>CM029464.1:1472934-6939526 GCA_017140185.1 Eucalyptus polyanthemos subsp. polyanthemos | reverse complement strand
GGTTCATTTTGATGATGGTCAAATAGATGCCCTATTCCCCCACCATAACATGGTGCGTTTGAGATATGTCGATGCCTAAGTTACTTGCACTCTATCTCCTTATTATTCTACATTGATTTCTGGAGTTCACATGAAGGGTGCGTTTGGAGATATGTTGATGCCTAAGTTACTTGCACTCTATCTCCTTATTATTCTACATTGATTTCTGGAGTTCACGTTTTGTTCTGGCTCTCTATCTCCAATAACTTTTGAAATGTTCAATTGATTCCATGCGCTTGATTGCTCATTGATAGAAGCAGTCATTCTTTGACTATGTAGCTGTTAACTTCCACAATTTAGGCATACAAAGTGGTTGTGCAAACTCATGAAGCCATGTGCATTCATTGCGTGCCATGAGTCATGCCCATTTTTCGATACAAGAACAAGTACAGAGTCAACACCCAACTGCCCGAGTCTCGTCTGTTTTGCTTTCACACTAGGACTCCTGAAGTCACTCTCAAGGGACTATTGTTACGAGTCCCCTGACTAATAGTTATCTCTCACTAGGATCATGACAAACTTTCATTTGACTGAGTAATTGACCGTCGGGTTGGAATACAATGAATCTTGATCGACCAGTGTCTCGCTCATATTAACCTTGGAGACCATGTGAATGAAGCCTTATTCAATATATGTAGACATGATAGTTTACGTATATTTGTAGGAATTAATCCATCCATGAGGTAAGGATAGCCCATGTCATAGGAAATTCGTGCATTTGACATATTGCCGATGCTTTGAGACGGACTAATAAATTCTATTGTATCAATGAAAATTAGCTTTGCATTTTATTTCAGCATGTGAACTAATGGTTTGCTACATGATGTGTACATCACACATGATGTGTAATGACGTGCAAGTTTCTTATCAATTAGAAAATATAGTACTGTATTTTGATCGATCAAAGGCATTATTCAATACTTTCACTTAGTGAACAATGTTGGGCATTGTTTGGTGGAGACAAAACGCTCATATAAGAGTGTTTGGAGACCTGAGTAAGGCACTCAAACCCTTATAAAATTCCTTAGATCATTCTTTCACTAACCTATCTACCTTTTTCTTTTTCAAAAAAAGGGCGAAGTGCTCAAGAATTCTCAATGAAACTATCTACGCTTTTCAGCCAGCAAGAAACCTATGAGAAGTCCTGACCGTAATGTCTGTTGACCCTTTCTTATGCTAAGAAGAAATTCGTTGACCCAACAACTGCCCTTTCTCTTCATTTCTTTTTCCAATTGCTAAATTGGTTCGTGAGTCACACAAGCAATTTTGATCCCTTAGAGACGCAGACCGGTAGGTAAGTTGCTTACCAAACTCTGATTTAGCAATTCTAGAAGTCTTGACTAATCTTTAAAGCTAGTGTATTTGGTTCTGTATATAAAAGAACTGTATCTTTTACTATTTAGGCTTTGTATATATTATACTCTGGGTTTCATTTTCATTCAATCATGTCCTTTAAGTCACACTTAAAGATCCAAAAATGACACGTGAGAGCGACGATACTCAATTTCGGATATTCAAGTGATATATATATTAATGTATTCTGGTGCACTGTCCATTCTAGATTTATAGCACTGTTTTTTTTTTCTTTTCTTTTCTTTTCTTTTTTTGAACTTCAAATAGGGGTTCTATTATTTCATGGCATTATGTTCAGTAACAGCTTATGGTTTTTCTCTTTATGTACGCTATATTATCTTCGTAAGATAGTAATAAGGATCTTGTTAACAAGCGTGTAGCTGTTAAAAATAATTTTATAAAAATATTTCAATTTTCAAAAATAATTCTTACACATTTCATCTAAACAGTCAATGTGTTAAAAATTATTATATTTCCTTAACTGGTTAACAAGTACCCCTGAGGTATTCTTTGACGAATTTACAACCATCATTAAGGATGGCAAGCGTGATGCTTTGAGCTATTCAACATATCAATACATTATTTTATGGATTTCGTGAAGAAACATCATTATGTACTTGGTAAGCAGTAAGAAAAAAAGAAAGAAGAAAATATTACAACTTTTAAAGTATAGATTATTCTCATGCTATGTGCAATCAATATTTTAAAATTAAATTATTGTCCAAGAATATTTAGCAATTGAAACAATGCAAACAAAATCCATATTATAAAGGGATAATCATGTGAATGGTCTCTGAATTTTTAATTTCCATGAACTTTATTATAATGTCAATGTGGTCCATAAACTTTTAATTTATTGAATGAATCTATGAACTTTTGGTACATGTTCAATTTTTCGTTGAACTCTATGAAAAAATTCAATGTTTTCTCATTAATTCAAATTCAGAGACAAAATTTAACATTTTTATATATTCTTAAGACTAAATTGAATAGGTACTAAATTTAAAAGTTTAAGAATGATATTGCATGTTGGGCTAAAGTATATGAACCACATTGAACAAATTAAAAGCTAATGGAGCACATTGCACATTACACATTAGAGTAAAGTTCAATGCTCAGGGACTATTTGTTGTCATTTTCCCTATTATAAACTAGTTTCCTACCACTAGCAATTGTCATTTCTTAAATCTATGAATTATTGTTTATACTGTTAATTTAGGTCAACTATTGTAATGTATGGACCTATCAAACGTTATTTCTACTTTTAGTAATTGCCATATCTATTACCTATTGATATTATTGATGAGGTTTTGTTACTGAGAGGACTCCAAAAAAAAGAACCCTAATGACTAAAAAAGGGATCGTGAGAACCTTATTAAGTAGCCAATTTGGAAATTATGCAGCTTTTCAATGCACTAACTATTCTTATGTTATGTGTAACCAATATTTTGAAATTAAAATTATGCATGCCATGATAACATTAAGTAACATTATATTATTTACTAAGGAACTTTTTTTCTTGTAAAAGCTAAATATATACGAACAGGCTAGGCTGGGAAAATAAGGAGAATCTTTTCTACTATGCATTCAGTCAATAATAAAAAAGTAATTCCACGTATAATGCTATCCCAACGACTTATTATTACTAGTATTATAATTATGATTGATATTATTATTATTGTTATTATGTAGGAACTAATACGAGGAATAATGACGTCATATTCCATAATTAAAAGTTCCCAACATACCTACCCATCATTCATTCACAAGTAAGGATTTCACATGAATTCCAACAACTGTCGTAGGAAACTCAATAGGTTTAACAGGGAGAAAATTACCTAATCGTTCCTGAATATATTGTAAGGATGCTAATCTAATGCTAATTTTTTTTTTCCAATTCAGCATAATTTTTTTGCGAAATTTAATGTAGTTCTTTTGATCCACCTTTGCCGAAAAATCGCTGATATAATGATCCAGTCATCACTAGCCTATATGGCACATTGCCACATCAATAATTCCCAGCAATATTGGTGGGAAGAATTACATTGAGAATTCCCACAGAAGTTTAAGACTATATTGGCTAAATTAGAAAGTTTGGAACTAAATTAACATAAGAATAATAGATTTTAGATTGACTGGACAATTTCCTCTAACAATAGGAGAAACTACGATGGAAGAAGACAAGGTCAAGTTATGCCAAAACTCTGAAATTTTTCTCTGATCGCATTTCCACTTTCAAATCAATGTCTTTTACTATCAGCTTCAGTTTTAAGGTCAATTTTTTTGTTCGTAATGTTCAGTATGAATATCGGTGCTGTGTTTGGTACCCTTCGAGCGTAAATGTGTCTGTAACTTTCAAGTTATTTTAATTATAATGAAGCGAATTTTCGGTTTCTGGTGTTTCTCCTTCAAATCCTTTAAAAGTCAATGTGCGTAAGTTTAATTTCAGCGTCAATGTTTCAATTTTTTTAAATTTTGTACATGTCTCGCTCTTGTCCAGTTTTAATTCTAGTGTTCTCCTTGAAGTACCGTATAATTTCCAATTTTCTACACTTTGGTTTTCCAACACTTTCATTTCTTCGGCATTCCAATCGAAAGAAACCCTTTGTAATCATATTTTGATCTCAAGAGCTGGCATGACTCACGCCTTTTTCTTTTTTTATCACTTCTATCGAGCTCGAAGCAATTCCCCGTTTGTCAAATTATCCTAGATCGATTTTAGACCAACATACATCAAACCCAAGTTCGCTTCTTCACAATTATTTGATATTTCGTAATGACTGTAGAGTGTAATTTACCTTGTCATTTCCCTTTCTACAGTTCCATATCACTTTCTTGATTTGATCCTTTTGTTTCTTAATTTATTTTAGCCCTTTGGAAACTCCATTTTAGTCAATGATAGTCAAACGACCACATCTGTGTCTCCATCAAGTGTCAAGGGAAAGTGCATATAGTCCACATTCATCGTTGCGTTGAGCTCGAATCTCTTACCAACCACTTCTTCAAAAATAAAAATAGTTGGTGATAATCTCAACTTTCGGCATCTCTAAATAAAATATTTGAGAAACTTTACTTCTAAGAAAAGGTTTTAAAAAACCAATTAGAAGTACTTGTCAATTATTCACCTAAACACAATACATAATCACGTTATAGGGGATTGTCTAATTGATTCCACGGTCCAAATGAGTTCCTGCACATAAGACGGCGTCTGCGGTTCGGACCTTTGGTTCACCCTTGATATTTTTTGTCCCATGTAATAAAATGACAGACGGTCGTCTAACCAACCAAAGTAAATTGCCGTTTGACTTTAGGTTTCTAGGTTAGTTCTTGCATTGAAACAAGTAAGGATTCGAGAGGTAATAATATCTAAAAGCCTTCATGGAATATAAAGTTCAAAGTCTCGATTTTACTATGCAATATAGGTGAACAGCACAATAGTTTCTTCAAGTAATCCAGCCATAGAAAACATGCTTTGACCGGTCATATAGACAATTACAAAAGCTAAATGCACACTTCTTTCAGGAATCGATTCAGGCGAAGAAAAGTTTAATCTCAAGTAGATCTAGAATGATGCTTGTGCAAGAACTCAAGGCAAAAGGATAATTAAGGGTCTACATGTCCTTCAGAATCAATCTCGCCTATCTTAGCGAAATCCTGAACGATGTGCTTATTTCGTGGTAGATCCGATGGACACCGCTTTTGGAACATGGACGGGGAATTCATGAATCTCGTCCATCCATGGATTCTTCTCCTTCGCTGGGTCGATGGTCCTCAACGCCCGCCAAACTGCGCTATTGCACTTAAATCCAGACCCGAAACCGATTTGCCATGTCCTATCACCTTTCCTAATCCTTCCTTTGGCCTCCGAATAGGCCAATTCGTACCACAGTGAGCTACTCGATGTGTTCCCAAATCGGTATAGAGTCATTCGTGATGGCTCTGAGTGCCAATCGGTGAGCTCAAGGTTCTTTTGTACCTCATCAAGAACAGCTCGACCTCCAGCGTGGATGCAAAAATGCTCGAAGGCCAGCTTGAAGTCAGGAATGTATGGCCTAATCTTCATCTTGAACACCTTCTTCGCGACCAAGGTGGCGAAGAACAAGAGCTGCTCCGACATCGGGAGCACTAATGGGCCGAGGGTCGTGATGTTGGTCTTCAAGGCTTCCCCGGCGACTGCCATCAAGTCCTTGGAGAGCGACACGCCGATCATCTTCCTATCGTCCTCACGTTGGAACGCGCAATTGTAGCTCTTGTCATCTGCGCCTTTGTGGGTGCGCACAGTGTGGATGAGCTGGTACTTGGAGCGGCGGCGGTCAGAGGACCGGTTGGAGAGGAGGATCGCTGCGCCGCCCATCCGGAAGAGGCAGTTCGAGACAAGCATCGATCGATCGTTGCCAAAGTACCAGTTGAGGGTGATGCTCTCGAGGCTGACCACTAGAGCATAAAAGTTACGATTTACCTGGTGATTGATTCATCAGAGAAGTATTACGATTAGGCCCAAGTTTCATTTTCATGAGACCAAAATAAAATTTCCCTAGTAAGAAAGTCTAGAAACTATTGTGCCTAGTAGATAGAATAGATAGTAATTGACAATGTACAAAGCTCATGTTCAATTCCATTGTCAATTATCCAATTCGTAAATGTGAAAAAGTCCTATTTCAACTCTAGCTATATTCTGTGGCATAATGAATCTTGAATTGACTTATCAGTGGATCATTTTGTTTGACGACATCTAGGTTCTGAGTTCAAACCACTCATTAACTCCCACTACCTAACCAACCAAAGCATAATCTAGGGAAATAAAATATGTGAAAATTTACTGTCAGCACTACCAAAATAAAGTTGGTTTTTTTATGGAAATGATCAAGTCACAGTCTTTAATTTACTGTAAGAATGATAGTTTTTTTAGATCACAAAAATCAAATAACAAATAATTATAAACTGTTATGGGGTCTACTCTTTCAAGAATTTGTGGTTCACAATTAGCAATTATTCTCATATTAGTTCAAAAACTGTTAAGCTAACAATACTTTTTTTTTTGTCCCGATTCTAATTTTTATGAAATTGTTTTAATATTACATGACACACTATCAACATAAAATGGCCTGCGCTAGTGAACCTAATCCAATTTCTATTACCCAATTTATATTTAGCATTTCTTTCGTAAATGAAGGTTTTCATTCCTTGTCTGCTTGGATAGCATTAATGTTGTTCATGTCTTATTATGAAACCTATAATTTGAATAATCGAAAAAAGAGAGTAAAACAGAAATGAAACCTGTAATAATTGCTTAGCGAGGTGAAATCAATCCAGCACTGCAACCCATCCCACCAATATTGTAGCTCAACACATTCCCTCTGAGCTTGTAGTGGTTCACGATCATCGCCGACAGCGATGGCGTCGGGTTGAACACGCTACAGTTCACGACAAGGATCCCTATGTCCTTGGCCTTGACCCCGGTCTTGGCCAGCAGCTGGTCCACAGCCCCGAACATGATGGCCTCAGCCTCTGCCCGTGCTTCTGCCATGCACCGGTTCGGTGGAACCTGAAGCACAGCTTCAGGCACGTAAGTCCGCTGCCCCAGCCCAGACCGCTCGAGGATCCGCTGCTGAAAAGCAAGATTCTCCTTGGTGAAGACGTTCGTGAGATCCGACCGCTCCATGAAGGTCTCATGGGTGCATATCCGAGCCGGGTCAGACTTGTGGCAGGCAGAGTCGTCAGGCTTGTAGCAGGCAAAGTCGACGAGGTAGACTTTTCTGGGTAGGGTCATGAAGTAGAGAGTGACCAGAAATACCATGATGGTTGAGCAGAGCACGACGGTAATGAGATTGAACCTGAGTTGGTCCCAGAGCTGGGCTAGGTCTCGGGCCGTGAGGGCCGACAGGTGGGCCGAGGAGATGCCAAGGAGTGGCACGAGGAGTAAATATATGGCTTTGGAGATGAGGTAGTGGTAGCCGAGCTTCACGTACTTGAGCCTCACTGATAAGAGGAAATCTGGGAGGTTGTGGTTCAATAGTCTGTCCGAGTCTTGGCTTCGAGGTTCGACTGAGACGGGGACCGTTTGATCTGGGTTTTGTCGACTGGTCTGTTCTTGTTGGTTGGCCATTTCCGAAGGACCCTATTGCAGAAAAAACAAGATGTTTGCAACTTCAGAGGCTTCTTGTGTCTCCTTAAGAGGAGTTCACTGAAGGATATCAGAGGACGAGAACTTGGTGTTTCAAAAGCAAACGGAGGAAATTGGCAGAGAGAGAGAGAGAGAGAGAGAGAGAGAGAGAGAGAGAGAGAGTCTTGGCAATGCATGGGAAAGATTGGGGGATGTTTGGGGTGGATTTATAGAGTGCGTGGAGAGCGTGGAGGAGAAATGAGAAGTTATACCATGTAAACGGTAAATGTGTCCAGCTAGTTTAAAGGGACCGTAGTTCTATATATGTTGACAATTTCTCTCACGAGGGAATTAGTTTGATGACATGGATTTGAATAGATGCAAACAAGCTCTATGAGGAAAGTGCTGTAGAGAAATAATACTTATAAAGAAGGAAATCAAAAAAATGAAGGGATATGTGCAACACAAGTCCTAAAACTTATATAAAAAAAAAGTGCAATTGAGTCCTAAAATTACAAAAAGTGCAATTGAGTCATAAAACTTGTCAAATTTGTTCAATTGAGTCCTAAAGTTAACACCATCAAACTGAGTAACGGAAAATGCTGACGTGGCGCTGACGTGGCATTTTAAATGATTTTTTTATTATACATGTGGCTTTTAACATTTTTTTTATTCTGGTTTAAACTAGATTTAAAAACAGAAAAGAAAAAGATAAATTTATTTAAAAAAACAAACTGTGAAAAAAAATTAAAAAGGCATCGATGGTGCCACTGCCCATCGCTGGAGTGATCAGCGACGATCCCCGGCCCTAGGCGGGGTGGCTTACCCTCGCTCGGGCGAGGCCTCGCCGGCCCCAGGCGAGGGCCGGCCACCCCCGCTAGGTCGGGCGAGGACGCGCAGATCTAGGCACGCCGACCCAGATCTAGGGTTGGCGATGCTCGCCCATATTTGGGCGTCCCCGACGCTAGATCGGGTGGAGTCATCGGTGACGGCCGGGCTATGACGGTAGTCCGGTGCAGCGATGGTGTCAGGGGGGTCAACAGTAGGACGTCAAGGAATAGTAGCAGCCCAGCACCACAAAGTGTCACGGCTGGTTTGCAGGGGACGGCGTCGGGGCTACGGCGGCACAGCTCAGCAACAGTCCGGTGCAGCGACGGCGACGGAACCCCTGCCCCCCGGAACCCACTCACTCCAATCTGGACAGCGTCAGGGCATGGCGTCGAGAGTGCGATGGAGTTGAATCGGCGTGCCCAGATTTGGGCAAGCATCACTGACCCCAGGCGAGGGCCGGTGAGGCCTCCCGCAGGGAGGGCGAGGGTCGCCGGCCCCCCATGAGTGTCGCCGGCCCCCCATGAGGGCCGGCGTGCCCAAATCTGGGCATCCTCGCCCGACCTGTTACTAGTTGAGGTACGTTTGAAAGCATCTTCCTAGCACTCTAAATGCACCAACTATTAAATGCAAGCAAATAACTTCCAAGATACAACTATTATGTTAATCTAATCATAAACATTTTCACGTTTCATTAATTGAGTCCATTCAATCAATTTTGATCGAAAATTACTAATGTGGACACTTATGGCTTTAAGTGGCATGGGCAGTGATGACATTGATTTTTTTTTTAAAAAAATTCACTATTTTTTTGGATTTTTTTTTTTTTTAACTAAGCTACACAGGCATCACGGCCCTTGTCGGCCACTAGGTGAGGGTTGATGGGCCCTCCTTGTGGTCAATGGGGTGTCACTAACCTTGCCCAATACCCTCGGCCAAATGTGACTAGGGCTGTAATGCCCTCGCTCTGTTCAACGAGGGCCTGGCGAGGGCCGTGATGCGCTCATCGGCCAAAGTAAGGGCATGCAGTCCCTCATTCTAATCTAGTAAGGGTTGTAATGCTCTCGTAAGATCTAGACCAGGCAAGGGTGCCGCAATCCCTCGCTCAAATCAAGTGAGGCTCGTGATGCTCTTGCTCAGTGTCGACAGGGTATCCCCACTCTCAATCCAAAAATAAAAGTAAAGAAATGAAAAGAAAAAAAATTATAAAAATGTCTACATCGGCATTAGCCGTACCACATAGGAAAGCTAGTGTCCACGTAGGCAATTTTCTGTCTGAACTGATCAAATGAACTTAATTGACGAAATGTGTGTTGGAAGATATGATTCTCGAAGAGATTTGCATATATCATAAATAGAGGCAATTGTTTAGGAATAGAGGGATTACAGGAATGTACACTTTCTTTTATTATCATTCTATCTTATGTTTATATACAGCATTGTACATCATATTACAATCAATGAAAAACAGAGGCACAATTCCCTCTCTAAAATTCTTCTTTTTATCCCTAAACCTAGTTTCTTGACATGGTATCAGAGCAGCCGAAATTCTGATTCCATAGTCGCTTCCGCTCTTTCTTCTCGATTGCCGCTCGTGGAACTGCATCTGCAACACAGAGTTACCACAGGAATCATTATTACAGAGTTACCACGGAAACCTTTACCATGCCTAAAACACAAGACCCTACCTCTACCTCAAATAACCAACCTGCTGAAGAGACCACGCCAGAAGAACAAGGCATACATGATTCGTCCAATGTTGCTTCTGCTACTCAACAGCAATCCAGCCAGGCACAAACCCAAAACGTGCAATGGCAACAGTTCCCGGCTCGGTTCAATCTGGGGCAGACCCTTCATGGGCCATCCATACCAGTGGATACCATATCCATGGTTCCATTCATCACAGCCAGGAAGCTACCAGAGCAGCATTGGGACTGATGGAGGTCCGCCAACCGTCGATGGGGCAAACCTTGCCATCAGTCCAGTGCAAACGGGCGGATCAACGGGAGTCGGGGTGGGATCAAATACCCAATCGACTTATCTCAATACGGGTCATGCGGGGCAATCAAATTAGGGTACAGGACCGAACAATTCAGGGATGGGAGGAAGTCCTTACCCTAATCCTGGATTTTTTCCGTATCACATCTTTCCTACCAGCGGTAGACCGGAGCCCGGCGACCCACTCCACACGACAAATGCAGACGAACCAGAGTTAAAACTCATCAGCAGAGAACTAACTGGTGCCGACAACTACTCGAATTGGGCGCGCGAGTTCTGGCGCGCGCTAGTAACAAAAGATAAAGAGGGTTTTCTGGACAGAACAATCCCGATTCCTACCGACGAGAGGATGGCACGGTTATGGAGAAAATGCAATCAACTCACCCGTAACTTGGATAGGAAATTGCATCTCATCCGAAGTCCCGGCCGCTCTCCCCGACGGAAGATTCAAAGCAAATGTGGGATAATGTAAAAGAAATGTTTGGAAAACTTGATCAAGTGAAGATTTTTACAACAACACAGCAGATCTCGGAGTTAAAACAGGGGAATATGAGCATAGCAGCAGATACAACAAACTCTCGGCTCGTGGAACGAGCTCAAAACGAAGAAAAAAATTCGAGTGGTCGGAGCCAATTTTAAGTATACAAAGAGCCATGCGAGAAAGGGAGAAGACAACGAGATTCCTGCTCATACTCAACGAGGCTTACCTCTCGTTTCGCTCTCAAATCCTTACGATGGAACCCATGCCGAGCCTCAATCGAATCTACCAACTTGCCATCCAAGAGGAGAATCAGCAAAGATCCGCGGATCTTAGGGTTTCCGGGGGAGACGGAGTCGCTCTGGCTGCAAGGAGGCAGATTCGACCTCCGCCGAAGAATGGAGGAAACAGAGGACAGCAAGGAGGAGAGCTAGGGTTCCTCGACGGAAACCCTAGCAGTTCGCCTTTTATAGGGCGATCGGACGGTCTCCATTTGTCACTGGGAGCGAATGGATCCAACGGCTCACAACGCCACAATCTTCATGGGCCGAATGGCCGCGGAAATAGTTCGTATGGGCTGGATATTCTATCTAGAAATTCAGCCGACGGAATGGAGAATAGTTATGGGCCAACTCGGCCCAAGTTCCGCAGCCCATGAATAAGCCCATTTCAACCGGAAGGAATTTTATCCTAAAGGCAAAAGGTAAATTATTTATTGTAAGCGTCCACATCATTCAATAGAAAATTGCTGGAAGCTGTATGGGATACTTGGAGAAAAAGAAAAGAGAAAATTTTCTAGCATTTTTCGTGTGTCGTGACAACCATCGACAAGACTATTACTCATGATCAATATCAAGAATTGATGGAGACACTAAAGAAACCGGACACTTTTGACAAGACTCTTGGGGTTTCTGGTACTTCTTATTGCTTGATGAATTCAATTTCAAGAAGTGCATGGATTATTGACTGTGTGCTAGTGATCACATTGTTTGTGATAAGAATCTACTTTCTAATATTGAAAAATTATCATCTTCTTTCCATATCAGTGCAACTCCCAAATGGAAATACCACACAAGTTGAAATGATAGGCACAGTAGTCCTTAGTCCACTCATTGTGCTTAAAAATGTGTTCTATATTCCTGATTTCCATTTCAATCTCGTGTCGGTATCCCGAGCCTGTGAAGAAAATTCCTGTCAAATCTTATTCAATCCTGATAAATGTTTGTTTCATGCCCTTTCGACTGGGAAACTAATGGGCTTGGGTAGAGTATTCCAAGGGCTATATTTCTGGATGGATGTTTCGCAGAGTCTCAAATTTCTTTCCGCAAATTTCGTGTAATTCTGCTATCAATAATAAGATCTTTCTTAATCATCAAAGATTAGGTCACTTTGCTTTATTCCCTTATCCACTTTGTCCCATTTGTCCATTAGCAAAGCGTTTACACGTCCTTCTTTTCATAACAATACCTCTCAAGTCGATGAGATTTTTTCATTACTCCATATCGATGTTTGGGGACCTTATCATACCTTGAATCATGATGGGTCCAGATTTTTCCTCACCATTGTAGATGATTTTTCACGAGCTACATGGATATTCCTAATGCAGTCAAAAATCAAGTTCTCTCTCATATTAGGACTTTTCTTGCCATATCTAAAAACCACTTGGGAAATCCATTAAACGCATTCGCACCGATAATGGTAGAGAATTTTTTTAATAGTGAATGTAATTCTTTATTCACATTGAATGGGATTTTACACGAGCTCTTGTACCTACACACCACAGCAGAATGGAGTTGTCGAAATGGAAACACCGCCACCTTCTTGAAGTAGCATGTGCTCTTAAGTTTCGTGGATCCATCCCTGAAAATTTCTGGGGAGATTGCATGGTCACAGCAGCTGCATCTAATCAATCGCATGCCGTCCCGCATCCTTAAAGGAAAACTCCTTTTGAAATACTATATGGAAGGAAGCCGGATCTCGAGTCATCTCGTAGTTCTTGGGTGTCTATGCTACGTGACTACAAAGAGGACACAGAGATAAAATGGGACCTCGTGCTCGCCGGTGTATCTTTATGGGGTATCCAAACCCGGCGAGGATCTGTGGTATATGAACCATCCTCGGGAGAATTCTTTATAAGCGAGATGTGATATTTCATGAAGATGTTTTTCCATTCAAAGAAATGAATGATTCTTTTGAAGATGAGAGAACAACTAATAAGCTTTTTCTATTGGAAGATGATCTTTCTCCAAGAGGATCCTATATTGTTGTTCCTCCTCCAAGACTTCGTGAACTTTCCAATGCACCAACTATAAATTCCAATGAGGTTGTTCGGACAACTTCACCTCGAAGAACCATCAATGAAGGGATTCTCCAATAGCAGCTCCTTCGAACCAAGCCACACCGACAACAATTTTACTTAGCATGAAGAACCTGGTGCGATCCGGGCCGAGCTAGTCGTCCACCAATTTAGACAAAGGACTACGTTTGTGCATCTTCGGGTCCTCAGGGTACTCATTATCCTATCTCTTCCTACGTTTCATACGATAGGCTGTCCTCGGAGCATGAGCCTTCTAGTTATAATGAAGCAATGCATGACCCACGTTGGCAACGGGCTATGGAGGCCGAATTAAATGCCCTTGTAGATAATAACACTTGGGATATTGTATCTTTACCCACTCATCGCAAGCCGATTGGATGCAAATGGGTATATAAAATAAAATATAGAGCAGATGGCTCTATAGAAAGGTACAAGGCATGTTTAGTTGCCAAGGGATTTACACAAAAAGAAGGTTTTGACTACCATGAGACTTTTTTTCCAGTAACCAAAGACGTCACCGTTCGTTCTTTTCTATCAGTTGCTGCTTTTCGTAGTTGGTCATTGCATCAGATGGATGTCCATAATGCTTTCCTGCATGGTGATCTAGACGAAGAAATATACATGGATCTTCCACCCGGATTACGGAGACAGGGGGAGTCTAAGGTATGTCGTCTCCGTAAATCTCTTTATGGATTAAAGCAGGCATCTCGACAATGGTATGCCAAATTCACAAGTGCTCTTACGACTGCTGGCTTCAGACAATCCAAGTATGATTATGCACTATTCACTTGGAAGAAAGGTATGTCGTCTATTTATCTAATGATTTATGTTGACGACATCTTGATTATGGGAAATGATGATTCCGCACAGTGAAGAACCGAAAGAATATCTGCATTCCACCTTTCATATCAAAGACTTAGGGCCACCTAAGTATTTTCTTGGAATTGAGATAGCTCGTTCGAATCAGGGAATTTCACTCAGTCAGCGAAAGCTCGTAATGGAGATTATTTCAGAGGCAGGTTTATCAGGTTGTAAACCTTCTATTATTCCCATCGAGCAGAATGCCAAGCTAACTTCTGCTGATTATGATTCTGGCATATCTACTCCTGATGACCCATTGTTAAAGGATCCATCTGGATATCAAAGACTAGTTGGGAAGCTCATATATCTCACCATGACTAGGCCAGACATTTGTTATGCTGTGCAGACTCTCAGTCAATTCATGCACAGCCCCAAACAGTCACATTTAAATGCGGCCATGAAAGTTGTGAGATATTTGAAGACATGTCCAGGATTAGGGATACTTCTTTCCCGGAGATGCAACATGGAAATGGTGGCTTATTGTGATGCAGATTATGCTACATGTCCAATGAGCAGGAGATCTATTACTGGTTTTTGCATAAAATTTGGGGAATCACTACTTTCGTGGAAAACAAAAAAACAATCCACTGTATCCTTATCCTCAGCCGAAGCTGAATATCGATCCATGGCCAAAACAGTTTGTGAAATAGTTTGGTTAAGGGGTCTACTTCTAGATCTCGGGGCAGAAGTTAAAGGTTCAACCACTTTATTCTGTGACAATGACTCAGCACTCAAGCTTGCAGCAAATCCTATAGTTCATGAGAGAACAAAGCACATAGAAGTTGATTGTCACTTCACTCGAGAGAAGATTCAAGAAGGAGTCATCAAGACAAGAGGAATTAGAACCACGGAGCAACCCGAGGACATTTTTACCAAGCCTCTTTGTCAACGACAACACACATATCTTCTAAGCAAGCTAGGCGTCTTGAACATATACAAGCCACCAGCTTGAGGGGGAGTGTTGGAAGATATGATTCTCGAAGAGATTTGCATATATCATAAATAGAGGCAATTGTTTATATCTTAGGAATAGAGGGATTACAGGAATGTACACTTTCTTTTATTATCATTCTATCTTATGTTTATATACAACATTGTACATCATATTACAATCAATGAAAACAGAGGCACAATTCCCTCTCTAAAATTCTTCCTTTTATCTTTTAACCTAGTCTCGTGACAATGTGAAAATATTTATAACTAATTTGGCATAATTAAATAGTTTATGACTAAATTGATAAAAATACAATAAATTTAGGATTTATTTGGTAATTTTCACAACTTAGAACGGTGCATGTTGTCCATGAAGAAAATCATTGGACAGCCAGAGAAGTCAACTTTCAACAGACACAATCATACAAAAAACATGTACTCTAATCCTAGCCGAGATTGATTATAAAATATAACTAAGGCCCATCCAATGCTCGTAGGTTCACTTGAGAACACATGTCCTTAAGTAAAATTTACTCTAATTCTATCATGTTTGAACTCAATACTTTCCTTTGTTCTTTCCCATGTGAGGCTTCTTCCGCACACATACATCGTGGGAAACTTCGTACAAACGTTATGACGTGAAGAACATTTCTGCCCATCTAATGTTTTTAACACATTATTTAACCCATGTGCTTTGTATGGTGCGATCAATTTTTTTTTTCGCTCCTTTAAAATTTTCATGAGAGATCTTTATACTTCGGTCCTCCTGAACTAAGATTTTGTTGAATTCCTTGACTCGCCCCCTTTCAAATTAAAACTCCGTGTCCACTAAGGCCCTGTTTGGTAACCATTCAAACAGGGCCAAATTCTAATTTTTTGTTCCCAGAATCGGTTTGGGCTCATAATCGCGTTTGGTAAAAAAATTTCTCCCGGGAACAAATTGGGAGTGGAATCAAGAAAAAAAAAAAGTTGATTTTTGTTCCGGTATAAGAATTGAGAATCAAAAACCAACAATTTTCTTCTTCCCTTTGGCCATCTCGCGATCGCCATCCACCATCGCCCGCCACCTTATGCCGCCATCTGTCGCTGCTGCCCACTGTCCGCTGATTCGGCGAACTCGCTAGAGGCTCGCGAGGCCAGGGCGAGGTCGGACAAGGCCGAACCTCACTGGTGGCCAGGTAGGGCTCACCAACCCTGTCGATGGCCAAGCGGGCCTTGCCTAGCCTCGGCGAGGCCTACTAGGCCACCAGCGAGGCTTGGCCTCGCCGGGGTTGGGCAAGCCTTGCAAAACCCGGCCTCGCCAGTGGCTAGGCAGGCCTCGCCCAGCCCCGCCAAGGCCAACTTGGCAACCGACGAGGCTTGGTCGATGAGGGCTAGCGACGCTCCAGTGAGGCCGTTGGCCCTCATCTCGCCGTCGGCTGGCCGGTCCGGCAACTGCCACAAGAACAAGAAGAAAAATAGGAGAAAAAGGAAAAAAAAAGAAAAAAAGAAAAGAAAAAAAAGGAAAAAATTATTTAAAAATTAAAATAAATTGATTTGGAACAAAATTAATGAGCATGGTACCAAACGCAATTCTATTCTAGAATTAGAAATTTTGAACAAGCACAAACGACTTAAAATGCTTAGAATTAGTTTCGGGAACAAAATTAAAAAAAAAAAAATAATCATTTCTTATCGAATCTACTCCTAGAAATAGAATTGGTACCAAATACACCCTAAGTTTCGATCGCAAGCACAAGCTTGGCAACTCTTAACACCTTCAACGAGATGCCCGTATGCTAAGCGTATTCGTATTTCTTGCTCGAGACTTGTTTTTGGATCATCGGGGTGCCGCCTTTTCTTTGAGGTCATCATACTCAAGAACATGAACATTCCAATAATTTTCTCATGTGCAAGGGACGACAGAAGTGGCTACTAAGAGCGCGTTTGGTAACGATTCTCGTTCCAAGGAACAAATTTTTGACCAAAAATGATTATTTTTTATTCTATTCCCGGGAACTTATTCGAGTAAAGAATGTTTGGTAACCGTCCAAAGTTTCTGATTCCGTAATAGAATTGTGTTTGGTACCGTACTATTGATTCTATTCCAAATCAATTTCTTTTAATTTTTAAATAATTTTTTTTTACTTTTTCATTTTTTTATGTTCTTTTTTCTTTTCTTTTTTTTTTCATTTTTCTCTATTCTTCTTCTTCTTCTTCTTCTTGTGGCCGGTCGTCGGTTCCGGCGACGGCCGTACAAGGGCCGGCGAACTCACCAAAGCATCGCGACCTCATCGGCCGAACCTCGCTGGGTAGCCGAGCCAGCTCGCTAGGGGGCTGGCGAGGCTTGCCTGGCCACCAATGGGGCTGGGTGAGCCTCACTGCTCGCATGGCCACTAGTGAGGCTAGACGTCGCGAGGCTTGCCTAGCCCCAGCGAGGCCGAGCCTACCGATGGCCAGGCAAGCCTCGACGGGGCTAGGTGAGGCTCGCTTGGCCATCGGCGGGGCTACGTGAGGCCCGCTTGACCACCGGCAAGGCTCGGCCTCACCGATGGCTGGGCTTGCCTCCGACGAGCTCGCCGAACCAATGGATAGGGACCGGCACCAGCACCGACGGCGGACTATCGCGACAAGCGGGGGTGGACGGCGGTCATAAGATGGCCAAAGGGAAGAAGAAGAAGAGTTGGTTTTAGATTCTCAAATTTGTTCCCAGAACAAGAATCAACTTTTTTTTTTTTATTCTTGATTCCACTCCCAATTTGTTCCTGGGAACAAAATTTTTACTAAATGTAATTCTCGGCCCAAACTGATTTTGGGAACAAAAAATCAGAATTTGGCCATGTTTGGATGGTTACCAAACATGGCCTAAATGACTTTCGTGGGATTGACTAAATGGGTACTCAAATGGGCCAGGTGGTGGAGCAAGATCATAAGGGTCTTTAAATGACTTGAGATTTTCAAGTTATTTGGCAAGATAAGATACTACGAAAAAAAGTCAATATCAACCAACAACTATGCTTTTACAAAAAAAATTATAAATTATTATCAAGTATTTGATGTTGTTTGGGCCTCCGAGAGGAACATGCACACATCAACGTAGAAACACAAATTCGTATTGCGCCCAAAAGATTTCATATTGGGTAGATCATAAGTGGAAATAAGCAGATGATTTTCTTGACACTTTTGGGCATCATTGTTTCACATTTATTAAACTAAATTTACCGTCATTGGCTGCATTTCTATTAACAAAATCAATTTAATTATACCATGATATTCAATGTAGATTCGTGCACATAGGTGGGCCAAGATTTCGACCAGCTTTCGATGCCTTGGTTCCTGTTAACAGGTGGCCCAGCCCAGCCCAAACAATATACCAAATGGAGGATCTCACAAATTCTGATATTGTCTTGTTTGCATAATTGGAAACTTTAACCATTATGGCCTTGTGCAAAATACTAAGAGCGTTTTTAGTTGCCTGGACAAATAGCCAAATAGTATAGAATTTATCTATGTAGCGTTTGGATGCATACTTATATGCTAGGATAAGCCCAGACAAGTCCGGATATAGAGTATCGGACGACCTATCCAGGATCTTGGAATGGGATAGAAGAATACCATGCGGATAGATTAAAAGAACCTCAAAAATTAGACAAAAGGGCAATGGCGACGCTCGCGACCACCGAGCTTTGGTCACAGAATTCGGCGACCTTGTTTCTGCAGTTGTTTCAGATTTCTTGGTGCCCTGCCCCTGTTTTTTCCCCGATTCCAAAGTCGTCTTGTTGGTCGACCACCTTGACGACACATGACACCACTGTCAAAGTGGTTGTCCTTGACAATATGTGCAGGTCAAGTACACATGAAGGCCTGGATCTTGATTTGGACTCCCGATTTCAGTTGCAGTGGCCTCAAGTGATGGTCGTGACGGACACTAACCCCACATGGTCGTCGGGCTGACCAACACGATGGCAGGGGCTTGTAATGGTCAGCACAATTAGATTCTAGAGTCCTCAATCCCTGCTTTTGTCTATTCTTTTAATGAATTTTAAGCTCTACTTTCATTACTATGTTTGTTGTGATATCCCGTGTTGTACCAAATGGTAGATAGTTTATCATGAGTGCCCCCATAATCTTCATCTTATTCAAATCTAATTCATGTCCGAATGATTACACACGGTCTAATCACTCTCCTTCACTTTTGTTATCTTAATTCGTGTGAGGGATGATGATTAAATTCCAGTTGGCTTTTCATCACTTTGAAATAATTGCTTCTATGTCTATTTATCATGCACGAAGAAAAATCAGATCTCAGAAATACATAGAAAAACGTAAAGTATTGTGAATTGTAGCCACATAAAGCACTTTAGTCAGCTTAGGCTCCAAGGATGTCGAATAATGCTTCGGAAAAGATTCGCACATTTAATTGTGCTGACAAGGACTCTATATCTTTCCTTATAGGTGTAGCGACAAGGAAGATCTCTACTTGGCCTTTAAACAGAAGCAAAAGTCATTTTCAACAATGTTTAAATAGAGACTGACTATTTACTTTATTGACGCTAGATTTAAATGGAATCAAATGTTACTTGCTGATTAAGGAAAGTGACATTAATTGTCCCAAATGGGGGCATTAATTTCGGAATCCTTGAAGCTGGCTTTTCATGCACGAAAGGGAGAGCGACATTAGAGTCTGATCGATACTTAATCGTAGTCATATGAGGAATGATGTTTAGGCACAGCCTTGCATTATTGCAATAACAATAGTTTCTCATCATTATAACCGTAGAGAGACACCGACATCAATATGTTGAAAGAATGCAGATCAAGTACTTGTAAGGAACTCCCAAATGTATATCTAGATTTAGTTCGAGATAGTAAAATCCCCTTATCTTAATCTAAATCTTAATCAAAAGAAGGGAGTGGCTTAATCTTGAAGAGGTTGTGAAGTCATGTTATAAATATCCTTATTGGCGATTGTCGACTAGACAAATGATCAAGCTAGTCTCCAAGTTAACCCAAGATTAGTGGTGGAAATTTATCCACACACACAAATTGAAGAGACAAGAAAAAACAATCAAAGTAGACAAAAGGAAAGTCAAAGTAAGCTCTCGGCTTCAAAATTGAAGCGGAGAGCCTACACAGATTTTCAAAAGTGGGAAGAGCTTCTTTTTGGGGAGGAAATCTAGTCTACCGCAAAATATTAGGTAATAAATCTCAACCCCGAAACAGTGATACTAAAAATATTTAGCATAAATCTAAAGTGATGTCCCACCTCAATTAACTCGTGAGTGGTTAAACCAAGTCTTTCTTGATGTACTTTCACATACACATTTAACCAATTATAGGAGATTTTGCTGAGCTGTAAATAAGTCGGTGCAATCAATCAACTCCTGAAAACCAAGTGAAATTGCCACTAATTTTTTTTTCTTAGTTTCTTTGTAAACCACAAAGCTCCATATGTCACATAATATTAGATGGTTACAAAATGATAAATCTAATTTAATCTCCAGCGATAAAGGGACACGTTAATCGAATTCTTCAGAATGTTAGGGCATCATCACTTGGCTATTAAGATTCCTCTTCCACAAAATAGTGCATTTGTGGGAAGGATCAATCAAGATAAAAAAAAGTTAAAGGTAATTGATAAAGTAGCAAACATACACAAATCCAAAGTGACATTAGATTTTTTTCGCAACCTTTCATGCGTTCAAATTAGAATAAAATCATTTGAAAAACTATTGGGAAGTGGAGATAGATCAAAACAATGTACTGATTAAATTGATTTTTTAATAAGGCTCGAAAATTGAAACTTGACCCTGATATGATGTCGAGCGCATCGGAAGATTGAGAAAGAAAAGGATGACATTCTTGTCTTTGCCTCATTCATTAGGTCTCCCTTGCCAACAAGCCACGTTCACAAGAAAGCCTTTGTACGTTGGAGAATAGGCAAAGTGTAATTTGTGATGTTGACACCAAAATCTAAAACTCTATTTCTAGTGGTCTGACTAGGGCTTATTTGGCAGCTTATCAGTGTCCTATCATTGGTCCACATGTCTAGAACATCTAATTATTCGTGACGAAATGATTAGTGGTCAAAATAGTATGCATGTGTCACGGGCCGAGAGTTTCCTTGGCCTCGGAACGGCCCGCGGGCGCCTGGCGAGCGGAATTCGCTAGGCCAGCCTTTCTTCTTTAGCTGTTCCATGAACAATACGGTGAATGATTCTTCGTGCGAGATCCTACCATGCCCAGCTTTGCTCGAGTGTCTAGTCCACCAAGTAAGACAGCAGTTCTCTTTAGGCACAACAACTGGTTTCGGCCTGCCATGGCCTCGTTAGGAGAGCGGCATCAGCTCCCAACTAATTTGTGCACGAGAGGCCTACCCCATCTTAAGAGCTCCAAATGATATAATTTTTCTATCCTAGAACTCCTAACACCAACCATCCTGACGCCACTCCCACGAACCAGTTGTGTTATACCCTTTTGCCTCACACTCTTCATCAGATAACCCCAAGCGCCACTCACAAGTGTCACGAGTACGGGAGGATTCACGAACCGTGACATTCTCCCCCACTCTATTCGCAACGCCCTCGTTGCGATTTGTTTTGTCGCTTCCTTGCGTAAATTAACCATTGATGTGACACTTTTCGGAATTCACATTGAACGGTCACGCTCGCCCAACAAAATAGTTTTGCTCCATTGGTGGCCTCTTTTGATCTTAGCCGCTCGACCATTCGGTCACCTGCGCTTTTCGACAAGTGTGGCATTTTTCGTCAACCGCATCTTTTGACAGCACCATTTCAGCCTAACTAGCATCTTGACCCTAGAAAACCAAGGGAGGTTATTTTCTTGTTGAAAACGTGGCAGTAGACCTCTTCTTCGTATTCACCGATCGATCCAGGAACGTTATCCCCATTCAGTGCGGATTCAGTTCTTCTCAAACTCGCTATCCGCTCGGCGACAAGCCCACTCGTCCCAGTACCCATTGTCATCCTAGGAGCTAAGAGGCCTGTGACATCCCGATTTTCCAATTTTATTTTCAATAAATTGAGACGGGCATCTCTTTGGCACGCATATAGTTCTTTTCCTTGAGTTGGCCACTCATGTGGCGGTCTATCGGTGAAGCCGTTAGGAAATTCTAATGCATCAGACTCGAGAATTTGACCGGAAACGACCTTTCGACCGAGCTAATCTGCAAGGGTCATTACGGCACAAATAAAAATCGATTAGAAACCAAAGATAGGTTGACTCGACGGAGGCATGTGATCGAGTGTGGGTGATTCCACAAGATCGCACAATTCTTGTCGATCGACATTGGACCGACTTTTCTATCGATTTGGTACCCTATGTTCGTATTTGAAACATTGGGATTACCCCGACAACCGAAATTCGCCAATGTTTCAAAGATGTACATCGTGGCTGAGATGATCAACCACAGGTTAAATGCATGAAAATTTCTAAAAGCTACCTGATAGGTTAGGCCGCGCTAGTATCGTGCCAAAGTGAAATTAACCGTGGAATTGAGATCGAATTTAGAAATTGGAAGTCTGGTGTGTCACAAATCATTTTAGGATCATTGACTTATCTTTGGAAGATTTTTCATGCAATTAGAGTTCTTTGGCAAATTAAATCCGAGAATGGCTATTTTAGCTCGAGAAATTAGTAGGCCGCTTTTGGTCATGCTTTTGGGACTTAAGTTGTTTTTATGGACAAGTGAAGATGTGAATTGAAGTGTGGTGACATTGGATTAATTTTATGAACTTCAATTGGACTCAATTGGAAGAGAATTGAATAGAATTGGTGAAATTAGTGTACAAGAGTGGACCCGGCGGAAAATGAAATTGCAACCATTGGAAAATGTTGTGGGAGGTTTGGAGATAGTGGGATATGACATCACTTGATGATGTCATGGTGGGCCATTGTGTGGGATTAAAGAAAGAGAAAAAGAAAAAAGAAAAATGGTCCCATCTCTCTCTCTCCTTCTTCTCTCTCCTCCCTCTCTTCTTCCTCCCTCTTCCGTGCGACTCCTCCATGTTCTTCATCTTCTTCTTCATTCCTTAGCAACCAGCAAAGCTGGAGAAGCCGCATGCCTCCGCCGTTCACCGCCGTTGCACGCCGTCACCATTCGTCCGTCGTTCGCCGCTCCGCTCGCTCGCATGTGCCGCCCGCCTTCTTTCTCCCCCTCCGTTTGTTGCTCGGGATCTCGATTCTGGTCGGACGCCAAGCGGAAGCAGAACCAACGTCGCTGGAGCCGTCGCTCGCCGCACGCCGTCCTCGCCTCGCGTCGCCCGTCCGCTCGTTGCCGCCACCCCTCGCCGCTCTACCGGTCAGCTCGCTCGCCCGTCGCCCTCGTCCGTCTTGGGCCACGTCCCAACAGCTCGTCCGAGCAGCTCGAGCCTTCGCCGGAGCTCCCTCCGCCGCCGTGCGCCCCCGCCTTAGCCCGCTGGAGCTCCGCCTACTCCTTACTGCCCTTGCTCACCCCAACCGGCGCCGGATCCGCCCCATCTCCGCCCGCGACCAGCAGCCAAGAAAATGGGTATGGCAGCGGGTGTTTGGCCCGTTTTGGCCGCCTTCCCAAGCCCGGATGCTCGGCCCGCTTTGAGGAAAGTCGATCCTCGCGTCGTCCTCGTTGTTTTGGTCTGCTCGGTTCGTTAATCGGGTGAGTTTAACTCACTAAATCTTGATTAGAGTGTTAATGATGCCCTAAGTGTGCTTAGTTTAAATTAAGTAAGTTTAGGTGTGTGGATTAGTGTATTTAATTATAAATTGGATTAAGAGGTTGGTTTATGTTAAAGTGTGTTTAAATTAAAGGTTAAAAGAAGTTATTTAAAGTTAAGCCTTGATGTGACATAAAAGGATTTTAGTTTTGAATTATTTAAGTGCTTTGAAATTCTGGAAAATATAATATTATATTATAATCCGAAATTATTAAAATATTATTATTAAAAAAATCAGAAAAATTATTTTTGACCGTGGTTGCTCGAATTTTGTGCCGATCGCTTTCTTGTGTATTCAGATTTTGAAATTGATGGTTGGATATTATAAATTGAGTGTGGATTGCGAAAAATTATGGATATTATTATTTAATTAATTTTCGGAATAAAATTAATTATTTATTAAATTTCGAAAATTTCGTCGGGACCCTAAACTTTCAGAATTTTCGTGCCAATCGCTGCTGTGTATTTAGAATTTGAATTTGATGATTGATTGTGGCAAATTGAGTGTGATTGTGATAAATAGGGATTCTTTTTACAAAATCCCAAGTGTCGAAATTTATGGAAGAGTTGGCCGTGATTATTAGAGGTCGTGCCCAGTGGGGCCCTGAATTGCAACCTGATAAAGGTCGCGCCTAATGGGGCCGTGATATGTCACCTATTAGAGGTCACACCCAAAGGGGCCGTGATATGCCACCTATTAGAGGTCGCGCCCAGAGAGGCCGTGAATTGCCACTTGATAAAGGTCGCGCCCAGAGAGGCTGTGAATTGCCACCTGATAAAGGTCGCGCTGAGTGGGGCCGTGATGCCACTGATTTTAATTTTGCCGAGTGGGGCCGTGATTAAGACTAATGATTGATTTGCTGAACTGACATGTAATCGGCCAAGTCGATTGATCGCTGAGACGATCCAAGTTGTTGAATTGTTCTGATGATGTGATTGTACCATGGTTGTTTGGTTATCATAATTGTACGTGGTTGAATTTTATAAATTGTGTTAACCTACAGATGAAGGCTAATGCAAGGTAAGTCTTCTGTGTGATGTGGCTAGGCCATCCGGGGCATATTTTCTCTCTAATAGGGGTTTAGGGGGTTAAACTTGCTGAGACATCGTCTCATCCCGGTTGTGGGATTAAAATTTTAGGTCCCTAGATGGTGGTTGTGGAGGACCCGAAACCCTAAGTCTGGAAAGGTGGAGACTGAAGTATCGGTGATCGTGTCCTGCTAGTTGGTTTTAGGATAGTTCCCCTTTTGTTGAGCTGGTCTATTTCGTAGACAGCCCAAAGTTGTATTTAAGCCTATGTGTTTGTAAATGAGTGTTTGGTATTGTGATTGATTGCCTGCTTTTCTATCCCAAGTTAAATGTTGTCAGGGGATTTGTTTCGCTTCCGCATGCGTAATAAAATGAATGGGTCGGCGATGTATCCTGGGATGTTGCATATTTGATCGACCGTAGTGGGATGTGCGCGTGCTCGAGGTTCGAGGCATGACATCCTCGCTTAAGTGGTATCAGAGCATGGTCTGTGTATGGAGTGATAAGGTGCGATGAGTCATGGGATAGTTAGTAGGAAAAGCTTTTAATATGCTGATGCATGTGGTTGATAACTGTTTGGTAGCTTGTTTGTGGGGTCGCTCAAATTTCAACCTGATGTTGGAATCGGAAAACAGGTGTCTATAAGGAACCTGTAAGATGAGTGACCAGGAGTGGAGAACTTCTTGAAAGAGGTCGGTAAGACCTATACCTCGGGGTAGGATGCTGACAAGAGTTGGTACCCGAGGTAGAGCGCAGGCTTAGACCAGCGTGAGTGTGAGAGTACCGTTGCAAGTCAGTACTAAGAGTGTTGCAGCACCGAATGATCCTAGGTTTGTTGGGATCGTTCAGGCGCTAGTGTTCCTTGGAAGCTTGTTGGGTTCGTAAGCTCAGGATTGAGCTGCCGTTGTTGCCGTTGTTTCTACTGTTGCCAGTGTTGTGACTATTATTGTTGCTGCGCCTGTTAAGACCCAAGCTAGAGTTGTGATCTGGGAGCAAGCCGTTGCATCTGAGTCGAGGCTCAGATTTAGTAGAGCTGGAAATCAGTTGAGGAAGAAGTTTATGATCATAGAAAAGTATTCAAGTTCCGTCCAACTGGGAAAGTGGGATGGTTAGGTTAGCAATGAATCAGATTGGAGTGTGTTATGCTGACAGAAGCCGACATGGATCAGCTCAGTGTCCTGGTAAGACGGGTGCTTGTTTTATGTGTGACCAACAGGGTTACCTGGCCAGAAACAGTCTTAGAAAGCCGATGGGACAGATCTAAAGGAATGCGCCATAGAACGCATCGTGGGGTTTGTAGAGCAGGCCTTCAGTACAAGAAATAGTGCATGTTGTTACCTGACAGTAGGTAGGGGACTCACTGATTGTGTGTCAAGTTTGAGAAAAGAAGTATGAGTGAGCCCGGTGACCAAGCTTAACGGGAGCATGCTTTGAATGTGGCCAGCATGGCCATTGGGCTAGGAACTGTCCGTGTAAGTCCAAGAGGACTCGAGCATCGCTACCGTCGACAGGACGCCACTAGGATGGTGAAAGGAATAGGAATGGATTGACCATGCATCGATCAAAGGAAGAATGTTTTGAGGTGTATTATCAAAGTAGCGCAGCTGGATTTTGAGAGAAAGTTGTGAAGTTTCCGTTGTTGTAATAAAGTAAAGTGAAGATGAATCTCTGACTATAGTTGTACCTGAAGGGTTTGCTTATATATGACCTAGGAGTCATTTATAAAAAGATTTGGCTCGAGGAGCTTTCTGCTGTTACGAATCGTGGCAGTGATATAATTCAATTTGTTCGTTAACTTATGACAGTTTTGAATTACTGAAAGTTGAAGGGGAACTTCAATCCTTGTTATCCATCACTGAAGATGACTTGGTTCAAGTTGTTGGTTATCAAATCTACATGGTAGCTGTAATGGATGCGTCAGTTGAGAAGCCGAATATGGAGAATATAATCATGGTACATAAGTTTTCTAAGGTATTTGCTGAAGAATTGTCAAGTTTGCAGTCAGAAAGAGAAATGGAGTTCACGATTGAATTAGCACCCGGAACAGAGCCAGTCCCTAAGGCTCCTTACCGGATGGTGTTACCTGAGTTAAAAGAACTGAAGGTGTAGATACAAAAATTGTTGAAGAGGGGATTCATACATTCCAATGCATAACCTTGGGGAGCACCAGTTATGTTCATGAAAGAGAAATGTGGTTCGTTGTGGTTGTAGATTGATATTCTTCAAGATCGACTTGAGGTCAGGGTATCATCAATTGAGAATCAGGAAGAAAGACATACCGAAGTTAGCATCTCGCACTTGATGCGGCAGTTATGAGTTCACTGTAATGCTGCGTGGTTTAATGGACACCCAGCTGTTTGTTTGGGTTTGATAAGCAGAATGTTTAAGGACACTTGAATCAGTTGTGATCGTGTTCATTGAAGTTATCCTGGTGTGTTCGAAGAGTGCAGAGGAGCATGAGAGATATTTGGGGATGGTACTTTGGACTTTGGGTGCTTTTGGATTTTACAATAAGCTTAGCAGATGCGAATTTTGGATGACTCGTATTGCGTTCCTAGGTCACGTGATTTCAGGCGAAGAAATCTCTGTAGAGCTCGCCCAAGATTAAAGCGGTGAACAATTGGCCGAGATTAACTACAGTGACAGAGATTAGAAGTTTCTGGGGATTAGTAGGATATTACAGAAGTTTTGTGGAATGGATTTCAGCATCAGCGTTGTAGTTGATTCGACTACTAAGGAAGTAAGAAAAATTTGTGTGGACAGATGAGAGTGCGGGCGTAGTTTTCAAGAGCTTAAGCAGAAGCTAACTACCGCACATGTGCTGACCATTCCATCTGGTCCTAAAAGCTATGAGATCTGCAATGATGCGTCGTTTAAAGGATTTGGTTGCTTGTTGATGCAGCAAGATAGAGTTGTTGCATATGCGTCCTGTTAGTTGAGGCCTTAGGAGTTGAACATGAGATGGCGTCGCTGGATGGAACTCCTTAAGGATTATGACTGATATTTTGTATCACTCTGGCAAGGTGAGCAAAGTTACAGATGCATTGAGTCGGGAGTCCTTGGTTGCATAGTTGGTACTCAAGGATTGGATCTTAATTGAGAAAGTTCAAAATTCGATTTTCAAATCTAAGGTAGGCCACCTTTTGAATCTTATGACCACCCTCAAAATTGAGCCGAGAGTACAGATCAGAATCAAAGCGCTTCAGTGGACAGATTTAGAAATTCAGAAGACTATAAGAGAATGCAAATGGGAGAGAGGTTGATTTTCAGATTCCTGAAGACAGAACGCTAAGGTTCTGAGGATGATTGTGTGTAATTGATGATATAGAGATTAAAGAAGAGCTCTTATGGGAAACTCATCATAGCAATTTCAACATTGTCCAGACGGTACAAATAGATCTTGTTTTGAGTGTGTGACATCCGATTTTCAAACTCGATTTCGATTGGTTAAATTGGGCATTTCATCGATGCGATTACGTGTTTTTTCTCTAAGTTGGTCACTTACGAGGTAACTAGACTAGTTGGGTGAGTTATTAAGGACTTTAAGGCAAAAAGACTTGAGAATTCGACCATGAATCAACTTCTCGACCGTGCTCATCTTTAGAGATCATTACGGCACAGTTAAAAATCGAATTAAGATCAGAGATAGGTCGGTTCGACTGAGATGAATGACCAATCGTGAGTGACTCCACTAAATTGAAAAACTCTCGTCGACTGATACTAATTTGATTTTACTGTCATTTTGGTACCTTGTGTCCGTATTTGAATTATTGAGATTTTCACGACCCTCGAGAGTCGCCAATGTGTCGAGTGGGTTCATCGTGGCTCGAAGAAGATCGACCATGGGTCATTTGTCCTAAAAAGCTCTGAAAACTACCTAGTAGCCTAGGTCACACTAAAAGCGTGTCGGAGTGAAATTAACCACCAATCTAAGTTCGATTTCAGAAATTGGAGATTCTGTCTTGTCACAAAGTGGGTACACCAAAGTGTGTATATATCACATAATTCATCTGCATGGAGGGTCGGGGATGAATTGTATTTCAAATCTAGATCAGATGTTCCAAGTTGGCGGAGCTTTCAGATGGTTCTTTCTTAAGCAGTGCATAGTAGAGAGTGCGGAATTTCGATTGCTGAGATGAAGTTAGGGAAAGAAAGATCATAGGCCAGGGTCAGTACAGTAGTCAAGGATTGCAGTTGTCAAGATCAGTGTCAGAGTTATATCAGATCTTGACTAGAGGTTCCCAGTTTCAGCAGATTAGTCAGATAGTTTCTTTTAATTAGTGCAGAGTAGAGTGTACATGACTTCAGTCAGTTGAGATGAGATCAGAGATCAGAAAATCGCAGGTCTAGAGTTGGTTAAGAAATCGGTGATTCAATCGCAATTGTTAGAGACAGTTTAGAAACCGCTCAGAATCGCCAGTTTAGCTTCGCAGATTTTGTGTTGAAGACCTTTGGAATTTTAAGTGGGCAAGCGTTTAGTATTTTGGAACCCGAAGTGGTTTGGGCAAGATAGCAGCGATCTAGCAGTATTGGTACAGAAGGAGCAACCTGAGAAACCGAAGATTCGATGAGACAATTGTACCCCCACCTTTTTGTTAAGAATTGGTGAAGGTTTAAATTTCGAGGACGAAATTTTTATAAGAGGGGAAGAGTTGTGACATCCCGATTTTCCGATTTTATTTTCAATAAATTGAGACGGGCATCTCGTTGGCACGCATATTGTTCTTTTCCTTGAGTTGGCCATTCATGCGGAAACTGGTCTATCAGGTGAAGCCGTTAGGAAATTCTAATGCATCAGACTCGAGCATTTGACCAGGAAGCGACCTTTCGACCGAGCTAATCTGCAAGGGTCATTACGGCACAAATAAAAATCGATTAGAGACCGGAGATAGGTTGACTCGACAGAGGCATGTGATCGAGTGTGGGTGATTCCACAAGATCGCACAATTCTTGTCGATCGACACTGGACCGACTTTTCTATCGATTGGGTATCCTGTGTTCGTATTTGAAACCTTGGGATTACCCCGACAACCGAAAGTCGCCAATGTTTCAAAGATGTACATTGTGGCTGAGATGATCAACCACAGGTTAAATGCATGAAAATTACAAAAAGCTACCTTGTAGGTTAGGCCGCGCTAGTATCGTGCCAAAGTGAAATTAACCGTGGAATTGAGATCGAATTCAGAAATTGGAAGTTTGGTGTGTCACAAATCATTTTAGGAATATTAACTCATCCTTGGAAGATTTTTCATGCAATCAGAGTTCTTTGGCAAATTAAATCCGAGAATGGCTATTTTAGCTCGAGAAATTAGTAGGCCGCTTTTGGTCGCGCTTTTGGGACTTAAGTTGGTTCTATGGACAAGTGAAGATGTGAAATGAAGTGTGATGACATTGGATTAATTTTATGAACTTCAATTGGACTCAATTGGAAGAGAATTGAATGGAATTGGAGAAATTAGTGTACAAGAATTGGACCCCGACGGAAAATGAAATTGCAACCATTGGAAAATGTTGTGGGAGGTTTGGAGATAGTGGGATATGACATCACTTGATGATGTCATGGTGGGCCATTGTGTGGGATTAAAGAAAGAGAAAAAGAAAAAAGAAAAATGGTCCCATCTCTCTCTCTCCTTCTTCTCTCTCCTCCCTCTCTTCTTCCTCTCTCTTCCATGCGACTACTCCATGTTCTTCATCTTCTACTTCGGTCCTTAGCAACCAGCGAAGCTAGAGAAGCCGCATGCCTCCGCCGTTCACCGCTGTGGCACGCCATCGCCGTTCGTCCGTCGTTCGCCGCTCCGCTCGCTCGCATGTGCTGCTCCGCCTTCTTTCTCCCCCTCTGTTTGTTGCTCGGGATCTCAGATCTAATCGGACGCCAAGCGGAAGCAGCAGCCAACGTCGCTAGGAGCCGTTGCTCGCCGCACGCCGTCCTCGCCTCGCATCGCCCGTCCGCTCGTCGCCGCCGCCCCGCGCCGCTCTGCCGGTTAGCTCGCCTGCCCGTCGCTCTCGTCCGCGCCAAGCCACATCCCAGCAGCTCGTCCGAGCAGCTCGGGCCTTCGCCGGAGCTCCGCCTAGTCCTTGTCGCCCTTGCTCGCCCCAACCGGCGCCGGATCCGCCCTATCTCTGCCCGCGACCAGCAGCCAAGAAAATGGGTCGGCATCGTCGTTTTGCAGCGGGTGTTTGGCCTGTTTTGGCCGCCTTCCCGAGCTCGGATGCTCGGCCCGCTTTGAGGAAAGTCGATCCTCGCGTCGTCCTCATCGTTTTGGTCCGCTCGGTACGTTAATCGGGTGAGTTTAACTCACTAAATCTTGATTAGAGTGTTAATGATGCCCTAAGTGTGCTTAGTTTAAATTAAGTAAGTTTAGGTGTGTGGATTAGTATATTTAATTATAAATTGGATTAAGAGGTTGGTTTATGTTAAAGTGTGTTTAAATTAAAGGTTAAAAGAAGTTATTTAAAGTTAAGCCTTGATGTGACATAAAATGATTTTAGTTTTGAATTATTTTAGTGCCTCGAAATTCTGGAAAATATTATATTATATTATAATCCGAAATTATTAAAATATTATTATTAAAAAAAATCAGAAAAATTATTTTTGACCCGGTTGCTTAGAATTTCGTTCCGATCGCGCTTTGTGTATTCGAATTTTGAAATTGATGGTTGGATATTATAAATTGAGTGTGGATTGCGAAAAATTATGAATGTTATTATTTAATTAATTTTCGGAATAAAATTAATTATTTATTAAATTTCGAAAATTTCGTCGGGACCCTAAACTCTCATAATTTCGTGCCGATCGCTGCTGTGTATTTAGAATTTGAATTTGATGATTGATTGTGGCAAATTGAGTGTGATTGTGATAAATAGGCATTCTTTTTACAAAATCCCAAGTCTCGAAATTTATGGAAGAGTTGGTCGTGATTAATCACCTATTAGAGGTCGTGCCCAGTGGGGCCGTGAATTGCCACCTGATAAAGGTCGCGCCCAGTGGGGCCGTGATATGCCACCTATTAGAGGTCGCGCCCAGAGAGGCCGTGAATTGCCACCTGATAAAGGTCGCGCCCAGAGAGGCCGTGAATTGCCCCTAATAAAGGTCGCGCCGAATGGGACCGTGATGCCACTGATTTTAATTTTGCCGAGTGGGGCCGTGATTAAGAGTAATGATTGATTTGCTGAACTGACATGTAATCGGCCAAGTTGATTGATCGCTGAGACAATCCAAGTGGTTGAATTGTTCTGATGATGTGATTGTACCATGGTTGTTTGGTTATCATAATTGTACGTGGTTGAATTTTATAAATTGTGTTAACCTGCAGATGAAGGCTAATGCGAGGTAAGTCTTCTGTGTGATGTGGCTAGGCCACCCAGGGCGTATTTTCTTTCTAATAGGGGCTTAGGGGGTTGAACTTGCTAAGACATCGTCTCATCCCGGTTGTGGGATTAAAATTTCAGGTCCCTAGATGGCGGTTGTGGAGGACCCGAAGCCCTAAGTCTGGAAAGGTGGAGAATGAAGTATCGGTGATCGTGTCCTGCTAGTTGGTTTTAGGATAGTTCCCCTTTTGTCGAGCTGGTCTATTTCGTAGACAGCCCAGAGTTGTATTTAAGCCTATGTGTTTGTAAATGAGTGTTTGGTATTGTGATTGATTGCCTGCTTTTCTATCTCAAGTTAAATGTTGTCAGGGGATTTGTTTCGCTTCCGCATGCGTAATAAAATGAATGGGTCGGCGACGTATCCTGGGATGTCGCATATTTGATCGACCGCAGTGGGATGTGCGCGCGCTCGGGGTTCGGGGCGTGACAAGGCCTGCTACGTTTGGGCATCCTTTGGCCCGGCAGATTCCTCTCCGCCCACTAGGACCAATCCCACTCGAACTTATCTTCTTGACCCGCAAATGAGGAAGGAGTCCGATTCTCCGACTCTCTCACTTACTGGAGGGATTCTTACTCTGATACCACTTATCACGGGCCGAAAGTTTCCTTACTCTCGGAACGACCCACGGGCGCCTGGCGAGCGAAATTCACTAGGCCAGCCTTCCTTCTTTAGCCGTTCCATGAACAATATGGTGAATGATTCTTCATACGAGATCCTACCATGCCCAGCTTCTTTCGAGCGTCTAGTCCATCGAGTAAGACATCAGTTCTTTTATCATTGGACAACCACACTCGGCACTACAGCTCTTTTGATGTTGAATTTATCTAAATTATAAATATAATAGCTTGACGACTCCCTCTGATAATGGGAAATGATTGTCTCATCGTTATATAAAAAATAAAAATAAAAATTGTCAAAATTATTTGCTCAAAATTATTTATTTTTAGATTTTCTTGGCACTATTTAGTTCTGTTTGGATTTCATAAAATGTCAACTGTATTTTGTGCTCTTGCTTTCCCAATATCAAGTGTTGCAGCTTGCCCCTTAAATTTTACGAAACACAGATTTATCAGCAAAAGTTTTCAAAATTTTTTAAAAAATAATGTGCCCGATTCTCAACATGTTTCAGATACAAGAGTATTGATATTATATATATTACATAAAGCATGAAAATGTTTTAAGTACGTCAATGCAGATCAAAAATAATTTTTTGAGCTCATTTCCAAATCTTGGCACAATAATACACATGTTTTTTTTTTTTTTTTTTTGCACTTCTTTACATCAATTTAAACATGAGCTGTGACTACCAAGTGAATTTGTCATTTCGATGTTTAAACCAAGTAGTCAATGAAAATTGTAATTTCGCCACTAGAGATCCAAGAAAAGCAATTGGCTTTCATCGATGGTTATGAAAGTATGAGCTTTTGAGCTCAAATCCTTCTAGACCCCTATTTACTTACACTATTATATGTTTTCATTGCGATAGACAACATTTTGGCAATGAATCTTACTTTCACCACGCTATGGCAACCGTATGAATTCGTCCCCAAGAACTATGCTTATGCAGCTTCACTTATCAACGAAAGGTGGTGACAAAGCTATTCTCATCGCGAGTGTCTATAGCAGCAAAATTGTTGGTTTTACCAACGAATTTGGTTCGTTGGTAGAGCTCGACTTTCTTATATTGCTAATTGACTAGACCCTTTTTAATAGAGACTGACTATTTACTTTATTGACACTAGATTTAAATGATATCAAATGTTACTTGCTGATTTAGGAAACTGACATTAATTGTCCCAAATGGGGGCCATTAATTTTGGAAACCTCTAATTAACTTGAAGCTGGCTTTTCATGCACGAAAGGGGGAGGGACATAAAAGTTTGAACGATTCTTAATCATAGTCATTCAGGAATGATGTTAGGCATAGCCTTGCATTATTGCAATAACAATAGTCTTTTCTTTTTTCACCTTTTGAATTTTTTTTTCAAAAAAAAAAAATCGTTCATTTTTTAGAATGATACTCAAGAGATACATAGAAGATTCCAAGTCTAGCAAATCCCAAATAACTTCATAACAAAGCAAATGCTAGAATTTAAATAACAAAGCATAATTTGCAGCTAAAAGCACACTCTTATCCCTCAAGAATAGATCTATTATAGTAAACTTTCGACAACCGATGAGCACACGCCGAGATCTATAACTCCATTTGCAACGATTTATAGTACATACCTAGATTCAACATCCTCATCACCCTAGTTGTGCAAAGACACCAACATCACTATGTTGAAAGAACACAGATCAAGTAGCTATAAAGGACTCCCAAATCTATATCTATATATAGTTCGAGAGAGTAAAATCCCCAAATCTAACCCTAAATATAAATCGGAAGAAGAAGGTGGCCTAATTTCAAAGAGATTGTGAAGCCACATCATGAATATCCTCATCGATGGCTATTGATAGGACAAATGGTCAACTTTATCTCCATGTTAACCCAAGATCAATTGTAGAAATTTATTCACACACACAAAGTCTCAAAACAAATCATGAGAGGAAAGAAAAAGCAATCAAAGTAAACAAAAAGAAAATCAAAGTAAGTAGGCTGTCGGCTTTAAAAACTACAGCGGTGAGCCTACAAAAGATTTTCAAAAGAGGGAAGAGGTATTTTTGTTGGGGGGAATCTTGGGTACCACAAAATATTAGTTAACAAATCTCAAACCCGAAACAGTAATAGTATCAATTTTTCACTAAACTCTATGAAAATATTCAATGTTTTTCTCTCATTAATTCAAGTTCAGAGACAACATTTAACATTTTTTTTTTGGGTGAAAGGTAAGAAATATATTGATAACTTTGGACAAACAAGAAACGGCGCCAACTTACACTCTGACCGCGTAGCAGGAAGAGTGGAAGGGAGTCGAAGGGAAAACAAAAGAAAGAAGAAAAAATGCCCACAACCCGGGCCGAGGCAAAACCAACCCTAGCAAATCTCTACTACACGCTTAAAAGCGAGACGAGAGAACTAGGACAGTACAAAGACAAGCACCGACAGCAACAAGCAAAGCTACCGAGAAAAGACCGAGGGGTCGAAGCCCCAATTCCTTTGAAGTCTTCTATTTCTTGGGGTAGGAGGCACATTCTTGAAGGAGAGAACTCTGTCCTTGACAACTTTGATCAAATGATTTTTGAGAGCCGACACGGAAACAGTTTCACCTCGAAAGATTATGCAATTTCTCTTCTTCCAAATTAGATAACACAAAGCTCCAAAAGAGAACCTAGCAATTTTGTGGAAGAAATCCTTACCCGATAAAAACTTTAGAGCCCAAGTGGAGGTCTCAGTCCATGGTCTAATTCTCCAAGGTAGGTTGCACCTAGAAGCCTAGAAATAAGCTAGGGTAGCAGGGGTTTGACAGTGAAAGAAAATGTGATCGATAGAGTCCGGATGAGTTGAGCAAAAGGCACAGACCGAGTAGTCAATCCTACCGTAAGAAAGTAGGAGTGATTGAGTCGGTAGGCGCTTCTTGGCAATAAGCCATAATAGAAATTGATAACGTGGTGCCAAGGCATTATCCCAAACCAGAGTCGCCCAAGGAACTCGATCTTTTTTAACTCTGATTAAATTCCAGGCCGAAGCAACCGAAAAAAGGCCCGAAGAATCACCGCACCAAAGGAACCGGTCACAAACATTAGAAAGCACTGGCAAGGAGAAGCCTCAACTTTCTAGGCGGGATTTAAAGGCTAGGGCGGAGGTGTACAGTTCAGAGACAGCTGTCATCTTAGATAAACCCGAGTCCTCCATTACAGTGGAAGAAACAATTGCGTCCAAAGGACCACATGGAAGCTAATTATCATGCCATAGAGATGTCTGCATTCCATTGCCAATTTTCCAACGAAACGACTGGCGAAAGTAGGGCCTAAGCTACAAGATTTTTTTCCAAGAGCACGAGCATAATGTTGGTTGAGGAGAAATCCAAAAATTCACTCTCTTTAAGAAATTCGAGTGAATCCAACGACACCAGAGTGACTCCTTATCAGTAAATAAGAACCAAATGTATTTGAGTAATGAAGCTCTATTGCAATCTTTAAGGTCTCTAATAGCCAAGCCGCCCTCAGATTTTGGCATGCAAATATCTAGCCACAAGACTTTGGCCCCACCTTTTCCCAGGGCAGAACCTTTCCAAAGAAATTGTCTCAAGATTCGCTCAATATTCAAAGGAACAGCAGCAGGTAAAGAAAAGACACTAGCCCAAAACGCCTGAATGGAATGGAGAACGGACCTTATAAGTTGGAGTCTCCCCGCAAAAGAGGAAATCGATGATTCCAAGATTGGACTCTTGCTGTAATACGGTTGATCAACTCAGTGCAGTCGGTCTTGGTCAATCTAGAAGAGATGATAGGTACCCCTAGATACCGAATAGGGAGTTTGCCTTCTTGAAAACCAAATGTAGATAGAATATTCCTCTGAAGGGAAGAGGAGCCTCCCGATAGGAAAACATCACTTTTGTTTCTGTTTGGTACAAGACCGCTCCAGGAGGAGAACGTGTCAAGGCTCCTTTTAAGAATCACCGCCGACTTCCGATTCGCACGGCAGAACAGGAAGACATCGTCAGCGAAAAAGAGATGGGAGAGTCTCGTCGATTTACATCTCCAAAAGAACTTGAAATCTTTGACGGAGGTCCTCAGATTGATGATGCCCGAAAAAACTTCCATCACAAGGGTAAATAGATAAGGAGACATTGGGTCTCCTTGCCGGATGCCTCTACCACTAGCAAAGAAGCCGTGAAGCTCCCCATTGATAGAGATAGAGAACATAGGCGTGCGAACGCAAACCATGACTAATTTAATAAACCACTCGGAAATCGGAAGGCCGGAAGGGTTAACTCCAAGAAGTCCCAATCCACGGTATCATAAGCTTTGCGGAAGTCAACTTTAACGGCACATTTCGGAAGATAAGGATCACGGTGAAAACCTGCAAATAGTTCTTGTGCCAATAAAATGTTGTCTCTAATCTGAAATCAGTGACCTCGCAAGCATTAGGTACCTTAGGTATTAACGCCAGAATTGTAGCATTAACTTCTTTCAGGAGATGACCCGAGGAAAAGAAATCCTTCACAGCCCGAATCACCAAAGGTCCAACAATTCTCCAATTGTTTTTATAGAATTCAGCAGTAAAGCCGTCAGGGCCCGGAGCTTTACTTCTTGGAAGAGAAAAAAGGGTGTCTTTAATCTCAGAGTCCGAGATAGGTGCAGCTATGGAGCAAACCTGGGCATCCGAGAGTGGGCTGCGAATAACTTGCCGCAAGTCTTCGAGAGACGGCTTCACAAGGGTAGCATGGGGGGATAATAGATCCGAGAAAAAAGAGACAAAAACCTGCGGCACTCAAGTTGGATCGGTGATAAGAGAGCCAGAGGAGTCCTTAACAAAGAGGATTCGATTGGTGAGGTGTCTCGCCTTCACAAAATTATGGAAAAACTTTGTGTTTCAATCTCCCTCCTTAAGCCATTTAACTCTTGATTTCTGGCGATAAAAGGATTCTTCTTGACCACGAAGGTCTATGAAAAAACGCCGCTGGCATCTTTCAAGTTCTGCAAGATGAACATTATTAGGGTCAGATTGGAGACCAACTTGAGTAGACCGAAGAGCTTCTCTAGCTTCAATAGTTCTAATAGAGATGTCCGAGAAAGCTTCTTGGTTTAGCGATTTGAGGCGAGCCTTTAGAAATTTCAATTTAGAGACAAGCTTGAACATGGGATAACCAATCACTGGAGAGTTCCATGCTTGCTGGACAATAGCTAGAAAGTTTGGATGCTCAGTCCAGAAGTCGAAGAATTTAAAAGGCTTCTTCTTGGACAGCGGATTAATAACCCTGACAAACATCGGAGAGTGATCAGATATTCTAGGGTTCAAAAAAGCCGCTTCCGAAAAGGAGAAGTCGATGTTCCATTTAGTGTTAACTAAGACCCTATCAATCTTCCTTTGCTTCCTTGAGGAACCAGCCGAAGTTGACCAAGTATACCGGAGACCAACATACCTGAGGTCCATTAATTCTGTTTGGTCAAGACAAAGCCAGAAATCATCGAAACATGGCAACCATGTATTAGAACCACCAAGACGGTCAAAATGGTCTTTTATAGCGTTGAAATCGCCCGCCACAAGCCAAGTCGAATCCTGAAAAAGATCATTGTAATAGACGAGATCCTCCCACAGAGACCTGCGTTTGACAAAAGTGTGCTCTCCATACACCGCCGAAATGCAGCAGGAGGTATTGACGGCATTAAGCTTGAAGTGGCCATGAATAGCTTGAGCACTAGTAGAGATAAGATCAAAATTTGCAAAATCCGGGTTCCACCCGAGCCAAATTCTACCACGTGGGGCACAATCATAGTTGGCAACCCACTTCCATCCTCTCAGCAAGGTAAAAGAAATGGAATCAAAAAGAGATTCAGGAACCATAGTCTCAAAAAGCCCCACTAGGCACAACTTGTTTGAAGAAACAAACTTTCTAATTTCCGCACGTCTGATGGGATTCATCATGCCTCTAATATTCCAGAAGCCAAAAAACATTAGGAGGGGGAAAACGGGGACTTACCTCCTCTTGGAGGCCTTGCGACTAGTAGAAGTCGCCTTAGGAACAGCCGAAGGGGGCGGTGCAGGAGGGTCCGGTGGAAGTAACAAAAGTTGGTCCTGAATGCTTATAACTGCCTTTGGAGAACTCGGGCCTTTTGAGGAAAGGGGTTTATCTGAGAGCAGATCATCATCACTCGGAGTAACCAAACTACTCACACTACAATTCTCATCTACATCCGAATTATGGTGAGAGTCAACAGGGGACGCGAGACCCGACTTCTGCTGGGATCGCCCTTGATTAGCTCTGATAGTAACCTGAGAGGAGCTTTTTGGAGGCTTGGAGCTCACCACAGTAGCTAGGTTCGACGGTAAAGGGGACTTCAGTTTCAAGAGCTGCCCCTCACTAGGCGGGGCAAGACGGAAGGAAGCTTCATTCTTGGTTGGAGACTGTTTTTTCTTCTTATTCTTGACCTTCTTCCAACCCAAATTAGCAAGAATAGGATCAGAAGAATCCTGAGGCAAAGTCGCCGGGGCTGGAATCTTGTCTTCACCCGAACCAGACGGTCCAACAAGAAGGATGCTGGTGGGATCAGGGACTACAGGCAGCGGCATCTGAGGTGTAGCCGAAGGTAAAACAGGGGCCAAAGAGGCCTCAATTATCACTTGCTGAGTAGGGGCAGTATCCACCGGAGAGGGAAGAACCGTATCTGTAGCAGCAGGAGCAAGACGAACTCCGGATGTGGAGACCAAAGGTTGTGCTTCTGAGGCACGAGCAGAAGGTTTTTCAGCAGATGGAGGGCACTTGTGACCAAAAATTCCGCAACTCGAGCAGGCGACTGGCCTCCATTCATATTCAACTCCAACCTCAATGGTTTCTCCGTCATGTTCAAGCTCAATTGAGTCACACGAAGGTTGATCAGCAGTTATCTCAACGTAGACCCACGCAAACGACATTGCCTTCAATTGTTCAGTTCGGTGATCCACATATAATGGTTTCCCCAAAGCACTAGCCACTTTACCAATGGATTGTGCTGACCAGAAGGAGTAGGGCAGCTTCGTTAGCTTCACCCATACCGGCACTGAAAGCTGAGCGGCTTTCCTAAGCTCCAAACCAGGGGTCCACTGCTGCAAAGCTAGAGGAATTCTAGCAACGGTTATAGGGTCACCTTCGAGAAGTTTCCACCTAAAGTCCCTGTCCGGGATATGGAGAAGGAAGGATCCTTGTCCATTAGACATAATCTCGAATAGGTTCGGTCCCCAAGCTTTTTTAAGTGCCTCCTCAACAACTTTAAATGGGAGGCGTCGCCCAAGAAAGTAACCCAATAAGCAATCGTGTAACTTAGGATCTGCCGCTTGTAAGTCTTGCTCTGTCATAACAATGACCGGTACTAAATTTAACATTTTTATATATTCTTAAGACTAAATTGATTAGGTACTAAATTTAAAAGTTTAAAACGATATTGCATGTTGGCTAAAGTATATGAACCACATTAAACAAATTAAAAGCTCATGGACCACATTGCACATTACACATTAGAGTAAAGTTCAATGCTTAGGGACTATTCTTGTCATTTTCCCTATTATAAACTCGTTTCCTACCACTAGCAATTGTCATTTCTTAAATCTATGAATTATTGTTTATACTGTTAATTTAGGTCAACTATTGTAATGTATGGACCTATCAACCGTTATTTCTACTTTTAGTAATTGTTATATTTATTACCTATTGATATTATTGATGAGGTTTTGTTACTAAGAGGACTCCAAAAAAATGAACCCTAATGACTAAAAACGGGATCATGAGACCCTTATTAAGTAGCCAATTTGGAAGTTATGCAGCTTTCCAATGCACTAACTATTCTCATATTATGTGTAACCAATATTTTGAAATTAAAATTATGCATGCCATGATAAAATTAAGTAACATTATATTATTTACTAAGGAACTTTTTTTCTTGTAAAAGCTAAATATATACGAACAGGCTAGGCTGGGAAAATAAGGAGAATCTTTTCTACTATGGATTCAATCAATACTAAAAAAGTAATTCCACGTATAACGCTATCCCAATGACTTATTATTACTAGTATTATAATTATGATTAATATTATTATTATGTAGGAACTAATACGAGGAATAATGACGTCATATTCCACAATTAAAAGTTCCAAACATACCTACCCATCATTCATTCACAAGTAAGGATTTCACATGAATTCCAACAACTGTCGTAGGAAACTCAATATAACAGGGAGAAAATGACCTAATGGTTCCTCAACATATTGTAAGGATGTTAATCTAATGCTAAATTTTTCAACTTTTCCAATTTAGAATAATTTTTTTGCGAAATTTAATGTAGTTCTTCTGATCCACTTTTGCTGAAAATCGCTAATATAGTGATATGGCACATTGTCACATCAATAATTCTCGACAAAATTGGTGGGAAGAATTACATTGAGAATTCTCACAGAAGTTTAAGACTATATCGGCAAAATTAGAAAGTTTGGAACTAAATTAGCATAAGTACGATAGATTTTAGATTGACTGGACAATTTCCCCTACCAATAGGAGAAACCACGATGGAAGAAGACAAGCTCAAGTTATGCCAAAACTTTGAAATTTTTCTCTGATCGCATTTCCACTTTCAAATCAATGTCCTTTACTCTCAGCTTCAGTTTTAAGGTCAAATTTTTTGTTCGTAATGTTCAGTATGAATATTGGTGCTGTGTTACCCACCCATGGGCAGCGCAGGTGGTATTCGCTCTCTCCCACAACACTGCAGTCAAGAGTTCAAATCCCCTCATAGTCAACACAATTTAAGTGGGGGCATTGGTTTTACGTCTAAATAGTGGCTTGTGATGACGTCCGACGGTGCCACCGGTATGGGAGGGCGGTTTGACCCAATAAGGGGTCCTCGCGAGTTCCTCGGTCACCAAAAAAAAAGAAGATATCAGTGCTGTGTTTGGTACCCTTCGAGCATAAATGTGTTTGTAACTTTCAAGTTATTTTAATTCTAATGAAGCGAATTTTCGGTTTCTAGTGTTTCTCCTTCAAATCCTTTAAAGTCAATGTGCGTAAGTTTAATTTCAGCGTCAATGTTTCAATTTCTTTTAAATTTTGCATGTCTCGCTCTTGTTCAGTTTTAATTCTAGTGTTGTCCCTGAAGTATCGTCTAATTTCCAATTTTCTGCACTTTGGTTTTCCAACACTTTCATTTCTTCGGCATTCCAATCGAAAGAAACCCTTTGTAATCACATTTTGATCTCAAGAGCTGGCATGCCTCAAGCCTTTTTTTCAACTCAAATTCATCTCCATTCAGTCCGAAAAATCTGTTACATAGAAATTTGATCACTTTTATCGAGCTCAAACCCGAGAACAAATCTTTTAGTTTGTTCTCTCAATTTCCCGTTTGTCAAATTATCCTAGATCGATTTTAGACCAACATACATCAAACTCAAGTTCACTTCTTCACAATTATTTGATATTTCGTAATGACTCTAGATTCTAATTTACCTTGTCATTCCCCTTTCTACAGTTCCATATCACTTTCTTGATTTGATCCTTTTGTTTCTTAATTTATTTTACCCTTTGGAAACTCTCCATTTTAGTCAATGATAGTCAAACAACCATATCTGTGTCTCCATCAAGTGTCAAACTTCAATAAAACCGGTGAAAGGGAAAGTGCATATAGTCCACATTCATCGTCGCATTAAGCTCGAATCTTTTACCAACCACTTCTTCAAAAATAAAAATAGTTGGTAATATTCTCAACTTTCGGCATCTCTAAATAAAATATTTGAGAAACTTTACTTTTAAGAAAAGGTTTTAAAAAAACCAATTAGAAGTACTTGCCGATTATTCACCTAAACACCATATATAATCACGTTATAGGGGATTGTCTAATTGATTCCACGGTCTAAATGAATTCCTGCACATAAGATGGAGTCTGCGGTTCGGACCTTTGGTTCACCCTTGATATTTTTGTCCCATGTAAAAAAACGACAGACGGTCGTCTAACCAACCAAAATAAATTGCCATTTGACTTTAGGTTTTCTAGGTTAGTTCTTGCATTGAAACAAGTAAGGATTTGAGAGTTAATAATATCTAAAAGCCTTCATGGAATATAAGGTTCGAAGTCTCGATTTTACTATGCAATATAGGTGAACAACACAATAGTTTCTTCAAGTAATCCAGCCATAGAAAACATGCTTTGACCGGTCATGTAGACAATTACAAAAGCTAAATGCACACTTCTTTCAGGAATCGATTCAGGCGAAGAAAAGTTTAATCTCAAGTAGATCTAGAATGATGCTTGTGCGAGAACTCAAAGCAAAAGGATAATTAAGGGTCTACGTGTCCTCCAGAATCAATCTCGCCTATCTTGGCGAAATCCCGAACGATGCGCTTATTTCATGGTAGATCCGATGGACACTGCTTTTGGAACATGGATGGGGAACTCATGAATCTCATCCATCCATGGATTCTTCTCCTTCGTTGGGTCGATGGTCCTCAGTGCCCGCCAAACTGCGCTATTGCACTTAAATCCGGACCCGAAACCGATCTGCCATGTCCTATCACCTTTCCTAATCCTTCCTTTGGCCTCCGAATAGGCCAATTCGTACCACAATGAGCTACTCGACGTGTTCCCAAATCGGTATAGAGTCATTCGTGATGGCTCCGAGTGCCAATCGGTGAGCTCAAGGTTCTTTTGTACCTCATCAAGAACAGCTCGACCTCCAGCGTGGATGCAAAAATGCTCGAAGGCCAGCTTGAAGTCAGGAATGTATGGCCTAATATTCATCTTGAACACCTTCTTCGCGACCAAGGTGGCGAAGAACAAGAGCTGCTCCTGACATCGGGAGCACTAATGGGCCGAGGGTCGTGATATTGGTCTTCAAGGCTTCCCCGGCGACTGCCATCAAGTCCTTGGAAAGCGACACGCCGATGATCTTCTTATCATCCTCTCGTTGGAACGCACAATTGTAGCTCTTGTCATCTGCGCCTTTGTGGGTGCGCACAGTGTGGATGAGTTGGTACTTGGAGCAGCGGTGGTCGGAGGACCGGTTGGAGAGGAGGATCGCTGCGCCGCCCATCCGGAAGAGGCAGTTCGAGACGAGCATCGATCGATCGTTGCCAAAGTACGAGTTGAGGGTGATGCTCTCAAGGCTGACCACTAGAGCATAAAAGTTACGATTTACCTGGTGATTGATTCATCAGAGAAGCATTACGATTAGGCCCAAGTTTCATTTTCATGAGACCAAAATTAAATTTACCTAGAAAGTCTAGAAACTATTGTGCCTAGCAGATAGAATAGATAGTAATGAGAATGTACAAAGCTCACGTTCAATTCCATTGTCAATTATCGAATTCGTAAATGTGAAAAGTCCTATTTCAACTCTAGCTATATTTTGTGGCATAATGAATCTTGAATTGACTTATCAGTGGATCATTTTGTTCGATGACATCTAGGTTTTGATTTCAAACCACTCATTAACTCCCACTTCCCAACCAACCAAACCGTAGTCTAAGGAAATAAAATACGTGAAAATTTACTGTTTGCACCACTCGGGTCACAATCTTTAATTTACCACGAGAATAATAGTTTATTTTAGATCACAAAAATCAAATAACAAATAATTATAAACTATTACAAGGTCCACTCTTCCGAGAATTTGTGATTCACAATTAGCCATTATTCTCGCATTAGCTCAAAGACTATTATGCTAACAATGCTTTTTTTTTTTTTTTTTTTTTGCTGTACCGATTCTAAATTTTATGAAATGGTTTTAAAATTACATGACACACTATCAACATAAAATGGCCTGCGGTAGTGAACCTAATACAATTCCTATTACCCAATTTATATTTAGCATTTCTTTCGTAAATGAAAGTTTTCATTCCTTGTCTGCTTGGATAGCACTAAGGTTGTTGCTCATAAAAAGTTCTTATTATGAAACCTATAATTTGAATAATAGAAAAAGAGATTGGAAAACGGAAATAAAACCTGTAATAACTGCTTAGCAAGGTCTATTGAAATCAATCCAGCACTGCAACCCATCCCACCAATATTGTAGCTCAACACATTCCCTCTGAGCTTGTAGTGGTTCACGATCATCGCCGACAGAGACGGCGTCGGGTTGAACACACTAGAGTTCACGACAAGCATCCCTATGTCCTTGGCCTTGACCCCGGTCTTAGCCAGCAGCTGGTCGACAGCCCCGAACATGATGGCCTCAGCCTCTGCCCGTGCTTCTGCCAAGCACCGGTTCGGTGGAACCTGAAGCACAGCTTCAGGCACGTATGTCCGCTGCCCCAGCCCGGACCGCTCGAGGATCCGCTGCTGAAAAGCAAGATTCTCCTTGGTGAAGACGTTCGTGAGCTCCAACCGCTCCATGAAGGTCTCACGGGTGCATATCCGAGCCGGGTCAGGCTTGTGGCAGGCAGAGTCGTCAGGCTTGTAGCAGGCAAAGTCGACGAGGTAGACTTTTCTGGGTAGGGTCATGAAGTAGAGAGTGACCAGAAATACCATGAGGGTTGAGCAGAGCACGACGGTAATGAGATTGAACCTGAGTTGGTTCCAGAGCTGGGCAAGGTCTCGGGCCGTGGGGGCCGACAGGTGGGCCGAGGAGATGCCAAGGAGTGGCACGAGGAGTAAATATATGGCTTTAGAGATGAGGTAGTGGTAGCCGAGCTTCACGTACTTGAGCCTCACTGATAAGAGGAAATCTGGGAGGTTGTGGTTCAATGGTCTGTCCGAGTCTTGGCTTCGAGGTTCGACTGAGACGGGGACCGTTTGATCTTGTTTTTGTCGACTGGTCTGTTCTTGTTGGTTGGCCATTTCCAAAGGACCCTATTGCAGAAAAGACAAGATGTTTGCAGCTTCAGAGGCTTCTTGTGTCTCCTTCAGAGGAGTTCCCTGAAGAATATCAGAGGACAAGAACTTGGTGTTTCAAAAGCAAGCGGAAGAAAATGGCAGAGAAAGAGAGAGAGAGAGAGAGAGAGAGAGAGAGAGAGAGAGTCTTAGCAATGCATGGGAAAGATTGGGGAATGTTTGGGGTGGATTTAAAGAGAGTGCGTGGAGAGCGTGGGGGAGAAATGAGAAGTTATACCATGTAAACGGTACATGTTTCCAGATAGTTGAGAGATGGGAGAGAGAAGTTATACCATGTAAATGGTACATGTGTCCAGCTAGTTTAAAGGGACCGTAGGATGACGAGGGCCCAAGTCGATTGAATGGAATATAAATTATTTTAGATTACAGGAATAACCATTTGCTCCAAAAGTTTGAGTCGTCAAATTATGACGTGAAAGATAGTTCTATATATCTTGACAATTTTTCTCACAAGGGAATCAGTTTGGTGACATGGATTTGAATATATGCAAACAAGCTCCGCGAGGAAAATGTTGTTGAGCAATAATACTTATAAAGAAGGAAATCAATAAATGAATGAAAGAAAGTGAGAGGAATCGGATTGAGAACTCTATGGATGGATGAGGTTGCCCTGTGTCCCCATTCATCATAAATGGTAAGACTCGGAGGACCTTTCCAAAGGTAAACCACTACGCCAAAGACTTAGTGCACACTCTCCCAAGTTCATATCCATCGCAACTTTAGGGTTTTGATTCAATCATTTTAACATGCAAATTAGTTCAATTCAATTATGTGTCGTCACTGATCTATTGTGGGTCGATTAGTAACCCAAGTAAGATGTAGGAATTTACCTTACTTTTATGAACCAAAGATTTATAGATTAATCTAACTCTCTTTCACCACCATTTCTCTTTATTTTCAAAAAAAATTAGCTTTTAGTCTTGTCAAGTTTGAATCCTAAACCACTAACATGTAATGAGTCATCATACAAGGACACAATAAATTATTGCAACACTAAATAAATCAAAGTAATAAATAAATTGCGAGAAACAAGGCAAACCTCAATACACTAAACAAAGCATAATGTCACTATGATTAATTTTCCAATATTTGCAAGATGTCAATTAAAAAAAATGCATGCCCTAAACATTATTTTTAGTTGCAATGATGATTATTTCTTTTTGGATTTTCTTGATTAATAAAAGATTAAACTATATGCAATTCATGATATGCAAGTTGATTCTAGGTTGTGTCTATGTGATGCTATACTAACTAATGACATGTGATATGGATTATCTAGATGCAGTCTATATATAACATAATTCTAATATGACACAATCTAATTCTTTGATATCTTGACATAGGAATTATGACATGGCAATGATGCAACTAATTCTGTAAGATATTGTTGACACCTCGATTTTAATAGTTTTATTAATTTTTTTTTTAATTTGTCTTTCCTGATAAACAAAAAACAAAAGAAAACAAGACTTAAAACAAGACAAAAAACAAAAGTTACCTATTTTAAACAAAAAAGGAAATAAGCCCCCTTTTTTCACGTTTACATCCTAATCTAAATTAAGTAATTTTCTAATTAACTACTTCCTTCTACTAAATATGCAATTCCAAGTCAGAAACTATACAGAAGCAATCTATCCTAAGAAGATAAATGCAATATCATTGCCGAGCATGCTTCGCTGGATTTTTTTTTTTTTTTTGTATTTTTCAAAATAGGAAAGTTTCCTAAATTAGTGGTATGCAATATAGCTCACATAATCAAATATTTCCACGATTCAAAACAGGAAATAAAATAAATTCAAGGATCCAATCTTAAGTCTTAAAGATTGAAACCCCAATTATCATAATTATGCATGACTCAAAAAATATAAATTTCCTATTTTGACGGGTAGATGTTGCCAATAATTTTATAAAATGGGCCAAATCTTTTTTTTTAAAAAATGAGAACCAAATGATCCAAATTAGGTAATCAAATATTTAAATTGGATATTTTTTATTTTCAAAAAAATAATTTATTTTTCAAAAAAATATTTAAAAAATGTTAAAAATGTTTTAATCGAAAAATAATAAAAAATGATAAAAATATTTTACGAAAAACAAAAATATCAAAAATATTTCATATTTTCCAAAAAATGCCAAAAATCCAAAAAAAGCTAAAAATTCATGAAAAAAGCCAAAAAATTCAGAAAAAGCCAAAAGACTTGTATTTTTCCAAAACGCGATACAAAAATGTCAAAGAAAAACAGCCCAGTTCATGTCACATAGAAAATGACTCAAAAATGTTTTTCCTCCCAAAAATGCATGGAAAATCTCTCAAACATCCAAAAAGCCTTGGGTTTCAAGATTGAGAAAGGGCATTAGTGATTAGCTAGTGTAATCAAGTCCTAGGTCTCTAAATCTTTAATGATCGATTCCTTTGGTGACGATGAAGAAGTATGCGTCATTAAGATCTCCTTAAAATTTCAACGTATTGTAACCTAGAACAAACACATGCTCCCCGTTTTTGCGAGGCTGCACGTTAAGCTGTCTTGTCTTGATCCAGTAGTCTGACCGGTTCAGTTTTCTATGTCAAAGACGTACTTTCAGATATTTTCTCACCAATCCCGCCAAACAAATCTAAAAATAATGCCTTGCCATACTCTCCATAAATTTTGAGCACAATCCAACAGCGCAGTTGTTGATTTCGTGAAACTGCTGAAATTTTTTTACTGCCAAGGAAGAGAGCTTCGCCATTTTCTCAAAAAATTTCTGCACGTCACTCCTCTTTCTTGCTCTGCCAAGAGGGGATCTTTATAACCTCCATTAGGTCAAGTTTCACTTAAGATCAACAATTATCCAATAAGGGTTTGATTGAATTAAAGAACCACTTCAAAGCTCAATCGATTTTGATCATTGTTGACACTTAAATTTTGGTGATCCAATTAGTTATTATTTGCACAGAAAATTAGGGACAAAATTTTAGCCCCTAGCAAAAATGTTAGTTAATTGCTTATAAATAATAGGAGCATATTACATTGGTATTGAACTGGCAGCCAATGGGCTCATCGTAAGTGGAAATTTGAGCTTAATTAAATCTCTTGGACTGAGAGTGCACAAAAATTAGGCCAAACCCATTGAAATTTGTTTGGCGGTGTGTACACTCAGGCGCCGCCTACTGCTATCGCTGCTCCATCCCGACGACCTGCTGTGCTGACGAAAGCGCTGCTGCTACGAAGCCCCATCGGCAAGCCGCAACGCCTGCACTTTGCACCGTCACTGGTCCCCGCTGCACCGCGAGCCCTTGGTGATTCTCTGCTGCCCTCCTTGCATCGTTGCCGAACTTTTAATCACGACCAGTTGCTGCTGGACCTGCCACTGAGAGCTGCTCAGCCAAGACGTCCAGCGAATCCAGCAAACATTAAAGCAGTCCTGGCGGGCTCCTGCATCTCCGACGTGTTTGTTGAAGATCTCTCTTATGACCAGCAAGTTTTCTGTCTTCTCTGGTGTCCACGAAACCTCGGTCCGTCCCACACCGCTGCACTGTCAGTGATCGAGAGTCGATAGAAGAGAAGAGGACAAAAGTTGGGTGGTGAATTGAAGATTTAAATAAGAATGTCAGAGTGGGAGATCCTCAGGAGCATTCCATGGGCTGGACCTTCCCAGAGGATGAAATAAACAGAAAAGTATAAAGAGTTGGAGCGGAAAAGAGTGACTGGTCCCCGACGTGCTCAACCGAGTTAATCATGATACTAGAAACTCAACAAAACAATTCCGTGCATTTGGTGATTTTTCTTGCAGGTTCCCAGGTGCTTCTCGCCGTCTGACAGTCACTTGCATCGTCGCCACCTCTCACCCGTAAGCCCATACCCCCGTGAGTCCATCGCTGTGATACCGATGCACCATCGCTCATCACCGTCCCGATCGTGATTCGCGAGCCACCATCTGTCGATCCAAATTTGAAAACAAATATTCGTATTAGGTAAAAATCTTGCCTAATTTGATTTTCAAATATTTCGCTTCCTTATTTGAAATATTGTTGATGCATATATGATTGAATCCCTAGATATATTATCATATCCAAAATCAGCAACTAATTTCTGAACATATTATAATCGTTCATCCGACCTCACGCCCTAAATACAATTTGCGATTGCACGGAAAATTGCCAATTTAATCTCATGCCCATAATATAATTCATGATCATGAAATTGCCCGATCCAACCTCATTCCCAAGATAAGATTTTCTTTTCCTTAATTTAAATTGTCTGTTTAATTATTAGGCAATTTTAATTCCTAATTTTATTTAAAAAAAGAAAACGTAAAAATCGTGTCACATAGAATTAGTTCAGCTATTGTTTAGAAATTGCATGTTTAGTTTAAGAAATGACTAAGAAGAATAACCAAAATTTAAGTATCAATAGTTGTCCCTCTTTGAAAATTTGCTCGTAAAGGTTTAATTTGAAGATAAATAATACCTAAATTTTGGCGGTGCAAATGCAATGTAATGACTACTTTTGTCAGAGAGATAAATTTCAATGAGCCTACACCCATCTTTCAAGATGCAATGAAGTGTAATGAAAATGCAGATGCGAATATACAGAGCATAGGTTAATATTTAGGTTATTAACTGCCAAATTACTCCAAAATGAAAATTACAAAGTAACTAATTCACAACACCTTAATCTCCTGTGAATAAATGTGAGTTGTTGGATGTGAAAGCCCTTGTTAAAACGAGAGGCCGCTCGATATGATCCTATCAACAACGAATTAGAATTAGGGTTTTTAATGTACCAGAGTTGTTATTTGTTTAAATTTAATGCAAAAAAATTCCTCACACCGCAATGGGTGTCTCGTGTACTCGAATAGTGAAAAAAAAATGCTTATTAGAAAAGAGATTTATCAAGGATTGTCTTTTCTTTTCCCCTTGATAAGCATCTCATGTAGTTCCCTCCTTTATGAACATGAGTTAAACCAAATTAAAAGAGTATTTAACTCGGATCATTATGGTTGAAAATGAAATCCTTTAAAGTTGGGAATTACATAAGAACCATCTAATCACTCGTTCTGTCGGAGTTCATGCAGAAAAGTCTACACACGAACTTTAATATTATGTCCTCTCTCTCTCTCTCTCTCTCTCTCTCTCTCCACCCACGTTCCTTCTCTGTCATTGCACCCCACCTCCGCTTTCAACTTGCCGTCACATCCCTCCCACCCTTGTACCATTCAGCCCCCATCAGTTACCCCCAGTGGGTCGCACTCGTCACCGTTTCTCGGGAGCTCCCTCCACTAATGAGGCGAAGGAGTTCAAGGCGGCGAGGCCAACAACGTTGGAGCTGAGACTGCCGCTTATGACCCGACGTTGCGAGCTCTAACCCAAGGCCAATGAGCCCGAACCTGAGGCTGAGAGAGAATGTCCAACGACATTTTGCGCAAGACAAGAATCTTATTCTGATCTCGTCATCGAAGTAGGCGTACTAACTCCGCCCACAAGCACATGGTTCGGGGAAATGCAATGAAGTTGACTACCATGCTACTCCGAGATCACATTAGATTCAGGGCACGTCAGAACCACACCAACCCATCTCACAAGACATTCATATTTTACATTGGAATACAGTCACGAAATTAACACGGAGAGCAAAGGAAACAAAAAAAATTCCGCTTGACAGACACTCCGACGCTGCACAGATATGATCCTAGCATCACGCATTGGAAAAAAAAAAAAAAAAACCACTTTTTTCTATAAAGGGTATCAAGAAAGATTGGATCTTTTCACACGCGGGAACGGCAAACGTTGAACGCACTCAAGGGATGTCCTGGTTTTTCACCTGTACGATACAGTGGAAGAGGAGGGGGAGATGGTGATTGGTGAGTGGCACTTCTGCGGAGTTTTAATTTCAGCGTCAATGTTTCAATTTCTTTTAAATTTTGCATGTCTCGCTCTTGTTCAGTTTTAATTCTAGTGTTGTCCCTGAAGTATCGTCTAATTTCCAATTTTCTGCACTTTGGTTTTCCAACACTTTCATTTCTTCGGCATTCCAATCGAAAGAAACCCTTTGTAATCACATTTTGATCTCAAGAGCTGGCATGCCTCACGCCTTTTTTTCAACTCAAATTCATCTCCATTCAGTCTGAAAAATCTGTTACGTGGAAATTTGATCACTTCTATCGAGCTTGAACCCGAGAACAAATCTTTTAGTTTGTTCTATCAATTCCCCGTTTGTCAAATTATCCTAGATCGATTTTAGACCAACATACATCAAACTCAAGTTTGCTTCTTCACAATTATTTGATATTTCGTAATGATTGTTGTCACAACCTCTTTTTTCGACGCTTGATCGGGGCGGGCGCCTTGCAGAAGCTAGTGGTTTGGCTAAGTCTATTAGGCTTAACCTGGACTCTCCCAAGACCACCAATTCACGACTTAATAGTCCAAATTTTTTACCTGTAAGTTAATTTTAAAATTGAGTTGTCACTAATTAATTTGGGGTGGGTCAGTTAGAAACCCAAGCAAAGTATCGGGATAAATACTCGCTCCTGCACAACTAGAGAAACTAAGATCAGAGACTTAATTACACTTGATAATCACTAATAGCCTTTTGGTGCCTAATAATGCTTAAACCCTAAGTTTTTTGGATATTTGAAGGGTTTTCCATGCATTTGTGGAGGAAAAACATTTTTGGGTCTTTTTTCTTTTCTTTTTTTTGGACATAAAAAGTATTTTTTTTATCTTTTTCTGAAAATAAAATCAATTTCTAGCTTTTTTTAAAAATAATTTATTTTTTATTTTTAATTAAAATATTATTATAATAAAAAATTAAAAAGGCGACCTGAGTTGGGTTCGGCCCGAGCCATAAGCCCAAGACCCGAATGGGCCTGCAATGCAGGCTCGGCCTGGGATTTTTGTTTTGTTTTAAAAGAGGGGCTCAGCCACACACTGGAATTGGGCCTATTTTAAATAAAAATGGGATGCCCCCGAGATCCAAGACGAGCCCGACGACCCAACCCGTTTGAGGAAACCCTTGGGTAACCAGGTTATGCGCCCGACCCGGTTCCACCCGGTTTCTCAGCTCCCTCTCTCTATTCACGGCGCCAAAGGAAGGGCTGGGGCGGCAGCTCGCATCGACGACGGCAGCGGCGTAGAGGATGGCGGCGGTTAGGTCTTGAGAGGGGAAGCAACGACGAGGATGGCGTGAGCAGGGTTCGTCGTCACTTGTCCTTGACGTCGGCACGGCGACAAGATGAGGCGTCGAGATGGTTGGCTGCGAGGACGTCTTCATCCGAGGGTGCAACAACAGGAGCAAGGGCCGCGACACAGCTCAGTACAGCGACGGCATCCAGGGATAGAACGGTGGCGGAACGGTGACAGAGCCCAGCAAAAGCCTGGCAATGTCGTTAGGGCACAGCTCAACACTACAAACGGCGGCGTACTAGCGACGGACGGCGTCGGGGAAGGGCAGTGGCACAGCTTGAGGCAGCTGTCTTGCGGATCTCCAGATCTGTCTTCAGATCTCGAATCTTCTCTTCCTCCAACCTAAGCTCATCCCCTCACTCTCTCTGGTTTCTCTCTCGCTCGAGCTCACTCGCCTTTCTCTCGAATCACCAGATCTGAAACTCAGATCTCAACTCGGAACCCTTACTTCGACCATATCTGGATCCGAGTTGGCCAGCTCTTGGACCTCCTCCGATGTCTCTGAAAGAAGCGATCGGAGCTGGCTACCTTGGATCCTCTCTTGGCCGTGCTTCCTCGTTCATGTGTGTCCTTTGCCGTCGTTGGGAGAGACCTATTTATAGGCAAGGGGGCGACCGATCGACGGAGCTTCGACTGCCGGTCCTCACACGCCGAACGGCCTCCGCCAACCGAACCGGTGTCCCATCCATCGAGACGGCTCTAGCTAGGCCGCCTCACATTGAAGACGTGTCCCTTCCGCCTGCAGCGTCGCACGTCGCCATCCTCTCCCACCTTCCGAAGTTGTGCGCGTCCGGCCTCCGACGCGTGCTGCTTATCGGATCAGGGAAGAAGACAACAAAGGAAGAAGATAAGCAGGGAGGGACGGGCTTTGGGGGGGGGGGGGAAGGCCAGGCCTTGGCCCTGGAGGGCCCACACAAGGAAGAAGGGAAGAGGAAAAGGGAAAGGGGCTGGCCTTCAACCCAGCCCCCCCTCCCCCTAGGACTCGCTTCTTTTTTGTTTTCTTTTGTTTTTTTTATTATTATTATTTTTTGTTGTTGTTGTTTTTATTTTTATTATTTATTATTTATTATCTGAAAAAAAAAAAAAAAAAAATACATAAATTAAGAAATTAAGACCTAATTAAAACCCTAATCAAAATTTAGATGTCAGCAACTGTAGATTCTAATTTACCTTGTCATTCCCCTTTCTACAGTTCCATATCACTTTCTTGATTTGATCCTTTTGTTTCTTAATTTATTGTACCCTTTGGAAGCTCTCCATTTTAGTCAATCATAGTCAAACGACCATATCTGTGTCTCCATCAAGTGTCAAACTTCAATAAAACCGGCGAAAGGGAAAGTGCATATAGTCCACATTCATCGTCACATTACGCTTGAATCTTTTACCAACCACTTCTTCAAAAATAAAAATAGTGGGTGATAATCTCAACTTTTGGCGTCTCTAAATAAAATATTTGAGAAACTTTACTTCTAAGAAAAGGTTTAAAAAAAACTAATTAGAACTACTTGTCGATTATTCACCTAAACACAATATATAATCACATTATAGGGGATTCTCTAATTGATTCCACGGTCTAAATGAGTTCCTGCACATAAGACGGAGTCTGCGGTTCGGACCTTTGGTTCACCCTTGATATTTTTGTCCCATATGTAATAAAAGGACAGACGGTCGTCTAACCAACCAAAATAAATTGCCGTTTGACTTTAGGTTTCTAGGTTAGTTCTTGCATTGAAACAAGTAAGGATTCGAGAGTTAATAACATCTAAAAGCCTTCATGGAATATAAAGTTCGAAGTCTCGATTTTACTATGCAATATAGGTGAACAGCACAATAGTTTCTAAATTAATCCAGCCATAGAAAACATGCTTTGACCGGTCATATAGACAATTACAAAAGCTAAATGCACACTTCTTTCAAGAACTCAAGGCAAAAGGATAATTAAGGGTCTTCGTGTCCTTTAGTATCAATCTCGCCTGTCTTGGCGAAATCCCTAACAATGTGCTTATTGAAGAAGATGCATTCATACAGAAGATTCAACAATGCTGACGCTTCTGTTATGGCGAACTTGAATCACACAGAAAACACAGAAAATAGGAAAGTATAGATGTAGGGATTGAGATTGATCAATGCACAACTCTGTATATACTCTTCTGTATTTGATCTCAATGTACATCAAGATCTTTACAACAATTGAAAGAAAAACTCTCTCTGTATTCTTATCAATTTCTCTCTCTCTCTCTAGCTTTATGCGATAACTGGAAGAATGAATTCTTCACAAGCAATGACTAACTACTCTCCCTTACTTCTCTCTTTCTCATTACGAGGCTTTATATGGAAAGGGAAGGCTTTAACAGAAAACCAACTAACTTCTGTTTTTACTCTATAACTAATCACCGACTTCATGTATCTCCATAGGGATAATACGAATCTGCAACCACGATCCTTGTTTATCTTCTTTGACTGCTTTTCCATCGTTGATCATCATCTTCATTACTCTGATCTTAGCCATCCATTTCTAATGATTTTCTTCTTGTTTATCAGCCTTCGCAGGATCCTCTGTTTTACTATAAGCAACGGTTGTAGCAGCACCGTCTGCAGTACCAGCTTCATCTTCTTTCTGGTGATATATATTCCTAACATTCCCCCTCAAATTGGGAGTAGATGGAACACCAAGTCCCAATTTGGTGCGGAGTTGGCAATGTGTAAAGTGTGAGAGGGATTTGGTGAAAATGTCAGCAATTTGGGAATTGCTGGAGACATACCGAACGGTGAGTGATCCCTAGAGAGACTTTTTCTCTAACAAAGTGAAAATCAATTTCAATATGCTTTGTTCGAGCATGTAATATAGGATTAGCAGTGAGAGCTATAGCTGATTTATTGTCACAAAAGAGATGTGTAGGGAAGGGAAGAGCACAGCCTATGTCTCGTAAGACAAAGCTGATCCAAGTGAGTTCTGCAGAAGTGGAAGCAAGTGCACGGTACTCAGCTTCTGTAGAGGACCTGCTGACGGTGGATTGCTTCTTGGCTCCCCAAGAGATGAGATTGGAACCAATGTAAATACAAAATCTTGTAGTTGACCTTCGTGTTTCTGTACACCCTGCCCAATCTGCATCTGAAAATCCATATAAATGCAGTGAACTCTGTGAGTGAATGAATAAACCAAGATTGATGGTGCCTTTGATATATCTGAGTACCCTTTTAAGTCGAGCAAGATCTGCCACAGTTGGTGTCTGTAATTTCTGACATAATAAGTTGGTAGCATAGGCTATGTCAGGACGAGTTAAAGTTAGATATTGAAGAGCACCTACCAAGCTACGGTATTCAGTAGGATTGTTTAGAGCAACCGAGTCTTGTTGCATAATGACTTGTTTTAAGGACAAAGGAGTGGCAATTGGTTTACTTTCTGACATGTATGCTCGAGTAAGAAGATCACTGGCATATTTTGTTTGGCATAGAAACAAATGATCCGAATTTTGTTTGACTTCGATACCAAGGAAATAATGCAGAGGTCCAAGATCTTTCATGTGAAATTTGAGGCTAAGAGATTGAATAAGAGTAGACAGCATTTGGGAAGAACTGCCAGTTAAAACAATGTCATCGACATATAGAAGTAGAAGAATAGTATGTTGTTGTTGATGATATATGAATAGGGAGGGATCTGTTGAACTACAAAAGAAGCCATATTCAAGTAGAAAGTCACTGAATTTATCAAACCATGCTCGAGGGGCTTGTCAAAGACCATAGAGTGATTTCTTGAGTAAACACACATGATAAGGTTTCTGTGAATCTTGAAATCCAGGAGGCTGTTCCATGTAAACTGTTTCATTAAGAGTGCCATGTAAGAATGCGTTTTTAACATCCAGTTGATGTATAGGCCCTTTGTCTCATTTTTGCTATAGACAGAACAATTCGATTGTGGCATGCTTGATTACTTGGACTAAAAGTCTCGGTGAAGTCGATGCCTTCTTCTTGATGGAATCCCTTAGCAACTAAACGAGCTTTCAATCTTTCAAGATTACCATCAGATGTAAGTTTTGTTTTGAAGACCCACTTGCAGCCAATTACATTCATATGGTCAGTTCGAGGAACCAAGTCCCAAGTTTTGTTTTGATATAATGCCTCCATTTCTTCTGTCATTGCTTTACGCCATCCTTCATGAGCTAATGCTGATTTAATTGTTTTTGGTTCAGAAGGGACTTTATATACAACAAGACATGCATACCTGGGATTCGGTTTGACAATTCCAGATTTTGATCGTGTCTGTATTGAATGATTAGAGGTAATCCCTTGAGTTTCATGAGAAGTGACTTGCTCAGATGTACTGGTCGTAGTATTGGATTGTGTTGTATTAGTACTATCTGTGTCTTGATTCTGCTCTGGTGAAGTCTCTGCACCATGTGTATCCATTGTGAAAGTGTCCTGTCTTGGTTGATCAGTATAAGGAACAAAGGTCTGTTGAGGACTCTGAGAGTTGAGGATAATATTGTTCTTGTCAAGTTGCAAATGAGCTGTATGAGGATCAGTATAGAGTATATTAGAGACTGTTTCTCTTTTTGCTGATTCTGTTAACTGAACTTCTTTTACCCATGTCTGATATAATGTTGTAAGAGATGCATATTTTGTCAAGCACCATTTAGTGAATGGGAAGAACTTCTCATCAAACTTTACATTTCTGGTGATATATATTCGACCTGTTGAAGGCACCAGACATCTGTAACCTTTATGATGATCACTATAACCAATGAATACACAGGTGAGGGATCTTGGATCAAACTTATGCTGAGCATAGGGTCGTAAACATGGATAACAAGCACAACCAAATACTACGAGGTGATCATAGGTTGGCTCTTGATGATATAGTTTCCTATGTGGTGATTGCATGTCCAATTTCGGTGTTGGAAGAAGATTGATGACATAGTTAGCTGTATTGAATGCATCAACCCAATACTTCAGTGGAATTCTTCCATGATATAACATGGCAAGACCTAATTCAACAATGTGCCGATGTTTCCTCTCTGATATCCCGTTACGTGCTTTGGTGTGTAAGGACAAGAGAAACTTTGTTTTATTCCACGTTTTGCAAATGAGCTTTAAACGTGGCTAATAAATTCTCCTCCTCCATCACACTGAAAGACTTTGATCTTTGATTCAAACTGGTTTTCTACTTGCTTTTGAAATATAACAAAGATCTTATAGAAGTCTGACTTCAACTTTAATGGATATATCCAGCTGTATCGAGAGAAATTATCCACAAACAGAACATAGTATTTGAAACTTTGAAATGAAGTCACAGGTGATGGCCCCCATATATCACAGTGGATTTTCTGTAAGGGCATGGTTGTTACAGATTCAGAGGATGGAAAAGGTAAAGCTGCATTCTTAGCATTTTGACAGCTACTACAAACACTCAACATCTTATTGCTACACTGAATGAGTTTTTGATTCTGCAAATACTTCAAGATTTTCAGATTGGTGTGTGCTAGTCTTTGATGCCATGTATCTTCTTCTACAGCCCTGTGTCTCTGAGCTAGAAGAGCTTGTGTTGTTTGTAAATTCACTTGATATAGTCCTTTAGTTTTCCTTCCGAGCAGCAAGGTTGTGTTGGTCCAATTGTCCTTTACATATACACCAAATTTGTCAAAGACAAATGAGCATGGGTAATCGTTTGTTAATTTGGATACTGATAACAGATTTTTCTTTATGTCAGGGACAATTAGAACATCATTCAAAGGTAATAAGCTTTCTTCAGTATGCAGCAATGTGTTACCAGTATGTGTAATCGACAAATGTGATCCATCACCAATCATGACAGTGTCAAGTCCTGTATATTCAGAGGAGTTTTGAAGCATACCAGGATTAGCTGTAATGTGTGCGTGTAGCACCGTATCCGGATACCACTCGCTTCCTTTGGCATCCTCAAGATGTATAGTTTGCTAAAGCTGTTGGTATCTCCTCAGCTTGATACGAATTGTCAAATCTGTACCAGCAGTGCAGAGCATCATGGCCAGGTTTCTTGCAGATTTGACATTCTAATTTTATATTGTTAGCTAGTTTCTCATCCTGCTCATTCTTGGAAAAAGTTAGATTTGTAGGATAAGCTTTTATTTCTTGGTATCTCTGTGCTGGACCAGCATAAGGACGAAATCCAGAAGTGAAACCAGTTTCAGAGGAATTGTCATAAGGTTTAGTTCTCTGATTCTCTTGCATATAGCTGACATTGCTAAACCTGTAACCTGAATTATCTCCAGGGTATCTGAATCCACGACCTCGTTATTAAGAGAACGTCCTCTTCCATAATTGCGGCCTCCTCTGTAATTACTTCGTTGAGCAACAAAGCTTGAATTTTGATGAATATATCCTCTATCAATAGTTTCTTTGAACTGATTTTGAGGATATCTTTGCCCAAAGTAAGCCATATTGGGATTAAATTGCGTTCTAGAGTAGTTCTGCAATCTTGACTCAAACCTTTCTAATTGTGCAATTACCTCATCATACTCCGGTTGAGGTTTTAGACAAGTATATTGTTGTTCGGAAATTTTCATACTCAGCTCCTAATCCTTCCAAGACACCAAATAGCTTGGTTATGTCATCTCTTGGTTTCCCAATGGCATTTAACGATCACATATTGTCTTGTATTCTCGAAGATAGACTAGAAGATCTCGATCATGTTTTTGACAGCCTTGAAGTTTCCCCCTCAATTCAAACTCTCTTGCTGCTGATTGTTGTGTGAATCGATTCAAGAGTGTCTGCCACACTTCATAAGATGTTTCTAAGCCAATTATTAAGCCTAGTATATTCTCGGTTACAGCTCCACTTATCCATGAAGATACTAGCTGATCTGTTTTTATCCGATCGGTATATTCGGATTTACAACCTCGCTTCAACACCTCCAACTATATTCGCAGCATTCGAGTAGGTGGTGTAACATCACCATTAACAAAGCCAAAGAGTTCTTGGCTTTTCGTAAACCTACAGATCCGAGCTTGCCATAGAAGAAAGTTGTCTTCGGCAAGTTTTATAGTGACAAAGTTCGAAATATTAACATGTATAGGGAAAGGATACTTCGATGCTCTTATTGCCATTGCTATACTCTTTTCAATTATAGACGAATCAAGACAGCAATTTTGTCTATGAAAACCTAACAGAGTTACCGTGATACAGTAATCTGTATGGCTTCAGATTCTTCTTGCTCGATCAATCAAGTAGCTGCTGAGTGAATCCTTTTTAGCTGAGATGATCGACCACGCTCTGATACCATGAAGAAGATGCATTCATACAGAAGATTCAACAATGCTGACGCTTCTGTTATGGCGAACTTGAATCACACAGAAAACACAGAAAATAGGAAAGTATAGATGTAGGGATTGAGATTGATCAATGCACAACTCTGTATATACTCTTCTGTATTTGATCTCAATGTACATCAAGATCTTTACAACAATTGAAAGAAAAACTCTCTCTGTATTCTTATCAATTTCTCTCTCTCTCTCTCTCTAGCTTTATGCGATAACTGGAAGAATGAATTCTTCACAAGCAATGACTAACTACTCTCCCTTACTTCTCTCTTTCTCATTACGAGGCTTTATATGGAAAGGGAAGGCTTTAACAGAAAACCAACTAACTTCTGTTTTTCACTCTATAACTAATCACCGACTTCATGTATCTCCATAGGGATAATACGAATCCGCAACCACGATCCTTGTTTATCTTCTTTGACTGCTTTTCCATCGTTGATCATCATCTTCATTACTCTGATCTTAGCCATCCATTTCTAATGATTTTCTTCTTGTTTTATCAGCCTTCGCAGGATCCTCTGTTTTACTATAAGCAACGGTTGTAGCAGCACCGTCTGCAGTACCAGCTTCATCTTCTTTCTGGTGATATATATTCCTAACACTTATTTTGTGGTAGATCCAATGGACACCGCTTTTGGAACATGAACGGGGAACTCGTGAATCTCATCCATCCATGGATTCTTCTCCTTTGCCGAGTCGATGGTCCTCAGTGCTCGCCAGAATGCGCTATTGCACTTAAATCCAGACCTGAAAGTGATCTGCCATGTCCTATCACCTTTCCTAATCCTTCCTTTGGCCTCCAAATAGGCCAATTCATACCATAGTGAGCTACTCGACGTGTTCCCGAATCGGTATAGAGTCATTCGTGAGGGCTCTGAGTGCCAATTGGTGAGCTCAAAGTTCTTTTGTACCTCATCGAGAACAGCTCGACCTCCAGCGTGGATGCAAAAATGCTCGAAGGCCAGCTTGAAGTCAGGAATGTATGGCCCAATCTTCATCTTGAACACGTTCTTCGCGACCAAGGTCGCGAAGAACAAGAGCTGCTCCGACATCGGGAGCACTAATGGGCCGAGGGTCGTGACGTTGGTCTTCAAGGCATCCCCGACGACTGCCATCAGGTCCTTGGAGAGCGACACGCCGATCATCTTCTTATCATCCTCTCGTTGGAACACGCAATTGTAGCTCTTGTCATCTGCGCCTTTGTGGGTGCACACAGTGTGGATGAGCTGGTACTTGGAGCGGCAGTGGTCAGAGGACCGGTTGGAGAGGAGGATCGCTGCACCGCCCATGCGGAAGAGGCAGTTCGAGACAAGCATTGATCGGTCGTTGCCGAAGTACCAGTTGAGGGTGATGCTCTCGAGGCTGACCACTAGAGCATAAAAGTTACGATTTACCTGGTGATTGATTCATCAGAGAAGTATTACGATTAGGCCCAAGTTTCATTTTCATGAGACCAAGATAAAATTTCCCTAGTAAGAAAGTCTCGAAACTATCGTGCCTAGTAGATGGAATAGATAGTAATTGAGAATGTACAAAGCTCATGTTCAATTCCATTGTCAATTATTGAATTCGTAAATGTGAAAAATCCTATTTCAACTCTAGCTATATTTTGTGGCATAATGAATCTTGAATTGACTTATCAGTGGATCATCTTGTTTGACGACATCTAGGTTCTAAGTTCAAACCACTCATTAACTCCCACTACCCAACCAACCAAAGCATAATCTAGGGAAATAAAATACTTGAAAATTTACTGCCTGCACCACCAAAATAAAATTGATTTTTTATGGAAATGATTGGGTAGTGGTCTTTAATTTACTGCGAGAATGATAGTCTGTTTTAGATCAAAAAAATCAAATAACAAATAATTATAAATTGTTGTGAGATCTACTCTTTTGAGAATTTGTGATTCACAATTAGCCATTATTCTCACATTAGCTCAAAAACTGTTATGCTAACAATGCTTTCTTTTTTCTGTCCTGATTCTAATTTTTATGAAATGGTTTCAAAATTACATGACACACTATCAACATAAAATGGCCTGCGGTAGTGAACCTAATACATTTCTATTACCCAATTTATATTTAGCATTTCTTTCGTAATTGAAAATTTTCGTTCCTTGTCTGCTTGGATAGCACTAAGGTTGTTGTTCATAAAAAGTTCTTATTATGAAACCTATAATTTGAATAATCGAAAAAGAGAGAGGAAAACAGAAATGAAACCTGTAATAATTGCTTAGCAAGGTCGATCGAAATCAATCCAGCACTGCAACCCATCCCACCAATATTGTAGCTCAACACATTCCCTCTGAGCTTGTAGTGGTTCACGATCATCGCCGACAGCGACGGCGTCGGGTTGAACACACTACAGTTCACGACAAGGATCCCTATGTCCTTGGCCTTGACCCCGGTCTTGTCCAGCAGCTGGTTCACAGCCCCGAACATGATGGCCTCAGCCTCTGCCCGTGCTTCTGCCATGCACCGGATCGGTGGAACCTGAAGCACAGCTTCAGGCACGTATGTCCGCCGCCCCAGCCCGGACCGCTCGAGGATCCGCTGCTGAAAAGCAAGATTCTCCTTGGTGAAGACGTTCGTGAGCTCCGACCGCTCCATGAAGGTCTCATGGGTGCATATCCGAGCCGGGTCAGACTTGTGGCAGGCAGAGTCGTCAGGCTTGTAGCAGGCAAAGCCGACGAGGTAGACTTTTCTGGGTAGGGTCATGAAGTAGAGAGTGACCAGAAATACCATGATGGTTGAGCAGAGCACGACGGTAATGAGATTGAACCTGAGTTGGTCCCAGAGCTGGGCTAGGTCTCGGGCCGTGAGGGCCGACAGGTGGGCCGAGGAGATGCCAAGGAGTGGCACGAGGAGTAAATATATGGCTTTGGAGATGAGGTAGTGATAGCCGAGCTTCACGTACTTGAGCCTCACTGATAAGAGGAAATCTGGGAGGTTGTGGTTCAATGGTCTGTCCGAGTCTTGGCTTCGAGGTTCGACTGAGTCGGGGACCGTTTGATCTGGGTTTTGTCGACTGGTCTGTTCTTGTTGGTTGGCCATTTCCGAAGGACCCTATTGCAGAAAAGACAAGATGTTTGCAGCTTCAAAGGTTTCTTGTGTCTCCTTCAGAGGAGTTCCCTGAAGGATATCAGAGGACGAGAATTTGGTGTTTCAAAAGCAAACGGAGGAAAATGGCAGAGAAAAAGAAAGAAAGAGAGAGAGAGAGAGAGAGAGTCTTGGCAATGCATGGGAAGGATTGGGGGATGCTTGGGGTGGATTTATAGAGAGTGCATGGAGAGCGTGGAGGAGAAGTTATACCATGTAAACGGTAAATATGTCCAGCTAGTTTAAAGGGACCGTAGGATGACAATAGGATGACAAGGGCCCCAAGTCGATTTAATGGAATATAAATTATTTGAGATTACAGGAATAATTATTTGCTCCCAAAGTTTGAGTTGTCAAATTATGAAGTGAAAGATAGTTCTATATATGTTGACAGTTTCTCTCACGAGGGAATTAGTTTGATGACATGGATTTCAATAGATGCAAACAAGTTTCGCAAAAAAAGTGATGTTGAGAAATAATACTTATAAAGAAAGAAATCAATAGATGAATGAAAGAAAGTGAGAGAAATCATATTGAGAACTTTATGGATGGATGAGGTTGCCCCGTGTCCCCATTCATCATAAACGGTAGGACTAGGAGGACCTTTCCAAACGTAAACCACTAAGCCAAAGACTTAGTGCGCACTCTCCCAAGTTCATATCCATCGCAACTTAGGGTTTTGATTCAATCATTTTAACATGCAAATTAGTTCAATTCAATTATGTGTTGTCATTGATCTATTGTGGGTCGACTGGTAACCCAAGTAAGATGCAGGAATTCACCTTACTTTTATGAACCAAAGATTTATAGATTAATCTAACTCTCTTTCACTACCATTTTTCTTTATTTTCAGAAAAATTTAGCTTTTAGTCTTGGCAATTTTTAATCCTAAACCACTAACATTTAACGAGTGATCATACAAGAGCAAAATAAATTAATGCAACACTAAATAAATTAAAGTAATAAATAAATTACTAGAAACAGGGCAAACCTCAACGCACTAAACAAAGCATAATATCACTATGATTAATTTTCCAATATTTGCAAGATGTCAATTTAAAAAAAAAAATGCATACCCTAAACATTATTTTTAGTTGCAATGATGATTATTTCTTTTTGGAATTTCTTGTTTAATAAAAGATTAAACTATATGCAATTTGCAAGTTGATTCTAGGTTGTGTCTATGTGATCCTATTCTAACTAATGACATGTGACATGGATTATCTAGATGCAGTCTATAAATAAAATAATTCTAATATGACACAATCTAATTCGTAAAACCATAAACATGCAATTACCAAATGACATTGATATCTTGACATGGGAATTATGACATGGCAATGATTCTGCATGATATATGCATGTTTTTTTTGAACAACTGGTGATCTTCTTTTAAACTACAATAGAAAACTACTTAAAATATGTAGTTACCTATTTTAAACGAGGAAATAATTTACTTTACATCCTAATCTAAATTAAGTAATTTCCTAATTAACTACATGGTTACTAAATATGAAATTCCAAGTTAGAAACTATACAGAAGCAATCTATCCTACTGCCACGAGAGCTGCTCAGCCAAGACGTCCTGCGAATCCAGCAAGCATTAAAGCAGTCCTGGCGGGCTCCTGCATCTCCGACGTGTTTGTTGAAGATCTCTCATACGACCAGCAAGTTTTTTGTCTTCTCTGGTGTCCACGAAACCTCGGTCCGTCCCACACCGCTGCACTGTCAGTGATCGAGAGTTGATAGAAGAGAAGAGGACAAAAGTTGGGCGGTGAATTGAAGATTTAAATAAGAATGTCAGAGTGGGAGATCCTCAGGAGCATTCCATCGGCTGGACCTTCCCAGAGGATGAAATAAACAGAAAAGTATAGAGTTGCAGCGGAAAGAGCGACTGGTCCCCGACGTGCTCAACCGAGTTAATCATGATACTAGAAAATCAACCAAACAATTCCGTGCGTTTGGTGATTTTTCTTGCAGGTTCCCAGGTGCTTCTCGCCATCTGACAGTCACTTGCATCGTCGCCACCTCTCACCCATAAGCCCATCGCTGTGATACCTCGTCACCATCGCTCGTCACCGTCCCGATTGTGATTCGCGAGCCACCATCTGTCGATCCAAATTTGAAAACAAATATTCGTATTAGGTAAAAATCTTGCCTAATTTGATTTTCAAATATTTCGCTTCCTGATTTGAAATATTGTTGATGCATATATCATTGAATCCCTAGATATATTATCATATCCAAAATCTTGAGCAACTAATTTCTAAACATATTATAATCGTTTATCCGACCTCACGACCTAAATACAATTTGCGATTGTATGGAAAATTGCCAATTTAATCTCATGCCCATAATATAATTCATGATCATGAAATTGCCCGATCCAACCTCATCCCAAGATAAGATTTTCTTTTCCTTAATTTAAATTGCCTATTTAATTATTTGGCAATTTTAATTCCGATTTTTGTTTAAAAAAGAAAACATAAAAAGCGTGTCACATAGAATTAGTTCAGCTATTGTTTAGAAATTGCATGTTTAGTTTAAGAAATGACTAAGAAGAATAACCAAAATTTAAGTATCAACAGTTGTCCCTGTTTGAAAATTTGCTCGTAAAGGTTTAATTTGAAGATAAATAATACCTAAATTTTGGTGGTGCAAATGCAATGTAATGACTATTTTTGTCAGAGAGATAAATTTCAATGAGCCTACACCCATCTTTCCAAATGCAATGATGTGTAATGAAAATGCAGATGCTAATATACAAAGCATATGTTAATATTTAGGTTATTAACTGCCAAATTACTCTAAAATGAAAATTACAAAGCAACTAATTCACAACACCTTAATCTCCTGTGAATAAATGTGAGTTGTTGGATGTGAAAATCCTTGTTAAAACGAGAGGCCGCTCGATATGATCCTATCAACAACGAATTAGAATTAGGATTTTTGATGTACCGGAGTTGTTATTTGTTTAAATTTAGTGCAAAAATAAACCGCAATGGGTGTCTAGTGTACTTGAAAAGTGAAAAAAAAAATGCTTATTAGAAAAGAGATTCGTCAAGAATTGTCTTTTCTTTTCCCCTTGATAAGCATCTTATGTAGTTCCCTCCTTTATGAACATGAGTTAAACCAAATGAAAAGAGTATTTAACTCAGATCGTTATGGTTGAAAATGAAATCCTTTAAAGTTGGGAATTACATAAGAACCATCTAATCACTCGTTCTGTAAGAGTTCATGCAGGAAATTCTACACACTAACTTTAATATTATGTCCCTCTCTCTCTCTCTCTCTCTCTCTCTCTCCCTCTCTCCACCCACGTTCCTTCTCTGTCATTGCACCCCACCTCCGCCGCCAACTTGCCGTCACATCCCTCCCACCCTTGTACCATTCAGCCCCCATCAGTTATCCCCGATGGGTCGCACTCGTCACCGTTTCTCGGGAGCTCCCTCCACTAATGAGGCGGAGGAGTTCATGGCGGCGAGGCCAATAAGGTTGGAGCTGAGCTTGCCGCTTATGACCCGACGTTGCGAGCTCTAACCCAAGGCCAATGAGCCTGAACCTCAGGCTGAGAGAGAGAGAATGTGTGTCTCTCAAGGATGTAAACTTAAGATGTAATCCTTTTTTAAACATTTAGAGAATTCACTTCAATTGGTTCATAGTAAACAATTTAATTATGAATTAAAATCAAATTATTATCTCTGGTAAAGAGAGAAATTCACTCAAATGTAATGAAAGGCCTAAAGGTCTCCCTCCATCTTTAGTTTCTGACCCCAAGAAAGGAGGAGAATCAATGTGGACCAGCCATTAATACACGATCAGGACATGTATAAAAAGACCAATTTTAGGTTATAGACGCAAGAGTCCATCCATTAATTTGATGCATCACTTGGGGTGATGGCGGGTGACAGATACGAGAAATTTAATACGGAGGCCAACCCCAGCCGGCTTTGACCACACAGCAAAGTCATTTCTCACTCATTGACCAAGTGGACAATTAATGAAATAAACAAACTGAATCGACCTTTTTCCCCAAAACAAATAAATATCTAAATAAACTATTAATCAACTGAATAAATAAGTAAATAAATAAATGGACCCTCTTTCGAACCGATGCGGGTGCTTCTCAACATCATCTTTTGATCAGCTGAATAAGCAAAAGCATTTCCACCATAATTCTCTATTTAATGCACATAACTTCCAGCTCCCAACCTACGTATGGACTGCCAATTTGCAGCCACAGCTCGGACTTCATGATATGGTCCACATGCATGAGTGGCCCGCTCTTCTTGGGACCTATCGCGACCTCTTTTTTTTGGCGCCTACAATCGGGTACGGGCGCCTAAGGAGGCTAATGGCTCGGCTGAAATTAGTTAAGCCCGGACTCTCCCAAGTCCACCAATTCACGACTTAATGGTTCAAGTTTTTAATATGTAAATCAATTTTTTTTTTTTAAATGGAGTCGCCACTAATCGATTTGGGGTGGGTCGATTAGGAACCCAAGCGAAGTATCGGGAGAAATACTCGCTCCTGCGCAACCAGAGAAATTAGGATCGGGGACTTGATTACACTAGTTAATCACTAATGCTCTTTCGGTACCTAATCTTGTTTAAACCCTGAGGCTTTTTGGATGTTCAAGGGATTTTCCATGCATTTTTGGGAGAAAAAATATTTTTTGAGCCTTTTTCTAATTTTTTTTTTTTGGAAACAAAATGGATTTTTTTTTTTGGGATTTTTTGGTATTTTTGGAAAAATACAAGTCTTTTTGGCTTTTTCTGAATTTTTTGGCTTTTTCATGAAATTTTGACTTTTTGGATTTTTGGCATTTTTTGGAAAATATGGAATATTTTTGATTTTTTTTTTATTTTTCGGAAATAAAATATTTTTATCTTTTTTAAATATTTTTCGATTTTTTTTTGGAAATTAAAACATTTTTTAATATTTTTTGAAAATAAATTATTTTTGGTTTTTTTTTTTTTTTTTAATAAATTATTTACTTATTTATTTAAAATATTATTTAAAATAAAACTTAAAAAGCTGACCCGGGTCGGATCCGCGGGTTGTCCGACCCGGCCGGCAACCCGCCGCGGACGGGCCGCAACGCGGGCCCGACTCGGATTTTTTTGTCTTTTTTTCTTTTAAGAACAAGCCCGGCCCAAATAACCCTGTTTTTTAAAAAGTGTCCGGCCCAAAGGAATGGTCGGCCACGCGCGAATAGCCCCAACCGGCCGAAACCCTACCCGGTGAGGGCGCCCGACCCGGCTATCGGCCAAAAACCCTACCCGATGGAGGCTTTCGTCCGACCCGCCGACTGAATTCAAGGCTCTCCTTCTCCTTACCTCTTGACGGCGCCGATGAAGGACGGCGGGAAGTCGCGCAGGACGGTGACACGGCAACGGAGGTGACACACGAGGCTCCGGCACACGGTGGCGGTGGTGCGGCGGCGACCCAACACCGCGGGGGTCTTGGCGAGTCGTCGAGGACGCGCGTCGGGGGTTGTGGTAGGACGTCCGGGAACGGCGCGGCGGCGAGGTGTTGAACCGAGGGCTTCACGGCGGCAGCACGACGGGATCTAGGGCAGCATCGGCGTCGGGGCACGACTTGGCCCGGCTGCGGGGATTCGCTCGTTAGGCTGCGGCGACGCAACGAGAGTCCGGCACGGCGACCGCGAGTCTTCCCCTTTCCGGATCCGACGTCCGACAGCCTCTCCTTCTCTTGGAGTTCCGATTTGACTGGCGTTGTCGGATCGGCCACGGCTCGGCCAGGGGGACGGCAACAAGCCTTCGAGGCGATGTCGAGACTCGATCAAGGCGACGGTGTGAGGACGGCGGCTCGGCTCGACGCGGCGTCTAGTGTCAGCGGCAGCAGCAGCAAGAACCCTAGATCTGGACCTTGATCTACCCTCTCCCTTCGGCTGCTCTCCCTCAGATCTCAGCCAGCTCGCTCTCGAACCTCCCCGGAAGTCTCTCGGGGGAAGTTCTTCAGAGTTCGCCGGCTTCGATCCTTCGGCCGTGCTCGCTCTTTGAGCTCCCTGAAGTCTCTCAGGGACCTCTCTAAGCATGCTCGGCATTGAAGGAAGCCAATGATGGCGCTTGAGATCTGTCTCTTCCGGCCGACGTCGGCCTACACTCCTCGGCCGTAGGCTCCTTCGCGCGCGTGAGTTGCAGAGGTGGAAGGGAAGAAGAGGGAAGAAGGAAGAAGAAGAAGAAGAGAGAAGGGGGGGCAGATCGTGCGAGCCCACGTGAAGAAATGGGGGTGGGCTGCTGCTTTTGCTTTTTGCTTTTCTTGCTTCTTTTTTTTTTTTCTTCTTTTGTTGTTTTTATTTGTTATTTGCTTATTTATTATCCGAAATGACAAAATAAAATAAAAACTTAATAAAAGAAAATTAACCTAATTAAAATTGAGGTGTCAACAGGACCATGGTCTCCAACCCGGTTCGAAAATACTAGACGGCAAGAAACGTCCCATCCTTGTCTCATTTGCATCGAGACCAAGCAATGATTCGGAGAGGAGAAAGAAAGAAAGAAAGAGAGAGCAATGAACGAGAAGATATCAGTATATCGCTAGCGTGCACGTGATGTTTGCATGCGCCATGAGTTTTCTCTTTGTCAAACGTTCATGTGAGGAGCTCTAGGACAGAAGGACTGATTGATCGCTTGAAGTGGGTTTGAAGCTTTGGGTTTTGTATCTGTGTGTTTCCCAATGTTGGGTTGGAACCGGTCGTAATGCACACGGTAAAGGCTAATGATTTGACGAGAAGAGATTGACCAGCCAAACAGCTAGCATCCTCTTAGGGAAATAATTTTTTTGTTGGGGGCCAAATGTCTAGTTAGACAAGTATGTAAGGGGCCCCAACCCCCAAGTTGATGCATGCAAGCGTGACTTGAACAGACATTAGCAACAACGAATCACAAGAACGACAACCCTAATGACGAAAGAGGATTTCTGTTTTTAACGATATTACGAATTTGAGACATGTCGTAAATAAATTTATGTTCAGATTTTACATTGAGCATTTATGACGTATCTTGCATATAGAGACTTTCATACTTTGGAAGTGTCATAACAACAAGCTCTTCAACCTTAAACCTTCAAGTCTAAAGTACTGACTAGCTAAAATTGGACATTTCTTGCTAGGTATGGAACATTCATGACAATGCTGACATGAGGGTGGGGTGTTAGTCTTCACTCTCTACATACTTAAGCATTTGTACAAACAGGAAGTTGAAAAGAGAACTGTTACTGGTTGAGGTACGTTTGAAAGCATTTTCCTAGCACTCTAAATGCACCAACTATTAAATACAAGCAAATAACTTCCAAGATACAAGTCAGCCTCCATGACTCTCTCAAAGTAAATGAGAACATGGGACAACATTCGAATGAAGGAATACTTCTATAAATGACATTCGAATGAATGAATACTTTTATAAACGACATTTGAATGCAGAAATCATTATAAAAGTTCAGAATGAAAAATTACTAATAAATCTATTATACTTGTCTCAATTCAGTCTCAAACCTTTTGATTATGTTAATCTAATCATAAACATTTTCATGTTTCATTAATTGAGTCCATTCAATCAATTTTGGTCAAAAATCACTAATGTGGACAATCATGGCTTTAAGTGGCATGGGCAGTGATGACATTGATTTTTTTTTTATTTTAATTTTTCACTATTTTTTTGGATTTTTTTTTAACTAAGCTACACAGGCATCACGACACTTGTTGGCCACTAGGTGAGGGCTGATGGGCCCTCCTTGTGGTCAATGGGGTGTCACTAACCTTGCCCAATACCCTCGACCAAATGTGACTAGGGCTGTAATGTCCTCGCTCTGTTCAACAAGGGCCTGGCGAGGGCCATGATGCCCTCATCGGCCAAAGTAAGGGCATGTAGTCCCTCACGCTAATCTGGTAAGGGTTGTAATGCTCTTGTAAGATCTAGACCAGGCAAGGGTGTCGCAATCCCTCGCTCAAATCAAGTGAGGCTCGTGATGCTCTTGCTTAGTGTCGATAGGGTATCCCCACTCTCAATCCAAAAATAAAAGTGTAGAAATTAAAAGAAAAAAAAATTATAAAAATGTCTACATCGGCATTAGCCGTACCACATAGGAAAGCTAGTGTCCACGTAGGCAATTTCCTGTTTGAACTGATCAAATAAACTTAATTGACGAAATGTGAAAATATTTATAACTAATTTAGCATAATTAAATAGTTTTTGACTAAATTGATAAAAATACAATAAATTTAGGATTTATTTGGTAATTTTCACAACTTAGAACGGTGCATGTTGTCCATGAAGAAAGTCATTGGACAGTCAAAGAGGTCAACTTTCAACAGACACAATCATACAAAAAACATTTACTCTAATCCTAGCCGAGATTGATATTGATTATAAAATATAACTAAGGCCCATCCAATGCTCGTAGGTTCACTTGAGAACACATGTCCTTAAGTAAAATTTACTCTAATTCTATCATGTTTGAACTCAATACTTTCCTTCTGTTCTTTCCCATGTGAGGCTTCTTCCGCACACATACATCAGAAACTTCGTACAAACGTTATGACGTGAAGAACATTTCTGCCCATCTAATGTTTTTAACACATTATTTAACCCATGTGCTTTGTATGGTGCGATCAATTTTTTTTTTTTCACTCCTTTAAAATTTTCATGAGAGATCTTTATACTTCGGTCCTCCTGAACTAAGATTTTGCTGAATTCCTTAACTCGCCCCCTTTCAAGTTAAAACTCCGCGTCCACTATGGCCCTGTTTGGTAACCATTCAAACAGGGTCAAATTCTGATTTTTTGTTCCCAGAATCAGTTTGGGCTCATAATTGCGTTTGGTAAATTTTTTGTTCCCGGGAACAGATTGGGAGTGGAATCAAGAAAAAAAAAAAAGTTGATTTTTGTTCCAGAATAAGAATTGAGAATCAAAACCAACAATTTTTCTTCTTCCCTTTGGCCATCTCATGACCGCCATCCACCACCGCCCACCACCTTCTGCCGCCGTCCGTCGCCACTGCCCACCGTCCACCGGTTCGGCGAGCTCGCTGGAGGCTCGCGAGGTCAGGGTGAGGTTGGACAAGGCCGAACCTCACTAGTGGCCAAGCGGGGCTCGCCCAACCCCGTCGGTGGCCAAGCGGGCCTTCCCAGCCCCGGCGAGGCCTACCAAGCCACCTGCGAGGCTTGGCCTCGCCAATGGCTAGGCAAGCCTCACCCAACCTCGCCGAGGCCAGCTTGGCCACCGACGAGGCTTGGTCGACGAGGGCTAGCGACGGTCCGGTGAGGCCGCTGGCCCTCATCTGGCCGGCCGGTCGCCGGTTCGGCGACCGGCCACAAGAACAAGAAGAAAAATATGAGAAAAAGGGAAAAAAAAAAAAAAAGAAAAGGATAAAAGGATAAAATTATTTAAAAATTAAAACAAATTGATTTGGAACAGAATTAATGAGCACGGTATCAAACGCAATTCTATTCTAGAATTAGAAATTTTGAACAGTTACCAAACGGCTTAAAATGCTTAGAATTAGTTTCCGGGAACAAAATAAAAAAAAAAATCATTTCTTATAAGAATCTACTCCTAGAAACAGAATCGGTACCAAACACGCCATAAGTTTCTGATCTGCAAGCTACAAGCTTGGCAACTCTTAACACCTTCAACAGATGCGTGTATGCTAAGCGTATTCGTATTTCTTGCTCGAGACTTGTTTTTGGATCATAGGGTGCTGGCCTTTTCTTTTGAGGTCATCATACTCAAGAACATGAACATTCGAATAATTTTCTCGTGTGCAAGGGACGACAAGTGGCTGCTAAGAGCGCGTTTGGTAATGATTCTGTTCTAAGGAACAAATTTTGACCAAAAATGATTATTTGTTATTATGTTCCTAGGAACTGATTCTGAGTAAAAGAACGTGTTTGGTAACTGTCCAAAATTTCTGATTCTGTAATAGAATTGCGTTTGGTACCGTGCTCATTGATTCTATTCCAAATCAATTTCTTTTAATTTTTAATTTTTTTTTTATTTTTTCATTTTTTTCTTTTCATTTTTATTTTTTATTTTATTTTTTTCCTTTTTCTCCTATTCTTCTTCTTTTTCTTCTTCTTCTTGTGGCTAGTCATTGGTCAGCCGATCAACCAGACAAGGGCCAGCGGACTCACCAAAGCATCGCCGGCCCTCATCGGCTAAGCCTCGCCGGTGGCCAGGCCAGCCTCCTTAGGGCTGGGCGAGGCTTGCCTAACCACCAATGGGGCTGGGTAAGCCTCACTGCTCGCCTGGCCACCAGTGAGGCTAGACGTCGCGAGGCTTGCCCAGCCCCAGCGAGGCCGAGCCTCGCTGGTGGCCAGGCAGGCCTTGACGGGGCCAGGCGAGACCCACCTGGCCATTGGCGAGGCTACGCGAGGCCCGCCTGACCACCGGCAAGGCTCGGCCTTGCCAGATTTGGGGAGGCCGAGCCTCGCCAATGGCTAGGCTTGCTTTCGACGAGCTCGCCGGACCGACGGATAGGGACCGGCACCCGGCGGACTATCGCAACGGGCGGGGGTGGATGGCGGTCATGAGATGGCCAAAGGGAAGAAGAAGAAGAGTTGGTTTTAGAATCTCAAATTTGTTCCTGGAACAAGAATCAACTTTTTTTATTTTTATTCTTGATTCCACTCCCAATTTGTTCCTGGGAACAAAAATTTTACCAAATGCGATTCTCGGCCCAAACTGATTCTGAAAACAAAAAATCAGAATTTGGCCATGTTTGGATGGTTACCAAACATGGCCTAAATGACTTTCGTGGGATTGACTAAATGGGTACTCAAATGGGCCAGGTGGTGGAGCAAGATCATAAGGGTCTTTAAATGACTTGAGATTTTCAAGTTATTTGGCAAGATAAGATACTATGAAAAAAGTCAATATCAACCATCACAACTATGCTTTTTTTTAAAAAAAAATTATAAATTATTATCAAGTATTTGATGTTGTTTGGGCCTCTGAGAGGAACATGCACACATCAACGTAGAACACAAATTCTTATTGCGCCCAAAAAAGATTTCATATTGGGTAGATCATAAGTGGAAATAAGCAGATGATTTTCTTGACACTTTTGGGCATCATTGTTTCACATTTATTAAACTAAATTTACCGTCATTGGCTGCATTTCTATTAACAAAATCAATTTAATTATACCATGATATTCAATGTAGATTCGTGCACATAGGTGGGCCAAGATTTCTTCAGGACGAGCTTTCTGTATGCCTTGGCTCCTGTCAACAGGTGGCCCAGCCCAACCCAAACAATCTACCAAAGGAGGATCTCACAAATTCTGATATTGTCTTGTTTGCATAATTGGAAACTTTAACCATTATGGCCTTGTGCAAAATACTAAGAGCGTGTTTAGTTGCCTGGACAAATAGCCAAATAGTATAGAATTTATCTATGTAGCGTTTGGATGCATACTTATATGCTAGGATAAGCCCAGACAAGTCCGGATATAGTATCGGACGACCTATCCAGGATCTTGGAATGGGATAGAAGAATACCATGCAGATGGATTAAAAGAACCTCAAAAATTAGACAAAAGGGCAATGGCGACGCTCGCGACCACCGAGGTTTGGTCACAGCATTCGGCGACCTTGTTTCTGCAGTTGTTTCAGATTTCTTGGTGCCCTGCCCCTGTTTTTTCCCCACTTCCAAAGTCGTCTTGTTGGTCGACCACCTTGACGACACATGACACCACTGTCAAAGTGGTTGTCCTTGACAATATGTGCAGGTCAAGTACACATAAAGGCCTGGATCTTGATTTGGACTCCCGATTTCAGTTGCAGTGGCCTCAAGTGATGGTCGTGACGGACACTAACCCCAAATGGTCGTCGGGCTGACCAACACGATGACAGGGGCTTGTAGTGGTCAGCACAATTAGATTCTAAGTCCTCAATCCCTGCTTTTGTCTATTCTTTTAATGAATTTTAAGCTCTACTTTCATTACTATGTTTGTTGTGATATCCCGTGTTGTACCAAATGGTAGATAGTTTATCATGAGTGCCCCCATAATCTTTATCTTATTCAAATCTAATTCATGTCCGAATGATTACACACGGTCTAATCACTCTCCTTCACTTTTGTTATCTTAATTCGTGTGAGGGATGATGATTAAATTCCAGTTGGCTTTTCATCACTTTGAAATAATTGCTTCTATGTCTATTTATCATGCACGAAGAAAAATCAGATCTCAGAAATACATAGAAAAACGTAAAGTATTGTGAATTGTAGCCACACAAAGCACTTTAGTCAGCTTAGGCTCCAAGGATGTCGAATAATGCTTCGGAAAAGATTCGCACATTTAATTGTGCTGACAAGGACTCTATATCTTTCCTTATAGGTGTAGTGACAAGGAAGATCTCTACTTGGCCTTTAAACAGAAGCAAAAGTCATTTTCAACAATGTTTAAATAGAGACTGACTATTTACTTTATTGACACTAGATTTAAATGGAATCAAATGTTACTTGCTGATTAAGGAAAGTGACATTAATTGTCCCAAATGGGGGCATTAATTTCGGAATCCTCTAATAAAATTGAAGCTGGCTTTTCATGCACGAAAGGGAGAGCGACATTAGAGTCTGATCGATACTTAATCGTAGTCATATGAGGAATGATGTTTAGGCACAGCCTTGCATTATTGCAATAACAATAGTTTCTCATCATTATAACCATAGAGAGACACCGACATCAATATGTTGAAAGAATGAAGATCAAGTACTTGTAAGGAACTCCCAAATGTATATCTAGATTTAGTTCGAGATAGTAAAATCCCCATATCTTAATCTAAATCTTAATCAAAAGAGGAGAGTGGCTTAATCTTGAAGAGGTTGTGAAGCCATGTTAAAAATATCCTTATTGGTGGTTGTCAACTAGACAAATGATCAAGTTAGTCTCCACATTAACCCAAGATTAGTTGTGGAAATTTATCCGCACACACAAACTCCCAAACAAATCAAGAGACAAGAAAAAACAATCAAAGTAGACAAAAGGAAAATCAAAGTAAGCTCTCTCGGCTTCAAAAATTGAAGCTGAGAGCCTACACGAGATTTTCAAAAGTGGGAAGAGCTTCTTTTCGGGGGAGGAAATCTTGTCTACCGCAAAATATTAGGTAATAAATCTCAACCCCGAAACAGTGATACTAAAAAAATTTAGCATAAATCTAAAGTGATGATCCACCTCAATTAACTCATGAGTGGTTAAACCAAGTCTTTCTTAATGTACTTTCGCATACACATTTAACCAATTATAGGAGATTTTGCTGAGCTGTAAATAAGTCGGTGCAATCAATCAACTCCTGAAAACCAATTGAAATTGCCACTATTTTTTTTCTTCGTTTCTTTGTAAAGTACAAAGCTCCACATGTCACATAATATTAGATGGTTACAACATGATAAATCTAATTTAATCTCCAACGATAAAGGGACGCGTTAATCGAATTCTTCAGAATGTGAGGGCATCATCACTTGGCTATTAAGATTCCTCTTCCACTAAATAGTGCATTTCTGGGAAGGATCGATCAAGATAAAAAAAAAAAGTTAAAGGTAATAGATAAAGTAGCAAACATACACAAATCCAAAGTGACATTAGATTTTTTCGCAACCTTTCACTCGTTCAAATTAGAATAAAATCATCTGAAAAACTATTGGGAAGTGGAGATAGATCAAAACAATGTACTAATTAAATTGATTTTTTTAATAAGGCTCGAAAATTGAAACTTGACCCTGATATGATGTCGAGCGCATCGGAAGATCGAGAAAGAAAACGGTGCATTCTTGTCTTTGCCTCATTCATTAGGTCTCCCTTGCCAACGAGCCATGTTTACAAGAAAGCCCTTGTACGTTGGAGAATACGCGAAGTGTAATTTGTGATGTTGACACCAAAATCTAAAACTCTATTTCTAGTGGTCTGACTAGGGCTTATTTGGCAACTTATCGGTGTCCTGTCATTGGTCCACATGTCCAGAACATCCAATTATTCGTGACAAAATGATTAGTGGTCAAAATAGTATGCATGAATATTGCAACTTGCACTAGAGTGATAGACTATATTAAAACGCAGATATTTTCAACCGCAGGAACATTTCTTATTGTGGCATCCCCTAGCCCTTCCAAGCACAAAGTGGTTCCAGAATTTCCTCAGTAATAATTTGTTTATTATACTATAAGCAATTAAATTACCATATCCTTTTATAATATTCTATAGTGTCCACCCAAGCCAATTGGCCACTACTCTCAATGGAATCGAAGCCGGGCAATTTGGTTGGTAGAAGATCTTTCTCGGAGTCAAATGTCCTCATATGCTTGGTATATTCCAGTGAGGAAACTCTCATATAAGACAGAAAAATAAGTAAAAAAACAAACACCTTTTGGTTTCTTTAGTTCTCTCTTGATAATAAGAATTGGGAGGAGCGATCGGTATAACTATCAACTCTAAACATTACCCACCTGCTATGAAATATTCGGTTTAAGCTACAATTAATTGATCCACCCATGAGAGAAGCATGTAAATCTCTCCACATGACGCGACATACTTCCAAGGTACAAGTTGGCCATTCGCTCACCGCATGGTTCATAATTATAATCTCGTGAAAGATAGTCTACTTCTTTTATCATTGGACAACCACACTAGGCACTACAGCTCTTTTGATGTCGAATTTATCTTAATTAGAAATATAATAGTTTGAGGGCTCCCTCAGATAATGGGAAATGCTTGTCTCATCTTTATATAATAAAAAAAATTGTCAAAATTATTTGCTCAAAATTATTTGTTTTAAGATTTTCTTGGCACTATTTAGTTCCTGTTTGGATTTCATAAAATGTCAACTGTATTTTGTGCTCTTGCTTTCCTAATATCAAGTGTTGCAGCTTGCCCCTTAAATTTTACAAAACACAGATTTATCAGCAAAAGTTTTCGAAATGTTTTAAATATAAATAATGTGCCTGATTCTCCACGTGTTTCAGATATAAGAGCAATATATTATATAAAGCAAGAAAATGTTTTATCTTAAGTACGTCAATGCAGATCAAAAATAATTTTTTGAGCTCATTTCCAAATCTTGGCACAATAATGCACATGTTTTGTTGTACTTTGTTACATCAATTTAAACATGAGTTGTGACTACCAAGTGAATTTGTCATTTCGATGTTTAAACCAAGTAGTCAGTGAAAATTGTAATTTCGCCACTAGAGATCCAAGAAAAGCAATTGACTTTCATTGATGGTTATGAAAGCATGAGCTTTTGAGCTCAAATCCTTCTAGACCCCTATTTACTTACACTATTATATGTTTTCATTGCGATAGACAACCTTTTGGCAATGAATCTTACTTTCACCATGCTATGGCAACCATATGAATTCGTCCCCAATGTTTGCAACGATTTATAGTACATACCTAGATTCAACATCCTCATCACCCTAGTTGTGCAGAGACACCAACATCACTATGTTGAAAGAACACAGATCAAGTAGCTATAAAGGACTCGCAAATCTATATCTATATATAGTTCGAGAGAGTAAAATCCTCAAATCTAGACCTAAATATAAATCAGAAGAAGAGGCCGGCCTAATTTCAAAGAGATTGTGAAGCCACGTCATGAATATCCTCATCGATGGCTATTGATAGGACAAATGGTCAACTTGATCTCCATGTTAACCCAAGATCAATTGTAGAAATTTATTCACACACAAAGTCTCAAAAGAAATCATGAGAGGAAAGAAAAAGCAATCAAAGTAAGTAGGCTCTCGGCTTTAAAAACTAAAGTGGTGAGCCTACAAAAAATTTTCAAAAGAGGGAAGAGGTTTTGTTTGTTGGGGGGAATCTTGGGTACCACAAAATATTAGTTAACAAATCTCAAACCCGAAATAGTAATAGTATCGATTTTTCGCTAAACTCTATGAAAATATTCAATGTTATTCTCTCATTAATTCAAGTTCAGAGACAACATTTAACATTTTTATATATTCTTAAGACTAAATTGAATAGGTACTAAATTTAAAAGTTTAAGAACGATATTGCATGTTGGCTAAAATATATGAACCACATTGAACAAATTAAAAGCTCATGGACCACATTACACATTACACATTAGAGTAAAGTTCAATGCTTAGGGACTATTCTTGTCATTTTCCCTATTATAAACTAGTTTCCTACCACTAGCAATTGTCATTTCTTAAATCTATGAATTATTGTTTATACTGTTAATTTAGGTCAACTATTGTAATGTATGGACCTATCAACCGTTATTTCTACTTTTAGTAATTGCTATATTCATTGCCTATTGATATTATTGATGAGGTTTTGTTACTGAGAGGACTCCAAAAAAATGAACCCTAATGACTAAAAAAGGGATCGTGAGACCCTTATTAAGTAGCCAATTTGGAAGTTATGCAGTTTTTCAATGCACTAACTATTCTCATGTTATGTGTAACCAATATTTTGAAATTAAAATTATGCATGCCATGCTAACATTAAGTAACATTATATTATTTACTAAGGAACTTTTTTTCTTGTGAAAGCTAAATATATACGAACAGGCTAGGCTGGGAAAATAAGGAGAATCTTTTCTACTATAGATTCAGTCAACACTAAAAAAGTAAGTCCACGTATAACGCTATCCCAATGACTTATTATTACTAGTATTATAATTATGATTAATATTATTATTATGTAGGAACTAATACGAGGAATAATGACGTCATATTCCACAATTAAAAGTTCCAAACATACCTACCCATCATTCATTCACAAGTAAGGATTTCACATGAATTCTAACAACTGTCGTAGGAAACTCAATAGGTATAATAGGAAGAAAATTACCTAATCATTCCTGAATATATTGTAAGGATGTTAATATAATGCTAAATTTTTCAAATTTTCCAATTTAGAAGAAAATTTTGCGAAATTTAATGTAGTTCTTTTGATCCACTTTGCGAAAATCGTTGATATAGTGATCTAGTCATCACTGGCCTATATGGCACATTGTCACATCAATAATTCCCGGCAAAATTGGGAAGAATTACATTGAGAATTCTCACAGAAGTTTAAGACTATATTGACAAAATTAGAGAGTTTGGAACTAAATTAACTTAAGTACGATAGATTTTATATTGACTGGACAATTTCCCCTAACAATAGGAGAAACCACAATGGAAGAAGACAAGCTCAAGTTATGCCAAAACTCTGAAATTTTTCTCTGATCGCATTTCCACTTTCAAATCTGAAGGTTTTATTAGCGATGGGCTTAAGGCCCGTCCGCCCAAGTTGGGCCCAAAAAGACCTGCCCACGGGAATAGGGCCCGTGGATGGAGGGACGTATAAAAGGGAGGAGAGAGAGAGAGAAGACACCTGTTGAATCAGAACGTACGTACGTCTTCTCCTCTCCCGCGCACTCTCTCTCAAAAAGAAAAAGAAGAAACAGTAAAGCAAAATGCACGTTTCTTCTTCCCTTCAAGGCGTCATCGGATCGAACATGGCCAAATTTCTTCCTCCTATCGGCGCCGGTGTCTAATCTGTGGCTAACAAGGTACGCTCGAATCTGTGGTGTGCTTTAAGATCGGTGATACGTGATTTTCCCGGGCTTCGCTTCCGCATTGCTTTTAGGGGTTCGATTTAGTGTTGAATTCGGTTTTCGGGGATCCGTTATTCCCAATATTGGTATCAGAGCCCTAGTTCACGTTTTCCCGACCAATTTGATCTTTTTTGATTGATTTTTCGCAAAAGTAATTCGGCCGTACGGATCGGGGCGAGAAATCCCGACACCCGAGCGCTGTTCGCCCTTTTTTCTGAGTTTTCGTAAGTCGAAATCAATTTCTGAAGGCACTGGGTGAAAGAGGTTGTCGAGACGAGTCCGGCGACATGTCGTGCGTCGCCGAGAGACGCCGCACGCGCCCACATGCGCGGCCATAAGGCGCTGCGCGTGGGCGCGACGCGCTCGGAAGCGCTGGCTCGCGCCAGCGCGTGCGCCACACGCGCCGGTCGGCGAACCAACGCGTGCTGACGTCATGCGCTGACGTCACCGTGACGTCACCCAACGGTCGGTAACCGCTGGGATGATGTCATCGCCGACAATCGTTGGCCGTCCGGTGACCGACCAGCGACTCGACCCGACCCGCGGACGCTTGGCACGCACGCGGCACGTGTTGGCTGACGTCTGCGTGACGTCAGCCCGCGCACGTGTGCGGCACATGCGGTCGATTCGTCCGACCTGGCCTGACCAGTCCGACCGTTCCGACCAGCCCGTCCGGTCCGACCGGTCCGACGATCCGACGACCATTGACCGTTAACCACCGTTGACCGTTGACCGTTGACCCAAAAAAAAAAAGGAAAAGAATGTGTTTCTTTTTCAATTAAGTCGATGTGGATTATATGTAATCCCTTATTTGTTCTGCATTTTTTGCAGGAACAATGCCTCCCCTGAGGTTGCGCACAACTATTCGCGCAATTACCGATGAACAAAAGGAAATACTGTCTAAGTTGATAGCTGAGCTAACTGATCATCGATGGGAGAGTGGTGACTTAATTGATCACGTCCTTGAAGTCAACGGGAAAATTAAAAAGGTCATATGGAATGGTCATCCTATGCCACAGTCAGAGATGGTGCGATTTTTCATAAACACTCTTCCACCTGAATGGCAAGATGTGTTGAATCGCATATGGGATGTCAACGGAGCTGTTTCATATAAGAAAATTGTAATGGATTTTGTAAATGAATATTACTGGATTGTTACAAGGGAAAAGATCAAGAAATTGAACAAAAGAGGATCTTTCCCAGTTCGTGTGCTGACTTGGTGTTAGTTGTATTGGCTGATCTTAGTTAAATGTGCTTTGTGGACATCTTATGTATTATTTACTACATAATTGTTGTTGATGTAACAACCTATATATTGGTTGTATTAGTTGAAAGCATTATTGTTTTATTGGATGTCAATTATCTGTTGCTTTTCGATATTCTGGTTCTTTGTGGGTAGTTTCAGAAGTTTTTGTAGCTTCATAAAATTGATTTTGCATATGACAATCATATTAATGATAGTTTTAAGTTAGGATTTTTGGATGATGATTGGAAACATAGTGACCTTTTGATTCTAAAGCCTTACTTGAAATTATTCATTAATATGATGGGTCTATGTAAATAGGGATGCATAAATGATAGGCATTAATAATTCGTGCATATTTGTCTAATGTGTTCAGATCAATGGCTTTAGCCACAAAGAGCATAGTTGCCGAGCTGAACAAAGGTGAAAAGCTCAATGGTGACAACTATGAAATTTGGCAAATGAAAATCCAATATGTGCTGGAAAAGCAAGAAGCATTAGAAGCTCTTGACCATATTATGGAATATCTTGAGGATGCCGTGCGCCACCTTGAGCTAGTAGAAGACTGCCTAACGGCATTTGAGTCAAAAATAGACATTTGCAATGCTGGTTCTAGCTCAGAAAGGGCTTTGAGCTCTAAGCGCAAGCGTATTGATTCGTTCAATATGTGGGATTGCAAAGGATCAAGTCCTTGTTGCAAGAAATCAAGAGTTAACCAACACAAGAGAGGAAAACGTCCTCAAGTGAAGAAAATGTCAAGGGTGAGGTGTTATAATTGTGACAAGAAGGGTCACTATGCTTGCAATTGTTGTAAGCCGAAAAAGGTAAACACCTCTTGTACATTTGAGAACTTTGCTTATGTGTCAAGTTCTGTATTCTTGACTGAGTCTAATCCTTTGTGGACTGTAGATTCAGGAGCGACAGACCATGTAGCGAAGGATAGAGGATCCTTCGTGGAATTCCGACGAGTACCAACTGGAACTAAGTGGGTCTATGTGTGAAACAACTCCAAAGCTGAAGTGAAAGGAATTTGCACATGCCAACTAAACATGCGTGGTGGACGCACTTTATTCCTACATGATGTATTGTATGCTTCGGAGATTCGTCGGAATTTAGTGTCTGTTTTAGTGTTGGTTAAATTAGGTTTTAATATGAACTTCCATAATAGAGATGTGGATTTGTATTTGGATACAAACTACTATGGTTGTGGTTATTTTCTGGATGGTTTCATTGTATTAGATATTGACTATGTTAATGCAAATGTTTGTTATTCCCTTATCACGTCTCCTAATTCATATGATAATGATGTGAATGTGTTGCATGCTAGACTTTGGTCACATTGGCCAACAACGTATGAATAGACTAGCCAAAGAGGGCTTGTTGGGCAACATTGAAAAAGTCGATTTGCCCATATGTAAGCATTGTCTAGAATGGAAAACGACACGGAAACCATTTGGAAAAAGTAAAAGAGCTGAATTTCCTCTGCATTTAATCCATTCTGACGTCTGTGGTCTAATGAATATGAGAGGAAGGCATGGGGCTATTTATTTCATCTTTTATAGATGATTATACTCGATTCGGATATGTCTATTTGATTTCACATAAATCTGAAGCAATAAGTTGTTTCAAAAGGTTTATGAACCTGGTAGAAAATCAATTAGACAAGAAAATAAAAACATTGAGATCCGATCGAGGTCGAGAATATTTATCTGATGAGTTCAGAAAATTATGTGATGAAAAAGGAATATAAAGACAGTTATCTATTCCGTATACTCCTCAACAAAATGGTGTTGCGGAGAGAAAAAACAGAACCCTACTGGAAATGGTTAGGTCCATGATGGCGCATGCTAACTTACCTATCACTTTTTGGAGTGATGCACTGTTAACTGATGCCTATATACTTAACCGGGTGCCTTCCAAATCAGTTACTTCCACTCCATATGAGTTATGGACAAGTAGAAAACCGGACTTAAGTTTTCTTAAGCCATGGGGTTGTGCTGCCTATACACATGAGTCCTCTCACAAGTTTGGGAAATTGGGTCCCAGAGAAAAGAAGAGTATTTTCATAAGATACTCCGAACACTCGAAAGAGTATGTGTTCATAGGTGAGCAGGAAAGTGGGAGTATAACTGAATTTGAATCACGGGATGTCACATTCTTAGAGGATGAATTTCCTAAGAATGGTGAAATAGGAGAAGATTACTCCTTATTTGAAACATTGGATCAAGATAATGATATTAGTGGAGTTCGTCCAAGTGGGAGTTGTTGACACTTAAATTTTGGCGACCCGCTTAATCATTTATTGCATTAAAAAATTAGGGGTTAATTTTATTCCTAAAAAAAAATAGTTAATCGCATAGCATATAGTTTTAGGTGCATTTATTTTTTACTTGCATTTACATTGGGCTAGTGACGGATGGATTCGAATTGATGGTTCGGAAACTTTAAGTTGATGAGTAAGGCTAAGCCCACGAAGAAAGCAAATCAGTCCAAGCCCGTATCCTTGGAGATATTTTAAGGATTTATCTTTGTGAGATTTCAATTCAAAAGCAAATATTACGTTTGGAAAAAAACAAATATTGCGTTTCGAAAAGAAATCATCATGGATATGGATTTGGAAAATTTAAAAACCCTAATCCGTGCCCTATAAATAAGTAAACATACGTAGGGTTTAAGAGGAGGCCACGCAATTGAGACATTCGGTCATATCAAAAAGAAAAAAATTCAGAGAGAAAAACGTGAGTGAGGGCCACACAATCGATACATACGGCCACAATTCCCAAAAAAAAAGGAGACGACACTTTTTGAGAGGGAAGGAGAGAGAGCGGATGTTCTGCACATGAAGGAGAAATCTTGAAGGAGGAGACTTGCACTTGGAGAGTCCGAACGTCCCATCGCATAAGAAGTCTTCAAAGTCAAATTGTGGAGTTCACGCCCATACTCCATCCCACTCTTATCTGTTTTTTTTCTTGAGGAAATTCACGAATAAGTCCTCGGTTGCAACGATTCTGCTGCTATTGCTTCAACGACGAATTACCATCGGAGATTTTCCACCGTCAGGGCATCTCTGCAGCAACCTTGCAGGTTCTAATCAGGTCGTTGTCGCAACTAAGACGCTGTCATCCGTGCCGGATCCATCACCACGATTTGATCTAGAGCCAAGATCCACGAACACCATCTTTGCACCGTGGATTGTTGACGATCATCGTTGTTACTCCTCCGTGACTGAGTCGCTATCCCATGGCGTCCCCGTTGTCCTGAGCCACGAAGTCCGACGTTGCCTTGTTGCCCGTGGAGCCCTGACGTAAGCATCTCCTATGAGGTGTTAAGACTAACACAGCCGCTGCTGTGAGCCGATCACCCACCACCATTCCCGATTGCGATCCCGGTCCGGTTGCACAAAGTCCAAAGTTGGAAGTCAATATTCGGATTAGGTAAAAAAAATTTGTCTATTTTAATTTCCGAAAATTCCGTTTCCTTATTTGATATATTCGTTGATGCCCATGATGGAAATTTCCGATATGCTAAGATATGTGAAATCTCGAGTAGCCTTCTAAATTAGGAAATCTTCCTAATTTCGCAAGGTGCATATGATTGACGGTCCGATTTCATGATCGAAATATGACTCGTAATCGCACGGAAAAATCACCAATCCGATCTCACGCTCGAGATACGATTCGTGATTTTGTCTAAAATTGGCCAATCCGATCTCATGTGCGAGATATGATTCGTCAATTTATTTCCAAAATTAAATGGACATGGATGATATTTTGCTGGATTTATTGCCGTGTTGTTCTTGATGCCTTTATTTGTTTGCTCCCATAAAAGAAAAAAAAAACATTTGAGTTAGATTAGATGCATCTTAGGATATTACTTGTTTTAGGGTTATTTTGCATGTCTAGAATAAGAGATTTATTTATTTCGAATTTCAAAAATAAAAAAAAATCAAAAATCAAATCAATCAATTTAGGTTGCTAGTTTTTTTTACTTAGGTTGCATGTTTAATAAGTTGACAATTCTTAATTTCGAAATTAATAAAACAAAAACAAAAACAAAAAGGGTCATCATGCATATGTCATGTGGAATTAGGGCATTATTTGCACGTCGTTGCATATTAGGATAAAATTGCATGTTTCATTTTAAATTTAGACTGATTTAGATAGACTGCATCTTAGGTCAGAGATTGCTAGGTTAAGATAATATCCTGGTTTAATTAGGGTTTACCCTAACCTAATCCTTAATATAAGTTGGATAGATGATCTTAATCTAGCTAGATAATCTTTACATTTTTCTAATTTCAAATTTCATGAAAAAGATACAAAAATGTCTTAGGATAAATTAGTTTCAATCTCTAGGATAGATTGCATGTTTTTTTTTTTTTTTTTTTTTTTGAGGAAAAATAAAAAATGTGTCATGTGCATGTCATATAGAATTAGATTCATGAAGTGCATATCATTTAGTGAATGTTGCTAGGACCATTAGAAATTGCTTGTCATTAGAACTAGGTCATTTAGTTATATTGCATATGCATTGCATGACTCATTAAATAAATGAAAACAAAAAAAAAGAAATTGCGTGTTAATTAGAAATCATATCTAGGATTGTTGATGTGAATTCTGATTTAACAATGCATATGCTTTCGTTGCTATGAGGTAAGTCCTGCAATTTATTCATTGCTTTTCTTGGGTGTTAAATTGGTGGTTTGCGCACCCGCATGATCGCCTCGCATGTTAGGGAAATATATTTAAAATCAATTTAAGCTGCCTGCCAAAGCATTTTTAAAAATAAAAGAAATGGTACCGAAAGGGCGTTAGAGAAATCTAGCGTAACCAAGTCCCCGTACCCAAATCTCTGGTTCGTAGGAGTAAAGTAAATCTCCCATTACTTTACTTGGTTTCTAATCGACCCACCAAAAATAGATTAGTGGCGACTCCTAGTTAAAAATAAATTGCATGTTAAGAACTTGAACCTAAGTCGCGAATTGGTATGGGCTTGGGAGAGCCCGCGTTAAGTTTAGGCTTAACAATCCATTAGCCAAACCCTAGGTGGTTCACCCCCAAAAAATTGGTCGCGAAAGGAGTAATATGAGAAGTGATGAATTTAATTCAACTCATTCTCAATTGCAACCACATGATGAGACGACGTCATCATTATCTAATCCTAGTGGGAGCTTAATGGGGAATGATGTGCAAAGTGTACAATCTCCCATACGGCGAACAAGTCACCAAAGTATTCCCCGTCGACATTTTGACATTGAAGGGGAAACTTTTATGGTTGCTCCACAAGATGAGGATGAGTCAAGAAATATTAATGAGACTCTAAATTGCCCTGATAAGGAAAAATGGATTCATGCAATGGAAGAGGAAATGGAGTCAATGAAATCAAACCAAGTCCAGGAACTGGTTGATCTTCCAAAATGACGCAGAGCTATTGGGAACAAGTGGGTTCTCAAAATAAAGCGAAAGGCTGATGGCTCGATAGATAGGCATAAGGCTCGCCTTGTGGCGAAGGGGTATAATCAACATGAATGAATTGATTATGAAGATACGTTTTCTCCTATAGTGAGATTTACCTCGATTCGCATTATTCTGGCAATAGTAGCAAGTATGAATCTTGAGTTACATCAGATGGATATAAAGACTGCTTTCCTCAATGGAGAATTAGAGGAAGAAATATATATGGAACAACCTGCTGGTTTCATAGGAAAGGCCAAGAAGAAAAGGTATGTCGACTTTTGAGGTCGATATATGGCCTTAAGCAGTCATCGAGACAATGGTATATACGTTTTCATAATGCCATAATGCATATGACTTTACAATGATAGATGAGGATCATTGTGTATATATCAAAATATCTAAGAATCAATTTGTGATCATATCATTATATGTTAATGATATACTAATTGCCGGAAGCAATAGAGAGTTTATTAATACTGTCAAGAGTTGGTTGTCTTCCAACTTTGAGATGAAGGATATGGGTGAGGCTGCATACATTCTTGGAGTTAAGATTTCAAGAGATCGTTCGAAGAGATCGTTATCTCTTTCGTAAGAAACCTATATAAATAAGGTTTTTGAACAATTTCGTATGCAAGATTGTAAACCCATAGACACTTCTATTGCAAAGGGTGAAGGATTGAGCCATAGACTGTGTCCAAGGACTCCACAAGAGAATGAACAAATGAAACATGTTCCTTATGCTAGTGCTGTTGGGAGCTTGATGTACGCTATGATGTGTACAAGAACCGACATATGTTTTGCAGTTGGAATGGTGAGTAGATACCAATCCAATCCAGGTCCAGCACATTGGAAGGCCGTTAAGAGAATACTGAGGTATCTGAAGGGAACTGCTGATTACAAGTTGAATTACCAAGGAAATGATCTGCGACTTGAAGGCTATTCAGATGCTGATTGGGGAGGAGATTTAGATGAAAGAAAATCTACCTCTAGATTTGCTTTCTTACTAAACAATGGCGCCATATCATGGAGCAGTAAGAAGCAAACGTGTATAGCCTTGTCCACGATGGAAGCTGAGTTCGTGGCATTATCAGCAGCGGTACAAGAAGGAGTTTGGGTTAAGAGATTTTTGGATCATTTAGGTGTTAATGAGAAAGCTGCAAATCCATTGTTTGTTAACTATGATAGCCAAGCAGTTATAGCGTACACCCAAGATCCAAAATATCATGGCAAGACCAAACATATAGATACTAAGTATAACTTTGTAAAAGATATGGTTGCACGAAAAAATGTGAACTTAGAGTACATACTATGCATAGAATGGTAGCAGATCCTATGACAAAGCCAATACCTAGAGATGTGTTTTGTGACTATATGAAATCTCTAAGATTGCGTAGAGACTGATGTACTGAATATTGTATTTTCCCTAAGTGTTCACATTTGATGAATTTGTGTTTTCATCATTAATGCCTATAAATCTATGTATGATCTTTATGCATTTTAATGCTCAGTGCATTATTTTAAGTTGAGGAAGTATGTCGGACAGATAAAAGATTAGCCCACTCACACGGGTAATCGCCTCTATTTACTGTGTGATAAATAGAAATGAGACTGTATTTAAGCTTATTATCTAGGTGATAATCGAGAGCTCAAGTTTAAAATACGTATGTCGCATTAACTAAGTGTTAAGATGAGGACATAATATTTACTGTGTCCGAAAGTAAAATAACCAACATATTTTACTTTATCTGTCTAAGATGCCAGATGTGAGTTCTGATGAATTTTGTGAATGAGTAAATACGTAAACTCAAGTTAGACATTTGGTATGTCTGAACTATCATCTGTACGGTATTGAAAGGTGTAGACATACGCTCCATGGGAAATGAGTTAATACTGTAATACGTATTTCATACTACGTATGCATGAGACGACCAATAAGAGTGGCAAAAAGTTTAATCTCAACTTTTATGACGTGTGAGACTCTTGAGGAAAAGAGTTCCTCAATTTTTAGTCCCCTCATGACTCTTACTTATTCTCAAGATTTCTATTTAGTGTTTGCTATCTTAAGGTGTTGCCAATGGTCATGAGATGATTAGATCTAATGGAGCATTTCTAGAAAAGTAAGCTGGATTGAAATTGAGAGTTTGAAGGGAAGAGGAAGATCGATTTTGGAGAATCACATTATAGTTTTGTATTCACTGGTCGACCAATTATGACTGTCTTTGTGATAATTATAATTGTGAATACAATATATATATCATTGTTTAAAAGAGATCAAGAGAGATATAAATGTGATCAATCGATCTAGGGTACTGCATACTAAATCTACTCAGAGTGTGACGCCCATTATGAGCTGCTATATATTCCTAACAGATGTATAGCAACGAGCTCTCAAAGTATGCTGGTCGCACGGATTATTCACCGGTATGAATGTTGAAGAGAGGTAAAGAGAATACTGTTCGGCCCACCATGTACGAGTGGGAGATGAAGGTTTTATTAATGATGGGCTTAAGGCCCGTCCGCCCATGTTGGGCCCAAAAAGCCCGACCCACGGGAATAGGGCCCGTGGATGGAGGGACGTATAAAAGGGAGGAGAGAGAGAGAAAAGACACAAGTTGAATCAAAACGTACGTACGTCTTCTCCTCTCCTGCGCACTCTCTCTCAAAAAGAAAAAGAAGAAACAGTAAGGCAAAAGGCGCGTTTCTTCTTCCCTTCAAGGCGTCATCGGATCGAACAGGGCCAAATTTCTTCCTCTTATCGGCGTCGGTGTCTAATCTGTGGCTAACAAGGTACGCTCGAATCCGTGGTGTGCTTTAGGATCGGTGATACGTGATTTTCCCGGGCTTCGCTTCTGCATTGCTTTTAGGGGTTCGATTTAGTGTTGAATCCGGTTTTCGGGGATCCGTTATTCCCAACAAAATCAATGTCCTCTACTTTCAGCTTCAGTTTTAAGGTCAAATTTTTTATTTGTAATGTTCAATATGAATATCGGTGCTGTGTTACCCACCCGTGGGCAACGCAAGTGGTATTTGCTATCTCCTACAATGTTGCGGTCAAGAGTTCGAATCCTTTCGTTGTCAACGCAATTTAAGTAGGGGGCCTTGGCAGTGGGTTGCCGGGCTAATCTCCCCCGATGTTTTACATCTAAGTAGTGGCTTGCGACGACGTCCGACGGTGCCACTGGGTATCAGAGGGCGGTGTGACCCAGTAAGGGGTCCCTGGCGGTTCCTCGGTCACCAACAAAAAGAAAATATCGGTGCTGTGTTTGGTACCCTTCGAGCATAAATGTGTTTGTAACTTTCAAGTTATTTTAATTCTAATGAAGCGAATTTTCGGTTTCTAGTGTTTCTCCTTCAAATCCTTTAAAGTCAATGTGCGTAAGTTTAATTTCAGCGTCAATGTCTCAATTTCTTTTAAATTTTGCATGTCTCGCTCTTGTTCAGTTTTAATTCTAGTGTTGCCCTTGAAGCATCGTCTAATTTCCAATTTTCTACACTTTGGTTTTCTAACACTTTCATTTCTTCGGCATTCCAATCGAAACAAACCTTTTGTAATCACATTTTGATCTCAAGAGCTGGCATGCCTCACGCCTTTTTTTCAACTCAAATTCATCTCCATTCAGTCCGAAAAATATGTTACGTGGAAATTTGATCACTTCTATCGAGCTTGAACCCGAGAACAAGTCTTTTAGTTTGTTCTCTCAATTCCCCGTTTGTCAAATTATCCTAGATCGATTTTAGACCAACATACATCAAACTCAAGTTCGCTTCTTCACAATTATTTGATATTTCGTAATGACTCTAGATTCCTTGTCATTCCCCTTTCTACAGTTCCATATCACTTTCTTGATTTGATCCTTTTGTCTCTTAATTTATTTTACCCTTTGGAAACTCTCCATTTTAGTCAATGATAGTCAAACAACCATATCTGTGTCTCCATCAAGTGTCAAACTTCAATAAAACCAGTGAAAGGGAAAGTGCATCTAGTCCACATTCATCGTCGCATTAAGCTCGAATCTTTTACCAACCACTTCTTCAAAAATAAAAATAGTTGGTGATAATCTCAACTCTCGACGTCTCTAAATAAAATATTTGAGAAACTTTACTTCTAAGAAAAGGTTTTAAAAAAACCAATTAGAAGTACTTGCCGATTATTCACCTAAACACCATATATAATCACGTTATAGGGGATTGTCTAATTGATTCCACGGTCTAAATGAGTTCCTGCACATAAGATGGAGTCTGCGGTTCGGACCTTTGGTTCACCCTTGATATTTTTGTCCCATGTAAAAAAACGACAGACGGTCGTCTAACCAACCAAAATAAATTGCCATTTGACTTTAGGTTTTCTAGGTTAGTTCTTGCATTGAAACAAGTAAGGATTTGGGAGTTAATAATATCTAAAAGCCTTCATGGAATATAAGGTTCGAAGTCTCGATTTTACTATGCAATATAGGTGAACAACACAATAGTTTCTTCAAGTAATCCAGTCATAGAAAACATGCTTTGACCGGTCATGTAGACAATTACAAAAGCTAAATGCACACTTCTTTCAGGAATCGATTCAGGCGAAGAAAATTTTAATCTCAAGTATATCTAGAATGATGCTTGTGCGAGAACTCAAAGCAAAAGGATAATTAAGGGTCTACGTGTCCTCCAGAATCAATCTCGCCTATCTTGGCGAAATCCCGAACGATACGCTTATTTCATGGTAGATCCGATGGACACCGCTTTTGGAACATGGATGGGGAACTCATGAATCTCATCCATCCATGGATTCTTCTCCTTCGTTGGGTCGATGGTCCTCAGTGCCCGCCAAACTGCGCTATTGCACTTAAATCCGGACCCGAAACCGATCTGCCATGTCCTATCACCTTTCCTAATCCTTCCTTTGGCCTCCGAATAGGCCAATTCGTACCACAATGAGCTACTCGACGTGTTCCCAAATCGGTATAGAGTCATTCGTGATGGCTCCGAGTGCCAATCGGTGAGCTCAAGGTTCTTTTGTACCTCATCAAGAACAGCTCGACCTCCAGCGTGGATGCAAAAATGCTCGAAGGCCAGCTTGAAGTCAGGAATGTATGGCCTAATATTCATCTTGAACACCTTCTTCGCGACCAAGGTGACGAAGAACAAGAGCTGCTCCGACACCGGGAGCACTAATGGGCCAAGGGTCATGATATTGGTCTTCAAGGCTTCCCCGGCGACTGCCATCAAGTCCTTGGAAAGCGACACGCCGATGATCTTCTTATCATCCTCTCGTTGGAACGCACAGTTGTAGCTCTTGTCATCTGCGCCTTTGTGGGTGCGCACAGTGTGGATGAGTTGGTACTTGGAGCGGCGGCGGTCGGAGGACCGGTTGGAGAGGAGGATCGCTGCGCCACCCATCCGGAAGAGGCAGTTCGAGACGAGCATCGATCGATCGTTGCCAAAGTACGAGTTGAGGGTGATGCTCTCAAGGCTGACCACTAGAGCATAAAAGTTACGATTTACCTGGTGATTGATTCATCAGAGAAGTATTACGATTAGGCCCATGTTTCATTTTCATGAGACCAAAATTAAATTTCCCTAGAAAGTCTAGAAACTATTGTGCCTAGCAGATAGAATAGATAGTAATGAGAATGTACAAAGCTCATGTTCAATTCCATTGTCAATTATCGAATTCGTAAATGTGAAAAGTCCTATTTCAACTCTAGCTATATTTTGTGGCATAATGAATCTTGAATTGACTTATCAGTGGATCATTTTGTTCGATGACATCTAGGTTTTGATTCAAACCCCTCATTAACTCCCACTTCCCAACCAACCAAAGCGTAGTCTAAGGAAATAAAATAAGTGAAAATTTACTGTTTGCACCACTCGGGTCACAATATTTAATTTACCACGAGAATAATAGTCTATTTTAGATCACAAAAATCAAATAACAAATAATTATAAACTATTACAAGATCCACTCTTTCGAGAATTTGTGATTCACAATTAGCCATTATTCTCGCATTAGCTCAAAGACTATTATGCTAACAATGCTTCTTTTTTTTCTTTTTTTCTGTACCGATTCTAATTTTTATGAAGTGGTTTTAAAATTACATGACACACTATCAACATAGAATGGCCTGCGGTAGTGAACCTAATACAATTCCTATTACCCAATTTATATTTAGCATTTCTTTCGTAAATGAAAGTTTTCATTCCTTGTCTGCTTGGATAGCACTAAGGTTGTTGCTCATAAAAAGTTCTTATTATGAAACCTATAATTTGAATAATAGAAAAAGAGATTGGAAAACAGAAATAAAACCTGTAATAACTGCTTAGCAAGGTCTATTGAAATCAATCCAGCACTGCAACCCATCCCACCAATATTGTAGCTCAACACATTCCCTCTGAGCTTGTAGTGGTTCACGATCATCGCCGACAGCGACGGCGTCGGGTTGAACACACTAGAGTTCACGACAAGCATCCCTATGTCCTTGGCCTTGACCCCGGTCTTGGCCAGCAGCTGGTCGACAGCCCCGAACATGATGGCCTCAGCCTCTGCCCGTGCTTCTGCCAAGCACCGGTTCGGTGGAACCTGAAGCACAGCTTCAGGCACGTATGTCCGCTGCCCCAGCCCGGACCGCTCGAGGATCCGCTGCTGAAAAGCAAGATTCTCCTTGGTGAAGACGTTCGTGAGCTCCAACCGCTCCATGAAGGTCTCACGGGTGCATATCCGAGCCGGGTCAGGCTTGTGGCAGGCAGTGTCGTCAGGCTTGTAGCAGGCAAAGTCGACTAGGTAGACTTTTCTGGGTAGGGTCATGAAGTAGAGAGTGACCAGAAATACCATGAGGGTTGAGCAGAGCACGACGGTAATGAGATTTAACCTGAGTTGGTTCCAGAGCTGGGCTAGGTCTCGGGCCGTGAGGGCCGACAGGTGGGCCGAGGAGATGCCAAGGAGTGGCACGAGGAGTAAATATATGGCTTTAGATATGAGGTAGTGGTAGCCGAGCTTCACGTACTTGAGCCTCACTGATAAGAGGAAATCTGGGAGGCTGTGGTTCAATGGTCTGTCCGAGTCTTGGCTTCGAGGTTCGACTGAGACGGGGACCGTTTGATCTTGTTTTTGTCGACTGGTCTGTTCTTGTTGGTTGGCCATTTCCAAAGGACCCTATTGCAGAAAAGACAAGATGTTTGCAGCTTCAGAGGTTTCTTGTGTCTCCTTCAGAGGAGTTCCCTGAAGAATATCAGAGGACAAGAACTTGGTGTTTCAAAAGCAAGCGGAAGAAAATGGCAGAGAAAGAGAGAGAGAGAGAGAGAGTCTTAGCAATGCATGGGAAAGATTGGGGAATGTTTGGGGTGGATTTAAAGAGATTGCGTGGAGAGCGTGGGGGAGAAATGAGAAGTTATACCATGTAAACGGTACATGTTTCCAGATAGTTGAGAGATGAGAGAGAGAAGTTATACCATGTAAATGGTACATGTGTCCAGCTAGTTTAAAGGGACCGTAGGATGACGAGGGCCCAAGTCGATTGAATGGAATATAAATTATTTGAGATTACAGGAATAACCATTTGCTCCAAAAGTTTGAGTTGTCAAATTATGACGTGAAAGATAGTTCTATATATCTTGACAATTTTTCTCACAAGGGAATCAGTTTGGTGACATGGATTTGAATATATGCAAACAAGCTCCGCGAGGAAAATGTTGTTGAGCAATAATACTTATAAAGAAGGAAATCAATAAATGAATGAAAGAAAGTGAGAGGAATCGGATTGAGAACTCTATGGATGAATGAGGTTGCCCTGTGTCCCCATTCATCATAAACGGTAAGACTAGGAGGACCTTTCCAAAGGTAAACCACTACGCCAAAGACTTAGTGCACACTCTCCCAAGTTCATATCCATCGCAACTTTAGGGTTTTGATTCAATCATTTTAACATGCAAATTAGTTCAATTCAATTATGTGTCGTTACTGATCTATTGTGGGTCGATTAGTAACCCAAGTAAGATGCAGGAATTTACCTTACTTTTATGAACCAAAGATTTATAGATTAATCTAACTCTCTTTCACTACCATTTCTCTTTATTTTCAAAAAAAATTAGCTTTTAGTCTTGTCAAGTTTTAATCCTAAACCACTAACATGTAATGAGTCATCATACAAGGACACAATAAATTAATGCAACACTAAATAAATCAAAGTAATAAATAAATTGCTAGAAACAAGGCAAAACCTCAATACACTAAACAAAGCATAATCTCACTATGATTAATTTTCCAATATTTGCAAGATGTCAATTAAAAAAAAATGCATGCCCTAAACATTATTTTTAGTTGCAATGATGATTATTTATTTTTGGATTTTCTTGATTAATAAAAGATTAAACTATATGCAATTCATGATATGCAAGTTGATCCTAGGTTGTGTCTATGTGATGCTATACTAACTAATGACATGTGATATGGATTATCTAGACGCAGTCTATATATAACATAATTCTAATATGACACAATCTAATTCTTTGATATCTTGACATAGGAATTATGACATGGCAATGATGCAACTAATTCTGTATGATATATGCATGTTTTTTTTTTTTGGTGATCTTCTTTTAAACTACAATAGAAAACTACTTAAAATATGTAGTTACCTATTTTAAACGAGGAAATAATTTACTTCACATCCTAATCTAAATTAAGTAATTTTCTAATTAACTACATGGTTACTAAATATGCAATTCCAAGTCAGAAACTATACAGAAGCAATCTATCCTACTGCCACTGAGAGCTGCTCAGCCAAGACGTCCAGCGAATCCAGCAAACATTAAAGCAGTCCTGGCGGGCTCCTGCATCTCCGACGTGTTTGTTGAAGATCTCTCTTATGACCAGCAAGTTTTCTGTCTTCTCTGGTGTCCACGAAACCTCGGTCCGTCCCACACCGCTGCACTGTCAGTGATCGAGAGTTGATAGAAGAGAAGAGGACAAAAGTTGGGTGGTGAATTGAAGATTTAAATAAGAATGTCAGAGTGGGAGATCCTCAGGAGCATTCCATGGGCTGGTCCTTCCCAGAGGATGAAATAAACAGAAAAGTATAAAGAGTTGGAGCGGAAAAGAGTGACTGGTCCCCGACGTGCTCAACCGAGTTAATCATGATACTAGAAACTCAACGAAACAATTCCGTGCGTTTGGTGATTTTTCTTGCAGGTTCCCAGGTGCTTCCGGCCGTCTGACAGTCACTTGCATCGTCGCCACCTCTCACCCGTAAGCCCATACCCCCGTGAGTCCCATCGCTGTGATATCGAGGCACCATCACCGGTCACCGTCCCGATCGTGATTCGCAAGCCACCATCCGTCGATCCAAATTTGAAAACAAACATTCAGATTAGGTAAAAATCTTGCCTAATTTGATTTTCGAAAATTTCACTTCCTTATTTGAAATATTGTGGATGCATATATGATTGAATCCCTAGATATATTATCCTATCCAAAATCTTGAGCAACTAATTTCCTAATGTATTATAATCGCTAATCTGATCTCACACCCTAAATATAATTGGTGATTGCATGGAAAATTGCCAATTTAATCTCATGCCCATAATATAATTCATGATAATGAAATTGCCAATCTGACCTCATTCCTAAGATACAATTTTATTTTCCTTAATTTAAATCGCATGTTTAATTATTAGGCAATTTTAATTCTGAATTTTAAGAAAAAAAAAAACATAAAAAGCGTGTCACATAGAATTAGTTTACCTATTTTTTAGAAATTGCATGTTTAGTTTAAGAAATGACTAAGAAGAATAACCAAAATTTAGGTGTCAATTGTTTATCTTTGAAAATGTGCTTTGAAAATGTGTTCGTGAAGGTTTAATTTAAAGATAAATAATACCTAAATTTTGGTCGTGCAAATGCAATGTAATGACAATTTTTGTTGGAGAGGTAAATTTCAATGAGCCTACTCCCATCTTTCAAAATGCAATGATGTGTAATGAAAATGCAGATGCTAATATAAAGATAGAGTACAAAGCTGCCGCTACTTATCTGGGAATCCGGGAAAGCACACTTGGATACGAAAACAATTTCTAAAGAATCATCAAATTCTGGAAAAGACTGAATCCAACTACTAGATGATCTACAGATATTCAAATGTTTTTAAAGCAAGCACCCACACCAAAAGCAAGGCTTTAAAAAGAAGCATCTGAATAACCATAAATAGTTAAAACTCTCAATCACCTCAACGACAACGACTACTTAAAAAATTAAAATAAGTACATTAAAAATTTCAAAACTTATCACAAAAGTACAATTAAATCCTAGAACTTTCAAAAAGTACAATCAAATCATAAAATTTATAACAAAAATACAATCAAGTCCTAAAACTTATAATAAAAGTATAATCGAATCCTAAAACTTATCATCAAAATGCAATTAAATTCAAAAATTTCTAAAAGTATAATTAAGTCTTAAAACTTATCAAATTAGTTTAATAAAAAGATTTTTACACATATCGTGGAATTTTCTCTTATTTCTTTTGGAATTTTCTTGCAAAAAATTCACAGACTTATCACACTCTCGGTTGCATTTCCATTGGCTCTTGAATAGTTCAACACTTTGGCTTCTCGAGGTTTTCATCTTCAATTGACTCTTTGCATCATGTTGATTCATTGTGGTAACTCATGTGCCTTGCTCAAGCGTAGGGGATGATCACCAATTGGTCTGGGAAATGAATTTGTAGGCTCAATTGGGCTATGCAAAGTATAAGAATGTACACAATAGAAAAAAGAAATGCTCTTCATCATATTAAGGCACTTAAATTCTCGCTTGAGATCACCTACAATAAAGACACTCAATGATTGATATAAGTGAGTGCAAGAAAGTTTTATCCATTTTTCTCACATTATTATGTCAACCCCACCTCCATTCTAGTGCAATGTTGGGTAGTTCTAGAGAAATGTAATTTGAAAGAATTTTCCAAATACTCAGGCTCAAATGGGTTAAACAACTTCCTATAGTGTTTAACATAGAGAAATGAAATGTCTCTCATCACTCTTTACCTTGAGTATATGGAATTTGTCCACTCATCTCCAAGATAAAGGATTGTTTGTAAGATAGGGCTTGCCTTTCATTATCTTAACATGTCTCATTTAACAAACTCAAATAATTCCACATCATTCATTAAATTGTCTATCTAGATAAATTTCAAAATAGAAATTAGTAATTTAGATAGGTAAAATATCATGGAAAAATCCTCTTTTAAGGATTTGAGCATGTTGTAAGCTTATTGCCTAGCAAGGGCTCCACCCTCGTAGCCAGGCGAGGGTCATCCCTTGCCAAAAATAGCGAGGGCTCACCTAGGCTAAAGTGTTGCGGCTCTCACTTGCGACCGATGAGGGCCTTGGAAATTATAGAATATAAAAAGACAAAATAAAATAAAAATTTATAAAAATTATTCACATCAATGCTACTAGTGTTACATAAGACGGCTAGGGTCCATGTCAACGAATTCTAGTCAAAATTGACTTGATGGACTGAGTTGATAAATCATGAAAAGGTTTAAGAGTAAATGGCCAAATTAAAATGTTTAAAACTGAATTGATGTAAGTGTAATAAGTTAAGGACTTCTTTCGTAATTTTATCATTCAGAGAGGTAATAACATATAAAAGCCTACGTGGAATATAAAGTTCGAAGTCTCAAATTAACTTTTCATTATAGGTGTACTTCACAATAGTTTCTTCAATTAATCCAGCTAAAAAAAAAAACCTGCTTTGACCAGAAATATGGACAATTACAAAGCTAAATGCACACCTCTTCCAAGTATCGATTCTAGGAGAAGAAAAGTTTAATGTCGAGTAGATTTGGGATGATGCTTGCGCTTGAACACAAGTTAAAAGGAGAATTAAGGTTCTGCATATCCTTCAAAATCAACCTCGCCTATATTGGCATCGTCCCGACCAGTGCACTTATTTCGTGGTAGATCCAATGGACACCGCTTTCGGAACATGAACAGGGAACTCGTGAATATCATCCATCCATGGGTTCTTTTCCTTTGCTGGGTCGACGGTCCTCAACGCCTGCCAAACCGCACTATTGCACTTGAATCCGGACCCAAAAGCGATCTGCCATGTCCTATCACCTTTCCTAATCCTTCCTTTGGCTTCCGAATAGGCCAATTCGTACCACAATGAGCTACTCGACGTGTTCCCGAATCGGTATAGAGTCATTCGCGATGGCTCCATGTGCCAATCGGAGAGCTCGAGGTTCTTCTCTATCTCGTCGAGAACAGCTCGGCCTCCAGCGTGGATGCAAAAATGCTCAAAGGCTAGCTTGAAGTCAGGAATGTACGGCCTAATCTTCATCTTTAACACCTTCCTTGCGACCAAAGTCATGAAGAACAAGAGCTGCTCCGACATTGGGAGCACTAATGGGCCGAGGGTCGTGATGTTGGTCTTCAAGGCTTCCCCGGCAACCGCCATCAAGTCCTTGGAGAGCGACACGCCGATCTTCTTCTTGTCGTCCTCTCGTTGGAACACGCAGCTGTAGCTCTTGTCATCTGAGCCTTTGTGGGTGCGCACGGTGTGGACGAGCTGGTACTTGGAGCGGCGGCGGTCTGAGGACTGGTTGGAGAGGAGGATTGCTGCGCCGCCCATCCGGAAGAGGCAGTTTGAGACAAGCATCGACCGGTCATTACCAAAGTACCAGTTGAGGGTGATATTCTCCATGCTCACCACTAGGGCATAAGAGTTAGGGTGCACCTAGTGATTGATTCATAAGAAAAGTAATAAAATTAGGCTGAAGTTTCATTTTCATAAGACCAAAATTAAATTTCCCTAGCAAGAGAACCTAGAAACTTTTGCACCTAGTAGATGGTCCGGATATTAGAATGTATGAAGCTCATGTTCAACACAATCTTCATATCGAATTCATGAATGCGAAAATCCTATTTCAACTCTAGCTAAGCCAATATACGATTGGCTTTATTATTCTGACCTACTTATTGCATCCCACGATATATATGTAAGTACAGATACAGTTGGGAGTAGATAATCAATTCAAGACTCTAGCCTACTGAAAAGTAGGTAGGTACCTGAGCCACCGATCTCGTGAATTTATTGCCAAGGGCAAGAACATGTGGACGGGACAGGAACTCTCTTTCCTAAATCCGGTGACCTATATCCCGAGCCAAAATAAATCTTGGATTGACTTACTCCCACTTCCCAACCAACGAAAGCGTAAACTAGGGAAAGAAACAACCTAAATAAAGTTGCTATTTTTTTGTCCTGATTCTAATTTTTATGACACAATCATAAAATGGCCTGCTATTCAATAGTGAACCTAATAAAATTCCCGTTACCCCGTTACCCACCTTATATTTAGCATTTATTTCGTCTATGAAAGTTTCCGTTCCTTGTTTGCTTCGGTAACATTGAGGATATTGTACAAAGCTAGTTTCTATCATCAAACTTATACTTCGAAGAATAGAGAAAAAAAAAAAGAGAGGAAAAGAGAATCCAAACCTGTAATAACTGCTTAGCAAGGTCGATAGAAATCAATCCAGCACTGCAGCCCATCCCACCAAGATTGTAGCTCAATACATTCCCTCTGAGCTTGTAGTGGTTTACGATCATCGCCGACAATGATGGCGTTGGGTTGAACAAGCTACAGTTCACGACGAGGATCCCTATGTCCTTGGCCTTGACCCCAGTCTTGGCCAGCAGCTGGTCGACGGCCCCGAACATGACGGTCTCAGCCTCCGCCCGCGCTTCTGCCATGCACGGGTTCGGTGGGACCTGTAGCACCGCCTCGGGCAGGTACGTCCGCTGCCCGAGGCCAGACCGCTCGAGGATCCGCCGCTGGAAAGCGAGGTTCTCCTCGGTGAAGGCCTTCGTGAGCTCCGAGCACTCCATGAAGGTCTCGCGGGTGCATATCCGGGCCGGGTCGGGCTTGTAGCAGGCGAAGTCGACGAGGTAGACTTTCCTGGGTCGGGTCATGAAGTAGAGAGTGACCAGAAACACCATCAGGGTCGAGCAGACGACGACGGTGACGAGATTGAACCTGAGTTGGTCCCAGAGCTGGGCCAGGTCTCGAGCCGTGAGGGTCGAGAGGTGAGCCGAGGAGATGCCGAGGAGAGGCACGAGGAGTAAATACATGGCTTTGGAGATGAGGTAGTGGTAGCCGAGCTTCACGTACTTGAGCCTAACCGACAAGAGGAAGTTCGGGAGGCTGTGCTTCGATGGTCTGTCCGAGTCTTGGCTTCGAGGCTCGACCGACACGGGGACTGTCTGATCTGGGTTTTGTCGACTGATCTGTTCTTGTTGGTCGGCCATTTCTGCAGAGAAGACAAGATTTTTGCAGTTTCGGGGGTTTCTCGTGTCTTCTTCAGAGGGGTTTCCTGAAGAGTAACGAAGGACGAGAACTCGGTGTTTCAAAAGCAAACGGAGGGAAATGGCACGGAGAGAGAGGGAGAGAGAGAGAGAGAGAGAGAGGGACTTTTAGCAATGCATGGGGAAAGATTGGGGAGCGTTTGGGGTGGATTTAAAGAAAGTGCGTGGAGAGCGTAGAGGAGTTGCTGTACGCGTATGGCGGACCGGGAAAAAGAAAAAAAAAAAAGTACATGTGTCCAGCTAGTTTGTGGGGACCGTTGGTTTATCAGTAACCGCGTTCGCATTAGAATATATTGATATTATGAAACATTTTTTACACAAGAAAAATCGGTTTAACAATGAAGGTCAGAAGCATGGATCTTAAATTTTGAGGCCCGAAATTGGAGGATTTCTAAAGTATGAGGTTTATATTAAAAATGAAATTCATAGGTGGGTGAAAGGGTTATACAAGAAATCAAAAGTGAAACTTCTAACTCGAATATATCAACTTGAAACTTAGTATTATTAAAGCATGGCACAAAACCATCCCATGCATGTTAAATTAATATTTTAAAAGTCCAATAAAAAATTCATGATAAAAAAAATTTAACAAGTGCTTCATATGCATTAGTTAAGGTCACTACAAATGACAAAGATGCGTATTCATGTGTTTTGAAAATTTGAAATAAACACGTTTGAAGAGATCAATTGCTTCAAATAAAAAGAATTATATTTCGAGAGTGCAATTAGTGATCACCCTTTTAAAATTTTATTAATTACATATAGTGAATTCTCATATTATTTCTTTCATTGTCATTCAAAAGTGGAGTATATTTTTAAGAGAGAGAGGATGCAACCACTCCAACGAACAATAAATTTGGTTGGATAGGCAGTGGGCGTTGAATTGTTTTGACAACTGGGAAAACAGCGGGTTTGACCGGCGTACAGCCACGTCATCACCGGTTTGACATTGCAGCCCGCAAGCCAATGCGTAATAATTTCACGCAAGAGGGACAGCCGGTGCACGTGTCGTGTAGGTGCTGGTCAGAACGCGATGATGTGGAGTGGGCAATGTGTTGTTGAACCATGCCTGATTACCTCCCCCAACGAAATTGCTCGAGATGAGAAATTTGATCACGTAAACCGCGGCAGCGATGACTCTCCTCCCCCACATTCATCATGTTAGCTCATGGGCCATAGTCATGGGACATATATTGCCCACTTAGGTTTAGGTTTAGGTGGGGTGTAAAAGTATAGAATCGGTTCTTAACGTTTTGGCCCCATCGGTCAATTCATGCATGGATGTTATTTCAATCGATTAAGTCTTTAAGGGTTTTACAACAAATGAAAGAATAGTTCGCCCGAGTCTCAGATTTTCAACATCAAAAACCGCTTGCGATTCTATGGTCCGTGGCTATGTAGCATTAGGGAAAGGCCGTGTCAGAGACATAGAAGATTTCTGTCATCAGACCATTGATGGCGAGTTCAAGAGTTGATTGCAGTGCTTTTCGAACGTTAAGGATTTAATTAACTAAAATAAGATATTAAGGACTCGATCAATTGATGGCAAAACATTGAGAATGGGTCTCGCACTTAGCTTTAGTAGGTGATAGATGAACATTTCTTTTTGCTTTAGTGGTACTAGCTTTGGAACAATCGATAGATGGTTTTGATTTAGACATACAGGTACAGAGTTGATTGAATCAATTTTTGTCCCACTACGTTAAAAAGGAGGAGGATAGATTTGATTTTAAATATAAATAGGCAAAGAATCTCCATCTTTCTAGACCCTTTTGTTATTTTCCCCTTTTTAGTGGGAATTCTTAGATCAGGAAAGAAACAGGAGGGAGTGGATGTATATGCTGCATTTATTTGCGCGTTCGAATCTAATGGCTCGTCTCATCCCAATCTTTTATCGGACAACTCACATTTAATGTTTGTATAACACCTCCTAAAACAGCATATGTTAATATTTAGGTTATTAACTGCCAAATTACTCCAAAATGAAAATTACAAAGTAAACTAATTCGCAACACATTAATCTCCTGTGAATAAATGTGAGTTGCTGGATGTGAAAATCCTTGTTAAAATGAGAGGCGCTCGATATGATCCTACCAACAATGATTAGAATTAGGGTTTTTGATGTGCGAGAGTTGTTATTTGTTTAAATTTAATGCAAAAAAACTTCCTCACACCGCAATGGGTGTTTAGCATACTCGAAAAGTGAAAAAAAAAAATGCTTATTAGAAAAGAGATTTGTCAAGGATTGTCTTTTCTCCTTTATGAACATGACTTAAACCAAATTAAAAGAGTATTTAACTCGGATCATTATGGTTGAAAATGAAATCCTTTAAAGTTGGGAATTACATAAGAACCATCTAATCACTCGTAATTTTCTGTCAGAGTTCACGCAGAAAATTCTACACAAGAACTTTAATATTATGTCCTCTCTCTCTCCACCCCACCTCCGCTGCCAACTTGCCATCACATCCCTCCCACCCACCGTTGTACCATTCAGCCTCCATCAGTTATCCCCAATGGGTCGCACTCGTCACCGTTTCTCGGGAGCTCCCTCCGCTAATGAGGCGAATGAGTTCATGGCGGCAAGGCCAACAACGTTGGAGCTGAGCTTGCCGCTTATGACCCAAGGCCAATGAGCCTGAACCTGAGGCTGAGAGAGAGAGAATGTGTGTCTCTCAAGGATGTAAACTTAAGATGTAATCCTTTTTTAAACATTTAGAGAATTCACTTCAATTGGTTCATAGTAAGCAATTTAATTATGGATTAAAATCAAGTTATTATCGTTGGTAAAGAGAGAAATTCACTCAAATGTAATGAAAGGCCTAAAGGTCCCCCTCCATCTTTAGTTTCTGACCCCAAGAAAGGAGGAGGATCAATGTGGACCAGCCATGATCCTCCCCCGCTTCTCATCAGTGGGAAAGCTGGCTGGCAAATGCCTACTTAGACACGATAAGTGTCCCCGGCAGATTAGTGCGCAGCTGCTAACACAGCAAATGGGTCCATGCGCACTACGCATTCGCATTGTATACATTTCCAAGTCATCAATTTTGTGTTGTGTATGGAAATTGGATTTGGGTTGTGCTTTGTATTCCTCTCTTCTCCTTTTTTTTTTTTAGGTTTGTATAAAATTTGGACTACGCAGACCATCCTGGATATTTTTTTATGTGCTTTACAAAATTCACTTTATGAAATTAAAAAAAAAATCAGAAAAATAAAAAATTTATAAAAAAAATTATCTATATCAACGCCGACAATGTCACGTAGGATAGCTAGCATCTATGTCAATAATTTTAGGCCAAAATTAATATGGATGACTGCACTAATAAATCATCAAAAGGTTTAAGACTAATTAAATTAGTACAATAAAAAAATTAATGACTTAATTAACTACTATATGATAGATTTATGGTTTTTTTTTTTTTGGTAATTTTTATAAACTTTGTCCCCCCAACAAAGGCTATCCGACTCTAGCATATATTTGACTCATTTACTTATTGAGCTTGCACTTATATCGATGATTATCAAGGCTATGAATCTCTAGATGATTTGGAAAATACAGAAGGAACAACTCAATCAATTGCAGAGTTAACATCCCATTTACCTTTTCCAAACGTAATAATCTTATGATATATTAATGACTGCTGCATTACATACACAAAATAAACCCCAACCGCATCCGCTCCGTAAGGTCGACTTCTCCAACGAGCAATGCTAGAAATATTAACTTCTCCACTAAATTTAACTTTAGTTCTTTAGCAAGATTCGTTGAAATAAGTGATAGTCATCCGCTAAACATTGGAGATGACGATTCAGCATTGTTAGCATTTCTCAGTGTTAGGATATAAGCTACTTTCGGAAGCAAATTAATACACGATCAGGACATGTATAAGCTGACTAAAAAGACCAATTTCTTCGGTTATAGACGCAAGAGTCCATCCATTAATTCGATGTGTCACTTGGGGCGATGGCAGGTGACAGATAAGAGAAATTTAATACGGAGGCCAACCCTAGCTGGCTTTGACCACGCAGTAAAGTCATTTCTCACTCATTGACCAAGTAGACAATTAATGAAATAAACAAACTGAATAGACCTTTTTCCCCAAAACAAATAAATATCTAAATAAACTACTAACCAACTAAATAAATAAGTAAATAAATAAATGGACCCTCTTTCGAAAGGATGCGTGTACTTCTCAGCATCATCTTTTGATCAGCTGAATAAGCAAAAATATTCCCACCATAACCCTCTATTTAATGCACATAACTTCCAGCTCCCAACCTACGTAAGGACCGCCAATTTGCAGCCACAGCTCGGACTTCATGATATGGTCCACATGCACGAGCGGCCCGCTCATCTTGGGATCATGGTCTCCAGCCCGGTTCGAAAATACTAGAGGACAAGAAACGTCCCATCCTTGTCTCATTTGCATCGAGACCAACCAATGATTCGGAGAGAAGAAAGAAGGAAAGAGAGAGCAATGAATGAGAAGATATCAGTATATCGCTAGCGTGCACGTGATGTTTGCATGCGCCACGAGTTTTTCTCTTTGTCAAACGTTCATGTGAGGAGCTCTAGGACAGAACGACTGATTGATCGCTTGAAGTGGGCTTGAAGCTTTGGGTTTTGTGTCTGGGTGTTTCCCAATGTTGGGTTGGAACCGGTCGTAATGCGCACGGTAAAGGCTAATGATTTGACGAGAAGAGATTGACCAGCCAAACGGCTAGCATCCTCTTAGGGAAATAAATTTTTTGTTGGGGGCCAAATGTCTAGTTAGACAAGTATGTAAGGGGCCCCAACCCCTAAGTCAATGCATGCAAGCGTGACTTGAACAGACGTTAGCAACAATGAATCACAAGAACGACAACCCTAATGACGAAAGAGGGATTCTATTTTTAACAATATCATGAATTTGAGACATGTCGTAAATAAATTTACGCTCAGATTTTACATTGAGCATTTATGACGTATCTTGCATGTAGGGACTTTCATACTTTGGAAGTGTCACAACAACAAGCTCTTCAACCTTAAACCTTTGAGTCTAAGGTACTGACTAGCTAAAATCGGACATTTCTTGCCAGGTACGGAACATTCATGACAATGAGAGAACTGTTATCGGTTGAGATATGTTTAAAAGCATTTTCCTAGCACTCTAAATGCACCAACTATTAAATACAAGCAAATAACTCCCAAGATACAAGTCAGCCTCCACTCTCTACATACTTAAGCATTTGTACAAAAAGGAAGTTGAAAAGAGAACTATTATCGGTTGAGATACGTTTGAAAGCATTTTCCTAGCACTCTAAATGCACCAACTATTAAATGCAAGCAAATAACTCCCAAGATACAAGTCAGCCTCCACGACTCTCTCAAAGTAAACGAGAACATGGGACAACATTTGAATGAAGGAATACTTTTATACCCGACATTTGAATGCACAAATCATTATATATGGTCAGAACAAAAAATTACGAAAATCTATTATACTTGTATCAATTCAATCTCAATCTTTTCAATTATGCTAATCTAATAATAAATATTTTCACGCTTTATCAATTGAGTCCATCCAATCAATTTTGGTCTAAAAACACTAACATAGGCACTTATGGCTTTAAGTGGCATGAGCAGTGATGACATTGATTTTTTTTTTTTCAATATTTTTTGGATTTTTTTTAACGGAGGGCTACATTATACATAGGCATCACAGCTCTTGTCGGCCACTAGGTGAGGGTTGATGGGCCCTCCTTGTGGTCAATGAGGTGTCACTAACCTTGCCCAATACCCTCGGCCAAATGTGGCTAGGGTTGTAATGCCCTTGCTCTGTTCAACGAGGGCCTGGCGAGGGCCGTGACACCCTCATTGGCCAAAGTAAGGGCATGCAATCCCTCACCCTGATTTGGTAAGAGTTGTAACGGCCTTGTAAGATCCGGGACTGGCAAGGTAACCGCAGTCCCTCGCCCAAATCAAGTGAGGCTTGTGATGCTCGTGATGCTCTTGCTCGATGTCGACAAGGATATTCCCACTCTCAATCCCAAAAAAAAAAAAAAAGTAAAGAAATGAAAAGAAAAAAAAATTATTAAAAATGTCTACATCAGCATTAGCTATACCACATAGGAAAGCTAGTGTCCACGTAGGCAATTTCCAGTGTGAATTGGTCAAATGAACCTAATTGACGAAATGTGAAAATATTTATATCTAATTTGGCGTAATTAAATAGTTTATGACTAAATTGATAAAACTACAATAAATTTAGATTTATTTGGTAATTTTCACAACTTAGAACAGTGCATGCGGTACATGAAGAAAATCATTGGACAATCAGAGAGGTCAACTTTCAACGGACACAATCATACAAAAAACATTTATTCTAATTCTAGCCAAGATTGACTATAAATTATAAGAAAGGCCCATCCAATGCTCGTAGGTTCACTTGAGAACACATGTCCTTAAGTAAAATTTACTCTAATTCTATCATGTTTAAACTCAATACTTTCCTTCTGTTCTTTCCCATGTGAGGCTTCTTCCGCACACATACATCAGAAACTTCGTACAAACTTTATGACGTGAAGAATCATTTCTGCCCATCTAATGTTTTTAACACATTATTTAACCCATGTACTTTGTATGGTGCGATCAATTTTTTTTTTTTTTGACTCCTTTAAAATTTACATGAGAGATCTTTATACTTTGGTCCTCCTGAACTTAGATTTTGTTGTATTCCTTAACTCGCCCCCTTTCAAGTTCAAACTCCGCGTCCACTTTAAGGATTGTATGACAACTATTCTGTTCCAGAAATAGTTTCTGGAAAAGAAATATATTTTTTTATTTCTATTTCTAGAAGAGTTTCTAAGCAAAAATAACCGTTTGATAACGACATAAAATTTCTATTCTAAAAATAGAAATTCGTTTGATAACGACACAAAATTTCTTCCTTTCGGACGGCGGCGGCAACAACCGACGACCTTTAATATAAAAAATAAAAATAAAAATGATTTAGTAACAAAAAATAAAGAATAAAATAAAATAAAATAAATCATAAAAAATAAAATAAAAATATCCTTAAAAATAAATTTATTTTATTATTCCATTTTATTTTACGAATAAATTTATTTTAAAATGAATAAAAATAATTTTATTTGGCAAAACACTAAGGCAAATAAAAATAAATTTAATAAATTTATTTTTAATAAACTAAAAAAATGATAAATAAAAATAATTTATTTATTTTTAATAAAATTTTAATAAAATTATTTTTATTTTTAAATGAATAAAATGAATTTATTTATTTTTATTTATTTTTATTTATTTTTATTTTTAATAAAATGAGGAGAGGCGGAGGAGGAGGAGGAGGAGGCAGAGACGTAGAGGAGATAAGGGAGGATTCACTGAAATTAGGGTTTAGTGGGAAAAATTATTTCTGATTTCTCTTCTAGAAATCAGAAGTAGAAAATTTCTATTTTTGATTTATCTTCCAAATCAATTTTTGGAATAGAAATCTATTCCAGAAATAGAAAATTGAGTAGATTTATCAAACAAGTTTCTATTCAAAAAACAAGTCTTGAATAGAAAAATTATTTCTGGAACAAAAATTTTGGTTATCATGCACCTCCTAAGTTTCTAATCTGCAAGCTACAAGCTTGGCAACTCTTAACACCTTCAACAGATGCTCGTATGCTAAGCGTATTCGTATTTCTTGCTCAATACTCGTATTTGGATCATCAGGGCGTTTGCCTTTTCATTTGAGGTCATCATACTCAAGAACATGAACATTCCAATAATTTTCTCGTGTGCAAGGGACGACAAGTGGCTGCTGAATGACCTTCGTGGGCTTGACTATATGGGTACTCAAATGGGCCAGGTGGTGGAGCAAGATCATAAGGGTCTTTCAATGACTTGAGATTTTCAAGTTATTTGGCAAGATAAGATAATATGAAAAAAGTCAATATCAACCATCACAACTATGTTTTTTTTTTTATAAATTATTATCAAGCATTTGATGTTGTTTGGGCCTCTGAGAGGAACATGCACACATCAACGTAGAACACAAATTCTTATTGCACCCAAAAAGATTTCATATTGGGTAGATCATAAGTGGAAATAAGCAGATGATTTTCTTGAGACTTTTGGGCATCATTGTTTCACATTTATTAAACTAAATTTACCGTCATTGGCCACATTTCTTTTAACAAAATCAATTTAATTATACCATGATATTCAATGTAGATTCGTGCACATAGGTGGGCCAAGATTTCTTCAGGACGAGCTTTCCATATGCCTTGGTTCCTGTTAACAGATGGCCCGGCCCAGCCCAAACAATCTAACAAATGGAGGATCTCACAAATTCTGATATTGTCTTGTTTGCATCAATTGGAAACTTTAACCGTTATGGCCTTGTGCAAAATACTAAGAGCGTGTTTCGTTGCCTGGACAAATAGCCAAATAGTATAGAATTTTTTTATCTATGTAGCGTTTGGATGCATACTTATATGCTAGGATAAGCCCAGACAAGTCCGGATATAGTATCGGACGACCTATCCAGGATCTTGGAATGGGATAGAAGAATACCATGCAGATGGATTAAAAGAACCTCAAAAATTAGACAAAAGGGCAATGGCGACGCTCGCGACCACCGAGGTTTGGTCACAACATTCGGCGACCTTGTTTCTGCAGTTGTTTCAGATTTCTTGGTGCCCTGCCCCTGTTTTTTCCCCACTCCCAAAGTCGTCTTGTTGGTCGACCACCTTGACGACACATGACACCACTGTCAAAGTGGTTGTCCTTGACAATATGTGCAGGTCAAGTACACATAAAGGCCTGGATCTTGATTTGGACTCCCGATTTCAGTTGCAGTGGCCTCAAGTGATGGTCACGACGGACACTAACCCCACATGGTCGTCGGGCTGACCACCACGATGGTAGGGGCTTGTAGTGGTCAGCACAATTAGATTCTAGAGTCCTCAATCCCTGCTTTTGTCTGTTGTTTTAATGAATTTTAAGCTCTACTTTCATTACTATGTTTGTTGTGATATCCCGTGTTGTACCAAACGGTAGATAGTTTATCATGAGTGCCCCCGGAATCTTTATCTTATTCAAATCTAATTCATGTCCGAATGTTTAAACACAGTCTAATCACTCTCCTTCACTTTTGTTATCTTAATTCATGTGAGGGATGATGATTAAATTCCAGTTGGCTTTTCATCACTTTGAAATAATTGCTTCTATGTCTATTTATCATGCACGAAGAAAATCAGATCTCAGAAATACATAGAAAAACATAAAGTATTGTGAATTGTAGCCACATAAAGCACTTTAGTCAGCTTAGGCTCCAAGGATTTCGAATAATGCTTCGGAAAAGATTCCCACATTTAATTGTGCTGACAAGGACTATATATCTTTCCTTTTAGGTGTAGTGACAAGGAGATCTCTACTTGGCCTTTAAACAGAAGCAAAAGTCATTTCCAACAATGTTTAAATAAAGACTGACTATTTACTTTATTGACACTAGATTTAAATGGAATCAAATGTTGCTTGCTGATTTAGGAAAGTGACATTAATTGTCCCAAATGGGGGCCATTAATTTTGGAATCCTCTAATTAAATTGAAGCTGGCTTTTCATTCACGAAAGGGGGAGCGACATTAAAGTCTGATGTTTAGGCACAGCCTTGCATTATTGCAATAACAATAGTTTCTCTTTTCTTTTTCTTTTCCCTTTTGAATTTTTTTATCGAAAAAAAGTTCATTTATTTCTCAAAATAATACTCAAGAGGTGCATAAGATTTCAAGTCTAGCAGTTCCCGAATAACCGTGGAATAAACCAAATGCATAAATGTAAATAAAAAGGCATAGTTTACAGCTAGAAGCACACTCTCATCCCTCAAAAATAGATCAATCATCATAAAATTTTAACAGCCAATTACTAGATTTATTGATGAGCACACACCAAATCTAACTTCATTTGCAACAATTTGCGGTGTGCATCTAAGTTCAATGTCCTCATCACCATAACCGTAAAGAGACATCAACACCAATATGTTGACAGAATGCAAATCAAGTACTTGTAAGGAACTCCCAAATCTATATCTAGATTTAGTTCGAGATAGTAAAATCTGCATATCTTAATCTAAATCTATATCAAAAGAAGAGAACGGCTTAATCTCGAAGAGGTTGTGAAGCCATGTTATAAATATCCTTCTAGGTGGTTGTCGACTAGACAAATGGTCAAGCTAGTCTCCACGTTAACGCAAGATTAGTCGTAGAAATTTATCCACACGCACAAACTCCCAAAACAAATCAAGACACAAGAAAAAACAATCAAAGTAGACAAAAAGAAAATCAAAGTAAGCTCTCGGCTTCATAAATTGAAGCTGAGAGCCTACACGAGATTTTCAAAAGAGGGAAGAGCTTTTTTTTGGGGGAGGAAATCTTGTCTACTGCCAAATATTAGGTAATATATCTCAACCCCGAAACAGTGATACTAAAAATATCTAGCATAAATCTAAAGTGATGACTGACCTCAATTAACTCATGAGTGGTTAAACCAAGTCTTTCTTAATGTACTTTCACATACACATTTAACCAATTATAGGAGATTTTGCTGAGCTGTAAATAAGTCGGTGCAAACAATCAACTCCTGAAAACCACGTGAAATTGCCACTACTTTTTTTTTTCTTAGTTTCTTTGTAAACCACAAAGCTCCATATGTCACATAATATTAGATGGTTACAAAATGATTAATTTAATTTAATCTCCAACGATGAAGGGACACGTTAATCGAATTCTTCAGAATGTTAGGGTATCATCACTTGGCTATTAAGCTTCCTCTTCTACTAAATAGTGCATTTGTGGGAAGGATCAATCAAGATTAAAAAGTTAAAGGTAATAGATAAAGTAGCAAACATACACAAATCCAAAGTGACATTAGATTTTTTGGCAACTTTTCATGCGTTCAAATTAGAATAAAATCATTTGAAAAACTATTTTGAAGTGGAGATAAATCAAAACAATGTACTAATTAAATTGATTTTTTTAATAAGGCTCGAAAATTGAAACTTGACCCTAATATGATATTGAGCACGTCGGAAGATCGAGAAAGAAAAGGATGCCATTCTTGTCTTTGCCTCATTCATTAGGTCTCCCTCGCCAATGAGCCATGTTCACAAGAAAGCCCTTGTACATTGGAGAATAAGCGAAGTGTAATTTGTGATGTTGACACCAAAATCTGAAACTCTATTTCTAGTGGTCTGACTAGGGCTTATTAGGCAACTTATCGGTGTCTTGTCATTGGTCCCAGAACATCCAATTATTCGCGACGAAATGATTAGCGGTCAAAATACTATGCATGATTATTGCAACTTGCACTAGAGTGATAGACTATATTAAAACGCAGATATTTTCAACCGCAGGAACATTTTTTTATTGTGGCATCCCCTAGTCCTTCCAAGCACAAAAAGGTTCCAGAATTTCCTCAGTAATAATTTGTTTATTATACTATAAGCAATTAAATTACCATATCCTTTTATAATATTCTATAGTGTCCACCCAAGCCAATTGGCCACTACTCTCAATGGAATCGAAGCCGGGCAATTTGGTTGGTAGAAGATCTTTCTTGGAGTCAAATGTCCTCATATGCTTGGTATATTCCAATGAGGAAATTCTCATATAAGACAGAAAAATAAGTAAAAAAAGAAACACCTTTTGGTTTTTTAGTTCTCTCTTGATAATAAGAATTGGGAGGAGCGACCGGTATAACTATCAACTCTAAACATTACCCACCTGCTATGAAATGTTTGGTTTAAACTACAACTAATCGATCCACCCGTGAGTGTAGCATGTAAATCTCTCCACATGACGCAACACACTTCCAAGGTAAAAGTTGGCCATTCGCTCACCGCATGGTTCATAATTGTAATCTCGTTAAAGATAGTGTACTTCTTTTATCATTGGACAACCACACTCGGCACTATAGCTCTTTTGATGTCGAATTTATCTTAATTATAAATATAATAGTTTGATGACTCCCTCAGATAATGGGAAATGCTTGTCTCATCGTTATATATAAAAAAAAAAATTGTCAAAATTGTTTGCTCAAAATTATTTGTTTTTAGATTTTCTTGGCACTATTTAGTTCTTGTTTGGATTTCATAAAATGTCGTCTGTATTTTGTGCTCTTGCTTTCCCAATATCAAGTGTTGCAGCTTGCCCCTTAAATTTTACAAAACACAGATTTATCAGCAAAATTTTTCGAAATGTTTTAAATATAAATAACGTGCCTGATTCTCCACATATTTCAGATATAAGAGTATTGATATTATATATTATATAAAGCAAGAAAATGTTTTATCTTAAATACATCAATGCAGATCAAAAATAATTTTGTGAGCTCATTTCCAAATCTTGCCACAATAATACTCATGTTTTTTTTGCACTTCTTTACATCAATTTAAACATGAGCTGTGACTACCAAGTGAATTTGTCATTCCGATGTTTAAACCAAGTAGTAAGTGAAAATTGTAATTTCGCCACTAGAGATCCAAGAAAAGCAATTGACTTTCATCCATGGTTATGAAAGCATGAGCTTTTGAGCTCAAATCCTTCTAGATCCCTATTTACTTACCCTATTATATGTTTTCATTGCAATAGACAACCTTTTGGCAATGAATCTTACTTTCACTGCACTATGGCAACCATATGAATTCGTCGCCAAGAACTATGCTTATGCAGCTTCACTTATCAACGAAAGGTGGTGACAAAGCTATTCTCATCGCGAGTGTCTGTAGCAGCAAAATTGTTGGTTCTACCAACGAATTTGGTTCGTTGGTAGAGCTCGACTTTCTTATATTGCTAATTGACTGGACCCTTTTTAATAGAGACTGACTATTTACTTAATTGACACTAGATTTTAATGATATCAAATGTTACTTGCTGATTTAGGAAAGTGACATTAATTGTCCCAAATGGGGGCCATTAATTTTGGAAACCTCTAATTAACTTGAAGCTGGCTTTTCATGCACGAAAGGGAGAGGGACATAAAAGTTCGATCGATTCTTAATCATAGTCATTCAGGAATGATGTTAGGCATAGCCTCGCATTATTGCAATAACAATAGTCTTTTCTTTTTTCACCTTTTGAAATTTTTTTTTTCAAAAAAAATTTCATTCTCTTTTTAGAATAAAACTCAAGATATATAATATGTAGTTAAAAGGACACTCTTATCCCTCAAGAATAGATTTGTTACAGTAAACTTTCAATGGCTGATTACTAGATTTATTGATGAGCACACGCCGAGATCTATAACTCCATTTGCAACGAGATTGTGAAGCCACATCATGAATATCCTCATCGATGGCTGTTGACAAGACAAGTGATCAACTTGATCTCCATGTTAACCCAAGATCAATTGTAGAAATTTATTCACACACAAAGTCTCAAAACAAATCATGAGAGGAAAGAAAAAGCAATCAAAGTAAACAAAAAGAAAATCAAAGTAAGTAGGCTCCCGGCTTCAAAAACTAAAGCGGTGAGCCTACAAAAGATTTTCAAAAGAGGGAAGAGGTTTTTTTGTTGGGGCGAATCTTGGGTATCACAAAATATTAGGTAACAAATCTCAAACCCGAAACAGTAATAGTATAAATATTTAGCAGAAATCTAAAGTGATGACCAACCTCAATTAACTTGCGAGGGGTTAAACTAAGTCTTTCTTAATGTAATTTCACGTACACATTTAACCAATTATAGGAGATTCTGCTAGAGCCATAAAGACATCGGTGCGATCAATCAATTCCTGAAAAACACGAGAGATCGCCACTAGTTTTTGTCTTAGTTTCTTTGTAAACTACAAAGCTCCACATTTCACATAATATTACATGGTCTAAATCTAATTTAATCTCCAATGATGAAAGGACACGTTAATCGAATTCTTCAGAATACTAGGAAGGATCGATGAAGATCAAAAAGTTAAAACTACTAGATAAAGTAGCAAATATACACAAATTCGAAATAACATTAGATTTTTTTTTTTTTTTGCAACCTTTTATGCATTCAATAAAATCATTTGAAAAACTATGTGAAAGGGGAGATAGATCAAAACAACGTACTAATTAAATTGATTTTTTTAATGGGGCGTGAAAATTGAAACTTGACCCTGATAAGATGTGAAAGGTACCGGAAGATTGAGAAAGAAAAGGATGTCGTCCTTTGTCTTTGCCACATTCATGAGGTCTCCCTCCTTGCCAACAAGCCATGTTCACGAGAAAGTTCTTGTATGTTGGAGCCAACAGGCGTTGTGTAATTTATGATGTTGACACCCAAATCTAACACACTATATTCTAGTGGTCCAACTAGGGATTATTTGGCAACTTATCGGTGTCTTGTCATTGGTCCATGTCCAGAATATCCAATAATTCGCAATGAAATAATTAGCCGCCGATAAAATAGTATGCATGATTATGGCAACTTGCACTAAAGTGATAAACTATATTATAATGCAGATTTTTTCAACGGCAGGAAAATTTCTTTAACGTGGCATCCGCTAGTCCTTCCAAGCACATAGTGGTTCCAGAATTTCCTCAGTAATAATTTGTTTATTATACTATAAGCAATTAAATTACCATATCGTTTTATAATATTCAATAGTTTCCACCCATGCCGATTGGCCACTACCCTGAATGGAATCTTAGCCAGGCAATTTTGTTGGTAGTAGATCTCTCTTGGAGTCAAATGTCCTCATATGCTTCGTATATTCCAGTAAGGAAACTCTCATCTTAGACAAAGAAATAAGTAGAATACAAGAAAAAGAAACGCATTTTGTTTCTTTTTTCTTTTATTGGGAATAAGAGTTGGGAGGACGGAGTTGTCCAATTATCCTATATAAACATTACCCACTTTCCGTGAAATGTTTGGTTTAACCTGTAATTAATCGGTCCACCCGTGAGTGTAGCGTGCCAAAAGCCTATAAATCTCTCCACATGAGGCAACAAACTTCCAAGGTACAAGCTGGCCATTCACTCACATGGCTGAAAATTATAATGTCGCGAAAGGCAGTGCACTTCTTTTATCATTGGACAACCACACTAGGCGGTACACCTCTTTTGATGTCCAGTTTATTTTAGTTACATATCTACAAGTTTGATGGCTCCCATAGATAATAGGAAATTATTGTCTCATCGGTTAAAAAAAAAAAGGAGGAATTTATATCAAAATAATTCGCTCAAAATTATTTGTTATTAGATTTTCTTGGCACTATTAAGTTCTTGTTTGGATTTCATAAAAAGTCAACTTTTGTGCCCTTGCGTTCCCAATATCAAGTGTTGCAGCTTCCCCTTAAATTTTACAGAACACAGAATTATCAGCCGTGAAATTTTAATTTCTGTTGAATGCGTGTGGTTGCTTGTCCTCCTAAAGTTTTGAAATGTTTTGAATATAAATCATGTGCTTGATTCTCCACATGTTTCAGCTATAATATTATATATTATATAAAGCAAAATGTTTTATCTTAATTACATCAATGTAGATCTAAAATAATTCTTTGAGCTCATTTCCAGATCGTCAAAATAACACACCTGTTTTTTTTGCACTTGCTTCTTTAAATCGATTTAAACATGAGCTGTGACTCCTAAGTGAAATTGTCATTTCAATGTTTAAACCAAGTATTGAATGAAAATCATAATTTCGCCCCTAGAGATCCAAGAAAAGCAATTGACTTTCATCCATGGTTATGAAAGCATGAACTTTTGAGCTCAAATCCTTTTAAAACCCTATTTACTTATAGGGTTAATACCTTGAAAAACCCCAAACTGGCACACTTGTGACAAATTTACCCCAAATTATTTTTTTAACCGCCAAAAACCCTAAACTGGTATACATTTGACAAATTTACCCCAAACTGGTACACTTGTGACAAATTTACCCTCTGTTAGTTTTTATTAAATTTTATTCTCAAATTATTAAGTTAAATGACACGTGACAGTTGACCAATATACCAAATTAGGATTTTATGCTCCGTTTGTCACAGTTTACAATTTTTGTGATTTTTTTGTGGTATTAATCCAATTTAGCAAAGGGTATATTTGTCACAAATTTACCATTTTGTGTTTTTTTGCGGTCGAATAAATTAGTTTGGGGTAAATTTGTCATAAATGTACCCGGTTTAGGGTTTTTATTTATAATCGGGGTAAATTTGTCGCGGGTATACGAGTTTGGGGTTTTTCATGGTCAAAAAAATAGTTTTGGGTAAATTTGTCACAAAAGTAATGCCAGGTTTTGGGTTTTTCAGGGTATTAACCCTTACTTATACTATTATAGATTTTCACAGTTTGAGCTTAACAACGATAATCTAAATTTCATTGCTATAGACAAGCTTTTGGCAATGAGTCTTACTTTCACCACGCTATGGCAACCATATGAATTCGCCACCAAGAACTATGCTTATGCGGCTTCACTTATCAATGAAAGGCGGTGACAAAGCTTTTCTCGTCGCTAGTGTCTGTAGCGACAAAATTGTTGGTTTTACCAATGAATTTGGTTCGTTGGCAGAGCTCGAATTTCTTATAGTGCTAATTGACAAGAACCTCACATGCCTTCCTCGCAAGACTTTAAAAAAACCGTACGTACTTCCAACTAGAAAATGCCAAAAAAAAAAGGTCCCAAATTGTTTAATAACGACGGGTTTAGTCATCTACGTTCTTGGTTGAATTTTGCATGCATTGTATTAGTCTATAACTCATTGCCGGACAAGAAAAACCTGGTGATCTATAGTTAGAAAGAATTTCACATCAAAACCTGTGATTAATATAGGTTTTCTTTTAGATGCGACAAATCTCATGTTCAAATAACAAGTTTCTTTATTCGTAATAATTTGAAGTGTTATTTACCTCACTCTATGATTGCGCTCTATGCAAATGGCAGGTCAATTTGTGTGCTTCCTCAGAATTAAATTAACCTAATAAATCAAAATATCTAGTGCACAAAGAGACGATAATTGCGATAACCTACACAAGTATTATAATCCTGCCTCCTCCATGTTCCTTTTTTTTTATGCTGTTATTAGTTGGACATCACTTGTGCACTTCGATTTATGTGAATGCGCTCTTTCTAGTAAATGGGATTGTCGCTTTTGCTCCCAAAAGCGACAGCCGCTGAAGATTTTTTCATTGGGTCGTCCCCATTTGCTTTGTCGTTAAAAAATGAAAAATAAATGGAAAGGAAAAGAAAAGCATTATACGCGTATCAAAAAGATAATTTAGTTTACCCTTATTTTTGACCGAGAATTCTTATTTAGTCCTTCATGATTCATGTGAGACTCAAGGAATATAGATATATATAGAGAGAGAAGAAGAGTTATGAAATAGAAAGGAATGAAGATGGGTTTATAATACAGTCTATTGTGATATAAAGGTGAGTGGGACCGAAAAATATGTGCCCTTTGCGTATTGTTATATATTTATTTGAAGTATAGTGCGCTAAACAATACATAATTAATATGTACTTTGTGTAGAAGCCACTCAAGTTTGAAAAGAAGAGTGGTTACAAGATCTGCGTTGCATTTAGAAATCTCAAATTCAATGATGAATTTGATACATGGGAAAATTGTCCAAAAAGTCTTTAAAATATTGTAGATAACTAATTTAATCATAAATTTTTTAATTATGTCAATTTAATTTTAATTTTTTTGACAATTTGCCAATTCAAGCAAAATTTAGTCCTATACCTTTGAAGGATTTGTCGATTTAATCCTAAATCTCTTAACAAATCACCAATGTAGTACTTCTAGCTAATTTTAATCAAAAATCACTGAAATGGTGGTCTAATTGGTACCAACTGTCCTACATGTTGCAAATATTGGGATTGTCCCTTTTGCTCCCAAAAGTGACAATCACTGAAGATTTTTCGTTGGGTCGTCCCCATTTGCTTTGTCATAAAAAAAATGGGAAATAAATAAAAAAGATAATTTAGGGGGGGAATAAATGGAAAGGAGAAGAAAAGCATCATACGCATACAAAAAGATAATTTAGTTTATCCTTATTTTTGACAGGGGATTCTTTTTTAGTCCACCATGATTAAAGTGAGACTCGATACAAGTATATTTTAGAGAGAGAGAGAGAGAGAGAGAAATAATAAAGATGAGTTTATAGTAAAGTCTATTGTGATATAAAGGTCAGTTAGACTAAATAACATGTTCTCTTTACATATTGTTATATACTTATTTGAAGTATAGTGCACTAAATAATACATAATTAATATGTACTTATTGTAGAAGCCACTCAAGTTTGAAAAGAAGAGTGACACAAGATCCACATTGCATATATAATTCTCAAATTCAATGATGCATTTGATACATTCCTTATTCTTTTGCCAATGCAAATCTAAGTGGTAGAGTTATCAAGCTGTTACTGACAAGTATCGCGAGAATGGTTAATACTGGCTTAAGTGAAAAAGGTATGACCCAAGTGGTAACAATAGAAGAGGATGTACGCTTAAGAAAGTAAGTCTGAACCAGTTATTTTATATCGTACTTAAATTGTCGTGGCATGTTTTTATTTTCCTTTAAAGAAAAGAAAATTCTTCTTTCGAATTTGATGAATCGATACTCCTTGACTGGCAATTAGTAACCACACAATTAGCATATACCTCAATTGTTATTTACCAAAATTCGGAGGAAAAACAGAATGCCTGGTGAAATAAAAGTCATACGTTAAAAATAGAAATACGAATAATAATAACAATAAAATGATAAGTAGTAATTATTATCATTATTATTCTTAAACGGTTTCAATGTCTCCAATTTGGATGGTAGGTTTTCTTCTTGGATTTGGACGTACCCGAGTGGAGTATTTTCAGCAGCCACCGGAAATACGCATGAGGACAAATTCATACAAAACACGAGAGAAAAATAAAAGAAAGAAAAGGACATCAACGAGCTTCAGAACTCCCGTTTTAAGCGATTTCTCTAGAAAGACGGCTAAGCGACAACGACAACGATTTGATATCTTTCTATTGGATATTTTATAGAGCTCTTTCTGTGCTAATGCGATGCAGACACTATTTTGCAAAAACATTAAAAGAAAACAAGGAAGGAAAATTAAGAAATTGTACGAGTCGAACATCTAAATGATTAATTAATTGGAATAGTGCAATTCCCATTGCTCCTCCCGTCCACAACCCCCTTACAGGAGTAGGGGGCAACCTAGATCCCCGCGACGCCTTCCCCCCTGAAACATGTGAACGTGGTATAGGGAAATGAAAAGTTCGGGGGGAAACCCTCGGGTGTGAAAAAGGGTCATGAGCAGGACCTTAAAAAGCTCTGATCACTGAAAAAGTCCTGGTAGAGGCGGGTTCAAGTCTCGAAAAAGATTCTGACCCCATTGCTTAGACACTATTTTGCAAAAATATTTAAAAAAAAATATAAGAAAGGAAAATTAAGAAATTGTACGAGTCGAACATCTAAATGATTAATTAATTGGAATAGTGCAATTCATGTCCCAAAATATGGTGCTAATATTTTTTTTAATTTATATTGTGAAATTTAAAATCAGGTGAAGCATCACTTGATGGGCTCTTATCATGAAAGGTGTAGAAGAGCTTCTCTGCAAAAAAAATCCATGGCTCTTTTTTTTTTTTTTTTTTTTTGAGGGGGGGTTTATATATGACCCATCATGTTTAATTTTCCTAACACAAGCCCACTAAAAAATGTGCAGGTGGCTTATGAATAAAAGATTTACTTGGCCTATGTACTAAAGGCTAATCATTATAAGCAAAATCTCTTCTTCTTCTTCTTGTCCAAGATTGTACTCTTGACATCAAAATTGTTGGAGAAAGAATCGGTGCGCTTCCCTGTTAAATCTTCTGCAAATTGTTCAAGAAATCAGGATAGGTTAAGTTTCAAGGAAATAGTTTCGCTGTCCTACTTTCAAAAGAATATCGATATGGTGGTAAAGATAATCTTCATTTATTTTATTTGCATACAGATGTAAATAATATAGAGCAAATTGTTAATCGATTGATAATTCGAGAACTCTCGATGCTTGTAACTTTTGAACATGCACTCAAAACAAGGTCATTCCTTTCTAAATTATCCGGTAAACTTTACGTGAAACAACTCTTATCTTGTATTAAGCAATTACGTATATCTTTCCCATATGCATAAGAAATCCCAATCCAGCTATACAGAAAAATCAGTCAGCGCGTCCCCCCAGCGTGTTTCTTCATTGCGAAAGCGATCGGTGCAGAGACGGAGGCCGCACCGCGCCCCCACCAACCCCGTGAAGTGAACTTTCCCAGCAACTGGCGAAAATGGTCGAACCTTTGACCCGACGAACCCCACCAAGTTGCAGCAAACTTGGGCAGATTCAGGAGATAATATTCAATACAATTTGCGCATGTTGTTGTAATGCAAATCACGAGTCCTGATGGCGGTGGTAGTGGCAGCCAGCCGGACTCCAAAACGACGCCCTCCCACGCTCCAGCCCCGCAAACGTCGCTTTCCTCGGTCTTCCTCCCTCTCGGCTGACAAAATTCCTGGGGGGGAAATGACCGAAAACACACCTCCCAACAGGCAACAGCTACATCGAAAGTCTCGTTTTTTCTTTCTTCTTTTTCGTTTTCTTGAATTTGCCCCTCCTTCGGATGCACGTGATTGGCCGATCTTGCCGCCAACGTGTCGTCACGTCACCATCATCGTCATGGCATTTATTGAGGATCAGCCGATTTAAGGATATTTTTTAAATACAACGTTGGCGTCGCTGTCTTCCATTGTTTCTTTCGAAGCGGCGGTAAACTTTCAGTAGCTTGTCTTCTTCCATATGTTTTCTTTCCTTTTCGTGCACCTGCTTCTTTTCGACAACTTGCTTTCCCGGAAAATATCTGCCGTTCATTTCCGCTTCTCTCTCTCTCCCTGCATTACCGACAAAATAAGACTACTTGCGTCCCTCATTATGCACCTGGGCCTTTTTTTTGTTGGCATCTTTATATTTTCTTTACAAATTTTTTTGAGGGAAAATCTATCTTTATATTTTCTTTACAAATTATGGCGATGTTATAATTGCGAGGGGTTTTGCTCAAAATAAAAATAATAAAATAATAATTGCAAGGGGTGAGAGAGAAAAACAATATTAGATTGGGAGCGAGAAAGCTCAAACTCACTCAAACCAAATACTCTATATTATATTTTTGGGTGAGCTAACGAGAGCCTCAAATTTTAGGCTTGAACTGGCTTGGAACTAGCTCGAATGAATATTAGCGAAACAAGAATATAGCCATAAGCAAGTTCAATAATTATGTCTTCGAAAAAATTCAAATGAACAAGAGAAAATGGCGATAAGGATTCAAATTTTGAAAAGTGGCATAGAAGATTATGTGACTGATTATGGCCATTGGAATTAAATGCAACAATATCACGAAGGAAAATCATCCGATGGTAACTACATCCATTTCATAAAATGAAATTAGAGGGATTGATGTGTTTCCCTCTTGAGCATCCTCACTTTACCTTGCCCAAAAAAAAAAAAAAAAAAAAGAAAAGAAAGGATCATTTATTTATGGAATCAGAAATGCAATTAGCGCAGATTTTTACTTTGTTGAAACCATAATCGCAGTAAATCAAGTAAATCGCCTTCGCAAAATCGCCAACAAATCCTGATAAATATGGGAAAGCTTTTCAAAAGGGTTCATCGCGTTTTTCCTAATATCCTCAATAATTTACATAAGACAAATTACTGTATCTAATGTGGATGATGATGGGGGCTTCAGAATAATTTGGTTTTGATTATCTTTGCCAGCTTGATTTCAAATCGAGATCCAGTTTGAAAGCACGCAAGAGAAAAAGGGATTTTTCTTTTTGTAAATCCGTTTCCTTCGTTCTTCCTTTCTGTTCTCGAAAACAGTCAAAGCCCCCCAAACGGCTCGACCCAACGAGGAAGGCAGGCCATCAATTGCACGTAATCAAGACGACGAATATGCCTGGATATTATTTTATTCTATTTATAATTTTGCGCAGTCAAAAAAGAGGTTGGAAAGAGTAAAAACCAATCAATTAATTTCGTGTCTTTTTTTTTTTTATTCTTAAAAAAGAAAGAAGGGGATCGGATTACTACGCTGAGTCAACACTACCTCATCAAGGTACCAGGCTAAACCAAAACCAGCTTGTCCTTCCGTAATTGACAACTAAACGATAAGGGAAAGCCCCTCCGGGAGGGCCCTTTCGTAACTTCACCCAACTGGTTGTTCCTCGTTCCTTCCGAAGACTCTCGTATATATAGGTAAGAAGCTCGTGCAGAACCATCCGCCCCCCGTCAGCCACTCCTCCCCTGTACATACGACGCACGATTCCATGGAAGGGTCTCCTCCTCCTCCGGCCGGCGCCGCCGATCTCGGCGGCTCACAGCTTCCGGGAAGGCAAGAACCGGCGGCCCCTCCTCCTCCGGCCACCGGCGGCGCGGCGGGCGGGGGGCCGAAGCTCCAGCTGGGCCGCCAGGACTCGGGCGCGGCCCTCCTGGGGAAGTACCAGATGGGGCAGCTCCTCGGGCGGGGCAGCTTCGCGAAGGTGTACCGGGCCACGTCGCTCGCCGACGGCGCCCCGGTGGCCATCAAGATCATCGACAAGACGAAGCCCGTGACTTCCGCCATGGAGCCGCAGATACTCCGGGAGGTGGCGGCGATGCGGCGGCTCCACTGCCACCCCAACATACTCAAGATCCACGAGGTGATGGCCACGCGGACCAAGATCTACCTCGTCATGGAGCTCGCCACCGGCGGCGAGCTCTTCTCCAAGATCGTCCGCCGCGGCCGCCTCACCGAGCCCGTGGCCCGCCGCTACTTTCCAGCAGCTCGTCTCCGCCCTCCGCTTCTGCCACCGGAACGGCGTCGTCCACCGCGACATCAAGCCCCAGAACCTGCTGCTCGACGCCGCCGGCGCGCTCAAGGTCTCCGACTTCGGCCTCTCGGCGCTCCCGGAGCAGCTCCGCGACGGGCTCCTCCACACGGCCTGCGGGACCCCGGCGTACACCGCCCCGGAGGTGGTCTCCCGCCGCGGCTACGACGGCGCCAAGGCCGACGCCTGGTCCTGCGGGGTCATCCTCTCGTCCTCCTCGCCGGCTCCATGCCGTTCGACGACCACAACCTCGTCGCCCTGTACAAGAGAATCCACGCGAGGGACTACAATTTCCCCGATTGGATCTCCAAGCCCGCGAAATACATAATCTACCAGCTTCTTGATCCGAACCCCAAATCAAGAATGAGCCTCGAGGATCTCGTGAAGACTTCCTGGTTCAAGAAATCATTGAACGCGAAGCCCCGGTCCGATCAAACCCCGACCGCCGAACCCGATATGCTTGATGGTAAGCACCACGCGGTCGGGACGATGAACGCCTTCGACATAATCTCGCTGTCCTCGGGGCTGGACCTGTCGGGGCTGTTCGAGGCGGCGACCGGTGCGAAGGGGAAGCGGTTCACGTCCAAGGCGTCGGTGGAGGCGATCGCGGAGAAGGTCCAGGACGTCGGGAGCAAATTAGGTTTTAGCGTGGAGAGGAGGAAGGCGGGGAGCATAGGATTAGGGAAGGGGGTCGGGTCGGTCCTGACGGTGGAGGTGTCGGAGATCGCGGAGTCGCTGTTGATGGTGGAGGTGAGGACGGTCGGGAACGGCGGAGTGAGCCTCGAGGAGGTTCAGTGGGGGGATTGGAAGGCGGGGCTGGAGGAGATTGTGCTCTCGTGGCACCACGACGGGGTTTGAAGGCGGCGGCGGCGCCAGGACAGGGTGGAAGTTCATGGAACCTCGAGAAGTGATGAAAACATGTAGGAATTCTTTTGGGGGTGGGATGGACTAATCTTGAGGAAAGAGTGGGGGAGTTAATTTTGTATATAGGGTGGTAACAATTCGTTCATGATTAAAGATTTTCGTTATAGATTTCAATCTATTAGTATGATGAGCATATCCCGGTTTCATGGTTTGCTGATGGTAAAATCCTTGGTTTCTGAGGAGCAATTCAGGATTATGAACCCACTTGAATGTCTCACTTCTCATCCTTCATTGCATGCCCACCATTTGCGTCTAAAATCAAATGTTAGAGCATGGCCCTATTAGAGCATGGCCCCAACTAGACGTCACCGGTAACTGGAGCTATTCCTTTAAGCGTGGCTAAGATGGATTTCCAAAACAGATGGCTCGGATGTGAAGTTAGCTTCTATTTGGTTGTTTGATGAGATATATTTGGCTCCTTTTAGCGTGACTAAAGTGGATTTCCAAGACAAATAGCTCGGATGTGAAGTTAGCTTCTATTGGGTTGTTAGATGAGATGTATTTGGCTTCCATGACATGACACCACGAGGATGTTCGGCCGCCCCATAAAATGGTGAAGGTTAGGTATACCGGGTTGTTTGGTTAAGACTATCGCCGCCTTGGAAGACTTTTATGACCGAAAAGGAAACTCAAATTTCGAAAGTATAAAGAGGAGCCCCCATGGCTATAGAAGTCGAGGTTTAACTACTGGTGGGTCCACAGAGGTTTCTTCGTGCTTCTGTGGGCTCCATTAACAAGTTGAAAGGTAAATAAAGTGGAAACACTGATATTCACATTAAGTCTTGGAATCATACATAGACATAATTATCTTATCAAAAAATTCTACCGTTCTCTCTGCTTAGTATGCATTAACCAATATCCCAATTCTGATCATCTCTGTGGAAGAAAATGAGCAATGGAAGAACATCTCTCTCGTCTTACGCTGCCAATTGAAGGTAGACATGTCACTTTCTGTGGATTTTGAATCGTGCATACGTGTTTGTCACTCGATCATTCTACTAGTCAGAGTCCACCCCAATCTGAACTAAAATATAGATAAGGAGAGTTGGGCCACTGTATGAGGAATGGATCAGTGTCAAGCAATTTAAAGGACAACAAACAGAAACAGAGTAATTGCTCTCTCTTCTGCTCCAAAGATCCAAATTGAAGCAACAGACTCCACAAACTTCTTCAGGATGCAAGCAGAGTTGCAGAGCTTGTGAGATTCCTCAATCCCAAACCTCCCTCACGCTTTGGAGAGCAAACCTCATCCAATGAAACTCTGCGGAGCACTTGCTTTCTATTGCTTTGACAATCTTCTGGCAGCAGTAGTTAACCAAGGTAGATTTCACAGATTCTTTCAATTGCCATCTTCCTGCATGACTCGTGCTTTGAGCTCCAGCTTTCCATTCTTGAAGTAATCCTAAGAATTAAAGGTTTGCTCTCCTTGTCTGACAATCTGCTAGAAATCGGAGACAGTCCTAGATATCTCGCACTTAGACTGCCTTTCATAAACCCCCTCAGTTGATACAAAGCAGCAACGTGCTCATCATAAGCAGCTAGATACAATTCGATTTTGTCTGGATTGAGGTTAAACCAGATATTGTACAGAATTGTTAAAAAAATGTCTCTACCTTGGTCTCCAGTGATGGCTGTCTAGGAACGCCAGCTTTTTAAACGTAATTCAACCCTCTCTTCTTCAGCTATCCTGTTTCTTTTTTTCTTCTACTCTGTCCTCTTCCTTTTCCTTTTGCATTTACTCCTTCTGCAATAATCTAGGAATGGATAATTACCCAGACCCCAGCAATCGGATGGCTCTACTTTGCAAGAAACTAGGGAAGTTGTGCTCCAAAAATACGCTCATGGCAACATACAAGATACTCGCCACTTGGAAATATCCTCGCAGCACATAGAAAAATCCTCTAATTCATTAATCGCCCTAATTGTGCTGCTCACTACATAAAAAGAAAGTAATGTTCTGTGAAACTCTGTGCAGTAAGGCGAAAAACTATATAATAAAAGGGTAACCCATGATAGGAAAAAGCCGAAGAAATTACGTGCACATCTCGTTGCCTATAGATCGAAGAGGTCATTTCTGAAGAGCAAGTTTTACACTAACCTAGACTATTTTTTTTTTTCTTTCAAGACTGTTACACTTTCTTTGACATGGGAAACAGAGGCCATTGAAAAGACATACTAGATGGAGCCCAAATCTTTTGTATTGTATATGTACAAGTCGGTACCTGCTGGAGTACTCTGATTGATAGAGTGACATGCAATGATCAAAGGAATCATTTATACTACTTGGACAATGGAGATGCTGTTGCACATCAATTTTTATCTTTTTCCTGTCATTGATATCTGCTGACTGAGTTTTTCGGGAACCTTCGGATCGCCCTCTGTTTTTATGCAGGAACAACGGATTTGGGCCAAAGAACGGGAAAGAACTGGAGACAAAACTGATTTCATTCGGTGGAGAATCTTAATTCTTAAGTAGCTTATGCTATTTCTGCAAGGTAATCTTATTATACGTTGATTATTTCTCGACAATAACCATTTTTAAGTAGTTTGAGATATGAGCCTCGTGATGGGAACATAACATTTTGATATAGATCTCCTTAAAAATAGTTCCCACAAAATAGATAACATATGATCCTGCACAATGCGCAGATATATTCTTGTTAAGAAAATGGCAGAACCATAATGGTAAAATGATCTACCTATTATCATTTCAATGCAGTTTCTCCAAGCTTTCAAGTGACTACAACTTATCCCCCATTAGTCACTTTACATATACAGTACATTACGCTATGAAAATTAGAAATATACATAGAGTATCGGAAGAAAGACACTAGAAGTATCAAAAGTTTTATATGGCATTTACTTTAGTACCAAAAGTTTTTATCAACTTACTTAAGTGTTAAACCAGAAAAAAATAATCATTTAAATGCCTCCGGCAAGAAGTTCCAATCAAAATAAGCACGTGGTTATTTATAATTAAAGTTTAATATGATGTGGCATTTTTTAAGTAAAAAAATCAATCCACATGGACAAATTAAATGATATTTGCACAATCCTAAGTGGTTCCATGAAGTAAAACGACATCACAACACGTATGGGGAAAATGACATTGCACTGCTCTCCCTTTCATTGTTAGCTCAATCATCTTCAACACTGGCTAACCATCGCATCACTCTCCCTGTCACCATTGCTCTCTCCCCGTCTTTGTTGCTCGCCGTCTCTATTTTCTCACTCACTTGGCTTCATCATCCTCTTTGAGTCGCTCAATTGGAGGGAAAAATTGGGGCTCGAAGGGTAAAATTGGGGCTTAGAAGTAAATTTTGGGGCTCTTGGTGCAGCCGTGGGATGATTGTGCTAGAGGAGGAATCGCGCGATAATGAAGAGTCAAGGGCTGCACCTAAAAGAAGACAAAAGCGGAACCTTGACTAATGATACTAGTAACAATGAATCAAATGATACTCCAAAACAAACGATGGAAGTGACAGGTCCAAAGACAAAAGAAGAACCTTGACTAATGGGTGTTGATATTAACTGATTTTGAGATGTTAGGTTGATATTGTTTGATGGAAGGGTTGATATTGTTTGGTAAGAGGGGAAGCTGGACGTGTTTGCTTTGTTACTCAGATCAACTATATGTAAAGGAGCAATTTAATGTCAATGGCAGCGGTGTTTATTTTGTCTATGGTTTTGCCAGTTCCATTTTTTGTCTGGCTTTTGGCTTTTGATGTATTGGATTGTGCTTGTTTGTGCTGGCAAGGTGCAGTTTTGTGCTTGTACTGCACTTCTTTTTGCAGGTGATGGAAGCACAACACTTCACCAGCACTTATATGTATTGGTTTATACTTGCACCAGTCGGTATAGTTTTGTGCTTGCATGAACCAATTGGTCTTGCTTGTTTTTGTCTATTCTTTTGTTGGTACCCATTTTTTGTCTTTCTTTGGCTGGCTTGTTCTTGTGCTGCTTGTGCAAGTTTGTCATGGGACTGCCGATGCTGGCTTTTATGTTGGTGCTGCTGGTTGTTAAAAGACAACACCAGATGTGCCGCTAGTGCAAGCTTTTATGTAGGTGGTGGTGATGATTCGTGCTTGCACCAGCACCTGTTTATGCTGGTGGATGCTTTGGCACTAAAATAATCACTTTCTAATAATGATTAATACTGAAGTGATTGCTTGTTAACATTGACTAACACTAAAGTGACCATTTTAAACAAAATTTCTCATAGATGACGTCATTTGGAAGTTATTTACTAATCGGGCATGTCAGTAAGCCATGTAAGACTATTATCAAATATTACTACGTTAGATTTCCGATAACCTAAGAATTGACACTTAAGTGATCTTTTTATAAAGTGACACTTCAAAGTGAGCGATGTACAAACTTTTTACTCTTCTGGTGTCCTCCCTAGAGACTCGCTTTCCCCAATGGACCAATCTCAGAAAATGGACTGACCTGGGTTTGTCGTTCCAAACTAGTTATCGAGTACATTGTGAAAATTTCATCAGAGAAACATAATTTATTGATGAGAATCCGGCATCATTATTCTAACAGAAGACCAACCCTTAACTTATATAGTAGGTCTTGCTCCAGATGAGCATGTGCAACGTGCATTTTGCGGGGTCCTCAACTTATATAGACAATGTTTTTTTTTTTTTTTGGCCTATATTTATACAATGATTGAATACCAAATTTGAGGCATCTGATTGTTATCCATACGACAATGCAAGTTTCATATTCTGGCTTATTTGCAGTACTTCTTGAACCACACTCCAATGTTCAGGAAACTTTCGAAATCAGATTGTGGTCTGCATCAAAGGGGATTATGGTTAGCCTCAAAAGTGGCATGCTACTTCGAACTTAAAACTTACGGCAAAGCTAGAATGTGCAGAAATTGGAAATGGACCTATACCTGTCGATGCCATGAACATCATGGGGAAATACAATTACTTTATTTTCGACTCCTTTCTCCCTTAGTGCCCGAGCATACTGTAAAGTTCAAACCAAAGTATTAATTAGGCGGATTAGCGAGAATTCCATGCAAAGTAACATATAGAAAGTCAGAAAAGGGGTAAAATGAGAGAAGAAAGCAGGATAAAAATAAGTACAATTAACATCCATGAAATCTGCTAAGTCGAAGGTACCAAAGTTCAGTCTCTGTGAATAAGTTATAATCAATGTCAGCATAGTCCGAGCTCTAATTGAAATGACTCTTACCTGTAACCCATTAGAAAATGGAACACGGAGATCCTTAGCACTGAGAAGGAAAAGGGTTGGTGTCTTAACCTGCAATGTTTATCAACACAAATACTTCCAATCATTTCAGGAGAAACCATTAATGGGAGCAAATCGTTCCTCTAAACAAAGGTGGTTGGAAAAAGGAAAAGAAGATGATCAGAAGAGAGATGAAACTTAAAGCAAAAGAATATGTCACAGAATGCACTGGACATGAAGGAACTAAATTGCTATAATCCATCAGGAGAGGCATTTTCATATGGTTTTACCAGCCCCTCCCCTCAAAGTTAACCCCATTATAATCCACAAGCAAAAGCCTCTGCAATGCATCTTGTATCTGTCATTAATATTCTGCTAAAAGTGTACCTTTATCTTGTCATGGAGTTGGTGTAACAATGGCATAAGGCATTGTCTAGTCAAGGCTGTAGAAAGATTTGAACAATGTGGAACAATTGTCTGATATAACATGCTTCAGCCACAGCATACCTTATGGAGATGAGAGATTGGAGACTTGCTGTAAAAGAGACTCAAATGTTCAGCCGAAGGTGCTTCTGTGAAATGATTCTTCCCTTCACTACCAAAAGATTCGACATAGCACCAATCAGGAATATCAGTAGTCCCAGCCATTAATCCAAGGTTACAAACAGGATTCCTCGTAGCAGCAGCAATGAACTTATCTGGTGCCTGCAGATGTAAGTTACGACAGATAACTAGGATTCAGTCTGCTGATCATTTAGCCTATTCATGCTACAACTTGACTTGATGCAAAACAAACTCAAAGGACTTGGAAACTTCTATAGTGTTAGAAGGGCTCCATTTAAAGCTGCAGTGAATGACTATCCCCAAAACTGAACACAAGGTGAAAGGAAAGTCTCATTTTTGTTGCATTGAGTTTAACCACTCACCTGGCCAATCAAATGGGTTGTTAAGAAGCCACCATGGGAACCACCCACTACAGCTATTCTAGATGGATTGGCAAGTCCCAAATTAACAGCATGATCTATTGCTGTAAGTACATCATCAACATCCTACAAAAGACAGAACAATGCATTAAATTGCTGACCGAGTTAAATCTTGAGATTATCTGTTCCATTAATGAAGGGCTAAGTAAAAGAACAATAGAAACCTGTGAACCAACTTTTCCTGGTAGGGACTGCAATGCCTCCTCACCAAATCCTAGTGAACCTCTGCAATCATTAATACGAAAGGATACCCTGAATGAAGAACTAAATTTTGCAAAACAAATTGAAATCATAAGCATGAAAGATCTGTTCACAACACACATGGACACTCTCCAAGGTAAGTGGCACTTTTACATGCCTGTTACACAGCTCAATCTTGCTAGAGACTACATTCTAAATTAAAGTTCCAAGGAATCAGGTGACTAGGACAATCACAAGAAATCTTTCGTAAGAAAAAGATAGCAACTCAGAATAATTTGGGATAACTTCTCAGCTAATGAAAAATCCTTCTACCTTCAAACCCACTAAAATTCCTCCATGTATTTATCTTGCCACAAATTCCTTCATAAAAATATCAATAAGCTACTAGCTTGCTGATTGTTTTGTGCAGGTATAGATAATAGTTATTTCCTAGGCAATAAACGTCAGTTAAACCAGTACCTACATCAATTTCTCAACTCCCAAGCAGGAAGCAATAATTGAATAGTCATTCCACAAACTTGATGCTAATTATCCTGCCATGATGCTCAATTCAATGTATTTGGGGAAAAAAAACAATTAATGCAAACATTCTATTGATACTATTAAGACTTGGGGGGCTGCAACAAGGTCATGCCTTGTGATGTCTGTATCTTGGAGATAATTACTCTAAATGAAAATTTACCAGTTGAACCAATTGAACTGTCGATTCAAACCAGTCACCCAACTAGTTTTCATTGGTCTGGTTTTGAGGACATTGGGTAACAAACTAATGAAAGAGTCTCACGCTGGCTTAAGGAACTAAACTGATTTTATTTTCAGTAAATCAGACAACATTACGGCATACCTGTAATTCACAATTAGCAAGCTGAACCCAAGAGAAGACAAAAACGCCAAGGACTTTGAAAAGCTTGAGATGGCAACAGCATGAGGTCCACCATGGAGGACCACAATAAGTGGATCAGGCAAGTCATTCTTTGATTTTGTTGAGACAAATATTGCCTCGAAGGGCTTTGAAGCGCCTGTAATGAATCAAATACATGGACCATGAGGAGCAATAATTTTTCCATTGCCAAAAGATGAGATTTTAGACATTGTTGATACAAATATTGCCCCAAAGGGCTTTGAAGCACCTGTAATGAATCAAATATATGGACCATGAGGAGCAATAATTTTTCCATTGCCATAAGATGAGATTTTAGATTTTTGTAGGGATGGAAATTAAGCAAAAACTACTTGTGATGATTTTAAAAGGCCTCACTCAGCCACTGGCATGCCATGTTGAAGGAACAAATTGAACCAAACTATGAGATTTCAATTAACAAATTTTTATTTCTTGTTGAACCCCCTCTTGCCAAAAACTTAAACTATCGCAAACAAGCCCACAAGTACAGCGAGCCTAAATCTCAACAGCCCCTTGCACGTGTAAGCTGAACCATACAAATAAAACATAGGATCTAGATGCAACCACATCAAACAATAACCAGAGGAGAAACAGGAGCATCAGACATAATGATCATAATAAGGAGTGTTAAGATTCAAACCATCGATCTAAAGCTCAAATACCATGTTGAATAACTGTTTCTCTCAAAAGCTTAGGCTATTAGGAAATATGCACACAGTACATATCAAGCATATATCGCCCACAGTACATATCAAGCATATATCTTAACACTTCTCCTACATAATTAGGTTCATGATCCTTCTACGAAATAGCCATTTTCTCAATTTAGTGGCCTTTTGAAGCCCAAAGGTTAGTCATCATTTATCATATTTACAGATCATTTATCATTCATGATTCCTATCCATTTCATCACAGCTTTTCTGTACAAATGGACTCCAATAGCTCATCTAGCTTTTGTTCAGCAACAAAGAATGAGTTGGTATTCAAAAGAGTTCCATTGTATTTCTTATGTGCTACTAGAAACCACCGTGCCAAATCTTTTAAGCAACCCCTTGAAATATAATTGAGCATTAAAAACATTACTGAAAAAGAAAATAATATGGAGTTTAGAATTAGTAGACAATGCTTAATAAAAATATAAATGAACAGAAACTACTAGCTACATGTGTGAAAATATGTACATATGAAGCTTGTCCAAGCAGCAAGTGCATTTAGAAGGAGACTGATCTTTATCCAAGCCATTAGACCAATATAAAAATAAAAATAAAAATGTGCTTATAAATGAATAACGATGCTGAGCCAAACAACTACATCAAACTCTGGATATATTAGTGCTTGCTCATGAACATTTATGTGTCTAAGAAACTTAAGTCCAGTAAAAAATTCTAAAGATGCACAAAGGCACAACCTATACTGATCAAGGCAACAAACTAAGGAAGAAACATGAAAGAACACCATTTGAAAGGAGACACATGTAAGAATCGGATAGAAAAAAGCAAACCTTGAGTTTTCAAAGACCAAACAGAGTAGCAACAAGACAGAAGCTAAAAATGTGAAAGAAAGGAGTCTCCTACTTTAAAAGAATGTTTAGTCCCCAAATGAATAAGAATAGAGTTAAGAATGAAAAACATGATGATAAATGGAAAATTGAATTCCACCCACTTCTATCATGAAAAGTGACTTACACTTCATCTGATAAAACAGTTGCAACAAGTTAAAATGAAAAACAAAAAAACTCCAGCAAACATACAATAAACAAGCTCAAAAAGGCTTGCAGGCATCAATCACATCAGTGAATACAAGTGGGTAGACCCTTTGTAAATAGTACAAATAGCACATGCAACCTTTTGTTGTACAAGCAGCAACATTCTTGACTGGAATTTTAATTATGTTAAATTGAAGAGATCTCAGCAACATCTTAACCTGTAAAAAGTTCAGTGTTAGTCGAGATGGACACATATGGAGTTCAGTAACAGACTGTGTCTTGCCACCAAATGAAGGACGAAGAAATTATATAATGACCTTTTCAGAACATTTGAATATGGAACTTGAAATATCCAGCCAACTCCATGAAGCACTTGATATTGTTTTGTCGATAAGATAACCATACTTGAGCTGAGGGACATCTGTGGGACTGCTAGAAACTGAAAAGGCAAGTTGCATATACTTATATTTCAAGTCATATCCCTTTCTCACAATGCATTGGCAAATATTAATTTCAGGTTACCAGCAACAATATTGTCCCCATCAAGAGAGAGAATTTCCCATGAAGCACTCGACTCAGTGGGGCTAATTCGTGATACACTCCCACTGCATATAAATAAGTGACATGGTAAGTCCAAATGAAAGGAAGAGAGAATCTCAATTGGAAAAAATAGCCATATAGAACAAGTTTATTACTTTAACACATTTACTGCAAGTATAACTTCACTGCTGCCCCAAATGGAAGACAGGATCATCGTGCATCCATCAGAAAGCCATGGGTTAGTAAGGAGACCGGAAAAGTAAAGCCCAGGAAAGTGCCCTTCTTCAGCATTCATTATAACAGGGATCTGCAATAATGATAGTTCAAGCAAGGAAAGATCGAGACGACAAAAAAAAAATGTAAATCTAGGCAGTATCCACTCTCAAAGCAAATATCATCAAAATCCACATACTTCTTATAACACAAAAGTACTCAGAGTCAATACTTAAGTTTAGACCTGTCAAAAGCAAAAATCATATGAAGTCACTTACTTTCAAATGATAACACTAGTACTCAAAGTCAACACTGAAGTTTAGAATGTCACATATTCTACTGCAAAGTGGTTTGTGGTGAAATCCTGGAAGCCAATCATGCAAACACGTTGTTGGGAAAATTTGAGTACATGAACTACATGAATTAGTCAATGAACCATCTATATCAACTGTAGTTACTGTTAAATCCGGCAACACTCTCTCCCAAAAGACTTGATAAATATTCACTCCATTAAATCACTAGAGCATCTATTTTTTTAGGGGAAATTACCAACAAAAAGTCTTAAACCTATTGCATTTGTGCCAATTTAATCATAAACCTTTCAATTTGACCAATTTAACCCCAAACCCTTTGACAATTTTATGTAGTTCTTCCGGCCAATTTTGGCTGGAAATTGCTAACATGGACACCGCCTATTTTACGTGGTAGGGGTATGCAACCGAACCGGGTATACCCAGTTCCCAGACCGGCCCACCAAGAATATAGGGTCAGGAACTGATTCCCAATCCGGGAACCGGTTCTCAAAATTCAGAACTGGTTTAAACCGGTCCGGGAATAGATTCCGGTGATTACCCACTCGGAAACTGGTTCCTAGACCGGTTTTGGAACCGGTTCTCGAACCAGTTCTGTAAGTAGAGATCCAAAGCCCTTTTTTTTCCTTCGATTTCTATTCTTACTCTCGCAATCACACAACATTTTTCCTCTTGATTCTTTCAAACACGCACGGCACTCCTCCTTTATCATTCCTCTTCCTCACTTACTTCCCTCTCTCACCGGCTCCCTCTCGCACCGTCCAATGGACGGACGGTGTTCGTCGTCACCAAATACTTGTATATCATATGGATTAACTCGTTTAATTTCTCTTTTGTAGGAAAAGTTATGCTTGCATAAATAAGTAGCTTCATGTAGTAGTTGTAGAAATAAGACTAATATTAGACCCATATTTATTGTTAATCATTTGCCTTATGATTTTATTTATTATAATTAGCCTTATGGATCCTTAATTTTTCGTTTAGTCAAAAAGTTCATGTATTTATTTATTACAATACTTAATGTTTAAATACAAATTATGAGGATTATGTTATTTTCTTGCATATCAATATAAAATTCGAAATCGTATAGGATATCGGGAGATTGCAAAATAAGTTCCAGTGGAAACAAGGTTGACCCTGGAACCGGATCGGAAAAAGAGGGTGGGTCGGGTACAAGGTCCAATACAAACAGGGTCGAGAGAGGAACAGGTTATAATAGGGTTGAGTACAGAGTTCAGGTCTAGATCCTACCCACCCTAGACCCGATCACCCCTACTATGTGGCACGATGTAGGACAGCTAGCACTGATGTGGGCTTTTTTATGATCTTTCAAAATTTTCAGGATTTTTTTTATTTTTTCTCTTTTATTTTTTTATTTTTTTCCTTTTTTTTTTCTTCTAAGCTCAACAAGGATTGCTAACCAATCTAAATTGTCGACATCAGCGCTAGCCATCCTACATGGCATCACCAGTGTCCACGTCATCGAATCTAGCCAAATTTGGCCAAAATGACTACTTTAGCAAATTGTTAAAAAGTTGAGGACTAATTGGCACGAGTGTGATAGATTTAGGACATTTTAGGTAATTTTTCCTGTTTACATGTTGAATTTTATGACAGAAACATATTAGCAGGATAGGATCATCTCTATTGCAATATCTGGCTGGTCTATACCTCTACCAAAAAGGGAGGCAAAGGGGACAGAACTACAGTTAGTAAACATTTCCAACAAACAGATAAACATACCATCAACAAACAAAAACGACAAAAGCAACAAAGAAAATTAGTCAACATTGCCAACAAACAGATAAACATACCATTAAACAAACAAAAAACGACAAAAGCAACAAAGGAAAATGATAACTTACCACATCAACAATACTTCGGTGCAGGCTCAGCTCTTCATCTACTGGCCAATCAATTTTATGGAGTGAATTAGTAGCCCCATGTGCTCCAGAATCCACTGCACTCTTAGCAGATAAAAACAGGAGGTACTTCCCATCTGGGCTGAGAATGGTGATTTTGCATGGGAGCAATTGGTTAGAAAACCATTTCTCTTCTTGAGATCAATAGGCCAATGTAATATCATTAAACTCATTTGCTTCTTTCAAGTAACAGAATAGTGTAGAGGCAATTAAAAGAAAAGCTGGATAATATGCATCTTTAAACATAAAGAAAAGTCTCGACAGTATAAACACGGATTTTATAGAAAGCTAATCCTAATATTCATCTAGTAGGATAAACAACACTGATGCACAAGCTTCACGGTGTAAAATTATGCAATTATTCAGTGGTAGCATTCCGGCTGCATTAAACAGCAGACAAGAGAAATACAGCAAACAGTGCTCACAGATACTTAACAATGGAGAAAACGAAACTCCAAATTATCAAAAGGAAGGCTGGGTAATGCAAATTACCATTAAGTTCGAAACAGCAAAAAGTTAGTCACAGTGCTTCCGAAACTTCATTAAGAGCATATCATACTGATGAACCAAAAAAGTAAAGGAGTTCGAATAAATGAAGTACATGTCCTAGGAGGAGCATACCTGAAACGTGGAAGGAAGGCACTGCTGATGCCCTGAGTTAGATTATACAAAGTTGAACCTTTACCAGAATCACCTCTGAAAATAGAATAGCTTAATTCAATTATTATGGTTTACATTAATTAATTATACTTATGATACATAATCTTCCAAGAGTATTCTTTGATGTCCTTAAACTCTGCTTTGTGACAGTCATGGTGCTTAAGTAGTGCAATTGTAGGACAACAGTCAGAATTTTCATCACAACACAGACAAAAAGTATAAGATCATTTTTGTATGAATTTTTAATACGAAAAAAGAACAGACTATTTGTGGTTATTTTTTGGTCGTGAAGCCTCTCTATCCCTCAACTTTTGGAAACCCAACCATTCCAATTCCCTCCCAAACACAACAGATGAAGAGGAGCACAGCACCCCTGCACCCCCTATTTCCTAAAGGCTAGTCAATCCTTAGCACAAGTGCTAAGAAAGCAAGCTATCTTATGGTTACAAGTTCTAGAGAGAAATTAGACCATTATGGGCTTCCATTGGGTGAACAGCTGCCAGATATGTACTTTTCATATTTTTTGCGATACGAATTCCATGGTTATCGTATATCTGTGCAATTTATAAAAGTTTAAGGACCATAAATGTCACAAAGTAAAATTTAAGGACTAAAAGATTTCACCTCGAAACTTTAAGGATGTTACTGTGTTAAGCCCCGCATCAGATGGTAACAAAAAGTACATCATATAAGCAAGAGCAGGACACTGACAAAAGATGTGCTCACTTGAAATCTTTTTCATTTGCTTCTGATTGATGGAATGGATTTTTAGTTACATATAATGCACAGGGCCTATTGTAGCAGTATTTGATGCCAAGCTTCCTTTGATCTGATGACCACCCAACAAAAACCAAATGTTGATCTATGCCTCCAGATGATGGTGCCCATATGACCTGGCCGACACTCAAAGAACTTGCTATTCCTTGAACAGCTCGCACCTCTCCACTGAACATCATATGAAAATTCAGATTATAAGTTCCCACCTTAGAGCGTTTGTCAGTTATCAAAGTATCAAAAGAGCTACGTAATTGACCTCTGAATATCGATAACAAAGAGTGCTGGCTTCCTTTTTCCTGCATATGTTTCGCCCCACTCCTCTTCAAAGTCACCTTGGCCTTTCCAGCTGCCACAATCTTTTTCATTTGAACTATCCTTTTTATAGCCAGAACTGTTGAAGGTAGGCTTGGAAGGAGCAGGTTCTTCAGCAACATAAGCAATGAGAGATTCGTCAAAGTTCCAGGATACTCCCTCAAACCTACGCATTGAGAGATCTTTCAGTTTCTTTTAATTCAACAAATCTCACAAGGTAACATGGACATCACCATTTCAGCTTCTTCCGCTGAGATTATTCCTACAAGTTACAGAGGCAGTACTGCTCCAACTAACATTACTACACATGCAAATAAAGAGGATGAAATAGGACACACCAAAAAAAAAAAAAAAACTAGTTAACATTCAGGCTCTTCATGAGGAGTATGAGAGTCATAGTTTATTACCATTTGTCCGTGTATACAGAACCATGAACAGATTGGGGGATGTGGAACTCCTTCTCCAACTGAGACGAGCCCCATATTTCTAGTTGAACTGGAGAATCATTCTCGGGATTCTTCACTATCAGTAGCTTAGAACCCGACGGTGAGGGAACAATTAGAGAAGCATTTGCCATCTCAACAGGGAATTGAGCCCACTGAAAGGTTACAGAATTGCTACTTTCACTGGCAATTTGAGCAGATAGAATAAATTTCCTCCTCTTATTTGCCAGAAGATTTGATTGGCTAACTGAGAACATAGCCTGTGAGCCTTTTCCTGTGATTGTTTATCCGATTTGAGTACAAAGAGGATGTGAAAGGAGGGAGATGAAAGACGGGCTAAGCGGTATTACCCTTTTCAGACTGAAATATCCATGCCTTGTCAATGTTGCAGACGTTAGTGAACTCTTGAAGTAGCTTAGACTGGGAAGCATATTCTTCTTCAGTTGCCATGACCGTACCCAAAGTCACCTCCTTTGAAGGGTCAGCCTGAGAAACATCCATGGCAAACAAGGCTGAGAGTCTTCCACTACAAATGCAAGCAAAGATAAAAATCTTAATTAGGCAGATGAGATGCTAATCGGAAAATTATTGCGGAATTAATATCGATGGAGAAGAGTGACAGCACTCAAACTCAAATTAATCTTGAGGAGAGAAAACACTGTAATAAGCCATCTGGAATTTAAGCCATCCATACAAACGTGTTTGCAATAATGTTCAGTCTTCATGCTACATTGCCACCCAAGAAGAAGCAAGTGCCACTTCTTATGCTACCAATCCTACTCCTGATTCGTTTACAGGGCAAACAGCCATATGAATCCTCAATTTTCTCGAATGTCAGAGCACAACTTTCGCTGTAACCTAATCTACTAAATCTTCCAGCTCCTTAAACTAAACTGTTCTACTGGACTATAAAAGGCACAAGGTTGTCGATTCCTTTACAATGAAGACATTCCTTTCATTTCACTCAACCAACCTGCGCCAAAGAATCAACCAATCCTGACATAACCATCTTGAAAAAAATTCAAACTTTATCATCCGCAACAGCATAACTCGACACGGCTTCGGTAATCTTCCTTTCCGCGCGTGCCGGAAGTGCGCTCTCAGAAAGCTCCGATTAATCCAATCTCCTGACGACGTCAGTCTACATGCACTGTCCCAGGAATCATCCCCGCACGCACGCAAGACAGGCATAACCGGAAAGAAGGAACTGACAGACCGACCGGCCGGCCGGCGCGAAGTCCAGAAGGAACGACGGCTGAGCGAGCGCGTTGACCGGCGGCGGCAGGAAGTCAAGAGCAAGCGCGAGTGCAAAGAGAGAGAGATGCTTACGCAGAGCGAGAGAGAGAGCTGCGACGGCCGGCCGGAGAAGGAGGGGAGGTCGTCGACGGCGGCGGCGGCGCTCTGGTGCAAGCTCAGGCGACGACCAAATAGGGGCGGCGATGTTTACCTGGATTGATTCCATATGCGGAGCACGTCCTTGGGTATAGCCCCGAAAAGGTTAGAGACAGCCGGGAATCCGGCCTGGTGGGACCCAGTTCGGCCACGGCCCCCCAATCGGGTCTACCCGACGTGCAATGTCGTTCTTAAATTAATTTTTAATTTGTTTACGTAGATTGATTCCATATGCCAAGCAAGTGCTTGGGTTGGCATAGCCCCGACAAAAGTAGGAGACGAGGCGATAGGACCCGATTTGGCCATGGGCCCAATCCGGTTTGATCAATCACGAAGTATCCGAGAAAATGACATGAATGATTTATAGATTTTGATCCGATATGCAATGTTATTTCTAAACTCTAATTTATTTAATATAATTCATGAACTTCTTAGTACGTGTTTAATTTAATTTGCGGATTAGATAATCTAGATAATCTAAGAACTAGATTGAATCCATTAAGTTTTATATTCAAAGATGATATTATACATTGAGCTATAGTGGAAAGGCCACTCATTGAATATTTGTCAAGGATCACATCAAACATATCAAAATTTAGCGGAAAGAAGGAACTAACAGACCGGCCGGCCGGTGCTAAGTCTAGAAGGAACGACGGCTGAGTGAGCGCGTTGAGCGGCAGCAGCAGGAAGTCAAGAGAAAGCGCGAGTGCAGAGAGAGAGAGAGAGAGATGCTTACGCAAAGCGAGAGAGCGAGCTGCGACGGCCGGCCGGAGGAGGAGGGAGAGGACAGATCGAGAGAGAGATGTTTACGTGGATTGATTTCATATGCCGAGCAGGTGCTTGGGTTTTTATAGCGTCGAAAATGCAGGAGCTTGGGCTGGTACAGCTTCGAAAAAGTAGGAGACAAGGCGGTAGGACCGGATTTGGCCATGGCCCCAGTCGGGTTTGCCATTCCATCTGGGGTCATTTTCATAGGCGCCGATGGACTATGGAGAATGCCGGTTTTTGAGATGGAGTTTATCTGATAACCTCTGCACATTCAAACTCTTTGGTTTGGCTAGTTTCTTGAAATGTATGGAAACCACCATGTCCACATGCACTGAATTAAGGACCATGCAAATGTGGGGAACTTTACATTTTGATGGACTATGGAGAACAAGGGTGTGCATGTCCGGGTGAGCGGTTTCGATCTAGAACTAAGAACCGCATGCTAAGGACCGGTTCCAAAAAATTAGAATCAAGAACCACCCATTAGTTACATGAATCCACCTGAGAATCGGACCACTGGTCCAATTCAGTTTCCAAGTGGATCCATGAAACCGGTCTCACCAATATTAATATTGTTTTACAAATCCCACCGTGAGTACTCTTCATATCAAGTAATATTTTTCTTTAAATCAAACCAGCTTAATTAAGGGTACCATTTTCCTTTATTTTATTGGAAAACACTACCAAAGAAGAGAAATATGTTTTTTCTTTTCCTATTTTTGAATCATTTCAATTGAAATCTAAAATATTCTTTAAGTTTAAGGTCCTACATGATTGTCATATGTAGATCGTATTTTCCTTTATCCCCTGATAGTGTTCAATCTCTTACAACCTTTGCATTATTAAATTCATTCTATAGAAATTGTTCCACCGGTACTCCACTTATTCTTGAAAATAGTGTCTTATGTGAGTCCCGAAAGTATAATTTGAATGAGTCATTTGTTGAGTTGCTAAAAGGTAGCTTACACACTTTACTAAATTCTTATAAAAACATGAAAAACTTGAGAGGAGATGGAGCCCTAAAATTAGATTTACTAATTAGTAATTTCGAAATTTATTTTAATTTTAAAAATTAATATATTATTATAATATAATCGGTCCTGGTCCAAGTGGGCGGATCCACCCATGGAATTGGGAATCGGACCGATACCCACCGGTTCCTTCAAGAACCATCGGTTCCGGGCGGTTCCGAGCGATTCCGGACGATTCGAACGGGTCCCGGTTCTTTTACACACCTCTAATGGAGAATGCCAACTTTGAGATGAAGTCTGTCTAATAACTTGGCGTATTCAAACTTTTTGATTTGACTAGTTTCTTGAATTGTACAGCGACCATCATGTCCACATGCATTGAATAAAGGACCATGCAGATGCAGCGAACTTTGCATTTTGATGGACTATGGAGAATGCCAGCCTTTGAGATGGAGTTCGTCTAATAACTTGGCGTATTCAAACATTTTGGCTTGACTAGTTTCTTGAAATGTACAATGACCACCATGTCCACATGCATTGAATAAAGGATCATACAAAATGCAGTGAACTTTGCATTTCAATGACTATGGTGAATGCAGGCGTTTGAGATGGAGTCTGTCTGGCATATTAACTTTTGTTTGCATATTCAAATCGAATTTAAGATGCAGGCTTTTTTGACTATGGAAGATTTTTGATCGATTGAATTTCAATCAAAGTTATAAATGGTGAGACCAAGTTTGGTCATCACTATGGACGATGTCCACATTGATCGAATAAAGGACCAAAATGCAGTGAACTTTGATGCAGCAAACTGTCTAATAACTTGGCATATTTTTTCGGTTACTATGGAAGATTTTGATGAATAAAGGACCATTGATTGCATTTCAATCAAAGTTATAAATGGTGCTATTATCTAGTGACCAGGTTTGGTCATCAAATATCCTATGGTTGGATAATGGAGTGGGTTTGTGCATTGCCGCTTTTCCAGGTGGCTAGGTCCAAGTGGTCTCTAATTGAAGTTTTTTTTTTTTTTTTTTTTTCTTTCCCCTTTTCAGCTGACACTTGAAATAGCTGATTATTAGACCTAATTACTAGGAAAAGATGCTATTATAGAGTCATGAAGAACCGTCAAATAAAATTTGATATAAAAACTATAGTTGACTCTAAAGATTGAAGAAGAAAGTTGGGTATGCATAAACGCACTTACTCTCTATTATTAACTCATGAGTCCTGACATTCTAATCTCAATCCTTAAATCATGTGAATCCCACGTTAAATATGTCAAAATCAAAGATTAAAAGGTTTGGAGCTTAAATGCATTGCAACCACCCGAGAGTTGGTCCAGAAAAACTTCACATAAAGTAATAAAAGCAGACCTCAGGAATGTAACTGGGACTAATGCCCATCAAGGATCAGCACAAGGTTGAAAACAGCAGAGGAAATCCTTCAAAAACTATCCAGAGAGAGTTGAAGGACATCATAAATTTGGTTAAAGAAGCATATTCGATTTACGAGCATCCGGCGTCAACCTTAATACTTTGAACAGAGGACCGGCTTGGTCGAAAAGCCAGAGAGGAGTAGTGCAATACGCGTGCTCTTTAGGAGCAAGCCATAGAACACGAGTTGAAGATTCTGTCCTTATTAGAACAGCAATTGTTACCAAATACGACATTTGAGGTATCCGAATTGTTATCCAGACAGCGACGGCACAGCTTCATTCTTTTGCTCATTTGCAGTACTTTTTGAACCACACTCCAACATTCAGGAAGCTTTCGAAATTAGATTGTGGTCTGCGCAAAGAGGGACGATGGTTTAGATTGAAGGAACAATGAAACACAACGAACATAAGACGGAATGCTTACGACAAGCCAATGTGTTTAAAAATCAGAAATGGACCTTCCTTCACCTTTTAATACCATGAACGTCATGTGGAAATAAGATGACTTTACAATCTACTCCTCTCTCCCTTAGTGCTCGGGCATACTGTAAAGTTTGAAGTTGGTTAGCAGGTATATTAGCCAGACTTCCATGCAAAGTAAAGTGAAGAAAATTCGAAAAATCATACGGGCTCAGATAAGAAGATAATCATCTCTACCGCTGTGTTGGTATATGTAAGCCATCACTCAATTGACAAAATGTAAATGAACCCACAAAATTTACGTCCGCATGAAAATGAAATGAATCCTACCTGTAACCCGGTAGAGACTGGGACTCGGAGATCCTGAGCACCGAGAAGGAAAAGGGTAGGTGTCTTGACCTGCAATGATTATCAAGGATGATAAATCTATCGCTACTGGATAAAACATTCATAAGAGAAAGTTGTTCCTATAAAGAAGCCAGGCCAGAAAGAGGAAAGGTAGATTGTTTGGAGGAGAGGTGAATGAAATCAAAATGTATCTTCCACTTAAAGAAAACGAATATGTAAGATAAATCATTACGACTTGGCGATAGATTCACTGTTCTCGAGTCCAAATACGCAAATAAAAAAGCATCACCTATGATGGTATTTCACTCAAGTTTCACCTTTATCTTGTCATAAAGTTGGCGTAAAATTGTTGTCCAATAAGGTTCTACAAAGCTCTGGACCACATTGAACAACCGTCTCATATAATGTGGTTCATTGATGGTGCATACCTTATGGATATGTGAGATGGGAGACTTGCTATAAAGGAGACTCAAGTGTTCATCTGAAGGCGCTTCTGTGAAAATATTCTTCCCTTTGATACCGTATGAGATCACATAGCACCAATCGGGAATATCAGTAGTGCCGACCATTAATGCAAGGTTACAAACAGGATTCCTTGCGACAGCAGCACAAAACTTGTCTGGTGCCTGCATATATTATGCAAGTCACGATAGAACAGTAGGATTCAGTGTGCTGACTAATTAAACTTCTTTAGGGTCAGGAGAGTGCCAGTTATATGGTTAAGACGATATAACATGAGAGTGACAGAGAAAAGCCTCCAGTTTTGTGCATCTATTTCTCGTATCCACCCACCTGGCCTATCAAATGGGTGGTCAAGAAACCACCATGAGATAGTCCAATCATGGCTATTTTGGATGGATTGGCAAGTCCCATCTCAATGATATGATCAATCGCTGTAAGTACATCATTGACATCCTGCACACGACAGAAGTGAAGGCATTCTTATGACTCTTTCTTTCACTGAAGTGAAGAAGGACATAGAAAAGAAAATGAATGACAGCAGGCACCTGTGAACCAACTTTTCCCGGTAGTGATTGCAATGCTTCCTCTCCGAATCCTAATGAACCTCTGCAAGCATGTACAACATTAGGAAATGCCTGAATGAACATTGGATATTGTGAGAAAGTATTGAGAATATCAAATGATGAAAGATCATTTCATGATATAAGCAGGGAAAAAACAGAGGCCTTTGTGATCGAGATACTAAAATCTCCGGTGTATGTTTATGCGTCATCATGCTTGACCTTGTAAAAGACTAAATTTTGCAACTAGGATGATTCTGAGCCACAAGAATCCCTAGTTAGAAAGGCACTCAGCATTCATTGAGATAACTTTTCGGCCAATAAAATATTTTAAAACACTCTTAATGAATCTACATACATAAACGAAAAATTTCCTGATGCCCTATGGATGTAATGTTGGATCCGTGCCAATACTATATGCAATCTACAAAGTAAGATAGTACTTTCTGCTTATTTAGACATTATATTACAGAGTTTCAAATGCACAGTTTATGCAAGGCAGGAAATCCAAGAGAAATTGAAGACTCGGACACCACATCATACCCACATAATTCCTCTATCTTGTACGGCTTGGTCAGTTTCTTTTATAAATTCTGTATAAGCTTGCTAGCTTTCTGATCATTTTGTGAGTTACACACGTAAACTAATCGTACCAATTTCTCAATTACCCAAGCAAGAAAACCCATAAATGAAGGAATACTTTCTTCACAATCTTAATACCAAATTACCAATTCTCCTGATGATAGGAGAAATCAGCATATATACTTATAGATATTTGAATGCCAAAGTAAAGCCCAAAATGATTTAGAAAGGAAGATATCCAGAGTCTTCATCCACACTGCATCACATTGTGACCTAGCATCACAAAAACATCAAAACAGAAAGGGCAGAACATCAATCTGGTTCTCCCATATCAATTGCAGTCTATTGACTTTCAAAAGTGGAGGCTTTCTTCTCTAGCATTGGATAGAGGAGACAATTAAAGAAAGAAACTCCTTTTGTTAAGCAATTTGTGAAAACTAATTGTCCAGTTCAACCATCAAGTAGTGGATCTGTCTGAATTCCGGTTCGGTTTATGGCACTAAATTGTACTTCAGATCAAACCATATTTAAAAGATTGAACCAATTAAAGCAAGCTTTTCCAACAGATCAAACCATATTTCTGCTGGAGAAGGATTCGAAAATCGTGCTGGTGGTGTTCCAAACCTAGGCCTCAACCTTGAGAACACAATACTGAAAACACATAGGCATGCAATTTTTAAAATAAATGATGCTTAATTTAATGATACTCGATTTTATGTACTTAACATAATCAGTCAAGGAATGCAAAACGAAATGATGCAAGCAGAGATTCAAACAAAGCATTGGCACCAGGGGGCATATAAGAAGACATGCCATTTTAGCTTGGATCTTGGAGAACAGATAGATGCAGAGCAGCATAGCGTTGAGACAGTTGTTGCACACAAATCAGTCACTCAAGTGGTTTGTTCAATGGTCTGGTGTTAAAAACATTTGGTTACAAGCTAATTCTGGAGTCCCACATTTGCTCAAGGAACCAAACTGAATCAAACCTTCTGCAAATTGGGCAACAGAAGACCTACCTGTAATTCACAATTAGTAAGCTGAATCCAAGTGAAGACAGAAAAGCCTCAGACTTTGAAAAAGTTGAAGTGGAGACAGAATGTGGCCCACCATGAAGGATCACGATTAGTGGATCAGGCACGTCGTTTTTCAATTTTGATGATACAAAAATTGCCTCAAAGTCATTTGTAGCACCTGTAATGAATCAAATACATGGAACATGAAAAGCAGTATTTTACTCTAGTTGTAAGATGAGATCTTAGACATCTGAAATGGGAATGAAAAAGCAACTGGTGATGATATTAAAACAACTCAGTTGGCTACCAGCATGCTATACTGAAGGAACAAGTTCGACTGAAGTATGAGATATGAATTGACTAAGTTCTATTAAGATTTTTCACTTCTTCTGACACACAATTTAAATCAGGATACTTCTATAGAAAAGTCAGTTTCCTTATCAAGTAGGCTTTTTGATCCCCTAAGGCGCCCATGTACCATATCTAGAGTTCCCTAAGCCCATCTCAAAAAAGACACTTAACTCATCTGGCAATTTGGTCCACTGATTTCTTACTCTTTTCATTAATTCAAGTTCTTTCTGTAGATGATCAACAGATCATCCAATCCTTTGTTCGACTATCAAGAAATTAGTTGGCATTATGAACAGTTTCTGTCGCACTTGTTTCAAGCTCCTCACCAATCATTTAATTCAACCTTTCAAGCGGTCCTCAAAATCTTTCCGTTTTTGTCAAAATCCTCGGGAACCTACTTGGGCAAGGATAACATGGTCACATTGTACATGAACCAATAATAACATTACAGCGAAATATATGAATTACAATAAAAAGGAGCAACCTCGGGATGCCTAGGATATGTAAATGAGCAGCAGCTATTAAACTGCACATTTGCAGATACTAATGTATGAAGCTCGTCAACACAAGTAAATGCTTGTAAGGGAGATTGATCTTTGTCCAAACTACCACATTACTTACGAAGGAAGACCATGTTGACCAAGACATCAAAATCGAACTTACTGTTGTTCATATGGGTCCAAATTTCTAAGAACTTTAAGTGCGGCAAAACTTATAAAGATGCACAAATGCACACATTTATCAACTTGACATGAAAAGTAAAAAGCAGGGGAATGTATCAATGAAAGGAGACAAATACATAAGCGCCAAGCAAAATAACAACTCAAGATTTTCATGGAGGAATAGATGATATTTACTGGTAGCGCCGATAAGAAGCTCACAATGTAGGGGAAAAAAAAGAGAGTAGAATTTCTCCATGGTAAACAAGATTATTTCATCCCCAAATGGATGAGAATTGTTGAGAAATATTGTGAGTAATAAAATAGTAACTTAGTTATGAGTAGGGTTAAGCGCATATATATATATCTGTAACCCTTTTCATTTTGATTATCAGAAAACAATTATCCTTCACATGGTATCAGAGCCACACTTTAAAAATAAATAAAAACCCTAGCCGCCAGATTACCGGAGAACACTGTTCCGTCACCGGAAAAGGCCGCGCCTCCGGCCAGCAACCTACGACGTTGATCAGTGACATCAAACCTTGCTGATCAGTTCCATATGAGAGTCCTCCGATGAAAATCTTAGAAGACGACATGCATCTTATGGTCTGGCCATGATGATGACCTTTGTGAACGGCTTTCCCTGCTAGAACCCTATTTTTTTTTTTTTTTTTTACCGCCTCGCGTGGCTCGTGTGAAGAGAATCGAGGCCCTATCCGTGCGCGTGAAGATCTATGGAGTATTGATCGGATTGGCTGAGTTTCGGAAGAAGCTGGGCGCTTGATATATCGTCCCAGATCGTTGTTGCGGAGATCAAAGTTTTGATGTCTATCAAGCTCGACGCTTCGACTTGAGGATTCGTGCGGAGGGCATCGATTCCGGGCGCTGCCCACATCAATTTCTTCCGCAAGGAGCGTGTGACTGGAGGAACTGAGTTCGTCGTTGGTGCTGCTGTTTTTGGATATATATATATATTTTTAAGTTCACGTTTGTGATATGAGGAGTTATTAGGTGGGTCCAGTGTCGTGGTTTCTATAGTCATGGTGGTGATGTTATGATTTTACCTGATAAGGACAAGGCGCTGCACCCAAAACTTGTAAGCATCAAATTGGCCTTCTAAGAATTGAAGGTCCCACAATCTTGTCGGCCATTCTCGGTCAGGTCAGGTGCATACTCCTCAAGTTGCTGAAAAGCTATTTGTCTGATTCGTTACCATCCTCGGAAGCTATAATTGGCTTTGCAGTGTAAATTTTTCCTTTGCTTTATTGAGGTTTAGATGCGCAGGGACTCGGGTCTATCGTGTGAAAGCTAGATATCCTAACTGCTGGACCAGATGGGATATTTTCTGATGGTGGACGGTAACTCACTCTATTATGTGTATTGCACAAAATTTTAGAAGTGGCCATTGTGGATGATAGATTTGCTGGTGATTATAAAGGATAGAGTTGTTGTTCTGCACTTGGAAGTTATTTGCATTGATAAGTATACTGGTGCTTTGGTGATTTGTACGGTGATTCGATTGAAGCCTTTCTGTTTGGAATTTTTTGTGCATCTTTGATCAAATTATTGGAATTAAGTATTGGCAACTGTGAAGTTCATTTCTTGGGCTCAATCATTCTTTATTCACTAATGGCAACCAATGGATCGACTTCTGGATCTCTTTTTGGTCATTTCCAATTAACATCTGTCAAGTTAGATGGAACTAATTATCCATCTTGGTCTAAAGCGGTTGAGGTCTATCTTACCGCCACTGCATTAACCGGACTATCTCACGTTTACAATACCGTCGACAAGAGTAAAGCTGCTGATTGGATTGCAGGAGATGCGATGATTCAAACCCTATTGTGGAATAGCATGGACCCTAATGTCGGTCCTCACTTTATTCAATGTGACTCTGCTAAAGCAGTTTGGGATAAGTGCGCATTACTTTATTCAAGGCAAAATAATATGATGCGAGTATGTGACACGTGGGAAAAGTTATTTGATATTTAGCATGTAGATCAATCTTTGTCTAATCATTATGCTCGGTTCACCACTCTCTGCCAACGATTGGATACTTATCTTCCTGCCTCGAACGATCCAGATGTTTTGGCTAAACACGAAGAAGATTTGAGGGTAATATTATATCTCAAGTCATTGGGGCCTGAGTATTCATCTCTTCGTCAAAGATATTACATCTCGAGTTCTCTTCCCACGTAGATGAAGTCTTCTCCCGTGCTCTCCGTTCTACAATTCCGAGAAGAGTTCTTCCACACCGGCAAAGTGGAGATTAGTGCTATGCTTTCTTGTGGTTTTAGTGGACGTGGAGCTCGAGGTCGTGGTTATCGAGGTCGTGGACGCGGTGTTGTTCATGGTGGAAGTCGTGGAGGTCGTGAAGGGGGAGTTGGGACTCGTGGTACCATCAATTATGGGAATAGTCGTGGTTCCCGCTATTGCCATCATTGTCAAAGAGCTGGACATACGAAGCTTATTGCTATACACTTCACCCAGAGCTTAAACCACCTATTGCTACATATGCAGAAGTTGAGGATTCTCTTGGTCCTCCTCAATAGCTCCACCAAGTTCAACTCAAGTTCTAAAGACAAAGCGATTCAGTTACATTAACACGTCTTGAGTATGATACATTGGTTGGCTCCCAACAAGTGACAGGATCTTTAGCTCCTACTGCTACTCTGGCACAAACCTCTAAAGGTAGTTCATCATGTTTGTTGTCTGCATCGTCTGATTCTTGGGTTATAGACTCTGGAGCTACCAATCACATGACTGGTAACTCTAACTTACTGTCTTCTTTTCACTCTACATCTCATTCATTATTGAATTCAGTTACATTAGCAAATGGTTCACAGTCTCAAGTTACTGGTTTGGGAGTTGCTCATTTGAGTCCCTCTCTTTCTCTATCATCTGTCCTTCACCTATCAAAATCTCCTTATAATTTGATTTCGTTAGCTCGTTGACCAAAGAACTACATTGTTCTCGTGACCTTTTACTCTTCCCGTTGTGTTTTTCAGGATCTCGAGGACTGGATGAGATGATTGGTGGGGGACATGAATCCAATGGCCCGTACTACCTTGATAAGAAGGTGTTAGGCTACATACGGTAAAACAGAGACATCCACCGATGTATATCGGATGCATTGTCGTGCTGGTCATCCACCACCAAACCTACTTCGACGTTTATTTCCCGAGTCTAAGTTTGTGAGTTCCTTTCAATGTGAAGCTTGTCAGTTTGGTAAACATCATAGAGCTTCTTTTCCTTCTCGTGTGCAGAGTCGTGTGTCTAGTCCATTTGAGTTGGTTCACTCAGATGTATGGGGTCCATGTCGTATGTCTGATGTCTCTGGATTCAGATATTTTGTTACATTCGTAGATGATTTTTCCCGAATGACTTGGTTATTCTTAATAAAAGATCGTACAGAGATTTTTCATTGTTTTCAATTGTTCTATTTCGAAGTGTTGAATCAATATAATATCTCGTCAAACATTTACTGGGTCCGATAATGCTAGAGAATATCTTGCTACAACTTCTCGGTTTCCAGCCCTTTTTGGAATCTCATGGTATTATTCATCGACGTCCCGCTCATACACTCCACAACAAAATGGCGTAGCTGAACGTAAAAATCGCCATCTTCTTGATGTCGCCCGCTACGCCTCATGTTTCATATGCATCTCGCCTAAACATTTTTGGGGCCATGCTTGTTCTTACGGCATGTTATTTAATTAATAGGTTTCCAACTGTTCTTCAAGGGAAGACACCATTCTCAATTTTACATCCAAATCGTCATCTCTTTTCCTTACCTCTTCGGGTCTTTGGGTGTGTTTGTTTTGTACATAGTCTTACTCGAGGTCTTGATAAATTGGATCCTCGTGCTGAAAAATGTGTCTTTGTTGGATACTCGAACTCGAAGGGATACAAATGTTACGGTCCTACCCGTCGTCGTATGTTTGTGTCTACAGATGTGACGTTCTTTGAAGATCAGTCATATTTTTCCTCTCGTAATGTTCCACAAACACCTGGGTGATAGTGATGATTGTGTACTACCAATGCTTCCACCGCCTTCCATCTCTACCTCCCGAGAAAGTTTCGGTTCTTGACCGCACCTATCATCGACGACATACAGTTCCAACTATGACAAGACGGCCTTCATCGGCACCCGATTCATCTCGTTCCCCATCCCATCGGTTGCGTGCCGGCCTCGATCCCGATCCGCTCATTGCATCTCGAAAAAGTACAGGTTCTTGTGTTAGTCATCCTATTGATTGTTATTCTCCATATTATGGTTTTTCTGATGTGTTAGTACGCGTCATCCTATTTCAAAGTTTTTGTCATATGATCATTTATCTCCTACCTTTTTCGCCTTTGTCTCGTCGTTGTCTTTTGTTTCTGTGCCTAGCAGTGTTGCTGAAGCTCTTGCTCATCCGGGATGGCGTCGTGTCGTGGAAGATGAAATGCAGGCACTAATTAAGAACAAAACTTGGGAGCTTACTTCCTTACCTACTAATAAGCAACCTGTTGGTTGTCGTTGGGTTTTCACTGTTAAAGTTCACCCGGACGGTACCCTTGATCGATTGAAGGCACGATTAGTTGCAAAGGGGTATACGCAAACTTATGGTGTCGACTATAGTGACACCTTCTCTCCCGTGGCCAAAATTCCTTCTGTCCGTGTCTTCATTTCATTGGCTGTGCAATTTGGCTGGATCCTTCATCAATTGGATGTCAAAAATGCCTTTTTACACGGTGATTTGGCTGAGGAAGTCTACATGGAGCAACCACACAGGTTTATTGCTCGGGGAGAATGTGGTATGTCGTTTACACAAAGCTTTGTATGGACTTAAACAATCTCCTCGTGCTTGGTTTGGTAGATTTAGTGATGCAGTTATCAAATTTGGATTAAAGCGGTGTCAGGTAGATCATTCAGTTTTCAGCTCTGTGTCTTCGACTGGTTGTATCCTTCTTGTTGTATATGTGGATGATATCATCATTATCGCGTGATTCAGTGTGGTATTCAAAAACTTAAGCAATTTCTACATAAAGAATTCAAGTACTAAAGATTTGGGACGTCTTCGATACTTTCTTGGTATTGAAGTATACTATTCACATCTTTGGTATCAATTTATCGCAACGAAAGTATATATTGGATATCCTTGGTGAGGTTGGATTTCTTGGAGTAAAGCCAGTCGATACCCCTATGGATCCCAATATGAAACTTGATGCAGAACATGGAGAATTACTACATGATCCAGCAAAGTATAGAAGATTAGTTGGTAAGTTAAACTATCTTACTATTACAAGACCTGATATATCCTTCGCGGTTAGTGTAGTAAGTCAGTTCATGAGTTCTCCTCGTACCACTCATTGGGATGCTGTACTTCGGATCGTCAAATATTTGAAGGGAGCACCAGGTAAAGGACTACAGTTCAAGAATTATGGCCATCTAAACACCGCAGGTTTTTTCGATGTCGATTGGGCTGGATGTCCGTGGATAGGAGATCTACTTCAGGTTATTGTGTGTTTCTTGGGGGTAATTTAGTTGCATGGAAAAGCAAGAAACAACATGTAGTTTCCCGATCAAGCGCTGAAGCTGAATATCGTGCTATGGCACATGTGACAAGCGAATTACTATGGTTAAGAATGTTACTATCAGAGATTGGAATGTCACCGTCAAATCCATCGGTGTTGTATTGTGATAATCAATCTGCTATTCATATTGCATCTAATCCAGTCTTCCACGAGCGAACTAAGCACATTGAGGTTGATTGTCATTTTGTGCGAGAAAAAGTTCAGAAAGGCGACGTTATTCTTCAACACACAAAGTTAGAGGATCAACTCGCAGACATTTTTACGAAATCTCTACGGGGGATTAGAGTGAGCTTCTTATGTAACAAGTTGGGATTATTTGATATATATATCCCAACTTGAGGGGGAGTGTTGAGAAATATTGTGAGTAATAAAATAGTAACTTAGTTATGAGTAGGGTTAAGCGCATATATATATATATATCTGTAACCCTTTTCATTTTGATTATCAGAAAACAATTATCCTTCACAAGAATGATGTAAAGAATGAAAAGCACCATAAGCAGTAATATGCAAAGTATCTAATCACTCCATTATTAAGCAAGCATAAAGGGAAAACCTTTTACTAGAGATTTTAGAATAAAAATCATAAATACATGTTAATAGCACATCAACAACAAAGTCACAAACAAAGTCACATCAGTGAATACAGGTGGGTATACTCTACATAAATAAGACAGATAACATGAGCTACCTCTTGTTGTGCAAGTAGAAACGTCCTTGACTGGAATTTTAATTAGTCTAAATTGACGAGATGCAAGCAACATTTCTACCTGTAATAAGAGGAGTTTTGGTAGATTAGGTCATACATAGAAAAGTAACTGCAGGCAATTGACACCAATATGGAACAGAAGTATTTTACAACCTTCTGAGAACATTTGAATATGGGACTTGAAATGTCCAACCAACTCCATGAAGCACTTGATCGTATTTTATCAATAAGATAACCGTACTTCAGCTGAGGCACATCCACTGGACTGCTAGAAACTGAAAGGCAAATTGCATGAACTTATATTTCAAGTCATGTCGTTTCCTAACAACATACAGGCTACTCTCAGCTTCAGGTTACCAGCAATAACGTTGCCCCCATCAAGAGTAAGAACTTCCCATGAAGCGTCCGACTCCATAGGGCTGATTCGTGCTACGTTGCCACTGCATACAGATGAGCATTTACCTGTTAAGTTCAATTAAAATAAAGAGTCTCTAACCAACAAAATCCATGCACTGAACAGTGTTCTTTCTTCTTTTAATTGTAGTGACAAACAAAAATGTATTACTTCAGCACATTAACAGCAAGTATCACTTCACTGCTCCGCCATGAGGAAGTCAGGATCATTGTGCATCCATCAGAAAGCCACGGGTTAGCAAGCACATTGGTGCAGTAAAGCCCAGGAAAGCACCCTTCTTCAGCATTCATGATGATAGGGACCTGCACTTATGAAGGATTGAAATATAATAAGCCAACAAAGAAGACGCATTAGAGGAACACGAGAAAAGAAATCCTAGGCAGCATCCACTGTCAAAGTAAATATCAGTGTAGTCCACATACTTCAGATTGACAACACAAAATATAGAGAACCAATCATTTTCCTTATAGCATTAGTATACCAAAGGTTATATCAGTGCAAATTTAACTGCAAGTGGTAAAAGTGAGTGTTCAAATCCTCAAATCCAATCATGCAAAACACATTTCATGGAAAGCTACACTAATTAGTCAACGAATTGACCTACATCCAATAAAGTTTCTAGTAAATCAAGCAGCACACAGAATGAAAAAACAATAAAGAAATGTTGGCTTTGTTTTTTCACCTGCTTGAGTACCTATGTCATTAAACTGAGTATCACGACATTGACATATCAGCAGGATAGTATCATCTTTCATGTGATACGTACAACACAAATAAATGAAGTGAGGCAGCAAAATTTATCAGACTTCAATCAGGTGATGAAACTTACCACATCGGCAATACTTCTGTGTGGGCTTGGGTTCCCATCAATTGGCCAATTTATTTTATGAAGTGAATTAGTAACCCAATGCGCTCCAGAGTCCACTCCACTCTTTGCTGATAGAAAGACAAGGTACTTCCCATCTGGGCTGAGAATTGATATTTTACATAGAAGCATTTGGTTAGAAAACCATTTCAGTTCTTGAGATTAACACTCATATTACCAACAATATTATATCATTCAGATAAAATTGCTTCTCTCAAGTAAACAGAATAGTGCACAGACAGTTTAAGAAAAGCTGGATAGTTATCATATTTGGATATCTAGAGATACGTCATGACAGTATATAGATAGGTCAGTCATAAATGGCTAACCTTAGTACTCTTTTTCCATGATAATAGCACTGTCATATAAGCTTGCGAAATCAAAACATGGCAACACATCCAGTAGTAGACGACCCATGCCAAAGAATTGCAGCTGAGCATAAAACAGCAGAGAAAGATACAATACAGCAAAAATATGCTTGCATATACCAAAGACGCAAAAAGTATGGAATCAAACTCAATGCTGAGACTGTATCATTAATGTAAAGTTTGAATGAGTAAAAACTTAAAGCAGAGGTGACAGGTGCTTCCAAAGTCTAATCAAGAACTTATACTCATCATCAAAACAATAACAAATGAAGAACATATCCTAAGAGCCAAGAGGAGCATACCTGAAACGGGGAAAGAAAGCACTGCTGATGCTCTGAGTTAAATTACACAAAGGAGAATCTACACCAGCATCAGCTCTACAAAATTGGATGATGTATTTGAATTGTTAAAATCACATTTAAAAGTCATATCAATAATAGTCACATAAAGAAAAAAATTTGCAAGAGCAGGAAACCAATTGAGGATGTACCCACTTGACATCAACCTTATCAGCTTCTGATTGATGGAATGGGTTTTTAACTGCATATATTGCACAAGGCCTGTTGTTGCAATACTTGATGCCAAACTTCCTTAGATTTGATGACCACCCAACAAAAACCATATATTCATTCGTGTCTTCAACTGATGGTGCCCATATGACCTGTCCAGCACTTAGAGAGCTCGTGATTCCTTGAGCAGCTCGTACCTCCCCACTGCACACAACCAGCGAATTCAGATCTTAAAGTTGCAATTTCAAACTTCTGCTAGTGAGCAGAGTATTTTAAAACTGTGTAATGGGACCTCTTAGTATTGACAACAAAAAGAGTTGGCTTCCTTTTTCCTGCGTATGTTTCCCCCCACTCCTCATCAAAGTCACCCTGACCTTTCCAGCTGGAACAATCTTTTTCATTTGAGTTATCCTTTGTATAGCCAGAACTGTTGAAGTTGGGCTTGGAAGCAGCTGGCTCTTCGGCAACATAAGCAATGAGAGATTCATCGTGGCTCCATGATATCCCCTTGAACCTATCCATTCTGAGATCATTTCAATTTTCTACTGACATTATACAACAGATTCATTGGAGCTTGAGACTGATATAGTTTATTACCAATCATCTGTAAACACAGAACCGTGGACAGATTGGGGAACACAGAATTCCTTCTCCAACTGAGACAAACCCCAGATTTCAAATTGAGTTGGAGAATCAGTCTCAGAATTCTTCACTACAAGAAGCTTGGACCCAGAGGGTGAGGGAACAATTATAGAAGCGTTTTCCATCTCGACGGGGAATAGGGCCCATTGAAAGGTGATGGAATTGCTAGTTTCGCTGGAGATATGAGCAGATAAGATGAATTTCCTCATCTTGTTTGCCAGAAGATCTGGCTGGCTAAGTGAAAACATACCCTTGGAGCCTTTACCTATAACCAAACAATAACCACTTTTATCATAGTGTATATCTATGGAAGAGTTGGAGATAGCAGATGAGATAAGCATTGATACCATTTTCGGACTTAAATATCCATGCCTTGTCGATGTTGCAAATGTTAGTGAACTCTTTAAGTAATTGAGAATGGGAAGCATAGTCTTCTTCAGTAGTGATGTCCATCCCTAAGTGCGCCTCCATGTGAGGGACAACCTAAGAAACATCCACGGCAAACAAGGTTATGAATTTTTAAGTGCAAACAGAAGCAAAGAAAAGAAAATACATTAGAATATAGTAAATTCCAATATGCAATCCAAAACTATTGTCAAATTAGTACCAATAAAAAAGAGTGGCAGTTCTCAACCTCAACTAATAATGAGGAATGAGAAAATTCAGAACCTCAACATCTCCTGTGGCATTAAACAACTCTCACTGCAAAAATCAATGGATCCTACAACCAGTAATGACAACATCCATTCATCATACTTCATGTCTAACTAACAATAAGCAAGTATCATTTCTTAGGTTACAATTGGACCACAAGACACACAAGTCCAGCACCATAAGTTGAGATAGACATGAGATTTCTCTCATAGCACAAAAAAGTAGAAAAGAGGCTACAACTTCACTCAACCAATCACTACAAATGAATCAACCAAGTCTCACTTAACCAACTTCCCAGTTGAGATTTTCCCAAAAAGAATAAGTTATCTGATGCATAGTCCAGCGGAGTTTTGGCCAACAAATAGAACCAACATCAACCCCATTTGATAACTTCTCTTCCCACGCATACGGAAATCGAACTCACATCGACACGCAGCCACTCACTCTGCCAGTGATCTTTCGCCTCATGCTTAAAGGGTACTACTTCGCGCTCGCCCGAGCTCAAAGTGTATTCATGTCGAAGCAAAAAGATCGATTCTTTCAACGAGGCAAGTTACAAGGTTCCATTAAAACCAAACAAAAAAGAAAAAAGAAAGACGAGGCGTGGCGGCAGATGATGATCGAATGAATCCACTTTCGTCCACCCTCGCTACTCGCGCATTCGCTGGCAACTGAACAGCCCAACAAGATGCAGAAACAACCCATTCGGAATTTCGACCGCGCATTCCGAAAGCAGCCCATGAGAGAGGAAGAAGAAGGAAACTCACCGGTCGACAAAGAAACGCACGGACGCGAGCAGAACGAGTGCCAAGTCAGAGAGAGAGTCAACGAAGTGCGACTGAATTTCAAAGAATACGATTCTTCTTGCTCATCCGAGGAGAGAGAGTGAAGCAATTCGAGATTTACGAGGCTGTCGTGCTGACGTGGACTGATTATATATATACTGCGCTAAAGCTAGGATGGTCTTGGTGTAGAATCTGGCTCCGGCCGGAGTCCGTCGCGACCGGACGGACTTTATAAGATTCTTTTTTATGTTCGCCCGTCCCCGCCACCGTACTTTTGTGTCTTGTATATCACCTGGCATTTTCATTCTATGCTTAGGCTAATTCGCAACGAAATGGACGCATCAAATCAAATGGCCGACAATTAACTATTAGCAATTTGATGCTCAGCGATAGTCATTTGTGAACAATCGACAATCATTCTTCACTCATTGAACAACTCATGAAGGCCCGGCAAAGTTTGTTGTGGTTTTAGCCTATCATAGTGCACAATGACTTTCATGTCGATAGAATACATGATATTGCAAAGTTAACAATGTTAAAAAGTTTCGGTAAAAGAAATTAGAGGATCAAAATAGGTAATTAGATGATAGAAAATGTACCTTAGAAACGTTTGACAACACATATATTGGAGCAAAGTTACTAAAGTTTAATTTATAAGTAATTAAAGGAACTTGGTGAAATTTACCGTGTATTTAATTTGTAATCGAAACTCTTTCTAGCTAGTTTTATTTTTTCGTTCCCATCTGTCAATTTTCTTGTTATGCAAAATAATCATCTTGATAGTTTCCTCGATATTTTCATTTTTTTATATTTATTTCTCTTTTCCTCTTCTCTATATATATCATCATTAGTAACGTCACCTCTCTTTTGTGGAGTCCATTTGTTTTTAAATTTCAATTGAGGCTAATAATGTTCATACTCTGTTGGGAGAACAAGGAAATACAAAGGATGGATATTTTGATGGAAATTTTAAAAAAAAAAATGTTTTGAAATGTTGTGAAAGGAAAGGAAAAGGTTTTTTTTTAAAATTTTCTTATATCTTTTAGTCGAATTATCTTTGTTTTGAGGAAAAATGGATATGTCCCATGTTATTAGAACATTAAAATTTCTGAGACCAGGGAAGCCAAATTTTCCTTTAAATGCAAAACATTCTGTTCTGGATAAAGTGCACCCACCATGCACTCGGTCCTACGGTAACGAAATAACTATCCAACCAGATGACGCCACGCCATCCACAAACGGAAACGGGGAGCGCCGAACCAACACGTGGGAGGATCCATTGGCTAGCTCCCCGCAGCCGGAGCAGCCGCAAAGCGAAGATAAAAGAAAAACGGTCGATCCAGTGAAGGAAAGCCGAAGGCCGAAAATGGCGCTCTGCGTTCTCGCGGCATGCACGGTGCCCGGAATCTCCTCCAAGCCAGTCGACGTCGCCGCGCGGCGAGCATCATCGCGACCCAAAGCCCCGGCTCCCCTCCACCGCCTCGAGCCGCGGGGACGGAGCTCGGTCCGCCGGCTGAACGCTGCCGGACTGTCCCAGATCGAACCCGACCTGAACGAGGACCCGGTGGACCGTTGGGCCACGAACAGCGTCGACGAAGTAAGTTCTTGCGGCTTCCGGCACCCTCCCGCCCTGGCCGTGCGTCGTTCTTCGTTTGGCAAATTACGAAAACAATGATGCATTGATCATGATGCCTATGCGTTTAGAACAATTTCGTGAGTTACCTGATTGCTTGATTAGCTAATGGAGTCGAGTTGCGGAGAAGTACTCCGCTTTGAGTTATATTAGGCCAGTTACATGCCACTAGAATCGATGAATTTGAGAAATGCCGGGCCAAAGATGAGATGCATGTTCTTTCGTGATGAGCTGGTGTTCATGCGTGTGACGCCGGACGACACCGGTGACCTGTTATGTAGCGCCGCCTCTCGATGCTCCTGATGAACAATTGCCTTTGAATCCATGTTCTAATGTTTCTAAATGACGTAGAGCATGTGCATGTTAGTGGGAGATGTGATCTGAAGTTCTGTTGGTGCTGATCGCAGGAGGATTTCAAGTATGGAAAGTACGACGGGCACCACACCTACTACGAAGGGGAGGAGAAAGGTAAATATATGTTGCAAGCTATCTTCTCTTTTGTTCCCTTTCGTCTTTTGCTCTTTTGTGGGTCGTTTTACTCGGAGTCGGAAACGGTAGAGTTAATCGATTTGCAAGCAATATGAAGTGATTCCAGGATGAAACATCTAAATGAAAGAGACAATTTACAGTGTGATTGGATGGGATTTTTACATCATGACTTCAATTCCTCAGTATAACAGAAGAACTTATTCCATACATACTGATTAAAGGACAAATGAATTGCAGATTTGATGTCACAACCTTATTCTGGTGTTGTGTAGGCGAAGTACTAAGGAGTTGTATTTGTGGTACACAAGTGTGATGGTCTTTTGAGTTTCGAATGTGGAGCCAGATAGGGCTTGCTTGCAGTAACCTTGCTTTTGATCGTAGAATGATACCTGCGATTTATGATGCCGACTGCCCACTAGGAAATTGCCTTTGCTGTAGGAAGAATCATCTTGTCCTTTCGACCTCCAGTTGATTCTTGATGATTTTCGATCTAGGAACTTTCTGGGGAGCAATTGCGGAAGATATTGCTGCAGTTGAACCGCCGACCAGCTTTCAGGGTATAACTAGTTATATCAAGCATTCTCCTGCATTTGATTTACAATTAATCAGAGGGACTCGGACGAACAACTTATTGGTGCAATCACTAATTGCAGGGTTCATCTCGTGGCTTTTCCTTCCAGCGGTTGCTGCAGGAATGTACTTTGATGTTCCGGTAATGTGAAGGAATATTTAGCTCTGCTAAGCATTGGAGGATCCAATCTGCTATATTTCCCCTGTTAACCTGTGTTAAATGACTAAGGATAGCCTTGGCTTCCTTTTCCTTCAGGGAGAGTACTTGTACATCGGAGCAGCTCTCTTTACTATTGTCTTCTGCATCATCGAGATGGATAAGCCTGACAAGCCCCACAACTTCGAGCCCCAGATATACACCATGGAAAGAGGAGCCCGCGATAAGTTAATAGCTGACTACAACACCATGGACATTTGGGATTTCAACGAGAAGTATGGAGATCTGTGGGACTTCACCATTATAAGAGATGATATAACCAAAAGATGACTGCTCTTAAACTAAAGATGGCAACTGTTCTTTAACGATCTCTGTATATGAGGGAAATTGTAGGTTCATGTCCTTCCTTTCTAGATTGCCTATTCTGTATTCTCCAGTTTTGCCTTTTCACTCCCGTAAAGCTTAAGCAATATAAAGGAAGAGAAAGCTCTAGAAGCAGCTGTTTATAAAAACTGCGATTATGCACGCCAGTGCAAAACTTGCATTGTTAGTTCATCTCTTCAACTTCCCATTATTATCCTGGTCCGAAAGTAAACTGCATTGCGCATATCACATTTCCTTTTGGTGGGATATAAGGTTACAGTTCCTTGGACAATTAGCGGAATGGGCAAGTATATTTGATGCTAGGTGCATACGCCTTATTAGAGGTCATAGCACAAAAAAACCGAGGCTAGTCATTTCTGCTGAAGAGTGAAGTAACTATCAAGGATATCCAGTTTCTTTCCCTTTTTCTCTTTCTTTTTAGTTTACCGTGGTCTTGGAAAAATGAATATGCAGTGGCGTATATGTCATTCGACCTCTGGCAGCGTAGCGTGCCAAAGCTTCTCTGGAGGGCCTAAGTGCTTCATCTGAGCTGCTTTTCAGGTGCCACAAGAGTCAGACTTTTAGTAGCACGCTTCTTGTTATGCTTCTATGCTTTGTCCATGCTCAGTGAGGACTTTTGCTCACAGTGCAGTCCAAGTGATATGGTAAACTGATGCACTAAAGATTACTCGATCAAGTTATTCTCATGGTACTTTAAATATATGCATAATTGTAGCTTGTCCAAGAAGAGGCCATGTTTTGGTTATGAATTTCTTTGACCTCAGCCTGATAATTGTTTGCTTATCCCCTTACTAGCATTTTCTTTGTCAGTTAAACTTTGTGGTTAATCTCGGGCATCCATGTTTTCGATATGCTTGCTTGGGAAATGTACCATAAGTCATCTTTATCCGATGCATGTAGTTTTTTCAAATGTTGTTCCTGAAACAATGGTTATTGCCGGGTATCCTTTTCTGAAAACTTCTGGTAGTTAGAGATTGCGGGTATGCAGATAGTTGCTTTCCATTGTTGTCATGTTTCCACCGCGCCTCGGGGGAGGGGGAGGGGGGGTGTAACGTTATACCCACAAGTCCAGCAAAATCATGTACTCAAAAGGCTAAAGTTTCTCTCTCCTAAGTGAACAAGCATGCTCGGCTGGAAAACATAATGGTAGAGAAACGCTCGGTCCCTGAACGTGATCTCCCCATCGATCCCAATGTACTCAAACCGTATCCATATCCAGCTGTTGCTGTCTAGCGATAATTTGTCAAAAACAGTTCATAGATTTGTTGAGGATTGGCTGCAGAAGTCCAGGCAATACAGTAATGTTCACATTTCATGGCATGATTTCATCAAGACATTTCTGAAGAATGGGAACCATTTCTAAGCTAGGTGAAAGTCATTCGGACAGGAGGACAATGTACTGTCCTCATTAACTTAGTATGGTGATTTTGCTCCTCCTCCACTCATGGACATAGGTCAATGGATAAATGATGCGATTCATCATCTTACTTCATTGATGTATGTTCTACCTTTATTATGTTATCAGGTTTGCAGAAGCTTTTCTTTCGATAATATCAAGAAATTCATATACAACATGGACTTGGAGGGCTGCTGTAGGTCTGATGCATTCCTTTGACACAAATTAGGCTGCAAAATGTCATGTTCAAACAAGATATTGATTCGTGAGAAGACGATGAGTTCCGGGGAAGAGTTGTCATCCATTACCGGTGGCCAAGTGAACGAACTGCGAGTGAAAACTATGACTGTTAATGCCTTGAGGACAGAAAGTACCTTTTTGGATTCGAGCTTGCACCATAGATTTGACTTTTGCAGGAAGCAATTGAGACTAGGATCGAGCCCTTATGTTGTCGCGTTTCGCACGTGCCGCCTGGTAGGGCCTACAGGTCCACTTAAAAATCAAGTGAATTTTAGAAAAAAAAAAATGCAGTCTTAACACGTACAATGCTCGTGGTTAGTCTTTTGAAATGTAAATCCGCCCTTCAAAAAAGCAATGGAGGAGGTGGTTTGAAGTTTTTTGAACTAGGGGATGAGATAAAATGAAGATATCAATTTAGTGGGGAGAATTAACAAAAAAGTCATAAATCATATTGTAATTATATCAATTCAGTTCTAAATATTTTTTTTTATCAATTTTTAGGCCAATTCAGTCCATCCGGCCAAAATTTAGCACAATTACAATAAATTTATGACTTTTTTGGTAATTCTTGACAATTTAGTGCAACAAAAGTTCAAATCCCATTTAATCGACTTGAATCTCGGCTGACCTATAAATGTTGACATCTCAAGAGTAAATTGAGTATTTTGAACCGTGCCATGAGTTTAGAGACGATTTATTCACTCTTAGCTTACTACATAAATTAAGTGAAATCATGTCCAGAAATATATACATGCTTAAGTAAAGGTGGAGTACTGACCAAAAAAAGAGAAGGTAAAGGTGGAGCAAATTGAGCGAATGAAGATCATGCAATGCTTATATTTTATAAGCAACGTACTTGATAAATAACTAAATAAGGACTTTTGGAATTTTCAATGCGCCAGCTGCCCCTCATGATATGTACAACAAAGCCGAATATTTCCTCATTAAGTATTCTTAACAAGTAATTCAAAAGCACTTGTCCCATATTACAAAGAATCAATGCACACAGAAATCATAGTTACATTGATCTAACATGCTTAAGATATGTGAATCGCATGCTATGTACTATTCATAGAATGAAATTATATATGCGGTTGAGATCAAGTGAACTTATATACCACTCACCGTCTCATAACTCAATAACGCAAAAAAAATCTTTCTACCCTATCATTCAGAAATCTATTCAAACATACTTTCAACTGAAAGAATGGCAATTCATTGGCCAAGCTTTCTAGATTCGTTAGGTCGGAGCAATTGAGTCATACTTTATGCACAGCTTCTGCAGTATACTGCTTAGGAAACCCCTACCCATAGTTTTAAGGTTTTGGTACATAAAACAGCTAATTGTTATGGGATGGCAAGTCACGCGTCATGATTGATTCTTAGCGTAATACTGACGCGTTCTTGACTTGATTTCTGCAAGTTATTCACGAAACATAACACACGGTCAGTAAGCAAAGATGAGACTTGGAGGAATTACAAAGGGATGGAGACCAATGAAGACCATACTGACCTCGGTTTCCAAGGAAGGCATCGTTGAGTTCATCAGTCCTTGGCTTTCCATTGAATGTTGAAAGCAAGATGCACTCCTCCTTCCCGGACGGCCTGATTGACTCGTTTGTACAATTCATAAGGGTAGGGGTAGGACATCCTGCAATGAAGAATTCACATTTTGTTCAAACCTCATTGAAAACTAAAACAACTCCATCTTTGATTAACAGAGATATGAAGCTCTTTGAAGCTGAGAGATACTGATAAAACGGATATATTAAGCAAAAGCATAAGCATCAGCCTCTCTACAGATATTAATGACATATCATGTGAAGTTCTGATTCTTGCCTCTGCAAAAAAAGAATCCAAGATTCTTACTTCCAACATAGTACACGTTCAGGCTCAGCTATCAGGCAAACTAATAGATGGTCGAAGTTAGTAAATAATCTCCTTGAAAAGAACAGATAAACGAGTTCCGGAGAGTACTGATGTCTTGGCATCTACACCATTAATGGATAAGATAATGTTTTGCACACCATCGAGAATCATATTTTCATGCACCCAGAATAGAATGCATACATCCACACAAAATTTTCATTCTGAGAAAGCTTAGAAATGTTTCTGCGTTGTCCTTTTTCTTTGGCTAGGCAAGGGGATGGAGAAAGCAGTAAAGGCAAGACCTCTGGCAGTAAGGATGGGCCACGCCCAAGGCCTATCCTTGATCTATTCTGGTTTAATTGCATGTAATTTCAATCATTCCTTGTGCTCCAACAGTACTTCTGCATGGCCATGGCTATAAAATATGAGGTATGTATCAAGAGATCAGGCAAATTTACCTCAGAGCACCCATAATTGGGTACTGAGTTCGAGCAAAATAGAGAAGCCGGAAGAAATAGCGATTCTCAATGATGCAGCATACTGCAGTCTCTTGTCCCGTCCCATAGTCTTCAAAACAAGTTTCAAGATAAAGAGAATCAGTTCAAATCTAAATCTGTGAGATTTTGTGAGACCACTGCCAACTGTTCTAAAAGCTTAAGCTGTTAGATGAATGTGGGGTTTATTATTTAAATATTCTAACACTCCCCCTCACGCTTAGTCTGGTCTTTTGCCTAGTACTAAGCGTGGAAATTTAATTTGGGAGGCAATAGGGGCCTGGAAGATTTGAACTCAGGACCTCCTAGCTCTGATACCATGTGAGATTTTGTGAGACCACTGTACTGTTCTAAAAGCTTAAGCTAATAGATGAAGGCGTGGTTTATTAGTTAAATATTCTAACATTCCCCCTCACGTTTAGTCTGGTCTTTTTGCCTAGTACTAAGCGTGGAAATTTAATTGGGGAGACAAATAAGGGCCTGGAAGATTCAAACTCAGGACCTCCTAGCTCTGATACCATGTGAGATTTTGTAAGACCACTGCCAACTGTTCTAAAAGCTTAAGCTGTTAGATGAAGGCGTGGTTTATTATTTAAATATTCTAACACTCCCCCTCACACTTAGTCTGGTCTTTTTGCCTAGCACTAAGCGTGGAAATATATTGGGGAGGCAAATAGGGGCCTGGAAGATTCGAACTCATGACCTCCTAGCTCTGATACCATGTGAGATTTTGTGAGACCACTGCCAACTGTTCTAAAAGCTTAAGCTGTTAGATGAATGTTGGGTTTATTATTTAAATATTCTAACACTCCCCCTCACGCTTAGTCTGGTCTTTTGCCTAGTACTAAGCGTGGAAATTTAATTGGGGAGGCAATAGGGGCCTGGAAGATTTGAACTCAAGACCTCCTAGCTCTGATACCATGTGAGATTTTGTAAGACCACTGCCAACTGTTCTAAAAGCTTAAGCTGTTAGATGAAGGCGTGGTTTATTATTTAAATATTCTAACACTCCCCCTCACGCTTAGTCTGGTCTTTTTGCCTAGCACTAAGCGTGGAAATATATTGGGGAGGCAAATAGGGGCCTGGAAGATTCGAACTCATGACCTCCTAGCTCTGATACCATGTGAGATTTTGTAAGACCACTGCCAACTGTTCTAAAAGCTTAAGCTGTTAGATGAAGGCGTGGTTTATTATTTAAATATTCTAACAAAATCCATCTTTTTTCCACATATTAACATTGTATTTACAGAAAAAAAAAAAAAGACATTGTACTTACTTGCATGATACCACTGGAACCTGGTTAATCCTGGAGGAAAAGAGCCATGCTCATTAGAAAGAGGCAAAATATTAGTTGCAGACCGTGCTACAACACTGTATTCAGGTCTGAAGTCAAAATGTTAAGCAATGGATTAAGGATGGATGGACATGCAACCATTAATTTGAAGAAATTGCATAGTTTCTGGGGTTCATTTTATACAAGATCTTGGCTAATATTTGTTTGAAGAATAGCTTACCCCTAGATTCTGTAAAAACAAAGAAATATGATTGAGAGACTATTTCTAGTAGTCTGTTCTTTTACTGATAATAGATTGACCAGCTGCAGCATATGGCTGCAGCCTCACTGTAGGAAATTATGGGACAGGAACATGGATATTTTTCAATCATTCGTCAGCCACTAAAATGCAATTAGAGTCATTCCCAAGCAATGAAAGCATTCAACTTAACAGAAATTTCAGGACAAACCTTAAGCCTAGGATTGATGAGGATGACCAGACGCATACCAGCAGATACAGTCATGCCCCCCAGATCCTGCAATCTCAAAATCAAGAGGTGCTTAGCCATATAGTTAGGACACAAGTCATAAAATGGACATAATTGCAACAGGATTAACGCAACACTTGCTATCAAGCTCCTTACATCGGTGATACAGTTACCCACAGCATTTTGAGGAGCCACTAAAATAAAAATGTCATCTTGCTCGTCAACCTCTTTGGCACCTATTGCAGATTTAAGGGTTAGTAAAGTTACACATTGTGAAATAATTGCCCAATGAAATAGCTTTTAAAAGTGACATAAGCTAATGATAGAAATGCTGCTATGGATCAGAGGTGGAATAGCAATTTAACATCCAATGCATCAAATGCAACAACCATCCAAGCATACGAGATTGATATGTGAGCCCTCTCCATAAACATTAAAATTTTAAGCCCCCATGAGTTAAAAAAGGAAGAGAACACAAGGTCGAAAGTTGAAAATATGCACTAATCACATGTTGGACAAATTCTTTCATGGGGATGTCAGAGAGGAACTTGGAAGTCCCACACCATGTATACTTGGATTTTTTCGAGTTTATATATTTGGATCTCTGCAAGTACTATGACAACAAGCACTTTTGTCTGCTGATGACCAAGGAGAGAAGCAGTTAATGGTATGATTGCCCTAATTAGATAAAACTCAATTTCCCCATCCATATACCTATAGATCTAATCTTGACAGAGGTTCCTAATGCACAAGGATCTCCTCAATCCATGAACTCCATTACCTTGCGACTACCAGCAAGCTGCAGTGGCATTCCAGCAAGAGCACCTTCTCCCATGGACCCTTGAACACAAACCTGCATGACATGATTTTCTAACAAATATGAATATAAACGGGTAACCAACACCTAATCTGAACGTAGGAGAGGCACACAGGAACTAAGCCAGATATACCTCAACACATTTCCCATCCTCAGCAAATGAAAGAGCAATAACCCTGACAAGTTCCATCAGTGTACCAATTCTATAAAGATCCTGTCCAGACTTCATCTATAAAATATGGTTAAATTCCTATTATCTGTTCGATGAAGGGCCAAATAGTCTCATACAATCATCTTACCATTTCTAGGTTTCGCTCTGGGATATTGATTTCTACCTGAAATGTTCACAAGAAGAGCAGCATGAGTTTGGCTTTGGGAGTAACATGCATATGTTGATGAGGAAAACTGCAATAAGATGAAACAGGGTAAATCTGTTTGAGCTGGATGTTCCCCTTAGATTTCCAGCTGGATTCGTTTTTTATCAGTAAAAAGAGGATCAGCTTGATTTTAAGTATCAAAAGTCCTGTGATTGGAACTTTAAGAACAAGTAAACATGTAGAAAATATGACGACTTAGGATATCTAAATCTCTCCTTATTTTCTCTCTTTGAGTAACTCAGGCCAATGAAAACGGCATCAAAGACAAATATCCTACCTTTAGTCTTGTTTTCCATCATATATGGCTCTCTGCGTAGCTTGAAGCACATCATCATAGAAATATGTCCTAGTTTCTTTGGAGTGAGGAATGTTATTCAACCTTGTAGGTATTCCCTGCCATTTACCCTGTAGAATGCAAAAGCAAAGTAAGGCCAGAATATAGCACAGATATTAATCAAAACTGCAGATCCACGATGCAGCTTTCAAACTAGGAACAAGGATAAATTATAGTATGATGAAGTACCTCCTTTCTAGTTGCTTGATTTGATGGCAGTGAGATCACAGATACAGGGTTCCCTGAAAGAAATGTCCCAGGCTTACAAGACATTGGGATTAAGAAACTCGACATTTATGAATTGCAACATCAACCCTTTTCTTTGATAGAGACCTCATAAAAGGACTTGGGACAATTTCTTCAGCAAAGATAATAATTGTCCTGCAATACATTCCTTACCAGTCTTTCCACAGTACTCCCTTCAGTTAAGCAAAACTAATCCTTTACATTGTGCTTCTAGAAATTCCATGAGAAGTAACTCATCCTTCGAATCATTTAAAGCTGGCTATACTTTCCTGAGCTTTGCTACTTAGTTGCTAATTACACATCCTTTCAGTCAACAAGTGGAAGTCTCTATCCTTCATTTTTTTTTTATAAAAATTGGTGGCCTCCCATTTCAAGGAAAAGAAAAAGAAAAATCGTGATTGAAGTATCAAAGTAGAGTGATCCCAATTGGACTTCGGATGATTATTACTCATACCCAGTTTTGTTGTTTTTACTTTATCTTTCTGCACACTTGACAGCAGTGAGTCTACTTCACCAAAAACCACATCTTTGGGGCGATTTCCATCAATCTGCACTCTCCAAAATGCAATCCATGACAGATTGTTACCAATTGCCATGCAATTCTTAATGAGAAGTGGAAGAAAGAGTCAAGAGCGAGAACCTTATTCATTATGCTCAAGTAAGTCGATAAAATGAATAATATGGTGGTGAAGTTGACACTCAGATCAGACCTGATTTTATCATAATGCAAGTATTTTTTTTTTTTTTTTTTGGTTAATGAATAATATCATGTAATCTTCCCCTCTGATATTACTGCGAAACATTTTATATATTCATCTTAACGTCTTCCCTTCTTTGGTTTGTGCTATTTCTCCTTTTTTCTTCTCCTATCCGATTTGAAACTCAAAACTCAGTGTAATAGGTCATTTCAAGGGAAAAAGCATGATGGCTCGAATAACGACTTAAAATGAATTGATACTAACACCAGCTGCTCATGCAACTACTAATGAGTAGGGAGTTCATTGTTTGAACCCAGAAGTTTTCTTTCCTTAACTTGATAGGAAATGTCTATCTTGTGTAGATGCTAAGAACAGTTCATCCTAATCACATCAAGGAAATAACATAAGGAGAATAATCTCGGCCGTGAGGTCTAAAATTGATTCCAATTGAAAGAATTCATGTAAAAAGAGAGTAGAACAACAATAGAGGTGAACATTACCTTATTTCTCTACTTCCGAGGTTTCCTCATGTGCCCACAATCTACTTCAATTGCTAGGCGCATTGGGATACTCTTCACAAACAATTTCCCTACCAAGGTCTCTTAATTGGTCATGCATTTTCAGCTCATGATTATCTCCAATTTTTATTAGCGACATAAACCTCAATGTTTCAATCCCCATCACCGAAGAAGAATCACAGGCATCCCACATGAAGGATGCAATTCTTGAATCAGTTCCAATAAAGAAACAAGCAATATCCAAAAATATCTGTTGTTGCCCATCATCCAATGCATCATAGCTTATCCTCAGCGTCTCTTGCACTTCTCATGTGGTATTTTCATTAACTTTTTCAATGTGTCTTGCCAGAATGCTTGGTTTTCCCACACAAAACACGAACCTATAATCTCGAGAGCTAAGGGAAGCCCTCCAGTAATGGATATGACATCATGAGACAGAGCCTTGAATTCACGTGGAGGAAAGTTCCTCTGAAAAGCATGTCTACTAAATAAGATCAAAGATTGATCCCCAGCCATTTCTTTGAGTTCGTACTGGCAATTCACCTCAGGATCATCAAGGATAGACTGTATTCTTGTGGTGATGATTATCCTACTTCCCATCCCAAACCAGCCATGTTTCCCAATTAAAGCTTTTAGTTGAGAATGGTTATACACATCATCTAAAAGAATTAGGACTCTCTTATATTTAAATCTAGATTCGAGGGTCCTAATTGCTGCATTGTTGTATGGCACTTTTTCCTCTGTTCCTTGTATATCCCTTATTAATTGCTCCTGCAACCATAAAATGCCCTTGTGCTGCAAGGAATATCGGATATCCGCAATGAAACTACAATGCTGAAATTGGTCGGAGAGCTTATTGTAGATGACTTTGGCTAAAGTCGTCTTACCAACACCCCCCATTCCATGGATGCCGACAATTTGGGTAGCACTGGGGTTATTATCCAGCAATCTCAGAATATCCGCTGCTTTATTGTCAATTCCAACAAGGTTTTCAGTACCAACCAGCTGACAGGCCTCATTCAACTTGATCAAAACTTTTTCGACCACCATTTTCACCAATTTTCCTTCGTAGCTGTTTATAAAACATTCAAGCTAAATTGAATTAGAAGAACAATTATATCCTGTTATATCTGATTATTACCAAGCTGCAGCATGTACGAGTAAAAAAAGCAAGCACAAGTTGTGAAACACGAGATAGAATAGCCTCCTCTACAAGCAAGATCCGGTTGAAAGAAATTAAATAAGGTTTCTATAGAAAATGAAATACCCGTTAGCAGTTCTCTCTGATTCCCATCCCTTTATAGAAGCCACTTCTTGGAGTGCTTGTTTCCATTTGGCAACTTCTTCCTCAGAATATTTCCCTCTTAAACGGGAGAAAGCCTTTCGAAAGCTCCCTTTCTGGTGTTTTACATCGGCTGGTTCAACCCGGTAAAATATGGGCAAGACATCTTGCCCGTCGTCCTTCATGCACTCAGTCATTTGAACGAGCTCTTCAAGGCACCATTTGCTCGAAGCGTAGTTCTGAGAGAGAACCGGGATGGAGATCTTACTATTCTTAATGGCCTGGAGAATGTTGCTGCCGATTTTCTCGCCATCGTGAAGCTCATCGTCGTCTCTGAACACGTCGATTCCAGCATCGACAAGGCCGTTGTAGAGGTGATCCGCGAAGGTTTTGCGAGTATCCGGACCTCTGAAGCTCAAGAACACGTCATAGTTGTCACTTGCTTTGGAGCGGCGGACGAGCTAGGCGCAGCGGTATCATCTGCTCTTCGACGTTTCATTTTTCGCTCCTCCGACAACTCTTGAACCGAGTCTCTCTGTTTGTATGAAAGATTAAAAAATTGCCTAAATCCGGGCTCTGCTCAAGAAGATGACCATGCGGAGCTGAGTTTTTCACAATTTCTACTTCAAGAGGGGGAAAAGAAGAAGAAGACGAATAAATGGAGAATGATCTTACCTGATCTGGTTTGTGATCTCTGTCAAGCCAAGGTGGAAACGGTTGAACACACCCTTCTCCTTTGTCCACGGGCTGCCAGGGTATGAAATCACCCGGAAATCAACCTGCGAGTAGATGCACAGGAGGTTAAACAAACAGATGAATGGTTAGTAAAATTTATAAGGAAAAATTCGCACCTCCCCTCTCTGAAAAAAATCGGAAATCTTCTTTGGCAGGTATGGAAGGAGCGCAACAATTTTATCTTTTGAGGTATCACACCAGAGGTCTGCAAAGTCATAGATCTAGCAAAATTTCAGTAAAATAGCTATCAAAAATGGGGATTTGGGCATGCACCAGCCGAAAAAATTGAAGAAAAGACGAACCCACTTACCTGGCAAGCTCCGAAAGCCGGCTGTCTCAAGCTGAACGTGGATGGGTCACTGTGTGAGGGTTCAACAGAGGGAGCAGTGTCATGCGTTGTTCGGGACTCCTCCGGCTGCCTCTTCGATGGATTCACGAAGATAGTCTGGGGGGAGACGATTCTGCAGGTTGAAACCCTAGGGGTTCTCGAAGCCCTCAAGTTCTTGAAAGAAAAAGAAATCGGGGAAGCAGTAGTGGAGTTTGACAACCAAGTCTTGGTCGACTACTTGAAGCACGAACAACAGATAGACTGGCAAGCACGTGGGGTGCTATTTGAATGCAAGTTGCTTCTACAGCAAATGCCGCGAGTGGGCCTGGAATACTGCCCACGTTCAGCTAACGCAGTGGCGGATTGGGCCGCGCGAAATCAGTGAACGAAGACCATCCCTTCAAACTGGCGGGCCTCTCCTCCTTCAAGCCTTTGGGCTCTGTTATGTGTTGATTCTCCAGTAGTGGGCTTTCGTGCTTCTACGTTTATGAAATAAATAAAATAACTCTTTCCACATAAAAAAAAAATTGTTATTTGTCGCTTATCATTAAGCTCATCAGATGAGAAGGGAAGCATTGTTCTGCTGAAGAAATGCCTTTTTCCTCATTCTTATCATCAAATCGGTATCCTCATTTGATTGTCATTTATAAATTGTGCATGTTTATCATCTCATCTAATGCTTATTCTGCTTCAATGCAAGTTGCAACTTCAGCCAAGACTAAGGACTCCGTTCCCTATATCATTATATGATATTGTTTGGCTGGATTCAAATTCTCCTTTCTTACATTATGGCTTCTAAACATGCTCGACTTGACTAAGAGCATCGCTCCCCTCGTATGACACGTGTCGCTCACTGAATGAGTGAAAATGACAGGACACCACTTGCATATACAATATTTTTTCCTTGATGTCTGCATTGACGTCTAAATTTGGTCTTTTTACTTATAATTTAATCGCATTGGAAATTAGGAAATAATTTTTAAACTTAAACAAAAAATAATAAAATTTTCAATAAATTGCATTGCTCATAGGCATTAGGAATATTTGCATTACTAATGAAAATTATTAAAATTTTCAAAAAAATCATCATTAAAAAAATGTATTATTAAGAATTATTATTACTGTTAAAAAAAAAGGGCGGACTGAAAAGGGCCGGGTCAGGGCTAGGCCTGCCCGGCCCTCCTTTTCTCCTTTCCCCCGGCTCGGGCCGGCCCACCGTCCCTCTTCCCCAGGCCCGGATTCTTAATTTTTAATTTTTAATTTTTAATTTATCTTCCTTTTATTTCTCCCCTCCTGGGCCCAGGCCCAGCCTCCTTCTCCTTTCCCCAGCCCGGCCTCGTTCTCCCTTCTTCTCTCCTCCGCTGCTCGCGTTTTGGGCGCTGGCTCCAGGACAAAACAGGGGACGCGCGACGAAGGACGAAGGACGTACCAGGACGGCAGCCGCGGAGAATTTCGCGGGCGCGACGCTCGGCAACGACGACCTGCGGGCTGGCAACACAGATGGCGACGTCCTTGAAGAGAGAGAGAGAGAGAGGGAGACGAGATAAAATGGGAGAGGCAGCTCATTCGAGGAGAGGGTTGTTTTTTGCTTGTTCGGCTGTGAGAGAGCTTGAGAGAGAGAGAGAGCGCGAAGCCAAGAGAGTGGTCCGCCGTCGCCGGAGGCCCGACCATCAGTCGCCATCCATTGCTACACCTCATCCAAACCAGGTAGGCCTCCCCGAGCCGCAGGTGCCCTGTTTTTTGGAAGCATCGGGCTGGAGGTTGTGCCGGACTTAGTTCGCGCGAGCTCCGGTCTCGTCTGTCCTTCATTGATGCTACTGCGTGGTCCGTCTTGATTCTCGGTTGAGTCGGAGAAATTGTAATTATTTTTACGGTTGTAGACTAATATCTACTTTTGTTTATGATATCATTTTGCCGATAATTTTACTGTTTTTATGTACGTCAATATAACAAAACATAATATCACTTACTTTTGTATTCCAAGTTGAGTTTGGTTGTTGATATATATATATAAAAGTTCCAAAATTATTCTTCCAATGCTAATCATGTTATAGCTTTCTAAAAGCTTATTTTTTAACCTTAAACTGGCCATGATCATTGATAAATTCTTCCTATAATTTTTTTTGTATTTATAAATAATTAATAACTAACTGTATTAATAATTCGTTCTTTTATCGCATTATGTATGATCCACATAGAAAATTATCACTGTCCTTCTTTTTCATAATTTTCTTCTAAAATTCAATAAATACCAGTCGTTTAACAACACTTGAAGTCTAGTATATAATAATCAAACCATGCTAAGTACACTTTAAAGAAAATATGTGATCTTAACACGTGCTACGCATGTGACTAGTCTATTGAAAGGTAAATCAGCCCTCCAAAGAGGTGGCGGAAGATGTTGATTGAAGTTTATCTCAATTGAAGAATGACATAAAATGAAGATATTAATTTACCGTGACAAAATCATGGCACATCAATAAGATGAAATCCTGTTTGATCAACTTGAATCTTGACCAGCCCATTTAATTTCCATAATGTGTTCATATCTCAGGAGTAAATTGAGTTACTTAGAGATGTGCCATGAGTTTAGGGCTGGTAAAATGGCGCTCTTAGCTTAATGCATAAATTAAGCAATCCATGTCCTAAACCGTATATATTTTAAGCAAATTGAGCAAATGAAGAACGTGCAACACTTATATTTTAAGCATTTTGTTAAGAAGGGCCTAGGACATACTTGATAAATAACTAGATAAGGAGTAGGACTCACTGTCCCTCTTGATATTTGCAATTAAAACTTTAAAAATTGAAATTTTCTTAATTAATTATGCTTAACGAGTGCTTTAAGGACACTCGTTAACAAGATTCATATTATAAAGAAACAATGCACACATAAATCACACTTGCATTAATTCTAACATGCTCATCGGAGAGATATATGAATTGCATGCTATGTACCGTGCATATGGAACCATATTGCGGTTAGCATCAAGAGAATTTTTGTACCAACGGTTGTCTCGTAACTTATAACGGCACAAAATCATTCAACCCGATTATTCAGACATCTATTTAAAGATACTCTATACAAAAAGAATGGAATTCAATGGGCGAGCTTATAGATTTATCGGGGCGGAGAAGTAAAGTCGTACTTTATGCGCAGCTTCCTGTCTACTGCGGTATACGGCTCAAGAAACTGCTACACAGTTTAAGGTTTTGGTATTTAGAAAAGCTCACGATTAACGAATGGCAAGTCACACGTAGTGATTGATTCTTACCATATTCCGGATGTGTTCTTGACTTGATTTCTGCAAGTGATTTACAAAAGTAACAAAACCATAAGATATGATCAATAAGTCAAGATGAGACTGGGAAGACAAAGGGAAGGAGAAGATTCAAGACAGTACTAGCCTCGGTTTCCCAAGGAAGGCATCGTTGACTTCATCGCTACTTGGTCTTCCATTGAATGTTGAAAGCAAGATATACTCCTCCTTCCCAGATGGCTGATCGACTCATTTGTACAATTCGAAGGGTAGGGGTAGGACATCCTGCAATGAAGAATTCATATGTCATTCAACTTCATTGAAAACTGCAGCAACTCCAATTTTGATTGACGCAGAGATGAAGCTCTTTGAAGCTGAGAGATATTGATGAAACTGAAATATGAAGCAAAAGCATAAGCATTCGCCTCTCGACACATATCAATGATGTATGACATAATGTTCGTCTGATTCTTGCCTTTGTGAAACAAGAATTGACGATTCTTACTTCCAACATACTACGCGTTCAGGCTCAGCTACCAGGCAAACCAATAGACCTTTGAAGTTAGCCAACAATCTCCTTGAAAGAACAGATAAACAATATTTGGAGAGTACCAATGTCTTGACATCTACACCATTGATGATAAGATAATGTTTCGCACACCATCGAGACTAACTTTTTCATGCATTCAGAAGGAAATGCATACTTCCACACGCAACTTTCATTCTGAGAAAGCTTAGCAATTCTTCTGCGTTGTCCTTTTTCTTCGGCTAGGCAAGGGGATGGAGAAAGCAGAAAAGGGAAGACCTCTGGTGGTAAGGACGGGCCACCCCCAAGGCCAAATCTTGATTGATTCTAGCTTTATTGCATGCAAATTCAATCATTCATTGTGCTCAAACAGTACTTCTGCACGGTCATGGCTCTTTAATATGAGGTATGTGTCAGAGAGAGGGGAAATTTACTGAGAGCATCCATAATTGGGTATTGAGTTCCTGCATAATAGAGAAGCCGGAAGAAATAGCAATTCTCAAATGATGCAGCATACTCCAGTCTCTTGTTTCATCCCATAGTCTTCAAAACAAGTTTCAAGATAAAGAGAATCAGTTCAAATCTATATCCATTTTGTTTCCCCATATTAACATTGTACTTACTTGCATGATACCACTGGAACTTGGTAAATCCTGGAGAAAAAGAGCCAGGCTCGTTAGAAAGAGGCAAAACATTTGTTGCAGACTCTGCTAAAACACTGGATGCAGGTCTGCAGACAAAATGTTAAGCGATGGATTAAGAATGGTAATAACATGCAAGCATTACTTTGAAGAAATTGCTCAGTTTCTTGGGGTCATTTTATACAAGATTTTGGCTGATTTTTGTTTGAAGAATAGCTTACCTCTGTGACTCTGTAAAACAAGGAAACATGACTGAGAGATGCTTTCTACTAGTCTCTGTTTTTGTACTGACCTAATAATGACCAGCTGCTGGATATGGCTGCAGCCTCACTTGTAGGACATTATCGGACAGAAACGTGGATATTTATCAACATTCATCAGCTAAATATCTCGCTAAGTGCAATTAGAGTCAGAACCCAAGCAATGAAAGTGTTCAACTCAACAGAAAATTTTGGGACAAACCTTAAGCCTAGGATTGATGAGGATGACTGGACGCATACCGGCAGATTCAGTCATGCCCCTGAGATCCTGCAATCTCAAAATCAAGTGGTGCTTAACCATATAGTTGCGGCATATGTCATAAAATGGACATAATTGCGAAAGGATTAATGAAACACTTGCTATCAAGCTCTTACATCGATGATACAGTTACCCAAGGCATTTTGAGGAGCCACTAAGATAAAAATGTCATCTTGCTCGTCAACCTAGATTTAAGGCTTAGTAAAGTTACACATTGTGAAATGATTGCCCAATGAAATGGCTCTTAAAAGCGACATAAGCTAATGATAGAAATGCTGCTATGGATCAGAGGTGGAATAGCAATTTAACATCCAATGCATCTAATGCAACGACCATTTGAGCATACAAGATTGATTTATGAGCCGTCTCAGTGTCATAAACATTTAAATTTTAAGCCCCCATGAGTCAAAAAAGGAAGAGAACACAAGGTTGAAAGTTGAAAGTATGCACTAATCACATGGTGGGCAAATTCCTGCATGGGGTTGGATGTCAGAGAAGAACTTGGAAGTCCCACACCATGTATACTTGGATTCTTTAGAGTCTATATATTTGGATCTCTGCAAGTATTATGACAGCAACCACCTTGTCTGCCAATGACCAAAGAGAGAAGTAGTCAATGGTATGATCACCTATTTTAGATGAACTCAATTTCCCCGACCATATACCTATAGATCCAATCTTGACAAAGGTTCCTAATGCACCATGATCTCCCCAATCTATGAACTCCAATGTCTTGCGACTACCAGCAAGCTGCAGTGGCATTCCATTAAGAGCACCTTCTCCCATTGACGCTTGAACACAAACCAGCATGAGATGATTTTCTAACAAATATGAATATAAACGGGTAACCAACACCAAATCTTACTACAGGAGAGGCAAAAGAACTAAGTCAGATTTACCTTAACACGTTTTCCATCAATGAAAGAGCAATAACTCTGACAAGTTCCATCAGAGTACCTATTCTATAAACATCCTGTTCAGATTGCATTACTAAAATATGGTTAAATTCCTATTATTTGTTTGACGAAGGACCAAATGTTCTCAAACAACCATCTTACCATTTCTGGGTTTAGCTCTGGGATATTGATTTCTACCTGAAATGTTCACGAGAAGAGCAGCATGAGTTTGGCTTTGGGAGTAACATGCATATTTTGATGAGGAAAACTGTAATTAGACGAAACAGGGTAAATCTGTTCGAGTAGGAAGTTCCCCTTAAATTTCCAGCTTTGGATTCTTTTTTTATCAGTAAAAAGAGGATCAACTTGATTTTTAAGTATTTGGAAGTCATGATTGTGGAACTGACTTAAGATATCTAAATCTCTCGTTAGTTTCTTTCTTCAAGTAATTCAGACCAATGAAAACAGTATCAAAGACGAATATCCTACCTTCAGTCTTGTTTTTCCATCATATATGGCTCTCTGCGTAGCTTGAAGCACATCGCCATAGAAATATGTCCTGATTTCTCTAGAGTAAGGAATATTATTCAACCTAGTAGGTATTCCCCGCCATTTACCCTGTAGAATGCTAAAGCAAAATAAGGCAAGAATATAGCACAGATATTAATCAAAACTCCGCAGATCCATGATGCAGCTTTCAAACTAGGGACAAGGATAAATGTATAGTATGTTGAAGTACCTCTTTTTTAGTTGCCTGATTTGATGGCTGTGAGATCAGATACAGGGTTCCCTGAAAGAAATGTCACAGGCTTACAAGACAGTGGGATTAAGAAAATCGACACTCATGAACATCAACCCTTTTGTTTGGATAGAGACCTCACAAATGGACTTGTCTCATCAAAGATAACAATTGTCCTACAATACATTTCTTACTAGTCTTTCAACAGTACTTCCTTCAGTTAAGCAAAACTAATGCTTTGAATTGTGTTTCTAGAATTCCATGAGAAGTAACTCATCCTTGGAATCATTTAATGTTGGCTGTACTTTCCGAAGCTTTGCTACTTAGTTGCTCTTGCTAATTCTACATCAACACATCCTTTCAGTCAATGAGCGGAAGTCAGTATCCTTCATTTCCCTCTAAAAATTGGTGGCCTCCCACTTCTAGGAAAAGAAAAATAGACTCACGGTTGAAGTATCAAAGGAGGACGATCCCAATTGCACTTCGGATAATATTACTCATACCTAGTTTTGTTGTTTTTGCTTTATCTTTTTGGCTCGTTGACGGCAGTGAGTCTACTTCGCTGAAAACCACATCTTTGGGCGATTTCCATCAATCTGCACTCTCCAAAATGCAATCTATCACAGGCTGTTACCAATCGCCATACAATTCTTAATGAGAAGTGGAAGAAAGGGGCAGTTGAGAGCAAGGGAGGACCTTATTCATTATGCTCAAATAAGTCGATAATATAGCCTGAGCATTTTGCTTGTCTATTCCAAATGTGACTTCACCTAATACGAAAATCAAAAGTAAAATTACACAAAGGAAATGTAGGCAGACGACCAAAGGTAGCTAATCAGGCCTATGCACTAATTAGAAAGTGACAATTTTGAGGAAGCATAAGCAAGCATATATCTCATAGACTCCTAGTCACCAATATATGTTAATGCTTCTTATGTGGATATTTTGATTGTGTTGTGATTCTAGTGCAAGTTGAAGATAACATTTGACTCCAAAGGAAATTGGAACAGCTAACAGTGGACTAGGTCAATACTAATAAGCACAAACCTAAGTTCAATATGGGATATAGAAAATGATATATTAAGGTTGAAAATGATGACATATTAAGCGAAAACATTTTGAGTGGAAAATGATTAAATTCGACCTAATTATTTTATGAAATGGAAAGAAGACAAAAAGAAATTATCGACCTTTTCCTCTCCTCTTTCATCAGGAAATTTAAAATTTTGGATATTAAGTATTTTGGCCCAATCTAAAAGATACAAATTAAAGAAAAGAACTAGAAAATCCGAATTTAAGTTGTAAGGGCCTTTTGGTCTACGAAAATTATTTTCATGTTCGATTTCAACGTAAAGGAAACTGAAATTTTCTGAGCAAAAAAAAAAGAAAAAAGAAAAAAAGAATCTGAACTCCCTTATCATTTTTACGATTTTTTTCACCTGTGGAGAACTTCTTCGATTTTTCCCCTGAAGCATCGCGTCAACTTCCACGCCAGATCGACCACCAAAAAAAAAGAAAAAAAAAATCCAGGCCAGCGTCTCCATTCCTCGAACTAATTCAGAGACAAAAGTACAACAGCAGGCTATCAAGAAAAATCGTCTTACCAAATTTATGCTGATGAAATTGGCAATACATCTCGACAAAGAATAGCGTGACCTGCTTCTATCTAACTTCGAAAGGAAACGCGAATCGTTCCAACATCGTAGCCAAAGTGCTTGACTTGTCGAAGCATTATTTTCATCAATCAATTGTGTCTCTGCCGCAGCGGTGCAATGAAAATACGAGATTCCACTAAGTTGTATCGTTGAACGTCTTTTGTTCTCGAAAGTTGTATCTCTGTTTGGTAACTTGACAAATTGTAATAATTTCTATTCTTTTGCTCTCGAAAGTAAATTTGGAACTGAAATTCGTTTGGTAAAATTTTTGCTCCTAGGAACAAATTTCTAGTTTATTTGTTCCCGAAAATAGATTTGAAACATAATCGAGAAGTTAAAAAAAGTTAATTTTTTGTTCCCGAGAATAATTCTAGAATCAACTAATCTATTTTCTCTATTTTATTTTATTTTCCTTTTTCCTGTTCTTCTTCATTCTTTCTTCTTCCTCAATTGACGTCGCCGCCACCGTTGCCGTCTCTGTTGCCGTTGGCGTCCATTGCCTATTGCCGCCAGTTGCCGGCGACAGGTTGGGCAAGGTCCGGCGAGCTCGCCAATGGCCAAGTGGGTCTCCCCTAGCCACCGAAGAGCCTCGCTTGGTCGGGCGAGCTCAGTCTCGCCAAATTTGCGCAAGGTCAGGGCAACGCCAACCTTGCGGTGGCTTGGCGAGGTTGAGTCCCGCCGGCGGTTGGGCGAGCTCAGGGCGAGGCCGAGCGCCCAACTGCTGGTGAGACACGGCTGATGAGGTGCGGCCTCGCCGAGAGCCAGCGACACTTCCGCGAGGTCGCCAACCCTCGTCTAACCGTCGTCGATCATCCCAAACTCCGCGACCGATAGACCTTGAAGGAGAAGAAGAGAAAGAAAAGAAAAAAATAAAGAAATAAAATTATTTAAAAATTATAAAAAAAATGATTTAGATTAGAAAATTTCATAATAGTACCAAACACAATTCTATTTCGAAAATTGAAATTTTGGATAGTTACCAAATGGCTTAAATTACTTAGAAATTATTCCCAAGAATAGAATAAAAAAGAATCATTTCTAATTAGAAATTGTTTCTGAGAACGGAAACATTACCAAACGCGCTGCTATCCACAATTCGCTGTTGCGCCTAGCAACCCTTCCTGAGCTATGAAGAAAAGTACCTGGAGTTCTCTTTTATAGAGGGGCATGCTTAGCCTGTTGTCAGTCGGGTAGTTTTCATGGTGGTACGATGCCGATGTGATGATTGATCATTGTGACCTTACCCTCAAGAAAAGGTAGTTGCTATTATCACGAGGCGAATAGGGATTTGTCTTGTTGAAGGAAACTTCAAATTCTCGAGGAAGATGGTGGCCGCCTTGTTCAGAATTGTTCGGACATTAGTACGTGATGGCAGTGGGATTGGATGCTGTGATGCTTTGTATGGATGATGATGTATCCATTTGAAAGGTTAGATTGTCGTCTTATACATGAAGCTAAATCTTGAATTTGTTGTCGACTTTTCATATGACCAAAATGCCTTTAACTTGTTCTCCAATCAATTATTTACATGAACTAACACAAAATTGATTATTTATATTTGGGATGGTGATATCATTAGCGCTTGAACTTTTCCTCATTTTTAGACATTTTCTATTTTGTTTAATGTCATCTTTGAATTTAAAATTTTTGTATTTCGTTAAATGTTTAAGGAAATTTTCTTATATTGTTGTTAAAATAACTGACTTTTCATTTTGTTTGTTCAATTTCATCTTGAAACCTTAATTTGTTCGTCCATTTTTTCTTATATCATATGGTTCTTTTCCTAATACTTTGTAAGATAAACTTCGGTAACCCTTATCTAAAACTAGTCATTTTCAACACAACAAATTGACAAAACATACACACCCACATCTTAACGTGATTGTATAAACTTGATCATACTCAATAATAAACATGTTAGGTAAAAATTGACCTTATGCTTGTTTATGATGCGCTTGGACTCGTTTAGTCAAGTAATCTAAAATATTCCCTGTATTAAGAAATATCTTTTGACATGAAATACACTAGCAAGAATTTTTATATGTAAAAATTCACATCTTAAATGTTTTGTGTTGTATAATTCATGTTATCGAAGTCTTACAATTGGATTTTAAAGTTTTGACATAATTAAAAGAACATTTTGCGTTAAGATTAATATAAATTTGATATGAAGCAATTGAGAGAATGAACAAAAGAACAACTTATGAACTAAATTGAGTGGAAATGAGACTAAGCAAAAATTATGTTAAGACATACACTAAATAGAATGTTCCATCCACGTAAGCAAATTCGATGAGTTAATTTACTGAAATGAGCACTATTAAAAGTTTTGAGATGACACTGGAAAAAGAAATTCATGAACTTAAATGGGCATATTTTATGTTGCATCAAATCACATGATTTTAGCTTCTCTCCTCGGCTTCCATTCTCTTCGTAGATAAGTGTCTCTTCGGCTTTGTTTGTTTCATAGAAAAGAAAAAAATTAGGAATAATTAATCAATGAAAAACATTCTTATTATTGATAGCAATTTATATCTAAATATCTTCGTAGATGATGAAAATATTTTTCACTTATTCATTTTTTAAGCGATAAGAATAATTATTTTTAGGAAAGTATTTTGCAAATCATTCATTTTTAGCAAAAATAAATGTAATTTTAATTAAAAATGAACAATTTCATACACATGATCCCTCGCGTAGCCCCTCAAAAGTTTGAATTTGTTCATTTTCATCCGACACACATTCACAATTTTTATCCTAAAACCTTAATTATCGTTGGAAAAACTCAGCCACCAAAAGTATGGCAAAGGCACACAAATTATTAGTTAATAATAATAGTAATAAATTACGTTATAAGCAATTTCACGGAGCAGAGGCAACTTCTCATTTCGAATGCCCACCGCTGGATGGTTGACGCGCGAGTCGCTGACGCTGAGTCAGCCCATCGTCCTTCGGGATCGAGTTTCTATTTTTTGCCACATTTTTTAATTTATCTGACCGAGATTCATATTATTAGAGGGGTCAAAAACCGAATCAAAAACCAAATCGAAAAGCTCGATTTTTTTTGGGTTTGACTCTCATTCAATTTGGTCTTCATTAAAAATAGAAACTTTTTTAATTGATTCGGTTTTATGAATTCTGAATCAAACCGATAAAATCTATAAAAAAAAAAGATTATTTTATTTTTTAAATTCTTTTTTTATCTTTTTATTTTATTTTTCTTCTTTTTCTTCATTAATTTAGCCGGTCGGCGGCCACAGTGGCAGCCAGCAGCCGGCAACCGGCAACCGGACAGAGGCTAGCTGGAGCCTCGCCATAGGCTGGGGAGGCTCCGCCTCGCCTGACGCTGGTGAGTTTGACTCTCGCCGCAGCCAACCACCTTTTTCTTCCAATTATTTATTTATTTATTAGTTATTTACTCTTAGTCAAAATATCCGGGAGCTCCTGTGAATACGCCGGAATGATGAAAACGCTCTTCGCCTCCATGTCCGCCGAGCACCCGCGGGTGGGGCCTCCGCCCCCTCGCTAGCGGCGGCTCCGTCATGCCGAAAAGGACTGCGCAATGAGTGCCTCCGTTTTCCATGGTTCCCCCTCAGCACAACCAAAGCTTTTTGGATTTCAGAAGGAAGAAGGAGAAGGTGCAGAATATACGAACGCGAAAAGCCTATACGCTTCTCTCTCTCTCTCTCTTCCTTCTTCACTTCCAGTCAGCAACACAGTAGAGAGAGAGAGAGAATGGGAGAGATGCTGCTCGGTCAGCTGCAGAGCGACGGGTAGAGCGCGACCCCGAAAAGCGCAAATTCAATCGGATCTTTCGATTTCAGGTTTTCGAGATTGAGCTGAACACTCACACGTGCACGAAAGTTAAGAGCTTGGAGAACGCGTCCCTCTTCTTGGGGACCATTTCTACCTTCTCTTTGCAGTTCGATGAAAAGCATCACATTAAGCTGAATTACATTTATTTTACCGATTATTTGTGGCCCCTGCCAATTGAAAGAGGGAGTAGACGTAAACATGGGAATATAACCCGTCGAAGATTGCACGACCGAGCTGTATCTCATGACGAAGTTTCATGACCATTATTCTCTTCCGTTTTGGATCGAACCAAGCTTTCAATCCATAGGTAAAGAGTTTGGCTTCTTCTTCTTTTTTTTTTTAAATTATTGTTGATGAAGTAAGCAGATTGGTCGAATGCTACGCTATATAGATGGTTAGGAATTAAATTTGGAAAATTGAAATTGTTAGAAGATTGGAAGTGAAATTGTGCTGAAATTCATTTTGATTTTTACGATCAAGTCTTTTCCTTGTTTTATTTCCTTTAGTTTACAACATCCAAATGTGTTAGCAACGGCCAACATATCAGTTAAAGCCATAGCTTGGTCCTTGATACATTAGAGTCTTGAATCTAAATTTGTGTACAAGATGCTTCAATTTTTGCCTCTACTAGTGATGATTTTTTCGTTAATTGCTGCCTCAGCCTCTGCTTCATATCATGTTTTTGTCGATGACTTGGTATTTTATTTTATTTATTTATTTAGAATCTTTCCTTCCTTATATAAAATTATGAACACTAGAGATCTAGTAATATAGACAAGACGATTTGTTTTTCTAAATTCACCGAAAGAAGTTCTATTTTATCCTTCCATAGGAATTTGGGCCGTGTCCCCGTCCCAATATGAGAGCCAAGCAATCTGTCGAAGCGGTGGAATATGAAAATACATCTGTACTGTTAAAAAACAAAAATAGTTTAGTGTAATGTTCTAGACCTACTGCTCACCCTTGCGGCTAATTCATTATCTTCTTCTTGGCAATACAAAATGCCCCGCTCAGATCTTGAGGTGTCTTTTCTTTTTTTGTCCTTTTTGGATTGTGAAGAAAAATATCCAAGTTCTCTTTGTTGGCGAGCTAAGTACACCGATGTGACGATTGGTCCTCGTTTAAACACTATAGACTTAATTCGAGAAAAGTTAGTTGCTATTATGAAGGGCAGCAAATAAGAATTTATTTCATTTTAGGAAACTTCAAATGATGTATTTACTTGACTTTTTTTCTGGTTTTCATTCGTTTTTTGTTCCTCGTAACAAAAAGAACAAAAACCTGTTCTTGCTAACATCACATTGTTTTTTTGTTCCCGAATAAAAACTTAGCCGGGAATGGTTTGGGAGCAGGAAACGAAGCAAAAAAAAGTTGCTTCTTGTTCCGGGAACAATTTCTAGAAATAAACTGATTTTCTTTTTTAATTTTCTTTTATTTCCTTTTCTTGCCGCGACCACCATCAATTTCGGAGCCACCGCCCATCAAATCCGTCGCCGCCTTGATCGCCGCCCAGCCGCTGGACGCCGGACGATCGCCGCCCTTGGTGGTCGCCGAAACCCGCCGCCCGCCGTCGTCACCGACGTCGCCGCCGCCGCCGCCGTCATTTTGCCCGCCGTCGCCTCTCCGCCCGCCATCTACCCCGCCGCCCGTCGTCGCCCGCCGTCGCCTTGATGCCGTCGCCGCCGTCATCGCCGGCCGTTATCATTGGCCCGGGTTGTCGGCTGCGTCGATGGGCTTCCGGTGGTGACCGTCGGCAGCCCGGCGGCGTGAGGCGGTAAACCAGGCGGCGACGGCAACGGCCGAGGCGGCGGCAATCCGTCGGCAAGATTAAAAATTGAATAAATACAAAAAAGAAATTGTTACGTTATCAAACGCATTTCTATTCTTTTTATATTCCAAGAGTATAAATTTTGTGTCGTTATCAAATGGGTTCTTTTACTCGAAATTGTTCTCCATAGCAGAAATAGAAAAGAACCATTTCTGAAAAAAAACTCTTCCCCGGAACAGAAGCGTTTGCATGCGCAGCCTTAGCCTCCAAAACTTTTTGGGGAAATGCTGAGGTATTTGATAAGTTTGTACAAAGGGCTTTCAATTAAATGTTGACCTTAAGAAAGTTGAAAGCCCAAAAAAGCCCAATAGTGATAGGGACTAGTTTTGGGCTTTCAGCATTTGACCAAATATTAAAACTATCTTCTTTTTTTTCCAAAACTATAATCATAAATTTTTTAGTTTTTTTGTTTTATCTCTCATTGTTCCAAAATTACACTTATCTTCACTAGAGTCAGTAAAGAGTTTAATTTTTTTAATAAAAAAAATGAAATCCAAAAGCCATTTATAAAAAAAGATTTGCCAAACAATTTTTACGCCAAAAGAGCTTTGCAAAGAATTTTTTACCAAGCGCAATTTGCATTTCCTTAATATTCTTTATGCCAAAGATATTTGCATTTTCCTAAGGCCCATTTCCAAAGTTGATCTAAACGCAGCCAAAGTCTTGGAGCAAGATTGTGATTGCCTTGATCGGAATTGTTCGAACATTAGCACGTGATGGCAACGTGATTAGATGCAATGATGCTTTTTTTTTTTAACGGAGGATGACGTATTTATTTGAAATGTTACATGCCCATCTATTTTATACATAAAGCTAAATCTTAAATTTATTGTTGACTATTCATATGACCAAAACACCTTTAACTCATTTCTATATAGAAAAGTTTAAAAGAGAACGTTATGTACAGCTAATAATTACAATTCGATGTCTCCTAGAGGTTGCCTAATAAATCATTTTCTTATTCTTTTTAATAAGCATGTGTGTGTGTATATTATCTCATCACTTTTGAAACATACCTATTTTCTTTAAATGCATTTCGGATCAAGCATGTACAGAGCGCAAGAAAAATAACTAGTCCTACTTAAACTCAGCTTTTGTTTGGCTCTAATTTGGGATTGTAATTGCGGTTTGCAAAATAGGGCTTGGTAACATATTGTTCTCCAATCAATTATCAATCCTCGTTAAGTGAACCAACGCCAACCCAATTATTTATATTTTGGGTACCTTCATCCATGGTCCTTAAACTTTTTCTGATTGTTCAACTTTTTCTAATTTGTTCAATGTCATCTTTTATTCTATGTGGTCCTTCCATTAAATGTTTAATGAAATTTCCTTACGTAGCTGATAAGTAACTGACTTGTCCTTTTGTCCTAGAACTTTATTTGCTCATTCATTTTCATCCTTATACTATTTGGTTCTTTCTCTCTAAGGCCGTTGCTTGAGTATGGTGAGAGTCAACAAATATTTTGCAAGAAAAACCTTGATTACCCTTATCCAAAACTAGTCATTTTCAACGCAACACTCCGACAAGACATTACACCGCACGCCTTAATGTATTCATATAAGTGGGATCATATTAAAAAATAAATGTGTCGGGTACGAGTTAATCTACTATTTTTTTGTGACGTGCTTGAACACTCATATAGTTAAGTAATCTAAAACATTCCCTATATTGAAATATCACGTTTGTTCACATTTAGATATTCTTGCAACATGAAAAAAAAAAAAACCATTTTGTATGTAAAATTCATATCTCAAATGTTTTTGTTGCGAAGTCCATTTGATGAATGTGTTATGTTTGGATTATAATGTTGTGAAATAATTAAAAAGCATTTTATATTCAGATTTAATCTAATTTGATATGGAACAGTTCGGAGGAATAAATAGAACAGTAACAAAATATGAAAACAAATTTATGCCGAAATGTTGATGCCCTACATAAAGGAAACTAACGAATTCAATTTGTTACAATATTTCAATGGTTAATATCCTGAAAAATCCCAAACCGATACACTTGTGACAAATTTACCTTAAACTAATTTTTTGATCATAAAAAATCCTAAATTGGTATATCTTTGACAAATTTACTATAAACTGACACACTTGTGACAAATATACCTTTTGTTAGTTTTCATTAAATTTTACTGTCAAATTATTGAGTTAAACGATACGTGACAATGAACTAATGTACTAATTTGGGATTTTACTATCCATTATTACAATTGTACCATTTTGTGGCTTTTTTTTCTGTTATTAATCAAATTTAATAAATGATATATTTGTCACAAATATACAAGTTTAGGGTTTGTGGTGATTGAACAAATTAGTTTTGAATAAATTTGTCATAAATATATTAGTTTTTGGTTTTTTGTAATCATTTGAAATAATTTGCCATAAGTATATTGGTTTGAGGTTTTTCGTGATAAAAAAAAATTAGTTTTAGTAACATACAAATTTAAGATTTTTCAGGATATTAACCCTATTTCAATTAAGTGTTTTCAAGATAAAATTATCACACATGTGTATGTGTTTAAGGTTTTATATGATTTCATCCGGTCCACCTCGCGCCTCTCCCGTCGCGCTCTTGCCATCGGTGCCATTGCAGGCGTCCATACAACTGGCGAACTCAATTCAGTAAAGAGAAGACGCAGGCTGCTGAAGATTTCAAACTGGGAAATCGAAATTAAGGTTCGTCGCTGGCAGCGTTCGTCGCTCTTCAGGTCTCTTCTCTCTCTCTCTCTCTCGCTTAGGTTGTCTTCCTCGCTGCCTTCCTCGCTGCATCAAACTTGGTTGAATCTCGGTTACTCTTGGGGGCATCGATGATGGGTTAATCCAAAAATTCATTCTTGCACTGCGATTCTTAACATAAATTGTGGAATCTCTTATTCTCTGAGACGTCGTCGGGGACCCCGCAATTTTAGCCACTTTATCGATCGCAACGAAATCAGACAAACATCACATTATTTTGTCTCCTTTTTGGTTCGGTCGAAATTTTTCTCGAATGACTATTGATTATCTTAAGAATTGTAGCCTTAATCCGGTAAACATAACACAAACATGGCACCTCGTTTCCTTTTCTCGCTTTAGAATTTTGAGTTTTCCTGGTGGGATCAAGATCATCAAAGCTGACTGATTCTCTATCTCCTCTAGGAGAATTCTGCTTCATATCGATTTGATCAAAGTCGACAATGGCGAGGAACTGGGCGGATGTCTCACCAGAGTTGCTAGAACTATGCTCGCACTACCTTTGTCCCCAGGACTTGCGGGCATTCCGAGCAGTTTGCCGCTCGTGGCGATCCGTTCTTCTCGGAGAGAGGAGCAGCATCCCGTGGTCGATGCTTGCGGACAAAGCGGAGACGGCGCGGCGCGAGGTCTTTTGCCTCTCGTGCCGGCTCGTTCACCAAGTGTCCATGCCGGAGGAGAAGGCGAAGAGGTGCCTCGCATCACGAGGTTGGTCGTTCGCGCTCGGCGGCCGGGAAGTCTGCATGATGAAGAATCCCATGTCGCGTCACAATTGCATTATCAAGCTCCCCCATGATGAGTTCGACCCTAAGTTTGTCCCATCCGTCAGCCCTACTACATCTCTAGATTGCGAGGTCATGGCCATCCATAGAAGCGCGGACGGCGACTGTGGTTTGGAAACCTGGCGACCGAGGAGTGGACGGCAGTGAATATTTTCGATCCCGGGATTATATTTGGGAAAATATTACAAATGGTCCATGAATTTTCATTTAATGTTCAATTTCATCCATGGGTTTTCGATTTACTCAATTTGATCATTGAATTTTCATCTAATATTCAATTTTATCCATAAGTTTTCGATTTACTCAATTTGGTCTTTAAACATTCATCTAATGTTCCATCTAGTCCTTAACCATTTAAAAATTGACTAATTTCCTTCTTCTTTTTTTTTTTAATACCAAACTGTTTTTTTATAAATAAAAAAAATATCAAACTAGTTTTTTTTTGTCAAAAAAATACCACATTTATATAAAGTAATAAATGTCAATATTTCTTTCCTTTCTCCATATTAAAAATAAATGGAAAAAAGGGACAATAATAATAAATAAAGGTGAATCTTGCATTTTGAATTTTTTTTTGTATATGCAAATTAATTGAATAATGTACAAAAACCCATCAATCGATTTTTTTATGGACTTCACCGAAAAGGGGAAAATGGACTGATGGGTTTTTGTACATTATTTATTAATAAAAAAACCAATTTGGTATAAAAAAAATGAAAATTAGTCAATTTTCAAATAGTTAGGGACTAGATGGAACATTAGATAAAAGTTCAGGGACTAAATTGAGCAAATCGAAAACTCATTGATGAAATTGAATATTAGATAAAAGTTCATGGACCAAACTAAGCAAATCAAAAGCTCATGGATGAAATTGAATATTAGACGAAAGTCCAATGACCATTTGTGATATTTTCCCATTATATTTGGGATGCCATATTTTATAAGGGGTGCTTTGTTGCTATTGATTGTCAAAGTAGGATATTGGGGTGTGACGGGAATGGGTCAACTCCGTTCGAAGCTCAAGTGATTTTCGAGATGCCAAGAAGGTTTATATATTAAGGACACCCCGATTTGGTGCAATTATCGACGGAAGACCCATTACTTCTGGGTGGAGTTTATTTAGTGCAGTCAACAACAGGATCACTCTTACTTGTGTCACTATGGGAAAAAGTTGTACCTGATCGAATCTTTCGATTTCGAGTTTACAAGGTTGACTTGAATACTCAAACATGCACAGAAGTTAAGAGCTTGGAGAACATGTCCCTCTTTGGACACCGGCGAAAGGCATCACATTAAAGCGAATTGTATTTATTTTATTTATGATCGATGGCCCCGGCCGAGTGAAGAGGGAGGAGGCATGGACTTTGGAATATACCACATTGAAGATTGTACAACCGAGCTGTATCTCGTGGCGACGAATTATGACCGTAATTCTCTTCCACTTTGGATTGAACCAAGCTTTTAACCCACAGGTAAATAGTTTGGCTTTAATTTATTATTGATGAAGTGAACAGACTACTGGCGGATTGCTATGCTATGGATAGTTAGGAATTGATTTCGAAAACTTGAAATTGTTAGGTCATTGGTAGTGAAATCGTGCTGAAATTCATTTTGATTTTTACAATCAAGTTTTTTCCTTGTTTTATTTCCTTTAGTTTGCACATTCACATGTGTTGGGAACGGCCAACACATATTGGTTAAAGCGACTACTTGGTTCTCAATGCATTACTCTCGAATATGAATGCGTCCGTTACACACTTCAATTTTCGCCTCAAACAATGATGAATTTTTGGCAATAACCAGTCTACATATCATATCTGTTCTATTTCAAAAACTGAAAATACTGAGTGCAGCATTCAAGACGCATCTTTTGGATCATATGAGATCCCTATTTTCGTTTTCCTTGACTTGTACATATTAATTCAGTTCATGCGCATACGGTAAGAATTTGTTCACCAACGCTTTCTCTCGATTGTATAGATAAAATTATGGCACCGTTCATTTTTACTGAAAATGTGATGTTTCTAGAATATATTTTCCTATAAGCCATTTTTCAAGAAAATGATAATATTTTCTAATGTTAGGCTGAAATTTGAAATTGAAGTGGAAAACATTTTTCCCCATTCGATATTTGATTTGATTTTTCTCCATACACTTCTTTTGATCATTTTTTGTTTTTATTTTTTGTTTTATTTTAAAAAATTCAAATTTTGAATTATTCTTCATTATTCTTTTCTTTTGTTTGTTTTCCTCAATTGATTGCCGGCAACGGTAAGTGAGGACACCCTCTAGTGGCGCTCCAATGTTGCCTATTTGGTGAAGTCCAATCCCCGTCACCTTCTGACAAGGCTTGAGTATAGTCGATCTAGCAAGGCTTGAGCCTCGTGGCCTCTGGTAATGCTCGAGTCTTATCGCTATCTAGCGATGATCGGCATCGCCGATTTAGCAAGCTCTAGTTGTTAGTGGTGGGTTGTTAGCCTTTGCTAGCCTTCGTCGAGGACGTCGATCGACCAAAGAAAAAGGAAAAGAAAAAGAAAGAAAAGGGAAAAAAATGAATGAATAAAAAATAATGAAAATTCGATTTTTAAAAAAGAAAAAGTTTAAAAATAAAATAAAATAAAATGGTATTTGATGAAAGAATGTATGAAAAATATTTTCCTCTTTCCTCAAATTAAAAAAAAAAAATATTAAAAATTTTTTTTTTTTTTTGAAAAATGTTGGAAGTAATTTCTTCCCGGACGAAGCCCAAGAATAGAAAAAGAATCGCTTTCCAAGTTTCTGCGTAGACAGAATCGAGAGAGATCATTCTCGGGAATTTCATGACAAAAGCCAATCCCCCACCCACCAATCAATTACTTGCACGTGGCATCTCATGAGGGCGCACGAACCCCGAGGTCAACCACGAAAGGTGGGACACGTGCGTGGCCCTTGCCTCGGATCCCGAGCCGGTCGCGTTTCGCGCGTGCCGATTTCCTTTCGGCACTCCTCGTTGTCGGGGGCCTACCTATCTACAGGGCAACTGAAAAACACGTGATTCATCTTGGTCGACCTACTACCACTAACCTCTACGCCAATTCGTTATCTTCTTCTCGGCCATACGAAATGGCCTGGTCAGATCTTGATGAGCCTTTTCTTTTTCTTGTCCATTTTTGAGCTGTGAAGATGGATATCCAAAGCTCTCTTTTATGGAGGGCCTTGCCTTAGCCTGTTGCCAGCCGAGTAGTTTTCATCGTGGTACGATGTTGATGTGATGATCGATCGTGATCTCGATATTGTGACCTTGACTTGAGGAAATCCAGTTGCCATTATGGCGGGGCGAACGGGGATTTGTCTCGTCTTGGAAAACTTCAAAGCCTCAAGCAAGGATGTGGTTGCATTGATTAGAGTTGTTCGGACATTGGTATGTGACATAATGGGATTAGATGCCATGATGCTTTATCGGGAGGATCATGTATTAATTTGAAAGGGTAGATTCTTATCTATTTTATACATAAAGCCAAATCTTGAATTTATCGTTAACATTTCATATGACCAAAATACCCTTAACTCGTTCTCCACTAAATTATCAATCCTCATCGCACGAACCAACACCAACATGATTATTTATATTTAGGGTGGTGACATCATTAGCTTTTGAACTTTCCTCATTTTTTATTTTATGATATCTTTGAATTTTTCAAATTTTTGTATTTCATTAAATGTTTAATGAAATTTTCTTACATCATTGTTAAAGTAATTGATTTTTCATTTTGTTTGTTTGATTTCATCTCGAAACTTTATTTGTTGCTCCATTCTTTCTCATACCATTTGGTTCTTTTCCTGATGTTTTCTAAGATAAACCTCAATAACCCTTATCCAAAACTAGTCAATCTCAACACGACAAACTGACAAAACATACACACCACACATCTTAACGTGCTTGTATAAGCTTGATCATATTCAATAATAAAAATGTTAGGTACAAATTGACCTTATACTTGTTTATGATGCACTTGGACTCATTTAGTCAAGTAATCTACAGTATTGCCTGTATTAAGAAATATCTTTTGACACGAAATACACTGGCAAGCATTTTTATATGTAATAATTCATATCTTAAATGTTTTGTGTTGTGTAATCCATTTTATCGAAGTCTTACGTTTTGATTATAAATTTTTGACTTAAATAAAAGAACATTTTGTGTTGAGATTTAATCTAAATTTGATATGAAGCAATTGAGAGAAAGAAAAAAGGAACAGCTTATAAACTAAATGGAATGGAAACGAGATTAAACAAAAATTATGTTAAGACATACGTCAAACAGAATGTTCCGTCTATGTAAGCAAATTCCATGAGTTAGTTTATTGAAACGAGCTTTTCTAAAAGTTTAGAAACGAAGTTGGAAAAAAAAAATTCAGGAACTTCACTGGATATATTTTTATGTCGGATCATATCACATGATTTTAGCTTCTCCAAGTTCTACCTTGGCTCCCATTCTATTTATAGATAAGTCTCTCTTCAGCTTTGTTTATTTCACAGAAAAGAAATAATTCAAGAAATTATTTTCTTAAGAATGATCTATTATACTGCTCAAAATAATATATTGATGAAAAAGTTTTTTTTATTAACAACTTATATGTAAATATTTTCGTGAACACTGAAAATATTTTTTGCTAATTCATTTTTTCAAGTAACAAAAACAATAATTATTTTTATGAAAATAAAATATTCTTTTTTTTATAAATCAGTTTCATACAAATAATCCCTCACACAGCCGCCTCTAAAATTTGATGTTGTTCAATTTCATCCAACACACATTCGCAATTTTTATCCTAAAACCTTAATTATCGTTGGAAAAACTCGGCCATCAATAAAGCATGGCAAAGACACATAAATTATTAGTTAATAATAATAGTAATAAATTACGTTATAAGTAATTCCATGGAGTAGCGGCAAGGCAACTTCTCATTTCGAATGGTAGCCGTCGGACGGTTGACTCGCGAGTCGCCGAGTCAGCCCATCGTCCTTCCGGATCGAGTTTCATTTTTTTTTTAACTTTTCTAACTGAGATTCCCGTGGCACTCTTTTATTTTTTAATTTTGGGGGTTCTGATTATTTATTTATTTATTAGTTATCCGGGAGCCTCGGCGAATCCGCCGGGACGACGGAAACGCCCTCGGCCTCCACGTGCGCCGAGCGCCCGCCGGTGGGGGCCGCCGCCATGCCGCCCCCCGCCCCCACCTCGCTGGCGTCGGCTCCGTCGTGGTGCCGAAAAGGACTGGGCAATGGGCAATGAGTACCTCCACTTTCCATGGTCCCCCCCACGCAGCAGATCTTGTCAGAACATACGAACGCAAAAAGCCGTCACGCTTTTCTCCATCTCTCTCTCTCTGCCTTCCTTCTTCACTTCCAGTCAGCAACACAGTAGAGAGAGAGAGAGAGAGATGCTGCTCAGTCAGCTGCAGAGCTCGCGGCCGCCGTGGATTGCACCGCCTCCTCGCCTTCCCGGGCGCCGCCGCAATCCTCCTCCTCCTCCTCCGCCGCCGAGGTGCTCATCTCCGCCTCTCTCTCTCTCTCTCTCTCTCTATCTCTCTCTCGCTCTCTCTCTCGATCTCCGCGTTGAGTTTCGTTGAGGTGCGGAGTAGGCTTCGATCATGCGACGTCTAGGTGATTATTAGGATGGCGACATTGACCTTTTCGGATCGAGTTCGCGTATCTCGTCGAGTTTGAGGCGGGGCCTGATTCGTGTCTTGCTGTCGCGGCCGGCCAGGAATTGATTGCTGCTTCTGAGAAGCCGCGAGTGTTGAATACGAGGGGCAACGCCGATAGCGGCTAATTAATGATGTTCGCAATCCTCCGTGAATGAGACAAAAAGCGCTTTTTAATGTCTTTTGCCGCGTTTCCTTCCTTTTCTCTTCCTTCTTTTTTTCCGGTCGGGATTGTGACGGATGTTTTGTGGTTTGATCAATCGAAATTACTCTGACCGGCGAAGATTCGAAGAGCGAATCTGGTGCGAACGAGAATTCGAATTTTTTTTTTTTTTAATGAATTAATTGCTTCGGAGAATCCGGAAGTGTATATGCGATGCTCTGTCGAGAGCACCAGTCGACGATGATGAAGCTGGAATGTGCGCGGTATTTGCATTCGTATAACGAATAGTAAGTCTTCTGTTGAATGTGGAGAGAACTTTCGTTATTCTCTACTGAGGGAATCTGAGAGATTAATGAGATGGAAATTTACTTGTAAATAGAAGTCTCGAGGTACATTCTTTGTGATTCGCTGGTGTTTATGGTAGAGCTGGACTTTTCGAGAGGCTGACACACTGACATCATATCTCTTTCTTCTCCCCCAGCAAAGGGATGCGGATACAAAGCCTGTGGTTCAAACATCCAGCTTTTTGTCGGCGTGGCACCGTGAGGCACAAGCAAGGTGAGTTGTTTGCATTCTCTGTTGACCCATTTGAAGAAAGATCGCTTGATTGCCATTTATTTAATGTTGTACCGAGCAAAAGATCTAAATTGTGTGCCTGGTAGAGAGATTTTCGTATGTTACAATTTGTGAAGTAGAGTCTAGGGGGAAGCTGACAGGTCCAGGAATTTAGTGAAACCTCCAGTTGTTTTGTGGGTTATCCGGTTCTCCACACTTGGTCAGGTCAGAAAGGGCGCGACTGTGAGGAGTCTGTCCCTCTATCTCTTCGCCAGTATGCTGTGAGTGTGGTCCAGAAGTACTTAACCACACGTGCTAGGTGATGGAATAGTGATTCTAATCACTTTTCTCCCCTCCAGTAGATTGACAGTAATTTTGGGTCATATGTATGCATTCATTTATGGTGCATCACTGCTATTTTTATATTTTGAAAAGTCGAGGTCTGTTCCTATATTTTAGAAGCCTGGAATGAAGTCATTATTTGTCATCTGCATCGATTTGTGTAATGCAAATAAGTCAACTCACAAACTTTCATATCCACTTCTGGCCACATTCTTAGCATACTGATTTTGCTATCTATCTGATATGCCCCTGTTTCTACCAAGTCTTCCGCATCTCTTAACGGATGAATCTTTTTTCCAGGGAAATTGGATGCCAGATCCCAGAGAACCTGGGATGGTCTGGACTTCAGAGTACGTGCAGGGAATAGGAACGATTTTGATGTGAAGTTCTTTGCAATGGGCCTGAATAGGGATTATCAGGTGAGATACAACTGCATTTTTCAAGTATCTTGAAATCTCAAGGCATATGCAGGTTAATGCATCAGATACCACTCTTAATCTAAATTATTTGCGCAGGGACTTGTACTGGACCAGTTAAATTCATTCTTTAGTTCTATTTTGGAGTCTGAAATAGTAATTAACGCTATTGACACTGCCCTTTATTGTATGCTTCACCAATAACTAGCAAACTGATCTTTGGATTAAAGTATTACTTTTCCTGCTTGTCAAAATTGGAAGTCTAACATAACTCACTTTTTCTACAGGATCCCCACATTAGATCAGTGATGAGTAATTTGCCATTGTACGGGTTTCTCAGGTTGTCCCAACTGAATTCCGCCTACACATTGACAAAGATTTTTCAGCAGCTCCTACCACATCTTTTTCAGAAATTTCTGGCTTCAGGCGCTGCATTTGCCTGTATGTCTAACTCCTTAAATAAACCAACGCCTCTTAACTTGGACGTGTCCTTGCCTTCACTTGGAGACATCAGATGGCACTTTGCGCGAATGATATATTTGTTCAACATCCAACTTGAGCGAAACATTGCCACGTAGGTGAAGTCATTGCCTTTTTCCCCCTCTATGTACCTGTATGTCCCTAACTCATCTTCAGTTCAAATGTTATATTTGTCCAACATCCAACTTGAGTGAAACATTGCCACATAGGTGAAGTCAGTGCCTTTTTTTTGGTCCCATGTGCCTCTATGCCTGTAACTCATCTTCAGTTTATTCTAGGGCCTGTTGTTCAGTTCCTCATGGTTGGTTACTTGTTCTAATTATCTTTTTCATCCCTATATGGGGGTGCTTTCTGAAATTGATATGTGAAGCTGCAATTACTTCTTTCCTTCCAGTGACTTTGGCCAATTTTTGAGCTGTCAATTTTTGTTTCATTGCACTCATCTAAGAAGGCTTCAATTAGTGAGAGGGATAAATTCATTGAGAGTAAATGAAATCAATTAGATTTTGAAAATTCTACAGCCATCTGAGGTAACATGAAAAAGAATTAGTAAAGCTACTAAATACTAATAGCAGTTATGAGGATAACCATAATTCAGTAGATTGATCAACTTATTTACAGACAGAAATCTCCTGCCTTGAATAAAGCAAATTAGTGAATTTCTCTAGAGAAGTAGCTGGCAATTTTATCACCAATAACTTTTTGAATTTGCAATGTGTCTTGCTATTGTTATGTGAAGTATCACAGTGTCAACAATTTAAGGAAGTTGTGCTTCACACTTTCATGATTAGCATCTAGTTTTAAATTGGATAATTTGGATGTTTCTGCAGTTAGCCGGGATTGAAATATCAAATGAAGGAAAGTATCCGAGCTTTAGTTGGGATTGCTTCATTTTGCTTTCTGGTTTTAAAGTGTCAGTAGTTGAGAAAGTTGACAATCAAATCAACATCTCACAAACCTTCTTTGCCATATTTAGCGCACAACAGGGTTGGGACGAACACATTTTCACTTTCTTCATTCCCAAGATAATATAGTCCAGGCGCTACATGCATTCATATAGGTATTCTATCGTGACTCCAATAAATAGCGAGGGTATTAGCATTGCTGTTTCGACTCTGGAAATAACTTCCTGAATTTATTTCTTAGCATATAAGAGCATCATTTGGCTTATGACTTTAGTTCTGGGGTAGTTTTGTTTGAGATGACTTTATAATGTTCAGATAGTTTATATACTTTTAAGTTATGATAAGTTAGCCTACTAGAACTGGTATTATCTACACTATGATGGTATAAATGAAAATTTAAGATCAGGCTTTTGATTGTAGAGTTCTGAGACTGATGCACTTTAGTGGCATCGCTTGGTGGGCTATCATGCACATTTTGGATGGCATTAGCATGATGTTCTAATGTTTCACATAAAGCACTGATACATTTCTCGTGAATGGCTGTAGGTTCTTTGTAGTGCTCCTGTTGGCATGCTTCTCTTTTGTTGTCATGGGTGGCTTCCTATTCTTTAAGTTCAGGTAACCCCTCATCTTTACATTTCAAACAATTACATATGTGGAGTTTACTTTTCACACTTTATGCATAGCAAATGGAACCAACGAAAGATTTGGATCTTTTAAAAGTGGCTTAAGTACTGAACATCAAAGAAAAGAAGCAAAAGGAATTGATGAATACACAGATGGAATCTTTCATTTGTTGGTTGATCGGTCATTCCTTTCTATATTGAAGGGGGAGTAAAGAACCACTTGAGGATTGCTTTTGGGAGGCATGGGCGTGTTTGTGCTCATCATCTACTCATTTGAGGGTGAGTTGGTGCTATGACATTTGCAGGTGTTTTTCATGAGTTATATAGGTTACTACAACCTTCATGCTGCTAAGATGATCTATATTTATATCTGGTGCTAAGGATTTGATTTTAACTACAGCAAAGAACACGTTTCGAAAGGGTTATTGGCTTTGTTCTTGCTATCTGGGGAATATTATTTTATTCTCGCCTACTAAGCACCATGACGGAGCAGTTCCGGGTAACCACCAGCCAAAATAAAAGAGAATTTTTCTTTTTTCCTTTTTTCTATCTAAAGGTTGATCTCTTCAACTTTTGTCATCTACAGAATAATATGCAAAAACTCAGAGAGGGAGCACAAATGCAAGTTCTAGAGAGTGATCATATTATTGTATGCGGAGTAAATAGTCATCTTGGATACATATTAAAGCAGCTTAATAAGTATCATGAGTTTGCTGTTCGCCTAGGTACTGCTACAGCTAGGTAATTTTTGTCTAAAGTTTGAATAAGTTTATACAAGTATGGTCTGTTTTTCTAATGTCTTTGTGGTTTTTGTTGGTCATCTGTCAATAGGAGACAGAGGATTCTTCTAATGTCTGACCTCCCGAGAAAGCAGATGGATAAGATTGCTGACAATATTGCCAAAGATCTTGGTCATATTGACGTCCTCACCAAGAGGTATACCCATCTTATGATGGAATAAAGGGGTGTCTCACCAACATTCGGGGAAAAGTTGTTGTATGGTTTATTGACAACTTAGTAACCTATCCAATTTGGTCAATTTGTGGCCTGAAGTTGTATGTTATCAGCAAAGCAGGAAATATTGTCCTGGATTCTCCTAGTCCAATGAAAGTTTTAAACTGAATCATAGCTTCTTTCATAGTTCAAGCATAAACTGGTCGCAACATTTGACTTGCATTGAATGACCATTTATTTATTTTTTGGTAGCAATTCTGTTTGTGTTCTGTCATTTTACTTTTTTTTTTCCATTTTTCTGTGTTGAGGCTATGCCATATCAAAGCTCTCACTCTTCGCTTTTCTGTTGACAGTTGTAGTCTTAGTTTAACAAAATCATTTGAAAGAGCTGCAGCAAGTAAGGCTCGTGCCATTATTATACTACCGACAAAGGGAGATAGGTGAGAACTTATATAGCGACTTTTGCATATTCTTGTTCTTTTATACTATCAAATGACAGAGGCATCAATATCAAGGAAAATGCTGTTCCTGTGGCAGTTGGCTTGTGAAAGATGCTTTTAAGTTTTGTCCTGCATTGTACCATGCAATTTTACCTCGTAATACCCTTTGCAGGTGGAATTTACTTCTGTTGTAGAATAACAAAGAACTTCACAAGCTTGCATGCAAAAATCAATAGATCCTTCATCCCATGCCAATGCAAAGCAATTCCCAAAGCAGATTTTGTTCATCTTGGACAGTGCTAGCCTGCTTTGAAAAATGTGTCTTCAACTAGGGAAAACTGCTCTCTACCACATTTTACATGGAATATTGGAAGAGAAAAGCAACATGAGATTCTTAGGATGCTGAGTTAAAACTGGTTGCAAGCTTTGTGCAGTGTAGTGAAGGGTTTGGAGTTTTTCTATATGCAGTTTCTTAACATCTTCTTTTCATTTTAGAGAATTTCAACAAAATTTGCTCTTATATCTTAAGAATAATAACTAATGAAGAGAACTTTTTGTACATTTTACGAATATGCACTGGCTGAGTGAGAGGAGCATTTGTTTTTTTGGGGGTTGTGCTGAGGCAAAGTGCAGTGTGGGCATTTAGTTAGTAGGAGGTTTTTGTGATAGCAGATAAATCTATGTGCATGACTTGGAGAACTTGTGATTGCTCATTTTCAAGTCTTGGAGACAACAGCACATTTTCCTCTGGATGACAGAAAGTATAATTATTTCTTCTATCAGAGGGTTGCTGAAGCAGAAATTAATTTTGAAATTCCTTTCCCTCAGGTATCAAGTTGATACTGATGCCTTTTTGTCAGTGCTGGCGCTTCAACCTATTCCAAAGATGGAATCAGTGCCTACCATTGTTGAGGTACTAGAACAAAATTGCTTATCTTCATTTGCTTTCCCTTATGCTGGAAGTTAATATTCTCGTGATGGCTCATGCTTATCATCTCAACTTGCAGGTTTCAAATTCCAATACTTGTGACCTTTTAAAATCAGTCTCAGGCATAAAGGTGGCACCTGTAGAGAATGTTGCATCAAAGTTATTTGTTCAGTGCTCTCGACAAAAGGGGCTCATAAAGATCTATAGACACTTGCTCAACTATCAAAGTACTGCACTAATATTCCTTAAACTCTTACATCCATGGAGACTACATTCCATCTATAAGAAAATTTTCTTTAAAAAAATCGGTCACTTGGCCAATTGGAAAAATGATACTAGAGAAGGATAGATTGGTTTCTCTTTTTTCCATTGGTTTATTTCAGCCTCATAGTAAAATGAACAAATGCTTGTAAAGTAGAAAGAAAGCAACTTAGCTGTTTTCTTAATATTGGAACCCTTGTGAGAATACTTACATAATCTGCTTGATCATATTGCAGAAAATGTTTTTAATCTTCACAGTTTCCCTCATCTGGTGGGCATGAAATATGGGCAGTTAAGACGTGGATTTCAAGAGGTTACATGAATTTGCTGAGCTATATATATATATATGTCCTCTAGAGTTTATTTTCTGTTTGCTCCTTGTTTACATTTGGCAGTTGATGTTATGCAGGCAGTCGTTTGTGGCCTCTATAGGAGTGGGAAGCTACAGTTCCATCCAAGTGATGATGAGATTGTGCAACATGGTGACAAAGTAATGAGGACATTAACTTTTATAGTTCTAAGTTTCCCTTGAGACTCACATAATCCAGCATATTTGTTGCTCCTCTTTTTTTCTGTAGAAGCTGTGCATGGTTAACATCAGTTGAGGCATTCTTTCATATCAGCCATACTATCATGAAAGTCCCAATGTTTAGAGGATACTTTATTTTTACACCCCGGACTTTAGAGCCCTTCTTTTCACTGTTTTAGGGTGTAAAACACAACACCCATTATGTTTGTTATACAAGGTGCCACTATTTAAAGTTTAGGATACATAGTACAACACCCTGAATTGTCACTTTTTGAATTTCAAGTTGCAATATGTAAAACCCTTGAAGTTCAAAAGGGGGTAAAATTAATCTTCCCTTATATTGAAGAGCTATTGTGAAGAAGATAATGTAGAAAGTATACCTGAAAAGCCCAAGTTTTCTCGCCAGCACAGTTGAATTATTTATTAACATGTTTCCAAGGGAAGTTGTATTTTTTTAAACTCCTCCTAAGTGATCTTCAAAGGTTTTAACTTGATCATGCTGCTCTCTCTCTCTCTCTCTCTCTCTCTCAAGGAGTAATTAGTCATTTCATGAGCCATTGCTTCCTCCATGTTGTCTGAAGTGTTTCTAATTATCTTTTGATCAAACAATCAAAGGTTTACATCTTTGATCAAACTCATGTAGTTCTTTCAACAATCCTTGTCCAGATATTATTCATAGCCCCTGTGCATGGAAAAAGGAGACCACAAATTGCATCTTCAAATACCAATAAAGATGGAGTAGGTTCCATAAGAAATCTGGAAGCTGTTGCAGATAATAGTGATAATTCAGATGCCTTGGAATTGTTAAAAATGCGGCTTGGTCGCATTGTCAAACGGTCAAAAAAACTGGGCTCAAAGGTGTGGATTTTCTAAAACATGGATATACAGAGAATTAGCATTCTCACATACCATTCTCATTTTCTGTTTACTTTCTTGTGGACACAGGCATCTGAGTGTAGTTTGGGACCTAAAGAATGCATACTTATGCTTGGATGGCGCCCTGATGTTGCAGACATGATTGCCGAATATGACAATTATCTTGGACCTGGCAGTGTGGTGGTATGCTTTCATACAGCTGTGTAGCGTATCACCTTGCAATTATTTTGTTTTGGTTTTTGATGTGCATAGTTAATATCAGCTTGTTGTGCGTTATATTTGCTTCAAGAATGCACTTTTGACATGTAACTTCTTGTGGCTTTTTTATGCTTAAATTTTGTGGATGAGGGAAAATGTAAGAGAAGTCCACTTGTTGGCCAAAGTAAAAAAGTTGCTAGTTACTCAGAGAACCAGAAAAGAGATACCTATTGCGTGCACCTTTTGCTCATCGCAGAAAAGGATTAATGCAAATTTTTTTCATTAAGATTTCTTAAAGTTAATCATCTGAGGTCAAACCTGAAGACCAAACTTTTGTTTTCAGGTAGCGGCTTTGACTAGCTCATTTTTAAGTGAGAATTTACCTCACAGGATATGACATTCATTATGAGTTTCTGTGCAAGTAAAGGCTGTAATCTGAGCATTTGGTCATCAAGCATGACATGATTTGTCTTCCATCAAAAACATTGTTGCCTAAATGCATTATTAAGTGACTGACAAGTTGCTTCTTGAGTCACTTTGAGACATCAACATCTACTATTGAACTAAATTTTCTTTTTGGGGCTTCTGTCAAGGATTAGGTGCTGTGGATCCTGACGTGTTAGGTATTGTGTGATTCTGTTCGCGAGCTGCTTCTTCCGATTTGAATAATAATAGACAATTAAAGATCTTCATTTTGCGATTTGTTTCTTGACAAGGACATAAATTTATTTGTGAATGGATGTGTGCTTATGTTCCTAGATTTGCAGTTTACAATCCGTTCATTTCTGTACACATATTTGCAGGAAATATTGTCGGATGTGCCCATAAATGACAGGAATAAGTTAAGCAACCCTGCTGGTCAGCACAGACTAAAAAATATCAGGGTCTCCCACAGTGTATTGTCCTGTCTCTCTACTCTGTCTTTCCTGTAAAGTCTCCCATTTCACATTTTTCCTTTTGTCTACAAATGTGCTGTAGATTGGGAACCCAATGGACTATGATACCTTGAAGGTGACTATTATCAAAATTCAAAGCTCAATCAAGAAGAATGAAAATATTCCCCTTTCAATTGCTGTAATACCTGATAGACAATGGCTTGTTGGAGGTACTTATCTTTCAATTAACTAGAGAAGTTAAACCTGATGGGTAGATTGCTGACCCCTGTTTCGGTTCTATTCTTCTTGGTTTCTCTCTTAGACCCATCCAGGGCAGACAAGCATTCTGCATATTCTCTTCTCCTCGCTGAAAATATTTGCAGTCAACTTGGTGTGAAGGTAACCCTCTTCAGGCTTTAATCCAGTCGTGTGACAGATTCTTTTCTGTATAATTTTTCTTTAGCATCGTAGTTTTACAATGTCAACTGCACAATTGATTGGGAAAACAAAGGAATGATACAAGTTAGATCAATGCAGGCACAAAATCTGGTTGCAGAAATTGTTGACTCGAAGTTGGGTAAACAAGTAATTTTCTTTCTGTAGGCTCATGTTGTCTCCTTAAGTGGAAATTTTCCGTGCTTCATAGAAATCCAAGTTAATGGTGTATGAATACTTGCAGATTGCGAGAATTAAACCATCCCTAACTTATATAGCAGCTGAGGAAGTAATGAGCCTCGTAACTGCCCAAGGTCCTTTTTTTCTTGTTAATCTCTTTTATTTTCTGTGCTTGGTGTTAGCTGCATATCTAAAGAAAATATAGAAATAGAATGAAATTTCTGAGAGTGATTGAGCTGTTTCTTTGTTTGACAGTGGCAGAGAACAGTGAGCTGAATGAGGTATGGAAGGACATTCTTGATGCAGATGGTGATGAAATATATGTTAAGGTAAATGCTGCTTTGACTCCAAATTTATTTCGTTTATCAGTGTCCTGATTTCAGGTATGTTAGATACTTCCCTGCTGCAGTCTGAGAGTCTGATCCCCGTGTAGCCCATTTTAGTCTTTGTTCCATTAGACTTGAGTGATGTCTACTGCCCCTTTAAGTGATGATGCATCAGTGCTGTTCTGTAAGCCAAAAGAAAGTGATATTAGAGATTTCCTTTTGTGTGCTTAATTACTCAAAATGAACATTTAGTATTCATTCAACTAGTTCTTGAATAAGTTGTTTCTAAAATATTAAAGAGCAACTTAGGTAATGCTCAGGTCAGTTTTATCTGATATGAACGAAGAAGTACATCTGAATTCTCGAGTCCCATGTAACATTGAAGTACCCCTTTTGCATAATAAAGAGGAAGACCAAGTCCCAGGCATTAAATTCCTTTAGTTTTAGAAATCACTTAACTATTCAGGGTGTTCATCGACCATCATTTTGCCCAAGTAAGAATCAATTGGTCTAGGCACTTGGTGTGGCCGGTAGGATTATAAAAAAATTATGCACTATTATTGGGTCTACTGACAGAGTAAACAATGAGTTACAGTTTCACCTTTGGGTGGCTAACGTTTGGATGAAGCCAATTACATGACTAACTTTAAGAACACCTGTCATCCGTCCAATGATGAATGTGGAAAGAGTATTTTTACACCAACGGTGGACTAATAATTAGCCAAAGGAGTATCGCATGGTTCACCAATAGAATTTCATGTGACGCGTCTTCTCACAGGATATCAGCCTCTATATGACCGAGGGGGAGAACCCATCGTTCCACGAGCTCTCAGAAAGGGCACACCTGAGACGCGAAGTTGCCATAGGCTATGTGAAAAACAACAAGAAGGTACGTATACTTTGCATTTGAAGATGGAAAACTGCTTCAGCTGTTTAATTTGTACGTTTCATTAATTGCAGGCCATTAATCCAATCCCAAAGTCCGAACCCTTGTCCCTTGAATTGACAGACTCTTTAATTGTAATATCAGAGCTCGAAGGAGAACAACCTATTGTTGTGTGAATCGTACATTCACATGTCTTCTTGCCCCCAAGTCCTCGCATCTCCCTTTTGTTATGGAAGTCGAGGCGAGGGCATAAAACTATTGTGTATTTAGAAAAAAAAAAAAGGTATCAATTTTGCAGTCCGCGGTACGTGAACTTTCTTGTGGAATTCAAGAGTTCTAGGAGAGGTTTGCTTGTAGTTTTGGTTGGTTTTGGCGGTGCCAAAATTGACAATTTCCTGGTGCTTCAACATTCGGCACTTGGTTTTAATTGTTAGTTAAGTTTATACTACAGCTTATGAATTTCATGTAGATAATTTGTATCTCACCCTCCTGGAGTAAGAAAAGGAGCAGAACTACTGCAGTCTCTTTTAAATGTAAGCACAAGCAGGACCTTTCTAGTGACTGAACTCTGCTTTCCTACTAGGGTCCTAGTTCTATACCTCCCTCAGTTTCCAAATTCAGCACCCGGTATTGTACAAAGATGGTTCTGTTCTATACCGAACTTCATCGATCCTACGGTAAGATCGACCTTTCCAAATCTGCAGATCGACCTTGTCTGATGTCGCGTATTAGGAACAGAAAGACAAAGCACATCAAAAGCTTGAGTTGGGCAATAGAGAGTAGGGGTGAGCAGCGGTCTAGGGTTGACCCTGGACCGACCCTGGACCGGCCCAACCCTGCCGGTCCTGGTCCGGTTCCCAAGGGGACTGGGTCGGTCCTCGGTCTCGAAATTCAGGACTAACATCATGCGGCGGGTTGGCCTTGGCCCTAAGAAGTTTTGGGTGGCCCAACCCCTGGACCAACCCTATATATTATATTATATTATATATAATTATTTTATATATTCAAACCTAAGTAAAATGTTTGTTATATTATATTATATTGAAATGTTCTATTAATAACACTAATAGTAATTTCAATTAAAACTTTTGTTGAGTATTAATTATGTGTCGTTTGTTTTGTTTTCAGGTGTTTAGAAGTTTAAGTGAATTAACAAGATGTGAAATTATATATTCATGATTTATATTAAGTATTTTGAACTTTTTATAGCTTAATTGTATTTTACTAATGAATTTCAGCTGCACTTTACTTTTCAATTTGTGTCAAATGGTAGAAGTTTTTGAAGAATAGAGTAGTATTGCAGTTGCTACGGTGATTTGCTAATCAAGTGGTGTGAAGCTCATTTTTTGGTTGAGTGGACTCTACATGATCAAATGCAGGAAAACGCTTTTGCATATTGTGTTATGAATATTAAAGATAGATGATTACAAGAACTTTCTATCTTATCCCATATCTTGATGAGCGGTTAGCAAATACGAAATTTCTATTGTGTCATCTTAAATTTGCTAAATATGTATTGGTATTTATAATTTAATTGCACAATACCGCATTGTCGATGGATGTGTAATTTGAATTTGTAGGTTTGCTTTTTTAGGAAATATAAAAAATAAGACAAAAAAAAATTATCGATCGGTCCCGGTTGGCCTGGATCAACGACCAACCCATGGGTTGGTTCGATCCTCGGCCCCTGAAGGCCAATAGGCTTCGGTCCTCGGTCAAAAATTGACCGGGCCGATGTTGGCCGGTTGGTCACAGGGTTAGGGGGTGGCCCGGACCAACCTGGACCATGCTCACCCCTAATAGAGAGATGTCACGGCAACTCTACAGAGATGTTTGCTATCTGACACGTCATTCCTTTCCAGGACAGGACATCCTCCACCATCCATCTTCTAAGTCATGGCGCACTTAATGAGTGTCTACACTTTTCGACAGGAAGATATTTCGGCCGACCCGGATATCTTTCCTGTTTTACTCCCTTGATAATCAGTCGTTCGAGTTTTCATGGATCGATATCTCAATTACTTGATGAACATGCTGCCGCATTATGAAGTTGTTAGAAGACTGTTTCATCCGGGCTAATCGTGTCGGGGGCCGTGTACCATGTATATATCCTAGGATTGGAGGGAGATTTTGTGGTTCATGTCAACAATGAGGACAATTGTGCCCACTTATGTGAGGTCCACCGTACCGACCAATAAAAGGCAATTGTCGTTTTTCCTAATTAAAAGAATGTTTCATATGTAATTGACTTAACATGACATTGAAAATTAAGTTTGGAAGTTCTAAAAGCGATACGGCCGTGGTCATTTAATATTCTCATTTTTGTCGGGCAATTTACAATACATACCTTCTTATGATTTGTCATACTTTTTTTAGTTGGAATGAATGATTCGAAAAAAAAATATGTTCCAAAATATGTTCAAATTGTTTATGAAAATACTAATTTTTTCAAATAATGTTATTTTTCCAGTCATTTATTTCTCCTAAATAAAAAAAATCCCTTTCGTCATCTAACGGAAAACGACGTCAATCTATTTCCATTTATGCAACGGATATGTACTCTAGCGGTATGCCCAAGCGAAGTTATCAAGGGGAAAAAGGTTGTCTTCTTCATCGCGCCTGAATCTCGTCTCTCTCTCCCTCCCACACCCAACCGCCCACCTCGAGGCGGCCGACTGGCCATGGCCGCTTAGAGCGCTGGAGCTCCGACGCCGCCGCCGCCGCCGCCGCCGCCTCTCTTCTGAATTCCGATAGATCTGAGCCACTCCACCATCACAGAGAGAGAGAGAGAGAGATGGGATCACTGATGCGTCTCTTCTCTCTCTACCTGTTCATCTTCTCGGCGATTCACGGCTCCTTCGTGCACCGGGCTCTCGCCGACGGCGTCACTCCGGAGGAAGCGAAGCAGCTCCGCGACGAGGTAGATTTCGATCGCTTACCCCTCCCCTTCTATCGAGAGATTCACCGCTCCGATCGAACCCCAATCGATTTGATATTCCCTCACTACGGTTCGGAGTACAGTCTGAATTCATGCACTTTCTGCTCGCGGCTCATTGAATTCGGGAGCGTTCGTTCGTACTATCATGAAAATCTCGAAGCATTCCGCTGATGCTTCTGTGATTAAGAGAAAAAAAAAAAGTAGTCTTTATCCTCGCTATTGATCGTCACAATTGTTGCGCCGTGCGATTTAGTAGTCTGCTGAATATGATACGCAGGTTCGGGAAATGTTCTATCACGCGTTCGATGGCTACATGGAGCACGCCTTCCCCAAAGACGAGCTTAGGCCTCTTTCGTGTCAAGGAGAAGATACCATCGGAAATTATGCCTTGACTCTGGTACTGCACGTGTTGAATTATTCCCAGCTGGCGCTCACCTATCTGCTGTCCGTTCTTGAACTGATGGGATGTTATGATGACGAATGTTTGTTCATTTCAGATTGACTCCTTGGACATGTTGGCTTTGCTTGGCGACCGTGAACGATTCACTAGTTCTGTGGAATGGATTGGTAAAAATCTGCAGTTTGATATTGTGAGTCTTGTTCTTTCAGTATTTCTTTGTCTTGGAATTGCTGTTCTGAGTCTATTATAATATGATGGGATTAGTTTTGGACGTTGGTATACTGTGACTTACTATAGTACCGTCTTAGACAGTAGTTGTCACTCTCATGGAATAGGATTATGATCTTCAATATCAGTCTTGCGGATATTAAAAGTGAAACTTCTGGAACATGGTATAGATGCCTTGTCATCTCTGTAGGCAATATGAGGGAGTCTAAAAAGAAGGATATCTCTTGGTGCAAGCACTAGCATATCCCACCAATAGGGAGAATGTAGTACCACAGTGCTACATAGCTCCAGAATGGATGTAGCTTGAGAAATTCTGTACGATTGTGTTATTTCCTGTACACTTTTTTTTTTTATTTTTTTCATTTTAGGCAGACTTCCTGGACATATGGACTGAAAGTGGGTTGGCATATTTGTTAATTTCATTAGGGTGAAAATTGACCCTGTCACTGGTGTCTGTCTTATCTTAATTGCAGAATAAAACAGTATCTGTGTTTGAAACCACGATCAGGATCCTTGGAGGTTTGCTTTCTGCTCATCTGATTGCAAGTGATTATGCTACGGTATTGCTCACATTTGAAACTGTTTCCTTTCCTTCTCAGTACTTGTTTTCGGTGAGAGAAAAGGTTTGCTATTCAATCAAACTGTTGAGAGAACTCTGGAATTCTTTGATTTTGTATATATGTAGAATCATGAGGCTTGATTGTGATTGGTTGTATAAAGTATTCTCTTCTTTTTTATTGTGGTCGACAGAACCTATTTAGTTCTCCCTTTTGATCATCAAATGACTTTTCAAGATGTGTAATGTAAAGCACACCCTATCTATAAAAATCCATGAGATTTGGGATCAAGACAACAGTTATCAATTTTTTGATACACTTCTTCACAACTTCATTTCCAATTGAATGTCTGAGGACATGTCTTATCCTAATTTTAATTCGATTATTCTGTAAATGGAAACTCTAAAGTTGTGAATAATGCTGGAAATTTCTGTCATTTAGATGAGTTGATCTGCGTTATCTGTTGTTTGTCAGCATCTATGTCATAATGTGTACAATGTGCATGTCAAATTGTCCTGGACCTTGAGCATTTATTAATGTTTTTGATTGAAAATTTATCGAGATTTTAGTTTAGACTTTTCTTTTTCTGTCTGTTAACTGTACCCGTAGTCTGAATTCAAATCTCCGACAGAAAATGACCACCCTGATATGCAGATGATTTGACAGATTAGATTGCTTTTTTCAAGTATCAGTAAGTATAAGCTAAATATACATGTTTTATAACTATTGTCAAAGAATCCTGTGAGGGGCAGAAGAGCAGTGTGCTTCTCATGTAGCTTGATGCTTTTCACTGAGAGTTTGCTTAAGCCATTTATGATGAAAGTTCCAGTTGGTGGTTGGATATAAACATGAAAACAACTGGTCACCAGAATCTTTCTATTATTTAAGCCTTGCTTTAAGATGTTGAGCTGATATGGTTTATGTTTGCAAGTTCATTGATAGTTGCTAATAGTGATGCCATGGTTTAAGTTTCTTAATGAATGGTATTAATTCTATAATGAGGAGCATGCCAATGTCATAAACTACACAGAAGTCTGAGAGGATCCTCTTCTGCTGTGAGGATATTTTGTTTCCCTGATTGATGCTATATGATGTGAACTCAACTTTCTTGGGTGGGGTCCTACATTTATGTTGTTTGTAGGGAATGAGAATCCCTTCATATGAAGATCAATTGCTGCACCTAGCTGAGGATCTTGCAAGGAGACTGTTGCCTGCATTTGACACTCCAACAGGTGCTTCAGTTGGATAAACTATTTCCTCATGCAGACTGCTTAAATCCTAAAGATTGTTGCCTAATCATTTACTGAACTATGATTTAGTATCTTATGGTAGTCTTATAATCTTGTTGCTGCAGGAATACCATTTGGGTCTGTTAACCTTATGCATGGAGTTGATGAACAAGAAAGCAAGGCAAGTTTCTGTGCATCTGATCTACTGGATGACACTGTATTCACTTCTGAAGTTGAAAAGTTGTTTTCTGTTGTGGTGAATGGTAAAATTCATCTGGGTCTGTCAAACTTATACATTTTCTAATGCACTTGGTTTTGACATATACGATTGGTCATTTTCTGAACTCTTAATTGAGGCACGTTGTGACTGAAGTAGCTTTCGATTGATTTTTGAAAGAAATGTGTTTTATTGATTGCTTGTTCAACAGCTTTATGTTGTCAACTATTGTGTGTGTTTGCGTGTGCGTGCATATGTGGGTGGTTCGGTGGGTGAAAAGTTGCTTTATTTTCTGTCTTGCTATTATCAGTCAGCGAAACTTATACCTGCATAGCCTGTTGATAGATCACTTCAACAGCTGGTGGTGGGACTTTGACCCTGGAATTTGGGGTACTAAGCCGCTTGACAAACAATCCAAGTAAGTACCACCACAGTTTTTGGCATTAATTTTTTTTTTCTTATGCTGTTTGTGCATAGAAACTATTATGTTATTGAAAAGTCCTCTTGAAAAGATAAAACCCACACCACGCCATCATCACTGTACTTGCCGGATGCAATTTCACTAAGAATGCAGTTATACGCAGGATTTTGACCAGTGCCTTGGAAACCAAGTTGCATTTTAACCACAAAGAGGAAAGGTATAGAACTGATGTTGCATCTTGGCATTCTGGTTGCTGCCTAAGTAAAGTCAACATAATTTGGCATCAGCCATGCTGTCGAACATCAGTAGTAATCTGTCGTTAATTTTAGTAAAAGTGGAGAAAGTATCTTGTGAAAAATGGAGAATGAGACAAATCCTTTGGGTATGAGGTTGATGTAAACATTCCTTCATAGTTAGGATATGGCGCATTGTAAAATGCTTGGTATTTGCCAAATGCTTTCTGGTTTAGTGACCTCAGGTTTTCCCAGCAACCTTAGTTTACCCATCTTATTGCATGACATTCTTTTACTGTGTTATCATAAAAATAGGTCCAAAAACAACAGATGCTGTGCTGATGTAGCAAAGAATGAATTCTTGAATGTGCGTTATGGCTGAACTGTAAAGAATCGTTACGGTTTCAGACTGAAACAACCTAAGTTAATAACTTTATTTACCAACCTGTTCTAGCTGTTAATCTTCTTTTGGTTTTATGCTATCCCTGTCCTTGCTTGATCTTGTTCTTTATTTACCACTTTCTTGCAACTCCTCACTTGCATGTCTCATGCTCGTTATTATCTATCTGGAAGGGCAGTTTATGAGGAAGTGACAAAGAATGCAGTCCGTGGGCTTTGGGCATGCCGGTCAAAGCTCAACCTTGTTGGTGCTCATATTAATGTATTCACTGGAGAATGGACGCAGAAGGTAATACTCATTGTTAGATTATTATGTTTCTATTGTTTAGTATATGTGATGTTTTGCATTTAGTAGCATGACTAATTTTTCCCCCTTTGGCCAAGGCCTAGATACTCATTATATTCTATAATGTGGAAGTGGTAAATCTAAGGGTCAAAAGCTGTCAAAATTTGACATTGCTGCATTTTCTTGAAGGTTCCTCTACTATTCTATGTGCTAACACACAGAAAAGCAGTTCATAAACATCCTCTTTATATTTTCAACACCTACTTGTCATCTTAAGATTTTTTTAGTATCTCTCTCTGTGATGATGACACCGATCATTTCATCTTTTCGATTTAGTTAAGATCTAAACCTGTCAGGTACCATCTTTTAAATAGTACATTCAAATTCAGTTGTTTACTTGTTCGGACAACCATTTCCAAGCTCGCTGCTGAGAATGAACACGGTTGTGTAGTATGCTATAAAATTGCAAACCTTGTCTTTTCATCATATTGGAAATTTTGCAGGATAAAATGAACAATCTCTTGACTGGTTTGTGCTGCCAAAATGTGGCCATTAAATTTTTTGTTCTTTCTTCCCTTTTCTGTTATCTGCCTATTGAGTTTCTGTTAAGCAATGATTTACAAATATAAATCAACATTATCTGTTATTTTTTTTGTCTACTTCTGGCTTTATTGCAGCTCATATACTTTGAATTGGTATAGGATTATCTAAGTGAGGCATGCTCGTCAATTGACCTGTAAAATGCACCTTAACTTCTTGTGCAAAAAGTTGAGATCCTGCGACACTGTTTAGCATTCAAGTTATTTAATGCTAATGTTTCTGTGGGTGTCATCAGTGTTTTGTCTTTTTAATGCCTTGCAGGATGCTGGAATTGGGACAAGTATAGACTCTTTTTATGAGTATCTTCTGAAGGTTAGCATTTGTGTTTTATTTTTCATTTCTTCTAGTTGATATTGAGGTGTGTTTTGATATAATTTGGTTTGTGCTTGGCTCTTATTATTGGTGATCTATCTCATCTCCAGCAAATCCATGAATGTACTTTTTCCCTGTCGGTGGCCTAAGGCTCTTAAAATTAATGATCCCTTGCTTATAGCTGTCCTCTTAATGACACTTCCTTCCTCAAGTCGCTTCTCTTTGAGAATGAACTCCTGGATCGATAAATCTAGAATTGCATGGCTGTTGTCTTGTTTAAAATACTGCTTGCAGTGGCTATTCTAATTGCATGTTACTTGCAATGACTCTAATATCATCAGGTTGGCATGTTGCTCTTCTAGAAAACATAGACATGTATTGATGAAGAAATTAACTCACCTTTTTAACTGACAAGTCTTGATTTCTTTGCTTTTCTTCGGATATTCATCTGGAATACAGGCTTATTTGTTGTTTGGTGAGGACGAGTATTTATATATATTCCAAGAAGCTTATGGCGCTGCCATGCACTATCTACACAACGATCCTTGGTAAAAGCTTGTGGCTATCATGTGCCACTATGTAAATATACGAACCTCTTACCTATTTTTGCTTTGTTTGCTTGTTCTTTCCATTTAGGGATGTTGCGTGGCTAATGGTTGTCCTGATTCTCTTGTAGGTATGTAGAGGTAAATATGGACTCTGCTGCAATTGTATGGCCTCTGTTCAACAGTTTGCAGGCATTCTGGCCTGGCCTTCAGGTGCTCATTTGTACCTTTATTGCTTAAAATCTAATTTGTGATGTAGATATTCTGCCCTTAATAGCTTTTGCATGCTTTGGAAGGTTTTGGCTGGGGATATTGATCCTGCTATTCGAACTCATGCGGCCTTCTTCAGTGTCTGGAAAAGATATGGTTTCACACCAGAGGGTTTTAACCTCGCTACACTGAATGTTCAGGTATGCCAAATAAAGTTGAATAGTATATTACTTGATATCAAAGTCCTGTTTTACATATAATATGAAAAACTCATCACCGCCTTAGTTCATTGTTGAATGTCTGTCAAAAATGGTGCTTGTCTCAAGCGTTTTGTCCAATAGTGATGCTCTCTTGGATCTGTCTACTTCTAGTAGACAGTAGAGGAACCTCACTGATATTGATCAGGCAGTATTCGGGTCCTTAGAACTGCTATTTTGGCTCCTTTATACAGCAATCTTAGTACGTAGCTCATTCATATGTGCGGCACTACTAAAGACAAGTTGGATTAGAGTTCTTAGATCTCTCTTAATTTGCCTGGTGGCATATAACGAGACATTTTATGATATCCTCATTTTGTTAGTCCATCAGCATTTGGTTTATCTGAATTAGATCATCTATTTATTTGATAATTTGTCTTTTTGTGTTTTGCCAGCTTATCATCTGATCCTAAAATTTTTCCTTCCTTCCCATTTTCAGCAAGGCCAGAAAAGTTACCCATTGCGTCCAGAGTTAATGGAAAGTACATATTGGCTCTTCAAAGCAACTAGAGATCCAAGGTCAGCTCGAATTTATTCACAATGGAGATGCTTTTCTGTTCCCTTATGTTGATTTTTCTCTAAAATAGCCCATTTGGTGCTTCTCCTGTGGCATATACTTAATGTAATCCTCATAGAAATTTTTTTAGTTTATGTTGCTTAAGTCTCTGTGTTGAGTGATTTTATCTTGCCGAACTCCAATTTTTAATAATTACTTTTCCTCGGCAGTGATGCATTTAATAAGATTTGTTGTTAGAAGTAAAAGGTTTTGTTTTTTCTTTTATGTTCATCGTTCATTTCTTAATGGAGGGGCTGAGTTTTGGCTCTTCAAACTCTTGCTCAATGTATGGAACTCTATATGCTACTTTGGGGTGGTGAGGATTTGGGTACTTGTCTTAAGGTTTGAAACAGCAGCTCTTCAGCACCCATCTATAATCTTATACCAAAGACTGGTATGTGGGGATGGGCATTTTTCATGCGTCCCACACCTTTAATGACTATGGATTTTGAGGAGATAATATCTGGAAGGAACCTATTGATGGAATAGGAATAGACATAGTATTTTTCATGAGGTGCTAGGCTGTATTATGCTAATTCCAATTCTTGAGGTGCCAGGCTAGTGCTAATTCCAACCTTCTTACTAGAAATAACGGCTGTTATATTTGATCTTCCGAGTTAGCTTGATTGAGGCTCTAGTACTTCCTTGTAGATATCTTGATGCTGGACGTGACATGGTTGCTAGCTTGCAATATGGTGCCCGATGCCCATGTGGCTATTGTCACATATCAGATGTAGAGTTTCACAAGCAAGAAGACCATATGGAGAGCTTTTTCCTGGCAGAAACAGTGAGGATTTGTTATCCGTGACTTCACTTTCCACTTTCTTTCCTCTTTCTGTAGAGTATATTTATTTTATATTATTCTAAATACACATGAAATTTGGGCTTAGATGTTTAAATCATGAGTTTTGGGAGTCTTAACTTGTAGATCTGGATTAAATATATTGCTGCAGCTTCATTCATGCCTTTGCCATACGGTTGCTAATGGCATAGTGTAGAATTGAAGAATCCTTACAGGTTGAGCAAAGGATATTAAGTGGAATGATTTTCAATATGTAAAATTTGCCATGGGAACTCATTCATGTAATGGAGTATGATATAGCACTACGAACCCCTGTTGTGTGTTGTGTGTTCTATCTATGAAAAAATTACTTTTAGTATGTCGATGTCTTAAGTTGGCCAAAATGTGTGTGCCTACACACACACACACACACACACACACACACACATATTTGACTTGGTGGATTGAATGAAGGGAAGCAACACATGTATAAGAATTTTCACTTGATAGGTAGTGATGGACATCCATGAGGTTGTGACATATATGTTTTGTTTAAATGTGCTCCACATCTTAAATCTGCACTTCTGAACCATGCATTTTGTTTACCTTTTTATTTCATGTGAATCAGGTAAAATATTTATGGCTTCTGTTTGATTTGGCTGCTGGTCCAGATAACCTTGTTGAGAATGGTCCATACAAGTAAGTCTGGCAGAGAGACGGCTCATTATTTTAACTTGAAGAGCATATTGTGTATTGGTTATCTAATTGTTTTAACAACTTTATGATTATTGTCTTTTATTAGGTATGTTTTTAGCACTGAAGGCCACTTACTACCTGCAACTCCTCAAATATCTCTAGTGCGGGAGCACTGTTCATACTTGGGGGCATACTGCAGGAGTGGGGATTCAAGACAGAAATCTTATACTTCTGATACCTCATTTGGTGAGCAGAAAAATTACACTAAAGAATATGGCGGTCGGATACACACATATCTCCCCTCTGATGCATCATATACTTCTGCACCATTCTCAGGTTTCATCAAGGTTGGTGCACATCCTTATTTGCTAATCCTTTTAAATGTGTTGAACTTATTCTGCATTACCCATACTGCTCTTGTCAAGGATTTTGTTGTTTGTGTTTGTATTCCTATTGACCTTGGGTGAATGGTTACAAATTTCTTAATGTGGAAAGGATTGTGGTTTATTCTCATCCTTCATATTTTTGGATATCTGTTTGACACCCTTAAATATGCTTCCCGTGATGATTTTTAGACAAGATTGGGTTGGAGCTGCTTCTTATTAAGGTTACTCTTTTACTATGTTAAAGAGGAACGATCAAACAGGTGGTTGATGGCACGAAAATTCATTTAAGCTGTAGACTTGCTAATTGAGTTAATTTTGTCCTACAGGGGGTTTGTCCAGGACTAACCCATGGACAGAAGTTTGGCATTTCGTACCTGAATCCTACTTACACCCATGATGATAACAGTGACTACAAAGACCGGGACCAAGGAGAACATAGTGTGGAAGAGAGACATTCGATAGTCATTGATGCTGATCAGGATGATGGAAAAGAACAATCTGACAACAGCGAGTACAAGGAAGACATTCAGGAATCTGTGGACAGCGGATCACAAAATGTAAAAGATCCTGCATTCCAGGTCATGGTTTTTAACGATGATGATGGAAATAGACTAACTGATGACAGCAATTACAATCAACATGACCATGAATCGGGTGATAAAAGGTTAGAAAGTCATTTTCCCCAAAGATGACAAAGGTGTTCGAGTTGATACAATCTCGCAGTTGCCAGAAACAAAAGTGACTGTAACCACAGTTTGGATGTTAGCTGACCTCCCAATGCACCAACATAGGAACATGTGCAGCTCGATTGTGCTCTACTGGAGGTCTCGATGAATTTTTGGCTTGGGATGGTCCGTGAATTAGAAAGAGGCTCAAACGACTTGGCTTTTATGCAATGGGATTGCCTGCTAATGGGGAATGGATCCTTGATTGTGGGTTACGCATGGTAAATGTGGAGACATTGGATGAGTCACAATTTTCGTTCGTCAATTAGAGCCCCTGCACTTCCCAGGATAGAGATTTATTTGTTAGTAAATTGGGTAAATCATCCATGGGTTGTCGTTATTTTATCAGAAGTGTTATACGCTAATTGAGCTGAGATGGCACTTGGTAAAGTGATTTTGTACACTTATAGAGGAACTCTTCGAAAGATTGTTTATGGTATTTAGATTGTATAAAGCGAAGCATCGGCCCTCGAGCAATTGAATTTTTGTTAGGTTGAACCTTAAAATTTATTCTTTGGGAAACTTCAACAGAGTGAGTTGGTACTATTCTGACCTAAGTCTAGTCCTAGTTTTAAACCAGAGTTTTCAATGCTACATTCTGATTGCCAAAAGCTGTGCGAATACGAAATAAAAAGATGGTGAACATTCAATAAAACAAGCAGTGGTTTCGAGTTCATACTATAGGCATGAGGGGCCAGTCCTATTAGCGTTTGCTATTGATAATTCTCTAGCAGAGCTCTTATGAGGTCCAGATACCGACACCAATGATATCAGATTGGCACTTACTAGGTTGTGCACATCGTACACCTCTAGATTTGTGCTTCCTTTGTCTGTAGAATCTGGTGAAGAGCCGGGAATATTGATAGCTAAAGATAGACAAGAATTCACAAAATTCACTGGGAACATGACGTGTAGTAAGGTTGCAGGTGAGCTGAAGATCCAGTTTGAACGCATTTACTCTGCAGTGTATCGCACAAGCCTTACTTTTGTACTTTGGTTACGTGTGCATTTATAAGAAGCCACCAGTCAACCAATAGAGATTCTAAAGGGGAACTTAGCGCCAATTGCTGAACAACGTACCCATAGTGGACAATGCGAATGTCGAATAATTTTTTGATAAGTAGAAAGTTGAATTGATAAGACTCGATGACAATCAAAAACCGATGGAGAAAGCAAACATTGGATGAAAATGCCAATATATTTTCACCCATTTCCCTCCTACAGTACTTTACATGTAAGGCAGTATCTATCTGTGCGCCGTCCTCCTTTCATTCAGAAAGAAAGATCACTAAGTAAAGAAGACATCAGGCAGATGCCCAAACCAACAAAAGAGCAGCTGCCAAATTTTCAGAGACAAACTGCAAAATGTAAATAACTTCCTTTTCGTGACGAGAGAGTCCTTTCAGAAACTTCAACAAGTCTCCACCGTGGAGACCTACATCAAGATTGAAAATTCTCCAAAAAACCCGAGCTGGAGAATCTCTTTTTTCCGAGGCAAATCAATCAATCTTCTTTACCTTTGGGATGTTCTCAAACACCATAACCCAAGCCCCTAGCTTCTGATTCTTTCATTATTCTCAGCTTCTTGCAGGACAAAATGAACATTCTGCAATGGTAATTGCTTTTGACATGAGCTTATGGAAAGAAAAGGAGTAGTTAATTGTCATAGAGAGAGAAAAAGAGAGACTTACTCCCATGGAACATCTCCAACCAACATCCAGTCACCATCTTTGTCTTCATAGGTAGGTGCATATTCAGATCCTTTGTAGCCTTCTCTTTCAGAATAGTCACCTGAAAAAAATAGCAACACCCACAAGACAAAGTCAGATCTTCAATAGATTAACAACCTTCTTCTGGCACTCTTTAGACCATAGGACTGAATATATCTGTCTTCTTTATACACAATAGGTACAATGGACCAGCTCAATCCATATGGGGTAGGGTCTAAGACTGACCTTAAACAATTTAGTCGATCACTGGTGTTTGTAAAATGGATTTTCACTAGGTCTAGTCAGAAATGTCATAAAATATCCACAAGCAGTTGATGCAATGACATAGGCAAAGTTTCTATTCAAGTAACTACGATTTTAACTATCCCCTAAACTATGACAATCATAAAACCATATGGTAATGCTAGATCTTTGCCAGAAGACCGAGAAATGTAGTTTTTTTTTTGGGGGTAAAAGTAAGAATTCCGAGAAATGTAGTTCATAATCACATAAATGCAAAATAAATATGAATGGTTGGGCTTACCTATGGTGAGTTTGAACATGTTCTCCAAAGCCTTTAGGAGCTCCGGATAACCACCATAAACCTTGAGATCGATCTTTCTGAGGTAAGGGGCTCCATCAACACTTACTTTCACATAAATACCAGGGCCCTCTGCTTCTGCCTTCTTCGGCTGAAGAGCACTCTTTCGGTAGGATCGGACAGGCGGCCATCCCACGATCTGTGCTCTGCAACACATTTTAAACCCCACAATTAAGTTCATGAACATCTAGACCCATCAAGAGTAGGGTGTATTCTGCTATATGAACCTACGAGAAATCCTAAACTCACTAAAATTAGAATTTATTTTTTTTATATATTTTTTTATGACCCCTAAATTTCTTACTTTCGTCCAAGTTACATTAAACAAAACAATATTAAAAATCATCACCTAATTAATAAACTACTCTGGAATTTGCAATAAACCAACGAAAATTGCTACAAAAAGAACCCAATCACAAGCTGATTCTTGGGACTACAAACAAAGCAGCTATACTTATGATTAAATAGGACCAATTGCAATTATCCCCAGGAGATGAATCAAACAGCTACCAGAAAAAAACCCTAACAGAGGAAAACAAAACGTTGCAATTCATGAGCAATCTATAGCTTACTTAGGGGCGGGAGCAGATTCATGGTCTTCATCATGGTGAGGAGCAACACAGCTACCCTTTGAAGATCCAGACACATCGCTCGACTCAGAGAACAGCCTCTTGCCGGTCCTCGATTTCTTCTGGCCAGATTCCTCCGTCCCCGGCAACCCCAACCTGAGCTCTGTCTCCTCCAGGTTGAGGAGATCCTTCCCGAACACTCCATCCCCAACCCCTCTCTCCATTTCTTGAAATTCCATCAAAAATGCTCAAATCTTTCAGCAAAGCCTCCACCTTTCAAGAAAAAAAAGACCCTTTTCTTCCCTGATGAAACAGTCCCCGACCCAAGACCCAGATCGCACCAAAGCCTCCAAAAAGTCAAGACCCAGAGAGAAATGCGAGCAGAAGAGGAACTTGGGCGGTGGATTCCTGTTCTTTATAGCGATGACAGAGGGGGAAAGGGCATAAAGGCGCCAACTTTTTCGCGAGACAAAGAAAGGTGAGGAGTTGTAAAGCTCGGGTGGGTGTTTGTTCGTTCGATGGGCATGAATTGAGGACAAAGAAAAGGCGGAGCTGTCGGGTGACAAAGGCAGCAGCTTTGAGGCAGGCTGCTCCCCCTTCCGGGGGACAGGAGTGGGGCACAAGCTCGGCCACTTGATGGGGCGACTTTGGGACTCAGTCGGACGGTCAAGGTTGGGTTCTGGTGGGGCCCCTCCCCCGCGGGGTGAGATGAAATCAAGAGCGTCCGTTTCGACCGGCCCCCCGTACCCACCTTGTCCTCGACAAGATCGATTGTTTGGTGGCATTATATACAGTTCTTTACAGGAATACTTGACAGGGATTGGACTATTTCAATTTTCTTGATATTGAAGTATTTAACTCACCCCCATTTTTCATCAAAGAGGCAAAAATCATCATAAATCATCCGATTGAAATTTAAGTGGTGAACCTCCCAATTTATTACACTTTGCTTCTTCTTTTTTCTGTTAATTGTTCGATTTCTATACGTGATTTAAGTTGTTATAACTAAAAATATCGCATTTCGTTTAACATTTAGATAGACATTGCCATTCATGTAAAAAGCACAATTTTTGTGTTTTTTCTTTTCTGTTGAGATCCTATTACTGCACGTATTAGCTTTCTCGAAGAAAGAATTTTTCAAGAAACCTACCTTTTTTTCCCTACATTGAGGAAATTTATAGATTTATTGTCAAAAAAAAAAAAATTCCAAAAACAATTTAACACATGCAACTTTTAAGATGGTAAGATTTTTATATACATGTCACCATCAACGCTCTTTCTAAATGTGATTTATTGACACATAAGTGGGTGACTAGATGAAAGAAGGCTATCAATTTCGATTTATCGATTATACATGATACCAAAAAAAAAAAAAAAAAGACACTTTCTTGGAATGGGAGTCGTTTAGATGTTTAACGAGTATTTCCAACATCTATTAAAAGAATTATAAGAGAAAACGTCAACTTTTTCATGTCGTCGTTGTTGGGGCAGTGCAACCCAAAATGGGGGGGACGAAATGGGGAGAGCATTTAAGTGGGTCATCGAACTTTGAGCTACATTGCATGTGGCACTTCGAAGGTCATTTTATATGGTCGTCGCTTATCATCTTCTCATCAAGATATGATCAATAACTCCAAACAAGTGCCTTATAAATAATCTCATTTTAGCTTTTTTTTTTTAAATATAAAAAGTATTTATATAATTACAAACTACAATTAGTGCGTTCTTTTATCTTTTTTTTTTTTTGATTTTTAACTCTTATTCCTTTTCAGATAGAATATAATTTTTAATTTAGCATTTCAAAGACGGTGAAATCTGGCATCGGATTCTTCAGTCCATTGAACAGGGATAGATGTTAATAGTTCAGAAACATTGTTTGACCGAATCCCTAAGCTAAGATCATGGGGTATTAGCTAAGTAATTAATTTTCTGAAGGCGAGCAGAACATCATAATTAGCACGAAATGACATGGTTGACTCATTAAATAGGAAAGGTTGACTGGAGTTCATATGGAAGATACAAAGAATACGTTCATACGACATTTCTTTAATATCGTTTGGTTTGATTCTGAACAAATTAATAATTTCAATTTTTTTAAAAATTGTTTTTTCTTCATACGAAAGATTGTCTAAGTTTTGTTATCGTGTCGGACACTCTTTGATATGCTCCGACAAGCTCTTAACAGGTTATGGTCAACTCTCTCAACATTCTTGGACATGAGAATCCGAAATTTTGACATGCACGAGATTATAATTTTTTTTTTCAATAAATAATGAGTTAAAATGTAAATATGTAAAAAAAGATAAAAAAATAAAAAAAATAAAAAAATAAAAGACAATAAAAGACAATTTCCTCCCGCCTAGCCCCAAGTTTCTGTTTTTCTCTTCTCTCTCATGCGCTAGTCTAAAATGTGGATTGCTTGTTTTTTTCCACCAAAGTTTAAGGATTATTGGAATGGAATGTAGTTAAATTTGTCAAATTAAAACAACAAATGATATTAATAAACGGTAGAGTAATGTTTTTAGTGTAAATTCATTATAGGCTCTTTTTATTATTTATTTATTTGTGAATTTGAATCAAATTAATATGAATGAAATAATCATAAAAATGATAATATATAATGTATCATAAGGTGTTAGAATTCTTTATTTTTTGAGAAATAACATGTCGGCGTATCATGTGTCGTGTCAGTGCTACTTAGAAGATTTTCCGTATCACTTAAAAATATTAGTTAATGAAAAACATATCAACAACAATCTCTATCTAATTTTTTTCATTGATGATGAAAATAATCTTCATTCATTCTAGCAAAACATGTAAGTAATCATTTTTAAGCATAAGTTGTCCAAATCGTTGATTTCCCAAAAGACAAACACAATCTAAAATGAAACTTGTTTTTCAAATTTTTTTATGGAAAGCATGGTGGGAACAACCAATAGCAATATTGAGGATCAACATCGAGAGATAAATATTAATATTAAAAAGAATGACGCGATGTGAAATAACTGAATTGTTTCACCTAAAATTGTTAATGACTTTCAATCTATGATTTTTCTCTTGCCGATAAAAGTTCTTGATTTTCATCGTTTGTGAAGGATAAAAATCTCATAAAACAAACCACCGCCGCAGTAGCACAGCTGGCTTGGGGCTTTCTCCCCCTCACGAAAGGGGAGAGTTCGAATCCCAGAGGCGTCGTTAGAGATTCTTACCTGGAGTACTATGGTGGTGGGTCTTGCAGTCGCTCCTCCAGGGTTTGCTCGCCGGTTGTCGGCTGTCGGCTTATGGGGTTCCCTGGGTTCCAAAAAAAAAAAAAAATCTCATCAAACAGTAAAAAATTTTCTCGAGCATGAATGATCTTTTTTTTTAGTGGGGAGGAGATACGGGGGAGAGAAAAGACTTACAAGAAAAATTCTTTTCATGAGCCAAGTCACACTTCAATTTTCCACATGTCTTAACTGCATTTAGCCTCTCCAGTTACATCGCTCTATATATGTATAATATATAATAAGAGGGATGGTATCCTATGAATGATATGAGGCCCTCTTTATTGGCATTACTCGTTATTAAAATTGGCAACTTATGGACAGGACTTTAATAGACTGGCAACTCCCTCATTATTTAAATATTGAAGAGACAGCAAGTATAATTGAACTTTTCTGTGGACCACTTTGTTAGTTGGCGAGCCTCATCCAAGGATAACAATACTGAACCATTGTCGGTGCACATATATGTATTTGTATACATATGTATGTATTTGTATAAATATATATTTTCAAATAATTTCTTGAATTTACTGACAACTGATATTATGGGGAATTTGTTGCATGTGAACTTCATACAAGCATTGCTCATTGCAAGAATGACATGGTAGAGGTGGTAAGAGAGTGGATTATTCTTATCTGTTTAGGTTGTTTTAAAGAGATTTGGATTGGTAAGCTCGGTGTGGGGTTTGTTAGGATAACACGGCCTAATCTTTGACCCTTTCTAGTGAGCTTGGTGTTGGTCCTTACTCTTCGATACATGACAACTCATGATTGGCTTATGTGCTCGTGACACCTGACCATCTATTTACCATCTGCTCTCTATGCCGGGATCTATAAACTAATCTTTTCGATCTTCTCACTCTAATACCCCATCACTTCATTCATTTATGGGGGACCTTTGGATGTCTGGACTTCATCACCTCTATTGACCCTCACATCTCCGGACTTTGCCCCACGAGCGAACCAGAAATTTTCCATAGTAAGTGACTCGTCATTCCTCGTTCTTGTTCTGCTGCTGCCCGATGCTAGTCCTTTCGCATGATTTGAGAACCGCCAGAGTAAACTTCCTCAACAACTTTGGCAAAAAATTCTCCTCGACAAGCATCCATAAATATGATAAAAAAATGTCAATGTCGTGGGCTCATTATATGGTTTTAATATATGTAAAATAATGAGCTAAGTCTATAGTTGAGGAAAAGGAAAATCAATTAAATTAGTTTATGCCAGGCAGATATACAAAAAAATCTGTGCAGACACGCTTGGTGCTGCACATGGAAAAGCTAAGCCTATGTTTTGGGGGGGCCAAAAGCTTCTCTTACATGATATAACAGAGAATGAAAGCTATTCATGTTGTATTCTGACCTGTGTGGATGTACTCCATGCTATTGAAAATTATTAGGTGCATCCGGATCACACGGATCTTTTGCAAACGAACCGTCGGATCTTTTGCAAACGAACCGTCGGATCTTGTGGATCCCCCTCTCGTGAGATTGAACAGTTCACATGTATTAGACTAGGCTCACCGAGTGCACCCAATAATTTCTTCAAGACAAACGAGCAGCGACGAATTCATATTTAGCAGCTGCGGTGGCCCCAGTACTCCTAAGGAGGGAGACCAAACTTCACGAGGAAAACACCCACAAAAGGAGGAACACAACAATGCACAGACAGTGGCGCCAGAGGTGATGGGAAGTGTTGCCTTTTCCGCATTATTATTTTTATTAATTTTTTAATTGGTCGCGTTTTTATAATTAGATATTTGAATGGTTAAATTTGTTAAAATGTACTTATTAAGTGAATAAGTCACGAGACAATGCTAATGAGATACTATTTTGAATCGAAATCAGAAATTATTAATAGGGAATCAAGATTCAATTTGGTAAGGAATTTAGAATTAGCATTTTTTGGAATGGACATTTATGAATTATAAATAACGTAATGAGATATAGAATTTCGAGTAAGAATTACGATGTTTGAAAAAGAAATCTTAATTTTGAGTGCATGTGATGATCTCCATGGACAAGAAGGCATAACTTCTCATTATTTTATTAGATTAAAATTACATTCATATATAAGTATACAAATCAAATGTCATATCATTTATCATTACATTGTAAAAGGAAAATTTTACTTTTAGTTATCAAAATACAACATATATCCTAAAATATGACAAAGTTACGTTTGGTTGATCAACGAATAAGAAAGCAAATCGCTTGACTTGATAGATATTGTATCGAAAAGTAAATTTGTTAATGAATCAATAGATTCTTGTGCGATTTAAGGGATTAGCAATTCACCTAATAGATAACTATGGTCTCGAATAAAACGAATGGTACAATTCTAACAATTATGTTCTTGACCCGTCAGCCAACATTACTATAGCGCTTCTCAGCTTTCCTAATCTCTGGAATTTGGAAAGTCCCACGTTTTCTATAAAAAGTACATAGGGGCCTAACATATGTTCTCCTAACCCAACAACTTAAAAGTTTTTTATTAGATTTCCAGACATATCTAAGTATTCTTTTAAGTGGAATTTTGTGATGTGGTATTAAAGCCTAGGTACAAATGATGCGACTATAAAAATTATGGAAAATATTGGGTGCCTCTAATGTAGCCAGTAAACTAAAAAAGGAGGGACTTGAAATTGTGACACTTGTCCAAAGTGGGCCCAAATGTCTGACCCTCCTGCACACTCTCTCCTTTCTCCTCTCACCTCCCTTTCACCCAAATGCCAAATTGCCCTCCCTTCTCTCTCTCTCTCTCTCTCTCTCTCTCTCTCTCTCTCTCACCCAAATGCCAAATTGCCCCCCCTTCTCTCTCTCTCTCTCTCTCTTGTGGCGTCGCTTCCCCTAGCAACCCTTGTGAGTGCAAACAGGGGGTGCGGGGGCCAGGAGGGGCTACGAGATCAAAATCACGAAACCGGAGCAGCTCAAAAGGAGGAGTTGTCAAGAATCCCTTCGGAGACAAAGTCAAAGGAGATCTAGTGCCTCCATTGGGGCAAAATTTGGCAAAAGTAGATTGAGAAATGGAAGAGGCAAGGACCCAACCTGACCTGACCCGAAACGATGACGACATGGTCTCTCTCTCTCTCTCTCTCTTCCCCTCTTTGTATCCCTCTCTATCCCATCAACTAATGACCTCATACAAGCAACGAACTTCATGCCAATGGAGACAACCATTTGAGGCGGTGGCTCATTGGACAAGGGTTTGATTGTGACTTGGATGGAGAGAGGGAGGGAGAACAACCGATAGGGAACAATGAGTGGCTTTTCCTCTTGGCAGAGAGAGAGAGAGAGAGAGAGAGAGCATGCAAGGGAATTTAACATTTAAGGCCCATTTTGGACATGTGTCACCATTTTGGGTCCTCTTTTTTTTGTTGTGCTGAGAGAGAGAGAGAGAGAGCATGCAAGGGAATTTAACATTTAGGCCCATTTTGGACATGTGTCACCATTTTGGGTCCTCTCTTTTTTGTTGTGCTGAGAGAGAGAGAGAGAGAGAGAGAGAGCATGCAAGGGAATTTAACGTTTAGGCCCATTTTGGACATGTGACATTAGAGGTACCCAATATTCTCTCTAGGGAATTTAACGTTTAGGCCCATTTTGGACATGTGTCACCATTTCGGGTCCTCTCTTTTTTGTTGTGCTGACTACATTAGAGGTACCCAATATTCTCTCTTTCTCTCTCTCTCTCTCTCTCTCTCTCTAGGAGAAAGAGAGAGAAGAGAGCGTGCAAGGGAGTTTGACATTTAGGTCCACTTTGGACACGTGTCGCCATTTTAAGTCCCTTATTTTTTGTTGTGCTAGCTACATTATAAGAACTATATCTAATATACGCAAGAAGAACTTCATCCCACTAATTCCATTCCCCTAATGGTCTGCCATTTCTTATCACGGATTGCTTGTGTGAGAGAATGTTAAGCCTCATTTGTTTGACGCAAGTGAATGATTTGAAAATTATTTTCTTTAAAATAATCATTTGTCCATGAAATATGTGGACATAAACTGTTAGCAATAATAAAAAATATTTTCATTTGACTAATTATTTTAAATGATACAAACGATTTCTTCTTTTCTTTTAAAAAAAAATTCTACATCATTAGTCTTAGAGTCTAACATTACTTTATAATTGATTAAGTATGAGTCTAATGTACATGAGGGCTCTCCCTTCTCGGTAACTAAAGAGTTGGGTTTGAATTCTTGTTTTCTGGAATAGGTTCCTCTCTAGTTTACCAGGACGATACCTTCCCCTTCAAAATTTTCTGTAAGTGGGGGAAAGAATAGGAGAGAAGCTTTTTTTTTTTTTTTTTTTTTTTAATTATATGTTATTTTTATTTTTGGGGGAGGAGGGGTTGGTTTTCGTCAGGGAAGGAGGAAAATTAAAAGTAAACACATGTCAGCCATTGATTTTTAACTGGAATGATTTTCTTTCTATTTAACAAAATTCGTTAAAGATGTCGATATCCCCTTTAAATAGAGCGAATCCTAATCCTTCTGCTTGAATTCTCTAATGTGAAACTTTAATGGAGAAATCATATCCCGGATTATAAATGTTGAAGTTGGAATTGGGCAGACCATGTCTAAATGCTGAAACAAATTTCAATTCGAAGGACCCTAACATGATAATTTTCTCCATGTGACAGCTTTCTTAGGCATTTTAAGGATCAAAGAGACATAAAACAAGTCATATATATTTAGAATATTGAGTTCCTTTAAAGTTAGGTGGTAATTTTATATCTTAAAGTCATCATATGAAAGAGACCAACACATCGGCAAGATCCTATTTAGGTGGCCAAGATCGAAAGCCACTTTATTTCTTTTTTTCATTTCCCAATCTTTCTTTTTTCCGAATTTTATACTTCTCCCGATGCGCCCCTCCCCCTACCCAACTAAAACTGTTCATGGAGCAGCAACCCTTGCACAAGCCATGTTAATCTGCCGTCTCAGGTGCACCCTTGCCGCCTTGTCATTGTCGCCAATCCCAGCATGAGCCGCCACATACCTCGCCGGCCATGCCCAGCCTCATCGGATTTAACTATCGGCTCGACCAAGCACGTGTTTGCTGTGCCTCAACCTCGCATCCGAGGCCCAATTTGAGACTTGAGGTTGCCAACCTTAGAGACCCTAGTCGAGATCTTAACATCGCCACGGCTCTAGAATCGTCATCGACATGCGAGGTCGAGTGTCCTACCTATTTGTCTTCATGAACAAAGAGGAATGGAAACCAAGACATCGGCTGATGATGGTTACAGGAGATGGTCATAGGGATGCGACCATAGTGGGATTTGAGTGATGATTGTTGATAATTTGTTTGTAAAATAAATAAAGAGACGTGTTCTCCTACATCGAAGAGATATATGAGTATGTGGATCTATGTATAAATGGAAGGCTTCTAACTTCACAATTTAAAACTGTTGGGAATGGCTGATCCCCGAAAACCGGATTCGACACCAAATCGAACCCCTAAATCAATGCGGAAGACGAAGCCCGGGAAAACACGCATCACCGATCGTAAAGCACACCACGGATTCGAGCGTACCTTGTTAGCCACAGATTAAACACCAACGCTGAAGAAGAGGAAGAAATTCTGGCCCCGATGATGTCCATTCGCCTTGAAAGGGAAACACCGTCGCCTTGAGCGTTTGGGAGAAAAAGAGAGAGTTTTTCTTTTCTGGAAGAGAGGGAGAGGAACGTACGTACGTTCTAATTACCAAGAGGTGTCTTCTCTCTCTCTCTCCTCCCTTTTATACCTTTCCCTTCCACGGGCCATATTCCCGTGGGCCGGGCCCTTTTGGGCCCAATTTGAGTGGATGGGCCTTAAGCCCATCTCATAAATCCATCATCTCCCACTCGCACATGGTGGTGCAAAACCAACATGGGCGGACAGGCCCTACTCAGCCCCATCAGAGAAAAATCCATCATAGACTCTCACTTAACGTGGTGGGCCGAACATAATCCTCTTTTCCTCTCTTCAACATTCATACCGGTGAATAATCCGTGCGACCAGCATACTTTGAGAGCTCGTTGCTATACATCTATTAGGAATATATAGCAGCTCATAATGGGCATCACACTCCGAGTAGATTTAGTATGCAGTACCCTAGATCGATCGATCACATTTATATCTCTCTTGATCTCTTTTAAACAATGATATATATATTGTATTCACAATTATGATTATCACAAAGACAGTCATAATTGGTTAACCGGTGAATACAAAACTACAATGTGATTCTCCAAAATCGATCTTCCTCTTTCCTTCAAACTCTCAATTTCAGTCCAGCTTGCTTTTCTAGAAATGCCCCATTAGATCGAATCACTCATGACCATTGGCAACATCCTAAGATAGCAAACACTAAATAGAAATCTTGAGAATAAGTAAGAGTCATGAGGGGACTAAGAAATTGAGGAACTCTCTTCCTCAAGAGTCTCACACGATATAAAAGTTGAGATCAAACTTTTGCCACTCTTATTGGTCGTCTCATGCATACGTAGTATGAAATACGTATTACGGTATTAACTCCTTTCCCATGGAGCGTATGTCTACACTTTTCAATACCGTACAGATGATAGTTCAGACATACACAATGTCTAACTTGAGTTCACATATCTACTCATTCACAAAAATTCATCAGAACTCACATCTGGCATCTTCGACAGATAAAGTAAAACATGTGGGGTATTTTTACTTTCGGACATAGTAAGTATTATGTCCTCATCTTAACACTCAGTTAAGGCGACATACGTGTTTTAAGCTTGAGCTCTCGATTATCACCTAGATAATAAGCTTAAAAACAGTCCTATCTCTATTTATCACATAGTAAATAGAGGCGATTACCCGTGTGAGTGGGCTAATCTTATATCTGTCCGACATACTTCTCAACTTAAAGTAATGCACTAAGCATTAAGATGCATAAAGATCAAACAAAGATTCATAGGCATTAATGATGAAAACACAAATTCATCAAATTGTGAACATTTAGGGAAATTACAATATTCAGTACATTAGCCTCTACGCAATCCTAGAGATTTCATATGACCACAAAACACATCTCTAGGTATTGGCTTTATCATAGGATCTGCTACCATTCCATGCGTAGTATGTACTCTAAGTTCACATCTTTTCGTGTAACCATATCCTTGACAGGATTGTACTTGGTATCTATATGTTCGGTCTTGCCATGATATTTTGAATCTTTGGTGTACAATTTTGCTGCTTGGCTATCACAGTTAACCAACAATAAATCTGCAGCACTTCTAATAACACCTAAATGATCCAAAAAATCTCTTAAGCCAAACACTCTCTTATACTGCTGCTGATAATGCCACGAACTCAACTTACATCGTGGACAAGGCTATACACTTCTGTTTCTTACTGCTCCAACATATGGTGCTATTATTCGGTAAGAAAACAAACCCAGAGGTAGATTTCCTTTCATTTAAATCTCCTCTCCAATCAGTATTAGAATAGCCTTAGAGTCGCAGATCCTTTTCCTTAATAACTCAACGTATAATCAGCAGTTCCCTTTAGATACCTCAGTATTCTCTTAACGGCTTTCCAATGTGCTTGACCTGGATCGGATTGGTAACTACTCACCATTCCAACTGCAAAACATATGTCAGGTCTTGTACACATCATAGCGTACATAAAGCTTCTAATAGCACTAGCATAAGGAACATGTTTCATTTGTTCCTTCTCTTGTGAAGTCCTTGGACACAGATTATGGCTCAATCCTTCACCTTTTGCAATAGGAGTGTCTATGGGTTTACAATCCCATATCCTTCAACTCAAAGTTGGAAGACAACCATCTCTTGACAGTATTAACCAACTCCATATTGCTTCCGGCAATTAGTATATCATCAACATATAATGATATGATCACAAATTGATCATTGGATCTATTGATATATACACAATGATCCTCATCAATCATTGTAAAATCATATGCCACTATGGCATTATGAAAATGTATATACTTTTGTCTCGATGACTGCTTAAGGCCATATATCGACCCACAAAGTCGACATACATTTTCTTCTTGGTCTTTCATTATGAAACCAGCAGGTTGTTCCATATATGTTCCTTCCTCTAATTCTCCATTGAGGAAAGCAGTCTTTACATCCTTTTGATGTAACTCAAGATCCATACTAGTCACTATTGCCAGAATAATGCGAATCAAGGTAAATCTCATTACAGGAGAAAATGTATCTTCATAATCAATTTCTTTCTGTTGATTATACCCCTTCGCCACAAGGCGAGCCTTATGCCTTTCTATTGAGCCATCAGCCTTTCGCTTTATTTTGAGAACCCACTTGTTCCCAATAGCTCTGCGTCCTTTTTGGAAGATCAACCAGTTCCCAGACTTTGGTTTGATTTCATTGACTCCATTTCCTCTTTCATTGCATGAATCCATTTTTTTTTTTAGGGCAATTCAGAGCCTCATTAATATTTCTTGGCTCATCCTCATCTTGTGGAGCAAACATAAAAGTTTCCTTTTCAATGTCAAAATATCGACGGGGAATACTTTGGCGACTTGTTCACCGTATGGGAGATTGTACACTTAGCACATCATTCCCCATAATGCTCCCACTTGGATTAGGTAATGATGATGTCGTCACATCAGGTGGTTGCAATTGAGAATGAGTTGAATTCAATTCATCACATCTCATATTACTCCCACTTGGATGAACTCCACTAATATCATTATCTTGATCCAAGGTCTCAAATAGGGAACAATCTTCCCTTATTTCGCCCTTCTTAGGAAATTCATCCACTAAGAATGTGACATCTCGTGATTCAAATTCAGTTATACTCCCACTTTCCTGCTCACCTATGAACACATACCATTTTGAGTGTTCGCAGTATCTCATGAAAATACTCTTATTTTCTTTGGGACCCAATTTCCCAAAACTTGTGAAAGGACTTATGAGCATAGGCAGCACAACCCCATGGCTTAAGAAAACTTAAGTCCGGTTTTCTAACTGTCCATAACTCATATGAAGTGGAAATAACTGATTTGGAAGGCATCCGGTTAAGTATATTGGCAGCAGTTAACAACACATCACTCCAAAAAGTGATGGGTAAGTTAGCATGCGCCATCATGGACCTAACCATTCCAGTAGGGTTCTGTTTCTTCTCTCCGCAACACCATTTTGTTGAGGAGTATATGGAATAGACAACTATTTTTCTATTCCTTTTTCATCACATAATTTTCTGAACTTATCAGATAAATATTCTCAACCTTGATCGGATCTAAATACCTTTATTTTCCTGTCTAATTGATTTTCTGATAGGTTCATAAACATTTTGAAACAACTTATGCTTCAGATTTATGAGAAATCAATTAGACATATCCGAATCAAGTAGAATCATCTATAAAAGTGATGAAACAAACAGCCCATTGCCTTCCTCTCATATTCATTGAACCACAGACATCAGTATAGATTAAATGCAGAGGAAATTCAGCTCTTTTACCTTTTCAAATGGTTTCCTTGTCATTTTCCCTACTAGGCAATGCTCACTTATGGACAAAACGACTTTTTCAATATTGCCCAACAAGCCCTCTTTGGCTAATCTATTCATATGTGGTTGGCCCATATGACCAAGTCTAGCATGCCACCATATTCACATCATTTTTATATAATGTAGAAGACGTGAAACAAGGGAATAACATATTGACATCACCACAGTTAACATTTAGTACAATAAAACCATTCAATAAGTGACCACAACCATAGTAGTTTGTATCTAAACACAAATCTACACCTTTATTATGGAAGTTCATACCAAAAACAAGCTTAACCAACACTAAGACAGACACTTAAAATTTCGACGAATCTCTGGAGCATATAGAACATCAAGGTGCGTCAATCACTCATGTTCTATTGGTCAGTGCCAATTCCTTTACATCAGCTCTAGAGTTGTTTCCAATATGGATCCACTCAGTTCCAGTTGGTACTCGTCGGAATTCCACAAAGGATCCTCTATCCTTTGCTATATGGTCTGTCGCTCCTGAATCTACATTCCACAAAGGATTTGATTCAGCCTATTATGCAGAACTTGACACATAAGCAAAGTTCTCAAATGTACAAGAGGTGCATTGCTTCTTTGGCTCACGACAGTCGCGAGCATAGTGACCTCTCTTATCACAATTGTAACATCACACCCTTGACATTTTCTTTACTTGAGGACGCTTTCATCTCTCTTGTTGGTTAATTCTTGATTTCTTGCAATAAGGACTTGATCCTTTGCATTTCCACATATTGAACGAATCAATACGCTTGTACTTAGAGTACAAAGCCCTTTCTGAGCTAGAACCAGCATAGCAAATGTATATTTACGGCTCAAATACCGTTAGGCGGTCCTCTACTAGCTCAAGGTGGTGCACGACACCCTCAATATCTTCCATAATGTGGTCAAGAGCTTCTAGTGCTTCTTGCTTTTCCAGCACATATTGAATCTTCATATTCAATATTTCACAATTATTGCCGTTCATATCAGCAATTACATTCTTAGTTCTTTGAACCATCGTTACGAACACATCGAGACATACATGCACGAATAATTAATGCCTATCATTTATGCATCCCTATTTGCATAGACCCATCATATTAATAAATAATTTCAAGTAAGGCTTCGAATCAAAAGGTCACTATGTTTCCAATCATCCTCCAAAAATCCTAACTTAAAATTATTATTAATATAATTATCTTATGCAAATAAATTCTATGAAGTTACAAAAACTTCTATTACTACCCACATCTAATTACCCTGACAACTTGACAATAATAGAAAGAAACAAAGATAATTGACATACAATTAAAAAAACAATAATGCTTTCAATTAACATAATTAGGTAGTAATCATTACATAATCAATCAAAGAAATAAATAGGGAATGTCCCTTCTAATCTATCAGTCAAAACATCTGAGAAAACTAAAAGGCACATTTGCCAACCATGGAAAAACTTTTGGAGAGCTTTCATGTCGCCTCCAAGGCGTATTCACTCGGCGCCATGTGGCGCTCAATCTAAGGGTTGAAGTTTGGGCTAACTCAATCCTATAGTGCTCTCTTACAAAAGCTTTCACCAGCCTCTTATAACCCGGGACCACGTTGACCTCCCATAGCCGATCCAACACTGCTTGCCATTCAGGTGGAAGAGTGTTCATCAAAGTCGGCACCTTCTCAAAATCCGGCATAAGATAACCATTCCAGATGATTTCCTGTATCATCTGATTGACCCTGACCACATGTGATACTAAATCACCGTCATGCCACCGATAATCAGCTAACTCTTTTATCAGCCTCTTAAGTCTTGCATTTCCCTCGTGCGTTCTCGGGATTGCAGGTATTCTTGCATAACGCATCATAGTTCCTGCAACAAATGCAGAATTAAAATGGATTACTTAGAACCCACATAGGCATGACCTAAAAAGAAAACAAATTCCTTTTTTTTTTTTTTTGGTCAACGGTCAACGGTCAAAGTCAACGGTCGGTCAACGGTCAACGATCAAGTCAACGGTCGTCGCCGGTCAACGCTCGTCGGTCGTCGGACCGGTCGGACCGGTCAGACCGGACAGACCGGTCGGGCCGTTCGGGCAGACCGCTCGCACGTGCCGCACGCGTGCGGGATGACGTCACGCAGACGTCAGCGGCACGTGCCGCGCGCGTGCCATCGTCAGCGCGTCGGGTCGGATCGGTTCGCGGGTCGGGTCGCCGCCCAGTCAATCGACGTCATCGCTGACGTCATCGATGACGTCACCCCAGCGGTTCCGGCCGTTGGGTGACGTCATGCGACGTCGCACGCGTCGATCCGCGGACCGGCGTGTGCCGTTCGCCGGCCGGCGGCGAGCACGCGCCGGTCGCCGACCGGCGCGTGTGCCGCACGCGCCGGGCGATCGAGCGCTCCGGCGCGCCGCGCCCACGCGCAGCGCCTTCCGGCCGCGCGTGTGGGCGCGTGCAGCGTCTCCCGGCGGCGCTCGAGGCATCTCCAGACTCGTCTCGACGTCTTCTTTCTCCCAGTGCTTTCAGAATTTGGTTTTGACATTCGAAAACTCATGAAAATGGCCGAAGAAGTCTCGGGTGTCGGGATTGCTCGCCCCGATCCGTACGGCCGAAGTTCCTTTTGCGAAAAATCAACCAAAACACATCAAATTGATCGGGAAAACGTGAACTAGGGCTCTGATACCAATGTTGGGAATGGCTGATCCCCGAAAACCGGATTCGACACCAAATCGAACCCCTAAATCAATGCGGAAGACGAAGCCCGGGAAAACACGCATCACCGATCGTAAAGCACACCACGGATTCGAGCGTACCTTGTTAGCCACAGATTAAACACCAACGCTGAAGAAGAGGAAGAAATTCTGGCCCCGATGATGTCCATTCGCCTTGAAAGGGAAACACCGTCGCCTTGAGCGTTTGGGAGAAAAAGAGAGAGTTTTTCTTTTCTGGAAGAGAGGGAGAGGAACGTACGTACGTTCTAATTACCAAGAGGTGTCTTCTCTCTCTCTCTCCTCCCTTTTATACCTTTCCCTTCCACGGGCCATATTCCCGTGGGCCGGGCCCTTTTGGGCCCAATTTGAGCGGATGGGCCTTAAGCCCATCTCATAAATCCATCAAAAACCATGGGCTAAGTAAACTAAACTCTACATCACCTGTGTGTGGGTGTGCAAATAGTTGTCTTCCAAAGGAATACAACCTTTGAAATGTTATATCTGTTCAAGCATATTTTCTATTCAACATTTTTTGTTCGATAATTCACACTTTTCAATTTTGTTTTATTCAGTTTCTCATTTTAAGATTTTGTTGTATTCCATAGGATTTATTCTAGTAACCATGAGCAACCTTGTGGGGCAAACAATCGTTAAAATAGTATATTCACAACTTAAAATTTGATTCAATTCTTCCCAATAATTTTCTAACAATTGCTACCTGTAATAGCGGTGGTGTTGTACAAAGTCTAGGCTGGTGGCTCTTTGTCAAAGGAGGGGGCAAGAGAGAGAGATGCGTGTTGATTTTTGCATCTTTGGCATAAATTTCCTCAAGTTACTTAGTCTAGTGGAGTACTTTTACCTGGTAAAGCTACCTCATAACTTTAAATAATCCCAATACATTCAATGATCCGAGTACTTGTCTCACTTGCTACGTGAACACACATTCAATTATTAAATCTCTATGGTATGTCCTCCATATTATGATAGATCAATTATATGAAGAGAATTGGGTACTCTATCCATCAGAATCAATTGCCAACAAAAGAAGAGCAACATGACTCTCCAAGGAAAAAAGGAGGGGAAAGATCAAAGATTTGGCGATCCTTCCCCTTTCGAAGAAGAATAGGCTTGACTTTATATAGTGGTCTTTTTCAAATGACCATCTTAGGTCTAGATAAAAGAATTTAGAAACCCAGTGAGAAAATATTGAGGAGCTTTAACATGTCATGTCATTAATGTATCATCATATTAGAGAGAGAGAGAGAGAGAGAGAGTCAATTGGCTTTTCTTAAAGTTTAAAGAACAAAGCGAGTTAAAAACTCTAACAAACTTGAACAATCATTTACTCTAATGCTAATGCTCACACATCAGAACAAGCCAGCTTCACGATCAACACCTTCAAAGTGATCCCCCAAATCTTGCCTCTCCGATTGTGTCCAATGGCCATCCTGGCCTCTCACAAGCCCTCTGTTCTCGAGTTGCTTCCATTTGGGGGGATGAGATATTTATCTTTCAAGAAGTTAGTTGCTTTGTTCACCAATGCAATGTCTCTCCTGGGAAGCTCGGACCTCTGGCCCTTCCCTTTGTACCTATTTGCATTCACATAAGTGAAATATAAGCAAGTCTCGAATTTCATCCCACCTTAATTGTGTCATTGATGAGTAGCTAGTCAATACAATGTTAATTGATCAACTCATCTATTAAAAGCTAGGAATGGAATATGGAGTTCAGCAATATATGTTAAGACAATGGTGAATGACAAGATGAACTTAATGATGTGACTTGGACAAAGCCAAGCAACCCTTACCCATCCAAAAGATGAAGAAGAACTTCCATGTCATGATAACACAACAGATCTCCCTTGTCCTTCAAGTAGGGCGAGTTTTCGTGATTCAACACAAGCTCAATGCCGACATGCGAATAGCAAAAGATCTTTGGCAGTACCAAAGGTGCATTTTCATTGAAAATCATACCAGGCACAGTTGGGACCCTGTCATGAACGTTCAATACTCTCAGTACCTTCACTCCCAGCTCCTCAACCCGATTCTTGAATCTGACATTGCCGACTCGTGGTCCTGCAAACGAGAACACGGACTTGGGGACTATTTTGCCATCCTGCCTAATGTCTGTCCCCGTCTCTGCTATGTCGTATGCACTTAATATCGCTATAGCGCTTCCTAGGCTATGGCCTGTGATCGTAATGCTCAAATCCTCATCTACGTGCTTCTGCATCAACCGCTTTATTTCTTGGAGAACATGCTCCCGGGCGGAATGCTGGCAAAACCTGGAATTTTCGTCCTTCTTGGTGTAGAGATGAAGGAACCCAGACTCGACTTTGGCTTTTCGATCAGGGCAGGGGATTCCCTTTTGCCTGACCGGGCTCATGCTGTACCTGGCATCCACAATCCACTCGGGCTTCCTCATTGTGCCTCGCCACACTATGGCTATGTCCCGTCGTCCTAGAGCTTTTGACATTTCGTCGTCCGATACAGCGACATACCCAAACCAATTAGCTGATTCACTCCATGCTTCTGGACACAACGATTTCTTGAAGAAGTGGGGACGGTGATGGATATTGCACGAGGCATAGAGGTAACGGGTCAAAACGTATCCAGCCCGAGGAAACTCGAGAGAACAGAAAAACTCGCTCGGCTTGTACCGACAGCTGCCACAATATTTGGAGAAGGGGTCGGCGTCGAACGCGTTGTAAGACGCTTGAGCCATCTCCCCATACCGAATCAGCTCGGCCCGCAAGAGGGGGTCGATTGGATCGAGCAAGCCGACCCAATCGCTCTTACCATGGATCTCTTCCCATATGCTTGCCAAGTTCTTGCTAGGCTCTTCGACTGCAGTCCACTGACCATTTTTCCTTGTTCTCTCACTTTGAAGATCCGGAACAGTGCACGAGGACTCATTCTTGGATGATACATTTTGTATGAAAAGTCTTCCATTCGATGGGCTCTCTCTTCTCGTTGGGCCTCCGCATGCAAATCTTACAGATGCAATCGAAGGTGAAATTGGATCGTTGAAGGTGAAGATTTGGTTGTGATCTCGAAAGAACAACTGACGATAGGGTATGGCCATTGAGGGAGCTTATGGTATGAAGCTCTTTCCTTGGCGTTTGGTGGGAAGAGTTGTTGAAAAGTTGGATTAGACTTTCAAGGTAACTCAACTCTTCTTGTTCTTCGTCCTGTTAAAATAATAGATCGCTGACCAATTTTAAAATTACTTGCAGTTTGTCGTCTAATGGAAAATTCCGTCTTTATCAGGAGGTGGTGTGGAATTGGTGTAGTGTGCAAGTGAGAAGTCAATTCAATGATGGATAGTCTATCGATTAGATAAAGCGAAAATTGTACATTGACAGCCAATTTAAGTTTCAGTTCACATTAGACCGTATGTTTCGATGCAATTTACTATTCTTAGATGTTAGTTTTAATCCCTTTCTTGTGGCGAACTTATGGGGACCGTGTAAGTTCTGTTCTTATATAGAATAACAGGCAAATATTTTTATGGAGACGTCATAAGAGCAGTGGTCCCACAAATCAAAGGGAATTGCGTGATTTTCGAAATTACTAAGGGGTTAAAATATTTTTTGATTTTAAATTTATGCATTTTCCTTGATTTCCGGGATGTCAAAGATTTCAAACATGTTTTGTAAAGATTTTAGATGTGTTTTGTAGAGATTTCAGATGCGTATTGATAAATTTCTCTTTTATCAAGTGCTGAAACTAGTTTTTTCTTCCAAAACTACCATCACTAATTCTTTAATTATTAATTTGTCTCTCGTTATATTTTTATAATTAAAAAATGACCCAAGCCTTTCTTTGGTCTAGGGCGGCCGTTGGTTGAGATCGCCCAAGGTCAAGCAAACTTTGGCGAGGGTCACATGACCTAAGCAAGGGTTGCTCAACCTAGGCGGTGTATAACCTAGGTGACCATTGCTTGGGATCGCATGAGCCCTCGCCTAGGTCTTTCTAGGGCCACATGACCCTAATTGATTGCCGCTTGAGGTTGCAAGACCTAGGTGCTAAGGGTTGCGTGAGGTCGTGCAACCTCAGGCGGCCCTCACCGGACATTGCCTGACCTTGGGCAACCTCAACCAATAGCCGCTGACACAGATCTAGCTCGCCGGCAGCCGTAAACCTTCGCCAAACCAGCAAAGGGTTTGGGTCTTTTTTAATAAACGAAAATATAAAAATATATATCCAAAGCCAATTGCAAATGTTTTCTTTTTATTTATTTATTACCAAACACAACTTGAACTCAAGGTCTATTTGCAATGAGTTTTTACCAAACACATTTTGCATTTTCCCAAAACTGAACCTAAAGCACCATATATCAGTTGAAACATATTTTTCTATTCAACATTTTTAGTTCAATAATTCTTAGTTTTCAATTTTCTTTCATTTAGATATTTTCATTTTATGATTTTGCCGTATCTTGGAGGCGTTTGGAAGTAGCATTTGAAAGGGACTTTGGACACCTAAAGCGCGGGACAAGGACCCCAGGAGTGCCAAAAGTTGGCACAAAGGGACACTTAAGTGCCAAAAATTACAAAAGGTACACTTAAGTGCCAAAATCGGAGCAAAATGGATCACTTGAGTGCCAATCCGGCTAAAATCCGGCCAAAATGCCGACGTAGCATTTTTCCGGCAAACCGAGCCTAAAACATTATTTGTTTTGCACGCGACATGGCCAAATAATGCAAAAACGACGTTGTTTTGGGCTCATGTGATAAAAAAATAATATAAAAATTAAATAAATTAAATAAAAATTAGATTTAGTTAAAATATTTAAAAAACAATAAATTTAAAATTAAATTTATTTAAAATATTAAAAAATAATAATTTTAAAATTAAAAAAATTAATAAATTAATAAAAGGGGGGCGGTGGCCAAGGGCCCTCAGCCACCGCCCCCCTTTTTTTAATATTTTAATTTTAAAATTATTATTTTTTAATATTTTAACTAAATTTAATTTTAAAATTATTAATTTTTAATATTTTAACTAAATCTAATTTTAAATTTATTTTTTCTAATTTTTTTTTTTAAATTTTAAATTATTATTTTTTAATATTTTAACTAAATTTAATTTTAAAATTATTATTTTAAATTTTTAACTAAATCTAATTTTAAAATTATTATTTTAAATATTTTAACTATTAAAATTATTATTTTTTAATATTTTAACTAAATCTAATTTTAAATTTAATTTATTTAATTTTTATATAATTTTCTTACCATGTCAACCTAAAGCGACGCCGTTTTTGCATTATTTGCCAAGTCAGAATGCAAAACGACGTCGTTTTTGGTTCACTTTGCCGGAAATTTGTCTGAAAAATGCCACGTTAGCCTTTTGGCCGGACTTTGGCCGGAGTGGCACTTAAGTGATCCGTTTTTCTTCGAATATGATACTTAAGTGTATCTTTCGTAACTTTTGGCACTTATGTGTCCCTTTGTGCCAACTTTTGGTACTTGAAGCGTTCTTAGCCCCCTAAAGCGCCTTATGCCAAATATCAGTGTTTGGCAAAAAATTTGCAAACTCCCTTGGAAGTGGGCATTTAGAAGGCTAAAAGCCTAAGACAGGTCCTAGGTTACCTTGGGCTTTTAGCTTTCTTGGCATGTCCACACCTAGTATTGTATATCTTTTTTTTCCAAAATTGTCCTCACCAACTTTATGTTTTTCCATTTTTACCCTCATTATGCAACGCTATTCATTTTTTTTTTTTTTTGAGGTCGATCAGCATGGTTGTACCTAGTTGCAAGGGGCTAGCAACGGCTAGAGAGACGCTGGCATGGTTGTGGTGACCCAAGTGATCACTGCTGGAGGGTCAAGCAACCTCCACGAGTCATGGCGCCATGCGATTTGGGCCAGGCCACCCCTTGTGAGTTGCGATGACCTAGATCTGAGTTGCAAGAAGTCTCGCATCTTCGTGGCGTTCGATATATCTAGCTCGATGAGGTTCTGGCATTGGGACACGTGGCCCATCGGCTCGATGGTGGTGAAGAACCGAGGCTTTGAGAGGTCAAGGAAGCGGAGGGTGTCCTTGCAGATGATGGCAACGATGGCGAGGGAGGCATAAGTGATGCGGGGGGTAGAGGGAGAGGTCAAGGCCGGCAGTGTTTGGGTAGTAGGCAAGGGTAGTGGGGAGGTACTCAATGTAGAGGGGGTGGAGGGACTTGCAGTGGTGGGACTCGACGGCATGGAAGGAGCGATAAACGGGGGAGAAGGACTTGTGATTGAGTGAGTCCTAATTGAGGAAGTCAAGGATTAGGAGTACAATCTCCTCGGACTAGAAGTTGAAGAGGGTGGGGCCCTTTGGCGCTGAGATTGCCAACTTCTACTTCTTCATGGTCCTTGAGAAGAGAGATTGAGAGATGGTGGAGAAGAAGATGGAGGAGAAGATGATAGTGGTTTAGATGAAGAGGAAGAGAAGATGCTATGATGATGAGTTTGATAGTGTGACCTCGGTGGTGCATGATGAGGCAGCCCTCATTGAGCTCGCGCAACCCAAGTAGCCTTCACTTGGGTTGCACGATCCTTGTTGGTGGTCTTTGACGGCCGCCTAAGGTCTTGCAACTTGAGACGTCGATTGCCGGCGACAGATTTTGATTGTTGTTGGCAGTCTGTCCTTCGTCGGCCAACTATTTTTTTTTTATTTTTATTCTATCATAAAAGTCTTTTGTAAATATAAATTTCTCAAAAACACTCAAAGTTACTTTATAGTGGACTTTTTAAATTTGATTCTATTCTTTTTGATTGTTTTCTAACAATGGCTACCGGTAACATATGAGGCATTGCAAAATGGCTAGGCTGGTGGCTCTTTGTCAGAGGAAATGGAGGGGGGGAGAGATGTGTTATGGTTTTTGCATCTTTGGGATAAATTTCCTCAAGTTGCCTCATAACTTTAAACAATTTCAATACTTTTGATGATCTAAGTACTGGTCTGACTTGATACGTGAACACACATTCAATTATTAAGTCTCTATGATATTGTCCTCTATATAATGATAGATCTATTATAAGAAGAGAATTGGGTACTCTATCCGTTAAAATCAATTGCCAACAAAAGAAGAACAAGAGGACTCTCCAAGGAAAAAAGTAGGGGAAAGATCAAAGAGTCGGTGATCCTTCCACTTTCGAAGAATAGGCTCAACTCTATTGTGGTCTTCTTTCAATGACCATATCTTAGTTCTAGATAAAAGATTTTAGAAACCCATTGAGAAAATATTGAGCACTTTTAACATGTCATGTCATTAACCTAGAGTGTCCTATTACCAATCTTACTTCATCATATTGAGAGAGAGAGAGAGAGAGAGAGAGAGAGAGAGAGAGAGAGAGTCAATTGGCTTTTTTCAAGGTTTAAAGAATAGAGAAAGTTAAAACCCTAACAAACTTGAACAATTGTTAAATGCTAATGCTCACACATCAGACCAAGCCAACTTCATGATCAACACCTTCAAAGTGATCCCCCAAGTCTTGTCTCTCCGGTTGGGTCCAACGGCCATCTTGGCCTCTCACAAGCCCTTTGTTCTCAAGTTGCTTCACTTCGGTGGGATGAGATACTTATTTTCAAGAAATCAATCACTTTGTTCACCAATGCAACGTCTCTCTTAGTGAACTTGAACTTCTGGCCCTTCCCTCATGCCTATTTGCATTCATATAAGTGAAATATAAGCAAGTCTCAAATTTCATTCTACCTTAATTGTGTCATTGATGAGTAGCTAGTCAAGACAATGTTAATTGATCAACTCATCTATTAAAAGCAATGAATGAAATATGGAGTGCAAGATATGACAGTGGTGAAGGACAAGATGAACTTAAAAGATGTGTGTTGGACAAAGCCAAGCAACCCTTACCCATCTAGGAGATGAAGGAGAACTTCCATGTCATGATAAAACAATAGATCACCTTTGTCCTTTCAAGCAGCATGAGTTTTCGTGATTCAACGCAAGCTCAATGATGACGTGCAAGTAGCAATAGATTTTTCGCAGTATAGAAGGTGCATTTTCATTAAAAATTATACCAGGCACGGTCGAGACCCTTTCATGAACGTTTAACACTCTCGGTACCTTCACTCCTAGCTCAACCCGCTTCTTGAATATGGCATTGCTAACTCGTGGCCTACAAACAAGAACACGCACTTGGAGACTATTTTGCCATCCTGCCTAATGTTTGTCCCCGTCTCTAATATGTCGTATGTACCTAATATTGCTAGAGCGCCTCCTAGGCTATGACTTGTGACCATAATGCTCAAATCCTTGTCCGCATGCTTTTGTATCAACCGCTTTATTTCTTGGAGAATATGCTCCCGGGCTGAATGCTTGCAAAACCTGGGTTTTTGTCATTCTTGGTGTAGAGATGGAGGAACCCATACTTGACTTTGGCTTTTTGATTAGGGCAGGAGATTCCCTTTCCTCTGAACGGGCTCATGCTGAACATGGCACCCACAATCCACTCGGGCTTCCTTATCATGCCACGCCACACTATGGCTGTGTCCCGTTGTCCTACAGCTTTCGACATTTTGTTGTCCGATACAACGACATACCCAAATCAATTAGCCGATTCACTCCACGCTTTTGGCCACAATGATGGATATTGCGACAAAAAACAAGAAGTTTGAGGAATTTCCTCTATGTATTTCATTCATGTACAAGGAGGTATATGTAATACAAGAGTGTATAATATAGGAAATAATACATGTGATGTTATTTTCCTATTTGAATAAATTGAATCAATTAACTTATCAATCTAAGATTAACATAATCATCCACGGAATCAAATGATATCTTCAAGGCATGCTAAATCGTATCTTCAACACTCCCCTCAAGCTGACAGCTTGTATATATTGAAGACGCCTAGCTTGTTCAAAAGATATGTGTATTGTCTTTGACATAATGGTTTGATGAATATATCGTGGGTTGTTCAACAGTTCCAATTCCTCTTGTTGCAAGTATTCCTTCTTGGATTTTATCTCGGGTGAAATGACATTCGACTTCTATATGCTTTGTTCTCTTGTGAAAAACTAGATTTGCTGCAAGTTTGAGTGTAGCATCATTGTTGCAAAACAATATAGTTGGTCCATCCACTTGCACTCCAAGATCCGAAAGTAATACTCAAACCTAGATTATTTCACAAACAGTCTTCACTATGGCTCAATATTTTGATTCGGCTGATGATAACGAAATTGTTGACTATTTCTTTGTCTTACATGAAATGGAGGATCTTCCTAATTTAATGCAAAAATTGGTGATGGATTTTCGAGTCATTATACAAGTAGCATAATCTGTATCATAATAAGTTATCATTTCCAAGTCACAATCATGAGATAAAAGTATTCCAAGACTTGGACATCATTTTAAATACTTCACAACCATTAATGTTGCATTCACATGCGATTGTTTTAGGCTGTGCATAAATTGGCCAAGTATCTATATTGCATGACATATATTAGGTCTAGTCATGGTGAGATAAATCAATTTTTCAATGAGTCTCTAGTAGCTTGATGGATCCTTAAGCAATAAATCATCAAAAGGTGATGATGACAATCCCGTATCATATTCATCCGTTGTTAATTTGATATGTTGTTCTATCGAAACAATAGCTGGCTTATACCCCAACAATCATGCTTTTGATATGATTTCCAAAATGAATTTTCGTTGTCTAAGGTATATCACTTTATCTAACCGAGAAATCTCAATGCTAAGAAAATATTTAAGAGGTCCCAAATCCTTAATATGAAAGGTGGAATGCAAATATTCTTTGAACTCTTTGACAATATATTCATCATTTTCCATGATAAGTATATCATCTACATATTAACAAATAAATTAAGGATGTACCTCTGGTCCATAAATAGAGCATAGTCATGCTTGGAATGTCAGAAACCTACATCCATGAGTGCTGTGGTAGACTTGGCATCCTATTGTCGGAAAGCCTATTTAAGTCCACACAAGGATTTGTGGAAACGACATACCCAAGACTCCCCTTGTTTGAGTACACCTTGTGGGAGATCCATATGGATTTCTTCATTTAGATCCCCATGAAGAAAAGCATTATGGATGTCCATTTGATGAAGGGGCCAATTACAAAGTGTGGCAATAGATAGAAAAGAATGAAATGTTACCTCTTTGGCGACCGGAGAGAAAGTCTCATGATAATCAAACCCTTCTCTTTGTGTGAAGCCTTTAGCTACCAATCAAGCCTTGTAGCGCTCAATGGAACCGTCTCCTCGGTATTTGATCTTTTACATCCATTTGCAACCTATTGGTTTTTGATGTGGAAGTAACAAAATGATATCCCAAGTGTGATTCTCTATGAGGGCATTTAACTCGGCCTCCATGGATCATGGATCACAAGTTGCTTCGTGATAGGAAGAAGGTTATGATCCTCTGATGTGTGACTTATACAACATGTGCTCTGGTGATAGTCGATTATATGAGACATAAAGGACAATGGATAATGTGTACCTAGAGAATTCAACGTGGGGGCATATGTAGTCTTTGGTCTATGTTGGTGGGTGTACACGATGATCAGTACGTTGAGGTTGCTCAACAATTGTTTCTCCATGAATAGGTGATGAAGATTCATCAAAAATTTGTTGTGGAGATGCTACCAATGGAGTAGGTGAAGCGGGTGTGGTTCTCCCATTAGATGACAACATTGGAGACTCAATTGCTTCATCCATGGAGCTAGGATTATGCTTGCTAGTAGAGAATATTTAGGATTTGGTGTAGCAAAAATTACTATGGATTCAAAGATAAATCTTCCTCTAATAAGAATGCTTGACAATCTAATACCAAATCAGGTGATGTGGATGCCATTTCTTGAAAAGGAAATATATGTTAAGAAAATAACATATCTACTTATCATGAACCAACCTATAGATATCTCCATGACCCTATAACCTTTTTGTAAAGTGGGATACCCCATAAAAATGCATTTTATGGCATGTGGACCCATTTTGTCCCAAGGACCCACAATAGTTGTATAACATAAACAGCCAATAACTCTTAAATGATCAATATCTAGTCGTTTTCCAAATAGCATCTCAAAAGGAGTTCAACTTCAAAGTACTCTAGTTGGCATGCGATTGATTAAATAGATTGCTATAACCACACAATCTCCCAATTTTTTTTTTTTTTTTTAGGAATTAATGGTTGGTACTTAAGGGCTCGAGCTACATCTAAGAGATGACGGTGCTTTCTTTCAACAATCCCATTTAGTTGAGGAGTGTAAGTACAAGAACTTTCATGAAGAATGTCATGAGAAGGGAAAAAGGACTTACACTTAGTAGTGAAGAATTTGTGTCCATTATTTGTACAAATGCATTGTACAAATTTGTTGAATTGATTTTTTATTAGGCTGAAAAAATTTGAAAAATGAGAAAAGGTTTGGCTCTTTGTTTGCATGAGGAAAACCCATGTGGCATGAGCATAGTCATCCACAATGGTGAGAAAGAAACGAGCTCCATCATAATGTGGAGTATGATAGTGATGTGGACATCGAGTCATATCGAGGAGGAGGTGCTAGGGACCCATTGTCTATTCCTACTGGTTCGATTACTCAAGCATGGGCCAAGCAATTCAGGCAAGTTGTTGGCATCATGGTTCATGATCTTCGGCGTGGAGATGACCTTGGAACAAATCTTGAAGAATCTTGAAAATCTTGGCGCAATTTGATTTTCTGGTCACCGAATATTTGACCAAGTTAATATATATATATATATTCTTGTTTAGGTATATTATAGAATATGATGCTTTAGATTTCTAGGGTTGGTTTTAGGGTTTGTGTAGCGGCTAGAAAACATATATAAATGATTTGCCAAATTTCTTTGGGGACGGAGATATATTTTATTTTTGAGGAAAATAATTGAGAGGTTTTCTTTTATTGTTCTTTTGAGGGCTTGACCTTATCAAGATTCCATTGTGACGGTCGATTCGACTTATCGAGTGAGATAGCGAATTCTTTCGCTCGTGGCGTCTATAACGTTGTTGGTTGGCATGCATTCGTCAATAGGTCACGTTCATACCGAGGTTGACAATCACAGGTTCGATTGGAGGTCGAGGTTCACAATTCACACCTTCTGGGCCTTCGTAGAACAATCTTTTTGCAATGATTCACATCGGATAGGACCCCATATATAAACATGTATTTATGAAAAAGCACTAGCAGCTTGAGAGTTACTAACTAGAAATGATATTTGTGACTATTTTGCCAAAGGACATATGAGACATTTAGGGTGAGGAAAACAAGCACTATGACCCAAATGTTGATGAGAAAGAAAGATTCTAAAATTATTAGTGGCATTACATAAAACACCCTTATTCCAAGAAATGGAAGATTAATCAAAATCCTTTGGAAAATTGGTCCAAAAATATAGCCCTTGTGCAACACTACACAAACTAATCGGTTTACCAATCGAAAGGTATTGAAAGAAGCAATTTTGGGAATTGAATATGGTATGACAAGAATTGTCGTTGTAGGCATTGGAAACATATATAAGGTTGAACACAAATTCAGGAATATAAAAAACATTTCTAAGAATAACATTGGGACTAAGATAAACAATGCCAATTTTGGTGACATAAGTGACATTCCCATTTGGAAGACGTATTGAAATGGGACCATGGGATTTGTTGTTAATATGAGAGAAAAACTTATCATTGCAAATTATGTGGTCATTAACAATTGAATCAATTATCCATGCATCAACTAAAATAGAGTCTGTTTTGCATAAAGATGTACTTAAGAAACTTGCAGTCCATTGGTAATACTTAACTAACTATGGGCCTTCATGATATTTGATATTAGCCGTGGGCAAATGCCTAATTTGCCGTCCTAGTATTTTGTCTCGAAACTTGATAATTGGACAATCATTTTTTTTTTTTTTCTTTATCACTAGGTTTACCATGTAACTTCTAGCATGTATTAATAGCATAGTGTGGGCGTTTGCTATATCCACATAATTTACCTTTTGTTTTAAAATTTTGCCCTCTCCCACTTTGAGATGACATTGCAGCCTGTGTGCCATAGAAGCCTTGTGCGCTAGTGATGACGTGGCAGCATGTACACCACCCGATTCGATCACTTGGATGGATAGATAAGAGTTGTTGGATCTCGGCTTCTGATTTGGACCGTCCATGGCTAATCTCTTAAGATCAGCTTCTTCTTGCTAGCAAAACCTTGGCGCCACACGAGAGTTGTTCACGGCCATGGGTGTTCGTTCTGGAAGCTCATGGAGTGGTGAGCATCATGCCCTCGCCCACTCGCACATATTCCTGTTGTCACTAGGCGTTGGTTCTTTTCTTGAATGGCAAATCCATGGCAAGAATTTGGGACCTAAAATTTGAGTAAGTCCCATTTAGAATCATATATAAATCAAGTCATTTTTTCTTGTTTTTGATATGTCTCAAGGTTGCTTTTGGTACTTTCAATTGTTCCTTAGTTGCTTCGAGTTCATTCACACAAAGTGGAAAGTTGGTTGAAACAAGAGGTTATTGAGAGGTTCCTTGCTTCAACTTCGACAAGGCCTAAGTGAGCGAAAAAATCTTTGCTCAATCTAACTTCCTACACATCTCATGGATATTGTCCCACGTTGCCTTGGCATAATTAGTTGGTGGGAGTCCTACCATGACCTCAAGAGCCACATAGTTCCCAATCCATGTGTGGACAAGTTGGTTATGTTTGTGCCAAAGTCATTGCAATCGATTGACTATCGAAAAGAGACGGCTCCGTCGAGGAAGCCATCCTTATCCTTTGTCACTAGTGCTTGCCAAAAAACTTGAGCCCAAACCATATAGTTATCTAGTCTTATGAGCTATAGATTGACGAGCCGAATTTTTGGTCTATCGGTTGGTGTTGTGTAGAGAGAGCCGCCGAGCTCCGGGCAATCACTGTTTCTCAGAACAATGTAAGGCAAAAAACCTGGTTGCAAACTGGATCGAAGAATTGGGTAAGGCTACATCCCTAGAGCTAATTGAGTGAATTCGGGTCTCTAATCTAGACCTTTCTAACTTGTCCATCTTGGTCTTCCTTCTTCTTTAGATGGGCCTTGTTGGGCCCATGTCTAATTCAATCCGGTGGCCCATTGGCCTTGAATTGGAAATCGGTGGACTGGTGGCCATTGGGTTGGGCTGGAAGTTTGAATTGGAGTTGGGACAAACTCAAAGGGTGTTGAGTGGATGGGGTTTCTTCTTTAGTTGGAGTGACTTGATCCAAACCTTGATTTTCAAGTGAGTTATTAATTTCCTCACTCGGACTTTGGTTCTTCAACATGTTATCTAAAGTGAATTCCTATTGGGTGTTGGTTTGTTTTGCAGAATAGGAATTGCAACAACAAAACTAGAAATGAGACAAAGGCAATTCTAGAAATGTGGATGCTAGGATAGGAAAGGATGCTCTGATACCATGACAAAAAACAAGAATTTTGAGGAATTTTCTCTATGTATTTCATTCATGTACAAGGAGGTATATGTAATACAAGAGTGTACAATATATGAAATAATATGCATGATACTATTTTCCTATTTGAATAATTTGAATCAATTAACTTATCCATCTAAGATTAGCATATTGTATCTTCAAATCATATCTTCAAGCCACACTAAATTTTATCTTCAACATATTTGCATAGGCCCTTAAGTGCCAAAAGTTTGGAATGTGACACTTAAAGTGCCTCCATGGATCACTTACGTGCCACTTCAGCCCTCAACCGCTTTTTTTTTTTTTTATTTTTTTTAAAAATATTTTTATTTTATTTTAAAATGTTTTAAATAAGTTTAGTTTTAAATTTAATTTAATTAATTTTTATATTAATTTTTTATAGCACCAAAACGACATCATTTTTGTATTGTTTAGCCACGTCAGCATGCAAAACAGCGTCGTTTGTACTTCCCTTGTCGGAAAATCGTCGCGTCGGCATTTTGGCCGGATTTTGACTGAAGTGACACTTAAGTGATCCATGTTGTTCCGATTTTAGTACTGAAGTGTCACTTTCCAAACTTTTGGTTGGCTGAAGTGACACTTAAGGGCGCGTTTGACAACGATTCTGTTCCTGGGAGCTGATTCTGACTAGAAATGATTATTTTTATTACCCTTGTTCCGGAAGGCGATTATGAGTAAAAAAGTGCGTTTGGTAAGCTGTTCAAATTTTTTTTTATTCTGGAATAGAATTGCGTTTGGTACCGTATTAATTGATTATGTTCCAAATTAATTTCTTTTGATTTTTAAATAAATTTTAAATAATTTCTTTACTTTTTTCCTTTTTTTTTTAAATTTTTTTCCCTTTTTCTTATTCTTCTTCTTCTTCTTCATTTGGTCGGTCGCCGGCCCTCGGCGAGTCGGCCTTCGTCGGCCGAGCCTCGCCCGGAGCGAGGCTTGACCTCGCCCGATCTGGCGAGGCTCGACCTCGCCCTCGCCCAGCCACCGGCGAGGCTCGCCCAGCCTCGCCGGTGGCCAGGCCGGCCTCGCCGGTGGCTGGGCTTGCCTTCGGTGAGGTCGCCGGACCTCGCCCTGGCCTGGCGAGCCTCCGGCGACCTCGCCAGACCGGCGACCGGCAACGGACCGGCGACCGGTGGGTGGCGGCGGGCGGTGGCGGACAGCGGCGGGCGATGGCGGAGGGTTTTACCGTTTTGATTCTTTTTCTGATTCTCGGACGTAGAATCAAATTTTTTTTGATTCTCTAATCTTGTCCAAAATCATTCCCGGGAACAAAAAATTTACCAAACGCGATTCTCGTCCCAAACTGATTTTGGAACAAAAAATCAGAATCTGGCACTGTTTGGCACGTTGCCAAACAGGCCCTAAGTGATCTATTTTGCTTCGATGTATTTAAGTGTCATTTTTCAAATTTTTGGTACTTAAGTGTCTCTTTGTGCCAAGTTTTGACACTCTAGGTATCCGTACCTCTATTTACTTGAGGCATTGAGATAATGGGTCTCTTCATATCCACCCCGACGGAACTCAAGAGAACAGAAAAACTCACTTGGCTTGTACCGACAGCTGCCACAATATTTGGAGAATGGGTCCGCGTCGAACGCATCATAGGACACTTGAGCCATCTCTCCGTACCGAATCAGCTCGGCCCACAAAAAGGGGTCGATCGGATCGAGCAAACTGACCCAATCGCTCTTCCTGTGGATCTTTTCCCATGCGCTTGCCAAGTCGTTGCTAGGCTATTTGATTGCAGTCAAGTGACCATTTTTATTTGCTCTCTCGCTTTGAAGATCCGGATCAATGCACGAGGACTCATTCTTGGATGATACATTTTGTGTGAAAAGTCTTCCATTCGATGGGCTCCCTCTTCTCGTTAGGCCTCCGCATGCGAATCGGACAGATGCAATTGAAGGTGAAATTGGATCGTTGAATGAGAAGATCTTGTTGTGATGGTTGTGATCTCGATTGAACAACTGACGATAGGGTATCGTCATCGAGCGAACTTATGGTATGAAGCTCCTGCTTTGGTGTCTGATGAGGAACAGTTTGATTCAACGTATGCTTGATGGTTTTGGCTAATTAAGGAAAGCATTTCGATGGGGTTGACGAAGTTAAAGTAGACTTTCAAAGGTCACTCGACTTTCCTTGGCCTTCGTCCTGTTAAAATAATAGATCGTCGACCGGTTTTAAAATTACTTGTAGTTTGTCGTTGTCGTCTAATGGAAAATTCCGTCGTCATTAGTAGGTGGTGTGGAGTTGGTGTAGTGTGCAAGTGCAAAGTCAATTCGATGATGCATATTCTATCGATTAGATTGAGCAGAAATCGTGCATTGACAGCCAATGTAAGTTTCAGTTCACATTAGACCATATGGTTCGATGCAATTTACTATTCTAAATGTTAGTTTTAATCCCTTTCTTGTGGTGAACTTATGGGGACCGACAAAGTTGTGTTCTCATTCACCTAACGTATTTAATTAATTGCATGTCGGCACATGGCTAGAGTCAAGTATCAAAAGTGGATTGATTTTATTTATTTATTTACTTATTTATTTTGCTGGATAACATATCATTAACATTGATGAATATCTTTATACGAAAGTTATTATTTTTTTCTAGGAGTTACGCAATGGTTTTAATCTAATCTAATATGGTTTTTATGTTTCATTACTCTTGACTCTTGAGTTGAGAATTTGCATATATGGTTTCGGTTATCTCATATTCATTCATGTTATTCAAGTTCTAAAAATTACTCTCTTGCGCGGGGGTCAAGCATATACTTGTATTGATGATGAATCATGCATGTGCATAGCATGCGCACTAAGTTTAATTACATGTGTTGAGGAAAATCTACCGTTCTTCATACTCTCATTTGATATTTCTTGCTCTACATATTCTTCCATAGAATATGTATAGATTTTATAAGCACATATGTATGATGATGACACCTGAGGTCGACTAATTGAAGGTCACAAGAAAAGAAAAAAAGATGTATGTTGCAACGGTAGTGCTGTGAACAAGTATGGTCTTGTTAAACCCGTGATATCAATTTATAATTATCTTCACTTTGAGTCGTACATGATGCTGCCTTTTATTGTTTTTAAGTAAGTTTGATATATTACACAGAAATTATTTGCATTTGTGAGTAATAAAACTAAAGCAATGCATTATAAAGATGAGATTAATTACGTTAATCACAAAGTTCTTCATGTGACAAAAGAAAAAAATCTGACCAAATGTATAAGATCAATCTTTGTGAAATGAAACTGAAAAGAAAAAGCGAATTTACTTGACGTTTCAGGTGGAGTTGTAACTTTAGTTCTATCAAATGAAAGACAATGACTCGGTGGAATCCACGTGTCAAGCTTGCCCCCTAACTCTTCACACAAATGAAAGATTGAGCCACTAACGAAGTCATTGGTTGAAATTTCACGCTTTGGTCCTTAGGTGGATCTAATTGATTTCTCCTTTTGAAATTTTGGGGGCAATGCGTACTTTTAGTAAAATATCCGAGTGATTAGTAAAACTCACCAATCAATATATTTAGGTACTATAATGACCGAACTTAATTCGTATCTCATATCCTACACATATCATTACAATTACTTAAAACCTCCAATAAATGTTGATGTGTCCGTCTGTGCTAAAGTTTCAAATATTACAACTATACCTTTAAAAGAGATTTCATCCTTAAAATTTGAGATACCTAATTATGCGAACAATTCAAAATAGTCATCCTGCACATTCTCTTCATTAACCAACTTCACTTATGCTCCTTTCGATCTAGTATTCAAATAGGCATCTCATCGTATGATACTTGTTCATTGATCTCAATATTCATTGCTTGTGAAGCGTTGGAACATGGAGTGCATTGTTTTATGAATGAGCATGGATCTAGTATAAAATCAGGAATAAGATCGAACTAGTTATGAGAAGCGATTCAATTCTAGGTTCTAGTTGTCAGTTCTGAAAAAAGTGGAACCGGTACATTGTAGCTTGGTTCTTAGTTTTTGGGTAAAAACTGAATTGGAAATCCAAAGAACTGAACTGGAGCCGATAAACCATATTTTGAACTTTTTATTATGTATCTTATTTTAGATATTTACCTTCTATGGATTGTTGCTTCTAACAAACATGAAGTTGCATTCACTTTCACTTTGTTTAAAAAAAAACAAAAAGCAAAAAAAGAAGAAAAAATGGAAAAAAGAAGAAGAAGAAATTGGCTGGTGCCGGTAAACCCTAAAATTGACCCTAAAACCAATTGATAGGGTAGGTTCTAAATTCCTAAATTAAAAATTTGGTTCCAACAGGGTAGGAACCTTGAATTACTTTGAAACCGCTCGCATTTACATCATCTACACCGGCAAGCTTCGGTGGTGACGCTGATCAGTATGCCAAATCTCCTAGTCATTCCACTATACGGAATGGGCAAAAACATTCTTGGGCTCAATCTTCTTTTCAACTTAACCGACCTATTCCTTTCACTAGCGAAACTTCGAAGAAAACATGACCTTGAACATGAAACTCCAACTGTCGTGGCTGCCTATCTGCATGACACTTTCTGTCATCTTTGTGCAATTTGAATTCCATCTCTTACAACCCAAATGACATTAGAGGAAACCTGAGTCAATTTTGGCACAGTCAACCTCCTCTCGCCAACTTTTCCTAGCAAGTAAGAGATCTACTTGTGCCTCTATAACGCTTCAAATGGAGTCATGCCAATATTTTGTCAATAGCTTCTCTTATAGGGAGCTCATGTAGACATAATTATTCTTAAGAAAAATGACATGCATGTATGACAGGTGAGATGACGGAGGAATCAAATAAGGCATGAACTTATAACATGTGGCAATCAAATGCAGCATGAGGGAATGTCATACATACTAATGTGACAATCACAATGCAAATAGCATGCATCATAAGGCAAAAATGAACTGGCAATTGACCTTTCGAATGAGAATAACAATAGGAGCAAACAACATGCAAAATGATGTGGCAATCATAATCAGCATGGGAGTGCAACATGTGAAATGACATGTAAAGATGCATGGATGCAATTTTCATGAACTCGGGTCGGGCGGCCATTGGTCTGTCGCCTCCGATCCCATCACCATGGCCTACCCATACAGCCCAGTTTCAATCCTTTTTTTATCGGTTCCTAAGGGTTTGGCTTGCAAAATAAGGAGCCTATTCTAGCACTTCACACATCAACTAGCTCATATCATTGTCCATACCTGCACAGTTTATAATTAACAGAAACAGCAGCATGCGTTCCAACGACACCCTGAACAATCAAATCGTTCATGGATAATGAATTTCTGGAGAAATGTCCTGATCACGAATAGATCCAATACTTCATTCCAGAGGCGTTACGACCTATAGCATGCGTGATGGCGCTATCACAATTGGAATTTTCCTCTAAGAAGAATTCCACCAGGACGTCCATTTTCTAATAAAATAAAGGGAATGATTTTAGGCCCTACCTGGACTTTAAGTTATGTTTGTAACCCTTTGGATCTGTCGGAGCTTTCTAGATTTTAGGCTCTACCTGGTGAAAAAGCTCATCTCGTTGAAGGGATAATATTTTAGGAATGGAATCTTGTGTTAGGAAACAAAGAAAGTTCATTTTATAGGGAAGAAGGACCCACATCTTTTAGGTCTCGTAACTTTTGCATGTGATGTCCGATTGGCGTGATCTTCACGCTATTGAAAAGCTTGTAACGAGAGCTTCTCAACCTGGGGAAGGCGTCGCAGGGATCAGAGCTGCCCGCCCGTACCCCTTAAAGGGGTTGTGGCGGGACAGGTAATAGGGCCGATATCTTTTTCGAGGCTCGAATCTCCGCCTCTACCCAGACTTTTCTGATGGTCATAGTTTTTTTTAAGGTCTTGCTAAGGATCAAAAAGGTCATTTTATAGGGAAGGAGGGCCCGCGTCTTTTAGGTCCCGTAACTTTTGCACGTGATGTCCAATTGGCGTGATCTTCACGCTATTGAAAAGCCTGTAACGAGAGCTTCTCAGCGAGCCTGATATTGCCGGGGTAAATCTGAAAGTCACGGACCAGAGGTTTTGGCCTATATTGGGACCATAAGCTCGAGTCTATGAACTTAACAAGAGCTTTTCAAAAACAACTATTTTCTTCGGCTTAGAGATATAGAAATTGCCATTCCGAACTTGAAACTTGCAGGTATGGTTTTGGGCTTCGGGACCTATTTTGGGTATTAGGGAAGTTTGATTATCATTTAATCGACAATTACTCCTTCATCCGGCGACTGATTGACACTATTTTGTTATAGAGGAACATTCACGACCTTTAGTTTTAGGACATGAATTTGAAAATCATATAATCACAAACTTCTTGACATTGCAAAAAATAAATAACCTATTTATTTTGGAGAGTCACAAATTGATTGCCAAATCTGGGTGGCAACAATAATATGAAAACTCGTTTTGACTCGTTGAATAAATTTTATGTCAAAAATTCAGTTTAGACCTAATATCTCGTTGGTCAAACATTGATTAACTTTTGGTTAACTTTAGGTCGAATGATTAAATATTTCAAATTTTTTAAATTTCAAGGTATCAACACAATTGTTCCTAGTTCATTTGATCGTATACAAATTTATAATGCAAAAAGATGTTTGTAATTAGATTGGGGCTTTAAACATATATCTTAAAAATTTTGCTTTCATTTACCAAATATTTTTAACTTTTACGTGATAAAGGAAAGGCTCCTCTCATTACATTAAATGCATTAAATGTCCAAAAGTCTATTATATCAGTAAGCCTCCAAGGCTCTAACTTCTATCAATAAATTTTACCAAAACTCACGTGTATAAAGCAAGATATATAGTAACAACAGTGTTGAGTATATTCTAGCATTGCTCCTATACGTGGTTACAACGCGGCTTACAGATAGTATATCTGATAATTATATTAACTGATGAGGTTTCGATACTGTAACTACACACAACTTAATTAATCTCTTTGACCAAAAATCACTCACGTGATATTCAATGAATATCTAACACCCCAAAATTGTCAAAAGTCAAAAAAGCTTGGGTATTTAAATACTTCAAAAATATCCAGCAACTTGCTTTTCAGTCTCGTTAGACAAGCCCCCCCGTGTACTGTCCGACACGGTTCCGTAGCGCACGTTAAACACACCCCCTTTCGAAGTCCCTATCAGGGCCGGCTTTTCTTCCTAGCTCCTTTCAACCCTCTTTTTTAAAATTTGTTTGGTGGGGATTGATTGCCCGATGCAAATTGCCATCTGAAAACAATGAAAAGTTCATGAATGTAGGCTTGTCCGGTTGCTGCTCCAACCTGCACCAGATGGTACCGACTTCAATTTTTATCTAAAGAAGGTGGGGGGTAAAAAGCAAACATTTGACCGCGCTAATGGATTCTATTGTGTATTGATTTTTGCAATAAAATAACCCTTTGATTTGCTATTATTGATGATGATGTTTTTTTTTTTTTTTAATGTTCTTTAGGGGGAGTCCTTACCTCACAGTTTCAATGTTTGACTTAGAGAGATTAAGGACATTTACACCAACATGTGCGCGTCATTTGACCTTGAGTTTATATTGTTTTCCTCTTAACTTTCTTTTTGTTTAGATGTCTGACCTTTAAGTTAAATGTGTGATATGATCTAAACATTAATACCCATAGCCGCCTCAATTTTTGTTTTTTTTTTTTTTTGGTGAAGGCCGCCTCAATTTTTGTTCTTCCTCTCTTTGTGGATTAAAGCGTCATTATTTGCCAAACGAACATTAATTTTGACACAAACTGTGTTGAAAAGGAAAAAGAGGAGATGGGACCTATGAAAAACGAATTGCCCAAGTTGAATCTTTTGAATCGGACTTGCATAATTTATTTTTCACCCAATCTAAAAACGCTTTCAAAACTATAATACTAGCAATAAAAAAAAAAAAAAGTACTTTCTTTCAATATTGAGGCCGAGTCTTGCTTTGTTGCCTTGAATAAAGGCAAGACAAAATGATTATTATTCTCTCCACCGTGTAATTTGGAATAAAGAATAATGCGTATCGAAATTTCAAGTTTAATTTTCGATCCAATGATACGTTGGTAGAATATCTAGTAGAAAAATTGAAATTCAATGGAAGGGAATGAATGGATGGATGGATGATTGGTAATTATAAAGGGGCAGCAATAATTAAGACTAGGATATGGTAGCTTCTGTAGATGCTTGATATTAATTTTGCCTATATCTATAGCGAATCTAGAACCAACACAATTTAAAAACACCGATTTCATTCCTATTTCGAAAAATCACCAAATGCGAATAATTCAAAAAATAAAATAAAATCACTGACTACAAGGATTTGTTTTTTTTGTTTTTTGGAAACTAACTATAAGGATTTGTTAAATTGATTTTTCTTTTGGCCTGATCACTTTAATAATTACCAAAAGAAGGAAATATAAAATATTATAACATAACAAACCATCATAACATATACAATATATCCCCCGTCCTTCGCGGACTCTTCCGTATTCCTTCCACCGATGTAGTTCCGTCGACGCTGCCTCCCCCCGCCGCCGCCGCCGCCGCCCAAAGGCATCTTCCTCCTCCAATGGCCGCCGCCCCGTTGCCCCTCCTCCGTTCTTCGAGAGAGATACGATAAACCCAATTCCCGGACCGCTTGTTGGATTCGTGGGTCGTTTGCCTTTTTGTCCCTGTCGTTCGTTTTCGAGGGGTGCTTTTTTCCGGGAGCTTTTTCGTGGGTGGTTTCGCTGGTGGGGTGCGCGCGCGCGTGTGTTCTGGGGATGGTTAGAGATGGCTCGAGAAGGGAGCGTGGTGCCGGTGGACCCGCAGCAGCAGCAGGCGGCGAAGAAGAAGGGCCAGGCGTCGCGAAGCTGGATCCTCCTCGACACGGCAGGGCAGGGGACGGTGCTCGACGTCGACAAGTACTCGATCATGCACCGCGTGCAGATCCACGCGCGGGATCTCCGCATCCTCGACCCGCTCTTGTCCTACCCCTCCACCATCCTCGGCCGTGAGAGGGCCATCGTTCTTAATTTGGAGGTCTCTCCTTGTCCTTTTTGGGTCTTGTTTATGAATGGGTCTCTCTCTTTCTCTCTCCTTTCTTCTTGAAGTTCCTTGAATTGTTGGTGCTGACTTTCGTTTTTTTTCCACTGTTGCATTTGTGGGTGTTTGAACCTTTTTGCAGCATATCAAGGCAATTATCACTGCCGAAGAGGTTAGTGCGTAGCGGCTTGTGTCTTTCTTAGCGGTTAGTGTCTGCTTATTGAGCAGAGCGGTACTTGTGTGATGTTTGGAAGCCCCGTGTATCGTCACTTACGTTTTGGAATAACTTACTTTGGTTTAGCTTGGGATGTTTTCCTGTTTCTTTGACTAATTCAGTTGAGTTTTTCCTTCTTGCATTTGATGAATTTTTTTTTTTTTTTATTATTATTATTATTATTATTATTTATTATTATATATATTATTATTATTTTTATCGCAATGAGTTCTAGTACCATTGACTGGAATTCTGAGGTTGCTAAATGTTTAGTCGCCGGGCCTTAATTAGCCGAGCACTGATTTTCTCCTTGGTTCAGCATAACTTGTCTTTCAGTTGCAAGCTCGAACGGCAACTGTTCAACACAGTGAAAGCCTTCAATTCTGAAATTATCATATGCCTTTTCCTTTTATTTCCAGCCGATTATTGAACACAGCTTTCTCGTTATCCTCAAGTCCTTAGATATTTCCTTTTGGCTGTTAAGCTATGCAGACCTTTTGCATGAGAAGGTGTCTCTGTTTTTTATGTGAGACTACTTAACTAGCTAGGTACTTATATTCATGCTTTTTCCCAGAGATAAATTACAACCTTTCTTATGAAATACTTAAATGGTTGTGCAAGAATGGAATTTGATGTCTTCTAGTGGGAAATTATTTTCTCCCTTATGTAAGAACTAAGTTAGTTCCGGGTCTGTTTATTTTCATGTTTTATATCATAAGTAGCGATTGCACTTGCATTATTGGCTTGTAGGTGTTGCTTCGAGACCCATCAGATATAAATGTTATACCAGTTGTTGAGGAGCTCCAGCGGCGATTAGCTGTAAATGCCATATGCCAGGGTCAAGATGATGCGGAAGAGTACTCTCATGTACAGAATGACGTTGAAGCTGGGGAAGATGATGGTATGGGGTGTGTTTGAGTTGGATCTTTCAAATTGGATTTGTTTGAAGCGGGCCATCTTTTGATAGTTGTAATATGATGCAATGCAGAGTCTCCATTTGAATTTCGTGCCTTGGAGGTAGCTTTGGAAGCAATTTGTAGCTTTCTTGCAGCACGTACTACTGAATTGGAGACTGCTGCTTATCCTGCTTTAGATGAGCTCACCTCAAAAGTAAGTAGATTCTCTTTCCCATCTCACAGGGAAATAAATAAACCAAAAATAAAAATGCTCTGTTAAGGTTCTTTAATTGTTTTTGTTGCTTCTCCTTCTAAAGGAGTGATATGCGGCTGAACACTGTCATTTGCAGTTCTTAGTGGAACTAATAATATTGTTTGCGTAGAAATAGGTATTGTTTTACTGATTGAAATGTTCTTGCAGTGTAGCTTTCATTTGTCGAATTCCAGGCATTTCTACTTCCCTCTAAGGATTTTATGCCTGAGTGATTGGTGAACTCTTGAAGACTGGTCCATTTGGTTTTGCATGCTTGATGTGATGTTATGCATGATCAGCTGAATTTTGTTAGTTGTTTCTCCTAGAGATTTGTTGTTGTACTTGTGTTGATTGATCGAGATGCAATTTTTTTTTATGGGGCTTTTGCCTCTTTTGCTTAACACAGATTTTTGTACTAATCGAGCCATTACTCTTTATGCTTGGAATTCTACAAAAATGTCTCAATGCTGGCTGGTCGATCATGCTTCTATGCTCAATCTCAGTTTGAAATGTTTCTCTTAAATTTGCATGTCTGCTGTCTGTGGTCTTTGTAGATTAGCAGCCGTAACTTGGATAGGGTTCGTAAATTGAAGAGTGCGATGACAAGGCTAACAGCAAGGGTGCAAAAGGTATTGTGAGTCACTTTTAGTTTTTGCGCTGCAAAATTATATAACTTCTGGGTCATTGCTGAAATTGAAATGGTTTACCTTGCCATTATCTATCATGTTTTCAACTGAGTATGATATCTTTGTGAGTAACATAAATTTTGAGTTGTCCTTGTCTTTATTGATTCTATGTACTCATGCAACTTTAAGGACTTGGCCTAGATTGACTGACAATCCTATGCATGATAAAATGTTTGTATCTTCAAGTTGAGTATTTAGATGAGCTTGTATGAAATGTTAGTACTTGATTAATATATAAAGAGTCAAGATAGATTTTATTGTCTTCATCAAATGGTGTCCGACTGAACACTGCACTCTCTCTCTCGCTCTATTTAGAGGAATATCGTTGAACAGAACCTATTGTTGATATTCTCAATTGTGGACTTTTCTGTCACTATATACGGGTGTCTTCCTCAGGGTTCCTTTGATGTGTAGGAGGGTAACATCTTGAAAGGTATTTGTGGTACATTGCAGGTAAGGGATGAGCTTGAGCAACTACTAGATGATGATGATGATATGGCTGACTTGTATTTGTCAAGAAAACAAGTTGGTGCGTCTTCCCCTATGAGTGGTTCAGGAGCCCAAAATTGGTTTCCTGCTTCCCCTACCATTGGCTCAAAAATATCTCGAGCCAGTAGGGCGAGTGTGGCAACAGTTCATGGAGATGAAGATGATGTTGAGGAGTTGGAAATGTTACTTGAGGTTTTGAGCTATTTCCTGTTGATATTATTGTGGATGGTTTTTTTAAGTTCTGTTGTTTCTTGAATAGGCATCAATGTCTTTTTCTTTTTTATCTTTTCAGGCTTACTTTATGCAAATTGATGGCACATTGAACAAGCTGATGACAGTAAGTACTTGCATTACATAGGGAATTATCTGCATGATCCTTTAGTTGCTGTAGTATTCGCCTGCATTTATCTGTTGTAAAATCTTGGGTAGAGTGCATCCATTGATACTTTAGATAGGTAATGAATTTCAGCGATGCTTGTGCTGGAGACAATTGTCATTTTTGTTGGCATCATTGTGATACATGATTATATTAGGAATGATGATTGAGGGAGTCTCTTGTTAGTATTTGACACTCTCATGTGAGTTGGGATGGCTAAATGAAACTTGTCTAATTACTATTTTTGAGCTTATGGATCCATTAAAAAATTTCTCTTTGCCAAGGAGAGACTTTAGGTTTTCTACATCAGTACAGGGTCAATAATTAACAGTTGTTATGGTGTTGGGAGAATGAAATTTGTGATGTGTTGTTGTAATTGAAGTCGAAAATATCCTGTACTAAATAAAAATCCATCTCTCCATAATAATTTGCATTTCTGTTTACCGGGGTAGCAGATAAATTATAGACGTTTTGATTTTGTGTTAATTTCACGCCATTAAGGTAGTTGGAAATTTTGAACTGATTAATTCGTTATGTGCTCTGGTCAAATAGTTATTCAGATTTTCATTTTGCTTGCTGGAGATTGTTTGTGATGCATGACTAAAATGATTGTACTTTTGAGAGTTTGATTTTCTGTATAATGTCCATTTTTCAAAAAATTTGATTTGCCTAAGTTGCTCATGTGCAGCTTCGGGAATATATCGATGACACTGAGGATTACATTAACATCCAGGTAACTTGATTGATTAAGTTAGTTGTATAGCATGTTTCTATAAAGAGAATCGACTAAGTTTTGCATGGAGGAGTCAAGTCAATGTTTTCTTTTTCCTAAAATTCTAAGTACTTTCTCTTTCCTCAGCTTGATAATCACCGGAATCAGCTAATTCAGGTGCTTCTCTCTCTCTCTCTCTCTGTTATTGTGTGTGTTCATTTTCTCAATTGTTTCTTTTTTAAATGTGTACCCAAGTAGTTCACCTCTTCATTTAGTTGCTAATGTCCAGAGTCGTTGAATTGATTTATTCAATGTTCTTTGACTCCTCTCTGTCTTTGGTTGCAGCTAGAGCTCTTCCTGAGTTCAGGAACTGTTTGTTTGTCCATCTATTCTTTGGTTGCTGCCATTTTCGGCATGAACATACCTTATGATTGGAACAAAAACCATGGCTACATGTTCAAATGGGTAGGCCTGAACCTTCAATTAATAACTTCGTTGTCTCATCTCCTTCTTGACTTCTCTTTTCGATTTTACATTTCCTTAAAAAGGAAAACTGTACCCTAATGCTGGCAGGTCGTGATCGTGACTGGAGCCGCTTGTGCATTCTTATTCATCCTTGTAATTGCATATGCTCGTCATAAGGGATTGGTTGGATCTTGACTTTGCATCTCTCAAGCTGGCCTTTGGGATGACTAAAGGTCTGGGCCATGATGGTGGAGTTTGTTTTGATTCGGATAGCTGAAAACTGTAATACTGGTATGGCTGAGGTTGTTGATGTGCCCTCTCATTTCCCATTTGAATTGACAAACCATGCAAGGAAAAATGCCTCAGGACAGTATTCATTAGCAGCAATACGTGGATAAAGCTTATAGGGAACCATTTTTCTCCTCTTATTTACACAAATTTTCCTGATTTCACACAGGATAATTGGGTTTACCACAGATCTTGTTACACACGATACTTGTAACTAACCTTCGAATAATTGGTATTTACATTGTACGCAATTCTTGGTAGATTCTTATGGTGTTCTCTTTTGGAGATGAATTTGCATAACTTGTTGGATCTTCTTGCTCAATCTATTCAAAGCCCTTACGATATAAATGCTGCATGTATTTGATGGGACTGATTATGATTGGATTCTTCTCTTGTTTATGTGGATGACATGATCATCACAGGACATGATTGTTCAGGAGTTAATATGGTTTGATATTGCATATCTCATGAATGGCTCAATGGACAATTCGAAATAAAAGATTTTGGAGCTTGAGCGTGCTTGGAGATTTGGTGGTCTTTTGTGATGGAAGTTTATTATCTCAGGCCGAATATGGCGGTGATCTTCTTTCTTGAAAACATACTAAACTTCTAGATAAAGGGGCTTGATCCTTCTTAATTTGAACTTTATTGGAGATTTACATAGGTGAAGAATAGAATCTGCATCTTAAATGGGGCTTTGAGTTTCAGCCCTAAATGGAAAAGGAAATTTCAGTTTCCGTGGCTATAATTTTTGCTGATTTGTTATACATTTGTGTATTGAAGTGAATGTGATTTCATTATGCATGATTTACTCTTACTGCTATCACAATAAATTGGCTTAACCTGAAGTTCTAGTTTATACAAAAGTTCAATGAAATTTAGTTTCTCCCTTCCATGTCTATGTTGGCCGGTTTCCTTACGGTCTTAGGTTTTAGAAAAATCGATCTGTTGAATAATTTGTTCGATTTTTTTGTTCTCTTTTTATTTGCTAAGTTTTTCCAAAGACCTTTCTTGCTAGAAATTCTTGTGAAATCATCACCCTAAAAAATCAAGATGCCCCAAAATTCAATCTCTCTCTCTCTCTATAATCGGCCACGACCATAGAGGTGGAGTCGAATGCCGCAGTCCCCTCTTTTGAGCAGCTCTACTGCACGACCGACAGTCCAGCCTCAGGCCTCAATCAGAGTCGGCATAGAGTTGGCATAGTTGGTGAATCTGCAGTGACTCGCTCACAGGTAAGTCAAGGGACGGCCACGGGTTAGCTGAGTACGCATCAGTGATGGGGGACGACCACGGACGGCGACAAGCTCGCGTGCTATGAATTCATGGCGTGCAGAGTTGGCAACGGATGGAAGGGGGCAGATTGAGAAAGGAAGAACAAGGGTAAAAGATGAAAGAAAAGAATAGAAGGACGAAAGAATTGATCAAGACCATCCAAAATGCATTGTGAGGGGGCAAATATGGAAAGGAAGAAAGGGGTAAAAGGTTAAAGAAAAGAAAAGAAGGACTAAACAATCGATTTCCACTGTCCAAAATACCCTGTACTAACATGTGGATGTCTCAAAAGGATCCCTAAGTTTAGATCATATCTTACTAAAGATAGATGCACTAATCTAGTGCCTTGATAACAAATAAACTCAGATAAATTACTGACAAAAAAAAGTGAGAGAAAGCTGAATATACAAAATCAAAAGCGAGGATAGATAATGTTACAAAAGATCGAAGCCCTAATCTTGTAATAATGTTGGACATTATTCTATTATGTAAAATTGAAAAGGCTGAAATACATGTAGCACGAGACAATATAACATGTGCCTTTTCTTTCTGACAGAAATTACTTTCTAGATGCTATGTTCTTTCCTTGGCAAGTAAAACAAAGTATCATTTTGTTTTGGGGAAGCAGCACCTTGAAGAGTAATACGTTGATTAGCTTTTGAGTTTTGCCTTTTATATTTAATATTTCAAATTCGAATTAGAAGTATTGAATTCGTTATATGTTCAAAAACTAGCACATATTGGCATTCATGGTCATCTATTAAGCTGTGACTCAACTGTTGGGTGGTCTTAAGCCTCTAAGGGATTGGTTGGACTTGGACTTTGCATCTCTCATGCTGGCCTTTGGGGGACGACCATGGACAACGACAAGCTCGCGTGCTATGCATTCATGGCGTGCACAGTTGGCAACGGATGGAAGGGGGCAGATTGAGAAAGGAAGAAAAAGGGTAAAAGATGAAAGAAAAGAAGGACAAAAGAATCGATCTAGACAATCCAAAATGCATTGTGAGGGGGCAAATTTGGAAAGGAAGAAAAGGGTAAAAGGTGAAAGAAAAGAAAAGAAAAGAAAAAGGACTAAACAATCAATTTGCACTACCCAAAAAGCACTGTGCTAACACGTGGATGCCTCAGAGGATCCCTAAATTTAGACCATATCTTACTAAAGATAGATGCACCAATCTAGTGCCTTGATAACTAATAAACTCAGATAAATTACTGACAAAAAAAAGAAAAGTGAACGAAAGCTGAATATACAAAATTGAAAGTGAGGATGGATAATGTTACAAAAGATCGAAGCCCTAATCTTGTATGAATGTTGGACATTATTCTATACTGTAAAATTCAAAAGGCGGGATACGTGCAGCACGAAACAATGTAATAGGTGCCTTTTCTTTCTCACATAGATTACTTTGTAGATGCTATGTTCTTTCCTTGGCAAGTAAAACCAAGTATCATTTTGTTCTAGAGAAGCAGCACCTTGAAGAGTAACATGTGGATTAGCTTTTGACTTTTGCCTTTTATATTTAATATTTCGAATTTGAATACGAAGTATTGAATTCATTATATCTTCAAAAACCAGCACATATTGGCATTCATGGTCATCTATTAAGTTGGGACTCAACCATTGGGTGGTCTTAAGCCTCTAAGGGATTGGTCGGATTTGGACTTTGCATCTCTCAAGCTGGCCTTTGGGACAACTAAATGGTAGGGCCACGAAGATGGAGTTTGTTTTGATTCAGATGGCTGAAAATTGTTATACTGGCGTGGCTGAGGTTGTTGGTGCACTCTCTCATTCCCCATTTGAGTTGGTAAACCATACAAGGAAAAATACATCAGGACAGTATTCATTAGCAGCAATCGTGGATAAAGTTTATAGGGAATCATTTTTCTCCCCTTATTTACATAAATTTTCTTGATCTCACGGAGGATGATTGGGTGTATCACATATCTTGTTACACACGATACTTGTAACTAACCTTCAAATAATCGGCACTAACAAAGTACATAATTCTCAGTAGATTCCTACAGTGTTCCTTTTTGGAGGTGAATTTGTGTAGTGTTTTGGACTATCTTGCTCAATCTATTCAAAGTTGCATTTATTTGACAAAACCAATTATGATCGATTCTTCTCTTGCTCACGCGGATGACATGTTTGTCACGGGCAACAATATTGTTGATATTACATACCTCATGAGATGTCTTCATGGACAATACGCGATAAAAAGATTTTGGAGCTTGAGTTACCTTTTAGATTTGGTGTTCTATTGCGAGATAAAAGTTATTTTGTCTCTCGGGCCAAATATGCTGGTGATTTTCTTTCTGGAGATTGCTGAGCTTATGGATATGATAGGATCGATTCCTATTGAAAATATATGAACTTACAAGGACGATGAAACAAATCCTATTGTGTACTTCATCTGCATGCAACCACTAAAAGATCCAAAGGTTTCGATATGGTATGTTCGACAGTCCACTGTTCAAAAACATTTTGAGCTTCTAGATAAAAAGGGCTTGATCCTTGATCCTTGATCCTTCTCAAATTGAATCTTATTGGAGTCTTACAAAGATAAAGACTAGACTCTGCATCTTAAATCATGCTTAAAATTTCAGCAGTAAAAAAAAAAAAAAAATCAGTTTTTGTAGCTATAATTTGTTGATGTGTTACATATTGAGTTCTGCTAGTATAATGGTCTTTGAGTCATTGTGAGGATAATGACATGTTGTTAGTCACAAATTTTCAAAATAAGGGATTTCATAATTATTTCTAATTATTTATTAACGATTCATAACAAATTATTATTTTCACAATAGATTAAAAATAGCCATATAAGTATTTTTCCAAAGAAGAAAAAGAAAATAGGGATAACAAATGAGCTCCACATTTTAGTTAATGAGGTACAAGCATGCAGAAAGTGGAAAAAGAAAAGGTTAAAGTGGTCAGTTCATATAACGGGGAGTTTGTGAGTTAAGTGAGGAAGGACATATAGGAGGAAGTGTGTGAGATTGTGATTTCACCGTAGGTAGAATTTATATGATAAATGATTACGTGAATGTTCTTAATCCGCTATAAGATTAATAGTCTGTTTTGGGCCAAAAAAATTAATAACAAATAATTAGAAATTATTGTGGGGTCCACTTCTTTAAGAATTTACGTTTAATGGATTTTTTTGTTTTTTGGTGACCTGAGAACTGCCGTATAGCTGGAAGGCGGTGCCGTAAACTTGGGGCAACCCGTAGGGACCCACTTCCCATGAGTCGCAAGTGAGTCGCGCAATGGGGGCGAGAAGTTTTGAACTTCTTCCCTGCCGGTTGAGGGGCGAGGCACAAACCATCTCATCTACCGTGGGGTGAGTTGCGGTACATGGAATGTTGTTACTTTCATAGTAGCCCAAAAACTGTTATATTAGTAAAAGCCCAAATCTTTTTGTGTAGAGATGTCGTCATCAAGGGTGTTGTTTTCATAAGCAAAATGATACTTGATTTCTTCTACTAAGGAAAGAACATCACATCTGAAAGTAACTGCAGTTGCGAAGAAAAGAGAATATTATAAATGCTGTGTCGTGTGGCACGCTTTCCACCCTTTTCAATTTTATGATATCGAATTACAGTCAAAAGTCTGATAAGATTAGTGCTTTGGTACTATAATATTTTATTGTAGAGAACTCACTATTGAGGGTGTTGTTTCCACAAGCAAAATGATACTTGGTTTCATCTGCTAAGGGAAGAACATCGCATCTAAAAAGTAATTACCGTTGGAACGAAAGGCACATGTTACGTCATGTAACACGTTTCTTACCCTTTTCAATTTTATGATATTGAATTACGTTAAAATGTACAACAAGATTAGTACTTTGATACTACAATATTTTTATATAAAGATGTCACTGTTAAGGATATTGTTTTCATAGGCAAAATGATACTTGGTTTCATTTGGTAGGATAGAAGATTGCATCTAAAAAGTAATTACTACCGGAAAGAAAAGCACATCTTACATCATGTGGCACGTTTCCCACCCCTTCCAATTGTATGATATTGAACTACATTAAAAAGTCCGATAAGGTTAGCGCTTTGATACTATGATCTCGACTGTTGTCGAGAGAGGAGTAGGAGAATGCCAATGTCTCCATGTCTCTTGGACGGGTGAAAGGAAGAGAAAATAGGAGATCAATTAAGGTTAATCAAAAGGATGATGAAGAAGAAGAAGATGATGGATGAAACATTTCGGGCGAAACCTGCTTCTTTTGATTCGTAGGTGGGTCGATCTCACAAGATAATTATGGATCATTAAACTTCATAGAAACGCATCATCTTTCTAAATAAACCCTCATTTAGTCATACTGTTGCATATTTGATGGAAGGAGTACATTGCTATTAAATAAATACATACAAAAGAGAAGCATTTTGGAAATTTCATCTCTGTTACTTTGACGTTGTACAGTGAAATCATACAGAATATTGCGTATTTCGTTGCACCAAGACACAAACTAACAATTTCCCTGGCGTTCGTTCCGTTATAGACCCATCAAATGGATAGATTGGATTGAGTTTGGGTTGGGTTGAAAATATTGTAATGCAAATAGACCCGTTTACTCCGTTTTAACCCATTTCCATCAATGCAAATTCTTGTAACTTATACCTAAGCCGATCCATAATGCTAAAATACCTTCATGTTTAAACCACTTTAAGAAAACTCATATCGAAACAGAGATAAGAATGTAGAGTGAGTGAGTACAAGATCAAATGAGGGCAAAAGAAAATGAAAAGAAAGTCATAGAGGTGAATTGAATTTAAGTAAGTTATAACTCTATTTATGATCCATTTAACACCTATGTTATCTTTAAACCCATTTATGACCAATTTACTTGAATATGACTAAGCAAAAAATTATCCAAAAAGTCTTAAACCTATTATATTTTTAAACCTTTCAAGTTTATTGATTAAGTCTTAAATATTTTCATATTTTGCTAACTGGGTCCATCTAATCAATTTTAGCTAGAAATTCACTGATGTGGACATCGTTTTGTGCTACTAGCATGGACAATTTTTAATTATGTTTAATTTTTTTCAATTTTATTTATATGTTTTCCCTTTTATTTATTTCCTTGTTTTTCTTTTCTCTCTCTCTCTCTCTCTCTCTCTCTCACCCACCAAAAAGTAGATTGGTGGCAACTCTTGATTGAAAATCATTTACATGTTAAGAACTCGAACCTAAGTTGCAAATTGGTATGGGTTTGGGAAAGCCCGGGTTAAGTTTAAACTTAACAATTTATTAGCCAAACCCTAGGTGGTTCGCTCGAAAATTTGGTCGCGACAGCTTGGTGACTCCGTTGGAGACTTGAGTTGAAACTCACAACCCTCGCCGAGAAGGCAATTGCAGCCAAGCATGTGGGCTGCACGATCCTTGCTTGTGGCCAACGAGGTTTTTTTCCATTTATTTTCTTTCACCTTTTATCAAATTTGCCTTGTTCCAATCCCTTACCAACTCTACACGCCAAGCATGCATAGGTATAGGACTTTTTGGGGCATCTTGATCTTTTTGGAACTACATGTAGTTACTCCCTACCTTTAGATGATCTAAATCCTTCTTATTGAGTAAAGTCATCAAATGGGTAGATCGGATCGGATAAAAAATAGTCCAATCCAAAATGACCCATTTATATACACTACAAATCTAGCGACCATACCCGACTTGACCTGTATCCAAACCATACCCAACTTGATGCATAACTAAAGCACATTCATGTTCAACCCAACCTATTTTAACCCACTTTAAACTCTTCATATGTAAATGTTACCAGAAAAATTTCATATCGAATTGAAAAATAAATCAGCACTATAAAAAATGTAAGTAAATAAAGTGAAAAGGAAAAAGAAACCTAAATATTGTGATACTTATAAAAACAAGAAAAGTATGAACGTGTTGCGATGATACATACCACAAATGCGTCCTTTATTTTCAAGTCAATTTAATCTGTTCTGTTTGTTGCCAAATCCAATTTATGACCGAGTGTGTTCGTTCAGTTTCGCAAGATTGAGACGAAATTATAGGGTTTTTCTTCTTCTTTTTTTCTATTGAAAAAACTCTAGGTTTTTTGTTTTTTTTTTGTCATAAACAAAATTACTGATTGAAAAGTTAAAAAAAAATTGTGCTAAAACGCAAATTTTTAGAAAGCCAAAAATGTTGGTGATGCTTAAGTTATTATTTGAACATGAGAAGTGCTGGTTTCTTTGAACTCTCAAGGAAAATATGAAATAGATAAATAAATGAGGACAGAAATGAAACAAAGGCAAAACAATAAAAAAAAAAAAAAAAGAAAAAGAGAAAGGACTTCGCATTGTGTCGCGAGGTGGATAAAGCAAAAGAGCGACAACGTAACGTACTCGTCAATTCCACCCTCCACCTTGAAAATGAGTCGCTATAATTGATCCAATTGCCAACCGACGACAGAGGTAGACCTATTTTCTTCTCAATTTATTCTTCTGGTTATATGGACGAAAGTGGGTTTCAGGACAGACCCATTTAAATTTATTTATCTTAGCAACATCTGTTGGCCCAAGTAGTAAGGAGCTTGGTTTCCTTAAAAAAAAAAGGTCTCAAATTCGAGCCTTGTGTATGGAGCAGACGGCGCTGGGAGAGCCCCCCATTATGGATGCGACAGTGCTTGCATCCGAATTAGTCAGGGCCGAAGGATCCGGATACCGGGTGGTCATAGACCGAAAAAAAATTATTTATCTTGAATTTTTCTTTTCAAAATCCATTATAAATTATATAAGAAATTTAAGCTGACTCATTTATGATTCACTTTAATAAAAATGAGTTAATTGCCCATTTTGATGACCCTTTTATTATCATATCAAAATATTCGATTTCTCATATTTGCAGTCTTATGTGTTCAGTTTTTCGCATCCTTGATGTATTAAACTTCAACAATGGATAATTCAATGATCATATTGTTTCCCTCTAAGCATAGACGAGGTTGGGATCTTGACATACTGGCATTCAAAGTTCTCTATACTGCGTCCTCCTAATGAAGGTAATTTTTGTAAGGGGACATATTTGGTTAAAGGGTGTAATTAAGCCGGGACCAATCAGCGTCATTCTCCCATTTTGCATGGCATGCGTTGGGCTGCACGGTCCGTCTTTCCAGTAAGTATCGTTATGTTCTGGAGTGGCAGTACCCTGGAGAGTAACATGTCGGCTAGCTTTTGAGTTTTGACTTTTATTTTTGATATTTATAATTCCACTTTAAGGTATTGAATTTATCATATTTTTAAAAACTCTATTATACTTACTACTCAATCATTAGCCCCTTCGATTATAGCCAATATTTCACATGTGACGTTCAGATTTTTTTGGTAAGGGGGCTCTAATACCGGTGTTGGGTGATCTTGAGCCTTTCTCTTTCCAAAAACTAACTTAACGATGAAGCTTTCTCTCATATTTATAAATTGACCATTAACCCCTTTCTATAACCGATGTGGGATAATCCCAACACCAACTATGTTGCTTTTCCAACTAATCAAAGCATTATTCTCCCGCTTCGCATGCATTCCATGTTGCGAGGTTGGCTATATAAAGAGATGGACGCGAGAGAGAAAAAGAACATGCACGTCGCTCGTCTTCTTCTTCCTCCTTATTAAGTTACTCGATCTCTTGTTTTCGTCCTTCCATCGTGGAAGATACATAGAGAAACCCTCTCCTGGCAGCAGCATGGCGAGTATTGCGACCAGTTCGGCCATAATCAACTTCATCGACAATCGTCAGTTCATAGACACGACGATACGAAACCAAGTTTATGATTCCTCTACTGAAGAGAAGTGCAATGTGAAAGATCTCCAAGAAATCGTCAACAACATCCTTCGAGGCGTCTTCCCGCTTGTCGATGGGAGCCACCAGAAGGTATTGAATAGGGACCGGTATCATTTCTTAATTTTCAATTTGTGTAGAAATTGCACCTAATTGTTTTAGTTTTTATTATTGCAGGTTTCAAATGATATCCCGCAAATTACGAGCGAAATTTCACGTGTGATACACGAGATCAGTAGTCAGGTTTGTTATTATAATTAGTTCTTGTAACATGGTGGGGTCAAACTGCCCCGTTTACATTCATCAAGCGAGTGACACGGTTTCAAGAACTTTTTGCGGTCTTCTAGGCGGGGCAATTATGTAGACGTGTTAAGCTTTCACTTTTACTAAAACAAGAAATAGCAACAACTTGAGGATGGTGAAAGCTGGAGTTCATGTAATGTTGCTTCAGCACACAAGCAATTGTTTCTCATTCATCATAGAACATAACAAGTAAATACAACATTAGAATCCTTGCACGATTCTTATCTTAGGCTCCGTTTATTTCACAAAAAAATAAACGATTTAAAAATTATTTTCCTAATAAAAATCGTTTATATAATTTAAATAATTTATCAGCTGTGAACAATGAAAATATTTTTTGATTCATTTTTTTTTTCACTATTTTGTAAATAATTCAAGCAATTATTTTTCAGAAAAAAACATCTTCCAAGTGATTAATTTCCCACAGAACAAATGCAGTCTTGAAGACAAAAATAGTAGCTTTGCAAGAAATACTCATTTTTTACTATTTATGATGTGAATTCCGGGGTTTCGTTTTTATTAAAGAAAAATGCCAATAACAGTATACTAATGGATTTTAACATGCTAGCTATTTGTAACATTTGAGTCATATCACGATATAAAGCTAATCATGTTATTTTTGAATTCCTCGTCAAAATTAAAACATATAAATATATAAAAATTTCAATATAAACTTGGGATGCTTTTATTTGATTTCAGAAGTAATAATAATAATAAAGTCAAAACGACCTCCTCCTCCTTCTTCAGATGGCATGCAAGGCTGAGTGCGGCAAAGATGCAGAGAAGTGGTTGCGGGGCATCTTCTCGACGCTATCAAGTTATCGATGGACCACCCAAGTCCTGTTGGTCCTCGCAGCCTTCGCTCAGCAATACGGTGAATTCTGGTACATCTCCAAAGCTCCTTCCGAGGGCGGAAATGCCCCCCTGAAGGGCCTGAGCTCACTTAAGAAGAATCTCATATCTAACAAGAAGGTGGTGAAGGCATTTCCTCTCAACAAGGTGGTCGTCGACCTCTTGGACTGGACCAATTCCCTGGTTAATCTCGAGACGCTGGTGACACAGCACCGTGGGAAGCACGTGCTTAAATTGAAAGAAGCATTTCGAACAATGCCCAAGTGGAGCTGCCAGGCCATCATCGCCATTCTGGCCGCCGGGGACTATTTCGCCTGGCTTATGGATGATGACAAGTACGATGCCGGCTTCTTGGTTTACTTCTCGGATACTGCATGAGTGCGCCGTGTGTTTCTCGAAATCCCCCAAGAGAAAATACACCTTTTTGTTCGCCTGTTCCGTCTTTCCCGTTGTTAAGACCCTCTAGATTTTGAAAACTGACGTAACGGGAACACTCGCATCCGAACCATGCGACTGCTCATATAAACTTTTCTCTGCTATATGCCCTGTCTATGACCCAGCGGTTTTCTTGGTACTGCATGGTAACGCATAAGAATATGGGGCTCTGCTTTTTGGTCTACTGAATTATAGTTATGGCAATCATCTCAGGTCGGCGGAACCATTGGAACTGCATACTCTAGCGTCAGTTGTGTTGGGCAAGAAGAGCCCTGTTCTCGAAGTGCTCAATGATTGCAAGTGGGAAACAGGTAGACCTGTCATGAATAGTTGATATAGAGCGTTGATTTCCTTCTTGTTTTAGACGGCTTAATGTCCATTTCATTGATGTTAGACCGGATCGACCGGATAGACCGGATGGAGAAGTATCATGAGTACGCGAAAAAGGTCGTAGCTACCGTGGACATCGTGGACTTTCTGAATTCACTGCTTACTGCGAAGGATTCCTCGCAGGATCCAATTGTTACTGGTCCCAGTGACACACCGGTTTGCCCTCTGCAGAATCTCCTTTTTTCGCCCCTTCTTCAATCTATTTTCTAGGAAATGTATACTGCGGAAGCGACAATCGTGCAATGGCGAACACATTATATTCCTCTATAGTTTATTAGCTTTTTTTAAGGAAGGCAGAAGCCAAGAAATTCTCCATTTATCAATTGCTTGTTTAGATATTTTCTTAGAAGCTCTTTATGTCATAGAGGAAGGAGAGACTATGCCTAATTTTTAATGATGTGTCCAGACTGGTCACCCGGTTTAACACTTTTCAGTATTTAATAGTTTACTGGTAAAGCATACCTGATGTCCCAGGCGAATAATAGATAGAGACCAAAAGGGAAAAATTCAACTAATGCTCGTATATCTTTGTGTAACTTTGGGAAGTATCAAACTCATTCATTATTGTAGCTCTTTGATTGCTTCTGCTTCTATTACTGACCGGCTTATACACTTCCTTCTTTTCTTGACTGGACATGTGCAGGTCAGGTTTGAGTTGTTCAGCAAGAAGAGCGTGTTGCTGATTATTTCGGATCTAAAGATCTCTATGGATGACATTGAGACTCTTAGGATCATTTATGAAGATCCTCAACGCCTTCGAAAAAGCCCTAAAGGGGACGACCAGGAAGATGGTAATATCCCTATTCAAACCGAGAAGGAGACGCTCTATGAGCTTGTTTGGATCCCTATTGCGGATGAGGAAGCACTGCCAAATTTGAAGTCTCTGATGCCATGGGCTTATAGGGTAGACCCACAGAGAATGAACACGTGGGCACCTAAGTATATCAAGGAAGAGTGGCATTTCAAGCGAGAAACCATGGTTGTGGTGCTGAACTCGCATGGTCGGGTGGAGAACACAGATGCCATGCCCATGCTCCGGATATGGGGGACGAACGCTTTCCCTTACACACGGAATGAATTCACCCATCCCTGGATGGGCATATGGAATTGGGTTCAGCTAGTATTGAGAGAGCTGGTAGTCCAGCATGGGACATCGGATGCGGTAAACGCGCTCATCTTTCTAGATTTGCCTTTCATGCTTGGAGATGGATCTAGTAATCTTACACCTAACACTTGTCATGTGCATACAGGCTAAGGATGAGTACATATGGTTTGGGGGACCTCCTGCTGTGGAGGTAGCCGCAGATGATGCCAGCGGCGGAGTTCCTAGTATTAGGGAAATTCCCATTGAGGACATGAGGCGCTTCCGCACCCTCTTAAGGAGTTGCCTGATCTGTAGGTTGCAAGCTGTGCAAATCCTGAAAATTGAGAGCAACCCGTTGCGCGATCGCATGGTATATGAGATGAGTGAAGCCTACAAGGCCTGTCAAAGAGGCGAGGTTGCAATACTCACCAAGGGGCCTGATCTGAAGGTGCAGCATGTAGGCCTTTGGAGCGATAAAGAAGTGCCGACGGAACAGGTTGCCGAGGCTTGGTGGACGGCTCTTGCAGAAGGTTTCGAGGAGAATTATAAGGACGCTCAAGGACAGTCCGTGTGCCTGCACGCCTACGTCCCACATTATACCGATCTCGAGGATTTTTACTGCCCTGGCTGTGGCCGATTCATGAGATACGATCTTTGCCTCGTGTGTTGCCATTCCGATTCCGACTGAAGGGGGCTCGCAACGCGCGGAGCCCTTCGCTGGTGCTAACACTAAGTAACATGCTTCAGTTTGAAGCATGTTTGGTTGTGTGGAGTGTATAAGGTGTGACAAGTGTGTTTTACAAGTGTGGTGTGTTAATAATAGCCTCTTTGTTCTCAAGAGAGCTAACTGGTATTTACTTTTATATGCTTGTAATGCGCCTGTGCTTCAGGCCATAAGAGCCTCTCAGGGCCTTACTGCCATTTCATCGAATAAATATAGAGATTGACTATGTTATGTCAACTTATGTGTACTATCTTGTAGCAAGAAATTCTTGTTCCTAAGCCCTTCTGTTTCCCTCCGTCCAGTACTGTCTACATACGATCATATACATTAGCGAAGGAATTAATCCATGCTATTCTAATTCCTTAGAATGCAAAATCGAGTTTCTCATGTCTTATTTAAATCGACAAATTAACTGAGCTTTTTCAAATTAAAATATTTTGACGATAGAAGTCACAAGATCCTAACTTTTAAAAGTGAGTAAATAGATGTAATACCACAAACTTTAGAGAATTCCTCAATACCCATGTTAAGTTCCCTTGATGTTACTCATCAAATACAAATGATCTTTTGTGTTTAACTTAAATATATTGTCCGAAACCGGCAAATATCTCCTTGGTAAGAACTAGCTTGACAAGTTGGGCCGCTCAAAACAGGCAAGTTGGGCCTGGGGGTGAAAGACTATAATTAGGGGGATGGAGTCCATATAGCCCGCCATAGTACTACTCACATACCACACGGCAATTGTGGTAATAAGTTCGAATTACATTTTGAGCAACCTCTGGCCGATTTGTGCTTCGGGCATTTGCTATTTTATGTAAAATGAATAGTAAGCTTTGGATACAATGATAAGCCTATGGTGAAAGGCTCACCAATTAGCATGGAGCAATCATGGCTCAAATTGAATATTGCATGGTAATAACTTAAGGCCTCATTTGATTTCCATGAACAAGGAATCATCGAATGAATTGTCATGAAAAATAATATCATCCATCGGAATAAGGATTCCTTTTCAATTGCTTGGATGAATTTCTCCTTCTAGGAAAGAATATTACCCTAGTAACAATGGCTGCCGTACAAAGAAATACAAATAAAACTCAAACATGATGAAATATAAATAAAACTTAATTTGTAATCCTTACTCCCTAGTCCCTGCTTAAGTATTGAAAGAGGTTCATCATCTTTGAGACTGACACGTGTCATTTTTTCAATTTATTATACTTTTGCCAATTTCGTTATAAACTTTTTAATTTTACCAATTGAGTTCATTTGGCCAATTTCGATCGAAATCCACTAATATGGAAGTCAGCCATCCTACGCGGCATGGCCGGTAATATAGATAATTTTTAATAATATTTTAATATTTTTTTTGAATTTTTATTAATTTTTTATTTTCTATTTTTTTACTTTTTTTCCTCTCTATCTATGGTTGCAACTAGAGCTCTTCCTGAGTTCAAGAACTATTTTGTTTGTCCTCTATTCTTTCGTTGCCGACATTTGTGGCGTGAACATACCTTATTTGGAACAACCACCATGAATACATGTTCAAAGGGAAAATTACCAAAAAAAAAAAAAACATAAATTTATTAAAATTGTACCAATTCAGTCATAAACTATTTTTTAGTTAATTCAATCCTAAACCTTTAGTAATTGTGTCGATTTAGTTCATTTGGTCAATTTTGGCCGACCAGAACTAACGTGGATATTGACTATCCAACCAACATTAATGTGGCAATTTACTAATAATTTTTTTCAATTTTTTAATTAATTTTTTATATTTTTCCTCTCTCTCTCTCTCTCTCTCTCTTCTTCCTTCTTTTGTTTCTTTACCCATCGTTGGTTTTTTTTTATTCCCCCCTCTCTCTTCTTCTTCCTTCTTTTGCTTCTTTACCCATCATTGGTTTTTTTTTTCCCCTCTCTCTCTCCCTCCCTCTCTCCCTCGCTCCCTCCCTCCCCCTCCTTCTTTTGCTTCTTTACCCATCGTTGGCCACTGGACTAGGCAACCTTGCTCCATGGCGGCCTTGCTAACTGTTGGCAAGGTCACCTTCGCCTGTGGCTAGGCTGGCCTTGCCTAGATCTGGCAGCGATCAAGTAAGAGTTGTGACCCTCATTAGCGGGCCATGAGCCGCCCTCACCCAACCTCGCCGACCACCATGGGCAAAGAAGCAAAATAAGGAAAAAAAAAAAAAAAAAAAAAAAGCAAAAAGAAAATTAAAATTTAATAAAATTTCTAACAAATTTTTAAAAAATTATTTAAAAATTACTACGTTAGCATTGGCCGATGGCCAACATCCACGTCAATGCCAACCAATCAGAATTGATCGGATGAACTGAATAGGTATGATTGCAAAAGGTTTATGATTGAATTTGCCAAAAAAAATTTAGAACTAAATTAGATGACCCACGTCAGATTCTGCTAGCCAAAATTAGCCAAATAGACTGAATTAATATAATTGCAAAATGTTTAGATTTGAATTGGCAAAAAAAAAAAAGTTTCATGATTGCAATGTCATTATTCACGATGTACTCTCAATGTTATCGCAATAAATTAGCTTAAACTGTAGTTCTAGTTTGCATAAAAGTTGAATGGAGATTAATTTCTTCCTTCCATGTCTTTCTTGGCCTATTTCCTAACAGTCTAAGCTTTTAGGAAAAAAAATCAAGTAGTCTAACAATTTGTTCGTTCTTTTTGTTCTCTTTTGATTGATTTGTCGGGTTGTGCTATAGACTTTTTCTCCTAGAAATTCTCGTGAAACCTTCACTTCGAAATATCAAGACGCCTTGGATATTCAAACATCTCTCTCTCTCTCTCTCTCGTCGGCCCTGACCAGATAAATTTGGGGGACGACTACGGCTGCGCATGACAAAATTTTTGAAACAGAAATTGATTTCTGGCCAGAAATCAATTTCTTAATTTCTATTCCCCGGAGCAAAGAACCGTTTGATAACATAACAAAATTTATATTTCTAGAAATATAAATTGATTAGATAACAACATAGGAAATCCTCAAATACAAAATAATAGTCGAAATAATACTAAAACAACATAGGAAATCCTCAAATACAAAATAATAGTCGAAATAATACTAATACATTACAAAAGTTGAAAATACAATTTCATGGAATTTCCGGCATATTATTATCCCTTGCCATTTTATTAGCAATTGTTTTCCTAAGCGTATTTATTTGGTTTCCCCCCTTGGTCAATGTATCGTTTGTAAGCTCATCTTGCGTAGGTTCAGACAAGTACTACGGAAGCATAAATATGGATGCCATCAATGGCCCCTATACATCATTGTTATTTTATCAAAAACTAGTACTATACAAGATTATCAACAAAATAAAATTAATGGTGTAAAAGAATATATGAGAATTCTACCTTAAAGTAACGTTTATGGTTAGGAACCAATCGGGGGAAGGTCGGTTTATTTTGATTCTCGAACTGAATTAGTCCAGTTGCTCTTTCCTAATTTTTTTTATTGTTGTTCAATGAACCTTTAATGGCCCTTGCATAGCAAAGAGAGAGATTCTCTTGAATCTCTTGCCTTCGAATTAAAATTCAAGATTGTGTAACAATCTAATTATTTTGATTTTGCAAGAATTTTGAATCCGTAAAAAAATAAGGTTAAATTTCTAGGCACGTTTTTTATTCATCTATTATGTAAGAACTTTTTCTTCAACTGGCCATACTCGTGCCTTTTTTAGGAGGAAAGAACCCCATTGTTTTTAAGTAAGCATTTAAGAACTTTGGTCGTTTTTTAAAATTGGGGACTCATTCGATTGCCTTTCATCCTAAAGAGAAAGTTATAAAAAAAAATGCAAAAAAAAAAATGCAAAAAAAAAAAAAACACGAGCAAAATAAAAAAAAAAAAATTAGCAATAATTTGTGAAGTTGTGGTTATGAGTGAATTAAGTTAGCAAGAAAGTGCAAGGTTCTTTTATATGGTTTGATTTCAGTTTCTGATTTTTATTTCAGAAACTGAGAAGTTAAAAATTTCAGCTTCTGATTTCTTCAATTTCTCTATTTCTAAAATAGAAATCTGTTTTAGAAATAGAGAAATCAAATTGCGTTACCAAACGAATTTCTGTTCCAAACCTGTTCCGGGGAACAGAGAAACAGAGAAATTGAGAAACAAAAAATTTGTTATGCGCGCCCTACGTGTTGGCGAGGGCATAGTGGCAATGGAGATGATGGCGGACAATAACAACCTCACGTGATGCATGCGTGGCGTGTAGTGAAACGAATGGGAGGGGGTAGATTCAGAAAGGAAGAAAATGGTAAAAGGTGAAATAAAAATAAGGGATAATACTCTAAAAAACCCCAAACTGGTACACTTGTGACAAATTTACCCCAAACTGGTACACTTGTGACAAATTTACCCCAAACTATTTTTTTGACCACCAAAAACCCAAAACTGGTATAATTTTGACAAATTTACCCAAAACCGATATACTTGTGACAAATTTACCCTATGTTAGTTTTTGTTAAATTTTATTCTCAAATTATTAAGTTAAATAACACGTGATAGTTAACCAGTATACCAATTTAAGATTTTATGTTCCGTTTGTCACAGTTTACAATTTTTATGATTTTTTTGTTGTATTAATCCAATTTAGCATAGGGTATATTTGTCACAAATTTACCAGTTTAGGATTTTTTGCAGTCAAATAAATTAGTTTGGGGTAAATTTGTCATAAATGTACCAGTTTAGGTTTTTTTATAGTTAGTCGGGGTAAATTTGTCACAAGTTTACCAGTTTGAGGTTTTTCATGATCAAAAAAATAGTTTGGGGTAAATTTGTCACAAGTGTACCAGTTTAGGGTTTTTTAAGGTATTAACCCTAAAAATAAAGAAGGACGAAAGAATCAATCTAGACCGTCCAAAATGCATTGAGCTAACATGTAGGTGTCTCTTTGCTCAAAAAAAAAAAAAAACATGTAGGGGTCTCAAAAGGATCTCTAAATTTAGAAGATATCCAATTAAATAAAGATGCACAAATCTGATGCCTTGATAACTAATAAACTCAGTTAAATTAATGACAAAAAAATAAATAATAATAAAGCTCAATATACAAAATCAAAAGCACGGATGAATAATGTTCCAAAGTATCGAAGCCCTAATATTATATGAATGTTAGACATTAACAAATACTGTAAAATTGGAAAGGGTGGGAAATGTGCATCATGAAACAATATAATAGGTGACTTTTCTTTCTCATAGAGACTCACTTTCTAGCTGCTATGTTCTTCCCTTGGCAAGTAAAATTAAGTATCATTCTATCCAGAGAAACAAGCACCTTGGAGAGTAACATGTCGACCCGCTCTTGTCCTACCCCTCCACCATCCTCGGCCGTGAGAGGGCCATCGTTCTCAGTTTGGAGGTCCCCTTTCTATTTTTTTTTTTTTTTTGGGTCTTGTTTATAAATGGGTCTCTCTCTCTCTCTTCTTCCTTTCTTCTTGAAGTTCCTTGAATTGTTGGTGCTGACTTTCGTTTTTGTTTTTTCACTGTTGCATTTGTGGGGGTTTGAACTTTTTGCTGCATATCAAGGCAATTATCACTCCGAAGAGGTTAGTGCGTAGCGGCTGGTGTTTTTCTTAGCGGTTAATGTCTGCTTATTGAGCAGAGCGGTGCTCGTGTGATGTCTGGAAGCCCCGTGTGTCGTCACTTCTGTTTTGGAAGAGCTTACTTTGGTTTAGCTTGGGATGTTTTCATGTTTTTCATGTTTCTTTGACTAATTCAGTTGATTTTCTTCTTCTTGCATTTGATGAAGTGTTTTTTTAATGCAATGAGTTCTAGTACCATTGACTGGAATTCTGAGGTTGCTAAATGTTTAGTCGCCGGGCCTTAATTAGCCAAGCACTGATTTTCTCCCTGGTTCGGTATTCGTCTTTCAGTTGCAAGCTTAAATCACAACTGCTCAACCCAGTGAATGCCTTCAATTCTGAAATTATAATATGCCTTTTCCTTTTATTTCCAGCCAATTCTGACTAAACACAGCTTTCTCGTCATTCACAAGTCTTTAGATAATTCTTTTTGGCTGTTAAGCTACGCAGACCTTTTGCATGAGCAGGTGTCTCTGTTTTTTATGTGAGACTACTTAACCAACTAGGTACTTATATTCAAGCTTTGCTCAGAGAAAAGATAAAACCTTTCTTATGATGTACTTAAATGGTTGTGCAAGAATGGAATTTGATGTCTTCTAGTGGCAAATTTCTTTCTCCCTTATATAGAGAAATAAGTTGGTTCTAGGTCAGTTTATTTTCATGTTTTATATCGTAAGTAGTGCTGGCACTTGCATTATTGGCTTGTAGGCATTGCTTCGAGACGCATCAGACATGAATGTTATACCAGTTGTCGAGGAGCTTCAATGACGGTTAGCTATAAATGCCATATGCCACGGTCAAGATGATGCAGAAGAGTATTCTCATGGACGAAATGATGTTGAAGCTGGGGAAGATGATGGTATGTAATGTGTTTGAGTTGGATATTTCCAATTGGATTTGTTTTGAGCTGGCCATCTTTTGATAGCTGTAATTGTAAGACACGAAAGCGCAACCAAGACCTCCATAGTTAGAACAATAACACATAAAATCGAGTAGAAAGATTAACGCATCTATTTTGGAATCCATCGTTTTTGATGCAGAAGTGCAAACGCGATGATCCAAAAGCAAGTCCTCCTCTATTGCTCTCTGTATCACCGGTTCAATGAAACGGCCCTTCACCCGTTAGCGTTAGGTAAACGCTCATTTGTAAGGATAATTGTGAGAATTAGAATTAGATGAGAGACTTTAACATTATTTATAGAGTTTCTAACCAGGCCCTTTCATTACGGGCCTAGTTCAACTCGGCCCACACTAGCCAACCCTCTATTAAAATAATTAAGAAACCTTTTATCTCACCTTAAACCAACCTCGTAAAATAGTAAATTACAATATGATTAAATGTAGTCCACACTAGAAAAACTCTTATAGTAATATGATTAAATGTAGTCCACACTAGAAAAACTATTATAGTAATATGATGGTGATGCAATGCAGAGTCTCCATTTGAATTTCACGCCTTGGAGGTAGCTTTGCAAGCAATTTGTAGCTTTCTTGCAGCAAGTACTACTGAATTGGAGACTGCTGCTTATCCTGCTTTAGATGCGCTCACCTAAAAAGTAAGTAGATTCACTTTCCCATCTCACTGGGAAATAAGGGCCTGCATGGTTGCACCTTGTTTTGTTCCCGGAACAAAAATTTCTGTTTTTTTGTTCCCGGGAACAAAAAAGGAACAAACGCGTTTGTGTGCGTTTCTCGTTTTTTTATTCTTTTGTTCCAGGAACAAAAAAAAAACAAACAAGAAAAAAAAAAACTTGTTTCTTGTTTCTGGAACACAAATCAGAAACACTTTTTTTTTTCTTTTTTCTTTTATTTTCTTGTTCTTCTTTCACGGCCGAGGCCGGTCGCCGGCCTCGGCCACGGCCGGCGACCGGCCGACGAGGGCCGGCGGCCTCGCCCGCCACGGCGAGGCTCGCCGGCCCCGGCGAGGCCGACGTCGCCGTCCCGGCGAGGCCGAGGCTCGCCGTAGCCGGGCGAGGGTCGGCCTCGCCATGGCCGGGCGAGCTCGAGCTCGCCCAGATCCGGCGAGGCCGACCTCGCCTAGCGGCGGCGGCGAGCCTCGGCCTCGCCGAGCCACCGCCAGTCGGCGTCACTCGGGCGGTGGCTCGGCGAGGCCGAGGCTCGCCGGGCCGCCGGGCGAGGTCGGCCTCGCCGGATCCGGGCGAGCTCGAGCTCGCCCGGCCATGGCGAGGCCGACCTCGCGCCGGCCCGGGCGAGCTCGATCTCGCCAGATCCGGCGAGGCCGACCTCGCGCCGGCTCGGGCGAGCCTCGATCTCGCCCGGATCCGGCCTCGAGCTCGCCCGGGCCGGCGAGGCCGAAGCTCGCCTGCGGCCGGCCGGCGAGCCTCGGCCTCGCCGGGCGGTGGCCCGGCGAGGCCGCGCCCGCCCGCCGGGCGAGCTCGGCTCGGCCCTCGCCGGCCGGTCGCCGGCCAAGGCCTTGGCCGGCGACCGGCCAAAAGAAGAAAAAAAAAAAAAAATGAAAAAGAAAAAAAAAAAAAAAGAAAAAATAGAAAAAATAAAAGAAATAAAAAAATTATCCAAATTTACCAAACATGTTTCTGTTTATTTTTATTCCCGGAACAAGTTTACCAAACGCGTATTTTTGTTCAAAAATTATTCCCTGGAACAGAAATACTTTTTTCTATTTCTGTTCCCTGGAACAATTTTTAAACAGAAACACAACCAAACGCGCCTAAATAAACCAAAAATAAAATGCTCTGTTAAGGTTCTTTAATTATTTTTGTTGCTTCTCCTTCTGAAGGAGTGACATGCGGCTGAACACTTTCGTTTGCAGTTCTTAGTGTAACTAATAGTATTGTTTGTTTGGAAATAGGTATTGTTTTACTAGTTGAAATTCTAGTGTAGCTTTCATTTGTCGAATTCCAGGCATTTCTGCTTCCCTCTAAGGATTTTATTCCTGAGAGATTGCTGAACTCTTGAAGACTGGTCCATTTGGTTTTGCATGCTTGATGGGATGTTGTGCATGATCGGCTGAATTTTGTTAGTTGCTATTTCTCCTAGAGATTCGTTGCTGTGCTTCTGAAAGTGTTGATTGAACAAGATGATGCAATTTTTCTAATTGGGTGCCTTTTTTGCTTAACACAGTTTTTTGTACTAATCGAGCCATTACTCTTTATGCTTGGAATTCTTCAACAATGTCTCATTGCTGGCTGGTCGATCATGCTTCTATGCTCATTCTCAGTTTGAAATGTCTCCTAAATTTGCGTGTCTGCTGTCTGTGATCTTTGTAGATTAGCAGCCGTAACTTGGATAGGGTTCGTAAATTGAAGAGTGCGATGCCAAGGCTAACAGCAAGAGTGCAAAGGTATTGTGAGTCACCTTTTGTCCTGCAAAATTATGTAACTTCTGGGTCATTGCTGAAATCGAAATGGTTTACCTTGCCATTATCTATCAAGTTTTCGACTGAGTATGATATCTTCGTGTGTAACATAAATTTTTAGTTGTCATTGACTTTCTTGATTCTGTGTACTCATGCAACTTTAAGGACTTGGCCTAGACTGACTGACAATCCTATGTATGATAAAATGTTTGTATCTTCAAATTGAGTATTTAGATGAGCTTGTATGAAAAGTTAGTATTGATCAATATGTAAACATCGAGATAGATCTTATTGTCCTCATGAAATGGTGTCCGACTGAACGCTGCTCTCTCTCTGTGTGTGTCTCTCTCTCTTTTTAGAGGAACATCGTTGAACAGAACCTATTGCTGATATTCTCAATCATTATGGACTTTTCTGTCACTATACCCGGATGTCTTCTTCAGGGTACCTTTGACGTGTACGAGGGTAACATCTTGAAAGGTATTCGTGGTACATTGCAGGTAAGGGATGAGCTTGAGCAACTACTAGATGATGATGATGATGATGATGATGGTATGGCTGACTTGTATCTGTCAAGAAAACAAGTTGGTGCGTCTTCCCCTATAAGTGGTTCAGGAGCCCAAAATCGGTTTCCTGCTTCCTGTACCATTGGCTCGAAGATACCTCGAGCCAGTAGGGCGAGTGTGGCAACAGTTCGTGGAGATGAAGATGATGTTGAGGAGTTGGACATGTTACTTGAGGTTTCAAGCTATCTCCTGTTGATATTATTGTGGATGGTATTTTTATGTTCTGTTGTTTCTTGAATAGGCATCAATGTCTTATTTTTTCAGGCTTACTTTATGCAAATTGATGGCACATTGAACAAGCTGACAACAGTAAGTACTTGTCTACGATAGGGAATTATCTGCACGATCCTTTAGTTGATGTAGTATTCGCCTGCATTTATCTGTGGTAAAATCTTGGGTAGAGTGTTTTCATTGATGCTTTAGATAGGCAATGAATTTCTGAGAACTTATGAAATCAAGAGTACAGAAGATGAAGATGAAGAATGACTGTAGATGATCTGTGAAGAAGTTTTCGATACTGTATTTCCATTCATTTGAACAAAAGAAGATTGAAGAATACAACAGAAACTTTCTGAATTGTTATGTTCTTCTTAGCCTTCAACTGATTACAATACATCTCTGTATATAGACGGAAAACAGAGGACTAACAACTAGAAAAGCGAACTAACTAACTTTTAACTAACAAACTTTACAGCTAAACAAAACAGAACAGTCATCTTGAGACTTTGGCAATCCGTGTCTTTGACTTTTGTATGATCTCCACCGTTGATGAAACTCGTTATCCATGAGGTATCAATTCCTTCAGCTCTTTTTAATTCTTGATTGCCTTCTGGTGATCCACATCTATAATAGTCGAGGACTTCACCTCCTGTGGTTGACTTCTCAATATTGCAGACTTGGCTTCTGATCTTGATCCTCTAACATTCCCCCTCAAATTGGGAAGAGTAAAAGATTCGATTCCCAATTTGGTTTGAAGAGTAAGATGAGATAAGCGGGATAGAGACTAGGTAAATATATCAGCTAATTGTAGATGAGTAGAGATATACTGAATGCGAATAGATCCAGAAGAGACTTTCTCATGGACAAAGTGAAAGTCAACTTCAATGTGCTTGGTTCGAGCATGTAATATTGGATTGGCGGTGAGAGAAATTGCTGATTTGTTGTCACAATATAGAGTGGTAGGTGGCTGAAGAGAAATCCCTATATCTCGTAGCACAAACGTGATCCAGGTGAGTTCAGCCGTGGTTGAAGCAAGTGCACGATACTCTGCTTCAGTTGAGGATCTAGAAACAGTAGGTTGTTTCTTGGCAGACCAGGACAGTAGATTGGATCCAAGAAACGTGCAAAAACCTGTTGTGGAACGTCGTGTTGTTGGACAACCAGCCCAATCCGCATCAGAGAAACCATAGACATGTACTGAACTTTGAGAATGGATATAGATTCCAAGATGTATAGTACCTTTGACATATCTAAGTACTCTTTTTAATCGATGGAAATCTCCTACAAAGTAGGCTGTTGCATTTTTTGACGAGAGAAGATTAGTAGCAAATGCCAGTGTCGGGTCGAGTAATGGTTAAGTATTGAAGAGCACCAACTAAGCTTCGTATTCCATAGGATCTGTAAGTAGATTTGCAGTGTCAGCCACGGAGATTGATCGAAGAGGCAGAGGTGTTGAGACTGGTTTACAGTCAGCCATATAAGCTCGTTTCAACAAGTCAGTAGCATATTTAGTTTGACACAGAAAGAGATTCTGTGAAGTTCGTTTGGCCTCAATGCCCAAAAAATAGTGAATAAACCCAAGGTCTTTCATATGAAACTGAAGACTAAGTTTCTGAATAAGTGCAGTTAAGAGATGTGGTGAACTCCCAGTCAAGATGATATCATCAACATATAGAAGCAAGAGAAGCGTATGTGAGTTTGTATGCGAACAAATAACGATGGATCAGTCTGCTGCGAAGAAATCATTTTCGATTAAAAACTTGCTGAATTTATCAAACCAAGCTCTTGGTGCTTGTCGAAGGCCATATAGAGACTTGTGGAGTAAACAGACATGGTTTGGCTGATGAGGATTGATAAAGCCAGGTGGCTGTTCCATGTACACTGTCTCGTTCAAATCTCCATGAAGAAAAGCATTCTTAACATCAAGCTGGTGTATTGGCCAGTGTCTTATCATAGCAAGAGATAACACTATTCGAATTGTTGTGTGCTTCACAACTGGACTGAAAGTCTCAGTGAAGTCTAGTCCTTCTTCTTGGTGAAAGCCTTTGGCGACTAGACGAGCTTTGAGTCTGTCAAGACCGCCATCTGGTGTGAGTTTGGTTTTATAGACCCATCTGCAGCCTATTACATTCATCTCGGTTAGTTCTAGGAATCAATGTCCATGTTTGATTTTCAGCAAGTGCATCCATCTCTTCTTTCATAGCCCTATACCAGGCTTGATTAGATAAAGCTGACTTGATAGACTTTGGTTCCATAGGAACTGGATAATCAGCTAAATAAGCATACTTTGGATTTGGTTTTTGAATTCCAGACTTTAGTTGAGTTTGCATATGATGAGTATTACTTGTACCTTGAGAGGAAGACAGAATGGAATTGGAATTGGAGTGCCTTTCATTAGAACTACCTTCAGCTAGTAGATCATTGTGTGAAGATAAAGAACTGGTAGTATTTTGTCCTTGAGACATAGAACAATTTTGAGGCACAGCATCTATAGATTGTCCTTCTGTCATTGTCTCATCTTGCATATTCCTCGAGGAAATGATCTGAGATTGTTGTCTGTGATATGGATGATAGGTACAACAATCATGGAAATTAGGATGGATCTGGTTTGTGGCTAACTGATGAGTGGACCTAGTAGCTGGTGACTCGGTGCTTGATGACTCAAGGAAATGTATGCCTTCACTCCATTGTTTGTATAAGTTTGTATAATGTCCATATTCATTGATCAGCTTCTTTGAAAAAGGATAGGAATACTCATCAAAGACAACATGCCTACTGATGTATACACGATTATTAGTTGGGACCAAACATCTATACCCTCTGTGCTGATTGCTATAACCCAAGAAGATACAGGGAAGAGATCGAGGATCAAGTTTATGACTTGCATATGGTCTTAAGCAAGGATAGCATGCACAGCCAAATACTCTTAAATGATCATACCTTGGCTGTCTATTATGAAGTTTGTTATAGGGTGTGTCCATCTGCAACTTTGGTGTGGGAAGACTGTTGATGATGTAATTAGCTGTCACAAATGCATCCACCCAAAATTTCAGTGGAACTTTTGAGTGATAGAGCATGGCTAATCCAAGTTCAACGATGTGTCGATGCTTTCTTTCAGAGACCCCATTCTGTTCTGGAGTGTGAGGACATGATATGAACTGTCTTATTCCATGATGACTCAGAAATTTTTGAAATCTAAAGCTTACGAACTCTCCACCTCCATCACTCTGGAAGATTTTAATCTGATGATTATACTGTCGTTCAACTAGCTTATGAAATTGAACAAATATATCATAAAACTCAGATTTCAACTTCATGGGATATAGCCAGCAATATCGAGAAAAATTGTCAACAAAAATCACATAATATCTAAACTTTTGAAAGGAACAGACTGGTGATGGTCCCCATATGTCACAATGAATTCTCTCTAATGGAGAACTTGATATAGAATCCGAAAAAGGAAACGATAGAGCTGAACTTTTGGCTATTTGACAGTGCCTGCAAACAACTTGAGATGAAGAAACAAATTGTATAAGCTTCGTTTTTGTAGATGCTTAACGATTTGAGCATTTGTATGAGCCAAACGCCGATGCCATATGTCTTCACCGACTGTCTTTTGCCGCGAGTAAAGAAAGCTTCTGTGGTTTGTGGATTAGCTTGATAAAGACCCCTAACTTTCCTTCCGAGCTTCACCATTGTGTTGGTATTGTTGTCCTTTACATAAACACCAGTTTTGTCAAAAATAAAAGAACAAGGGAAGTCATCTGTGAGTTTAGATACTGAAAGGAGGTTCTTCTTTATCTCTGGGACAATTAGAACATCGTTAAGAGGTAATGTATTGTTCTTTGTTTTGAGCCAGGTGTTGCCAATGTGAGTTACAGGTAAACATGATCCATTGCCTATCATAACAGTATCATGTCCTTGATATTTAGAAAGAGTATGGAGCATACCAGGATCATCACTAATGTGAGCTGTAGCTCCAGAGTCAGGATACCACTAACTGCCTGTTGAGTCTTCAATATGCATTGCTGTCAAGGCTGCTGGAATATCCTCTGTTTGATAAGAATTGTCAAACCGATACCAGTAGCGAAGAGCATCATGTCCAGACTTTTTACATATTTGACACTCTAATCGAATGCTACTTGTTTCTTTTTCATTCTGCAAATTTTTACTTGAGTTTGCAGAAGGATAAGTCTTGACATTTTGGTACCTTTGTGAGTAAGTAGTATAGGGTCTAAACCCTTGGTTTGTTGTAGGGATAACATTTCTCTGTCTAGGGTGTTGATTTCCTTGTCCTGGACTGAAGACATCTGTTCTGTAATTCTGATATCTTTCAAAACCACGACCCCTATTGTTACCAGTTCTGCCACGACCATAGCTTCGACCACCTCTGTATCCTCCTCTTTCAGATATAAATCCAGAAGCTTGAGAAAAGTAGTTTTCATTTGTGACATCTTTAGACTGATCCTGAAACTGTCTTTGTCCAAAATACGCCAAATTCGGGTTGAACTGACTCCTAGAAAAGTTTTTGAGTCTTGATTCAAATCTTTCTAATTGAGCAATAACCTCATCATACTCTGGGCCGAGGCTTCAAACAAGTATATAGTAGTCCGAAAATTCTCATATTCTGGACCTAAACCTTCCAATACACCAAACATCTTGGTTATATCATCCACAGGTTTGCCTATTGCATTCAACTGATCACATATGGATTTATATTCCCTGAGATAATCAGCAAGGGTTTGTTCATGCTTATGACATGTTTGCAGTTTCCCCCTTAATTCGAACTCTCTAGCAATTGATTTCTGTGTAAACCTTTTCAGAAGAGTTTGCCATACTTCAGATGACGTTTCTAAACCAATGATTAGGCTCAGAATATTTTCAGTAACAGCTCCAGAGATCCATGATGAAATCAACTGATCTGTTCTAGTCCAGTCAGTGTACTCTGGATTAATAAGATCGGTTTCACAACCTTCATCCTCTGTTTGCATCATTCGAGAGGGTGAAGGAATATCTCCATTAACAAAACCAAATAGATCTTGGCTTTTCAAAAACCTTTGGATCTGAGCTTGCCACAATAGGAAGTTGTCCTCAGCAAGTTTGATTGTGACGAAGTTTGTGATATTCACATGTATCGGAAAAGGATATTTTGGAGTTCTAATCGCCATTATTATGATTCTTTGAAGAAGATGATAACAGTAGTGCTTATGAGCTCTAAACCTGTATGAGTTTACCTTGATCCAGAGATCTTCAGTCTTCGTTTACTTCTTCTGACTTGATGCACGAACTGATTACTTGATAGATTCTATTCTGATGCATGTTGATCTTCCTGCTCTGATACCATGAGAACTTATGAAATCAAGAGTACAGAAGATGAAGATGAAGAATGACTGTAGATGATCTATGAAGAAGTTTTCGATACTGTATTTCCATTCATTTGAACAAAAGAAGATTGAAGAATACAGCAGAAACTTTCTGAATTGTTATGTTCTTCTTAGCCTTCAACTGATTACAATACATCTCTGTATATAGACGGAAAACAGAGGACTAACAACTAGAAAAGCGAACTAACTAACTTTTAACTAACAAACTTTACAGCTAAACAAAACAGAACAGTCATCTTGAGACTTTGGCAATCCGTGTCTTTGACTTTTGTATGATCTCCACCGTTGATGAAACTCGTTATCCATGAGGTATCAATTCCTTCAGCTCTTTTTAATTCTTGATTGCCTTCTGGTGATCCACATCTATAATAGTCGAGGACTTCACCTCCTATGGTTGACTTCTCAAGTCAAGAACCTCCTGTGATCGATTTCTCAATATTGCAGACTTGGCTTCTGATCTTGATTCTCTAACAATTTCAGCGATGCTTGTGCTAGAGATAGTTTTGTCATTTTTGTCGGCATCATTATGATACATGATTATATTAGGAACGATGATTGAGGAACTCTCTTGTTAGTATTTACAGTATCATGTGAGTTGGAATGGCTAAATGAAACCCGTCTAATTACTATATTTGAGCTTATGAATCCATTAAAAAATTTCTCTTTGCCAAGGAGAGACTATAGGTTTTCTACACCAGTACGGGGTTTGTCATGGTGTTGGGAGAATGAAATTTGTGATTTGCTGTTGTAACTGAAGTCGAAAATGTCCTCTGCTAATGATTTGCTTTTCTGTCTACCGGGGTAGCAGATAAATTATAGACATTTTGATTTTGTGTTAATTTCACGCTACTGAGGTAGTCAGAAATTTTGAACTAATTAACTCGTTATGTGCTCTGGTCAAATAGACATTTTGATTCTGAAAGTAATTACTGTTCGAATGAAAAGAGCATATTACGTTGTGTCGTGTGGCATGTTTTCCACCCGTTTCAATTTTATGATATCGAATTATGTTAAAATGTCCAATAGGATTAGTACTTTGATATTATAATATTTTCATGTAGAGTTGTCACTGTTGAGGGTGTTGTTTTCACGAGCAAAATGATACTTGGTTTCATCTGCTAAGGAAAGAACATTGAAATGGTCAATTCATATAGTGGGGAGTTTGTGAGTGAAGTGAGGAAGGACATATAGAAGGAAGTGTGCGAGTTAAAAGAGTAGTGGAAAGAGAGCGACCATTTTCATTCTAACTTTTGTACAAATTAGAACTTCACTTTTTAGTTCACTTATTACATAACAATAAGAGTTAATTATGCATAATGAGATTGTGATTTCACCATAAGGCAGAATTTATACGAGAAATGCCTATGTGATTGTCCTTAATTCATTCTAAGATTAATAATCTGTTTTGGAAAAAATTAATAACAAATAATTAGAAATTATTGTGGGATTCAATTATTTAAGAATTTGTGGTTCATAGAATGCCGTTACTCTTATAGTGGCCCAAAAACCGCTATGCTAACAAAGCCCAAATCTTCTTCTATAGAGATGTCACTGTCAAGGGTGTTGTTTTCACGAGCAAAATGATACACTTGGTTTCATCCACTATGGAAAGAACATCACATCTGAAAGTAATTACTGTTCGAATGAAAAGAGCATATTACGTTGTGTCGTGTGGCATGTTTTTTACCCTTTTCAATTTTATGATATCGAATTACGTTAAAATGTCCAATAGGATTAGTATTTTGATATTATAATATTTTCATGTAGAGATGTCATTGTTGAGGGTGTTGTTTTCACGAGCAAAATGATACTTGGTTTCATCTGCTAAGGGAAGAACATTGCATCTAAAAAGTAACTACCATTGGAAAGAAAAGCACATATTATGTCGTGTGGCACGTTTCCCACCCTTTTCAATTTTGAGATATTGAATTACGTTAAAAAGTCTGACAAGATCTACAATATTTTTGTGTAAGTGTTAATTATGCATAATTAGATTGTGATTTCTCTATAAGCAGAATTTATACAAGAAAAGCCTATGTGATTGTCCTGAATTCGCTGTAAGATTAATAATCTATTTTGAATAACAAAAATAATAAGAAATTATTTGGGATTCAATTCTTTAAGAACTTGTGGTTCATAGAATGTCGTTACTCTTATAGTGACCCAAAAACCACTATGCTAGCAAAGCCCAAATCTTCTTGTATAGAGATATCACTGTCAAGGGTGTTGTTTTCACGAGTAAAATGATACTTGGTCTATGGAAAGAACATCACATCTGAAAGTAATTACTGTTGGAAAGAAAAGAGCATATTATGTTGTGTCCTGTGGAACCTTCTCCACCCTTTTCAATTTTATAATTTTGAATTACATTAAAAAGTCCAATAAGATTAATGTTTTGATATTATAATATTTTCATGTAGAGATGTCACTGTTGAGGGTGTTGTTTTCACGAGCAAAATGATACTTGGTTTCATCTGCTAAGGAAAGAACATTGCATCCAAAAAGTAACTACCATTGGAAAGAAAAGCGCATATTATGTCATGTAGCACGTTTGCCACCCTTTTCAATTTTATGATATTGAATTATGTTAAAAAGTCCAAGAAGATTAGTATGTTGATACTACAATATTTGTGTAAAGACGTGTCACGTCACTATCGAGCGTATTGTTTTCACGGGCAAAATGATACTAGGTTTCATTTGGTGGGATAGAAGATCGCATCTACAAAGTAATTTAAGCTGACTCATTTATGATTCACTTTAATAAAAATGAGTTAATGGCCCATTTTGATGACCCTTTTACTATCATATCAAAAGATTAGATTTCTCATATTTGTAGTCTTATGTGTTCATTTTTTGCATACTCGATGCATTAAACTCCTACAGTTGATAAATCAATGATCATATTGTTTCCCTTTACGCATACATGAGGTTGGGATCTTGACATACTGGCATTCAAAGTTCTCTATACCGCGTCCTCCTAATGAAGGTATTTTTGGCAAGGGAACGTATTTGGTTAATGGGTGTAATTAAGCTGGAGCCAATCAACGTCATTTTCCCATTTTGTATGCATGCATTGTGCTGCACGGTCTGTCTTTCCAGTAGGTATCGTTATGTTCTGGAGTAGCAGTACCCTGGAGAGTAACATGTCGGCTAGCTTTTGAGTTTTGACTTTTATCTTAATATTTAGAATTCCACTTTAAAGTATTGAATTCATCATATCTTTAAAAACTCCGTTATACTTACAACTCGACCATCAGCCCCTTCTCAACCGATGTGGAATAACCTTGATCAGAATCACAACATGTGGGATATCTTATACCATAACAATCTCCCTCTCACACATTAGAAGTCGTAACAACCCATATCTTATTCCAGTCCCTTCTACAACTGATGTGAGATATCTTATACTAGAACAATCTTCCCCTCACACATCAGGCCCCAATTGGAATTGTAACAATCCGTATCTCATACCCGCTTATTCTACAACCGATATGGGATATCTCATACAAGCTCCTTCTACAACTACTATTGGATAACCCCACCAAGCTCCTCCTCACACATTAGGGCCTAGATCGGGGTTGCAACAATCGGCATCTCTCATATTACTATTGGGTTCAGAGTTGTTGGTAAGTGGGCTCTGATACCTGTGTTGGGTAATCTTGAACCTCTCTCACTATAAAAGCTAACTTAAAGGTGAAGCTTTCTCTCAAATTTATAAATTAACCATCAACCTCTTTTATAACTGATGTCGAGTAATCCTAACACCAATTATGTTGCTTTTCCAACTAATCGATGTGTTATTCTCCTGCTTTGCATGCATTCCATGCTGCATCGTTGGCTATATAAAAAGACAGACGCAAGAGAGAAAATGAACATGCACGTCCCTCATCTTCTTCTTCCTCCTTTTTAAGTTACTTGATCTCTTGCTTTCGTCCTTCCATCGTGGAAGATACATAGAGAAACCCTCTCCTGGCAGCGACATGGCGAGTACCGCGACCAGTTCGGCCTTAATCGATTTCATCGACAACCATCAGTTCATAGACTTGACGATAGGAAATCAACATTATGATTCCTCTATTGAAGAGGAGTGCAATGTGAATGATCTCCAAGGCATCGTCAAAAATATCCTTTGGGGCGTCTTGCCGCTTGTCGATACGAGCTACAAAGAGGTATTGAACGGGGACCGGTATCATTTCTTAATGTTGAATTTGTGTAGAAGTTGCACCTTATTGTTTTAATTTCTATTATCGCAGGATTCCCATGATGTATCGCAAACCATTATTCCGAGCAAAATTTCACATGTGATATACGAGATCAGTTGTCAGGTTTGTTATTATTATTAGTTTTGTAACATGGTGGGGTCAAACTGCCCCGTTTACATTCATCAACCGAGTGACACGGTTTCGAAAACCTTTTGCGTTCTTCTAGGTGGGGCAATTATGAAGACTTGTTAAGCTTTTATTTTTACTAAAACAAGCAATAGCAACAACTAGAGGATGGTGAAAACTGGAGTTCATGTAATGTTGCTTCAGCACACGAGCAATTGTTTCTCAAATAAGTAAACACAACATTAGAATTCTTGCACAATTCTTATCTTAAGCTCCGTTTGTTTCATAAAAACATAAATGATTTAAAAATTATTTTCCTAATAAAAATCGTTTGTATAATTTAGGTAATTTATTTGCCGTGAACGATGAAAATATTTTTTGATTCAGTTTTTTCACAATCTTGTAAGTAATTCAAACAATTACTTTAAAACATCTTCCAAGTGATATATTTTGCACAGAACAAATGCAATCTTGAAGATAAAAATAGTAGCTTTCCAAGAAATACGCATTTTTCACTATTTATGATGTGAGGCTTGACTAAGAACATAGAGAGGTATTTTCCCAACCTAGGTTAGGTTTGGAATCCTTCCCCTATTTGTCAAGCTTTGATTGGAAGCTAGTTGAAAAACGGATGTGCATTACTAGTGCGGCTCACTTCGCTTTTGTTGCGGAGCTCGCTGCTTTTCATTTTGTTAGGGGTAGGTTTTCAACATAGGATGCTCTTTCCATGCTTTCTTTGAGACAGGACCAATCCTATGTTGAAAACCTACTCCTAACAAAATGATTTCCATGCTTTCTTTGAGACTGGACCAATCCTATGTTGAAAACCTACCCCTAACAAAATGAAAAGCAGCGAGCTCCACAACAAAAGTGAAGCGAGCCGCGCTAGTAATGCACATCCGTTTTTCAGCTGGCTTCCAATCAAAGCTTGACAAATAGGGGAAGGGTTCCAAACCTAACCTAGGTTGGGAAAAGCCCTCTCTATGTTCTTAGTAGTAGGTTTTCAACATAGGATTGGTCCTGTCTCAAAGAAAGCATGGAAAGAGCATCCGAGTACTGGATCCACTAAGTGATGGTCGCTCCAGGGTTTTGTTTTTATTAAAGAAAAATGAAGAAAAATGCCAATAACAGTATACGAATGAATTTTAACATACTAGCTATATGTAACATTTGAGTCATATCACGATATAAAGCTAACCATATTATTTTTGAATTCCTCGTCAAAATTAAAAAAGTATAAATATATAACAATATCAATATAAACTTGGGATGCTTTTATTTGATTTCAGAAGTAAAAAATAAAAAATAAAGTCAAAACGACCTCCTCCTCCTTCTTCAGATGACATGCAAGGCTGAGCGCGGCAAGCGCGGCGAAGCTTTAAAAGAAAGGTTGCGGGGCATCTTCTTTTCGCTATCAAGTTATCGATGGACCACCGAAGTCCTGTTGGTCCTCGCGGCCTTCGCTCTGCAATACGGCGACTTCTGGTACATCTCCAAAGTTCCTTCCGAACGCGGAAATGCCCTCCTGAATGGCCTGAGCTCACTTAAGAAGAAGCTCATATCTGACAAGAAGGCGAAGAAGGTAGTTCCTTTCAACAAGGTGGTCATCGACCTCTTGGACTGGACCAATTCCCTGGTTAGTCTCGAGAAGCTGGAGACACAGCACCTTTGGAAGCACGTGCCTAAATTGGCAGAAGCATTTCGAACAATGTCCAAGTGGAGCTGCGAGGCCATCATCGCCATTCTGGCCACTGGGGACTATTTCGGCTGGCTTATGGATGACGATAAGTATGATGCCCGCTTCTTGTTTACTTCTCGGATACTGCGTGAGCACGCTGTGTGTTTCTCGAAATGCCCCGAGAGGAAATACACCTCTTTGTTCGGCTGTTCCGTCTTTCTCGTTGTTAAAACCCTTCAGATTTTGAAAACTGAGGCAACGGGAACACTCGCTTCCGAACCATGCAACTGTTCATATGCACTTTGCTCTGCTATGTGCCCTGTCTATAACCCTTCGGTTTTCTTGGTACCGCATGGTGACGCATAAGAATACGGGGCTCTGGTTTTTGGTCTAGTAATATTATAGTTATGGCAGTGATCTCAGGTCGGCAGAACCATTAGAACTGGGAATTCTCGCGTCGAGCGTGTCGGATAAGAAGAAACCTGTTCTCAAAATGCTCAAGGATTGCAAGAAGGACATAGGTAGACCTGTCATGGATAGTTGATATAGAGCGTTGATTTCCTTCTTGTTTTAGACGGCTTAATGTCCATTTCATTGATGTTAGCCCGGATGAAGGAGTATCAAGAGTACGTGAAGAACGTCGAGGCTCCCGCGAACATCATGGACTGTCTGAGGTCACTGCTTACTGTGAAGGATCCCCTGCAGGATCCATTTGTTACCGAAGAACAACCGGTTTGCCCTCTGCAGAATCTCCTTTTTTTGCCCCTTCTTCAATCTATTTTCTAGGAAATGTATACTGCGGAAGTGACAATCGTGCAAAGCCAACACATTATATTCCTTAATCGTTTATTCACTTTTTTTAAGGAAGGCAGGAAGCCTAGAAATTCTCCATTTATCAATTGCTTGTTTTTAGATATTTTCTCAGAAGCTCTCTATGTTATAGAGGAAGGAGAGAATATGCCTAAGTTTTAATGATGTGTCTAGACTGGTCACCCGGTGTAACACTATTTTCGGTATTTCATAGTGTACTGGAAAAGCATACCTGATATCCTAGGCGAATACTAGATAGAAACCTAAAAGGAAAAATTCAACTAATGCTTATATATCTTTGTGAAACTTTGGGAAGTTCAAACTCATTCATTGTTGTGGCTCTTTGATTGCTTCTCTTCTATTACTAACCGGCTTATGCACTTCCTTCTTTTCTTGACTGGAAATGTGCAGGTCAGTTTTGAGTTTTTCAGGAAGAAGAGTGTGTTGCTGGTTATTTCAGACCCAGAGAGATCTTCTACAAAAGACATTGATACTCTTCAGATCATTTATGATGATCGTACACCCCATCAAAGGAGCCCTCAAGAGGACGAGTTGAAAGATGTTAATATCCCTATTGGAACCGAGGAGAATCTCTATGAGCTTGTTTGGATCCCTATGGTGGATAGGAGGCTCAAGGACGGGGAAGCAATCCCAAATTTCAAGTCTCCGATGCCTGGTTATAGGGTAGACCCACAGAAAATGAACGAGTTGGCACGTATGTATATCAAGGAAGAGTGGCATTTCAAGCGAGAAACCATCGTTGTGGTGCTGGACTCGCGTGGTTGGGTGGAGAACACAGATGCCATGCCCATGCTCCGGATATGGGGGACGAAAGCTTTCCCTTACACAGGGAATGAAAGCACCCATCCCTGGATGAGCCCATGGAATTGGGTTGAGCTAATATTGGGAAAGCCAGGAGTCCACAATGGGACATCGGCTATGGTAAATGCGCTAATCTTTCTAGATTTTCCTTTCATGCTTGGAGATGGATCTAGTAATCTTACACCTAACTCTCGTCATGTGCATACAGGATGAGTACATATTGTTTGGGGAACCTTCTGATGTGGAGGAAGTCACAGCTGATGCCAGGAGTGGAGTTCCTAGGATCGGGAGAATTTCCATTAAGAACAGCAGGCACTTCCGCACCCTCTTAAGGAGTTGCCTGATCTGTAGGTTGCAAGCTGTGCGAATCCTGAAAAAGAGCAACGTGTTGAGCGATCGCATTGTATTCGAGATGAGTGAAGCGTACAAGGCCTGTCAAAGAGGCGGGGTTGCAATACTCACCACGGGGCATGATCTGCAGGTGCGGTATGTAGGCTTTTTGAGTGATATAAAATTGGCGCTGCGACAGGATCCCGAGGCTTGGCCGACGGCTCTTGCAAAGGGTTTCAACGAGAAATATGATGACGCTCAAGGACAGTACAAGGACCTGCACGCCTGTGTCCCACATTATACCGATCTCGAGGATTTGTACTGCCCTGGCTGTGGCCGATTCATGAGGTATGATCTTTGCCTCATGTGTTGCCATTCCGATTCTGACTGAAGGGGGCTCGCGACGCGCGAAGGCCTCAGCCAATGCCAGCACCGAGAAAAAACCTTCAGTTCGAAGCATGTTTGGTTGCGGAGTGTATAAGGTCTGTGACAAGTGTGTTTTACAAGTGTGGTGTGTTCATAATAGCCTCTTTGTTCACAAGAGAGCTAACTCCTATTTACTTTCATATGCTTGTAATGCGCCTGTGCTTCGGGCCATAAGAGCCTCTCAGGGCCCTACTGCCATTTCATCGAATAAATATAGAGATTTGACTATGTTATGTGTACTTTCTTGTAGCAAGAAATTCTTGTTCCTAAGCCCTTCTGTTTCCCTTTGTCCGGTAATGTCCACATACGATCATATTCATTAGCGAAGGAATTAATATATGCTATTCTAATTTCTTAGAATGCAAAATCGGGATTCCCATATCGTACTTAAATCGATGAATTGACTGAACTTTTTCAAACTAAGATATTTTGACGATAGAAGTCACAAAATTCTAACTTTTAAAAGTGAGTGAATACATGTAATACCGCAAACTTTAGAGAATTCCTCAATACCCCATTTGAATGCTAAGTTCCCTCGATGTTACATATCAAGTACAAATGATTTTTGTGTTCGACTTAAATATATTGTCGGAAACCGGCAAATATCTCTTTTGGCAAGAACTAGCTTGACAAGTTGGGCCGTTTAGCAAACAGGCAAGTTGCGCCTAAGGGTGAAGGACTATAATTAGTGGGAGAGAGTCCATATAGCCCACCATAGTACTACTCCTTTCTGGAGAGATCAACTGTCACACCCCGAACTCTGAGCATGCGCACATCCCTTAGTGGTCGATTAAATTGCGATGTCTTAGGATGCGTCGCCGACCCCTTTCTTTTTATGCACATGCGGAAGCGAATTAAATAAACACCCAAACAACCACAACACAGGGATAGCAAAATATATGCTATGCCTTTTTCATAAAACAAACTTTATATACATGCTAAATCAGTCTTATAGGTCTATAAACAGAAGTTGGATTCAAAAAGGAACTATCAGACAACCTACACCCTGGGCCCCACCGCCTCGAGCTCTGGATTCTCCATGACACCATTTGGGCTGTTGATGTTCAAAGAATTAGCTACCTCTACATCGGACCCTTCAGCCTCGGGCCCTGAGTTCTCCGCGATATCATTCCATATATCGATATCATTGTGGCATCCCGGAAATTCAAAGCCGAGCCTTAAGGTGTGTTAAAAATCTTTGATTAGGTGATAGAATTTTATGGCTTATGCTTTAGCCAATTTGTCTTTTAATTTAAATGAATTATGCTTGTGATTGTGGAAATTCAAATTTAATAGATTAATGCTTGGCCATATGATTTAAATTTCAATAATTAAAAATATCCCAAGACTTTGGCCAAGATGAAATTTGAATTTAGAAATATTAATTGAAAGGAATTCAAAAAAAAAAAAAAGGAGAGAAAATAGGGTTATTTTCGAAATGGGCCTTGGACCCATTAGCCTAAAGCTTGGTGGGCCAAGCTAGTCTGCCATTAGGGCCCAAGAAGGATTTCGACCAGCCCAAAGTGAGTGGCCGGATGGGCCTAAGCCCAAGCCCAATTAATTCAAAAACAAAAAAATTACAAGTGGCCAAAGGAAGAGCATGCATTGGTTGGTCATTAGGTGGATCAATCATTGCAAATGATGGGATATAAAAAGAGAGAGAGAGAAGAGGAGTGGCCGGTTCCTCTAGCTCCATTCGGTCGAGAGAAGTGAGAGGGAGAGAGAGATTTCGAGAGAAAGAGAGAGGAGGGACCGAGAGAGAGGAGGTGGAGCCGAGAGTTGCCGCCGCCCGTCCGCCGTACGCCGCCGTTCATCGCTGTTTGTTCATCTTGGAGGCAAGTGGGGTCCTTTACTTCTCTTGCATGTCTGTTTTGTTGGTTGCATGTTCGGTTTTAGGTGTGATTTGGGCGAAAAACCGAGGTAAGGGTTGGATGTGTTCAAGCTATGTGACTGTTTTCGTTCGGTTTGTGGTAGTCAGTATCTTAGTCGAGCTTGCATGTGTATTTGGAGTGCGATTTTGGCTTCAGTGTCTTCATTAAAGTTGAAGCTAATGTCTTGTAGTATGACATACTCGAATTTCATGGAAAACGATGGTGATATGTGGGGTCAAAAGCTCTGTTATACAGAGACCTCAGATCTGCGAAATCTTCACTGACCTTTTGTTGATTTCTTGTTTGCATGTTGATTTATGTTGGAGATCTCACTTTGTTGTCTTCTTGAAAGTTGTAGGAAACACCTTAAGATAAAACGTACTCAAATTTGAAGCAAAAATAACAAGTATAACTTGGTGAATCGGTTAGATCTTGGAGATGGTTGATTCTGGTGAGGTGTACCGAGACACCCGAGACTTCATGGGTTAAAATTGTGACCATAATATGGGTATTTGACCTAGATCCCTTCATGAAACTTGTAAAGGACACATTTTTACATAACATACTTAAATTTCAGAAGGAAATAAAGAGATTTGATGGGTGAAATCTAAGAAATACGGAGAAGTGTGTTCTGGACGAAACGGTAGTGGTTCCAGAAGCTTCGTAGGGCTATGGAAATTAATCTAAAAATAATTTGGCTTAAAGTCCTTAATGAAAAAGGTACGAAAATGTGTTGGCTATCACCCTGTAAAGTTTCGTAATTTTTGGAGACCGAATGGATATTTTAACTGAATTTATTCGGAAACTGTGCAGTGGGTTTAAATCCGAGAATTTTAGGATGTTTTTGGAGGAAATTGTGAAATTATAAGAAATTCAATTTGGCCACGAATTTTATATAAAATTGTGATCCTATAAATGATTTTTGAATATTATGATTTTGGGAAAATCATAAATATTAAATATTTATTTATGAAAATAAATAAATATAATAAAATAATAATAAAATAATAAAATAATAATAAAATAAAATAGATTTTTGTTTGGCCATGGATTCAATTCCATTTGTGTGGCACTTGTGTGATGCGGTCTTTGTATATGCATTAAGTTGAAATACTTATGTGATTAAGCTATGATATGTGCATGACATGTGAATTGAAATACTTATGTGATTAAACTATGACATGTGCATGACATGTAAATTGAAATACTTATGTGATTAAGCTATGACATGTGCATGACATGTGAATTGAAATGCAAGTGTGATATGTTTGATGCCATGCCAAACTACCATGTTAAATTGAGATAAAAGATAAATGTGGATGAGAATGAGGTTGTGGTGGAGGATGTTGTCTGGTGGCCTGGTGGCGTAATTCCAGAGATTCCCTGGGAGTTTTAGGATGCCCGGAATGTGGGGGGCCGGAAGTCCGGTTGTATCTCGGATACATGCCCGGAAGTGACTCGCGATGCCAGGATTGGGGTGCGAGATCCCCGGCTAGAAGGGTAAAGGCCGGAAGCCCTGTCGGAGGTTTCTGCCCGAAGGGAATGCCTCGTGATGCTAGTTGAGATGCGAGATGCCCGGAATGTGGGGGGCCGGAAGCCCAGTGGCCATGAGATGGCTGGGATGCTGGGATCCCTGTTGGAGGTTTCTGCTCGAAGGGATGATGATGATGGTGAATTTGATGATTCGAGAAAAGATAATGTGGGGATCAATTAATAAGTAAAAGTGGAAATTGATCTATGATGTGATATGCATGGTGATGCATGGCTAATGATGATGTGACCTGCATGGTGATGCATGGCTAATGATGATGTGATACGCATGGTGATGCATGGCTAATGATGATGTGACTTGCATGGTGATGCATGGCTAATGATGATGACATGATGATGTGACCTGCATGGTGATGCATGGCTAATGATGATGACATGATGATGTGATATGCATGGTGATGCATGGCTAATGATGATGTGATGCGCATGGTGATGCATGGCTAATGATGATGTGATACGCATGGTGATGCATGGCTAATGATGATGTGATACGCATGGTGATGCATGGCTAATGATGATGTGATATGCATGGTGATGCATGGCTAATGATGATGTGATATGCATGGTGATGCATGGCTAATGATGATGACATGATGATGTGATATGCATGGTGATGCATGGCTAATGATGATGATATGATGATGTGATATGCATGGTGATGCATGGTTAATGATGATGTGATGATAATGATATATGAGATGCCATGATGATGATATATATGCTATGATGATGCATGAATACGCTTGACATCAAAAAGGTAAGCAATGCCTGCATTGTATGATGGTATGCATGGTGCACTGAGTTGTTATTGGATTTCCCTATCTGCTGAGTGGTTGTACTCACCCCTTTTGGGGATAACATTTCAGATTAGCACTATGCCGCTACCTTTGTTTCGCGTGGGGTATTTTACGGTCTACCGTCGATGTTGAGGTGGAGTGTACGGAGATAGATTGTCCCCTACGTGCCCGGATTGACGTTTATCCGAGTGCGATGCTTAGTTATGTATGATATCGGCCTGGCTGGGGGCCCTGTCATACAAGAGTTCCTGTCCGTGCACGTTCGACGGGATGGAGCGATGCGAGGGATGTTGCCGCCGCCACCACCTGACGCACCGGGTTGGGTGTGAGACCTGTGCGCGAGGAGTAGGAGCTAGATCACTTTTTGATGTAGATAGTTGATGCTGGTGATGGGAGGGTTTGTGTTCATGTGATGTTAGGGGTCGGAGTTCCTTTTTGAGATTTTAGGTGGGACATGGCAGAGTCTTAACCTTTCTGGTTTTTGTACCGACCCGAAGGAAACCCCATCTCGCTATATGTATGTATGTAAGCAAAGCGTCAACGTTATTTATAAAATCGTGCTATTAGTTGGTGTGTATTTGTATCATGGGTTAGAAGGGAGATAGATGACGATGTGAATTTTGCTTCCGCTATGAGTCGCGCATGGGACCGCTTTAAAAAAAAAAATGCCTGAAATCTGGCAAGGCTTAATTTAGCCAAGAGATAGAGATGGTAAAAGATGTAACACCGGCGCTGGTGACGACCTGCGAAGGGTTCGGGGTGTCACAATCATACATGGGGTGAAGTACCTCTTCATACTCGGTTTCGACGGTAGGCTTGTCAAAACCTTCTAAAGGACCTCCCAAACCCCATTAGGCTCGTTAAGGAACCACGCTTTGAAGCGATGAGGTACCAAGTGAGATAGGCCCTCATCGACCCAAATAGTGGTCACCAAGAGCTCACGGTTCCGGGTGGTCCCGGGGATGGGGAAAAAGGTAGACTCAGCCTCCAACTCCTGTGGACACCCAAAACGAACGTGACGTACCTCCATCTAAGGACCTAAAAACATTTAACCACGACGGGGTGAGATAAAATATCATCGAGTCAACACCCTAAACCCCAATTAGGACGAAAATTCACTTAAAGGCAGCCTAAACAAGCATCACACACAACTTACCTCATCTCAGCACCTCTCTGCACATTACCTCATCACACATATCATATGCATACAGTAAACGTATCTCATAACTGGAACACATCATTTTCATTTATCAGTCAATCACATGGATCCCGATTATAAGATAAAACCGTTATGACACGTCTCATTTTGTGCCACATAATTTTGTCCTATAATCAGGCGCGGCTATCTCAATCACTCAAGCGTGTTTCAGTTATTTACGACCCAACGGCCATGGCCAACTCAACAGTCGGCGGTCATCTAGCATAACCGGGCGTCGTCTCGCTCCGTCGGGCACGGCAATGTCCCGCGTAAACGCATAAAGACAGCATTCCATAAAGGAGCATCGGTCCAGCCTCTATTGCGACCGGCATCCATTGACAAGGGGCATCCGAACTTAATCAGGCATCGTCCTGCCTAAACGCATCAAGACGGGTTCACTATCCCGCGTAAACACATCAGCGTACTTAAGTGATCACACACCAACACATACTTGGCCAAGAACACCGTACTTTGCACTCAAATACCTTAATTTCAAATAATAGACTTGGCCAATTTTCTTCCCAGTAAACTAATTGTGCGTGGTCACAAATTTAAATCGAGCCAATAAACGTGGTACTCTCTATTTTCCAAATCCCACAATTTTATATGGTACATAAAATATTTTGGCATAAAAAACCAACACTCGGTATTTTTCTAATTAAATACCCATAAAATCAATTTTTGCAATAATAGCCAATAATCACCATCAAGCACTCAATTGCACAATTAAGCAATTAATTTCACAAATGGACTCATCCACGGCGATCAGTGTAAAATTCTAATAAACGGTCATCTCGTCATAATTTATGCTACCTATAATTAATTAAATAAACAACAATTAAATTAAATAAATTTAGTTTAATTGAACTAACCATAGTTAAATAAATAAACTAACAATGGTTAACTAACCATGATTAACTAACTATCCCTCGTCAAGTAAACTAACCTAGGGTAGTTAATCCTAACCAAACTAACCACCTAACTATCTAGTTACACCAACCAAACTAACCTAACTAACTTAGTTACACTAACTAAATTACACTAATCTTAATTAAGGCTAAACTAATCCCCATAAGTGTAATTAACTTCCTAATATGAGATTAGGGCATTAACTCATTGGATTAGGGCGGCAACGGGTTCACTGCGACGGCAGCGACACGGTGACCAAGACCCGTAACTACGGCGTTGGCTAGCTGAGGACGGCTGGACATAGCTAGCTGGCGCGGGGACGGCGGCTGGATGAGCAACAAGTTGGAGTTGGGATGGGCGGACCGGCGACTCGGCAGCTGGACAGGAAGGCTATTGAACAAATAGACGGTGAGGTGAGTTGGTTGGTTCGGCGGGGGCTGGCAGTGCTGGCTGTAGCTACTGGAATCCTGGCGGCTCTGCTAGACCGGTGGTGAAGTTTGAAGAACAAGGGGACGTGGAGTTGCAAATGAAGAAGAAAGAACATAATAAGAGAAGAAGGAAGCAGAAGCAGACTTAGATAGGGAGGGGGGTGTGTTGACACTTGATTTTTAGTCGACATATCATTAAAATATAAAAATCGAGATTTAAGTTTCTAATCGCTGAGTTAACCCTATCTCTTGACAAAAAAAAGAATTCGTTTTTCATTTCTTTCTTTTGCATTGTCGTTTTTAAGTAGTTTTTAGCTCATTTTCAAGAAAAACTCGAAAAGTCAAACGGTTGACTTTTGGATTGACTTTTTGGTCAACCCTTTGACCAAAAGTCAACCCCGAGTCAAATTTACTTTTTGCCCAAAAAAATTCCACTTAGCTTTAATTTCACTTTTTTTTTTTTTCAAATCAACTTCTTAAAAATTCAAAGATTTGAAAAAAAAATCAACCTTTAGAAAAAGTCAACTAAATGGTTGACTTTTGGTCAAACCTTTGACCCAAAAAATAAATAAAATAAAAAATAAAATAAAATATGCACAAATATATTTATTTTAATGCCAATTTGACTTTTGTGTCAACAATTTCACAAAATTCGATTAAGAACCTTAATTTCTGAAATTTTCAATTTTAGGTTCTAAATTGACCAAAAATAAAATTCCTTTTGTTCTAGTCATAATTAGGTGTAGTGCCTTCTTCAACATTTGGTTTATGGACTATATGAAATCTGTTTGAGCATACAATTTTTTGATCTATCGAGTCAAAATACGAATTGCCGTTTTTAGCCCTAATTAAGGGACCAATCGATTTTTTATAACTTGCGAACAGATGATTGTTTCTCACTTTTTTAAGATAAGTCGAAATTCGAGATCAATTTTGAGAAATTCATACAAGAACTCATCAATTTGAAGAATTTTATCTTCCCAAGCAATAGAAAGTCAAGCAATTAAGCTTCAATTGACAAAATTCAAAGTGACCCATTCATGTCTATGGTTTAATTTCATAAATCTAGGTCCAATTTCAATATTAGGCCTAGATCCATTTTTGACCTAAGTTTGAGCACTTCAATTCAAGGTCAATTTGAATGTGGTAAGTGATCTTACATATGGGTAGCTCATTAGATAGGGCAATTGTGACACTAATTGAGTTCATTTTTGATTAATTTGCAATTTTGTCCATTGAATTGCAAATTTTACCATTTTAGCCCTTTAGGCCCAATTCAAAGCACCCATGGTTTCAACTCATTTTTTTCCATGATAATCATTCAATTAGGTCAATAAAAGACCCCTAGATCACATTTATAAGATTTGACTAACTTAATTGTATCTTAATTGGTCAATTTCTTCATAAAAAGGATAAAATTCCTTTTCAATTAGGTCCTTTAGGTGTCAAATTGCATATATTTTTGACCCACAAGGGTCCTAAGTGGGAAAAATGGCAGGAACCGGACCAAACCGGTCAAGAATTGATCAAAATTTGGCCGATCCGGCCCAAACCAGTTTGGTCAATCTGACCGACCGTCGACGGGACCAGTCGGTTCGGGCCCTTTCCGGCCGGTTCTTGGCCTCTAGCCACCGATTCAGGAACCCCCTCACTCCCAATTTCACTTCTACACCTTCAATTTTCCAAAATTTTACAAATTGGTCCTTGAATTTCGTCAAATTGCAAATTAACCCCTAATTAGACATTTTGGCGCAATTCTTGATTTTGGCTTGGTTTTTTACAAATCAAACCCACTAGATCAATTACCCAACACCTCGAGATCATAATGGAGCCTTCAAAATGGATTTTTAACCGTTGGATCGAGATTTTGGCCGTAGGGTTGAACCGATGGCCAAAATTACTTAATGTGGGAGTATCTAAGTGAAATCTCTTCTATTTTCAAGATAGATGCCTCATTTGCACGAAATTTCCTCCCTCTTCGGACCTCTCTCTTTCTGATTTCTCCCTCCAAAAGCCCTACCAAAACAGATCTCTCTCTCTCTCTCTCTCTCTAAGTTATGGTTCATCTCTTGGACCGATTCTTCCTTTTTTTTCTTGAGCCGGTGGTTTGATTGATCCCCATCCGAGCCGTAGTGACTTGATCTACATTCTTGGAGTCCCGATCGTGATGCGGTGATTAGATCCGACAAATTGCAATTGAAACCGACAAAAACCGCAACAAAGGTAATGATTCGAAACTCGAATCCGATGAAGGGAGATTGAGTTAGTCGATCGGGGCTAGGATTCAAGATTAGGAGCTTTTACATGCTTAATATTGATGAGTATGAAGACTGCAATGAGTTGTTGATGATTTGAATGATTATTGTGAGTTTAAGCCTAATCTATGATTTTCGTAGGCCTGTACATAGGTTACTGTTTTGGCAAAAACGAGATCTGAAATGACCTCGTTTCAACTCGAGTCCTCTTAAGATTAGATAATAGGAATCCCAAGCTTCGAAATGATAGGTTGCACGCCCAAAACGACCAGTGTATGGCCCTCCAAAAACACCTCCGAAGATTAACAATTCTGCAGTAATTTAGGTTTTTTTTCGGTTTTGATTTGGTTCCGCCTTCTAACATTGTTATTTTTGTGCCGACTTTCATGATCATTTTTTACAAAATTTTCTTCATGATTTTTGTTCCAAATCATGTTGTGCTTCTTCTGTAATTTTTTCATGATTTTTGGACACGTTCAACGAGGTCAGATCTACTTAGATCTAGGCTTAGGTCAATCTGTTCCATATCGATATTTGTTTTGCTATTTTTGTGCTGATTTTTGTGTTAGTTCTGGAACAAATTTCCTCGACAAAAGTTTCTCATACAGGTGTTGTGCATCTTCTATATTTTTTTTTTCAAAATTTTTAGACATGTTTAGTTAAGTCAAAATCGCTTAGATTTGGACATAGGTCAGTCTTCCTATACAAGTCCGAGATTTGTTTTGATGAAATTGAGTCCATAAATGCACTTATTTGGTCTCAAATCCTTCATGAAAGATGAAATACATGATATATATGTTTAATTGATGCATGCTTTGTAAGGTTTTTAATTTGGCAATGTGAATCAATTGCATGCATTAGAGTAAAAGGTACTGTTGCCATTTTTGCCATTTGTTGGACAACTTTACATGTGTTGGACATATGGTGTGATTTGTTTTGCCATTTTTTACATGATTCATATGATCTTAATTGAGTTTCGATCTCTTAATGAGAAATCTTCATCATTGTATGCTCTGTATGTGAGATTTTTGGTAGAATTTATGCATGTCTTGAGGATGGTTGAAATCATGCTTGTTATGTAAATTTAGTACTGAAATGAAACCTTGTTATATGTGCACATTCCCATGCTTGTTTGAGTCATCCAGGGATCTAGTTTTATGACCATGCCTTCTTGACTATTGAACCACATGTTACAAGGTTTGCATACGTGTTTAGGTCATGTCATTTGAGTTTCATCTTGCACATCAAATTGTCTCACAAAAAGTGTTCGTCACACTTGGAATTCCCGAGCATATCATTAGGAATCATGAATCATCTTATAATGTCATTTAAATTGTATGACATTTTGTATGTTGACTTAGGATTAGATGACTATCCAAACTTTCCATTGCATCCAATCCAAAGTCCAGTGTGATTTCTTCATGCCATTTGGGCATTCTTTGAGTGATTTTAAGGTTTTTTAATGAATGCTTATGTTTTGTTTTCTTAATTATTGATGCACGCACTTTTAGAGATCTCAATTTTAGGATAACAAATTGACCTAGTTTGGACTTGAGCTCTTCTAGGAAGATGTAGAAAACACTTAAAAGTTTCTAATGTCACTAATTTCATGCCAAATGCTTATCTTTTGGACTATTTTCCTTTTTTCAAAGCCAGATCACAATCTGGACAGAGGATCAAATTCGAATCCCCTGTTTTAACCCCTGTTTGGACAGACCTTTGATATTTTTGTTCTTTATTTATTTGGAATTTGAACTTGGCATCTCAATGAAACTTGCTTGTCATCATGTTGGCTATGTTGTGTATAAATTTGATAATTTTTAAACATGTTCTGATAGGACAAATTATCATGACATTAGCTGAATGTCCTGTTGCTTTGACAAATTTTTGATATGTTGTTGCTTGTTGTTTGATTTTTGTAAAATCATGTGTACATTGTTTGAAAAACTCTCTTCATGAAAGTTGTTCATCATCATGTCATGCATGTTAGGAATATTTTCATTGCCAAATTATCATTAGGTATTGCTCAATTTTGCCATCCTTATACGCTTGTTTTGAAATTTCCTAATATAAACATGATTGTGATTGTTTAGCTACACCTTTTAGGTTAGTTTGTGCATGAAATTAGGACATGCCGTCTCATGAAAATTGTTCTAAATGCTTTGATCTTTGTTGTTAAACAATCAGCCTTTTCAAATTACATCTTTTGAAAAATGTTTTGGTACATGTGATGTTTCTCAAAAATGATTACTAAAAAGGTTATTCTCCAAAACTCGATTTGGCTTAAGGAAAAATCATGGTTTGGACCATATTCAAAATGCCTCCAACGCTTGTGACTTCTAATAGATTAGGACCTTGAAGATAGAGAAAGCGTGAAGACGGTGGAGGTCAATATTCATTCCGATCATTATCATGCACTATTTGTTTTCCCGACATATGTCTCGGGTTCCATTTATTGTATACAACCCGACGAGTTGCGAGTTTTCTCTCTTTCTCTCATCTTTTTTTTTTTCAATTGTGTTTTTCTTTTATGTTTTTTAGGATTGCATGATAGATTTATTGCTTTCCTTGATTGTTTACTTACTGCCTTGCAATTTCAATTCCATTGATTGCTTTCTTTTCTTGTTTTTCTAGAAATAGAATAGAATGAAAATGACCAACCACGCATATCACTTAGTGTAGGATTAATGATCCCGAAAATGTAAAAAGAAATGCAGGGACATGTTAGGAAAACACAACATACTGTTTAGGTACCGAAAGGGTGCTAATAGAAATATTAGCATAACTCAAGTCCCCGAACCTAGATATTTGGTTGTGTAGGAATCGAGGGAACATTCCCGACCCTCGATTGGGTTTTCTAGCCAACCCCTAAAATGAGGCTAGTGGTGACTCTCGTCTTATTTTTAGGTTGTCATAAACAACTAGACCGTATAAATAAACCGTCGTGCAGGGCATGAGTTTCAATGACACTCACCATGGTTTAGCATACTTGATTTGGGAGGAACCCAAAGGATGAAGTGATGCCATCCTTATGGGCGAGGCGTACTGTCGAGAGGGCTACCATGGTAAATGTACCCTTAAATTTGATATCCACATCTGACCCCTATTTCTAAGGTGTGTCGCTTGTGTCGGTATGGATCGCGACACTCTGCTGTTACGCGGGGTACGAGCTTGGGAGAGCTCGCGATCTTTTGAAGGGAACTCACAAGAGGCTTGATCCAAAAGGCGAGGTGATGATGTCTTTTGGAACACAAGCCGTGAGGGAACTCTCGTGATCAAGTACCCTAAACCTAACCTTTCCCCCTTTTTCTCTCCTTGCGATGATGAAGGATCTGAAGGCGGCGAGATCGGGTCACGACAGGCTTGGCGACTCCACTGGGGACTGGTTACTAGATTAAGAGGACTTGAAGCCGTTTAAAAATGATTGTTGTGCTTTAACTAACATGTCTCATGTAGGATCACCTGCATGTCAAAGTCGCGAGGAAAATCAGGTTAGTTGCTAATCTCATGTTAAAAGGTCTTGTAGGTGGGAGTTATAAGGGGAGGCGTGCTTGTAAACCCTTTGTTTTGCAGGTAATGTAAGGATGTATGAATGTATGAGGGTTTATATTGAAGTGTTGAATGTTTAAATTTAAATGCATGTTTACAAGCTTTAGCACAACACCGCACACACAACCGCGGTCTAAAACCCCAATCGCCCAATCTAGGACCTTATGAGGGTTTATGGGTGGAATCTGTGAGTGAATACTCATGGTAATCCATTACTTACATAAGCCCATTCGTCCTAACCGTTAAAGACAGCACTAATCGATGATAGTAGCGATGGGTAAACTATTTTTATCCTTTGGGATGGGGACCTTGATCCTTTAGCACCCTCACCTTTGGCGTCGAAACCTCATAGTTTCATGTGACATGTGATTTGTGCTTGTCATGTGTTTAGTGGGTAAGATATCATTCCTTTTTTTTTTTTTTTTTTTATCGTTCTTATCTTCTTACTCTCCATATTTCAATTATGCATTTTATATTTCAACGATGATACGTTTTAATCATGGGTGCCCCTTTAGGTTTAGGTTTAGATGGGTAAATCCGAAGTGGACGTGATCCCCGTGCCTGGAATTTCAAGACTCCATGGGAGAATCTCGACCTAAGACATCAAGACTACGTGGAAAAACGCATAGGCTTTCTCCCGACTTTATTAAAAGTCGAACCACATATCGCGATGGTAAAAGCAATGGCTCATTTTTTGGAATCCCATGACTTCGACCTTTGTGTTTAATCGATATGAATTGACCCCTACAATTGAGGAGTTCCGGAAAGCCATCGGGTTAGGTAAAGCTTCTTTAGGTTTCGCCACTCCTCCTATTGGTCAAGATCCAATATCTCTTCTAAGTCAATTCCTCAATATCCCTACCGACAAAATTGAGGCTATTCTTAAAGGAAATTCTCATTCCATGCCTTATAATTTCCTTGAACAACATTTCCTTAGCCTTAAGCCTAAATCTAGGAATCAAATTCCTCATGTCTTCCTACTCATTTTCTTTGGCTTTGTGGTATTCCCACATATTCGAAAAACAATGGATCCTTTAGTCACTCACATTGTCAACCAACTGTGTGCCTTTAATTGTTTTACAAACATGATTCTTGCTGAAACTTTTGTGTCTCTTAATCGTTTCAAAGCAAATGGATGAGGAACTCTTAGAGCCCCCATTAGGACTTCTCCAAATTTGGCTCTTTTCACATATCAAAGAATTTTCCCCTCACATGAAGATTGTCGATGTCACAAAATATCATCATCTCATTCTTAGATTTTGCCAAAAAAATGAATTCTTTCCATCATGGTCTTTCTCTACATGGTTTCATTTCCTCAAAAGCCTCAACCCTAGCTTAACTCAATGGCATGTTCAGTGGCTTGGGAATCCCGAGGTGCACCTTTTTAGTGGAGTTGACGACCCACTCCCCCTCGTGGGATTGACGGGTGTAACATCATATCACCCTTTAAGGGTGCTCTACCAATATCGCTTGCTTCAAACGATCCTGCCAATCCTCAAGGTGGGGTTATATCGTATTGATTATCACGATAAAGTCATAGAGGAAAACCAAATTGACCATATCAAGGCCGTGATTCAAGCCGCTACTGAAATTTGGTACTCTCATTCCTCCTAGTCCTTAGGTTTCCATCTCATATTCTTTTCTTGTAAAGGGACTTCCTTTGTGTTTCCCTCATTTCTATTGAGGTTTCCCTGTATTCATTTTCAAATCACATGTAAAATTGAACTACTTAGTAAGCTTCAAGAAAGTAAGGTTCTGTTTCCCTTGTAATTGTTCGATGAAATGAATTAAATTCATGAACATTTTCATGTAATTTTTAGAAAAGGGGCATTCGATTAAATATTTGTCGTTGTTCCTTTTCAATTTTATAATTTCTTTTGAAGAAATTTTGATAGGAGGATGTTATATGATACTGGGATCATATACACTTCTTATAATTATTTCATCTTAAGAAAATATAAATTGGATCGGGATTTGTAATTTCATGATTTCTTTTAACTTTTACTAATTCGAGTCATCTTCTTTTACGAAGGTTGTGAAAGATGGCTGAAGAACGTTCTATCATACGTACTCACCACCAAACAAGGATGGAGAACGAAGATACCCATGCTTGTGTTATTAGCATGGAGAACCAAATGGTGCAGATGATGGTGCTGTTAGCTGATCTCTCCAACCAAGTCAAGAACTTAACTTCTGTAGTTCCTACTTCTCCCACCATGAATCCTCCTACCGCGCCCTTTGAAGTGCCGGTAGCAGAACTCATGGGAAAAGGGCCTGCTGAAGAGGTTCCTACTGTAACCCCGATGGTTATTGATTTAGAGCCTCCATCTAAGGGGACTCCAACTCTGTACTTTGATGAGGAAAGTTCAAGACACCTTGCAAAGATTGAGGAACGCCTTTGCATGCTACAAGGTTATCAACTGTAGGGGTTTGATAAGCTGTCGCCCTTCGCCAAGGTTAAAGTCCCTGAATTCTACAAGGAGCCCGAGTTTACGAGGAAATATGATGGCATTGGATGCCCCAAGACCCACTTCAAGTACTATCTAGGCAAGATGGCCTGTTACTCAAACAATCCTCCACTCCTGATTAACTCCTTTCAAGATAGTTTGGTTGGTCCTGCGTTAACATGGTTTATAAAGTTGGACATGGAGAAGATCCATACTTGGGAGGATCTCGCCGACGAATTCCTCCAACATTATAAATTCAACACTGAAATTGCTCCGACCTAAGAGGAACTAGTTCGGGTCGAGAAGAGGAGAACTGAAACGTTTACAGCTTATGCTCAAAGATGGTGAGCTATTGCATCCCAAGTAAAGCTGCCCTTGTCTGAGAAAGAGGCTATGAAATTATTGCTTCAAGCCATGCCTTGAGATTTCTTCGAAAAAATGTACAACCACACCTGTATTAACTTTGCCGCTTTGGTGGAGTTAGATGAATGCATTAAGGGGATCATGCGTGAAGGAAGGTTGACCGAGAACACAAATCGTCGATATGGCCCAAGAGAGATAAGGAATCGACTGTGGAGATTGCTTATATGCAAAATTCCTCTTCTTAGAAGCTATATAATCCTCAGGCTCATAAACCTGCCATGGAGGTAGGGGGTTCTTCCCGAAACTTTGACCGTAAAAGAAAAGCCCCTCAAAGGCAATTTACTCCATTGCCTAGACCCATGTCTCAGCTACTTCCAATGTTGATCGAAAGTCACTTGTGGCGAGAGAGATCTCGAGGGATAATCTACCAAAGTTTGCCGGGTTCAACCTTAATAAGACGTGTGAGTATCATATGGGAGAAAAATGTCATCATGTGGACAACTGTCTAGTGTTTCGTTCTAAGATCCAGAATTGCAAGATAAAAAGCTGCTCACCTTTAAGGACTCAACGTTGAATGTCCAACAAAATCCCCTTCCAAAACATTCTGAGGATGTCAACATGGTTTATGGGGATGCCGACAAGCATATACTCCTGATGGATATCCAAAAGTTGGAATAGAACATGCCATTTGTTGATCGCCAGCTAAAAGGTGACATTACTCGTGATGAAAAGATAGCTTGCTTAGTGAAGTTAGTTGAGCTGGGAATTATCCAATATGAAGATGATGAGCCCGCTCCAAGACGGATGTCTCTGGTTGAAGTCGATTTGTCTAGCAAGGACATAATCTCAAAAGTCATAAGGAAGGTTGGGAAACCAAGTGAGGATGATACTCAAAAGGAGGATCGTCAAGCCTTGAAAAACAAAACCCTATGTACCAAGACTTTGACATTGAAATCGAAGATGAATATAAAGCTTCTCGCATGGATCGTGAGTTTGTTCGAAAAGCTCTTGAAAATGGTGAATTTATTGGTATCCTTGGCCAACCAAGTGGTAAATATGACTTTAAGGTAAAGTTCACACCACCACCAAGTTTCTTCGTTGATGTGAAGGATATTATCCCGAGTGGATGGGATGATGAAGAAGACCTTACTTCAACTTTGCCGAAAGATAAAGAGGTCCACTCCTATGGCGGGGATGAGGATGAATACAAAGCTTCCCATTTGGATCGTGAGTTCATAAGGAAAGCCTGTGAAAGAGGTGAAGTGGTAGACACCTTGGAACAACCAAATGGGAAGTACGACTTTATAGTCAAGTATACTCCTACTCCAAGTTATTTTCGAAACCCCAAAGACATCATCCCTAGTGGATGGGGAGATGAATTCGGGGACGACTTCGTGGCTATGATTGAGCCTGTTGTGATTGATCTGACCAAGGAGATAATCCCTTGTGAGGCTGATACAACTAACAAGGGCATCATCGAAGTCGGCTCATTGATTGATAATTTTGGAGCCATGAAGATCTCAAGCGCAGGTTTTGGACCTGTTATGATTGAATTGCCACCAGAAGTTGGTGATTGTTCCAATATTAAGGTGACTCCTACTTATGACACTAAGGCGGTCCCTTGGAACTATAATACAAAAGAAATTGACGCCGTCACTCGATCGGGTCGAATCTACCCACCACATGAAGGTGTGGAAAAGAAGGCCGTAACTGATGAGGAAGCTGAACAACTCCTCAAAACACTCAAGACAAGAGAGGCAGAAGTGATAGACCAATTGCACATGCCTACACAGATTTCCCTATTGGAGCTTTTCAAGACCTCTGAAAACCATAGAAATGCTCTCCTTAAAATTTTAAATGAAATCCACGTGCCTGAGACCATTGGAGAAGTATAGTTGGAGGAGTTTGTGGGTGTTATACTTCTTAGAGATCAAATTATTTTCTCTGAGAAAGACCTTCCTCTTGAGATCCAAGCACACATTAAGGTGCTATATGTGTCCGCTCAACATTTTGGGACTAGGATTTTGAGGGTCCTGATCGATAATGGTTCTGTCTTAAACATTTGCCCTTTATCCACCCTCCGTCAATTGGGGATAGGAATGGAAAATATCTCTCATCCAAAGATTCCCATCCGAGCCTTCAATGGGATGAGAAAAGAAACGAGATGTGGACCCCTAGAGTGCCATAACTTGACAGAAAGGGACACTTAAGTGCCATAACTTACGAAAGGTACACTTAAGTGCCAAAATTGGAGTAAAATGGATCACTTGAGTGCCAATCCGGCCAAAATCCGGCCAAATTGCATACGTGGCATTTTTCCGGCAAAGCGAGTGCAAGACGATGCCATTTTGCACCCTGACGTGGCCAAATAATGCAAAAACGATGTCGTCTTAGGCTGACATGGTAAAAAAAATATAAAAATTAATTAAATTAAATTTAAAAAAAAAAAAAAAGATATGGGGCGAGGGCTCGCAAGCCCATCGCGGTGGCCGGGGTCACCGGTCCCTAGCCAGGGCCTAGCGATGCCGACCGACCCTCCCCCCTCCGTCGCCGGCCCTTCCCGGTTACGGCGGGGACGCGGCGGTGACGGCCGAGGGCAACTCCCCCTTTAAATTTTTTTAATTTTAAAATTATTATTTTAAATATTTTAACTAAATTTAATTTTTAATTTAATTTAATTAATTTTTATATTATTTTTTTACCACGTCAGCCCAAAACGATGTTGTTTTTGCATTATTTGGCCACATTAGCGTGCAAAACGGCGTCATTTTGCACTCGCTTCGACGGAAAATTGACACGTCAGCGTTTTGGCCGGACTTTGATCGGAGTGGCACTTAAGTGATCCGTTTTTCTTCGAATGTGGCACTTAAGTGTACATTTCATAAATTATGGCATTTAAGTGTCCCTTTGTGCCAAGTTATGGCACTTGAGGTGTACTTCTGCCGAAAAGAAACAATAGGGGAAATCAACTTATCACTGACGATTGGCCCTATTACCATTACTCAAAAGTTTCAAGTACTGGATATCCCAAGTAACTTTAGCTTGTTATTAGGATGGCCGTGGATCCATGCTGCAGGGATCATTCCCTCCAATCTTCATTAGATGATGAAACTCCCCATTGATGGAAAGATCGTCACTATCCGATGTGAAAGAGATGTGAAGACTTTCCATAACACTGCTATACCTTTCATCGAGCCTGAGGTCAAGGGAGAATCGAGCTACCACTCATTTGAGACGGTGTCTGTCACTCATGTGCCTATTGGGTCAATCATTAGGAAGCCTCAGTTCTCAAAGGCCTTCTTGATGTCAAGTACAAGAACAATTTTGCCATTGGGAAAGGTTTGGGTAAGCTCGCCCAAGGCATGCCAAATCCCATTAAGGTGGTCAAAACAACAAGCGTGAAGGCCTGGGTTATTAGGGTGACCGTAAGGGTCAAGGTAATTATAAAGGCCCAAACATCAAAGGTAAGAGCTACCAACGTCTCTTGCCTCCACCTTTGAAGGATTTCTTTCCTGGTCCACCAAAGTTCTTGTAAGAAGAGGAGGCCAATGTCTACCACTTTGCTGATTTGTTTGAAGATGGTTTGGTCGGCACTATTAGTGAAGATGAAGAGCCTGCAGTTCCCACTGTGTAAGGGATGTTTCTAGTTCTTGCATTTAATTTTTAGTCGTATTCCATTCATTTCTCCCCTGCGAGGGAATTCCATTCATTTGTGCTTGTAATAATCTGGATCATAAACTCTATGGATCCAAGATGATGTGCGTTGTAATGCAATTTTTGCATATCAATAAAATTCACATTTTGCTAATAGACGTGTGAGGTTTCCTAAACCAGTCCTATGATGATGCTTTGAGGCCTGAGCCTCCACACGATCTATAGTTTTAAAATGTTTTAGTGGAACAGGGATGTCCAACGACATGAGGGCTAGTTCCCAAATATTTTTTTTCAAAAACTCGAATTTGAAAACAATTTTTTCATGACATTTACATACATTGCATTCATTTATATGTATATATACTAACCATTTCTTGATTGCATCTCAGGCATGACATTTCACATCATGATAGTCATTTGCATGGCTCGGATTTGCATTCAAAAGATTTTGACGAACTCGATTATTCCGACTCAAAGAATGAGGATGATCCCCAAGTTATTGAAAAGGAATGGCTCAGACGAATAATCCAAACCTCCTACCACCGAACAGCCAATCATTGTGAATTTAGGAGATCCAAATAACCTTAAAGAAACCAAGATTGGGGCAGGTCTCTCTCAAGTGGATGCTAATAGATTAATTGGACTTTTGAAAGAGTACCAAGATGTTTTTGCTTGGTCATATGCCGATATGCCGGGTTTAGACCTTGAGATTGTGGAACATGCGTTACCACTTGATCCTAATATTCTGCCGAAGAAGCAAAAGTTTAGAAGGATGAAACCTGAATTGTCAAAAAAGATTGAAGAAGAAATCGTGAAGCTCTTAAATGTTGGTTTCATTGAAGTCACCCATTATGCTAATTGTTAATATAGTCTCGGTTATGAAGAAGGATGGACGAGTCTGAGTATGTGTTGATTACCGTGATCTAAATAAGGCAAGCCCTAACGATGATTTTCCTTTGCCACACATTAATGTCTTAGTTGACAGTATTGCTGGATTCGAATTGTTCTCCTTCATGGACGGATTTTCCGGTTATAATCAAATCTGGATGAAAGAGGAAGATAAGACTAAAACTTCCTTCATCACCCCATGGGGAACATTTTGCTACAAAGTGATGCCTTTTGGCTTGAAGAATGTAGTGACAACATATCAAAGAGCCATGGTAACACATTCCATGACATGATGCATAAGGAGATTGAAGTTTATGTTGATGACATGATTGCGAAGTCAAGACAAGGTGAAGATCATGTTGAAGTCTTAAGAAAACTATTTGACCGATTGAGGAAATTCAAGCTGACGCTTAACGCTGCAAAATGCATATTTGGGGCAAAGTTTGGAAAGCTTCTTGGATTTATGGTTAGTAACAAAGGTATTGAGATAGATCCCTCTAAGGTGAAAGCGATATGTGATCTAAAACCTCTTTCTATTGTTAAGGAAGTCCGAAGCTTACTAGGAAGATTGAATTATGTTGCAAGATTTGTTTCTCAATTGTCAGAAACCGCTAAGCCATTCTTTAAGCTTTTAAAAAAGAACGCTAAGGTCAACTGGGATGAAGAATGTCAAAAATCATTCGAAGAACTTAAGCAATATCTTTTGCAATCACCTATACTCGTACCACCTATCCAAGGCGTGCCTCTGATCTTGTATCTCACCATTCACAAAGAGTCTTTAGGAGCCATGTTAGCACAAAAAGGACCAAGGGATGGAATGGAACGTGCCATATATTACCTCAGTAAAAAGTTTACTACTTTCGAGATTCGATATCCTGAAGTGGAAAAGACCCGTGTGGCCTTGATTTGGGTTTTACACCGATTGAGGCAATACACTCTTCACCACCACATCCTTATGGTGATTGAGAATGATCCAATCAAATATCTTTTGGAGAAGCCCGTATCGGTTGGAAGGCTCGCTATATGGCAAATATTACTCTCTGAGTTTGATATTCAAAGCATGTCACAAAAGTCCATCAAAGGGCGAGCCATAGACGATATGTTAATTGAAAATCCCGGGAAATCTAATGATTGAGGTGAAATCAATGAACTAATTTATTTGGTCTCACCTGACAAGTGGACCATGTATTTTGATGGTGCAGTTAACCTTTCTAGTTCTGGCACTGGGGCAATTCTAATATCTCTAGAAGATCAACATTATCCAGTAACTGCAAAGTTGGTATTCCCTTGTACCAATAATATTTCTGAATATGAAGCTTGCATCCTTGGTTTGCAATTAGCCATCGATATGAAAGTCAGAAAGATTCAAGTTTATGGTGATTTTGCACTCATCATTCTCCAGACGGAAGGTGAATGGCAAACACAGGATGTAAAGTTGATTCCTTACCACGAATATCTCAAAGACTTGGTCAAGGAATTTGATGAAATCTCTTTTGATTATCTGCTGAGATCACAAAATCAGTTTGCTGATGCCTTGGCAACTTTATCTTCAACGTTGCAAGTAACTGATGGTTTGAGCATTGATCCTTTGCAAATTGACGTCTTGAAAAAGCCTACTTATTGCCCGATGATTGAAGAAGAACCTGATGACCAACCCTGGTATTATGACATCATGAATTACCTTCGAGAAGGCAAATTCCCCCAAGGGAGTCAAGCCAATGATAAAAAATACTTGATGAAGTTGGCATCCAAATTCTTCTTTAGTGGAGGAGCCCTTTATAAAAGGTCTTTCGATTTAGTTTTATTGAAGTGCGTAGATGCACAAGAAGCTAAACTCCTGATGAAAGAAATACATGAAGGAGAATGTGGCCCTCATATGACTGGTTATCTTATGGCTAGAAAAATCATGAGACTCGGTTACTGTTGGTTGACCATGGAAGCCAATTGTATTCAACATGTGAGGTGTTGTCACCAATGCCAAGTCTATGGAGACAAAATTAATGCTCCTCCTAATGAGCTCCATCAAATGTCCGAGTACTGGCCTTTTTCAATGTGGGGCATTGACATCATCGGACCAATTAATCCTAAAGCATTGAATGGACACCGTTTTATCTTAGTAGCTATTGATTACTTTACCAAATGGATTGAAGCCAGTTCTTATGCCCATGTTACTGCAAAGAGCGTGGCAAAGTTCATCCATCGTGATATCATCGCTCGATATCAAGTTCCTGAAGCAATCATCACAAACAATGGATCAAACCTGAACAACAAGGTGGTGGATGATTTACTTGGAGAATTCCACGTTCGCCATTTGAATTCTTCTCCTTACCGCCCATAAATGAATGGAGCTATAGAAGCAGCAAATAAGAACATCAAGAAGATTTTAGCCAAAACGGCGGAAAATTACCGTGATTGGCATAATCGGTTACCATATGCTTTGCTTACTTACCGAACTTCAATTTGCACTTCAACTAGGGCAACACCATTCTCATTGGTTTATGGGATGGAGGCTATGTTACCCGTGGAAGTGGAAATCCCTTCATTGAGGGTACTTTCTCAAACCAAGCTCTCTGAAGCTGAATGGGTTCAACAAAGATTTGAACAACTTAATATGATTGATGAAAAGAGGGTAAAAGCCTTATGCCATGGACAAAGCTATTAAAAAAGAGTAACTAGGTCATTCGACCACAAGGTTAGGCCAAGACATTTCGAGATTAACGATCTTGTCTTGAGAAAGGTCTTACCTATCATTCCAGATCCTCATAGGAAGTTTACTCCAAACTACGAAGGTCCATATATTGTAAGGAAAGTGCTACCTGGTGGGGCACTAATCCTTGTAGAAATGGATGGTCAAGAATTGACAAGACCTGTAAATACTAATGCTGTTAAGAAATATTATCCATGAATAAAATGAAAGGCCTTTGAGCCACTTTTGGATTGAATCCAAGCCACTCTAGGATATTTGCATTATGCATTGCATGCATACATATGGCACCTGCATGTGTGTTCATTTTGTAGGATCTCCAACAAAGATTCTACCTGTCCACAAGAGGTTCATCTTAGAAATGCAAAACTTTCAAAAAAATTGCTCATCTTCTTTAGAACTTAGAAGTGACCTTTTCCCTCAGAATGCCGAAAGAGTCAGTAAGAACTCTAAAGTCAGTTAGAATTCTAGAAGAACAGCTAGAACTCTAGAAATGAACTCTTGTGTTGAGCAAAGCCTATTTTGTCTACAAATTTCATTCAACCTTATTTCCAAAAGTCTCCCCAATAAGGTCAAGGGAATATGTCTTTTCAAACAAAATTTCATTACATTTTCATTCCCCAAGGAATTGAATTTAACCAAAGTGTGCTTTGGAAAACCTAAAAAGGATTGTTGAATATGCCAAGTGGCAATGTCTAAAATGATGAGAGGCAACCTCTTTACCAAACACATCCTTATACACTCCTTGAGAGAATTGAGCGAAAAGAATCATGTCTTAGGGCATAGGGTTCACTCACAGTGAATACATGATTTGAGATGATAAAGGCATTTCATTTCTCAATCCCAAACACTATTGATATCCCTTGCAAGTCACTTTGAGCCAAATAGGGAGCATTTCCAAAATAATCCTATCAAGAACAACCTCACATTGGGGCAAAATAGGGGGTTTTGGTTGAAAATTATGGAGCAAAAGATAAAGAAAGATTTTATTACTTTCACTTGTATCAATCTTCTTGTGCTAGACCACCGCCCGCGGTGGAAGCGTTGGTTAGGGCTTGGTACCCCAAACGCAGGGGGAAGGGTTCGAACCTCCGTGGAAGCGATGCTTCAATGCATAACGCGCGTCTTACCTGCGCTTGGGGGTCAGCGGTGGGGGCCCCCGGCGCTCCAGGGTTTACTCTCCCCGCGAAGCGGCGTTCGGAGGTTCCCTGGGTCATCAAAAAAAAAAAAAAAAAATCTTCTTGTGCTAGCTTCAGGTGATTTCTTATTGAAACTCGAAGCATCTCGAAGTGACGAAGAGCGTTCCGTTCACTACTCCAAACACAATTACCATTTGCTTATCCAATTTGAGCCTTATATAATTCTTTCATAACCCCAGGTGATGATTATCTCCCCACACTGGGACATGGCAGATGATTTACCAACAAAATTGAGAATATTGGTAATGTTTATAAATGCCACTCGAGAGTCCTAGATGCTTAAAAGAGAGTGAAAACTAGGGGACACGAAAAAGCAGTGTGCCTGGTAAAAGCAAGGCCAATGCCCATGAAAAAAATGTGTTGACACCTAAATTTAGACTAATCATTTAGTAATTAATTGCATAAAAATTTAGGGATTAATCTTTAACCCCTAAAAAAAATAAAAAAAATAGTAAAATTGCATTTCATGTAGTCGCATTTGCGTCGGTACAAAAGGCAACAGGAAGTAGGGGCTCGTGATCGAAAGGATGGTCTCTCTTCGCTAGTCTGAACACGCAAAAGAGTCAAAGTCAAAAAAAAAAGAAGAAAGAAGTTTTCGCACGACCATTTTCTCTCCCTCATTAATGCATGCACATGCATGCACAAAATGGGGGAGGACGTGAAAATTCCAAAGAAGTCTACAAGAATAAGGGCTCACAATTTTATAATGTTTTATTGTGAAGGCATTCTCTCCTTCCTGGAGGGCAAATCAGCTGGAGAAGAACGTCAAAAGGAAGGGGCACACATTTTATAATATTATAGTAGCTACTGGAGCCTTTAAGAAGCATGAAGCAAAGTTCAACTTGCTAGTACTTGGACGTGAAGAAAAAATTGCAGCTATTCTCAATTCACACTGAAGTCAGCAACGTGAGGCGGTGAGGTTTGAGCCTATAAATAAGGCTTGGGATTGCAAACGCATGGGAGGCCACACAAGTTGAGAAAAAGAAGAGATTAAGAGAGATAAGAGTCTCATTAGAGAGAAACCAAGGAGTGTGGTCGGAGAGAGGGCCAGACGAGTAAAAAAAAAAAAATATTCGAAAGGCCCGTAGAGAGACGAGTGAAGAGGAGAGGAGATTAAGAGAGACTCTCGTCAGAGAGAAACCCCAAAAAAAAAAATGAAGTCAGTGACAAGAAGCGAAACGAAAAATTGATTTGAGGGCTTTCTCTTTCGAGGGGAACATACGAGTAGAGAGGAGGAAGGAGAAAATATTGGGTGGTCCGGGATCGCCATGTCAGCGTGGTCCCGGACCACTCATATGGCGCCACATATGAGGGGAGGGGACAAAAGAGAGAAAGAGGAGAGAGAGCGTCAGAGAAGTGGGCCCCGATTTTCGTCCTTTGTCTGCGCTCCCCATACACGTGGCGCCGTGTGAGTGGTCCGGGACCACGCTGACGTGGCGGTCCCGGACCACCCAATATTTTTCCAGGAGGAAGAGATTAAAAAAAGACTCTTGTAAGAGGGAAACCCAAAAAGTGAAGCAAGAGGGAAAATGATTCACTGAAAAAGTACACAGAGACAGAGAGAAGAGACGGGAGAAAAGAAAAAAAATTAAAAGGGAGGGTCTTTTTCTTCAAGAAAATATAGGCTGGCAAATAAGAAGGCGGTCGGAGCGCGACACGTGTCCTCGTGGGACCCACAATTTCAGGCACCCATTATGAAAATTTTCCTATACTATAGCTCTGGAGAGAGCGTTTTTTGACGCGGTTCTTTTTTGGCGCCTCTCTCTCTACACTCGCTCTCTCTCCCCGACGAAGTCCCTCTCTTTCTGCCCTCGCTTTTTCCGACCGGCGAACCACCACGAGCAACCAACGAACCAGGAGGATACCGGCGAGACGACCGCGAGCAACCGACCGGCGTGCGACCTCCCTCCCTCTCTGCCCTCTCTCTTTCCGACCGGCGAACGACCGCCTACAACTGACGAACCACCGCACGGGACCGGCGAGAGGACCGCGAGCAATCGATGAACCACCGCACGAGACTGGCGAGAGGACCGCAGCCTCCCCCTCTCTCTCTGTCCTCCCTCTTTCCGACCGGTGAACCACCACGAGCAAATCGGATGTTTTTTTGGAGATCTCCCATCGTCGCCTTCATCTTCTTTTTCCCCCTTTTTTTTTGTTTTGTTGTTTTTTTTTTCCTAGTGTTTTGATGGCGGATCTGGAGTTGCATATGGAGGACGACGTGATGTCTCACATCGACCTTGACGGCTTCTTCGGCGACCTCCCTGAGGCCGGCGACGTCATCGGCGCTTGCTCCTCGATGAACGTGTCGTCGTTGTCTCTAGACTCGGGGCTCTCATGGTTCGACGAGATCGAGAACATCTTGATGAAGGACGATGAGGACGGCGGAGTTGTCGGTGGCGGGATTAGGGTTGATTCGAGCCAAGAGTTCTGCGATAGGTTCCTCGCTAACGTGCTCGTTGACTCCCCCGGAGATGGGTCCGCGGAGATAGCCGATGGGTCCGGCGACAAAAAGGAGCCTGGATCGTCGGATGACGGCGGGTCGACGCTGCGAATGTTGATGGGGCTAAGGGTGGCGGTGAAGCCTATGATCCTGCTTCTAAGAAGCTCAGGAGGTACATTGATTGATCGGTGCTGCTGAATTATTCGATTGGTTGCTTTATGTTGAATTCTGTTGTAAGTCTTTGTAAAACTGAAATGAAGGTCATTGGGGAGGGGTCCATACATCGCCTATTTTACCTTTGTAACTCAGTTTCTTGGGAAAGGAAAAATTTATTTAGTGGTTTGCCTATCGACAATGTAGCATTTAGTCAGATGCATAATCTATTACAAATGTTGGTATATATAATGTAAAATTGTTTGATTATGTGGTTGATAGAGAGAATATGAGGAGTTCAAGGTGCGAATCAATGCTTTGGTTGCAAAGGCACAAAAGATGCCAGAAAATAATAGGTTTTCCTGGGCCACAGTGGGGGACTTGATACTGATGGAAATGAGCTACCTCGACTTGTTTATGTTTCTCTTGAAAAGCGACCTGGTTTCCAACATCACGAGAAAGCTGGAGCCATGATTGCTTTGGTTTGTCATCTCTATACATCTTATGTAGCTTTTCTTGTCATGTGTCTCTTTTAGTGACAGGCTGACATCTTTAATTGTAAACAAATGAATGTATGTTGGTGTGATTTGGTTTTTCAGTTTAGATTCTTCATTTAGGCTCTTCATTGCTTGCTTGCATTGAAATTTATATCTATATGCATTAGGATCCTAATTAATGGATCTCTAGGTTCAAGAAATCGCATTCCAAGTTCACGCTACATTATTGAAGCTTATTCTTTTTGTGCTTTCAGTTCGAATGTACAGTTGGAATTATTTTTTTCAAGGATCAGTTACCTTTTATTTTTTCCCCGTGGATTGTAATGTTGATAGTGGTGTCTCTAGCTTATAGTGAGGATTTGTTTATCATAAAGAGATTCATTGTTCCCGACCCTACTTTAACTTAATACTATTTCTCTTCATATTGAGAAACAAATATTACGGTTTGATTTTGCCGCATTGCTGCTTGTCTGAATGTTGTTCTTATCCGTTGGAGAAATTGGTTAGATCTGCTTATTACTTTTTGGCATTTCTGAATTTATAACTTACTGTTTTATTTTGTGTAGATCCGGGTCTTACCTGTCCTAACCAACGGACCGTATCTTTTGAATGTTGACTGTGATCATTACTTTAATAATAGTAAAGCATTGAAAGAAGCAATGTGTTTCATGATGGATCCGCTTATGGAAAGAAGATGTGCTATGTGCAGTTCCCACAACGTTTTGATGGGATTGACTTGCATGATTGATATGCTAACCGCAACATCGTCTTCTTTGATGTAGGTGTCTCTTCATCTTTTTCCTACTTCCAAAATGCTAGTTGTTTATGTTCATTTGTTGCCTTTTTTAACTGAGCTAGATTATCTTATTTATGATCTCAATGCAGATTAACTTGAAAGGGCTTGACGGCATCCAAGGTCCTGTCTATGTCGGAACTGGATGTTGTTTCAATAGGCAAGCCCTTTATGGATATGACCGTATTGATCGAGGAAGATCTGGAACCAAATATTATTGTAAAGAGTTGTTGTGGTTCAAGAAAGAAGGGGAAGGGTGGCAATAAGAAGTACATTGACAAGAAAAGAGCAATGAAAAGAACTGAATCCACTGTTCCAATTTTCAATATGGAAGATGTTGAGGAGGGGGTTGAAGGTAGGTCTTGATTTAATTATGAGTTTCCTTTTGTATATTTGGATGTTAGAAAACAGACTTATATTGGTCCAAATGCCTGGGCTTACTCCATGATTACTGTCAAAACTAGCCTGAATTGATGTCAGATTGGGGTATCTTACCTTGCCCTTAAAGGACCCCTTAAGCTTCAGAATAAACCAAAAAATGTCTCTCTTTTGATGTCACTTAATTGTTCGACTGACTTAACAGTACCTTTGCTGTGTTATATCATGTTAACAGCACCAATTTGTTTTGTAAGATATGATGATGAGAGGTCGCTCCTGATGTCTCAGAAAAGTCTAGAGAAAAGATTCGGTCAGTCTCCTGTTTTCATTGCGGCTACTTTCATGGAATAGGGTGGCCTACCACCATATACCAATCCTGCAACACTTTTGAAAGAAGCCATCCATGTTATTAGCTGTGGCTATGAGGACAAGACTGAATGGGGGCAAAGAGGTATGTTATGATGTTATACAATTTCTATTCCAGATGTAAAATTCCATGTCATATGGTAGGAATTGACTTGATGTTCTTTCTACGAACAGATCGGATGGATATATGGTTCTGTTACAGAAGATATTTTGACTAGATTTAAGATGCGTGCTCGGGGCTGGATTTCAATCTATTGTATGCCTCCTCACCCAAAGATTCAAGGGGTCCGCTCCCATCAATCTTTCGATCGTTTAAACCAGGTTCTCGGGTGGGCCTTGGGGTCAATTGAGATTTTGCTAAGTGCATTGTCCTATATGGTATGGATATAATGGGAAATTGAAGCTCTTGGAGAGATTGGCGTACATCAATACAATTGTGGATCCCCTCACCTCAATACCGCTGATTGCGTATTGTATTCTCCCTGCATTTTGTCTTCTCACTAACAAATTTATTATACCTGAGGTAAGTGATACTTCTCTCTTCATTGTAGAGTATTCAATCTCATGTATTTCGTTTGTTGTACGTTAATCCACATTGACTCTATTTAAGTGAGATTAACAAAAGAAGGGTCATTGTTTACTTCTGTCATCTGATCCTAGCATCTCCACCTCTTTGGAATGGAGTTAATGTTCTCTTTGTATTTAGTTTTCGAATGGCTGTGCATCTTGTTTTAATAAAGCTTTAGGAAACATTGGTAAAAGAAGATGCCTAAACATCATTCCAATGGCTATGGTGGTTGAATAATATTCAGCTGATAGCTGGCAAACATAGGCCTTTTGATATAGTTAAATAGAAAGCCCTAAGTCAACCATATTCTAGGTGCCCTTACTGTGTGGTCACCAAAGTCCTCTTCACAGGTGGACTCTTCTTTGTATTCTTTAGAGTATGATTATGATCCTCAATTTCATTTATCTGCATTTTTTTAACCTTAAAAATGATGTAGCTGTTAGTCCTCGCTCTTCTGCATCATTTGTACATTTAAAGTAATCTTCATTGACAAAAGATGGCTCAATTACGATGCTAATTTCCATATTTATTAGATATTCTCCTTATTATGCTATACTACCGATTTCATAAACTAAATATAGTTGTCTCTATGCTAGACTATCTAGAGCTACATGTAAGTAATTTCAGCGTAATTAGAGATTGTTTCCTCTTTTCTTTCATCTGATGACTAATCCGATGTTAAAAAAAAAATTGCAGATAAGCAACTTTGCTAGCATGTGGTTCATTCTCTTTTTCGTCTCAATTTTCGCAATTGGTATTCTTGAGCTCCGTTGGAGTGGTGTCAGCATTGAGGATTGGTGGAGGAATGAGCAGTTCTAGGTCATTGGTGGTACATCCGCTCACCTTTTTGCTGTGTTCCAAGGGCTTCTTAAAGTGCTTGCTGGCATTGATACCAGCTTCATAGTCACTTCGAAAGCAGCCGATGAGGAAGGAGACTTTGCTGAGCTTTATGTGTTCAAATGGACATCGCTTCTCATTCCTCCGACCACAGTTCTTATTGTGAACATCATTGGCATTGTAGCAGGTGTGTCTTATGCGATTAACAGTGGGTATCGTTATGGGGTCCACCGTTTGTTTGGCAAGTCGTTCTTCGCCATATGGGTTATTGCCGACCTTTACCCATTCCCGAAGGGTACGGTAGGTTGGTTGGCGTAATCGTACTCGTACGATTGTTATTGTGTGGTCTATCCTTCTTGCTTCCATATTCTCATTGCTCTGGGTACGGATTGACCCTTTCACCTCGGCCTCCACAAAATCTGCTGCAAATGGTCAATGCGGCATCAACTGCTAAGGGTGCGCATGACAAAATTTTTGTTTCTCGATTTCTCGTTTCTCGTTCTCGGAATGTTTGGAAACAGAAATCCGTTTGGTAATGCAATTTGATTTCTCTATTTCGAAACAGATTTCTATTCCGTAAATAGAGAAATTGAAGAAATCGAAGCTGAAATTTTTAACTTCTCGGTTTCGAAATAGAAATCGAAACGAAATCAAATCATATAAAAGAATCTTGCGCTTTCTTGCTAACTTAATTCACTCATAACCACAACTTTACAAATTATTGCTAATTTTCTTTTTCTTATTTTGCTCTTCTTTTTTTTTTTTTGCATTTTTTTAATTTTTTTATTATAATTTCCTCTTTAGGATGAAAGGCAATTGAATGAGTTCCCAATTTTCAAAAATGACCAAAATTATTAAATGCTTACTTAAAAACAATGGGGCTCTTTCCTCCTAGAAAAGGCACGCGCATGGCCAATTGAAGAAAAAGTTCTTACATAGATGAATAAAAAACGTGTCTAGAAATTTAACCTTATTTTTTTACGGATTCAAAATTCTTGCAAAATCAAAATAATTAGATTGTTACACAATCTTGAATTTTAATTCGAAGGCAAGAGATTCAAGAGAATCTCTCTTTGTTATGCAAGGGCCATTAAAGGTTCATTGTAAAGAAATTAGGGATGAACAACTAGACTGATTCAATTCGAGAATCAAAATAAACCGACCTTCCTCCGATTGGTTCCTAACCATAAACATTACTTTAAGGTAGAATTCTCATATATTCATTTACACCATTAATTTTATTTTGTTGATAATCCTATATAATACTAGTTTTTGATAAAATGACAAGGCTATATAGGTGCCATTGATGGCACCCATATTCATGCTTCCACAGTACTTGTCTGAACCTACGTAGGATGAGCTTGCAAACGATACATTGACCGAGGAGGGAAACCAAATAAATACGCTTAGAAAAACAATTGCTAATAAAATGGCCAGGGATAATAATATGCCGGAAATTCCATGAAATTGTATTTTCAACTTTTGTAATGTATTAGTATTATTTCGATTATTATTTTGTATTTGAGAATTTCCCATGTTGTTTTAGTATTATTTCGACTATTATTTTGTATTTGAGGATTTCCTATGTTGTTATCTAATCAATTTCTATTCCGAGAAATAGAAATTTTGTTTTGTTATCAAACGGATTTTTGTTTCAGAAATAGAAATTTTGAATCGTTATCAAATAGGTTTCTTTGCTCGAAAACTTGTCTAGGGAATAGAAATTAAGAAATTGATTTCTGGCCAGAAATCAATTTCTGTTTCAGAAATTTTGTCATGCGCAGCCTAATTGTATCATGGTTGCCTGTGGGGGGAGCCATCTTCAAGTGCTTATTGTTCTTTTATGTATATAACAAGATTCTCATTGCCACCCAAAGTCACTTTTCATCATTGAGGCAATACTTTCGTCCGGGAAGAAGGTGGGTGTAAAACAGAAAAAGCAGAGAATGTCATTTTTAGTCATGTCCTTTCCACAGTTGCCCGTGTTGGAAAACAGGCATCTCAAACCTTTGATTCGTCTGTTGTTATTTATTGTGCAGTATTTTGTTGTTTGATCACAAGAATGTAGCATTTTCGAACTTAATTCAACACTTAAAGGTTGAATACAGAACAAATTCATTGGTCAAGCTTAAGTCGATGCCTTCATTACTGTTCCCACAATTCTCTTGCAAATTGTCAACAGGTCTCTTATCAACGCAAGTCTCTATGGAAAGCATTTCCCACACGTCGATTAATTCTCTCTCACACTACTGATAATTGAAATGTGATGCTATTGTGTTCTTTGTATATCATCAAATTCGGACTCGATGGGGTTGAATTATTGCCACTTTTCGATTTCATACTAAGTAGCAGTCCCTTGGAGCCACAGGTTTACCAAGATTGGTATGGCAGCGAGAGCTTTGCCTTGCAGGGTAACCAGCCACAGTTTGGATCAAAAATAAAATCAACATCCGACGAGATCATTTAATACTGAGCTTTGTTCTGTCAAAGAAAGTTGAAGGTACTCGAACCCGAAACTGAAACATCATACTCCAAACATAAAACTGTTATTCATTCAAACCGACAATCCAATAAGAAAAAAAGCTTTCCTTATGTTAAGTACTCCAAGAGATTTATGCATAGGCAAAGTAGCCCCTATGAAAAACATTGCGTCTCAATCAGCATGTTATTGGACAAATTGACCATCTTTCTTGGTTCGACTCTTGCCAACTCATCTTCTCATGAAAGGTAGTACTCGCATTATCAAAACATGCCAGTACCTTCTTCAGAAACACACAGAACTCCAAAAGAAAAGTAAACCCCTCGAATATCTTTGCGAGTGCATGTAGAACCAACCTTGGCAACAAGAACTTCCTTGAAGAATTCTTCAGAAGAAATCATATGAGCAAAAGAAAAAAACATAAACTAAACCATTCAATGGCAGTATACATCTAACCAAAAAAAAAAAAAAATTCGCAATATACAAAATAGTCATCTTTATCCACTCTTTCTGTAGATGACCCATAGCAAAAGACCTCACATTTCTTCTTGTCAAATATGTGGTTACGCCTCTTCATCATCCTCAACCAGAATCCTCTTGCACGCTTCGTAGCACATGAAGGATATCCCAGCAGCAGGCACCAACTTCATGCAACTAGGGCCTAAACCTCTATATAGACCTCCAACCCCTTCCTGCACAAGTATGCTCGCAAGAGCATGAACCACGTTTTTGTACACCTGCCTACCGTTGACTGGTCCCACTTGCATATGCTTCCGAGCTAGCTCCAAGGGGAAAGTTGCACTATTCGAAATAGCGCCAGCTAATGATCCGATGAGAAGGGTCTCGATGTTCCCAATCTTCTCTTCCTTAAAAAACTTCCGATATGCCTTTCTCGACGTGTCGTAAGCAAAATAGTTGGTGGCAGCATACGGAATCACTCCGATAAGACTAGGGGTGAGGCCTCTAGATAATTCTGCGGGTCCCTCGTCCCTCACTATTTTCAAGAACGCATCAAACATACCATCGTAAACTCCCCTCTGCAATATGGAAGGCTCGTGTTAACAATGACAAGATTCAATCATATTGTTTTAGCATGCAGCACTATACCTGGACTGTGAGTCGAGTTTTGACCAACTCAAGAGGATATGTGCATATTGTTGAGCTCACACCAGCACAGGCACCTGCAACTAAGGAGGCAGGAAGGGGAAGCTTTGGCTGTTCCCCAGGTTTATGCGACAACTGTTTGTTGACTGTATCATAAGCAAATAGCTGCAATACACAGGACCAAAAATTCAATCGATAATTGAAAGATTGTAGAAGTTGGAGAGATTAAACCTGGCAACAAGGATACAAGGAACCAAGAGAAATCTTGGGCATAGTTAAATGTCAAGTTCCTAATGTTTATTTGATTAATTTCCAAGAAGCCCAACAAAGCAAAACTTAAGCCCACAACTAGCAGCACACTACTTTACAAGTCAAATAAATATTCACAACAGAGGATAACAGATTGAAGGCAATAGTCTAGCAGTCATGAACAAACCTTAATGACAATCGACAGGAATATCAGGTAGGGAAAACCATAATAGAGACATTAGCTATTTAGATTACATGGATGCGGGATAGATTGTAAATATTGTAACGTAGGAGCCAATGCATGTGACCTCCTGAATGATCAAGTCATTGGCAATATTCTTATATACCAAGATGATAACAAGTTCAATTTTCCTTCCATGAAGGAAGATCAAGAATTATAATGGCGACTTGAGATTCAAAAACAAAGTTCTCAGAAAATGTGCGAACCACCCTTAAATAGCTTACTTTAATTGAGTTCCCCATAAGATTTGTGATGATCTGCCGAAATCTCCCCGGATCACCAATCAACTTCTGCGGAACATTTTCAGAAATGTAAACTGCTAGCTGCAGATTTAAAGGGGTGGAAATTATTAGATAATGACTCAGGTGAATTAGCAGCACCATGTAACAAAGCCAGTCAATACCTCTACTCCTTTTTCTTGAGATTTCCCCGAGAAGAGGGACAAGACATTATCCAATATGGCCCTTAGATCAAACTGCACAGCCTCAATCTCAATCTTACCAGATTCAATCTTCGCTTGGTCCAAGACCTCATTTATAAGTGAAACCAAATTTGTGCCTTTGAAAATGTAGGAGTCAACTTCAACGATATATCACCATAAGATTCTTCTTGTTGCACATTAATAAGTCCGTAACTCTTTAAAGCCTGTCCACATCATATGAGAAGTCATCGACTTCCCTCAGCAGCTCTTTTAACACGACCAGAAACAGGGGCGTCCACCAATTTTAGATCTTTTCCTTCACCTGCAATATGACACATGCACCACAAAATTTAGAATAAGAATGCTGGCAAATAAACCCTTTAGTTTATCGAAATTGCTTGGACAAGTTTCGCTTCCAACATTCCAACAGGCTTTAACTCTAGGTCACTGAACAAGAAAAGGTATTAACCCTCCTAGCATAAGGACAAAACATTGAGATTTTGCAACCTCGTTTCCAAAGAACCAATATACTATTAACATGAGGCTAAAATTACAATAACAGCTATACTACACAAGTTGTAATCCAGCATTCCTCTTGATCAAATTACTTTCAAGCACTATCTTCTCCAAGATCGCATGTGCAAGCTCCATACAAGAAGATACTGTTTGAAGAACTAGAAATGGTTCGATCCACATCTGCGATATCATAGTTAGGACTTTCCCACATTAGGCCTAAATATTTTGATGTTGATCCTAGAATATATTCTTCATTTTTCCATCTTTTTCCATCTTTCATTGAAGCTAAAGAAGAACGAGGCAGCTCAGATCCAATCACCAATAGCTTGAAAGGGTGTCCCAACTGCTATTCTAACCATTCCTCTCATAAGGAGATTATTCTGTTACTTGCTATTTGAATGCATTTCTAACGAAGAAAAATGAGTCAATGAACCAAACTTGTAGTTCAGTAAATTTCTTCTACTCTCAATTTGCTTCACATTTACTAGGATTTCCCATATTCACCGCTTTCTTAATCTAACAAGTCACCGTTTCCAAAGAACCAATATAATAGGTTGGTTGCACACAGTGGATAGGGTGAAAACTTGGTCTAGCATTGATAGCACCTGTGTGCTATGCGGAAAACATGAAGAATCTCGAATGTACTTGCTCTTTAAGTGTGTATTCTTAAAGCAGATTTTGGAAACAAGACTCTTACCACTGATGTTAAGTGTTTGTGGAGAAATTGGCGAGTTTTTGTTGGCTAGCTTTGCTGTGATCCGGTGGCATGGTATTTGAGTTTGCATCTTGTTTTTCTGGGTAGTATTTTGCTGTTGCTACTGGTAGTGCAGATGGGGAAGACTATTATGTCATGTTGTCATTCGGTGCGTGGGGTCATCAGATTGAAAGTCAACCTGATGAATTATTCTCAAGTTATCAAGCTTTCCTATTATGAGAGATTGCTCAAAGGGATCTCCCATCCTTTACATCGAGCAGGGACGAAAGTTCCCCTTAGTGATTGACAGTGCTGAGTAGAAGGGCCGTTGCTCAACAGATAAATGTTAATTTAGGGATAGCAGACTAATCTAATCCAAAAGTTCACAAATACAGGAAGGTTTGGCGCCATGATCCAGCTGTATATGTGGGCCAGTATGCTGCAATGGACTTGTACGGGATGTGACCTCCCTTGTTTTTTTTCCACAGGTTGTCCAATAAAATGAAGACTTACTTAATAAAAAAGATATTGTGTAAAGTTTGTGCTCAATGAATGCGGTTCAAACAGTCAACGACATGTGGAAATTTTATAAACTCTATTCATCTTACCAGTTTCCGAAAACCATTCTCCAATGAGCTTATCCGTTGCTGCATTGCTTTGAGAGCACTCTCCATATTCTCCACTGAGCTACACCATGGAAATTGACACCGTGAACAACTGCTGTCTTGTGGACTTATTCATAACAAATAGACAAATATCCATTTGTAACACTTTAGGTACTAGTGCATATGAATGTCAGAATCAATTACCAGACTAATCAGATGCATTCCCTTGATCTAACGTGACATAGAAAAGTCAACGTAAAGCTGGAATACATATTAATTCAGTTCATAGATAGCAGAAGCAAGTCAATCAGCAGCTATCTCTAAATGCACCACTTTCAGCAATAAAAAGAGGAAAAAAAAAAGCTATGCGCAGGTATGACACTTTGCCGAACAGAATCATGGATTGATGGCACATGATACTTGATGATTTTTTTAGTTGGAGAGACAATATTGATCACAATTCTACTAGAGGAATCACTTGATGCATATAAGATACTGCCAACAAACCAATTGAACTATATTCACCTTTGAAGATTGTTAGCCCAGCGAGATATAAGAAGCTCCGCCACTTTTCCGATCTGTCCAGCAAAGAGCAATAGAAGAACATAAGCAAAAATCATCTGTCATGTAGCCATCACATTCTAGTTTCACATCACAGATATCTTTTTGTCCTACTACGTGCAAACTGTCATTGACAACATATTCCAGGATTCAAGCAGATAATTATGTCCAGGGCACTTCTTTGAAATTTTGTATCTTCTTTTGATCCATACTCTCCATAACAACATGAAAAGCCTAAATCATGTTCTTAGCAAAAACTTTTCACAGGAAAACCCCAGAATTGTCAGCAGGTCATTTTTACCACTCAAACGATAGTTCTCTATATATCTTGCAGCAAGTTACTCATGCGGATTTCTATCCAGAAACTGACTGGACTTTTAATCGAAGAGATCAGCAATCGATATACAATGACAACAGTATTTGTATGTCCAAGTAGGCTACTTTACTTGTCTTACCTCTCTCTGGCCATCCTCCAACATAAAACAACTACTTGGCACGAAACCCCTCTCAGACCCTTTCCATTCTTGACTGTGTGGAGATCAGCAAAAGAAAGAACAAAAAAAAGGCAAGATAGGATAATTTAGCAAGCAGGAGAGCAAAGGGAATGATAACAGATCACTTGCTAGGTAAAAATATCTAACAGGGTTCAATTCCAATAAGGAGAAAGTCCTGCAATTGGAGTAATGCGAAATCGCATGGCAGATTCAAGACAACAACATTTGATATATGTAAGTTTTCACATAAAAGCCGCAGCACAACCCCACCAACAAATGCTAACAAAATGCTATACTTCGACGCAGGCTTCGATCTGACCAAAAAAAAAAAAAAAAAGAACTTCAGGCTTCGCATCTTCAACTCAAGAGCTCGAGCAAAGCTGAAAGCAGCACGATCATCAAACAATTAATCAAGCATTGAAACATTAAGACAGAAAGAGTGAGCCTACATGTTTTGATCCAAGCATGGCCTCTTGGATCCACTTGGTTCATCCAAAAAAGTGGAATCCGAAGCTCTCTTTTGCGTGGACATAATTTTTCTTTTCTTTTGTAGAGTTTGACAAGAACTGAGAAAGTGTCCGAATTTTGGGAGTGTTCACTCGCTGAAAGAATGTTGCTTGTAGAGCTTAACAAGAACTAAGAAAGTGCCTGGATTTTGGGAGCGTTCGCTCGAAAGAATGTTGCAGAGAAAAGAACAAATCAGTAGACAGTTTATCCGCGAACTCAAACTCAAGAGGGCAGAGAGAGAGGGGGAGGTCACACGCCGGTCGGTTGCTTGCGGTCGTCTCGCCGGTATCCTCCTGGTTTGCCGGTTGCTTGTGGTGGTTCGCCGGTCGGAAGAGGGAGGGCAAAGAGAGAGGGAGGTCGCACGCCGGTCGGCTGCTTGCGGTGGTTCGCCAGTCGGAAAGAGAGAGGGTGGAGAGAGAGAGGGAGTTCGTTGGACACAGAGCGATGGGTAGAGAGAGAGGCGTGAAGAAAGAAAGCCAGGGCTGAAATTTTTTTAAATTGGCGTCTCTTTTTCTCTCCAGAACGTGGGTCCTACGAAGACACGTGTTGCGCTCCCACCGCCTTCTTGTTTGCCACGCTGGAACACCTCCGCTTCTCACTGCGGCTCTACGCTCTACCCCGCCCTCACCGGCGTCGCCGCGCCGCTGCCTCCCTCCGGCTGGCGAGCTCCGAGTGCTGACGTTGCAACAACCCGCCGCTGCCCTCCTCCTTCCGACAAGTTCCAGACGTCGCTGTAATTCCGCGCATTCGCCCCTGCAGCTTGAAGCTTCAAGCGACGCCTACAACTCCTCCATCGCGACTGCTGTTTCGCGGTCGCCGCTGCAGCCCTCAGCCAAGCCGACGTCGCTCATCACCCCTGCTCACTCGTCTCTGCTCCTCTTCCCGTTCGTGACCTCGCTTCAGCCTGATCGTCGTCATTGCTGCCTCCGAGCACCCGACGCCACGAGTGCCCGCAATCCCACCTTGCCGCGTCTCCGAGCGATCCATAGGAGCCCGCGCTGCGACTCGACGCCCTTGCTCGCCGGACGTCGCATTGCCGTCCCGCCAGCCTCCGTCGCTCTTCGCCTCACCTGCAACCTGCGAGATCCCAGCGAAGCTGCTGCTGCCTCACTTAGTTCGTGATATGCTCTGCCCAGCTTTGCTCCGCGCTTCTGCTCTAGCTTGAAGTCGGTCGCTGCACCTCCTCACCCGAGCGACTACCCGAGCCACTTCCACTGCTCCAGATTCGGACACTGAGCCACCATACGTCCGACGCCCTGCCCTCGCCGGTGATCCGCTTCAGCCGGCCCAGCGCCCGAGCTCCGCTAGTGACGCCCCGTAGCAGCCGAGCTTCGCCGGCCGTTCATTCCTACTTGCTCGTCCGACGTCCAGTAGATCCACTCCGAGCCTCCTCCGAGCGAAGTTGCCTGCTGCTCCGCCCATGCCTCTTCGACTAGCAACCCGACGCCTGCAGCGCACCACTCGTGACCTGCTGCTGCCGCTGGTCCGCCCGCCGCCGGTCCTCGCCGGAGCTTCGAACGCCGGCAACCAGCTGCCCCCTGCGAACCACCACGAGCGGCCAAGCATCGGTTGGGAAGCAAAAGCAAAAAAAAAAAAAAAAAAAGGAGAAAATCAAATTAGGTAGTTTTTTTTTTCTATTTACATTATTTTATTTTATTTTATTTTTATTTTTTAGTAGAATTATTCCTTAATATATGGTTGAAATTCTTGACATGAATTAGCCTATTAAATTAAGGATTGATAGTCCGATTTTCGCGCCCGAAATCCGACTTGCAATCGCTTGGAAAATCGTCAATCCAATCTCATGCTCGAGATTTCGATTTGCAATTTATTTAAAATTGGCTAACTTGTTCTCATGCACGAGATATGGTTTGTCAATTTTTTGGATATCAATCTTACCTTGCTCTGATTTGCCGTTGTATGGTTTAAGCCGACTTTGTTTTTGTAAAAAAAAAAAAAAAATCTGAGATAGAATAGGTTCATATTAGAATATCGCATGCTTTAGGGTAATTTGCATATTTAGACTAAGCATTTTATTTATTCTGAATTTCTGAAATAAAAAATGCCAAAAACATAAATTTAGGATGTTAGATTTTCCTTTCGTTAATTTAAATTGCATATTTAATTATTTGACAATTTTAATTTCGAATTTTTATTAAAAAACAAAAATAAAAAAATAGAATTAGGGTATTTTTTGCACGTCATTGCATATTAAAATTGCACGTAGTTTAATTCTAGATAATATTTTCTAATTTATTATAAGTTTAAATATTTTTGTTAGATAGATTTCATTAGAGATTTCTAAATTATGATAACATTCTAGTTTAAATTAGGGTTTGACCTAACCTAACTCCTTATATAAATTGGATGATATCACAATCTTGATAGACATTTTTTTGCAATTTTATAATTTCGAATTTCATGGGAAATACAAAAAATTGTCTTTAGAATAAATCAATTTCATTCTTTAGTATAGACTGCATTTTATTTATGTCATATAGGTAGGTCATATTGCCATGTCATATCATTTCATGATAGATTAGTAGAATGCATTGCATGATTCTCATCAAATAAGTGAATTAGAATTCATATCTAGGACTGTTAATGTGAGTTCTGATCTAATATTGTAGACGCTTTTGTTGCTATGAGGTAAGTCTTACAATTTATTCATTACTTCATTTGGGTGTTAAATTGGTGGTTTGCGCACCCGCATGATCACTTCATATGTTAGGGAAGTAAATTAAAATTAATTCAAGCTACCTGCAAAATATTTTTTTGAAATAAAAAAGAAAATGTACCGAAAGGGCGTTAGAGAAATCTAGCGTAATCAAGTCCCCAAACTCATTTAATCTCTGGTTCGTAGGAGTGAAGTAATTCTCTCATTACTTTACTTGGATTTCTAATCGACCCACCAAAAATAGATTATTGGCGACTCCATGATAAAAATCATATGCATATTAAGAACTTAAACCCTAAGTTGTGAATTGGTATGGGCTTGGAAGAGCTCGAGGTAAGTCTAAGCTTAGCAATCCATTAGCCGAACCCTCAGGTGGTCCAACCCGCTTCAAGGAGGTCGCAACAAAATGCAAAGAAAAGCAAAAATGCAAAGAAGAGCAAAATCAATGGTCATGCAAAAGACCATCCGTTGAAAAACAAAAGAAAAGCCTTGCAAAAGAAAATGTATGGCGAGCAATGTCATTAGAACAGAGAGCAAAGCTCTCATGTCTCAAGACAAATGATCAAAAGGACTCAGATAGGTTAAATTTCAAGAGTCAAATTTTTGAAAAGTCGTGTGATGGTAATGATGCTTGTGATGGCCTGAATTTTCAGATTTGTTTTCGATTAAATAAATCGGGCTTTTCGTCGACGCGTCTATAGTGCTATTCTCTGAGTTGGCCACTCACAAGATAACTAGTCTATATGGGGAAGCAATTAAGGAATCTAAATGTAATGGACTTAAGAATTCGATGATGAATCGACTGCTCGACCGTGTCCATCTGCTGAGATCATTACGGCACTGTGGAAATCGATAAGAGACCAGAGATAGGTCGATTCGACTGAGATATGTGATCAGAGTGTGGATGATTCCACCATATTGCAAAATACTCGTCGATCGGCACTAGACCAATTTTTCTATTGTTTTGGTACCCGGTGCCCGTAATTGAAACATCAAGATTTTCATGACAATCGAGAGTTGTCAATGTGTCGAAGATGTATATTGTGACTCGAGATAAATCGATCACGTGTCAATTGCACCAAAAATTCCTAAAAGTGACCCGGTAGACTAGGTCACGCTAAAAACGCACCAAATTGAAATTAATCGTGAATTTGAACCCGATTTCAAAAATTGAAAGTCCTGTGGTGTTACGATCTATTTTAGGAACGTCGACTCACCCTCCGAATATTTTTCAGAGATTCCGATATTTTTATGGAAAACCGTTTCGGACGTTGCAGAAATTAGTGGAAATTCGGATCGGCCAAATTGATTGGATTTTTGGCCTCTTTATTGAGCCTTTGGGTGTCGAGGACTTGCATAAATGGTATGGCCTTTTTCTTCTACAGCATTGGACATCAAATTTGGGAAGTTTGATAAAGAAATTGAAGCCTAAGGAGTATGAAATTTGGAGCCTAAGGTGAGGGGGTGCAACATTTACATCAAAATGTTTTTAATTAGTGGAAATTATTTTTGGGAAAGTATTAGGAGACCAACTAATGCAAGAGATAAAATTTCTAACCTTAGGCCCCCCCTCCTCAACTTCACGAGCACGCTTAGGTAGCGCATGGTAACGCTCCTGTTTCTCCCAATTTCTGTTCTTTTGTTCCCCAGAACAAAAAAAGAACATAAACCTGTTTGGTAAAACATTTGTTCCTGGGAACAATTTCTCTAATTTTTGTTCCAATATTGTTCCCGGGAACAGTTTTGAGAAGCAAAAAAAAGTTGCTTCGTGTTCCCGAGAATAATTTCTAAAAGTAAGCTGATTTTCTTTTTTAATTTTCTTTTTTTGCCGCGACCACCATCAACCGCCCGGAGCCACCGCCCACTGCCGCCACTGCTGGCCGCCGCCACCGCCGCCGCCGGTCACCGGTTGCCGCCACCGGTCGCCGGTCGCCGCCGTCGCTGGTCGCTGCCGCGTCGCGCGCGCGGGTCACCGTCACCGCCCGCTTCGCCGCCGCCGACGCTGGCTCCGTCGGCAAAAAAAAAATGAATAAATACAAAAAAGAAATTGTTACGTTACCAAATGCATTTCTATTCTTTTTCTATTTGAAGAGTAGAAATTTTGTGTCGTTACCAAACGGGTTCTTTTGCTTAGAAATTGTTCCCCGGAGCAGAAATAGAAAAGAACTATTTCTGAAAAAAAAAAAACTCTTCCCGAGAACAGAAACGTTGTCATGCGCAGCGTTAGCTACTCTCTTCCCCCTTCGCGTCTTCGGTGTCCACCTTGCCTTCACTTTCACCCATCCGAACCTGCAGATTCATCTCTTCAACTTATCTCCCTTGTAAGAATTATTGTGGCCCATATTATGTGATTTATTATATGGTTTAATAATGATTGAAATGCTATAAATAATTATTGGTTACGAGAAGGTACGACTCTAATAAAACGAAAGGGTATATCGCTTTGATGGAAGACACCTTTTCAATGAACGTATATATAGAGTCCGGTCCTCTCTCCACCCACATACGAACAACAAAAACAGAAAGAACGTATTCTCTCCTCCATTAATTGAATACATTAAGATTTAGTGGGTTAAGGGAGAGAAATCGAATTTCTTTTTTGGATCAAGTTCAAGCATAGCTCTATGGATAAAGGTATGTCTTCATCTATTTGTGAGAATCATGAAGATCAAAGATCCTTGATTTGTTATGAATTTCCGCATTAAGAATTGTATGAATTATATTCTAACAGTTGGTATCAGAGCATTTGGTTTATGATCTCATGATTTTTCCGTTTAAAGATATATTATGATTTATGCATGATGATTTGTTGAATGATCCTGTTCGTAGCATTTGTAGTTGTTGAAATATTTTGGAAGGTTCTGTTAAAGAAAATCCGAATGATGGAACGTTTTTCATGGACTAAAATGGTGAAGAAAAGTTACTGTGTGTGCACGTGTGGAAATGGACGAAAATGAAAAATTCGGAATTTTAAGGGCAAGATAAAAACTCTTCGATTCCGGGCAAAATCCGGTGACCCACCGCTTGATTTCGGACCCACACCGTCGCAATATCATGAGGAACATTAGCCATGAGTTTTTCCGGCATATCGGTGTTTGCCGAAGGCTAATCGAGCGGCGGAAGCAGCGGTGGTGGAGGTTTTGTGTTCTGAGAAACTTTGGTTTGATTTGGGGCCAATTTTTGGTCATTTTCTCCGAAACTTGGACCCATGTGGTCGTGCCGGCATGCTCTTCAAAACCCATTAATTATTTGTGTCTGGGATGGGCTATCGGAGAAGAAACGGGCGGCAAAACGGTGGTGGAACAGTGAAAAACCGGCGAAAAATCGCGTCTGTGCGCGAGGAAGAAGGCGCGTGGGCTCCACGTGCGCGCCGCGGTTGCAGGCGCGTGGAACCCACACACCACGCGCCGTCACGCCGCGCAAGCGCGCGCGTGCGTGGGATCCATGCACGCGGGGCTTCTCGCGTGCACGCGCCTGCGCATTAGACGCACGCGTGCAGCGCATGCGCCCGTGGCGGATGAAGGCGCGTGCTCGGCACGCGCCTGACGTCCCCGCGCGCCCTTTTTACGTTTTTTGCCCCTATGTCATTTTTAAAATTCCCATTTTGTCCTTCTCGCAATTTATTTACTGTTCTGCCCTTGTTTAATTAATAATTACAGTTCTGCCATTGCTGATTATTCACCATTTTGCCCCTTGATTTTAAATTTATGATTCTGACCTTATGGAATTATGATTTTACGATTTTGCCCTTATGCTTTGATTGCATTTTATGACATTGTGTGCAATTTGGTAAATATTTGTATTTTACAATATTAAAAATTCATATTATGAAAGGTTTGTTAGTCACCAAAGTGGCCGAACCTTGAATTCTTTTGAATTTTTAATATCGTAAATTATTTTATTCAATTACCCATGATTAATTGATGCTATATATGAAATTAATATGTTTTATATCATTATTGGAGTTATGGGTATATTGAAGTTCATTTATTATAAGAACTTAGGGATTAACCCAAAGGTTAATTATTTTCTTATAATTCATGAACATGATGGTTGATAATTAATATGACTTGTTAAATTTGTTTGTATATCCAAAGATAACAAATAAATTTTAATAAGATATATTTACAATTATCAAATAAAAGTTATTAGCATCATTATGGTTTATATATATTTGTATATCATAGGATCGCCCAAAGGAGAACTATGATGTGCATGTGTAGTTTAGTTTGAATCTGATTAGGTGATATTCTTAAAGCATTAATGTATTAATATTTTCTTGCACATTTACAGTATTTGTACCTGTTTCACTCCATTCGCACGCCTCATCTGTTCCCTTCTTCAATGGGATAAATTTTCCTGATTGGAGTGAACAAGTCCAGTTTCACTTAGGTGTCATGGATCTTGATTTAGCGCTTCAAGCTGATAAACCAGCTGCTATTACTGATGAAAGTAGCAATGATGAAAAGTCTTTCCATAAAGCTTGGGAAAGATCGAATGAGACGAGCTTAATGTTCATGCGGATGACAGTTGCAAACAACTTAAAGACTTCTCTTCCCAAGACTAACAATGCTAAGGAATTTATGAATTTTGTGGAAGAGCGTTCTCAAACTGCTGATAAGTCACTTGCTGGTACACTGATGAGCACACTGACCATCATGAAATATGATGGTTCGCGTACTATGCATGAGCATATACTTGAGATGACCAATTTAGCAGCAAAGTTAAGGACTTTGGGAATGAATGTGGATGAGTACTTTTTAGTACAATTTATACTTAATTCCTTACCTCATGAGCAATATGGGCAATTTCAAATGAATTACAACACTATAAAGGATAAGTGGAATGTAAACGAATTGGTCAGTATGCTAGTTCAAGAGGAAACAAGGATAAAGAATCAAAAGGCTTATTCTGTTCATCTCTCAAGTCATCAAGAAGCTCAAAAGAATTTTAAGAGGAAGGGTGGAAGGAGCAAGAAGAAAGGACTACACGTCCTGAATGACTCTTCAAAGGCTTCTCAAATCCACAAGAAGGAACACAATCTTATTAAGTGTCATTTTTGCAACAAAATTGGACACTTGAAGAAAGATTGTCTGAAATGTAAGGCTTGGTTCGAAAAGAAAGGTAAGCCTTGTGCTTTAGTATGTTTTGAATCAAACTTTACTGAAGTTCCTTATAATACTTGGTGGATTGATTCTGGTGCCACCACTCATGTGTCAAATATGATGCAGGGATTTCTTACGATCCAAACTATAAAGCCAAATGAAAGTTATGTGATTACGGGGAACAGAGACAAAGCTCTAGTTGAAGGCATTGGCACTTATCATTTGATCTTAAATACTGGGCATTATTTGGATTTGTTTCGAACCCTTTATGTACCTACATTTTCTCGCAATTTAGTTTCTTTGCCAAGACTTGATGTGGCGGGATTTTATTGTAAGTTTGGATCTGAATCTTTCAGTCTGTTTAAGAGTGATACTTTTATTGGAACTGGAACTTTATGTGATGGTCTTTACAAATTTAGACTTGATAATACTTTTGTTGAGACATTAATGACCCTGCATCATAATGTTGGCACTAAACGAAGTTTGGTAAATGAAAATTTTGCTTACTTGTGGCATAAACGTTTGGGTCATCTATCCAAAGAAAGAATGCAAAGATTAGTGAAGAATGAAATTCTTCCAAATTTGGATTTTACTGACCTTGGAGTGTGTATTGATTGTATTAAAGGAAAGCAAACAAAACACACTAAGAAAGGTGCCACAAGAAGCATAGAGTGTCTTGAGATTATACATACTGACATATGTGGTCCTTTTGACGTTCCATCTTTTGGTAAGGAAAGCTATTTCATAACCTTTATTGATGATTTTTCACGTTATGGTTATATTTATCTATTGCATGATAAGTCTCAATCAGTGAATGCACTTGAAGTGTATATTAAAGAGGTTGAGAGGCAATTAGATAGAAAAGTGAAAATAATAAGATCTGATAGAGGCGGTGAACATTATGGAAAGTATGATGAATCGGGACAATGTCTAGGTCCATTTGCTAAATTCCTTGAAAGACATGGTATTTGTGCTCAATACACAATGCCAAGTACACCACAACAAAATGGTGTAGCAGAAAGGCGTAACCGTACTTTAATGGAAATGGTTAGGAGTATGATGAGTCATTCATCTTTATCCTTGTCTTTGTGGATGTATACTTTAAAGACTTCTATGTACTTATTAAATAGGGTTCCTAGTAAGGCAGTTCCAAAGACTCCATTTGAACTGTGGACGGGAAGGAAACCTAGTTTACGACACCTGCATGTTTGGGGTTTTCAAGCAGAAGTAAGAATTTACAATCCACATGAAAGGAAATTGGATTCAAGAACAACCGGTGGTTATTTCATTGGTTATGCAGAGAAATCCAAAGGGTATAAATTTTATTGTCCTAATCATAGTACAAGAATTGTTGAATCTGGAAATGCTAGGTTCATTGAGAATGGTGACATCAGTGGGAGTGAAAGAATGCGTGATGCTTGCATTCAAGAAGTAAGGGTAGAAGTTCCTATACCCAAAGCTTCTAAAGTTGTCAATAATGAACCTCCAATGGCCGAGTCACAAGAAATAACATTAAGGAGATCTCAAAGAGAAAAGAGATTGGCTATTTCTAATGACTATATGGTTTATCTACAAGAGTCAGAAATTGACTTAGGAATTGGAAATGATCCAGATTCATTTGCCCAAGCCATAGAATGTGAAGATTCTAATGAATGGTTTAATGCCATGGAAGAAGAGTTAAAATCCATGCATCAAAATCAAGTTTGGGATATTGTTGAATTGCCTAAAGGATGTAAGAAGGTCGGGTGTAAATGGGTCTTTAAGACCAAGCGCGACTCAAAAGGCAATATTGAATGACATAAAGCCAGACTTGTTGCAAAGGGTTTTACTCAGAAAGAAGGCATTGACTATAAATAGACATTTTCACCAGTCTCTAAGAAGAATTCACTTAGAATCATTATGGCTTTGGTGGCTTATTATGACTTGGAGTTACACCAAATGGATGTAAAAACCGCTTTTCTTAATGGGAATTTAGAGGAAGAGGTTTATATGGACCAACCCGAAGGCTTTTCAGTTAAAGGAAATGAACACATGGTATGTAAATTAAAAAAGTCAATATATGGACTTAAACAAGCTTCCCGACAATGGTATCTTAAGTTTAACGATACCATAACTTCATTTGGATTTAAGGAAAACACCGTTGATCGGTGTATATATATGAAGATTAGTGGGAGCAAGTTTATTTTTGTAGTTCTGTATGTTGATGATATTTTGCTTGCTGCTAATGATCTTGGTTTGTTACATGAGACCAAGAAGTTTCTCTCTAAGAATTTTGAAATGAAGGATATGGGAGAGGCAACATATGTGATAGGAATAGAAATATTCCGTGATAGATCATAAGGATTATTAGGATTGTCTCAAAAAGCCTACATTGAGAAAATTTTAGAGAGATTTAATATGAGTAAATGTTCAGTAGGAATAGTTCCAATTCAGAAAGGTGATAAATTTAGCCTTATGCAATGTCCGAAAAGTGAATTGGAACAAGAACAAATGAATAATATTCCTTATGCATATGTTGTGGGGAGCTTAATGTATGCACAAACTTGCACTGCACGGACATCGCTTTGCTGTCGGAATGTCGGTATCAAAGTAATCCTGGAATGGATCATTGGAAAGCTGCAAAGAAGGTTCTTAGATACCTGCAAGGAACGAAGAATCATATGCTCACTTATAAAAGATTTGATCATCTCGAGGTGATTGGATATTCAGATTCAGACTTAGCTAGATGTGTCGATACAAGAAAATCAACATTTGGTTACTTGTTTCTTCTAGCTGGAGGGGCAATTTCATGGAAGAGTGCGAAGCAGTCAGTTATTGCTGTATCCACTATGGAAGCTGAATTTGTGGCATGCTTTGAGGCCACAATTAATGGATTATGGCTGCGGAATTTTATTTCAGGGCTTGTGATCGTCGACAGTATTGCCAAGCCGCTGAAAATCTATTGTGATAACTCTGCAGCAGTTTTCTTCTCTAAGAACGACAAGTATTCTAAGGGTGTTAAGCATATGGAGATCAAATACTTGTCTGTCAAAGAAGAAGTTCAGAAACAAAGAGTGTTAATTGAGCACATTAGCACCAATCTTATGATAGCAGATCCCTTAACAAAATGATTGCCGCCCAAAACATTTAATGAGCATGTTGAAAGGATGGGCATTATTGGACGTCATTAATGTTTGTATTATGATTGTATTAAGTTTATGTATTTGACACTTTGAGCTCACTTACATGTTTCTGATATTTCCTGTTTTCTATTTAGTATACATTATGGAAATAGATGAATTTTAAACAGGATAGTTTCTAAAGAAATATTATGGTTGGACTATTACTATACTTCTCATTTATGGATCATGTTAAGTAAAGTGCTATAGTTGTAGTACATAGAAGGGACTATGTCGATTAATGACATATAACCGCTATGACTCGCATTAGTTTTCTTTACTTAATTGTGATTATTATGTGATTGCCAATTTAATGAAATTTTATAGCATAATCTTATTGTGCACATTATAGTCTTCATTAAACCATGAAAGGAGAATCATATGGGCCAAGTGGGAGAATGTAAGAATTAATGTGGCCCATATTATGTGATTTATTATATGGTTTAATAATGATTGAAATGCTATAAATAATTATTAGTTACGAGAAGGTACGACTCTAATAAAACGAAAGGGTATATCGCTTTGATGGAAGGCACCCTTTCAACGAACGTATATATAGAGTCCGGTCTTCTCTCCACCCACATACAAACAACAAAAACAGAAAGAACGTATTCTCTCCTCCATCAATTGAATACATTAAGATTTAGTGGGTTAAGGGAGAGAAATCGGATTTCTTTTTGGATCAAGTTCAAGCATAGCGCTATGGATAAAGGTATGTCTTCATCTATTTGTGAGAATCATGAAGATCAAAGATCCTTGATTTGTTATGAATTTCAGCATTAAGAATTGTATGAATTATATTCTAACATCCCTCTCCACCAGCAGTTGCGTTCATTCCCCTTGGAGTTCGAAGACCGCACGCCCCAAATTCCACCGACCGCCTGCTCCACGCCAACACTCATTCCAACCGTCTTTCTTCTTCTGCCACGGTTGAGTCAAGTCCCAGCTTCACCGAGACAATTCCACCGACGTTGACCCAACTCCACTTCCTTCCATTTCGTTGCTTCGCCCATCCCCTCCAGTTGGCATCGATCCAACAGTCCATCCGAACAATCTCCTGCTTTGCTGCTGCCACAGATCTTCGCTTGCCATCGTCGTTTCTTCGCCCAACAACACCGAAGCGGTAGTCTTCTTCCACCTGGCCAGCAAGCTCAGCTCGAGGCTGCTTCTTCTCCATGGCTGTTTCTTCATTAAGCCCAATTGAAGACCGAAGCCCATGTGAATTTCTAGCAGCCGCGTGGTCTTCTCTAGCGACGTCAGTCTTCACGTCTCGAGACCCACTAGCGGCCTGTGTTGCTTCATTGACCGGCGTCAATCCACGCCTCTCCAAGCAACAGCCCAACTTCCATTCCTGCAAGCCCGATTCCGCAAGTCTCAGCCCAGTGAGTTTCAAGGGCCCAGCAAGCAGCCCATTCCAGCTAATTTGGTCCAGCGAAGCCCATCAAGTTTCTGTTTTCAGTCAAGCCCAGTCTCAAAAGCCCAGCGAATTCAGCCCGCGAATCAAGTGAAGCCTAGCCCAAGTTGAAAACAAATCTCAGTTGGGCTGAGATTTGTTGGGCTTGTTTTAGGCCCGGTCCAAGTCCGCCGATGCCACCGAAAATTCGGATTTCGGCCGCCGTCGCGCCGTCGTTGCGGTGAACCGGTTTTCGCAATTAACTAGTGAGTTTATACTCTAAAGTCTGCTTAGTAGGTTAATGACGTTTAAGGGGTATTTAGATTTATTTTATTAGGAATTAGGTGGTTAGTTAGATTAAATTAGAAATGTAATTATTTAATTGAGCATATTAGGTGGTTAGCATGGTTTAGCTAAGGCCTAAATAAATTGTACTATTTATCTAGAAGGGTTCGGAAATTTCTCTGAGTCCGTATTGGTTATTAATTTAATGATTCTAGCCTAGGTTAGTATTTTTAGAATTTAAATTGATTTATTTAATTAATTTCAGTAATTATTTAATTATTAATTATTTTTCCGGAAAATTAGGTGGGATAGCCAATGATCGGAATTTCATGTTGATTGCAATGATGTGGTTAATTTCTGCAATTGAGTGTTAAATTATGCAAATTGAGTGCTGATTGGATTTTGGTATTTAATTCCAAAAATTGTGAATTTCCAATATTTATTCAGAAAATCCCGGGTGTTAGGTTTTGACACCGAAAATAGTTTTTAGTACTATATGAAATAGTGAGATTTTAAAAAGAAGAATATCAATTTTTCGGAGTCAAATTGATCGTGTACCCACACACGAGTAATTTCATGTGAATTTCTAATACAAAGAAAAAGGCCAGGCTCACCATTTTAATTAAAGCATTAAAGTACAATGCACGGTACCCTGAGCCATATTTGAGTGTTTGTGTGATGGTTAAGAGAAAATCGTCCCGTGCTGTTAAGCTGGACGTTATCCCTATTTGGGATACCCCCTAGACAACGGGAAGTCGGTCGCAGTTGATTCTGGACCCTATGCTCCTTTGGGAAAGCCGTCTAATAAAGAGACGTGCCGTGCTCAATGAGGTGAGACGAAGCCTGGCAATGCCAGAAGACCGCCAAACTGAGAGTAGGCCGTGCTATATATCGACATCAAAACTAGGAACACATGATTAATTGAGTGTGGCATTTCAGTTATTGGAGCTTATTTGTTGCTCATGCTCTCATGTTATCTGTAATATAAATTGTACTGACCTGCAGGGTGGATCTGAGACGAGGTAAGTCTCATTGATTGTGTGATTATGTGATTATGACACTTCTTGGCGTATTTCCCTCCTAATTGGGGTTTAGAGCTTAGACTCGCTGAGATGATATCTCACCCTATTGTGGGACAACATTTTCAAGGTCGTCGAGTGGAGGACTTGGAGCTAAGAGGAGGTGATCGGAAGCGTAGGTCAGTTAGGACCGCTTCCTTTTGGAAGGCTAGTCTTTTGTAGTCTTTTGGCCATAGACTTTTGTACATGACTCAGTATATATATAAAAACATGTTTGTTTGTGAATCTATTGTCCTACTTTTCTATCTCGAGATAATTACTGTCAGGGGATTTCTTTTCGCTTCCGCATGTGCAATAAAATGGAAAGGGTCGGCGACTCGTCTTGGGAAGTCGCAAATTATTATCGACCAAAGAGGGATGGGCACGCGCTCGGGGTTCGGGGCATGACAATGCCAAGATAATCACTCACCTTTAATCCTTTGATATCTGAAAAATTTTCAAACCTTTTTAAGCCTCACTCGAACCAACATTAAAGCCTTTATTTGAAGTCTCTTCCGATTGGGATGGTTCGAGTTGAAATGAAAGTATCACATAGGAGCTACTACTAGAAGGAGTGGAAGCAATCCCATCTTATCTTATCTTCGAGGTTCTTCACTTGTAAACTTGATGAAGATATTGATTGAATATTCATTTCTTGGCCTCAGAGTGCATACCCTTTGTGTAAGCCTATGACCAAGCCATCGTTATGGTCCCTGCAAAAGACCTTTTGATCAATGGATTGTATTCATTGTGAACGTTTCTGAAAGCCTTAGATATAAGTTGAGTGAGACTTCTCCAATGAGATTTAAACAGTTTTCCCATACTAATGGTTGGGAATAAAAGCCTTTTTCAAGAGTCAGTGTGAAAGACCTCTTTTGATTAGGATTATTTTCACTTGGCATATTTGACTTAACCCTTAGATGGTCAATCAAATCTCATTTTGTTAAAATCCTCTCTAAAGGGATTTGACAATCGACATTGTGTTGCAAGATTGGCTCTCATGCAATCTCGAAACCATTTTTCAAAATATGTATTCCTAAGTGAATTGATTTTTTGCCATCCTAAACCATAATCCTTGCTTTTGGCTTTTGATAACCCTAAACCATACCCCTTGTTTTAGGATCCTGATCAACCTTAAACCTTGTCCCTTAGGTTCTAGGTTATCCTAAAACCTTGCCTTTAGGTTCTAGGTTATCCTTAAACCTTGTCTCTTAGGTTCCAGGTTATCTTTAAACCTTGCCTTTAGGTTCTAGGTTATCCTTAAACCTTGCCTTTAGGTTCTAAATTATCCTTAAACCGTGTCTCCTAGGTTTCAAGTTATCCTTAAACCCTGTCTCTTAGGTTCCAAGTTATTCTTAAACCTTGCCTTTAGGTTCTAGGTTATCATTAAACCTTGTCTCCTAGGTTCCAGGTCATCCTTAAACCTTGTCTCCTAGGTTACAGGTCATCTTTAAACCTTGTCTTTAGGTTTTAGGTTATCCTTAAATCTTGTCTTTTAAGTTTTAGGTGATCCTTGAATATTTTTCTCTAGGTTAGTGATTATCCTTAAACCATACATTTTTCATTTAGTAATTTCATTCCCTTTATTCCATTCCACAAGAGAGAGAAATAGAGTGAATAAACCCCAACAAGAGTTTAGATACCCTAATGAGTAAAGATAAGTGTCAGGTACATCATTAACCAAATATCATTGCTTTTCTCCTTTGCTATTTCCAAAGTGGAGTCAACTAAAAATTACATGTATCAATTTTGTCTTTGAGTTGAACCTCTTCGAACTCCCACTCAAAGAGGGGCAGCTATTGACACCTGATTTTTAGTCGACATATCATTAAAACAAAAAAATCGAGATTTAAGTTTCTGATTGTGACAAAACCCTATCTCTCGATTAAAATAAATGTCGTTTTCATTTCTTTCTTTTGCACTGTCGTTTTTAAGTCATTTTCAAGAGAAACCCGACAAGTCAAACGGTTGACTTTCAGGTTGACTTTTTGGTCAACCCAGAGTAAAAAAATTGACTTTTGCCCAAAAAATTCCACTAAGCTTTAATTTCACTTTTTTCAAATCAATTTCTTGAAAATTAAAAGATTTGATAAAAAAAACATTTTAAGAAAAGTCAACTAAATGGTTGACTTTTGGTTAAACCTTTGACCCAAAAAATAATAAAAAAATGCACAAATATATTTATTTTAATGCCAATTTGACTTTAGTGTAAAAAATATCACAAAATTCGATTAAGAACCTTAATTTTTCAATTTTTCAATTTTAGGTTCTAAATCAACCAAAAATGAAATTACTTTTGTTCTAGCCATAATTAGGTATAGTGCATTCTTTGACATTTGGTTTAGGGACTATTTGAAATATGTTTGAGCATTCAATTTCGCGATTTATCGAGTCAAAATATGAATTGCCGTTTTGAGCTCTAATTAGTGCACTAAAATCGATTATTCATAATTTGCGAATGGATGATTGTTTCTCACTCATTTTATTAAGATAAGTCCAAATTCGAGATCAATTTCGGGAAATTCAGCCAAGAACTCATCAATTTGAAGAATTTTATCCTCCCAAGCAATAGAAAGTCAAGCAATTAAGCTTCAATTGACAAAATTCAAATTGACCCATTCATGACTATGGTTTAATTCCATAAATCTAGGTCCAATTTTAATATTAGGCCTTGATTCATTTTTGACCGAAGTTTGAGCACTTCAATTCAAGGTCAATTTGAATGTGGTAAGTGATCTTACCTATGGGTAGCTTATTAGATAGGGCAATTGTGATACTAATTGAGTTCAATTTTGATTAATTTGCAATTTTGTCCATTGAATTACAAATTTTACCATTTTAGCCCTTTAGGCCCAATTCAAAGCACCCCTGATTTCGACTCATTTTTTTCCATGATAATCATTCAATTAGGTTAATAAAAGACCCCTAGATCACATTCATAAGGTTTGATTAGCTTAATTGTATCTTAATTGGTCAATTTCTTCATAAAAAGGATAAAATTCCTTTTCAATCAGGTCCTTTAGGTTACATAAATTTTTGGCTCACAAGGGTCATAAGTGGGAAAAATGGCAGGAACCGGACCAAATTGGTCAAGAATAGGTCAAAATCCAGCCGAACCAGCCTAAACCAGTCTGGCCAGTCTTATCGGCCGTCGGCGGGACTGGCCGATTCGGGCCCTTGCTGGCTAGTTCTTGGCCTCCAGCCACCGGTTCTGGAACCCCCTCACTCCTAATTTCACTTCTACACCTTTAATTTCCCAAAATTTTACAAATTGGTCCTTGAATTTTGTCAAATTACAAATTAATCCCTAATTAGACATTTTGACGCAATTCCTGATTTTGGCTTGGTTTTTTGCAAATCAAACCGACTAGATCAATTACCCAACACCTCGAGATCATAATGGAGCCTTTGAAATGGATTTTTAACCGTTGGATCGAGATTTTGGCCGTAGGGTCGAACTGACGGCCAAAATTGCTTAATGTGGGAGTATATAAGTGAAATGTCTTCTATTTTCAAAATAGATTCCTCATTTGCACGAAATTTCCTGCCTCTCTCTCTAATTTCTCCCTCCAAAAACCTACCAAAACAGATCACTCACTCTCTCTCTCTCTCTCTCTCTCTCTCTCTCCCTCTAATTTCGTAGGCCTGTACATAGGTTATTGTTTTGGCAAAAACGAGGTTCGAAATGACCTCGTTTAGCTCGAGTCCTCTTAGGATTAGATAATAGATATCCCGAGCTTCGAAACGATAGGTCGTACGCCCAAAACGACCATCGGATGGCTCTCCAAAAACACCTCCGAAGATTAACGATTATGCTATAGTTTAGGTTTTTTTCGGTTTTGATCCGATTTTGCCTTCTGACTTTTTTTGATAAAGTTTTCTTCATAGGTTTTGTTCCAAATCATGTCATGCATCTTCGGTAATTTTTTCATGATTTTTTCATGTGTTCAACTAGGTCAAATCTACTTAGATCTAGGCTTAGGTTAATCTGTTCCATATCGATCTCTATTTTGCTATGTTTGTGCTGATTTTTTTGTTGATTTCTGGAACAACTTTCCTTGATGAAAGAGGCTCGTACAGGTGTTATTCATCTTCTGTATTTTTTTTTTCAAATTTTTTTGACATGATTAGTTAGGTCAAAAGAGCTTAGATCTGGACATTGGTTAGTCTGTCTTGTATTAGTCTGAGATTTGTTTTACTGAATCTATGTTTTTGCTATTTTTGTGCTGATTTTTTTGGTTGAGTTTTGGAACAACTTTCCTTGATGAAAGTTTCTCGTACAGGTGTTGTCCATCTTCTGCATTTTTTTTTTCAAAATTTTTAGACATGTTTAGGTAAGTCAAAATCGCTTAAATTTGGACATAGGTTAGTTTGTCCTGCATTAGTCCGAGATTTGTTTTGATGAAATTGAGTCCATAAATGCACTTATTTGGTCTCAAATCCTTCGTGAAAGATGAAATACATGATATAAATGTTCAATAGATGCATGCTTTGTAAGGTTTTTACTTTGGTAATGTGAATCAATTGCATGCATTAGAGTAAAAGGTACTGCTGCAACATGTGCTGGACATATGGTGTGATCTATTTTGCCATTTTTATCACGATTCATATGATCTTAATTGAGTTTTGATCTCTTAACGAGAAATCTTCATCACTGTATGCTCTGTATGTGAGATTTTTGGTAGGGTTTATGCAAGATGGTTGAAATCATGCTTGTTCTGTAAATTTAGTGCTGAAATGAAACTGTCATATGTGCACATCCCCTGTTTTAACCCCTGTTTGGACAGACCTTTGATATTTTTGTTCCTTTTTTTCTATTTGGAATATGAACTTGGCATCTCAATGAAACTTGCTTGTCATCATGTTGGCTATGTTGTGTATAAATTTGATAATTTTTAGACATGTTCTGATAGGAAAAATTCTCGTGACATTAGCTGAATGTCATGTTGCTTTGACAAATTTCTAATATGTTGTTGCTTGTTGTTTGATTTTTGTGAAATCATGTGTACATTGTTTTAGAAAACTCTCTGCATGAAAGTTGTTCATCATCATGTCATGTATGTTAGGGAATTTTTTCATTGCCAAATTATCATTAGGTATTGCTCAATTTTGCCATCCTTATACGCTTGTTCTGAAATTTCCTAATATAAACATGATTGCGATTGTTTAGCTACACCTTTTAGGTTAGTTTGTGCATGAAATTAGGACATGCCGTCTCATGAAAATTGTTCTAAATGCTTTGATCTTTGTTGTTAAACAACCAGCCTTTTCAAATTACATCTTTTGAAAAATGTTTTGGTACATGTGATGTTTCTCAAAAATGATTACTAAAAAGGTTATTCTCCAAAACTTGGTTTGGCTTAAGGAAAAATCATGGTTTGGACCATATTCAAAATACCTGCAACGCTTATGACTTCTAATGCGAGGCTCGGACTAGCCTTGGCAATTAAATGTATTCCATAGCCTAGATATTCCTTAATCATAAATATTTTCAAACCTGTTTTTTAAAGAAATCATGATTTGACTTCGTGAAAGTCACAGTTTGAATTGTATTCAATTGTATTCAAAATGCCCACGATGCTTCTGAATTCTAATGCGAGTCCCGGGCTAGCCTTGGCAATTGAATGCCTTTCATAGTCGAGACATCACCTTGTCTCAAAAAATTTTATGAATAATTTTGAGATATATATATATATATATATATATATATATATATATATATTGAAATATCACATGTACCCTTCATATATATAATCCCATCATGCATTAGAAATTGTTTGTGTTTGTGATTGGCGCATGCCCTTGGTAATAAGTGACTTGCCGACGGTTCACTTTCTTGCTTGATTGATTGAGAAACAAGGTTCAAGAGACCTGCATGCATGTTTAAATTTTTTGCAAAGCATGTGATTTTTAGATGAATGGTAGGATCGATGCATGATATCGAAGGAAAACCCTGGGATCATATATATCGCTTGATTAGGAGACTTAATAGCGTTATTGGCCATGCGAGAATACAATTAGTCAACAATTACTATAAGTCACAAAAAAATGGATTGGGTAGGTGTCTTAGTGAGACCTTCACATGAAAGACAAAGGTCGACCCTGAGGCCCCAAAACTTGACTTTCGCATTGTACTTCTTTTAAACGATTGATCTTGACATGATGTGTTCTTTTTGATTGTTTTGATATGTATGCTTATCTTTTTCCATTGTATGCACCTAGTTATAAGTTTCTTAGAATAGGTTTAGATTAGGACCCCGAAGATGGAGAAAGCGTGAAGACAGTGGAGGTCGATGTTCATTTCGACCATTATCATGTACTATTTATTTTCCCGACATATGTTTCGGGTTCCATTTGTTATATAAAACCCGACGAGTTATGGGTTTTCTCTCTTTCTCTCATCTTTTTATTCAATTGTGTTTCTCTTTTATATTTTTTAGGATTGCATGATAGATTTATTGCTTTCCTTGATTGTTTACTTACCGTCTTGCAATTTCAATTCCATTGATTGCTTTCTTTTTTTTCTTTTTTTTTTAGAAATAGAATAAAATGAAAATAACCAACCATGCATGATCACTTAGTTTAGGATTAATGATCCCGAAAATGTAAAAAGAAATGCTTGGACATGTTAGGAAAACACAACATATTGTTTAGGTATCGAAAGGGCGCTAATAGAAATATTAGCATAACCCAAGTCCCTAAACCTAGATATTTGGTTGTGTAGGAATCGAGGGAACACTCTTGACCCTCAATTGGGTTTTCTAGCCGATCCCCAAAATGAGGCTAGTGGCGACTCCTATCTTATTTTTAGGTTGTCATAAACAACTAGACTGTATAAATAAACCATTGCGCGGGGTATGAGTTTCGATGAAACTCACCATGGTTTAGTATACTCGATATGGGAGGAACCCAAAGGATGAAGTGATGCCATCCTTAAATTCAAGGCGTATTGTTGAGAGGGCTACCATGGTAAAGGTACCCTTAAATTCAATATCCACATCCGATCCCTATTTCTAAGGTGTGTCACTCGTTTGGGTATGGATTGCGACACTCCGCTGTCACGTGGGGTACGAGCTTGGGAGAGCTTGCGATCTCATGTAGGGAACTCACGAGAGGCTTGATCTAAAAGGCGAGGTGATGACGTCTTTTGGAACACGAACCGTGAGAGAACTCTCATGATCAAGTACCCTTAAACCTGACATTTCCCCCTTTTTCTCTCCTCGCGATGATGAGGGATCTGAGGGCGGCGAGATCAGGTCGCGATAGGGTGCACATGAAGAAGAAGAGAGGGAAGGAGAGAGAGAACAAGGGGCCAAGAAAGTCTAACATGCAGCCAATGAGGATTCAAGGTAAATATCCAAGCACTTGAGTGCAAACCACCAAAAATCTTTTGCCCACAAAGTCAAAGCATCATTCAATGGCTAATTTTCCTTCATTTCCACACCATTTCAAGTCATTTTGGTGGCCATTTATCCCCTTGAAGCTGCCCATACGAATTTCCCTTTAATCCTTTTTGCCGAAATTGATTTTTCCGCGATTTTCTGGGCTCGACGGAAATTTCCCGAAAGATGAGACAAGGTCTTAAAAATAAATTGTGACACGCTCGAACGTTCGATTCTCGAAATTGAGTTCAATTTTGTGGTTAAAATCGACCGGACGCGATTTTAGTACAACCAACCCTCCCGGGTAGCTTTTAGGGATTTTAATGCGTTTGGCCCATGGTTGATAATTTTCGATCCACATTTGTGCATCTTCGACTCGTGGATGACTCTCGGTTGTCGTTAAAATCTCAATATTTCAATTACAGGCATCGAGTACAATTTCGATAGAAAACCGGGTTAGTGCTGTTCGACGCAAATTTCGTAATCATGCGGAATCACCAGCAATTCAATTATATGATTTCATCGAATCGACTTATATCCGATCACAAATCAATTATAACGGTGTTGTATTGACCATTGCTAATTATCATAGTTGAGTAGTCGATTTCCGATGAAATTCTCAAGTTTGCCGCATTTATATCTCTTAACGGCTTCACCTAATAGGTTAGTTAACTCGTGAGTAATCAGCTCAGAGAAAAATAACCATAGGTGCATCAATGAAATGCCCATTTTATTTTATCGAGAAATGGTCGAAAATTCAGGATGTCACATCAACATTGGCCGCATAGCATGTGGCAATTGTGGTAATAAATTCGACTTACATTTTGAGCAAACCTCTTGGCCAATCTATGCTTTGGGCATTGGCTGTTTTATGTAAAATGAATAGCAATCTTTTGATACAATGATAAGCCTATAGTGAAAGTCTCACCTACCATGGAGCATTAAGTCTCAAATTGAATATTGTACGGTAATATCCAAAGGCCTCATTTGATTTCCATGAACAAGGAATCATCAAATGAATTGTCGTGTCAAATAATACCGTCCATTGGTGTCATGCCTCGAACCCCGAGTACGTGAACATCCCTTAGCGGTCAATTAAAAATACGACATCCTAGGACGCGTCACTAACCCATTCTTTTTCTCTTTCGATTATACATATGCAGAAACGAATCAAATTCAGCACCCAATCAATCAACAATAATAGGGATAGTAAAAACACAACAACAAATTTTCACAAACTATGATTTATTTATCAACAGGTTAACCCCAGGAGTTTAATATATACAGGCCAACCACAAAAGGAACTCCTATGTGACCTACAAACAAAAAGGGTCAAGGTTGGGGTTAACTTCCAACTACACAAGCTCCAACATCTGCTCTAATACCCAGGCCCAGGCACGAAGTCTGGCACGACGTCAGGTGAGCACGACTCCCTGGGCCCTTCCGGCTCGGAATCTGGATTCACTACGACACCGTCATGAATATCGATATCCATGGGGTCACTAGCTTGCCCATCTACATTATTGACAGGCGGCCCATCAAAACAGTGTAGGGGACCCTACCGACTGTTGTTTGGCTCCATAATAAACCACGTTTTGAAGCAGTGGCACACTACATTCATAAAGCCTTCATCTACCCACAGCATCATAACTACCAACTCGCCCCGAAATGTATCGGGCAAGTCTCTATATTACGGACCTAAAAATATTTTGACAACAACGGGGTGAGATAAAAATTTCCGTGAGTTAAAATCCCTAAGCCTCCATTAGAACGTGAATTCGCCTCGAAGGCGGCCTAAGCACGCACCACAGATAAACTCACCTCGCCTCAGCAAACCCCTGCATATTAGCACGCCTCGCATAACAGTAATAGTGTAATGTGCATAAATAATAATCAGAACACACACTAGAATTTCACGCACATTGTCGACACACGTGTTCCAATTATTACGACCCCTCGGGCCATGGCTAACACAAGTGTCGGCGTTCTTCCGGCATGATCGGGCATCGTCCCACCCCGTCGGGCACATCATTGTCTAGGACTCCCGCCTAAATGGCATTCCATAAAGGAGCTTCGGTTCAGCCTCAATCGCAACTCGGCATCTGGACCCCCGCCGGGCATCTGATAAAATCGAGCATCACCCCGAAACTCCCATTGGGTGACGGGTTCGATTAAGAGACAACTCAAGCACACTATCAATCAAACCAACTTTTATTGCCGTTCTTTAGCCAAGAACACCATATTTTGCCTTCAAATAACAAACTTGGGCAACCCTTTTTTTTTTCTTTAAAACTCTCTGAAAAAAATTCGTACGTGGTCACGTGTTCAAAATCAACCTGTCAAACTTTGCACACTTCTATTTTAAAACCTCATTGTTTTATTGAGCACATAAAATTTGGTGTCCAAACCCAACAGCTCATTTTTTTTCTATTTCCTTGTCCAACCACCCTTTTTTTGGAAATAATCTTGGGTAACCCCTTTTTTTTTCTTTAAAACTTTTGGAAAGAAATTCGTACATGGTCACGTACTTGAAATCAGCCCGTCAAACTTTGTACGCTTCTATTTTAAAACCTCATTGTTTTATATAGCACGTAAAATTTGGCATCCAAACCCGACACCTCATTTTTTCTATTTAATTGCCCATAAAACCGTCTTTTGTAATGAAATCGGAACTTACCATAGAGCAATCAAGCACATAATATCATACGTGCAAACAATCAAAATCACGCATAATCTTATCCAAGAAAACAAGCGTTAAATTCTATTTAACGACTAATTTGTTACTAATTACGCTAATTGTGATTAATTAAAATAAATTGCGATTAATAAAGCTTAACGCAATTATTTAATCTAAACACGATGAATTAAACTAATCGAAATTACTTACACTAATCGGAATTAAATTTAACCTAAACCATTCTTAATCTCGATTAAAACTAAACCAAGCTTAACTAAGACTAATCACTATTTATACTAATCTAACCACCAACTAAACGCAATTAACGGTCTAATAAAAGATTAGGAAGTTAACTCACAAGGTTTCGACGGTAGTGGGCTCGCGGCAACGGCGACGTGACAACGTCAAGGATGTGCCACCCGTGGATTGAACAGGGCTCGACAGTGGTGGTAGCGGCCCTCTAAGCTTTTGACCACCTAGGGGTTTCGGCTTGGCTCGGCTTGTGGGTGGAGGTGACGGATGGCGCAGCCAAGGTGGTGGGGTGCTAGTGATGGTGGTTGGCCATGGAGATGGAGTGCTGGACGTTGGTGGTGCGTTGATGGCGCCGGCGGTGGTGGAGTGCTGGACGTCGATGGTGGTGGGAGGTGTTGGGGGGGGCTGGTGTGGAGATGATGAAGATGATGGATGATGTGGTGGTGTGAGGGATGGTGCTGGCGTGATGTGGTGGGGTGAGAGGTGCAGCAAAAATGAAAAGGAAAGAAGAACTAGAACACGGTGGAGAGAAAATGGGGGAGGGGGCTGGCGGCAGAGAAAGAAAAGAGAATGAAATGGAGGGGAAAGAAGAACGTGAGGGAAGAAAGGAGAGATGGGCAGAAGGGGGGGCTGTTTCACGCATGAGGGAGAGAGAGAGAGAGTAAACCAACCAATCAAAGACTCTTAGGAAATATCTCAAATTCATCATCACATATGCCTCAAAAGTCTTCTATGCTCATCCTTGGTCTCCCAAATATCTTCTTTAACTATAATATCTCAAAATTAGAGCTTTTTGGAGTAGCAAATTTCCAATTTGCCTCCCCATCCGAATTTCATTTCCTTTTTCTTTTTGTCCAAAAATCATTTTTCCAAAAAATTTCGGACTTGTCAAAAATTCGACGAAAGATGAGACGACATCCAATAAATAAATTGTGACATACTCGAATGTTCAATTCCCGAAACTGAATTAAATTTCATGGTTAAAATCGATCGAACGTGACTTTAGTACGATCTAATCTATCAAGTTGCTTTTAGGGGTTTTAGCGTGTTTGACCCAGAGTTGATAATTTTCGATTCATGTTTATGCATTTTAATCGTAGACAATCCTCGGTTGTCATATAATCGCGATGGTTCAATTACGTATCCTGAATATAATATCGATAGAAAATCGGTTTGTTGTAGTTCGATGTGAATATTGTAATCATGCGGAACCACCTGCAATTCGACTACGTACTTCCATCGAATCAACTTATATCCGTTCGCTAATTAATTTATATCAGTGTAGTATTTGACCTTTGCTGATTATTATGGTTGAGTGGTCGATTTTTGATCGAATTCTCTAGTTTATCACATTTATAACCATTTATGGCATCACCTAATAAATTAGTTAACTCGTGAGTGATTAGCTCCAAATAAACGACCATAAGCACGTTGATGAAACAACCATTTCATATATTCGAAACGGGGCTAAATTTCTGGACGTCACAACTCTTCCCCTCTTACAAAAATTTCGTCCTCAAAATTTAAACCATTACAATCCTTCCACGAAAAGGTGAGGGTATTGATGTCTCATCGACTCTTCGCTTTCCCACGTGGATCCCTCCATTCCGTGGTGTTGCCAAACCACTTTAACCAAGAGAATCGTCTTGTTGCTTAGTACTTGCTCTTTTCGATCCACTACTCGAACCGGTCTCTCCACATATGACACTCTCTCCTCCACATCTATTTCTTCGAAATTTAGCACGTGGGTTAGATCAGGTTTGTACTTCCTCAACATCGATATGTGTCATGCACTTGAGCAAGTCTCGGTGGCAACGCAAGACAATACACCAAAGTCCTAATTCGCTCTAAAATCTCAAAGGGACCGACGTACCTTGGACTTAACTTCCCTTTCTTGTCAAAGTGCGAAGTACCCCTCATCAGTGACACTTTGAGGAATATGTGTTCACCTACTTAGAACTCCAATGGTCTACACTGCTTATCTACATAGCTCTTCTGATAACTCTAGGCGGCCTTGAGTCTTTCTCGAATGACTTTGACAGCATCAACTGACTATTGAACCAACTCAGGGCCCATAATCTTACGTTCTCCAACTTCATCCCAACAGACAGGAGTCCTGCAGGCCTTGCCATACAACATTTCAAATGGTGCCATCTTGATACTCTGCTGATAGCTATTGTTGTAGGCAAACTCAACTAGATGAAGCTGTTCCTCCCAGCTTCCTTTGAAGTCCAATACTCAAGTTCGCAGCATGTCCTCGAGGATTTGAATAGTTCTCTTAGACTGACCATCCGTCTATGGATGATAGGCCGTGCTGTGCTACAGCTTCGTTCCTAGGGCAGTTTGTAAACTTTTCCAAAAAGCTGCCGTAAACTTTGGGTCTCGATCTGATGTGATCGTCACTGGCACTCTATGGAGACAAACTATTTGTCGCACGTATAATTCAGCATACCTGTCTAATGCAAAATCCTTTTATACAGCGATGAAGTGAGCAGACTTCGTCAACCTGTTGACTATAGCCCATATGGAATCGTTACCTTGCTGACTTATCGGCAATCCCATACAAAATCAATTGTGATATGTTCCCATTTCCATTCGGGAATCTCGAAAGGTTGCAAAAGTCCTCCGGTCTTGCATTGTTGTGCTTTCACTTGTTGGCACATCAAACACTTAGCAACGTGCCTGGCGATATCTGCTTTCATACCGGTCCACCAATAGTGTTGACGCAAATTCTGATACATCTTTGTGCTGCCTGGATGAATATTGTAACTGCTACAATGGGTGTATGACAAAATTTCCTCCTTAAGCTCCACATTGTCGGGTACGCACAATCGCCCACGAAACTTTAGTGTTTCGTCCTCAGTAACTTGAAAGTCAGCTTTCCTCTTTTACACATCCTCATGCAAAACTTTATGGATTTCAGGGTCTGTCAACTGTAACGTCTTAATCTTCACCCGCACTTCCGATTCAATCCTGAAGGTAGCCACAAGACTTGAAAGGTGGCGTACCTCAAACTTGAAATCCGAATATTGAACTCCTTCGAGTAGGATCCACTCTTGAACCATCATTTGTGCAATCGACGACTTTTGACTTAACGCATCCGCGACTTTATTGGCTTTTCCGGGATGATACATGATGTCATAGTTGTAGTCCTTAAGAAGCTTCATCCAACAACGTTGTCTCATGTTCAATTCCTTATGAGCGAATAAATACTTTAGACTTTGATGATCCGTAAAAATCTGGAACTTTTCTCCACATAAGTAATGTCTCCAAATCTTCAAGGTGAAGATGATCATTGCGAGTTCCAAGTCATACGTCGGATAATTCAACTCATGAGACCTTAGCTGACGGGATGCGTATGCAACAACTCTCCCATGTTGCATTAAAATGCAGCCCAATCCTCTATAAGATGCATTGCTATAAATCTCATATCCTCCAGGTCCAGACGAAATCGTCAACACGGGTACGGTAGTCAGCTTCTGCTTGAGCTCCTGGAAACTACACTCGCACTTATTCGTTCATTCGAACTTCTCTTCCTTCTTTAGCAATCATGTCAAGGGCATGGCTATCGCAAAAAATCTTTCCATGAACCTTCTATAATAACAAGCCAATCCCAAGAAACTTTGGATCTCCATCATCATTGTTGGTCTCAGCCAGTTTACAACAGCTTCAATCTTGGTTGGGTCCACGGAAATCCCTTCGCCAAAAATCACGTGACCTATGAAAGCTACACGAGTTAGCCAAAACTCACACTTACTGAACTTGGCGTACAGCTCGTGCTCTCGCAGGGTTCGAAGCATTATCCTTAATTGTCTTTCGTGCTCCTTTGGACTTCTCGAATACTTCAAGATGTCGTCAATAAACACAATCATGAACTAGTCCAGATATTCCTTGAACACTAGATTAATTAGATCCATGAAAGTAGCTGGGGCATTGGTTAAACCCAACGTCATTACGATGAATTCATAATGGCCATAACGCGTACGAAAAGCCGTCTTTGGTATATCCTCCTTTATAATCCTTAGCTGATGGTAACATGTCCTCACGTCAATCTTGGAAAATATCAAAGCTCCCTGTAGCTGATCAAACAAGTCATCAATCCTTGGCAACAGATACTTGTTCTTGATCGTTACCTGGTTGAGTTGCTGATAGTTGATGCAAAGGCGCAACGAACCATCATTCTTCCTTATAAACAGAATTGACGCTCCCCAAGGTGATGCACTAGGACGTATAAATCCTTTGTCCAACAACTCCTGCATCTGCACCTTTAGCTCCTTTAACTCTGATAGCGTCAAGCGGTAAGGAACCTTAGAAATTGGCTCCGTCCTAGGGGCTAACTCAATCATGAACTCTATTTCCCTTTCTAGGGGAAAACTAGGCAATTCCTCAGGAAGCACGTTGGAAAATTCCTGCACCATAGCAATGTCCTCCATTATGGGCTCCTCAACTGACGTATCAACTACGGTTACCAAATAACCTTGGCAACCCACATCCAACAATCGGGTTGCCTCAAGTGACGAGATTAAGGTAATCGAGGGTCCTCCTCGACTTCTAATAGACTCGAAACTTTCACCTGCTAAAAAGTTAAACTGAATCGATTTACGATAACAGTCTACAGTAGCTCGTTGCTTGGTGAGCCAATCCATACCAAAAATTATGTCAAAATCAAACATTGCCAGAACAATCAAATCTATCGTTTCCTCCCTACCACCATATGATCACACGATCTAACACAGAGGATTTGTGGAGGCTGAATATTCAGATGTCTGAATAACTTCGTCACAAGACCTGGATAAGGTAGTTGACCTCTGTCCTTCGCCACAACTCTATACATGTGAAACATAACAGTGTGAGGAAGAGAAAACTTTTTCCCATTAATGATGGCATACATCAACTTTGCCTCTGAACTTGAAACATTCGTCTTGGAAGTTGATTTCGGTCTGAGGCAATTGATCACAATCTTGTGAAGCAGAATGTTAAATGTGCTCATCCTCAAGTAGGAAATATTTTCCTCTGTTCTTCTATCCTTAACCAGCTCCAATGTTGCACGAGCAGTAGAAACATTGATCGGTTGGTATCTTCCTCTCTCAACTCCAATCACATCTGCCAGCATATCCACATCAACTACAAAGTCCTGATCTTGGACACTAAAGGATATTCTATTCGCATCCAAGAAACTAAGATTTGAATAGAAATATGCAGTTAATTGAGCATAGGCCTCTGTGGTGTCAGAGTAGAACTTTTCAAGTTGAAGATAGTCGAACTTTTCCCTCAAGTTCACATTCACAACATCTAGAAAATGAAAATCCACACTCCTAGGGTTTATCACCCCACGCTTCAGCAATTTTGAGTATAATTCCTTCTGTTCCTTTGATCTAAACAGCTCTCCCATTTTTCCTCGAATTTTCACTGTAACACCCATTCTTAGTTGAAATTGACTGTACAATTTGTCATCATCATTTCCATCTACTGGATTAAGTCCCCCAACACGCGGATCACTTGGGATATTTGCAAGGGTTTCTTCTGCCACCCCTTTTGGAGCAATTCCCAAACTTTCCATTTTCCACAAAAAGATGTACTCATTCCCATATCCTTTGTCCTTAAGAAACTCATCGACATAGTTCAATGGAGTACCAGTCTTCTTTAAAGCACGATAAAGCTTATAAATAAAAGAGAGCTTTTGAATTCTTACAGGATCTGCGTCTTCAACGATTTCTTCCTCCTGTTGATGACTAGCACCCTGTGGACTAGATGGTGGAGAATGACGCTGCTGAGAATGTTGTGGGCTCTGTTGCTGATTAGGAGACTCCTCTTCTTCGGTGAGATCGAAGTGCGTAGGCCCCTCACTCATTCGTCGTGGTCCCCTGCTTGCGATTCTCGAAGACTTTCTTGAAGACGACATCTTTCTCAGTTTTTGAAAGATTCCTTGCTTGACTTTCCCAAGAAAGATGACAACTTTTTCGAAGATTAAACAAGGGAAGAAAACATGAATGGAAGATCGATGCTTTCTTAGGGTTTTTGGAGAGTAAAGCGAAGAAGCATCAACAGTGCATAACCGGTTAAAAGGAGAGGTATACGGAACGTCATAAAGGAAAATAAAAGATGCCTTTTCAAAATAACTACCTTTTTTTTTTTCGAGAAAATAGTCATTTAAAAAATAACTTCTTTTTCGAAAAGGAAATGTTGCTATAATCACGTCAATTAAAGATAGCAATAAAACACGGTTGATAATCGTACCTTTTCAAGATGAGATTCGAGAGAGAGAGTAACTTACAATCAAAGTCTTGTTTGTCTGAGTCTGAGAGTCTCTAGACTTTAACTTCTTCAAACCTTAAAATGTTGAGTCTGGAACTGATAATTTCAAATTGATTTTTCTGCAAAGGCTTTGTGAATATATCCGCTAGTTGGTTCTTTGAGTTAACAAACTGGATCGAAACTTCTCCATTTTGAACGTGATCTCTTATGAAGTGACGTTGAATCTCTATATGCTTTGCTCTTGAGTGAAGAATTGGATTTTTAGTGAGATTGATTGCACTGGTGTTGTCGCAGTTAATCTCCGTGCATGAATCTTTAATTCCAAAGTCCCTTAGCTGTTGTTTTATCCACATAATTTGTGAACAACAACTTCCGAGAGCTACATACTCTGCTTCTGTTGTAAAAAGAGTTACTGTAGTTTGCTTCCTTGAAAACCAAGATACTGTCTTGCCTCCAAGTAGTTGATGGGTACCCGAGGTGCTCTTTCTATCAACTCTGCATCCAGCTAGATCTGCGTTTGAGTATCCAAGAAGAGTAAAGTCTCCCTTTTTAGGATACCAAAGACCGATGCTTGAAGTTGAAGCAACGTATTTGATAATTCGCTTCGCAGAACTTAAATGAGATTCTTTAGGATCTGCTTGAAATCTGGCACAAATGCAAACACTAAACAAAATATCAGGTCTAGAAGCAGTAAGATAAAGAAGTGATCCAATGATACTCCTGTATAGCTTTTGGTCGACTTTTTTTCCTCCTTCATCTTTGTCTATCTTCAAGGAACTTGACATTGGTATTTCAACCTTTTTGCAATTATTCAGTCCAAACTTTTTGACAAGATCATTAGTGTATTTTTCTTGATGAATAAAAGTTCATTCCTTCAGTTGTTTCACTTGAAGCCTGAGAAAGAAGGTTAACTCACCCATCATGCTCATTTCAAATTCATCCTGCATAGTCTTAGAAAATTTCTTGCACAGACTTTCATTAGAAGATCCGAATATAATATCATCGACATATATTTGAACTAGCACAAAACTCTTGCTTTCTCTTTTAATAAACAGAGTAGTGTCTACTTTACCTTTCACAAAATCATTTTGAATTAAAAACTTACTTAGCCTGTCGTACCAAGCTCGAGGTGCTTGTTTTAAACCATATAATGCCTTTTTGAGTCTGAATATAGAGTCTGGTTTCCTTGGGTCTTCAAACCCAGGTGGTTGTTCCACGTAGACTTCCTCATGGATGAATCCATTTAGGAAAACACTTTTGACGTTCATTTGGAATAACCTGAAATTTTTATGACAAGTAAATGCAAGTAATAAATGAATTGCTTCTAACCTTGCTACTGGTGCGTAAGTCTCGTCATAGTATATCCCTTCTTCTTGCGTATATCCTTTGGCCACGAGTCTTGCTTTGTTTCTTATGACTTTCCCGTTCTTGTTCATCTTGTTCCTGAAAACCCATTTTGCACCAATAATAGATTTATCTTTTGGTTTAGGAGTTAACTCACAAACATCATTAATGCTGAATTGCTTGAGTTCTTCTTGCATAGCTTCAATCCAGATTTCATCAGTTAAGGCTTCTTCTATGCTTTTGGGTTCTATTTCAAAAATAAGAGCCACAGCACTAGACTCTTTGCGCCTTTTGGATCTTGTGCGAATTCCTTCATTGATGTCGCCAATAATAAGATCTTTGGGATGACTGGACTTATGTTTCCAGTTGTTGGTTAATTTGTCAGATTGATGGTCACTTCCTTCACTTGAATCTTCAACAGTCACTTGTTGCTGGTCCTTCAAAGTCTGAGCTGTTTCCTGAGATTTAGACTATGTAGAGTCTGGAACAGGTTCAGGCTCTTCAAGATGAGTCTGAATAGATTCATTTTGCATAGAATCTTGGAATTTGACATTCATTGATTCATCCACAGATTGACTCTTCTTGTTATAGACTCTGTAGGATTTACTTGAGATTAAATATCCAAGGAAGATGCCTTCATCTGATTTTTCTTCAAACTTGCCAATACGATCATTTGCATTTTTCAATATAAAACATTTGCATCCAAACACATGAAAATATGAAACAATAGGCTTCTTTTCTTTGAATAATTCATAGGGGGTTTTTTTTTTTTCTAGAATAGGCCTTAGAAAAACTCTATTGATAATATAGCAAGCTATAGAAATTGCTTCAGCCAAAATCGTGAAGAAATGTTGCTTTCAATTAAAAGAGTTCTAGCCATTTCTTGAAACGATCTATTCTTTCTTTCCACAACTCCATTTTGCTCTAGAGTATATGGAGAAGATAATACATGCTGAAAACCAGATTTATCACAAAAGTTTGTAAAATCTTGATTTTCAAATTCACCTCCATGGTCTGTTCTTATACTTGAGATAACATACCCCTTTTCATTTTGAACCTTTTTAGCAAAATTTTCAAAATAAGAGAAGGTTTCAGACTTACTTGCCAGGAAATATACCCAAGTAAATCGTGAGTAGTCATCCACAATTACCAGGCAGTATTTCTTACCTCCAATGCTCTGTGTTCTGATTGGTCCAAAAAGATCCAAATGCAGAAGCTGCAGTACACGGTTAGTGGAAACTTGATTTATTGGTTTAAAGGAATTTCTTACTTATTTTCCCAATATGCATGGTGTACATAGATCAGCCTTTTGGTATGATAAATTGGGTAGACCACGAACAAGCTTCTTTGCTGAGATTTTGGCTATCTGTTTCATATTAATGTGCCCAAGCTTTTTGTGCCATAAGCTTGCTTCATCTTGGATTGAGATTAAACATTGCGATTCATCTGGTTTCACATCCAAGAGGTAGATATTTCCATGTCTTCGACCCATGAATGACTGAGTAGAGTCTTTACTGGTTCCTGTACATATTCCCTCTTGAAAGTAGATTTTGAAACCGGTATCGCACAGCTGACTGACACTGAGCAAATTGTAGTTGAGTCCTTCAACTAAAGAAACATTGCTTATTGTGAGATTTCCAATCTTTACAGTTCCAAATCCCACTATTCTTCCTTTGCTATTTCCTCCAAATGAGACTTTTCCGCCATTCACTTGAACGAGCTTTATGAAGCACTTTGAATCTCCTGTCATATGTCTTGAGCATCCACTATCCAGATACCATTTTACCTTTTTCTTGATAGTGACCTGCATTTAAAAAGAGACTCAAACTTTCTTTGGTACCCATACTTTCTTGGGTCCATTTGAGTTAGTATGAAATGTGGTTTTTGCCCATACTTTTTTAACAAGTTTCCAAACCATAGGACATTCTTTTTCAAAATGATCTGCACTATTGCACTTTGAACATCTGGGAGCATTGCGGCCTACATGTTTTACAAAGATCTTTTTAAAATGATTTTTGTAAGTATCTCTTGTCGGTCTTTGCTTAATTCTTTCCTTTACCTTTGGAAAATCAATTAAAGGAATTGTTTCAGTAGTCATTCCCAAATCAAATTTGTTGAAATAAGGTCTTTGAACAGTAAAGAATTTTTTCCAGTTTTTCAGATCCTATAGAAAATTTTTTAGAAATATTTGAGATATCATTTTTCAATAGTACATTTTTTTTCGAAAGATTATCTTCATTTTTTCTAAGAGAAGAAACATTCATATCTAAACATTTCACTTTTTCTTTCAAAATGTTTTCCTGTTGTTTTAGTGCAGAATTTTCTCTTTTGAGTTCAGAAATCCTTTTAAAAGAAGTTTTAAGACTAAAACACAACTCATCAATATATTTAGAAACTTTAATGGGGATTTTGAAGTTACTTACCTCAAATTCACTGTCTGAATCTGATTCTGTTTCGGAGTTTGAATCTGAATATGATTGTGCCATTAGACATATATTGGCATAATCATCATCATTTTCTTCACACTCTGTATCACTCCAGGTTTCTGCTTTAAGAGCTTTTCGATACTTTTCAGCTTTTCCTTTCTTCTTCCTCAGAAGAGGACAGTTGGGTCTGATGTGCCCATTTTTCTTACATTCAAAGCAGACTACATCTCTGTTTGATTCATCATCCTCAACAGACCTAGTTTGTTGCTTTTGAAAACTTTGTTTCTTTGGATTGAATCTTCTTTCTTTTTCTGTTCAGCTTTCTGAATCTTCTTATCATGAGAGCAAGCTCCTCATCATCCATATCGTCTTCAGAACCTGTAACGTCATAATCATCATTGGATTTTAATGCAATGGATTTCTTGCCTTTAGGGTCTTCGTCTTCATTGATTCATTCCACTTCATAAGACTGAAGAGTCCCGACCAACTCATCAACAAATAGTGGCATGATTCTTTGGGTCTCTCTGATTGAGGTCTTTATGTGATTCTAATCCTTGGAGAGTCCACGCAGTAGCTTGTTTACCTTCATGGGATTAGAAATTGGTTGACCTTGATTTTCAAGACCATTCACGATTTCTGTAAAACGACTAAACATGTCAGTTATAGATTCTCCCGATTTCATTCTGAAGGCTTCGTATTGACCGAGGAGAATATTGATTCTAGTTTCTTTCACTCGATCGGTTCCTTCATAGGTAATATGTAATCTATCCCAAACTTTTTTAGCTGTAACACAAGAAGATATTATGTTATATTTAGTAGGAGATAAAGCGCAATATAATGAATAAATTGCTTTTGCATCAAGAGCTTGTCTCTTGATTATCTCTTCTTGAGTCATTTGACTAGACTCCACAGTATCTTTTCCTCTTTCTGAGACAGGTGCAGCCTTAGGAATGATTCCTTTTTCTACAACGTCCCATTCCAGAGGATCCTTTGATCTTAGGAACGCCTTCATCTTGTTTTTCCATATGTTGTAATCATTTCCATCAAAGTAAGGTGGTCTGGTATTGCTTTGCCCTTCTACCAGCCCTGGAGCCAACATACTAGTCATGGATCTTTAACTCTGAAGTAAAACACTTCAAACAAAGTGAGTATACAGGCTCTGATACCAATTGATGTAGCTAGTATAATCACCTAGAGGGGGGTGAATAGGTATACAAACAATTTCTCGAGATACCACAGCGATACTAGGCAAATGATAGAAAGGCAGTACTCTTTTGATTAACAAAATGAATTACGATCAAAGTAAAGTAAAGAGTAAGGAAGAGAAGATTAAACACAAGGTTTATAGTGGTTCGGCTTATCCCAAGCCTACGTCCACTCTTCCGCACTGACAGCCTATCGGTTGGATTCCACTATGAACAAAAGAGATGTTACAACATAGTTCTTCCTTGATTTCATAGTGTAGATATTCTACCACACTTCCTCAAGGTTTCTCACAAATATAAATACTCTTTTGCGTACAAGTTTTCGCTCAAATGTATTGACTAAAAACAAGAAACTTCAGACTTTAGAATTCTTCTATCGTGCACTTCTCAAATAACTAGAACATCTTCCTTATATACTCCTTTATGCCATCATACCCGTTGGCATTCACCAAAGGAATTGTTCCAATCTTCCCGTTGGACAGAATCAATTAGAAAGATTATTCGAGCTATTAAAGGAACGTGTCGATAGCCCATCAATCCTGTTCGCCCATACAATCAGGATCTCGGTTTCCATAAGTAGAACCTTCCACGAATATTTCGCCAATCATCGGATCCTTAATCTTTGAATCAATCTCGATCAATCAAAGTATTCTATTACGTCATATCCAGCCAAGAGATATTCTCCAGTCGATAAGGTCATATCCTTAGTAAAACATCCAGTTCTAGATAGTCTTTCTTCAACGGATTAGAAACTGCCAATGCGGATAGACTTTGAGTCTTGAGTCTGGCTGTCCGGAGGTCTTCAGACTTTAAGCAGCAGAGTCTTGCAAACCTTCAGACTAGATTGATGGAAACGTTTTGTTAGCTTCAAAACACTTCAAGAAGATTTCTTCAACAAATATTACCTTAGTAACGATGCCTGCCATATAAAGAAATACAAATAAAACTCAAACATGATGAAATATAAATAAAACTCAATTTGTAATCCTTACTCCCTAGTCCTTGCTTAAGTAGTGAAAGAGGTTCATCATCTTTGAGATTGACATATGCCATTTTTTCAATTTATTATATTTTTGTCAATTTAGTCTTAAACCTTTTAATTTTATCAATTGAGTTCATTTGGCCAATTTTTATTGAAATTTGCTAATGTGGAAGTCAGCCACCCTATGTGGCATGACTAGCAATGTAGGCAATTTGTAATAATTTTTATGAATTTTTTGAATTTTTTTTGAAATTTTTTGAATTTTTATTTTTTATTTTCCCCTTTTATTTTCCTCTCTCGTCTATGGTTGCAACTAGAGCTTTTCCTAAGTTTAGGAACTATTTTGTTTGTCCATCTATTCTTTCGTGAACGACATTTGCGGCATGAACATACCTTATAATTGGAACGACCACCATGGATACATGTTCAGAGGGAAATTTATATAAAAAAAAATCATAAACTTATTAAATTGTATCAATTCAATCACAAACTGTTTTTTTAATCACTTCAATTCTAAACTTTTTACAGTTGTGTCGATTTAGTTCATTCAATTACTTTTGGGTGGCTGGCGCTGACATGGATACCGACTATCCAACCAACATTGACGTGGCAATTTGTTAATAATTCTTTTTAATTTTTAATTATTTTTTCTTATTTTTCCTTTTCATTTTTCTCTCTCTCTCTCTCTCTCTCTCTCTCTCTCTCTCTCTCTCTTCTCTTCTCTTCTCTTCTTCCTTCTTTTGCTTCTTTACCCATCGCCGACCATTAGACGAGGCTAGCCACACCATGCCCTTATCGATCACGGGCAAAGGCAACCTCGGTTGTAGCTGGCAAGGCCATGTCCAAGGCAAAGGCTACCATAGCTTCACTAACTATTGGCAAGGTCGCTTTCTCCTACGATCAGGTTGGCCTTGCCTTGATTTGGCATAGGCCAAGTAAGAGCCGTGACCCTCATTAGTGGCCATGAGCTGCCAAGGGCTTCACGACCCTCACCCAACCTCGCTAGCCACTATGGGCAAAGAAGGAAAAGAAGGAAAAAGAGAAAAAAACGAGAAAAAATAAAATAAAAAGAAAAATGAAAAATTGGCCATGTCAGCATTGGCCGAATGGCCAACGTCCATGTCAACTCCAGCCAATCAAATTGGCCAAATGAACTAAATAGGTATAATTGTTAAAAGTTTATGATTGAATTGGTCAAAAAAATATTTTAGGACTGAATTAGATGACCCACGTCAAATTTTACCAGCCAAAATTAACCAAATGGACTAAATTGACATAATTACAAAATGTTTAGGATTGAATTGGCCAGAAAAAGAGTTTCATGATTGCAATGTCATTATGCACGATGTACTCTCATTGTTATCACAATAAATTAGCTTAAACTGTAGTTCTAGTTTGCACAAAGGTTGAATGGAAATTGATTTCTTCCTTCCATGTCTTTCTCGGCCAATTTCGTAACGGTCTAAGTTTTTAGAAAAAAATCAAGCCGTCTAACAATTTGTTCGTTCTTTTTGTACGCTTTTGATTGATTTGCCGGGTTGTGCTATAGACTTTCTTTGCTAGAAATTCTCGTGAAACCTTCACTTGGAAATATCAAGATGCCCTGGATATTCAAACATCTCTCTCGCGCGCGCGCTAGCCCTGACCAGATAAATTTGGGGGGCGACTACGTGTCGGCGAGGGCACAGTGGCGATGGAGATGACGGCGGACAACAACAACCTCACATGATGCATGCGTGGCGTGCAGTGCAACCAATGGGAGGGGGTAGGTTCAGAAAGGAAGAAAATGGTAAAAGGTGAAATAAAAAGAAAGAAGGACGAAAGAATCAATCTAGACCGTCCAACATGCATTGAGCTAACATGTAGGTGTCTCAAAAGGGTCTCTAAATTTAGATGATATCCAATTAAATATAGATGCACAAATCTGATGCTTTGACAACTAATAAACTCAGATAAATTAATGAAAAAATAAAATAAAATAAAATAAAATAAAGCTCAATATAGAAAATTAAAAGCACGGATGAATAATGTTCTGAAGTATCGAAGCCCTAATATTATATGAAAGTTGGACATTAACAAATACTGTAAAATTGAAAAGGGTGGGAAATGTGCATCACGGAACAATATAATAGGTGACTTTTCTTTCTTTTAGAGATTTACTTTCTAGATGCTATGTTCTTCCCTTGGCAAGTAAAATTAAGTATCATTCTGTCGACCAGCTCTTGTCCTACCTCTCCACCATCCTCGGCCATGAGAGGGCCATCGTTCTCAGTTTGGAGGTCCCTTTTTATTTTTATTTTTTTGGGTCTTGTTTATAAATGGGTCTCTCTCTCTCTCTCTCTCTCTCTCTCTCTCTCTCTCTCCTTTCTTCTTGAAGTTCCTTGAATCGTTGGTGCTGACTTTCGTTTTTCTTTTCACTGTTGCATTTGTGGGTGTTTGAACTTTTTGCGGCATATCAAGGCAATTATCACTGCCGAAGAGGTTAATGCGTAGCTGCTGGTGTTTTTCTTAGCAGTTAAAGTCTGCTTATTGAGCAGAGCGGCACCCATGTGATGTCTGGAAGCCCCGTGTGTCGTCACTTCTGTTTTGGAAGAGCTTACTTTGGTTTAGCTTGGGATGTTTTCATGTTTTTCATGTTACTTTGACTAATTCAGTTGAGTTTTTTCTTCTTGCATTTGATGAAGTGTTTTTTTAATGTAATGAGTTCTAGTACCATTGACTGGAATTCTGAGGTTGCTAAATGTTTAGTCGCCGGGCCTTAATTAGCAAAGCACTGATTTTCTCCCTGGTTCAGTACTGGTCTTTCAGTTGCAAGCTTGAATCACAACTGCTCAACCCAGTGAATGCCTTCAAATCTGAAATTATAATATGCCTTTTCTTTTTATTTCCAGCCAATTCTGACTGACACAGCTTTCTCGTTATTCACAAGTCTTTAGATAATTCCTTTTGGCTGTTAAGCTACGCAGACCTTTTGCATGAACTGGTGTCTCTGTTTTTTTATGTGAGACTATTTAACCAGCTAGGTGCTTATATTCAAGCTTTGCTCGGAGAAAAAATAAAACCTTTCTTATGATGTACTTAAATGGTTGTGCAAGAACGAAATTTGATGTCTTCTAGTGGCAAGTTTCTTTCTCCCTTATGTAGAGAAATAAGTTGGTTCCGGGTCAGTTTATTTTCATGTTTTATATCGTAAGTATTGATGGCACTTGCATTATTGGCTTGTAGGTGTTGCTTCAAGAACCATCAGATATGAATGTTATACCAGTTGTCGAGGAGCTCCAACGACGATTAACTATAAATGCCATATGCCGGGGTCAAGATGATGCAAAAGAGTATTCTCATGGATGGAATGATGTTGACGCTAGGGAAGATGATGATATGGAATGTGTTTGAGTGGGTTCTTTCAAATTGGATTTGTTTTGAGCTGGCCATCTTTTGATAGCTGTAATTGTAAGATGCAAAAGTGCAACCCAAGATCTTCATAGCTAGAACAAGAACATATATAATTGAGTAGAAATATTAATGTATATGTTTTGAAATCTATCGTTCTTGATGTGGAAGCAGAAAAGTGATAATCCAAGTGCAAGTCATTCTCCTGTGTTGTCCTCTGTATCACTGGCTCAATGAGACCACTCACCATTTAGCGTTAGGTAAACGCTCCTTTGTGAGGATAATTGTGAGAAGTAGGACTAGAGGAAAGACTTAAGTACTATTTATAAAATTTCCAACCAGCCCCTCTCATTACGGGTCAGGTTCAACTCCGCCCACACTAACTAGCTCCATATTAAACTAACTAAGAAACCTTTTATCTCACCTTAGACCAACTCCATAAAATGATAAATTACAATATTAATTAATGTAGTCCACACTAGGAAAACTCTGAAAGTGTTGATTGATCAAGATGATGCAATTTTTCTTATGGGGCTTTTGCCTCTTTTGCTTAGCACAGATTTTTGTACTAATCGAGCCATTACTCTTTATGCTTGGAATTCTACAATAATGTCTCATTGCTGGCTGGTCGATCATGCTTCTATGCTCATCCTCAGTTTGAAATGTTTCTCTGAAATTTGCGTGTTTGCTGTCTGTGATCTTTGTAGATTAGCAGGCGTAACTTGGATAGGATTCGTAAATTGAAGAGTCCGATGACAAGGCTAACAGTAAGGGTGCAAAGGTATTGTGAGTCACCTTTTGCCCTCCAAAATTATGTAACTTCTGGGTCATTGCTTAAATTGAAATGGTTTACCTTGCCATTATCTATCAAGTTTTCAACTGAGTATGATATCTTCGTGAGTAACATAAAATTTTAGTTGTCTTTGACTTTCTTGATTCTATGTACTCATGCAACTTTAAGGACTTGGCCTAGACTGATTGACAATCCTATGTATGATAAAATGTTTGTATCTTCAAATCGAGTATTTAGAGGAGCTTGTATGAAAAGTTAGTATTTGATCAATATGTAAATGATCGAGATAGATCTTATTGTCTTCATGAAATGGTGTCCGACTGAACACTGCACTCTCTCTCTCTCTCTCTCTCTCTCTCTCTCTCTGTGTTTAGAGGAATATCGTTGAACAGAACCTATTGTTGATATTCTCAGTCATTATGGACTTTTCTGTCACTATACCCAGATGTCTTCTTCAGGGTACCTTTGACGTGTGGGAGGGTAACATCTTGAAAGGTATTTGTGGTACAAGGTATTTGTGGTACATTGCAGGTAAGGGATGAGCTTGAGCAACTACTAGATGATGATGATGATATGCCTGACTTGTGTTTGTCAAGAAAACAAGTTGGTGCGTCTTCCCCTATAAGTGGTTCAGGAGCCCAAAATCGGTTTCCTGCTTCCCCTACCATCGGCTCGAAGATATCTCAAGCCAGTAGGGTGAGTATGGCAACAGTTCGTGCAGATGAAGATGATGTTGAGGAGTTGGAAATGTTACTTGAGGTTTCAAGCTATCTCCTGTTGATATTATTGAGGATGGTATTTTTATGTTCTGTTGTTTCCTGAATAGGCATCAATGTCTTATTTTTTCAGGCTTACTTTATGCAAATTGATGGCACGTTGAACAAGCTGACAACAGTAAGTACTTGTCTCAGATAGGGAATTATCTGCATGATCCTTTAGTTGCTGTAGTATTCGCCTGCATTTATCAGTTGTAAAATCTTGGGTAGAGTGTTTTCATTGATGCTGTAGATAGGTAATGAATTTCATCAATGCTTGTGCTAGAGATAGTTTTGTCATTTTTGTCGGCATCATTGTGATGCATGATTATATTAGGAATGATGATTGAGGAACTCTCTTGTTAGTATTTACAGTCTCATGTGAGTTGGGATGACTAAATGAAACCTGTCTAATTACTATATTTGAGCGTATGAATCCATTAAAAAATTTCTCTTTGCCAAGGGGAGACTAGGTTTTCTACACCAGTACGTGGTTGACAATTAACAGTTGTCATGGTGTTGGGAGAATGAAATTTGTGATTTGCTGTTGCAACTGAAGTCGAAAATGTCCTCTACTAATAATTTGCTTTTCTGTTTACCAGGGTAGCAGATAAATTATAGGCATTTTGATTTTGTGTTAATTTCACGCTATTAAGGTAGTCAGAAATTTTGAACTGATTAACTCGTTATGTGCTATAGTCAAATAGTTATTCAAATTCTCATTTTGCTTGCTCGAAATCTTTTCTGATACATGACTAAAATGATTGTACTTTTGAGAGTTTGCTTTTCTGTATAATGTCCATTTTTCGAAAAATTTGATTTGCCTAGGTTGCTTATGTGCAGCTTCGGGAATATATCGATGAAACCGAGGACTACATTAACATCCAGGTGACTGGATCGATTAAGTTAGTTGTATAGCATGTTTCTATAAAGAGAACCGAGTAGATAAACAGGGGAAAAGCACAAGTTTTGCATAGAGTCGAGTCAATGTTTTCTTTTTCCTGAAATTCTAAGTATTTTCTCTTTCCTCAGCTTGATACTCATCGGAATCAGCTAATTCAGGTGCCTCTCTCTCTCTCTCTCTCTCTCTCTCTCTCTCTCTCTCTCTCTCTCTCTCTCTCGCTGTTATTGTGTGTGTTCATGTTCTCAATTGTTTCTTTTTTAAATGTGTACCCAAGTAGTTCACCTCTTCATTTAATTGCTAATGTCCGGATTCGTTGAATTGATTTATTTGATGTTCTTTGTCTCCTCTGTCTATGGTTGCAACTGAAAGTGCTAGTACGAATACCTAGAGGGAGGGTGAATAGGTGTTTAAAAGAAGTCTTGGCAAATAAATGCGGAATAAAATAAGTTGCGAACAAAATCTGAATAAGGATCAGAGTCTGACAAATGAGCCACCAAACTTTTGGTAGATGTTCAAAATTTGTTATGCGATGGAATAGACTTCTGAAATAACCTGTAAGTATGCAACGGAATTAAATAAGAAGAGTTAATGAAAGAGAATGTTGCACACGAAATTTATAGTGGTTCGGCTTAGATCAAGCCTACGTCCACTCTTCCACGTTAACAACATTCTGGCTAGATTCCACTATGCAATTAACAAGAAATTACAATTTTGAGTGCAAACACTTAGTGGAAGATCACATTATTTCACTAAGTCATTCTTTTGATATTTCTCTCACGATTACAAACGTTAAAGCTCACCAAAGACAAGTGTATGATCGAAGGTCGCTGAGACTTTGGAATTATAAATTCTACGTTCTGTCTTTTACTTGCTCATCAGTCTTTGATCTCTTTAAATACTCCTCCACTTCCAAACTAGTCATTGGACAGTATCTAGAGGATCGTCTTCTAATATACTTATTGGACAGATCTGTATCAAGAAGATTTAGTAGCCGTTGAGTGATAGAAGTAGAATCCCAAATTGATTCTGATCGCTCATACAAACAGAATCTTGGTTTCCATAAGTAGAGCTTCTTCATTTAGAAAGTTCTTGTCTTCAAGATCCAATTGTCAATCAATTAGATTGAGTCAATCTATTTTGATATGAAATCCAAACCAGATCACCGGCGGTTATATGTTGGGGGCTTGTGTTACGTTCTGTCAAGTTGTCTCATTCTAAACATGCTTCATTCTGAATCTGTTACGTTATGAACTTGTGTCTCATTCTAGACCTTGTCACCTTCTGGACTTGTGTCTCGTTCTGTATGTAAAGTCTGAGAATGTTTTGTTGAAAGTAGAGTCTGAGTGTCTTTCGTTTGAAATAAAGTCTGAGTATTTTCCGTCTGAAATGGACTTTACAATTTGGACGTAAGTCTGAATATATTTTACTTCTGAACAGATTTACCCTTAAGGTCTGGACACAATCTGAATAAGCTCGGCTTTAGCATAGAGTCTGCCTTCTGGTTCTTCCAAGTATAGACTTTGACAATATCCTTTACATGTTCTATCATATGCATAGTCTATTATTCAACCATTAAACACGTTAGTAGCTTTTGATTTATTTTGTCATCTTCAAAACATCATAAGAGATTTCCCTAACAACAGCTAGAGCTCTTCATGAGTTCGGGAACTATTTGTTTGTCCATCTATTCTTTGGTTGCTGGCATTTTCAGCGTGAACATGCCTTATGATTGGAACAATAACCATGGTTACATGTTCAAATGGGTAGGCCTGAACGCTTTAATTCATAACTTCATCGTCTCATCTCCTTCTCGACTTCTCTTCTCGATTTCACTTTTCCTCGAGATAGAAAATTGTGCCCTAATGCTGGCAGGTCGTGATTGTGGTTGGAACTGCTTGCATATTCTTATTCATCCTTATAATTGCATATGCTCATTATGAGGGATTGGTTGGATCTCTACTTTGCATCTCTCAAGCTGGCCTTTGGGACGACTAAAGGGTAGGGCCATGAGGATGGAGTTTGTTTTGATTCAGATAGCCGAAAATTGTTAAACTGGTGTGGTTGCGGTTGTTTATGCACCCTCTCCTTTCCCATTTGAGTTGATAAACCATGTAAGTAAGAATATATCAGGACAGTATTCATTAGCAGCAATCGTGGGTAAAGCTTATAGGGAACCATTTTTCTCCCCTTATTACATAAATTTTATTGATTTCACACAAGATGATTGGGTGTACCACAGATCTTGTTACACATGATACTTGTAACTAACCTTCGAATAATCGATACTTACATATTACGCAATTCTTGGGAAAAGTGTCGAAAAAGTCCTAAACCTTTGAGGCCATTTGGTTTTTCTCGGTTCATTGTTCACTCTTCCTCTTTACCACTGCGATTTTGGATTGTTCACACCGACTAGTTTGTTGCTCGATCCGACCGCTCCAGCCATCCATTAGGCTCGAATTTGGGGGTTTGCCTCTTCTAGTAAGCCCTTCGATTCTCACCAAACGGATTTGGTCGTCTCCCTCTCTTTTGTGAGATCCGAGCTGGCCTATTTTTCGTCGATCGCCTGCTGCTGCGTTGCTCGGTTCCTAGTGGTGTAGCGGTTAGTGTAACTCCAGGCTTCCTTGACAGGAGTTGATAGGCATCCATACACTCTCCTTCGTCCTGGCCAAACCCTGTTGTGCTCCAGCCCTCGTCGAGCTTCCCTTATCCCTCTCGAGTTGCGGCTGCTCTGTTTGTCGGGCTTCTATGAGCGACTTGTTGTCTCTGCTCCTAGGGTCTCGAGGGGGTTTATTTGGACTCTCTAGCACCTGCCTTTAGCCGGTTAGTGTCTTCTTGTCACGGTCCTCTTTATGGCTATACTGTAGAGGTTTTAGGTGGTTGTGTTGACTTGGTGTGCTATTTTTATGGCTGCTCCATCTTCTGTGGTTGGTGAGCTGAGTAATGTAGCCTAGTTGAATGTTGAAATAGAGAAGGTTTCTAGCCCTCTCACTCAAAACAAGGAGGCCAAGCCTTCCTCGCTCGCGGATAGGTCTCCTGTGGCAGTGGAGCCGAACAGTGGTCGCTCCAAGGATGAGGCCCGTGCTAGGTGCTCAAGAGGACGAAGTAGAGCGAGGTTGTCTTCCAAGCGGCGCCAAGCCACGCAAAAGCAAGTGAGGGACTCTAAGGCGCCGACTGCCCGAACGTGGGCGAATGTTGCAAAGCTTACGGCGAAAGGGTACGACCTTACCTATGTTCCTCCTTCATTTGAGGATGATGTCCCTATGGTGAATCTCCCTGAAGAGATGCTCAATGCGGTGGATCTTAAATGGCATGAGTGCCTTGTGGGGTACTATGTAGGAATGAGACTGCCCTTCCAGCTCACGAAGCTCTCGCTCAAGCAGAGTTGGGGACCAAAGCTTGTCGAGATCTTTGTCGATGACCAAGGCTTCTTTTTCTTTTGCATCCCTAACCCCTTATTCAGAAGGAAGATATTGGAAGATGGACCTATAACGGTTGCGAGAGTTCCGCTCATATTGCAACAATGGAAGCCTCTTTTAGAGCTGAAGAGGGAGAAGCAAACCATGGTCTCGGTGTGGATTCGCTTGAAGAACTTACCTCTTGACCTTTGGACTGCTCCAGCAATTAGCGCCATCACGAGTACTGAGCAAACACGCATGATTTCCTTCGCAATAGTTTGTGTTGAGCTGCAATTTAATCAGACCAGGGTCTCTTCGGTCAAGGTAAGAGTTAATGGAGTGGCTCGGTCTATTGCCATCGAGTATGAGTGGAAACCAGTGGAATGCTTGAAGTGTGGCTCCTTTGGACACACATGTGCGGCCTCTCCAACGGGTCCTAAGGCGGTGCAAGGTAAACAGCAGGCTCGACCCATTCCCTCCCCACCCGTGGAGGCGCCGACTGCTCTGGTTGTAGTGGAAGATGTTAGCGAGGCTGATTTAGGTTGGAAACAAGTGAGGGGCAGGAAGAAGGAATCTTCCCCTCCTACGGAGGAGAGCTTGGCCCATCCAATCAGCTTCGAAGACGAGGGGCCATCCCTTAAGAAGAAAGAGGCAGTTGTGAAGAGCTTGCCCTCAACCTCTACCCGTAGGGTTCTTAGTGGGCTTCGGATCCTCACCAAGGTAGATACGGCTGGCTCTACCATGGAGGAAGACCCCATTAGCCCTCCTGATGGTTCGGCAGCAGGCCCGAGGAGTGGAGCAGAGTCAGAAGGGTTAGGCAACCACCTTGGTAGCTTGGATGATGATCTTCTCTCGCCTTGTCCATCGCCGAAGGCTCCTTCGACTAGGAGGAGAGAGGAGACTATACAGGATAAACTCTTGGTGCTCTCCCCTGCCCCACCTTCTCCATCGACCAGTGCGGCTCCTTCAAGTCACCGCAAGCCTCCGAAAAGAAGGTAACCCTTTTTTTCTTCTTCTCGTGTACATATGTATATAGGTTGCTGGAATATTAGAGGCCTTGTCAACCCGACTAGGCAAGCGGAGGTTCATAACCTGGTATTATCGAACCAATTGTTATGTATTGGCTTGTTGGAAACTAAGGTGCCATAGCATCTCTTCAATTCCATTTCTAGAGGTCTGTTGAGGGATTGGTGTTGGATTGCAAACTACGACTTCTCCCCTAAGGGCATAATTTGGGTTGGATGGGACCCCTTGAGGGTTAAGTTTGAAGCCTTCTCAGTTACCAAGTAGGCGATTCATGGGAACTTTGAAAGCCTGGATTCTGGGGTTGCTTGTTGCATCTCTTTTGTTTATGAGGATCACTCCTTCTGCGAAGACTGCTTTGGGAGGACATCATTTTCAGAAGCATCCATCTCCAAGACACTCATTGGTTTGTCTTAGGGGATTTCAATGCTATTAAGGATCCATCGGACCGAGTTGGTGGCTCTGAAGATTGGATCCCTTGCTTTGATAAGTTTAGACAGTGCTTGGAGCAAGTTGAGCTGGAAGACCTGAGGTTCATTGGTTTTAGGTACACTTGGACTACGTCCTCGGGGCCTTCTAGGAAAGCAAGAAAGATTGACAGGGTTCTGGTGAACGCCAGGTGGAGTCAAGATCTTTCTTACTCGGAAGCTAACTTCTTGGCGCCGGGAATCTCGGATCACTCGCCTATGGTGGTGAAGGTTCTTAGACTGACTCCTCGGAGGAAGCCCTTCATGTTTTTTGACTTATGGATGAAGCACCTGGAGTTTAACGAGATTGTCTCGCAAGTTTGGAATGCCCTTGGGGTTGGAGTCCCTATGTATAGGCTTGTTTGTAAACTCAAGGCTCTTAAATGCCGACTCAAGTAGTTCAATAGAGATTCTTTCTCTAATATCTCCGCCAAAACCCTTAATGCGAGGAAGACTTTAGAGAACACTTAGGCAGCCTTGCAGCAAAATCCCTTTTTTGTCGACCTTGCTGAGGTGGAAAAGAACCAGAGGCATATCTTTACAAAGTTGCGTGTCTCGGAGGAGTCCTTCTTCAAGCAGAAGTCTAGGGTCAAATGCTTAAGGAGGGAGACCGCAATACCAAGTTCTTACACCAGTATGTCAACAAAAGACAGTTGAGAAACAGAGTCCTATCCATCCTCGACTCCTCGGGGAACTTGGTGACTAAGCCTCGGCTAGTGTAGCGTCGTTTTGTAGGTTTCTTTGAGGACCTCCTAGCGCCGCAAAGGGAACTGCTTAAACCTTCGCTGGAGGACTTGAGGGAGGTTATCCAACATCCACTCTCAGATGATCAGGCTGTGCTATTTGCTCAGCCTGTTACGGAGTTGGAAATCCGAGACACTATCTTCTCCTTACCTAGGGGAAAGGCTCCTGGACTGGATGGTTTCATAGCGGAGTTCTTCAAAGAAAACTGGGAGATGATTGGTCCCTTAGTCATGGCTACTGTGATGGACTTCTTCACCTCTAGAAAGCTCTTAAGGGAGATTAACAATACCATCTTGGTGATGGTTCCTAAAGTGCTTAACGCCACATCCATAGAGGATTATAGGCCTATCGCCTGTTGCAACGCTATTTACAAGTGCATTACTAAGGTGCTTGCTAATTGAGTGGCCCTAGCCTTGAAGAGCATGATAGGCCCTTATCGGACTGATTTTGTTAAAGGCAGGAGAATTAGAGATAACATCTTGTTGGCCCAAGAGTTGTTCACTAGCTTCCATCTAGAGCCCTATCTCCTTAAATGTGCGATAAAGGTGGACTTCAGGAAAGCCTATGATACTGTGGATTGGGACTTCCTTGAAACTGTCTTGCTGGTGTTTGGCTTCCCTCAATCGGTGACGCGACTTATTATGACCTATGTGCTCACACCCAAGTTCTCTATTGCTTTGAATGGAGAGCTCCACGGGTTCTTTGCAAGCGGCCGATGTCTTCGCCAAGGTGATCCCGTCTCCCTTTACCTTTTCACTTTGGTTATGGAAGTGCTTTTAGGGATCATTCTTAGGTACTCTTTGAGGCCTGATTTCAAGTTCTTTTGGAAGAGTAAGGCGACGGGCCTTTTACATCTCTTTTTTGCAGATGATGTCTTCCTTTTTTGTGAGGCAGGCCTTCCTACAGTGGCTCTCCTCAAGGAAGGCCTTCGTATCTTTTCCTCGTGGAGTGGCCTTTGTCCTAACTTGTGCAAGAGTGAAATTTTCTTGGCGGGTGGTGCTCCCTCCTTAAGGAATGGTATTCTCTTTGAGTTGGGCCTTTAAGAAGGGAACTTGTCGGTTCGGTACCTAGGGATTCCCATAATCACTTCGAGAATTAGTAAAGCAAACTGTTGCACCCTAGTCAATCGTATCACTGCAAGGGTTCAGTTTTGGACTCACCGGTTCCTCTCTCTTGTGGGACGACTTCAGCTTATCAGGTCAGTTCTCCATGCTATACAAGCCTACTGGGCTAGTGTATTTGTTCTACCTGTAGCTATGTTGGACCAGATAGAGAAAATCCTTAGACAATTCCTGTGGAAAGGGCCGGACTTGGGCAGGGGTGGTGCTAAGGTAGCTTGGGATGAAGTCTGCTTTCCAAAGGATGAAGGAGGGCTAGGTATCAGGAGGCTCCATGATTGCTATAAAGCTGCTATGCTGAAGCATAGCTGGCTCTTGTTCACTGACAAGGAGGCGCTGTGGTGTAGGTGGGTGTGGCATCCCAAAAATTCAAAGCCAAGCCATAAGGTGTGTTAAAGTCTTTAATTAGGTGATAGAATTTCCATGGCTTATGTTTTAGCCAATAGTCTTTTAATTTGATGATTTGTGCTTGTGATTGTGGAAATTTAAATTTAATAAGATTAATAATCTATGCTTGGCCATATGATTTAAATTTCAATGAGCAAAAATATCCTAAGACTTTGGCCAAGATGAAAATTGGAATTCAAAAATATTTATAGAAGGAATTTCAAAAAAAAAAAAAAAAAAAGAGAGAAAGGGGATTAATTTTCGAATGGGCCTTAAGCCCATTTGGCCTAAGCTTGATGGGCCAAGCTAGTCGGCCCAAGAGGGAGTTCGACCGGCCCATTAAGGCCCAAAGGAAGAGGTGGCCGGCCCATGCATGGATCAAGACAAGTGGCGCAAAGAAGGGCATGCATTGGCCTAGACTAGGATGCCATGCATTGGTCCATTTTGGTGGCAAGCAATGATGAGAAGATGGGGATATAAAAAGAGAGAGAGAAAGGTGAGTGAGCGGTTTTTGCTCCATTCGGCCAAGAGAGTGAGCCGAGAGAGTGAGATGCGAGAGAGGAGGAGAAGGAACCGTCGCCGTCCGCCGTGATCGTCGCCGGTGTGCCGCCGTTCGTGAGGTCTAGAGGCAAGTTGGGAATCCACTTTCTACTCTTGCACAAATGTTTTCGCATGAACTGTTTGGAGTCAGAAACTTGTTTGAGCTTGCATGTGTGTTTAGAGTCCGATTTTGGCTTCGATTTCTTCATGAAAGTTGTATCTAACATCTTGAAATATAACATACTGAAGTTTCGTGGAAAATGATGGAGATTTGAGGGGTAAAACCCTCATCCTACGGAGATGCTAGATCTGGAATATTTTCGTATGAACTGTTTGAGTCAGAATGTTGTGAGAGCTTGCATGCATGTTTAGAGTTCGATTTTGGCTGTGATATCTTCATGGAAGTTGTATATAACGTCTTGTAATATAACATACTGAAATTTCGTGGAAAATTATGGAGATATGAGGGGTTAAAGTTCTATTATACGGAGACCCTAGATCTGTGAAGCTTTCACTGACTTCTTGCTGGATTCTTGTTTGCATGTTGATTTCTGTTGAATATTTGACTTCGATGTCTTCATGAAAGTTGTATGTAACACCTTAAAATACAACATACTCAAATTTGAAGCGAAAATAACAAGTATAGCTTGGTGAATCGGCTAGATCTTGAAAATGATGGTTCTGGTGAGGTATTTCGAGACACCCGAGACTTCATGGACTTAAATGGCGACCATAATTTGGTTATTTGACCTAGATCTCTTCATGAAACTTGTAAAGGACACCTTTTTACATAACATACTAAAATTTCAGAGGAAACGAAAGAGAATAGATGGGTGAAATCTAAATATTTCGGAGATGTGTGTTCTGGACGACGCGGTAGTGGTTCCAGAAGTTTCGTGGGGTTGTATAAATTAATGTAAAAATAATTTGGCTTATAGTTCTGCATTAAAAATGCACGAAAATGTGTTGTCTATCACCCTGTAAAATTTCGTAATTTTTGAAGGCCATATGCGTATTTTAATCGAATTTATTTGGAAACTGTGCAATTCTGGTCATTATCCGAATATCATGTGCTATTTTGTGGAAATTGTGAAATTATAAGAAATTCAATTTGGCCATGAATTTTGTATGAAATTGTGATCCTATTGATTTGTTTAATGATTGTTTGAATATTATGATTTTGGGAAAATCATAGATGCCCGGAATGTGGGGGGCCGGATGCCCGGTTGTATCTTGGATACATGCCCGGAGGTTTTTCTCGCATGGGATGCGAGTGTAAAATATGAGATAAAATTGATGAATCGAGGAAGGGTGATGTGGTGATCAAATTTAAAGATAAAGATGAAAATTAACTCATGGCGTGATATGGTATGATATGCATGATGATATGCATGATGATGGTGATGATGATCTGATATGATATGATGATCACCCATGGTATGATATGCATGATGATATGCATGATGATGATGATGATATGTGTTGTGATATGATGATCACCCATGGTATGATATGCATGATGATATGCATGATGATGATGATGATATGTGTTGTGATATGATGATCACCCATGGTATGATATGCATGATGATATGCATGATGATGATGATAATATGTGATGTCATGATGTCATGATAAGGATGACATGTATGATATAATGATGCGATGATGATGATTATGATGATGACATATGATGATATGATATGCATGATGATAAGGCATGATGATGCATGATAGCATTACGCATGGCTACAAGGTAAGTTACGCCTGCAATGCATGTATGAATTGTATGATACATTGAGTGGTTATTGGATGCCTTTACCTGCTGAGTGGTTGTACTCACCCCTTTTGGGGACCAACATTTCAGATTAGTAGATGGTTTGAGCGGTTGGATATGACCGCGGGGAGAAGGATAGCAAAGGAGGGAACCTTTGGACGCCGACACTGGTTGATGGACCTTAAGCATACGATTGTGGGAGGAGATGTCGGTCATCTTTTAAAGTATAGCCGAGTATAGAAACATTGGCATTTCGATGTACTGACTAAAGATGTCCATATGCTTTATGTAAATAAACGTGTCCGGCTTTAACTTATATAAGATGTTCAGTAGGTGTGCATCGATTTCTGAATGTAGGGAAGGGAATTGTTGGACATGCTTCCGTTATGTAAATTGCGCAAGGGACTGTTAATAAAAGATGTAAACCCCCATGGTTGTATGGACCCGCTGCAACTAAAAATGGTATCAGAGTGACTTGTTATTTGGGAAAGAAAAAGGAAAAGCTAAATGTGGTGACTCTAGCGGATCGGGGGCCGTCGAGGGGTGCCACAGTGGGTCCATTCCACTTTCTTAGGAAACAAGAACTTCTGGGTTGCTAGGAAACCAACCTTTGGCTCCTGGGCTTGGAAGAGCTTGTTGAACCTAAGAAGTGATTTCCGGATGGCCTTTAACTGGAAAATTGGCAAAGGCCAAACAACCTCTCTATGGTTTGATAACTAGCACCCTAGGGGACCCCTGAACTTGCTCTTCTCAGATTCACTTATATACAGCTCAGGGCTTCCTAGGCAGGCTTGTGTTGCTGACCTCTTCTCTAATGTTGGCCAAGCTCTCAAGACGGTACTTGAATCATGGTGTCATCCTCTCCCGGTCCTTTATGGTGATTTGGATCGTTGTTGCTGGCGAGAAAGCTCGTCGAGCCGGTTCACGGTGGCATCGGCATGGAACTTCATCAGGAAGAAGAGAGCTCAGGTCCAGTGGCATGCCTTTGTGTGGGACAACGCCATAGGGCCTCGGTATCAGCTTAATCTCTGGCTCATGGCCAATCACAGACTTCCTACCCAAGCTCTCCATCTATCTTATGGTAGAATTGGGAATGCTGCCTGTGCATTTTGCAAGAGTATGCCCGACTCTATTGATCGCCTATTTTTTTATTGCTATGTCACGGCTGGCATTGCTTTCTTTTAGGCTTCTAGGTGCAATTTGCCTTGGCGCAACAGAACTTGGAGGGAGAACCTCCGCTGGGCCGCTACCTACTTGATGGGCAAAGACTTCTATAAGTGCATTGCCCATTTTTCCTTTGGCGCTATTTGTCATATTGTTTGGAAAAACAGGAATAGCATCATCTTTAGAGACCAACCTCTGACGATCCCAGCCATGAAGAACCATCTCTTCAAGGTGGTTCGTGACAAGGTTATCACCTTTAGGAATGTTGAAGATAGTTACAGAAACAGAAGGTTGCAGAGAAGTTGGGGCCTAGACCCAATTATTTTCTCTGGGGACCCGTAGGTAGTTGGTTCTGTCGGTGCCTCCCCCTCGCCTTTGGCTTGTTTGGTAGTTGGATGTCCATGCCGTGCTTCTCTTTTGGCTTTGGTGTTGTAGTGTGTGTGCCACGCTTAGCGGCTTTTACATCTCATCACCCTTCCACTCCTTTTGTTTCTTGCATTTGGAGTGTAAGTTTCTGGTGACGAGAGCTTTTGTACATTTGGCCTTTCCTCAATATATTTATTATCTTTTACCCAAAAAAAAGTCCTAAACCTTTGTCTTTGTGCCGATTTAGTCCTAAACCTTTTTTTGGTGCCGATTTAGTCATAAAACTTTTTTATTTGGTGCCAATTTAGTCCTTCCAGCAAATTTAGGTCGAAAAATGCCTACGTGGATACAAAGTCAGCGCCGGCCATCCTATGTGGCTAGACCGGCGTTGACATGGATGCTTGAAAACAAAACGACACCGTTTTATAAAAAAAAAAGAAAAAAAGAAAAGAAAAGACCTAGAACCTTCAAAACAGAACGGCGCTGTTACTTCTCTTACGTTTTCCCTTGCCCCAAATCAAGCAAGCGTCTTAAATGATGAAGGAAGAACCCTAAATCCCATCTGCTCGTTAACGAAGTCGGAAAGTTGTCGCTAGCATTCCGCCATGGCCGCGCCGTTCTTCTCGACGCCTTTTCAGCCCTACATTTATCAAGTAAATTTCTGAATCATTTTGCCTAGGAATTGCAATTGAGGATAGAGGTTTTGTTTACTTTGGTTAGAGTTCGGATTCATTTTCCGTCGACCCCTTTTTAGCTCAGGCCACCACATATCAGGTGATCATTTTCTTGCGGCCGAGATTTAGTGAATTGAAAATTGCGGAGCTGATACTTTGGAAGAGGTATTGGTGTGTCACGACAAGTGGAGAAGAAGTTCTGCACTTAGTATTATCATTTTCAGTGAATTAGCGTCTTTGGATAAGTGGAACTTTGAGTTTGGTCGGGAACGAGGTTCCATGATTTGAGTTTTGGGGGTGTCGGCATGAGAAGCAGTAGATTTCTAAGTCGGTTTGTTGAGGTGAAAATGGTGCCTGCCACATTTGTGTCAATGTTGTTGGATTGTATGATTTGTATCACTTCTATGTGCATTAGTTTTCAGCTAAAGACCTACTGGAATTTGTTCATACATTGCAAGCATCAGAAAAACTACATCTTTGTTGGTTGGATTGTATGATTTGTATCACTTTGATGTGCATTCCTTTTTAGCTAATGACTTGTTGGAATCTCTTTGTGCATTGCAAGCATTAGAAAAAGCAGAACATGAAGAATATTTTCTTGGGTGTATGTGATGAAATGTGAGAACATCATATGAGATAATAATTCAAAAATTGTGATCAAGTTTCTTCAGTAAATTAATGTTAAGAGGTCTACTTAGCATTCCATGTAGACAAAATTATAAATCCTCTATGCTCTCGAGTGATGTAAGTCCAGTGACAATGTGAGTTATTTTGGCTCTTAAAAAGGCTAATTTTTCTTAAACCTTTGTAGAAAGTGATTAACTAGTTTCTCTGTTAATAAAATTTGAATATAATTTCTACCCATGCTTGTGTGACTGGTGGTTGCTCATCTTAGATGTGACATCCCAAAAATTCACTGACCCTATTAGTATAACCGGATTATTTAAGGCTTGGATTATTTTAAATTGGGCCAGAAGACGAACCCGATGGACCGTGAGGAATGTGTGGGCTTCAGAAGTTGGCGGGCCACATGAATTGGATATGTTTAGTCGAATGGAAGATTTGGACTTGGGCTTGGCTTGGATCGGGCCAAGGCTCGGGTCTATTAGAATAGTGAGATAAGTTTAGTGGGATGAGATGTCATAGAATGAGCCTATTGGGCCAAAGACGGGTATTTAGGCCCAAGTGTTTTTATTTTCGATTAAGTTTATAGATTATAGTTATGATGATTCGATTAGTGATTGTAATACTAATATCGATTTCTAACTTTAGCTTTTCTTGTGATAAATCTTTCGTAGATTAGTGTTGGATTCCAAATATGTTATATGATTTCATAAATTTGCATAATTACAAGAGAAATGAGATTAAGTGAAAAACATTAGAAACTAATAAACCGACTAACGATGTGGATTAGAGACTAATTGATATCGATTGACAGATGTTGGAAAGAAGTCGTGCATGGAGGCCACGATTCTTCTCTCTTCTCCCTTCTCTCTCTCTTCTCCCACAGTTTTCCCTCCCCCAAAACCGAAACCACCGAAGGAAGACACAATCATTAGATTTTGCTAATGATTAACCTACCCTAGGGATTAGCCTATAGCTCTATTTCCCCTCATAACTCTCGCCATCTCTTCTCTCTCTCCAAAGCAACTGAAAACTTCTCTCTTCTTCCCCTCTCTCTCTCTCTCTCTCTCGATCGAGCAGCGAAGAAACCAGCAGCACTTCAGCGATTTTTCTTCTTCTTGCGCGAGAATAGGTGCTGACCTTTGAAGCTTTTTGAGTCCTCAAGTAGCTGAACAAAGGTAAGGAAAGATGAACCTCTAAACTAGAAGTTATCTACAGATTTTGTCAAAGGAATTTGTGAACTAGCCAGATGGTGGAGGATTAGGTGTGATGTTGCTGTTTTGTGTTGGATTGAGCTAGATGAACTCTAGATTGAAGGTATGAGTCTTTGCATGTTGCATTAGAGCCTTGCATGTCTCAAAAATTGAGTGTGAGTCGGCTGAGTTAGTCAAGCAAGGTATAGTGGTGTTTGCCAAGTGAGTAAGAGTGATGCATGTTGCGGTAGGTGAGCCTAGATGCGAATACTAGCTCTGAACCGAGTTGTGGAAGATTCTAAGTAAGTGAAAACATGCTATGGTTACCTTAGATGCTGTAGAAGCATGCCGAGATACCACAAGAGGGATTGGTAGAGAAACTAATGGTTTAGTTGAGCTAAAGATGAAGAAAATGGTGCAAGACATTTTGTTCTAGAGAAATAAAGATGGAAAACCCTTTTATTTTGTGTTGCCTTGAATCTTAATGATGTAGATAAGGAAAAGAAAAAATTTACTTGAGAGAACATCAATTAAATTAGGTTCTACTTCTAGTTATAGCAAAATGGATGCGAAAACGTGTAGGCAGGAGTACTTCTCTTTGAAACAGTAAGCTGTATTGTAGAAGATAGCAAGACCTTTGATGATTCCACGAATTTTCTGAAATTTGCTAGATTGAATTGGACCTCAAACCCCTTATGAAATTTGTAGGATACATCCTTAGGAATAACATGTCAAAATTTGAGAACAAATGGACATGTTTCGGGTAGTGAAACGATCTTTCTTCTGTAGGTACTAAACCGGGAAGATGCTGCAGAATTTTACAAAAGAAGATAGCAATTACTGCTCTTAATGCATTGAGATATTGTGGCATCCGAGAATTTCAACTACACCAATTAAGTATATATGGAACAAGAGAGGAATATTGACATTGTTCAAATTAAATTTTGTACCGGAGGAGTGGAATTCTATTTTTGCTTGAAATATCGTGTAATGTCTCTTGTTTGTGCAATTTGACGAGAAAGGAAAAGAAACCTTGTCACTTGATCGAAAATGTTTCATGTAAAGATTTTGGTTATATATATATATAAGAGTATAGATTTATTTCTTTGGTTATATATTTATGCTTCATAATTATGGGCCTATATTTTTGGAGACCATGGGCCATTTTAGTTTGGACTTTTGGCCTCAGAATTTTGGGCCCAAGCAGGCCCAAAGAGCCACCAAGCGTGTCAACCAAAAGAGAGGGGGGAGAGGAGGAACCGGAAAAGTGGAGGCACGCCCATTGCATGGACGTGCAAAGTGTCTTCATCCTTGGGGCCACTTGTCACTTGCATGCAAAATCCAATAATTACTAGTCTATTAAGCAAATAAAAGGGAGAATGAAAGAGAGTGCTCGTGTGAGGGAAAGAGAAGAACCGAACAGAATTTTGAGTGAGTGAGAGGGAGAGTTCGAGCAAGGGAAGCAGGCACGTGTGAGTAAGGGCTGTGAGGGGGAAGAGGAGGACAGTCTTCTGCCCGTGCCAAGCTGCCGCTGTTTGTTCGCCGCTTTGCCAGCCATCTTTGTTGCTGTTTGTGCTTGAGTTTAAGGAAAGTGAAGTCCTAAACCTACCCCTTGCATTGCTGTGTGTATGTGTAGTAGATGGTAAGTCTTGGTTGTGGTAGATGGGATGACATTTCGGAGCTTTGAAGGGAGATTCGTTGGTCATGCATGCTGATTTCGGAAAGACCAGTCCGACTGTCCGTGAGTTTGTGTGTTGCATGTGACTTTTTAGTTGAAATATTGTTTTGACATCTTCATGAAAGTTGTAGAGAACACCTTGAAGAACAACATACTAAAATTTTAAGAAAAACGAACAAGTATTGGTTAGGGAAATGATTTTTCTTTGGAGGAGTTAGATCTGGAATTCGCTGTACTGACCTTTAGAGATTTCGTGGTCCGTAAAGTAACCTTCTTGTGAAAATCTCACTTCTATATCTTAATAAAAGTTGTATTATACTTCTTGAGGTAAAACATATCAAAATTTTAGAGGAAATGAACATATGTAGGTCGGTGAAATGAGTTTCTTTTGAAAGATGATAATCTGGAAAAGATGAAACCGAGGACAGGGGGAAATAATCGTCTATATCTATCAATCTAAAACGATTTGGGTTTCGATGTCTTCTTGAGATATTCACCTCTGAGACTTTTCTATAACATGTAAAAATTTCAGAATTTTTGGAGTTCATTTGGGTATTTAATTTAAATTACTCCCCAAACTGTGCAAGCCGAAATATTGAAGTTTGAAAAACTGTGATGTATGGACCTTACCGTTTTGTGTGAAATTCTTTTGGTATGGAGTTATTCATGAGATATTTGCCTTGAGGTCTTGTCTACAAGGTGTTAATTTTTCAGAATTTATGTATTCTGATTTATTCGAAGCATTGATGTGTTTTGAGAAATAAATGAAATTATCCTTGTGATGTAATACTTTGAGTGGTTAATTTGGCTGCATATGTGATGACATATGGCATGTTATATAGCATGAAAATTTGGTTGAAATCTTTGACATTATTGCAACAAATGCCATGTTGAAATTGAGATACATGTGTGAATATAAAATTGAGAAAATGACGAGATTGTCGGAGGTGTGAGCCGACAATGCCCTGGGAGTTTTAGGATGCCCGGAATGTGGGGGTGCCAGATGTCCTCGGGAGTTTCGAGATGCCCGGTGGTATACGGTACGTAATTCCAGGGGGAATGCCTGGTGGTATGTTGGTACGTAATCCCGGAAGCCCTAGAGGTGTGTGCCGGGGGGATTCCTCGTGATGCTAGTTGAGATACGAGATGCCCGGAGATGTGTGCCGGAGGCTCCTCGTGATGCCAGGTTGGATGCGAGCGATAAATTGTGGGATGCAAACATTGATCCCTGGAAAGAAAAAACTGATGAGATCCTCGTGAAAGATAAGAATTGAAAGTGAATCATGTGCATGGTGATGTATGCTTGATAGCATGGATGATACGAATCATGGTAATATATGCACGATGGCATGGCAAGATATGCATGACTGCATGGTAATATATGCACGACTGCATGGTGATGTATGCTTGATAGCATGGATGATATGAGTGCATGGTGATATATGCATGTTGCATGGTGATATATGCATGATGCTTGTCGATGAGTGCATGGTGGTAAATGTACATATGGCATGGGTATGCATAAATACTTGATGATGAGTGCATAGTAGTATATGCACATATGGTATGGGTATGCATGAATGCTTGATGATGATGGCATGGTGATATATGTATGGTTGCAAGGTGAGGTATGCTTGATATGCATGAATGATATGTGGTTTATTCTTGATTGTTTTGTTTGACGCATTGAGTAGTGTGGTGGATCTTTACTGCTGAGTGGTTGTACTCACCCCTTTTGGGGAATAACATTTCAGACTAGATAAGATACCTCTGCTACCACTGCCATCAGTAAATGGATCAAGAGGTTGGATATGACCGCGAGGAGGAGGATAGCAAAGGAATAAACTTTTGGACGCCAACACCGATCGATGGACTTTAAGTATACGACTGTTGGAGGAGATGCCGATCATCTTTTGAAGTATAGCCGAGTATAGAAGACTACGGCATTTTGATGTATCAATGAATGATGTCCATCTGGTTTAAGTAAATAAAAGTGTTCGGCTTTTACCTATAAATGTTTAATAGGTGTGCATCATTTTCTAAATATAGGGAAGGGAGTTGTTGGATGTGCTTATGTATATGAACTGCGCAAAGAACTGATCTAAAAGATGTAAACCCCCAGGATTCATGAATTATAATGAAATTCCTTGGTATCAGAGTATTACATTATCAGGTCAAGCGGAAGAGAAAGGTAAGCGATCAGTGGTGACCCTAACGGTTCGGGGGCCGTCGAGGGGTGCCACAGATATAGACTTAGGTTTCTTCACAGGAAATGTTAATCTATGTCTCTTCTATAACATACTAAAATTTCATAACATTCCAATAAGATTAGATGTACTTTCTATGTTTATGTTTGGAATTGCCCATATTAACTCATAAACTGCTTTGATCCGAGAATGTGTAATAGTAGTTGTGTCTTTTGTACCTAACTTTCATGACATATAGAGAGTTTAATGATCTCATGATAATTGTTAGTTCAAGTATTGAGCATGCCTCTTCCATCATTTGAAGTAAAGTCATTGTATAGTTACCAAGAGTGACATGCGCATGCAATGAATGTGATGCGTTGCGCTTGATTATGGGGTGAAAATTGTTTGGCATGGAATGGGACTTGTCAAAATGGTTTTACTTTATACTTAGGACTTGTGTGATGTTTGGCACACGAGAATTATGTGCTCTGATCTTGATTATGTTTGAGGAAATTGTTTACTCTTGAGGTCTTGTGCATGCTATGATGGCATTAATCAAAGGTGTGATGTGTGAAATGTGCGCATGAATGAGTAAGAGATTTCCATCGGTACTGAGATGCTGGTGATGCCCCGGGAAATGGGATGCCCATGCTATGTGATCTTGGATGCCTCGGTTGAACACGACGCCGGGATGCCTTGGAGTGAGATGCCCTTGTAGGTGATCAAGGATGCCTCGGTTGTGGGATACTAAGATGCCTTGAAGTGAGATGCTCCATGCTAAGTGATATTGGGATGCCTCGGTTGTGTGATACTGAGATGCCTCGGAGTGAGATGCCCATAATAGAAATATTGTGGAAGTCTGGATGTGGGATTTCGGAAGTGACTCGATCGGGCCAGCCGTGTTCCAGTGGGTAAACTAATCGAGCGTGGACTTGTTATTCACACTATAATATAAATTTCACTTGGCGAGTGAGTTCATCCGTTGATGTTGCATTACATCTTGGCACAGAATTAGAGCAGGAGGTATACATATGCATTTGACATTTTACTATGGTGTGATCATTCTTGTGATGTCCCAGTATTCAATTAACCATACCTCTGACAATCCTGTCTTAGCATCTTAAACTGTTTGGTCATGATTCTCTTGTATTCTTTGACAGCTGTGGATTGTCTAGGTTAGAGTCTTTTTATTTCTTTACTAAGCATTGCTCATTCCTTATTATTATTATTTTTAGATTGTCAGTATGAACGTGTCGCTGATAGCTTGTTATGGTCTAATAGCACGTATTGAGACTACTTTTCATGATGTGTATGGTTCTGATGTCAAGATGACCTTTACGAAGTATGAGGCTATGATGTGGATGGATGATGGCATATCGGATTTGATCCCGATGAGGTTTGTTGAGTGGTTCATAAACCACGAAGGGGAGATGTTTGGCCCTCTTCCTTTTGGTTCTAGAGGACCTGGAGCTAGGACGAATGGCGCCTAGACGCCCATGATCATGTAGAAGCTGGAGGAACGTCTTTTGTTTTTTGATGGACGTGGGCTTGTGTGGGATAGTGGAGTTAGAAACCCCCTCACCCTTTTCCCTGGTTGTTTACTTACGCCTTTACTTTTGAACTTGTAAGTATGTTGTAAATAGGCGAAAAACTTGTAAATAGTCCAGGTTGATTTTTGTAAGCCCAAATGATCTTACCAGGAAAGAAATGAAGCTTCTCATTATCCTTATCTATGATCCTAGTTGATTAGATGACAAGACTATTACAGGACAACCTTGTTATATGAAATTTAGATTTTAAAATATCCATGTTATACATGCTAACCTTTAAAGGTGAACGCTAGTTAAACCTCTGTAATGAATAAGTCCTGTAAAGAAAAGATAATCCATATAATTTCCGTTTGCGCTTAGTACGTGACGCTACCGGGACATCACATTAGACTTCTAGTTTGTAAAGTTTTATGGTCATCATCCAATGTGCACTCTCTTGTGGCCAGGTTTTTAAACTAGGATTGACAACAAATACACCACTATGCAATTTACTAGCGAGGTAATTATGCATGCTATTGGTTTTAGGTTTTTTTTTTTTTTTAATAAAACAATGTTTTAGCTTCCTATAGAAACATAGATTTTGGCAACAAGATTTCATTGATGTTTATGTTTATCTATCATCTATTCATCTGTCCATTAATGTTTGCTCACTAATTTGACTATTGGAATTGTCCTAAAACTGACAATGAGGTGTCATTACAAGAGGAGGTTAGTGAATTCATGACGATATCATCAAATTTGTCACAATCAGTGACGCCGGTCTGTCCAATTGACAACGATATGTATGTATTTTTGCTATTGTGGCCTAAAATCTCCTCTACAAATAGCTAGGACAGAAGAAAATTGGGGAAGAAGATATCACAATTATCTGAGATACAACCCTAAAAACAAAGGGGAAAGTTGTGGTTTTTTTGTTTGGGTTGATGTGGAGATCAATTGATTGGCAAGGAGCGTGTCAAAAAAAATTTGCCGGAGCAATGTTGAAGAAGAACCATTGCCAACCCATGACGAAGATGATGGATGTTCGAAGGATGCTGAAATCAAAGCTCTCAAGGCAAAACTAAAATGTGCAAAACAATATATGGCAAATCTGAGGAAAGAAAATTTCAAATTTAAAACATTGTCGGTTGTGTTGTTGTTGTTTATAGTAATGTTAGCTTGCATGTTATTTGGAAATTTGAAGGTGAAGGACATCATGAGTTTGCCTTAGTGTGTGTTATTTTGGACATGTTTTGTACATGTATATCTACTCAAGTTATGGGAATGAAGTGAAGCTTTTCTACTATTTGAAAAGCACGGCAACGAGCTCTTTTGACTATTATATCTCCGTTTTTTTCATATTTAACGCATTATAAATGCTTGCATATAACATCATCTTGACGTATCACGTTGCTCATCCAATGGATGTGGCATCCCAAAATTCATGACGACCTCCAGTTACCTTAAAGTCTTTGAATAGGTGATGGAAGTACCATCAAGTTATTTTATAGCCATTTAATCCATAATTTGTAATAAGGTTTATGGCCAAGCTTTTAATGGATAATTATGTGATAGGAAAGAAAATTCTATCATTGGCCATGTGTATTATAAATTGGAATTTATGGATTTGTGACTACAAGTTAGGTATTTATTTAAGTGGAAAATGTTAATAGATTATTAAAAGGTTAGTGGGCCGAAATTCTTAGGCCAAGCTAGCCCAAAAACCCAGCCCAAGACCCCCACCACTTCGGCCCAAAGCCAGATCCATGGAGCCCATGGGGTAACCAACGCATGAAGGAGGTGAAGCATGGTGGACACTTGTCTTTGAATTGCCTCCACTTGTTCATTACTTAAAGCCACTTGTCCCTCCATGCAAAAAGGGAAGCATGCAAGTATTTAAACAACCAAAAAGAAAGAGAGAGAGGGAGTGGCCAGTTATAAGAGAGTGAGAGAGAAAGAGAGATGTCGAGTGAGAGAGGAAACCGAGAGAGAGGAGGAGGAGGCCGTGTGAGGAAGAAGTCCGCCTGTTCGTCGCCGTTTTGCCTTTGTTTGTTGCTGATTTGTGCTTGAATCTAAGGCAAGTGAAGTCCTGAAACCTACCCTTTACATTGCTGTATGTATGTGTACTAGATGGTAAGTCTTGGTTGTGGTAGATGGGATGAAATTTCGGAGCTATGGAGAGAGACTCGTTGGCCATGCATGCTGTTTCTGGAAAGACCAGTCCGACCATCTTTGAGTTTGTGTGTTGCATGTGACTTTTTAATTGGATTCTTGTTTCGATTTCTGGATGAAAGTTGTAGATAACATCCTAAAGTATAACATACTAAAATCTGAGGTAAAATAGATGAGTTTTGAGGGGTGAAACCCTCCCTCTACCAAAATGTTAGATCTGAAGCTGTTTTGTTGACCTCTTGGTGATTTTGTGTGTTGCATGTAACTTTTCACTGAGAATTTCACTTCAACCCCTTCACAAAAGTTGTAGAGAACATCTTGAAGACTAACATACTCAAATTTGAGGTAAAACGAACAAGTATAGCCTAGTGAAACGATTTTTCTTATGAAGACGTTAGATCTGGAAATGTTGTACTGAACTCCAGTGACTTCGTGGACTATAAAGTGACTTTCCTTTAAAATTCTCACCTTGATCCCTTAATGAAAGTTGTAGTAGACCTCTCGAGGCAAAACATATAAAACATTCAGAGGAAAAGAAGGAAGATAAGTAGGTGAAATCGTGATTTTTCGGAGACGGCTAAACCTGGAATGTTCCGTACTACGAACGGGGGCTTCAACCGTCCATAATTAATTATCTAGAATGAATTGGACTAAATTTTTTCATGAAACTTGTACCTCTTGGTCTTAAATACAGCGTGTCCAAATTTCAGAATTTTCTGAGTTTATTTAAGGGTTTAATCGAAATTGTTTTCAAAATTGTGCATGGATGATGTTAAAATCCTTCTTCGGTGATGCATGGACCTGTACGTATTCTGTGAAGCCTTGTTTGATATCGTGTTCTTCACAAAATGTGTTTTCTTAGATCTTATCTACATTGTGGTAAATTTTTAGAATTTATTTCTATCGTTTGCTAATTTTCTAAATTTTTTCATGAATATCATGCATTCTGTTTAAGCTGGAAATTGTTTTATTTACTGTTTATTCGATTTATTATGTAAATCATGATATCCTGGATTATTACTCGTGCAATGACATGATGACATTCATACATTTCATATGACATCAAAGGATTGATGGATTTTCATGAACTCAATGAAGTTTTCAAAATCATTGCATCAAATGATACTTTTCCCAAGGAATATTATATGATTTTAAAAAGGGCTGCTATCAAATCATTGGCATTGTTGCATCAAATGTGATATTGAAAATGATATGTATGGGAATATGCATTGTGGTGATGAGAAGGTCGTCAGAGGTGTGAGCTGACGATGCCCCGGAAGTGTCGGGATGCCCAGAATGTGGGGGTGCCAGATGCCCGGTGGCCTAGTGGCGTAATTCCGGAGGGTCCTCAGGAGTTTCGAGATGCCTGGTGGTATACGGTACGTAATTCCAGGGGGAATGCCTGGTGGTATGTCGGTATCCCGGAAGCCCTGGAGGTGTGTACAGGGGGGATTCCACGTGATGCTAGTTGGGATGCGAGATGCTCGAAGTGTGTGTACCGGATGCCCGGAGGTGTGTGCCGGAGGTTCCTCGCGATGCCAAGTTGGGTGCGAGCGATAAATTGTGGGATGCAAACATTGGTCCTTGGAAAGAAAAACTGATAAGATCCTTGTGAAAGATAAGAATTGAAAATGAATCATGTGCATGGGTGTATGCATATGGCATGATGCGTGATCTGCTTATGAAAGTAAATTAATACTATTTGATATTGAAAATGCGATCATGAAGGCATGAATGGATCTCATGGTGATGTATGCTTGATAGCATGGATGATATGAATCATGGTGGTATATGCACGATGATATGGTGAGATATGCCTTATTGCATGGTGGTATATGCACATATGGCATGGATATGCATGAATGCTTGATGATGAGTGCATGGTGGTATATGCACACATGACATGGTGATATATGCATGAATACTTGATGATGAGTGCATGATAGTATATGCACATATGGTATGATGACATATGTATGGCTGCAAGGTAAGTTATGCTTGAATGCATGAATGATATGTGCTTCGTTATGATGCCTTGATTGTTCTGTATGACGCAATGAGTAGTTTGGTGAATCTTTACTGCTGAGTGGTTGTACTCACCCCTTTTGAGGATTAATATTTCAGACTAAATAAGATTCCCCTATTGCCACTGCCACCAGTAGATGGATCGAGTGGTTAGATATGACCGCGAGGAGGAGGATAGCAAGGAAGGAACTTTTGGATGCCGACACTGATCGATGGACTTTAAGTATATGACTGTTGGATGAGATGTCGGTAATCTTTTGAAGTATAGCCAAGTATAGAAAACCAAGGTATTTTGATGTACCGATGAATGATGTCCATCTGGTTTAAGTAAATAAAAGTGTTCGGCTTTTACCTATAAATGTTTAGTTGGTGTGCATCGTTTTCTGAATATAGGGAAGGGAGTTGATGGATGTGCTTCCGTTATATAAATTGCGCAAGGGACCGATAAAAAAAAATGTAAACCCCAGGTTGTATGGACCCGTTGCAATTGAAATGGTATCAGAGTGACATATTATTAGGGAAAGTGAAGGTAAACGAACTGTGGCGACCCGAACGGATCGGAGGCCGTCGAGGGGTGCCACACCTTGTTTTGGTATCAGAGCTATGGTTTATTTGGAGTGATAAGGTGCCTCAGATGGAAATGAGGATAGAATGATGCACACCATAGGGTACTAACCAAGAGTAGTTGACTAACTTTGAACAACGGGTGATGGATATTCACTCGTAGATCCCTGGTAACTAGTGTGATGCTGCTTTTGTGTGTCAGTAACATTCTATGTTGCTTATGTGACTTTAGTAATAACCTTAATTAATGATCTGACTAGTGACACCGAGTTGCAAATTATTCTTGAGGCAAATGCTTGGAAAACTGTAGGAAAATCATGGTACGAGCTGGAAGTACTCATCCATCGAGGGCTGAAGCCTCTGCTGCAAGGGCTGAACCCCGAATGGATGACATCTTGCAAGCATTGGCCAATATTGGAAATCTGATGGAAAGGCAAGCACAGCAACAACCCGGAGTGGAACGTCGCCCTCAAGGACTGGTGGAACAATTTCTGAAGTTGAAGCCACTTAAGTTTATTGGAATGGGAAGTCCTGAGGAGGCGGAGTAATGGATTGATGGAATGGAACAGATTTTCCGGTTGTTGAACTGTAGCGATGCTGAAAAGATAACCTTGGCAGAGTACCAATTGGAGGGAAATGCAAAGTTTTGGTGGAGAGCTTCAAGAGATACAATCTTTCCATCAGGTACTGATATAAACTGGGATGAGTTTGTTAAGGCTTTCAATAGGAAGCATTTCTCTGATTGTGCCAAGGATAGGAAGATCACTGAATTTGTTCAGTTGGAACAAAGGGAGCTGACAGTAGACCATTATGAGGCAAAATTTTCTGAATTGTCTAGGTATACTCCTAGGTTGGTTGAGGATTGAGAGGAAAAGGCTAAGAGATTCATGAAAGGATTAAGGACTGATATTAGAAAACAACTAGTGCCTTTGAATATAAGGGATTATAATGAGATTTATGAGAGGGAACAGTTGGTGGAGCAAGAGTTAGTGAGAGAGCAATCAGAATCTAAGAGGCAGATGACCTTTAATGATGTTCGAAGGGGTAAGAGACCTTATCTTGATCAAGGTCAGCCTTGGGAACCTAAGAAAAAGAATAACTTTGGAAATTTTAGAAGAGCTTGGAATGGCTCGACTTTTGGGAGAGTACCTTAACAAAATAATATTTGTCAGAGATGTGGTAGACAACATGGGTCAGGATCTTGTAATAGCCAACCGAGGTGTAATGGATGTGGGCAAATAGGACACTTTAAGAGAAATTGTCCACGCAATGGGTCGCAGCAGAATGTTAGCTCGGTGCAACAGGTACAACAAAGTACTGGTGGACCAAACCTACCAAGGAATCCACAGAGGCCACCAGCACAAGGAAGGGTGTATGTGGTCACTCAAGAGGAAGCAGGAGCTTCCGAAAGTGTTATCTCAGGTATGATTTCGATAGAGGGATAAGAAGGTATATGCATTATTTGATATGAGTGGCATGCATTCATTTGGTCTGCAAAATATAGATGATTGTGAGAAATAGGAGCAAATCTCTAACTATGCCTCTTCGTATTTTTACATCACTGAAGGACATGTTATCTACGTTAGCATGTGAGATGAGTGAGATAACCCTAGGGTAATGAGATTTGGAAATGGACTTGATAGTGATAGTTATGTATGACTTTGACGTCATCGTAAGAATGAACTAGCTCCGTAAGCAATGGACTAGGATGAATGATCTCTTGAGATAGTACTTACCCATGCGCTAAGGATAAAACTGTGAGGCTAAGAATGGGATAGACCAAAGCGGATAATATCTCTGTAAGTTAGTCCCTATCGAGACAAGACCCTCCAATGGATGTGTAGTTTGGGTTCGAACCAGGCGAAAGCTGGTGTACCTGTAACGACCCGATCCAGTGAGGACAGGGAGTGGACGCCGAGGTTAGAGGACCTGAACAAGGAGCGGCTCCTGGCAGGCTTCTAGGATGGCAAAAGGGGATAGGAATTAACCGAACTATGAACTGAATTGGGAAGGTAGTATTTCTAGGATAATTTTATCGGAGTGGTGCAGCGGAAGCATGGTTAAGCTTGTAGAACTCTTGTTTGTGAAAAAGAAGGACAGGTCGATGCGTTTGTGCATTGATAATAGGCAATTGAATCATGTAATTGTTAAGAGTAAGTACTCATTACCTAGAATTGATGACCTATTTGACCAACTGCAAGGAAGTTCGATCTTTTCTAAAAATTGACTTGAGGTCAGGATACCACCAACTAAGGATTAAGAAAGAAGACATTCCTAAGACCGTATTTAGGACTCGCTATGGACACTATGAGTTCCTAGTTATGCTATTTGGATTGACGAATGCCTTAGCTACATTCATGGATTTAATGAATAGGATATTTAAGCCTTATTTGGATCAAATTGTGATTGTCTTCATTTGATGATATCCTGATATATTCTAAAGGACCTAAAGAACATGCGCAACATCTAAGCGTAGTGCTATAAACAAGGCTTAAGGAGTGAATCAGGAGTGAGTTATGAATTTGAGGATTAAGTTATGATCATTTGAGCTAGGTAGTGACTTTCTATTTGAGGATCTCATTGGAAGTCTTGATGCATTGCATGGAAGCATTTAGTATGTATAGATTGATCTTGGAAGTCATGAGTTTGAGTGGTCATATGAGACATGAAATTATTTGTGGTTTATATGTCAGAATAATAGGTTTAATCGATGGTGGTCAACTTTTAATTTTAGGTGATGATCTTAGTTTGAAAAGGTTTGGTGGAATTAGTGGATATGGTCAATTGTGGTTATAGTCTTTCTAAGGTGAAAAGGTGAAAATTCAAGTTGTGGATTTGATGAGTGATTAGTCCAAGTGATGATCTTTTAGGGTGAGACATGAGATATACTCGATGGAAACTAGACAAGTTTTATTTTGGTGGATTGTCGATCTTTGAAATTGAATAAGTCTTGTTGGACTATCGATATTTGAATCGAAGGAATGATGCTATATTTTAGGCTTGAATCTATGTTGCAGTGAAAGCGTAATGAATGTCTTTGTTGGACCGAACCAAATGAGTTATTGGTGGTGTCGATTTTGATGGTTCTAGGCTTGAATTGATGGTGACAAAGGTATAGAAATAATTCGGCTAAATGGTGTGTTAGATTGAGACCGTTAGATATACTAGAATGGAAAAGGGACCATGTGACGATGGATTTTGTGCAAGGATTACCAAGGACATTAAGTGGCCACGACTCCATCTGGGTGATGGTGGATCGCTTGACTAAGTCTACCCATTTCCTAGTAGTTTGCGTAGATTATCCGATGGATAAATTTGTTGATTTATGTGTAAGCCAAGTGGTACGCTTACATGGTGTTCCTATAATTGTCACATCGAATCGAGACTCAAGATTTACTTCCAACCTTTGGCGAAGTCTTCAAACCACCTTAGGGACGAAGCTTCAATTTAATACTGTTTTTCATCCTCAAATAGATGGACAAACAAAAAGAGTGATCCAAGCATTAGAGGACATGTTAAGAGCTTGCATCCTTGACTTTAAAGGAAGTTGGGATGAAAAGTTATACCTGGTACAATTTGTGTATAACAACAGCTTTTAGAAAAGTATAGGCATGTGCTGAGGAAGTATCAGCCAGACCCTGGTCACATGCTCGATCATGAAGCCATCAAAGTGGATGAGAAAGTGAGATACATTGAGGAGCATGTGCAAGTATTGGATCGAAAGGAATAAATTCTCAGGACCAAGAGAATTCCATTGGTTAAGATATTTTGGCGATATCATGATGTGGAGGAAGCCACATGGGAGAGTGAAAACGAGATGAGGGAAAGGTACCCTCACTTGTTTGAAGAGACATAAGTGATGTCTAATTTCGAGGATGAAATTCTCTAAGGAGGGGAGAATTGTGGCATCCCAAAATTCATGACAACCTCCAGTTACCTTAAAGTCTATGAATAGGTGATGGAAGTACCATCAAGTTATTTTATAGCCATTTAATCCATAATTTGTAATAAGGTTTATGGCCAAGCTTTTAATGGATAATTATATGATAGGAAAGAAAATTCTATCATTGGCCATGTATATTATAAATTGGAATTTATGGATTTGTGACTACAAGTTTTATGGCCTTATTATTTTTGCAAGTTAGGTATTTATTTAAGTGGAAAATGTTAATAGATTATTAAAAGGTTAGTGGGCCGAAATTCTTAGGCCAAGCTAGCCCAAAAACCCAGCCTAAGACCCCCACCACTTCGGCCCAAAGCCAGGCCCATGGAGCCCATGGGGTAGCCAACGCATGAAGGAGGTGAAGCATGGTGGACACTTGTCTTTGAATTGCCTCCACTTGTTCATTATTTAAAGCCACTTGTCCATGCATCTTCCACTTGTCCCTCCATGCAAAAAGGGAAGCATGCAAGTATTTAAACAACCAAAAAGAAAGAGAGAGAGGGAGTGGCCGGTTATGAGAGAGTGAGAGAGAAAGAGAGTTGTCGAGTGAGAGAGGGAAACCGAGAGAGAGGAGGAGGCCGCGCGAGGAAGAAGTCCGCCTGTTCGTCGTCGTTTTGCCTTTGTTTGTTGCTGATTTGTGCTTGAATCTAAGGTGAGTGAAGTCCTAAAACCTACCTTTTGCATTGCTGTATGTATGTGTAGTAGATGGTAAGTCTTGGTTGTGGTAGATGGGATGAAATTTCGGAGCTATGGAGAGAGACTCGTTGGCCATGCATGCTGTTTCTGGAAAGACCAGTCCGACCATCTTTGAGTTTGTGTGTTGCATGTGACTTTTTAGTTGGAATCTTGTTTTTATTTCTTCACTAAAGTTGTATATAACATCTTAACGTACAACATACTAAAATTTGAGGTAAAATAGATGAGTTTTGAGGGGTGAAACCCTCCCTCTACCAAAATGTTAGATCTGAAGCTGTTTTGTTGACCTCTCGGTGATTTTGTGTGTTGCATGTAACTTTTCACTGAGAATTGCACTTCAACCCCTTCACGAAAGTTGTATAGAACATCTTGAAGACTAACATACTCAAATTTGAGATAAAAAAAACAAGTATAGCCTAGTGCAACGATTTTTCTTTTGAAGACGTTAGATCTGGAAATGTTGTACTAAACTCCAGTGACTTCGTGGACTATAAAGTGACTTTCCTTTAAAAATCTCACCTTGATCCCTTAATGAAAGTTGTAGTAGACCTCTTGAGGCAAAACATATAAAAAATTCAGAGGAAAAGAAGGAAGATAAGTAGGTGAAATCGTGATTTTTCGGAGACGGCTAAACCTGGAATGTTCCGTACTAGGAACAGGGGCTTCAACCGTCCATAATTAATTATCTAGAACGAATTGGACTACGATTCCTTCATGAAACTTGTATCTCTAGGTCTTAATTACAGTGTGTCCAAATTTCAGAATTTTCTGAGTTTATTTAAGGGTTTAATCGAAATTGTTTTCAAAACTGTGCATGGATGATGTTAAAATCCTTCTTCGGTGATGCATGGACCTGTATGTATTCTGTGAAGCCTTGTTTGATATGGTGCTCTTCACGAAATGTGTTTTCTTAGATCTTATCTACATTGTGGTAAATTTTCAGAATTTATTTCCATCGTTTGCTAATTTTCTAAGTTTTTTCATGAATAGCACGCATTCTGTTTAAGCTGGAAATTGTTTTATTTACTGTTTATTCGATTTATTATGTAAATCATGATATCCTGGATTATTACTCGTGCAATGACATGATGACATTCATAAATTTCATATGAAATCAAAGGATTGATGGATTTTCATGAACTCAATGAAGTTTTCAAAACAATTGCATCAAATAATACTTTTCCCGAGGCATATTATATGATTTTAAAAAGGGCTGCTATCAAATCATTGGCATTGTTGCATCAAATGTGAAATTGAAAATGATATGTATGGGAATATGCATTGTGGTGATGAGAAGGTCGTTGGAGGTGTGAGCCGATGACGCCCCGGGAGAGTCGGAATGTCCAGAATGTGGGGGTGCCGGATGCCCGGTGGCCTAGTGGCGTAATTCCGGAGGGTCCTCGGGAGTTTCGAGATGCCCGGTGGTATACGGTACGTAATTCTAGGGGGCGATGTCTGGTGGTATGTCGGTACGTAATCCCGGAAGCCCTGGAGGTGTGTGCCGGGGGGATTCCTCGTGATGCTAATTGGGATGTGAGATGTCCGGAGTGTGTGTGCCGGAGGTTCCTCGCGATGCCAGGTTGGGTGTGAACGATAAATTGTGGGATGCAAACATTGGTCCTTGGAAAGAAAAACTGATGAGATCCTTGTGAAATATAAGAATTGAAAATGAATCATGTGCATGGGTGTATGCATATGGCATGATGCGTGATCTGCTTATGAAAATGAATTAATGCTATTTGATATTGAAAATGCGATCATGATGGCATAAATGGATCTCATGGTGATGTATGCTTGATAGCATGGATGATATGAATCATGGTGGTATATGCACGATGACATGGTGAGATATGCCTGATTGCATGGTGGTATATGCACACATGGTATGGTGATATGTGCATGAATGCTTGATGGTGAGTACATGATAGTATATGCACATATGGTATGATGACATGATGACATATGTATGGCTGCAAGGTAAGTTATGTTTGAATGCATGAATGATATGTGCTTCGTTATGATGCCTTGATTGTTCTGTGTGACGCAATGAGTAGTTTGGTGGATCTTTACTGCTGAGTGGTTGTACTCACCCCTTTTAGGGATTAACATTTCAGACTAAATAAGATTCCTCTGCTGCCACTACCACCAGTAGATGGATCGAGTGGTTGGATATGACCGCAGGGAGGAGGATAGCAAGGAAGGAACTTTTGGATGCCGACACTGATCGATGGACTTTAAGTAAATGACTGTTGGAGGAGATGTCGGTCATCTTTTGAAGTATAGCCAATTATAGAAAACCATGGCATTTTGATGTACCGATGAATGATGTCCATCTGGTTTAAATAAATAAAAGTGTTAGGCTTTTACCTATAAATATTTAGTTGGTGTACATCATTTTCTGAATATAGGGAAGGGAGTTGATGGATGTGCTTCCACTATATAAATTGCGCAAGGGACCGAAAAAAAAAATGTAAACCCCCAGGTTGTATGGATCCGTTGCAATTTAAATGGTATCAGAGTGACATGTTATTAGGGGAAGTGAAAGGTAAGCGAACTATGGCGACCCGAACGGATCGGGGGCCGTCGAGGGGTGCCACAATGGACCTGTTGTGAATTTCAAAATTATCATCTATAATAATTTGCTTGAAGGAAAATAATTTTAAAAAATGGGATGTTTTTTCTTATGCCCCCAGAAAATGAAGACTCCTTTTGTCTTCTCGTGATTTTGAGTTGACTATTAATTGTTATTGTGGGAGAAAAATCCTATTACATTTTGAAGCTAACAAAACTTTTCTAGTTTTATTCTCATTCTGAGGAATACGAGACTTCGTGTAATTCCTTCAAAGTCTAGTTTACATCAAAAGTCTGCCCCACTCTGACGAAAACCTAGACTGAACGCAAGTGAAGAACGAAGACATAATCATACTCGGGATTATTTTTCTTCCTTCAAGGCTTCAGTACGAACATAATATATCTAGATTTCTGGTTGGAAATATCACTTACCTTTTTGGTTATCTTTATTGGAATCAATCACGGAACGGAAAAATCATTTTTGGAATACAAGTTTATTTGGAAAGAATCTACTTATGGAAACCAAGATTCTGATTGTATAGGCGACCAGGATCTTCGGACTTTGATCTAAATCTTCAAACGGCTTGAGATCTCCTTGATTGATTCCATCCAACGGGTTGATTGGAACAATTCCTCTGGAAAGTGCCAAAGATCGAAAAGGCATAGAGAAGTATTTAAGAAGGTTTTTTAAGTCATTCGATAGAGAGCGTGAAAGAAAAATTCCAAAGTCTGAAGCTTCCTAATCACTTGTTCTTCCTCTTATAGTGCGCAAACTTGTATTCGAAAAAGAGAGAAACTCAAAAGTGTGACTTTACTCTTCACAGAGAAGTCAATATTATAAGGCTGTAATACTCTTTTTCGATTCATAGTGGAAACCAGCCAGAAAGCTGTCAGCGTGAGAGGGTAGACATAGACTTAATTTAAGCCAAACCACTATAAATTTCGTGTTCATTTTCTCTTCCCTGAACTCTTTTATTTTTCTTGGTGTAATATCTTTTTGTGTTTCGAAATAGTTATTAAAGTTTGAATTCCTTTAAAGTCTATTGTTCATCAGACTCGATTTAAAAGTAATGTAATTTTACTGCATTTCGCAAAATTTGTTCTCACACCTATTCACCACCCTCTAGGTGTTTATATTAGCACTTTTAATTGGTATCAGAGCATTGTGTACTTATTTTGTTGAAGTGTTTTTACTTCTAAGCTAAAGATCCTCTATGGCTAGTATTCTGGCTCTAGGATTGATTGAAGGATAAAACAACACTAGACCTCCTTATTTAAATGGGAATGAGTAATGTATGGAAGAACAAAATGAAGACATTTCTCAAATCCAGAGATCCTCTGGAGTGGGATGTTGTTGAAAAAGGAATCAATCCAAAGGCAACATCAACTTCAGACAAAGGGAAAGAAGTGTTTGAGAAAGATGCTGATGAATCCACACAAGCTAAAATTATTAAGAGAAAGGCTCTTGATGTAAAAGCAATTTATTCTTTATACTGTGCTTTATCTCCCATTGAATATAATCGAATTTCTTCTTGTGAAACAACAAAAGAAGTTTAGGACAGACTACATGTTACCTATGAGGGGATTGACCGTGTGAAGGAAACAAAAATAAATATTATGCTTGGACAATATGAAGCCTTCAGAATGAAGCCTGGAGAATCTATTTTTGATATGTTTACTCGCTTAAAAGAAATTGTGAATGGCCTGACTTATCGAGGTCAACCAATTTCTGGACCAATGAAAGTCAATAAACTACTATGTGAACTTTCAAATAACTGGAATCACGTGAAGACTTCAATCAGAGAAACTCAGAGGATCATGCCTCTATCAGTTGACGAACTGATAGGCACACTTCAATCATACGAAGTAGAGTAGATCATTGATGAAGAAGACCCAAAAGGTAAGAAATTAATTGCTTTAAAATCTAATGTTGATTCTGATGATACAGATTCAGATGATGATATTGACGATGAGGAGCTGGCCCTTATGATAAAGAAATTTAGAAAACTGAACATAAATGGAAGAAGATTGAATTGTAATAAGCAAAGCACGCAGAATTCTTAGAAGAAACCAACGGAGGACATTGAAACTAACAAGGATGTTATATGCTTCGAGTGTAAGAAAAATGGGCATATTAGACCAAATTGTCCTTTGTTGAAAAAGAAGAAAGGAAAATCTAAGAAGTACAAGAAAGCTCTTAAAGCAAAAACCTAGAATGACACCGAATGTGAAGAAAGTGAGGAGGAATTTGCGAATTGATATTTGATGGCTCATTCAGAGTCAGACTCAGAATCATAAACTGACACTGATTTAGATTCCAACAAAGAAATTGAGGTTAGTCACTCAAAAATTCCTATTAAAGTCTCTATGTATATAGACGAACTTTGCCTCAATCTTAAATCCTCTCTTAAAAGGATTTCCGAACTAAAAAAGAGAATTCTAAACTCAGGCAACATGAAGTATCTTGGAAAGAAAAGTTTGAAAGTTTGAAAAGAAACTTCAATGATTTGAAAGAAAATTATGATTCTCTTTCAAAAGAAAATGTTGTTTTGAAAAAGAGAGATTTTAGATATTTCAAAAAGGTTTTCCAAGGGATCAGAAAAATTAGAGAAAATTCTTACATCTCAAATACCCTATTTTAACAAATGTGGTTTGGGTATGAATAATGAGACTATTCCTTTAATTGATTTTCCTAAAGTAAAAGAGAGATTTTAACAAAAACTTGCAAAGACATTTTACAAAAATCATTTTTTAAAAAGTGTTCGTAAAACCTGTTGGCTGAAGTGCTCTCAGATATTTTAAGCGTAAAAGCTCATAACATTTTGAAAATGAATGTCCCAAAGTTTGGAGACCAGTTAAGAAAGATTGGGCAAAGAATGTTTTTAATACTAACCCTCCTGGACCCAAGAAAATCTAGGTACTAAAGAAAGTTTGAGTTTTTTCTTCTGATTACAGGTCACTATTAAAAGAAAAGTCAAATGGTATTTGGATAGTGGCTGTTTTAGACATATGACAGGAGACTATAGTTGCTTCGAGAAATTTGAAAAACTAAAAGGAGGAAAAGTTTCTTTTGGTGGAGACAGCAAAGGGAAGATTATAGAATATGGAACAATGAAGATTGGAAGTCTAATTATCAACAATGTTCTAGAATTAGTCGAGATTTCTCTCAATCCTTTACTGGATGAAGGCATGGCAACATATATCTTTTGGATGTAAATTCAGAAAATTCATAGTGCCTTATTTCTATTCAAGATGAAGCAAGTCTCTGGCATCGAAAGCTTAGTCATGTAAATATGAAGTAGATTGCCAAAATTTCTTCTAAGAAGTTGGTTCGAGGACTTCCTAATTTGACTTATTAGAAGTTTGAGTTATGCACTTCTTGCGTCTTAGGAAAACAGGTCAGAAGTTCTTTTAAACCAGTGAATCGGGTTTCTACCAGTCGTGTTTTGTAGCGTCTTCATATGGATCTTTTTTGACCAACAAGAACTCAAAGTCTTGGTGGAAAGAAATATTGTCTAGTAATCGTGAATAATCATTCACGTTTTACTTGGGTATTCTTTTTGACAAACAAGTCTAAGACTTTTTCATATTATTCAAAGTTTGCTAAGGAAGTTTTGAATGAGAAAGGTTATGCTATTTCAAGTATAAGAATAGATCATGGAGGTGAGTTTGAAAATCAAGATTTTGTAAAACCTCTGTGATGAATCTGGTTTTCAACATATTTTCTCTTCTCACAAAATGGGATTGTGGAAAGGTAAAATAGATCTTTACAGGAGATAGCCAGAACTCTATTGATATAAAGCAAAATATCATCTCGATTTTTGGCAGAAGCAGTTTCCACTGCCTATTATATTATCAATAGGGTATTTTTAAGGGCTATCCTAGAAAAGACTCTCTATGAAATAGCCAAATATTTCATACTTTCATGTTTTCGGCTGTAAGTGCTTTATTATGAAAAATGTGAATAATCGATATGGGAAGTTCGAAGAAAAATCGGATGAAGGAATTTTTCTTGGCTATTCAATGTCAAGCAAAGCTTACAGGGTCTTTAACAAGAAGACTCAATTTGTAGAAAAATTTGTGAACGTCAGGTTTCAAGATTATGTGTAGAGTCAACTAGATCAAATTCAACTTGAAGAGTCTAAACCAACTCCAGACTTAATAAAGTCTACTTCCCCTGAAGAGGTTCAGTCTTCTGGAGTACAGCAACAAGCAGAACAAGAAGATTCAAACGAAACTAAGGATCAACAGATTCTCAAATCAAATAGCAATTGGAAGTAGAAGTCAAGTCATCCCAAAGAACTCATCATTGGCAAAATTGATGAAGGAATCCGCACCAAATCCAAAGGAAAAGAAGACTCCAGTGCATTAGCATTGTTTGATGAAAGGTGGATAGAAGCTTTGCAGGAAGAACTCAGACAATTTAGCATCAATTGTGTGTGGGAGCAGATTCCAAAACCCAAAGGCAAATATGTGATTGGAATAAAATGGGTATTTAGAAACAAGATGGATGAGAAAGGAAAAGTAATAAAAAACAAAGCAAGGCTTGTGGCAAAAGGATACACTCAGGAAGAAGGTATAGATTATGATGAGACCTATGCACCAATAGTAAAGTTAGAAGCGATTAGATTATTACTTGCTTTTGCTTGTTATCAAAATTTTAGGTTATTCCAGATGGATGTCAAAAGTGCTTTCCTTAATGGATTCATTCAAGAAGAAGTCTATGTGGAACAACCACTAGGATTTGAAGATCCAAGAAAACCAGACTCTGTCTAAAGACTAAAAAAAGCATTGTATGGTCTGAAGCAGACACCACGAGCTTGGTATGAAAGGTTGAGTAAGTTTCTAATAGAGAATGGCTTTGAGAAAGGAAAAGTTGATACTACTCTATTTATAAAAAGAGAAGGAAAAGTTTTTTTACTTGTACAGATTTATGTAGATGATATAATCTTTGGTTCTCTTAACGAAAATCTCTGCAATAAATTTTCAAAATCTATTCAGGATGAATTTGAAATGAGCATGATGGGTGAATTGACCTTCTTTTTGGGATTGCAAGTCAGACAATCAAAGAAAGGTATATTCATTCACCAGAGAAATATGCCAAAGATCTTATCAAGAAATTTAGATTGGAAAATTGCAAGAGAACAGAAACTCCTATGTCAAGCTCATCAAAACTGGACAAGGATGAAGGAGCAAAGAAAGTAGAACAGAAACTATACAGAAGCATGATCGGTTCTCTTCTTTACCTCACTGCCTCTAGACCTGATATATTATTCAGTGTGTGAATCTGTGCTAGATTTCAATCTAATCCAAAAGAATCTCATCTAAGTGTTGTTAAACGCATCATCAAATATATTGCAACTTTTCCAAAGTTGAGTCTATGATATCCAAAAGAATGAGACTTTACTTTACTTGGATATTTTGATGTTGATTTAGCTGGTTGTAGAGTCGACATAAAGAACACATCCGGCACTTGTCAATTGTTGGGACAAATGCCGGTATTTTGGTTTTCAAGGAAACAAAGTACAATGGCATTATCAACAACGGAAGCAGAATATATTGGTCTTGGGAGTTGTTGTTATCAAATGTTGTGGATAAGACAACAATTAAGAGACTTTGGAATAGAAGAATCCAGAACAGAGATCAGATGTGACAATACAAGTGCTATAAACCTTACCAGAAACCCAATTCTTCACTAAAAAACAAAGCACATCGAGATTCGTCATCATTTTATAAGAGATCACGTTCAAAAGGGCGAGATTATGGTTCATTTTATCGATTCAAATAATCAACTGGTAGATATCTTCACAAAACCTTTGGAGAAGAACTTATTTGAGTCAATTCGCAGCAAGCTGAATATCATCTCTCCTCTCGATTAAAGTTTGAAGTTGATTAGACTTAGGACTTCAACTTGAGGAAGCTATTTTATGTTGGACAAAACTTCATTGCGTGTTTTGAAGCTGACAAAACGTTTCCATCAGTCTAGTCTAAAGACTTGCGGACTCTTTAGTCAAAGTTTGAAGACCGCCGGACTGCCAGACTCAAGATTCAAAGTCTATCCTCATTGACAATTTCTAAACCATCGAAGAAGACTTACCCAGAACTGAGCATTTTGTTAAGGATTTGTTTCTATCGACTAAAGAGGATCTCTTGGCTGGATATAGCATCTTGGAATCTGTTATTTATTTTGATTTCAATTCGGGTAATTTAGATCCGTTGATTGACGAAGCATACTTGGAAGGTTCTACTTATAGAAACCAAGATCCTGATTGTATGGATGAGCATGATTGGTGGGCTATCGTCATATTCCTTAAATAACTCGAAATCTCCCTAATTGATTTTGTCCAACGGGTAGATTGGAAGAGCTCCTTTGATAAGTGCCAATGGGTATAAAGGCATGGAGGAGTATATAAGGAAGATGTTCCAGTTATTCGAGTGTGTGCGCGATAGAAGAATTCCAAAGTCTGAAGCTCCTTTTTCTTTGTCAATTCAATTGTTGAGCGTAAACTTGTACTCAAAAGAGAGTTTATAGTTCTGTGAGACCTTAAGGAAGTGTAATAAAGTCTCTACACTGTGGAATCAAGGAAGAGCAATAATGTAACAACTCTTTTGATTCTTAGTAAAATCTAGCCGGTGGGCTGTCAGTGCGGAAGAGTGGACGTAGGCTTGGATTAAGCCGAACCACTACAAACCTTGTGTTCTTATTCTCTTCCCTAAGCTCTTTTACTTTGATCGTAACTCTATTTGATTATTATAGTCTAATTTCCTTTTCATAATTAAACAGAGTTTGCTTAAAAGCAAAATTATATACTTTACTCTGCAAAATTTGTTTTCACACCTATTTACCCCCTCTAGGTGCTCGTACTAGCTTTCATAATTGGTGTTAGAGTCTGTGTACTCATTTAAGTTGAAGTGTTTCTTACTTCAAAGTTAGCGATTCATGGCTAGTATGTTGGCTCTAGGTCTGGTTGAAGGGCAAAGTAACACCAAACCACCTTATTTTGATGGAAATGAATACAACATATGGAAAAAACAAGATGAAGGCATTTCTAAGATCAAAAGATCATCTGGAATGGGACGTGGTAGACAAAGGAATCACTCCTAAAGCCGCAACAGTCTTAGAAAGAGGAAAATAAGCTGTTGAATCCAGCGAAATGACTCAAGAAGAGATAACCAAGAGACAAGCTCTTGATGCAAAAGTAATTTATTCCTTATATTGTGCATTATCTCCTACTGAATATAACAAAATATCTTCTTGTGAAACATCTAAAGAAGTTTGGGAAGATTGCACATCAACTATGAAGGAACCGATTGAGTGAAAGAAACTAGAATCAATATTCTGCTCGGTCAATATGAAGCATTCAAGATGAAATCAGGAGAATCTATCACTCACATGTTTAGTCATTTTACAGAAATCGTGAATGGTCTTGAGTATCAAGGTCAACCAATCTCTGGACTCATGAAGGTTAACAAGTTACTGCATGGACTCTCTAAAGATTGGAATCACATAAAGACCTCAATAAGGGAGACACAAAGGATCATGCCACTCTCTATTGACGAATTGGTTGGCACTCTTTAGTCTTATGAAGTGGAGCAAATCAACGAAGATGAAGATCCTAAAGGTAAGAAATCCATTGCATTAAAATCTAATGATGATTCTGATTTCACAGATTCTGAAAACGATATGGACGATGAAGAGCTTGCTCTCGTAATAAGAAGGTTCAGAAAGCTGAATAGAAAGGGAAGAAGATTCAATTCGAAGAAACAAAGTTCTCAAAAGCTACAAAATAAATCAGCTGAGGATGATGAATCCAACAAGAGGGTAATCTACTTTGAATGCAAGAAAAAGGGACACATCAGACCCAACTGTCCCCTGCTGAAGAGAAAGAAAGGAAAAGTTGAGAAATATTGAAAAGCACTTAAAGTAGAAACTTGGAGTAATATTGAGTGTGAAGAAAGTGATGATGATTATGTCAATATTTGTCTCATGGCACACTTAGAATTAGATTCAGACGATAAGACAGACTCAGACTCAGAGAGTGAAATCGAGGTAAGTAATTTAAAAATTCCTACTAATGTCTCTAAATATATTGATAAATTGTGTCTTAATCTCAAAACCTCTCTCAAGAGGATTAATGAACTTAAAAGGGAAAATTCTGCACTAAAGCAACAGGAGATTGTTTGGAAAGAAAAGGTCGAAAAATTAGATAAAAGTGTTATTACTTTGAAAGAAAACGCAGACAATCTTTCAAAAGAAAATGCATTCTTGAAAAATGATATCTCAAGTATTTCTAAAAGGTTTTCTATAGGATCCGAGAAATTGGAAAAGATTCTTTCGGTGCAAAGACCTTATTTCAACAAATCAGGTTTGGGAATGACTGTTGAAACCATTCCTCTAATTGATTTTCCTAAGGTAAATGAAAGAATTAAACAAAGACCTACAAAAGATTCTTACAAAAATTATTTCCAAATGTTTTTTGTAAAACCCGTAGGCCGCAGTGCTCTTAAATGCTCTAAGTGTAACAACTCAGAACATTTTGAGAAAGAATGTCCTATGGTTTGGAAACTTGTGTGAAAGGTTTGGGAAAAGACTGTATATCACACTAACTCCACTGGACCCAAGAAAATATGGGTACCAAAGAAAGCTTGAGTTTCTTTTTTAAATGTAGGTCACTATCAAGGAAAATGTTAAATGGTACTTGGATAGTTGATGCTCAAGACATATGACAGAAGACTCAAATTGCTTCATAAAGCTTGTGCAAGTTGATGGTGGAAAAGTTTCTTTTGGAGGAAATAACGAAGGCAGAATTGTGGGATATGGAACTATAAAGATTGGAAGTCTCACGATCTGTAATGTTTCCTTAGTAGAATGACTCAACTACACCTTGCTAAGTATCAGCCAACTGTGCAACACCGGTTTCAAAATCAACTTTTAAGAAGGAATATGTTTAGGAACCAGTAAAGACTCCTCTCAGACTTTCACGGGGCGAAGACATGGGAATATCTATCTCTTGGATATCAAACAAGAAAAATCCCAGTGTATTGGGAAAACAACTCTTGCATATGGATTTGTTTGGACCAACCAGAACTCAGAGCATTGGAGGTAAGAAATATTGCCTAGTAATTGTGGATGATTATTCACGATTCACTTGGGTATATTTCCTAGCAAGTAAGTCTGAAATATTTTCTTATTTTATAAAATTTGCTAAGAAAGTTTAAAATGAGAAAGGATATGTTATTTCAAGTATACGGACAGACCATGAATGTACATTTGAAAATCAAGACTTTACTAAATTCTGTGATGAATCTGGTTTTAGGCACGTATTCTCCTCACCTTATACTCCAGAGCAGAATGGAGTTGTGGAAAGGAAGAGTAGATCGTTGCAAGAAATGGCTATAACTCTTTTAATTGAAAGTAACATTTCTTCTCGTTTTGGGTTGAAGCAGTTTCTACAGTGTGCTATATTATTAATAGAGTCTTCTTAAGGCCTATTCTGGAGAAAACTCCCTATGAGTTGTTCAAAGGAAAGAAGTTAATTGTTTCCTATTTTCATATGTTTGGTTGCAAATGTTTTATATTGAAAAATGCAAATGATTGAATTGGTAAGTTTGAAGAAAAATTAGACGAATGCATCTTCCTTGGATATTCAATCACCAGCAAAGCTTACAGAGTATACAACAAAAAGTCACAATTTGTGAAGGAATCAATGAATGTCAAATTTCAAGACATTATGCAAAATCAATCAATTCAGACTCAACCTGAAGATTCTAAACCTGCTCCAGACTCTACAAAGTCTAAATCTCCAAAAGTAGCTCAGACTTTAGAAAACCAGCAAGAAATGATCGTTGAAGAATCAGATGAAAAAAAAGACCAACAGTTTGACAAATCAACCAGCAACTGGAAGCACAAGTCTAGTCATCCTAAAGAACTCATTATTGGAGACATTAATGAGGGAATTCGTACAAGATCCAAAAGGCGTGAAGAGTCTAGTGTTGTGACTCTTATTTCTGAAATAGAACCCAAGAGCATAGAAGAAGCTTTAACTGATGAAAGCTGGATTGAAGCTATGCAAGAAGAACTTAGGCAATTCAGTATCAATGATGTCTAGAAATTGACTCCTAAATCGAAAGGTAAATCTATCATTGGAGCTAAATGGGTTTTCAGGAACAAGATGAACAAGAAAGGAAAAGTTGTAAGGAACAAAGCAAGACTCGTGGCCAAAGGATATACACAAGAAGAAGAGATAAACTATAATGAGACCTACGCACCAATAGCAAGGTTAGAAGTAATTAGATTATTACTTGGTTTTGCTTGTTATAATAATTTCAGGTTATTTCAAATGGACATCAAAAGCGCTTTCCTAAATGGATTTATCTAAGAGGAAGTCTATGTGGAACAATCTCCCGGTTTTGAAGACCCAAGGAAACCAGATTCTGTATTCAGACTAAAAAATGCGCTATATGTTTTAAAGCAAGCACCTCGAGCTTGGTACGACAGATTATGTAAGTTTTTAATCCAAAATGGCTTTGTTAAAGGTAAAGTAGATACTACATTGTTTATCAAAAGAGAAAGCAAAAACTTCTTGCTTGTTCAAATTTATGTTGATGATATTATTTTTGAATTATCTAATGAAAATCTGTGCAAGAAATTCTTTAAGACTATGTAGGATGAATTTGAAATAAGCATGATGGGTGAACTATCATTCTTTCTCGGACTTCAAGTAAAACAATTGAAGGAAGGAATTTTCATTCACCAAGAAAAATATGCTAAAGAACTTGTTAAAAAGTTTGGCTTGGAGAATTGCAAAAAGATTAATATACTAATGTCAAGTTCCTCAAAGCTAGACAAAGATGAAGGAAGAAAGAAAGTTGACTAGAAGTTATATATGAGTATCATTGGTTCACTTCTTTATCTTACTGCTTCTAGACCTGACATTCTATTTAGTGTTTGTATTTGTGCCAGATTTCAATCAGATCCTAAAGAATCTCATTTAAGTGCTGTAAAATGCATAATCAAATACGTTGCATCTACTTCTAATCTCGGTCTCTAGTATCCTAAAGAAGGAAACTTTACTCTTCTTGGATATTCAGACATAGACCTAGCACAATGCAGAGTTGAAAGGAAGAGCACCTCAAGCACTTGTCAATTGCTTGGTAACAGGATAGTATCTTGGTTTTCGAGGAAGCAAAGTATCGTAGCTCTTTCTGCAGCAGAAGCAGAATATGTGGCTCTTGGAAGTTGTTGTTAACAAATTCTGATGATAAAACAATAGCTAAGAGACTTTGGAATTGAAGATTCATGCACTAAGATCAAATGTGACAATACCAGCGCAATCAATCTCACCAAGAATCCAATTCTTCATTCAAGAGTAAAGCATATAGAGATTCGGTATCATTTCATTAGAGATCATGTTCAAAATGGATAAGTCTCGATTCAAAGAATCAACTAGTAGACATCTTCTCAAAACCTTTGGAGAAAAGTCAATTTGAGCTTATTCATTCCAAACACAATATCTTAAAGTCTGAAGAAGTTTAGACTCAGGGATAAAAGTCTAATGATACTCAGACTCAGAAGATGAAGATTAAAGACTGTAAGTTATTTTCATTTTTAGAAATTTATCTCTCCGATAAAATCTCGAAAAGGTACAATTATCTATTAATCTATAATTGATTGATCTCGAAAAGGTACGATCATCTTCCCCACTTTTCGTGATTATTGCAATCATTCCTTTTTGAAAAAGGAGTTATTTTTAAAAAGACGGTTATCTATTCTTTCAAGAAGGCAGTTATTTTTTAAAAGGCATTTTCTATTTTTTCCTTTTTACGTCGTTCCGTATGCCTCTTTTTGATTGCTTTATATACTGTTCGTCTTCTTCATAAACCCTAAAAAGCACAGACCTTTGCTTTTTACTCTCTAGTTTAATCTTCAAAGTTCTCACCTTTTTTCACGAATCGAGTTTGGAATCTCTTAAAGACTGTGAGAATGGCATCCCAAAGAAAGTCTACAAGGGTCGCGAACAGGGGACCATAACACATGCGTGAGGGTCCTACACATTTTGACCTCACCGAGGAAGAAGAATCCCCAAGACAGCAGCAAAGCTCACAACATTCTCAACCGCGTCAATCTCCTCAAGCTAGACCTTAAGGTAGTGATCATAGAGCGGAGGAAGAAATCATTGAAGGCGCGGAACTCGTAAGATCTCAAAAGCCCGCTTTTATCTTTAAGCTTTACTCTGCTTTGAAGAGGGGAGGGACTCCCTTGAAATATATTGATGAATTTTTGAAAGAGAAAGGGTATCGAAATGAAACCCACTTTTTGCGGACAATGGAATGATTAGAGAATGGCCTTGCGGGGTCGGCAGATCAACCATTTACAAATATTCCTAGTGATCCATGTGTTGGAGGTCTTAGTCGGCCTGATGGGAATGATGATGACAAAATGTACACTAATTTTAAGCCTAAAATGGTGTTGGGGCAAATATTCAAACAAAAGGACAGATTTGTTTGGTTCGAATGAACACAAGCGACTTTACTCTATGTTGCTAAAAAGAGGGGTGATCAATTTGAGAAGTGTAGACTTTGATTTTCTTGGTTCTGTGAATGTGAAGCTGCGAGAGAAATTCACTCAACTTCAGCTTGAGCGATTTTGTTCTAAGATGACAGAGGCATATCCAGAACTCACTACTTACTTCTATTCTAATCTAAGTTTCTTGGATGTAAATAAATTTTCGTTTAGTGTTCGAGACCAGGACTATATTGTTGACATGGACACATTGGCGGATGTGATTGGAGTAGAGTGAGGGGCATTCCAATCGATTAGTGTGTCCGTTGATCGTGCGACAGTAGAGCTTGTTCGGGATGGAATGGTTGAAGGAAGAATTTCGTATTTGAGGATGAATGCCTCTAACATTTTGCTTCACAAGATGGTGATCAATTGCCTCAGACCCAAGTCAACCTTGAAGACCGACGTCTCTAACTCAGAAGCAAAGCTTATGTATGCCATCAATGCTGGAAGAGATTCTCTTTGCCTCACACAATCATGTTTCACATGTACAAAACGATGGCGAAAGACAAAGGGCAACTTCCATACTCAGCGCTTGTTACAAAGCTCTTCAGACATTTCAATATTTAGTCTCCTAGGAATTTATGTGTTCGATCATGTGATCAAATGATAATGGGATTGAAGATGGTTTCCAAAATGTGTTTGAAAGAGCTAGACAAGGCTTTGGAGCGATTGAAAGAGAAAACTCCTATCAAGTCTCAACAAGGTTCTTCAGATGCAAAACGGAAAGGGATGGAGCCCATGACAGCTCCATCCAAGAAAGAAGAGCACTCGTTCTGGATGATGAAGAGGATGAGGATGATATTACCATTTCCGCTCTTGCACTGAGAAATCTTCAAAGTGCTGTTCCAGAGATTGAGGAGAGAGGGGATCAAAACAGAGAAGAAGAAAGAGGAAAGGAGTGGAGAAAGAGAAACAATGCGAAAAGAAGTAGAGGAAGAAAGGATTGCAGAAGAAGAAGAAGGCAAAGGTGAATAGGCGGAAACAAAGCATGAAGCGTACTTCTCACCTCCTGAGGGCATTGAAACGGGGGAGTTACTGAGAAAGAGGTACATCTTCAATTGCTGAAGGTGTTAGTCGTTCACCTGCAGATCGGAAGACATCTATGCATCTTCATTCCCAGAGGAAGGTCATGAGGTTTCATTGCAAAATTTGAGTGATCATGCTAGTTTGCCATTATCTGCAAATACTCCCACGGATCATGTAGAAGTCAGTACTTAGACTGAAAATGCAGAAGACTTTCGCAGAGTTCTTGATGTTCTTATGGAGATGCGAGGTCAGATTTATGCCCTGGGATGTGAAGTTCAGAACTTATAGAATGAAGGTCAAGGCTCTTTAGTTTCCTTGCATGATCAAATTCATGCCCTTGCTCTTCAAGTTCCAGCAAATGCCAAAGGTGAAGATGTGGCTCAACTGAAGGTGGATTTCAAAAAGTTGGAAGGGATTGTCCAGTCAATGGGAGATTTTCAGCTTGTTCGCGTTCTTAGGCAACCTTAATTGCATTATCTTTTTATCTCTACCTTTTTTTTAATGTTGACAAAAATGGGGAGAGATTGTGCAGATTTGAAACTTAACTTGACTCTTGTTTGACCTTACTTTTTGAATGACTTTTTACTTTTGTTTGGTTGTTTGGTTGTGACTGGATTTGGATTTGGATTGTTTGATCGTTTGTTTATTTTAAGCACTATTGGTATTTTATGACAAAGATAGTTGTTTATTTACAGGACTAACTTATTTCCTGTGGATGCAGATTTAACATTGTCTATACTAAGTCAATTATCTATTGTGAGATATCCATGTTTGCTTGAGTATTGTTTTGCAAGTCAAAAATATCCAAATCTACAGGAAAGTTTTGTCACCATCAAAAAGGGGGAGATTGTTGGAGAAAACTTCCTTGCGTGTTTTGAAGCTGACAAAACATTTCCATCAGTCTAGTTTGAAGATTTGTAGACTCTTTAGTCAAAGTTTGAAGACCGCCGGACCACTAGACTCAAGATTCAAAGTCTATCCTCACTAATAGTTTCTAGACCGTCGAAGAAGACTTATCTAGAACTGAGTATCTTGTTAAGGATTTGTTTCTATCGATTGAAGAAAATCTCTCGGTTGGATATAGCATCTTGGAATCTGTTATTCGTTTTGATTTCAATTTGGGTAATTTAGATCCGTTGATTGACGAGGCATACTTGAAAGGTTCTATTTATGGAAACCTAGATCCTGATTGTATGGGCAAGCATGATTGGTGGGTTATCGTCATATTCCTTAAATAACTTGAAATCTCCCTAATTGATTCTGTCCAACGGCTAGATTGGAAGAGCTCATTTGGTAAGTGCCAACGGGTATGAAGGCACGGAGGAGTATATAAGGAAGATGTTCCAGTTATTTGAGTGTTGCGCGATAGAAGAATCCCAAAGTTTAAAGCTCCTTGTTCTCTGTCAATTCAATTGTTGAGCGAAAACTTGTACTCAAAAGAGCATTTATATTTTTGTGAGACCTTAAGGAAGTGTAGCAGAGTCTCTACACTGTGGAATCAAAGAAGAGCAATACTGTAACAACTCTTTTGATTCTTAGTGAAATCCAGCCGGTGGGTTGTCAGTACGGAAGAGTGGACGTAGGCTTGGATTAAGCCAAACTAATATAAACCCTGTGTTCTTATTCTCTTCCCTAAGCTCTTCTACTTTGATCGTAACTCTATTTGATTATTAGAGTCTAATTTCATTTTCATAATCTATTGCTAAACAGAGTTTGTTTAAAAGTAAAATTATATACTTTACTCTGCAAAATTTGTTTTCACACCTATTCACCCCCTCTAGGTGCTCATACTAGCTTTCACAATTGGTATCAGAGCCTGTGTACTCATTTAAGTTGAAGTGTTTCTTACTTCAAAGTTAACGATCCATGGCTAGTATGTTGGCTCCAGGTCTGGTTGAAGCGCAAAGCAACACCAGACCACCTTATTTTGATGAAAAGAAATACGGCATATGGAAAAACAAGATGAAGGCATTTATAAGATCAAAAGATCCTTTGGAATAGGGCATGATAGACAAATGAATCACTCCTAAAGCTGCAACAGTCTCAGAAAGAGGAAAAGAAGCTGTTAAGTCCAGCGAGATGACTCAAGAAGAGATGACCAAGAGACAAGCTCTTGATGCAAAAGTAATTTATTCCTTATATTGTGCATTATCTCCTACTGAATATAACAAAATATCTTCTTGTGAAATAGCTAAAGAAGTTTGGGATAGATTGCACATCACCTATGAAGGAACCGATCGAGTGAAAGAAACTAGAATCAATATTCTGCTCGGTCAATATGAAGCATCCAAGATAAAATCAAGAGAATCTATTACTGACATATTTAGTCGTTTTACAGAAATCGTGAATGGTCTTAAGTATCAAGGTCAACCAATCTTTGGACCCATGAAGGTTAACAAGTTATTGCGTGGGCTCTCCAAAGATTGGAATCACATAAAGACCTCAATAAGGGAGACACAAAGGACCATGCCTCTCTCTGTTGATGAATTGGTTGGCACTCTTCAGTCTTATGAAGTGGAGCAAATCAATGAAGATGAAGATCCCAAAGATAAGAAATACATTGCATTAAAATCTAGTGATAATTCTGATGTCACAGATTCTGAAAACGATATGGACGATGAAGAGCTTGCTCTCATGATAAGAAGGTTTAGAAAACTGAATAAAAAGGGAAGAAGATTCAATTCGAAGAAACAAAGTTCTCAAAAGCTACAAAATAAATCAGTTGAGGATGATGAATCCAACAAGGATGTAATTTGCTTTGAATGCAAGGAAAAGGGACACATCAGACCTAACTATCCCTTGTTGAAGAGAAAGAAAGGAAAAGCTGAGAAATATCGAAAAACACTTAAAGCAGAAACTTGGAGTGATGCCAAGTGTGAAGAAAGTGATGATGATTATGTCAATATTTGTCTCATGGCACACTCAAAATCAGATTCGACTCGAGACGACTCGAGACTCGAGACGGTGAAATCGAGGTCAGTAATTTAAAAATTCCTACTAAAGTTTCTAAATATTTTAATGAATTGTGTCTTAGTCTCAAAACCTCTCTCGAGAGGATTTCCGAACTTAAAAGGGAAAATTCTGCACTGAAGCAACATGAGATTGTTTGGAAAGAAAAGCCCAAAAATTTAGATAAAAGTGTTATTACTTTGAAAGAAAATGCAGACAACCTTTCAAAAGAAAATGCATTCTTGAAAAATGATATCTCAAGTATTTCTAAAAGGTTTTCTATAGGATCTGAGAAATTGGAAAAGATTCTTTCAGCGCAAAGACCTTATTTCAACAAATCAGGTTTGGGAATGATTGCTGAAACCATTCCTCTAATTGATTTTCCTAAGGTAAAGGAAAGAATTAACCAAAAACCGACAAAAGATTCTTACAAAAATCATTTGCAAAAAGTTTTTGTAAAACCTGTAGGCCGTAGTGCTCTTAAATGCTCTAAGTGTAACAGCTCAGAACATTTTGAGAAAGAATGTCCTATGGTTTGGAAACCTGTGCAAAAGGTTTAGGCAAAGACTGTATATCACACTAACTCCACTGGACCCAAGAAAATATGGGTACCAAAGAAAGCTTGAGTTTCTTTTTTAAATGCAGATCACTATCAAGAAAAATGTTAATTGGTACTTGGATAGTGGATGTTCAAGACATATGATAGGAGACTCAAATTGCTTCATAAAGCTTGTGCAAGTTTATGGTGGAAAAGTTTCTTTTGGAGGAAATAGCAAAGGCATAATTATAGGATGCGGAACTATAAATATTGGAAATCTCCCAATCAACAATGTTTCCTTAGTGGAAGGACTCAACTACAACTTGCTGAGTATCAGCCAATTGTGCGACACAAGTTACAAAATCAACTTTCAAGAAGGAATATGTTCCGGAACCAGCAAAGACTCTTCTCAAACATTCACAGGGTGAAGACATGGGAATATATATCTCTTGGATATCAAACTAGAAAAATCCCAATGTCTAATTTCAATTCAAGAGGAAACTAATCTCTGGCATAGAAAACTTGGCCACATTAATATGAAGCAAATAGCCAAGATCTCTACAAAGAAGCTTGTTCGTTGACTACCCAATCTGACATATCAAAAATATGATCTATGCACACCGTGTGTATTGGGAAAACATATTAGAAGTTCTTTCAAACCAATAAATCAAGTTTCCACTAATCGTGTGTTGCAGCTCTTGCATATGGATCTCTTTGGACCAACCAGAACTCAGAGTATTGGAGGTAAGATATATTACCTAGTGATAGTGGATGATTATTCACGATTTACTTGGGTATATTTTCTAGCAAGTAAGTCTAAAACATTTTCTTATTTTATAAAATTTGCTAAGAAAGTTCAAAATGAGAAAGGATATGTTATTTCAAGTATACGGACAGACCATGGAGGTGAGTTTGAAAATCAAGACTTTGCTAAATGCTGTGATGAATCTGGTTTTCAGCATGTGTTCTCCTCACCATACACTCTAAAACATAATGGAGTTATGGAAAGAAAGAATAGATCGTTGCAAGAAATGGCTAGAACATTATTAATTGACAGTAACATTTCCTCTCGTTTTTGGGTTGAAGCAGTTTTTACAGCGTGTTACATTATTAATAGAGTCTTCTTAAGGCCTATTCTGAAGAAAACTCCCTATGAGTTGTTCAAAGGAAAGAAGCCAATTGTTTCCTATTTTTATGTGTTTAGTTGCAAATGTTTTATATTAAAAAATGCAAATGATTGAATTGGTAAGTTTGAAGAAAAATCAGACGAAGACATCTTCCTTGGATATTTAACCACCAGCAAAACTTATAGAGTATACAACAAAAAGACTCAATCTGTGGAGGAATCGATGAATGTCAAATTTCAATACTTTATAGAAATTCAATCGATTCAGACTCAACTTGAAGAATCTGAACCTGCTCCAGACTCTACAAAGTCTAAATCTTCAGAAGTAGCTCAGACTTTAGAAGACCAGCAACGAATGATCATTGAAGAATCAAATGAAGAAGAAGAACCATAGTCTGACAAATCAACTAGCAACTGGAAACACAAGTCCAGTCATCCCAAAGAACTCATTATTGGCGACATTAATAAAGGAATTCGTACAAGATCCAAAAGGCGTGAAGAGTCTAGTGCTGTAGCTCTTATCTCTGAAATAGAACCCAAAAGCATAGAAGAAGCTTTAACTGATGAAAGCTGGATTGAAGTTATGGAAGAAGAACTTAGGCAATTCAGTATCAATGATGTTTGGGAATTGACTCCTAAACCAAAAGGTAAATCTATTATTGGAGCTAAATAGGTTTTCAGGAACAAGATGATCGTAAACTTGTACTCAAAAGAGAGTTTATACTTCTATGAGACTTTGAGGAAGTGTAGCAGAGTCTCTACATTATGGAATCAATGAAGAGCAATACTGTAACAACTCTTTTGATTCTTAGTGAAATCCAGCCGGTGGGCTGTCAGTGCGGAAGAGTGAACGTAGGTTTGGATTAAGCCGAACCACTATAAACCCTGTGTTCTTATTCTCTTGTCTAAGCTCTTTTACTTTGATCGTAACTCTATTTGATTATTAGAGTCTAATTTCATTTTCATAATCTATTGCTAGACAGAGTTTGTTTAAAAGCAAAATTATATACTTTACTCTGCAAAATTTGTTTGCGCACCTATTCACCCCTCTAGGTGCTCATACTAGCTTTCACACTTCAATATGTAAATTTTCTCTAATCCAGGTATTTTATTTTTAGTATGTAAATTCTGAACAAGTATGATTACATTTGAATCAGTGCCTGCCTATTTTATTACTATGTTATTGCTAAATTTCAGATTTCAAATATTTGGTAGTTACCTTTTTAAAATTTATTCTGAAAAAGTATTTTTCTTTGTGACGATTCGTTTACCTCTTTTTGATTTCTTTAAATACCTCAGAACATTTCTTTTGAGCACAATACTTTCAAACCCTAATATAAAATCTCTCTCTCTCTCTCTCTCTCTCTCTCTCTCTCTCTCTCTCTCTCGATTTTTACTCTCAAAATCTCTCTGCAAGTTTCCTTCATTCTTTTGCTCGAACATGTAGTCGAAATCCTCAAGTCTGCATCCATGTCGTACCAAAGGAAATCCTCTCGTATAGCAAGTCAGGGTCCTCGAAACGTGCCTAAAGGACCAACTCACTTTGATCTTATTGAAGAAGATTCTCCACAAAGTTCTCCTCACCAATCTACACATGAGAAAGTTGCACAAGAAGCGATTCCTATCAGAGTAATGAGGCCTAAGGTACTCTTCAAACATTACACTTTTCTGAAATAGGGTGGAAGTCCAATGACCTTTATCACTGATTTTCTGAAAGATAATGGGTATGGAAACAAAACCTTGTTTTTTAGAACAATGGAAAGACTAGGAATAGTGCCAAAAAGAATAGCTAAAAAGGAATTTGTGAACTTTCCTTCCTATCCTCATTTTGGGTCAAAGAGTTAGCCTGAGAACAAAGATGATGATGAGAGAATTTTTATGAATTTCCTCGGATGGGTGTGGTTGCTAAGATTCCTGGAGAAAGAACAAAACTTTTTCGTTCAAAAGAGCATAAAAGGGTTTATGCTCAAATGCTGAACAAAGGAGTGATAAACCCTTGCACAGTGGATTTTGACTTTCTAGACTCCATAAAGGTTAACTTGAGAGAAAGGTTAGCCAATCTTCAACTTGAAAAATTTTGTGTAGAGACTATCGAAGCATATCCTAAGTTGACGGCGTATTTTTACTCCAATCTGTCTTTCCTTGATCTAACTCACATTCAGTTCACTATTTGTGAAAAAGTGTTTGTTGTGGATGTGGACATTCTGGTTGATATTTTGGGTGTTGAACGTAGTGGTTTTCTACTTATAAATGTCTCCATCAGTCAAGCTACTCGATTTTTGGTGAAGGACAGATTACCAAGCGGGAGTATTACTTACTCTCGTATGCCAGCTTTAAACATTCTGCTGCACAAGATTTTCATCAATTATATCAGACCCAAGCCTGCCTCCGAGACTGATATCTCTAGATTTGAGGCAAAGATTATGTGGGCAATTTGCAATGGAATTCCTTGTTCTCTGCTACATACTATTTTCTTGCATATGTACAGGACTGTGATGAAAGAAAAAGGACAACTGCCTTACTCTGCCTTGATTACAAGATTATTCAGACACTTTCAAATCCAGTTGCCCTCTCAACTTCGATCAAGAAATCTCACTCCTATGGAGATAGGAATAAAGATGATTTCTAAAATGAGGTTGAAAGATTTGTCAAAGGCCCTGGATCTTTTGAAGAAGGAATCATCTAGCAGAATCAAGGAAGGTTCTATTACTGCAAAGAATCGAAAAGGAAAGGATGTTGTCCAAAAGACTTCAACGAAAAAGAAATCTATCCTTCTACAGGATGAAGAGGAGGAAAATGATCTGACAATATCTGTTGTTACTTTGTGAAATCTTCAAGGTTCTGTTGATTCTGAAGAAACAAAAGAAGAAGAAGATGAACAAGAAGAAGAAGAAGAAGAAGAGAGTGATGCTGAAATATCAGTAGAAAAGGAGAATGAAGATGAAGATTCTGAAGGAGACACTAATGCAATACCAATATCAGACGACACTGAAGAAAACAGGGAAAATGCTACGTTCGAAAAAAAGGACACTGAACAAGAAAAGAGATCTAGTGTTAGAATAGAAAAGGTATAAGAAGGTGAAGTCTCATCTCTATTAAAGAAAACTCCTTTATTGTTTTGAAACTGACAAAACCTTTCCAAAAGTCTAGTCTGAAGAATTCCAGACTCTAACCACCGCCTGCAGTGGCCGCAATGGTTAAGGCTTGGTACCCCATCCGCCAAGGGGAAGAGTTCGAGACTCCGCGTCCGCGTTGCTTTAATGCAAAACGCGCGATTCACCTATGTCTGGGTCTGTGGTGGTGGTCCAGTTCACCCCAAGGTTTACTCTCCACCGCGAAGCGGCGCACGGAGGTTCCCTGGGTCACCAAAAAAAAAAAAAAAGAATTCCAGACTCTACTGTCCAAGTCTAAAGACCGCCAGACTTAAGTTTCAAAATCTGCCCTCATTGACAGTTTCCAGACCGAAGAATGAAGACTTATCCATATGTCGAATTATCTTCAAGGATTCGATTTGTATGGTTTTTGGAAGACCTTATGGCTAGATATAGCATCTGCTTATTTGATTATTCTTATTGCAATCTACTCCGATATGAAGATCCTTTGAAGGGCGAGCAAACTTGGAAGGTTCTACATATGGAAACCAAAATCCTAATTGTATGGGCGAGCAGAATTGACGGGCTTTTATCACCAATTATTCAACGACTCGAGATCACCTTAATTGATTCTATCCAAAGGGTAGATTGGAAGAATTCCTTTTGAAAGTGCCAACGGTCGTGAAGGCATAAAGGAGTATGCACGACTAGAGATCACCATAATTTAAGGATGACTCTCTAGTTGTTCGAAGAAGTGCATGAAAGAAGAATTTCAAAGTCTGAATCTCTATAGTTCCTTGCTCTTTCATTCATCAAGCTCAAAGTTGTATACAAAAGAGAGAAACTCTTAGTGAGACTTTGTGAGAAACCAGTAGAAACTCTTCACTAAGAAAGTCGAAGATCACAAGTTGTAAAATCTCTTTTGATTCATAGTGTAATCTAGCCAATGGACTATTAACGCGGGAGAGTGGATGTAGGCTTGATCTAAACCGAACCACTATAAAACTTGTGTTCCAATTCTCTTTCCTTAACTCCTTACTTTTATTCATTGCTTTATATAATTGTTTAAAGCTGTTTACGTCTTTAGTCAATTATCTTCAAAAGGCATTTTACCTTTACTAAGTCTTGCGAGAAATTTTTATTTACACATATTCACCCCCCCTTTAGGTGTTTGCACTAGCCCTTTCAATTGGTATCAAAGCCTGCATGCTTATTTATTGAAGCGTTTTAACTTCTTAAGCTAAAGATCTATGGCTAGTATTTTGGCTCCAGGTTTGGTTGAAGGCTAAAGCAACACCAGACCTCCCTACTTTGATGGGAAGGAATACAATGTTTGGAAAAACAAGATTAATGCATTCCTGAGATTGAAAGATTCCCTAGAATGGGATGTGGTAGAAAAATGGATCATTCCCAAAGTCACATCTACTTCAGAGAGAGGAAAGGAAGTTACAAATGCTGAACTGACACAAGCAGAATTAACCAAGAGACAAGCTCTTGATGCTAAAGCCATATATTCCTTATATTGTGCTTTATCTCCTACTGAGTATAACATAATTTCATCTTGTGAAACAGCCAAAGAAGTTTGGGACAGGTTGCACATTACCTATGAAGGAATTGATCGAGTTAAAGAAACAAAAATCAATATCCTACTCGAACAATATGGAGCCTTCAAGATGAAGCCAGGAGAATCCATCACTGACATGTTCAGTTGTTTTACAAAAATTGTAAATGGTCTAGCATATCAGGGATAGCCAATCTCAAGACCAATGAAGGTCAATAAATTGCTGCGAGAACTCTCCAAAGACTGGAATCACATCAAGACATCTATAAGAGAAACTCAAAGGATCATGCCTCTTTCAGTAGATAAACTAGTTAGGACGCTTCAATCATATGAAGTAGAGCAAATCAATGAGGAAGAAGATCCCAAAGGTAAGAAGTCAATTGCCTTAAAATCTAACGATGATTCTGATGATACAGACTCAGAAAACGACTTGGACAATGAATTGCTAGCACTCATGATAAGGAAGTTCAGGAAGTTAAATAAGAAAGGAAAAAGGTTTAACTGGAAGAAGCAAGGCACTCAAAGATTTCAAAAAAAATCAACTGAGGATAATGAGACAAACAAATATATGATTTGCTTCGAATGCAAGAAAAGTGGGCACATTAGACCCAACTGCCCTTTGTTGAAGAAAAAGAAAGGAAAAACAGAAAAATTCAAAAAGACCCTCAAAGCAGAAACATGGAACGATACTGAATGCGAGGAAAGTAATGAAGAATATGTCAACATATGTCTAATGGTAAATTCAGAATCAAACTCAGACTCTAAATCAGACTCAAACTCTGAATCAGACTCAGATAAAGATGTCAAGGTAAGCAATTTAAAGATTCCTGCTAAAGTCTCAAAGTAAATAGATGAACTTTGTCTTAGTCTCAAAATATCTCTTAAAAAGGATTTCTAAGCTGAAAAGGGAGAATTTCAAATTGAAGCAACAGGAAACTTCTTGGAAAGAAAAGTTTGAAAATCTAGACAAAAGTTTTGTTAATTTAAAAGAAAATGCAGACTCTCTTTCAAAGGAAAATAGTTTTTTGAAAGAGGACATTTCAAATATCACAAAAAGGTTTTCAAAAGGATCTGAGAAGTTGGAAAAGATTCTTTTTGTTCAAATACCTTATTTTAATAAATATGGTATGGGAATGACTTCTGAAACCATTCCTCTAATTGATTTTCCAAAAGTAAAAGAAAGAGTCAAACAAAAACCTACAAAAATAGTTTATAGAAATCATTTTCAAAGAATTTTTGTAAAACCTGTTGGACGAAGTACTCTTAAATGTTCAAAGTGTAACAGCTCTGAACATTTCGAAAAAGAATGTCCCAAGGTTTGGAGACCTATTAACAGAGATTGGGTAAAGACTGTATTTCATATTAACTCCCTTGGACCCAAGAAAATGTAGGTATCAAAGAAAGCTTGAGTTCTTTTTATGATTGCAGGTCACTATCAAGAAAAAGATCAAATGGTATTTGGATAGTGGCTGCTTGAGACACATGACAAGAGATTCAAGTTGTTTTATAAAAACTTGTGCAAATAAATGGTGGAAAAGTTTCATTTGGAGGAAACAGCAAAGGAAGAATAATTGGATGTGAACTGTGAAGATTGGATGTCTTACAATCAACAATGTCTCCTTGGTGGAAGGTTTGAATTACAATCTACTCAGCATTAGTCAACTGCGTGACACTGGATTTAAAATCAATTTTCAAGACAGCATTTGTTCAGGAACTAGTAAAGATTTCTCTCAATCTTTTACCAGACGAAGACATGGAAATATTTACCTTCTAGATATAAAACCAGAAAGCTCTCGATGTCTAATCTCCATTCAAGATGCAGCTAACCTTTGGCATCGAAAGCTTGGCCATGTTAACATGAAGCAAATTGCCAAGATTTCCTTCAAGAAGCTTGTTCGTGGACTACCCAACCTGACTTATAAAAAGTCTAAATTATGCATACCTTGTGTTTTTGGAAAACGGGTTAGAAGTTCTTTTAAACCCATAAATCAAGTTTCTACTAATCGAGTTTGCAGCTTCTACATATGGATCTCTTTGGACCAACCAGAACGCAAAGCATTGGTGGAAAGAGATACTGCTTAGTAATTGTGGATGATTACTCTCGCTTTACATGGGTATATTTCCTGGTAAGTAAGTTTGAATCATTCTCTTACTTTTCAAAATTTGCCAAGAATGTTGAAAATGAAAAAGGTTATGCTATTTCAAGCATACGAACAAACCATCGAGGTGAGTTTGAAAATCAAGACTTTGCAAAATTCTGTGATGAATCTAATTTTCAGCATGTTTTCTCTTCTCCATATACTCTAGAGCAAAATGGGTTTGTGGAAAGAAAGAATAGATCTTTGCAAGAGATGGCAAGAACACTCTTAATTGAGAGTAATATTTCCTCTCGATTTTAGGCCGAAGTAGTCTCTACAGCTTGCTACATTATTAACAGAGCATTCTTGAGGCATATTCTAATGAAAACTCCTTATGAGGTATATATAGGGAAGAAACCAAATGTTTTTTATTTTCATGTGTTTGGTTGCAAGTGTTTTATTTTGAAAAATGCAAATGATCGAACTGGTAAGTCTGAAGAAAAGTCAAATGAAGGAATTTTCCTTGGATACTCTACCTCAAGTAAAGCATACAGAGTTTTCAACAAAAAGACTCAATATGTGGAAGAATCTATAAATGTCAAGTTCCAAGACTCTATGATAAATCAACCGGATCAGACTCACTCAAAGAATCTAAACTTGCTCTAGACTTTATAAAGTCTACTTTTGCCAAAGTTGCGCAGACTTCTAAAGATCAAGAACAAGCTAAAAAAGAAGATTCAATTCAAGCAGAAGATCAGTAGACTTTTAGACCAACCAGTAACTGGAAGCATAAGTCTAGTCATCCCAAGAAACTCATCATTGGTAATATTGATGAAGGAATTCGTACCATATCCAAAATGCGAGAAGAGTTTAGTGCTTTAGCACTTATTTTTGAGATAAAACTCAAAAATGTAGAAAAAAACTTGGCTGATGAAAGCTAGATTGAAGTTATGCAAGAAGAACTTAAACAGTTCAGCATCAACGATGTTTAGGAGCTAATTCCTAAACTAAAAGGTAAATCTATTATTGGAACTAAATGGGTTTTCAGGAACAAAATGAACGAGAAATGAAAAGTGGTAAAAAACAAAGCCAGACTCGTGGTTAAAAGATATACGCAAGAAGAAGGGATAGACTATGATGAGACATATGCACCAATAGTGACGTTAGAAGCAATTACATTATTACTTGCTTTTGCTTGTTATAAAAATTTCAAGTTATTCCAAATGCACGTCAAAAGTGCATTTCTTAATGGACTTATCCAAGAACAAGTCTATGTGGAACAACCCTGTGACATCCTGAAATTCGATCCCGTTTCGATAAAGTGAAATGGACATTTCGTCGACATGCCTATGGCCCTTTTTCTCTGAGCTGATTACTCACGAGTTAACTAACCTATTGGGTGAAGCCGTTAAGGGATGTATCAGCTGTAAAATCCCTAAAAGCTACCTAATTGGTTGGATTGAGCTAAAATCACGTCTGATCGATTTTTAATCACGAAATTGAACTCGATTTCGGGAATTGAATTTTAAGCGCGTCATAATTCTTATTTTTAGGATCCTGTCTCATCGCTCGTCAATTTATTGACGGGTCCGAAATTTCAAGAAAGAAATTATCGAAAGAAAAATTGAAGACCGCAAGGAAATTAAAAAGGCAAAAAGAAAAGAAAATAAAGTAAGAATAATTGTATTAATTTTTACTTTATTTTTCCCTCTCTCCCTCTCTCTTCTTTTCTTTCCTTTTTCTTTCTTTTCTCTTTTCTCTCTCTCTCTCCTATCCCCTCTCCCTTTCCCCCTCGTGCGATTTCCCCCCACCGCCCACCTTCTCTCTCTCCTTTTTTACTTTTGACTAGTCAATCCTCATCTTCTTCTTCTTCTTCTTCTTCTCTCTCTCTCTCTCTCTCTCTCTCTCTCTCTCTCTCTCTCTCTCTCTCTCTCTTCTTCTTCTTCTTCCTTCCTTCGCACGCTCGAGCAAGCGAAACCAGAAGCAGAAAATCGGAGACAGCAGCTCGCCGCTCGTCCCGCCGTCGCACCGCCGCTCGCACGCCCGCGACGGCCGCTTGCCTGATGCCGTGCGTCCAACCACCCGTCCCTCGTGCCAGGCGTTCCTCCCCCACGCAATCCAGCTCTGCTCAACTCGGTTCCGCCCAGACCAGCCCCCGTCCGGCCACCTCCAGCCACCGCCCAGCCCCGCCAAACCTTCCCGGCATCCCCCTCGCCCTCCGCCGGCCTCCCCTCGCCGCCCTAGCCGTCGGAGCAGCCCCGACCAGCCTCGTCCAGCAAACCCACGAGTGGGTTTCCAGCGACTTCGGGCTCGTTTTGGGTCGTTTCCGGGCCCCGAACCCGAGCCGTGCTTTGGAGTTTGTTGTTCCTCGCGTCGCCGCCGTCGGATTGATCCAATTTGCGCGCGATTTGGTGAGTAATCTCACTAATCTAGGATTAGTTGGCTAATTATGCTTAAGGTTGGTTTAGATTTAATTAATTATGTTTAGGTTGTTAGATTAGAATAAATTAGCAATTATTAGTCAATTGTGATACGATTTAGATAAATTGATTGCGCAATTAACAAGTAGACGTGGTCTACTAATTATTGGAAGTGCCTCGGGATTTTTCCCGACCCTTGGTGGGCTCCAATTAGGCTTTTCGGGCCTAAGTGGAATTTTTAGTATTTAAATATTAATTTTCGGAATTAAATTAAATAAATATTTATTTTCCGAAAATTCAACTGAGATGGCCTGGAACCGGAAAATTATGCTGATGACCGTGGTGAAGTCTGTTTATTTAATCGGGCTTTATTTTGAGCTAAATTGAATTTTTAATATTGATTATTTAATTTTTGAAGTAATAAATTAATTAATTATTTTTCGGAAATTAAGATTTTGATGGCCGACGACCGAAATCTCGTGCTGATCGTCGTGGCGCAATCTGTTTATTTATTTGAGCTTCACGTTGTATGGAATTGAATAAATTGAGATATTTTAGCGATTTACCCTAAATTGATTGGAATTGATTGAGATTGAATTGTTGATTGGTAAATGGCCAAGTATGTCATTCAGCATTTATATTACTTTGTTGAGTTGATTTAATTATTTGATTGAGAAATCGTTGGGCATTGGTTGTCGGTATTGAAAGTAGATTGGTAATCACTTGAAAGATGACACGTGGGCTCGGTGAATTGGAATGTCACTTGGAGAATGCACGTGAGTTCAGTGGTTGAATATGTCACCTTGGCGAAAAGGTCGCCTGAGAGAATGCACGTGGCTCGGAGACTCGGTATGTCGTCCTGGAGAATGCACGTGGCTCGGTGACAGAGTTTGGCATCTAAAAGGACACGTGGGCTCGGTGAATTGATGCATCACTTTGGTGAGATAGCACCTAAGCGAATGCACGTGGGCCCAGGCATCTAAAAGGACACGTGGCTCGGTGATCTGATGCGTCACTTTGGTAAACGAGTACCTTAGAGAATGCACGTGGATCCAATATTCGGAATGGCATCTAAAAGGGCACGTGGCTCGGTGATCTGATGCGTCACTTTGGTAAGCGAGTGCCTTAGAGAATGCACGTGGGCCCGGGCATCGTAAAAAGGACACGTGACTCGGTGGCTTGATGTACCACCTTGGCGAAGAGGTCGCCTTAGAGAATGCACGTGGGTCCGAGGTTTGAGGCTCGTGGCTCGGAGACTTGGAAGGTCGTCCTGGAGAATGCACGTGGCCTAGCTTTTAAATATCCCACAGTGGGGATTGAATTGTATGATATGTAATCGGCGGTTCGATTTGTTTGAAGTGAATGGGTGTTTATTGTGAATTGTACTGACTTGCAGGTGGGATCTGAGGCCAAGGTAAGTCGTCTACCCTATGCGTGTTTAGGCAACCTTTAGTATAATGGTTTACTAATCGGGCTTAGTGGGATAGAACTCGCTGAGACGTAGTCTCATCCCAGTTTGGGGAAACCATTTCAGGACCCCGCTGAAGAGCTGAGGAGGAGGAATCCGAGAAGGAGAACTCGGAGGTGAGATCTGATGTCGGGGTAGCAGCCCCTAATGATCCCAGGGTGGATGGGATCTTGCGTGTTTTGGAAGCAATGGCTAATAGAATGGATCAGCAAGCCGCTGTTGTTGAAGCCGCTGCTCAGGCCGCTGAAACTGTCGCCGCCGCCACTGCCACCGGAGTTGCCCCTACAGTCGTACCTGCTGCCGCGCCTGCAGTCGCACCTGCCGTTGCTCCAGCCGCCGTGAATGTTGAAAATCCGTCGGGGATAGTGGTCGCTGCAAGACCAATCCATAAGTTGGTGGAGCATTTCCTAAAGTTAAATCCGCCGTTGTTTACCGGGTCTAGAGACCCCGAAGCTACTTCTTCATGGATTTAGAAGCTTGAGAAAGCGTTTGCACTGCTGATGTGCAACGAGGCTGAGAAAGTAATGTTAGCAACTTACCAGCTGGAGGGAGTTGCTGACACTTGGTGGATGACTACGCGTGAAATGATCTTTCCGGAAGGTGCTGTTCAGGATTGGAACACTTTCCGCGAAGCTTTCAATGATACTGAGACTGTCAGAGAGGTGAAGATGGCTGAATTTCAACGTCTTCGCCAGGGTTCCCTATCTATTGATGAGTATGAGGTGAAGTTCGCTGAACTTTCGCGATATGCCCCTGAGTTAATCGAGAACCTTGTGAATCGAGCAAGGAGATTCAGAGATGGATTCAGACAGGATTTGAAAAGTGCCTTAGTCCTTCTGGATCTGAAGACTTATAATGAAATATATCGGAGAGCTCAGAAGATTGAGAAAGATCAGAATGATAAAGTTGCCTCATCTGGATCGAGGTTTAGCTCTCACAGAGACAACATCCGCCAAGGAAAGAGGCTGATGTTTGGAAATAGATTCCAAAGCCCGCCCAGCAAGAAGAGTAGATTTAATAGGTCAAGACCTATTAGGAATGATGCATGTCGCTTGTGTGGAAGAAGACATAGGACATCACCGTGCCCAGTTAGGACGGATGCATGTTTTGAATGTGGCCAACAGGGCCACATGGCCAGATTTTGTCCTAAGAAGCAAAGAGGACAACCTCAGTTGCCACCGCCGCCACCGATGAGACAGATAGGAGGGTATGCCCCTCAAAATGCACTATAAGGAGGACAGCAGAGACCTCCAACTCAGGGCATCGTGTATGCGATTACCCAAGGTCAGGCAGAAGCTGCGCCTGGCGTGATTACAGGTACGGTCTCGCTCAACGACCAACCTGCTTATGCTTTGTTTGATTCGGGAGCAACCCATTCCTTCATTGTCGAGCAATATGTTAGGATGCTAGGATTGAATCCTGTATTGTTGGAATCGGCAATTTGCATATCTACACCCTTGAAAGATAAAGTTATTGCTGCTTTGGGATGTTCGGGGTGCAAGTTAGAGATTGGTGAGCGAGTGGGGAAAATTGACTTGTTAGTCCTAGCCATGTATGATTTTGATTTGATAATTGGCATGGACTGGCTCACCAATCAACGAGCTAAAATGGACTGTTATCGCAAGGCGATTCAGTTTGACCCAATAGGGGGTAAGAGCTTCGAGTTTGTCGGGAATCGAGGAGGACCTTCGATTTCCTTAATCTCGTTGCCGAAAGCAGCTCGTTTGTTAGACGTGGGTTGCCGAGGGTACTTAGCGACTGTCGTGGATACGACAGTTGAAGAGCTGAAAATGGAAGATATTGCAGTGGTACAGGAGTTTCCAGATGTCTTTCCAAAAGAATTGCCATGGTTACCGCCAGAAAGAGAGATTGAATTTGTAATTGAGCTAGCACCAGGGACAGAACCGATCTCAAAGGCACCTTACCGAATGGCGTTATCTGAGTTGAAGGAAATGAAGGTGCGAGATGCAAGAGTTCTTGGATAAAGGATTTATTCGTCCTAGTGCATCGCCTTGGGGAGCACCCGCCCGTTTGTTAAGAAGAAAGATGGTTCGTTGCGTTTGTGCATCTCAATCAGGTAACGATCAAGAACAAGTATCCATTGCCGAGGATAGATGACTTGTTTGATCAACTGCAAGGAGCGTCAATATTCTCGAAGATCGATTTGAGGACAAGATATCATCAGCTGAGGATTCGGAAAGAGGATATTCTAAGTCAGCATTTCGTACCCGATATGGTCATTACGAGTTTACAGTGATACCGTTCGGATTGATGAATGCTCCAGCTGCATTTATGGATTTGATGAACAGAGTGTTCAAGGAATATCTAGATCAGTTTGTAATTGTGTTCATAGATGATATCTTGGTCTATTCGAGAAGTAATGAAGAGCACGAGAATCATCTGAGATTAGTGCTTCAGACCTTAAGAACTCATCAGTTGTATGCTAAGTTTAGCAAATGCGAGTTTTGGCTGACTCGTGTTGCGTTCTTACGTCATGTGATTTCCGGAGAAGGAATCTCCATCGACCCGAGCAAGGTAGAAGCCGTGATCAAGTGGCCGAGACTGACATCAGTGACAGAGATCAGAAGTTATATGGGGTTAGCAAGTTATTACAAACGGTTTGTGGAAGGGTTCTCATCGATAGCGTCGCCTCTGACAAAGCTCACGAAGAAAAATGAGAAGTTCATATGGTCAGACAAGTGCGAGCGTAGTTTCCAAGAGCTGAAGGAAAAGCTGACTACTGCACCTGTGCTGACGATTCCATCCGGTCCTGGAGGATTCGAGATCTATAGTAATGCGTCATTTAGGGGATTGGGTTACGTGCTGATGCAACATGGCAAAGTTGTTGCATACGCTTCCCGGCAGTTGAGACCTCATGAATTGAATTATCCGACGCATGACTTAGAACTCGCAGCCATCATATTTGCGTTGAAGATTTGGAGGCATTACTTGTGTGGGGAAAAGTTTCAGATCTTCACGGACCATCAGAGTCTCAAGTATTTGTTCTCTCAGAAGGAGTTGAACATGAGACAACGGCGATGGATGGAATTGCTAAAAGACTACGACTGTGACATTCTATATCACCCGGGAAAGGCGAACAAGGTCGCCGATGCATTGAGTCGGAAGTCTTCAGTGGCATGGATCCTGGTTAAGGAGTGGAACTTAATCGAGAGAGCTCGAGATTCGGAATTCAAATTTGAGGTAGGCCACCTTTCAAGTTTTATGGTCACCCTTAGAATTGAGCCGGATGTCCAAGTTAGAATCAAGCAACTCCAACCGACAGATCCAGATGTACAGAAAATTCTTCAAGAGGATACCGATAAAAGAAAGGCTGATTTTCAAGTTTTAGATGATGGGGTACTTAGGCTTCGTGGACGTTTGGATGTACCTGACGATGTAGAGCTTAGAGAAGAAATTTTATCTGAAGCACATCGTAGCAATTACAACGTTCATCCTGGAAGCACTAGGATGTATCAGAATTTGCATCAACACTATTGGTGGTCAGGTATGAAGGCGGACATCGCCAAGCATGTGGCCAAGTGTTTGACTTGTCAGCAAGTAAAAGCCCAGCATTGCAAGCTGGGAGGATTTCTGTAACCTGTCGCGATCCCAGAGTGGAAATGGGAGCATATCACGATGGACTTTGTGACTGGACTACCAAGGAGTCAAAGGGGAAATGATTCGATTTGGGTAGTAGTCGACAGGCTGACAAAGTCGACTCACTTCATTGCAGTTCGAAAGGACCTGAGTCTGGATAGACACGCATACCTGTATGTGCGTCAGGTGGTTCGTATGCATGGAGTGCCGGTTACGATAACATCCGATAGAGACCCAAGGTTTACTGCTGCTTTTTGGAAGAGCTTGTAGAGTGCTTTAGGTACAAAGCTTCAGTACAGTACGGCATATCATCCTCAGACGGATGGCCAGTCGGAAAGGACAATTCAGACTCTTGAAGACATGCTGAGAGCGTGTGTAATAGACTTCAAAGGAAGTTGGGAGGATCAGCTTCATCTAGTGGAATTCGCCTACAACAACAATTATCAGCAGAGCATCAAGATGGCTCCATTTGAAGCGTTGTATGGCAGAGCATGCAGAACTTCAGTGTGTTGGGATGAAGTTGGAGAAAGGAAGATAACAGGCCCAGAGTTGGTTCAGCAATCAGTAGATGCCGTGGTAGTGATCAGAGATAGATTAAAGACAGCACAGAGCAGGCAGAAAAGTTATGCAGATAAGTGCCGAAGGTCTTTGGAATTCCAAGTTGGTGATCACGTTTTTCTGAAAGTGTCACCAATGAGGGGAACTTCGCGCTTTGGTAAGAAAGGCAAGCTGAGTCCGAGGTACGTAGGTCCATTTGAGATTCATGAAAGAATCGGAAACCTAGCGTATCGTCTTGCGTTGCCACCAAGATTGGCGCAAGTGCATGACGTCTTTCACGTGTCGATGTTAAGGAAGTACGAGCCTGACCCGACCCACGTGCTCAATTTCGAGGAATTGGACGTGGATGACTGTGTGTCATACGTTGAAAGCCCAGTTCAAATTGTTGATCGCAAAGAGAGCAAGTTCTGCATACAAAGACCATTCCGTTGGTCAAAGTGGTCTGGCAACACCACAGTATGGAATGAGCGACTTGGGAGACTAAAGAATCGATGAGACAGTTGTACCCCCGCCTTTTTGAACAAAGTGTAATGGTTTAAATTTCGAGGATGAAATTTTTATAAGAGGGGAAGAGTTGTAACATCCTGAAATTCGACCCCGTTTCGATAAAGTGAAATGGGCATTTCGTCGACGTGCCTATGGCCCTTTTTCTCTGAGCTGATCACTCACGAGTTAACTAACCTATTGGGTGAAGCCGTTAAGGGATGTATCAGCTGTAAAATCCCTAAAAGCTACCTAATTGGTTGGATTGAGCTAAAATCACGTCTGATCGATTTTTAACCACGAAATTGAACTCGATTTCGGGAATCGAATTTTAAGCGCGTCATAATTCTTATTTTTAGGATCCTGTCTCATCGCTCGTAAATTTATTGATGGGTCCGAAATTTCAAGAAAGAAATTATTGGAAGAAAAATTGAAGACCGAAAGGAAATTAAAAAGGAAAGAGAAAAGAAAATAAAGTAAGAATAATTGTATTAATTTTTACTTTATTTTTCCCTCTCTCCCTCTCTCTTCTTTTCTTTCCTTTTTCTTTCTTTTCTCTTTTCTCTCTCTCTCTCTCCTCTCCCCTCTCCCTTTCCCCCCTCGTGCGATTTCCCCCACCGCCCACCTTCTCTCTCTCCTTTTTTACTTTTGACTAGTCAATCCTCATCTTCTCTCTCTCTCTCTCTCTCTCTCTTTCTTCTTCTTCTTCCTTCCTGCGCACGCTCGAGCAAGCGAAACCAAAAGCAGAAAATCGGAGACAGTAGCTCGCCGTCACCGCCCGTCCCGCCGCCACACCGCCGCTCGCACGCCCGCAACGGCCGCCTGCCTGACGCCACGCGTCCAGCCACCCGTCCCTTGCGCCAGGCGTTCCTCCCCCGCGTGATCCAGCTCTGCTCAGCTCGGTTCTGCCCCGACCAGCCCCCGTCCGACCACCTCCAAGCAACCGCCCAACCCCGCCGAACCTTCCCGGCGTCCCCCTCGCCCACTGCCGGCCTCCCCTCGCCGCCCTAGCCGTCGGAGTAGCCCCGAACCCGAGCTTGTTTTGGGCCGTTTCCGGGCCCCGAACCCAAGCCGTGCTTTGGAGTTTGTTGTTCCTCGCGTCGCCGCCGTCGGATTGATCCGATTTGCACGCGATTTGGTGAGTAATCACACTAATCCAGGATTAGTTGGCTAATTATGCTTAAGGTTGGTTTAGTTTTAATTAATTATGTTTATGTTGTTAGATTAGAATAAATTAGCAATTATTAGTCAATTGTGATACGATTTAGATAAATTGATTGCGCAATTAGCAAGTAGACGTGGTCTACTAATTATTGGAAGTGCCTCGGGATTTTTCCCGACCCTTGGTGGGCTCCAATTAGGCTTTTCGGGCCTAAGTGGAATTTTTAGTATTTAAATATTAATTTTCGGAATTAAATTAAATAATTATTTATTTTTCGAAAATTCAACTGAGATGGCTTGCAACCGGAAAATTATGCTGATGACCGTGGTGAAGTCCGTTTTTTTAATCGGGCTTTATTTTGAGCTAAATTGAATTTTTAATATTAATTATTTAATTTTTGAAGTAATTAATTAATTAATTATTTTTCGGAAATTAAGATTTTGATGGCCGGCGACCGAAATCTCGTGCTGATCGTCGTGGCGCAGTCCGTTTATTTATTTGAGCTTCACGTTGTATGGAATTGAATAAATTGTGATATTTTAGGGATTTACCCTAAATTGATTGGAATTGATTGAGATTGAATTGTTGATTAGTAAATGGCCAAGTATGTCATTCAGCATTTATATTGCTTTGTTGAGTTGATTTAATTATTTGATTGAGAAATCGTTGGGCATTGGTTGTCGGTATTGAAAGTAGATTGGTAATCACTTGAAAGATGACACGTGGGCTCGGTGAATTGGAATGTCACCTGGAGAATGCACGTGAGTTCAATGGTTGAATATGTCGCCCTGGCGAAAAGGTCGCCTGAGAGAATGCACGTGGCTCGGAGACTCGGTATGTCGTCCTGGAGAATGCACGTGGCTCGGTGACAGAGTTTGGCATCTAAAAGGACACGTGGGCTCGGTGAATTGATGCATCACTTTGGTGAGATAGCACCTAAGAGAATGCACGTGGGCCAAGACATCTAAAAGGGCACGTGGGCTCGGTGAATTGATGCATCACTTTGGTGAGATAGCACCTAAGAGAATGCACGTGGGCCCAGGCATCTAGAAGGACACGTGGCTCGGTGATCTGATGCATCACTTTGGTAAGCGAGTACCTTAGAGAATGCACGTGGGCCCGGGCATCGTAAAAAGGACACGTGACTCGGTGGCTTGATGTACCACCTTGGCGAAGAGGTCGCCTTAGAGAATGCACGTGGGTCCGAGGTTTGAGGCTCGTGGCTCGGAGACTTGGAAGGTCGTCCTGGAGAATGCACGTGGCCTAGCTTTTAAATATCCCACAGTGGGGATTGAATTGTATGATATGTAATCGACTGGTTCGATTTGTTTGAAGTGAATGGGTGTTTATTGTGAATTGTACTGACTTGCAGGTTGGATCTGAGGCCAAGGTAAGTCGTCTACCCTATGCGTGTTTAGGCAACCTTTAGTATAATGGTTTACTAATCGGGCTTAGTGGGGTAGAACTCGCTGAGACGTAGTCTCATCCCAGTTTGGGGAAACCATTTCAGGACCCCGCTGAAGAGCTGAGGAGGAGGAATCCGAGAAGGAGAACTCAGAGGTGAGATCTGAAGAGAAGGATTTTTGGAAGAAGAAGATAGTCCCGAGAGGGGCCTTGAGTACGGTCTGGATGGATTGAGATCCTATCTTCTTTTGAGATCTCCTTTTTGATGTGAATAGTTATGAAGTGATTTGTGGTTTGTATAAAAGTTTGGTTATAAATTTCAATATGAAAAATATGGCCCTACTTTTCTATCCCATCGTTTTATTGTCTGGGGATTTTAACTGCTTTCGCATGTGCTTAATAAATGAAAGGGTCGGCGATACATTGTCCTGGGATATCGCATTATAAAATCGACCAAGTGAGACGGATGTGTGTGTGCCTGAGGATCGGGGCGTGACAAACCCCCTGGTTTTTAAGATCCTAGAAAGCCAAATTCAGTGTTTAGACTGAAAAGGCATTGTATGGATTAAAACAAGTACCTCGAGCCTAGTATGAAAAGTTAAGTAAATTTCTAATTCAAAATAATTTTGAAAAAGGAAAAGTAGACACTACTTTGTTTATAAAGAAAGACAGAAAATACTTTTTATTAGTTCAAATATATGTCGATAATATTATTTTTGGATCCTCTAATGAAAATTTGTACAAGAAATTTTCTAAGTCTATGCAGGATGAATTCGACATGAGTATGATGAGTGAGTTAACTTTCTTTCTCGGATTGCAAGTTAAACAATTAAAGAAAGGAATTTTCATTCATAAAAAAAAAAATATGCAAAAGATCTCATCAAGAAATTTGGATTGGAGAATTGCAAAAAGACTGAGACACCTATGTCAAGTTCTTTAAAGCTGGATAAAGATGAAGGAGGAAAGAGTGTAGACCAGAAGCTTTACAGGAACATTATTGGTTCACTTCTTTACCTTACTGCATCTAGACCTAACATTTTGTTTAGTGTTTGTATCTGTGCTAGATTCTAATCAAATCCCAAAGAATCTCATTTAACTGCTGCAAAGCGAATCATCAAATACGTTGCAACTATTCCAAAGTTAGGTCTATGGTATCCCAAAGAAGGAAACTTTACTCTCCTTGGATATTCAGACGCAGATTTAGCAGGATGTAAAGTTGATAGAAAAAGTACTTCTGGTACATGTCAACTGTTTGGCAACAAGTCGGTATCCTGGTTTTCAAGAAAATAGAGTACCGTAGCTCTTTCAACAACTGAAGCAGAATATGTGGCTCTTGGAAGTTGTTGCTCTCAAATCTTATGGATAAGACAACAGCTAAGAGACTTTGGAATTGAGGAATCGTGCACATAGATCAAATGTAACAACACCAGCACTATCAATCTTACAAAGAATCCAATTCTTCATTCAAGGGCAAAGCATATAGAGATTAAACACCATTTCATTAGAGAACATGTTCAAAATGGAGAAGTTATGATTCAATCCATTGACTCGAAAAATCAATTGGCAGACATATTTACAAAGCCACTAGAGAAAAGTCTATTTGAGTCTATTCGCACCAGACTGAACATCATATCTTCTATCAATTAAAGTCTTAAGATAATCAAACTCAGAACGTCGAAAAGTTACGACTGTAAGTTAACTCTTTGCAAATAATTTAATTTTTTGATGAAATTTTGAAAAGGTACATTTATCTTTTGAATCGTTACTTACTTATTTTTTTAGAAATTATCTTTTTCGAGTTTTGAATTTATGGTAGTTTTTCATTTTCAAAAGACACTTTTTACTTTTTCCTTTCTGACGATCCGTATACCCCGTTTCATCTACTTTATATATCATCGAAATTATTCTTCTCCATTTACACTCTCTCAAACCCTAGAATACAGAGATCCTACTTACTCTCATTTTCTCTCAAGTTTGATCAAAAAAAAGTTTTCATCTTTTTCTTCGAGCGAGTTCAAGAAATCCTCCAAGACAGCGACAATGTCTTTCCAGAGGAAGTCTTCACGAATTGCGAACAGGGAACCACAGCGCATGCCAGAGGGTCCTACTCATTTTGATCTAACCGAAGAAGATTCTCCTCAGCAGCGACGACAACATTCTCAACAAGGTCACTCTTCACAGCAAGAGACTCAAGTTCCTCCATAACAATAAGCAGAAGAAGAAATCATTGAAGATGTCGAACCCGTAAGAACGCTAAAACCCGAATTTCTCTTTAAACTCTACTTTAAGTTAAGTTAAAGGAGGGTGGTACTGCGATGACTTTCATTGATGAGTTTTTGAGCGAGAGAGGGTATAGAAATGAAACTCATTTTTTGAGGACAATGGAGAGTATGCGCATTGTGCCTGTAGGTTTGGCAGTAAGAAATTTTGCAAATCTTTCGAGTGATCCGCGGTTTGGTACTTTTAATCAACCAGAAGGAAATGATGATGATGAGAGAATGTATTCAAATTTTCAGCCTAGGATGGGCGTCGCTGCAAATGTTCGTGGTGAAAGGACAGACTTATTTCGTTCTAAGGACCACAAGAGTACTTATTCGAAACTGCTGCAAAGAGGGGTGATTAACCCTAGAAGTGTGGACTTTGATTTTCTTGATTCTTTGAAGGTGAAATTGAGGGAGAAGTTTGCGCTCCTTCAACTTGAACAATTTTGTTCAAAGACATCTGTCGCCTACCCGGAATTAACTGCCTATTTCTATTCAAATTTGTATTTTCTGGATGCGAATAGATTTTCTTTCACAGTTAGGGACAAAGAATTTGTGGTGAATGTAAATACCTTGGCGGATGTGATTGGTGTGGAAAGAGGAAGTTTCCAACCAATTAGTGTGTCTGTTGGTCACGCAACATTGGCTCTTGTTCGAGATAGGTTTGCTGAAGGCAGGATTTCCTACTCTAGGATGACTGCCTCCAATATTTTGCTTCACAAGATTGTGATCAACTACATCAGACCCAAATGCACTTCAAAAACTGATGTATCTCACTCTAAAGCGAAGCTGATGCATGCAATCAATATCGGATTCAAGTTCTCTTTGCCTCACACTATCCTAATGCACATGTATAGGACAGTTGTGAAGGACAAGGGGCAAATTCTTTACTCTGTGCTTGTTACTCGACTATTCAGACATTTCAACATTCAGCCTCCTACTATTCTATGTGTTCGAACCATTGCTCCAATGGTGGTTGGACTGAAGATGGTTTCAAAAATGCGAACGAAGGAACTGAATAAGGCTTTGGAGTGCCTGAAGGAGAAATCCCCTACCAAAACTAAACAAGACTCTGCATCAAAGAAGAGGAAAGGCAATGAGCCAATGAGTGCACCAATCAAGAAGAAGAAAGCCCTTATCTTGTTTCTCGTAGTGCCCAATAGGAAATACACATTTTATTCTCCTGTTGTGTCTTTGTTGTTAAGACCCCTTTGGATTTTGAAACATGAGGTAACGGTGGAGCTGCGAGACCATCATCGCCAAGAGGTACATTGCAAAGTTTGTGAATATACTACAGGATCCATGCCGACTATACACCTTTTACTTTATCAGACCCCATGTCTACTCTTCCGTGGTTGTACTGAAAGCTGGTTTACCACTCGAAATGCTTTTGTAGCTATTTTTATGATGATGTCATATTTGTCCAGGAAAATATAAGGCTATATAGATATTCCAACATTAGAGACTTCGCAGTAAAATTCAGCAATGACAATTTACTATGAAAACATTAAATTACCTTCCTTGGCCCATCCATTTGTATGCATGTGTTGGCGGGGGAAAGAGATGGAGAGATAGAACGGGAGCAAGGAGGAAGCATCAATTGTCATGTATGAGAAACTGAGGTCATGGTCTTTAGTCTTTACCACCTTGATAGTCTTGGAACGATATTGGCAGACATCATTCATGTTTGAGATATTTGTGGGCGTATTTTACTGTCTTTCTGGCGAAAGAAAGATGTTTCCAGGCCACATTATATTCTTCAAGTCTTATCATTATTCATTTTCCAGGAGGCAGGATGCAGAGAAATTCTCCATTTATTGATTGCTTGTTTAGATATTTTCTGTAAGCTCTTTATGTCATAGAGCAGGGAGAGTATCCAACCATCCTTTATGTGTCCAGACTGATCACCCCGTTTAACGCTATTATTTGAATGTAACAGTTAACTGGTAAAGTGTACGTGATATCCTACCAGAGTACCGGATAGAGACCAAAATAGAAATTCAAGTAATGCATAGATATGTCTTAGTTAATCTTAGGACATATTTTAAACTCAGTGGTTATTCTGACTCTGTGATTGCCTATGCTTATATTACTAACAGACTCATTCACTATCTTCTTTTCTCCATTGGACATATGCAGGTCAAGTATGAGTTGTTCAGGAAGAAGATTGTATTGCTGATAATTTCGGGCCAAAAAATCTCTGAATTTGACTTTGCGACTCTTGAAAGCATACATAAGGATCGTCAGGAAAGCCCAAAAGGTGGGATTGTCCCGATTCAAATGGAGGACGAATCTCAAAAGAAAAAGTGGAGGAGACAGTGACTGTCTCCGAGACACGGTATGAGCTTGTTTGGATTCCTATTGTGGATGCGGGGCACGACAAATTGGAAAAGCTGCCGAGCTTCGAGTCTGTGAGGCCATGGGCATTTGTGGTAGACCCTCGTAAGATGAATAAGTTCGCCGCTAGATATATCAAGGAAGAGTTGCATTTCAAGCGAGAAACCATGGTTGTGGTGTTGGACTCTCTTGGTTGGGTGGAGAACACAGATGCCATGCCCATGCTCCGGCTACGGGAGATAGATGGTTTCCCTTACACATGGAATGAAAGTACCCATCTGTGGAAGGGCCGACGGAATTGGTTTCATCTTCTATTAAGTAAACCAGAAAAGGATGGTACATTAGATGCGGTAAACACGTTCATTTTTCTAAAACTGTCTGGTGATAGATTTAGTTGGGCGTGCGCACTGTTTTCCTGCGCTGATTTCGGCTTCAACTTCATGCTTTGTATTGGATTTACTAATCTTACACCTAACGTTTGTCATGATCATACAGGTTAAGGATGAGTACATATTGTTTTCGGGAGGACTTCCTGCTGTGGAGGTAGCCGGTCATGCCTATGGCGGAGTTCATAACTTTAGGGAAGTTCCCATTGGGAATATGAAGCACTTCCGCATCCTCTTAAGGAGTTGCTTGATCACTAGGTTGCAAGATCTACAAATTCGGAAAGAAGGTGGCAACGCATTGCTTGATCGCATGGTATACGAGATGAGTGAAGTCTACCAAGCCTGTCGAAGAGGTGGGGTTGCAATACTCACCAAACGGCAAGCTCTGGAGCTGCGGCTTGTGGGCCTTTCGAGTGATTTAAAATTGGTGAGGGATCAAGCCGAGGATGGGTGGACAGATCTTGCAAAAGTTTTCGAGAAGAAGTATGAAGACGCTCAACAGCAGTCCAAGTGCCTGCACGTCTGCGTGCCGCAGTATCCCGATCTCGAGGATTTGTACTGCCCTCTCTGTAACCAGTTCATGGATCTTTGCCTTGAGTGTTGCCATTCCGAATCCGACTGAAGGGGGCTCGCGACGCGCGAAGGCCTCAGCCGATGCCGAGACTGAGAAGAAACCTTCAGTTCGAAGCATGTTTGGCTGTCGAGTGTATGAGGTGTGACAAGTGTGTTCCACTAGTGTGGTGTGTTAATAATAGCCTCTCTGTTAACTAGAGAGCTAACTGGTATTTACTTTCGTATGGGTTGTAATGCGATTGTGCTTCGGGCCGTAAGAGCCTCTCAGGGCCTTACTGTCATTTCATCGAATAAATGTAGAGATTGACTATGTTATGTGTACTATCTTGTAGCAAGATTCTTTGTTCCTTAGCCTGTATGTTTCCCTTCGTCCAGTACCATCCACATACGATCATATATATTAGCGAATGAATGAATCTAAGCTATTCTAATTTCTTAGAATGCGAAGTTGGAATTCTCATACCATACTTAAATCAACAAATCGATCAAGTTTCTTTGAACTAAGATATTTCAAAGATAGAAGTCACAAAACTAACTTTTAAAAGTGAGTAGATACGTGCAATACCACAAACTTTAGAGAATTCCTCAAAATCCCATTTGAATGTTAAGTTCCCTCGATGTTACATATCAAGTACAAATGATTTTTTGTGCTCGACTTAAATATATAGTCAGCGACTAACAGATATCTCTTTCGGTAAGAACTAGCTTGACAAGTTTGGCCTGGGGAATGAAAGACTATAATTAGGGTGAGAGAGTCCATATAGCCCACAACAGTACTACAATTCTTTGGAGACGTGAACATTAGTCGCATACCACACAGCAATTGGTAATAAGTTCGAATTATATTATGAGCAAACCTCTGGCCGATTTGTGCTTCAGGTATTCACTATTTTATGTAAATGAATAGTAAGTTTTGGATACATTGATAAGCCTATAGTGATAGGCTCTCTAACTACCATGAACCAATCATGGCTCAAATCGAATATTGTAGGCACTACCCTGAGGCCTCATTGGATCTCCATGAACAAGGAATCATCAAATGAAGTCTTGTGCCAAGTAATACCATCCATCGGAATAAGGATTCCTTTCCAATTGTTTGGATCAAGTTATCGATGGACCACCCAAGTCCTGTTGATCCTCGCGGCTTCGCTCTGCAATACGGCAATTTCTGGTACATCTCCGAAGCTCCTTCCGATGTCGGAAAAGCCCCGTTCTCTTACCTCCTGAAGGGCCTTACCTCACTTAAGAAGGGCCTCATATCCGACGAGGAGAAGGCGGCGGCGATAATTCCTCTCAACAAGGCGGTCAACGACCTCTTGGAGATGACCACTTCCTTGGTTGGTCTCCACACGCTGGTGATAAAGCACCATGGATAGCACGTACCTAAATTGGCAGAAGCATTTCAAAAAATACCCAAGTGGAGCTGCGAGGCTATCGTCACCATTCTGGCCGCCGGGAACTATTTCGCCCAGTTTATAGATGACGATAAGTACGTACGTTGCCCGCTCCTTGGTTTATTTCTCGGATAGTGCAGCATAAGCACGCCATGCGTTTCTCGAAATGCCGCAAGAGGAAATACACCTACACCTTTTTGTTCGCCTGTTCTGTCTTTGTTATTAAGACCCTTTAGATTTTGAAAAAAAAAATGAGGTAACACGAACTGTTGGTATTTACGGAAGTGCGTGTTTGATGTGAGTGTGTGCAAGTGAGTGTTGATGTGTGTGAAATATAGCAAGGGATACACGAAGGAACACGGGCCATAGGCTAGATGGAATTGGACTTGTACGGCAAGGGGAGCTCTAGGGAAAGGCTCTTATCATTTGGTGGGAAATACAAATGGAGGAGGCTTGGTAGTGTTAGAGAAAACTCTTTTATTGTTTTGAAGCTGACAAAACCTTTCCGAAAGTCTAAACTGAAAACTCACAGACTCAGTTGTTTTTAGTCTGAAGAATTCCAAACTCTACTGTCAAAGTCTGAAGACCGCTAAACTTTAGTCACAAAGTCTACCCTCACTGACAGTTTCCAGACCAAAGATTGAAGACTTATCTAGATGCGAGTTTATCTTCAATGATTCGGTTCGTATAATTTTGGAAGACCTTATGGCTAGATATAGCATCTACTTGATTGATTATTGGATTAAGTTCGATATGAAAATCTTTTGAATGGCGAAGTATACTTAGAAGGTTCTACTTATGGAAACTAAAGATCCTAATTGTATGGGCGAACATGATTGATGTGATTTTATCACAAATCATCCAACGACTCGAGATCTCCTTAATTGATTCTGCACAATAGATAGATTGGAAGAACTCCTTTGGAAAGTGCCAATGGTCGTAAAGGCATGGATGAGTATTTAAAGACGACTCTTCAGTTGTTCAATAAGAGAGTGTGTGAAAGAAAAATTTCAAAGTCTGAAGCTTCCTAGTTCTTTGCTATTTCAATTGTTAAGCTTTACTTGTACTCAAAAGAAAGAGCAAACACTTGTGAGACTTTGAAAAAGTGTAGTAGAGTCTCTACACTATAAAGTCAAGGACGTGAGATTGTAAAATCTCTTTTGTTTCATAATGAAATCTAGCCAGTGGGCTATCAGTGCTGGAGAGTAGATGTAGGCTTGATCTAAGCCGAACCACTATAAACATTATGTTTCTATTCTCTTTTTCTTAAACTCCTTATTTCAATTCACAGTTTCATATAACTATCTAATGTTGTTTACATTGCTCGAAATTATTTTGAAGTTTCATAAAAATTTCTTTATCACCTATTCACCTCCCTCTAGGTGATCGTACTAGCCCTCTCAATTGGTATCGGAGCTTGTGTGCTCGTTTTATTGAAGTGTTTTCTATGACTAGTATTTTGGCTGTAGGTTTAGTTGAAGGCCAAAGCAACACCAGACCTCCTTACTTTGACGGAAATGAATACAATGTTTGGAAAAACAAGATGAAGGCATTCCTAAGATCGAAAGATCCCCTGGAATGAGATGTGATAGAAAAAATGAATCATTCCTAAAGCTGCATTAGTCTCAGAACGAAGAAAAAAAATTGTAGATTCTGGCGAAATGGCACAAGAAGAAATAACCAAGAGACAAACTCTTGATGCTAAAGCGATCTACTCTTTATATTGTGCTTTATCTCCTACCGAGTATAACATAATTTCATCTTGTGAAACAGCCAAAAAAGTCTAGGATAGGTTGCATGTTACCTATGAAGGAACTAATCGAGTTAAAGAAACAAAAATCAATATCTTACTCAGATAGTATGAAGCCTTCAAGATAAAGCTAAGAGAATCCATTACTGACATGTTTAGTTGTTTCACATAAATTGTAAACAATCTAGCATATTAGGGACAACCAATCTCATGACTGATGAAGGTCAATAAACTACTGTGTGAACTTTCCAAAGATTGAAATCATAAAGAACTCATTCCTGTAGACTAGATCAAATTGAACCCTACTAATTGGTGGAGATTCCTCTTTAATAAAAAATCAAAGGGTTTTCACATTTTTTTATTTTATTATTATTTGAGGCGAATTCGAAATTGTTCGAATTGTATAATCGTTAATTAATGACATTGGTAAACGACCCAATGCGATTTGATTATAATTCAATTCGTGACGATCATAAGTAGAAAGTTCATATTCTTCAGTCATTGATAAACAATTTGTTGGACAATACTCAACACGATTACCACAAAAAATACAAATTCCGAAATCAATACGTAATTAAGCAAGCGTTTCTTTCGTATACCAGTTTCCAATTTCCAATCAACAACAGGTAGATCTATAGGACATACAAGAACACATACTTCACAGGCAATGCATTTATCAAATTCAAAATGGATTCGGTCGCACTTCAATAAGAGAAACTCAAAGGATCATGCCTCTTATAGTTGATGAACTTGTAGGCACACTTCAGTTATATGAAGTGGAGCAGATCAATGGGGAAGAAGATCCAAAATGTAAGACGTCAATTGTTTTAAAATCTAACCATGATTATGATGATACGGATTCTGAAGATGACATGGATGATGACGAGCTAGCACTCATGATAAGGAGGTTCAGGAAATTGAACAGAAAGGGAAGAAGCAAGGCACTCAAAAATTCCAAAACAAATCAACTGAGGATGATGAGGTCAACAAAGACGTGGTCTGTTTTGAATGCAAGAAAAAATGACACATTAAACCTAACTACCCTCTGTTGAAGAAAAAGAAAGCAAGAACTAAGAAATTCAATAAGGCTCTCAAAGTAGAAATATGGAGTGATACAAAATGTGAGGAAAGCGATGAAGAGTATGCCAACATATGCCTAATGGCAAACTCAGAATCAGACTCAGACTTCGAAACAGATTCAGACTCAAACTCACATAGCGAAATCGAGGTTAGTAATTTAAATTCCTGCTAAAGTCTCGAAGTACATAGATGAATTCTATCTTAGTCTCAAAACCTCTCTTAAAAGGATTTCCGAGCTGAAAATGGAAAATTCTACACTTAAGCAATAGGTAAATTCTTGGAAAGAGAAATTTGAAAATCTAGACAAAAATTTTGTCAATTTGAAAGAAAATACAGATTCTCTTTCAAAGGAAAATACCTTTTTGAAAAAGGACATTTCAAATATCACAAAAAGGTTTTCAATGGGATCTGAAAAGTTGGAAAAGATTCTTTCAAGACAAAGACCTTACTTCAATAAATCTGGTTTGGGTATGACACGAAACTATTTCTTTAATTGATTTTTCAAAAGTAAATGAAAGAATCAAACAAAGACTTATAAAAACATTTTATAGAAATCATTTTTAAATAGTTTTTGTAAAACACGTTGGTCGAAATGCTCTCAAATGTTCAAAGTGTAATAGCTCAAAACATTTTGAAAAAAAAAAATGTCCCATTATTTGGAGACCGTTAAGAAGGAATGAACAAAGACTGTATTTTCCCCTAGACCCAAGAAAATGTGGGTACCAAAGAAAACTTAAGTTCTTTTTATAATTGCAGGTCACTATTAAGAAAAAGATAAAGTTGTATTTGGATAATGACTGCTCAAGACACATGACATGAGATTCAAGTTGTTTTATAAAGCTTGTGCAAATTAATGGTGGAAAAGTTTCTTTTGGTGGAAACATTAAAGGAAGAACTGTTTGATATGGAACTGTGAAGATTAGAAGTCTTACAATCAACAATGTCCTTTTGGTGGAAGGATTGAATCACAATCTACTCAGCATCAGTCAATTATGTGATACTGGATTCAAAATTAATTTCCAAGAAGGCATTTGTTTGGGAACTAGTAAGGATTTGTCTCAATCTTTCACTAGACGAAGACATTGAAATATTTATCTTCTGGATATAAAACCAGAAAGTTCTCAGTGTCTAATATCCATTTAAGATGAAGCAAATATTTGGCATAGAAAGCTTGGTCATGTTAACATGAAGGAAATTGCCAAGATTTCTTCTAAGAAGCTTGTTCATGGATTTCCCAACCTGACTTACCAAAAGTTTGACTTTTGCACACCATGTGTTTTGGGAAAACAAGTTAAAAGTTCTTTCAAACCTATGAACAAAGTTTCTACTAATCGAGTTTTGCAACTTCTACATTTGGATCTCTATGGACCAACCAGAATTCAAAGCATTGGTGGAAAGATATACTTTCTAATAATCGTGGATGACTACTCTTGCTTCACATGGGTATATTTCCTAGCAAGTAAGTTTGAAGCATTCTCTTACTTTTCAAAATTTGCCAAGAAGGTTCCGAATAAGAATTTGCTAAATTCTGTGATGAATCTGGTTTCCAACATGTTTTCTTTTCTCCTTATACACTAGAGCAAAATGGGGTTGTGGAAAGAATGAATAGATTTGTGCAGGACATGGCAAGAATTTTTTAAATTGAAAGTAATATTTCCTCTCGTTTTTGGATTGAAGCAGTTTCTACAGCTTGTTATATTATTAACAGAGTGTTTTTAAGGCATATTCTAGAAAAAACTCCTTATGAGGTGTTTAAAGGGAAAATGCCAAATGTTTCTTATTTTCGCTTGTTTGGTTATAAGTGTTTTGTGTTGAAAAATGCAAATGATTGAACTGGTAAGTTTAAAGAAAAATCAGACGAAGGAATTTTTCTTGGCTATTCAACTTCAAGCAAAACCTACAGAGTCTTTAACAAGAAGACTTAGTCTGTGGAAGAATTGATGAATGTCAAATTTCAAGACTCTGTGCAAAATCAACTGAATCAGACTCAACTTGAAGAATCTGAACCTACTCTAAATCCTACAAAGTCTACTTCCTCTAAAGTGGTTCAGACTCCCAAAGATAAACAACAAGAAGAACTAGAAGCTTCAACAAAAATAGAGGAGCAACAGATTTCAAGATTATTCAACAACTAGAAGCATAAGTCTAGTCATCATAAGGAACTCATCATTGGCAACATTGAAGAAGGAATTCGCACCATATCCAAAAGGTGAGAAGAGTTTAGTACTTTAGCACTTGTTTCTGAAATAGAACCTAAAAGTGTAGAAGAAGCCTTGGTTAATGAAAGTTGGATTGAAGCCAAGCAAGAAAAACTCAGACAGTTCAGCATCAATGATATTTGGGAATTTATTCATAAACCCAAAGGTAAGTCTATTATTAGAACTAAATGGGTTTTCAGGAACGAGATTGATGAGAAAGGAAAAGTGATCAGAAACAAAACAAGACTCATGGCCAAAGGATATACGCAAGAAGAGGGATATACTATGATGAGACCTATGCACCAATAGCAAGGTTAGAAGTAATTAGATTATTACTTGTTTTTGCTTACGATAAAGATTTCAGGTTATTTCAAATGGACGTAAAAAGTGCATTCCTAAACGGATTCATTCAAGAAGAAGTTTATGTAGAACAACCTCTTGGATTTGAAGATCCAAGAAAGCCAGACTCAGTTTTCGAATTGAAAAAGGCTCTTTATGGATTAAAGCAAGCACCTCGAGCTTGGTATGAAAGGTTAAGTAAATTCCTAACTCAAAATGGTTTTGATAAATGTAAAGTAGATACTACCCTGTTCATTAAAAGAGAAGGTAAAGATTTTCTACTCGTTCAAATATACGTTGATAATATTATTTTTGGATCACCTAATGAAAATCTGTGCAAGAAGTTTTCTAAGTCTATATAGAATGAATTCGAGATGAGCATGATGGATGAATTAACATTCTTTCTCAAATTACAAGTCAAACAATTGAATAAAGGAATTTTCATTCACCAAGAAAAATATGCGAAAGATCTCATCAAGAAATTCGATTTAGAAAATTGCAAAAAGACTGAGATACCTATGTCAAGTTCTTCAAAGCTGGATAAAGATGAAGGAGGAAAGAAAGTTGACAATAAGCTCTATAGAAGTATTATTGGTTCACTTCTTTATCTTACTGCTTCTAAACTTGACATTTTGTTTAGTGTTTACATTTGTGCTAAATTCCAATCAGATCCCAAATAATCTCATCTAAGCACCGCAAAACATATCATCAAATATGTTGCAACTGAAAAGGCTAGTAAATACACCTAGAGGGGGTGAATATGTGTTAAAAGAAATTTTTGCAAGACTTAACAAATTAACTCGTCTTTTAAGGATAATAGACTTAAGATGCAAAAGACTATAAACAGTTAAGTAAAGCTACGAATTAAAGTAAAGAGTTTAGGGAAAGAGAATTGAGACACAAGATTTATAGTGGTTTAGCTTAGACCAAGCTTACGTCCACTCACCCACACTGACAATCTATTGACTGGATTTCACTATGAATCAAAAGAGATTTTACAATTTCACGCCATTGATTCCACAGTGTAGAAACTCCATTGTACTTCTTCAAGGTCTCACAAATATTTAATCTCTCTTTTGAGTACAACTTAAGCTCAACGATTGAAATAGCAAAGAACCAAAAACTTCAGACTTTGGAATTTTTCTTTCATGCACACCCTCGAATAACTTGACCGTCCCCCTTATATACTCCTCCATACCTTTATAACCGTTGGCACTTTCCAAAGGAGTTATTCCTATTTACCCGTTGGACAAAAACAATCAAGGAGATCTCGAGTTATTTAAGGAATGTGATGATAGCCCATCAATCTTGCTTGCCCATACAATCAGGATCTAGGTTTCCATAAGTAGAACATTCCATGTATACTTCACCTTTCAATAGATCTAATTACCCGAATTGATTCCAATAAGAATAATTGATCACGAGGTGCTATCTTAAGCCGTAAGATCTTCTTCAACCGTACAAACCAAATCTTTAAAGATAAACTCGCATCTGAATAAGTCTCCTCTTCGTCAGTCTAGAAACTATCAATGAGGGTAGACTTTAAATCTTGAGTTTGTAGATCCTTAGACTTTGACGATAAGGTTTGCAAGTCTTCAGTCTATATTGATGGAAACGTTTTGTCAATTTTAAAATAATAAGGAAGTTTATCCAACAATCTCCCCATTTTTTATGGTGACAAAACTTTTCTGCAGATTTGAAAACTTTTGTCCTACAACACAACACTTAAGAAAAAAAAAATCTCATAAAAGGTAAGTAGATTAGGACATGGATAGTATCAATTTTGCAACTACAGAAAACATGTTAGTCCTACAAATTAACTATCATTCCATAATCATTATCATTGCCTAAGTTACTGCAAGCATCAAAAGATCAAATCAAACAGTCCCAAGTCAAAAAGACCAATCCACAACCAAACAAAAGATTAGTCCAAAAGCAAATAATCCAAACCAAAGTCAAATCAAATCTGCACAAACTTTCTCCCCCTTTTTGTCAACAGCAAAAAGTGGAGAACATAAAAAGTGAGATAAAATCAGGGTTGCTTAGGGATGTGAATGAGCTGAAAATCCCCCATAAACTTGACAGTCTCCTCTAGCTTCCTTAGGTCCTCCTTCAGTTGCTCTATATCCTCACCCTTTGCATGTGCTTGAATTTGAAGATGAAAGACTTGTACTTAGTCATGCAAAGAAACTGAAGTCACTTTATGAGCATTCTGCATAGTCTGAAATTCATACGCAATCCATAAACCTTAGCTTTGATCTCTAGAAGAAGCTCGAGTAGTCTTTTAAAGTCTACTGAATTGTCAGTTTAAGTACTCACTTCAGCATGATCAGATTATGGAGTATTGGCTGATGATGGAACTTCAGCACGACCATCCAGACTTAGAGATGAAGCCTCATTACCATCTTCAGAAAATTGAGAGGCATACACATCCTCGGGATTGGCAGGAGAACAACTAACATCATCACTAGTAAAAGCAAGTGGGAAAGTACCGCTTTTATCAGCAGCTCCCCCTATTTCAATGCCTTCGGGTGGAGAAAAATACTCTTCTTACTCTTTTTCAGTATCATGATGATCTTGTCCTTCTTCTTTTGCATGAAAATCACCATGACCCTCTTCGTCTACTTGTTTTCTTCCTCTCTCTTCTTCTTCTGTTCTTCCTTCCTCTTCTTCTTTCCGCATCGCTTCTCTCTCTTCATCTCTCTGCTTTATCTCTTCTCTGTCTCGATTCTCTCGATCCTCTATCTTTGGAAAGCTAACAAAACCCTGTAAGTTCTTCAAGGCAAAAGCGGAGATAGTGATGTCATCCTCATTTTCTTCATCTTGCAAGATGAGTGCTCTTCTCTTCTTAGATGTTGTTATAGGCTCTTTGCTTTTCCTTTTTCCCGCTGTAGAGTCTTGTTTGGCCTTGACAAGGGTCTTCACCTTAATGCTCTCCAAAGCCTTGTTTAGCTTCTTCAGACGCATCTTGGAAACCATCTTCAGTCCCATGACCATTGGATCAATGGTTCGAACACACATAATTTTGAGAGGTTGAATGTTAAAATGTATGAACAAACGAGTGACAAGAGCAGAATAAGGGAGTTGCCCCTTATCCTTTACCACTGACCTATATGTTGGAGAAAACTTCCTTAAGTGTTTTAAAGCTGACAAAACGTTTCCATCAGTCTAGTCTGAAGACTTATAGACTCTTTTATCAAAGTCTGAAGACCTCCGGACTATCAGACTCAAGACTCAAAGTCTATCCTCATTAACAGTTACTAGACCGTCAAATAAGGCTTATTCAGAATTGGATGTTTCGTTAAGGATTTGACTTTATCGACTGGAGAAGATCTCTTGGTTGGATGTAGCATGTCAAAATCCTTTATTCAAATCAAGATTGATTCAGGGATTTTGGATCCGTTGATTGGTGAAGTATACTTGGAAGGTTCTACTTATGGAAACCTAGATCCTAATTGTATGGGTGAGCATGATTGATGAACTATCGTCTTATTCCTTAAATAGCTCGAAGATCTTCCTAATTGATTCTGTCCAACGGATAGATTGAAAGAATTCATTTGGTAAGTGCCAACGGGTATGATGGCATAAAGGAGTATATAAGGAAGACATTCCAGTTGTTCAAGTGTGTGCGCAATAGAAGAATTCCAAAGTCTGAAGCTCCTTGTTCTTAGTCAATTAAATTGTTGAGTGAAATCTTGTATGCAAAAGAGAGTTTATATCTTTGAGAGACCTTGAGGAAGTGTAGCAATGTCTCTACACTGTGGAATCAAGGAAGAACTTTTCTGTAACAACTCTTTTGTTCATAGTGAAATTCAGCCGGTGAACTGTCAGTGCAGAAGAGTGGACGTAGGCTTGGATTAAGCTGAACCACTATAATTTATCTGTTCATATTTTCTTTTCTACACTCTTTTACTTTGATCATAATTCGTTTTGTTTACAAGAGACGAATTTCCTTTCTATTATCAATTAGTGCTGCACACTTATCTCGAGAAATTATTTTTACACCTATTCACCCCCCTCTAGGTGTTCATACTAGCTTTCACAATTGGTATCAGAGCTTGTGTATTCACTTAAGTTGGAGTGTTTTAATTCAGAGTTAAAGATCCATGGCTAGTATGTTGGCTCCAAGACTGGTTGGAGGGCAAAGCAATACCAGACCGCCTTATTTTGATGGAAAGGAATACAACATATGGAAAAACAAGATGAAGGCATTCCTAAGATCAAAAGATCCTCTGGAATGGGATGTGGTAGACAAAAGAATCATTCCTAAAGCTGCACTTGTCTCAGAAAAAGGAAAAGAAGCCGTTAAGTCTATCGAAATGACTCAAGAAGAGATAACCAAGAGACAAGCTCTTGATGCAAAAGCAATTTATTCTTTATATTGTGCATTATCACCTACTGAATATAACAGAATATCTTCTTGTGTTATAGCTAAAGAAATATGGGATAGATTACACATCACTTATGAAGGAACTGATCGAGTGAAAGAAACCGGAATCAACATTCTGCTCGGTCAATACGAAGCTTTCAAAATGAAATCAGGAGAATCTATTACTGACATGTTTAGTCGTTTTACAGAAATCGTGAATGGTCTTGAAAATCAAGGTCAACCAATTTCTAATCCTATGAAAGTAAACAAGCTACTGCGTGGACTCTCCAAGTATTGGAATCACATAAAGACCTCAATAAAGGAGACACAAAGAATTATGTCACTTTCTGTCGATGAATTAGTTGGGACTCTTCAGTCTTATGAAGTGGAGCGAATCAATGAAGATGAAGATCCTAAATGTAAGAAATCTATTACATTAAAATCTAATTATGGTTTTGATGTCACAGATTCTGAAGACAATATGGATGATGAGGAGCTTGCTCTCATGATAAGAAGATTCAGAAAGCTAAACAGAAAGGGGAGAAGATTCAATCCAAAGAAACAAAGTTTTCAAAAGCAATAGATTAAGTCTGTTGAGGATGATGAATCCAATAGAGATGTAGTCTGTGTTGAATGTAAGAAAAAGGGACACATCAGACCCAACTGTCCCCTTCTGAGGAAAAAGAAATGAAAAGCTGAGAAATATGGAAAGGTACTCAAAATAGAAACTTGGAGTGATACAGAATGTGAAGAAAGTGATGATGATTATGCCAATATTTGTCTCATGGAACAATTGGATTCAGATTCAAACTCCGAGACAAACTCAAATTCAAACAGTGAATTTAAGGTAAGTAATTTGAAAATCCCTACTAAAGTTTCTAATTACATTGATGAATTGTGTCTTAATCTCAAGACTTCTCTTAAAAGGATTTCCGAACTTAAAAGAGAAAATTCAGCACTAAAACAACCGAAAAATGTTTTGAAAGAAAATGTCAAAAGTTTTGACAAAAGTGTTTCTACCTTGAAAGAAAATGAAGACAATCTTTCAAAAGAAAATGCAAATGCATTTTTGAAAAATGATATCTCAAATATTTCCAAAAGATTTTCTATAGGATCTGAGAAACTTGAAAAAATTCTTTCAACACAAAGACCTTATTTCAACAAATCAAGTTTAGGAATGACAGCTGAAACCATTCATCTAATTGATTTTCCTAAAGTAAATGAAAGAATTAAGCAAAGACCTACAAGAGATGCTTATAAAAATCATTTGCAAAAAGTTTTTGTAAAACCAGTAGGTCGCAGTGCTCTTAGATGTTCTAAATATAATAGCTCAGATCATTTTGAGAAAGAATGTCATATGGTTTAGAAACCTGTTACGAATGTATGGGCAAAGATTGTATATCATACTAACATCAATGGACCCAAGAAAATATTGGTACCAAAGAAAGCTTAAGTCTCTTTTCTAAATGCAGGTCACTATCAAGAAAAACGTTAAATGGTACCTGGATAGTGGATGCTCAAGGCATATGACAGGAAATTTAAATTGCTTTATAAAGTTTGTTCAAGTTAATGGTGGAAAAGCTTCATTTGGAGAAAACAGCAAATGAAGAATCGTGGGATTCGGAACTGTAAAGATTGGAAGCCTCACGATCAATAATGTCTCCTTAGTGGAAGGACTCAACTACAACTTGCTAAATATCAGTCAGCTGTGTGACACCAGTTTCAAAATCAATTTTCGAAAGGTAATATGTTCAGGAATCAGTAAAGACTCCTCTCAGTCTTTCAAGGGACGAAGACATGGAAATATCTACCTCTTGGATGTCAAACTAGATGAAACCCAATGTCTAATCTCAATTCAAGAAGAATCAAACTTATGGCACATAAAACTTGGGCACATCAACATGAAGCAAATAGTCAAAATTTCAGCAAAGAAACTTGTTCGTGGTCTACCAAATCTGTCATATCAAAAGGCTGATCTATGCACACCATGCGTGTTGGGAAAACAGGTAAGAAACTCATTCAAACCAATAAATCAAGTTTCCACTAATTGTGTACTGCAGCTTCTGCATATGGATCTCTTTGGACTAACCAGAACTTAAAGCATTGGAGGTAAGAAATACTGTTTAGTGATTGTGGATGATTACTCACGATTCACTTGAGTATATTTCCTAGCAAGTAAGTCCGAAAATCTCTCTTATTTTACAAAGTTTGCTAAAAAGGTCTATGTAATTTTAAGAATATGGACAGATCATGGTGGTGAGTTTGAAAATCAAGACTTTACAAAATTCTGTGATGAATTTGGTTTTCAGCATGTGTTCTCTTCACCATATACTCCAGAGCAAAATGGAGTCGTGGAAAGAAAGAATAGGTTGCTTTAAGAAATGACTAGAACTCTTTTAATTGAAAGTAACATATCTTCACGTTTTTAGGCTGAAGCAGTCTCTACTGCATGCTATATTATTAATAGAGTTTTTCTAAGGCCTATTCTAGAGAAAACTCCCTATGAGTTATTCAAAGAAAGAAGCCTATTGTTTCATATTTTCATGTGTTTGGATGTAAATGTTTTATATTGAAAAATGAAAATGATCGAGTTGGTAAGTTTGAAGAAAAATCATATGAAGGTATTTTCCTTGGATATTCTATCACAAGCAAAGCTTACGGAGTATACAACAAAAAGACTCAATCTGTGGAGGAATCAGTGAATGTTAAATTTCAAGACTCCATGCAAAATGAATCGACTCAACTTGAAGAATCTGAACCTGCTCTAGACTCTACAAAGTCTAAATCTCCAGAAGCAGCTCAGACTTCAGAAGACCAGCAACAAATGATCGTCGAAAATTCAAATGAGGAAAAAGATCAACAGTCTGACAAATCAACCAGTAACTAGAAGCATAAGTTCAGTCATTCCAAAGATCTCATTATTGGTGATATTAATGAAGGAATTCGTACAAGATCCAAAAGGCGCGAAAAGTCTAGTGCTTTGACTCTTATTTCTGGAATAGAACCCAAGAGCATAGAAAGAGCTTTAACTGATGAAAGCTGGATTGAAGCTATGCAAGAAGAACTCAAGCAATTCAACATTAATAATGTCTAAGAATTGACTCATAAACCGAAAGGTAAATCTATCATTGGAGCTAAATGGGTTTTCAAGAACAAGATGAATGAGAAAAGAAAGGTCGTAAAAAACAAAGTAAGACTCGTGGCCAAGGGTAAACGCAAGAAGAAGGGATAGACTATCATGAGACTTACACACCAGTAGCAAGGTTAGAAGCAATTATATTATTACTTGCTTTTGTTTGTCATAAGAATTTTAGGTTATTCCAAATGGACGTCAAAAGTGCTTTCCTAAATAGATTTATCCAAGAGGAAGTCTATGTGGAACAACCACCCGGTTTTGAAAACCCAAGGAAACCAAGCTCTGTATTCAGACTGAAAAAGGCTTTATATGGTTTAAAGCAAGCACCTCGAGCTTGGTACGACAGACTAAGTAAGTTTTTAATTCAAAATGGTTTTGTCAAAGGTAAAGTAGATACTACATTATTTATCAAAAAAGAAAGCAAAATTTTTCTACTTGTTCAAATTTATGTTGATAATATTATTTTTGGATCCTCTAATGAAAGTCTGTGCAAGAAATTCTCTAAGTCTATGCAGGATGAATTTGAAATAAGCATGATAGGTGAACTAACATTCTTTCTCAGGCTTCAAGTGAAACAACTGAAGAAAGGAATCTTTATCCATCAAGAAAAATATGCCAACGATCTTATCAAAAAGTTTGGGCTAGAGAATTACAAAAAGACTTATATACCAATGTCAAGTTCCTTGAAGATGGACAAAGATGAAGGAGGAAAGAAAGTTGATCAGAAGCTATACATGAGTATTATTGGTTCACTTCTTTATCTTACTGCTTCTAGCCCTGACATTTTGTTTAGTGTTTGCATTTGTGCTAGATTTCAATCAAACCCTAAAGAATCTCATTTAAGTATTGCAAAGCGTATTATCAAATACATTACATCAACTTCAAACTTGGGTCTCTGGTATCCTAAAGAAGGAAACTTTACTCTTTTTGGATACTCAGACGCAGACCTAGCCGGATGCAGAGTTGATAGAAAGAGCACCTCGGGCACCTGTCAACTACTTAGAAGCAGGACAGTATTTTGGTTTTCAAGGAAGCAAAGTAAAGTAGCTCTTTCTACAACAGAAGTAGAGTATGTAGCTCTTGGAAGTTGTTGTTCACAAATTATGTGGATAAAACAACAGTTGAGAGACTTTGGAATTGAAAATTCATGTACTGAGATCAAATGTGACAACACCAGCGCAATCAATCTCACCAAGAATCCGATTCTTCACTCAAGAGCAAAACATATTGAGATTCGACATCATTTCATTAGAAATCATGTTGAAAATGGAGAAGTTTCGATTCGGTTTATTGACTCAAAGAATCAACTGGCGAATATATTTACAAAACCTTTGGAGAAAAATCAATTTGAAGTTATTCGTTCCAAACTCAATATCTTAAGGTTTGAGGAAGTTTAGACTTAGCACTGAAAGTCTAAAGGCTCTCAGTCTTGAACGATCAAGATTCTCGGCCGTAAGTTATTTCTATTTATTTCTTGGATCAAATCTCGAAAAGGTACGATCATCTATCCGTAATTGATTATTGCTATTTTTAATTTCCGTGATTATTGCAAACCTACCTTTTCGGAAAAGAAGTTATTTTTTAAATGACAGTTATCCAAAAGGTAGTTATTTTTAAAAATGTATTTTTATATTTTCTTTCTTTACGACTGTCCGTATGCCTCGTTTTGATTGCCTTATATACTGTCGGTTCCTTTTCGTTTTACTCACAAAAACCCTAAGAGAGCACCGATCTTCCACTTCTGTCTTCTTCTCTTGTTTAATCCTCAAAAAAGTTTTCATTTTTCTTGGGAATCTCAAAGGAAGTCTTCGAGGATCGCGAGCAAGGGACCACAACAAATGCGTGAGGGGCTTATGCACTTTGATCTCACCAAAGAAGAAGAATCTCCTAGACAGCAACAGAGCCCACAACATTCTCAGCAGCGTCCATCTTCTCCATCTATACCTCAGGATGTTGCATATCGAGAAGAGGAAGAAATCATTGAAGACGTAAAACCCGTAAGAACTCATAAGCCCTCTTTTACTTATAAGCTTTACTGTGCTTTGAAGAGGAGCAGTACTCCACTGAACTACATTGATGAGTTTCTTAAGAACAAAGGGTATAAAAATGAATCTTCTTATTATGTACCATGGAACATTTGGGAATTGTCCCTGTGGGGTCGGCGGAAGAAGCCTTTGCTAATATCCCAAGTGATCCACGGGTTGGAGGGTTTAATCAACCAGATGGGAATGATGATTACAAGTTGTACAGTCAATTTAAACCTAGAATGGGTGTTGCAGCGAAAATCCGAAGCAAAAGGACGGATTTATTTCGATCGGAGGAACACAAGCAACTGTACTCTAAATTGTTGAAGCGTGGGGTAATAAACCCTAGAAGTGTGGACTTTGGCTTTCTTGACTCTGTGAATGTTAATCTGCGGGAAAAATTCAGTCTACTTCAACTCGAACAGTTTTGTTCTGAATCTACAGAAGTGTATGCTAAATTTGCTGCTTATTTCTATTCGAATCTCAGTTTTTTGGATGCGAATAAATTCTCTTTTAGTGTCCGAGATCAGGACTATGTGGTGGACATGAATATGTTAGCTAATGTGATTGGGGTTGAAAGAGGGAGATATCAACCTATCAATGTATCTATTACTCAGGCGACGTTGGAGCTTGTTCAGGATAAAAGGATGGAAGGAAAGATTTATTATGTGAGAATGAATGCGTCCAACATTTTGCTTCACAAGATAGTGATTAACTATCTTAGACCAAAATCAACTTCAAAGACCGATGTTTCAAACTCGGAAGCAAAGTTGATGTACGCCATCAATGCTGGTAAAAAATTCTCTCTTCCACACACTATTATATTCCACATGTACAGGGCAGTGGTGAAGGACAAGGGTCAACTTCCTTATCTAGCTCTTGTGATCAAGTTATTCAGACATTTGAACGTTTAGTCTCCCAGGATTCTTTGTGTTCAAACGTGCGATCAAGTGATGGTGGGATTGCAAATGGTCTCAAAAATGCGTCTGGAGGAACTTGCCAAGGCTATGGAACAGTTCAAGGAGAAAACCCCTGTCAAGACTCATTCAGTCTCTTCTATGGCAAAGCGAAAAGGGAAGGAACTCATGGTTGCTCTATCCAAGAAAAGAAGAGCTCTCATCATTGAGGATGAAAAGGATGAGGATGATATCACTATTTATGCAATGGCATTAAAGAACTTGAGCCGTTCTGTTCAAGAATCAACGAAGAGACAAGAAAGAAACATGGATGAGACAGAACAGAGAACTGAAGATTTGGAAGCAGAGGAGAAAGAAGTAGAGGAGAGAGATGCAGAGGAGGAAAGAATTGAGGAAGAAGAAGAGGAGAGAGGAGATCAAGCAGAAGCAGAGCATGAGGAACACTTTTCTCCACCTGAAGGCATGGAAATGGGGGGAGATCCTAAGAAAAGAGGAACGTCCTCATTCCCTTCCACTAGTGAAGGAGTAAGTCGTTCTCCAGCAGATCTAGAGGACATCTATGCAACTCAAGTTCCTGAAGAAGGACATGAGGTTTCTTCGCCCAATCTGCGTGATTGTGCTGAAATGCCATCATTTGCCAATACTTCGTCTGATCGTGCAAAAGCAAGTACTCAGACTGACAATTCGGTAGACTTTCGCAGAATTCTTGATGTTCTTTTGGAAATGAGAGGCTAGATTTATGCTTTGGGATGCGAAGTCCAGAATTTGCAAAATGCAAGTCAAACCTCTTCAGTTTCTTTACATGATCAAATTTATGCCCTTGCTCTTCAAGTTCAAGCAAATGCCAAGGGTGAAGATGTTGCGCAACTGAAGGAGGATTTGAAAAAGCTAAAAGAAATTGTTCAGTCAATGGGAAATTTCCAGCTTGTTCGTGTTCCCAAGCAATCTTAAATCCATTCTCTTTTCATCTCTACCTTTTTAATGATGACAAAAAGGGGGAGAGATGTAGTGCAGATTTGATTTGAACTTTGAACTTTTCTGTCGATTGACTTGACTTTTGTATTTGGCTATTTGGATTTGGACTGGATTTGGGTTTGACTGTTTGAACATTTGTTTATCTTAAGTACTATTGATATCTCATGGTTTTGTTCATTTACTAGACTAACCTACTTTCTGTGGATGCAGATTCTAGTGTTATTACTAAGCCATTTATCTTTGTGAGAAATCCATATTTGCTTGAGTAATGTTTTGCAGGTCAAAGTTATTCAAAGCTGTAGGAAAGTTTTGTCACCATAAAAAATGGGGAGATTGTTGGAGAAAACTTCCTTCAGTGTTTTGAAGCTGACAAAATGTTTCCATCAGTCTAGTCTGAAGACTTGTAGACTCTTTTATCAAAGTCTGAAGACCTATGGACTACCAGACTCAAGACTTAAAGTCTATCCTCATTGACAGTTACTAGACCGTCAAAGAAGGCTTATCCAGACCTGGATGTTTCGTTAAGGATTTGACTTTATCGACTGGAGAAGATCACTTGACTGGATGTAGCATGTTGGAATCCTTTATTCAAATCAAGATTGATACAGGGATTTTGGATTCGTTGATTGACGAAGTATACTTTGAAGGTTCTACTTATGGAAACCTGGATCCTGATTGTATGGGCGAGCGGGATTGATGGACTATCGTCATGTTCCTTAAATAGCTCGAAGATCTTCCTAATTGATTCTGTCCAACAAGTAAATTGGAAGAATTCCTTTGATAAGTGCCAACGGGTATGATGGCATAAAGGAGTATATAAGGAAAACGTTCCAGTTGTTTGAGAGTGTGCGCGATAGAAGAATTTCAAAGTCTGAAGCTCCTTGTTCTTAGTCAATTAAATTATTGAGCGAAATCTTGTACGCAAAAGAGAGTTCATATTTTTGAGAGACCTTGAGGAAGTGTAGCAGTGTCTCTACACTGTGGAATCAAGGAAGAGCTTTTCTGTAACAACTCTTTTGTTTATAGTGGAATCCAACCGGTGGGTTGTCAATGCGGAAGAGTGGACGTAGGCTTGGATTAAGCCGAACCACTATAATTTTTATGTTCATATTCTCTTCTCTACGCTCTTTTACTTTGATCGTAATTCGTTTTGTTTACAAGAGACAAATTTCCTTTCTATTGTCAATTAGTACTGGACACGTATCTCGAGAAATTGTTTTTACACCTATTCACCCCCCTCTAGGTGCTCATACTAGCTTTCACACTATACATGTGCATAAGGATAGTGTGAGGCAGAAATAACTTATAACCAATGTTAATGGCGTACATCAGCTTTTCTTTAGAATTTGAGACATCAGTCTTTGAGGTGGATTTGAGTTTGAGACAATTAATGACAATCTTGTGGAGCAAGATATTAGAGGCATTCATCCCAGAGTAAGAAATTCAGCCTTTAGCAATCCTATCTCAAACAAGCTCCAATGTGGTATGAGCAATAGATACACTGATTGGTTGGAAATGCCCTCTTTCCACTCCAATCACATCAGCCAGAGTGTCCACATCGACCACAAAATCATGGTCTCTGACACTAAAGGAAAATCTATTCGCATCTAAAAAGGATAGATTGGAATAGAAATAGGCCATAAGTTCCGGATGTACAACAATTGTTTCAGAGCAAAAGCGTTCAAGTTGAAGTAATGTAAACTTCTCCCTCAATTTCACGTTCAACAAATCAAGAAAGTCAAAATCAACACTTCTAGGGTTCATCACCCCTCGCTTCAGCAATTTAGAATAAGCTCTCTTGTGCTTTTGAGAACAAAAAAGATCCGTTGTTTTACTACTAGTACTTGCCAACTTTTAAGCAACAAGCTGGTGTCTTGGTTCTCGAAGAAACAAAAGACTATAACTCTTTTAACAGCTAAAGCAGAATACATAGCTCTTGGGAGTTGTTGCTCTCAAATTTTGTGGATAAGGCAACAACTAAGAGATTTTGAAATTGAAGACTCATGCACCGAGATTAAATACGACAACACCAGTGCCATAAATCTCACGAAGAATCCAATTCTTCATTCTAGAGCAAAGCACATAGAAATTCGACATCATTTCATTAGAGATCATGCTCATAATGGAGAAATCAAGATCCAGTTTACTGACTCAAAGAATCAGCTGGCAGACATATTTACAAAGCCACTTGAGAAGAGTGTATTTGAGTCTATTCGCACCTGACTTAACATTATATCTTCTATTGGTTAAAGTTTGAAGCTCGTCAAACTCAGAACAACCAAGTTACGACTATAAGTTTATTCTTTTTCTATACAAGTAATTTAAATTTGTGGATGAAGTTTTTGAATTTGTGGTACTTTTAATTTTCAAAAAACAGTTTTATTTTTCCTTTTGACGTTTCGTTTACCCCATTTCATTTGCTTTATATACCGTCAAGATTCTTCTTCTTCATTTTTACTCACAAACCCTAGGATACAGAACTCCATTTTCTCACACTCTTACTCTAGTTTAATCCAAAAAGTTTTCATCTTTTTCGACGATTGAGTTTGAGAAATCTCCCATTGAAAGCAACAATGTCTTCTCAAAGAAAGTATTTGAGAATCACAAGCAAGGGACCACGGCGTATGTGTGAGGGTTCTACGCACTTTGATCTGACCGAGGAAGAAGACTCTTCTCAGCAGCAGCGAGAAAATCAACAACATTCTCAACAGCGTCACTCAACACCACAAGAGACTCAAAATCCTACACAGCAACATGCTGAAGAAGAAATTGTTGTGGACGCTGAACCTATAAAAACTCTAAAGCCTGAATTTCTTTTCAAAGTCTATACTAAGCTGAAAGAAGGAGGTACTACGATGACCTTCATTGATGAGTTTTTGAGTGAGAAATGGTATAGAAATGAGACTCATTTTCTAAGGACTATAAAAAGTATGGGCATTGCGCTTGCTGGTTTGATTGCGAGAGCTTTCAAAAAATTTCCAAGTGATCCACGGTTTGGATCCTTTAATCAACCTGACGGGAAAGATGACGATGAAAGGATGTTTACAAACTTTCAACCCAGGATGGGCGTTGCTGCACATGTTCATGGAGAAAGGACGGATCTTTTTCTTTCTAAGGACCATAACAAAACTTATTCGAATCTACTGAAGCGAGGGGTAATGAACCCTAGGAGTGTGGATTTCGATTTTCTTGATTCGTTGAAAGTGAAACTTAGGTAGAAGTTTGCACTGCTTCAACTCGATCGTTTTTGCTCAAACGATTTGTCGCCTACCCAAAACTCACTACTTACTTCTATTCAAATTTATCTTTTCTAGATGCGAATAGATCATTTACTGTTAGGGATAGAGAATTTGTGGTCAATGTTGACACTCTAGTTGATGTGATTGGGATGGAAAGAAAGTGTTTCCAACCAATCAGTGTGTCGGCTGCTCATGCTACTTTGGAACTGGTTCGGGACAAAATTGCCAAAGGCAAGATGTTTTATGACTGCTTCAAATATCTTACTCCACAAGATTGTGATCAACTGCATAAGATCCAAATCAATGTCAAAGACTGATACTTCTCATTCGGAAGCGAAGTTGATGTATGCCATCAACATTGGATACAAGTTCTCTCTACCTCACACCATCCTAATGCATATGTACAAGACATTGGTGAAGGACAGGGGACAACTTCTTTATTAAGCTTTTATCACTCAACTCTTCAGACACTTCAAAATCAGTCCTCCTAACATTCTCTGTGTCAGGACCATTGCTCCAATGGTGATTGGACTGAAAATGGTTACAAAGATGCGTCTGAAGGAGCTTAATAAGGTTTTGGAGACCTTTAAGGGGAAGTCCCCTGTGAATGCGAAATAAGACTCTGCTGCAACAAAAAGAAAAGGCAAAGAGCCCATGACTGCACCAATCAAGAAGCGGAGAGCACTCATCTTGCAGGACGAAGAAGATGATGACGATATCACTCTCTCTGTCTTTGCTTTAAGAAATTTACAGAGTTATGTCAGCTTTCAAGGGATAGAGAGCATCAAGAAAGAGAAGAGATAGAGCAAAGAGAAGAAGGAAGAAAAGAGAGAAGAACAGAGGAAGAGGAGCAAGGAAGAGAACAAGAGGAAGAAGATGGACAAAATGATTTTCTTGAGCCCACTTTTACTGAAGTCTCAGAAGAGATAGGAGGAGGAATTGCAGGAGTAGGAAGGGAACAACATCACTTTAGTGTTGAAGGAGACCAAGAACAGGAAGAAGAATACTTTTCTCCACCCGAAGGCACAGAAATAGCGAGAGCTGCTGATAGGTATTTCTTCACCTATCTTCCATAGTGATGATGTTAGTAGATCTCTCGCAAATCCAGAAGATGTGTATGCCTCTCAATATCCTGAAGCAGATCATGAGGTTTCCTCTCCTAGTCCTAGTGATTGAATGGCTGATGTTCCCTCACATCTCAAATCTCCTGGAATTGATTCGACTGGACCCAATGCCACATCATAACCAACGACAGACTTTCGAAAGTGGCTAGATCTTATTTTGCATTCAAAGGGTCAGCAATATGGTTTTGAGTTGGAGATGAAAAGCATGATGACAGTTTTCAAGTCAACTTCAGACTCTTTGCAAGAGCAGTTACAAACCCTGAAGATTCAAGTGCAGGATAATGCAAAGGGTAAGGATATTCAGGTGATGAAGGAGACTCTGAAGAATCTTGAGGAGACTATCAAATTGATGGGGGGGTTTCCAGATCGTTCACATCCCCAAGCAGTCCTAATTTTATCAATCTCTTTTTTAAATTTTTCTCCACTTTTTGCTGATGACATAAAGGGGGAGAGTTGTGCAGATTTGGCTTAATACTTTTGATGACTTTTTTATTACATTTTGCACTTTTGCACTTTTTGCTTTTTGTTTTTTTTGTGGACTTTTGACTTTGGACTAGATTTGTTTGTTTTTGGACTATTGTTAGATTGTGAATCTTTTTTATGCTTGCAGTAATTAACCTCGTGATATACAATTGTGGCTAGATAAGTTACTTTACAGGTTTAACATGTTTCCTGTGGTTGCAGAATCAAGTTATCCAGGTCTTAATCATCTTATTCTTTATAAGATATCAAATTTTGTTTAAGTATTGTTTTGTAGGTCAAAAATTTTCAAATTTGCATGAAAGTTTTGTCACCATAAAAAAATGTGGAGATTGTTAGAGAAAACTCCTTTATTGTTTTGAAGCAAACAGAACCTTTCCGAAAGTCTAAAATGAAGACTCACAGACTCAATTGTTTTACTCTAAAGAACTCCAGACTCTACTGTCAAAGTCTGAAGACCGCTAGACTTTAGTCACAAAGTCTACCATCACTAATAGTTTCAAGACCGAATATTGAAAACTTATCCAGATGCGAGTTTATCTTCAAGGATTCGGTTCGTATGATTTTGAAAGACCTTATAGTTGGATATATCATCTACTTGATTGATTATTGAATTAAATCCGATATGAAAATCTTTTGATTGGCGAAATATACTTAGAAGGTTCTACTTATGGAAACTAAAAATCCTGATTGTATAGGCGAACATGATTGATGAGCTTTCATCACAAATCATCCAACGACTTAAGATCTTCTTAATTGATTATGTCCAATGGGTAGATTGGAAGAATTCTTTTGAAAAGTGCCAACAGTTGTAAATGCATGGAGAAGTATTTAAGGACGACTCTTTAGTTGTTTGATAAGAGAGTGTGTAAAAGAAAATTTTCAAAGTCTGAAGCTTCCTAATTCTTTGCTATTTCAATTGTTAAGCTTTACTTATACTCAAAAGAAAAAGCAAACACTTGTGAGACTTTGAAGAAGTGTAGTAAAGTCTCTACACTATAAAGTCAAGGACATGAGACTATAAAATCTCTTTTGTTTCATAGTGAAATCCAGCTAGTGGGCTGTTAGCGCCGGAGAGTGGACGTAGGCTTGATCTAAGCCGAACCACTATAAACATTGTGTTTTTATTCTCTTTCCCTTAAACTCCTTATTTCAATTCACAGCTTCATATAACTGTCCAATGTTGTTTACGTTGCTAGCAAATTATTTTGAAGTTTCGTAAAAAAAAGAATTATCACCTATTCACCCCCTCTAGATAATCGTACTAGCCCTCTCAGCTAGTGGCTGGGTGAGTAGAATTGGCTGTCCACCAAGCCTATTTATAGGCCTACATCACCGACGTACTCATGCAAAAATCTCTGCTCAAGTCAGAGATTTCTTATCCTGAGTCATCTCTATTATTGAGCTTGTGAACCAACTTTCAAGGGGAAATATCTCTGCAAGTTTTAGAGAATGTTGTGGTCTATTCTACACAAATCAAGTACACTCTAGAGATTTCCTTTGCCACCAAAGTCCGGATTTTTCTTGTAGTATTCTCTAGTTGAGTTTAGAAATTGGATCAGTAATTTAATAGGAATACTCACGTTTGAATCATGCGAATGTTCATATGCACTTTGCTTTGCTCTATGCCTTGTTTATAACTCTCTTGTTTTCCTGGTACTGCATGGTGATGCATAAGAATATGGGGCTCTGCTTTTTGGTCTAGTGATTTATAGTTAGTGGCAATGATCTCAAGTTGACAGAATCAGAACTGGATACTCTTGCGTCGAGCGTGCCAGACAGGAAGAGCGCTGTTCTCAAAATGGTCACGGCTTGTGAGAAGAGAATAGGTAGCCCAGTCATGAATAGTTGATTTAGTGCGTTGATTTTCTCCTTGTGCTCGACTGCTTAATGTCCACTTCTTTGATGTTAGGCCGGAGAGAGGAGTACCAGACGTACGTGAAAAAGGTCGAAGCTCCTGTGGAAGCTCCTGTGGACATCGTGGACTTTCTGATTTCATTGCTTACTCCGATGGATTCCTCGTAGGATCCAATAGTTACTGATCCCAATGACAAACCGGTTTGCCCTCTGCAATATCTCCTTTTGTACCCCTTGTTCAATGTATTTTCTAGGAAATCTATACTGTGGAAGGGATAATCATGCAAAGGCAAACACATATTCTAGGAAATCTATATTCATTTAGATTGCGTTTGACGATCAGGATAAAATTTATCATATTCTACATTTGGTACCTGCTCAAGATAGAATAAAGTCAAATATAAATGGAATATAAGTCAGCTATGAGGGAAGTGTGATAAAGGTAGATAGGATTTCTAATAGGGATGAGCATGGTTTGGATTGGGCCGGTTCACCCCTTAACCCTAGGACCAACCCGTATAGTGCTAGTCCTCAATTTTTGGAACTAAGAACCGGACCGACCTAATGGGTTTTGTCTAGTACTAGGGTCAACCTGGGACCAACTGATAATTTTTTATTTCATTTTTTGTACTCCTTAAAAAACCGATTGAGGACCAGACTAACTCAATGAGTTCGATCCGGTTTCAAGATCAACCAAAGACTAACCAATAATTTTTTATTTCATTTTGGATACTCCTTAAAAAGGCAACTGAAGACCGTACCAACCTAATGTTTTTAATGATAAGCAAGGTCAGCTAAGAAAAGCAAGCGGTGAGAGTCGAGTAGAGTGAGCGTCGAATAGAATGAGCATTGAATGTCAAGCGGGGAGCAACAAGCCAAGCAAGCATCGAGTGGCGAGCGGCACGAGTGACCCAAAGCGAGTGAGGTGAGTGTCGAATGGCGAGCAGAGAAGTTTTTTTTTTCGATTTTAGCAAATTAAATACTAACAGGACAAACAAGATAAAAGAGAATGAATACTAGAGGATGATGCCATAAGGTGCCTTTTTGGACGCTGTGAGAACTTCTCACAAAAACATTTTCCTTATTCGTAAATTATGACTATTGATACCGTAAAAGATATTAAAAACTTAAGTTGAACTCCTCGCTAAAAATCTGTTTAATATTGTTGACAATGTTTATTTTAAGGTTTTTTTTCTATATAAAAAAAATTATATATATAGTCAAGGTTGGTCTGAATTGGATTGACCCGGAACTCTCAGGACCGAGGACTGACCCGCACAATGCTGGTTCAGGAATTCTATGACTAAAGACCAACCCAGTCTCCCTGGGAACCAAACCAAGACCAATAGGGTTGAGCCAGTCCAGGGTCGATCCAAGGTGGACCCTGGACCAATGCTCACCAATAATTTCTAATATCCATAATAAGAAAGTTTTTTCTCAAATAAAAAACTTCTTAAATTAACAAATTTAAAATTATATTTCAATATAAATAATATTTGAATTCTAATATAGAAAATTCAATATATATTTTTTTTAAAATTTAATCTTGTTTATTTATATATTCAAATTTAATTTTTATCTAATAATATAAAATTCAATATATACAAATTTCTAGGTATTTTAGTATTTTAGGTATATTAATACGGTTTTCTACATATACAAATTTATTAGAGAATGATGGAAGGGGAAGAAAGAAATAAAAAAAAATTAATTTAAAAACAAAAGAGAGAGGAAAATAAAATAAAAATAAAGTTGTTTTGAAAGATTTTTACCATCTCCGTTTGTAAAATTTGTGATTAATTTATATTGATATGACATTTTAACCAAACGATATATATTATACAATGTGAATATATCTAACTTTATTGCTACAATTACCAAACAATGAATAGGATATAGCAAAAACCCCTTGATTTCATATCTTATCTTATTTAGGCATATCCTAGTTAGGAATTTAGATAACCAAATGTAACCTTAGGTTTTATCTTTTGGGATAATAACACAAATGGCTCATGAACTTTAACTTAATGCGCAATGCGGTCTCTAAACTTTTAATTTGTGCAATGATATCCCTAAACTTTAGCATAATGTTCAATGTGGTCCCAGAACTTTTAATTTATTTAATGTGAACTCTGAACTTTTGATACGTGTTTAACTTAGTTTCTAGATTTTATGAAAATGTTCAATATAGTCATTTCATTAATTCAAAATCAAGGACAACGTTGAATATTTGCATATAGTCTAAGAACTAACTTGACTATGTACCAAAAGTTCACAGACTACATTGAAGAAATTAAAAATTTATGCACATTGGGCCAAAGTTCAATGACTATTTGTGTCATTTTCTATTTATTTTTTTATAGTTTATTCATTTTTCAGGAGGCAGGAAGCCAAGAAATCTGCATTTATCAATTGCTTGTTTAGATATTTCTCTGTCGTATAGGAAGGAGAGTATATGCCCAATTTTTTATGATGAGTCTAGATTGGTCATTCAGTTTATTGTTGGTATGAATAGTTAATTGATAAAGCATACCTGATATCCTACGAGAGTACCAGACAGAGACCAAAAGAGACAAATTCATCAAGTAATATCCATCAATCAAACCATTAGTCAAGCATGCGGTATCCGAGCCATACCCTTCTTTTCCATGGTTTAACGCAACCCCCACCGCCAATTTTTGTCTCTCAAACAACTAGAAAACACACATCTCCTCAGTCAGCCACCAAATTTCGATTCAAGAACGCACACGTACAGAGAATAGTTGGAGCCGAAGCATCATGACAATAAACAGATACCCAATTGAAAAACCTCTTTCTACGGTCAACATAGCAAACGACCCACTTTTTCTTTAAACCATCTCCAAACGCGCAACCCAAAAAGCAAGCACCTTTTCAGAACAAAACCAACCAAGAAAACAGAAACTCCATCGAGAGCACCGCTTCGAGCTCAAAAAAATCCACAGGAATCGATTCCCAACTCACTATAGGGTGTCGGGAGGGCCGATTATGGAGACGCTCCGCTCGAACACGCTGGTCTCGTCTAGCAACCCCGCGGAAAACCCATCCACCGGGCTGCTGCAAAGATCTGCGGGCGATCACAGACAAGGACGCGGTCATCATCCTCCCCGAAAAAGGGAAAGAAAAGGATAAACCCTAGAAGAGAGAAGACGAAATCAAGAGGGTAGATATATCAAGGAAGAGTGGCATTTCAAGCGAGAAACCATGGTTGTGGTGTTGGACTCTCTTGGTTGGATGGAGAACACAGATGCCATGCCCTTTGCGCCGGGGATACCGGGGACAGATGCTTTCCCTTACACAGGGAATGAAAGTACCCGTCTGTGGAGGGGCCGGCGGAATTGGGTTCAGCTTCTACTAAGTGAACCGGTAGACAAGGATGGTACATCAGATGCGGTAAACACGCTCATCTTTCTAAAACTGTCTGGTGATACAGGTTAAGGATGAGTACATATTGTTTTGGGGAGGACTTCCTGCTGTGGAGGTAGCAGTTGATGCCCGCGATGGAGTTCGTATCCTTAGGGAAGTCCTCACTGAGGACATGGAGCACTTCCGCATCCTCTCAAGGAGTTGCTTGATCACTAGGTTGCAAGCCCTCCAAATTCGGAAAGAAGAAGGCAACCCATTGCGCGATCACATGGTATACGAGATGAGTGAAGTCTACCAAGCCTGTCAAAGAGGCGGGGTTGCAATACTCACCGAACGGCATGATCTGCAGTTGCAGCTTGTGGGCCTTTCGAGTGATTTAAAATTGGTGAGGGATCAAGGATGGGTGGACAGATCTTGCTAAAGGTTGAGAAGAAGTATGAAGACGCTTAACAGCAGTCTACGTGCCTGCACGTCTGCGTCCCGCAGTATCCTGATCTCGAGGATTTGTACTGCCCTGTCTGTCACCAGCTCATGAGGTTTGATCTTCGTCTCACGTGTTGCCATTCCGACTCCGACTGAAGGCGGCTCACGACGCGCGAAGGCCTCAGCCGATGCCAACACTGAGAGAAAACCTTCAGTTCGAAGCATGTTTGGTTGTGGAGTGTATAAGGTCCGACAAGTGTGTTTTACAAGTGTGGTGTGTTAATAATAGCCTCTTTGTTCACAAGAGAGCTAACTAATATTTACTTTCATATTGCTTGTAATGCGACTGTGCTTCGGGCCATAAGAGCCTCTCAGGGCCTTACTGCCGTTTCATTGAATAAATATAGAAATTGACTATGTTATGTGTACTATCTTGTAGCAAGAGATTCTTGTTCCTTAGCCCTTCTTTTTCCCTTCGTCCTTCTATTTCCCTTCGTCCTGTACCGTCCACATGCGATCATATATATTAACGAAGGAATTAATCTATGCTATTCTAATTTCTTAGAATGCGAAGTCGAGATTCCCATGTCATATTTAAATCAACAAATCAATCGAGCTTCTTTAAATTAAGATATTTCGACGATAGAAGTCACAAAAACTTTTAAAATGGGAGAAGTACACTAATGGTGCCATAAGTTGTGTACGGCGCTCACTTTGGTGCCAAAAGTTTCCGTCGGATCACTTTAGTGCCAAATCGGAGGAAAAACGATCACTTTGGTGCCACCGGGAGAGAAATTCCGGCCAAAATAATTACGTGGCCTTTATATTTAAAAAAAAAAAAATCGATGTGGCTTAAGATTGTCCACGGTGGATAGCATAAAACGACGCTGTTTTCCTTTCTTCGTAAGAAACGACGTCGTTTCTTGCCATCCATCGTGGATTCACATAAGAAACAATGCTGCCTTGCTCCATAGCAAAAAACGATGTCGTTGCAGAGGGAGTAAAATAGGGTTCGTATACGGTTCTCCTCGACGCCGGCCATAGCTTGCTCACCCACCGTCGTTCACCCACCGCCGTTCGCTCGCCCGCCGTCGCTCGGCCATCACTGTAGTTGCGCCGTCATTCACGATCGTTCAGGTTTGTCATGTTCTCTACGTTGATCAATTTTGCGAAAAATTTAGGGTTCCAACGGGCAAGTTAGGGCACGGAGGGCAAATTGAGGGCTCGGCTCAGGGGGAAAGTAGTTGGAAAAGTGGTGTGGATGTCACTTTTATGGGGACAGAATAGAAAAATTGATTCTTCCATCGTTCGTTTGCTTTCTGTTGTGGGGACCGAATAGAAAAACAGGGTGCGAAGGGGCTTGACTCGGATGGAAATAGTGGTGGGACCGAATTTGTTTGTTTAATTAATTAGACTGCTTTTGTGGGGGACCAAATGTGAATGTGATTAAATTGAAAAATGGGTGGTGGGGGCCTCACTTTGTTTATTTAATTCGGTTTCTTTTGTTTCTGTAAATGCACCGAATTTGGGAGATTTTAGTCGCATTTGTTCCTTGACAACAAAACGACAAGAACCTGCATGTGAAATTGCCGATTCTGTCATGTGTTTCCAACAAAACGACAATGACTCTTTTTCTTTTTTTTCATTGGGCGCAGCATCGACATGGACGCAAATCAGGTAGGCGTCATTGTTTGCTATGGTGGAGAGTTTGTTAGTGGCACTGAAGATTGGGAATATAGTGGTGGAAATGAAAGTACTATTTATGTCAATGTTTGGAAGCCATCATAAATTGATTTTATGAGGGATTTGGTATATTTTTTACGATGCAAAGTGCAAAAACTACATTACTTTGTTCCTAGGAAAGAATTGAAGGATGGGTTGAGATTTTTTAATGACGATAATGGTATTAAGGATATCATTTACCATTATCTTCACGGTGAAGAAGCTAAGGTATATGTTGAGTATTATAGTGAGGATGAGGATGAGGATGGGGATGAGCAGACCACCACTGAAGGAGGAGAAGTGAGGGATCCTGTTCAAGCGAGTAATCAGGTTGGGGATGAGTTTAGGTTAGATGGAGGGCAAAATGATAGGGAGATAAGTCATATTGATAGATATGGACAAAGAGGGAGATGTCCTGAAATCTTGGATGAAGATTTGGGTGAAGATGTGGGCGATCAAGACTTCATTGGATTAGAATGGGAAATTGCTTTATCTAGTGAATCAGAAGATGAATGTTTGGCTTTAGTAAATTTCCCAAGTGATGAAGATGATGATGAACTCGCACAGTCAAGACAAAAGCAAAGGGAATTTCTGAGAAAAAAACTTGCGGCTTCAGCAAAAAGGCCCGAGCCAGTAAATAGGGATGGAGATTCAACTGAGGGTAATAGAAGTGAAGATAAAGAAAGCTGTGGCGATGAAGTTGCTGGTTCGGAAAATGAGCTTGACAATGATGATAAAGAACCTGCTCCTCGAAGAAAAAGTAAGTACCCTTGCTATGATCCGACTGTTGATAAACCTGTTTTGTCGGTGGGCATGAGATTTGATGATGCCAAACAGTTCAAGGAAGCTATTGTGAAGAACTCAATTGGTGAACAGAGGAGCATTAAATTCATTAGAAATACGAAGGAGTTTGTGAGAGCTAAGTGCTCACAACCTAATTGTTCATGGAAACTCTATGCTGCTCTTAGTAAGAATGGATCATTCCAAATTAGGTCTTTTCAGGAGGAGCATACTTGTCCAATTATCTTTAATAATAAAAAGGTAACAAGTGTGTGGTCAAAGCATTTTTTCAATACTATCAAAGCAATGCCCGAGATCAAGAGTCATCAATTTCAACAGTTAGTGAAGGAGCAAGTGGGGGTTAATGTGTCGAGGAATCAATGTAAGAGAGCGAAGGTGAGGGTGATGAAGATATTGATGGGTGGATATAAGAAAGAATATGCGCATGTATGGGATTATGCTGATGAATGTATGTTTCAAAACCCATCTAGTAGGGTATATGTAGAGGTTGTGGAGAGGCCACTCCTTAATCTTGGGCCTAAATTTGATAGATTTTATGTCTGTTTTGATGCATGCAAACGGGGTTTCTTGGCTGGTTGTAGAAGAGTTATAGGATTTGATGGATGCTTTCTAAAGGGTTTATGCAAGGGGGAGTTGTTGGCTGCCGTGGGGAGAGATGCCAATAATCAAATGTTCCCGATAGCTTGGGCGGTGGTAAAGACAGAGAACAAGGATATTTGGTCCTGGTTCCTAAAAAATTTAATGGCTGACCTTGAGATAACCGATGGAGGAGGATGGGCATTTATAAGCGACCAACAGAAGGTAATTTCATTGTCAATTAATTCACTCCCTTTTAATATTAGTCACTTGCATATTTTTCTTTACTTGTATTTATTGGTTTGAATTTTTGTAAGGACTTATTTCTGCATTGGTTGAATTGATGCCACATGTTAAGCATAGAATGTGCGCGAGGCACATATATGCAAACTGGTCAAGGAACTTCAAAGGAGATAGGCTGCAGAAGCAGTTCTGGCAGATAGCAAAGAGTACGAATATGGCTTATTTCATATTAGCCAAACAAGAATTGTTGCAGCTGATAAAGGAAGGTTTTGATGCACTCTTCTAGACAGAAGCTAAGCACTGGTGTCGGGCCTTCTTCAGCAAAGAGTTCAAATGCGATATCATTGATAAAAACCTCAGTGAAGCTTTCAATGGTAGAATTTTAGAGGCCAGGTGCAAACCAATCATCAGCATGCTTGATGATATTCGAGTTATAGTTATGACTAGACTGCATAGGCAAAGAGATGAGGCTACAAAATGGAGTAGAGACTGTGGCCCTAAGATTGTGAAGAGATTGGATGCAAATATTACTGCTAGTAGGTTCTGTCATCCAGTTTGGAATGGAGATAATGGATATGAGATTATTCAAAATCAGGATAAGTATGTTGTCAACCTGGATAGAAGAAAGTGTTCATGCCGAGCGTGGCAACTGAATGGAATTCCCTGTGCCCATGCCATTTGTGCTATTCAAATGAAGCAAGAAAACCCAAATGATTACCTACATGATTGGTACAAAAAAAGCTCATACCTTGCTTCATACCAATTCATGATGCAGCCTATCAGAAGCAGCAAATTTTGGGAGCCAACAAATCATGAAAGCCCTCTACCTTTACCGCTGAAGAAGTAAATAGGAAGGCCAAAAAAGAGACGAAGAATGCAGCAGGAAGAGGCATCAAGCGAAAGGATGAGTAGGACTGGATCAAAGATGAAATGCTCCTATTGCCGCAAGGAATGACACAATAAGAAAGGTTGTGAGCTGAAAAAACAGCATCAACAGCAAGATGTAATGGCTGATTCAGTGCTAGGGACAGGACCTACTGAAGAGTTTCTTGTTGGGCCTATTGAAGGGAGGACAGAAGGCCCTGCTGTAATGCCTACTGAAGGGCAAACAGAAAGCCATGTTGTAAGGTAAGTATCTTATTTGTCTTAGTAACTTTACAGTTCTTATTCGATAGTGCTGTTGGTCATAATCCTAATATAGTACATTGTTGTAAGGCCTACTAAAGGGCCAGAAAAATGCCATGTTGTAGGCTCAAGTGCAGGGATAGGGACTAGAATGGGCAGGACAGCAACAACAACAACTGAGTCCACTGTTGAGCATACAAGAAAAAATATCCTGTAAATTGTACATCGCTGTGTTTGGTCTTTTATGGGCTAAAATTTACATTTGTTATGTGTTTCTCAGGTGAGAAGACGAGCAACTGCACAAGTTGTAGAGGTTGCTACAAGGATTATTGCTGCTGAAAATGATGCACCACAGCGAACAAGAGGGGCTCTTGGAAAAAGATTAAGGCAATATGGTTATGGGATTTACACAGATGAACGTACTGGAATGACTATTTTGAATGTAAGATTTATAGGCCTCATGCATTTAATTTGTTGTATTTCAATTCATTTGGTTGACAATATCACTATGTTCTTGTAGCCTGGGAGAACTTCGGAGGTACTTCTCTCTCAAGGTGGGCCAACTCAATAATTAAGGGCGCAGCCAAAGAAGAGTGCTCCAAAGAAGAAGAAGACATCGGGTACAGCTGCGAAACAACCATCCAAAAAGAACCCAGCACCGGTTCCATCTCAACCAACGATTGGGAGTAGTAGTGATGATATGGACCAACACATGACACGTGGTAAAACAAAAATAGCCGCCGTCAAAAACAAGGAAAAGGAAAATGAGGTGACAGAAAGCCGAGCTAAAGAACCTGCACATCCAGTTCGAAAGAGTGCTCGGATTATGAATCAATTCAAAGCTCCAAGAGTAAAAGGAGATCAAGGTGTTGTCAATATTGACTGATGGGAGAGTGCTGGACATGATCTCTTTTTATGTGATGTTGGACATGGTTTTTTTTCATGTGATGCTGGACATGGTCTTTTTCATGTTTTCTTTTTTTAAGAGTGTGCTAGATTAATGGTAGTTGTTGCCTGCAATGCCATTGTTTTTTTTTAAGAGAGTGTTGAACTTTCGATGATTGGGGAGTGAAGTTAGACATGCTTTTCTTTTCTTTTGTAAACAATCAATCAATGTTAATGGCAAGTACTAGAATGACTATTCATTTTCCCTTGTGTTGGTTTCGGCTAGAATGCTAGCAAGTCAGTTATGTTGCTGTATATTTTATTTTTGCTGTTACTGTAATGTTGTTGTTGCTGTACTGTTGCTGTTAGCATTGTTGGTTAAAGTTGTGGATTATAACGAATTTGTGGGGTTCTGATTATATGCGTTGCTACAAAAACACTTTGGGTGCTGGTACATCTTGTTGCACCTGGGCTGGTGTAAGAAGATGCACCAGTAACTCAATTGGTGCAAGAACAAGGTGCATTTGAAATGTGACGTTTGGCACTGATATGTTCTTTTTTAAAAAACTTGTGCAACATAAGTGATCACTTTGTAATCGCGACTGGCACTTAAATGATCACTTTTATAAAAACTTGGCACTCAAGTGATCACTATTTACAACTTATGGCACTGAAATGGTCAATCGTGAATTTGCCACCATCCTTTAATTTCGGCCATGGTTTGCAGTTGCAGCAAACTAGCAAACCAGCAAACCAACGAACTATTACCAAATAAAAAATGCAGCAAACCATCATCAAATAAAAAAATGCAGCAAACCATCATCAAATAAAAAAGGCAGCAAACCATTACCAAAAGCTTTCAATGCAGCAAATCATTACTAAAAGCTTTCAATGTAGCAAAGCATTACCAAACAAAAAAATGCAGCAAACCATTACTAAAAGCTTTCAATGCAGCAAACTATTACCAAATAAAAAATGCAGCAAACTATTATATTTAAAGCAAAAACTAACCAAAACAAACATTGACAATACACAACTAAACAACAAAACTTTTAAGTGCTTACAACTAATGCATTCCAAATCCAACCTTGCATTTCTACCCATAGATTACAACAACAAAACATTCTGCTCCATACAAAAATTGCAGCAAACCAAAAAACACATTTTACTTATAAATAATCCAATACAAGTGCATATTCCACGTCTTCGACTATGGTAGACATACAAACTTCTTCTCATTACTCACTTTACATTTGAATAAACTACCCAAGAGAATAAGAACACAATCAACGCTTGATAAAAGTTTCTTTCGATTTTCAATCTTGAAACCTCCCTCTTCAAATGGTCCACTAGAGATGTTAAACCCTTCATTTGAGCTTGCATTGAGTCGACATCCTCTAACTCGTCCATTAACATAGGTGGAGGTTGATTTCGGCCTTCAAGTAACTCCAATATCACCTCTGTCGCTCGATCAGAGAATTTTCTATCAATCCATTTGAAATATTGGCACTTCGAGCCTTTTCTATATCTGCCGCACCCATGGAATCTTCTCCCGGGATTCAACCGAGTCCAAGATGTTCTTCTTGGACTCGGTAACCCACAATAACAGTAATACTCACCATCTAATTCGCTTTTCTTATAGGAATGTGAGCCGCTGCTGAAGCTTTTGTCCTCCATTTGCAAGAGCGAGCTGATAACTTTGGGAGAAAATCGAAGTATGTACTCGAAATGATCGAATTGGAGATTTAGGGTTTTCAACTTTCGGTTCTAATCAAAATTGGGGATTTAGGGTTTCTTATTTAGGGAAAAACGGTAAACGACATCATTTTGTTCTTTATATGCTGATTGTATTCTCCGGCGATCCACGTCGGCGTCAAAAATTAATAAAAAACTGCCACGTCGGATTTCCGACCAACCAAATCAGCGATGGCACCAAAGTGATCATTTTTAAAAAAATTTGGCACTAAAATGATCCGATGGAAACTTTTGGCACCAAAGTGAGCGCCGTACACAACTTATGGCACCATTAGTGTACTTCTCCCCTTTTAAAAGTGAGTAAATATGTGCAATACCACAAACTTTAGAGAATTCCTCAAAACCCCTCAAAACTCCTTTTGAATGTTAAGTTCCCTCGATGTTTAGATATGAAGGACAATGATTTTTTGCATTTGACTTAAATATATTGTCGGAAGCTAGCAGATATCTCTTTCGGTAAGAATTAGCTTGACAAGTTGGGCCGTTTAGCAAACAGGCAAGTTGGGCCTTTTGTGTGTGTTGGGGGGGGGGGTATAAAGAGTCCATATAGCTAGGGGTGAGCGGTTCCAGGTTCCGTCTGGAACCTGGAACCTACCCTCAGGTACAGGTTCCAAAAAATTTAGAACCTGGAACCTACCCGTCAGAACCAAGAACCTAGAACCTACCCGGTCACAGGTTCCAGGGTCGGTTCTAGATTCCAACATGTTCTTTTTTTTTTCTTAGTTCATTTTCAGAGTTGAATTATAACGTATGCACATATTATCGAAATCTTCAGCACTGTCGAGATGCTGGTTGTCACTGATCTTTCTTCTCAAACCATATGTTTTTATCAAAACATAGAAATCTTTTTTGTAAGTCTGTAAAGAAGTTTTGCTACGCTTAACCTTTTAACAAATTAAAAATTACAGTTATCCATAATGCCAGATGTTGGCTAATGGATGACTGTTGAAACATCAGGCACACATAATTGAAACTTGAAGAAGGGTAACAAACTCTACAGATTCTATAAATTTGTTGGTAGAGGTAATGGCACTTTCTGCCAAGTTAAATCCTTTAATTCGGTTAGAAAGCACAAAGAGAGAATCAGGAATCAAGAGCTTTTGCTTATGAAGATAATCAGCGGTACAGTTAATGCTCATACAAGTAATCTATAAAAGCCTGTCCTTCAGCAACCTAATTAGTGAGATTCATCAAGTGTAGATCAGTACATAATTCAAGGGTTAGAGCCTGAGTTTTAGTCTACAGTTCTTCTTCACCGGCAACATCCAAGAGCATAACTACTTGAATAACAGCGGGTCCAGCAGTGTAATAGCTGTACATCTCTAATTTAAGCATAACGTGAACAAATTAATTGACATGGTATGCATACTCATCCAACAAGAAAAACAAAACACCGAATGAATTTCCTTTATCTAGAGTCAGTGCACTTAATTAGAGTGTTTATGCTTCCAGAACATCTAAAAAAGTGCCTATCTATCAGTGAGAGTGCTTACGGCATGAAGAATTCCTTTTGTGGTGACATCAAATGCTCCAGCTGTGCCATTTGTAGCGTTTATCCAGTCGATAATTCTTTGCCTATGTGCATCTTGATTGTGATCCATTTCTCCATATGTATAGCTGAGGGAATCCCATTACTCACCAACAGCAAAGTAAGGTTCACTAGCATCCAAGTATTCTTTGACATAGCCACCCCAAAAGCCTCTAACAAAATCGAGCCTCCATCCATCATACCCAATTTTGCTCCTGAAAATGGCATGGCACCAACAGATTTGCCATAGTAAGACCTTTAATATATTATCATCGCAGAAATAGAGTTTTGCATGAGAAGCAAGGCATAAGTGCAACCATATTAAAAGTCAGAAATCATCTGCGGAGGGTCAACTCAAATGTGGAAACTGACACAAAAAGGGTTAGAACAAGGAGAGAGGGCACTCTTGGAGATACACACTTAGTCAAGAGAAAACAAGGGGAATAAAGCCTCAAAAGTATTAAATAATTCACAATAATGAGGAAGTCAGACACTGCAACTTAGCTCTACCAGCATTCACATCCAAGAATAAAGCAGCATGCACTTGCAGGGGTGTCGGGGAGCAGAGGAGGACCCAGCAGTAGGGGCGTCGGGGCTTCTGGCGCCGAGTAGGGACGTTGGTCGCTGGTCTTCGAGGCAACGACGTCAGGCGTCGCGACTGCTACCGCCGAGTCATCGGAGCAAAGGCGGAGACAGCAGCAGTAGTGTCGCGGCAGGAATGGTGGCTTCTGGCGTTTGGTTGCAGCGGCGGTGGAGCAAAGGAGGACCTAACAGCAGGGGCTTCCGGGCTTCTAGCACTGAGCAGAGGCAGTGGGTCGCGAGCAAAGGTGAGCTTGGCTCAGATCTGCTTGCGTCGAGTAGTTGGGACGGGTAAGAGTCAGAGCGGCGTTGGCAACGGGCAGAGGCAGAGCACGGCAGCGATGGGCGTCGAACGGCGAGGGTTCGCGAGAGCGACGTTGGCGACTGGCATCCGGCGGCGATGGCCTTGAGGGTGAGCGGCATCCGGCAGCGTGAGACTGAGTTGAGTTCTTTGCAGCACTTTCTTTTCTAGGACTCGGAAGCGCCAAGTGGGGGAGGGGGGCTCCTTTTGGAACCCTAACTAACCGGTTCCTCGATCGGTTTCGGTTCCGGTTCCGCGACCAGTTCTGGTTCTGGTTCCTTGACCGGTTCCAGTTCCGGTTCCGGTTCCGATGGGAACCGGGAACCGGAACCGGTCCTTTAAGAACCAAGAACCGCACTCACCCCTACATATAGCCCACCATAGTGCTACAACTTTCCAGAGATACCAACCACCATGAAGTAGTCAGGGCTCAAATCAAAGACTATAAAGAGTCCATATAGCCCACCATAGGGGGGGCTATAAAGAGTCCATATAGCCCACCATAGTGCTACAACTTTCTAGAGATATCAACATTAGTTGCATACTGCACGGCAATTTGTAATAAGTTCAAATTACATTTTGAGCAAACCTCTAGCCAATTTGTGCTCTAGGCATTCGCTATTTTATGTAAAATGAATAGTGAGCTTTAGATACATTGATAAGCCTATAGTGATAGGTGCACCAACCACCATGAAGTAGTCATGGCTCAAATCGAATATTGTAGGGTAATAACCTAAAGCCTCATTTGATTTCCATGAACAAGGAATCATCAAATGAATTCTCATGCTAAGTAATACCATCCCTCGGAATAAGGATCCCTTTTCAATTGTTTGGATGAATTTGGCCTTCTAGGAAAGAATATTATCCTAGTAATGATGGCCACCATCTAAAGAAATACAAATAAACTCAAACATGATGAAATATAAATAAAACTCAATCCATAATCCTTACTCCCTAGTCCCTACTTAGGTATTGAAAGAGGTTCATCATCTTTGAGACCGCAATGTGTTATTTTTTTAAAATTATTATATTTTTACCAATTCAGTTATAAACCTTTTAATTTTATCAATTGAGTCCATTCGGCCAATTTTGGTCAGAATCGCTAATGTGAAAGTTAACCATCCTATGTGGCACACTTGGCACTAATTTATATAATTTTTAATAATATTTTAATATTTTTTCTGAATATTTGTTAATTTTTTCCTTTTTTTTTTCTCTATCTATGGTTGCAACTAGAGCTCTTCTTGAGTTTGGGAACTATTTTGTTTGTCCATCTATTCTTTTGTAGCTGGCATTTTCAGTGTGAACATACCTTATAATTGGAACGACAACCATGGGTACGTGTTCAAAGGGAAAATTACCCAAAAAAAATAATCTAAATTTAGTCTAATTGTACCAATTTAGTTCTAAACTTTTTTTTTTAAAGTCAATTCAATCATAAACTTTTGCAATTATATTAATTCAGTTTATTCGTCCAATTTTGGCAGCCAGCACTAATGTGGATGCTAACCATCCAACCAACATTGAGGTGGCAATTTGTCAATAATTTGTTTTTGAATTTTGAATTTATTTTTCATTTTTCCTTTTCCTTTTTCCTTTTTTCTCTTCTTCCAGTTGCAAGCAAAGGCAACCTTCCCCATAGCTGGCAAGGCCGCCTTTGCCCATGGCCAGGCTGGCCTCACCCAGATCTGGCTAAAGCTGAGTGAGAGCCGCAATCCTCATTAGCTGCTGTGAGCCGGCGAGGGCTTCATGGCCCTTGCCTAGCCTAGTCAGCTACTGTGGGTAAAGAAGGAAAAAGAGAAAAAAATCAAAGGAAAAATAAAAATTATAAAAAATCGCCACGTCAGCATTGGTCGGATGGCCGACACTGGTCGATGTCCACGTTAGTACCAGCCAATCAAAATGAGCTGGATGAATTGAACAAACACAATTGCAAGAAGTTTACAATTAAACTAGCAAAAAAAAAAAAGTTTTATGATTGTTAGATGGCCCATGTCAGCGCCTGCCGGTCAAAATTAGCCAGGTGGACTAAATTAATATAATTGCAAAAGGTTTAGGACTTAATCGGCTAAAAAAATGTTTCATGATTGCAATGTCATTATGCACGATGTACTCTTATTGTTATTGCAATAAATTAGCTTAAACTGAAGTTCTAGTTTGCACCAAAGTGAATGGAAATTAATTACTTCCTTCCATGTCTTTCTTGGCCAGTTTCCTAATGGTCTAAGCTTTTAGAAAAGGTTGAGGGCGGTCTAACAATTTGTTCATTCTTTTTGTCCTCTTCCAATTGATTTGCGAGGTTGTGCTATAGACCTTTTTCGTTAGAAATTCTCGTGAAGCCCTCACTCCGAAATATCAGGATGCCCTAGATATTCAGATACCCCTCTCTCTCTCTCTCTCTCTCTTCTCTCTCGGCCCCTCTCAACCCTCTCCTCCTCCCCCCCCCCCATGACCAGATAAATTTGGGGAACGAAAGAATCAATCTAGACCGTCCAAAATGCATTGAGCTGACATGTTAGCGTCTCAAAAGGATCTCTATATATAGACGATATCCAATTAAAGGTAGATGCCCGAATCTGATGTCTTGACAACTAATAAACCCAGATAAATTATTGACAAAAAAAATAAAAATAAAAGCTCAATATACAAAATCAAAAGCAAGGATGGATAATGTTCCAACGTATCGAAGCCCTAATATTATATGAACGTTGGACATTATTCAATACTATAAAATTGGAAAGGGTGGGAAACGTGAATTGCAAAACAATGTAATAGGTGTCTTTTTTTCTTTCTCACAGTGATAACTTTCTAGATGCTATGTTCTACCCTTGGCCAGTAAAATCAAAGGAACATGTCGATTTGCTTTTGGCTTTTGACTGTTATATTTAATATTTCGAATTCGACTTTGAAGTACGTTATATCTTTTTAAAAAAAAAGAGAGCACATATCGGCAATCACGAGCATCTATTAAGCAAAGGATTGGTTGACGAAATATGATTCCAAGACCAAATCTTGATATACTTAGCGTATTCATACTGCAACGGATCTCTTACAAGATCAATTCAGATTACCCAATTGTTGAGTGGTTCTGGATCTCTCTCACCCCAAAAATTAGCTCTAAGAGTGAGACTTCCTCTTATGCTGATAAACCGACCATTAGTCTCTTCCACAATCAATGTGAGATAACCCCAACATTCTCTCCCTCACTATCAATCTCTCCCACAACTAATTTGGGATAACGCCAACATTCTTCCCTTCACTATCAGCCTCTTCTACAACCGATGTGGGATATCTCATACAAGTCCCTTCTACAACTAATGTAAAATAACTCCAAGTATCTCCACCTCACATATCACGGCTTGGTTGGAGACACAACAACCCAGATCTCCCATGTGCCTGTTAGGTTTAGATTTGTTGTATAACTATTAAATCTAGACTTATTGGTACCCTAGCTCTGACATTGGGAAAATTATCTAAAAAGTTTTAAACCTATTTCTTTTTTGCCAATACAGTCTTAAACCTTTCAATTTTACCAAGTGAATCCTAAACATTTTGAAATTTTACCAATTGAGTCCATCCGGCTAATTTTAGCTAGAATTTGCCAATATGGACGCCAAGCATTCTACGTAGCATAACCAGTGTTGATATTGACAATTTTTAATAATATTTTAATTTTTCTTCGAAATTTTTTTATTAATTTTTCTTTTTTTCTCTATTCCTTCTTTTATTTTCTTTATTTTTTTTTTATCTTTTTTCCCCATTTTCTCTCTTTTTTCTTTTCTTTTTCTTTTTACTTTTTCTCTTTTACCCTCTACCGGGCCTTGTCGATGGCCAACGAAGATCATCGAGCCTGGGCGATAACACCCCTGCCTCCTCTTGCTCTTGTAGTCCGCCGTCGATGGAGGCGGATGGTTCACGTCGATGCCCTGCGGGAACGACCGCACCTCCGCGTCCAAGATCCAATCGACATGCGAAACGTTTGGTCAAAAAATTCAAAATGAAGAAAGTTTTCCTTTTTTTGCCTCCTGTGAGATCCGTTTAGATATAAAGAAGACCACCCACCTAATGAAGCAAAGGTCTCCCAGTCACGGTGAGAGGGCCTGTGGAGGTTGAAAGCGAATGCAGGAAACTGAGCTGGGAAGGCTGATTGCTGTGAGGGAAGCTCAAGATCAGAGACAAGCTTTTACGTCTTTTCTCTAGGCAAACCAGAGAACACCCAAGAACCGTCCCTTCGGGGGGATTTTCCCGCTTTTTGAGGCCGAAAGATTAAAGATTTTGCCCATGGCCAGCGAGGGTGATCTAGCGAGGGCAGCCCTTCGCCCAAATTGGGTGAGGGGGCCGTTCGATCCGGTGAGGGTGGGCCGAGGCGGAGGGAAAAAGGGAAAAAGAAAAATAAAAAATAAAACAAAAAGAAAAAAAGAGAAAAAGAAAAAAGAATAAAAAAATAAAAAATTGAAACAATATTAAAATATTATTAAAAATTTATCATGTCAATGCCAGTGCACCATGTGCCACATGGGATGATTAATGTCTACATCAATGAATTTCAATAAAATATTATCGGATAGACTCAATTGATAAAACGTGAAAAGATTTAGGATTCAATTAGTAAAATTAAAAGGTTTAGGACTGAATTGGATATATTTTTTTGATATCGGTGTTAGGTGGTCTTCAGCCTATTTCACCTCAAAACTAGCTCAAAGATGTGGTTTTCTTTTATACTTATAAACTGACTGTAAGATCCTTTCACAACCCCAACACCACCTATGCTTCTTTCCCAATTAATCAGTGTTATTCTCCTACTTTGCATGCGTTGCATGATGCCCGGTTGGCTATATAAAGAGATGGACGCAAGAGCAACTAAACATGCACATTACTCACCTTCTTTTCATCATTTTCTTCTTTGTCTTTCTTCTTACCTAACTTGATCTCTTGTTTTCTTCCTTCCATCGTGGAAGATACATAGAGAAGGGGGCATCGCATAACCCCTCTCACCGCAGCGACATGGCCAATCCGACCGACTTCGACATCATCGACGAGCCTGATTTCATAGACACGATCATAGGAGAGCATTCTTATGATTCCTGTATTGAAGAAAAGTGCGATGTGAATGATCTCCTCGGCACTGTCAACGACATCATTTTGGGCGCCAGCTCACTTGTCGATAAGGACAGTGGCAACAAAAAGGTGTTTGAATAGCGACCGGTATCATTTCATAATGTCGAATTTGTGTGGAAGTTGCACCTAATTGTTCGAGTTTTTATTATTGCAGGATCCTATAGATGTCTCGCAAACCATTATTCCGAGAAACATTGCACATTTAATTAACTGGATCGGCTGCCAGGTATGTTATTATTATTAATTGTTGTAACATGGGGCATTCGGATCTTTACGACCCGATTAATTTTCTAAGGATACACGTACACTGCTCCGTCTACATGAGGCTCCATTGGCATGATGATGGGCGTGGTCCCAAGGTTAAGATAAGCGGGTGATAGTGTGATTTAAAAGGTTTCAGAAACTTTTTGCGCTCTTCTAGGAAGGGCAATCATGATGAATTGCCAGGTTAAGCTTTTACTTTTACTAAAACAAGAAATAGCAACGACATAGAGGAAGGTGAAAGCTGGAGTTCATGTAATGTTGATTCAACACACAAGCATTTGTTTCTCATTCATCATAGAACGTAAGAGGTAAATACAACATTAGAGTTTTTACATAATTCTTCTCTTAACCTCCATTTGTTTCACATAAAATAAATGATTTAAAATTTTTTTTCCTAAAAGAATCGATTATACAACTTGAAATATTTGTTAGTCGTAATAATGAAAATATTTTTCGTTCATTTATTTTTATAAGTAATTTAGGCAATTATTTTTTGAAAAATATTTTTCAAATGATTTAGTTCCATAAAAAGAAATGCACTCTTATAGATAAAAATTGAGTAGCTCTTAAGCAAGTACTCATTTTGTATTATTTATGATCTGAATCCCGGAGTTTTGTTTTTAATAAATGAAGATATCACTAAAACGGTGGCATACTAATGGATTTTAACATTATTAGTTTTATGTAGCATTTGAGGCATAGCATGAAATAAAACTAATCATATGACTTTTGGATTCCTAGTCAAAATATATATATATAAGAATTTCAAGATAAACTTGGGATGGTTTTATTTGATTTTTCAGAAGTAAAAAAAGTCAAAACGACCTCCTCCTCCTTCATTTGAGGCATAGCATGAAATAAAACTAATCATATGACTTTTGGGTTCCTAGTCAATATATATATATATATATATATATATAAGAATTTCAAGATAAACTTGGGATGCTTTTATTTGATTTTTCAGAAGTAGAAAAAGTCAAAACGACCTCCTCCTCCTGCTTCTTCAGATGACATGCCAGGCTAAGCGCGGCAAAAGTGTAAAAGATAGGTTGCGGGCGATCTTCCTGAAGCTTTCAAGCTATCGATGGACCACCCAAGTACTGTTGGTCCTCGCAGCCTTCGCTCTGCAATACGGCAACTTCTGGTACATCTCCGAAGCTCCTTCCGATGTCGGAAAAGCCCCGTTCACTTACCTCCTGAAGGGCCTGACTCACTTAAGAAGAGCCTCATATCCGACGAGGAGAAGGCGGCGGCGATAATTCCTCTCAACAAGGTGGTCAACGACCTCTTGGAGTTGACCGCTTCGTTGGTTGGTCTCGACGAGCTGGTGATAAAGCACCGTGGGAAGCACGTACCTGAATTGGTAGAGGCATTTCGAAAAATACCCAAGTGGAGCTGCGAGGCCATCGTCGCCATTCTGGCCGCCGGGAACTATTTCGCCCAGTTTATAGATGACGATAAGTACGTACGATGCCCGCTTCTTGGTTTATTTCTCGGATACTGCAGCATGAGCACGCCATGCGTTTCTCGGAATGCCCCAAGAGGAAATACACCTAAACCTTTTCGTTCGCCTGTTCTGTCTTTGTTATTAAAACCCTTTAGATTTTGAAAAATTGAGGTAACAGGAACACTCACGTTCGAATCATGCGACTGTTCATATGCACTTTCCTCTGCTATATGCCTTGTCTATAACTCTCGCGTTTTCCTGGTACTGCATGGTGACGCGTAAGAATATGGGGCTCTGCTTTTTTCGTCTAGTGATTTATAGTTACTGGCAATGATCTCAGGTCGGCAGAATCAGAACTGGATACTCTTGCGTCAAGCGTGTCGGACAGGAAGGGCGCTATTCTCAAAGTGATCAAGGCTTGCGAGAAAAAAATAGGTAGCCCAGTCATGGATAGTTGATTTAGTGCGTTGATTTTCTTCTTGTGTTCGACGGCTTAATGTCCACTTCATTGATCTTAGACCGGACGGAGGAGTATCAGAAGTACGTGAGAAAGGTCGAAGCTCCTGTGAACATAGTGGACTTTCTGGTTTCACTGCTTACCCCGAAGGATTTCTCACAGGATCCAATTGTTACTCATCCCAGTGACAAGCCGGTTTGGCCTCTGCAATATCTCCTTTTGTGCCCCTTCAATCTATTTTCTAGGAAATCTATACTGCGGAAGGGATAATCGTGCGAAGTATGTCTTTAGGCTTTACTTTTTGGGATAATGACACAAATGCTTCATGAACTTTGACTTAATACGGAATGTGGTCCTTGAACTTTTAATTTATGTAATGTGATCCATGCACTTTAACATAATTTTCAATATGGTTCTGGAACTTTTAATTTATTCAATGTGATCCTGAACTTTTGATAAATGTTCAACTTAGTCTAAGGACTAACTTGAATATGTACCAAAAGTTTACGAATTACATTGAACAAATTAAAAGTTTAAGGGTCACATTGCACATTAAGCCAAAGTTTATGGACCATTTGTGTCATTTTCCATTACTTTTTATAGTTTATTCATTTTTCAAGAGGCAGGAAGCCAAGAAACTCTGCATTTATCAATTGATTGTTTAGATATCTATTAGAAGCTCTCTTTGTCGTAGAGGAAGGAGAACATATGCCTAATTTTTTTATGATGTGTCCAGACTAATCACCCAGTTTAACACTATTGTTGGTATGAATAGTTAACTGGCAAAGCATACCTGATATCCTATGAGAGTACCGGATAGAGACCAAAAGAGACAAATTCAACTAATGCTTACATATATCTTTGTTAAATCATGGGAAGTATCAAACTCATTCATTATTCTGGCTCTTCGATTGCTTCTACTTATATTACTGACCCGCTTATACACTTCCTTCTTTTCTTGACTGGACATAAGCAGGTCAAGTTTGAGTCGTTCAGGAAGAGGAGGGTGTTGCTGATTATTTCGAACCTAAAGATCTCTGAGGATGACATTGAGACTCTTAAAAGCATTCGTGGTGTTCCTGAGCCCATTCAAGGGAGCCCTAAAGAGGAAGACTGGAGTGATCGTAGTATCCCGATCCAAACCGAGAAGGAGAAGCTCTATGAGCATGTTTGGATCCCTATTGGGGATACGACGCCCAAGAATTTGGACGAACTGAAGTCTCGGATGCCATGGGCTTATATGGTAGACCCCCAAAAAATGAATGTGCTGGCCCCTACCTACATCAAGGAAGAGTGGCGTTTCAAGCGGGAAACCATAGTTGTGGTGCTGGACTCATCTGGTTGGGTGGTGAACGCAGACGCCGTGCCAATGCTCCGGATATGGGAGAGAGAGGCTTTACGTTACACAACGAATGAAAGTACCCGTCTTTGGGGTGACCCATGCAATTGGGTTAAGCTTGTAATCAAAACGGTAGTCCCAACCGAGACATTGAATAAGGTAAACAGACTTCACCTTTCTAAATTGTCGATGGTAGTTTCTGTTGGGTTCGCACAGTTTTTGTTCCCACTGCGCTTGTATTAACAGACGAGCATAACCCCACCAGTGAGAATGATTTGCATTGCACATGAACTGGGTTGAGTAATCTTACACCTAACATCATCACGTTCATACAGATTACAACTGATGAGTACATAATGTTTTGGGGAGGAACTGCCGCTACGAATATAACAGCTGATGTCACTGGCGTGCACAATATTCCCAACCTTAGAGTGGTCTGCATCAAGAACACGAAGCGCTTCTTCATCCGCTTGAGGAGCTGCTTGATTTGTAAGTTGCAAGCTCTGCAAATTCAGAAAAAAGAAATCAAGCCATGGACGGATCCCATAGTACAATAGTTGTGTGAAGCATACAAAGCCTGTCAAAGCAGCAGCGGGTTTGCAATACTCACCCAAGGACCTGATCTGCAGATGCAGCATGTTGGCCTGTTGGGCACGACTTGTACACTTTTGAATGATCCAAACTTCAGGGATCAGGCTACCAGGGACGGGAAGATAAATCTTGCAGAAGGTCTCAAAAAGAAAAATAACGATGCTCAAGAACAGCCTTCCTGCGTGCACTACTACATCCCAGATTATACTGGTCTAAGGGATTTGTGCTGCCCTGTTTGTAGCCAATTCATGAGGTATGATCTTAGCTTCATGTGTTGCCACTCCGGTTCCGACTAAAGGGCGCTGGCAACGTGCAAGTTCCTTAACCAGTGCCAACACTAAAGAAAAAGCTGCAGTTCAGAGAATGTCGACTGTTTGTTGACTGTTGAGTGTATAAGGTGTGGAAGGGTGTTTACTACAAGTTTCTGTGTGTTTTCGGTTTGTAATTCTAGCCTCCTTGTTCACAAGAGGGCTGACACGTTTTTCTGGTTTTTATTACTTTCATATGCTTGTGTGCGATGCGCGTGTACGTAGGGCCATAAGAGCCTCTCAGGGCCTTATTGCCATTTTATCGAATAAATAAAGAGATTGACTCTGTTACATGTACTATCTTGTAGCAAAATTCCTCTTCCTTAGTCCTCCTGTTTCCTTGGGGGCAAAACCAAAAAACGCCTCTCTCTCTCTCTCTCTCTCTCTCTCTCTCTAAGTGAAGGAACTAATCTATGCTATTTTTAATTTCTAGAAAGTGGGAAGTTGGATTCCCATATTTAAAGAGACTATAGTTTTGTGCAACTCACATTTAAATGGACAAATTAATCAAACTTCTATAAATTAAGATGTGGCAAAGATAGAAATCACAAAACAAACTTATGAATAAAAGTAATCATAAACAATGCCACAAACTTCATAATTCTTTCAAATCTCATTTAAAATCCGTAAAGACATTTCGAATGTTAAGTTCAGTTGATGTTACATACCAAGTACAATGAGTTTTGGGTTTGACATATATATATATAGTCAGAGACCAAGTAGATTATGAAATAAAATGAATGTCATAAATTGAATAAAAAACTAGCAAATATCTCTTTACAAGAGTTTACTACCTATAGAAAGCCCCTTCGAAATACTAAAAGATCCTAAGCTTCATCGACTCGAAAGACAGTCGAAGATGGGTGAAAACCATAATCGAAATAAGAAATTCGTAACCGATTCAGTAGCGTGCATAGACTCCAAAAATTCACCTTGATCATATCAAAACTTCAAATCAAATTCCGTCAAATCTCACAACTCCACAATATCATAAAATTTATTCCTCATTGTTTTATGATTTCATAGCCCCTAAATCGAACGCAACAACACGGAATTGACATATTTTAAAATTTTATGCCTTAACCTCGACAATTTCTCTGATTAGACGAATTATAGGATCGAATACTTACCCGATGTTGAATTCAGACTTGAAGTGGCTTGTCGAGATGTCCGGATCATGAATGCGCAAGGATGTTCTCATATCCCCTTTTCTTTCTTCACAGGCGAGCTCCCTTCTTCGTTATTGTCGATGGCGGTATTCTTGCACCATTTCCTGGAGAAGAAGGAAATAAATGGGTTGATGGGCTGAGCTGTGCTTTAAGAGAAGTAGACTGGCTGGGCCCATATATTACAAGAAAATAAATGGGAAAAAGAAAAAGAAAAAGAAAAATGAGAGAATTAATCTCAATCGTCCAAACTGTACTGTGCTAACATGTCAATATTGCAAAAGGATCACTAAATTTAAAGGATACCTGACCAGGAAGATAATGATGCATGAATGTCACGCTATAATAACTAATTAACCCAGGTAAATAACTGATCAAGAAAAAACTCAGTATACAAAATCACAAGCGTCAATGAGCAATGTTACGATAATATTTAAGCCACGACATCTTATCTGATTTTTTAACATAATTTAAAGGGGTTCAGACCAAAAAAAAAAAAATCCTAAGTCATGTATACTTTGACACTTAAACCAAACTTTTTTTGTGTCACAAAACCACTGCGACACCAAATCCAAAAAAAAAAAAAAATTGTGTCGTCAAAACTCCTTAAGTTACGTTCAATAGTTAAAATAAAATTCATCATACCTCATATTTGGTGTCTACTTAAGAAAAAATGAAGTCTAATATAATGGATATAGCAGATATAGCCCAAATAAAATTATCCCCTAGGAGAAATAGAATAAAGGTGGGTAGGATTTTTAATATACATAATATAAAAGTTATTTTTCTCAAATAACAAACTTCTTAAATTAATAGAAGTAATATATATATATATATATATATATATATATATATATATATATATATATATTTGAATATAAATAATATTTCAATTCTAATATAAATAGAAAATTTTAAAAATAAAAAAAAAATCGTTTTTACATATTCCTTTTCTTATATATTTGAATTTCTTCAAATCATATAATATAAATTTAAGATGCATAAACATATATTTAGTATTTATATTTATTATATATTTTAGGCATTTTAGTAATTTTAGTATATTAGTATAATTTAAAATTTAACAAAATTTTATGGGAAAATTCTAAATAAGAGCTTGAAGTGTCTCCGTTTTCTCAAATAAAGGTTTGAAGTGGATTTTATTTTAAATAAGGATCTGACGAAGGCATCCCTCGCTCTCGCCTAGGCTGGCGAGGGTTGCTCGTTGGAGCGAGTGAGGGCCGCCCTCGCTAGATGTCGGCGAGCCACTTCTGCCGGCCATTGTCATTGATGGCTTTTGGAGGAAAGAGGGGAAAAAAAAGAAAAAAAATAAAAGGAAAGGAAAAGAAAAAAAATCAAAAAAATCAAAAACTTAAAATAAATGTAGTTACATTTTTGTTGACCAAAATACCCTTTTTTGTGACCAGCCAAAGGCCTTTATTTGAAATGATTTGGCCACTTCATGCCCTTACTTAAGACAATTTGACAACTTCAAACCCTTATTTAAAATAAAGTCTACTTTAGGTCTTTATTTGAGAAAATAATGATACTTTTAGGCCTTTATTTGAAATTTTTCAAATTTTATTAGAGAATGATTAAGGGGAAAATAATTAAAAATAAAAGAATTAAAAAAAGAGAGTGAAAATAATTTAAAAAAAGAAATAAAAATGAAGTAAGCAGGAGTGATGTCAAAGATTCTTACTATTTCCATTTGTGCAATATTTAGGTTCATTTACACCGATATTATTTATGCCAAACAATAAACATGATAAGATGTGAACATATGTGGTTTTATTATTATTATTCACTAAATAGTAGATAGGATATAGTAAAATCCCTAAATTTCATTATATCCTATCTTGACTAGAAATCCAAACGACTAAATGTAGGATAAACTTAAATGTAACAAAAAATACTCTCAATCATAGCTTCATTCAAGACCACCTTTAAAACCTGACATGGTAGCTTGCATGGACAACAAGCAAACAAAGCCAACGTGAATATGATGTGGCTATAGGAGTATGGGTGATTAAAAAAAAGTTTGGGTCACTAATACAAGTTTAGGGATATTAGTGACATAGAAAAAGAGTTTAGGATACCCACCCGTGGGCAGCGCAAGTGGTATTCACTTTCTAATATATATATAATATTTGAATTCTAATATAAATAAATTCAAATTTAAAAATAAAAAAATTTCGTTTTTCCATATTCCTTTTCTTATATATTTGAATTTCTTCCAATCTTATAATATAAATTTAAGATGTATAAACGTATATTTAGCATTTATGTTTATTATATATTTTAGGTATTTTTTTAATTTTAGTATATTAGTATAGTTTATAATTTAACAAAATTTTACAGGAAAATTCTAAATAGGGGCCTAAATTGTCCCCGTTTTCTCAAATAAAGGTCCGAAGTGAACTTTGTTTTAAATAAGGATCTGGCAAGGGCATCCCTCACCCTCGCCTAGGCTGGCAAGAGTTGCTCTTGTTGGAGCTAGTGAGGGCCGCCCTCCCCAAATGCTAGCGAGCCACCTCCGCCGGCCATTGTTGTTGATGGCTTTGGGAGGAAAGAGGGAAAAAAAAAAGAAAAAAGGAAAATTTTAAAAATTTTAAAAATTTTAAAAACATATAGTTACATTTTTGTTGACCAAAATACCATTTCTGCGATGGCTAGCCATCGCCAGCCAAAGGCTTTTATTTGAAACGATTTGGCCACTTCATGCTCTTAAGACAATTTGGCCACTTCAGACCATTATTTGAAATAAAGTCCACGGATCTTTATTTGAGAAAACAATGATACTTTAAGCCCTTATTTGAATTTTTTTCAAATCTTATTAGAGAATGATTGAGGGGAAAAATAATTAAAAATAAAAGAATTAAAAAAAGAGAGTGAAAAGTAATTAAAAAAAGAAATAAAAATGAAGTAAGCAGGAGTGTTGTCAAAGATTCTTACTATTTTCGTTTGTGCAATTTTTAGGTTCATCTACACTGAAATTCATTTATGCCAAACAATAAACATGATAAGATGTGAACATATGTGGTTTTATTATTATGATTCACTAAATAGTAGATGAGATATAGTAAAATCTCTACATTTCATATTCTATCCTATCTTGACTAGAAATCCAAACAACCAAATGTAACAAAAACTTAAATAGATGTAACAAAAAATATCCTCAGTCATAGTTTCATTCAAGACCACCTTTAAAATCTAACACGGTAGCTTGCATGGACAACAACAAACAAACAAAGCCAACGTGAATATGATGTGGCTATAGGAGTATGGGTGATTAAAAAAAAGTTTGGGTCTCTAATACAAGTTTAGGGATATTAGTGACACGGAAAAAGAGTTTAGGATATTAGTGCCATAGTGGGCAAAATTTATAATATTTGGTGGTAGACGCTAATATTATTGTTAACTAGTACAAGTTTTGAGGCATCAGTGACAAGAGAGAAAAAACATTGGAGTATTTTTGTGATAGAAGGTTGGTATTTTTGTCACAACGGTACAATTTTAAAATTTTGGCAACACAAAATATATATATATATAAGGTACCATTATCCCGATGAGCATAATTTATGTTTTTTGGTGGTGTTTTCTCCTATTCTTGAAGACTAAATGCAGTAAAATCAATAAGATAAATATGTTAGAGCATCCGATTTCACCATAACCACTAGATATGAATTTCATATTGTTGTGAATACAAGAACGATATCAAACATCTGATAGCAGAATTTCCTAATTTATTTACTATCCTATCTCTAGGTATAGCAAACCTACTCAGCTTATTAATCCACTATATCTCTATGTGAATTAAAATAAACATGAGTGCATTAAAAACTATGAATATTCCCGGTTTACAATGAGTCTTTTGGATCACCTTATCACCGAAAGCTACACAAATAACGCGGTATATTTCTATCCACGTTTAATTCATGGTTATATACTATAATGAGCAATTGCATATTATCACTTCTCAGTCTCAAACATGCACATCAGATCATTCAAGTGGTGGCCAGTCACTCAAAAACATTAAACGCAATAATATATAACTCACATGAATGAAATCAATTGTAAAATATAAAAATCATGAAATTCACATCATCATGGTTAGGCTACACATAGCCCTAACAAAAGAAAATTAGAACAAAGTAGAAGAAAAAATATAAATATAAATCAAACCCAGCATCTTGAATCAAAGAACAAGAATTCTGTCACCACTTTTGTCTTCTCTTCAAAATACTTGAAAAACTCTCAGAACAATGGAAAACGATCTAACCCTCTCTTAAAAACCCTAGCCGCTCTCTCTGTCTCTATTTATAGGATATATCCAAGATATCTATCTCCCAACGCTTGCAAATAACATTAGGGAACAAAATCAAGAATTTCCTGATTTGATATCCATCTTCCACTGCTGCTTTTATTTGAATTCCTGATAGTTGACATTCTTTTCCTTATCTTCTCCCTATCTCATTATTCTACATAAATAAGAAAAATTCAAATAATTAGAAGGAAATCCAAATATTTTCTTATAGATAATGCATTAATTGTTGCCTAAAATAGGTAAAATAACTCTATTTTTATAGAGTTATCAAACCCCCAAACTTAATATTTTGCTAGTCCTCGAACAAAAGTAAGACATAACACATACTCAACCTAACAACCTTCTCCATAACATCTTTCCATAATTGCTCAAATTTACAATTCAAAGAAAAACACAAATTTCATCCAAACATTGAAATCAATTTATAAGTTAAGACCAATTCTAACTATATGATCCAAGTGTGTGTGTGAGAGTCCTAATCTTTTTTGAATTATATGCAATCCAAATAAATTCACATTAACATGCAACCTCTAAAAAATTCTCAATAATTATGACCAAATCTCATAGGTTTGCTTTTCATTCCTCTCTCCGCTAATGTAAGCTAATTATCCAATCAAAAATCAATAGGACTTTTCTCGGGTTGTAATGTAAGGCTGGGCTAAATGTGAGATAATGGTAATTTTAAGCTCAAATCACCCATCAACACATTGATTTATAGGATCTAATTAGAGCCAATGTCACAATCCAATTTCACTCCTTCAAGATAATTTTTCTGCCACCATATATCACCATTCTTTTTTTTTTTTTTTTTTCTTTTTGAATTACTTTATGGTGGAGTTTCTCCCAAAGTCCCTCCTAATATAACATGAAAATTTCTAACCCATTGAGTATCCAAAAGGCTCACTCAATTGAAAGTTAGATAGGGAACCATAAAAGCAATTTTTTTTTTTACAATACACCCCAAACAACCACTGCAATCACTTTTTTTTTCTTCTTTTTACTCCATCATTCCTCCCAAATTTCTATCGAGCTCAAATAATTTTTTTTATCCCAAAAGAAAATCAACGTGTTCATAGGGCATGGGATAAGGATATAATTTGATCATGGCTAGGCTAAACATATATGGGTGCCAATGAAAAATTGGGTAATAATTAAGGCTCAACATGGTGACTAGGGATAAATAAATAGGGCTGGCTTGAAAGGCTCAATCGATCCAAAAACTGCCTCTATCATTTTCTCAGTTAGATTTAGCTTAGGATTTCGCCTCAAGAGAAAATCAAACAAATTCTAAGATTTGGGTGAAATCTAAGAAAATCACATATTTCACATGAATGTTCTCTAGATTTACACATAATTCAAAAAGTAAGGACTTTTAGTGCTCAGTAAGTGGATCAACATAATCAGAATTAAGATTAACTCACACATCAATTGTAAGTTTAAATAAAATTTAAATTTTCCTAAGAATCATAAGAATTCACATTCAGGAAAGCAATAATGATAAAAAATTATCCAAAAATTTGTCTTCCCCCCAAACTTGAATGAAGCAGTGTCCTCAATGCGAAAAATAGAATAGGAAGAAGAAAACTCCCCTGGTTGTAGGATAAGTCCATAGATGATCTTGATGATTAAACTTTTGAAAGGTGCTCCCTAAAAATTAACCTGGATAAAACAGAGAAAAGTTAATCTTTTTTTTTTTTTTTGCAAAACATGAAATTAAAAATAAATAAAAACATAATTAAAATGCTTGAGTTGCACGTATCGAACAAGTAATATAATGATGAGAAAAAGTATCGTCCCACGGAGATCGATGATTAATAAACCAATTAAATACTAAAATAGGCTAATTCTAAAATTTATCTAACAAATCAAAATATAATTAAGAATAAATTAAAAACAAAATTTGTAGACTAAATGCAGTAAATCGATCAGATAAATATGTTAGAGCATCTGATTTCATCATAACCTTAGCATTATTTGTTGGCAATGCTACAGCTTCTACCCACTTAGACACATACTCCACAGCCACTAAAATGTATAAATTTCCATAAGAAAGTGTAAAGGGTCCCATGAAATCAATACCCCAAATATCAAATAATTCACACATAATAATTTTGTTTAAAGGCATCTCATTTTTTCTTGAAATATTTCAAGTTCTCTAACACCTATCACATGAAGCTACATAGGCATATGCATCTTTAAAAAGTGTAGGCCAATAAAATCCAGATTGTAAAATCTTCACTGTAGTTTTGGTGGCACCAAAATGGCTACCTGCCTCTCCATCATGACGATAATGTAGAATGTTTGCCTTCTCTTCATCTGGAACACATCTCCTTATAACCTGATCTGCACATACTTAAACAAGAAAGGTTCTTCCCAAAAATAATTTTTAACATCATAAAAGAATTTTTTCTTTTGTTGATATGATAATTCAGGAGGAAGAACATTACTTACCAAATAATTTACAAAGTCAGCATACCAAGGAATTGACTTGATGGAAAAAAATTTCTCATCAGGGAACTCTTCCAAAATTGGTCTTACCTCTTCCTTTGAATTTGAAATTCTTGATAAGTGATCTGCAATTAGATTTTCAGTCCCCTTCCTATCTTTGATTTCCAAATCAAATTCTTGCAGCAATAGAATCCACATGATCAACCTAGGTTTTGATTCTTTCTTTTCAAGCATATACTTAAGAGCGGAGTGGTCAAAATAAACTATAACTTTTGAGCCAATTAAATAAGAACGAAATTTATCAAAAGCAAATACTACCGCTAGAAGTTCCTTTTCTGTTGTTGAATAATTCAATTGTACACCTGACAAGGTTCGACTGGCATAGTATATGGTTTGGAAAATTTTATTCTTCCTTTGTCCCAAAACAACTCCTACTGCATAATTGCTAGCATCACACATCAGCTCAAAAGGTAAATCCCAATTTGGTGCTGATATTAACTTCTCCTTTAAAGTGTTAAAAGCCTGCATGCATTCAACAGAAAAATTAAAAGGAGCATCTTTTTCCAAAAGATTAGAAAGAGGTTTAGCAATTTTTGAAAAATCTTTTATAAATCGCCTGTAAAATCCTACATGCCCCAAAAATCCTTTGACAAGTTTCACAGATGTTGGCGGAGGTAATTTTGCAATGACCTCTACTTTGGCTCGATCGACTTCTATTCCGTTTTGAGAAATTTTATGCCCGAGCACTATTCCTTCCTGCACCATAAAGTGACACTTCTCCCAATTCAAGATAAGGTTAGTCTCCTCACATCTTTGTAAGACCAAGGCCAAATTATTTAAACAAGAATCAAATGATAAGCCAAAAATGGAAAAATCATCTATGAAAATCTCAATATATTTTTCAACCATATCAGAAAAAATAGCCATCATACATCTCTGAAAAGTAGCCGGTGCATTACAAGGACCAAAGGGCATTCTTCTAAAAGCAAAAGTACCATAGGGACAAGTGAAAGTAGTTTTCTCTTGATTTTCTAGTGCAATAGGAATCTGATTATACCTTGAATATCGATCCAGAAAGCAATAAAACTCATGCCTTGCAAGTCTTTCTAACATCTGATCAATAAATGGTAAAGGAAAGTGATCTTTTCTAGTGGCATCATTCAATTTTCTATAATCCATACACACACGCCACACAGTAACTGTTCTAGTTGGAATCAATTCATTGTTGTCGTTTTTCTGAACAGTCATACCACCTTTCTTTGGCACAACTTGTACAGGACTTACCCACGAACTATTAGAGATAGGATAGATGATACCTGCATCAAGTAGCTTAATTACCTCAGCTTTCACTACTTCTTGCATCTTCGGGTTCAAATGCCTCTGAGATTGGATAATGGGTTTATATTGGTCCTCCATCAAATTTTTGTGCATACAAATTAAATGACTAATTCCCTTGATATCAGCTATTTTCCATCCAATTGCACCTTTATGCTCTTTTAATACTCTGAGGAATTTCTCCTCCATCAAATCTGTCAAAGAAGAAGATATAATTACCGGTAAAGAAGAAACTCCATCTAAATAAGCATATTTCAAATGAGAAGGTAATGGTTTGAGTTCAAGAATTTGAGGCTCTTCAATTGATGATTTAGGCTTTGTAATTCGTTGTCCCAACTTCTCAAATTTAATTGCCTTTTGCCTTGAATATGGTGGAATTGCCTCCATAAAATTTGCGTACTCATTTATCTCCTCATTCTGAATATCTTTGTCTATTGGTTGAATCAGACATGCTTCAAGTGGATCTTCAAAAATATTTTCTTGAAAAACCTTATTCACAAACTTGTCAAATGTCTCAACTCTAAAACAAGAATTATCATCAGATGGATATTTCATTGCTTTAAAAATATTAAATGAAATAAGATCATCTTGAACTCTAAGGATCAACTTCCCCTGTTGTACATCAATAAGAGCTCTTCTTGTTGCTAGAAAAGGTCGACCTAAGATAAGTGGTACCTCAAAATCTTCCTCCATGTCAAGAACTATGAAATCTGCAGGAAAGATAAATTTGTCAACTTTTACCAAAACATTTTCCACAATACCTCTCGGATATTTAATTGATCGATCAGCCAGTTGAAGTGACACTGTGGTTGCTTTTACCTCGTCCATTCCTAATTTCTTGAAAACTTAATAAAGCATTAGATTAATACTTGCACCTAAATCACATAATGCTTTTTCAAAGTAAGAATCCCCAATAGTGCAAGGAATAGCAAAACTCCCTGGATCTTTTAATTTTGGAGGCAATTTGTTTTGTAGGATGGCTGAACACTCCTCATTTAACTTCACAGTTTCATAATCCTCCAGTTTCCTTTTGTTTGCCAAAATCTCCTTCAAAAATTTTGCATAACTAGGTATTTGCGTTAAAGCATCTGCAAAAGGAATGTTAATGTGCAATTTTTTAAATACATCAAAAAATTTAGAAAATTGCTTATCCATTTTGTGCTGCTGGAGTCGCTGAGGGAATGGAATTGGTGGCACATATGGCTTGAGATTATCTGGAAAAAGTTTACTCTTGCTTGTCTCCTTCAATTGTTTATTGATCACCTCTTTTTTTGTCTCTGACAATCTCTTCTTCTCCCACTTGTTTACCACTTCTCAGTGTAATAGCCTTTATGTTTTCAATTGGATTTTTCTCTGTGTTGCTCGGCAAAGAACCATATTGCCTTCTTGACATCATGCTTGCTAACTGACCCACTTGCATCTCCAGATTTCTGATTGAAGCCTCTTGGTTTTGAAATCTCACATCCGCGCTTTTGATGAAGTCATGAGTTGTATTAGCAAGTTTGGTGACTATGTCTTCCAAATTTGACTTTGTCTCTTCTGATTGTTTGAATCCTTATGGTCTCATCACATTCTGATTGTTTCATGAAAAATTTGGATGATTACGCCATCCCGAATTGTATGTGTTGGAGTAGGGATTATTCTGCGACCTGTTAAAATTCCTAACAAAGTTAGAATTTTCATGAGATTGTTTAAAAGTATTACTTACCTGACACTCTATGCTAACTTGTCCTCCACCACAAAAATCACATGTCAAATTATGAATTTTCATGGCTGAAACACTCATATTATCAAGCTTTTTGTTGGGTGTTTCAAATTGTGCAGCAATTGCAGCAAAAGCATCTCCTTCATGAACTCCGCTAACTTTTTGCATTGGTAATCTCTCAGCAGGTCACTGATAACTATTGGATGCCATCTCCTCAAATAGATTGTAGGCTTCTTCTAGTGTTTTATTATTTAAAGTCCCCCTGCAGCTGCATCAATCATAGAACGAAGATTCGCACTAGAACCATTATAAAAAGTTTGTACCTGCATCCATACGGGTAGTCCGTGATGTGGGCATCTCCTAAGAAATTCTTTGAATCTTTCCCATGCTTCATATAATGATTCATTATCCATCTGCATAAAATTAGTAATATCGTTACGCATCTTCGCAGACTTTGCAGGTGGAAAGAACTTACCAAGAAATTTCTGAGCCATATCATTCCATGTAGTAATTGATCCTGTAGGAAGAGAAGAAAGCCAACTCTTAGGGTGCGCATGATAAAATTTATGTTTCTCGATTTCTCTGTTTCTCTGTTCCCCGGAACAGGTTTGGAACAGAAATCCGTTTGGTAACGCAATTTGATTTCTCTATTTCGAAACAGATTTCTATTCCGAAATAGAGAAATCGAAGAAATCGAAGCTGAAATTTTTAGCTTCTCGGTTCAAACAGAAATAGAAATTTTTTTTCTCAACTTTTCAATTTAGTCCAAAATATTTTAGATCACTCATATTGAAATAGAAATAGAAATAGAAATAGTTAATTTAGTCCAAAATATTTTAATAATTTTTTAATATAATCATTTCAATCAATATTGATTGAAAATCTTAACCATTGGGCCAAATGGTGGGAATTGAATGGACAAGGCTTCATTTGTTGCACGCAAGAGATTTCACGCATGGTAATAATCAACTTGCCACATTCATATCTAATGAGTCTTTCTTCACCTACTCTTCCGTAGTATGCCAGACAACGGCTCTATCTAGCTAACTATTTTTTTATTCATAAACTTCATATTAAGACGGTAAAAAGGGGTCAAATCATTAGGGTTTCATCCGATTTTTCTTTTATAAGGAAAAGAGATATGATAAGGAATCTGTTGTTCTTGTAAGAGTGTTGATGGAAATACAGATTTTGATAATAAATTTTTAAATAATCCTAGTGTTGATAATTTTGAAAAAAAATTGGTGACGATTTTTGAACATGGTGAGGATTTTTTTAACAAAATTTGGAAAGAAATTGGAATTAGACTTAAAGTTAGGACTTTTTTAGGAGATTAGACTATTATAATCATGGCTATCATTAGACTTATTTGATTAATGTGAAATCAATTTCGGCAAAAACATAACGACATATTCACTACAATTGAATTTCAATTGATTTTTTTTTGCCACGTCGTTTATTTTTCGAAAGAAAATATTACGTAATACGAAACGTAAACACATGTAATAGGAAATTCCATGAAATTGTATTTTCAACTTTTGTAATGTATTAGTATTATTTCGACTATTATTTTGTATTTGAGGATTTCCTATGTTGTTTTAGTATTATTTTGACTATTATATTGTATTTGAGGATTTCCTATGTTGTCATCTAATCAATTTCTATTCCTAGAAATTAAAATTTTATTCTGTTATCAAACGGATTTTGTTTCAGAAATAGAAATTTTGAGTCGTTATCAAACGGGTTTCTTTGCTCGAAACTTGTCCGGGAATAGAAATTGAGAAATTGATTTCTGGCCAGAAATCAATTTCTGTTTCAGAAATTTTACCATGCGCGCCCTTAGCTTTATCTCTAGAGAGAATGGAAATAATCTCAATCTAATAGCATCATCTGTAACTCCATTATATTTAATGGTGTCACAGATTTCAAGAAAAGCATCGATGTGAGCGTTTGGATCATCGCTTGGTAGCCCACTGAATTGCACTGATTGTTGAAGCATTTGAATGAGTGACGGTTTGATCTCAAAGTTGTTTGCTTGAATTGCAGGTCTTCTAATACTTGATGTGGCGCCTTGAACTGTTGGCGCAGCATAATCTCTTAAAAGTCTACGTGGATTTTCATTATCACCGTCTGCCATCTTAGCGTGATTTCTTTGTTCTCTCAGTCGCCTTTTGAATGTACGCTCAATTTCTGGATCAAGTTCAACAAGTTCCCCTTGTTGGTTACGTGTCATAAATCGATGTACACCCTGAAAAATAAAACAAAACGAAAGCTAGATTAAACTTAGAATTATTTGGTATCAATATTAATTAGTATTAAACAAATGATTCCCGCAACGGCGCCAAAAACTTGTTCGTAAAATTCTAAACGCAAGTGCACATATCGAACAAGTAATATAATGATGAGAAAAAGTATCGTCTCACGGAGATCAATGATTAATAAACTAATTAAGTACTAAAATAGATTAATTCTAAAATTTATCTAACAAATCAAAATATAATTTAGAATAAATTAAAAACAAAACTTGAAGACTAAATGCAGTAAAATCAATAAGATAAATATGTTAGAGCATCTGATTGCACCATAACCACTAGATATGAATTTCATATTGTTGTGAATACAAGAACGATATCAAACATGTGATAGCGGAATTTCCTAATCTATTTACTATCCTATCTCTAGGTATAGCAGACCTACTTAGCTTATTAATTCACTATATCTCTATGTGAATTAAAATAAACATGGTTGCATTAAAAACTATGAATATTCCCGATTTACAATGAGTCTTTTGGATCACCTTATCACCGAAAGCTACACAAATAACACGGTATATTTCTATCCATGTTTAATTCATGGTTATATATTATAATGAGCAATTGCATATTATCACCTCTCAGTCTCAAACATGCACATCAGATCATTCAAGTGGTGGCTAGTCACTCAAAAGCATTAAACGCAATAATATATAACTCACATGAATGAAATCAATTGTAAAATATAAAAATCATGAAATTCACATAATCATGGTTAGGCTATATCGTAGCCCTAACAAAAGAAAATTAGAACATAGTAGAAGAAAAAATATAAATATAAATCAAACCCAGCATCTTGAATCAAAGAATAAGAATTCTGTCACCACTTTTGTCTTTTCTTCAAAATACTTGAAAAACTCTTAGAACAATGGAAAATGATCTAACCTTCTCCAAAAAACCCTAGCTGCTCTCTCTGTCTCTATTTATAGGATATATCCAAGATATCTATCTCCCAACGCCGCGAGATAATATTAGGGAACAAAATTAAGAATTTCCTGATTTGATATCCATCTTCCACTGCTACTTTTATTTGAATTACTGATAGTTGACATTATTTTCCTTATTTTCTCCATATCTCATTATTCTGCATAAACAAGGAAAATTCAAATAATTAGAAGGAAATCTAAATATTTTCTTATAGATAATGCATTAATTGTTGCCTAAAATAGGTAAAATAACTATATTTTTATAGAGTTATCACAAAACTTCTCTTAAAATGATTTCCGAACTTAAAAGAGAAAATTTTGCACTAAAACAACAAGAAAATGTTTTGAAAAAAAGGTGAAAAGTTTAGACAAAAGTGTTTCTACCTTAAAAGAAAATGAAGGCAATCTTTCAAAAGAAAATGCATTCCTGAAAAATGACATCTCAAATATTTCTAAAAGATTTTCTATAGGATCCGAGAAACTGGAAAAAATTCTTTATATTCAAAAACCTTATTTCAATAAATCTGGTTTGGGAATGACTGCAGAAACCATTCCTCTAATTGATTTTCCTAAATTAAAGGAAAGAATTAAGCAAAGACCTACAAGAGATACTTACAAAAATTATTTCCAAAGAGTCTTTATAAAACCAGTAGGTCGCAATGCGCTTAAATGTTCTAAATGCAATAGCTCAGACCATTTTGAAAAAGAATGTCCTATGGTTTGGAAATCAATTAAGAAAGTATGGGCAAAGACCGTATATTATACTAACACCAATGGACCCAAGAAAATATGGGTACCAAAGAAAGCTTGAGTCTCTTTTCTAAATGCAGGTCACTATCAAGAAAAATGTTAAATGGTATCTAGATAGTGGATACTCAAGACATATGACAGGAGATTCAAATTGCTTCATAAAGCTTGTTCAAGTAAATGGTGGAAAAGTTTCATTTGGAGGAAACAACAAAGGAAAAATTGTGGGATTCGGAACTATAAAGATTGGAAGCCTCACAATCAGTAATGTTTCTTTACTTAAAGGACTTAACTACAATTTGCTTAGTATCAGTCAGTTGTGCGACACTAGTTTCAAAATCGACTTTCAAGAGGGAATATGTTCGGGAACCAGTAAAAATTCCACTCAGTCATTTATGGGTCGAAGACATGGAAATATCTACCTCCTGGATGTTAAATCAGATGAAACCCAATGTCTAATCTCAATACAAGACGAAGCAAACTTATGGCACAAAAAACTCGGGCACATCAACATGAAACAAATAGCCAAAATCTCATTAAAGAAGCTTGTTCAGGGTCTACCCAATCTTTCATACCAAAAGACTGATCTATGCACACCATGCGTGTTGGGAAAATAAGTAAGAAACTCATTTAAACCAATAAACCAAGTTTCAACTAACCGTGTACTACAGCTTTTGCATATGGATCTCTTTGAACCAACCAGAACTCAGAGTATTGGAGGTAAGAAATATTGCCTAGTAATTGTGGATGACTACTCACAATTCACTTGGGTATATTTCCTGGTAAGCAAGTTTGAAACATTTTCTTACTTTAAAAAATTTGCTAAAAAGGTCCAAAATGAAAAATGATATGTTATTTCAAATATACGAACTGACCATGGAGGCAAATTTGAAAATCAAGACTTTACAAGATTTTGTGATGAATCTGGTTTTCAGCATGTGTTCTCTTCTCCATATACTCCAGAGCAAAATGGAGTCGTGGAAAGAAAGAATAAATCGCTTCAGGAAATAGCTAGAACTCTTTTAATTGAAAGTAACATCTCTTCACGTCTTTTGGCTGAAGCAGTTTCTACAGCATGTTATATCATTAATAGAGTTTTTCTAAGGCTTATTCTGGAGAAAACCCCATATGAGTTATTCAAAGAAAAGAAGCCTATTGTTTCATATTTTCATGTGTTTGGATGTAAATACTTTATATTGAAAAATGCAAATGATCGAGTTGGCAAGTTTGAAGAAAAATCAAACGAAGGCATCTTCCTTGGATATTCAACCACAAGCAAGGCTTATAGAGTCTACAACAAGAAGACTCAATCTGTGGAGGAATCAATGAATATCAAATTCCAAGATTCTACGAAAAATGAATCTATTCAGACTCATCTTGAAGAATCTGAACCTGGTCCAGACTCTACAAAGTCTAAATCTTCAGAAGTAGCTTAGACTTCAAAAGACCAGCAACAAATGATTGTCGAAGATTCAAATGAAGAAAAAGATCAACAATCTGACAAATCAACCAGCAACTCGAAGCATAAGTCCAGTCATACCAAAGATCTCATTATTGGCAACATTAATCAAGGAATTCGCACAAGATCCAAAAGGTGCGAAGAGTCTAGTGCTGTGGCTCTTATTTCTGAAATAGAACCCAAAAGCATAGAAGAACATTTATCTGATGAAAGCTGGATTGAAGCTATGCAAGAAGAACTCGGGCAATTCAGTATTAATGATGTCTGGAAATTGACTTCTAAACCGAAAGGTAAATCTATTATTGGAGCTAAATGGGTTTTCAGGAACAATATGAACGAGAAAGGAAAGGTTGTAAGAAACAAAGCAAGACTCGTGGCCAAGGGATATACGCAAGAAGAAGGGATAGACCATGATGAGACTTATGCACCAGTAGCGAGGTTAGAAGCAATTAGATTATTACTTGCTTTTGCTTATCATAAGAATTTCAGGTTATTCCAAATTGACGTCAAAAGTGCTTTCCTAAATGGATTTATCCAAGAGGAAGTCTATGTGGAACAACCACCCGGCTTTGAAGACCCAAGGAAACCAGACTCTGTATACCGACTGAAAAAGGCTTTATATGGTTTAAAGCAAGCACTTCGAGCTTGGTACGACAGTCTGAGTAAGTTTTTAATTCAAAATGGTATTGTCAAAGGTAAAGTAGATACTACATTGTTTATCAAAAGAGAAGGCAAAAGTTTTCTACTTGTTCAAATATATGTCGATGATATTATTTTTGGATCTTCTAATGAAAGTCTGTGTAAGAGATTCTCTAAGTCTATGCAGGATGAATTTGAAATGAGCATGATGGGTGAACTAAGCTTCTTTCTCGGGCTTAAAGTAAAACAAGCGAAGGAAGGAACTTTTATTCATCAAGAAAAATATGCTAATGATATTGTCAAAAAGTTTGGACTTGAAAATTGCAAAAAAACTGATATACTAATGTCAAGTTCCTTGAAGATAGACAAAGATGAAGGAGGAAAGAAAGTTGACCAGAAGTTATACAAGAATATCATTGGTTCACTTCTTTATCTTACTGCTTCTAGACATGACATTTTGTTTAGTGTTTGCATTTATGCCAGATTTCAAGCAGACCGTAAAGAATCTCATCTAAGTGCTGCAAAGCATATTATCAAATACATTGCATCAACTTCAAACTATGGTCTTTGGTATCCTAAAAATGGAGACTTTACTCTTCTTGGATACTCAGATGTAGACCTAGCCGGATGCAGAGTTGATGGAAAGAGCACTTCGGGTACTTGTCAACTACTTGGAAGCAGGACATTGTTTTGATTTTCAAGGAAGCAAAGTACAATAGCTCTTTCTACAGCAAAAGCAGAATATATAGCTCTTGGGAGTTGTTGTTCACAAATTCTGTGGATAAAACAACAGCCAAGAGACTTTGGAATTGAATATTCATGCACGGAGATTAAGTGTGACAACACCAGCGCAATCAATCTCACCAAGAATCCAATTCTTCACTCAAGAGCAAAACATATAGAAATTCGATATCACTTCATTAGAGATCATGTTCAAAATGGAGAAGTTTTGATTCAGTTTGTTGACTCAAAGAATCAATTGTCGGATATTTTTACAAAGCCTTTGGAGAAAAATCAATTTGAAGCTATTCGTTCCAGACTCGAAATCTTAAAGTCTGAGGAAATTTAAACTCAGGACTGAAAGTCTAAAGATACACAGTCTCAGACGATCAAGATTTTCTTTCATAAGTTATTTTATTCTCTCTCAAATTAAATCTTGAAAAGGTATGATCATCTATCTATAATTGATTTTTGCCATTTTTAATTTCTGTAATTATTGCAACCTTTCCTTTTCGAAAAAGAAGTTATTTTTTTTAAATTGTCCATTATCTAATTTATTTTGAAAAAGGCAGTTATTTTTTAAAAAGGCATCTTCGAACTTTCTTTTATGACGTTCCGTATGCCTCTTTTCGACTGTCTTATATACTGTTGGTTCATCTTCACTTTACTCTAAAAAACCCTAAGAAAGCATCGATCTTCCATTTTTGTCTTCTTCTCTTGTTTAATCCTTGAAAAAGTTGTCATCTTTCTTGGGAAAACAAGCTTGGAATCTCTCAAAGACCGTGAAAAATGCCTTTCCAAAGAAAGTCTTCAAGGATCGCGAACAGGGGACCACAGCAAATGTGTGAGGGGCCTACGCACTTCGATTTAACTGAAGAAGAAGAATCTCCTAATCAGCAACAGAGCCCTCAACATTCTCACAGTGTCCATCTCCTCCCTATAGACCTCAGGATGTTGTACATCAAGAAGAGGAAGAAATAATCGAAGATGTAGAACCTGTAAGAATTCATAAGTCCTCTTTTACCTACAAACTTTATCGTGCTTTGAAGAGGGGTGGTACTCCTTTGAACCACATCGATGAATTTCTAAAAGACAAAGGGTATAGAAATAAAACCTTCTTTTTACGCACAATGGAATGTTTAGGAATTGCCCCTGTGGGATCGGCTGAAGAAGCCTTTGCTAATATCCCAAGTGATCCACGACTTGGAGGATTTAATCAATCAGATGGGAATGATGATGACAAGTTGTACAGTCAGTTTAAACCGATAATGGGTGTTGCAGCAAAAATTTGGAGCAAAAGGACAGACCTGTTTCGATCGGAGGAACACAAGCAACTATACTCTAAGTTGCTGAAGTATGGGGTAATAAACCCTAGAAGTGTGGATTTTGATTTTCTTGACTCTATGAATGTCAATCTGTGAGAGAAATTCAGCCTTCTTCAGCTTGAACAGTTTTGTTCTGAATCTACCGAAGCATATGCTGAACTTACTACTTATTTCTATTCGAATCTTAGTTTCTTGGATGCGAATAGATTCTCTTTTAGTGTTCAAGATCAGGATTATGTGGTTGACATGAATACATTGGCTGATGCGATTGGGGTTGAAAGAGGGAGATATCAACCCATTAGTGTGTCTATTACTCGTGCAACGTTGGAGCTTGTTCAGGATAGAAGGACAGAGGAAAATATTTCCTATATGAGAATGAATGCGACCAACGTTATGCTTCACAAGATTGTGATTAATTGCCTCAGACCAAAATCTACTTCAAAGACCGATGTTTCAAACTCAGAATCAAAACTAATGTATGCCATCAATGCTGGGAAAAAGTTTTCTCTTCCACACACTATCGTGTTCCACATGTACAGGGTGGTTGTGAAGGACAAGGGTCAACTTCCTTATCTAGCTCTTATGGCCAAGTTATTCAAACATTTGAACATTCAACCTCCCCGAATTCTTTGTGTTCGAACGTGCGATCAAATGGTGGTGGGACTGAAAAATGGTCTCCAAAATGCTTCTGAAGGAACTCAACAAGGCGTTGGAGAAATTCAAGGAGAAAACCCCTGTCAAGACTCATCAAATCTCTTCAGTTGCAAAGAGAAAAGGGAAGGAGCCCATGGTTGCTTCATCCAAGAAAAAAAGAGCTCTCATCATTGAGGATGAAGAGGATGAGGATGATATCACCATTTCTGCAATGACATTGAAAAACTTGAGTCGTTATGTTCCAGAATCAACAGAGAGACGAGAAAAAGACATAGATGAGACAGAACAGAGGACTGGACAAAGAGAAAATTTGGAGGTAGAAGAAAGACAAGCAGAGGAGAGAGAAGCAGAAGAAGGAAATGAAGAGGAGGAAAGAATTGAAGAAGAAGAAGAGGAGAGAGGAGATCAAGCGGAAGCAGAGCATGAGGAACATTCTTCTCCACATGAAGGCATGGAAACAGGGGGAGATCCTGAGAAAAGAGGAAAATCCTCATACCTTGTTACCAATGAAGGAGTAAGCCCCTCTCTAGCAGATCTAGAGGCCATCTATGCATCTCAATTTCCTGAGGAGGGACATGATGTTTCATCGCCTAATCAGCGTGACTATGCTGACTTACCATCATCCACCTTTACACCATCTGATCGTGTAGAAGCCAGTACTCAGACTGATAATTCAGCAAATTTTCGTAGAATTCTTGATGTTCTCTTAGAGATGCGAGGTCAAATATATGCTATAGGATGCGAAGTACAGAACTTGCAGACTGCAGGTCAAGCTTCTTCAGTTTATGTGAATGATCAAATTCAAGCCCTTGTTTTTCAAGTTCAAGCAAATGTTAAGGGTGAAAATGTGGCGCAACTGAAGGAGGAATTGAAAAAGCTGGAAGGCATTGTCCAGTCAATGGGAGATTTCCAACTTGTTCGTGTTCCCAAGCATTCTTAAAATCCAATTCTCTTTTCATCTCTATCTTTTTAATGATGACAAAAGGGAGAGAGATGTGGTGCATAGTTGATTTTATCTTTTGTACTCTTAACTTTTATGATTTTTTAACTTGACCTTTGTGTTTGGTTGTTTGGATGTGGACTGGATTTGGGTTCGACTGTTTGTTTATTTTAAGCACTATTGATATCTCATGGCTTTGCTTATTTAAAGAACTAATCTACCTTCTGTGGATGCAGATTCTAGTGTTATTAAGCCATTTATCTATATGAGATATCTATATGTGCTTGAGTAATGTTTTGTAGATCAAAGTTATCCAAATCTGCAAGAAAGTTTTGTCACCATCAAAAAGGGGGAGATTGTTGGAGAAATCTTCCTTTGGTGTTCTGAAAACTTGTAGACTCTTTCATCAAAGTCTGAAGACCTCCGGACTGCTAGACTCAAGACTCAAAGTCTATCATCATTGATAGCTTTTAGTCTGTCGAAGAAGACTTATCCAGAACTAGATGTTTCATTAAAGATTTGACTTTATCAACTAGAGAAGATCTCTTGGCTGGATATAGCATGGCGGAATCCATTATTCAAATCAAGAATGATTCAGGGATTGTGGATCCGTTGATTGGTGAAGTATACTTGGAAGGTTCTACTTATGGAAACAAAGATCTTGATTGTATGGGCGAGCATGATTGATGGGCTATCGTCATGTTCCTTAAATAGCTCGAAGATCTTCCTAATTGATTCTGTCCAACGGGTAGATTGGAAGAATTCCTTTGGTAAGTGCCAACGGGTATGATGGCATAAAGGAGTATATAAGGAAGACGTTCCAGTTGTTTGAGTGTGTGCGCGATAGAAGAATTCCAAAGTTTGAAGCTCTTTGTTCTTAGTCAATTCATTTGTTAACCGAAATCTTGTATGCAAAAGAGAGTCTATATCTTTGAGAAACCTTGAGAAAGTGTGATAGAATATCTATAATGTGGAATTAAGGGAGAGCTTTGCTGTAAAAACTCTTTTGTTATAGTGAAATCCAGCCAGTGGGCTGTCACTGCGGAAGAGTGGACGTAGGCTTGGAATTATTAAAGAAATCTTCCTAGAGTATTTTGAAGCTGAAAAAACGTTTCCATCAGTCTAGTCTGAAGATTTGAAGACTCTACTATTTAAAATCTAAAGACTTCCGGACTGCCAGACTCAAGACTCAAAGTCTATTCTCATTTATAGTTCTAATCTGTCGAATAAGGGTTATCCAGAACTGGGTGTTTTTATTAAGGATTTGACCTTATCGACTGGAGAAGATTTCTTGGCTGGATATGACATAACAGATTCCTTTATTCTAATCAAGATTGATTAAGGATCCGATGATTGGTGAAGTATACTTGGAAGGTTCTACTTATGGAAACCGAGATCCTATTTGTATGGGCGAGCAGGATTGATGGGCTATCGACATGTTCCTTAAATAGCTCAAATAATCTTTCTAATTGATTCCATCCAACGGGTAGATTGGAGGAATTCCTTTGGTAAGTGCCAACGAGTATGATGGCATAAAGGAGTATATAAGGAAGACGTTCCAATTGTTCGAGGGTGTGCACGATAGAAGAATTTCAAAGTCTGAAGCTCTTTGTTCTTAGTCAATTCATTTACTAAGCGAAATCTTGTACGCAAAAGAGAGTTTATATTATGAGAAACCTTGAGGAAGTGTGGTAGAGTATCTACACTGTGGAATCAAGGGAGAGACTTGTTGTAATAACTCTTTTGTTCATAATGAAATCCAGCCGGTGGGTTGTCAGTGCGGAAGAGTAGACGTAGGCTTGGAATAAGCCGAACCACTATAAACCTTGTGTTCAATTTTCTCTTCCCTACTCTCTACTTTACTTTGATCATAATTCGTTTTGTTAATCAAAAGAGAACTTCCTTTCTATTGTCTGCTTAGTATTGCTCTCTTATCTCAAGAAATTATTTTTACACTTATTCACCCCCCCTCTAGGTGCTTATACTAGCTATCTCAATTGGTATCAGAGCCTGTGTACTCACTTTATTTGAAGTGTTTTACTTCAGAGTTAAAGATCCATGGCTAGTATGTTAACTCCAAGGCTGGTAGAAGGGCAAAATAATACCAGACCACCTTACTTTGATGGAAAGGATTACAACATATGGAAAAAACAAGATGAAGGCATTCCTAAGATCAAAGGATCCTCTGGAATGGGACGTTGTAGAAAAAGGAATCATTCCTAAAACTGCATCTGTCTTAGAGAGAGGAAAAGAAGCTGTTGAGTCTAGTGAAATGACTCAGGAAGAGATAATCAAGAGACAAGCTCTTGATGCAAAAGCAATTTATTCTTTATATTGTGCTTTGTCACCTATTGAATATAACATAATATCTTCTTGTGTTACAGTGAAAGAAGTCTGGGATAGATTACACATTACCTATGAAGGAACCGATCGAGTGAAAGAGACTAAAATCAACATTTTCCTCGGTCAATACGAAGCCTTCAAAATGAAATCATGAGAATCTATAACTGACATGTTTAGTCGTTTTACAGAAATCGTGAATGGTCTTGAAAATCAAGGTCAACCAATTTCTGATTCCATGAAAGTAAACAAGCTACTGCGTAGACTCTCCAAGGATTGGAATCACATAAAGACCTCAATAAGAGAGATACAAAGAATCATGCCACTATATGTTGATGAGTTGGTTGGGACTCTTCAGTCTTATAAAATGAAACGAATCAATGAAGATGAAGATCCTAAAGGTAAGAAATCCATTGCATTAAAATCCAATGATGATTCTGATGTTACAGATTCTGAAGACGATATGGATAATGAGGAGCTTGCTCTCATGATAAGAAGATTCAGAAAGCTGAATAGAAAAGGAAGAAGATCCAATCCAAAGAAACAGAGTTTTCAAAAGCAACAGACTAAGTCTGTTGAAGATGATGAATCAAACAAAGATGTAGTCTGCTTTGAATGTAAGAAAAAGGGACACATCAGACCCAACTGTCCTCTTCTGAGGAAGAAGAAAGGAAAAGCTGAAAAGTATCGAAATGCTCGTAAAGCATAAACCTAGAGTGATACAGAGTGTGAAGAAAGTGATGATGATTATGCCAATATATGTTTGATGACACAATCGGATTCAGATTCAAACTCCGAGACAAACTCAGATTCAGACAGTGAATTTGAGGAGAGTAACTTTAAAATTTCTATTAAAGTTTCTAAATACATTGATGAGTTGTGTTTTAGTCTTAAGACTTCTCTTAAAAGGATTTCTGAACTTAAAAGAGAAAATTCTGCACTAAAACAGCAAGAAAATGTTTTGAAAGAAAAGGTCAAAGTTTTGGACAAAAATGTTTCTACCTTGAAAGAAAATGAAGGCAATCTTTCAAAAGAAAATGCATTCTTGAAAAATAAGATCTCAAATATTTCTAAAAGATTTTCTATAGGATCTGAGAAACTGGAAAAATTCTTTATGTTCAAAGACCTTATTTCAATAAATCTGGTTTGGGAATGACTGCGGAAACCATTCCTTTAATTAATTTTCCTAAAGTGAAGGAAAGAATTAAGCAAAAACCCACAAGAGATGCTTACAAAAATCATTTTAAAAAGATCTTTGTAAAACCAGTAGGTCGCAATGCTCTCAAATGTTCAAAGTGCAATAGTGCAGATCATTTTGAAAAAGAATGTCCTATGGTTTGGAAACATGTTAAGAAAGTATGGGCAAAAATCGCATATCATACTAACACCAATGGACCCAAGAAAATATGTGTACCAAAGAAAGTTTGAGTCTCTTTTTTAAATGCAGGTCACTATCAAGAAAAATGTCAAATGGTATATAGATAATGGATGCTCAAGACATATGACAGGAGATTCAAATTGCTTGATAAAGCTCATTCAAGTAAATGGTGGAAAAGTCTCATTTGGAGGAAACAACAAATGAAAAATTGTGGGATTTGAAACTGTAAAGATTGGAAACCTCACAATAAGTAATGTTTCCTTAGTGGAATGACTCAACTACAATCTGCTCAGTATCAGTCAGTTGTGTGATACCGGTTTCAAAATCAACTTTCAAGAGGGAATATGTTCAGGAACCAATAAAGATTCTACTCAGTCATTCATGGGTCGAAGACATGAAAATATCTACCGCTTGGATGTGAAACCAGATGAATCGCAATATCTAATCTCAATTCAAGACGAAGCGAACTTATGGCACAAAAAGCTTGAGCACATCAATATGAAGCAAATAGCCAAAATTTCAGCAAAGAATCTTGTTCATGGTTTACCCAATCTATCATACCAAAAGTCTGATCTATGTACACCATGCATATTGGGAAATCAGGTAAGAAATTCCTTTAAACCAATAAATCAAGTTTCCACTAATCGTGTACTGCGGCTTCTGCATATCTATCTCTTTGGACCAACCAGAACTCAAAGCATTGGAGGTAAGAAATATTGTCTAGTAATTGTGGATGACTACTCACGATTTACTTGGGTATATTTCCTGACAAGTAAGTCTGAAACCTTCTCTTACTTTAAAAAGTTTGCTAAAAAGGTTCAAAATGAAAAAGGGTATGTTATTTAAAGTATAAGAATAGACCATGGAGGTGAATTTGAAAATCAAGATTTTACAAATTTTTGTGATGAATCTAGTTTTCAGCATGTGTTTTCCTCTCCATATACTCCAGAGCAAAACGGAGTTGTGGAAAGAAAGAATAGGTCACTTTAAGAAATTGCTAGAACTCTTTTAATTGAAAGTAACATCTCATCACGATTTTAGGCTGAAGCAGTCTCTACAGCCTGTTATATTATTAATAGAGTTTTTCTAAAGCCTATTCTGGAAAAAACCCCCAATGAGCTATTCAAAGAAAAGAAGCCTATTGTTTCATACTTTCATGTGTTTGGATGTAAATGTTTTATATTGAAAAATGCAAATGATCGAGTTGGCAAGTTTGAAGAAAAATCAGACGAATGCATCTTCCTGGATATTCTACCTCAAGCAAAGCCTATAGAGTCTACAACAAGAAGACTCAGTCTGTGGAGGAATCAATGAATGTCAAATTCCAAGATTCTATGCAAAATGAATCTATTCAGACTCATCTTGAAGAATCTGAACCTGCTCCAGACTCTACAAAGTCTAAATCTCGAGAAGCAGCTCAAACTTTGAAAGATCAGCAACAAATGATTATTGAAGATTCAAATGAAAGAAGTGATCATCAACCTAACAAATCAACCAGTAACTAGAAGCATAAGTCCAGTCATCCCAAAGATCTCATTATTGGCAACATTAATGAAGGAATTCGCACAAGATCCAAAAGGCGCAAAGAGTCTAGTGTTGTGGCTCTTATTTCTGAAATAGAACCTAAAAGCATAGAAGAAGCTTTATTTGATGAAAGCTGGATTAAAGCTATGCAAGAAGAAGCAAGAAGAACTTAGGCAATTCAACATTAATGATGTCTGGGAGTTGACTCCTAAACCGAAAGGTAAATCTATTATTAGAGTTAAATGGGTTTTCAGGAACAAGATGAATGAGAAAGGAAAGGTCGTAAGAAACAAAGCAAGACTCGTGGCCAAGGGATATATGCAAGAAGAAGGGATAGACTATGACGAGACTTACACACCAGTAGCAAGGTTAGAAGCAATTCGATTATTACTTGCTTTTGCTTGTTATAAGAATTTCAGGTTATTCCAGATGGACGTCAAAAGTGCTTTCCTGAATGGATTTATCCATGAGGAAGTCTATGTGGAACAACCACCTGGGTTTGAAGACCCAAGGAAACCAGACTCAGTATTCAGACTGAAAAAATGCCTTATATGGTTTAAAGCAAGCACCTCGAGCTTGGTACAGAAATGAAATCTTCTTTTTACGCACAATGGAACGGTTGGGAATTGCCCTTGCTGGATCAGCAGAAGAAGCAATGGCAAATATTCCAATCGATCCTCGTGTAGGAAGGCTGAATAAGATAGATGGGAATGTTGATGACAAGTTGTACAGTCAGTTTCAACCGAGAATGGGTGTTGCGGCAAAAATTCGGGGAAAAATGACAAACTTGTTTCGATCGGAGGAACAAAAGCATCTATACTCTAAGTTGTTGAAGCGTGGGGTGATAAATCCTAGAAGTGTGGATTTTGATTTCCTTGATATTGTGAATGTTAATTTGAGGGAAAAATTAAGTCTTCTTCAACTTGAACAGTTCTGTTCTGACTCTACAGAATCATATGCTGAACTTACTGCTTATTTCTATTCGAATCTTAGTTTCTTGGATGCGAATAGATTCTCTTTTAGTGTCCGAGATCAGGACTATGTGGTGGATGTAGATATGTTGGCTGATGTGATTGAGGTTGAGAGAGGGAGATATCAACCTATCAATGTCTCTATTGCTCGTGCTACGTTGGAACTTGTTAAGGATAGAAGAATAGAGCAAAAGATTTCCTACTTGAGGATGAGTGCATTTAACATTCCGCTTCACAAGATTGTGATTAATTGCCTCAGACCAAAATCTACTTCAAAGACTGATGTTTCAAACTCAGAGGCAAAGTTGATGTATGCCATCAATGCTGGAAAAAAGTTTTCTCTTCCTCACACTATTATGTTCCACATGTATAGAGCAGTGGTGAAGGACAAGGGTCAACTTCCTTCTCAAAGTCTTGTGACAAAGTTATTCAGACATTTGAATGTTCAGCCTCCACGAATTCTCTGTGTTCGATCTTGTGATCAAATGGTGGTGGGACTGAAAACGGTGTCTAAAATGCGTCTGAAGGAACTCAACAAGGCATTGGAGAAATTCAAGGAGAAAACCCCTATCAAAACTCATCAAATCTCTTCGGCAGCAAAAAGAAAAGGGAATGAGCCCATGGTTGCTCCATCCAAGAAAAGAAGAGCTCTCATCGTTGAGGATGAAGATGATGAGGAAGATATCACCATTTTTGCCATGGCATTGAAGAACCTGAGTTGTTCTGTTCCAGAATCAATGGAACGACAAGAGAAAGACTCAGAACAGAGGATTGGAGAAAGAGAAGATTTGGAAGCAGAAGAGATAGAAGCAGAGGAGAGAGAAGCTGAAGAAAGAGATGCAGAGGAGGAAAGATTTGAAAAAGAAGAAGAGGAAAGAGGAAATCAAGAGGAAGAAGAACATGAGAAACTCTCTTCTCCACCTAAAGGCATGGAAACAGGGGGAAACCGTGAGAAAAGAAGAATGTCCTCATATCCTGCTACCAGTGAGGGAGTCAGTCGCTCTCCAGCAAATCCAGAGGATATTTATGCCTCTCAATTTCCTAAGGAAGGACATGATGTTTCATTGCCCAATCTGCGTGACTATGCTGATTTTCCATCGTCTACCTTTACTCTATCTGATTGTGCAGAAGCCAGTACGCGGATTGATAATTCAGCAGATTTTCGCAGAATTCTTGATGTTCTCTTGGAAATGCGGGGTCAGATATATGCTCTGGGATGCGAAGTTCAGAATTTGCATACTGTTGGTCAAGCTTCTTCAGTTTCATTGAATGATCAAATCCAAGCCATTGCTCTTCAGGTTCAAGTAAATGCTAATGGTGAAGAGGTGGCTCAACTGAAGGAAGAGTTGCAAAAATTGAAAGGCATTGTCCAGTCAATGGGAGACTTCCAGCTTGTTCGTGTTCCCAAGCATTCCTAAATCTATTCTCTTTCCATATCAACCTTTTTTTATGATGACAAAAAGGGGGAGAGATGCAAGATTTGAAACTTTGAACTTGAACTTTTGATTTATTTTGATGTTTGTTTTGTTTGACTTGACTTTTGTGTCTGGATGTGGACGAATTTGGGATTTGGGTTTGATCGCTTATATTAAGTACTATTGATATCTTATTAATGGCTTTACTCACATGAAAGACTAACCTATTTTCTGTGGTTGCAGATTCTAGTGTCATCATTAAGCCATTTATCTTTATGAGATATCCATATTTGCTTGAGTAATGTTTTGTAGGTCAAAGTTATCCAAATCTGCAGGAAAGTTTTGTCATCATCAAAAAGGGGGAGATTGTTGGAGAAATCTTCCTAGAGTATTCTGAAGCTGACAAAACGTTTCCATCAGTCTAGTCTGAAGATTTGCAGACTCTACTATTTAAAGTCCAAAGACCTCCAGACTGCCAGACTCAAGACTCAAAGTCTATTCTCATTGACAGTTCTAATCCGTCAAAGAAGGGCTATCCAGAACTAGGTGTTTTATTAAGGATTCGACCTTATCGACTGGAGAAGATTTCTTGGCTAGATATGACATAACGGATTCCTTTATTCTAATCAAGATTGATTAAGGATCCGATGATTGGCGAAGTATACTTGGAAGGTTATATTTATGGAAACCGAGATCCTGTTTGTATGGGCGAGTAGAATTGATGGGCTATCGACATGTTCCTTAAATAGCTCGAATAATCTTTCTAATTGATTCTGTCCAACGGGTAGATTGGAGGAATTTCTTTGGTAAGTGTCAACGGGTATGATGGCATAAAGGAGTATATAAGGAAGACGTTCCAGTTGTTCGAGGGTGTGCATGATAGAAGAATTCCAAAGTCTGAAGCTCCTTGTTCTTAGTCAATTCATTTACTGAGCGAAATCTTGTATGCAAAAGAGAGTTTATATTATGATAAACCTTGAGGAAGTGTGGTAGAGTATCTACACTGTGAAATCAAGGAAGAGACTTGTTGTAATAACTCTTTTGTTTATAGTGAAATCCAGCCGGTGGGCTATCAGTGCGGAAGAGTAGACGTAGGCTTGGAATAAGCTGAACCACTATAAACCTTGTGTTCAATTTTCTCTTCCCTACTCTCTGCTGTACTTTGATCATAATTCGTTTTGTTAATCAAAATAGAACTTCTTTTCTATTGTCTGTTTAGTATTGCTCTTTTATCTCAAGAACTTATTTTTACACCTATTCACCCCCTCTAGGTGCTTATACTAGCTATCTCAGGAATAAGCCGAACCACTATAATCTCTGTGTTCATTTTCTCTTCCTTACTTTCTTTTACTTTGATCATAATTCGTTTTGTTAACAAAAGGCGAACTTCCTTTCTATTGTCTATTCAGTATTGCTCACTTATCACGAGAAATTATTTTACACCTATTCACCCCCCTCTAGGTGCTTATACTAGCTATCTCATAGGTATCCTCCAAGAGTTTGTACTTGTGATCATCCAAGTACTATCTCCCAACAAACAGATGCCCTGAGAAAGGTCGGCGTATCTCTCATCAAGGTGACTAAAGAAAGGTTCAGGTCCTAGACAAACAATTTATTGCCCTAACAAGCGACCGAAGAAAGGTTCAGGTTCTGGAAAAGCAATTCCCCGTCAAGGCAACCGAAGAAAGGTTCGGGTCTTGGAAAAGCAATTTCTCGTTAAGGCGACCGAAGAAATGTTTGGATCCTGAACAAACCACTTATTGCTCTAACAGGCGACCAAAGAAAGGTTCGGGTCTTAGAAAAGCATTTCCCCATCAAGGCGACCGAAGAAAGGTTCGGGTCCTAGACAAACCACTTATTGTTCTAACAGGCGACCGGAGATGGTTCGGGTCCTGGAAAAGCAACTTTCTCATGTCACCAGGTAAGATGACGCCTTAATACTTGCCAAACTCGAGGTTCGTACCCTATCTCAGTCACTCCCAGTAAGTAACTACATGTATCTTCTTATCTGTCTTACTATGTGTAATGATATATTGCTCATTTTCTACATAAGACACTAGGTCCTAAATAAGATATAATCTATTGCATATGTATAGACAAAATTTAGGTATCAAATTTGTCTTTAAATGGAACCTCTGCGAATTCACCTTCAAAGAGGGGCAGCTGTTGACACCTAAATTTTAATTAGGTTATTAATTTGGCCTTAGTTTCTTTATTTATGTATTTTTCCCTTTTTTGGATAATAAACAAAACAAATAACAAAAACAAAAATAAAATAAAAACAAAGAAAAGAACAAAAGTAGCAGCCATTGGGGCTGGGCCTCCAGGCCCAACCCCATCCTTTTTCTTCGTGTGGGCTCGCACGACTCGGCCCACCCCCCTTTTCTCCTTCTTCTTCCTTCTTCTTCTTCCTCACTCCTTCCTTCTCCGCCTCTGTAGTTCACACGCAGAGACAACAATGTGCTCAAAGACAACCTACGACCGACGAGGGTAGGTTGACGTCAGCCGGAAGAGACAGATCTCAAGCGCCATTATTGGCCTCCTTCAATGTCGAGCACGCCTTGTTGGAGGAGCGAGGATGGGATGACGGTTCTGATATAGCTAGTACGAGTACCTAGAGGGGGGTGAATAGGTATATAAAAGATTTTTCTTGATAATTGCACAATACTTAGACAGTTGAAGGATTTGCGACAAATAATAATCAACGTAAGACTGAGTAAAGGAAAGAGAGAATTGAACACGCGATTTATAGTGGTTCGGCTTGATTCAAGCCTACGTCCACTCTTCTGCACTGACAGCCAATTGGTTGGATTCCACTATGAACAAAGAGATGTTACAGCGTTGATCTTCCTTGATTTCTCGGTGTAGATGATCTACCACACTCGCTCAAGGTATTACCAAGTATAGACACTCTCTGTGTATACAATTTCGCTCAAAATGTATCGACTAATAATCAAGGTGCTTCAGACTCTGGAATTTCTCTATCGATCACGTACTCAAACAACTAGAACGTCTTCCTTTTTATACTCCTTTATGCCATCATACCCGTTGGCACTTACCAAAGGAATTCCTCCAATCTACCCGTTGGACGGAATCAATTAAGAAGATCATTCGAGCTATTAAAGGAACCTGATGATAGCCCATCAATCATGTTCGCCCATACAATCAGGATCTTGGTTTCCAAGAATAGAACCTTCCAAGAATATTTCGTCGACCATCGGATCTTCAATCGATCTAGATACGAATAAAAGAATCCGTTATATTTATCCAACCAAGAGATCTTCTCCAGAGGATAGGATTAAATCCTCAACCATATACTTCGGCTCTGGATTTCCTTCGTCCATTGGATCGGAAAAGACTGTCAATGAGAATAGTCTTAAGTCTTAAGTCTTGAGTCTTGAGTCGAGTCTGGTGATCGAAAGTCTTCGGACTTTAAACAGAAGGTCTGCGAATATCCAGACTAGACTGATAGAAACGTTTTGTTAGCTTCAAAATATTCTTGAAAGATTTCTCCAACAATCTCCCCCTTTTTGATGGTGATAAAACTTTCTTGTAGATTTGAACAATTTTGACTTGCAAAAACATTTCTCAAGCAATATGGCTATCTCATAAAGATTAATAAAACAACCAGACTCTGCATCCACAGAAAATTGGTTAGTCTTTCATGAGTAATACCATATGACAACACTTGATATAAATGCAAACAGTCAAGCATCAAAATCCACAGCCAGTTCAGTCAAATTCAAGTTCACACCCAAGTTCACTCAAGTCATACTCAAAAACAAACATATTCAACCACCAAAACAAATTTAAAGTCAGAGTTTAAAGTTCAAATTGGTTCAAATTTCTCCCCATTTTTGTCATCATTAAAAAGGTGAGAAAAGAGTCAGGTCTGCTTGGGAATGCGTACGATCTGGAAATCTCCCATCGACTGGACTATGCCTTCTAGCCTTTTCAAGTCTTCCCTTAGATGAGCGACCTTCTCTCCTTTGGCATTGGCTTGAATTTGTAGAGCTAGGTCTTTCATTTTGTCCTCCAGGGTAACCGAAGATGCTTGTCCAGCATTCTTCATGGCTTGAATTTCACAGTCCAGAGCATAGATTTGGCCTCGCATTTCCAGAAGAACATCAAGAATACGACGAAAATCTGCTGAATTGTCCGTCTGTGTACTTGCATTGGCTTTCTCAGATGGAGTGAATGCAGACGATGGAGCTTCTGTATAATCTTGCAGATTTGGTGTTGACGTATCGTGTCCTTCTTCAGGCAATTGAGAAGCCTGAAACTCTTCTGGATCTGCTAGAGATTATCTTAGACCTTCACTATCGGCAGCATGAGGTGTGGACCTTTCTTGCTCGCCAACTCCCCCTGTCTCTATGACCTCAAATGGGGAAGAGTGATGATCATGCTCTTACGTATCTTGATTCCCCTTCTCTCCGCATTCAGCTCAGGACTGTTCTTTCTCTTCTTCTCCTTCTTCTTCAGCTTCTTTCTCCTTCTCTCATTTGCTTCTTCTTCTTCTCGTTCTTGGCTTGCTCCTCTTCTTCTCTCTGTTTCTTCGAAGTTACGTCGATTGAGGTACGAACGTCCGGTCCTTATCAAGGCAGAGATTGTGAGATCTTCTTCCTCATCTTCATCCTCCAAGATGAGAGTTCTCTTCTTTTTGGATGGGGCACCAATGGCCTCCTTCCCTTTTCTCTTTGAAGCAGACGGTACTGGAGTCTTCACTCTGAATTTCTCCATTGCCTTGGAAAGTTCTTTCAGACGTATCTTCGTCAACATCTTCAAACCTACCACCATCTTATCGCACGGTCGAACACAAAGCGTATGTGGCGGTTCAATATTCATGTGTCTGAAGATCTTGGTCACCAGACCTGGGTAAGGCAATTGACCTTTGTCCTTCGCTATTGCTCTATACATGTGAAAGAGAATGATGTGAGGAAGAGAGAACTTCATCCCTGAGTTAATCGCATACATCAATTTTGCCTCGGAATTGGACACATCAGTCTTTGATGTAGACTTAGGCCTGATGCAATTGATCACAATTTTGTGAAGCACTATATTGATGGCGCGCATCCTTGAATAGATGATTCTTCCCTCTGTATCTCTATCTTTGACAAGTTCCAATGAGGCACGAGCAATTGAGACTTTGATTGGTTGATAGCGTCCTCGTTCAACTCCAATTATGTCCGCCAACATGTCCACGTCCACCACATGGTTTTGGTCTCTAACACTGAATGATATTCTATTCGCATCTAAGAAGCTAAGATTCGAATAGAAGTATGCTGTTAATTGCGCATAACCATCTGTGGTATCAATGCAAAAACGTTCCAGTTGAAGCAGATTGAACTTCTCCCTTAAGTTCAAATTAATGGCATCCAAGAAATCGAAATCAACACTCCTAGGGTTTATCACCCCTCGTTTCAGCAGTCTGAAGAACAAATTCTCTTGCTCCTTTGATTTAAACAGCTCCATTCTTTTTCCCTTCACCCTTGCAGCAACACCCATTCTAGGTTGAAAATCACTGAACATTTTATCATCATCGTTCCCATCAGTCGGATTCGGTCCCGACATACGAGGGTCACTTGGAATGTTCGCAAGTGCTTCCTCAGCCTTTCCTTCAGGAGCAATTCCCAAATCCTCCATTCGTTTCAGAAAGATATACTCATTCCCATAATTCTTATCTTTAAGAAAATCATCCACTTAGTTCAACGGAGTCCCAGTACTTTTCAACGCACGGTAGAGTTTGTAAATAAAAGAGGGTTTTTGGACTCTTACAGGGTCTGTATCCTCGATTATTTCTTCCTCTGGTTGTTGACCCGCACTTGTGGGGTAAATGGCGTTGAGTGACGTGGTGGAGAGTGAATCGGGCTCTGTTGCTGACTTGATAATTCTTCCTCTTCGATGAGATCGAAATGGGTAGGTCCCTCCTTCATTCTCTGTGGTCCCCTGTTCGCGATTCTTGAAGACTTCCTCGAAGAAGACATCCTTCCTTGTCGTTGAAAGATTCCTTTACTTGCTTTCCCAAGAAAAGATGACAACTTTCTCGAAGATGAACATGAAGTAGAAACCGGATTGGGAGGAGAATGTCTTTTAGGGTTTTGAAGATTGGGCGAAAAGAAAAGCGTATATATATAACTCAGTTTTGAAAAGGAAAGTTCAATCGGCACAAGGAAAGTGTACGAACACCTCTTTTTAAAATCATTAACTGCCAAAATTAATCCTTTTGAAAAGACAAGATTCTGTTTTTCACGGAAATTATAAATTAAATGAACGAAAGATCGTACCTTTTCGAGTTTAGATATAATATCAACTTACAGTCTATAGCCATGAATGTTTGAGTCTGACGGTTTAGAGTCTGAGGGTTGGAGAGTCTCTAGACTTTAACTTCCTCGAGCTTCAAAATGTTGAGTCTGGAACGGATAAAATCGAATTGATTTTTCTCCAAAGGCTTTGTGAATATATCCGCTAGTTGACTTTTCGAATCAACAAATTGAATTGAGATTTCTCCATTTTGAATATGATCTCTAATGAAATGATGTCGAATCTCTATATGCTTTGCTCTTGAATGAAGGATTGGATTTTTAGTGAGATTGATTGCGCTGGTGTTGTCACATCTGATTTCTGTGCATGAGTCTTCAATCCCAAAGTCTTGTAGCTGTTGTTTTATCCATAGAATTTGCGAACAGCAGCTTCCAAGAGCTACATACTCTGCTTCTCTTCTTGAGAGAGCCACAGTGCTTTGTTTCCTTGAAAACCAAGACACTGTCCTGCCTCCAAGCAACTGGCAAGTTCTTGAAGTACTCTTTCTATCGACTCTGCAACCGGCCAGATCTGTGGCACCCCTCAACGGCCCCCGATCCATTAGGGTCGCCACAGTTCGCTCTACCTTTCACTTTCCCTATTAACATGTTACTCTGATACCATTTCAATTGCAGCGGGTCCATATAACCTGGGGGTTTACATTTTTTTTTTATTCGATCGGTCCCTTGCGCAATTTATATGCGGAAGCACATCCAACAACTCCCTTCCTTATATTCAAAAACAATGCACACCTACTAAACATTTATAGGTAAAAGCCGTACACTTTTTATTTACTTAAATCAGATGAACATCATTCATCGGTACATCAAAATGTCATAGTCTTTTATATTCGGCTACACTCCAAAAGATGACCGACGTTTCCTCAAATAGTCATACACTTTAAGTCCATCGATCAGTGTCGGCGTCCAAAAGCTCCTTCCCTTGCTATCCTCCTCCTCACGGTCACATCCAACCGTTCAAACCATCTACTAATCTGAAATGTTGGTCCCCAAAGGGGTGAGTACATAACCACTTTCAGGTAAAGGAATCCAATAACCACTCAATGCATCATATAAGTCATACATGCATTGCAGGCATTACTTACCTTGAAGCCATGCACATACTATCATGCATCATCATATCAATTTATAATACATACATGTGTATCATCTTCGTATCATACATGTCATCATCATCATGACATCATTACATTACACATGTCATCATCATCATGGCATCATCACATTACACATGTCATATCATATATCATCATGCATATCATCATGCATATCATCATCATCATCATCATCTTGCATATCATCATGCATATCATCATTATCATCATCATGCATATCATCATGCATATCATCATCATCATCATCATCATCTTGCATATCATCATGCATATCATCATTATCATCATCATGCATATCATCATGCATATCATATCATGGGTGATCATCATTATTTCACATCACATATCATCATCATTTCCATGCATCCATGCATGTAACATCATCACCATATCCTTATATCACATGTGCCATCATCATTACCATGCATCCATGCATGTAACATCATCATCACATCATGCATAATTTAATTTCAATTTCATTTTGAACTGCCGCATTTCTCTTTTCCCGGGATCAATGTTTGCATCCCACATTCATCACTCGCGCCCAATCTTGGCATTGCGAGAAACCATCCGGGCATGTATCCAAGATACAACCGGACATCCGGCACCCCCACATTCCGGGCATCTCATATCCCAACTAGCATCACGAGGCATCCGGGCATGTATCCAAGATACAACCGGGCATCCAAAGGGCATCGACTCATTCGAACCTCTGGGCATCTCGCACCCCACCTGGCATCAAGAGGAATCTCCGGGGCTCGCCATGAAAATGGTTACCCCTACCCTCCGGGCATGCATCATGATACAACCCCTCACCCTCCGAGTATGTATCATAATACAACCGGGCATCCCGACACTCCCGGGGAAAACCTCTGGGCATGTATTCATAATACAACTAGGCATCCAAAGGGCATCAACTCCTTCGAACCTTTGGGCATCCCGACTCCCGGGGCATCGTCGGCTCACACCTCCGACGGTATCATCATCACCACGATGCATATTCTCATACATCTCATTTCTCATCTTCCACATTTTCCAATATTTTGATCTCAATTTAACATGGCACATGACGTGATATCAAACAAGTCATACTTGGCATAGCATTTCACACATGCATCACAATTCAATGTTACACACACACCAATATCTCATCATACATGCTACAATGTATAATTATTTATTAATAAATTCAATGGAATTTATGGCCAATAAAATAATCCATTTTATTATTATTATTATTATTATTATTATTATTATTATTATTATTATTATTATTATTATTATTAAATAAATATTAAATTCAATATCTATAAATTCCAAAAATTCAAGCAACTACAAACCAATAGAATTACATGCAAAATTCATGGCTAAATCGAATTTCACAAAATTTCACAATTTCCACAAAACAGCCCATAATATTCGGATAAAACCCGAATGCACAGTTTCCGAATAAATTCAATTAAAATATCCATATGGCCTCCAAAAATTATAACATTTTACTGGATTATAGCCAAGACATTTTCGTACAACTTTCATGAAGAACTCTAAGCCAAATTACTTATAGATTATTTTATTCAACCTCACGAAGCTTCTAGATCCGTTACCGCATCGTCCAGTGCCTCCATCTCCGAAATATTAATATTTCACCCACCTATTCTCTTTCTTTTTCTCTGAAATTTGGATATGTTATGTGTCAAGGTGTCCTTTACAAGTTTCATGAAGAGATATAGGTCAAATAACCAGAGTAAAGTCATCATTTAGGTCCTTGAAGTCTCGGGTGTCTCGGAACACATCACCAGAATCATCGTCTTCAAGATCTAGTCGATTTACCAAGATATAATTGTTATTTTCACTTCAAATTTGAGTATGTTGTATTTTAAGATGTTCCCTACAACTTTCATGAAGAAACCTAAGTAATATTCTCAACAAAAACCAACATGCAACCATGAATCCAGCAAAAGGTCAGTAAAAACTCTCCAGATCTGAGGTCTCTGTAAGATGAGACTTTAACCCCTCAAATATCCATTATTTTCCACGAAATTTCATTATTTTGTAGTTCAAGATGTTATCTACAACTCTCATGAAGATATCACAGCCAAAATCGAACTCTAAACATGCATGCAATCTCTCACAACATTCTGACTCAAACAGTTCATACGAAAATATTCCAGATCTAACATCTCCGTAGGATGAGGGTTTGACCCCTCAAATCTCCATCATTTTCCACGAAATTTCAGTATGTTATATTTCAAGATGTTAACTACAACTTTCATGAAGAAATCAAAGCCAAAATCGGACTCTAAACACACATGCAAGCTCAAACAAGTTTCTGACTCCAAACAGTTCATGCGAAAACATTGGTGCAAGAGTAGAAAGTGGATTCCCAACTTGCCTCTAGACCTCACGAACAGCACGAGCGGACGGCGGCGAACGGGCTCCTTTCTCTCCCTCTCGGCTTCCTCTCTCTCTTGCACGATTCTCTCTCTCTCTCTCCCTCACTTGGCCGAATGGCTAACCGGCCATTCTCTCTCCTCTTCTTCCCTTTTATATTGCATGCACTCTAGGTTTGCATGAGGGACAAGTGTAATTGTGGAGGAAGACAAGTGTCCACCATGCTTCACCTCCTCCATGCCACTTGTCCTATTGCATGCATCATGGGCCTTGGAGTTGGGCTGGTCGACCACTCCTCTTGGGCCTTTATTGGGCCGGCCAACTTGGCCCATTAAAAGCTTAGGCCAATGGGCCTAACGCCCATCCTAAAAATTGACCATTTCCTCTCTTTTTTTTTATTGAATTTCTTTTATAAATATTTTAAACTTTAAATTTTCCACATGGCCAAAGTCTTTCGACATTTCATTTATTGAAATTTAATTTATAAAGTGCATGGCCAAGCATAGATTATTAATTTATCCTATAGTCCTAAATTCAAAATTCATAAACACAAGCACAATAACACCTAGCCTTAAGAAAACTAATGGCTAACACATAGACTATAGGTAATTTCATTACCTAATTATAGGCTTTAATTTCTCTAGAGGATGACTTGAATTTTGGGATGCCACAAGTTCTGCGTCTGAATATCCCAGAAGATTAAAGTCTCCCTTCTTAGGATACCAAAGACCGATGCTTGAAGATGAAGCAACGTATTTAATAATACGTTTTGCAGCACTGAGATGGGATTCTCTAGGATCTGATTGAAACCTAGCACAGATGCAAACGCTTAACAAAATGTCAGGTCTAGAAGCAGTAAGATAAAGAAGTGAACCAATGATGCTCCTGTACAGCTTTTGATCAACTTTCTTCCCTTCTTCATATTTGTCTATCTTCAAAGAACTTGACATTGGTATATCAGTCTTTTTGCAATTTTCCAAGCCAAACCTTTTGACAAGATCATTAGCATATTTTTCTTGGTAAATGAAAGTTCCTTCCTTCAATTGCTTTACTTGAAGACCAAGAAAGAATGTTAATTCTCCCATCATACTCATTTCAAACTCATCCCGCATAGACTTAGAAAATTTCTTGCATAGACTTTCATTAGAGGATCCAAAAATAATATCAACCACATATATTTGAACAAGTAAAAAGCTTTTGTTTTCCTTTTTGATAAATAAAGTTGTATCTACTTTACCTTTGACAAAACCATTCGTAATAAGAACTTACTTAGTCGTCGTACCAAGCTCGAGATGCTTGCTTTAAACCATACAAGGCATTTTTCGGTCGAAGACCGAATCGCTTCTTTGGGTCTTCAAACCCAGGTGGTTGTTCCACATAAACTTCCTCATGGATAAATCCATTTAGGAACGCACTTTTGACGTCCATTTGGAATAACCTGAAATTTTTATAACAAGCAAACGCAAGTAATAGTCGAATGGCTTCTAACCTTGCTACTGGAGCGTAGGTCTCATCATAGTCTATTCTTTCTTCTTGCGTGTATCCTTTAGCCACGAGTCTTGCCTTGTTTCATACGACTTTTCCTTCTTCATTCATCTTGTTTCTAAACACCCATTTGGCTCCAATAACAGTTTTACCTTTTGGTTTAGATGTCAATTCCCAGACATCATTAATGTTGAACTGTCTGAGCTCTTCTTGCATAGCTTCGATCCAGCTTTCATTAGATAAAACTTATTCTATGCTTTTTGGTTCAATTTCATAAATGAGAGCCACAACACTAGACTCTTCACGTTTTTTGGATCTGGTGTGAATTCCTTCATTAATTTCGCCGATAATGAGATCTTTGGGATGATTTGGACTTATGCTTCCGATTCTTTGGTTGATTTGTCGGATGATGATCTCTTTCTTTATTTGAATCTTCATGACATCTTGATCTTTGGTCTTCAGTCGAGATACTTCTTGAGTTGTAAGCTTTGGAAGGTGCGGAGCGAGGTTCGAGACTCTTCATGCGAGTCGACGGGATTCATCTTGCGTAGAGTCTTGAAATTTGACATTCATTGACTCCTCTACAGACTGGCTCTTTTTGTTATAGACTCTGTAGGCTTTGCTTGATGTAGAATATCCAAGGAAGATGCCTTTATCTTATCTTTCTTCGAATTTACCAACTTGATCTTTTGCATTTTTCAATATAAAGCATTTGCAACCGAACACATGAAAGTATGAAACAATGGGCTTCTTACCTTTGAATAACTCATAAGGGGTTTTCTCTAGAATAGGTCTTAGGAAGACTCTATTGATGATATAGCATGCTGTTGAAACAGCTTCAGCCCAAAATTGTGAAGAAATTTTACTTTCAATTAAAAGAGTTCTAGCCATTTCTTGAAGAGATCTATTCTTTCTTTCCACAACTCCATTTTGCTGAGGAGTATATGGAGAGGAGAACACATGCTTAAATCTAGATTCATCACACAATTTTGTAAAATCTTGATTTTCAAATTCACCTCCATGATCTGTTCTTATTCTTGAGATAACACATCATTTTTCATTTTGAACCTTTTTAGCAAATTTTTCAAAATACGAGAAGGTTTCTGACTTACTTGCAAGGAAATATACCCAAGTAAAGCGGGAGTAATCGTCCACAATTACTAGGCAATATTTCTTACCTCCAATACTCTGGGTTCGGTTGGTCCGAAGAGATCCATATGCAGCAACTGTAGTACATGATTAGTAGAGACATGATTTATTGGCTTAAATGAATTTCTTACCTGCTTTCCTAGAATACATGGTGTGCATGGATCGGACTTTTAGTATGGTAATTTGGGTAGACCTCGAACAAGCTGCTTTGATGAGATTTTGGCTAATTGCTTCATGTTGACATGACCAAGCTTTCTGTGCCATAAGCTTACTTCATCTTGAATTGAGATTAGGCATTGTGATTCATTTAGTTTCATGTCTAAGAGGTAGATATTTCCATGTCTTCGACCCATGAAAGGCGAGTAGAGTCTTTATTGATTCCGAGCATATTCCTTCTTGAAAGGAGATCTTGAAACCAGTATCACACAATTGGCTAATCGAGAAGGTTATAGTTGAGTCCTTCCACTAGAGAAACATTGCTTATTGTGAGATTTCCAATTTTCACAGTTCCAAATCCCACAATGATTCCTTTGCCATTTCCTCCAAATGAAACATTTCCACCATTTACTTGAACAAGCTTTATGAAGCAATTTGAGTCTCTGTCATGTGTCTTGAACATCCATTTGTCAAGATACCACTTTACCTTTTTCTTGACGGAGACCTGCATTTAAAAGAGAGTCTCAAGCTTTCTTTGGTACCCAAATTTTCTTGGGTCCTTTGGTGTTAGTAGGATAAACATTATTATGCCATACTTTCTTAACAGGTTTCCAAACCATAGGACACTCTTTTTCAAAGTGATCCTAACTGTTACACTTTGAACACCTGAGAGCATTTCAACCTACGAGACTTTACAAAAACTTTCTTGAAATGATTTTTGTAAGCTCTCTCGACGGTCTTTTCTTAATTCTTTCTTTTACTTTAGGAAAATCAATCAAGGGAATTGTTTCTGCTGTCATACCTAGACCAGACTTATTGAAATAAGGTCTTTGAACTGAAAGAACTTTTTCAAGTTTTTCGGATCCTATCGAAAATTTCTTTGAAATATTTGATAAGTCATTTTTTAAAAAAACATTTTCTTTCAAAAGATTATCTTCTTTTTCTTTAAGAGTAGAAACATTCAAGTCTAAACTTTTAACTCTTTCTTCTAAAATGTTTTCCTTTTGTTTTAGAGCTGAGTTTTCCTTTCTAAGTTCGGAAATTCTTTTGAGAGAAGTCTTAAGAATAAAACACGGTTCATCAATGTATTTAGAGACTTTGACAGGAATTTTAAAATCACTTACCTCAAATTCACGTTCGAGTCGATCCAAATCTCACGAGTGCGAATGTGCCATCGAGACATATGTTGGCATATTCATTATCACTTTCTTCACACTCAGATCACTCCAGGTTTCGGCTTTGAGAGCTTTTGAAACTTTTCAACTTTTCCTCTTTTCTTCTTGAGAAGAGGACGGTTAGGTCGATGTGTCCCTTTTTCTTGCATTCGAAGCAAACTACATCTTTGTTTGGTTCTTCATCATCAACGAGACTTTGGTCGCATTGTCTTTGGAAACTTTGTTTCTTTGAGTTGAACCTTCTTCCTTTTCTATTCGGTTTTCGAATCTTCTTATCATGAGAGCAAGCTCCTCATCGTCCAGATCATCTCCCGAATCGTATCATCGAATCATCATTTGATTTTAATGCAATGGATTTCTTACCTCTTGGATCTTCGTCTTCATTAATTCGTTCAACTTCATAAGATCGAAGAGTTCCAATCAGCTCGTCGACGAGATAGTGGCATAATTCTTTGCGTCTCTCTTATTGAAGTCTTTATATGATTCCAATCCTTGGAAAGTCCACGCAAATAGTTTGTTTACCTTCATGGGATCAGAAATTTTTTGTCCTTGGTTCTCAAGACCATTGACAATATCTGTAAAACGACTAAACATGTCAGTTATAGATTCTCCTGGTTTCATTTTGAAGGCTTCATATTGACCGAGGAGAATGTTAATTCTGGTCTCCTTCACTCGATATGTTCCTTCATATGTAATCTGTCCCATACTTCTTTTGTTGTAACACAAGAAGATATTCTGTTATATTCAGTTGGTGACAAAGCACAATATAAAGAGTAAATTGCTTTTGCATCGAGTGCTTGTCTCTTGTTTATCTCTTCCTGAGTCATTCCGCTGGTCTCAACAATTTCTTTCCTTCTTTCAGAGACTGATGCAGCTGTAGGAGTAATTCCTTTTTCTACAACGTCCCATTCTAGAGGATCTTTTGATTGTAGGAAAGCTTTCATCTTGTTCTTCCAGATGTTGTAATCCTTTCCATCAAAGTAGGGTGGTCTGGTATTGCTTTGCCCTTCCACCAGCCCTGGTGCTAGCATACTAGCCATGGATCTTTTACTCTGAAGTAAAACACTTCAAATAAAGTAAGAACACGAGCTTTGATACTAATTGATATAGCTAGTACGAGTACCTAGAGGGGGTGAATAAGTATATAAAAGATTTTTCTTGATAATTGCACAATACTTAGACAGTTGAAGGATTTGCGACAAATAATAATCAACGTAAGACTGAGTAAAGGAAAGAGAGAATTGAACATGCGGTTTATAGTGGTTCGGCTTGATTCAAGCCTACGTCCACTATTCACCGACATGACCAATTGGCTGGATTCCACTATGAACAAAGAGATGTTACAGCGTTGATCTTCCTTGATTTCTCAGTGTAGATGATCTACCACACTCGCTCAAGATATCACTAAGTATAGACACTCTCTGTGTATACAATTTCGCTCAAAATGTATCGACTAATAATCAAGGTGCTTCAGACTCTGGAATTTCTGTATCGATCACGTACTCAACAACTACAACGTCTTCCTTTTTATACTCCTTTATGCCATCATACCCGTTGGCACTTACCAAAGGAATTCCTCCAATCTACCCGTTGGACGGAATCAATTAAGAAGATCATTCGAGCTATTAAAGGAACCTGACGATAGCCCATCAATCATGTTCGCCCATACAATCAGGATCTTTGTTTCCAAGAATAGAACCTTCCAAGAATATTTCGTTGACCATCAGATCTTCAATCGATCTAGATACGAATAAAAGAATCCGTTATATTTATCCAACCAAGAGATCTTCTCCAGAGGATAGGATTAAATCCTCAACCATATACTTCGGCTTTGGATTTCCTTCGTCACTGGATCAGAAAGACTGTCAATGAGAATAGTCTTGAGTCTTAAGTCTTGAGTCTTGAGTGCTGAGTCTAGTGATTAGAAAGTCTTCAGACTTTAAACAGAAGGTCTGCGAATATCCAGACTAGACTGATAGAAACGTTTTGTCAGCTTCAAAATATTCTGGAAAGATTTCTCCAACAGGTTCAGCTGTGGGCGTCTAGTCGGCGTGTGAGGGCCGGCGGTCGAACCTCCATCGATCGGCCTCATGCTCGCCTATATATAGGAGGGCACAAGCTCCATCAAAGAAACATGAGGCCAGCAAGCTTAGAGAGGTCCTTGAGAGACTTCAGGGAGCTCAAAGAGCGAGCACGACTGAAGGATCGAAGCCGGCGAACTCTGAAGAACTTCCCCCGAGAGACTTCCGAGGAGGTTCAAGAGCAAGCTTGTCGAGATCTGAGGGAGATCAGCCGAAGGGAGAGGGTCGGTCAATGTCCAAATCTAGGGTTCTTACTGCTACTGCCGTTGACACCGGATGCTGTGTCAAGTCGTGCCGCCGTCCTCACACCATCGCCTCGATCGAGTCTCGATGTCGTCACCTCGAAGGCTCGTTGCCGTCCCCCCTTGCTGAGTCGTGACCGATCCGCCAACGCCAAGCCAGATCTAGGAATTAAGGGGGCTGTCGTCGCTACCTTCTATCACTGCTACTGCCGCCTCATCGCGCCGTTGCTACAACCAGGTATCTACTGCCGCTCCCCACCACTCGCCGTTGCTTTTTCGTTCAAGATCTGGTCGCCGCCTCTGTCTACCGCGTCACTGCCATCGCCCCCCAGACCGTGAAATCCTAATCTCCCAGTCCCAACCGGCCAAATAGATCGGCCGCCGTTGTTGAGTCATGCTATTCAGTCCAACGAACGACTGACCACAGCCGTCCTTTGCGTAGCCATCGTCAACGATGCGAGCTGCCGCCCTGATCCCTTCACCAGCACTGCAAATGAACAAAGGGGAAAGGAGGCCGGAAACCGGGTCAATTCGCGGGTCCGTTTAACCCAGTTTCCTTGTCTCCGAGTAGGGTTTCCCCGGGTCGAATCTGCACACGTTGGACCGGTTTCTGAACTCAAGCAGGGTATCCTTTTTTTTATTTATTCAAATAAGCCCAATTCCAGTGTGGGCTGAGTTTTTTTTATAAAAAAAAACAACAAAAAAAAGCAAAATAGAAAAATCCCAGGCCAAGCCCGCAACGCGGGCCCGTCCGGGTCTCGTAGGTTGTGAACCAGGTCGGACCCAACCCTGGATCTGACCCGATTCGGTTTTTATAATATATAATAATATAAAATAATATTTTAATAAATAAAATAAGAAATAATTTATTTTTCAGAAAATTAAAAAAAAATCTCCATATTTTTCCCAAAAAAGCCAAAAAAGTCAGAAAAAGCCAAAAAATGATTTACATTTCCAGAAAAAGATAAAAAAAAAAATCCAAAAAATGAGAAAAAGACCCAAAAAAAAATGTTTTTCCTCCACAAATGAATGAAAAATACCTCAAAAATCCAAAAAGCTTTAGGGTTTAAACAAGATTAGGTAGAAAGGGTATTAGTGATTAACTAGTGTAATCAAGTCCCGATCCTAATTTCTCTAGTTCTTTGAGAGCAAGTATTTTCCGAATCTTGCAGGTTTAATCGACCCACCCCAAACCAATTAGTGGCGACTTCATTTTAAAATTGACTTACAGGTTAAAAATTTGAACCATTAAGTCGCGAATTGGTGGACTTTGGAGAGTCTAGGCTAAAATAGACATAGCCAAACCATTAGCCTCCGCAGGCGCTTGCCCTGATCGGGCGCCGAAGAAAAAAAGAGGTCGCGACAATGGTAAACCCTTTTTCATTAAAAGAACGAATATACCTAAGCACCGCTAAGCCCATTGGCAATCCGCACTCTATAAGGAACAAAAAACCAGAAAGCAAAAGAAGGGAGCAGGTAAAGCATAATGAGTGATGAACACCATTCATCTTTGAATAGGATAGGGAGTAAAAATAATTCTTACTACCGACTGCAATTACTCCTAGAAAATACTTTTTTAGGGGACCATCCTACGGCATTTTACCAATCGAGTAATGGGTCCCTAACAAGAGGTATTTCAATAGCTTTGGATTGATTTCCATCGATGTATTATCTATGTAAGAAATAGCTCGTTGCCTCGCCTATGGACAGTGATGGGCCGGAACCCTAGATTTCGTGTATGTGGACGTACCTACACATTTCAATTTCACCACCGGCGCCATCTAAATTGGCGAAACGTGCGACCCATACTCCTCGAAAGAGCAGAAACATCGCATAAAACAAAAGCTATCTATAGTCCAACGACCACCTAAACTGCTCGCGTGAGTTATTGCCTCTCTGTTTTTCTTTTCTATTACATTTCTTTTCTTTTTCTAAAAAAATCTTTCGCCTTCTCCAATCTTGGACGGACACCACACGTTTGGATCGCACGATTCCCCGCGTTCTCTGTACAAAATCTTCGATCTGATCCCACCAAAACTTTGTGTCCACATAATGCCTTGTTGGACAGATAATGAAGAAGACGACAACGTTGAAAAGAATTATCATTTTGAGATTTTGGTACCCTCAGTAAAGTTGATATCAGAATCCAAAGTATGAGCATTATGTGATTGTTCCCCCTCATTTGCCGGAATATATTATAAATGTAATATGTTAGCTCTTTTTTGTTGACTAACATCTTAAATTTTCAATCAGGAAATTCGCAAAAAAAAAGAATTTAAGTGTGTAAGATCAAATTTGAGATATGATATTTCTTGGGGCATAATATTATTAGAATATTTAAATATTGCACAAAGTCATTCTATCAATTTAAATTTTTTGAATACTTAACAGTTGTGTCATAAAATTTTACACGATATTTCATAAATGGCTTCCTTATTATATAATTTTAGGATGAAAATTCAATTATGACGAAGAGTATTGAAATATCTAAACATGGTCTCAAAATTTCTTCACATATCAAGGTTTTTTTTGGTAAGAATATATAAAGGTTATTATGTAGATATTTTACTAATCAATTTCATTCGTCCATTTTATTAAAATCTCAATTAAAGTGGATTTTTGTATTTTTCATAGGGAAATGGTTGATTCATTTGACACCCACCGGTGGGCAGCGCGGTTGATTGAGCTCTAATACCTTACTGCATTAGGGAACAAGTTTAAATTTCTACATTATCAACACGTCTTAAATGTGAGATCATGATAGTAAGATTCTGTGCTAACTTCCTCCCAGATATTGACGTTTGGTCCGGGATGCACCGCGTACTCTATGGACTGTGGGTTGTACGGCATAAGCCCAGCGGGCTTGACGGATCCTGGGCAAAAAAAAAAAAAAATGGTTGATTCATTTGACGATATCACATTGAAATGAACGTTAGAGCATGGCGCGTTGGGTTGATATTTCGTTCATGCATTCCCATGTAGGTGTCCCCATCTCCGACAAATCACCATCGCTGTGGTTGTCGTGCCTCTAGGGTTTCATCGGGTGGCATTAATCACGCCGCATCGAGTCTTCTCTTTGAGACCACGTGGAAGAATGGTCATGGGGGTAAAACCTCGGCCACGCATTCCTTATCTTCAGTACACCACCGTCAGTCATTGTCAAAGCTCCCGTGAGGTACGTGTTGCTTTTTATTTCTTCTTTTTCTACTTTTCTTTTTTGATACTTCAATAAGTTTGCTTCTATTTCTTTTTTTTTTTTTTTTTTTCTGGGAACCCTTCTTCTTCTTCTTTTTTCTAGGAATGACATTCGAAACACACGTTAATTTTCTGTTTCTGTCGGAGTGAACTTTTAGAAATAATTTAGATGCAAAAACAAGAGAAAGAGAAAGAGAAAGAAAGAACACACCATTTCCAATAGACGCAGTAAAAACTAAGGTCCTACAATAGAAACGCAATTTTTTGGATCCTGCGCTACTGTAAATGATAATTGAGAGAAACAGCGTAACATGATCCTTTACATGAAGATGATTCTTTTAAGTTATTCTTGCTTCATGTAATGTACATGATTTTTAGATATATTATGTGAAATGTACGATTGTGTAATGGTAACTAGCAAGTAATTGTGGTGAAAAATAGGGCTCGCACACTTTGAATTGAAGTTAAAAATTCCCATCTGCTCTGCTCGAACAGCTCAATTATTTCATGGAATAATTCTGCACAGTGCACAGAATAACATCATATGCATTATGGTTTTTTTTTTTTTTTTTTTTTTTGGTCTGAAAATAGACGATATTACTCATTAAGTAGGGAAAAGAGTACAACCCGCTAGAAGGGCTTCATTACATATCAGATCTAACAAAGGTGGAGGAGGTGAAGAGGCCCAAGTTGGTAAAAGGGAGCCTCGACCGTGGGCTTTAGCAGCCCAGTCGGCTAGGGCAGTGGCCGTTCGTCTACAGTGGTGCACCTTCAGATTCGAAAAAGAGGGCAAAAGATCTTCACATTTGGCAAGAAGGGCACGGCATTCCCACGGTGGAAGACGCTCGTGGTTGATTGCTTCAACAAGAATCAGGCAGTCGGTTTCAACTATCAGGTCAGAGTGATGCTTTCCTTGCTGTAGAAGGTCCTTTAGAGTATATAAGAAAGCTTGAATCTCCGTTGCAATTGTAGAGGTTGCTGGAACGCTTTTGGTAAAGCCTTCGAGCAGACAGCCTATATGATCCCGAGTGATACTAGAAATCGCACCCAGATTTTCTACAATAGGGAAGGCACCATCTATATTCACTTTGATCATGCCCTGCGACGGTGGGAGCCAGTTACTGTTAGGGTTCGGCGATCTTTTTTCTGTCCTCGGTTGCTGCTTCGATTGCTGCTTCTGAACTGTAATATGCAGGTGGGTGAGAGCCAGAGCTGATTGAACAAGCTGGTCCGGGTGCGTGAAGTGATGGCGGAAGATAAAATGGTTTCTGGCCTTCCAAATCTGCCATAAAAGGGCTGCTATGGTCTCAAAATCCGGTACGTTACCCTTCTGTTGTAATATATCGGCAAGCCACGCATCGATGCGATGAGTTGCATAAGCTGTTACATTAATTTGCACATTGGGATGGTTCCAAATATGTTGTGTCCAAGGGCACTGTAGAAATAAATGTTCTATTGTTTCGGGAGAACGGGTAGAACAGAGTATACAAAATGGAAAAAGAGAGTCGTCAGAATGCTTTGACATCATAAAAGCCGATGGTTATGGTTCGGAGATGTCATTTTCCCTTTACGTTTAAAATTGGATATAATGTGTTTCAGTCGACTTAATATTCATTGCTATTAGCATAATTAAAAATTGCCAATTTAATACCCATAGAAATCAAACTTGTTGAATTAATCCATAAGCTCAAATTGGCGAAGAAGAAAAATTTTAAATCAAAATGTCAATGGGTTTCAAATTACTCAAAGCTTTAATCGCCAATCAAAAGTTACCAAACCAAATTCCTAATGGCTACCATTGTTCAACATACCTAATAATCTCCTATTGAAGCTTTTGATTATGTCTAAACTTTATTTTTATTTTTGTGACTTTCATATATTGGTATTTTTCTATTTTGGTGGATGAATGTGCTTTTTCTTTTCTTTTCTTTTTTCCTTATTACGTTTTGCTGATTTTTAGTTCTTGAAAAGGAGATGACTATCATCATTGTTATCATGAGCTTTGGTATAAAAAAAAAACAGGGCTGAAATTATAGCCCATTGACACTATTTATAAGAGTCACATACTGTTACAAAATATTAAATTCGAACCATGACTACTCGTCCCATTCTTGATTGTACATGCCAGTCATTGCAGCTCCATGAACGTGGCAGATATAAAAAATCTCTTCATGGGAGGTAATAAATACCTAAAGGACAAAATAGCTAGAAAGTATCTTAAGACGTGACTCGAAATTAAAATTTCATTTGAGGCAGGACATTATCATTTTATTGGATATCACGCACTATGCTTGTTAGCTCTAATTTCAAGTCACGAGACTTGGCATTCTTATTGGCAAACCAATAATAATAACAACAAATAAAGATGATGGATTCATGCTCTAGAAACAAAGGCGATTTTGCTAATGATACCCTTTACTGCTTGGATGGGTCATGCTGTTTTTTGTGAACACTCGTGGTAAAAGTGTGCAATTTACAGCGGGGAAAATGGGGAAGGAAAAACGGGTCTGCTTGTGTAGCCTTGCTTATAGATGGAGTAATAATTTGAGAATTACAAAATTAGAATTTAGTGGGACCATTTTAGCACTATAATAAAATTCATCAAAATGTGTCTTGGTACTATTAAGTAGAAGAAGTGAACATCACTTTTATGTTGCATATGAATACATTCGTACATATAGGTATTATATATTGTTTGCGAATGAACGATCTTGTGGTGATCCTTGGTTTTGTAGTTAAATCACATTTATTAGCAATTTCTTCACTCCTTTTAGGAATAAAAATATAAATTCTAGCAATTTGCAAAACTAGCTAAGATATTATCATCGTTTGAATAAGCTGGAAAAAAAAAATTGACTGAATATACTTCATGTTACAATGGATTGTTGGAAGATGACTACCGTCAAACAGTTTTAAATCGCAATAATCTTGAGCTAAGAAGAATATATCTAGTCCAAATGGAGTATAATAAAATTTGGGATTACTGATTTAGTCATAAATATATTATACTGATATTAATTCAATACTAAATTTTTTAATTTTGTTAATGCAATCCTAAACTTTTGCGTGATATTATAATGTAGTCCCTACAATTAATTACTGCCAAATATTTGTTGAACATGGCAATTCACAAGCTGTCTACATATGAAGACCAACGATAACTAGATTACCGTGTTAGTGATTTTCAATGAAAATTAATCGGAATGACTATATTAGAATTTCACACTATATTGATAAAATAAAAAAGTTTAAAACTAAATGAGTATCCGTACATTAAATTTAGGAATAAGTGGGTAGTCCTCTCATGTTTAGTTCTTTTGTAAGTGCATGAACTAGCCATTCTAACACGACCGGCGTGGCAAAAATCAAGAAATCTATTCATACAAAATAGTAAATACCAAAGGATAAGTTGGCCAGAAATTAGCTTTTGACATGACTCGAATCCGACCTCATATAATATTAGAGTGATCCTCTCATTATAGGTTATCACGCTCGGTGATTACTGCTCTGATTTCAAGTCTAGTGAAATCCGATCGGGGGGGATTTATGTACTAGAAAGGAAGGTAGTTTTGCTCATGATGAGTGTGATGTTACTTGTCTCTTTAATGATTGGATGGGTCATGCTGTTTTTAACGAATCCTCGTGGAAAACGCGTGCAATTTTACTTACAGCAGAGGATTAGAGGGAAAGAAAAACAGGCCTGCATTCCAGCCTTGCTTTCGTCTATAGTAGTAACTTCCCCAGGTAGAAATTCTGGGATCCAATGGCACTCTACTCGGAGCAATTGGTTACCATGACTTTATTGAATCAAAATGGATCGAGCAAGAGCAATCATTATCCATTTTGGACCAAATAAATTATTATATACGACAACTAAAATTAAAATAAAGTCATAGTGAAGTGACCCGCGATAGACCGTGAAGTAAGTGACGCAAAATCAAAATAGTGTCGGTGCAAAGTGATCCGTAAATGTTCCCAATTCATGAAGAAATTGATCAAACTACGGATCCGTTCGTTTCGTAGAAAATGACTTTCGGAAAATATTTTCCGAATTCTTTAGTGTTCGCTTCCGGGAAAAATGAACTCGAGGAAAATATTTTTTATCATTGAAAAAAACAACCTTTAAAGTGAGGAAAACATTTTCCACTTTTAAAAAGTGGAAAACGTTTTCAACTTCTTCCCTCTTACTTCATTTTATCAATTTTTTTTTTTGTGTTTTCTTTTTTATTTATTTTTTTAAAATCGAGTTTTTAATTTCTTTTCTTTTCTTTTTTTTTTTCTTTTCTTTCTTCATTTTCATCTACTTCTTTGGTGGTGGTGGCAACCGATCGCAAGCCAACGGCTGACGAGGCTCCGCCTAGCCCGATTAGGCGAGGCAGAGCTCTCGCTAGCCTAGGCAAAGCTCGCGGTTCACCAGATCCGGCGAGCTGGGCGGGGCTTGAGCCTCGCCTGAGCTTGCCGCAAGCTTTGCCAAGCTCTGGCGAGCCACGAGCTCCTTTGCTAGATTTGACGAGCTCGCAGCTTACCAGAGCCCAGCGAAGATCGCGGTGAGCTCGAGTGAGATCGACCGAGCTTCAAGCTTGACAAATCTAGCCACCGGGTCTTGGTCGGCCGCTGGGCAGCCGACCATCGCCAAGCAAGAAGGAGGCGGCGGCGGAGGAAAAAGGAGGAGGAAGGAGGAAGGAAAAGGAAAAGAAAAAAGAAAGAAAAAATAACAAAAATTTCTAATTTTTAAAAATATAAATAATTAAAAATTCATTTTTAAAAAAATATAAAAAAATAAAATTCAATTTTTTTGATAATTTTCCCAAACAATTAAATGAGCTAACGAATGGTGGAAAATATTTTCACTCAAATTTTAAGTTTTGGCCGAACACCGGAAAATAGAGTCATTTTTTTGGAAAATGACTTCCAAGAAAATGTTTTCCAAAAACATAATATTTTTTGCAAAACGAACATACCCTACGTTTGCTATTTAATATCTTCACATGTATGTTATATACATCGGCATGCGTACGGTAAACATTCATATACGTATTTGGTAAGTTGTCAAATCGAAAATAAATTTGGAACAAAAATTTGTTAAGTAAATTTGTTTATTCCTGGAAACAAACTTGTTTCAATAAATAGATTTGGAACATAATTAAAGAAAAAAAATTGGTTCTTTGTTCCCAAGAATAATTTCAAAATCAAGCCAACCCTAATTTTTTTTTCTTTTTTTCTTCTTGTTCTTCTTCCTTCTCCCTTCTTCTTCCACTGCCGCCATTGTCGGCCACCACCGTCGATTGCTAACGACCAATTGGGCAAGGTCCGGTGAGCTTGTTAGTGGCCAAACGAGGCTCGCCTAGTCGGGCGAGCAAGACTAGACCTTGCCTAGATCTAACCTAATTGAGCTCGCCCCACTGGGCCACCATGAGGTTGGCCTCACCTTGGCTGTGGTGGTGGTTGGGCATGCTTAGCTGAGCCGAGCCTAGCTGCTAGTGAGGCTTAGGTGATGAGGTGCGGCCTCGACAAGGGCCAGCGATGCTCTAGTGAGGTTGCTAGCCCTTGTCTAGTTGGTTGCTGATGATCCCAAGGTCGGCGACCGGCCAAAGCTTGAAGAAGAAGAGAAAGAGAAGAAAAAAAAAATAAAAGAACAAAAAAAGAAATAAGTAATAAAATTATTAAAAAAATTAAAAAAAATGATTTGGATAAGAAATTTTGATAACAATGCTAAACACAATTTTGTTTTGGGAATCGAAATTTTGAGCAGATTACCTAACACATTCAAATACTTAGAAATTGTTCTCGATAACAGAATTAATAAAAAAAAATTCTAATAAGAAATTATTCTTGAAAACAACATGATTACTAAACGCCTTAAATATTTTTAAATTCATGAAGAAACTGATAAAAAATAATTTTCCCTTTGCTATTTAATATCTTCACATGTGTGCAATATACATCGACACATGTACGGTAAACAGCCATACGGATCATCGACCAATTTATGATAAATTGTCGCAAATTGTGGCGCTGACAAGTGACTAGAATCATAGCCATGCAATGCCCAAGTGCTTTATTTTGCACTTCATGTTTTTTTTTGGCTTCGCACACAAAAGGTTAATGATCAAGGAATCAAATAAAATAGATCATAAAACATCCGATCCAGTTATTATAAGGTTTTTTTTTTAAATTCTTTTAATTTTGGGATTCTAATTAGGATTTACTCTTTTCATACATCATCTATATGTAACTGATTTTTGGAATCAAAATTGATAATTTTTTTATGTAACTATTTGTTAGTATCTTGTGAGTTTCTTGTTCGGTTCTAGCGTAGTAATTAGATATAGACCCACTTATCCAAAAAATAAAAATTCATGGATTAATTTTTATTTGAATGTTCTATGTGCTTTCTGGTGAAGGTGCTGTTATCCAACTCTTTTATTTGTTTATATACTATGTATATCATCTCTTTTATTGACTTTTATCAGGAAAACGACACAAATAATTCATAAATTTTAGTTTCATGATAATGTCATTTCTGAACTTTTGATTTATTAATATCAGCTTCAGATTTATGGAAACAAATGATTTTAGATATTAAAAAATGCATTTTTTTATGGATAAAAACCATAAAAAAATCTCAAATTATGCTTATTATGACACATTTATCTTAACATTTTTCCGTGACATAAAAAATCTCAAACTTGTATTTGTGTGACAAATTTACTTTCTATCAAAATTGCATCAATGAGAACAATTAAAATCTATCTACATGGATGATAGAATGTAAAAAATATTAACATGAAACTCATGTAACTTAAGTGAAATAAAAATGGTATTATTTTAGCTAAAAAAATCATCTAGTAGATCTTGAGGGAGGGTAAATATCACATTTGGGGTCTTTTATGTACAAGAAATAGTTTAAGGTAAACATGTTGTAATAGGCATAAGTTAATGGTTTTTTTTCTTGACTTTTTCTCTTGTTACATACACATATATACATATAGGTATGTCAATTTAACTTCTGTCCTTTAGTTTGAGAGAAAATATTAGGTGCACAAGGTGCACCAATGCAACAAATAAGAAGGGGCATGAGCTTGCGACACATGTCCAAATAGGTCCCAAATTTAGAGATTTTAAAATTCAGCAGGCACTCTAGAAAGTTCTTAAATCAGAGAGAGAGAGAGAGAGAGTAGATATCCGCTAAATTAAAAAATCTCTGACATTTGAGCCCTACTTGGAGACGTGTCACAAGCACATCCCTACAACATTGATGTATCTCGTGCACGCAATATTTTCTCTTAGTTTAGTCCAAGGGGTCCATCCTATTCATTCCTATTGGAAGTGGGGGAGCCATGGATATGACAACCTTAAAATTAGAAAAGGAGAAAAACAAAAAAATATCAGGAATTGTTTTGATTGCCCCGCGAGCCCCACAATTGACTCCGATTGCCCTTGCGTGAGAAAATGGACAGAGATTGTTGAGGAAGGATCCATGGATTGGTTTAGAAAAATTCGATGACAACATTTAAAAATATATAATCTGAAAATTATATTATGAAATCGGTGTAAATTTACGGATATGGAGAGAATATGCTTTTTATTTTTTAAAAGATACAAGTGAAAATCCTAAAACTTTTCCTATTGACATAAATATTCCAAATTTTTGTTTTGTATCACAAATATCCTAAAACTCATAGTAAAATGATATATACCTACCATCTTCTATAAAAAAAAAAAAAACCATAAACTTTTGCAATAGTGACATTGATACAATTGCCTTAGATTTGGCGAGTGTAGTGAGAGTGGGTGAGGGCCCCAATGCAATGCACTCGTTGTGGCCCGTGAGGGCTTGCAACGCCCTCATCGGCCATTGATGAGGGCTCCTAGGGCTTTGCAACCCCATTAGCCCTTACTTTGGTCGGTGACCATCATTTCTATTTAAAAAGAGGAAATTAAAGAAATTAAAAATTAATAAAATTTCAAAAAAAATATTATAAAATTATCTACATTAGTGCTTGCCACCTCAAGTAGGATGGTGGGTATTGAGTGGGCCGCCACATTAGTGATATCTGACCAAAATTAGTGGGAGGAACTAAATTGATAATTTATTAAAAGATTTTGGATTAGTTTGGAAAATCCTTTAAAATTTTATGATTAAATTAGTACAATTAAAAAGTTTAGGAATGAATCGATAAATTGTCAAAATATTTAAAATTAAATTGATAAAATTAAAAATTTTAGAATTAAATTGATTATCGTATAATAGATTAATGACTTCTACGATAATTTTCCTTGGTATATCTCTCTCTCCATTGGAACACGTGCAATAATAGAAGGTTCTAAACGTTGTGAAGATAAGCTTCAGGACCACAAGATAATGCACCACCCCATTACCCATTCCCGTCCCCACGACAATCGAACAAATTTCTCACATGCCTCCTCGTTCCTCTCCTCCACTCCAACCGCTATAAATTGAGTGCCCAAGCAGGCAACTTTCATCACACAAAAGCCTCAGCTTCTCTCCCCCGCATCCCTCCTCTTCCTCTCGAAACCCTAGCTTTTTCTACCCCTCCTGCGTTCTTCTCTTTTCCATTGACATGGCGGGCCGGCTCATCTCGGCGGTCTTCGGCGGCTCTCAGCGAGCCAAGCAGCCTGACCAGGGACTCCTCAACAGCCTGGTCACCGTCTTCGACGACAACAACTTCATGAAGGAGATGGTCGACACTCATGCCCCAGATGAGGGCGACGTTGACATTCAGGCCCTCTTCGCCCTCGTCGAGAACATCCTCAAGGGCTCTACCGCCATTGTCGACAATGTGGTTAACCCGAACAAGGTAAAGATAAAAAATGTTGTTGGTTGGGTCGGGTCACATTATATGAAAATGTTGAAAGAGAAACTTGGGCCCCGCGAGAATTAATTGAAATCGATCACATTTTCCATAATATAATCAGCACAGGGAGACGAAACATCAAAGCTAGTTTGGATTTTTTTATTTTTTTTCAAAATTATCGTGATTTAATTGAGTAAAAAAATTCAATTTTACCTAAACATTGCTTACCCTGACCCCACAGGCCTTGTCCTTATCCTATCAAGTTGAGTAAAAAAAGTCTTATATCTATTAAATGCGTGTCATTTAATTATAAATTTTTAAATGATGTCAATTAAAGTCTAAATTTTTTGAGAATTTCAGCTAGAAATTACGGATATGGATTCCGATTGTCTTATATGATATGGATGACGCTAGGTGTACAATTTTTTATATATATTTTTAAAATTGTGAATTTTTATATATTTTTTCTTTTTTTTTTTTTTTCCTTCTTCCTCTTCCTCAGCTAGTACCGTAGAAAAAATTCTTATAACTTTCGCAACTTGAGATATATATTTTTTTCTATTTTAAAATTCTTTCGTTTTGGTGCAAAAGGTGCACTGTTTTTCTTTATGTATAGAGTAGAAATGCAAATGGAATATCAAGTACAGTATCTTTGTTATGGAAAGAAAACGTACACGAGGTTGAGGTGGACGGATCCCTTGTGATTTTGATCGGTGAGATTGGGTCACGACGAAGTGTTTTAAGGATTTGCTTTAAGTCCAAAGTACGGTATCCTTGTTATGGAAAGCAAACGTACATGAGGTGGAGGTGGACGGATCGCTTTTGATTTTGAGCGGTGAGAAATAAATCCGTACGGCTACGACGCTACACCTGAGCATTCATTGAGCGATGTGAGGCACCATTTAAATGATTTCTTCCTACCGATCACCGTACAATAATTGAATTCGCACCTAACCAGGTTGGATCTGTGCAGGCAAGCTCGACACCAGCTGCGATCCCAGAATTTAAGCCTGCGAAGGCGGGTTTCACTCCCCCACTATCGACAATTAGCGAAGTTACTTGCCAGGTGATGTATCGTGAAAACATTATTTACTTTCAGTGATCGCTTTTGATGCCCCTCGATTATTTGTCTTCACACCTCACACATCGAATCATAATCATGTGCTCAAAGAGTACGGTTTGGTGTAGGGTTTGGTGTCGCTATGATGAACTTGAGCTATATAGTCGATAATTTGATTTAGAATGAACTAGCCAGTTGTTTTAGGACCCAAAGAAAAGGAAATGTAATAAAATCATTCGCTTAAATTATTTTAAATAGCAATTACCTGATGAACTTTCCTATTTTCTTTTTTACCAAAATTCAGATTAAATGTGGATACGGTATTGGAAAATTTAATGGACCTGACAGCAATCTGTCCTTTTCATATTTTAATGCATATGTGTGCCCACCACTTTTTCATGTTTGATTCTTAGCCTTAAAAGAGCTACTTTTGAGCACATCCGGTTTAAACCCCGAGCGAAGTGTGAGTGGCTTCGTATAGGCAATTTTGGTTGCATTTATTCGGTAAATTAAAATTGTCCGAAATGTGATCATTATGTTATTGTATCTTCGATTAGAAAAATAGGGATTTTTTTTTTCATTGCGAAAGATACGAGAAGTATAGAGTATTGTTAATTGTGAAAACATTTATCGTCAACTCATTAGTTTGAATGTTAAAAAACTTAAAATTAGGGAAATATTTTTCCAATTCTAATTTTTCTACAAATAAAATGGGGTCGTTCTTCAAGAATGGGAGAACCGGTAATTATCAATTAATGGTCAATAGATTAAGTAGATTAAGGTTAAGCTTTCATGTGGTGTGTTCGGCATAACCAGTTTATTTGCACCATTATATTATAAACAGGTGAAACATCTACCAAATTCCTGTGAGCTTTATTGAAAATCCAGCGTGATATATTAGATCTAAACTTATCTACTAAATAGTGAATATCACCCTATTCGGCACAGATTAAAGCACAATGATGAACAACTTCAAAAGTTTCTAATATTTATCGAACACATTCACAATCGTTTTGACAGATTACTTGCAAAGCCTTGGACACCAAGAATGTGCGCGAAACGATGTCCTCGATTTTCCACGAGCTATCGAGCTACTCATTGGTCGCTAAGGCCGTGGTCACACTGTCGTCCTTGGGGCTGTACTACGGCGACTTCTGGCGGCTCGCTCAGATCGAGCCCTCGGACAAGCTCGCGGAGTCCATGGCCGTATTGAAGGGGTTACCTGCAATCACAAAGCCGGTCGAGCCGCAGAAGATCCAAGTGTTCGGAGTGCTCAACGACTTAATCAAGACCACGCTCGAAATGACTCAGTGCATCGTGGAGTTTGACCACGATAGCAAGGATGTCCCGGAGTTAGCCAAGGTCATCGACATTCCTTCCAGCGTTTATCAGATCATCATCGCCGTCCTTGGTTGCTCGATCCAGTTCACTGCCCTTATTACGACTACCCCAGTCGACGAGTATGCTTCTTGTGCTTTCGCTGCTAGCTCTTTGTCGAATTTAGTGAAAAACTGGTCTTCCTAATGAATGGTCATTTGATTTCTTGATCTTAGGTCGAAGGGACGAGATCTGCCTGCATTCGCTCGCAAAGTGAACATGATTCACCACAACATCAAGAGGCAGCTGGAGGATTTTAAGCAAAAAAAGGGTGAGTTACGAGATCCACAATCAAATCAAATAGGATCAGAGAACTTCAATTTTGAATACTCATGAAAACGTACTGACGGAATCTGATGGAAGAATGTTCATTAATCCAGAGGAGATTAGAGAGTACCAGAGGCTGCAGCGGCTTTTTACTGCACCTACGGACAATGTGGAGCTCATTAAGGCGCTGTTTCACACCAAGGACGATCCTCAGCCGCTTTACATTGGCTCCAAGAAGACCACGGTTAGCCTTTAATAAAACACCTAACTTCGATTTCATCAGGAATGTTTTTGTTTCCAATTTAAGTAGTGAGGTTGATCATGTCTGGTTTACGTATGGGTCGACAGGATAAGATTGAATACCTCAGAAGGAAGAATGTGTTGCTGCTCATCTCTGACCTGAAGCTATCCTCCCATGACCTCTCGATCCTGGTGAAAATCTATAATGAGCCCAAGTTCCACGAGAATCACGAGATCCTGTGGATCCCGGTTGTGGACCAAGACAGCGAGGACCTGCCCAACGTTTTCGAGAACCTGCAGTCACAGATGCCGTGGTGCTCGACACACTACCCGACACTGATAAACAAGGTGGCCATCAGGATCATCAAGGAGAAGTGGCACTTTAGGAACGAGCCCATCGTGGTGGTGTTGGATCCGCAAGGGAAGGTCGAGTCCCAGAACGCAATGAGCATGATAAGGATGTGGGGGTTTAATGCATTTCCTTTCACGGATGGTGTGGTGGCGACCCTTTGGAGGAGGCGTGACATCAGCTGGTTCGAGCTCCTTGTGAACGACTCCATTGCCCCTAACGTGCAAGAGGCGGTAAGTGAACTAACACAAGCATGGTGAATTTCAATGTGTGTCACAAGAGCGTCATCCAAATAGCCCAAAAGAACAACTTAAAACTGCTCAAAATTGGATGAATTACATGATGATTTTGTTATATCGATCAATCAGATCAAATCGGAGAAGCTCATTTTCTTGTACGGAGGCGAAGACACAAAGGAAGTGCACGAGGTAGAAGTGCACTTGAAGAAGATCTCCGACGACGGGAACTCCATTGTGGCCTATAACGTTGGGAAGATTCAGCTCTTCTGGACTCGCCTCGAAAGCTGCATGTTCTCCATGTTGCAGGGGAAAGCGGACATCCTCGACCCGCTGCTGCAAGACATCCTCAAGCTCTACACCAACTTCAAGAAGGACGGCGGGTTCGCCCTCCTCACGAAGGGGACCCGTGTGGTGATCAACACGCCCTTGGCCTCCTCGTCAAAGGTGCTGGCCCAGTACGATACCTGGAAGAAGCAAATGAACGTGGATGGCAAGACCTTTGACGTCGCGCTCAAGGAGCACCACGACAAGGTGGTGGCTCCCCAAACGTGCCACCACTTCTACATCCCGAACATGGCCGGGTACGTGCCCGAGAATGTGAAGTGCCCGGTTTGCCCCCGGGTGATGAAGAACATTGTGAAGTTTGAGTGCTGCCATGGTGCACATTAGTGTACAGCACTGGCTTAAAGGTTTGAAGCCTGTCCTGTCAATAATGTGGCTTAGTAGGTCAATAGGCATTGTGAATTGGAGAGAGTAGGAGCTTTTGGTATGTGTGTTGAAGATGTTGTTGGCCCCAAAGAGTGTGTTGTGATGAGACAAACAATGTGAAACCTTGTTGCTCGGATTTTTCCTTTATGTACCGGGAGAATGTGTAATTTGCGTATGCTTAATTATGAGTAAGTTATGTATGAATGTGTCACGTATTTCCTTATTAAAGTATCGCACATCTCTTATTTACTTGCATATGTAGTTTTCCTCTATTTATTAGTTTAAATTTTTGGGTTGTATATTTTAATATGGTATCGAAAATAGTTTACCTTAGTTTATTTCTACTGTCTGGTTTCTATTCATCAAATTATGCATATTATTTCTAGTCCAGCTGACGCATTAAAGGGTCGTTAAAGAATCTTACATCCCTTGTTTATAGGGCTTATACATACTTTATAAAGATGCGACCTCCCTCTATTGGCTAACTTCAGTTAATCAGTTGGATATTCTAACACCTTTTTCTCTCTTTAATTTGCAACCCCTGTAGTGGTTGAGACACTAGACGGCCACGGATTCCAGGGTGGTTCAGGTCCATGACACTTGATCACGAGACAAATAAAGGACAGAGGGCGCATGGGGTGTCACGTTTGTTGGCATCACATGGACAATGAGTCCAAGAATGGCTGGGGTCCCGTGTCACTTGATAACGAAGCAAATGGAGAGTAGAGGCCACCCGAGATAGCACGATAGCGCTGGCAATTGGGTCTCAATGCAACAACCAGTGGGGCGAAGATGACTCTCTCTCTCTCTCTGTCTCTCTCTCTGCAACCCTAATAGCGATTGCGACATCAATTGATCACAAAGCAATTAGGGAGACAGATGCTACAAGGGGTGACTAGACCTAAAGTTGGGGTTTTATAGAACACAAAAAGTATTAGAGTATGTTGGGAATAGACCTAAAATTGGAGGTTTTCCATGAGATAAATATTATGATAAAATTAGATGTGGATTTAAAGTTGAGGATTTTTTAGACTACTAAGCCCATTCCGAAAAATTCTTTTCAGTTAGCACCCTCAAACATGCACTTCAACAAATCTCCCTCACACATGACCTATGTTAGGCTCACTCCCTCTTAATCTAGGTATCATTCCATACCGATATTATCTCAACTCAAATCTTCACTTTGCCTGGCCAAGTTATGGCCAATGTTGGTGAGGAATAATATCTGCCCTTTAGACTCTACCTTAATCGTCTTGACCCAACCAAGCTTTTGTCGGAAAGTCGAGAGAAACCATCCTTCATCTTAATATTGGAGTCACATTTGAGATTATTATTATTTTTGATATATTTATCGAATGCATGTCGATAATGGGGGCTTACCAATCAATCATTAGCTTTTATACCACTTATTAGGTCGATGCAGAAGAAGCTTAATACCTTTTGCAGAAAAAATCACTAAAAGGGAGGTCAAGTCGGAACCCGTTAATTAATCTAATTACATTCAATTTCACTTAAAAGCTTGAATCACTAAGACATGATCAAACTGAGATATATTAGTTACTCAACTTTACTCCACATTTGAATGTTATATTTCTTTTTGCTTAATACTCGTATGCGCATGTTAACAATAAACTCGAACCTTCTCCTGATAAAAATGTGGGAATAGATTTCAATGTGCTTCTTCCTAGCAAAAAAGGTGAGATATTGTTAAGGTCTAGAGTTGAAGCCATCCAAAAGGGAAACGAAGTAAGTAGCGGAATCATTGATTTCTTCATGAAATTGAAATCCTCATTCTCCTATTTCATAAGTGATACATTAAGAACAAATCTGCCGAATCAACGTGACTAGCTCCTAGACTTGATAGGAAAAGGTATTGTTTATAGAGAGGCCCAAAGCACGCCAAAAAAGAGGTCTCGATGGTGTCATCTTTTGTAGAACCAAGCATTTATATGGAGAAAAGTATAAAAAAAGTCTTAAACATATTTTAATGGTGTCGCTTTTAATTGGACTAATTTATTTTCTAACATTTTCACATTAGTACCAATTAAGTCCATTCAGCCAATTTATAATGGAAATTATTGACATAGACATTGATCATCCTACGTGGCACGATTGGCATTGACGTAGACATTTTTATATAATTTTTAATTATTTTTTGAAAATTTTATTTTTTTATTAATTTTTCCTTTTTCTTTTTTCCTTCTCGTTTGCTTCTTGTCTTTTTTCCCCCTTTCTTTTTTTCCCCCTCTTTCTTCCTCAATTTCCTCCACCCACCTCTGACGGTTGCTGCCAAGGGTGAGGGTCAGGATGCCCTCGCTGGCCACAGGTGAGACCAGCCTTCACTAGCCTTTGGCGAGGGGACCCTCGTCTAGCCCTTGCTAGAGGGCGGCAAAGGTCAGTGAGCGCTAGGAAGCCCTCATTGTCCTCTTGCCTCTGGCGAGGGCCAACTTCACCTAGACGAGGCCCCTTGGCAATGCTAGAGGCCAATGAGGGTTGGTTGAGACACCCTTGCCTGCCTTGCCAAAGGCCAACGGGGGTGTCTTATCCCTTGTCCTCACAGGCAGAATGTGACGTCCCCAACAAGTTATAGCTATTGTAAAACTACTAACACAGTTATCTTTATGTTTCACTTTTTTCTTAAGCATGCAGAAGCGTAAGGGATTAAAGTAATTCTGGGGGTCCACATGGCTTCTATGAACGAGACAACTTCATTTCTTATTTATTTATATATATTTGTTAGGCGTTAGGTTGGTTACACTAGGGAATTTCAAAAGGTTAGTACTATTGACTTTACCGTACTGTGCGTCGATCACCCCTCCCAACCTAGCTATACATGTGGTTTCCTAAACCTTGGCCCTTGCTTTTGTAAAAGGTCTTCCTAACTCCAAAAACCAGCTTCCCTCCTACCTCGCTCTTACACAGAGGGGTTGCCTCCATCTTTGAGCCTGTTGACCAACAGTGGGAGTGGATCCACTATGAGCCCATTGACACTGGCATACATCTTGACAAAACTGAGCATGACCTACTCCCTTAAGGGCCCTATGTCCACAACCATACACGACGTGATATGAATGAAAACTGTAATCAGACAACCAAGATCTACGAACTCGTCCTGCTCCCACAATAAGTTAATTAACACCCTACCATGGACCATAGGAGAGACAGTGGAATCAACATTTTATTGATCCGAAAAGATGAAGTCAACAACCAATGAGTCTAAACCCAACAAGCAAAAAGTCCATCAGTCTATACTACACAAATCGATTATCGTATTGACAAATAAAGCCTTAATAGAAAGTTCAATAAATTACTTGCACATTGATTTACTTGAGAACCTTTTCAAATTGCATGACATATCAATGCAAGTAATAAATTATTCTAACAGATAATCAATCCTTCAATTCAAAAGTACTAAAGTCATATTCAATATAAATTCAAACTACCATCATCATCTAGGGAACCTTGTAACCCTTAGGCCCCACAGGCATATGGAGGAACCCAGTTATCCCTCCGGGCATCCCTACTGCAATCCACATCATGATACAACAATTTCATAATTCAATTAAAAGTACATGAACGTCACTACTATTCAGGGAATCAAGCATGCATTTAACGAATCATTTGTCATTTTTATCCCCTAGACTAATATAAGCTCATCTGTGCCGATATTAGGTGAATTGTCAAAAGACTCTCGCATTTGAGGCCCTAAACTAGCCTTACAAGGCATCCTGCATGCCTTTAGAAACGATAACCGTTGCCTAGGTAAACTAGTTTAAGATATTATGAAACTTTAATATGAGGTAGACAGGATTGAGAGGGAATTGTTCATGAAGGACTCAAAGTCTGATTCAGCTTGTACAGTTCTAAATAATTTTTGTAAATTGGTTCTAAAACAATAAGATTTTTCAGAACATAATTGAGTAGGAAAATAAATATTTCACCAGCTAAATGAGACCGAAAAATTATGAAAATTTAATATGTAGTAGCCTTTGATGTATCTACAAAAAGGATGTATGTTAGAATTTTGGACCAAAATTTGTGGAAAATAGAAAACAAGGAGGGGTTGGTGAGGTAAGTCCAAAAACAGATTTCCTACTATTTGGTTTTCAAATATATTTTTGTTGTACCAAGTCCAAAAATTCTGAAATTAAAGCATGTTGTAGAACATCCAATGGGGTGAAGAACACCCCATGAAATTTGCATCACATAGGTCGGCACAAAATTAACAAAACCTTAGGATTGGGCTAAACTGAACATAGACTTGACAACACATTCTCGTTTTTTTTCAACTTGCGGCACCCTTAGTTCAAGCATGTACAAGGATTCGGTATATAATCTTCCCATAACACATATACAAATCCAACGGCTAAAGTCTTAACCCGTTTAACTATATAACTTTATCCAAGACCGGCGACTAGGGGCTACGTCTTCGGAAACACTAAATTCAAAGGATTTTTTAGGAACCTCCTCGTCACATGACAAATGATTGATGTAGTATAGAACAAAGGATATCTACTTGCCTTGGGTCCTCGTGAGTTGCAGTGGCGGCTTGGTGGAATGAAGGCAAGCTTTTGGATAGTTGATGCTCTAGCTGAGACGATGGCGTTGTGACACAAGCGGACGAGCTGACGAGAGGGCGCGTGAGAGTTGCAGCCTGGTGGTCAGTGGTGTAAGGTCGTGGGCTGAGGGGGTCGACGATGGATGGACTTGAGAGATGCAGAGACGAGCAGAGATGAGGGATGTCTTCATTGGCTTCTGTCTTGCGGCTACTTCTAATTCACGGTTGCAATGGAAATGGAGAGAAGGCATTGAAGAGGGCGTGAGGGTAGGGGATGGACGGAACACTCTTTCTCTTCTCTCTTTGTCCATTTTTTCTTCCCTTCCACAGTCAACGCTCTCTCTCTCTCTAGCGGTGGTTGTTGACTCGGCATCCCTCCATGCATTGTTGCTCATTTGCGGCAATAGATGGGATGAGCCTTGGCTTAGTTTCTGGCCAATTCGGCGGGGTGAAAGGGAAGGTTAGCTGTGGGAAGTGATATGTTGTAGCTTGGAGGATTATGTGGCATCACGCAGTGTAACTCGGCAGCACCCGATCACACTGATGTGGCGCCGGTCGCTGAGTTGGTCTGGTTCAGTGATGACGCAGTGTTGCGGGGTCATGATTGATAACTTGGCGTGGCTTGAGGTGTAGCGGTTGTGTTGTCTTGGTGATGACGGCGATGAGCCGAGGGGTAGGTACTCGCGGTAGTGTAGATAATGCGGTTCAGTGATGAGCTTGCTAATGTAGCGTGGACCGTTAAGTATTTAGAGCTCGCTATCTTATCGAACAAAGTTTCGGATGTCACAAATCTCCCCATCTTAAGGAATTTAGTCTCGAAATTGAACGTCTCTTACATTCTATTGGAGAGATGGGGTACTTTTGCCTCATTTCCTCTTTGCTTTCCCACGTGATTTCTTTTACGTTGTGGTGTCACCATAAAACCTTGCAATTGGGATTACCTTTGTTTACATAACTTGCTCTTTTCGATCTAGTACTCGCACTAGCTCTTCCACGTATTTCACTTTTTCATCTACTTCGATAATTTCATTATCCAGTATATGAGCAGGGTCAGGTTGATACTTCTTGAAAGGAGAAGTACACTATCAATGTCATAAGTTGTGTACGATGCTCACTTTGGTGCCAAAAGTTTCTGTTGGATCACTTAAGTGCCAAATTGGAGGAAAAACAATCACTTTGGTGCCACCGATGAAAGATTCCGGCCAAAATGATTACATGATTTTTTTATTTATTTAAAAATTGACAAGGCCTTTAAACAACGTCGTTTTGCCGTCCTACATGGATGGCCTCACAAAAATGATGCCGTTGAACTCATTTGGGGATTTTTTTTTTTTTTTTTAATTTGGGGATTGAAATTAGGGTTTTTTCCGTCGTCGCTCGGCCTCTACCGTCGTTAGGCTGCTATCGCTTGCTCAGCCGCCATTGCTCGGCGTTGTTCGGATGCCCTTGATGGCACACGAGGGAGCACTAGCCCCGGTTATTGGAGCACTAGGCCAGGCACTCGTCGATGAGATCGGAGATGGAGAGGGAGACATCAATGGCGGCGCACTCGTCGGTGGCCTCCTTGAGCACCGACTAGATCACAGCCTTCGACTTGGCCGCCGAGTGGCCATTGTTGAGGTTGGGATCGGGGTCAGGGTCGGAGCCGCGGCTATCGAGTGGCCATCGTTAGGCTCGGGATTGGGGTTGGAGTTGCGGCCGTCGAGTGGCCATCGCCGTGGTCGGGGTTAGGGTTGGGGTCGGGGTCGGAGCCGTGGCCACCGAGCGCGGGGGCTGTCGAGAACAGCGACTGGCCGGAGATTAAGGGTTTTGAATTGGGGGAGACACCAAACGGCGTCGTTTTGGTGTTAGGATGCTGACTATACTCTCTAGCGAGCCACTTTAGCTTCAAAAATTAATAAAAAAGTGCCACGTTGGATTTTCGGCCAACCAGATCGGAGTTGGCACCAAAGTGAGCGTTTTTCTAACTTTTTGGCACTTAAGTGATCCAATAGAAACTTTTGGCACCAAAGTGAGTGCCGTACACAACTTATAGCACTGATAGTGTACTTATCCCTTTCTTGAACATTGACACATGGAAGACATTGTGTAGATTCAACAACTTAGGAGAGGTTAAATCCCCTATCTTTTCGAGGATTTTAAAGGGTTCAATAAATTTTGGGCTCAACTTGTCTTTCTTTCTGAATCTAAATACGCCCTTTATTGGTGATACCTTCAAGAATACATGGTCTTCCACGTTAAATTTCAATGGTCTTTAACGCTTATTCACGTAGCTTTTTTGTCTACTTTGGGTTGTTCTGAATCGACTTCTACTGGTTTCTATTGTATCAGGAGTTACTTGTACCAATTTGGGTCCTGTGAGTTTTCTCTTGTCAACTTCATTCAAATAGACTAAGGTCCTGCAAGTTTTTCCATATAGTGCCTTGCATGGGGCCATATCAATACTCTACTAGAAACTATTGTTATATATGGACTCTACTAGATGTAGCTTCTTATCCCAGTTTCCTTTAAAGTCAATTATGCAAGCCCTCAACATATCTTCTAGCACTTGGATTACTCTTCATGTTCGTCCATTCGTCTACGGATAGAAGGTAGGGTTAAATTGGAGTTTGGTCCCTAATGTAGTCTAGAGACCCCACCAGAAATTTGAGGTAAATCTCGAGTCTCAATCTGAAGTGATGGTCATTGGGACAACATGTTAAGCGTGCTATATGCCTTACTTATATCTCCGCGTATTTGTCCATCGGACAATTCACATGCACTACTAAGAAATGGGTAGATTTAGTCAGATGATCTATTATTACCTAGATAGAATCGTGGCCGCTTGATGTCTTTGGCAATCATTGCATAAAATCCATTGTTATATGCTCTCATTTCCATTCCAAAATATCCAACGGTCTTAGCATTCCCATGAGTTTGCGATATTTGGCCTTCACTTGTTGGCAGGTCAAACACTAAGAAACGTGCTTGGTAATATCCATCTTCATACCATTCCACCAGTACTGTTGATGATAACTCTATAAAAATAGAGTTACTTTACCTATTTTAGGCAACAATTAATGCATTATCTATGAGAAAATATTTGGATTTCCTTCTGATTATTTAAATTTTCCTTGTTTATGCAGAATAATGAGATATGGAGAAGATAAGGAAAAGAAGGGCAATTATCAGGAATTCAAATAAAAGCAGCGATGGAAGATGGATATCAAATCAAGAAATTCTTGATTTTGTTCCCTAATGTGATCTACAAGTAGATATTTTAGATTTCCTATAAATAGGAAGAGAGAGCAGCTAGGGTTTTGGGGGTTAGATCGTTTTTCATTCTTCTGAGAGTTTTTCAAGTATTTTGAAGAGAAGACAAAAGTGGTGATAGAATTCTTGTCCTTTGATTCAAGATGCTGGGTTTGATCTATATTTTTATTTTTATTTCTTATTCTAGTATGTTCTAATTTTATTTTGTTAGGGCTACGATGTAGCCTAACCATGATGATGTGAATTTCATGATTTTTATATTTTACAATTGATTTTATTCATGTGAGTTATATATTATTGCGTTTAATGCTTTTGAGTGACTGGCCACCACTTGAATGATCTGATGTGCATGTTTGAGACTGAGATGTGATAATATGCAATTGCTCATTATAATATATAACCATGAATTAAATGTGGATAGAAATATACCGCGTTATTTGTGTAGCTTTCGGTGATAAGGTGATCCAAAAGACTCATTGTAAACCGGGAATATTCATAATTTTTAATGCACTCATGTTTATTTTAATTCACATAGAAATATAGTGGATTAATAATCTGAGTAGGTTTGCTACACCTAGAGATAGGATAGTAAATAGATTAGGAAATTCCGCTATCACATGTTTGATATCGTTCTTGTATTCACAACAATCTGAAATTCATATCTAATGGTTATGGTGAAATCGGATGCTCTAACATATTTATCTGATTGATTTTACTGCATTTAGTCTTCAAGTTTTGTTTTTAATTTATTCTTAATTATATTTTGATTTGTTAGATAAATTTTAGAATTAATCTATTTTAGTATTTAATTAGTTTATTAATCATCGATCTCCGTGGGACGATACTTTTTCTCATCATTATATTACTTGTTCGATACGTGCACTTGCGTTTAGAATTTCACGAACAGTTGACTAAGGTTTTGGTACATTTTTGTATTTCTAGGGTGGACATTATAGTTACTTATATGCACTTCCGATAAGATTTCATTCCTTGTTTCCTCATTGTTAGGCGCACATTATTGTCCCTGGTATCTCACTATTCCAACCTCATAAAATTGGAACTCTGGTCTTTTCCCTAACAATACATCTTCTCGAAACTTCATGATTTATGAGTCCGATTGTTGTAGGGTTCTAATTTTCTGAATAATTTCTGGCTCAATTCTCAGTGTCGTCAGTACACCAATGAGATGGTTTATTTATAACTTAAATTCCGAATTGGTTATTGTCTCTAACAAGTTTCATTCTCTCGTCCTTATACTCGCCATACCCATTGTCAACTTACGACGAGAGCATCCGCTACTTTGTTTGCCTTCCCTGGATGATACAGTATCTCATAGTCGTAAACTTTTAGTAGTTCCATCCACATTCTTTGTCTCATATTTAATTCCTTATGGGAGAATAGTGTTAGGGAAATCCCTTATGATATTTTGAAGATGACAAAATAAATCAAAGGCTATTAACGTGTTTAATAGTTAAGTAATAGATCATGCAGATGATAGAACATATAATGTAGCACCCCGAACCCTTCGGCGGTCGCCACAAGCACCAACGTTACACTTTAATACCCTCTTGTACTTATACTTAGAAGAAGCGTCGTTATTCACATGCATTTTTTTTTTAAAGCAGTCCCAGCGCGACTCATTAGCGGAAGCAAAATAAAGCATCACCATCTATCCCCCTACTAATCCATGATACCAATACACACCACTAATCACCATAATTTTTATAGACACGCCACAACACTTTATTTACATATATTTTCAAGATGGGACTTCTTTTGGGTCGGTACATCAAAAAGGAAAAGCTAGGACTCTGCCATGTCCAGCCTAAAACCTCAAAAAGGATCCTTGACCCTTTACATCACATGTGCTCAACTCCCATCATATGTGTCGGTTAACTAACTCCCAAAAAAACACAGCCCCTACTCGTCGCACACAGGTCTCACACCCAGTCCGGTGCGTTAGGCGGCGGCGGCGGTAGCATCCCTCCCACCACCCCATTGCGGCGAATGTGGACGGAGACAAACTCCTGGATGACTGAACCCCCGGCCAAGTCTATGTCGTATGTAACAAAACAATGCACACGTATGTAGGTGAGTCAAGGAACAGAAGGACAACTGCACTCCTCACACTCTACCTCGACGTCGGACGGTAACCCGTAAAATGCACCCCGCGCGACGGCAGGAAGCGGCATACTGTTAATCTGAAATGTTGGTCCCCAAAAGGGGTGAGTACAACCACTCAGCAGATAAGGAATCCAATAACAACTCAACGCATCATACAAATCATACATGCATTGCAGGCGTTACTTACCTCGAAGTCATGCGCATACTATCATGCACCATCATATCATATATGTCATCATCATCATGGCATCATTATATCATATATTTCATCATCATCATGACATCATCACATCTCACATGTCATCATCATCACGGCATCATGATATCATATATGTCATCATCATCATGACATCATCACATTACACATGTCATCATGCCATATCATATATCATCATCATTATCATCATCATGCATATCATGCCATGGGTGATCATCATTATCTCACATCACATATCATCATTGTCACCATCATCATCATGCATATCATGCCATGGGTGATCATCATTATCTCACATCACATATCATCATCATCACCATCATCATCATGCATATCATCATGCCATGGTTTAATTTCCACTTTTTGCTTTCAATTTGATCACCACATCACCTATTTCTCAAATCATCAATTTCATCATCCCCTCGGGCAAAGACCTTCGAGGCTTCTGGCATTCAGCCTCCCAGGCCACCGGGCATCCGCCCCCCCACATTCCAGGCATCTCGCATCCCAACTGGCATCATGAGGCATTCCCTTCGGGCAGAAACCTCCAACAGGGCTTCCGGCATTTACACTCCCTAGCCGGGCATCCCGCACCCCAAATCCTGGCATCGCGAGGCATTCCTTTCGGGCAGAAACCTCCGATAGGGCTTCCGGCACCCCCACGTTTCGGGCATCTCTATACATCTCTATACATTCCGGCATTAACCTCCACCACAACACCTCCTCACTTATCATTATCCACATTTACCATTATTTTGATCTCAATTTAACATGGCACATGGCGTGACATCAAACAAGTCATACTTTGCATGGAATTCACACATGCATCTCGATTCAATGTCATACATATACCAAGACTTTATCACACATGCATCTCGATTCAATGTCATACATATACCAAGACTTTATTACACATGCATCTCGATTCAATGTCATACATATATCAAGACTTTATCACACACGCAACATAAATTAATTAAATGGAATCTATGGCCAAAATAATCTATTTTATTTATTTATTTTTAATATCTATAAATTCCCAAGATTATAAAAATTCAAGAAATCATTAAACAAACCAATAGGATGATAATTACATGCAAAATTAATGGCCAAATTGAATTTTACACCATGTCACAATTTTCACAAAACATCCTATGATTTTCGGATGAAACCAGAATGCATGGTTTCCGAATAAATTCAATTAAAATATCCATATGGCCTCCAAAAATTATGAAATTTTACTGAGTTATATCCAAGACATTTTCGTCAACTTTCATGAAGAACTCCAAGCCAGAGTCTTTTTAGATTATTTTATACAGTCTCACGAAGCTTCTGGATCCATTACCTCATCGTCCAGTGTACACATCTCCGAAATATTGAGATTTCACCTACCTGATCTCTTTCGTTTTCTTTGAAATTTATATATGTTATATATCAAGATGTCCTTTACAAGTTTCATGAAGAGATCTGGGTCAAATAACCAGAATATAGTCATCATTTAGTTCCTTGAATTCTCGGGTGTCTCAGAATACATCACCAGAATCATCGTCTTCAAGATCTAGTCGATTTACTAGGCTATACTTGTTCGTTTCACTTAAAATTTGAGCATGTTGTAGTTTAAGATATCCCCTACAACTTTTATGAAGAAATCTAAGTGATATTCTCATCACAAACCAACATAAAATCACGAATCCAGCAAAAGGTCAGTAAAAACTCTCCAGATCTGAGGTCTCCGTAGGATGAGACTTTAACCCCTCAAATCTCCATCATTTTCCACGAAATTTTAGTATGTTTTATTAAAAGATGTTAGCTACAACTTTCATGAAGAAATCGAAGCCAAAATCGGACTCTAAATACGCATGCAAGCTCGAACAACTTTCTGACTCACATGATCCGAGCAAGAACGGTCATGCGATTCAAGAATAAGCCAACCACACCTCGGTTTTTCTCACTTAAACACCCAAAAATTTAACATGCAAACAACATACAAGCATGCAAGAGAAGCTAGAGGACTCCCACTTGCGTCTAGACCGGTCGGTCGACGGCGTAGGGCGGCGAACACGGCGGCACACGGCAGCTCCTCCTCCTCCTCTCTCTCTCTCTCACTCTCTTGGCCGAATGAGGGAACCGGCCACCCCTCTCTCTCTCTTCCCTATTATACCCCCAACCTCTCATCATTGCTAATCATTACTTGCCTTAACCATGGCCAATGCATGGCCTTCTTCCCTAAGCCAATACATGAGAGTCTTGTGCCACTTGTCTTATGGGCTTTTGAATTTGGGCTTGGGCCGGCCACTATTGGGCCTCCCTCTTGGGCTGGTCGATAGCCCCTCCGTGGGCCTCCATTTGGGCTGGCCATTTGGCCCACTAAGCTTAGGCCAATGGTCCTAAGGCCCATCCTAAAAATTGACCTTTTCCCTTTTTTTTTTTTTTGAAATTCATTTCTATAAATATTTTCAAATTTCAATTTTCATCTTGGCCAAAGTCTTGGGACATCTTGTTTATTGAAATTTAATTTATAAAGTACATGGCCAAGCATAGATTATTATCATAATCTATCAAATTTAAAATTTCACAAACATATGCACAAATCATCTAATTAAAAAGACTAATGGCTAAGGCATAAGCCATGGAAAATTTTATCACCTAATTAGAGACTTTAACACACCTTATGGCTTGGCTCTGAATTTTTGGGATGCCACATATAAATGATATTGTCAAAGTCTGAAGACGGCCAGAAGACTGAACGTAACACATGTCCAAAGTATATTTTGAAGATTTCCAGACTTCTGTGTTAAAGTTTGAAGACTACCATACTTTAGTGTCAAAGTCTGTTCTACATTAGAAGTCTGTTAACTCTGACAAATTCTAGACTGAACGTGAATGAAGAACCAAAAGATAAACTCTATGCTGAAGCTGAACTTATTCAGACGGTGTTCAGAACTTAAAGCTAAATCTGTTCAGAAGAAGAATATGTTCAGACCCAGATTGTAAAGTCTATTGCACTCAGACTCAGATTGTAAAGTCTATTGCACTCAGACTCAGATTGTAAAGTCTATTACACTCAGACTTTACATCCAGATTCGACAGAATGTAACACAAGCCCCAATCATATAACGGCTAGTGATTTGGTTTGGATTCTACATCAAGATTGATTTGATTGACTCAATCTAATTGATTGACGATTGGATATTGAAGACAAGAACTTTCTATACGAAAAAGCGCTATTTATGGAAACCAAAATTTTGTTTGTATGGGCAATCGGAATCAATTTGGGATTCTACTTTTGTTACTCAACGGCTATCAAATCTTCTAGATACAAAGCTGTCTAATGGGTAGATTAGAAGATGATCCTCAAGATATTGTCCAACGGCTAGTTTGGAAGTGGAAGAGTATTTAAGGAGATGAAGGACCGATGAGCAAGTAAGAGATGAAGCGTAGAATTTATAGTTTCAAAGTTTGAGCGATCTTCAATTATACACTTGTCTCTTGTGAGCTTAAACGTTTGTAATCGTGAGAGAAATACCAAAAGAGTGACTTAGTGAGATAGTGTGATCTACTAAGTGTTTGCACTCAAAATTGTAATCTCTTGTTGATTGCATAGTGGAATCTAGCCAAGAAGGCTATTAGCGTGGGAGAGTGGACGTAGTTTTGATTTAAGCCGAATCACTATAAACCTTGTGTTCTTATTCTCTTCCCTGAATCTCTTTATCTCAATATGTTTTTACACCTATTCACCCCCCTTTAGGTGTTCATACTAACACTTTCAAATAGGTATTTCAAACTTTTATGATTTGTATAAATTTCAAATTTCTCCCATACATAGATAATGTCTCCATATCTTTAGTGCGAAAATTATTGTTGCCAATTTTAAGTCGTGAGTTAAGTAGTTCAATTCATAAGATTTTAATTGTCTCGATGCATAAGCTATAAGCTTTCCATGCTGCATCATGACATATCCCACTTGTGAGAGGCATCACTGTATACCATGAATCCACCAGATCCAGATGGAATAGCTAGTATCGAGCTGTGGTCAATCTTTTCTTGAGCTCCTGGAAGTTTCGCTCACATTCATTACTTTATTCAAACTTCTCATTTTTCCCAGTTAGTTGGGTCAACAGACATACAAGTCGTGAAAGTCATTCTATAAACCTCCTCTAATATCCTGTAAGTCCCAAGAGGCTTTGTATCTCTGTCGACGTCGTTGTTCTTGGCCAATTTACTATTATCTCAACCTTTGTTGGGCCCACTGACATTCTTTCTCTTGACACCACGTGACGTGGAAATACTACTCGATCAAGCTAGAATTTAGTAACTATAAATTCTAGCTGGATCAAGCTAGAATTTATAGTTACTAAATTTGGCATACAGTTTATGTTCTCTAAGACCGTGCAATACTATCCTTAGGTGTTGCTCATGTTCCTTCGGCCTTTTAGAATATATTAGGATATTGTCAATAAAGACGATTACAAATTGATCCAAGTATGGTTTGAATACCCTATTCATTAGGTCCATGAATGTAGATGGTGCATTTTTCAGGCCAAATGACATAACTAAGAACTCATAGTGCCCATAATGAGTCCTGAAGGCAGTTTTTGGAATATCTTCTTCTTAATTCTTAGTTGATGGTATCTCGACCTTAGGTCTATCTTAGAAAAAATTGAACTTCCCTATAGCTGGTCAAATAGGTCGTCTATTCTAAGCAACAGGTACTTGTTCTTGATCATTGCCTAGTTCAGTTGTCTATAATCAATGCAAAAACGCATCAGCTTGTCCTTCTTCTTTACAAATAGGACAGGAGCACCCTATAGGGACACACTAGGTCTAATGAATCCCTATCAAGTTACAACTATTATTTTACTCCTTTAGTTTTGTTATAGCCATTATATACGGGGCTTTTGATATTGATTTAGTTCAAGGCATCAATTTGATTACAAACTCATTCTCCTGTTTCAGTGGTAGTCCTCGTAATTCTTTAGGAAATAACTCCAAAAATTCTTGGACCACTCAAATTTCATCGAGTTTGGCTTCTTCCTTAGTTTGGTTCTTTATAACTAGGTACCCTTGACACCCTTCATTAAGGAGCATATGTGCCTCTACTGCCAAAATAAGGGTCATTGAGGAGTTTGTCTCATCCCCGTAGAACTCAAAACTAGGCTCATGCAGTGGGTTGAGTTTAATCATCTTTCTATAATAGTCCACCTTGGCCCATTGCTTATGGAGCCAATCCATTCCTATGGTGGTGTCAAAATCATACATGGCCATCATTAAGGTCTATTTCCTAATTTCATCCACCTGTAAATATGTTACATTTCTCTCACACTAATGTAGACAACACCGCATCTTTCAGTGGTGTAGAAATACTAAGAGGCATATTGAGGGTTTTGGTTTCTATCTCACCCAATCGTCTATATCTTTTAGACACAAAAAAATGCGTGGCACTCGTGTCAAACAATGCATAAGCCTTATTATCATTTAAAGAAATTATACCTGAGATGATGTCCTTAGAAGATTCTGCTTCCTCATACACCCGTCCTTACATTAGCGGTCATTGCGGTGTTGTCTACATTAGTCCATGTCGTTATGTCGGTCGTGTAGGGCCAGCATTCACCTGGGTCCTCTCCTAGTGCATTCTCTCCCAATGTGGCCCTATTGTCCATATCCAAAACATCTCCTTAAGTCGTGACAGAGTCCTAGTCCATGTCGTCCACCACACCTTTGGCATGATTCATTCCGATATCGTACTGGATTCATGGCCTGACCTTTCCTGGCTCCTCCAAAATTCCCAAAATTTCGCTTCTCATGCGAAGGGCCAACCTATCCTTGAGATGAGGGGGGGGGGGGTCTCTTGTCTCATTGAACATAATTTAGCGCAATCTGGTGTTTGAATCCAATCCTTCTTTCACTTTCTACCCACTCTCTCATCAAAATCTGCTCTATGAGTTGGGCTCACTCATAAATTTCATTATAATCCTTGATATTAAAGAGCATCTGTTGTTTTTTGATGTCCATCTTAGGCCCTTCAGGAACCTCTTGGTTTTCTTCTCTCGATCTTCAACTAATGGGGAGTGTACCTAGACAATTTAGAAAATCTTGCTTCATATTGGTCTATAGTTAGCTCCTTCTAGTCTAGTTGGATAATTTTGTTATCTTCTTGTCCTTGACATAGTCATAGAAATGCTTCATGTCGAAGGGTGCGTTTGGTTTAGCATTTAGAAAGCCCCTTTAGGCCTGAAAGCCCCTTGGGACAATTTTGGGGTGTTTGGCAACTATTTTCCAATGAGCTTTGAGTTGAAAATTGGCATTGGGAAGGCTGAAGTGCTTCATCAATAAAATTTTGTAGAGTTCTTTTTTTACCCTAAAAAAATCGTCAGAAATCCAAATTTACCCTTTTGAAAAGAACAAAACCTAGGTTTCTCCTTGTAGCTTCTCTAGAAACGCTCATGCGCTAAACTCCTCACGCTCACTCTCCCAAGAGCCCCAAGACGATGCTGACTTCAGATTCGCCGCGTCTTCCTCTCCTCCCTGCCACATCTCCATCCTTGCCTCGCCACCTGTCTAGCTAGGAATTGAATCCTTTTGCAATTTGTGCCATGGGGGTGTTTGCTTGTTTATTCGCCATGAAGCGTTGTTGGGAAGCCAACCCAGTGCTTGTTCTTGACGGGAACGCGTGGTGCGTTCCGAGTTTCAGTGGCGATTCCAATGCACTGATACTATCTTTGTTTCGTGGGATTGAAAATGGAGATGGATTGAATTTTGATGACATGGGTTGCTTTTTGTTTGATCCCTAGCTTTCCTTTCCAAGGTGTAGTAGGGGGATGGATGTTCTATTGGGCTGCTCGTGGGGATTGGGCTTGTTCACTTTTTCGGAAAAAAAATTTGATTTTTAATCGCGGTGTGAGGGTAAATGAGTAGGCGCTTTGGGCTTGCTCCATCGAATTATAATGTGTGTATTTGCTTTTGGAAGTAAGATCTGATTGCAATGACTATCGGGGGATTTTGGGTCTCTAGAAAAAAGGCGTTCTTTTTCAACTTGCTTTTCATGAATAATAAATGCAAGGGATGCTGATGAGCTTTCCTTTTTTTCTTTTCCTGTCATCTTGTTGTGTCATCTTGCGTTAATGGTTTGAAGATGTTCTAGGGGACTAAAGTGTAACCATGATAACGTGCTTGATGTTGTGATTGGACTTTGTGATGCGAACAGGTTATTTATTAGACAAGGCTTGACGACACAATCTGGTTCAGTAGGCACATTGTTTGTTCAAAAGAAAACCGTCTTCTGGGTTATTTTGCTTTTCGTATGTTTGGCTTGAGTTGGCTCATCATCCTCTGGTTTTGGAATATTATTGGAAAAATATGACATACTTTTATGTAGTTATTGCTGGCTCGGATACTTGTAATTTGAACTCAATTGCATACTTTTCAAAAAATAGATACACTACTCAAGAGGTGTAGATAAGCTAATCTAGGGGTTTTGAACAGCAATCTCTTCTTCTAGAGCCAAAAAGGTTAATAATATGCTATTCATCACTGCATTTCTTGGAAGAGGCCTTTTGAATCAATTTGCTCCATAGTCAATTTCTTGGAAGAGGACTTGTGGCAGGGGAAGGGGGTAAGTACACTATCAGTGTCAAAAGTTGTGTATGGCGCTCACTTTGGTACCAAAAGTTTCCGTCGGATCACTTAAGTGCCAAATCGAAGAAAAAATGATCGCTTTGGTGCCACCAGCGAGAGATTCCAGCTAGATTAATTGCGTGGCTTTTGTATTAAAAAAAAAGTTGCTCGGCTTTTAAATGACGTCATTTTCTATCCTTCTCAAGAAACGACATCATTTTTCCGTTATACGTGGACATCCTCGTAAAAACGACACCGTATAGCTCATATGTGGATTGAAATTAGGGTTAGGGTTTCTTTGTCTTCGCTACTTGGCCACCGTTGTTTGCCCACCATCGCTCGGCCACTATCACTCGGCCACCATCGTAGTTACTCGACTAGGTGAGCGAGGAGAGACTAAGATTGTTCCTCAAGCAAGAAGTGGCAAGAAGAATAGGAGGTGAGGGCGGAGGAGGAGGAGGAAGAAGAGGGGTTGAAGGTGCTACTGCTGGTGCGCTACTGCTACTGCTACTGGTGCCGTTGTTGGTGTGCTACTGGTGCTGTTCGCTGTGGGTGTTGTTCTTCGGAGAAGAAGAAGACACGCCTTCTCTCTCTCCCTCTCTCTCTCTCTCTCTCTCTCTCTCTCTCTCTCTCTCTCTCTCTCTCTCTCTCTCAATTTGGGGATTTAGGGTTCTAAGTTGGGGGAAAGATGCCAAATAGTGTCATTTTGTTGTTTGGATGCTGACTTAACTTTCCGATGAGCCATGTCAGCTTCAAAAATTAATAAAAAAGTGCTCAATTGGATTTTCGGCCAAATTGATTGGTGTTGGCACTAAAATGATCGTTTTTCAAATTTGTTGGCACTTAAGTGATCAAAAATAAACATTTGGCACCAAAGTAAGCGCCGTACATAACTTTTGACACTAATAGTGTACTTACCCCCAAGGGAAGTGTTTGGAGTGTGTCCATGCCTAGGATCTTGCGTATTAGCTTAAATTATATGTGTCTAATGGAGACAAGAGCTGGGTGAAATTGCATCATGGGACAATTTGAAAATATGTTAAGATAGTGATATGTTAAGACTACATGGGTAAATGTTGTATCTAGCTGGATTGCGTCCAGGAAAATGTTCATTGCTAGTTTAATCCAAGGCAAGCAAGTCCTAAATAGTGCTGTTCCTTGTCTTTAAAAGCAGTCCCAATTTATCTATCTCGAACTCAATGTTTATTTGGAAAACTCTAATTTGTCAAAAAAGTTTCATTAATGTTTTCCTTGCTTTAGCTGTACTATCGAAATGTTACCGTGTGCAGCCTCGTTTCTCTTATGTGCTTGTGTAATTGGAAGATACCTTTATTATGTTAAAACTTGCTGATGTTTCCGCCATTTGCTAATTTTTCTTTTCATGTATGCATAACTTGTCAATTTAACATTTGTTTTTTCACTCCAAATGTTGACTCACAAGTTCAAGTTGACATTTTTTAAAGTTATTTTCTCTTGACTACTCACTTTTCAATTTAGTTTGAGGTTATGAATATCTAAAATTGAAAAAAGCAGTTTAGTGTGGATTGCATCTGTTGTTTGTTGTCTTTAAACTTAAATTGCATTTTGTTATGTTGCATTTATTAGTAAATCGCAAGTTCATAAAAGGAAAATGCATTTTGGAGCCCTAAAGATGTTGAAATCTTTTGTAAGTTGTGCAATGAATAAATTGATAATGGCAATCGTCCTGCAAACAATAAAAGGGATGGATTGTGGCATCCCAGAAATTCAAAGCCAAGCCATAAGGTGTGTTAAAGTCTTTAATTAGGTGGTAGAATTTCCATGGCTTATGTTTTAGCCATTAGTCTTTTAATTTGATGATTTGTGCTTGTGATTGTGGAAATTTAAATTTAATAGATTAATAATCTATGCTTGGCCATATGATTTAAATTTCAATAACCAAAAATATCCCAAGACTTTGGCCAAGATGAAAATTGGAATTCAAAAATATTTAAAGAAGAATTTCAAAAAAAAAAAAGGAAAAAAGGGGATTAAATTCGAATGGGCCTTGGACCCATTGGCCTAAAGCTTGGTGGGCCAAGCTAGTCAGCCCATTAGAGCCCAAAGAAGGCTGTCGACCAGCCCAAGGAGGAGTGGCCGGATGGCCCAAGCCCAAGCCCAACTCCAAAGCCCATCTTGCATGGATCAAGACAAGTGGCAAGGAGAAGGCCATGCATTGGCCATGGTTGAGGCAAGGTAATCATGAGCTTTAGGGGAAATAAAAGGGGAGAAGAGAGAGGAGTGGCCGGATTCTTTTGGCCAAGAGAGAGGGTGAGAGAGAGAGAGAGAAATTGCGAGAGAGAGGGAGAGACCGTGAGGGAGAGGAGGCGGAGCCGAGGAGGAGCCACCGTGTCCCGCCGTCCGTTCGCCGTGTACGCCGCCATACGCCGTCGACCGTTCATCTTAGAGGCAAGTGGAGTCCTTTAACTTCTCTTGCATGTTTTTTTTGTTGATTGCATGTTAGATTTTAGGTGTTTTAAGTGCGAAAAACTGAGGTAAGGGTTGGTTGTTTTCAAGCCGTGTGACTGTTCTTGCTCGGTTTGTAGGAGTCAGTAACTTGTTTGAGCTTGCATGTGTGTTTGGAGTCCGATTTTGGCTTCGTTGTCTTCATAAAATTTGTAGCTAACATCTTGTAGTATAACATACTGAAATTTCGTGGAAAATGATGGAGGTATGAGGGGTTAAAGTTCTATTTTACGGATACCCCAGATCTGTGAAGTTTTCACTGACTTCTTGTTGGATTCTTGTTTGCATGTTGATTTTTGTTGAAGATTTGACTTCGATGTCTTCATGAAAGTTGTAGGTAACACCTTAAACTACAACATACCCAAATTTGAAGCGAAAAGAACCAGTATAGCCTAGTAAATCGGCTAGATCTTGGAGATGATGATTCTGGTGATGCATTCCGAGACACCCGAGACTTCATGGACTTAAATGGTGACCATACCTTGGTTATTTGACCTATATCTCTTCATGAAACTTGTAAAGTACATCTTGGTACATAACATACTCAAATTTCAGAGGAAAAGAAAGAGAATAGATGGGTGAAATCTTAATATTTCGGAGAAGTGTATTCTGGACGATGCGGTAGTGGTTCCAGAAGTTTCGTGGGGTTGTATAAATTAATATAAAAATAATTTGGCTTGGAGTTCTTCATGAAAAATGCACGAAAATGTCTTGGCTATCACCCTGTAAAATTGCGTAATTTTGGGAGGCCATATGAGTATTTTAATCGAATTTATTTGGAAACTGTGCATTCTGGTCATTATCCGAATATCATGTGCTATTTTGTGGAAATTGTGAAATTATGTGAAATTCAATTTGGCCATGAATTTCGTATGAAATTGTCATCCTATTGGTTTGTTTAATGATTGTTTAAATATTATGATTTTGGGAAAATCATAGATATTAAATTTAATATTTATTTATGAAAATAAATATATATAATAATAAAAAAATAAAAAAATAAAAAAATAAAAAAATAAAAAAGGATTATTTTATTGGCCATGAATTCCATTGAATTTATTATGCATTGTTATATGACATTGGTGTATGTATGATCATAAATTGTGATGCATGTGTGAATCATATGCCATGTAATAATGAGATTAAAAGGATGGTGAATGTGGAAAATGATATGTGAGTAAGAGGTTGTGGTGGAGGATGAGGCCGGAATGTACAAAGATGCATTGCCGGAATTCCCTGGGATATTCAGGATGCCCGGAATGTGGGGGGCCAGATGTCCGGTTGTATCTTGGATACATGCCCGGAGGTTCCTCGCGACACCAGGATTGGGGTGCGGGATGCCTGGTTAGAAGGGTAAAGGCCGGAAGCCCTGTTGGAGGTTTCTGCTCGAAGGGAATGCCTCGTGATGCTAGTTGAGATGCGAGATGCCCGGAATGTGGGGGGCCGGAAGCCCGGTGGCCTGGGAGGCTGAATGCTGGGAACCCTGTCAGAGGTCTTTGCCCGAAGGGATGATAATTGAGAATGGGTGATGTGGTGATCAAATCTAAAGATAGAAATGGAAATTAATGCATGATGGTGATATGCATGATGATAATGATGATGATGTGATGTGATATGATGATCACCTATGATATGATATGCATGATGATGTGATGATGATGATGATGATGCGTGATGTGATATGATGTGATATGATGATCATCCATGGTATGATATGCATGATGAAATGCATGATGATGATAATGATCTATGAGATGCCATGATGATGATATGTAAGATATGATGATGCATGATTGCGCATGACATGAAAGGTAAGCAATGCCTGCATCGTATGATGATATGCCTGATGTATTGAGTTGTTATTGGATTTCCCTATCTGCTGAGTGGTTGTACTCACCCCTTTTGGGGATAACATTTCAGATTAGCAAGTATGCCGCTACCTGCCGTCTCGCGGGGGGTGTTTTAAGATTATCTTTTTTTTTTTTTTGCTATAAAGCTCAAGAAAATGTTTATTATAACAGGAAAATCCTAAAATTAGAGCTTTTAGAACAAAAGGCATACATTCAGATCTTCAAGTTTTGTTGGATAGAATGTTTGCGGATACCGTTGCTACTTGAAGCATCACACAATGCTTATATATTGATGAGGATGTTTTTTTTTTTTTGGTAACCCAGGGAACCTCCGCATGCCGCTTCGCGGTGGAGAGTAAACCCTAGGGTGGACCGGCCGTCACCACTGACCTCGCCCACAGGTAAATCGCGTGTTTTTGCATTGAAGCAACGCTAACACGGAGTTTCGAACTCTTCCCCCTATGGATGGGGTACCAAGCCTTAACCATGCGGCCACCACGGGTGGTGGTTATTGATGAGGATGTTGTGGTCACATAATTTGACATCAGTGGTTCGGAAGGATTTACTGATGATAATATAAAGGGCGATATGGGTGAAAAGACTAGTGAACAACATTGAAGTGATAAAAGAATGTCGCAGAGTTTGGTGAGGCAATCTCAAGGAAAGAAACAAAAGAAATTGAGGACGGCTGATAAGCTAGCAACGCAAATGGAGATAATTTGTTCAGCTATTGAAAGTATAAGTTATGTCAAAGAGTTTGATCTTTACAAGGAACTCATAGAGATGTTAAAAACTATATCGGAGATTAAACAAGACCAAGAGTTATATTTTTTTCGCATTAGATTATTTTTCAAAAAAGAAAGATAATAGGCAAATCTTCATGAACTCGGATGGTGATAAAGAGAAAGTCACATGGCTCAAGTATAAGTTGGCACAATGTAATCATCACTAGGACATTTGCTATTTTTTTTTTTTCATGTGTAACGTTGTTGTAATGTGATACATATTTGCACTACTTATTTGTATTAGGTGGCGGAATATATTTATGCTATATTGTCAAACTTGTTTCCAATTAGTGTTCTTTTTATTGAGTGGAGTTTGCATACATACATATTTACATACATACATACATATAAATATATATAATAAGTGTTTTTTGTTGATGAATGATTTAAATAATTTGTTATATCTCCTATTCTAATTCTATTTTGTTACCTTAATCAGTTATGGATGATTATCCTAAAAAGGAAAACTATGAAAAAGAAGAAGAATATTGGCAACTTTATGTAGCTACATATACCTACGGTGTTTATCAGGCAACATATGGTCAAAAAATATCGTGCATGACCTCATCATATATAGGAAATACATGGTTAAAAGAGTTGATGAACATTGAAACTAATCCTGAAAGGTTTTATCGAATGTTTAGAATGGATAAAACTATATTTAAAAATTTAATGAATGATTTAGTGATGCGATATGGTTTGCAAGAATTTAGAAATATTGATGTTGCAAAAATGCTATGATTGTTTCTTCATATTTTAGGATATAATATAGGTAATAGGTTAGCACGAGAGTGCTTTTAGCATTCTGGGGAAACCATATACATGTTATTTAGTTTAGTTTTGGATAAAATATGTGAAATGGGAGCATATTTGATCCAACCATCCGATCGGCAATTCAAGGAAGTTCCAAAGAAGATAAAAAATAATACAAGATTTTTTCCACATTTTAAGATAAGTTATGATTATACAATAGAAAATATGAATTAAATATTAATCAAATAATATTCTTGTTCTTGTTTTAGGATTGCATTGGAGCTCTAGATGGTATTTATATCCGATGGTGGTACCTAGGAGTGAGCAGCTTTGTTTTACTGGTAAAAAAGGAACACCAACACAAAATATGATGGCCGTGTGTAATTTTAAAATGGAATTTACTTATGTTTGGGCCGGTTAGGAGGGAACAACTCATGATACTCGTATATTTTATGAAACCATTAGGAGACATGATTTACAATTTTCTCATCCTCCGAAAGGTTCATTACTTAATGATTTTTATGCATTAATATATGTATGTGTTATATGTTGATTAAATTTACAACCTTTTTGTGCAAGTAAATATTATTTGGTTGATGCTAGATATCCAAATCCCACGGGTTATTTGGGGCCATATAAAGAAGTTAGATATCATTTACTTGAGTTTTAACGAGGTCCTCAAGCGATGGGTTATAAAGAAGTGCTTAACTGTGCTCACTCTTTACTACAATCAGAAATTGAGCAAGCTTTTGGCGTATTGAAGAAGTGGAAGATTTTAAAGAGTATGCTAAATTATCCATATACAAAGCAAGTAAAATTTGTGATAGCAACGATGATTTGGCACAATTATATACGAAGAAATGCCGTGAATGATGCACATTTTTCTAGAGTGGATTTGGATCCAAATTTATATACAACGGATTCTGATGATGTAAATGAGGAGAATAATGTTTCAAATGATGATGTAGCATATGATATGGCATGTTTACGTGATCAAATAGCTATAAATTTAGGAAATAATTAAAGATATTTGTAATTTTTAAGGATAATGAGCTTTTTTCCTCAAAGCATATGTTATCATGTTTTTATTATAATGAAAGTATTCTTCTTATAATTGAGAAAGAGAACAAGTAATTTTTTTTCCATTTGATGGGCTTTAGTAAAAAAAGAAATTTTAATTTTAATAAAATTGTTTACACAACATCTTTAACATGGTTGTCAAATATAAATTAAAAAGTTGCAAACATCATTTTTTTTAATTTTAAACAAATAAAAATTAAAATATTTAGATTAATCATCAAAGGAGCTTTGTAAATGTGTTTTCTACCAAACAATATTTCTCTCGAAGTTACTTTTCAAAGCAAAATCTACCAAACGGTCTTTGCATTTCCTCTAAAGCCCTTTAGGCTAAACTGTTTTGCATTTTCCCAATGAGCTTTCCAAATGCTGAATCAAATGCACCCAAAATCCCTAACAAATTCATTCCATGATACCACTGTATTGGTTGGGAAGATCGTGTCCTTAGAGGCCTTCCACCAATGCTTAGCGTTTCCTTCCAGCCGATACTCTGCCAGGGTTATCTTCTCTGTGTTGCTACAGTTCAATAGCCAGAAGATTCTCTCCATTCCATCAATCCATTGCTTAGCCTTTTTAGGCTTCTCAGATTGATAAAGGAATGTGGCTTTAGCTTCAGAAATTGCTCTACTAGTCCTTATATAAGGCATTCTGCTGTAGGTTGCTATTGGGCTTGCAACTCCATTAGATTCCCTCTATTGGCAAGTGCCTGGAGAACATCCTCCATTCGAGGTTTTGCCCTCAAAATACTGGCTTCTGCCCTCGGTGGAGAATATCTTCTCGACCTCACCATGTTTCCTTGCAAATTACTAAGTATTACCCATGTAAATGATTTGTGACACCCAAGTCACTGATCGTACAAATGTTAGTGGAACCACATCAGTAACATATGCATGTTACTAGAATACACAAGTAACCTGTAATTGTTCAAGTGACAATCTATCATCTGTTGTCCAAAACAAATCAATCACATACATTTAGTGTTTTATCGCGAGCGTTCATCCTAACTCTTTCCACCACTAACATGCATTATCACTCCAGTCAAACTTATGCTATGATACCAATCGAGTTATGACATCCCCAACATGTCACAGATTACTATAAAACTACCAGTGCAATTATCTTTTTGTTTTGCTTTTTCTTAAGCATGGGGAAGTGTAAGGGACTAAAGTAATTCTAGGGTTCTTGCGATTTCTATGAACATGGCAACTTCATTTCTTATTTATTTATATATATCTATCAGGTGACAGGTTTGTTACACTAGGAAATTTCAGAAGGTTAGTTCTACTGACTTCACCTTATTGTACATCGTCACTCCTCCCAACCTAGCTGTACATGTGATTGCCTAAACCCTAGCTCTTGATTCTATCAAAGATCTTCCTAGCCCCAAAAACCAACTTCCCTCCTATCTTACTCCCATGTAGTGGGGTTGCCTCCGTCTTCGGGCCCATTGACAAACAGTGGGAGTGGACCCATTTGCGCCCATTGACATGGGTGTACATCCCAATGAAACCGAGCGTGACCTACCCTTTTGAGGGCACTACGTCCACGACCATACACCACTTGATATAGATAAAAATCGTATCCTGAAAGCCAAGGTCTACGAACTAATCCTACTCTAATGTGAAGTCAACTGGCGCCCCGTAACGGACCATAGGGAAGGTGTTGGAGAAATCTTTCCAAAATATTTTGAAGCTGACAAAACGTTTCTATCAGTCTAGTCTGGATATTTGCAGACCTTCTGTTTAGAGTCTGAAGACTTTCTGATCACCAGATTCAGCACTCAAGACTCAAGACTATTCTCATTGACAGTTTTTCTAATCCAGTGACGAAGGCAATCCAGAGCTGAAGTATTTGGTTGAGGATTTAGTCATATTCTCTGGAGAAGATCTCTTGGCTGGATAAAAATAACGGATTCTTTTATTCGTAATCTAGATCGTTTGAAGATCTGATGGTCGACGAAATATTCTTGGAAGGTTCTATTCTTGGAATCCAAGATCCTGATTGTATGGGCGAACATGATTGATAGGCTATCGTCAGGTTCCTTTAATAGCTCGAATGATCTTCTTAATTGATTCCGTCCAACGGGTAGATTGGAGGAATTCCTTTGGTAAGTGCCAACGGGTATGATGGCATAAAGGAGTATAAAAGGAAGACGTTCTAGTTGCTTTAGTGCATGATCGATAGAGAAATTCCGAGTCGAAGCACCCCGATTATTAGTCGATATATTTTGAGCGAAATTGTATACACAGAGAGTGTCTATACTTAGTGAGACCTTGAGCGAGTGTGGTAGATCATCTACACCGAGAAATCAAGGAAGAACAACGCCGTAACATCTCTTTGTTCATAGTGGAATCTAGGCCAATAGCGTCAGAAGAGTGGACGTAGGCTTGAAATAAGCCGAACCACTATAAACCGCGTGTTCAATTTTCTCTTCCCTTCTCTCAGTCTTACTTTGATTATTGTTTGTCTCAAATCTATCAACTGTCTAGTATTGTGCAATTATCGAGAAAAATCTTTTATATACCTATTCACCCCCCCTCTAGGTACTTATACTAGCTATATCAATTGGTATCAGAGCTCGTGTACTCACTTTATTTGAAGTGTTTTACTTCATAGTAAAAGATCCATGGCTAGTATGCTAGCACCAGGGCTGGTGGAAGGGCAAAGCAATACCAGACCACCCTACTTTGATGGAAATGATTACAACATCCGGAAGAATAAGATGAAAGCTTTCCTACGATCAAAGGATCCTCTCGGAATGGGACGTTGTAGAAAAAGGAATTACTCCTACAGCTGCATCGTCTCGAAAGAGGGAAAGAAACCGTTGAGACCAGCGGAATGACTCAGGAAGAGATAATCAAGAGACAAGCACTCGATGCAAAAGCAATTTACTCTTTATATTGTGCTTTGTCACCAACTGAATATAACAGAATATCTTCTTGTGTTACAGCAAAAGAAGTTTGGGACAGATTACATATCACCTATGAAGGAACAGATCGAGTGAAGGAAACTAGAATCAACATTCTCCTCGGTCAATATGAAGCCTTCAAAATGAAACCAGGAGAATCTATAACTGACATGTTTAGCCGTTTTACAGATATTGTCAATGGTCTTGAGAATCAATGACAAAAAATTTCTGATCCTATGAAGGTAAACAAGCTACTGCGTGGACTCTCCAAAGATTGGAATCACATAAAGACTTCAATAAGAGAGACGCAAAGAATTATGCCACTATCTGTCGACAAGCTGATTGGAACTCTTCAGTCTTATGAAGTGGAACGAATTAATTAAGACGAAGATCCAAAAGGTAAGAAATCCATTGCATTAAAATCAAATGATGATTATGATGATACAGATTCTGAAGATGATATGGACGATGAGGAGCTTGCTCTCATGATAAGAAGATTCAGAAAACTGAATAGAAAAGGAAGAAGGTTCTACTCAAAGAAACAAAGTTTTCAAAGACAGCAGACCAAGTCTGTTGATGATGAGGAACCAAACAAAGATGTAGTTTGCTTCGAATGTAAGAAAAAGGGACACATCATACTCAACTGTCCTCTTCTGAAGAAGAAGAGAGGAAAAGCTGAAAAGTTTCAAAAAGCTCTCAAAGCCGAAACCTGGAGTGATACAGAGTGTGAAGAAAGTGATAATGAATATGCCAACCTATGTCTGATGGCACATTCGACTCGCATCATTTCGGATCGACTTAGACAAGTGAATTTGAGGCAAGTAATTTTAAAATTCCTGTCAAAGTTTCTAAATACATTGATGAACTCGTGTTTTAGTCTTAAGACTTCTCTCAAAAGAATTTCCGAACTAAAAAGGAAAACTCAGCTCTAAAACAAAAGGAAAACGTTGTAAAAGAAAGAGTTAAAAGTTTAGACTTGAATGTTTTCACTCTTAAAGAAAATGAAGATAATCTTTTGAAAGAAAAGCTTTTTTAAAAACTGACTTATCAAATATTTCAAAGAAATTTTCAATAGGGTCCGAAAAACTTGAAAAAATTCTTTCAGCTCAAAGACCTTACTTCAATAAGTGCGGTCTAGGTATGACAGCAGAAACAATTCCCTTGATTGATTTTCCTAAAGTAAAAGAAAGAATTAAGAAAAGACCATCGAGAGAGGCTTACAAAAATCATTTCAAGAAAGTTTTTGTAAAGTCTGTAGGTCAAAATGCCCTCAGGTGTTCAAAGTGCAACAGTCTGGATCATTTTGAAAAAGAGTGTCCTATGGTTTGGAAACCTGTTAAGAAAGTATGGGCTAATACTGTTTATCTTACTAATACCAAAGGACCCAAGAAAATTTGGGTACCAAAGAAAGCTTGAGACTCTCTTTTAAATGTAGGTCTCCGTCAAGAAAAAGGTAAAGTGGTATCTTGACAGCGGATACTCAAGACACATGACAAGAGACTCAAATTGCTTCATAAAGCTTGTTCAAGTAAATGGTGGAAAAGTTTCCTTTGGAGGAAACAGCAAAGGAAGTATAGTGGGATTTGGAACTGTGAAAATTGGAAATCTCACAATAAGTAATGTTTCCCTAGTGGAAGGACTCAATTACAATCTTCTCAGCATTAGCCAATTGTGTGATACTGGTTTTAAGATCTTCTTTCAAGAAGGAACATGTTCTGGAACCAGTAAAGACTCTACTCAGTCTTTCATGGGTCGAAGACATGGAAATATCTATCTTCTAGATGTGAAACCAAATGAATTGCAATGCCTAATCTCAATTCAAGACGAAGCAAGCTTATGGCACAGAAAGCTTGGCCATGTCAACATGAAGCAATTAGCCAAAATCTCATCAAAGCAGCTTGTTCGAGGTCTACCCAAATTACTATACCAAAAGTCCGATCCATGCACACCATGTATTCTGGGAAAGCAAGTAAGAAATTCATTTAAGCCAATAAATCATGTCTCTACTAATCATGTACTACAGTTGCTGCATATGGATCTCTTCGGACCAACCAGAACCCAGAGCATAGGAGGTAAGAAATATTGCCTAGTAATTGTGGACGATTACTCCTGCTTTACTTGGGTATATTTCCTTGCAAGTAAGTCCGAAACCTTCCCGTATTTTGACAAATTTGCTAAAAATGTTCAAAATGAAAAAGAATGTGTTATCTCAAGTATAAGAATAGATCATGGAGGTGAATTTGAAAATCAAGATTTTACAAAATTTTGTGATGAATCTGGCTTTAAGCATGTGTTCTCCTCTCCATATACTCCTCAACAAAATGGGGTTGTGGAAAGAAAGAATAGATCTCTTCAAGAAATGGCTAGAACTCTTTTAATTGAAAGTAAAATTTCTTCACGATTTTGGGCTGAAGCTGTTTCAACAGCGTGCTATATCATCAATAGAGTCTTCTTAAGACCTATTATAGAGAAAACCCCTTATGAGTTATTCAAAGGTAAGAAGCCCATTGTTTCATACTTTCATGTGTTCGGTTGCAAATGCTTTATATTGAAAAATGCAAAAGATCGAGTTGGTAAGTTTGAAGAAAGATCAGATGAAGGCATCTTCCTTGGATATTCTACATCAAGCAAAGCCTATAGAGTCTATAACAAGAAGAGCCTAGTCTCGTGGAGGAGTCAATGAATGTCAAATTTCAAGACTCTACGCAAGATGAATCAAATCGACTCATTATGAAGAGTCTGAACCTGCTCTAGACCCTTCAAAGCTTACAACTCAAGAAGCATCTCAGACTCTGGAAGACCATCATCAAGTTGTTCATGAAGATTCAAATAAAGAAAGAGATCATCAACCAGACAAATCAACCAGTAACTGGAAGCATAAGTCCAGTCATCCCAAAGATCTCATTATCGGCGAAATTAATGAAGGAATTCGCACTAGAGCCAAAAGATGTGAAGAGTCTAGTGCTGTGGCTCTCATTTCTGAAATTGAACCAAAGAGCATAGAAGAAGCTTTATTTGATGAAAGCTGGATTGAAGCTATGCAAGAAGAGCTCAGACAGTTTAACATTAATGATGTCTGGGAATTGACATCTAAACCAAAAGGTAAAACTATTATTGGAGCTAAATGGGTGTTCAGGAACAAGATGAATGAAAAAGGAAAAGTCGTACGAAACAAAGCAAGACTCGTGGCCAAAGGATATATGCAAGAAGAAGGAATAGACTATGATGAGACTTACGCACCAGTAGCAAGGTTAGAAGCTATTCGACTATTACTTGCATTTGCTTGTTATAAAAATTTCAAGTTATTCCAAATGGATGTCAAAAGTGCCTTCCCAAATGGATTTATTCATGATGAAGTTTATGTGGAACAACCACCAGGGTTTGAAGACCCAAAGAAGCCAGACTCAGTCTTCAGACTGAAAAAGGTCTTGTATGGTTTAAAGCAAGCACCTCAAGCTTGGTACGACAGACTAAGTAAGTTCTTAATACAGAATTGCTTTGTCAAAGGTAAAGTAGATACTACTTTATTTAACAAAAAGGAAAACAAAAGCTTTTTACTTGTTCAAATATATATGGATGATATTATTTTTGGATCCTCTAATGAAAGTCTGTGCAAGAAATTTTCTAAGTCTATGCAGGATGAGTTTGAAATGAGTATGATGGGAGAGTTAACATTCTTTCTTGGTCTTCAAGTAAAGCAATTGAAGGAAGGAACTTTTATTTATCAAGAAAAATATGCTAATGATCTTGTCAAAAGGTTTGGATTGGAAAATTGCAAAAAGACCGACATACCGATGTCAAGTTCTTTGAAGATAGACAAAGATGAAGAAGGGAAGAAAGTTGATCAAAAGCTGTACATGAGCATCATTGGTTCACTTCTTTATCTTACTGCTTCTAGACCTGACATTTTGTTGAGTGTTTGCATCTGTGCTAGGTTTCAATCAGATCCTAGAGAATCCCATCTCAGTGTTGTGAAACGTATTATCAAATACGTTGCTTCATCTTCAAGCATCGGTCTTTGGTATCCTAAGAAGGGAGACTTTAATCTTCTGGGATATTCAGACGTAGATTGGCCGGTTGCAGAGTCGATAGAAAGAGTATTTCAGGAACTTGCCAGTTGCTTGGAAGCAGATGTTGTCTTGGTTTTCAAGGAAACAAAGCACCGTGGCTCTCTCAACAATAGAAGCGAGTATGTAGCTCTTGGAAGTTGCTCTTCGCAAATTCTATGGATAAAACAACAGCTACAAGACTTTGGAATTGAAGACTCATGCAAAGAGATTAGATGTGACAACACCAAGCGCAATCAATCTCACTAAAAATCCAATCCTTCATTCAAGAGTAAAGCATATAGAGATTCGACATCATTTCATTAGAGATCATGTTCAAAATGGAGAAATCTCGATTCAATTTGTTGATTCAAAAAATCAACTAGCGGATATATTCACAAAGCCTTTGGAGAAAAATCAATTCGATTTTATCCGCTCCAGACTCAACATTTTGAAGCTTGAGGAAGTTAAAGTCTAGAGACTCTCCAACCCTCAGACTCAGACATACATGGCCATAGACTGTAAGTTGTTATTATATTCAATCTCGAAAAGGTACGATCTTTAGTTCAGTTAATTTATAATTTTCGTGAAAAACGGAATCTTGTCTTTTCAAAAGGATTAACTTCTATTTTGTAGTTATTGATTTTAAAAAGAGGTGTCTGTTCACTTTCCTTGTGCCGATTGATCTTTCCTTTTTTAAACTGAGTTATATATATACGGTTTTCTTTTTCGCCTAAACTTCAAAACCCTAAAAGGCATTCTCCTCCCAATCCTGTCTCTACTTCGTGTTCATCTTCGAGAAAGTTGTCATCTTTTCTTGGGAAGCAAGTAAAGGAATCTTTCAATGACAAGGAAGGATGTCTTCTTCGAGGAAGTCTTCAAGAATCGCGAAAAGGAGACCACAGAGAATGAGGGAGGGGCCTACCCATTTCGATATCACCGAAAAAGAAGATTCATCGAGTCAGCAACAGAGCCCGATTCACTCTTCACCACGTCACTCAACACCATCTACCCCACAAGGTGCGGGTCAACAACCAGAGGAAGAAATAATCAAGGACGCAGACCCTGTAAGAGTCCAAAAACCTTATTTTATTTACAAGCTCTATTGTGCGATGAAGAGCATTGGGACTCCGCTGAACTACGTAGATGATTTCCTTAAAGATAAGAATTATGGGAATGAGTATATCTTTTTACGACGAATGGAGGATTTGGGAATTGCTCCTAAAGGAAAGGCTGAGGAAGCACTTGCGAACATTCCAAGTGACCCTCGTGTATCGGGACCGAATCCGACTGACGGGAACGATGATGATAAAATGTTCAGTGAATTTCAACCTAGAATGGGTGTTGCTGCGAAGGTGAAGGGAAAAATGATGGATTTGTTTAAATCAAAGGAATAGGAAAATCTATTCTTCAGACTGTTGAAACGAGGGGTGATAAACCCTAGAAATGTTGATTTCGATTTCTTGGATTTCATTAATGTAAACTTAAGGGAGAAGTTCAATCTGCTTCAGCTTGAGCAATTTTGCTCCGATACCACAGACGGTTATGCGCAATTGACAGCATACTTCTATTTGAATCTTAGCTTTTTAGATGCGAATAGAATATCATTCAGTGTTCGAGACCAAGTCTATGTGGTAGATGTGGACATGTTGGCTGACATAATTGGAGTTGAAAGAGGACACTATCAACCGATCAAAGTTTCAATTGCTCGAGCCTCATTGGAGCTTGTCAAAGATAGGGATACAGAGGGAAGTATTACCTATTCAAGGATGCGTGCCATCAACATCTTGCTTCACAAAATTGTGATCAACTGTATCAGGCCGAAGTCTACATCCAAGACTGACGTGTCTAATTCTGAGGCAAAATTGATGTACGCGATCAATACAGGGAAGAAGTTCTCTCTCCCTCACACCATTCTCTTTCACATATACAGAGCAATGGCGAAAGACAAGGGCCAATTGCCTTACCCAGGTCTGGTGACCAAGATCTTCAGACACTTGAATATTGAACCTCCACATACTCTTTGTGTTCGACCATGCGAAAAAATGGTGGTAGGTTTTAAAATGCTGACAAAAATGCGTCTGAAAGAGCTTGCTAAGGTAATGGAGAAGTTCAGAGTGAAGACTCTAGTACCTTCTGCTTCAAAGAGAAAAGGGAAGGAGCCCATTGGTGCCCCATCCAAAAAGAAAAGAACTCTCATCTTGGAGGATGAAGATGAAGAGGAAGATCTCACTATCTTTGCATTGATAAGGACCAGACGTTCTGTACCTGAATCGATAGAACATCAGAAGAAAGGGAAAGAAGCAGAGGAAAGAGAACAGAGAGAAGAAGAGGAGCAAGCAAAGAACAGAGAAGCAGAGGAACAGCAAGAGAAAGAGAAAGAAGCTGAAGAAGAAGGAGAAGCGAGAGAAAGAAAAGTCTCGTAGATGAAGCCGGAGAGAAGGGGAATCTAGATCCGAAGAGCCCGACCATCACTCTTCCCCATTTGAGGTCCTAGAGACAAGGGGGAGATGGCGAGCAAGGAAGGACTACACCACATGCTGTCAACAGTGAAGGTGTAAGACGCTCACCAGCAGATCCAGAAGATTTTCAGGCTTCTAAAATGCCTGAAGAAGGACATGATACGTCAACACCAAATCTGCAAGATTATACAGAAGGTCCATCGTCTGCATTCACTCCATCCGAGAGAGCAAATGCAAGCACACAGACGGACAATACAGCAGATTTTCGTCGTATCCTTGATGTTCTTTTGGAAATGCAGGGTCAAATCTATGCTCTGGACTATGAACTTCAAGTCATGAAGAATGCTGGACAAGCATCTTCTGGTACCCTGGCAGATCAAATAAAAGACCTCGCTCTTCAAATTCAAGCCAATGCCAAAGGAGAAGAGGTGGCTCATCTAAGGGAAGACTTGAAGAGGCTGGAAGGTATCATACAGTCGATGGGAGATTTCCAGATTGTGCGCATTCCAAAGTAGACTTGACTCTTTTCTCACCTTTTTAATGATGACAAAAAGGGGGAGAATTGCAATTTGAACTTTAAACTTTGACTTTAAATTTCTTTTGTGTGTTTGAATTTTTGTTTTTGAGTATGACTTGGGTGAACTTGGGTGTGAACTTGAATTTGATTGACTTGGGTGTAGATTTTGATGCTTGACTATTTACATTTATATAAAATGTTGTTGTATGGTATTACTCATGAAAGACTAACCAATTTTCTGTGGATGCAGAGTCTGGTTGATTTATTAATCTTTATGAGATAGCCATATTGCTTGAGTAATGATTTTGCATATCAAAGTTGTTTAAATCTACAAGAAAGTTTTGTCACCATAAAAAATGGGGAGATTGTTGGAGAAATCTTTCCAGAATATTTTGAAGCTGACAAAACGTTTCTATCAGTCTAGTCTGGATATTTGCAGACCTTCTGTTTAGAGTCTGAAGACTTTCTGATCACCAGACTCAGCACTCAAGACTCAAGACTCAAGACTCAAGACTATTCTCATTGACAGTTTTTCTAATCCAGTGACGAAGGCAATCCAGAGCTGAAGTATTTGGTTGAGGATTTAGTCCTATTCTCTGGAGAAGATCTCTTGGCTAGATAAAAATAACGGATTCTTTTATTCGTAATCTAGATCGTTTGAAGATCCGATGGTCAACGAAATATTCTTGGAAGGTTCTATTCTTGGAAACCAAGATCCTGATTGTATGGGCGAACAGGATTGATGGGCTATCGTCAGGTTCCTTTAATAGCTCGAATGATCTTCTTAATTGATTCCATCCAACGGGTAGATTGGAGGAATTCCTTTGGTAAGTGCCAACGGGTATGATGGCATAAAGGAGTATAAAAGGAAGACGTTCTAGTTGCTTTAGTGCATGATCGATAGAGAAATTCCAGAGTCTAAAGCACCTTGATTATTAGTCGATATATTTTGAGCGAAATTGTATACACAGAGAGTGTCTATACTTAGTGAGACCTTGAGCGAGTGTGGTAGATCATCTACACCGAGAAATCAAGGAAGAACAACGCTGTAACATCTCTTTGTTCATAGTGGAATCCAGCCAATAGGTTGTCAGTGCAGAAGAGTGGACGTAGGCTTAAAATAAGCCGAACCACTATAAACCGCGTGTTCAATTTTCTCTTCCCTTCTCTCAGTCTTACTTTGATTATTGTTTGTCTCAAATCTATCAACTGTCTAGAATTGTGCAATTATCGAGAAAAATCTTTTATATACCTATTCACCCCCCTCTAGATACTTATACTAGCTATATCAGAAGGGAGGTGGAATCGACATTCTATTGATGTGAAAAGATGAAGTCAATAACCAGTGAGTCTAAACCTCACAAGCAGAAGATTCATTGGTCTATACTACATAAATCAATTATCATATTGACAAAGAAAACCTCAATAAAACGTTCAATAAATTATTTGCACATCAACTTACCTGAGAACTTTTTCAAATTATATGACAAATCAATACAGGTAATAACTTTTTCTCAATAGATAATTAGTAGTTCAGTTCAGGAGTACTAAACCTATATTCAATATAAATTCATATAGCCATCATCATTCGGAAACCCCGTTACCCCCCCCCCACCCGCATCTCGCATCCATCCGATGTTGTGAGGACATATGGGGGACCTACATTACAACCCTTAGGCATTTGGAGGAATCCAATGACCCCTCAAAGCATCCCTACTATAACCCAGGGCATTGCTGTCTGAAGGATCGATGGCATTCTCAATCACACATCCACATCATAGTGCATCAATTCCTTAATCCAATTAAAAGTACATCAACATCACTACTATTCAGGGACTCAAGCATGCATTTAATGAATCATTAGTCATTTTTATCCCCTAGACTAATAGAAGCTTGCTCGTGCCGATATTAGATGAACTGTCAAAAGTCTCTCGCATCTTAGGCCCTAAACTAGCCTTATAAGGTGTCTTGTGCACCTTTAGAAACAATAGTTGTTGCCTAGGTAAACGAGTTTTACAAATTATGAAACTTTAATATGAGGTAGACAGGACCTAGAGGGACATTTTTATGAAGGACTCGAAGTCTGATTCAAGTTTGTATAGTTCTAAATAATTTTTCAAATCGGACCCAGAACAATAAGATTTTCCAAAATGTAATTGAGTAGGAGAATAAATATTTCACCGACCAAATGAGACTGAAAAATTATGGAAATTTAATATGTGGTAGCTAGGATGTACTCTACAACTTTCATGAAGGACACATGTTAGAATTTTGGAGTGAAAAATTTGTGGAAAATGGAAAACAATGAGGGGTCGGTGTAGTAAATCCAAAAATAGATTTCCCACTCCTTAGCTTTTCAAATATATTTTTGTCGTATGAAGTCCAAAAATTATAAAATTAATGTATCTTGTAGAACAACCAACAAGGGATGACTTTTGTCGAGAACACTCCATGAAATTTGCATCAAATAAGTCGACACAAAATTAGTAAAACCTCGGGGTCAGGCTAAATCAAACCTAGACTTGACAATAAATTCTCATTTTAGCTCAACTTGTGGCACTCTCAATCTAAGCATGTACGTGGATTCGGTATATAATCTTCCCATAACACATATACAAATAAAATGGCTAAAATCTTAACCCATTTAACTATATAACTTCATCCAAGACTGGCGAGTATAGGCTACACATTCGGAAACACTAAATTTAATGGATTTTTTAGGAAACCCTCATCGTCACACGACAAATGATCGATATAGTATAGAATAAGGGATATCTACTTGCCTTGGGTCTGTAAGTGCTAGTATGAACACCTAGAGGGGAGTGAATATGTGTGGAGACAATTTTTCAAAAGAAATAGTAGAAATATTTTGCTTTTAAAACAAAGTTTGAATAACAACACACTTTGAGCAAGTTTAGACTTTAATAGTTAAATAGAATTACAAACAAAGTAAAGGAGTTTAAGCAAGAGAATAAGAACACATAAATTATAGTGGTTCGGCTTATATCAAGCCTACATTCACTCTCCACGCTGAAAGCCTACTGGCTAGATTCCACTAAGAATCAAAAGATATTTTACAACTTTGCGATCTTGACTTCACAGTGAAGAGTTTCTACTAGTCTTTCACAAAGTCTAACTAAGTGTTTCTCTCTTTTGTATACAACTTTGAGCTTAGTTTATCGAATGACAAGAAAATGGTAAGCTTCATAATTTGAAATTTTTCTTTCATGCACTTTATCGAACAACTAGAGAGTCCGCCTTATATACTCCTTCATGCCTTCTCAACCGTTGGCGCTTTCCAAAAGGATTTTTCCAATCTACCCATTGGACATAATCAATCAAGGAGAACTCGAGTCATTTGAGAATTGTAAGAAAAGCCCGTCAATCCTGTTCGCCCATATAATCGGGATCTTGGTTTCCATAAGTAGATTCTTTCCATATTTACTTGTAATCCAAAAAGATTTGATTTATCTAAATGATTTCAATAAACATAATCAATCTCGTAGATGATATATCCAACCAAAAAGCCCATCCATAAGCCATATGAATCAAACTCCTGAAGAAATAAACAAAATCTCGCATTTGGATAAGTCTTCATTCTTCAGTAGCATTCAATATGGAATTTGTCAGTGTGGGCACACTTTGACACAAAGTCTGGGAGAGACTTTGACACAAAATCTGGTCCTCTTCAAACTTTGACACTAAAATCTGAAAATCTTTAGAATAGACTTTGAATAAGTTTTGTCAACTTCAAAACATCCAATGAGTTTTCTCCAACAATCTCCCCCTTTTTGATGGTGACAAAACTTCCCTGCAGATTTAAGAACTTATAACCTGCAAAACAACACTTTAGCAGTACATGATATCTAAAAAACAAGTGGATAAGGATGTGGATGGCATCGATTCTGCAACCATAGAAAACATGTTAATCTTGAAAAATAATCAAACACCAAGATTAAAATATCCACATCCATCCACATCCATGATCACATCATCACAACCAGTCAAACAAAGTCAAATCTGCAAAGTTTAGTTTAAGTTAAAAAAAATAATTGATCAAAAGTAAATCTACACATTCTCCCCCTTTTTTGTCGCAGCAAAAAGTGGAGAAAATCAAGATTAAAAAAGATAGGATGAAATCAAATTTGTCTTGGAATCCAAATGAGTTAAAAATCCTCCATTGACTAAACTGTCTCTCCAGCTTTCACACTATCTCTTTCAGCTTCTTAACATCTTTGATCTTGGCAGTTTGTGAAACTTATTGTTGTAAACCTTGAAATAGAAAGTTTAAAGATTGTACCTTCTCATTAAGAGAATCTGAAGTAGATTGCAAAGCAGATTGAAGCTTCTGAATCTCACACTCTATTCCATATTACTGTGCTTTTATCTCCACAGAGCTCGAGTAGCCTTTGAAAGTCTGCATTAGGTTTTGTTTGTGCACTAGTCTCAACATGTTCAGTTCATGGAGTGTTGAGAGATGAGGGAACATCAATTGATCTAACTCCAAGACTTGGAGTAGATTCTCCAATATTAGCTTTAGGAAAAATGAGAAGCATAGACATCTTCTGGATCGGCAGGAGATTGACTAACATCATCACTTGCAAAAAGAGGAGAAGAAGAACCTTTTTTCTCATGGGCTCCCTCTTTCCTTGCCTACAGGTGGAGAGAGGAAAACTTCTTCTTGACCTTTCTTGTTTCCAGCACGAAAGTGATGTTCTTTTTCTATTCTTTCTCCCACTTGGACACTCCTTGTTGCTTCAGAATCCTCAGATAAGGATATTGCAACTGTTATCTCATAGGAGTCATCCTGACCCTCTTCTGCTACAACTTCTCTTCCTGCTTCTTCTCTTTCTTCTTCTCTTTGCTTTGTGTTTGCTTTCTCTCCTTCTTCCATCTCCTTGTGTTTCTCAAAGCCAACAAAGCTTTGAAGATTTTTCAAGGCCAAGGCTGAAATGGTAAGATTATCATCATTCTCTTTGTCCTGTAGGATGAGGGATATTTTCTTTTGACAGGTTCTTTCATAATTTCCTTTGCATTTTTCTTCTTTGCAACATATTCTTTCTTGGTTTTGCTAGGAGATCCCTTCTTCAAACACTCTAAAGCTTTGTTAAGATCTTTTAGCCTCATCTTCGAAACCATTTTTAGTCCTATAACCATAAGAGCAACAATTCTAGTGTAGAGAGAGGCTGGAAACTTGATCTAAAAATGTTTGAACAATTTTATGACTAGCGCCGAGTAAGGTAGCTGTCCATTGTCCTTCATAACGATCCTATACATGTGCATTAGGATTGTATGAGGGAGTAAGAACTTCATACCATTGGAGATAGCAAACATAAGTCTAGCTTCAAATTGAGAAACATCAGTTTTTGAAGTAGGCTTTGGTATGATGCAGTTTATGACGATTTTGTGCAGCAAGACATTTGAGGTTGTCATTTTGGAATAAGTGATGCTTCCTTCGGGGAGTCTATCCCTAACAAGGAATCTTGTTGCATGACCAACCGAGACATTTATTGGTTGGAAACCACTCATTTCCACCCCAATAACGTCAGCCAAAGTGTTAACATCCACCAAATATTCTTTATCACTCATAGTGAATTTGAAGCAATTCTGATTAAGAAAAGAAAGGTTTGAATAGAAAAAGATAGTCAACTCCGGATAAGCAATAGTTGTCTCGGAGCAAAAGCCTTCAAGTTGAAGGAAAGCAATTTTTCCCTCAAATTCATGTTGATCGAATCTAAGAAGTCAAAGTCAACCGATCGATGGTTCATCACCCCTCTTTTAGCATTTGGAAATAAACCTTTTTATGATCCTTGGAATGAAAAAGCTTTGTTCCTACACCAGGCATTTCAGAAGCAATGGCCATCCTTGGCTGAAAATTTGAGAACATCATCTCATCATCGTTTTTGCTTTTAGGCTGATTGAAAGAGCTAAAATGAGGATCGACAAGAAAGTTACTAAAAGCCTCATTTGCTGCTAATTTCTTTGCTATTCCTAAACTTTCCATTGTTCTAAAAAAAAAACATTTCATTCTTGTATCCTCTTTCTCTTAGAAATTCATCGATAAAGGGACATTGGCAAACCACCCATTTTCAAACGACCACAAAATTTAAACAGAACTTGGGGAGTCATGGTGCGAAGAGGAACAACATCTTGTTCAATTTCCTCTTCCAACAGTTCACGATGAGGATTCTGCATAGCATGCTGTGGAGAATGTTGTGGAGATTCTTCTTCTTCAATCAGATCAAAATGAGTCAGTCCCTCAGGCATATTATGTGGTTCCTTGCTTGCGATCCGATACGACTTTCTTTGAAAAGACATCTTCGCAGTCGTGGAGGATTTTCCGAACATGTTCAAGTGAAAAAGATGAAAACTTATGGAACACACTTGAGAGTAGCAATGAGAGAGTAGAGAGTCTATATTCTAGAGTTTTGAAAAGAAGTGCTCGAATACAAAGGGGTATATAAAGAAAATGAAGAAAAGGGATAATCGAAATGTAATAAAGGAAAAAGAAAACTGCATTTTCTTGAAATAAACTAAAAATAAAAAACTGCTAGAAATTAAAAAATTTTAAAAAATAATTTCTAAAAATAAAATAGGTAAGCAAAATTTGAATAAAGTCATACCTTTTCACAATTTTTATACTAAAAATAAAATACCTTGATTCAAGTCAGTTTCTCACTAATGTAGCATATGGAAATTCTAAGTCTGGACAGCTCCAGACTTTACTCCAAAGGATAAATAATATTCAGCTTTGTGCGAATAAACTCAAATAGATTTTTCTCCAAAGGCTTTGTGAAGATGTTTGCTAGCTGATTCTTTAAATCAATGAACTGAATCATAATCTCTTAATTCTAGACATGATATCTTATAAAGTGATGTCGAATTTGTATGTACTTTGCCCTCGAATGAAGAATTGGAATCTTGGTGAGGTTTATTGCACTAGTATTGTCACATTTGGTTTTGGTACATGATTCTTCAATTATAAAGTCTCTTAGCTGTTGTCTTATCCACATAATTTGAGAACAATAGCTCCAAGAGTCACATAGCTACATATTCTACATATTACCACCGCCCGCGGTGGAAGCGTTGGTTAGGGCTTGATAGAGCCCAATACAGGGGGAAGGGTTTTTTAGAACCAAAATACCATCATATTTCCCGGCGCTCCGTGGTTGACAAGTTGGGTCATCAAAAAATCAAAAAAAAAAAAAAAAAAAAAAAAAAAAAAAAAAAAAAAAAAAAAGAAGTGCATATTTTCTATCCACTTTACATCCACCTTACAACATGCTAGATATCTAAATATCCAAGAAGAGTAAAATCTCATTATTTTGGATACCACATGTCTAGCTTTGGTGTAGTTGCAACATATTTGATGATGCATTTTACAACACTTAAATGAGATTCTTTAGGATCATATTGAAATCTGGCACATATGCAAACATTAAACAAAATGTCAGGTCTAAATGCAGTAAAGTAAAGAAGAGAACCGATCATGCTTTTGTAAAGCTTCTGTTCTACTTTCTTCCCTTTTTTATCCTTGTCCAGCTTCGAGGAACTTGATATAGGTGTCTCTGTCTTTTTGCAATTCTCTAACCCAAATTTCTTAATAAGATCTTTGGCATATTTCTCCTAGTGAATGAATATATCTTTTTCAATTGTTTAACTTGCAATCCCAGAAAGAAGGTTAACTCACCCATCATGCTCATTTCGAATTTATCCTGCATAGACTTTGAAAATTTTTTGCATAGATTTTCATTAGGAGAATCAAAGATAATATTATCTACATAAATCTGTACCAATAAGAAATCTTTTCCTTCTCTCTTTATGAACAAAGTAGTTATCTACTTTTCCTTTTTCATAATCATTATGTATTAAGAACTTACTCAACCTTTCATACCAGACTTGAGGTGTTTGCTTCAGTCCATATAAGGCCTTTTTTAGTCTAGTGAGTCTGGTTTTCTTGAATCTTCAAATCCTGATAGTTGTTCCACATAAACTTCTTCTTGAATGAAAATATTAAGGAATGCACTTTTGACATCCATTTGGAATAACTTGAAATTTTTATAGTAGGCAAAAATAAGTAATAATTTAACTGCTTCTAACTTCGCCACTGGTGCATAGGTCTCATCATAGTCTATCCCTTCTTTTTGAGTATATCCTTTGGCCACTAGTCTTGCTTTGTTCCTGATGACTTTTTATTTCTCGTTCATCTTGTTCCTGAAGACCCATTTTGTCCCGATTATAGATTTACCTTTAGGTTTTGGAATCAGCTCCCAAACATTGTTGATGTTGAACTGTCTGAGCTCTTCTTGCATGGTTTCAATCCAGCTTTCATCAGACAAGGCTTCATCTACATTTTTTGGTTCTATCTCAGAAACAAGTGCTAAAGCACTTGACTCTTCTCGCCTTTTGGATCTGGTTTGAATTCCTTCATGAATGTTGCCAATGATGAGTTCTTTGGGATGACTTGACTTGTTTTTTTAGTTGCTACTTGATTTGAAAGTTTGAAGATCCTCTACTTCGATTGAAGCTTATCGATCTGTTTGTTGTTGTTCTCCAAAAGTCTAAACCTCTTCAGGAGAAGTAGATTTTATAAAGTTTGAAACAAATTCAGACTCTTCATGTTGAGTCTAGTCTGGTTGAGTCTCCTCAAATTTGATGTTCATGGATTCTTCCACAAACTAAGTATTCTTGTTAAAGACCCTGTAAGCTTTGCTTGTGATCGAATAACCAAGGAAGAGTCCTTCGTCTCATTTCTCCTCGAACTTTCCAGATCAATCAATAGGATTCTTCAAAATAAAACATTTACAGCTAAAGACATGGAAATAAGAAACATTCGGCTTCTTTCCTTTATATACTTCATATAGAGTTCTCTCCAAGATAGGCCTCAAGAACACTCTGTTGATGATGTAGCAAACTATAGAAACTGCTTCTGCCCAAAATTGAGAGGATATGTTGCTCTCAATTAAGAGGGCTCTGGCCATCTCCTATAAGGATCTATCTTTCCTTTCCACAACCTCATTTTGTTCTGGAGTGTGTAGAGAAGAGAAAACATGCTGAAACCATATTCATCACAAAACTTCATCAAGTCCTGATTCTCAAACTCACCTTCATGGTTAGTTCGTATGCTTGAAATAGTATAACATTTTTCATTTTGAACCTTATTTACAAACTTTGACAAGTAAGAGAAAGCTTCAGACTTACTTGCCAGAAAGTAAACCCAAGTGAAGCGAGAGTAATCATCCATGATTACTAGGTAATATTTCTTTCCCCCAATACTCTGAGTTCTAGTTGGTCCAAAAAGGTCCATATGTAGAAGCTACAAAGCTCGATTGGTAGAAACTTGATTTATAGGTTTAAAGGTACTTCTAACCTATTTTCCCAGAATACATGGAGTACATAGTTTTGACTTTTGATAAGTTAGGTTAGGAAGACCACGTACAAGTTTCTTGGAAGAAATCTTAGTAATTTGCTTCATGTTGACATGACTAAGCTTTCGATGTCGGAGACTTGTTTCATCTTGAATAGAAATAAGACACTGAGAACTTTTTGGGTTTACATCTAGAAGATAAATATTATCATGCCTTGGCCTAGTAAAAGATTGGAAGAAGTTTTGACTTGTTCTAGAACAAATACTTTCTTGGAAGTTGATTTTGAATCCAATGTTACAAAGTTGGCTTATGCTAAGTAGATTGTAATTCAAACCTTATACCAAAGAAACATTGTTAATAGTTAGGCTTTCAACCTTCACAATTCCACAACCTACAATTCTTCTCTTATTGTTTCATCCAAATGAAATTTTTCCTCCATTCAGTCTAACAAGCTTTATAAAGCAGCTTAAGTCCCCTGTTATGTGCCTCGAGCAGCCACTATCGAAATACCATTTGATCTTTCTATTGATAGTGACATGCAATCATAAGAAGAACTCAAGTTTTCTTTGGTACCTAGATTTTCTTGGGTCCAAGAGAGTTAGCGTTAAAAATGGTCTTTGCCCAGTCCTTCTTAATAGGTCTCCAAACTTTGGTACATTGTTTTTCAAAATGTTCTCAGCTGTTACACTTTGAACATTTGAGTGCACTTCAGCCATTAGGTTTTACAAAAACTTTTTGAAAATGATTTTTGTAAAATGCATTTGCAGGTCTTTGTTTAAGTCTCTCTTTTACTTTGGGAAAATCAATCAATGGAATTGTTTATGAAGTTATACATAAACCAGACTTGTTAAAATAGGGTCTTTGTACTAAAAGAATTTTCTCCAATGTTTCAGATCATTTTAAAAATCTTTTTGTGATACTTGAAATATCTTCTTTCAAAAAATCATTTTCCTTCGAAAGAGAATAAGAATTTACTTTCAAGCCAACAAAACTTTTATCCAGACTTTCAAACTTTTCTTTCTAAGAAATTTCCTGTTACTTGAGTTTAAAATTTTCCATTTTTAGTTCAAAGACCTTTTAAGAGAGGTTTTGAGACTGAGACAAAGTTCTTTTATGTACTTCGAGACTTTAACGGGAATTTTTAAATTACTAACATCAAGTTCTTTGTTAGAGTTTGAATCAAAATTTATTTCTGATTCTGAGTTTGAATCGGAATGAACCATTAAACAAATGTTGGCATATTCTTCTTCACTTTCTTCGCACTCAGTGTCACTCCAGGTTTCAGCTTTGAGAGCCTTCTTGTATTTCTCAGTTCTTCCTTTCTTTTTCTTCAACAAAGGAAAGTTAGGTATAATATGCTCATTTTTCTTGCATTCGAAGCATATTACATCTTTGCTGGTTTCGCTGTCCTTAGTTGGTCTCTTCTGGAAATTTTACGTGCTCTGTTTCTTCCAATTGAATCTTCTTCCCTTTCTATTTAACTTTATGAACTTTTTGATTATAAGTGTTAGCTCCTCATCATTCATATCGTCATCTGAATCTATATCATCAAAATCATCGTTAGATTTTAAAACAATTGACTTCTTACCTCTTGGATCTTCTTCCTCATTGATCTGCTCCACTTCATATGATTGGAGTGTGCCTACTAGTTCGTCTAGTGAAAGAGGCATAATCCTCTGGGTTTCTCTAATTGACGTCTTCACGTGATTCCAGTCTATGGAGAGTCCACGCAGCAATTTATTGACCTTCATTGGTCCTAAGATTGGTTGTCCTTGATATGCCAATCCATTCACGATTTTAGTGAAACGACTGAACATATCAGTGATGGATTCTCCAAGCTTCATCTTGAAGGCTCCATACTAATCGAGTAGAATATTGATTTTCGTTTCCTTTATTTGATCAGTTCTTTCAAAGGTAACATGCAATCTGTCCCAAACTTCTTTCGTTGTTTCACAAGAGGAAATTCGATTATACTCAGTAGGAGATAAGGCGCAATATAAAGAGTAGATAGCTTTAGCATTAAGAGCTTGTCTTTTGATTAATTTTGCTTGTGTTATTTCGCCAGATCTACAACTTCTTTTCCTCTTTCTAAGGTTGATGTTAGCTTTGGGATTGATCCCTTTTTCTACCACATCCCACTCCAGGGAATCTTTCAATCTCAGAAATGTCTTCATCTTGTTTTTCCACACATTGTACTCATTCCCATCAAAGTAAGGAGGTCTGGTGTTACTTGACTTTCGATCAATCCTGGAGCCAAAATACTAGCCATAGATCTTTAGTTTAAAAGTAAAAACACTTCAATAAAATAAGCACATAAGCTCTAATACCAATTGTAAGTGCTAGTATGAACACCTAGAGAGGGTGAATAAGTGTGAAGACAAATTTTCAAAAGAAACAGTAGAAATATTTTGCTTTTAAAACAAAGTCTGAAGAACAATAGACTTTGAGTAAGTTCATACTTTAGCAATTAAATAGAATTACGAACAAAGTAGAGGAGTTTAGGGAAGAGAATAAGAACACATAAATTATAGTGATTTGGCTTAGATTAAGCATACGTCTACTCTTTACGCTGACAGCCTACTGGTTGGATTCCACTAAGAATCAAAAGAGATTTTATAGCTTTGTGATCTTGACTTCACAGTGAATAGTCTCTATTGGTCTCTCAAGAAGTCTCACTAAGTGTTTCTCTCTTTTGTATATAATTTTGAGCTCAGTTTATCGAATGACAAGAAAATGGTAAGCTTCAGATTTTAAAATTTTTCTTTCATGCACTCTATTGAACAACTAAAGAGTCTGCTTTAAATACTTCTTCATGCCTTCTCGACTGTTGGCACTTTCCAAAAGAATTCTTCCAATTTACCCGTTGGACAGAATCAACAAGGAGATCTCGAGTCGTTTGAGAATTGTGATGAAAGTCTGTCAATTTTGTTCGCTCATACAATCAGGATCTTGGTTTCCATAAGTAAATTCTTTCCATATTTACTTGCAATCTGAAAAGATTTGATTTTTTTAAATTGATTTCAATAAAGATAATCAATCTTGTAAGTGATATATCCAACCGAAAAGCCATTCATAAGCCATATGAATCGAACTCCTGAAGAAATAAACAAAATCTCACATCTGGATACTTTGACACAAAGTTTGGGAGACTTCAGACTTTACCACAAAATCTGGTCATCTTCAGACTTTGACATAGAAGTCTGAAAATCTTCATAATAGACTTTGAATAAGTTTTGTCAACTTCAAAACATCCAAGGAGTTTTCTCCAACAAGGTCCTCGTGAGTTGCGGTGGTGGCTTGGTGGAATGAAGGCGAACTCCTAGATCGTTGATGCTTGAGCTAAGACAATGGTGTCATGACACAAGCGAACAAGCTGAGGAGAGGGCATGTGAGAGTTGCGGCCTGGTGGTTGGCTATGTGAGGCTGCGGGCTGAGAGGGTCAACGGTGGATGGAGTTAAGAGATGCAGAGATGGGCGGAGATGAGGGATGTCTTTGCTGGCTTCTGTCTAATGGCTGCTTTTAGTTCACGGTTGCTTCTGGTTCATGGCTGCAATGGAAATGGAGAGAAGGGGTTATCTTAATCACGTACGTGACCGTTGTTTCGATGCATGGATCATGTAAATCCATAAGATCATCACAGTGGTTGATCAAGCAGTGATGACTTGATTACTTTACAAGCCGATAATCATTAGTCTCAATTCCTAATCTATCATTTGTATCATAAAACTTTGGTTAGTCTGTAAAAAAATAGGTGCGCAACGTGGATCTTACACCTTACTCGCATTGTGGTGGGGTGAGGATAGACGAGCTCACCCAGTCCGCGATGGTACATGGGCAAAATGTTCAGCCTCAAGCTGAACATCCTCTTGCAGTAATCTATAATCTAAGGAAAAAAAGGGTTACAACGACTAAACTTGCCGGAGGAAGGTTAGAATGTTAGAATTAGTGCAGGTGCTTTAGATTTTCGGATGAAAGATTTCATGAAGTAGTTGACATGTGCAAATGCACACCTGGATTGTCACATTATCCTCCATCAAGCTTTTCGATAGCAGGACGAAACATGACTTTATGTGCATCGGTGCGTGTCAATATCACAATGTTCATATATCTCCTAAATGCTTTTGCCAACAATATATAGGTCGATCTTTATATAAAGTTGGATAAAATATTTGTTTGATCGATCAGTGATATGGATTAATGTTGATGCAACAATTGGGGAGATCTCATACTTACGAGGTTAATTTGGTGGTTGAACAGGACGTTTATTTACATTTATGCGGACAAGAAATTGAAAAGATCATGAACAATTCGCATGGACAATATATACATGAAACGATTAGCAGAATTTGAGCTTCCTCATGTGTAATCATTAGAAGTGAGGAAATTTCAAGTTGAAATACACTATTGATGAATGTTCTTATATAAGCAAAATTTAGGCCATAGTGACAGATAGGAAAATTCATTATATGTGATGAAAGTTACAATCAAAATGTATTTTCTCGATTATTTTAAAATTCATCTTGAGAATGTTGAGTAATGATAGATGATTCTTAAATCACAAACACTAAACTCATTAGACTAAATAAATAACTCAGATTAGTGCCAAACTAAGGGACAATGCATACATTTTCGATAAAGCACGACGGGCCTCTCAACTTCTAACTTTTATATTTAACTTTTTTTATAGCACTGGAAAATTTTAAGTTAACATTTAAACATTTAAAACATATAAATTTCGAAATGTTCAACAAATTAGGAATTCAGTGTACGATTTTCAATGTGTCCGTGGATAATTGGTCGGCCCATCCAGTCACATTAAATTTGAATTTCCCAATTATAGTCCTAAGAAGTGACAAGTGGTCCATTGCAACCCTCTCTCTTTTTGGCACGCGTTACGATAATGACGAGGAGACATTGCGCTCATGATCTATTTCGTCTCATGACTGAAGCTGTAGTCTTGGGCCCTCCAAGGCAATGGAGGTCGCCTCTTCTCAGGTTCACACAACATATTTGTCCTTTCGGTTCTTTTTTCGTGGCTTTTTCTATATGTATTTGCATGTATTTGCCAGGATTCAGTGTACCCTACAAACCTGAAGAGCGCGTTGTAGCCAAACAACGTAGTTCAGTCATTGTCATGGCACATCATATTATAGAAACAAATCTATGTACATATAAGAGGATAATCTCTGCGTGTGTGAAATAAACACGTAGCGTTGGGGTATTGCAAAGTCGGACTCAACAATCTCATAATCGAAATACTTTGTGGCATGGTATGGAGTTCCAATGGTAACCCTTAAGAGAGGTAGTTACACTAATTGCACACTCTAATCTCATGGACAAAGAGGACATGATGATAACTGAGAGAGGGAGCAAGCAGAGCAAGTTGGAGAAAATGAGAATTTTATGGCTCATTTAAAAATAAGAGTTAATACCCTGATATATCGAAAAGTATCGGACAAAATACTCACCGAAATATGGACCGATGAGTGAAGGGTCATGTGTTGGTTGTTGGATGAGAAACATAAATGACAAGAAAATTAAAAACACTAATATTGGTAACAATTGCTGTCAGAAATAAAGGTACTGGAATGTAGTGGTAATCTGGAAGTAAATATGAATAATTGGGCATTCTTTGATTGAGTAACGGTTGTTTATAAAAAGTACAATGCAGAAATATATATAAAAAGTCATCGTTCATTATTAGTCATGATAGATTCCTTTCTCTTTTGGCACGTGTTGGGAAGAGACATGCATTCATTATCTCTTTCGGCTCGCGACTCAAGGCCGTGTGTATTGGGTCCGCAGAGGCAAGGTCTCGGGTTCACACTACAAATTTGTCCGAACGGTTGCATGTGATTTCTCTGTACTGGCAAGGATTGGCTTTACTCCATAAAGCCGTCCAAAAACGGTTGATGCGTGGAACACGTTTGAAGACAAACACCGTACTTCAGTCATTGCCATGGTACATCCCGATATGGAAACAGATCCAGGTGAAAGCACTCCGTCTTCGAACGTGTCCCTCATCCCATGGTGCAATGCAAAATCGGACTAGGACGGATCCACCCTACGGAAGATAAAGTTACACTAATTGCACTATAATCCTATAGAAAGAGTACAACGCAAGTTTTATGACTCGCAATCGACTAGTACAAATAGTTATCAAGATTTTATTACTCAACTATTATACAAATGTCTGCATGACTCCGTTACTTAAAGGTCACTCCATTACTTAAAGGTCACATCAATTTCATTATTTGACAGTTAAAGCAAATCTATTACTTTGTCGAATATATCGACTCTACTATTCAATGGTTGCATCAACTCCACTACTTTAACGGTGTATACCACAATATTTGGACATTTTCTAGTATACCCTCATAAAAAAATTGCATAATTTATCAACTATTCATTTCTTTTAAGTTAGATAATCAAGAATTATCATATACCCCATTACCACCAGTAAATTTGATTTTGCCACCCAAGTGCCTCTTGAATTATTTTTAGGGACAATTAATTGATGTATGGCTCAATGAATGGTGTCACTCGCAATTTCTTTACTAAATTTTCTTTTTCTTGAAATTACTTGGCCTTTGGTTAATTTAATTAGGTCATCTTTCAAAAGTAACTCAAACTTTTGTCAAATTTATTAATGTTGAATGAGCAAACTTGAGTGTCTTCAATCTTAGCCATTGTTGTTTTCTTTATTTTGGAAGGCTTTAAGGCTGGAAAAACGGGATAAGAACGCTTCAAGTGCCAAAAGTTGGCATAAAGAAACACTTAAGTGCCAAAAGTTACGAAATGTACACTTAAGTGTCACATTCGAAGAAAAACGGATCACTTAAGTGCCACTCCGGCCAAAATCATGCCAAAAGGCTGACGTGGCATTTTTCCGATGAATTTCCGGTGAAGTGAACCAAAAACGATGCCGTTTTGCATGCTGACGTGGCAAATAATGCAAAAATGGCGTCTCTTTGGGTTGACATGGTAAAAAAATAATATAAAAATTAAATAAATTAAATTTAAAATTAGATTTAGTTAAAATATTAAAAAATGATAATTTTAATAGTTAAAATATTATAAAAATAATTTTAAAATTAAATTTAGTTAAAATACTAAAAAATAATGATTTTAAAATTAAATTTAGTTAAAATACTAAAAAATAATGATTTTAAAATTAAATTTAGTTAAAATATTAAAAAATAATGATTTTAAAATTAAATTTAGTTAAAATATTAAAAAATAATAATTTTAAAACTAGATTTAGTTAAAATATTAAAAATAATAATTTAAAATTAAATTTAGTTAAAATATTAAAAAATAATAATCTTAAAATTAGATTTAGTTAAAATATTAAAAATAATATTAAAATTAAATTTAGTTAAAATATTTAAAAAAATAATTTAAAATTTTAAAAATTTAAAAAAAGGGGGTGGTGGCTAAGGCTGCCCTCAGCCACCGCCCCCTTTTTATTAATTTATTAATTTAAAAAAATTAAAATTTTAATATTTTAAAATTATTATTTTTAATATTTTAACTAAATTTAATTTTAAGTTTATTTTTTTAATATTTTAGCTAAATCTAATTTTAAATTTAATTTATTTAATTTTTATATATTTTTTTATCACATGAGCCCAAAACAACGCCGTTTTTGCATTATTTGGCCATGTCAGTGTGCAAAACGGCATCGTTTTAAGCTCGGTTTGCCGGAAAAATGCCACGTCGGTATTTTGGCTGATTTTGGCCAGATTGACACTCAAGTGAACCATTTTGCTCCAATTTTGACACTTAAGTGTACCTTTCGTAACTTTTGGCACTTAAGTGTCCTTTTGTGCCAACTTTTGGCACTCCAGGTGTCCTTGTCCCCTGGAAAAACATAAAACTTGTCGAGCACTACTTTTGCCACAGCTATTTTACTATTTTTACGTTGGTTAGATTCATCCATTAGCTCATATATTTCCATTAAAGCCACATTTTGTGTAGTGTCTTCATGTTACTCTTTATCTCTTTTTTTAAGTAGTTGCTCATACTTGGACACTTTCATTGCCATTTGGAATAGATTGGCAAAATCTTGACCTTCGACTCTTGCTCTTATGTTGAATTTCAACCGTTCTAGATTTATGAACTTTTTATCTGAGAGTGAAGTGAGGTATCTATTGCTAGCATTTTTAAATCAAACAATATACTCATTGATTGACTCATTGTTGTATTGATAGAGCCTAGCCAAGTTAGCGATTGATACATGAGTCTAACAACACCATGCTGGGGTTAATTGAGGATTTTGTTGGCCATCTTGCCCCCTAGATGGTGATGTTGGTCTTCCTGGATCATCTATATTAATATCAATCGGCAATTATACATACAAGATTATTCACATTAGGTGGTACCAATGGAGTCACTGGCCTTATATTTGTAATATTTGGCGTTTGATCAACATGTTGATTAGTTTGGTTTGCCAAATTATTATCATCGATTTGATTATTTTGACTGGTATTAATTTGATTATTTCCATCATTTGGGCATTGATTACAAGATTCAAGAATTTGCATAATTCTTGTGGGAGGTTGACTATTCTGATAAATGTTATTAGCATCTCTTATGGAAAGGGACTAGGAACATACTCATTACCATTGGATTTGCTTGTAGCGATTGGTCTAACGATTCTAGTCACCAATAATGTATTTTTATAATAAAGTAGAGAGAGATTGTCTCGAATCTAAGAGATTTTAATAGGTGGTTGTTGGTCTGAATCTGAATACGTCCTATTGGGGCCAATTTTACCTACCTATCGAGGCAATTAAATGAAAAGCCTTAGATTTCTTGTTGGTCCTTCCACGCTCTCTTTATTAACATCAATAACTGGTCCCCCCCCCCTTCCCCCTCCTTCCCCACCCTTCCCCCCATGTCGAAATAGAAACAACATAATGAAACACGATGACATAAAGTAGTTCTGAGAATTTACTACATTTTCTGTCCATTTTGTGCTGATGTAATGGCTTGAGTGATTCGTGACGTCCCTCAACATACTTGACACCAATTGAAGGTCTAGCCTTATCAGAACCAAAGGAAAAGGGGTGTAGTATTCGATTTGGATTGATGGATATTTTGCTCAATTGCAACTTCATTAACTAACAATAATTTTGGAGACTATGTCTCTCGTTCGGCTAATGAAATCATAGGACCGAACCGTTTGTGTGTTTTTATAAAAGATTAATCAAATAAAAAGATTTACATAAGTCGTATTATGGGGAAAAAAAGTAACATAAAGGTCCATTTATTGCCTCTATTCATGATTGTAGGTATGTCCATTGCTTTTACATTTTATTTTTACAATTTTGACCATTTCATCCGTCATATTACACCGGTGCGAGATTAATGCGCTGTTTCTTTCATCAATTAATAGCAAATTTACAAAAGCATCCGCATTCTTGCCTTTGGCAAGTGACTAAGAAAACACATGATGATGGAGCCATTGTACCACTGAAACTGAGTTGATATATAGGGATAAGATTTGATTTGATTCTCGAAATTTGTCAATGCAAGGCAGGTCCAGCTGATTGAGCAACCTCTTTCTCGATCTTTCCACGTTTAAAAATTGATTGTGAATCATCTTACTTGCATATTTTTTTGGAGGGTCACTTTGTGTGTTGATTTCTTGCTCTTTATCTATTTGACATGCATAAGACATTGAGTGAAATTCATTTAAAAAGATGACCAAAGACTTCCAAACACCCCATTCTTAATAAACAAAAAAATGAGATTTAAACCCATCCGTTTCCGAAAATAAGGGTACAAGAGAAAGCGAATACATGATACTAGTGATCCACGGTGAATTTGCTGATTGAATGCTAGATTAGTGAAACTAGGTACATAATCGCAAGTTGTACATTCTATAAGTGAATGTATTTGGTAGATGGCAAACTATTTAGCTGGTTAGGGGTTAAATAAATACCGGAAAGTATTCAGATTTAGGGTGTCCACTAACTTATTTTAAATTCTTTATTTGGAGGAGTACAAAACTACAAAATTAAATTGAATTTACTAGTGTGTGGTTTGATTCATAAGTTATCAAGTCAAACTTGACTTTACTATTACTAGTTAAATCTTTCGATATTGTTGAAATTATATATATGTAGATATTTGATAATATTATTAACTACATTTGAATTTATCAATGAAATTTTGGTAGAATATCTTTTAGCCCATCGACTCTACTTAAAACTTTAATTTGCCAGTCAATCATATATTTTCTTATACATGAGACAACATGAAATCAGGATAACGAAATCTTCGTGATCAAGAAATTTTAAAAAAACTAAGATGTAATAATCAAAGCAAGAAACAAGTCTTAAAATGGTTAGTAGAAAAAGGGGTTCTAATTAGCTTAATCTTTAGAGATTAAAAATTATCTTAGTATGTAACCCTAATTAGTTAATGTTGCAACTCAAATTCATTTAAGGCCTAATTAGAGTGCCAATGAATTCTTGGGGAGAGAGATATACAGTGTTAAGCAAGTTCCTAAAAAGTTTCATCTTAGTCTTCGTCCAAATCTCGGAATCACTAGAATGTAAAGTAATTAGAGGGTACTGCCTCTTTCTAGGGATGAAAAAGATATGGGGAGAATTAGGGCTATGAGACATGCGAGCATCCTTATATTAAAATAAAGAATATATTTGTGGAGCTCACCGTCCATGCAATTCGCAAAAGGATGGGCCGCAGTCTTTGTAGGAGTGAAAGCCCCTTTTATTTTTGGTGAGGACCCCTTTACCAAGTCGAGAATCCAAGAAAGTCCCTGGTTAAAGGAGTGCTAATGAATTCTTGGAGAGGGAGAGAGGGACAGGTGAGAGTTAAAGCACCTTTGCCCTACTACCGAAAAGAGACGATGCAAAATTGAAGCACCTTGTCCTATCAAACACGTGAATCGCGTCCTCCATTTTCTCGACCAATTTCTCTTTTATTTTCCCTCCCGTTTTATAACATATAAAAGCTGGTAAGGGTTCCCAATGATTACTAGAAATTATTATTCTATCAAAATATCTCGCATTACTGAAATTTTTTTTTCCGTAACTAAAGAAATGCTAATAAATAATATAAAATATGATGGGCAAAGATGGGCAAATACATCTAAAGATAAGCATACACAAGTGCTCCATCTGTTTTGCGAAAAACTCAATAATAAATAAACATGCTTTTCTAAAAAGCATTTTTCATGAGTACAATTTGTTTTCCTTTATTTAGTGATGTATAATCAAAAAAATTTCCACCATTTGAATTCTATTATAAAATGATTTCACACTTTATCTAAGCCGTATACAAATTTAAATTTTAAATTTTCTAAATTTTTAATTTTAAAAAATCAAAAAAATTTATCATTTTATTTTATATTTACTTTTATTTTATTTTTATTTTTTCCTTTTTCTCTTTTCCTTCTTATTCTTCCTTGCTTCACCTTCATCCTTAGCTAGTTTATGAGGGGTGAGCTTGAGTAGTCACCGGAGGTCGTGAGCTCGCTTGATTTGGCAAGCATTGCCACTTGCTGCTTGAGCCTCATTGCAAGCTTGTAGAGAGCTTGTTGGCTCGACAAGCTTAAGCCTCGTTGCCTGAGGCTGCAAGCTCACTCAATCTAGCGAGGGTCTAGGCTCGCCGGCCTTTGGTGGTGAAGCTCGAGCCTCATCAACTTGTTGCTAGAGGCTACGAGCTGGCCCAATTTGGTGAGGCTCAAGGATTGCCTCAGAGGCCACAAACTCACCTGATCTGGCGAGGCTTGGGGCTCATCGGCCTTAGGCAAGCTTGTGCCTCACCGTTGGAGGCCGTGAGCTTGCCCAATTTAGCAAGGCCAAAGTTCATTGGTTGTCCCCGTGGTTGGCAATGGGTGAAAAAAAGAACAAGAAAAATGAAGAAAAGAAAATTCAAAAATTCGAAATTTTTTAAATAAAATTTTATAAAAAAACAATTGTTTGCAAACCAAGCACCAAATCTAAGCTTTGGTGGATTTAGAAAACGTTTTTCAGTTCTTTTAAAAGGGAAATCATTTTCCTAAATTTAAGTTTTGATAGGAATACTTTTTTTATTGACTAGGAAAACGTTTTCCGTTGACTCATTTTCTTAGGCAAACCAAACGCTAAAAAATGAGAAAAATGTTTTCCCTGAAAATATATTTTGCAAAACAAACACACCCAAAGTTATAGTTGTAAACGCATTTATTCACATAACAATGACAATATTTACAGAAATTGGGTGATTTAGAACTTTAAAACGTGTAAAATGAGAAATCAAACTACAGTAATTAGATGAGCACTTATCAGAAAATACATTCTAGTTTCAAAACAAAATTGAAAACATAACTCAACGATATACATTTTGTGTAGACTTTTTTAGAATTTTGTACTTAATAATTCGGTAACCACAATGATTGGACTAATAATAATTCATCCTGCAATTGAAATAGAATATTCTGCAATATAACTCCTTACTTCTTTACCTTGGAAAATTAAAAATTCTTTCCAGGGAACGAGTTTGGTCATAAATTGCATTATTTTCATCCGTTGCTCCAAAGTGCACGTTGAATTATTTAGTGGATCAATCGTTTTATTCTTAAACAACTAAAAATCCTAGAAGTATCTTTGTGACATCCCGATTTTCCAATTCTATTTTCGATAAATTGAGACGGGCATTTCATTGGCACGCATATAGTTCTTTTCCTTGGGTCAGCCACTCATGTGAAAACTGGTTTATCAGGTGAAGCCGTTAAGAGTTTCTAATGCATCAGACTCGAGAATTTGACTAGGAAGCGACCTTTCGACCGAGCTAATTTGTAAGGGTCATTACGGCACAATTAAAAATTGATTAGAGATTGGAGATAGGTCGACTCGATAGAGGCATGTGATCAGGTGTGGGTGATTCCACCAAATTGCACAATTCTTGTCGATCGGCACTGGACCGACTTTTCTGTCGATTGGGTACCCTGTGTTCGTATTTGAAACCTTGAGATTACCCCGACAACCAAAAGTCGCCAATGTTTCAAAGATGTACATTGTGACTTGAGATGATCAACCACAGGTCAAATGCATAAAAATTTCTAAAGGCTACCCGGTAGGTTGGGCCGCGCTAGTATCATGCCAAAGTGAAATTAACTGTGGAATTGAGATCGAATTCAGAAATTGGAAGTCTGGATGTGTCACAAATCGTTTTAGGATCATTAACTTATCTTTGGAAGATTCTTCATGCAATCAGAGTTTTTCAGCAATTAAATCAGAAAATGGCTAATTTGGCTCGAGAAATTAGTAGGTCCGCCTTTGATCACGCTTTTGGGACTTAAGTTGATTATATGGATAAGTGAATATGTGAATTGAAGTGTGGTGACGTTGAATTAATTTTATGGGCTTTAATTTAATTCAATTAGAAGAGAATAGAGTGAAATTGAAGAAGTTATTGTACAAAGAATTGGACTCTGGCGGAAATTGCAAGTGAACCCATTGGAATAAGGTTGTGGGAGATGGTGGAGTATGACATCATCAAGTGATGTCAGGGTGGGCCATTTGTTGGATTAAAGAAAGGGAAAAAGAAAAGAAAAGGGCCCCTTCCTTCTCTCTCTTTCTCTCTCCTTCCTCTCTCCCTTCCGTTGGTTTCTCCTCCATCTTCTTTGTGCGAAAGGCCAGAAAATTTGTAGAGGAAGAAGCCGAAGCAGTACTTCGCCGTCCGCCTCCTTCACCGCTTGTCACTTGTTGCCGGTGCCGTCGTTGTCGCCGTCATTCGCGCGCGCAGCCGCGCGTCCGCTCACCTTCGCCCTCTCTCCTCCATCTCGAGTTCTTACTTGAAGACCCATCAGATCTGAGCTTGTCGAAGAAGCTGCAGCCATGGCCGTTGCTCGTCGCCCGTTCGCCAGAGCTCGCCGTCACTGCCCGTTCGCTCGCGCTTGGCCGACGCCCAGCCGCCTCCGTCTGCCCCTATTCGCACATTCCAGGAGCTGCCGGAGCTCTTCCACGCCGCCGTGAGGCCCCGCCTGGAGCTACCGCCTCCTTCCTCCGCCGTTCCTCCGCCTAATTAAGCTCGGATCTACCCTCCTTTGGCCCCAAACAGTAGCAATTAAAAATGGGTATAGCAACGGACGTTTGGCCCGTTTTGGCCACCTTCCCGAGCCCGGATGCTCGGCCCGCCTTGAGGAAAGTCAATCCTCGCGTCGTCCCCATCGTTTTGGTCCGCTCAGTTCGCTAATCCAGTGAGTTTAACTCACTAAACCTCACTTAAAGGGTTAATTATGCTTAGGGAGGTTTAGTTTATGTTAAGTATTATTAGGTTGTTAGTTTAGGTTATTTAAGAGGAGATTAGATTAAGGTGGTGTTTTAATTTAAAGTGTGCTTAATTAAGGGTAAGTAGGTTTATTTAGAATAAGCCTTGATTTGACATAAATGGATTTACTTTTGATTTATTTAAATATCTCAAAATTATTAAATAATTTAATGATATATCATTATTCGAAATTATTAAAATATTATTATTTAATTATTTTTGGAATAAATTTAATTATTTATTAAATTCCGAAAATTTTGTCAGGACCCTAAGGTGCGCGATGACAACGCTTCCGTTCCCGGAACAGTTTTTTTTTTAGAAATGGTTCTTTTCTATTTCGCTTCCGGGGAACAATTTCGAGTAAAAAGAACCCGTTTGGTAACGACACAAAATTTCTACTCTTGGAATAGAAAAAGAATAGAAATGCGTTTAATAATGCAACAATTTCTCTTTTGTATTTATTCATTTTTTATTCTTGCCGACGGATTTGCGCCCCACTACCCGGTCGCGGCCGCCCGGCCATGCTCGGTCGCTATTGCCGACGACCACCGGCCGTCGATCACGGCGATCATGGCGGGCGGCGGCCGGCGACCGACGGCGGCGGATGGGCGGTGGCTCCAAGTGGTTGACGGTGGTCGCGGCAAGAAAATGAAATAAAAGAAAATTAAAAAGAAAATCAGCTTATTTCTAGAAATTGTTCCCGAGACAAGAAGCAAATTTTTTTTGTTTCTCGTTTCTGCTCCAAATCTATTCCCGAGCTAACTTTCTATTCTCGGGAATAGAAAAACAACTTGGCGTTACCAAACAGGTTTCTGTTTTTTTTTTGTTCCGGGGAACAAAAGAATAGAAATTTGGAGGAACGGAAACGTTGTCATGCAGCACCTAAATTCTCAAAATTTCGTGCCGGTCACTGCTTTGTGTAGTCAGATTTTGAAATTGATGATTGGATATTATAAATTGAGTGTGGATCGTGAAAAATATGGATATTATTATTTAATTAATTTTCGAAATAAATTTAATTATTTAATAAATTTCGAAAATTATTTCGGGACCTTATTATCTCATAATTTCGTGCCAATCGCTGCTGTGTATTTAGAATTTGAATTTGATGATTGATTGTGGCAAATTGAGTGTTGATTGTGATAAATAGGGATTTTATTCATAAAAACCCAAGTGTCGGGTTTTGATGCAAAAATTGGATTTTAATGATTATATTAAATAGTGAGGTTTGAAAAAGTGATATATTGAATTTTTGATTCGAAATTAGCGTGTCCCCGCACACGTGAATAATTTCTGGAATATTTTTAATATGAAAAAAAATGGCCGGGATCACTATTTTAAGTGGAAGCATTGATTGAAATATAATGTCCTGGGGCCGAGTATAATTTGGCTGTGTGATAATTAAGAGGAATCGTCCTGGGCTGTTGAGTCGGGCTTGCCCCTATATGGGATGCCCACGCAGTGGTTACGGGTCGCAGTTGATTCTGGGCCCATGCTCCTTCGGGAACGCCGTCAATGTACTAACGAAGCCGCACTCCAAGGTGGGGAGGCGATGCCTGGCTATATGCTAGTAGATAGCCAAACAGCGAGTAGGCTATGCCCTTGTGTGGCAATGAATAACAATTGGAATGCATGTTGAGTGTTATTGATGTGTTGGATTATGGGACGGAATTGTGTGGCATGGAATGGGACGTGTCATAACGATTTAGTCTTATAATCAGGGCCCCCGCAGTTGTTGGTTATATGAAAGAGAATGCGTTCCGGTTGTTTAAGTTCATATTACTATCTGTGATTGAGTGATTTGAATTGCGCTAACCTGCAGGAAGGAACTGAGGCGAGGTAAGTCTTCTGTGTGATGTGGCTAGGCCACCCAGGGTGTATTTTCTTTCTAATAGGGATTTAGGGGGTTGAACTCGTTGAGACATTGTCTCATCCCGGTTTGGGGATTAAAATTTCAGGTCCCTGGTGGACGGAGCGACCAGATAGCTTTGGTTGGCCTTGAGGAGTTGCAGAGGTGAAGTCATAAGGATTGGAGAATGTGTCCGACTTGTAGGTCGTATGACAGTTTGATATGGCTAGTAAAAGTACCTATAGGAGGGTGAATAGGCGTAAAGAGTAATTTCTCACGATAATCGCTCAATACTAGACAGTTGATAGAATTGAGACAATTGATTCTCATCAAATAACAATCAAAATAAGACTGAGAATAGGGAAGAGAAAATTGAATGCAAGGTTTATAGTGGTTTGGCTTATTTCAAGCCTATGTCCACTCTTCTGCACTGACAGCCCACTGGCTGGATTCCACTATGAACAAAGAGATGTTACAGCACTGTTCTCCCTTGATTTCACGGTGTAAAAGATCTACCACACTCCCTCAAGGTATCACTAAGTATAGACTCTCTTTCGTGAATACAATTTTGCTCAATATGAATCGACTAATAATCAAGGAGCTTCAGACTCTGGAATTTCTCTATCGTGCATCTTCTTGAACAGCTAGAACGTCTTCCTTTTATACTCCTTTATGCCATCATACCCGTTGGCACTTACCAAATGAATTCTTTCAATCTTCCCGTTGGACAGAATCAATTAAGAAGAACATTCGAGCTATTAAAGAAACATGTCGATAGCCCATCAATCTTGTTCGCCCATACAATCAGGATCTTGGTTTCCAAGAATAGAACCTTCCAAGAGTATTTCGTCAATCATCGGATCTTCAAACGATCTTGGTTTCGAACAAAAGAATCCGTTATATCATACCCAGCCAAGAGATCTATTCCAGTGGACAAGACCAAATCATCAACCAAACACTTTAGCTCTGGATCGTCTTCGTCACTGGATTAGAGACTGTCAATGAGAATAGTATTGAGTCTTGAGTCCTGAGTGCTAAGTCTGGGGATATGAAGGTCTTCATACTCTAATTAGAAGGGTCTCCAATGAAGATCTTCAGACTCTAAATAGAAGGTTCTGCAATGCTCCAGACTAGACTGATAGAAACGTTTTGTCAGCTTCAAAATATTATGGAAAGATTTCTCCAACAATCTCCCCATTTTTGATGGTGACAAAACTTTCCTATATATTTGAACAGCTTTGACCTGCAAAACATTACTCAAGCAATATGGATATCTCATAAAGATTAACAACTCAACTAGACTCTGCATCCACAGAAAATAGGTTAGTCTTTCATGAGTAAAGCCATACAATAACACTTGATATAAATGCAACAGTCAATTTCAAATCCACACCCAAGTCATGCTCAAAACAAATATCCAAACAAACAAAACTAAAATAAGAATTTTAAAGTCAAAGTTCAAAAGATTGCAATTCTCCCCCTTTTTGTCATCATTAAAAAGGTGAGAAAAAGTCAAGTCTGCTTGGGAACGCGCACAAGCTGGAAATCTCCCATCGACTGTACGATGCCTTCCAGCCTCTTCAAGTCTTCCCGTAGATGTGCCACCTCTTCCCTTTTGGCATTTGCTTGAATTTGAAGAGCGAGGTCTTGCATTTGATCCGACAGGGTAACAGAAGACATTTGTCCAGCATTCTTCAGGACTTGAAGCTCACCTTCCAAAGCATATATTTGACCTTGCATTTCCAGAAGAAGATCAAGGATGCGACAAAAATCTGCTGTAGTGTCCGTCTGCGTGCTGGCATTTGCTCTTTCGGATGGAGTAAAGGCAGACGATGGAACTTCGGTGTAATCGCGCAGATTTAGCGTTGAGGTATCATGTCCTTCCTCAGGCATTTGAGAAACTTGAAGATCTTCTGGATTTGCTGGTGAGCGACTCACCCCTTCACTGTGGACAGGATATGGTGTAGTCCTTCCTTGCTCGCCATCTCCCCCTGTTTCTAAGGCCTCAATTGGGGAAGAGTGATGGTCATGCTCGTTAGCGTCTTGATTGCCTTTCTCTTCGGCTTCACCTGCAGACTTTTCTTTGACTACTTCTTCTTCTTCTTCAACTTCCTTCTCCTCTTCTTCTTTTTCTTTCTCTTCTTTCTCCTCTGCTTCTCTGGTCTCTTCCTTTTCCTCTTCTTCTCTCTGTTCTTTGTCCTCTACTTTTTTTCCTTTTTCCTGTCGTCCGTTGATTCAGATACAAAACGACTGAGCCTTTTCAATGCCAAGGCAGAGATAGAGAGTTCATCCTCTTCATCTTCATCCTCTAAGATAAGAGTTCTTTTCTTTTTTGGATGGAGCACCCATGGGCTCCTTCCCTTTCCTTTTTGATGCAGAAGATACTGGATGAGATTTGATTGGAGTTTTCACTTTGAACTTCTCCATTGCCTTATCAAGCTCTTTCAGACGCATTTTTGTCAGCATTTTCAAACCCACCACCATTTTGTCGCATGGTCGAACATAGAATTTGTGGAGGTTCAATGTTCAAGTGTCTGAAGATCTTAGTCACAAGACTTGAGTAAGGCAACTGGCCCTTGTCCTTCACCATCGCTCTGTACATGTGGAAAAAAATGGTGTGAGGGAGAGAGAACTTTCTCCCTGAATTGATCGTGTACATCAATTTCGCCTCAAAGTTGGACACGTTAGTCTTGGATGTCGATTTTGGCCTGAGACAGTTGATCACAATTTTGTGAAGAATGATGTTGATGGCACGCATTCTTGCGTAGGTAATTCTCCCTTCTGCATTCCTGCCTTTGACGAGCTCCAGTGAGGTACGAGCAATTGAAACCTTGACCGGTTGATATCGTCCTCTTTCAACCCCAATTATATCTGCTAGCATGTCCACATCTACCACATAGTCTTGGTCTCGAACACTGAAGGATATTCTATTCACATCTAAAAAGCTGAGATTTGAATAGAAATATGCTATCAATTGTGCATAGCCGTCTGTGGTGTCGGAGCAGAATTGCTCAAGTTGAAGTAGATTGAACTTTTCCCTCAAGTTCACATTGATGGTATCCAGAAAGTCAAAATCAACGCTTCTGGGGTTTATCACCCCACGTTTCAACAGTTTGAAGAACAGATTCTCCTGTTCCTTTGATTTGAACAACTTCATTCTTTTTCCCTTAACCTTTGCAGCAACACCCATCCTAGGTTGAAATTCATTGAACATTTTATCATCATCGTTCCCGTCAGTGGGATTCAATCTTCCTACACGAGGGTCACTTGGAATGTTTGCAAGTGCTTCCTCAGCCTTTCCTTTGGGAGCAATTCCCAAATTTGGGTCTACTTCCTCGATTATTTCTTCCTCCGGTTGTTGACCCACACCCTGTGGGGTAGATGGTGGAGAGTGACGTGGTTGAGAGTAAATCAGGCTCTATTGCTGTCTCGGTAACTCTTCCTCTTCGGTGAGATCGAAATGGGTAGGACCCTCCCTCATTCTCTATGGTCCCCTGCTCGCGATTCTTGAAGACTTTCTCGAAGAAGACATCGTTTCTTGTCGTTGAAAGATTCCTTGACTCGCTTTCCCAAGAAAATATGACAACTTTCTCAAAGATGAACCCGGAGTCGAGACAGGATTGGGAGGAGAATGCTTTTTAGGGTTTTGGAGTTAAGCGAAGAAAACAACTGACTGTATATATATAACCCAATTTAAAGAGGAAAAACCAATCGACATAAAGGCAAGTGAACAGTCGTCCCTTTTAAAAACGATAATCGTCCTTTTTTAAAGAAAACTGCCATTTTAAAATAAAAGTTATCCTTTTTGAAAAGGCAAAATTCCATCTTTTAAAGATAATATAAATCAATCATAACTGAACGAAAGATCGTACCTTTTCGAGATTGAATATTGAAACAACTTACAGTCTATAGCCATGAACGTCTGAGTCTGAGAGTCTGAGAGTCTCTAGACTTTAACTTCCTCAAGCTTCAAAATGTTGAGTCTGGAACGGATAATATCGAATTGATTTTTCTCCAAAGGCTTTGTGAATATATTCCCTAGTTGGCTCTTTGAATCAACAAATTGAATCGGGATTTCTCCATTTTGAACATAATCTCTAATGAAGTGATGTCGAATCTCTATATGCTTTGCCATTGAGTGAAGGATTGGATTTTTAGTGAGATTGATTGTGCTGGTGTTGTCACATCTAATCTTAGTGCATGAGTCTTCAATTCCAAAGTCTTGTAGCTGTTGTTTTATCCACAGAATTTGCGAACAACAACTTCCAAGAGCTACATACTCTGCTTCTGTTGTAGAGAGAGCCATAGTATTTTGTTTCCTTGAAAACCAAGACATTGTCCTGCTTCCAAGCAACTGGCAAGTTCCCGATGTGCTCTTTCTATCAACTCTGCAACCAGCTAGATCTACATCTGAATATCCAAGAAGATTAAAGTCTCCCTTCTTAGGATACCAAAGACCGATGCTTGAAGATGAAGCAACATATTTAATAATACGTTTCGCAGCACTGAGATGAGATTCTCTAGGATCTGATTGAAACCTAGCACATATGCAAACACTCAACAAAATGTCAGGTCTAGAGGCAGTAAGATAAAGAAGTGAACCGATGATACTCATGTACAGCTTTTGATCAACTTTCTTCCCTTCTTCATCTTTGTCTATCTTCAAAGAACTTGACATCGGTATGTCGGTCTTTTTGCACTTTTCCAGTCCAAACTTTTTGACAATATCATTAGCATATTTTTCTTGATGAATAAAAGTTCCTTCCTTCAATTGTTTTACTTGGAGTCCAAGAAAGAAGGTTAACTCTCCCATCATACTCATTTCAAACTCATCCTGCATAGACTTAGAGAATTTCTTGCACAGACTTTCATTAGAGGATCCAAAAATAATATCATCCACATATATTTGAACAAGTAAAAAACTTTTGTTTTCTTTTTTGATAAATAGAGTAGTATCTACTTTACTTTTGATAAAAGCATTATGTATTAAGAACTTACTTAGTCTGTCGTACCAAGCTCGAGGTGCTTGCTTTAAACCATACAAGGCCTTTTTCAGTCTGAAGACTGAGTCTGGCTTCTTTGGGTCTTCAAACCCTGGTGGTTGTTCCACATAAACTTCCTCATGGATAAAACCATTTAGGAAGGCACTTTTGACGTTCATTTGGAATAACCTGAAATTTTTATAACAAGCAAACGCAAGTAATAATCGAATAGCTTCTAACCTTGCCACTGGTGTGTAAGTCTCATCATAGTCTATTCCTTCTTCTTGCGTATAACCCTTGGCCACGAGTCTTGTTTTATTTCTTACGACTTTTCCTTTTTCATTCATCTTATTCCTGAACACCCATTTAGCTCCAATAACAGTTTTACCTTTTGGTTTAGATGTCAATTCCCAGACATCATTAATGTTGAAATGTCTAAGCTCTTCTTGCATAACTTCAATCCAGCTTTCATCAGATAAAGCTTCTTCTATACTTTTTTGTTCAATTTCAGAAATGAGAGCCACAGCACTAGACTCTTCGCGCCTTTTGGATCTTGTGCGAATTCCTTCATTAATGTCGCCAATAATAAGATATTTGGGATGACTGGATTTATGCTTCCGCCATTCTTGGTTGATTCGTCAAAGTTGATGATCTCTTTCTTTACTTGAATCTTCACGAACAGCTTGATGCTAGTCTTCCCAGTCCGAGATGCTTCTTGAGTTGTAAGCTTTGGAGAGTCTGGAGCAGGTTCAGATTCTTCATTATGAGTCCGATGGACTCATTTTGCATAGAGTCTTGAAATTTGACATTCATTGATTCCTCCACAGATTGACTCTTCTTGTTGTAGACTCTGTAGGCTTTACTTGATGTAGAATATCCAAGGAAGATGCCTTCATCCGATCTTTCTTCAAACTTACCAACTCGATATTTTGCATTTTTCAGTATAAAGCATTTGCAACCGAACACATGAAAGTATGAAACAATAGGCTTCTTACCTTTGAATAACTCATCAGGGGTTTTCTCTAGAATAGGTCTTAAAAAGACTCTATTGATAATATAGCACGCTGTTGAAACAGCTTCAGCCCAAAATCGTGAAGAAATCTTACTTTCAATTAAAAGAGTTCTAGCCATTTCTTGAAGAGATCTATTCTTTCTTTCCACAACTCCATTTTGCTAAGGAGTATATGGAGAGGAGAACACATGCTTAAAGCCAGATTTATCACAAAATTTTGTAAAATCTTGATTTTCAAATTCACCTCCATGATCTGTTCTTATACTTGAGATAACACATCCTTTTTCATTTTGAACCTTTTTAGCAAACTTTTCAAAATACGAGAAGGTTTCAGACTTACTTGCAAGGAAATATACCCAAGTAAATCGGGAGTAATCGTCCACAATTACTAAGCAATATTTCTTACCTCCAATGCTCTGGGTTCTGGTTGGTCCGAAGAGATCCATATGTAGCAGCTGCAATACATGATTTATTGGCTTAAATGAATTTCTTACCTGCTTTCCCAGTATACATGGAGTGCATAGATCAGACTTTTAGTATGATAAATTGGGTAGACCACGAACAAGCTGCTTTGATGAGATTTTGGCTAATTGCTTCATATTGATGTGACCAAGCTTTCTGTGCCATAAGCTTGCTTCGTCTTGAATTGAGATTAAGCATTGTGATTCATCCGGTTTCACATCCAAGAGATAGATATTTCCATGCCTTCGACCCATGAAAGACTGAGTAGAGTCTTTACTGGTTCCAGAACATATTCCTTCTTGAAAGAAGATCTTAAAGCCAGTATCACACAGTTGGCTAATACTGAGAAGATTGTAATTGAGTCCTTCCACTAGGGAAACATTACTTATTGTGAGATTTCCAATTTTCACAGTTCTAAATCCCACAATTCTTTCTTTGCCGTTTCCTCCAAATGAAACTTTTCCACCATTTACTTGAACGATCTTTATAAAGCAATTTGAGTCTCCTGTCATATGTCTTGAGCATCCACTGTCCAGATACCACTTTACCTTTTTCTTGATGAAGACCTGCATTTAAAAGAGAGTCTCAAGCTTTCTTTGGTACCCATATTTTCTTGGGTCCATTGGTGTTAGTAAATTAAACAATATTAGCCGATGTTTTCTTAACAGGTTTCCAAACCATAGGACACTCTTTTTCAAAGTGATCTGGGCTATTGCACTTTGAACACCTTAGGGCATTTCGACCTACAGACTTTACAAAAACCTTCTTGAAATGATTTTTGTAAGCCTCTCTCGAGGGTCTTTGCTTAATTCTTTATTTTACTTTAGGAAAATCAATCAAGGGAATTGTTTCTGCTGTCATACCTAGACCAGACTTATTGAAGTAAGGTCTTTGAGCTGAAAGAATTTTTTCAAGTTTCTCAGACCCTATTGAAAATTTCTTTGAGATATTTGATGAGTCAGTTTTTAAAAGAGCATTTTCTTTCAAAAGACTATCTTCATTTTCTTTAAGAGTGGAAACATTCATGTCTAAACATTTAACTCTTTCTTTTAAAACGTTTTCCTGTTTTTTTAGAGCAGTGTTTTCTTTTTTAAGTTCGGAAATCCTTTTGAGAGAAGTCTTAAGACTAAGACACGGTTCATCAATATACTTAGAAACCTTGACAAGAATTTTAAAATTACTTACCTCAAATTCACTATCTGAGTCTGATCCAGAGTTTGAGTCTAAGTCTGATTGCGCCATCAGACATAAGTTGGCATATTCATCATCACTTTCTTCACACTCTGTATCACTCCAGGTTTCGGCTTTGAGAGCCTTTCGAGACTTTTCAGCTTTTCCTTTCTTCTTCTTTAGAAGAGGACAGTTGAGTCTGATGTGTCCATTTTTCTTACATTCAAAGCAAACTACATCTTTGTTTGATTCATCATCATCAACAGACTTGGTCCGTTGTCTTTGAAAACTTTGTTTCTTTGAATTGAACCTTCTTCCTTTTCTATTCAGTTTTCTGAATCTTCTTATCATGAGAGCAAGCTCCTCATCGTCCATATCATCTTCAGAATCTGTAATATCATAATCATCAATTGATTTTAATGCACTGGATTTCTTACCTTTTGGATCTTCGTCTTCATTAATTCGTTCTACTTCATAAGACTGAAGAGTTCGAACTAGCTCGTCGACAGATAGTGGCATGATTCTTTGCGTCTCTCTTATTGAAGTCTTTATGTGATTCCAATCCTTGGAGAGTCCACGCAGTAGCTTGTTTACCTTCATGGGATCAGAAATTGGTTGTCCTTGATTTTCAAGACCATTTACAATCTCTGTAAAACGGCTAAACATGTCAGTTATAGATTCTCCAGGTTTCATTTTGAAGGCTTCATATTGACCGAGAAGGATGTTGATTATGGTTTTTTTCACTCGATCAGTTCCTTCATAGGTGATATGTAACGTATCCCAGACTTCTTTTGCTGTAACGCAAGAAGATATTCTGTTATATTCAGTAAGTGACAAGGCACAATATAAAGAATAAATAGCCTTCGCATCAAGAGTTTGTCTCTTGATTATCTCTTCCCTAGTCATTCCGCTGGTCTCAATGGTTTCTTTTCCTCTTTCTGAGACAGATGCAACTTTATGAGTGATTTCTTTTTCTACAACGTCCCATTCCAGAGGATCCTTTGATCGAAGAAATGCTTTCATTTTGTTTTTCCAGATGTTGTAGTCATATCCATCAAAGTAAGGAGGTCTGGTATTGCTTTGACCTTCCATCAGCCCTGAAGCTAGTATACTAGCCATGGATCTTTTACTCTGAAGTAAAACACTTCAAATAAAGTGAGTACACGAGCTCTGATACCAATTGATATGGCTAGTAAAAGTACCTAGAGGGGGGTGAATAGGCGTAAAGAGTAATTTCTCACGATAATCGCACGATACTAGACAGTTGATAGAATTGAGACAATTGATTCTCGTCAAACAACAATCAAAATAAGACTGAGAATAGGGAAGAGAAAATTGAACGCAAGGTTTATAGTGGTTCGGCTTATTTCAAACCTACGTCCACTCTTCTGCACTGACAGCCCACTGGTTGGATTCCACTATGAACAAAGAGATGTTACAGCACTATTCTCCCTTGATTTCACGGTGTAGAAGATCTACCACACTCCCTCAAGGTATCACTAAGTATAGACTCTCTTTTGCGAATACAGTTTTGCTCAATATGAATCGACTAATAATCAAGGAGCTTCAAACTCTGGAATTTCTCTATCATGCATCTTCTTGAACAGCTAGAACATCTTCCTTTTATACTCCTTTATGCCATCATACCCATTGGCACTTACCAAAGGAATTCTTCCAATCTTCCCGTTGGACAGAATCAATTAAGAAGAACATTCGAGCTATTAAAGGAACATGTCGATAGCCCATCAATCCTGTTCGCCCATACAATCAGGATCTTGGTTTCCAAAAATAGAACCTTCCAAGAGTATTTCGTCAATTATCGGATCTTCAAACGATCTTGATTTCGAACAAAAGAATTTGTTATATCATACCCAGCCAAGAGATCTATTCCAGTGGACAAGACCAAATCCTCAACCAAACACTTTAGCTCTGGATCGTCTTCGTCACTGGATTAGAGACTGTCAATGAGAATAGTCTTGAGTCTTGAGTCTTGAGTGCTGAGTCTGGGGATCTGAAGGTCTTCAGACTCTAATTAGAAGGGTCTGCAATGCTCCAGACTAGACTGATAGAAATGTTTTGTCAGCTTCAAAATATTCTGGAAAGATTTCTCCAACATAGTTCCTTTTTAAGAGCCGATCTTTTGTAGACTTTTGGCTGTAGGCTTCTGTTTGTAATTTCTGTTGAATTATGAAAGTATTATGTTGTGGTTTTGCTTCCTGCTTTTCTATCCCGTATTTCATTGTTAGGGGTTTTATAATACGTTCCGCTTGCACAATAATAAATGAATGGGGTCGGCAACACTACTTGGAAATGTGGCATTTGCATGACCATGGTGGGATGTTGGCGCGCTCGAGGTTCGGGGCGTGACAATCTTAGAATACAACAATAATATTAAGCATATTTCTACGAATATCTTATTTGAAAAAAAAAATCATTATATTGAAATTAAACAATAATCAGGATTATTATTTCCAATACTCAGCATTTATTGATTCTAATAAATCTATTTGTATATCGAATAATTACAACATACAAATCATGATTACATGAAATATCCCTAGAGCATGTTAACACAACAATTCTCGGATAGTATCGAAATTTACATACTGAAAATAGTCTATGTATTGAAAACCAAATTGCTTTAAAAAAAATTATATCGAATATCCGGCCCGGCACACTTTACGGGTGCTCACGGTTGCCGCCGGCCCGACAGGCCCAATGGAGACCACCGACTATACCTAGAGGGAGGCTAGCACAAGACCCCAACATCATGGCTCCCCATTTAAGACATGTTAGCATTGTAAGGATTCGAACTCTCGACCTCAACGTTAAATGAGAGAACTAATACTAACATAGCTGCCCATGGTTGGGTTTGAAAACTAAATTGTTAATAACATGAAAAACTTTAAATTAATACATTTGTGACAAATTTACCCCAAACTAATTTTTAACCACAAAAAAAAAAAAACCACTCACATAATTAAATGAGCTAAATTTGGCAAAGAGGAGTGTAAATTCATCACTAAGGGAGAGTAATTTTGTTATAAATGTACTAGTTTAGAGTTTTTGATATAAAAAAAAATAGTTTGGGTAAATTTTTCACATATACACCAATTTGGAATTTTTCATGGTATTAACCTATAAAAGAATTACTTCACAAATGGAAACTTGTGATGGTAATGTGATTGGTCAAGTCATACGAAATTAATTCCAACATACATGAAGAAATGGTTCCAATTTCGAATATGAAACCCATCTCAATCTCAAAAGTCCTTGGGTCATCTAAGGTGGTGCTGAGTTCAACGCTTGACTTTATATACATACTGACACCTTGTTAAGGTTAGAGTAACGAGCTCGTCCATCGAGACTTTATTGTTAAAATAATATTCTGTAATGAGCATGCCACTTTCGTAGTAATGCTTGGACATTTGTTGATATTGGTCACCCTCTTCTGGATAGTTTTTCGTTCGCCTATAATCATTTTTTCAAACATAATCTTTTGTATCTCCAGTCTCTTTCCTTGCATCCACGGCTATAAATAGAGGAAGCCTGCCCTCACCACACCACACCGCCCACGCGCTCTCTTCCTCCTCTAGTTTTGCTCTCTCTAAACACTCAAAAGCCTAGCCTCTCTTCTCTTGCTCTATTTCTTTGAGATTCGGGATAATGGCGAGCAAGACCCTCGGCCAGATTCTCCGGAGGGAGAGAAGCAAGGTTGACCAGAGCATGTTGAACAGCCTGCTTGCCATTTTCGACGACGAGAAGTTCATGAAGGAGATGGTCGACATTCACGCTCCTGACGAAGGAGACGTTGATGTCCAGTCTCTCTTCCTTCTGGTCGACAACGCCCTCCGTGGAACTGCCGCGATTGCCGATTCTGTTGTCAACCCTAAGGTAAAAATTGAAATAATGTCATGTGTTTTGTGCACTTGTGGGCGCGTGTGAGAGAGATTTAGTCTAAAAAGGTTTTACTATGTAAGCTTATCAATCTTTCAAAAGGGTGCGTCTATGGTGTAAACCGTAATGAATTTGACCAGCTTTCGCAAATAAACCACAGCATTGTCTTTTTTGGGCTGCATACAGCCCTCGATCGGATAATTTTTATCCATTCTGATGCTTGAGGTAACGTAAAATCCAGATATTTAAAAAAAAATCCCACCTAGGAGGTGAGCATAATGCCGATATGTTCGGAAATTGCATGACCAAGGTTAGGCCGCCTGCCACCCGTTACAACCTCCGTAGATAATTGTGGACCACCGTGCAAGGACTACCACCATAACAGCCGACAGTTGTTGCCTCCGCCCTCAACCACCATCGCGACCTTTGCATTCCACACCCAGTCACCAGCCCTGCCTCAGCTCTTGGCTGTCGGCTCGTCACCTTTGATTTTCACTTGGTAGGCCGCGGTTTTTGTCGTTGTCTTCTAGCCTGAATTCGGCTTACACTTTTGAGCTTTAGATCTTGAATCTGAGGTTGACCAAGCCCTAGATTTGGATCTAGGGCTTGGGTCGAGTGCTGCCGTGCCAAAGATCCCACAATCACGTTTAATCTCGGGTCAAGCTTGTGTGCGGCTACAGCTCCTTCCCCTCAACAACGGCGATGATAGGGAAGGGAGAGCCCGGCGCTCCCAGCCATTTGTGGTGCTTGGGACCGTCGTTGCCGTGGCCTGTAGGCTGCCGGCGTGGTGGCTAACATACTTTTAGAACGCTTTTGTTTAGTGTGATTTAATAAGCATTTTCAAAAATCAATGAATTTATAACACTTAAAAATATAAATCAAGTAATTTTTTTTTATTACGAAAATGATTTCATTCTTAAAATATTTAGATTCTTTTTTCAAGAAACAACTGCATCTTAACATATACCTTCATTATTAGTGAAGTTTTGAATAAAAACTGACAATTTTTTAGATATAAATTCTGATCATATATCTATACGTAATTTCTATAGGATAACTGTGGATTTCCTTAGTCTTAACAGTTAAAAACCAAGAAATTTTTCTCATCATTTCGTTTAATTAGTGCCTCCCTCTCTCTCTAGCAATTAGTCTTACATATGCATACACTGTAGGGCACTCAAGGATCTGGAAGCCCTGCATTCAAGAACCTAAAAGAAGGCTTCAATCGACCCCTAGCAGCGATCAATGAAGTGGCTTGTGAGGTATGTTATTATGTCCCTTCCAATATATATATTATTTTTTTCCTTTAAGTGAAGAATGGCTTTTGTTTTGGCTATTTTTACCGTTTAGAGCTCGGTAATAGCTAATCCCACGTATTGACATCATCATCATCATGTTATCAGATCACATGCAAGGCATTAGACACCAAAAATGTGCGCGAAACGATGATCTCGATCTTTCACGAGCTGTCGAGCTACTCCTGGGTCAACAAGGCTGTGATTACCCTTTCGTCGGTCACTCTATTCTATGGCGACTTTTGGCGACTCGCTCAGATCCAACCATCGGACAAGCTCGCTGAATCGCTGGCCATACTCAAGGGGTTACCTGCAATCACCAAGCCCTCGGACGTGCAAAAGATCCAAGTGTATGGAGTTCTGAATGAAATGATCAAGACCACATTGAGCATGACCGAGTGCATCGTGGAATTCGAGCACGACAGCAAAGATGTTCCTGAGCTGTCCACAGCAATCGACATCCCAAGCAGCGTTTATCAGATCATCATCAGTGTCCTCGCAAGCTCGATTCAGTTCACCAGCCTCATCAGCCTCGTCGATGAGTACGAGTCACTAACGATCCCTTTTTTTGCGTCTCTTTTGGGAAAAAAGAGACATGCTTTTACGGCCTTTATTTTATTTCTTCATGAAAACATGTAATGAATCATCTAAAAACATTTCAACAGACTTGAATTTTAAAGGAGAGCGTTATTTTTTTCTTTTTCTTAAAGAGGGCTTCCTGTTATTTTCAGCTACAAGGGAAAAGATCTCCCGACCTTTGCGCGGAAAGTGAACATGATCCACCACACTATCAAGAGACATTATGAAGATTACAAACAAAAAAAGGGTAAAACTTAATTTCTTCGATTTGTGATATTATGCTTTGAATATTAGACTAACGTTCTCATAAGTTTCAATTTGAACGCAGAGGAAATTAGAGAGTATCAGAGGCTGCAAAGACTATTCAATGCCCCTACTGATAATGTGGAGCTCATCAAGGCCTTGGTTTACATCAAGGATGATCCTCAGCCACTTTACATTGGCTCAAAGAAGACCACGGTTCAATCTTCTAACTCTCTAATTCCACAACACTTTATGGTTTTTTTTTTTTGGTCAAACTTTATGTTCCTAGTTGAGTACCGCAATGATGCTATGGTCGTAAACTTGTCCTAGTCAAAGATTTTCTTTTCAACTGATTCATTGAAATCAAGACATAACATTTGTTCTCACCTAAGTGGCACTTATATACCTAGTTTTGGCCTTGCGTAAATTTGTCTAGTTGACTTTAGTGGTAGTGACCAAAGGAGTGAAATGTTGATCCTTATTCATCGTTCCCCTACATACAGGATAAGGTCGAGTCCCTGCGGAGGAAGAATGTGATGCTGCTGATTTCCGACCTAAAGTTGACCTCTCACGACCTTTCCATCCTCATCAAGATCTACAGTGAGCGCAAGTTCCATGAGGAGCGCTATGAGATCGTGTGGGTCCCAATCATCGAGCAAGAAGGCGAGGATGTGAACAACCAGTTCAAGAATCTACAGTCGCAAATGCCGTGGTACTCAGTGCGCTACCCAACACTTATCAACAAGGTGGCCATCAAGATTATCAAGGAAAAGTGGCATTATAGGCAAGAGACCATCATGACTGTGTTGGATCCCCAAGGAAGAGTCTCAAACAAAAATGCCATGAGCATGATGAGGCTCTGGGGATGGGATGCTTTCCCTTTCACTGAATCAGTGGAAGCAAGCCTATGGGGCAAGCCTGGCATCAACTGGTTTGAGCTCTTGTTGACTGACATGGTCATTCCTAAGATAAATGAAGTTGTAAGTAGTTCTATGTTTTCTTATTCTTTTTCAAAGTTTACTTTTACCCTTTCGCTTAACGAAGAAAACCTGTACTCTGAGTTAAATTATAAAGCGATCTTAATTAATTGATAGAGGGTTAGAAAGATTTTGATTTAAATTTAGAATCAATTGGAAGATTTATTAGATAAAAAATGAGGGTCTTATTTCTGCTAACATATACAACCCATCTTAAGTTAGAGGTAGGCTTTGCTGAAATTTTGTGGAAAACTTGAAATTAGAACATGATCGTTTGCTTTGTATTGTAGAGATATGAGGACTGATCCTTAAGAACTTATTTCATTGATTACTCATCCGATTGATTATCACTTATCAGATCAAGTCTCAAAAGTACATCCTCCTTTATGGAGCTGAAGACAACAAGGCAATCCAGGAAATTGAGGAGCCAGTGAAGAAGATCATCGAAGATGGCATCCCCATCGCCGCCTACAATGTCACCAAAAATCAGCTCTTCTGGAGCCGCCTCGAAAGCCTTATGCTGTCGAAATTGCAAACCAAAGCGGATGTGCACGAACCCCTCATGCAGGACATCCTCAGCCTCTACACCAACTTCAAGAAGGACGGTGGGTTCGCGGTCCTCACAAGGTGGTCGCGGCTCGTGATCAACGACTCGATTGTTGACGTCACCAAGGTCTTGTCCCAGTACGAGACCAGTTGGAAGAAGCAGGTCAAAGGGAATGAGAAGCCGTTCGATGCGGCCTTCAAGGAGCACCGCGATCGGGTCTTCGTCCTTCCGAGGTGCCACCACTTCTACATCCCGAACATGGTGGGCTACATCCCGGAGGACGTGAAGTGTCCGGTTTGTCCCCGCATGATGAAGAACATTGTCAAGTTTGAGTGTTGCCATGGCGCACATTAGGGAACCTATGCATCTCTCTGCTGGTCCATGTTCGCAATAAAGTTGCTATGCGAGTTGTCCGCAGACCGGGACGTGAAATAAAAGGGCTGTTTGCTGAGTCCTGATGAGTTTGTGAGTTGCCTACGTTTAGGGCAACCAGTATCTAAGTTGGCATGTAAAGTGCTTCGTTTGAGTACGTAGTTTTTCGCTCTGAAAGTGCTTTTTTCTTCTTTCACATTTCTCCCTGCATCCACGGAATGACAACATACCGTCCAAAAACAACTTAGATAATGGATGAGCAACTTAACATTTGAATAATTAGCCATGCTTTCATTTAATAACTTAAACTTTTAGAATGATTAAAAAATTTCACAAACTATCGGACCTTTATTCAATTAATGCCATTTCGGTACTTCAATTTGATTATTTGTTAACTAAAGCGTTCACATGGTCTTTTTACCAAATTATGAATCCTAAAAGAAGATTTCGTTTGTTTAATGGAATATAACATCGTACTCATTCTTTAATATTAACAACAAAAATTTACCTTAACAGCTTGAATGAAATTTCAGTAAAAATAAAAATCATTCAAACTTATTTTATGAACTCCAGAGATCATATTCCCCTCACAAATTTTACACCATATCATGATCGCTTTGCATCAATTCGAATTCCAGCCTTGCAATTCTTATCTTCTAGAGTGTGATCGTTTTTTTTTTTTTTAGGAAACTCTTGGACACACATAATTTTGATGTCATGGTTTCTTATTCACGTACAACAGCTGGTTGACAAAGATCACGTGCATCATGTGAAATCATAATGTTATCGCTTTAATTGATCAAGCAGTCATAACTTGATTAACAAGAAAATTACCAAAAAAGATTTTGGACTGCATTGACACAAGTACAATAGATTTAGAACTTTTTTAGTAATTTTTCTCTTGATTAATTTACTAGTTGATAATCACAAGTTTCAATTCCCAATCTATTCTTGTACCACGAAACTTTGGTTAGTCTTTTAGAGATGGGATTGAAATTAGGTGCAATGCTAGTCTTAAGACACTTGCGTTAGTGCTAGAATAGGTATGACATGTTTACTCAGTGGGGATGGCACATGGACAAAATCCGTGCCCAAAATTGAATATTCTCTTGTGATAATTCGGAAAAGTACCAAAAAGGTCATAAACTTATTACATTTATACCATTGATTTTATTAGTAAAATATTATTCATTGATCCGAATGATGTGTGATATCCTTGGTTTGGCTTGTCATGATCGCTTTATTTATCTTGAAATGGGTTTAGGTTATAATATTGCATGTTTTAGGGTTTACATATTTAGAATAGGAATCTTATTTCGAATTTTAAAATCAAAAATCAAAAAAATCAAATCAATCAATTTAGGTTGCTAGATTTTTAATTTGGATTGCATGTTTAATTATTTGGCAATTATTAATTTCGAAATTAAACAAAAACAAAAAAAAATCATCATATACATGTCATGTAGTTTTAAAGCATATTTTGCACATCATTGCATATTAGGATTAAATTGCACTTAGTTTAATTCTAGATAATATTTTTTCTTAATTTGTTATAAGTTTAGGTATTTTGTAGATATATTGCATTTTAGGATTATTTAGGTTAAGATAATGTTTTAGTTTAAATTAGGATTTGGCTCAACCTAATTCCTAATATAAATTAAATAGGATCTTAATCTAATTAGGTAATTTTCACATTTCACCAAATTTCGAATTTCATGAAAAAAATACAAAAAGTGTCTTAGAATAAATTAGTTCTATTCCCAAGGATAGATTGCATTTTTAGGAAAAATAAAAAATGTCATTGCATGTCATTAAAAATAGATTCATGAAATGCACGTCATTTAGAGATTGTTGTTAGGTCCATTTAATTAGAAATTCCATGTCATTAGAATTAGGTCATTTAGTTAATATTGCATTGCATATTGCATGATTTTCATTAATTAAGTGAAAACAAAAAAGAAATTGCGCGTTAATTAGGAACCATATTTAGAGTTGTTGATGTGGTTTTTAATTTAACATTGCAAATGCTTTCGTTACTTTGAGGTAAGTTTTTGCAATTTATTTATTGTTTATCTGGATGTTAAATTGGTGGATTGCGTATTCGCATGATCATGTTAGGGAATTAGATTTAAAATCAATTTAAGCTACCTGCAATTTTTTTTTTTTTTGAAAATAAAAGAATGGTACCGAAAGGGCATTAGAGAAATCTAGTGTAACCAAGTCCCCGTACCCATAGTCTCTGGTTCGTAGGAGTAAAGTGAAACTCCCATTACTTTACTTGGGTTTCTAATCAACCCACCAAGAAATAGATTAGTGGTGACTCCTGATTAAAAAATCAATTGCATGTTAAAAACTTGAACTTAAGTCGTGAATTGGTATGGGCTTGGGAGAGCCTGAATTAAGTCTAGGCTTAATAATCTATTAGCCAAACCCTAGGTGATTCACACCCCGAAAATTTGGTCGCGACATTGTCCAATCTGCAAAGATTTGGAAACATGAATCTTGCCTTTTTTTTTCATGATTTTGGCTAACTGTGTGATCACTCAAATGAACTATTTGAAGAAGGTAATGTAGATTTATAGCTCATGCAAGTTTTGAAGTTTGGAAATATGAATCTTACTTTATTGACATACAAAACTTTTGCTTGCAGTTTCTTAGTGTAACTTTTTTTTTTTTTTTTTTTTTGCGGAGGTGGAGGAATGCAATTTGTACTCTCTTGGAGTTTGATTGTTTTGGGCTCTAACATGAGTGGATGAGATATGCATAGCTTGGATTGCATATCTTTGACTGAAGCTGTCAAAACGCCTTTTAGTATGGGTAGTAGCTTTTACTTCCAAAATCAAAGTACACAAATAAGTCACGGATTGCACACTACTAAAGGAACATGCCTCTTTTCAGAGCTAAAATAGGTTGTAATATGAAGAGTCAATATTAAGGTTCCATTTAATATATATTGAGAGTGTTCTTTCTCTGTTCATACTTAATGCTCCAATTATGCTAAATGTTGTTTTGAGCACTATCTTATTATATTGAAGTATGGAACAGCCATATCATTCGTTCCACTGCATTGTGCAATGTTGAAATGTTTGACAGATTATATGAATTGTTTGATACTACATTTGTTTGTCTTTTACAATAGCTATAGTAGAAGGTTATTGAGGCAAAAACTATATTGTGTTTTAGCAGTAAGTGCTGCTCCTGTATACATGTCAATTGACTTTAATGGACTGGCTAAGGTCCTTATAAATATGTCATTCTACAAAAAACAAGAATCATATATATATAGACACACAAAAATGTAATTTTGAAAGCATAAAAATGAGTCCAACTATAACTGACAGTGAGGTGTCATCACAACAAGAGATCCAACGAATTCATAAAAAGATTCACAAATTCGTCACAATCAAGGACTTACGTTCCTCCTATTGACAAAGATAATTCTGTGTTTTGCTATTATGGTCTAAAATCTCCTTTACGGATAGCATGTACACAAGAGAATCGAGGAAGGAGATTTTATGGCTGCTCGAGATACAGAAGTGAGGAAAGTTGTAGGTTTTTAATTGGATTAATGCGGAAATCAGTCAACCAACAAGAAGTATGTCAAAAGAATTTCACCAAAGCAATGTCAAAGAAAAAACAATCCCAACCCTTGATGAGGATGATGGTAGTTCAATGGATGTTGAAGTTAGAGCTCTCAAGGCACAATTGAAATGTGTGAAACAAGACATGGCAAAGCTGAAAAAAAAAAAAATTTGAGATGAAAGACAATGTCGGTTATGTCGTGGATGCTTATAGTAATTTTAGCTCACATGTTATTTGGAAATTTAAAGATGAACAACATGATGAGTTTGTCATAAAGTATGTTTGTAGACATTGTGTTATTAGCTATTTTAATATATGTTTTGAGCATGTTATGTATTCTTCCACATGAAGTACATATATGTACAATCTTCTTATGGGAATAAATCGAAGGTTGTTTGCAAGCTCCTATTTGAGTTTTTGGTTGTTTCTCAACCTGTTCATTACTTCCCAACTTGAAGTAAACAACGAGCCTCTACTTCAATAAATAGTTAAACTAGTTCATTACAATGCAGTAAACATCCACAATAGTAAACAAACATCATATCAAATGAACAAAATATTTCATTGCAAAATGATAGGAATTACAATAAAGGACTTCACATCCCATTTGTTCCAATAAAAAACCAAGACACTACTACATTGAACTCATCATCTAAAAACAAAAAGTCACCCATCAACAACAAAAAAGAAAAAACATAGCCATGACAGTGTTTTACTAAACCTACCCCCACAAATGCTTCTTGTGAACATTGCTTCTTGTCAACATTTTTGACATTTTTTTCTTCCTTGATGGTCCTACTTCTTTTGTTGGAACTTCAACTGCATGTGCAAATAATGTTAATTCAACTTGTACTGGTATTTGTGGTGCTTTACTTCTCATCATCTTTTACGAGCAACTTTTGGTATTTGTACGCTCAACCAAACATGACTACATTTCATTATATTTGGGAAATATTTACTAATATAAACTAAATCTCTAAAAAAAATAAAGCCATTATGTACCATATCGGTAGCAAAAGGACTTACATTCATACTAGTAAGGCCACCAGCACTACCACTTACATTGGCATTGCCTGTATGCTTTTCAACCTACAAAAAGAAAAATAATTTAAAGATTCAATTTATAAGCATGCACAACACAATGGAAAATGAAAGTACTTACTAAAAGTTTTGGCCTTGAAAATCATGTTTGTGATGATGTAAACCCGGTCTTCTTAATCGAACACGTTGAGCTGTTGTGTTACATCTTCAAGCAAGTTTGACTTATCATCTTCATTCCTATCCTTGACATCCTAGTTCCACGCGCCACCTCACCTTCCTTCCTTGATCTTTTCTATTTACGTCTACTAGGCTTTACCCTAGCTGAAAGTGGTTTCCATGGCTCCTTATTAGTCTTTTCTCCAAAATTTCTCTCTTTGAACTGGCAGTATCATGTTCTCATATGCGACTAAGAACTTGACTTTCTTATAATACTCATCAATATAGTCATATGCATCCTCTTGTCTATGATTTATAACAGAAATATTGTAAGGACAAGAGATGCCAGTTAGCTATCATTTTCTACAAGAGCATATTCTTTTGAACACATGCACCATGTGCTTCTCACCCTTTTTTCCATCACCTCATATCCAACATTACTATTCCATATCACCTAACACTAAGTCACACCAACTCTATTTTCTTCCAACTTTCTTGCAATTCTCGGACCACAATCTCTTCTCCATCTAGCACACTCATCCCTTTGTGTATGTGATTCTTGTTATTATCATTATCTGCATGTTCTCCAATATACTGTAAATGAACTTACACCTAGCATCTATAATTCTTCCATTGAATGTCTCGCATAAGTAGTTATCAACAATATCACATTTTGCATCAGTTGAAAAGAAAGCCCTAAACCAATGCTTTGGTTCTATTTAAACCAAGTCATGATATGTAGTGGGGCTAATTTTTTTTCAATGCTTAAGAGTGTTTATCATACTCTACATAGTACTACTCTTAGCACACCGCCAAAACATTCTTTGCATTTGTGTCTATTTATACTTTTATACTTTTTGCTCCAATTGGCATAGATATATTTGGAACACATCCTAGAAAAAATTTGTAGAAGGACCTAGAAAAAATTATTACAATATAAATCAATTGTTTCAAATTTGATCATATAATAAGCTTAATGAAAAATTAAATAAATAAGGAAATTACCTTATGTTTGTCACTAATTATAACCCAACCTTATCCATATATGTGCATAATATCGAAACCGTAAGTAAGATCTTTAAGAACCAAGTCTAGGTGTCTCTACTCTCAATTCTAACAACCGCCTAAACAATTGGAAACATTTGATCATTTTCATCCCTTCCAACGGCACACAAGATCGAACCTTGACAAATTCCTTTCAAGAAGCAACCATCCAACACCCAAGAACCTTTTCTTACAAGCAGCAAAACAAATATACATTCTCTCAAACAATGCCTCAGATTACAGATAAGACTTTTCAATATTTAATGTAATAGTACTTCCAAGATTGCTCATCCAAAGCTCCTCTGCATAATCCCACATTTTCGCCTATTTCTTTTTATAGTTTCCCATTAATACTTTATAAGCAAATAGCTTGTCCTCGATACATTGATTGATACTCACATCTAACCCAAATTGCTCCTTGATAAGTTCCCTCAAAGCAATATTTTTAATAGTTAGCATTGCTCTTATTGTAGTAAGATAGGATTTGCCAACCAAGAACTTGTTACCTCGTTATTTTTAAAGCTAATGCTATAGGTGTGCTTTGAATGATAAGTCTTCATATGAAATGATCCACTATGAACATCAATAGATCCAGAGATTCTCCAAAGACAAATTTAACTAAAACATTTTGCTCTAACACATTTCTTTTCATTCTTTATAAATTTTATCTCTCTACGCTCAACCACTGAATACTTTATGAAAGCATTTTTAAATTGTTTGCTACTATCAAACATCATAGACATAATAAACATAGGTACAACACAACTAGGATCATACCTTGGAAAGCTACTTCTCCATCTAGTAAAATTATCATTTTCTAGTTCTAAATTAGACCTCAAATGCTCATTTTCATCCGTTTCATAGTACTCTATTTGGTAACCAACTTCAAAATCAACTACATTATCCACATTAACTGCAAGTTGTTGGAAATGTACCAATTTCACGGATGGTTCCCTTGCAATTAAATACTTTGTGGCCCTATTGCGAAACTCTTTGGTGTTCTTCTTCACTTTTAAAAGCTCCTCATTATCATAATCATCATCGTCAATCGAAATTCTCGCATCAACTAAAAATTTTGTCTCATCATCGTCATCTTCATCATTATCCACCATAAATTCATCACCCTCTATGCTAGTATATTCATCTTTATCAAATACACCATCATGAACTAGACCACCCTCATTCTCAATGACTACATCTTTGCCTAAACTAACATCATTACAAGCCCCCTCATTAGTGCCCTGACTAGCATCCTTATCGACACCTACATTAACATCCCAACCATCACCTTCACCTCCCTCATCGACTATAAAGTTTTCTCCATATATCTCGATCAATCCATGGTGTAAATAACTGAAAATTAGTTTGACAACTCCGCTATCATTCCATATGTATCTCCATCCATCTTCTATAGATTTTCCAAGAAACTTAAGATAAAGGTGTTGGAATGTACTATTTACCCCATTTTCTATGTTATTAATAAAAATTTCATGACTCCTTGAATTGATGTTTACTTGCACTAAATCCATCTTACCCCCAACATATTCAAGCATTGGGCAATGAATAAATTTTCCCCCATGGAAAAGGCAAACCCGTGCCAACTTGTCGCTCATTTCCACTCTACACAAAAACACAACTTATGTTATAAATCGACATATAATGAAGGAACAATATAATAACACATAAAAATAATTGCATGCAATATCTTCCTCTGTAAACTTTTTATATGAGATAAACATGAAAGTTATTATGAGTTAATGCTAAAATTGCTACGAGTAAAGTACTTCCACCTCATAATGCTCATAAAGTACATATAATCTATTTGATGTTTATTTAGACATATGTTATTATGATTATTGAAAATATTAGCAGAGCAAGTTGATAAGAATGATCAAATCCTTATATAACTACCAATATTTAGGATAGATACTCGAAAATTGTTTCTTTTATCAATTGTTATGAAAAAGCATTCACTCTTTTGGAGTCACTCTTATGGTTTAAAATCTCTTATCATAATGTGTTTTGAGGGCTCGAAGTGAGAATCTGCAAACTAGAATTTATTCAACTTGATTTATAGTTCGATTACATTAGCTAACATTTATGTATTTAAAGTCTAGTGATTATGGCCTTGCATGATTCTTACAACATCTTAGTCATTGTGTAGTCTATCATACGCCATGGTGAGTGCAAGAATAGCAACAACACATGCGAAGAAATTGATGCAAATGTATAATTTATAATAAGACAAGGAAGATATACATTTTGATTGTTCTTCATTGAGTTTAGGACCACCACATAAAGTTGTCACTTTTGCTCAGATGCTAGTGACAATTCAAGAAAATGGGGACCACAACACTTGCTCATGTTCACTGCGGTTTGTGGTAGACAAATCAGGTCTTGATGGAGTTATGAGCGAATCAGGTCTTCACGATTTGAATGTTCAAACCTAGGACTACGATGGACAAAGGCGTCAGGTGAAAGGGGGACTCGATTCATTTGTGATTGTCGCACTAAAGACTCGGCTTGATGATTTTGTGGTTGATGAATGTGATTGAAGCAAGATGAGATCAAATCTAGAGAAAAAGTAAAAGCAATCCGGGTTCTTCGTGAGTTTGTTGTTTGTGAAATTGGGGCTTTGGTAGATGAAAGGCGAGATGATGGCATTTCTTAGGTCTAAGTGGAGTCTCTTTTTTTCTTTTCCTTTTTTAATTAAAGGAAACAATGCCGTTTTATTTTCCGACGACCACGTCAGCGCTGGCCATGCCATGTAGGATGGCTGGTAGTGACTGGGTAGGCCACGTCAAACTATTCTAGGCAATAGGACTAAATTGGACAATATGTAAAAGGTTTAGTTGGCACAAACACAATAAATTTAGGACTTTTTAGTAATTTTCCCACTTGACGAACTTGTTTTTTACCATTGATTGATTAGATTATTGATATCTTCATTAAAGTACATCCGCCTATGCAGGTTTTTTTTTTTTAAATCTTTTCTTCAAAATTCAATTGATTTCTTCCACACCATCTTGAGTTTCATGTGGAATGCTAATAAACTCTCTATCTATCTATCTATCTATCTATCTATCTATACATACATACATACATACATACATACATACATACATATATATATATTAGGATTGAGTGCACATATGTCTCTTGATTGTGCATATCCTTTGTTGTCATGTTATAATATCTATAAATAGGTTAATGTACTCTTTATCGATATAATTTTTTTTCTTGCATATTTTTATCTTGGACGATGGTGCATAGGCAAAATTAGCGGCCTCAAATTGAACATCCTTTCGTGGTAATCTATAATTTGTCGATTCTGAAAAGGAAAAAAAAAAAAAAAAACCAAAAGGGAGAAGAAGTGTATGGCAACTAAACTTGTCGGAGGTAGGTTAGAATGTTAGAGATAGTGCAGGTGCTTTTGATTTTCGGATTGAAGGATTTCAAGAAGTACAAGTGGGTCACATTATCCTCCGTCAAGTTCAAGCTATTCGATAGAGAGATGAAAATTAACTTTATGTCAATTGGGGTCTGTGAAGATCATAATGTCCATATACCTTCAAAATGCTTTTGCCAACAAAATATAGGTCGATATGTACATATAATTAGTGCGATAGAAGTTTGATGAAATGATACTACTTTATTTGAGCTGATCAACTATATGGATTAACATGCAATTAGGGAATTAATCTCAATCGTCCAAACTGTATTGTGCTAACATGTCAATATTGCAAAAGGATCACTAAATTTAAAGGATATCTGACCAGGAAGATAATGATGCATGAATATCACGCTATAATAACTAATTAACCCAGGTAAATAATTGATCAAGAAAAAACTCAGTATACAAAATCAAAAGCGTCAACGAGCAATGTTACAATAATATTTAAGCCACAACGACTTATCTACTTTTTAACATATTTTAAAGGGGTTCAAATCACCCAAAAAAAAAAAAATCTTAAGTCATGTATACTTTGACACTAATACCCCAAACTTTTTTTGTGTCACAAAACCACTGCAACACCAATATCCAAAAAAAGAAAAAAGTGTGTCATCAATACTCGTTAAGTTACGTTCAATAGTTAGGATAAAATTCATGATATTATAAAATTTCTCATATCTCATATTTGGTGTTTGCTTAAGAAAAAATAAAGTATAATATAAAATGGATATAGCCCAAATAAAATTATCTACTAGGAGAAATAGAATAAAGGTGAAAAGGGTTTTTAATATACATAATATATAAGTTATTTTTTTCAAATAACAAACTTCTTAAATTAATAGAAGTAATATATAAGTATATATATATATATATATGAATATGTGAATTCTAATATAAATAAATTCAAATTTACAAAAAAAAAAAAAATTCATTTTTACATATTCCTTTTCTTATATCTTTGAATTTATTCCAATCTTATAATACAAATTTAAGATGTATAAAAATATATTTACTATTTATATTTATTATATATTTTAGGTATTTTAGTAATTTAAGTATATTAGTATAGTTTATGATTTCACAAAATTTTACAGGAAAATTCTAAATAAGGGCCTGAAGTGCCCCCGGTTTCTCAAATAAATGTTCGAAGTGGACTTTGTTTCAAATAAGGATCTAGCGATGGCATCCCTTACCCTTGCCTAGGCTGGTGAGGGTTGCTCTCACTGAAGCTAGCTAGGGTTGCCCTCGCAAACGCCGGCGAGCCACCTCTGCCGGCCATCATTGTTGATGGCTTTGGGAGGAAAGAGGGGGAAAAAGAGAAAAAAGAAAAGAAAAGGAAAAGAAAAAGGAAAAAAATTATTAAAAAAATTAAAATATATATAGTTACATTTTTGTTGACTAAAATACCCTTTGTGTGATGGTAGTAATAGCCATTGCCAACCAAAGGCCTCTATTTGAAATGATTTGGCTACTTCAAACATTTATTTGAAATAAAATTCACTTTGAGCCTTTATTTGAGAAAACAATAATACTTTACGCTCTTATTTGAAATTTTTTCAAATTTTATTAGAGAATGATTGAGGGAGAAAATAATTAAAAATAAAAGAATTTAAAATAAGAGAGTGAAAAATAATTTTAAAAAAAGGAAATAAAAATGACGTAAGCAAGAGCGTTGTCAAAGATTCTTACTATTTCTATTTGTGCAATTTTTAGATTCATTTACACCGATATTCATTTATGCCAAACAATGAACAATGATAAGATGTAAACATATGTGGTTTTATTATTATGATTCACTAAATAGTAGATAGGATATAGTAAAATCTCTAAATTTCATATTCTATCCTATCTTAACTAGAAATCCAAACAACATGTAACATAAACTTAAATTGATGTAATAAAAACTACCATCAATCATAGTTTAATTCAAGACCACCTTTAAAATCTGACATGGCAGCTTGCATGGACAACAACAAGCAAACAAAGCCAACGTGAATATGATGCAGCTATAGGAGTATGGATGATTAAAAAAAAAATTTGAGTCACTAATACAAGTTTAGGGATATTAGTGACACGGAAAAAGAGTTTAGGATATTAGTGCCATAGTGGGCAAAACTTATAATATTTGGTGGTAGACGTTGAATATTATTGTTAACTAGTACCCAAACGCTGAATATACTTTCCTTGACAAATGCAACCAAGTATCATTTAGCCTGAGAAACACAACACCCCGGACAGTAACATCGACATCAACAACCAGCACGTCAAAGAGTTAACGACAAGCTTGTTTTACTCATAAAACACATTCCAGACTGGAAAGCATTAAGATGATTTTGGGTTTGGGCTTAATTTAGCTTTACATTTTGTCACTTAGATTAAGATACCTTTGGTACGGAACATATATTTCTTTAAGAGAAAGTGTATTGAAGCTGGGATCCACTTTGTTTCTTTTCCAAAACTGTAAAGACTAACCCATATTTCCTCTCCCACTTTGCATGCGTGCACACTGCATGGTTGGCTATATAAAGAGACGGACGCAAGTGAAAAGTACCCATGCACGTCCCTCATGATCTTCTACTTCTTCATCCTTTTGATTAACCTCACTTGATTTTCTATTTCTCTTCCTCTCGCGGTCGAAGAGACATGGCCTTTCGTGGCAATGGTGGCAGCAACATGGCGAATGGTATGGCTAGTTCCGACATAATCAACTTCATCGACAACCAACAGTTCCTAGAATTGGTCTTGGGAAAGCAATCTAATGACTCCACCGAAGAAGAAAAATGCAGTATGAATGATCTCCTCCAGATAACCAACAACATATTTGCCGAGGCCATCCCACCCGTCAAGAAGGACAGCGACACCAGAAAGGTATTGAATAGGGACCGAGATACTCAAGAAGGTCGTTTGTAATGCACGGCTGTGTAGAAGTTGCTACTAACTGTTTGAGATTTTATTGTTGCAGGTTCGTATGGGTGTCTCGGAATCCATTGTGCCGAGCAACATTTCACATCTGATCAAATGGATCGGCTGTCAGGTTTGATGTTAATCATATTGTTTTTGAATTCCACGATAAAACTAAAATGTTATTTAGTGGATACGACTTACAAAATAAATATTTATGCTGGATTGCTTTTTGAAAGTGTGTTTGCTACAAGTTTCGTGTGTTTTTTGTAACACTAGCCTCCTTGTTCGCAAGAGGGCTGATACGTATTTCTGGATAGCATTACTTTCATAAGCTCGTGTGTGATGCGCGTGTCCGCAGGGCCATAAGAGCCTCTCAGGGCCTTATTGCCATTTTATCGAATAAATAAAGAGATTGACTCTGTTATATGTACTATCTTATAGCAAAATTCTTTTTCCTTAGTTCTTCTGTTTCCTTGTTCCTCAAGGGGCAAAACCAAAAAATGCAACCCGCCCCCCCCCCCCCCACCCCAACACCCCCGGCGCACGCTCTCCTGAGAGAGAGAGAAATGGGAAGTTGGATTCCCATATTTAAAGAAACTATAATTTTGTTCATCTTGCATTTAAATGGACAAGTTAATCAAACTTCTATAAATTAAGATACGTCAAGGATAGAAATCACAAAACGAACTTCTCAATACAAGCAATCATGCACAATGCCACAAACTTTAAAATTCCTCCAAATTTTATTTAAAATCCGTAAAGACATTTCGAATGTTAAGTTCACTTGATGTTACATATCAAGTACAATGAGTTCTATGTTTGACATAAATAAATTGTGAGAGACCAAGTATATGAAACAAAATGAATATCATAAGTTGAATAAAAACCAACAGGTATCTCTTTCGGTAAGAAGCCAGACAAGTTGGGCCATTTGGAAAGTAGGCAAAGTTGGGCCGAAGCCAATAATCAAGGGGAGACAGTCCATACAGCTCATCATGGCTCTAATCCTCATCAACATCATGGGATACCGCATAACAGTCGTGATAACAAGTTCAAATCGCATTTTGAGCCAACCTTTGATCAATTTGCACATTTTCTACCTCATGTAAAAAGACTACTAATCTTTGCAGACATAAATAAGCCTTTAATGATAGATTTGCCAACTTTTTACGTGTGAGTTCCAACTAAATGAGATAGTCATAACTCAAATCAAATGTTCCATAACAAATGTGAGACTCTTTGCATAGTACTCTAAGGCCTTGCTTGGTTTCCATGAACAAGGAATCATCAAATAAATTTCCATTCCAAGTAATATCTTCCATTAAAATACGATTGCTCTTATTAGGTTGTCGAATAAATATTTGTGTAATGACTCAGGTTGATATTTTAGTCATCATGTTGACTTTTCCCGGAAATAATAAAGCTTCCAAACCCTTGAAAGTTGCTAAGAGTATAACTGAGTTAGTGGACATGGAATTGACAAATAAGCAACGTAAAGATGATAATGAAATTAGGGCGATGCACAGCTACTAAAAAAGGAAAAGGCAAATGCATCTGGCGGAATCATTGATTGTCCCATCATTCTCATGAGAAATCGATGTTCTCAATTGCCCCACCATCATTTCTTTGCTTCGTCGCGTGTGAATGGCCCTTCGTGGAATCATGGCATTGTTGGAAAGAATGCCTTGCTTGTCTAAGCTTAATGAAGTAGTGTGCGTGACTCTCGTGGACAAAAAATAAAATAAATTAAATTAAATTAAATATTTTTTGTGTAAAATTTACTCCATGTTAAGCCCTTTGCTAATGTTTCTACTTCCCATAACATAAATTTCATTTAAATATATGTTGATACTGAGAAAATTACCAAATTAATCATAAACCATTGTACCGATGCTAATTTGATCATAATTTTTTAAAAATTTTAAATTGTCTTAAATTCTTGCAAGATACTTCAATGTGTTCTTTTGATCAATTTTTAACAGAACTCACTAACATAGCAATTCAATCATCCTAGCTATCCTTGTGGCATATTGCCACATCAATGATTTAAGGCAAAAGTTGACTAAAAAGGACTATATTGACATTATACACAAAGATTTAGGGTTAAAAAAAAAAAAAAATCAAAAATTTATAATTAAATTAATATATGTATAATAATTTTTGGACTAATTGAAACAATTTTCCCATTGATATGTGATGCTAAGGTGGTGCACGAACTACCCCATCTGCTTTCTTCCCAAGCAAGAAGGTATACCAAATAAACTGTTTATAACCTTAGGATGTATCAATATAACATTACCTAACTATTTTAATGTGAAAATACTTTGTTTGACTAGTGTTAGTACGTAAGCAATAGATGGTAAATCCTTTTTCATTAGAAGAACGTGTTATTTATTTTGTGATCCCTCATTTTTTAGACCCATATTTTCTCTTAAAGTTGCGACTGTTCGATATGAAGTTTTTCCACGCTTCGTACCCTTTCGTGACAACTGCCCGTCTTGATGGGAGACGATGTATAAATAGGAACGTACGTTCATTTCTGATGGGTGATAACAAGGTCTAACTCAAACTCTCTCATTCAAAATACACCATCAGTACGAGAGTGAATTGGGGTAGTAGAGTGTCCCCAATTTTCTTTGATTTCAGGTTTTTCTGACGAATGCAAACAAGAACAATGGTTGGAGGTTTGTCTTCAATTGATCCTGGCTTCCGCATATGAATTATTTTGTCTTACATTTGGTATCAGAGCGTGTCTAGTGCCTCTGCCTTGTTTTTCTCGAATTTTTGGTGTGTTTTTCGGGCTTTTAGAACATGAATAGTAACTCGGAATGTTAAGGCCAAGAGAGAAACTCGCAAATTCCGGGCAAATTCCGGTGACCCACCCCTTGATTTCTGACCTGCACGGTCGCACCGCCATAAGGAACATTAGCCATGAGTTATTCCGGTATATCGGTGCTCGCCGGAGGCTAATCGGGTGGCGGAAGTCGCGGTGGTTCAAGGAATTGTGTTTTGGGAAATTTTCGTATGATTTTGGGGCCAATTTTTGCTCATTTTCGCCGAAACTTGGACCCATGTGGTCGTGCCGGCATGCTCTTCAAAACCCACTATTAATTTGTGTCTGAAATGGGCTGCCGGAGAAGAAACGACCGGCGAAACCGCAGCGGAACAGCGAAAAACGGCGAAGAAAAAGGCTTCTGTTTGCGAGGAAGAAGGCGCGTGGATCCCTCGCGCGCGCTGCGGTTGCAGGCGCATGGAATCCACGCGCCACGCGATCTCACGCCCGCGGCAACCATTACGCGCGTGGGATCCACGCGCGTGGCAGTTGCCAAGCACGTGCATTGCACGCGCCCGCACGGATTATGGCGCGTGCCAAGCACGTGCCTGTGCGCTGGACGCGCACGTGCTCGGCACACGCCTGTCGTCTCCCACCGCGGCTCCTTTCCTTTTTTACACTTTTGCCCCAAATTTTTTTAAAATTTTTGCAATCATGCCCTTGGCCAATTTATTTATTTACTATTATGCCCTTGATGTATTTATTTATTATGTCATTTCATACATTTTTATGAATATTTTATGCATGAAATTAAATGTCCAATGGTCCATATATTTAATTAATTAGGGAGTGACCACAGCATCTTTAATTAATTAAATTATATATTAAAAGCCTCCGGATCATATTTAGAAATGGACATTGATTGTAATTAATTATATTAATATGATGAATTTTATCACACATGAATTTTCATTATATTAATATGATTAATTAGGATGAAATATCATATTATTTTTCTTAATTTACCCACAGGGATTAAGAAAAGGCATATAATATGGTAGTTTCTTCATGAAGTAATTATGAATCTATTTAAATTAAAAACTTAACCCACAGGTAGTTTTTATGCTATGTGATTCATATTGTGACATGTTTACATTGGTAAAACATGATTTATTTATATTTGCCTCAAATTTTGTGACATAAGCATGATTATTTTAGATGCAGTTTCGCAACCTGTGAATTTCTCTGAATTTAAGTTTGATGTTCCCATACTGAATGGTGAGAACTATAAAGTTTGGAAGGAGTCAGTTCTTCTTCAATTGGGGTGGATGGACATTGACTATGCTATAAGGAAAGACGAACCACCTGCTCCTACTGATTCGAGCACTCTAGCTGAGATAGCTCTTTATAACCAATGGGAGCGGTCCAACCGCGTTTGTGCCATGTTTATAAGAGCTAAGATATCTCCTAGTATTCGTGATTCAATTTCTCAGCATAGCAATGCTAAGGCTTTATTGGAGGCCATAGATGCGCAGTTTGAAAGTTCTGAGAAGGCGCATGCCATGACCCTGATTATGAAGTTTTCATCATTGAAGCTCACTAGTGTTAGAGGTGTGCATGAGCACATCATGCAAAGGAGGAACATTGCAGCTCAGCTTAAGAACCTTGAGGTTGAGATATCTGAATCATTCATTGTGTATTATATTCTGAACACTCTCCCACAACAGTATGCACCTTTTAAGATCTCTTATAACACACATAAGAATAAATGGTCAATTAATGAACTCATGACCATTTGTGTTCAAGAGGAAGAAAGACTGATTATGGAATTGGGAGAAAGTGCTCATTTGGCAACACAAGGAAAGAATAAGGGTTATGGCAAGCATAAGGGAAAAGGTAAAATACCTCCCCAAGCTGACATTAAGAAAGAATCTAAGTGTTTCTTTTGTAGACAGAAGGGGCATATAAGGAAGGATTGTGTCAAATTTAAGGCTTGGCTCGAAAAGAAAAGTAATCCAATCTCTTATGTTTGTTATGAATCTAATATGACTGATGTAAGTCACAACACTTGGTGGATTGATTCTGGATCTACAATCCATATTTCGAATTCCTTGCAGGGTTTTCAAAACCACAAGAAGCTAGTGGGAAGTGAACAAAGCATCTATTCAAGAAACAAGATGCGTTCGTATGTGGAAGCTATTGGGACATATAGACTAGTTCTCAATAGTGGTTTTGTTTTAGATTTGGAAAAGACTTTTTATGTTCCTAGTTTTTCTAGAAACTTAATTTCAGTTTCAAGACTTGTACCTTTGGGATACTCTTTTAACTTTTCAGATTCAAACTTATGTTTATCATTTAAATCTGAAATTGTCGAGAGTGGTACTTTGTCTGATGGTCTTTTTCGAATTAATTTACAAGACAATCCCTATTATGATGCGATGCATGTTCATGATAAAGCCGGTATAAAACGATGTGTTGTGAAAGAACATTCTTCTATGTTGTGGCATCGGAGATTGGGACATATCTCCATAGAAAGAATTAGGCGATTAGTAAATGATGGAGTACTCGGTACTTTAGATTTTACTGATTGTGATACTTGTGTGGACTGCATAAAGGGAAAGCAGACTAACAAAACAAAGAAAGGTTCCAAGAGGAGTACACAAATATTAGAAATCATACACACAGATATTGTAGTCCAGATATGGACTCTTATGGTTAGAAATACTTCATCTCCTTCATAGATGATTACTCACGTTATATGTATCTCTACTTGATTCATAATAAATATGAAGCATTAGATGCCTTTAAGGTATTTAAGGCGGAAGTAGAGAAACAATGCAATAAGCAAATTAAGATCGTGAGATCAGATAGAGGTGGAGAATTCTATGGTAGATACACTAAAGATGGACAAGCACCTGGTCCATTTGCAAGATTTCTTCAAGAGCATAGGATAGTTGCCCAATATACTATGCCTGGTTCTTCGGACCAAAATGGCGTAGCGGAAAGAAGAAATCGGACCTTATTAGACATGGTGCGTAGTATGCTTAGCAGCTCCAAACTTCCTAAATTCTTATGAATTGAAGCACTTAAGATGGCAGTGTACATATTAAACCGAGTTCCGACCAAGGTTGTCCCAAAGACACCTTTTGAGTTATTTAAGGGTTGGAAACCGAGTTTACATCATGTGCGAGTTTGGGGATGCCCATCTGAAGTAAGAATTTATAATCCACAAGAAAAGAAGTTGGACCTAATGACCATAAGTGGGTATTTCATTGGATATGCCGAAAGGTCTAAGGGATACATGTTTTATTGTCCATCTCATACCACTAGGATTGTGGAATCAAGAAATGCTATATTTCTTGAAAATGACTTGATCAGTGGGAGCGATCGACCGAGGGATCTTGTTCCTAAGGAAGATCATTCAGACACTCAACATTCCACCTCAAGTTTAAAATTGGTTGTTGCTCATAATACCCCTTCAGTTCAGTCGGCTATTAAACAACCAATTGTTGAAGTTCCACAACCTGCTAATATTGATCTAGTAGATCCAGTTGTTCAGCAATTACCAGAAACTGTTGAACAACCAGTTGAGCAACATGCTCCTCAAGAGAATGTTGATCCAACATTGAGAAGATCTGCTAGAGCAAGGAAATCGGCTATTCCTAGTGATTATATTGTGTATTTACAAGAGTCTGACTACAATATTGGAGCTGAGAATGATCCTGAAACATTTTCACAAATCATGAATAGTGATAAATCCAATATGTGGTACAATGCCATGAAGGAAGAGATGAGTTCTATGGCATCTAACAAAGTCTGGGATTTGGTTCAGTTACCTGATGGTGCGAAGGCCATTGGATGTAAATGGGTCTTCAAAACTAGGAAAGATTCATTGGGTAATATTGAAAGATATAAAGCTAGACTTGTTGCCAAAGGATTCACTCAAAAGGAATGAATCGATTACACGGAGACTTTTTCTCCTACATCTAAGAAAGATTCTCTTTGTATTGTTTTGGCTTTGGTTGCCCATTTTGATATGAAATTACATCAGATGGATGTGAAAACGGCGTTCCTCAATGGAGAACTAGAGGAGGAGGTTTACATGAAACAACCTCAAGGATTCTCCTCTAGTAAATGTGAGCATTTGGTGTGCAAGCTTAAGAAATCTATATATGGCTTGAAACAAGCATCCCACCAATGGTACTTAAGGTTTCATGATGTCATCTCTTCATTTAGTTTTATAGAGAATGTCATGGATTAATGTATATACCAGAAGGTCAGTGGGAGCAAAATTTGTTTCCTTGTGCTGTATGTAGATGATATACTACTTGCAACCAATGGTAAGGGGTTGCTACATAAGGTGAAACAATTCCTCTCTAAGAGTTTTGACATGAAGGATATGGGTGAGGCATCTTATGTCATTGGCATTAAGATCCATAAAGATAGACCCCGAGGAATTTTAGTACTATTTTAAGAAACCTATATCAATAAGGTCCTAAAGAGATTTCGGATGAAAGATTGTTCACCAAGTATAGCACCCATTGTGAAGGGTGACAGGTTCAATTTGAACCAATGCCCAAAGAATTATCTAGAAAGGGAACAAATGTACAACATTCCATATGCTTCTACTGTTGGAAGCTTGATGTATGCTCAGGTTTGCACTTAACCTGACATCGCTTTTGATGTGGGAATGTTGGGAAGATATCAGAGTAATCCAGGTTTAGACCACTGGAGAGCTGCAAAGAAAGTGTTGAGATACCTTCAAGGTACCAAAGACTATATGCTTATGTATAGACGGACTGACAACCTAGAAGTGGTCGGTTATTCGGATACGGACTTCGCGGGTTGCATTGATTCACGAAAATCAACATCTGGATACATTTTCATGTTAGCTGGCGAAGTCGTGTCATGGAGAAGTGCCAAGCAGACTTTGACTGCTACTTCCACTATGGAGGCTGAGTTGGTTTCTTGTTTTGAGGCTACCTCGCATGGTGTATGGTTGAAGAGTTTCATTGCTAGGCTTAGAATTGTTGATTCTATTTCTAGGCCATTAAGAATATATTGTGACAATTCTGCTGCAGTTTTTATGGCTAAAAATGCCAAAAGTGGCAATTGAAGTAAGTATATCGACATTAAGTATTTAGCCATAAGGGAACGTGTTAAGAAGAATAAAGTGGTCATTGAACACGTCAGCACTGAATTGATGATAGCCGATCCTTTAACTAAAGGCATGCCACTAATGAAATATAAGGATCATGTAACTAGTATGGGAATATGTCCTATCATGTGATTTGTCGACATATGAACAATTTTTGTTGTATGAAACTCTTATTCAGTTGTAATGTTGATTCTCAATTTTTGTGTACACATTTTGTTGTTTATGATAATAACATTTATCCTTGGTTCTAGAATAAACATGAGGTTTATTCATTAAGATATGTTGTCACATATAGGCTAACATTAAAGAAATAAAGTGCATTGTGATACATGGAAAATATTACTTACTCTTAGAGGACATGTCGCCATGATCCATGTGTTTTGTTTCTTTTCTTTAAGCATAAAGTTTTTGTGGAATTAGTTGGATAATTCGTATGATGAAAATGATTGGATCAAGCGGGAGAATGTTATTTATTTTGTGATCCCACATTTTTAGACCCATATTTTATCTTAAAGTTGCAACTGTTCGACATGAATTTTTTCCACGCTTCGTACCCTTTCGGTACAACCGCCCGTCTTGATGGGAGACGATGTATAAATAGGAACGTACGTTCATTTCTGATGGGTGATGACAAGGTCTAACTCAAACTCTCTCATTCAGAATACACCATCAGTACGAGAGTGAATTGGGGTAGTAGAGTGTCCCCAATTTTCTTTGATTTCAGGTTTTTCTTACGAACGCGAACAAGAACAATGGCTGGAGGTTTGTCTTCAATTGATCCTGGCTTCCGCATATGAATTATTTTGTCTTACAAAACAAATATACCTAAGCACCGCTAAGACCATTGGCGATCCGCACTCTAAAAGGAACAAAAAACCAGAAAGCAAAAGAAGGGAGCAGGTAATGCATAATTAGTGATGAACACCATTCATCATTGAATAGGATAGGGAGTACTCTTACTACCGACTGCATTTACTCCTAGAAAATACTTTTTTAGGGGACCATCCTACGGCATTTTACCAATCGAGTAATGGGTCCGCTAACAAGAGGTATTTCAATAGCTTCGGATTGATTTCCATCGATGTATTATCTATGTAAGAAATAACTCGCTGCCTCACCAATGGACGGTGATGGGCCAGAACCCTAGATTTCGTGTATGTGGACGTACCTACACATTTCAATTTCACCACCGGCGCCACTCTAAATTGGCGAAACATGCGACCCATACTCCTCAAAAGAGCAGAAACATCGTATAAAACAAAAGCCATCTATAGTCCACCGACCACCTAAACTGCTCGCGTGAGTTATTGCCTCTGTTTTTCTTTTCTATTACATTTCTTTTCTTTTTATAAAAAAATCATTCGCCTTCTCCAATATTGGACGAACACCACACGTTTGGATCGCACGATTCCCCGCGTTCTCTGTACAAACTCTTCGATCTGATCCCACCAAAACTTTGTGTCCACATAATGCCTTGTTGGACAGATAATGAAGAAGACGACAACGTTGAAAAGAATTATCATTTTGAGATTTTGGTACCCTCGGTAAAGTTGATATGAGAATCCAAAGTATGAGCATACCACTATGTGATTGTTCCCCCTCATTTGCCGGGATATATTACAAATGTAATATGTTAGCTCTTTTTTGTTGACTAACATCTTAAATTTTTAATCAGGAAATTCGCAAAAAAAAAAAAAAAAAATTCTGTGTGTAAAATGAATTTTGAGATATGATATTTCTTGGGGCATAATATTATTAGAATATTTAAATATTACACAAAGTCATTATCTATCAATTTAAATTTTTTGAATACTTAACAGTTGTGTCATAAAATTTTACACGATATCTTATTTATGGCTTCCTTATTATATATTTTTAGGATAAAAATTCAAACGAAGAGTATTGAAATATCTAAACATGGTCTCAAAATTTCTTCACATATCAAGGTTATTATGCAGATATTTAACTAATCAGTTTCGTGCATCCATTTTATTAAAATCTCAATTAAAGTGGATTTTCGTATTTTTCAGAGGGAAATGGTTGATTCATTTGACGATTTCACATTGAAATGAACGTTAGAGCATGGCGCGTTGGGTTGATATTTGGTTCATGCATTCCCATGCAGGTGTCTCCATCTCCGACAAATCACCATCGCTGTGGTTGTCGTGCCTCTAGGGTTTCATCGGTTGGCATTAATCATGCCGCATCGTGTCGTCTCTTTTGAGACCACGTGGAAGAATGGTCATGTGGGTAAAAACCTCAGCCACGCATTCCTTATCTTCAGTACACCATCGTCAGTCATTGTCAAAGCTCCCGTGAGGTACGTGTTGCTTTTTATTTCTTCTTTTTCTCCTTTTCCTACTTTTCTTTTTTGATACTTCAATAAGTTTGCTTCTATTTCTTTTTTTCTTTTTCTTTTTTTTGGGAACCCTTCTTCTTCTTTTTTCTAGAAATGACATTCGAAACACACGTTAATTTTCTGTTTCTGTCGGAGTGAACTTTTAGAAATTATTTAGATGCAAAAACAAGAGAAAGAGAAAGAGAAAGAGAAAGAGAAAGAAAGAACACACCATTTCCAACAGACGCAGTAAAAACTAAGGTCCTACGATAGAAACGCAAGTTTTTGTGGATCCTGCGCTACTGTAAATGACAATTGAGAGAAACAGCATAACATGATCCTTTACATGAAGATGATTCTTTTAACTTAATCTTGCTTCATGTAATGTACATGATTTTTAGATATATTATGTGAATGTACGATTGTGTAATGGTAACTAGCAAGTAATTATGGTGAAAAATAGGGGTCGCACACTTTGAATTGAAGTTAGAAATTCCCATCTGCTGCTGAGCTGGAGCAGCTCAATTATTTCATGGAATAATTTTGCACAGTGCACAGAATAACATCATATGCATTATGGTTTACACTGTTGAAAATTTTTCTTTTTTGGTCAAACACTGTTGAAAACTGAAAAGGCCGGTTTTGCATAATGAAGAAAGGGCAGTCCCGAGGCGAATGATGGAATCAAGACAAGAAAGAGTGGATGAAAAAGAGAGTCGTCAGAATGCTTTGACATCATAAAAGCCGATGGTTATGGTTCGGGGGTGTCCTCTGCAAGTAAAATTTTGGTAAAGAGAGAGCAATTTGGTAATGAGAGTCGTGAGAACGCTTTGACATCATAAAAGCCGATGGTTAGGATCCCGAGATGTCATTTTCCCCTTACGTTTAAAATTGGATTTAATGTGTTTCAGTCGACTTAATATTCATTGCTATTAGCATAATTAAAAATTGCCAATTTAACATTCATAGAAATCAGACTTGTTGAATTAATCCATGAGCTCAAACTGGCCAAGAAGAAAATTTTTAAATCAAAATGTCAATGGGTTTCAAATTACTCAAAGCTTTAATCGCCAATCAAAAGTTACCAAACCAAATTCCTAATGGCCTCCATTGTTCAAGGGCGTGCATGGAAACGCTCCAAAGAAGCGTTTTGGAACACTTCTGTACGGATTTTGTTCACGAGAACAAAAAAAAGCGTAAACGCGTTTGGTTGCGTTTCTGTTCTTTTTTTGTTTTTTTTGTTTTCGGAACAAAATTGGAGCAAAAAAAAGAAACACAAAAAAGTTGTTTCTGAAGAAAAGAAACACTTCTTCGAAGGCAAAAAAGAACAAAAACAGAAAGAACAAAAAACAAAACCGGAATAAAATTGGAGCAAAAAGAACACACCGGCTGAAGCTCCTCCTTCGTGCGTGCTCGTGCTCTCGGCTGAAGCTTCGTTCTCGTGCTCTCCCTTTTTTGGCGTCTCTCCCATCTCTCCGGCGACTCCTCACTCCGGCGACTCACCGGCTGAAGCTTCCAAATCCAGGTACGTTTCTGGTGCTCCTCCTTCTCCAGTCGACGATGGGCTTCGGCGCGGCAAATCTGGGACGCTCGCTTGAGGCTGCCGACGGCAGATCTAGGACGGCTCGCTCGAGCCTCAAGCGAGCGTTGCTTGCCCAGATTTGCAGCAGATCTGGGCGAGCAACGCTCGCTTGAGGCTCGAGCGAGCGTTGCTCGCCCAGATTTGCCGCAGATCTGGGATGGCTGCTCGCTCTCGAGCGAGCTCTCTGCCAGCTCGAGCGAGCTGCTCGAGCTCGACCCGCAGCTCGCTCGAGCAGCAGCTCGAGCGAGGCTCGAGCGAGCTGCTCGAGCAGCAGCTCGAGCGAGGCTCGAGCGAGGCTTGAGCGAGTTGCTGCTCGAGCAGCAGCTCCAGCGAGCTGCTCGAGTTGTAGCTCCAACGAGCTGCAGCAGCTCTAGCGAGCTGTAGCTCGAGCAGCAGCTCCAGCGAGCAGCAGCTCGAGGTAGCAGAGTTGCTCGAGCAATAGCTCGAGCGAGCAACAGCTCGAGCTGAGCAGCAGCAACTCGCTCGAGTTGCAGCTGCTCGAGCTGCAGCTCCAACGAGCTGCATTAGATAGTTTTTTAGTCCAAAATGCTATCTTCTGTTTGAAAAATTCATTTCAAATCGTTATATTTGTTTCCGGTATCTGTAATGTCCAGTGAGTATGCAATCTTCAATAGTAACTAGAATATTATAGAATGAGTTGCTGTTGTGGATAATTGGTTCTGAATCACATGAATGTGTGTGTGTGTGTGTGTGAGGGCCAGTTACAGTGTATTCAAGTTAAGAGGGCGTGGTGGTAATCATCTTTTGGTCCTTTAACGTCGAAGGATTGTTGTTAGAAATGAAATTTTACTGCAATTAACAACTCTCTTGCATTTTGATTTTGATTAATGCTATTTGCTGCCAATACATCCGGCAGGCTTAAGTATTTTAATTTTGATTCTCAGTGACGAGTTTGAGGCCAAAGAGTGCAGTGAAAATCACCAAAGATTAAGATGATGATTTGTGGGGATCCATAGCAACACCGGTTCCAAGGAGCGCCTCAAAACTTGACTGTAAAACCTGTCGTAACAACGGATGACGATCCATGGGCTGCCATAGCCGCTCCTCCGCCTACCACCACTGCCAAGCCTTTATCGTCCAGTAGAATCTGAGGAGCTAAACCCACCGCTCCAAAATTGGGCGCACAAAATAAACCGGACATCGTCATCCGGAGTGTAAATTAGACAAATCAAGAAACAAGAACACTAGAAGAATCTGGGAGCCTGTACATTTTTGTCTTCGGGGGGTGTGGTCGACCAAATCAATCATAGCAAGAATCGGCACACATTTTGTTCGCGATAAGTTCTTCCTTTATTGCAAAATTTATCATGTGTATCATTTCATTTGTAACCACTTGTAATGTGATGGCTCTTTTAGGCCGGACAAACATTAGTATTGCTTAACGAAAGCGGGCGCACAAGTTGGTGCGTGTTTGTGACAATCTAAGTCCCTGTCTGTTCCTCCTGCGTACAGCCATTGAATCGCAACTGCGGTTCGGCTGCCTGCATGAGCAGCTCTTTCGCGCATTTTGTCTTACGGCATGTGGTGTTGTGTGAGGTGAATTTGATGGAGATGTATACTATATCACAAGAGAAAGAGTTGACGCCACGGAAAATGTGATAAATTTATCGCAAAATAAGTTTTTGACCACTAAAACACAAATTGATACATCCAGTTGATGAGGGCTTGGAGACGGGCTTATCGGGGCACTTTTATTTGCGGTGGAGGGTTCACAAGAGAGCTCGGTATAAAAGCCATAGCCGATGGCAATGCGGACTGGTATTTTCGTTTAGGGCGCACATATGACCATATTGAAAATATTTTTCTTCACTCACCATTTTTCAAAATTAAATTGATAAGCATTTAATGAGAATGAGAAATCAATATCAAGTTTATATGCTTTAAAACTAAAAAATAAAAAAGTACTTGAAAAAATTTGATACAAACTTTAATTACAAAATTTTCTACGAAATATGGCATATGATCATGTTAAAAATGTTTGTCTTCACTAACCATGAACAAAATGAAATTAATGAGCTTTTCATAAGAATGAGAATTCAATATCAATTTTAAAATTTATTAAAGAAAATGTTTTTTTTTTTAAATTTAAAACATAAATATTTTTGTCATTTACCAAACGTGTTTCTGTTCTTTTTCTATTTTAGGAACATAAATTAACTGCAGTTATCAAACTTGTTTCTGTTCTTTTTTTATTCCAAGAACAGTTTTTTTTTTTTTTACACTTACCAAACACGTTCTTTTGTTCAAAAACTGTTCCCCGGAACAGAAACGATTTTTTTTTTTTAATTTCTGTTCCCAGTAAACAAAAAAAAAACACAAGTGTTTTCCATACGCACCCCAACATACCAAATAATCTCCTATTTAAGCTTTTGATTATGTCTAAACTTTATTTTTATTTTCTTTGTGACTTATCATATATTGGTATTTTTCTATTTTGGTGGATGAATGTGCTTTTTCTTTTCTTTTTTTCTTTATTACGTTTGCTGATTTTTAGTTCTTGAAAAGGAGATGACTATTATCATTGTTCTCATGAGCTTTGGTCAATGAAACAGGGCTGAAATTACTGTCCATTGACAATTATCATAAGAGTCAGATACCTGTTACAAAATATTAAATTTGATCCATGACTACATGTCCCATTCTCGGTTGTAAGGGCCGGTCATTGCAGCTCCACGAAAGTGGCAGATATAAAAAGTCTCTTCATGTGAGGTAAGAAATATTTAAAGGATGAGGTAGCTAGAAAGTACCTTAAGATGTGACTTGAAATTAAAGTTTCATCTGAGGCAACACAACGTTGTCCTTATTGGATATCACACGCTATGCTCGTTAGCTCTAATTTCAAGTCATGGGAATTGGCATCCTTATTGGCAAACCAATAATAATAATAATAATAATAATAATAATAATAATAATAATAATAATAATAATAATAATAATAACAACGAATAAAGATGATGGATTCATGCTCTAGAAACAAAGGAGATTTTGCTAATGATACACTCTAGTGCTTGGATGGGTCATGCTGTTATTTGTGAACACTCGTGGTAAAGGTGTGCCATTTACAGCGGGGAAAATGGGGAAGGAAAATGGTTCTGCTTGTGTAGCCTTGCTTATATATGGAGTAATAATTTGAGAATTACAAAATTAGAATTTAGTGGGACCATTTTAGCACTATAATAAAATTCATGAAAATGTGTCTTGGCACTATTAAGTAAGTAGAAGAAGTGAACATCACTCTTATGTTGCATATGAATACATTCGTACATATAGGTATTATATATTGTTTGCGAATGAACTATCTTGTGGTGATCCTTGGTTTTGTAGTTAAATCACATTTATTAGCAATTCTTCGCCCCTTTTAGGAGTGAAAATATAAATTCTAGTAAACCAGCCAAGATATTATCATCGTTTGAATAAGCTGGAAAAAAAATTGACTGAGTATACTCTATGTTACAATGGATTGTTGGAAGATGACTACCGTCAAACAGGTTTAAATTGCATTAATCTTGAACTAAGAAGAAGATATCTAGTTCAAATGGAGCATAATAAAATTTGGGATTATCAATTCAGTCATAAACATATTATACTGATATCAATTCAATACTAAATTTTTTAATTTTGTTAATGCAATCCTAAACCTTTTCGTGATATTCCAACGTAGTTCCTACAATTAATTATTGCCAAATATCCTTGAATGTGGCAATTCACAAGTTGTCTACGTATGAAGGCCGACGATGACTGGATTACCATATAAGTGATTATCAATGAAAATTAATCAAAATGACTATATTAGAATTTCACACTACATTTATAAAATCAAATTTATATCCGTACATTAAATTTAGGAATAAGTGGGTAGTCCTCTCATGCTTACTTCATTCGTAAGTGCATGAACTAGCCACTCCAACACGATCAGCATGGCAAAAATCAATAAATCTCTTCATACAAAATAGTAAATACCAAAGGATAAGTTGGCCAGAAATTAGCTTGTGACATGACTCGAATCCGACCTCATATAAGATTAGAGTGACCCTCTCATTATTGGTTATCACGCTCGGTGATTACTGCTCTAATTTCAAGTCTAGTGAAATCCGATCGGGGGGATTTATGCTCTAGAAAGGAAGGTAGTTTTGCTCATGATGAGCGTGATGTTACTTGTCTCTTTGATGATTGGATGGGTCGTTCTGTTTTTAACGAATCCTCGTGGAAAACGCGTGCAATTTTACTTACAACAAAGGATTAGAGGGAAAGAAAAACAGGCCTGCATTCTAGCCTTGCTTTTGTCTATAGTAGTAACTTCCCCAGGTAGAAATTTTGGGATCCAATGGCACTCTACTCGGTGCAATTAGTTACCATGACTTTATTGAATCAAAATGGATCGAGCAAGAGCAATCATTATCCATTTTGGACCAAATACATTATTATGTACGGCAACTAAAATTAAAATAAAGTTATTGTGAAGTGACCCACGATAGAACGTGAAGTAAGTGACGCAAAATAAATAAATAAATAAAAAATGTCGGTTCAGAGTGATCTGTAAATGTTCCCAAATTCATGAAGAAACTGATAAAAAATTATTCTCCGTTTGCTATCTAATATCTTCACATGTATGTTATATACATCGGCACGTGTACGGTAAACAATCATACATGTATTTGGTAACTTGCCAAATTGAAAATAATTTTGGAACCGAAATCTGTTTAATAAATTTTTTGATTTCAAAAACAAATTTATTCAAATAAATAGATTTGAAACACAATCAAGGAATTGAAAAAAATTTGCTTCTTTGTTCTCAAGAATAATTCCAAAATCAAGCCAACTCTAATTTCTTTTCTTCTTTTTTTCTCTTCTTCTTTTCTTCTTGTTTTTTCTTCCTTCTCCCTTCTTCTATCATTGCCACCATCGTCGGTCATCTCCGTTGATCGCTGATGACCAATTGGGCAAGGTCGGCAAGCTCACCAATGGCCAAACGAGACTCAACCTTGCCCAAATCTAACGAGACCAAGCTCGCTCCATCGGGCCACCGTGAGGTCGGCCTCACCTTGGTTGCGCTGGTGGCTAGGCGAGCTCAGCTGAGTCTCACCTAGTCGTTGATGAGGCTAGAGCGACAAGGTGCGGCCTCGCAGGGGGCCAGCAATACTCTAGCGAGGTTGCCAACCCTTGTCTGGCCGGTCGCCGGTCATCTCAAGGTCGGCGACTACCCAAAACTTGAAGGAGAATAGAAAGAAAATAAATAAAGAAATAAATAAAATTATTAAAAAAATAAAAGAAAATGATTTGGATAAGAAATTTTGAGGATGGTGTGAAACTTAATTCTATTATGAAAATAGAAATTTTGAGCAGTTATCAAATACCTTTAAATGCTTTTTTTTTTTTCAGTAACAGAATTAAAAAAAAAATCATTTCTGATAAAAAATTATTCTAAAAAATAAAATGATTATCAAATGCGCCATAAATATTTTCAAATTCATGAAGAAACTGATAAAAAACTAATTTTCCCTTTGCTATTTAATATCTTCACATGTATGTATGTAATATACATCGACACATGTACGGTAAACAGCCATACGGATCATCGACCAATTTATGATAAATTGTCGCAAATTGTGGTGCTGAGACAAGTGACTAGAATCATAGCCATGCAATGCCCACGTGCTTTATTTTGCACTTCATGTTTTTTGGGGCTTCGCGCACAAAAGGTTAAGGAGCAAGGAATTAAATAAAATAGATCATAAAACATCCCATCCAGTTAGTATAAGTTTTTTTTTTTCCTTTTAATTTTGGGATTCTAATTAGGATTTACTCTTTTCATACATCATCTACATGTAACTGATATTTGGAATCAAAATTGATAATTTTTTTATGTAACTATTTGTTAGTATCTTGTGAGTTTCTTATTCAGTTTTTGTGTAGTAATTAGATATATATTCACTTATCCAAAAAATAAAAATTCGTGGATTAATTTTTATTTGAATGTTCTATGTGCTTTCTGGTGAAGGCGCTGTGATCCAACTCTTTTATTTGTTTTTATACTGTGTATATCATCTCTTTTATTGAACTTTATTGGGAAAATGACATAAATAATTCATAAATTTAAGTTTAATGATAATGTTATTTCTAAACTTTTAATTTATTCAATATCATCTCTCAATTGTTAATAAATGTCCAACCTAATCCCTAAATTATATGTAAATGTGCGATGTTGTCTTTATTTTTAATTCAAGTTAATAAAATTTACTGATGTGGTTTCTAACTCGTTAAATTTGAATGGTGAACTAAAAAAAAAAAAAAATTACACACGGATTATCTAAGTATGATATTCATCTCAAACCATGATACAATTACCACATCATCATATGATGATTGATATGTTAATGGTTAAAAAGATAGACATGTTGACTCACCATTTTAAAAAGTTAAGCTTAGCATATAATAATCCACATAAGAATAAAAAATATATAACTTGTCATTTGAACAAATGGAATGACTACATTAAATATTTACCAATAGTTTATGGACCACAATGAACAAATTAAAAGTGTAGGGACAATACTGATAATTAAGCCAAAGTTCATAGACCAATGGTGTGTGTCATTTTCCAATTTTATTCTTCATCGTCTAAAATTATTAGGTCACGAGTTTAGCATATCAAGGTGTAGATTTTTTTTTTTTATTACGTAGAATGTACATCCTTTAATTATGTTTAGTAAATTAATTTCGTAAAGTGAAAGAAGACAATAAAGAAAGGCAAAAGGAGAGGAAGAAGATAGAGAGAATGTTGTAATGGAATTTCTGTGTTTCCATTGTGTATTGAATGTACAATTCAATCTTAATAAATAATACAAGATGTATTCTGTGCAAGGAAATAAAAGATCTAATAATCAATCTAGACCTAAATCCAATATTCAATTGACATAAATACACAAAAGACAATCAATTAAGATACAAGACAATCCTGCATATCTTCCAACACTCCCCCTCAAGCTGGTGGCTTGTAGATGTCCAAGACGCCTAGCTTGTTCAGCAGATATGCATGTTGTCGCTGACATAAGGGCTTAGTGAACATGTCTGCTGGTTGTTCCAATGTCCCAATTCCTCTTGTCTCAATTACTCCTTCTTGGATCTTTTCCCATGTGAAATGACAATCTACTTCTATATGCTTGGTTCTTTCATGCACTATAGGATTAGATGCAAGTTTAAGAGCCGCATCATTATCACAATATAGTTTTGTAGATCCTTGTACTTCTACTCCAAGATCCTTGAGTAATCCGCGTATCCAAACTACTTGACATGTAGCTTTAGCCATAGCTCGATATTCCGCTTCGGTGAAGAAAGAGACCGAGCTTTGTTTCTTGGTCTTCCAAGAAAGAAGAGATTCTCCCAATTTTATGCGGTATCCGATCCACGAGATCTTCTACTAATGGGACATGTTGCATAGTCCGCATCACAATATGCTGACATCCTTAAGTCACCTTTTCTAGATAGAAATATCCCAAGTCCTGGACATTTCTTTAGATACTTCACAACCTTCAAGGCTGCATCCAAGTGGGATCGCTTTGGCTGATGCATGAATTGGCTAAGTGTCTGAACCGCATATGAGATATCAGGTCTAGTCATTGTCAAATATATAAGTTTCCCGACAAGTCTTTGATAGCCTGATGAATCGCTAAGTACAGGATCATCATTTCGAGATATTCCTTTATCATAATTTGCGGTTGTCAGTTTGGTATTCTGCTCTATGGGAATTACAGCTGGCTTGTATCCTGAAAGACCTGTCTCTGATATGATCTCTAATATAAATTTTCGTTGACTCAGGGAGATCCCTTTATCAGAACGGCCAATTTCAATCCCAAGGAAGTATTTCGGTGCTCCTAAATCTTTAATATGGAAGGTAGCATGCAGATATTCCTTGAATTTCTCTATAGAGGTTCTATCATTTCCCATAACAAGTATGTCATCAACGTAAATCATCAGGTAGATGGAAGACATACCTTTAGTACGAGAAAATAAAGCATAATCATGCTTGGATTGTTTAAAACCTGTTGTTGTAAGAGCATTAGCAAATTTTGCATACCACTGCCTGGAAGCCTGTTTTAATCCATAAAGGGATTTCTGGAGACGACATACCTTATTCTCCCCCTATCTCCGGATGCCTTGAGGAATATCCATGTAGATTTCTTCATCCAGATCACCATGGAGGAAAGCATTATGGACATCCATTTGGTGTAGATTCCAGTCATTAATAGCGAATGAGCTAAGAATGAACGTCTTGTAACATCTTTGGCAACCGGAGAAAATGTCTCGTGATAGTCGAAACCTTCTCTTTGGGTGAACCCTTTAGCTACCAATCTTGCCTTGTATCGTTCAATAGAGCCATCGGCACGATACTTGATCTTATAAACCCATTTGCATCCAATCGGTTTGCGATGATGGGGTAATGGAACAAGATTCCATGTGTGGTTATCAGTAAGTGCCTTTAATTCTACTGCCATGGCTTCTTGCCATTTAGGATGAGTGGACACTTCGTCATAACTAGACGGTTCCTTGTCGTTGGATAAATGACTAATACAACATCTATGCTCCTGAGATAATCTATGAAAAGAAACATAGGAGGAGATTGGATGTTGAATACCTGGAGAATTATGAGCAGCACATACCGTCTGGGATACTCAATTCCAGGTGCAGATTGTGAAGTCCCTTGTGAGGAAGTTGGTGCATTGGCATCTATTTCCATATTGGCAATGGAAACTTCTTCTGCATCTTGCTGAATTGGTGCTTGAGTGGTCAAAGGATCATCAGAACTGGACGAAATAAATTGGGGAGTAGAATCAAGACTCCTTGGTTGTGTCACTGGTATGTAAGAAAGATCTTGATAAGAAGCCTCATCGGAAAGAAACTGATGTCTGGGAGCTGTCTCATGACCTTCATCTGGAGATATATTGTCTAAAAATGGAAAAATATTCTCATGGAAAATCACATCGCGACTGACTAAGAATTCTCCTGTTGAGATCTCAAGAACCCGATATCCTTTCTGGAGATTAGGATATCCCATAAGGATGCATCACCGTGCACGTGGGCCTAACTTATCACGAGATCCCATTGTGGCGACATAGCAGAGACATCCGAAGATCCTGAGATGGTTTAATTCTGGCTTCTTTCCAAACAGCAGCTCGAATGGCGTTCGCCCATTCAGGATTCGAGTAGGCATTCGATTAATAAGATAAGCTGCTGTAGTGACACATTCGCCCCAAAAGCGGTCTGGAATAGATGCCTGAAACTTTAGAGCACGAGCAACTTCCAGCAGATGTCGATGCTTCCTTTCAACCACACCATTCTGTTGTGGTGAATATACACATGAATGTTCATGTTGAATGCCATGAGAATTAAATAATGAAGAACATTCATGACTAAAAAACTCTTTCCCGTTATCAGTACGGATGCGCTGAATTGATTTCTGGAATTGATTCTTAGATAGTAGGATGAAATTCTTCAGGTGAGAAACAACTTGATTCTTAGAGTGCATCAAGAAAAGCCATGTTGCTCGAGAAAAATCATCTACTCTTGTAAGAAAATAACGAGAACCATCATGATTGTCTGTATGATATGGTCCCCAAATGTCTACATGAATTAATGCAAAGATATCACTAGTACTGGAAGTACTAGAGGGAAATGGTGTTCTTGATTGCTTTGCAAGAGGACAAATAGAACATTTAGGGCATGGAAAGGAAGCACTATGACCCAATCTCATGTGCATAATGAAATTTCTATCATTGGTAGTAGAATTACACAATGATTTTTTATTGCAAGAAAAATTGAAATTACTTGGAAAATCTGTCCAGAAATAGAGTCATTCAGAGAAATTACCCAAGCCCATCAGTCTGCCAGTCGAAAGGGCCTGAAATAAACAGGTGTCAGCATCGAAAAATACCCGGCATGAATTTTCTTTGCAGGCTCTAGACACTGATATGAGGTTGAACTGGAATTCTGGGACATAAAGCACATTCTTGAGAATAATCTGTGGACTTAGATTCACTGTCCCTGTTACTTTGACATAAGTGAAATTGCCATTTGGCAATTGTATGGAGACAGGATGATCTAAATGTGCATTCATACTTGAAAATAATCCCTTGTCGCATATAATATGGTCACTTGCCCCAGAATCGATAATCCATGCTTTTCTAGAAATATAATTAATTAGGCAAGTTGAAATACCTGAGAAATTTCCCCCTTTGTTGGAAATATCCATTTTCTGTAATGCCTGCATGAGTTGATGGTACTGGCCAATTGAAATAGGCTGATCATTTCTTGGACCAGCTGGTCCAGTGACTTGATAGGCTGTGGAAATTTTTTTCTCCTTATCGCCTGGTTTCCCGTGCAATTTCCAACAATTGTCAACATTATGATTAGTACGCTTGCAATAGTCACAAAAAAATTTACCCTTTCCTTTAAATTTTTTTGCGAAATTTCTGGATGACGTGGCGAAGATCTGCCCGTCCGTCCCTTTGCTCGCGATCTCTTGTCCGCCGTTAGATCCGAGCGCGAACTCGCCCCCTTGGATGCCGTCCGATCCTCGCGGAAAATCCTGGCCGCTCATTCCGTCCCTTTTAAAGGGCCGCGAATCAGTGTTGTCAAACCCTAAAGGGTTTCTTCTTTCGCGAGGTAGGGTTGGAGCAGTCCTGGCGGCCGTGTCTCGCCGTTCACCGCGGGTGGCGAGAGCGATGCTGTCGCTATTCCTCGTGTGTTCGACTGATGCAAGTCGCTGACTCTCCTCTTGCATCGCTAGCTGGAAGATGCGTCCGATTGGCGGCATGGGATCCATGGCTAGGATCTGGGATCGGAACGTCAGGTATGATTCGTTTAGAATCATGAGAAATCTCGTGGCCTTTTCTCTTTCTTTGATTTGTTTATACTGCTTGAGGGTTGATTCCGGCCCTTCAAGCTTTTCTTCTACTGCCTTGAGTTGATTCCATAGAAACGATAGTCTGTTGAAGCAGACCGTGACCATCGTGTTTGCTTGTTTGAGCTCGCTGATTTCCTGCATTAAATTAAAAATCTTCGCTTGATCCAATTTGCCATACATTTCACGTATGTTTTCCCACATGGTTTTGGCGTCCTCTGTGGGTGGAAGCCCAGCCGCGACTTCTGGGGATAGGAAATTACCGATCCATGTTCGGACGAGGTGATTGCACTTCCGCCAATGTCGGGCTAGGCGTTCATCAGAGGGGATTGCGATTGTTCCATCGAGAAACCCATCTTTATCTTTGGTTATCAATGCCCACTAGAGCTCCTGAGACCATTTCGAATAGATGTCTGCTCCGGTCAGTGGTTGGTTTATCAGTCGAAGCTCTGGTCCGTCGGCGTTGGATACATACAGAGGGTCGCCCATCTCTGGTCGCCCGGTGAACGCCGTCGTGGGAACGGGCAAAAATCCGGGCATGAAATTCGGGTAGGGATTTTGCCCCGTACCCGTATTGCCTAAACCGCCCGGCATGAAATTCGGGTAGGGATTTTGCCCCGTACCCGTATTGCCTAACCCGCCCGTCTACATTGGATGACCCGTATTGAGATATCCCGGGTAGGGATTTTGCCCCGTACCCGTATTGCTTGAACCGCCCGTCTGCTCTATCTCGACGGTTGGGCTTGCCCCATTTGTGGCTGGCGGGCCCCCGTCGGGACTTTGGTGGCCCAAGAAAACAGGCGGTGATGACATTGGGCTTGGCCCAAGGTAAAGTGGATATGGAATCCACTGGTATGGTTGGCCCGTCGTGGGTTGCCCCAACTGGATCTGAGCCTGTGTGGGTCGCCATTGTGGAGGTTGGGCTGAATCAATAGTTGATCGGACATGGAAGTTGCCGCGGGGAGATTCTCGGTGCTCAGCGGAACTGGAGCATCTTCTCCTCCGGTGCTCCCTGCTGTCGGTGCCCAGATTGGAGTCCTGCTGAGAAGACATAATAGGTATTTAAATTCTCTTCCTTTAAGAGTATGCCTTTCTAATGCCGAATAACTAATCCTTTTGTAGGTTGGAAAGTTCTTCGGCAGCAGCTTGAAGCGGAAGCGAGTCAGAGACCAGAAGGCTCTGATACCATGAAAGAAGACAATAAAGAAAGGCAAAAGGAGAGGAAGAAGATAGAGAGAATGTTGTAATGGAATTTCTGTGTTTCCATTGTGTATTGAATGTACAATTCAATTTTAATAAATAATACAAGATGTATTCTGTGCAAGGAAATAAAAGATCTAATAATCAATCTAGACCTAAATCCAATATTCAATTGACATAAATACACAAAACACAATCAATTAAGATACAAGACAATCCTGCATATCTTCCAACATAAAAGTTGGCTTGTATAGCAATTAATCCTAGTATATAATTATATGCCACACGTCATTTTCTTTATAGCTTTATAAATAGTAGAGAAATTATTCACCCACTCAACATCATCATCAAAGATGTGAAAATGACGTGTCATTGCGGCTATGGACCTTATAATTTTCGGAACGTCCCCCAGCAATTATATGCCCTTGCCACCTCTAATTATAGGGAAGCATATATTCATGAAAATCATTGCTCGGCGTTGACAATTCAAATCCTAGCTTGCATATAGATTGAGCCCCCTCGGTGCGCGCCATGCTTTAAAAAAAATTTGCAAGGCCAATTTCGATAGATAAATCGATTCTGTGACTTACCCATCTAATAATTTCAATCGATGAAGAATAAACTTCCGAACATTTCTCTTGGCCTCATGCAAAAAGTTGTTAGATGTCCTCGTCCATCACCTAGTTATTAAGAGATTCAATAGAATGCAGCAGTGTGGCATTCTCATTGACGAAAACTCTAGCATATACTTAATCATCTTCAGGTTTATGGAAACAAATGATTTTAAATATTAAAAAATACATTTTTATATAGATAAAAGCCATCAAAAATCTCAAACTATGCTTATTATGAGACATTTATCCTAACATTTTTCCTTGACACAAAAAATCTCAAACTTGTATTTGTGTGACAAATTTACCTTCCATCAAAATTGTGTCAATGAGAACAGTTAAAATCTATCTACATGGATGACAGGATGTAAACAATATTAACATGAAACTCATGTAACTTAAGTGAAATAAAAACGATATTATTTTAGCTAAAAAAATCATCTAGTGAAACCTTGAGGGAGGGTAAATATCACATTTTGGGTCTTTTATGTTACAAGAAAAAGTTTAAGGTAAATATGTTGTAATAGGCATAATTTAAATGTTTTTTTTTCTTGACTTTTTCTCTTTTTACATACACATATATACATATATACATATAGGTATGTCAATTTAACTTATATCCTTTAGTTTGAGAAAAAATATTATGTAAATAAGATGCACCAGCTCAACAAATAAAAAGGAGCATGAACTTGCAACACATGTATAATAGGTTCCAAATTTAAAGATTTTAAAATTCAGCGGGCACTCTAGTCTATTCTTACATAGGAAGAGAGAGAGAGAGAGAGAGAGAGAGAGAGTAGATACCCGCTAAATTAAAAAATCTCTCATATCTGAGTCCTGTTTGGACACGTGTCACAAGCACATCCCTACTTATTTCTTACGTTGACGTATTTTGTGCACGCAATATTTCCTCTTAGTTTGAGAAATCAGTAAAGGGGTCCATCCTATTCATTCCTATTAGAAGTAGTGGAGCCCAAGGATATGACAACCTTAAAATTAAAAAAAGGAGAAAAACAAGAAGCGAAAAATATCAGGAATTGTGTTGATTGCCCCGCGAGCCCCACAATTGACTCCGATTGCCCTTGCGTGAGAAAATGGACAGAGATTGTTGAGGAAGGATCCATGGATTGGATTAGAAAATTTCGATGACAACATTTAAAAATATATAATCTGGAAATTATATTATGAAATGGTGTGAGTTTACGATATGGAGAGAATATGCTTTTTATTTTTAAAAGATACAATTGAAAATCCTACAACTTTTCCTATTGACATCAATATTCCAAATTTTTGTTTGGTATCATAAATATGCCAAAACTTATAGTAGAATGATATATACCTACTGTCTTCTATCAAAAACAATAAACTTTTGCAATTGTGACATTGATACAATTGCCATAGATATGGTGAGTGCAACAAGGGTGGGTGAGGGCCCCAATGCAATGCACTCATTGTGGCCCGTGAGGGCTTGCAACGCCCTCATTGGCCATTGATGAGGAAAAACCATAAACTTTTGCAATTGTAACATTGATACAAATGCCATAGATTTGGTGAGTGCAACGAGGGTGGGTGAGGGCCCCAATGCAATGCACTCGTTGTGGCCCATGAGGGCTTGCAACGCCCTCATTGGCCATTGATGAGGGCTCCTAGGGCTTCGCAACCCCATTAGCCCTTACTTTGGCCAGCGACCATCATTTCTATGTAAAAAGAGAAAAATAAAGAAATTAAAAATTAATAAAATTTCAAAAAATATTATTATAAAATTATTTACATTAGTGCTTGTTGCCTCAAGTAGGATGGTGGGTGTTGACTACTGAGTGAGCCACCACATTAGTGATATTCGGCCAAAATTAGTCGGAGGAACTAAATTGATAATTTGTTAAAAGATTTTGGATTAGTTTGGAAAATCCTTTAAAGTTTTATGTCTAAATTAGTACAATTGAAAAGTTTATGAATAAATTGATAAATTATAAAAATATATAATATTAAATTGATAAATTTTAAAAATTATAATTAAATTGATTATCGTACAATAAATTAATGGCTTCTAGGATAATTTTCCTTCGTATATCTCTCTCTCCATTGGAACACGTGCAATAATGGAAAGATTCTAAACGTTGTGAAGATAAGCTTCAGGACCACAAGATAATGCATCACCCGATTACCCTTCCCGTCCCACGACAATCGAACAAATATCTCTCATGCCTCCTCGTTCCTCTCCCCCACTCCAGCCGCTATAAATTGAGTGCCCAAGCAGGCAACTTTCATCACGCAAAAGCCTCAGCTTCTATCCCTGCATCCCTCCTCTTCCTCTCGAAACCCTAGCTTTTTCTACCCTTCCTGCGTTCTTCTCTCTTCCATTGACATGGCGGGCCGGCTCATCTCGGCGGTCTTCGGAGGCTCTCAGCGAGCCAAGCAGCCCGACCAGGGACTCCTCAACAGCCTGGTTGCCGTCTTCGACAACAACAACTTCATGAAGGAGATGGCCGACACTCATGCCCCTGACGAGGGCGACATCGATGTTCAGGCCCTCTTTGCCCTCGTCGAGAACACCCTCAAGGGCTCTACTGCCATTGTCGACAATGTGGTTAACCCGAACAAGGTAAAGAGAAAAAATGTTGTTGGTCGGGTCGGGTCACATTATATGAAAATGCTAAATGAGAAACTTGGGCCCCTCGAGAATTAATTGAAGCCGATCACATTTTCCATTATATAATCAGCTCACGGAGACAAAATATCAAAGCTAGTTTGGATTTTTTTTTTCATAATTATCATGATTTAATTGAGTTAAAAAATTCAATTTTATCTAAATCTTTACTTACCCTGACCCCACAGGCCTGTCCTTATCCTATCAAGTTGAGTCAAAAAAGTCTTATATCTATTAAATATGTGTCATTCAATTATGAATTTTCAAATGATGTCAATTGAATTTTCAATTTTTTTGAGAATTTCACCTAGAAATTACCGATATGGACTCTGGATTCCAATTGTCTTATATGATATAGATGATAGGTGTGCAATTTTTATATTTTTTTAAATTGTGAATTTATATATATAAATCATTATTTTATTTTTTTTGTTTTCTTTTCCTTCTTCCTCTTTCTCAGCTAGTATCGTAAAAATTCTTATAACTTTCGCAACTCGAGATATATTTTTTTCTATTTTAAAATTCGTTGGTTTTGGTGCAAAAGGTGCACTGTTTTTCTTTATGTACAGAGTAAAAATACAAATGGAATATCAAGTACAGTATCTCTGTTATGGAAAGAAAACGTACATGAGGTTGAGGTGGACGGATCCCTTGTGATTTTGATCGGTAGGAAGAAATCATTTAAATGGTGCCTCACATCGCTCAATGAATGCTCAGGCGTACGGTGATCGGTGTTCCTACCGATCACCGTACAATAATTGAATTCGCAGCTAACCAGGTCGGATCTGTTGCAGGCAAGCTCGACATCATCTGCGTTCCCAGAATTTAAGCCTGCGAAGGAGGGTTTTACTCCCCCACTATCGACTATTAGCGAAGTTACTTGCCAGGTAATGTATAGTGAAAACGTTATTCACTTTCAATAATCGCTTTTATTGTTCTCTGACATTCGAAATGCCACTCGATTATTTGTCTTCACGCCTCACACATCGAATCATAATTTGGTGCTCGAAGAGTACGGTTTGGTGTAGGGTTTGGTGTTGCTATGATGAACTTAAGCTATAGAGTCGACAATTTGATTTAGAATGAGCTAGCCAGTTGTTTTAGGACCCAAAGAGAAGGAAAGTAGTCAAATCATTCGATTAAATGATTTTAAATGGCAATTACCCGATGAACTTTCCTATTTTTATTTATACCAAAATTCAGATTAAATGTGGATATGGTATTGGAAAATTTAATGGACCTGACAGCAATCTGTCCTTTTCCTATTTTATGCAGACGTGTGCCCACCACTTTTTCATATTTGATTCTTAGCCTTAAAAGAACTACTTTTGAGCACGTCCGGTTTAAACCCGGAGCGAAGTGTCAGTGGCTTCGTATAGGCAATTTTGGTTGCATTTATTCGGCAAATTAAAATTGTCCGAAATGAGATCATTATGTTCTTGTATCTTCGATTAGAAAAATATGGATTTTTATTTATTTATTTCCATTGTGAAAGAAATGAGAAGTATAGAGTATTGTTAATTGTGAAAACAATTATCATTGACTCATTAGTTTGAATGTAAAAAAAAAAATTAAAATTAGGGAAATAAATTTCCAATTCTCATTTTTTGTCAAATAAAATGGGGTCGTTCTTCGAGAATGGGAGAACCGGTAATTATCAATTAATGGTCAATAGGTTAAGTAGATTAAGGTTAAGCTCTCATGCGGTGTGTTAGGCATAACCAGTTTATTTGCACCATTATATTATAAACTTATCTAAACTTATCTACTAGATAGTGAATATCACCCTATTCGGCACAGACTAAAGCACCATGATGATCAACTTCAAAAGTTTTTAATATTTATTGAACACATTCACAATCGTTTTGACAGATTACTTGCAAAGCCTTGGACACCAAGAATGTGCGCGAAACGATGACCTCGATTTTCCACGAGCTATCGAGCTACTCATTGGTCGCTAAGGCCGTGGTCACACTGTCGTCCTTGGGGCTGTACTACGGCGACTTCTGGCGGCTCGCTCAGATCGAGCCCTCGGACAAGCTCGCGGAGTCCATGGCCGTATTGAAGGGGTTACCTGCAATCACGAAGCCGGTCGAGCTGCAGAAGATACAAGTATTCGGAGTGCTCAACGACTTGATCAAGACCACGCTCGAAATGACTCAATGCATCGTGGAGTTTGACCACGATAGCAAGGATGTCCCGGAGTTAGCCAAGGTCATCGACATTCCTTCCAGCGTTTATCAGATCATCATCGCCGTCCTTGGTTGCTCGATCCAGTTCACTGCCCTTATTACGACTACCCTAGTCGACGAGTATGCTTCTTGGGCTTTCGCTGCTAGCTCTTTGTCGAATTTAGTGAAAAACTCGTCTTTCTAATGAATGGTCATTTGATTTCTTGATCTTAGGTCAAAGGGACGAGATCTGCCTGCATTCGCTCGCAAAGTGAACATAATTCACCACAACATCAAGAGGCAGCTGGAGGATTTTAAGCAAAAAAAGGGTGAGTTACGAGATCCACAATCAAATCAAATAGGATCAGAGAACTTCAATTTTGAATACTCACGAAAACGGACTGACGGAATCTGATAGAAGAATGGTTATTAATCCAGAGGAGATTAGAGAGTACCAGAGGCTGCAGCGGCTTTTTACTGCACCTACGGACAATGTGGAGCTCATTAAGGCGCTGTTTCACACCAAGGACGATCCTCAGCCGCTTTACATTGGCTCCAAGAAGACCACGGTTAGCCTTTAATTAAATACCTAACTTCGATTTCATTAGGAATGCTTTTGTTTCCAATTTAAGGAGTGAGATTGATCATGTCTGGTTTACGTATGGGTCGACAGGATAAGATTGAATACCTCAGAAGGAAGAATGTGTTGCTGCTCATCTCTGACCTGAAGCTATCCTCCCATGACCTCTCGATCCTGGTGAAAATCTATAATGAGCCCAAGTTCCACGAGAATCACGAGATCCTGTGGATCCCGGTTGTGGACCAAGACAGCGAGGACCTGCCCAACGTTTTCGAGAACCTGCAGTCGCAGATGCCGTGGTGCTCGACACACTACCCGACACTGATAAACAAAGTGGCCATCAGGATCATCAAGGAGAAGTGGCACTTTAGGAACGAGCCCATCGTGGTGGTGTTGGATCCGCAAGGGAAGGTCGAGTCCCAGAACGCAATGAGCATGATAAGGATGTGGGGGTTTAAAGCATTTCCTTTCACGGATGGTGTGGTGGCGACCCTTTGGAGGAGGCGTGACATCAGCTGGTTCGAGCTCCTTGTGAACGACTCCATTGTCCCTAACGTGCAAGAGGCGGTAAGTGAACTAACACAAGCATGGTGAATTTCAATGTCTGTCACAAAAGCGTCATCCGAATAACCCAAAAGAACAACTTAAACTGCTCAAAATTAAATGAATTACATGATGATTTTATTATATCGATCAATCAGATCAAATCGGAGAAGCTCATTTTCTTGTACGGAGGCGAAGACACAAAGGAAGTGCACGAGGTAGAAGTGCACTTGAAGAAGATCTCCGACGACGGGAACTCCATTGTGGCCTATAACGTTGGGAAGATTCAGCTCTTCTGGACTCGCCTCGAAAGCTGCATGTTCTCCATGTTGCAGGGGAAAGCGGACATCCTCGACCCGCTGCTGCAAGACATCCTCAAGCTCTACACCAACTTCAAGAAGGACGGCGGGTTCGCCCTCCTCACGAAGGGGACCCGTGTGGTGATCAACACGCCCTTGGCCTCCTCGTCAAAGGTGTTGGCCCAGTACGATACCTGGAAGAAGCAAGTGAACGTGGATGGCAAGACCTTCGACGTCGCGCTCAAGGAGCACCACGACAAGGTGGTGGCTCCCCAAACGTGCCACCACTTCTACATCCCGAACATGGTCGGGTACGTGCCCGAGAATGTGAAGTGCCCGGTTTGCCCCCGGGTGATGAAGAACATTGTCAAGTTTGAGTGCTGCCATGGTGCACATTAGTGTACAGCACTGGGTTAAAGGTTTGAAGCCTGTCCTGTCAATAATGTGGCTCAGAAGGTCAATAGGCATTGTGAATTGGAGAGAGTAGGAGCTTTTGATATGTGTGTTGAAGATGTTTGCTCCAAAGAGTGTGTTTTGATGAGACAAACAATGTGCAATCTTGTTGCTCAGGATCTCTCTTTATGTACCGGGAGAATGTGTAATATGCATATGCTTAATTATGAGTAAGTTATGTATGCATGTATCACGTATTCCCTTATTAAAGTATCGCGCATCTCTTATTTACTTGCATATGCAGTTTTGCTCTATTTATTAGTTTGAATTTTTGGGTTGTATATTTTAATATGGTATCGAAAATAGTTTACCTTAGTTTATTTCTACTGTCTAGTTTCTATTCATTAAATTATGCATATTACATCACTTGTTTATAAGGCTTATACGTACTTTATAAACATGCGACCTCCCTCTATCGGCTAACTTTAGTAAATCAGTTGGATATTCTAACAACTTTTTCTCTCTTTAATTTGCAACCCCTATAGTGGTTGAGACACCATACCGCCACGGATTCAAGGGTGGTTCAGGTCTATGACACTTGATCACAAGACAAATAAAGGACAGAGGGCGCATGGGGTGTCACGTTTGTTAGCATCAAATGGACAATGAGTTCAAGAATGGCCGGGATCCCGTGGCACTTGATAACGAAGCAAATGGAGATACAGAGGCCACCCGGGATAGCACGATAGCGCTGGCAATTGGGTCTCAATGCAACAACCAGTGGGGCAAAGATGACTCTCTCTCTCTCTCCCCGCAATGCTAATAGCGATTGCGACATCAATTGATCACAAAGCAATTAGGGAGACAAATGCTCCAAGGGGTGACTGGACCTAAAGTTTGGGTTTTTTTATAGAACATAAAAAAGATTAGAGTATGTTGAGATTAGACCTAAAATTAGAGGTTTTCCATGAGAAAAATATCATGATAAAATTAGATGTGGATTTAAAGTTGAGGATTTTTTAGAGCGCTAAGCCCATTCCGATGTGAAATTCTTTTTAGTTAACACCCTCATACATGCACTTCAACAAATCTCCCTCATACATGACCTATGTTAGGCTCACTCCCTCTTGATCATTTAAGTGCTAGTCGCAATTACAAAGTGATCACTTGTGTTGCATAAGTTTTTAAAAAAAGAACATGTTAGTTTTAAATGTCACTTGACTTGTACCAGTTGTGGTGCATCTTGCACCAATCGGGTTGCTAGTGCATCTTGTTCTTGCAGTAGTTAGGTTGCTGATACATCTTCTTATACCAGCGTATACAAGTGTTGATGCAATAAGATACACTAGCACTCAAAATTGATCATGCAAGAAGAAGTAACTTCCACAACTACACCAAGGCGAGTTGGTGCATTTTGTTTTTGCACCAGCACATACAACCAAAACCCACAAATTCATTAGCATCCACAACTTTAACTAGCAACAGTAAATGCACATATCCAAAAATAATATCAACATCATAAGAATATTGCACTAATAACAAAAATTATGCAACATAACTAATAACTATCTTACTAACATTACCAGCTAAAACCAATACAAGAGAAAATAATAAAAATATCTATTGCCATTAATGTTGATTAATTGTTTACAAAAGAAAAATATATCTAACTTCACTCTCCAATCACTGAAAGTTCAGTACCCTCTTAAAAAAAAAAAAATGGCAATATGCACCCTCCTCAAAAAACAATGGCATCAATTACCATCCATAAAGATATATTATCCAGCACTCTCCTAAAAAAAAAAAAAAAACATAAAAAAGACCATATCTAGCACCACATAAAAAGAGACCATATCCAGCACCCTTCCATCATTAATATGCACAACACCCGATCTCCTTGTCCTCTTTGAGCTTTGAATTGATTCATAATCTCAATATTATTTTGAATTGGATGTGCATGTTTTTTAACTGGGCTTTTTGTCACCTCCTATTCCTTGTTCTTGATAGTGGCTATTTTTGTTCTAGCACGTGTCATGTGTTGGTTCATGTGATTACTATTGCTCACAATCATTAGTTAAGATGTAATTGGTGCTGGGTTCTTTTTGGATGGTTGTTTCGCATCTATACTCGTTGTCTTTTTCTTTGGAGCACTCTTATTTGGTTGTGCCATTGATTCTTGAGTTGGCTCACCTTGAGAGAGAAATATCTTAGAAGTTCTCCTAGTCTACAAGAACATAGTAATATTGTCAACTAAATGAATTGAAGTACAACAAATTAAATGCATGAGGCCTAGAAATCTTACATTCAAAATAGTCATCCTAGTATGTTCATATGTGTAAATCCCATAACTATATTGCTTGAATCTTTTTCCAAGAGTCCATCTTGTTTGTTGTGATGCATCATATTCAGTAGCAACAAATGGGAGAGCAACCTCTGCAACTTGCGTAGTTACTTGTCTTCTCACCTGAAAAATATATAACAAATTTAAATTTCAGCCCATAAAAGACAAACACATTGATGTACAACTCACATGAAATTTTTTTCTCGTTTGCTTAACAGTGGACTCGGTTGTTGTTGGTGCTGTCCTGCTCATTCCAATTTCTATCCTTGCACTTGAGCTTACAACAGGGCTTTGTTTTGGCCTTTAGTAGGCCTTACAACAATGTACTGTATCAAGATTATGACCAACTATAATAAATAATTAGACATGTACTCATTTTCATGGTGGAAACAAATGGAGAAAAATTTTCAAATTACAAGTGCATGACAAAGGAAAAGCATAAGAGAAGCTAATACACATGGTCAACTATCAAACTCTATCAAATATGAACTGAAAAGTTACTGAGTCAAAGAAGATACTTACCTTACAATAGGGCTTTCTATCTACCATTCAGTATGCATTACAGCAGGGCCTTCTATCCTCCCTTCAGTAGGCTTAATAAGAAGCTCTTCAATATGTCCTGTCCTTGACACTAAATTAGCCATTACATCTTATTGTTGATGTTGCTTTTTCAGCTCACAACCTTTTTTTATTGTGTCATTCCTTGCGGCAATAGGAGCATTTCATCTTTACCCCAGTCCTACTCATCCTCTGACTTGATGCCTCTTATTGCTGCATTCTTTATCTTTTTTTTTTGGCCTTCCTATTTGCTTTTTTAGTGGCAAAGGTAGAGGGTTTTTATGATTTGTTGGTTTCAAAAATTTACTGCTTCTGATAGGCTGCATTATGAATTGGTAGGAAGTAAGGTATGAGTTTTTTTTTTGTACCAATCATCTAGGTAATCATATGGGTTTTCTTGATTCATCTTAATAGCACAAATGACATGGGCATAGGGAATTTCATTAAGTTGCCAAGCTCAATATAAACACTTTTTTCTATCCAGCTTGACAAAATACTTATCATGATTTTGAATAATCTCATATCAATTATCTCAATTTCAAATTGGATGGCAGAACCTACTAGCAGTAATGCTTGCATTAAATCTCTTCACAATTCTAGGATCACAATTTCTAATCCACTTTGTAGTCTCATCTCTTTGCCTATGTAGTCTAGTCATGATCATAACTCGAATATCATCAAGCATGCTAATGATTGGTTTGCACATGACCTCTAAAATTTTGCCTTTGAAAGCTTTACTAAGGTTGTTATCAATGATATCGCATTTGAACTCTTCGCTGAAGAATGCCCAACACCAGTGCTTAGCTTCTGTCTGGAAGAGTGCATTATAACCTTCATTTATCAGCTGTAACAATCAATGTTTAGCTAATATGAAATCAACCATGTTGGTACCTTTCACTATCTGTTAGAATTGCTTATGCAGCCTATCTCTTTCGAAGTTCCTTGACTAGTTTGCATATATGTGTCTCGCACACATTCTATACTTAGCATGTAGCATCAACTTAGCCAATATAGAAATAAGTTCTTACAAAATTTCAAACTAATAAATACAAGTTAGGAAAAATATGTAAGTGATTAATATTAAAAGGGAATGAATTAATTGATAATGGAATTACTTTTTGTTGGTTGCTCATGAATGCCCATCCTCCCACATTGGTTATCTCAAGGTTAGACATTAAAATTTTGAGAAATTATGACAAAATATTATTGTTCTCTATTTTCACCACCGGCCAAGCTATTAGAAACATTTGATTATTGGCATCTCTTTCCACAGTAATCAACAACTCTCCATTGCATAAACTCTTTAGAAATCATCCATACATTCCTATAACTCTTCTACAACTAGCCAAGAAGCCATGTTTGCAAGTATCAAAACAGATATAAAATTTATCAAATCTAGGCTCAAGATCAAGGAGTGGCCTCTTCACAACCTCTACATATACCATACTAGATGGGTTTTGAAATATGCATTCGCCAACATAATCTCATACCTGCGCATATTCTTTATTATATCCACCCATCAATATTTTCATCACCCTCATTTTAGCTCTCTTGCATTGATTTCTTGATACATTAATTCATAATAGTTCCTTCACTAACAGTTGAAATTGAGGACTCTTGATTTCGGGAATTACTTTGATAGTATTGAAAAAATACTTCGATAACCACATACTTGTTACCATTTTATTGTTAAATATAATTGGACAAGTATGCTCTTCTTGGAAGGATCTAATTTGGAATGACCCATTCTTACTTAGCGCACCATAGAGCTTCTATGAACAATTGAGTTATGAGCACTAAGCTCTCACAAATTCATTCGTGTTTATAATGAATTTAACGCTTCTCTATTCAACAATGGAGTTCTTGACAACAACTTCCTTGAATTGTTTGGTATCGCCAAATCTTATGCCCACAGATAAAACATGTTTATCAACAGTCGGATCATAGTAAGGGTATTTACTTTTTCTTCCACGAGCAGGTTCTTCATCATCATTGTCAAGCTCATTCTCCTAACCGGCAACTTCATTGCCGCAGCTTTCTTCATTTTCACTTATATTACCTTTAGCTGGAGCTCCATCCCTATTTACTAGCTTGAGCCTCTTTCTTGAAGCTGCAAATTGTTTTCTGAGAAATTTCTTTTGCTTTTGTCTTGAGTGTGCGAATTCATCATCATTTTCAGCACTAGGGAAACTTACCGAAACCAAATATTCATCTTCCAATTCACTAGATATAGCAATTTCCCATTCTAATCCAATGAAGTCTTTATTGCCTACATCTTCACCCAAGACTTTAGGATATCTCCCTGTTTGTTCATCTCTATCAATATTACTTCTCTCCCTCTCATTTTGCCCTTCATCTAACCTAAATTCTGAGATAGCTAGTAAAAGCACCTAGAGGGGGGTGAATAGGTGCACAATCAATTTATCGAAATACGGAAGCAATTCTTGGCAAATGATAGAAAGGTAGTTCACTATTGATTGACAAAATGAAATACGATCAAAGTAAAGAGAGTAAGGGAGAGAAGATTGAACACATGGTTTATAGTGGTTCGGCTTAATCCAAACCTACGTCAACTCTTCCGTACTGACAGCTCACCGGCTGGATTTCACTATGAACAAAAGAGAAGTTACAGCACTGCTTTTCCTTAATTCTACATTGTAGATGTTCTATCACACCTTCTCAAGGTTTCTCACAAATATAGACCCTCTTTTGTATACAAGTATTCGCTCAAAGGAATTGTCTAAACAACAAGGAGCTTCAGACTTTGAAATTCTTCTATCACGCACACCTCAACAATTTAGAATGTCTTCCTTATATACTCCTTTATGCCATCATACCCGTTGGCACTTACCAAATGTATTCCTCCAATCTACCGGTTGGACAGAATCAATTAGGAAGATCATTCTGGCTATTAAAGGAACATGTCGATAGTCCATCAATCTTGTTTGCCCATACAATCAGGATCTCGATTTCTATAAGTAGAACCTTCCAAGAATATTTAGGCAATCATCGATTCCTTAATCTTCGAGTCAATCACGATCAATCAAAGAATTCTGTTGAGTCTTTTCCAGCCACGAGATCTTCTCCAGTTGATAAGGTCAAGCCCTTAACGAAACATCCAGTTCTGGATAACCTTTCTTCAACGGATTAGAGACTGTCAATGATGATAGACTTTGAGTCTTGAGTCTACCTGTCCGGAGGTCTTCAGACTTTAAATAGCAGAGTCTGCAATCCTTCAAACTAGACTGATGTAAACGTTTTGTTAACTTCAAAACACTTCAAGAAGATTTCTCCAACAAAATCATCCCTGACCTGATTATTCGTTTGAATAAAATTCCTCACTTCTCCTCTTTCAGTGGTGGTCTGCTCATCCTCATCCTCATTCTCACCATCCTTATTATCACTATAATACTCAATATATACCATAACTTCTTCGTCATGAAGATAATGGTAAATAATATCCTTAATACTTCTCAAACCATCATTCAATTCATTCCCATGAACACAATAATGTAGTTTTTGCACTTTGCATTGTAAAAAATACACCAAATCCCTAGAAAATCAATATATGATAGCTTCCAAATATTGACATAAATAGTACCTTCATTTCCACCAGTATATTCCTAATCCTCAATGCCAATAACAAACTATCCACCATAACAAATAATGATGCCTACCTAATTCTCGTCCATGTCAATGCTACACCCAATGAAAAAAAAAATCATTAGTTTTTAGGACCACATGACAGAATTAGCAACTTCACTTGTAGGTCATTGTCATTTTGTTGTTAAGAAACCAATGTGACCAATTTATTCAATTCGGTGCATTTACAAAAACAAAGGAAACCGAATTAACTAAACAAAGTGAAGTCCACACCATCCATTTTTCAATTCAATCACATTTGGTCCCCTATAGAAACAGTTCAATTAATTAAATAAAGTAAGGTTCCACCACTGTTTTCCTCCAAGTGGAGCCCCCATTTTCCCCTCCGTGCCCTATTTTTCTATTTGGTCCCCACAAAAGAAAGCGAACAAACAATGGAACCCTCAATTTTTCTATTCGGTCCCCATAAAAGTGAGATCCCCATTACTTTCCCCACCACTTTCCTCTCGAGTTGAGCCCTCAATTTGCCCTCCGTGCCTTAACTTGCCCATCAAAACCATAAATTTTTAACTAAATTGACCCATGTAGAGAACATGACAAACATGAGTGAGCGAGAGTTGGGGACATAGCCAGCGCACAACCGTGAACAACAGCACAACTACAGCGGTGGCTGAGCAACGGCAGGCGAGCGAACGACAATGGGTGAGCGAGCTACGGCCGATGTCAAGCAAGAATCATAGATGGATCCTATTTTACTTCCTCTTTAACGACATTGTTTTTGGCCGTAGAGCAATGCGACGTCATTTTGTAAGTGAATCCATATGGAATGGTATAAAACGACATTGTTTCTTATGAAAAAAAGGAAAACGGTGTCATTTTATGCCATCCATCGTGGACAGTCTTAAGCCATGTCAACTTTAAAATATATATAAGCTATGTCGACTTTAAAATATATATAAGCTACGTAATCATTTTAGCTGGAATCTCTCGCCGGTGGTACCAAAGTAATTGTTTTTTCTCTGATTTGGCACTTAAGTGATTTGACGGAATCTTTTGGCACCAAAGTAAGGGTAGCTCACAACTTTTGGCAGTGATAGTGTACTTACCCCGAAAAAAGACGTTCTTTTTTCAACTTCTTGTTCATGAATGATAAATGCAAGGGAGGTTGATGAGTTTTCCCTTTTTTCTTTTCTTGTCATCTTGTGTTAATGGTTTGAAGATGTTCTAGGGGACTAAAGTGAAACCATGATAACGTGCTTGATGTTGTGACTGGAATTTGTAATGCGAATAGGTTATTTATTAGACAAGGCTTGATAACACAATCTAGTTCAGTACACACATTGTTTGTTCAAAAGAAAACCGTCTTCTGGGTTATTTTGCTTTTGGTATGTTTGGCTCGAGTTGGTTCATCATCCTTTGGTTTTGAAATATTATTGGAAAAATATGACATACTTTTATGTAGTTATTTCCGACCCGAATACTTGTAATTTGAACTCAATTGCATACTTAAAAAAAAAAAAAAAAAGATACATTGCTCAAGAGGTGGAGATAAGCTCATCCAAGGGTTCTTGTTGACACCTAAATTTTGGTGATCCATTTAGTCATTTATCGCATTAAAAAATTAAGGGTTAATTTTATCCTTATATATATATATATATATATATATATATATATATATTGCATAGCATATAGATTTAGATACATTTTTTTACATTTGTTTATTGGACCAGTGGTGGATGGGTCAACTTGGTAGTTTTGAATTTTAAATTTACAGGTTGGACTAAACCCATGATAGAATACAAATTGGCCCAAGCCCATTTTCTGAAATTGAGATTTGAAATGAGGATCTTTTTGGAATTTGAGAAAATCGAATTGTGATCTTATCTTTAAAAATTAGTAGAAAATATTTAGGAGATAAGGAGAATAAAAAGATTTTTGTAATCAAGAGGTTATAGAAATCTTCGAAATATCCGAAGATCACATTTTTTCATGCTTGTAAAAGGGCCATGTACGGTAAAGCAAGGGGGTTCTCTTCGTGGGAAAAGAAAAAAGAAGAGCAGAAAAAGGAAGAAAAAACTGCAGAAAAAAGAAAAGGTCAGCAGGCGAGAGAGAGAGAGAGAGGGGGGGGGGAAGGGTAAAAGTAAAAAGGCAGAGGTGATTTGACTTCTACTGTTCATCGTCTCCCCAATCTCGCTGCCCACGCTGCTGTTCCATTCGCGACTACCTAGAGCTCCTTTGTCTCATCGCGCGATTATCGTCGTTCATTGCACCGCGCCATCACCACCCTCTGCTCACTCCCCGCACTCGCTCGGAGCCCGATTTACCGCGTCGGAGCCACTCCTCACTCGCCGCCGCTGCAACTCGCGAGACCTGACGCTCCACCCTCCACGAGTAGGCCCGAGCCGTGTCACAGCCGAGCCGCCTTCTCCACGTCGATGTAGCCGCGACCGCCGCGCAGCCCTCGCCCTACCTTTGACGCATCCACCCGACGACCCGCAAAGCACACCTCCACGGCCCGACACCATCTCAGCCGCGAAGCCGTCGCTTCGCTCGTGATCCAGAGCCCAGGTCCTTGCCATCGTCGATCAGCAGCTCGCAACCTTAGCAGAAATTCCCCGACACCATCAAATCCGGCGGCCTGCACAGCCTCGTCGCCCCCAGCAGCCCGAGCAGCGCATCTCACGCTCGAGCAACACCCAACCACCTCCGTTCCGAGTCGCCTCGCCGGAGCTCCTCATCGTGCACCTGCTGTGCCCTCGCCAGAGTTCTTACGCCGGCCATCCTCCGCCTGGTGCCGTCCACCATAGTTGCCTTTTTTTTAATTTCCTTTTTAGGTGATTTACTTTTTATCCTTTTATTTTTATTTATTTATCTAGTTATTTTAAGTGCTGTCATTTTTGCTTAAGTTAGAACATGGGATGTCAATTTTAATTATTTGTATAGTTTAGGCATTATCCTTAAGGTTTTGCCCAAAACTATATAATTATTAATTTGGTCCGTAAGACGTCGGATCATTTTTTAATTATATTAATTTTTGGGCATTTTGTCGATAGTATTTTAATTGTTGAATCAATATAACTATTAATTTGATCCGTAAGAATTCGGATCCAATTTTTAGTTATTTTGATCTCTTTGTCGTGATAATTAGGGTTAAAGATAATCATTAATTTGACCTATGAGACAATAGGTTATTTTTTTGATTATTTTAATTCTTCATTTGATTGAATATCTTGATTGTTTAGATTTAATATTTAGTTGATAATTGCTTGTTTTTTTAAAACCACTAAAAAATCTAAAAAATATTTGAATTAGGATTCAGTTTGTTTTGGAATATTTCTTGTTATCTTGCATATCTAGAATAGGGATTTTCTTCCGAATTTAGGAAAATATAAAAAAAAAATGCATTCATTTAGGTTGTTAGCTTTATCATTATTTGAATTGCATGTGAAATTTTAATTTCGAAATTAATATAAAACACAAAAAAATCATCATGCATATATCATGTTGAATTAAGGCATTCTATGCACGTCATTGCATATTAGATAAATTGCATGTTAGATTAAGATAATATCTTAGTTTAAATTAGGATTTAATGTGACTTGATCCTTAGTTTAAATTAGATAGAATTTTAATCTGGCTAGATCATTTTTGCATAGAAATATCAAATGCACGTCATTTAGTTTTTATTAGGTTCATTCAATTAGAATTTCATCGTCATTAGACTAAGTCATTTAATAAATGTCGCAAGACATATAACTCGCATACTAAATTGTATGTTGCGTGTCATTTTAGTTGTCATTGCATCACATTGCATGTCATTAGAATTAGGTCATTTAGATTGCATTTAATTATTGCATTTCTTTATGTCATATAGTTTAGGTCATGCTGCCATGTCATATTAGATTATTAGCATGCATCGCATGATTTTCATTAAGAAAAGCGAAAACAAAAATTGGGTAATTGTGTGTTAATTAGAAATCATATCTAGGGTTGTTGATATGAATTTTAATTTAACACTACAGATACTTGCTTTCGTTGCTTTGAGGTAAGTCATGCATTATTTAAGTGCTTTCCTGAGTGTTAATTTGGTGGTATGTGCACACGTATGATCACCTCGCATGTTAGGAAGTTAAATTAAAATCAATTCAATTGCCAAACATTTTTTTGAAAATGAAATAAAAAGGTATTGAAATGGCACTAGAATAGTCTGGTGTAATCAAGTCCCCGAACTCATGAATCTCTGGTTCGTAGGAGTAAAGTAAATCTCCCGTTACTTTACTTGGGTTTCTAATTGACCCACCAAAAATAGATTAGTGGCGACTCCTAGTTAAAATTCAATTGCATGTTAATAATTTAAACCTAAGTCGCGAATTGGTATGGGCTTGGGAGAGCCCGAGTTAAGTCTAGGCTTAGCAGTCCATTAACCTAGTTTTAGGTGGTGCACCGAAAAATTTGGTCGCGATAGTTTTGAACAACAATCTCTTCTTTTAGAGCCAAAAAGGTTAGTAATATGCTATTCATCATTGCATTTCTTGGAAGAGGCCTTTTGAGTCAATTTGCTCCATAGTCAATTTCTTGGAAGAGGACCTGTGGTAGGGGGAGCGTTTGGAGTGTGTTTGTGCCTAGGATCTTGCTTGTTAGCCTAAATTATATGTGACTAATGGAGACAAGAGCTGGGTGAAATCACATCATGGGACAATTTGGAGATATGTTAAGATATTGATATGTTAAGATTATATGGGTAAATGTTGTATCCAGCTGGATTGCATCTAGGAAAATGTTCATTGCTAGTTTAATCCAAGTCAGGGAAGTCCTAATTAGTGTTGCTGGTTGTCTTTAAAAGCGGTCCCAATTTATCTATCTCGAACTCAATATTTATCTAGATAACTCTAATTTGTCAAAAAAGTTTCATTAATGTTCTCCTTACTTTAGCTGCATTGTCAGAATGTTACCATGTGTAGCCTCATTTTTCTTATGTGCTTGTGTAATTGGAAGATACCTTTATTCTATTAAAGCTTGCTGATTTTTCTTTTTTTGTTTTCATGTCTGCATAACTTGTCAATTTAATATTTGCTTTTTCACTTCAAATATTGACTCATAAGTTCAAGTTGGCATTTTTTAAAATGATTTTCTCTTGACTACTCACTTTTTAATTTAGCTTGAGGTTATGAATATCTGAAACTGAAAAAAATAGTTCATTGTGGATTGCATCTGTTGTCTATTGTCCTTAAACTGAAATTGCATTTTGTTATGTTGCATTTATTAGTAGATGGCAAGTTCATTAAGGGAAAATGCATTTTGGAGCCCTAAAGATGTTGAAACCTTTTGTAAGTTGTGTATTGAATAAATTGACAATGGCAATCGTCCTACAAACAATAAAATGGATGGATGGACAGTTATAATTGAGAAGTTTGAGGATCTAAGGAGCAAGAAGTATGATAAAAGTCAAATGAAAAGTAAGTGAGATAATCTTAAGGAAGATTGGAAAAGATGGATGACATTGGTTATAAAGGAAATTAGATTAGGATGTGATTCAAAAAAGAATACTATTGTTGCAAGTGATGAATGGTGGGAGAGAAAAATTCAAGGTTTTTTTCCTACTATTTTGTTATTTTTTTAAGTTCATCATTTTTTTTTTTGCTCAATAAAACTCATGAAAATGTTTATTATAACAAGAAAATCATAAGGTTAGAATTTTTAGAATAACAAGCATACATCCAGATCTTCAAGTTTTGTTGAATAAAATGTTTAGGAATACTATTGCTACTAGAAGTATCACCATGGAACCCTGCACAAGACTTATGTATTGATGAGGATGTTGTGGCCACACAATTTGACATTGGTGGTTCAACAAGATTTACTGGTGATAATATAGAGGACGATGTGTGTGAAAAAACTAGTGAACAACATTGAAGTGATAAAAGAACGTTAGAGAGTTCGATGAGACAATCTCAAGAAAAGAAACAAAAGAAATTGAATATGGCTGATAAGCTAGCAACGTAAATTGAGAGAATTCGTTCAGCTATTGAAAGTAGAAGCTATGCTAAAGAGTTTGATCCTTACAAAAAACTCATAGAGACATTGAAAGTTATACTTGAGATTAAGCAAAACCAAGAATTATATTTTTTTGCACTAAATTATTTTTCAGAAAAGAAAGATAATAGGCAAATCTTCAAGAACTTCAATAGTGATCAAGAAAAAGTCACATGGCTCAAGTTTAAGTTTGCACAACGTAATCATCATTAGGATATTTGGTATTTTTTTTTTTTTCATGTGTAATGTTATTGTAATGTGATACATAGTTGCACTACTTATTTGTATTAGTTGATGAGATATATTTATGCTATATTATCAGACTTGTTTCCAATTGGTGTTCTTTTTATTGAGTGGAGTTTGCATACATACATACATACATACATATGTGCATATAAATATATATATGATAAGTGTTTTTTATTGATGAATGATTTAAATAATTCTTTATATCTCCTATTCTAATTCTATTTTGTTACTTTAATAAGTTATGGATGATTCTCCTAAAATGGAAAACTATGAAAAAGAGAAAGAATAATATCGACAACTTTGTATAGCTGCACATACTTACAATGTTTATTAGGCAAAATATGGTAAAAAAAATACCATGCATGACCTCATTATATATAGGAAATGCATGGTTAAGAGAGTTGATGGACATTAAAGCTAATCTGAAAGGTTTTATCGAATGTTTAGAATAGATAAAACCGTGTTTAAAAATTTAATGAATAATTTAGGGTGCGTTTGGTTGTGTGAATAGAAATAGAAAAATGTATTTCTACTTCAGGAAACAATTTTTGAACAAAAAAACGCGTTTGGTAAATCTGTTCAGAAATATAAAAAGAATAAAAAAACTTTTGGTAAATTTGTATAATTTTTTTATTTCTTTTAATTTTTTAATATATTTACTTTATTTTTTTCTATTTTCTTTCTTATTTTCTTATTTTTTTTATTTTTTATTTTTTTTTATTTTTTTTTTTCTTCTTTTGGCCCGCGGCCTCGCCTAGCCACGGCGAGGCTCTCCGGCCCCCGACGAGGCCGAGCCTCCCCATAGCTGGGTAAGGCTCAGCCTCACTAGGGGTCGGCGAGGTCACCGGCCCTCGACGGTTGGTCGCCGGCCATGGCCGAGGCCGGCGACCAGCCAAAGAAAAAAGAAAGAAAAAAGAAGAAGAAAAGAAGAAGAAAAAGATAAAAGAAAATGGAAGAGAGAGAAAAAGTGTTCCTAAATTTTGTTCCAGAAACAAGAAACATAATTTTTTTTGTTTCTTGTTTCTATTCCATATATGTTTCTGGGAACAAAAAAATATATATTTGGAACAAAAAAATAGATTTGGAACAAAAACGCAAATAAACGCGTTTATGTTCCTTTTTTGTTCCAAGGAACAAAAAAAAAAAAAAAACTGTTTTTAAATAGAAAAAAGAAGTGAAAACAAATAGGCCCTTAGTGACACGATATGGTTTGCAAGGATCTAGAAATATTGATGTTGCAGAAATGCTAAGATTGTTTCTTCATATTTTATGACATAATATAGGTAATAGGTTAGCACAAGAGTGCTTTCAACATTCTGGGGAAACTATATGGAAGCTATTTAGCTTAGTTTTGGATAAAATATGTGAAATGGGAGCAGATTTGATCCAACCATACGATTAGCAATTCAAGGAAGTTCCAAAGAAGATCAAGAATAATACAAGATTTTTTTTTCCAACATTTTAAGGTAAGTAGTGATTATACAATAAAAATATAAATTAAATAAAAATCAAATAATATTATTTTTCTTATTTTATGATTGCATTGGAACTATAAATGGTACTCATATTCCAACGGTGGTATCTATGAGTGAGCAGCTTCATTTTATTGGTCGAAAAGGAACACTGACACAAAATGTGATGGTCATGTGTAATTTAAGCATGGGATTTACTTATGTTTGGGCCGGTTGGGAGGGAACGACTCATGATACTCGTATTTTATATGAAGTCATTAGAAGACATGATTTACAATTTCCTCATCCTCCAAAAAGTTCGTTTCTTAATGGTTTTTACGCATTAATATATGTATGTGTTATATGTTGATTAAATTTATAACTTTTTTGTGTAGGTAAATATTATTTGGTTGATGTTGGATATCCAAATCCTACGGGTTATTTGGGGTTATATAAAAAAGTTAGATATTATTTACCTGAGTTTTACCAAAGTCATCAAGTGATGGGTTATAAAGAAGTGTTTAATCGTGCCCACTCCTCACTATGATCAGAAATTGAGCGAGCTTTTGGCGTATTGAAGATGAAGTGGAAGATTTTAAAGAGTATGCCAAGTTATCCATATACAAAACAAGTGAAAATTGTGATAGTAACGAGGACTTTGCACAATTATATATGAAGAAATGCCGTGAATGATGCACATCTTGTTAGAGTGGATTTGGATCCCAATTTATATATAACGGATTTTGATGATGTAAATGAGAAGGGTAATACTTCAAATGATTATGTAACATCTGATATGACACGTTTACTTGATCAAATAGTTATGAATTTATGAAATAATTAAGATATTTGATTTTTAAGGATAATTAGATTTTTTCCTCAAAACATATGTTATCATGTTTTTATTGTAATGAAAGTATTCTTCTTGTAATTGAGAAAGAATATTTAAATTATTTTCCATTTGATGTTTTTTAGCCAAAAAAAAAAAGAGAAATTTTAATTTTAATAGAATTGTTTACACAATATCTTTAACATTGTTGTCAAATATAAATTAAAAAGTTGCAAACATTAGTTTTTTTTTTTAAACAAATAAAAATTAAAATATTTAAATCAATCACCAAAGGAGCTTTGCAAATGTGCTTTTTACCAAATAGCATTTCTCTCAAAGTTGATTTTCAAAGCATAATTTACCAAATAATCTTTGCATTTCCTCCAAAGCATTTTTCCCTTTAGGTTAAGATTATCTTCTTTGTGTCGCTACGCTCAAAGCAGCCGGAAGATTCTCTCCATTCCATCAATCCATTTTGGCATTTTTCCAATGAGCTTTCCAAATGTTGAACCAAAATGTTTCCTTGCAAATTACTAAGTATTACCCACGTAAATGATTTGTGACACCCAAGTCACTGATCGTATAAATGTTAGTGAGACCACATCAGTAACATATGCATGTTACTAGAATACACAAGTAGCTTGTAATTGTTCAAGTGACAATCTATCATATGTTGTCCAAAACAAATCAATCACATACATTTAGTGTCTTAAATCATCCTAACAAATTCATCCCACGATACCACTATACTAGTGTAGTTATCTTTTTGTTTCACTTTTTCTTAAGCATGGGGAAGAAGATTGTGTCCCTAGACCAAGGCTCTCCACCAATGCTTGTCACTCCTCCCAACCTAGCTGTACATGGGTGGAATCGACATTATATTGATGTGAAAAGATGAAGCCCATTTAATCCCGATGAAACCAAGCGTGACCTACCCTTTTGAGGGCCCTATGTCCTCGACCATATGCCACTTAATATAGATTAAAATCGTATCCTGAAAGCCAAGGTCTGAGTCTAAAGTCCGGGCACCCAAGAACGGACCATAGGGAAGGCAGGTGGAATCGACAAGCGCAGAAGGTTCATTGGTATATACTACACAAATCAATTATCATATTGACAAAGAAAACCTCAATAAAAAGTTCAATAAATTACTTGCACATAAACTTACTTGAGAACTTTTTCAAATTATATGACAAATCAATACAGGTAATAACTTTTTCTCAATAGATAATTAGTAGTTTAGTTCAGGAGTACTAAAGCTATATTCAATATAAATTCATATTGCCATCATCATCCGGAAACCCCATTAACCCCCCCCCCCCCAACCCGGCATCTCGCATCCATCCGATGTTGCGAGGACATATGGGAGGCCTGCGTTACAACCCTTAGGCATTTGGAGGAACCCAGTGACCCCTCCAAGCATCCCTAATATAACCCAAGGTATCATTGTTCAAAGAATCGACGGCATTCTCAATCACACATCCACATCATGGTGCATCAATTTCATAATCCAATTAAAAGTATATCAACATCACTATTATTCAGGGACTCAAGCATGCATTTAATGAATCATTAGTCATTTTAATCCCCTAGACTAATAGAAGCTTGCTCGTGCTGATATTAGATGAATTGTCAAAAGACTCTCGCATCCTAGGCCATAAACTAGCCTTATAAGGTGTTTTGCGCACCTTTAGAAACAATAGTTGTTGCCTAGGTAAACAGGTTTTACAAATTATGAAACTTTAATATGAGGTAGATAGGACCTAGAGGGACATTTTTATTAAGGACTCAAATTTTGATTCAAGTTCGTATAGTTCTAAATAATTTTTCAAATCAGACCAAAAACAATAAGATTTTCTGAAACATAATTGAGTAGGACAATATATATTTCACCTAGCAAATGACACCGAAAAATTATGGAAATTTAATATGTGGTAGTTAGGATGTACTCTACAGCTTTCATGAAGGACACATGTCAGAATTTTGGAGGGAAAATTTGTGGAAAATGGAAAATAATGAGGGGTCAATGCAGTAAGTCCAAAAATAGATTTCCCACCCCTTTAGTTTTTCAAACATATTTTTGTCGTATGAAATCCAAAAATTATGAAATTAAAGTATGTCGTAAAACAGCCAACAAGGGACGACTTTTGTGGAGAACCCTCCATGAAATTTGCATCAAATAAGTCGACACAAAATTAGTAAAACCTCGAGGTCAGGCTAAACCGAACCTAGACTTGACAATAAATTCTCATTTTGGCTCAACTTGTGGCACTCTCAGTCCAAGCATGTACATGGATTCAGTATATAATCTTCCCTTAACACATATACAAATAAAATGGCTAAAGTCTTAACCCGTTTAACTATATAACTTTATCCAAGACTGGCGAGTAGGGGCTACACATCCGGAAACACCAAGTTCAATGGATTTTTTAGGAAACCCTCATTGTCGCACAAAAAATGATCGATATAGTATAGAACAGGGGATATCTACTTGCCTTGGGTCCTCGTGAGTTGCGGTGGTGGCTTGGTGGAATGAAGGCAAACTCCTGGATCGTTGATGCTTGAGCTGAGACAATGGCGTCGTGACACAGGCGAACGAGTTGAGGAGAGGGCACGTGAGAGTTGCGGCCTGGTGATCGGCTATGTGAAGCCGTGGGCTGAGAGGGTCGACTGTGGATGGAGTTAAGAGATGCCGAGACGGGCGGATATGAGGGATGTCTTCGCTGGCTTCTGTCTCACGGCTGCTTTTAGTTTGTGGCTGCTTCTGGTTCATGGCTGCAATGGAAATGGAGAGAAGGGGTTATCTTAATCACATACGCGACCGTTGTTTAGATGCATGGATCATGTAAATCCGTAAGATCATCACAGTGGTTGTCAAGCAGTGATGACTTGATTACTTTACAAGCCGATAATGATTAGTCTCAATTCCTAATCTATCATTTGTATCATAAAACTTTGGTTAGTCTATAAAAAATAGGTGCGCAACGCGGATCTTACGCCTTACTAGCATTTTGGTGGGGTGAGGATAGACGAGCTCACCCAGTCCGCGATGGTACGTGGGCAAAATCTGCAGCCTCAAGCTGAACATCCTCTTGCAGTAATCTATAATCTGAGGAAAAAAAAGGGTTACGACGACTAAACTTGTCGGAAGAAGGTTAGAATGTTAGAATTAGTGCAGGTGCTTTAGATTTTCGGATGAAAGATTTCATGAAGTAGTTGACATGTGCAAATGCACACCTGGATTGTCACATTATCCTCCATCAAGCTTTTCGATAGTGGGACGAAACATGACTTTATGTGCATCGGTGCGTGTCAATATCACAATGTTCATATATCTCCTAAATACTTTTGCCAACAATATTTAAGTCGATCTTTATATAAAGTTGGGATAAAATTTATGATTGATTGATCAGTGAGATGGATTAATGTTAATGCAACAATTGGGGAGATCTCATACTTACGAGGTTAATTTGGTAATTGAACAGGACGTTTATTTACATTTATGTGGACAGGAAATTGAAAAGATCATGAAAAATTCACATAGACAATATGTTTTTAATATATATATATATATATATAGACACACACACGAAACGATTAGCAGAATTTGAGCTTCTTCATGTGTAATCATTAGAAATGAGGAAATTTCAAGTTGAAATACATTACTAAAGCACGACGGGCCTCTCGACTTCTAACTTTTATATTTTACTTTTTTTATAGCATCGGAAAATTTTAAGTTAACATTGAAACATTTAAAACATATAAATTTCGAAATGTTCAATAAATTAGTAATTCAGTGTACGATTTTCGATGTGTCCGTGGACAATTGGTCGGCCCATCAAGTCACATTAAATTCGAATTTCCCAATTATAGTCCTAAGAAGTGACAAGTGGTCCATTGCAACCCTCTCTCTTTTTGGCACGCGCTACAATAATGACGAGGAGACAATGCGCTCATGATCTGTTTCGCCTCGTGACTGAAGCTGCAGTCTTTGGGCCCTCCAAGGCAATGGAGGTCGCCTCGTCTCAGGTTCACACAACATATTTGTCCTTTTGGTTTTCTTTTCGTGGCTTTTTCTATATGTATTTGCATGTATTTGCCAGGATTCAGTGTACCCTGTAGACCTGAAGAGCGTGTTGTAGCCAAACAACGTAGTTCAGTCATTGTCATGGCACATCATATTATAGAAACAAATCTATGTACATATAAGAGGATAATCTCTGCGTGTGTGAAATGAACACGTAGCGTTGGGGTATTGCAAAGTCGGACTAGACAAACTCATAATCGAAATACTTTGTGGCATGGTATGGAGTTCCAATGGTAACCCTTAAGAGAGGTAGTTACACTAATTGCACACTCTAATCTCATGGACAAAGAGGACATGATGATAACTGAGAGAGTGAGCAAGCAGAGCAAGTTGGAGAAAATGAGGAATTTTATGGCTCATTTAAAAGTAAGAGTTAATACCCTGATATATCGAAAAGTATTGGACAAAATACTCACCGAAATATGGACCGATGAGTGAAGGGTCATGTGTTGGTTGTTGGACGAGAAACATAAATGACAAGAAAATTAAAAACACTAATATCGGTAACAATTGCTGTCAGAAATAAAGGTACTGGAATGTAGTGGTAATCTGGAAGTAAATATGAATAATTGGGCATTCTTTGATTGAGTAACGGTTGTTTATAAAAAGTACAATGCAGAAATATATATAAAAAGCCATCGTTCATTATTAGTCATGATAGATTCCTTTCTCTTTTGGCACGTGTTGGGAAGAGACATGCATTCATTATCTCTTTCGGCTCGCGACTCAAGGCCGTGTGTATTGGGTCCGCAGAGGCGAGGTCTCGGGTTCACACTACAAATTTGTCCGAACGGTTGCATGTGATTTCCCTGTACTGGCAAGGATTGGCTTTACTCCATAAAGCCGTCCAAAAACGGTTGATGCGTGGAACACGTTTGAAGACAAACACCGTACTTCAGTCATTGCCATGGTACATCCCGATATGGAAACAGATCCAGGTGAAAGCACTCTGTCTTCGAACGTGTCCCTCATCCCATGGTGCAATGCAAAATCGGACTAGGACGGATCCACCCTACGGAAGATAAAGTTACACTAATTGCACTATAATCCTATACAAGCAGTACAACACCAGTTTTATGACTCGCAATCAATTAGTACAAATAGTTATCAAGATTTTATTACTCGACTATTATACAAATGCATGCATGACTCCGTTATTTAAAGGTCACATCAATTTCACTATTTGACAGTTAAAACAAATCTATTACTTTGACGAATATATCAACTCGACTATTCAATGGTTGCATCAACTCCACTACTTTAACGGTGTATACCACAATATTTGGACATTTTTTAGTATATCCCCATAAAAAAAATTGCATAATTTATCAACTATTCATTTCTTTTAAGTTAGATAATCAAGAGTTATCATATATCCCATTATCATCAGTAAATTTGATTTTGCCACCCAAGTGCCTCTTGAATTATTTTTAGGGACAATTAATTGATGTATGGCTCAATGAATGGTGTCACTCGCAATTTCTTTACTAAATTGTCTTTTTCTTGAAATTACTTGGCCTTTGGTTAATTTAATTAGGTCATCTTTCAAAAGTAACTCAAACTTTTGTCAGATTTATTAATGTTGAATGAGCAAACTTGAGTGTCTTCAATCTTAGCCATTGTTGTTTTCTTTATTTTGGAAGGCTTTAAGGCTGGAAAAACAGGATAAGAATGCTTCAAGTGCCAAAAGTTGGCACTTAAGTCACAAAGGAACACTTAAGTGCCAAAAGTTACGAAAGGTACACTTAAGTGTCACATTCGAAGAAAAACGGATCACTTAAGTGCCACTCCAGCCAATCTGCCAAAAGGTTGACGTGGCATTTTTCCGACAAATTTCCAGCGAAGTGAACCCAAAACGATGCCGTTTTGCATGTTGACGTGGCAAATAATGCAAAAACAGCGTTGCTTTGGGTTGACGTGATAAAAAAATAATATAAAAATTAAATAAATTAATTTTAAAATTAGATTTAGTTAAAATATTAAAAAATACTAATTTTAATAGTAATATTATAAAAATAATTTTCAAAATTAAATTTAGTTAAAATATTAAAAAATAATAATTTTAAAATTAGATTTAGTTAAAATACTAAAAAATAATAATTTTAAATTAAATTTAGTTAAAATATTAAAAAAAAATTTAAAATTAAATTTAGTTAAAATATTAAAAAATAATAATTTTAAAATTAGATTTAGTTAAAATATTTTTAAAATAATTTTAAAATTAAAAAATTTTAAAAAGGGGGGGTGGTGGCTAAGGCTGCCCTTAGCCAATGCCCCCTTTTTTATTAGTTTATTAATTTAAAAAAATTAAAAAAAATTAATTTTAAAATTATTATTTTTTAATATTTTATCTAAATTTAATTTTAATTTTTTAAAATATTTTAACTAAATTTAATTTTTTAAATTTAATTTTTTTAATAATTTAACTAAATCTAATTTTAAATTTAATTTATTTAACTTATTTAATTTATTTAATTTTTTATCACATGAGCCTAAAAGGACGCCGTTTTTGCATTATTTAGCCATGTCAGCGTGCAAAACGACATCGTTTTAGGCTCGGTTTGCCGGAAAAATGCCACGTCGGCATTTAGCCGGATTTTGGCGGATTGGCACTCAAGTGATCCATTTTGCTCCGATTTTGGCACTTAAGTGTACATTTCGTAACTTTTGACACTTAAGTGTCCATTTGTGCCAACTTTTGGCACTCCAGGTGTCCTTGTCCCCTGGAAAAACATAAAACTTGTCGAGCCCTACTTTTGCCACAGCTATTTTAATATTTTTACGTTGGTTAGATTCATCCATTAGCTCATATATTTCCATTAAAGCCACATTTTGTGTAGTGTCTTCATGTTACTCTTTATCTCTTTTTTTAAGTAGTTGCTCATACTTGGACACATTCATTGCCATTTGGAATAGATTGGCAAAATCTTGACCTTCGACTCTTGCTCTTATGTTGAATTTCAACCATTCTAGATTTATGAACTTTTTATCTGAGAGTGAAGTGAGGTATCTATTGCTAGCATTTTTAAATCAAACAATATACTCATTGATTGACTCATTGTTGTATTGATAGAGCCTAGCCAAGTTAGCGATTGATACATGGGTCTAACAACACCATGCTGGGGTTAATTGAGGATTTTGTTGGCCATCTTGCCCCCTAGATGGTGATGTTGGTCTTCCTGGATCATCTATATTAATATCAATCGGCAATTATACATACACGATTATTCATATTAGGTGGTACCAATGGAGTCACTGGCCTTATATTTGTAATATTTGGCGTTTGACCAACATGTTGATTAGTTTGGTTTGCCAAATTATTATGATCGATTTGATTATTTTGACTGGTATTAATTTGATTATTTCCATCATTTGGGCATTGATTACAAGATTCAAGAATTTGCATAATTCTTGTGGGAGGTTGACTATTCTGATAAATGTTATTAGCATCTCTTATGGAAAGGGACTAGGAACATACTCATTACCATTGGATTTGCTTGTAGCGATTGGTCTAACAATTCTAGTCACCAATAATGTATTTTTATAATAAAGTAGAGAGAGATTGTCTCGAATCTAAGAGATTTTAATAGGTGGTTGTCGGTCTGAATCTGAATACGTCCTATTGGGGCCAATTTTACCTACCTATCAAGGCAATTAAATGAAAAGCCTTAGATTTCTCGTTGGTCCTTCCACCCTCTCTTTATTAACATCAATAACTGGTCCCCCTCCCCTTCCCCTCCTTCTTCCCCACCCTTCCCCCCATGTCGAAAGAGAAACAACATAATGAAACACGACGACATAACGAATATGCGGGACATGTCCTCAATATACCCAATTATCAGGAGATGAGAGACCTTCACGAATATCTCAGGTACGCCCTCGATATTCCTAATTACCAGGAGGTGAGAGACCTTCATGAATATGCGAGGCACGTCCTCAATATTCCCAATTACCAGGAGGTGAGAGACCTTCACGAATATCTCAGGTACGCCCTCGATATTCCCAATTACCAGGAGGTGAGAGACCTTCACGAATATCTCAGGTACGCCCTCGGTATTCCCATTTACCAGGAGGTGAGAGACCTTCATGAATATGCGAGGCACGTCATCAATATTCCCAATTACCAGGAGGTGAGAGACCTTCATGAATATATGAGGCACATCCTCAATATTCCCACTACCAGGAGGTGAGAGACCTTCACGAATATCCTAGGTATGCCCTCGATATTTCCTAATTGCCAGGAGGTGGGACACATTCACAAATATCCAAGGTATGTTCTCAGTATTTTCAATTATCAAGTACCCCTTCGATACTTGTGAATGTCTAAGTATTCCTCAAGAATTTATACTTGTAATTATCCAAGTACTCTTTCAACACCTGCAAGCAATCAGGTACTTCTTCGATACCTGCGAATGCTAGGTATCCTTCAAGAGTTTGTACTTGTGATCATTCAAGTACTCTTTCAATACCCGCAAGCAATCAGGTATTCCTTTAATGCTTGCGAACATCCAGGTATCCTCTAAGAGTTTATGCCTATGATCAATCAAATGCCCCTTTTGACGCCTGTAAAGGCCCAAATATCCTTTTGGTTAGTGCTTGTGAATATACAGGTACTCTTTGATATGCTTGTGAATGTTCAGGTATCTTCCAAAATTGATGCCCTGAGAAAGATCGGCACATCCTCCCGAGAAAGGTCAGGTTCCAACTGGTGTCTTCGACAGAAGTCAGACGCCCCACAAATCAATGCCCTAAGAAAGGTCGGCACATCCTCCCAAGAAAGATTGGATTCCAATTGGTGTCTTCGACAGAAGTCAGACGCCCCACAAATCGATGCCATGAGAAAGGTTGGTGCATCATCCTGAGAAAGGTCAGGTTCCAACCAATGTCTTTGAAAAAATTCAGACACCCCAACAAAACAGATGCTCTGAGAAAGGTCGGCGCATCTCCCGAGAAAGGTCGGGTACCAACTGGTGTCCTCGATACAAATCAGGCACCCACAAATGAGATGCCCTAAGAAAGGTCGATGTATCTCCCGTCAAGGCGATCGAAGAGAGGTTTGGGTCCTAGACAAATCATGGATTGTTTTAACAGGCGACCGAAGAATGGTTCGGGTCCGAGACAAACCACTGATTACTCCAACAGGCGACCAAAGAATGGTTTGGGTCCTGGAGGAGCAATCTCCCGTCAAGGCGACCGAAGAAAGGTTCGGGTCCTAGACAAACCATTGATTGTTTTAACAGGTGACCGAAGAATGGTTTGGGTCCTGGAGGAGCAGTCTCCCGTCAAGGCGACCGAGGAAAAGTTCGGGTCCTAGACAAACCATTGATTATTTTAACAGGCGACCGAAGAATGGTTCGGGTCCTGGAGAAGCAATTTCTCGTCACGGCAACCGAAGAATGGTTCGGGTCCGAGACAAACCATTGATTGTTTTAACAGGCGACCGAAGAATGGTTCGAGTCTTGGAGGAGCAGTCTCCCGTCAAGGCGACCGAAGAAAGGTTCGGGTCCTAGACAAATCATTGATTGTTTTAACAGGCGACCGAAGAATGGTTTGAGATCCTGGAAAAGCAACTTCCTCATATCACCAGGTAAGATGATGCCTTGATACTTGCCAAAACTCGGGGTTCACACCCTATCTCACTCACTCCCGGTAAGTAACTACATGTATCCTCTTATCTGTCTTAGTATGTGTAATGTTATATTGCTCATTTTTTGCATAGGACACTAGGTCCTAAATAAGATATAATATACTGCATATGAACAGACAAAATTTAGGCATCAGTTTGTCGTTGAATGTAACCTCTGCGAGCTTACCTTCAAAGAGGGGCAGCTGTTGACGCCTAAAATTTCATTTTAATTAATTAGGTTTTACTTCTGTTTTTGTTTTTTTATTCGGATGATAAATAAACAAAGAAAAAAACAAAAAAAATAAAACAGCAAGAAAAACAGAAGCCAACAACCCATTTTTCTCCCTCTCTTCCCCCTCCGCATGGGCCTCTACGGCCCACTTTCCTTCTCCAGCCCAGCCCTTTTCTATCTTCTTCCTCCTTCGTCCGCTCTGCAACACACGCACAGAGGGTGCGACGCCGAATGAGAGGACGGACGGCGATGCGTGTGAGAAAGGGAGGGGGGGCAGCTGGAGGACAGGTGGCGAATGGGACGCCAATTCGGCCACGGGGGTCCGGTCGACAAGCCAAAGACCGGCGGCCGGGCCTCTCCGTCGACCGGACCTCCTTGCCTATAAATAGAGGAGCACCTCCGTCGACGAAGACACACGGCGAACTCCAAGATCTTCCCTTTGAGAGACTTCAAGGGGGAAATCAAAGAGCAAGCCAAGAGGGCGGAGGATCGGGTCGCAAGCTAAACGACCTCCCACCGAGAGACATCAGGGGAGGCCGGTGGCAAACGAACCCAGATCCATGAGCAGGCAAGCTTGAGAGGGAGAGATCTGAGCGTGAAGGGTCAGATCTGAGGGTAGAGGCCGAGTGAGGTTAGCCGGAGAAGTGAGGTTTTGCTGCTGTTCCCCGCCTCGACACCGTGCCGAGACTGACCCACCAACGCCACACCAGATTTGGGAAGCCGAGGCCTCACCATCGCGATTGTTGCTGTCCCGTCGCTCTAGGCAACCGCCTCCACCACCAACGACTCCATCTCGCCAACCAGCAACGCCGCTACGCCATATCCTCTCCACAGACAGGTATCAACCCCGCTTGGTGTCGCCGTTTCCGCTCGAAACCCTCCTCGCCGCCCCGAGCCACTGCGGGATCCGGTCCTTGGCCACCCTCTGTCCGCCATTCCTTCTGCATCTCCACCCCCCGCCGCCGTTGTGCCGCCACACCGCACCGCTACTGTCCTCTGTAGCGCCACCGTTCCGCCGTCCCAGTCCCTCTCATCAGCGCCGCGAGAGAGCAAGGGGTAGAGGAGGCCGGGAACCGGGTCGATTCGCGGGTCTGTCGCGACCCCATTCCCCTGTTTCTGGGTAGGGTTTCCCCGGGCCGGGTTATGCGCGTGGGCTGAGTAGTTTTTGAACTGGAGTTTTTATAAAACGGGTGAAGAGCAGTTCGGGCTTTTTAAAAAAAAATGGGAGGACCAAAAAACCTGAGTCGGGCCTGCGTTGTGGGTCGGACCCGACCGGGTCCGACCCGGTTCGTTTTTTATATTATCATAATATAAAATAATATTTTAAAAATATAATAATAATAATAAATTCAAAAAAAATGAAAAATATTCCATATTTTCCAAAAAATGCCAAAAATCCAAAAAAGCCAAAATTTCATGAAAAAGCCGAAAAAAAATTCAGAAAAAGCCAAAAAGACTTGTATTTTTCCAAAAAATACCAAAAAATAAAAAAAAAATCTCTTTTATGTCCAAAAAATTAGAAAAATACTCAAAAATATTTTTCCTTCAAAAATGCGTGGAAAATCCCTCGAACATCCAAAAAACCTCAAGGTTTAAACAAGATTAGGTACCGAAAGGGCATTAGTGATTAACTAATGTAATCAAGTCCCCGATCCTAATTTCTCTGGTTGCGCAAGAGTGAGTATTTCTCCCGATACTTCGTTTGGGTTTCTAATCAACCCACCCCAAATCGATTAGTGGCGACTACATTTTAAAAATTGATTTACAGGTTAAAAACTCATACTATTAAAGTCGTGAATTGGTGGACTTGGGAGAGTCCGGGCATAACTAATTTCAACCAAGCCATTAGCCTCCTTAGGCACCCATACCCGATTGCAGGCGTTGAAAAAAAAGAGGTCACGACAGTCTTATTCACGTACAACAGCTGGTTGACAAAGACCACGTGCATCATGTGAAATCATAATGTTATCGCTTTGATTGATCAAGCAATCATAACTTGATTAACAAGAAAATTGCCAAAAAAGATTTTGGACTGCATTGACACAAGTACTATAGATTTAGAACTTTTTTAGTAATTTTTCTCTTGATTAATTTACTAGTTGATAATCACAAGTTTGAATTCCCAATCTATTCTTGTACCATGAAACTTTGGTTAGTCTTTTAGAGATGGGATTGAATTTAGGTGCAATGCTAGTCTTAAGACACTTGTGTTAGTGCTAGAATAGGTATGACATGTTTACTCAGTGGGGATGGCACATGGACAAAATCTGTGCCCGAAATTGAATATTCTCTTGTGATAATTGGGAAAAGTACCAAAAAAGTTATAAACTTATTACATTTATACCATTTCCGTCATAAATATTTTTAAATTGGTACCAATTCAGTCCATCTAGTCAATTTTGACCCGTCGGTCTTTGAGGTAGACGCCGAGCGGTGAGCGAACACCGATGTGGCAATTTTTAACAATTTTTTTTTTTTGAAAATTTTATTAATTTTTTCTTTTCATTTTCTTTTTTTCCTTTTTTTTTTTTTTTCCTTTTCTTTTCTCCCATCTTCCTCCTTGGACTGTCCTTGCAGTGGTCGATGAGGGTCGAGGCCCTCAATCGACCTCGCTAAGGGTCGTAGGTGAAGGCAGCCTCACTTGCAACTAGCAAGGCCATGGAGGCCATTGCTTCAATCACATTTGTCAACCACAAAAACGTCAAACCGAGTCTTTACTGTGAATGTTATCTTCCTCCCATTCATGAACCAAACCCCAAATTACCTAAAGCCCCAATTTGGATTCGACCAAAATCGTGAACCCTAAAATCATGAAGATCTTGAATTTCTCTCAGTTTTTCTCCCGAATTCGATCACTTCTTACCATTTCCCTCGAGCCAAGTTTTTCTTCCATTGAATCAATAGTGGTTGAGTTCCCCATTTCACTCAACGCTTGCTCGACGCCCACCTGGCACCTTTGTGCAAATTTACTTGTCCAATCTGCAAAGATTTGGAAACATGAATCTTGCCTTTTTTCATGATTTTGGCTAACCGTGTGATCACTCAAATGAACTATTTAAAGAAGGTAATGTAGATTTATAACTCATGCAATTTTTGAAGTTTGGAAATATGAATCTTACTTTATTGACATACGAAATTTTTGCTTGCAGTTTTTTAGTATAACTTTTTTTTTTTTTTTTTTTTTGGTAGAGGTGGAGGAATGCAATTTGTACTCTCTTGGAGTTTGATTGTTTCGGGCTCTAACATGAGTGGATGAGATATGCATAGCTTGGATTGCATATCTTTGACTGAAGCTGTCAAAACGCCTTTTAGTATGGGTAGTAGCTTTTACTTCCAAAATCAAAGTACACGAATAAGTCATGGATTGCACACTACTAAAGGAACATGCCTCTTTTCAGAGCTAAAATAGGTTGTAATATGAAGAGTCAATATTAAGGTTCCATTTGATATATATTGAGAGTGTTCTTTCTCTGTTCATACTTAATGCTCCAATTCTGCTAAATGTTGTTTTGAGCAATATCTTGTGTTATATTGAAGTATGGAACAGCCATATCATTCGTTCCACTGCATTGTGCAATGTTGAAATGTTTGATAGACTATATGAATTGTTTGATGCTACATTTGTTTGTCTTTTACAATAGCTATAGTAGAAGGTTATTGAGGCAAAAACTATATTGTGTTTAGCAGTAAATGCTGCTCCTATATACATGTCAACTGGCTTTAATGTCGCCTAAGGTTCTCATAAATATGTCATTCTACAAAAGACAAGAATCATATATATATATATAAACACACACAAAAATGTAATTCTGAAAGCATAAAAACGAGTTCAACTATAACTGACAGTGAGGTGTCATCACAACAAGAGATCCAACGAATTCATGAAAAGATTCACAAATTCGTCACAATCAAGGACTTACGTTCCTCCTATTGACAAAGATAATTCTGTGTTTTGCTATTATGGTCTAAAATCTCCTTTACGGATAGCATGTACACAGGAGAATCAAGGAAGGGGATTTTATGGCTGCTCGAGATACAGAAGTGGGGAAAGTTGTAGGTTTTTAATTGGATTAATGTGGAAATCAGTCAACCAACAAGAAGTATGTCCAAAAAATTTCACCAAAGCAATGTCAAAGAAAAAACAATCCCAACCCTTGATGAGGATGATGGTAGTTCAATGGATGTTGAAGTTAGAGCTCTCAAGGCACAATTGAAATGTGTGAAACAAGACATGGCAAAGCTGAAAAAAGAAAATTTGAGATGGAAGACAATGTCAGTTGTGTCGTGGATGCTTATAGTAATTTTAGCTTACATGTTATTTGGAAATTTAAAGATGAACAACATGATGAGTTTGTCATAGAGTATGTTTGTAGACATTGTGTTATTAGCTATTTTAATATATGTTTTAAGCATGTTATGTATTCTTCCACATGAAGTACATATATGCACAATCTTCTTATGGGAATAAATCGAAGGTTGTTTGCAAGCTCTTATTTGAGTTTTTGGTTGTTTCTCAACTTGTTCATTGCTTCCCAACTTGAAGTAAACAACAAGCTTCTACTTCAATAAATAGTGAAACTAGTTCATTACAATGCAGTAAACATCTACAATAGTAAACAAACATCATATCAAATGAATAAAATATTTCATTGCAAAATGATAGGGATTACAATAAAGGACTTTACATCCCATCTGTTCTAGTAAAAAAACCAAGACACTACTACATCGAACTCATCATCTAAAAACAAAAAGTCACCCATCAACAACAAAAAAGAAAAAACATAGTCATGACAATGTTTTACTAAACCTACCCCCACAAGTGCTTCTTGTGAACATTGCTTCTTGTCAACATTTTTGACATTTTTTTTCTTCCTTGATGGTCCTACTTTTGTTGGAACTTCAACTGCATGTGCAAATGATGTTAATTCAACTTGTACTGGTATTTGTGGTGCTTTACTTCTCGTCGTCTTTTACGAGCAACTTTTGGTATCTGTATGCTCAACCTAACATGATTACATTTCATTATATTTGTGAAATATTTACTAATATAAACTAAATTTCTAAAAAATAAAGCCATTACGTACCATACCCAGTAGCAAAAGGACTTACATTCATACTAGTAAGGCCACCGGCACTACCACTTACATTGGCATTGCATGTACGCTTTTCAACCTACAAAGAGAAAAATCATTTAAAGGTTTAATTTATAAGCATGCACAACACAATGGAAAATGAAAGTACTTACTGAAAGTTTTGGCCTTGAAAATCATGTTTGTGATGATGTAAACCTGGTCTTCTTAATCGGACACGTTGAGCTGTTGTGTTACATCTTCAAGCAAGTTCGACTTATCATTTTCATTCCTATCCTCGACATCCTAGTTCCATGCGCCACCTCACCTTCCTCGCTTGATCTTTTCTATTTACGTCTACTAGGCTTTACCCTAGCTGAAAGTGGTTTCAGTGGCTCCCTATTGGTCTTTTTTTTCAAAATTTCTCTCTTTGAACTAGCAGTATCATGTTCTCATACGCAACTAAGAACTTGAATTTCTTATAATACTCATCAATATAGTCATATGCATCATCTTGTCTATGATTTATAATAGAAATATTGTGAGGACAAGATATGCCAGTTAGCTATCATTTTCTACAAGAGCATATTCTTTTGAACACATGCACCATGTGCTTCTCACCCTTTTTTCCATCACCTCATATCCAACATTACCATTCCATATCACCTAACACTAAGTCACACCGACTCTATTTTCTTCCAACTTTCTTGCAATTCTCGGACCACAATCTCTTCTCCATCTAGCACACTCATCCCTTTGTGTATGCGATTCTTGTTATTATCATTATATGCATGTTCTCCAATATACTGTAAATGAACTTACACCTAGCATCTATAATTCTTCCATTGAATGTCTCGCATAAGTTGTTATCAACAATACCACATTTTGCATCAGTTGAAAAGAAAGCCTTGAATCAATGCTTTGGTTATATTTAAACCAAGTCATGATATGCAGTGGGGCCAATTTTTTTTTCAATGCTTAAGAGTGTTCATCATACTCTACCATAGTACTACTCTTAGCACACTGCCAAAACATTCTTTGCATTTGTGTCCCTTTATACTTTTATATTTTTTGCTCCAATTTGCATAGATATGTTTGGCACACATCATATACTCAACTGCAGGCAACAACTCAACCACAACTTGTAGAAGGCCCTAGAAAAAATTATTACAATATAAATCATATGTTACAAATTTGATCATATAATAAGCTTAATGAAAAATTAAATAAATAAGGAAATTACCTTATGTTTGTCACTAATTATGACCCAACCTTATCCATTTATGTGCATAATATCGAGACCGCAAGTAAGATCTTTAAGAACCAAGACTAGGTGTCTCTACTCTCAACTCTAACAACCGCCCAAACAATTGGAAACATTTGATCATTTTCATCCCTTCCAACGGCACACAAGATTTGACCTTGACAAATTCCTTTCAGGAAGCAACCATCCAACTCAATGACATTTCACCCAATAACCTTTTCTTACAAGCAACAAAACAAATATACATTCTCTCAAACAATGCCTCAGATTACAAATAAGACTTTTCAATCTTTAATGTAATAGTACTTCCAAGATTGCTCATCCAAAGCTCCTCTACATAATCCCACATTTTCACCTATTTCTTTTTATAGTTTCCCATCAATACTTTATAAGCAAATAGCTTGTCCTCGATACATTGATTGATACTCACATCTAACCCCAATTGCTCCTTAATAAGTTCCCTCAAAAGCAATAGTTTTAATAGTTAGCATTGCTCTTATTGTAGTAAGATATGATTTGCCAACCAAGAACTTGTTACCTCATTATTTTTTAAAGGGATAAGTACACTAATGGTGCCATAAGTTGTATACGGCGCTCACTTTGGTGCCAAAAGTTTCCGCTAGATCACTTAAGTGCCAAAAAATTTGAAAAACGTTCACTTTGGTGCCAACGCCGATCTGATCGGTCGGAAATCTAACGTGGCGTTTTTTATATTAATTTTTTAGGCTGACGTGGCTTTCCGGAGATAACAATCAGCATCTAAACCACAAAAACGACGTCGTTTGGCTTCTTTCCCCCAAATCGAAACCCTAAATCCCCAAATTGAAAGAGAGAGAGAGAGAGAGAGAGAGAGAGAGAGAGAGAGAGAGAGAGAGAGAGAGGAGGCACGTTGTCTTCTTCCTTAAAGAGCGACACCAGCAGCGAACGGCACCAGTAGCAACACCAGCAGCGCACCAGTAGTAGCACCAACAATGGCACCAACGGCGGTGGCGGCGGCGGCACGCACCGGTTGCGGCACCTTCAACCCCTCTTCTTCCTCTTCCTCCTCTACCTCGCTTCCTATTCTTTCCGCCACTTTTTGTTTGAGCAACAATCTCATTCACTCCTCGTTCACCTGGTCGAGCATCTACAATGGTAGCCAAGCGATAGTGGCCGAGCGTTGGCGGGTGAACAATGGTGGCCGAGCGGTGAGGAGAAACCCTAACCCTAATTTCAACCCATGTACGAGCTAAACGACGTCATTTTTGCGAGGGTGTCCACGTATAAGAGCAAAACGACGTCGTTTCTTGAAGAGGATGAAAAACGATGTCATTTAAAAGCCAAGCAACTTTTTTTTAAAAAAATAAAAATGCCACGTAATCATTTTGGCTGGAATTTCTCGCCGGTGGCACTAAAGTGATCGTTTTTTCTCTGATTTGGCACTTAAGTGATCCGGCAGAAACTTTTGGCACCAAAGTGAGCGCCGTACACAACTTATGGCACCATTAGTGTACTTATCCCATTTTTTAAAGCTAATGCTATAGGTGTGCTTTGAATGATAAGTCTTCATATGAAACGATCCACTATGAACATCAATAGATCCAGAGATTCTCCAAAGACAAATTTCACTCAAACATTTTGCTCTAATACATTTCTTTTCATTCTTTATAAATTTTATCTCTCTATGTTCAACCATTGAATACTTTATGAGAGCATTTTTAAATTGTTTGCTACTATCAAATATCATAGACAGAATAAACATAGGTACAACACAACTAGGATCATACCTTGGAAAGCTGCTTCTCCATCTAGTAAAATTATCATTTTCTAGTTCTAAATTAGACCCCAAATGCTCATTTTCATCCGTTTCATAGTACTCTATTTGGTAACCAGCTTTAGAATCAACTACATTATCCACATTAACTGCAAGTTGTTGGGAAGGTACCAATTTCACGGATGGTTCCCTTGCAATTAAATACTTTGTGGCCCTGTTGCGAAACTCTTTGGTGTTCTTCTTCGCTTCTAAAAGCTCCTCATTATCATAATCATCATCGTCAATCGAAATTCTCGCATCAACTAAAAAGTTTGTCTCATCATCGTCATCTTCATCATTATCCACCATAAATTCATCACCCTCTATGCTAGTATATTCATCTTTATCAAATAGACCATCATGAACTAGACCACCCTCATTCTCAATGACTACATCTCTGCCTAAACCGACATCATTACAAGCCCCCTCATTAGTGCCCTGACCAGCATCCTTATCGACACCTACATTAACATCCCGACCATCACCCTCACCTCCCTCATTGACTATAAAGTTTTCTCCATATATCTCGATCAATCCATCGTGTAAATAACTGAAAATTAGTTTGACAACTCCGCTATCATTTCATATGTATCTCCATCCATCTTCTATAGATTTTCCAAGAAACTTAAGATAAAGGTGTTGGAATGTACTATTTACCCCATTTTCTATGTTATTGATAAAACTTTCATAACTCCTTGAATTGATGTTTACTTGCACTAAATCCATCTTCCCCCCAACATATTCAAGCATTGGGCAATGAACAAATTTTGCCCCGTGGAAAAGGTAAACCCGTGCCAACTTGTCGCTCATTTCCACTCTACACAAAAACACAACTTATGCTATAAATAGACATATAATGAAGGAACAATATAATAACACATAAAAATATTTGCATGCAATATCTTCCTCTGTAAACTTTTTTATATGAGATAAACACGAAAGTTATTATGAGTTAATGCTAAAATTGCTACGAGTAAAGTACTTCCACCTCATAATGCTCATAAAGTACATATAATCTATTTGATGTTTATTTAGACATATGTTATTATGATTATTGAAAATATTAGCAGAGCAAGTTGATAAAAATGATCAAATCCTTATATAACCACCAATATTTAGGATAGATACTCAAAAAAAATTTCTTTTATCAATTGTTATGAAAAAGCATTCACACTTTTGGAGTCACTCTTATGGTTTAAAATCTCTTAGCATAATGTGTTTTGAGGGCTCGAAGTTAGAATCTGCAAACTAGAATTTATTCAACTTGATTTATAGTTCGATTACATTAGCTAACATTTATGTATTTAAAGTCTAGTGATTATGGCCTTGCATGATTCTTACAACATCTTAGTCATTGTGTAGTCTATCATACGCCACGGTGAGTGCAAGAATAGCAACAACACATGCGAAGAAATTGACGCAAATGTATAATTTATAATAAGACAAGAAATATATACCTTTTGATTGTTCTTCATTGAGTTCGGGACCACCACATAAAGTTGTCACTTTTGCTCGATGCTAGCGACAATTCAAGAAAATGGGGACCACAACACTTGCTCATGTTCACTGCGGTTTGTGGTAGACAAATCGGGTCTCGATGGAGTTATGAGCGAATCAGGTCTTCACGATTTGAATGTTCGAACCTAGGACTACGATGGACAAAGGCGTCAAGTGAAAGGGGGACTCGATTCATTTGTGATTGTCGCACTAAAGACTCGGCTTGATGATTTTGTGGTTGATGAATGTGATTGAAGCAAGATGAGATCAAATCTAGAGAAAAAGTAAAAGCAATCCGGGTTCTTCGTGAGTTTGTTGTTTGTGAAATTGGGGCTTTGGTAGATGAAAGGCGAGATGATGGCATTTCTTAGGTCTAAGTGGAGTCTCTTTTTTTCTTTTTCTTTTTTAATTAAAGGAAACGATGTCGTTTTATTTTCCGGCGACCACATCAGTGCTGGCCATGCCTTGTAGGATGGCTGGCACTGACTAGGTAGGCCACGTCAGACTATTCCGGGCAATAGGACTAAATTGGACAATATTTAAAAGGTTTAGTTGGCACAAACACAATAAATTTAGGACTTTTTAGTAATTTTCCCACTTGACGGACCTGTTTTTTACCATTGATTGATTAGATTATTGATATCTTCATTAAAGTACATCCACCTATGCGGGGTTTTTTTTTTTTTTTTTAAATCTTTTCTTCAAAATCCAATTGATTTCTTCCACACCATCTTGAGTTTCATGTGGAATGCTAATAAACTCTCTCTCTCTCTCTCTCTCTCTCTCTATCTATCTATCTATCTATCTATACATACATACATACATACATACATACATATATATATATATATATATATATATTAGGATTGAGTGCACATATGTCTCTTGATTGTGCATATCCTTTGTTGTCATGTTATAATATCTATAAATAGGTTAATGTACTCTTTATCGATATAATTTTTTTTCTTGCATATTTTTATCTTGGACGATGGTGCATAGGCAAAATTAGCGGCCTCAAATTGAACATCCTTTCGTGGTAATCTATAATTTGTCGATTCTGAAAAGGAAAAAAAAAACAAAAGGGAGAAGAAGTGTATGGCAACTAAACTTGTCGGAGGTAGGTTGGAATGTTAGAGATAGTGCAGGTGCTTTCGATTTTCGGATTGAAAGATTTCAAGAAGTACAAGTGGGTCACATTATCCTCCGTCAAGTTCAAGCTATTCGATAGAGAGATGAAAATTAACTTTATGTCAATTGGGGTCTGTGAAGATCATAATGTCCATATACCTTCAAAATGCTTTTGCCAACAAAATATAGGTCGATATGTACATATAATTAGTGCGATAGAAGTTTGATGAAATGATACTACTTTATTTGAGCTGATCAACTATATGGATTAACATGCAATTAGGTAATTAATCTCAATCGTCCAAACTGTATTGTGCTAACATGTCAATATTGCAAAAGGATCACTAAATTTAAAGGATATCTGACCAGGAAGATAATGATGCATGAATATCACGCTATAATAACTAATTAACCCAGGGAAATAATTGATCAAGAAAAAACTCAGTATACAAAATCAAAAGCGTCAACGAGCAATGTTACAATAATATTTAAGCCACAACGTCTTATCTACTTTTTAACATAATTTAAACGGGTTCAAACCACCCAAAAAAAAAATAATCTTAAGTCATGTATACTTTGACACTAATACCCTAAACTTTTTTTGTGTCACAAAACCACTGCAACACCAATATTCAAACAAAGAAAAAAAGTGTGTCATCAATACTTGTTAAGTTACGTTCAATAGTTAGGATAAAATTCATGATATGATAGAATTTCTCATATCTCGTATTTGGTGTTTGCTTAAGAAAAAATAAAGTCTAATATAAAATGGATATAGCCCAAATAAAATTATCTACTAGGAGAAATAGAATAAATGTGAAAAGGGTTTTTAATATACATAATATATAAGTTATATTTTTCAAATAACAAACTTCTTAAATTAATAGAAGTAATATATATATATATATATATATATATATATGAATATAAATAATATGTGAATTCTAATATAAATAAATTCAAATTTACAAAATAAAATAAAAAAAATCGTTTTTACATATTCCTTTTCTTATATATTTGAATTTCTTCCAATCTTATAATACAAATTTAAGATGTATAAAAATATATTTACTATTGTATTTATTATATATTTTATGTATTTTAGCAATTTAAGTATATTAGTATAGTTTATGATTTAACAAAATTTTATAGGAAAATTCTAAATAAGGGCCTGAAGTGCCCCCGGTTTCTCAAATAAATGTTCGAAGTGGACTTTGTTTCAAATAAGGATCTAGCGATGGCATCCCTTACCGTTGCCTAGGCTGGTGAGGGTTGCTCTCATTGAAGCTGGCGAGGGCTACCCTTGCCAAACGCCGGCGAGCCACCTCCGCCGGCCATCATTGTTGATGGCTTTGGGAGGAAAGGGGGAAAAAAGAGAAAAAAGAGAAAAAAGGAAAGGAAAGGAAAAGAAAAACGGAAATTTTTTTTTTAATATATATATAGTTACATTTTTGTTGACTAAAATACCCTTTCTATGATGGCAATAATAGCCATCGCCAACCAAAGGCCTCTATTTGAAACGATTTGGCTACTTCAAACATTTATTTGAAATAAAATCCACTTCGAGCCTTTATTTGAGAAAACAATAATACTTTACGCTCTTATTTGAAATTTTTTTCAAATTTTATTAGAGAATGATTGAGGGAGAAAATAATTAAAAATAAAAGAATTAAAAAAAAGAGAGTGAAAAATAATTTTAAAAAGGAAATAAAAATGACGTAAGCAAGAGCGTTGTCAAAGATTCTTACTATTTCCGTTTGTGCAATTTTTAGATTCATTTACACCGATATTCATTTATGCCAAACAATGAACAATGATAAGATGTGAACATATGTGGTTTTATTATTATGATTCACTAAATAGTAGATAGGATATAGTAAAATCTCTAAATTTCATATTTTATCCTATCTTAACTAGAAATCCAACCAACCAAATGTAACATAAACTTAAATTGATGTAATAAAAACTACCATCAATCATAGTTTAATTCAAGACCACCTTTAAAATCTGACATGGCAGCTTGCATGGACAGCAACAAGCAAACAAAGCCAACGTGAATATGATGCAGCTATAGGAGTATGGATGATTAAAAAAAAAGTTTGAGTCACTAATACAAGTTTAGGGATATTAGTGACACGGAAAAAGAGTTTAGGATATTAGTGCATAGTGGGCAAAACTTATAATATTTGGTGGTAGACGTTGAATATTATTGTTAACTAGTACCCAAACGCTGAATATACTTTCCTTGACAAATGCAACCAAGTATCATTTAGCCTGAGAAACACAACACCCCGGACAGTAACATCGACATCAACAACCAGCACGTCAAAGAGTTAACGACAAGCTTGTTTTACTCATAAAACACATTCCAGACTGGAAAGCATTAAGATGATTTTGGGTTTGGGGTTAATTTAGCTTTACATTTTGTCACTTTGATTAAGATACCTTTGGTACGGAACAAATATTTCTTTAAGAGAAAGTGTATTGAAGCTGGGATCAACTTTGTTTCTTTTCCAAAACTGTAAAGACTAACCCATATTTCCTCTCCCACTTTGCATGCGTGCACACTGCATGGTTGGCTATATAAAGAGACGGACGCAAGTGAAAAGTACCCATGCACGTCCCTCATCATCTTCTACTTCTTCATCCTTTTGATTAACCTCACTTGATTTTCTATTTCTCTTCCTCTCGCGGTCGAAGAGACATGGCCTTTCGTGGCAATGGTGGCAGCAAAATGGCGAATGGTATGGCTAGTTCCGACATAATCAACTTCATCGACAACCAACAGTTCCTAGAATTGGTCTTGGGAAAGCAATCTAATGACTCCACCGAAGAAGAAAAATGCAGTATGAATGATCTCCTCCAGATAACCAACAACATATTTGCCGAGGCCATCCCACCCGTCAAGAAGGACAGCGACACCAGAAAGGTATTGAATAGGGACCGAGATACTCAAGAAGGTCGTTTGTAATGCACGGCTGTGTAGAAGTTGCTACTGACTGCTTGAGATTTTATTGTTGCAGGTTCGTATGGGTGTCTCGGAATCCATTGTGCCGAGCAACATTTCACATCTGATCAAATGGATCGGCTGTCAGGTTTCATGTTAATCATATTGTTTTTTAATTCCATGATAAAACTAAAATGTTATTTAGTGGATACGACTTACAAAATAATTATTTATTCTCGATTGCTTTTGTGTGTTTGCTACACGTTTCGTGTGTTTTTGGTTTGTAACACTAGCCTCCTCGTTCGCAAGAGGGCTGATACGTATTTCTGGATAGCATTATTTTCATAAGCTTGTGCGTGATGCGCGTGTCCGCAGGGCCATAAGAGCCTCTCAGGGCCTTATTGCCATTTTATCGAATAAATAAAGAGATTGACTCTGTTATATGTACTATCTTATAGCAAAATTCTTTTTCCTTAGTTCTTCTGTTTCCTTGTTCCTCAAGGGGCAAAACCAAAAAATGCAACCCCCCCCCCCGAACGCTCTCCTGAGAGAGAGAAATGGGAAGTTGGATTCCCATATTTAAAGAAACTATAATTTTGTTCATCTTGCATTTAAATGGACAAATCAATCAAACTTCTATAAATTAAGATATGTCGAGGATAAAAATCACAAAACGAACTTCTCAATACAAGCAATCATGCACAATGCCACAAACTTTAAAATTCCTCCAAATTTTATTTAAAATCCGTAAAGACATTTTGAATGTTAAGTTCAGTTGATGTTACGTATTAAGTACAATGAGTTCTGTGGTTGATGTAAATATATTGTGAGAGACCAAGTATATTATGAAACAAAATGAACATCATAAATTGAATAAAAAACCAACAGATATCTCTTTCGGTAAGAAGCTAGACAAGTTGGGCCGTTTAGCAAGTAGGCAAAGTTGGGCCTAAGATGATAATCAAAGGGGAGTCCATACAACTCATCATGGCTCTAATCCTCATCAACATCATGGGATACCGCATAACAGTCGTGATAACAAGTTCAAATCGCATTTTGAGCCAACCTTTGATCAGTTTGCACATTTTCTACCTTATGTAAAAAGACTAGTAATCTTTGCAGACATAAATAAGCCTTTATGATAGATTTGCCAACTTTTTACGGGTTCCAGCTAAACGAGATAGTCATAACTCAAATCAAATGTTCCATAACAGATGTGAGACTCTTTGCATAGTACCCTAAGGCCTTGCTTGGTTTCCATGAACAAGGAATCATCAAATTTCCATTCCAAGTAATATCTTCCATTAAAATACGATTGCTCTTATTAGGTTGTCCAATAAATATTTGTGTAATGACTCAGGTTGATATTTTAGTCATCATGTTGACTTTTCCCGGAAATAATGAAGCTTCTAAACCCTTGAAAGTTGCTAAGAGTATAACTGAGTTAGTGGACATGGAATTGCCAAATAAGCAACGTAAAGATGATAATGAAATTAGGGCGATGCACAGCTACTAAAAAAGGAAAAGGCAAATGCATCTGGCGGAATCATTGATTGTCCCATCATTCTCATGAGAAATCGATGTTCTCAATTGCCCCACCATGATTTCTTTGCTTCGTCGCGTGTGAATGGCCCTTCGTGGAATCATGGCATTGTTGGAAAGAATGCCTTGCTTGTCTAAGCTTAATGAAGTAGTGTGCGTGACTCTCGTGGACAAAAAATAAATTACATTAAATTAAATTAAATTAAATTAAATATTTTGTGTGTAAAATTTACTGCATGTTAAGCCCTTTGCTAATGTTTCTACTTCCCATAACATAAATTTCATTTGAATATATGTTGATACGGAGAAAATTACCAAATAAATCATAAATCATTGTACCGATGCTAATTTGATCATAATTTTTTTTTTAATTTTTTCAATTTTGTCTTAAATTCTTGCACGGTACTTCAATGTGTTCTTCTAATCAATTTTTAACGGAACTCACTAACATAGCGATTCAATCATCCTAGCTATCCTTGTGGCATACTGCCACGTCGATGATATAAGGCAAAAGTTGACCAAAAGGACTTATATTGACATTATACACAAAGATTTAGGGTTAAATTGAAAAAATCAAAATGTTTATAATTAAATTAATATCTGTATTATAAGTTTTGGACCAATTGAAACAATTTCCCCCATTGATTTCCGATGCTAAGGTGGTGCACGAACTACCCCGTCTGCTTTCTTCCCGAGCAAGAAGGTATACCAAGTAAACTGTTTATAACCTTAGGATGTATCAATATAACATTACCTAACTATTTTAATGTGAAAATACTTTGTTTGACTAGTGTTAGTACGTAAGCAATAGATGGTAAATCCTTTTTCATTAGAAGAACGAATATACCTAACCACCGCCAGGACCATTGGCGATCCGCACTCTAAAAGGAACAAAAAACCAGAAAGCAAAAGAAGGGAGCAGGTAATGCATAATGAGTGATGAACACCATTCATCATGGAATAGGATAGGGAGTACTCTTACTACCGACTGCATTTACTCCTAGAAAATACTTTTTTAGGGGACCATCCTACGGCATTTTACCAATCGAGTAATGGGTCCGTTAACAAGAGGTATTTCAATAGCTTCGGATTGACATCGATGTATTATCTATGTAAGAAATAACTCACTGCCTCGCCAATGGACGGTGATGGGCCCGAACCCTAGATTTCGTGTATGTGGACGTACCTACACATTTCAATTTCACCACCGGCGCCACTCTAAATTGGCGAAACGTGCGACCCATACTCCTCAAAAGAGCAGAAACATCGTATAAAACAAAAGCCATCTATAGTCCACCGACCACCTAAACTGCTCGCGTGAGTTATTGCCTCTGTTTTTCTTTTCTATTACATTTCTTTTCTTTTTATAAAAAAATCTTTCGCCTTCTCCAATATTGAACGAACACCACACGTTTGGATCGCACGATTCAGGAAATTCGCAAAAAAAGAATTTCTGTGTGTAAAATCAATTTTGAGATATGATATTTCTTGGGGCATTATATTATTAGAATATTTAAATATTACACAAAGTCATTATCTATCAATTTAAATTTTTTGAATACTTAACAGTTGTGTTATAAAAATGATTGATTCATTTGACAGTTACTAATGGGCTTCCTTATTATATATTTTTAGGATGAAAATTAACTTATGATGAAGAGTATTGAAATATCTAAACATGGTCTCAAAATTTCTTCACTTATCAAGGTTATTATGTAGATATTTTACTAATCAGTTTCATGCGTCCATTTTATTAAAATCTCAATTAAAGTGGATTTTTGTATTTTTTAGAGGAAAATGATTGATTCATTTGACAGTTGCTAATAGGCAGTGCGGTTGATTGAACTCTACTACCTTATTGCATTAGGAAACGAGTTCAAATTTCTACGTTGCTCACACGTTTTAAGTGGGGGGGGGGGGCATAGTGATGGAGTCCTATGCTAACTCCTCAAATATTGATGCTTGGTCCGAGGTTCACCACGCACTTTATGAGCCGTGAGCTGTCTGACATAAGCCCAGCAGACCAAGCGAATCCTGGGCAAAAAAAAAAAAAAAAAAAGAGAAACGGTTGATTCTTTGAGGGTTAATATCCTGAAAAATCCCAAACTGGTACACTTATGACAAATTTACCCCAAACTATTTTTTTAACCACCAAAAACTCCAAACTAGTATGCTTTTGACAAATTTACCCCAAACTAGTACACTTGTGACAAATTTACCCCCTGCTAGTTTTCGTTAAATTTTACTGTCAAATTATTAAGTTAAATGACACGTGTCAATTGACTAGTATATCAATTTGGGATTTGATGATCCGTTTATCAGAGTTTACAATTTTTATAATTTTTTTTGTGGTATTAATCAAATTTAGAGAATGATATATTTATTCAAATTTATCGGTTGGGGTTTTTTGCGATCGAATAAATTAGTTTTTGGTAATTTATCATAAATGTCCAAATTTAGGGTTTTTTATGGTCAATCGGGGTAAATTTGTTATAGATGTCCGATTTGAGGTTTTCATGGTTAAAAAAATAATTTAATAAATTTATCACAAATATATCAATTTGAGATTTTTCAGAATATTAACCCTTCATTTGACGATACCACATTGAAATGAACGTTAGAGCATGGCGCGTTAGGTTGCTATTTCGTTCATGCATTCCCATGCAGGTGTCTCCATCTCCGACAAATCACCATCGCTGTGGTTGTCGTGCCTCTAGGGTTTCATCGGGTGGCATTAATCACGCCGCATCGAGTCTTCTCTTTGGGACCACGCGGAAGAATGGTCATGTGGGTAAAACCTCGGCCACGCATTCCTTATCTTCAGTACACCACCTTCAGTCATTGTCAAAGCACCCGTGAGGTACGTGTTGCTTTTTTTTATTCTTTTTTCCTTTTCCTACTTTTCTTTTTTGATACTTCAATAAGTTTGCTTCTATTTCTTTTTTTTTTTCCTGGGAACCCTTCTTCTTTTCCTTTTTTGTAATGACATTCGAAACACACGTTAAGTTTTTCTGTTTCTGTCGGAGTGAACTTTTAGAAATTATTTAGATGCAAAAACAAGAGAAAGAGAAAGAGAAAGAGAAAGAGAAATAAAGAACAAACATGTCCAACAGACGCAGTAAAAACTAAGGTCCTACGATAGAAACGCAATTTTTTGGATCCTGCGCTACTGTAAATGATAATTGAGAGAAACAGCATAAAATGATCCTTTACATGAAGATGATTCTTTTAAGTTATTCTTGCTTCATGTAATGTACATGATTTTTAGATATATTATGTGAAATATACGATTAAGTAATGGTAACTAGCAAATAATTATGGTGAAAAATAGGGCTCGCACACTTTGAATTGAAGTTAGAAATTCCCATCTGCTGAGCTCGAGCAGCTCAATTATTTCATGGAATAATTCTGCACACATAGAACAATATCATATGCATTATGGTTTACACTGTTGAAAACTTTTCTTTTTTGGTCAAACACTGTTGAAAACTGAAAAGGCTGGTTTTGCATAATAAAAAAGGGGCGGTTCCGAGGTGAATGATGGAATCAAGACAAGAAAGAGTGGATGAAAAAGAGAGTTGTCAGAATGCTTTGACATCATAAAAGCCGATGGTTATGGTCCGGCGGTGTCCTCTACAAATAAAATTAAATAAAATTTGGTAATGAGAGTCGTGAGAATGCTTTGACATCACAAAAGCCGATGGTTATGGTCCGGAGACGTTATTTTCCCCTTACGTTTAAAATTGGATTTAATGTGTTTCGGTCGACTTAATATTCATTGCTATTAGCACCCATAGAAATCAAACTTGTTGAATTAATCCTAAGCTCAAATTGGCCAAGAAGCAAAATTTTAAATCAAAATGTCAATGGGTTTCAAATTACTCAAAGCTTTAATTGCCAATCAAAAGTTACCAAACCAAATTCCTAATGGCCTCCTTTGTTCAACATACCAAATAATCTCCTATTGAAGCTTTTGATTATGTCTAAACTTTATTTTTATTTTCTTTGTGACTTATCATATATTGGTAATTTTCTATTTTGGTGGATGAATGTGCTTTTTCTTTTTTTTTTTTCTTTATTACGTTTGCTGATTTTTAGTTCTTGAAAAGGAGATGACTATCATCATTGTTCTCATGAGCTTTGGTCAATGAAACAGGGCTGAAATTATAGCCCATTGACATTATCATGAGAGTCAGATACCTGTTACAAAATATTAAATTTGATCCATGACTACTCGTCCCATTCTTGATTATAAGGGCCGGTCATTGCTGCTCCACGAACGTGGCAGCTATAAAAAATATCTTCGTGTGAGGTAATAAATACCTAAAGGACGAGGTAGCTAGAAAGTACCTTAAGATGTGACTTGAAATTAAAATTTCATTTGAGGCAGCATGACGTTGTCATTATTGGATATCACACGCTATGCTCGTTAGCTTTGATTTCAAGTCATGGGAATTGGCATCCTTATTGGCAAACCAAATAATAAAATAATAATAATAATAATAACAAATAAAGATGATGGATTCATGCTTTAGAAACAAAGGCGATTTTGCTAATGATACCCTCTAGTGCTTGGATGGGTCATGCTGTTATTTGTGAACACTCATGGGCCCTATTATGTAATAAGGTGTTATCACAACTTTTTAAAATAGGACAAAGTGCCATTTACAACGGGGAAATGATGTGGGAAGGAAACGCCCCTGTGCTTGGGCCATCATGATTGTGGGAGCTTCGTCCTTATATATGGAGTAATAATTTGAGTTCTTATAACTTTAAAAGAATTACAAAATTAGAATTTAGTGGGACCATTTTGGCACTATAATAAAATTCAGCAAAATGTGTCTTGGCACTATTAAGCCATTTAAGCAGGGAAAATGGGGAAGTGAAAACATCACTTTTATGTTGCTTATATATGGAGTAATAATTTGAGAATTACAATATAGGTTTAAGGATATTTTTCACTATAATAAAATTCATCAAAATGTGTCTTGGCACTTTTGTAGTTAAATAGATTTAGTGAACATCACTTTTAGGTTGCATATGAATACATTCGTACATATAGGTATTAAATATTGTTTGCGAATGAAAATATTATCATCGTTTGAATAAGCTAGAAAAAAAATTTGACTGAATATACTTCATGTTACAATGGATTATTGGAAGATGACTACCATCAAACAGGTTTAAATCGCATTAATCTTGAGCTAAGAAGAAGATATCCGGTCCAAATGGAGCATAATAAAATTTTGAATTATCAATTCAGTCATAAACATATTATACTTATATCAATCAACTACTAATTTTTTTAAATTTTGTCAATGCAATCCCAAACCTTTGTGTGATATTCCAATGTAATACCTATAATTAATTATTGCCAAATATCCTTGAATGTGGCAATTCACAAGTTGTCTACATATGAAGGCCGATGATGACTAGATTACTGTGTTAGTAATTTTCAATGAAAATCAAGAAATCTCTTCATACAAAATAGCAAATACCAAAGAATAAGTTGGCCAGAAAATAGCTTGTGACATAACTCGAATCCGACCTCATATAAGATTAGAGTGACCCTCTCATTATTGGTTATCACGCTCGGTGATTACTGTTCTAATTTCAAGTCTAGTGAAATCCGATCGGGGGGATTTATGCTCTAGAAAGGAAGGTAGTTGTGCTCATGATGAGTGTGATGTTACTTGTCTCTTTGATGATTGGATGGGTCATTCTGTTTTTAACGAATCCTCGTGGAAAACGCGTGCAATTTTACTTACAACAAAGGATTAGAGGAAAAGAAAAACAGGCCTGCATTCCAGCCTTGCTTTCGTCTATAGTAGAAACTTCCCAGGTAGAAATTTTGGGATCCGATGGCACTCTACTTGGAGCAATTGGTTACCATGACTTTATTGAATCAAAATGGATCGAGCAAGAGCAATCATTATCCATTTTGGAACAAATAAATTATTACGTGCGCCAACTAAAATTAAAATAAACTCATCGTGAAGTGACCCGCGAAAAAACGTGAAGTGACACAAAATCAAAAACGTGAATTCCCAAATTCATGAAGAAACTGACGTTTGCAAAATCAAAATAGTGTTGGTGTAAAGAGTGATTTTGATTTTAGAAACTAATTTGTTCCCAAGGAATTAAAAAAAAAATGCTTCTTTGTTTCCAAGAATAATTCCAAAATTAAGTCAACCCCAATTTCTTTTTTTTTTTCTTTTCTTCTCATTTTTCTTCTCCGTTCAATCATTGCCATCATTTTGGTGGATCACTAATGACTAACGGTGAGACAATCGGCTCGACCTTGCCCAAATCTAGCGAGACCAAGCTCGCCCGCCAAGCCATCGTGAGGTTAGCCTCGCCTTGTCTGCGTTGGTGGTTGGGCAAGCTCAGCTGAGCCTTGCTTAGTTGTCGATGAGGCTTGAGTGGCAAGGTGTGGCCTTGCAAGGGGTTAGCAATACTCTAGCGAGGTTGCTAGCCCTTGCCTAGCCGATTGTTAGTCATCCAAGGTCGCAACCACCCAAAGCTTGAAGAAGAAGAGAAAGAAAATAATAAAAATAAAAAATATTATTAAAGAATAAAAGAAAATGATTTGGATAAAACATTTTAAGGATGGTATTAAACACAATTCTATTCTAGGAACATAAATTTTAAAGCAATTATCAAATGCCTTAAAATACTTAAAAATTGTTCTTGGTAATAGAATTAAAAAGAATAATTTCTTTAAAAAAAAAATAAAATAATTATCAAACGTGCACTAAATATTTTCAAATTGACAAAGAAACTGATAAAAAAATAATTTTCCCTATTCTATTTAATATCTTCACATGTATGTATGTAATATACATCAACACATTACGATAAACAATACGGATCATCGACCAAATGATAAATTGTCCAAATTGTGGTGCTGACAAGTGACTAAAATCATTGCAACCACGTGCTTTATTTATTTTTTGATGGATTTTTTTAAATCGGTGTGAATTTATGGATATGGAGAGAATCTTTTTTATTTTTAAAAGATACAATTGAAAATCCTTAAACTTTTCCTATTGACATCAATATTCCAAATTTTTGTTTCATATCACAAATATCCCAAAACTTATAGTAGAATGATGTATACATACGGTCTTCTATAAAAAAAAACCATAAACTTTTGCAATTGTGACATTGATAAAATTGCCTTAGATTTGCGAGTGCAACGAGAATGGGTGAGGGCCCCAATGCAATGCACTCATTGTGGCCCATGAGGTCATGCAACGCCATCATCGGCCATTGATGAGGGCTCCTAGGGCTTCGCAACCCCACTAGCTCTTACTTAGTGCTTGGCAACCATCATTTCTATGTAAAAAGAGGAAAATAAATAAATTAAAAATAAACAAAATTTCAACAAAATTAACACAAAATTACCCACATTAGTGCCTATTGCCTCAAGTAGGATGTTGGGTATTGAGTGGGCCGCCACATTAATGATATCCCGCCAAAATTAGTAAGAGGAACTAAATTGATAATTTATTAAAAGATTTTGAATTAGTTTGGAAAATCCTTTAAAGTTTTATAACTAAATTAGTACAATTAAAAAGTTTAAGAATGAATCGATAAATTGTCAAAATATTTAAAATTAAATTGACAAAATTAAAAGATTTAAAATGAAATTGATTATCGTACAATAAATTAATGACTTTTACAATTATTTTCTTGGTATATCTCTCTCTCCATTGGAACACGTGCAATAATAGAAGATTTTAAACGTTGTGAAGATAAGCTTCAGGACCACAAGATAAAGCATCACCCAATTACCCATTCCCGTCCCCACGACAATCGAACAAATTTCTCACATGCCTCCTCGTTCCTCTCCTCCACTCCAACCGCTATAAATTGAGTGCCCAAGCAGGCAACTTTCATCAAACAAAAGCCTCAGCTTCTCTCCCCTGCATCCCTCCTCTTCCTCTCGAAACCCTAGCTTTTTCTACCCCTCCTGCGTTCTTCTCTCTTCCATTGACATGGCGGGCCGGCTCATCTCGGCGGTCTTCAGCGGCTCTCAGCGAGCCAAGCAGCCCGACCAGGGACTCCTCAACAGCCTGGTCGCCGTCTTCGACGACAACAAGTTCATGAAGGAGATGGTCGACACTCACGCCCCCGACGAGGGCGACGTCGACGTTCAGGCCCTCTTCACCCTTGTCGAGAACACCCTCAAGGGCTCGACCGCCATTGTCGACAATGTGGTTAACCTGAAAAAGGTAAAGAGAAAAAATGTCGTTGGTCGGGTCGGGTCACATATATGAAAATGCTGAATGAGAAAGTGGGGCCCCTCGAGAATTAATTGAAACCGATCACATATTCCATTATATAATCAGCTCACGGAGAGGAAACATCGAAGCTAGTTTGGACTTGTTTTTTTTTTTTTTTAAATTATCGTGATTTAATTGAGTTAAAGAATTCAATTTTAAGTCAATCATTACTTATCCTGACCCCACAAGCCTGTCTTTATCCTGAAAAAAAGTCTTATATCTATTAAATGTGTGTCATTCAATTATAAATTTTCAAATTATGCCAATTAAATTCTATTTTTTTTTTAGAATTTAAGCTAGAAATTACGGACACAGATTTCGATTGTCTTATATGACATAGATGGCTCTAGGTGTCCAATATATATGTGCAATTTATATATATATATATATTTTTTTAATTTGTGAATTTATATATATATTTTTTCTTTTGTTTTCTTTTCCTTCTTCCTCTTTCTCAGCTAGTACCATAAAAAAAAAAAATTCTTATAACTTTCGCACTTAAGATATATATTTTTTCTATTTTAAAATTCTTTGGTTTTGGTGCAAAAGGTGCACAGTTTTTCTTTATGTATAGAGTAAAAATGCAAATGCAATATCAAGTACAGTATCTTTGTTATGGAAAGAAAACGTACATGAGGTTGAGGTGGACGGATCCCTTGTGATTTTGATCGGTGAGATTGGGTCACGACGAAGTGTTTCAAGGATTTGCTTTAAGTCCAAAGTACGGTATCCTTGTTATGGAAAGCAAACGTACATGAGGTGGAGGTGGACGGATCGCTTTTGATTTTGAGCGGTGCGAAATAAATCCATAAGGCTACGACGCTACACCTTAGCATTCATTGAGCGATGTGAGGCTCCATTTAAATGATTTCTTCCGACCAATCACCGTACAATAATTGAATTCGCAGCTAACCAGGTTGGATCTGTGCAGGCAAGCTCGACACCAGCTACGATCCCAGAATTTAAGCCTGCGAAGGAGGGTTTCACTCCCCCACTATCGACAATTAGCAAAGTCACTTGCCAGGTAATGTATAGTGAAAACGTTATTCACTTTCAATAATCTCTTTTATTGTTCTCTGACATTAGAAATGCCCCTCGATTATTTTTCTTCACGTCTCACGCATCAAACCATAATCAGGTGCTTGAAGAGTACAGTTTGGTGTAGGATTTGTTGTCGCTACGATGAACTTAAGCTATATAGTTGATAATTTGATTTAGAATGAGCTAGCCAGTTGTTTTAGGTCCCAAAGAAAAGGAAAGTAATCAAATCATTCGTTTAAATGATTTTAAATAGCAATTACCTGATGAACTTTCCTTTCTTTTTTTTTTTATACCAAAATTCAGATTAAATGTGGATATGTTATTGGAAAATATAACGGATCTGACGGCAATCTGTCCTTTTCCTATTTTTATGCATATGTGTGCCCACCACTTTTTCATATTTGATTCTTAGCCTTAAAATAGCTACTTTTGAGCACGTCCGGTTTAAAGCCCGAGTGAAGTGTGAGTGGCTTCGTATAGGCAATTTTGGTTGCATTTATTCGGTAAATTAAAATTGTCCGAAATGTGATCATTATGTTCTTGTATCTTCGATTAGAAAAATAGGGATTTTTTTTATATTATTATTTCCATTGCGAAAGTTATGAGAAGTATAGAGTATTGTTAATTGTGAAAACATTTATCATCGACTCATTAGTTTGAATGTAAAAAAACTTAAAATTAGGGAAATATTTTTCCAATTCTAATTTTTCGACAAATAAAATGGGGTCGTTCTTCGAGAATGGGAGAACCAGTAATTATGAATTAATGGTCAATAGGTTAAGTAGATTAAGGTTAAGCTCTCATGTGGTGTGTTAGGCATTACCAGTTTATTTGCACCATCATATTATAAATAAGTGAAACATCTACCAAATTCCTGTGGGCTTTATTGAAAATCCAGCGTGATATATTAGATCTAAACATATCTACTAAATAGTGAATATCACCCTATTCGGCACAGATTAAAGCACCATGATGAACAACTTCAAAAGTTTCTAATATTTATCGAACACATTCACAATCGTTTTGACAGATTACTTGCAAAGCCTTGGACACCAAGAATGTGCGCGAAACGATGTCCTCGATTTTCCACGAGCTATCGAGCTACTCATTGGTTGCTAAGGCCGTGGTCACACTGTCGTCCTTGGGGCTGTACTACGGCGACTTCTGGCGGCTCGCTCAGATCGAGCCCTCGGACAAGCTCGCGGAGTCCATGGCCGTATTGAAGGGGTCACCTGCAATCACGAAGCCGGTCGAGACGCAGAAGATCCAAGTGTTCGAAGTGCTCAACGACTTGATCAAGACCGCGCTCGAAATGACTCGGTGCATCGTAGAGTTTGACCACGATAGCAAGGATGTCCCGGAGTTAGCCAAGGTCATCGACATTCCTTCCAGCGTTTATCAGATCATCATCGCCGTCCTTGGTTGCTCGATCCAGTTCACTGCCCTTATCACGACTACCCCAGTCGACGAGTATGCTTCTTGTGCTTTCGCTGCTAGCTCTTTGTCGAATTTAGTGAAAAACTCGTCTTCCTAATGAATGGTCATTTGATATCTTGATCTTAGGTCGAAGGGACGAGATCTGCCTGCATTCACTCGCAAAGTGAACATAATTCACCACAACATCAGGAGCCAGATGGAGGATTTTAAGCAAAAAAAGGGTGAGTTATGAGATCCGCAATCAAATCAAATAGGCCACGATGGATACTCATGAAAACGGACTGACGGAATCTCATAGAAGAATGTTTATTAATCCAGAGGAGATTAGAGAGTACCAGAGGCTGCAGCGGCTTTTTACTGCGCCTACAGACAATGTGGAGCTCATTAAGGCGCTGTTTTACACCAAGGACGATCCTCAGCCGCTTTACATGGGCTCCAAGAAGACCACGGTTAGCCTTTAATTAAACACCTAACTTTGATTTCATCAGGAATGCTTTTGTTTCCAATTTAAGGAGTGAGATTGATCATGTCTGGTTTACGTATGGGTCGACAGGAGAAGATTGAATACATCAGAAGGAGGAATGTGTTGTTGCTCATCTCTGACCTGAAGCTGGCCTCCCACGACCTCTCGATCCTGTTGAAAATCTATAATGAGCCCAAGTTCCACGAGAATCACGAGATCCTGTGGATCCCGGTTGTGGACCAAGACAGCGAGGACCTGCCCAACGTTTTCGAGAACCTGCAGTCGCAGATGCCGTGGTGCTCGACACACTAACCGACACTGATAAACAAGGTGGCCATCAGGATCATCAAGGAGAAGTGGCACTTCAGGAACGAGCCCATCGTGGTGGTGTTGGATCCGCAAGGGAAGGTCGAGTCCCAGAACGCAATGAGCATGATAAGGATGTGGGGGTTTAATGCATTTCCTTTCACGGATGGTGTGGTGGCGACCCTTTGGAGGAGGCGTGACATCAGCTGGTTCGAGCTCCTTGTGAACGACTCCATTGCCCCTAACGTGCAAGAGGCGGTAAGTGAACTAACACAAGCATGGTGAATTTCAATGTGTGTCACAAGAGCGTCATCCAAATAACCCAAAAGAACAACTTAAAACTGCTCAAAATTGAATGAATTACATGATGATTTTGTTATATCGATCAATCAGATCAAATCGGAGAAGCTCATTTTCTTGTACGGAGGCGAAGACACAAAGGAAGTGCACGAGGTAGAAGTGCACTTGAAGAAGATCTCCGACGACGGGAACTCCATTGTGGCCTATAACGTTGGGAAGATTCAGCTCTTCTGGACTCGCCTCGAAAGCTGCATGTTCTCCATGTTGCAGGGGAAAGCGGACATCCTCGACCCGCTGCTGCAAGACATCCTCAAGCTCTACACCAACTTCAAGAAGGACGGCGGGTTCGCCCTCCTCACGAAGGGGACCCGTGTGGTGATCAACACGCCCTTGGCCTCCTCGTCAAAGGTGCTGGCCCAGTACGATACCTGGAAGAAGCAATTGAACGTGGATGGCAAGACCTTTGACGTCGCGCTCAAGGAGCACCACGACAAGGTGGTGGCTCCCCAAACGTGCCACCACTTCTACATCCCGAACATGGTCGGGTACGCGCCCGAGAATGTGAAATGCCCGGTTTGCCCCCGGGTGATGAAGAACATTGTGAAGTTCGAGTGCTGCCATGGTGCACATTAGTGTGCAGCACTGGCTTGAAGGTTTGAAGCCTTTCCTGTCAATAATGTGGCTCGGAAGGCCAACAGGCATTGTGGATTGGAGAGAGAGCTTTTGTTATGTGTGTTGAAGATGTTTGCTACAAAGAGTGTGTTGTGATGCGACAAACAATGTGCAATCTTGTTGCCAAGGATCTCTCTTTATGTAACAAGAGAATGTGTAATTTGCGTATGCTTAATTATGAGTAAGTTATGTATGAATATGTCAAATAGTTCCTTATTGAAGTGTCGTGAATCTCTTATTTTCTAAATTTATTATGTTTTATGTATATGCAATTTCCCTTCATTTATTAGTTTAAATTTTTGGGTTGTATATTTTAACATGGTATTGAAACTAGTTTGCCTTAGTTTATTTTGATTGTCTAGTTCCCATTAATTAAATTATACATATTTTTTCTAGTCCATTTGACACGTTAAAGGGGTATTAAAGAATCTCACATCGCTTATTTATGGGGCTTATATGTACTTCATAAACATGCGGCCTCCCTCTATTGGCTAACTTAAGTTAATCAGCTATTAGCTAACTTAAGTTAATCAGTTGGATATTCTAACACATTAAAAACAAGTTTGCTGAGTCAAGGCGACGAGCTCTTAGACTTGATAGACAAAGGTGATGTATGCAGGGAAGCCCAAAGCACACCAAAAAAGAGGTCTCGACAATCTCATCTTCCGCAGAACCAAGCATTTATATGCGAAAAGTACCAAAAATGCCATAAACCTATTGCATTGATATTAATTTAGTCATAAACCCTTCAATTGGACCAATTTAATTTTAGACATTTTCACATTAGTACCAATTAAGTTCATTCGACCAATTTATACCGAAAATCATTGACATAGATGCTAATCATTTTGCATAGCATGATTGACACTAAGATTGATATTTTTATATAATTTTTATTTTTTTAAAATTTTTTGTTATTTATTAATTATTTCCTTTTTTCTTTTGTCCTTCTCTTTTCCTTTTTTTTTTTCCCTTTCTTTATTTTCCTCTACCCACCTCCGATCGGTAGGTTGTTGATTGTCTGCAAGGGCAAGGGTTAGGATGCCCTCACTGACAATAGGTGAGACCAACCCTCACCAGCCTTTGGTGAGGGCTAATGAGGGTAGCGTGAGGTAGGCCCTTGCCAAATCTAGCGAGGGGACCCTTGTCCAGCCCTTGCTAGAGGCGGCGAGGGTTAATGAGCACTAAGAAACCCTCACTAGCCCTCCCAAGGCAAGGGTGAGCCTTGCAAAGGCTGGCCAAGGCATCTCGGCCCTCGCGCTCAAGGGCTGGAGGTTGGTGGAGGATAATAAGAAACAAAAAAAAAAGGAAAAAAGAAAAAAAAGAAAAGAAAAGAGAAAGAAACAAGGAGATTTTTTTTTAAAGTAAATATTACATAAGAATGTCCATGTTAGTGTTGGTCAAGTTGCATAGGACAACTGATATTTATGTTGGCAATTTCTAATTTAAATTGGTCGAATGGACTCACTTGGTATCAACGCGAAAATATTTAGAATTAAATCGGTTTAATTGAAAGAGTTGGGACTGAATTGATATCAATACAATATGTTTATGACTTTTTTTTGTTGGTATTTTTGCTCATTTATATGCAATCTCACTTGTGCACGTACAAGAACGTGGGACTTATTCCTACCTAAGGGACCTCTATATGCACTTCACTTCCTTTCATCTCTCAAAAGTGTGAGTTAGTCTAACTAAGTCTCTAGAATTTTTTCTTAGATTATTATTTATCAAAATGAAATTCTCATTCAAAATTGTATAACTTGCCAAAATTAGTATTCGGTTGTAAAATGTGCAAAAGATTGAGGGAGAACCTAGCATTATAGTGACTTCTAATTACGGTATTATTCATCCTTTAGTTTGTAGAATAACAGTTTGCCTTAACAGCTTGAACGGAATTTCATTTAAAAGAAGAAGAAGAAGAAGATAAATCGGGGGTTTGATATCCTCATTCAAACTTGCTATAGAAACAGTGGAGATATCAAATTCCCCATTTGAGAGGTTAGGATGGTGTTCCAATTTGGACGGACAAATTATACCCCATATCACTACCACTTTGCCCCAGGTTGAATTCCAACCTGCCATTCCTTATCTTCCAGAGTGATATTCTCTTCGATCTATTCTAAGGAAACTCTCAGACACATAATTTTCTTGTTGGGATTTCTTAATCACATACGTGACTATTGTTTGAATGCATGGATCATGTAAATCCGTAAGATCATCATGGCGGTTGGTCAAGTGGTCATGACTTGAAAACTTTGGTTAGTATTTCGTCGATTCTGGATCCTGCAACAAAAAATATTTTACCAAGTGTTATATTTTGGTTTTTATTGAATGAGACTCAAGTTCTATATTAGTTTTGGACGGAGAGGGTTAAATACGAGTGAAACTATACAATTTATAATCTCGAAATTAAAGAAGTCACCGGCTTATCGCACGTTCAATATCAACGATAATTAATGTCAAAACCTAATTAATGACATCATTTAGACCTACTTTATATAATAATCAAAACCCATTAAAATTAAAGGAGTCTATACAATATTGGAGGCATTTCAACAACACTAGATATGAACAAGATGCTTGATAAAACACTACCTTCTACTAAGTTTAAGACTACAACTTCAAAATCTAATCAATGATGCTCGACAGAAAGGACAGCACTCAGTAAATAGTGATCCAAGATAGATACAAGGACACAACGTCGAAATTTAATCAATAACACTGGACAATGATAATAAAACCTAGTATACACTGTTCCTAGATGCATGCATAAATACAACACTGGAATTTAATAGACAATGCTAGACAAAGGCAATATTTAATGAACATCGTCTCTAGATGAGGATGAGAAACAATGCTGAAATCTAATCAACTACGTTGAACAATAGGTTGGCACTTGAATCTCATTGAGAACACTTCCTGGGATAAAGATACTTGCTGGAATTGAATATATGACAGGAATCTTTAAGCTAAAACTAAGTAAAGATAAAGGCAATATAGAGTTAGTTTTGTGTATTGTTTGGGGGTGTTTGTTGGATAGCTTGTGATATTTATAGGCCAACTTGGTAACCGTCAATGGGTGGTTACTTCCTCTTCAAGAGTTGTTCCATTAACTATGTTGAGCCACTTTATCCATACTTGTTCGACAATGGTGTCATGGCTTGTCTGGCACCCTTTTAACTGTTCTTGCCTACTTTTACCACCAAGGTTGCATCTTCATTATTGATCTTTGGCTTCCATACGTGGCAACTTGCTACTTCATTTCAGTATTATATGTCTTTGTTCGTTTGTCGAAAGCCAGCCAAAATTCCTCAAAATCCTCAATTGTCTAATTCCGTATGGATATTTATGGGCTAGGCCGATATGGATTATGGCCATATACAATCGCAACGGTAGCTTTAGAGCTTTCTATCCCTTGTGACCAATACGTGTTCGTAGGAATATTTTTGGGTGTCAACAGTTAGTCTATAAGAAATAGGTGTGCAATGCCGGTCTTACACCTTATTCGCATTGTGGCGGAGAAAGGATAGATGAGCTCACCCAATCCACGATGGTACATGGGAAAAATCTGCAGCCTCAAGCTGAACATCCTCTTGCAGTAATCTATAATCTAAAAAACAGGAAAAAAAAAAAAAAAGCGGATTACGGCTACTAAACATGTCGGAGGAAGGTTAGAATGTAAGAATTAGTGCAGGTGCTTTAGATTTTCGGATGAAAGATTTCATGATGTAGTTGACATTTGTATATGCACACTTGATTTATCACATTATCCTCCATTAAGCTCTTCCATAGTGAGACGAAAAACGACTTTATGTGCATTGATGTGTGTCAATATTAGTGTTCATATATCTCCAAAATGCTTTTGCCAACAACATATAGGTCGATCTTTATATAAAGTCGAATAAAATATTTGTTTGATCAATTAGTAAGATGGATTAATGTTGATGCAACAATTTGGGGAGATCTCATACACATTTGTGCAGACGAGAATTTTGAATATATAGTCATAAAGAAAAAATTGAAAAGATGATGAACAACCCATATGGACGATTCCTTATTTTAAAAGGATATGCATGAAATGATTAGGAGAATTTGAGCTTCCTCACGTGTAATCATTAGAAGTGAGGAAATGTTAGGTTAAAATGCATTACCAATGAATGGTTCTTACACGAGCAAAATTTAGGCCATAGTGATGGACGGGAAAATTCATTATATATGATGAACGTCACCATCAAAATTATTTTCTCAAGTTATTTGAAAATCCATCTTAAGAATGTTGAATAACAATAGATGATTCTCAAGTCACAAACACCAAACTTATTAGACTAAATAAGTAATTCAGATTAGTGCCAAACCACGGTACAATGCATACATAAGGGTCTCTCGACTTCCCGCTTTTATCTGTTACTCTTTTTATAGCACTCGAAAATTTTAAATTTTCATTGAAATATTTAAAATATATAAATTTCGAAATGTTCAATAAATTAGGAATTCCATGTGTTTTCTCCATGCGTCTGGGGACAATTAGTTGGGTCATCAAATCACATTAAATTCGAATTTCCCCATCAATGCCCCAAGAAGTAACAAGTGTCCATTGCAGAAGGGGGGAGGGGTCGGTGCTCCCTCTTTCTTTTTGGCACGTGTTAAGATAACGACGAGGAGATATTGCATTCATGATCTGTTTCGTCTCGTGACTGAAGCTTTGGTCTTGGGCCCTCCAAGGCAATGGAGGTCGCCTCGTCTCAGGTTCACACAACAAATTTGTCCTTTCGGTTCTTGTTTCGTGTCTTTTTCTGTATGTGTTTGCATGTATTTGCCAGGATTAAGTATACCCTACAGACCTGTAGAGCGCATTGTAGCCAAACACCGGAGTTCAGTCACTGTCATGGCACATCACTTTATAGAAACAAATCAATGCATATATGAGAGCACAATCTCCACGTGTGTGCAATGAACACGGAGCGTTGGGGCAATGTAAAGTCGGACGCGACAAACTCATGATTGAAATACTTTGTGACATGGTATGGAGTTCCAATGGTAACCCTTAAGAGAGGTAGTTATGCTAATTGCACACTCTCATCCTTGTTAATGATAAAAAAAAATAATAATGGGTGCTCTTTATATATAAAGACACGCGAGAACTCTAATCTCATGGACAAAAAGGACATAACATGCCAGAGAAAATGAGGAATTTCATGGCTCATTTAAAAAGAAGAGTTAATACCTTCATATATCAACAAATTCCTTGATATATCAAGAAGTGTCAGACAAAAAACTCATCGAAATATGGATCGATGAGTGAAGGGTCATGTGTTGATTGTTGGATGAGAAACGTAAATGATGAGAAAATTAAAAGTACTAATATCGGTAACAATTGTTGTCAACAATATAAAGGTGCCCACTCGTGGGCAACACAGTTGGTTGAGAGCTCTCATTCTTTCGATGGAGGTCGAGGGTCCTGCGCTGCTAGCGATTGAAGTGGGGGGCCTCGGCGGTAGGTTGCTGGGCCAATCTCCCTTGAGGTATAGTCGTTGTAGGGTCTCTCGGATGCCCGTGGACTCCAAATCGGCATCAACTGACTAGGGTGCCCAACGGATCCTCGGTTAACGAAAAAAAAAATAATATAAAGGTACTAAAATGTAGTGGTAATCTAGAAGTAAATATGAATAATTGGGCATTCTTTGATTGATTAACAGTTCTTTATAAAACGTACAATGTAGAGGTATATAACCTACAATCGATTGTTAGGAGTAGCTACTTAGACTTCATTGCTTAATGCTTATATCAACCACACTACTCCTCTCAACTAAAATACTTGGCAATTTTTTGTTTTAACAAAAAATCACAAACATTACTCTCATGATAGGTTTACCTCAAATGGATTTTCGTCTTACAAAACATTTCAAATAGACAACCTTATGACACATCTACATTAAATTAATTTTTCTTATAACAAAGAGCCCAAATTGAAACCCCGACCCAAATTGATATCATGACCCAAAATGCAACATGACAAATAAACCAAGCTAGAGGACTTCTTCCAAGCGATGTGCGACAACTAATCCCTTTAGCATGCACCCGGATTCACCTTAACCTGGTTCTTATGCCAATCTAGGAGTCTCAGCCTCAAAAGATGTCTTGAGAGGTGAGGGGAGCCGCAACGGTTATAAAGCAGATCAAATGGCTTCTTCCAAGCGATGTAGGATAGCTAAGATCCCTTTAGCATGCACCCACAAAAAAAATTTACAGTGTTATATATATTTTTCTATTGGAATTCATGTCAGCAGAAGACAACTTACTTGATTCCAATGCGCAAACAGCAAATAACCCTGGATCGAACGTTGAATTGCTGATGATTCATGAACAACACTACCTCACGTTAGTCTAGATGCAATAACAATGAAAACACCCGATTTCCACGGCGTAAATGCCAATTGTTCTTGCAAAGATGAAATGGAACGCCTTGATCTTCTTTGATGGAAATGGAGAAAAAATTTGGTTCGAATGAATTGCCAACCTCTCTAATGGTTGTGTTCGGGAGGCTTTTATACGTCTCCCTTCGTACCCCTCCATTTGTGTCTTTCCATCGTAGCATATCAAGTCCAAATGGTGTGGTCCAATCGCACCCCATCATGGACGTACTAGCTAACTAGCTAAAGTGCAACATCTCCTACTTGGACATGATGGGCTTGATTGCGTTCTATCAAGAATATAAGGCATTTAACATTCATCAATTTTACAAAACAATTCATACTGGCAAATAAGCCGTGCGATCAGTGAGTACACCTGCACTTGGGAGCTCAAATTATGCATCTGTTAGGGATGACATAATGGCTACAACCCTGAAAAGAAATAAACAATCGATGTCTCACAGTGCCCCAGACATATTTTGTTACATCAGTCTAAGTATACCTATCCCTTAAAGGCTATACTTGACTATTCTCAAAAACACAATGTATTTACAATTACATCCGCAACCACATAGGGCGATATAATTGGTCGACCAGTAAATACATGTGATAGATGTAAAACAACAATAGTTTTCCTTCTCACTCATGTCTCTCTCAATTTTATAACAACTGCTTTCCTAGACACGTCCCATAGGCCATATCCATTCATGACCGCTTGTAACATGCTAAAGTAGCAACATTGATATTTTACTTTGAGAATATAGTCAGAAGTAACATAGGGTATAAAATTGAGGTAAAATACAAATTACCTCAAGGGCTCACACGATGAGTAAATAGGGATAATATTACTCATCTTCCCTTATTGGTCGTACAATGCACATGTAGTACGAATTACATGCTATAGTGGATTACTCTTTCTATAAGAGCGTATGTTAATCATCAAATATATCCACCATACATATCTTAGCCTAAACATAGTCACGTGCTTCTCACATACTCATGTTTAGCCCAAGTGCTATATAAGCTCGTTTTCTATAGCGCCCAATTAAGTACTCGCATCCGGCATCTTTCAGGCATACATGATTGTGGGACTATAATGTTCGGTCTTGTTATAAACCAATCATAGACCTCATCTTGATTCCAATCAAGGCAACATATTTTATGTACCAAACTTGCTCTTCAACATTTATTTGTACATAACGTCTCATCTCAACATGCTAATTACAACACTTGAGGTGATTGCTTGTGTGAGTGGGCCAATCATTACCTGCCGACATACTTTTCAATAATATATGTGTGTTTGTGCTAGTTTCATAGTGGATTTGTACTTATTGATAAAACATCAAATCACTGATAAATAAACAATTACAATACATTTGTCCACAAATGCATAAAACAATGATCATCTACAATAACAGATGTCACATTCTATGCAATCCTAGTGACATCCTATGGGTCAAGAATATGTCTCTAGCAATAGCCTTCGTAAATGGATCAGCAACCATTCTATTGGTTGAAATGTATTGCAAGATCACTTCTTTCTGCGCTATAATATCTCTGATGAAGTTATTATTTATGTCAATGTGCTTTGTCCTTCCATGATACTTGGGATCTTTCACATAGGCAATGGCTGTTTAACTATCATAATAAATTGTCACAGGTTTTGGAACTTCAGTGATAGTGGCCAAATTTTCCAAGAAACGTTTTTGCCATACTACTTCTTACACTGCGGCAGAACATGCAATAAATTTTGCCTCCATCGTAGACAAGGCCGTGCATGTCTGTTTCTTGCTATTCCAAGAAATCGCACCTCCATTGAGCAAGAATGCATATCTAGAAGTCGATTTACGCTCATCCAAGTCTCCGCCCCAATTGACATCTGAATAACCTAATAGGCGTAAATCATTCCCTTGGTAACAAAGTCGATAGTCCATGGTGCCATTCAAGTATCTCAGGATCCTCTTCACTCTTTTTCAGTGTGCTTGACCGGGATTTGATTGATATCGGCTCACCAATCCCACGGCATAATATATGTTGGGTCGAGTACACATCATAGTATACATCAAACTTCCGATTGTACTAGCGTAAGGAACAGTTTCCATCACTTTGATTTCTTTTGGAGTCTTAGGACACTTTGATTGATATCGGCTCACCAATCCCACGGCATTGAGAGTACTAGTATGAACAAAATAAAGGAGTTAGGGAAGAGAATAAGAACACAAGATTTATAGTGGTTCGGCTTAATCCAAGCCTACGTCCACTCTCCCACGATAACAGCCTTCTTGGCTGGATTCCACTATGCAATCAACAAGAGATTACAACTTCGAGTGCAAACACTTAGTAGTAGATCACACTATCTCACTAAGTCACTCTTTTGGTATTTCTCTCACGATTACAAACGTTTAAGCTCTCAAGAGACAAGTATATGATTGAAAGTCGCTCAGACTTTGGAATTATAAATTCTACGCTCCGTCTCTTTCTTGCTCATCGGTCCATGATCTCCTTAAATACTCCTCCACTTCCAAACTACCCGTTGGACAGTATCCCGGAAAATCGTCTTCCAATATACCCATTGGACAGCTCTGTATCTAGAAGATTTGGTAGCCGTTGAGTGACAAAGGTAGAATCTCAAATTGATTACGATCGCCCATACAAACGAAATCTTGGTTTCCATAAGTAAAGCTTCTTTGTATAGAAAGTTCTTGTCTTCAAGATCCAATCGTCAATCAATTAGATTGAATCAATCAAATCAATCTTGATGTGGAATCCAAACCAGATCACTAGCCGTTGTATGATTGGGCTTGAGTTACGATTCATCGAATCTAGATGTAAAGTCCGAGTTTGTAGACTTTACAATATGAGTCTGTAGACTTTACAACTGGTCCGTACATATCGCTTACGAACGATTTAGCTTTGTCCGTACCGGTTAAACTTCAAGATAAAGTCTGTCTTCTTCGGTTCATCATTCATGTTCGATCGTAATTAATCGAGTTGACAGATTTACGATGTAGAACAGAGACTTTAACACTAAAGTCCGCGAGTCTTCGACTTTGAATCTTGAGTACGGGCGGTCTTCGAGACTTTGAGTCGGAAATCTTGAATATACTTTGGACATGTGTTACGTTCAGTCTTCTGGCCGTCTTCTGATTTTGACAATATCATTTACATGTTCTATCATCTGCATGGTCTATTACTTAACCATTAAACATGTTAGTAGCCTTTGATTTATTTTTTCATTTTCAAAACATCATAAGGGATTTCCCTAACAGGCATAACATATGTCGGGTCGAGTACACATCATAGCATACATCAAACTTCCGACTACACTAGCGTAAGGAACAGTTTCCATCACTTTGATTTCTTTTGGAGTCTTAGGACACATCTCAGTACTTAAGCCTTCACCTTACATGACAGGGGTATCAATGGGATTACAATGCTGCATATTAAAACGTTCAAGAATCTTCATAATATAAGACTCTTGTGATAAAGTAAGGAGTTTCCTTGATCAATCTCTTTCGATCTTAACTCTTAATATATAAGCAGTTTCTCCCATGTCCTTCATCTCAAAATTAGAGGACAACCATTCTTTTATGGTGATAACCAAAAACTTGTCATTTCCAGCCAATAGAATATTATCAACATAAAGTGATAAAATCACAAATTTATCTTTGGATCGCTTGACATATACATAGTGATCTTCTTCGATCATCGTGAAACCAAAAGTTATTATTGCTCGATGAAAATGAAGATACCACTGTCTAGATGATTGTTTAAGGCCATATATTGAATGATTAAGCTTACAAATTTTATGCTCTTGACCTTTAGCTATGAAACATATTGGTTGTTTCATATAGATTTCCTCATCTAATTCTCCATTGAGAAATGCCATCTTTACATCCATTTGATATAATTCAAGGTCCAAATGTGCAACGATGGCTAGAAATAAGGCGTATTGAGGCAAACCTTACAACTAGTGAAAAAGTTTCCTCATAGTCTATACCCTCTTGTTGAGTATAACCTTTTGCCACAAGGCGAGCCTTATACTTTTCAATGGATTCATCCACCCTACGCTTAATCTTGAAGACCCATTTGTTTCCAATGGCCTTACGATTGGGTGGTGGATCAATCAAATCCCAGACATGGTTTGCTCTCATTGACTCCATCTCATCTTCCAAAGCTTTTCTCCATTCTTCCTTGTCAGATGATGAGAGAGCCTTTTGAACAGTCTTAGGCTCGACATTGTCATTTTGAGCAATCATAAATACTTCTCCTTCAATCTCAAAACGACGACGGATAATATTTTTACGATTACTTTTACGCAATTGAATTTATCTTGAATTCAATTCATCAGGCGATGCAACACTCCCACTAGGTCTTGTGTGTTGAGGCAAATCTCCATTTCCTTCTACAACATTAGTGGGTGTGTTATCAGTATCTTCCATCTTATATGATTGGAAGTCCTTATCAATCTCACATCTATTAGGAAAATCGTTCTCCAAGAACGTAACATCTCGTGACTCCATTTTAGTCACACTTCCATCAGCTTGTTCACCTATGAACACGTACCCTTTGGAGTGTTCGGAATATCTTATAAAGATACATTTCTTCCCTCTAGGACCTAATTTGCCCTATTTATTGGAAGAATTATGAACATAAGTTGCACATCCCCTTGGACGTAGACTACTCAAGTCTGGTTTTCTACCAGTCCATAATTCATAAGGAGTGGAAATGACCGATTTTGAGGGCACTCGGTTAAGTATATAGGCAGCAGTCAATAACGCATCTCCCCAATAAGAGATAGGTGAATTTGATTGCGCCATAAAAGGCCTAACAATTTTCAATAGGGTTCTATTCCTTCTCTTAGCTACCCCATTTGTTGTGGAGTACCAAGAATAGTCAATTGTCGTACAATTCCCTTTTCATCACAAAGAGCCTTGAATTGCTCCGATAGATACTCACGTACACGATCAATTCTCAATGCCTTTATTGTTTTGTTTAACTCATTCTCTACCATCGCTATATATCGTCTAAAGCAGTCTAATGCTTCTGACTTATGGGAGATTAGAAAGACATAACCGAAACTTGTGAAGTCATCTATGAAAGTGATGAAATATGAGGCTCCATGCCTCGCCCTCACATTCAAAGGACCACAAAATGTCAAAATGTATGAAATGCAATTGAAATTCAGCTTTAGTCCCTTTACCGAATGGTTTTTTAGTTATTTTTCCCACTAGACAATGTTCACATACGGATAGACTAACATTAGCGAATGACCCTAAAAGGCCTTCTCTAGCTAATCTTTGCATTTTTTGCAATCCAATGTGACCTAATCTAGCATGCCAAGTACTTGCATCAATCTCAACGTTATTAGAAGATGCAACTAAAGCAAAACAACCATCAACATTAACATTGTATTGATCATAGTCAATGTCTAACACCATAAAACCATTCGATACATAACCTGAACCATAATAAACTATTCCATACAAAATGTCAACATAATCACCATGGAAATTCAATACATAACCTAAGCTAAGAAAAACAACTACAGAGACCAAGTTTCGTCAAATATCTGGAGCATAAATGACATCATACAGGAATAGGTTTCGACCACCACATAAAATCAACTTACATGTGCCAATACCCTTCACTTCAACTCTTGAGTTATTCCCAACATATATCCATCTTCCATGCGGTATCCGATGATACTCCACAAATGCTTCTCGGTCTCTAGCTACATGGTATGTTGCTCATGAAACCTTGCGCGAGCTCAATTCAGTAACATAAGCATGGATAGAGGATCTTGCAGCCTCTAGGCGCTCATCCTCTAATTCTAAATGACGTGCAATATCATCAAAAGTGACGATGTTCTCATTATGCGTAATATTGATCTTCATATGCTCCCAATTATCAAGAAGAGACCTTATAACAACCTGAACTTGTTGTTCATCAGTAAGTGAGTGACCCGCCGACTTCAGCTCACGGATCATGTTTGACATCTTCCGAAGATGCTGCCTCATCGTTACATTTGGGCACTTTCGGAATGTGTCAAACTTGATGGTGAGTCTCCTCAGCTTAGTGGCAGATGTATCCTCAAACTTATCTTTCAAGGCAACCCACATAGCTTGAGTTTTGTCATAACTCTCAAACTCATACATGAGATCATATTGCACACATCTCAGCAATGTGATGCGAGTAATGCTATTTTTCTTTTTCCAAGCTTGATAAGCTTCCAGATCTCTCCTGTGTTGAGCTGAAGTTCCATGCTTAGGTTCATTCATGGTATGGTTGAGGGTTTCCAAAACCTCTTGCTCCTCAAGGATGTACTGAACCTTTCAGTGCCAAATATCATAATTGTTACTGTTTAGCTTATCACCCTTATTGAGATCAGCCACAATGATCTTGGATGCCGAAACCATAATCAATTGCTATAACACATTGACACAATAAACGCAGAATCAATACTAACACATTATACAGAGTAACACACATATTTAATTTACAGCAAAGACAAACTAAATTAATGATAATTCAACAAAAAGACACAAAAGCAAAAGTTCACAATGTTCATAATCAACTTTTATTTACAATTGTTCTATTATCATTAATTAGTTTAATTTGCGTAAATTTTAAGTTCTAGGTGAGAACTCCTTTCAATTCTACCAACCTACGAACTCCCACTAGTAAAAATAATTACATGACCTTATGAAATTTATACATTTTTCATTAACACAAAAAACATTGTATGATAATAACCAATGTATAAACAATAATCATACTTCAACTATAATTAAAATTGCAATTCAATATGTAATGAATGTCCTACCATTGTTCTAATTTTCTAGCAACTAGAAAATTGCAAGTATATTAAAATATATATATCATATCATTGAACCAAACTCTACACAGCATATATAACTTTATTTGAACACAAGCTAGCTACTGTATTTCCCTAATCACAAGAAAATACAAGCTACAAATGAATAAGTTGCATTAAACCCCAAAAATTACGCGTACATAGGGTTTCCTACGCATTTTCATACATTCATAAAATTCAAAAGTATAAAATAATTATACTACTGTGTAGATGACACTCATACAAACCAAACGCCACCGACCACGCTCCAATCAGAGCTCGCACGTGCCCCCACGCGCCACATGAGTGCGCAATGCGTGTGCCGCACGCGACAGAGAGCCAAATGGCCCCTGGCCGGTCCGCTCAGTCCGACCGGTCCAACCGGTGACCGGTCCGACTGGTCCAACCGGTGACCGGTCCGACTGGTCCGCTCAGTCCGACCGGTCCAACCGGTGACCGGTCCGACTGGTCCAACCGGTGACCGATTCGATTGGTTTGACTACCAGACCGATTGACCGGTCAACGGTCCGGTTGGGTCAACGGGTCGAATCTCGGTCGGGTTGAGTCGGGTCGCTGGTCAGGTCGGGTCGCCGATCGGGTCGAGTCGCCGGCCGGCCAACTGTCGCGGTGATGACGTCATCCCAACGGTTATTGACCGTTGGGTGATGTCATGGTGATGCCATCACACGCTGGTTCGCCGACTAACGCACGTCGTGCACGTGCCGGTTCGCCGACCGATGCGTGTGGCGCACGCGCTGGCTCTGCCAACGCTTCAGGCGCGTGGTGCCCATGCGCAGCGGCTTCTAGCCACGCGTGTGGGCGCGTCTAGCGTCTTCCGGCGGCGCTCGACCCATTGTCGGACTCATCTCGACGAGCTCTTTCACCCTGTATATTCAAAAATTAATTTTGACCAAAAACTCATTTCGAAAAACGGCCAAAACCTCACGGATCACACGACCCCGAACCCGTTCTTCGCTCCGGTTCAATTTCGAGTTTTTCATATGGCAATTTCAAAAATGCATCTTGAGAATGTTGAATACTAATCAATGTCTCTTGAATTATAAACTTCAAACTCATCAGGCTACATAATTCTGATTATTGCCAAACTAAGGCACAATAAGCATACATTTTCAATAAAGTGTGTGGCTCTCTCGACTTCTAACTTCTATATATTAATTTTTTTATAATATTCAAAATTTGATTTTAAATTCGAAACTTTGTAGACGTGTAAGTTTTATATGTAGATTCAATTAGGAATTCTTTTTATGATTATCGATACGACTGGACACTTTGCTACTTTGCTTGGCCACATTTAAATTTTTGAATTTCCGAATTTTTTTTTTGTCCATATTCATGAGAAATTATCTTTTCATATATTGCATTTTCAACCTCTGTCTAGTTCCAAAAGGCGCCTTTCGACTTGATAAAAGCAAAACAATGTGCCCACTCGGTATAGGTCAGCAGATTACAACGCCCAAAGCCTCGCGATTCAAGGCCCTTCGCAAATAGTCTCCTGTAGATAAGGGAGCCAGTCGATGACACTACTGCTCACATCATTGTGATGGTTATCTCTCGTTCTTAGTTACTCTAGAAGACGAAAGAGAGTCACGATAGATTCCCTCTCTCTTTCAGCACCTGTCCAAGATACTGACAAAAAATGCACTTATCATCTCGTGACTCACGCTGTGTTTTTAGGTTGACGAAAGACAATGGAAGTCGTCGGTCTGTCTCAGGTTGATATAACAAAGTTGTCTGAACAATACCTGTTTTTTTCATTTTTCGTTTACTTTTATGTATGCATTTATTCTAATTTACAAGGAAAACATAATATTCCAATGTAGCAATAGACCCATGTGGGTAAAATGATCCAAAAAGTTATAAACATATTGCACTTTTATCAATTTAATCTTAAATCTTTTAATTTTACCAATTGAGTTCTAAACATTTTTACATTTTGCCAAATAAGTTCATCCGATCAATTTTGGCCCAACATCAATAACATGGACGTTGGCCGTCCTACGCCTCTACGTGGCATGACTAGAGTTGAAGTGAATAACTTTTGATAACATTTTTTATATTTCTTTTCTAAATTATTGTTATTTTATTTTCTCTCTTTTTTTATTTTTTCTTTTTTTTTTCTAACCCGAGGTGGGCGAGTTTGCTAATTGACCTGCCTAGTCTAAACAAGGGCTACAATCCTTGCCATTTGGTGTGCCCTCACCTATGGCGAGGGCCTTCACTCCCTCATTAGCATAGGTGAGGACGGCATGGCCCTCGCCCAAACTAAACGAGGGTCATAAGAAAAAAGAATAAAAAATAAAAACATTCAAAAAATATTAAAATATTATTTAAAATTGTTCACGTCATCAATTTCCAATCAAAATTAACCGAATAAACTTAACTTTGGCAAAACATGAAAAATGTTTAAAATTCAATTGATAAAATTTATGCAAAAAAAATGGCAAAATTAAAAATAAATTTATGACTTTTTGGATAATTTTTTCAACTAATGTAAAAGTAGGCACTTTAAGAGAGGGGGAAAGTAGAGAAAACGCGGTTGATTTTTTGTTGCCATTATCCAGATCACACGCGTTGCCTTACCGGTCGCTCGTGCTCATCCTATGGCAGCCATCGAAGGTGGTCTCCCCATCAACGTCGAAAGAGGGACAACGTTGATTTTTCTCTTCAATTTGAAACCAAATGTTTCCGAGACTTCACTACATGAATTTGTCCGTCCTGTACTGGCGTAATGGCTTGCGTGATTTGGTGAAGTCCCTTAAACTATTCGATGGTGTTAATTGATGAATCGATAGTATGCTCAAGTTACGACGCCATTCACTCGGAATAATCTTTTCTATCTATCACGACCATTTTGCTGATGACGTTAAGTGGATAGATTTATTTGTGGGTTGTTGGGATTTCATGAATCATGTATAGGTAAAATTAACAAAAAAACATAGCGAAAACAAGATGATATATTTTATAAATGATTCTTCGAATGCGTTATTCATGTATTTTAATAAAAAAATAAGAATATAAAAAAATGGAGTTAAACGAATTACTCTTGAAGCGCGCTTTATTACAAATTGGTTTGGATGTTTTGATTCGAACCTCACAAACGTTGAATCTTTAGTTCAGATACACCAATAACAGACGTCGAACGGAAGAGAGAACTTTCAAATAATCACAACTTTGATTGTACTAGCAATCTCGTGAAGCAATTCTCCGTATCCTTTATGTATTTAACCACGGCCCGAATAAGAGATAATTGTTTTTCTTTCTCGCGTCTTAAAGACACAAGAACGCACACACGAACACGCACAATGTTTTTCTCTCTATTTTCAGTAACCCCTCGTATGTTCACACTCTCGCATTTTAAAATAAAAATATAAACCGATCAGATGATCAGCAACCGTTGGTGATTGTCCACTAAGCAAGAACGATCGTGCATGAGCAGTTCGTGCATGAGCAACCGCTCATGCATGATCTTGGGCATGATGGTTTCTGACCATCCATGCTTCGTGCCCGCTGACCATCTTGCTTCGTGTCGTGCACATGCATGAAGCTTTAATTTTTTTCTAAATTAGTTATTAATTAATTAATTAAATGAATAAATAATTAATTAATCAATCCCCTTTAAAAATAAAAAGAACATAATCTTTATATGTACAATTTGAAATACATTAACATGCATCCACTTTGGGCATACGTGTGCATCATATGCAAGTAGGCTCGTGACTATAATACAAATTAAATTAAATCTCATTTAATTTAATTTCAAATCAACTCAATTCGATTGCAATAATTGCAAACACATTTGCAACAGTATTTCTCTCTTATTTCATGTTATCCAAATTACTTATGGTGTGTGACATCCCTAGGTTTATCACTAAGCTAATAGTAAGACTCGTACTAACACATTAGTACTCCCAAAAGAATTAATTGTCCTGATTAATCTTTAGGTCCTACAAGCCATACCTAGATAGTGTGAATATTTTAAGAACATAATGAACCCGTCCGTTTTTGCTACAACATTGGCCGATGATTTCAATGCAGTGTTATAATTAGATCGGATAAGAAATCATTATAATACCTTACGACATATCCCATATTATGCACATGTGCAACTTTGTATATAAACAAACTATGACCATCAGGTATAAAGATGGATCAACGACCCAGCACTATGTGCACCCGTGAACCATGGTTATTCAACACACAAGTTCATATTGTGCCTTAGGTCTAAGGATTATTTACACAAGATCAAAGTATGAACAATTAGATATCGACCACGCTAAAAGCTTCCATGTCACTAATTGTTCCATATGCATCACGTTTAGTGAACTTGTCTAATACAAACACATGTATTCTAACTCAAGCATCATAATATCCAATGACATGTGACTCATCATTCCCTTAAGTATCCAATACTTAATGGCGACGTTAAGAACACACCGGTCTCAATAGAATTATTAATATCCACTCAATAATCCATCGATTAGGAACGATTTAAAGATTCAGCCTAACTATAAACCCGTCACATATATTATTGACGTCTCAAGAATAGGTCTAGTTGTAACTAATCTTATGGAATCATTCATAAATAAAAAAAATAATTGGACAAATGAATGAATACGTCATTGCCATTAATTAAATAATAATAATGAAAGTACAACTAAAATCTTTAATATGTAACTATTACATAGTAGCTTTAGGGCATACATCCAACAATCTCCCACTTGCACTAAAGCCAACTTGTCTGGTACTTCAAACACATTTTGTCAATATGCCTTTTAAAAGAAGACTGAGGTAAGGCCTTAGTGAAGGGATCTACCACATTTTCCGCTAAGGTAATTTTCTGCAAGGCAATATCACCTCTCCCAACAATTTCTCTGATGAGATGGAAGCGTCTCTCAATGTGCTTGGACTTCTGGTGAGACCTTGGTTCCTTAGCTTGAGCTATCGCCCCATTGTTGTCACAAAACAATGTAATCGGTTGCTCAATTGAATGAACGACTCCAAGTTCATAAATAAACTTCTTCATCCAAGCAACTTCCTTTGTTGCTTCAGAAGCAACTACATACTCCGCCTCAATGGTGGAATCGGCGGTTATGCTTTGTTTAAAACTTTTTCAACTAATTGCACCACCATTGAATATAAAGACATACCCAAACGTAGACTTTTAATAATTAGGATCCGATTAAAAATCGGAATCAGTATAAGCTACAACTTTAAATTCTCCTTCTCTATATATCAAGAGTAGATTCTTAGTCCTTCGCAAGTATTTAAGAATATTCTTGACTGCTATCCAAAGCTCTTCTCCTAGATCAAACTGATATTTGCTAGTAATACTTACAGCATGCGCAATATCAAGTTTAGTACATAGCATAACATACATTATGCTTCCAATAGCGGATGCATATGGTATCTTTGCTATTCACTCTCTTTCTTCAAGAGTGTTGGGACACATCTCTTTTGAAAGACGAATCTCTTGCCTAAAAGGCAATAATCCTCTCTTGGAACATTGCATGTTAAAACGTGTTAACACTCCTTAATTTGTAATCCACTATCATTTGTTTATGAGATTTATATGCATTTTAAATATATATGTGACCTCTCTCTATTGGTAAATTTAAATTTTTCAGTTGGACATTCTAGCACATTTTCTCTCCTTAATTTGTAACCCTTATAGTGGGTGCGACATCAACAGCATTGGAATCCAAGTTGGTTCAGGTCCTTGACACTTGATCATGAGACAAATAAAAGACAGAGGGGGCATGGGGTGTTGCTAGCATCAAATGAACAATGAATCAAAGATTGGTTCAGGTCTTGTGGCACGATGCAACAACGATGGGCAGCGCTGGCAATTCGGTCTCAATGCAACAACGGGTGAGGTGAAGATGCTTGGCTCTCTCTCTCTCTCTCTCTCTCTCTCTCTCTCTCTCTGTGCAACCCTAGCGGTTGCGACATCAAGTCCATGACATTTGATCACGAAGCAAATAGGGAGACATAGGGTGCGTTTGTTTGCGTTTCTGTTTAAAAATTGTTCCAGAGAACAGAAATAGAAAAAAATGTTTCTATTCCGTGGAACAATTTTTGAACAAAAAAACGTGTTTGGTAAACTTGTTCCGGGAATAAAAAATAAACAGAAACACGTTTAGTAAATTTGTATAATTTTTTTATTTCTTTTATTTTTTCTATTTGTTTCTTATTTTTCCTTTTTTTCTTTTTTTCTTTTTCCTTTTTTCTTTTTTTTTCTTCTTTTGGCCGGTCGCCGGCCTCGGCCATGGTCGGCGATCGGCCGACGAGGGCCAACGGCCTCGCCCAACCACGGCGAGGCTCGCCGGCCCCCGGCGAGGCCGAGCTCGCCTAGCGGCTGGCGAGGCACGGCCTCGCCGGGCCACCACCAGCAACGCCGACTCACCCGGATCCGGCGAGGCCGAGCCTCGCCGGCCGCCGGGCGAGCTCGGCCTCGCCGATCCGGGCGAGATCGAGCTCGCCCAGCCGGCTCGAGGTCACGCCTCGCCGGGGCCGGCGAGCCTCGCCGTGGCTGGGCGAGGCCGCCGCCCTCGTCGGCCGGTCGCCGGCCCTGGCCGAGGCCGGCGACCGGCAAAAGAAAAAATAAGAAGAAAAGAAGAAGAAAAAGAAGAAGAAAATAGAAAAGTGTTTCTCAGATTTGTTTAAATAAACACAAATTTGTTGTTCTTCTTATTTCTTTTTTGTTTTAACAAAAGAACAAAAAGGAATAGAAAAATGCACCAAAACGCTGTTACAGTTCCTTTTTTGTTCCCAGGAACAAAAAAACAGAAAAAGTGTTTAAAAAAAAAAAAACGCAAACAAACAGAGCCATAGTCTGCAAGGGGTGGCTAGGCCTAAAGTTGGGGTTTTTGTTAACACCCTTGTATATGCACTTCAACAAATCTCCCTCACATATGAGTCTCCTATGTTGGGCTCGCATTTGAGATTTTTTTTTTGAAATATTTATCAAATGCTTGTCGACAATGAGGGCTTATCAATCAATCATTAACTTTTATACCACTTATTAGGTCGATGCAACAGAAGCCTAATACCTTTTCTCCTATTACATAAGTAATACATTAAGAACAGGTCTGCCGAATCGATGAGACTAGCTCTTAGACTTGATAGACAAAGGTGGCACGCCAAAAAGATGTAGGTCTTGACGATCCCAACCCACGCGGAACCAAGCATTCGTATGCAGTCTCACTTGTGAAATACAAGCGATGTGGGACTTATTCATAGCTGATGGACCTCTATATGCACTTCCCCTTCGTCCCTTAAACCTGTGAGTTAGTCTAACTGATTCTCTAGGATCTTTTCTTAGATTATCACTTCTCAAAATGAAATTCTGATTTAAAATCGTAAAACTTGGCAATATTAATATTCAGTTGTAAAAAGTGCAAAAGATTGAGGGGGCACCTAGCAATCATTGTCGATACTTCTATATACGGTATTATTCATCCTTTAGTTTGTAGAATAAAAATTGCTTTAACAGCTTGAATGGAATTTCATAAAAAATTAAAAAATAAATAAATCTAAGATCGAGATCATTCAAACTTACTATATAAACAGTAGAGATATCAAATTCCCCTTTTGAGAGGTTAGCATGGTGTTCCAATTTGGACGGACAAATTATACCCCATATCACTGCCCCTTTGCACCAGGTCGAATTCCAACCATCCATTCCTTATCTTCCAGAGAGTAATCTTCTATCCATTCTAAGGGAACTCTTGCACACACATAATTTTCATGTCGGGATTTCTTATTCACGTACACGACTGTTGTTTGACCGCATGCATCGTGTAAAGCCGTAAGATCATCACAGTGGTTGGTCGAGCAATCATGACTTGATTACTTTACAAGCCAATAATCATTGGTCTCATTTCCTAATATGTCCTGGGCATTAGAAAACTTTGATTAGTCTGTAAGAAATAGGTGCGCAACACCGGTCTTACGGCATACTCGCATTGTGGTGGGGCGAGGATAGACGAGGTCACCCAGTTGGCGATGGTACATGGGCAAGATCTGCTGCCTCAAGCTGAACATCCCCTTGCAGTAATCTATAATCTGAAAAACAGAAAGAAAAAAAAAAGGTTACGGCGACTATTCTTGTCGGAGGTAGATTAGAATGTCAGAATTAGTGCAGGTGCTTTTGATTTTCGGATGAAAGATTTCATGAAGTAGTTGACATGTGTCTGTGCACAACTGGATTTTCACGTTATCCTTCATCAAGCTCTTCGATAGTGAGACGAAAAACGACTTTATGTGCATTGGTGCGAGTTAATATCACAATGTTCATATATCTCCAAAATGATTTTGCCAACGGCATATAGATCGATCTTTATGCAAAGTCGGATGATATATTTGTTTGATCAACTAGTCATATGGATTAATGTTGATGCAACAATTGGGAAGATCTCATACTTACGAGGTTAATTTGGTGGTTGAATGGGACGTGTTTGTACATTTAAACAAATGAGAATTTTGAATATAGTCATGAAGAAAAAATTGAAAAGATCATAAAAATCCACAAAGAATTTAAAAGGATATGCATGAAATGATTAGCAGAATTTGAGCTTCCTCACTTGTGATCATTAGAAGTGAGGAAATGTCAAGTTAAAATGCATTACAGATTAATATAAGCAGAATTTAGGCCATAGTGACTGACAGGAAAATTCATTATATGTGATGAATATCATAATCAAAATGCATTTTCTCAAGTTATTTGTAAATCCATCTTGAGAATGTTGAATAATGATAGATGATTCTTAAACCCCAAACACCAAACCACGAGACTAAATAAATAATTCAGATAAGTGCCAAACTACGGCACAATGTATACATTTTTGATGCAGCAAGATGGGTCTCTCAACTTCCAACTTTTATATTTAACTCTTTCTATAGCACTGGAAAATTTGAGTTTACATTGAAACATTTTAGGACATAAATTTTGAAGCGTTCAATAAATTAGGAATTTATTTTAAGATTTTGAAAGTATTCGTGGGCAATTTTTTTTTGTTGGGCTATCAGATCACATTAAATTTGCATTAAATTCAAATTCCCAATTATTGTCCTAAGAAGTGACGAGCGGGCAAATAATATCCAATAGATAAGGAGGGACCTATGAGCCCTCTCTGTTTTTAGCACGTGTTGAGATAATGACGAGGAGACATTGCATTCATTATCCGTTTCGTCTTGTGACTGAAGCTGTGGTTTTGGGGCCTCCAAGGCAATGGAGGTCGCCTCGTCTCAAGTTCACACAACAAATTTGTCCGAACGCCTCTCTTTTTTCGTGTCTTTTGCTGCATGTATTTGTGTGTATTTGCCAGGATTAACCATACCCTGCAGAATTGTAGAGCACGTTGTAGCCAAACACCGTAGTTCAATCACTGTCATGGCACATCACAATATATATATATATAAAGAACTTGTGGCACTGGGGCATTCCAAAGTTGGACTCGACAAAACCACAAACGAAATACTTTGTGCCATGGTATGGAGTTCCTATGGTAACCCTTACAAGAGGTACTTATGCTAATTGCACACTTTCATCCTTGCTAACAATAATATATATATATGGGTGTTCTTTATTTATAAAGACACACAAGAACTTTAATCTTGTGTACAAAAAGGACATGGTGTACAAAAAAGACATGATGATTACTGAGAGAGGGAGCAAGTAGAGTATGTTAGAGATAATGAGGAATTTCGTGGCTTAAAAAGAGTTAATACCTTGCTATATAAAAAAGAGTGGACCAAGATTTCGATGAGTAAGGTAGTGGAATGTAATGGTAATCTGGAAGTAAATATGAACAATTGGGCGTTCTTTGATTGATTAAGAGTTCTTTATAAAAGTTACAATGCATGAATATATAACTCACAATTGACCGTTACAAGCGGTTGCTAAGACTTCACTACTCAATGCTTATTTTGACTCCACTACTCATTAATTACTGTCGACTAAAATACTTGGCAATTTTTTGGTGTCTGTCTCTCAAAAAATCACAAACACTATCTTCATGACATGTTTATCTTATATTGATTTTCGTCTTACAAAACATTTGAAATCGATAACTCTATAACACATCTACCTCAAATTAATTTTTGTATAACAAAGGGCCCAAATTGGTACCCTAATCCAAATCTACTACCCATTGCCATTCCATTCTATATCCTATCAAAATGTATCAGTGTTAACACACGTGACAAATGATATAAAAAATGACAAACTCAACATAGAAAATCTACGTGTTATATATATCCTTCAATGTCACTAGTTTTTTATCATCTTTGATAGTGCACACACTATGTTCGGTGGGTGGAAATCTATCTATACTGGAAATGTCATTTGGCATTTTAAATAAATACTAACCATAAAAAGAAAGTAAGAGTAGGGTTTTTCACGGGGATGAACGTTGAAGTTTCTAATAAAGTAAAAAAGATACTGTCTCGAATTTGAGAGATTTTTATTAGCGCTATCTGAACACGCTCAATCTGGGCCAGTTTTATCCGCCTACCAAGGCAATAAATTGAAAAAACCCTAGATGTCCTCGATGGTCCCCTCCAACTTCTATTTATCTATCCAGATGAAACGTGTCTCCGTTTTGGTCACTCGCTCCCAATCTACTGCAATTATCGAAGCTGGTTCTCCCCATCGACAGCAAAGAGAAACAAACATAATCTTTCGATTTCTTATTGAAACACGACAAACATCAAACGTCTCCGAGAATTCACTGCATCGTCCGTTTTGCGCTGACGGTGATGGCTTGAGTGTTATTTGAAAGATTAGAATGTGCCGTATCATCCAAGGTAACGTAGCGGCACAAGGGGTTTGTTGCTAATATTCTCTGGGAAATTAGGGTACCAATGACAGCGCTACGAACATCATCACCAACTTGGTCGTCAATCGTCATCGTTCATTATTAGCTATGCATTCATTATCTCTTTCAGCTGGCTACTCAAGGCCGTGTTTTTTGGAGATCTCTTCTCGGTTTCTCACTACAAATTTGTCCGAATGGTCCTTTTGGGACTCCCATTTCTTGCAAGGATTGACTCTACACCAAAAAATCGTCCAAAACGGTTGATGCGTGGAGCACGTTTGGAGACAAACAGCGTACTGCGATCACTGTCATGGTACGTCCCGATAAGGAAACAGATCCATGTGATTTGCACTTTTTCGCCGAACGTGTCCCTCATCCCAAGGTTCAATGCAAAATGGGGCTCGGACGGATCCACCCAACGGAATATTCTGTGGTACAATTCGAATTCCTATATATACCTAAAAGATATAGTTACACTAATTGCACTCTAGTCCTTAACAAAGAGTAAATAGCGAGATTTTATAGCTCGCAATCGACTGTTACGAATGGTTATCAATACTCCCTCACTCGACGTTTACATGAATGACTACATGACTCTATTACTAAATGGTTACACCAATTTCACTACTTGATAGTTAAACAAATCTATTACCTAAACGATTATATTTACTCTACTACTCGACGGTTGTATCAACTCCACTACCTTAATGGTGTCTATTGTCGACTATAACATTTGGACATTTTCTCATAAAAAAAAATGAGTAATTTATCAACCATTCATTTCTTTTAAGTTAGATAATTAAGAGTCATCATATACCCCATTATGATCGGTAAATTCGATTGCTTGCTACCCAATTACCTCTTGAATTATTTTTAGGGACAAATAATTGACGTATGGCTCAATGAATGGCATCACTTGCAATTTGTTTACTAAGTCTTCCTTTCTTGAAATTACTGGGCCTTCAATTAATTATTTGGGCCATCTTTCAAAAATAACTCAAAGATTTTGTCCAATTTATTAATTAATGCAAACTTGAGTGTCTTTAACGTGGAGGCAAACGAAACTGACCACGTGTAAACCCCTGGGTGATACTTGCGGGATGATCCACTACCCCCGAGTCACACTTAATACACCTAGCGCCTCCCCCGAGCAAACTTGAGTGTCTTTAGTCTTAGCCATTGTTGTTTTCTTTATTTTGGAAGGCTTTAAGGCTGGAAAAACATAAAACTTGTTGAGCGCTTCTTCTTTTGCCACAACTATTTTAATATTTTATGTTGGTTAGATTCATCCACTAACTCATATATTTCGAATGAAGCCACGTTTTGTGTAACATCTTCATTATTTTATTTTTTTATATTAAACACATCAATTTTTTGACGTCAAATTATAAAATTAATATATATGGTACATATATATGTCGGACGATAGATATGGATTGGATACTGATTTGGAATTTTTACTAGTATTAATCATAAATAAATAAAAATAAGTAAGAGTAGAGTTTTCCATGAGGATAAACAATGAAGGTTCATGATATGTATTTTTCTAATAAAGTAGAGAAATATTGTCTCGAATCTAAGAGATTTTTATGGGTGCTCGTCAGTTTGTATTTCGACACGTCCAAGATGGGCCCAATTTTTTCCGCCTATCAAGGCAATAAAATAACGAGCCTTGGATTTCTCCTTGATCCCTCAAAAGTCTCTTTATTAACATAAAAAAACTGGTCCCCCATCAACGTCGAAAGAGAAACGACATAATTTTTCATTTCAATGTGAAACACGACGACATAAAGTAATTCTGAGAATTTACTACATTTTTTGTCCGTTTTGTGCTGACGTAATGGCTTGAGTGATTTGGTGACGTCCCTCAACATACTTTTCTCGACACCAATTGATGGTCTAGTCTTATCGGAACCAAAGGAAAAGGGGTCTAGTATTCGATTTGGATTGGTGGATATTTTGCTCAAATTGTAACTTCATTGACTAAGAATAATTTTTGAGACTATGTCTCTCGTTCAGAGAATGAAATCATAGGATCAAACTGATTTGTGTGTTGTTATAAAAGATTGATAGAATAGAAAGATTTAGATAAGTCGTATTATGTGAAAAGTAACATAAAAGTCCATTTATTGCCTCTATTCATGATTGTAGGTATGTCTATTGCTTTTACATTTTATTTTTGTAATTTTGACCATTTCATCCGTTTCATGACACCAGTGCAAGATTAATGCGTTGTTTCTTTCATCGGTCAATCGCAAACTTACAAAAGCATTATCGTTCTTGCCCTTGGCAAGTGACTAAGAAAACACATGATGATGGAGCCACTGTACCACTGAAACTGAGTTGATACGAAGTGGTGGACAAGATTTGATTTGATTCTCGAAAGTCGTCAATGAAAGGCAGGTCAAGCCAATTGAGCGACCTCTTTTTCGATCTTTCCACGTTTAAAATTGATTATGAATCATCTTGCTTGCATATTCTTCTGGAGGGTCACTTCGTGTGTCAATTTCTTGCTCTTTATCTATTTGACATGCATAAGACATTGAGTGAAATTCATTTAATAAGATGACCAAAGACTTCCAAACACCCCATTCTTAATAAACAAAAAAAAGAGGTTGAAACGCATCCGTTTCGAAAATAAGGGCACAAGAGAAAGCGAATACATGATACTAGTGATCCACGGTGTATTTGCTGATTGAATGCTAGATTAGTGAAACTGAGTACATAATCGCAAGTTGTACATTCTATAAGTGAAAGTATTTGGTAGATGGCAAACTATTTAACTGGTTAGGGGTTAAATAAATACCGGAAGTATTCAAATTTAGGTGTCTCTACCAACTTATTTTAAATTTTTTACTTGGAGGAGTACAAAACTACAAGATTAAATTGAATTTATTAGTGTGTGGTTTGATTCGTAAGTTATCAAGTCAAACTTGACTTTACTATTACTTGTTAAATCTTTTTCGTTGATATTATAGATATATATATATATATATATATATATATGTAGATATTTGATGAAATTATTAACATTTGAATTTATCAATGAAATTTTGGCAAGATATCTTTTACCCCATTGACTCGACTTAAAAGTGTAATTTGCCAACCAAATATATATTTTCTTATACACGAGACATCATGAAATCAGGATAACGAAATCTTGATGGTCAAGAAGTTTCAAAAAAAAAAAAAACTAAGGTGTAATAATGAAAAGCAAGAAACAAGTCTTAAAATGGTTAGTAGAAAAAGGGGTTCTAATTAGCAATACTTTAAAGTAAAAATTATCTAAGTACGTAACCCTAATTAGTTAATGTTGCAACTTAAATTCATTTAAGGCCTAATTGGAGTGCTAATGAATTATTGGGGAGAGAGACAAATAGGTCTAAGCAAGTCCCTTAAAAATTTCATCTCGATTTTCGTTCGAATCTTGAAATCACCACTTCCTCTCTTTAGGGATTAAAAAGAAAATTAAATGAGACGTGGAGGCATCAATATATTAAAATAAAGAACACGTTTATGAAGCTCACTGTCCTCACAATTTGCAGACGGAAAGGCTGCGAAAATCTTCGTAGAAGTGAAAGCTTCTTTTAATTTTGATGAGGAGCCCTTTAACCAAATCGAGCATCCAAAAAATTCCTGGTTAAAGGAGTGCTAATGAATTATTCTGGCGTGGGGGGTGGGTTGTTGAGAGTTGAAGCACCTTTGCCCTACCACCAAAAAGAGACGATGCAAAATCAAAGCACCTTGTCCTATGTCCTATCAGACACGTGAATCGCGTCCTCCATTTTCTCAACCAATTTCTCTTTTATTTTCCCTCCCGTTTTATAACATATAAAAGCTGGTAAGGCTTCCCAATGATTACTAGAAATCATTATTCTATGAAAATATCTCCCGTTACTATCAACTTTTTTTTCCGTCACTAAAGAAATGCTAATAAATAATATAAAATATCATGTGCAAACATGGGCTAATACATCTAAAGATAAACAAACACATAGACGAAGTTATAGTTGTAAACTCATTTATTCACATAACAATGACAATACTTAGCTAATGAATGAGGATTTCAGAAAATGGGTGCTTTAGTTAAAACGTGTAAAATGAGAAATCAAACCACAGTAATTAGATGAGCACTTATCAGAAAATACATTCTAGGTTCAAATCAAAATTGAAAACATAACTCGACAATATACATTTTGTGCAGACTTTTTAGAATTTTGTACTCAATAATTCAGTAACCACAATGATTGACTTATAATAATAATTCATCCTGCAATTAAATTAAAATTTGCTTTAAGAGAGAATATTCTGCAATATAACTCCTTACTTCTTTACCTTAGAGATTTAAAAATTCTTGGTAGGGAGCGAGTTTGGTCATAAATTGCTTTTACTTCATCCGCTGCTCCAAAGTGCATGTTGCATGTTATTCATGAGCAACTAAAAATCCGAGAAGTATCTTAGAATACAATAATAATGATAAGCATACTTCTACGACTATAGTATTTCTAAAAATAAAAAAAAAAATTGTAAATTAATTTAAATCTGTTGAAATTAAATTATAATCAGTATTATTATTTCCAATACTCAGCATTTATTGATTCTAATAAATTTATTGGTATATCGAATTATTCAGCATACAAATTATGATTACATGAAATTTCACTAGAGCATGTTAACGCAACAATTCTCGGATGATATCGAAATTTACATACTTAAAATAGTCTATATATTGAAAACTAAATGGTTAATATCATGAAAAACTCTAAACTTGTATGCTTGTGACAAATTTATCCCCAACTAATTTTTTTTAACTACCAAAAAACCACTTACATCATTGGATGAGCATAAATTTGGTAGAGATGAGCGTAAATTCATCACTAAGAGAAATGCACCAGTTTAGAATTTTTAATATTAAAAAAATTAGTTTCGGTAAATTTGTCACATATATACTACTTTGGAATTTTTTGTGGTATTAACCTATAAAAGAATTACTTCACTAATGGAAACTTGTGATGGTAATGTGGTTGGTCAAGTCATACAGAATTAATTCCAATGGACATGAAGAAATGGTTCCAATTTTGAATATGGAACACATCTCAATCTCAAAAGTCTTTGGTTCATCTAAGGCGGTGCCGAGTTCAACGGTTGACTTTATTTACACACTTACACCTCGTTAGGGTTGTAGTGACAAGCTCATCTATCGAGACCTTATTGTTCAAATAATATTCTATGACGAGCGTACCACCCTCGTAATAATGCTCGGACATTTGTTGATATTGGTCACTCTCTTTTGGATAGTTTTTCGTTCACCTAAAAACATTTTTTCGAATTTAATCTTTTCTATCTCTACTCTCTTTCCTTGCCTCCACGGCTATAAATAGAGCAAGCCTGCCCTCACCACACCACACCGCCCACGCACTCTCTTCCTCCTCTAGTTTCTAAACACTCAAAAGCCTAGCCTCTCTCCTCTTGCTCTATTTGTTTGAGATTCGAGATCATGGCGAGCAAGACCCTCGGCCAGATTCTCCGGAGGGAGAGGAGCAAGGTTGACCAGAGCATGTTGAACAGCCTGCTTGCCATCTTCGACGACGAGAAGTTCATGAAGGAGATGGTGGACACTCACGCTCCCGACGAAGGAGACGTTGACGTCCAGTCTCTCTTCCTTCTCGTCGACAACGCCCTCCGTGGAACTGCCACAATCGCCGACTCCGTCGTCAACCCTAAGGTAAAAATTGAAATAATGCCATATGTGTGGGGGCGTGTGAGAGATACAGTCTAAAATGGTTTTACTAAGTAACCTTAACAATCTATCAAAAGGGTGCGTTTATGGTGTGAGCGGTAGTGAATTTGACCATCTTTTGCAAACAAACCCAAGGCTGCATTTGATTGGCCGAATATAACTCTACATCGGATATTTTTTATCCACTCCGATATTTGTGGTAATGTGAAAATATTGATAAATTGAATTCTCACCTAGAGGGTGAGGTATAATGTGGATATGCTCGGATATTGCATTACCAAGGTTACAAACCCTTGCCCGCCTGTCTCCACCTCCACATAAAATCGCAGACCACTGCCCACGACACCCAATTGTCGTCGCCTCCACCCTCAACCAAAGCCGCAACCTCTGCATCCCACAGCCACTCACCACCGACGCCTCGTCTCTTGGGTGGCAACCTGTCAACTGTGATTTCCACTTGGTAGGCCGCGGTCGTCATCGCCATTGTCGAGCCCGAGCTTAGCTTAGCCGTTCGAGCCTTAGATCTCAAATCTGAGGTTGACCAAGCCCTGGATTTTAGATTGAGGGCTTGGGTCGAGCGCCGCCGGGCCAAAGATCTCGTGATCGTGCTCAATCTCGGCTCAAGCTTGTGTGCGGCTATAGCTCTTTCCCCTCAACAACGACGGTGATAGGGAAGGGAGAGATCAGATAGCCGTGTGGGCAACTAAGAGCGCTGAGGGAAAAGAGAGGCGCTCACAGCTATTTGTGGTGGTTGTGACCGTCGTCGCCGTGGTTTGGTTCGTAGGTTGCCGGTATGATGTATAACATAAGTCAATCTTCCACACTTACCGCATACTTTATTAGATATTAGAAATTTTATTATATCTTTATTCATTTCTTATTTATTTTATCTTATAAAGGCGAAATTCCTCAACAATAATGGACCTAGAACTTTAGGGTGAGGACCCACATATTTTACTAGTACAGTTACGCCACGTACAATTATGATGAAGGCTATCCAATCTAGCAAGGACAGAAGGGACTGACGTGACATCTCTCCCGGTCTCCCTCTCTCTATCTCTCTCTCTAGATCATGCTTTACTTGCTTCTGCCTTGACTTGGCCAAGCTGAAAAGATAAAGCAATCGATCTGATAGACATGCATTATTGAGCTATGGGCAAAAGCACGTTGGTTGTCCACCCCGCTTGGTCCCTTTCTACTTGCTTTTTTTTATCTTTTGACATGGCCAAGGACAAACGAGAAAGATAAAGCAATTGATCTGAAAATTGCATCGGACAAAATTAATTAATCTTTTTTTTATAAAGTTTATTTATTAAATTGCCCAACAGTGAAAATTTCAATTCTTTTATATTCAGGAGTAGATTTGAAATAAAAATGCGTTTGGTAAAAATTTTGTTATCGAAAACAAAATTTTCTTTTTTTGTTTTCAGAAGTAGATTTAGAACAGAATCAAGAATTAAAAAAAAAAGTTGATTCATTGTTTTCAGGAACAATTCTAGAATCAAACACTTATTTTCTCTCTTTTCTTTTCTTTTTTCTTGTTCTTCTTCCCTCTTTCTTCTTCTTCAACTTCTTCAACTGCTGCCCGCCGCCATCCATCGTACGCCGCCCACCACCGCTAATCACTAGCAACTGGTCTGGTTAGCTCGTTGGAGGCTCGCTAGCCTAGGGCAAGGTCCGACGAGCTCACTGGAGGCTCACCTAGCCACCAGTGAGCAAGGCTAGGCCTCACCAAGTTGAGCGAGGCCGAGCCTTGCCGGTGGCCAAGCGAGCCTCGCTCGGCCTCCCCTAGCCATTGGTGAGGCCACTCACCCAGCCAAGGCTCAGTTGAGCCTCGCCCAACTGCTGGTGAGGCTCAACTGACAAGGCACGGCCTCGCTGAGGGCCAGCGACGCTCCGGTGACGTTGCCAGCCACCTTGAAGAAGAAAAAGGGGAGAAAGAAATGACAAAAAGGAAAATGATTTAATAAGCTTTTTCTGAAAATTGAGGAATCTATAACACTTACAAAATCAATCAGATAAAATTTTATTATTATCAACGATAAAAATTAGGCAAAAATCATTCTTAAAATGTTTAAATTTTTTTAAATTTTACACGAAACAATTGCACCTTAATATATACCTTCATCACTAGTGACTTTTTTAATAAAAACTGACAATTTTTTAGATATAAATTCTGATCATATCTCTATACATAATTTCTATGATATAACTGTGGATTTCCTTAGTTTAGCAGTTAAAAACCCCCAAAAAAAATCTCATAATTTCGTTTAATTAGTACCTCCCTTCCTCTCTCCCTCTCTAACAATAAGTCTTACATATGCATACACTATAGGGCACTCAAGGATCTGGAGGCCCTGCATTCAAGCCACCAAAAGAAGGCTTCAATCCACCCCTAGCCGCAATCAACGAAGTGGCTTGTGAGGTATGTTACTATGTCCCTTCTAACAATTTATTTTCGTTAAGTGAAGAATGGCTGTTGCTTTGGCTATTTTTACTATTTTGAGATTGGTAATAACTAATCCCATTTATCAACATTATCAACATCATGTTATCAGATCACATGCAAGGCATTAGACACCAAAAATGTGCGTGAAACGATGATCTCGATCTTTCATGAGCTGTCGAGCTTCTCCTGGGTCAATAAGGCTGTGATTACCCTTTCGTCGCTTGCTCTATTCTATGGCGACTTTTGGCGACTCGCTCAGATCCAACCATCGGACAAGCTCGCGGAATCGCTGGCCATACTGAAGGGGTTACCTGCAATCACCAAGCCCTCGGACGTGCAAAAGATCCAAGTGTATGGAGTTCTGAATGAAATGATCAAGACCACATTGAGCATGACCGAGTGCATCGTGGAGTTCGAGCACGACAGTAAGGACGTTCCCGAGCTGTCCACAGCAATCGACATCCCAAGCAGCGTTTATCAGATCATCATCAGTGTCCTCGCTTGCTCGATTCAGTTCACCAGCCTCATCAGCCTCGTCGATGAGTACGAGTCATTAAGGATCCCTCTTTTTGCGTCTCTTTTGGGAAAAAAGAAACATGTTTTATGGCTTTTATTTTATTTCTTTATGAAAATATGTAATGAAGCATCTAAAAGCATTTCAACAGATTCGAATTTTAAAGGAGAGCATTCTTTTTTTTCTTTTTCTTAAAGAGAGCTTCCTGTTATTTTCAGCTACAAGGGAAAAGATCTTCCGACCTTTGTTCGGAAAGTGAACATGATCCACCACACTATCAAGAGGCATTACGAAGATTACAAGCAAAAAAAGGGTAAATGTTAATTTTTCCATTTGTGATATTTATGCTTTGAATATTAGACTAATGTTCTCATCAGTTTCAATTTGAATATAGAGGAAATTAGAGAGTATCAGAGGCTGCAGCGACTATTCAATGCCCCTACTGATAATGTGGAGCTCATCAAGGCCTTGGTTTACATCAAGGACGATCCTCAGCCACTTTACATTGGCTCAAAGAAGACCACGGTTCAATCTTCTAACTCTCTAATTCCACAACACCTTATGTTTTTTTTTTTTTTTTTGGTCAAACTTTATGTTCATAGTTGAGTACCACAATGATGCTATGGTCGTAAACTCGTCATTGTCAAAGATCTCTTTTTCAACTGACTTGCTGAAATCAAAACATAACATTTGTTCTCACCTAAGTGGCACTTATATACCTAGTTTTGGGCCTAGCGTAAATTTGTGTGGTTGACTTTAGTGGTAGCGACCAACGGAGTGAAATGTTGATCCTCCTCCATCATTCCCCTACATACAGGATAAGGTCGAGTCCCTGCGGAGGAAGAATGTGATGCTGCTGATTTCCGACCTAAAGTTGACCTCTCACGACCTTTCCATCCTCATCAAAATCTACAGCGAGCGCAAGTTCCATGAGGAGCGCTATGAGATTGTGTGGATCCCGATCATCGAGCAAGAAGGCGATGACGTGAACAACCAGTTCAAGAATCTACAATCGCAAATGCCTTGGTACTCAGTGCGCTACCCGACACTCATCAACAAGGTGGCCATCAAGATCATCAAGGAGAAGTGGCACTATAGGCAAGAGACCATCGTGACTGTGTTGGGTCCCCAGGGAAGAGTCTCAAACAAAAATGCCATGAGCATGATTAGGCTTTGGGGATGGGATGCTTTCCCTTTCACTGAATCAGTGGGAGCAAGCCTATGGAGCAAGCCTGGCATCAGCTGGTTTGAGCTCTTGCTGACCGACATGGTCATTCCTAAGATAAATGAAGCTGTAAGTAGTTCTATGTTTTTTTAATTCTTTTTCACTTTCCTTTTACCCATTCACTTAAGGAAGAAAAACTGTGCTCTGAGTTAATTTATAAGATCTTAATTAATTTATGGAGAGGTGGAAAGATTTTTATTTGAATTTAGAATCAATTGAAGGAAACTAAGCAGACCGTTTCACAGTGTCTTGTTTCCGCTAACGTATGCTACCCATCTTATGTTAGAGGTAGGCTTTGCCGAAATTTTGTGGAAAACTCGAAACTAGAGGATGAATGTTTGCTTTTAGATTGTAGAGATATGCAGACTGATCCGTAAGAACCTTTTTCATCGATTACTTATCCGATTGATTATCATTGATCAGATCAAGTCTCGAAAGTACATCCTCCTTTATGGAGCTGAAGACAACAAGGCAATCCAGGAAATTGAGGAGCCAGTGAAGAAGATCATCGAAGATGGCGTCCCCATCGCCGCCTACAATGTCACCAAAAATCAGCTCTTCTGGAGCCGCCTCGAGAGCCTTATGCTCTCGAAACTGCAAACCAAAGCGGATGTGCACGAACCCCTCATGCAGGACATCCTCTGCCTCTACACCAACTTCAAGAAGGATGGTGGGTTCGCGGTCCTCACGAGGGGGTCGCAGGTTGTGATCAACGACTCGATAATCGACGTCACCAAGGTCTTGTCCCAGTACGAGACCACTTGGAAGAAGCAGGTCAAAGGGAACGAGAAGACGTTCGACGCGGCCTTCAAGGAGCACCGCGAGCGGGTCTTCGTCCTTCCGAGGTGCCACCACTTCTACATCCCGAACATGGTGGGCTACATCCCGGAGGACGTGAAGTGTCCGGTTTGTCCCCGCATGATGAAGAACATTGTCAAGTTTGAGTGTTGCCATGGCGCACATTAGGGAACCTATGCATCTCCCTGCTGGTCCATGTTCGCAATAAAGTTGCTATGCGAGTTGTCCGCAGACCGGGACGTGAAATAAAAGGGCTGTTTGCTGAGTCCTGATGAGTTTGTGAGTTGCCTACGTTTAGGGCAACCAGTATCTAACTTGGCATGTACAAGTGCTTTGTTTGAGTATGTAGTTTTTCACTTTGAAAGTGCTTTGCTCTTCTTTCACATTTCTTCCTGCATCCACGGAATGACAACATACCGTCCAAAAGCAACTTAGATAATGGATGAGCAACTTAACATTTGAATAATTACAAATTTTCACGGACTATCGGACCTTTATTCAATTAATGACATTTAGGCACCTCAATTTGATTATTTGTGTCAGAAACTGAGGTAGAAGATGAATGCAAAGAACTATAAGAAGGAGACGTGGGAAATTTTCTGTGTATATTTTTCTGTATCAATTGATGTACAAAGATGATCTCTATATAATACAATTTGTCTAATAATAAAGAAAGAAAGATTATATTCCTTTAATCTATGTGTATCAGATCTAATCCTAAATTGACTAAAATAAATGATCTGCATCTCTTAAGATATACATCAGATCAGTATCATATCTTCCAACACTCCCCCTCAAGCTGGTGGCTTGTATATATCTAAGATACCAAGCTTGCCTAGAAGATATGAATGTTGTCTCTGACATAAAGGCTTGGTAAATATATCAGCAGGCTGTTCAATGGTTCTGATTCCTCTCGCTTCGATTATCCCTTCTTGAATCTTCTCTCGAGTGAAATGACAATCGACTTCTATGTGCTTTGTCCTTTCGTGTAAAACAGGATTTGCAGCAAGCTTAAGTGCAGAATCATTGTCACAAAATAACAAAGTTGATCCCTCGACCTTTACTCCTAGGTCTAGAAGCAAGCCCCGTAGCCAAACTACTTCACAAACAGCCTTTGCCATGGATCGATACTCAGCTTCTGCTGATGACAAGGATACCGTAGATTGTTTCTTCGTCTTCCATGAGAGTAGGGATTCCCCAAGTTTGATGCAAAAACCAGTAATGGATCTTCGACTCATAGGACAAGTTGCATAATCCGCATCGCAATAAGCTGTCATTTTCATGTTGCAATTGCGGGAAAGGAGGATTCCTAGTCCCGGAAATTTCTTCAAATATTTCACCACTTTCAAGGCAGCATTCATGTGAGACTGTTTTGGGCTATGCATGAATTGACTGACTGTCTGAACAGCATAACAAATGCCAGGTCTCGTCATAGTGAGATAGATGAGTTTCCCAACTAGCCTCTGATAGCTTGACGGGTCTTTGAGCAATGGATCATTTTCTGTGGACTGGAGTCCTGCATCATATTCTGCAGTAGTTAACTTGACATTTTGCTCGATAGGGATGACTGCTGGCTTGCATCCTGATAATCCCGCTTCTGATATAATCTCCAGTACATATTTTCGCTGACTAAGAGAGATACCTTGCTCTGAACGGGCTATCTCAATTCCAAGAAAATATTTTGGTGACCCCAAATCTTTGATATGAAACTTGGAATTGAGATTTTCTTTAAGGTTCTTCACAGCAAGCTCATCATTGCCCATGATAAGTATGTCATCAACGTATATCATTAAGTAGACGGATGATGTACCTTTTGTCCATGAGAAGAGTGCATAATCATGCTTGGATTGTTGGAAGCCCACAGCTGTGAGTGCACTTGTGAACTTGGCATACCACTATCGCGAAGCCTGCTTGAGACCATAAAGGGATTTACGGAGACGACACACATTGGACTCCCCCTGTCTCCGTAAACCCGGTGGAAGATCCATATAAATTTCTTCATCTAAATCTCCATGAAGAAATGCATTATGAACATCCATTTGATGTAATGACCAATCACGAAATGCAGCAATGGATAAAAATGTACGAACTGTAACATCCTTTGCTACTGGAGAGAAAGTTTCGTGATAGTCAAAACCTGCTTTCTGAGTGAACCCTTTAGCCACTAATCGAGCCTTGTATCTTTCGATGGACCCGTCGGCTCTATACTTGATCTTGTAGACCCACTTGCAACCAATTGGCTTGCGATTTGGTGGTAATGAGACGATATCCCATGTATGATTTTCTAACAAGGCATGCAATTCTTTTTCCATGGCTTCTTGCCAACGAGGGTCTTTGACAGCCTCATTGTAATGAGATGGTTCTTGTTCCTCAGATACTCGACTAATGCAACACATATGATCGGTTGATAATCTTTGGAAAGATACATATGCGGAGATAGGATAATGTGTACCTGATAATTTGGAAGCCGTGCAAATATAATCCTTTGTCCATGTAGGTGGACAAGTATTGCGTCCTGATCGCCTGGGCATTTGGGGCTGTGGACTAGAAGATATTTCCTCATTGTGTGATACTTCTTCATTCACTGAGGACGTCATATCAATTTCTTCTGTGTTTCCAATAGAGTTATCCATGGAATGTGCACCAGAATTTGGAGATGGTGCTGTAATGCCCGATGTATGTTCTGGACTTGTGAGAATATATGTTTGGCCAGGAGATGATTCTTCATCTGATACAAACCGAGTATGATCGGTGTCCCTGTCGGAATCTGCAGATGGTTCTGATTTATCGCGGAAGGGAAATATTTCCTCATGAAAGACGACGTCCCTGCTTATAAAAAATTCTCCAGTGGATAGCTCAAAGACTCTATATCCCTTTTGTAAGGTGGCATACCCCATAAAGATGCATTGGCGGGCTCTAGGACTCATCTTGTCTCGAGGTCCTACCGTTGTTACATAGCATAGACAACCAAAAACTCTTAAATGATGTGTTTCCGGTTTTTTTCTATAAAGCATCTCATAAGGAGTTTTACCAGCAAGCACCCGACTCGGCATACGATTAATTAGATAAGCAGCTATAATTATGCAGTCTCCCCAAAAATTTTCAGGAATTGAGGCTTGAAATTTCAGAGCACTCGATACCTCTAATAAATGCCGGTGCTTGCGCTCAACAACGCCATTTTGTTGTGGGGGTGTAGATACATGAGCTTTCATGTAGAATTCCATTTGAGGAGAAAAAAAATCTCACATTCATTGCTGAAGAATTCCCTTCCATTATCGGTGCGAATGTGCTGAATAGACTTCCCAAATTGATTCTTGGACAAGGAGAAGAAAGTTTTCAAATAATGAAAAACTTGGCCCTTGGACTGCATCAAAAATACCCATGTGGCTCTTGAAAAATCATCCACAATTGTCAGAAAAAATCGGGAACCATCACGATTTGGTGTGTGATAAGGTCCCCAAATATCAGCATGGATTAGAGAAAAAAAATATTTTGCACGAGAAACACTATTTGGAAAGGGTGTACGAGTTTGCTTTGCCAATGGACAAATGGGACAATAAGAACAAGGAATAGAGGCGCTATGGCCCAATCTTTGATGACTAACAAGAATTTTATCATTGGTAGTAGAATTACACAATGACAAATTATTCAATTCAACACATGATAAATGTGAACTACAGGGAAATTTGATCCAAAAATATAGCCCTTGAGAGATACTACCCAAGCCCATCAGTCTGCCAGTCGAAAGGGCCTGAAATATACATTGATCAGAATCAAATAGGACTCGGCACGAATTTTCTTCACAAACTCGAGACACTGATATTAGATTGAAATTGAAATCAGGAACATATAATACGTTCTTGAGAGTTATGAGTGGGCTAAGATTTATGGTGCCAATCATCATCACAAGTGTGGAATTACCATTGGGAAGCTGTACTGAAGCTGGAATAGGCAATTTCTGGATTTTTGAGAAAAAATTTTTATCACAGGCAATATGATCACTGGCCCCAGAATCAATTATCCACTTATCATTGGAAATTGAATTCGCCAAACAATATGAAGTACCTGTGAAGCTTCCAGTCTTGTCAAATGTGTCCAATTTTTTGAAAGCCTTCATAAGTTCTTGATATTGCTCTTGGTTAATTGGTTGATGTTGTCTTGTAACCTGAAAGACAGTTGAAAAATCGTTCTTTCCTTTCTCTCCAGGCTTGCCATGTAGTTTCCAGCAATTATCAATTGTGTGATGAGGGCGCTTGCAATAATCGCAGTATAATTTACCTTTTCCTTTGAAATTTCCCTTTAATGTTGCAGCATATGGTGGTCCAATTAGACCTTTTAAATAGGGCGAGCTCACTGCTTCTTGTGGACCGTCGGATGCGAAGAAAAAATGCGGGCCGTCGGATCCTGTGGGGAGCGAGATCGCTTGCGAGCCGTCCGATGCTGCTGAGAAGAATCCTCGGTGACCGTCAGATCTGATCAGTGGGTGCGAGCCACGTGAGCCGTCGGATCTCCTTGAAGAATCGTGGCCGTCCGCTCCTCCTTTCCTTAGGGTTCGAGAATCTTCAACAAACCCTAAGTTTTGCCCGATTCTCCCCCTTTTTGCTGCTCCTCTCTCCAGAGCACTGCCGTGTACAGCAAGTGCGATTCCTTCTTTGGGATTGTCAAGCACAGCAAGACGCTGGCTTTCCTCCTGCGTTGCAAGTTGATAGATCCGAGCGAGCGTTGGCGTTGGATCCATGGTGAGTATCTGCATCCAGAAAGAGAGGTACGATTCATTTAGGGCAAGGAGAAATCTAGTGACTTTTTCTCGTTCCCGGATGGTTCGATATTGTTGAAGCGTCGACTCAGGTCCTTCTAATTTTTCTTCCACCGCGTCTAATTCATTCCATAACGCTGAGATCTTGTTGTAAATGGTGGCTACGCTCATGTTTCCCTGTTTCAATTTCGAAAGCTGTTGGGTTAGTGAAAAAACTCGAACCCGATCCAATTTCCCGTACATTTCTTTTATATTTTCCCACATCTGTTTTAGGTCTTCCGTCGGCGGTAATCCGGCCGCGACTTCGGATGTAACACAGTTTCCGATCCATGTCCGGACCAACTGGTTACACTTCCTCCATAGTCGTGTCTGCCGCTCGTCGGATGGGATTGGAATCGTTTCATCAATAAACCCATCTTTTTCTTTGGTCACCAATGCACGCCGGAATTCATGCGACCAGCTTGAATAGTTGTCGGCCCCGGTGAGTTGTTGGGTGATGAGCCGTAGCTCTGGCCTGTCGGCCGTTGTGGTGTAAAGCGGATCACCGGGTTCCGGCTTGCCACTGTTGGCGAAGATCTGATATGGAAAGGGACTCGGTGCAGGAATCGGGTAGGGATTTGCGCCTTGACCCGAACCGCCCAAGCCAAAAGCGTGACTCGTATTTTGAAATCTCGGGTAGGGATTCGTTCCCATACTCGGTCCAATTGAACCGCCCGTCTGCTCCGGGCCGATGGCAGGATTTGCCCCATCACTGGTTGGTAGATCTCCGTCGGCTCGCACGCTGCTTTGGTAGCCAGGCGATGATGCATTGGGAATTGACCCATGATACCATGGATATGGCATCCATTGGTAGGGATAGCCCGCGAAGGGTTGTCCTGTATTAGCCTGAGCTTGATGCTGCCATTGCATGTGCGGTTGCTGGATTTGTTGTTCTGGTGCAGAGATGACAATAGATGAATCTTGATTTCCAATGGGTTGCATCGGTGCTTCTGTTGCAGACTGGTCGGCTGAAAACGAGGTAAGATCTTCTGGTTTTGTCATGTTGAAAAGAAAAATTGATTCCTCTGTTGACTCCTTTTGCAGATGAGGTTCCTCACTTTAGGTAATCAACACTGTGATTCCTTTCAGCAACACTTTGTCTGGAATTTGGAGTGGCTTACGAGGTAATCGGAGCGGAAGCGGAAAAAGGTTGCTCTGATACCATGTCAGAAACTGAGGTAGAAGATGAATGCAAAGAACTGTAGGAAGGAGACGTGGGAAATTTTCTGTGTATATTTTTCTGTATCAATTGATGTACAAAGATGATCTCTATATAATACAATTTGTCTAATAATAAAGAAAGAAAGATTATATTCCTTTAATCTATGTGTATAAAATCTAATCCTAAATTGACTAAAATAAATGATCTGCATCTCTTAAGATATACATCAGATCAGTATCATATCTTCCAACAATTTGTTAACTAAAGTGTTCACACGGTCTTTTTACCAAATTATGAATCGTAAAATTCTCATTCGCTAAATTTCCATGCAATGCTTTTGGTGTTTATTATGTTCTTAAAATGAAACCTAACCATTTGGTTAGAACAAATAATTCACGACACACAAGTAATATAAAAGAATCACATCCAATTTATCAAAATAGTAATAGAAGAACAATTAAAAGATAGAGTACACTAAAGTAAACTAATACGAGTTGTTGGTCAAAAAATTTGGCATGGCCTTGTTATTAAGTTCCAGGACAGCAACTCCCACGAGTTGGATTTCCTTGGATCTAAATTCAAATGAAATCCAATTTCTTTTCCAAAAGATTAATGTACATAAACCTAGAATGAACTAAAAGGTATTCATTAAATTCGCTAAACTATGTGAGTACTTGCGAAATGAAACTAGGCTAAATCTAATATTAAAATCTAACGACCTAGTAGATGCCTATTTTCCTAACCATTTTCCAACTTTTTTTTTTTTTTTTTTTTTTTTGGAATTTTTCATATATATATATATATTGTATTTCTGGGATGGGGACTCGGGCTGGGCTGTTGAGCCCAATCTAAATGTGAATGAATCATGATTGTTGCTCGTAGGTTTGGGCCTAGGACATAATTGGACTCTTGCCTCAACTCCCTTCACCAAAAAAAAAAAAAAAAACTAAGATTTCGTTTGTTTAATGGAAAATAACATCTTACTCATTCTTTAATATTAACAATAAAAATTTACCTTAACAGCTTGAATGAAATTTCAGTAAAAATAAAAATCTGAGCTTGAGATTCTGATTCAAACTTATTTTACGAACTCCAAAGATATCATATTCCCCTCACAAATTTTACAGCGTATCATGATCACTTTGCATCAATTTGAAGAACTTTTTTAGTAATTTTTCTCTTGATTAATTTACTAGTTCATTATCACAAATTTCAATTCCCAATCTATTCTTGTACCACAAAACTGTGGTTAGTCTTTTAGAGATGGGAATGAATTTAGGTGCAACGCTAGCCTTAAGACACTTGCGTTAGTGCTAGGACAGGGATGACATGTTTATTCAGTGGGGATGGCACATGGACAAAATCTGCGCCCGAAATTGAATATCCTCTTGTGATAATCAGGAAAAGTACCAAAAAAGTCATAAACCTATTGCATTTGTACCAATTCAGTCGTAAACTTTTTAATTGTACCAATTTAGTCCTAAACATTTTCACATTGGTATTAATTCAATCCATCTGGCCAATTTTGACCTGCCGGCGCTAAGGTGGATGTCGGGCGGTGGGCGGACACCGATGTGGCAATTTTTAATGATTTTATTTTTTGAAATTTTATTAATTTTTTCTTTTCTTTCTCTCTTCTTCCTCCTTAGATTGTCCTTCTAGTGGCTAGCAAGGGTCGAGGCCCTCACTTGACCTCGCCCAGGGTCATGGGCGAAGGCAGCCTTGCCTGTGGCTGGCAAGGCCATGGCAACCATCGCCTAGTGGCCAATGAGCCTCCGGCTTAGCAATGGCTGCCATAGCCTCACCAACCATGGGCGAGGCCACCTTCGCCCGTAAGGCTAGGGCGAGGCTGGCTCACCTAGATTCAGGCGAAGCCGCCTCGCCCGCGGCCTTGGTCAAGGGCCGCGACCCTCACCCAATGGCCAACGAGCCTCGCCAAAGGCTCGTCGGCCACTACAGGTACAATCCAAAGAGGAAGAAGGGAGAAAAGAAAAAGAAAAAGAAAAAAAAATTCCTACGCTAGTGTTCGGCCACCGGCCGACCAGAAGATTGAAGAGTCATGATAGATTCCCTCTCTCTTTTAGCACCCATCGAGATATTGATAGAGAATGCCCTTATCATCTCGTGACTCATGCTGCAATTTTAGATTGACAAAGGCAATGGATGTCTATCTCAGGTTCACACAACAAAGTTGTCCGAATAATACTTTTTTTTCTTACTTTTGCGTATGTAATTATATTAATTTACGAGGACAACATAACATCCCAATGTAACAACAGACCAATGTGAAAGAACTTGTCTTCCGTGTGCGTAGGAAATGGATATGATGGTAGCTGAGAGAGGGAGAAAGTAGAGTAAACTAGGAACTCGATGGCTGATTAGTTAAAAAAAAAAAAAGACTAGAGCTTTTCATGAGGATGAACAATGAAATTTTCATGGTAAAATTTTGTAAACGAAAATCGATATATACTTTTTTGATGAAAAAAAGAAGAAGAAAGATATTGGCTCCATTTATTTAGCAAAAAAATGAACAATCTTGAAAACATTTTCCTAAAAATGAATATTAGTATGGTATAAAATAATTAGTCAATGAAAAATATTTTTATTATCTAAAACAATTAAAGTTTAATATTTTTGTAATATTTATTGTTCGTTCATTTTTATATATAATACAAGTTAGGAAATTATTTTTCAATTATTATTTTTTTTTTCAAGATGAATGGAGCCATTGGCTCCGATTCTAGCGCTGCTTATCCGTCGGTATTTGAACACAGCCTACTTTACAAACGCGAAAATTCCATCGAGTGGTCCGCTCTCGAGGTTTTGGAGCATAGGTGGTTGATTTCTGTGTGGCCATCGTCCAGACAACATGTGTTGCGTCTCCCGGTTGGTTCGTTCTCATCCCATCGTCAGTCATATATCTCCAAAAATACTTTTGCCAACAACATGTGGGTCGATACGTACCTATACTTAGCAATAGAATTTCAATGAAATGATACTACTTTGTTTGAGTTGATCAGTTATATGGATTAACGTTCAGTTAGGGAGATCACATACTTACGAGTTTAATTTGGGAGTTAAATGTGCAGTTTCAATGTGGCAGATAGAATCTATATGTATATCACAGTTTCTTCCGCACAAAGTAACTTGTAAGGTTAGCCATGGAGTTAGAGAGGGACAACGAAGGGCTCTAGCCTCTCTTGAGCCCCCACAAGTAAAACTCAAAATACTAATTATTAAATTTCTTTTGTGCTAGGAATATCTTCTGGCCTATTTCTTAAATTTCACGTTAAGGCGTGGCCATTCATTTTTATATCCGCAAGTTTTTAACTATTTTTATTATTTATTGGCCTGAAACATTAAATTCCTTGTTCACCTTTTGTGATTGACGATAGAAAAGAGAAATTTCTTTCTTAACATAATAATTTCCAATTTACACTAGTAAAGACTCGTGATCTCTAATAAAATTCAGGTTTCAACCTAACAAAATACTAAAGTTATAAGTTTTGGAATCTTTATAAAGATGAAACTTCACGAAGTAAACTTGAAATAACTACTTATAATTTTTGTCAACGGTATTCTTCATTATTTTAATCTCAATAAAAGATTAAAAAATATTTTATTACCTCTTCTTTGTATCAATCTATTGTGTGATGTTCTTTTCTACTTGTAACAAAAGAAAATATTAATCAAAGATTCAAGGAGAGTACATATAGATTTTCACTCCCCCTTTAATAGAATTCTGGCTCCGTTGCTGTTTAGAGGCCATGCCCGTCATTTTATGGATGGAACTTGCATTTATGCACCAAAGCGGGACAGTATACATGTATCTATATGGATTAATTGAATCGACAAATTTGAATAGATAATTCTAAAGAAAAACTTGGAGAGATCTTGAAAAAACCATATGAATGCTTACTTTTTTCGAAGAATATGCATGGAATGGTCAAAATGCATTTTCTCAATCTATTTCAAAAATGCATCTTGAGAATGTTGAATGCTGATCAATGTCTCTTGAATTATAAACTTCAAACTCATCAGGCTACATTCCGATTATTGCCAAACTAAGGCACAATAAGCATACATTTTCAATAAAGTGTGTGACTCTCTCGACCTCTAACTTATGTATATTATTTTTGTTATAACATCCGAAATTTGAGTTTAAATTCAAAACTTTATAGACGTGTAAGTTTTATATGTAGATTCAATTAGGAATTCTTTTTATGATTATCGATACATCTTGACACTTTGCTACTTTGCTAGGCCACACTTAAATTTTTGAATTTCTGAATTATTTTTTTTTTTGTCCATATTCATGAGAAATTATCTTCTCATATATTGCATTTTCACCCTCTGGCTAGTTCCAAAAGGTGCCTTTCAACTTGATAAAAGCAAAACAATGTGCCCACTCGGTATAGGTCAGCAGATTACAACGCCCAAAGCCTCGCGATTCAAGGCCCTTCGCAAATAATCTCCTGTAGATAAGGGAGCCAGTCGAAGACACTACTGCTCACATCATTGTGATGGTTATCGCTCGTTCTTAGTCACTCTAGAAGACGAAAGATAGTCACGATAGATTCCCTCTCTCTTTCAGCACCTGTTCAAGATACTGACAAAAAATGCAATTATCATCTCGTGACTCACGCTGTGTTTTTAGGTTGACGAAAGACAATGGAAGTCGTCGGTCTGTCTCAGGTTGATATAACAAAGTTGTCTGAACAATACCTGTTTTTTTCATTTTTCGTTTACTTTTATGTATGTATTTATTCTAATTTACAAGGAAAACATAATATTCCAATGTAGCAATAGACCCATGTGGGTAAAATGATCCAAAAAGTTATAAACATATTGCACTTTTACCAATTCAGTCTTAAATCTTTCAATTTTACCAATTGAATTCTAAACATTTTTACATTTTGCCAAATAAGTTCATCCGATCAATTTTGGCCCAACATCAATAACATGGACGTTGGCCGTCTTACGCCACTACGTGGCATGACTAGAGTTGAAGTGAATAACTTTTAATAACATTTTTTATATTTCTTTTCTAAATTATTGTTATTGTTATTTTCTTTCTTTTTTCTTTTTTCTTTTTTCTTTTTCTTTTTTCTAACCTAAGGTGGGCGAGTTTGCTGATTGACCTGCCTAGTCTAAACAAGGGCTACAATCCTTGCCATTTGGTGTGCCCTCGCCTGTGGCGAGGGCCTTCACTCCCTCATCGGCCATAGGCAAGGACGGCATGGCCCTCGCCCAAACTAAACAAGGGTCATAAGAAAAAAGAATAAAAAATAAAAATGTTCAAAAAATATTAAAATATTATTTAAAATTGTTCACGTCATCAATTTCCAATCAAAATTAACCGAATAAACTTAACTGGCAAAACATGAAAAATGTTTAAAATTCAATTGATAAAATTTATGCAAAAAAAAAAGGTAAAATTAAAAATAAATTTATGATTTTTTGGATAATTTTTTCAACTAATGTAAAAGTAGGCACTTTGAGAGAGGGGGAAAGTAGAGAAAACGCGGTTGATTTTTTGTTGCCATTATCCAGATCACACGCGTTGCCTTACCGGTCGCTCGTGCTTATCCTATGGCAGCCATCGAAGGTGGTCTCCCCATCAACGTCGAAAGAGGGACAACGTTGATTTTTCTCTTCAATTTGAAACCAAATGTTTCCGAGACTTCACTACATGAATTTGTCCGTCCTGTACTGGCGTAATGGCTTGCGTGATTTGGTGAAGTCCCTTAACCTATTCGATGGTGTTAATTGATGAATCGATAGTTTGCTCAAGTTACGACGCCATTCACTCAAAATAATATTTTCTATCTATCACGACCATTTTGCTGATGACGTTAAATGGATAGATTTATTTGTGGGTTGTTGGGATTTCATGAATCATGTATAGGTAAAATTAATAAAAGAATGCAGCGAAAACAAGATGATATATTTTATACATGATTCTTCGAATGCGTTATTCATGTATTTTAATAAAAAATCTGAATATAAAAAAATGGAGTTAAACGAATTACCTCTTGAAGCGCGCTTTATTACAAATTGGTTGGGATGTTTTACAGTTCGAACCTCACAAACATTGGATCTTTAGTTCAGATACACCAACAACAAACGTCGAACGGAAGAGAGAACTTTCAAATAATCACAACTTTGATTGTGCTAGCAATCTCGTGAAGCAATTCTCCGTATCCTTTATGTATTTAGCCACGGCCCAAATAAGAGATAATTGTTTTTCTTTCTCGCGTCTTAAAGACACAAGAACGCACACACAAACACGCACAGTGTTTTTCTCTCTATTTTCAGCAACCCCTCGTATGTTCACACTCTTGCATTTTAAAATAAAAATATAAACCGATCATACGATCAGCAACCATTGCTGATCATCCACTAAGCAAGAACGATCGTGCATGAGCAGTTCATGCATGAGCAACCGCTCATGCACGATCTTGGGCATGATGGTTTCTGACCATCCATGCTTCGTGCCCACTGACCATCTTGCTTCAATTCGTGCACATGCATGAAGCTTTAATTTTTTTCTTAATTAGTTATTAATTAATTAATTAAACTAATAAATAATTAATTAATCAATCCCCTTTAAAAATAAAAAGAACATAATCTTTATATGTACAATTTGAAATACATTAACATGCATCCACTTTGGGCATGCGTGTGCATCATATGCAAGTAGGCTCGTGACTATAATACAAATTAAATTAAATCTCATTTAATTTAATTTCAAATCAACTCAATTCGATTGCACTAATTGCAAACACATTTACAACAATATTTCTCTCTTATTCCACATTATCCAAATTACTTATGGTGTGTGACATCTCTAGGTTTATCACTAAGCTGATAGTAAGACTTGTACTAACACATTAGTACTCCCAAAAGAATTAATTGTCCCGATTAATCTTTAGGTCATTCAAGCCATACCTAGATAATGTGAATATTTTAAGAACATAATGAACCCGTCCGTTTTTGCTATAGTGTAATTCAATCCCTCTGTCTTACTATGTCCTGATTAAATAAAAATCATGTAATATTTGTCAAGTCACTAATTCGATCATATGCACAAATTTAATTGACATGCATTTTATTTGAGAAATAAACAATTTATTCTCAGTTACAACCTCGGCCGAGGATTTCAATGCAGTGTCATAATTAGATCGCATAAGAAATCATTATAATACCTTACGACAGATTCCATATTATGCACATGTGCAACTTTGTATATGAACGAACTATGGCCATCAAGTATAAAGACGGATCAACGACCCAGCACTATGTGCACCCTGAACCATGGTTGTTCAACACACAAGTTCATACCGTGCCTTAGGTTTAAGGATTATTTACACAAGACCAAAGTATGAACAATTAGACGTTGACCACGCTAAAAGCTTCCATGTCACTAATTGTTCCATATGCGTCACGTTCAGTGAACTTGTCTAATACAAACACATGTATTCTAACTCAAGCATCATAATGATATGTGACTCATCATTCCCTTAAGTATCCAATACTTAATGGCGACGTTAAGAACACACCGGTTTAAATAGAATTATTAATATCCACTCAATAATCCATCGACCGGGAACAATTTAAAGATTCAGCCTAACTAGAAACCCGTCACATATATTCTTGACGTCTCAAGAATAGGTCTAGTTGTAACTAATCTTATGGAATCATTCATAAATAAAAAATAATTGGGCAAATGAATGAATACGTAATTGCCACTAATTAAATAATAATAATGAAAGTACAACCGAAATCTTTAATATGTAACTATTACATAGTAGCTTTAGGGCATACATCCAACAATCTCCCACTTGCACTAAAGCCAACTTGTCTGGTACATCAAACACATTTTGTCAATATGCCTTTTAAAAGAAGACTGAGGTAAGGCCTTAGTGAACGCCTCTCTTTTTTCGTGTCTTTTGCTGCATGTATTTGTGTGTATTTGCCAGGATTAACCATACCCTGCAGAATTGTAGAGCACGTTGTAGCCAAGCACCGTAGTTCAATCACTGTCATGGCACATCACATCACAATATATATATATATATATATATATAAAGAACTTGTGGCACTGGGGCATTCCAAAGTTGGACTCGACAAAACCATAAACGAAATACTTTGTGCCATGGTATGGAGTTCCTATGGTAACCCTTACAAGAGGTACTTATGCTAATTGCCAACTTTCATCCTTGCTAACGATAATATATATATGGGTGTTCTTTATATATAAAGACACACAAGAACTTTAATCTCTTGTACAAAAAGGACATGGTGTACAAAAAAGACATGATGATTACTGAGAGAGGGAGCAAGTAGAGTATGTTAGAGATAATGAGGAATTTCGTGGCTTAAAGAAGAGTTAATACCTTGCTATATAAAAAAGAGTGGACCAAGATTTCGATGAGTAAAGGTAGTGGAATGTAATGGTAATCTGGAAGTAAATATGAACAATTGGGCGTTCTTTGATTGATTAAAAGTTCTTTATAAAAGTTGCAATGCTGGAATATATAACTCACAATTGACCGTTACAAGCGGTTGCTAAGACTTCACTACTCAATGCTTATATTGACTCCACTACTCATTAATTACTGTCGACTAAAATACTTGGCAATTTTTTGGTGTCTGTCTCACAAAAAATCACAAACAATATCTTCATGACATGTTTATCTTATATTGATTTTTCGTCTTACAAAACATTTGAAATTGATAACTCTATAACACATCTACCTCAAATTAATTTTTGTATAACAAAGGGCCCAAATTGGTACCCTGATCCAAATCTACCACCCATTGTCATTCCATTCTATATCCTATCAAAATGCATCAGTGTTAACAAACGTGACAAATGATATAAAAAATGACAAACTCAACATAGAAAATCTACGTGTTATATATATCCTTCAATGTCACTAGTTTTTTATCATCTTTTGATAGTGCACACACTGTGTTCGGTGGGTGGAAATCTATCTATACTGGAAATGTCATTTGGCATTTTAAATAAATACTAACCATAAAAAGAAAGTAAGAGTAGGGTTTTTCACGGGGATGAACGTTGAAGTTTCTAATAAAGTAGAAAGATATTGTCTCGAATTTGAGAGATTTTTATTAGCGCTATCTGAACACGCTCAATCTGACCAGTTTTATCCGCCTACCAAAGCGATAAATTGAAAAAACCCTAGATGTCCTCGATGGTCCCCTCCAACTTCTATTTATCTATCCAGATGAAACGTGTCTCCGTTTTGGTCACTCGCTCCCAATCTACTGCAATTATCGAAGCTGGTTCTCCTCATCGACAGCAAGAGAAACAAACCTAATCTTTCGATTTCTTATTGAAACACGACAAACATCAAATGTCTCCGAGAATTCACTGCATTGTCCGTTTTGCGCTGACGGTGATGGCTTGAGTGTTATTTGAAAGATTAGAATGTGCCGTATCATCCTAGGTAACGTAGCGGCACAAGGGGTTTGTTGCTAATAATCTCTGGGAAATTAGGGTACCAATGACAGCGCTACGAACATCATCACCAACTTGGTAGTCAATCGTCATCGTTCATTATTAGCCATGATAGATTCCCCTCTCTTTTAGCACGTGTTAGGATTATCGACGAAGAGACATGCATTCATTATCTCTTTCAGCTGGCTACTCAAGGCCATGTTTTTTGGGTCCACAAAGGCAAATGGAGGTCTCTTCTCGGTTTCTCACTACAAATTTGTCCGAATGGTCCTTTTGGGACTCCCATTTCTTGCAAGGATTGACTCTACACCAAAAAATCGTCCCAAACGGTTGATGCGTGGAGCACGTTTGGAGACAAACAGCGTACTGCGATCACTGTCATGGTACGTCCCGATAAGGAAACAGATCCACGTGATTTGCACTTTTTCGCCGAACGTGTCCCTCATCCCTTGGTTCAATGCAAAATGGGGGCTCGGACGGATCCACCCAACGGAATATTCTGTGGTACAATTCGAATTCCTATATATACCTAAAAGATATAGTTACACTAATTGCACTCTAGTTCTTAACAAAGAGTAAATAGTGAGATTTTATAGCTCGCAGTCGACTGTTACGAATGGTTATCATGACTCCATCACTCGACGGTTACATGAATGACTACATGACTCTATTACTAAACGGTTACATCAATTTCACTAGTTGACAGTTAAACAAATCTATTATCTAAACGATCATATTTACTCTCCTACTCGACGGTTGCATCAACTCCACTACCTTAATGGTGTCTATCAACCAAATTGTCGACTATAACATTTGGACATTTTCTCATAAAAAAAATTGAATGATTTATCGACCATTCATTTCTTTTAAGTTAGATAATTAAGAGTCATCATATACCCCATTATCATCAGTAAATTTGCTTGCTTGCTACTCAATTACCTCCTGAATTATTTTTAGGGACAAATAATTGACGTATGGCTCAATGAATGGCATCACTTGCAATTTTTTTACTAAGTCTTCCTTTCTTGAAATTACTTGGCCTTCAATTAATTATTTGGGCCATCTTTCAAAAATAACTCAAAGATTTTGTCCAATTTATTAATGTTGAACGTGCAAACTTGAGTGTCTTTAGTCTTAGCCATTGTTGTTTTCTTTATTTTGGAAGGCTTTAAGGCTGGAAAAACATAAAACTTTTTGAGCACTTCTTCTCTTGCCACAACTATTTTAATATTTTATGTTGGTTAGATTCATCCACTAACTCATACATTTCCACTGAAGTCACGTTTTGTGTAACGTCTTCATTATTTTTTTTATATTAAACACATCAATTTTTTACATCAAATTATAAAATTAATATACATGGTACATATATATGTCGGACGATAGAGGTTGGATATTGATTTGTAGTTTTTACTAGTATTAATCATAAAAATAAAAATAATTAAGTAAGAGTAGAGTTTTCCATGAGGATAAAAAATGAAGGTTCATGATATGTATTTTTCTAATAAAGTAGAGAAATATTGTCTAGAATTTAAGAGATTTTTATGGGTGCTCGTCGGTTTGTATTTCGACACGTCCAAATTGGGCCCAATTTTTTCTGCCTATCGAGGCAATAAAATAACAAGCCTTGGATTTCTCCTTGATCCCTCCAAGGTCTCTTTATTAACATAAAAAACAGGTCCCCCCATCAACGTCGAAAGATAAACAACATAATTTGTCATTTCAATGTGAAACATGACAACATAAAGTAATTCTGAGAATTTACTACATTTTTTGTCCGTTTTGTGCTGACGTAATGGCTAGAGTGATCTGGTGACGTCCCTCAACATACTTTTCTCGACACCAATTGATGGTCTAGTCTTATCGGAACCAAAGGAAAAGGGGTCTAGTATTCGATTTGGATTGGTGGATATTTTGCTCAAATTGTAACTTCATTGACTAAGAATAATTTTTGAGACTATGTCTCTCGTTCAGAGAATGAAATCGTAGGATCAAACTGATTTGTGTGTTGTTATAAAAGATTGATAGAATAGAAAGATTTAGATAAGTCGTATTATGTGAAAAGTAACATAAAAGTCCATTTATTGCCTCTATTCATGATTGTAGGTATGTCTATTGCTTTTACATTTTATTTTTGTAATTTTGACCATTTCATCCGTTTCATGACACCAGTGCAAGATTAATGCGTTGTTTCTTTCATCGGTCAATCGCAAACTTACAAAAGCATTATCGTTCTTGCCCTTGGCAAGTGACTAAGAAAACACATGATGATGGAGCCACTGTACCACTGAAACTGAGTTGATACGAAGTGGTGGACAAGATTTGATTTGATTCTCGAAAGTCGTCAATGAAAGGCAGGTCAAGCCAATTGAGCGACCTCTTTTTCGATCTTTCCACGTTTAAAATTGATTATGAATCATCTTGCTTGCATATTCTTCTGGAGGGTCACTTCGTGTGTCAATTTCTTGCTCTTTATCTATTTGACATGCATAAGACATTGAGTGAAATTCATTTAATAAGATGACCAAAGACTTCCAAACACCCCATTCTTAATAAACAAAAAAAAGAGGTTGAAACGCATCCGTTTCCGAAAATAAGGGCACAAGAGAAAGCGAATACATGATACTAGTGATCCACGGTGTATTTGCTGATTGAATGCTAGATTAGTGAAACTGAGTACATAATCGCAAGTTGTACATTCTATAAGTGAAAGTATTTGGTAGATGGCAAACTATTTAACTGGTTAGGGGTTAAATAAATACCGGAAGTATTCAAATTTAGGTGTCTCTACCAACTTATTTTAAATTTTTTACTTGGAGGAGTACAAAACTACAAGATTAAATTGAATTTATTAGTGTGTGGTTTGATTCGTAAGTTATCAAGTCAAACTTGACTTTATTATTACTTGTTAAATCTTTCGATATCGTTGATATTATATATATATATATATATATGTAGATATTTGATAAAATTATTAACATTTGAATTTATCAATGAAATTTTGGCAAGATATCTTTTAGCCCATTGACTCAACTTAAAAGTGTAATTTGCCAACCAAATATATATTTTTTTATACATGAGGCATCATGAAATCAGGATAACGAAATCTTGATGGTCAAGAAGTTTAAAAAAAACTAAGGTGTAATAATGAAAAGCAAGAAACAAGTCTTAAAATGGTTAGTAGAAAAAGGGGTTCTAATTAGCAATACTTTAGAGAGTAAAAATTATCTAAGTACGTAATCCTAATTAGTTAATGTTGCAACTTAAATTCATTTAAGGCCTAATTGGAGTGCTAGTGAATTATTGGGGAGGGAGACAAATAGGTCTAAGCAAGTCCCTTAAAAATTTCATCTCGATCTTCGTTCGAATCTTGAGATCACCAGAATATAAAATAATTAGAGGGTACTTCCTCTCTTTAGGGATGAAAAAGATGCAGGAAGAATTAGGAATATGAGACGTGGAGGCATCAATATATTAAAATAAAGAACACGTTTATCAAGCTCACTGTCCTCACAATTTGCAGACGGAAAGGCTGAGAGAAGTGAAAGCTTCTTTTAATTTTGATGAGGAGCCCTTTAACCAAATCGAGCATCCAAAAAATTCCTGGTTAAAGGAGTGCTAATGAATTATTCTGGCGTGGGGGGTGGGTTGTTGAGAGTTGAAGCACCTTTGCCCTACCACCAAAAAGAGACGATGCAAAATCAAAGCACCTTGTCCTATGTCCTATCAGACAAGTGAATCGCGTCCTCCATTTTCTCAACCAATTTCTCTTTTATTTTCCCTCCCGTTTTATAACATATAAAAGCTGGTAAGGCTTCCCAATGATTACTAGAAATCATTATTCTATGAAAATATCTCCCGTTACTATAAACTTTTTTTCCGTCACTAAAGAAATGCTAATAAATAATATAAAATATCATGTGCAAACATGGGCTAATACATCTAAAGATAAACAAACACATAGACAAAGTTATAGTTGTAAACTCATTTATCCACATAACAATGACAATATTTAGCTAATGAATGAGGATTTCAGAAATTGGGTGATTTAGTTAAAACGTGTAAAATGAGAAATCAAACCACAGTAATTAGATGAGCACTTATCCGAAAATACATTCTAGGTTCAAATCAAAATTGAAAATATAACTCAACAATATACATTTTGTGCAGACTTTTTTAGAATTTTGTACTCAATAATTCAGTAACCACAATGATTGACTTATAATAATAATTCATCCTGCAATTAAATTAAAATTTTCTTTAAGAGAGAATATTCTGCAATATAACTCCTTACTTCTTTACCTTAGAGATTTAAAAATTCTTGGTAGGGAGCGAGTTTGGTCATAAATTGCTTTTACTTCATCCGTTGCTCCAAAGTGCATGTTGCGTGTTATTCATGAGCAACAAAAAATCCGAGAAGTATCTTAGAATACAATAATAATGATAAGCATACTTCTACGAATATAGTATTTCTAAAAATAAAAAATAAAATTGTAAATTAATTTAAATCTGTTGAAATTAAATTATAATCAGTATTATTATTTCCAATACTCAGCATTTATTGATTCTAATAAATTTATTGGTATATCGAATTATTACAGCATACAAATTATGATTACATGAAATTTCACTAGAGCATGTTAACGCAACAATTCTCGGATGGTATCAAAATTTACATACTTAAAATAGTCTATATATTGAAAACTAAATGGTTAATATCATGAAAAACTCTAAATTTGTATGCTTGTGACAAATTTATCCCAAACTAATTTTTTTAACTACCAAAAAACCACTTACATCATTGGATGAGCATAAATTTGGTAGAGATGAGCGTAAATTCATCACTAAGAGAAATGCACCAGTTTAGAATTTTTAATATTAAAAAATTAGTTTCGGTAAATTTGTCACATGTATACTACTTTGAAATTTTTTGTGGTATTAACCTATAAAAGAATTACTTGACAAATGGAAACTTGTGATGGTAATGTGGTTGGTCAAGTCATACAAAATTAATTCCAACGGACATGAAGAAATGGTTCCAATTTTGAATATGGAACACATCTCAATCTCAAAAGTCTTTGGTTCATCTAAGGCGGTGCCGAGTTCAACGGTTGACTTTATTTACACACTTACACCTTGTTAGGGTTGTAGTGACAAGCTCATCTATCGAGACCTTATTGTTCAAATAATATTCAGTGACGAGCGTACCACTCTCGTAATAATGCTCGGACATTTGTTGATATTGGTCACTCTCTTTTGGATAGTTTTTCGTTCACCTAAAAACATTTTTTCGAATTTAATCTTTTCTATCTCTAGTCTCTTTCCTTGCCTCCACGGCTATAAATAGAGCAAGCCTGCCCTCACCACACCACACCGCCCACGCACTCTCTTCCTCCTCTAGTTTCTAAACACTCAAAAGCCCAGCCTCTCTCCTCTTGCTCTATTTGTTTGAGATTCGAGATCATGGCGAGCAAGACCCTCGGCCAGATTCTCCGGAGGGAGAGGAGCAAGGTTGACCAGAGCATGTTGAACAGCCTGCTTGCCATCTTCGACGACGAGAAGTTCATGAAGGAGATGGTGGACACTCACTCTCCCGACGAAGGAGACGTTGACGTCCAGTCTCTCTTCCTTCTCGTCGACAACGCCCTCCGTGGAACTGCCACAATCGCGGACTCCGTCGTCAACCCTAATGTAAAAATTTAAATAATGCCATATGTGTGGGGGCGTGTGAGAGATACAATCTAAAATGGTTTTACTAAGTAAGCTTCACAATCTATCAAAAGGGTGCGCTTATGGTGTAAGCGGTAGTGAATTTGACCATCTTTTGCAAACAAACCCAAGGCTGCATTTGATTGGCCGAATATAACTCTACATCGGATATTTTTTATCCACTCCGATATTTGTGGTAATGTGAAAATATTGATAAATTGAATTCTCACCTAGAGGGTGAGGTATAATGTGGATATGCTCGGATATTGCATTACCAAGGTTACAAACCCTTGCCCGCCTGTCTCCACCTCCACATAAAATCGCAGACCACTGCCCACGACACCCAAATGTCGTCGCCTCCACCCTCAACCAAAGCCGCAACCTCTGCATCCCACAGCCACTCACCACCGACGCCTCGTCTCTTGGGTGGCAACCTGTCAACTGTGATTTCCACTTGGTAGGCCGCGGTCGTCATCGCCATTGTCGAGCCCGAGCTTAGCCTAGCCGTTCGAGCCTTAGATCTCAAATTTGAGGTTGACCAAGCCCTGGATTTGAGATTGAGGGCTTGGGTCGAGCGCCGCCGGGCCAAAGATCTCGTGATCGTGCTCAATCTCGGCTCAAGCTTGTGTGCGGCTATAGCTCTTTCCCCTCAACAACGACGGTGATAGGGAAGGGAGAGATCAGATAGCCGTGTGGGCAACTAAGAGCGCTGAGGGAAAAGAGAGGCGCTCACAGCTATTTGTGGTGGTTGTGACCGTCGTCGCCGTGGTTTGGTTCGTAGGTTGCCGGTATGATGTATAACATAAGTCAATCTTCCACACTTACCGCATACTTTATTAGATATTAGAAATTTTATTATATCTTTATCCATTTCTTCTTTATTTTATCTAATAAAGGCGAAATTCCTCAACAATAATGGACCTAGAACTTTAGGGTGGGGACCCAAATATTTTACTAGTACAGTTACGCCACGTACAATTATGATGAAGACTATCCAATCTAGCAAGGACAGAAGGGACTGACGTGACATCTCTCCCGTTCTCCCCCTCTCTCTCTCTCTCTCTATCTCTCTCTCTAGATCATGCTTTACTTGCTTCTGCCTTCACTTGGCCAAGCTGAAAAGATAAAGATAAAGCAATCGATCTGATAGACATGCATTATTGAGCTATGGGCAAAAGCACGTTGGTTGTCCACCCCGCTTGGCCCTTTTCTACTTGCTTTTTTTATCTTTTGACATGGCCAAGGACAAACGAGAAAGATAAAGCAATTGATCTGAAAATTGCATCGGACAGAATTCATTAATCTTTTTTTATAAGAGTCTATTTATTAATTTGCCCAACAGTGAAAATTTCAATTCTTTTATATTCAGGAGTAGATTTGGAATAAAAATGCATTTGGTGAAAATTTTGTTATCGAGAACAAATTTTTCTTTTTTTGTTTCTGGAAATTGATTTGGAATATAATCAAGAATTAAAAAAAAATGATTCTTTGTTTCCAGGAACAACTCTAGAATCATGCACTTATTTTCTCTCTTTTCTTTTCTTTTTTCTTGTTCTTCTTCCCTCTTTCTTCTTCTTCAACTGTTGTCGCTGCCGTTGCCCGCCGCCATCCACCGTACGCTGCCCACCGCTGCTAATCACTGGCGACTAGTCTGGTTAGCTCGTCGGAGGCTCGCCAGGCTAGGGCGAGGTCCGACGAGCTCACCGGAGGCTCGCCCAACCACCAACGAGCGAGGCCGAGCCTCGCCAGTGGCCAAGTGGTCCTTGTTGGGCCTCCCCCAGCCATCGACGAGGCCACTCACCTAGCCATGGCTCAGCCGAGCCTCGCACAACTGTGGGCGAGGCTCAACTAATGAGGCACGGCCTCGCCGAGGGCCAACAACGCTCCAGCGACGTTGCCAGCAACCTTGAAGAAGAAAAAAGGGAGAAAGAAATGAGAAAAAGGAAAAATGATAAGAAAATTATCTATAAAAAAAAAATGATTTGAAGTAGAAATTTTGAGGACAATGCCAAACGCAATTCTATTCCGATAATTAAAATTTTGAACAGTTACCAAACGGTTTAAAATGCTTAAAAATTATTCTCGGAAATAGAATAAAAAAATTATATTTTTTCCCGGGAACAGAAGTGTTACCAAACGCACCCTAAGTAAAACTGCTGATGGCTCAGGAGAAAATGACAGCTACCAATTATCATCCTCCTAGAATTATATTGAATTTTGATGTTTTGCATCCGCTTTTCCGTTTCTGTGTACTATGTTGCAAAAGGTCGAATGGCTAGAGAATCTTCTAACGGTAAAGTTAAATGATATTCGCCAAAAAATTTACTTTTCCTAACTAGGAAGCAATCCACTAGCACTTGCAGTCAATTTTTGTGAGGGTTTTATTGATCTATCTAGTCACGAGATTATCTATTCATTCTTCATTCAACGACACGATAGTCGATATGGCATAAGGATTAAATCGGCCTCATGATAAGTTGTTACTCATTTAGTTGATTATAGCTGTATTTTGTTAAGGGCGTTCATTTATTCCCTATTTCCGTAGGGTTTGGACAATCATTCTTTTAGTTTTACCTTTAGAATTATTTTGTTTAGTATGATTTAATAAGCTTTTTCTGAAAATTGAGGAATCTATAACACTTACAAAATCAATCAGATAAAATTTTATTATTATCAATGATAAAAATTAGGCAAAAATCATTCTTAAAATTTTTAAAGTTTTTTAAATTTTACACGAAACAATTGCACCTTAATATATACCTTCATCACTAGTGACATTTTTAATAAAAACTGACGATTTTTTAGATACAAATTCTGGTCATATCTCTATACATAATTTCTATGATATAACTGTGGATTTCCTTAGTTTAGCAGTTAAAAACCCAAAAAAAAAATCTCATAATTTCTTTTAATTAGTACCTCCCTTCCTCTCTCCCTCTCTAACAATAAGTCTTACATATGCATACACTATAGGGCACTCAAGGATTTGGAGGCCCAGCATTCAAGCCACCAAAAGAAGGCTTCAATCCACCCCTAGCCGCAATCCACGAAGTGGCTTGTGAGGTATGTTACTATTGTTGGAGAAATCTTTCCAGAATATTTTGAAGCTGACAAAACGTTTCTATCAGTCTAGTCTGGATATCTGCAGATCGTCTAGTTTAAAGTCTGAAGACTTTCTGATCACCAGACTCAAGATTCAAGACTCAAGATTCAAGACTCAAGACTCAAGACTCAAGACTATTCTCATTGACAGTCTTTCTGATCCAGTGACGAAGGAAATCCATAGCCGAAGTATATGGTTGAGGATTTAATTCTACTCTCTGGAGAAGATCTTTTTGGTTGGATAAATATAACGGATTCTTTTGTTCGTATCTAGATCAATTGAAGATCCGATGGTCGACGAAATATTCTTGGAATGTTCTATTCTTGGAAACCAAGATCCTGATTGTATGGGCGAACAGGATTGATGGGCTATCGTCAGGTTCCTTTAATAGCTCGCATGATCTTCTTAATTGATTCTGTCCAACGGGTAGATTGGAGGAATTCCTTTGGAAAGTGCCAACGGGTATGATGGCATAAAGGAGTATAAAAAGGAAGACGTTCTAGTTGTTTGTGTATGTGAACGATAGAGAAATTCTAGAGTCTGAAGCATCTTGATTATTAGTCGATTCATTCTGAGCGAAATTGTATACACAGAGAGTGTCCATACTTGGTGATACCTTGAGCGAGTGTGGTAGATCATCTACACCTAGAGATCAAGGAAGATCAACACTGTAACATCTCTTTGTTCATAGTGGAATCCAGCCAATTGGCTGTCAGTGCAGAAGAGTGGACGTAGGCTTGAATCAAGCCGAACCACTATAAACCGCGTGTTCAATTCTCTCTTTCCTCTACTTAGTCTTACGTTGATTATTACTTATCGCAAATCCTTCAACTGTCTAAGTATTGTGCAATAATCAAGAAAAATCTTTTATATACCTATTCACCCCCTCTAGGTACTCGTACTAGCTATATCAATTGGTATCAGAGCCTGTGTTCTTACTTTATTTGAAGTGTTTTACTTCAGAGTAAAAGATCCATGGCTAGTATGCTAGCACCGGGGCTGGTGGAAGGGCAAAGCAATACCGAGACCACCCTACTTTGATGGAAAGGATTACAACATCCGGAAGAACAAGATGAAAGCTTTCCTACGATCAAAGGATCCTCCGGAATGGGACGTTGTGGAAAGAGGAATCACTCCTACTATCGCATCAGCCTCGAAAGAGGGAAAGAAACTGTTGAGACCAGCGGAATGACTCGGGGAAGAGATAAACAAGAGACAAGCACTCGATGCAAAAGCAATTTACTCTTTATATTATGCCTTGTCTCCAACCGAATATAACAAAATATCTTCTTGTGTCACACAGCAAAAGAAGTATGGGACAGATTACATATCACCTATGAAGGAACGGATCGAGTGAAGGAGATCGAATCAACATTCTCCTCGGTCAATATGAAGCCTTCAAAATGAAACCAGGAGAATCTATAACCGACATGTTTAGTCGTTTTACGAGATATTGTCAATGGTCTTGAGAACCAAGGACAAAAAATTTCTGATCCCATGAAGGTGAACAAGCTATGCGTGGACTCTCCAAGGATTGGAATCATATAAAGACTTCAATAAGAGAGACGCAAAGAATTATGCCTCTATCTCGTCGACGAGCTGATTGGAACTCTTGGTCTTATGAAGTGGAACGAATTAATGAAGACGAAGATCCAAGAGGTAAGAAATCCATTGCATTAAAATCAAATGATGATTCCGATGATATAGATTCAGAGATGATAGGGACGACGAGGAGCTTGCTCTAGTGATAAGAAGATTCAGAAAACTGAATAGAAAAGGTAGAAGGTTCAACTCAAAGAAACAAAGTTTCCAGAGGATAGCGAGACCAAGTCTCGTTGATGATGAGGAACCAAACAAAGATGTAGTCTCGTTTCGAATGTAAGAAAAAGGGACACATCGAGACCCAATTGTCCTCTTTCGAAGAAGAAAAGAGGAAAAGTTGAGAAGTTTCGAAAAGCTCTCAAAGCCGAAACCTGGAGTGATACAGAATGTGAAGAAAGTGATAATGAATATGCCAACATATGTCTGATGGCACATTCAGACTCGACTCAGTTCGGATCGACTCGATAGTGAATTTGAGGTAAGTGATTTTAAAATTCCTATCAAAGTCTCTAAATACATTGATGAACTGTGTTTCAGTCTTAAGACTTCTCTCAAAAGGATTTTCGAACTTAAAAAGGAAAACTCAGCTCTAAAACAAAAGGAAACCATTTTAGAAGAAAGAATTAAAAGTTTAGACCTGAATGTTTCTACTCTTAAAGAAAAAGAAGATAATCTTTTGAAAGAAAATGTTTTCTTAAAAACTGACTTATCAAATATTTCAAAGAAATTTTTGATAGGATCCGAAAAGCTTGAAAAAGTTCTTTCAGTTCAAAGACCTTACTTCAATAAGTCTGGTCTAGGCATGACAGCGGAAACAATTCCCTTGATTGATTTTCCTAAAGTAAAAGAAAGAATTAAGAAAAGACCGTCAAGAGAGGCTTACAAAAATCATTTTAAGAAAGTTTTTGTAAAGTCTGTAGGTCGAAATGCTTTAAGGTGTTCAAAGTGTAACAGTCAGGATCACTTTGAAAAAGAGTGTCCTATGGTTTGGAAGCCTGTTAAGAAAGTATGGCCTAATAATGTTTATCCTACTAACACCAAAGGACCCAAGAAAATTTGGGTACCAAAGAAAGCTTGAGACTCTCTTTTAAATGCAGGTCTCCGTCAAGAAAAAGGTAAAGTGGTATCTTGACAGCGGATGTTCAAGACACATGACAGGAGACTCAAAGTACTTCATAAAGCTTGTTCAAGTAAACGGTGGAAATGTTTCATTTGGAGGAAACGGCAAAGGAAGCATTATGGGATTTGGAACTGTGAAAATTGGAAATCTAACAATAAGCAATGTTTCTCTAGTGGAAGGACTCAACTATAACCTTCTCAGCATTAGCCAATTGTGTGATACTGGTTTCAAGATCTCCTTTCAAGAAGGAATTTGCTATGGAATCGTAAAGACTCTACTCGTCTTTCATGGGTCGAAGACATGGAAATATCTACCTCTTAGACATGAAATTAAATGAATCACAATGCCTAATCTCAATTCAAGATGAAGCGAGCTTATGGCACATAAAGCTTGGTCATGTCAATATGAAGCAATTAGCCAAAATCTCATCAAAGCAGCTTGTTCGAGGTCTACCCAAATTACCATATCAAAAGTCCGATCCATGCACACCATGTATTCGGGAAAGCAAGTAAGAAATTCATTTAAGCCAATAAATCATGTCTCTACTAATCATGTACTACGCTTGCTGCATATGGATCTCTTCGGACCAACCGAGAACCCCAGTATTGGAGATAAGAAATATTGCCTAGTAATTGTGGACGATTACTCCCGCTTTACTTGGGTATATTTCCTTGCAAGTAAGTCAGAAACATTTTCGTATTTTGAAAAATTTGCTAAAAAGGTTCAAAATGAAAAAGGATGTGTTATCTCAAGTATAAGAACAGATCATGGAGGAGAATTTGAAAATCAAGATTTTACAAAATTGTGTGATGAATCTGGATTTAAGCATGTGTTCTCCTCTCCATACACTCCTCAGCAAAATGGAGTTGTGGAAAGAAAGAATAGATCTCTTCAAGAAATGGCTAGAACTCTTTTAATTGAAAGTAAAATTTCTTCACGATTTTGGGTTGAAGCTGTATCAACAGCATGCTATATCATCAATAGAGTTTTCCTAAGACCTATTCTTGAGAAAACCCCTTATGAATTATTCAAATGTAAGAAGCCCATTGTTTCATACTTTCATGTGTTCGGTTGCAAATGCTTTATATTGAAAAATGCAAAGGATCAAGTTGGTAAGTTTGAAGAAAGATCGATGAAGGCATCTTCCTTGGATATTCTACATCAAGCAAAGCCTACGAGTCTATAACAAGAAGAGCCAGTTGGTGGAGGAGTCAATGAATGTCAAATTTCAAGACTCTACGCAAGATGAATCGGTCAAGACTCAAGTATGAAGTGTCTCGAATCGCTCCGGACCTTCCAAAGCCGACAACTCAAGAAATGTCTCGACTCGGAAGATCAACATCAAGATGTTCATGAAGATTCAAATAAAGAAAGAGATCATCATCCAAACAAATCAACCAGTAACTGGAAGCATAAGTCCAGTCATCCCAAAGATCTCATTATCGGAGAAATTAATAAAGGAATTCGAACCAGATCCAAAAGACGTGAAGAGTCTAGTGCTATGGCTCTCATTTCTGAAATTGAACCAAAAAGCATAGAATAAGCTTTATCTGATGAAAGTTGGATCGAAGCTATGCAAGAGGAGCTCAGACAGTTCAACATTAATGATGTCTCGGGAATTGACATCTAAACCAAAAGGTAAAACGTTATTGGAGCCAAATGGGTGTTCGAAACAAGATGAATGAAAAAGGAAAAGTCGTACGAAATAAAGCAAGACTCGTGGCCAAAGGATACACGCAAGAAGAAGGAATAGACTATGATGAGACTTACGCTCCTGTAGCGAGGTTAGAAGCTATTCGTCTATTACTTGCGTTTGCTTGTTATAAAAATTTCAGGTTATTCCAAATGGACGTCAAAAGTGCTTTCCTAAATGGATTTATCCAAGATGAAGTTTATGTGGAACAACCTCCTGGGTTTGAAGACCCAAAGAAGCCAGACTTAGTCTTCAGACTGAAAAAGGCCTTGTATGGTTTAAAGCAAGCACATCGAGCTTGGTACGACAGACTAAGTAAGTTCTTATTACAGAATGGTTTTGTCAAAGGTAAAGTAGATAATACTTTATTTATCAAAAAGGAAAACAAAAGCCTTTTACTTGTTCAAATATATGTGGATGATATTATCTTTGGATCCTCTAATGAAAGTCTATGCAAGAAATTTTCTAAGTCTATGCAGGATGAGTTTGAAATGAGTATGATGGGAGAATTAACATTCTTTCTTGGTCTTCAAATAAAGCAATTGAAGGAAGGAACTTTCATTTACCAAGAAAAATATGCTAATGATCTTGTCAAAAGGTTTGGATTGGAAAATTGCAAAAAGACTGATATACCAATGTCAAGCTCTTTGAAGATAGACAAAGATGAAGAAAGGAAAAAAGTTGATCAAACGCTGTACAGGAGCATCATCGGTTCACTTCTTTATCTTACTGCTTCTAGACCTGACATTTTGTTGAGTGTTTGCATCTGTGCTGGGTTTCAATCAGATCCTAGAGAATCCCATCTCAGTGCTGCAAAACATATTATTAAATACGTTGCGTCATCTTCAAGCATTGTTCTTTGGTATCCTAAGAAGGGAGACTTTAATCTTCTGGGATATTCAGATGTAGATCTAGCCGGCTGCAGAGTCGATAGAAAGAGTACTTCAGGAACTTGCCAGTTACTTGGAAGTAGGACAGTGTCTTGGTTTTCAAGGAAACAAAGCACTGTAGCTCTCTCAACAACAGAAGCAGAGTATGTAGCCCTTGGAAGCTGCTGTTCACAAATTCTATGGATAAAACAACAGCTACAAGACTATGGGATTGAAGACTCATGCACAGAAATCAAATGTGACAACACCAGCGCAATCAATCTCACCAAAAATCCAATTCTTCATTCAAGAACAAAGCATATAGAGATTCGACATCACTTCATTAGAGATCATATTCAAAATGGAGAAATCGCGATTCAATTTGTTGATTCAAAAAGTCAACTAGCGGATATATTCACAAAGCATTTGGAGAAAAATCAATTCGATTTTATCCGTTCCAGACTCAACATTTTGAAGCTCGAAGAAGTTAAAGTCTAGAGACTCTCCAACCTTCGACTCGGAAAGTTGATGATCATCGACTCTAATTTCTCGACTCTAAATCCTCGACTCGAGACATTGATAACTATAGACCGTAAGTTGTTATTCGAAAAGGTATGATCTTTTGTTCACTTATTTTGTAGTCTCGTGAAAAACGAAAACTTGTCTTTTCAAAAGAATTAATTTTGGCAGTTATTGATTTCGAAAAAGAGGTATTCGTACACTTTCCTTGTACCGATTGAACTTCCCTTTTCAAAACCGAGTTATATATATACAGTTTTCATTTTCAATCTTCAAAACCCTAAAAAGCATTCTCCTCCCAATCCGGTTTCTACTTCGTGTTCATCTTCGAGAAAGTTGTCATCTTTTCTTGGGAAAGCAAGTAAAGGAATCTTTCAGCGACAAGGAAGGATGTCTTCTTCGAGGAAGTCTTCAAGAATCGCGAACAGGGGACCACAGAGGATGAAGGAGGGACCTACCCATTTCAATCTCACCGAAGAGGAAGAATTATCTAGTCAGCAACAGAACCCGACTCACTCTCCACCACGTCACTCAACACCATCTACCCCACATGATGCGGGTCAACAACCTGAGGAAGAGATAATCGAGGACGCAGACCCAGTAAGAGTCCAAAAACCCTCGTTTATTTACAAACTTTACTGTGCGTTGAAAAGTACTGGGACTCCATTGAAATACGTGGATGATTTTCTTAAAGATAAGAATTATGGGAATGAGTATATCTTTCTGAAAAAAAAAATGGAGGATTTGGGAATTGCTCCCAAGGGTAAAGCAGAGGAAGCACTTGTGAATATTCCCAGTGACCCTCGTAGGTCGGGACCGAATCTGACTGATGGGAACGACGATGATAAAATGTTCATTGATTTTCAACCGAGAATGGGTATTGCTGCAAAGGTGAAGGGAAAGAGGATGGAGTTATTCAAATCAAAGGAACAGGAGAATTTGTTTTTCAGACTGCTGAAACGAGGGGTGATAAACCCTAGGAGTGTTGATTTCGATTTCTTGGATGCTGTTAATGTGAACTTAAGGGAGAAGTTCAGTCTACTTCAACTGGAACGTTTTTGCACTGATACCACGGATGGTTATGCTCAACTGACTGCGTATTTCTATTCGAATCTCATCTTTATAGATGCGAATAGAATATCATTCAGTGTTCGAGACTAGGATTATGTGTTAGACGTGGACATGTTGAACGAGGACGCTATCAACCAATCAAAGTCTCAGTTGCTCGTGCCTCATTGGAACTTGTCAAAGATAGAGATGTAGAGGGAAGAATCATCTATTCAAGGATGCGTGCCATCAATATTGTGCTGCACAAAATTGTGATCAATTGCATCAGGCCCAAGTCTACATCAAAGACTAATGTGTCTAATTCATAGGCAAAATTGATGTACGCAATCAACTCAGGGATGAAGTTCTCTCTTCCTCACACTATTCTCTTTCACATGTACAGAGCAATGTCGAAGGACAAGGGACAATTGCCTTACCTGTGTCCTGGTGACCAAGATCTTCGAGACACATGAATATTGAACCGCCACACACACTTTGTGTTCGACCGTGCGATAAGATGGTGGTAGGTTTGAAGATGTTAACGAAGATGCGTCTGCAAGAACTTTCCAAGGCAATGGAGAAATTCAGAGTGAAGACTCAAGTTCCATCTGCTTCAAAGAGAAAAGGGAAGGAGGCCATTGATGCCCCATCCAAAAAGAAGAGAACTCTCATCTTGGAGGATGAAGATGAGGAATCACTGCCTTGATAAGGACCGGACGTTATGTTCCCCAATTGACAGAACATCAGAAGAAACAGAGAGAAGAAGAGAAGCAAGCCAAGAACAGAGAAGAAGAATAACAGCGAGAGAGGAAGAAAGAAGCTGAAGAAGAAGGAGAAGAAGAGCAAGAAAAGTCTGCAGCTGAATCTGGAGAGAAGGAGAATCAAGATACAGAAGAGCATGATCATCACTCTTCCCCTTTTGATGTCCTAGAGACAGGGGGAGTTGGTGAGCAAAGGTCCACACCTCATGCTGCCAATAGTGAAGGTCTAAGACAATCTCCAGCAGACCCAGAAGAGTTTCAGGCTTCTCAATTGCCTGAAGAAGAACATGATACGTCAACACCAAATCTGCAAGACTATACAGAAGCGCCATCGTCTGCATTCACTCCATCAGAGAAAGCAAATGCAAGTACTCAGACGGACAATTCTGCAGATTTTCGTCGTATTATGGATGTTCTTCTGGAAATGCGTGGCCAAATCTATGCTCTGGACTGTGAGATTCAAGCCATAAAGAATGCTGGATAAGCATCTTCGGTTACCCTGGAGGACAAAATGAAAGACCTCGCTCTACATCTTCAAGCCAATGCCAAAGGAGAGGAGGTAGCTCAACTAAGGAAAGACTTGAAGAGGCTAGAAGGCGTAGTCCAGTCCATGGGAGATTTCCAGATCGTGCGCATTCCCAAGCAGACCTGACTCCTTTCTCACCTTTTTTAATGATGACAAAAAGGGGGAGAAGCAATTTGAACCAACCAACCAACCTTCTTTGACTTTAAATTTATTTTTGTGGTTGAATGTGTTTGTTTTTGAGTATGACTTGAGTGAACTTGGGTGTGAACTTGAATTTGACTGAATTGGCTGTGGATTTAGATGCTTGACTGTTTGCATTTATATCAAGTGTTGTTATATGGTATTACTCATGAAAGACTAACCAATTTTCTGTGGATGCAGAGTCTGGTTGTTTTGTTAAATCTTTATGAGATAGCCATATTGCTTGAGAAATGTTTTTGCAGGTCAAAGTGGTTCAAATCTACAGGAAAGTTTTGTCACCATCAAAAAGGGGGAGATTGTTGGAGAAATCTTTCCAGAATATTTTGAAGCTAACAAAACGTTTCTATCAGTCTAGTCTGGATATCTGCAGATCGTCAAGTTTAAAGTCTGAAAACTTTCTGATCACCAGACTCAAGATTCAAGACTCAAGACTCAAGACTCAAGACTATTCTCATTGACAGTCTTTCTGATCCAGTGACGAAGGAAATCCAGAGCCGAAGTATATGGTTGAGGATTTAATCCTACTCTCTGGAGAAGATCTTTTTGGTTGGATAAATATAACGGATTCTTTTGTTCGTATCTAGATCAATTGAAGATCCGATGGTCGACGAAATATTCTTGGAATGTTCTATTCTTGGAAACCAAGATCCTGATTGTATGGGCGAACATGATTGATGGGCTATCGTCAGGTTCCTTTAATAGCTCGAATGATCTTCTTAATTGATTTTGTCCAACGGGTAGATTGGAGGAATTCCTTTGGAAAGTGCCAACGGGTATGATGGCATAAAGGAGTATAAAAAGGAAGACGTTCTAGTTGTTTGTGTATGTGAACGATAGAGAAATTCTAGAGTCTGAAGCATCTTGATTATTAGTCGATTCATTCTAAGCGAAATTGTATACACAGAGAGTGTCCATACTTGGTGATACCTTGAGCGAGTGTGGTAGATCATCTACACCTAGAGATCAAGGAAGATCAACACTGTAACATCTCTTTGTTCATAGTGGAATCCAGCCAATTGGCTGTCAGTGCAGAAGAGTGGACGTAGGCTTGAATCAAGCCGAACCACTATAAACCGCGTGTTCAATTCTCTCTTTCCTTTACTTAGTCTTACGTTGATTATTACTTATCGCAAATCCTTCAACTGTCTAAGTATTGCGCAATAATCAAGAAAAATCTTTTATATACCTATTCACCCCCCTCTAGGTACTCGTACTAGCTATATCAACTATGTCCCTTCTAACAATTTATTTTCGTTAAGTGAAGAATGGCTGTTGCTTTGGCTATTTTTTACTGTTTTGAGCTTGGTAATAACTAATCCCATTTATCAACATTATCAACATCATGTTATCAGATCACATGCAAGGCATTAGACACCAAAAATGTGCGTGAAACGATGATCTCGATCTTTCATGAGCTGTCGAGCTTCTCCTGGGTCAATAAGGCTGTGATTACCCTTTCGTCGCTTGCTCTATTCTATGGCGACTTTTGGCGACTCGCTCAGATCCAACCATCGGACAAGCTCGCGGAATCGCTGGCCATACTGAAGGGGTTACCTGCAATCACCAAGCCCTCGGACGTGCAAAAGATCCAAGTGTATGGAGTTCTGAATGAAATGATCAAGACCACATTGAGCATGACCGAGTGCATCGTGGAGTTCGAGCACGACAGTAAGGACGTTCCCGAGCTGTCCACAGCAATCGACATCCCAAGCAGCGTTTATCAAATCATCATCAGTGTCCTCGCTTGCTCGATTCAGTTCACCAGCCTCATCAGCCTCGTCGATGAGTACGAGCCATTAACGTTCCCTTTTTTTGTGTCTCTTTTAGGAAAAAAGAAACATGTTTTATGGCTTTTATTTTATTTCTTTATGAAAATATGTAATGAATCATCTAAAAGCATTTCAACAGACTCGAATTTTAAAGGAGAGCATTCTTTTTTTTCTTTTTCTTAAAGAGGGATTCTTGTTATTTTCAGCTACAAGTGAAAAGATCTTCCGACCTTTGTTCGGAAAGTGAACATGATCCACCACACTATCAAGAGACATTACGAAGATTACAAGCAAAAAAAGGGTAAATGTTAATTTTTCGATTTGTGATATTTATGCTTTGAATATTAGACTAATGTTCTCATCAATTTCAATTTGAATACAGAGGAAATTAGAGAGTATCAGAGGCTGCAGCGACTATTCAATGCCCCTACTGATAATGTGGAGCTCATCAAGGCCTTGGTTTACATCAAGGACGATCCTCAGCCACTTTACATTGGCTCAAAGAAGACCACGGTTCAATCTTCTAACTCTCTAATTCCACAACACTTTATGTTTTTCTTTTTTTTTTGGTCAAACTTTATGTTCATAGTTGAGTACCACAATGATGCTATGGTCGTAAACTCGTCATTGTCAAAGATCTCTTTTTCAACTGACTTGCTGAAATCAAAACATAACATTTATTCTCACCTAAGTGGCACTTATATACCTAGTTTTGGGCCTAGCGTAAATTTGTGTGGTTGACTTTAGTGGTAGCGACCAACAGAGTGAAACGTTGATCCTCCTTCATCATTCCCCTACATACAGGATAAGGTCGAGTCCTTGCGGAGGAAGAATGTGATGCTGCTGATTTCCGACCTAAAGTTGACCTCTCACGACCTTTCCATCCTCATCAAGATCTACAGCGAGCGCAAGTTCCATGAGGAGCGCTATGAGATCGTGTGGATCCCGATCATCAAGCAAGAAGGCGATGACATGAACAACCAGTTCAAGAATCTACAATCGCAAATGCCTTGGTACTCAGTGCGCTACCCGACACTCATCAACAAGGTAGCCATCAAGATCATCAAGGAGAAGTGGCACTATAGGCAAGAGACCATCGTGACTGTGTTGGGTCCCCAAGGAAGAGTCTCAAACAAAAATGCCATGAGCATGATTAGGCTTTGGGGATGGGATGCTTTCCCTTTCACTGAATCAGTGGGAGCAAGCCTATGGAGCAAGCCAGGCATCAGCTGGTTTGAGCTCTTGCTGACTGACCTGGTCATTCCTAAGATAAATGAAGCTGTAAGTAGTTTTATGTTTTTTGTAATTCTTTTTCACTTTCCTTTTACCCATTCACTTAAGGAAGAAAAACTGTGCTCTGAGTTAATTTATAAGGTCTTAATTAATTTATGGAGAGGTGGAAAGATTTTTATTTGAATTTAGAATCAATTGAAGGAAACTAAGCAGACCGTTTCATAGTGTCTTGTTTCTGCTAACGTATGCTACCCATCTTATGTTAGAGGTAGGCTTTGCCGAAATTTTGTGGAAAACTCGAAACTAGAGGATGATCGTTTGCTTTTAGATTGTAGAGATATGCGGACTGATCCGTAAGAACCTTTTTCATCGATTACTTATCCGATTGATTATCATCGATCAGATCAAGTCTCGAAAGTACATCCTCCTTTATGGAGCAGAAGACAACAAGGCAATCCAGGAAATTGAGGAGCCAGTGAAGAAGATCATCGAAGATGGCGTCCCCATCGTCGCCTACAATGTCACCAAAAATCAGCTCTTCTGGAGCCGCCTCGAGAGCCTTATGCTCTCGAAACTGCAAACCAAAGCGGATGTGCACGAACCCCTCATGCAGGACATCCTCTGCCTCTACACCAACTTCAAGAAGGATGGTGGGTTCGCGGTCCTCACGAGGGGGTCGCAGGTTGTGATCAACGACTCGATAATCGACGTCACCAAGGTCTTGTCCCAGTACGAGACCACTTGGAAGAAGCAGGTCAAAGGGAACGAGAAGACGTTCGACGCGGCCTTCAAGGAGCACCGCGAGCGGGTCTTCGTCCTTCCGAGGTGCCACCACTTCTACATCCCGAACATGGTGGGCTACATCCCGGAGGACGTGAAGTGTCCGGTTTGTCCCCGCATGATGAAGAACATTGTCAAGTTTGAGTGTTGCCATGGCGCACATTAGGGAACCTATGCATCTCTCTGCTGGTCCATGTTCGCAATAAAGTTGCTATGCGAGTTGTCCGCAGACCGGGACGTGAAATAAAAGGGCTGTTTGCTGAGTCCTGATGAGTTTGTGAGTTGCCTACGTTTAGGGCAACCAGTATCTAACTTGGCATATACAAGTGCTTCGTTTGAGTATGTAGTTTTTCGCTCTGAAAGTGCTTTGCTCTTCTTTCACATTTCTCCCTGTATCCACGGAATGACAACATACCGTCCAAAAGCAACTTAGATAATGGATGAGCAACTTAACATTTGAGTAATTAGCCATGCTTTCATTTAATAACTTAAAATTTTAGAATAATTACAAATTTTCACGGACTATCGGACCTTTATTCAATTAATGACATTTCGGCACCTCAATTTGATTATTTGTTAACTAAAGTGTTCACACGGTTTTTTTACCAAATTATGAATCCTAAAATTCTCATTCGCTAAATTTCCATGCAATGCTTTTGGTGTTTATTATGTTCTTAAAATGAAACCTAACCATTTGGTTAGAACAAATAATTCACGACGCAAAAGTAATATAAAAGAATCACATCCAATTTATCAAAATAGTAATAAAAGAACAATTAAAAGATAGAGTACACTAAAGTAAACTAATACGAGTTGTTGGTCAAAAAATTTGGCATGGCTTTGTTATTAAGTTCCAGGACAGCAACTCCCACGAGTTGGATTTCCTTGGATCTAAATTCAAATGAAATCCAATTTCTTTTCCAAAAGATTAATGTACATAAACCTAGAATGAACTAAAAGGTATTCATTAAAATCGCTAAACTATGTGAGTACTTGCGAAATGAAACTAGGCTAAATCTAATATTAAAATCTAACAACCTAGTAGATGCCTATTTTCCTAACCATTTTCCAACTTTTTTTTTGGAATTTTTCATATATATATTAAAATCTAACGACCTAGTAGATGCCTATTTTCCTAACCATTTTCCAACTTCTTCTTTTTTTTGGAATTTTTCATATATATATTGTATTTCTGGGATGGGGACTCGGGCTGGGCTGTTGAGCCCAATCTAAATGTGAATGAATCATAATTGTTGCTCGTAGGTTTGGGCCTAGGACATAATTGGACTCTTGCCTCAACTCCCTTCACCAAAAAAAAAAAAAAAAAAAAAAAAAAAAAAACTAAGATTTCGTTTGTTTAATGGAAAATAACATCTTACTCATTCTTTAAATTAACAATAAAAATTTACCTTAACAGCTTGAATGAAATTTCAGTAAAAATAAAAATCTGAGCTTGAGATTCTCATTCAAACTTATTTTACGAACTCCAAAGATATCATATTCCCCTCACAAATTTTACAGCGTATCATGATCACTTTGCATCAATTTGAAGAACCTTTTTAGTAATTTTTCTCTTGATTAATTTACTAGTTCATTATCACAAATTTCAATTCCCAATCTATTCTTGTACCACAAAACTGTGGTTAGTCTTTTAGAGATGGGAATGAATTTGGGTGCAACGCTAGCCTTAAGACACTCGCGTTAGTGCTAGGACAAGGATGACATGTTTACTCAGTGGGGATGGCACATGGACAAAATCCGCGCCCGAAATTGAATATCCTCTTTCGATAATCAAGAAAAGTACCAAAAAAGTCATAAACCTATTGCATTTGTACCAATTCAATCGTAAACTTTTTAATTGTACCAATTTAGTCCTAAACATTTTCACATTGGTATTAATTCAATCCATCTAGCCAATTTTGACCTACTGGCGCTAAGGTGGATGCCAAGCGGTGGGCGGACACTGATGTGGCAATTTTTAATGATTTTATTTTTTGAAATTTTATTAATTTCTTTCTTTTCTTTTCTCTCTTCTTCCTCCTTAGATTGTCCTTCTAGTGGCTAGCGAGGGTCGAGGCCCTCGCCTGACCTCGCCTAGGGTCGTGGGCGAAGGCAGCCTTGCCTGTGGCTAGCAAGGCCATGGCAACCATCGCCTAGTGGCCAATGAGCCTCCGGCTTAGCAATGGCTGCCATCGCTTCACCAACCATGGGCGAGGCCACCTTCGCCCGCAAGGCTAGGGCGAGGCTAGCTTCCCCTAGATTCAGGCGAAGCCGCCTCGCCCGCGGCCTTGGTCATGGGCCGTGACCCTCGCTCAATGGCCAACGAGCCTCGCCGAAGGCTCATCGGCCACTACAGGTACAATCCAAAGAGGAAGAAGGGAGAAAAGAAAAGAAAAAGAAAAGAAAAAAAAAATTCCTACGTTAGTGTTCGGCCACCGGCCGACCAGAAGATTGAAGAGTCACGATAGATTCCCTCTCTCTTTTAGCACCCGTCGAGATATTGATAGAGAATGCCCTTATCATCTCGTGACTCATGCTGCAATTTTAGATTGACAAAGGCAATGGATGTCTATCTCAGGTTCACACAACAAAGTTGTCCGAATAATACTATTTTTTCTTACTTTTGTGTATGTAATTATATTAATTTACGAGGACAACATAACATCCCAATGTAACAACAGACCAATGTGAAAGAACTTGTCTTCCGTGTGCGTAGGAAATGGATACGATGGTAGCTGAGAGAGGGAGAAAGTAGAGTAAACTAGGAACTCGATGGCTGATTAGTTAAAAAAAAAAAAAAAAAAGACTAGAGCTTTTCATGGTAAAATTTTGTAAACGAAAATCGATATATACTTTTTTGATGAAAAAAAAAAGAAGAAAGATATTGGCTCCATTTATTTAGCAAAAAAATGAACGATCTTGAAAACATTTTCCTAAAAATGAATATTAGTATGGTATAAAATAATTAGTCAATGAAAAATATTTTTACTATCTAAAACAATTAAAGTTTAATATTTTTGTAATATTTATTGTTCATTCATTTTTATATATAATACAAGTTAGGAAATTATTTTTCAAATTTTTTTTTTTTTCAAGATGAATGGAGCCATTGGCTCCGATTCTAGCGCTGCTTATCCGTCGGTATTTGAACACATCCTATTTTACAAACGCGAAAATTCCATCGATTGGTCCGCTCTCGAGGTTTTGGAGCATAGGTGGTTGATTTCTGTGTGGCCATCGTCCAGACAACATGTGTTGCGTCTCCCGGTTGGTTCGTTCTCATCCCATCGTCAGTCATATATCTCCGAAAATACTTTTTCCAACAACATGTGGGTCGATACGTACCTATACTTAGCAATAGAATTTCAATGAAATGATACTACTTTGTTTGAGTTGATCAGTTATATGGATTAACGTTCAGTTAGGGAGATCACATACTTACGAGTTTAATTTGGGAGTTAAATGTGCAGTTTCAATGTGGCAGATAGAATCTATATGTATATCACAGTTTCTTCCACACAAAGTAACTTGTAAGGTTAGCCATGGAGTTAGAGAGGGACAACGAAGGGCTCTGGCCTCTCTTGAGCCCCCACAAGGAAAACTCAAAATACTAATTATTAAATTTCTTTTGTGCTAGGAATATCTTCTGGCCTATTTCTTAAATTTCATGTTAAGGCGTGGCCATTCATTTTTATATTCGCAAGTTTAACTATTTTTATTATTTATTGGCCTGAAACATTAAATTCCTTGTTCACCTTTTGTGATTGACGATAGAAACGAGAAATTTCTTTCTTAACATAATAATTTCAAATTTACACTAGTAAAGACTCATGATCTCTAATAAAATTCAGGTTTCAACCTAACAAAATACATTTTTTTCGAAGAATATGCATGGAATGGTCAAAATGCATTTTCTCAATCTATTTCAAAAATGCATCTTGAGAATGTTGAATGCTGATCAATGTCTCTTGAATTATAAACTTCAAACTCATCAGGCTACATTCCGATTATTGCCAAACTAAGGCACAATAAGCATACATTTTCATAAAGCAAGTGACTCTCTCGACTTCTAACTTCTATATATTAATTTTTGTTATAACATTCGAAATTTGAGTTTAAATTCAAAACTTTATAGACGTGTAAGTTTTATATGTAGATTCAATTAGGAATTCTTTTTATGATTATCGATACATCTGGACACTTTGCTACTTTGCTAGGCCACACTTAAATTTTTGAATTTCTGAATTATTTTTTTTGTCCATATTCATGAGAAATTATCTTCTCATATATTGCATTTTCACCCTCTGGCTAGTTCCAAAAGGTGCCTTTAAACTTGATAAAAGCAAAACAATGTGCCCACTCGGTATAGGTCAGCAGATTACAACGCCCAAAGCCTCGCGATTCAAGGCCCTTAGCAAATAATCTCCTGTAGATAAGGGAGCCAGTCGATGACTCTACTGCTCACATCATTGTGATGGTTATCGCTCGTTCTTAGTCACTCTAGAAGACGAAAGATAGTCACGATAGATTCCCTCTCTCTTTCAGCACCTGTTCAAGATACTGACAAAAAAATGCAATTATCATCTCGTGACTCACGCTGTGTTTTTAGGTTGACGAAAGACAATTGAAGTCGTCGGTCTGTCTCAGGTTGATATAACAAAGTTGTATGAACAATACCTGTTTTTTTCATTTTTCGTTTACTTTTATGTATGTATTTATTCTAATTTACAAGGAAAACATAATATTCCAATGTAGCAATAGACCCATGTGGGTAAAATGATCCAAAAAGTTATCAATATATTGCACTTTTACCAATTCAATCTTAAATCTTTCAATTTTACCAATTGAGTTCTAAACATTTTTACATTTTGCCAAATAAGTTCATCCGATCAATTTTGGCCCAATATCAATAACATGGACGTTGGCCGTCCTACGCCACTACGTGGGCGAGTTTGGCCCAATATGAATAACTTTTGATAACATTTTTTATATTTCTTTTCTAAATTATTGTTATTTTATTTTATCTCTTTTTTTTTTTTCTTTTCTTTTTTCTAACCCGAGGTGGGCGAGTTTGCTGATTGACTGGCCTAGTCTAAACAAGGGCTACAATCCTTGCCATTTGGTGTGCCCTCGCCTATGGCGAGGGCCTTCACTCCCTCATCGGCCATAGGCGAGGACGGCATGGCCCACGCCCAAACTAAACGAGGGTCATAAGAAAAAAGAATAAAAAATAAAAACGTTCAAAAAATATTAAAATATTATTTAAAATTGTTCACGTCATCAATTTCCAATCAAAATTAACCGAATAAACTTAATTGGCAAAACATGAAAAATGTTTAAAATTCAATTGATAAAATTTATGCAAAAAAAAAGGTAAAATTAAAAATAAATTTATGACTTTTTGGATAATTTTTTCAACTAATGTAAAAGTAGGCACTTTGAGAGAGGGGGAAAGTAGAGAAAACGCGGTTGATTTTTTGTTGCCATTATCCAGATCACACGCGTTGCCTTACCGGTCGCTCGTGCTTATCCTATGGCAGCCATCGAAGGTGGTCTCCCCATCAACGTCGAAAGAGGGACAACGTTGATTTTTCTCTTCAATTTGAAACCAAATGTTTCCGAGACTTCACTACATGAATTTGTCCGTCCTGTACTGGCGTAATGGCTTGCGTGATTTGGTGAAGTCCCTTAACCTATTCGATGGTGTTAATTGATGAATCGATAGTTTGCTCAAGTTACGACGCCATTCACTCAAAATAATATTTTCTATCTATCACGACCATTTTGCTGATGACGTTAAATGGATAGATTTATTTGTGGGTTGTTGGGATTTCATGAATCATGTATAGGTAAAATTAATAAAAGAATGCAGCGAAAACAAGATGATATATTTTATACATGATTCTTCGAATGCGTTATTCATGTATTTTAATAAAAAATCTGAATATAAAAAAATGGAGTTAAACGAATTACCTCTTGAAGCGCGCTTTATTACAAATTGGTTCGGATGTTTTACAGTTCGAACCTCACAAACATTGGATCTTTAGTTCAGATACACCAACAACAGACGTCGAACGGAAGAGAGAACTTTCAAATAATCACAACTTTGATTGTGCTAGCAATCTTGTGAAGCAATTCTCTGTATCCTTTATGTATTTAGCCACGGCCCAAATAAGAGATAATTGTTTTTCTTTCTCGCGTCTTAAAGACACAAGAACGCACACACGAACACGCACAGTGTTTTTCTCTCTATTTTCAGCAACCCCTCGTATGTTCACACTCTTGCATTTTAAAATAAAAATATAAACCGATCATACGATCAGCAACCATTGCTGATCATCCACTAAGCAAGAACGATCGTGCATGAGCAGTTCATGCATGAGCAACCGCTCATGCACGATCTTGGGCATGATGGTTTCTGACCATCCATGCTTCGTGCCCGCTGACCATCTTGCTTCAATTCGTGCACATGCATGAAACTTTAATTTTTTCTTAATTAGTTGTTAATTAATTAATTAAATGAATAAATAATTAATTAATCAATCCCCTTTAAAAATAAAAAGAACATAATCTTTATATGTACAATTTGAAATACATTAACATGCATCCACTTTGGGCATGCGTGTGCATCATATGCAAGTAGGCTCGTGACTATAATACAAATTAAATTAAATCTCATTTAATTTATTTTCAAATCAACTCAATTCGATTGCACTAATTGCAAACACATTTGCAACAATATTTCTCTCTTATTCCACGTTATCCAAATTACTTATGGTGTGTGACATCCCTAGGTTTATCACTAAGCTAATAGTAAGACTTGTACTAATACATTAGTACTCCCAAAAGAATTAATTGTCCCGATAAATCTTTAGGTCCTACAAGCCATACCTAGATAGTGTGAATATTTTAAGAACATAATGAACCCGTCCGTTTTTGCTATAGTGTAATTCAATCCCCCTGTCTTACTATGTCCTGATTAAACAAAAATCATGGAATATTTGTCAAGTCACCAATTCGATCATATGCACAAATCTAATTGACATGTATTTTATTCGAGAAATAAACAATTTATTCTCAGTTACAACCTCGGTCGAGGATTTCAATGCAGTGTCATAATTAGATCGTATAAGAAATCATTATAATACCTTACGACAGATCCCATATTATGCACACGTGCAACTTTGTATATGAATGAACTATGACCATCAAGTATAAAGACGGATCAACAACCCAGCACTATGTGCACCCGTGAACCATGGTTGTTCATACTGTGCCTTAGGTCTAAAGATTATTTACACAAGACCAAAGTATGAACAATTAGACATTGACCATGCTAAAAGCTTCCATGTCACTAATTGTTCCATATGCGTCACGTTCAGTGAACTTGTCTAATACAAACACATGTATTCTAACTCAAGCATCATAATGACATGTGACTCATCATTCCCTTAAGTATCCAATACTTAATAGCGATGTTAAGAACACACCGGCCTAAATAGAATTATTAATATCTAAGATAGCTAGTATAAGCACCTAGAGGGGGGTGAATAGGTGCACAAACAATTTATCGAGATACGGAAGCGATTCTAGGCAGCCGATAGAAAGGAGTTCACAAAATTATCTACGATCAAAGTAAAGAGAGTAAGGAGAGAAGATTGAACACAGAGTTTATAGTGGTTCGGCTTAATCCAAGCTTACGTCCACTCTTCCGCACTGACAGCCCACCGGCTGGATTTCACTATGAACAAAAGAGAAGTTACAGCTCAGTTTTTCCTTGATTCCACAGTGTAGATGTTCTATCACACCTCCTCAAGGTTTCTCACAAATATAGACTCTCTTTTGGTATACAAATATTCGCTCAAAGGAATTGTCTAAACAACAAGGAGCTTCAGACTTTGAAATTCTTTTATCATGCACACCTCAACAACTTAGAATGTCTTCCTTATATAATCCTTTATGCCATCATACCCGTTGGCACTTACCAAAGGAATTCCTCCAATCTACCCGTTGGACGGAATCAATTAGGAAGATCATTCGGCTATTAAAGGAACGTGTCGATAGCCCATCAATCTTGTTCGCCCATACAATCAGGATCTTGGTTTCCATAAGTAGAACCTTCCAAGAATATTTAGGCAATCATCGATTCCTTAATCTTTGAGTCAATCACGATCAATCAAAGAATTCGGTTAAGTCTTTTCCAGCCACGAGATCTTCTCCAGTTGATAAGGTCAAGCCCTTAACAAAACATCCAGTTCTGGGTAACCTTTCTTCAACGGATTAGAGACTGTCAATGAGGATAAACTTTGAGTCTTGAGTCTGGCTATCCGGAGGTCTTCAGACTTAAATGGCAGAGTCTGCAAACCTTCAGACTAGACTGATGGAAACGTTTTGCCAGCTTCAAAATACTTCGAGAGGATTTCTCCAACAATCTCCCCATTTTTTATGGTGACAAAACTTTCCTGTAGATTTGGACAACTTTGACCTGCAAAACATTTCTCAAACACATATGCATATCTTATAGAGATAAATGGCTAAATGAATAACACTAAAATCTGCAACCACAGAAAATAGGTTAGTCTAATAAGTGATAGAGCCATCCATAAGATACCAATGATAGTTAATAAAAGCAGTCAAGTCCAAGTTTAGTTCAGTTCTCATCTAGACACAAAAACAAAGTCAAATAATCCACAAAATCAAACAACCAGTCCAACAAACCACACGATTAAAAGTCAAATTGTTCAAATCTTATCTTGCATCTCTCCCCCTTTTTGTCAGCATTAAAAAAGGTTGAGATGAAAATGGAATAAAGTTAAGATTGCTTGGGAACGCGGACAAGCTAAAAATCTCCCATAGACTGAACGATGCCTTCCAGCCTTTTCAAGTCTTCCTTCAGCTGTGCGATCTCCTCACCCTTGGCATTGGCCTGATTCTGAACAGTGAGAGCTTGGATTTTATCATTCAATGAACATGAAGAAACTTGACCCGCAGTTTGCAAGTTTTGAACCTCGCATCCCAAGGCATAAATTTGACCTCGCATCTCCAAGAGAATATTCATGATTCTGCGAAAATCTGCTATATTATCAGTCTGAGTACTTGCTTCGGCTCGATCTGATGGAGTAAATGCAGACGATGGTATATCAACATAATCTCGCAGGTTTGGCGATGAAATTTCATGACCTTCTTCTGGAAATTGAGAGGCATAAACGTCCTCTGGGTCTGCAGGAGAGCGACTGACTCCTTCACTTGCGTCAGGATATGAGGACTTCCCTTTTTTCTCTTGATCTCCCCCTGTTTCCATGCCTACAGGTGGAGAAGAGTGTTCATCAGGTTCTCTTTCTTCTCCTCTTTCTTCATCTTCTGTCTCAACTCTTTCCTTCTCAGCTTCTTTTTTTTCTTCTTCCTTCTCCTCTGCTTCCTTCATCTCTGTTTCTTTCGCCATCTGTTCCGATTCTTTCCCTGGAATAGGACGACTTAAGTTCTTCAAAGCCATTGCAGAGATGGTGAGATTTTCATCATCATCTTCATCTTCAACAATAAGAGCTCTTCTTTTCGGTTTTGAAGTAACCAATGGCTCCTTTCCTTTCCGCTTTGATGAAGAAGAGGGTTGATGAGCTTTGAGTGGAGTCTTCTCCTTGAATTTCTCCAACGCCTTGTTCAATTCCTTCAGACGCATCTTGGTCACCATTTTCAGTCCTACCACCATATGATCGCATGATCGAACACAAAAGATTTGTGGAGGCTGAATATTCAGATGTCTGAATAACTTCGTCACAAGACTTGGGTAAGGAAGTTGACCTCTGTCCTTCATCATGGCTCTATACATGTGGAACATAACAGTGTGAGGAAGAGAAAACCTTTTCCCAGTGAGAATGGCATACATCAGCTTTGCCTCTGAACTTGAAACATCAGTTTTGGAAGTTGATTTTGGTCGAAGGCAATTGATCACAATCTTGTGCAGCAAGATGTTGAATGCATTCATCCTTAGGTAGGAAATCTTTTCCTCTGTTCTCCTGTCCTTGACAAGTTCCAATGTAGCACCAGCAATAGAAACTTTGATCGGTTGATATCTTCCCCTCTCGACTCCCAACACATTTGCCAGCATATCATATCCACAACATAGTCTTGATCTTTGACACTGAAGGAAAATCTATTCGCATCTAAAAAGCTAAGATTTGAATAGAAATATGCGGTTAGTTTAGCATAGGCCTCTGTAGTGTCGGAGTAGAACTTTTCAAGTTGAAGATAACCGAACTTTTCCCTCAAGTTCACATTTACAGCATCCAGAAAATCGAAATCCGCACTCCTAGGGTTTATTACCCCACGCTTCAGCAATTTCGAGTACAAATCCATTTGTTCCTTCGATCTGAACAAGTCTCCTCTTTTTCCTCGACTTTCAACCGCAATACCCATTCTCGGTTGAAATTGACTGTACAATTTGTCATCATCATTTCCATCTACAGGATTCGGTCCCCAATCACGAGGATCACTCGGAATGTTCGCAAGAGTTTCCTCAGCCAATCCTTTACGAGCAATTCCCAAACTTTCCATTCTTCGTAGAAAGATGTATTCATTTCCATACCCCTTCTCTTTAATAAAATCATCGACATATTTCAAGGGAGTACGCGTTGCTTTTAAGGCACAATACAACTTATAAATAGAAGCGGGCTTTTGAACTCTTATAGGGTCTGCATCCTCGATGATTTCGTCCTCTTGTTGATGATTAACGCCTTGAGGGCTAGATGGAGGAGAGTGACGCTGCTGAGAATGTTGTGGGCTTGATTGCTGTTCTGGAGCCACATCTTCTTCAGTGAGATCGAAGTGCGTAGGCCCCTCACTCATTCGTCGTGGTCTCCTACTTGCGATTCTCGAAGACTTTCTTGAAGACGACATCTTTCTTAGCTTTTGGAAGATTCCTTGCTTGACTTTCCCAAGAAAGATGACAACTTTTTAGAAGATTAAACAAGGGAAGAAAACGGGAATGGAGGATCGATGCTTTCTAGGGTTTTTTAGAGTGAAGTGAAGAGCAATCAACAGTACACGATCGGTTTAAAAAGAAAGATAAACGAAGTGTCACAAAGGAAAATAAAAAGATGCCTTTTTAACATAACTGTATTTTTCCGCGAAAATAGTCATTTCAAAAATAACTTCCTTTTTGAAAATGAAACGATGCAGTAATTTCGTCGATTAAATATAGCAACACAGTCTAACGATCGTACCTCTTCAAGATAAGATTCGAGAGAGAGAAAAGAGAGACTAACTTGTAGTTTGACGGTCGTACCAAGACTAACTTAAAGTCTTGTATGTCTGAGTCTGAAAGTCTTTAGACTTTGATTTCCTCATACCTCAAAATGTTGAGTCTGGAACGGATAGACTCAAATTGATTTCTCTCCAAAGGCTTTGTGAATATATCCGCCAGTTGGTTCTTTGAATCAACATATTGGATTGAAACATCTCCATTTTGAACATGGTCTCTAATAAAGTGATGTCGAATCTCTATATGCTTTGCTCTTGAGTGGAGAATTGGATTTTTGGTGAGGTTGATAGCGCTGGTGTTGTCGCAATTAATCTTTGTGCATGAGTCTTCAATTTCAAAGTCTCTTAGCTGTTGTTTTATCCACAGAATTTGCGAACAACAACTTCCGAGAGCTATATACTCTGCTTCTGCTATAGAGAGAGCTACTGTACTTTACTTTCTTGAAAACCAAGACACTGTCCTGCCTCCAAGTAGTTGACAAGTACCCGATGTGCTCTTTCTATCGACTCTGCATCCAGCAAGGTCTGCGTCTGAATATCCAAGAAGAGTAAAGTCTCCCCTTTTTGGATACCAGAGACCAAAGCTTGATATTGATGAAATATACTTGATAATACGCTTCGTAGCATTCAAATGAGATTCTTTTGGGTCTGATTGAAATCTGGCACAAATGCAAACACTAAACAGAATGTCAGGTCTAGAAGCAGTAAGATAAAGAAGTGATCCGATGATACTCCTGTACAACTTTTGATCGACTTTCTTTCCTCATTCATCTTTGTCTATCTTCAAGGAACTTGACATTGGTATGTCAGCCTTTTTGCAATTGTCCAATCCAAACTTTTTGACAATATCATTTGCATACTTTTCTTGATGAATGAAAGTTCCTTCCTCCAGTTGTTTCACTTAGAGCCTGAGAAAGAAGGTTAACTCACCAATCATGCTCATTTCAAATTCATCCCGCATAGTCTTAGAGAATTTCTTGCCAGAATTTCATTAGAAGATCCAAAAATAATATCATCCACATCTATTTGAACAAGTAAAAAGCTTTTGCTTTCTCTTTTAATAAAAAGGGTAGTGTCTACTTTACCTTTAACAAATCCATTTCGAATTAAAAACTTACTTAATCTGTCGTACCAAGCTCGAGGTGCTTGCTTTAAGCCATACAAGGCTTTTTTGAGTCTCGAATCGAGTCGGGTTTCTTTGGGTCTTCAAACCCTGGTGGTTGTTCCACATAGACTTCCTCACGGATGAAACCGTTCGGAAAGCACTTTTGACGTCCATTTGAAATAACCTGAAATTTTTATGACAAGCAAATGCAAGTAATAAACGAATTGCTTCTAACCTTGCTACCGGTGCATAAGTCTCGTCATAGTCGATCCCTTCTTCTTGTGTGTATCCCTTGGCCACGAGTCTAGCCTTGTTTCTTATGGCTTTTCCTTTCTCATCCATCTTGTTCCCGAAAACCCATTTAGCTCCAACAATTGATTTACCTTTTGGTTTAGAGTGACTCCGGACATCATTAACTCTGAATTGTCTGAGTTCTTCTTGCATAGCTTCAATCCAGCTTTCATCGGATAAAGCTTCTTCTATGCTCCTGGGTTCTATTTCAGAAATAAAAGCCACAGCACTAGATTCTTCTCGCCTTTTGGATCTTGTGTGGATTCCTTTATTGATGTCGCCAATAATAAGATCATTGGGATGACTGGACTTATGTTTCCAGTTGCTGGTTAATTTATCAGATTAATGGTCACTTCCTTCACTAGAATCTTCAACAGTCACTTGTTGCTGGTCCTTCAAAGTCTAAGCTGCTTCTTGAGAATTAGACTTTGTAGAGTCTGGAGCAGATATAGTCTCTTCAAAATGAGTCTGAATAGATTCATTTTGTATAGAATCTTGGAATTTTACATTCATTGATTCTTCCACAGTTTGAGACTTTTTGTTGTAGACTCTGTACGCTTTGCTTGTGGTTGAATATCCAAGGAAGATGCCTTCATCTGACTTTTCTTCAAACTTACCAACTCGATCATTTGCATTTTTCAATATGAAACATTTGCATCCAAATACATGAAAATATGAAACAATGGGCTTCTTTTCTTTGAATAATTCATAGGGGTTTTTTCTAGAATAGGCCTTAGAAAAACTCTATTGATAATATAACATGATGTTGAAACTGCTTCAGCCCAAAACCATAAAGAAATATTGCTTTCAATTAAGAGAGTTCTGGCCATTTCTTGAAGAGATCTATTCTTCCTTTCCACAACTCAATTTTGCTCTGGAGTATATGGAGAAGAGAACAAATGCCGTAAACCAGATTCGTCACAAAATTTAGCAAAATCTTGATTTTCAAATTCACCTCCATGGTTTGTTTTTATGCTTGAAATAACATACCCCTTTTCATTTTGAACCTTCTTAGCAAATTTTTTAAAGTAAGAAAAAGTTTCAGACTTACTTGCCAAGAAATATACCAATGTAAATCGTGAGTAGTCATCCACAATTACTAGGCAATATTTCTTACCTCCAATGCTCTGCGTTCTTGTTGGTCCGAAGAGATCCATATGCAAGAGCCGCTGAGTACACGGTTAGTCGAAACTTGATTTATTGGCTTAAAGGAATTTATTACCTGTTTTCCCAATATACATGGTGTATATAGATCAGACTTTTGGTATGATAAATTAAGTAGACCACAAACAAGCTTCTTTGCTGAGATTTTGGCTATCTGCTTCATGTTGATATGCCCAAGCTTTTTGTGCCATAAGTTCGCTTCGTCTTGGATTGAGATTAGACATTGTGATTCATTTGGTTTCACGTCTAAGAGGTAGATATTTCCATGTCTTCGACCCATGAAAGGCGAGTAGAGTCTTTCTTGGTTCTGAACATATACCCTATTGAAAGTTGATTTTGAAACCGGCATCACAAAGTTGGATCGATCTGAGCGATTGTAATTGAGCCCTTCAACTAAAGAAACATTGCTTATTGTGAGGTTCCCAATCATTACAATTCCAAATCCCACTATTTTTCCTTTGCTGTTTCCTCCAAATGAGACTTTTCCACCATTCACTTGAACAAGCTTTATGAAACAATTTGAATCTCCTGTCATGTGTCTCGAGCATCCACTATCCAGGTACCATTTCACCTTTTTCTTGATAATGACCTCGAATTCACTTTCTGAGTTTGAATCAGTCTCAGAGTTTGATTCTGAGTCTGATTGTGCCATTACACATATGTTGGCATAATCATCATCACTATCTTCACACTCCGTATCACTCCAGGTTTCAGCTTTGAGAGCCTTTCGATACCTTTCAGTTTTTCCTTTCTTTTTCCTCAGAAAAGGACAGTTGGGTCTAATGTGTCCCTTTTTCTTGCATTCAAAGCAGACTATATCTTTGTTTGATTCATCATCTTCAGCAGACTTGGTCTGTTACTTTTGAAAACTTTGTTTCCTTGAATTGAATTTTCTTCCTTTTTTATTCAGCTTTCTGAATCTTCTTATCATGAGAGCAAGTTCTTCATCATCCATGTCATCTTCAGAATCTGTTGCATCAGAATCATCATTAGATTTTAATGCAATTGATTTCTTACCTTTGGGATCTTCGTCTTCATTGATTCGTTCCACTTCATAAGACTGAAGGGTCCCAACCAGCTCATCGACAGACAGTGGCATGATTCTTTGAGTCTCTCTGATTGAGGTCTTAATGTGATTCCAATCCTTGGAGAGTCCATGCAGTAACTTGTTTACTTTCATGGGATCAGAAATTGGTTGACCTTGATTTTCAAGACCATTCACGATTTCTGTAAAATGACTAAACATGTCAGTTATAGATTCTCCTGGTTTCATTCTGAAGGCTTCGTATTGACCAAGAAGAATGTTGATTCTTGTCTCTTTCACTCGATCGGTTCCTTCATAAGTAATGTGTAATCTATCCCATACTTCTTTGGCTGTATCACAAGAAGATATTATGTTATATTCAGTAGGTGATAAAGCACAATATAAAGAGTAAATTTCTTTTGCATCAAGAGCTTGTCTCTTGATTATCTCTTCCTGACTCATTTCGCTAGACTCAACAGTGTCATTTCCTCTTTCTGAGACAGATGCAGCTTTAGGAATGATTCTTTTTTCTACAACGTCCCATTCCAGAGGATCCTTTGATCTTAAGAATGCCTTCATCTTGTTCTTCCATATGTTGTAGTCCTTTCCATCAAAGTAAGGCGGTCTGGTGTTGTTTTGCCCTTCTACCAGCCCTGGAGCCAACATACTAGCCATGGATCTTTTACTCTGAAGTAAAACACTTCAAACAAAGTGAGTACACGAGCTCTGATACCAATTGAGATAGCTAGTATAAGCACCTAGAGGGGGGTGAATAGGTACACAAACAATTTATCGAGATACGGAAGCGATTCTAGGCAGCCGATAGAAAGGAGTTCACAAAATTATCTACGATCAAAGTAAAGAGAGTAAGGAGAGAAGATTGAACACAAAGTTTATAATGGTTCGGCTTAATCCAAGCCTATGTCCACTTTTCTGCACTGACAGCCCACCGGCTGAATTTCACTATGAACAAAAGAGAAGTTACAGCTCAGCTTTTCCTTGATTCCACAGTGTAGATGTTCTATCACACCTCCTCAAGGTTTCTCACAAATATAGACTCTCTTTTGGTATACAAATATTCGCTCAAAGGAATTGTCTAAACAACAAGGAGCTTCAGACTTTGAAATTCTTCTATTGCGCACACCTCAACAACTTAGAATGTATTCCTTATATACTCCTTTATGCCATCATACTCGTTGGCACTTACCAAAGGAATTCCTCCAATCTACCCGTTGGACGGAATCAATTAGGAAGATCATTCGGCTATTAAAGGAACGTGTCGATAACCCATCAATCTTGTTCGCCCATACAATCAGGATCTTGGTTTCCATAAGTAGAACCTTCCAAGAATATTTAGGCAATCATCGATTCCTTAATCTTTGAGTCAATCACGATCAATCAAAGAATTCGGTTGAGTCTTTTCCAGCCACGAGATCTTCTCCAGTTGATAAGGTCAAGCCCTTAACAAAACATCCAGTTCTGGGTAACCTTTCTTCAACGGATCAGAGACTATCAATGAGGATAGACTTTGAGTCTTGAGTCTGGCTGTCCGGAGGTCTTCAGACTTTAAATGGCAGAGTCTGCAAACCTTCAAACTAGACTGATGGAAACGTTTTGTCAGCTTCAAAATACTTTGAGAGGATTTCTCCAACAATATCCACTCAATAATCCATCGACCGGGAACAATTTAAAGATTCAGCCTAACTATAAACCCGTCACATATATTCTTGACGTCTCAAGAATAGGTCTAGTTGTAACTAATCTTATGGAATCATTCATAAATAAAAAATAATTTGACAAATGAATGAATACGTCATTGCCATTAATTAAATAATAATAATGAAAGTACAACTGAAATCTTTAATATGTAACTATTACATATTAGCTTTAGGGCATACATCCAACAATCTCCCACTTGCACTAAAGCCAACTTGTCTGGTACATCAAACACATTTTGTCAATATGCCTTTTAAAAGAAGACTGAGGTAAGGCCTTAGTGAAGGGATCTACCACATTTTCCGCTAAGGCAATTTTCTGCAAGGCGATATCACTTCTCCCAACAATTTCTCTGATGAGATGGAAGCGTCTCTCAATGTGCTTGGACTTCTGGTGAGACCTTGGTTCCTTAGCTTGAGCTATCGCCCCATTGTTGTCACAAAACAATGTAATCGGTTGCTCAATTGAATGAACGACTCCAAGTTCATAAAAAAACTTCTTCATCCAAGAAGCTTCCTTTGTTGCTTCAGAAGCAACTACATACTCCGCCTCAATGGTGGAATCAGTGGTTATGCTTTGTTTGGAACTTTTCCAACTAACTGCACCACTATTGAATGTAAAGACATACCCAAACGCAGATTTATAATCATTAGGATCCAATTGAAAATCGGAATCGGTATAAGCTACAAATTTAAATTCTCCTTCTCCATATATCAAGAATAGATCCTTAGTTCTTCGCAAGTACTTAAGAATATTCTTGACTGCTATCCAATGCTCTTCTCCTAGATCAAACTGATATCTGCTAGTAATACTTACAGCATGCGCAATATCAAGTCTAGTACATATCATAACATACATTATGCTTCCAATAGCGGATGCATATGGTATCTTTGCCATCCACTCTTTTTCTTCAAGAGTGTTGGGACTATCTCCTTTGAAAGACGGATCTCTTGCCTAAAAGGCAATAATCATCTCTTGGAACATTGCATGTTAAAACGTGTTAACACTCCTTAATTTGTAACCCACTATCGTTTGTTTATGAGATTTATATGCATTTTAAATATATATGCGACCTCTCTCTATTGGTAAATTTAAATTTTTCAGTTGGACATTCTAGCACATTTTCTCTCCTTAATTTGTAACCCCTATAGTGGGTGCGACATCGACAGCCTTGGAATCCAGGTTGGTTCAGGTCCTTGACACTTGATCACGAGACAAATAAAAGACAAAGGGGGCATGGGGTGTTGCTAGCATCAAATGAACAATGAACCAAAGATTGGTTTAGGTCCCGTGGCACGATGCAACAACGATGGGCAGCGCTGGCAATTCGGTCTCAATGCAACAACGGGTGAGGTGAAGATGATTGGCTCTCTCTCTCTCTCTCTCTCTCTCTCTCTCTCTCTCTCTCTCTCTCTCTCTCTCTCTCTCTCTCTCTATGTGCAACCCTAGCAGTTGCGACATCAAGTCCATGACATTTGATCACGAAGCAAATAGGGAGACATAGTTTGCAAGGGGTGGCTAGGCCTAAAGTTGGGGTTTTTGTTAACACCCTTGTATATGCACTTCAACAAATCTCCCTCACATATGAATCTCCTATGTTGGGCTCGCTCCCTCTTAATCGAGGCATCCTTCTATAATAGTACTATCTCAACTCAAATCATCACCTTGGCATAGCCAAGTAATGGCAAATATTGGCGAGGAACAACATTTGCCCTTTAGACTCTGCCTTAATTATCTTGGCCAAACCAAGCTTTTGTCGGGATGTCGTGAGAAACCATCCTTCATCTTGATAAAGGAGTCAAATTTGAGATAATTTTTTTTTTTTGAAATATTTATCAAATGCTTGTCGACAATGAGGGCTTATCAATCAATCATTAACTTTTATACCACTTATAAGGTCGATGCAACGGAAGCCTAATACCTTTAGCAAAATAGACCATCATGACCGGATTTGTCAATATATTCAATTAAATTCAGTTTCACATAAAAGCTTGAATCATTGAGACATAATCCAAATGGGATATATTAGTTATTCAACTTTACTCCACATTTGAATGTGATATTTCTTTTTGCCTGACACTCGCGAGTGCAACTTAACGATAAATCCAACGTGGAACTTCTCCCAATACAAATGTAGGCATAGATTTCAATGTGTTTCCTTTGAGCACGAAAGGTGAGATTTTTGTAAGGTCTAGAGTTGAAGCCATGAGAAAAGAAAAAAGAAGCACGTGGCCGAATCATTGATTTTCTTCACGAAAATGAAATCCTCGTTCTCCTATTACATAAGTGATACATTAAGAACCGGTCTGCCGAATCGATGAGACTAGCTCTTAGACTTGATAGACAAAGGTGGCACGCCAAAAAAATGTAGGTCTTGACGATCCCAACCCACGCGGAACCAAGCATTCGTATCCAGTCTCACTTGTGAAATACAAGCGATGTGGGACTTATTCATAGCTGATGGACCTCTATATGCACTTCCCCTTCGTCCCTTAAACCTGTGAGTTAGTCTAACTGATTCTCTAGGATCTTTTCTTAGATTATCACTTCTCAAAATGAAATTCTCATTTAAAATCATAAAACTTGGCAAAATTAATATTCAGTTGTAAAAAGTGCAAAAGATTGAGGGAGCACCTAGCAATCATTGTCGATACTTCTATATACGGTATTATTCATCCTTTAGTTTGTAGAATAAAAATTTGCTTTAACAGCTTGAATGGAATTTCATAAAAAAATTAAAAAATAAATAAATCTGAGATTGAGATCATTCAAACTTACTATATAAACAGTAGAGATATCAAATTCCCCATTTGAGAGGTTAGCATGGTGTTCCAATTTGGACGGACAAATTATACCCCATATCACTGCCCCTTTGCACCAGGTCGAATTCCAACCATCCATTCCTTATCTTCCAGAGGGTGATCTTCTATCCATTCTAAGGGAACTCTTGGACACACATAATTTTCATGTCGGGATTTCTTATTCACATACACGACTGTTGTTTGACCGCATGCATCGTGTAAAGCCGTAAGATCATCACAGTGGTTGGTCGAGCAGTCATGACTTGATTACTTTACAAGCCAATAATCATTGGTCTCATTTCCTAATCTATCCTGGGCATTAGAAAACTTTGATTAGTCTGTAAGAAATAGGTGCGCAACACCGGTCTTACGGCATACTCGCATTGTGGTGGGGCGAGGATAGACGAGGTCACCCAGTTGGCGATGGTACATGGGCAAAATCTGCTGCCTCAAGCTGAACATCCCCTTGCAGTAATCTATAATCTGAAAAACAGAAAGAAAAAAAAAGGTTACGGCGACTATTCTTGTCGGAGGTAGATTAGAATGTCAGAATTAGTGCAGGTGCTTTTGATTTTCGGATGAAAGATTTCATGAAGTAGTTGACATGTGTCTGTGCACAACTGGATTGTCACGTTATCCTTCATCAAGCTCTTCGATGGTGAGACGAAAAATGACTTTATGTGCATTGGTGCGAGTCAATATCACAGTGTTCATATATCTCCAAAATGATTTTGCCAACGACATATAGATCGATCTTTATGCAAAGTCGGATGATATATTTGTTTGATCAACTAGTCATATGGATTAATGTTGATGCAACAATTGGGAAGATCTCATACTTACGAGGTTAATTTGGTGGTTGAATGGGACGTGCTTGTACATTTAAACAAATGAGAATTTTGAATATATTCATGAAGAAAAAATTGAAAAGATCATAAAAATCCACAAGGAATTTAAAAGGATATGCATGAAATGATTAGCAGAATTTGAGCTTCCTCACTTGTGATGATTAGAAGTGAGGAAATGTCAAGTTAAAATGCATTACTGATTAATATAAGCAGAATTTAGGCCATAGTGACTGACAGGAAAATTCATTATATGTGATGAATGTCATAATCAAAATGCATTTTCTCAAGTTATTTGTAAATCCATCTTGAGAATGTTGAATAATGATAGATGATTCTTATATCCCAAACACCAAACCCACGAGACTAAATAAATAATTCAGATAAGTGCCAAACTACGGCACAATGCATACATTTTCGATGCAGCAAGATGGGTCTCTCAACTTCCAACTTTTATATTTAACTCTTTCTATAGCACTGGAAAATTTGAGTTTACATTGAAACATTTTAGGACATAAATTTCGAAGCGTTCAATAAATTAGGAATTTATTTTAAGATTTTGAATGTATTGGTGGGCAATTTTTTTTGTTGGGCTATCAGATCACATTAAATTTGCATTAAATTCGAATTCCCAATTATTGTCCTAAGAAGTGACGAGTGGGCAAATAATATCCCATAGATAAGGGGGGACCTATTAGCCCCTCTGTTTTTAGCACGTGTTGAGATAATGACGAAGACATTGCATTCATTATCCATTTCGTCTTGTGACTGAAGCTGTGGTTTTGGGGCCTCCAAGGCAATGGAGGTCGCCTCATCTCAAGTTCACACAACAAATTTGTCCGAACGCCTCTCTTTTTTCGTGTCTTTTGCTGCATGTATTTGTGTGCATTTGCCAGGATTAACCATACCCTGCAGAACTGTAGAGCACGTTGTAGCCAAACACCGTAGTTCAATCACTGTCATGGCACATCACAATAAATATATATATATATAAAGAACTTGTGGCACCGGGGCATTGCAAAGTTGGACTCGACAAAACCATAAACGAAATACTCTGTACCATGGTATGGAGCTCCTATGGTAACCCTTACAAGAGGTACTTATGCTAATTGCACACTTTCATCCTTGCTAATGATAATATATATATATATATTTATGGGTGTTCTTTATATATAAAGACACACGAGAACTCTAATCTCGTGTACAAAAAAGACATGATGATTACTGAGATAGGGAGCAAGTAGAGTATGTTAGAGATAATGAGGAATTTCGTGGCTTAAAGAAGAGTTAATACCTTGCTATATAAAAAAAAGTGCGGACGAAATGCTCATCGAAATCTGGATCGATGAGTAAAGGTAGTGGAATGTAATGGTAATCTGGAAGTAAATATGAACAATTGGGCGTTCTTTGATTGATTAAGATTTCTTTATAAAAGTTACAATGCAGTAATATTTAACTCACCATCAACTGTTACAAGCGGTTGCTAAGACTTCACTACTCAATGCTTATATTGACTCCACTACTCATTAATTACTGTCGACTAAAATACTTGGCAATTTTTTTGTGTCTGTCTCACAAAAAATCACAAACACTATCCTCATGACATGTTTATCTTATATTGATTTTCATCTTACAAAACATTTGAAATTGATAACTCTATAACACATCTACCTCAAATTAATTTTTGTATAACAAAGGGCCCAAATTGGTACCCTGATCCAAATCTACCACCCATTGTCATTCCATTCTATATCCTATCAAAATGCATCAGTGTTAACACACGTGACAAATGATATGAAAAATGACAAACTCAACGTAGATATCTACGTGTTATATATATCCTTCAATGTCACTAGTTTTTTATCATCTTTTGATAGTGCACACACTATGTTCGGTGGGTGGAAATCTATCTATACTGGAAATGTCATTATGCATTTTAAATAAATACTAACCATAAAAAGAAAGTAAGAGTAGGGCTTTTCACGGGGATGAACGTTGAAGTTTCTAATAAAGTAGAAAGATATTGTCTCGAATCTGAGAGATTTTTATTAGCGCTATTTGAACATGCTCAATCTGGCCAGTTTTATCCGCCTACCAAGGCAATAAATTGAAAAAACCCTAGATTTTGGGACTCCCATTTCTTGCAAGGATTGACTCTACACCAAAAAAATCGTCCAAAACGGTTGATGCGTGGAGCACGTTTGGAGACAAACAGCGTACTGCGATCACTGTCATGGTACGTCCCGATAAGGAAACAGATCCACGTGATTTGCACTTTTTCGCCGAACGTGTCCCTCATCCCATGGTTCAATGCAAAATGGGGCTCGGACGGATCCACCCAACGGAATATTCTGTGGTACAATTCGAATTCCTATATATACCTAAAAGATATAGTTACACTAATTGCACTCTAGTCCTTAACAAAGAGTAAATAGCGAGATTTTATAGCTCGCAATCGACTGTTACGAATGGTTATTAAGACTCCTTCACTCGACGTTTACATGAATGACTACATGACTCTATTACTAAATGGTTACACCAATTTCACTACTTGATAGTTAAACAAATCTATTACCTAAACGATTATATCTACTCTACTACTCGATGGTTGCATCAACTCCAATACCTTAATGGTGTCTATTGTTGACTATAACATTTGGACATTTTCTCATAAAAAAAATGAGTAATTTATCAACCATTCATTTCTTTTAAGTTAGATAATTAAGAGTCATCATATACCCCATTATCATCGGTAAATTTGATTGCTTGCTACCCAATTACCTCTTGAATTATTTTTAGGGACAAATAATTGACGTATGGCTCAATGAATGGCATCACTTGCAATTTGTTTACTAAGTCTTCCTTTCTTGAAATTACTGGGCCTTCAATTAATTATTTGGGCCATCTTTCAAAAATAACTCAAAGATTTTGTCCAATTTATTAATGTTGAACGTGCAAACTTGAGTGTCTTTAGTCTTAGCCATTGTTGTTTTCTTTATTTTGGAAGGCTTTAAGGCTGGAAAAACATAAAACTTGTTGAGCGCTTCTTCTTTTGCCACAACTATTTTAATATTTTATGTTGGTTAGATTCATCCACTAACTCATATATTTCGAATGAAGCCACGTTTTGTGTAACATCTTCATTATTTTATTTTTTTATATTAAACACATCAATTTTTTGACGTCAAATTACAAAATTAATATATATGGTACATATATATGTCGGACGATAGATATGGATTGGATACTGATTTGGAATTTTTACTAGTATTAATCATAAAAATAAAAATAAATAAGTAAGAGTAGAGTTTTCCATGAGGATAAACAATGAAGGTTCATGATATGTATTTTTCTAATAAAGTAGAGAAATATTGTCTCGAATCTAAGAGATTTTTATGGGTGCTCGTCCGTTTGTATTTCGACACGTCCAAATTGGGCCCAATTTTTTCCACCTATCAAGGCAATAAAATAACGAGCCTTGAATTTCTCCTTGATCCCTCCAAAGTCTCTTTATTAACATAAAAAAACTGGTCCCCCCATCAACGTCGAAAGAGAAACAACATAATTTTTCATTTCAATGTGAAACACGACGACATAAAGTAATTCTGAGAATTTACTACATTTTTTGTCCGTTTTGTGCTGACGTAATGGCTTGAGTGATTTGGTGACGTCCCTCAACATACTTTTCTCGACACCAATTGATGGTCTAGTCTTATCGGAACCAAAGGAAAAGGGGTCTAGTATTCGATTTGGATTGGTGGATATTTTGCTCAAATTGTAACTTCATTGACTAAGAATAATTTTTGAGACTATGTCTCTCGTTCAGAGAATGAAATCAAAGGATCAAACTGATTTGTGTGTTGTTATAAAAGATTGATAGAATAGAAAGATTTAGATAAGTCGTATTATGTGAAAAGTAACATAAAAGTCCATTTATTGCCTCTATTCATGATTGTAGGTATGTCTATTGCTTTTACATTTTATTTTTGTAATTTTGACCATTTCATCCTTTTCATGACACCAGTGTAAGATTAATGCGTTGTTTCTTTCATCGGTCAATAGCAAACTTACAAAAGCATTCTCGTTCTTGCCCTTGGCAGGTGACTAAGAAAACACATGATGATGGAGCCACTGTACCACTGAAACTGAGTTGATACGAAGTGGGGGACAAGATTTGATTTGATTCTCGAAAGTCGTGAATGAAAGGCAGGTCAAGCCAATTGAGCGACGTCTTTTTCGATCTTTCCACGTTTAAAATTGATTATGAATCATCTTGCTTGCATATTCTTCTGGAGGGTCACTTCGTGTGTCAATTTCTTGCTCTTTATCTATTTGACATGCATAAGACATTGAGTGAAATTCATTTAATAAGATGACCAAAGACTTCCAAACACCCCATTCTTAATAAACAAAAAAAGAGGTTGAAACGCATCCGTTTCCGAAAATAAGGGCACAAGAGAAAGCGAATACATGATACTAGTGATCCACGGTGTATTTGCTGATTGAATGCTAGATTAGTGAAACTGAGTACATAATCGCAAGTTGTACATTCTATAAGTGAAAGTATTTGGTAGATGGCAAACTATTTAACTGGTTAGGGGTTAAATAAATACCGGAAGTATTCAAATTTAGGTGTCTCTACCAACTTATTTTAAATTTTTTACTTGGAGGAGTACAAAACTACAAGATTAAATTGAATTTATTAGTGTGTGGTTTGATTCGTAAGTTATCAAGTCAAACTTGACTTTATTATTACTTGTTAAATCTTTCGATATCGTTGATATTATATATATATGTAGATATTTGATAAAATTATTAACATTTGAATTTATCAAAGAAATTTTGGCAAGATATCTTTTAGCCCATTAACTCGACTTAAAAGTGTAATTTGCCAACCAAATATATATTTTCTTATACACGAGACATCATGAAATCAGGATAACGAAATCTTGATGGTCAAGAAGTTTAAAAAAAAAACTAAGGTGTAATAATGAAAAGCAAGAAACAAGTCTTAAAATGGTTAGCAGAAAAAGGGGTTCTAATTAGCAATACTTTAGAGAGTAAAAATTATCTAAGTACGTAACCCTAATTAGTTAATGTTGCAACTTAAATTCATTTAAGGCCTTATTGGAGTGCTAATGAATTATTGGGGAGAGAGACAAATAGGTCTAAGCAAGTCCCTTAAAAATTTCATCTCGATCTTCGTTCGAATCTTGAGATCACCAGAATATAAAATAATTAGAGGGTACTTCCTCTCTTTAGGAATGAAAAAGATGCAGGAAGAATTAGGAATATGAGACATGGAGGCATCAATATATTAAAATAAAGAACACGTTTATGAAGCTCACTGTCCTCACAATTTGCAGACAGAAAGGCTGCGAAAATCTTCGTAGAAGTGAAACCTTCTTTTAATTTTGATGAGGAGCCCTTTAACCAAATCGAGCATCCAAAAAATTCCTGGTTAAAGGAGTGCTAATGAATTATTCTGGCGTGGGGGGTGGGTTGTTGAGAGTTGAAGCACCTTTGCCCTACCACCAAAAAGAGACGATGCAAAATCAAAGCACCTTGTCCTATGTCCTATCAGACAAGTGAATCGCGTCCTCCATTTTCTCAACCAATTTCTCATTTATTTTCCCTCCCGTTTTATAACATATAAAAGCTGGTAAGGCTTCCCAATGATTACTAGAAATCATTATTCTATGAAAATATCTCCCGTTACTATAAACTTTTTTCCGTCACTAAAGAAATGCTAATAAATAATATAAAATATCATGTGCAAACATGGGCTAATACATCTAAAGATAAACAAACACATAGACAAAGTTATAGTTGTAAACTCATTTATTCACATAACAATGACAATATTTAGCTAATGAATGAGGATTTCAGAAATTGGGTGATTTAGTTAAAACGTGTAAAATGAGAAATCAAACCACAGTAATTAGATGAGCACTTATCAGAATATACATTCTAGTTTCAAATTAAAATTGAAATCATAACTCAACTATATACATTTTGCGCAGACTTTTTTAGAATTTTGTACTCAATAATTCAGTAACCACAATGATTGACTTATAATAATAATTCATCCTGCAATTAAATTAAAATTTGCTTTAAGATAGAATATTCTGCAATATAACTCCTTACTTCTTTACCTTAGAGATTTAAAAATTCTTTGTAGGGAGCGAGTTTGGTCATAAATTGCTTTTACTTCATCCGTTGCTCCAAAGTGCATGTTGCGTGTTATTCATGAGCAACTAAAAATACGAGAAGTATCTTAGAATACAATAATAATGATAAGCATACTTCTAAAAATATAGTATTTCTAAAAAAAAAATTAATTCAAATCTGTTGAAATTAAATTATAATCAGGATTATTATTTCCAATACTCAGCATTTATTGATTCTAATAAATTTATTGGTATATCGAATTATTACAGCATACAAATTATGATTACACGAAATTTCGCTAGAGCATGTTAACACAACAATTCTCGGATGGTATGAAAATTTACATACTGAAAATAGTCTCTATATTGAAAGCTAAATGGTTAATATCATGAAAAACTCTAAACTAGTATACTTGTGACAAATTTATTCCAAACTAATTTTTTAACTACCAAAAAACCACTTACATGAGCATAAATTTGGCAAAGATGAGTGTAAATTCATCACTAAGAGAAATGTACCAGTTAAGAATTTTTAATATTAAAAAAGTTAGTTTCAATAAATTTATCACATGTATACTACTTTGGGTTTTTTTGTGGTATTAACTTATAAAAGAATTACTTCACAAATGGAAACTTGTGATGGTAACATAGTTGGTCAAGTCATACAAAATTAATTCCAACGGACATGAAGAAATGGTTCCAATTTCGAATATGGAACACATCTCAATCTCAAAAGTCCTTGGTTCATCTAAGGCGGTGCCGAGTTCAACGCTTGACTTTATTTTTTTTCTGAGCACTTGACTTTATTTACACACTCACACCTTGTTAGGGTTGCTGTGACAAGCTCATCTATCGGGACCTTATTGTTCAAATAATGTTTTATAACCAGCGTACCACCCTCGTAATAAAGCTCGGACATTTGTTGATATTGGTCACTCTCTTTTGGACAGTTTTTCGCTCACCTGAAAACATTTTTTCAAAGTTAATCTTTTCTATCTCTAGTCTCTTTCCTTGCCTCCACGGCTATAAATAGAGCAAGCCTGCCCTCACCACACCACACCGCCTACACTCTCTTCCTCGTCTAGTTTTGCTCTCTCTCTCTCTCTCTCTAAACACCCAGAAGCCTAGCCTCTCTCTTCTCTTGCTCTTTCTCTTTGAGATTCTCGACAATGGCGAGCAGGAACCTTGGCCAGATTCTCCGGAGGGAGAGAAGCAAGGTTGACCAAAGCATGTTGAACAGCCTGCTTGCCATCTTCGACGACGAGAAGTTCATGAAGGAGATGGTGGACACTCACGCTCCCGACGAAGGAGACGTTGACGTCCAGTCCCTCTTCCTTCTCGTCGACAACGCCCTCCATGGAACTGCCGCAATCGCCGACTCCGTCATCAACCCTAAGGTAAAAATTGAAATAATGCCATATGTTTTGTTTCTGTGTGGGGGTGTGTGAGAGATACAGTCTAAAATGGTTTATGGGGTAAGCGGTACTGAATTTGACCATCTTTCGCAAACAAACCCAAGGCTGCATGTGATTGGCCGAATATAACTCTACATCGGATATCTTTTATCCACTCTGATATTTGTCGTAATGTGAAAATATTGATAAAAAAAATTCTCACCTAGATGGTGAGGTATAATGTGGGTATGGTGTATAACATAAGTCAATCTTCCACACTTACCACATACTTTATTAGATATTAGAAATTTTATTATACCTTTGTCCATTTCTTTTTTATTTTATCTAATAAAGGCGAAATTCCTCAACAATAATGGACCTAGATCTTTGGGGTGGAGACCCAATATTTTACTAGGACAGTTACGCCACGTACAATTATGATGAAGACTATCCAATCTAACAAGGACAGAAGGAAGTGACGTGACATCTCTCCCGGTCTCCTCTCTCTCTCTCTCTCTCTCTCTCTCTCTCTAGATCATGCTTTACTTGCTCCTGCCTTGACTTCGCCAAGATGAAAAGATAAAGATAAAGCAATCGATATGATAGACATGCATTATTGAGCTACGGGCGAAAGCACGTTAGTTGTCCACCCCGCTTGGTCCTTTTCTACTTGCTTTTTTTATCTTTTGACATGGCCAAGGAAAAACAAGAAAGATAAAGCAATTGATTTGAAAATTGCATCGTACATAATTAATTAATCTTTTTTTCATAAGAGTATTTATTAATTTGCCCAACAGTGAAAATTTCAATTCTTTTGTATTCAGGAGTAGATTTCGAATAAAAATACGTTTGGTGAAAATTTTGTTACTGAAAATAAATTTTTCTTTTTTTGTTCTAGGAACTAGATTTGAAATGGAATTGAGAATTAAAAAAAGTTGATTTTTTATTTTCGGGAATAATTCTAGAATCAAGCACTCGTTTTCTCTCTTTTCTTTTCTTTTTTCTTGTTCTTCTTCCCTCTTTCTTCTTCTTCAACTGCTGCCACCACCGCTGCCGCCACCCTTGCTCGCCACCATACGCCATACGCCGCCCACCGCCACCAATCACTAGCGATCGATCTGGCGAGCTCGTTGGAGGCTCGCCAGGCTAGGGCGAGATCCAACGAGCTCACCGGAGGCTCACCCATCCACTAGTGAGCAAGGCTCGGCCTCGCCAAATCAAGCGAGATCGAGCCTCGCCTGTGGCCAGGTGGGCCTCATTGGGCCTCCCCCAGCCACCGGCGAGGCCACTCGCCCAGCCAAGGCTCAGTTGAGCCTCGCCTAATTGCCGACGAGGCTCAACTAACTGAGGCACGGCCTCACCGAGGGTCGGTGACACTCTGGTGACGTTGCCAGCCACCTTGAAGAAAAAGAAGGGGAGAAAGAAATGAAAAAAAATAAATAAAATTATCTAAAAATTTAAAAAAAAATTGATTTGAAGTAGCAATTTTGAAGACAATGACAAATGCAATTCTATTCCAATAATTAAAATTTTTGGCAGTTATCAAACGGCTTAAAATATTTAAAAGTTATTCCCAAAAATAGAATAAAGAAGAATTATATTTTTTCCCGGGAACAGAAGTGTTACTAAACCCGCCCTAAATAGAACTGTTGATGGCTCAAGAGAAAATGATAGCTACCAATTATCATCCCCTTAGAAATATATAGAATTTTCATGTTTCGCATCCGCTCTTCCGTTTCTGTGTACTATGTTGCAAAAGGTCGAATGGCTAGAGAATCTTCTAACGGTAAAGTTAAATGACATTCGCCAAAAAATTTACTTTTCTTAACCAGGAAGCAATCCACTAGCACTTGCAGTCAATTTTTGTGAGGCTTTTATTGATCTATCTAGTCACGAGATTATCTATTCATTCTTCATTCAACGTCACGATAGTCGATATGGCATAAGGGATTAAATCGGCCTTATTATAAGTTGTTACTCATTTAATTGATTATAGCTGTATTTTGTTAAGGGTGTTCATTTATTCCCTATTTCCGTAGGGTTTGGACAATCATTCTTTTAGTTTTACCTTTAGAATTCTTTTGTTTAGTATGATTTAATAAGCTTTTTCTGAAAATTGAGGAATCTATAACACTTACAAAACCAATCAGACAAAATTGTATTATTATCAACGATAATAATTAGGCAAAAATCATTCTTAAAATGTTTAAATTTTTTTAAATTTTACACGAAACAATTGCACCTTAATATATACCTTTATCACTAGTGACTTTTTTTAATAAAAACTGACGATTTTTTAGATATAAATTCTGATCATATCTCTATACATAATTTCTATGATATAACTGTGGATTTCCTTAGTTTAGCAGTTAAAAACCCAAAAAAATAAAAAAAAAAAATCTCATAATTTCTTTTAATTAGCACCTCCCTTCCCCTCTGCATCTCTAACAATAAGTCGTACATATGCATACACTATAGGGCACTCAAGGATCTGGAGGCCCTGCATTCAAGCCACCAAAAGAAGGCTTCAATCCACCCCTAGCCGCAATCAACGAAGTGGCTTGTGAGGTATGGTACTATGTCCCTTCTAACAATTTATTTTCGTTAAGTGAAGAATGGCTGTTGCTTTGGCTATTTTTTACTGTTTTGAGCTCGGTAATAACTAATCCCATTTATCAACATTATCAACATCATGTTATCAGATCACATGCAAGGCATTAGACACCAAAAATGTGCGTGAAACGATGATCTCGATCTTTCATGAGCTGTCGAGCTACTCCTGGGTCAATAAAGCTGTGATTACCCTTTCGTCGCTTGCTCTATTCTACGGCGACTTTTGGCGACTCGCTCAGATCCAACCATCGGACAAGCTCGCGGAATCGCTGGCCATACTGAAGGGGTTACCTGCAATCACCAAGCCCTCGGACGTGCAAAAGATCCAAGTGTATGGAGTTCTGAATGAAATGATCAAGACCACATTGAGCATGACCGAGTGCATCGTGGAGTTCGAGCACGACAGTAAGGACGTTCCCGAGCTGTCCACAGCAATCGACATCCCAAGCAGCGTTTATCAGATCATCATCAGTGTCCTCGCTTGCTCGATTCAGTTCACCAGCCTCATCAGCCTCGTCGATGAGTACGAGCCATTAACGATCCCTTTTTTTGTGTCTCTTTTGGGAAAAAAGAAACATGTTTTATGGCTTTTATTTTATTTCTTTATGAAAATATGTAATGAATCATCTAAAAGCATTTTAACCGACTCGAATTTTAAAGGAGAGCATTCTTTTTTTTTCTTTTTCTTAAAGAGGGATTCCTGTTATTTTCAGCTACAAGGGAAAAGATCTTCCGACCTTTGTTCGGAAAGTGAACATGATCCACCACACTATCAAGAGACATTATGAAGATTACAAGCAAAAAAAGGGTAAATGTTAATTTTTCGATTTGTTATATTTATGCTTTGAATATTAGACTAACGTTCTCATCAGTTTCAATTTGAATGCAGAGGAAATTAGAGAGTATCAGAGGCTGCAGCGACTATTCAATGCCCCTACGGATAATGTGGAGCTCATCAAGGCCTTGGTTTACATCAAGGACGATCCTCAGCCACTTTACATTGGCTCAAAGAAGACCACGGTTCAATCTTCTAACTCTCTAATTCCACAACACTTTATGTTTTTTTTTTTTTTGGTCAAACTTTATGTTCATAGTTAAGTACCACAATGATGCTATGGTCGTAAACTCGTCATTGTCAAAGATCTCTTTTTCAACTGACTTGCTGAAATCAAAACTTAACATTTGTTATCACCTAAGTGGCACTTATATACCTAGTTTTGGGCCTCGCATAAATTTTTGTGGTTGACTTTAGTGGTAGCGACCAACGGAGTGAAATGTTGATCCTCCTTCATCGTTCCCCTACATACAGGATAAGGTCGAGTCCCTGCGGAGGAAGAATGTGATGCTGCTGATTTCTGACCTGAAGTTGACCTCTCACGACCTTTCCATCCTCATCAAGATCTACAGCGAGCGCAAATTCCATGAGGAGCGCTATGAGATCGTGTGGGTTCCCATCATCGAGCAAGAAGGCGAGGACGTGAACAACCAGTTCAAAAATCTACAGTCGCAAATGCCTTGGTACTCAGTGCGCTACCCGACACTTATCAACAAGGTGACCATCAAGATCATCAAGGAAAAGTGGCACTATAGGCAAGAGACCATCGTGACTGTGTTGGATCCCCAGGGAAGAGTCTCAAACAAAAATGCCATGAGCATGATTAGGCTTTGGGGATGGGATGCTTTCCCTTTCACTGAATCAGTGGGAGCAAGCCTATGGAGCAAACCTGGCATCAGCTGGTTTGAGCTCTTGCTGACTGACATGGTCATTTCTAAGATAAATGAAGCTGTAAGTAGTTCTATGTCTTTTTAATTCCTTTTCACTTTCCTTTTACACATTCGCTTAAGGAAGAAAAACTGTGCTCTGAGTTAATTTATAAAAAGATCTTAATTAATTTATTGAGAGGTGGAAAGATTTTTATTTGAATTTAGAATCAATTGAAGGAAACTAAGCAGACCATTTCACAGTGTCTTGTTTCTGCTAACGTATGCTACCCATCTTATGTTAGAGGTAGGCTTTGCCGAAATTTTGTGGAAAACTTGAAACTAGAGGATGATCGTTTGCTTTTGTATTGTAGAGATATGCGGACTAATCCGTAAGAACCTTTTTCATCGATTACTTATCCATTGATTATCATTGATCAGATCAAGTCTCGGAAGTACATCCTCCTTTATGGAGCTGAAGACAACAAGGCAATTCAGGAAATTGAGGAGCCAGTGAAGAAGATCATCGAAGATGGCGTCCCCATCGCCGCCTACAATGTCACCAAAAATCAGCTCTTCTGGAGCCGCTTCGAGAGCCTTATGCTCTCGAAACTGCAAACCAAAGCGGATGTGCACGAACCCCTCATGCGGGACATCCTCTGCCTCTACACCAACTTCAAGAAGGATGGTGGGTTCGCGGTCCTCACGAGGGGGTCGCAGGTTGTGATCAACGACTCGATAATCGACGTCACCAAGGTCTTGTCCCAGTACGAGACCACTTGGAAGAAGCAGGTCAAAGGGAACGAGAAGACGTTCGACGCGGCCTTCAAGGAGCACCGCGAGCGGTTCTTCGTCCTTCCGAGGTGCCACCACTTCTACATCCCGAACATGGTGGGCTACATCCCGGAGGACGTGAAGTGTCCGGTTTGTCCCCGCATGATGAAGAACATTGTCAAGTTTGAGTGTTGCCATGGTGCACATTAGGGAACCTATGCGTCTCTCTGTTGGTCCATGTCCACAATAAAGGAGTTATGCGAGAACTCCATAGGCCGGGACATGAAACAAAAGGCCTGTTTGCTGAGTCCTTTGAGTTTGTGAGTTGCCTACGTTTAGGGCAACCATTATCTAAGTTGGCATGTACAAGTACTTCGTTCGAGCACGTGGTTTTTCGCTCTGAAAATGCTTTGGTCCTCTTTCTCGTACTCCCTGCATCTACAAAATGACCATGTACAGTCCAAAAGCAACTTAGTGAATGGATGAGCAACTTAACATTTAAATAATTGACCACACTTTCATTTAATAACTTAAATTTTTAGAGACAGACTACTAGACCTTAGAGCAATTGGCTTCAGCAAGAAATCATGGAAAAGGAAAATCGAAGATAGAGAGAATAACTAGGTGAGGATTTTCCACATTCAATATCTAATTGATATTCGTAGACTTGTAGCAGCCTATACTGTAGTGAGAGAACGACCCAAAGGAACTATATACGAAATATGTCATTGACACAACAAGAGTACTGTTCGATTGGACTGAGACAAAGAAACATTGCGGGATCGAAGAATGACATATAAAAAGCAAATATAAGTGATTGAGCAAGAAGAGCGTGGAAACTTAGGGAGAGCTCCATATATAAGGGAACGTAGAGATCACCAAGGACCAATTGAATTGTGCTAATTGCACAGCTGGACAAAAAGTCTTCTTCAAGAACTCATGTCCATCCCGTTGGTAACATGTTGTTGTGGTCATACTGACGGGCATTGGAGAAATACGGGTTTAGAGGTGTTGGCACCTATAATTTTAATGACCTATTTATGCATTCATTGCATATAAAATTAGGGATCAAACACTCACCCCTAAACAAAAATATTAGGTTAATTACACATAAATATTAGGAGCATTTTTATGGTAATAAGCCCATGTAGGATATTTTAATTGCATTAAGGCTAGGAGGTCTTCAGCATAAGTGAAATAGAATAAGCCCGTGTAAATTGAAATTTCGGCCAAGCCCGGCCCAAGTTTACACGTTGATATTGCAGTTAGAAGTAGTAGGGACATACTTGTATTAAAAGCTTCGGTCAATTGGAGGACAAAAAAAGGAAAGGAGTAGAGGGAATTGAATAATAAGATATATTCATGACCTGACCATATGTGGTGAAAGGAAAATATATATGAAAGAGGAAAGAGACGAAGGCAGATGATATTTGGACTATACTCACAAAGTGAAAGTAGAAAATTGTGTCCTTTTCTTTGAAACGCAATTTCCTCACATATAAAAAGAACATGTCAGGACACTTCGCAGGGGAGGACGGCTATTTTTTCTTGAAGAAGGGCACGAATAGAAAAAGGCTGGTTTTTCTTGTTTTTTCTCTGCAATATCCATCGCTCACGAAGACATCTTCCAGATAGAGAAAACGCAAAGAGGGGTCCTTCAGAGACAAAGGTACAACAAAAGAAGAGGACGGATTACCAAAAAAAAAAAAAAAAAAAAGAGGTCAAAAATCACTTCTAATGATTATCCAAATTCTGCTAATGATTTCATGCATATTCTTTCAAAAATGTAATTATTCTTATATTTCAACAGTGGTATCAAAGCAAGATTAAGATGAAAAATGTGTATTTGAGTGTTGTAAAAAGGTGAGAACCAAAATAGAGCTTTTTGCAGCAAGCACTTTCATTTGCAGCAGTCAAAAGAGAGTCTTGTAGCAGGCTATTTTTCGTTTGTAGTAGAAGCAGGTTGCTTCAGTAGTTGCTTCAGTAGTGGTTCTATTTTTGTAGCAACAGTAATGGCCTCAGAAACATTCGCACAACCAGCTATTCCACACTTTGATGGTCACTATGATTGTTGGAGCATGCTAATGGAGAATTTTCTCAAGTCCAAGGAGTATTGAGATGTTGTTTCCTTAAGAGTTGCCGAACTTGAAGAAGTAGTTGTGTTGACAGTAGCACAAAGAACAGCTTTGGATGCATCAAATTAAAGGATCTTAAGGCCAAAAACTACATTTTCCAAGCAATTGACAGATCTATTCTAGAGACAATTGTTTGCAAGGATACCTCCAAGCAAATATGGGATTCCATGAAGAGGAAGTATCAAGGCTCAGCAAGAGCAAAGAGGTAGCAGCTTCAAACACTTTGTTCAAAGTTCAAAATGCTACAAATGAAGTCGGAAGAGACAATCACAGACTTCTTCTCCCGGACAATGGCAATTGTCAATAAGATGTGTATTCATGGCGACAAGTCGAAGGATGTCACATCGTTGAAAAGATTTTTCAATCTTTGACACCAAAGTTCAACTTTGTTATTTGTTCCATAGAAGAAACGAAGGATATTGAAGAACTCTCCATTGATGAGTTGCAAGGATCCTTGTTAGTTCATGAACAAAAACTCCTATAGCAAGAGATGAAAGAGCAAGCTTTGAAGGCCTCAACTGGAGATCATTATTTATTAGCAACAAGAGCAATTAGAGGAAGAGGCAGATGAAAAGGGAACAACGATCGCAATAGCTTCAACATTGATAAAAAGCCTAAAAGTCATTCCTATCGTGATTCTTAAGCGAGAGGAAGAGGTCGTGGAGGATGACATTCAACTAGTTTTAGGCCAAGGTCAGCTGACAAATCAAAAGTGAAGTGTTTCATATGCCATAGGCATGGGCATTACAAATCTGAATGTCGAACTAATTTGAATAGACAAAGTGTGGAAAGAACTAACTTTGTAGAAAAAGAAAAAGTCTTTTTTGGTATGCCATGAGAAGGAAGAAACTCAACCAAACATGTGGTATCTCAATATTGGTTGTAGCAACCACATGTGTGGAGACAAGAAGATGTTTTCCGATCTAGGCAAATCATACCACAACACCGTGAAGTTTGGAGACAATTCTATTGTGTCTGTGATGGGGAAAGGAACTATGGCAATTCATCCAAAAGGGACTTCGGTTTAGACCATGTCAAATTTACTGTATGTCCATGAATTGAAGACTAATCTGCTAAGTGCTAGTCAGCTGCAAGAGAAAGGATATGAAATCTCTATCAAATGTGGGATTTGCAAAATCCAAGATGAGAAATTGGGTTTAATTGTCCAAGTCAAAATGATGAGCAATCAGATGTTTCCAATGTATCTCCATAACACCACAAATTCATGTTTCTCTGCAAGATTGAAGGAGGAAGCTTAGCTATCGCATTTTCGCTATGGGCATCTCAATTTCGGTGGGTTGCAAACACTATATAAAAAAAGACGGTGGTCTTCCTTAGATCTCTGCTCCTTTGGAATTCTATGAAGATTGTGTTGTTAGCAAAGCAACATCATGCTCAATTTCTGCAAAGAAAATCATGGAAAGTAAAGAACCTGTTAGCGTTGGTCCATTCAGATATTTGTGGACCAATATCTCCAATTTCCAATGGAGGTAAATGGTATATCATTACCTTCATTGATGATCTTAGCCGAAAGATTTGGGTGTATTTCTTGTAGAAAAATCTAAAGCTTGTGCAGCCTTCAAAAACTTCAAAGCACTTGTTGAAAAAGATGGAGGAAATCAAATAAAGGTCCTTCGCACGAATCATGGTGAAGAGTACAACTCACTTGAGTTTATAGATTTTTGTATGAAGTATGGCATCAAGAGACAACTTACAGCAGCCTACACACCACAATGAAACAACGTATGTGAGAGGAATAATCGTACCATTCTAATTATGGTGATAAGTCTCTTGAGGAGAAGTAGAATTCCAAAGAGTTTCTGGCCTGAAACAATCAATTGGAGCATTCATATTTTGAACAAAAGTCTCACTCTAGCTATTCAAAATATGACACTAGAAGAAGCTTGAAGCGGCCAAAGACCTGCAGTAGATCACTTTAGAATTTTTTGGTGCATTGCCTACGCCCATGTTCCAGACCAAAAGAGGAAGAAGCTAGATGACAAGGGAGTCAAATGTGTTTTTATTGACATTAGTGATCAATCAAAAGCCTATAACATGTATAATCCTATAACCAAGAAAATTATCATCAAGCATAATGTGATTTTTGATAAAGAACAAACCTGGCCGTGGGGTGAGCAAGGTGTTGGTAAGCAAGTTCTAATGAATTTTGAAGATGAAAATGAGTTGGTACAACAACCCACAACAACCCAAATCACCATAGGCAGTGTCCAAAGTATAGTTGCAGCTGCAGAACCTAAAGATCGGCCTCATCGTGTTCGACAGAGACCTGCATGGATGAGTGACTATGAAGTAATAGGACTTAATCAATCCGAAGATCCACTTACCCATTTTTCTTTGTTTTTAGATTGTGATCCAACAACCTTTGATGAAATAGTACAAAAAGAAAATTGGAGGATAGCAATGGATGAAGAAATTGCAACTATTGAGAGGAATAACACTTAGGAGTTGACAAATCTTCCAAAAGGACACAAAACAATCGGGGTCAAGTGGGTGTACAAGACAATTGAACAAGAATGGCAAAGTTGACAAGTGCAAGGCACACTTGGTGGCAAAAGGTTACAAACAAGAATTTGGAGTGGACTACAAAGAAATATTTGCACCTGTAGCAAGACTTGACACAATCAAATTGGTGATTGCTTTAGCAACACGGAAATAATGGCCTATCTTCCAATCAGATGTGAAGTCAGCATTCTTGTATGGTTACCTCCAAGAAAAGGTATTTGTTGATCAACCTTCTAGTTATGTGAAGCTTGGTAGTGAACACACAATTTATAAATTGAAAAAGGCACTAAAAGAGTTAAAACAAGCTCCCCGAGCTTGGTATAGTCGCATTGATGCCTATTTTTTAAAGGAATGATTTAGAAAATGTCCATATGAGCATACACTCTTTATTAAAATTGGTGATGGTGGAAAGTTGCCTCTTGTATGCTTATATATGGATGATCTTATTTTTACTGGGAATAATAGTGCCATGTTTGACAAATTTAAGAAGTCTATAATGGATGAATTTGAAATGATTGATCTTGGATTGATGCATTATTTTCTAGACATAGAAGTGATTCAATTTGCAGTTGGAATCTTTATGTCTCAAAAGAAGTATGTTCAGGAGATTTTGGACAGGTTTCAAATGAATAATTGCAACCTTGTGACTGATCTAACTAAATTTGGATTTGAAGCTCTTGAAGGATCCTGATGGAAGTAAGATAGATAGCACTCTCTATAAGCAAATTGTTGGAAGCCTAATGTATTTGTCAGGGACAAGACCAGATATCATGCATTCCGTGAGCCTTACAAGCAAGTATATGGAGCACCCAAGAAAGTTATATCTGTAAGCTGCAAAAAGGATTTTTCGCTATTTGCAAGAAACTAAAAATTTAGGCTATTTTATAAAGAGGGGAAAAAGTCATATTTGTTTGGATTTACATATAGCAATTATTCTGGAGATGTTGATGATAGAAGAAGTACTTCAGGGTATGTCTTCATGCTTTGTTTAGAGGTGGTTTCAAAGTCTTCAAAGAAGCAATCAATCGTCACTTTATCAACAACTAAAGCAAAATTTGTAGGTGCAACTTCATGTGCTTGTCAAGCCATATGGTTATGGAAGATTCTTGGGGAGCTTCAGTTCAAACAGCAGGAAGCAACTACAATCTATTGTGTCAATAGCTTAGCCATCAAACTCTCCAAAAATATGGTTCTACATGGGAGGAGCAAGAATATAGATGTGAAGTACCACTTCTTAAGGGATCTTACAAAGGATGAAGTAATTGAGCTAGTTTTCTGCAAAAATGAAAATCAAGTGGCTGATATATTCACTAAGCCTCTAAAGTTGCCCACATTTTAGAAGCTGAGAAAGCTCCTTGGTGTCCACTTGTTGGATATTCCAAATTGAGAGAATGTACTTTAAACTGATTGTTCAAAACATCAGTTTAAGGGAAGGAATGTTGAATGAGTCAATTTCCTTTTAATTTGTTTTTCATGTGTTAGTAGTCTATTGAGCAATACTCCTATTAGATGGGGTTGTTGCTGCACATTGAGTTAGTGGGTTGTGGTAGTTACCTATTAGTGTAACCTATATAAAGGCTATGGTGTCAGTTTTATAAATATTAAGCAGACAGCTCTTCTTCCTGTGTGTGTCTCTCTCGGTCTTATATTTCAACAAGCAAGGCCTCTAAATAATGATGGAACCATAATCCTACTGAAGGGGGAGTGAAAGGCTAATATCAAAGCTAAAATCTATGAGTGATTTCCTTAAATGTTTGAATGTTTGATTAATGTTTGTTTTTTGTTACATGTAGAAAAGAAAATTGCATAATAGATTGATGTGTGTGTGCACGTGCGCGTGCGCGTGTGTAATGTTATAAAAAAAATTATTTTTAAAATTGGAAGTAAAATAGTGAAAAGTACCTATGAAAATATTATAGTTAATACCACGAAAGATCTGAGACTGGTATTCATATAACAAATTTATTTAAAATTAATTTTTTGACTATTAAAAACTCCAACTTAGTACACTTGCGATAAATTTATCTTCAATTAGCTTTTTGTCAAATTTGTTGACATGGATGACATATGGTAAATGTGGTATGGTGACTAGCAAGTCCACACGGGAATCCATAGAATAATATCACGAAAAACCCTAAACTAGCATATTTATGACAAATTTATCCTAAACTAATTTGTTGTCATAAAAAATCTTAAACTAGTATACACGTGACACATTTAACTCTGCCAATACTCTTAAACAAGGCCAAGTTGTGATGTGCAATCAAATTTATTTTGCAGATTTCTCTAACATCACCTCTCTATCATCGATACCTGAATTTTTTTCCTCTAACGTGTTTGATAATCGGATCAATGCCTTGTGGATCATGAGGGAGCTCAAGCTCCTACAGGCACGTCAAACATGAGAATGTGATTGCCTTGAACTATGTGACGTTGCCGGTCCACAATGCTAGGTGATGTATAGAGGCAATGTTAGAGAAATTTGGAAAATAAACACAATTGCATATCATAACTTGGCCTTGGCAAGGCAATGTTAAGAGTATCATAGGGTAGTGGTGTTACCTTGCCGAGGAGAAGTTCTCGGCCGCAATCACTAGTCCAGCTAGCGCGAGGAAGATCTAAAAAACGTCATTTGTGAAGATGAGCAACGATTATGAAGCATCGGACTTGAATAACTTGCTTCGAGTCTCGACGACCAAGAACAGGGCAGAGCAGCGCACTTCCCGTGTTCTCCCGGAATTGGTATGGACGGAGAAAAGGTACTACCAGGAGTTTCCGAGATGATTATCAAGCGTCGATGACTGATTATTTATGGACGATTTCTCTCCGAATATACTAGACTCCTTTCCGTGTATATTCTTGCTTTGTGACATTTAAGATGAAGTTCGACAAAAGAAAAAAACACACACACACCCCTAAGATGAACTCTCTCTCTCTCTCTCTCTCTCTCTCTCTCTCTCTCTCTCTCGGATCTGAAGATGAGCCCACGCGCGGACTGAGACTGTTATGGCCTACATAATAAGTTGATGGGCCTGAGGCCCTTTGCTATTAAGTGTGAATTCTTTTCTTTCGAGCTCTCTGGGTCAAAACAGACGTATTTAGGCTTCGGCCTCACAATTTAACTGGGGGCGAGGTTATATTAAAACCTTCTTTTTTATTACCTATTTTAAATATAGATATGTGTGTGCGCGCGTGCGTGCATCTATGTTATCTTTATAAAAGTGCACTCAATTAATCGACAAAAATTCAGTTGTCAATAATTGCCCCTCTTTAAAAAAGGATTTGGAGAGGTTCCTTTCAAAAATAAAAAAGATACCTAAATTTTGTTGACAAATAACGTGATGGCATTCTAGCTAGAGCCATGCCCGAAAGCACTAAACTAAGGTCTTGACATTACTTGTCTTTGGTGTTACCTCCCATCGATTGATTGATCAATTTTTTCCTTTTTTTCAATATTAGCAATTTAATTTATTTCTACATTTTTAACTTTCTGATTTTTTTTATAGAGAAGTCATTGTTAAGATGATCTTAACTCATGAAAATGGCTTATTAACTATAACTTCTCACATATTCTCAATAGGAAGGCTTTTGATCACATCCATTAATGTAGCAAATGAATTTGGACACTCATCATGCCTTGTAGTTTCATTGTCAAACGTATTGAGAATCATTCACAAGCGGTACACGTTGACCAATCCAAAATGTAAGTGACTATAATGTGGGCTTGGTCACAGTTACAAATTTGAAAATTTAAATTTAATTAAAAAAGTGTGAAAGATGATGAAATATCTTGCGGTTGTCCCAATTATTTTGAAATTATCATTTTGTTAACACAAGAAATCATATTAACAAATTCATGATATTTTGTAAAGGAAGTTTCATGAAGTAACTTCACCTTCTCTCATTTGCATGCATCCATTCCAATTATATAGTGAGTATACCATAAATATAACGCTAGTTGTATTTGGTCATCTAGATTTTTAACTATAATAGAATTAGACAGAAATAAGATGTGAGATCCAACAATTTTGTAATATTCCATTTACTGTTTGGTGAAAAAAAATTGTCAAATGGCATCATCCCTCTCAAAAAGTGACGGTGCTTTCCTTGCCTTTCAATTTCCCAAAGAAACCAGTTAAATTGTTGAGACGCTTTTGGGAAATTTGGACGGAAATGTCCCTTATTGGGCTGTCTGCAAAGTTCCCTTTACGACAAAAAAGAAATATGGAAAATGATTAATGAAAAGAAAACCAATAAAATACACACAACAAAACAAAACCTATTATGTTGTAATTGAGCGACCATGACCAACAACTAAGATCAAGCAACAATGGCCTTGAGATTTGTGACTTGAAGATCAAATGGTCATGGCTGCTCCTAGCTCAAAGTTTTAAGTGTCATGACAACCTCGAATTTCGTGACTCGAAATTAAGATCTAGTGGACATGGCTACTGTGAATTTTATGACCTGAAAAACCTTGCACCCAGGCCATTGCGAGCTCAAATTAAGTGGCCATCCCTATCCCTACGAGCTTGCCACATCGCTCACGAACTTGAGCATGAACATTCATGGTTGCGGGAAGTTAGAAATTCAGCCAGCACCGTAGCAACTACAATGGACCCCGTCTCTCTCTCTCTTGTAATTATGTTTTCATTTATATTATTTAATATGGCACGCTATTTAGAGTCATATAACATCGTGGAACGAATTGTAACCTGATACGTGTATTTCAATGTCTGTGTTGGGAACTTTTGCTAATACATGCCAACAAAAATCGATCGGCAAGTAAAAAAGTATATTGGGACAGTTTCTAAAATGTTGAAAGAGGCATTTGAACATAAAAAAATATATAGCGCAATTTTTCTTTGTACAACTTTACATGCCGACAAAAATCGACCGGCAAGTGAAAAGGTGTATTGGGACAATTTCTAAAATATTGCAAGAGGCTTTTTAACATTAATATATATATAGCAATTTTTATTTTTGTACAAAAATAAAGGAATAAAATGCGACATTATTCCTTTAAATAAAAATAAAACACCAAAACCAAAACAGTTATTCACCTCTCACAAAGTGAAAATTGTAGTTATCAAATTCATTTACAAATTTAGTATTTTACCATAATGTTAAGGTCTTAGTAAATTATAATAATATAATCGGATATTTTTATATTCTGTCATATTATTAATTTGATAAAAATTTATATAAATATAAAATATATAAAAATAATAAAAAATTATTATGATTCATTGATATATAATTGAAACAAACATGTGATATTTGATAATCGACATCGCCTATTCAATCTTCTTACGTCACGACTAGCATCTTAGCTCATCCTCAATTGCTTTGGACAGACGTCACCAATTAGCTGGTACAAAATCCCGCCTTCCAAATCCTATCTTAGAGTGATCTTTCTTTTGTTTTCATATTCCCAAGTCGTGGTTTCTTCATTTTGGGATCGGTGCCCACAACCTTTGATTGCATCATGTAAAAGCCGACAAAATAGGTGCGGCCACGTGTCATGCTAGCAATGGTACTTTCAATTTTTGATTATGATTTTCACATTCGAAGTAGAGATTTCTCTACTGTTGTTATAAACCGTTGGGGGGCTTTTCCCTTTGTAAGGTTACTTGGCCTCTTATCATTATCCTATTGTATGTTTGGAGTTGGCTTCGATAAATGGGATAGTTTAACAACTTATCCAGGTCCTAGTGCTTTTCATTTTTGCGATGACCAATCGAAAGTAAATTACATTTGTGTGACGCTATAAAGATTGAGATTTGTAGATAATGGTAAATTCATCACATGAAAATTCTTTTTCTGTCTTTAAGCCACTTAATAGTAGGACAAACATCCTTTGACAATATTCATAGATTTACATTTATGCCAAATTAGAACATGAATCTTCTACCCTGTATGTTACTCTATTCAATGTCTCACCAACCGATTTATAAGAATGAGTTATTTTTCAGTAATTAGTATTTGTCAAGACACCCAAAGAAGCATTTTACGATCTCCACCACCAAACTAAGGATAGAAAGCATTGCTTTGTAGGTTCTAGAAAAAAAAAATGTTGTCAATACTTTTTTTTTTTGACCTTTTTAAAATTCTGTAGAGAAAGTGAAAGGTATACAAACATATATGAGGAATAATGCCACCAAAAAAAAAATCTAAACTATGTCCAATGTATCACTAATATCCCAAAATTATTTTAATGTCACAAAAACTCCAAACCTTATATCAAAGTGACAAAACTATCCTACACTAACCAAAATGAGTTCTTAAATTTTGTTCACTATATTGTTAATACCTCAAGTTTTTTCATGTCATCAAATCCTAAACTTTTATCAATGTGATAAGAAAAAGTTTGAACCTTGGTATTAATTGGTATAATTTAGAATTTCTGTGACACGATCAAATAATTGAGATTTAGTGTTACAGCACACATAGTTTAGAATATTTTGTGGTCTTTAAATGCTATGCTCGTGCAAAAGGTTCTTTGCGTAAAACGGCAAGATCTCAAGTTAGATAATAAAGCAGAATGATGATATCATGTGCGACATCTCATGTGCGACATCAGCGCACCTCGTCACTATTCTTTCTTCGGCACCCTAGATTTCCTCTGTTTCACTTTTTTTTTTTTTCTAATTTCAGCGCGTGCTTTACTGAAAACGACTAAACGGGGACATTATCATATTTGCTTTGAAAAAGCTAAAATTGCAGCACTGGTCATTCATGGTCCCCTGTCAACGTGTTTTTCAATCTTTGAATAAATGCACTGTGCGCGTCATTTCGTCAGCTCTCATTACGGGACCACGCGTAGCATAGCAGTGTCGCCCCTTCTCGATTCCACTGCAATCCTTAAATCATCAGTGAGTTGTCTGTCAGTTTCGATGTATCTCTCATCATTGTCGTTTTATGTCGTGACTCACGCTGTTTTGGGGTACGATGGTCATCGGTGAAGAGGGAAAATGAAGAGCAGGAGGAGGACGGTGATTCACGTGTTTGAATAGCTGTAGGGCCGCAATGTCTGAAAAAATCGGCATCGTATCTGAACAAAAAGAAAAGAAAGGGCATCGTGATCGTCTCGTTTCCTTTATAATGTAGAAAAGCAAAAGGTACTGTAACTTCACTTATATTTCTTGTCCGGTATTCATCAATTGCTCTCTCTCTCTCTCTCTCTCTCTCTCTCTCTCTCTCTCAGTTATTAAAATATTTAAATTTTAAACACTTTAACCTAATCATGCAAACAATTAAGTAAGAGGAAATCATGTGAATATAAAAAGTATCCAAATCACATAAGCAAGCAATGTGAGAAACTTTACCATCCCTCTATTTACAAGAGGTCTCAAATTCAAATATTTTTCATATCCTTATTTTCTTTCCTTATTAGTCCACCATGAAAAGTACTAGAAAATTTAAATATTAAACAATGCATTCCTCTTATTTTTAAATAGTTAACAATGGTTTCATAAAATATTTAATATACTTATCTCATACACATGCTAAGCAAACCCACAATCATTTTTATCTTACTTGTCCATATTTTGTTGTGAAATTTGTTTATTGCTAGAAAATGAAAATTGTCATATGTAAGTGGAAAAAGAATGTGTAGTAGTAATTAAAAAGGAAGTTAGCAAAGGAGGGGTAACTAGTCAAGGTAGATTAACCGCTTGTCTAATTACTGTTTTATTTCTAATTGGAAGAGTTGTGAGGTAGTTTTAGGGATAAGATTTGCTTTTCTGAAAAGTCGAACGGAACTCAGTTTTGACCTTAATACATACACATGTAGATGAGAGAGAAAATTTCAAAAGACCCGCCATTAAAAAATTCATTTTCTCAAAATACCTCCAAATTGTGCTACCGCGTTGCGATGGACCCCCTATCTTATTGCTGGTGATAAAAAGCACCTTTGACGGCCACGGACGTCACGTGCGAAGATTTTCAATGTGTGTATTTTTAGAAAGTAATGCTATACATAGTAAGAAATCTTACACCGGCTGGTGAAATGATGCCAAATATTACATGATATGCATATGTTTTTACAGTAAAACGCTTACTCCTCTAGTATCTAAGATCACAATTATATTTTAAACTCAATATCATCTGTTTCGAAAAATAACTATCATGATCTTATATTTCTTTTGGTCATTAAATACTAGCAAGATATATTGATAATAGCCTCAAAGAATAAGAACTTAAAGTATATGGTAATATCAGTTTTTGGAGAATATATTCTCCAAACTTTTGTCAGAGCTAAATTTGCCTCTTCTTTTAACTTTTAAGGGCTTCTTTATTCTTTGAACACTTCAGACAATGCAGATGAAGAAATATTCTTCGATGTTTAGGGTTGTACATGACGAGCCCAATTCATCATAGCTTTTAGTATGGGTAAGGACTGACATGATTTAATGGTCAAAGAGCATTGGGTTACAATGCCTTTTGGGTTGAACTTGTTGATTGATCTTTTTCAACATGGATATTTAATATCTATTTCTTGATATTGTAATTCATGTTAAGTTTTGTTGATAACAATAAATAGAGTAAAATGATAAAGAGATCAAATAAGTAAAATCAAGCAAATAATCAAGAACTGCCATGACAAAACCAAAAAAAAAAAAAACTAAAAACAAAAATAATCTTTGGCTACAAAGTTTTACATACGAGTTATTAACTTATGTATCCACCTGTGAATTTATGCAATGGTTTATAGAGTTGGAGATATTAAAAATAATTATGGCCATTTAATTCTATGCAATAGTATGCTGTACATACTGATTTAATTGCGTGCCTCACAACAATATGTTATTTTAAGGATATTAATGTTCTGTGACCATTAGAAATATTTACAAGTTCAACAAATAATACATTTCTATGCACATTAATGATCTAAAGTGCGTAGACATAAGTCTTTGTATATTTTTTTGCGATAGGCTTGGTGGTTGACCAAGTGCAGTATGAGAGTTATTTGGCGAACTCCAAGATCCAAATTCGGATTTCAAAATTCCTTTCGGTCTCAATTTCTCTATAAAAGGCAATTTTGGTAAAAGAGAGCAATCGATTTAGGACCTTTCTAGAGGTGAATCACCAATGACGACGGAAGTATCCAAGCATTTCGAGAAGAAGAAGAAGAGAGATCTAACAGTCCATCAGAGCTGTCCAATTATTTGAAGTACGAAGATAATTTCTTTTTCATAAAAGAAAGTCACATAGAACCACTCGTGGTGGTGGCGTAGGTGGTTGGGCAAGGGAACTTTTCACAAGAGGTCTTGAGTTCGATCCACAGCATCGTCAAGCGATTTACCTAGCAAGCAAGGGTGGTCACACAGGCATTAACATTTTCACATAGACATTAACATTTTAATAAAAAAAAAATCCACCAAAGATTTTTTTACTAGAATTTGTCGCCAAAGTCACCTAAATGATCATTTTTCCTCTCAAGTGACATTTAAGTAATCCTGCAAAAAGTTTTGACATATAAGTATCATAAAAAAATTATGATATTTTGAATGTAGCTTTATAAGATTATCTAGAAATGTTTATTATATCTCAAAATATTTTTTCTTTTTAAAATTCTATAGAGAAAGTAAAAGGTACATATATGAGGAAAAATACCATAAAAAATCTCAATTACATTCACTATGCGAAAGTTATTTTCATGTCTGAAATCGGATGATAAAAGTACTATTCACCCATCACAAAGGTTCCTAAACTTTGCTTTTTTTGGGGGGGGGGTGTCTGCTTCGAAACTTAGTTCACTATGTTATTAATGATGATAAAAAGTTGGAGTATTAACGGCAATGGGTATAGTTTATAATATTTTGTGACATGATATATGTTTGAGGCTTCCCACTCGGCATAAGGGTTTCTTTCTGGTACTAAAAAAGCTTCATATGCAATGCTCACTCAAAAGGTAATTTTGAAACGACAAAATCTCAAGTAGATAACAAAAGGACTAGGTTATATCATGAGGACCATCAACGTACTCGCCACCATTCCTTCTTAGGCGCGCTATGATCTCATCATTCATTTCTAATTTTCGTGGAAAACGACGGGACATCACCATCGTCCCCTCGCCAGAAAAGACGAACCTATTTCTGTTCGTGAAGCAATGGCCACCGGTCTCGAGTTTACACAACAACTGACACACTGTCCTTTCTCCTTTTCCAATCATTTTACTTTTATATTCCTCTTTTGAAAGCTTTTTCTCTTCTTTTTTTCAAAGAAAAGAGACCCACACAAGTTCACTATTCAAAGAAGGAAAGAGCGTTGAGGAACCATCACCAAGGCTGCATTATAACTCTTTGAAAGAAATTTTCTCCCTATTCAAAAGCAATATGATAAGAAATTTCGCTAGTGAATGGTCCAAATGGTACTTATTAATTAATTCATAAAGAAATTTACAGCCTTCGATACATTGACTGTCTTGTAGTACACAAGTGGCCATAATGTATGAGAAGTTAAAAAGAGAGGATAATTACCGACAAAAATCCAATCTGGTTACCAGTATTGGTAATTGTATTTCGTACGATGCCAATTTATTTTCCTATTAATAATATATAAAGAGTCACACTAATTCTTTGAAAATCACGAAATATTTTCGACTAATTGCTTAATAAGTGCTTGTGATTTATGAGATATTATCTACCATAATGCATAAATAATTTCGGCTTTTTAATTTTGTATTATGTAAAATTTAATTTTCTACCCCCATTTTTCTCCGTTTCTCATTTATACCCCTCTCTTGTGCAAAACTGATGTGGGTCAATGCATAGCTCGTTCTTTCAAATAGTTAATGCAGCATTTGTCTTGGCACTATCAAGGTCTCGTCTGTTCTTTGAATAATGGATCTGTGGAGGTCATTTTGTCAGTCTCATCTCAGATTACGTGTGGCGTTGTCGTTCGTTCTCCTCAAAAGAAGGTGAATCGGTTTTTTTTTTTTTTTTTTTTTTGTCAAAAGAAAGTAAATCATCGAGTCGTTGTCATTTCTCAGTATCATTTATTGGGGTTTATTCATCTCGTGCCTCACGCTTGGATTCCCAGGGGATAAAATTCGCAGGGGGCTAGACTCGGATAAGAACAGAGCGATTCGAATTTCGATGAAAGTGAAGTTAGGTGAGAGAGAGAGAGAGAGCAATTAATGAGAACAGACGAGAAAAATAGGTGAAGTTTAAAGCACCTTCCGCTTTTCTATATCATCGGGGAAAGAGGCAAGGATTATGCTTTTTCCTTTTCTTATTCAGTCGATGCCATGTCGATGTGTCGGGCATCACTGCCCTACACCCACGTCTTTATTTCTTTTATTTTCTTTCTATCAGTAACAATTTTTCTCTTATTCTTTTTCATTTTTTTTGTTTCCTTGGGTTTAGATAACTTAGTCCCCATATCTTTCCCATCCAGTAGGACATGTCCACCTGTGACGGATAAGGTTTCCCAAATTATTGTACCTTCATGTGTGGTCACGACGTCTGTCAATTATTGGCGAAAAAATATATATATATATAAATATATATATATTCATGGGATAAGAAAGTGGTTAATTAAGAATTAAAACTTCATTAATTTTTGTATAATTTAAAAATTATTTTCTTATAAAACGATAGCTTATATCACGTATAAAAATAAATTGTGAAAAATATTTTCATTTTATATGAAATTATTTAGATATGAATTATTATTAATAATAAAAATATCTAGATGCTAATAATTATCTTTAGCAAAATATTATTCATTTTTCATGGAATAAATGGAGTCTAAGTTGCGTTTGAAATGAGTGATCAAGGCCATTTCAATATGACCCTAGGAAAGCCCCATAATTTGGCTTTAATAACACTGAGGTTGCTATCGAGAAAATGAACAGTGATCATTGTCTTTTGAACTTGAGTTCTAATTAGGTGCATGTGGGGTTGAACGGTCATGTGCGTGATGGAGCTATATCAATAAGTCTCTGCATTTCTTTCGCTCTATTTTGGTTGAGCTAGGCTATTCCTAAGTTGTTTCGCAAGCTCGGCTAAGAAATTTTTTGGTAAAAAACATCAGTAGGAGAAAAAAGTAACCTTCATTGATTATCATCGAAGTGTCAATTAGCAAAGTAATAGTGACAGTTATGACCAACATGCTCAATTGTGATAAAAGTAGCTTGTGATTCTATTTTGTTGAATGTGTTTTTAACAACAATTCGATTGTTGAAAGATAAATTTAATTGATTAATGCCATTGAAGTGTTGATTAGCGAAGTAATAGTGATAGTTATGACCAACATGCTCAATGGTGATGAAAGTAGCTTGTGATTCTTTTTTGTTGACTGTGTTTTTAACAACAATTCGATTGTTGAAAGATAAATTTAGTTGATTAATGCCCAAACTAAAAATGTTGAATGTATTGCAACCGAGAAGATATATCATATCTACATTCACTTACTATCTATAGAAATTATAACTACAACATTTTGAGCATTCTATTAGTAAATACGACGGTTTCCTAATTTAAAAGTCCATTTTTCAAATTTTGCATTTTTCATTCTTGCCCTAACTTGTCTGCTTCTCTTCTGATATTTTGCTCTATAATAACACTGCACTGAATGTAATTATCCCTTAATCCAATTTGGTCAGGGTGAGCATCTCTCGGTCCTCACGCGGGCACGATCACTTTTTTTTTATTAATCATGTATAATTTAAAGTAAGAAATGAGCACGCCACGTTCGCCTAGTCATCGAAAGGTTCTTTTTATCAACCGCGATGAGGTAAGTGGGTCAATGGGAACCCAAGGGTACACTTTGGGAGACATTTTAAGAAAGGTTTCTCACGTTATATCTATGGGGTCTTTTAGTTCCCTAGAAACTGTCGAAATATAACTATCGAAATATAAGCACATTCAAGCGGACACAAAATAGCCAATTTTCACTTTAATTACTTTTATCAACCCAAAAATTCATAAAACCATGCTATCATTAATTGCTTTGATTTGTTTGTCTTTACAAGGGAAAGGATGCGGATGTGGCAATTACTACCATATATATTTCGTTTGTTTTGCATAAAATATAATATTTTTGAAAAAATATTTTCCAAAAAATCATTTTCCAAAAAAATGATAATATTTTCCAATATTTGGCTGAATCTTGAAAATTAATTGAAAAATATTTCCATTGTTTAATATGAAAAATTTGATTTGATTTTTCTAAATTGACATAACTATTCGAGTGTTAATAACTTGTGCATAGGCAGCTAGAGAAGTGGACACGGGCACTTCAGCCTAGGCATCAAAATCGAAGCATGTGCACTTGGGTCTCAAACATGACCTTGATGGATTGCGGCATGAGTGTTGGGATATTGCCTAGCCTTAATGGATTTGAGTGCGGGCATCAGGGTCTTGGGCTTAACTTTGATAGACTTAGGCACTGACATTGGGATCTCGGCCACTAGGGACCCTAGTTCAAGTGCCGAGGACCTAGGCATGGCCTTGTAAACTTGAGCCCGAGTGTTGGGGACTAGAGCTTAAGCGTTGGGGACATAGTTATAGCCTTTATGGACTAAAGCCTAGGTGTTAGAGATTTGAGCTTAGGTACTGGGAGCCCGCACTTGGCTTTTATGGACTTAGGCTTGGGTGCCGGGGCATTGAGCACGTGTAATGGGGCTTCGAGTTGGGCCTTGATGGACTCAAGCGGGGGCATCGGAGGCCCAAGCACAGACACTAATCTTGGGCTTGACCTCGATGAACTCGGACACAAGTGTCGAGGACCTAGGCATGAGCACTAGGGTCATGGGCTCTCCCCAATGGTCTCGGCCTAAGTGTTGGAAACCTAATCTTGGACATTGGGACCTGGGAATAGAGGTGATCATGTCCAGGGTGGGTAGAGTCTAGACTTGGACTCTGTACCCAACCTTGTTATAATCAATTCTTTTTTTCTAGACCCTTTACCCGACCCTGTTTGTATTGGAGCCTGTACCTGACCTACTCTGTTTTTCCGATCTGGCTCTAGGGTCAACCTTGTTATTTTGCAATCTCCTGATATCTTATACGAGTTCGAATTTTATATTAATACACGAGAAAATAATGTAATCCTCATAATTTGTATTGAAACATTAATACCGTAATAAATAAATACATTGACTTTTTGACTAAACGAAAAATTAATGATCCACAAAGCTAATTATAATAAATAAAATCATAAGGCAAAGAATTAGTAACAAACATGAGTATAATATTAGTCTTATTCCTACAATTATATGAAGCTACTCATTTATGCAAGCATAACTCCTCATACAAGATAAAAATTAGGCGAGCCATTCTATGTGGTATACAAAAATTTAGCGTTGATGAACATTGTCCGTTCATTAGTGGTGCGAGAGGGAGCCGGTGAGGGAGGGAAGCAAGTGAGGAAGAGGAATGACAAAGGAGAAGTGCCGTGCATGTTTGAAAGAGCCAAGATGAAAAACATCATGTGATTGCGGGAGTAAGAATAGAAATCGGGGGAAAAAATGGTTTTGGACCTCTACTTACAAAATCGGTCCAAGAACCGGTTTCTGGGTGGGTAATCACTCGGAACTTGTTCCCGGACCAATTTAAATCAGTTCCGAATTTCGGAAACCGGTTCTCGGATTGGTTTCAATGGGAATCGGTTCCCCACCCTATTTTCCGGGTGGGCCGGTCCGGGAACCGGGTATACTAGGTCCGATTGCACACCCCTACTTGGAAAGTAACATTGGAGTTTCTGTGCCCAAGTTTAGAGTTTTAGATTCAAATGTTGATACTTATCATATTTTGGAAAATGATATCTGATTTTTTAAAGAGGAAATCATTTTTCTAAATTTAAAAATAGGCTTTTCCGTTTACTCATTTTCCTTAGTAAACCAAATGTCGAATAATGAGAAAAATATTTTTCCGAAAAATATTTTATGTGAAATAAACGGAGCTTAAGTGGAATTATTTTTCTCAAGAAATTGATTAATGCAAAGAATTTGAATATGTATTTTTTTTTTGGAAGAGCAATGCTGTGTATAGTTAGGAATTTTCCAGTGGCCGGTGAAATTTATATATGATGCCAAATGTTCCATGATATTTATATATATCTGTTTATACAATGAAATAACCATATTCCTCTAGCATCTATTATCACAAAATAATTTTAAACTCATGATATCTGTTGTGAAAAATAATTAACGTTATATTTTGTCTTTTGGTAACTAAAGACAAGCAAGATATATGAATAGTAGGTTCTAGTATGTGTTACATCAGTTTTTGGAGAATATAGTCTCCAAAGTTTTCCCTGACCTGTGTTGTCATCTTCTTCTAGGGCCTGCTTTATTCTTTGTACACTTGGACAATGCTGATGAAGAAAAACTCTTCCACCGGGTGAACCCACAAACGCCTTTTGATTTCAACTAATTGCTTAATCCGCATATAACATGGATTTTTGATATTTTACTTCTCGATAGTGTAATTCATGCTATGTTTTATGATATAACAATCGAAAGATTAAAAAGATAAGGAGATCAATTGAGTAATCCAATATGAAAAAACCACAAATATTAAATTATGTATCCACTTGTTAATTTATGTTATGATTTATTGAAGTTGGGGATAGTAAAAATATTTTGGGGCCAATCACGTAGCAATATGTTGTACATATGTGGATTTGTTGTGTGCGTCACGATCATATGTTATTTTCGATATATCATTGGAAATATTTTTAAAGAGTAATTTCATGTTTCTTTATACACATTAATGACCTGAAATTCATACATAAGTCCTTATATATATATATATGTCATTTGCGACTGTCATGGCAGTACACTAAGTGTGGCACAAGATATATTTTTTGGAGAAGTGGGGGATCCAAATTTGGATCGTAATTTCTGTTCATTCTCAAATAATTTTGATTTATTTGTAATACGCACTTCAGTAAAAGTGAATGACCGTTTTAATGTAAATTTGTATTCGTGGTATTTCTCCCTTCTAGACGGAGCATTGGAGACGTCGATATTCCTTTCTCACCCTTCCCCATTTATTAAAACGTCTCCGTATGATAGGACTCTCACATCCACGGCTATAAATAGGGCATGCACGCTAAGTTCTCCCCACGCCACACAGCCTGCGCTCTCTTCCTTCCTTGCTTTCCTCTCTCTGAACACTCACTCAAAGCCCTTGACTCTCTCTCTCTCTCTCTCTGAGATTCCAAATGGCCACAGTCCTTGCCCATCTCTTGGGGATGGATCGCAAAGGCAAGACTCATCAGATTGACCAGAGCATGTGGACTAACCTGCTTGCTTCTTTCGACGACGAGAAGTTCTTGAAGGAGATGGTGAACACTCACGCTCCTGAGGAAGGAGACGTGGATGTTCAGTCTCTCTTCCATCTCGTCGACAACACCCTTCATGGAACGACTGCTATCGTCGACTCCATCGTCAATCCTAAGGTAATCACCAATGTAATTCCATAAATTTGTTTAAAAAATTATATATATAACATTGGTGAAGACACTTTCCGCCAATGGCTTTCTCTTTCATTGATCTAATGATTAGTGAGAGGGTGGTAGTTATAGCCGACCAATTCAGGTCAGATAAGACTGCCCCTGGACATTTTTCCTTACCACTAACAGTGGATGCTCTAATTTTCTTGAATTTTGCATCTGAGAGTAGATATGCAAAATTCTTTTTATGTGATACTTTTTTAGTGTTCAAATCCTCCTTTAATTAGAAAGGAAATCATTGATAGCCATCGAAAAAGAAAAAGGAAGTGGGGCGGTTACCTCACTAGTGGAAAAGGTACGGTGGAAAAAAACAAAAGAGTGAACTTATTTTGTTTCCGAACTTATTTGGTTAACATTTTCTTATTATTTCATACAGCGATAATTTTGATAGAATGTGTACCAAAAAGGATTTTATATATAACAAAACACATTTAACTGTCTTCAAAAAACAAATCTCTTTTCCTTTGTGAGACGGTTAGAACCATTTTAATGTTGAGACTTGTAAGAGAGGAATGTATGCCCTATTCAAATAAGTTAAAAAAATGTCAAATCAGATTTATCCGAATTCGTATGTGGAAGTGATAATATATTGAGTGGGGCTACGCGGACCACGCTTGCTTTTCTGGTTGCTTTGCTCTTCACATGGCTAAAGCCTAAAGGAGGAACAAGAAGGTGAAACAATCAATCTAAAAAGGTATGGATTATCCATGTACTATAACAAGCACTAATCTAAGCGATTATATATTAAACCTCGTACTTGGAGGCGATATTGCATTAAATGGGCTACACGGACCCCGCTTGCTTATTGGGTTGCATGGATAATGTGCTTTAAGCAAGCACTAATCCGAGTGATTATACCTTTGGATAAAGAGCTCTTTTGTTTTTCTCGTCCCTTTTCTCTTGGCCAGACTGAGCTAAAGCTTTTTAGCCGTCAAGTGTTTTTTTTCATTTATTTTTTTTTATTCGAAATATGTCTAACCCATTTATAAATATCGACCAACTATCCAGTCAATGGATATAGACCGGGGTTATGTAAATGACCAGTGCTTTTGCAAATGAAAATGAAAAGTTTGATAACTTCTCTTAAAGTTAAATAGGACCCATAATTAGCATATATCCACGCTTAACCCAAGTTGTTCTTCAGACTCATTAGGCCTGACTAGGTTTGGACTATCCCTCAGGTTGAAGGCCCATGATCATGTGGATAACACTATAACTCCTCTATTTAAATCCTTTGGTTAAGAGAGTTTTTTCGTTTTTTTGTATAGGCCGACAATTGTTTGATACCTGAATTTACTCCCTGAATTTATCATGGTTTGACATAACGAGATCTTTTCTAAGTGTTGGGTCTCACTTAAATTAATAGTGAAAACTATCGCATCTCTCTTTTGCACTCTCCTCTCTCTTTCCGTTTCTAAGAATGAAGTGACCTTCATCGTAGGGCATACAAGGATCTGGAAGCCATGAGTTCAAGCCTCTCAAAGAGGGCTTCAATCCACCTTTAGCAGCCATCAACGAAGTGGGTTGTCAGGTATTTTATAATCTCCCTCCCAGAAGTTAGATTTTTTTTTTTCCCAAGTATATTTGTTTTGGTTCGTTTTCTAATTTTTTTTCCATGTACATGCGCTTAAACTAAATATAGGAAGCTGTAATATTATGAAATGTTTGCATTCTAGCCTGTTGTATAGAGGTTGCGAATAACTAATCTCTTTCATTAACTTATTGTCCTGTCATCAGCTCACTTGTAAGGCATTGGACACCAAAAATGTGCGCCAAACACTGGTCTCGCTCTTTCACGAGCTATCAAGCTACTCGTGGGTTGATAAGGCTCTGATTACCCTTTCATCACTTGCTGTGTACTATGGTGACTTTTGGCGACTTGCTCGAGTTGAACCATCGGACAAGCTTGCGGAATCTATGGCCATACTGAAGGGGTTACCTGCAATCACCAAGCCCTCAGACCCACAAAAGATCCACATTTTCGGTGTTCTCAACGAAATGATCAAGACCACCCTGAATATGACCCAATGCATTGTGGATTTTGAGCATGACTCTAAGGATGTTCCCGAGTTGTCTACGATGATTGATGTTCCGAGCAGCGTTTATCAGATCATCATCAGTATCCTTGCTTGCTCTATTCAATTCACCAGCCTGATTAGCACGGTCGATGAGTATGTTTTTGCTTTCGAAAGAGTTTGCTTTTTATTTGTGAAAGATAATGATAAATGGTCAAAATTATTTAAAGCTATTCTAATTGCGATTGATAAAATTGACTACACCTTAACCCGATTCACTTTCAACAAGAGCGAAGAACAATTACTTGTAGAACAAGAATTTGACTTCTAATTGATTAATATGGTCCTGAAAAGGCACAAGAAGTAGTTTTAGATCAAAAGGATCAAGTGATCGAAACCTGATGAGAACAATAATGCATGAATTGGAATGACTCATGCCGCTAAGAGAATTTTTCTTTTGTTGTTTTTTCAGCAACAAGGGTAAAGATCTGCCTACATTTGCTCGGAAAGTGAAGATGATCCACCACACTATCAAGAGACATTACGAGGATTTTTTACAAAAAAAGGGTAAAATTTGTTCTCTCTTTTTTACTTATGTAAGCCCAAAATATATTGGACTAATAATTAAACTCAATTTTTTCATAATGCAGAGGAGATTAAGGAATATCAGAGGCTGCAACGACTCTTTAATGCCCCCACCGATAACGTGGAGCTGATCAAGGCCTTGTTTTACATCAAGGATGATCCTCAGCCTCTCTTCCTCGGCTCAAAGAAGACAAAGGTTCATGTCTTCAACTTTCTCTGAGTTTGACATCAATCTATGTTACAAGTCCAATGCATCAAGATTTTACACAACATGCCCTTGTAGTAAAATTGTCTTCCACTAATAATTTAGTCTCATACATATGTTGGAATCCAACAGCAAAATAGTTTTCACCAATTGTGCAATTGATTAAAAAGCACATGCTGCACCAATGTTTATAATACTCCTTGTTCGTTATATAGGATAAGGTCGAGTCGCTCCGGAGGAAGAATGTGTTGCTGCTAATTTCGGACCTCAAGTTGACCTCTCACGACCTTTCGATCCTTATCAAGATCTACAATGAGCGCAAGTTCCACGAGGGGCGCTACGAGATCGTGTGGGTCCCTATCATCGAACAAGAAGGCGAGGAGGTGATCAAACAGTTCCAGAACCTTCAGTTACAGATGCCGTGGTACTCGGCGCACTCCCCTACACTTATCAATGGGGTGGCCATCAGGATAATTAAGGAGAAGTGGCATTTTAGGCAAGACACCATGGTGACAGTATTGGATCCACAAGGAAAAGTCTCAAACCAAAATGCCATGAGCATGATTAGAGTTTGGGGATGGGATGCTTTCCCTTTCACCGGTGCTGTAGCAACAGACATCTGGAAGAGGCCTGGCATTAGCTGGTTTGAACTTTTGGCGACCGACTTCATTTTCCCGAAGATACAGGAAGCTGTAAGTTTTTGTCTTTCTTCTTCTTTTCCTTCTTCACTTTTCTTGTACCCTTTTGCTTTTTCATACAACTAGGGTGCACGCATATGGTTGTGAAAAGAAACTATGATCTTTAAGTTTGCTTGTTAGAAGATGAATTTAGTTAAATTGTTGCGGTAATAAAAGAATTTGATTCAAACTTAGAATCTGTCAGATACTCATGGGATAAGACGAGAAGTATAAGACTATTTTACATTATAATGCTGTCCATTCTTTACTGATAAACGGTCAAGATTATATCCAAGTAGACAGGCTTTACTGGAACTTTTGTATAGAAATTTTGAAAATGTAAGATGAGTGTTTAGTTTGTTTAACATTATATGGACGTGAAAAATGAGCGTTAGTTATTTTTCATTGAAAAAGACATTGATTTTGCAATCTCTTATCAGATCAAGGCTGGGAAGTATATCTTCCTGTATGGAGCGGAAGAACCCAAGGTCATCCAGGAGATCGAAGAGTCGCTAAAGAAGATGATCGATGACGGCTTTTCCATTGTTGCCTTCAACGTCACCAAATCACAGCTCTTTTGGACCCGCCTCGAGAGCTGCATGCTCTCCAAGCTACAAACCAGAGCGGACTTGCACGAACCCCTTATGCAGGATATCCTCAGGCTCTACACCAACTTCAAGAAGGACGGTGGGTTTGCGATCCTCACGAAGGGGTCGCGGGTCGTGATCAATGACTCCCACCTGCACGTCACAAAGGTCCTGGTGCAGTACGAGACGTGGAAGAAGCATGTGAACGTGAATGGGAAGACATTTGACATAGTCTTTAGGGAGCAGTTCGACCGGGTTTACGTCCTTCCGAGGTGCCACCACTTCTATATCCCGAACATGGTTGGTTACATCCCGGAGGATGTGAAGTGCCCTGTCTGCCCGCGCATGATGAACAACATTGTCAAGTTCGAGTGTTGCCATGGTGCACATTAGTCGAGTAATGATGAAAGCGTGCTCTCTGAGTGTTCTATGTACCTTAATATAAATAAAGAGGGCTTGCTTAGCGTGTGCGTGGTCCTCCCCTCTGAACTTTGCCTAGGCAGTATCATGTATGGAACAACTATGTTCCCGTACCCTATGTAAAACGTTTCCACTTGAAGTTTGTGTTATCAAGTACTTGAAGCGTGTGATTTTGTCCATTAAATGCTTCACTGAGCACTTGTGCCTCATGACAATTAAGATTACCGCGTGGCAATCTCCTATCACACTGCAAATTACAACTAATTTGACTTTAAATTAACTCAACTTTTTCAACGTACCATCCACCGAGTATGGTGTGACTACTAACTCGACTTTTAACCCAATTCGGAGCAAAGTTGCGATCGTGACGGGGAATGATCAATGAGACACCAGTCGTTTCCTTCTCTTGCGAAGTACCCTTATCTAGAGGAGGAATTACGGTAACCTGGAATTGACACTAGAAACGTGATGAAGCAGAGAGAGTACGAGAGGAGCAGCAGGCTATACCATTTGACTCGAAGAATACCTAGTGACGAGTCAGAAATGTCGGCCACTAGGTGTAGACAGCTCTACAGCCTCTCCCATTTAGCGAGGAACAAACACCGAAAACGGCAAGTCGTTGTACAAAGAAGAAGGGCAGCGTTAGTGCATTTGCTGTCAACGGGTAACTTACGAGTCTTTTTGACTTTTGATTTATGAACTAGCCTTACGAATTACACGCACTATGTCATCACTAGTCACTAGGTCAATGAAGATTGGGAATTATGTCACCAAACATATATGCTTAAGAAACTAATATTCTTGCCTGATTTACAAAAAGTGAGCCATCAATTAGTTTGACATCTTCAATAATATATTTAGAATCAGGTTAGATAATGTCAGCGTGAATACTTCTTTGATTTGCCCTCTAATCCAACAGCTAAATCTTGTATGCGATGGGATTTTCTTCGATTTGTGATGCGTGTGCCATTGCTTTAACTTGGACGTGAGATGGTCTCCGCGAGTTCTACAATTCTATAGTCAACATATGTGAGTAGGTCGAGTACATGATTTCCACCCCATTGTCGCATCAACAGTGGGAGGTCTCGTACTTGACGTAGGAAAGGGAAGATGAAAAATTTCCTTTGCACATAAGAACGAGGTGGAATTCAACATAAAAGATGGTGAAAAAGATTGCAGGAGATGAGTGTCTTCTCGCTCTACTCTTCCACTCATAATGGAAGTGATGGTCTTTTGCCATAGGGACAATCTTCAGAGACTTCTTGCAGGTTTTCAGTGATTCAACTGATGCCTTGAATATTTGAGATCATCCTTTAAGCAATCTACTCACTTCGGTTTTATACATGATATCGGTTCAACTGGTAAATGAGGAAAGTCCCTACTTCAATGAAGCGGTAGTGACCATGAAAGCGAAATTCCTCAAATATTATAAGAACATTTCACTTGCTTTTTTGGCATCCATGATCTTAGGTATTATCTCTCTCTTTCTCACTCTCACAACTATGTGGATTAGGATAAGGAAGCATTTAACTATACTTGGCTTTAATCCAGGTATAAATATCCACGTACTCCTCTTCCCGGTCATTGTACGCGTAATTCGAAATACGAAGAAAGTTACTACCTTCTCCTCTTTCTTCTTTCTTGCGTTCCAAAGCATGTCCGAAAGGGCTATGTAAGTGGCCCAAGTTTAGGAAGGAAATATTGGCTAGGCCAACCAATTTGTCATCATGCACATTCATTTACTTTAATGGGAGATGGTTACTAGTGGTAACTTGCCATCCTTGGAAGGACCAAATTTCCTATGGAGGCACATAATAACAAGATGAATTAATCATGTTACCAGCCAAAAATTACATAATAACAAAGTTATTCCCAGTAATGTAAGCAACAAAACCTACCACAAATTTCCTAATTTTTTTTTTTGGTCGGAAAAGGAAGAAATATATTAACAACGTAGAGAACCAGAGAAGCCCGTAGCATGGGCTTCAGAATACAAAAGATCTAGGAGAGAGACAGGAGGGGACGTAGCCCAGTTCGAAAGAAGAGTGCCATTACAATGGGCCTTGGCAGCCCAATCAGCCACAAAATTGGCCTCCCTCCTACAGTGTCACACGGTTAGGTTAGGGAAGAGAGAAATCTTTGCCGTCACTTTGGCAAGGAGTGATCTCACCTCCCATGGAGTTGCGATCGGATCCCAAATGGCTTGCACCAGCATCAAGCAGTCAGATTCAATGATGAGGTGATTCTGATGCTTCCCTTCACGGAGCAGATGGTCAAGGGTGATAGTAAGCACTTGAGTCTCACTTTGCAGAGCTGATGTTGCAGGAAAATTACAGGTAAAGCCATGTAAAAGATTGCCGAAATGATCTCTATGGATGCTTGCCATCGCACCTGTGACACTATCAAGATAATAGGCCCCATCAATGTTGATTTTTACCATTCCAGGTTCTGGAGGCCGCCATAGCATATCAGGTTGAAGAGACGATTGGGTTGCTCGCTACAGTGACTGGTCAGTAATCTTGGCAGTGCGTACTTGGGCAAAAGCCAAATCTATAACTTGAAGATGATCGGGACGTTGCTGTCGAAAGACAAATCGGTTGCGCGCCTTCCAAATGTGCCATAAAAGAGAGGCAATCAGTTCTAGATCAAGACAAGTATGCCTCCGTTCAATCTGAGCTGTTAACCACGCATCCATTCTTGTTATTGATTGCTGATTGATGGGAATATTAATATGTGAATGTGACCATAGCCGGCGTGCCATGGACATAGAAGGAATATGTGTTCGGTAGTTTCTGGGTTTAATGTAGAGCAAAGAGGGCAAGTTGGGTCTGTAATGATGCGTCTTTTGAATAAATTATCCTCGGTGGCGAGAGCATTGTGGCACACCAACTAGAGGAAAGTTCGAATCTTAGGGGGAAGCTTCACAGCCCAAATAGCTTTCCATAGAGACTTTGGTGGGTGATAAGATGAAGAAGCTATATTAGGTTGGCTACTGAGAATAGTTTTTTTGAAAGTGTTATATCCATTCTTCACAGAATATAAGCCATTTACGGTCCCTGTCTAGATAAGTCTATCGATAGTGTAGTGAGGCCGAACTTGAATTTTGAGTATATCTTGGACTGTAGAGGCATCAAATTGTTGATGAAGAAGAGGAACATTCCATCTGTTGCTATCCAAGTGTAGTAGTTCATTGACAATTGAGGGGCATTCCAAGGAGCAGGGCCCTCTATGACTCCCCTAGGAAGCCATCGGTCCTCCTTGATTTTGATTGACTATCCATTACCAACAAACCATCGGAGATTAAGTAAGATGGAATCTCTCCCAAAGAGAATACTCTGCCATCCACAGGAAGGTCTTGATCCCTTATTGGCATGCATGAAATCATAAGAGTGAAAGTAGAGCCCCTTAAATAGTGTGCTCCATAGCGCCATTGGATTTTGGAATAAACGCCATGCTTGTTTACCAAGCATGGCTTTATTAAAGTCCTGAAGATCTCGAAATCCAAGATCCCCGTTATCTTTGCTTTTTTTAAGAACAGCCCAACTTTTCCAATGGATGCCTGCTTTAGTACTATCTTTCTGCCACCAAAAAGTGAGCAACTTTCTGTTCAATGAAGTGGCAAATAGATGTAGGGATTCTAAAAATGGACATGGCATACTGAGGTATCGCCTTTACGACAGTTTTTAATAAAATTTCCTTGCCACCCTTAGATAATAGACTTTCTTTCCAGCCTTCTAGTTTGGCATTTACCCTCCTCGAAATCCAAGCAAACATGTCCCTCTTGGATTTGCCCCAATCCGATGGTATACCTAGGTATTTTCCAGTCCTTTGAAGCACTGGGATTTGAAGCACTCCAGCTAAATTTTATTGTAAACTAAGAGGACAAACTTTGCTGAAGAAGATGCCAGATTTATTTCTATTTACTTCTTGGCCAGTAGCAAAGCAACAGTGATTGACAATGTTTGCTAAATTCTAACATTCAATTACTGTACCATCTAAAAAGAAAATAACATCATCAGCAAAGAACATATGAGAGAGAGTGGGACACCACCTGTTCAGTTTGATGCCTTTGAGATGACCCATGGTAATGGCTTGGTGTATAAGATGGGACAATAGATTCGCCATAAGGATAAAAAGGTAGGGGGATAAAGGGTCGCCCTGTCTAATACCTCGGGTAGGCTGAAAATAAGGTGAAAGATCACCATTGAACTTAACACTAAAAGAAACTGTCGTTATGCATTGCATGATCCATTGAACCCATATAGCATGAAAGCCTAGAGTGAGTAGATAGTCTTTGAGAAAATCCCACTCAACACGGTCATATGCCTTTTGCATATCCATTTTGAGAATAGCTCGATATTGGCGTCTGCATTTTCTGACTTTAAGTTGATGAAGCATTTCTTGGACTATTAGTATATTATCCTGAATTTGACGTCCACTAACAAAGGTGCTTTGCTCCTGGGAAATAAGTACCGGTAGGTAGGGCTTAAGGCGATTGGCAATCACCTTAGAGATTATTTTATAAGCATAATTGCAAAGACAGATGGGGCGGTACTTATCTAATCTTTCAAGATGCGATACCTTAGGGATTAGGGATATGACGGTTTTATTGAGGGCTAGCGGCATCACTCCAGTAAGAGAGAATTGATATACTGATAAGAATAGCTCGTCCTGGAGAATATCCCAATGATGTTGATAGAAAAGTCCATTCAGGCCATCCGGTCCCGGGGCTTTGGTAAGCCCCAATTGAAAGGTAGCCTCTCGAACCTCCTTCTTGGTGACAGGAGCTATTAAGGACATGTTCATCTCACTAGTAATAACCTAAGCACATTGTTGCAGAATGGGCCAATAATCTCGATGTCCCACTGTATGATAAATATTTGAAAAATAATCTGTCGTCATCTTCTTCAAAATGCCGGGATCACGCACCCAAGCTTGAGTATCATCCTGCAGCATACTAATTTTGTTGCGTTGTCTTCGTTGTATGGTTGTTGCATGGAAGAATGCCGTGTTTTTATCCCCCCATCTAAGCCATTTAAGTCTAGAACGCATCGCCCAGAATTGTTCTTCTTGCTGCCATATCTTCTTAATTTGCTCTTTTAGGTCAACAATCGGCGATGCATCATAAGGATGAAGAGTTTGATTCATGTGATTTAGAAGTTGCTGGTTCAAAGCTGCAAGTTGATGATGACCCTTTGAAAATTTGGATTTGCTCCATCGAGTCAAAGCTGAGGACACCGCCTTAAATCTTAAAGGAAGGCCAAAAAGTTGCGGCCTTGTGGAAGTCCATGACCAAGCAACAACATCACGGCAGTCAGGTTCCTGAATCCAAAATGCTTCAAAGATGAAAGACCGAGAACGTCTACAAGGTACTGCTACAGTGGTTAGGAGTAAAGGGCTATGGTCCGACCCCACCGCAGGTAAGGCAAACAACTCAGCCTTAGGGAAAGTGAGGTGCCATTCCAAATTACAAAGAGCCCTATCTAGCCGTTCCTTAACAAAATCATCATCAATCCTATGGTTCATCCAAGTAAAAGAACACCCCTTGCTTTCCATGTCAATAAGTGAGCAATAATGTAATAAGTCCCTAAAAGCTTGCATTCTATTTGAGTCAGCAAAACGCTTACCTATTTTTTTCCCAGGGATATAGTACTTCATTGAAATCACCGACACAAATCCATGGAAGGGTGTTGGTGGTGCAAATAAACCGTAGCTCAGCCCAAAAGAGTCGGTGCTGCTGTATACTAGACGGGGCATGAATGTAGGTAAGTCTCATTTTATCACCTCCCATTAAATCAGTGCAAATGACATCAAAAAACTTCGGAGCAGCGCGATCCATCGTTAGCTTAACCAACAACAACAACAACAACAACAATAATAAGGCCATAATAAGGCCAGGCCTCTCATGAGCCACTAAGGCCTTGAGGGATTGAACTGTCAGGGGGTTGCCCAGCCCTTGACAATTCCAGCTCAAAAATTTCATTTGTCACTTGGTGGCTTTTTTGGACAAGCCACCATAGCCCATTGGCCAACTTCTTTAGCCTCTAGAATAGGATTATCCAGTAATTGAGTGTTATCCAGGTCATCAAGTAGATGTAGTCATGGAGCATAAGGAGAGTACCGCTTCAATTTTTTACTTGTATCTGCTTTGTTGTTGAGGTAGGTCTGCTTTGTCTTTTTAGAATTTGAGCCACATAGTTTCGGAATTTGAGGAGGTTTTGTCACGCCCCGAACCCCGAGACATGTGAAACAACCCGCCATGGTCATGTAAATGCGACATTCCCAAGTAGTGTTGCCGACCCCAACTTTTCTTATAATTATTATGCGCATGCAGAACGTGCAAAGAAACCCCTGACAAAAACGCACGGGATAGAACAACAGGAAAATCACTTCAAAATCAACCAAACATACTTTCATACATCATTATCAATCCAGGCTTACATACACCAACAGTATCCGGAGATTATATGCACCAAAAATGGGTTAGAGCTTATGTGCATCAAAAAGGGGTTAGCCTACACAACATGGATCAGTCCACCAAAAAGAAAATCAACAGTCCTAGGACTACTGGTCAGCCCCATTCGACGATCCCACATCCTCAAGATCTGACACCCAAGAGGCCGGGGGCGAGGTGTTGATCACTCCACCACCGAGAAGATACACCACGCCTTCACCCAAAATGGCGTTCATCATAGCCAGCGGAATATCCATGCTACCCAGACGGCCAACCCTAACGCCATCAACTCCGGAACAAAACCAAGCCCTAAACATGTACGATACTCTGTCATGCACGTTCACCTGGACCCAGATGAGAGTCCTAACCAACTGATAGACCCAAGGACTCCCAGGGTCAGGAGCACTCTCTGTCGTCTGGTCAATTTCTGTTGGCAGGCCACTCATCTCCGAGGGTATTGCCATCTACGGTCCTATAATATTTTCCCCAAACCGGGATGAGACTTCGTCTTAGCATGTTCACCTTTCCTAAACCCCTATTAGAAAGAAAATACGCCCTAGAGTGGTCTAACCACACAGCACAGAAGACTTACCTCGCCTCCTTGCCTTCTTGCAGATTAGTACAATTCATGCCACTCAATCACAGGTAACAACAGAGATTTAAATCATTGGAGCAGAATCAATTTTACTTAATTCGCAAGCACAGCAAGCATTCCAATCATTAATCACTGCCACACAAGGGCATAGCCTACTCGCAGTTCGGCTATCTACTGACATATAGCTAGGCATCGCCTCCCCCCTTGGAGCGCGGCTTCGTCAGTACATCGATGGCGTTCCCGAAGGAGCATGGGCCTAGAATTAACTGCAACCCGCATCCGTTGTATGGGGCATCCCATATAGGGGCAATTCCAACTTAATATTTCAAAACAATTTCTCATAATTATCATACCACAACTCATAATCAACTTAAGGCACTTCACACGTCATTCACATATTCCAAATACAACATTAATCTTTAAAAATCCAATTTCGATATCAAACCCAACATTTGAGATTTTCTAAATAAAATCCATAATTTCCTCAATCAACACTCAATTTGCATTAACCATTCATAAATTTCAAATTCTAAATATACAGTGACGATCGGCACAAAATTCTGAGCAATTAGGGTCAAAAATAATTTTTCGAGTTTTTTTTTTAATAAATAATATTTTAATGATTTTCGAAATATGATTTATTATTAAATAATCCAACAATTTCGAAACATTTATTTAAATCATAAATAAATTCCTTTAAGTCACATCAAGGCTTATTTTAAAATAAACATACTTAACCTTTAAACTAAACATGCTTTACTTTAATTTAACAACTTAATCTAATCCATATTTAAATGAACTAATCTAACAACCTAATTTTAATCAACTTAAACTAAACACACTTAAGGCATGCTTAACTCACTAATCGGGGTTTAGTGAGTTAAACTCACCGGAATCGCTTTCCGACGAGTCTCCGGCGAAGAGCACGACGACGCCGACGATAAACCTACACGGATCAACACCAAATGAGAACTAATAGGAGGGCAAATCGAGCTTGGAAGGGGCTGGTTCTTGCTGGTTTTTCCAGCAACTAACCGAGCTTGGAGGGTGACGGAACGGCGGCTGAACGGGCGGAGAAAAGGCGGGGGATGACCGGTGGTAGCTCGGGCAACAACCGGCGGTGGTTTGGGGGGAAGAACGGCGGTGACGGAGGCTTCGGTGAGGAGCGGCAACGTCGAGCAGTGGCTGCGAAATGGCGGATGACGGCTGGGACTCACGGGCGGAAACGGAACAACTCGACGCAGGACGGGACGGCGACGTGCGAGCTCCAACGAACGGCAAGCGACGAGGAACACGGGTGTTGACACCTAAATTTTGACAATCCATTTTATCATTGATCACATAAAAAAAAATTAGGGATCAACCGCGACCCCTTAAGAAAAAATATAAGTTAATTGCATTATCATAACAATGAGTCCATGCAAAGTTGCATTTGCATGGATCTCGTGCGAAATTCGGAAGCGGACATTCAATATTGCGAACAAGGAGCCCACTCACGTATGAACTTTAAAAAATTGGCTTGGGCATCAAAAAATCCAAAGGGCTGACCAATGTTTCTGCTGAGGAAGATAACGAAGAAAAATGAAATTTTGGAGATTCTAAATGTATATTCTCTTCACACATATCTATAGCAGTATATCCGGTTTGTCTTGAGTAGATTTGAAGCAAAGAAGGAAATTGAATAATTCGGCAAAGTGCAAGAAGTGTGGGAATCGTGAAATAAGATAATAACAAATTATGCTGCCCACGATTCAAGATAAATTCGTACCGATAGAATGTGAAGGAGAAGCAAGGCAACGACAAAGTATCGCTCACTCTGATTGGTATTTCCAATTCGGTAACGCAAGGGAGAATATGGAGGGAAACACAAAATACGCATACAAGAGGTAATGGAGGAAATGTGAATTTCAACGATTCTTTTTCTTATACAAATTTCCTCTTTTGCAATACAAGGTAGGCAGTATAAAAGGGAAGGCCACAGAATTGAAAAAAGGAGGATTTTCGGGGGGACAATACATACAGAGAACATACGTGAGAAAGGGTAGAGAGAGGAAGTCCCGGCCACCTCTTGGCCAAGGCAATCGTCCAAACCGGCGCCCATTTCACGGCCAAACCTCTGGCCGTGCCTCTGTCATCAACATCGCCGTATCATGTTGCTGCCTTGCTGAGCCGTCAACGACAATCAAGCTGCTCCTTGCACGCGTGCCACTTGAAAAGTCAATCGTGTTCGAGCCGCTGTGCTTGACTACGCTGCTCCTTTGGTTTCGTTATTGCTGTGCGCTGGCGCCATTGCTCCCTGACTCGTCGATTCTCCACCGTTGAACGCTGCCCCCGCCGAGTTGGCGGTCTTTTGTGCTTTATTTTCAGGTTCCCGCGGGTCCCATGTCACTTGCGTACACCTGAGTTACATTAGCGACCAGCCCTGGACGTTCAAATCTTCACGCCAACAACGCTCCTTTTGCTGTTCAAGTCTTCCGGTGGACATCCCCTTGCTGTGTTGGTCAACTTTGTGACCTTGTTAGGCCAAATCAGTGAATTGAGCAGCACGTCACCTTGAACCGCCATCCGTAGTCAGACCGAACTTCACAACGTGGTCCACGTGGCACCAAATATTAGGTAAGAATCTCTTTTAATTCAATTTTCATATATCCCTATTGCCTAATTTATGGGATTATCTTGTATGAATATTTGAATGATACCATCATGTCCACAAAATATCGATTAGCCTTTTAAATTGGGAAATCTTCCTAATTTCGCAACGTACACATGATTGACGGTCGATTTCACGCTCGAAATACGACCCAATCGTACGGAAAAATCACCAATCCGATCTCACGCTCGAGATATGATTGGTGATTTTATTTAAAAATTGGCCAATCCGATCTCATGCGCGAGATATGATTCGTCAATTTAGTTCCCAAAATTAAATGGACGTGGATGATGTCTTGCTTGATTTGGTGCCGTGTTGTTCTTGATGCTTTATTTGTTTGCTCCCGTAAAAAAAAATATTTGAGTTAGATTAGATGCATGTTAGGATGTTACTTGTTTTAGATTATTTTGCATGTCTAGAATAGGAAATTTATTTATTTCGAATTTTAAAAAAATACAAAAAATTAGGATGTTAGATTTCTGCTTCACTAGTTTAAATTGCATGTTTAATTATTTAGCAATTATTAATTTCGAAATTAAAAAAAAGGAAAAAAAAAAGGAAAAACATAAAAAAATCATCATGCATAATTCATGTAGAATTAGGGTACATTTTGCATGTCATTGCATATTAGGATAGAAATTGCACTTAAGTTAATTTAGATAATTTCTTAATTTACTATAGGTTTAGGTATTTTATTAAATAGATTGCATTTTAGGATTATCTAGGTTTAAATAATATTTTAGTTTAAATTAGGATGCGGCTCAACCTAATTCCTAATATAAATTAAATAGGATCTTAATCTAATTAGGTAATTTTCACATTTTACCTAATTTCGAATTTCATGAAAAATACAAAAAATGCCATAGGTTGATTTGGTTTTATTACTTAGGATAAAAAATATATTCTTTTAGGAAAAAGAAAAATTGTCATATGCACGTCATTAGGGTTCGATTAATTGAGATGCATGTCATTTAGTATTTTTGCTAGGCCCATTTAATTAGAAATTACATGTCATTAGAATTAGGTCATTCAATTAACATTGCATTACATATTGCATGACTTTCATTAATTAAGTGAAAACAAAACAAAAATTGCGTGTTAATTAGAAACCATATCTAGGGTTGTTGATGTGGATTTTAATTTAACATTTGCAGATGCTTTCGTTGCTTTGAGGTAAGTTTTTGCAATTTATTTATTGTTTATCTGGGTGTTAAATTGGTGGTTTGCGCATCTGCATGAACACCTCACATGTTAGGGAAATAGATTTAAAATCAATCCAAATTGCTTGCCAAACATTTTTGAAATTAAAAGAATGGTACCGAAAGGGCATTAGAGAAATCTAGTGTAACCAAGTCCCCGTACCCATAGTCTCTGGTTCGTAGGAGTAAAGTAAATCTCCCGTTACTTTACTAGGGTTTCTAATCGACCCACCAAAAAATAGATTAGTGGCGACTCTTAATTAAAAAATTGCATGTTAAGAATTCAAACCTAATTCGCGAATTGGTATGGGCTTGGGAGAGCCCGAGTTAAGTCTAGGCTTAACAATCCATTAGCCAAACCCTAGGTGGTCCAAACCCCGAAAAATTTTGGTCGCGACAGCTTGGCGACTCCGCTGGGGAACTTGAGTTAAAACTCTTAGTGGACTTAGGCCAATTTTTCTTTTCTTTTGAAAAATGTTTTTGTTTGGCAGCGAGGATCCCAGGTACGTCCCTAACATTTAAGGTGTTAAATGTTTTTGCAGGATGGGAGGCATAAGGGGAAGTGTTTGCTAACCTTTGTTTTGTAGGGAGGTGTAGGAATGTATGGTTTATTTTCATATATGAAGTGTTGCTTGATATAAACTGTTGTGCATGCCTTGCATCTTACACTACACTTTTGCACACACAACTTGCCGCCAGACTTGGGCCGCATTAGGATATTTAGGATGGTATTGAGATGAATGCCACTCCGACCGCATGCTCGCGGTACGAGTCGCCCATCTCAATCCCGTAGTTTCTTTCATGGTGTCAAGAGTACCCACCTCGGTCCGCATGCTCGCGACCCGGGTCGGCTCTTTGACCAAGCCGGAGTCATGAGGACCCGACATAGTCCACAAGCTCGTGGCTAGTCCGATCATCCTTGTGGCTTCACTTTGATAAGCCTTATAGAGTAGAAATCGAGCCACTTACCATGCGCATGTCTATGTGATTGCCCATCATTGGTAAAGTAAGTTCTCTAAATTTTTTGCCTTTGCAATTTACTTACTTTATCGCATTATTTTGTCGGTCCATGGCATTAGGATTGTCCGAGTCTTGATCAATATACAATGGGGACACCGGACATTCGAATTATTTTCCCTCCAAGGGAAGAGCTTAGCACTTGGTGGGACAAGTTAGATCAAGATGGCCGTCGGTTGTGGAGGAGTCACATATTAGTCGTCCAAGCACTCGCCCTTTGTTGGTGCCCCGAGACTTCTACCAGCTCACTCCCACCTTGGAAGAGTATAGCATTGCCATAGGAAAATCCTTGAAAGCTGAATTGATTGCGTATCAACATCCATGTCGGCCTCGTCCAAGCATGTCCACTCGCACTTCATCCCGAAGGATTTTCCTTTTAGTTGGTGCCCCGAGACTTCTACTTTTATCTTCGGCGGTGATAAGACTTTCCATTCCTCTCCTGAACTTTTGCAAATTTGGTTTCTTTCACATATAAAAGGGTTTGGTGGTCTAATGACTATACATGATGTTAGTAATTCCAATCACCCTATTATGAGATTTGAGAACAATCAAAAACATGCACCGGACTATCATTATTCTAGCTGGCTAGCTTTTATGAAAAAACCAACTTCCAATGGTTTCCTATGGCATGCCAAATGGTTCCAAGTTCGAGTAGCGAGACTCTCGTGTGGAGGAGTTGGCCCAATCCCTCTATTGGGATTCACTGGAGCATTGGAGTACTATCCGACTAGGGTGACTCGTCAGTATCAAGTCGTACAGGAGCTTCCCCCGGCGTTACAAGCGGAGCCACTCCAAGTCAGTTTTGTTGATGGAAGCCGAGACCATGAAGATTCCATTCTCACCATCAAATCGATGTGGGACATGTGCTGCCCACAAAAACTCAAATGGCCCGAGGAGGAATTGAAAGGCAAGGAAATGAAGTACTATGCCTCGATTAAGTATATCCAACAACACAAGATTCCCGAAGAGATGCTTCCAAAGATACCAGAGGCGCCGTTGAAGATCACCAATCAAGCTGAGAATAAACGCCTCAAAAGAGTTGCTGAAAAAGCTCAAGAGGAAAATAAACGATTGCGCCAAATGGTGTCTCGAGTGTATATTGATCAAGCCAAATGAAATGCTTGAATCAATCTTGCTATTTTCAATTTTAGGAAGTTTGAGTCATTTACTTTCCTAGTTCATTTTGTTTAAGACATTTTGAATTTCTACTTTGATAAGTCTGTCAAAAGCTCCATTGATGAATAAAGTTCTAGAATATTGCCATGGATCAACGTATCTTCATATGAGAATACTTATTTGTGTTCATTTCTTAAAATTAGGTGATAACGGATCCTCCACGCTCTCCTATTATCACGCGATTAAGAGCGAGAATGGCCGACCAAAGCGAGATGCGCGATCGCATGTCCTCCGTGGAAGGCCAACTCCAACAGTTAGCTGCCTCTATGGAGCTTATAACAGCTCAACTTCAATCCCTCCAAGTGAATCCAGTTCCTCCACCTGCTCTCCCTCAGATAGTAGTCCCGAGGCAAGCAAATAGGGCCCAAATGAATGATGATGAAATGCCAGAGTTGGAAGATGACGTGGTCCTTGTTGGAAAGGCCAAGCTAGACAATGTTCCCAAGACAGATCAGGATGAGCGTGTTACAAAGTTGGAAGAGAAAATGAGACAACTGCAGGAGTCACAAAGGTCCCTTCCGTTCGACCTCTCGATCTATGAGAAGGTCAAAATACCGAGTAAGTTCAAAATGCCAGAGTTTGAGAAGTATGATGGCACATCTTGCCCAAAATCTCACCTGCAGATGTACCACGTACGCATGGCCCAACACGTAAAAAATGAGCCCCTCATGATCCAATCATTCCATGCGAGTTTGACTGGACCCGCACTAAACTGGTACGTGATGAAGAATGTGAACCTGCTCGACACCTGGAACGAAGTGGCTGACGCGTTCCTCAAACAATACAAGTTCAACATGGACATCGCACCTTCCCGAGAAGATTTGGAGCGGATGGAAAAGAAAAGGAACGAATCATTTAAAGAATATGCTGTAAGGTGGAGAAACCTGGCGGCTCAAATCACCCCTGAGCCTACCAACAAAGAGCTGATGAAGTCGTTTGTGAAAACTCTCCCATTTGAGTTTCGTAACCGAATGGCCAGTACGTACGTTGAAAGCTTCAATCAACTCATTCCTGTGGGAGAACAAATCGAGATGGGGATAAGGGAAGGATGGTTTACTGAGCCATCTAATAGAAGATTCACTACCAAAAAGGAGAAGGAAATGGCTGTGGATGTGAATGTGGCTTATGGCCAAGAAAATATTAAACGTGCACCGGCCATCCAAATGAATCCAAGACAATCACAAATAGCTGGCCGTCAATCATTCGCCCAAGCAAATAATAGAAGACAATTCACTCCTCTCCCTGGATCTCCATCCCAAGTGCTGACAATCCTCCGAAAGAAGGGTTTGCTCACTAATGAACCAAAGCGTCCCAACCGCGAAAACCTTTGTGGTTACGACCCAACAAAGAAGTGTGATTATCATAACGGTGAACTGGGACATTCAACTGATGAGTGTTTCACCCTCAAGCACCGGATCCAGAGCCTCTTGGACACAAAAGTCTTTTCATTTCAAACTGCTCAGCCAAATGTTCAGAAAAATCCGCTACCGGACCATGAGGGTACAGTGAATGCTATCCTAGAACCTGAAGTTAGACGGATCAAGAACTCGAAGGTGCATGTGGCAGATGCCTACAATGGACTGGTGAGAGCTGGATATTATCCGGATCAAGAAGATGTTCCCCTATCACTGATGAAGGAAAGAATTGCCAAAATGGTGGATGACGGCATCATCGTGTATGCTGACCATAACTGCGTAGTTTCCACTATTTCCCACATCATCATTGATTGGGAGGAGGAGCAGGCTGCTCTCGATGATGGTAAAGAAGAAGTAGATTCGTCACTCGCAGATATGCCCCCACTAGAAGATGCAACTGATGAGGAGATTGTAATTGAAATACCTCAGCCGTATGAGTATGTCCATAATAAAGCAGTGCCTTGGTCTTATGACCTAGATGTTGACCTCGTTACAAAATCTGGTCGAACTTATGCTCAAAATGATGCACAACCTGCAAAGCCCGTCACTGATAAGGAGGCTAAGGAATTTCTGGCTGTGATTAAAGCAAGTGAGTATAATATCGTCGATCAATTGCGAAAAATGCCTGCCCAAATCTCTTTGCTCGAGCTCATCCAAACCTCCCCTGTGCATCAAAAGTCGTTGATGAAGGTGCTAAGCGAAATTCGTGTACCTGAAACAGTTGAAGTAGATAAGCTGGAGGATTTTGTGGGATCAGTCCTTCTCAAGGACATGATTGCTTTTTCGGATGAGAAATTCCCCCTTGAAGGTAGGGGGCATAATAAAGCACTCTACATATCAGTCAAGCACAAGGTTTCTCATGTGTCCCGAGTACTCATTGATAATGGGTCTGCCCTAAACATATGTCCATTGGCCACTCTTCACCGCCTCAAGGTAGACCCGTCAAAGATACATGTTGCGAAGACACGTGAGAGCTTTTGATGGGACAAAAAGGAGGTAATCGGGGAAATCCATCTTGACGTGCAAATAGGGCCGGTCGTCTTCAACATTCCTTTCCAGTCTTGGATATCCCTACCGCATTCAATTTTCTGCTAGGTCGTCCATGGATACATACTGCTGGTGCAGTCCCTTCAAGTCTACATCAAGCTGTAAAATTTGTGATCGAAAGGAAGCTGGTCACTGTGTATGGTGAAGAAGACCACCGGATTTATCACGAGACGGCTATCCCCTATGTAGAGCCGGATTTTGAGCTTGAATCAAGTTACCACTCATTTGAGTTAGTTTCTACCATACATGCTTCTCGAGGTTCATCGCCACCCACTCCTGAGGTTTCAGATGCTACCCTCATGGTAGGAAGGGTAATGGTTAGGAATGGTTTTGTCCCTGGCAATGGGCTTGGAAGAAATGATCAAGGTATTCGAAGCCCCATTGAAGCCCCTCAGAGGTCCCGATCTGCTGGGTTAGGGTACCATGGAAGAGGTGGAGGAAGTTCTGGAAGGCAAAGACAGGGAAGGCATAACTCGTCACCTGAGCAAGGGCGAGGGAGGCAAAATTTACCACCTCCAAACATTCATGAGACGTTCCCTGGTCCTCCCATTATGATGCAAGATGAAGCTGAAGTGATGGATACTCTCGGACAGCCAAGTGGGAAGTTCGACTATATGGTGAAGTATTCACCTCCTCCCAGCTTTTACTTTAATGCCCGCAATATAGTTCCAAGTGGATGGGATGGCATGGATGATCCGACGCCTTCAAAGACGGAAAACTCTGACGACACCCTGGAAGGAATTTCAAGTTTGTTCGATGACCTTTCCATTGGACCCATTGATGGAGAACCTCTGGAGGAAACGGGCCCTCGCCCACAAGAGTAACCCGTTTATCACTTTTGCACATTCCCCTGCGCGGGAATTTTTGTCGCTTTCTAGGAATTTTATCGCTTTTTAGGAGTTATTATCGCTATCTAGCGATTGTTTTTCATTTTCTTCTTAGGACTTGAATTGCATTTTCCATTCAATAAATTGTAATTGATTGATGAATTTCAATGAAATTGCAAGTTTAATTTTGAGGGCATGATGAGGTACACCAAACCAGCCCGGTGATGATATCCAGCCGATAAAACAAAATCAAAATCCAAGGAGAACTCTGAGGCCTGGGCTTCATCATGCTTCCTCATGTCAAAATGTTTCGAAAAATGCTTTTGCAAAAGAGTTTCAAAAAATTCACAAATAAAATAAAATATGATTTACCCTGTTTGTCTTTTTGACCTTTCTATTTCATGTTTCAGGGACGATCATATAACATGCAAATGTGTGGAAAAGGTCCAATCAAATGCAACAAGTGGTGATAATGATAATCCAGAAGATTCGATCCAGGATTCCATTGAAGATTCCATTGAGATGCAGCGAAGCTGGGAACAACATGAAAAAGCCAAGGTTTTCACATTCGAGCAAATCGTCACTATTAATTTAAGTGACACTGAAGAAGCCAAGGAGTTGAAAATAGGGGCGTATCTCCCCAAAGACGAGGCTGAGCGCCTGGTTCAATTACTGAAGGAATATAAGGACATCTTTGCATGGACCTATGCTGACATGCCTGGTTTAGATCCGTCAATCGTGGAGCATTGTTTGCCTACTAACCCGGACATGCCTCCCAAGAAGCAAAGGCTGCGGAGAACTAAGCCTGAGCTCTCAAAGAAGATAGAGGAAGAGGTGATGAAGCTTTTAAAGGTCGGATTTATTGAAGTCTCGCAATACCCTGAATGGGTAGCAAACATCGTGCCAGTGATGAAGAAGGATGGTCGAGTTCGAGTTTGTGTCGATTATCGGGATTTGAACAAGGCTAGCCCAAAATATGACTTCCCGTTACCTCACATAGATGTCCTTGTTGATAGTACTGCCAGATTTGAACTATTCTCATTTATGGATGGTTTTTCTGGATACAATCAGATAAGGATGAGGGAGGAAGACAAAGAGAAATCTGCATTTATCACTCCGTGGGGAACCTTTCATTATAAGGTCATGCCCTTTGGACTCAAGAATGCAGGGGCAACTTACCAGCGAGCCATGGTAGCACTGTTTCATGACATGATGCATCAAGAGATTGAGGTCTATGTTGATGATATGATCGCCAAGACTCGACACAGGAAAAGCCACATCGAAACCTTGAAAAAGTTGTTTGCTCGACTCCGTGAATTCAAGCTTCGCCTAAACCCCGCTAAATGTGTGTTCGGAGCAACATCTGGTAAATTACTTGGGTTCATTGTGAGCAGTAAAGGGATTGAGATCGACCCGGCTAAAGCTAAGGCCATATGTGAGTTGCAACCTCCATCAACAGTGAAAGAAGTCCGGAGTCTTTTGGGGAGGTTGAATTACATTGCTCGATTCATTTCCCAACTTTCTGAAACCACCAAGCCATTCTTCAAGCTCTTAAAGAAGAATGCACGAGTCAACTGGGATGATGAGTGTCGAAAAGCATTCGACAAGTTGAAACAGTACTTGATGAATCCACCAATTCTTGTCCCGCCATCGCCAGGGTGTCCTCTGATTCTTTACCTCACCATTCATGGCGAGTCATTAGGTGCGATGTTGACTCAGGAAAGTCCCGTCGATAAAAAAGAACGAGCCGTTTATTACTTGAGTAAAAAATTCACTGTGTCAGAGCTAAAATATTCTAATGTGGAAAAGACTTGTGCTGCATTAGTGTGGGTATTGCATAGATTGAGACAAGTACACACTTTGCATTACCAGACATTCCTCGTAATCGAGAACGATCCTATCCGGTATTTGCGAACCGGCCAGCTTTGGTGGGTAAGTTGGCTAAATGGTAAATCTTGATCTCGGAATTTGATGCGCAATTCATGCCATAAAAGTCGATTAAAGGTTGAGTAATTGCCGATCTATTGGCTGAGAATCCGAAAGCCTCAAATAATAATCATCGTCCTCTGGATGACCATATCTTAAGTGTAAATGAAGATTCATGGACAATATTCTTTAATGGAGCTATGAACTTGTCTGGTTCTGGTACCGGGGCAGTTTTGATATCCCTAGACAGACAACATCACCCAGTAGCTACGAAACTGATATTCCCTTGCACTAACAACATAGTCGAGTATGAAGCTTGTATCCTCGGGCTTCAAGCTGCAATTGAGATGGGTATAGCCAAATTGAAAGTGTTTGGGGATTCCGCGCTGATCATACTACAGACCATAGGTGAATGGAAGACTAAGGATGCTAAGTTGCTCCCATATCATGAGTACTTAGAAGATTTGATCAAGAAATTCGATGAAGTTTCATTTGAATACTTATCGAGGTCTCACAATCAATTTGCAGATGCACTCGCAACTTTATCATCTATGTTGCAAGTCACTGACGGATTAGAAGTTGAACCATTGAAGATAGAGATTCTTCCAAGACCGGCTTATTGTATGGTAGTGACAGAAGAGTCTGACGGAAAACCATGGTATTACGATATCATGAACTACATCAAAAAACAAGGGTTCCCTGAGGGAAGTACTCCATCTGATAGGAAGTATATCATGAAGATGGCCTCAAAGTTCTTCGTTAGTGGTGAGAATTTGTATAAGAGATCTTATGATTCAATCTTGTTGCGGTGTGTGGGTGCAACTGAAGCCACTCAAATCATGCAAGAAATTCACGAAGGAGTATGCGGCCCTCATATGAATGGACACATGATGGCTAAGAAGATCATGAGATTAGGCTATTATTGGCTCACGCTAGAAGGTGACTATATACAACATGTTCGAAGTTGTCATCGTTGCCAGGTCCATGGTGATAAGATAAATGTTCCTCCAACTGTGCTGCACCAGTTTTCCGAGCCATGGCCTTTCTCAATGTGGGGGATTGATGTGATCGGCCCGATAAATCCTAAGGCTTCAAATGGGCATCGTTTCATTTTGGTGGCGATAGATTATTTTTCCAAATGGATTGAAGCTATGTCATTTGCAAGTGTCACTGCTTGCAATGTCGTGAAGTTCATCAAACGTGACATAATTGCTCGCTATGGTGTCCCTGAAACGATTATCACTGACAACGGGACAAATTTGAACAACAAGCTCATTGATGAGTTGTTCAACGAGCTCAAGATCAAGCATCTGAATTCATCCCCTTATCGCCCTCAAATGAATGGGGCTGTTGAAGCGGCCAATAAGAATATTAAGAAGATCTTGGCTAAGACAGCCGAGAATTATCGAGACTGGCATGACAGACTACCCTTCGCACTGATGGCGTATCGAACGTCGATTCGTACTTCTACCGGGGCAACTCCTTTTGCTCTGGTATATGGCATGGAGGCAGTTTTGCCTGTGGAAGTGGAGATTCCTTCCCTGAGAGTATTATCACAAGTGGTGTTATCTGAGGCAGAATGGTCGCAACAAAGACTTGAACAGTTAAACTTGATCGATGAGAAAAGACTGAAGGCCCTCTGCCATGGCCAAGCATATCAACAGAGAGTAGCCAGATCTTTCAACCGAAAGGTGCGGCCGAGACATTTCGAGGTAAATGACTTAGTCCTAAGAAAGCTATTGCTAATCTTTCCTGATCCTGGAGGCAAGTTTGCTCCAAACTACAGTGGCCCATATGTGGTAAAGAAGGTACTTCATGGTGGTGCTTTGATCTTGGCAGAAATGGATGGTCGTGTGTTTTCCACTCCAGTTAATTCAGATGCTGTCAAGAAGTATTACCCATGATAGAATTTGCCATGTCATGTTTTGAATTGCAAACATTTTATGATGAATAAATTGCCTCAGCGAATTGAATTGTTCAAATTTGCCGCAAATGTTGCATTTTTCTTCCTTGATGAATTGTGTGAGAAAAATTGAATGTGTCAAATGGGATACTTTGGAATGATAAAAGGCAAACCTTATTCCATACACTGACCCCCAGTGAGTTGTGTGAAAAATTCCATGCCTCTGAGGAAAATGGTGATCTCGCAAAGGGTACGTCAACCAAGATGATGAGAGGCAGTTTCTTCTGCTACCCGAAACACTACAGGTATATCCATTGTTCAGCCTTTTGAGCCCACACACATGAAGAGCTTTTAAATCATCCCTGTCAAGAATCGTCTCATACTGGGACAAGATTTAAAATGAATGATAGGAATTTTCTTACACACACTTGCATCAATCTTCGAGTATTGCTTTTACAGTGTGACTTGTACGATAATTTAAAGTGCCTTAGGACGACGAAGAGCAGTTTCTTTCTCTATCTTATACACTTTATCCATTGCATAGCCCCATTGAGCCTATGAGTTCATTTCACATTAAACCTAGTTGGTGATCATCCCCCTCACTAGGGCAAGGCAAGAAAAAAAAGAAACCAAACCACTCAAGAAGCATGATTTACAATGCTGATATAAGTGGAGACTTTGTCGGAAAAAAAAAAGAAGAGTGCAAAAGGAGGGCATGAAAAAGCAGTGTGCCTGGTAAAAGCAAGGCCAATGCCCAAAGAAAAAAATCAAACACTTGATGAAGTGAGTCGTATCTCCAACAAGGTGGTACCCAAAAAAAAGAAAAAAAACTCAAATGTTGAGATGTTGCAATCAGTGGAGTTGTGATGTGAAGAAAATCTTCGACGATGGGGAGGAGAATTGTTGGAAATGTCAAGATGATTACCAACTTTGACCCCCTAAACACTTTTTGAGCCAAATGATCCTTTTATTTCTCAACCCATGAACCCAACCTACGTTACGTTCCATACAAAGTCTCTTCAGATTAGGGCATTTGAATTAACGTAGAAGTTCATATGTTTGAAAGCATTGCTTGAAGAAGTGCGAGTAAGATAATTTCTGCTTCATTTTGTATGTCTCTTGACTTGTAAACTCCAAGACAATTGCGAAATGTCGTTTTTCAATAGCATCGGTTCAAAGAGTCTCCTTTGCTAAGCCGTTGACCAAGCCAGCTTTACAGTCCCTGTTAAAGACCTCTCAGATTGGTAAGTTCGTACCACTTGCGAGATTGCTCAAACCCTTGTTTGGCATGATGATGGAAAGATAGAGTGATTGTCAAAAATCTTGCATCAAAGGTCAGGATAAAACAACCCATTTTAATGAGGATGAGTGAAAAGTCCTTTCAAATCAAGAGGTCCCCCATTTGGCACATTCATGACACTCATGTGTTCAGATTGGAACATTTTTTGTTAAATCATTCCTAATGGAAATTAGGTGATGCAAGCTTGATATAAATCATAGTGCATGAACCTCCTTTAAATTAATGCATGTTTGTGATCACAAATGCATATTGCTTCTCCTATGACCGTGTTTTGCAGAAGACATTTCCCCCAGGAATAGAGATAATACCAGGTAAGTATATCTCTATCCATACCTTAAATACTTGTCATTGTGCAGGTATTCCCTTTTGAAAACACCGACACTCGATCGAGCTGTCTCCCAAAGATTTTTCTCCAAATTCAATTTGATTAAGGCAACCGAAGAAAGGTTCGGATCCTGGTCAGATAATCTATGTTGCAATGTTAGGCGACCGAAGAAAGGTTCGGGTCTTAGCCAAGCAAAACCTCAGTTTAGGCGACCGTAGAAAGGTACGGGTCCTAAATAACCTTATTGCTCTAACAGGCGACCGTAGAAAGGTACGGGTCCTGGAAAAGCAATTACCTCAGTTCAGGCGACCGTAGAAAGGTACGAGTCCTGGAAAATGATTCCTCATTCAGGCGACCGTAGAAAGGTACGAGTCCTGGAAAATGATTCCTCATTCAGGCGACCGTAGAAAGGTACGGGTCTTGGAAAGCGAATCCCTGTTTAGGCGACCGTAGAAAGGTACGGGTCCTAGGAAAGTAGTTTCCTTATAAAATCTTGCTGCCCTACTAGGCGACCGTAGAAAGGTACGGGTCCTGGACAGGTAACACTCACTACCTCCAATTACTCTATCCTCCTCAAAGGTAAGTTATTTCAAATAGGTTCATTTATCATTTGCATTAGTATTTTCATACAATTTGCATTAAAAAATGGAATTTATGTTCCGACAAAAAATCATTCATTGCATAAGCATGACCAAAATTTAGGTCTCAATTTGTCTTTGAAGTCAATCTCTGCGAGCTCACCTTCAAAGAGGGGCAGCTGTTGACACCTAAATTTTGACGATCCATTTTATCATTGATCACATAAAAAAAAATTAGGGATCAACCGCGACCCCTTAAGAAAAAATATAAGTTAATTGCATTATCATAACAATGAGTCCATGCAAAGTTGCATTTGCATGGATCTCGATAGAAGTTGGAAGCGGACATTCAATATTGCGAATAAGGAGCCCACTCACGTATGAACTTTAAAAAATTGGCTTGGGCATCAAAAAATCCAAAGGGCTGACCAATGTTTCTGCTGAGGAAGATAACGAAGAAAAATGAAATTTTGGAGATTCTAAATGTATATTCTCTTCACACATATCTATAGCAGTATATCCGGTTTGTCTTGAGTAGATTTGAAGCAAAGAAGGAAATTGAATAATTCGGCAAAGTGCAAGAAGTGTGGGAATCGTGAAATAAGATAATAACAAATTATGCTGCCCACGATTCAAGATAAATTCGTACCGATAGAATGTGAAGGAGAAGCAAGGCAACGACAAAGTATCGCTCACTCTGATTGGTATTTCCAATTCGGTAACGCAAGGGAGAATATGGAGGGAAACACAAAATACGCATACAAGAGGTAATGGAGGAAATGTGAATTTCAACGATTCTTTTTCTTATACAAATTTCCTCTTTTGCAATACAAGGTAGGCAGTATAAAAGGGAAGGCCACAGAATTGAAAAAAGGAGGATTTTCGGGGGGACAATACATACAGAGAACATACGTGAGAAAGGGTAGAGAGAGGAAGTCCCGGCCACCTCTTGGCCAAGGCAATCGTCCAAACCGGCGCCCATTTCACGGCCAAACCTCTGGCCGTGCCTCTGTCATCAACATCGCCGTATCATGTTGCTGCCTTGCTGAGCCGTCAACGACAATCAAGCTGCTCCTTGCACGCGTGCCACTTGAAAAGTCAATCGTGTTCGAGCCGCTGTGCTTGACTACGCTGCTCCTTTGGTTTCGTTATTGCTGTGCGCTGGCGCCATTGCTCCCTGACTCGTCGATTCTCCACCGTTGAACGCTGCCCCCGCCGAGTTGGCGGTCTTTTGTGCTTTATTTTCAGGTTCCCGCGGGTCCCATGTCACTTGCGTACACCTGAGTTACATTAGCGACCAGCCCTGGACGTTCAAATCTTCACGCCAACAACGCTCCTTTTGCTGTTCAAGTCTTCCGGTGGACATCCCCTTGCTGTGTTGGTCAACTTTGTGACCTTGTTAGGCCAAATCAGTGAATTGAGCAGCACGTCACCTTGAACCGCCATCCGTAGTCAGACCGAACTTCACAACGTGGTCCACGTGGCACCAAATATTAGGTAAGAATCTCTTTTAATTCAATTTTCATATATCCCTATTGCCTAATTTATGGGATTATCTTGTATGAATATTTGAATGATACCATCATGTCCACAAAATATCGATTAGCCTTTTAAATTGGGAAATCTTCCTAATTTCGCAACGTACACATGATTGACGGTCCGATTTCACGCTCGAAATACGACCCGCAATCGTACGGAAAAATCACCAATCCGATCTCACGCTCGAGATATGATTCGTGATTTTATTTAAAAATTGGCCAATCCGATCTCATGCGCGAGATATGATTCGTCAATTTAGTTCCCAAAATTAAATGGACGTGGATGATGTCTTGCTTGATTTGGTGCCGTGTTGTTTTGATGCTTTATTTGTTTGCTCGCGTAAAAAAAAAAATATTTGAGTTAGATTAGATGCATGTTAGGATGTTACTTGTTTTAGATTATTTTGCATGTCTAGAATAGGAAATTTATTTATTTCGAATTTTAAAAAAATACAAAAAATTAGGATGTTAGATTTCTGCTTCACTAGTTTAAATTGCATGTTTAATTATTTAGCAATTATTAATTTCGAAATTAAAAAAAGGAAAAAAAAGGAAAAACATAAAAAAATCATCATGCATAATTCATGTAGAATTAGGGTACATTTTGCATGTCATTGCATATTAGGATAGAAATTGCACTTAAGTTAATTTAGATAATTTCTTAATTTACTATAGGTTTAGGTATTTTATTAAATAGATTGCATTTTAGGATTATCTAGGTTTAAATAATATTTTAGTTTAAATTAGGATGCGGCTCAACCTAATTCCTAATATAAATTAAATAGGATCTTAATCTAATTAGGTAATTTTCACATTTTACCTAATTTCGAATTTCATGAAAAATACAAAAAATGCCATAGGTTGATTTGGTTTTATTACTTAGGATAAAAAATATATTCTTTTAGGAAAAAGAAAAATTGTCATATGCACGTCATTAGGGTTCGATTAATTGAGATGCATGTCATTTAGTATTTTTGCTAGGCCCATTTAATTAGAAATTACATGTCATTAGAATTAGGTCATTCAATTAACATTGCATTACATATTGCATGACTTTCATTAATTAAGTGAAAACAAAACAAAAATTGCGTGTTAATTAGAAACCATATCTAGGGTTGTTGATGTGGATTTTAATTTAACATTTGCGAGATGCTTTCGTTGCTTTGAGGTAAGTTTTTGCAATTTATTTATTGTTTATCTGGGTGTTAAATTGGTGGTTTGCGCATCTGCATGAACACCTCACATGTTAGGGAAATAGATTTAAAATCAATCCAAATTGCTTGCCAAACATTTTTGAAATTAAAAGAATGGTACCGAAAGGGCATTAGAGAAATCTAGTGTAACCAAGTCCCGTACCCATAGTCTCGGTTCGTAGGAGTAAAGTAAATCTCCCGTTACTTTACTAGGGTTTCTAATCGACCCACCAAAAAATAGATTAGTGGCGACTCTTAATTAAAAAATTGCATGTTAAGAATTCAAACCTAATTCTCGAATTGGTATGGGCTTGGGAGAGCCCGAGTTAAGTCTAGGCTTAACAATCCATTAGCCAAACCCTAGGTGGTCCAAACCCCGAAAAATTTTGGTCGCGACAACGGGCGAGACGGTGGCCGGCCGAGCGAGCAACCGAGCGGCGAAGGGGGCGGACGAAATGGCCGGCTGGTCTCTCACGCACACCTTCTCTCTCTCTCTCTCTTCCAAGTTCAAATGGGGAAGATGATGGGGACAAGGGGGAAGTGACATCCCACCTTTCCAAGACCTCATCCTCACCTTCCACTTGTCACCACTCTAGCCCATCTTGCTTCCCCCATGACATCATTTGTGATGTCACCATCCACTCACTCCAACCTCCCACAACTTTAGTCCAATAGGTTCAATTTCATTTTCCATTTGGGGTCCAATTCTTGTACAATCCAATTTCTTCAATTCTCATCAATTCTTTTCCAATTGAGCCCAAATTAAAGTCCATAAATTAATCCAATGTTCCTAATAAGATTTGGGACACGCCATGACTTCCAATTTCATAATTCGATCTCAATTTCACGGTTAATTTCACTTTGGCACAATATTAGCGCATTCTAATCTATCGAGCAGCTTTTAGAAATTTTTGTGCATTTGACTTGTGGTTGATCAATTCAAGCCACAATATACATCTTTGATACATTGGAAACTTTCGGTTGTCGGGGTAATCTCAAGGTTTCAAATACGGGCACAGGGTACCCAATCGTTAGAAAAGTCGGTCTAGTGTCGATCGGCAAGAATTGTGCGATCCGGTGGAATCACCCACACCTGATCACATGCCTCTGTTGAGCCAACCTATCTCCGCTCTCTAATCGATTTTTATTTGTGCCGTAATGACCCTTGCAGATTATCTCGATCGAAAGGTCGCTTCCTGATCAAATTCTCGAGTTTTATGCATTAGAATTTCTTAACGGCTTCACCGAATAGACTAGTTTTCACATGAGTGGCCGACTCAAGGAAAGGAACTATATGCGTGCCAACGAAATGCCCGTCTAAATTTATTGAAATTAGAATTGGAAAAATCGGAATGTCACAACTCTTCCCCTCTTATAAAAATTTCGTCCTCGAAATTTAAATTATTACATATCTAAAGTAAAAAGGTAAGGGTACAATTCTCTCATCGATTCTTCGGTTTCCCAAGTTGCTCCTTCAGTACTGTGGTGTTGCCAGACCACTTTGACCAACGGAATGGTCTTGGTGAGCAAAACCTGCTCCTTGCAATCCACTATCTGAACCGGGCTTTCAACGTACGACACCCTGTCATCCACGTCTAATTCCTCAAAATTTAGGATGCGTGCCGGATCAGGTTCATATTTCCTTAACATCGATACGTGAAAAACGTCATGCACTCGTGCCAACCTCGGCGGTAGTACAAGACGATATGCCAGAGTTCCTATTCTTTCCAAAATCTTAAAAGGACCTACGTACCTCGGACTCAATTTCCCCTTTTTGCCAAAGCGGGAAGTACCTCTCATCGGTGACACCTTCAGAAAGACGTGCTCACCAACTTGGAACTCCAATGGCCTTCGACGTTTATCGGCATAACTTTTCTAACGGCTCTGAGCGGTCTTTAATCTGTTTCTGATAACTACAACTGCCTCCACTGACTGCTGAACCAACTCTGGGCCGGTGATCTTTCTTTCCCCGACTTCATCCTAACACACTGGCATTCTGCACGCTCTGCCATACAATGCTTCAAAAGGAGCCATCTGAATACTCTGCTGATAACTGTTGTTGTATGCAAACTCGACTAGATGAAGCTATTCCTCCCAGCTTCCTTTGAAGTCCAAGATGCAAGCTCGCAGCATGTCCTCAAGGGTCTGAATTGTCCTCTTAGACTGGCCATCAGTCTGCGGGTGGTAGGCCGTACTGTACTGCAGCTTCGTTCCTAAAGTAGATTGCAAGCTCTTCCAAAAAGCGGCTGTGATGGGTCTCTGTCTGAAGTAATTGTGACTGGCACTCCATGCATACAAACTATCTGACGTACATACGAATTTGCGAGTCTATCCAAACTCGAGTCCCTTCGAACTACAATGAAGTGAGCCGATTTTGTCAGTCTGTCAACTACTACCCAAATCGAATCATTTCCTCTCTGGCTCCTTGGTAGTCCCGTTACGAAGTCCATCGTGATATGCTCCCATTTCCACTCTGGGATCTCAAGAGGTTGCAGAAGTTCTCCCGATTTGCAATGCTGAGCTTTCACCTGTTGACACGTCAAACACTTGGCGACATGTTTGGCGATATCCGCCTTCATGCCACACCACTAGTAGTGTTGACGCAGGTTCTGATACATCTTGGTACTACCAGGATGGATGCTGTAACTGCTACGATGCGCTTCTGATAGAATTTCTTCTCTAAGCTCCACATCATCAGGTACAACCAATCGTCCTTGCAACCTCAATGTTCCATCCTCAGAAATCTGAAAGTCAGCCTTCCTTTTCTCTGCATCCTCTTGCAGGATCTTTTGAACATCTGGATCCGTCTGCTGAAGCGTTCTGATTCTGACCTGCACTTCCGGCTCAATTCTAAGGGTGGCTACAAGATTCGAAAGGTGGCCTACCTCAAACTTGAAATCTGAATCTCGTGCTCTCTCAATTAGACCCCATTCTTTCAGTAGCATCTGAGCAACTGAAGACTTCCTACTCAGTGCATCGGCGACCTTATTTGCCTTTCCCAGGTGATACAAAATCTCACAGTCATAATCCTTTAAGAGCTCCATCCATCGACGCTGTCTCATATTCAACTCCTTCTGAGAGAATAAGTACTTGAGATTTTGATGGTCAGTGAAGATTTGGAATCTTTCTCCGCACAAATAATGCCTCCAAATCTTCATGGCAAAGATAATTGCTGCAAGCTCCAAGTCATGCGTCGGATAATTCAACTCGTGAGGTCTCAACTAACGGGACACATATGCAACCACCCTACTATGCTGCATCAATACGCAACCCAATCCTTTAAATGATGCATCACCGTAGATCTCAAACCCTCATGGACCAGATGGAATAGTAAGCACAGGTGCAGTAGTTAGTTTATGCTTAAGCTCTTGGAAATTACTCTCGCACTTATCCGTCCACACAAATTTTTCTTCTTTCTTCAGAAGTCTCGTCCTCGGCGATGCTAACCTCGAAAACCCTTCTACAAACCGTCTATAATTTCTGATTTCTATCACTGTCGTAGGTTTCGGCCAGTTGATCACTGCCTCAATCTTTGCTGGGTCCACTGAGATTCCTTCTTCGGAGATGACATGACCTAGGAAAGCCACACGAGTCAGCCAAAACTCGCACTTACTAAACTTGGCGTACAGCTCGTGATCTCTCAAAGTCTGAAGCACTATCCTTAAGTGCCTTTCATGATCCTCAGTACTCCTTGAATACACCAGGATGTCATCGATGAAAACAATTACGAACTGATCTAAGTACTCTCTGAACACTCGATTCATTAGATCCATGAAAGCAGCTGGGGTGTTTGTCAACCCAAATGGCATCACAGTAAACTCATAATGGCCGTATCGGGTGCGAAACGCCGACTTCGGTATGTCTTCCTTCTTGATCCTCAACTGATGATACCCTGTCCTCAAGTCGATCTTAGAAAACATCGACACTCCCTGAAGCTGGTCAAACAAGTCATCGATCCTCGGCAATGGATACTTGTTCTTAATCGTCACTTGATTAAGTTGACGATAGTCGATGCACAAACGCAAGGAACCATCCTTTTTCTTTACGAACAGAACTGGCGCTCCCCAAGGTGATGCACTAGGACGAATAAATCCTTTATCCAACAACTCTTGCATCTGCACCTTAAGTTCCTTAAGTTCTGATAAGGCCATCCGATAAGGAGCTTTAGAGATTGGTTCTGTCCTAGGGGCTAATTCGATCACAAACTCTATCTCTATTTCTGGCGGCAAACACAGTAACTCTTTCGGAAACACGTCTGGGAACTCTTGTACCACTGCAATATCTTCAATCTTTAACTCCTCCACTGTCGTATCTACGACAGTCGCTAGGTAACCTTGGCAACCCTTGCCTAGCAAGTGAGTTGCTTCGAGCAACGGAATTAAGGAAACCGAGGGTCCTTGTCACGCCCCGATCCTCAAGCACGCACACATCCGTCTCACTTGGTCGATTTTATAATGCGATATCCCAGGACAATATATCGCCGACCCTTTCATTCTTAAGCACATGCGGAAGCAGTTAAAATCCCCAGACAATAAAACAATGGGATAGAAAAGCAGGGCCATATTTTTCATATTGAAATTTATAACCGAACTTTTATACAAACCACAAACCAGAACACTTCACAACTTTTTATTCTAAACTCTATTCACATCAAAATGGAGATATCAAAGAGATAAAATTTCAGTCCATCTAGGCCGTACTCACGGCCCCTCTCGAGATTGTCTTCTTCTCCCAAAAATCTTTCTCCAACTCTTCCTCCTCGCTCCTTAGCGGGGTCCCGAAATGGTTTTCCCAAAGCGGGATGAGACTACGTCTCAGCGAGTTCTACCCCACTAAGCCCGATTAGTAAACCATTATACTAAAGGCTGCCTAAACACGCATAGGTCAGAAGACGTACCTTAGCATCAGATCCCACCTGCAAGTCAGTACAATTCACAATAGGCATTCAAGTAATCATATCACAGATCGAAGCATCGATCAAATCGACCTAGTCGATTATATACCAACAAGACCACTCACGGTCATTTCCAATCGGTCATTCAATTCACGACATCAAATCAAAACAATGATAAATCGATCTAGTCGATTACATGTCAGATGGACCATTCTAGGTCAATACTCTCGGGCGCCAAGCTCACCAATGTGATTTATCCACTAGACAATTGCGTGCGTTCTTTAAGGCGCCGTTTTCGATGAGGACATCCTTAGTCACCGAACCACACATGCCTATAACCATGTACTCAAATAGACAATTGTGTGCGTTCTTTAAGGCGCCGTTTTCGCCAGTGATATCCCCAATCACCGAACCACACATGCCTATAACCATGTACTCAAATAGACAATTGTGTGCGTTCTTTAAGGCGCGTTTTATGATGATATCCCCAATCACCGAACCACACATGCCTATAACAATGTATTTAATAGACAAGTGTATGCGTTCTTTAAGGCGCCGTTTTCGCCAGTGATATCCTTACTCACCGAACCATACATGTCCATAACAATACGAGTACTAGACCGATACGTGCGTTCTTTAAGGCGCCGTTTTCGCCAGTGATATCCCAATCACCGAACCACGTAGGTCTATACACTGTGTCTGATTGGTTCAATCCCAGAGTATTTCCAATTCTCTCATAACCCCATCCACTTTAACACTCAATCAAAGCATTATAAATGCTAAACAAACATACTCGGTCATCTACCAATCAATCATTCAATCTCAATCAATTCCAAATCAATTTAGGGTAAATCCCTAAAACATCACAATTTATTTAATTTCATACAACGTAGAGCTCAAATAAATAAACGAACTGCACCACGACGATCAGCACGAGATTTCGGTCGTCGGCCATCAAAATCTTAATTTCCGAAAAATAAATAAATAATTAATTAATTTCGAAAATTAATTAATAAATATTAAAAATTCAATTTAGCACAAACTAAAACTCAATTAAACAAATGGACTTCACCACGGTCATCAGCATACTTTTCCGGTTCCAGGCCATCTCAGTTAAATTTTCGGAAAATAAATAATTATTTAATTTAATTTCGAAAAATAATATTTAAATGCCAAAAATCCCACTTAGGCCCGAATCATCAAATTGAAGCCCGATTAGGCGTCGGAAAATTCCCGAGATGCTTCCAATAAATAGTAGACCACGTCTACTTGTTAACTGCACAATCAATTTATCTAAATCGCATCACAATTGGCTAATAATTGCTAATTACTTATAATCTAACAACCTAAACATAATTAATTAAAACTAAACCAACCTAAAGCATAATTAGCCAACTAATCCTGGATTAGTGAGATTACTCACCAAATCGCGCGCAAATCGGATCAATCCGACGGCGGCGACGCGAGGAACGATTGCTCCCAAAGCACGGCTCGGGTTCGGGGCCGGGAAACGGCCCAAAAGCGGGCCCAAAGTCGTTGAAACCCACTCCGTGGGTCTGCTGGACGGAGCCGATCGGGGCTGATCCGGCGGCTAGGGCGGCGAGGGAAGGCCGGCGGAGGGTGAGGGGGTCGCAGGGGAGGTCCGGCGAGGCTAGGCGGTGGCCCACGGTGGCCGGAGGGTGGCTGGTCGGTGCGGAACAGGGGCGAACAGCGGCTGGTTCGCGCGGCCTGGGCGTGCACGGACGGCGGAACGGCGACGAGCACGCGAGCGCGGCGCGGGCAGTGATGCGGCGGCGGGACGAGCGGCGAGCGGGCGGTGGTCACGGCGACGGAGCTGCAGCTTTTGGTCTTCCTCTGCTTCTGGTTCGCTCGAACGGAATGGGGAAGGAAATGTCGAGGGAGAGAGATGAGAGAGAGGAGGGGAGATAAACATTGACTGGTCAAAGGGGAAAAAGAAAGAGAGAGAGAGAATGGGCGGTGGGGAATTCGCACGAGGGGAAGGGGAGAGGAGAGAGGAGAGAGAAAGAAAAGAGAGAAAAGAAAGAAAAGAAAAGAGAGGGAGAGAGAGGAAAAAGAAAAGGGAAATACATAATTCTTTTATGCAAATTTTCCTTTTCTCTTTTCCTTTTCTTTTCTATTTTATTTTGGTCTTCAATTTTCTTCCGATAATTTCTTTCTTGAAATTTCGGACCCGTCAATAAATTGACAAGCGATGAGACAGGATCCTAAAAATAAGAATTATGACGCGCTTAAAATTCGATTCCCGAAATCGAGTTCAATTTCGTGGTTAAAAATCGATCAGACGTGATTTTAGCTCAATCCAACCAATTAGGTAGCTTTTAGGGATTGTACGGCCGATACATCCCTTAACGGCTTCACTCAATAGGTTAGTTAACTCGTGAGTGATCGCCCGTAGAAAAGGCCATAGGCATGCCGACGAAATACCCATTTCACTTTATCGAAACGGGGTCGAATTTCAGGATGTCACAACTCTTCCCCTCTTATAAAAATTTCGTCCTCGAAATTTAAACCATTACACTTTGTTCAAAAAGGTGGGGGTACAACTGTCTCATCGATTCTTCAGTCTCCCAAGTCGCTCCTTTAGTGCCGTGGTGTTGCCAGACCACTTTGACCAACGGAATGGTCTTTGTACGCAGAACTTGCTCTTTACGATCGACAATCTGGACCGGGCTTTCAACGTATGACACATGGTCATCCACGTCCAACTCCTCGAAATTGAGCACGTGGGTCGGGTCAGGCTCATACTTCCTTAACATCGACACGTGAAAGACGTCATGCACTTGCGCCAATCTTGGCGGCAACGCAAGACGATACGCTAGGTTTCCGATTCTTTCAAGAATCTCAAACGGACCTACGTACCTCGGACTCAATTTGCCTTTCTTACCAAAGCGCGAAGTTCCCCTCATTGGTGACACTTTCAGAAAAACGTGATCACCAACTTGGAATTCCAAAGACCTTCGACGCTTATCTGCATAACTTTTCTCGCTTTTCCGCGCTGTCTTCAACTGTCTCGATCACGCCACGGCATCTATCGATTGCTGAACCAACTCGGGCTGTTATCTTCCTTTCTCCGACTTCATCCCAACACCGGAGTTCCGCATGCTCGCCATACAACGCTTCAAATGGAGCCATCTTGATGCTCGGCGATAACCGTTGTTGTAGGCGAATTCCACCGAGATGAAGCCGATCCTCCCAACTTCCTTTGAAGTCTATTACACACGCTCTCAAAGCATGTCTTCAAGAGTCTCGAATCGTCCTTTCGACCGGCCATCCGTCCGAGGATGATATGCCGTATCGTACCGAAGCTTTGTACCCAAAGCACTCGCAAGCTCTTCCAAAAAGCAGCAAGAACCTTGGGTCTCTATCGATGTTATCGAATCGGCACTCCATGCATACGAACCACGATGCACATACAGTCTGCGTGTCTATCCAGACTCAGGTCCTTTCGAACTGCAATGAAGTGAGTCGACTTTGTCAGCCTGTCGACTACTACCCAAATCGAATCATTTCCCCTTTAACTCCTTGGTAGTCCAGTCACGAAGTCCATCGTGATATGCTCCCATTTCCACTCTGGGATCGCGAGAGGTTGCGAAATCCTCCGGCTTGCAATCGAGCTTTTACTTGCTAACAAGTCAAACACTTGGCCACATGCCTGGCGATGTCCGCCTTCATACCTGACCACCAGTAGTGTTGACGCAAATTCTGATACATCTTAGTGCTTCCAGGATGAACGCTATAATTGCTACGATGTGCTTCAGATAAAATTTCTTCTCTAAGCTCTACATCGTTAGGTACAACTAAACGTCCACGAAACCTCAGTACCCCATCATTAGAAACTTGAAAATCAGCTTTTCTTTTGTCAGTATCCTCTTGAAGAATTTTCTGTACGTCCGGATCTGTCGGTTGAAGTTGCTTGATTCTGACCTGGACATTCGGCTCAATTCTGAGGGTGGCCATAAAACTTGAGAGGTGGCCTACCTCAAATTTGAATTCCGAATCTCGAGCTCTCTCGATTAAGTTCCACTCCTTAACCAAGATCTGTGCCACTGAAGACTTCCGACTCAATGCATCGGCGACCTTGTTCGCCTTTCCCGGGTGATATAGAATATCACAGTCGTAGTCTTTCAGCAATTCCATCCATCTCCGTTGTCTCATGTTTAACTCCTTCTGAGAGAACAAATACTTGAGACTTTGATGATCCGTGAAGATCTGAAACTTTTCCCCACACAAGTAATGCCTCCAAATCTTCAACGCAAATATGATGGCTGCGAGTTCCAAGTCATGCGTTGGGTAATTCAATTCATGAGGTCTCAACTGCCGGGAAGCATATGCAACAACTCTACCATGTTGCATCAGCACGCAACCCAATCCCCTAAATGACGCATCACTATAGATCTCGAATCCTCCAGACCGGATGGAATCGTCAAGACAGTGCGGTAGTCGGCTTTTCCTTAAGCTCTTGGAAACTATGCTCGCACTTGTCCGTCCATATGAACTTTTCATTTTTCTTTGTGAGCTTTGTCAAAGGCGACGCTAATCGAGAAACCTTCTACAAACCGTCTCGTAATAACTCGCTAATCCCGTAAAACTTCGATTTTCACATCCGATGTCGGTCTTGGCCACTTGATCACGGCTTCTATCTTGCTCGGGTCGACGGAGATTCCTTCTCCGGAAATCACATGACCTAAGAACGCAACACGAGTCAGCCAAAACTCGCATTTGCTAAACTTAGCATATAGCTGATGAGTTCTTAAGGTCTGGAGCACTAATCTTAGATGATTCTCGTGCTCTTCATTACTTCTCGAATAGACTAAGATATCATCTATGAACACGATTACAAACGATCTAGATATTCCTTGAACACTCTATTCATCAAATCCATAAAGGCAGCATTTGGAGCATTCGTCAATCCAAACGGCATCACCGTGAACTCGTAATGCCCGTACGGTACGAAATGCGACTTAGGAATATCCTCTTTCCAAATCCTCAGCTGATGGTATCCTGTCCTCAAGTCAATTTTCGAGAATATTGACGCTCCTTGCAGTTGATCAAACAAGTCATCTATCCTCGGCAATGGATACTTGTTCTTGGTCGTTACCTCCGATTGAGCCGCGATAGTCGATGCATAAACGCAACGAACCATCTTTCTTCTTAACAAACGAACCGGTGCTCCCCAAGGCGATGCACTAGGACGAATAAATCCTTTATCCAAGTAACTCTTGCATCTGCACCTTCGTTCCTTCAACTCGATAACGCCATTCGGTACGGTGCCTTTGAGATCGGTTGTCCCGGTGCTAGCTCGATTACAAATTCAATCTCTCTTTCGGCGGTAACCCGGCAATTCTTTTGGAAAGACATCTCGGAAACTCCGTACCACCGCAATATCTTCCATTTTCAACTCTTCAACGTCGTATCCACGACAGTCGCTAAGTACCCTCGGCAACCCTCGTCTAACAAACGAAATTTCGACGACGAGATTAAGGAAATCGAAGGTCCTCCTCGATTCCCGACAAACTCGAAGCTCTTACCCCTAATGGGTCAAACCGAATCGCCTTGCGATAGCAGTCCATTTTAGCTCGTTGATTGGTGAGCCGGTCCATGCCAATTATCAAATCAAAATCATACATGGCTAGGACTAACAAGTCAATTTTCCCCACTCGCTCACCAATCTCTAACTTGCACCCCGAACATCCCAAAGCAGCAATAACTTTATCTTTCAAGGGTGTAGATATGCAAATTGACGATTCCAACAATACAGGATTCAATCCTAGCATCCTAACATATTGCTCGGCAATGAAGGAATGGGTTGCTCCCGAATCAAACAAAGCATAAGCAGGTTGGTCGTTGAGCGAGACCGTACCTGTAATCACGCCAGGCGCAGCTTCTGCCTAACCTTGGGTAATCGCGTACACAGTGCCTTGAGCTGGAGGTCTCTGCTGTCCTCCTTGTAGTGCATTCTGAGGGGCATACCCTCCTATCTGTCTCAGCGGTGGTGGCGGCGGCAATTGAGGTTGTCCTCTTTGCTTCTTTGGACAATATCTGGCTATGTGGCCCTGTTGGCCACATTCGAAGCATGCACCCGTCCTAGCTGGGCACGGTGCTGTCCCGTGTCTTCTCCCACAAAAACGACATACACCAACACTACTTGGTATTGGCCTATTAAATCCACTTTTCTTACTGGACGGGCCTTGGAATTTATTTCCAAACATCGGCCTCTTTCCTTGGCGGATGTTGTCTCTATGAGAGTTAAACCTCGATCCCGACGAGGCGGCTCTATCGTTCTGGTCTCTCTCAATCATCTGAGCCCTCTCATAAAGATCATTATAATTTCTTAGATTCAGCAAAATCAATGGGCTTCTCAACTCTGGCTTGAGTCCATCTCTGAATCTTCTTCCTCGGTTTATTGGATTCTCAACTAATTCAGGGGCATATTGCGACAGGTTCAAAGCAAACTTCGCTTCATATTGATCCACGGTCATAGAGCCTTGGCGAAGGCGTTGAACTCAACCATCTTAATCTCTTTAGCGTTTCTGAAAAATATTTCCCGTTGAAGGCTTCAACAAAGGCGTTCCATTCTGGGGCTACACCCTCGGGAAATATCGTTCCTTGAGTGGTTCTCCACCAAGTACTCGCAACTCCTTCTAATTGGTAGACTGCGAGGACCACTTTCTCAGTCTCAGAGCACATCAATAGTGCAAATGCCTTCTCCAGTCCTTGGATCCACAGAGCAGCAGCTTCGGGGTCTCCTGCCCCAGTAAACTTCGGTGGCTTCAATTTCAAAAACTGTTCCACCAAACTAGGCATCGGCCTCCCAGGCGGGACTCCAGCAGGTACGATAGCAGGTGCGGCTGCAAAGAACAAAGATTGGCAAAGAGCGAGTAGCGGCGCAACGGCGGCAATAAATGCATTGTTTGATCCGGCCTTTGTTGCCCCATCATCTCACGCATAGCATCCAACGCTTGCGTGATCCCAACTGTTTCTCGATCAACCGGGCTGCTACCCGGCACCAACGGAATGTGGTCTTTGCTCCACTCGCGCTAGCCTCGGCTTGCGCTCTACCTCGGCCACCTCGGGCACCAACTCTTGTTGGTGTCCTAGTCCGAGTGCCCGAGCACAAAGTCCCCGCCTAAGAGTTCTTGGCTCCGATCGCTCATGGTGTCACTTTAATCTATCGACACCGCTTCCAATTCAACACGAATTAGAAAAGAGCGATTCAAACAACAAACAATTTTAGCACTCAGCTAACACAGACATGCACCGGCATGAATTTAAAGGCATTTCCTACTAACTATCCCATTAACCATCGCTCCTTATCACTCCAATCTTCAACCTCGCTCTGATACCACTTAAACTGGATGTCACGCCCCGATCCTCAAGCATGCACACATCCGTCTCACTTGGTCGATTTTATAATGCGATATCCCAGGACAATATATCGCCGACCCTTTCATTCTTAAGCACATGCGGAAGCAGTTAAAATCCCCAGACAATAAAACAATGGGATAGAAAAGCAGGGCCATATTTTTCATATTGAAATTTATAACCGAACTTTTATACAAACCACAAACCGTAACACTTCACAACTTTTTTTCTAAACTCTATTCACATCAAAATGGAGATATCAAAGAGATAAAATTTCAGTCCATCTAGGCCGTACTCACGGCCCCTCTCGAGATTGTCTTCTTCTCCCAAAAATCTTTCTCCAACTCTTCCTCCTCGGCTCCTTAGCGGGGTCCCGAAATGGTTTTCCCCAAGGCGGGATGAGACTACGTCTCGGCGAGTTCTACCCCACTAAGCCCGATTAGTAAACCATTATACTAAAGGCTGCCTAAACACGCATAGGTCGAAGAAGACGTACCTTAGCATCGATCCCACCGCAAGTCGCAGTACAATTCACAATAGGCATTCAAGTAATCATATCACAGATCGAAGCATCGATCAAATCGACCTAGTCGATTATATACCAACAAGACCACTCATGGTCATTTCCAATCGGTCATTCAATTCACGACATCAAATCAAAACAATGATAAATCGATCTAGTCGATTACATGTCAGATGGACCATTCTAGGTCAATACTCTCGGGCGCCAAGCTCACCAATGTGATTTATCCACTAGACAATTGCGTGCGTTCTTTAAGGCGCCGTTTTCGCCAGTGACATCCTTAGTCACCGAACCACACATGCCTATAACCATGTACTCAAATAGACAATTGTGTGCGTTCTTTAAGGCGCCGTTTTCGCCAGTGATATCCCCAATCACCGAACCACACATGCCTATAACCATGTACTCAAATAGACAATTGTGTGCGTTCTTTAAGGCGCCGTTTTCGCCAGTGATATCCCCAATCACCGAACCACACATGCCTATAACAATGTATTTAATAGACAAGTGTATGCGTTCTTTAAGGCGCCGTTTTCGCCAGTGATATCCTTACTCACCGAACCATACATGTCCATAACAATACGAGTACTAGACCGATACGTGCGTTCTTTAAGGCGCCATTTTCGCCAGTGATATCCCAATCACCGAACCACGACAACCCACTGTAGCTAACACTTTATCCTTCAACGACGTGGATATGTTAATCACAGACTCCAACAACTCAGGAATTAATTCTACCGTCTCAACATATCTTTCAGCTATAAATGAATGAGAAGCTCCAGGATCAAATAAAGCATAAGCAGGTTGGTCGTTCAGTAAAACCATACCTGTATCACGTTAGGCGCATCCTCCGCCTGTCCTCTGGTGATCGCATAAGTCCTTCCTTGAGTTGGAGGTTAGTTCAATCCACCCTGCGGCATGATCTGTGGTGCGACCCCTCTGTTCTGACCCAACGGTGGTGGCGGCGGCAATTGATGCTGTCCCATCTGGCTCCTGGGGCAATTCCTGGATATGTGACCCTGCTGGCCACACTCATAACAGGCACCTATCTTAAAAGGACACGGGCCTGTACCATGTCATCTTCCACATGAATGACACACTCCCTGATGGTTCAGTGATGGCTTCCCTATCCCACCCTTCCTGTTGAGTGGAACAGGATATCTTCCTCCAGACATCGGCCTCTTCCCAAACCGATTACCTTCTCTGCTCAAATTAAACCGCGACCCAGATGCGGCAGCTCTCTCATTCTGGTCTTTCTCAATCAGCTGGGCCCGCTTATAAAGGTACTTGTACTCCTTCAAATCCAATGGTACCACAAAGCTCCTCACCTCTGGCCGGAGGCCATCTCTAAACCTTCGAGCTCGGTCTACCGGTTTCTGAACCAACTTAGGAGCATACTGCGACAGCTTAGCGAACTTCGCTTCATACTGATCAACTGTCATCGTACCTTGACGAAGGCGTTGGAACTCCGCCATCTTCAACTCTCTAGCACAATCAGAAAAATACTTTCATTGAAGGCCTCCAGAAACGCATTCCACTCTGGAGCTACACCCTCAGGGAACACTATCCCTTTATTAGTCTTCCACTATGTGGCTACGGTCCCCCTCAACTGATAGGCTGCCAGCACGACCTTCTCTGCGTCAGTGCACATCAGCAGCTCAAAAGCATTCTCTAGCTCCTGAACCCATAGTGCTGCAGCTTCGGGATCTCTCGCTCCCGTGAATGTTGACAGATTCAACCTCAGAAAATGTTGTACCAGCTTCTGTCTAGGCCTCCCAGCGGCCACATCCTCAGGTAGAATTTCCTCAAGTTCCTCTTCTGGCTCGGCAACCGGTGCGGTGGCAGTAGCAGCGGCGGCATTAGCGGCGGCGGCATTAGCGGCGGCAGCAGCATTGGCGGCATTAGCAGCATTGGTGGCAGCGGCGGCCTGCTGGTCTAGTCTGTCACCCATCATCTCAAGCATCTGCATGATTCCAACAAACCTCGGATCCTCAGGGGCTGCTGTATCCTCTAGAGGCGACGTTACACCACTCGCACTAGCCTCAGCCTGCGCTCTTCCCAGGGCACCTCGGGCAACGGCTCTCATCGGCGGCCCACCCCGAAACACAAGGCCTACTGCTCTCTTCCTAGCAGCTCTCGGCACTCGGTCACTCATGCTACAGGCTCAATATAGATGCCTATTTGCAAATTCCAATATAACATTAGAATCTAAGTGACCTCACAACAAGTTAACAAACAACTAACAATCACTTGCGTCACTATAATAAAAGTCTTTCCTACCGACTATCCCATGACTCCCACGCACCTTATCACTCCATACATGAACCATGCTCTGATACCACTTAAACGGGGTTGTCACACCCTGAACCCTGAGACACGTGAAACAACTCGCCATGGTCATGTAAATGCGACATTCCCAGGTAGTGTCGCCAACCCCAACTTTTCTTATAATTATTATGTGCATGTGGAACATGCAAAGAAACCCCTGACAAAAACGCACGGGATAGGACAGCAGGAAAATCACTTCAAAATCAACCAAACATACTTTCATACATCATTATCAATCCAGGCTTATATACACCAACAGTATCCAGAGACTATATGCGCCAAAAATGGGTCAAAGCTTATATGCATCAAAAAGGGGTTAGCCTACACAACATGGATCAGTCCTCCAAAAAGAAAATCAACAGTCTTAGGACTACTGGTCAGCCCCATTCGACAATCCCACATCCTCAGGATCTGACACCCAAGAGGTCGGGGGCGAGGCGTTGATCACTCCACCACCAGGAAGATCCGCCACACCTTCACCCAAAATGGCGTTCATCACAGCCAGCGGAATATCCATGCTATCCAGAGGGCCAACCCTAATGCCATCGACTCCGGAACGAAACCAAGCCCTAAACATGTATGGTACTCTGTCATGCACGTTCACTTGGACCCATATGAGAGTCCTAACCAACTGATAGACCCAAGGACTCCCAGGGTCAGGAGCACTCTCTGTCGTCTGGTCAATCTCCGTCGGCAGGCCACTCATCTCCGGGGGTATCGCCATCTACGGTCCTGTAATATTTTCTCCAAACCGGGATAAGACTTCGTCTCAGCAAGTTCACCCCTCCTAAACCCCTATTAGAAAGAAAATACACCCTAGAGTGGTCTAGCCACACAACACAGAAGACTTACCTCGCCTCCTTGCCTTCCTGCAGATTAGTACAATTCATACCACTCAATCACAGGTAACAACAGGGATTTAAATCATTGGAGCACAATCAATTTTACTTAATTCGCAATCACAGCAAGCATTCTAATCATTAATCACTGCCACACAAGGGCACAACCTACTCGCAGTTCGGCTATCTACTGACATATAGCCAGGCATCGCCTCCCCCCTTTGGAGTGTGGCTTCATCAGTACATCGACGGCGTTCCCGAAAGAGCATGGGCCCAGAATCAACTGCGACCCGCATCCGTTGTATGGGGCATCCCATATATGGGGCAATTCCAACTTAATATTTCAAAACAATTTCTCATAATTATCATACCACAACTCATAATCAACTTAAGGTACTTTTCACGTCATTCACATATTCCAATTACAACATTAATCTTTAAAAATCCAATTTCGATATCAAACCCGACATTTGAGATTTTCTAAATAAAATCCATAATTTCCTCAATCAACACTCAATTTGCATTAACCATTCATAAATTTCAAATTCTAAATATATAGCGACGGTCGGCACGAAATTCTGAGCAATTAGGGTCAAAAATAATTTTTCGAGTTTTTTTTAATAAATAATATTTTAATGATTTTCGAAATATGATTTATTATTAAATAATCCAACAATTTCGAAACATTTATTTAAATCATAAATAAATTCCTTTAAGTCACATCAAGGCTTATTTTAAAATAAACCTACTTAACCCTTAAACTAAACATGCTTTACTTTAATTAAACAACTTAATCTAATCCATATTTAAATGAACTAATCTAACAACCTAATTTTAATCAACCTAAACTAAACACACTTAAGGCATGATTAACCACTAATCGGGGTTTAGTGAGTTAAACTCACTAGAATCGCTTTCCGACGAGTCTCCGGCGAAGAGCACGACGACGCCGACGATAAACCTACATGGATCAACACCAAATGAGAACTAATAGGAGGGCAAATCGAGCTTGGAAGGGCTTGGTTCTTGCTGGTTTTTCCAGCAACTAACCAAGCTCAGAGGGTGACGGAACGACGGCTGAACAGGCGGAGAAAAGGCGGGGGATGACCGGTGGTAGCTCGGGCAACAATCGGCGGTGGTTTGGGGGGAAGAACGGCGGCGACGGAGGCTTCGGTGAGGAGCGGCGACGTCAAGCAGTGGCTGCGGAATGGCGGACGACGGCTGGGACTCACGGGCGGAGACGGAACAACTCGACGCGGGATGGGACGGCGACGTGCGAGCTCCGACGAACGGCGAGCGACGAGGAACACGGGCGAGACGGTGACCGGCCGAGCGAGCAACCGAGCGGCGAAGGGCGCGAACGAAATGGCCGGCTGGTCCCTCACGCACACCTTCTCTCTCTCTCTCTCTTCCAAGTTCAAATGGCGAAGATGATGGGGACAAGGGGGAAGTGACATCCCACCTTTCCAATACCTCATCCTCACCTTCCACTTGTCACCACTCTAGCCCATCTTGCCTCCCCCATGACATCATTTGTGATGTCACCATCCACTCACTCCAACCTCCCACAACTTTAGTCCAATAGGTTCAATTTCATTTTCCGCCGGGGTCCAATTCTTGTACAATCCAATTTCTTCAATTCTCATCAATTCTTTTCCAATTGAGCCCAAATTAAAGTCCATAAATTAATCCAATGTTCCTAATAAGATTTGTGACACGCCATGACTTCCAATTTCATAATTCGATCTCAATTTCACGGTTAATTTCACTTTGGCACAATACTAGCGCATTCTAATCTACCGAGTAGCTTTTAGAAATTTTTGTGCATTTGACTTGTGGTTGATCAATTCAAGCCACAATGTACATCTTTGACACATTGGAAACTTTCGGTTGTTGGGGTAATCTCGAGGTTTCAAATACGGGCATAGGGTACCCAATCGTTAGAAAAGTCGGTCCAGTGTCGATCGGTAAGAATTGTGCGATCCGGTGGAATCACCCACACCTGATCACATGCCTCTGTCGAGCCAACCTATCTCCGCTCTCTAATCGATTTTTATTCGTGCCGTAATAACCCTTGCATATTATCTCGGTTGAAAGGTCGCTTCCTGAACAAATTCTCAAGTCTTATGCATTAGAATTTCTTAACGGCTTCACCGGATAGACTAGTTTTCACATGAGTGGCCGACTCAAGGAAATGAACTATATGTGTGCCAACGAAATGCCCGTCTAAATGTATTGAAATTAGAATTGGAAAAATCGGGATGTCACAGCTTTCATCTTTGCAGAGACGAGGTCCATGACTTCTGTTATTGGAGATTTGGATCGCCGGTCTGCTAAACCAACTTCTGGTGTCGCTGTTGGAGCATGAGGCAAGGCTGGCGCATGAAGAATGCCCCTGTTATTGTGGGCGATAGGTGGCTGAGCCAAAACCAGCTAATGTGAAGGTGGGGGAGTTTTCGGAATAACCTCTTCCAGTGATCCAAGTAGGTCTTGTGGTTCATAGAAAACTTTCCAATAGGGACTATGTTCACGAACTTCCACCTTAAGCCATTGGCCATATGCCATTTTTTCTTTGCCCTCCATCTTAGCTTCAGTAAAAGGGTAATCCTTGCAATACATAGCGTAGTATTCGAGCTTACCACAGGAATAGCAGAAATGGGATATGTGTTCATACCGAAAATCTAGCCATAATGTCTTCCCATTAAGTTTGATTAATTGTCCTGTCTTTAATGACTCCCATACATCAAGATCAACCCTTACTCTCACAGTTTGGAGTGAAATACCCTCCTTGCTATCTATCCAAACTTCAAGGACTTTGCCTATATTCTTGACAACTCTTTCTACCATGTTAACAAAGCACCATTCTAATGGAATTCCAAAGACTTGCACCCAAAATGCACCAGTTGAGAAGTCATAACAATGCAACGGCATATTGGGGATCCAAGGTTTGAAGATTACTAAATGACCAAAAAAAAAGCCAGGGACCCCTATCTAGAACATGTTGTCTACCTACATCAGTTTTGAATTTAGCAACATACAATCCTGCTTCACAAACAGAGATATCGACCTAGTCTATTTTCCAAACTCGCTGTAAAGTACTTTGAAAGGCTTGTAAATTTATGGAAGGTTCGGATATAATTTTACCAACCAAAGTCAATTTGCATTCTTCAACTGTCTCTGCAGATGGCGCATCATTCTAGACCTCAATTCGTTATTCTGGCCAGAGTCAGCCCATTCGAGAGCATAGACAGCGAGACAAGAGACTCCGTCACGAGCATTTTCGTCCGTGTATTCAGCATTCAACAATTAGCATCAACCAAATGGACAAATACAAAAGATGAGGTACTTGTAGTGTGTATGCGAATTGGGTCAAGACAGTTGAGGGTGAAAGAGACAGAACTTGAGAATGGGTAAGAATGGGAAGGAAAAGATGAAAACCATATCGAGGCAAAGCGACTGAACTAATTAACGATGAAACACATGCAGCAACTATACGAAGTGAATTGATAGAAATCAAAGACAGGAAAGGCATCGGAGGAGGAGATGAAGGCCAAACCATAGCGAACCAGATTGATTCCCACTCATCACAATTCACGACGGGTAGGAGTTGAATTTGGCAAAAATTGGAGATGGATGAGAATTCGGAACGGATTACGAACAAAGGACAACATCAACGGTAAATTGAAGATGAAAACAGGGATGAATGCAAGGATAGAAAGAGGGATGAAAGCCAGGTGAATTGAGCAGGAATTTAGGTTTTAGGGTTTGAAACTACCATGAGGGTAGAAAGTAACTCTAAATTTCCTAATTTGACCTATCAAATAATTTCCGTGATTCTGTATAGATTTATCAAGTTAACTTTCTTGTGTTTTGGTCAAGTCATAAATAAGAGTCCCTGTCAAAATTAAAGCACCAAATCTCGGGAGGGGTAGGGTGTGTGGGGGGTTGGAGGAGGAAATGATATTCGACATAGAATATAAGGGGAAATAGAGTTTAATTAAGTAGTCTTATGTAATTTAAAAATTATTCAATCGTATGAACAATTAACCAAATTGTACCGAATTCATCGCTCAATCAATTCCTCGAGCAACACTGATCTGAGGCTTATTTGCCATGGTTGTAATGTATTTGAAATTGCCTGGCATTACTTACGTAGTCACATGATTGGGTAGGAATTATCAATCATTTATAGGATCAAGACATGAATTAAACCTACCCACTTATGGTTCCGAGATTGGTTAGGCGGCCAGAACGAGGAATGCGGGTCATATAAACTGATTGTGTTTTTTTTTTTTTGCAAACTCCTGCCATTGCAAGCAAACGTGATTTCTAAAATGGTTTTATTTGGAAGTTGCATGATGAACTTGTCAGCGAAATTCATATGTCAACAATTATATATTTCTTTTTCCTTTTGTTATTATTATTATTATTTTATTTTTTTTGCTAGAATTGTATTGACCTTGTTCACTAAAACTACAAGAAGCACTCGTGCCTACGGGCTAATTTGTTCAAATTCAATTTAATCCCTTAGGGAAGCACAAATAATTCCTTAATCTTATTGAGGGACATTAAACAAAAAAAAGCACAAGTCAATAACGCATGAGCATGTACAATCAAATTACTTTAATTGGAGGAAGTTACCATGGTAACTTACCATCCTTAAAAACACAATTTCCCTTAGAGAAAAGTAATTAGTCATTAAGCTGCCAAAAGTTATACAAGTAGCACAGTCATTTATTGTAAATAAAAGGATAAGCATCTAGAAAACAAAACCTACCTTATTTGAGTCCTTTAACTTATCAAATTTATGCTTTTCCAAAAATCAATATATCATCAATAAAGATTGCTCAAAAGTGGATGTGCAAGAAGAATATATCATCAAACCACACATTTTATTTCAAAAGATTATAAATAGCATGAGCTCACCTATTACATTATGAAACCACCATACTTCAAAGACTTTGAAATTTCCTAGGAATCAGTCCCACAAGGATCGTCGGACTTGTTGCCATGAGAATCAGTGGTCCGGTCTTCAATTTCTTGCGTTAACATCTTGCTCAATTCTTCGTAACTTCTTTTATGAAGTTTAAGCTCGTCTATGGAGAGTTGGTCCATCGATGCCTCCCACCAACCTTTGATTGGAGATTTCTGTACCTCTCGCCTAAGTTCAACAGGGCACTTTCTTGCGGTTCGACAATGCTGAATTCTGTTCGGATAGTTCACGTAACTCTGCCCCTTGTTCGTCTTCGGATTGCTTAGCAACACAAGAAAGAGATGTGCCTGGATCTTCGACCCGATCAAGACAGGCTTGAAGGCGAGAACAACCAACAAACAAGGCTTTGTCGCCTAGCTTTAAGAGTACAATTATCGACTCTAGTGCACAATCTGAATAGATGTCAGCAGCCGTCCTAGGATCTTGCTTGCGAAGACGACCAAGAAACAAGGCTGTATAGCCCAGGTGGAATAGTACAGTTATCGACTCCAGCGTACTTTCTGAATAGACGTCAGCAGCCCTCTTAAGATCACGAGATCGACTTCCCGGAGCAACCTTGTTCATATATTTCAGATTAACTCACGTACTCACACATGATTGAATAGGGATTAGCCAAGATTTATAAGGCCATGACACCAAATAAACATACCCACATCTCATTTTGCGATTGGCGAATTATGTTTGTTTCCACATATAGCGTATTATCTACCTTTTTTTTTTACCAAAAAAAAAAACTTTAAATTTTTTATCTTGTTTGGTTATATTTCTTCACCAATTATGATCATGCATGAAAATTTGGTCAGAGAGCTAAATAGATTTTGGTCCTTGAATTTGTTGATGCTCATTTCAGTACTCAAATTGACTTTGATTTCTTTTTTAATTCACTGAACTTATCTATTCTTTAATTGTTCCCAAATGGTCCAATTTTAAGCCATTATTCTTTGGATACACCCAAGAAATAGTTAAAAGAGCATATGTTTTGTAAGCATATTATATGTTATTCCCAATTCCAATTGTGATAATAGATGTAGAGATACAAAAGTTGCTTGTCGTGACCTCTCTTTTGCCATTGGGGGGAAAGGAAGAGGTTTAGGGGTATTTGGCTAAAGAGACGGACCAACGGCCCTAGATTAGGCGCGAGCTCTCCCAAACCCATACCTCGCGTGACGTAGGATTTTATATTTCAATTCTTAACGATCTAAATATTTCTCAGAGTCGCCATTGGCCTATTGGGATCGAGTTAGAAACCAATCAAGACACAAGAGTGTTGTCTCGATTCCTACACAGCCAGAGATTTCTAGGAATGAGGACTTGTTTATGCTAATGTTTCTATTAGTATCCTTGCGATACCACTAACTTGAAAGGTTGTTTATCTAAATGGTCACGTAATCTTAATTACCAATTATAATCCTTATGAAACCACTAAACGTCAATGCAAATATTTTTGTAGGTTTGTTTTCCTTAATGTTTAGACTAATTCTAATCTAATTTAGAAGAGAAATTTACACTCAAATTAATGAAAAGCGATGCGATAAGTAAACATCCAAGAAATTGAAATAACTTGAAAATAAATGCGAAAAAGGAAAATTCGATTCAAGTCGAACAAATAATATTATATGGCCTTATTATCACACCTTGTGATAGGACCCCCATAAGCGAAATGAGAATTTAAATATACATGAAATTACTCTAAATAATTTTAATCAGTGCAAAATGGATTATTTATAAAAAGGATTATAAAATACCAAAATAGCATTAAATTAGGAAAGTAACATTATAATTAGGAAAATTTCATAGATGTCATTTTTGCCTTAATTTGATACCATCCATCATTTTTATTTTTATTTTTGAAACTTTTGGATTTTTTTTTTTCATTTTTAAATTTTTATTTAAAAATAATTCCATAAACTAATACATGCTAAGAATTGTCCAGTATATGAATATAACAAGAATTGAGCTCAAATCGATTGTTTCAAGATTGAAGCTTAGTTTGAGCATTTCATCGAACACTTAGTGTGCATCAAACCAACCCAAGTAGCTTCCTCAAGCCATGTTTGTGGCATTCAATCTTGATCCATAAGTAATCTCATGTAAAACAAAAGTAACAAGGTTATACTATCACATACAAAGAGCAATATTAAATAGAAATCATAGTCTAAAATACACAAAAACCAAGCTGAAATTGTCCTCAAATATGTAGGTTTAAGCTAATTTTGCAAATTTGAATTTGAACCCAAGTCAAGCAAACAGGTTGCATAATTATATTCAAGCCCTGATACTCATCACATGCAAGATCTACGGAAAATGAAAGTAGGTAACATGGACTTTTAAATGCAACAAACATCACAAAGATGATCAATCAAACATATCGAAACGACCTCTTCAAGAAGCATACACGCATGGTCCACATTGACCAATCATGAATTAATGTGGACGGGCTTGATTTTGGCTCAAGTCATAGACGATCTCATGGTTTATTCGGAGATTTAAAGACCAAAACAAGCTAACCTTAACATCATTTGTACTCCCATATAACATTCATCAAGCTCATGAAGACAGAAAACGCATGCAAAGGGGAGCAGCAAGTCAAACATATATGGCTTTTGAAGAGGCTTCAAACACTTAAAAAATTTCAGTCTCAGAAATAAGTTTTCCAAGTTGGTTTTCCTCTTGGTTTTCAATGGTTAAAACATGTTCAAACTTGGAAAAAAAAAAATACATCTGAGACTCTTACCTTACTTCCTAGTTTCTTTTGCAAGTGGCTCTTGGCCGAGGAAACCGAGAAATTATCCTCGGGGGGCACGTAGAATTTGGCTTCAAACTGAAAAATGAGATCTGTAGAGAAAAAACTGACAACGAAGGTTTTCGTTGACCTCCATAATTAGACTTCAAAACCTCTTATGTTGGCCAAATTAACTCTGAACCTAACTATATGCATTCTAGTTTGGGTTACAAGTCATGGATTTTCTTATTTGTCTCTTACTTTTCTAAAAACCACTCGCTTCCCCTCACCCGTGACTAGCCAGGCTCAACACTTTCAAAAAACTTTTCGACTTTCTTGGCCTACCAGGAGGGTATTTCTAGGGGCGCTTTAGAAGGTCTTCCTAATCTCCATTTGGGACATGCAATCTACGGTTGGAAAGATCTCTAAGTGAAGTTTTACATTTTAGTTGAAGGTTTTGACTAATTTTGGCCACCAGTTTGTGAAAATTTCACTTTTCTCTACAAAGGTAGGTTTGGAATTTCTGGGCTTTTGCTTTTCTTGAGTTGTTTCTAGAGGTCTTTTTGGGGAACGATTGTGAGCCCTCCCTTTTCCCCCTTATCACCAACCTTTTATGCCCCAAAAGAGCTTGCTTTAGAGATCTTATCCCCTAAATTAAGGGATCTTTTGGTCGGTCTTTATCCACCTACCAAGCCTGTTAATAGAGCTACTTCAATAACTCAATGACTTGACCAAATTTCTAACTTTTGCAACTGTTGAGTGTGCGAATTTTGCTGCAATGTTCACACACTTTCAACAGCTTATCCTAGTCAATTTTTGTCCACTTACACTATTAATTATGGTGTTCCATCATGTGCGGGGATCAAGTCGATTGGGCGGCTAAGTAGGATATGGTGAGGCCACAAAGTTGCTTACTTAGCAGCTCCAAATCGAGACCTAACTATGGGCTGGGTTTTTGTAGCTGGTTTGAGTGCTTTAATCTATCGATTTGGCTACGATGTTTGATCAATTAGCAAGCTCATGTATAGTAATTTAAGATCTTGATCATTTTTCACAATTGTCCCAACTTAATTTCGCAAGAGAGTCCCTCAAAGTTGACCGTTTTCTTGCTTAGGAATGCCCGATTCAATGCAATTTGGTAATTTTGGCCCGATTTGATTAATTCAACTTGGCCCAAGTTCAATTTCAACTTAATTGGGGGCCAAGATGATGATTTAAGGGCTTGGGGAAAATTTACAAAATTTGTGAATTGATCCAACAACTTTTGAAAATTGCATTTTGGCTCCAACTTGCTATTTTAATTCCAATCTAATCCCCAGGGCTTAACTAGTCACATTTAGATCATTGGCCCCAACTTGCTTTTTCTTTTCTTTTCTTTTCTTTCTTTATTTTATTTTATTTTTATCTTTTTAAATTTTTAGGAAAAACATCTTCCATTTAAAAAAACTATACTAAATACCTAGATAATCTATATGTAAGAATTTGACATGAAATATTTTTGTGGAAAAACAAGTTCTCATTTTTTGGAAATGATTTTTAGGCAAAATTTAGGTGTCAACATTGCTTTTTGTTGCTTGATTAGTTTAGGACTCCTAAAGAACCATCTTCCACATGTTTAGTACTAATTTTCTAGGAAGTTGTTCACGTTGAGAGAGTGTGTTTCCTTTTTGTTGTTTTGCTTAAATGTGGACTAGTGCAATTGGCAATTTGAGAATATATCGGGCCAAAAATCTTAGGAAAATTATCCAAAAAGACCTAAATCTATTGTATAGCTGCCAATTTAGTCCTAAACTTTTCAATTGTGTCAATTTAATCCTAAACATTTTAAGGATTTGCCAAAAATGTCTTAAACCTTTTAAAGAATTGTCAATTTAGTCTTTTTAACTAATTATGATTGGGCACTGTTGACACTAACAATTTTTTAAAATTTTTAAAAAAAGATTCCTAATTTTTATGTTTTTTTCTTTATTTTTTTTCTTTTTACAAAGCGTTGGTGGAGGGCTAGTGACAAGCTGGCGAATGAGAAAGGGCCAGTGAACCTCGCTGGCCCTTAAGTGAGGGCTGCGAAGCCCTTGTTAACAGCAGGCGAGTGTTGCAATCGTTGGTCCATAATGGCCTATGCAAGGGCTTGTGATGCCCTCACTAGATTAGGCGAGGCAAGGGCATCACGGCCCTCACCCAAGCTCTCGCCAGTCACAATGAGGGCTCACAATGCCCTTGTTAGCTACAACAAGGGTTGGCCAGTTGTCGTCCAGTGGCTAAAGGGGCTGTTGGGTCGTATGTAAAAAAAGGAAAAAAAGAAAAGAAAATAATTAAAAAAAATTAGAAAAATTTAATAATTAAAAAAATTTATCTATGTCAGTACTGATTATGTTATATAAGATGGCTAGAGTTGACTAGACTATCATATTAGTAATATCCGGCCAAAACTAGCTAGAATAACTAAATTGACAATTCGTTAAAATGTTTAGGATTAGTTTATCAAATTGTTAAAAGGGGTTAGGAATAAATTGACACGATCAAAATATTTATAACTAAATTGACAAGTTGTTAAAAGGTTTAGAACTTATCTGCACAATGGAAAGGTTTAAAACTTAATTGATCGTAGTACAATCAGTTTATAACTTTTTGGATGATTTTCTCTAAAAATCCTTGTCCAAATGCACCCATGGTTTAAAAAAATATTAGATTTTGCTCATAAATAATCAGGTTTGAGCATGTTCGAAGGGGTTATGTAAGTGGCCGAAGCTTAGGAAGGAAATTGATTGATTAGGCCTGCCAATTTATGTTTAGTTGGCTCCAATGAGCTCCGATAGATTACGAGGCTGAGGTTCATGTTTACTTTAATGTATTCTCCATTGGTAGTTGTAATCCATTGCCATGAGGAAGTGCATCAAGCCACTTTAAAATATATTGGACATGAAAGTAGTAGATAGCAGAAACTCTTCTTGTTCCATATTACCAACAATACAAATTAAATGAGGAAGTCCAATGGAACAGATATTGGCGGTGACAACGAATTGTCTCTAAAATATATATGCTACATAAGAAAAATAATTTGATAGGACGAGGGCCACTTCATGAACAAAGATGGCACTATCATTGAGCAATGCCTAAAAACTTTTTTAGTCTCTGTATCTTAAGAAGAAGAACACCCCACAGCCTTCCATTAGACCTTCGTCCTTATATACCGATGAGTTGAAGATGTACATGGGAACATACTACTTTAAAATACATAGATAGAGTTGACAAAAAACAATGGCCATGATCGAAAATGAGGACAGAGGAGAGGCACTGCTTTTTAATTGTTTTCTCGTGGCTCATGACTTATTGATGTCACCACCATCTACGGTACCATCAATATCCATCTTGAGTACTTGTCAATAGATCTTGGAAGAGTATACAAAAAACTTGTGATAAAAATCATACACTAATGAAATATAATGGAAAACACTCTTAAACAATTGATGAAAGAAATAATGTTTGAACAATCGATCTACAAAGAAAATGAACCGTATCATTACAAAATTGAAAATATTTAAATTCAAGTTTAGAAAATATCGAAGATGGAGAAAATGACTTGTGAATGTCCTTATTATTTTGAAATTATAAATTCATTTCATAGTCACCAATGAATTTCCAAAAGTCCCCTTAACGAATCAAAGTGGGATTCCACAAAGCAAGTTTCATGGAGCAAGTTCACCTTCTCTCCTTCACGTGCGTTCATTCCATTCCATTCCAATTATAAAAACAATGACAGCCCGGGGATAGAGAGAGTCTGGGTCATGTGTTTTATTAGTAGATCTTACACCTGTCCCTTGGACTTTGTACGAGTGGCATTGGAGAACGCACATTTGTGTCACCGTCACGCATTAATTTCCACTTTTGAATCAGCTGGTACGAACTCTTCTTCTAGAGTGATCTTTCAATTATTTCCATCTGCCAAAAATCGCTAATTTACCGAGTCGTGGTTTCTTCATTCTCTTGTTCCCACTACCGTTGTCTGCAGACCTGTCATGTTAGTGATGGTGCCTCTGATTTTTGAATGATAAGATACCAAGAGGTGCTTTATATCTGTAGTCTTCACATTAGAGGCAATGGTGGTCCGCCTCCATTTTTCTACCTTTTTTCACATCACGTGCGTATAATACGGATGACCAATCAAAAGTAATTACGTGCATGCAGAGTTATTTAAAATGAAATTCGTATATAACGCATATGAAATGATGTTTGATTGGTTGTATGACGTCATTGTTAACATATTATAGGTCAATCAAACCATTTGCTAGTAGGATTAACATCCTTTGGTGATATTCATAGATACATACAATGATGTCATGTTAGAATCTGAATTATCTACTCCATATGATATTTTATTTGATGTATTAACAAATTTCAACCATTGATTTATGAAAATGAGTTAAATATCAACAATTGAGATTTGTCTAGATACCCAAATAAGTATTTTACAATTTTCACTCCCCAGATGAAGGGTAGAAAGCTTGCATTCTTAAATTCAACGACACAAGAACAAATCTATATGAAGTGAGTTTTACTTTAGAAATTTTGCATTTAAATATTTTTTAAAGTCAGCATAGATTTACATTATTTTTCCATTTTTTTATATTTGTATATTTATCTAGAAACTTTTCTTTTAGGTTCTCAATGGTTTTTTTTTTCTTTCTTTTTTAAAGTCCACAAAGAAAGAAAAAGGGGTGTGTGTATATAAGGAATACACATTCAGAAATCGTAAATTATGTCCATTATGACACCAATGTCTTAAACTTTTTTTTTTGTGCGTGTCAACAATACCCTCTAACTTTTATCAATTTAACAAAAATACTCTCTATCTACCACAAGAAATCCTAAACTTTACCCTCTTCGACACAATTTTTAATTTTTTTTATCTCACTAGTACAAATATGTGGTTTTTGTGACACCAAAAAAAAAAAAAAATTGACTTTTGGTGTTGCCATAGACATAGTTTAAGATTTCTCATGACATGACAAAAAAAAATCAGCTTATTAGTGTTATAGTAAACATGATTTAGGGCTTTTGTGGTTTATGCAAAAGGTCATTTTATGTAAATAATAGCAAAACCTCAAGTAGATAAGCACGGGGATAGATGATATCATGAGGAACGTCATCTCACTCATATTCGTTCATTTCCTTCTTTTTTTCTAATTTTAGTGCGTGCCATAATAGTGGAAAATGACTTAACGAAGATATTATCATCTCTTGTAAGAAAAAGCTCATTTTGATTCTATTCGTGATTCACATTGTTTTTTGGTTGACAAAATATTCTGGAAACATTGTTTTTCGTTGACAATGGGGATCTTGAGCTTAAAGAACTATTTTCTCCAAACATATTATCTTTCTCCAAACAATTTTCTCTAATACCAATGGAGATCTACAAACCAACTATCAACTCATTCCACAATCAATACATGATAACTCTAACAAAGCCGATCTACTTCACTTCCTTAAAGAACTATTTTCTCCAAACATATTATCTTTCTCCAAATTCAATTTTCTCTGGAATACCATTGTTAAGAATTCCTTTGGAAAGTGCCAACGGGTATGATGGCATAAAGGAGTATGATTTACGTGATCGATAGAGAAATTCAGTCTCGGAGCATCTTGATTATTAGTTGATTCATTTCGAAACGCGAAATTATATACACAGAGTGTCCATACTTGGTGATACCTAACATCTCTTTGTTAATAGTGGAATCCAGCCTGGCTATCGAAAATGGACGTAGGCTTGAATCAAGCCGAGCCACTATAAACCGCGTGTTCAATTCTCTCTTTCCTTTACTTAGTCTTACGTTGATTATTACCTATCACAAATTCTTCATTGTCTAAGTATTGTGCAATTGTTAAGAAAAAATCTGTTATATACCTATTCATTTTCGTACTAGCAATATCAATTGGTATCGAGCTCGTGTTCTTACTTTATTTGAAGTGTTTTACTTCGAGTAAAAGATCCATGGCTAGTATGCTAGCACCAGTGGTTAGTGGAAGGGGACCACCCTACTTTGATGGAAAGGATTACAACATCCGGAAGAACAAGATGAAAGCTTTCCTACGATCAAAGGATCCTCGGAATGGGACGTTGTGGAAAGAGGAATCACCTTTGTATCCTCGAAAGAGGGAAAGAAACCGCTGAGACCAAGTGGAATGACTCAGGAAGAGATAAACAAGAGACAAGCACTCGATGCAAAAGCAATTTACTCTTTATATTGTGCCTCGTCTCCAACTGAATATAACATAATATCTTCTTGTGTCACAGCAAAAGAAGTATGGGACAGATTACATATCACCTATGAAGGAACAGATCGAGTGAAGGAGACCAGAATCAACATTCTCCTTGGTCAATATGAAGCCTTCAAAATGAAACCAGGAGAATCTATAACTGATATGTTTAGTCGTTTTACAGACATTGTCAATGGTCTTGAGAACCAAGGACAAAAAATTTCTGATCCCATGAAGGTGAACAAGCTCATCACATGGACTCTCCAATGATTGGAATCATATAAAGACTTCAATAAGAGAGACGCAAATAATTATGCCTCTATCTGTCGACGAGCTGATTGGAACTCTTTAGTCTTATGAAGTGGAACGAATTAATGAAGACGAAGATCCAAGAGGTAAGAAATCCATTGCATTAAAATCAAATGATGATTCTGATGATACAGATTCAGGAGATGATATGGACGACGAGGAGCTTGCTCTAATGATAAGAAGATTCAGAAAACTGAATAGAAAAGGTAGAAGGTTCAACTCAAAGAAACAAAGTTTCCAGAGGCAGCAAACCAAGTCTATTGATGATGAGGAATCAAACAAAGATGTAGTCTGCTTCGAATGCAAGAAAAAGGGACACATCATACCCAACTGTCCTCTTCTGAAGAAGAAAAGAGGAAAAGCTGAGAAGTTTCGAAAAGCTCTCAAAGCCAAAACACGGAGGATACGTAATGTGAAGAAAGTGATAATGAATATGCCAACATATGTCTCGATGGCACATTCAGACTGACTTCAGATTCGCACTGGATCGACTCCTGCAAATGAATTTGAGGTAAGTGATTTTAAAATTCCTGTCAAAGTCTCTAAATACATTGATGAACCGTGTTTCGATCTTAAGACTTTCTCAAAAAGGATTTCCGAACTTAAAAATGAAAACTCAGCTCTAAAACAAAAGGAAACCATTTTAGAAGAAAGAGTTAAAAGTTTAGACCCGAATGTTTCTACTCTTAAAGAAAAAGAAGATAATCTTTTGAAAGAAAATCTTTTCTTAAAAACTGACTTATCAAATATTTCAAAGAAATTTTCGATAGGATCCGAAAAGCTTGAAAAAGTTCTTTTAGTTCAAAGACCTTACTTCAATAAGTCTGGTCTAGGCATGACAGCGGAAACAATTCCCTTGATTGATTTTCCTAAAGTAAAAGAAAGAATTAAGAAAAGACCATCGAGAGAGGCTTACAAAAATCATTTCAAGAAAGTTTTTGTAAAGTCTCGTACATTTAAGGTGTTCAAATCCTTTGAAAAAGACTATTAACTCATTCACACAATCAATACATGATGTTCAAGACACATGACAGGAGACTCAAAGTGCTTCATAAAGCTTGTTCAAGTAAACGGTGGAAATATTTCTTGTGGGATTTGGAACCGTGAAAATTGGAAATCTCACAATAAGCAATGTTTCTCTAGTGGAAGGACTCAACTATAAACAAAGCCGGTTTCAAGATCTCCTTTCAAGAAGGAATTTACTCGAATCGCAAAGACTCTACTCAATCCTTCATGGGTCGAAGACATGGAAATATCTACCTCTTAGACATGAAATTAAATGAATCACAATGCCTAATCTCAATTCAAGATGAAGCGAGCTTATGGCACAAAAAGCTTGGTCATATCAATATGAAGCAATTAGCCAAAATCTCATCAAAGCGGCTTTGTTCGAGGTCTACCCAAATTACCATATCAAAAGTCCGATCCATGCACACCATGTATTCGGGTAGCGGGTAAGAAATTCATTTAAGCCAATAAATCATGTCTCTACTAATCATGTACTACAGTTGTTGCATATGGATCTCTTCGGACCAACCAGAACCCATAGTATTGGAGGTAAGAAATACTGCCTAGTAATTGTGGATGATTTCTCCCGCTTTGGGGTATATTTCCTTGCAAGTAAGTCGAAACCTTTTTGTATTTTGAAAAATTTGCTAAAAAGGTTCAAAATGAAAAATGATGTGTTATCTCAAGTATAAGAACGAGATCATGGAGGAGAATTTGAAAATCAAGATTTTACAAAATTGTGTGATGAATCTGGATTTAAGCATATGTTCTCCTCTCCATACACTCCTTAGCAAAATGGAGTTGTGGAAAGAAAGAATAGATCTCTTCAAGAAATGGCTAGAACTCTTTTAATTGAAAGTAAAATTTCTTCACGATTTTGGGTCAAGCTGTTTCAACAGCATGCTATATCATCAATAGAGTCTTTCTAAGACCTATTCTTGAGAAAACCCCTTATGAATTATTCAAGGTAAGAAGCCCATTGTTTCATACTTTCATGTGTTCGGTTGCAAATGCTTTATATTGAAAAATGCAAAGGATCAAGTTGGTAAGTTTGAAGAAAGATCAGATGAAGGCATCTTCCTGGGATATTCTACATCAAGCAAAGCCTACAGAGTTTATAACAAGAAGAGCCAGACGGTGGAGGAGTCAATGAATGTCAAATTTCAAGACTCTACGAAAGATGAATCCAATCAGACAAGATAAAGAGTCTCAACTGCTCCGCACCTTCCAAAGCCGACAACTCAAGAAATGTCTCAGACGGGAAGACCAAAGATCAAGAAGTTCATGAAGATTCAAATAAAGAAAGAGATCATCATCCTGACAAATCAACCAAGAATCGGAAGCATAAGTCCGGTCATCCCAAAGATCTCATTATCGGCGAAATTAATGAAGGAATTCGTACAAGATCCAAAAGACGTGAAGAGTCTAGTCTTTGTGGCTCTCATTTCTGAAATTGAACCAAAAAGCATAGAAGAAGCTTTATCTGATGAAAGTCGGATTGAAGCTATGCAAGAGGAGCTTAGACAGTTCAACATTAATGATGTCTGGGAATTGACATCTAAACCAAACGGTAAAACTATTATTGGAGCCACTTCTACTTCGAAAACTTTCTTTTCAAAAGAATTAATTAGCATATTCGTACACTTTCCCTAGAATGGGTATTCTCCTCCCAATCCGGGCGTGCGAGAAAGGTGAAGGGAAAGAGGATGGAGTTATTCAAATCAAGGAAGAAATCGAGCAACGAGAACCCGACTCATTCTCCACCAGAGCCCACTTTGCGGGTTTTTCGTGACCTAGTAAGAGTCCAAAAACGTTTATTTACAAACTTTATAGTGTGTTGAAAAGGGTGATAAACCTGAAGAAAATAGGAGTGTTGATTTGCGAATATTTCTTGGATGAACGACGATGATAAAATGATTTTCAACCTAGAACTTAAGGAGATAAAAGTGGATGCCGTTAATGTGAACTTAAGGGAGAAGTTCAGTCTGCTTCAACTGGAACGTTTTTGCACTGATACCACAGATGGTTATGCTCAACTGACTGCGTATTTCTACTCGAATCTCAGCTTTATAGATGCGAATAGATTATCATTCAGTGTTCGAGACCAGGATTATGTGTTAGACGTAGATATGTTGGCGGACATAATTGGAGTTGAACGAGGACGCTATCAACCAATCAAAGTCTCAGTTGCTCGTGCCTCACTAGAGCTTGTCAAAGATAGAGATGTAGAGGAAAGAATCATCTATTCAAGGATGCGTGCCATCAATATTGTGCTGCACAAAATTGTGATTAATTGCATCAGGCCCAAGTCTACATCAAAAACTGATGTGTCAAATTCAGAGGCAAAATTGATGTACTCAATCAACTCAGGGATGAAGTTCTCTCTTCCTCACACTATTCTCTTTCACATGTACAGAGCAATGTCGAAGGACAAGGGACAATTGCCTTATCCAGGTCTGGTGACCAAGATCTTCAGACACATGAATATTGAACCGCCACACACACTTTGTGTTCGACCGTGCGATAAGATGGTGGTAGGTTTGAAGATGTTAACGAAGATGTGTCTGCAAGAACTTTCTAAGGCAATGGAGAAATTTAGAGTGAAGACTCCAGTTCCGTCTGCTTCAAAGCGAAAAGGGAAGGAGGCCATTGGTGCCCCATCCAAAAAGAAGAGAACTCTCATCTTGGAGGATGAAGATGAGGAGGAAGATCTTACAATCACTGCCTTGATAAGGACCAGACATTCTGTTCCCCAATCGACAGAACAACAGAAGAAACAGAGAGAAGAAGAGGAGCAAGCCAAGAATAGAGAAGAAGAAGAGCAGCGAGGGAGGGAGAAAGAAGCTGAAAAAGAAGGAGAAAAAGAGCAAGAAAAGTCTACAGCTGAATCTGGAGAGAAGGAGAATCAAGACACAGAAGAGAATGATCATCACTCTTCCCCTTTTGATGTCCTAGAGACAGGGGGAGTTGGCGAGCAAAGGTCCACACCTCATGCTGCCAATAGTGAAGGTCTAAGACAATCTCCAACAGACCCAGAAGAGTTTCAGACTTCTCAATTGCCTGAAGAAGAACACGATACGTCATCTCCAAATCTACAAGACTATACAAAAGCGCCATCGTCTGCATTCACTCCATCGGAGAAAGCAAATGCAAGTACTCAGACGGACAATTCTGCAGATTTTCGTCGTATTATGGATGTTCTTCTGGAAATGGGTGGCCAAATATATGCTATGGACTGTGAGATTCAAGCCATAAAGAATGCTGGACAAGCATATTCAGTTACCCTGGAGGACAAAATGAAAGACCTCGCTCTACAACTTCAAGCCAATGCCAAAGGAGAGGAGGTAGCTTAACTAAGGGAAGACTTGAAGAGGCTAGAAGGCGTAGTCCAGTCCATGGGAGATTTCCAGATCGTGCGCATTCCCAAGCAAACGTGACTCCTTTCTCACCTTTTTAATGATGACAAAAAGGGGGAGAAAGCAATTTAAACCAACCAACCAACCAACCTTCTTTAAATTTATTTTGAATGTGTTTGTTTGTTTGTTTTTTTTTTTTTTGAGTATGACTTGAGTGAACTTGGGTGTGAACTTGAATCTAACTGAATTGGCTGTGGATTTAGATGCTTGACTATTTGCATTTATTTCAAGTATTGTTATATGGTATTACTCATGAAAGACTAACCAATTTTTTGTGGATGCAGAGTCTGGTTGTTTTGTTAAATCTTTATGAGATAGCCATATTGCTTTAGAAATGTTTTTGCAGGTCAAAGTGGTTCAAATCTACAAGAAAAGTTTTGTTACCATCAAAAGGGGGGAGATTGTTGGAGAAATCTTTCCAGAATATTTTGAAGCCGACAAAACGTTTCTATCATCTAGTCGGACATCTGCAGATCGTCTAGTTTAAAGTCGAAGACTTTCTCGATTACCAGACTCAAGATTCAAGACTCAAGATTCAAGACTTAAGACTCAAGACTCAACACTATTCTCATTGACAGTCTTTCTGATCCAGTGACGAAGGAAATCCAGAGTCGAAGTATATGGTTGAGGATTTAATCCTATCCTCTGGAGAAGATCTTTTGGTTGGATAAATATAACGGATTCTTTTGTTTGTATCTAGATCAATTGAAGATCCGATGGTCGACGAAATATTCTTGGAATGTTCTATTATTGGAAACCAAGATCCTGATTGTATGGGCGAACATGATTAATGGGCTATCGTCAGGTTCCTTTAATAGCTCGAATGATCTTCTTGATTGATTCCGTCCAACGAGTAGATTGGAGGAATTCCTTTGGAAAGTGCCAACGGGTATGATGGCATAAAGGAGTATAAAAAGGAAGACGTTCTAGTTGTTTGAGTACGTGATCAATAGAGTTATTCCAGAGTCTGAAGCATCTTGATTATTAGTCGATTCATTCTGAGCGAAATTATATACACAGAGAGTGTCCATACTTGGTGATACCTTGAGTGAGTGTGGTAGATCATCTACACCTAGAAATCAAAGAAGATCAACACTGTAACATCTCTTTGTTAATAGTGGAATCCAGCCAATTGGTATCGTCGCGTAAGAGTGGACGTAGGCTTGAATCAAGTCAACCACTATAAACCACGTGTTTAATTCTCTCTTTCCTTTACTTAGTCTTACGTTGATTATTACCTATCGCAAATTCTTCAACTGTCTAAGTATTGCGCAATTGTTAAGAAAAATCCGTTATATACCTATTCACCCCCCTCTAGGTACTCGTACTAGCAATATCAACAAGTTGCGAACAATTTGGCACCAATTTGTTATGGGTCATGACTTTGTTGATGGTCTTTTTGGAAGACGAGGCACTTGTTAAACATATTAAATGAGAAGGAAATAATTTTTTAAAGTAGCTATTATGTACAACCCAAGACAATCAACATATTGAGAACTTACAAATTTTATATAGTATTGATTGATAAATATTATTGAGAGTACGCCTTTATAATACTTTTTTATATTATCTTTGAATAAGAAAATATTGCTCTGAAAGATTTAAAATGTAGTCTTCGTCATGGTACCTTATTAACGGTAGACATTAGGACTTTTCGGGGTGCTATAATACCTTTTTATGTATTGCTCATGCAAAAATGTGATTTTATGTAGAAATGGCAAAATCTAAAGAGATAAGAAAGGGAATAGATGATATCACGAGGGACACCATCGCACTCGTCACCATCCATCCTCAGGGCGCGCTATAATTGTGGAAAGCGACTCGACGAGGACATTGCCATCTCTTGCAAGAAAAGCGATGGCGGTGGGTCTTGAGTTCACACAACAATTATATCTCCCCGACACACTATCTGTTCTCCTCTTTCTTTTTTTTTTTTTTTTTTTTATCGATTATACTTTATTCCTACTCTAACGCTTACTCTCAAATTTTGTCTTATCTCATTGCAGGACGTGAGAATCGAAACCTACTCCTGAAACTATATCGTCCCCACTCCAACTCTCCTGAGAAGATGGAGATTCAAACCCCCCACATTCCTTTTCCATGTTGGAAAGGTGGCCATTGGAGCAAACCTCAGTGGTTATCTATTCTCCTCTTTTAATGATTGTACTTTTCTATTCTTTTGTTAAAAAGGTTTTTCCCTTTTTCTAGAAAAATCCCCAACACAGTTATTAAATAATTAAATCTAATGACATTGCAAATTCCAATGTGCATGCGCAATTAATTTTTTTAAAGATCCACTGATATGGATAACTTGCTTTTCTAAGTTGTAATTGTATATAACATTAGAAAGGTCGGTAAGTCAAAATCACATGTTTGCTTTATAGTTGTTTAATTTGTGTCTCCTAAAGGAAAGTGACCATCCAACTATCGACATTGGCAATTTCATAAAATATCAATTTTTAAATTATTTTTCTAAGGACGATATGTGAAAAGCCACATTAACTATCGCTCCAATGGCATTTGTTAGTTCTTTGAAAGTCATGAAATTTTCTTAATTAATTAATAAGCGCTCATGATTTATGAGAGATTTTCAAACAAAATGCATAAATAATATTGGCTTTTATGTTTTGGATTTTGTAAGAATTATTTTTCTACCCCACTTTTCCCCGTTTCTCCGGGATCCGTCCTTTCTTTGTCTCCAAACTGATATGTGCCATTGTATCGCTTTTTCTTTCTTTATGTGAAATAATTACTTTTACTTCAACTAGTTCGACCAACTTATCGATGCTAAACTTCTACTTCAATCCCAAATTAGCATATAACACATCAACACACAATACTATGGATCTCACGAATTTGATTTTGAGTGACTGAACACTTGTTAAAAATACTGAACGAGAAATAATTAACTTTTCAAAGTAGATTTTTATATATAACATGAGACAATCGGTGTATTGAAAATTGTAACTATTTTTAATTATTTGATAAATAAATTCCCTAAAGAGTCCTCCCCAAGGAAATTTCCTTTTATATTGCTTTCAAATAAGGAGAATATTTCTTTCAAGGAGTTGAAGCGCTGCCATCGTCATGGTCCCCTGACTGTCTTGTTCGTTCTTTGAATAATGGACCGTCAGTTGTTTTCCTTGTTGAAGATTCCGTCTAGCATTTTCCGTCGTTCTCGATTCCTCTATAATCCTCAAAAGAAGGTAAAGGTATATCCTTTATCTTTCTTTTTTTGACGAGGTAAAGGTATATCCTTGGTGGTCATTTTTTCTCACAATTTTTAGTTGTCGCTATTCATGTCATGAATTACGCTTGGACTCTTAGTCTATAAAATCCATGCTGAGACTAGTTTCGAATAGGAACAGAGATTTAGTTGTCGCTATTCACGTCGTGAATCACGCTTAGACTTTTAGTCTATAAATTTAATGCCTGGGGCTAGTCTCGAATATGAACAGAGGTTTTATTATTTGATGAAAGAGTAAAAAAGATTGCCTTCTCAATTTATTGGGTGTACCGACCAGAAAAAAAAAAAAAAAAAGTTATTGGGTGGGCGCGCGCGCGAGAGAGCAATTTAATTGAGAACGAACGAGAAAAATGAGCGAAGTCGAAAGCACCTTGTCCGAGCATTGCGGCCCTACACCCATTTCAACACGTGAATCACCGTCCTCCTTGTCTTTTTTTGTTTAATTTCTTTCTATCAATAACAATTTTTCTCTTTTTTTTTAAAAAAAAAATTTCTGGGGTTTGGAAAACCTAACCCACTTCTTTCCCCTCCCAATAGAGCATGTGCCCCTGTGATCGGTGAGATTTCCCAAACTGTCTCTGCTGAACATGTGGGGGTAGTTAAAAAGGGGAGGACTAATTATTGGCGAAAATCTAAAACATAAAAAAAATTAAAGGAAAGTACGGGGTTTAATTAAGAATTAATCAAGCTTCGGAGGGAGTGATCAAGGCAATTTTAGTCTGACATTGGAACTTCAAGATTCTTAAAAAGCTCCATAATTTTGTTGTTGATAACATTAAGGTCGCTATTGAGAGATTGAGTTATTGTCATATTTTTTTAACCCAAGTGTTACTTATTTTTCTTTTAGATGCACCTTAGGTGAATGTACATGCGCTTGAGGAAGCTATATCCAAAAGTCTATGCATTTTGCACCCTAATCCTATGGAGTCAGGCTATTCCTAAGTTGTTTCGCAAGCTTTTCTAAGGAATTTTATTATATACACCATGGGTAGGAGAAAGAAGTAATCTTCGTCGATTGCCATTGATGTGTCAGTCAGTAAAGTAATAGAAGTAGTTATGATCAATATACATTGATGGTGATGGAAGCAGCATGTGATTTTTCTCTATCGATAGTGTTTTTTAAAATAATTTGATTATTGATAGATAAATTTAGTTGATCTACCCCCAAATTTAGAGTGTCGAAGGTATTGCAATCATGAAGATGTATTGAATCTAAATCTATGGTGACTATGAAATATAAAAATCTACATTTTCTTACAATCTACATAAATTTTAACTAAAATAATTTGAGCATTCAATTAGTAAAACACAGGTTTCGCACTTTAAAAGTTTCTTTTTCGAATTTTGAGTTTTTCATCCTTGCCCTAACTTTTTTTTCCCTTACAATAACATTTTTTAATCCCTTGACCATCCCTTGCAATAACATTACACCGAATGTAATAATCCCTTGATCTAATTTGGTTCGAGTATGAACTCTGAGAAAAAAGGTTGAGCATCTCTCAATTTTATCCCACTAGTCTGCGTGCACTTAGCGCAATCACTTTTGAAAATTTTGTTTATTTGGATTGAATCTTCTCCCATTTCTGTTTAGTTTTCTGAATCTTCTTATCATGATAATAAGCTCCTCATCATTCATATCGTCTTCAGAATTTGTGACATTAGAATCATTATTAGATTTTAATGCAATGGATTTCTTACCTTTAGGATCTTCATCTTCGTTGATTTGCTCCACTTCATAAGACTGAAGAGTCCCAACCAATTCGTCAACAGAAAGTGGCATGATTCTTTGTGTCTCCCTTATTGAGGTCCTTATGTGATTCTAATCCTTGGACAGTCCACGCAGTAGCTTGTTTATCTTCATGGGTCTAGAAATTGGTTGACCTTGATATTCAAGACCATTCACGATTTCTGTAAAACGACTAAACATGTCAGTGATAAATTCTCCTGATTTCATTTTGAATGCTTCGTATTGACTGAGCAGAATGTTGATTCTAGTTTCTTTTACTCGATCAGTTCCTTCAAAAGTGATGTGTAATCTATCATAGACTTCTTTAGCTGTTTCACAAGAAGATATTCAGTTATATTTAGTAGGAGATAATGCACAATATAAAGAATAAATTGCTTTTGCATCAAGAGCTTGTCTCTTGGTTATCTCTTCTTAAGTCATTTCACTAGACTCAACGGCTTCTTTTCCTCTTTCTAAGACTGGTGTAGCTTTAGGAATGATTCATTTGTCTACCACATCTCATTCCAGAGGATTCTTTGATCTTAGGAATGCCTTCATATTGTTTTTCCATATGTTGTATTCCTTTCCATCAAAATAAGGCGATCTAGTATTGCTTTGCCCTTCAACCAGTCTTGGAGCCAACATACTAGCCATGGATCTTTAACTCTGAAATAAAACACTTCAACTTAAGTGAGTACACAGGCTCTGATACCAATTGTGAAAACTAGTACGAGCACCTAGAGGGGGTGAATAGGTATAAAAACAAATTTTCCCAAGTGAAGTGTGCAACTCAAATCAGCAATCGATTATAAAAAGAAAATTAGACTCTTCTAAACAAATCGAGTAACGATCGAAGTAAAATAGTGTAAGGAAGAGAATAAGAACACAGGGTTTATAGTGGTTCAGCTTAATCTAAACCTACGTCCACTTTTCCGCACTAACAGCCCACCGACTGGATTTCACTATGAAACAAAAGAGTTGTTACAGTAAAGCTCTTCATTAATTCCACAATGTAGAGACTCTGCTACACTTCCTCAAGGTCTCTCAAAGGTATAGACTCTCTTTTGCGTACAAGATTTTGCTCAACAATTTAATCTTTTGCGTACAAGATTTCGCTCAACAATTTAATTGACTAAGAACAAGGAGTTTCAGATTTTGGAATTCTTTTATCGCGTACACACTTGAACAACTGGAACGTCTTCCTTATATACTCCTCGATGCCATCACACCCATTGGCACTTACCAAAGGAATTCTTCCAATCTACCCGTTGGAAAGAATCAATTAGGAAGATTTCGAGCTATTTAAGGAATATGACGATAGCCCACCAATCTTACTCGCCCATACAATCATGATTTAGGTTTCCATAAATAGAACCTTCCAAGTATACTTCACCAATCAACGGATCCAAAATCCCTGAATCAATCTTAATTTGAATAATGGATTCCGACATGCTATATCCAGCCAAGAGATTTTCTTTAATCGACAGAATCAAATCCTTAACGAAATACTCCGTTTCGGATAAGCCTTCTTCGACGGTCTAGAAACTGTCAATGAGGATAGACTTTGAGTCTTGAGTCTGGTAGTCCAGAAGTCTTCAGACTTTGATGGAAGAGTTTGCAAGTCTTCAGACTAGACTAATGGAAACGTTTTGTCAATTTCAAAATACTCAAGGAAGCTTTCTCCAACAAATCTAAGCCGAACTATTATAAATTTTGTGTTCATTTTCTCTTCCCTGACCTCATTTAATTTATTTGCTGTGATATTTTTCTGAGTTTCACTATATTTTAAAACATCTTATTTGAGTCTGAATCTTTATCAGAAATCAATTGTCTTATAGATTTAGTTTAAAAGGAAATATTTTTACTGCACCTTTAGATAAATCTGTTTTTACACATATTCACCCCCCTCTAAATGTTTATACTAGCCCTTTCACTTGTGAGTTGCAGTGGTGGCTTGGTGGAACGAAGGCGAGCTCCTGGATCCTTGATGCTTGAGCTGAGACAATGGTGTCATGACACAAGCGAACGAGCTAAGGAGTGGGCACGTGAGAGTTGCGGCCTAGTGGTTGGCTACGTGAGGCCGTGGGCTGAGAGGGTCAGCGGTGGATGTCTTCGCTGGCTTCTATCTCACGACTGCTTTTAGTCTGCAGCTGCTTCTGGTTCACGGTTGCAATGGAAATGGAGAGAAGGGGTTATCTTAATCACGTACACGACCGTTGTTTAGATGCATGGATCATGTAAACCTGTAAGATCATCACAGTGGTTGATCAAGCAGTGATGACTTGATTACTTTACAAGCCGATAATCATTAGTTTCAATTCCTAATCTATCATTTGTATCATAAAACTTTGGTTAGTCTATAAAAAGTAGGTGCGCAACGCGGATCTTACGCATTACTAGGGGTGTGCATGGTCCGGGCGGGCGGTTCCCAACCTAGAACTGGGAACTGCCCGCTAAGAACCGGTTCCAATTTTTTGGAACCGGGATTCACCCGTTTGTTGCATGGATCCACTCGGGAACTGGACCGGACCGGCGGTCCGGTTCCCGGGTGGATCCATGAAACCAATCTTGACGTGAAACAATTTTGGTTTTCAATATAGAACGGTCGAGTCTATGAGTTGGGAAGGAGGGGAGGAGGTCTATGGTTGGGTTTTCAACATAGAACGGTCGCGAAACAATTTTCCGCGGCTGTGGCTGGTGGCGGCCGATGCGAGGGGGCGAACAACAGCGGTGGAGGAGCAACAGCGACGGCATCGACGCTTGGGGAGGAATCAAGATGGCGATAGGATTAGGAGGAACCGAGGAAGAGATAAAGAGAGAGTGAGGAGATGAGATAGGAGATGAGATATAATCTAGCGTTTCTTTTAGTAATTTTTTTAATATTAAAAAGGTTCCGACCCGGTCTAGGTGGGCGGATCCGCCCATGGAACCGGGAACCGGGAACCGGACCGGTACCCACCGGTTCTGAAAAATTGGAACCGGGAACCGGAACGGTTCCCTCAAGAACCACCGGTTCGGGCGGTTCCGGTCCGGTTCCGGGCGGTCCAGGCGTTTCCCGGGTATTTTGCACACCCCTACGCATTACTCGCATTGTGGTGGGGTGAGGATAGACCAGCTCACCCAGTTTGCAACGGTACATGGGCAAAATCTGCAGCCTCAAACTGAACATCCTCTTGCAGTAATCTATAATCTGGAAAAAAAAAAAAAAAAAAGGGGGGTTATGACGACTAAACTTGTCGGAGGAAGTTTAGAATGTTAGAATTAGTGCAGGTGCTTTAGATTTTCAGATGAAAGATTTCATGAAATAGTTGACATGTGCAAATGCACATCTGGATTGTCACATTATCCTCCATAAAGCTTTTCAATAGTGGGATGAAAAATGACTTTATGTGCATTGGTGCGTGTCAATATCACAATGTTCAGATATCTCCTAAATGCTTTTGCCAACAAGATATAGGTCGATCTTTATATAAAGTTGGATAAAATATTTGTTTGATCGATTAGTGAGATGGATTAATGTTGATGCAACAATTGGGGAGATCTCATACTTACGAGGTTAATTTGGTGGTTGAACAAGACGTTTATTTACATTTATGCGGACAATAAATTGAAAAGATCATGAAAAATTCACATGGACAATATGTTATTTTAAAAATATATATGCATGAAACGATTAGCAGAATTTGAGCTTCCTCATGTGTAATCATTAGAAGTGAGGAAATGTCAAGTTGAAATACATTACTGATGAATGTTCTTATATAAGCAAAATCCAGGCCATAGTGATAGATAGGAAAATTCATTATATGTGATGAAAGTCTCAATCAAAATGTATTTTCTCAATTATTTTAAAACTCATCTTGAGAATGTTGAATAACGATAGATGATTCTTAAATCACAAACACCAAACTCATTAGACTAAATAAACAACTCAGATTAGTGCCAAACTAAGGGACAATGCATACATTTTCGATAAAGCACGACAGGCCTCTCACCTTCTAACTTTTATATTTAACTCTTTTTATAGCACTCGGAAATTTTAAGTTTTTATCGAAACATTTAAAACATATAAATTTCGAAATGTTCAATAAATTAGGCATTCAGTGTATGATTTTCGATGTGTCCGTGGACAATTGGTCGGGCCATCAAGTCGCCTTAAATTCGAATTCCCCGATTATAGTCCTAAGAAGTGACAAGTGGTCCATTGCAACCCTCTCTCTTTTTGGCATGTGTTACGATAATGACAAGGAGACATTGTGCTCATGATCTGTTTCATCTCGTGACTGAAGCTGCAGTCTTGGGCCCTCCAAGGCAATGGAGGTCACCTTGTCTCAGGTTCACACAACATATTTGTCCTTTCGGTTCTTTTTTTGTGGCTTTTTTTGTATGTATTTGCATGTATTTGCCAGGATTAACTGTAACCTGCAGACCTGTAGAGCGCATTGTAGCCAAACAATGTAGTTCAGTCATTGTCATGGCACATCAGATTATAGAAACAAATCTATGTAGATATAAGAGGATAATCTCCGTGTGTGTAAAATGAACACGCATTGTTGGGGTATTGCAAAGTCGGACTCGACAAACTCATAATCAAAATACTTTGTGGCATGGTATGGAGTTCCAATGGTCATCCTTAAGAGAGGTAGTTACACTAATTGCACACTCTCATCCTTGTTAATGATAAAAAAAAAAAAAATGTGTTCTTTATATATAAAGACACGAGAACTCTAATCTTGTGAACAAAGAGGACATGATGATAATTGGGAGAGGGAGCAAGTAGAGCATGTCAAAGAAAATGATGAATTTCATAACTCATTTAAAAGAAGAGTTAATACCCTGATATATCGAAAAGTGTCGGACAAAATACTCACCAAAATATGGACCTATGAGTGAAGGGTCATGTGTTGGTTGTTGGATGAGAAACATAAATAACAAGAAAATTAAAAACACTAATATTGGTAACAATTGCTGTCAGTAATATAAAGGTACTGGAATGTAGGTAATATGGAAGTAAATATGAATAATTGGGCATTCTTTGATTGATTGACGGTTGTTTATAAAAAGTACAGTGCAGAAATATATAAAAAGTCATCGTTCATTATTCGTCATGATAGATTCCTCTCTCTTTCGGCATGTGTTGGGAAGAGACGTGCATTCATTATCTCTTTCGGCTCGCGACTCAAGGCCGTGTTTATTGGGTCCGCAAAGGCGAGGTCTCGGGTTCACACTACAAATTTGTCCGAACGGTTGCATGTAATTTCTCTGTACTGGCAAGGATTGACTTTACTCCAAAAAGTCGTCCAAAACGGTTGATGCGTGGAACACGTTTCGTTTAGTGTCATCATGTTACTCTTTATCTCTTTTTTTAAATAGTTGCTCATACTTGGACACTTTCATTGCCATTTGGAATAGATTGGCAAAATCTTGACCTTCGACTCTTGCTCTTATGTTGAATTTCAACCAACATTCCAAATTTATGAACTTTTTATCTGAGAGTGAAGTGAGGTATATATTGCTAGCATTTTTAAATCAAACAATATACTAATTGATTGACTCATTGTTATATTGATAGAGCCTAGCCAAGTTAGTGATTGATACCTCAAGTATCTTCTATAAAATTGAGAATAAAATTATCTTTTTTTTTTTTTTTTATATCTTTTTTAATCTTTGCCCAATTATACATAAAGACACTAAAAACAACCTAAGCCTTAAGAACTCATTTGTTTCTACTTCCTCATATTGGGATACAAATGGACTAAAATGCTCAATGGTCAATTGTTCTTCCTTGCCAGTAAAGATGGCGAAATCAGGGATTTTAAAGCCTCTAGGAAAAAGCTAATTGTTGATCAATTTAGTATAAAGTTTCCTATACATGGGTCTAACAACACCCCTATCTAGACAGAAATGTTGTCGAACTATTTTAACACCATGCTTGGGTTAATTGAGGATTTCGTTGGCCATCTTGCCCCCTAGATGGTGATGTTGGTCTTCCTAGATCATCTATATTAATATCAATCGGCAATTAGACATACAAGATTATTCACATTGGGTGGTACCAATGGAGTCATTGGCCTTATATTTGTGATAATTGGTGTTTGACCAACATGTTGATTAGTTTGGTTTACCAAGTTATTATTATCGATTTGGTTATTTTGACCGGCATTAATTTGATTATTTCCATTGTTTGGGCATTGATTAGAAGATTCAAGAATTTGCATAATTCTTATGGGAGGTTGACTATTCTGATAAACATTATTAGCATCTATTATGGAGAGGGACTAGGAACATACTCATTACCATTGGATTTGCTTGTAGCGATTGGTCTAACGATTTTGGTCACCAATGATGTATTTTTCTAATAAAGTAGAGAAATATTGTCTCAAATCTAAGAAATTTTAATGGGTGGTTGTCGGTTTGAATCTGAATACGTCCTATTTGGGCCAGTTTTACCTACCTATCAAGGCAATTAAATGAAATGGCTTAGATTTCTCGTTGGTCCTTCCACTATCTCTTTATTAACATCAAAAACTGGTCCCCCCCTCCCCCCTGATTCCCCCATGTCAAAAGAGAAACAACATAATGAAACATAACGACATAAAGTAGTTCTGAGAATTTACTACATTTTCTGTCCATTTTGTGCTGACGTAATGGCTTGAGTGATTGGTGACATCCCTCAACATACTTGACACCAATTGAAGGTCCGGCCTTATCAGAACCAAAGGAAAAGGGGTGTAGTATTCGATTTGGATTGATGGATATTTTGCTTAATTGCAACTTCATTAACTAAGAATAATTTTGGAGACTATGTCTCTCGTTCAGCTAATGAAATCATAGGACCGAACCATTTGTGTGTTTTTATAAAAAAATTAATCAAATGAGTCGTATTATGGAAAAAAAAAAAAAGTAACATAAAGGTCCATTTATTGCCTCTATTCATGATTGTAGGTTTTATTTTTGCAATTTTGACCACTTCATCCGTCGTATGACACCGGTGCAAGATTAATGTGCTGTTTCTTTCATCGGTTAATAGCAAACTTACAAAAGCATCTGCATTCTTGCCTTTGGCAGGTGACTAAGAAAACACATGATGATGGAGTCATTGTACCACTGAAACTGAGTTGATATAAAGTTAGGGACAAGATTTGATTTGATTCTCCAAAGTTGTCATTGCAAGGCAGGTCTAGCCGATTGAGCGACCTCTTTCTCGATCTTTCCATGTTTAAAAATTGATTGTGAGTCATCTTACTTGCATATTCTTTTGAAGGGTCACTTTGTGTGTTGATTTCTTGCTCTTTATTTATTTGACATGCATAAGACATTGAGTGAAATTCATTTAAAAAGATGACCAAAGTTTTCCAAACACCCCATTCTTAATAAACAAAAAAAAAAAAGAGATTGAAACCCATCCGTTTCCGAAAATAAGGGCACAAGAGAAAGCGAATACATGATACTGGTGATCCACGTTGAATTTGTTGATGGAATGCTAGATTAGTGAAACTGGGTACATAATCGCAAGTTGTACATTCTATGAGTGAATGTATTTGGTAGATGGCAAACTATTTAGCTGGTTAGGGGTTAAATAAATACCGGAAAGTATTCAAATTTAGGGGTGTCCGCCAACTTATTTTAAATTCTTTACTTGGAGGAGTACAAAACTACAAAATTAAATTGAATTTTCTAGTATGTGGTTTGATTCATAAGTTATCAAGTCAAACTTGACTTTACTATTACCAGTTAAATCTTTCGATATTGTTGAAATTATATATATGTAGATATTTGATAATATTATTAACTACATTTGAATTTATCAATGAAATTTTGGCAGAATATCTTTTAGCCCATCGACTTTACTTAAAACTGTAATTTGCCAGCCAACCATATATTTTCTTATACATGAAACATCATGAAATCAGGATAATAAAATCTTCAAGATCAAGAAATTTAAAAACACTAAGATGTAATCAATGCAAGAAACAAGTCTTAAAATGGTTAGTAGAAAAAGGGGTTCTAATTAGCTTAATCTTTAGAGATTAAAAATTATCTTAGTATGTAACCCTAATTAGTTAATGTTGCAACTTAAATTCATTTAAGGCCTAATTGGAGTGCCAATGAATTCTTGGGGAGAGATATATAGTGCTAAACAAGTCCGTAAAAAGTTTCATCTCGGTCTTTGTCCAAATCTCAAGATCACTATAATGTAAAGTAACTAGAGGTACTTCCTCTTTTTAGGGATGAAAAAGATACGGGGAGAATTAGGATTATGAGACATGCGAGCATTAGTATATTAAAATAAAGAATATATTTGTGGAGCTCACCGTCCATAAAATTCGCAAAAGGATGGGCCGCAGAAGTCTTTGTAGGAGTGAAAGCCCCTTTTATCTTTGGTGAGGGGCCCTTTACCAAGTCGAGAGAGAGGGACAGGTGAGAGTTAAAGCTCCTTTGCCCTACCACCGAAAAGAGACGATGCAAAATCAAAGCACCTTGTCCTATCAAACACGTGAATCGCGTCCTCCGTTTTCTCGACCAATTTCTCTTTTATTTTCCCTCCCGTTTTATAACATATAAAAGCTGGTAAGGGTTCCCAATGATTACTATAAATTATTATTCTATCAAGATATCTCCCATTACTGAAAACTTTTTTTCCGTAACTAAAGAAATGCTAATAAATAATATAAAATAGGATGTGCAAACATGGGCTAATACATCTAAAGAGAAGCATACACATAGACAAATGCTCTATTTGTTTTGCGAAAAACTCAAAAATAAAAAAGCATGTTTTTATAGAAAGTATTTTCCATAAGTACAGTTTGTTTTCCTTTATTTAGTGATGTATAATCGAACATGTTTTCCACTGTTTGAATTCTATTAGAAAATGATTCCACACTTTATTTAAGCCATATAAAAAAATTTATTTTTTATTTTCTAAATTTTAATTTTAAAAAAAAATCACTTCCTTTGGTGCTTCATCCCCAACTGGTTTATGAGGGGTGAGCTTGAGTTGTCACTAGAGGTCGCGAGCTCGCCCAATCTGGCGAGCCTTACCGCTTGCCACTTGAGCCTCACTGCAAGCTCGTCGCTAGCTTGTTGGCTTGACAAGCTTAAGCCTTGTCGCCCGAGGCCACAAGCTCACCCGATCTAGTGAGAGTCTAGGCTCGCCAGCCTTTGGTGGTGAAGCTCAAGCCTCATCAACTTGTTGCTAGAGGCTACAAGCTAGCTCAATTTGGCGAGGCTCAAGGATTGCCCTAGAGACCACATACTCACCAGTTTGGCGAGACTTGAGGCTCATCGACCTCAGGCTACAGGTTGCTCTCACTTGTAGAGGCTATGATATTTCATAAACTCACCATTTCAAAAGAGATTCCAGACTACAAGTTGCGATCACTTGTGGAGAAAGGGCTCCAAGGCTACAACCAACGATCACTTGCGGAATATAAATGAAACAAGTGCACTGGTAGTGCAAGCATACCGGGCAAGATCATAAGAGACGAGATCAAAAAAATATGATCATGAAAAAATTGTTAATTGCATAAGCGAGTCAAGCTAGACTCATTTGTTTTGGAAAACATTCAATATCATGAAATTACCATCTGACTTAGAAAATATCACCTATAATCAAATTCTTATTATAGAGAAGTCATTGTTAAGATGATCTTAACTCATGAAAAAGGCTTAATTAACTATAACTTCCCACATATTCTCAATAGGAAGGCTTTTGATCACATCCATTAATGTAGGAAATGAATTTGGATACTCATCATGCCTCGCAGTTTCATTGTCAAACGTTTTGAGAATCATTCACAATCAGTACACATTGACCAATCCAAAATGTATTTTCAAGTGACTGTAACGTGGGCTTGGTCGCAGTTACAAATTTGAAAATTTAAATTTAATTAAAAAAAAGTGAAAGATGATGAAATATCTTGTGGTTGTCCCAATTATTTTGAAATTATCATTTTGTTCCACAAGAAATCATATTAACAAATTCATGGTATTTCATAAAGGAAGTTTCATGGAGCAACTTCACCTTCTCTCATTTGCAAGCGTCTATTCCAATTATATAGCAAGTATACCTTAAATATAAGGTCAGTTGAGTTTGGTCATTGAATTTTTAACTATTATAGAATTTGATAGAAATAGCATGCGAGATCCAATAATTTTGTAATATTCCATTCACTGTTTGGCGAAAAAAAAATGATTGTCAAATGTCATCATCCCTCTCAAAAAAGTGACGGTGCCTTCCTTGGCTTTCAATTTCCCAAAGAAACCAGTTAAATTGTTTAGCCGCTTTTGGGAAATTTGGATGGAAATGTCCCTTATTGGGCTGACTGCAAAGTTCCCTTTACGACAAAAAAAGAAATATGGAAAATAATTAATGAAAAGAAAACCAATAAAATACACACAACAATACAAAACCTATTATTTTGTAATATTTATATGATCAATTGAGCGACCATGACCAACGACTAAGATCAAGCAACAATGGCCTTGAGATTTGTGACTTGAAGATCAAATGGTCATGGCTGCTCCTAGCTCAAAGCTTTAAGTGTCATGACAACCTCGAGTTTCGTGACTCGAAAATAAGATCTAGTGGACATGGCTACTATGAGTTTTATGACTCGAAAAACCTTGCACCCAGGCCATTGCGAGCTCAAATTAAGTGGCCATCCCTACGAGCTTGCCACAACGCTCACGAACTTGAGCATGAACATTCATGGTTGCGGGAAGTTAGAAATTCAGCCTGCACCGTAGCAACTACAATGGACCCTCTCTCTCTCTCTCTCTCTCTCTCTCGTAATTCTGTTTCCATTTATATTATTTAATATGGCACACTATTTATAGTCATATAACAACATGGAACGAATTGTAACCTGACACATGTATTTCAACGTCTATGTTGGGAACTTTTGCTGTTACAGGCCAACAAAATTCGATTGGCAAGTGAAAAAGTATAGTGGGACAATTTCTAAAATGTTGAAAGAGGCCTTTTAACATAAAAAAATATAGAGCGCAATTTTTCTTTGTACAACTTTACATGCCGACAAAAATCGACCGGCAAGTGAAAAAGTGTATTGGGACCATTTCTAAAATATTGCGAGAGACTTTTTATAAAAATATATATAGCGCAATTTTTATTTTTGCACAAAAATAAAGGAATAAAATGTGACATTATTCCTTTAAATAAAATAAAACACCAAAACATTCCCTTCCACAGTTCCCAAATTCAGTTTTTTTTTTTTTTTTTTGGTAAGGTCTCAAATTTAGTTATTCACCTCTCACAAAGTGAAAATTGTAGCTATCAACTTATTATGCAACATTTACAAATTCAGTATGACTATATTGTCATGTTAGCGAGGCTATTTAGTAAATTACAATAATAGAATCAGATATTTTTATATTCTGCCATATTACTTATTCGATAAAAACTGCATATATATTTAAAGTAATAAGAAGTTCTCATGATTCACTGATATATAATTAAAATGGACATGTGATATTTGATAATCAACATTGCCTATTCAGTCTTCTCACGTCACGACTGGCATTTTAGCTCATCCTCAATTGCTTTGGACGGACATCACCAATTAGCTGGTACGAACTCTCAGCCTTCCAAATCTTATCTTCTAGAGTGATCTTTCTTTTGTTTTCATAATCCCAAGTCGTGGTTTCTTCATTTACCCGTTCGCACAGCCATTGATTTTTTTTTTTTTTTTTTTTTTTTTTTTTTTTTGGGATAGGTGCCCACAACCTTTGATTGCATCATGTGAAAACCGACAAAGTAGGTGCGGCTACGTGTCGTGCCGGCGATGGTGATTTTCATTTTTGGATTATGATTTTCACATTCGAAGTAGAGATGCTTCTCTACTGTTGTTATACACCTTTCACACGGTGTTGCGACAACCAATCGAAAGTAAATTACATTCATGTGACGCTATAGAGAATGAGATTTGTAGATAAGACGTACGAAATGATAATTAATCAATTACACCATACGATAATTATCAAATGGTAAATTCATACATGAAAATTCTTTTTCTATCTTTAAGCCACTTAATAGTAGGACAAACATCCTTTGACAAAATTTATAGATTTACATTTATGCCAAATTAGAACATGAATCTTCTACCCTCTATGTTACTCTATTCAATGTCTCAACAACCGATTTATAAGAATGAGTTATTTTTCAGTAATTAGTATTTGTCAAGACACCCAAAGGTCATATTTTATCTTTCGGTCACTAAAGACAAGCAAGATATATGAATAGTAGGTTCTAGTATATGTTACATCAGTTTTTGGAGAATATATTCTCCAAAGTTTTCCCTGACCTGTGTTGTCATCTTCTTCTAGGGCCTGCTTTATTCTTTGTACACTTGGACAATGCTTATGAAGAAAAACTCTTCCACCCGGTGAACCCAAAAACGCCTTTTGATTTCAACTAATTGCTTAATCCGCGTATAACATGGAGTTTTGATATTTTAGTTTTTTTTTTTTTTTGTAAGGGTTTTGATATTTTAGTTCTCGATAGTGTAATTCATACTATGTTTTATGATTTAACAATCGAAAGATTAAAAAGATAAAGAGATGAATCGAGTAATCCTATGTCAAAAACCACAAATATTAAATTATGTTATGATTTATTGAAGTTGGAGATATTATTAAAAAGATTTTGGGGGCCATTTAGTTAATTCATGTAGCAATATGTTGTCCATATGTGGATTTGTTGTGTGCATCACGATCATATGTTATTTTCGATATATCATTGGAAATATTTTCAAAGAGTAATTTCATGTTTCTTTATACACATTAATGACCTGAAATTCATACGTAAGTCCTTATATGTCATTTGCGACTGTCATGGCAGTACACCAAGTGTGGCACAAGATATATTTTTTGGAGAAGTGGAGGATCCAAATTTGGATCGTAATTTCTGTTCATTCTCAAATAATTTTGATTTATTTGTAATACGCACTTCAGTAAAAGTGAATGACCGTTTTAATGTAAATTCGTATTCGTGGTATTTCTCCCTTCTAGACGGAGCATTGGAGACGTCGATATTCCTTTCTCACCCTTCCCCATTTATTAAAACGTCTCCGTATGATAGGACTCTCTCACACCCACGGCTATAAATAGGGCATGCACGCTAAGTTCTCCCCACGCCACACAGCCTGCGCTCTCTTCCTTCCTTGCTTTCATCTCTCTGAACACTCACTCAAAGCCCTTGACTCTCTCTCTCTCTCTCTCTCTCTCAGATTCCAAATGGCCACAGTCCTTGCCCATCTCTTGGGGATGGATCGCAAAGGCAAGACTCATCAGATTGACCAGAGCATGTGGACTAACCTGCTTGCTTCTTTCGACGACGAGAAGTTCTTGAAGGAGATGGTGAACACTCACGCTCCAGAGGAAGGAGACGTGGACGTTCAGTCTCTCTTCCATCTCGTCGACAACACCCTTCATGGAACGACCGCTATCGTCGACTCCATCGTCAATCCTAAGGTAATCACCAATGTAATTCCATAAATTTGTTAAAAAAATTATATATATAACATCGGTGAAGACACTTTCCGCCAATGGCTCTCTCTTCCATTGATCTAATGATTAGTGAGAGGGTGGTAATTATAGCCGACCAATTCAGGTTAGAAAAGACTACCCCTGGACATTTTTCCTTACCACTAACAGTGTATGCTCCAATTTTCTTGAATTTTGCATCTGAGAGTAGATATGCAAAATTCTTTTTATGTGATACTTTTTGAGTGTTCAAATCCTCCTTTAATTATAAAGGAAATCATTGATAGCCATCGAAAAAGAAAAAGGAAGTGGGGCGGTTACGTCACTAGTGGAAAAGGTACGGTGGAAAAAAACAAAAGAGTGAACTTATTTTGTTTCCAAACTTATTTGGTTAACATTTTCTTATTATTTCATACGGCGATAATTTTGATAGAATGTGTACCAAAAAGGATTTTATATATTACAAAACACATTTAACTGTCTTCAAAAAACAAATCTCTTTTCCTTTGTGAGATGGTTAGAACCATTTTAATGTTGAGACTTGTAAGAGAGGAATGTATGCCCTATTCAAATAAGTTAAAAAAATGTCAAATCAGGTTTATCCGATTTCGTACGTGGAAGTGATAATATATTGAGTGGGGCTACGCGGACCACGCTTGCTTTTTCTGGTTGCTTTGCTCTTCACATGGCTAAAGCCTAAAGGAGGAACAAGAAGGTGAAACAATCAATCTAAAAAGGTATGGATTATCCATGTACTATAACAAGCACTAATCTAAGCGATTAAATATTAAACCTCGTACTTGGAGGCGATATTGCATTAAATCGGCTACACGGACCCCGCTTGCTTATTGGGTTGCATGGATAATGTGCTTTAAGCAAGCACTAATCCGAGTGATTATACCTTTGGATAAAGAGCTCTTTTGTATTTCTCGTCACTGTTCTCTTGGCCAGACTGAGCTAAAGCTTTTTAGCCGTCAATTGTTTTTTTTCATTTATTTTTATTTGATTCGAAATATGTGTAACCCATTTATAAATATCGACCAACTATCCAGTCAATGGATATAGACCGGGGTTATGTAAATGACCAGTGCTTTTGCAAATGAAAATGAAAAGTTTGACAACTTTTCTTAAAGTTAAATAGGACCCATAATTAGCATATATCCACGCTTAACCCAAGTTGTTCTTCAGACTCATTAGGCCTGACTAGGTTTGGACTATCCCTCAGGTTGAAGGCCCATGATCATGTGGATAACACTATAACTCCTCTATTTAAATCCTTTGGTTAAAACAGTTTTTTCGTTTTTTGTATAGGCCGACAATTGTTTGATACCTGAATTTACTCCCTGAATTTATCATGGTTTGACATAACGAGATCTTTTCTAAGTGTTGGGTCTCACTTGAATTAATAGTGAAAACTATCGCATCTCTCTTTTGCTCTCTCCTCTCTCTTTCCGTTTCTAAGAATGAAGTGACCTTCATCGTAGGGCATACAAGGATCTGGAAGCCATGAGTTCAAGCCTCTCAAAGAGGGCTTCAATCCACCTTTAGCAGCCATCAACGAAGTGGGTTGTCAGGTATTTTATAATCTCCCTCCCAGAAGTTAGATTTTTTTTTTTTCCCCAAGTATGTTCGTTTTGGTTCGTTTTCTAATTTTTTTTCCATGTACATGCGCTTAAACTAAAGATAGGAAGCTGTAATATTATGAAATGTTTGCATTCTAGCCTGTTGTTTAGAGGTTGCGAATAACTAATCTCTTTCATTAACTTATTGTCCTGTCATCAGCTCACTTGTAAGGCATTGGACACCAAAAATGTGCGCCAAACACTGGTCTCGCTCTTTCACGAGCTATCAAGCTACTCGTGGGTTGATAAGGCTCTGATTACCCTTTCATCACTTGCTGTGTACTATGGTGACTTTTGGCGACTTGCTCGAGTTGAACCATCGGACAAGCTTGCGGAATCTATGGCCATACTGAAGGGGTTACCTGCAATCACCAAGCCCTCAGACCCACAAAAGATCCACATTTTCGGTGTTCTCAACGAAATGATCAAGACCATCCTGAATATGACCCAATGCATTGTGGATTTTGAGCATGACTCTAAGGATGTTCCCGAGTTGTCTACGATGATTGATATTCCAAGCAGCGTTTATCAGATCATCATCAGTATCCTTGCTTGCTCTATTCAGTTCACCAGCCTGATTAGCATGGTCGATGAGTATGTTTATGAAATATATATATAATTTTTTTGCTTCCGAAAAAGTTTGCTTTTTATTTGTGAAAGATAACGATAAACGGTCAAAATTATTTAAAGCTATTCTAATTACGATTGATAAAATTGAGGACTACACCTTAACCGATTCATTTTCAAATTCTCATTCTTCACAAGAGTGAAAAACTCTTATTTGTAGAACAAGTATTTAACTTCTAATTGATTAGTATGGTCCTGAAAAGGCACAAGAAGTAGTTTTAATTAAAAAGAACAAAAATTGATGAGAACAAATATGCATGAATTGGAATGACTCATGCCGCTAAGAGAATTTTTTCTTTTGTTGTTTTTTCAGCAACAAGGGTAAAGATCTGCCTACATTTGCTCGGAAAGTGAAGATGATCCACCACACTATCAAGAGACATTACGAGGATTTTTTACAAAAAAAGGGTAAAATTTGTTCTCTCTTTTTCTACTTATTTAAGCCCAAAATATTTTGGACTAATAATTAAACTTAATTTTTTCATAATGCAGAGGAGATTAAGGAATATCAGAGGCTGCAACGACTCTTTAATGCCCCCACTGATAACGTGGAGCTGATCAAGGCCTTGTTTTACATCAAGGATGATCCTCAGCCTCTCTTCCTCGGCTCAAAGAAGACAAAGGTTCATGTCTTCAACTTTCTCTGAGTTTAACATCAATCTATGTTACAAGTCCAATGCATCAAGATTTTACACAACATGCCCTTGTAGTAAAATTGTCTTCCACTAATAATTTAGTCTCATACATATGTTGGAATCCAACAGCAAAATAGTTTTCACCAATTGTGCAATTGAATAAAAAGCACATGCTGCACCAATGTTTATAATACTCCTTGTTCGTTATATAGGATAAGGTCGAGTCGCTCCGGAGGAAGAATGTGTTGCTGCTAATTTCGGACCTCAAGTTGACCTCTCACGACCTTTCAATCCTTATCAAGATCTACAATGAGCGCAAGTTCCACGAGGGGCGCTACGAGATCGTGTGGGTCCCTATCATCGAACAGGAAGGCGAGGAGGTGATCAAACAGTTCCAGAACCTTCAGTTGCAGATGCCGTGGTACTCGGCGCACTCCCCTACACTTATCAACGGGGTGGCCATCAGGATAATTAAGGAGAAGTGGCACTTTAGGCAAGACACCATGGTGACAGTATTGGATCCACAAGGAAGAGTCTCAAACCAAAATGCCATGAGCATGATTAGAGTTTGGGGATGGGATGCTTTCCCTTTCACCGGTGCTGTAGCAACAGACATCTGGAAGAGGCCTGGCATTAGCTGGTTTGAACTTTTGGCGACCGAATTCATTTTCCCGAAGATACAGGAAGCTGTAAGTTTGTGTCCTTCTTCTTCTTTTCCTTCTTCACTTTTCTTGTACCCTTTGCTTTTTCATACAACTAGGGTGCACGCATATGGTTGTGAAAAGAAACTATGATCTTTAAGTTTGCTTGTTAGAAGATGAATTTAGTTAAATTGTTGCGGTAATAAAAGAATTTGATTCAAACTTAGAATCTGTCAGATATACATGGGATAAGACGAGAACTATAAGACTATTTTACATTATAATGTTGTCCATTCTTTACTGATAAACGGTCAAGATTATATCCAAGTAGACAGGCTCTACTGGAACTTTTGTATAGAAATTTTGAAAATGTAAGATGAGTGTTTAGTTTGATTAACAATTTATGGACGTGAAAAATGAGCGTTAGTTATTCTTCATTGAAAAAGACATTGATTTTGCAATCTCTTATCAGATCAAGGCTGAGAAGTATATCTTCCTGTATGGAGCGGAAGAACCCAACGTCATCCAGGAGATCGAAGCGTCGCTAAAGAAGATGATCGATGACGGCTTTTCCATTGTTGCCTTCAACGTCACCAAATCACAGCTCTTTTGGACCCGCCTCGAGAGCTGCATGCTCTCCAAGCTACAAACCAGAGCGGACTTGCACGAACCCCTTATGCAGGATATCCTCAGGCTCTACACCAACTTCAAGAAGGACGGTGGGTTTGCGATCCTCACGAAGGGGTCGCGGGTCGTGATCAATGACTCCCACCTGCACGTCACAAAGGTCCTGGTGCAGTACGAGACGTGGAAGAAGCATGTGAACGTGAATGGGAAGACATTTGACATAGTCTTTAGGGAGCAGTTCGACCGGGTTTACGTCCTTCCGAGGTGCCACCACTTCTATATCCCGAACATGGTTGGTTACATCCCGGAGGATGTGAAGTGCCCGGTCTGCCCGCGCATGATGAACAACATTGTCAAGTTCGAGTGTTGCCATGGTGCACATTAGTCGAGTAATGATGAAAGCGTGCACTCTGAGTGTTCTATGTACCTTAATATAATGAATAAAGAGGGCTTGCTTGGCGTGTGCGTGGCCCTCCCCTCTGAACTTTGCCTAGGCAGTATCATGTATGGAACAACTATGTTCCCGTACTCTATGTAAAACGTTTCCACTTGAAGTTTGTGTTATCAAGTACTTGAAGCGTGTGATTTTGTCCATTAAATGCTTCTCTGAGCACTTGTGCCTCATGACAATTAAGATTACCGCGTGGCAATCTCCTATCACACTGCAAATTACAACTAGATGGATGTCCAACATATAAGCTTACAGATCCAATTTGACTTTAAATTAACTCAACTTTTTCAACGTACCATCCACTGAGTATGGTGTGACTACTTACTCGACTTTTAACCCAATTCGGAGTAAAGTTGCGATCGTGACAGGGAATGATCAATGAAACACCAGTCGTTTCCTTCTCTTGCGAAGTACCCTTGTCTAGAGGAAGAATTACGGCAACCTGGAATTGACACTAGAAACGGGATGAAGCAGAGAGAGCACAAGAGGAACAAACACCGAAAACGGCAAGTCGTTGTACCAAGAAGGGCAGCGTTAGTGCATTTGCTGTCAACGGGTAACTTACGAGTCTTTTTTACCTTTGATTTATGAACTAGCCTTACGAATTATACGCACTATGTCATCACTAGTCATTAGTTCAATGAAGATTGGGAATTATGTCACCAAACATATATGCTTAAGAAACTAATATTCTTGCCTGATTTACAAAAAGTGAGCCATCAATTAGTTTGACATCTTCAATAATATATTTAGAATCAGGTTAGATAATGTAAGCGTGAATACTTCTTTGATTTGCCCTCTAATCCAACAGCTAAATCTTGTACGCGATGGGATTTTCTTCGGTTTGTGATGCGTGTGCCATTGCTTTAACTTGGACGTGAGATGGTCTCCGCGAGTTCTACAATCCTATAGTCAACATATGTGAGTAGGTCGAGTACATGATTTCCACCCCATTGTCGCATCATCAGTGGGAGGTCTCGTACTTGACGTAGGAAAGGGAAGATGAAAAATTTCCTTTGCACATAAGAACGAGGTGGAATTCAACATAAAAGATGGTGAAAAAGATTGCAGGAGATGAGTGTCTTCTCGCTCTACTTTTCCACTCATAATGGAAGTGATGGTCTTTTGCCATAGGGACAATAAGATTATGGGGTTGCCGAAATCTTCAGAGACTTCTTGCAGGTTTTCAGTGATTCAACTGATGCCTTGAATATTTGAGATCATCCTTTAAGCAATCTACTCACTTCAGTTTTATACATGATATCGGTTCAACTGGTAAATGAGGAAAGTCCCTACTTCAATGAAGCGGTAGTGACCATGAAAGCGAAATTCCTCAAATATTATAAGAACATTTCACTTGCTTTTTTGGCATCCACGATCTTAGGTATTATCTCTCTCTTTCTCACTCTCGCGAATATGTGGATTAGGATAAGGAAGCATTTAACTATACTTGGCTCTAATCCAAGTATAAATATCCACATACTCCTCTTCCCGGTCATTGTACGCATATTCGAAATACGAAGAAAGTTACTACCTTCTCCTCTTTCTTCTTTCTTGCGTTCCAAAGCATGTCCGAAAGGGCCATGTAAGTGGCCCAAGTTTAGGAAGGAAATATTGGCTAGGCCAACCAATTTGTTATCATGCACATTCATTTACTTTAATGGGAGATGGTTACCAGTGGTAACTTGCCATCCTTGGAAGGACCAAATTTCCTATGGAGGCACATAATAACAAGATGAATTAATCATGTTACCAGCCAAAAATTACATAAGAACAAAGTTATTCCCGGTAATGTAAGCAACAAAACCTTGTTGGAGAAATCTTTCCAGAATATTTTGAAGCGACAAAACGTTTCTTTCGGTCTAAGTCTGGATGTTCGGAGACCGTCGGTTTAAAGTCCGAAGACTTTGTACTCTCGAGACTCAAGACTCAAGACCCAAGACTCAAGACTCAAGACTCAAGACTTAAGACTCAAGACTCAAGACTTAAGTCTATTCTCACCGATGTCTTTCTAATCCGGTGACGAAGGAAATCCAAAGCCAAGGTATATGGTTGAGGATTCGATCCTATCCTACGGAATAGATTCTTTGGTTGGATAATCATTTCGGATTCTTTAATTCTTATCTAAGATCGTTTGAAGATCCGATGGTCGACGAAATAATCTTGGAATGTTCTATTCTTGGAAACCAAGATCGATTGTATGGGCGAACGGGATTGATGGGCTATCATCGATTCCTTAAATAGCTCGGATGATCTTCTTGATTGATTCCATCCAACGGGTAGATTGGAGGAATTCCTTTGGTAAGTGCCAACGGTTATGATGGCATAAAGGAGTATAAAAGGAAGACGTTCTAGTTGTTTTAAGTGTGTGATCGATAGAGAAATTCCAGTGCGAAGAACCTTGATTGTTAGTTGAGGCTGTTCGAGCGAAATTGTATACACGAGAGAGTGTTTGTATTTGGTGACACCTTGAGCGAGTGTGGTAGATCATCTACACCTAGAATTCAAGGAAGATCAACACTTGTAACAGCTTTTTGATTATAGTGGAATCCAGCCAATCGGCTGTCGGTGCGAAGAGTGGACGTAGGCTTGGATCAAGCCGAACCACTATAAACCGCGTGTTTAATTCTCTCTTTCCTTGCTCGATCTTACATTGATTATTATTCTTTGCAAATCCTTATTTTTGTCTAAGTATTGCGCAAGTATACAGAAATTATCAAGAAAAATCTTTGTATACCTATTCACCCCCTCTAGGTACTCATACTAGCAATATCAATTGGTATCGAGCCCGTGTTCTTACTTTGTTTGAAGTGTTTTACTTCGAGTAAAAGATCCATGGCTAGTATGCTAGCACCGGGGCTGATGGAAGGGCAAAGCAATACCGAGACCACCCTACTTTGACGGAAAGGACTACAACATCCGGAAGAACAAGATGAAAGCTTTCCTACGATCCAAGGATCCTCGGAATGGGATGTTGTGGAAAGAGGAATCACTCCGCTTTGTTGCATCGGTCTACGAAAGAGGGAAAGAAAGCTGTTGAAGCCAGCGGAATGCCTCAGGAAGAAATAAACAAGAGACAAGCACTCGATGCAAAAGCAATTTACTCTTTATATTGTGCTTTATCTCCAACTGAATATAACAGAATATCTTCTTGTGTTACAGCAAAAGAAGTATGGGATAGATTACATATCACCTATGAAGGAACAGATCGAGTGAAGGAGACTAGAATCAATATTCTCCTCGGTCAATATGAAGCCTTCAAAATGAAACCAGGAGAATCAGAAGCGACATGTTTAGTCGTTTTGAGATATTGTCAATGGTCTTGAGAACCAAGGACAAAAAATTTCTGATCCCATGAAGGTGAACAAGCTTCTGCGTGGACTCTCCAAGGATTGGAATCATATAAAGACTTCAATAAGAGAGACGCAAAGAATCATGCCATTATCGTAGACGAGCTAATTGGAACTCTTCGGTCTTACGAAGTGGAACGAATTAATGAAGACGAAGATCCAAGAGGTAAGAAATCTATTGCACTAAAATCAAATGATGATTCGATGATGCAGATTCGAAGATGATATGGATGATGAGGAGCTCGCCCTCATGATAAGAAGATTCAAGAAACTGAATAGAAAAGGCGAAGGTTCAACCCAAAGAAACAAAGTTTTCGAGACAGACCAAGTCTGTTGATGATGAGGAACCAAACAGAGATGTAGTTTGCTTCGAATGTAAGAAGAAGGGACACATCGAGACCCAACTGTCCTCTTCGAAAAAGAAAAGAGGAAAAGGCGAGAAGTTTCGAAAGGCTCTCAAAGCCGAAACACTGGAGTGATACGAGAATGTGAAGAAAGTGATAATGAATATGCCAACATATGTTTGATGGCACATTCGGACTCGGGTCTGGATCAGACTCAGACAGTGAATTTGAGGTAAGTGATTTTAAAATTCCTGTCAAAGTCTCTAAATATATTGATGAAGCTGTGTTTCGGTCTTAAGACTTCTCTCAAAAGGATTTCCGAACTTAAAAATGAAAACTCAATTCTGAAACAAAAGGAAGTTACTTTAGAAGAGAAAGTTAAAAGTCTAGACCTAAATGTTTCTGCTCTTAAAGAAAAAGAAGATGATCTTTTGAAAGAAAATGTTTTCTTAAAAACGGACTTATCAAATATTTCAAAGAAGTTTTCGATAGGGTCGGAAAAACTTGAAAAAGTTCTTTCGGTCAAAGACCTTACTTTAATAAGTCTGGTCTAGGTATGACAGCGGAAACAATCCCCTTGATTGATTTTCCAAAAGTAAAAGAAAGAATTAAGAAAAGACCGTCAAAAGAGGCTTACAAAAATCATTTCAAAAAGTCTTTGTAAAGTACGTAGGTCGAAATGCTCTAAGATGTTCAAAATGTGATCAAGATCATTTTGAAAAAGACTGTCCTATGGTTTGGAAACTTGTTAAGAAAGTATGGCCTAATAATGCTTATCCTACTAACATCAAAGGACCCAAGAAAATTTGGGTACCAAAGAAAGCTTGAGACTCTCTTTTGAATGCGGGTCTCCGTCAAGAAAAAGATAAAATGGTATCTTGACAGCGGATGCTCAAGACACATGACAGGAGACTCAAAATGCTTCGTAAAGCTTGTTCAAGTAAACGGCGGAAATGTTTCATTTGGAGGAAACGGCAAAGGAAGCATCGTGGGATTTGGAACTGTGAGAATTGGAAATCTCACAATAAGCAATGTTTCTCTAGTAGAAGGACTCAACTATAACCTTCTCAGCATTAGCCAACTGTGTGATACTCGGTTTCAAGATCTCCTTTCAAGAAGGAATTTGCTATGGAATTAGTAAAGACTCTCGAGTCTTTCATGGGTCGAAGACATGGAAACATCTATCTCTTAGACATGAAGTTGAATGAATCACAATGTCTAATTTCAATCCAAGATGAAGCAAGCTTATGGCACAGAAAGCTTGGCCATGTCAATATGAAGCAATTAGCCAAAATCTCATCAAAGCAGCTTGTTCGAGGTCTACCCAAATTACCATATCAAAAGTCCGATCCATGCACTCCCTGTGTTCTGGGAAAACAGGTAAGAAATTCATTTAAACCAATGAATCATGTCTCTACTAATCATGTACTACAGTTGCTGCATATGGATCTCTTCGGACCAACCAGATCTCAGAGTATTGGAGGTAAGAAATATTGCCTAGTAATTGTGGATGATTTCTCTCGCTTTACTTGGGTATATTTTCTTGCAAATAAGTCAGAAACCTTTTCATACTTTGAGAAGTTTGCTAAAAAGGTTCAAAATGAAAAAGGATGTGCTATTTCAAGTATAAGAACAGATCATGGAGGAGAATTTGAAAATCAAGATTTCACAAAATTGTGTTATGAATCTGGTTTTAAACATGTATTCTCTTCTCCATACACTCCTCAAAGCAAAATGGAGTTGTGGAAAGAAAGAATAGATCTCTTCAAGAAATGGCTAGAACATTTTTAATTGAAAGCAAAATTTCTTCACGATTTTGGTGAAGTCTGTTTCAACAGCATGCTATATTATAAATAGAGTCTTTCTAAGACCTATTCTTGAGAAAACCCCGTATGAATTATTCAAAGGTAAGAAGCCTATTGTTTCATACTTTCATGTATTTGGTTGCAAATGCTTTATTTTGAAAAATGCAAGTGATCGAGTTGGTAAGTTTGAAGAAAGATCAGATGAAGGCATCTTTCTTGGATATTCTACATCAAGCAAAGCCTACGAGTCTATAACAAGAAAAGCGATCTGTGGAAGAATCAATGAATGTCAAATTCCAAGACTCAGCGCAAGATGAATCCAGCCAGACTCAATATGAAGAGTCTGATCTCACTCTAGACCTTCCAAAGTCTTCAACTCAAGAAGGCTCATGAAGATTCAAATAAAGAAAGAGATCATCAACCAGGCAAATCAACCAGCAACTGGAAACACAAGTCCAGTCATCCTAAAGATCTCATTATCGGCGAAATTAATGAAGGAATTCGCACCAGATCCAAAAGACGTGAAGAGTCTAGTGCTTTGTTGCTCTCATCTCGAAATTGAACCCAAAAGCATAGAAGAAGCTTTATCGATGAAAGCTGGATCGAAGCTATGCAAGAAGAGCTCGAGACAGTTCAACATTAACGATGTGCGGGATTTGACATCTAAACCAAAAGGTAAAAGCATTATTGGAGCCAAATGGGTATTCAGGAACAAGATGAACGAAGAAGGAAAAGTCGTACGAAATAAAGCAAGACTCGTGGCCAAAGGATATACGCAAGAAGAAGGAATAGACTATGACGAGACTTATGCACCAGTAGCAAGGTTAGAAGCTATTCGTCTATTACTTGCGTTTGCTTGTTACAAAAATTTCAGGTTATTCCAAATGGACGTCAAAAGTGCTTTCCTAAATGGATTTATCCAAGAGGAAGTTTATGTGGAACAACCGCCTGGATTTGAAGACCCAAAGAAGCCGGACTCGGTCTTGACTGAAAAAGGCTCTGTATGGTCTAAAGCAAGCACCTCGAGCTTGGTGACAGACTAAGTAAGTTCTTATTTAGAACGGATTTGTCAAAGGTAAAGTAGACACTACTTTATTTATCAAAAAGGAAAACAAAAGCTTTTTTACTCGTTCAAATATATGTGGATGACATTATTTTTGGATCCTCTAATGAAAGTCTATGCAAGAAATTTTCTAAGTCTATGCGGGATGAGTTTGAAATGAGTATGATGGGAGAATTAACATTCTTTCTTGGCCTTCAAATAAAGCAATTGAAGGAAGGAACTTTTATCTTCCAAGAAAAATATGCTAATGATCTTGTCAAAAGATTTGGATTGGAAAATTGCAAGAAGACTGACATACCAATGTCAAGTTCCTTGAAGATAGACAAAGATGAAGAAGGGAAGAAAGTTGACCAAAAGCTGTATAGAAGCATGATCGGTTCACTTCTTTATCTCACTGCTTCTAGACCTGATATTTTGTTGAGTGTTTGCATCTGTGCTAGGTTTCAATAAGATCCTAGAGAATCACATCTCATTGCCGTGAAACGTATTATCAAATACGTTGCTTCATCTTCAAGCATCGGTCTTTGGTATCCAAAGAGGGGAGACTTTAATCTTCTAGGATACTCAGATGCAGATCTAGCCGGTTGCAGAGTCGATAGAAAGAGCACTTCTGGAACTTGTCAACTGCTTGGAAACAGGACAGTGTCTTGGTTTTCAAGGAAGCAAAGCACTGTTGCTCTCTCAACGACAGAAGCAGAGTATGTAGCTCTTGGAAGCTGTTGTTCGCAAATTCTATGGATAAAACAACAGCTACAAGACTTTGGCATTGAAGACTCATGCACAGAAATCAGATGTGACAACACCAGCGCGATCAATCTCACCAAAAATCCAATCCTTCATTCAAGAGCAAAGCATATTGAGATTCGACATCACTTTATTAGAGATCATATTCAAAATGGAGAAATCTCGATTCAATTTGTTGATTCAAAGAGTCAACTAGCGGATATATTCACAAAGCCTTTGGAGAAAAATCAATTCGACGTTATCCGTACAAGACTCAACATTTTGAAGCTTGAAGAAGTTAAAGTCTAGAGACTCACCAACTCTAAGACTCGATCTCTCGAGACTTTAAATCATGAGAATCAAACATTCATGGCTAAAGGCGTAAGTTGTTATTTCATCTAAAAGGTACGAATTCTTATTTAGTTATTTTATCTAAATTTGAAAAGGTACGATCTTTCGTTCGATTATAATCCGTGAGAAATTCGAAATCTTGTCTTTTTAAAAGGGATTAATTTTAGGAGTTATTGATTTTGAAAAGAAGTGTTCGTACACTTTCCTTGTACCGATTGAACTTCCTTTTCAAAAGCTGAGTTATATATATACAGTTTCTCTTCGCCCAATCTTCAAAACCCTAAAAGGCACTCTCCTCCCAATACTGTTTTTCTACTTCTTGTTCGTCGACGAGAAAGAAGTCATTTTTTCTTGGGAAAAGCAAGTGAAGGAATCTTCAAATAGACAAAGAGAGATGTCGTCTTCGAGGAAATCATCAAGAATCGCAAGCAGGGGACCACAAAGAATGGAGAAGGGACCAACTCACTTCGATCTTTGCGAGGAAGAAGACTTATCAAGTCGGCGACAAAGTCCGATTCGCTCTCCTCCACGTCATTCAACACCTCCCGCCCCACAAGGTGGAAGTCAATATCGGAAGAAGAGTTAATCGAGGAAGCCGACCCGATAAGAGTCCAAAGACCCTCCTTTATCTATAAGCTTTATCGTGCGTTGAAAAGCTCGGTTCTTCATTAAAATATATAGATGACTTCCTTAAGGACAAAAATTATGGGAATGAGTATCTTTTTCTGCGGAAAATGGAAGAATTGGGAGTTGCTCCTAAAGGAAGGGCAGAGGAGGCTCTTGCAAACATTCCCAGTGATCCTCGTTTGCCAGGACAAAATCTGATTGACGGGAACGATGATGACAAAATGTTCCTTGAATTTAAACCTAGAATGGGTGTGGCAGAAAAGGTGAAAGGAAATCGGATGGATTTGTTTAAATCCAAGGATCAAGAAAAAGTGTATTTCAGGCTGTTGAAAAGAGGGGTGATAAACCCTAGAAGTGTTGATTTTGACTTCCTGGACACCATCAACATGAACGTAAGAGAGAAGTTGAATTTGCTTCAACTTGAGACTTTTTGCTCTGACTCTACGGACGGGTATGCTCAAGCGACCGCTTATTTCTATTCAAATTTGAGCTTTTTGGATGCGAATAGAATTTCATTCAGTGTTCGAGATCAAGTCTACGTGGTAGATGTGAATATGTTGGCGGACATAGTTGGAGTTGAACGGGGACGCTATCTCCCAATCAAAGTCTCACCTGCTCGTACTACTCTAGATCTTGTCAAAGATATGGATGCGAAGAAGAAAATTACCTACTCGAGGATGAAGGCCATCAACATCGTGCTTCATAAGATTGTGATCAATCTGTCTCGGACCGAAGTCTACGTCAAAGACTTCGTGTGTCTTTTCGAAGCAAAGTTGATGTACGCGATCAACTCGGGACGGAAGTTTTCTCTCCCGCACACTATTCTCTTCCATATGTACGAGCAATGTCAAAAGACAAAGGACAATTGCCTTATCTCGGTGCGGTGACCAAGATCTTCGAGACATCATCGAACATTGAACCGCCACATACATTTTGTATTCAACCGTGTGATAAGATGGTGGTAGGGTTGAAAATGTTAATGAAGATGCGTCTGCAAGAACTCTCCAAGGCAATGGAGAAATTCAAAGTGAAAACTCCAGTTCGATCTGTCTCTAAGAGAAAAGGAAAGGAGGCCATTGGTGCTCCATCGAAAAAGAAGAAAAGAACTCTCATCTGGAGGATGAAGATGAAGATGAAAATGATGAAGATCCCTCTATCCATCCGCGACAAGAACCGGACGTTACGTGTCTCAATCGACAGAACTTCAGCAGAGCAGAGAAGAAGAAGAGCATAACAGAGAAGAAGAAGAACAGAGAGAGAAGGAGAGAGAAGTTGAAGAAGAAGGAGAAGGAGAAAAAGAAAAGTCTGCGAATGAATGCGGAGAGAAGGGAAATCAAGAGAATGATCATCACTCTTCCTCTTTCGATGTCCTAGAGACGGGGAGTTAGCGAGCAAGAGAGGTCTACACCTCATGCCGCGTCGTGAAGATCTAAGAAAATCTCCAGAAGACCCAGAAGAAGTTCAGGTCTCTCAATTGCCTGAAGAAGGTCACGATACGTCTGAACCAAATCTGCAAGACTTATCAGAAGCGCCATCGCCTGCATACACAACTTCTGAGAAAGCCAATGCTAGTACACAGACGGAAGATTCTGCAGATTTTCGTCGTATCATGGATATTCTTCTGGAAATGCGTGGCCAGATATATGCTCTGGACTGTGAAATCCAATCTTTGAAGAATGCTTTGGACAAGCATCTTCGGTCTCTCTCTGGAGGATAAATTCAAAGACCTCGCTCTCGCAACTTCAAGCCAATGCTAAGGGAGAAGAGGTAGCTCAAGCGAGGAAGACCTGAAGAAGCTCGAAGGAGTAGTCCAGTCCATTGGGGATTTCCGGATCGTGCGCATTCCCAAGCGGAGACATGACTCCTTTCTCACCCTTTTTATGCGACAAAAAGGGGGAGAACCAATTTGAACCAACATCTTTTAAAAACTTTGACTTTTGTGGTTATGTTTATTTTTGAGTATGACTTGAGAACTTGAACTTGGGTGTGAATTTGACTGAATTGTTGTGGATTGTGATGCTTGACTGGTTGCATTTATTCAAGTGTTGTTATATGGTGTTTCTCATGAAAGACTAACCAATTTTCTATGGATGCGAGTCGGTTGTTTTATTAATCTTTATGAGTTAGCCATATTGCTTGAGAAATGTTTTGCAGGTCAAAGTTGTTCAAATCTTCAAGAAAGTTTTGTCACCATCAAAAAGGGGAGATTGTTGGAGAAATCTTTCCGAGAATATTTTGAAAGCGACAAAACGTTTCTTTCGGTCTAAGTCCGGATGTTCGGAGACCGTCGGTTTAAAGTCTCGAAGACTTTGTACTCTCGAGACTCAAGACTCAAGACCCAAGACTCAAGACTCAAGACTCAAGACTTAAGACTCAAGACTCAAGACTTAAGTCTATTCTCACGATGCAGTCTTTCTAATCCGTGACGAAGGAAATCCAAAGCCAAGGTATATGGTTGAGGATTCGATCCTATCCTCTCGGAATAGATTCTTTGGTTGGATAATCATTTCGGATTCTTTAATTCTTATCTAAGATCGTTTGAAGATCCGATGGTCAACGAAATAATCTTGGAATGTTCTATTCTTGGAAACCAAGATCGATTGTATGGGCGAACGGGATTGATGGGCTACCATCAGATTCCTTAAATAGCTCGGATGATCTTCTTGATTGATTCCGTCCAACGGGTAGATTGGAGGAATTCCTTTGGTAAGTGCCAACGGTTATGATGGCATAAAGGAGTATAAAAGGAAGACGTTCTAGTTGTTTTAAGTGTGTGATCGATAGAGAAATTCCAGTCGAAGAACCTTGATTGTTAGTTGAGACTGTTCGAGCGAAATTGTATACACGAGAGAGTGTTTGTATTTGGTGACACCTTGAGCGAGTGTGGTAGATCATCTACACCTAGAATTCAAGGAAGATCAACACCGTAACAGCTCTTTGATTATAGTGGAATCCAGCCAATCGGGTGTCGGTGCGAAGAGTGGACGTAGGCTTGGATCAAGCCGAACCACTATAAACCGCGTGTTTAATTCTCTCTTTCCTTGCTCAGTCTTACATTGATTATTATTATTCTTTGCAAATCCTTCAACTGTCTAAGTATTGCGCAAGTATACAGAAATTATCAAGAAAAATCTTTGTATACCTATTCACCCCCCTCTAGGTACTCATACTAGCAATATCAAACCTACCATAAATTTCCTAATTTTTTTTTTGGTCGGAAAAGAAAGGAATATATTAACAACGTAGAGAACCAAAGAAGCCCATAGCATGAGCGTCAGAATACAAAAGATCTAGGAGAGAGACAAGAGGGACGTAGCCCAGTTCGAAAGAAGAGTGCCATTACAATGGGCCTTGGCAGCCCAATTAGCCACAAAATTGGCCTCCCTCCTACAGTGTTGCACGGTTAAGTTAGGGAAGAGAGAAATCTTTGTTGTCGCTTTGGCAAGGAGAGATCTCACCTCCCATGGAGTCGTGATCGGATCCCAAATGGCTTGAGCCAGCATCAAGCAGTCAGATTCAATGATGAGATGATTCTGATGCTTCCCTTCATGGAGCAGATGGTCAAGGGTGATAGTAAGCGCTTGAGTCTCGCTCTGCAAAGCTGATGTTGTAGGAAAATTACAAGTAAAGCCATGTAAAAGATTGCCGAAATGATCTCTATGGATGCTTGCCATCACACCTGTGACATTATCAGGATAATAGGCCCCATGAATGTTGATTTTTACCATTCCGGGTTCTAGAGACCGCCATAGCATATCAGGTTGAAGAGATGATTGGGTTGCTCGCTGCAGTGATTGGTCAGTAATCTTGGCAGTGCGAACTTGGGCAAAAGCCAGATCTATAACCTGAAGATGATCAGGACGTTGTTGTCGAAAGACAAATCGGTTGCGCGCCTTCCAAATGTGCCATAAAAGAGAGGCAATCAGTTCCAAATCAAGACAAGTACGCCTCTATTCAATCTAAGCTGTTAACCACGCATCCATTCTTGTTATTGATTGCTGATTGATGGGAATATTAATATGTGAATGTGACCATAGTCGGCATGCCATGGACATAGAAGGAATAGGTGTTCTGTAGTTTATGGGTTTAATGTAGAGCAAAGAGGGCAAGTTGGGTCTGTAACGATGCGTCTTTTGAATAAATTATCCTCGATGGCGAGAGCATTGTGGCACACCAACTAGAGGAAAGTTCAAATCTTAGGGGGAAGCTTCACAGCCCAAATAGCTTTCAATAGAGACTTTGGTGGGTGATAAGATGAAGAAGCTATATTAGGTTGGCTACTGAGAATAGTTTTTCTGAAAGTGTTATATCCATTCTTCACAGAATATAAGCCATTTACCGTCCCTGTCTAGATAAGTCTATCGGTAGTGTAGTGAGGCCGAACCTAAATCTTGAGTATATCTTGGACTGTAGAGGCATCAAATTGTTGATGACGAAGAGGAACATTCCATCTGTTGCTATCCAGGTGTAGTAGTTCATTAATAGTTGAGGGGCATTCCAAGGAGCAGGGCCCTCTATGACTCCCCTAGGAAGCCATCGGTCCTCCTTGATTTTGATTGACTGTCCATTACCAACAAACCATCGGAGATTAAGTAAGTGGAATCCCTCCCAAAGAGAATACTCGGCCATCCCCAAGAAGGTCTTGATCCCTTATCGGCATGCATAAAATCATAAGAGTGAAAGTAGAGCCCCTTAAACAGTGTGCTCCATAGCGCCATTGGATTTTGGAATAAACGCCATGCTTGTTTACCAAGCATGGCTTTATTAAAGTCCTGAAGATCTCAAAATCCAAGACCCCCGTTATCTTTTCTTTTTTTTAAGAACAGCCCAACTTTTCCAATGGATGCCCGCTTTAGTACTATCTTTCTGCCACCGAAAAGTGAGCAACTTTCTGTTCAATGAAGCGGCAAATAGATGTAGGGATTCTAAAAATGGACATGGCATACTGAGGTATCGCTTGTATGACAGTTTTTAATAAAATTTCCTTGCCACCCTTAGATAATAGACTTTCTTTCCAGCCTTCTAGTTTGGCATTTACCCTCCTCGAAATCCAAGCAAACATGTCCCTCTTGGATTTGCCCCAATCCGATGGTATACCTAGGTACTTTCCAGTCCTTTGAAGCACTGGGATTGAAGCACTCCAGCTAAATTTTCTTGTAAACTAAGAGGACAGGCTTTACTGAAGAAGATGCCGGATTTATTTCTATTTACTTCTTGGCCAGTAGCAAAGCAATATTGATTGACAATGTTTGCTAAATTCGACATTCAATTACTATACCATCTAAAAAGAAAATAGCATCATCAGCAAAGAACAGATGAGAGAGAGTGGGACACCACCTATTCAGTTTGATGCCTTTGAGATGACCCATGATAATGGCTTGGTGTATTAGATGGGACAATAGATTCGCCATAAGGATAAAAAGGTAGGGGGATAAAGGGTCACCATGTCTAAGACCTAGGTAGGCTGAAAATAAGGTGAAAGATCACCATTGAACTTAACACTAAAAGAAATTGTCGTTATGCATTGCATGATCCATTGAACCCATATAGCATGAAAGCCTAGAGTGAGTAGATAGTCTTTGAGAAAATCCCACTCAACGCGGTCATATACCTTTTGCATATCCATTTTGAGAATAGCTCGATATTGGCGTCTGCATTTTCTGACTTTAAGTTGATGAAACACTTCTTGGACTATTAGTATATTATCTTGAATTTGACGTCCACTAACAAAGGCACTTTGCTCTGGGAAATAAGTACCGATAGGTAGGGCTTAAGGCGATTGGCAATCACCTTAGAGATTATTTTATAAGCATAATTGCAAAGACTGATGGGGTGGTACTTATCTAATCTTTCAAGATGCGATACCTTAGGGATTAGGGATATGAAGGTTTTATTGAGGGCTGGCAACATCACTCCAGTAAGAGAGAATTGATGTACCGATAAGAATAGCTCGTTATGAAGAATATCCCAATGATACTGATAGAAAAGTCCATTCAAGCCATCCGGTCCCGGGGCTTTGGTAAGCCCCAATTGAAAGGTAGCCTCTTGAACCTCCTTCTTGGTGACAGGAGCTATTAAGGACATGTTCATCTCACTAGTAATAACCTAAGGACATTGTTGCAGAATGGGCCAATAATCTCGATGTCCCACTGTTTGATAAAGATTTGAAAAATAATCTGTCGTCATCTTCTTCAAAATGCCGGGATCACGCACCCAAGCTTGAGTATCATCCTGCAGCATACTAATTTTGTTGCGTTGTCTTCGTTGTATAGTTGTTGCATGGAAGAATGTCGTGTTTTTATCCCCCCATCTAAGCCATTTAAGTCTACAACGCATCGCCCATAATTGTTCTTCTTGCTACCATATCTTCTGAATTTGCTCTTTCAAGTAAGCAATCGACGATGCATCATAAGGATGAAGAGTTTGATTTGTGTGATTTAGAAATTGCTGGTTCAAAGTTGCAAGTTGATGATGACCCTTTGAAAATTTGGATTTGCTCCATCGAGTCAAAGCTGAGGACACCGCCTTAAGTCTTAAAGGAAGGCCAAAAAGTTGCGGCCTTGTGGAAGTCCATGACCGAGCAACAACATCACGGCAGTCAAGTTCCTAAATCCAAAATGCTTCAAAGATGAAAGATCGAGAACGTCTATAAGGTGTTGCTACAGTGGTTAGGAGTAAAGGGCTGTGGTCCGACCCCACCACAGGTAAGGCAAACAACTTAGCCTCAAGGAAAGCGAGGCACCATTCCAAATTACAAAGAGCCCTATCTAGCCGTTCCTTAACAAAATCATCACCAGCCCTATGGTTCATCCAGGTAAAAGAACACCCCTTGCTTTCCATGTCAATAAGTGAGCAATCATGTAATAAGTCCCTAAAAGCTTGCATTCTATTGGAGTCAGCAAAACGCTTACCTATTTTTTCCCAAGGATATAACATTTCATTGAAATCACCGACACAAATCCATGGAAGGGTGTTGGTGGCGCAAATAAACCGTAGCTCAGCCCAAAAGAGTCGGTGTTGTTGTATACTAGACGGGGCATGAATGTAGGTAAGTCTCATTTTATCACCTCCCATTAAATCAGTGCAAATGACATCAAAAAACTTCCAAGCAAAGCGATCCATCGTTAGCTTAACCTGATCATTCCAAAAAAGGGCCATCCCCCCAGTTAAGCCATTGAGATTAAGCAAAACAGAGTTAGAAAATTGGAGTTGCTTTCGAACCTGATTAAGTACCACTTCTTGGTTCTTCATTTCCATAAAAAAATAAAAATAAAATAAGGTCAGGCCTCTCATTAGCCACTAAGGCCTTAAGGGATTGAACTATCAGGGGGTTGCTCAGCCCTTGACAATTCCAGCTCAAAAATTTCATTTGTCACTCGGTGGCTTTTTTGGGCAAGCCACCACAGCTCATTGGCCAACTTCTTTAGCCTCTAGAATAGGATTATCCAATAGTTGAGTGTCATCCAGGTCATCAAGTAGATGTAGTTGTGGGGCATAAGGAGAGTACCACTTCAATTTTTTACTTGTACCTTCTTTGTTGTTGAGGTGGGTCTGCTTTGTCTTCTTAGAATTGGAGCCACATAGTGTCGAAATTTGAGGAGCTTTCATCTTTGCAGAGACGAGGTCCATGACTTCTGTTATTGGAGATTTGGATCGCTGGTCTGCTGAACCAACTTCTGGTGTCGCTGTTGGAGCATGAGGCAGGGCTAGCGCATGAAGAATGCCCTGTTACTGTGGGCGATAGGTGGTTGAGCCAAAACTAGCTAATGTGAAGGTGGGGGAGTTTTCGAAATAACCTCTTCCAGTGATCCAAGTAGGTCTTGTGGTTCATAGAAAACTTTTCAATAGGGACTATGCTCATGAACTTCTACCTTAAGCCATTGACCATATGCCATTTTTTCTTTGCCCTCCATCTTTGCTTCAGTAAAAGGGTAATCCTTGTAGTACATAGCATACTATCCGAGCTTACCACAGGAATAAGAAATGGGATAAGTGTTCATACCGAAAATCTAGCCATAATGTCTTCACATTAAGTTTGATCAATTGTCCTGTCTTTAATGACTCCCATACATCAAGATCAACCCTTACTCTCATAGTTTGGAGTGAAATACCCTCCTTGCTATCTATCTAAACTTCAAGGACTTTGCCTATATTCTTGACAGCTCTTTCTACCATGTTAACATAGCACCATTCTAATGGAATTCCAAAGACTTGCACCCAGAATGCACCAGTCGAGAAGTCATAACAATGCAACGGCGTATTGGGGATCCAAGGTTTGAAGATTACTAAATGACCAGAAAAAAGCCAGAGAACCCCATCCAGAACATGTTGTCTGTCTACATCAGTTTTCAATTTAGCAACATACAATATTGCTTCATGAATAGAGATATCAACCTAGTCTATTTTCCAAACTCGCCGTAAAGTACTTTGAAAGGCTTGCAAATTTATGGATGGTTCAGATAGAATTTTACCAACCAAAGTCAATTTGCATTGTTCAACTATCTCTGTAGATGACGCATCATTCTAGACCTCAATCCGTTGTTTTGGCCAGAGTCGGCCCATTCGAGAGCATAGACAACGAGACAAGAGACTCCGTCAGTAGCATTTTCGTCCGTATATTCAGCATTCAGCATTCAGCAATTAGCATCAACCAGAGGGACAGATACAAAAGATGAGGTACATGTAGTGTGTATGCGAATTGGGTCAAGACAGTTGGGGGTGAAGGAGACAGAACTCGAGAATGGGTAAGAATGGGAAGGAAAAGATGAAAACCATATCGAGGTAAAGCAACTGAACTGATTAACAATGAAAGACATGCAGTAACTATACGAAGTGAATTGACAGGAATCAAAGACAGGAAAGGCATTGGAGGAGGAGATGAAGGCCAGACCATAGCGAACTAGATTGATTCCGACTCATCACAATTCATGACGGGTAGGAGTTGAATTTGGCAGAAGTTGGAGATGGATGAGAATTCGGAACGGATTACGGACATAGGACAACATCAATGGTAAACTAAAGATGGAAACAAGGATGAATGCAAGGATAGAAAGAGGGATGAAAGCCAGGTGAATTGAGCATGAATTAGGTTTTAGAGTTTGAAACTACCATGAGGGTAGAAAGTAACTCTAAATTTCCTAATTTGACCTATCAAATAATTTTTGTGATTCTATATAGATTTATCAAGTTAATTTTCTTGGTTCCGAGATTGGTTAGGCGGCCAGAACAAGGAATGTGGGTCATATAAACTTATTGTGTTTTTTTTTTTTTTTTTTTTTTTGCAAACTCCTGTCATTGCAAGCGAACTTGATTTCTAAAATGGTTTTATTTGGAAGTTGCATGATGAACTTGTCAGCGAAATTCATATGTCAACAATTATATATTTCTTTTTCTTTTTGTTATTATTTATTTTTATTTTTTTGCTATAATTGTATTGACCTTGTTCACTAAAACTACGAGAAGCACTCGTGCCTAAGGGCTAATTAGTTCAAATACAATTTAATCCCTTAAGGGAAGCACAAATAATTCCTTAATCTTATTGAGGGACATTAAACAAAAAAAAGCACAAGTCATTTCCTGTAAATAAAAGGATAAGCATCTAAAAAAAAAAAAAAACCTACCTTATTTGAGTCCTTTAACTTATCAAATTTATGCATTTCCAAAAATCAATATATCATCAATAAAGATTGCTCAAAAGTGGATGTGCAAGAAGAATATATCATCAAACCACACATTTTATTTCAAAAGATTATAAATGGCATGAGCTCACCTATTACATTATGAAACCACCATACTTCAAAGACTTTGAAATTTCCTAGGAATCAATCCCACAAGGATCATCAGACTTGTTGCCATGAGAATCAGTGGTCCGGTCTTCAATTTCTTGCGTTAACATCTTGCTCAATTCTTCGTAACTTCTTTTATGAAGTTTAAGCTCGTCTAAGGAGAGTTGGTCCATTGATGCCTCCCACCAACCTTTTATTGGAGATTTCTGTACCTCTCGCCTGAGTTCAACAGGGCACTTTCTTGTGGTTCGACAATGTTGAATTATGTTCGGATAGTTCACGTAACTCTGCCCCTTGTTCGTCTTCGGATTGCCTAGCAACACAAGAAAGGGATGTGCTTGGATCTTCGACCCGATCAAGACAGGCTTGAAGGCGAGAACAACCAACAAACAAGGCTTCGTCGCCTGGCTTTAAGAGTATAATTATCGACTCCAGTGCACAATCTGAATAGATGTTAGTAGCCATCCTAGGATCTTGCTTGCGAGGACGACCAAGAAACAAGGCTGCATAGCCCAGGTGGAATAGTACAATTATCAACTCCAGCGTACTTTCTGAATAGACGTCAGCAACCCTCCTAAGATCGCGAGATTGACTTCCCGGAGCAACCTTCTTCATATATTTCAGATTAACTCACGTACTAACACATGATTGAATAGGGATTAGCCCAGATTTATAAGGCCATGACACCGAATAAACGTACCCACATCTCATTTTGCAATTGGCGAATTACGTTTGTTTCCACGTATAGCATATTATCTACCTTTTTTTTTACCAAAAAAAAACTTTAAATTCTTTTTATCTTGCTTGGTTATATTTCTTCACCAATTATGATCATGCATGAAAATTGGTCAGAGAACTAAATAGATTTTGGTTCTTGAATTTGTTGATGCTCATTTTAGTACTCAAATTGACTTTGATTTCTTTTTTAATTCACTGAACTTATCTATTCTTTAATTGTTCCCAAATGGTCCAATTTTAAGCCATTATTCTTTGGATACACCCAAGAAACAGTTAAAAGAGCATATGTTTTGTAAACATATTATATGTTATTCCCAATTCCAATTGTGATAATGGATGTAGAGCTATGAAAGTTACTTGTCGTGACCTCTCTTTTGCCATTGGGGGGAAAGGAAGAGATTTAGGGGTATTTGCCTAAAGAGGCGGACCAACGGCTCTAGATTAGGCGTGAGCCCTCCCAAACCCATACCTTGCGTAACGTAGGATTTCATATTTCAATTCTTAACGACCTAAATATTTTTAAGAGTCGCCATTGGCCTATTGGGGTCGGGTTAGAAATCAATCAAGACACATGAGTGTTGTCTCGATTCCTACGCAATCAGAGATTTCTAGGAACGGGGACTTGTTTATGCCAATGTTTCTATTAGCATCCTTGCGGTACCACTAACTTGAAACCACTAAACGTCAATGCAAATATTTTTGTAGGTTTGTTTTCCTTAATGTTTAGACTAATTCTAACCTAATTTAGAAGAGAAATTTACACTCAAATTAATGAAAAGCGATGCAATAAGTAAACATTCAAGAAATTGAAATAACTTGAAAATAAATGCGGTAAAGGAAAATTCGATTCAAGTCGAGCAAATAATATTGCATGGCCTTATCGCCCTATGATAGGACCCCCATGAGCAAAATGAGAATTTAAATATACATGAAATTACTCTAAATAATTTTAATCAGTGCAAAATGGATTATTTTCAAAAAGGATTATAAACTACCAAAATAGCATTAAATTAGGAAAAATGACATTATAAAATTAGGAAAATTTCATATGTCATTTTTGCCTTAATTTGATACCATCCATCATTTTTATTTTTTTTTTTGAAATTTTCGATTTTTTTTTCATTTTTAAATTTTTATTTAAAAATAATTCCATAAACTGATACATGCTAATAATTGTCCAGTACATGAATATAACAAAAATTGAGCTCAAATTGATTGTTTCAAGATTGAAACTTAGTTTGAGCATTTCGTCGAACATTTGGTATGCATCAAACCAACCCAAGCAGCTTCCTCGAGCCATGTTTGTGGCCTTCAATTTCAATTCATACGTAATCTCATGTGAAATTAAAGTATCAAGGTTATACTATCACATACAAAGGGCAATATTAAATAGAAATCATAGTCTTAAAATACACAAAAACCAAGCTGAAATTGTCCTTAAATATGCAGGTTTGAGCTGATTTTGCAAATCTAGATTTGAACCCAAGTCAAGCAAACGGGTTGCATAATTATATTCAAGCCCTCACACTCATCACATGCAAGATCTACGAAAAAGATCAAAATGAAAGTAGGTAACATGGAATTTTAAATGCAACAAACATCACAAAGAATGATCAATCAAACACATTGAAACAACCTTTTCAAGAAGCATACACGCATGGTCCACATTGACCAGCCATGAATTAATGTGGATGGGCTTGATTTTGGCTCAAGTTGTAAATGATCTCATGGTTTACTCGGAGATTTAAAGACCAAACCAAGCTAACCTCAACATCATTTGTACTCCTATATAACATTCATCAAGCTCATGAAGACAAAAAACGCATGCAAAGGGGAGCAGCAAGTCAAACATATATGGCTCTTGAAGAGGCTTCAAACACTTAAAAAAGTTCAGTCTCATAAATAAGTTTTCCAAGTTGGTTTTCCTCTTGGTTTTCAATGGTTAAAACATGTTCAAACTTGAAAAAAAAAAAATACATCTAAGACTCTTACCTTGCTTCCTAGTTTTTTTTGCAAGTGGCTCTTGGCCGAGGAAACCGAGAAATTATCCTCGGGGGGCACGTAGAATTTAGCTCATTCAAACTAAAAAATGAGATCTGCAAAGAAAAAACCGACAACGAAGGTTTTCGTTAACCTCCATAATTAGACTTCAGAACCTCTTATGTTGGCCAAATTAACTCCGAACCAAACTATATGCATTCTAGTTTGGGTTACAAGTCATGGATTTCCTTATTTGTCTCTCACTTTTCTTAAAAAATACTCACTTCCCCCCACCCATGACCAGCTAGGCTCAACACTTTTGAAAAAATTTCGGACTTTCTTGGCTTGCTAGGAGGGTATTTTTAGGGGCGCTTTAGAAGGTCTTCCCGATCTCCATTTGGGACATGCGACCTACGGTTGGAACGATCTCTGAGTGAAGTTTTACATTTTAGTTGAAGGTTTTGACTAATTTTGGCCACCAGTTTGTGAAAATTTCACTTTTCTCTGCAAAGGTAGGTTTGGAATTTCTGGATTTTTGCTTTTCTTGAGTTGTTTCTAGAGGTCTTTTTGGGGAACGATTGTGAGCCCTCCCTTTTCCCCCTTATCATCTACCTTTCATGCCCCAAAAGAGCTTGCTTCAGAGATCTTATCCCCTAAATTAAAGGATCTTTTGGTCGGTCTTTATCCACCTACCAAGCCTGTCAATAGAGCTACTTCAACAACTCAATGACTTGATCAAATTTCTAACTTTTGCAACTGTTGAGTGTGCGAATTTTGCTGCGATTTTCACATGCTTTCAATAGCTTATCCTGGTCAATTTTTGTCCACTTACACTACTAATTATGGTCTTCCATCATGTGTGGGGATCAGGTTGATTGGGCGGCTAAGTAGGATATGGTGAGGCCACAAAGTTGTTTACTCAGCAGCTTCAAATCGAGACCTAACTATGGGTTGGATTTCTGCAACTGGTTTGAGTGCTTTAATCTATCAATTTAGCTACGGTTTTTGATCAATTAGCAAGCTCATGTATAGTAATTTAAGATCTTGACAATTTTTCACAATTGTCCCCACACAGTTTCGCAAGAGAGTCCCTCAAAGTTGACCATTTTCTTGCTTAGGAATGCCCAATTCAATGCAATTTGGTAATTTTGGCCCGATTTGATTAATTCAACTTGGCCCAAGTTCAATTTCAACTTAATTGGGAGCCAAGATGATGATTTAAGTGCTTGGGGAAAATTTACAAAATTTGTGAATTGATCCAACAACTTTTGGAAATTGCATTTTGGCTCCAACTTGCTGTTTTAATTCCAATTTGATCCCTAGGGCTTAACTAGTCACATTTAGATCATTGGCCCTAACTTGCTTTTTTTTTCTTTTTTTTTTATTTATTTTTTTTTTAAATTAGGAAAAACATCTTCCATTTAAAAAAAAACTATACTAAATACCTAGATAATCTATATGTAAGAATTTGACATGAAATATTTTTGTGGAAAAACAAGTTCCCATTATTTGGAAATGATTTTTGGGCAAAACTTTAGGTGTCAACATTGCTTTTTGTTGCTTGATTAATTTAGGACTCCTAAAGAACCATTTTCCACATGTTCAGTACTAATTTTCTAGGAAGTTGTTCATGTGGACTGGTGCAATTGGCAATTTGAGAATATATCGGGCCAAAAATCTTAGGAAAATTATCCAAAAAATCCTAAACCTATTGTACAGCTGCCAATTTAGTCCTAAACTTTTCAATTGTGTCAATTTAATTCTAAACATTTTAAGGATTTGCCAAAAATGTCTTAAACCTTTTAAATAATTGTCAATTTAGTCTTTTTAACTAATTTTGATTAGGTATTACTGACACTAATAATTTTTTTAATTTTTTTTTTAAATTTTCCTAATTTTTATGTTTTTTTCTTTTTACAAAGCATCGGTGGAGGGCCAGTGACAAGCTGGCGAATGAGAAAGGGCCAGTGAACCTCGCCGGCCCTTAAGTGAGGGCTGCAAAGCCCTTGTTAGCGGCAGACGAGTGTTGCAACAGTTGGTCCACAATGGCCTATTCAAGGGCTTGTGATGCCCTCACTAGATTAGGCGGGGCAAGGGCATCATGGCCCTCACCCAAGCTCTCGCCAGTCACAATGAGGGCTCACAATGCCCTTGTTAGCTACAATGAGGGTTGGCTAGTTGTCGTCCAATGGCCAAAGGGGCTGTTGGGTCGTATGTGAAAAGAGGAAAAGAAGAAAAGAAAAGAATAAAAAAATTTAGAAAAATTTAATAATTAAAAAAATTATCCATGTTAGTACTGATTATGTTATATAAGATGGCTAGAGTTGACTAGATTGTCATATTAGTAATATTCGGCCAAAACTAGCCAAAATAACTAAATTGACAATTCGTTAAAATGTTTAGGACTAGTTTATCAAATTGTTAAAAGGGTTAGGAATAAATTGACACGATTAAAATGTTTATAATTAAATTGACAAGTTGTTAAAAGGTTTAGAACTGATCGGCACAATGGAAAGGTTCAAAACTTAAGTGACCGTAGTACAATCAGTTTATAACTTTTTGGACAATTTTCTCTAAAAATCCTTGTCCAAATGCTCCCATGGTTTAAAAAAAAAATATTAGATTTTACTCATAAATAATCAGGTTTGAGCATGTTCGAAGGGGTATGTAAGTGGCCGAAGCTTAGGAAGGAAATTGATTGATTAGGCCTGCCAATTTATGTTTAGTTGGCTCCAATGAGCTCCGATAGATTACGAGGCTGAGGCTCATGTTTACTTTAATGTATTCTCCATTGGTAGTTGGAATCCATTGCCATGAGGAAGTGCATCAAGCCACTTTAAAATATATTGGACATGAAAGTTGTAGATAGCAGAAACTCTTCTTGTTCCATATTACCAACAATACAAATTAAATGAGGAAGTCCAATGGAACAGATATTGGCGATGACAACGAATTGTCTCTAAAATATATATGCTACATAAGAAAAATAATTTGATAGGACTAGGGCCACTTCATGAACAAAGATGGCACTATCATTGAGCAATGCCTAAAAACTTTTTTAGTCTCTGTATCTTAAGAAGAAGAACACCCCACAGCCTTCCATTAGATCTTCGTCCTTATATACCGATGAGTTGAAGATGTACATGGGAACATACTACTTTAAAATACATAGATAGAGTTGACAAAAGACAATGGCCATTATTGAAAATGATGAAAGAGGAGAGGCACTACTTTTTAATTGTTTTCATCGTGGCTCATGACTTATCAATGTCACCACCATCTACGGTACCATCAATATCCATCTTCAGTACTTGCCACTAGATCTTGGAAGAGTATACAAAAAACTTGTGATAAAAATCATACACTAATGAAATATAATGGAAAACACTCTTAAACAATTGATGAAAGAAATAATGTTTGAACAATTGATCTACAAAGAAAATGAACTGTATCATTACAAAATTGAAAATATTTAAATTCAAGTTTAGAAAATATCGAAGATAGAGAAAATGACTTGTGAATGTCCTTATTATTTTGAAATTATAAATTCATTTCATAGTTACCAATGAATTTCCAAAAGTCCCCTTAACGAATCAAAGTGGGATTCCACAAAGCAAGTTTCATGGAACAAGTTCACATTCTCTCCTTCACGTGCGTTCATTCCATTCCATTCCAATTATAAAAACAATGACAGCCCGGGGATAAAGAGATGTCTGGGTCATGTGTTTTATTAGTAGACCTTACACCTGTCCCTTGGATTTTGTACGAGTGGCATTGGAGAACGCAAATTTGTGCCACGCATCAATTTCCGCTTTTGAATCAGCTGGTACGAACTCTTCTTCTAGAGTGATCTTTCAATTATTTCCATCTGCCAAAAATCACTAATTTACCAAGTCGTGGTTTCTTCATTCTCTTGTTCCCACTACCGTTGTCTGCTTCTGATTTTTGAATGATAAGATACCAAGAGGTGTTTTATATCTGCGGTCTTCACATTAGAGGCAATGATGGTTCGCCTCCATTTTTCTACCTTTTTTTCACATCACGTGCGTATAATACGGGATGACCAATCAAAAGTAAATACGTGCATGCAGGGTTATTTAAAATGAAATTCGCATATAATGCATATGAAATGATGATTGATTGGTTGTATGACGTCATTGTTAACATATTATAGGTCAATCAAACCATTTGCTAGTAGGATTAACATCCTTTGGTGATATTCATAGATACGTACAATGATGTCATATTAGAATCTGACTTATCTACTCCATATAATATTTTGTTTCATGTATTAACAAATTTGTTTCATGTATTAACAAATTTGTTTCATGTATTAACAAATTTCAACCATTGATTTATGAAAATGAGTTAGATATCGACAAATAAGTATTTTACAATTTTCAATCCCCAGATGAAGGGTAGAAAGCTTGCATTCTTAAATTCAACGACACAAGAAAAAATCTATATGAAGTGAGTTTTACTTTAGAAATTTTACATTTAAATATTTTTTAAAGTCAGCATAGATTACACTATTTTTCCATTTTTTTTATATTTGCATATTTATCTAGAAACTTTTCTTTTAGGTTCTCAATGCTTTTTTTTTTTTGTTGCCTTTTCTAAAGTCCACAAAGAAAGAAAAAGGGGTGTGTGTATATAAGGAATAAACATTCAAAAATCGTAAATTATGTCCATTATGACACCGATGTTTTAAAAAAAAAATTGTGTGTGTCAACAATAGCCTCTAACTTGTATCAATTTAACAAAAATACTCTCTATCTACCACAAGAAATCCTAAAGTTTACCCTCTTTGACACAATTTTTAATTTTTTTATCTCACTAGTACAAATATGTGGTTTTTGTGACACCAAAAAAAAAAAAAAATTGACTGTTGGTGTTGCCATAGACATAGTTCAAGATTTCTCGTGACACAAAAAAAAAAAATCAGCTTATTAGTGTTATAGTAAACATGATTTAGGGTTTTTATGGTTTATGCAAAAGGTCATTTTATGTAAATAATAGCAAAACCTCAAGTAGATAAGAAAGGGGATAGATGATATCATGAGGAACATCATCCCACTCATATTCGTTCATTCCCTTCTTTTTTTCTATTTTCAGTGTGTGCCATAAGAGTGGAAAATGATTGAATGAAGATATTATCATCTCTTGCAAGAAAAGCTCATTCTGATTCTATTCGTGATTCACATTGTTTTTTGGTTGACAAAACAATGGGGATCCGTCTTGAGCTTAGAGAACAATTTTCTCCAAACATATTATCTTTCTCCAAACAATTTTCTCCAATACCAATGTTAGGTGATTTTGAGTCTCTCTCACTTCGAAAATTAGCTTAAGGAATGAGATTTTCCCTCACATTTACAAACCAACTATCAACTCATTCCACAATCAATACAGGATAACTCTAACAAAGCTGAACTTCTACTTCACTTCCAATTAGCATACAACAAGTTGCGAACAATTTGGCACCAATTTGTTATGGGTCATGACTTTGTTGATGGTCTTTTTGGAAGACTAGGCACTTGTTAAACATATTAAATGAGAAACAAATGATTTTTCAAAGTAGCTGTTATGTACAACACAAGACAATCAACATATCGAGAACCATACAAATTTTATATATTATTGATTGATAAATATTATTGAGAGTGCTCCTTTATAACACTTTTTTTTTTATATTATCTTTGAATAAGAAAATATTGCTCTGAAAGATTTAAAATGTAGCCTTCGTCACGGTACCGTCCCGTTCGTTCTTATGAACGGTAGACATTAGGCCTTTCCGGGGTGCTATAGTACCTGTTTATGTATTGCTCATGCAAAAATGTGATTTTATGTGGAAATGGAAAAATCTAAAGAGATAAGAAAGGGAATAGATGATATCACGAGGGAAGCGACTCGACGAGGACATTGCCGTCTCTTGCAAGAAAAGCGATGGCGGTCGGTCTTGAGTTCACACAACAAGTATATCTCCCCGACACACCGTCTCTTTCAATGATTGTTCTTTTTTATTCTTTTGTTAAAAGGTTTTTCCCTTTTTTCCAGAAAAATCCTCGACACAGTTATTAAATAACTAAATCCGATGAAGTTGCAAATTCCAATGCGCATGCGCAATTAATTTTTTAAAGATCCGCTAATATGGATAACTTGCTTTTCTAAGTTGTAATTGCATATAACATTAGAAAGGTCGGTAAGTCAAAATCACATGTTCGCTTTATAGTTGTTTAATTTGTGTCTCCTAAAAAAAAAGTGACCATCCAATTATCGACATTGGCAATTTCATAAAATATCAATTTTTAAATTATTTTTCTAAGGACGATATGTGAAAAGTCACATTAATTATCGCTCCAATGGCATTTGTTAGCTCTTTGAAAACCATGAAACTTTCTTAATTAATTAATAAGCGCTCATGATATATGAGAGATTTATAAACAAAAAGCATAAATAATATTGGCTTTTATGTTTTGGATTTTGTAAGAATTATTTTTCTACCCCCCTTTTCCTCGTTTCTCCGGGATTTTTCTTTCTTTATGTGAAAGAATTACTTTTACTTCAACTAGTTCGACCAACTTATCGATGCCTACTTCAATCCCAAATTAGCATATAACACATCAACACACAATACTATGGATCTCATGAATATGATTTTGAGTGATTGAACACTTGTTAAAAATACTGAACGAGAAATAATTAACTTTTCAAAGTAGCTTTTTATATATAACATGAGACAATCGGTGTATTGAAAATTGTAACTATTTTTAATTATTTGATAAATAAATTCCCTAAAGAGTCCTCCCCAAGGAAATTTCCTTTTATATTGCTTTCAAATAAGGAGAATATTTCTTTCAAAGAGTTGAAGCGCTGCCATCGTCATGGTCCCCTTACTGACTTGTTCGTTCCTTGAATAATGGACCTGTCAGTTGTTTTCCTCGTTGAAGATTCCGCCTAGCATTTTCCGTCGTTCTCGATTCCTCTATAATCCTCAAAAGAAGGTAAAGGTATATCATTTTTTTTTTTTGACGAGGTAAAGGTATATCCTTGGTGGTCAATTTTTCTCACAATTTTTAGTTGTCGCTATTCATGTCGTGAATCACCCTTGGACTCTTAGTCTATAAAATCCATGCTAAGGCTAGTCTCGAATAGGAACATAGATTTAGTTGTCACTATTCACGTCGTGAATCACGCTTGGACTTTTAGTCTATAAATTTAATGCCGGGGCTAGTCTCGAATAGGAACAGAGGTTTTATCATTTGATGAAAGAGTCAAAAAGATTGCCTTCTCAATTTATTGGGTGTACCGACCAAAAATAAAAAAAAAAAGTTATTGGGTGGGCGCGCGCACGAGAGAGAGCAATTTAATTGAGAACGAACGAGAAAAATGAGTGAAGTCGAAAGCACCTTGTCCGAGCATTGCGGCCCTACACCCATTTCAACACGTAAATCACCGTCCTCCTTGTCTTTTTTTGTTTAATTTCTTTCTATCAATAACAATTTTTCTCTTCTTTTTTTTTTTTTATTTCTTGGGTTTGGAAAACCTAACCCACTTCTTTCCCCTCCCAATAGAGCATGTGCCCCTGTGATCGGTGAGATTTCCCAAACTGTCTCTGCTGAACATGTGGGGGTAGTTATGTTGGGAATAACGGATCCCCGAAAACCGGATTCGACACCGAATCGAACCCCTAAATCAATGCGGAAGACAAAGCCCAGGAATAACACGTATCACCGATCGTAAAGCACACCACGGATTCGAGCGTACCTTGTTAGCCACAGATTAAACACCGACGCCAATTAGAGGAAGAAAACCCGGTCCTGTTCGATCCGATGGCGCTGTTTCTTCTTTTTCTCTTTGAGAGAGAATGCGCGGGAGAGGAGAAGACGTACGTCAATTATGCCAAGAGGTACCATCTCTCTCTCTCTCCTCCCTTTTATACTTTCCCCCATCCACGGGCCCTATTCCCGTGGGCCGGGCCTTTTGGGCCCAGCATAGGCGGACGGGCCTTAAGCCCATCACCAATTAAAAACATCATCTCCCACTCGCACATGATGGGCTGAACAGGATTCTCTTTACCTCTCTTCAACATTCATACTGGTGAATAATCCGTGCGACCAGCATACTTTGAGAGCTCGTTGCTATACATCTGTTAGGAATATATAGCAGCTCATAATGGGCGTCACACTCCGAGTAGATTTAGTATGCGGTACCCTAGATCGATCGATCACATTTATATCTCTCTTGATCTCTTTCAAACAATGATATATATATTGTATTCACAATTATGATTATCACAAAGACAGTCATAATTGGTTAACCGGTGAATACAAAACTACAATGTGATTCTCCAAAATCGATCTTCCTCTTTCCTTCAAACTCTCAATTTCAGTCCAGCTTGCTTTTCTAGAAATGCCCCATTAGATCGAATCACTCAATGACCATTGGCAACATCCTAAGATAGCAAACACTAAATAGAAATCTTGAGAATAAGTAAGAGTCATGAGGGGACTAAGAAATTGAGAAACTCTCATCCTCAAGAGTCTCACACGACATAAAAGTTGAGATCAAACTTTTGCCACTCTTATTGGTCGTTTCATGCATACGTGGTATGAAATATGTATTACGGTATTAATTCCTTTCCCATGGAGTGTATGTCTATACCTTTCAATACCGTACAGATGATAGTTCAGACATACCCAATGTCTAACTTGAGTTCACGTATCTACTCATTCACAAAATTCATCAGAACTCACATCTGGCATCTTAGACAAATAAAGTAAAATATGTGGGGTATTTTACTTTCAGACATAGTAAGTATTATATCCTCATCTTAACACCTAGTTAAGGCGACATACGTGTTTTAAGCTTGAGCTCTCGATTGTTACCTAGATAATAAGCTTTAAAACAGTCTCATCTCTATTTATCACACAGTAAATAGAGGCGATTACCCGTGTGAGTGGGCTAATCTTATATCTGTCTGACATACTTCTCAACTTAAAGTAATGCACTAAGCATTAAGATGCATAAAGATCAAACAAAGATTCATAGGCATTAATGATGAAAACACAAATTCATCAAATTGTGAACACTTAGGGAAATTACAATATTCAGTACATCAGTCTCTGCACAATCCTAAAGATTTCATATGGCCACAAAACACATCTCTAGGTATTGGCTTTATCATAGGATCTGCTACCATTCTATGCGTAGTAAGTACTTTAAGTTCACATCTTTTCGTGCAACCATATCCTTGACAAGATTTATACTTGGTATCTATAGGTTTGGTCTTGACATGATATTTTGGATATTTGGTGTACACTTTTGCCGCTTGGCTACCACAGTTAACCAACAATAAATCTGCAGCACTTCCAATAACACCTAAATGATCCAAAAAATCTCTTAAGCCAAACACTTTCTTTCTTTCTTTGCTGATAATGCCACGAACTCAACTTACATCGTGGACAAGGCTATACACTTTTGTTTCTTCTTTTGCTCCAACATATGGTGCCATTATTTGGTAAGAAAACAAACCCAGAGATAGATTTTCTTTCATTTAAATCTCCTCTCCAATCAGCATCAGAATAGCCTTTGAGTTGCAGATCCGTTTCTTAATAACTCAGCGTATAATCAGCAGTCCCCTTTAGATACCTCAGTATTCTCTTAACGGCTTTCCAATGTGCTTGACCTGGATTGGATTGGTATCTGCTCACCATTCCGACTGCAAAGCATATGTCGGGTGTTGTACACATCATAGCATACATCAAGCTCCCAACAGCACTAGCATAAGGAACATGTTCTATTTGTTCCTTCTCTTGTGGAGTCCTTGGACACAGACTATGGCTCAATCCTTCACCTTTTTGCAATAGGAGTGTCTATGGGTTTACAGTCTTGCATACGAAATCGTTCAAGAACCTTATTTATATAGGTTTCTTGCGAAAGAGACAACGATCCCTTCAAAACGATCTCTTGAAGTCTTAACTCCAAGAATGTATGCAGCCTCACCCATATCCTTCATCTCAAAGTTAGAAGACAACTATCTCTTGACAGTATTAACCAACTCCATATTGCTTAGGCAATTAGTATATCATCAACATATAATGATATGATCACAAATTGATCATTGGATCTATTGATATATACACAATAATCCTCGTCAATCATTGTAAAATCATATGCCACTATGGCATTATGAAAATGTATATACATTTTGTCTCGATGACTGCTTAAGGCCATATATCGACCCCCAAAGTCGACATACATTTTCTTCTTGGCCTTTCATTATGAAACCAGCAGGTTGTTCCATATATGTTCCTTCCTCTAATTCTCCATTGAGGAAAGCAGTATTTACATCCATTTGATGTAACTTAAGATCAATACTAGTCACTATTGCCAGAATCATGCGAATCAAGGTAAATCTCACTACAGGAAAAAAATGTATTTTCATCATCAATTCCTTCCTGTTGATTATACCCATTCGCCACAAGGCGAGCCTTATGCCTTTCTATTGAGCCATCAGTCTTTCGCTTTATTTTGAGAACCCACTTGTTCCCAATAGCTTTGTGTCCTTTTGGAAGATCAACCAGTTCCAAGACTTGGTTTGATTTCATTGACTCAATTTCCTTTTTCATTGCATGAATCAATTTTTCCTTATTAGAGCAATTCAAAGCCTCATTAATATTTCTTGGCTCATCCTCATATTGTGGAGCAACAATAAAAGTTTCCCTTTCAATGTCAAAAACATCAACGGTGAATACTTTGGCGACTTGTTCACCGTATGGGAGATTGTACACTTAGCACATCATTCCCCATCATGCTCCCACTTGGATTAGGTAATGATGATGTCGTCACATCAGGTGATTGCAATTGAGAATGAGTTGAATTCAATTCATCACATCTCATATTACTCCCACTTGAACAAACTCCACTGATATCATTATCTTGATCCAATGTTTCAAATATGGAACAATATTCCCTTATTTCGCCCTTCTTAGGAAATTCATCCACTAAGGATGTGACATCACGTGATTCAAATTCAATTATACTCCCACTTTCCTGCTCACCTATGAACACATACCCTTTCGAGTGTTCGCAGTATCTCATGAAAATACTCTTATTTCCTTTGGGACCCAATTTCCCAAACTTGTGAGAGGACTCATGAATATAGGCAGCATAACCCCATGACTTAAGAAAACTTAAGTCCGGTTTTCTAACTGTCCATAACTCTCATGAAGTGGAAATAACTGATTTGGAAGGCATCCGGTTAAGTATATTGGCAGCAGTTAACAACGCATCACTCCAAAAAGTGATAGGTAAGTTAGCATGTGTCATCTTGGACCTAACCATTCCGGTAGGGTTGTTTATTCTCTACGCAACACCATTTTGTTAAGGAGTATATGGAATAGACAACTATCTTTCTATTCCTTTTTCATCACATAATTTTATGAACTTATCAGATAAATATTCTCAACCTTGATCGGATCTAAATACCTTTATTTTCTTGTCTAATTGATTTTACGCCAGGTTCATAAACCTTCCGAAACAACTTATGCTTGATTCATGAGAAATCAAATAGACATATCCGACTCGAGTATAATCATCTATAAAAAGTGATGAAATAAACAGCCTATTGCCTTCCTCTCACATTCATTGAACCACAGATGTCCAAATGGATTAAATGCAGAGGAAATTCAGCTCTTTTACCTTTTCCAAATGGTTTCCTTGTCATTTTCCCTACTAGGCAATGCTCACATATGGACAAATCGACTTTTTCAATATTGCCCAATAAGCCCTCTTTGGCTAGTCTATTCATATGTTGTTGGCCCATATGACCAAGTCTAGCATGCCACCATATTCACATCATTATCATATAAGGTTGAAGACGTGAAATAAGGGAATAACATATTGACATCATCACAGTCAACATTTAGTACAATAAAACCATTCAGTAAGTGACCACAACTATAGTAGTTTGTATCTAAACACAAATCTACACCTTTATTATGGAAGTTCATACCAAAACCAAGCTTAACCAACCAAAACCAAGCTTAACCAACACTTAAGACAGACACTAAATTTCGACGAATCTCTAGAGCATATTGAACATCAAGATGCGTCCACCTTTGCATGTTCAATTGGCAGGTGCCAATCCCTTTAACTTCAGCTCTGGAGTTATTTCCAATATAGATCCACTTAGTTCCAATTGGTATCGTCGGAATTCCACGAAGGATCCTCTATCCTTCGCTACATAGTCTATCGCTCATGAATCTATAGTCAACATAGGATTGGATTCAGCCAATATTTCAGAACTTGACACATAAGCAAAGTTCTCAAATATACAAGAGGTGTATACCTTCTTTGGCTCACAACAGTCGCGAGCATAGTGACATCTCTTGTCACAATTGTAACACCTCATCCTTGACATTTTCTTCACTTAAGGACGTTTTCCTCTCTTGTGTTGGTTAATTCTTGATTTCTTGCAATAAGGACTTGATCCTTTGCATTCCCACATATTGACCGAATCAATACGCTTGCACTTAGAGCACAAAGCCCTTTACGAGCTAGAACCTGCGTGAAAATATCTATTTTCGGCTCACATGCCGTCAAGCGGTCCTCTACCAGCTCAAGGTCAAGGTGGCGCAGCATCCTCAAGATCTTCCATAACATGGTCAAGAGCTTCTAGTGCTTCTAGCTTTTCCAGTACATATTGAATCTTCATATTCAATATTTCACGATTGTTGCCGTTCATATCAGCAATTATATTCTTAGTTGCTGAACCATCGTTCTGAACACATCAGACATACATGCACGAATAATTAATGCCTATCATTTATGCATCCCTATTTGCATAGACCCATCATATTAATGAATAATTTCAAGTAAAGCTTCGGAATCAAAAGGTCACTATGTTTCCAATCATCCTCCAAAAATCCTAACTTAAAACTATCATTAATATGATTGTCATATGCAAAATCAATTCTATGAAGTTACAAAAACTTCCATTACTACCCTCAGCTAATTACCCACAGCAACCAGCAATAGCAGAAAGCAAATAAAATCTTAATATCCAATAAAATAACAATGCTTTCACATGATACAACTAATATATCGGTTGCTACATCAACAACAATCAGGTAGTAAACATTACATAATTAATCAAATAAATAAATAGGGAATGTCCCTTCTAATCTATCGTCAAAACATCTCGAGAAAACTTAAGGCACATTTGCCAACCATGGAAAAACTTTTGGAGAGCATTCATGTCGCCTCCAAGGCGCATTCACTAGAGCGCCATGTGGTGCTCAATCTAAGGGTTGAAGTTTTGGCCAACTCAATCCTATAGTGCTCTCTCACAAAAGCTTCCCTGACCTCCTATAACCGGGACCACGTTAACCTCCCATAGCCGATCAACAACTGCTTGCCATTCAGGTGGAAGAGTGTTCATCAAAGCCGGCACCTTCTGAAAATCCGGCATAAGATAACCATTCCAGATGATTTCCTGTATCATCTGATTGACCTTGACCACATGTGATACTAAATCACCATCATGCCACGATAATTAGCTAATTCGACATCAGCCTTTTAAGTCTTGCATTTCCCTCGTCCGTTCTCGGGATTGCGGGTATCCTTGCATAACGCATCATAGTTCTGCAACAAATGCGAATTAAAAATGGATCACTTATAATCCATAATTAATATAAGAGAAAATACATAATTTTCCAAAATTCATGCAACAAATGCAGAATTAAAAATGGATTACTTATAATCCACATAGGCATGAATGAAAAAGAAAAAAAATTCCTTTTTTTTTTTTTTTCCGGGTCAACGGTCAAAGTCAATGGTCAACGGTCGTCAGTCAACGGTCGTCGGTCAACGGTCGCGGGGGTCGGACCGGTCGCGACGGTCGAACCGGTCGGACCGGACGGGCCGATCGGACCGCTCGCGCGGACCAAACGCACGTGCCTCGCGCGTGTGGGGGATGACGTCACGCAAACGTCATTCGGCACGTGCTGGGCACGTGCTTGTGGTCGGGTCGGGTCGGGTCGCTGGTCGGGTCGGGTCGCCGGTCACGTCGCGTCTCGTCGCCGACCGGTGACCGTCCGGCGATCGTCGTCGGCGATGACATCATCCGAGCGGTTACCGACCATTGGATGACGTCACGATGACGTCATCGCGTGACGTCAGCACGCGTCGGTCCGCGGACCGGCGCGTGCCGGTTCACCGGCCGCCGGGGCGCACGTGCCGGTTCGCCACCGGCGCGTGTGGCGCACGCGCTGGCGAAGCCAGCGCTTCCTGGCGCGTCGCGCCCACGCGCAGCGGCTTTTGGCCGCGCGTGTGGGCGCGTGCGGCGTCGTACGGCGGCGTGCGACATATCGCCGAACTCGTCTCAACGTCGGCTTTCTCCCGGTGCCTTCAGAATTTTATTTCGACTTACGAAAACTCAGAAAAATGGCCGAACAATGCTCGGGTGTCGGGATTTCTCGCCCCGATCCGTACGGCCGAAAGTTTTTCGCGAAAAATTAATCAAAAAACATCAAATTGATCGGGAAAACGTGAACTAGGGCTCTGATACCAATGTTGGGAATAACGGATCCCCGAAAACCGGATTCGATACTGAATCGAACCCCTAAATCAATGCGGAAGACGAAGCCCAGGAATAACACGTATCACCGATCGTAAAGCACACCACGGATTCGAGCGTACCTTGTTAGCCACAGATTAAACACCGACGCCGATTAGAGGAAGAAAACCTGGTCCTGTTCGATCCGATGGCGCTGTTTCTTCTTTTTCTCTTTGAGAGAGAATGCGCGGGAGAGGAGAAGACGTACGTCAATTCTGCCAAAAGGTACCATCTCTCTCTCTCTCCTCCCTTTTATACCTTCCCCCATCCACGGGCCCTATTCCCGTGGGCCGGGCCTTTTGGGCCCAGCATGGGCGGACGGGCCTTAAGCCCATCACCAATTAAAAACATCAAGTTAAAAAGGGGAGGACTAATTATTGGCGAAAATCTAAAATATAAAAAATTTTAAAGGAAAGTACGGGGTTTAATTAAGAATTAATCAAGCTTCGGAGGTAGTGATCAAGGCAATTTTAGTTTGACATTGGAACTTCACGATTCTTAAAAAGCTCCATAATTTGGTTGTTGATAACATTAAGGTCGCTATTGAGAGATTGAGTTATGATCATATTTTTTTAACCCAAGTGTTAATTATTTTTCTTTTAGATGCACCTTAGGTGAATGTACATGCGCCTGAGGAAGCTATATCCAAAAGTCTATGCATTTTGCACTCTAATACTATGGAGTCAGGCTATTCCTAAGTTGTTTCACAAGCTTTTCTAAGGAATTTTATTATATACACCATGGGTAGGAGAAAGAAGTAATCTTCGTCGATTGCCATTGATGTGTCAGTCAGTAAAGTGATAGAAGTAGTTATGACCAATATACATTGATGGTGATGGAAGCAGCATGTGATTTTTCTCTATCGATAGTGTTTTTTAAAATAATTTGATTATTGATAGATAAATTTAGTTGATCTACCCCCAAATTTAGAGTGTCGAAAGTATTGCAATCAAGAAGATATATTGAATCTAAATCTATGGTGACTATGAAATATAAAAATCTACATTTTCTTACAATCTACAGAAATTTTAACTAAAATAATTTGAGCATTCAATTAGTAAAACACAGGTTTCGCACTTTAAAAGTTTCTTTTTCGAATTTTGAGTTTTTCATCCTTGCCCTAACTTTTTTCCCCTTACAATAACATTACACCGAATGTAATAATCCCTTGATCTAATTTGGTTCGAGTATGAATTCTGAGAAAAAAGGTTGAGCGTCTCAATTTTATCCCACTAGTCTCGCGTGCACTTAGCGCAATCACTTTTAGAATGATGATGTATAATTTAAGGCAAGAAAAACGTGTAACTTGGTCATCGGAAGGTGCTTTTTATCAACCACGACGAGGCAAGCAGGTCAATGAAAACACAAAGGCACGCTTTGGGAGGTAGTTTAAGAAAGGTCTCACTCTCGGGGATCGCTTGAGAAATGATGTCATATCTATGGGGTCAATTAGAAATTTTCCCTAGATAATATTGAAATATAAGCATATTTAAGTGGGCTCGCAATAGCCAATTTTCACTTTAATTACTCTTATCTACCTAAAAATTCAGAAAATTAGAAAGTTTTATACTATCGTCAATTGCTTCGATTAGTTGGTCATCGAGAGGTAAAGGATGTGGATGTGGCAATTACTATCACATTAAGTGGAATTATTTTTCTCGGAAAAAAGAATAATGCAAAGATATTATATACATATTATATATATATATGCAAATAGCAACGCTATGTATACTAAGAAATTTTACAATTGCTAGTGAAATTTACATATTATGCCAAATATTCCTTGAGATGTGTGTGTGTTTGCATTTAGAACGAAATAGCCGTATTACTCTATTTCTCGATAATGTCATTCACATTATGTTTTATGCTATAACAATCAAAAGAATAAGAGATGAAATGAGTAATGCCATGACAAAAGAAAACCTCAAATTCAAATTATTTATCCACTTGTTGGAGATATTAAAAAGATTTTGTGGCCATTTAGTTAATTACTGCAGTAATATGTTGTACACAATTGGATTTTGTTTGCGCTCCTCGCAATCCCAGGTTGGTTAAGCTTCTAAAGAACAATTTGACATTTCTTTATACACATTAATGATCTGAAATTCGTAGACCTAAGTCCTTCTACATATCATTTGTGACCGCCAAGGTGGTAGACCAAGTGGGATTGGTGATCCAAATTTGGATTCATATTATGTTTTTTTTATTCTCAAGTAATCTTGATTTATTTGTAATAGGCACTTCAAAAAAAAGTGAATGACCATTTTAATATAAATTCGTATTGGTGATAAGGTCGTGGGGACAGACTTCTCCTTTCTAGACAAAGCATTGAAGACGTTGATTTTCCTTTCTCACCCTTTTTCATTTATCAAAACGTCTACGTATAATACGATCCTTTCTCACATTCACGGCTATAAATAGAGCATGCACGTTAAGTTCTTCCGACACCACACCACCTCCATCCTCTTCCTTCCTTACTTTGCTCTCTCTAAACACTCACTCAAACCCTAGTCTCTCTCTCTCTCTCTGAGATTCAAAATGTCCACAATCCTTGCCCATCTCCTTGGGATGGATCACAAAGGCAAACCTCATCAGGTTGACCAAAGCATGTGGACCAACCTGCTTGCTTCTTTCGACGACGAGAAGTTCATGAAGGAGATGGTGAACACTCACGCTCCTGAGGAAGGAGACGTGGACGTTCAGTCCCTCTTCCATCTGGTTGACAACACCCTTCACGGAACAACCGCTATCGTCAACTCCATCGTCAACCCTACGGTAATCACCAACATAATGTTATAAATTTGTTAAATGCTATACTTATAACGTCAGTGTTTAAACGCTTTTATAACGTCAGTGTTAAAACGCTTTCCCATTGTGACCTTCTCTTCCATTGATGTAATGATCAATGAGAGGGTGGTAGTTATAATCCTCCAATTAAGGTTAAATAAGACTGCTCGCGGACAATTTTAGCCCTTAATTATTTTATAAACAAACCTCCTCCACTTTTTGAGATGGATGAAGCCATTTTAATGTTGAGACTTATAAAATGTTAACGATTTGATTATCCATTGACCTATTCATTTCTTAAATCTCAAAGGAAATGACGAGAGGAAAATATACATTATTCAAATAAGTAACAAAAACCAAGTCAAATCAGATTTGGGAGTGTAAAAATCTGATCCAGATTCGTACATGGAGATGATAATATATTGAGTGGGCTGCGAGGACACACGCTTGCTTTTCTGGTTGCTTTGCTATTCACATGGCTAAAGGAGGAACAAGAAAGGCGAAACAATTAATCTCAAAAGATATGGATTATCCACGTACTGTGACAAGCACTAATCCAAGTGGTTATACAACCTCGTACTTGGACTCGATATTGCATTAAATGGGCCACACGGACCCTGCTTGCTTTTCTGGTTACATTAACCATGTACTTTAAGCAAGCACTAATCCAAGTAATGACGCTTGTTGGATAAAGGGCTCTTTTGTTTTCCCTGTCCCAATTCTCTTGGCCAGCTAAAGCTTTTTAGCTGTCAAGTGCTTTTTTTTTTTTCATTTATTTGTATACGATTCGAAATATGCCTAACCTTTATCATATAAATCATCATCTTGACATGGGGTTCTTAGTTTAGAAAATTGAACAGGTATGCCAATCAGTGGATATCGAGGGGGGTTATGTAAATGACTAGTGCCTTTGCAAATGAAAATGAAAAGTTTGATAAGTTTTCTTGAAATTAAACAGGACCTTAATAGCTTTTCTCCATGCTTACTCAAAATTGTTCTCGAAGTCTTCCATCTCACTTAGATTGATAGTGAAAGCTATCGCATCTCTCGTCGTCTCTCTCCTCTCTCTTTCCCTTTCTCATAATAAAGTTATCTTCGTTGCAGGGCACTCAAGGATCTGGAAAACCTAGTTTCAAGCCTCTAAAAGAGGGCTTCAATCCACCTTTAGCTGCCATCAACGAAGTGGGTTGTCAGGTATTTCATAATCTCCCTCCCAGGAGTTAAGTTTTTCTTCAAGTATATTTGTTTTGGTTCGTTTTCTAACTTTTTTCCATGTGCATGCGATTAAACTAAAGTTGGGAAACTTTAATATCGTGAAATGCTTGCATTCTAGCCTGCTGTTTAGAGGTTGCAAGTAACTAATCTCTTGCATCAACTTGTTGCCCTGTCAACAGCTCACATGCAAGGCATTAGACACCAAAAATGTGCGCCAAACACTGGTCTCACTCTTTCACGAGCTATCGAGCTACTCGTGGGTTAATAAGGCTCTGATTACCCTCTCATCACTTGCTGTGTTCTATGGTGACTTTTGGCGACTTGCTCGAGTTGAACCATCGGACAAGCTCGCAGAATCTATGGCCATACTGAAGGGGTTGCCTGCAATCACCAAGCCCACAGACCCGCAAAAGATCCAAGTTTTTGGTGTTCTCAACGAAATGATCAAGACCACCCTGAATATGACCCAATGCCTTGTGGATTTTGAGCATGACTCTAAAGATGTTCCCGAGCTGTCTACAATGATTGATGTTGCAAGCAGCGTTTATCAGATCATCATCAGCATCCTTGCTTGCTCTATTCAATTCACCAGCCTCATTAGCATGGTCGATGAGTATGTTTAACTAATCAAGCATGATATTGTTTTTGCTTTTGCTTTCGAAAGAGTTTGCTTTTTTTGTTATAAAAAATAAAGTTTAATGGTCTAAATTGTTTTAAGATACTCTAATTACGATTACTAAACTATATGGTAAAGCACTGTGCCCGTACCTGATTAGTTTGCAAATTTTCATTTTTCACAAGAGTGAAGAACTCTTGGAGAAGAAGAATTTAACTTCTAATTGCTTTACATTAATCGGAATGACTCATGCCACTAAGAGGATTTTATATTTGTTGATTTTTCAGCAACAAGGGAAAAGATCTGCCTACCTTTGCTCGGAAAGTGAACATGATCCACCACTCTATCAAGAGACATTACGAAGATTTTTTACAAAAAAAGGGTAAAATTTGTTTTCTCCTTTTCTACGTAATTAAGCCCTAAATATATTGGACTAATTTTCTGTTTTTTTGGTCGAAATATTGGACTAAAAGTCTAATAAATTTATGTTTTTTTTTTTTTCATAATGCAGAGGAAATTAGGGAGTATCAGAGGTTGCAGCGACTCTTCAATGCCCCTACCGATAACGTGGAGCTGATCAAGGCCTTGTTTTACATCAAGGATGATCCTCAGCCTCTCTTCCTAGGCTCAAAGAAGACCAAGGTTCATATCTCCAACTTGCTGTTGTCATAAATTGTTTTCACCGGTTGTGCAATCGATAAAAAGCACGTGATGCACCAATGTTTATAATTCTCCTTGTTTGTTATATAGGATAAGGTCGAGTCGCTCCGGAGGAAGAATGTGTTGCTGCTGATTTCGGACCTCAAATTGACCTCTCATGACCTCTCGATCCTTGTAAAGATCTACAACGAGCGCAAGTTCCACGAGGAGCGCTACGAGATCGTGTGGGTCCCTATCATCGAACAAGATGGTGAGGAGGTGATCAAACAGTTCCAGAACCTCCATTTGCAAATGCCGTGGTACTCGGTGCACTCCCCTAAACTTATGAACAGGGTGGCCATCAGAATCATTAAGGAGAAGTGGCATTTTAGGCAAGACACCATGGTGACGGTATTGGATCCACTAGGAAGAGTCTCAAACCAAAATGCTATGAGCATGATTAGGGTTTGGGGTTGGGATGCTTTCCCTTTCACCGGTGCTGTAGCAACAGACATCTGGAAGAGGCCTGGCATTAGCTGGTTTGAGCTTTTGGCGACTGACTTCATTTTCCCGAAGATACAGGAAGCTGTAAGTTTTTGTCCTTCTTCTTCTTTTCCTTCACTTTTCTTTTAGCCTTTTGTTTTTTTATACAACTAGAGTGCGCGCGTATGGGTGTGAAAGGAAACTGTGATCTTTGAGTTTGCTTATTAGAGGATGAATTTAGTTAAATTGATGCAGTAATACAAGAATTTTATTCAAACTTAGAATCTGTCAAGACATACATGGGATAAGACGAGAACTATAAAAGGCTATTTTACATTATAATGTTGTCCATTGTTTACTGATAAACGGTCAAGATTCATCTTATACCGAGTAGACATAGGCTTTACTGGAGCTTTTGTATAGAAATTTTGAAAATGTGAGATATGTGTTAGTTTAATTAACAATATATGGACATGTGAAAAATGAGCATGAGTTATTTTTCACTGACAAAAACATTGATTTTGCCATCTCTCTTATCAGATCAAGGCTGAGAAGTATATCTTCCTGTATGGAGCGGAAGAACCCAAGGTCATCCAGGAGATTGAGGAGTCACTAAAGAAGATGATCGATGATGGCTTTTCCATCGTTGCCTTCAATGTCACCAAATCACAGCTCTTTTGGACCCGCCTCGAGAGCTGCATGCTCTCCAAGCTACAAACCAGAGCGGACTTGCACGAACCTATTATGCAGGACATCCTCAGGCTCTACACAAACTTCAAGAAGGACGGCGGGTTTGCGGTCCTCACAAAGGGGTCACGGGTCGTGATCAATGAATCCCACGTGCACATCACGAGGGTCCTGATGCAGTACGAGACATGGAAGAAGCATGTGAACGTGAATGGGAAGACATTCGATATGATCTTCAGGGAGCAGTTCGACCGGGTCTACATCCTCCCAAGGTGCCACCACTTCTATATCCCGAACATGGCTGGTTACATACCGGACGATGTGAAGTGCCCGGTCTGCCCGCGCATGATGAACAACATTGTCAAGTTCGAGTGTTGCCATGGGGCACATTAGCCAAGTAATGATGAGAGTGTGCTCCGTGAGTGCTCTGTGAGTGTTCTGTATGTCCTAGTATAATGAATAAAGAGGGCTTGCTTAGTGTGTGCCCGGCCCTCCTCTCTGAACTTTGCCTATGCAGTATGATGCATGGAACAATTATGTTCCTATACTCTATGTAAAACGTTTCCACTGGAAGCGTGTGCTGTTAAGTATATGAAGGGTGTGCTTTTGTCTCAGTAAAATGCTTCTCTAAGCACTTGTGCCTCATGACAGATTACCCCAGGCAAACTTCTATCACCCTGCAAATGACAACTTCATGGATGTCCAACATATAAGCTTAAAGATCCATTTTGACTTTAAATCAACGCACTCGACCTTTATCAACGTATCATCGACCGATTGTGGGGTGACTACTAACTCGACTTTTAACCCAATTTGGAGAAAAGGTTGTGATCGTGATGGGGAATGATCAATTGGACACCAGTTCTTTCCTTCTCTTGCGACTTCGCAATTTTGTTCTTCAAGTATCTTGAGGAAGAATTACGGTAAGATGGAATTGACACTAGAAACGGGATGAAGCAGAGAGAGCATGAGAGGAGCAGCAGGCTATCCCATTTGACTCCAAGAATACTTAGGGACAGGTGAGAAATGTCAAGATGGATCGAAGATGCCCGCTTCGTCCTCTAGGTGTAGACAGCTCTACAACCTCAGTTCAAGTCCATTTATCGAGGAACAAACACCGAAAATGGCAAGTCATTGTACAAAGAGGAAAGGGCGGTGTTGGTGCATTTGCTGTCAACGGGTAACTTACGAATCTTTTTGACTTCTGATTTATGAATTAGCCTTACGAATTATGCGCACTGTGTCGTCCCTAGCCATTAGGTCAATGAAGTTCAAGAATTATGTCACCAAACATATACGCTTAAGAAACTAGTATTCTTGCATGATTGACAAAATGTGAACTATCAATTAGTTTGGGATCTTCAATAATATATTTAGAATCGGATTAGATAATGCCAGTATAAATACTTCTTTGATCTGCCCTATAGTCCAACAGTTGAATCTTATATGCGATGGGATTTTCTTCTAATGGGTTTTTCTATGTTGATGGGCCTAAGTAGGCTCGTCCGCCCATGTTGGCCTAAGAACTTGACCCGTAATTCAAGGGCCTATGGAGGAACGGTTATGATGTGAAGGTTGCGTTATTTGGATACAAAGGATTACCTTGTTTGAAGTAGCGTTTTAGATAGAGAGGGAATACGTCTCTCTTAGCAACAACGCTTCAGAAAACAGAATGTACGTCTCTTCAGAATTTTTCTCCCCCTCGGAAATAGTATGCTCCTCGGTAGAACGGGATCAGAATTTTCCTTGAACTTCAACATTGGTGTTTAATCTGTGAAAGACAAGGTACGCTCGATTATGTATTGTATCTTTGATCGGTGAAACATGTGACTCCTAGGCTCATCTTCCGTATTCGTTTTAGAGATTCGATTGAGTATCGGATCGATTTAGGGAATCCGTTTTTCCCAACATCTTCAATTTGCAATGCATGTGCCGTTGCTTTAACTTGTGCGTGAGAGAGTCCCCGCAAGTTTTACAATCCTATGGTCAAAATACGTAAGTAGATTCAATACATGATATCCACCCCGCCGATGCATCAAGAGTGGGAGGTCTTATGCTTGATGTTGGGAAGGGAAGTTGAAAATTCCTTTAGACATAAGAACAAGGTAGAATTCAATGTACAAGATGGTGAAAATATATGCCAGAGATGTGTGTCTTGTCGCTCTTCTCCCCACTCAGAACGGAAGTGATGGTCTTTTGCCGTTAATACAACAAGATTATAGGGTTGCTGAAATCTTTAGAAACTTCCTGTAGATTTTCAGGGGACAAGGACCCCTGGAGTGCCAAAAGTGGCAAAAATTGGCACAAATTGACACTTAAGTACCAAAATCGGAGCAAAATGAATCACTTGAGTGCCAATCTAGCCAAAATCCGGCCAAAATGCCGACGTGGTATTTTTCCGGCAAACCGAGCCTAAAACGACGCCGTTTTGCACGCTGACATGGCCAAATAATGCAAAAACGGCGTCGTTTTTTGCTCATTTGATAAAAAAATAATATAAAAATTAAATAAATTAAATTTAAAATTAGATTTAGTTAAAATATTAAAAACAATAAATTTAAAATTAAATTTAGTTAAAATATTAAAAAATAATAATTTTGAAATTAAATTTAGTTAAAATATTAAAAAAATTATTTTAAAATTAAAAAAATTATTTAAAAAAATTAATAAAAATTAATAAATTAATAAAAAAGGGGCGGTGGCTGTGGGCAACCATCGCCCCCCTTCTTTTTAAATTTTTAAAATTTTAAATTATTATTTTTAAATATTTTAACTAAATTTAATTTTAAAATTATTTTTTTAAAATTTTAACTAAATCTAATTTAAAATATAATTTTTTTTTTTAAATTTTTTAACTAAATCTAATTTTAAAATTATTATTTTTTTTTTTAATATTTTAACTATTAAAATTATCATTTTTTATTATTTTAACTAAATCTAATTTTAAATTTAATTTATTTAATTTTTATATTATTTTTTTACCATGTCAACCCAAAGCGATGCCGTTTTTGCATTATTTGCCACGTCAGCATGCAAAACAGCGTCGTTTGGTTTAACTTCACCGGAAATTCGTCGGAAAAATGCCACATCAGCCTTTCGGCCGGACTTTGGCGGAGTGGCACTTAAGTGATCCGTTTTTCTTCGAATGTGACACTTAATAAGTGTACATTTCATAACTTTTGGCACTTAAGGCGCGTTTGGTAACGTTTCTGTTTAAAAATTATTTCTGGGAACAGAAATAGAAAAAAGTATTTCTGTTCCAGGGAACAATTTTTGAACAAAAAAATGCGTTTGGTAAATCATTTCGAGAAATATAAAAAGAATAGAAACACGTTTGGTAAATTTGTATAATTTTTTATTTCTTTTAATTTTTAAATATTTTTATTTTATTTTTCTATTTTCTTTCTTATTTTTTTATTTATTTTTCCTTTTTTTATTTTTTCTTCTTTGGCTGGTCGCCGGTCCGGCCATGGCCGGCCGACCGCCGACGAGGGCCGCGGCCTCGCCCGGCCCACGGCGAGCTCGCCGGCCCCGCGAGGCCGACTGGCCGTGGCTGGGCGGCCGAGCTCACCCAGCGGTCGGCGAGCTCGGCCTCGCCGCCACCACCCGGCGACGCCGACAGCGATGGCCGGCGGCCCGAGCCTCGCCGGCCGGCCAGGGCGGCTCGGCCTCGCCGGATCGGGCGGCTCGAGCTCGCCCAAGCTCAGCTCGCCCGGATCCGGCGAGGCCGAGCTCGCCCGGCGGCCGGCGAGGCTCGGCCTCGCTCGGCCACCGCCGGTCGGCGTCGCTGGCGATGGCCGGCGAGGCCCGAGCCTCGCCGGCCGGCCCAGGCGAGCTCGGCCTCGGCTGGATCTGGGCGGGCCCGCCGGCCCTCGTTGGCGGTCGCGGCCATGGCCAAGGCGGCGGCGGCCAAAAGAAAAAAGAAAGAAAAAGAAGAAGAAAAGAAAAAAAATAAAAAAGAGAAGTATTTCTAGATTTTGTTCCGAGAAACAAAAAACAAGTTTTTTTTGTTTCTTGTTTCTGTTCTTTTTGTTGTTCGGGAACAAAAGAACAAAAAAAGGACAGAAAGCACACAAAAGCGTTTTGTTCCTTTTTTGTTCCCAGGAACAAAAAAACAGAAATTTTTGTTCCTAGGAACAGAAATAGGGTGCAGCCAAACGCGCCCTAAGTGTCCCTTTGTGCCAACTTTTGGCACTTGAAGCGTTCTTATCCCGATTTTAGGGATGCAACTGATGCCTTGAATATTAGAGAATATTTTTTCCAACAATCAAGTCATTTCATTTCTATACATGATGTCAGTTCAATTAGAAACAAGGAAAGTCCCTTCTTCAATGAAGCAATAGTGGCCATGGAAGCGAAATTCCTCAAATATGATAAGAATATTTCACTTGCTAATATTTCACTTGCTTTTTTGGCATCCACTATCTTGAATATAGTCTCTCTCTTTCTCACTCTCATGAATATATGGCCTAGGATAAAGAAACATTTAACTATACTTGGCTTTAGCCCAAGTATAGATATCCACATACTGCTTATCTCGGTCACTGTATGCATAATTCAAAATATGAAGAAAGTTACCACCTTCTCCTTTCTTTTGTCCTGTGTTCCAGATCATATCCGAAAGGGCTATGTAAGTGACCAAGCATAGGAAGGAAATATTGGCTAGGTCAACCCAATTTGTCATCTTGCCCATTCATTTACTTTATTAATTGGGAGGTAGTTACCAATGGTAACTTCCCATCCTTGAAAGGACCAAATTTCCTATGGAGGCACATAATTACAAGATGAATTAATCATGTTGCCAGCCAAAATTACATGAGACCAGAGTTATTTCTAGTATTAAAGAGAGAGAGAGAGAGAGAGAGAGAAGAAAAAGTATATAAACAATAAAATCTACCACAAATTTCTTAGTTGAACTTAGGGAAAATCTCAAATAAAGATCCAAAGTGAGCCTATTCTTTCAAATAAAGATCCGAAGTGGCCGTTGTCTCAAATAAAAATCTGAAATGGCTAACAAGTCTCAAATAAGGACCTGAATCTGCCGGTCGGCCAATATGTTCACCGACCAGTGAGCGTTTGACATTTTTGGTAATTTTGTCCAAAAAAAATATAGATAGAAATTAATAAACCCTAAAAACAAACATCCCCAAAATCTTCACGTTCTTTTGACCTAAAAAAAAAAAAAAACTCTTCATGTTCTCACGTTTTTCTTCTTCTACTCTTCATCTTCTTCGTTCTTTGTCCTCTCTCGCTTGGAGCACGGAAATTTTCTATTAATGAAACACGAATTGAAACACAACAAGAAACCCCTACCTTCGTTTCTTCACATATTCTTCTTTTGTTTTCTGTCTTCGTTTCTTTCCAACGAAGAAGACAAATCTTGAGACATTTTCATTATTGAGACACTTGTGTGTAACACAAGGGCCTCAATTCTTTATTATCTTTTTCTAGTTTCGCCATACACTTTGATTCATACTCCCATTCAATCAAGGTCAGTTTTGTTCAAATTGTGAGAGAGAGAGAGAGAGAGAGAGAGAGAGAGAGAGAGAGAGAAGGAGGGAGGAGGGAGGGCACGTACCTTTGGAACTCAGGAAGCCAAGGATCTTGCTCCATCAACAGAGAATTTGGGTTCTCCAAACGAGAGGGGACAAAAAACGTAAAAAATGAAGAGCAAAAGAAGAAGAACGTGAAGAGTTTTGGGGTTTTGTTTTTAGGGTTTGTTAATTTTTATCTATATTTTTTTGGGACAAAATTGCCCATATTCTGGCCACCGGAAATGTCACACGCTCGCTGGCTAGTGAACAATTTGGCCGGCCGGCAAGTTCAGGTCCTTATTTGAGACTTATTAGCCATTTCGGGTCCTTATTTGGAACAACGATCACTTCATGTCCTTATTTGAGAAAGTGGGTTAAATTTAAGTCTTCATTTGAGATTTTCCCATTTGACTTATCAAATTTATGCATCTCCATAATTACGTGTAGATTTATCAAATTTGTGTTTTTGTCAAGTCATAAATGAGAGTCCTTGTCAAACTTAAAGCACTACATCTGGGGCAGGGGTAGGGCATGACCACAAATTTCTTAGTTTGGCTGATCAAATTTATGCATTTCCATAAATACGTGTAGATTTATCAAATTTGTGTTTTTGTCAAGTCATAAATGAGAGTCCTTGTCAAACTTAAAGCACTACATCTGGGGGAGGGGTAGGGCGTGAGGGGGTGCAGCTTAGAACATGAAGGAAAATAGAGTTTAATTGAATATTCTTAATTAATTTAACAAAATATTCAATCTTATGAACAGTCAACCAAATCTTACCAAATTCACTGGTCAATCAATTCGTAGAGCAACCTTTTTCTGAGTCTTATTTGCCATGGTTGTAATGTATATGATATTGTCTTGTATTACTTACGTAATCACATGATTGGGTGGGGATTAGCAACAATTTATAGGATCACGACAATAGTTAAACCTATCTAGTTTTGGTTCCAAGATTGGTTAGCGGGGTCATATAAATTGATTATTTTTTTACAAACTCCCACCATTAAAAGCGAACTTGATTCCTGAAATGGTTTTATTTGGAAGATACATGATAAACTTGTTAGCGAAATTCAGATGTCAAGGGTATCTATTTCTTTTTCCTTTTTTTATTTTTTGGCTAGAAATTGTATTGACCTTTTTCAATAAAACTACAAGAAGCACTCATGTGGGTAAGGGCTAATTTGTTCAAATTAAATTTAATCCCTTCAAGGAAGCAGAAATACTTCCTTAATCTTCTTGAGGGACATTAAACGATTAAAACACAAGTCAATAATGCATGAGCATGTACAGTGAAATTACTTTAATTGGAGGAAGTTAGCATGGTAACATACCGTCCTTGAAAACACAATTTATTTTAGAGGCAAGTAATTAATCATATTGCTGCCAAAAGTTATACAAGTAGCACAATCATTTCCTATAAATAAAAGGATAAGCATCTAGAAAACAAAACCTACCGTATTTGAGTCCTTTGACAAGTCAATAACATGAGCATGTACAGTCAAATTACCTTAATTGGAGGAAATTAGCATGGTAACATACCGTCCTTGAAAACACAATTTATTTTAGAGGCAAGTAATTAATCATATTGCTGCCCAAAGTTATACAAGTAGCACAATCATTTCCTATAAATAAAAGGATAAGCATCTAGAAAACAAAACCTACCGTATTTGAGTCCTTTGACTTATCAACTTTATGCATTTCCAAAAATCAATATATTATAGATAAGGATTGCTCAAAATTGGATGCGCAAGAAGAATATATCATCAAATACACATTTCATTTCAAGATTATAAGCGGCATGAGCTCACTTATTACATTATCAAACCACCTTATTTCAAAGAAACTGAAATTTCCTAGGAATCAGTCCCACAAGGATCATCGGAATTGTTGCCATAGGAATTAGTGGTCCGGTCTTCAATTTCTTGCGTTAACATCTTGCTTAATTCTTCAGACATTCTCTTATGAAGTTTCAGCTCCTCTAAGGAGAGTTGGTCCATCGACGCCTCCCACCAGCCTTTGATTGGAGATTTCTGTACCTCTCGTTGGAGTTCAACAGGACGCTTTGTTGCAGCTCTCAGTTTCTTCGACGATTCTGAATTTTGTTCGGACAGCTCACGCAGCTCCGTCCTTTGTTTGCCTTTGGATTGCCTAACAGCACAAGAGGAGGATGTGGCTGGATCTTCAACCTGACCGAGACAGGCTTGATCGCGAGGACAACCGACAAGCAAGGCTTCGTTGCCTAGCTTCAAGAGTACGATTATCGAGTCCAGCGCACAATCTGAATAGATTTTAGCAGCCGTCCTAGGATCTTGCTTGCGAGGACGGCCAAGAGACAAGGCTGCATAGCCCAAGCGAAAGAGTACAATTATCTTCTCCAGTGCACTTTCTGAATAGGCATCAGCAGCCCTCCTAGGATCTCGAGATCGACCTTTCGAAACAACCTTCTCCTGAGTCCTATTGTCCATCGTTGTATGTATTTGAGATTGACTCTTGTACTCACCCATGATTGAAGGGGGATTAGCTGCGATTTATAGGGCCGCGGCACCAACTAAACCTTGCCACGTATCGTTTTGCAATTGGTGTAAATTTGTTTCCATGTATAGCATATTATCTACCTATTTGTAGATATACATTAAATCTTATATCTCATTTTTTTCTTCTTTTTTTGGTGACTAAGGATCCGCTGGATCCACCCTTGTCGGCTTACGCCAATTTGGGGTCTCATGGACCTCCGTAGTGGAGGCCTAACAACAACTATACCTCGGGGGAAATTGGCCCAGCAATCCATTGCCGAAGCCCCCTGCTTTAATTGCTAATAACATAGGGTTTCGAATGCTTGACCTCTTTCGCTAGAAGAGAGATTGGTTATATTTCTTTGCCAATTATGAGCATGTGTGAAAAATATTCAAAGAGCTAAGTAGATTTTGGTCCTTGAATTTGTTGATTCTCATTTTAGTATTCAAATTGATTGTTTTTTATAAAAAAAAAAATCAATCCCTGAACTTATCTATTCTTAAATTGTTCCCTATTGGTCCAATTTGCGGCCATTATTATTTGTATGCACTCAAGAAATATTTAAATATGTTTTGTAAACATATTACATGTTATTCCCAATTCCAACTGTGATGATAGATGCAGAGATATGAAAGTTGTCGCTTGATTAATTTAAGACTCCTAAAGACTGACTATGCACACATTCGGTGCTAATTTTCTATGAAGCTGTTCACGTGGAGAAAGTGTATCTCCTTTTTGTTGCTATACTTTAGTGTTGACTTGTGCAATAGGCAATTTGAGAATATATTTGGCTAAAAATCCTATGAAAGTTGTTCAAAAAGTCCTGAATCTATTGTACGGTAGTCAATTTAATCTTAAAGTTTTCAACTGTGTTAATTTAGTTGTAAACATTTTAACGATTTACCAAACTTGTCTTAAACCTTTTAACAAATTGTCAATTGAGTTATTACGATTAATTTTGGTTGAATATCGTTGATGTTGATATTTTTTTTAAAATTTTTTCCTAATTTTTTTATCATTTTTTTCTTTTGTCTTTTTCTTTCTTTATTTAAAGGATCAAAGGAGGGCCATTGATCCACTGGCGTATGGGCAAGGGTCGATGAACCTCGCTGGCCTTGAGTTAGGGTCGTGAAGCCCTTGCTAGTGGCGAGTGAGTGTTACGGCCTTGCTATGGCTCGCAATAGCCTAGGCAAGGGCTTATGACACCCTCACCAAATTTAGCGAGGCATGGGCATCACGGCCCTCGCCTAGATGAGGGCTAGCAAGCCATCATCTAGTGATCGATGGAGATGCTTGCCATATGTAAAAAGAGAAAAAAATAAAAGGAAAAAAAGTAAAAATCAATTAAAAATTTTGAAAATTTTTAATAATTTAAAAACTTTCCATATTAGCACCAACCATGATATGTAAAATGGCCAGAGCTAACTAAACCGTAATGTTAGCAACATATAGCCAAAATTAGCTAAAATAACTAAATTGACAATTCGTTAAAATCCTAAAGACTAGTTTGGCAAATCATTAAAGAGTTTAAGACTAGATTGGCACAATTGAAAGATTTATAACTGAATTTGCAGGTTGTCAAAAGGTTTAAGAGTATATTGGCACAATTGATAGATTTAGAACTGAATTGACCACTATATAATAAGTTTAGGACTTTTTGGATATTTTTCACCTGAAAATTCCTGTCCAAATGCAATCTTGATTTAAAAAAGTATTAGATTTGACTCATGAATGATCAAGTTTGAGCATGTTCGAAGGGGCAATGTAAGTGGCCAAAGCTCAGGAAGGAAATTGATTGACTAGGCCTGCCAATTTGTGTTTAGTTGGCTCTAGTGAGCTCTGATTGACTGCGGGGTTCATGCTCATGTTTACTTTAATGTATTCTCCGCCAGTATTTGGAATCCATTGGCATAAGGAAGTGCATCGAGCCACATTAGAATATACTGGACTTGAAAGATGTAGAGAGCAGAAACTCTTCTTGTTCCATATTAGGAACATTTCGAACTAAATGTGGAGGTCCAATTGAACGGATATTGGCCATGACGATGAGCTGGCTCTAAAATATATATGCTACATAAGACAATTACTTTGATATGAGAAGTTTCACTCCATGAACAAATATGGCATCGTCATTGAGCAATGCCTGAAAACTTGTTTAGTTTCTGTTTCTTAAAAAGAGCACCCCAAAGCCTTCCATTAGGCCTTTGTCCTTATATACCAATGAGTTGAAGACGTACATAGGACATAATTAGTCTGTCGCGCTTCTTCTTTCGTCTCTCTTCACTTGCGCGCTTGCCTAACGAAATGTAGCTCTCTCGCCTCTCTTTAATCGCCTAGCAAACATTGCTCGCCCGGTTGCCTGCGATCGCCTGACAAATGGTCGCCACCGATCGCCTAGTCGACGGTCGCGTCTTTGCCATATTTGTTGTTGCGAGGCTTGCCAAGGTTGCAGGACGCTGGCGCACTGTGCCTAGGGTCTAGCAACCTCAGAGCCCTTGCTGGGCTCCAAAGTAATCCTAGAAATTATCATCCCATATTCAACGTGTGACAGCCCGATTTTTCTAATTTTAATTTCAATAAATTTAGACGGGCATTTCATTGGCACGCATATAGTTCATTTCCTTGAGTCGGCCACTCATGTGAAAATTAGTCTATCCGGTGAAACCGTTAAGAAATTCTAATGCATAAGACTCGAGAATTTGATTAAGAAGCGACCTTTCGACCGAGATAATCTGCATGGGTCATTACGGCACAAATAAAAATCGATTAGAGATCGGAAATAGGTTGGCTCGACAGAGGCATGTGATCAGGTGTGGGTGATTCCACCGGATCGCACAATTCTTGCCGATTGACACTGGGCCGACTTTTCTAACGATTGGGTACCCTATGCCCGTATTTGAAACCTTGGGATTACCCCGACAACCGAAAGTTGTGGCTTGAAATGATCAACCGCAAGTCAAATGCACAAAAATTTGTAAACGTTGCTCGGTAGATTAGAATGTGCTAGTATTGTGCCAAAGTGAAATTAACCGTGAATTTGAGATCGAATTCTGAAATTGGAAGTCATTGTGTGTCACAAATCTTATTAGGAACATTGGACTAATTTATGGAGTTTAATTTGGACTCAATTGGAGGAGAATTGATGGAAATTGAAGTAAGTGAATGTGCAAGAACTTGGACCCCGCCGGAAAATGAAATTGAACCTATTGGACTAAAGTTATGGAAGGTTTGGAGTTAGTGGATGATGACCTCACCTTTGATGTCATGAATGAGGCAAGATGGGCTAGGGTTGTGACAAGTGGAAGGTGGGGATGAGGCCTTGGAAAGGTGGGATGTCACTTCCCCCTTGTCCCCATCATCTTCTTCCTTTTGAACTTGGAGGAGAGAGAGAGAGAGAGGAGAGGAAGCAACCAGCGAAGCTGCCGAGCAGCTCGTCCACCCTTCGCTCGCACTATCGTCGCCGTTCATTGTTCGCCGCCGGAGTTCGCCGTCGCCGCTCGCCCGTGCGCGACCGCCCGTCGTCCCGTTCCACGCCGAGCCGCCTCGTTTCCGTCCGCCGAGCAGCCCGCGCTGTCGTCTCTCCAAGCCAACCTCTGTTCATCGCCGCCGTAAGCTACCATCCCGAGCCCTAGCTACCTCCGCCGATCTTCCTCCGCCATTCTTCCGCCCGTTCAACCGTCGTTCCACCGCCCTCTGAGCTCGGTTAGTTGCTGGAAAATCCAGCAAGATCCAGCCCCTTCCGAGCTCGTTTTGGCCTCCTATTAGCTCTCATTTGGTGTTGATTCGTGTAGGTTTGTCGTCGGCGTCATCGTGCTCTTCGCCGGAGACTCGTCGGAAAGTGATTCGGTGAGTTTAACTCACTAAACCCCGATTAGTGGGTTAATCATGTCTTAAGTGTGTTTAGTTTAGGTTGATTGGAATTAGGTTGTTATATTAGTTCATTTAAATATGGATTAGATTAAATGGTTTAATTAAAGTAAAGCATGTTTAGTTTAAGGGTTAAGTAGGTTTATTTAAAATAAGCCTTAATGTGACTTAAAGGAATTTATTTATGATTTAAATAAATGTTTCGAAATTGTTGGATTATTTAATAATAAATCATATTCCGAAAATCATTAAAATATTATTTATAAAAAAAAATCGAAAAATTATTTTTGACCCTAATTGCTCAGAATTTCGGGCCATCATCGTTGTATATTTAGATTTTGAAATTGATGAGTGGTTTATGCAAATTGAGTGTTGATTGATGAAAATATGGATTTTACTTAGAAAATCTCCAATGTCGGGTTTGATATCGAAATTGGGTCCTTAAAGATTAACGTTGTAATTGGAATATGTGAATGATGTGTGAAGTGCCTTAAATTGATTATGAGTTGTGGTATGATAATTGTGGGGAATTGTTTTGAACTATTAAGTTGGAATTGCCCCTATATGGGATGCCCACGCGGTAGATGCGGGTCGTAGTTGATTCTGGGCCCATGCTCCTTCGGGAACGCCGTCAATGTACTGACGAAGCCGCGCTCCAAGGGAGGAGGCGATGCCTGGCTATATGTCAGTAGATAGCCGAACTGCGAGTAGGCTATGCCCTTGTGTGGTGCTAATGAATGATGATTTGAAATGCTTGCTGTGAATTTGAAATTAAATGAAATGGATTGTGTTCCAATGGTCCACATGCTTATTATAACTTGTACTTGAGTGTTATGAATTGTACTAATCTGCAGGAAGGCAAGAAGGCGAGGTAAGTCTTCTGTACTGCGTGGCTAGATCACTCTGGGGCATATTTTCTTTCTAATAGGGGTTTAGGAGGGGTGAACTTGCTGAGACAAAGTCTCATCCCGGTTTGGGGAAAATATTATAGGACCGTAGATGGCGAGACCCCCGGAGATGAGTGGCCTACCGATGGAGATTGACCAGACGACAAAGAGTGCTCCTGACCCTGGGAGTCCTTGGGTCTATCAGTTGGTTAAGACCCTCATCTGGGTCCAGGTGAACGTGCATGATAGAGTACCGTACATGTTTAGGGCTTGGTTTCGTTCCGGAGTCGATGGTGTTAGGGTTGGCCCTCTGGATAGCATGGATATTCCACTGGTTGTGATGAACGCCATTTTGGGTGAAGGCTTGGCGGATCTTCCGGCGGTGGAGTGATCAACGCCTCGCCCCCGGTCTCTTGGGTGACAGATCCTGAGGATGTGGGATCGTCGAATGGGGCTGACCAGTAGTCTTAGGACTATTGATTTTCTTTTGGCGGACTGATCCATGTTATGTAGGCTGACCCCTTTTTGTTGATGCACATAAACTCTTACCCATTTTTGGTGCATATAATCTCCGAATCCTGTTGGTGTATGTAAGCCCTGGATTGATAATGATGTATGAAAGTATGTTGTTTGATTTTGAATTGATTTTCCTGTTGTCCTATCCCGTATGTATCAGTTGAGGGGCTTCTTAGTACGTTCCGCTTGCGCATTAATACTTTAATTTGGGGTTGGCAACACTACCTGGGAATGTCGCATCTCCATGACCATGGCGGGATGTTGACGCACTCGACGTTCGGGGCGTGACACAACAACTGTGGAAGCTCCAAAGAAATGGAACGTCACCTTCACGAAGCATTTGACGTTCAATGCTTACTTGATTGGTGTTGATTCCTCCGGTTGTGTTGTTGGTCTTATGATGTTTTGAAGATGATTCCACATTTGTTGGTTGATAATAGAACATGTAAAGGATATTATCAAAGTCGGAGGAAGATCCGAACGTAATATATGTCAGAGTGAGAGTGCTAGTATGAACAAAATAAAGGAGTTAGGGAAGAGAATAAGAACACAAGATTTATAGTAGCTTAATCCAAGCCTACGTCCACTCTCCCACGATATCACCTTCTTGGCTGGATTCCCTATGCAATCAACAAGAGATTACAACTCCGAGTGCAAACACTTAGTAGTAGATCACACTATCTCACTAAGTCACTCTTTCGGTATTTCTCACAATTACAAACGTTTAAGCTCTCAAGAGACAAGTATATTATCGAAAGTCGCTCGAGACTTTGGAATTATAAATTCTACGCTCCGTCTCTTACTTGCTCATCGGTCCATGATCTCCTTAAATACTCCTCCACTTCCAAACTAGCCGTTGGACAGCATCGGAGAATCGTCTTCCAATATACCCATTGGACAGCTACGTATCTAGAAGATTTGGTAGCCGTTGAGTGACAAAGGTAGAATCCCAAATTGATTCCGATCGCCCATACAAACGAAATCTTGGTTTCCATAAGTAAAGCTTCTTCGTATAGAAAATTCTTGTCTTCAAGATCCAATCGTCAATCAATTAGATTGAATCAATCAAATCAATCTTGATGTGGAATCCAAAAGATCACTAGCCGTTGTATGATTGGGCTTGAGTTACGATTCATCGAATCTGGATGTAAAGTCTCGAGTCTCGTAGACTTTACAATATGAGTCTTGAGACTTTACAATCTGGGTACGTAGACTTTACAATCTGAGTCGTAGACTTTACAATATGAGTCTTGAGTCGCGGTCTTGAGACTTTGACACGAAGTCTGGAAATCTTCGAAGGAATATACTCTGGACATATGTTACGTTCAGTCTTCCGGTCATCTTCGACTTTGATAAAATCCTTTAGATGTTTTATCATCTGCATGGTCTATTACTCAACCATCAAACATGTTAGTAGCCTTTGATTTATTTTGTCATCTTCAAAACATCATAAGGGATTTCCCTAACACAGAGTATATTTTGAAGATTTCTAAACTTTTGTGTCAAAGTCTCCAAGACCGCGAGACTCAAGACTCATATTGTAAAGTCTAGACTCAGATTGTAAAGTCTAGACCCAGATTGTAAAGTCTCAAGACTCATATCGTAAAGTCTACTGAGACTCAGACTTTACATCCAGATTCGATGAATCGTAACTCAAGCCCAATCATACAACGGCTAGTGATCTGGTTTGGATTCCACATCAAGATTGATTTGATTGATTCAATCTAATTGATTGACGATTGGATCTTGAAGATAAGAATTTTCTATACGAAGAAGCTTTACTTATGGAAACCAAGATTTCGTTTGTATGGGCGATCGGAATCAATTTGGGATTCTACCTTTGTCACTCAACGGCTACCAAATCTTCTAGATACGAGCTGTCCAATGGGTATATTGGAAGACGATTCTCCGGGATGCTGTCCAACGGCTAGTTTGGAAGTGGAGGAGTATTTAAGGAGATGAAGGACCGATGAGCAAGTAAGAGACGGAGCGTAGAATTTATAATTCCAAAGTCTGAGCGACCTTCGATTATACACTTGTCTTTGAAGAGCTTAAACGTTTGTAATCGTGAGAGAAATACCAAAAGAGTGACTTAGTAGATAGTGTGATCTACTACTAAGCGTTTGCACTCGAAGTTGTAATCTCTTGTTGATTGCATAGTGGAATCCAGCCAAGAAGGCTGTTAGCGTGGGAGAGTGGACGTAGGCTTGGATTAAGCCGAACCACTATAAATCTTGTGTTCTTATTCTCTTCCCTAACTCCTTTATTTTGTTCATACTAGCACTCTCAGTTGTTGTCTGTGGACCAATCTATTTCTATATTCTAGCGAGCTTTAATTTGTTGTCAGTCTTTCGATGTTTTTATTTTGTTATGGGCTAATCTGACTTTAGAGTTTTAACTTTGATTAGCAAGGCTTTGGGGCATCTAGGACTTTGTTTTTGATGATTAAATTAAGTCAAGTGATTTGTTCATTGGTCTTGCTACAGTTGGTTTCTGACAAGATGTCGATATTTGCTTGTTTAGTGTAGAAATATGAATTTTGAGTTGAAGATCTTGTGCTTCTTCAACATTTGGTGTTCTTCTTGTCCTTGGTTTTGTTGATGCTAACTTATACTATTCTACTCTTTTGTAGTTCCATCTTGATTATCTGTAATGATCTTTGAAATAAAACCCCAGCTATTAATTTGCTTTATATTGGTGGATGACTCGCTAGCATTGTCAATCATACAAAAGAGTGAGATTGATGCTCTTTTTCTCTGTGGCAATGGGAATAAAGAGAGCAAGGATTCTTTTTTTTTTTTTTTTGGCCTGAAATGCATCAGACTTAATCTTTATTGCTTTAGAGTTCAGAGTACGAACTCTCAACGGAGATCAGAACGAATATCCTTGTCTAACAAAGTTGTCAATGAAAGCGATGTGAATAATTCACCCCTAAGGACATAAACACTTGCTAACTTGTGTAGCTACCCAATTAGCATAGTAATTAAGAGAGCAAAGGCTTGGCAATATCTTGTGCCTCAACCAATAACATTAGAAAGAAAGATAAACTCAAGTAACTTTTACAGTTAGCAAATATCTTACTAGAATTATCTTTGGCTTCATATCTTCATTTTCGACCATTTCAACAAGGATAGCATTTTTGTCCTTGCTGTTTTTGGTGCATCAAAATTTGAAACCTAATGGAGCTTTGTGGAGTTTTGGAATAATCAGGTTTAGCGATTTTGTGCGAAAGTTTGATGTGTTCTCATAATTTGAAAAGTTGTTAGACTAAAGGTATTGTTGAAAATTTATGTCCTGTGATTCTTTTTGCTATTATTTATTATTTGCTAATCTCCTTGCTTATGATGGGACATTCTCTGATCTTATCTCTGTTTCCAATAACAAGCTCTTCTGTGTGGGTTAACTTACCCCCTGCTGCAACATTAATCATTGCCCTTCTCTATTTTTCAATGGATTTTGATATGCGAAGGAAAGCCGCAGTATATAACAGCAAAAAACCTGCAAGCACCACTACATCTCTAAAGAAACCTGTTCATACTCCTAAAGTTGTTACATAGTCGAAGTGGAGAAGTAAAGTGGGTTCTCCTGTAGTTGAAGATGCAATGGATTGCTTTACCAGGCATCTAGTATCTGAGTGGGTCACAAATCATTGGTACTCTTGTTTAACACTTGATAGAGAAGGCCCAAAGGAATCGGTGCGCATCATGAATGATGTTCTTGTAGAATTTTCAAATCATGTGAGGAACATTAACCTAATCGACTTTCTTACAAGGTATTCTCATCATGATATTGTTCATCTTTTTTTCTGTATGATTATTGTTTCCAAAAATCTGGTTTTCAAGGTCATTGACCTTACTAACTGGTGCAGGGACATTGTTGGTCTCATCTGAACACATTTGGAGATCTTTCGCATGACACTGGCAAAGATTGAAAAGCAACAGTTTGAACACCTCACTATTCAACAACTAGATGGTGAACTAAGACATATCTTGGCTTCTGAAAATAAATTGCACCCAGCATTATTTTCCATTGAAGCTGAGCACAAGGTTGCTTTCTTGTAATCTCCTTTACATAGACGTACTTGTGTTCCTTGCTATTCTCATGCTTTTTTTTTTTCCAGCACAGGTTTTACAACATGTAATTGATGGAGTTATCTCTTTTACCTTCGAGCCTGAACATCTGCAATGCTCATTTGTTAGATGCATTGTCAGGGAGCTTCTTGCATGTGCAGTGATGAGACCAGTCCTGAACTTGGCTAACCCAAGGCAACTATCTCTTGGCTTTCATTAATAGACGGCCCCTAATTTCGTCTGCTATTTATTTTCTATGGAAATTCTTCATAGGTTTAACAATGAAAGGATCGAGTCTTTTGTCATTTCTAAAACCGAGGCTAATAAAGGTGCAATTGCAATTCATGAGGCATCGCCATCTAAAAATGGGATATGGGTCTCATCTGATCATTTCTCTAGATTCTTAGGTCCTATAGCGACTGGTATTGAGCTCGTCCATTAAAAAAATCCCACTAAAAGCACACATAATGCAGAAGACATCAACAAAACGTTTCTTTCCAAAGATCCATTGCTATGGATACGCAATGCTCCCATTCAAGGAATTCTTTGCCTGCAGAGTCCCAAAATGGTGATGATAAAGGTATTTTGCGACCCCGCTCTGGAAGTGAGTGGGGAGAAATGCTAGATGTGATGTCTCGTGGAAAAGCTCAAGCCCTTACTCCTGAAAATTTTGAAAACATGTGGGCCAAAGGGAGAAACTACATAAAGGAGGGAGAAAATCGGTTGATCGAACAGGTTCCACAGCAGTATTCAGTGAATAAGGCCATTGTCACTGATCATTCTAGATTTGTGTCCAAACCCAAAGGAAATGATGAAATGGTAAACAACAATCTCCCTAGAGGTGCACCTCTTCTGTAGTAGAGAGTCCCTCCATCCAACCAAACAAAAACTTGTCAGGTCACTCACTAATGTGTGTAATTGAAGAAGATGATGACCAGAGTGTCATGTGTCTGGAGGAGGCTGAATCAGGGAGCAGTTCATATGCTTCTGACAATGACAAAGCTAAGACAATTACTGGTCTTGACTCTCCTGTAACTAAAGTTTGGGATAACAAGATCTTCAACTAAGAATTTGGGATGGCAACATTTGGTCTTGTTCTTCATGGTCACTTTGGCCTCTTTGGATGTTGTACAAGAATGTTCATGTAAATATTTAAGGATAACATATTTCTTTCCTCATATCATATATGACCATGCTTATTTTAATGAAATTATTCTCTTTTTAATTGAGAATGATCCACCTTGATGTATTTTTTGGTTTATAAATTTGTTAATATTATTTTAGTACATTATTCTTAACAAAAATATAAAAATTACAATCATTTTTTTGTCAATTTTAAACAAATTAAAATAAAAATACTTAAATTGATCACACTAAGAAAACTTTTCAACTATGTTTACCAAACAGTATTTTTCCAAAGTTACTTTTCAAGGCACTTTTCAATTACAGCTCACCAAACGGTCTTTGTATTTCACCAAATTTCTTTAGACTAAAGGTCTTTGCATTAATTCAAAGACTTTCCCCACAAGCTGAACCAAACACACCAATACTCGTTTAAAATTCATTGATAGAGTTGACAAAAGACACCGTGGACGGTCAGAATTGATGGAAGAGGAGAGGCGCTGCTTTATAATTGTTTCCATCATGGCTCATGACTTACCGACATCAATGCCATATCCAATATTATCAATGTCCACGTTTAGTACCTGCCAACGGATCTTGGAAGACGATAGGTTCTGCATGTTGTCGGGTATGACTGGTTTTGCAAGAATTTTTTTCCAAAGGAACCCGCTCGACACGAACAAGAAGAAGATAACAATATTATATCATATGAATCACAATGAGGGACATGATACCAAAAACATGAAACTTATAAAACATTCTCTTTCGGCTAACCCACGTGTACCCTTTTTTATCAAATTATTTGAAGATGTATTTCAATTTCGTTTAATTGAACGAGTGTTCATTAGTAATTTCCCTCATTTAATTTTTTAAGAAATTCACTTTGGAATAACAGCACATCATGTCCGTACAAGTGTCAAATTTGAACATGTTGTTATTCAAAGGTTTGACACTTCACATTGGCTTCAAGGCTTTGCTCTTATAGGTGTCAAATATGAGTTTCCTCGACATGTTTATGTTGTCTCCATATGGTGATGGTACTAGAGACGTTAAACCTAAAACTAGGGACGTTAAACCTAGATGTACAACCCGACACATGTTTATCATGACTGTGAGTCGATAATTGACCACCGATCTTTTCATTTCGATGCAGTCCCAAACTGTTTTGTGGAGCTAATTTATTGTCTGAATACGGGCCGGGATAGCCCAAATCCTGCCCAGAACGCGCGTGCTCTCGCAGCCAACCACGCCTTGATATTCCCCACTCGTTCCCCCTGCCTGCAATTCCTGCAATTTATTGTCACGCATAGGGGTGTCATTGGGTCGGGTTGGGTCAGGTTGGGGTTTGATGTTACCCGACCTGACCCAAATCGTAAAGGGTCACATATACCAAACCGGCCCGAAACACATTAGACCTCATCGAAAATTTGGGTCGGGATCTTTTCTCTCTCTCTCTGGGGTTAGTTAAACCCTTTTAAAAGCTCGAGAATTTGAGGCTGCAGTTCTTCGTCATGAAGCTTCTCAATCTTTTTAGAAATTGACTAGGCACTGCGAATCGCAATCAAGATCCTAGCATATAAATCTTTGACGGTAGCTCTGGTTTTGTCCATCATGGGTCCATCATCTCCTCTGACACCTTGGTTTCTCAAACGCGTGCAAAGTTTCTGAAAAACCAAATGCCAATAAGATTTGGTAACAGCCGAAACTATCAAGTAGTGCCTATAGCCACAAGTAAGACAGGAGAGATGATGTATATAAGCTGATAGAATACCCTGCATCAATTGGAGTTCTTGTCACAATCCATCATAGCTGATAGAAGCATATAAGTATAAAAGCGAAATTCTCAAAGATAGCTCGCTGCTGTTTTTATTTTTTATTTTTGAAGCATCAAAGTTACCACCCAATGTACTTTCAAAAATAACAAGACTACTTAGGTTCTAATTGCTAATAACCTCCACTTAACAAGTTGCCCACCACCACATTAGAAGACAGAATGATCATCGTTATGGAGGTTAAGGTTTCTCTTTCCAAATCTGATATAGAAACACAGTCCATATCAACTTACATGTATAGATGCCGACTGCCATATTTGAAGGAGAAAGATACATAATGGAACAAAAAACAAGATAATTGCTCCAATAATAAGAACTTCTGTTAATTCTCATAGTTCCCGTGGAAACCCATTTCAGTGGGAACACAAAAGTTCAATTGAAGCGATAAGTGAAAAGACATTCTTACACATGAACCAGAATGTAAAGCTTTTTTCCAACAAATAACTTATAAAAAGACAGCACAAGAGGTTCAAAGATCAGCCATATTTAACATCTAAATCAGTGGTGAAAGAATATGCCTTCGTGGGAATGACCATCTTTTATGGGAAGGTTTTCAGTTTCCACACCACCATGCAAATTATAGAATTGAAAACTTAAAAAGATATCTGGAAGCACTTGCAAGACTAGTGTGATTAAAAAAAATTTCAATGGACAATTTGTTTATGATGGATGGAATCCTTTCAAGATACAGAGCAGTGTATCATCACCAACAGCTCTCCCGCACAGAGTAAAATTCAAAGGGTCCTGAACCCCTGTTTGCAACTTGTGCACTAAAATATCTACATCACAGAACCTCTGGTTTCATCCACCAACCCAATATAGCAAGTCTTCCCAACATCTCTAAGATCATATGGGGTTAACTACTACTACCCCCATCACCAGCAAAGGCTAGCCCATATGCTAAGAACAACACCAAAATGCGGCTAGACCACATAAACTCAAGAATGCCTACATCACTACCTCAGCTCAGCCTAGAGTCCCAAGATTTCCTTCCAAACAGAAGCCAAAATATATATATATATAAAGAAAAAGACGGATTAGCCCATCCACCGCAAGAATTCGAACTGCTTTAAAAAGACCGCGCATCGTTTCTCGACGTTCTTTCGAGACGAGAACCCGAAACCCCGCGCGACGCGACTCCAGACCCGTACTAAGGACCAATCCAATCCCCCCACCCTCCCAGCACAGCCTACCACAAGAGCCAATTCTCCACAGAAAGAGACCGAATCTCTCCCAAGGAAAACAATTCAAGCCCCGTCCAGCTCAAAAAGAAGCAGGCTCGAGCGAAGAGAGCGACCTCAAACAGAGCCCTAAAAGAGCACCCGCCTCCTCCTTCACCACCACCATAGCCAATCGAATTCGGAAAAAGAAAAAAAAAATCAACAGGAAAATTCAACGAAGAAGAAGGACGCCGAAGCTCCTCGCGGATCAAGAAATCGATGGAAGCACGGACCTGAGGGGTTTTCTTGAGCGAAGGCACAGTCGTCGGAGGAGAAAGGCGGAGCCGAGAAGGAGAACTGGCGGCCAAACCTTTAGGGTAAACAACGATGAGAACGGGTTTGTGTTTGTTGGCTTGTTTGGATTTCAGAGTTAATGTGTTCCGGGTCGAACAATGTTCCAACCCTGACCCGACCCTAAACATATTTTTTTGCTTGTTTTATATTTGTTACTCGAACAGCCCAAATCCTGCCCGGAACGCGCGTGCTCTCGCAGCCAACCATACCTTGATATTCCACTCGTTCCCCCTGCCTGCAGAACCATCTGCAGAGCACCTCTCTTTCGTGGCCAAAACCTCTCAAAAATCTCAGTAAAACTCACTGTGTTTCACTTGTTTCCGACGAGTTGATGTGTTATCTTGATGATTTGATTCGTAGGTGTACCTCTCTCTTCGATGGCTCTCGTCCCTCCCCGTCAATTCTACCCATCGACGTTTCATGGGAACCGCTTCATTCTATTCAGGTATGGCTCTCCAATTCATCGCAAGACCGACTCTCTGTGCGCGGCGAAGTTTAATGCTCTTTCTTTCGCGTCCGTTGAACAAACCCTTTGTAGAAAATCGAGCATGTCAGCTCCTGCTAGAGGAAAGCCCATTTCTTTATTCAATCCCAGCTTAAGCTTTAGTAGCAGCAACGGTTGGTTATATAAATGGAATCAACCCAACAGGCAAAACAGCCCCAAACAGCCTCAGGCTGTGATGAATTACAGAAATAGTGGCGACGGCGGCGGTGGTGGTGGGTCCACGATGTAGAGGATTGTGGAGAAATTGAAGAAAGTTGGATATATGGATGATGGGTATGAGAGGAGAGAGAGAGGCCGGAAAGAGTGGTGGAGAAAGGATCTGTGGAGGATATCTTTTATGTGGAGGAAGGATTGTTGCCAAACACACGAGGTGGGTTTTTGCCAGAGTCAAGAATTGCGGAAGCAAATGTGATTGGGGAGAGCAGTGGAGCAAGGTTTCCATGGGAGAAGCCAAATGGGAAGGGGGAGGAAGAAGGGTGGTCGGCGAGGAGTAAGAGCAAGACGTCGGTGGCGGAATTGACACTTCCGGAGCCGGAGCTAAGGAGGTTGAGGAACTTGACTTTTCAGACGAAGAGCAAGATGAGGATTAAGGGAGGTGGTGTTACACAGGCAGTCGTGGACACGATTCATGAGAGGTGGAAGTCTTCAGAGATTGTGAGGTTGAAAATTGAGGGTTCGCCTGCACTTAACATGAAGAGGACACACGAGATATTGGAGGTATGCTTCTTGCACATATGTTATCAATTTCTCACGTCTCGTATCATTTAGTCCCTCTTGTTAACAGGGAATCTGTAGTTAATGTAATATGCAGCTTGATAGAAAGGTCCACCAGGCTTGTACCTATACTGAATTTAATCGAGGTGCTGGTTTTCTTGTTTGATGTTCATCAAGGCAGCTGAGGTTGATTTGGCAGCTTCATGTTCTTTCTGTTTCAGCCACATAGGCTACATTCAACTATTGATTTCACTGAAAATGAGCGAGAGATATGCAACCTGTGTTTAGATAGTCAGATTTGTTCTAGCGGAATTTAAGAAGGTTGCTAATTTTCATTAGTCGGTGATCTAGGACTCAAACTGTAGCATGTTTTAGATGGATTTCAGCTTCCAACAATTGGACAGTGTTCAGAGTATGTCTTTTGATCATGTGCATCTGGCCCAAGCTGTGGTCAGTAATCAGATAAAGTTATGATCACCTTTCACATAACCATTAAGATAGAACTCACCCTTTGTTATTTAAAGTTTCTAGTTTAATTAACAATTTTGGTAGAAACTGGAAGTATGACATGAAGGTAAAGGCTGGCTGTGGTAGATAATTATTCACTACCATTTTCAATTAGACAAGTATGAATAATTTAAACCCATGGAAATGGAATATGAGCATTCTAGCTTGTTCTCTCTATCCACAATGCTGCTAGGCACTATGGCCTTATATTAATATCTTTTAATTTTCACGCTTTATAGTGTTGCAGAAACCAACCTAATTAACGGTACTATTAAAGCATATTGAAGTAATTTTATCTATTGATGATGCTTGTATGCACATGTACAGAGGAAAACTGGTGGTCTAGTGGTATGGAGGTCTGGAACGTCCATTTCGTTGTATAGAGGTGTGAGCTACAAGGACCCTTCAGTGCAACTGAATAAACGAATATTTAGAAAAGAAGGGAGCTCAGCTACTTCATCAACACCTGCTGATACCATTGGTAGGAATCCTTCGCAATATGGAATCAATGAGGATGCACAGGCATCTGAAATTGCGTCTGAGAATAAGGATACAGGATCAATGCCAGAAGTTGAATATGAACATGAAATGGATAAATTGCTAGATAGCCTGGGTCCTAGGTACAAAGACTGGCCAGGATGCGAGCCCTTGCCTGTGGATGCAGACATGTTGCCTGGAACAATTCCTGGTTACCAACCTCCTTTCAGAATCCTTCCTTATGGAGTACGAGCAACGATTAGCCAAAAGGAGGCAACGGCTTTGAGAAGACTTGCTAGAGTACTTCCTCCACATTTTGCTTTAGGTATGTGATGTCATGGTCTTACTTGGTTGGCTCTCATAGTGGCATTCTCATTGTTCTTTAATTCTCTCGTATCCAGGAAGAAGCAGGCAGCTCCAAGGTTTGGCTGTGGCCATGATCAAGCTATGGGAAAAAAGTTCAATTGCAAAGGTTGCACTTAAACGTGGCGTAATGCTTACAACTAGTGAGAGGATGGCAGAAGATCTTAAGGTAATTGCTCCAGGAAACTTGTCCAACCCATTAAGTACTATGTACGTTGTTTTTTATCTGATAGTTTACTCTATTGATGTCTCTGGTAATTTGTTAGTGAACCTCAAAAACGATGGTTTTCCATAGAATTGTGATCAATTTTTTTGCATGTTTATTTTCTCACGATGACAGTTTTTCGCTTGAATCTACCAAAATTTTTTTATGCCGATCAAGACAGTTCATAAGGAATCTACTAGTTTGTTTTCTGATCGCATCGACTTGCATTGTTTTGCCTTCTTTTCATGAGCAGTAGAAAAGTATGGTTTAAGTTGAGCTTTTTGATATAGAAATTGACAGGGGGGATTCTGCTCTCGAGAAACAAGGACTTCTTGGTCTTCTATCGAGGTAAAAATTTTCTCTCACCAGAAGTCACTGAAGCATTATTGGAGAGGGAAAGATTAGCAAAGTCCCTTCAAGATGAGGAGGAGCAGGCTCGCTTGAGGGCATCAGCCTTGGTTGTCCCAACCAATCATATGTATGAGCAGCCTGGAAATACTGGTACGCTTATGGAGACTCTTGATGCCAATAAAAAGTGGGGAAAGAAGTTGGATGAACAGCACAAAGAAAAAGTTATGATAGAAGCAGAAATAACAAGGCATGCAAGCCTTGTCAGGAAGCTCGAAAGAAAGCTTGAGTTTGTGAGTATTCTCATTTCTTGTACAGCATTTCTCTTTGCTTTAAGAGCATAAATGGCCTCTTCCTGTAAATAGTTGTTGTTAAACCAAGCATCTTTGGTTCTGGTGAAAGCAAAACTCTTGTTGATGGTTCACTAGTGATTAATGTTGTGCTTGAAATTTTCATTCATTTCTGCCAAAAAGACATGTTTTCCAAAGTATTCATCAGATAGGTAAGGTATTGATGCATGGTTGAATTCAATAATGAAGTGTGTAATTTATGTCTTACTATGCTGAAGCATCAGCGGACATGGTGTTAGTACTAAATGTGCTATCTGCTTACAACCTAAATTTGAATAAATCTCCTAGGCTGAGAAAAGGCTATCTCGAGCCGAAAGAGCTTTGTCAAAGGTTGAGGAGTTCTGAAAACCGGAAACAGCAAGCGCAGACCCAGAAAGCATCTCTGATGAAGAGAGATTCATGTTCCGCAAGATTGGCTTAAGGATGAAAGCATTTTTGCTTCTTGGTAGAAACTCTTGACATTACCATTCACGTATGTAAACCCAGGAGACCAATGCTTATATTGCTGATTGATCTCCTTCTTCCAGGAAGACGGGGAGTTTTTGATGGTACGGTGGAGAACATGCACTTGCACTGGAAGTATCGAGAACTGGTGAAGATCATAGTGAAGGCAAAGACCTTTGACTCTGTTAAGAAAGTAGCATTGGCTCTTGAAGCCGAGAGTGGTGGGATCTTGGTTTCTGTAGACAAAGTCTCCAAAGGGTACGCCATTGTGGTGTTCCGTGGAAAGGATTATAAGCGGCCTTCCACCTTGAGGCCGAAGAATCTTTTGACAAATAGGAAGGCTCTGGCTCGTTCTATTGAGCTTCAAAGGCGTGAGGTATGTCTATACAACTGCATCTATTTTCACCAAAATTCTTGATTTTCTGGTATTAAATTTGCAGGTACAAACATATCTCACCTTGTTTGATGTGCATGTTTGCATGTATCTGTGCCAAAGCTAGTGGTCTGCTCTAATAATATGTTCCCATCTTTGTTGAGTTCCAGATATTAAAACAGAGTGCACTTGTGTGTATGGTAATTGGTATGCTTGGCTGGTAATTTTCCATTGCAGTCTTGGTTTGAAGCACATTTCTGAATATTGTGGGAGCACAATGGCATGAGTCACTTGTTGATGACCTGATGGCTATCTAGCTTTGTTGAAGTTACTTGGTTTTCGGATTTAGATGTCAAAAGCACCTGCATTGACACTGTTCATGTGACAATTGTCTATTTTTGGGGAGGGGATAACATAGAAATTTCTGACAGTTTCTTTGTTTCGTTGAAACAGGCATTCCAAAATCACGTGGCCAATCTGCAGAAAAAGGTGGAGCAACTTCAATCTGAGATCGTAAGACCCCCGTTACTTGTTGAATTTTGCCAGTTTGGTTGAGTTGTTTAAACAGCAATATACTTAAGTTACTTGCATATTCATAGGAACAAATGGACCGCATGAAAGAAAAATGCAACGACGCTTTTTATGACAGATTAGATTCTGCTTACCCCACTGATGAGGAGGACAGTGAGGTATACCTTATTTTGTTCTTTTCTTTTTCTTTTTTTTTTGGTAAGAAGTTTTGTTCTTATCTTGCTTTTCCTTATATCTATTTTAAATTAGGTTCCAAGATTCCTGTTTCTTTGTGTTATCTGTTTCTGATCCTTTTAAATAGGAGGAAGGAGATGAGGCATATCTGGGGATGTATAACAGCGAAAATGACAGTGGAGACGAACCCAGCAATCCAAGTTATAAACTGCTCTCGGAAGCTGATTTTTCAGATGATGAAGAAAATGAGGAATCTCAACCAGATTCAGAAGACCTGACTGCACGTGCATATGCAGTATCGAGCACCACCGTGGATGCCACCGATCATGAGAAAGAAATTGGTCATAATTGGTCCTAGTTGCAGAACTGCACAGAAGAACGACATTCAAGCATTTTCTGGCATCAACATTGAATGCTTGGACAAGATTATAGCTTAAGCTCGCATAAAGGAAGCATGATAACGATGGAAGCGCTTGTGGCTATAGTTTTGCAGGTGTGAGATGTCTTCTCCATCTCCTGTACAGTCGGCGTGGGTTATAATCTGAACACGGTGGGTTTCACATGGCTGACCAATGTTCAACAATTTGATTAGATGAGGCAGTGCCATGCAATGCGTGACTCTTTAACCTTTTCTGGTACGGTATCACGTTGCTACACTGTGGCCGGTTCAAAAGGGAACCCGACAGTTAGAAATCCGAACGCTTACTGGCATAGAAAGTTCTTGGCAAGATCATGACTCGTCGGGCGGATGATGGTTTTTTTGTATTTTTCTTCTTTTTCTATTTTGTTGGGACCATCTTGAATAACATCGCCAATGATATCAACGGATAAATTGACTCTTTAGTTATTCAGAGGTTCCAAACCGTGCCTTAATATATCTTCATATTCTATTGAAGGGTCTTCTCTGTAACTAATGCTGACTTTGCTTCTAACCTTTGACTGAACTTTATGTGGACTTCTCCCAATAAGCAGATTAAAGTTAAAACCATTATTTCAATTGCTAAGTGATTAGGGTTTATCCACATAGACAGATATCCAGGTCGACTTTGACCGCGATAAGCGGTGATACTTCTGCCATATCTGCCATCATTTATTTAGGTTGATCCATAACAATATCACATTCTTAATTCAAAGGGTTAAAAGCGATACCACTTTGACTCCATCATGTTGAAAAGGTCCTGTACCCATCTGCAAAGCGCAGTTGGTCCAGTAGGGCTATCGGCATTCCATTCACACGAGGATTTCGACTTTACAATCTCACGTGTCCGAAAATATTCTGGCATCAAAATCCGTTTCGCCATCATCGCTCTGTCTCAAACACACATGAGCATTATTCTATGGCGATAAACCTTATATTAATCCGTTGACTCAAGGCTCTTAGCCATCCTGGTGTGGTGTGTGAACGCAGAAAAGTCATCTGAGCCAAAATGGTTTAAAAAAGCAGAGAGAAATTAGAAAGTCAACCTCCATCCTAGTCATCAGCCGGTCTGGAGAACTGCTGATCTCATCTGATGGACTTCCTGCTGGCCGTTGATTTTGCATCAGACGGACTGCGCTCCCCGTACAGTACCAGTGGGTTTTAGGTTAAAACCGAAGACTTGTCCTCACGTTTGACCAGCTTCCGACAAGGACCTCCGAGCTGCCCCCACACCTCAAAACTTTTCCATGGAACCGCATGCGCAAAATTTGACCGCATAGGAGTCTCCGAGACTAGAGACAACATAGTTGACCACGTTTTTATTTCCTAGCAAGAAATGGGGAAAAATGCCACATTTTATATCGTGCTCTTCGAGCCTCTCGTGCGGGGAGAAAACGCCATTTCAGGAGGAGGACCGTTATATATATTAACTGCTGCTGCAGAAATTTGAAAATCCCCGGCAAAAATTGAAGGGAGAGAGAGAGAGAGAGAGAGAGAGAGGAAGGGGTGTCATGGATTTGTTCTTCCACGAAGAGGTTCAAAGCGACATCTTCTGGTGCGATCAACTGGTGGAGCCGCCGCCGCCGCCGCAGCTGCTGCCACTGCCGCCGGCTAACCAAAGCGCCTTTTCACCGTATACAAACCGGCTGCCGTGTCAAGACCGAGGGTTCATGCCGACCCCGGGGAACAATATGAACAAGCGGGTGATGGAGTTCTTGAAGAGGAGCTGGGCCGAACCGAGCCAGATCCAAGAATTCGACCGCGAACGGGGTTTTCGACACATGTTGAGCGAGAGGATGAGGAGGGAGAAGCAGAAGCGTAGCTACTCCTCATTGCTCTCCGAATTGCCTCATGGTACCAAGGTTTGTAAAAGCTATAATCTTTGTTGAGCGGTTTAACTCTCGACACCAGACGGAGCTTCAGAAAGCAGACTCGCATTCCTGCACAGGCCACTTCTTGTAACTAGCCCGCCGCGGCAGGCTGCGGATAGGGAGTAATAGCTTTTCGTGAGTAAGATTTTCTGCGCCTCTCTAACTCCGTTGCGAATCTCTGTTGCAGAATGACAAGAACTCCATCGTCCAAACAGCTTGCATGAGTATCAAGGAGCTGGTGAAGTACAAGCAAGAGCTGGAGAGACAAAACTGGGAGCTGAAGTCTGGTCTGAGCGAGAAGAGCGGAGGGGACAAAGCTGGAGGGACCAAGATCAGAGTCAAGATTGCGAATCCGACGTCCGGGATTGATTCTATGTTGGAGGTCCTCAAGTGCCTGGACAACATGGAACTGAAAGCTACGGCGATTCAAACGCAGTGCTCGGCCGACCAACTCTTCGCCGTGATCGAGGTTGAAAATGAGGTATGTGCACAACAATCCGATGCCGATGTACACTAATCACAGTTTCATGTTCTTCGCACGTGAGTTTCATTTTTCTTGAATGTAAATAAGAACTTGTACGATGTTCATGCAGCACAAGCACGAAATTTTCCCTGTCCATGGAAAGGTCGGGCGTCCTTCGTTTCTATTGCCAAAGCATGAATTTCGAAAACCACATTTTTTTCATGCGCCGTCTCTTTTCGCATGTTCTTTTTTGTTGTGTCGGATTGATTGTCCGTTTCTGGTGTCCGGCTTGTGTACTGATACGTCTTATTTTCATGGGCAATTTTGCTTATGTTTTTATGACGTCCCGAGAGGTTTATCTACACATGAACATAAGCTCGATCAAGTTCCAGAAATAGTTGGTCAGGGTCATGAAGAAGAGAAAGGAAAGGTCAAACCTAGCGAATAGATTAGTGATTACATTCCTTAATTAGCTGTATTAGCAGCCGTTAATCGGCAAGACTCGCACGTGCAACGTTAGACGACAATGGCTTTTTGCTAAAAATTATTTAGTCATTTGACTAATCATCCTGTTTTGTTGATGCGAGAAGATTGAAGCCGCACATGTTGAAAAGGTCATCCAGTGGACCCTGCTCGAAGCCGAGAGGAAACTTCATCCCAATAGCTACGAGGGCAAGATGGACTGGTTGAGCTAACGACAGATGAACATCGACGCCAGGTTTCTTCCACGTCGGTTCGAGGCTTCCCTTACTTGCATGTTTGTAAATAGGACGAAGTTTCCCTCCGGGTGCTTTTAGTCGAGTGGTCACAAATTATGGATGTCATCTATGTACAGATCTGATCAAATAAAATGTGGGTCATGTCTGTACCTGTAGCTCGCTAATCGAAAGTATAGTTAGAGTCCTCTTCGATTAGGATTGTTGGGAACTATAGTTCTTGTAAGAAAAATCTTCAAATTTTCCTATCGAATAGCTCTCGAGGCTTTTATATTTGCTCAAGTTTCATTTGCCCAACTCTATGGGAAAGTATATTCATATCGAGTGTTATAAAATTAAGAATTGAGATGAATCATCGATGAAAGAAGCGATTGATCTGTTTCACTCGTGCAAAGTATACGCATAAAGCTTTCGGAAGCTTTCTAATCGGTTCACGCAAAGGCATGACATGCCACCCACTCAAGTATAGAAAAGTAGTATTACGTGATTCTAGTGGGTAAACCAAAAATATCAACGTTGAAGGGTCAAAAACGCCGTCGAAGGAGCCCGATGACTTGGCGTTGAGATGTGAAGGGGGGTCAACAAAACCGCTAATCCAAAACAGCGGAAAGGTACCAGGAATTGACGATTCGAGCGAGAGCGACCCGCCAGGTTTGATGGCCTGCCAGTGCTTTTCTGACCCTTCGGAGTCACGCACGCACACACTCGTGTGAGGCAACTGAGGAATCTCGGAAACATTGTGGGGAATCTTCTCGTAGGTTGTCCCCGTACACTGACGTGATCTAAGGTTTTCATTCATAGTCGAGAACAGATAATTGAATGGGATGTGGCCATGTGGAAATTGTTTTTCATTTGTGTTCCCACCTACTGTTTTTCTTCATCAGATCCCATTCGGTTCTAAGATTTTGGCTGCATTTCGTTTAACTTTGGAAATAAATCTTGAAAAATGCAAAAATATTTGGCCTAAAGAATTTTGGAAAAATACAGATTATGTTTGGTAAAATATTCTTTATAAAACTATTTTTGACGTAAAAAGTGCTTGACAAATCTATTTTTATAAAGAACTTTGGAATCTCATTTTTCTTTTTTTATTAAAAATATTAAACTATTTGCCGATTACAATGAAAGTAATGGTACTTTTGCAACAATGAGAGATAAAATCGAAAAACTAAAATATTTATGATAATAGTTTTGAGAAAAAAAAGTAATTTCAGTATTTTTTTTTGGTAAAAAAAGTAATTTCAGTATTTGTATTTGGTTAAATGCTGAAAATTCAAAACCAATCCCAATCAATATTAGGCTTTCGGCTTTCCCAACGTCAGCATTTGATTGAAACAGACTTGCCAAACACCCTGACATTTCCTCAAGGGATTTTCAAGGCTGAAAGTTTTTTAGAAAAGCTAAACCAAACGCATCCTTTGAATCTCACCATAATCAATCCCAAAAAGTTCTCGCCAAATTTATCTCTCTCTCTCTCCTGGGGTGTCAATGGGCGGTTGAATTCGGGTTTCCATCTATAGCTGAACTGAACCCAAATGTTATACAGGTCGGGTCGGGCGTTTATTTTTTTTATTTTTTTTTATTTTTTGTGGGGGGTGGGTGGGCGCTTCTTCTTCCCTTCGCATTTTTCCGTTACAACAACCTCCTGAGTTGAACAGCGCCGCAAACGAGAATTTGACTGGCGACAAGGCGCCTCCAAATCTGGCACGACTCTCCAGATATGGAGATGATGAGGCTCCATGACCGCCTGTCTCATTGAGATCTAGACGGTCATGGAGGAGAGAACTAGAGCTCGATCGTGGGTGACAGTGAGCTGTTTCAAACGACCATGGATGACGGCTTGTCAAGCTCCACAAGGTCGTAGGTGAGCTGTTTGCTTGCATTAATTCGGAGACACTGCTGAACATGGAGGTCGGGTGAGTCATCCATGCATCTAAGGTGAGGGGGAGAGGAGATGCAGGCACTAAGCCTAAGAGCGTCTCTGAGTACTACGAAATTGTAATTGCCAAGGAATCACAATACCCTCTGAAAGCCTTCACCTTCGCATTAAAAAATAGTTGTTTCGGAACGACTGGGGTACATGACCCGGAAAGCCAAAAAAAAAAAATTGAGCAGCCTAGAACACCCAAATTCTTTTACCAATCACCGAAACCTCAAAGACCTGAAATTTCCAATGATTCAATATGGATCAGGTCGATCCGGGTATTTTTGACACCCCTAGTCTCTAGTCTACAGGCCGTCCTATCTCAACAAGGTCTCCCCAACGCCCTCCATGACCTGGCCGATAAGCCAGATCCCTAGAACCTCCTCCAGATCTCATAAGCTTTCGCCAATTGCGTCATCAACAACAACGAGACAGAACTCAGCATGCAACAACGAGCTTCTCCTAGGGTGACAGATGGCCACCTCGTAAGAACTGGCGGTGGAAGGCCGAGTCGTAAAGAAGAATCTTACTAACCATGAACAAGCCCATTTACTCGAAAAGAAGTATCTATTTGTTGTGATGTGAAGGCCAACCGATTTGATGTTCGATGTCCGTGGGCAACCAAGAGCAAATCTACCAGACGACTTCAATTCAAGTAACAAGCTGGAACTCATATGTACTCTTAGTACTCAACGGTGCGTGAATACCACATTCCATGCATCAACATTCCATGCACGGTGATTGCTGATGATTCGACTATAGCATAAACACTAATTACTAATTTCTCAAATTTGCATCTTTTTATCCGGGCTTGGAAACTTGATTAACCCAGGATCATAACCGCATTCTTTCCATGTATAAGACATAACAGGACAGGCCAACTAGAAAATGTTCAGCACCACGACTTCATAAGAGCACTATTACCGCACAATGTATGAACCATCCAGAAAATTAGCAACAATAGGTGAATGCTTCAACTGCTACCACAACTTATATTTTAACAAAATGAAGAATTCTGCCTCAGAAGTATCTCTGATACTCGAAACATAAGCTAAAATAACATAGCAACTGACATCCAAAATGATGATGGTCGTCCTTGCAAAAAGAAACACAGACGGATGAGACCTCTCAGGTTGCCCCGTCGATTTTACTTGAGAGGAATGAACCTCGACGAATGGGTGGCACCAATACCTGGTCTACCGTGCTTGACAGGCTTGTAACTGATGGAGAATTCGGCCAGGTAATGTCCAATCATCTCAGGCTTTATTTCAACTTGGTTGAAGGTTTTACCATTGTAGACTCCAATGATGCTTCCAATCATCTCTGGAACAATGATCATATTGCGCAGGTGAGTTCTGACTGGTTCAGGTTTCTCACCAGGGGGAGCCTCCCTTTTCTGATCCATCAGACAAAAAAAGATTCAATGACCATGGATTATCTTACCAGTAAGTAGATAAATAATATATATCAAGAGTTTTTACATAAGGAGCATTTTTTTCAGGAAACAAGCATTCATAATAGGAAGTAAAATACAGCATGAAGCTGTAAATTGAGTCAAACATAGCCGAAGATGCAATGATCTATCAGCCTCTATGCCTGGCTAGAAGAGAGCAAAAAACACCTCTCTGGAAAGCAAAATTTTGGTCCTTTAAATCAAAGTGGAATCCATTATGATAGTTCACAAGTATCTCGCAAGCTTGAGAACTACAACATCAAGCATGAGCTTAATTACGAGTCAATGTTCTCTTTTTAACTTTCAGAATATTCCACTATATATCATTCTGGGACTTAACAAATCCTTTATCAATCAAAACTATGACCCAGATGACTTCAAAGTACTAATGACCAACAAAGAAAGAAGACACGGGAGTATCTAAAATTTCCTATAAACTAATGTATTTGGAAGCCAGTTCTCTTAAATTTTTTCATTTTCAAAAAGAAACAACATCCCAAGGGAGCATGTAAGATGGATTTAGTAGGCAAGCAGCACTTTGGGCAATTCACCTGTGGATCCATCTCAGCGGTTGTCTGGCCGCCGCTGATTTAACAGCTATTAGTTTCTGCACAAACGCTTAAGGCCACACTACCAAGTAGAGGGAGGCCTATACACAGGTGCAGAACTCCTATCATATTCACTAATCCCCACATTGCTCTTAACTAAATACCAAGAAACTTATTTGATCACAGGAACGGTTCAGCAGTCAGCCCTGATGATCCCACTCAAACTACTCTATGCCCCAAAGCGTTGTCAAGTCAACGAATTTTCAAAGCGTCGGGTTTCGACATAGAACTTGAACAAACTTTAAGCATTTCACCGTTCTTATAAATTTATAATAACAGATCCTGTTGATTAGGGAAGACTTAAATATTGCTCTCAACCATACACTGCTATGCTTTACCTCAGCCCCATCCACTCCATTCAAAAACAGAAAGCCCCCGAAGCAGTAAGTATCAACCATTAAAATGGTAAAGCACCAATACTGACCCGCAAATCGATCCCACAAAAGCTACCAGATTTCAAATTCGATGCGCAAAACAAACCAATACTACAGAAATCTAGCTCATTTTCAGTAATACAGTCTAATCAAACTCGCTGATTAGATAGAGGCAAATAACAATAAACGAAAACAAGCAAATTACCGCTTTGCGCAGCTTCTTAATCAGGGCCATGGGCTTCCTCTTGAGACCCCTCTGGAACCTACCCACATCATCAAATCAAACCACGAAAACAACATCATCGCTCGCCAGTCCAACCTTCGACCAATCTTTAAGATCTCGCTACAATACAGCAAAAGGGCAACAAGGTACCTTCTGCGAGCCCGGGCGGTGAAGAGCTTGACGAGCTCGTCCGTGGACATGTCGAGGAGCGCGTCCAGGTCGACCCCCCGGAAGGAGAACTTCTTGAACGTCCTCTTCTTCGGCTGCTGGCCCGCGACCGCGACGTCGGCCTCCACGTCCGCCTGCAAAAGGGACCAAAACCCCGCAACCCCCCATCGGTAAGCTAGACTCAGCTCAAAAAAAGAAGATCAAGATGAAGAAGATGAAGAAGATGATGAATAAGAAGAAGAAGGAGTCACCATGGTTGCTCTCTGCTTGCGGGAATCGGGGAGATCCGATGCGGCGGAGGAGCTCGAGCGAGGAGGAGGTGGTGGTGGCCGCTAGGGTTTTTTGAGAGACTGGGAGATGAGGGTTTATATAGGGAAGTAGAAGTGGTGGAGCGTAGCCCTAGATTTTCTTGTGGATTTGGGCCGTTGCATTGGGCCTTTCTATTTGCTTCGATTGAATTTGGGCCTATTGGGCCTTACATGGATTTCTTTAGGCTTTTTTTTTTTTTGGATGAGAACGAAAAATTTTAATCTACTTAATAGGGCAAAACGAAAAACCATTTGAAACACACAAAGAAGCGAAAAAAGAAGATTTAGTTGGTCTCACGAGCGTATCCCACGAAGTGCTTTCGGTATTTTTTGGCTCGTTTGTTCATGAATGTGAGAAAATATGTGTAGAGACCTTAATTTCGACCCTGAGACTTTTAATAGCCCCCAATAGACTAGTGGCTCGAGAATTGACTGCACTTGGACCATAATATGTTTGAGCTTGGTTAAAGTTGGAGTTGAATTCGAATGGATCAAGTACTTTGTTAAATTGAGCTCGAGCATGAAAATACTTAGCTCACTAATCTCGCAAACTTAATCAAGTAATTAATATTTAATCATTTTTTTTATATATGTATAGTAATTAATATTTAATCTATTTTAATTTATATGTATATGTATGTGTGTGTGTGTATAGACATATACATATACCTTCATAAGTGCAAATATATACCTAAAATTATTTAATCTTTGAATCATAGATTATTCTCTTGATTCGCGCTTGAGTTCAAGTTTAATTCAAGCTTCGAGTATAACTTATTGACCAATCAATTCAACTCAAGTTGAGCTCAAGCTTGAAATTCAAGCTATATGTATCTAGCTTTGAACACTGAAGTCAAGTCAAGTTCAATTATAGAGGTGTCAAAATGGGTTGAAAACCCATTTTTAGTAACCCATTTTTAACCTATATTGAATGAGTTGGGTCCCATATGGGTTAGTTAAGTTTTAATAAATAGGTTGTTAATGGATTGAGTTGTAAGCTAGTTATATGTGGATTTAAATGGGTCCAAAGACAAATCCATTTACAATCCATTTAGCTTAAAAATATTATTAGTTGAAGAAAGGAAACTCCACCTTCATGGTTTGTGATGAGAAAAGGCGAAGAAACAGAATTCAAAACGATGCCACCAGCAACAATGACAGTCTTGCCTTCAAAGTAATGGTGAGTTCATCTTTTGCACCTTGAACCTTCATAGCTCTCCTCTTCGTCCATCTTCACGTCTTCCCTTTCTCCAGCCTTCTAGAGTCGCCAACTCTCACAAGCTTCCCATGGTAATTTCACCATCGCTCTCCATGTGATTCTCTCTTGTTTCATTTGCTACTCGGCTTGTGGTTTTCAAGTCCATTGAGAATTTCTTACCAAAGTTTCAAGTTGATTGGCCTTTGTTGATGATTTAATTCCTTCTTATTTTGATGATTAGAGCTTCATGGAGGAATTAAAGCTCGATTTAGAGAAAATGCGAGGGAGCTTCATGAGTTTGTTGTTGCATCGCTGGTGGTGGAAGTATGAGCTGCCAATGCATGGAGGAAGGTTGCGATTGGAGATGGAGTTGGAAGAGAAGTTGGAGGCAAGGAGGATGTGAGAGAGCTTGGGAGAATTACCAAAAAAGTCCTAAACCTATTGCAATTGTGCCAATTCAGTCCTAAACTTTTTTTTTTTTACCAATTTAGTCCTAAACATTTTACAATTGTGCAAATTCAATCCATCTGCCCAAAATTGGCCAACCGACACTAACGTGGACGTTGGCCGACCGACGAATGATTTTTTTAATATTTTTTTATTTTTTTCGAAATTTTTAATTTTTCTTGAATTTTTTCCCTATTTTTTCTTCTTCCCGGCCAATGCCAGCCGACCAGCCAGAGGCGAGGGTCGGCGAGGTCAGCCTCGCCGGCCACTAACAAGGCTCGCCCCCACCAGCCATTGGCGAAAGCAAGCCTCGCCCAACCATGGTGAGGTCAAGCCTCGCCAGATCTGATGACGGTGGCCTCGCCGTCGTTGGGCAAGGCTCACCTTCACCAGTGGCCGGCAAGGCCGCCGTCGCTAGGGCGAGGCTCGCCCCCGCCGACGACTAGCAAAGGTGAGCCTCCCCCAGCGACGGCAAGGCTGCCGTCGCCAGCCCTCACCTCTAGGCGGCTGGTCGGCGCCAGCCAGAGGAAGAAGAAAATAGGAAAAAAAATATTTTATTTTAAAAAATTTTAAAAATTCGAAAAAAAAATTATTAAAAAATCGTTCGCTAGCCGACTAGCGTCCACATCAGCACCGACCAGGCAATTTTTGGCCGGATAGAAAAAATTGGCACAATTGTAAAAGATTTAAGACTAAATTGGCCAAAAAAAAAGTTTAGAACTGATTTGACACAATTTTAATAGGTTTATGACTTTTTTGGTAATTCTCCCGAGAGAGCTTGGACCTAACTATGGTTGGGGATAGCGGCAAAGGAGTCTGTGGGGGTTGTAACTTTGGGACGGATGGGAAGGCAAATGGGGTACAAAGGAAGCGATAGGGGTTGTTGCTTGGGGATAGAAGGGGAGGCTAATGGAGTGCTGCGACGACGGTGGGGACGGAGGGGGAGGTGGAGTAACCAACAATGGAGTAATAAGAGGAGCAAGAGATGGAGGAGGAGCCATGTTTAATATTTTTTTTAACATTTGTTGTAGATTACCTTTTAAAATCTATGGAGCATGGTTTTTTCTATTTTTCGGATGGGTTAAAAAAGTGCGTTTGGGTTTGAAATGGATTAAGTTGGGCATGATTCATTTAAATTGTTTAGGAATTAATGTTAACAGGTGAACATCGGTCTAGGGTCAACTCTGGACTATCCCAACCCGATCGATCTTTGATTCTTGGACCCTTGGACCTTATACTATGTAGATTGATCCTTGGTAATGAGACTTTAAGGTTGGTCTAATCTAGCCAACCATGTATATATTATATATAAAATTATATATTTTTGTCTATTCTAAACCCTAGCATCTGTGCCTCTGTTATTTCTCATGTGGTTCTGCAATGCAAATTAGAAAGTGGAAATCCAACCTTGATTCTAACAACAAAGAAAAAGAGTAACCCTCTTTGCTCACTCTAGCCTCTCCTCACTTGCCTCATGAATGCAGCTCAATTGATGAAATCATTTACTTGTCATGGCCCACCTCATGAACGCAATTGAACTAGTGAGTTCTCATTTTGTGCTTGATTTGAGAGCTTCAAGCTTATGTGAGTCTCGGTTTGTGCTAGATTTTTCTTTTTCCACTTCTACATCTTGGTTTGTGCTTGATTAGAGAGCTTCAAGCTAATGTGATTTATTAGTTTATGCTAGTTATTTAATATTTACAAGTGTTAAATCATGTCCTAATTTTGCTTCTTCTTTTTTTTTTTTTTGATACCCAGGGAACCCGTATAGCCGGCCGGCGGGTAAACCCTGGGGCGACATTAGCGAGGACCCACCACCCCAACATCGAGCTTAAGATCCCATGCGTCTTGCGAGATTTGAACCCTTCATCTTGGATAGACTTCATGGAAGCTCTTATCCAGCTAGGCCATTGCAGGCGGTGGTTAATTTTGCTATTTTTGTTTTTTCATTTAACTAGATAAACACGATTTTGGTTGTTGCATGTTTTAGGTGTCTTAAGTGATAAATGTGCGGGCTTTGGCAAATATTGGTTACACGTTGGTACTTAAATATTTATGTGAACTTAATGAATCCAGATAACATATAAACTAAAGTGGAGGGATTTTACGAGATAAGTCCAATGATAGAATCATCAGGCCATGAATGTGAAGAAGACTCAAAAAAGTCAATCGAGGTAGTTACTAATCATTCTCTTCTTTATAAGAAGCAAAAAAAGGATAATTCCATTGCATGGGATAATTCTTTGAGAATCATAGATGAAAAAACCAAACAAACATGTATGGCAAAGTGTATTCATCGTGGGAATGAGTACTCATGCTCTGTTAGTAATGGTACTTCAACAATGTTAAAGCACTTGAAAAAGTGTAATAAGTATCATCCCAATATAGATAAACAAAAAAACAAAAAAAAAACAAAAATTATTAGCAATACATAATGTAAATGTGGCTAGCAAACAAGACAAGGGGATACCAATACCAATACTAGAAGTGGTAATGTTTTAACGATGAGGAAGTTTGATCAAGATTGATCGTAATATTTTCGATTTCAACTCTTATTTTGGCCTTGACTAGTAGGCCAATGATTGGTACGCCAATGGCAAAACTAGGCCATGAGCCAACACAAAAGCCAATTATGAGTTAAATTGACTCGATTGAGACTTGGCAACCAAAAGGCTGAATATGGAGTGTTCAACCATAAGGATTGACCATGGGATGATCACATATCATCATGGATCGGTGGACGGTTATGGCTAGATTCAACCCTGTCAAGGCATAAGTCGCGAGTGATTCTATTCGATTGTTGTGCCGGTCATGGATGACCATGAATCGATCCAATGTGACCATGAGTTGAGACAGATTGATTGATCCCATACGATTACATGACAATCGATAATCGATTGTGGACGAATAAACTCGACATGGATCAATTTCGAATTGGCCATGACTAGTGACAAAAGACCTTGAACTACTTATCACTCAATTATTAATAGTTCAATCATAGATTGCTTTCTTGATTTGAGCTTGAGTTCAAGTTTAATTCAGCCTCGAGTAGAACTTTATGATCACTCAATTGAACTTGAGTTGAGATCAAGCTTCAAAAATCAAGATACACTGAGATTGGGTCTGAGTATCAAGCTTTGAACACTGAAGTCAAGTTCGAGTATTAAACTCGGTCAACTTGACTCGATTACACTGCTATTTGAATGTACATTTCACGTTCATTCCGTCAGTAACTAATTTGGCCTAGTTGAGGGCTCGAATTTTCATGTAGCGATGACTTAAGATACTCATAAGTTTGTCCTCTCGTCCCCTACACATTTGGAAACCCAAAATTGGATCCAAAGTGAAATATGTGTTTTTGTTTTTGCAATAGGATCATGACTCTTAAAATTATAACAGGTAAAAGCCACCAAAAACTCCAAATTATGACTATATTTATCTTAGAAAAAACTATTGATATAAAAATCTCAAAATATGTCAACGATAACACACCCAGACAAATACACGTGTAACACATCTATCAAGGTTTTGCCAAATGATTTTCTAGTTAAAATGACATTTTTTTTGTACTTCACTTAAGCCACGTGGATGTCATGTTGACTTCGTTATAATTTCATGTAGGCATATTTTTAATAGTGTTATGTAAATTTGAAATAAGTCTATGAAATTATTTCACAATGGGCATTACCTGAGGTTTTGGGCAGCTCTATCCCGTAATTAAAAAATGTCATATGAGTGACGACCAAATTGAGGGTTTTCTCCTCTTCTCATACAAATACACCCATGTCAAATCAATGTACAAACAAGGGACGAGACAAGCAAAAGCATAAATGTTTGACATAAGCCAGCCAATAATTAGAAGGGGGATTGGCCAGCTGAAACCCCGAGACCAAGACTTTCAGCGCTTTTGGTCTTCGACCTTCTTGACGACGGCCTTCAACTCGGAAAGGAGACGCGCCCTTGATGGCGATGGAAGAACGCCGTTCCAAACCGAACCGGGTCCGTAGATTGGGCTCGGATCCGGGTAAAGTTCGTATACCGACTCCGCGTCCGGGTTCAATTTGCCCAATGCGGTCAACCACTTGATCTCTTCTGGATCAACAAGTAGTTTGTTTCCCCCATCTTTCCATGCCATCAACTGCATTTCCCACGCTTCAATGTAGTCAAATTTCTAGTCCATGAGAAAGCTATCGACAGGGATAGGATAACCAATTGCACAGGCTAATCAATCATCATTGACTAAGACTTATAAGACAGGTAAAAACGGTTGATAAGCGAATCATGGGATGTGAATATCATATGGATGAGCAACTTGCTGCGAAACATACGAGACATTACTAGGATAAAAAGTTCAGGGACATAATTAAAGCGATTGAGATTTTAAGAATGATATTGTACGTTGGTCAAAAGTTCATGAATCTAAGAAAGCCAATCAAAAGTTTGACGATGACATTACTTATCAAACGAAAGTTCAATGACTAACGGTGTGCTTCTCTCGAAAAGCTAGCGCCATTTGTCACTGTAGAGAGAAAAAGAAGAGAGAATGAACAAGACTTACGGAAGGCGAGCCACCCATGGCATTGGTGCAATAGAGCCTGGCGTTGTCGACGAGTCGGCAATACCTTGGAAATGCTTCTGCGAATCTCTTGTGGGACTTCAGCTGTGAGTTCACTCTCACAGCTCTTCCCGTGATTATGGCTCTCCTGTATTGATGTCGAAACCAACGTAATCAATCAATTAGTCGATCGGCGCGATCTATACAAAGCGTTAACTCGATGTAAATATACCATCCGAACCCCCAATGAAGAGGTAAGAGAGCATTACCTAATGCCCCTGACGACGGCTAGATAAGCATCGCATACAACCCCGACAAGCTCGATTCTGTATGGCTTCCTATTAAGCTCTTCATCACCGTGTTCTCCTTGTTCTTCTCCTTCTTCACCATCTGGAATTGGCTCCCAATAGTTCTCAGTGATGGTGCCGTCGCTGGCAACCTTGTATCCAACCCCCATCCGGTAACGAGACTTGTGGACATTCCGGACCATCGCGACCGTCTGCTCCACGAAGGGCTCCCATGAAAGCGTACCGTCCATGATCACGTCTCTTCCTTCATTAAGCGCAGTCACCAGAAGCGATGATGCTGCATCGGTCGATGACTGGTGAACCTGCGAATCGACGGCATACAATACAGAGCGTGCAAGTCCCGGATATCACCATTGTAGTAGATATAAGCTAAGCAAAGATTGAGAGATTAACGAGAAACTAGGGAGGGAGGAAAGATGCACACCAACTCAGCAGTTTGGAGCATGTCACTGTGCCTACCCTTTGAATTCAGGGCCTTATATATAACATCCGTCTCCTTGAACGCGTCGGCCTCCACAACCACGGCATTATCCGCGGCTTCAGCCCACAATGGTCTGCCAAAAAAGCCCACTATGAAACCAGTTCGAACATCTTCATCGGGAGAGAAAAAATTGTCAGATTCTTGCTAGAGATTCTCTATCCAATCCATACGAAAAGGGCAATCCAAGAACATGTATGGCAACAGGTGGGAAAAGGATGTATGCAGTATTTACTGTTTAAGGATGTCTTTGAGGACGGTGCTCTTCCCTGCTCCCATGCCGCCACCCATGAGCAAGAGGACCGGGCTTCTCTGGCTGTGCGCAACCGGGACCATCACGTCCACGCACTCGCCGCCGCCTTTGTGCACGGACCCTCCTATCACCTTCATCTCTTCCACTAACGTAGAGAAAACCCTCGTTACCTTCAAGTTCTTGGTCACCCTCTCAAATCTCTGTTTCCTATTGCAGCCAAAGTGCAAACATATCGTGTAACTTTTACTTAATGGTAAGAAAGATGTCTCTTTTCTTCTTTGGCTAGAAAAATTGAAAGATGTTGAGATAACCATATTTACCAGAGTGCTATCCATACATTATATAGCATACTTCGTAATATTCAATCCGATATGTAAGTCGGGCCTTAAACTTAATAAGAGAAATGGCTTGCAGGTTTATGTACAAACAGGTCACTGAAATGAGGAAAATATACAAAGTAACATGAACAGCAATCATAATGAAAATTAAGACGGTGGTTTTTTTTTTTTTTTTTCAAGTCTTAGTGGGAGTACTCTAGGAATAAAATCATAAATACATCAAATCATTGTGTAAAAAGACCCCATAAAGAAAGTGAACCTATCAAAAAGCTGATGTGAACACCACCCAACTGCTAATATAAAAGAGAAAAGAAATAAAGATTGGTGTGCTAGGATGCACTTAGGCGTTTGCCCTATAAGGTGTTAGAAGAATCTTTTGTTCTCCCATGAAGATGTTAAGAACCGACCAAGAAATTTGCTTAAGCATATTGCACAATAAAAGAGAAATCCAAAGAAAAATTTACGATCCCAGATAATGATATTGGCTCTTGTCCTATAGTTTCACCCAAAAAAAAAAAAATTGTCCATCACAAAGTGTAGCAAAACATGAAAATTGTGTTAGTTCCTACATAATACTATAAAAAGGACTTAGACCCACTTAAGTAAGGAAGTAACTGCATCATGTCCAATATAAGCAAATCAAGGCGCAAATTATACGGTAACCATTCTCAGAAACTATAGGAAATTATTGTCTCTTTCGCATAGTTTCTGTAAATATGATTTTGCAAAGGAAAAATTATCCTAAAAGTCCGAAACTTATTAATAAGTAGCCAATTCGATCTTAAATATTTTGCTTGTACCAATTTAATTATAAAAAATTTAATGATTTAACATTATAGTTTTTCTGAGCAATTGTAGTTGAGAGTCGCTGACATAGATGATGGCCATCTCACATGGACAATTTTTGCAAATTTTTTTATTTATTTTCTAAACATTTTTATTTATATTGATATTTTTTCCTTTTTCTTCTTTTTTTACGATTAGCGTGCCTGCTAGTCCTCAATAGAAAATAAAAGAAAAAAGAAAAATAAATTTGCAAAAATTGTCCACATCAATACCGACGGAGTCACAAAAGACATCTGTCATCCGTGTTGGTGATTTTCAGTCAAAATTAATTGAAATGATTATATTTGCAAATTTAAAAAAGGCTTAGAACTAAACTAATATAACTAAAAGTTTTAAAACTAAATTAGATGCCATATAATGTGTTTATGATTTTTTGGACTAGTACGTTGTTTTACAAATCAACGTTGCTCCATCATTTGACGAGGATAACAAATCATTGATTAGCCTTTAACATTGCATCGTGCAAGAATATTTCAAGCCACGGGCGCGTGTACATGGTTGCCTAATTTGCCTCTAAAGTAGATTTATCCAACAGAACATTCAACTCTCGTCCCTAAAGGACTTGTACGATGCCCCAACAGCATGCGTGGACCTGCAGATGTGGACTTAAGGGTCACTTCGATATGACATCAGGTTATTTACATGTCCTCGTTGAACATTAGTTTTTTCTTGTGGTTAAGAACTGACTAAGCATCGCTGTCCCAACGCATTCCGGATGTGGAAGAATTAAAGAAATTGGATAAAATCAAGGAATGACCTTTCGAAATCTTTTAATCCTATTACTTAGGGAAGACCAATTCTTTTGTCCGTAGTAATAATATAATCTTGAAAGAGACGATTAGATGGATAAAGAATTAAAGGCGTGCGAGAGCAAAAAAAGTATATTAATGAAAGAATCTCGAGTATAATATATAATATTTTTGTGAGCTAGGTCAACACGTCCAAGCAACTTAAAACATAAATAAACATCATCCAGCAATTTGGCACGTAATTATATATAACTTTGTAAATAATTCTAATGTTTGCACAGCAGTTAATAGATGACTAAAAAAGAAAGTTAATTGGACGGGATCTATTTATTGAGCTTTCTTGACATCGTCCGATGAGAATTTTGCGGTGATAGCTGTCCAAACCACTGGATAAGCTCGATGAACTACTCACCAAAAAATGCAAGTGGTACAATGGAGGCTATAATACATTTTAATTGACAACAAAACTTGTCTTTCAATAATTAAATCAATTTGAATACTAAAGCAACTTGCACTATAATTACTAGCATATGGCCGTATTGAATTGAGAGAGAGAGGGAGAGTGGAAACAATTATTGTCGATTTGCCAATTACCGTGAAGATAATATGATGAAAGGTGCAAAGTTATATTCCGAGATAAATTCAGTTTCTGATCGAAAGATGATTAAAAAGTTTACATGGAGAAGACTTCAGAGAGAAGGAAAAGAACAGACGAACCTTGTTGCTGCCAACACGAAGTCCTTCAGCTTCGTCTTCTTCTCGGTGCCAGTACTCAACACCTGCTCATCATGATCAATGACACCCAAAACCAGAAAGATGTCAGAAACATAGTTGTAGAAGCAGATCAAGAAACGTTGACCGGATCTGGGTTATCTGGTTTAGGTTTATGGGTTTTCACTCTTGACCTGATTTATCATGGATGAAGCTTGGCTCCAGTGGAATGCAAAGTAGCTGAGGATGCATCTCTCGAGCTCCTCCACAAGCTTCTCGCAAAGCGAATCCGCCTCTTCTTCATTAGCAAAGAACTGGCAGATGTTCTCTTCACACCCTTTGCTCCTCTTCAAGTACTCGATCGCTAGCTTGCTCACCTGCGGACACTCGCTCTCGTCTTCAAACCCCAATTGCCTAGCTGCATTAGCAAAACGTCGAGCAAACCGTTTTTCACGTATGTCATTACGTTAGCTGTGAACAGATGGCGGTCGAGCCTCGGAAAATGAGTTTGGCCTACTGATGCGAGGATCTGTGGCCGAGTTCTTACCAACGTAGTTGGAGAAGCTCTCGAGCATAGCGAGGTGGCCTGACCGGGTCCTGTCCAATTGGGGGACGACGTGGTCGTGATCCTTTGGCAGTCTAGAACCGCCTGGCCTCTGAAGTCGTAGACGGGCAAAGGTGGCGGCAAGCCCCACGATGGTGGCGGTGACAATCTCCGCCACCCCGATTTCTCCATAGCCATCTGAAAAGGTAAAGACGGTTTTTGCAAGAAACTCTTACTAGAGAGAGGAAGAGAGGGGGGGAGAGAGAGAGAGATCTCACCGTGTTGCATCTTCTCGAAAACTCGACGAGTGATTGGTGGAACTGGTGATGAAGTTGCGCAAGATCTCTCAATTATTTTAGAGAGATGGAGTGAAGTGGACAGGAATTAATTCAAGCATAGATCTGCGTGTCAAAAAACTTTTTCTTGCAATATATTGTATGGTAGGTACAACCGGGGTGGGGTGGGTGGTATGAGCAAAATATTTTATCATGAGAATCTCGTGTTAATCTGACAAAAGCAATTAGGGTATATGCGTGTCCTTTGATTGGCCTCTTTCTTCGTTGCCTTCGTTAATTGTTTAATGCCTTACGAATAATGCACGTTTTCAATTTTTACCCAAAAAAAATAATGCACGTTTTCAATCATTCCTCTTGGACAGACCAAAAGAAAAGAAAAAGTCGTTACTCTTGCGTAATCCGGTCGCTAAGTCACGTGATTCACGCACACAAGATAATACATAGTCCCTACTTTCCCCAATTTGATCCTCCCACTCATGCAGTGTAATGACAGATTCAATGACACATCATCATCTTTTTAAACGAAATGAGCAATAACAGTATTATAAATTTTGTGCAATACTCATTTTGATATCATAACTTTCAAAAATATTGATTAGCTGTCGGGATTCAACTTGTAAAAATCAATCACGGTCGCTAGCATCACTAAAAAATCTTATCTGAAATTAGTTTTAAAATAAATGATATGATATGTCTCATTGGAGATGTCAACATTTATGACACATATCAAATAACATTGTTTGGCAAAGCAAGTTTGTCCCGAATTGAGAAATTAGCTTTAATTTAGTCCTAGAATATCCTAGCCCAAATTCCAATTTCCGTTCAAACATATTAGTTAGCAAGGAAGTGGCCCATCTCATAAATGACCCCTTGGCAGCGACAACGTTGGTAAAACTGATCTAAAGCCTCGTCAGAAGGTTCAATATCGAGGCTTGTTGTGGAGGGAGGAATGGTAGGCGGCCAAGAACAGAGAGGGAGTGGGGAGGGAGAAAGAGAGCTTGGATGGTGGTGGCGGCGGCAATTGCTAAAGGAGGAGATTGGCGTGGGGTCTAAAGTGAATCTGTTGGAAGATCTTAGAATCGATTCTGTACATAATTGATTCTAGTAAATATTAGTAAATAGGAAACTCCGATACATGTATATTACTTTTCCTATTTTACTTTTTCCTTCTTGCACTATTTATGTACAATGTAATAGCACAATTGAATACAAGTCAGACAACACAATTTCCCCAAAGTTTCTGTTACCTTTCTGTCATGGTATCAAAGCATCGTTTCCTGCCCTAGCTTCCGCGACCTTTCTTGAATTGCCATTGCTTCCTTCTGATCTATAACTGAGGATCCCTTCCTGCAGAACAGATTAGCAAAGCAGTTAGGAATTCATCCTTGGTGCCATGACAAAAGATAAAGAGGTTATGAATCCCTTAGTAGAATCTTCATCAGCCCAGGATCAGACGATCATACCTTCCCATCCAGATGGATCAACTGGAGAAGAGCAGGTAACCAATGTTGCCTCAGCACCTGCTCCTGCTTCAGTGCAGATTCTAGGGCCAACTTACTGGCCTCCACCCCCGTGGTACGCCACATCATGGCCCCAATATCCATATAGGGTCAACCCGACTGGTGAGTCGGCACAGGCAACTGCGGGTCACAGACCCGGGTTTACACCGGGACAAGGGATCGAACCCTACCCGGTTTCCCCTTACCTGTTTCCATTCAACGGAGGACGGCCGGAGCTCGGAGATCCGCTTTACACTTCGCCGGCGGACGGGCCAGAGCTGCAGCTGGTTACCCAACAACTTACTGGAACGACGAATTATCACGCCTGGGCCCGTGATCTTCGACATGCCCTTGTTACCAAAACCAAGGATGGTTTTATTGATGGAACAATACCTTACCCGACGGACGAACGACTGCAGAGGCACTGGAATCGCTGCAATCAACTTGTGCGCTCCTGGATCGGGAATTGCTTGGCACCTGATGTTGCCGCCGGTCTTCCTCCGACCGAAGATTCGAAAAAATACTAGGATAATCTGCAAGAAATGTACGAGAAATCAGATAGGGCTAGGGTTTTCTCGTTGACACAAACCCTAACCGAGCTAAAACAGGGGAACCTTTCGGTTACCGCCTGTTTCAACCGATTATTAGCCCTGTGGAACGAGATTGAAGCAACCGAGGAGAAATTGGAAGGGCCAGAAGCCACCCTTCGTCAATACCATGCGATCAAGGAAAAGGAGAAAGCTACTCGGTTCCTACTCACCTTGAACGACACTTACACCGGTTTTCGATCGCAGATTCTTGCGATGGATCCTCAACCATCGCTCGGCCGAATCTTCCAGTTGGCTGTGCAGGAGGAAAACCAGAGGGCCGCCGCGAACAAACATGCTCGGATTGGTGATGGAACGGGCTTCTCAACGTTCCCCTCGGGCTTCGTTGCGACGGAGACCGTCGTCGGAACAGGAGGGAGCCTCGGAGCCGCAACACAACCGAGAGAGAGGGCTTTCGCAGCTGCGGCGTCGAGAAAGAACGAAGATTACCCTAGGTCTTCGCGGATGGACGGCCTGGATAGAAGAGTTGGATCGGACGGTTCATATCAGTTCTTTGCGGCGAACGGCTGGGATCGACGCGCGCAATCTGATGGCTACAATTTGATGAGCTATTCGGCTGGATCGGACGGCCACGACGCGCGCAATCTGACGGCTACAATTTGATGAGCTATCCGGCTGGATCGGACGGCCAGTATTTCGCCACGTCAGCGCCGGTCTACAAAGCATCCAACGGTCCTCGTTTTGCCACATCAACAGGCAAGGTCAGTGGGCAAAATTCAAAAATTAAAAATAAATATTGTGAATATAGCAAATGACCGCACCATACTGTTGATACATGTTGGAAACTTCATGGGAAACCCAATAATAAAAGGGAAAAGAAGTCTTCAGTCTATCAGGTCACTGCACATAAGGGTGGTGGAGCATCTCAGCAGACTATCACTCAACAACAGTATGAAAATATCATCCAAGCATTGGGCCAACTTAAGACTGGGGACACTAATGCAGGATTCTCAGGTACTTTTTTTCGAGAAAGGAATTCATTATCTATTGATGCATGGATTATCGATTCAGGCGATAGTGACCACATAGTTTGTAATGAGTGCTTATTTTCCCATGTCCATGAAAGCACACAATATCTTGTTACGGTACGTCTTCCAAATGGAAACACTACATATGTTACCAAAATCGGTACCATACATCTTGGTCAGAACTTTGTTCTTAAAAATGTCCTATACATTCCAGATTTTGAGTTCAATCTTCTTTCAGTTGCCAAGGTATGTATGGACAATTCTTGTAAAGCCATATTCAATTCCAAAAATTATGTCTTTCAGGACCTTTCGACTGGCAAAGTGATGGGCTTGGGTAATGAGGCACAAGGACTTTATTTTTGGGTCAATTCTCCAGGAGATTTAGCATTATTGAATAAAAGCATTTATTGTAATGCGATCAGCTATAATAAAAATCTCCTTTTGCATCAACGATTGGATCATAGTGCTAAATTTCCTCATCCAAAATGCCCTATATGTCCTTTAGCTAAACAAACTCGAACATCATTCCCAGTTAGTACATCTCAAACTCAAAATCCTTTTTCATTACTTCACATGGACATCTGGGGTCCCTATCACACTCCTCATCGTGATGGATCTCACTACTTTCTTACCATAGTTGATGACTATAGTCATGCCACATGGTTATATCTTATGCAGTCGAAGAGTCAAACATTCACTCATTTATCCAATTTCCTTTCTTTAATTAGAAATCAATTTGATAAATCTGTACAGTGAATTCGCACAGATAATGGGCGATAATTTTTTACTTCTGATTGCATAAGATTGTTGTCTACTCATGGGATACTCCATGAAAGTTCCTGTACTTACACTCCACAGCAAAATGGAGTTGTAGAAAGGAAACATAGACATCTCTTAGAAGTAGCCCGTGCACTCAAATATCAAGCTTCAATCCCTGAAGAATTTTGGGGAGACTGTGTGGTCACAGCCGCCTATCTGATTAATCGCATGCCCAGTAGAATCCTTCATAGTAAAACTCCATATGAGATGCTTTACAACAAACAGCCCGATAATGATCACCTTAGAGTGTTTGGTTGTTTATGTTATGCAACTAGTGTGGGTCCTCGGGATAAAATGAGTCCCCGTGCAACACAATGTGTTTTTATGGGGTACCCCCCTCTTCAAAAGGGATATCGTGTTATGGAATTTTCCACAGGACATTTCTTTACCAGCAGGGATGTTATTTTCCATGAAGACATATTTCCTTTCAAAGAGAAGCTCCATCCATCTCAAGATACTTCATCAAAAAACAATCAGTTCCTTATGTCTGATGAAGATATATCATTTGCACCTGGTTTTCTTGTGGCACCTCAATCATCCATTCCACAAGCACCGATGGAATCCCCAAATCAAGAAATTGAATCACCTATCTTACGTGAAGAAGCTCCATTATCTTCTTCAACAGGGGAAGCAACGGAGATGGCTGTTGAATCATCTGAGGCTTCTGATGAGCTACCCCGTCGTTCTGGCAGACAAATACGTCCACCCACATGGACTAAGGATTATATATGTTCTGCTGCAAACTCTTCAGGTACACAATATCCGATTTCGTCCTATGTTTCTTTCAATCGGTTATCGGGAGAACATATATGTTGTATAAGTAGAATTTCAGAAGAATGTGAGCCATCCTCTTTTGCTAAGGCGGCACAAGATCCCAAATGGTGACATGCAATGGAATCTGAACTTGCTGCTCTCATGGATAATAATACTTGGGATGTTGTTCCCTTACCACCACATAGAAAGCCGATCGGATGTAAATGGGTTTACAAGATAAAGTTCAAATCTGATGGCTCCATAGAACGTTACAAAGCTAGGTTGGTGGCCAAAGGCTTTACTCAAAGAGAAGGTTTCGATTACCACGAGACTTTCTCTCCAGTCGCCAAGGAAGTTACTATACGGTCCTTTCTATCTGTTGCAGCAGTACGAAATTGGTCCTTACACCAGATGGACGTCCACAACGCCTTTCTTCATGGAGACTTGGATGAAGAAATTTACATGGATCTTCCTCCAGGATTACGCAGACAGGGGGAGTATCGGGTATGTCGTCTTCGCAAATCCTTGTATGGTTTAAAGCAGGCATCTAGACAATGGTATGCCAAATTTACTACTGCGTTAACCAATGCTGGTTTTCAACATTCCAAGCATGATTATACTTTATTTAAACGAAATGTGGGAAGTTCGTCGATTTACTTGCTGATATATGTTGATGACATATTGATTATGGGAAATAATGATTCCCATGTTACAAGATTCAAGGAATATTTGCACTCTGCTTTCCACATCAAGGATTTGGGACCTCCCAAATTTTTCCTTGGCATTGAAATTGCAAGGTCTGAAAAAGGAATTTCCCTTAGTCAAAGAAAATTTATTTTGCAAATTGTTTCTGAAGCCGGATTATCAGGTTGCAAGCCAGCAGTGATTCCCATTGAACATAATGTCAAATTGACAACACATGAGTATGATCTCAATTCTTCCTCATCAAACAGGGATCCATTACTTAAGGATCCGTCCGGGTATCAACGGCTTGTTGGTAAATTGATATATCTTACTATGACAAGACATGATATATGCTATGCGGTTCAGATACTCAGTCAATTCATGCATATGCCAAAGGAGTCACACATGAATGCAGCCTTGAAGGTTGTAAGATATTTGAAGGGGTGTCCAGGACTCGATATATTTTTATCACATGAATGCAACATGGAGATGACAACGTTTTGTGACACTGATTATGCTACTTGTCCAATGACTAGGAGATCCATCACCGGTTTTTGTATTAAACTAGGAAAAACGTTGATTTCGTGGAAAACAAAGAAGCAATCCACTGTGTCACTTTCATCAGCTGAATCAGAATATCGAGCCATGGCGAAGACTACTTGCGAAATAATCTAGATACGAGGACTTCTTTCTGATTTGGGAATACAGGTCAGTGGACCAAGTGTATTGTTCTGTGATAATGATGCTGCACTTAAATTAGCAGCAAACCCAGTTTTTCTTGAAAGAACAAAACACATAGAAGTTGACTGTCACTTCACTCGTGACAAGATCAAAAAGGGAGTTCTCGTAACAAAAGGCATTGGAACAGCGGATCAACCAACAGATATTTTCACTAAGCCGCTCTGCCAAAGACAACACAAGTTTCTATTAAGCAAGCTAGGCATCCTTGATATATATAGGCCACCAGCTTGAGGGGGAGTGTTGGAAGATCTTAGAATCGATTCTGTACATAATTGATTCTAGTAAATATTAGTAAATAGGAAACTCCGATACATGTATATTACTTTTCCTATTTTACTTTTTCCTTCTTGCACTATTTATGTACAATGTAATAGCACAATTGAATACAAGTCAGACAACACAATTTCCCCAAAGTTTATGTTACCTTTCTGTCAGAATCATCAACTTTTTGTTTCAATTGAAGTATATAGGCTAAGGTTTCGACGTCAACCTAATTTAGTCCTTGATCCTCAAAGGGGGCAAAAAAGGATTAAACGGTGACGTAAGAAAATTTTTGCTGGCATCAACTCTCCTGCTAGCAGTTGGTCACAATGGAATCCTTCCTAGGATACTCTCCTCTCCCTCTCATCTTCACACAATTTTCTTTTTCAATCTCCATGGAGAGGAGGGTTTGAATTTAATCTCTCTCACCCCTCCTTTTTCCTTTGGCTAATTTGGTTCTTTGTTTCCTTCTTCTTTCTTTCCTCCCGCTTGGAGAGCTTTTTCCTTCTAATCTTAGTCTAGATCTTGAAATTTCTCTCTCCCATTTCAGGAGGTTTCTAATCTGATCTAGTCCAGATTTTGGGATTTTTGTGCATATGATTTCGAAAGTTCGCTTCACTCGAGATTCATTGGTGTACAAGTCTAGTTTCAAAAAGGATCGGGTGAGTTTTATGAAGATTTTGCTCTCACAAGTATTCGATTTGTGCTTGTTCAACCTTTTTATTTTGTACAATGACAATCTCGCAGACACCAAACCTCGGCGCACATCGCCGAAAGGTAAAGTCATAGTAACATATGAGGATTGGCCGCCAATTTTCATTTGAAAAAGTAACAAATCTGCTTTTTAAGCATGTGACTCATAATTTTGTTTTCATAATTCATAACATTATTTAAAGCTTATTTTGTTTAGAAGCCATCTAGGATTTGTCTTGATTTGTAGTTGAACTGCATTGTTCTCCCTTGTTTTTCAATGAAAATGAATGAAATGTTATTTTGACCCAAAAAAAAATCTCTCCAGTGAGCCATGTTGGTTGATTTATATTGAATTAATGCCACATAGGAATTTCAAGCAAGAAAATCGCCGATATGACTCAAGTAATGGTTTTTTAAAAGTTATGACACTGGAATAATCACTTATGGTATCAAAATAATCATTGTATGAAAATTATGACAATGTTGGTATCATTTTCTTTCTTTCCCTAATGTTGAAGGATAATGACACATCAATTTTCTATTTGGTGTTCCCTTTTCAAAAGCAATTTGTTTAGTTTCTAACTATTAATCACATTATAATCTTTAACAGCTTAAATTTTTTATAATACTTAGCAATGCCTTACAATATTTTTATGCGATCTCAAAGCAAAAATGTCACAAGTTCAAAACTTTCCAAGTCCTTAGTGACCTCCTACATTATATATTTCCAAGCTTTATATTAGGCTAAATTTCATTCTACATATGAGGGAGTGGACCTAAAAATTAGTTATAAGAAATTCCATACTAATCTCATATAGCGAAAAGTATCAAAAAAAGTCATCAACCTATTGCATTGATACCAATTTAATCATAAAATTTTCAATTGAACCAATTCAATTCTAAACATTTTTACATTGGTACAAATTCAGTCTATCTATTCAATTTTGGCTAGTCGATGCCAACTTGTGGCGTTGGCCGATTGCCGAACGCTGATGCAAACGTCGATCGGTGGTTGGACGTTAATGTGACAATTTTTTAATAATTTTTTTTACTTTTTTTTTGAAATTTTTATTAATTTTCTTTTCTATTTTTCCTTTTCATTTCTCCCTCTCTCCTCCTTGGATTACCCTCCTAGTGGCTAGCAAAGGCTTTGCGACCCTCATCCAGTGGCTGGCGGCGGCCAACGAGGGTTTCAAGGACCACTAGCAGGAGGGTCGCTGGCCACCGCAAGGACAATCCAAGGAGAAAGAAGGAAGAAAAGAAAAGGAAAAAGAAAAGAGAAAGGCAAAGAAAAAATTAAAAAATTCGAAAAAAAAAAAACAATTATTAAAAATTGCCACGTCAACATTCGGTCACAGGCCAGTGTCCATGTCGGCATGGACACTGGCTAACTAAAATTGGCCAGATGGACTGAATTGGTACCAATGTAAAAATGTTTATGACTAAATTAGTTCAATTAAAAAGTTTAATACTGAATTTATACCGATATAATAAATTTAAGATTTTTTTTTGTACTTTTTCCTCTCATATGTCACGTGATATGTCACGTGAGACGCTAAATAAAGCTCCGATGGATGGACGTTGTTATCTGGAAACTCGAGTATACTCCTAAACTACTACTTCAGAATGCGTTTGATTGCCTTGAAAAAAAAGTCAGATACGATAAAAATCACCTAGACTAGGATGTAAGTCTGAATGAAATTTCGAATAACCGATCCAGGCAATGGGGGTTAAGATGAAATAATCCCCCGGAGAACGGAGAGAATTAGAGAACTTCAAAGAAATTAGAAAAAGCAAAAGGGGAGAAGCCTTATGCGACGGCAACACTGGCGCCACCGCTGGCGCTGCTTGTCGTTCAAGGTTTGCTCGTCGTCCTTTCGTTCCTTTATATAATGAAAAAAGAAAAAAAAAAACCAATAAACTTGGCCTTCAGCAAGTTGGGGTTCTTAAAGTGCGCAAGTTGGCTTAGAGGAGAGAGAGAGAGAGAGACAGAGAGAGAGACTAAATGAATTATAAGCGACTTCATAGGCGATGCTTCAGTTTTTAGAATTTCAAGCCATCATTTGGAGTTAAACGGTAGACATATTAAGTCAATTTTTATATGCAACCTTTCCATTCGATGCTTCATTTCTAAGTGCCAACTACCTTGCTCTTGTCAAGTGTACAACTTACAAAAAATTTAAAAGGCCATGATGACCAATATATAAAGTACTATGCAAGCCAATCGATTGATTACTCATATCTTAGGATTTATCCTCTCTTTACATATACCCATCAAATGTCCCCAATAATAAACTTAGGGTTAAATTCCAAGACTTTCAAATTGCTTGGTTTTCAACTTTCTTGACCGTAGTCCTCAGTTCCGAAAGGATGATTGGCCGTGACTGTGAGAGAACAACATCGTTCCAGACCGAGCCGAGCCCGTGGATTAGGCTCGGATCAGGGTAAAGTTCTTCGACAGACTCCGCATCCGAATTCATAAGTGCAAATAAATACCTAAAATTATTTAATCTTTGAATCATAGATTATTCTCTTGATTCGCGCTTGAGTTCAAGTTTAATTCAAGTTTCGAGTATTACTTATTGACCAATCAATTCAACTCAAGTTGAGCTCAAGCTTGAAATTCAAGCTATATGTATCTAGCTTTGAACACTGAAGTCAAGTCAAGTTCAATTATAGAGGTGTCAAAATGGGTTGAAAACCCATTTTTAGTAACCCATTTTTAGTAACCCATTTTTAACCTATATTGAATGAGTTGGGTCCTCTATATGGGTTAGTTAAGTTTTAATAAATAGGTTGTTAATGGATTGAGTTGTAAGCCTAGTTATATGTGGATTTAAATGGGTCCAAAACAAATCCATTGACAACCCATTTAGCTTAAAAATATTTTTAGTTGAAGAAAGGAAACTCCACCTTCATGGTTTGTGATGAGAAAAGGCGAAGAAACAGAATTCAAAACAATGCCGCCAGCAACAATGACAGTCTTGCCTTCGTAGTAATGGTGAGTTCATCTTTTGCACCTTGAACCTTCATAGTTCCTCTTTTTGGTCTCTTTTTCGAGCTGCAAAAGAGGGAGTAGGAGGCAAAGCAAATGCTAAGGTGGAAGGCGTAACGGGCTCTATATGCGCAATCACCCTTCTAGCTCTCCTCTTCGTCCATCTTCACGTCTTCCCTTTCTCCAGCCTTCTAGAGTTGCCGACTCTCACAAGCTTCCCATGGTAATGTCGCCATCGCTCTCCATGGGATTCTCTCTTGTTTCATTTGCTACTCAGCTTGCGGTTTTCAAGTCCAATGAGAATTTCGTACCGAAGTTTCGAGTTGATTGGCCTTTGTTGATGATATAATTCCTTCTTTTTTTGGTGATTAGAGCTTCGTGGAGAAATTAAGGCTCGATTTAGAGAAAATGCGAGGGAGCTTCATGGGTTTGTTGTTGCATCGCTAGTGGTGGAAGTATGAGCTGCCAATGCATGGAGGAAGGTTGCGATTGGAGATGGAGTTAGAAGAGAAGTTGGAGGCAAGGAGGATGTGAGGGAGCTTGGACCTAGCTATGGTTGGGGATAGCGGCGGAGGAGTCAGTGGGGGCTGTAACTTGGGGATGGAGGGGAAGGCAAATGGGGTGCAATGGAAGCGATAGGGGTTGCTGCTTGGGGACAGAAGGGGAGGCTAATGGAGTGCTGCGACGACGGTGGGGACGGAGGGGGAGGTGGCGTAACCAACAGCGGAGTAACAAAAGGAGCAAGAGACGGAGGAGGAGCCATGTGTCATATCTTTTAATATTTGTTGTAGATTGCCTTTTCAAATCTATGGAGCATTGTTTTTTTCTATTTTTCAGATGGGTTTAAAAAGTGTGTTTGGGTTTGAAACGGGTTAAGTTGGGCATGAGTCATTTAAATTGTTTAGGCATTAATGTTAAGGGGTGAACGTTGGTCTAGAGTCAACTCTAGACTAGCCCAACCCGATCGATCTTTGATTCTTGGACCCTTGGACCTTATACTATGCAAATTGATCCTTGGTAATGGGATTTTAAGGTTGGTCCAATCTGGCCAACCATTTATATATTATATATAAAATTATATATAATTGTCTATTCTAAACCCTAGCATCTGTGCCTATTTATTTCTCATGCGATTTTGCAACGCAAATTAGAAAGCGGAATCCAACCTTGATTCTAGCAACAAAGAAAACTAGTAACTCTCTTTGCTCACTCGCCTCTTGAATAAAGCTCAATTGATGAAATCACTTACTTGTCATGGCCACCTCACGAACGCAATTGAACTGGTGAGTTCCCATTTTATGCTTGATTTGAGAGCTTCAAGCTTATGTGAGTCTCGGTTTGTTCTGGATTTTTCTTTTTCCACTTCTACATCTTGGTTTGTGCTTGATTAGAGAGCTTCAAGCTCATGTGATTTATTAGTTTATGCTAGTTATTTAATATTTGCGAGTGTTAAATTATGTCCTAATTTTGCTCTATTTGTTTTTCATTTAACTAGATAAACGTGATTTTGGTTGTTGCATGTTTTAGGTGTCTTAAGTGATAATTGTGAGGGCTTTGGCAAATATTGGTTACACGTTGGTACTTAAATATTGATGTGAACTTGATGAATCCAAATAACATATAAACTAAAGTGGAGGGATTTTACGAGATAAGTCCAATGATAGAATCATCAGGCCATGAATGTGAAGAAGACTCAAAAAAATCGATCAAGGTAGTTACTAATCATTCTCTTCTTTATAAGAAGCAAAAAATGGATAATTCCATTGCATGGGATAATTCTTCGAGAATCATAGATGAACAAACCAAACAAATATGTATGGCAAAGTGTATTCATTGTGGGAATGAGTACTCATACTCTGTTAGTAGTGGTACTTCAACAATGTTAAAGCACTTGAAAAAGTGCAATAAGTATCCTCCCAATATAGATAAAAAAAAAATTATTAACAATACATAATATAAATGTGGCTAGCAAACAAGACAAGGGGATACTAATACCAATACTAGAAGTGGTAATGTTTTAACGACGTGGAAGTTTGATCAAGATTGATTGTAATATTTTCGATTTCAACTCTTATTTTGGCCTTGACTAGTAAGCCAATGACCAGTATGCCAATGGCAAAACTAGGCCATGAGCCAACAGGAAAGCCAATTATGAGTTAAATTGACTCAATCAAGACTTGGCAACCAAAAGGTTGAATATGGAGTGTTTCGACCATGGGATGTTTATTCGACCATAAGGATTGGCCATGGGATGATCACATATCATCATGGATCGATGGACGGTTATGGCTCGATTCAACCTTGTCAAGGCACAAGTCGCAGGTGATTCCGTCTAATTGTTGTGCCGGTCATGGATGACCATGAATCAATCCAATGTGACCATGAGTTGAGACAGATTGATTGATCCCACATGATTACATGACAATTGATAATCGATTATGGACCAAATAAACTCAACATGGATCAATTTCAAATTGGCCATGACTAGTGACAAAAGACCTTGAACTATTGATCACTCAATTATTAATCTTCCAATCATAGATTGCTTTCTTGATTCGAGCTTGAGTTCAAGTTTAATTCAGCCTTGAGTAGAACTTATTGATCACTCAATTCAACTTGAGTTGAGATCAAGCTTGAAAAATCAAGATACATTGAGATTGGGTCTGACTATCAAGCTTTGAACACTGAAGTCAAGTTCGAGTATTAAACTCGGTCAACTTGACTCGATTACACTGCTATTTGAATGTACATTTCACGTTCATTCCGTCAGTAACTAATTTGGCTTAGTCGAGGGCTCAAATTTTCATGTAGCGATGAATTAAGATACTCATAAGTTTGTCCTTTTGTCCCCTACACATTTGGAAACCCAAAAAAAATTGGATCCAAAGTGAAATATGTGTTTTTGTTTTTGCATTAGGATCATAACTCTTAAAATTATAACAAATAAGAGCCACCAAAAACTCCAAATTATGATTGTATTTATCTTTAAAAAAAATTAGTGATATAAAAATCTCAAAATATGTCAACGATAACACACCTAGACAAGTATACAATTAACAAATCTATTGAGGTTCTGCCAAATAATTTTCTAGTTAAAACGTCATTTTTTTGTACTTCACTTAAGCCACGTGGATGCCACGTTGACTCGAATATCATTTCTTGTAGACATATTTTTAATAGTGTTATTCAATTTTGAAATAAGTTTATGAAATTATTTCACAATGGGCATTACCTGAGGTTTTGGGCAGCTCTATCCCGTAATTAAAAAAAAAATGTCATATGAGTGACGACCAAATTCAGGGTTTTTTCCTCTTCCCAGACAAATACACCCAAATCAAATCAATGTACAAACAAGGGACGAGACAAGCAAAAGCATAAATGTTTGACATAAGCCAGCCATTGATTAGAAGGGGGATTGGGACTTTCAGCGCTTTTGGTTTTCGACCTTCTTAACGACGGCCTTCAACTCGGAAAGGAGACGCGCCCTTGATGGCGATGGAAGAACGCCGTTCCAAACCGAACCGGGTCCGTAGATTGGGCTCGGATCCGGGTAGAGCTCGTACACGGAATCCGCGTCCGGGTTTAATTTGCTCAATGCGGTCAACCACTTGATCTCTTCTGGATCAACAAGTAGTTTGTTTCCCCCGTCTTTCCATGCCGTCAACTGCATTTCCCACGCTCCAATATAGTCAAATTTCTAGTCCGTGAGAAAGCTATCGACAGGGATAAGATAACCAATTGCACAAGCTAATCAATCATCATTGACTAAGACTTATAAGACAGGTAAAAACGGTTGATAAGCGAATCATGGGATGCGAATATCATATGGATGAGCAACTTGCTGTGAAACATCCGAGATATTACTAGGATAAAAAGTTCAGGGACATAATTAAAGCAATCGAGATTTTAAGAATGATATTGTACATTGGTCAAAAGTTCATGAATCTAAGGAAGCCAATCAGAAGTTTGATGATAACATTACTTATCAAACGAAAATTCAGTGACTAACGGTGTGCTTCTCTCGAAAAGCTATCGCCCATTGTCATTGTAGAGAGAAAAAGAAGAGAGAATGAACAAGACTTACGGAAGGCGAGCCACCCGTGGCATTGGTGCAATAGAGCCTGGCGTTGTCGACGAGTTGGCAATACCTTGGAAATGCTTCTGCGAATCTCTTGTGGGACTTCAGCTGTGAGTTCACTCTCACAGCTCTTCTCGTGATTATGGCTCTCCTGTATTGATGTCGAAACCAACGTAATCAATCAGTTAGTCGATCGATGTAAATATACCATCCGAACCCCCAATGAAGAGGTAAGAGAGCATTACCTAATGCCCCTGACGACGGCTAGATAAGCATCGCATACAACCCCGACAAGCTCGATTCTGTATGGCTTCCTATTAAGCTCTTCATTACCATGTTCTCCTTGTTCTTCTCCTTCTTCACCATCTGGAATTGGCTCCCAATAGTTCTTGGCGATGGTGCCATCGCTGGCAACCTTGCATCCGACCCCCATCCGGTAACGAGACTTGTGGACATTCCGGACCATCGCAACCGTCTGCTCCACAAAGGGCTCCCATGAAAGCGTACCGTCCATGATCACGTCTCTTCCTTCGTTAAGTGCAGTCACCAGAAGCGATGACGCTGCATTGACCGATGACTTGTGAACCTGTGAATCGATGGCATACAATACAGAGCGTGCAAGTCCCGGATATCACCATTGTAGTAGATATAAGCTAAGCAAAGATTGAGAGATTAACGAGAAACTAGGGAGGGAGGAAAGATGCACACCAACTCAGCAGCTTGGAGCATGTCACTGTGCCTACCCTTTGAATTCAGGGCCTTATATATAACATCCGTCTCCTTGAACGCGTCGGCCTCCACAACCACGGTAGTATCCGCGGCTTCAGCCCAAAATGGTCTGCCAAAAAAGCCCACCATGAAACCAGTTCGAACATCTTCATCAGAAGAGAAGATCATCAGATTCTTGCTAGAGATTCTCGATCCAATCCATACGAAAAGGGCAATCCAAGAACATGTATGGCAACAGGTGGGAAAAGGATGTATGCAGTATTTACTGTTTAAGGATGTCTTTGAGGACGGTGCTCTTCCCTGCTCCCATGCCGCCACCCATGAGCAAGAGGACCGGGCTTCTCTGGCTGTGCGCAACCGGGACCATCACGTCCCCGCACTCGTCGCCGCCTTTGTGCACTGACCCTCCTATCGCCTTCATCTCTTCCACTAATGTGGAGAAAACCCTCGTTACCTTCAAGTTCTTGATCACCCTCTCAAATCTCTGTTTCCTATTGCAACCAAAGTGCAAAAATATCGTGTAACTTTTATATAATGGTAAGAAAGATATCTCTTTTCTTCTTTGGCTAGAAACATTGAAAGATGTTGAGATAGCCATATTTACCAGAGTGCTATCCATACATTATATAGCATATTTCGTAATATTCATCCGATACGTAAGTCGGGCCTTAAACTTAATAAGAGAAGTGGCTTGTACAAACAGGTCACTGAAATGAGGAAAATATACACAGTAACATGAAAAGCAATCATAATGAAAATTAAGACGGTGGTTCTTTGTTCAAGTCTTAGTGGGAGTACTCTAGGAATAAAATCATAAATACATCAGATATTGTGTGAAAAGACCACATGAAGAAAGTGAACCTATCAAAAAGCTGATGTGAACACCATCTAACTGCTAATATAAAAGAGAAAGGAAATAAAGATTGGTGTGCTAGGATGCACTTAGGCGTTTGCTCTATGAAGTGTTAGAAGAATCTTTTGTTCTCCCATGAAGATGTTAAAAACCGACCAAGAAATTTGCTTAAGCATATTGCTCAATGAAAGAGAAATCCAAAGAAAAATTTACGATCCTAGATGATGATATCGGCTCTTGTCCTATAGTTTCACCAAAAAAAAAAAACCAAGTCACAAATAAGCAAATCATGTCTAATATGAAAATTTTGTTAGTTCCTACATAATACTATAACAAGGACTTGGATCCTCTTAAGTAAGGAAGTAACTGCATCATGTCCAATATAAGCAAATCAAGGCACAAATTATATGGTAACCATTCTCAGAAACTATGGCAAATTATTGTCTCTTTAGCATAGTTTCTGTAAATATGATTTTGCAAAGGAAAAATTATCCTAAAAGTCCCAAACTTATTAATCAGTAGCCAATTTGATTAAATCTTTTGCTTGTACCAATTTAATTATAAAATTTTTAATGATTTACCATTTTAGTTTTTCTGACCAATTGTAGTCGGGAGTCACCAATGTAGATGATAGCCATCCCACATAGACAATTTTTGCAATTTTTTTTTCTAAACATTTTTATTAATATTGATATTTTTTCCTTTTTTTATTCTTTTTTTTACTATTAGTAGGCTTGCTGGTCCTCAATAGAAAATAAAAGAAAAAGAAAAAGAAATTAGCAAAAATTGTTCATATCAATACCGATCGTGTCATATAAGACGTCTACCATGTGCGTTGATGATTTCTAGTCAAAATTAATCGAAATGATTATATTGGCAAATTTCAAAAAGGCTTAGAAGTAAACTAATATAGCTAAAAATTTTAAAACTAAATGAGATGCCGTACAATACGTTTATGATTTTTTTGACAAGTACGTTGTTTTACAAATCAATGTTGCTCCATCATTTGACGAGGATAACAAATCATTGATTAGCCTTTAACATTGCATCGTGCAAGAATATTTCAAGCCAGGGGCGCATGTACATGGTTGCCTAATTTGCCTCTAACATTGCATCCAACAGAACATTCAACTCTCGTCTCTAAAAGACTTACACGATGCCCCAACAGCATGCGTGGACCTGCAGATGTGGACTTAAAGGCCACTTCCAGATGACATCAGGTTATTTTAATGTCCTCGTTGAACATTAGTTTTTTCTTGTGGTTAAGAACTGACTAAGCATCGCTGTCCCAACGCATTCCGGATGTGGAAGAATTAAAGAAATTGGATAAAATCAAGGAATGACCTTTCGAAATCTTTTAATCCTATTACTTAGGGGAAGACCAATCCTTTTGTCCGTAGTAATAATATAATCTTGAAAGAGACGATTAGATGGATAAAGGGTTAAAGGCATGCGAGAGCAAAAAAAGTATATTAATGAAAGGAATCTCGAGTATAATATATAATATTTTTGTGAGCTAGGTCAACACGTCCAAGCAACTTAAAACATAAATAACCAACATCTAGTAATTTGGCACTTAACATATATAACTTTGTAAATAATTCTACTGTTTGCACAGCAGTTAATAGATGACTAACAAAGAAAGTTAATTGGACGGGATCTATTTATTGAGCTTTGTTGACATCGTCCGATGAGAATTTTGCGGTGATAGCTGTCCGAACCATTGGATAAGCTCGATGAACTACTCACCAAAAAATGCAAGTGGTACAATGGAGACTATAATACATTTCAATTGACAACAAAACCTGTCTTTCAATAATTAAATCAATTTGAATACTAAAGCAACTTGCACTATAATTACTAGCATATGGCCGTATTGAATTGAGAGAGAGAATTGTCGATTTGCCAATCACCGCGAAGATAATATGATGTAAGGTGCGAAGTTATATATTCAGAGATGAATTCAGTTTCTGATCGAAAGATGATTAAAAAGTTTACATGGAGAAGACTACAGAGAGAAGGAAAAGAACAGACAAACCTTGTTGCTGCCAACACCAACTCCTTCAGCTTCGTCTTCTTCCCAGTGTCAGTACTCAACGCCTGCTCAGCATGATCAATGACACCCAAAACCAGAAAGATGTCACAAACATAGTTGTAGAAGCAGATCAAGAAACGTTGACCGGATCTGGGTTGTCTGGTTTAGGTTTAGGGGTTTTCACTCTTGACCTGATTTATCATGGATGAAGCTTGGCTCCAGTGGAATGCAAAGTAGCTGAGGATGCATCTCTCGAGCTCCTCCACAAGCTTCTCGCAAAGTGAATCCGCCTCTTCTTCATTAGCCAAGAACTGGCAGATGTTCTCTTCACACCCTTTGCTCCTCTTCAAGTACTCGATCGCTAGCTTGCTCACCTGCGGACACTCGCTCTCGTCTTCAAACCCCAATTGCCTAGCTGCATTAGCAAAATGTCGAGCAAGCCGTTTCTCACGAATGTCATTACGTTCGCTGTGAACAGATGGCGATCGAGCCTCGGAAAATGAGTTTGGCCTATTGATGCGAGGATCTGTGGCCGAGTTCTTACCAACGTAGTTGGAGAAGCTCTCGAGCTTTGCGAGGTGGCCTGATCGGGTCCTGTCCAATTGGGGGACGACGTCTAGAACCGCCTGGCCTCTGAAGTCGTAGACGGGCAAAGGTGGCCGCAAGCCCCACGATGGTGGCGGTGACAATCTCCGCCACCCCGATTTCTCCATAGCCATCTGAAAAGGTAAAAAACGGGTTTCTCGCAACTCTTACTAGAGAGACGGAGAGAGAGGAGGGGAGAGAGAGAGAGAGAGAGACAGAGAGATCTCACCGTGTTGCATCTTCTAGAATACTCGACGGGTGATTGGTGGAACTGGTGATGAAGTTGCGCGAGAGAGAGATCTCACCGTGTTGCATCTTCTAGAATACTCGACGGGTAATTGGTGGAACTGGTGATGAAGTTGCGCAAGATCTCTCAATTATTTTAGAGAGAGAGAGAGAGATGTAGTTTTTTTTTCTTTTTTTTTTTGAACAAATGAGAGAGATGGAGTTAAGTGGACAGGAATTAATTCAAGCATAGATCTGCGTGTCAAAAAACCTTTATCGTACAATATATTGTACGGTAGGCACGACCGGGATGGGGTCGGTGGTATGAGCAAAATATTTTATCATGAATATCTCGTGTTAATCTGACAAAAGCAGTTAGGGTATATATGCGTGTCCTTTTTTTTTTTTTTTTGAAATATATGCGTGTCCTTTGCTTGCCCTCTTTCTTCGTTGCCTTCGCCAATTGTTTAATGTTTTATAAAATGCACGTTTTCAATCATTCCTCTTGGACAGACCAAATGAAAAGAAAAAGCCGTTACTCTTGCGTACTGCGGTCGCTGAGCCGCGTGATTCACGCACACGAGATAATACATGGTCCCTACTTCAATTTAATCCTCCCACTCATGCAATGTAATGTAATGTAATGACGGATCCAATGCCATACCATCATCTTTTTAAACAAAATGAGCAATAACTATCGCAACCTACCCCTCGAGGGGAGGGAACAGGTATAGAGGTATTACCTAAAAAATGGACTTAAGGCTCATGATTAGGCGCGGACTCTTCTAAGCCCGTATTTCGCGTGACATTGGATATTCTTAAGAATTTTGCAAAAGAGAGTCAACACTAGCCTATTAAGGTTGGATAGAAACCAGGAGTATGTCACATTTCCTACGCAACCAAAAAATTTAAGGTCGGGGCTTGATTACACTAATTGACCAATTAATACTCTTGCAGTACCTAATCTTGTTTATTTTAGAAAAAAGGATTTTGTCAAGCAGTTTGGATTTATTTTATACCTATCAACTAACATATGAGGTGATCTTACAGATGTGCAAGCATTATAATAACAATCATAGCTACCAAGATCCTAATTGCAGTAAAATCAAGTACGTGTAATTAAATATCCACAAACATAATCAAATATGTGAATCAAACATGCGATATAATCAAGGTGCAAGAAAATAAAGGCCTAGTTGCACTAAAAAGGCAAGGTATGACAATTCCTAACCAAACCCCACATTTTTTAATTTTCGAAATTTTTAATTATTTTTTAAAAATTATATATTTCTTAATTAGTTTATAATTTATAATTATTTAAAAAAATAATTTTTAATTTTTAATTTCTTTCTATTTTTTAATTTAAAAAGGGGTCGGGCTCGGTCTGACCCGACCCGGGTTCGGCCCGGTTGGGGCAGGTCGGCTGAAACCCGCCCTGGTCGGGCCTGCGATCAAGTTGGGGTTTGGGCCCGTCGGGCCCAAACCCTCCTGCAGGCAAAAAAAACCCCGCAGGCCCACAGCCCAGACGAACTCTGGGCTGTTGGCCCGCGAGGCAGGAGGGGCTGAGGGGGCCGGATTTGTGATCCGGGCCAGCTCGGCCGGTGACCCCTCGTCGGCGACTATCCAGTCGCGACCAGGGAAGCGACGGCGGCGACGCAGCGACGGCAGCCTTCCGGCGAGGGTGCGACAGCTCCGATCCGGTGAGGCGGGGAAGGTGGGTAACGACACGTGAAGTCGAGGGCTTCGACGGCGACGGCGAGGGCCGTCTCGGGGCGAACTCCGGCGACGATGCGCACGCGGACTGGTCCAGCTTCGTTTTCCCTCAGCTCCGGCAACACGGCTTCCAGTAACCCGACCTAGTCATCGTGGAAGATAGAGAGGGGGACGCGACCGAGGTCCTAAATAACGAGAACAGTGGGGTGGACTCCAGTTGGGCATTTCAACGAGCGGGTGGCGGGCGACGAGGGAAACGGAGGCCTCGAGCTCGGCCGAGGCCCCCACGCGAGCCTAGGGTCTATCGAAGCCAGCCGGGACAACGGAGAATGCAACGGGGGAATGGGCGGTGGCCGGAGCTCGCTCGAAACGGTCGGGGGAGCTCCGGCCGGCTCGATACTAGGCTACGCACACCAAGTGTTCGGCGAAATGCCTACCTGGGTTCCGGAGGGGTTGCAGCGGGGGGCGTCGGTCGGGATGGTTCACTGGTGGTGGCGGTGGCCCGGAGACACCTCGGCGGCGGTCGGGTGGCACGATTTCCTCTTCTCCTCTCCTCGCTCTCTGTTCTCTCTCGGTCTCTCTTCCCCTTCCTCCCCCTCCTTCTCTGGCGTACGGTCCCCTCCTCCTTTGCTCCAGCGGTGCCGTGTGCTCTTTGGTTCTGCCCCCTGCTCCCCCTGCTGCTGTGCTGCTGCTGTCTTTTTCCTTCCCCTGCAGGTCTGCGCGCGAAGACAGGAGCCAGAAGACAGCTGGGGCGCAAGCGGGCTGAAAGGAAGAGGAGATTGGGCCGCACGGGGGAAAATGGGCTTGGGCCGCGCAGGGGAGAGGGAGGCGGGCGGCGGGCCGGGCCAAGGCCGGATCAGGCCCGACCCGATCCCCTAAGCGTTTTTTTTTTTAATGTTTTTTTTTTGGTTTAAAAATAGGTATCAACAATAACGATATTATACCACCAAGTGGTGGCGTTTCCACCTGGATAAAGACATCGTCAACCAGCGAAGAGGTGAAGAGTTCAAAACTCAGGGGAGGCACTAGGTGTATTAAGTGTGACTCAGGAGTGGTGGGTCCTCCTGTTTAAGTGTCACCAGGGGTTCTGTACAAGGATCGGCCGCAAAGTTTCGTTCTCCAAAGATAAAAAAAAAAAAAAAACAATAACGATATTATAATTTTTGTGCAACATTCACTCTGATATCATAACTTTCTAAAATAGTGATTAGCTGTCGAGATGCAACTTGTCAAAATCGATCACAATCGCTAGCATTACTAAAAAATCTTATCTAAAATTAGTTTTAATATAAATGATATGATATATCTCGTCGGAGATGTTAACAATTATGACACATATCAAATGACATTGTTTGGCAATGCGAGTTTGCCCCAAATTGAGAAATTAGATTTAATTTAGTCCTAGAAAATCCTAACCCAAATTCCAATTTCCGTTCAAACATAATAGTTAGCAAGGAGGTGGCCCATCTCATAGATGACCCCGTGGTCACGATGACGTTGGTAAAACTGATCTTGATTCTCGTCGGAAGGTTCAATATCAAGGCTTGTTGTGGAGGGAGGAGGGCGGCCAAGAACAAAGAGGGAGAGGGAAGGGAGAAAGAGAGCTTAGATGGTGGTGGCGGCGGTGACTACTAAAGGAGGAGATTGGTGTGGGGTCTGAAGTGAATCATTAACTTTTCGTTTCAATTGAAGTAGATAGGCTAAGGTTTCGATGTCAACCTAATTTAGTCCTTGATCCTCAAATGGTGGGCAAGAAAGGATTAAACAGTGACATTAGAACATTTTTGCTGGCATCAACTCTCTTGCTAACAGTTGGTCACAATCCTGCTCATCTTCACACAATTTTCTTTTTCCATCTTCATGGAGAGGAGGGTTTGAGTTTAATCTCTCTCACCCCTCCTTTTTTCCTATGGCTAATTTGGTTCTTTGTTTTCTTTTTCTTACTTTTTTTGCTTGGAGAGCTTCTTTTTTTTTTTTTCTGATCTAGTCTAAATGTTGAAGTTTTTATGTAACATCCCAAAATTTGATCCTATTTCGAAATATATGAAATGGTTATTTCGTTGATGTGCTTATAGTTACTTTACTACAAACTAATCACTCACGAGTTAACTGAATTATTAGACAAGACCATATAGGGTTAAAATACGAAATACTAGAGAATTTGATTAGAAATAAACCGTTCGACCTTATGGATCGACAATAATCAATATTATGCTATATAAATCAATTAGCGAAAGATATAAATCTATTCGATAGAAGCATGTAGTTGATTCGCGGGTGATTCCGTACGATTACGATATTTGCGTTGAACGATAATAAACCGATATTCTATTGATATTATATTTAGGATATGTAATTGAACTATCGAGATTACATGACAACCGATGGTCATTTGCGATTCAAAGATACACAAACACGGATCAAAAATTATCGATCATGGGTCAACTACGTGAAAACCCCTAAAAGCTACTTGATAGATTAGGTTGTATTAAAGTCGCATTCGATCGATTTTTAATCATGAAATTTAATTTAATTACATATATTGAATTTTAAAGGGGGTTTCGAAATTTAATTATTGGACGTTGTCTGATCGTCCATTGAATTATCGGCGAGTTCGAAATTTTCAGAAAAAGAATTATCGGACGAAAAATTGGAGACCGCAAATAAGGAAAATTCGGATCCAATGCAAAATGGTGATTTTTGGAACAAAAAGCTTGTTTTTAAGAAAAAGAAAATAAGAGGAGACAATGCACGAGGCTAGGAGGGTTACGAGGGAAGTGGGTGAGAGAAATCATGGGTTTTGTTGAAAAAAATCTAGTAAAAATCTCAAGTTCACTCTCCCTCCCTCTCTTCCCGCGAGTTCCACCCACCCCTCCATTTCCCCTGCTCAGCCGAATCATCCCCTCCCTTTCTTTTAGGGTTTCTTTTAGGAAAAAGACTACCACAAATTCCAAACTTTACCTAAAGCGACAAATTTACTCCAAACTTATTTGTGACATAAAAAAGCCCAAACTTTACCAGCCGTGACACATTTACCCTAAAAAAAAAAATTGTGATATAAAAAATCATAAACTTCTATCCATGTGACACATTTACTTTAAATTATAGAGCATTTTGGTCATTTTACTTTTTAAATTTTTTTCTTTTCTTCTTCTTCTTCTCTCTTCCTTTTGCCGGCCATGATGAAGCCAATGGAGGGAAGCCGGCATCTGACGAGGGTTGCCCTCGTTGGCATTGGGCAAGGGTTGCCCTTGCCTGGGTTGGCTAGGGCCGCCCTCGCCGACATCGATCGAGGGCCTCCCTCGCTAGGCCCTCACCCGATGCAAGCGAGCATAGCCCTCGTCGGCATCGAGTGAGGGCGAGGGGTGCCCTTGCTAGATCTAGCGAGGGCCGTCCTCGCCCAACCCAATCGAGGGCTACCTTTGCCTGACACCGGCAAGAGCGACCCTAGCGAGCCCAAGCGAGGGTGACCCTCACCAAACGCTAGCTTCCCTCCGCCAACTACGCCATGGCCAGCGGAGAGAAGAAGAAGAAAAAAAGAAAAAAGAAAACGAAAATGCTATTGATGGGGTAGATGTGTCATAGTTTATGAAGTTTGAGGTTTTTACGTTACAAAAAAAAAAGTTTATGGTAAATTTGTTACTTTAGGTAAAATTTTAGATTTATGATTATCTTTTCCTTTCTTTTATTATTTTTTTCTCTCTCTTATTTCCCTCACTCTCCCTTTCCTTTTCCCTCACGCCATCCCCCGCAACCCCGTCCCCTTTTATCTTTTCTTCTCTCCCTCTCTCTTCTTCTCCTTTCCCTCAGCTTCAGCCGAGCTTTCACCTTCTGCTTGCTTTCATTTTCCCTCAGCTTCTGCAGCATTTCATCTTCATCTTCTCCCCTTTTTGGCTGCCCATTTCCTTTCTCCCTTGCCCAGCCGAACTCACCTCCCACACTTTCTCCATTTGCTTTTATTTTCTTAAACTTCTCATTCTTATTTTTCCTTCCCTCATTTGCCGCAAGTCATGCCATTCCTCACCACCTTGCTTGCTGCCGCCGTCCACCACTTGACCACCACACCGCCATCACTGAACCACAACCACCGTGAGCCACAATCCTTGCCGCGGCCTGCTCACCGCGCTAGCCACCATTGCCGGTTCACCACCAAGCCAAACCACCTTCAGAGACTGTGAGCTTGAGGAGTCGCCGCCCTCTTTGCCGTGCCGCTGTCGGTGCCGTGAGACTCATGTTTTCGTCGCCGTCATGCCGCTGTCACTGCAAGCTCACCATTGCCAGAAATTCGTGAGTTAACCTCCTAATTATGGATTAGAACATTAATTACGTTTAGGGGTAGATTAATTTAATATTAATAGTGATTAGTATTAGTTAATTTTAGTTTAACCTTAATTGCAATTAAGGATAGTTTAGTTTAAATTTAAGTGTGATTAGTTTATGTGATTATGATTAGATTAATTAATTATTCATAATTTATTTATTAAATCGTTATTTATTTATTTAATTGTAATTTATTTAATCGTTAGTTATTTAATTAATCGTACTTATTTTATTTAACATCGATTATTTTTTAAGTAATTATAGTTATGCTAATTAATCGAATTTATTTTAATTAATTGTAATTAGCATAATTAATCGTAATTAGCTTAATTAATTGCGGTTGGTGTAATTAATGACAGATTAACAGTTAAGTAGAATTTTATGCTCGGTTTTCTAAATGAGATTGTGAGTAATTCCGGTTGTTTGCACATGTGTTATTATGTTATTAATTGCTCAATTATAGATTTTTATTTACTATTCTCAAATGAGGTTTTTGGGCAAAAAAATAGAAAAATATGAGGTGTTGGGTTTGGATGCTAAATTTTACGTACTAAATAAAACAATGTAGTTTTAAAATAGAAGTGTGCAAAGTTTGACGGGTTGATTTCAATTAGGTGATCACGTACAAATATTTTACTGGGATTTTAAAATGTGAAAATTTACCAAAATAATTATTTGAAAACGATTTTTTTTGTTCTTGGCTAATTAATGGCAACAAAAATTGGCTTGATTGACTGTGTGCTTGAGTGGTCATTTAATCGAACCCGTCACTCAACGGGAGTTTGGGGGCGATATCCGATTTTTATTGGATGCCTAGCGAGGGTCCGGATGCTAAGTCACTGTTGAGTCCGAACCGATGCCCATTTATGGAATACCATTTAGGCAGGGGTTCTAGATGATGCCGTACCCGATGAGGCGGGACGATACCCGATCATGCCGGAAGACCGTCGACTCTTTTGTTGGCCGTGGCTCGAGAGGTTGTAATAATTGAAACACATATGTTTGACAGTGTGCTTGGCTATTATGGATTGTGTTCTGATTAGTATTTATTTGTGTTGCATTAATATTGCCATGTGAGGTGTACTAATATGTAGGGGTAAGCCAAGTCAAGATAAGATTATATGCCGTTGCATGTTTAGGTTATCTCCGAGGCGAATTAGCTTCATAATTGAGGTTTAGGAAGTTGACTCATTGAGATTTTATCTCACCCCATTATTGTTAACTATTTTCAGGGTTGTAGCATAGGGAACTGCTAAGTGCGGTTATGGTGGGCACGAGATGCGACACCTTTTTGCTGGCCTAACCGTTAGCGATGCTAGAGTTAACCCTAACCTTTCTGACCATTTTTTCTCATAGGTTGTGTAGAAGTTGAATTTTGTTGTAGGCATGTAAATGTTAAACTCCGTGGGTTAACAAGTGGATGAATAAAGGTGCTGCTTTTGGAAATTATTTGTTCAGTTTTACTATCCCTATTGTGTTGATTGCCTAGGTGTTTATTTGAGGTGCTTCCGCATACGTTTAATCGAAAGATAAAAAGAATAGGTTAGCGACGCGTCCTAGGACATCGCAATTTAATCAACTGCCAAGAGATGTTCGCACTCCCGGGATTCGGGGCATAACATTCTCTCTCTCGTCTTAAGAGGTTTCTAATCTAATCTAGTCCAAATTTTGGGATTTTTTTTTTGGTAAAGCCAAATTTTGGGATTTTTGTGCATATGATTTCGAAAGTTCGCTTCACTCGAGAATCATTGGTGTACAAGTCTAGTTTCGAAAGGGATCAAATGAGTTTTATGAAGATTTCGCTCTCACAAGCATTCAATTTGTGCTTGTTCAACCTTTTATTTTGAACAACGACAGTGTTGAGGACACCAAACCTCGGCACACATCGCCGAAAGGTAAAGTCATAGTAACATATGAGGATTGGCCGTCAATTTTCATTTGAAAAAGTGACAAATCTGTTTTTGAGCATGTGACTCATAATTCATAATATTGTTTGGAGCTTATTTGGTTTAGAAGCCATCTAGGATTTGTCTTGATTTGCGGTTGAACTTGATTTGCAGTTGAACTGCATAGTATCTCTCTTGATTTTCAATGAAAATGAATAAAATGTTATTTTGACCCAAAAAAAAATCTCTCCAACGAGCCATGTTGGTTAATTTATATTGAATTAATGCCACATAGGAATTTCAAGCAAGAGCCGATATGACTCAAGTAATGTTTTTTTTAAAAGTTATGACATGGGAATAATCACTTATGACATCAAAGTGATCACCATATGAAAATTATGACAATGTCAGTATCATTTTCTTTCTTCCTCTAATGTTGAAGGATAATGACACGTCATTTTCTTTTTGGTGTTCCCTTTTCAAAAGCAATTTGTTTAGCTTTTAATCATTGATCACATTATAATCTCTAACGGCTTAAATTTTAGAATACTTAGCAATGCCATACATTATTTTTATGTGATTTTAAAGCAAAAATGTCACAAGTTCAAAACTTTCCAAATCCCTAGTGACCTCCTATGTTATGTTTTTCCAAGCTTTACTATTACGCTAAATTTCATTCTACATATGAGGGAGTGGACCTAAAAATTAGGCATAAGAAATTGCATACTAATCTTATATAGGTAAAAGTACCAAAAAAACATAAACCTATTGCATTGGTATCAATTCAATCATAAACTTTTCAATTGAATCAATTCAATCCTAAACATTTTCACATTTGTACAAAATACGTCTATTTGGCCAAATTTAGCTGGCCAACGCTGATTTGTGATGCTAGCTGGTGGTTGAACGCTAATGTGGACATCGATCGGTGGTTAGTGACTTGACAATTTTTAATAATTTTTTTATTTTTTTTAAAAAAATTATTATCTTTTTTTTTTTTCTTTTTTTCCTTTTCCTTTTTCCTTTTCTTTTCTCCCTTCTTCCTCCTTGGACAGCCCTCCCAATGGCCGGCAAGGGCTTTGCGGCCCCATCTAGTGGCTAGTGGCAATCGATAAGGGCTTCAAGGGCCATTGGCAGAAGGGTCGCCAGCCACCGCGAGGACAATCCAAGAAGAAAGAAGGAAGAAAAGAAAAAGGGAAAAAATATTAAAAATTGTCACATTAGCATTCAATCACAGGCCAACATCCACGTCGACGCCGGCTAGCCAAAATTGGTTGAATGGACTAAATTTGTATCAATGTAAAAATGTTTAGAATTAAATTGGTCAAATTGAAAAATTTAAAACTGAATTGGTACCAATATAATAAGTTTATGACTTTTTTTGTATTTTTCCCTCTCATATGTCATGTGAGACGCTATATAAAGTTCCAATGGATGGATGTTGTTATCGCGAAACTCAAGTGTACTCCTAAACTACTACTTCGGAATGCATTTGATTGCCTTGATAAAAAGCCAGATATGATAAAAATCACCTAGACTAGGATGTAAGTCTGAATGAAATTTCGAATAATCGATCCAGGCAATAGGGGGTGAGATGACATAATCCCCCGGAGAACGGAGAGAATTATTGAAGTTCAAAGAAATTAGAAAAAGCAAAAGGGGAGAAGCCTTATGCGACGGCGACACTGGCGCCACCGCTGGCGCTGCTTCTTGTTCAAGGTTGCTCGTCGTCCTTTCGTTCCTTTATATAATGAAAAATGGAAAAATTAAAAAAATAAACTTGGCCTTCAGCAAGTTGGGGTTCTTAAAGTGCGCAAGTTGGCCTAGAGGAGAGAGAGACTATATGAATTATAAGCGACTTAATAGGCGATGCTTCTGTTTTTGGAATTTCAAGCCATCATTTGGAGTTGAACGGTAGATATTTTAAGTCAATTTTTATATGCAACCTTTCCGTTCGATGCTTCATTTCTAAGTTCCAACTACCTTGCTATTGTCAAGTGTACAACATACAAAAAATTTAAAAGGCCATAATGACCAATATATAAAGTACTATGCAAGCCAATCGATTGATTACCCATCAAATGCCCCCAATAATAAAAGAAAAAAAAGGGGGCCAAATCCCAGACAAAACAAGGATTAAATAGAAACTTAGGGTTAAATTCCAAGACTTTCAAATTGCTTCGTTTTCAACTTTCTTGACCGCAGTCCTCAGTTCCGTAAGGATGGTTGGCCGTGACTGTGAGAGAACAACATCGTTCCAGACCGAGCCGGGTCCGTGGATCAGGCTTGGATCAGGGTAAAGCTCTTCGACAGACTCCGCATCCGGATTCAATTTGCTTATGGTGGCCAGACACTCGATCTCTTCCGGATCAACAAGCAGGTTGCTGTTCCCATCTTTCCATGCTATCAACTGCATTCACCCAAAGACACTAGAATTCAAAGATCGAATTCTATAAAACTAACTTTGGTTCCGTACTTTTTCCATCACTCCACTTAGAGAATTAAGTCGTTCCATTGTAGTAAAACTATAAAGCACAAACGAGACGTTATGAACAAGTTTACCGCAGGTGAGCCACCCATGGCGCCGTTACGATAGAGCCTCGCACTGTCCATGAGCGAACAATACCTCCGAAATGCGTCCGCGAATCTCTTGTGGGATTTGAGTTGTGTATTCACTCTCACGGCTCTTCTGGAGATTATGGCTCTCCTGCATTCAAATCAATACATCAACATAATTCATAAGAACGATGATTTCACTAAACATAGTCTCCTCTTGCCGAGCAAACGAGCGAAACATTGTTGTAACATTGCTAAGTTTGCCAATCGATACTTCTGAGACACTCGTCACGAAGACATCAATAACAGCAAGAGAGTTTTACCTAATGCCTCTCACAACGGCGAGATAAGGATCACACACAATTCCCAACAGCTCAATCCGGTACGGCTTTCTGTGGGGATTTGGTTCATCTTCCGAAATCTTCTCCCAATAGTTTTCGGTGACAGTGCCGTCGGCGGCCACCTTATATCCGACCCCCATTCTATATCGATGTTTGTGGATCTCCCGAGCCATCGCGACTGTCTGCTCAACGAAGGGCTCCCATGACAGCGTGCTATCCAGGATCACGTCTCTTCCTTCATTGAGTGCAGTCACCAGAAGCGAGGATGCTGCATCAGCAGATGACTGGTGGACCTGGCGTATGTTGGGAGTAATGAGAGATGATAATTTCAGACACGACTCGACCACGACATGAGATTAGTGGATTTGGATTGACGCTTTATTGTGTTCGCGTCAATTTCATGTCAACCAATGTGATGCGATTAATAATATTGTCACGTTCGTGTCTAACCTGTCAACATGAAATTGACTCGTAAAACGCACTTAAATTAACAGATTAATGTTGACATGACCTGTATGTAACCTATTGAGACACAATTAAGACTATTTTCTCCATGCTATTAACATTTAAATTAATGATATTTCAAGGACTACCAACATGTTTTAAATATGATTTGACGATATTTTGTTGACAAATATAAGATTATAGTTCTATACCTAATGATACCATGGAAGGGTTATGGTAAAGATTAATGACCAATCTGAGACAGTATGCTATCCCCATAACAACTGCCCTTCTCTAAGCCAACAAAAGGGATTACTTTTTAGTCTCCAAACTCTATTTATATGTATTATAAGGCACTCACACCTCAGAAATGATCTAATTTATAAGATCCACACAGTGGCAAAAGAAGAGCATGCTCACAAAACCAACTCATTAGACTAACAAAATGATTCTAACTTTCTAATGACATTACGCCTCGATTAAGAAAGGAAAGTGTTCATAAGATCGTTAGAAATTATATATAGATTAGAAATTTAGCCAGCTTTTACTCCAATGTATCGTAGAAGTTAGCCTTATATTGACAGGGCTAACGACATTACACACCTTTTGCATACAACACATGAACATGTGCAAGATGCTCTTATAGAACAATAATACTGCGTATAAAGTACAATCACAAATAAATGTGCAAGATGCTTTTACAAGACAACTTTTCTAGACGGAAGATAAAAATTAAAGTATTTTGGCAAAAAATAGTGGCTAGCATTCTACATAATACAATATACAACCATTGCTTTACTATAGCTAGTACTTCCTAAAAGGCTCGTGATCTGGATCAAATTGGGTCTGCATCATCTAAGCTTAAGTCTTGATTTGCTCGGCTAGTGCTTAATTCTAGTCAGAGAATGAGCTTGAACTGTTAATTTTGAGACTTAGTTACACCACCTGTCTAGATTTATATTGTGGCTGGTTGACCATTTTTTTCTGGTCGAATCTAGTTGGCCATTTAGGAGCTTGAGATTAAGGCTATAGTCTTCATAATCCCAAGAGTCCTATGTATCTGTAAGTTATGATTGATTTATTATGTATTCTTGTAAGACTTGATCGATGATATCTCTAGTGTTCATATATATTGGAAATAATATCATGGAACCTCTTCTTGATAAGCGCATGGCCATATAGATTAGGAAACAGTGTGATCTTTTCCACAGAGAGTTCTTTGATCATTGTATGTCATCTGCAATGCTAAATCCAAAGGAGCTGATACTTCCCTATAAAATCTCTACAATTATTGAATGATCAATGCCTAAGAAACTCCTCCACTGTACCCCTTTAAATCCATTAAAGCACACTATAGAGCAGGAGGTCTAGGAGGCATATTATTTGACTTTGATCCTCCAAATTTAGAAAAGATATTCCCCAAAAAATTCGAGATATTATTTCTAAATGATGATTCTTCAATGGTCATAGAAAATAATGTGTGAATACCGGTTCAAAATATAAGCTATTGGAAGAAGTAGTTTCTCAAAGAGCATGATCTCGAGCTAGATCCTGAAGTTTGTACAACCATCTTTTTCCATAGGGCATTAATATTTTACAATTCTACAGGAATATTCTATCTTTATCCACACAATTTTAGCCTCCTCACACAACTTAGCCATTTATAAGGAAAGTATACCAATCCTTTAAATATAGCATCGTAAATCTTCCAACCGAATACGTAAAAGTCAAAGTTCTTTATGGAAAGACTCAAAACTGTTCGCTGGCCATGTCGCCCTGTACTTTCCAAGAAGAAAATCCATGGGATTATTCCCAAACGTGAAAAGACCGGATAGGCCATCTGTCAAGCTTTACAAGAATATAGAAGGAATCAGCCACAACCTATGGAATTTTCTCAAGACCCCTGGGAATATGGAGACTATAGCCCTTATGTCAAGCTCCTGAATCCGACCAACTGGCCGCAACCAAGTATCAATTTAGACAAGTGGCAACTAGATCCTAGACCCAAAATGTAGCATGTAGGATCCACCTCCAGCAACCAACAGGTAGACCTCAATCTCCAAATAGGACCAAGCATTACTTTAGTCAACCTATACTCCAACTCAAATGATCAAAACTGAATATTAATCTAAATCACGAGCCCTTCAGGAAGTAATGGTTTTAATAGAACAATGATTACTATTATGAGTAATGTTGGCCACTACTTTCGGCCAAAATACTTTTTTATCATCTCTTCCTTCCAGAAAAGTTATCTTTTAAAAGCATCTTGTAGATGCGTGTGATTACATTTTGTCTATGGTACTTTGTACTATTGTCCTGCAAGAACATGCTACAGTGCCCATGTGTTGTATGGAAAAGATTAGTAATGCTCTCGGTCATTCGTATAAATGGATCAGTTCAGCAAGAAGTTAGAAGTAAAAGTTGGCTAAGTTTTCAATCTATATTCACATATACACTCATTAATGATCTTATAAACACATTTTTTTCCCTTCATAAGGTTTAATGGCATCAGAAAGTTATAATTATTCCGTTAGTTAGAGAAAGATAAATTGGTTTTCTCATGAATATATTCTCCACTTACCATTCTACGGGTTCTGAGACTCGAATGCCTTATAATGTAGAATAATAGCTTTGGAGATTAAAAGCCAGTTCTTTTTGTAGGCCGAGAGAAGGGCCATTGTTGTAAGCATATCACATTGTTCATTAATCCTAACCATAAGCCCTCCCTTATTCCAAGTCCAATCAGAAACTTGATAGGTCGTGTCATCTTCAGTGAGGTAAGACACCTCATAAGGATCATTGATCTTCAAAGAGGTAGATTTGAAAATTTGAGAATATTTTTTTTATTAGATTCATGTTGATGGATTGAGTTGTATCGGTGGGTTGATTTCATGTCTCAACAGGTCACATAATCATGTTGACCCATCAACATGTTATCTAATTGCATTACATAGATTGTGCCATTTCAACGAGTTTTTAGGGGGTATTCATGTCAAATAGGCTAACACGATTAACTAAAAGTGTTATGTTACAGTTAACCTATTGCATAGCATATCTTCACTAAGACACCTCATAAGGATCATCGATCTTGAAAGAAGTAGATTTGAAAAATTGAGAATATTTTTTAATTAGATTTGTGTTGATGGATTGATTTTGTATCGGTGGGTTGATTTCTGGTCTCAACAGGTCACATAATCGTGTTGACCCATCAACATGTTATCTAATTGCGTTACATAGATCGTGCCATTTCAACAAGTTTTTCGGGGGTATTCATGTCAAATAGGTTAACACAATTAACTAATAGTGTTATGTTACGGTTAACCTATTGCATAGCATATCCATATTGCACACAACATGAACACAACCTGTGAACACGAATTGCCACCCCTAGGTAAGCAGTCCTAGGCAATTGCCCCTATTCTTACTACAAACCTGTCAGAGCGTTTAAATATTAGATTACGCTTTCATCCAACCATTTAAGGTTTTAAGAGTAGTAGCCCTACAAAATTTAACTCAACAAGTGACTTTTATCATGGTCGATGCATTAGTTAGTGAAATAGTAAAAAACTACAACAAAAATACATAAACGGTGATGGAGGCCGCCTGAGGAAGGAAAAACTTCTTCACATACGGTGATTCTGAGAGTTATCCTTAAAAAAGTTAAGGAAAGAAGATGCGTACCAGTTCAGCGGTATGAAGCATGTCATCATGACGACCATTTGCACAGAGTGCCTGGTATACAGCATCCGTCTCCTTGAATGCATCAATCTCCACTACCACGGCATTACTTGCCGCTTCAACCCAGAGCGGCCTGCAAATATCCCCATGAAAACCGATTATAAACCAGCTTCTCTTCAATTAAGAGAAAAGGAACGTCCTTGGATCTTGTAGAAAATGAGAGAGAAAGAGATAGGGTGACTAATATTTACTGCTGAAGAATGTCTTTGATGATAGTGCTCTTTCCGGCTCCGGCACCTCCACCGATGAGCAAGAAGACCGGGCTTCTGCGACTGTGAGCCACCGGCATCATCACGTCTGTCAATTCATCGCCCCCGTGCACGGGCCCTCCGATCAACTTCATCTCTTCTACCAAGGTGCTTATCACCCTCGTTACTTTTAGGTCCCTGGCCACCTTCTCAAATCTCAGTTTCCTGCCCCCAAATTACAGTCCATTGTCCTTAGTCCACCACTCCAAGTCTCCAGATTCAAACTCATCTTCCATAGTTCTCAGCATTACTAACCTTGTAGCGGCCAACACAAAGTGCTTGAGCTTTATCCCAGTCTTGGGCTCGTCACTCAGCACCTATCATGCTCATCATCAGATCCCATCCACAGATACATCAGCCAATTCACAAACATTGAAGGAGAGGCGCTTATCGACACGGGAGATGTTCAGCCCGTGGTGGTTTCAACTTTTCAACAGTACTATTATACCAAATTTACCTGACTAATCATAGCAGACGCTTCTCTCCAATGGAACGCAAAGTAACTGAGGATGCATCGCTCGAACTCATCGATGAGCTTCTCGCACAGCGATTTCGCGTCCTGTTCGCTAGCAAAGAACCCGAAGATGTCCTCTTCACACCCATTGGTGCTCTTCAAGTACTCGATCGCGAGCTTGCTCAGCCGCGGGCACTCCCTCCCATCTTCAAATCCCAGTTGCCTAGCTGCATCATTTGTCACGGAAGTAACAAGCGTTTCTTTACCCTTTTTTAAAAAAAAATAATAATACTTCGTTTACTATTCTGTCAAAATTTCAAACATTATCTAAATTTAAGAGAGACGTGGAAACAGATGTTGCGCCAACATGATAAATAAATTCTGACAAAAAGAAAACATGATAAATAATTATCAAATAAATAAAGAGCCTCGCCTCAGAATGCTTTATGCCCACCAGAACCTCCTCATCCTCCTCCACCTTCCCTCTCGTCTCATTTATTTTTGTTTTCAAGATAATGTTAATAAAAAAAATCTTGAAAAATCAAGAACCCAACGAGGCACGTCCCAAAACTCTACCCGATGCCAGATATCTTATGTCGAAAAATCAAAGGGAAAAATGAGAATGAAAGTCTGATGGAAAGTTTTCAAAAAAAATTAAGATAATTCTGTGAAAAGAGTAACGGGCATGTAAAAAAATCTATACATTTTCTCCTTTAATTTTTCTCCCCCTCCTCCCAGAATAAGAATAATTATCTTCATCAACCATCGCAGCTCAAGTTAGCAGAAGAACAGGCAGAAAAATCAGCTATATTCTCTGGAAATGAATTCGTGAAAAAATAGGGAAGAAGAAAACTGAAAGAGCTACTCACCAACGTAGTCGGAGAAGCTCTCGAGCCTAGCGAGGTGGCCGGATTCGGTCCGATCTAAACGTGGGATGACATGGTGATGGCGAGGGTGGGGACGACCCTTCGCCGGTTCCGCCGGGCCGCCGCCTCGCCGCATGCGGGTGAGGCTTGCCTCGGCAGCCAGCCCCAGGAGGGCGGCGGTGATAAAGTGGGAGAGGGTTGTCCCGCCGTGCATCTTCCCAGCATCCATGGAGGCCACAGGTTAGCAAGGACCTGGAGTGGGAGTTGGATATAAATTGTTTGACTTGAGAACTGTGGAAGATAAAAAGCAAAATATCAATAATAAGGATTTTTTTTTTTTTTTAATCCAGGAACCTCGTGCGCTGGCGAAATAAACCTTAGACAGGTAGATCACCATCACCCTTATCTACCAAGTAAATCGCTTGACGACGCCGTGGATCAAACTCGAGACCTCTCATGAAAATTTCCATTGCCCAACCACCTACGCCACCATCACGGGTGGTATCAATAATAAAGATTAATATTCTGAAAAACTCTAAACTGATAATTGTAATAAATTTATCTCAAATTATTTTTTTATCACCAAAAATTCCAAACTAGTATACTTTTGACAAATTTACCCCAAACTGGTACACTCGTGATAAATTTACCATCTGTTAATTTTCGTTAAATTTTACGGTTAAATTATTATGTTAAACGACACGTGACAGTTGAATGGTATACCAATTTTAGATTTTACGCTCCGTTTGTCACAGTTTACAATTTTTGTAATTTTTTTGTGATATTAATCCAATTTAGCAGATGTCATATTTATCACAAATTTATCAATTTGAAGTTTTTTGTAGTTAAATAAATTAGTTTGAGGTAAATTCTTCATGAATGTACCAGGTTAGGATTTTTATGATCAGTCGGGGTAAATTTGTCATATGTATACCGGTTTATGATTTTGTATGATTAAAAAAATAATTTTGAATAAATTTGTCATAATTATATCATTTTAAAGTTTTTCAGGGTATTAACCCTAATAATAAATATATGAGGTAGTGGTACTTTTTTTTTTTTTTTTTGTGGACCGGAGAGGAATGGTACTTGTATGAGGAGTGATTTATAGAATTTTCGCGTCATATAATGTGTTAGATTGGGTCCATTTATTTTACAGGTCTGACTAACGGGTTTGCTGCTTCGTTGGTACAATTGATGGAATATCCTCTGGTGGGGACATCGCTTATGGCCAATCCATGGACACCCTCTTTACTATCCAGATTCATTATACTTTTTTAATGATAAGGGATTCTCCAGTACCGCCAAATAGTAATCGTGTATCGAGGACCATGACTAATTCATGGTTCTTTCACTCTTTCTCCCTTTTTGAATTAACATCATGAAAAATCATAAATTAATATATTATTAATAAATCTATTAGGTTAATTTTTTCACCACAAAAAAATTATAAATTAATACACGCTTGATATATTTATAACTCTATTAACTTTTGTCAAATATTAAATTGTTAATGTGGATGTCATGTAAAATACATTTATGTTGAAAATTACCTCAAATTAAGATAATCCTGAAAAATTTATCCTAAAGTAATGTATGTATTGTAAACCAATATCAACATTAACGAATGCATTCTAATAATACACTTATGACAATTTGGGAATTAAAATTGCATGTCTTGACGTTCATCTTTACCTTTTTTGAAATGTATGTTAAAGCGTCGACAAGTCACGTTGGTGTGCTCATAAGTGGAATTCTTTGCCCTAGTTGAACTTGGGGGGGTCTTGATTTGATGTTTCACTTCGCTATTATGTCCTCTCTCCACTCTCTAATCACGTGAGGAGCCAATACTCATCGAAACGTCCATGGCCCACTTTCAAAATATACCTATGGTGGATTTTAAATTAAACCCGAATGAACTAAGTTTGAACACATCGATCGCTTCACTTTATGGTAACATTATGAGACCGGTCTAGTGGCTAAAGAATATATTTATGTATGTCAATTAGGCATATAATTGAGTTTCATTCTTCGCACAACTAAGTGCAGATGATTGCATACGTGGACCACTCGCATGGGGATTTTATGCTCAAGCTTTACTTTAATCCATGAGGTTGGTAAGGTGTGTTGTGAGTTATGAATTTCTAATTTAAGATGGGAAAATTTATAATCTAAAGATGCTAATCTCTCGTAATTCTTTATTTCTTTGAGATTGGGAAAACTACTACACACATGATAATATTGAAAATAGAAAAAGAAAATGAATGTGATCCAATTTTGAGGTAAATTTATCCTAGATGTACTAATTCGAAATAATTTTCTTGCGACTATACCAATTTGGAATTTTGGTGATATCAACTCATTGATTAATCCACATTAAGTCTACATGGCATCCATGTCAATATTTTAATGACAATATTTAACAAAAGCTAATAGAAGATAAATATGTTATCACGTATTGGTTTGTGATTTTCTATGATAAAAATTATTAAAAATAAACTTGTCATTGATGTATTAATTTTAGATTTTTCATGATATCAATCATCCATTTTTTGGTATTGCTCCTCCTAAAAATTCATAGAAAATTTGAAAAATGAAAAAAAAAAAACGTTGAAAGAGGCCGACTCGGCCAATTGTAAATTTTGTTAAGAATCCCAATAAATAAGACAATTTCATTTTTTTTTTTAACAATTAAATGAAAAAAAAGTGATTTTGAAGGAGGATTAAAATAGTAAAAGATTTCATTAATGTATGCTTCGTGAATACATATTAATTGCACTTACTAAAAAATAAGTTTATTGATTACATATAAGATAAAAATTAAAAATAATAATTTTTTCTTTTTTTTTTTTTTTTTTTCTAGCCGGGAGAGGAGAGTATTTAAAAGTTAGTGGGGGACAGGCAGATAGGACCTGATGGGACGTGACAACTGCAGGGAAACGTCACAAGATGACTGGTGACTGAAGAATTATCTTTGAATAAAGATTTTTGGAAAATTTGACGAATAATTTCCATGGATTTCAATAATTATTTAATTGCGGGGCCGACCAATAAATGAGGGCGAACAGAGACTTCCGGCAGCATCATCAATGCAAGGCAAGTGAAACGTTGCAGGGGCCCAAAAAAGGAAAAAAAAAAAGGATGGCACGTGAATCTTGCGAAGAAAGGGGAATGTCTTATTTGCGAAATGCAGTGAAATGGCATGTAACAAGAATTCTTGGAGATAATCAATAAAAAAATTCCTAAATTTATTGAATATATGACAACCGGTTATAAAATTTTTTTTTATTTTGTCAATTGAATTTTAAATTTTTAAAATATTTGATAATATAATAATTTCGATCAATTTTAGCCGAAAACAAATGGCACATAACGAAAACTTTTGGAGATGATCAATAAAAAATTCCTAAATTTATCAAATATATGATAATAGGTTATAAAAATTTTCATCTTGTCAATTGAATCTTAATTTCTTTAATGATTTAATTATATAATCATTTCGGCTAATTTTAACGAGAAATTATTGACATGGTTATACGACATCTTATATGTTATTTTCAATATTAACATAAATAGTTTTAAATTTTAAAATTTTATTAATTTTTTTCTTTTATTTATTATTTTTCTCTATTTCTTTTCTTTTTTTTTCTTCTTCGTCCAACAAGAATACTACTTAACCCTTGTTAGTCATAGGCTAGAGGTGTTGGCAACCCTTGTTGGTTGTGGGAAAGGGTCATAGTCCTTACCTAGTGGTCGATGAAGGTTGGTCATCATTCTCCAAATTTTGTAGAAAAAAAATAATTTTAAAAAATATATAAAATATCATTCATGCTAGTAATTTTTAGTTAAAATTAGTTGGAATGATTACGTTAGTAAATCATCAAAATATTATTAATTTAATTAACACAATTGAAAGATATAAAAGTAAATCAATATCTAAATAGTAGGTTTATGATTTTTTTAATAATTTTTTTAAAATTTTTCTTCTTCCTTTTCTTAAAAGTAGCGGGAAAAATATGTGGCTTGGGTTTTACTTGTCTTACTTTTTCGCTTTTGTCGTTCATGGCTACCAATTTTTAACATTTTTAATAATCTTGTCCGTAGGGTCAATGTCAACCTCTTCAATTTAACTCATTGGGAAGCTAACTTTGAAAAACCCAATTGTCAAATCACTTTGAATGACGGAGGAATTGATATATCACTATCTCAATGAATTTGGTAAAACACAAATACATCTGTTCCACCAAAAATGGGTGCCCTAGTGAAATATCTTTCACAAAAAAAATTGATTTTGGTTTTTTGTGATAGTGTGACCACAAATATGAACAAGATAAATTAAAAGTTATGAGATTTACAATAATGGAAAGTGAAATGACAATAACATTAATAAAATAATAAAAATGCATTGAGAGTATGTGTTTCGGATGATTGATTTCTATTTTCATAATTCCATATTTCTTATTGACATCTTCAATCTATTTCCTTTTTTTCCTCCTTTCCTTGTGTCCAACACTTAACCAATTTTATAATAATAAATTATATTGATGTTGGCACTAAGTGAAATATTTGTCAACTATTCACATCATATATCGACAAGCATAATTCATGGTTGTTGATAATTATCAATCATAATCATTAATAAGCTATTCTACAATCATTGACAATCACATCATATTTTTGTTGAAAATCATATTGATTCTATCAAGCCAACTCTATATGACAAAACTAATACGTGTGTCGATCATAAAGAATTGGTTATTGTTTAGTGCAAACAAATTCTCGAAGCCATGATTTAACATGAGATCACTTATATGCAGGAATTGAATGTAAGTCATGTCCTATTACATAAATTTCATGAAAAAAAAACAATGATTGACAAGGAGAGGAAAAGGTGAAACGAAATAAGATGGGTCGGAATGTAGGATAACTCATGCGGGAGAGAGAAAAACTGAGGGTACAAGAGTAGGGGCCATGCATTCCTTCTTTTGAGGCCTTATTTATTGCTGTGCAATTTTGATGGTTTCATAGCTATTGTACCATCCCTAATTTGATGTAAAAATTTCTAAAAAGCGTTACATATTTTAAAAAGCGATCATTTGAATGACTGGTGAAAAATCCAATGTGGGTAACCTTAGTTACTTAAATGGATGCTTTTAATAAGTTTTAGTACTAAATTAATCATTCATAAAGTTTTGGCACAAAATATCTTAAAATCATGCTGTGCATAATTTATGCATCAAACAATATCGTTAAATGCATTTCACAAGTTGAGAAATGGGCATATTGGTTCCTAAGCATTCCCTAACATTGATCATTCTAATTGATCTAAGAGAAGTAGTCCATTTTCGCAATGCATCGAGCTTTGTTGTTGGATCTCCCAAGAAAGCAAAGTCAAAGAAGAAACAAATGCAAAGTTACAAGGGATGAAGGAAATTTTACTTACTTCCATTTTTGTTTTTGAGGAAAACAAGTAAGTCTTTTGCAATTTTAAATGAAATTATTTGGAGAGAATGTTTGCTCCATAATTTTGCTTTTGAGTCTAATGGGGAAAAAAGTGGCAAAGTTAGAATGACGCCATCTAGTCGAATGTTTGATATTAGAATCTGAGAGAACTTTTTTAAATAAATGATCAAGTTAGTAGTAAACTTTTATGAACAATCACTTTAAGGTCAAAAAAATCAAAATTTCCTTAACTTTATTTTTTTGACAAACTAAATCACAGAATCACTTCAGTGATGGCTTTTTGAAAAGTGTGGCATTTGAATGATCATTTGAAATGTTTTTAGCATTAAAGTGTAAGCCATACAAAAATTGTGGGATTAATGCGGTCCTTTCTCCTTTTGTTTATCATTAATCTTTTTTGTCCCCTCACATGTTTATCGTTGCATTGCTTGTAAGAAGAAGAACAACAGGAGGATTGAAGTGGGTGTGAAAAACGTGGGATGTTTTCACATCCTCTCCATATTTTTCCCCTAATGCTCTCCAATAGAGCCCACTTGGAGTCCACATCTGTCAAGCAATCAAACTATCTCAATTCTTATGATAGGAAGAACGTCACTATCGATTTGAATCCTTTGATATGAACGTTTTTTTTTTTCTTTTTTTCAAAGAAAATATATAAAATTCTAGTACATATACTAAACTCAATCCAAGCTGTCAAACTTAACAAACTCACAAAGTACCCATCGTATTTTCAACGGTCTAAATTCATTTTAATACATAAATTATACTTATATAATAAAAAGCTACCAGCCATTCGAGAGAATCTCTAGGTTTTGGTAAACATTTCCATATGTGAGTCACATCCATATTTTTTAAAGAGAATCTCTATCACACAAGTTGATTTCAATAGAAAGCTAGAGATTTATTGAGAAATGTGATGTCAGTAACAAAGCAACTTTGTTGGGATTTCGAACGATTATTGTGATCATCGACAATTTTCGCACTTGTCTATAAGAGAGAGCTTCGTAGTTCGGTCTATTCTCACCATGGCTTTGACATGGAACCAGTTCGAAAAAAGCTTTGAGCCTTCCATTGGGCCATGGTATCTCATCGTTCTACACAAGTCCAGAGCTACAAGAATCGAGATATGTCCCTGACCATGAGCTGGCCCAGATTCGATTCACGGTCCCTTGGAACATTTTCGGTTTCAGCGGTAGTTAAGACGGCATCGCTGTATGTCGAGTCGAGTCCGGACAAGTCTCATTGCTTTCTACTGTTGAAGAGCCTCGGTTAGTCACCGTTTCTCTTACGCACTGATCGGGAAGTTGTATAACTTGATATCGAGAAAGTATTTATGCATAGAGCTTTTCTTCGGAGCTAGTCATTAGGTAGCAATCGACCACCTGGGTTTATAGACTCGGTCTTAAGCCCCCTCCTCTTGTTTGCAAGCTAAAACATGCTTTTACATGACCTTTGTGAAGCTAATGGTTTGTTTCATCTCTGGGGTGGTCCATGGGCACAGGCTGAAACGCACTTTTGCTCCTCAATTTCCTCAAAAAGGGTAAGAAACATGGCGTCAAGCGACAGCATTACCGACAACTAAGGAAGCAAGGTTGAGATTACAATGCAAACTTGACTCCATGAGAAATAAAACTAGACAGACATCTACCAGTTAACAATGTTTCAGATCATTAGTAAATGGATGAAGCCTTAATATAATCCTGTCTTCTTCCCTGAGACAAACGAGTAGAGCATTTGGCGATCTCCTTATCCGCTCGGTAGCTTCTAGCATTGAGAGTCAATGTCCATGCTGCTTCTGCTTCTGCTTCTGCTTCGAGGAGAGATTCAACAACTATAAGTTCATACAAAGCACCAAGCACCAAGCACCGAGCACCAAGCACGTGTCCTTGATGGTTCCGAGCAACAGCAGCAACCTGAAATCTTCCTGTTTCCAAGCTGCATCATAGTTCAAAGCGTTAGGCTTTCAAATGAAACGCCAAAGTCTCTCAGGGGGAGCAGTAAGGTTACAGCTAACGACATCCCTGCAGGCCGACTTGGTCGAGAATTCCCCAGAATTCTCAGGCCACCAAATAAGACCATATTTAGTGACAGAGATAGGAGTTCGCTGACCGTTGCATCAGAGAAAACTATGCGTAATTTAGCAATATTCCAGCTTCTCCTAGCTTTACTCTTTCGCCATTGCCAATCCGATACAAAACCCCCTAGTGGATGATGTTCCTATCAGCAGCAGTACCTTTCCACACTATTTGACGCCGTGGGCTCAACAACATTCTATAAGAACGGAGTGCCTCGTAAGTACTTAGCCTGCACATTCTAACCCATAGCTGATCCTTCTCCTTCAACACAGCTTATCAGTGTTCTGCACATTCCTTATTAGTGTTCGCACACTGTCTTTCGGGTAAATGTTGGGAAAGGATAGCATACATCGGATTTTTCTGCATCACTGATCTTACTAAACTTGTTAGGCCTGCCCAGGACAAGCATTTCCGCTTCAATGGCGATACGTTAGACTCCAATTTGGCTCCAGGGCTTCTATTTGAGCCTCTGTCCTTTTCCTCAAAAAGGGTTCTTGATATTTTGAATATTATGAAACTTACAAAAGCAAATATCCATTGAAATCAGAACCACCATAGTATATGAACTTTTGAAAGCACATCCATATATTGTTGCAACGCAAATTTTGCCCCCATGACCCACACTGGGTTGAATCAGAGAGACCCACATGGTTTTTAGAAAGTGAAGAATTGGCCGAGGCTAATTAAAGGAGATCTCATGATGGAAAATCTCAAGGGGCTCACAAAAGCATAAGTGAATTCTAGGCTCGCAGCCCTTTGATTGGTGATGGTACTTGCTCTCACCCAACAAATCAAAAGCAAAAAGCCCCAGGCTCATATATTCTTTCTTGCTCTCCACAAGCAAAGCTAAATACGTCTTGTATTCAACCATGAAAAGCACACACTTAACTTTCTTTCAACTTTTTTCTCCCTCTTAAGTAATGTTTTCACACTGGTGTTGATGTTTGTCAACGAATTTGGTAATGAATTACCTAAAAAAGGAAAAATAAAACAATTCCAAAGTTCCAGGGTTTGATTTTCTTTTTCAAAAAATGTAATCGGTCCTTGCCTTACTCGGCAGTGCATTCGCATTCTTAAGAATCTTGCTAACTGGTGATCAAGTAAAATTCGCACTGGAATCATAATCATCGTTTTATATGTTCAATATGTTCAACAGAAGAGATTTATGCACTCCTGTAGTACAGAAAGCCCAAGTTGAAGCATTTGTAATGCATGACAAAAATCACTTCCAGTACAATATGTCACTTAAGTTACTTCTGTACTTAACCTAAAACAAAAGCAAATAATCAAATGGCTTAATTAGAATTCTTACCGTGGTCGCTCGATATCGAAAAGAACGGCGTTCTTAATTTGCTGCGGTTCCATCTTCAACTTTTCTTGGCTGCAATTAGAACAGCAGAACAATTTAGTTCATCTGAGAAATTCAGCTGATACAGGTGCATATGAGGCACGCTCTATCTTATGAAGGGTGTAACAGAGAGTAGATCCTATATCGCGCATATAATGTTTCAAGTTGAGGGGAATGAAGCCTGGTCCGAGATCGTTCCATTGAAGTCACTCCCCCGTGAAAACTTGAGCGGTCTCGAACCAGACAGCATTCCCCTCAACTCTGAGAGAGAGAGAGAGAGAGAGAGAGAGAGAGATGATGGAGGCAGTTCAGAGTTCTTTCATGGGCCCTTATATACGTGAGGAGGATGAGACTTTCTGTTGTGGATCAAGAGCACATGTAGACAACAACATGCTTTTCTTCAATCTGCTTTAACATGCTTTTTTGAACAGAGGTGGATTGAAGGAGATTATATATTCAGCTCATCTGTTAATTACTTCGTCTACAATTCACTCAAATTTCAATTAGGTGTACATGAGCCATGTTCTTGAATGTGGAACATTAGGTTTCTCTTTTCAGTGTGAGAAAAACTTGGTCCTAGAGTCTGAGCTGAAGTCTGCTGATTTCTGTATAGTATGCTCTCCAAAAGCAGGTAATCTATAAAGATATAGAGCATCTTTTTCTTTAGACAACCGGAGATCCAAAAAGAAACCATGGATATTTGGATGTTGGAAGCTTTATCATCAATATTAATGAAGTGTGACTTCATCAGGTGAGGTAAAATTTGTTGGAAAATCGGTACACTTATTAGTATCGAACCCTTTTTGCTCATGATATAATTGACATGAAAAAATTTACATACTGGTGTAGGGAATAGATGTAAATGCTCATTAAAACTTAGTTGCGCATGGCATATCAACCACCGATAGACATAAATACTGGGTCAAAGCAAAGAGCTGTTTTTTAGCAACCAAAAAATAATTACAGTGCAAAAGCTCTCGACTACCGCCCCATATTGCTTTCCTCATCAACCTAATACATGCCGGATAACTCTCTTATTTTGGTGATTAACTATAAATAAAGACTAAATATATTTAAAATTAACAACCACCCCTTGGTTGTTACTTATAGGATTGTTCTTATTACTGATTGAAACCCACTTAAATTAACATCTCAGATTCTCGATGGCTAATGGCTATTTTTAGTGAAAGTCTCTCCCTTTTCCTACCCACCTAGGGCCAAAAAAATAGTGGTAAGTCTTGACAGATGCCATTAGCCACCACCTATTCATCAATGAGGAAAATTTCCCACAATTGGTTTGATTCCAAGCTTAAATGGAAAGTCTTTTTGGCTGTTGGGCCTCTTAAAGAAATCAAAAAGAGTAAGTGGGCACATAGTACCTCAAAAAGCAGGGGAAAATAAAGGAAGCACATTGATTAGTAATGCCACTGAATTACTTGGATCATTGGATGTTTCGATTAAAGTTTCTGATGCTGTGAAAGTCCATCCACCATGATCAACCCTCACAATAGTAAGACAGTTTCATTTTTTATGTGACTTTGTTCATCAACATAAGACGGGTCAGTTGAAGAAAGAATCTGTTCATGTGGTCCAAATATCAATAAGACAATCATATTGAAAAAAAGAACAACATGTTTCAACTACCATCTTCATCCAAAATCATTATCACTCATACCTCTTAGAGCTTATATATAGAAAAAATCATTCTGATCAAGAACTCATCTCTTCGGTGAGGTACATATGTTTGAGAGCATTGTAGATGAAGCAAAGGGAAGGAAAACATCAACAAATGTAAAATTTTCGCTCTTTTTTCAACTACAAAAAAGTTAAATTTCCACTCAAATTTTCGTCAACGCCACTCTCCTCTGTTTCCCAAGCGCAGCACAGATAAATCTAACGAAGTATATTTTGTGAGTCACACTGATTCCCCTTTGGTTATCAAGATATCTGTCACATCATCTTGTAGAAATAAGGAAGGAGAGAGAGAGAGAGAGAGAGAGAGAGAGAGAGAGAGAGAGGCTGAGTCATATTGGTTTCACACTGTTGGAGTTTGGAGCTTAGAGATGGGAGAGACAGAAGCAGAGTTATACTGGTTTTACACTGTAGGACAGGAATTTGGAGCTTAGATGGGGGACTGTTAATTTTTCTTTGTAGGATAATAAAGAGTGAAGCTTGCTGAAATTCACGTCAAAGTTAATGTGCTATTCCACCGATGAGACGTGCGGAACTTTTAGAACACCCGATTAAACATACTTAAGAGTGATATTCTTGTTCCGCACTCAATTAAACGTACTTAAGAGCGGTATTTCTTGGGATGTTATCAGAACACACATAGGCGCATCCGATCAAGGAGAAGCACGAGAGTGGTGATTTGAACTCAGGCTTTGCATGTCAGAAAGCTGCACAATTGCCACTCGAGCTACCCTCAGGTTTAGAGTTCACATCAAAGTTATTCCTAGATATGTTGAAATTATGATTCATGGGGAGATTAAAATCTCTTCATATGCAATTATGCCACTGATACATCTATTGCAGTGGGTTGCAAGTCTAAAGACTCACATATAATAAGTACAAACAAGCTAGTACGATTTCAAAAGAAAAACTTGAAATGACAGCAACACAAAAATGAGAAAGGAGGAGAAAAGGAAGCAATAACAAAGTCTTAGTTCAATGCTTATGATGAGATTTTAAAGCTCAAAGCAATAAGAAAAAAAGTAAAGCTTTGTGAATTTTCAGAAGCATAGTGTTTTCAAAAGGTCATTTTCCTCCTGTTTAGCGAGACAAAGCTTGTGAAAATAGGCCCTTTACGCAGTAGGCGCCTTCTTTTTATCCTTTTGCTTTAATACCTTTTCATCATGACCAAAACAAAAATTATGAGCAAGGATTTTTGTCATCACAAAGCACTTGTCGACACTGGCCTTTCTCAACTTTACATGCATAGTAAGTCATGATATCCCAAGCTGTGAATCTAAGAGATACCATAGACAAGAAAAAGTAATTGCTTCACTGAAAGCTAAAAGAAAAATACTTGCACTAGCTTCATTCCCTCATACAGTACAACCGGTAAGCCTTTTTTCAGCACAAGATACTTGCAATAGCTTATAGTTAATTCACATTTACATGCGGAAGGAGTGTCCTTTTTCGCCCCTTACGTCGACCTGTATTCAGGACAGAGTTGGACATCAAAGTCATCAAAGATGATACGATAACATTCACAGCAAGAATGCAGGAGGGGAAAAACGAACTCATTATTTGGATGCCAGTAAGAGAAAATATTGTCATGGGAAGTCATGAAAATCTTTTATATGTACGACCATATAACTTACAGGAAATTTACACTTCATTAACTTACACAAACAACTGCAACAAGTCTTGATTAACTGGTCTCTCTCGAGAATTTTCTTCTCCCAGCCTCTCTATTGAAGTTCCACATCATTCTTGAGATTGGTCTCCAATCCTGGGTCCGTTCATCCTCGGGGAAGTCAACTCTTCTCTCTTTGAAACTTGTGTAAGATCATCCTCAGAGTTGCGTACACAATCAAGAGTGACACCAGCAGTGTTGCCTAATTCGCAATGGCTCAGGCTTCGACGATTTCCCTCCAGAGAACTTGGTTTCCCCAGATTTCTTTGAGTAGGACTATCTGAATTTCCATGGCTCTTCCTTCGGCCCAATTTTGGTGATTTTGCACGGGTTGGTGGCACCTGCCGTCCAGAAAGAAGCTTTCAAAATGATTTGGGGACATCACTGGATAGATTGACACTTAATGCTCTTGAACTCAATATACCTTTTTAAGTTCGACCTTTGGAGGAGGCCCCTCATGGTAGAAGCTTGGCATTGGGGTTGCCTTGAACATCATAGCCTTTCTCAGTTGCTTGATAGCTGCTTCACTCTCTTCCTAGAGTTTTGACATGTGGAAGTACTATAATGAAGAGGAACAACAGAATCGCCAAACCAAGATTGATGAGGAATTGGACTTAATAATGTATCTTACCTTGGTCCTTGCCTTGGACTGGGTTTTCTCTTCCTCAATGGCTTGGTGTTTCTCTTCCAACTTGGAGTAAAACTGAGAAAATGAAAAGAATAAGAGCTCTTTGTAGTAGCTTTCTCAGCTTAAAGACATCATTAACACAAACATGTCTAGGTCAGAACAAGATAATATTACCTCTCTTCGTTTCATTGCACGTTCAGTGCATCTTAACATGGGAGCTGATGCCATGGTCATTTGGGACTTGACATGAGCCGATCCAGCATTGCTAAATCGGGTTAAGGAGAAATTCCAAAAATTCAAATGAAAAAAGAAATGATGATCTTGAAAACATAAAAACACATTAAAAGAAAAGCTTAACAACTAGTGCTGTAGGTACAAGAGAGGATACACGGAAGCAATGGAACACGAATCTTCCTCATCAGGATTTTTCTTATTATCTGGTTGCAAGGGCTTCCTTGATATTGAAGGTGGTGTCTGTAGCCATCGTGATAATTTTTCCAACGTCGAGAAAAAAAGGTCAAAGTCTAAGTACATCGAGTTAATTTGTAGCTCCCACATAAGCAATGTTTAATATGAACAAAAAAGAAAAGACAGAAAAGAAAGGCCATTTACAAAATCAATCTTTCGTCCCTAGTTATATCAGTATGCCAAAGACCAGAACTTAGCCTAAGCAAAAGCAATTACCCGATTCTGTTTTGTGTCATTATCTAGTGCTTTTGCTGACTTCCCATTTATGCCCTTATCAACATCTTTCAGCCTGTCTGATTCAGCCCCACTCTGGCGAATGCCATTAGCACGCTTTGCAGTTGCCAAGGCAAATGGTTGTGGGACAGTATACTGTGTTCGATTGCTTTTCATCCATGCTTCGCTGGCACTGATGACTTGCTGTTGTCCTTTTTCCTCTGAGCTTCCGATTTGGCCTTCTCATCATGCAAGCCAATCCCATGGTGTTTTGTCACCACAGTCTTGCCATCCTCACGATTTTCTTCAAGGCCAAGTTCAGAGACTGCAATGGAGTCTTCAGCAGTCCATTCCCTGACCTCATATTCTTTCATCTCCATTGTTTCCTCATTTTGAGGGATCGAGTCATTTGAACCTATAGCAACACGATCTGGCTCTTTAACTGCACATGTTTCAATTACTTCGGTTCCCATCGCTCTGCATATCAGAGAACAAAAACGCCATAGTTTAGTTCAAGAAATTGGGCAAGCCTAAGGTACCCAGTTATGAGGTCCGAACTCCCATGAATTTTTTTCATTCCTTCTCTGAATTCTAGTTGCTACCTTAAGACAACAACTCCAAAATCAGTTGGCCTGAGATTAGGCTGAAAGCTGCTGAGATGTTACCTCTCAACTAACTGATAACTTTAAGATTTAGTTTAAGTAATTCTGGAGTGTTGTTCCTTCGAGGAGATGATATAATGAAAAGAGGCAATTTTTGCAGGATAGCTTGTCATGAAAGGAAAAATTAAATGGTCACAAGGATAAGAAGAGCATGTTTCACACAATCATGTGAAAAGGACTGATCTTCAGAATCACTAAATGGCTTTTCACCTTGGGAAAGAGGAGGGATCACCGTTATTATGCGCGCATACTGAAAAATCAAGAAAACACATTATCAGAAGTTATTTTAAGATAAGTCAAGATGATGCATTCTTTTATTGCCCTAAACTAATCAGGGTGATACTTGAGGCAGTTGTGAATTATGCACAAGCATGAATAGAGGAATCCACTGTTGTCAGGAACAAGATCAGTTCATTTAGGAAAATTTGAGAGAGAGTGGGGAAAGAAGGCTAAGCACAGGAAGCAATTTCTGCTACCAACAACGAGATTGATAGCTTTCAAGAGAACTGAATCACACCGAGACTAAAAGATATAATCTCATAATCGAGCATGATTTGCAGGCTATTAAGCCCACCATTTAAGAGTCGTCACAAAAATCAAAAGTTCATCATAAAGCTCTAAACTAGTCCAACAGGTCACTAAACGACATGTTCACAAAAAAACGGAGAAGACAAGTATACAGTAATTCTTCTCATCTTCTCCACATTCCTCATGAATGAATCGACATTGCTCCTTAATGTCACAGACCCAGGCAAGTAAAAGGGTAAGCTCCAATAAGAGAGGCCAAAGAGAATCTACCAACTAGGCACACTTAATCGAGGCGCATTTCATCGTCACGAGTCCCGTCGAAATCTACCCCAAACCATCCCACATTCCATCGGCTCATGAACACAGACGCCTCACTTTTCGACAGCAACCAAGAACATCCAAATTTGATCCGTTGATCCAGCAACAGAAGCACGAGAAAACCAAACCCAACGCCATAGACACAGAACAACACGGCAAGAGAAAAGAGAAAAGGGAAAAAAAGAGAGAAGAAAACCCAGTCCAGATCAAACAGAGAACAACGACTACCAACTGGGGAACGAGCGAGAGAAGCTCCACACACAGATCAAATTGGGCAAATGGACAAGAGTTCAAAACCACATTACACTGCGCATCAGAGGAGAACCCAGATCATGGGACGCGAGTACGAGGAGAACCCAGAAAAATGCACACGTTTCTCGACCTCAATCTACGAGAAAGACGAGAGATTGGTGTCCTGAGGGTGGCTCCAGCTTGGCGTTGCGTTGGCCTGTGCTTGCGGTTCTTCTTCTGTTGGCGGTGGCGGTGTAGCTGTGTTTTCGGTTACTCTTTTGCTCTCTTTTCTCTTTTTGTTTTTTTGTTTTCTTTTATACGTGAAGTGGCCCAGTTGGCATTTTCACGGCTTTTCTGCTGGGCCCTAACGGCGTCGACAGACGCTCCAAATCACCCCCCCGTTATCCTTTTTTTTTTTTCTCTTTCTAGACATAGCCTTTTTATTTTTTATCATTCATTTTTTAGTTGGAAGTGATTTTTAGAATTAATATCACGAAAAAATTCAAATTGATACATATGTGATAATTTATCTTATGCTAAAAACAATAAAATTGTCAAGTTTGACTACATGTGGCAATAGATGGAAGTACTGATTTGGGATTTTACTTTTTGTTTGTTACATGTGTTTTTATGATATTAGTCTGATTTTTGAGTTTTTTGTGTTTATCACAAGTGTATCAATTTGAGATTTTTTATAATATTAACCAAAAAAATTTATATACCGGTTAATTGGATTCATAGTCCAACTTTTCTTTTATAATTTTGTTTTGGGTACCTAAGGAAATTGAGTTTTAGGTCCTAATTTTTCACTTTGTTGTGATTTTGGTCCTTGGTTCTCATCTATGTCGAATTTGTTTTTTTGAGATCTCGTGTGAGATCTAATCTCATGTGATATCAATCATTTAAGATGACTTTTACCTTTGAAATTTGAGTCATATATTGTAGAGATGTGGTTGACATTGTAAAGATGTGGTTGACACAAAATGCAAAAGAGGAGTGACCACCAAAGTTTAAACAAAATAAAAGTTTAAGATTTAAGAGTTCGATATTGCAAAATGGGTCAATTTTCTAGAGATGTCGCTTGCAATATCAATATTATCTTATAAAGCCAACCGTTAGGATTAGTGTTCAATCAACCTTGTAAATGACAGAATTATCATATCTTTTGTACAGAACGTGAAAAAAAAAAGAAAAAGGCTGGTACGTGCTATAATATTATTTAAATAGAACCTTACTAGTTTGAGCGAGTCATTTAAACCATTAACAATCTCACTGTCAATCAAATCCCAAGTGGAGTGGTTAGAATAGAAAACCTCGAAATCGATGGAAACGGCGTTTAGGAGCTGCCCCCACGAGGTGGGACAAGGGGCTTCGTGGAATACCAATTCAATGTCTTAACCAGAAAGGGATTAAAAGAGAAGATGTTTCCATCGAATTATTGCGATAGGACCCATCTTTGATTATTCCTTCTAACCCCTTTTGATAAAGCCATGACACCCATCTTAATTATTTAAATTAAGCCCCCAATTCCTTTACACCTAATTTTACGATTCATTTTTTTAAATATTTTTTTCTTTCCCCTTTTGAGCTTCCAAATGCACGAATCTGCCAGGTAGCTTTCTCTGCAGTGGAGTTGTTCCTCCTTCTCTATTTGGTTCTTTCTACACAGCTATATGTCGATTGGATAATGTATTCATGTAACCATCTAGATAAGGTTGCTTCACGAATGGCATTGAGAGTTATCTCGCGGCTTTAAAACGGGTATTAACTATTCCTACGTGGCCTTGATATGACAGCCTTTTCATTGCAAAAGCAAAAACTTATATTTTTCTTTTGAAAAATCAAAAGATTAGTACACAAAAATAAAGAGGGAACCCCAACAGAAGAGGAGAGAGAGGAGAAGGAACGGTTGTAGCTTGCCCGCAGCAGCGGCGGTGGCGGTGGCGGTGGCTATCACTGTCGTCGCTGCTGCCACCCCCGAATTGGTGTCAGAGGCTCGCAATTTAGAGCTAACCTCATGAGCCGTGGCGCGACATCTTATGACTATTTTAATTATCCATTAATTTGTAATTTTTTTTTTTCATTTTTTAAATTTTCTTAACGAATTTCTTACAGGATTTATCCTATTGTTTATTTTATTTTTTCCAGACGGCTGTTTTAAACGACAATTAAGGCTGGTCACACAGAGAGGATTTCTTTTTCAAAAAAGAGGTTATCCCAGATAAGGTTTAAAGGTGAGGATATTTTTTATAATTGGGAAGGTAGGATTCCGTGGATATTAGGGTAAAATGTTTTTAAAGCTTACATGGGTTGTTTGAATTACCCCTACATTTTTAATATAAGTCGAAACACCCACCTCTTTCTAGTTTCTAAATTAGGGAAGAAGAAGGTAGTCACACCTCCTCGAATGCCATGAAGGCCTAAACATTCTCATCTAAGGCAAGACTTCTCATAATTTTGACTTGTTATATTCTCTTTCCTCTTTGTTATAATATTCAGATACCATTTATCGTATGGACTCTCACAAATTGATAATTCAAATCATCAATTCATGAAGAGGAGAACCGTCTAACTCAAACAACTTATTTGAGTCACGGAATTAAGTCCAAGGGTTACAAATCATATTTTGTACAATAGATTTGATTCGCATGTGTCATTTGCCCAAGAAAAAGAGATTCACTTAAATTTTGTTGTAAAAGTAGTGCAAAAAGTTTTAAACTTATTGTATAGTAGTCAATTCAACTCTAAACTTAACAATTATGCCAATTTATAAATTTTTAATTTAATTATAAACCTTTTAATTGTGTTGATGTAATCCTAAACATTTTAATCATTTATCAATTTAGTCTCAAATCTTTTAATAATTTGCTAATTAGTAATTTATGTCAATTTTGGTCAAAAATCACTAACATGACTGTTGACTCAATATTTGCCATCTTAGATGGTATGGTTAGTATTGACATGAATAATTTTTACAATCTTGTAATTTTCTAATTTTTTTCCTTTTCTTTATTTATTTTCATTTTCTTTCTCTCTTTTTCCCTTCGCTGGCCATCACCGAGCCTTGTTGATAGCTAGTGACCTCTATCGATAGTGATGAGGCTTTGCGATGGCTAGTGGAGGGAAAAAGAGGAAAAATTAAAAAAGAAAAGGAAAAGGAAAAAAATCAGAAATTTTTTTAAAAAAAAATTGTGAAAATTGGCCGATTCTCATCTTAAAATTGGAAATCTCTCACTAAGGGCCAATTTTGCAAAATGAGAACCAAGAATCACCCACTGTTCCAGGATCCACTCGCAAATTCGACCACTAGTTTAGTCTAGTTTCTAAGTGGGTCCATGGAATTAGCTAGGGAGGGGTGGAGGAGGGGAAGGGTGGGGATAGGTCATTGGGTGTGGCGGAGGCGGAGTAGAGTTGAGAGAGGGCTAGACGAGGATCAATGATAAGTACGGTGACACTGAGGTGGAGTGGGAGAGGAAAAGTGATGGTGGAGGGTGGAGAGAGAGAGAGAGAGAGAGTACCTTGAGGAGTGTGAGAGTTTTTTGGGATGGAAAAAAAGTGATGTGGAAGAGGACACGAGAGAGAGTTTAGGGTCTTTAAAAATTTTAACATATAAATTAAAATATATCATATATAAATCTATATGTACTGGTCCAGTTTGAGTATGCGATTCTACACTTGAAAATGAGAACTAAATCGGTACTAACCGATTTCAATAAATAGGAACCTAAAATCGAACTAGTCCCAATAGGAATTGTTAGTTTGATCTAGTTCCCGATAATTCCCGATTCTTTTATACACTCCTACATCGATCATGTCTCGTAGGATTGTAGGCGCTAACTAGATTTTCATGTTAGTGCTTTATCACTAATTTCAATTGAAAAGACTAAATTAATAAATTATTTAAAGGCTTGGAGTAAATTCACAAATAGTCAAAAAGTTTAGGACTAAATTAACACGATTGAAATGTTTATGATTAAATTGATGGCCATAAAATAGGTGTAGGGATTTTTGAATAATTTATCTAGATTTTGTCATATTATTTACTTACCTTCGTGGATGTAGACCCTCTATAGTAATACAAGGAGCAACTACACCGTATGAAGTTACCCTAGGGTGCGTTGGGTAATGCTCCTAGAAACATAATTAAATAATTACGAAAAATAATAAATAAATGTAATAAATCCAACTTAGGTTATCTAAAAAATGATCAGCTTATGTTTTTTCTTGCTAAATATGCTAACACTTGTTTTTTTTTTCCATAACATGCATAGGTACCAATCCTAATTTTTAATTACTTTTTTTTTATTACTAGTAATGTCTACTTGCTAAATATGCTAACAAATTAAATCTATAGAACAAAAACACTTTTGGTAAACTTTTTTTTAGAAAAAATTGACCCAAAACTGAAGATGGGCTTGAAACTTGGGCTGAACAAGAAGGCCCAAAGGAGCTGCTGATTTGATGGGTCATGTGGGTTGAAGGTGGGCCTAACCATGGGCTGAATTTGCTGGAATTCACGGTTGCTCTTGCTTGGAGAACAAATATGTTCTTAGAATAGAAACAATAAATAAAAAATTACTTATTTATTCCTGAAAACAACTCAAGAAAGAAGCCTTTTTCTTTTCTTTTGATTTCAATTTTTTCTTTTCCTCTCTTGGAAGTCCAAATTTTTTCCCTTAGGCGAATCAATTTTCTGTAAAAACCTCGGAATCTCTGAAAATTTTTTGGAGGATGAATCGACGTTCCTAAAATAGAGTGTGACACCATAGAACTTTCAATTTATGAAATCGGACTCGAATTCACGCTAGGCCCTAGCGATAGCCGGCACTCGACACATTGGTGACTCTCGTTTGTCTACGGACACATGGCCAAATGAGGCCTAGCAACCTTGCTAGAGCCTCATCGACCTCGGGTGAGGTCATCTCAAGCTTGTTGGCCACTAGCGAGGGCCCCCTAAGCCTTGCTATGATCGGGCGAGGCTTAACCTCGCCTAACCACCTCAAGGTTGGCCTTGCCCACCCAAGTGATGCTAACCTCATGGTGGTCGGGTGAGTCGCTAGAGATTTGGCGAGGTCGAGTCTTGCTTGGCCATGGCAAGGTTTGACCTTGCTTGACCAACGTGAGGTTAGCACCGTGGGTGGGCGAGGCCAAACTTGCAGTGGCTAGGTGAGGTCAAGTCTAGCGAGGTTGTCTCGTCCAACCAAGGTGAGGTCGAGTCTCGAAGGCGAGGCGAAGCCGACAACCTCGTTGGCCCTTGTCTGGTCAGTCGTCATAAGGCCAGCAACCGGCTAGAGAAAGGAGAAGAAAAAGAAAAAAAAAAAAAGAGAAAAGAGAAAAATGTAATAAAATTATTAATAAATTAAAAGAAAGTCTAAGTCACAAAAATATTTGGGTTGTATCAAACATATTTATGTTCTGAGATTAGAAATTTTGTACAATTATCAAATATCTCAAAATGTCAGAAATTGTTCTTAGGAACAAAATATAAAATAAATGTTTCTAAAAAGAAATTGTTTTTGAGTATAGAAATGTTACCACCCGCATTTTTAAAGGCTAAAGTATCTATACTATAGAAGAATTTATGAAAAACTCCAAATCCCAATACCTTCTCTTTCAGTGCGCTGGCTGGCGGAGGCGTGGCCCCTCGCGAATCGAAGAAACAGAAAGCACAATTACGAGAGAAGCTAAACACATGAGGAAAAGTAAAGGGAGAGAATACACGTGAGAACAACCTCATATCAAGAAAGTTCTTTCTATATCATTTGTACTACAGGACATAATACGGTACAATTCGACGGTAAAATACTATTTGACAGAGCGATATTTATTAAGTTTTGGAATTTCCTCCAAATCGGCGATACTTTGTACATGTCTTTCTTTCTTGCTACGAGATCTTTTTTTTTCCTCCGTCTTCACGTTGGATCACCTTGTTGTCAGATGAGCCGCGTCGGTCCAGCTCCAAAATTTCTCGAAGTTGACATCGAATTTCTTGTTCTTGTTGAAGATTCCAAAGTTAGAAATAGAACCAATCGATGTATTGAGCCACGATAGATAACACCCAATCCTTGCAGAATGCAGATGCGAACGTGTACTTCAGCACGTCCCGAAGAAAATTGGAAGGATATATGGCGGATGAATGCAAAGGTAGAGTGCATGATATGATCTCAACTTTTGCTCTTCGTGTATCTTTGTTCTCTTGCTAGATTTTATTTATACATCATCATCCTTACAATTCCCATTCTATTATCACGTGTCGATTTGTTTTCTAAAGTGGGAATGCTGATGATCTTGGGGATGGACACAGTTTTTCCTTAAGCAGCTAAATAAGGCTCTTTTTTTTTTTTTTTTTTTAAATGAGGTTTGGAGGATGTTTAATGAGGGGAAAATTGTCCACAAAGTCCTAAACCTATTGCACTTTTGCCAATTCAGTCATAAACCTTTTAATTTTTTCAATTGAGTTCTAAACATTTTCACTTCTAACCGATTCACTCCATCCGGCCAATTTTGGCTGGAAAATATTGACGTAGACGCTGGTAGTGCCACGTAGGACCTGTCGGCGCCGACATGGATAATTTTTAATAATATTTTAATATTATTTTGATTTTTTTTTAATTTTTCCCTTATTATTATTATTATTATTATTATTATTATTATTATTATTATTATGGCTTTCTTGGTCTTTTCCGGTGGCCGGCCACAGCCAATCGGCTGGCCTCACCTGCCACAGGGGAGGCTTGGCTGGGTAAGGAGGAGCCCTGACGAGGGGAGCCCTCGCCAGGGCTCAATTGGCCGCCATGACACTGCCGGTCTCCACATCAGCATTTTTCTGCCAAAATTGACAGTATAGACTAAATTGGCAAGAAGTGAAAATGTTTATGACTCAATTGGCAAAATTAAAATGTTTAGTACTCAATTGGCAAAATTACAATAGGTTTAGGGCTTTTTGGACAATTTTCCCCTTAATGAGCTTTGCAATTGTCGGCCCTTCACACCCATACCCCTAGAGAATCAGAAAAGAAAAAATTTAAGCTTTACTTCATTTATTGTGTATGCTTAATAAGTATCCTAGATAACTCTTTAAAAAGACGCATTTTATTTATCTTACTTTCCCCATCTAAATTGTTGACGTCTGTCATTACATAAATTTTTCATGAAAACGAAATGGAAAATAATAAATAGAATAATTCTTGATATATAAAATAATGAGGTACTAATTTTGGATTCCCTGTTACATGTGACCTCCTTATTCACTTTTTCAAGAACAGTACGCTTCATCATTCAATTATGTTGAGTCCGAGGCTCGATGCATAAATCATCTAACTGTAGCTGATGCGCGAGTTTTGATGTTCTTTCCTTTGCCTTCTCCTTTACCTTGTGAGATTAAGTAAGAGCAAATGGCCGGAGCTGGTGGGAGTCGAAGAACATGTTGCGGCCGCGACGGTGGATGCGGAAAACCCCAACGTGAAGGCTGTGATTGTTCTGGGAGGATCTCTCGTTCCCGATTATTTTATGTGCACAAGGGTTTGGATTTGGGTTAACAAAGCTGGATACGTCTTTCAAGTTCCTATCATTGGTTAGGGCGTTGGAAAAGAGCCATCTCTATCCATATCAACCTCGGTGTAGGCTTGCAGCTGATAGCCACGCCATAAACCCCCAGGTGACACGTAAGTAAGATGACCTATCACCCCTGGAGTTATACTTCATACACCTAGCGCTTTCCCTGAGTTTTGAACATTTCACTTCTGGGCTGAGGATCAGCAAAGTTTTATCCAGCGGAGCCACCGCGGCTGGTGGTATCAACCTCGGTGTTTGTTGTATTGTATTTCCCTGAAAACAAAGTGGTAGCTACGTGAATAAGCAAAGAAGAAAAATGGAAATACTGACAGCAATGAAATAAATTAATGATCTTTCTCTCACTCCCGCACCCATAAAGATCAAAAACCACCCTAGGGTTCGGTCACGAAAAATATGAAGTGTCTTTTCGTAGTCGGTAGAATTCTGAATTTGTAGGTAAATTTCCAAGTACATTCGGTGAAAAAAGTTTGACAAGTTAATTGTCACGTGATCGATTAGCAAGTTACCAATAGTATTAGGAATTTATCAACGTTTAAATTAATTAGTAAGTTACCAGCTCTTATAATTTTTACAAGGGTTGTAAGTGTGGTTAGTGGAATTAACCTTAACCCCAATAAATTTAGTAAGTTAGGACTACTTTTAAATTTTACAAGCATAGTTAGTAAACTACCAACATTATAAAGAATTTATGGACATCCTAATAGATTAGTTTATTACCAACTTGTTTGAAATTTTACAAGTGTGCTTAGTAAAATAACAACTCTATAAGCCGTTTATGGACGGTCCATCAAATTAGCTAGTTATCAACTTCTTTCAAATTACGAGTGTGGTTAGTGAGCTACAAATTGTATAAAGAATTTACCAACGCTTTAGCAAGGTACTAACATTATAATGAAATTGCAGATATCCCAATAAACTGGTTAAGTCACCAACATCTTTCAAACGTTACAAGCGTATTTAGTAAAATACCAACTTTATTGAACTTACCTATGTTTTTCCAATTTTAAGCCGTAGCACTGCAATGAATTTACCTATATGTCAATAAATTAATAAGTTAGCAATTTGTTTAAAAAATTTAACAGTGAGATTTAGTAATTTACCATGATAAATTTACCAATGTCCAAAAGAATTAGTGTGTTACGAACTACTAACAAACTTACAAGCGTAGTTAGTAATTAAAATACATAACAAAGAAATTACTAAAGTTTAGTTGATTTTTAGATGGAAATTTTTAATGTGTAAATAGTTATTTACTAATGCATGTAACCAATGTAACTTTGCAAATGTTATAAATTAAGCAACATATGTAACCAGTTTCTTATAAAATGTACCAATGTTTTGATAAGTACAAATGTTATAACGAACTTACTATATTTATTTGATTATTAATGAACCGTTTTTCATTATAAATAATTATTTGTCAAATATGTACTTTAGACAAATACAATATTGCAATAAATATATTATACATTATAATTATACTTACATGAAAGACAATGTCATTTAAATATAACATATTATAATTGCAATAAAAAGCAATATAATTTGGAAATATGACGATGTTGGAACATTGTCTCTTGAAATTCAAACAATCTACTATAATTAGATATAAAAAACTATCCCATGCGCACCATGTATATTCCAAGTTGATTAGACATACATAAAGATAAGGAAAATGACACAAATAGTCTTTGAACTTTGATCGAATATGTAATGTGATCCCTGAATTTTTAATTGTTCAATATGGTTCTTGAACTTTAACCCAATGTGTAACATAATTCTCGAATTTTTAATTTGTTTAATGTGATCTATAAACTTTTGGTACATATTCAATATAGTCCATAAACTATATGAAATTATGCAATGTTATCCTTGAACCTAAATTAATAGAAGGACAACTTTGAGTATTTTTATAAAGTTTATAAACTAGTACCGAAATATTAGGAATCACATTGAACAAATTAAGTATTTAGAGACAACATTGCACATTAAAATTCAAGGAACACATTGAACAAGTTAAAAATTCAAGAATCATATTACACATTAGATCAAAGTTTTGGATCATTTGTTTCATTAATCAAATTCAAAGTTACATCGCGAAAGAAGTGCAAAGTTATTTTGTGAGTGGAGGGATGGATGGTGTGTGGGACTATCTCTCACGTAGCACTATTGAGTAGGACAATTTAATTGTAATAGCATGTCACTTTCGATAATCATCTAGTGAAGTTCATATATAGACTTATGCACTCTTCATTATAAAATAAATAGAAATGTAGAAAAATTTAACATTTTTTTTTTGCATTATTCTTATCTAAAGGCAAGATTTTGCATAAATTAAGTTGTTATATTTCTTTCCTCTTTTTTGTAATATTCATATTGCTTGTTGTTTGCATTATTCCTTTAACAAGATGATAATCCAAGTCATCTGTTCGTGAAGAGAGGGAAATCTATCACCTTGATACTAATTTAGTTCTAAATTTTTTAATTAGATCAATTTAGTCATAAACCTTTTTACATTGGTATTAATTGAGTCTACTTGGCCAATTTAAGTTAGAAATTGTTGACATGGACACTGGTCTTCCTACGTGGTAAACTAGTAGGGGTGAGCATTGGTCCAGGGTCAACTCTAAACTGGCCCAACCCTGCTGGTCCTGGTTCGATTCCTATGGAAACTAGGTTGATCCTTGGTCCTAAGATTCTTAGGCTATCATTGTACAGGTTGGTCCTCAGTCTAGGAAGTTCAAGGTTGGTCCAACTCGGATCAACCCTGACTCTATATATATTATTTATAATTTTTTTATATAGAGAAAATTTTAAAATAAACGGCGTCAACAACATTAAACAGCTATTTAGTGAGGAGTTCACGTAATTTTACATTATTCTTTAATAACTTAGATTTTTTTTTTTTATGTTTTTTATAGCGTCAATAGTCATAAAATTGAGAACTAGCACTGTGCGGGTTGGTTTTAGGGTTAGGGGGTGGACCGGCCCAATCCAAACCATGCTCTTACCCTTATAAACTAGTGCTGACATGGATTTTTTTTTATTATAAATTTTAATTATTTTTCAAGTTTTTTGAATTTATTTTTTATTTATTTTTATTTTTTTTGAATTTTTTTCCTTTTTCTTTTTTGAATTTTTTAAAATTTTCTTTCTTCCTTAATTCCTTCACCAGCCTCCATGATGGCCGGTGGAGGTTGTTGATTGCTAGGGAGGGCAAGGGCGAAGATGCCCTTGTTGGCCTTTGGCACTAGCCTTGGTTGGACAAGGACCTTCACCATCCAAGCGAGGTTGCCCTTGTTGCACATCTAATTGCCAAATTTGGTGAGGGGAATCTCCAAGTAAGGTCAGCCCTTACCCTTGTCGGCCATCATGGAGGCTGGTGGAGGAAGAAAGTAAAACCAAAAAGTGAAAAAGAAAAGAAAAGAAAGAAGGAAAAGAGAAGGAAAAAAAAAAAGAAAAAGGAAAAATTAATAGAAAGTTGAAAAAAATTTAATATTATATAAAATGTTCACGTCAATACCGATGTGTTGCGTAAAACGATCGGCATTCATGTTAGCATTTTCTGGCTTAAATTGACTGGACAAGCTCAATTGATATCAATGTGAAAAGCTTTAAAGCTAAATTGATCTAATTGAGAGTTTTAGAATTGAATTGGTATCAATATAATAGGTTATGAATTTTTTTGGTGCTTTTCCTATGAAGAGGAGAACCTTCTAAGTCAATCAACTTATGTAACTCATGGAATCAAATCCAATCGTTACAAATTATATTTGGTACAACAAATGTGATCCTCATGCGTCATTTGGTCAAAAAGGAAGATACAGTTAGATTTTGTCATATTATCTACTTGGATGTGGACCCGCTGTAGTAATCTGAGGAGCAGCTGCACCAATATACCTTAAGAGGTTAAACATCTCTACTTTCAGTAGAATTTATGCAAAAATTCAAATCCTAATACCTTCTCGCTGTGTGCAGCATGCGTAGGCGCGACCTCTCTTGAGTCAATCTCGACCCCAAGGGTCGGACCTCCACACATGGTATTGGACCGTCTAAAATGCATTGTGCAACCTTAAAATAGCATAACGAGTACGAAAGCCGTCCGTGAGTTGTGATAAGAATTGGAAATATCATGCGAGCGGTCGGGTGGGGCTGTCTTCACAATGAAGGGCGTGTATATTGGTCGATCATCCATGCATGCGGCAACCGAAAAACAGAAAGTGCAATAACAAGAAGATCTAAACATAGAAGGAAAGAAAGAGAGTCTACGTAAGAACAATTCCATACCAAGAAAGTAATTTGTACTTCGTTTTTACAACATAATATAACACGATACAAAACAATGGTAGATTAATATTTGACGGAGTGATTGCCTCTATCTGGAAAAAAAAAATTCATTAAAATACACGACAATCACTAACGATGGATTGCAATTGTAAAGCGAACTCGATGGGCAACCACGTAAATTCACAATTTATAATTAAGTTTGAGAATATCCTCATCGGCAATGCTTTGTACATATCTAACTTTCTTTCTTGCTTGCTTAGTAATTTCTTTCCATCAATTTTACCGTCACGCGATGGTTGGGTCGCCTTGTCGTCTGAGGAGCCACGTCGGCCCAGCTCTGACATTTCTTGAAGTTGGCATCAAAATTCATGTTCTTGCTAGAGACTCCAAAGGTCAGAAGTGGACCCCGAGAACCAATCGATGCCCCGAGCTGCTGTATATAACGCCCGATCCTTGCACAATGCAGATCATCATGGGGCGATAGCTAGAAGATCATGTACTTCAGTACGTTCCAAAGAAAATTCCAAGGAGATTCGGCGGATGGATGCGAAGGTAAAGTGCACGACATGATGTTATCTCCACCTTTCCTCTTTAGGTACTCGTTTCTGAGGATAAAAGTATTGTCCTTCTCTTGCTAGAATTCATCTGGACACAGTTTCCTGTAAGTAGCTAAGTAGAGACATTTCCATATGGTTCTAGTTGAGACTCGCAAGGTGTCATGTCGGACTTCTGGTAATCGGTTCGCCACGCTCATGCTTCTTGGTTGTCGAAAAAGGAAAATTTAATCCTTCTTTATGTATTATGTATGCTTAATACGTGTCTTGGATGACTTTTTAAAAAGATGCAATTTGTTCTAAATTCTTAAGTACCCCATTATATACATACTTCACAGAGGCCACAAAAAAATATGATAAATCTAATAAGTCTTGGTATGTGAACTAATGAGGTAAACTATTGTTTGATGTTTTACTATGAGTTACAATTTGATTTTTCCATGGGCAGTTTGCTACATCACTTAGCTACGTAAAATCCTGAGTTTAATAAAATTGTCTAAAAAGTTCTAAATCTATTACACTTCTTTCAATTCAGTTTTAAACTTTTTAAATTTGTTAATTGGATTCTCAATTTTTTTTTTTTAATATTTTGTCAATTGGGTTAATTCAACCAATTTTAATGGAAAATCGCTGAACAAATGCCAGCCATCCTATGTGCATAGTTGGCGATATGGATAAATTTTCATAGCAATATTAATGTTTTTCGTATTTTTATTAATTTCCCTTTTTCTTTTCTTTTTTTCTTTCTTCCCTTCTTTCTTTAGCTAGTCACTAGGTCTCGATGATCGATCAAAGGTGAGAGTCAGCAAGTTCTACCTCGCATTGTGACCCGGGGGGGGGGGGTCAAACTCGCCTAGCCTTGCTAGGGGTGGGCAAGGCTAGCTTGAGGTCGGCAAGGTTGACCTCGTTGGTCCTCACCTAGTCGAAAGAAGGGGGAAAAATAGAAAGAGAACAAAAGATAACAATAAATAAACATTGAAAAATGTTATTATAATTATTATTAAAATTATCCATGTCAATAGTAGCCATGCCATGTAGGATAGTTGGTATCTACATTAGTAATTTCTGGTCAAAAATTAATTGAATAGACTCAATTCGTATAATGTGAAAAGGTTTTGGATTCAATACACAAAATTAAAAGATTTATTACTCAATTAGCAAAAGTGCAATATATTTGGAATTTTTTGGACAATTTTCCATCCCAAGTGCCAAGCAAAATCACCTAACCTTACCAAATGAGCAAGTTTCTATTTTTGCTTCTCTTGTTTTCTTTTTTTTGCCTTCCACTTTAACCTTGTGAGATTTCTATCAAGTAGGTAAGAGAAAATGGCTAGAGCTGGTGGGAGTCAAAGGACATGTTGCGGGAGCGATAGTGGAGGCGGAGAGTCCCCATGTGAAGGCTGTGATTGTTCCGGAGGGGAATGCTATCTTCCTTGATTTGTGTGCACAAGGGTTTGGATCTGGATTGATAAATTTGAATCCGTCTTTCGAGTTCCTATTATTGGTTAGGGCCTACAAATGAGCCATGGTTATCCATATCGACCTTGGTTGTTTGCTGTATCATATTTCACTGGAAATACAATTGTAACTACATGAATAAGCAAAAATGGAAAATGGAAAAGCTCTAATATGTGATAATAGCACGAATGTGAATGAAGGATCTCTCTCTCTTTCTCTCTCTCTCTCTCTCTCTCTCTCTCTCTCTCTCTCTCATGTATCATTTGGGAATTTTTGATTTGTAAAGATCGGGGATGTTTATAGGGTTTACTCAAGGAAAAATCTGATAAGTTTTCTGTAGTCATTAAAGGTGCGTTTGGTAACGTTTCTGTTAAAAAATTGTTCAAGGGAATAGAAATAGAAAAAATTATTTAGAGGCCACGATGGCCCTTGCCTACTCTAGGCAGTGTCACCGCAATTGCCCAAGAGTCGGTGGGGGCTCGCCCAAGGCCTTCATGGTTAAGGGTGAGGTGGCCACATCTAGTGAGGGTCGTCAATGACCTTTGTTGGCCTAAAGAAAGAAAAGGTAAAAATAAAAATAAAAAAATTCATTTTTTTAAATAAAAATTTCCATGTAGGCTTAGTCGGAAGTGGCACTCAAGTAATTGATTTTTCTCTGATGTGGCATTCAAGTGAGCGAAAAAAAAAGTTTTGGCATTCAACTAAGCATTGTAGGAAAGTTTTAACACTTCTACTATTCTTATGCCCTAGAAAATAAAACAAATATATTTACACAACTAAGAACAATCTAGTTGTATGGAGGTACCATAATTCAAAACCTTTAAAAGATTTTCTGGCATCATTTTGCGAAAAAGGCAATTAAAATGTACAGGTGAAACTTCTTTGTACATACCTATAAAAGAATTTTGTTCCAAAAAGGGAAAACATTGGTTGCTAGATTAAGCAACTTCCATCAATTTGTTTAGAACACGAGGGGACAAATTGTGATCATGAATCAAGAAGCTTTTAAGATCAACATACACTTCTTCTCTGACTTCTTTGGGAAAATTCGCCACACTTCTCTAGGCAAAGTCAAGAATTGCCTCACACATTTAATTTCATGCAATGATATATGTCAACATTCTATCATTATTCAAACTTGATAGATGAAGCAAAGTTTGTAAAGATTCACATGAATTAACTTCAATTCTTCTAAAGATTGTGTAGTTCGCCCTAAGCCTCATCTAGATTACCACAATACAATACGTGAAGACTTCGTAGTTGATTTAAATCACTTAGATTAAGTAATACCACCTGCCCAAGGTCACAAAGCCACAAATCTCATAAATTCCAACCATTTGCAGTCCCTCAAATTGGTCTACCTTCTCCAAGCAAAGCCAAGAATTGCCTCCACATCTAAATTCGTGCAAGCATATATTCCAACCATTTGCAGTCTCTTTAAGCTTGATAGATTAGGCAATTTATGTAAAAATTCACATAAATAAATCCCCAATTCTTCCAAATATTTTGGTAGTTCACCTTCAATCTCATTTAGATTACAACAAAATTTTATTTGAAGACTTTTAGTTTGTTTGAATTACTTAGATTAGGTAATATCCTCACTATTCAAGCAAAAAAAATCGGCAAATTTTGTGGGTTCTCCAAACAATCAAGGCCTAGAATCTTTGAAATTGCGGAGGACCCAATCACAAGAGTTGATAGTGTCTTCAAATTCGATAGATCCATCCAACAAAGTGACTTGCAATTTAACAAAAAAAAAAATAATAAACTTGAGGGAAGCTTAGGGAGGCAATACAACCTAGAGCATACACGGTTAAGTGCCTTGAGTAGAGGAATGAGACTAAGATTTGTTGGTAAGGTGGTCCCATAAGCAGAATATAGGTTAAGAGACTTCAGTTTGCTTAGCTTCCCAATCTACCATAGCATCAAATCTTCCACAAACTCATAAGATTTCACATCATAGGGAGATATTTTAAAGTGCTGATCCAATTCCTTTAAATTAATTAGGGTTGAGAGATTGAAAATGTCTTCATGTACAATGTAAATAAACATAGACTGATAAAACTTTGAAGAAGCCTTGGTACTGCATATATTTCGACACTTAATTTCAAGATTTTCAGGGATGGACTCTTGGAGAGGCCATAGCCAAATTCCACATGCACATGTGGGCTATTTGTGACTTTTATTTCTTCGAGCTTCTCCATTATCCAAAGGGCATCATTGGGAATTTTGGTTATGGCATTCCCGGTCATCTTTACAACCTTCAAATTTTTCAAGTTTCCGATGGACTTAGGTAGTTCTTTAATTCTTGTGCTGGATATGTCTAACTCAACTAGTGATTTCCAATTCCCGATTGAATTTAGAAGGTTCTTCAACGCGGTGGGTAGTTCAAAAGTTTGTTTTCTAAGATGTGCAAGTTCTCCAGTAGTAGTGAAGATTCTTAAATTCTTCATTCCTTAACAAGGAGGGATTTCCTCGATTTGAGTCGGATCAATAAGGAATTCTTCCAAAGCTTCCAATCCACCAAACTCATCTGGTAGCCTCCAAAGATTTCGGCAATACCTTATGTCCAAGGAAATTAGATGTTTCAACTGACAAATCAACTTATCAATTTTGACTAATTTGCTACAGCCTCATAGGATCAAGTGTTTTAAATTAGCATGGGTAGAGAAGTTGGGAGTTCTCTCCGGATAACAACAATTGGTAAGATTTAGAACTTTCAAATTCTTTATCACTTGTAAAAGAAAAATCATGCAAATATAACTTCTAGATCTTACAAGACAAAATAAAAAAAATAAAAAACTATTAAGTATATAACATACCTTCATGTGGCTCTACCCATTCCAATTATGGGTAATTTCACTCCGAGATAGATCAACAATAATTATATTCTTCATGGAGAAATTTGTTATATTAAATACTAGGGGATATTATGCAAAGAAAACCATTTTAATTGTGGAAGGAGATTTGAATTCTCTTGAAAAACATTAGTTGGAAGAACATTTGATGGCAAATAAACCTCTCTTGTGAACGAAAATTTTTCATCGACCATCTACTTGGAGGAACCTTAGATAAGATAGTCTCATGAAGTCCTCATAGATGAAATAATACTCCTGCTAATGCTAAACTTGAGACAAAGAGCTTCAACTTTTCATTTTTCTTGCCCAAAAATAAAAAAAATTGCACGAGATATGAATTTATTCAAATTCACTATTTTAAGGGGTCGGGTTGAGTATTATTGTTCTTTTAATGTTGAAAGAGCAAAAATATTGATTCAATAGGTCACAAAGCTCTAGGGAACACAAAAAGTAGTGGGCTTCTTCTTTTTTTTTTCTTTTTTTTTTCAAAAGAAAATATCCATAACTAGCTGGAAATTGATTGCATTGTGGGTTTTACCTCCTAGCTTATCGGCAAATTCAATGCTTCCTTAAAATTCCACACCCTGCTTTGCTTCTCTATTTTCATGTTACTTTCTTGACGAACTATTTCTCTTCCAAGGTCTCGAAGTTTGTCACACATTCATACTTCATTATCCTCTTAAATCTTTATCGAAGGCATGTTTTGCAACACTTCCATGGCTTATTCCAGAAAAAGTTTAGATTCATTCCAGAAATGAACCACAATGTCTTTGTTATATCCAATGAAAATGCAAGTTATGTTGAGGAATATATGTTTTTGTTGAGCATCTAATGTATCCTAACTTATTTCCAGCTTACTATGAACTTCTATAGGAGGAACATTTCCAATTTATTCAATTTGACATCCCACTTTTCCTTTTTGGTGCAAAATAAAAATGAACCCATGACCTCAAGGGTTAGCGGAAGACCTCTAGCAATAACTACTGCTTGTAGGGGTGAGCGTGGTTCCGGGTAGAACTGGGAATCGGAACCGAACCGGAGGAGGTTCCGGTTCGGTTCCCGGTTCCGGTTCCGGTTCCCATAGGAATAGGAACCTGAGGAACCGGAACCGGCAAAGTTAAAAAGTAAAAAACCCTAATTCCTTCTACGCGATTCCCCTCTCGTTCAACATTCCCCCTTTCCCTTACTTTTCTCTCTCTCTCTGTTCAACTTTCCCCCCTTTCCCTTTCTTTTTCTCCACTTTTTCCTCTCACGTCAGCCCCCCACTTTTTTCTTTTCCTCTCTCTCTCTCTCTCTCTCTCTCTCTCTCTCTTTTTCCCCCTCTCTCGGCCGAAACCCCCCCCCCCCCCCCACCTCTTCTTCTTCTTCTTCTTCCTTCCTCTCGCCGGTTGCTGCTTCACCCACCACCACACCGCCGCCACACGCCCCACTCACCACCACCTCTTGGCCATCGAACCCCCACCGCTCATCCAACAAGCCATCTCACCGTTGAGCCCGACGAGCTGTCTTGCCGTCCGCGCCACCGTGAGGCACCGCCGCCGTCCCCAAGCCACCATCACCACCTCTTGCTGCCGCTTGCTCGGCCGTCCGGGCCATCGTTGCTCCGAACCATCACCACCTCCGCCCGAACTGAGCTCTTCCCCCCTTGGCCGTGGGTTGAGCCGCGGCTGCCGCCGTCTTCGGTGCGCCGTTCATGCTGCCGTTGGTGCTGTGAGACTCGTGCCTTCGTCGCTGTCGCGCCACCGTCACCGCGTGCTCGCCGTCGCCAGATCAAGAAGAAGCTGGTGAAGAAGATGAGGCAGAACAGGCCCATCCCTCACTGGATTCGCATGCGGACCGACAACACCATCAGGTTCATATCCAATTCCTTCACATTTTGTCCAAAAAAAGCCGTCTTCTTATTTTATTTTATTTTTTTGTGGCCTAATTTTTGTCGCGGAAATCGTTCAGGTACCACGCGAAGCGCAGCACTGGCGCCGCACCAAGCTAGGGTTCTGAGGTGTTTTCATGGGAGGAGGTGCTTTTGTCCTCATATGTTGTTTCTTATACTTTTAAATTATTTGACGTTCATGGTGACAATATTAGATATATCACTTTTGATTTTTTAGAAATATTACTATTGGGATTTTGAGGAAGCCATATCATATGAAATTCATTATCACGGTTAATCCGACTTTTGCTCTAAATCTATGTCTTGGTGTTGTGTGAGTTAGTATTTTCTTGCTTGAAATTATTTTGACTGGCTTAAATGCTGGTCTCTAGGGGGTGCTTTGAAGCCAACGGATATCAAGCCGCTCTGGGTTCATGTCACATGCGCGTGGTTTTGCCCTGAAGTTGGCTTTCTGAATCATGAGAAAATGGAACCAGCCACTGGAATACTTAGAATTCCTCCAACTTCTTTTTTGAAGGTAATCCATACTTATTCTGATTTACGGTTTTGAAGATTGCTGTTTCTTTGATGTGGTGGATTGTACTTATTGTGGGAATGATAAAAGCGTTTAGCAATAGAGGAGAACCTGATTTCATAATAGCTTTATAGCAGCTTACTGTTCAGTTGAGTATTTGAGTTTGATGTGTTGATTTTGTTTGTTGTCTACTGCTTAGTTTATTTGCCATTAACTTCTAGATGCTCGGTGCTTCTTTTCAAATGCTTTTCTTTGCTTGTGGTGCGAGTTGTGTAATATGTAAAGCAGACTCATGGTTCCCGCACTCAATGCAGCAGATGTCCTACTTATTTTCAAGTTATGTGTGCTGCAAGAGCGGGACACAGCATGGAAGTAAGTCCTTATATAGATATATATTATTTTCATGACTTTTATCGAACTAACATTGGTAGAATTTCTTGAGCTGGATTTTTTAATCTATTCGACGCTCGCTCTTGCTTTCTTTCTATTTTCTTTGGCGTTGGATTTCAAGGAAGGATATGTTAGATAGATACTCATGTAAGTTTACACCGATTCTATATCTTTGTTTTCAGTTACTTTCGCCGGAGAAGAGTGGGAGTCAAATAACAAAGAAGTTGATATATTGCGCCGATCATAGGTTAGATTGGTTCCCCTTGTCTACATGTTTTAATTCTCTGCTTCAATCTCATGTCCAGAGCTGTTTTGTTAAGTCTATTGCCTAGAAGATTTAACAACTATGATCCATTGACTAAAAACTATATGGTGCATGCTGCCTTGTCCTGGAAAAATATGATTTTACTTGGATGATTATGCAGAAGGTTCGACAGCCAAGAGGTTGATTATAACTATGTCATGGTCATTAACAAGTACGTTTGCTCCTCCAATTTTTATCATCGCATTTTGCTTGATGTGTCTTTCATAATGGCTAATATTAAATTACTGTTTCAGAGGACAGAAAAGCATCGAATATGTTTCGGTAAATCTGGTATACATGGATGGGGACCCTTTGCTCGAAGAAATATTCGGGGAAGGAGAAATGGTACCTTCTTCTGAAAACTACCTCATTATTTGCATGTTATGCTTTAGTTGGACGGAAATGCTGTATTTGTCATTATACTTTTTATTTATTCTTGGAAATGGAGGACATGATAAAAAGAGACAAGTACAGTGATTTATATTCTCAAATGTTTTTCGTTTTTTCATTACCATAAAGAGTGGAGTTTAGGAAGTGTGTTTCTTCATGATTTTCCCTCCCAAAGCTTTGTCTCTTTGGCTCATCAGGTTCATTGATTAGCATTGAAATCATGATCTGCATTATCTGTCAGTTTGTCTTCTAAACATGCTGAGACATTGTGCAGCTCTTCAAGATCAGTGAAGAACTTGTAATCGATGCCACAAATAAAGGGAATATAGCTTGGCTAATTAATCATTCGGTAAGTTCCAATAGAAGCATTTTTTTAAAACTAAAAATGAAAAAAAAAAAAAAAGAACCCGTTGGAACCTGTTGGAACCTGAAACCGACCTCGGAACCTGTGATAGGGTAGGTTCCAGGTTCTTGGTTCTCACGGGTAGGTTCCAGGTTCCAAAAAATGAGGAACCTATACCCGAGGGTAGGTTCCAGGTTCCAAGCGGAACATGTAAGGAACCGGGAACCGCTCACCCCTAACTGCTTGGATTTGTTGAGAAACTCATCTATAGAATAATCTCCTCTAAAGGCATGTTTACTAAAAAGTTGAAGAGATTGAACGGGATCCATTACATTTACCTCATAACTGCCATCCACTTCGGGAACGTTGAGAATATCTTTCTTTCTAGTTGTGAAAATAAGTTTGCTTCCTTTATCAAACCAACCACGCTTACCCACATGTCACGCCCCGAACCCCGAGCGCGCGCACATCCCACTGCGGTCGATCAAATGCGACATCCCAGGATACGTCGCCGACCCATTCATATCTTTAATGCACATGCGGAAGCATATTATAAAACCCCTGACAATAAAATATGGGATAGGAAAGCAGGAAGCAAAACCACAACATAACACTTTCATAATTCAAATGAATTACAAACAAAGGTCTACGGCCAAAAGTCTACAAAAGACCGACTCTTAAAAGGAATTGTCCTACGACCTACGAGTCGGACACGTTCTCCAATCGTCCTAACTTCACCTCGCAACTCCTCAAGGTCAACCAAAGCTATCCGGTCGCTCCGTCCATCGGGGACCCGAAATGGTTATTCAATAACCACCGAGACAACGTCTCAGCAAGTTCAACCCCTAAACCCCTATTAGAAAGAAAATACGCCCCGTGGTGGCCTAGCCACATCACACGAGAGAACTTACCTCGCCTCGTTCCTTCCCCGCAGTTAGCACAATTCAAATCACCCACGTACAATTATGATCACTTAACAACCATGGCACAATCACATCATCGGGACAATTCAACCACTTGGATCGTCTCGGCGATCAATCGACTTGGCCGATTACATGTCAATTCTAGTGAATCAATTACTACTTCCAATCTCGACCCTATAGGAAGGCTTAATAACCAGTGGCAATCACGGCCCCACTCGGCACGACCTTTAATTAGGTGGTCTATCACGGCCTCACTGGGCACGACCTCTCATAGGTGGTCCATCACGGCCTCACTGGGCACGACCTCTCATAGGTGGTCCATCACGGCCTCTATGGGCACGACCTCTAATAGGTGGTCAATCACGGCCCCATTAGGCACGACCTCTCTTAGGTGGTTTATCACGGCCCTATTAGGCACGACCTCTCATAGGTGGTCCATCACGGCCTCTACTAGGCACGACCTCCAATCGGTGGTTAATCACGGCCTCACTAGGCACGACCTCTAATAGGTGGTTAATCACGGCCAATCCCCCATCAATTCCCACACTTAGGGTTTTCTAAAGAATCCTCATAAATCGCAATCACACTCGATTTGCCACAACCAACCATCAATTTCAAATTCTACATACACAGCAGCGATCGGCACGAAATTCTCGAGAGAACAAGGTCCCGACAAAATTTTCGGAATTTAATAAATAATTAAATTTATTCCGAAAATTAATTAAATAATAATATCCATATTTTTCGCAATCCACATTCAATTTATAATATCCAATCATCAATTTCAAAATCCGAATACACAGCCGCGATCGCACGAAATTTCGAGCAAATAAGGTCCCGAGAAAATTTTCGAAATTTATTAAATAATTAATTTTATTCCGAAATTAATTTAAATAATAATATTTTAATAATTTCGAATAAATATATATTATTAAATTATTTAATAATTTCGGAATACTTAAATAAATCAAAAACAATTTCCTTTAAGTCACATCAAAGCTTATCTTAATATAAACATTCCTTTAGCCTTAAATTAAACCCACTTTAAGTTAATCAAGCACATTAATGTAATCCACACTTAAATAAATTAAACTAACCACATAATCACAATTAACATAAACTAAGCACACCTAAAGCATAATTAACCCTCTAAGCGAGGTTTAGTGAGTTAAACTCACCGGATTAACGAACCGAGCGGACCAAAACGACGGGGACGCCGAGGAGAACAACTTTCCTCAAAGCGGGCCGAGCATCCGGGCTCGGGAAGGCGGCCAAAACGGGCCAAACGTCCGCTGCATACCCATTTTCTCCAACTTCCGGTGGTTGCTGGTTGGGGGCGGATCCGGCGGCGATTCGGCGGAGGAGAGACCGGCGGGGCTTGGATGAGCTAGGGGGAAGTCAACGGCGGCTCACGGCGGCGGGGATGAGCTCCGGTAGCTCTTGCACGAGCTGAACAGCAGCTCGGGATGCCGGCCAAGCGCGGGCGAGCGCGAGCGGTGGCGGAGCACGAGACGACGGGCGACAACGGCGGTCCTGGCTTCGACGGCTTCGGCTGCTCCGGTGACCGAACGGCGGCAGCGACAGCAAGTTGACGGAGGGGCAGGAGCTCGGGGCCGCACGAACGAAAGCTGGAGGCGGCGGAGGCGGTGCGACGACGAGCGGCCGCAGTGCACGGGCGACGCGCACGGACGACGGCAGCGGCGAGCTTCTCCGGCGAAGCTGGCGGCGTCGAGCGGCGAAGGGGCGGCGTCCGAGCGGTCGGCTTGGCTGGTCCGGCCGAAATCCCCCCCCTCTCTCTCCTCTTTCTCTCTCTTCCCAAGCTTGAAGATGATGGAGATGGGTGAGAGGGAAAAAAACCCCACTTTATGAGGGCCAATGGGCTCTTGCCACTTGTCAACACCCCATTCGCTTGGCTTCAATCAGCATGACATCACCCGCATGATGTCATCTTCCACTATCTCCTCTCCCACAACATTATTCAATAGGTGCAATATCATTTCCGCCGGGGTCTAAATCTTTGTACATTAATTTATTCAATTCCCATCAATTCTCTTCCAATTAAGTCCAATTGAAGTCCATAAAATTAATCCAATGTCACCACTCTTCAATTAACATCTTCACTTGTCCATAAAACCAACTTAAGTCCCAAAAGCGCGACCAAAACGGCTTACTAATTTCTCGAGCCATATTAGCCATTTCTTGATTATTTTGCTGAGAAGCTCGGCTTGCATGAAAAATCTTCCGAAGATAAGTCAATGATCCTAAAATGATTTGTGACACACCCAGACTTCCAATTTCTGAATTCGATCTCAATTCTACGGTTAATTTCACTTTGGCACGATACTAGTGCGGCCCAACCTACCGGGTAGCCTTTAGAAATTTTCATGCATTTGACCTGTGGTTGATCATCTCAAGCCACAATGTACATCTTTGAAACATTGGCGACTTTCGGTTGTCGAGGTAATCTCAAGATTTCAAATACGAACACAGGGTACCCAATCGATTGAAAAGTCGGTCCAGTGTCGATCGCCAAGAATTATGCAATCCGGTGGAATCACCCACACTCAATCACATGCCTCTTTCGAGTCGACCTGTCTCCGGTCTTTAATCGACTTTTATTTGTGTCGTAATGACCCTTGCAGATTAGCTCGGTCGAAAGGTCGCTTCCTGGTCAAATTGTCGAGTCAGATGCATTAGAAACTCTTAACGGCTTTACCCGATAGACTAGTTTTCACATGAGTGGCCGACTCAAGGAAAAGAACTATATGCGTGCCAACGAAATGCCCGTCTCAATTTATTGAAAATAGAATCGGAAAATCGGGATCTCACAACTCTTCCCCTCTTATAAAAATTTCGTCCTCGAAATTTAAACCTTTATCAATTCTTAAACAAAAAGGTGGGGGTATAGTCGCCTCATCAATTCTGCTCCTTCATTCTACTTCGCACTGCTATCCAAGATCCTCGGTGCCAACGAAACATTTCCAAATTGACCAAACCAATTCTTGATTCCCAAAAAGGCTAAGCACTTGTCCAAATTTACAAAAATGAAAGCTGTAAAATTTTTGGTTCTTTTTCTTTTTCTTTTTATTTTTCCACAAAGCGGCTAACTGCCGCGTCGGGGATTCGAACTCCCGACTTCGAACCGACGAGCTTCATCCCGGATACCAACTCGGCTAGAGGCGCCGACGGTGTCCCAAACCGCTTTCTTTTTCCATTTAAAGCCAAAATTCTCTTTTGATCTCAAACTCGAAATATTCCGCCATTTAAACAGTTCCGGCTCTCCTTTCTTAACAATTCGAGATGTCCCTATCCTAGGTGACATCCAAGGATGAACATGATTCTCAATCTAAAAATTCAAAGATTTTTGACACTTTACTGCGTAAATTTTCCCGGCATCTCTGAGCGGTCCTTAATCTATCATTGATAACTGCAACTGAATCACTAATTTCTGAACCAACTCTGGACCTGCAATTTTCTGATCTCTTACCTCAACTCAACCAATTGAAGTTCTGAATACTCTGCTCGGCACTGACTAAAAAGGAACTGTTTGACTGATCTGCTGAAACTGAGAACCTCTGGCCAAGATCTGACATAACTCTGACACTGACACTCTATGCAAACAATTATCTGATGTGCAAACACCTCTGCATGCCTAATCCAATCAAGATTCTTCCGCACAACCACAAGGTGGCTAATTTCATCACCTGTCAATTACTACTCGAAATGAAATTATTACCACACTAACTCCTTGATAGACCTGTCACAAAAATCTATTGTGACGCGATCCCACTTCCACACGGGGATCTCGAGAGATTACAAAGGTCCTCACGAATTGCAAAACCGTGCTTTCTCTTGCTAGCACATCTGACACTTGGGACCTGTCGGTGATATCTGTCTTCACAACGGTTTACTAATCCTGTTGATGCAAATTCTGACCCATCTTCGTCCTATCTGGACAACGCTGAAGCTACTACGACGAGCTTCCGATAAGATCTCTTCTCTAATCTCTGTACCATCAGGTACACTCAATCGTCCTCAGAAATCTGAAAATCAGCTCTCCTCTTCTCGCATCCTCTTGCGGGATCTTTTGAATCCCTGAATCTGTCCATTGGAGCGCTTTGATTCTGATCTGTACTCTCGGCTCAATTTTGAGGGTAATCATAAGATTCAAGAGGTGGCATACCTTAGATTTGAAAACCAAATTTCGAACTTTCTCAAATAAGATCCAATCCTTGAGTACTAACTGCGCAACTAAGGACTCTCGACTCAGGGCATCTGCGACCTTGCTCACCTTTCTAGAGTGATACGAAATATCATAGTCATAATCCTTAATAAGTTCCATCCAGCAACGCTGTCTCATATTCAACTTCGAGGTCTCAACTGACGAGACGCATATGCAACAACCCTATCATGTTGCATCAACAAGTAACCAAATCCTTCAAACGACACATCATTGCAGATCTCATAACTTTCGGGACCAGATGGAATGATCAGCACAGGTGCGGTAGTCAGCTTCTGCTTAAGCTCTTGAAAACTCCGCTCGCACTCATCTGTCCACACAAACTTTTCTTACTTCCTCAGTAGTCGAATCACCTGCAACGCTAACACTGAAAACCCTTCCATAAAACTTCTGTAATATTCTGTTAATCCTAAAAAACTTCTGATCTCTATCCCTGTAGTCAATATCGACCAACTGATCACTGCTTTAATCTCAGACGAGGTCTATGAAGATTCCTTCTCCTGAAATCACATGACTTAGGAACACAACACGAGTCATCCAAAACTTGCATTTGCTAAACTTATTGCAAAATCCAAGAGCACTCAAGGTTTGAAGTACCATCTCCAAATGTCTCTCGTGCTCCTCAGTACTCTTCGAACACACTAGGACAACTTCACTGAACACGATCACAATCGATTCAAGTACCCTTAAACATTCTGTTCATTAGACCCAAACAAATAGCTATGGTGTCCTTCAAACCATACGGTGTTACAGCGAACTCATAACTGCCATATCGAGTACGAGATGCTAACTTCGGTGTGTCTTTCTTCCTAATCCTCAATTGATGATACCCTGACCTCCAGTCGATCTTGAGGAATATCGATACACAACCACAACAAACCACATTTCTCCTTTATGTACAGAACTGGTGCTCCCCAAGGTTATGCACTGGAAAGTATGAATCCCCTATCCAACACTTCTTGCATCTACACCTTCAGTCCTCTTAACTCGGGTAACACCATCCGGTAAGGAGCCTTAGGGACTGGCTCTGTTTCGGGTGCTAATTCAATTACGAACTCCATTTCTCTTTCTGACAGCAAACCTGACAATTCTTCTAACAATACCTCAGAAAACTTCTATACCACGATTAAGTTTTCCATATTCGGCCCCTCAATTGACACATCCATTACAACTGCCATGTAAATTCGATAACCAACAACCTGAACCAAGTCATCTTCAGTGATGAATAACAGGGATCAAAGGTCCTTTCTAACTTTCAGTAATTCAAAACTTTCACATGCTAACTGAACAAACTGAATTATATCACTGCCACGATTCACAACAGCAGAAAGCTCCTCGAGCCAAACCTTTTCATAAATGACTTCCAAGTCATACATAAGCAAACTCATCAGGTACAACTATAGTCAGAGACTCATATTCTTATTACTTTATTACCACAACGAAAACCCTACAACCTTCACTCAAAATTCTGCTGCATTACTCTGCATAAAGCATCTCATAAACATTCTTCTTCTGATTGATGCATAGTCGATCCCTTCCTGCTCCTCTAGCCATCCTAGTGGCGTCCAATCTGCAGTAATGGTGCTTACGCTCACCTGAACTTACGCAAACAGTTCCTAACATGACGGCCATGCTGGCCATATTCAAATCATGCTCCCTTTTTACTCTGACACTAGGCTAACTCATGCCTCCTTTTCACAAACTCGGCATACAATCGGTGAGTCATCTACCTCCCATCAAGGAACATCGTGCACCCTTCCTTACACTGAGATCCGTTCCAAGTACCCCATTGAACATCCTAAAGCATGCTTCCTCTGTTCTTTTCTATCGACAGCGGTGTCAGGAACAGCTGTGGTTACATCTGTCTATACAGAGAATCTTTGATCAGATGACTGTACTGGCAACCCTTGTAACAAATCCTTTCTCTCTTACAGCACGGAACAGATTCCTTTCTTTTCTTACAGACACGACACACATCGATCGAGTTGAGCACTGACTTTCCAATTTTACTCTTACGATTAGGTGAAACAGGGCACCTTTCTTTTGACATCGGCCTTTCTCCCCAATCACTTTCCATCTCTGTCTAAACTGAACCTTGACTCAGATACAACGGCTTGATCCTCGATCACAACTTCATATTGGGCCTCAACAGACGCGGCAACAACAACGGTCACAACACTGGCAGCGGTAGAAACAACGGCAATAGCAACAGCTCGGTCCTGAACTCACTGACCCAACGAGCTTCCAAGGAACACTAGCGCCTGAACGATCCCATCAAACCTAGGATCATTCGATGCTACTACACTCTAAGTACCGACATGCGGCGGTACTCTTACACTCGCGCTGATCTAAGCCTGCGCTTCACCTCGGGTACCAACTCCTGTCAGTATCCTACCCCGAGGCATAGGTCCTACCGACCTTCACCAAGGAGTCCTCCACTCCTGGCCACTCATCCTACAGGCTCTTTATAGACACCTGTTTTCCGATTCCAACGTCAGGTTGAAATTTGAGTGACCCCACAAACAAGCTACCAATCAGCTATCACTCACATGCATCAGCATATTAAAAGCCTTTCCTACTAACTATCCCAAGACTCATCGCACCTTATCACTCCATATACAGACCATGCTCTGATACCACTTAAACGGGGATGTCACGCCCCGAACCCCGAGCGCGCGCACATCCCACTGCGGTCGATCAAATGCGACATCCCAGGATACGTCGCCGACCCATTCATATCTTTAATGCACATGCGGAAGCATATTATAAAACCCCTGACAATAAAATATGGGATAGGAAAGCAGGAAGCAAAACCACAACATAACACTTTCATAATTCAACAGAATTACAAACAAAGGTCTACGGCCAAAAGTCTACAAAAGACCGACTCTTAAAAAGGAATTGTCCTACGACCTACGAGTCGGACACGTTCTCCAATCGTCCTAACTTCACCTCTCGCAACTCCTCAAGGTCAACCAAAGCTATCCAAAGTCGCTCGTCCATCGGGACCCGAAATGGTTATTCAATAACCACGAGACAACGTCTCAGCAAGTTCAACCCCTAAACCCCTATTAGAAAGAAAATACGCCCCGGGGTGGCCTAGCCACATCACACGAAGAACTTACCTCGCCTCGTTCCTTCCCCGCAGTTAGCACAATTCAAATCACCCACGTACAATTATGATCACTAAACAACCATGGCACAATCACATCATCGAGGACAATTCAACCACTTGGATCGTCTCAGCGATCAATCGACTTGGCCGATTACATGTCAATTCTAGTGAATCAATTACTACTTCCAATCTCGACCCTATAGGAAGGCTTAATAACCAGTGGCAATCACGGCCCCACTCGGCACGACCTTTAATTAGGTGGTCTATCACGGCCTCACTGGGCACGACCTCTCATAGGTGGTCCATCACGGCCTCACTGGGCACGACCTCTCATAGGTGGTCCATCACGGCCTCTATGGGCACGACCTCTAATAGGTGGTCAATCACGGCCCCATTAGGCACGACCTCTCTTAGGTGGTTTATCACGGCCCTATTAGGCACGACCTCTCATAGGTGGTCCATCACGGCCTCTACTAGGCACGACCTCCAATCGGTGGTTAATCACGGCCTCACTAGGCACGACCTCTAATAGGTGGTTAATCACGGCCAATCCCCCATCAATTCCCACACTTAGGGTTTTCTAAAGAATCCTCATAAATCGCAATCACACTCGATTTGCCACAACCAACCATCAATTTCAAATTCTACATACACAGCAGCGATCGGCACGAAATTCTACGAGAGAACAAGGTCCCGACAAAATTTTCGGAATTTAATAAATAATTAAATTTATTCCGAAAATTAATTAAATAATAATATCCATATTTTTCGCAATCCACATTCAATTTATAATATCCAATCATCAATTTCAAAATCCGAATACACAGCCGCGATCAAAGCACGAAATTCGAGCAAATAAGGTCCCGAGAAAATTTTCGAAATTTATTAAATAATTAATTTTATTCCGAAATTAATTTAAATAATAATATTTTAATAATTTCGAATAAATATATATTATTAAATTATTTAATAATTTCGGAATACTTAAATAAATCAAAAACAATTTCCTTTAAGTCACATCAAAGCTTATCTTAATATAAACATTCCTTTAGCCTTAAATTAAACCCACTTTAAGTTAATCAAGCACATTAATGTAATCCACACTTAAATAAATTAAACTAACCACATAATCACAATTAACATAAACTAAGCACACCTAAAGCATAATTAACCCTCTAAGCGAGGTTTAGTGAGTTAAACTCACCGGATTAACGAACCGAGCGGACCAAAACGACGGGGACGCCGAGGAGAACAACTTTCCTCAAAGCGGGCCGAGCATCCGGGCTCGGGAAGGCGGCCAAAACGGGCCAAACGTCCGCTGCATACCCATTTTCTCCAACTTCCGGTGGTTGCTGGTTGGGGCGGATCCGGCGGCGGTCGGCGGAGGAGACCGGCGGGGCTTGGATGAGCTAGGGGGAAGTCAACGGCGGCTCACGGCGGCGGGGATGAGCTCCGGTAGCTCTTGCACGAGCTGAACAGCAGCTCGGGATGCCGGCCAAGCGCGGGCGAGCGCGAGCGGTGGCGGAGCACGAGACGACGGGCGACAACGGCGGTCCTGGCTTCGACGGCTTCGGCTGCTCCGGTGACCGAACGGCGGCAGCGACAGCAAGTTGACGGAGGGGCAGGAGCTCGGGGCCGCACGAACGAAAGCTGGAGGCGGCGGAGGCGGTGCGACGACGAGCGGCCGCGCAGGCGGCGACGCGCACGACGGCGGCGGCGAGCTTCTCCGAAGCCGGCGGCGGCGTCAGCGGCGAAGGGGCGGCGTCCGAGCGGTCGGCTTGGCTGGTCCGGCCGAAATCCCCCCCTCTCTCCTCTTTTCTCTCTTCCCAAGCTTGAAGATGATGGAGATGGGTGAGAGGGAAAAAACCCCACTTTATGAGGGCCAATGGGCTCTTGCCACTTGTCAACACCCCATTCGCTTGGCTTCAATCAGCATGACATCACCCGCATGATGTCATCTTCCACTATCTCCTCTCCCACAACATTATTCAATAGGTGCAATATCATTTCCGCCGGGTCTAAATCTTTGTACATTAATTTATTCAATTCCCATCAATTCTCTTCCAATTAAGTCCAATTGAAGTCCATAAAATTAATCCAATGTCACCACTCTTCAATTAACATCTTCACTTGTCCATAAAACCAACTTAAGTCCCAAAAGCGCGACCAAAACGGCTTACTAATTTCTCGAGCCATATTAGCCATTTCTTGATTATTTTGCTGAGAAGCTCGGCTTGCATGAAAAATCTTCCGAAGATAAGTCAATGATCCTAAAATGATTTGTGACACACCCCGGACTTCCAATTTCTGAATTCGATCTCAATTCTACGGTTAATTTCACTTTGGCACGATACTAGTGCGGCCCAACCTACCGGGTAGCCTTTAGAAATTTTCATGCATTTGACCGTGGTTGATCATCTCAAGCCACAATGTACATCTTTGAAACATTGGCGACTTTCGGTTGTCGAGGTAATCTCAAGATTTCAAATACGAACACAGGGTACCCAATCGATTGAAAAGTCGGTCCAGTGTCGATCGCCAAGAATTATGCAATCCGGTGGAATCACCCACACTCAATCACATGCCTCTTTCGAGTCGACCTGTCTCCGGTCTTTAATCGACTTTTATTTGTGTCGTAATGACCCTTGCAGATTAGCTCGGTCGAAAGGTCGCTTCCTGGTCAAATTGTCGAGTCAGATGCATTAGAAACTCTTAACGGCTTTACCCGATAGACTAGTTTTCACATGAGTGGCCGACTCAAGGAAAAGAACTATATGCGTGCCAACGAAATGCCCGTCTCAATTTATTGAAAATAGAATCGGAAAATCGGGATGTCACACACAAGTGCATCCATATGATTCTTTTGATCCATATCATCAAGAACAAGGAGGACTCTTTTATTAGACAGCCTATCTCTAATGATGTTAATCCCCTCATCAATGTTATTTATATTTGTTTGTGTCCTTTTAAGTATGACATAGATGAGTTGATTTTGCAAGCATTCAATGCCCTCATGTTTGACATTTCACGCCTGATGGAAAGGAAGCAATGATCCTCGAAATTGTTTGAAAGTTGATTGTAGATGATTTTGGCAATAGTTGTCTTTCCAATGCCACCCATCTCATGGACTTCTATAATTTGGGTTTCATGTGTTTGAGCACCTATCAATTCCATGATTTTATCCACATAGTGGTTGACACTGACCATGTAGTCCAATATCACCGGATAAGCCTTTTTCAACTCATTGAAAACCTTATGGACAATTTTTTTATGAACTCACCTTCTCGCCTATTGTTTGTTGGTAGTAAAAAAGAAATGAATTAGACAATTGTGTTGAACCAAACTATGTTATGACAGGACCAAATTGAAAACTATAGACATAACTGTTATGTGTTCTTCAAGGATTTATTCTACTATAGATAAATTAACTAGTTAATGAATGATCCGAACTAAAAACAATGTTGTTTGGAATGGAAAAAGGATGAAATTGGGATTGTGCCAGTTTAGCATGATTTTTGCGGTATAAATTCAATAGCTTTTAATTCAATTTCAACAAGATTAACACAAATCTATAAAAGAAACCAATTGAAATGCATCGAATTTTAATGATACAATGAAATGCTAAAAGTAGTCACCTGTTTTGCTTGCTTTGCAGGTCCCATCCCGTAAGTACCCTAACTGCATTGAGAGCATTCTTCCACTCACGCATAGTCTCTTTGTCATATTGCTTCTTCATTTCATGAGAAAGAAGGGCCTTTCCATAATCCCTAGTTTGGTATCGAACCTCTAAAGGTGCCACATCACAAAAAATGGCCATGATCTTTTGTCCCTTAGTTTTCTAGTATTCGACCATCTAAACTACCTCCTTAAGGTACCATATACTAGAAGCATAACCTTTTGAAAAGATAGGTATGGAGATCTTCGACTAGTTAATTGCTTGGAGAAGTTATGGGCCGAACTCTTCCCTAACACGGAGCTCTTTGTCGTTCCCATATGCACTGATTCCTGCATCTCTAAGACTAGTGTAAAGGAAGTCAGTAAAACCTGCTCGAGTATTTGATCCTCTGAAACTTAAGAATACCTCATAGTTATATCCTAATGAACTAGCCAACCATGACCAATCGTTGAGGTATGAGCACAATAAGCACCTCTTGCTATTCCATCATTTTCACAAATGCATTGTTTTCTGCCCTTCCCTCCATTGATTGCACTTGATCTTCTCTTCCAGGAAATATTGGACTGCATAGCGGCAAAAGCAGTGGCAGCCAGAGATTGAAATGAAGCCAGAATTACTCTGACAATAAAGAATGATAATAGAATGTGAGATTCTTCTTCCCCAAGTCACTGGCTGGGCCTTGAAAAAGCAAAGTTGTATGGAGATGTGAAACATATCCTATTGATAAAAGAAGACGAAGAAGTGGGCCATAACATTACTGAAGCGCTAGGATGCTTCCTTCGAACCACAAAAAAGCATAATTATATCCCTTAAGTAACGTGTGTCTCAGTTCCCACCCAATGAGTCACCTTAGGGATCGTTCCTTTTTCTATTCTCCCTTTTCTTTGGTGCAACAAGTGGAAGCTTATGAATGGCGATGTGGGGACATTTTGGAATGATGTGGATTTTGATTCAAGAAACCAAAGAAACTGTTAAGCTTTCTCATGTACTAGAAACAAACATGCATGGGGAGCTAATGGCATATATATGTTCATGATTAGTGAAGAGAGACAATCCCAAGGAAAGTTAGACCATTTTAAGGGGCTGAGTTGAATACTATCATTCTTTTAAATTTCAAAAGAGCAAAATGCAGTAGTAGTGAAGAACACAAAAAATTCCCAACACTTTTTGAAAGAAAATATCTATAATAATAATAAACAAACTTGGAATTTATTGCTGGAGGTTTAACCTCTTGGCTCATTAGCAAATCCAATGCTTCCTCAATATTCTACTATCTTGACGAGCCATTTCTCTTCTAAGGACTCTGAATTGGTCATGTATCCACATTTTATTATCAAGGATGTCTGGAAATTGTGGTTTATTCCTATTTCTAGTAAATCTGAACTTTTTTCTAGAAGAAGCTATGGAAGTTTTGCATAACATGTATTTGATAAAGGTTAAAGAGGATAATAAAGTGTGGTTGCATGACATCCTGATGAGCCTGCAATGAATTTCCAATTCATTATGGATGTGTTGGCTCCGACCAAAAAAAAAAAAAAAAAAGAAAAAGAAAAAGAGGATTTGCTGGTTAAGCTGATAATGTTAGGCCACTCTTGACCCAATCGCACACACGTCTCTGTTAGTGTCAATTCGGCCCAAGCCGAACGAAATTAATTGAGATTCACTATGTGCATATTTTGCCATGGACGGTGCTAGACTCATTAACATTGATTTACTAGGCAATACGTCAGATTGTTATTGAATTTTCCCATATGGCACGTTGAGTAATGCTACATTTATTGAAGGACTACTTAAATTGGTATCCTAAAAGAGGTGACATCTTATGTGGGCTTGTAGCAAACAAACAGAAGAGAGGAAAATTAAAAAGATTACGAATGATCTCCATTGCAACATCACTCCAAGCTGTCAAAGTTGACATGTGGTGCAGAAATTTTGTATCGGACCAACATGTCGGTTTGATAAGAATCAAACCACCCCTAAAAAATGTTGGTCGGGCCCAGGCCCGAATTAACTTCGAAACACGAAGCCCAGTGGATCAGTTGGGCTGGGATGGGATGGGATCCCTACTTGGGCTTGATCTTCCTCAAAGCAATCCCGTCAATCTCCTTTGGCAGTAGTAGATGCTATCTAAGCCCCACTTCAAGTCCTCTAAACTTTACTTAATTAGGTAAATTAGTCATCAGATATACGGTGGAATTAATGTGATCCCCCATTGCTCGCGACACGTGATACCTTTTGTGACATGCTAATGATTATTAGTCTCAAGATTAAATTATATTTGACCCCACTAAAAGGAAAAACCCGAGTTCATTTTTGTGACTAGGATCTCTGCGAGGAAGATGAGTCATATGGAGATATTAGTCTCTTTGATTAAAAGGGTGTGTCTAGAGCCAATTAAGATGTGGGTTTGGTTTTGGGCAACAGAGAGTATGCCGAAAACTCTGAAATGTAATCTTGCCCGCCAAGCTCGACCTTGTCCAAAATCAAAGCCACACTTTCGCAAGACAAAATAAATGAAGTGGTTGGTTGGTCTGACAGTCTTAAGATATTTTTTCCTTTGGTGCTTGGAAAAGTTCAGGCCATCTTTTCTACACTTATCGGCCTGAGGATGTTCAATTCTTAAACTTTAGTACTTTTTTTTTTTGGTTCAGAAAACTTTAGTACTTGTAGGACAAAGAAAAAGGCTGGCAAATATTGGGGTTGGTGCATATTAATCATGTTATCCAAATATTTCAAAATGGGTATTGACCCTAGTGGTATATTCCTTATGGGGTCGATATTGCTGGTCATCCTCACCCCCTTTTTTAACTAATAAGAAAAGAATAACCTCAATGTTTTACATCTATGCTAAGTGAGAAGGTCAAACTGGAAGAATTAGAATAGAAAATTAGCAGCTTTGCATACAAATAGCTTGTATACACGGATCCAAAATCTGAAAAAGTACGAGCTAGAAAAGTGACGCTTGTCAAGCATAAGGAAATTAATTGCTCAATCATTTGACATAATTGATGTGTGTAAAGAGGATTCTCTCCCTAATCTTTATATAGTGCTGCTTGTAGCAAATAATATTGCGTAACTCAAACCATCAAACCATGTAGGTTCAAAGTTTCGAGGAATGTCTATGGAAACTACGAAAGGGCACTATTACCCTCTCCTCTCTGGGCAAGGGCCTTTCAGTTCATGTTTAGACGAAGAGCTACTTAACATATGGCCTGTCCCCTTACACGAGGGGAAAATGCTTGGCTCTGATTTGGGCATGAGTTATCTCATGTCGACATCATATGTGGAAATCTGAGGATCAAAATACATGTACGAGGCTCATGGACGAGGTGACCCGAACTCTCAGCATCGACATTCGACCGAGGCAGTCGCGAAGTCAAGATTCTTCAGCCAAATTATTGCGTACGAACGGAAAAAGTAAAAGTTGAAAAGCCGACAAGTGCACCTAGAGAAGAATGGTCAAATAAATGACAAAAAAAAAAGGGTTTTTTAGACCAAAAACAAACGCCGCCGCGGAAAGCAGCCGCCACGTTTCGTGAGGAGCAAGATGTGGTGGTGCGCAAGGAAAATTACTTGTATGCTCGGGACTTTTCTCTGACAGCGATTAACAATCCATCAGTCAAATCCAAGTAACGCAGAACATTAAACGTTGGTGTGCTTGAGTGCGTGTTTATATATCCCTAAAAGCCTAGCAAGAATTCTCAAGAACAGCCCTAGGTTCCAAACTCGCAAGTGCATAATTAAACTATGGAGCGCCATTCTCGCCCTCTATCTCTTTGCCACGTTAACACAAAATCCATCGTCATCAACCGTACACACATGCTCATCCATGCATTAGCTATAATCGTTCTCATACACTTTAGAGCTTCTTATTTCTTCACCGAAACTAGTTCCAGAAGCACGCCCACTATTTTGGCTTGGGTTATGATATTCCTAGCCGAACTGATGTTATCCTTCTTTTGGCTCCTCAACCAAGCCCACCGATGGCGACCCGTCACGCGGACTGCCTTCCCTGAGAGACTGCCGGAAGACGGCAAACTTCCGCCGATAGATGTGTTTGTGTGCACGGCGGACCCTGATAAAGAGCCGACCGTGGATGTGATGAACACGGTGATATCAGCAATGGCGCTTGACTATCCACCGGAGAAGATCCACGTGTATCTCTCGGACGACGGGGGTCGCCGCTCACCTTGTATGGGATGAGGGAGGCATATGATTTTGCGAGGTGGTGGTTGCCGTTTTGTAAGAGGTTTGGGATAAAGACGAGGTGTCCAAAGGCTTATTTCATGGATGACGGTGATGATGAAGAGGATGACGATGGGATTGATGGGAGATCTAGTGACGAGTATGACTCGGAGAAGCGGAAAGTCAAGGTTGGTGTTCTATAATTTCACACGGGCAATGGATCAAATAATGATAATACCATTGCCGTTTTGGACTATCTCTTGTTTTCCCCTATAAGCAAAACAAATTCTGCATGAATCGTGGCATGATTTGTTTCTGGTGCACCAAAATTTAATTTGTCCTAATGTTAAGCGCAATGAATTCCTATGGAGATCTGCATGTTGTTTAATCTACTGCGACTCTTTTATGGAGACCGATTGAATGAAATATCCTATCGAACCACCATCTATGCTCTCTTATCGTTAATTTTTTTTTTCTGCAGGAGAAGTATGAGTTATTCAAGGCACGAGTAAATCGATACAAAGCTAGCTGCCACGGAGACTCATGTCTTAATAGTCGGGATCATCCATCTACAGTTGAGGTACTCATGAATGATAGTTTTCCTTTTCCTTTTAGAACTTCTATCCAATACATGTAATGATATTGATATATTACGTACAAATTCATTTTGCAGGTGATCCGAGGAAGTTCCGCTGATGAAGTTGTGCAAGCAGACAAACAAAACATGCCTCTGCTCGTATATGTCGCGAGAGAAAAAAGTCCTCACCATCATCACTTTAAAGCTGGAGCTCTAAATGTTCTTGTATGCCACAAAATCGAACTCAACATCCTCTTTCTTTACAAAGTTATCAAAGATATCTTATTTTATAATATGATTCATTAATCGATGATTTGGATATTGCCCTTTCCTTGCACAGCTTCGAGTCTCTGGAGTGATGAGCAATTCGCCTTATGTTCTGGTATTGGACTGCGACATGTACTGCAATGATCCTTCTTCGGCAAGGCAGGCCATGTGCTTCCACTTGGATCCACAAATATCTACTTCGCTATCATTTGTCCAATTTCCTCAAAGATTCCATAACATCAGTGAGAATGACATCTACGATGGCAAGTTGCGATCGTACTTTTGGGTGAGGAAAATAATGAAAGACTGTACATTTTTTGGTCATGCGTATATAAATTTCCTATGATAGCTAACTAATATGAATTTCACCCTTATTTTAGACATCATTGTGCGGAATGGATGGACTGAAGGGGCCTGTATTATCTGGTACCGGCTTTTATATCAAGAGAGAGTCATTGAATGGTAAATGCATACGTGAAGGTAAGTAAATAGATGGATAAAGTTAGTTACTAAGAATTGTAAAACAAAGAATTCTCTTTCATTACTCTTTAAAGTAAAAACTAGCTTCCTAAATTACTGCAACTATGACATTTAATGTATCTCCTGCTGATTCAATAGGGACCGATGTCATGGACTTAATGAAGCTCTTCGGCAATTCAAAAGAATTCATTAAGTATCTGCAGCAGAATGACCAGCCGAGCAAGAACATTATCCTTGGCGACTCTGCAGCTTTCTGGAGAGAAGCCCAGTTCTTAGCTTCTTGTGGATACGAAAGTGGCACCAAATGGGGTCAAGAGGCGAGTATAATTAGTAACATTTTGGTTTGCCGTAGGTAATTTTTCAAACTTTTTTTTTTTTTTTACCGTTCATTTATCCGATATTCAGGTGGGCTTCCTGTACCAATCTGTGGCGGAAGACTACTTCACAGGCTTTACCTTGCACTGCAAAGGATGGACATCGGTGTATTATAGCCCGTTGAGGCCACAGTTCATGGGAACATCGACGACAAATTTGAATGACCTGCTGATTCAAGGCACGAGATGGAGTTCGGGACTCGCTGAAGTTGGCTTCTCTGGATTCTGTCCTCTGATTTACGGCTCACTGAGGATGTCAATTTTGCAAAGCATGTGCTATGCTGAACTTGCATTTTTCCCACTCTTTTGCTTGCCCATTTGCATCTTTGCCACTATTCCTCAGATCTGTCTATTGAATGGCATCGCCATATATCCAAAGGTAAGTTGACACTCTTATTCTCTAGATTAGTACATCGTCAAAAGTCACTATAGTCTTATTCCTATGTAGAATTGCTCATGATGTAGTTGACCTTTGAGCACTTGAATTTGTTGTATGGTAGGTTTAGTAGTGTTCGATTGACTTGGCTGATTAGATGCTGATTAACATCAACTGTTTTTCCTATCCGTCAGGTTTCAAGTACATATTCCATGGTATTTTCCCTGGTGTTTGTTTCATCACTCTGCAAGCACCTGTACGAAGTCGTTGCCAGCGGTCACTCGGTTCGAGCGTTCATAAACGAGCAACGGATGTGGATGATCAGGTCGGTGACTAGTCACGTGTATGGAACAATGGACGCAACCCTGAAGCAACTTGGCATGAGAAAAGCTAGCTTCTCGCCGACGAATAAGGCTGCTGATGACCAGCAATCGAAGAGACACGAGATGGGCATATTTGATTTCCAGACATCCACGATGTTTTTGGCTCCGATGGTGACAGCAGTGATATTGAACGTGGCTTGCTTTGTTGGAGGAATCACTAGGGCGCTTCTCCTAGGATGTTGGGACAAATTGCTTATGCAAATGGCTCTGGTTCTTTTCGTCCTAGTAATGAGTTACCCTGTGACCGAAGGGATGGTACTAAGGACGGACAAAGGACGCATTCCGCCATCGGTCTCTTTAGTATCGGCTACACTTTGCTTGGCATTATTGAGTCTAGGCTCGGCTTTCTTGGGTACTGAGTGATTGGAGTTGACGATCCTTGTCGGATGGATGAGACCTGGGTTAGATTAGATTTGTATCACTACCTCTTAAAAATAAAGCTAGAGAATTCTCTGGTTTATTCTCTCAAACTTTTGCTACAAGAAGTCATGGGAGGCATTCTATCTTAAAGCTGCGATCAATTTACTGTCGTTTTTCTCTCATTTTTAGGATGATAAGTGTTTCAGCAAGACAAAAGTGGCTCATATAGATGAAACGTGAATCAAATGACACCATGAATAACGAGAGACTGCTAAGATTGTACAAGTGAAATGGGAATCGACTTACAAGAATCATCAACACTAAGCGTGCCTAGTCAAGAGCGCTATTAATAATGTCAAGCGTACACGATGTAAAATTACATCTCAAGTCTATGCTTGTGTATGAGACCGATTAAAAGGATGTAATCGGACGAGGCCTTTGAGAAATTCTTAATTGGACTTCAATTTGGTTTCGCCCCAGGTTGCAAATTACAATACGTCTTTCTGCTGGATATACAAATCCAAGATTCGGTCAACAAGATTATCCAGGGCGGGGTGTTTGATATTTTCTTGGAGATAAATATTCGAGGTTGACCGGGGAGCAAGGCAAATCCACTGCATAGTGGACACCTTTTGGTATTGCCGCATGTTACTAGATGGTCTGAGATCCCTTCTTGAGCCGCGCAACGAAAACGCAAAAAAAGAATGAAAAAATAGGAAGGACACTTCCCAAAGTCGGGCAAGAGAGGGAGCTCCCCGAAGGAAGCCGCAAAGGGACAAAAGAAGGGGTCAACAGATCGAATATGTACTTGAATTAATATTGCAAGGTCCATCAAAATATGAGATGCTTAGGAAACGTTTGGTAACATGTTAATTCTTGGTTATTTTTATTCTCCTGTTTCCTGAAATAAAAATAAAATAAAAATCTATTTGATAACATCAATTAATTTCTCTACTCCCGAGACCAAATTTGTTTTTGATAAATTTAAAACAGAATCAACGGGTGTAAGAAAGTTACTTCTTTGTTTTTAGCAATATTCTTAGAATCAAGCCTATTTTTCTCTTCCTTTTTTTTTAAAAAATTCTTTTCCTTTTCTTCTTCTTCTTCTTCCTCTAGCCGGTCATTGGGTTTGACGATGGCCAACGACTAGCAAGAAATGAGGTCTAGCGACCTTGCTGTGGCTGGGTAAGTCTCTTGATAGGTTGCTGGCCATTGCCAAGGCTGGTGATTGGTAAGAGAAGGAAGAAGAAGAGAAGCAAAAAGAAAAGAAAGAAAAAAGGAGAAATCTCATAAAGTTATTAAAAAATTAAAATAAATTATACTTTGCAAAAAAATTTTAGGATTGTACCAAATGCATTTATGTTCCAAGAATATGAATTTTGCACGACTACTAGATACCTTCCAATGCTCAGAAACCTGTCTAGAAAACAAAATAAGAAAAAAATATTTTTGAGTAGAAATTATTTTCGGAAACAAAATGGTTACCAAATAGGCCATTAATTATTGTTTGCCCCCCGAAATTTTAGTTAATTTCTATTTCAGCCTTGTCAATTTTTTTTCTTTTTCCCTATTTCCCTCCCTAGTAGTGGGCTTGCAGGGAGAAAATGTAGTGGAAGAAATAAGAGGTGATGCAGGTGAACGAGGATGGTAGTGAGAGAAACTATAACTTATTTACCCATTTCATTTGTTTCGTGAAAAATAAATAATTCAAAAGATATTTTTCAAGAAAAAAGTATCGCTTGAGCAATTAGTTATTGGAAAAAAATCTTCATTATCGATGGTGATAATTTGTATCTAAACATTTTCATATATAAAGAAAATATTTTTCCTTCTTTCATTTTTATAAGCAATATAAAGTAATCATTTTTTGAAAAATATTTTTCAAATCATTTATTTTCTCAAAAACAAACAGACCGATGCAAGATAGTTAAAACTAAATAATATTTCAAGTGAGCCAACCTAGATGTCACAATATTGGTGCACAAGTGTCAAAAGTCACTAGTTATTCGGGGCACCCTCTTCTTCTTACTTTGTCTCTTTGCCTTAACATATTTGATCGGTGTGGCTATGTCCACATTCTATGTTTCACGTATGAAGCTCCTGTTGCACATGGAGAAGAGAAGATAGTTATCAAAAAAGTCATAAACCTACCATACATATATCAATTCAGTCTTAAATTTTTCAAATTTGGTCAATTTAATCATAAACTTTCTAACAATTTATCAAGTAATCCTTCCAGTCAATTTTAATTAAAAATTAAGGACTTGATTCTACATGATATAACTAGCAATTACCTTGACAAATTCTACTTTTTTAAAATAATTTTTCTAACTTTTTTCTTTTTCCTTCCTTTCTCCTTTTTTTCTTCCTCTTTTTTAATAAGGGTTGACCAGGGGTGTCGATCAACTCTCACTGGCAACACGTGAAATATAGAATGGAGAGGGAAATAAGAAAAAAAAAAAAAAAAAATTAAGATTTTAAAAAAATAAAAATAAAAATTGTCTACGTCTAGGGTTGGTGAGGGCATCCTAGTCCTTGCCTATGACTTTTTAATTAAAAAATAAAAATTGTTCATGTCAAGGGCTGATGAGGGCATCCTAACCCTTGCCTATGGTAGAGAACCTCCGATGGCCATCGTTGAGGCCGTTAAGCGGGAGTGAAATAAAAAAAAAAGAAAAAGAAAAAATAATAAGACTTTTTTTTCTTAAAAATATTGATTATTCACATCAACACTAGTCATGAACAACAAGTGTCCATGTAAGTAACATCCATCCATTATTGTTTAGAAGGATTACATGAGTTAGTTATTAAAAGATCTACGGTAAAAATGATCAAATCTAAAAAGTTTATAATTGAGTTAACATTTGAGCAATAAGTTTATATATATATATATATATATATATATATATATATATTATTGAGATCATTTTCCTTGCTATTAGCTTGTCACTTAACAGCTTAAATTTTAAAGAGAAATGGTTTGTATATGTAAATTTCTTTTGATGGCAATCAGTTTTCAACTTTTGGTAGTGGGAACGCTCTCTGTCTTCTGCTCAGTCAAAACTCGATCCATGTGGCACACTGAGGACGCAACATGGCCCCATCTCAACTCACGCTAGTCACTGAGAAACAAATGTCCAGGATATATAATTATCATAAAATAGCGTATCATATCGAACAAGACAGCAACATAGTTTCTTGCGGTTCGGTGACCTTCACTGTCCGGCAGAGGAGATAAGCCCAGACAAATGGACAAGAAAAATGTTATATAATTAGTACACAATAATCGGTCAAAAAATTCAACACGACTCGTGTGGATAATAAATCAAATTGAAAATTTGTGGGGGACCAGGTTGAAATCTCTACAGATTGGTGCTGCTTTTTGCTCAAGCCATGCCGGTCAAGCTCGCTTCCCTAGGACTTAATCTAAAAATCTATGGAGATAGAGTTCTCTAGATAAGAAGAGCTTAGAGTAGTGACAAATTAGGGGTTGAGATAATTATTTTTTGGAGATTTTTTTTTTATATTTTCCAAAAAAAATTAAGCTATCGCAAAAAGATCGACAAAATATTTAGAAATACATTACTTGATACTCCCGCAATACATGATGCGAATATAGTCACATGTAACATGTACCAGATATATATTCTTTGGGGGTGGTTGGGGGGGGGGGAGGGGGAGGTGGAGATTGGAGAAATTGAAACAGGTCACGCAATACACGATGCAAATATGGCAACATGTACCTATTTATATAATTTTCTTTGGGGGGGGGGAGGGTGTGGGGGTTGGTGGAATTGAAACAGGTGCCGTGATTGGAACCTTAAAGTCGTACCCTCGATATGATGAAGACATCACCGGCGGCAAGTAAAGGGTTGCAGCCCTCTCCCAAAAAGGAAAAAGAAGGAAGAAGAAAAAGTAAAAGAGGAAAAAAAAGAAGAAAATATTACGTTAGCATTGCCTGATATCCATGTTAGTGCCAATCGACATCTACATCAACATCGACTAGCCAAAATTTTATTTAGGGGGGCAAGATTGGAGAAATCAAAAGAGTGCCATGATTGGAACCTTATAGAGGGTTTGGTAACGTTTCTATATCTGGAAACAATTTCTTATTAGAAATGATTTTTTTTATTTATCATGATTTTGGGAATAATTTCTAAACATTTTTAAACCATTTGGTAATTGTCTAAAATTTTAGTTCTAGGAATAGAATTGTGTTTGAAACCATACTAAAAATTTTTAGTTTAAATAATTTTTCTTTAATTTTTAAATATTTTTTAAATATTTTTTCCTTTATTTCTTTTTTAATATTTTCTTATTTTTCATTTCTTTCCCCTCTTCTTCCTCTTCAAGGTTGCTGGTCATTGGCCTTGGGATGACTGGCGATCGGCCAGAAGAGGGCCGGTGACCCCATCGGAGCATCATTGGCCCTCAGTGAGGCCATCCCTCGTCGGCCAAGCCTCGTCGGGGTTGGGTGAGCCTTGCCAATGGCCGAGGGAGGCTTGGGTGAGGCACACCTAGACACCGGCGACACTCGACCTTACTAATGGCTGGGCAAGCTCGCCAGATCTCGTCAGACCAGTTGCCGACGACTAGCAGCTATGAGCGGTGATGACGGCGGCGGTGATGGAGGGTGGCAACAACGACGGCGGTTGAAGAAGAAGAGAGAGGGAAGAAGAACAAGAAGAAAGAAGAGAAAATATAAAAAATAAGTTGGCTTGATTTTGGAATTGTCCCTGGGAACAAAGACTCAACTTTTTTTTACTTATCGATTCTATTCCAAATCTATTCACAAGAACAAAAAAGTTACTAAACGTTTTTTTATTCCAAATCTATTCCCAGAAACAAAATAATAGAAATTTTTATTATTTGGTAAGTTGCCAAACAGACCCTTAAACTCATACTCTTGATATGATGTAGACATTCTTGGTAGCTAGCAAGAGCTTTGTGGCCCTTGCCAAAAAGGGAAAAAGAAGGAAGAAGAGAAAGTGAGAGAGAAAAAGAAAAAAAAAAAGTAAATAAAATAAAATATTACTAAAAATTGTGCATGTTAGCATCATCAGGCATTCACGTCTGTGCTAGCTGACATCCATATATGCACCAACTGGTCAAAATTTTCCAGAGAGATTGAATTGACATAATTACAAAATGTTTAGGATTGAATTAGCAAAAAAAACAAGGAATGAATTAAAAAAATATATTAAGTTTATAACTTTTTTGGCAATTCTCCCCACCTAACTTTGTCAAACCTACTAATATAGACTAATTCATTCAATATAAATACTCATAGGTTGATATATAAATATGGGGGTACGGATAACCCTATGTGCTAAAATCTTGGAGAACTTCCTATTCATATCAGAAGAATAGGAGAATAGCAAGAACCGATCCTGTCATATGGAGGATAGCTCAGGCCCTCTCAATCTCTGTCATGTCCTCACAAAATCAATCATCATCAACCGCACCCACATGCTCGTTCACGCCACAGCTTTATCCGCTCTCATATACTATAGAGCTTCGTTTTTCTTCAGTGAAAGTAAATCGAGAGACAGAGCCACAACTTTGGCATGTCTCACCATGTTCCTTGCCGAGCTAGGGCTATCTTTCCTGTGGCTGCTCAGCCAAGCCTTCCGGTGGCGGCCTGTGAGACGGACCGCCTTCCCCAAGCGGCTGCCAGAGGACAAGGAGCTCCCACCCATCGATGTGTTTGTGTGCACGGCGGACCCAGATAAGGAGTCGACTGTTGACGTGATGAACACGGTGGTGTCGGCAATGGCGCTTGACTATCCCCCGGAGAAACTCCATGTGTACCTCTCGGACGATGGCGGCTCGACACTGACCTTGCATGGGACGAGGGAGGCCTACGATTTCGCAAGATGGTGGCTGCCCTTCTGCAAGAGGTATGGGATAAAGACGAGGTGTCCGAAGGCATTTTTTAAGGAGGAAGAGGATGGTGAGGGGATTGGCATGAGTTCTGAGAATGAGTTTGGCTCTGAGAAGAAGATAGTCAAGGTACGCTTTACCTTTCGATGATCTTATCCTTTTTGTCCATACGCCTGCACTTCCAATTTCTCTATAAGATAATGTCCTGCTACATTTAAATATTAAACACGCCCCGGCGTTTGATGGCTTAAAAAGATCATTTTACTATGCATTGAGTTGTCTCACTTAAGTGCCTTTGTCCTGATATAAGTCTTCATGTTAATATAAACTTAAAGTTTTTGAGAGAAGTGATTGCTTATTCAATTTCATGTCGAAGAATGGTGCAACGTGATCAGCGCGACTATTTACTCCCGACGATTTGAACTCTCAAAGTGTGATGCCTTCTATATTTTAAAGACTAGCAGCACCCACATCAATCATACTTTGTTTTACAGATTTAGATTACAGCTTACTATAGTTTACGATGGAGGAATGCAAATAGAAGGGATGGGCATGAAGAACTAAGAATTGTGCCCTGCACACTGGTTAAATATTAGATCTAACTATTTTTCTTCTTTCAGGAGAAATATGAGTTGTTCAAAGAACGAGTAACTGAGTACCGAAAGAGGCACCGAGGTGACTCGAGCCACACTAGCCGAGACCATCCGCCTACCATTGAGGTAATTCTAAATTTAAAATGGGAATTTACAATTTCTACAGATTTAATTAAGTGAGCTAAGAGTAACATACGTCTCGATGTGTATGACAAAAATCAACGGATGCGACAGGTGGTGCGAGGGAATGTCCCTGATGAAGTTATGCAAGCACCCCAAGACCCCATGCCTCAGCTTATATACGTCTCAAGAGAAAAGAGACCTTCTCATCACCATCACTTCAAAGCTGGAGCTCTCAACGTTCTTGTACGCCATTTTAATTTTCAAATCGGAAACGAACATATCTATATTCTTCTATCTATGTACAGCCGATAATAATTCGCCGTTGCTCGTCCGTGCAGCTCCGGGTATCAGGAGTGATGAGCAACTCGCCTTACATTTTAGTGCTGGATTGCGACATGTACTGCAACGACCCTTCTTCGGCTCGGCAGGCGATGTGTTTTCATTTGGATCCGAGATTATCTCCATCGTTAATGCTGGTTCAATTTCCTCAAATGTTTCATAATATTAGCGAGAACGACATCTACGATAGCAAGATCAGACCGTACTTTTGGGTAAACAAAAAGAATTATATGAAGTTTTTTAGAGTGCAACTTTTCTTCTGTTAGCTAATGATTTTTGCTCTGTTTCAGACATGTTTTTATGGAATGGATGGATTGAAGGGACCTGTTTTATCTGGGACTTGCTTTTACATCAAGAGAGAGTCCTTGTATCGTAAACCCATGCAAGAAGGCAAGTAGATCGATCCTTATGACTTTGCTGTTTTCAAGAAAGTAGGGTAGAAAAAGTAAATGCAGTAATGAATTAATTAGCTCGTTTTCCGTCGATCTAACAGGTTATGATCTCATGGATTTAAAGAAACTCTTTGGCCATTCGAATGAATTTATCAAATGCCTTGGGCAAAAGGAGAAGCCAAGCAAGAACACCATTGCTGGCGGCTCTGCAGCATTGATGAAAGAAACCCAACTGTTAACTTCTTGTGGCTATGAAAATGGCACAAAATGGGGTCAAGAGGCACGTATAATTAAAAGAAACATTAAAATTAGATGACTCCATTTCTTTTTTTTATTTTACTTTATCTGAGTTTTGTTGGCATGATCTCAGGTGGGCTTCAAGTACTATTCTGTGGTAGAAGACTACTTCACCAGTTTTACCTTACACTGCGGTGGCTGGACTTCAGTGTTTTATACCCCGTCAAAGCCGCAATTCTTAGGGACCGCAACAACGAATTTGAACGACATGTTGATTCAAGGCACGAGATGGTATTCTGGGTTGTCACAAGTTGGTATCTCGAGATTTTGTCCTCTGATCTATGGCTCGTTGAGGATGCCCATTCTTCAGAGCATGTGCTATGCTGAACTTTCACTTTTACCCTTCTATTGCTTGCCAATTTGCTGCTTTGCAACTATTCCTCAGATCTGTCTAGTAAACGGCATCTCTATATACCCTGAGGTAAGTTGACTCCTAGCTCTAGAACATAACATTCTCATTGCCTTCAGCGTATAAATTACGCTTCAATTTTGTTGCTCAATTTATTTGTTTGAAAGAGTTAATCAATGATTTCTTCATTGTCAGGTTTCAAGTTCATTTATCATGCTATTTGCCTTCATCTTCCTATCATCCCTTTGTAAGCATCTCTATGAAGTCGTCGCAAGTGGCCATTCAGTCCAAATATTCTTGAACGAACAACGAATCTGGATGATCAAGTCAACGACGTGTTATGTATACGGGACCATAGACGCGATTATGACACAAATCGGCATGAGAACAGCTAGCTTCTTGCCTACAAATAAGGTCGACGATGATGAGCAATCAAAGAGATACGAGATGGGGATATTTGATTTTCAAACGTCAATAATGTTTCTGGCTCCGATGGTGACTCTAGTGATATTGAACATGGCTTCCTTCTTCGGAGGAGTCGCTAGAGTTCTTACTTTGGGAGGCTTCGACAAACTGTTCACGCAGATTGCACTGTCATTTTTCGTCTTAGTGATGAGCTACCCCGTGATTGAAGCGATGGTATTGAGGACGGACAAAGGACGCATTCCACGATCAGTCACCATACTGTCCGCTTTTCTTTCCTCGGTATTGTTGTTGCTAGGTTCAAGTTTTCTCATGTAATAATGAACGTTATGCTTATGAAGTCATGAGTCATTGCAGACCAAGTCCTCAAATATCACAATTGTTGTACGTTCTGTAGAAAATATTCAGAAGTGACGCTGGATTATCGAGGACTAAAATTGTGTAAGCTTTATATTGACTTATGTGACAATTGCGACAAGATGAGTTGTTCAACGAATTGATTTATGATTGCTGGGCTTGTAGCTCAAAAGATAGAATAGTTATTTATTTTTTGTGATCCCATATTTTAGACCCACATTTTCTCTTAAAGTTGCGACTATTCGACATAAAGTTTTTTTCATGCTTCGTACCCTTTCGTGACAATCGCCAATTTGGTAACCGTCTTGATGGGAGACGGGATATAAAAGGGAACGTATGTTCGTTTCTGACGGGTGATGACAAGGTCTAACACAAACTCTCATATTTGGAATACACCATCAGTACATGAGGGAATTGGGTTAGTAGCGTGTCCCAAATTTTATTTGATTTCAGCTTTTTCTAATGAACATGAATAAGAACAATGGCTGGAGGTTTGTCTTTAATTGATCTTGGCTTCCGCATCATGAATTTTATGTCTTACATTTGGTATCAGAGCATGTTAAAGGGCTCTGCCTTGTTTTGTTGTATTTTTGTGTTTTTCGGTGTATTTTTGGGCATTTTTTAGGATGAACAGTAACTTGAAGTTTTGGGACCAATAGAGATTTGCCGATTCCGGGCAAAATCCGGCGACCCGCCCCTCAAATTCGGACCCGTACGGTCGCACTGTCATGAGGAATATTAGCCATGAGTTATTTTGGCATATTGGTGTTCGCCAAAGGCTAATCGGGCAGAGGAAGCCACGGTGGTTGAGGATTTGTGTTTTTGGGAAATTTTCGTATAATTTGGGGCTTATTTCTTCGTCATTTTCACTGAAACTTGAACCCATGTGGTCATGCCGAGATGCTCTTTAAAACCCATCATTTATTTCGGTCTTAGATGGGTTGCCGGAAAAGAAACGGCCGGCGAAATCGCAGTGGAACATCGAAAAACGGCGAAGAAATTCGCTTTAGGCGTGAAGAAGAAGGCACGTGGAGACCACGCGTGCGGCAGTTGCCAGGCGCGTGCAATGCACGCATTTGCGCGTTGAACCGCGCGCGTGCGGCGCAAGCGCCCGCGCGGATTTTGGCGCGTGCTCGGCACGCGCCTGTCGTCTCCCTCCCGCGGCTATTTTTACACTTTTGGCCCAAATTTTTCATGTTTTTACAATCTTGCCCTTGGCCAATTTATTTATTTACTGTTCTGCCCTTGATGTATTTATTTATTATGTCATTTTGTGCATTTTTATGAGTATTTTATGCATGAAATTAAATGTCCAATGGTCCTAATATTTAATTAATTAGAGAGTGGCCACATCATCTTTAATTAATTAAAATCGTATATTAAAAGCCTCTGGATTATATTTAGAAATTGACATTTATTGTAATTAATTATATTAATATGATGAATTTTATCCCACATGAATTTTCATTATATTAATATGATTAATTAGGATGAAATATCATATTATTTTTCTTAATTTACCCACAGGGATTAAGAAAAAGGCATATAATATGGTAGTTTCTTCATGAAGTAATTATGAATCTACTTAAATTAAAAAACTTAGCCCACAGGTAGTTTTTATGTTATGTGATTCATATTGTGACATGTTTACATTGGTAAAACATGATTTATTTATATTTGCCTCGAATTTTGTGACATAAGCATGATTATTTGATATGCAGTTTCGCAACCTGTGAATTTCTTTGAATTTAAGTTTGATGTTCCAATACTGAATGGTGAGAATTATAGAGTTTGGAATGAGTCAATTCTTCTTCAATTGGGGTGGATGGACATTAACTATGCTATAAGGAAAGACGAACCACTTGCTCCTACCGATTCGAGCACTTCAGCTGAGATAGGTCTTTATAACCAATGGGAGCGATCTAACCACATTTGTGCGATGTTTATAAGAGCTAAAATATTTCCTAGTATTTGTGGTTCGGTTGCTCAGCATAGCAATGCTAAGGCTTTATTGGAGGCTATAGATGCGCAGTTTGAGAGTTCTGAGAAGGCGCATGCCATGACCATGATTATAGAGTTTTCATCATTAAAGCTCACTAGTATTAGAGGTGTGCGTGGGCATATAATGCAAATGAGGGACATTGTAGCTCAGCTTAAGAAACTTGAGGTTGAGATATCTGAATATTTTCTTGTGTATTATATTCTGAACACTCTCCCACAACAGTATGCATCTTTCAAGATCTCTTATAACACACATAAGAATAAATTTTTAATTAATGAACTCATGACCATGTGTGTTCAAGAGGAAGAAAGGCTGATTATGGAATTGGGAGAAAGTGCTCATTTGGCAACACAAGGAAATGATAAGGGCTATGGCAAGTATAAGGGAAAAGGTAAAATACCTCCCCAAGCTGACATTAAGAAAGAGTCCAAATGTTTCTTCTGTAAACAGAATGGGCATATAAGGAAGGATTGTGTCAAATTTAAGGCTTGTCTCGAGAAGAAAGGTAATTCAATCTCTTGTGTTTATTATGAATCTAATATGACTGATATAAGTCACAACACTTGGTGGATTGGTTTTGGATATACAATCCATATTTCGAATTTCTTGCAGGGTTTTCAAAATCACAGGAAGCCAATGGGAAGTGAACAAAGCATCTATTCAAGAAACAAGATGTGCTCACATGTGGAAGCTATTTGGACATATAGACTAGTTCTCAATAGTGGTTTTGTTTTGAATTTGGAAAAGACCTTTTATGTTCCTAGTTTTTCTAGAAACTTAATTTCAGTTTCAAGACTTGTACCTATGGGATACTCCTTTAACTTTTTAGATTCAAACTTCTATTAATCATTTAAATCTGAAATTGTCGGGAGTGGTATTTTGTCTATGGTCTTTTTCGAATTAATTTACAAGACAATGCCTATTATGATGCGATGCATGTTTATGATAAAGCCGGTATGAAATAATGCGTTGTGAAAGAACATTTCTTTATGTTGTGGCACTGGAGACTAGGACATATCTCCATAGAAATATTTAAACGATTAGTAAGTGATGGAGTACTCGGTACTTTAGATGTTACTGATTGTGATACTTGTGTGAACTGCATAAAGGGAAAGTATACTAACAAAATAAAGAAATGTGCCAAGAGGAGTACAGAAATATTAGAAATTATATACACGGATATTTGTAGTCCGGATATGGACTCATGTGGTCAGAAATATTTCATCTCTTTCATAGATGATTGCTCACGTTACATGTATCTCTATTTGATTCATAATAAGTATGAAGCATTAGATGCCTTTAAGGTATTTAAGGCGGAAGTAGAGAAATAATGCGATAAGCAAATTAAGATCGTGAGATTATAGAGAGGTGGAGAATTCTATGGTAGATGCACTGAAGATGGACAAGCACCGGTCCATTTGCAAGGTTTCTTCAAGAGCATGAGATAGTTGCCCAATATATTATGCCTGGTTTTCCGGGCCAAAACGGCGTAGCGTAGAAAGAAGAAACCGGACCTTATTGGACATGGTGCATAGTATGCTTAGCAGCTCCAAACTTCATAAATTCTTGTGGACTGAAGCACTTAAGATGGCAGTATACATATTAAACCGAGTTATGACAAAAGCTGTCTCAAAGACACCTTTTGAGTTATTTAAGAGTTAGAAACCGAGTTTACATCATGTGCGCATTTGGGGATGCCTATCTGAAGTGAGTTTACAATCCACAAGAAAATAAGTTTGACCCAAGGACCATAAGTGGATATTTCATTGGATATGACGAAAGGTCTAAGGGATACAGGTTTTATTGTCTATCTCATACCACTAGGATTATGGAATCAAGAAACGCTAATTTCTTGAAAATGACTTGATTAGTTGGAGCGATCAATCGAAGGACCCTATTCTTAAGAAAGATCATTTAGACACTCAACCTTCCACCTCAAGTTTAAGGTTAGTTGTGGTTTATAATGCCCCTTCAGTTCAGCCGGCTATTGAACAACCAATCATTGAAGTTCCACAACCTACTGATATTGATCTAGTGGATCCAATTGTTCAGCAATTACCAGAAATTATTGAACAACCGGTTGAGCAACATTGAGAAGATCCGCTAGAATAAAGAAATCAGCTATTCCTAGTGATTATATTATGTATTTACAAGAGTCTGACTACAATATTAGAGCTGAGAATAATCTCAAAATGTTTTCACAAGCCATTGATAGTGATAAATCTAATTTGTGGTACAATGCCAAGAAGGAAGATATGAGTTCTATAGCATCTAATAAAGTCTGGGATTTGGTTGAGTTACCTAATGGTGTGAAGGCCATTGGTTGTAAATAGGTCTTTAAAACTAAGAAGGACTCATTGGGTAACATTGAAAGATATAAGGCTAGACTTGTTGCTAAGGATTCACTCAAAATGAAGGAATCAATTACACGGAGACATTTTTTTCTTGTATCTAAGAAATATTCTCTTCGTATTGTTTTGACTTTGGTTGCCCATTTTGATATGGAATTACATCAGATGGATATGAAAACGGCGTTCCTCAATGGAGAACTAGAGGAGGAGGTTTACATGAAACAACTTGAAGGATTCTTCTCTAGTAAAGGTGAGCATTTGGTGTGCAAGCTTAAGAAATCTATATATGGCTTGAAACAAGCATCCCGCCAATGGTACTTAAAGTTTCATGATGTCATCTCTTCATTTGGTTTTATAGAGAATGTCATAGATCAATGTATATACTAGAAGGTCAATTGGAGCAAAATTTGTTTCCTTGTGTTGTATGTGGATGATATACTACTTGCAACCAATGATAAGAGGTTGCTACATGAGGTGAAACAATTCTTCTCTAAGAGTTTTGACATGAAGGATATGGGTGAGGCATCTTATGTCATTGGCATTAAGATCCATAGAGATAGACCTCGAGAAATTTTAGGACTATCTCAAGAAACCTATATTAATAAGGTCCTAGAGAGATTTCGGATGAAATATTGTTCACTAAGTATAGCACCCATTGTGAAGGGTGATAGGTTCAATTTGAACCAATGCCCAAAGAATGATCTAGAAAGGGAACAAATGTACAACATTACATATACTTCTGCTATTGGAAGCTTGATGTATGCTCAGGTTTGCACTCGACCTGACATCGCTTTTGCTGTGGGAATGTTGGGAAGATATCATAGTAATCCAGGTTTAGACCACTGGAGAGCTGCAAAGAAAATGATAAAATACCTACAAGGTACCAAAGACTATATGCTTATGTATAGACAGACTGACAACCTGGAAGTGGTCGGTTATTCGAATGTGGACTTCGCGGGTTGCGTTGATTCATGAAAATCAACATATGGATACATTTTTATGTTAGCTGGCAGAGCCGTGTCATGGAGAAGTGCTAAGCAGACTTTGACTGCTACTTCCACTATGGAGGCTAAGTTCGTTTATTGTTTTGAGACTATCTCACATGGTGTATGGTTGAAGAGTTTCGTTGCTGGGCTTAGAATTGTTGATTCAATTTCTAGGCCATTAAGAATATATTGTGACAATTCAGCTGCAGTTTTTATGGCTAAAAATGCCAAAAGTGGCAGTCGAAGTAAGCATATCAACATTAAGTATTTAGCCATAAGAGAATGTGTTAAAGAGAATAAAGTGGTCATTGAACACGTTAGCACTGAATTGATAATAGCCGATCCTTTAACTAAAGGCATGCCACCAATGAAGTATAAGGATCATGTAACTAGTATGGGAATAGGTCCTATCATGTGATTTGTTGTTATATGAACGATTTTTGATGTATGAAACTCTTATTCAGTTGTAATGTTGATTCTCAATTTTGGTGTACACATCTTGTTGTTTATGAGAATAACATTTATCCTTGGTTTTGGAATAAACATGGGGTTTATTCATTAATATTTATTGTCATATATAGGCTGACATTAAAGAAATAAGGTGTATTGTGATACATGGAAGATATTACTCACTCTTAAAGGACATGTCGCCATGATCCATGTGTTTTGTTTTTTTTCTTTAAGCATAAAGTTTTCGTGGAATTAGTTGAATAATCCGTATTATAAAAATGATGGGATCAAGTGGGAGAATGTTATTTATTTTTGGGATAAGTGTTCCAGAAGTCCTAAAACTTGTCACGAAAATGCATTTCAGTCCTAAAACTTGCAAAAAGTGCATTTCAGTCCTACAACTTGTCAAAATGTTTCAAACGAGTCCTAAAATCGACGCCGTCTAATTTCTTAATGGAAAAAACTAACGTGGCCCCCGCGTGGCTTTTTTTAATCGTTTCTCTCTCCTCCGTTGCGAATAGTTTAAAAAAAAAAAGCCACGCATGCAGAATGACGTCGTCTCCTCCTTTCTCCTTCGCCACGACGCCGTCTCCTCCTTTCTCCTTCACCACGACGCCGTCTCCTCCTCCCACCTCTGTCTCTACTTCTTCTTTCTCTATTCCGAGTGTCCCCTAAGCCCCAAATCGAATTCGTCCAAACCCTAAGCCCCAAATCGATCTCGTCCGAACCCTAAACCCCAAATCGAATTCGTCCGAAACCCTAAACCCCAAATCGAATTCGTCCGAAACCCTAAGCCCCAAATCGATCTCGTCCGAACCCTAAACCCCAAATCGAATTCATTCGAACCCTAAGCCTCAAATCGATCTCATCCGAATCCTAAACCCCAAGTCGATTTCGTTCGAACCCTAAGCCTCAAATCAAATTTGACAATTTGCAGTTATCTTGCGATTTGGGTCCTCATCGACCTTGAGTTCGACGCTCGTCGTGAGTTTGTGTTCTTTCCTTCCTTTGGCGATTGTGCGTTCGTGCGAAGATCTCGCTTGCGGGAGTCTCGACATCTCAGCAGCGAAGCGATTGGCATCGGGGACGACGACAGGGTCAACGACGGTGATGGCGACTCCTCCTCACGCATGTATCGCTCTCTGCATTATAGCATTTTGTTGTTTTCCATTCTCCAATACTAGTGACAAATTAGAACATTAATGCAGAAGTAAGTTATGGTTGTCTATTCATACAGTGCATATGAGAAAAAGATGTTTTTTGGAGATTGAAAACATCTCCTAAATCTCTCGAGTAAACACATTGCATTATGCAGAAATTATTAATATGAAGACGTTATGAAGGAATCATAATATAGCTAATATACTTTTATTAGGTTCCTATAATTCGAAACCCAGAAGAATGAGGGCATCAACATCTGCATCAAGTAGCATAACTCCTAATGAGGTCAACTCGGAGTCAACATGTTATTGTGGCCTTCAATCGCCAATTCTTATGGCAAAGACAAAGAAAAACGCAGGAAGAAGGTTCCATGGATGTGCTAAGTTTGATAGTCCAAGTTGCTGCAATTTTTCCATGTGGGTGGATCCAAAGATACCAAATCATGTGAGGGACATGATAGTTGACATCCTTGAAAGAAATCAAACATTGTCTGAATCAAGCCAATCGAGGGGTGACGGAGTCGAGGTGAGCTCATTGCTAGCTGAAATGAAGAGTCAAAAGGTGAAAAATAGACGTTTAAAGGAGGAGCTTGCACAAGTAAAGAAAGGGAAGATGCTATATCAATCAGCATTCATTCTATGCATATGTTATATCGCTGTATTGGTTATATATAATGTGAAAGTTGGTAGGAAATTTCTAAGTCTTCCATAATACTTTCTATCTGAGTTTGTAAATTTGAACACTAGTTGTGGATAATTGAGATGGGAATGAGATCTGATGTGAGTTTGTAGTTTGCAAAGACCGGTTGCTTGCCATGCGAGAAATTACTATCGCATTACAAAATGTTGCTTGATTTGTGTGCTTGTCAATAGCATTACATGAGCTATTGCCACCAGAATAAATTTGCAACTTCAAAAAATAGTGACAACTCCCTTATTATGCAATCGAGATTGTTAATTGGTGATTTTTTTCATAATTTTAATAACGAGCTTGCCTCAAATGGAATGTGTAAAAAATCAAGTGAAATCAAAGTAGTCGGCTACAATACCTAAGTTACCTAATCAAATCTTCCATGAATCATCCAATGCGGGCCACAGAGACCACGTAGAGCAAAACCCCATCATATAAAATGAAAATTCTGCATGGCTAATTTCAATAATTACCTATTAACAATCCCGAAGAGTAATCACTTTCGCGCATTATCCAAACCAAAACCAAGCATGCCACATAACTTGTTGAAACACGATTCATTGACAAAGCAACATGCTTACATTTTCAGTGCGCAAAAGGTTCTGTTCAACAAAATATGCACTTTTAGTGCAGAAAAGGTTCTATGCACAAACGCTACACGTCTCATCCAAAAAACCAGCTAATAATTGATATACATTCACCTAACAACATCAATTTCAGCAGACATATCAATCCAATATGATGGTCTCCGGTGGTCCAGTAGGTTGAGCCTTCACTTGATTCTGAATTCTGGCGCTTTTCCTTATATATGGTCTCGTAGCGATAGGCTTTGGAGGAGTTGTTATAGCCTCGAGATGATCGAGCTCGACGTTGTAATAGTGGCTTTGGCTTCATCGCAACATGCTTTCGAGGAGGTAATGTTGCGCGAGATGATTGAGATTGGGAACTTGCCTTGGGTTGTGATGGTGCCTTTCGCTTTAAACCAAGATGCTTCTGACCTATTGTAGCCTTAGATGACTGAGCTTCGAGATTGGCCTGAGGTTGCGATAGTGGCTTTGGCTTCAGCGCAACCAGCTTTCAAGGAGCTAATGTTAGACGAGATGATTGAGGTTGGGAACTTACCTAGGGTTGTGATGGTGCCTTTTGCTTTAAACCAAGATGCTTCTGAGCTATTGTAGCTTGAGATGACTGAGCTTGAGAACTGGTCTGAAGTTGTGATAGTGTCATTGGCTTCATTGCAACGTGCTTTGGAGGAGCTACTGTTGCATGATATGACTGACGCTGTGAAGTGGCCTTGGGTTGTAATAGTGGCTTCGGCGTCACTGCAATTTGTTTTCGAGAAGCTGCTGATATATGATATGACTGAGGTTGTGCACTGACCTGGGAATGCACCTTTGCTGTTGACGTAGCTCTTGTGACTACCCCTTTCTCCGGTAGGTTAACGATTCTTGCACCAATTGTATTAGGCTACATAAGAATGAATATCTTTTTAGCTTAAGGAGATAAGTAATTGCTATTATAAAAATTTAAAAATATTACTCACCTTGCTAATATGAAGATTTGTCATAGGATTTGCGTCAACACCTAACCTTATCATTTTCATCCTCTTGGCTTGTGATTCTCTACGTATCATGCAATTTTCAGTGGTAGGTCTTTTAAACTGAAATAATAGAAAATTCATTCAACATGAGAACATAATCACAATACATGTATACTTGGGGATTGAGGTATTACTCACCGGAATTTTTTCACCTCTATGCTTAGCCATTATATTGGCCGGTGCACGCCTTCCCCTTGATCTCGAACGAACTTCACCAAAAGCATTGGCCTCACCGGTACATCCTCTAACATCGGCACTAGCATGAGCGAAGCAGTGGCACTATATTTTCTTACATTTGCATGACCACTACATTCTCTTACATCTGCACTAGCCTGAGCAGAAGCATTAACATGCCCACTATTGCCTCCTATTGAATTAGCATTTGCAGAAGCATTGGCATGGCTTTCGGATCCTCCTTCAGCTATGCTTGTCGTAGCTTTAGCTTTAGCCTAAATATATATTCAAAATTACTAAATTGGAATCTTGATATACACAACTTACAATAATGGTTAGATGACAACTTGTCTTTTTCCGAGCCTTGGACCAGTGGAATTAGCCTGAGATTGAGCATAAGCTTCAACTGTACTTGCACTAGCATGAGCATTGGATGTACATACATTGACATGAGCATTGGATGTACGTACATTGGCCCCAGCATTGGCCTGAGAAGCACATATTAAGTATTGATTAACAACATGTTAAAGTGAGAAAAACGCATTAAGATGATCAGTTAGTTGAGAAAATACCTTTCTTAAAGGACATCCCTTGCAGTTGTGTCCAATTTGTTTACAAGAAGAACAAGTCATTTGCTTACCCTCTTTAGTCATTCTATCACCTCTTACAAGCTCAATCGGTTGCTTTCTTCTACTCCTTTTTGGCCTACCAGGCATGTTCTTCATTGGTGGGGGTTGAGGAGCTTCTTTATTGGTTTTATTCCAAAAAATTTTTCCTTTCACTGTAGGCATCATGAATTGATAAGCACTTAGATACTTTTCCTTGTTGAAGCACTCGGCTAGATGGTCGGTCAGATCATTTCTCTTATGGTGTATTGCACAAATGGCATGGCAACATGGAATTCCACTAAGTTCCCAAGCTCTACAAGAACAAGTTTCTAAATTCAAATCAACAACATATTTGTCATCACCTTCTGTAATCTCATATCCTTCATTTCCATTCCATATCAAATGGCAATACCTACTAGCAGATGTATTCTCATGTAACTTACGCATAATCCTTGGACGTAATTTCTAGTCCACCTAGCACATCCATCCCTCTGAGTATGCATTCTATTCATAACCATGATTCTAATATCCTTCAGCATACTCACAATGGCATTGCACCTAATTTCCACACATCTGCCATTGAAAGCTTCACTCGGATTATTATAAATGATATCACATTTAATGTCGGTGTCAAAGAAGGCTTTGCACCAATGTTTTGGCTCAATACGGAATAAATCATCATGACCTTCCCGAGTTAGTTCCTTCAACCTTTGTCTATGCATCTCGAAATCTGACATATTATTGCTTTTGACACATCTCCAAAATTGCCTCAGTAATTGTTTTCCTTTGTATTTTTGACCCCAGTTGGAATAAATGTGCCTTGCACACATCCTATGCTCTGCATTTGGTAACAATTCAGCTACAGATTGGACGAGACCCTAACAATTACCGAAAAAAAGAAAATATATATGAAAACAGAAAGAAAAACATTGTAATGTCACAATCAATTTACAAATGAAAACAGAAAAAAAATCATACCTTTTGTTGATCACTTATCAACGCCCATCCGTCACCATTACACATATCAAGGTCTGACTTCAACAATTCGATAAACCAAGTCCATGTGTCCTTATTCTCGATTCTTACCACTGCCCATGCCACTGGATACATTTGATTGTTGCCATCCTTTCCGACGGCACATAACAACTCACCTTTGATCAAACCCCTTAAAAAACATCCATCTAATCCAATGATCTTCCTACATCCAACCAAAAAACCTTTCTTGCAAGCGTCAAAGCAAATGTAAACCCTATCAAATACCGGTAGAGAATTTGGCCATGGCCTTTCAACTTTCAATTTAAAAGTGCTTGAAGGGCTTGCGGTGTAAAGCTCTCCCAAGTAGTCGTGCATCTGTGCATATTCCTTCTTGTAATTGCCTTGCAGTTCCTTCAATACTTTCAGCTTTGTTCTCCTACACCGATTTGAAAGTGACATTTACTCCAAGTTGTTCTCTAACTAATTTCTTTAACTCAGTGCTTTGATTTTCGGCATTGCAAAAATGAGAATCATGAAGTGCTTAGCTAAATAAGTGCTAGACACCCTCTTATTCTCGAAAGTGATACTGTATATATGCTGATTTACATACTTTCTCAAATGAAATGACCCAGTTTTGCTATCAAGAGCACCATAGATCATCCAGTTACAATTGTTCTGGCCACACCTAGCTCTTACAACACTTTTTGTGTTCTTAGTGTATTTGTTACTCTTTGCTCAGCCACAGAATACTTCAAAATTGCATTCTTGAACTCAGTTGCATCCTCAAATGTCATGCCAACAATAAATTGTGGATTTGTACCACTTTGATCATATGATGGAAACCTACTTCTCCTCCTTGAAATAACATCAGCCTCTTCACCACCCTCATCATTTAAAATTGATTGAAGACTGCCTTCCTCATCTGAATCAACATACTCTGTTTCGTACCTAGAATCATCTAATGATTGAGCTTCATTCACAATCGGTGGTTCGGAAGTACTAGTTGCCTCACTATAATTTAAAATTTGGAGCCTATGTCTTGCTGAAAATTCAATTAATTTTTTCCTTGCTTCAACCAGTTCAAAGTCGTCATTATCACTCGACTGTTCCATATCCACGAAATTATGTGCATCATCATGCTCTTCCTCATCTAGATCCCTATTGGCAACTTCAGCCCGATTCCCGTCATCATCAGTATTCCTAATCACATTAGACATACCTCCAGTTTCCATCTCAACACCCCCCCATCTCAGCTCCTGCCTTTTCATTATCAGCATGCTCAACATATAATGTAATATTTTCATAGCACAGATGATGATAAAATAGATCCATCACATCAGCGTTATCCCATAAATACCTAAGAGTTACTCCGTCTACAAGAGTCTTACTTCGAGGAACTCTGTAAAAGAGTTTCTCTACTCTACACACACCTAAAGCCTCAATAGCTTCAATTATACTAGAAAGTGAAGGCTTACTTAAACTTATTTCAACAACATCAGCCCTTTCACCTATGTATTCCAATGGTGGGTCAACTTTAAATTTACCTCCATAGCGAACAGTGACATAAACTTTGTTCTCGGCCATTGGACCTACAAGGGAACAGAAACAAAAAGCAGAGCACTTTCAATCATTAAATTATTGAAGCAATGTTCAAGTTCTAAATTGAAGATATTTTTATAAAAGACTAACAATCAATACAGAAACAGCAAATTAGCATAATCCGTTTTACAATCACAATACAACTACATGATCAATAGTGAGAGCAATGTTCTAATTTGCTGCAATGTTATAATATATCACAAGAATTGGAAAATGCAAAACAATTATAACACGAGAGTAAAACGCCACTATAATGTAGAGAGTAAAACACATTTGCAAAACAAAAAAAAAATGGTAATATTACTATGACATACCCAAATGCTTTAATATAGAGAGTGATACATGCATGAGGAGTCACCATTGCCGTCCCTGATGCCGCTCCCTCCGCCGTTGAGACGCCGAGATGCTCACAAGACATATCTTTGCATGAACTCGCAATCATCAAAGAAGAGAACATAAAGTTGATGTGTGTCAAATTCGAGCTCTCTGAACTCCAAATAATGAAGAAATGAGGACGCTAACTGACATCGTTTTACATAATGCAGAGATTAAAGCACCTTTGCAAAACAAAAAAAAATCGTAGCATTACCATGAGATACCCAAATGTTATAATGCAGAGAGCGATACCTGCGTGAGGAGGAGTTGCCATCGTCTTTGTTGAACCCGTTATCGTCCCCGACACCAATCGCTTCACCGCTGAGATTTCCAGACTCCCGCAAAGAGGTCTTCACACGAACTCGCAATCGTCAAAGGAAGAAAAGAACACGAACTCACGATGAGTGTTGAACTCGAGGTCGATGAGGACCCAAATCGCAAGAGAACCGCAAATCATCAAATTTGGGGCTTAGGGTTCGGACGAATTCGATTTAGGACTTAGGGTACGGACGAGTTCGATTTGGGGCTTAGGGTTCGGACGAGTTCGATTTGGGGCTTAGGGGATACTTCGAAAGCGAAAGAATACGTAGACATGGAGAGGGAAGGGAGAACACGACGGTGAAGAAGACGTACAGACGAAGGGGGAGACGGAAGGAGAAAGGAGGAGACGGCGTCGTGGCGAAGGAGAAAAGAGGAGACGACGTCGTTCTGCATGCGTGGCTTTTTTTTTTAAAACTATTCGCAACGGAGGAGAGAGAAACGATTAAAAAAAGCCACGCGGGGGCCACGTCAGTTTTTTCCGTTAAGAAATTAGACGGCGTCGATTTTAGGACTCGTTTGAAACATTTTGACAAGTTGTAGGACTGAAATGCACTTTTTGCAAGTTTTAGGACTGAAATGCATTTTCGTGACAAGTTTTAGGACTTCTGGAACACTTATCCCTTTATTTTTTGTGATTCCATATTTTAGACCCACATTTTCTCTTAAAGTTGCGACTGTTCGACATAAAGTTTTTTTCACGCTTTGTACCCTTTCGTGACAACCGCCCATTTGATAACCATCTTGATGGGAGACGAGATATAAAATGGAACGTACATTCATTTCTGACGGGTGATGACAAGGTTTAACACAAACTCTCATATTTAGAATACACCATCAGTACGTGAGGGAATTGGGTTAGTAGGGTGTCCCCAATTTTATTTGATTTCAGGTTTTTCTGATGAACATGAACAAGAACAATGGCTAGAGGTTTGTCTTTAATTGATCCTGGCTTCTGCATCATGAATTTTTATGTTTTACAAGAATAGCACGGAGTCCTCGTGTTGACTGTTGATGCAACTTGTGAAATCTGCAATGTTGCGTCAGAGGAGTCAAGGGGATGTCTTTGCTTTGCGTAGGCATCGTCAAGGCCGAAGCTCAAAGTTGAATGTGGAAGTTGACAATAGAGTGGCAAAGCATTCCATGCTTAACCGTTCTAAATGGCATGGATTACTTTTGACTATATGACTAAGGGAGTTTGAGTAGGCAAATAGTTTGGTTTGTTATATCTTCGGACTAACGTGGAAGCACAAACAAACGATACGATTTGAGTAAGAGATACATTATAAAATGAAATGCAACCATAATGGATTTACATGCTTTGGCAGTGTGCCTACTCCACAGTAGAGATCGATAGGATGATTCTAATGTAATCAATAAAGAGAAGAGTACAATCGTTTGAAACACTTATATCAAGTACTATTCAATCCTAGATAGCAACTAAACCCACAAGAACCAATGAAAAATTAGGAACTTTTCATGCTCTTGCCTCTCTTGAATGCTAACTTTAAAAAATTCTCTAGAGTTCTCATGAATTTCTCTTGTCAAATAAGATCTTAAAACAAGGGTTTTAACAAGTCTACATAGGAAGTTGGGTGCTCGGCTACAACACTAAAGAAAATAAAAGCCCTTGGGCACTGTCCGCGAGACCAACCAGCTTTGTCCGAGTGTTCTGATCCGGTTGGCAACTCGACCACTCCTCAGTTGCGCTCGCTTGGTGGCCTAGTTCTTTTAGGCACCACACATGCAATTCACATATCTAGCCGTCTGCCTCTGTCCCCATTTCCTCGCAAACACACAGAGTATTCCGAAAATGACGAGCTTGTGTCGATTCCATATTAAACGGAATTACCTTCGAATGATAATTATCAAAGCTCCAAATTAGCGAGAAGCCCAGCTAATGGCACACCCTGTAAATCCACATATATATTATGCCTCTTAAACCTGTCTTTTCTAAAAAATCAGACTCACATCCTTTGTCCCTCTCCAAAACCTCAGAATCCAACTCATATATTACTAGTGTTTCTTCCCAAGGATTATTCATAGACCTGGTCACAACACTATCACTATTGGAAACATATGATTCAATGTAAACTATATCATACACATTAATACCTAAGGCTCTAGCATAGGGAAAAAGGGCGTGCAAAAGAAAAAGAAAAGAAAAGAAAATAATTAAGAGTTTAAAAAAAAAATTGTCCATGTCTAGGGCCGGTGAAGGCATCCTAGCCCTCGCTTATGGCTGGCTTTTTAGTTAAAAAATAAAAATTGTTCATGCCAAGGGCTGAAGAGGGCGTCCTAACCCTTGCCTACGGTTGAGAACCTCCAATGGCCACTGTTGAGATCGTTAAGCGGGAGTGAAATAAGAAAAAAAGAAAAAAAAAAGAAATATTTTTTCTTAAAAAATACAAATTGTTCATGTTAATGCTGGTCATGTTATATAGGACAACAAATGTCCATGTAAGCAACATCCATCTATTATTGTTTAGAAGGACTACATGAGTAAGTTATTAAAAGATTTACGACTAAAATGGTCAAATAAAAAAAATTATAATTGAATTAGCATTTGAACAATAGGTTTATATATATATTTGTGGTCATTTTCCTTGCTATTGGCTTATCACTTAACAGTTTAAATTATAAAGAGAGTTGTTTGCATATGTAATTTTCTTTTGATGGCGATCGGCTTTCAACTTTTGGTAGTGGGAACGCTCTATCTTCTACTTGGTCAAAACTTGATCCATGTGGAACACTAAGGACGCAACATGGCAGTTGCCCCATCTCAACTCACCGGTCGATTATGAACGATCAAACACCCGTGCGGTCTTAGGATTTTACTCCCAAGTTAGCCTCACACGAACACGCACGAGCACAATGGTCATATGAACAAAGGGACAAGTGTATTTACTTGTGAACGAGCTGAACACAATGAGGGGGAGGAACCGCTATTTATACAAGTTCACGTCTCATCTCATCAATTGATCTTCCCTCCAATCCGATGGCTATGTTTAAATGTGTATCATCATTACAAGTTTGTATAGTAGGCCACTCAATGGCTCTAGGCTTGGGAAAGCCTTAGGCGTGCGTTAGAAGCAAGGGTAGAGCCAACAGGGCCGTCTGACATGGAGTAAGTGAATGGTCACAAGCTTTTGTCCGTATTGCACATGGGCCAATTGTGCCTTGATCTTGGGTTTTTCATGGATCGGTTGTGGGCTGCTCGTGGGCTACCCTTCATGCGTGACACTACCCCATCCAGTTGGTCTTGGATTATGCTTCGTTCGTGGGCCGTGCCACTAGTAACTGAGAAACAAACGTTCGGGATATATAATTATCATAACATAGTGTATCGTATCGAACAAGACAACAACATAGTTTTTTTGACACCTAAATTTTACAATTTTATTTAGGACTTAATCACATATAGAATTAGGAATTAATAGCTAAAAAAAAAAAACAAGAAGAAGTAAAGAGTAAAGTAAATAACTTTCATTAAAATGCATCGTGTATATTTTCATTAAAATCCATTACGCATAGACATTAGGAGCATTTACATAACTATCACTAATTATTAAAATTAGAAATTTTAAAAATAAAAAATTTAAAAAAAATTAAAAGAAGAAAGAAAATTAAAAATTTTCATTAAAAGGTATAAAAAAATCGAATGGGGCCGAGTAGAGGGCTTTTCTTCATGCGTAGGCTTGCCCACCTATATCTTTTCCTTTTCTCCCTTTCGCGCTTGGACGGGCCCATCTCCTTTTATTTTAACCCGGCCCGCGTGCAGGTCATCTTCCTCCCCTCATGCCAACCACGCTTCTGCAAAAAGAAGGAAAAATGAAGAGAGTACGAGCAGAAGAGACAGGGGATCGCCATGGAGCAAATGGTGGCGTGATTCGCGGGTCGGATCAGTCTGGCCGGCAAGCTAGCGGTGGCAGGGGCCATGTGCGCTTGCCGGTCGCCCTTAAAAGAGAGGGGCTCACTCATTTGTTCTAGGGGTTCTTTTGGGGTTCAAGCTATAGAGGGAGAGATTGGAAGAGCTCGGGAGAGTTTAAGCGAGTGAGAGGGAGAGAACCAAACAGTGAGGGAGCTCGAGACGGTGGTCGGCCGTCACCAGAGTCCGTTCGTCAAGCGCCATCCTTGCAGTGCTTTACCCCCGAACCACGTAGGTCTTGTGCGTAGCTTTTTGATTTGTGTCGAGTTGTGCCGCCTTCCTGAGGATCTCGCTTCGGGAACACCGCGAGACATCTAGTCATCGCTCGATCCATTTCGAGTTCACCCTCCCGTCGCCGTTGCCGAAGCCGAGTAGGGATCTCTCATTTTAAACTCCGCCCTATTTTTGGTAGGATAGGACATTGAGTTTTGTTCCTTCTGTTAGTCACACACGTACTGAGCTTCTATGGGTTAACGTGGTTAATTTTGAATGCCCATTTGATGATTTTTTTTTTTAAATTTTGAATGCCCATCTGAGTCCAAAAAGGGTTGATATCGTCCCTTCGTTCCATGCCCACGAACATGGCCATATGAGTTGATACCATCACTATCTAGAGAAAGGTGTTAAATTTTAATGAAAATATTAGTGAAAATGTCTAAGCCAGCCTAGGAGCGTGCATTACCAATTCCCATGTGTTCTTGAACGCAGATTAGTACGTTTTATATGTTATGAACCTTTTGTTGTTTATGAGTTGTCGTTTGCATCACCGGGCCATGTCTGGGCACGTCCGCTGTGTTTTATTTGTTTCCCGTTGGTTTCCTGGGTGTGGTGGTAGTAAGTGGTGCGCAGCTCGGAAGGGCTGGCAATGATGTCACGAAGTGATGGTGGCGGCAAGCGACGGGCTCAGCCGTTGCTTTGTTTATTGTGATCGGCGTGAGAGAATAGGACGGGCGTTCGGCGATGGAGGCATCGGAAGTGGGGGCCAATTTCGGGCGTGGATGGAAACCATTGAAGAAGAAGAAGATGGGCAGAAAGAAGAAATAAAAAAGAAAAATAGTGTAAAAGTGGAAAAAGACAAGGGGGAAAAGAAGACGCTCTTCCAGGAAAATTCGTGGGGAGAAGACAAGGGATGAAGTAAAGAAAAAAACAAAGAATAAAGAATAAAAAAAAGGAAAAAAGCTATAAAAAAAAAAAAAAAAAAAAAAAAGCTGTGAAATGGCAAAAGTTGGCTTCGGGAAGGACCTTTGAGCAGTCTGGCAGAAAAAAAGGACCATTGAGCAGAAGGTGCAGGGAAAAGGACGAAGTGAGAAAAATACAAAGGAAAGGAAAAAAAATCAATAAAAATATAAAAAATGAAAAATTTCTTTCTTTTTTAATCCTACAATGTTTGATCCGGGTTTAGGTCGGATCAATGGGCCGGATTTAGTTTACCTTGTCCGAACCTGTTTTTCTGAATATAATAATATTAAATATTAAAAAAATACTAAAAATTTAAAACATTTAAAAAAATAAAAAATTTCGAAAAATAATAAAAATTAAAAAATAATTTCCCAAAATTCAAAAACTTAGAAAACATTAAAAAATTCGACTTTTTTTATAAAAAAATTGCAAAAATCCAGTTTTTTTTTTTCGAAAATTCATTTTCTTTCATAAAAAATCAAAAAATCCAAAAACAAGTAAAAAATTTAAATTTCCTCAAAAAGGTTAAAATTAATCTTTGAAGTAATTTTCTCTAAAAAAATAAGAAGCCTTTCAATTTGGAATTATGCTCAAGGTTAACTAAGCCCTTAGAGCTCTACTTCAGTGTTTCAATTGTCCTTAGGGACAAATGCCTTTGAATACACAGTATTATCACATTGAGTTTGGCTTCCCTTTAATCTAGTTAAGATTAGTATCTATATTTTCCTTAGTGTTAAATCTTTGCTATCCCATGATATGTATTTAATGCTTTTCTTGATTGTTAATTATTATGTTGATGACCATGCATCTACATGATCACCTCACGTGTTAATGGATATACCTAAAATCAATCCGGCAAAGGAAAAAAAATATTATATATATATATATATATAATATTTTAAATAAACAATATTAGATACCAAAATGGTACTAAATAGTTAATTAATGTAATCAAGTTTTCAATCATAAATTATTTGGTTGTGTAGAAAATCAGATATACTCTCATGCCTCACTTGATTTCTAATTGACTCTAATAGGTTAGTGGTGACTTATTCTTTAGAAAATTTTGATACCTTCAATTTGAACACCTAATGTCGCATGAGATATGAGCTTGTGAGAGCTCGTGCGTAATCATGAACCATAGACCCATTTTTTGACATTCGAATGTCAAAAGTTAGCACAAAAAGACACTTAAGTACCAAAAGTTATGAAAATAACATTAAGTACCAAAATCGAAGCAAAATGCATCACTTAAGTATCAATCTGGCCAAAACGCTCACGTGTCAATTTTCTGCCGAAGTGAGTGCAAAACGATGTTATTTTGGTGCTAACATGATAAAAATTAATATAAAAATTAAATTAAAATTAAAATTTTATTTAAAATATTTAAAACTAAAATACAAATATTAAATAATTAAATAATAATAATAAGAGGGAGGCGGCTGAGGGGGCCACCGACACGGCCACGGAGGCGGGAGGATCGGCCGGGGCTTGACGACCCCAGCTAATTAGCAACGAGGGCCCATGAGCCCTCGCCCCGATCTAGCAAGGGTTGGCGGCCCTCACCTGGCTAGGCCAAGGGCTACTGCCCATTAAGGCGACCCCCTCTTTTTTTAAAATAATTTAATTTAATTTTTTTTTAATATTTGTATTTGTATTTTTAAATGTTTTAAATAATTTTAGTTTTAAATTCAATTCAATTAAATTTAAATTAATTTTTTACCACGTCAGCACTAAAACGATGTCATTATTACATTGTCTAGCCACGTCAACGTGCAAAACGATGTTGTTTTGCACTTATTTTGCCATAAATTGCACACGTCAACATTTTGGTCGGATTGGCACTTAAGTGATCAATTTCTCTTCGATTTTGGCACTTAAGTGTCGCTTTTGAAATTTTTAACACGTAAGTATCTTTTTGTGTTAACTTTTGGCACTTGAAACATATCTTTCCCCACATTTTTTAGGCAATATCCCTAAACCTATATTCCCTTCCTTGAGGGGTAGGTCGCAACATGTTTGTTGCAGTTCGATGAACTTCACCATAAGCAAAGGAGATAAGCCCATACAAATGGACAAGAAAAATGTTATATAATTAGTATACAATAATCGGTCAAAAGATTCAACATGACTTGTGTGGATAATGAATCAAATTGAAAATTTGTGGGGACCAGGTTGAAATCTCTACAAATTGGTGCCGCTTTTTGCTCAAGCCATGGCGGTTAAGCTCGCTTCCCTGGGACTTAATCTAAAAATCTCTAGTGATAGAGTTCTCTAGATATGGAGAGCTTAGAGTAGTGACAAGTTAAGGGTTGAGATGTTTATTTTTTGGAGAATATTTTTATATTTTCCAAAAAAATTAAGTTATCGTAAAAAGAATCAACAAAATATTTACATATACACTACTTGATACTCACGCAATACACAATGTGAATGTAGTAACATTTACCATTTTTTTTTTTTGGAGAAATTGAAATGGGTGTCAAGATTGGAATATTAAACTCGTACTCTTGATATGATGAAGACGTCACCAACAACAAGAAATGGCTTCGCAGACCTCTCCCAAAAAGGCAAAAAAAGGAAGAAGAGAAAGTGAAAGAGGAGAAAAAAGAAAAAGAAAATAAAATATTGTGAAAAATTATTTATGTCAACACCGTTGATGTCTATGTTAATGTCAGTCAATATCCACATCAACATTGACTAGCCAAAATAAAAAGGGGGGGGGGAGATTGGAGAAATCAAAAGAGTGTTATGATTGGAACCTTGGACCCGTACTGTTGAAATGACATAGCCAAAATTTTATTTTGGAGGGGGAGGGGGGTGAGATTGGAGAAATCAAAAGAGTGTCATAATTGGAACCTTGAACCCATACTCTTGATATGATGTAGCCAAAATTTTATTTTGGAGAGGGGTGTTGACGATTCGGTCATTTATTTATTACATAGAAAATTATGTGTTAATTTTATTTCTTAAAAAATATTAATTGCATAATATATAAATTTAGGTTTATTTATTTTTAATTTGCATTTTGTGCATTTATTTATTGGACCGGTGGCAAATGGGTTGAAATTAGTAGTTTTGAGCTTTAACTTGGCAGGTCGGACTAAACTCACGAAGTGAACAAATTGGCCCAAAAGCTTGTTTTTCTAATGATCGGAAATTATCTTCTGAGGAATTAGAATTGGAAATTTTTCCGGGATATGATGATTTTTTTTTGGATAGAGCAAGTGTGACAGAAAAAATATTGTGATTTATCTTTGTAAGATTCGGATTTAAAGAAAAATTCTATTAGAATCTTGAATAATATGTAATAAAATTGGTGAAGAAATATTGCGGATGTCGATTCAAAGGAGAAATTAGAATTCTAAGCCATCGACTATAAAAAAAAAAAAGGGGGTGTGCGTATATCTTTCGTGGGGCTCTTTCTTTGTTTTCTGGGAAGAGGAAAATTTAAGTGAAAGGGAGGAAAAAGTCACTTTTTCCTTCTGCAAAAGAGTGCTGCAGAAAGTCGAAGGGGGCAGCAGAGGAGAAAGACTGGTGAGTGGGGACGTGCGAGCAGAGTGAGAGAAAAGCAGAAAAAGTAAAAACCAACTCTACTGTTTCTCTTCTTCGGTGAGCCCCTCGCCGACCACCGCCGTCTACTGCACCCACGTGGCCGCTCCTGTTCTGCCCTGCGACGCCCCTGCCGCCCTGGTCAGACCGCGATCTGCGCCGCCCGAGCGACGACGCCTCTGCCTGTTCGCCGCACCGACGCAGCCCGGAGCCGAAGCCCACTGCGATTTTGCCCTGCTGCCTCGCCGTTCCGCCCCACGCCGTCGCGATCCGCCTCCGTCCGCCCGTGCCCCAGCAGGTTTCGAACCGGCTCCTCTCTGCTCTGTCCGTGAGCCGCCTGAGCCGCCTAGTTCCATCTCTGCTCCGACGCACCGCTGCTCTGCTGCCCGCCGGACGCTGCGTTGCCGCCTTGCCAACCTCTGTCACTTCTCAACTCAGCATCGCGCCTGCTCCGAGTTTCCCGTAGCAGCTGCCACTACACCTCCTTCCTCCCCTGTTCGCTGCTGTTCTACCCGCTGTTGCCGGAGCTCCGACGGCCTTGCCCATCGCCCTCACCGGAGCCCTTGGGTGACCTATCACCACAGCCGCTGCCCTTGAGCCGCTCCGTACCGAGCCCCCATCGTTGATCCATCCTACCGATTTGGATTTTTTGGAAAAATTTCAAATTTAGGTAGAGATTCATTTTAGATTTGTTTTATCTTATTTAGGTTTTGATATTTTGTCTCATTGTTTAAAATATTTCTCGATGCCTAATTGAAATTTCTGATATAGCATTCAATTTGCAACCGCATGAATTTTTATCTCATCTATAAAGTTTTGGAGGAAATAACAATTCAGGCGGGAGTAAACTTAATATCTTAATCTTTAAGGCTTAAGATCAATTCTATCAATTTTATTAGCAAAATAATCAAGTTTGAATTTCAATTCAAATGATGGGTAACATTTTTGATGATCATGGATAGTTTGATGTTTATCTCTTAATTGTTTTGTTTATTCCAAAAATACAAAAAAAAAAAAAAAAACCGCATTTGCATTTCATATAAATTAGGATTGATTGCATGATAGGTTAGCTATTTTTTTTTTTAAATGCATGTTTAGAAGGCATTTAGAATAGATAGCATTTCACTTTAGTTAGATTTATATAGTGATTTAATACGAATTTTCATAAAAAAAATACAAAGAAAGTCATGTCCATGTCATCTAGAATTAGGTTCATGAAACGTATGTTGCTAGGTTCATTTAATTAGAAATTGCTCGTTATTAGAATTAGTCATTAGGTTAATTTAGATTGCACATTTAATTATTACATTTTTTTAGAATAGACCGCATGATTATCTATGTCATAGTTTAGGTCATATTGTCATGTCATATCATTTCATATTAGATTAATAACACGCATTGCATAAAACATAATTCTTGTTAAATAAGTGAAAACAAAAATCGAGTGGTTGTGTGTTAATTAGAAATCATATCTAGAATTGATGATGTGAATTTTGATTTAACATTGCAGATGCTTTCGTTGATATGAGATAAGTTTGCAATTTACTCATTGCAATTTACCTTTCGATGATCTTATCCTTTTTGTCCATACGCCTGCACTTCCATTTTCTCTATAAGATAATGTCCTGCTATATTTAAATATTAAACACGCCCCGTCGTTTGATGGCTTAAAAAGATCATTTTACTATGCATTGAGTTGTCTCACTTAAGTGCCTTTGTCCTGATATAAGTCTTCATGTTAATAAAAACTTAAAGTTTTGAGAGAAGTGATTGCTTATTCAATTTCATGTCGAAGAATGGTGCAACGGGATCGGTGCGACTATTTACTCCCGACGATTTGAACTCTCAAAGTGTGATGCCTTATTGACCAAAAAAAAAAAAAAAGTGTGATTCCCTCTATATTTTAAAGATTAGCAGCACCCCACATCAATCATACATTGTTTTACAGATTTAGATTACAGCTTACTATAGTTTACGATGGAGGAATGCAGATAGAGGGGATGGCCATGAACAACTAAGAGTTGTGCCCTGCACACTGGTTAAATATTAGATCTAACTATTTTTCTTCTTTCAGGAGAAATATGAGTTGTTCATAGAACGAGTAAATGAGTACCGAAGGAGGCACCGAGGTGCCTCGAGCCACACTGGCCGAGACCATCCGCCTATCATCGAGGTAATTCTAAATTTAAAATGGGAATTTGCAATTTCTACAGATTTAATTAAGTGAGCTAAGAGTAGGCTCTAGTAAGAAAATTTTAAAAACATACGTCTCAATGTGTATGACAAAAATCAACGGATGCGACAGGTGGTCCGAGGGAATGTCCCTGATGAAGTTATGCAAGCACCCCAAGACCCCATGCCTCAGCTTATATACGTCTCAAGAGAAAAGAGACCTTCTCATCACCATCACTTCAAAGCTGGAGCTCTCAACGTTCTTGTACGCCATTTTAATTTTCAAATCGGAAACGAACATATCTATATTCTTCTATCTATGTACAGCCGATAATAATTCGCCGTTGCTCGTCCGTGCGGCTCCGGGTATCAGGAGTGATGAGCAACTCGCCTTACATTTTAGTGCTGGATTGCGACATGTACTGCAACGACCCTTCTTCGGCTCGGCAGGCGATGTGTTTTCATTTGGATCCGAGATTATCTCCATCGTTAATGCTGGTTCAATTTCCTCAAATGTTTCATAATATTAGCGAGAACGACATCTACGATAGCAAGATCAGACCGTACTTTTGGGTAAACAAAAAGAATTATATGAAGTTTTTTAGAGTGCAACTTTTCTTCTGTTAGCTAATGATTTTTGCCCTGTTTCAGACATGTTTTTATGGAATGGATGGATTGAAGGGACCTGTTTTATCTGGGACTTGCTTTTACATCAAGAGAGAGTCCTTGTATCGTAAACCCATGCAAGAAGGCAAGTAGATCGATCCTTATGACTTTGCTGTTTTCAAGAAAGTAGGGTAGAAAAAGTAAATGCAGTAATGAATTAATTAGCTCGTTTTCCGTCGATCTAACAGGTTATGATCTCATGGATTTAAAGAAACTCTTTGGCCATTCGAATGAATTCATCAAATACCTTTGGCAAAAGGAAAAGCCAAGCAAGAACACCATTGCTGGCGACTCTGCAGCATTGATGAAAGAAACCCAACTGTTAACTTCTTGTGGCTATGAAAATGGCACAAAATGGGGTCAAGAGGCACGTATAATTAAAAGAAACGTTAAAATTAGATGACTCCATTTCTTATTTTATTTTATTTTATCTGAGTTTTGTTGGCATGATCTCAGGTGGGCTTCAAGTACTATTCTGTGGTAGAAGACTACTTCACCAGTTTTACCTTACACTGCAGTGGCTGGACTTCAGTGTTTTATACCCCATCAAAGCCGCAATTCTTAGGGACCGCAACAACAAATTTCAATGACATGTTGATTCAAGGCATGAGATGGTATTCTGGGTTGTCACAAGTTGGTATCTCGAGATTTTGTCCTCTGATCTATGGCTCGTTGAGGATGCCCATTCTTCAGAGCATGTGCTATGCTGAACTTTCACTTTTACCCTTCTATTGCTTGCCAATTTGCAACTATTCCTCAGATCTGTCTAGTAAATGGCATCTCTATATACCCCGAGGTAAGTTGACTCCTAGCTCTAGAACATAACATTCTCATTGCCTTCAGCGTATAAATTACGCTTCAATTTTGTTGCTCAATTTATTTGTTTGAAGGAGTTAATCAATGATTTCTTCATTGTCAGGTTTCAAGTTCATATATCATGCTATTTGCCTTCATCTTCCTATCATCCCTTTGTAAGCATCTCTATGAAGTCGTCGCAAGTGGCCATTCAGTCCAAATATTCTTGAACGAACAACGAATCTGGATGATCAAGTCAACGACGTGTTATGTATACGGAACCATAGACGCGATTATGACACAAATCGGCATGAGAACAGCTAGCTTCTTGCCTACAAATAAGGTCGACGATAATGAGCAATCGAAGAGATACGAGATGGGGATATTTGATTTTCAAACGTCAATAATGTTTCTGGCTCCGATGGTGACTCTAGTGATATTGAACATGGCTTCCTTCATCGGAGGAGTCGCTAGAGTTCTTACTTTGGGAGGCTTCGACAAACTGTTCATGCAGATGGCACTGTCATTTTTCGTCTTAGTGATGAGCTACCCCGTGATTGAAGCGATGGTATTGAGGACGGACAAAGGACGCATTCCGCGATCAGTCACCATACTGTCCGCTTTTCTTTCCTCGGTATTGTTGTTGCTAGGTTCAAGTTTTCTCATGTAATAATGAACGTTATGCATATGAAGTCATGGGTCATTGCAGACCAGGTCCTCAATTATCATAATTGTTGTACGTTCTGTAGAAAATATTCAGAAGTGACGCTGGATTATGGAGGACTAAAATTGTTTAAGCTTTAAATTGACTTATGTGACAATTGCGACAAGATGAGTTGTTCAACGAATTGATATACGATTGCTGGGCTTGTAGCTCAACAGATAATAGCACAGCGGAGTCCTCGTGTTGACTGTTGATGCAACTTGTGAACTCTGCAATGTTGCGTCGGAGGAGTCAAAGGGGATGTCTTTGCTTTGCGTAGGCATCGTCAAGGCCGAAGCTCAAAGTTGAATGTGGAAGTTGACAACAAAGTGGCAAAGCATTCCATGCTTATTCTAAATGGCATGGATTACTTTTGACTATATGACTAAGGGAGTTTGAGCAGGCAAATAGTTCAGTTTGTTATCTCTTGGGACTAATGTGGAAGCACAAACAAACGATGCGATTTGAGTAAGAGATACATTATAAAATGAAATGCAACCATAATGGATTTATGTACTTCGGTAGTGTGCCTACTCCACAGCAGAGATTGACAAGATGATTCTACTGTAATCAATAAAGAGAAGAGTACAATCATTTGAACACTTACATTAAGTACTGTTCAATCCTAAATAGCAACTAAACCCACAAGAACCAATGAAAAATTTTAGGAACTTTTCATGGTCTTGACTCTCTTGAATGCTAACTTTCAAAAACTCTCTAGAGTTCTCACGAATTTCTCTTGTTAAATAAGATCTTAAAACAAGGGTTTTAACAAGTCTACATCAAAAGTTGAGTGCTCGGCTCGGCTACAGCAATGAAGAAAATAAAAGCCCTTGGGCGCTGTCTGCGAGACCAACCAGCTTTGTCTAAGTGGTTTGATCCGGTTGGCAGCTCGGCCACTCCTCAGTTGCGCCCGCTTGGTGGCCTAGTTCTTTTAGCCACCACACAGGCAACTCGCATTTCTAGCCGTCTGCCTCTGTCCCCATGTCCCCGCAAACACATAGAGTATTCCGAAAATGACGAGCTTGTGTCGATTTCAAATTAAATGAAATTACCTTCGAATCATAATTATCAAAGCTCCAAATTAGTGAGAAGCCCAGCTAATGGCACACCCCGTAAATCCACATATATATTATGCCTCTTAAACCTGTCTTTTCTCAAAAATTAGACTCACACCCTTTGTCCCTCTCGAAAACCTTGGAATCCAACTCATATATTGCTAGTGTTTCTTTCCAAGGGATTATTCATAGACCTGCTCACAACACTATCAATATGGGAAACATATGATTTAGTGTAAACTATATCATACACATTAAACCTACGACCCTAGCCAGGGAAAAAGGGCGTGCAAAAGAAAAAAAAAAGAAAGAAGAAAACAATTAAGAGTTTTTTTAAAAAAAAAAAAAAGTGTCCATGTCTAGGGCCAATGAGGGCATCCTAGCCCTCGCTTATGGCCAACTTTTTAATTAAAAAATAAAAATTATTCATGCCAAGGGCTGATGAGGGTATCCTAACCCTTGCCTATGGCGGAGAACCTCCAATGGCCACCATTGAGGTCATTAAGCGGGAGTGAAATAAGAAAAAAAGAAAAAAAGTAATACTATATCATATGATTTAGTGTAAAAAAAGAAAAAAGAAACATATGATTTAGTGTAAACTATATCATACACATTAAACCTACGACCCTAGCCAGGGAAAAAGGGTGTGCAAAAGAAAAAAAAAAGAAAGAAGAAAACAATTAAGAGTTTTTTTTTTTTAAAAAAAGTGTCCATGTCTAGGGCCAATGAGGTCATCCTAGCCCTCGCTTATGGCCAACTTTTTAATTAAAAAATAAAAATTGTTCATGCCAAGGGCTGATGAGGGTATCCTAACCCTTGCCTATGGCGGAGAACCTCCAATGGCCACCATTGAGGTCGTTAAGCGGGAGTGAAATAAGAAAAAAAGAAAAAAAGTAATACTTTTTTGTTAAAAAATATAAATTATTTATGTCAACGCTGGTCATGCTATACAGGAAAACGAGATGTCCATGTAAGCAACATTCATCTATTATTGTTTAGAAGGACTACATGAGTAAGTTATTAGAAGATTTACGACTAAAATGGTAAAATAAAAAAAAAGTTTGGTAAAGTCAAATAAAATAAAATAAAAGCTGGGCTCGCACACGAGTAGGGGTTTTTTTTTTCATGCGTGGGCTCGCCCACCTATCTCTTTTCCTTTTCTCCCTTTCGCGCTTGGGCCAGCCCATTTCCTTTTATTTCAACCCGGCCCGCGTGTAGGTCATCTTCCTCCCCTCATGCAAAATTGCAAATCACGCTTTTGCAAAAAAGAAGGAAAAAAGTAGAGAGCACGAGCAAAGGGGATTGCCATCGAGGAGATGGCGGCATGATTCACGGGTTGGATCAGTCCGGCCGGCAAGCTGGCGGTGGCAGGACCATGTGTGCCTACCGGTCGCCCTTAAAAGAGAGGGGCTCGCTCATTTGTTTGGGGGTTCTTTTGGGGTTTGAGCTACAGAGGGAGAGATTGGAAGAGCTCGGGAGAGTTTAAGCGAGTGAGAGGGAGAGAACCAGACAGTGAGGGAGCTCGAGAGGGTGGTCGGCCGTTGCTAGAGTCCGTTCGTCAAGTGCCGTCCTTGCAGTGCTTTACCCCCGAACCTCATAGGTCTTGTGCGTAGCTTTTTGATTCGTGTCGAGTTGCGTCGCCTTCCCGAGGATCTCGCTTCGGGAACACCGCGGGACGGCTAGTCATCGCTCGATCCATTTCAAGTTCACCCTCCCATCGCCGCTGCCGAAGTCGAGTAGGAATTTCTCATTTTAAACTCCGCCCTATTTTTGGTAGGATAGGACGTTGAGTTTGTTAAAAACCAGAGGAGATGCAGATATGCAGATGTGCACAAGAACAGCGTTAAAAACAGAGGAAAACAGAGGAAATTTTCTGATATGCACAAAAACAGAGGAACGTCTTGTTTTACACCCACGCACTAAAAAAAAACTGACACCATAGCCTTTATATAGGCTTTACAAAAACAAATAACCACCACACCCCACTAACTTCACACGTACATCAACAAATCCACATAATAAAAGTGCTTAATAGACTATTAACACATAAAAAACAAACTAGAAACATAGACTCATTCAACATTCCCTCCCTTAAACTGATGTTGCAAACAATCAATTTAAAGGACCCTCTCTCAATTTGGAATATCCAACAAATGAACACCAAGGAGCTTTCTCAGCTTCTGAAACATGGACAACTTTAGGGACTTGGTGAATATATCAGCCACTTGATCTTCACTTCTACAGAAAACTAGCTCAACTACTTCATCCTTTGTAAGATCTCTTAAGAAGTGGTACTTCACATCTATATGCTTGCTCCTCCCATGTAGAACTGGATTTTTGGACAGCTTGATAGCTGAGTTGTTGTCACAATAGATTATAGTTGCTTTTTGCTGTTTGAACTGAAGCTCTTCAAGAATCTTCCGTAACCATATGGCTTGACAAGCGCATGAAGTTGTAGCAACAAATTCTGCTTCAGTTGTTGATAAAGTAACAATTGATTGCTTCTTTGAAGACCATGAAACCGCCCCTGAACCAAGCATGAATACATACCCTGAAGTACTTCTTCTATCATCAACATCTTCAGCATAATCGCTATCTGTAAACCCAAACAAATCTGACTTTTCTCCCTTTTTATAGAACAACCCAAAATTTTTAGTTCATTGCAAATAGCGAAAAATCCTTTTTGCAGCTTGTAAATGTAACTCAGTTGGGTGCTCCATATACCTGCTTATAAGACTCACAGCATGCATGATATCTGGTCTTGTCCCCGTCAAATACATCAGGCTTCCAACAATCTGCTTGTAGAGAGTGCTATCCACCTTGCTTCCATAAGGATCTTTCAAGAGCTTCAATCCAACTTCAGTTGGAGTAGTCACGGGGTTACAATTATTCATTTGAAACCTGTCCAAAATCTCTTGAACATACTTCTTTTGAGACATAAAAATTCTAGCTGCAGATTGAATAACTTCTATGCCCAGAAAATAATGCATCAATCCAAGATCAGTCATCTCAAATTCATTCATCATAGACTCCTTGAATTTGTCAAACATGGCACTATCACTCCCAGTAAAAATAAGATCATCCACATATAAGCATACAAGAAGCAACTTTCCATCATCACCAATTTTAATAAAGAGTGTATGCTCATATGGACATTTTCTAAAACCTTTCTTCAAGAAATATGCATCAATGCGACTATACCAAGCTCGGGGAGCTTGTTTTAACCCATACAAGTGCCTTTTTTAATTTATAAACTTTATGTTCACTACCGAGCTTCACATAACCAGAAGGTTGATCAACAAATACCTTTTCTTGAAGATCACCATGCAAGAATGCTGACTTCACATCCAATTGGAAGATAGGCCATGAATTCTGCGTTGCTAATGCAATTACCAATCTGATTGTGTCAAGTCTTGCTACAGGTGCAAATACTTCTTTGTAATCCACTCCAAATTCCTACTTGTAGCCTTTAGCCACCAAGCGTGCCTTATACTTATCAACTTCACCATTCTTGTTCAATTTTGTCTTGTACACCCACTTGACTCCGATTGTTTTGTACCCTTTTGGAAGATCTGTTAATTCCCAAGTGTTATTCCTCTCAATAGCTGCAATTTCTTCATCCATTGCTATCCTCCAATTTTCTTTTTGTACTGCTTCATCAAAAGTTGTTGGATCACAATCTGAAAACAAAGCAAAATGGATAAGTGGATCTTCATATTGATCAACTCCTGTTACTTCATAATCACTCATCCATGCAGGCCTCCGTCGAACACGATGAGGCCGATCTTGAGTCTCGCTGCCTGCTGTACTTTGGACACTGCCTGTGGCGATTTGGGTTGTTGTGGATTGCTGCACCAGCCCATTTTCATCTTCAAAATTCGTTGGAATTTGCTTACCAACACCTTGTTCACCCCACAGCCAAGTTTGTTCTTCATCAAATATCACATCACGGCTAATAATGATTTTCTTGGTCATAGGATTATAAATTTTATAGGCTTTTGATTGATCACTAATGCCAAGAAAAACACATTTGACTCCCCTGTCATCTAGCTTCTTCCTCTTTTGGTTAGGAACATGGGCATAGGCAATACACCCAAAAATCCTAAAGTGATCTACTGCAGGTCTTTGGCCGCTCCATGCTTCTTCCGGTGTCATATTTTGAACAGCTAGAGTGGACTTCTATTTAAAATGTGAATGCTCCAATTGATTGCTTTAAGCCAGAAACTTTTTGGAATTCCACTTCCCCTCAAGAGACTTCGCACCATATTCAGAATGGTACGATTCTTCCTCTCACATACGCCATTTTACTGTGGTGTATAGGCTGCTGTAAGTTGTCTCTTGATCCCATGCTTCATACAAAAATCTGTAAATTCAAGCGAGTTGTACTCTCCACCACGATCCGTGCGAAGGACCTTTATTTGATTTCCTCCATCCTTTTCAACAAGTGCTTTGAAGTTCTTGAAAGCCGCAAAAGCTTCAGATTTTTCTTGCAAAAAATACACCCAAATTTTCCGGCTAAAATCATCGATGAAGGTAATGATATACTGTTTACCTCCATTGGCAATTGGAGATATTGGTCTGCAAATATCTAAATGAACCAACGCCAACGGACTTTTTGCTCTCCACGATTTTCTTTGTGGAAATTGAGCACGATGTTGCTTGCTAACAACACAATCTTCACAAATTTCCAAAGGAGCAGAGATTTGAGGAAGACCCTCCACCATCTCTTTTTTATATAGTGTTCGCAACCCACCGAAATTAAGATGCCCATAGCGAAAATGCCATAACTAGGCTTCCTCCTTCAATCTTTCAGAGAAACATGAATTTGTAGTGTTGTGGAGATACAATGGAAACATCCGATTGCCCGTCATTTTGACTTCAGCAATTAAACCCAACTTCTTATCTTGGATTCTACAAATCCCACATATAATAGAGATTTCATATCCCTTCTCTTGCAACTGACCAGCACTTAACATATTAGTCTTCAATTCAGGGACATACAATACATTTGAGATAGTTTGTACCGAAGTCCCTTTTGGATGAATTGCCACTGTTCCTTTCCCCATCACCGACACAATGGAATTATCACCAAACTTTACGGTGTTGTTGTACGTTTCGTCTAGATCAAAAAACATTTTCTTGTCTCCACACATGTGATTGCTACAACCAGTGTCGAGATACCACATATTTGGTTGAGTTTCTTCCTTCTCATGGCACACCATCAAAAGAGATACTTCTTCTTCTTTTTTAGCAAAGTTAGTTCTTTCAACTCTTTGTTTATTCAAATTAGTTCGACATTCAGATTTGTAATGCCCATACCTATGGCATATAAAACACTCCACTTTGGATTTTGGCCTAAAACCAATTGAATGTCGTCCTCCACGACCTCTTCCTCTCCCTTGTAAATCACGATAGGAATAGTTTTCAGGCTTTTGATCAAAGCTGAAGCCACTGCGATCGTTGTTCTCCCTTCCTCTACCTCTTCCTTTGTTCACCCTTGCTGCTGATGAAGAATGATCTCCAGTTGAGACCTTCAAAGCTTGCTCTTCCGTCTCTTGTTGTAGGAGTTTTTGTTCATGAACTAACAAGGATCCTTGCAACTCATCAATGGAAAGTTCTTCAATGTCCTTGGCTTCTTCTATGGAACAAACAATAAAGTTGAATTTTGGTGTCAACGATCGAAGAATCTTTTCAATGATGATGACATCCTCCGTCTTGTCGCCATGAATCCGCATCTTATTAACTATTGCCATTGTCCAAGAGAAGAAATATGTGATTGTCTCTCCCGATTTCATTCGTAGCATTTCAAACTCCGAACGAAACGTTTGAAGCTGCTGCCTCTTTGCTCTTGCTGAGCCTTGATACTTTTTCTTCATGGAATCCCATATTTCCTTGGAGGTATCCTTACAAAGAATTGTCTCCAAAATGGATCTGTCAATTGCTTGGAAAAGATAATTTTTGGCCTTGAGATCCTTCAATTTTAACGCATCCAAAGCCGTTCTTTGCGCTGCCGTTAACACAACTCCTTCATCAGGTTCAGCAACTCCCGAAGAAACAACATCCCAATACTCCTTGGACTTAAGAAAATTCTCCATTAGCATGCTCCAATGATCATAATGACCATCAAAGTGTGGAATAGCAGGTTGTGCAAATGTTTCTGAGGCCATTACTGCTGCTGCAAAATAGAACCACCACAAAAGCAACATGCTGCTGCTACAAACGAAAATAACCTGCTACAATACTCTACCTTGACTGCTGCAAATGAAAGTACTTGCTGCAATAAAAACTCTCTTTTGGTTCTCACCTTTTTACAGCACTCAAACACACACTTTTCTTCCTAACCTCCGCTCTGATACCAATGTTAAAAACCAGAGGAGATGCATATATGCAGATGTGCACAAGAACAGCGTTAAAAACAGAGGAAAACAGAGGAAATTTTCTGATATGCACAAAAACAGAGGAACGTCTTGTTTTACACCCACGCACTAAAAAAAAAACTAACACCATAGCCTTTATATAGGCTTTACAAAAACAAATAACCACCACACCCCACTAACTTCACACGTACAACAACAAATCCACATAATAAAAGTGCTTAATAGACTATTAACACATAAAAAACAAACCAGAAACATAGACTCGTTCAATAGAGTTTTGTTTCTCCTGTTAGTCACACGTGTACTGGGCTTCTGTGGGTTAACATGGTTAATTTCGAATGCCCATTTGATGATTTTCTTTTTTAAGTTTGGTGTTGAGCCTGAGTCCAAAAAGGGTTGATATCGTCCCTTCGTTCCATGTCCACCACATGTTCGACGATATGTCTGAGCGGGCCTAGGCGCGTGCATTACTGATTCCCATGTGTTCTTGAACACGGATAAGTACGTTTTGTATGTTATGAACCTTTTGTTGTTTACGAGTTGTCGTTTGCATCACCGGGCCATGTCTGGGCACGTCCGCTGTGTTTTATTTGTTTCCCGTTGGTTTCCTGGGTGTGGTGGTTGTAAGTGGTGCGCGACTCAGAAGGGCTGGCAATGATGTCACGAAGTGATGGTGGCGGCAAGCAATGAGCTCAACTGCTGCTTTGTTTATAGTGCTCGGCATGAGAGAATAGGTTGGGCGTTCGGCGATGGAGGCATCGGAAGGAGGGGCCAATTTCGGGCGTGGGAGGAAACCATCGAAGGAGAAGAAGATGGGCAGAAAGAAGAAATAAAAAAGAAAAAAAGTGTAAAAGTGGAAAAAGACAAAAGGGAAAAGAAGACGCTCGGAGAGGAAAACTCGTGGCGAAGAAGGCCAAAAGGGATGAAGAAAAGAAAATAAAAAGAATAAAGAATAAAAAAAAGGAAAAAAGCAAAAAAAAAAAAATATAGAAAACTATAAAATGGCAAAAGTTGGCTTCGGAAAGGACCGTTGAGCAGAAGGTGCAGGGAAAAAGGACGAAGTGAGGAACAGACAAAGGAAAGAAAAAAAATCATTAAAAAAATGAAAAAATGAAAAATTTCTTTCTTTTTTAATTCGACAATGTTGGATCCGGGTTTAGGTCGGGTATGGGGCGGATTGGGTTTATCCGGTCCAAACCCGTTTTCCTGAATATAATAATATTAAATAATATATTAAAAATTCAAAACTTTTCAAAAAAAGCAAAAATTTCGTGAAATAATAAAAATAAAAAAAATTCCGAAAATTCAAAAACTCAGAAAACATTAAAAAATTCGACTTTTAAAATTAAAAAATTTGCAAAAATCTAGTTGATTTTGGGAAAATTTGAAAATTCATTTTCTTTCAAAAAAAATAGAAAAATCCAAAAAAAAAAATTCTAAAAATTTTAAATTTCCTCAAAAAGGTTAAAATTAATCTTTGGAGTATTTTTCTCCTAAAAAATAGGAAGCCTTTCAATTTGGAATTATGCTCAAGGTTAACTAAGCCTTTAGGACTCTACTTTAGGGTTTCAATTGTCCTTAGGGACAAATCCCTTTGAATGCATAGTATTGACACATTGAGTTTGGCTTCCCTTTAGTCTAGTTAAGATTGCTATTTATATTTTCCTTAGTGTTAAGTCTTTGCTATCCCATGATATGCATTTAATGCTTTCCTTGTCGATTATTATGTTGATGACTGTGCACCTGCATGATCACCTCATGTATTAGTGATAGGCCTAAAATCAATCTAGACTGCTTGGCAAAGGAAATATTTTTTTAAAAAATAAACAAGATTAGGTACCGAAAGAGCACTGATTGGTTAATTAGTGTAATTAAGTCACCGATTCTATGGTATACTCACATGCCTCACTTGATTTTCTAGTTGACCCCAATAGGTTAGTGGCAATTCATTCTTTAGAAAAATTTCATACATGCAATTTGAACACCCAATGTCGCACGAGGTATGAGCTTGGAGGGCCCGTGCCTAATCATGAGTCATAGGCCCGTCTTTTAGACAATAACCCTAAACCTATATTACATTCCTTGAGAGGTAGGTCACAACAAGTTTCTTGTAGTTCGGTGAACTTCACCATCAGCAGAGGAGATAAGCCCATACAAATGGACAAGAAAAATGTTATATAATTAGTATACAATAATCGGTCAAAAAATTCAACATGACTATTGTGGATAATGAATCAAATTGAAAATTTGTGGGGGACTAGGTTGAAATCTCTACAGATTGGTGCCGCTTTTTGCTCAAGCCATGGCGGTTAAGCTCGCTTCCCTATGACTTAATCTAAAAATCTCTGGTGATAGATTTTTCTCGATCCGGAGAGCTTAGAGTAGTGCCAAGTTAAGGGTTGAGATGTTTATTTTTTGGATAATATTTTTATATTTTCCAAAAAACTTAAGTTATCGTAAAAAGAATCAACACAATATTTACAGATACACTACTTGATACTCAGGCAATACATGATGGAAATGTAGTAGCATTTACCATTTTTTTTTGGGAGAAATTGAAACAGGTGCCATGATTGTAACCTTAAACTCGTACTCTTGATATGATGAAGACATCACCGACGGCAAGAAACGGCTTCGCGGCCCTCTCCCAAGAAGGGAAATAAGGAAGAAGAGAAAGTGAAAGAGGAGAAAAAAGAAAAAGAAGAAAAAATAAAATAAAATATTATTAAGAATTATTTACGTCAGCATCGTTGACGTTCATGTTAACGTCAGTCGATATCCGCATCAACATTGACTAGCCAAAATTTTATTTTGGAGGGAGGTGAGGAGATTGGAGAAATCGAAAGAGTGTCATGATTGGAATCTTGAACCCGTACTTTTGGTATGATGTAGCCAAAATTTTATTTCGGAGGGGGGGAGGTGAGATTGGAGAAATCGAAAGAGTGTCATGATTAGAGTTTTGAACCCGTACTCTTGATATGATGTAGCCAAAATTTTATTTTGGAGAGGGGGGCGAGATTGGAGAAATCGAAAGAGTGTCATGATTGGAACCTTAAACCTATATTTTTGATTTGATGTAGCCAAAAGTTTATTTTGCCGGGTTGGGGGGAGGGGGGGGACGAGATTGGAGAAATCGAAAGAATGTTATGATTGGAACCTTGAACTCGTACTCTTATATGATGTAGACATCGCCAGTGGCTATTAAGGCTTGGTGGTCCTTGCCAACAAAAGAAAAAGAAAGAAGAAGAGAAAGTGAAAGAGAGAAAAAGTAATTAAAAAATAACAAATTTTAAATAAAGTAAAATATTATTAAAAATTGTCTATGTTAATGTCGTTCGCGTGTCCACTTTAGCGCTAGCCAACATTTACATCAGCATTGACTGGCCAAAATTTTAGAGGGGGGCGAGAATGGAAATTGAAAGAGGTGACATGATTGGAACTTTAACTCATACACAACATAGGTCATCGAAAGGATCTCGGAGACCCTTTTGATATGATGTCGACATTGTTGGTAGCCAGCAAGGGCTTTGCGGCCTCGCTAAAAAAAGAGAAAGAAGGAAGAAGAGAAAGTGAGAGAAAAAGGAAAAAAAAAAGAAGTAAGTAAAGTAAAATAAAATAAAATATTATTAAAAATTGTGTATGTTAGCGTCGTCAGGCATTCACATTTGCACCAGCCAACGTCCATGTCTGCACCAATTGGCCAAAATTGGCCAATAGGATTGAATTGACATAATTGTAAAATGTCTAAGACTGAATTAGCAAAAAAAAAAAAAAAGTTAGGATTGAATTTGAAAAGTTATAATAGATTTATGACTTTTTTGGTAATTCTCCTCTCTTAACTCTGTCAAACCTGCTAATATAGACTAATTCCTCCATATATCTATATATACACACTCATAGGTTTATAAATATGGGGGTACGTATAACCCTATGGGGGGGAGATTGGAGAAATCGAAAGGGTGTCATGATTGGAACCTTGAACCTATACTTTTGATATGATGTGGACATCACTGGTGGCCACTAAGGCTTGGTGGCCCTTGCCAACAAAAGAAAAGGAAGAAAGAAGAGAAAGTGAAAGAGAGAAACGGTAATTAAAAAATAAAAATTTGTGAATAAAATAAAATATTATAAAAAATTGTCCACGTTAGCATTGTTCGCGCATCCACTTTAACACTAGCCGGCATTCACATCAGCATCAACTGGCCAAATTTTGGAAGGGGGGCGAGAATGGAAATTGAAAGAGGTTACATGATTGGAACTTTAACACATACTCTTGATATGATGTAGACATTGCTGGCGGCCAACAAGAGCTTCGCAACCTCCCTAAAAAAAGAGAAAGAAGGAAGAAGAGAAAGTGAAGGAGAAAAAGGAAAAAAAAGTAAATAAAGTAAAATAAAATAAAATATTAAAAATTGTGTATGTTAGCGTCATCAGGCGTTCACGTCTGCGCCAGCCAACATCCATGTCTACACCAATTAGCCAAAATTAGCCAGTAGGATTGAAATGACATAATTGCAAGATGTCTAAAATTGAATAACCAAAAAAAAGTTAGAACTGAATTGGAGAAAATATAATAGATTTATGAATTTTTTGGTAATTTTTCCTACCTAACTCTGTCAAACCTGCTAATATAGACTAATTCATTCATATATTTATATATACACACACTCATAGGTTGATATATAAATATGGGGGTACGTATAACCCTATGGGGGGGGGGGGCGAGATTGAATAAATCGAAAGAGTATCATGATTGGAACCTTGTACCCATATTCTTGATATGATGTAGACATCACGGGTGGCCATTAAGGCTTGGTTCTCCTTGCCAACAAAAGAAAAGGGAGGAAGAAGAGAAAGTGAAAGAGAGAAAAAGTAATTGTCCGCGCGTCCACTTTAGCGCTAGCTGGCATTCACATCAGCATCGACTAGCCAAAGTTTTAGAGGGGAGCGAGAATGGAAATTGAAAGAGGTGACAAGATTGGAACTTTAACTCATACTCTTGATATGATGTAGACATTGCTGGCAGCCAGCAAGGTCTTCGCAGCCTTGCTAAAAAAAGAGAATGAAGGAAGAAGAGAAAGTGAAAGAGAAAAAGGAAAAAAAAAAGTAGATAAAATAAAATATTATTAAAAATTGTGTATGTTAGTGTCATCAGGCATTCACGTCTGGGCCAGCCAACGTCCATGTCTGCACCAATTGGTCAAAATTGACCAGTAAGATTGAATTGATATAATTGCAAAATGTCTAAGACTTAATTAGCAAAAAAAAAGTTAGGATTGAATTGGAAAAATTATAATAGATTTATGACTTTTTTGGTAATTCTCCCCACCTAACTCTGTCAAACCTTCTAATATAGACTAATTCCTTCATATATAAACACTCATAGGTTGATATATATATATGGGGGTACGTATAACCCTATGGGGGGTGAGATTGAATAAATTGAAAGAGTATCATGATTGGAACCTTGTACCCGTACTCTTGATATGATGTAGACATCATTGGTGGCAATTAAGGCTTGGTTGTCCTTGCCAACAAAAGAAAAGGGAAGAAGAAGAGAAAGTGAAAGAGGGAAAAAGTAATTGTTCGCGCATCCACTTTAGCGCTAGCTGGCATTCACATTAGCATCGACTGGCCAAAATTTTGGAGGGGAGCGAGAATGGAAATTGAAAAAGGTGACAAGATTGGAACTTTAACTCATACTCTTGATATGATGTAGACATTGCTGGCAGCCAGCAAGGTCTTCGCAGCCTCGCTAAAAAAAGAGAAAGTGAAAGAGAAAAAGGAAAAAAAGTAAATAAAACAAAACAAAATAAAATAAAATATTATTAAAAATTGTGTATGTTAGCATCGTCAGGTATTCACGTTTGGGCTAGCCAACGTCCAAGTCTGCACCAATTGGCGAAAATTGGCCAATAAGATTGAATTGACATAATTGCAAAATGTCTAAGACTTATTTAACAAAAAAAAAAAAGTTAGGACTGCATTGAAAAAATTACAATAGATTTATGACTTTTTTGGTAATTCTCCCCACCTAACTTTGTCAAACTTGCTAATATAGACTAATTCCTTCATATATAAACACTCATAGGTTGATATGTAAATATGGGGGTACGTATAATTCGGGAAAAGTGCCAAAAAAGTCCTAAACATTTTGTTTTTGTGCCGATTTAGTCCTAAATCTTTTTTTGGTACTGATTTAGTCCTAAACCTTTTTACATTGTGCCAATTCAGTCATTTCTAGCCATATTTGTCCAAATTTTGCTGACTGGGCCTTGATCGGCTAACGTGGCTTGGTCGGCGCTGACGTGGACAATTTTTAATAATACTTTAATATTTTTAAATTTTTCTTTTTATTTTTTTATTTTATTTTATTTCTTCTGCTCTTCTTCCTCCAACTTGTCACTAAGGTCCGGCGATTGGCCAGAGTCGATGCCTGGCGAGGTCAAGGTTGACCTCGCCGGCCACCTTGCATTGGGTGGCGAGGCTCACCCTCGCCGAACCTCGGCAACCAGTTGGAGGAAAAAGAGGAGAAGAAAAAAAGAAAAAAATATTAAAATATTATTAAAAGCTGATCACGTTAGCGTCGATCAGGCCAAGTTAGCCGGTCAACGTCCAATTAGCAAAATCAGATCAAAATTGGTCGGAAATGACTGAATTAGCACAATGTAAAAATGTTTAGGACTAAATTAGCACAAAATAAAGTTTAAGACTAAATCGGCACAAAGATAAAAGGTTAAGGACTTTTTTGGCACTTTTCCCCGTATAACCCTATATGCTAAAATCTTGGAGAACTTCCTATTCATATCAGAAGAAGAATAGGAGAATAGCAAGAAACGATACTGTCACATGGAGCATAGCTCAGGCCCTCTCAATCTCTGTAATGTCCTCACAAAATCAATCATCATCAACCGCACCCACATGCTTGTTCACGCCACCGCTCTATCCGCTCTCATATACCATAGAGCTTCGTTTTTCTTCAGTGAAAGTAAATCGAGAGACAGAGCCACAACTTTGGCATGTCTCACCATTTTCCTTGCCGAGCTAGGGCTATCTTTCCTGTGGCTGCTCAGCCAAGCCTTCCGGTGGCGGCCCGTGAGACGGACCGCCTTCCCCGAGCGGCTGCCAGAGGATGAGGAGCTCCCACCCATCGATGTGTTTGTGTGCACGGCGGACCCAGATAAGGAGCCGACCGTGGACGTGATGAATACAGTGGTGTCGGCGATTGCCCTCGACTATCCCCCGGAGAAGCTCCATGTGTACCTCTCGGACGATGGCGGCTCGCCACTGACGTTACATGGGACGAGAGAGGCCTACGATTTCGCAAGATGGTGGCTGCCCTTCTGCAAGAGGTTTGGGATAAAGACGAGGTGTCCGAAGGCATATTTTAAGGAGGAGGAAGAGGATGGTGAGGGGAATGGAATGAGCTCTGAGAATGAGTTTGGCTCTGAGAAGAAGATCGTCAAGGTACGCTTTACCTTTCGATGATCGTATCCTTTTGTCCATACGCCTGCACTTCCATTTTCTCTATAAGATAATGTCCTGCTATATTCAAATATTAAACACGCCCCGTCGTTTGATGGCTTAAAAGGGTCTTTTTACTATGCATTGAGTTGTCTCACTTAAGTGCCTTTGTCCTCAAATAAGTCTTCATGTTAATAAAAACCTAAAGTTTTGAGAGAATTGCTTATTCAATTTCATGTTGAAGAACGGTGCAACGCGGCGCTACTATTTACTCCCGACGATTTGAACTCTCTAAGTGTGATGCCTTCTATATTTAAAAGATTAGCAGCACCCACATCAATCATACTTTGTTTTACAGATTTAGATTACAGCTTACTATAGTTTACGATGGAGGAATGCAATAGAAGGCATGGGCATGAAGAACTAAGAATTGTATCCTGCAGATTGGTTAAATATTAGATCTAACTATTTCTCTTCTTTCAGGAGAAATATGAGTTGTTCAAAGAACGAGTAAATGAGTACCGAAAGAGGCACCGAGGTGACTCGAGCCACACTGGCCGAGACCATCCGCCTACCATCGAGGTAATTCTAAATTTAAAATGGGAATTTGCAATTTCTACAGATTTAATTAAGTGAGCTAAGAGTAGGCTCTAGTGAGAAAATTTTTAAAAACGTACGTCTCAATGTGTATGACAAAAGTCAACGGATGCGACAGGTGATCCGAGGGAATGTCCGTGATGAAGTTATGCAAGCACACCAAGACCCCATGCCTAAGCTGATACACGTCTCAAGAGAAAAGAGACCTTCTCATCACCATCACTTCAAAGCTGGAGCTCTCAACGTTCTTGTACACCATTTTAATTTTCAAATCGGAAACAAGCATATCTATATTCTTCTATCTATGTACTGCCAATAATAATTCGCCATTGCTCGTCCCGTGCAGCTCCGGGTATCAGGAGTGATGAGCAACTCGCCTTACATTTTAGTGTTGGATTGCGACATGTACTGCAACGACCCTTCTTCGGCTCGGCAGGCGATGTGTTTTCATTTGGATCCGAGATTATCTCCATCGTTAATGCTGGTTCAATTTCCTCAAATGTTTCATAATATTAGTGAGAATGATATCTACGATAGCAAGATCAGACGGTACTTTTCGGTAAATAAAAAGAATCATATTAAGTTTTTTAAAGTGCAACTTTTCTTCTGTTAGCTAATGATTTTTGCTCTGTTTCAGACATGTTGTTTTGGAATGGATGGATTGAAGGGACCTATTTTATCTGGGAGTTGCTCTTACATCAAGAGAGAGTCCTTGTATCGTAAACCCATGCAAGAAGGCAAGTAGATCGATCCTTATGACTTTTTTGTTTTCAAGAAAGTAGGTTAGAAAAAGTAAATGCAGTAATGAATTAATTACCTCGTTTTCCGTCAATCTAACAGGTTTTGATCTCATGGATTTAAAGAAACTCTTTGGCCATTCGAATGAATTCATCAAATACCTTTGGCAAAAAGAGAAGCCAAGCAAGAACACCATTGCTGGCGACTCTGCAGCATTGATGAAAGAAACCCAACTGTTAACTTCTTGTGGCTATGAAAATGGCACAAAATGGGGTCAAGAGGCAAGTATAATTAAAAGAAACATTAAAAATAATCCTTGTTATTTGCTATAGATGACTCCATTTCTTTCTCTCTCTCTCTTTTTATTTATTTTTTTATTTGAGTTATGTTGGCATGATCTCAGGTGGGCTTCATGTACAATTCTGTGGTAGAAGACTACTTCACCAGTTTTACCTTACACTGCAAAGGCTGGACTTCAGTGTTTTATACCCCATCAAAGCCGCAATTCTTAGGGACCGCGACAACGAATTTGAATGACATGTTGATTCAAGGCATGAGATGGTATTCTGGGTTGTCACGAGTTGGTATCTCGAGATTTTGTCCTCTGATCTATGGCTCGTTGAGGATGCCCATTCTTCAGAGCATGTGCTATGCTGAAGTTTCACTTTTACCCTTATACTGCTTGCCAATTTGCTGCTTTGCAACCATTCCTCAGATCTGTCTAGTAAATGGCATCTCTATATACCCCGAGGTAAGTTGACTCCTAGCTCTAGAACATAAAATTCTCATTGCCTTCAGCGTATAAAATATGCTTCAATTTCTTTACCAAAAAAATAAAATAAAATATGCTTCAATTTTGTTGCTCAATTTATTTGTTTAGAAGAGTTAATCAATGATTTCTTCATTGTCAGGTTTCAAGTTCATATATCATGCTATTTGCCTTCATCTTCCTATCATCCCTTTGTAAGCATCTCTATGAAGTTGTCGCAAGTGGCCATTCAGTCCAAACATTCTTGAATGAACAACGAATCTGGATGATCAAGTCAACGACGTGTTATGTATACGGAACCATAGACGCGATTATGACACAAATCGGTATGAGAAGAGCTAGCTTCTTGCCTACAAATAAGGTCGACGATGATGAGCAATCGAAGAGATATGAGATGGGGATATTTGATTTTCAAACGTCACTAATGTTTCTGGCTCCGATGGTGACTCTAGTGATATTGAACATGGCTTCCTTCATTGGAGGAGTCGCTAGAGTTCTTACTTTGGGAGGCTTCGACAAACTGTTCATGCAGATTGCACTATCATTTTTCGTCTTAATGATGAGCTACCCCGTGATTGAAGCGATGGTATTGAGGACGGACAAAGGACGCATTCCACGATCAGTCACCATACTGTCCGCTTTTCTTTCCTTGGTATTGTTGTTGCTAGGTTCAAGTTTTCTCATGTAATAATGAACGTTATGCTTATGAAGTTATGAGTCATTGCAGACCAAGTCCTCAATTATCACAATTGTTGTACGTTCTGTAGAAAATATTCAGAAGTGACGCTGGATTATGGAGGACCAAAAATTGTGTAAGCTTTATATTGACTTATGTGACAATTGCGACAAGATGAGTTGTTCAACGAATTGATATACGATTGCTGGGCTTGTAGCTCAAAAGATAGAATAGCACAGCGGAGTCCTCGTGTTGATTGTTGATGCAACATGTGAACTTTGCAATGTTGCGTCGGAGGAGTCAAGGGGATGTCTTTGCTTTGCGTAGGCCTGCCGAAGCTCAAAGTGGAATGTGCTGGTTGACAACAAAGTGGCAAAGCATTCCATGCTTAATCGTTCTAAATGGCATGGATTACTTTTGACTATATTACTAAGGGAGTTTGAGGAGGCAAATAGTTTAGTTTGTTATCTCTTAGGACTAATGTGGAAGTGCAAACAAACGATGCAATTTGAGTAAGAAATAAATTATAAAATGAAATGCAACCATAACAGATTTACGTACTTCAGCAGTGTGCCTACTCCACAGCAGAGTTCGACAAGATGATTCTACTGTAATTAATAAAGAGAAGAGTACAATTGTTTGAAACACTTACATCAAGTACTATTCAATCCTAGATAGCAACTAAACCCACAAGAACCAATGAAAAATTAGGACCTTCTCATGCTCTTGACTCTCTTGAATGCTAACTTTCAAAAACTCTCTAGAGTTTTCACGAATTTCTCTTGTTAAATAAGATCTTAAAACAAGGGTTTTAACAAGTCTACATTGGAAGTTGGGTGCTTGGCTAGAGCACTGAAGAAAATAAAAGCGCTTGGGCACTGTCTGTGAGACCAACCAGCTTTGTCTGAGCGTCCTGATCCGGTTGGTGGCTCGGCCACTCCTTAGTTGCGCCAGCTAGGTGGCCTAGTTCTTTTAGGCACCAAGCAGCTGGCAACTCGCATTTCTAGTCGTCTGCCTCTGTCCCCATGTCCTCGCAAACACATTGAGTATTCCTAAAATGACGAGCTTGTGTCGATTCCAAATTAAATGAAATTACCTTGGAATCATAATTATCAAAGCCCCAAATTAGCGAGAAGCCTAGCTAATGGCACATCCTGTAAATCCACATATATATTATGCCTCTTAAACCTGTCTTTTCTAAAAAAAATCAGACTCACATCCTTTGTCCCTCTCGAAAACCTCAGAATCCAACTCATATATTACTAGTGTTTCTTTCCAAGGGATTATTCATAGACCTGCTCACAATACTATCAATATGGGAAACATATGATTCAGTGTAAACTATATCATACACATTACTACCTATGGCCCTAGCATAGGGAAAAAGGGCGTGCAAAAGAAAAAAAAAACAATTAAGAGCTTTTAAAAAAAAATAAAAATTGTCCATGTCTAGGGCCGATGAAGGCATCCTACCCTCGCTTATGGCCAACTTTTTAATTAAAAAATAAAAATTGTTCATGCCAAGGGCTGATGAGGGCGTCCTAACCCTTGCCTATGGCTGAGAACCTCCAATGGCGACCGTTAAGGTCGTTAAGCGGGAGTGAAATAAGAAAAAAAGAAAAAAAAGTAATACTTTTTTTTCTAAAAAAATACAAATTGTTCACGTCAACACTGGTCATGCTATATAAGACAACAAGTGTCCATGTAAGCAACATCCATCCATTATTGTTTAGAAGGACTACATGAGTAAGTTATTACAAGATTTACGACTAAAATGGTCAAATAAAAAAAGTTTATCACTGAATTAGCATTTGAACAATAGGTTTATATCTGCTTAGTCAAAACTTGATCCATGTGGAACACTAAGGACGCAACATGGCCCCATCTCAACTCACGCTAGTATCATGGGTCAATCGATTACAAACGATCAAACACCCATGCGGTCTTAGGATTTTACTCCCAAGTCAGCCTCACACGCACACGCATGAGCACAAGGGTCGTATGAACAAAGGGACGAATGTATTTGCTTGTGAACGAGCTGAACATAATGAGGGGGAGAGACCCCTATTTATACAAGTTTGGGCCTCATCTCATCCGTTGATCTTCCCTTCAATCCAATGGCTGTGTTTGAATGTGTATCATCATTACAAGTTTGTATAATAGGCCTGTAACGACTTGGGCCCCACTGTGTGATATTGTCCGCTTTGGACATTGAGTTCTCACGGCTTTAAAACGCGTTACGCAGATTAGAGGGATCCAAGCCTTATAAACTTGCCCAGGACTCCCCCCTAAGCGATGTGGGACAAGACCCCTTCCCTGATCACGTCCGAGGACCGAGGTGCAGAAGCACCGCCATCCCTCCTCCCCGCGCACCGTCGCTTGGGCTGTCACACATACAAAATTAGGAATTAATAGCTACCAAAAAAAAAAAAACAAGAAGAAGTAAAGAGTAAAGTAAATAACTTTCATTAAAATGCATCGTGTATGTTTTCATTAAAATCCATTATGTGTAGACATTAGGAGCATTTACATAACTATCACTAATTATTAAAATTAGAAAATTTAAAAATTTAAAAATTTAAAATTTTAAAATTTTAAAATTTTTAAAAAAGTAATAAAAAAAAAAGAAGAAAGAAAAGTAAAAGGAAAAGGAAAAATTTTCATTAAAAGGTATAAGAAAAATCGAAGGGGGCTGAGTAGAGGGTTTTTCTTCATGCATGGGCTCGCCCACCTATCTCTTTTCCTTTTCTCCCTTTTGCGCTTAGGTTGGCCCATCTCCTTTTATTTCAACCCGGCCCGCATGCAGGTCATCTTCCTCCCCTCATGCGAATCATGCTTTTGCAAAAAGAAGGAAAAAAAAAAAGTAGAGAGCACAAGCAGAGGGGATTGCCATAGAGCAGATGGTGGCATGATTCACGGGTTGGATCAGTCCGGCCGGCAAGCTAGCTGTGGTAGCACCATGCGTGCCTACCGGTCGCCCTTAAAAGAGAGGGGCTCGCTCATTTGTTTGGGGGGGGGTTCTTTTGGGGTTCGAGCTACATAGGGGGAGATTGGAAGAGCTCGGGAGAGTTTAAGCGAATGAGAGGGAGAGAACCAGATGATGAAGGAGCTCGAGAGGGTGGTCGGCCGTCACCAAAGTGTTGAGATAATAGTTATTTCTTTTTACACCTTTTGTTGATTTGGTTTTTTAGTTATTGGAGTTAGTGGAGTCACATTTAGCTAATTTATGTGTTAGTTGTCCTAGTTTTTAGGTGTTAGTGGAATAAGTGCTTTATGCAGAACATGAGTAATTATGAGTCTTATTTTAGTAGTGTTTTTATGTTATGTATTTGTCTTTGTAAAAAACTTCATTGTTCTGAACGAAAGATGAAGTTTCAGCCTCAGCTCTCCTCCTTTTATCCATTTAACAGTGGTATCAGAGCCAAAGAGAAGAGTGAGAGAGTTTTTTTTAAAAAAAAAAGATAAAGAAGGTTTAGAGGTGTGAGATACTTTCATGAGATAATTGCAGCAACAATATTTCCAATGGCCACCAACAATTTTGTTCAACCAGTCATTCCATGCTTTGATGGTCACTATGACTATTGGAGCATGCTAATGGAGAATTTTTTTACGGTTAAAGGAGTATTGGTTGATTGTCGAATTTGGAATTCAAGAGCCACTAGCAGGCATGACTTTGACAGATCCCCATAAAGCAGAATTGAAAGCTAGAAAGTTGAAGGACTTGAAGGCAAAAAACTATCTTTTTTCAGGTTATTGATTGTCCCATCTTAGAGACTATTATTTGCAAAGAAACTTCCAAGGATATTTGTGATTTTATGAAGAAGAAATATCAATGCTCTGTTAGGGTGAAGCGTGCACAACTTCAAGCCTTGAGAAGAGATTTTGAGACACTAGTGATGAATGATGGAGAATCTGTCACTAGTTATTGTGCCAGAACAATGGAGATCAGCAACAAGATGCGATTCTATGGCGAGAAGATAGTTGACGTCACCATTATGGAGAAGATTTTGCGTTTCATAACACCAAAGTTTAATTATGTTGTCTGCTCAATTGAAGAGTCGAAGACATAGATGCACTCTCTCTTGATGAATTGCAAAGCTCCTTATTGGTCTATAAATAGAAGATGAACAGAAGTTCAATGGTAGATGAGCAAGCGTTGAAGGCTTCTACTAATACTCATTCTAATAATTTCAGATGAAGGGGTAGAGGTAGAAGTAGAGGTAGAGAAATGGGAGATCGAGGAAATAGAGATGTTAGCAGGAATTTCAAAACCAATAATGACCAATTTCAAGGCAAAGGCAGATGACAGAATTCTAACAAAGCGAAGGTAGAGTGTTTTAGATGTTATAAAGGCAAAGGGTTCAAACTTTGTTGAAGAAAAATAAGTAGAAATGTTATTGATGGCTATTCAAGATGAAAAGAAGCCCGAGTAGGATATTTGGTATGTGGATACAGGCTGCAGTAACCACATGAGTGAAAGTAAGTCTTCTTTTTCTTATTTAAATGAAGATTTTCATTCCATTGTGAGTTTTAGGGATCATTCTACTGTGAAAGTGATGGAAAAATGTGATATTAAGATAAGAACTAAGAATGGTTTTATGGAAATGATCTCTAATGTGTTGTATATTCCTAACCTAAAAGGTAACTTATTGAGTGCTGCTCAATTACAAGAAATGGGTTATGTTATCACCATTTAGAGGGGTGCTTGTGAAATTTATAATTATGTTAAAGGTGCTATTGCAGTTGTTCCTATGAGTTTAAATAGATTGTTTCCATTAAAGATTGAAAATATTCAATCTTGTTTGATGGCTGAAAAAAAAAAAAAAAAGATCCATCATGGCTATGGCATTTTGCTATGGTCACTTGAGTTTTGGTGGACTGAAGACGCTCCAACAGAAAAGCATGGTGATAGGTTTTTCTCAAATTACTACTCATTCTCAAGTTTGCGAAGAATGTATTGTTAGCAAACAACACCGTCCTCAATTTTCAAAAGAAAAGTCATGGAGAGCAAATGATGTTTTACAACTGGTGCATTCAGATATTTGCGGTCCTATAAACCCATCTTCTAATGGAGGTAAAAGATATTTAATTACCTTCATTGATAATTTTTCCAGAAAAACCTAGGTTTATTTTTTACAGGAAAAATCATAAGCTTTCTCCACATTTAAAAGCTTCCAAGCTTGTGTGGAAAATGAAGTAGGAAAGACTATTAAGACCCTTTGAACATATCGTGGTGGTGACTATTACTCAAAATAATTTGAAGCTTTTTGTGCAAAGCATGGTATTCAAAGAGAGCTTACAGCTACATGTACACCACAACAGAATGGTGTATCTAACAGGAAAAATAGAACCATTCTCAACATGTTGAGAAGCTTATTGGCAAGAGGAAGAGTTCTAAAGACTTTCTGGCCAGAAGTAGTAAATTGGAGTATTCATGTTTTAAACAGAAATCTAACTTTTACTGTTCAAAATATGACACCATAAAAGGCTTGGAGTGGGAGAAGACCGGCTATAGATCATTTCAGAATCTTTGGATGTATCGCGTATGCCCATGTCCCGGATGAGAAAAGGAATAAACTTGATAATAAGGCTGAAAAATATGTCTTTCTTGTTGTAAGTGAAGCATCCAAAGCATATAAATTATTCAATCCACTAACAAAGAAAATTGTGACTAGTAGAGATGTTTTTGATGAAGAGAACACTTGGGATTAGAATAGGCAGTAGCCTACCCAAGTCCTTTATAACAATGATTCTGAACAGGAGCAGATTTCAGCACTTTGTATGCCCAAAAATTCATCAAATATGACTTCTATAGCTACTGGAATTTCGCCAACAATCGCTGGAGTCAATGAAGAAGAAGCTCCATCTCTTCCCCGCGTTAGAAGAAGGTCTGTTTAGATGGAAGATTATGAGGTAACTAGAATTGGAGATTCAATTAATTACTTTGCCTTGTTTTTAGACTATGATCCTACAACTTTTGAGAGTGCTGTCAAAGAAGAAAAATGACGAAAAACGATGGATGATGAAATTAATTCCATTGAAAGAAATGATACTTGAGAGCTATCCGATCTTCCAAATGGACAAAAAACCATTGGTGTAAAGTGGGTCTTTAAAACAAAACTGAAAGAAAATGGTGAAGTTGACAAATACAAAGCACGTTTAGTAACCAAGGGATATAAGCAGTAATATGGGATCGACTATACATAAGTTTTTTCTCCAGTTGCAAGACATGACATGATCAGATTGGTGGTTGCATCGGCGGCACAGAATTCTTGGCCTATTTTCCAGCTAGATGTCAAATCGGCATTCTTGCATGGGTAATTGAAGGAACAAGTATTTGTTGAGCAACCCCTAATGATGTCAAGATTGGAAATGAGCATAAAGTTTATAAATTGAAAAAAAAAAAAACTCTTTATGGGCTAAAACAAGCCCCTTGTGCTTGGTATAGTTGTATTGAAACTTATTTTCTTAAAGTTGGTTTTTCAAAATGTCCTTATGAGCATACGCTTTTTGTTAAGATTGAAGATATAGGGAAAATGTTTATTGTTTGATTGTATGTTGACGATCTTATATTTACTAGAAATTATGATGCTATGTTTACAAAATTCAAGAAATCTATTATGGATGAGTTTGAAATGTCTGATTTTTGTATGATGTATTAGTTCCTTGGCATAAAAGTAGTACAATCGGATGATGGGATCTTTATTTCTTAAAAGAAATATGTGAGAAAAATTTTGGACATGTTTTAAATGAAAGATTGTAATCCTGTAAACAATCCAGTTGAGTTTGGCTTAAAGCTATACAAAATCATAAAAGGGAGGAAGGTTGACATCATATTTTATAAACAAATTGTGGGCAATTTGATGTGTCTAATTGCAACAAGACCAAACATAATGTATTCAGTAAATTTAATCAGTAGATATATGGAGAATCCTACAAAAATGCATTTGTTAGCTGCCAAAAAAATCATTCTTTACTTGCAAGGAACTATAGACTTTGAGCTATTTTATAATAAGGGTGAAATGTCCAATTTATTGGGATTTACTAATAGTGACTATGCAGGAGATCAAGATGATAGGAGGAGCACTTTCAGGTTATGCTTTTATGTTTGGGATATGTGTTATTTTGTGATCATCCAAGAAGCAACCAATTGTCACATTGTCAAGTACAAAAGCTAAATTTGTTGCTGCAATAACTAGTGTTTGTTAAGTTATTTGGTTAAGGAGAATTCTTGAGGAGCTGCAATTCAACCAACTAGGAGCTACTAAAATTTTTTGTGACACACCACCCGTGGTGGCGGCGTAGTGGTTGGGCACTGGTTCCTTTCGCAAGAGGTCCAGAGTTTGAATCCCTGTGTCGTCTGCCTTGTTGGAAAGGAACCCACAACTTATCCGGGGAGCAAGGGTGGTGGTAACTCTACTCCCTCCAGAGTTTATTCCAACCGCGAAGCGGCACACGGAGGTTCCCTGGATCACAAAAAAAAAAAAAAAAAATTGTGACACAACTCAACAATCAAACTCTCCAAGAATTCTATGCTATATGGAAGAAGCAAGCATATTGATGTGAAGTTTTATTTCTTGAGAGATCTTAGCAATGATGGAACAATTGATCTAATCTATTGCAGGAGTGAAGATCAAGTTGTTGATATATTCACCAAGGCCCTTAAGATAGAGTCAATTGTGAAACTCAGAAGGTTACTAGGTGTTTGCACGTTGAAAATAGTCAAGGCTTTAAACTGAATGTTAGTAAACATCAATTTAAGGGAGGAATTGTTGAGATAATAGTTATTTCTTTTTGCACATTTTGCTGATTTGGTTTTTCAGTTATTAGAGTTAGTATAGTCACGTTTAGCTAATTTGTGTGTTAGTTGTCCTAGTTTTTAAGTGTTAGTGGAGTAAGTGCTTTATGCAGAATATGGATAGTTATGAGTTCCATTTTAGTGGTGCTTTTACGTTATGTATTTGCCTTTGTAAAAGACTTCGTTGTTCTGAATGAAATATAAAGTTTCAACCTCAACTCTCCTCCTTTTAGCGATTTAACACAGAGTCCATTCGTCAAGTTTCGTTCTTGCAATGCTTTCCCCCCGAACCAGGTAGGTCTTGTGCGTAGCTTTTTTATTTGTGTTGAGTTGCGTCACCTTCCCAAGGATCTTGCTTCAGGAACACCGCGGGATAGCCAGTTATCGCTTGATCCATTTCGAGTTCACCCTCTCGTCGCCGCTGCCAAAGTCGAGTAGGGATCTCTCATTTTAAACACCCAATCTTGTGAACCCTCGCTACTCCGCCCTATTTTGGTAGGATAAAACGTTGAGTTTTGTTCCTCCTGTTAGTGACATGCGGACTAGGCTTCTATGGGTTAATGTGGTTGATTTCGAATACCCATTTGATGATTTTTTTTTTTTTTTTTAAGTTTGGCATTGAGTTCGAGTCCAAAAAGGGTGATATGGTTCCTCCGATCTTTGCCCACCACCTGTTCGACGATATGTCTAAGCCGGCCTAAGTGCGTGCATTACCGATTCCCATGTGTTCTTGAACGTAGATAAGTACGTTTTGTATGTTATAAACCTTTTGTTGTTTACGAGTCGTTTGCATCACTGGGCCATGTCTGGGCACGTCCATTGTGTTTTCTTTGTTTCCCATTGGTTTCCTGGGTGTGGTGGTTGTAAGTGGTGCGCGGCTCAGAAGGGTCGACAATGATGTCACGAAGTGATGGTGGCGGCAAGTGACAAGTTCAGCCGCTGCTTTGTTTATAGTGCTCGATGTGAGAGAATATAATGGGCATTCGGCGATGGAGGCATCGGAAAGAGGAAACCATCTTCGAGCGTGGGAGGAAACCATCGAAGAAGAAGATGGGCAGAAAGAAGAAATAAAAAAGAAAAAAAAAGTGTAAAAGTGGAAAAAGGCAAGGGGGAAAAGAAGACGCTCTTCCAGGAAAATTCGTGGGAAGAAGACCAAAAGGGATGAAGTAAAGGAAAAAAAAAAGAATAAAGAATAAAAAAAAAAAGCAAAAAAGCAAAACAAGAAAAATAGAAAACTGTAAAATGGCAAAAGTTGGCTTCGGAAAGGACCATTGAGCAAAAGGTGCAGGGAAAAGCATGAAGTGAGAAAAAGACAAAGGAAAGAAAGAAAGTCATTAAAAAAATATTAAAAAATGAAAAATTTCTTTCTTTTTTAATCCTACAATGTTGGATCCGGGTTTAGGTTGGATCAATGGGCCGGATTCAATTTACCTGGTCTGAACCCGTTTCTTGAATATAATAATATTAAATATTAAAAATATATTAAAAATTTAAAACATTTATAAAAATAAAAAATTATGAAAAATAATAAAAATTCAAAAAAAAATTCCCAAAATTCAAAAACTCAAAAAACATTAAAAAATTCAACACTTTTTTTTTTTATAAAAAAAGTTGCAAAAATCCAGTTTTTTTGGGGAAAATTCGAAAATTCATTTTCTTTCATAAAAAAAATGAAAAATCCAAAAAAAAATGTAAAAAATGTAAATTTCCTCAAAAAGGTTAAAATTAATCTTTGAAGTAATTTTCTCCTAAAAAAAAGGAAGCCTTTCAATTTGGAATTATGCTCAAGGTTAACTAAGCCCTTAGAGCTCTAATTTAGGGTTTCAATTGTCCTTAGGGACAAATGCCTTTGAATGCACATTATTAACACATTGAGTTTGGCTTCCCTTTAGTCTAGTTAAGATTAGTATCTATATTTTCCTTAGTGTTAAATCTTTGTTATCCCATAATATGTATTTAATACTTTCCTTGATTGTTAATTATTATGTTGATTACTGTGCACCTACATGATCACCTCACGTGTTAATGGATATGCCTAAAATCAATCCAAACTCCATGGCAAAGGAAATTTAAAAAAAAAAAAAACAAGATTAAGTATCGAAAGGGCACTAATTGGTTAATTAGTGTAATCAAGTTTTCAATCCCAAATTCTCTAGTTGTATAAAAAGTGAGATATACTCTCATGCCTCACTTGATTTCTAATTAACCTCAATAGGCTAGTGGCGACTCATTCTTTAGAAAATTTTGATACCTTCAATTTGAACACCTAATGTTGCATGAGATATGAGCTTGGAAGAGCCAGTGCCTAATCATGAACCATAGACATCTAGACCTCTAAAGTGCCAAAAGTTAGCACAAAAGGACACTTAAGTATAAAGAATTACGAAACTAACATTTAAGTGCCAAAATTGGAGCAAAATGGATCACTTAAGTGTTAATCCGGCCAAAAAACTCACGTGTCAATTTTCCGGCGAAGTGAGTGCAAAACGGTGTTTTTTTGGTGTTGACGTGATAAAAAATTAATATAAAAATTAAATTAAATTTAAATTTATTTAAAACATTTAAAACTAAAATACAAATATTTAATAATAATAATAATAATAATAATAATAATAATAATAATAATAATAAGAGGGAGGTGGTTGAGGGGTCTCAGCGATGCGGCGACGGAGGGGGGAGGGTTAGCCGGGGCCTGGCAACCCCAACCAACTAGTGGCGAGGGCCCGCGAGCCCTTGCCCCAATTTGGCAAGGGTCGTCGGCCCTCGCCCGGCCAAGCCAGGCCAAGGGTCGCCGCCTGTTGAGGGGACCCCTAGCGGGTGGCGGCCCTTGGCTCGGCCAGGCAAGGGTCGCTGACCCTCGTCGGATCTAGGCGAGGGCTCGAGGACCCTCACCGCCAGTTGGCTGGGGTCGCTGGCCCTTAGCTAGGGCCTGGCGACCCCGGCCAACCCTCCCCCCTTTGTCGCCGGCCCTTTTCGGCGATAGTGGGGAGCCCTCAGCCACCTCCCCTCCCCCATTTTCTTAAAAAATAATTTAATTTTTATTTTTTAAATATTTATATGTGTTTTAAATTAAATTTAATTAATTTTTATATTAATTTTTTACCACGCTAGCACTAAAATGACGTCATTTTTGCATTGTCTAGCTACGTCGGCATGCAAAATGACACCATTTTGCACTTACTTCGTCGGAAATTGCACACGTCAGCATTTTGACTGAATTGACACTTAAGTGATCCATTTTTCTTCGATTTTGGCACTTAAGTGTCACTTTTGAAACTTTTGGTACTTAAGTGTTTCTTTGTGCCAACTTTTGGTATTTGAAACGTAAATATCCCTAAACCTATATTCCCTTCCCCGAGGGGTAGGTCGCGATAGGTTTCTTGCAATTCGGTGAACTTCACCATAAGTAGAGGAGATAAGCCCATACAAATGGACAAGAAAAATGTTATATAATTAGTATACAATAATCGGTCAAAAAATTCAACATGACTCATGTGGATAATGAATCAAATTGAAAATTTGTGGGGACTGGGTTGAAATCTCTATAGATTGGTGCCGGTTTTTGCTCAAGCCATGGCGGTTAAGCTCGCTTCCCTAGGACTTAATCTAAAAATCTTTGGCGATAGAATTCTCTAGATTTGGAGAGCTTAGAGTAGTGACAAGTTAAGGGTTGAGATGTTTATTTTTTGGAGAATATTTTTATATTTTCCAAAAAAATTAAGTTATCGTAAAAAGAATCAACAAAATATTTATGGATACACTACTTGATACCCACGCGATACACAATGCAAATGTAGTAACATTTACCAGATTTTTTTTTTTTTGTGGAGAAATTGAAACAAACGTCATGATTGGAACCTTAAACTCGTACTCTTGATATGATGAAGACATCGCCAACAGCAAGAAATGGCTTCGCGAACCTCTCCCAAAAAGGGAAAAAAGGAAGAAGAGAAAGTGAAAGAGGAGAAAAAAGAAAAATAAAAAATAAAATAAAAGATTATTAAAAATTATTTTACGTCAATATTATTGACGTCCATGTTAATGTCAGCTAATATTCACATCAACATTGACTAGCCAAAATAAAAAAAGGGGGGGCGAGATTGGAGAAATCAAAAGAGTGTTATGATTGGAACCTTAAACCCGTATTGTTGAAATGACGTAGCCAAAATTTTATTTCTTAAAAAAGGGGGAGGGGGGGGGTGAGATTGGAGAAATCGAAAGAGTGTCATAATTGGAACCTTGAACCCATACTCTTGATATGATGTAGCCAAAATTTTATTTTGGAGAGGGGTGTTGACGATTCGGTCATTTATTTATTACATAGAAAATTATGGGTTAATTTTATTTCTTAAAAAATATTAATTACATAATATATAAATTTAGGTTTATTTATTTTTAATTTGCATTTTGTGCATTTATTTATTGGACCGGTGGCAAATGGATTGAAATTAGTAGTTCTAAGCTTTAATTTGGCAGGTCAGACTAAACCTACGAAGTAAACAAATTAGCCCAAGCTTGTTTTTTATAATGATCGGAAATTATCTTGTGAGAAATTGGAATTGGAAATTTTTCTGAGATATAATGATTTTTTTTTGGATAGAGCAAGTGTGACAGAAAAAATATTGATTTATCTTTGTAAGATTCGGATTTAGAGAAAAATTCTATCATAATCTTGAATCATATGTAATAAAATTGTTGAAGAAATATTGCGGATGTCCATTCAAAGGAGAAATTAGAATTCTAAGCCATCGACTATAAAAAAAGGGGGCGTGCGTATATTTTTCGTGGGGCCTCTTTCTTTGTTTTCTGGGAAAAGGAAAATTTAAGTGAGAGGGAGGAAAAAGTCACTTTTTCCTTCTGTAAAGGACTGCTGCAGAAAGTCGAAGGGGGCAGAAGAGGAGAGAGGCCGGTGAGTGGGACGTGCGAGCAGAGGGAGAGAAAAGCAGAAAAAGTAAAAACCAACTCTACTGTTTCTCTTCTTCGGTGAGCCCCTCGCCGACCACCGCCGTCTACTGCACCCGCGTGGCCGCTCCTGTTCCGCCCTGCGACGCCGCTGCCGCCCTGATCAGACCGCGATCTGCGCCGCCCGAGCGACGACGCCTCTGCCTGTTCGCCGCACCGACGCAGCCCGGAGCCGAAGCCCACTGCGATTTCGCCCTGCTGCCTCGCCGTTCCGCCCCACGCCGTCGCGATCCGCCTCCGTCCGCCCGTGCCCCAGCAGGTTTCGAACCGGCTCCTCTCTGCTCTGTCCGTGAGCCGCCTGAGCCGCCTAGTTCCATCTCTGCTCCGACGCACCGCTGCTCTGCTGCCCGCCGGACGCTGCGTTGCCGCCTTGCCAACCTCTGTCACTTCTCAACTCAGCATCGCGCCTGCTCCGAGTTTCCAGTAGCAGCTGCCACTACACCTCCTTCCTCCCCTGTTCGCTGCTGTTCTACCCGCTGTTGCCGGAGCTCCGACGGCCTTGCCCATCGCCCTCACCGGAGCCCTTGGGTGATCTATCACCACAGCCGCTGCCCTTGAGCCGCTCCGTCCCGAGCCCCCATCGTTGATCCATCCTACCGATTTGGATTTTTTGGAAAAATTTCAAATTTAGGTAGAGATTCATTTTAGATTTGTTTTATCTTATTTAGGTTTTGATATTTTGTCTCATTGTTTGAAATATTTCTCGATGCCTAATTGAAATTCCTGATATAGCATTCAATTTGCAACTTGCAACTGCATGAATTTTTATCTCATCTATAAAGTTTTGGATGAAATAATTATTCACGCCGGAGTAAACTTAATATCTTAATTTTAAGGCTTAAGATCAATTCTATCAATTTTATTAGCGAAATAATCAAGTTTGAATTTCAATTCAAATGGTGGGTAACATTTTTGATGATCATGGATAGTTTGATGTTTATCTCTTAATTGTTTTGTTTATTTCAAAAATACAAAAAAAAAAAAATCGCATTTGCATTTCATATAGATTAGATTGATTGCATGATAGGTTAGCTATTTTTTTTTTAAAAAAATGCATGTTTAGAAGGCATTTAGAATAGATAGCATTTCACTTTAGTTAGATTTATATAGTGATTTAATTACGAATTTTCATAAAAAAAATACAAAGAAAGTCATGTCCATGTCATCTAGAATTAGGTTCATGAAACGTATGTTGCTAGATTCATTTAATTATAAATTGCACATTTAATTATTACATTTTTTTAGAATAGACTGCATGCTTATCAATGTCATAGTTTAGGTCATATTGTCATGTCATATCATTTCATATTAAATTAATAACACACATTGCATAAAACATAATTCTTGTTAAATAAGTGAAAACAAAAATCGAGTGGTTGTGTGTTAATTAGAAATCATATCTAGAATTGATGATGTGAATTTTGATTTAACATTGCAGATGATTTCGTTGATATGAGGTAAGTTTGCAATTTACTCATTGCATTATTTGGGTGTTAAATTGGTGTTGATATGATATAGCCAAAAAGTTTTTTCTTGGGAGGGAGATTTGGAGAAATCAAAAGAGTGTCATGATTAGAACCTTGAACCCATACTCTTGATGTGATGTAGACATCCCTAGTGGCCATTAGGGCTTGGTGGCCCTTGCCAACGAAAGAAAAGGAAGGAAGAAGAGAAAGTGAGAGATAAAAAAGTAGTTAAAAAATAAAAATTTTGAATACAATTAAATATTATTAAAAATTATCCACGTTAACGTCGTTCACGCGTCTACTTTAGCACTAGCTAGCATTCACATCAGTATCAACTGGCTAAAATTTTGGAGGGGGGAGAGAATGGAAATTGAAAGAAACGGAAGGAAGAATAGAAAGGGATGAAGAAATCCCCAGTGGCCATTAAGGCTTGGTGGCCCTTGCCAACCAAAGAAAAGGAAGAAGAGAAAGTGAGAGAGAGAAAAAAAAGTAATTAAAAAATAAAAATTTTGAATAAAATTAAATATTGTTAAAAATTGTCCACGTTAACATCGTTTGCGCATCCATGTTAAAAATTGTGTATGTTAGGGTTGTTAGGCATTCACGTTTGCATCAACCGACGTCCATATCTGCATCAATTGGCCAAAATTGACTTGAAGGATTGAAATGACATAATTGCAAAATGTAGCCAAAAAAAGAAGAAGTTATGACTGAATTGGAAAAATTGCTATAGATTTATAACTTTTTTTGTAATTCTCCCCACCTAACTATGTGAAACCTGCTATTATAGACTAATTCATTCATATATTTATATATACGCATTCTAGGTTGATATATGAATATGGGGTACGTATAACCCTATGTGCTAAAATCTTGGAGAACTTCCTATTCATATCAGAAGAAGAACCGATCCTGTCATATGGAGCATAGCTCAGGCCCTCTCAATCTCTGTCATGTCCTCACGAAATCAATCATCATCAACCGCACCCACATGCTCGTTCACGCCACAGCTCTATCCGCTCTCATATACTATAGAGCTTCGTTTTTCTTCAGTGAAAGTAAATCGAGAGACAGAGCCACAACTTTGGCATGTCTCACCATGTTCCTTGCCGAGCTAGGGCTATCTTTCCTGTGGCTGCTCAGCCAAGCCTTCCGGTGGCGGCCCGTGAGACGGACCGCCTTCCCCAAGCGGCTGCCAGAGGACAAGGAGCTGCCACCCATCGATGTGTTTGTGTGCACGGTGGACCCAGATAAGGAGCCGACTGTTGACGTGATGAACACGGTGGTGTCGGCAATGGCGCTTGACTATCCCCCGGAGAAGCTCCATGTGTACCTCTCGGACGATGGCGGCTCGACACTGACCTTGCATGGGACGAGGGAGGCCTACGATTTCGCAAGATGGTGGCTGCCCTTCTGCAAGAGGTATGGGATAAAGACGAGGTGTCCGAAGGCATTTTTTTATGAGGAAGAGGATGGTGAGGGGATTGGCATGAGTTCTGAGAATGAGTTTGGCTCTGAGAAGAAGATCGTCAAGGTACGCTTTACCTTTCGATGATCGTATCCTTTTGTCCATACGCCTGCACTTCCATTTTCTCTATAAGATAATGTCCTGCTATATTTAAATATTAAACACGCCCCGTCGTTTGATGGCTTAAAAAGATCATTTTACTATGCATTGAGTTGTCTCATTTAAGTGCCTTTGTCCTGATATAAGTCTTCATGTTAATAAAAACTTAAAGTTTTGAGAGAAGTGATTGCTTATTCAATTTCATGTCGAAGAATGGTGCAACGGGATCGGTGCGACTATTTACTCCCGACGATTTGAACTCTCAAAGTGTGATGCCTTCTATATTTTAAAGATTAGCAGCACCCACATCAATCATACATTGTTTTACAGATTTAGATTACAGCTTACTATAGTTTACGATGGAGGAATGCAGATAGAAGGGATGGCCATGAAGAACTAAGAATTGTGCCCTGCACACTGGTTAAATATTAAATCTAACTATTTTTCTTCTTTCAGGAGAAATATGAGTTGTTCATAGAACGAGTAAATGAGTACCGAAAGAGGCACCGAGGTGCCTCGAGCCACACTGGCCGAGACCATCCGCCTATCATCGAGGTAATTCTAAATTTAAAATGGGAATTTGCAATTTCTACAGATTTAATTAAGTGAGCTAAGAGTAGGCTCTAGTAAGAAATTTTTAAAAACATACGTCTCAATGTGTATGACAAAAATCAACGGATGCGACAGGTGGTGCGAGGGAATGTCCCTGATGAAGTTATGCAAGCACCCCAAGACCCCATGCCTCAGCTTATATACGTCTCAAGAGAAAAGAGACCTTCTCATCACCATCACTTCAAAGCTGGAGCTCTCAACGTTCTTGTACGCCATTTTAATTTTCAAATCGGAAACGAACATATCTATATTCTTCTATCTATGTACAGCCGATAATAATTCGCCGTTGCTCGTCCGTGCAGCTCCGGGTATCAGGAGTGATGAGCAACTCGCCTTACATTTTAGTGCTGGATTGCGACATGTACTGCAACGACCCTTCTTCGGCTCGGCAGGCGATGTGTTTTCATTTGGATCCGAGATTATCTCCATCGTTAATGCTGGTTCAATTTCCTCAAATGTTTCATAATATTAGCGAGAACGACATCTACGATAGCAAGATCAGACCGTACTTTTGGGTAAACAAAAAGAATTATATGAAGTTTTTAGAGTGCAACTTTTCTTCTGTTAGCTAATGATTTTTGCTCTGTTTCAGACATGTTTTTATGGAATGGATGGATTGAAGGGACCTGTTTTATCTGGGACTTGCTTTTACATCAAGAGAGAGTCCTTGTATCGTAAACCCATGCAAGAAGGCAAGTAGATCGATCCTTATGACTTTGCTGTTTTCAAGAAAGTAGGGTAGAAAAAGTAAATGCAGTAATGAATTAATTAGCTCGTTTTCCGTCGATCTAACAGGTTATGATCTCATGGATTTAAAGAAACTCTTTGGCCATTCGAATGAATTCATCAAATACCTTTGGCAAAAGGAGAAGCCAAGCAAGAACACCATTGCTGGCGACTCTGCAGCATTGATGAAAGAAACCCAACTGTTAACTTCTTGTGGCTATGAAAATGGCACAAAATGGGGTCAAGAGGCACGTATAATTAAAAGAAACGTTAAAATTAGATGACTCCATTTCTTATTTTATTTTATTTTAGCTGAGTTTTGTTGGCATGATCTCAGGTGGGCTTCAAGTACTATTCTGTGGTAGAAGACTACTTCACCAGTTTTACCTTACACTACAGTGGCTGGACTTCAGTGTTTTATACCCCATCAAAGCCGCAATTCTTAGGGACCGCAACAACGAATTTCAATGACATGTTGATTCAAGGCATGAGATGGTATTCTGGGTTGTCACAAGTTGGTATCTCGAGATTTTGTCCTCTGATCTATGGCTCGTTGAGGATGCCCATTCTTCAGAGCATGTGCTATGCTGAACTTTCACTTTTACCCTTCTATTGCTTGCCAATTTGCTGCTTTGCAACTATTCCTCAGATCTGTCTAGTAAATGGCATCTCTATATACCCTGAGGTAAGTTGACTCCTAGCTCTAGAACATAACATTCTCATTGCCTTCAGCGAATAAATTACGCTTCAATTTTGTTGTTCAATTTATTTGTTTGAAGGAGTTAATCAATGATTTCTTCATTGTCAGGTTTCAAGTTCATATATCATGCTATTTGCCTTCATCTTCCTATCATCCCTTTGTAAGCATCTCTATGAAGTCGTCGCAAGTGGCCATTCAGTCCAAATATTCTTGAATGAACAACGAATCTGGATGATCAAGTCAACGACGTGTTATGTATACGGAACCATAGACGCGATTATGACACAAATCGGCATGAGAACAGCTAGCTTCTTGCCTACAAATAAGGTCGACGATAATGAGCAATCGAAGAGATACGAGATGGGGATATTTGATTTTCAAACGTCAATAATGTTTCTGGCTCCGATGGTGACTCTAGTGATATTGAACATGGCTTCCTTCATCGGAGGAGTCGCTAGAGTTCTTACTTTGGGAGGCTTCGACAAACTGTTCATGCAGATGGCACTGTCATTTTTCGTCTTAGTGATGAGCTACCCCGTGATTGAAGCGATGGTATTGAGGACGGACAAAGGACGCATTCCGCGATCAGTCACCATACTGTCCGCTTTTCTTTCCTCGGTATTGTTGTTGCTAGGTTCAAGTTTTCTCATGTAATAATGAACGTTATGCTTAAGAAGTTATGAGTCATTGCAGACTAAGTCCTCAATTATCACGATTGTCGTACGTTCTGTAGAAAATATTCAGAAGTGACACTGGATTATGGAGGACTAAAATTGTGTAAGCTTTAAACTGACTTATGTGACAATTGCGACAAGATGAGTTGTTCAACGTATTGATTTACGATTGCTGGGCTTGTAGCTCAAAAGATAGAATAGAACAGCGGAGTCCTCGTGTTGACTGTTGATGCAACTTGTGAACTCTGCAATGTTGCGTCGGAGGAGTCAAGGGGATGTCTTTGCTTTGCGTAGGCATCGTCAAGGCCGAAGCTCAAAGTTGAATGTGGAAGTTGACAATAGAGTGGCAAAGCATTCCATGCTTAACCGTTCTAAATGGCATGGATTACTTTTGACTATATGAGTAAGGGAGTTTGAGCAGGCAAATAGTTCGGTTGGTTATATTTTCGGACTAACATGGAAGCACAAACAAACGATACGATTTGAGTAAGAGATACATTATAAAATGAAATGCAACCATAATGGATTTACATACTTTGACAGTGTGCCTACTCTACAGTAGAGATCGACAGGATGATTCTAATGCAATCAATAAAGAGAAGAGTACAATCGTTTGAAACGCTTATATAAAGTACTATTCAATCCTCGATAGCAAAAACCCACAAGAACCAATGAAAAATTAGGAACTTTTCATGCTCTTGACTCTCTTGAATGCTAACTTTCAAAAACTCTCTAGAGTTATCATGAATTTCTCTTGTTAAATAAGATCTTACAACAAGGGTTTTAACAAGTCTACATCGGAAGTTGGGTGCTCGGCTACAGCATTGAAGAAAATAAAAGCCCTTGGGCACTGTCCGCGAGACCAACCAGCTTTGTCGAGCGTTCTGATCCGGTTGGCAGCTCGGCCACTCCTCAGTTGCGCCCGCTTGGTGGCCTAGTTCTTTTAGGCACCACACAGGCAACTCGCATATCTAGCTGTTTGCCTCTGTCCCCATTTCCTCGCAAACACACAGAGTATTCCGAAAATGACGAGCTTGTGTCGATTCCATATTAAACAGAATTACCTTCGAATGATAATTATCAAAGCTCCAAATTAGCAAGAAGCCCAGCTAATGGCACAACCTTTAAATCCACATATATATTATGCCTCTTAAACTTGTCTTTTCTAAAAAATTAGACTCACATGCTTTGTCCCTCTCGAAAACCTGAGAATCCAACTAATATATTACCAGTGTTTCTTCCCAAGGATTATTCATAGACCTGCTCACAACACTATCAATATGGGAAACATATGATTTAGTGTAAACTATATCATACACATTACTAAAGGCCCTAGCATAGGGAAAAAGGGCGTGTAAAAGAAAAAAAAAAAGAAAAGAAAACAATTAAGAGTTTTTTTTTTTTTTAAAAATAAAAATTGTCCATGTCTAGGGCCGGTGAGGGCATCCTAGCCCTCGCTTAAAATAAAAATTGTTCATGCCAAGGGCTAATGAGGGCATCCTAACCCTTGCCTATGGTTGAGAACCTCCAATGGCCACTGTTGAGATCGTTAAGCGGGAGTGAAATAAGAAAAAAAGAAAAAAAAGTAGTATTTTTTCTTAAAAAATACAAATTGTTCACGTTAACGGAAATGTTATATAGGACAACAAATATCCATGTAAGCAACATCCATCTATTATTGTTTAGAAGGACTACATGAGTAAGTTATTGAAAGATTTACGACTAAAATGGTCAAATAAAAAAAATTTATAATTGAATTAGCATTTGAACAATAGGTTTATATATATTTGTGGTCATTTTCCTTGCTATTGGCTTATCACTTAACAGTTTAACTTATAAAGAGAGTTGTTTGCATATGTAATTTTCTTTTGATGGCAATCGGTTTTCAACTTTTGGAAGTGGGAGTGCTCTATCTTCTACTTAGTCAAAACTTGATCCATGGGAACACTAAGGACGCAACATGGCCCCATCTCAACTCACCGGTCGATTACGAACGATCAAACACCTGTGTGGTCTTAGGATTTTACTTGATTTTACTTGATTTTACTCCCAAGTCAGCCTCACATGAACATGCACGAGCACAATGGTCGTATGAACAAATGGACAAGTGTATTTACTTGTGAACGAGTTGAACACAATGAGAGGGAGGAAGTTATGAAGCACGGACACGTTGTCCATGCTTCCGTGTCGTGTCCGACACGTGTCGGACACGTTGACACGCTCGGACATGCTCGGACACGCAGTCAACGCGTGTCGGATTTTCCAACACGCAGTCAACTTTTATCGACACGCGTGTCGATGCGTGTCCGGAACACTGAGGAAGGGTGGAGGTGAGGGAGGGTGGGGGAGCAAGGTCGCGAGTGCCGGCGAGACGGAGCAGAGGCTGCGAGCGCCGGCGAGACGAAACCATGAACGGAACACCGCGACGGCGAGAGACGGCTAGAGAAAAAGCCGAACAGAGAGAAAGAAGAGAGAATACAAACTCCCGCCGGCGAGACGAAGCCACGAATGGACCACGGTGATGGTGAGAGACGGCTAGAGAGAGGTGAGGGCGGCAATTGTTGCAATGGATCGGCGACGAGAGGAAGAGGAGAGGAGGGAAGGGGGTCGTGCGGCGCGGCAAGGAGGATAGGAAAAGGAGGGTTCGCGGCTCATTAGGGTTTTTCATAAAGAAATCCAAAAAATAATAATAAAGGAGGTTTGATGGCGTCATGAGAGAGGGGGGGGGGGGGGTCACCTGTTACTGTCAAGTGGGGGAGGGAAAAAAGTAAAATAAACGTGGGTGTGGAGGGAAAAGGACGAACGAAAGAAATAGTGGATTTTGGGGATTGTTTTTTAATCGGAAAATTAAATAAATGAAATTAAAAAATGATTTGGAAAAATAAAAATACTAAATTTTGAATAATGATAAATTTTGGTTATTGTAGAAAATCATGAATTTATTTAAATAAATTGATTCGAATTTCTTATTAATTTTTAGTTTCATCGATAACTTTTGTTAAAATTAAAAAAATGTTTCGCATTAATTATGAATATATGTTTTGAATTTCAAATGAATTGATTTGTTAATATTATTAGTATAAATTTATTATTTATTTATTTATGAATTTGAATCAAATTAATTAAAAATAAAAATATTTATTTAATATATAGTGTGTCGCAACGTGTCGGAATTGTTTATTTTTTAGAAATGACGTGTCGAAGTGTCGTGTCGTGTCGAACACTTGTGTTGTGTCGCGTGTCGGTGCTACATAGAGAAACTGCTATTTATACAAGTTCAGGTCTCATCTTATCAATTGATCTTCCCTCCAATCTGATGGCTATGTTTAAATGTGTATAATCATTACAAGTCTGTATTGTAGGCCACTCAATGGCTCTAGGCTTGGGAAAGCCCTAGGCGTGCGTTAGAAGCAAGGGTAGAGCCAACAGGGCCGCCTGACATGGAGTAAGTGAATGGTCACAGGCTTTTGTTTGTATTGCGCATGGGCCAATTGTGCCTAGGGGAGTTTGAGCAGGCAAATAGTTCGGTTTGTTATATCTTCGGACTAACGTGGAAGCACAAACAAACGATACGATTTGAGTAAGAGATACATTATAAAATGAAATGCAACCATAATGGATTTACGTACTTCGGCAGTGTGCCTACTCCACAGCAGAGATCGACAAGATGATTCTACCGTAATCAATAAAGAGAAAAGTACAATTGTTTGAAACACTTACATCAAGTACCGTTCAATCCTATATAGCAACTAAACCCACAAGAACCAATGAAAAATTAGGAGCTTTTCATGCTCAACTCTCTTGAATGCCAGCTTTCAAAAACTCTCTAGAGTTCTCACGAATTTCTCTTGTTAAATAAGATCTTAAAACAAGGGTTTTAACAAGTCTACATCAAAAGTTGGGTGCTCAGCTACAGCAATGAAGAAAATAAAAGCCCTTGGGCACTGTCCGCGAGACCAACCAGCTTTGTCCGAGCATTTTGATCCGGTGGGCAGCTCGGCCACTTAGTTGCACCCGCTTGGTGGCCTAGTTCTTTTAGGCACCATGCAAGCAACTCGCATATCTAGCCATTTGCCTTTGTTCCCATGTCCTCGCAAACACAGAGTATTCCGAAAATAACAAGCTTGTGTTGATTCCAAATTAAACGAAATTACCTTCGAATCATAATTATCAAAACTCCAAATTAGCGAGAAGCCCAGCTAATGGCACACACCGTAAATCCACATATATATTATGCCTCTTAAACTTGTATTTTCTCAAAAATCATACTCACATCCTTTGTCCCTCTTGAAAACTTCAGAATCCAACTCATATATTACTAGTGTTTCTTTCCACGGGATTACTCATAGACCTGCTCACAACACTATCAATATGGGAAACATATGTTTTAGTGTAAACTATATCATACACATTACTACCTATGGTCCTAGCATAGGGAAAAAGGGTGTGCAAAAGAAAAAAAAAAAACAATTAAGAGTTTTTAAAAAAAATCAAAATTGTCCATGTCTAGGGCCGGTGAGGGCATCCTAGCCCTCGCCTATGGCCGACTTTTTAATTAAAAAATAAAAATTGTTCATGCCAAGGGCTGATGAGGGCATCCTAACCCTTGCCTATGGTTGAGAACCTCCAATGGCCACCGTTGAGGTTGTTAAGCGGGAGTGAAATAAGAAAAAAAAAAGCAAAAAAAAAAAAAAAAAAAAAAAAAAAAAACTTTTTTCTTAAAAAATACAAATTGTTCATGTCAACGCTGGTCATGTTATATAGGACAACAAATTTCCATGTAAGCAACATCCATCTATTATTGTTTAGAAGGACTACACCAGTAAGTTATTAAAAGATTTACGACTAAAATAGTCAAATCAAAAAAGTTTATCACTTAATTAGCATTTATAGGGTTATATATATATATATTTTTGTGGTCGTTTTCCTTGCTATTGGCTTGTCACTTAACAGCTTAAATTTTAAAGAGAAATGGTTTGCATATGTAATTTTCTTTTGATGGCAATCAATTTTCAACTTTTGGTAGTGGGAACGCTCTATCTTCTGCTTAGTCAAAGCTTGATCCATGTGGAACACTAAGGATGCAACAGGGCCCTATCTCAACTCACGTTAGTGTCACGGGTCGGTTGATTACGAACAATCAAACACCCGTGCGGTCTTAGAATTTCACTCTCAAGTCAGCCTCACACGAACATGCACGAGCACAAGGGTCGTATGAACAAAGGGACGAGTGTATTTGCTTGTGAACGAGTTGAACACAATGAGGGGGAGGAACCCCTATTTATACAAATTTGGGTCTCATCTCATCAGTTGATCTTCTCTCTGATCCAATGGATGGCTGTGTTTGAATGTTTATCATCATTACAAGTTTGTATAGTAGGCCACTCAATGGCTCTAAGCCTGGGAAAGTCCTCAGTGTGCGTCAGAAGCAAGGACAGAGCCAACAAGGCCGTATGACATGGAGTAACTGAATGGTCACAGGCTTTTGTCCATATTGCGCATGAGTCAATCGTGCCTTGATCTTAGGTCGTTGATGGATCGGTCATGGGCTGCTCGTGGGCTGCCCTTCATGCGTGATGCTGCCCCATCCAGTTGGTCTTGGATTGTGCTTCGTTCGTGGGCCGTGTCACTACTAACTAAGAATCAAACGTTCAAGATATAGAATTATCATAAAATAGTGTATCGTATCAAACAAGACAACAACATAGTTTTGTTGACACCTAAATTTTACAATTTTATTTCGGACTTAATCACATACAAAATTAGGAATTAATAGCTAAAAAAAATAAGAAGAAGTAAAGAGTAAAGTAAATAACTTTCATTAAAATGCATCGTGTATATTTTCATTAAAATCCATTTCACGTAGACATTAGGAGCATTTACATAACTATCACTAATTATTAAAATTATAAAATTTAAAATTTAAAAAATCGAAAAAAGAAGTTAAAAAAAGAAGAAGAAAGAAAAGTAAAAATTTTCATTAAAAGGTATAAGAAAAATCAAATGGGACCGAGTAGAGGGTTTTTCTTCATGCGTGGGCTCGCCCACCTATCTCTTTTCCTTTTCTGCCTTTCGCTCTTGGGCCGGCCCATCTTCTTTTATTTCAACCCGGCCCGCGTGCAGGTCATCTTCCGCCCCTATTGCAAAATTGCAAATCACGCTTTTGCAAAAAGGAAAGTAGAGAGCACGAGCAGAGGGGATTGCCATGGGGCAGATGGCGGCATGATTCACGGGTTGGATCAGTCCGGCCGGCAAGCTGGCGGTGGCAGGACCATGCGCGCCTACCGGTCGCCCTTAATAGAGAGGGGCTCGCTCATTTGTTCGGGGTTTCTTTTGGGGTTCGAGCTACAAAGGGAGAGTTTAAGCGAATGAGAGGGGGAGAACCAGACAGTGAGGGAACTCGAGAGGGTGGTCGGCCGTCACCAGAGTCCGTTCGTCAAGCGCCGTCCTTGCAGTGCTTTACCCCCGAACCGCGTAGGTCTTGTGCGTAGCTTTTTGATTTGTGTCGAGTTGCGTCGCCTTCCCGTGGATCTCGCTTCGGGAACACCGCGGGACGGCTAGTCATCGCTCGATCCATTTCGAGTTCACCCTCCCGTCGCCGCTGCTGAAGCCAATTAGGGATCTCTCGTTTTAAACTACGCCCTATTTTTGGTAGGATAGGACGTTGAGTTTTGTTCCTCCTGTTAGTCACACGCGTACTGATCTTCTGTGGGTTAACGTGGTTAATTTCGAATGCCCATTTGATGATTTTTTTTTTTTTTAAAGTTTGGCGCTGAGTCTGAGTCCATAAAGGGTTGATATCGTTCCTCCATTCCATGCCCACCACATGTTCAACGATATGTCTATGCGGGCCAAGGCACGTGCATTACCGATTCCCATGTGTTCTTGAATGCGGATAAGTATTTTTTGCATGTTATGAACCTTTTGTTGTTTACGAGTTGTCGTTTGCATCACCGGGCCATGTCTGGGCACGTCCGCTGTGTTTTATTCGTTTCCCGTTGGTTTCCTGGGTGTGGTGGTTGTAAGTGGTGCGCGGCTCGGAAGGGCCGGCAATGATGTCACGAAGTGATGGTGGCGGCAAGCGACGAGCTCAGCCGCTGCTTTGTTTATAGTGCTCGGCGTGAGAGAATAGGATGGGCGTTCGGCGATGGAGGCCAATTTCGGGCGTGGGAGGAAACCATCGAAGAAGAAGAAGATGGGCAAAAAGAAAAGAAAGTGTAAAAGTGGAAAAAGACAAAAGGGAAAAGAAGACGCTCGGAGAGGAAAAAGAAGACCAAAAGGGCTGAAGTAAAGGAAAAAAAAAGAATAAAGAATAAAAAAAGCAAAAAGAAAAAAGCAAAACAAAAAAAATAGAAAACTGTAAAATGGCAAAAGTTGGCTTCGGAAAAGGACCGTTGAGCAGAAGGGAAAAGGACGAAGTGAGGAAAAATCATTAAAAGTATAAAAAATGAAAAATTTCTTTCTTTTTAAATCCGACAATGTTGGATCCGGGTTTAGGTCGGGTCAATGGGCCGGATTGGGTTTACCCGGTCCGAACCCGTTTTCCTGAATATAATAATATTTAATATTAAAATATAATAGAAATTCAAAACATTTAAAAAAATCAAAAATTTCTAAAAATAATAAAAATTCAAAAAATTTTCCCGAAAATTCAAAAACTCAGAAAACATTAAAAAATTCGATTTAAAAAAATTGCAAAAATCCAGTTTTTTTGGGGAAAATTCGAAAATTCATTTTCTTTCATAAAAAATCAAATGGTGCAAAAAAAAAATTCTAAAAAATTTAAATTTCCTCGAAAAGGTTAAAATTAATTTTTGGAGTAATTTTCTCCTAAAAAAATAGGAAGCCTTTCAATTTGGAATTATACTCAAGGTAAACTAAGCCTTTAGGGCTTTACTTTAGGGTTTCAATTGTCCTTAGGGACAAAATGCCTTTGAATGCATAGTATTGACACATTGAGTTTGGCTTCCCTTTAGTCTAGTCAATATTAGTATTTATATTTTCCTTAGTGTTAAATCTTTGCTATCCCATGATATGTATTTAATGCTTTCCTTGATTGTTAATTATTATGTTGATGACTGTGCATCTACATAATCACTTCACATGTTAATGGATATGCCTAAAATTAATCCAAACTGTATGGCAAAGGAAATGTTTTTTTTTTTTTTAAATAAACAAGATTAGGTACCAAAAGACACTAATTGGTTAGTTAGTGTAATCAAGTCTTCGATCCTAAATTCTCTGGATGCATAGGAAGTGAGATATACTCTCATGCCTCACTTGATTTCTAGCTGACTCTAATAAGCTAGTGGCGACTCATTCTTTAGAAAATTTTCATACCTTCAATTTGAACACCTAATGTCGCACGAGATATGAGCTTGGGAGAGCCCATGCCTAATCATGGGCCGGCCCATTTTTCAAGCAATATCCCTAAACCTATATTCCCTTGCCCAAGGGGTAGGTCGCGACAGGTTTCTTGGAATTCGGTGAACTTCACCATTAGCAGAGGAGATAAGCCCATACAAATGGACAAGAAAAATGTTATATAATTAGTATACAATAATCAGTCAAAAAATTCAACATGACTAGTGTGGATAATAAATCAAATTGAAAATTTGTGGGGAACTAGGTTGAAATCTCTGTAGATTGGTGCCGCTTTTTGCTCAAGCCGTGGCGGTTAAGCTCGCTTTCCTAGGACTTAATCTAAAAATCTATGTCGATAGAGTTCTCTAGATCTGGAGAGCTTAGAGTAGTGACAAGTTAAGGGTTGAGATGTTTATTTTTTGGAGAATATTTTTATATTTTCCAAAAAAATTAAGTTATCATAAAAAGAATCAACACATGCAATACACTACTTGATACTCATGCAATACATGATGCAAATGTAGTAACATTTACTGGATTTTTTTTTTTTGTGGAGAAATTGAAATAGGTGCAGTGATTGGAACCTTAAACTCATACTCTTGATATGATGAAGATATCACCGACATCAAGAAATGGCTTCATGGACCTCTCCCAAAAAGGGAAAAGAGGAAGAAGAGAAAGTGAAAGAGGAGAAAAAAGAATAAATAAAAAGAATAAATAAAATAAAATATTATTAAAAATTATTTACGTCAAAGCATCATTGATGTCCATGTTAATGTCAATCAATATCCACATCAACATTGATTAGCCAAAATTTTATTTTTGAGGGAGGGGGTGAGATTGGAGAAATCAAAAGAGTGTCATGATTGGAACCTTGAACCTGTACTCTTGAAATGACGTAGCCAAAATTTTATTTTGGAGGGGGAGGGGGGCGAGATTGGAGAAATAGAAAGAGTGTTATGATTGGAACCTTGAACCAGTACTCTTGATATGATGTGGCCAAAATTTTATTTTGGAAGGGGGGGGGGGAGGCGAGATTGGAGAAATCAAAAGAGTGTCATGATTGGAACCTTGAACCCATACTCTTGATATGATGTAGCCAAAATTTTATTTTGGAGGGGGTGGGGCAAATCGAAAGAGTGTCATGATTGGAACCTTAAATAGGTATTTTTGATATGATGGAGCCAAAAATTTTATTTTTTGGTGGGGGAGGGGGTGAAAGAGTGTCATGATTGGAACCTTGAACCCATACTCTTGATATGATGTAGACATTGCCGGTGGCCATTAAGGTTGGTGGCCCTTGCCAACGAAAGAAAAGGAAGGAAGAAGAGAAAGAGAGAAAAAAAGTAATTAAAAAGTAATTTTTTTGAATAAAATAAATATTATTAAAAATTGTCCACATTAATATGTTCGCACGTCTATTTTACTGCTAATTGGCATTCACATCAGTATTAACTGGCCAAAATTTTGGAGGGGGGCGAGAATGGAAATTGAAAGAGGTGACATGATTGGAACTTTCAACTCATACTCTTGATAAGATGTGGACATTGCTGGTGGCCAACAAGGAAAAGAAAAAGGAGGAAGAAGACAAAGTGAAAGAGAAAAAGGAAAACAAATAAAATAAAGTAAAGTAAAATAAATTATCATTAAAAATTATGTATGTTAGGTTTGTCAGGCACTCATGTTTGCACCAGCCGACGTCCATGTCTGCACCAATTGGCTAAAATTGGTCAAAATGATTAAATTGACATAATTGCAAAATATTTATAATTGAACTAACACAAAATAAAAAGTTAAGACTAAATTGGAAAAATTGTAATAGATTTATGATTTTTTTTAGTAATCAAACCTGCCAATAGAGACTAATTCATTCATACATACACACTCATAGGGAAATTACCAAAAAAGTCATAAACTTATTGCAATTGTGTCAATTCAGTCATAAACTTCTTTTTTTTGCCAATTTAATCATAAACCATTTTTTTTATTTATTAATTATGCTAGTTTAGTTCATCCAGCTAGAATTGGCCGGCTAGCACTAACGTGAACACCGGCCGTCCGCGAAAAGCGATATGGAAAATTTTTAATTTTAATTTTAATTTTTTTTTCGAATTTTTAAATATCTTTTTGAACTTTTGAATTCTTTTTTTTTTTTTTTTCACTTTCTCTTTCCTCTGGCCGGCGAGGTTGACCTCGCCAGCCAATGGCGAGGCCACCATCGCTAGATTTGGCGAGGAGCCTCGCCGGCCCCAGATTTGTCGAGGAACTTTGCTGGTCACCGGCGAGATCGACCCTCGCCTTGGTTGGGCGAGGCCCCGCCAGACTTGGTGAGGCTTGGCCTCGCCCAACCAAGGTGACAGTTGACCTCGCCGGTGGCCGGCAAGGCCGTTGTCGCCAGATTTGGCGCGGCTCGGCCTCGCCTAGCCATGGCGAGGTCGAGCAAAGGACGATGAGGAGCCTTGCCAGATCTGGTGAGGCCTTGCCCAGTGACGGTAAGGCCGGCCTTGTCGGAAAGAGGAAAGTAAAAGTAATATATATTTAAAATTTTTTAAAAAACATATTTAAAAATTCGAAAAAAAATTAAAAAATTGCAATGTTAGCTTTCGCCGAACGGCCAGTGTCCACGTTAGCGCCAGCCAGCCAATTTTGACCAGATGGACTATATTGACATAATTGTGAAATGTTTAGGACTAAATTGACTAAAAAAAAGTTTAACACTAAATTGGCATAATTACAATAAGTTTAGGACTTTTTTGGAAATTCTCCACACACATAGGTTGATATATAAATATGGGGTGCGTATAACCCTATGTGCTAAAATCTTGGAGAACTTCCTATTCATATCAGAAGAAGAACCGATCCTGTCATATGGAGCATAGCCCAGGCCCTCTCAATCTCTGTCATGTCCTCACAAAATCAATCATCATCAACCGCACCCACATGCTTGTTCACGCCACCGCTCTATCCGCTCTCATATACCATAGAGCTTCGTTTTTCTTCAGTGAAAGTAAATCGAGAGACAGAGCCACAACTTTGGCATGTCTCACCATTTTCCTTGCCGAGCTAGGGCTATCTTTCCTGTGGCTGCTTGGCCAAGCCTTCCGGTGGCGGCCTGTGAGACGGACCGCCTTCCCCGAGCGGCTGCCGGAGGACAAGGAGCTCCCGCCCATCGATGTGTTTGTGTGCACGGCGGACCCAGATAGGGAGCCGACCGTGGACGTGATGAACACAGTGGTGTCAGCGATTGCGCTCGACTATCCCCCGGAGAAGCTCCATGTGTACCTCTCGGACGACGGCGGCTCGCCACTGACGTTGCATGGGACGAGGGAGGCCTACGATTTCGCAAGATGGTGGCTGCCCTTCTGCAAGAGGTTTGGGATAAAGACGAGGTGTCCGAAGGCATATTTTAAGGAGGAGGAAGAGGATGGTGAGGGGAATGGAATGAGCTCTGAGAATGAGTTTGGCTCAGAGAGGAAGAAAGTCAAGGTTTTTTTCTTTCGGCGATCTTTTGCTTTTGTCCATATGCCTGCACTTCCATTTTCTCTATAAGATAATGTCCTCCTATATTTAAATATTAAACACGCCCCGTCGTTTGATGGCTTAAAAGGGTCTTTTTACTATGCATTGAGTTGTCTCACTTAAGTGCCTTTGTCCTGAAATAAGTCTTCATGTTAATGAAAACCTTAAGTTTTGAGAGAAGTGATTGCTTATTCGATTTCATGTTGAAGAACGGTGCAACGCGGCGCGACTATTTACTCCCGACAATTTGAACTCTCAAAGTGTGATGCCTTCTATAATTAAAAGATTAGCAGCACCCCACATCAATCATACTTTGTTTTACAGATTTAGATTACAGCTTACTATAGTTTACGATGGAGGAATGCAATAGAAGGGATGGGCATGAAGAACTAAGAATTGTGCCCTGCAGACTGGTTAAATAGTGGATCTAACTATTTCTCTTCTTTCAGGAGAAATATGAGTTGTTCAAAGAACGAGTAAATGAGTACCGAAAGAGGCACCGAGGTGACTCGAGCCACACTGGCCGAGACCATCCGCCTATCATCGAGGTAATTCTAAATCTAAAATGGGAATTTGCAATTTCTACAGATTTAATTAAGTGAGCTAAGAGTAGGCTCTAGTAAGAAAATTTTAAAAACATACGTCTCAATGTGTATGACAAAAGTCAACGGATGCGACAGGTGATCCGAGGGAATGTCCCTGATGAAGTTATGCAAGCACACCAAGATCCCATGCCTAAGCTGATATACGTCTCAAGAGAAAAGAGACCTTCTCATCACCATCACTTCAAAGCTGGGGCTCTCAACGTTCTTGTACGCCATTTTAATTTTCAAATCGGAAGCAAGCATATCTATTTTCTTCTATCTATGTACAGCCAATAATAATTCGTCGTTGCTCGTCCCGTGCAGCTCCGGGTATCAGGAGTGATGAGCAACTCGCCTTACATTTTAGTGTTGGATTGCGACATGTACTGCAACGACCCTTCTTCGGCTCGGCAGGCGATGTGTTTTCATTTGGATCCGAGATTATCTCCATCGTTAATGCTGGTTCAATTTCCTCAAATGTTTCATAATATTAGTGAGAACGACATCTACGATAGCAAGATCAGACTGTTCTTTTGGGTAAACAAAAAGAATCATATGAAGTTTTTTAGAGTGCAACTTTTCTTCTGTTAGCTAATGATTTTTGCCCTGTTTCAGACATGTTGTTATGGAATGGATGGATTGAAGGGACCTATTTTATCTGGGACTTGCTTTTACATCAAGAGAGAGTCCTTGTATCGTAGACCCATGCAAGAAGGCAAGTAGATCGATCCTTATGACTTTTTTGTTTTCAAGAAAGTAGGGTAGAAGAAGTAAATGCAGTAATGAATTAATTAGCTCGTTTTCCGTCGATCTAACAGGTTATGATCTCATGGATTTAAAGAAACTCTTTGGCCATTCGAATGAATTCATCAAATACCTTTGGCAAAAGGAGAAGCCAAGCAAGAACACCATTGCTGGCGACTCTGCAGCACGGATGAAAGAAACCCAACTGTTAACTTCTTGTGGCTATGAAAATGGCACAAAATGGGGTCAGGAGGCACGTATGATTATAAGAGTCCTTGTTATATGCTATAGATGACTCCATTTCTTATTTTATTTTATTTTACGTTATTTGAGTTTTGTTGGCATGATCTCAGGTGGGCTTCAAGTACTATTCTGTGGTAGAAGACTACTTCACCAGTTTTACCTTACACTGCAGAGGCTGGACTTCAGTGTTTTATTCCCCATCAAAGCCGCAATTCTTAGGGACCGCAACAACGAATTTCAATGACATGTTGATTCAAGGCATGAGATGGTATTCTGGGTTGTCACAAGTTGGTATCTCGAGATTTTGTCCTCTGATCTATGGCTCGTTGAGGATGTCCATTCTTCAGAGCATGTGCTATGCTGAACTTTCACTTTTACCCTTCTATTGCTTGCCAATTTGCTGCTTTGCAACTATTCCTCAGATCTGTCTAGTAAATGGCATCTCTATATACCCTGAGGTAAGTTGACTCCTAGCTCTAGAACATAACATTCTCATTGCCTTCAGCGTATAAATTACGCTTCAATTTTGTTGCTCAATTTATTTGTTTGAAAGAGTTAATCAATGATTTCTTCATTGTCAGGTTTCAAGTTCATATATCATGCTATTTGCCTTCATCTTCCTATCATCCCTTTGTAAGCATCTCTATGAAGTCATCGCAAGTGGCCATTCAGTCCAAATATTCTTGAATGAACAACGAAACTGGATGATCAAGTCAACGACGTGTTATGTATACGGAACCATAGACGCGATTATGACACAAATCGGCATGAGAACAGCTAGCTTCTTGCCTACAAATAAGGTCGATGATGACGAGCAATCGAAGAGATACGAGATGGGGATACTTGATTTTCAAACGTCAATAATGTTTCTGGCTCCGATGGTGACTCTAGTGATATTGAACATGGCTTCCTTCATCGGAGGAGTCAGTAGAGTTCTTACTTTGGGAGGCTTCGACAAACTGTTCATGCAGATGGCACTATCATTTTTCGTCTTAGTGATGAGCTACCCCGTGATTGAAGCGATGGTATTGAGGACGGACAAAGGACGCATTCCACGATCAGTCACCATACTGTCAGCTTTTCTTTCCTTGGTATTGTTGTTGCTAGGTTCAAGTTTTCTCATGTAACAATGAACGTTACGCATAAGAAGTCATGAGTCATTGCAGACCAGGTCCTCAATTGTCATAATTGTTGTACGTTCTGTAGAAAATATTCAGAAGTGACGCTGGATTATCGAGGACTACAATTGTGTAAGCTTTAAATTGACTTATGAGACAATTGCGACAAGATTAGTTGTTCAACGAATTGATTTACGATTGCTGGGCTTGTAGCTCAAAATATAGAATAGCACAGCAGAGTCCTCGTGTTGATTGTTGATGCAACATGTGAACTCTGCAATGTTGCGTCGGAGGAGTCAAGGGGATGTCTTTGCTTTGCGTAGGCCTCGTCAAGGCCGAAGCTCAAAGTTGAATGTGCTAGTTGACAACAAAGTGGCAAAGCATTCCATGCTTAATCGTTCTAAATGGCATGGATTACTTTTACTATATGACTAAGGGAGTTTGAGCAGGCAAATAGTTCAGTTTGTAATCTCTTGGGACTAATGTGGAAGCGCAAACAAACGACCCGATTCAAGTAAGAGATACACTATAAACGAAATGCAACCATAATGGATTTACGTACTTCGGCAGTGTGCCTACTTCACAGCAGAGATCGACAAGATGATGATTCTACTGTAATCAATAAAGAGGAGTACAATTGTTTGAAACACTTACATCAGGTACTGTTCAATCTTAGATAGCAACTAAACCCACAAGAACCAATAAAAATTTAGGAGCTTCTCATGCTCTTGACTCTCTTGAATGCTAACTTTCAAAAACTCTCTAGAGTTCTCACGAATTTCTCTTGTTAAATAAGATCTTAAAACAAGGGTTTTAACAAGTCTATATTGGAAGTTGGGTGCTTGGCTACAGCATTGAAGAAAATAAAAGTGCCTGGGCACTGTCCGCGAGACCAACCATCTTTGTCTGAGCATCCTGATCCGGTTGGCAGCTTGGCCACTCCTCAGTTACGCCAGCTTGGTGGCCTAGTTCTTTTAGGCACCAAGCAGGCAACTTGCATATCTAGCCGTCTGCCTCTGTCCCCATGTCCTCGCAAACACACAGAGTATTCCGAAAATGACGAGCTTGTGTCGATTCCAAATTAAACGAAATTACCTTCAAATCATAATTATCAAAGCTCCAAATTAGCGAGAAGTCCAGCTAATGGCACACCCCATAAATCCACATATATATTATGCCTCTTAAACCTGTCTTTTCTAAAAGATAAAACTCACATCCTTTGTCCCTCTCGAAAACCTCGGAATCCAACTTATATATTACTAGTGTTTCTTTCCAAGGGATTACTCATAGACTTGCTCACAACACTATCGATATGGGAAACATATGATTTAGTGTAAACTATATCATACACATTACTACCTATGGCCCTAGCATAATGAAAAAGGGCGTGCAAGGAGTCCAATGTCGGGGTGGGTTTTTTTAAAGAAGTAACCAGAATTGTCGAATCTATACATAAAGATGGTGGGTTGAGTGAGAAAGCGAACACTAGTGTGCCTGGCTCACCTAAAATAGGAGTTGTCCTTTTCACAGAAATTGAGCCGAGCCATGCGCGTGTAAAAGAATGGGCTTATTCTCGTAAGGATAATGTTAAGTAAAATTTCACATCCCTTAAATGCTTGGTTATTATATATCTTCTTTCTACATGTAATACCTCAGGATGGAAAAGTACTAGAAAAGTACCAAAAAAGTCCTAAGCCTATGGTATTGCTATCAATTCAATTCTAAGTCTTTCAATTAGACTAATTTAGTCTTAAATCTTTTCACATTAACACAAATTCAGTCTATCTTGCCAAATTTGGCAGGACCAAGCTGAAAGTGGATGCCGGCCAGCTGATGATCGCTGACGTGGCAATTTTTAAATAATTTTTTTTTATTTTTTTGATTTTTTTTATTAACTTTTCCTTTTCCTTTTCCTTGTCTTCTTCCTCTTGGCCTTCTTCTTTGATAGTGGCTGACAAGCGTCCAAGCTTGCCAGCCACTAGGCAAAGGCCACGAAGCCTTCATTAGCTGCAAGCAAGGGTAGTGGCCCTTGCCTAAAGCCACAGGTGAGGCAGATTCACCTAGATTTGGGTGAGGCTGCCTTCACCTATGGCAAAGCTAGGGCGAGGTTGGTCTTGCCCAGATATGGGCAAAGCTGCCTCACCTAAAACCTTAGGAGAGGCTAGGCGAGGACTGTGTCCCTCGCAGGTGGCCAGCAAGGGCTTGGCGGTCCTCACCCAATGGCCAGTGAGCCTTTCTAGGGGCTTGTCGACCACTGCAAGAAATCCAAGGACAAAGAAGAGAGAAAAGAAAAGGAAAAAAAAAATAAAAAAATTCGAATATATATATTAAAAATTGTCTTGTCAATGTTCGTCAATAGATGGACTGAATTGGTATAAATATGAAAAGATTTATGATTAAATTAGTTCAATTGAAATGTTTAAAATTGAATTGGTACCGATATCATTGGTTTATGACTTTTTTGATACTTTACCCCACAAGATCTATTAACTTAAGCTTTTAAGTTGGATATTATAACAATTCTTGCAAATATGGCTGATTACCCTACAAGTGTAGAGATTTGGTCACATGAATAAACTGTTACGAACAATTACACGTCTGGAGATCGACAATGCATATGTTTAAGAGAGGTTACATGTATGGCTTGAATTAATAGAACAAGTAAATAATTCCAGTTCAGACGGACAATGGGTATCCAGTATTGACTCTCAATCGTATTGAGCCGTCGAGGATTATTGCTTCGAGAAAGGCAAATACGTTGGTGGTTTGTTTCCGGCAACATACTTCGGAGGAGGCAGTCCATGCTGTACTCTCGTAGCAGATCGGTGCGATCAAGGTTGAAGTCACGATCAAGCCACGTAAATGTCCAAGCAGCCCAAACAAGAATTCTCCTCCTTGAAAGAAGCCCCCACAAGTCTGCGGAACTCGTCATACACCTGATTCTCTTTGGCTAACTTAACACGTATGTCGCAAGAGAGTGATATTTCTTTCCTCTTGTTTATGCGAACTCCCAATGTGCAAAACTGAAAACAGGAAGAGAAAAAACGGCTCAGTGTCGTCGTCGTTGACCTCTTCATTGTGATATTTCTTCTTTGATCACAGGTTTCTTGATTAGTACTTAGCAATACAAATCCAAAGATCATGAAAGTTTGAAATGTAGGCGAGACAAGTTGTAAATACATACTTACACAAGTCTTTCTTTAAAGGAAAGGTATTAAATAGAAGACATTAAAATGTATAAGATTGAATTGACAAAAAGGGTAAACGTCTTCTATTAGCCTGAATGACTACATTGATTGATTGTCAAAGGATATAAGATTAAATTGGCCAAATTAAAAGATTTAGAACTGAATTAACATTCATATAATAGGTTTAGGATTTTTCTTTTTTTAAGATGAGCGTTGTTTGATTTATCTCTTAAGAACTTCAAATTTCAAGAGAAATGGTTTGCATAAGCTAGAATATGTGTAATTTTTAACTCACTTTAAACCTTTGCTCTTTCCTTTTATAGAGCATGAAAATCGAATTTCACATTTAAAATTAATTTTTTTGACTCCCAATCCCCTTTGAAAAGGTGGGGAATCAAACTTCCCACCTCTCCATTTCAATATAAGAAATGTGACCACTAGGGCAATCCTTAGTAGTTTTTAATGAGTTGTTTAAACAGCTATTTTCTTTCACATAAGGATAGGGCTGCAGGAACAAAAAAGAGGAGGATGATACTTTCTTATGGCAATAAGTTCTCAGTATTAGGAGCACATTTTGTCGGGAGAAGTACACTAGAAGTGTCAAAAGTTATGTATAGTACCCACTTCAATGCCAACAAGTTTCTACCAACCCACTTAAGTGTCAAATTGGAACAAAAATGATTTCTTAAGTGTGATTGGCGAAAAATTCCGATCAAATTGATTATATGGCCTTTATAATTAATTTGTTAGAATGACTTGGCAAATTTTCAAAAGAATATAGTCCACGTGGACATAGCCTATGTGGCTAAAATGTCCAAAATGATGTTGCATGACATGCTTTTCAATTCCCTATCTCACTAGACTCAGGAAGCATTGGGGAGAGAGATGATAACAGAGACCACCACCACTGATCATGGAGCCTTTCACAAGGACGCTAAGATCGTGTGGAACCAACTCTGACAAAGGTTCGAAATGGAGCACAAAAAGGTTGAGGTTGGCTTCCCATACATTTGCCGTTTGAAACAAGGCCTAGGATTGGCTTCACACCTTTGCATCACACGCCAAGACCAACTCCATGTCTAATGTCCCTACTTGCTCTCACGTCTTGGTCCATTTGAAACTCTATCCACTTCCTTTGTTCTTGATTTGTCTCCTTGTCATGGAACACCATATGCCCACTAAATGTTTGAGGAAATTACTTTGTTGATGGAGCTGTTTTTTCTTTTTTTAAGCGACCTAACCCCCCTCTTGGGGGTGGGGGCTAAGTTTGTTAGATTTGGGGATATCGTCAACTTCAGGCTGACATCCTTCCATTGACTCAAGATCTCCCAAGCTCAAATCTCATGCGACATTGAGCAATCAATTTACTGGACACTCCTTTCAAGTATTTGATAACTTGAAGCACATTATCCAAGTGAGTAGTTCAAGGAAAACTCATGAACTGGCTCACGACATTGACGGAAAAAGATATATCAGGTCTTGCAGTAGTCAACTTACCAATTAATCTCCAATATTTCATTGGATTATGTAATAATTCTCCATGTTTGGCATCAACTTTCACATTAGGTTCTATATGAGTATCAACTGGTTTTGCTCTAATAATTCCAACCTCATCAAGAATGTAAAGTGAATATTTTTGCTAGGTTAAATTGATACTTATATGCAAGTAGGCAACCTCGATACCTAGGAAATAATGCAAATGACCCGTATCCTTAGTACTAGACTATGTATGCAAAAATTGTTTAAGTTGTTGAATACCATTTGAATCACTACTGGTCATCCATGTATACCACTAGAAGAATACAACTAGTTGAGGAGACAAAATTGAAGACTGAATGATCTACTTAATACCGCTTCAATCCAAACTTGAGTCATCATCATTGAACCTACCAAACTAAGCATGAGGATATTGCTTGAGTCCATACAACATCTCATGTAAATGACATACTAGATTCTTCTCCTAAGCAACAGTTGCTCCGTATACACCTTTTTAGCCAAATCACCATGTAGAACACATTTTTGATATCCCATGGATGAGGAAACCATCCAAAATGCACTGCTAGGGAAATAAAGACACGAACGGATGGAATTTTAGCTATAGGTAATAAAGTGTCATCATAATCAATACCATATGTTTGAGTATATCCCTTGGCAACCAATTGTGACTTCAATCGATCAAGGGTGCCATTGGGGTGAACCTTGAGGGTGAAAACCCAATGGCAACCAACAAGTTGCTTCCTCATAGGTAAGGTAGTGAGCTGTCAAGTGCAATTCTTAATGAGCGCCTTATTTCATCCTTTATGGCTTGTTGCTAGTCAAGATGAGCAAGAGCTTCAACAACACCAATAGGCACATAAATAGAGGATAATGATGAGACAAAGGTATAGAGGGAAGGAGATAAACAATCATAAGATATAAAGTTGGAATTAGGATGATGAGTATGAAAACAATAAGATAAACTAGAGTAAGGTGTATAACGATTCATAGAACAACTAATACAATAATGTGTACCTTTTCAAGTGGCAATGGGTGGATCAAGATTGGGATCAGAGGATGGCACAACAATCGATGAGAGAACAAACGAATCAAATGATTACTGTAATATTGTAGTGGGAGCTACTCCATGTTTATGGTAAGTGTGGTCAACAAACTGAAATTTTGTGGACAATGCTCGAGGGAGTAGATTGGTGGAAGTGTCAATAAGACACACTTGTCATCATGAGGAGGCATTGTAGGGACCATCTAAGTATTATAGTATGGTTGGTTCTCAAAAATTGTCACATCTACTGACACAAACACAAGATGACAAGTAGGACTGTAACATTTATAGCCCTTATGAATTGGAGAATATCCAACAAAGACACATTTTTCAACATGAGGGTCCAACTTATCAAGGCCTGGAGTTAAAGAATAAACAAAACAAACACAACCAAAGACACGTGGAGATAATGGGAAGGGAAAACAATTTGGATGTAAAATGGAAAAAAATGTGTCTCCTCTTGAAGAATGGAAGTTGGAAAATTAAGAAGCAAGCCGTAAGGACTTCATGGCCCAAAAGGTTGTCAGTACATGCATATGAAACATAAGACAATGAGCAACATCGAGAAGATGTCAATTTTTGCATTTAGCTACACACCATTTTGATGTGGTGTATATGAACAAGAAATCTGTCGAATAATGCCATGGGAATCAAGAAAAGCTCAAAAACAAGAAGCAATAGCAAGATACTCTTCAACATTATCTGACCGCAAAGTTTTGACAGAAGTATGATATTAATTCAACACCTCAAGATAGAATAGACAAAAGCAATTAAAAACCTTAGTACGGTCTTTCATTAAGAACAACTAGGCCATTCGGGAAAAATCATCCACAATTGTAACAAAATATCTAAAACCAAATATATCAAAAACATGACGCGAACCCCATACATTTGAGTGAACCAACTTAAAGAGACTAGACTCAAGACTCTAAAAACGAAAAGGAAAAGAAACTCTGTGGTGTTTACCAAACTTGACAAGCTTCACATTCAGACATATTTATAGACTTAAACTCAAGAAACAAACATTGAAGAATGTTCGGTGGTGGATGACTAGCACAACAATGCATCCGATACATTTCAAGGGATGTGCACTTCATAACTACTACAACAATCACCTTCTTGTCAAGATAGTTTGGGACATTTCATTCATATGCCCCACCAATCATCTTTCCAATCCTTAGATTTTAAAAGACACAAAAAGAATTTAAAAAAAAAAAAAAGTTATGAAATGAGTTAGTTCTTTAGTTAATCAACAAACATAAATCAAATAATATGGAGATTTGAGATGAAGAACGGGTGATAAAAAAGAGATGAACTCGAATGAGCATCTCCCATACCAGTAACTTGGGAATTTGAACCATTAGCTAACATAACAAAGTTCGACACCCTAGGAGGTGTGGAATGTAATGAAGATAATAATTTAGAGTTACCGGCTTTATGATGAGTAGCTCCAAAATCTATAACCCAAGAGTCCGACACAATAGAAAGTAAATAAGATGAATTACCTTTTAAGGTATTTGTCGGAGTTGCAGTGGGAGTTGAAGTTCCTATCACATGTTGCGAGCAAATCCAAGCATCATGCTTAGGATGTGTCAATGTAACAAAATCTCTTGTATTCTACACATTATTAGGATATGCTTAAGCCAATGAGGAAGAATCTTCCATCTCAACAAATGCAGCAGCTTAGGATGAAACATGTAGTAATAAACTTATGTATGTTCAACCCTTTGATAATGATTACAATAGCAAGATCCAAAGCCATCAATACATCTATCATGACCACCATGACTTCCACTTTAAACAAAACCATGTCCATGACCCCAATAACCCAACCACAAGCTCTACGTCCACTAGAGCCATGAGAAATCATGGCACTTGTCTCTAAAGTTGTAGTTGAGATCTTGTTGGTACGTGTCAAGCGAAGGGCTTGAGAGAAAACCTCATCAACTATAGAAAGGGAGTCTTTAGACATAATTCGTTGATGAAGTGGAATATTTAGGCCCCGGTTCTTTAAGAAACAGTAACACTTGAAGATCCTTCTAGCATTTGATTAGAATATTTAGATGAGCTGAAGTAGGAATATAAGTATCTAGTTATGGGCAAAGTATAGTGAAACGAATGTATTAGATAGAGATTGATCTCCACATTGAAGATCAAATAAGGCCTCCCATGTGTCACACACTCGTCTCATATTATTCTGGTCAAAGTAAAGTAAAGCACATTTTTCCCAAACTTCCTTAATAGAATTGAACTTAATGAAGTGAGGACTAATTTTAGGATCCATACTATTCCGCGATAGTGTACAAATCATCACATTTCTTGCAACCCAGTCATCTATCTTACTCTTATTTGAAGAGATTGTAGACGTAAGATAATCATTCTATCTAATGGTAGTAAGATAAACTTCTACATCTTTAGACCAAGATGGATAATTAGTTACATCCAACTTGATAGACGTCAATTAAAAATGCGTCAAACCAGTAGATGATCTAGAAGTCATCAGTATCAACTCCACTAAATTCTAGTCATACAATCAACCAAACAGGTTGAACATAAGATACAATTGGACCCAAGAGTAATGTTACAATAATCAAGCGCTTAACTCCAATTGTGCAATTAGCCACAAAATGATAAACAAAAATGAGGTTTCAATTGATTCACCATTGACTCATGATAATTTATCAAGAGGCCACAAAATTATATACTCGGTATCAATGAATTATTGTAAATCATCTAACACTTCAAAGGTTACTAGGCACATATCAACTAGCACTTCAAGGAACAATATGCTGCAATGAGAAGTCATATAAGTACATTGGATAACATCCTATGTTGTCCCCATTTTGTTTTGTTCTGTTTTTTTTTTTTAAGAAACCCTAGCAATTGAATGAACTGGGATGCCCTCGAACTCATCAAGACGCACAAATACTAGTCAAATCTTCAAGACACATGAATACCAAATTTACTCATTGTTCTTCAATTTCTTCATCATGGAAGAAGGTTGAGCACCTAACTATTTTGCTAGATAGGCTCTAGCGATTGACACTGGTCGCCGGTTCAATCCAAATCTGGTGGACACGTGTCAATTGTTGATGACGACAATGATGGTGGCTAGATGGCAATGGCGACAGTGGTGGCTAAGTGGTGATTGTGGTGGTTAGGTGGCAATGGCAATAGTGAAGTTGGTTGTGGTGGTGGTGGGGTTGAAGATCAAGGTTTTTTTATTAGCTCTAATACCATGTTGAAATAAATAAATCGTTATATTGTATTATCCTAATTAAAATGATTACAAGAACATATATACATGTATACATATATATGAGTAACCCTCTCAACATAATATAACAATTGACTATTCTACCCTTATTATTATTTCCTAACAACGGTAAAGTGGCAAAAGCATTTCATGCTTAATGGATTGAAAATGGCATGGATTACTTTTTTACTATGACTTAGAGAGTTTGAAGAGGCAAATAGTTTATTTGTTCTTTCTTAGGACTAATGTAGAAGTGCAAACAACCGATGCGATTTGAGTAATAAATAAATTATAAAATGAATTTACGTGATTCGACAATGTGCCTATTTCATGGCACAGATTGACAAGATGGTTCTACTATAATCAACAAAGAGAAGAGTACAATTGTTTGAAACACTTACATCAAGTATTGTTCAATCCTAGATAGCAACCAAACCCACAAGAACCGATGACAAAATAAGAGTTTCCCACGCTCTCAACTTTTTTGAATGATAACTTTAAAGACTTTCTAGGATTCTCACAAGTTTTTCTTGTTAAATAAGATCTCACTAAGGTTTTAACAAGTATAGATCGAGAGTTGGGTGCCTACAGCACTAAAGAACATAAAAGCTCTAGGGCATTGTTCGCGAGCCCAAGCAGCTTTGTCTGAGTGTCTAGATTTGGTTGGTAGCTTAGGGGGTGCATAATAACCAAAATTTACGTTCCAGAAATAGTTTTTCTATTCCAGACCTGTTTCCGGAAGAGAAATCCGTTTGATAAACATATTCAGTTTTTCTATTTCTAGAATAGATTTCTATTCCAGAAATAGGTTTGGAAGAGAAATCAGAAGCTAAAATTTTCTAATTTTCTAATTCTGAAATAGAGATCAGAAATAAAAATTCTTCTCATCCTTCGTCAATCGGTTCTTCATTCGTCGCCACTGACACCGTTTGTCGGTTGCTTGTCGCCGCCGCCACCGGTCGCCGCTGCCGCTAGTCGCTGGCTGCTGCCCTCGGTCGCCACCGGCCGCTCGTTGCTGCCACGCCGCCGCCCGCCGCCCACCGCCCGCCACCGCAGGCTGATCGATAACCCCCACCCGCCACCTGCCGTCGCTGTCGCCCACTGGCCCCGCCACCGGTTGCTGGTCACCTGTCGCTGCCGCCGGCCGTCGGTCGTTGCTACCACCAGCCGCCGCCGTCGCTGCCGCCCTCCAGTTGCCAATCATCGGCCGCTGCCGCCACCACCGTTGCCGATCGCCCGCCACCGCCGCCGCCGCCAGCTGTCGGCCGTCCATCCCTGCCGATCGCCGGTCCACCGCCATCTGAAAGGAAGAAATTTTGTGTCATTATCAAACAAATTTCTATTTTTAGAGTAGAAATTTTGTGTCGTTATCAAACGGCTATTTTTTTCTTAGAAAATCTTATAAAATAGAAATAGAAAAATTTATTTTTGTTCCGTAAACTATTTCTAACGGGAGAATGGTTGTCATGCACCCCCTTAGTCACTCCTAAGTTGCACCTGCCTAGTGGCCTGGTTCTTCTAGGCACCAAGCAAGCAATCTTCTCGAATATCTAGGCGTCTGCCTTTGTCTCCATGCCCTCGCAAACACATAATGTATCTCGAAAATCACGAGCTTGTGTCAATTCCAAATTAAGCAGAATTACCTTCGAGCCATAATCAACAAATCTATACCTCCCAACTAATGGCACAACCAGCATAGTCGAACACATAACCTGTGAAGGTGCTCCGCCCATCCAAGTTACGAACAAGATCTGAATCCACATGTTTGTTATGCCTCTTGAGCGTGTCTTTCCCCAAAAGTCAAACCCACGTCCGTTGTCCCTCTCAAAAATCTCAAAATCCATTCCGTAGCCTCCTCATGTTTCTTCATGGACCTGCTCACAATACTAAAATCATGGAAACATATGATCTAATGCAAACCATATCATACATGATACTACCTAAGGCGCTAGCATAAGGAACAAGGGTGGGCAAGGAGTTTGATGTTGAGGTGGGTTATTTGAAAGAAGTAATCAAAATCGTTGAATCCATACTTAAATGTGGTGCGTGAGGTGAGAGACCAAACACTAGTGTGGCTGGCTCACCCAAAATAGGAGTTGTGCCCTTTTCACAAAAATTGAGCCCCAAAAGATTGGTTTATACTTGTAAGGACAATGTTAAGTAAAATTTCACATTGCTTAAATACGTGGTTATTATATATCTTTTCTACATGTATGTGGTTATTATATATCTTATCTTCATGTAATATCCCTCGATCTATTAATTTAAGTTTCTAGGTTGGATATTCTTACAATTCTCATGAACATGGTCGATCACCCTACAAGTGTAGAGATTTGGTCGCGCGAATAAGCCATTGAGAACAATTACATGTCTGGCCATCGACAATGCATATGTTTAAGAGATATCGCTGGCATGGGTTTAATTAATAGAACAAGTAAAAAATTCCGGTTCAGACAGACAATGAAAATCCAGCATCGACTCTCAATCGTATCGAGCCGTCAGGGATCATTGCTCCGAGAAAGGCGAGCTGGGCCAAGCCCCGAAATTACGTAGGTGGGTTGCTTCTTGCAACATCCTTAGGTGGAGGCAGTCGACATGCTGGACTATCGTAGCAGTTCGGTGTGAACAAGGTTGATGTCGCGATCAAGCCACGTAAATGTCCAAGCAGCCCCAAAAAGAATTCCCCACCTTGAAAGAAGCCTCCACAAATCTGTAGAACTTGTCATATACACCTGATTCTCTGTGGCTAATTTAACACGTACGTCGCAAGAAAGTGACTTCTTTCTTCTTGTTTATGCGAACTCCAAATGTGCAAAACTAAAAAGACGAAAAGAGAAACGGCTCAATGTTGTTGTCATCGACCTCTTCGTCGTGGTATTTCTTCTTTGATCGCAGGTTTCTTGATATGTACTTATACATCCACGTCCAAAGACCATGAAAGTTTCAAATGCAGGCGACACAAATTATTGATACATACATACATAATTCTTCTTTTAAGGAAAAAGGTAGTAACGTAAACAGAAAAACGAGTTTTGTGCTGATTTCTCAGAACTGAGTCAAAGGCATTGATCTAAACTTTCTTTTATAAAAAAGCAAAAAGAAATAGGGTTCGTGCTCGAAGGTTCAATTAGGAATGAACTGGCAGTGGAAGCAGTTACAGCACTCATGTTGCTGTCACCGACGATGTGCTCCTCCTTCCATTTGTCTTTGACATGATCCCATCAATTACGATCTTGATTCCCATTTGAATAATATTATCAAACTCGAAATAAATAGCAGCCGTCTTCTCTCTCTCCCTCTCTCTCGCCATGAATCGAGGACGTGGTCAAAGCTCGAAAAAGAAAGGAAAAAGCTGTACGAGATAGATGCCAAATTCTTGACAAAACGCGTTTTGAGGCCGTCTAGGTCTGATGTCTTTTTTTTTTTTTTTTTTTTTGGTAAGGCGTCTAGGTCTGATGTCCATGCATGAAGAACGAGTAAAACCTCCCCGCTAATTACTAATCAGCACGCAAACAGACACCAGATAATGGTAATGACTAATGAGCAACCAAATGATAAGGACACAAATGTCTTACGTCAAATCATTCTCTTAAACTGCTCCTCGAAGAACCTTGTCATTTTTCTATAGCCACCAGACGCTACTACATAAAATGTGATAGTTGTTCATCAGTTGAAAGTTTCTTGCTAAAATTTTAATTAAATGATATTAACACTGCTTAAAAAGCAAAGGATGGCGAATTACGGCACGAACGAGAGTTTTCCAAGAAATGGGTTAAGATAATTGGTCCTCAAGTCACGCCTAGAAACAATTGGATCAAGAGGTTTCTATTGAAATTATAATCTTTAAATCAAATTACCTACGTACGAGTTATCTTCAATATTGGAAAGTGAAAACGAGTTGATATGCAGAATCTCCTCGGCCCAAAAATGGACACTTGAGTATGCTGATTGACGGCAACTTTGGCCAAAGAAGAAAACATAGCTGATGGTAAAATTCCCAAAAGTTTATTTTCTTGTGACACGAGAAGTAAGTGATAGTGATTTTTATTATAAGTTATTAGCCTTAATGAATTGCATAACGCTGTCATGTGTTTCGGAATAAAATTTGAATTGGATAATTTTAGAAACTTCTGGTTAATATAAACCCCTTGAGCTCTTAGTTCTATCAAGTTTGATCTGAAAAAAGAAAAAGAAAAAAAGTAGAGTGAAAATGCCGCGAACAGACTTAAAAGTTTTCGGTGCCCCTCAACCATGAGTGAGAATACTATTCTCGGCGTGCCTACTTAGAACTTGATTATTAAATCTGCTATTTTCAGATGGCGATGACTTTGCAATAGAAGGATGAATTCCTGCTCAAACGTAAAAGATTGCTCGCATCATCGCAAATGGCAGATTCAACCATATGAATCAAATCAAACATGGGTTTCGTGACTTCATTTTGACGTCAAGAGCTTGCTCCGATAGACTGTAGAATAAGAAGGCCCTTTTTTCTTGAAAAAGAGTGTGAACAAATTCTATGGAGATCAGTTCACATGAAAAATATAGGACTCTTCCCTCGTGCGTAGGATTACCATTACTAACACTAGTAGCTAAACGTGTTGTGGACTACTATATTTGTGTCCTCTTCAAAAAGATAAACTTACACAGTCACTTGCCTTGTAACTACTGCGCCTTGTAACTTCTCCGTTAAGAAAACTTTCGTTTGAAAGCTAGTGGGGGAGGATCTTCTTTTACTGTACATGAGAGATTGAGAGAGAGAGAGAGAGAGAGAGAGAGAGAGATAGAGAGGCTAGAGAGATGTATTAAGAGAGACCCGTCAAACAGCCGGCCAAAAGAATGGCTCTCGTAACAAAGGCCAAATTTTATGTCTATATATACATATCCGCTAAATCCAAGCTAGTAATGCCAATGTCTTCTAATTGTCGTCATTTCATATATCCCTCCCCACCTTTTTCCTCCATATTAAAACCCTCTTTCTCTCTCCCTCCCTACCCCTCTCTCTTTCTCTCCAATTGCTATCACCCGTCAACATATTCTTCTTCTCCCTAGAAATTCTTTCTCGGCGGTTTCGGGATAGCAAATTGGAAAAAACTTCGTCTTGAGAAAGAGAAGAGGGTTTCTAATGGAACCAGGGAGGCTGTGCTCAGAGTCATCGAGCGAAGAAAGTGATCCGTTTGAGCAACTGAAGGAGGAAGGGAGCGTCAAACGGTCCTACGAATGCACGTTTTGCAAGCGGGGCTTCACAAACGCCCAAGCTCTGGGCGGTCACATGAACATCCACCGGAAAGATAGAGCCAAAGGAAAGCAAGCTCCAAGTGCTGCTCCCAATATGCGGAAGATCTATGATCCTTATGTTATCGCATCTAAGCATTTCGGATTGAAATCGGGCCAAGGCAAAGATGACGAAGCACAAAGAAGTTATAGTCACCAGGGTTTGCAAACATCTGCTATGAACCCTAGAAATTATCTGGAAAGCTTGCACTCTTTGCAAAAAGGAGATGACATTATATGGGATGCTAGCCTTAGCCTGCAAATCGGCCCATCAAACATGGAGCATACTGGTGAAGTGAAGCGAGATGAGAATCGGGAGGAAGTTGATCTGGAGCTCCGACTCGGCCGCGACCCCTAATTTATTATGCTTTGATTTAGGTTTGAGAAATTTATAATTATTGTACAGATGATATTCTTTTGGGCTTGCTATGTATTCTATAAGGAGTGGGAACGTTGATTTCAAGGGTTTTATGAAGGAGGCTTACAGCATACCGTGAGTTGAATCTTAACTCAGAGTACCGTTTTACCAAGGTAATGGAAATGTGACTATTTTTCTCTAATGAGCTTTTCTTTTTCATGCTTTGTCTGCAGCACAAGTTAAAAAAAGCAACGTACATGTGCTGAGTTTGTTTAACTTATAGAGCAAATTTTTTTTTTTTTTTGTTTCTCAGCAACACAACTTATAGAGCAATCGACACAATAAGAAACACGGCAATCTGTTGATTAAAAACTATATTTTGCCAGATGCATGACAAAGAAACCATCAGAAGTTGATTCTTATTTGAAATGGTGATTAGCATCAAATTCATGTTTGATCTCCTGTTGTATGATTGCCCCTTTATTTTCCTAAGGGTTATAAGAAGGCTCTGCACTTGAGAAAGATACTACATCTGTTTACCTTACCAGTTGCTGCTGATCCAAACTTATGCCAAGTTCTCCAGAAAGAGAGGCAAAGATCGATGCCGGGTATTTGATTATTCACGTTCTTCTGTTCATCAACAAACAAGGTCAAGATTTGTTTTAAGCATTATCTGGGTGTTGATAGATCAAAGAGAGATGATTGTTAACTAAGAAGAAAGAGTAGATGTAAAGTATGAGTTCTTGACTTAAGCTGAAGCATCCCTTATGTTTTGGCATAAGCACTCTTTTATGTGAATGCTGGGAACATAATCATGACAAAAACAGAAAAATTCACTCTTCTTTCACCTCTACAGATAGTTTCTTTTACTATTCTTTCCATCTGAAATTCCCTTTTCTCTCAGATAAATTATTCAAGAATCCGCATGCGTTCCCTTGCATATATATAATTTGCTCAAAAGATCATATTGTCATTTACGGTCGCATAATTAGTAAATTATGTTGGTCTGCTGACAAAGAAGTATTTGAGAAAGGTCGACTTCTTCATATTCTCCTAGTAATAGACGATATAATGGATTTGACTATGCCTTATATAGCCGATTCCTGGATGCTGTCAAATTAATTAATACCTGATAATAGTTTTTCGACACAATATACCAGCACTTTCTTCAAAAGGCAAATTGAAAATATGATTACGGTCGTCCTACATTATGTAACGTGTTGGTGTTATACAAATGTTTTTATGCAAAAGAAAATCTTCACGTTTATGTTACAAATTTTTATGCGTGTGACTTTAGAACTTTATTGGATTTAGTCAATGATTACGGTTTTTTATGTTGTTACTGAAAGTTAATTAGGTAATTAAAGTGATGCATAAGATATGAAATTACTTATCAAGATTAAGATAGCTAACGAATGCCTATATGCCATCAAACTTTCCATTTAGTGAACCTATGGAGGGGCTAATATTGATTGATTTTTCTCAAACCGTCCTTCCATCCAATATAGAGTCGTTCTTTTCCTTCTTTAGTGTGCAAAAAGTGAAGCTATATAACGAAGATTTTGAAATCATGCACAAGGTAATCTTAGCAATAGGGGCATTGCTCATGGATGCAAATTAGAGTATCTAAATAATATTATGGAAGTTAAGATTTGAAGATGAAAACAAATCCCCAACATTCCCCCTTTCTAGCTATTTTTATTTCCCCTTTTCTATACGTCTCTCTTATTTTATTTTATTTTCAATTTTTTTACTAAACATATAAGTGCTTTTCACTTTTTCAGGGGGATTTATCTACTTATTGGAAGTTTCAGAGTTTTTATAGGACATACGATTATTAATTAAGAAAACACCATTTTTTAAGGACTAATCCTCCACCAAGTCCACTTCCTCAATTTTGGGCAAACTTGGCTCCTCTTTCTCGCACTTGTCATGAGTTGTCATTGTAAACATAAGCATTTGGCATATTATTCTCCTTTCAATCCCACATTCTACTCCTTCCCCCTTTGAAAGGATTAAAGATTATAATTAAAACACCCCGCGTTTATCTATTTATTGATTACTTTTTCCCTCCCTATTCCACCCCTTAAAAAGTCAATCAAATGATAATTTTAAAAACAAAGCTTCTTTTAATCATTTGTCCGCTCTTCGAGCAGTATATGACATTAGAGCGATGCTGCCCAAATTAAGATTCGTTTCGGCTTTTTTCGAACGTCAAAAGAATCATGGTCGGCAGGGGGCAATCTGTCCCGGTAGATCGGTCCCGGTCAACTTTTCTTTGACGGGTCAATGGCGGAAGAGGTCCCTCGTCGTGACTTTTGCTCCCTCTCTCTCTCTCTCTCTCTCTCTCTCTCTCTCTCTCTCTCTCTCAACCAAGTCAACCTCAATCGCAAAAGGAGTAATTCACATAATGCATGTCTTATAGGACCATGACAAGATAGTAGTGTGACCTACTCGTGGTTGGTGCCCAACATAGTTCGGCTCCGGTTGTTGAACCGTGCCGGTGAATTCGATTCAGGGAGGCGAATTTAATAAGTAGGATTATGAATTTAATTGGAGTATACTTTAGTATACTTTTTTTTTGGCTTTTTATCAAGACGATGTTGCTTTCATTTTTTTTTCTCTTGATTTCTTATCGGCTTGAGACCTTGACCAACGCAAAATTGATGAAAGTGGACGAGAATCAAGATCCCTAAATAAAATAAAATAAAATAAAATAAAATAAAAAAGAAGAAAAACACGAAAATTGTAAACTCAAACCAATTCCATTTTAAATCAAAATACACTGAAAATTTCAGTTCAATTTGGTTCCAAATCCATTTTTAGTTCAATTTGGTTTTTCATCCCCACCGAATTGGGCCGAGCCATGCTTACCTTGAGTCGTAAATTGGCCTCTTCATAGCATAACCCGATTTTATGAGAATGATGATACTTTCCTTCAATTTTAGGGGTACAATTTTCCACCAATGCATACCCATACCCCCAAAATACCCTTGTTCGATATATCATATACTCACCCATAGAGCTCCCTTCACTACACCTAGCTTTGACATCAAACCATACAACAACCCATAACCCAAACCTAGATCTACCAAAACAAGCAACTATACGGGTTAAAGATGGACAAACTCAAAGAAAACCAACTCTGTCTGGCAGCATTATGCAGAAGTATGGGGGATCTCTGGTTAGAAGATGAAGTCACGGAGCTGGATGCCCACATGCCTGACAAAGATAAACAGGAAAGTGAACTAACTTTGTATGGAAAACTGCTTTCTAAACCAAATGTCAATTTTCAAGCTTTTATCAACACAGTGAGGAAGGCATGGAAAATAGATTCTGTCAAATGTGAAGTTATTGAACTGGGTTTTTTCTCCATCTTATTTGAATTGCTGGAGGACAAAAAAAAAGAGTTGTAGAAAATGGGCCTTGATCATTTGCAAGTAACTTACTTGTCCTCTTGGAAGGTGATCTTGACATCCCTGAACATTGCTATGACTTTTCTCATAATGCCTTTTGGGTGCATATATTGGGGTTACCTCAAGCTCAGATAAACGAAGATTCTATTCAGAACATAGCCTCAAAACTAGGCAAAGTGGAGGAGGTAAAATTGGATACTCGGAACAATAGCTGGCGCAAGGTAGGCAAAGCAAAAGTCAGCCTAAATCTGTCAAGCCGCCTAAAGATAGAAACAATGGTTAACTTAGGAGGGAATAAATGGTGGGTGGATTTTAAATATGAAAGACTACTTCATTTCTATTACTCATGTGGTCGAATTAGGCATTACGCCAATTTCTGCCCTGAAATACCTTATGAAGAGACAGGGTTGGCTCAAGACAAACTAGGAAAGTACGGCTCTTGGCTGAAAACAGAAGTTAGAGAACCCATCCCTTGGTGGAAGGCCTTTTATGGGTAAATTGACACCAACATGAAGAGGAAGCAATGGTGCCTGGAACCCCCATGCCATCCATTGATAAAGCAACCAGATCAAAACCATTCGCCGTTGAACCAGAGGCCTTAGCCATAATTTTACCCACTGTCCTAGCAAACGAACTAGGAGATGATGTATGGATGGATGATCATGGCTTCCCAAATAAGGGGAAGAGACCTCAGCAAACCCAGCTCTTGCTTCTTCCCTCGATTGAGGAGGACAAAGGGGCTAAATACCTGAAGAAAAACAAAAACAAACTCAAAACCCCAGTGACAAAAAAATAGAAAATGGTTAACCCTTACGAGAAAAGATCATCTTCAATTCAGCTTTTAGATGAGGAGAACTTATTGGATACCCCTATCCAATCGATGGAAGGCATTCTGGAACGGGCTTTGGTGGCTAGCCCTAATAAGCTACCGGGTTATACATGAAGATCATTTGCTGAAACTGTTAGGGCATGGGCACACCCCTAACAGTTTAGCACCTTAGAGCCTTAGTGGCTCGAGAGAGGCCCAACTTGGTGTTCCTTATGGAAACCAAGAATAAAGAAAGCAAGGTTGATCGAGTATGAAAGAGTCTAAAGTTCGGCTACTCTACTATAATCAGTCCAATGGAATTGCAGGGGGATTAATTCTAATGTGGGATGATCAAGTACAAGTGGAAGTTATGGCATGCTTTGGGGAGATCATTGATGTAACGTGTAAAGTTCTCAGCAGCGGTGATCAAATGAGAATATCATTTCTACATGCATCTACCTCCTTCAAAGAGAGAATTAAGCCTTTGGCAAATGCTATCCTCAATTAACTCATCCAACAACCTACCTTAGCTTTGCATGGGAGATTTTAATGAAGTTCTTTATTATTGGGAAAAAGTTGGAAGAAGAGAAGCAGATAGACACATAATGGTGGCTTTTTGTGCTTTCATGGACTCATGCTCATTAATGGACATGGAAAGTAAAGGCTACAAATTCACCTGGACAAATAATAGAGAAGGAGATGACCTAGTGAAGAAAAGACTTGAGAGAGCTTTATGCAATTGGGCATGGAGAGTACAATTTCCAAACACGGAGGTCCTTGCTTTACCGACGATTGGTTCGGATCACAAGCCCCTTGCTACTTGCATTGGAACCAAACACTACAAGAAGAAAGAAGGAGTTTAGATTTGAGGTATACTGGCTTGAAGAAAAGGAATGTATAGATGTGATCTAAGAGGCTTGGGGAAAAAACAACATATACCAAACAAACTTTGTAGGAAAAGTGAAGAAAGTTGCAGCTGATCTAGCCACATGGAGTCGAGGAAAATTCCACAATGCACTCCGACAAATAGATTTACTTAAGCAAAGACTAACGAAGTTGACTAACAAGGAGGAAGAGCAATATGACAGAGGGAAGTACAAAAAAGTGGTTGGAAAAATAGAAGGTCTTTGGCAACAAGTGGAAATGTATTGGAGCATGCGGTCAAGAATCAAGTGGATGAGGTGGGGTGATCAAAACACAAAATTTTTTCATGCCACGACTGTACAAAGAAGAATTAGAAACAGGATCTCTATGGTACGAATCGATGATACTACATGGAGCCGTGAGCCTTCAACCATAAAACAACATATCAGGGCTTTCTAACAATCTTTATATACCACAATGGGGGAGAGAAATTATCAACCTATCCTTGATCAATGCATACAACTGGTAAGCAACAAGATGAATGAAGGCCTAATCAAGCCTATCTCCGAGGAAGAAGTAAGAGGTGCCGTCTTTCAATTGGGAGCTACTAGAGCACCAGGATTGGATGGACTCAATGGATTATTTTACCAAAACCAGTGATCGGTGGTTCGGGACGGCATTTTCAGAATGGTAAACTCCTTTTTCAGCCAAGGTACTCTTGATCCTGAATTGAATAAGACCCATATCACTCTTATCCCTAAAGTAGCACACCCTAAAAGTATAAATCAATACAGGCCTATCAATCTTTGCAACTTCAGTTATAAAATCATTGCCAAAGTTATGGCAAATCGATTAAAACCCCTCCTCCCAAACCTAATCTCCCAAGAACAAAGTGCTTTTGTTAGTGGTGTTAAATCCAAGATAATATTTTCATTGTTCAAGAGGTCCTACATAAGCTAAGAGTGAGAAAAAGGAAGCGGAAGTTCCAGGTAGACCTTAAAATCGACATGCAAAAAGCCTTTGATAGGGTCGAATGGGATTTCTTATGTGATTATCTGCTAAAGCTGGGATTTAGTAACAAATGGGTATCATTAGTCAAACAATGCATCTCCACGGTCTCATATAGTGTGAGAATAAATGGGGACCTTTGCACTCCTTTTAGCCCATCTCGAGATATCTAGCAAGAGGACCCATTATCTCCCTATCTCTTTATCCTCATGGCCAATGCTCTTTCATCCCTCATGACAAAAGCAATTGAAGACCAAACTATCAAGGGTATCAAACTAAACACAACTTACCCCACTCTGTCTCATCTCATATTCGTTGATGATGCTATATTCTTCTTAAATGGTACAATTGCTAAAGCCCAAAATCTAGCCAACATCCTAAACCAATACTGTTTTGCCTCGGGTCAAGCCATCAACCTAAACAAGTCAGGGATTTTCTTCGGGAAGGGCTGCCCTCATCTCTTAAAATCAAACCTAGCAAATGAATTAAGGGTTCCTATCATGGAAAAAATAGGGAAATATCTAGGAATACCTTTAGATTGGGGTCGGACCAAAAAAACATATGTTTGCTTGGGTCCTTGCTCGTGTTGAAAAGAAACTAGAGGACTAAAAAGAAAATCTAATATCCAAGGCAGGGAAAGAGATCCTCATCAAGACAGTAATCCAAGCTTTGCCACAATATGTTATGTCTCTCTTTGAAATCCCCATATCTATATGTTGGGCAATAGGACAACGAATATCCAAGGCAGGGAAAGAGATCCTCATCAAGACAGTAATCCAAGCTTTGCCACAATATGTTATGTCTCTCTTCAAAATCCCCATATCTATATGTCGGGCAATAGGACAACGGATATCCAACTTTTGGTGGAAGCAAAATTCAGCAAAGAAATGCGTTCATTGGAAGAATTGAGACCTTTTGAAAACCCGAAAAGACTGTGGAGGCATTGGCTTTAGAGATCTTGTGAACTTTAACAAATCTTTGCTAGGGAAACAAGCTTAGTGGTTGATTCTAGCCCCAGAAGCCCTATGAAGCAGAATTTTAAGGAGCTTATACTTTCCAAGAGATACCTTATGGAGTGCCCATAAAGGTCACAAACTGTCTTGGGGATGGCAAAGTCTCTTGATGGGTAGATAAGTGATCAAACCCTCAACTAAATGGGATGTAGGAGATGGGGAGAAAATAAGGATTCAAGAGGACTGCTGGTTAACCTTGGGAAAGATTGGTGGTCCTTCAAATAGAGACGACCCACAAAGGGTGGTGGAATTGATAGACCAAAATACCAAAGAATGGAATGCCCATAAAATTAATATGACCTTTGGTGAGAGTGTGGCAAAGGAAATACTAGCGACTCCTCTTAGTCTATCCCCGAAACCTAATAAATTAGTCTAGATGACAAACGAATCAGGATCCTACACAATTAAGAGTAGCTATAATCTACTTAGAGATCACGAGAAGACTTCATCAGCACTGCTACCCTCCACTTCCTACTAGACTCCCAAAACACTATGGCATGAAATCTAGGAGCTACAGACCAGCCCCAAAGTCCAATTCCTAGTATGGAGTCTGTGTAACAATGCTCTCCCTACCAAAAAAAATCAATTCAAGAGGAAGATAATACCCGATCCAAGATGCTCAATCTGCCATCAAAACTCATAATCGGTCAAGCATTTGTCTGCGTTATGCAGCTGGACAAAAGCGATTTGGTCAGACCCGAGACTACAAATCAACACCTCCCCAAAGAAGATGACCCTTCTAGACAAATGGGTTATGGAAGTCCTTACCTCGATGGTGGATCCTCAGGCAAAAGCTTTTTTCGTTGAGATTGTATGGAAGATTTGGAAAGCAAGGAACACCTTGATTTTCCAAGCTCGTCGGCCAAACCTCAGGCTAATTTTCGAAGATGTGACTTCCATGAACCTTCTGTTCAACAATCGGCTCCTACGGAATAGAACCCATCAAAGCAAGATGAGGCCAGATCTAACAAACAACGACCCTAAAAGGTCCCATACTTGTACAATCAACGTTGACAATGCCTGGTGCAGCTCCACAATGTCTGGTTCGGTAGCAAGAGTTGTTCGAAACAGCAGTGGACTCCTCATTGACGGCTTTGCAAAACCCATCCATGCGCCCTCTGTCCTAATCGTCAAAACCCTAGCGGTGAGAGAAGGTTTACTTTGGCTGCAACACTTCGAATAGGACAAAAGCGCATGTTATGCCATGTACTTGGAAAGTGCAAAAGAGTTCCAACTCACTTCAAATAATCTAGAAGCAGTTCAAGGCATTCTGGGCCTAAAAGAATGTGTATGGGCTGCATAAGCAATAACTAAGGACTGCAAAACTCTCTTGAAGCACATGCCTAGCGTCAAATTAGCCCACGAGCCTAGAAAAGCCAATAGAGCAGCGGATTGGGTTGCAAAAGCCCACAGAGTAGGAGAACTTCCCCTTAACTAGATAAACTGCCCCCCCTTTTCTTTCATTAATTTTATGCTTAGATGTCGAAACTTTGTGGTATTCTGATAGTGGTTAAGTAATGAAAGTTATCTCTTTCAGACCAAAAAAAGAAGTAATTGAATGCTTGGAGGACACATATTTTGGATTCGCTCAAGCCTAGCCTTACCATATTCCATGCATGCTCAAACATTGATTAAGGGATGCTTTTCATTTTGTTTTATGTTGTTCGTATGGTTAACATATTTGATGTGAGTGTTCTCATGGATATAGGGTAACATGGAGTTAGAACTACCACGCCAACATCCTCTCTAGATAGCAATCCCAAATTGGGTAATATGTAATTAATCTTGCAACAAAAGATTGGCCATTAATTTAGCAGTAAAGCGAACCATTAATAATTGCATTGTCACACTTTTTATCGATTAGATGTAGTGACCTCACCTATCATAATGAACATCAACTGGGCTCCATCTCAAACAAAGTAATCCTTGCTCATTATGCCCGTAGCATGACCCCTTTGCATATTGAAATTAATCTTAATATTGTGATACTAATATGGAAATTGTACATTTTTTTCTTTAGGAAAGCGCATCAAATAAGCTTAAAGATGTAGTCTTAGTGTAATTATGTCAAAAATTCACAAATCACAGTGTTTCAATTAAATCGATTAGTTTTGTGCAATAGAAGAATTTGATCTTTCTTATAATTATTATTATTTTTTCTATATAACTTAAGGACTTTTTGCGTTAATATATCATCGAAAAGTGCAAAATCAACATGAAAGACTCATGCTAATTAGTTCGGTTTAGACTAACAAATTTATCATCACCAACTCGAGCTCAAAATGGTTCGACAAGACGATTCGAATCGCTTGGATTCGAGATGGTCGCATCACTACTAGCATTGGTGAATATTCCCTACCCCTATCAAATTTTTTTTTAGGGGGAGGGGGGGTGGTTGGCCCAAGATGACGTCATAATTGTCCTAATGAACATTTTCCACAAAATACTCAACTACCAAAATCCATAGAAATTTCCCCACCTTCTTCGCATAATTAACATCGATCTGCTCGGCAGCTCATCATATCCTCTCAGCACGCAAGCCCAGGCCTCTCCTTCTCCTTCTTCTTCTTCTTCCGTCGCCGTCGCCGCCGTCGACACTTCCGATCGCCGCCATGTGCACGCTCGAGAAGCGCGGCGACATCTTCTACCTGACCCTGACCGGATCCGACGAGCACCGGTTCAGCCCCGCCCTGATCGCCTCCCTCCTCGCGGCCCTCGAGGAGGCCGCGTCCCAGTCCACCCGCGGCTCCGTCCTCGTCACCACCTCCGCCGGCAAGTTCTTCTCCAACGGGTTCGACCTCGCCTGGGCCCAGTCCGCCGGATCCCCCGCCGGGGCCCAGCAACGCCTCCACCAGATGGTCGACGCGTTCCAGCCCGTGGTGGCGGCGCTGATCTCGCTCCCGATGCCCACGATCGCCGCCGTCCAGGGGCACGCGGCGGCGGCGGGGCTGCTGCTGGCGCTGAGCCACGACTACGTGCTGATGCGGCGCGACCGCGGGGTGCTGTACATGAGCGAGGTGGACATCGGGCTGACGCTGCCGGAGTACTTCGGGGCGGTGGTGCGGGCCAAGGTGGGGTCGGCGGCGGCGAGGAGGGATGTCTTGCTGAGGGGGAGGAAGGTGAGGGGGGAGGAGGCGGTGGAGATGGGGATCGTGGAGGGGGCGCACGACGGCGAGGACGGGTGGCCGGGGCCGGCGGGCGGCTGGCGGAGGAGCTGGCCGGGAGGAGGTGGGACGGTGAGGTGTACGCCGAGATTCGGAAAGGGTTGTACCCGGAACTGTGTGGCGTGTTGGGCTTGGCCACCAAAGTCATCGCCACCCCTAGGCTTTGACCTTTAGTCGATCTGAAGTGTTCGGCCTTTCCTATGTATTTTTGTCTTTCCCGTTTTCTGCAATGTACTCTCGAAGCTGTTTCCACGCCAATCTATCTTAATGAAGCTTTGTCGCTTGCTCATGGAGGGAAAAAAGTGTTCGTTTCGATACTGAAATCTGGGGCTTGTTTTTCCCTGTTTTCTTGTAGATCTTATGGTAGGTGGTGTGTCTGAATCTACCTTAGCCATCGGTTTATCGTTCAATCGGGTCTCACCATTCAGGGTCGGTATTGGTATCGAAGTGATCAAACTCAAGTTGTTCTCATCTATCTCGAGCTATCATCGTCCCAGCAGGCGAATTGATACTTGTACTTTGATGTTCGGCATTACTGAACTCGAGCATGAGGTACTAGATCAGTACACTGTCATAAGAGGGCTAGGTTACAACAAGCCAGCACATTCGAAGCACATCGATAGGTTCAAGACTGCATGCGCGCGAGATCATGTTTCTCAGAACCCTGCTTCTCACGCGGGTTTGTGAATCTCAAATCTAGAGCAACACTTTTCTTATCCTAACTAGTCGGGTTCGAGACTAGCATAAGATCCGTCAAACATCAACACAAGACGAATAAAAGGAGAGACTTTTAAGAATCCTGAACATCTAATGATAAATTCAAACTCTTTTGAGAGTAAACCTTCGTGAACCAACCAACTTAAAACAAAATGACAAAATATCATCGCTCCCGTCGCTCGGGAATCATCCTAATAACCTTTGGAGTCGAAAAATCCCAGCAATGTGTACCGAAGAAAAGTAGCCAGAAAATCGTTCATAACCTGGGGATGCTGCAAGAGATGCCATCATAACATACGAACTCAAAACCCCACCACCCAAATGAAGACCCCCCTCTAACTTGCGAGTGCTCAACACCGTACACTGCACCTCCGCTTCTAATTTGCCTTTGCTTTGGGGCTCTTCTTCTTGAGTTGCCTCCTCGGAAGCGAATTCTTCATCCCTACGAAGAACAGAAGGGCACCGAAAAATGCCATGTTCTAGAAGGAGAGGAGGAGAGAGAAAGCAACTATTAGTGTCTGTCGCTAAATGCAAAATATTATGTACATCAAACAACTGATGAAAAGTAAGCAAAAGCAAATGCATACCCGTGTGAAGTCGTTAAGAAGACTCTCGAACTCAGGCTTGCTGGGGTCATAGTTGTAGAAGTCATAGAGAATTGGAGTTGTGAGCGCCAATTCAAGAAGCTGTGCACAAAAGCAAGTTACAAAATTGTTCTCAACTTTCACCGACTCTAAAGAAGGAAACCGTATGAGAGACCCACCAGGAGATAAGCCCCAAAGGAGCTACCAAACACGAACAGAATGCCTCCGAGGCCTTTAAGAATGTAGATCGATGCGACCACGTGTCTAGTCTGCATGAAATCCTGAAAAATCAGGGGGTATAAAAGCATGAGAATGCAGAAGAGGAATAAAGCCAAATTTAAGTAAAAAAGGAAGATGAATGGAGCACAACGAAAAGACAGAAAACCTACATCAACATCAGGCGTTGCAACTCCCAATTTGGAGGACAGATGCTGCAAGGCAACAGTCAACTTAGGGCGCAACTCCTTAGCTGCTGCAGCACCCCCATCAACAGTGAACTCATTGTACCTGCAGAACAGCAAAACATGTTCGATAAAAACCCATCACTCCCAAGTAAAACCAACACATCCGAAAAAAGGACATCCCATGTAGTAAATTAGTCAGGTGAATCCGATCAAACAACCAAAAAAAATATCATGAAACTGAACACTAACAAATTAGAGAGGACTTGTTCACTCCACAAATATGTTGCTTCATGACAAATTCAGATAACAGTCATGGAGAAAACAAGGGGAAGAGGATGACCATGTTCAGTATAAAAGTTGCATTGTTTCATGAAAAATAGGGGGAAAAGGCTGCAAAAGCATTAAATAAATAGACTTGAACTTGAAAGTGAATAACTGGAAAGAATTCTAGTTAAGTTATGGAAAAAAGAGTAATTAGAATCCTCCAAGATAGACAATGACTACCGCCCAAAGCTACAAAAAGAATACACAACCTTAAATTCTCTAAGAGTAACTCCATCGGTTCTCAGTCAACTTCCTCAGTGTTCCCTTGTAAATAAAGTTTCAAAATTAGGGGAACTCATCGCATGTATCATGCTCACAACACACAATAAGGGCAGTGAAATCGACACCACCCCAGAATATGCTTCACAACCTCAAGATCCTGCAACAAATTACATAAATTGTCCATCCATTTGCAGCAGCAAGTTTAAATTGAATCCTGTTGGTAGGCTGATGAATCAGTCTGAGCTAGGACAAAACTGACCACTCTTTGTACCACAACAGTTCTTATCATGACCTATGTAAGTTATGCATAAATTGCATGACCTGCTCTCCTTAAAATGGCGGCTCAAAAAAAAAAAAAAATGCTCCGATGCATATTTTCTAGTCCCATTAGAATACTTCTACGCAAACCGAACACTAGTCTAGACAATAGACGTACCCAATACAGGCATCTATTTAATCTACACGTTCACTTCGAATCCCCCCCACCAAACAGCCCCATCATCAGTTCTTAAGCAAGAAAAGGAAACTAAGAGGATCTCTCTTTCTGCAATTGAATGTCATCTCCGTTTTGTAACTGCCCTTCCGAACAGAGTCAACCCCACATCCTACATACCAGGCAAAACTGATATCTTTTTCAAGAGGAAATGCAATCTCTCATCCATACAATGACCACCCTCAACCCACTTCCAAACAGAAACTAGTGAGACCTCATTACCAAGCAAAGCTAAACACAAACTCCAGTCACCAAGGCACCGAGTGCAAATTAAAACGTCACCACAAGAACAACAACCGCACAAACGTCCCGCCTAAATAAATTTAAACACCAAGTACCCAAGAACAAGAACCCAAAACCCCAAACAAGGAGACAGTCACAAAAGCGCGAGCAGTTCTTACAAACACCAACCCGAGATTCAAGATTCCTTCGCGCACCGATCCGTCAGATGAAAGAGGCGCAAAAACCACCAGATCCAGCGCGGAATCACAGATCTCGGCACCGATAATGAAGCAAAACCGACCCAGATTCACACAGCAAAAAAAGGACCAAAAAGACACGCGACCCGGCTGAACCCTCTACCAACTAGATCCAACCCGCGCCGGAACCACCTCACCGCTCCGGTCCAGCTGAAACGCCACCCGAAAACCCGAAAACCCCCAACCGAGCCGACGGATCTAGAGCGAGAAAGAGGGTAGAAAGAAAGAGAGAGAGAGAGAGAGGGAGAGGACTCACATCTGCCATGCGGAGAGGAGGAAGATGGACGCGAAGAGGACCCTTCCGAGGAAAGAGAAGAAACCCATTTCCCTTCCTCGCTATTCCCACTGGAGCGAGCGACACAGAGACAGAGAGAGAGAGAGAGAGAGAGAGAGAGATGAGGAGCAAATCTCGGTGTCTCGTCGCAGCCGAGGAAGAGGGACAGCGGGACAGAGAGCGGAACGAGGAGGACTTCTTGAAGGGAGAGAGAGAGAAGAGGGCTTCGCTTTTGGTTGGCTCAATTGCGTGGAAGGCGGTCAAGGTCAACTCTAAGCCTTCCCCCTCTTTGGACCATTTGGAGTACCAATTTCCTGACCAAAAAAGAAAAGTATTAATTCGAAAAAAATTAAAATTAAGAAAACAAAAAAAAAAGGTGAGAATCACTGTGTGAGAGAGATGTCTTTCTTTTTATAATTGTCATCGAAGGTGCCGAGAAGGTTCCCGTCAAATCTATCTATAGAGGGAGGACTATGGTCAAAAGAAAATTCAAAAAAAAAAAAAAAAAGAATTAACATCACGAAAGATCTTAAACTAATAAATGTAAAATAAATTTATCTTAACTTAATTTTTAATATAAAAGATCTCAAATTAATACATTTTAGACAAATTTATTCTAAATTAGTCACATGTCAATTGTTACACACCATCCAACTTAACAATTTGAAAATATAATTTATTGAAAATTAATAGAGAATAAATTTTATCACAAGTATATTAATTTGAGGTTAAATTTGTCACGGGAGTAAATTCCAATTGCATGATTGATGGTAATTTTGGCATTTTGACAAAAAAAAAGGGTTGATTTAACCATATACGGAGAGAATAGATATAACTCCATTCATAAATGCAATCACTTAAAACAGGTTTCAGCATCATAAAAAAGGTAAATCTTTCATTAAATCCACCCATTTTTTCTTCAAAATGAGGAAATTACCCTCAATCATGCAATTGGAATTTAAAGTGGGGAACAAACTTATTCACTTTCCTTCTTTTTTAAGTTTCTCTACTTTCTACATAGAATCTAGTTGCCATAATTAAGATTTCATGTGTTCTACTTTTGTTTATTTTATGGGTATTCCATGTATATTAAGGGTACTATGTTTTCAATTTATTCTTAGATTTTACTTATATAGAAATTAGTTTATTGATAAGAGAAACTTCCGAGAAACTTAATTATTTCAACATTATACCAATTTTTTGATATATTGACAAGTAGAATCTAGGAAAATATTAATATAAACATTTTTTTAATGCAATCACTTATTTTATAAGCTTTCATATTTGTTATGCATATCACAATCAAACTATTTTTTATAGTTGTCTTTTACACACACACATATTATGGGATGATTGATGAAACAAAAGGAAAACCTCTATAAATAATTTCCAAAATAAAAATCATACTTACATTCTGCAATGTAAAACTTTGAAAAATAACATGTAATTAAATTGCAACATGTTTTCTTAAAAATGCTAGTAAAATATCATCATTTTAGACTGACAAAAATTAATATGATCCATGAAGTCTTTTTCAAAAAAATATTAAGATAAGAAAGGGTTTGGTGGTGATACGCACAACACAAGGAAAATCCTTTGAAGATGAGATTGTTTAAAAAAATTCTCTATGTTAATCTATAAATTCTACTTGACAATAAATGCATATATATACCCAACAACTTAAACAAGAATTAGGTTTTTTGGAAAAAAATTTCTTTTTGACAAAATTTATTCGACGTAAGCAAAATCTAAATATAGAAGGAATATATAATGATTTTAATATACACGAGATAGCCACATTAAAAAAACACAAAATACATGAAATGTTTTATTATGGCAACTAGATTCTAAATAAAAATAGAAAAAAAAAAAAATAAAATAAGGAAAGTAAATAAATTCGGGGCTACCACTTTAAATTGCAATCAAATAATTTAGGATAATTTTGTCTTTTTAGTAAAAAATAGGGCGAGTCTAGTCCTATAAGGAATGAAAATATTGCGGCCCTCTTTTATTTGCAGAATACGAAAGTTTTTTACCATTATAGTAAAGCATGTTAAATACTAGCCAAAATCCAAACGAGTGGATTTAACATACAAGTCCATTTTGGCACCCTAGTTTTCATTGTTTGTGCAATTGAATATTTGACTTTTTTGGGTGCTATTAAGTCATTTTAACGTTAAATAAATTTGAACAAGTTTAAAATTGATTGAGGAGGCTAAAATACAATTTTCAATTTGAGGGGAAAGTATTTCTTAATGTAAAAGAAAAGGAAGAAAGGAAAACCAAAAGAAAATAGAAGAACTTTGAGACAGCAGCCTCCGGTTCTTTGTTTCATGTTCTTTAGAATTTTTGAACTTATATATTCAAGTTTTTCGAATTTTTTAAACATCTTTGATAATTATTTTTGTAGAATTTTCTTCTTGTTTTTCATGAACAAGGTACCATTCGAGAATTAAAGATTCCGTTCGTTTAGCAAATATCAATTTGCACTAGTCTCATTTTGATGAAATTATCTGCGATTTTGTCAACACCATTTTATTGCCCTAACTAAATAATTCACTTTTATTATGCCTCACGTACACGGCATACATGTCCTGGGCCATAGAAGGATTTAGTTGAGACTAGACTCCATATTCTCCGCCGAAATAATCTGCTTTAAAAATGGATTTTTGATATTTGGTTGGAATTTTCAAATGAGTTAGAAACCATTCCGATACGTTTACTACTGAATATTTTAAATAATATTTTCGACAAACAAAATCGATTTTGATGCATGATTTCAGGATTTATATGAGCTTTATCTAAACCTAACTAAGGGACCTAACTCCGGAGACCAACACCCCAGGGGTGGAGGTCCTAAGGTCAGTGCTAGGCATTGGGGCGTCGACTTCCAGGGCCGGAGAGCTAGGGCCCATGTCTGGGCATCGGGGGCTTAGGTCTTGGGCTTTGGGCATTTGGGCCGAGGCCTTGTGAGCCCAACGCAGGCTCGATTGACCATGTGGCATAGTTCCTCATGAACAGAGTCTCGGGTCTTGGAGTTAGGACCTCGGATCTTGGGTCCGTCCCCAAGTTCCCTTTGCTAGTCTTGGTGTTTGTAAATCAAGTTGAATTCCTGAGTATGCTTTTAGATTTTTAATAAGATCAAATCGGTTTTTAGAATTTAAGCATTGCTGTTTTACTGACCATGATAAGGTTTTTCGTTGATTAATTTTCTTAAGTGATATAAACATTGAAAAAATAGGGAAACATCTTGTCAATATTGATGCCGCTGGCCTTTCGGGTACGTTAGGAAGGCAAATAGGTTAAGATAGAGAGACTCGAGCAGGAAAATTAGACTAATCCACTGACCCACTAGTCATGTTTATCTTAAGTAGTTATGGCATTATGGTGAATAAACTGGAGTCAAGCATGTTTTTAATAAAGATTAAAGGTGATTAGATTGACGTAATGAATTGAATTTAATATTGTCAATTCCGTCGGAGGGAACAAGTCAAGAGAAATTAAGTAGCATCTCTCACTCTCACAAGAGATAAACTGGGATTAGGAGAAGCACAATTCTGAGGCAGGTAGCATCTTCTTTACTTTCGCTGGAGGCATATGCTTTCCAAAGGTCCTTTCTTTCAAGTGCATACATGAATACAAATCCTGAGATGAATCATTGCTTTGAGATACCCAAGCAGAAGCAAACAATATGCCACTGCTTCTCTCTGTCTTCAAGCCCCCCATGAATGCATCGGATCGACCGTTATATAGGTGTCCCAAGACCTGTCATTCACAAATTTTCATTCAAAAGCTCTCTTACCTGCGCTCTTCACCGTAAGCTCATTTCTCAGTTTATCTAGCTGCTTCCTTCGGTAGCTTTCTGTCGCATTTTGTCTCCGAATTAGGCAGAGGAAAATGGTTGTCGACTCTGCCCTCGAGATCGAACGGCGGCTTCCCTCGAAACTCGAGCAGGACTATGACCACGTGAGCGAGCTAAAAGCGTTTGATGAGCCGAAGACTGGGGTTAAAGGCCTGTTTGACGCGGGAATCCGAAAGGTGCCACGGATATTTATCCACGAACCCGAGAGCTTCGACCGGAAATATGGTTGAGGGAGCTCCGACCTCGTGGTCCCGGTTGTAGACCTTGAAGGCATGGCCAATGATCCGGTGCGGCGTAAACTAATTGTTGATCAAGTTCGAAGTGCCTAAGAGGAATGGGGGTTCTTTCAGGTGGGGTTCAAACCCGTTTGCTTCAGTCTGGTCCCTGCGAAACTTACTAATAACCAAACTCGAAAATTTCTGTTAAATTTATCTACGCCAAAGAGAGAATACTCAATTTGTTAAGTTGAACTATAGCAATCTGCATTAAGTTAATAACTGAAGATGTGTCATCACTGAAAAACTCAAGTTAGTAAGCAGATGCAATTTACCAGCATGGAAAATCATTCTAAACGAGAAAGGAAATGAAGATTTTCCATTCACATAATCTGATACCACATATTCTCAAAAAAGAAACAGCACAGATGTCCATGCAAGTATCCAAAAATGGGGAAATTTGGTGAAAAACATTATGACATAGCTTTCGACTTCGAGCCTAAGCAGTTGACCAGCTTTGGCCTCGAGAAAAAGGCAGGATCCGAGGTCAACCAGTTGCGCAACAATTCCACCCGCGACAAATATTCTAATATATAAAGTGATGATTAACAGGTATGTTCACTTGTCTTCAGGTGATAAACCATGGAGTACCAGAAGAGATCACGCTGGAGATGATTGCTGGGGCCATAAGGTTTTTCGATCAAGACCCAGAGACCAAGAAGGCCTTGTACACGAGGGATGCGACCAAGAAGGTGGTGCACAACAGCAACTTTGATCTGTATCAGTCCAAGGCAGCTGATTGGAGGGACAACATGTATTGCCTTCTTGCTCCCAGCCCTCCCCCATTTGAAGAGATCCCAGCCGCTTGTAGGTATGTATGTAAGGGTTTTAGTTAAAACCTAATTCGATCATTTAGTACTCTCAATTTTGATTAATCAATTGAGTTTCTGAGATGGCACGGCATGAATTTATGAATGATGATGAAACCATTGCTTCTACCACTTACTCGCCTACAATAACATTTACATCACTAGTATCGGAGTATTAATGTTGGGTGGTTGCTGGTAGATTGGATGGCGAGAGATAAAATATTAAAGCTCTCATTCAAATAAATGTCAATCCATGAGAAATTAGATTAACTGTCGAATTTATGACTGAATGTGCTGGGGAGTTTTGTTGATAAACAAAAACTAAGTGCGTAGAAGATCTCTTTCCCCCATTGAGTTGCTTTTGTTTCTCTCTCGAAAGACAAAGGACACTTCATTTTAAACCATCTTCTATTAACAGTAATAACATGATGAACTTTTCCATGGCCTAACTCTAGAGGATCCCTCTTTCCCTTACATCACAATGATCGTGGGTCATGAAAAATTTGCAGGGACATCATGCTAAACTACCAAAAGCAAGTGACCAAGGTAGGGCTCTTGCTGTTTGAGCTGCTATCAGAGGCCTTGGGGCTGAAGCCAAGCCACCTCAAGGACATAAACTGTGCAGAGGGGCTTGCAATGCTTTTGAACTACTACCCTGCATGCCCTGAGCCTGAGCTGACCATGGGCACAAGCAAGCATTGTTGTGAAAATATTGCTTTGAAATGGGTTGAACAATGAAATCGAATCGAGTAAATTAACTTGGACTTTGAGGCGTGATATCACTTTCTTTAAGGATTTATTTGCCCCACAACGTTGCTAATGGTCACCGGCAAAAATCATTCAGGATACAACAAAGTCTCGGATGAGAATACTAAATAGCAATTCTAGTATTTCTCCAAGGTCTCTCTAAAAAACAATTGAACAATTGGCTGTAGTTTTTCAGAAAGAAGACTTGAAAAGACCACACTATCTTTCCGAAAAATGACAAGTATATATATGAAACAGTCTTGCAACTCTTCGTGAAAATTGCGAACAAACACATCTTTAGAAAATTGTTCGGATAAACAAATGCAACTCTTCGGAAGAAGTCGAAAAACGAACAATTGCAATCCTTCGAGAAAGTTAAAAACCGAATAGGTAATTTTCCAAAGGCTGTCTTAAAAAGACACAAACAAAATTCGGAATAATTTTGTTAATAATAATTTTTTTAATAGAATTTAGAATTTTCATTTATATTTCATTTCCGGAATTCTCAAATTAAAAGGTAACCTTTGAACTAAAAATAAAAAATAAAAAATAAATAGCAAGGGATTAATGCTAATTAAACCGCGAGGCGCGCAGGCGTGCTAAGTGCTAAGTGTGCCAAATAATCGCGCACCCGCACGCGGGTATGGTGGAATCTACCCCCACCTAATTACTCCTTTAACTACAAAAGGAAATCTCACATATTTAAACTGACCCACTTGCTTTCACCTTTTCGATGTGGGACAAAGTAAAAAGCATCCATTTTGTTTTAACAAACAAAATTCCAACAATCCCCCACTTCGTTTGTAAAACAAAGATTTCAAAAAAAAAATTTAAAAACCATACAGCCAAAGTTTCAGTAAGATTAATATACATACATAAAGGTCTCTTTCGAGTTAAACATTTACTTAGTGCAAATATATCAAAGCTCTATCAAAGTGACAAGTAGCTCGGCTTTAAACTTGTACTTTTATGTAATAGAACCGGACATACCACACATACACTAATCTCTTGTTTCAGCGAGAATTTCTATATTACTTCACACTATTATGGCCTTGTGCTTGATCCTGTTTCATGAGCTCTCTAGAAAATAACCCTAACTTTCGTAAGAAGCGGCACCACTTCTAAGCTCGTATAGGTGAAGTATCTACCATGTGTTTTTGTTACTATCAACACACTACAAACTTGTATCATACTTCATTAAGAATTCAATTCAGCATTCAAAACGTAACAGACGATACTAACTTCTCATATCAGGGCTATGTCATTATCAAACAATCACATTCAATAACTTGTTCTTACCCATTAAACCTTGTAATTAGTGATGTTCTAGAAAAATGTCGAGTTACCATTATTGGTGATTTCAATTAAAGGGTTTCAGCCCCATTTCTTGTGAGGTCGTTATTACCATATGTCTTGGTAAAGCCTTCGTCAAAGGATCGGCAAGATTTTTACTTGACCTCACATAGACAATTGTTATGGTACCATCTTTAATCAATTGTCTCACATATTCATGTCTTAGACTAATGTGTCTAGACTTACCATTATATGTGCTACTATAGGCTCTTGTCAAAGTGGCCTAACTATCACAGTGGATAGAAATAGGAGGCATAGGAATAGGCCATAATTTGATATCCAACAACAAATTTCTAATCCATTCAGCCTCTTTCCCAACTACCGCCAAAGCAATAAATTCAGATTCCATTGTTGAGTGAGTTATACATGTCTGTTTCTTGCTCGCCCAAGATACAACACCTCCAGCTAGTGTGAAGATACATCCAGAAGTGGAACGCTCATCTCCCACACTTGTAATCCAACTAGCATCGGTGTATCCTTTTAATACAGCCGGATAATTATTGTAGAACAATCCTAAATTTTTAGTTCTCTTAAGATAGCCAAAAATTCTAGTAATAGCTCTCCAATGTTCAGTACTTGGATTACTAGTATACCTACTCAACTTGCATACATAATAAGCAATATTGGGTCTAGTACAATGCATCGCATACATTAAAGACCCTATAGCACTTGCATATTCTAGTTGTGCCACCGCTCTACTAGTATTATAATTTAATTTAATACTAGAATCAAATGGAGTACTTATTTCTTTAAAACCAAGATGTTGAAATTTATTTAATATTTTTTCAACATAATTACATTGGCTTAAAGAATAACCCCCACTATTTTTCTTAACTTTAATACCTAAGATAGTATCTACTTCACCCAAATCCTTCATTTTAAACATGGAAGTTAGATACTTCTTAGTTTCATTAACTCCAATCATATTCATTCCAAAGATAAGCATATCATCAACATACAAGCACACTAAGACACCATAGTCTTTAGTGAATTTAGAGTATATACACCTATTGGCACTATTATTGATGAAACCATTTGACAATATAACCGAATTAAACTTTTCATGCCACTGCTTAGGAGCTTGCTTAAGTCCATAAAGAGACTTAATCAATTTACATACTTTTCTTTCATTTTAATGAAGAACAAAACCCTCCGGTTGTTCCATGTAAATCTCCTCATTTAAGTCTCCATTTAAGAAAGCAGTTTTAACATCCATTTGATAAACACAAAGATCATAAATGGAAGCTAGAGCAAAAAGAAATCGAATGGAAGTTATACGTGCAACAGGAGCATATGTATCAAAATAATCTATTCCTTCCTTTTGTCTATATCCCTTAACTACAAGTCTAACTTTAAAAACTTGAATGGAACCATCATAATGATATTTTCTTCTAAAAACCCATTTGCACTCAATAGGTTTTGATCCTTTTAGTAAATCTACTAATACCCAAGTATTATTGGACACAATTGAGTCCATTTCGTCATTCACAGCTTCTTTCCAAAAGGAAGCATCTCTAGAAGACATAGCATCATCAAAGCTTTTAGGATCATCTTCTAAATTTAATACTAAAGGGTATTTATTTACCACATTATTATCTCCATCTCCTTCAACAAGAAAAACATGAGTAATAAAATTAGGACCTGAGTCTTTTATTTTCCTAGCTCTAGTACTTCTCCTTGGTTCAATCATGTCTTTAGAATCATTTGTTTCTTTCTCTTAGAATCACTTTGAGCTTCCATATGTCTTGAATTATTTTCAATAATTTCAGAACTTGTAAAACATTTATTCTCAATGAATTCAAAGTCTCTCGATTCTATTATGACATTGGACTCTAAATCAAGAAGCCTATAAGCTTTACTATTTTCAACATACCCTACGAAAACACTTTTAATAGCTCTAGGACCAAGCTTTGTTCTCTTAGGATCTGGAGCTCGGTAGTATGCCAAACACCCTCACACTTTAAGATATGACAAATTTGGCTTTCTACCTTTCCATATTTCATAAGGGGTTATGTCATTTTTCTTAGAGGGTATTCTATTATGAATATAGCATGCAGTAAGTAATGCTTCTCCCCAAAGATTAATTGGTAGCTTTGTATTTGAAAGCATACAATTAACCATTTCTCCAAGAGATCGATTTTTCCTTTCAGCTAAACCATTTTGTTGTGGAGTATATGGTGCTGAAGCTTGATGAATAATACCATGTTCTTCACAAAATGAAGAGAATTCATTTAAGAAATATTCTCCACCTCTATCTGATCGTAGAACCTTAATTTTCCTTTCTAATTGATTATCTACTTCAGCCTTATATTTCTTGAACATGGTAAATGCTTTATCTTTCGATCTCATGAGATAAACATATAAGAACCTGCTACAATCATCCACAAAGGTAATAAAATACCTTTTACCTCCATGTGTTAGCATACCATTAAATTCACATATATCACTATGAACTAAATCCAATAAATTTGAATTTCTTTTAACACTAGGAAATGGCTTCTTAGTAAGTTTTGACTTAGCACATATTTCACATTTGTCAAATTCGCCATTAAAATTTATCAAGTCTAATTTTTTCATATTCTTCAAATAACGAATATTTGTATGTGCCAACCTACTATGCCATAAAATTGAAGACTCGACAATATAAGCAGAATTAAAAATATTATTATTGATACTCAGTTGATACATGCCATCATTGGCATAACCCTTCCCAACAAACGGCCCATTTTTCGAAAGGATAACCTTGTCAGATTCAAACAAAACCCGAAACCCCCTTTTACAAAGTAAATCAATAGAAACTAGGTTCTTCTTAATTTCGGGTATAAATAACACATTAAGGAGAGTTATCTTCTTTCCAGAAGTGAAGTTTATCTCCATCGTGCCTTTTCCAGCAACCTTTACAAGAGCATTATTCGCCATCAGGACCTCTTGAATATTTGAGTCAACAATTTCTTCAAATTGCTTGAACATATACTTGTCCTTGCACACATGGACTGTTGCTCCAGAATCTATCCACCAACCGGATTGAACAGTGGTAGAATTAATTTCAGAAACCATAGCCATCGCATCATTGATTTCAGAAATTTCCATGTTCGAAAACATGTTTGAAATCATGGCTACATAATTTTCTTCAACCAGATTTGCATCTACTTTCACCACCGGATGTTCTTGTCCTTTGAAATGCTCTTGCGGTGAATGCAATCCTTGGCGTAGTGTCCCTGTTTGCCACAAACAAAACAGCAACCCTTTTGCTTCTTTTGTGTTCTCTTGAATTTATGCCCCCCGCTTTTTACTTTGAAGTTTTGGCCGAGTTTCTGTTTTTTATCCACAAAATTCACCTTGGAATTGTACAAAACAGAATTATCATGTAAACGTGACTCTTCCTCAATGCGAAGATGTTTCTGTATTTGCTCCAAAGTAAAGTCATCCGACTTGTGAATTAGCCTTTTTCCATAGTCTTTCCAACTTTGAGGCAATTTCGCAATAATTGCTCCAACTTGAAAAGCTTCTGGAATATCAATCTTGAGAGCACGAATTTTATTCACAATCACTTGCAATTCATGGACTTGTTCCAGCAAGGGCTTAGTATCAATAAACTTGAAATCAAAATACTTTGCAATTAGATATTTGTTGGTACCTTGCTCTTCCGCTTTGTACTTGAATTCTAGTGCATTCCAAATTTCTCTGGCCGACTTCATTTCAGTGAATAAGTCGTACAGACGATCAGAGAGTGTGTTCAGAATGTGTCCTCGACAAAGTAATTCATCCTTCGCACGTTTCTTCTTTTCCTTACTAACCCTCTCAATGGCTTCCGCACTTGGCTGTCCTCCATCGAAAGTAGGCTTAGGATCTTCTATAGGCGCCAAGTTAGGATCTAGTATGTAGGAAATCTTCAGAGCAGTGAGTAAGAACATCATCTTGTCCCTCCAGCGAGCAAAATTGTTCCCATCGAACTGGTCCAGTTTGACCATATCTTGATTCATAACTTTGATTGTCTCCGACTCCATTGTAGCAAAATAAATCATTAAAATTGTTGTGAAAATATTGCTTCGAAATGGGTTGAACAATGAAATCGGATCGAGTAAATTAACTCGGACTTTGAGGCGTAATATCACTTTCTTTAAGGATTTATTTGCCCCACAACGTTGTTAATGGTCACCGGCAAAAATCCTCAAGGATACAACAAAGTCTCGGATGAGAATACTAAATAACAATTCTAGTATTTCTCCAAGGTCTCTCTAAGAAACAATCGAACAATTGGCTGTAGTTTTTCAGAAAGAAAACTCGAAAAAATGACCACATTATCTTTCCGAAAAATGACAAGTATATATATGAAACAATCTTGCAACTCTTCGTGAAAATTGCGAACAGACACGTCTTTAGAAAATTGTTCGGATAAACAAATGTAACTCTTCGGAAGAAGTCGAAAAACGAACAATTGCAATCTTTCGGGAAAGTTAAAAACCGAATAGGTAATTTTCCAAAAGTTGTCTTGAAAAGACACAAACAAAATTCGGAATAATTTTGTTAATAATAATTTTTTTAATAGAATTTCGAATTTTCATTTATATTTCATTTCCGGAATTCTCAAATTAAAAGGCAACCTTTGAACTAAAAATAAAAAATAAAAAATAAAAAATAAATAGCAAGGGATTAATGCTAATTAAACCGCGGGCGCGCTTGAGCGTGCTAAGTGCTAAGTGCGCCAAATAATCGCGCACCCGCACGCGGGTATGGTGGGGTCTACCCCCACCTAATTACTCCTTTAACTACAAAATGAAATCTCACGTATTTAAACTGGCCCACTTGCTCCCACATTTTCTATGTGGGACAAAGTAAAAAGCATCCATTTTGTTTTAACAAACAAAATTCCAACAAGCATTAGGATGATTACTTCCTCACTGTGCTCCTCCAGGACCAAATTGGTGGCCTCCAGGCCCTCCACAAGGATCAGTGGGTGGATGTTCCTCCAATTCTTGGAGCCCTTGTGATCAATATAGGAGATCTTCTTCAGGTGAAACTTCTTTCTTCCTTTCTTTTGCTTCATCGAAAAGTGCCGAGGAAGGAGCTCATGCCTATCTCTTTAATGCTGTCTTTTCTTGGCAGCTTATATCAAATGACCAATTCAAGAGTGTTGAGCATAGGGCCTTGGCAAGCCAAGTCGGCCCGAGAATGTCAGTGGCCAGCTTCTTCACCACGTACATGCAGCCATCGTCGAGAGTCTATGGGCCCATCAAGGAATTGCTGTCGGAGAGCAACCCTCCCAAGTACAGAGAAACAACGGTGAAGGACTACACATACTACTTCAACATGAAAGGGCTTGACGGCACTTCGGCTCTGCCACACTTCAGGATTTGAACTCCAGATCGCCCTTGTTGTGAAGCGAAGGGCGTTATGATTTTTCATCCATATCCAATATGACAGAGGGTCATCAAAACTGTGATTGTACTAGCGAATGTACTTCCTAGTTCCTATGTCTTTGGTCGGTAATCTGTTCGGCTTGTGTTTCTGATGTTATGAATAGTCCTCTTCCAATTTCTGGTGTGTCACAGTTGAAAAATACTGATGTGTGTATTGGTCGTTCTCTATAGATACAATAAGTCTCGATTTATATACATCAGGAACTCAGTTGGAAATAGAATCTATTTAATAGGTAGTTGGTAGCTGCTAGATACAACTATCACTAATTAATTGCAATGACAGCTACCACTAATTAATAGCGACACATTCCTATAGTCATACATGAACTGCTGTACAATTCTTACTTTTATTTCTGGTTCTGCATCAATAGCGACCCTTCGGGTTGTAAAATGTCTTTAAAAGTAAACAGAAAACAGCCTAATTTGTTCGTAAATCCTTATAATCATGTCAGAGGTGCCATCTCGTGACTTGTTTGGCTTCAGATGTTCTTAAATTTCATGGATCAAATGAATAGCCAACACAATCTCTCTAGTCTACAAAAAAAGAATGTGCCATGGCCCTATGGTTATAAGATTGATGTACTACCAATTCAATGATATATTACTTAAGATTTTTTTTTTTTTTTTTTTACTTTGACCAATTCAATTAGATGTTACTTAAGATTATCCTCAAAGTATGAGATTACATAAATGTATAAAAAAATGATGCTGAAACCTCAACGGCAGTTGAGCAACGGCACTATAGTCTATATCTTTGGGCTCAAGAAAGAAGGTCAAAGTAGTGGCATTTTGAAAACTAGGTATTTTCTTTGCTTGCCAACCGAGTTAAAAAAATGTGCATGACCGATGCATATAAGAACAACCTTCCTATAAATTATGCATATCTCTTCAACCCCAATCAAGTGGTCTTCTTAGTGTTACACCTATCAGTCATAAACCCCACTTTGAACCACAATGAGGACTTTCGATTCTAGCAGGTCCGACCGAAAGAAGGAGCTAGAGGACTTCGACGCCACGAAAGTCGGTGTCAAGGGTCTCCTTGACGCAGGAACCACGAAAATCCCGAAGATCTTTGTTAGACCAACTGATGAGATAGCCGAAGACAACTAGAACCGCACTCTAAGCGATGCTCAAATACCGCTCTTCGATCTTAGCCAAATCCAAAACACCGAGAGCCGGAAGGAGATCGCTGACGGAATCCGTGCTGCATCGGGTGAGTGGGGATTCTTCTAGCTGATCAGTCACGGGATCGCCTCAAGCTTGATGTAGAGCATGTTGAACAGCATTCGGAGGTTCGGCGAGGGAGACCCCGAGGTGAAGAAGCAGTACTACTCAAGAGATAGGAATAGGAAGGTCATATTCAACTCGAACTTCGATCTCTATGTTTCGACAAGGACTAGCTGGAGAGACACCTTGACAATAAATTTTTCCGGTCTCGGATGATCTCGACCCGAGTGAACTTCCATCTGCTTGCAGGTGTTTGCAAAATCGAACGGATCACACCTGTCTGAAGCTACTGTTCTAGTACCAAGATTTGGGACTAATTTATCCAAAGTCCCAAGAGATTAGTATAGTCTCCTCCGTTTCCCTTGCTGTGGTTCTGATGTATTTATTGGATATAGTAACGGAACAGGTCGACAGGTTCTATATCTGTAGATGGTTGACCAATATGGTCATTCCTTTTGTGCTTGACAGATTCTTGAATCAGCAATTTGTTAATGCATATGAAAATTTAGTTTTCCGAATGTTCATTGCTACCTGTCTTGAATAAGGATCTATTTCTAATGAGGTCGAAATAGTGCTTTCAATTTTCTGGTTTTCATAGTTCTAGACAAACTAAGGTTAATGCCACCATAAATCCCAAAACTAGCACATGCATGTCCTATTTACTCAAAATTAATTTTTGTATGATAGAAAACTCCAAATTAGTACATCTGTGCCACATTTACACTGAACTAATTTTCGTCATTTTAGCAAGAATTCTACAATGCCACGACAAACGACCTAAGGGTAATAAACTAAAGCTAGGTAGAGTTTGTTAATTTCCGATTTAAGTTACGGGTGTTTTGGTTGATTAAGCAGAGAAGCAACTATGGAGTACATAAAGCAAGTGAGAGAGCTTGCCAATTTGGTCCTGGAGTTGTTGTTAGAAGCTCTAGGGCTCAAATCACAGCACCTGACAGAGATGGAGTGCAGCAAAGGATGCAGCTTTGTGTGCCACTACCATCCAGAATGCCCAGAGCCAGAGCTGACTTTGGGAGCTAAGAAGCACAGGGACCCTTCTTTCTTAACCATCCTTGCAAGACCAAATTGGTGGCCTCCAAGTTCTGCATCAAGACCATTTGGGTCTGTGTCAAGCCCATTCCTGGAAGCCTTGTGGTCAATGTTGGGGACTTTCTTCAGGTGAGGGTTCACACAATTCCTTTGCCTCTCTTAATTCAGTCTTTCATATTCTTGATTTGTCTCAATCATGATGGTTAAAAAACTCACCTTGGCATCGGATCAGCAGCTTGAGCATACTTGAGGAACAATTCAACAACTTTTGAGCCCTTGATCACCTTTCCGACCATGCACCTTAGCCACTATCTTGAGAATCGAGTCTTATTGTAGATATGAGTGATGCTAGGTGTACTAAGACTGGTGTACTAAATTGATATACCAAAATTGATATATTGAAAGATGTGACAGATTGCAATCGAATCTTTAAATAAGTTAATCATATTCAATGTTCAATACAAGTATATTCTTTTACATCGTATACCAATTAACCACATTAGTTCAGTACATCTAAGATTATTCTTTTGGATAGAGGAGTTTTAAATATGTCGATTGATCTCTCTCTCTCTCTCTCTCTCTCTCTCTCTCTCTGTGGATGTGCAGATCGTATCAAACAAAATTGAAGAGCGTTGAGCACAGGGTGTTGGCAAACCGAATGGGCCCGAGAGTTTCCATGGCTTGTTTCGTGGCGGGAGGGATAGGCCCATTGGAGAAGGTCTACGGCCCGATCGTGGAGCTTGTATCGGAAGAAAGCCCGCCTTTGTACAGAGAGTTCCGGCCGAGCGAGTACGTCTCCTTGTATCAAGGGAAGAAGCTTTTTGACAAGTCTGGCCTAGATCAAGCATTGAAGATATAATAGACAGGGTACCGGATTTAAGAAGCAAAAGAAATAAGACATATGTGAAAATGCAAAAAAAAAAAAAAAAGGATGCTCTGACAATCGTGCTTGTCAGAGATTTGAATAAGATTGTCCTGGATGTTGGGTGCTTCGGAAATAGGATTAATAAATGCATTGGGTTGGTCCGTCATGGGGTTCTGTATACATGATCTATTAATACCCGTTTGATATAAATGGAAGTTGATCTAATATATTACTGATTCTATGTAAGAATAAATTGACCGGATTCCATTTTTCATAATTGCATTGCAACTTGCAACTACCCATCGCAATGAATTTCGTTCTTACAAGTAAATGCTCAAGATCCAAGTAAGCTTACAAAGTTCATCATGATCAAGTGCTTTTTGGGTCGTCTTAGACCTTGCAATTGAACTTTATTCCCCAAATATCTTGAAACTTTTTACTTTACCTTAAATACGAATGATTTACTTATTACTAATATAGTCTAGCCTCTGCTCTTATTTTTTTAGACCCCTTGTTTCACTTCGATAATATCATAAATCAGGTCGATATAGAGGAAATGACTGCATTTCTAAAACAAAATATGTCTTAAGTCACATTAATTATTCTATTGGATCTTACGGAGCCTGTTCATGTACGATATGATCGGGTCTGATCATAGATCCTAGAAAAGATTCTCTTCAAACAAACCAGCCTATCCCCTATATAGGGCTTTTACAGGGTGGTTGGAATAAATACACATTTGGTTGTGAATTCCAATGTGGCAGATAAAGGCATATATCTATTTGCACAGCCCAATCAATAGTTCAAGTCACACACTCCCATAATCCATTTTCTCTTCAGGGAATTCCCTTCAACTATTCGTGTCAAATAAAGAATAATCGATTGTAAATTTTCTGAAAGTTGACTGTTGAGATTCCTTTTTCACCTTCCATTTTGTGGTTCCAATATGACTTCCATTTTATTTTCACTAACTACATCAACTCTCTCCGACTAGCCGCCACCCTATGGCCCCGCTACCCAAATCTCGATCTCGGAGTAGAAATACAGTCAATGAGAATCTCATTGATGTCATATCGTATTCACTAGTATTCAAAATCAAAAATTGCTATGCTGCGTGTGCTTAAAGTTTCAGCCTGCGTCAGGATTCAGAATACTTTTAAGTAACTTTTAAGTGCACGCCTCCATGCAGTTAGGAGGACTCGTCAAGGAGACCCGGTTGTAATTTATTCTGCTTTTGATTCCTTTTAACCTTTTTTTTTTTGGCTGGATGGAGCATGTCTTTGTTGACCGTTTAATGCATGCTCCAAAAGTTTAGTTTCTTGAGTTTAGCTGTTCATGTGGATGAAACGGCTAGAAATATCACGAAGAGGAAGGTGAATAAGTGATTTAAAACAGACTTTACAAATGAAATAGAGTTAAATGGACAAGAATATAGCTATTATGAACGAGCGTTGATATGACCAGAATTCTAGTAATGATCAGCAGTGCAAAAGCTTTTATAAGATAATAAGTGAATATGAGCATAAAGATATTGCACATAGAAAATTTATAGTGATTTAGTTTAGAGTAGGTAAACGTTCACTCTTCCAATCCGCTAGCCTATTAGCTAGATTTTACTTATAAATCAAGGAGAAATTATAGTAGTTAGTGCTACTTATTCACAAGCACTTCTCGTGTCAAATAATTTTTTATCCGACTTAAATCCAACCCAATCGACTCGTTTAATGGGCTTTGTCATAAGAAAGGCTTTCATAATATTGAATAACAGAATGGCAATGCGCAACCAGAAAATAAGGGAATAAAATTATAGTAAGAACAATGGGTTAGTGGGCTTGCCTTTTATAAAAAATATAAAAACGATTAACAGACCGACAAAATCGTGAGTCACGTGGAGGATCAGGTTCAAGAGTCGACAAGATCTTGGCGTGACCTGAGGTGTATCCATTTTCGGAAATTTTTTAGACTCATCTCCTATTGAGGTGCACGTTGTACCTTGCCAAGTTGGGACCACTGCTTCGCCATGACTAATAAACTAATTTGCACAACTTATTTGGCAAAATCCACTCTTTCTATCTTGGCGCTCTCCACATGCGTCGAGCTATCTGCGACGATTGTCTTGACCATTCCAACTCGGGCTCTGGTGGGGCTGTCGAGTGGTGATTATCCGATCGTGTTTTTCGCAGCGGAAGAGAGGTTTTCAGTTTCAAGATTCCATGCTCACTGTTGAAGATTTCTTTCCCTTTCCTTTCCTGTAGACCCAATTGCATGAATTTACAGGTGTCATTTGATACATTAATGGATACTTTGCTGTCTTTTAGAATTTATAAACCACAAAAGATTGTATCCTTATAAATCATGCATTGACCTTATTTTTCCGTAATAACTAAAGTTAAGGGATATAACAATTCCTAAATTTTATTGGCTCGTTTCCCAATAATTTAAACTATCGGAAAAAATTAATGGGATATTTCCAGGTTGTATACAGTTCGTCAACATAAGGTAAAGCTGCACGTCATTGAACATATTTTCTCCAATCGTTTTACCTTATGAAAGACTTCTTTTTCGTTTTGGACCATTAAAATAGAGCGTTGAAAGTCTACAAGAAATTCGCTATAAAGAAGCAAAGCTTTTATGATCATGATTTGCTCTTTTACAGCAGCACGCTCACTTGTCACCGTTTATTCCTAAGATACCGCAATGGGCATCCTAGATGCTAATGAGTTCGATCGAATGAAGGAGCTAAAGGAGTTGGACGACGCGAAGACTGGCGTCAAGGGCCTCGTCGACGAAGGGAGAACAGGAATACCGAACATCTTCCTCAGACCAGCCAGTGAACTTGCTGATGACAAGATCAATCTCTCTATAAGCGACGTCCATCTTCCGGTCGTCGACCTTAGCCAAATCCAATCGCCGGAGAGGCACAAAACGATTGTCGATGAAGTTAAGGCCGCGTCGAGCGAGTGGGGGTTCTTCCGGCTGGTCAACCATGGTGTCCCGCATAGTCTGATGGAGGACATGCTGCAGGCAATCCGTGAGTTCCATGAGGGTGACCCCGAGGAGAAGAAGCGGCTCTACTCGCGAGACGCAAAGAGGACCCTGCTATACTACACCAACTACAGCTTCTACCACGCGCGGAGCCTGAGCTGGAGGGACAGCTTTGCCGTGATGTCGCATTTGTCCGACCCGCTCGAGCTCCCAGCCGCTTGCAGGTATTGCGAATTAGCCGATCTGTCAGCTCAGGTAGTGCTTTCCGTCGATAGAACATACTCTCGATGACTCAAAGTAGGTTCGTCCCGGGCCTTTGTTCAAACATGTTTGAACCGAAAGAAGTCGCAACATGCTTAATCCGATCCCGATGCTTGAACAGGGAGGCGATATGGGAGTACAGGAAGCAGATGAGAGTGCTTGGAGGTTCGCTCTTGGAGTTGCTGTCTGAAGCTCTAGGGCTCAAACCACGGCACTTGATGGAGAAGGGGTGTGGCAAGAAACACGACTTGGTGTGCCATTATCATCCGCCATGTCCAGAGCCAGATCTGACCTGGGGATCAACGCAGCACAGAGACCCCTTCTTCTTGACTGTGCTCTTGCAGGACCAGGTCGGTGGCCTCCAAGTCCTACATCAGGATCACTGGGTTGATGTCAAACCTGTCCCTGGCAGCTTTGTGGTCAACATTGGGGACTTTCTACAGGTTAGGCAACGATTCAGCCATAACTTTTCTTGAAGTTTTATTTGTGTTCCTGTTAGATGATCCAACCTGAAGACTTATGAGGTTGGCTTAGCGATCGAGGCATCAACTTGTGTGTGCAGATTAGTTGCAAAATGCAGATCCGATTACCCATACTGTCACCTAATCCGAGAATTAGTGGGGATCCTTTACGAGCTCGAAGTTTACCAATTAAAAGCGTACTCCTCTTTTGTCAGGAAAATCCTCGTAAACAAGCGTTATGGGAAGTAAAAACATGTGTGAAGTTGAAAAACATGGATCTCTTCGATGGATGAAATGTCAGACGTGACATGAAAATTGACTTCATAGTATGTTCAAAAATCGTTCAACATTTTAGAATTTATCATAAATATAAGATCATGATACCCTAATAGCAAGTCCCGCAGAGAGGGTCATGCGATGTAAGCTTTGTTTCTTTCATAAAAAAAGATTGAGATCTTGGTAAGATAAGTGGCTCGTTGAAATTGGGAGATAAAATAATTCCATAATTAATCTAGGATTTGATATTTTGATACTGACATGTCAAAGTAAATATCGGTAGGAATGTCATCAAAGTCAATGATGCTTTTCTTTTGTTCACTTGAAATCTACAAGTAAAACAAGGCCCAAGTACATGTATCTCTGACCTAGCAATAAATGCAGATCGTATCAAATAACAAATTCAGGAGCGTAGAGCACCGGGTGCAAGCGAGTCGAGTGGGCCCTAGAATTTCAGCGGCCCTCTTCATCACCACGGAATCAGGCCCATTGGAGAAGGCCTTCGGCCCAATCAAAGAGCTCGTGTCTGAAGAAAACCCTCCTTCGTACGGGGACTCTCGACCAAGTGAATACTTTTCCTTGTTCCAGCAGAGGAAGATTTCCTCAGTCCAAGGAGGCAAAGAGCAAGAGTAGCATATGGTTGCCATAGTCATTTTCCAATAAGGTTGCTTGTGCAACGTAGTTCAGTGGATTATGAGGATGGCTGCTTGAATGTACTGATTCTAATAGCTTTTGTGAATTATGAGGTTATTATGTCCTATATTCTTACTACGATGTGAAGTAGTACATTGCGAGGACAACTTCAAATTTGCCTGCTCTGATAAAACTTTCATTGAGTTCTTCCACACAGCCTCGGCAGCCTTGTGAAGATAAACGATTTGTCAAACATGCCCTGCTGAAATTTTGAAATAACGCAGTAAATCGTGCTTTATAGGAGACCCATCCCATCATGCCGTTTTCCGTTAAAGGCAGTTGCCACAGCAAATAATTTACAAGCCAAAGAGACCTCATTTCTGAGAAAGATGAATTTATTGTCCATGGAATCACTGTTAGGAAAACAGAAACAGGAAAGGGGCGGAAGAATCCATTAAACGTTCTCTGAACAAATGCGTTCCCCACAATTATCAAAAATGGGGGCACATCAAAACTAGAGCAATATGTACATGTCAGAATATGAGGGAACCATGAGCTTATTGTCTGGCGAAGAATCAGCTAAACAACCGATGACCTTAACTAAGCAGCGGGAGGCCTTAGCTCATGATCGGACGACGTATCACGGGCTGAAGGGGGCATGTATTGCCACATTGGAATGAATCCGTAGCTGGGGAATACAGGCATCTTATTCGCCCCGGCATGATACGCTGCAGCTGGATGAGGTGGCACAAACCCGGCAGGTGGGACAGTCATGGCTTTCATCTGCTGCTCCATCCTTTCTTTATCAGCCTTCAATGAAAGTTTCTCTTCTCGAAGCTCATTTTTCTCGGCCTGTAATAAAGGAGAACAAAGTATCAGTGCCAGTCAGCACAAGTTTGTCTTTTTTAACTTTTCAGTTCTTGAAGTAGAAGTACAATCGAGGAGATTCTCATTGATACCACACAAAATTCAGGAGTATTGAAAACATAAATTGCTATGCTGCATGTGCTCAAGTTTCAAGCTATGTCAGGATTGAAAATACTTGTTCAACTTCTAAGTGCAGGTCTCCAAGCAGTTAGGACAAGACCAGGTTGTAATTTACTCTGCTTCCTATTCATTAACTTTTTTCTGCATGTAGGAGATATGTATTCATTGACAGTTGAACGCATGTTTAAACCCCATCTTCAAAAGTTTCTTAGGTTGTGGCTGTTCAGGTCAAAACGTGAATCATTTGGCTTCATAGTTTCAATTTATAGGCTTGCTCAAGTTTGGAGGTGAGTGACCCACAAAAGATGAGGGCCAAAAGATGATGCAACTGAAATTAGTGCCTTATTAAATAAGCTTTGCCATGAGGTTCTTAGGGTTTTGTACATCAAGTTAAAAGTGACAACTTGGAGGACTTGTGTCATCTGGCCAACTGTATTCCATCATATGTCAGTTACAAATCTCGCCATAGCATTATCTGAAAGAAAATTTCTATAACTAGGACAACTGCCTCTTATTAGCTGGAAACTATATCAGAAAAAGCTGGATGTATTGCAGTTCAGTCCAAACTCAATCCCATCAGAAGTAGTTAGCCAAACCGTCCTAATGTTCTGAGTTTGTAGAATCCTATAAAATCTCTGATAAATAAATTAACAAACAAGCTAAATTGCATGCTTTTGACTAATTTTATGCAAACTCCTTCTAGTCTCGCACCTGATCACCAATATTGACAGGGAAAATGGAGAAAAGACCAGAAAGAAGCTTGTCTTGTATGAAACAAACTGAACTGCTTTATATTCACTAAAACAAACTCTAGGCTTCCTAGAACTAGTTTAGCACAAAATTCTAAATATTAAATTTGACATATGTCCCTCTAGCCAAGAATGAGCGTAAACATCATATGGAACCTCACTCTCTCCACTGAAAGTAACATTTGCATCCATTAAAATTTTAGGGTTCTAAGCATAGCTTAGCCCAAATTTCTGACCACAAGAATTTAATATCATCAGTAGCTATAGCCAACAACAACCATAAAATGTTGTGAGGAATTGACCTTGCTCTCCCCTCACAAAATCTTTTGCTTGACATTAACCGCATGGGGGAGAGGAAACTTTCTTCTAGTACCATATCATCTTAGCTGACATCTTCAACTTAAGTTATTTGACAGGGCCCATAGATTGTTTTCTCCCAGTGTTTGAGCAAACCCAATAAATATTTGGCTCAGCAATGATGGAACGGCAATTACCAAAAGGAAACACGAATTAGACCATTGCTGCTTATACATGCACTCATTTCATTTATAAGCATTGACAGGGAAGACGAGCATGGATTATGAAAACATTAAGAGAAACAGAAGAGACACTGATTAAGGTTATATCATCGCTGGTCATTGTAAAGTAAAAACTGACTCTTCAGAAGTTTTCATACGAACCTTCAGGCATTTTATTTCTTCCTGCAGCTTTTCATTTGTGTCTTTGAGCTCCTCAGACTCAGCTTTAAGCTGGGTCAAAACTCTAATAGCATCATCGAGTATGGCGGTTTTTCAGTCTTGATGGATCTTCCAGGTTCCAAGACAGAGCTCAAGTCTAGAAATCTGCACAACATTGCCATCACATTGTGATCAAATTTATGAAATGCTTGGAAGCTGTAAGAGGTACGTTATACATGGTGGTCATATTATCACTACCACCCGGCATGAGAAATGGAGTAAATTACTTAAATTCTCATCGAAATCCCCAGTTCTGTAATAGATACACACACATCCAACTAGAACCATTCGGCATTCTTTTGCCTATCAACACATACCACACAATCCATAAACAAAAGACAAGATTTAAAATGACTCGGGCCGTCACAGAGAATTCAAGAGAAGTCCATCATTGCGCATAAACACGAATGCCAATTCCAATTCGTACTAACGGCAGAAGATATAAGCTTTTCACAGAAAAACATGAAAAAGAACACAGGCAATCATGCAGAACACGGAAGTGAAACCTGTCGTTTAGCCTCTCCCTCCGCAATTTCTCGCGGCAAGCCTTTGTGCGTGGCTGGCTGCGCGCCTCATTGCGTCCCCTGCGGATCAGATAAAAGGTAAGCAATCCACTTAAAAGAGGCTAATTTCGGCCGACGCTAAAAGTGAAAACCCGACATCCTCCTCCGAGAAAAACACAGGCCCCCAATCCAATTCAGCAATTTTCGCCGCGCACCCACTATCCACAACGACGAGCTACACGATCGCGCAAAAACAGGCGAAACTCGCGGGGGAGACGGAAATTACCTCTTCCGAGAGGACTGCGGCCCACCGAGCTCGTCCCCCGCCGAGTGCAAGCCGCCCGCCGGAAAATCGACGCCCACGGCGGCGGCGGCGGCGGCGGCGCTGCTGCAACCAGGAAACGCCGACGGGAAGAGATCAATCAATCAATCAATCATTCGAAATGCTTCCAAGGCACGAGAATACACACACAATCGCAAGAGCAAAGCTGGGGAACCCTAGGAAACGGAACGCGCGGGTACCTACCCGGGATGGTGGCGGCGGTCGTGGGGCGGCGGCGGCGGCGGCGGCCAGAGGAGGGGAGGAGGAGCCTCGCCCGCCGCCGCCGCCGCCGCTGACGGCGCCGGCGCCGCCGTCGGCGTCGGCGAAGAGGGAGGAGCAGTCGAGGAAGTCCCAGCAGCTCGGGTCGTCGCCGGCGAGGCCCAGCCCCGTCGAATCCATTTTTTCTGTTGGAGGATTTTCACCAGCAATCCCGGTTTTCTTCTCTCTCTGCGAAAAATGATTGATTGCGATTACGAGTTTTGGCAATTCCTCGTTCTTCTGTCTGCAATTTTTTCTCTCTCCTTTTCTGTCTCTTTTTTAACATTCTCCTTCTGTCGCGTCCGCAAATCGGTCCCAAAAAAAAAAAATATGTATCTTCTCTGTGGTGAAGGGCCAGTGTGGTGGCGCCACGTGGGGGTTGACAGATGAGGCCAGCGTGCCACGTGGCGTCCGCAGAATGGTGGAACCAATGAACATGTGGGGGTGTTTTTTTTTTTTTTAAAGGGTAGGGGGGGGGGGGGGGAAGGAGCAAAGGAGCCGGAAGGATTTCCCATTTTAAGGGACTGTAGTCTTGGTGTAATTTAATGCTAAATGCTTAAGAATTTCAATTATGGACATATGGTATATTCTCTAGCTTTCGTAATTTACTACGGTCCAAATGAAGTTTTTTTTTTGGCACATTCTACTTCTACCTTCCACTTTTCCGAGATGTCGTGCTCCCAGTAGTTTATTCAATGGGAAAACATTTTAATCATAGAATCATATAGGCAAATTGGTTGGTCTTTTCGACAAAAAATCAATTTTTAAGAAATTATTTTCGGACTTTTCTACATTTGGCTGATAAATACTAGAACACGGTTTACTTTGAGCTCAAATTAAATTACACGAAAACATTTCCAGCAATAAAAAGCTTTCAGTGAAACAAACACACCCAATTATGAAGGTATTTTCTATTAGAAAGGCCAAAGTGAAATTCAGTTGTTTTGTAAAACTTAGCTTTGCACCATGAACGGTCTGAACTAGCCTTATATCTACTGTCGTAAGGTAGCTGCATTTAGGAATGCTCAGAGCATGGAAATTGTATGGAGGTGAGATTGAAGTTGTGCTTCCTGGAAAATCTTCTTGATTGCCCCATTGTCAATAGATCGCTTCCTACTGAGGTCCATTTTTCGGACATATAAATCTTCCTTCCATCTCCTGTGGTTGATCAGAACCAAAATTATGACTTCCCTTTTTGCGAAAGCATCGCGCTTGCCGCTCTTTCTGTGACTGAGACGTCAGCTGTGCAGACATGAATGTCCTACATTTTGCAGTTCACTCTAAAACGTCGCTTGCTGTAAGAACTGGCCAAACTGGAGGTAAGAATGACCATGTCAAAGATTGAACTTTATTAAACTGGAAGCATCATCCAAGATGACATACATGTTAATATCCGTTTTCATGAAGGGGTTTGCCGTTTGGCTAGAATAATTAGAGAAGCTGTTAAACTGGACATATGAGAAGGAATCAGATGACGCGAGCTTCGTCCTTGAGCTTGTCAATTAGCTCATCGACAGAGGAGATGATGACCCCCGCTTTCCTCTTGGGTGGTTCCGTCACTTGAAGGACCTCCAAATCAGACTTCATCTCGACATTCAAATCTCCTGGGGTGTACTTCTTTATGACCTTGGATTTCGCTTTCATGATGTTGGGGAGCGTCGCATACCTTGGCTGGTTCAGTCTCAAGTCAGTGCTGCGTGAGACATATGATTCAAAGGCTGTCAGCATGGGAGATTGAGCATACATAGGAAGTGCTAAAAAAGGCCAAAGACACAATTGAGAAGAAACCCACTGGTTCATAGAGTTCCAATTTTACATACTGTAACTTCTATTGCAACAACAATCTAGCCCCAAAACTAGTAAAAGGTTTGCAACCCCTATCTTAATAAGTTAAGAGTTTAAAAAAAAGATATGTAGGTCCTTGCTTTCCGAAGGCTGTTCGGTTCTCATTGAAAGTGCAGAAACCAAACCGTTGTGTTGTTTAAATATATACTGAATGAAAAGTGACATTTAAATACTGTAGTTACCAAGCTAAATATACAATTGGCAGAGACTTTTAGGGCTCCCAAAGCACGAAATTTTTCCATCCACCCAGAGTGATCTCCACACAGTATTTATTTACTTGTTTATTTATTTTTTGTCTTGAAAGGAAACAAGGAAATTCATGATGCTAGGCACACGGTGATTGGTCAGGGTAGAGGAGGACACCTTGCTCAGAGAACACCTAGTAATTGCTAAAGATTCAGAAAGACTAAAAAGTACAAGAAAAACGTTGTTCTCACGTAATGACTGCTGGCAAGTCCAAAAGCACAGTCTCAATGCCACCATCCACTTCCCTATCCACAGTTGCAACCTGCTTTTCTTTGTCCAGGGTAACCTACTAAAAGGGCAGAAACAAATCATCAACCACAAAAAGCACCAAAATGCAAACACAGAAAAGGACAGCGGGCAAGAGAATACAAAGAAAGATGTGATGAAATCTGGATAGACACCAATAGGAAATGCAGCTCGCCAGAAATCAATTATCAGCATACTCAAGAAATCTCATCAACTTTAATGTAAACTATATCAACTCCTGTATAACATTAGATATCTTTCTTCTTGCCAAACTCCAAGAGAGATACTTAACTGTCATCAGCTGAAAATTGGAGGATGGTATGAACCACATATTTATAAAAGCAAAAGAAAAAATTCTCCCCAAACAACAAAATCAGTAGCAGAAGTCATAATAAGGACGACAAATGGGAGCATTCAAAACAGAAGACAAATTAACCCCCTCTAGACCTACAAAATTAACTGCCAAAGCCAAGTTTCAAGACAATGAAAAGATTCATATCCTGTGACCATACTTTGTTCAGTGGCAGGTTACCATTCAATTGGCTGATACATAATAACCTAGAGTCATAGATCCCTCTAGACCTGGAAGATTGACCGGTGAAAGCACATTGCAAGAACTTGAAAAAGATGGATACATCAGTGACCTTAAACCACTCTCTCGCCGACACAAATTAAACACGACACAAATTAAACACTTACTAAAGAAAAGGACTATAGATTCCTGAAGATTAATGTGTACTGAAGGGACAAAACCCCAGGAATCTTACACAACCAAACGAATGATCAGAATCATAGCAAATCTCACCTTAGAAGCAAAGGTTCCTTGTGGCCATTTCAGCAGCCCTGCAAGCATTTGCCCTGTTTGATTGCAGTCATCATCAATGGCCTACTCACAAATCAACATCATTAGCTCATACAGAATAGAAAGCATTATATACACAGTGAAGGAAGTATGTCAAATAGCTCAATGGCTTGAGACTTAACCCTAAATTGGTAATTTTAACAGGTAATCATATAAAATCAAATTTGGATCCAAAAACAACAGAAGGTATATCAATTGACTGAGAAGCACTTGGTATCTCCATATTTTTGCAACTTAGTGAAGATGAAGCAGTGAGAATTGCATCTCAATTTAACTTAATGCCCCAAGCAACATCATCCTAATAGTTATGGGGAACGCTTCATGACAATCATTCAGACACTTGAAAGCTGAACCTGACTCCCTTCTACATAACCTCTTCAAAAGCTGGAGGAAGATCTCAAATCCATGATGATATACAAATTTTAGGAACTATAGCCAACAGCAACTCCAAACATCAAGGACCTCAGCAAAACCAAATAAGAGCTACGATAGAAACAGCCAAACGACATCCCATTCATAATCTTAGCCTCGATTTCTAGATAAAGCAAAGAAGTTGTGAGTGGTTGAAAATGCTTTCCAGACATTATTTTGTCTTCTAAGACAGAAGATTGAAGCTTTTGCTTGCTAAGTTGTCTGTCAGACACCATTCCACGAACCGTGCTAAAACCTGTAGAATACCAACTGAGAGCCTCGGACTAATTTCCTTTCTCATGTACACCCTGCGCAAAACCTGAAAGCAATCTCTCTCTCTCTCTCTCTCTCTCACACTCACACACACACACACACAGAATAAAGAACATTTGAAATGGACATTAGACTTAGACCCATTCCTATCCAACACATCACCATTTCAAAGGAGACCATCTTCCTAACCCAGAACCATGTCATTCTAGCAATCTATCAAAAACATTTCTTAATTCAATATGGAACAGGCTGTTTGCACTGTCGTTCATCTTTAACACGCACCCTCAATCTCTCAATTTCCACTTCCTTTCGATCTCCAAACAACAACAACAACAGGGCAAGAAACCAAAACCTGCTTGCCAAGAACGAGAAGCCCAGGCTTCTCGGCCTCCACGAGCGCCCTCAACACCTTGGCGACGGACAGCGGGTTCAGACCGTCCTGGGACTCCACGTGGATCCCTCGGTCGGCGCCCATCGCGAGCCCCGTCCTCAGCGTGTCGACGCACTGGGAGGGCCCGATGCTGACGGCCACGACCTCCGAGGCCAGCCCGGATTCCCTGATCCGGAGCGCCTCCTCGAGGGCGATCTCGCAGAACGGGTTCATCGACATCTTCACGTTCTTGGTCTCCACGCCGGTCTGCGGAACCACGGTATCAAGAAACCGGGTCGATCGAGAACAAAAACAAGAACGAGACCAAGAACAAGAACAAGAACAAACGGAGGGGGAAGTACCTTGTCGGGTTTGACTCGGATTTTGACGGCGTAGTCGACCACGCGCTTGACGGCCACCATTATCTTCATGGGTCCTTCTCCGGCGGCGCTCCGGCGAGAGAGAGAGAGAGAGAGAGAGACTTGGAAGGAAGGAAGAGATAACTCAGAAGAGATAAGCACAGTATTAACAAAGAGCACAGTTTAGGTGAAATACGTGCATTAGGTGGATTTGCTTTGTTTTGATTTTTTTTTCCTTTTTTTCTTTTTCTTCGACAAAACTCCACGTGGCAATACAATCGGGCTCCTTATATTTTTGGTGACTCGACACTATTATCTCAATGCTTAATATAAAAAAAATTCCAAATAAAAATGCGAGATCGTTTTCTCCGGAAAATGATTCAAAGTAAATTTTATCTCAAATAAATATATGAAGTGATTATTTAATCTCAAATGAAAAAGATTAAGAGACATTTGATCTCAAATAAAGAGTTGAACTCGTCGGTTGACCAATATTCACCAATCCACGAGCACATGTATTTCATGTGCTTAGTGAGATTACAAGGCTGAGCCTCTAAGGGTATTTCACTTCATAGGCATTTCTCTTTTCTTTTACTTTTTTCTTTCTTCCCTTTTCACAATTTATCTTCTTCTTCTCGCCACCTCTGTACCAACGCCCTGAGGTGCTCAACGCTCGCTCACTTCAGCCCGTGTTGCGTAGAGTGCTCATTAAGTGGGCGGGATTTCCTTTCATTCAGTTGCACAACCTCAATTGTGCCTTTGGGAGTGCTCCGAAGATAAATGAATTTTCTTCAATGCCCAAGATGCCCGTTATTGTCGATTGCATCTATTCTATTTTCTTTGGAGTAACCTTCTAGCCAATGGTGAAAATATCTTTGAAGTTGTGGTAATTGAGATTTATAGTAGTGAGATCCTTTTGCTCCATGTTTGTCCATTCTCTAGGTGTTATTTGGTAGCCCCGTGGATAAATTTGACAATTAGGGATGTGCAAAAGAATTAGGAATCGCCCGGACCACATAAAATTGATCGAGAATCGGTACTTTTTATGGAGACTAATTTAGTTCTTGATTCCAAGTTTCAAACCACTCACTTGGACCAGATCAGGGTGTGTGTGTGTGATCCCTCTGCTTCATATTTGTCCATTCTCTAAGTGTTATTTGGTAGTGTCGTGAATAAACTTAACAATTAGGGGTATGCAAAGGAATTGGAAACTGTTCAAACCATATAGAATTGATCGAGAATTGGCAGTTTCCATGGAGATCGGTTTAGTTCTTGGTTCCAAGTGTGAAACCACTCACTTGGACTGAATTGGGGTGGGGGAGGGTGTGTGGGTGTGCGTGCGTGCATGCACGCATTATCTCTCCCCCTACTTCGTAGTCTATCAATTAGTAACATGAGTCACTAGACTTGAAACATAAAACTAGCTGAAAGTGTAAATATTGGGCATAAATGAGCCATGGAATCAACTCAAAACAAATAGTCATCTGAAGAATGGACAAAGCATCCTTAGGTCCATCTTGTAAAATCCTCCACTTCTCTAAATTGTTGGGAAACGAACTGATAACCAACCATCACCTAATGACAAATATGGACTGCTTGTATGAAGAACAAAGTCACCAAAGACGAATCTTGCATTAACCTCAGCTTTGGTAGCATTGACACAATACATGTATAAAATGTCATGAAAGATGTAGGTGACATTTTTGAGAATTGATTTTTTTTTTTTTTTTTTGGGTGCTACATGCCAGCATTTCCAACCATAGTTGATTTGTTCTTGTGTAGTGCTCTAATGCTAACCTCTTGGCATTTGCATGGACAGTATGCTTTTGTTCCTATTTCGAAGAGGTCCTTTAGGATGGGAGTATCCTTGTTGACATGCCCAAAGATCCTTCAAGGCATTAAATTTTGTAGTAATTGTGGATTGGTTTTATAGACATACTTGGGAATTGAATCTAATCAACAGTTGCTTCAGAGTGGATCCATATAACCAACAATTGGTTTTCGATTCCAATTTTTTAGAACTAGTTCTGAGGGGGTAGTTCTCAATTTCATGGTGGAAACTACCCACCTTGCAACTAAGCACCCGTACTGACAACAATGATGAATTCATTTGCTGAGTTTGAGCATCAAGACAACACCGACGAGGACAATGATGACTTAAAGAGGAAGTGGCCATTGTCGTGAGCAAGATTGAGCAATGGTACAAAGGCTAGACAACGGAGAAGATGAATAGTGAGAAAAAAAAAAGAGGAACAAAAAGAAATGCCTCTATATTAAATTGTCCCTAGCCATGACGTTGGAATAAGCACATGGGGTTCATGTGCTCATCAATTGGCATGGATGAAATTAGTTTTTTTAGCAGGGATATGTTCATTGGAAATTCCAAAACTTATTATATTGGTTCAATCGAGTTTATCTGTTAATTTCATCCAATTTGACTAACGGAAAATGCTAAGTGGCTTTTTATTTGTTTATAAATATTATCTCTTTCCTACATGGCGATGAGGTGGCTAAATCATAAAATATAAGATAAAATGACGTTGTTTTTGGTCTAAATTCGATTTTTTAATACTACTTTTATTTAATAAACTAAATTAAAAAAAGAGAGGAGAAGTTAGGTGACTGGGGTTGCAAGCCCTCACCACCATTGCCCCACCATTATTAGGAGGGGCCGATGAGGGTGAGGGTGAGGGTGAGTTGGCGGGGACCAAGGCCCGACCAGGGGTTGAGAACCCTCATTGATGGCAAGCGAGGGCTTATGGGTCCTCGCCCTATGTGGACAAGGGTTGGGGGAGGGCTGCCACCCTTGCCCAGCCCTCGCTTGTCTCAACGAGGGTTGTTAGCCCTTGGTAACCCTTGTCAACTCAATTCCACACTCATTGGCCTCTCCCAGTACTAGTGGGGTGGCGGTGGCTAGGGCTTGTAACCCTACTTGTCTAACTTCTCGTTTTCTTTTATTTTTGTTTTTTTTAGGAATTTAGCTTATTTTTTAAAATTTTAATATAAATAAAATTAGTATTAAAAATCGGATTTAGACCAAAACAATGTCGTTTTAGTCTTATATTTTATGATTTAGCTACCTCATTGCCACGTATGAGGGAGATTATATTAAAAAAAAAAAAAAGCAATGTTAGCATTTTCCATTAGTCAAATTAGATGGAGTTAATGGAATGACTCGATTGAATCAATTTGACAAATTTTTTTACTTGATTTTCTTAACAAAATTTAGTACTTGTAATGAACATATTCCTTTTTAGCAAGAGAGTAGAGATGGGGATTTCAACAAAACAGCATAGTTGAAATTTTCCATCATCTTCTAATTTACAACCTCTCAAGTACGGTAAAATCATGAACAAAATGTTCGCGACGCCGATAAAGAAGTTGCTACATGGACTATTTGGAATTTTGGCCTCGGAATGACACGTTTACTGAGCGAAAATGAAATTGTTCTCGATTCATATTCAGAAATTCGAATAACATACTATAAGATGAACAATGTGGGAAAATTATCCGATAGCATACATATGTATCTTTGGATTTCTTTCCTCAAAATCAACCGGAAGGGACCTCCAAACAGCTAGTGTAGGAAAAGTTTCCCATAAATGGAATGGAATAAGTTCAATAAATTTAGGTTCATGCTTTTTCCTCTCTTATTTTCACTTGAACACTCCCTTTCATTAATATTTTGACTATATTATCCCCTACGAGGCCTACCATCTAGCATACTTCAATAGTCAAAATGATGTCCCTCCTTTTTTTCTTTTCTTGAGTTCCAATCTTCTTTTCTGTTGCAAGCAATTCTTTTCTTTCCACACCTTTGTGTCTAGCAACAACAACTCTCTTGATGTCCAACTTACCAAATCGATAATAAAGTCAAAGCATAACCTTTTCTTCCATCAAAACCACATATTGATACCGATGGCTTATCTTATAGTGATGCGGGGGCTTTTTGATCCAATGTAAATAATTGGTGAAGTGGCCACGACACCAACAAATCAGCGACGAGACTTGATTTCAGATAGCGAAATAAGATAACTCAGCATGCTCGTGGCTTGATTCAAACTAACCCACCAAACCTGAAAAGACAAAAATGAGAGAAGAAAAATCTGAATGGATGACTAACTAAAAAAATCAACGAGAGTAGAAATGACCTGGTGGCGGCTTTTGTGGATTGAAGATGGTAACAGAAAAAAAAATATCTAGGTGGGTGTTTTCTTGTCGTGAGTGTCTCTTGTTCGTATGCCATAATTTCTTTTCTGGCTATATTCTTGGTGAGCTCTCTCCGTCGTCCTCTTGTGTGGTCCCCATTGACCAATCTCCGAGCATATTTTATGTGGCTCTTCCTTTACTAAAAAAGCATCTGAATAATGGTTTCTTGTGCTGTGCAACAACAGCCTTGCATTCCCCACTCATGACACAAGAGGGTCAAATAACTTGGTTGACTTCGGTGATGATAATCGTATACTCTTGTGGGAGCAACCGCTTAGTGAGGTCTTCGTGCTTGCAATTATTGAATAAACACCAGCACGATGTCCACTTGTTTTTACCATAACAGGAACATTGCCCATATGATACTAACGGTATCCTTTTTGGGTCAAAAGATCAAACGTGTGTTCCCTTGCATAGTGATTAGGTTCCTCCCACCAGACCCAATTTCATTTCACTCTTCTTCCTCAGCATCACAACCACACCAAAATGAGAAAACCTTTTACCATCCCTTGATTAACAATGCTATACCAAAAAGCATTGTTGTTGGTAGATATCAAAGGCGTAAAGAAGAGGATCGCTCTTGTGAAGAGACTTGGATAAGAAAAAGTAAGGTGAAAAGAAGAGGATCACTCTTGAGAGGAGACTTGGATAAGAAAAAGTAAGGTGGGACCCATAAAGAAATAAAAAAAGAAATCAAACAAAAAGAGGGAAACACTTTCTTTTCTTTTGATAAAGTTTAATTGAAACATGCTAAATGGTAGTCATGCATGGGGTAATATAATCAAAACATTTGTAAAAGGGAGTGTTTAAGTCAAATGAGGAGTGGAAAAATCGTGACCTAAATTTAATGTGACAATTCATGAAATTTTCAGATTTACTTTATTCTAGTACAATAAGATGTACCTAGCAAAACAAGTAATAAAAGTCACAGTAATCGCAAATAATCATTAGCTAGCTAGGCGATTAGTAGTTGTAATTGTGTTTTTGTTGTAAAATTTCTTGACTATCCTTTTGCATGAATTCTTTTGGGTTTTATGGACAGACGTGGGGAGTGGTTAGTCCTTAAGTTTGGCTTGATTTTCATTTTAGTGGACTTAGCATTCCTATCTTGTGATATGTCTCGTTTGATTAGGTAATGATCCATCAACCCGATGAGCTCGTGCAAAAATGGCCGCGACAGCTGGATGTAGAGAGAGAAGTAACATTAACAATAGGATTTTCTTAATATAAATGGGACGGCACTTTGATTTGAACACGTGATCCGCTAGATCCAAATCGAACACTTAATCACTTGGCTAACATCAAGGGCTTTTACGTTAACAGCTACTTAAGTTATACATAAATTAAGATATAAGAGATAAAAAGTACTATAATCTTTTAAACTTAATGACTCCACTTTTTGTCGATTCTTATGTTCCTATTCAATATGATTGTTTTATTATATACAAATCCCGTGTAATAATCTGCTTTTTTTGGCACTAAATAAAATTTTCAGTGCTACTTTATTTCGTGGCTTCTTTTATAAAGTCACCAGGTCAGGTGTTTCTTTTGTATTTTTATTCTAAATATAGTGGGTTTGCCCTAGTGTAATGAAGGCCGCGAAATAAACAAGAACATTCATATTTTTAGGAAAATATTTTATAAATTATTTATATGCTTTAATGGTTCACTTTTTTTCTTTTTGGTCAGGAAATTGTTTCACTTTGGGACGGATGATATAAGCAAGAAGAAAAGAGAGACACAAATCATGATTAATGGTCCTAATCTCCATGGCATCATTAATGGAGGCATGCTGCTGAAAAGTCCAAACGATTTTACAGAATTGAGAGGACGCATTGGAAAAGATCGCCTTGACCACCCACAGCCACCTTTCGGGAGAGATCGCGCCTGACGACGACAAACAAGGCAATCGATAGCTCCTTTTACCCTTTGTCAGTGATCCTTTAGATGAATTTTCAATCAAAATAATGTCATTATTAATTTACTTAAGTCTTAACTATTTACTTTCTAACATCCATGTAGGTAAGTGATTTTTATTGACAAAACTTTGATGGAGGGTAAATATGTTACACAAATATATATTTGTGATTTTTGATGTCATAGAAAAGTTTAGGATAATGTATCACAATGAGCATAGTTTATAGTTTTCGATGGCTTTTGCTCTTTATTCTTTTGGTTATGAATAGACCCAAGGAATGGTCATTCATTAAGTTTGGCTTGATTAATTAGCATTCCAATGTTATGATATGTCTCATTTGACTAAATAATTATCCATCATCATGATGAGCCCGTGTAGAGAGAGAAAGAGAGAGAAGTAAAATTAGCAATAAAATTTCGTTAATATAAATGGGTGGCACTTTGATTTGAACAAATCATATGCTAGATCCAAATCAAATGCTTAATTACTTTGTTTACATTAAGGTCTCTTGTTAACAATTACTTGACAAATTAAGATATGGAGTTTTTATAGCAAAAAACTCAAAACTAGTATATCTATGATAATTTTTTTTACTCTTGTGACCAAAAACTACTCAATTTTTTTACCGAAAAAATTACAAAATCAATACATTTATGATAAATTTACTATTCATTATATCAGAAAAAACTCTAAATTGGTAGACTTTGTCAAACGGATGGTAAAATCCCAAATTGCTACACTTGTTAACTGTTACATGTCATTTTACCTAGCAAATTGATGATAAAATTTAACAAAAAATGACAAAGAGCAAATTTGTCACAAGTGTACCGGTTTAAAGTTTTTCGTAGTATTAAGCATAAGATATAAAAGATAAATAGCTGTGCTAACAAACTAATTATGATCTTTTAAACTTAATGACTGCTATTTATCAGATCCGATGTTCCTATCAATATTATTGTTTTAGTATATGCAAAGTCAGTGTAATAATCTTCCTGTTGGCACTAAGTAGAATTTTCAGTGCTATATTATTTAGTGGCTGATTTTACAAAGTCACCAGGTCAGGTTTTTTTTTTTTTTTTTTTTTTTGTACTTTTATTCTAAACATAGTGGGTTTGCCTAAGTGAAATAAAGGCCGCGAAATAAACAAGAACATCTATATTTTAAGTAAATTATTTTACAAATCATCTATATGTTCTAATTGTTCACTTTTTCTTTTGGTCGGAAAATTGCTACACTTTGGGAGGGATGATATTAGCAAGAACAAAAAGAGAGAAAATCAGGATTAATCGTCCTAATCTCCATGGCATCATTAATGGAAACATGCTGCCGAAATGTCCAAATGCTTTTACAGAAATGAAAGGGAAAAATTGGAAGGTATTCGAAGGAGGGTCGTCAAAGAGCCGTCGCGTTGACCGCGCACAGCCACCCTTCAGGGTGCATTGCACCTGACAGCGACCCAAAAAAGAGGCCGTCGTCGGCTCCTCCTTTTTACCTCTATCTAAGCATTAATGAGAAAACCTTTAACAGTGAAGAAAGGATAAGTAAAATGGGACCCACCAAGAAAGAAAAAAGAAACCAAACAAAAAGAGGGAAACGCATTCTTTTCTTTGGTATGGTTTAATGAAAACTTGCTAAATGATGGTTAAAAAAACTTGTGAAATGGAGTGTCTAAGCCAAATGAGGAATGGAAAAGTGTGACCCTAAGTTTATTGTAATGGTCCATAAAATTTTCAGATTTACTTTATTCTAGTACAATATCATTACAAATTAGTAATGAAATAATGTACTTGACAAAATATGTTACAAAAGTCATAGTAACTGCAAACAATCATTAACTAACTATGCGATTAGTAATTGTAATTGTATTATTGTTGTGAAATTTCTTGACTATGTTTTTGCATTTATTCTTTTGGGTTTTATGGACAGACCTAAGGAATGGTCATTCCTTAAATTTGGCTTGATTTTCATTTTAGTGGACTTAGCATTCCTATCTTATGATATGTCTCATTTGATTAAGTGATGATCCATCAACACGATGAGCCTGTGCAGAAATGACCATGACGGCTGGATATAGAGAGAGAGAAGTAAAATTAATAATAGGATTTTCTTAATTTAAGTGGGATGTCACTAGGATTTGAACACGGTATCTGCTAGATTCAAATCAAATGCTTAATCACTTAGTTAACATTAAGGGCTCTAACGTTAAAAACTACTCAAGTTCTACACAAATTAAGATATAAGAGATGAAATGTATTATAATCTTCTAAAGTTAATGACTCCGTTATTTATCAATTCTTATATTCCCATTCAATATAATTGTTTTAGTATATACAAATTCAGTGTAATAATCTGCTTTTTGGCACTAAATAAAATTTTCAGTGCTATTTTATTTAGTGTCTTCTTTTATAAAGTCACCAAGTCAGTGTTTCTTTTGTAATTTTATTCTGAATATAGTGGGTTTGCCCGAGTGAAACGAAGGCCGTGAAATAAGCAAGAACATTCATATTTTTAGGAAAATATTTTATAACTTTTTTACATGGTCTAATGGTTCACTTTTTTTTTTTTTTTTGGCTCAAGAATTTTTTTTCACTTTGGGAAGGATGATATACTCAAGAAAAAAAGAGAGACACCAGATATGGTCCTAATTTTCATGGCATCATTAATGGAGGCATGCTGCTGAGAAGTCCAAACGATTTTATAGAATTGAGGGGATGAATTGGAAGAAATTCCAAGGAGGGTCTTGTCTTCAATAGCCGTCGCCTTGACCACCCACAACCACCATTTCGGGTAGATTGCACCCGTAAGCGACAAACGAGCCCGGCAGCTCCTCTCACCTTCGTCAATGTTAAATAATGATCCATCATCACGATGAGAGAGAGAGAGAGAGAGAGAGAGAGACGAGAGAGAGAGAGAGAGAGAGAGAGTAAAATTAGCAATAAAATTTCGTTAATATAAATGGAAGGCACTTTGATTTGAACACATGATTTGCTTGGTCGATATCAAATGCTTAATTACTTAGTTAACATTAAAGTCTCTTATGTTAATAATTATTTGAGTTCTATATAAATTAAGATATGGTTAATACCATGGAAAACTCAAAATTGATAGACTTGTAATAATTTTATCTTAAACTAATTTTTGACCACAAATAGCCCTGAGCCGGTATTTATGACAATTTTACCTTAAGCTAATTTTTTGACCATCAATAATCTAAACATTGGTACATTGTGATAGATTTACCATTCGTTAATCTACATCAAATTGTATCAATACTACAAAAAAAATCACAAATTGGTACACTTATGACAAATGGAGTGCAAAACTCTAAATTGATAATCCTATCAATTATCGTGTGTAATCTAACTTAGTAATTTAGTGGTGAAATTTATATAAAACTAACGGATGGTAAATTTGTAATATGTATCAGTTTAGGGTTTTTTGTGATATTTAACCTAAGATATAAGAGATAAAAAGTTGTGACATTTAAACTTAATAACCCCACCATTTATTGATTCTTATATTCCTATTCAATATGATTATTTTAGTATATGTAAATTCAGTAATCTGCATTTTGGCATAAATAGAATTTTCACTGCTATTTTATTTAGTGGCTTCTTTTATAAAGTCACCAGGTCAGGTATTTTCTAGTACTTTTATTCTAAACAAAGTGGGTTTGCTTGAGTGAAATGAAGGCCGTGAAATAAGCAAGAACATCTATATTTTTAGAAAAATAATTTTCAAATTATTTATATGCTCTAATTGATCACTTTTTTTTTTTATCAGAAAATTGTTTCACTTTGGGAGGGATGATATTAGCAAGAATATAAGAGGACAAAATCGGGATTAATCGTCCTAATCTCCATGGCATCATTAATCGAGACATGAGGCTGAAAAGTCCAAATGATCTTGCAGAATTGAAGGGACGCATTGGAAAAAATTCAAAGGAGGGTCTTCAAACAGCCGTCGCCTTGACCACCCACAGCCATCTTTCCGGGTACATTGCACCCAACGGAGAGAATGAGGCCGTCGATCGTTCCTTTAACTTTTTGTCAAGGTTCCTTTGGATGAGCTTTTAGTTAAAATAATATTGTTTTTTTCCACTTAAGTTATGTGGGCATTATGTCACAACTGTTTACTTTCTAATATCCATGTAAGTAGATTTTTAATGGTTCACATTTACAGAAGTTTGATGATGGGTAAATGTGCTAAATAGCTATATGTTTGCGTTATATTACAGAAAAAAAAAAAATTAGGGTAAATCTGTCATGATAGACATACTTTAAGGTTCTTGATGGCTTTTGCCTTAACCTAAGGAATGGTCCTTCCTTAAGTTTGGCTTGATTCTCATTTCAGTGGAATTAGTATTCCTATCTCATCATATGTCTCAATTGATTAAATAATGATCCACCATCACAATGAGGCCGTGCATAGAGAAAGAGAGATTCCTATCTCATAATTTGTTATTTGTCTCATTTGATTAAATAATGATCCACCATCACAATGAGGCCTTGCACAGAGAAAGAGAGATGATCAAATAATGATCCACCATCGCGATGAGGCCGTGCAGAGAGAGAGAGAGAGAGAGAGAGAGAGAGAGAGAGAGAGAGAGAGAGAGGTGTAAAATTAGCAATATAAATAGGTGGCACTTTGATTTGAATACATAATGCTTCATCACTTAGTTAACATTAAGGTCTCTTATGTTAATAATTACTTAAATTCTATATGTGTGTGTATAAGGTTAATACCACAGGAAACTTAAAACTAGTATATTTGTGATAATTTTATTTTAAACTAATTTTTTGACCATAAAAAATCTCGAATCGGTATGTTTGTGGCAAATTTACCATAAACTAATATTTGTATTACCAAAAATCTTGAAACTAATATATTTGTGATAAATTTACCTTTCATTAGTTTTCATTAAATTAGATTAATACTACAAAAAACCTCAAATCGGTATACTTGTAACAAATAGAGGGAAAACCCAAATTGGTATATTTGTCAATTATTACGCATCATCCAACTTAAAATTTGATGATAAAATTTCATGGAAATTAATAAATATTAAATTTGTCGCAAATGTATCGGTTTAAATTTTCTCTAATATTAACCCTAAGATATAAGAGATAAAAAGTTGTGATAGTAAACAAATTATGATCTTTTAAACTTAATGACTCCACTATTTATCAAATCTTATGTTCTTATTCAATATTATTGTTTTAGCATATGCAAAGTCAGTGAAATAATCTGCCTTTTAACACTAAGTAAAATTTTTTTAACTACTATTTTATTTAGTGGCTTCTATTAAAAAGTCACCAGGTCAGGTACTTTTTTTGGGGGGGGGGGGGGTACTTTTATTCTAAAAAAAAGTGGGTTTGCCTGAGTGAAATAAAAGACGGCGAAATAAACAAGAACATCTATATTTTCAAGTAAATCATTTTACAAATCAACTGTACGTTCTAATTGTTCTCTTTCTCTTTTGGTCAGAAAAGAGAGGGATGATATTAGCAAGAACAAAAGAGAGAAGATCGGGATTAATCGTCCTAATCTCCATGGCATCATTAATGGAAACATGCTAATGACAAGTCCAAACGCTTTTACAGAAATTAAGGGAAAATATGGAAGAGATACAAGAGGAGGGTCTTGAAAGAGCCGTCGGCTTGACCGCGCACAGCCACCTTTCGTGGTAAAAAGGGGCCGTCGACGGCTCCTTTTTACCTCTTTCTAAGCACGTGTTCGACTGTTCCAGCCACCCTCGTGTGTTTTACCGTTCCGTCTCGGTCGCTTGTGCATTAAGTCATGAGTTTCCACGATCGCTGTCGTTCCCACGAGTTAGCAATTCGATCGGGAATCCAAAATATGGAATGAAAGACGGATTATAAAAGCGTGCTTCTTCCCACTCGGCCATGCAGGAAGAAACCGCATGGAACGCGAGAACCCAAGAAGAAAGATCGAACACGAAGAAGGACGGGGAGGAGGAGGAGGAGGAGGAGAAGATGGGGTGCCTCGAGTGCGATACAGAGGCGTCCGGAGGCGGCCATGGGGCAAATACGCGGCAGAGATCCGTGATTCCACGAGGCGCGGTGCTCGCGTCTGGCTCGGGACTTTTGGCACGGCCAAGGATGCGGCTCAGGCCTATGACCGTGCCGCGTACGCCATTAGAGGTCACACTGCTATCCTCAATTTCCCTAATGAATTCCCTGTAGGATGTAAGGCAGGTAGTTCTTTGCCGTCGCTGTCCCTGTCGTCTTCTGTTTCTTTGTCGCCGAAGACGCGAGGCGGCACGCGAGGCCGTGATAAGCGGGTGGTGGAATTTGAGTGCTTGGACGATAATTTGTTAGAGGAACTTCTTGAAAACGAAGGGAAAAAGAGCATGTAATAAAATGGCTGTTCTACGTTCATGTCGTTGCAACGTTGGGTTGGCCATGATTATACAGGAGAGGGCTTCGCTAGTGTTTTGTGCTTTGAATATATATATTTCATTTTTTTTGGGTGCTTGAATGCAATCCATTCGTTTATTCAAGGCTCTTTTTTTTTCTATGTTTTTTTGCAAATATTACAAAAAAAAAAAAATGTTTGTATACTGGTTTATATATCCGTCTGTATACATTAGTCAAAAGTCGCGACCTATAAGATTTAAGAAAAATATTGGAGTGAAAGTGAACACAGACGTATAATTATAGTCTATCATATAATAAAAAAAAGGAAAGAAAACGACTACGTGGACCATTTTAGTACGAGAAGTATTACTTTATTTTGTCCACTTATTCTACAAACTTTTTTTCTTTGTTTGATTTGTCCACTTATTCTAGAAACCTTTTTTCTTTGTTTGAGATATTTGCTCTTGGTGATTGCCCTTCTTCACGGAGGCTGCTCTGATAGTTTTAGGCCAGAAAGAAATTTCTAGAGAATGCCCAAAGAGGTAGTCAAATTACACTTGTTCGTCTCAGTTGAAAAGTAGCAGCTCTCAGAAGAAAATATCAAGATCCTTCCCCGATTATTAAAAGCCTTAAATTATTCTTTGAATCTCAACCTAATTTGTCTACTTTGCCTATCTCTTACTAATGCTATATTTTGAACTAATGATACACTCGAAATGCTTGCTTTGTAGCCTCTTTTTGCTTTGGTACGAGTGTTCTTTCTTGGCACTCGAAAATATATTATCTCAGAAAGCAGGAATTGTAAGATTTGGTATCTTGAAACAAAGCAAATTTCAACATCGAAAGTGGTCGAAATGCATGGTCTGAAAGGAAAATCTACGACATACTACTCTCATTAAGAGTTGTTTAATGCTTGTAGTATATGATTTTGGAGCTTGTAGTTGAGTATTTCTCGTGTATGGTCGCAAATTTGTGATCACATGTGCTGAGAATATCTCAATTAGTATTATGCCGATCTCTATTAGCTTCTAATCTGCTAGATTACTCACTTGATTCCCGGATCATCGTTTATTCGGATATTTAGGTGAATATGTAACTTAGGTTAGTCACTTCACGTTGAAATGTAGGTTCAAGAAGGGGAAACGGTTGGAGCGTTTATATGCCTCAATCTGAAGAGTAATGCTATTTACTAAGGACAAATTATGAAAAATTACTATTTACATCACACAATACAAGAAAACATTTAAACAAGTTAATCTGATTGAAAAATTCACTAGAGTTTCCCGCATAAACTGACTAATTTATGAGGATAACTTTAGGATTTCAACTATTTTACATTCAACCAACACCAGGAATCACATTTGGAATGCCTTTTTCTCTTAGAAGAACCCGGAACAAGTTTTAGAGGATAGGTTTGTTGCTAGATTCTAGAGTGAAAAAGTCAAGATTTAGGTCCCATGGGGTGTGTGCAGTTGATGGTGCTACTTCAATCCCACCCGTATGGCGTGGCTGCGAATCCTTCGGGCATCTTGAATTTCACCGGAGGTAAGGGTGGGGTCCTTCCTAGCATTCCATGAGAAGCATACCTGCCACAATCAGTGTAAGTCAGAACGACGCGGATGTCCCTCACGGTTATAAGAAAAAGCATAAATGTAGAGTCGAGAAATGAAGGTCAAGATATAGCCAAGTAACCCATTTATCACAAATTTACTGATCTAAACCCCTTACTATCCTCTCCCTCGCTCTCTATATGTCTATGTGTGTAGAACACCACCAGCGACTCAGCTCGTGGAGGTCGCTTGCCTCAGGCGTAATCCAAGGTACCTGAAGGCGCATCCACAAAAGTACCACCTAATGTCAAAATGATCTATCAATAGCTTTCTGTACAAACTATGTTGTCCCTAAGAATGAGAATGCCTAGACTTCCTTAGATGTATCGCGTCTGTGCGCGAGTGCAAACACATCATAAACACAAAACATGTGAGTTTCACCTACAAACATTGATGGCTCACATGCTTTGGGCTCGTACCTACCCGGATCACCTGAGAATTCTTCATGTGTACTGCACCAACGAGATCAAATCCACTTTTGGAAGAGCACTAGTCTTCGCTTTCTGAAGAAAACCATTCTAATCACTATAGTGACAATGCTGTAGATTTAAAGGCCTTATTGGGCAGATAAACGTGGAAACGGTTCACTCTGAAACCCTACCACGCTTGCACCAGCTAGAGGGTACAATTTTCACTCATTTTATGATTAAATCTGCCTCAATATCATCAAGAAAAAATTGCCATAAAATTTATCCATTAATCTTTAGCAGATTCATGTAAACCTTCTTAACATCTTAGTGGGCACTGGATCTCTATATATGTTTCATTATGACATCTTTTATACTAAGGTATATATATTGGTGATTAATGTAGCTGAGGATGAAGTAATGTTTCCTCTCTCTATTAGCTTCTTTAACCCCTACACCATAGGGGTTTGATACTAGCTCTCAGCTGCATTCAAAGGTGACAAAGCCGGCATTTGATCGATCCATCTAAATTAGTCGAATCAAAGATTCTGATACCATTCGATTTGCGTCTGACACCAGTATTGACTATCCCCAGCTGGAAAGTTGCTGCAATCAAACACCAAGATCAAACTACACTACTCTCGTCTCCAGTTGTGCCTAAGACTACACTACTCTCGTCTCCAGTTGTGCCTAAGACCTTTTGGTGTAATCAGAATATGTGTATTGAGCTCCTCTTTCTCCATTAATTTGGATTGGCACAAGGGATCTCTTTCAAAGTGGAAATAGATTAATGTAACAAAACTACAGCAAAAGAATTTTTCCTTTTCGTCTCAAGATCCGGCTAAAAACTCCCACAAAACCATGTCTTTTATAACAAAATGTCTTTGCAAAATTTAATTTAAGCGATGCAATGAAATCTTCCGAATTTCATGCTCTAATATCAAAGAAGCTCATTAAGAGTGTATCTATCGATGCACCAAAAGACTTTTGCAAGTGGCTTTTAGACTAGGGCATTCCTTTTCTCTTTTGTTGGTTCCACAAATTCGAAGTGTCATAATATGCTTTAACCTCATGCTCAACATTTTGGAATAATTTGGATCGATTGGTTGCTATTTCCGTCATTTTTGCAGTTTTTTCCCAGTAATTGGCAGTCACCACAAAAACCCTAATCACCCAAAGTGAAGTCAGAAATTGAATTGGCTTAATTAAATGCCTAAAAGCTCCAACCAGAATCAAACTACGAGTTCATGGATCCAAGACTCACAGAGACTCCATCACCACTTACTGGTATGACCAGTAGTGGTATGACCATTACTGGCAATGATCATCAGGAGGGGGGGGGGAGAGAGAGAGAGAGAGAGAGAGAGAGAGAGGTACCATTCACTTGTTTTTCCCCTCTTCTTCTTCGAGGAGATCCTCAAGAACCTTGTCATCCAAGCACTCGAACTCGAAAACTTCTTTAGCTTTCTGACTAGATCTACTTATCTCGCGACCAGAACTCTCCCCGTAATCCCCAGAGGAGGACAATGATTGTTCAGGAGGATGCGCAGATTGCTCGTATTCAGAGTAATCCTCACTGGGAAAGTTAATAATAGCTTGATTACCCCTCAACCGTATCGCGGCGCGGTCGTAAGCCCTAGCAGCTTCTTCCGCGGAATCGTACGTCCCAAGCCACACTCGAGCTCCATGCCTCGACGGATCTCGAATTTCGGCCGCGAACTTCCCCCACGGCCGCCGCCTCACTCCTCGATAGCGAACCGATCCTCCTTTTTCTTCATCTTCCTTCGCCTTTTCAGGGTTCTCCATGCGATTGCCCTTTTTTCTTGTCCTTTCGAACAGCAACAGAATAAAAAAAAAAAAAAAAGAAAAGGAACGAGCAAGCTGAAGTTTGAATTATTGGCCTTCTTCTTTTCTTTTGTTGGATTTGCTTTTTGTGGAGGAGTTTCATGGCGTGCCGCGCTATGCTAGTCCGGTAGGTAATAATATACATGATGAGTGGCAGAGTTCTGTAATTTAAGCTATTGTCAAAGATGACGTTGATGTTCTCTGAAACGTGGATTGACCATTAGTACTTTCAACGTTCCCGGACTAAGTCCATATTCACATGTGATGATCTGCTTCTCGGAAACTTCATACTGGTGGGAAATCAGACTCTTTGGGACCATCTCTTCTGTGAATTCAACGTTGTATGGGGCTGCTTGTTGAATTACTGTTGACCGCTATTTGTGTTTCTGTTTGAATGACAACGTAGCCGTCTTCTAGCTCTTCCTACTTTTGTCTACTTCATGTTTCCAACATTTTGTCCTCGTTAGCTATGGGGTTGGATTCAAATTCATTGAAAGAGAATTTGACACATGATTCGGAAATTGTTCTCTCTCTCTCTCTCTCTATAATATATTTAAGATTATTCCCTGCCAAGAGGACGGGTCTTTTTCCAAGAAAGGCCCTTGCCCAACATCCTACGTTTGCCTTTCGGGCTTTTAAGGCATAGGCGAGCCTATTTGCTCATGATCACCTCTAGCTACCCAGACGGAATGTTAGCAAGTTGATTTGGTGGTTGGAGAACCTAGGATGTGCCCTGCGCCTAATCCCTGCTATAAGGATGTTACTGAAGAAGTAAAGAAAAGAGGGTGTGTAATTGATTAGAACTATTGCAGAAGTAAATGATCGAATAATAAAATATATAAAATAAGGAAATAAATCAGATATCGGATTTTACATGGTTTGGTCAACATGGCATATATCCACACAGAGAGTAGCAAAAAAGCGATATAATAAAAGATTACAACCTCGCTCGAGTCCTTCAAATACTCTTAGTGTTTTCCAACCCCCAATTTACACCAAATAATTGACACAATGTTTAGCCATATTATTCTTTATGAAATAATTTCCCAATCTCACAAATGAGTTCACAAGTCTTACCAAAAATTTAATTAGCTTCAACATTGAATTGCTTCAAGGTGTAATAAAGTGAGAAAACTTTCAATTGATTGTATTTTTGTGACAAGTTTAAGACTTTATGTTTTTTTCCCTAATCATTGATACCTCTTAACACAGCTACTCTTGACATATTTATGGATAATGAGAGGAATAACCAAAAAAAGTTGAAAAGTGATTATAAGGAATTGAGCTTGAGACATCTAACTTTGATATCATCTTAAAACTAAGGGTCTATTTGTTTAAAAGAAAACTGTTGTTGTAACCTTCCAATAAGTAATCCACCAAAAAGAAAGCTAATGGGTTACTTAGCCCAAAAATTTAGCACGAACTCTCCCAATTTCATACCAATTATAAATTTTTTATTTTAATTTGAAATACATTTATTTCATGTAAAACTCAAAATTTGGAAAATATTTTCTTAAAAATGATTATTTGTTGCTTAGAAAAATTAGATAACAGAAGATGTTTTTATTATTGACAACAATTTTTATGTAATTAATTTCATAGGTGATGGAAATATTTTACATTAATTCATTTTTGTAAGCAATGCAAGATATCATTTTTCAAAAAATATTTATCAAATCTTGAGTTTCCTTGAAATAGACACACCAAGTTAATTTAATATGCAAATTGGTTTATTCAGGAGTCGCCATTAATCAATTGTTAATAGATTGATTGGACACCTAAGTCTAGTGTGGAAAAGCACTTTAATTCCACGCACAATAGATTCATGGATCCAAAGACTTGATCACGCTAGATAAATGAAATGTCATTTTGGTACATTTTCCCTTTATTTCAAAAATATTTTGCAAGCAATCTTTGTTAATTTTAACTTAATCCACTAACATGCAAGAGATGATCATGCGGGTGTGTATACAACAATTTAATAATCAATAATCAAAGTAGTAAATAAATTGCTAGAGATAGGGCAAGAACATAAACATCTCAAGCAAGAAAAAGCCCATAAATTACAATGCATCAAATGTTCAGCAAGATATTAACTAGAAAATGCATGCATGCATGTCTTAAACATTATTTCTAAATGCAATGTCATTCTTATCGAACTAATGACATGTGCCATGACCTAATTTTAATGAGCAATAAATTATAAACTAAAATGTCTAAATGAAATTGAAATTATGACATGGATATCATGATACAAATATTTTGACATGGCATTGATAACATGGCAACGATGCAACTAATTCTACATGATATGCTTGTCTTTATTTCTTTTTAAAGTAAAAAATAGGGAAATCACTAAACCTGTGATTACTTAATTTAAATAATTAAATAGATTAAATGCTATTCTGAAATTTCTTAAAGCTACATGCAATTCTAAATTAGGAAACTAACACGGATGCAAATCTTTGTTAATTTTTTTAGTATTTCTTAAAATAAAAATGTTTCTTAAATTTGTAACATGCAATATAAACCCATATAGTTCAAAGGGAACATTCAAAAAAGGGTCTCAAGTGCCCTCATTTTCTCAAATAAGGGTCCAAAGTAGACATTGTTTCAAATAAAGATCTAAAGTGTCATTATTTTCTCAAATAAGGGCCTGAAGTGGATATTGTTTTAAATAAATGCTTGAAGTGGTTATATTTATTTCAAATAAAGGCTTGACTTTCTAGCGGTCAATGAAATTTTCATCATTTTCTCTTTTTTCTTTCCTTTTTTCTAGTTCTTCTTCTTTCTTCACCGACGATCGGTTGGCCAATGGCGATACCTACAGAGGGCTAGACTAAGGTCACCCTCGCCTGATTCAGTGAGGGCTACTCTTGCCAACCATAGGCAAGGGACGACCTCTCTTGGGCAAGGCAACCTTCGCCCTTAGGGAGGCCGCCCTTCATAGCCGTTAGAGAAGAGGACCCTCGTAAGCCCTAGGCAAAGTTGATCCTTGCCAGATCTAGGGAGGGTGGCCACGCCCGCAACCATCAAAGGGCTCGTAGACCTTGTTGGCCATTAGTAGGGGCTAGCGAGGGCTTGATGGCCCTCATCAGATGCGGGGTTGACCACCCTTGCCAAATCCGGTGAGGGTTAGCCTTGCCTGGGCTAGCAAGGGCTTGATGACCATCACCGGTAGTAGGTGAGGGCTTGTAGGCCAACCTTTGCCAAATCTAGCGTGGGTGGCCTCACTCGCGGCTACTGCCAATGGGTGCTTGTAGGCCCTCAGTGGCCCTTAACCGGCCCCTACTATCAACCGGCGAGAGTCATTGAGCCATCTCTAGCCTTTGTTAATGGCCAATAACCAACACCGAAAAAAAAAGAGAAAAAAAAAGAAAAAAGAAAAAAGAAAAGAAGATTTAAACAAAAATGCCCTTGATTGATCAAAACATTTAGCTAGGCATTGATCGATAAGATAAGGCCCTTATTTGAAATAATCATGTCCACTTCTAACTCTTATTTGAAATAATGATAGCTACTTCAAGTTATTATTTGAAATAAGATCCACTTTGAGCCCTTATTTGAGAAAATGAGAGTACTTAGGGCTTTTTTTTTTTTTTTTTTTTTTTTTGGAATTTTCTCTAGTTCAAATATTCACTACATCTAAAAATAGGAAACAAAGGTGGTTAATTGGAGATCTATTATTAGGTCTTGAAGATCAAAATCCCAATTATATGCATAAATTGAAAGAGGAAACTTCCTATTTAAGATGGGGCAAATATCTTATGCCAAATTGTGCCACAATTTGGGCAATTGAATATTTGAATAAAAAATGACTTAGGAAATTAAGTGATTTGAATTACCGATTCATATGATGACCAATAGTGAGGGGATCACAAGGAAGATTCACAATGGTGGTAACCAGCAAGAAACGGCAAGAGGTAGGAATAACTGTTGAGAAAACTCCTACCAGGTTTTAAGTTGACAAAACTTTATTGTTCTTGTTCTTATTCTGAAAAATAGTAGACTTCTGAAGATATATTGTAGACTATTGTCAAAGTCTATTCATTTCAAAATTCTTTTTCACTCTAATGCAATCCAGACTGAAACCAAGTCCAAAACGAAGATATAATCAAACTCATAATTATTGATCTTATGACAAGGATTCCATATGAACATTATAGAGATTTATTCTTTAATATCTGGCTTTCTGGCGAAGAAACTCACTTACCTTTTATAAATACATTGATGGAATTAATCGCGAATTAATGAAATCAATCTTGAAGACAAGTTCCTTTTTGGAAAGTATACTTATGGAAACCTAGATTCTAATTGTATAGGCGACCATAATCGATGGATTTTCATCTCAATTTTCAAACAATTACAAGATTTCCTTAATCAATTTTGTCCAATGGATTGATTGGAAGAAATTCCTCTAGAGAATGACAATGGCTAGTAAGGCATAGAGGAGTATTTAAGGAGGTCATTCAGTCTATTTGAGATAGTGCGTGAAAATTGAAATTCCAAAGTTCAAAGCCTTTCCAATCACTTGTTCTTCAATGACAGCTCTTACAAATTATATTTAAAAGAAAAAAATCACAAGAAGAGTAACTAAGTGTGGGAAAAAGAAATCTTCTCTTGAGTGTTTGCATTCGAAATATTATACTTTTTATTGATACTTTAGTGAATTTTAGCTAGAATGATACCAACGTGGGAGAGTGGACATAGATTTGATCTAAGTTGAACCTCTATAAATCTCATGTGAAATTTTCTCTTTTCTTAATTGTAACATTTTGAATTTTCGACCCCATCTTGATAAAATGAAAAGAGCTTTTCACCGGCGCATCTACAGTCCTTTTTCTCTAAGCTGATGCTCACGAGTTAACTAACCTATTAGGTGAAATCGTTAAGGGATATATAACTATGGTAAAATCCCTAAAACCTACCCGGTAGGTTGAATTGGACTAAAATCGCGTCTAGTCAATTTTAACCACAAAATTGAATTTGGTTTTGGGAATTGAACGTTTGAGCGTGTCATGATTCATTTTTAGGACCCCCTCTCATTTTTTGAAGAAATTTCGTCGAGCTGGGAATTTTTACAAAAAATTGAAATTTGGCAAATTAAATTCAAGAAATTTGGAGAGCCATTTCTTTGTGGAGTTTTGCCTCCAAAGTGAGCTATTTTGGTGAAGGAAGTGCAAGGAATTTGTGTGGGTTGCTACCTTGGCATGTGTGGCCATTGAATTGGAGTTGTTTGGAGAGGTTTGTGAAGAACTTGAGTGAATGGGTGCAAAAATTCGTAGGGCTAGGGGCTGCTATTGTTTTGGCCTCCAAATTGAAGTCCCCGGTGTGGATTTGTGAAACAAATGGCTTGTGGAAGAAGCCTTAATAGCTAAGGGCTGAAGACTTTAGGGTTGGGGCACTTAAGTGTGTTTATATTGGAGGTGGAAGGCCATTGGTGCATGCCATGATTTTGAAGACCCTTGTCCCCCATTGGTTCCCTCTCTCCTCTCTCCTCCCCTTCTTGCATGTGCCCCACCCTCTGCCAAACCACCGCCCATCTCCTTCTCTATTTCTCTTCCTCCCTTTTTACGTTCATTTCCCCTCAAGCGGTTGCCTCTTTGTGCTTGCCGCATACCACCATCATTCCACTATCACTCATTGCCTCATCACCAGCACACTGCTTCATCACTCCACCGCAACACTCCTCACCCACCAGTTCAATCAACACCAACGACCAGCCGCTCCATTTCAGGGCTTTGCTAGTGAATCCACGCCAATCACTCATTTTTCCTTGCTGTTGTTTCATCGCCAACTCCACCCACACCTACCCCTCCACCAACGCCAATGATTCATCCTCCACCTTCAGCTTCTCTTCTTTGGCTACCACATGCCCATCCTCCACATCATCCCATCTTCTCCTTGGTTGCAACACGTCCACCCACTTCCACACCAATAGCCTTCACGCTAGTAATCCAACCAGCCCATCTCACCACCACTTCACCAGCCACACATCCTTCAACCAATAGCAACCACTTGCCACCCGTCTCACTTCCAACACTACCACCAGCCCATAAAGCCAAACGAGACCGGCTCAAAATAGAACCAAAGTTCCAGCAAGCAAAGGCTCGCAAGGCTATTTTTCAACCTCTTTCGGGCCTATTTTGGGGTTGTCGTAGACACGGGATCTCACCGCCGTTGCACCGCCATCGCCGTGAATCTGTTTATTTGCTAATCCGGTGAGTTAACTCCTTAATCTTTGATTAGGTTGTTAATTGTATTTAGGGGGTTATATTAATGTTAATTAGCTTGGTTAAATTAGGACTAAGTGAGATTAGTTCTAAGATGGATTAGTACTAATCTAGCTTAGTTAGATTAGTCATAAGATGAATTAGTGTTAATATAATTGGTGAGATTAGCACTAATGAGGATGGATTAATCTAATTCATGGGATTGTCCTCAAACTTGGATTCTGGACCATCGTCGTTTGCCATTTTTTTGGATTGAAACATGCTAAGATTTTGAGGTTGATTCATTCTTGAAAAATGTTTTAGACGTCCTCAGTTATGACATATATTTTATTCAAGATTTTAGGGATTTAAAAAGAAGAAGATTTCAGCTCCATCATTTGAAAATCGAACCTTTGTTTTTGCTAGAACTAGTGACCTTTCGGGATTCACTGGATTTTTTTTTATCAACTCTCAAGTTTCAAATTTTGAAAGGGTTTCTACACAAAAGTTATTTGTAATATCTTGTAGTTTAATATAGTCAAATTTCAGATCAAATGGACATGTTTTGGATCTCGAAACAAACTGATTTTGGAAAAATAAATTTTCTGGAAACGGACCCAGTTTTTGTACTAAATTGGGCAATTTACTGGACTTAATCTAAAAAGATTTGGGTTAAGATGTCCGCATGAAAAATGTTCATCTATGTGCCATTTACAATAGATTCAAATTTGAGAATTTTCCGAATTCATTTGATTAGGTTTCTGTGTTTAAACTTGAAGATGCGTGAGTGAGTGGACCGTTTCTGCCTGTTAGGACTGGTAGTGGTTTTTGTGATTATTCTTGATGCTATGCTTGCTGAATCATGTATATTTGGTGATGTGGTTGATTTGTGATATGTTTAGAAGTTATGCATGACGATGCGTGAATGGTTGTGCCATGGTTGTGGTTTATTATTATTACTTTATGTGGCGACTATTGAAAGATGATGAGATGTGTTGAGGAAACCAAATAGGTTGTGAGCAGGTAAAGGGCTAAGTGCTAGATGGTGACTTGAGTCACATGTGAGCCACCTTTAGAACCTTGTACCGTTACTTATTGTAGTTAAGGGCTAAGTGTTATATGGTGAACTGAGTCACATAAGAGCCACCTCTAGAGCTTTGCACTACTATCTTACATAGTCAAAAGCTAAGTGCTACACAGTAATGTGACTTTGTGGGAGCTACCTCTAGAACCTTGTACTATTAATATATGTAGAAAAAGGACTAAGTGCTACACAACAAATAAATTTTGTGTGAGTCACCTCTAGAATCTTGAGCTATTGCTTATTATGGTTAGGGACTAAGTGCTACATGACAGCGTGACTTCGTAGGAGCCACCTCTAGAATTTTGTACTGTTGATGATAGTGGTTAGGGACTAAGTGTCACATGATAACGGAACTTCGTGGGGGTCGCTTTTAGAGCCTTGAGTTTGAATATTGAGTTGGAATGTGAAGTTGGAATATTGAGTTTAGATATATATATATATATTTTTTTTTTTTTTTTTTTTGTGACCTAGGAACCCCGTACAGCCAGCAGCCGGCGAGTAAACCTGGGGAAACATGTAAGCAAGAGGATCCATAACTCCCGGCGTTCCCACTTAAGATCCCAAGCGACCGTAAGGGAATTTGAACTCCTCCTCTTCGTGAGGGGAGAGAGCTCAAATCATTGCGGCCACCAAAGCGGTGGTATATTGAGCTTAGATATTGATAGTGAATATCGGGTGTAAATTGAACCATTGATATGAGTTATCTGCACCTGATTATGGGACGAAATTCCGTGACATGGAATGAGAAGTTTCATTAACGATTTGGCCATATAATCGAAATCTTTATGAATATTTTATGAGTGATGTGATGTATTCCAACTATTGAAGACATTTACTGTATGTTTATGTTTTGTGAGATGCACTAATGTGCAAGAAGGTGCTCATGTGAGGTAAGTTTTAAGTGGTGCATGTTTAGGATGCTTCTAAGTGAATTCTTGTCCTAATCGAGATTTAGAGTGTTGACTTACTGAGATTTATTCTTATCCCGTTGTGGTTTACAATTTTTCAGGTCCCTAGAATGAAGGGTCTAGAGTTTATGTGGCTTAGTAGTTTCTTTTGAGATGAGACTTATGTGTATAAACTGGTAGGACCGACTTGCTATATTTATAAAGTTTGGTTCTTGAAAAATGATTGTCCTACTTTTACTATCCCATGTTTGATTATTGTTTGGGGTTTGTTTAATTCGCTTTTGCATGTGTATAAAATAAAAAGGGTCAGCGACACGTCCTAGGAATATCACCAATTTTAGTCGACCATCGAGGAATGTGTGCGTGCCCAGGGTTCGGGGTGTGACATTAACTCTTTTCAACTTTATTTGTTGCAACATTTTAAGTTTTGCAAAAGTCTAGTCCATCTCTTATGTAATTTTGAATTTTGCACTATAAGTCTAATAGCTCGTTTAATTAGACTCGATCATTTTTTAAACTTTGTTCACAACTTAATTTATTTCGCATTTATTTGTCAATGTTTGTTTTCAAACATCTATTCACTCCTCTTTAGATGTTCGTACTAGTTTATTGAATAACAACTTAAGAACTATGAACATCACAAGAGGATCTTTGGATCTTTGATGTTCGATGTGGTGAAGTTGAAGAACTAGGTGTCATGTGTTGGAGAAAAGTTCTATTAGATTTTGAAGTTGACAAAACTTCTTTGGTTCATTCTCATTTTCATTCTGAGGAATACGAGACTTATATGTAACTCTTTTAAAGTCTATCTTACATTAGAAGTCTGCTCCACTTCAACGAAGATCTAGACAATGCAAGTGAAGAACGAAGATATAATCAAACTCAAAATTATTTTTTTCCTTCAAGCCTTAGTACGAACATGATATTTACTACCTTTTGAATGGAAATCTTCCTTACCTTCTTCAGATACTATTATCAAAATCAATCAAGAATGGTAATATCATGTTGGAAGGCAAGTTTATTTGGAAATAATCTACTTATAGAAACCTAGATCCTGATTGTATGGGCGACCGTATTATCGAGCTTTCATCTTAATCTTCAAACAACTCGAGATCTCATTAATTGATTCTGTCCAACGGGATGAATGGAATAACTTGTTTGGTAAGTGCCAACGATCGAAAAGGCATATAGAAGTATTTAAGGGGCTTTTCAAGTTATTCGAAAGTGTGCGTGAAAGAAGAATTCCAAAGTTTGAAACTTCCAAATTCCTTATTTTCTTCTTACATTGCTCAAATTTGTATTCAAAGAAGAGAAAAAATCTAGAGAGTGACTTTATGAGAGTAGTAGAATCTCTTCACTGAGAAGTCGAGATCATAAGGCTATAACACTCTTTTTTGATTCATAGTGAAAATGCCGCTCGCCTCATCCCGCTGCTCGCCCCCAGACGCTTGCCCTTGATAACGCTCGCCTCGTCCCATCGTTGGTAAGAGGCCGTTGGAGAGTGGACGGTGCTAGTGATGCCCTTGAAACGATAAGCTTCCCTCAAACCACTATAAATCTCGTTCCTTCTTGTTCTCTTCTTTAATTGGAATGGGTTGTCGATTGTTTTTTTCTCTTTCCCTTTTAACTCATTTATTTTATTAGTTGTATGTCCTCTTAACTCCTTGGGTTGAGTTGTTGATATATTTTTCTGTGTTTTGGGTGTTTGTAAATTTTTGCAAGTTAAAGTTTGAAGAAGTTGAACGACTAGAAATCAGGTTCTTTTCTTTTGGACTTGCTAGGTCTTTCTTGTTTGTTTTTCCAATATGACAGTCTTTTAACACATAAAATTGTTCATCTTGCAGTCATTTGCATTGGAAGTCTCTTTTAGAGGCAAATGAGTCATTCCTTGATAAGCATAAAGGTATCCTCAACATCAAACAATTTTCTTACGTGTGTTATAACATGTTCTAAGTGTGCTTGATCTTTTTTAATTGTGTGTGCAGATTCCTTAATGCACAGGGTGCCCTAGTTGCAAATTATCCATGGGATTCAAATTCGTGGGCCACTTATCTTGATAATTTCTATTGTTCATATGTTCGTGAGTTAAATCTCCAGCTAATATGTAGATCAAACCTAGTTTAAAAGTAAAAGCCTACTTGAATTGTTGTTTATAACTTTTCATAAATTACTGCAATAATTATACTTTTGCTTTCATATCCTATATTCTTAATGACTATTTTTTAGCCCTAATGATGAACATGGCAAGTATTTATTCGTAACATGTCATTGAGTAAAGAATTTGAAGGAGGAATTATGAGCTTGGTATGACCGTTTTGAGGTAAATCCATTGTAGCTCATAATATTTGATCTTTTCGGTGTTTTAATCTAATACCTTTGTGAAGTGAACCGCTGGATTTTGCAAAAGAAAAATAGTTCACATTCTATAATATTAAACGCTTATGAGTATTATAGATTGTGTTCGTGTTGTATTCTCTTTGAAATGAAAATTTTGTTTATTTTTCATTTTCTTTTAAACCTATTCACCCCCCCATTCTAGGTGTTTATACTAGCACTTTCATCGTGAAGATTTCCTCAAAATTTCAATGCATTCCAACTTTGAATGAACAAATACTCATGTTTTTTAGCAGATTGTGCATTGAGCTATATTGTCTTGATCCACAAATCTGACCAATTGATTTCCTCCATCAAAGAAATACTTCCAGAAATTTAATCAACAATATCACAGGACTAACTCAAAAGCAATTACTATTCACAAAATTTGAGCACGATCCAATGGTTAACAAGTTTGTACTCGTCAATTTTATAAAACTACATGCTCAAATTTTTTCTGAGGGCCACGGGAGAGAGAACCATATGTGTATGCTTTTTTTTTTTCCTTCAATTTCCGACCTCAATTGTCTCTCTTCTTTTGCGAACCCTCATATTACATATTTATAGATGTAAGTCTAGGTTTCTTTTAAGGTCAAAATTCCTTATTTCCAATCTTGGACTTTAAGAGATATACCCTATCTTCAACAATAGGATACTCTCTAATTATCTATTTATGATTTAAATTGTGATAAAATCAAGAGTAATTGCTCTCCAAGTTTAATTAAATCAATCCAACTGAGCACCCCCATCTACAAATTTTCGGTCACCATGAAGATTTGATGGGCTCAATTAGATTTTTACCTCATGGGCTTAGTTCAATTAATTCAGTTAAGTTCAAAACCTTCATCGCTTAAGTTTCTTAGATCCAGTCCAATACAATTATATGAGCTTAATTAAAATGCTCATAATATTTTTGTTTAAGGGTCGGGGTCGATTCTTAGTTTTAGGCAATGAATGTTCAAATGGGTTACCAAAATTTAAGTGTTAACAACTATTTTTGAGAAATTGCTTTTTGACTTTCAAAATTTAGATGATCGAAAATTAATTGATTTACGGAAAATATTTTTCTATATATTAAAAACAAGTTTAGATTGAGGGAAACTGAATTTCTCTTCTAACAAAGAGGAAATCACTTTCTCTAAACTATCCAACAAATGAAAACAAACCTTTATTTATTTATTTATTGAAAATGGTTTTCATGAAAATATTACTTTTTATCATGAGATTTTCAATGAAACAAATGCACCTAGATATGCAATTATCTTCTTTAAAAGTTTATTTAATTAATTTTATCACACTTGTAGTTTATAGCCCAGCAAAGATGAACAAATGATAAACTTTTGAGTTTGATTGATATAAATTATCATGAATTTACATACTATTTTTTGCCCAATACTTTCTTTCTTTCGAGAGTATCTTGGTAGTAGCCTATGGAATGTGACCCGATCTTTGAAGCACACCATTGGTGAAAGATCATGTTCATCATGTGTACGCTCGACATATGTTGTGCGTTTTGACTTCCAAATTATATGGAGGTACATTTAAAAATGTTTCCTCATCATCACTTCAACATTAATGGAGAAACTTGTCAAGATCGCTTCTCTAGAGAATGAAGAGACTAAAACTATTTTGGCGACCATTCCATATTTATTAATTGCATAGTATATAGATTTAAATTGCATTTATCTCGTTATTTGCATATTTTGGACCTGGCGAATGTGTTCAAATTAGTTTGACTAAGCCTCAATGGCGAAATTTCAGTTGGCCCAAGCCCATGTTTTTTAATTATCTCGTGAAGATTTAAAAATTTTGAAATTTTTCCGGATATGAATCTTTTGGGATAGAGCACATGTGTGAAAAAAATATTGCGATTTATCTTGCGAGATTTGGATTTCGAGAAAATATTCATCGTAATCTTAAATTTTTATCAATAGCGATCATTTGGTGAAAATATATCGTGGATGTAGATTTGAAGGGGAAATTGAAAGCTTATCTTTTACCCCCCTATAAAAGCAACCGTGTACGATGAGGGGCTGGGGTTTTTCTTTTAATCGAAAAAAGGAGGAAAAACTGGTGAAGAAAAGCTGCCGAGGGGGGGTTCTTTCCTTGAAAAAAAAAAGCAAAAGAAGGAAAAAGTGAAAGGAAAGGTTGCAGAGAGTGACGTGAGAGAAGACAGGAAGAGAGAGAAAGAAATAAAAAGAAGAAGCACTGTTCTTCTTCCCCGGTGGGCTCGACCGCTGCCCACGCTCGCTGCCCTCCGGACGCCGCCGCCTCGCCCCACCGACGCTGCCCGGAACCGAAGCCCACCGCGGCCGCCGTCCATTGCCCACTGCTGCAGCAACGACGCCCTTGCCGCCTTGCTACCGTCGCTCCCTCGCCCGCAAGCTCGTGCTGTAGCTGCTGTCCAAAGGCTAAGATTTGCTCACCGCCGTGCTCCGCTTGTTCCCGTTCGCCATTGCCGCCCCGATCTCACGTTGCCGCCATACCAGCGCTGATGTCACTCCAGATTCAGACGCCCGAGCGCCAGTGCCCCTCACTGTGTCTCCTTCGCGAGCAACCTACTCACTGCAGCCCTTGCGACGATCCACGACGCCGAACCGCCCCCCGACGAGCCCACTCCAGTCGCAGCGCTCGTTTCCCTCACGACGATCTTGGTGCCAATCGCCACGGCCTCCGACCCGTTTTTGCCTGCAGATCACCGGAGTTCCCCGACGCCGCTCGGATCCGAACCCCCTGCAGTGACCCGCGAGTCCCCTGCGCTCGACTCCGACGTTCCGCTTGTCGTCGGAGTTTTTCCGCCGTCGGTGTGCCCTCGCCGGAACTTCCCTTTGCCGAACCAGTGACCCACCATCACGTTGCTGCTCCGTTTGAGAAGGAGAAACAAAGGAAAAACAACAAAAAAAGAAGAAGAAAGAAATCCAATTAGGTAGTTTTATTTATTTGTTTATTTTATTGTTCATTATTATTACTTATTCTGTCTTTTAGTGGAATTATTCCTTAAGGTATGATTGAAATTCCAACATGAAATAGTCCTCAAGGGATTGATAGTCGATTTTCGCGCCACCAAATTCGATTTCGCATTCCTTACAAAAATCGACAATCCAATCTCAAGGCTAGATTCAATTGGCGATTTAAGTTAAAATTGCTTAACTTCGATCTCACGCTAGAGATATTTCATCAATTTTTGGATATCAATCTTATCTTTTGTTTGATTTGCTATTGTCAAGTTGGTTGAGTCAAATCTTATTTTCGTAAAATAAAAAATCAAAAAAATCTTAATTAGGATTAGGTTTGTTGTCATCTTGCATATTTAGGATTGCAATCTTGTTATGAATTTTCAAATAAAGAAATCCAAAAGAAGAAAGTGCAATCATTTAGGTCGTTAGTTTTTTATTTGAATTGCATATTTAATTATGTGTTAGTTTTAATTTCGAGATTAAAGAAAAACACAAAAAAAGATCATTGTGCATATTATATTAGAATTGCACGTTTCATTTTAAATTTAGATAATCTTTTTTAGATAAATTGCATTTTAGATTTAGATAATGTCTTATTTTAAATTAGGATTTAATATGACTTAATCCCTAGTTTAAATTAAATAGAATCTTAATCTAGCTAGATCATTTCAAATTTCATAAAATTTGTCTTAGGATAAATTAGTTGCAATTTTTAGGATAGATTGCATTTTTTTAAATAAAAAATGTCATTTGCATGTCATATAGAATTAGGCTCATGAAATGCATGTCATTTTAGTGATTATTGTTAGGTTCATTTCTAATTAGAAATTGTCCGTCACTGGATTAGGTTATTTAATAAATGTCGCATGACATATAGCTCGCATATTAAATTGCAATGTTACATGTCATTTTAGTTAAAATAATTTTGTACGCCATTGCATTGCATTGCACGTCATTAGAATTAAGTCATTTTGGTTAATTTAAATTGCATATTTAACAATTGCATGTTTATTAAGAGATCATAAAATTTTTATTCATATGTTTAGGACATGTTGCCATGCCATATCATTTCATATTAGATTAAAAGCATTGCATTGCATATGGATTATAGTCTCGTTTAATAAGTGAAAACAAAAAGAAAAGAAATTGCGTGTTAATTAGAAACCATATATAGGATTGTTGACACATCTCAACATAGGAAGAATGGAACAACACAGTGAAATTAGAATTCAAACTGATAAGGCGGAACCATGATTTAAAATGAAAAGGCTTTGTCTGTATCTAATAAAGCTGCGAAAAGAATGTGGATCTATCAAGAAGGATAAGGCTCAAATTCGATGGGAAATGGTCATATATCCAAGCTTGTTATATAAATTAAATTGCAATATGTCATTGAGAGGTCTCGTTTCTGGCGACTAGGTGTGCGTATAGTCCATGTATTGATTACCCATTATAATTTGGGAAAAGCTCAAATGTTATATGACCTATTTATAAAGGTCCATTGAATATTCACATGGTCATGGAAAGATCTAGAGCTAACAATTCATGTCGTGTCATGTTGTGTTGTACTAATTGTATAGTGTCAAAACAGTGATATAACTTATCTTAACACGTTTCAACACAAATCCTATTGATAAATGTGAGTGATTAGGGATTCTGAATTGATTTATGTCTTCAAATTCATCCAAATTGTATTATGGAATTAGGGATTCTAAAGTTCTATGTCTTTTGTTTATTTTTAAAATTCTCAGTATAACGGAACCATCTAGATATTGATTTAAAACATGTTAAAACATATCTAGTCATGTTGTGTTTTAAAAATAACAAGTTCACATGTTAGCTTAAACAAGTCCATTCATGTTTAGATGATTTTAATAAGTCAACTCACATACGTTGATATCTAAATTTTTGCACAAAGATTAGAACTTATTTTTCCACAAAAATATTTAATATCAATTTTTTGTACATAGATAACATTACCATCCTTTCATTAAAGATTGCGATCTCGATATAATCAAAACTCAACTTGATATTTATATATCTGATGAAAATGTCATTATCAAAGGTCACATCAACCATTACTAAATGAAAACGCCCTTCCAAAAGCCGGAATTTGGTCATGTGACTCGAACTTCGCCGTTCAGCCAACATTTGGCAAATTTAAAAACATAAATTAATTAACAGCCATGGGAAAAGGAAGGACGGCTGGGCCGCAAGGGCGGCCGCGCCACCAAGCGACCAGACCATTGGGCTCACTGCGTCCATCGCCTGCAAGACCAGCCTTCTGTGTGGCGGGGAGGGCCACACAGAAAAAGAGAAGGTCATGTGCTCGTGGCCCTTGCCATCGCCTGCAAGACCAGCCTTCTGTGTGGCGGGGAGGGCCACTTACCCTCGCCGGTCACAGCTTGCTGCTGCGGGTCTTAGCAACGGCCACCCTTGCCGTCGATGTAAAAGATAAATTAGAGCGAGATAGTGTTGGCACAAGGCAGAGCAGAGGATGCATTGAGGCTGAAGTGTCTTAAACTGTCAAATCTCTACCTCTTCACTAACAAGTCTCTGGTAGGCTTCGGATGATTACTCTCTAATAGGTTTTAAATGATATCTAGGGTATGTCTGATATTCATTTTATTTTTAGCCGGAATAAATTTTTAGTCTAAAATTAGATTTTGAACATAAATAAGAAGTAAAAGGTTTATTCTTTTCTATTTATTGAACAAAAATAAGAAGTAAAGAATATTTTCAATGCTAGCTCTCGTTACTAGCCGGCTACTAACTTGCCATTGTTGTCACTTGCCACCTCTTGCTGGCCGCCTCCTGCTAGTTGTTCCCCATTGTTGCCCACTACCCGTTGTTGGTTGCCTCTCACTATTGATTACTTGAGAGGTATAAATTTTATATTGTTATCAAATGAATTTCTGTTCTGAAAATAAAAATTTAGTGTCGTTATCAAACGTTAATTTTTGCTCTAAAACTCGTTAGGAAATAAAAAAGAAAAAATTTATCAGAAATTGTGCTCACAATTGGCATCATTCGCACCCTTAAATTTTCCGCCGTGAGTCTCTTTCCCCCCGCAATCTTCGCAATCTTTCATTCTACTTCGTTGAAATCGCAGCCCTCTCATCCTCGTAAAAGCAGAACGGTTTCTCGTCCAAATGTAGCGTCTGCACTCTCTTTTTTCGCTCGTGAGGAGCGTATGGGCCGATCCGGCAAGGACAACCCAACAGTGATTTTTCACGAGGACAGCCCAGCAGCGATCTCGAGAATCACACGCCGAGCCACAGCGACCCTATCATCGAATTTAATACGTGAGCAGTACGATGTTTGTCGTTTTCTCATCACGAGCTTCAAGCACATGCTCCGGTCGATTGGTATGCTAAAGGTACCCTGGCCGCTAGCAATAGCGTGGTCACATTGGGGCAGCATACGACGGTTTTGGTGCACATATTAAAAAATGATATCTGACAGAATGAAAGTGTGGTGCGGACCCATCATCATGTTTCTATTTCTTTTTGGTCAGAGAGTGTTCTGCTTTTCAATTTCAAGGAACCGTGTGAGCACATAACAGGCATGCGTAAATCTCGTGACAATGTGCATTTACAGCTCATCGACTAAGACAAGTACCCGACCTCTACAATCAAGATTTTACTTTTTACGGGATAATAACCCAAAAAGTTAGACACATGTTATAGGGATACCGATTCCATCTAACATTTTAATTTTGCTAATATAATTTTAAATAATTTGATAGTTTGTTAATGTAAATAATTGTTTATAATTTTTAATAACTTTTTTCCCTTTTTGTTAGTTTTCCCTTTTTTTTTTTTTTTATTATGATTGGTGACCCTTCCTAGATTTAGGCATGTCGGCATCTCCTAGACTCAGCAAGGGTGTCCTGACCTCACTTGTGGCCAACAACCTTCACCAACCACCACCAAGGCCAAGGATCAACATAATAATAATAATAATAATAATAATAATAATAATAATAATAATAATAATAATAACTTTAGAAAATTTATTAAAAATTACAAAAATTGTCAACATCAAGGTTGGTTATACCACGGGAGATAGTTGGTATCTACATTAGCAATTTATGGCTAAAATTAGCTAGAAGAATTATATTGACAAATTGTTAAAAATTTTAGTATTAAATTGACTAAATTAAAATGTTTATAATTGAATTGATATTTTGTACAACATTTTTTTTGACTTTTCTGAAAATTTTGCATACTTTTACTAGATTAATAATATTTGGCTCCTATCCCGATGAAAGTGCTAGCGGCCTCTACTATCAATTTGAAATTTCTCGTAGCTTGTCCCTTTCTTATCAGATGTCATGATTTGTGATTTATATTTTTCTAGAAGACTTTTTACCGGCTAACAAACTTAAATTCTCATGCCATTCGGTAATTCGATAATTCTCATAAAAATTTCAATGTTTCATGATCCATATAAAAACATATATTTTAATGAGAAAAATATATTGTAAGCGGTTAAATTAAAGGGAACCACCTTGTGTCAAGAAGGGTTATATGTTTCTCCGTATCCCATTTGACTGTGAGCCATTAGACACATGCAAACTCGTATACATTTGTTTCATGAAATATAAATGATTTTGAAAATATTTTCCGAAAAATAATTAGTTATATCGCTTATAATGATTAATCAATAAAAAATAATTTCATTATCGATAATAATTTATACCTAAATATTTTAGTGGACAATGAAAATATCATTCATTTATTTATTTTCTTTAAGCGATATAAACGATCATATTTAGAAAAATATATTTCAAAATGTGAGTTTTTTCTACAAAACAAAGGAACCCAATAAAAAAGTGTGCAAAATGTCCATATTTGCAATCAATTTCCTACGAGGCTACGACCAGGAATACAGGAAAAACACGACTCTATTAGGAAAGTGACAATTAATCATTTGATATCACAATATCAGACATACGTAGTATCATTTGATCACTCAAGTCTTTCTTATTTTCGGATCTTAAAGCAATATACCATCCGCATCCCCGCCTCGTCGCCCCGCTTCTTGTTCCTTTTCCCCATTTTTCGAGGGGAAAAAATTGTCTCGTTCGGGGCATGATAGCAACAGGGAAAAGAATTTCGTTTTTTTTATAATCAGAACACAAAAAGAAGATCCCAAGAATTTTTTAGCTTATAAAGAGAAAAATGAAAAGAGAGAATATGTTTGCTATGAAGCATCTAGAAGTATGCCAAATAAGAAGTTACTAACACAAAGAGCGAACCGTTCAAATTCCTGTGTACGACGCTTAGAAGATAGATACATGTCTCGTGCACATTAACTTGTCCCAAATCTAGTTGGTCAGACGCACTCTATACAAGCCTTGACCACATGACGACGAATCACATGAACGAGACGATATCGATAACATGAAAGCACGACAAAGTGATTTAAATCCAAGCTATTATTCTAGTACATTCTAGTACACCACATTCTGCACAAGCCATGAGACAAACTTGGCTACTTATAACTAGTTAGAAGCTGGTGGGTTGTGAGGTGGTTTGACAGTTGGTGGCTTGTGGGAGTCCTCAACGCCCACCGTCCATGGCGGCCACGGTTTAGTCCGTTGGAGGTTTCTTTTTCGGTGGTGGCTTCTTCATGAAAGGCCTGCCACCATCTGAGGTGGCTAGAGTTTCGTCGTCAAGGGTGGTGGTTTCTTCCATTGGAGGTTTCTTTTTCGGTGGTGGCTTCTTGCCACCATCCAAGGTGGTCAGGGTTTCCTCATTGAGGGTGGTGGTTTCTTCCGTTGGAGGTTTCTTTTTGGAGGTGGCTTCTTGCCACCATCCAAGGTGGTCAGGATTTCCTCATCCATGGTGGTGGTTTCTTCTGTTGGAGGTTTCTTTTTCGGCGGTGGTTTCTTCTTGCCACCATCCTCATCAAGGGCGGTGGTTTCTTCCGTTGGAGGTTTCTTTTTTGGTGGTGGCTTCTTGCCACCATCCAAGGTGGTCAGAGTTTCCTCATCAAGGGCGGTGGTTTCTTCCGTTGGAGGTTTCTTTTTCGGTGGTGGTTTCTTGTGAGGTTTACCATGGTCGGCAAGAGCGGCGGTGGTGAGCACCACTGTAAGCAGGAAAAGCACAAAGATGGTTTTTGGAGACATATTTTCTGAGGTTTTTGCATGGTGAGAAGTGGAGTGGTTAGGTTATTTATAGAAGGATTGGGCCTATCTCATCTTGACACGTGCCGTTTGATTTCCTTTTGAAATATTTTCATTCGCATTGCGGTTTATTTCAAGATGAGGACACGGAAAAGAGAAGGGTGTCCCACGCACTGAGATGAAAAGTTGGACTTAGCTAGTGTTGATTAGGGAAGTCGCAATCGGGGCTAATGTTGATTGGGGAAGTGGCAATTGGGGCAGGTAAGTAAGCTGGACCGTGCTCTTGATCTCCATCGTGTAGTGCCAAAAGTAAACCGGATATGTTTGATCTCAAGAAAGGTATGCATTAAGCCAGCGGTATAAAAATGATCCCACCTTTGAAAGTTAGTGTCGACGAACTTGGTTGATCGGGGCTTTAGTCTTTAGCTGTCATCATGAGAGCAATGCATAGAAGGGCCAACTATGGGTCCGTTTGGTTCGGTTTTTGGGGAATCGTTTGCGAGAATGCAAATACTTTTGGGTAAAGGAGGTTTTCCGAAATGCAAATGTCGTTTGGTAAAATTTGCATTGAGAAACAACTTTGGCCAAAATACTTGTTTGGTAAAATTTACATTTGTAATTAATTTTTATTAAATTAAAAAAGAAAAAATATGTTTATATTTTTTATATAAACATATTTTTATATAAAAAATATAAACATATAAACATAAAATATATTTATTAAACATAAAAATATATAAAAATATATATGTTTATATAAATATATATTTATATAAAAGCAATCGGAGAAAAAATAGATATGATTATATTTATAAATATATATTTATTTATCAAACATAAAATATATTTATATAAAAAATGGATATGTTTATATCTATATAAAATATATAAAAAATATATAAATATATATTATATATTTTTATAAATATATATTTATTAAAAATAAAATATAAAAAATAGATATGTTTATATTTTTATATAAAAATAAACATAAAATATATTAATTAAACAGAAAATATATATAAAAAATAGATATGTTTATATATTTATATAAAATATAAAATATATATTTTTATATAAAAATATAAACATATAAATATATTTATTTTTATTCAAAGCGATAGACCGACTTCTCCACCTTGGAGAGATGAATAATCGGATGTTGCATTCGAAGATTAGCTGTCATCATGAGAGCAATGCATAGAAGGGCCAACTATGTATAAAAATAGGAAGCAGAGATGCCTGATGGATGGAGTAACAAAGACAATATAAAGATGCCAAAGAAACCCCCCTATCTATATCATGAAACTATTTTCATCATTCTCATACTTGTTCCTATTTCACACTTCCAAAATGCAACACTTAGGAAGAGCAAGGCAAATGACTAATTATATTGTTCTCTTTATTTGTATCTCGATTAATGTTGCTTTTTTTTTATTTTTTATAAACTCTTATCTATGACTAACTTGTTTCATGTTCCACTTTATGCACATATTTTGTTAAGATTTAGATTTGAGTGTCATAAATAAGTTTACGGAGCAAAACAACTGAATTTAACTAGAATATGAAATCTAAAAACTTCCACTGATTAACAACCGAGGCCCGTATATTAGGACTTGCTAAAAAAATGCCTATGTTTCTTTTGTAAGAGTTTAAAATATAATTTAAGATCCAAAATAAATCAACTTGTTAGTTAAGAAGATTTTTAAAAAAATAAAAATAAAAATGAGAGGAAGCGGCAATCAGGAGCATTCGCGAATTACCTGCAAACCGCCATCGAAAAGAACAAAAAAGGAACTCGTGGGACCCATCCCCAACCCTACATTCTCCAAAAACACTTTACTCCATCGTATTCGGATTAAATAACAATTTTGCCAGGCCGAAGGAAAAGAAAGTGATTAACTAGGGGCAAGCACCAGTCTAGGGATAATCCGGTGGATCCTAATCTAGCTCCTAAGGCGAGCAGGTTGATAATTGGTTTTCATATCACTAAACCCTCTATTATACGAGTTCATCCTCGATCTTAAAAGTTTAGGATTAATCTAACTTGAACCAATTTTGTACATAATATAATATAATATAATATATTATATTATATTATATGCTTTCGTTTACTCTAAATTCTAAGGCATCCTCCTTTGTTTTCTACGCATTTTAATTTGTTGTGTAAATTAGATAGTAGAAAAAAACATAGTCTTAATTTGACCCAAAAAAAAAGAAAAAAAGAAAAAAAGAAAAAAGGAAACCCCCTTCACTCACCTCGGCCTTAGTTGCTTGCCTTGGTCTTGCTTGCTTGCTAATCACTCGCCTCTCTTTGCTCGCCTCGCTTGCCTTTCTTCATTTGCCTAACTGCTTGCCTTTCTTGCCTCATTTTGCATGTTTATTTGTAAATTTTTATTCTTACCTGATCTTATATTTATGTTTAATAGGTATTGGTATTCGTAGTTTGATTGTTGAATGTCTCATTGTTAATAAATATGTAATTTGAAATAGTACGTTTGTCTTTTTAAAGAATACAAAAAGTAAAACAAAAAATAATTTATTGATCTGCTGGAATCGAATTAGACTTCCTTGGTCTTGGGCTCAACATGGTTGATCTTTGGTCTCAAAAATTGAGAACTAATACCGTGCGGATTGACCCCTGAGTTAGATATTGGACCAACTCAACATGGGTCATACTCACCCCTAAGATTTACCCATTTTCCATACTTACCTTAGAGATTCGTTCAACGAATCTTTACATACTTTTGCAGGAAATAGAACCATTTTCGCTCGTTCAACATGGAAATTTTTCATCCCAAAATGCATGAAATAGAGGGACCTCAAATTGAGCTACCAAGCCCTAAGCCACCGTGGCGACTGGCGAGGACGACCTATGCCCTCGGCACACACCGAGCGTTGTGCGCGTCTCCTCTCCCTCGGGTAGAATGCATCGTAAAACTGCCTTGCCGATTGCCAAGATTAGCCAACGCAGACTCATCGTGAAAGTAGCGACCCTTTCACCTTTTGCACGAAGATTAAACAGCAACTGTTGCAAGCGATGAGTAACGCCTTACGCTCACTCAGCATTTCGGAAGATTTCTCAAGCGACGTAATGCTCTTGATAATTGTTAACTATTGAAGCTCACTAGATAACTTTAAAAAATGAGGTCGGCAACACTTGGTCGCAGGGACTGTCGGTTCTCTAGATGCGACGCTCGTGGAGTGTAACCTCTCACGTACGTGGTGAGCAGAGCGGAGGGACTTGCAAAGATAAGACACTAGAAAGAGAGTAAATGGCTAATGGCGATTTCGAGAATCACAGATTGCCAGCAACAATGATTGCCTCTGCAAAGTTCGTCATGCGAAGCATATGATGTTTGTCCAAATGTGGCGACCCCTCGAATATTCGATGAGACAATGGCCGTGGTAGTTATGTTAGTGTCTGCCGACGCTTATTGCGAACACATCGAGCCTCGGTCAAAGCTGTTCACTTGTTAAAATATGTTTTGAGTTTAAGTCCAATATAAAATTCTGAATATTCCAAATTGGATATGTTGTAAACATTTGAAATTGAGTAAAGAAGATCCGAATATTAACTTTCCAAAATTTGAATCTTTGTTGAAGAATTTGGTCTTTAAAATAGGAAAGTCCAACTTTTACTTGGATTTAGATTTTGTTTAAAACATACAAAGATATGTTTTGGATAAAATCGTTTAACATAGAAAACAGAATCCTATGAGAAGTTGGTAAAAGAATAAGGGTCTCATATATATATATAGATTTGTGGCCGTAGGTGGTAGGAAGTTGATCATGAAGAATTGGTCTTGAAGCGTCATCTCATCGTCGAGTGCTTGGGAGGGATTTTTCTTTGTTGTTCTTGTCTGTGAATTACATCCAAGAAGATTTAGTGTTCAAGCCAATTAATGATTTACGTGTAATTCCTTTGTGAGATCGAGAGATTATTACTTAAGGAATTTCAGGACTAAACACTGTGTGCGTTGTTGGGTATAATTTGAGCTTAGGAAATATTGAGAGAGTGTTTAAGTGACTCGAGTGTGTAATCTGCTTGTATTGCTTGATTTATAGTGAAATTCGTTGCTGCATTCCTTGTGGACGTAGGTCTTTACGACCGAACCACGTAAATCCGGTGTTCGATTTATTTTTAGCTTCTGTCTATATTATTGTTTGATCACTCTCCTTTCGCAACAATTGGTATCAGAGCTAGATTTGGCTAAGTTGAAGCGAATCGATGTTGACAGAAGAAGTAAAAGTGAGAATTGACAGATTTGATGGGAATGATTTTAGTTTCTAGAAGATGTAGATTGAAGATTATCTTTATCAGATAAAACTGCACTTACCCCTATTTGGGGATAAACTAGAGTCGATGTAGCAAGCTGATTGGGATTTGTTGGATAGACGAGCTATGGGTGTTATTTGATTGACGTTGGCTCGTAATGTTGCGTTTAACATCATGAAAGAGAGATTTGATGCAAGCCTTATCAGATATGTACGAGAAGTCCTCTGCGATCAAAAAAGTTTATTTGATGTGACGTCTCTTTAATTTAAAGATGAGTAAAGGTGTGTCAGTTGCAGATCATATCAATGAATTCAATGTGATTGTTAGTCAATTGAGTTAAGTTGAGATTGACTTTGAAGATGAGGTACATGCTTCTTTTATCCTCATTGCCCAATAGTTGGAATACTATTTTTATTGCTGTTAGTAATTCCTCTAGGTTAACAAGTTTGACGTTTGATGGGGTTGAGATTTGATTTTGAGCGAGGACATTCGTGGAAGAGAATCTAGAAAACCTATATCTACTGCTTTAGTAAGTGAAAATAGAGGGAGATCTAGAACACGTGTAGGTAAGATGCAATAAGTCTAAAACTGCTGATGTTGTCTGTTGGAGCTATGACAAGAGGAGGCATCTTAGAAGAAATTGCCTTAAGCTGAAGAATGAGAAAGGTAAGGGAATTATAGTTGATTTTGCAGATAATGTTGCTGCTGTAGCAGATAATGCAGATTATGTCTTGTCTGTACTAATTATTTATCGTTTGATGGATGGATTATGGATTCTGGTTGTTCTTTTCATGTCACACCAAATAGAAACTGGTTTACTACTTATCAGTGCACGGATGGTAGTAAAGTATAGTTGGGAAACAACACCGAATGCGATGTCATTGGTGTTGGTAATGTTAGAATTAGAATGCATGATAGTATTGTAAGGACATTGACTAGAGTAAGGCATGTTTAAGAGTTGAAGAAGAACTTAATTTTCTTGAGTGCCCTAGATTCAGCTGGGTATCGATATATTTCAGAATGTGGTATTTTGAAAATTGTTCAAGGTGCTTTGATAATAATAAAAGGAATCAAGCACAATGGTCTATATGAGCTTCAATGTGAGACAGTGACAAATTTCACCACGGAGATGTCGGATGCATCTGTTTGAGAGTCTGAATTGTGACATATGTGTTTGGGGCACATTGGCGAGAGAAGTCTAAAAGTTTTAAGTGGAAGAAATTTGCTATGTGGTTATATTTCTAACGAACTGAATGTATGCAAGTGCTATGATTTAGATCAACGGCGAAAAGTGCAGTTTAGTACGACTGTCCAAGAAATCATGGAAATTGCAGAGTTAATTCACTTGAATGTTTGCAAGTTGTCATGGTTTCCTTCAAGGAAGAGTGCTAGACATATGCTAATAGTTGTTGATGACTACTCGATAAAGACATGGGTATTTGTGCTTGGCACAAGTTTAATGTTGTTGTCAGGATCAAGCAAGTGATAGCTTTGATAAAAAAGGAGACTGGTAAGACGATCAAGCATATGCAGACTGACAATAGCATGGAGTTTTGCTCGAAACTGTTAAACAAATTTTGCATAAATGAAGATATAGTGAAACACCACAGTAATGTTGATGAACCACAATATGTTGCGGAATTGATGAGCAATATGGCTAGAAGATTCCTAGCGGATGCACTAAGTACGGTGTGCTAACTGATGAATAGATCCTCATCGACTGTGATTGGATATGAGATTCCCAAAGAAGTGTAGTCAAGTAATGTTGCTAATTATTCTGTTCTTAGAATATTTGGTTGCCCATGTGATGTTCAAGCGAGTGATGGTAAGCTCGATGGAAGGGTAAGAAAGTGCATATTCCTAGGCTATGCATGAGGTGAGAGGGATTATCGGTTGTGGTGCTTGGAGTTAATTTCACCTATTATTAGCTAGAGAAGTTACATTTGATGAGTCTTCAATACTTTTGGCTAAGAGTGATTATAGCAGTGTTCAAATGGATTTGATGGTATTCAGCTTGTGGTGGATTTGCGACCAGAAACTTCTTAGATAGCGAGTACGAGTACTAGTAAAGTAATCGACATAGATGGTGCTTGTAGCAAAGTGAAGCCTATAGAGCCAATGGTTGATGTAACTGTTGAAATTAACAAAGTATGTATTTGATCTCCTAATAAATATGGATGTAACAATGATTTTGCTTTATCTACGGTTAAGGAGGTTGTGTCTGAAAATGAAAGGTGCATGTGGAGTTGGTATTCTGATGAGGTTCTCGATTATGGTGAAGTTCAAGTGAGGCTTGGACCTAAATAATATCTGTGGCGGTTGAGCACATTGGGGCTATGGAAGAGTAGCAGCAGAATTTGAATTTTTGCGAAGCAATTGCGACTTGGCTCAAACGTCGAGCCAATGTGGAGATTGTTAAAATATGTCTCGAGTTTGAATCCAATGTGAAATTCCAAATATTCCAAATTGGATATGTTGCAGACGTTCAAAATTGAGCAAATAAAATCTGATGATCAACTTCCCAAAATTCGAATCTGTGTTGGAGAATTTGGCCGCTAAAATAGGAAAGTCCAACTTTCACTTGGATTTGGATTTTGTTTAAAACATACAGAGATATGTTTTGGATAAAATCGTTTAAGATAGGAAACAAAATCCTATGAGAAGTTGGCAAAAGAATAAGGTTCTCATATATATATAGACTTGTGGCCATGGGTGGTAGGAGGTTGATCATGAAGAATTAGTCTTGAAGCACCGTCTCGTTGTCAAGTGCTTGGGAGGGATTTTTCTTTGTCGCTCTTGTCCGTGAATTACATCCAAGAAGATTTACTGTTTAAGCCAATTAAATCTTGTGGTAAGATTTGTGTGTAATTTCTTCATGAGATTGAGAGATTATTTCTTGAGAAATTTCGGGGCTAAATACTGCGTGCGTTGTTGGGTGTAATTGGGGCTTGGGAAACACCGAGAGAGTGTTTGAATGACTCAAGTGTGTAACCTCCTTGTATCGCTTGATCTATAGTGAAATTCGTTACTGCTTTTCCCGTGGACATAAGTCTTTACGACCGAATCAAGTAAATCCGGTGTTCGATTTATTTTTTTCTTCTGTATATATTATTGTTTGATCGCTCGCCTTTCGTAACACCACTGATAACCCACAGAAAAATATTGCATATCGAATGTGTATTCTTAGTGTTTTGGGGCCATCCATGTCACGTGAGAATGCGAGGTAAAGGTTAAAAAACAAAAGATTCATAGTTGTTGCTGTTTAGTTTGAAATGGGGTTGATTGCTTTCGTCCATAAGTGTCTTTGTTCGTGCCTTTTAATATCTGGTCCCGACTTCTTTGTTTTGGTCGATTTTATTGGTCTTCCCCTTCATAATTTATTATTGGTACTTGATATTTAAGCCAGGAGTCTCGATCATAGCTTCAGGTAGGTTGAGCAGATTAATATTATTTTCTGTTTAGAAAATATTAGGATGCTTAGATATCGCTTGACGAGTGGCATGCTCTTTAATTGGGTTGATGGATCGTGATGCATGGGGACCTTATGGGAAAAGTGCCAAAAAAGTCCTAAATCTTTTGGTTTTGTGCCGATTTAGTCATAAACCTTTTTTTTTTTGTGCTGATTTAGTCCTAAACATTTTTACGTTGTGCCAATTCAGTCCTTTCCGGTCAATTTTGGCCGGATTTTGCTGACTGGATGCCGGCCGGCTAACGTGGCATGATCGGCGCCGACGTGTACAATTTTAAATAATATTTTTAAATATTTTTTATTATTTTATTATTTCTCTTTTTATTTTTATTCTTTTTCTTTTTTTCTTCTCATCTTCTTCCTCCAGCCGATCGCCGGAGCTGGGCGACCGGCCAGAGGTGATAGCTGGCGAGGTCGACCTCGCCGGCCACCTCGCCAGTGGCCGCGACGCTAGCCACCCAGGCTGCAAGGGGCCTTGCGCCGGGCGGGCGAGGCTCAGCCTCGCCGGATCTGGCGAGGGTCGAGCCTCGCCCATGCTCGGCGCGGGCAAGCCCCGCCAGCTCGGCGCGAGGCCAGCTGCCTCGGAGGACCCAGGAATCACAAAACCCCCACCCTCGACGAATCGCCGCTGCAGGAGAAAGAGGCGAAAATCCGGGCCGGAGCCGCGCGACCGAAGACACCCCGAGCTCCCGTAAACCCTAGAGACAACGACGACGATGAGCGGAGGAGGGAGGAAATTTCTAGGGCGAGATTGGGATCGGAGAACGGAGTCAGGGAGGAGTCCAGCTGGCCTCGCACCGAGCTAGCGAGGCTCGCCCTCGCCGGCCATGGGCGAGGCTCGACCCTCGCCAAATTCGGCGAGGGCAAGCCTCGCCACCCAGGCCGCGAGGGTGGCCTCGCGCCGGGCGGGGGAGCGAGGCTCGACCTCGCCAAATCCGGCGAGGGCGAGCCTCGCCCGCCTGACGTGAGGCCGCTCTTGCGGCCACTGGCGAGGTGGCCGACGAGGTCGACCTCACCGGCAGTCGCCTCTGGCCGGTCGCCAAGCTCCGGCGACCGGCTGGAGGAAGAAGATGAGAAGGAAAAAAAGAAAAAAAAAAAGAAAAAAAAAAAAAAAAGAAAAAGAAAAAGAAAAGAATAAAAGAAAATAAAAAAATATTTAAAAATATTAAAATATTATTAAAAATTGTACGTCGCCCCCGGTGGCCAGTCGATCGACAAAATCTGGCCAAAATTGGCCAGAAAGGACTGAATTGGCACAATATAAAAATGTTTAGGACTAAATCGGCACCAAAAAAAGGTTTAGGACTAAATCGGCACAAAGCCAAAAGGTTTAGGACTTTTTTGGCACTTTTCCCGGGACCTTATAGAAGTCGAGAAATTTTATTACTGTGAGAATGGTAGGTAGTCATGCTTGTGTGTATTCTTTTTGGTGAGTGTAATTGGATTTGCTCTAGCTTTGATATTTCTTTACACTTATATCTGTTTTATTCCCCAGATAGACAATGCAACTACTATATAATCTTTACATCGTAATGATGCATTCCAGCTTCTTCCGTTGGAGGTTTCTTTTTCGGTGGTGGCTTCTTGCCGCCATCCAAGGTGGTCAGGGTTTCCTCATCAAGGGCGGTGATTTCTTCCGTTGGAGGTTTCTATTTTCGCAATGGTTTCTTGTGAGGTTTGCCATGGTCGGCGAGAGCAGCAGTGGTGAGCACCACTGTAAGCAGGAAAAGCACAAAGATGGTTTTTGGAGACATATTTTCTGAGGCTTCTGCTTGGTGAGAAGTGGAGCGGGTAGGTTATTTATAGAAGGATTGGGCCTATCTCGCATTGCGGTTTATTTCAAGATGAGGACACAGAAAAGAGAAGGGTGTCCCACGCACTGAGATGAAAAGTTGGACTTAGCTAGTATTGATTAGGGAAGTCGCAATCGGGGCTAACGTTGATTGGGGAAGTTGCAATTGGGGCAGGTAAGTAAGCGGGACCGTGCTCTTGATCTCCATCATGTAGTGTGAAATGTAAACCGGATATGTTTGATCTCAAGAAAGGTATGCATTAGCCAGCGGTATAAAAGTGATCCCGCCTTTGAAAGTTAGTGTCGACGAACTTGGTCGATTGGGGCTTTAGTCTTTTGTTGTCATCATGAGAGCAATGAATTGGGCCAACTATGTATAAAAAATGGAAGCAAAGATTCCTAATGGATGGAGTAACAAAGACAATATAAAGATGCCAAAGAAACCCCCCTATCTATATAGGTCTCACGTTAGCAATTATGGAATGATCGTGAAACTATTTTCATTATTCTCATACTTGTTCCTGTTTCACACTTCCAAAATGCAACACTTAGGAAGAGCAAGGCAAATGCGAGATGGAGAAGAAAGCTATTTTTCTGAGCAGTACAACTGACTAATTATATTGTTCTCTTTATTTGTATCTCAATTAATGTTTTTATTTTTTTTATAAACTCTTATCTATAACTAACTTGTTTCTCTAAGATTATTATCACGTGTTCCACCTAATGCACATATTTTATTAAGATTTATATTTGAGTGTCATAAATAAGTTTATGGAGCAAAACAACTGACTTTAACTAGAATATGAAATCTAAAAACTTCCACTGATTAACAACCGAGGCCCGTATACTAGGACTTGCTAAAAAAGTGCCTATGTTTCTTTTGTAAGAGTTCAAAATATAATTTAAGCTCCAAAATAAATCAACCTGTCAGTTAAGAAGATTTTAAAAAAATGAAAATAGAAATGAGAGGAAGCGGCAATCTGGAGCATTCCCGAATTACCTGCAAACTGCCATGGAAAAGGACAAAAGAGGGACTCGTGGGTCCCATCCCCAACCCTATATTCTCCAAAAACACCTTACTCATGCTCTGGATTTACGAAAGACAAAAAAGATCAAGGCCGTGTTGTGGGCTACGAACATCTCGACCCTCTCATTCTCTCTCTCTCTCTCTAACAATTGCCAAATAGCCATCTTATTCGGATTAAATAACAATTTTGCCAGCCCGAAAGAAAGCAAGCGATTAACTAGGGGCAAGCACTAGTCTAAGGTTAACGTGGTTGATCTTAATCTAGCTCCTAAGGCGAGCCAGTCAATCACTGGTTCTCAGATCACTAGATCCTTTATTATGCAAGTTCATTCTTAATCTTAAAAATTTATAGTTGATTCAATCCGGATCAATCCTGTACATAATATATAACAAATATAATATATTTAATATATTATATATTATATGCTTTTGTTTACTATAAATTCTAAGGCCTCCTCATTTGTTTTCTTTGCATTTTAGTTTATTGTGTACATTAGAAAGTTGAAAGAAACATAGCCTTAATTTGACTTAAAAAGAAAAAAAAGAAACCCCCTTCACTCACCTCGGCCTCAGTTGCTTGCCTTGGTCTTGCTCGCTTGCTAATCACTCATCTCTCTTTGTTCTCCTCGCTCGCCTTTGTTCATTTGCCTCACCGCTTGCCTTTCTTGCCTCACCTTGCATGTTCATTTGTAAATTTCTATTGTTACCTTATTTTATATTTATGTTTAATAGGAATTGGTGTTCGTAATTTGATTGTTTAATGTCGCATTGTTAATGGATATATAATTTCAATAATACTTTTGTCTTTTTATAACCGGATTAGACTTCCTTGTTCTTGGGTTCAGCATGGTTGATCTTCTATCTCATAAATTGAGAATTAATACCATGCGGATTGACCCTAAGTTAAATGTTGGACTAGCTCAACAAGGATCATACTCACCCCTAGGATTTACCCATTTTCCATACTTAGCTTAGAGGCTCGTGCAAGGAATCCTTACGTACTTTTGCAGGAAATAGAACTATTTTCGCTCTCTCAACAAGGACATTTTTCATCCCAAAATGCATGAAACAGACGGACCTCGAATTGAACTACCAAGCCCTAAGCCATCGCAGCGACTGGCGAGGACCACCTATGCCCTCGGCGCACCCCAGGCGTTGTGCGCGTCTTCTCTTCCTCCGGCAGAATGCATCGTAAAACTGCCTTGCCGATTGCCAAGATTGGCCAACGCAGACTCATCGTGAAAGTAGCGACCCTTTCACCTTTAGCACGAAGGTTAAACAGCAACTGTTGCAAGCGATGAGTCACGCCTTACGCTCACTCAGCATTTCGGAAGATTTCTCAGTCGACAGAATGCTCTTGATAATGGTTAACTATTGAAGCTCACTAGATAACTTTAAAAAAATGAGGTCGGCAACACTTGGTCGCAGGGACCGTCGGTTCTCTAGATGCGACGCTCGTGGAGTGTAATCTCCCACGTACGTGGCGAGCAGAGCGGAGGGACTTGCAAAGATAAGACACTAGAAAGAGACAAAACGACTGCCTCAATGGCTAATGGCGATTTCAAGAATCACAGATTGCCACCAACAATGATTGCCTCTGCAAAGTTCGTCATGCGAAGCATATGATGTTTGTCCAAATACGGCGACCCCTCGAATATTCGATGAGACAATGGCCGTGGTAGTTATGTGTGTGTCTGCCGACGCTTATCGCGAACGCATCGAGCCCCGGTAAAAGCCGTCCATTGATGACCCACCGAAAAATATTGCGTATCCAATGTGTAATCTAGTGTTTTGGGGCCATCCATGTCACGTGAAAATGCGAGGTGAAGAAAAAAAAAACAAAAGATTCACAGCTGTTGCTTTTTATTTAGAATTTGGGTTGCTTGCTTTCGTCCATAAGTGTCTTTGTTCGTGCCTTTTAATATCTGGTCCCGACTTCTGTGTTTTGGTCGATTTTATTGGTCTTCCCCTTCATAATTTATTATTGGTACATGATATTCAAGCCAGGAGTCTCGATCATAGCTTCATGTGTGTTGACAGATTAATATTATTTTCTGTTTAGAAAATATTTGGATGATAAGGTATCGTTCGACGAGTGGCATGCTCTTTAATTGGGTTGATGGATCGTGATGCATGGGGACCTTATAGAAGTCAAGAAATTTTATTACTGTCAGAATGGTAGGTAGTCATGCTCGTGTGTATTCTTTTTGGTGAGTGTAATTAGATTTGCTCTAGCTTTGATATTTCATTAAACTTTTACTTGTTTTATTCCCCAGATAGACAATGCAACTACTATGTTTGCTGATATGATCTTTACATCGCAATGATGCATTCCAGCTTCTTGAGAGAGCAGTTGAAGAAATCTGGATTCAGCTACTGGAAGCTTAAATGAGCCTTAAATTTGGGTTCAACTCGAGTGACAAGGTGAAACTTAGATACTTGGCAGATTAACTGCAAAGCAAACTCATTTAAATCAAACTCAGAGATATTGGTTACTTGTAATTATTTTTAACCTATACGCATTTGTTCCCATTCGTGCTCGCGGGATATGGAAGTTAAACCGATCAAGTTCAGATATTTGGATCATTAGAAAGTAGAAATTGGGTTGTAGAGGAGGAAGGAATACCTTCATACCTAATTAACCCAAAAGGACCTCCTTCTTCAATTTTCCTTGTGGCATGTGAGAGCCCATGGATGGGATGAATTACCTGCTTTGGGGCTCTCTTCACCACAATCTTATGGTGCACCCTTTCTTCTTTTCTTGGCGAGATGGGGCATGGATTTGATGCTCTCATCTTGGATCTACCTCCTTGTCAGATTCCTCAATGATTACTGATGGCTCCTCGATATTTTAGATCCATCGTGTTGTCAGGGGTCTGCGAGCATAAACCCTTGTTCTTCTGTAGAATCTTGTTCTTACAGTATTATCTGCTGATGCCTGCTAGGTAAACAACGATGCACTCAAAATGCACCTGAAGCAAGCTCAACAAAGTTTGCATGTCATGCCAGTAGTCTCATTGCCTTCATGTGTAATTGTAGGGTGATCCTGAAAGCCGCTCGTACGAATGCAATATCACATTGATCTTTTTGTTTTTGTGGTCTGAATATTCTTGCGGTTCTAGTGGAAACTAGGTCCCTGGCATAAAGCAGAGTTCGGAAGTGCTGGGAGAATCAAACTTCTTCTGTGGGACGATCCTTGCATGTTGTTGAATTATTTATGTCGCCATGTGAATGAGTTTTTTCCTGTATAAGAGAGTTGCTTGGCTATTGTAAATGGCAAGAGGATATAATTTTGCTGAGCGTTTTATCCTGCAATAGAATTACAGCGGCTAAAATTCAATGACACAGTTATGATATACGCCGGAATTTAATCAATGATGAGATATCCGGAAACGACAGCTAGACCATGATATAGGAATTTAAATACAATTGTAAGGTAAAAAAGTTCGTTCGTTTTTGTGCAGGGAGGAGGGCTTATAGTACAAAAACACTGGTATTTATTACTGCCTATAAGCAGATCTTCAGCGATTCTGGCCATGCTTTCTCATCTCTGGAATTTCTCGCTCCAAGCCAACACGTTGCCACAATTTTTCATCCCAGGATGGTTATTCTTTAACATCACATCTTGAACCTCCACTTCTGCTCGTTGAACAATGAACTTTAGCATGTTCGTCGGCATCTTTTGCTAATCAGCAACCAACAGCTATCTTATGTCAATAATTGACCATAGTCATTGATAAACATAGCCATTGACAGGAGTTCCTGCGATTGATATGGCCATCGATAAAGGCTTACACGTTGGTGTCTCACCAATGGTCACGCCTTGTCCAAGTTATATGTTTATCTGACTTAGCTAATTTTTGGTGTAAACAGAAAGAGAAAAGTGAGGAGTGGATATATTTGAATAGACTGCTTTTAGAAATTCGCGGCCAACCATTGTCGTAAGCCTTTAATCACATCAGGATGAGATGAAAGTTATTAGCAATGACTGGCATGTGCCCATTTCACTGCTATGAAACACCTACAATTATGTGAAAGGAGAATTTAATAACATAAAGAGCGAACCACTCATATTCAAGTCTACAATGCTCAGAAGGTGGATACACGTCTCATGCACATTAACTTGCCCAAAATCTAGTTGGCTAGACCGCATGACTATGAATTACATGACGACATGATATCGATATCCATGAAATTGCAGTAAGCATGACCAACTGATTGAATCCAAGCTCTTATTCTAGAACACCACGTTCTGCATATGCCATGAGACGAACTTGGCTACTTATGATTAGTTCAAAGGTGGTGGCCTATGGCCACCACCACCACCACCACCAGGTGGCTTGTGGCCACCACCACCACCACCACCACCACCAGGTGGCTTGTGGCCACCACCACCAGGTGGCTTGTGGGCGTCCTCAACACCAGCTGGAGGCTTGTGCTTTGGTGGTGGCTTTATCGGCGGAGGCTTCTTCTTGGGAGGCTTGCCGCCGTCCAAGGTGGTCAGGGTTTCCTCATCAAGGGTGGTGGTTTCTTCCATTGGAGGTTTCTTTTTTGGTGGCGGTTTCTTCTTGCCACCATCCAAGGTGGTAAGGGTTTCATCAAGGGTGGTGCTTTCCTCCATTGGAGGCGGCTTATGCGGCGGCTTATGGGGAGGCTTATGCGGAGGGCCATGATCGGCAAGAGCGGCAGTGGTGAGCGCCACTATAAGCAGGAAAAGCAAAAGGATCTTTCTGGGAGACATGTTTTCTACGGTTCTTGCATGGTGAGAAGGCGGAGTCACGATAATTTATAGTGGGATTGGACCTATCTCACCTAGACACGTGTCATTCAATTATTTGTGAAATGTTCCATGTGCGTTGCTATTTTCTACGTTTTCTGCATCTTTCGCTTTGCTTTTTTCCACTTCTCGATGGAATGGCAAATAATGGTACTTTTGTGGAGCCCGTGATGCATGGGCCCATTGGCGCCGAGTTGTTCCTCAAATTTCCGTTCGAGAATTTTAGCTACTTGTTATTTAATAAAGTTCATAGGCAAATATCGAAATTGTTTGAGGTAATGTCAAATGGAATTTTAATCGACCTAAACAAGACATGTTTGATGCGCTATACATTCCCATGTTCCTTCCTGTTCGAGGTTTCCAGAATGCAAGGTTGAGGGAGAAAGCCCACCATTTACGGATCTTAAATCTGAAAAGTATAACCTATCAGTCATATCAACCAGTCATCTTGATCAGCTTTGCATTTCACTTTTTGAAAACTCCTAACTATGGTCGACATTGTTTATTCTCAAATAGGGGACTTACGGGTTCCACCTCAAATTCATTTATTCTCTGAAAGCACCTTGACTAAGAACAAGGCCGTGTTTAAGGCTAAGAACACCGCGACCCCCTCAATCTCTCCCACTGGGGGCCGTGGCTTCTCTCTGTCACTTTCCAAATAGCCATCTTATTGTGATGAAAATAACAATTTCGACAGGTCGAAGGAAAAACGGGTGAATTAGCCATTTTTCATATTACATTAGAGGCCCGGAAAATTTTCCAAAAAGTCACAAATTTATTGGTCTTAAACTTTTTAATGATTTACTAATCTAATTCTTCTAGCTAATTTTATTTGGCAATCGCTAACATAAAAGTTAGTTATCCTATGTGACATGACAGTAGGACGGTTGGTAATCACGTGAATAATTTTTTAAAATCATTTTTTTCCTTTCTCCCTTTTGTGGTCGCTAGCCTTCAGTGAGGGTCAACCTTGCTAGCCTCAAGCAAGGTCAAGCCTCAACTACAGCTAACAAGATTGAACCTCATTGGCCCTTGCATATGGCTAGTCACTAGCCATTACCGAGGCTCATTGACTAGCAGAGGGAGAAGGGAAAAAGAAGTAGAAAGAATAGGAAAATAAAACAAAAATTATAAAAAAAATTAAAAGAAAAAGCAAATTGTCAATGCTTGTTAGCCAACATAAATCAAAATGATTATATTCACAAATTGTCAAAAAGAAACTAGCCAAAGCAAAAGGTATAGGCGTGAACTGGCATCCATACAATAAATTTATTATTTTTCTCCACTCTCTTCGATGGAATACATCGTGACAATGTCCTATTAACTGCTTAGGTGACTGAACGCAAATATATTGTGAAGACAACAACCCTTTCACCTTTTTGCAAAAAATTAAGTAGCCTCTATTGCGAATGAATATGTTTTTATTGCTTCCAAGAGTGGAAAAATCTTTTCTCTCTCCCTCTCTTTTCTTTCTATCTTCTTCTTTAACCTTCAGCTATGGGAGAGGATTTGAGTTAGTCTCACCTCCCCTTCCTCTTGTTGATTTTGTTTGTGTTTTATTATTCTCTTCTTTCTTTTTCTTCTCTTCAGTTTAGATTTGGGAGCACTAAACTCTCAATTTGAGAGTTTGAACTCTCCTAATTAAATTTTAGATCTTGGTGCTATTCTCTCCTCAATTTAGATTTGGAAGTTTAACAAATATACTTTTAGGGATTTGATACCTTTTTACTTTGTTTGTATATTGGTTCTCTGCTTTCAACTTCAATGATGATCGCAAGAATTTTGGTGTTTCATTAAATCACAAAAAATTGGTCCTCCACATGTTAAATCTATGTTTATTCAAACTATTTCGATTGTCTTTGTACAACAATGGTATAGAGAAAGTTGAACTTAAGTGCCCACTGTCAATTGACAACGTCTTAGTTATTGGAGAATGAATTTTCGGTGTTACTTATTACTAATAAAGATACAAAATCCGGTAATCTACCGCCACTTATTTTGCTTGACAGATTTATTTTTTTAAACAAGTGTGTGCTTAATTTTGCAAATGCTCCATTGATCCTTATTATTTTCAGGATTTAACTTTATTTTTCAGATTTATTTTGTCTTGAAGACTACGTACTTCTTAAATATATTTTTTGACAAATGGACATAATTTTCTTTTGCGAAGAAAAATGTGATGAATCACGTCTTACACTCACACAACACAGGAGATTACTCAAGACTTGGACTTTGCTTATTCCATAAGCAACGATAATGATTTATTATCGTAAATAAAGCTAACTAGATAACATTAAATATCAGGTCGCGATCACTTGTCGCAGTGGATTGGCTTTCATCTAGACGTGACACTCGGGGAGCGAGAGGCGGGGATTTGCAAGGATAAGAACTAAACGACAACCTCTATAGCTAATGACGAGTCTGAGAATCACAGATTTTCCAGCAACCATGACTTTTTTCCTCCAAAGCTCATCATGTAAAGCATATGATATTTGTCCAAATGCATCGATCTGTCGAATATTCGAGGAGACAACGTTGTGATACTTATATTATTTTATTACATCGACTATACACATCCAATCCCACTAGAACCCTCCATGGATGACCCACAGGAAAAGATTGGATGTGCAATATCTATTCTAGTGTTTTTGAACCTCCATGTCACGTGAAAATGTGAGAAAATTGAAACAACAAAAAAGAAAATTGTAAGAAATTAAATAGATTGGTGTATTCTTCACTAAGTTATAATCGAAATATACAAAAATCCTATAAATCTATTTTCTGAATTATTCTTAACTTTGTATAAGAGCTACACGATCCTAATGTGCCCACGTTGCACTCCCAAGTGCACCACGGCACACTAGATCTGGCCTCTTATGATTTTTTTTTTCTCAATAAGTCCTAATATCGTCTAATCAACGTCGATTTCGGCATTCCTAATATCGTCTAATCAACGTTGATTTCGGCATTGTTCTTATAGTCCTATGGTGACATCAGCTCCTCAGTCAGCCTATTTTGTTGTCACATAGAGCCGCCTCGTGCCTCGACAGTAGCCTTCTGTTGCAACAACAATCTTGACCGTGTAGCTTGCACGACAGCCACGACAATCCATAACAGCCATTTAAGCAGCCGTGTTAACGGCAATCGTTCTCTCTTCAACACATTGAACCGTTTCGGCAATTGACAAGGCATTTTTTGGAAATTTTTTCTTTAATCCAGACTCAAGCTGACTTCTATGGACGTTTGAGTTTGAAAGGATGTTAGATATAATTATGATATTTTCTTATATTGAAAACGATTAAGATGTTTCTATTGATTATTCATACTTCTCAAGATTTCGAGTATTTTTTCATTTGATTATGTATGTTTTGATTAATATGTTATCTTAGATAATTATCTACTAAACCCTATAAATGACTGATGCGTTCTTCATTATGGTATCATTGAAATATATAGAAATTCCTTAAATCTACTTTTTTGGATTATTCTTAACTCTATGCTATGGTCATATCTACTTTTGTGAGGGTAATTGTATTTGCTCTGACTTTGATGTTTGCTTAGACTTTTATTGGATTCATTCCCATATAATGATCTGATACTCGTTAGATAGAAATGATAACTCCCATGTTTCCTAATATGATATTTGCATTGTTATGATGCATTTCAACTTCTTGAAGAGAGTTGAAGAAAGGGTGATGACTTTGGATTCTGGCTCTGGAATCTTGAAGGAGTTCTGAATTTGGGTTTAACTTAGAGTCACATGGTGAAACTTGGATCCTTGGCAGATTAACTGCAAAAGCAAGCTCATTTCAATCAAACTTAGAGAGACTGCTTACTTGTAATTATTTTAAACCTATACCCATTCGCTTCTGTTGGTGTTCGCGGGATGTGGAAGACAAACTGATCAATTTCAGATATTTAGATCGTGAGAAAGTAGAAATTGGGTTATAAAGGAGGAAGGAATACATTCTTCATACCTAATTAACCCAAGAGGACCACGTTCTTTAATTGGAGTTCTAAACCTATTAAATGATTGTTAGCCCAGTCCTAAAATTCTTAATTTTACCATTTTAGTCACAAATATTTGCATAAAATTTCAATGTAGTCTTTTTAACAAATTTTCATTGGAAATCAATAGGACAACTGGCAATATTGAATTGCCACATCAACAATTTAAGGTGATGTTGCAACCTTCCCGAATGTGAACTTCCAATAGAAAACTAATCCATTACTAAGTGTAATGCAGCACACGCTCTTCTAAGCACTACCAATCACAATTGGATACTCATTTTAATATTGCAACTTATCTTAACTTTTAGAGTCATCACTATTAACACTTGATTTTTAATCACATGTAGTTCGATTAAAAGTCAAAACTCAAGATTAAGATTTCTGATTATGACAGAGGTTATTGCTCAAAGCAAAAGTGTCATTTTTATTCCGTTTTCTTTGGCCTGTCATTGTAGGTAATTTCCTACTCATTTTTAACAAAACAACCAAAAAAGTCAAAAAGTTGATTTCGGAGTTAACTTTTATTTCAACCCTTTGACCAAAAGTCAAATCTTAGATCAAAATATAGTTTTTTACAAAATTTTTTTCTAATTAATCTTAATATCACTTTGGCCACAAAACATTTGAAAAAAATTCAAATTTTTGATCGTAAAATCAATCTTTTAATGCCTTTTGGTCAACATTTTGACCAAAAAAATTGAAAAATGTAGAAACTCACAAATCATCTCACTTTATTGATTTTGTTATCGAAAATTTTGCAAAATTCAAATTAAACCTTATTTTCCGAATTTTTCATATTTAGGTTTGGAATCGACAAAAAATAAAACTACTTTCTTTTTGTTCATATTTTGACTTAGTTTTTTTTTTTACGAGATTTGATCAAGAGGCTATTTTGAAATAAATTATGCCACCATTTCAATGATTTGGCATGTCAAGATAAAAATCACAATTTTTAGCCCTAATCAAAGGTCCTAATCGATTCTTCATGAGTTGCATGCTTACACTTCAAATCAATTAATTTTCTCAAATTGAATTCAAACTTGAGGTCAATTTTAGCTAATTCACTTGGGAAATTTCCAATTGTATTGATTTAGCTCACTTGAATTTTGGAAAGTTAGGTTAATGAGCTATAATTGGTGCAATTCAAGTTAGCCCATTCTAGACTAAGGTTTAATTTGATGGGTTAAAATTCAATTTCATCATTGGCCCTTGCTCTAATTTTGACATAAAGTTCATACCACCATTTTAGTATCAATTTGGATGCATTAAGTCATTATTAACATGCGTAATTAAACCAATTAATATCTTATTCTATCAATTAGGTTCAATTTTGGTCAATCTAGTTTTTAAAGGTGGGAATTGCACAAATTGCGCTAATCAGATAGAAATTCCAAGTTAACAGCATTAAGTTTAAGTGTAATTTTCAATATTCTTGGATTAATTAAACCAATTAAAATCAATTGAAAATTTTTTTGAAAATTTTAATTGGTTTAATATAGGCGATTTTGGACTGTTCCTCTTCAAATTAGCCTATTTTCATTTCAAATTGGAGAGAAATTCCTTAAATTGCATAAAATTTTGCAAAAACTAGCCAAAACTGATTGAATCAATCAAAACCGATTCAGATTGATATGATTGATTCGACCATTCGCTAGTGGAAATGGTCGGTTCAGCAATTTTTCAATAGATCCTCGGTGGCTAGCAGCCATCATTGACAAGCTTAGGCCATGGCCAACTCTCCCATGTCCATTTTGCACAAAATTACAAATTCACCATAGTGAAATTATGAAATTGCCCTAAGATATGTGAAATTATAAAAATGTCCCCGGTTGCCCTTTAATCCCAAAATTAATCATGATTAATTATTGAAAAGTTCATCATAACCATTCAAATTGACATGGACACATTATCATCTAGTCAAAAGTGAGCTTAGTGCCTCAATAAGTTATTTAAGCTAGGAAGTTAAATCCTAACCATTGATTGATCCAAGGACTAAGATTTGATCTTGCAAGGAGGTATATAAGCCATTTTCCCTCGAAAATGCAAGGGGGGCTTGGATTTTAGATCCATTCTCTCTCTTAGGGACTTGAATTTTAAATCCATTCTCCCCCCCTTTCTCTGGCTCGGCCATGCCACTTCACCGCCCCTCACCACCACTTGTTGGAGCCACTTCTAGTGAGTCCACCAGTGCATTGATCATCATTAGCCACCCCTCTCATCGGTCACGGTAGCCATCCGACCTCAAGACTGCTAGAAGCCATCGATTAGGCCTAGCTTTCTTTGGACGCCGATCACCGTGTTCATCGCTAGTGTTGAGACGGACGGTTTCAACCACTCGTTTCGACGATTTGTGATGATTTTTCGATGAATTCCAGCCATATTGACGTTCCGTAGCCGTAGCCATCCGTGAGGTTGATCTTGTGTTGTTATAAGTCTTGTTTCATGCTAGATTGCCCTGTCCAAGGTTGATTCTCTCGATTAGTTCCACTCGACACCGATTTTGTAATCCAACAACTTCAATGACTATTCCAAAGCTACTCTGGTGTCCTTAGCTGGTGTTGGACCTCCCTTAGCATGTCCTAGCCCCCGTTTATAGTGACCTTAGCTTAATTGTGCTTCGCATAGAGATTGACTAAGGTAAATTTCTCGATCTTGAGCTCCATGAAGCAAGATTGCCTTATGCAATCGGTGCTAAAGCTAGACTCTAAGATGATGTTCCATGATTGTATTGATGATCATTGTAGCTTAGAATGGCTATAGATGATGGATGAAAGCTTAGAATGGTTTGTATTGATGATTTGCTTGATTGATTGTCCATTTTGTAATTTAGATGGCCTGATTGGACTGATCTAATAAACGTCTTTGTTTGAGCTTGATAATGTTGTTTATAGGTTTTGAGATTGTCATGAGATTCAAAGCTGGTTTCAAGAGCTTTTCATAGACGTATTACATGCATAAGTCAGACCTTGTTTGCTATGTTAAAACTTGTTCGCAAGTAGGGTAATCTATTCTGTAATATGTATCTTTTGCTGCAGTGTTGAGGTTAACCGACTTACTCAATTTGTTGATTTTGTATGATTTTTTTGTATAATGATTTTGGATCTAATGTCATAAAAGATTGGTCATTACATCTAGTTCTAAATCACGTAAAAATTTCATAGAATTTCCGAATCGTTTAGTCAAATTAAATTCATGTTTTTTAGGCATAAATTTTGAAACTCTGTTTCAGACTTGACCTATTTCCTAGCTATCTTCATTTGAGCTGGAAAATGATTCCGATTGCATTTGAGGTCTTCTAAGGATTTGTATGAGATATCATTAGCTTTCTTTTGATACATTGTTTGTATGATTTGAAGATCATTTACTAGGTCTAACTTTTTTACTAAACCGAACAGCAATCTGGAAAATTTTCCTGTTTTGTTTTCATGTCCAGTTCTAGTGACCTTTGTTGTTTGTCATTGTCCTACAATTTTTTTTGTGGATAAAATTTTAAATTAGTGTCTTCTTGAAGTTTATTCACAACATATAAAAATTTGAAAGTATTTTAGTATCATTTGGTATGGTCGATGGGTAATAGATTGATCGTGTTTCCCATTTCCATTTTGTGTTACTGATTGTCCTACACTAATTCCTCGATTTTTATAAAATCACGTGTTGTGAATCTTGAAATGTCTTCCTCATGACAGTTTTTTGTTACATATTTGTGAACAATATATAAAATTTCATGAAGGATGAACATCATTTGTATGAGTTTATTACGTTTAAACCAAATGCAATTGCTATTGTGATTTGTCTCTCCTGAATGATCCGTGCAAATGTTGTGATTTTTATAAATTCATGTGAAGTGAATTTGCCTTATATGTCTTCATAAAAGTGATAGGACATTGTATGTCTTGTTTTGTAGAAATTTCAGATCGAATGGATCACTTTAGATTACACAAATGGCTGTGAACTATTGACATATGCTTCTGTGATGCTCTATTTCTATAATGTTATACATGAATTCTCTGATTTTTAGAAATTTGTGTATGCTGAATCCATTGTGGATGTCTTCATGAGATTTGTTAAGAACATATTAACTTTGTCCTCATAAATTTTCGGAAAATAAAAACTTGTTTTGGTATTTTTACCAACCTCTCTAAAGTTGCAGGGCTTCTGCAAAATCCATTTTCTTGACTTGACTTTTGCTTGTTATGAAATTATTATAAATTCATGTGATGCCAATCTTGAGAAATTTTCTTCAACAAAGTTGTTTGGTATACCCTAAACTTCATTTCGATACTAAGTTTGTTAGATTTTACGCTCATTTAATGGTCCAAGGAGCCCAATTAGTGTGTTGACATTATCCTTGCCCGGGTTTTGGAATCCATTTCCCAAGGACATCGAACTTGCTTCATTCCTATAAAATTGTTATCCTTATTTGTGAAATGGCTAAAACTTTCTAATTGCTTTTCTCAGGGACCTGTTTGTTATGAAAATCTTGAGGATTCAAATACAAATATAGGGTACCAAAACAACAAAAAATCAGTTTAGTGCTAATCAATGATAATTTTGTAATTTAGTGGAATTACTCACATTTAGTCACATATCTCGGCCGAACCAATCTATCTCTAATTTCTAATCGACTTATATCAATGTTGTAATGACCTCAGCAAATGAGCACAATCGAATAGCCGATTCCCGGATCGAATCCTCAAGTCTATTGCGTTAAATTTCCTTAATGACTTCCCCAGATAGTCTAGTTATCTCACGAGTGATAAGCTTTGAGAGTAGTACTATAGGCACATCGATGAAAGACCTGATTTAATTGAATTAAAATCAGCATTGAAAATTCGGGATGTCACAATTTGTGTTAATTGGAGAACTCATTTGAAGCTATCGTTCATATGTAAAATGATTTTACATTTGTTTGAGGGGTTGTTTGGTGTTTCATTTGAGATTTCCATTTGTACAAAGCATTTGGATTGACTTTATAAACAATTGCTTCTAAACCTATTCCTTGGGATCGTAATAGCTTTGGAGAGATGGGTCATGATAGTCACTAATCGGTTATAGGCGGATTAGACATTTAAGCAAAATGTGGGAGTATATTTTATTTTGACAAACCAAAGATTAATGGATTTGGGGACTTGATTACTCTATATTAATTTAGCACCATTTCAGTACCTTTTCTCTTCATTTCGAAGATGTCTTACATGCAGTCTTTATCAATTTTTATCTATGCCCACTAACATGTGAGGGATGATTGTGCTGGTGCGCAATTAATAAAGTAACACCCATTAATCAAAGCAGTAAATGGATTGTAGAATATTTAAAAACATGGATGCACTAAATAGAGTAATATAAATCACTATTCATCACCATGAGGTTTTGCAAACTATAATTAGGAAAATATGCAAATATTATGCATGAATGGTATTCATGATTGTGCATGAGTTAATGACTAACAAACATTCAATCTATTCTAAATTTGTTTATATTTTTTCTCTTTTAACTAACATGCATAATTTAAGAAAGTGTGAAAATGACTAATTAAACTGCACTAATTAAAAGGCTAGATGACATGAATGATGTGATCACATGACATACGTGATGAGTTCTAGGTTACACGTTATGAAATTAATTAAAAAAATATAAATAAAATGTCAATGAAATTTAATCCTAGATGACAAGTGACTCTCTAAAAATAATGCAATATGAAGTTTAAAAAAATTAATATTCCTAACTAATACAATCTACATGGTATAATCTAATTCAGTTTTTGTTTTTTTTTTTCCTTTAATTAATTAACAAAAGGCAAACAACCCTAAAAGTCTACAAACTAAAAGAATATGTATTGATTCATAATCATGCACTAACTAAATTAACATGTATGACCCAAGTTACTGTAGGAGCTAACGATACAACCTAAAGATAAAAAGATTGCTTTGAAAACTTTGTTGACTTTTTACAAAAATTAGTAGATGCTAAGTAGAGATGAATTTGAAAACTTGTGAGCAAATTGTGTTCTTATGTAATTAAAGAGGGAGGAAAATAGCAGCACGTATAGTGGTTTGGTTTTATCCTCAAACCTACGTCCATCCTCCTCATCAATAGCCACAAGTAGGGCTAAATGACGGTGATAATTGGCTCAATAAGTTATATACAACACACAACCAATCCCTTTAGATGATAAATCACACTATCAGGAATTTGGGTAGTGCTATCTATTGATACACTTGATCTTTTACATGATGACAAGATAACAAGATTACAACACTCAAAGTAATACATGAATAAGATATTTTTGCTAAGAACATAGATTCAAGCAATTTTTGTTCTTTTGTATATTGTGTCTCTAACCTGTGGATTCAAAGATATTATCTTTTAATCTATATTCAATCTTTCCTTTGGAGATGCTTTGGAGTAGTAAGAAGCTGTTAAGAGTTTACTATTAGTGTTGCTATCTATGCTACCCATACAACCCTTTTTCTTAAACATTTGCTAATTACCTAAGAATAGCTTTTGTCATTGTCCTATCACTATAGCTTCTGACAAGGCTGGCATATGGCCTATTCTCCAATTCTTTGTGGACTTTTGGTTTCCTTTGCTATGTAGGCTATATTTATGAGCCCACAAACATTTTGTTGTTGAATCATCACCATTGACCTGATATCAGCAAAATCTATGCAAATATTGACATAAGCTGATCTTTAGATCCATTGGTGTTGTTTACTGAAAAAACGTATATGATTGATCTTCACCCAATGAATCACACCATGGTTATCACGTAATCCATGATAGTTTTGCAAATACTGCAGTAAATGTCATGTCTCGAATCTCTGAGCCCGTGCCCATCCCTTCTTAGTCGATTAATAGTGACGTTCTAGAATGCATCGCCGACCCATTTATTTTAAAGTGCATGTGGAAGCAATTAATAAACCCTAAACAACAACAAGATGGGAAAGAAATGTAGGGCCAATTTTTTACAAAATACATTTTTATAAACACACAGGTTTAGACACAGAAGCCTACGAAAAGGGATCGGCTATCTACAAAAAGAGAATTGTCCTATGACTAACTAGTCAGACAAGATCGCCGATTCTTTGAGCTTCACCTTCTAAACTTTGGGCCTCGGGTCCTCCACCGCTGTAAACTAGGGACCTAAAAATGATATCCCACAATGGGGTGAGACTACGTCTCAACAAATTGAACTCCCTAAGACTCGACTAGGAAGAAAATACACCCAAATGGTTGCCTAAGCACAATCATGAGTCAGAGGACTTATCTTGGCCTTAGTTCCTTCTTACAAGTCAGTACGGTTCATATCACAACCAATCACTTCACAATCAATTTATCTAGCCAGATCGAATCATCGATTAATCGACTTAGTGGATTACATATCATTAAGATCATTCCCCGGCCATCTCAATCAATACTATTTATAAAGTTCAATCATAATCTAGGACTGCTTACTTTAAGTCGATAATAGATAGTATAGCTCACCAGAAGTTGCCTCAAATACTTTATAGTATATTATTTATGCTCACTAGAAGCTGCTGCAAATATCAATATTGTATACTATTTATGCTCATTAGAAGCTGCCGCAATTATCAATATAATATACTATTTATGCTCACCAGAAGCTGTCGCAAATACTATAACTCACCAGAAGCTACAACAATTATCAATATAGTATACTATAGCTCACAAGAAACTGCCATAATTATTGATTATGATCGCTTGATCAGATCATCATTTTTATCATTACCGATAAAAATATTTGTATGTGGGTACACGATTGATCTTAACCAAAATATAATATTTTCACATTTGAAAATCCCACTAATTTCACTGATCCTTAAACTCATTTTTGGCACTGTCAATTGACGTCCGATGATTTTCTAAATAGTTACCAAAATTAATTATTTTTGGAATAATTTCCTAAAATACAAATCACACTAAATTAGGACAAATTATAGCTCAATTAAATAAACATACCACAATATTGCAATCAGCATAAAATTTCTATCACCGACTATCTTGGTCTAATTTTCGGAAAATAAATAATTAATTAAATAATTACGAAAAATAATAAATAAATGCCAATAAATAGCAAAAATGCATACTTAGGCTTGTAAAGCCTAATTGGAAATTGAGATGGGCCTTGAAAATTATTGAACCATTCTAGTTAAATACTAGAACTTGTCTAGGCTCTAATTACACTACTCTAACCACCTAACATGCAATCTTGACTAATTAAATCACTAATCTAATCTAAATAACTACCTAATCCATGCTTAACTTAAATTAATCAACACTTAAACGTCATTAACTTACTGAGCGAGGATTAACGAGTTAAACTTACTTGATTTACGATCCACTGAACCAAAATGACAGGGACGCGGAGGGGCTCGATAAACTTTGGGACTGCCAAGCGGGGCCAAGATGGGCCTGAAAATGGCCTCACCAAGCCCACAACCCTTGCTGGTTTTGGCTTTAGCTTTGGGCCTAAGGAGCTGCAACGATGGTTGGTTTGGGCACGACTCAAGCTAGGTTAGGCAGTCATGGTTGGTGGTGTAAGCCGTGACTGAAACGACCATGAACTAGGCTGAGTTGTGGCTGCTGGACTTGCTAGAACAAGGCTGTAGATGGATGGGCCATGAAAGTCTTGGGCGGAAGAGAGAGCTTGACGGGTGCTGGCCTTTCGATGAGTGGATCACGGTCACGGGCTGATGAAGTTCGACCAGTTGACTAACAAGCATGAAACAAAGAGGAAAGATGGATGTGGGGACAGCTTTGGTGGGGGCGTCGATGGGTTGCGGCTGTTTTTAGTAAAACCAAAAAGGAAAGGAAAGGGGACTGCAAAGGAATAGGCAAGCTGGTGGTAGTTTCAGTGAATTGTTGCCGTGGAAATGGGACGAAAGAGAGAGAAATATTGTGGGGCAGCTAGCGAGGAAGAATTGAATGAAAGAGACAATTGAAGAGAAGAGAGAGAGAGAGAGAGAGAGAGAGAGAGAATTGCGTGGATGAGCTGGGTCCACCGAATTTGGTGAAGGAGGAAGGTCAATCAAGGAGCAAGAACATGCGAGAGGGAGATACGTGCATGCAAGGATAAGAAGAAATAAAAGTCAAAGATAAAAAGCATAGAGGGGACCGGCATGCAGGGCTGTCGGTTTGGAGGGAAAGAAAAGGGAAGCATGCAATTACTAGAGAGAGGAAGAAAGAGATCGAAGGGCGGGGTGGACAGGAAGCGTAGGGGAGAGGTTGGGTGAGAGGAGGAATTTAAATAAAACACAATTATATTTTTAATCAGCTTCACAACAAGAATAATTGGTCATCCAAGGCCAATTTCAACATCAACTTGCACAATTGAATTCTAAATGAAGACCAAGATAAGACAGTCCCTCTATTCCACGAATTTTCTTCAAATCCGAATTCTATTTCTTTTTTCTTGGAATCCGATTTTTGAGCAAACCTCTCCGATTGAGGTCTAATTTTGTTGAAAAAAAAAGTCAGCACAACTTCCTTTTGTCAAGTAATTCACACACGCGGCCAAAATCCCTTCCATTTGGCCAATCCAAATTTCCATTTGTTTTTGAATCGTTTGAATTGATTTTCCGTAAAAATCCCGAACTTGCTGAAAAATTCCTCAAAAGATGAGTTGACGTTCCTAAAATGACTCGTGACATAATAGAATTTTCAATTGCCAAAATCGGATTCAAATTCGCAATTAATTTTAATCAGATGCGATTTTAGCGTGACCCAACCTATTGAGTAACTTTTATGAATTTTTTATGCAATTGACCCGTAGTCGATTTTCTTTGAGCCACAATATACATCTTCGACACATTAGAGACTCTCGGTGGTTGTAAAAATCTCGAGATTTCAAATATAGACATAGGGTACTCAAAACGATAGAAAATCGGTCTAGTACCGATCAATGAGAATTTTGTAATCAAGTGAAATCACCCACACTTTGATCACACATCTCAATCGAATCGACATATTTCCGATCTCTAGTAGATTTTTTTTTTTTTAATGTGCCATAATGACCCTTGTAGACTAACACAGTTGAGCGGTCGATTCTTGGTCGAATCGAATTCTCCAGTTTGTTGTATTAAAATCCCTTAACGGCTTCACCGGTAGGCCAGTTATCTCGTGAGTGGCCAACTCCGAGAAGAGCACCATAGGCGCGTCGATGAAAAGCCCAACTTATTCAATCGAAATTAAAACCTGAAAATTAAGAGGATGTCACAGTAAATATTATACTAAGTATAGTTTTGAAAGTCTTCAAAAAACACTTTGGGATTTTTTTCCAATAGTTACTACATGAAGATACAATCTAAAACCTATGTGCAAGAAGGCATATTTTGAATGTATGTATGCAATCCTAAGTCAATTAAAATTAACCATAAACTAATTTTATAATGCAGTCTATATGAAATATTATTTTATTCTACTTTTATTGAAATTAAAGGTTTAGGACCTTAGACTCTACACATGAACTAACATACAAATGCTATATGACTAACAACTAAACGAGGCAAAGCTAACTCCTTCTTTATATGCATTTTTCATGCTATATGAAAATATGCAATGCGGATAATGTATGCAATGCAATTAACAACTAAGACTATCTATATGATATGATTATCAAAAGATTAATTTTAAGTGATGTGCATTATATGGTATGAATGATATGAGACTAATTAACTTTAAATATACATGCAAAACTATATGATTCTAAAAACAAATTTTGTCTGGTTTTTGTTTAATGAAAACTATAGATTACCCTAAATCTATATGCATTCCAAAACTAACATGCAATACTCTAACTATGAAACCTCTAAAATGTGAATTATGAAAGTGCCTTAATTCTAAAGATGTATGTGACATGTGTCGTGTCATATGTACATGATGAATATTAAATCTCATGAGATACCAAAATATACGTCTTACCTAAGTTTATCGGGATAAAAACACTACAAGCCATAACTTGGCAGATTGGGACACTCAAGTGCCATAACTTTCTAAAAGTACACTTAAGTGCCATATTTAAAGAAAAATTGGAATACCTAAGTACCACCTTTAGTGAAGCCGATCGGAAATCATACGTGGCAATTAAATATTAATATTTGTTGCTGAGGTGGCTCGCCGAAGAGCTGGGTCAGCTCTAATTTACCCCAAACGATGTTGTTTTTAGGGGTGTGCAAAAGAATCAGGATCCGCCTGAACTACCTAGGACCGTACCAAAACTACCCGGAACTAGTGGTTCTTGAGAGAATCGGTCCGGTTTCCGATTCCAATTTATGGGAATTGGTGGGTACCAATCTAGTTCCGGGTTCCGCGGGCGGATCCGCCCGCCCGCCCACTTAGATCGAACCGATTAATTTTCAATATTAAAAAAATAATTACTAAAATAAAACAAACTCGAACCGAGCGTGACTTCTTTGTCTTCGACTTCTTTGGTTCTGTGACTTTATCTCTCTTCTCTGTCTCTTCCTTAGTTCCTCCCAAAGCGTCGATGCCGCCATTGTTGTTCGCCCCCTCGTGACGGCCACCACCCACCATAGCCTTTGCTTCGCCCTAGTAGTGACCCATGACGCCATAGCTCACCTCTATGTCGACTGCCACACCAATAAGCCCGAGCGCCCTTTGCCCGCTTGCCCATTACCATTGCTTCTGCTCCGAGCCCCCTCCACGAGCAATCTGAGGCCATTGCAGCCCCTACATTCGCGTCAACCAATGCTAGCAGATCCCAAACTGGTGGTTGTGCCTCTGTCATTGCTCCACTGCCCCTCCACACGATCCCTGCAACCATTTTGATTCCTTCTCGAGTGTTGACACCGTCACCATTGCTCCTTCGCTGTTGTTGTCCACCCCCTCATGCCGACCACCATAGCCTCTGCTCTGCCCAGCAATGACTCGTGATGCCATTGCAGCCCCTACAGCCGCAACGAATGACGCCAGCAGATCCTGAATCAATCGATGCGCCTCCGTCGTTGCTCTCCGCCCCTCCGCGTGATCCCTGCAGCCCCTGCGACTCCAGTTTCCCCCGTTTGCTATTGGTTCGCCTTGCTATTGATGCCACACCTCCGCCGGTTTCCTTGTCGGAGCTCCACATCGGCGTCCATCCAGCACCTCATTGTCGTTTTTTCACCTCACCAAATTGCTGCCTCGCACAACAAAAGTCTTTGCCTCGACGAGCCTTTGCTCTCTTTCATAGTGTGGGTGCCTCTAAAATTCTAATTAAACTAGTCGTTCTATGTTGAAAACTAAAATTGTTTCGCGTCGATCGATTCCATGGATCCACTCGAGAACTGGATTGGACCGACGGTCCGATTCTCAAGTGGTTCTATGCAACAAACGGGTGGATCCTGGTTCCAATTTTTCGGAATTGGTCCTTAGCGGGTGGTTCGGTACTAGGTCATGAACCGCCCGCTCGGACCATGCACACCCCTAGTTGTTTTGGGTGTTGGCCAAAATAGAGCCATTAAATCAACCAAAACAACGTCATTTTGGCATAACTTGAATTTTAATATAATAAAAAAATTAATTATATTAAATTTAAAACAAAATAATAATATAATTTATATTTATTATTATTATTTATAAAAAAAGAAGGAGGAAGGAAATTGAGGGTTGAGGGCTGGGCCCCACCACCCATGCCTCCCCGCCATCGCCGGAAGTGTTGGAGAAATCTTTCCAGAATATTTTGAAACCGACAAACGTTTCTATCGGGGCCTAAGTCTGGATGTTCGGAGACCGACAGTTTAAAGTCTGAAGACTTTGTATTCTTAAGACTCAAGACTCTAGACTCAAGACTCAAGACTCAAGACTTAAGACTCAAGACTCAAGACTTAAGTCTATTCTCACCGACGTCTTTCTAATCCGAGAACGAAGGAAATCCAAAGTCGAAGCAGATGGTTGAGGATTCGATCCTATCCTCTGGAAAAGATTCTTTGGTTGGATAATCATTTCGGATTCTTTGATTCTTATCTAAGATCGATTGAAGATCCGATGGTCGACGAAATATTCTTGGAATGTTCTATTCTTGGAAACCAAGATCCTGATTGTATGGGCGAACATGATTGATGGGCTATCATCAGATTCCTTAAATAGCTCGGATGATCTTCTTGATTGATTCCGTCCAACGGGTAGATTGGAGGAATTCCTTTGGTAAGTGCCAACGGCTATGATGGCATTAAGGAGTATAAAAGGAAGACGTTCTAGTTGTTTTAAGTGTGTGATTGATAGAAAAATTCCAGAGTCTGAAGAACCTTGATTGTTAGTCGATACAGTTTGAGCGAAATTGTATACACAGAGAGTGTTTATACTTGGTGACACCTTGAGCGAGTGTGCTTGATGGGTGAATCCAGTGCTGAGAAGATCTTTTCATCATGTCTACAGAACCAGAGATTCTCGAAGCACCCATTTCACTTGCTCCTTCTTCTTCCTCATCCTCAGCTCTTTCGGAATTTCGCGTCTCCAATGCTTCCAAGATAGATTATCTTTATGAAGTCTCTCTTAGTGATGAAACCAAGATTTCCGAAACCCAGCTTCCCCTTATGAACCCCTATTCTGCTTTTGCTAAACCCACCTCATCATTCTCACCTATCCGCTCCATTCGCCAACTCATACACCAAAGCCCAAAACAAGTAAAAGAGTATGTCCAGTCCTCCAAGTTTGACCAGCATCCCATTCCTGCTATTGAAAAAGAGTATTTTGTTACTCTTCAGATCCCTCCAGAATTCCCCAGACAATGGGTACAACAGGGATATTCTCATGTCCATTATGGAGTTGTTCGTCTTGCTCTTACCTTCCATGGTCGTAAAGGCTTGCCCGTGGTGGCAAGAATTGCTTTACTTGATACCAGGTTTTTACAATACCAGCATGCTTGCATTGGTACTGTTCAAACCACTCTAAATGCTGGAACAGTCTTTGTGACTCTGTATCCAAATTTCAACATCGCTCTATCAGACCCCCAACTACTTTCTTTCCTAAAAGTTCAAGTTCAGCTCACTGGAGCCCCCCAAACTGCTGAATCTGTAGCTGCAACTTTACATTACCAGATGGTTTATCGAGTGCAGAATCATGCTCTCGACCTCAACTTCAACAATGGGAATGAAGATGCGTTGTTCATCTCCATGCAGAATGACCAGGCGTCCTGCATTCATGTCCCCAGACAGATTCCAAAGGATACTTTGGCCAAGCTCCTTCCAGAGACTTGGATCACCAACTATGAAAAGCTACATCAGCATAACAAGCCTTTCCAGTCCACGGACTCAGAGTTTGTAAGGAAAATAGATGGAACTGTTTCCATCAAATTTGGTAAAGAAAAGGAAGAAAGTCCTTCTATCTTCCAAACCCTCTTCATGATTGAACCATGTGTTCCACAATCCATTTCTGAACCAGACCCAAAAAAGCATCTTAGACACTTTGACGGTGATGGACATCCTGTTCATTACTACAAAGACAATTATGGTCATTGTTTTTGGGATCCTTTTTGCCAATGTTCCTACTGTCTAAACTCGCCCGACGAGGTAGATCCCCTTGCAAGATCTCCACCTCGAAGGAAAAAGTCCAAGGATAAGATGTACCAAAGGTACTTAGACGGAGATTCCTCCGTAGATACTCTTGGTGAATGTGATAAATACCAGTTCATGGTCTCTTATGCACCACCGCCACCACCAGAGTCCAGTACCATAGCTCAAGTCTCACTAGATCCACCAAAATCACCTCCACCTTCTCCTCCCCAGAAAAAGCAAGCTCTCTCTCCATTCTACAAGCCAATCCTCAAATGGGCCAAGAAACACTCTTACCCCCTCGAAGTTCCAACAGAAACACCACCCACTTCTTCTATTGCCATGTTCCAAGATACCGACTTTCCTCCTCTTGTCAAGGAAAGTTCTAAACTCTCGTTCCACCTTTCTGAAGAGTTTATTGATCCACATGGTAGATATCGCCATGTTCCCAAAATACCTACCCCCACTGATGTGGACGAACATGGAAGACAGAAGAAGACCCCTGCTGCTGAAGCCGTTCTAAACTGGCAATCAGAGACTTTATTAGCACAAAACAATGCCTTCAAGGCTATTGATTCCAAGATTGGAAATGTGCAACAAGATCTCCGAAGATATGATGAAAGTACCAAGAAGATACTCTCTGAGTTCCAAAAAAGGCTTCATGCCTTGGAATCAGGACAACATCTTGGGTACCACTACCTCGATAGTCCAAAGCCAGAAATAGAAAAGCTCAAGAAGCAGATCCAACTTCTTGAAGAAGGAAGGTTCAGACCTTTCGATCCACTTGCACCTCCTGTTCGAACTGGGTATGTACCTCCAGCACCACAAGCATCTGTTTTTGCCAATATTCCACAAGATACCTCCAGAAGAGAACCAGATATGGCAGAAATGAGAAATCGTCTCAAAGCCTTGCAAAAAGAAAAAGGAAAGGTAAAAAGCTCACCTACAGAAGCTACAAAATCAAGCTCAATTGTCATAAGAGAAAGACCAGACCAGATGATGTTATCAAATCCATTAGAATCCTTTTTGAAGGATTTGTGTAAGCAAGAACCTGATCCCGCTACCCAACAGCCTGAGCCTGATCCTGTTATTCCAGAAAAGCAGATTTTGCCTGCTGAACAAACTTCCTCTACTACATCAGACTCAACATCCCTTTCCTCTTTCTCATCGGATCACCGAGTTGATTCTCCCCTATTGTTCCGTCAACTTCACAAATATTCATGGTGACACTCCTCCCGAGATCATGACTATGAAATGGAGATGGAGTCAAACTATTCGATCCGGACCTTGGACAGACGAGTAATCCCACTAGAACCAATTCCGATAGGCATGTGTCCATGGCATCAAAACAATTTTTCTCCATTGATGACATTCCTTATTCAAAATGGCCACATAGACTTGAAGAGTTTCATACTTGGTTGTGTACACAGTCCATCACCAACCATGATATGAATGATGTCCTCTACAACTTTGTTACAAGGTTTACAGGAAGCCTTAAATTTTGGTGGCAAGGACTTACAGAACAAGACCAGCTTACGTTTCTGTTGTCACCAAATTTCAGCCATGCCCTTACTTACCTATACCATACTTTTGTGGGAACCCCCGGAGATCTTAAAGAGCTAAAAAGAAGAGAATTCTTCGAAAGAGATCTTTGCTCTCTTCGGAAAAAGCATCTTGATAAGCATTATAGATTAATGCTTCAGCTCTTCTACCAAATTGGAGCGAGATCCAAATCTAAAGCATGTCTTTATCACTTCTATTCCTAAAGAGCTATCGCAGATGGTTGAAAGATCTTTCTTTGGAAAGCAAAGAAGGATACAAGACGTTCCCATGGGAGAACTTCAGCAAGAAGTTCATTTATGTCTTGAAGAACTATGCTTAAAGCGCCGGATGGTTCAAACATACATCACGGATGACAAAGCGGCTTGAAGCGGCTTGTTCTCATCGAAGTTAAAAATCAAATGCTCCAAACAAGGCGTGATGGTACTTGTGGCCAGTATTCCCGAAAGAAAAGGCACTACAAGAAGTACTCAATTAAGAAATCCAGACATGGCTCCAAGCATTTCCGAAAAAAGAAGAAATGGCGATACCTATGCAAAAGGAAGGATCGCACGAGGCCATAAGAAATCAAGTCGTTGCTACATTTGCAACAAGAAAGGACACTTCGCCAAAAATTGTCCTAAAGGCGAAAAAGGTCGAGAATCATCTCATAGAGAATGAAACAGGTTTTTCACTTGAAAATGATGATATTGAATCTTTATTCTCTGCTGATGATGAACCAAGTTTGAACAAACACTTTGTGTCATTCCCTTTTATCAAACTTCCGGTGAAAGCGAGTCGACTCGGAAATCTGAAGATATCTTTCACATAGCTCCCACATCTTGAGCTAAATCGATATATTCTCAAGTCAAACTCTTTGCCCTCATTTTCTGTCAAAATCCTCACCTCAAAATTTGCCAAGCCTATCAATGTCATTGCTCTTATTGATACGGGAGCAAGTTGTTCCATTCTTGATACAAAAGTGTTACTGAAGAATTTGGACTCCTTACATTCGATACTTCAATTTTGCCGGGAGAGATACTTTCTCCACGAATGTCGAGAACCACACCAATCTATCCAGTTCTTCCCTCGGTGTTCTTTAACCACAAAGATTTTTGGATCTAGCCTTCCTAATAAAGATTTGATAATTGGGTGGGATATCATGACCCAAATCTCTCAACTTCGAATCATTCTGGAAAAGGTCTTAGATTTAAAGACCAATTCTCGAGTTCGTTAACATCCAGAGACTCTTCTCCATTGAGATGAGTTTGCTAGATCCAATCATGTAAAAGTTGCTTGAATCTGTTCGAGAATCCCATTCGAGAATTTGCCCGAAATGTTCTCATCCTTTATGGAAAAACCTAGAGTTTTTGTCCGCCTTCCTTTCAAAAAGAACGAAGATATCAATCCAACCAAGGCAAGTCATATGGGAATGAATCCAGAACATTTAGCTCTAGCTCAAAGGGAATGCTTAGAATTATTACAGCAAGGCCTTATTGAAATTTCAGATTCTCGGTGGGCTTGTGAAGCTTTTATGTCAACAAGCGTCTTTGAGCAAAAGCGGAGGAAAGATGAGATTGGTAATCAATTATCAACCCCTCAACCTCTTTCTCCAAGATGACAAATTCCCTTTACCATCCAGAGATTCTCTATTTGCTGGTTTAACCAAAGCCCACATTTATTCCAAATTCGACCTTAAAGCCGGATTTTGGCAATTGGGTATTCATCCGAAGACAGATCCAAGACAGGATTCTGTATCCCGAACCAGCACTTCCAGTGGAAAGTCCTTCCTTTTGGATTAAAAGTAGCACCATCTCTTTTCCAAAAGGCCATGTGTCGCATTTTCCAATCAATTTTAGCAAGTGCAGCTGTATATATTGACGACATTCTACTCTACGGTCGATGAACAGTCCTTGTCAACTCCTTGAGCGGTTTGCGAGAAATAGTGAGAAAGCATGGCATCATGCTCTCTCAAAGAAAGATGAATATCGCCCAGACAGAAATAGAATTTCTTGGTATGCACCTCAATAAGGGTACATACTATCCAGGGCCACATATTGCTCAAGAGCTTCTGAAGTTTCCTGAAAGTAACTTCACAACAAAACAAGTTCAGCAATTTTTGGGGATAATCAACTATCTTAGAGATTTTGTCCCCAATATTGCAAAGCTTTTGAGTCCTTTGCAATCCATGCTAAAGAAGAACTCCCCACCTTGGGGAAAAATGCGAGACAAAAGCGATCGAGCTTAAGGAGATTATGCGAGAATCTCCCACCACTAAAAATACCATCAACGAGGCAAAAGAATTCTTCAAGCGCGCCGGTGATGAATCTTGGGCAGCCGTTCTATTGAAGAAATTGATGGTAAGAAACATCTCTGTGCCTACAAAAGTGGAAAGTTTTCCCAATCGAAATGCATTACCATTCCACTTTTAAAGAAATTACGCGGTTAAAAATGGAATCAAGAAGTTTGAATTTCATCTCATTGGCCATCACTTCTTGGTAGAATTAGACACGGCATCTTTTCCTCAGATGACCAAGTTTAAACGGAAGCAAATTCCAAATCCTCAATTGCTTCGATGGTCTGAATGGTTTTCAAAATACTCTTTTGAAACCAAGCATATTCCTGGAAAGAAGAATGTACTTGCTGACTTCTTGTCAAGACCTAAGGCACCGGCCGAGATCAACATGTACATCAAGAGACACGCATTCCAAGATGCTCAATCATGGTGTGAAATACAAGATTGAGAAGATCAAAGATTTGCCAAGCTGGAAATTTCTGACGAGATTATTCAGCAAATCCGAAGCTGACAGTCTTTGCGAAAACTGGACAACCTCATGTGGCAATCTCACACGAGACCTATTTAAATTCAATGGAGGTTCGATTCTTTATCCTTTTGGGTTAAATTTGAATTATCCTTTCATTCATCCTCTCATCGGAAGGAAGATGATTTCCCGATCGGCTCAAACATTTGTTATGGTACTTAACCAATAAGTACACGATAGCCATTGAAATCTCCACCGAGAAGATTCATTGCTAATCTCACCAGGATATTCTTACTCGGAAGAAACATTGAAAATGAATGTGATAGAAATCTTTTAGATTTTCTAAATTGGTTCTATCATCCCACATGTTGGAAACAAGACTTGGAAAGAGAGCTGCGAACTATGACACCAAATCGAGGTTCACACTATCTTGTTTTTCAAACGTCCATGGAATTTTTGCAGAAATAATGGTAGTATTCTGGATAGACCACTTGAAATAGGAACCACATCCTATAAACCCCACTTGAACAGTCGTGAAGCTCGAATCTACAAATCTTATCCAAGATCTGTCAGAATCTGTGAAAATGAGTATCGAGAACTCCAAAGAATCCTATGCCAGGAAAACAAGACCATTCCCGAAAATGTCTGGAATAATGCACCCACTACGTGGAATCATTATGACCTAGCACCGGAAGCTAAGGAGGCACTCAACCAGTACAGACAAGCTGCATCGTCCCAAGAGCATGAGATGACAAGTGAAGATGACATTGTCCAATCTACTCAAGACCCCTATGCACGCTTTGGAGGACCTCTGTCCCAGGATCCCTACGAACAGGGACCTTCGTTCTCATTCCAGAACATGGACACATCGTATTATGCACAGACATCAAACTGGCCTCAGCCAAGCATTCCTGCTAGACGACCGACAAACGAAGAAACAAATTGGGCAGAAGAAGAAGCATCACATTGGGCTTAGGTACAAGCATCCTCATCAAGAAGACTAGATCAGATCCTCTCACCAGAAGATCTTGAAGCCCTTCAGTAGAAGTACGAAGCTCACCTCCTAGAAGACAACTCAGATGACTCAGATCCAGTCTGTAGCTACAATGCCCGCGACGGACGAGACCGATGAGTCCGTACAATTTCACTGTAGCAGAGTCACTGTTCACTTTTACTGTAGCACTAGGCTAGGGAAATCTTCATTCACGATACGATTCTTGTTCATAGTGTGCGAATAATTCCCTCCCGGAAATCTCTGGTGCTCCTGTTTGTATCCGGACCTATATGATTGGTCCTTGTTTGTGGCTTTCTCACCTCATTTTGCCTATATAAGGCCATGAGGATGTATTGTGTTGGGCAGAGTCCCTTGAAGTAAAGTGTGTGCTTTGTGAAAATACCTCTCCATGGCTTTCTAAAATCCCTCTTCTTCTCTAGCCTGGCATGATCCTTCGAGAAATGCAGCTTGGGTAGGTTAGAAATGTTTCCATCCTGGCATCCTCTGAGTGTCTCTAGGCTCTGAACTAAAGGGCTGAATGGTTTTCTGCTAAGAGGCTGTCCCTAGAAGGGCTTGAACGGGAGTTGTTCGCCCAATGTGGGATGCATACCTGCAGGAAATTTATTCTCCTTCCCTGGTTCTAAGTCTAGGTCCATTCTAGAAATCAAGGAAGATCAACACTGTAACATCTTTTTGATCATAGTGGAATCCAGCCAATTGGCTGTCAGTGCAGAAGAGTGGACGTAGGCTTGAATCAAGCCGAACCACTATAAACCTCGTGTTCAATTCTCTCTTTCCCTTACTCAGTCTTGCGATTGAATTTTTAACTGTTGCAAATCCTCTAACTGTTTAAATATTGTGCAATCTTCAAGAAAATTTTTATATACCTATTCACCCCCTCTAGGTTCTCGTACTAGCTATATCAATTGGTATCAGAGCTCGTGTTCTTACTTTATTTGAAGTGTTTTACTTCAGAGTAAAAGATCCATGGCTAGTATGCTAGCACCAGGGCTGGTGGAAGGGCAAAGCAATACCAGACCACCCTACTTTGATGGAAAAGATTACAACATCGGAAAAACAAGATGAAAGCTTTTCTACGGTCAAAGGATCCTCGGAATGGGATGTGGTGGAAAAAGGAATCACTCCTACCGCTGCATCGATATCGAAAGAGGGAAAGAAACTGTTGAAGCCAGCGGAATGTCTCAAGAAGAGATAAACAAGAGACAAACACTCGATGCTAAAGCAATTTATTCTTTATATTGTGCTTTGTCACCAATCGAATATAACAGAATATCTTCTTGTGTTACAAAGAAAAGAAGTCTCGGGATAGATTACATATCACTTATGAAGGGACAGACCGAGTGAAGGAGACAGAATTAACATTCTCCTTGGTCAATATGAAGCCTTCAAAATGAAACCAGGAGAATCAATAACCGACATGTTTAGCCGTTTTACGAGATATTGTCAATGGTCTTGAGAATCAAGGACAGAAAATTTCTGATCCTATGAAGGTGAACAAGCTCTGCGTGGACTCTCCAAGGATTGGAATCATATAAAGACTTTAATAAGAGAGACGCAAAGAATTATGCCATTATCCAGACGAGCTTATTGGAACTCTTCGGTCTTACGAAGTGGAACGAATTAATGAAGACGAAGATCCAAGAGGTAAGAAATCCATTGCATTAAGATCTAATGATGATGCTGATGATACAGATTCGAAGAAGATCGGACGATGAGGAGCTTGCTCTTATGATTAGAAGGTTCAGAAAGCTGAATAGAAAAGGAAGAAGGTTCAGCTCAAAGAAACAAAGTTTTCAGAAACAGCAAACCAAGTTTGTTGATAATGAGGAACCGAACAAAGATGTAGTTTGCTTCGAATGTAAGAAAAAGGGACACATCAGACCCAATTGTCCTCTCCTGAAGAAAAAGAGAGGAAAAGCTGAAAAGTCTCGAAAATCTCTCAAAGCCGAAACCTGGAGCAATACAGAGTGTGAAGAAAGTGACGAGGAATATGCCAACCTGTGTCTGATGGCACATTCAGACTCAGATTCAGATCTGGATCGACTCGTGATGTGAATTTGAAGTAAGTGATTTTAAAATCCCGGTCAAAGTCTCTAAATATATTGATGAAGCGTGTTTCGGTCTTAAGACTTCTCTCAAAAAGATTTCCGAACTTAAAAAGGAAAACTTAGTTTTAAAATAAAAGGAAAACATTTTAGAAGAAAAAGTGAAAAGTTTAAACTTGAATGTTTCTACTCTTAAAGAGAATGAAGATAAAATTTCAAAAGAAAATGCTTTCTTAAAAACTGATTTATCAAATATTTCAAAGAAATTTTCAATAGGGTCGGAAAAACTTGAAAAAGTTCTTTCGGTCAAAGACCTTACTTTAATAAGTCTGGTCTAGGTATGACAGAAACAATCCCTTTGATTGATTTTCCAAAAGTAAAAGAAAGAATTAAGAAAAGACCGTCAAAAGAGACTTACAAAAATCATTTCAAGAAAGTCTTTGTAAAGTCTATAGGTCGAAATGCTCTAAGGTGTTCAAAGTGTAACAGTCAAGATCATTTTGAAAAAGAGTGTCCTATGGTTTGGAAGCCTGTTAAGAAAGTATGGCCTAATAATTCTTATCCTACTAACACCAAAGGACCCAAGAAAATTTGGGTACCAGAGAAAGCTTGAGACTCTCATTTGAATGCAAGTCTCTGTCAAAAAGAAGGTAAAGTGGTATCTTGACAGCGGATGCTCAAGACACATGACAGGGACTCAAATTGCTTCATAAAGCTTACTCAAGTAAATGGTGGAAAAGTCTCATTTGGAGGAAATAGCAAAGGAAGTATTGTGGGATTCGGAACTGTGAAAATTGGAAATCTCACAATAACAATGTCTCTCTAGTGGAAGGACTCAATTACAATCTTCTCAGTATTAGCCAATTGTGTGATACCGGTTTCAAGATCTCCTTTCAAGAAGGCATATGTTCTGGAATTAGTAAAGATTTGACTCAGTCTTTCATGGGTCGAAGGCATGGAAACATATACCTCCTTGATGTAAAACCAAATGAAGTACAATGCTTAATCTCAATTCAAGATGAAGCAATCTTATGGCACAGAAAGCTTGGCCATATCAACATGAAGCAATTAGCCAAAATCTCATCAAAGAAGCTTGTTCAAGGACTACCTAAATTGCCATACCAAAAGTCTGACTCATGCACTCCATGCATTCTGGGAAAGCAGGTAAGAAATTCATTTAAGTCAATAAATCATGTCTCTACTAATCATGTACTACAGTTGCTTCATATGGATCTCTTCGGACCAACAAGAACCCAGAGCATTGGAGGTAAGAAGTATTGTCTAGTAATTGTAGACGATTACTCTCGCTTTACCTGGGTATATTTTCTTGCAAGTAAGTCAGAAACCTTTTCGTACTTTGAGAAGTTTGCTAAAAAGGTTCAAAATGAAAAAGGATGTGCTATTTCAAGTATAAGAATAGATCATGGAAGTGAATTTGAAAATCAAGATTTTATGAAATTCTGTGACAAATCTAGTTTTAATCACATGTTTTCCTCTCCGTATACTCCAGAGCAAAATGGAGTTGTGGAAAGAAAGAATAGATCTCTTCAAGAAATGGCTAGAACACTTTTAATTGAAAGTAAAATTTCTTCACGATTTTGGGCTGAAGCTATTTCAACAGCATGCTATATCATAAATAGAGTCTTCCTAAGATCTATTCTAGAGAAAACCCCCTATGACTTGTTCAAAGGTAAGAAGCCTATTGTTTCATACTTTCATGTGTTTGGTTGCAAATGCTTTATTTTGAAAAATGCAAATGATCGAGTTGGTAAGTTTGAAGAAAGATTAGATGAAGGCATTTTCCTTGGATATTCTACATCAAGCAAAGCCTACAGAGTCTATAACAAGAAAAGCCAGTCTGTAGAGGAATCAATGAATGTCAAATTCCAAGACTCAACGCAAGTTGAATCCAGCCAGACTCAATATGAAGAGTCTGAACCCGCTCTAGACCTTCAAATGTCTTCAACTCAAGAAGCATCTCGACTCACGGAAGTCCAACATCAAGATGTTCATGAAGATTCAAATAAAGAAAGAGATCATCAACCAGGAAAATCAACTAGTAACTGGAAGCATAAATCCAGTCATCCCAAAGATCTCATTATTGGCGAAATCAATGAAGGAATCCGCACCAGATCAAAAAGGCGTGAAGAATCTAGTGTTGTGGCTCTCATTTCTGAAATTGAACCAAAAAGCATAGAAGAAGCTTTATCTGATGAAAGTTGGATCGAAGCTATGCAAGAAGAACTCAGACAGTTCAACATCAATGATGTCTGGGAATTGACATCTAAACCAAAATGTAAAATTGTTATTGGAGCAAAATGGGTATTCAGGAACAAGATGAATGAAGAAGGAAAAGTCGTACGAAACAAGGCAAGACTAGTAGCCAAAGGATATACGCAAGAAGAAGGAATAGACTATGACGAGACTTACGCACCAGTAGCAAGGTTAGAAGCTATTCGTCTATTACTTGCGTTTGCTTGTTATAAAAATTTCAGGTTATTCCAAATGGACGTCAAAAGTGCATTCCTAAATTGATTTATCCATGAGGAAGTTTATGTGGAATAACTACCTGGGTTTGAAGACCCAAAGAAGCCAGACTCAGTCTTCAGACTGAAAAAGGCCTTGTATGATTTAAAGCAAGCACCTCGAGCTTGGTACGACAGACTAAGTAAGTTTTTATTACAAAATGGTTTTGTCAAAGGTAAAGTAGATACTACTTTGTTTATCAAAAAGGAAAATAAAAGCTTTTTACTTGTTCAAATATATGTAGACGATATTATTTTTGGATCATCTAATGAAAGTCTATGCAGGATGAGTTTGAAATGAGTATGATGGGAGAGTTAACATTCTTTCTTGGACTCCAAGTAAAACAAATGAAGGAAGGAACTTTCATTCATCAAGAAAAATATGCGAATGATTTTGTCAAAAGGTTTGGATTGGGAAAATGCAAAAAGACCGACATACCAATGTCATGTTCTCAGAAGATAGACAAGGATGAAGAAGGGAAGAAAGTAGATCAAAAGCTGTACATGAGCATGATCGGTTCACTTCTTTATCTTATCGCTTCTAGACCTGATATTTTGTTGAGTGTTTGCATCGTGCTAGGTTTCAATCGGATCCTAGAGAATCACATCTCATTGCCGTGAAACGAATTATCAAATACGTTGCCTCATCTTCAAGCATCGGTCTTTGGTATCCAAAGAGGGAGACTTTAATCTTCTAGGATACTCGAGATGCGAGATCTGGCGGTTGCGAGTCGATAGAAAGAGCACTTACGGAACTTGTCAACGCTTGGAAACAGGACAATGTCTTGGTTTTCAAGGAAGCAAAGCACTTGTAGCTCTCTCAACGACGAAGCGAGTATGTAGCTCTTGGAAGTCTGTTGTTCGCAAATTCTATGGATAAAACAACAGCTACAAGACTTTGGCATTGAAGACTCATGCACGTAAATCAGATGTGACAACACCGGCGCGATCAATCTCACCAAAAATCCAATCCTTCATTCAAGAGCAAAGCATATTGAGATTCGACATCACTTCATTAGAGATCATATTCAAAATGGAGAAATCTCGATTCAATTTGTTGATTCGAAGAGTCAACTAGCGGATATATTCACAAAGCCTTTGGTGAAAAATCAATTCGACTTTATCCGTTCAAGACTCAACATTTTGAAGCTTGAAGAAGTTAAAGTCTAGAGACTCACCAACTCGAGACGATCTCTCGACTTTAAATCCGAGACTCAAACATTCATGGCTAAAGACCGTAAGTTGCTATTTTATCTAAAAAGGTACGAATTCTCATTTAGTTATTTTATCTAAATTTGAAAAGGTACGATCTTTCGTTCGGTTATAATCCATGTGAAATTCGAAAACTTGTCATTTTAAAAGGGATTAATTTTGGCAGTTATTGATTTTTGAAAAGAAGTGTTCGTACAACGGCCTTGTACCGATTGAACTTCTCTTTTCAAAACCGAGTTATATATATATACAGTTTCTCTTCGCCCAATCTTCAAAACCCTAAAAGGCACTCTCCTCCCGATACTATTTTTTTTTTTACTTCTTGTTCGTCGTCGAGAAAGTGGTCATTTTTCTTGGGAAAAGCAAGTGAAGGAATCTTCCAATAGACAAAGAAAGATGTCGTCTTCGAGGAAATCATCAAGAATCGCAAGCAGGGGACCACAAAGAATGGAGAAGGGACCGACTCACTTCGATCTTACTGAGGAAGAAGAAGACTTATCAAGTCAGCGACAAAGTCCGATTCGCTCTCCTCCACGTCATTCAACACCTCCTGCCCCACAAGGTGCAAGTCAACATCTGGAAGAAGAGATAATCGAGGAAGCTGACCCAGTAAGAGTCCAAAAACCCTCCTTTATCTATAAGCTTTATCGTGCGTTGAAAAGCCCCGGTTCTTCATTAAAATATATAGATGACTTCCTTAAGGACAAAAATTATGGGAATGAGTATCTTTTTCTGCGGAAAATGGAGGAATTTGGAGTTGCTCCTAAAGGAAGGGTAGAGGAGGCACTTGCGAACATTCCCAGTGACCCTCGTTTGCCAGGACAAAATCTAATTGAAGAGAATGATGATGACAGAATGTTCCTTGAATTTCAACCTAGAATGGGTGTAGCAGCAAAAGTGAAAGGAAATCGGATGGATTTGTTTAAATCCAATGATCAGGAAAAAGTGTATTTCAGGCTGTTGAAAAGAGGGGTGATAAACCCTAGAAGTGTTGATTTTGACTTCCTGGATGCCATCAACATGAACTTAAGAGAGAAGTTGAATTTGCTTCAACTTGAGACTTTTTGCTCTGACTCTACGGACGGGTATGCTCAACTGACCGCTTATTTTTATTCAAATCTTAGCTTTTTGGATGCAAATAGAATTTCATTCAGTGTTCGAGACCAAGTCTACGTGGTAGATGTGAATATGTTGGCGGACATAGTTGGAGTTGAACGAGGACGATATTTACCAATCAAAGTCTCACCTGCTTGTACTACTCTGGATCTTGTCAAAGATATGGACGCAGAGAAGAAAATTACCTACTCAAGGATGAAGGCCATCAACATTGTGCTTCATAAGATTATGATCAACTGTCTCAGACCAAAGTCTACGTCAAAGACTTCTGTGTCTCTTTCTGAAGCAAAGTTGATGTACGCGATCAACTCAGGACGGAAGTTTTCTCTCCCGCACACAATTCTCTTCCATATGTACAGAGCAATGTCAAAAGATAAAGGACAATTGCCTTATCCTCGTGCGGTGACCAAGATCTTCAAACACATGAATATTGAACTACCACAAACATTTTGTGTTCGACCGTGTGATAAGATGGTGGTAGGTTTGAAGATGTTAACGAAGATGCGTACGCAAGAACTTTCCAAGGCAATGGAGAAATTTAGAGTGAAATCTCCGATTCATCTCCGCTTCAAAGAGAAAAGGAAAGGAGGCCATTGGTGCTCCATCGAAAAAGAAGAAAAGAACTCTCATCTGGAGGATGAAGATGAAGAGGATGAAGATCCCACTATCCATGCACTGACAAGAACCAGACGCTCTGTATCTCAACCGACAGAATTTCAGCAAAACAGAAAAGAAGAAGAGCAGAGAGAGAAGGAGAAAGAAGCTGAAGAAGAAGGAGAAGGAGAAAAAGAAAAGTCTGCTGATAAATCTGGAGAGAAGGGAAATCAAGAGCATGATCATCACTCTTCCCCTTTCGATGTCCTAGAGACAGGGGGAGTTGGCGAGCAAGAGAGGTCTACCCCTCATGCGTTTGTCGGTGAAGATCTAAGACAATCTCAGAAGACCCGGAAGAAGTTCAGGTCTCTCAATTGCACCGAAGAAGGTCACGATACGTCAGAACCAATTTTGCAAGACTTAACAGAAGTGCCATCGTCTGCATACACACCATCTGAGAAAGCCAATGCTAGTACACAGACAGACAACTCAGCAGATTTTCGTCGTATCATGGATATTCTTACGGAAATGTGTGGCGGATATATGCTACGGGATTGTGAAATCCAAGACATAAAGAATGCTAGACAAGCATCTTCGAGTCTCACGGAGGATAAATTCAAAGACCTTGCTCTCGCAACTTCAAGCCAATGCTAAGGGAGAAGAGGTAGCTAAACCGAGGGAAGACTCCGAAGAAGCTCGAAGGAGTAGTCGATCCATTGGGGATTTCCAGATCGTGCGCATTCCCAAGCGGACATGACTTCTTTCTCACCCTTTTTAATGATGACAAAAGAGGGAGAATCAATTTGAACCAACATCTTTCAACATTTTTAAACTTTTGTGGTTATGTTTATTTTCGAGTATGACTTGAGAACTTGAACATGGGTGTGAATTTAAATTTGACTGAATTGGTTTGTGGATTTTGATACTTGACTGGTTGCATTTATATCAAGTGTTGTTATATGGTATTACTCATGAAAGACTAACCAATTTTCTGTGGATGCAGAGTCTGGTTGTTTTATTAATCTTTATGAGTTAGCCATATTGCTTGAGAAATGTTTTTGCGGGTCAAAGTTGTTCAAATCTACAAGAAAGTTTTGTCACCATCAAAAATGGGGAGATTGTTGGAGAAATCTTTCCAGAATATTTTGAAGCTGACAAAACGTTTCTATCAGTCTAAGTCTGGATGTTCGGAGACCGACAGTTTAAAGTCTGAAGACTTTGTATTCTCAAGACTCAAGACTCTAGACTCAAGACTCAAGACTCAAGACTCAAGACTCAAGACTTAAGACTCAAGACTCAAGACTTAAGTCTATTCTCACCGAGTCTTTCTAATCCAAAGAATGAAGGAAATCCAAAGCCGAAGCAGATGGTTGAGGATTCGATCCTATCTCTGGAAAAGATTCTTTGGTTGGATAATCATTTCGGATTCTTTGATTCTTATCTAAGATCGATTGAAGATCCGATGGTCGACGAAATATTCTTGAAATGTTCTATTATTGGAAACCAAGATCCGATTATATGGGCGAAACGAGATTGATGGGCTATCATCCATTCCTTAAATAGCTCGGATGATCTTCTTGATTGATTCCGTCCAACGGGTAGATTAGAGGAATTCCTTTGGTAAGTGCCAACGGCTATGATGGCATAAAGGAGTATAAAAGGAAGACGTTCTAGTTGTTTTAAGTGTGTGATTGATAGAAAAATTCCAGAGTCTGAAGAACCTTGATTGTTAGTCAATACAGTTTGAGCGAAATTGTATACACAGAGAGTGTTTATACTTGGTGACACCTTGAACGAGTGTGGTAGATCATCTACACCTAGAAATCAAGGAAGATCAACACTGTAACATCTCTTTGATCATAGTGGAATCCAGCCAATTGGCTGTCGGTGCGAAGAGTGGACGTAGGCTTGAATCAAGCCGAACCACTATAAACCTCGTGTTCAATTCTCTCTTTCCCTTACTCGAGTCTTGCGATTGAATTTTTAACTGTTGCAAATCCTCTAACTGTTTAAATATTGTGCAATCTTCAAGAAAATTTTTATATACCTATTCACCCCCCTTTAGGTTCTCGTACTAGCTATATCAGGAAGGTGGGGGAGGGTCGGTCGGGGCCGTCAAGCCCAGGCTAAGGGCCGACAGCCCCAGCCGACCAACGTTGAGGGCCTGCGTGCCCTCGCCCAGATTTGGTGAGGGCCAACGACCCTCGCCCTGGCCCTCACCTAGATTTGGGGCGAGGGCACGCAAGCCCTCGCCATTGGTCGTTTGAAGCCGCCCCCTTTTTCCTTCCTCCTCCTTCCCCCCTCCCCCTCCCCCTCGCGGCTAGATCTAGGCTCTAGCTCGTGGGCCTTCACCATCGGTCGGCCAGGGTTGCTAGCCCTTGGCCAGGGCCTGGTGACCCCGGTCGACCCTTCCCCCTCCATCACCGGCCCTTCCAGGCGACGGTGGGGAGGCGGCGGTAGGGGCTGAGGACTGAGTCCTCAGCCACCTTCCCCCTCCCCCATTTTAAAAAAAAAAATATTAAAAATATTATTTTTAAATATTTTAACTAAATTTAAATTAAATTAAATTTAATTAATTTTTATATTATTTTTTTACCACGTCAGCTCAAAACAACACCGTTTTTGTATTATTTGGCCACATTAGTGTGCAAAATGGCGTTGTTTTGCACTTGCTTTGCCATAAAAAATGTCACGTATGTAATTTGACTAGATTTTGGCCAGATTGGCACTCAATTGATCCACTTTACTCCGATTTTGGCACCTAAGTGTACTTTTAAAAAGTTATGGCACTTAGGTGTCCTTTTCTGCCAAGTTATGGCACTCCAAGGGTCTGCACCTGTAAGTTTATCATTAAAATAAGATAATATTTTGGTACAACAAAGGTTGGTACGAAGACTGTTCCAAGAAAAGACAGCCCTAAATAAGGGAAAAAATCCATCTTCTATTATAGCCTTGCCCTAGTAGATATTTCCTGCAAAGCTTATTCAATCAATTACATATATAAAAACACACATTAAAATCGTGGATGGTGCATGAGACGATATTAGGGAACCGACCATTGGGCTTAAACCGTTGGGCTTAAAGGTCTGACGCCTTAGTATGCCTTGACTAATGCAAAAAGAAAATAAAGTATAATTAGCATAACCTAAAGTGTAGTTACTGACATGCATTGTATGATATAATGATCATCATATAAACATGACAAAATTTAACTCACCTTACACGAAACCCACTGTAGCCAATGAGGGAAAACACAAATGAAGCAAGGACCAATGGTGAGGGTCAAGCAAGAGACCAGTGAAATGGATTGCTTCGGATGGAGCAGCGCAAGCCAACAACTTGACAGGACCACGGACTGAGCCGAAGGAAAATCTGATCCGGTGGTGATCGACCTAGCGTTGCTCGGGCCGTAAAGGACACCGAGGATGCTGGCGTTTGCGAGAGTGAATCAATAAAGTACTGCGGAAATCTGCATTAGGAAAACAAAAGCTGCCGGACTTGTTGGAAGTGTTGAGAGAGCGCCTCTGAGCTCTTGGACTACCTTCACACGTGACGGCATGGGCTGAGATCCGGCTCGGAATGGGCTGGTATATGTCGGGCAAGGATGTGGATTGTCGATAAAGGTTCGCAGTCTCGAGGATTGAGATGAGGCATGGCAAGGCTGCTGGGCTCGTGAGGAGTGAGGAGACAGGTTCATCAGTTACTAATTACGGCTAAGCAAGTGATGAGTGCAGGAGCCCGCAGAAGCACTGCGCGTCCCAGGGAAGCTGTGAGCGTTGGGCAATTGGTGGGCATTGATGGCGAAGTGGCAGGAGGCTTCGTCGGCCACGGAGCTAGGTGGGTGCGTCAATGGCAATAGCAGTCGGACGTCAGGGCAGTGGATGGCAAGAACTCAGCAAGGGGGTGGCGACGGTGTGCGATGCGCGACGGCAAGGCAATGGCATTCACAAAGAAGAACCAGCCTCTCTCTATTTCCCTCATCTTTTCTTACCATCCTCTCCCTCTGTGAGGGAACGTCCACATGCGGATTCCATGGGATTTTTTCCCGAAGCTTATGTCTTTCCTTCTGTCATGTCAATTTCAGTTGCCCCAATGTTTTGGGCGCAGTTGAAAACGCGAGCCTGAATCACGCTTTGCGTATGAAAAAATTAGGACGAGTCACATGACGAGTTAGCTGATGGAAATTAATCAGTGATCTTGTCTAAGATGATACTCCATACGGACATATTATCTATTAAAAGCAATGAGAATGAAAAAATTATGCAATGCCAATTATTTCAATTAGAGATCGAGACCTACTCCTAATTTTTCCTATGCAATAAGTGACTAATTTTGGTTGTCAAAATTGAGATATTAATATGTAAAAATTGACCGGAAGGATAATATTAGATTTTTGTGTAAACACTTGGACTAAATTAACAAAATTGAAAAGTTTAAAATTGAATTAGTATCCATACAATAAGTATAAAACTGATCGGGATAATTTTACCCCTTTAATTTGGCTTGTGGCATGTGAGAGCCCATTAGATGGGATGAACCTCCAATTTTGCTTTGACCTCAATTACCTGCTTTGGGGCTCTCTCTTCATCACAAGATTGATCTTATGGTGCACCCTTTCTTTTCTTCGGGGTGGGCATGGATCCGATGCTGTCATCCTGGATTTAACTTCTTCTCGGATTCCTTAATGATTAGTGATGGCTCCTCGAGATTTTAGATCCATCGTGTTGTCAGGCGTGACCCTTACTCTTTTGTAGAATCTTATTCTTAAAGTATTATCCGGAGATGCCATGCTAGGTAAACAACTATGCACTCAAAATGCACCTGAAGCAAGCTCAACAAAATTTGCATGTCATGCCAGTAGTCTCGTTGCATTCGTGTGTAATTGTATGATGATCCTGAAAGCCGATTGTACAAATACAATATCACATTGCTTTTATAGATTTTGATGAGGGCCTTGCACGAGCATCCTAGAGAACTTGATGAGTGAACCTTGCTCCATTACCGAGCTCTCATTTGCTTGCCTCAGAGCCATTCACCATCACCATTCGCTATTAACTGTTAGAGCCTGGCCACAAGGATGATGCTCCTCCATCGAAACAAAAGCTCACAAAATTAAGCAAAAAAACGATTCGGACAACATCTATCAGAACCTTGTACAACTAGCAAAGTAAGTTTGTTGATTCTACCCGAGGTAAGGGGTAGCAACTTTAGCTTTTTATCTATGGTATGCTTTAGGTGTGTAGATATACTTTTCGCTTTTGAAGAGTGAAGATTCTTGCGATTCTAACGCAAATTAGGCATCAAGCAGAGTTAGGACGCCCTGGGAGAATCAATACTTCGTCTGTGGGAAGATCCTTGCATGCTGTTGAATCATTTATGTCGCTATGTGAATGAGTTTTTTTCCTATATAAGAGTGTTGTTTGGTTATTGTAAATGGCAAGAGGATAAAATTTTGCTGATCTTTTTATCCTTCAATAGGTGTGGGCGGGACAAATGATTTGTCATCAAGAGAAATTACATGAACATTTTGTATTTTTTTGACTTTAAACCTTAACAAAAGAATAAATTAAAGAAAACGTTTTCAATTATCCTTCATCATCTCCCAATTTCGATTTTCTCTCTATGTACAGTTTACAAGTTAGAAGATGGGTAAAGAGAAAGTATATCAAGATTATATCACTTACTGCGTTCGAACTTAGAAAAGGATGAACTAGAGAAAGCATGTTAAATTATACTCTTCCCTAACATGACTTATTTCAATGTAGTTTCTTTAATACATCATGAACAGCAAAATTTTGAGCCGACACAGAATTCTGCAAAATAATCCAATGCTCTGCAATTCTTATTTGCAACTAGTTGTCCAATCGAATTAGGATAGTCTTCATGATAGATCAATTTAATTGAAGATATTAGTCGATTAGATGACCGAAATTAGATTAGCCTTTTATATGTCGAATTTAAAATGGATTTGGTATATATTTAAATAAAAAAATAACCTTCACGCGGCTCGAACTTATCACTAGAAGGTTGGAATATCTTAAGGCGCATCTTTTCTGGGCTTACATATTAGAGAAGCATTTCACCAACATAAGAATATGAACTCACGGACCCAAAACACGTACACTTTACACATTACAGCAGCTAAAACATGATGAGACGGCTAAAATACATGCCGGAATTTAACTGACTATGAGATATCTCAAAATTACAGCTAGGACTATGATATAGGAATTGAAATATAATTGAAAGATAACAAGATTTGTTTATTTTATATGTTGGGAAGGGGAGGCTTATAGTACACAAACACTGGTATTTACAGTATTACGAAATTGCACGTCGATTCCACAAAATAACGCTTGCAAACAATTCACCAGACATAATATAATAATAAAAGAACAGAATAAGATGAATGTGCCAGAAAATTTGTAATTGAAGTTCACCCAAACCTGAGTTACGTCTCTATGCAGAGATACTCTACGAATCCACTAGACTTCTAAAAAAGTTGGAATACAATGATGATCTTCTCTCAAGATCATGACATAAAGAGATTGAGAACCCCCATCAAGAAAAAAAAAAACTCACTTTTTTCTTCTCTCTTTTTCTTGCCTCTCTATTTCATTCTTTAGCATCTTGACGGCTAGGGTCTTGCCATCGCTAATATAAAAGTATCACTTTTAACCTAAAAGCAAATTTGATAGATTAGACAAAAAAAAAAAAAAAAACTCCTAAAGACAAATATTTGGCTTCATTTATAACAATCTCCCACTTGAAGACAAATATACCCAAGCACCAAGCAACTTTGTATTCATCTTCTTCAAAAAATAGTAATTGAAAAACTTGTGCCTCTTGATACTCCTCATCAATCAACATGGAGTAATACTAATGGTAGTAGTATATGTTTCTCTTTGTCTACTACCTTAGTCATCATGTTAGCTAGATTCTTCGAGCCATCAGTTTTATGTAGCTTTAACTCATTATCTTTCAATGCTGACCTGATAAAGTGATAATGCTTCTTGATATGTCTAGTCCTTGAGTAATAAGCTACATTTTTTGCTAAGTGCATTGCACTTTGACTATCACTTCAAAGTGTACTGGTTGGCTATTTTCGATGTAACTCCTCCATATAATCTTGTAACCATATGATTTCCTTGGAGGCTTCTGTGATCGCCATGTATTCTGCCTCTGTCGTCTATAAAGCCACTACTTTTTATAGTTGAGATACCAATTCACTGTTGTACCTGCAATTGTAAAGACATATCTAGTGGTACTCTTACCACTATCTCGATCACCCGAATGATCTGCATCTACATAACCCTGCAACTCTAGAGATGCACCACCATAACAAATTAAGTAATTGGAAATACTTGCTAGATATCTCAATATCTATTTTATTACATTCCAATGCTTTCTGCCTGGGTTTTGCATATATCGAGTCACAACTCCCACTACATGTGCAATGTCTGGTCTCGTGCTCACCATGACATACATCAGACTCCCCACTGCTGATGCATATGGAACTACCGCCATCTCATCTTTCAAAGCCTGAATGCTTGGACACATATCCTTGGAAAGTTTGAAGTGACTCGCTAGAGGAGTTACAATCGGTTTTGTCTTATCTATGTTAAATCTCTTTAACACCTTGTTCACATAGTCTTTCTACGACAGCCATAATTTCTTATTTTTCCTATCCCTGATGATTTTCATGCCTAAAATATTATTGGCCTCTCCCAAGTCTTTCATAGCAAACTGTGATGATAACATCTTCTTCACTTCTACGATTCTCTTCATATTAGCACTAACCACTAGCATGTCATCCACATATAAAGAGAGATACACAATGTCACCATTATCATACTTGCGAAAATAAACACAACGATCAAATTCACAGTGTGCAAATCCTTTTTCATTCATGAAACCATCAAATTTTAGGTACCATTGTCGCGGAGCTTGTTTTAAGCCATACAAACTTTTCTTCAAGTGACATACCTTTAGGTTGTGCCATGTATAGTTCTTTATCTAAGTCATTATGTAAAAACACTGTTTTTACGTCTAACTGTTCAAGATGAAGATCCTCCATTGCAACTATACTCAGCAGAACTCTAATTGATGTCATTTTCACTACAGATGAAAATATCTCAGAGTAATCGATCCCTTCTTTTTGAGAAAAGCCCTTGACTACAAGTCTCACCTTGTATCTAATACTACCATCTGCTTCATTCTTAATCCTATACACCCATTTGTTTAATATAACTTTTTTACTTGTAGGCAACTTGGTTAACTCCCAAGTTTTGTTCTGAAGTAATGAGCTCATCTTGTCTTTCATAGCACACTCCCACTGCAAGTGAAACGTGTCTACCTTTACCTCATTGTAAGTCTCTAGTTCTCTTGAATCTGTATATAAGACATGGCTCAGAACAGTATTAGCTGATGGATCAAAAATCACCTTTGGCTTTCTCACACATGTAGACCTCCTCAAAAAAGGTACTTCAGGATTCTTAGTCTGCTCCGAATCATTGCGTTCCTCTTGAACTACCTCTTTATTGATAATAAGCTCATCTTAAATCTCTCTTTCAAGTGCACTTTGATCTACTGGAAACATCTTCACGGGCATTATGTCTAATTCAACATACTCTAGTTCTATTACCTTCTCATGTTTTGTCTGACGATTTTTGTACATCTTTTCTTCATGGAATACCACATTGCAACTGCGGATGACTTTGTTATTCTCATTATCCCAAAGCCTATAGCCATACTCATCACCACCGTATCTAATAAAGAGGCACCTTTGGGACTTAGCATCAAGCTTTTTTCTATCATCCCTGTCAATCAAAGCATATGCAATACAACCAAACACCTTTAGATAAGAATAATTAATCTTTTTACCTGACCACCATTATTGTGGTATTTCTCCATCAAACACACTAGATGGACTTTTGTTGATAAGATAAACAACTGCATCAACTGTGGCGGCCCATAATTGTAGCGGGAGACTCGCGTGTAACCTCATGCATCTTGCACGTTCTAGAATAGTCTTGTTCATCATTTCAACTATACCGTTCTCTTGAGGAGTTCAGAAACAGTCTTTAACTTGTGTATGCCTTCTCGATTCAAATAATCTGCAAATTCTTTACTTGTGTATTCACCACCATTATCAGACTTCAGAGCTTTAATTTGCTAACGTGTTTCTTTTTCTACCATGGTCTTCCACATTCTGAACATCCCAAATACTTCTGATTTTTCTCTAAGAGCATAGACCCAAGTCTTCCTTGTTGCATCATCAATGAATGTGGCGAAATATCTCTTACTGCCATAAGAAAGTTCCTGAGCAGGTCCCCATACATCAGTATGAACCAACTCTAGCTTCTGGCATTTATTTTGTCACCCATTTAATTGCAAACTATTAATTTTTTTTTTCCATAAATGCAACTCTTACAAAAATCTAACTCAACTTTTTGCAAACCTGTGAGTAATTTTCTTGAGTGTAAATGCTTTACACATTTTTCACCAATATGTCCCGAACGATAATGCCAAAGAGTAGATAAATTACCTGTAGCCATTGTAATTGCAACCATATCATTGATATTGTCTCCTTAGAGAAGGTAAAGTGTACCCGTACGCTTTCTCTTTACAACTCTTACCCTTGAGGTTATCTTCCACTCTCCACAACGAAAGGTTATTACCAAACCTTCTTGGTCAAGTTTACTGGTTGAAATCAGATTTTTCTTTAATTCCGGAATATGCCTAGTTTCATGCAAAACTAGACATCCTCCACCTGAGATGTTCACAATCATGATTCATTTCCCAAAAATGGGACCAATGTGGTTGTTTCCCACAACCACTTGTTCGAAATCTCCAGTGACATAATCATCAAATATGTCTTTTTGTGAGGTACAATGAAAAGAAGCATCAGAATCAATAAACCAGTTATCTGTTGTCAAGTCAAACCCTGCAGACAAATACAAGTTATCTAGCAAAGATTCATCGCTAATCACATTAGTTCCTTGACTCTCATCTTCCTACTTCTTTTTGTAGACTTCTCACAGAAACCTCCGCTGTCCGATTTTATGACAAAACCAACACTCATCTTTTATAACTTGTCTCTTACCCCTTGATTGTGATCTGCCATACTCGCTGAAATTTCCTATACTTTTACTTCTTTCACGGTTCTCCATTGCAAGTGCCATTGAATATGTAGATACAAAAAAATTATCTCCACATGAGATTTTCCTTTGCATCTCTTCATCCATGGTATTGCTCACAACATCATTAAGAGTTAAATCATCATTCATGGTGCTTAAAATTCCTTGCACTGCGGTGTAGTAGCTTTCTGGAAGAGATGTGGTACCTTGTCTTTTTTGTCAACCCTAGATGAATCACACCTAATGCCTTTTGATCAAGAATTATCCATCCAAATTTTGCTGTCAAATCCACTTCCACCATCTTGGGTTTCCAACCTTCAAGTGGTGCATAGAGATCTTTTTGATAAAGATAATCCTCTATTTATGGTTTCTACCATTTGAAATCCTCCCCATCGAACTTCTCGATTTTAATTTTATCTTTTGCCATCCTATTTGCTTTCAATCGAACGTCACTGAAAAACTCTTGATGTTCTCGATTAGCCAACCCAGACTCTGATACCAATTGTTACGAAATCACACGTCAATTCCACAGAAAATAAAGCTCGCAAACAATTCACCAGACATAATATAGTAATAAAAGAACATAACCAAATGAACACACCAAAAAATTTGTTATTGAAGTTCACCAAAACCTGGGCTATGTCTCCACTAGAGGTGTTAAATGGGTTGCACAACCCATTTATGGACCCATTTAAGCATAAACGGGTTGTTAATGGGTCAGGCCTTGAGAAATAAGGTACCCTAATGGGTTTTAAAAATAAAAGAACTAAAATAAATGGGTCTTAAATGGGTACCCATTTAAGACCCATTTACAAACCCATTAAAGTCTAAAGATGGGTTGTGCAACCCATTTATTTTTCTTTTATTTTTCTTTCTTCTTTTTTTCTTTCCTCTTCCTCCGGTCGCCGGCACAGTGATGGCCGGCGACCGGCCAGGTGACCTCGAGGCTCACCCGACGCCGGCAAGCCTCCAGCCTCACCCGACGCCGGCGAGCCTCAAGCTCTTTGGATCTAGCGAGGCGGAGGCCTCGCCCGACGCCGGTGAACCTCAAGCTCGCCAGATCTAGGGAGGCGGAGGCCTCGCCGACGTCTGGTGAGGCTCGAGCCTCACCGATCTGGCAAGACTCGAGCTCGCTAGCGTCGGGCGAGCTCGAGGCGACGGCCTCGCCGACGTCCGGCGAGACTCGAGCTCGCCAACGTCGGGCGAGCTCGAGCTCGCCTGTGGCCGGCCGCCGGCCGTCGTCGTGGCCGGCGAAGAAGAAGAAGAAGAAGAAGAAAGAAATAAAGAAAAAATAAAAATAAAAAATAAAAAAGAAAAGTTATATTTAAAAAATTAAAATAATTAAAATTTTATTTTAAAAAAATAATTAAAATTCCATTTTTTAAATATATATATATATATATATATAAAATAAATTAAGTTTAATTAAATGGGTCGGGTATGGGTTGGGTATTGGTCAGGTTAGGTATGGGTCAAAATTTTTGCATTGCAATAAACGGGTCATAAATGGGTTAAATGGGTCGATTTGGGTCGGACCATTTATGACCCGACCAAAACCCGACCCGACTCACCCGTTTAACGGGTCTAGTCTCCATGCAGAGGCACTCTGCAAATCCACTAGACTTCTAAAAAAGTTGAAATACAATGATGATATTCTCTCAAGATCGTGGCACAAAGAGATTGAGAACTCCCATCAAGAAAAAGAAACTCACTTTTTTCTTTTTTCTTTTTCTTGCCTCTCTATTTCATTTTTCTAGCGTCTTGATGGCTAGGGTCTTGCCATCGCTAATATAAAAGGTATCACTTTTAACCTAAAAGCAAATTTAATAGAAAAGACAAAAAAAAAACCCCTAAATATATATATTTGGCCTCATCTATAACATACGGTACTCGCAACATAACTATCCGTAATCAGATCTCCAGCAGATCTGGCTATGTTTTCACATCTCCGAAATTTCCAGCCCCATATCTAAACATTACCACGATTTTCCATCCATGGGTAGTTCTTTAAAATCGCATCATGATCTTCCACTTCTACTTGTGGAACGGTTCAATTTCGAGTGATTAATCATTTGACTGTTTATCTACACCTTTCAATCACTATCTTCCTCAGCCAATTTTGCTAATCGGCAACCAACCACTATCTATGTCAATAACTGATCATGGTCATTGATAAGCATAGCCATCGACAGGAGTTCTTGCGATCGGTATAGCCATTGATAAAGGCTTACGTGTCGGTGTCCCACCAATGGTCCCACCTTGTACAGGTTACATGTTTATTTGAATCAGTATTACGCCGTGGACTTAGCTAAGTTTTTGGTGTAAACTGAAAGAGAAAAGTGAGGAGAGTATATATTTGAATAGACGGCTTTTAGACATTTTTGGCCAACCGTGCCGTGAGCATTTAATCACAAGAGGATGAGATGAAAGTTATTATCAAAGACTGGCGTGTGCCCATGTCAATGCTATGAAACACCTACAATTATGCGAGAGAAGAAGTAAATAACATAAAGAGCGAACCACTTATATTTAAGTTTACAACACTCAGAAGATGAATACACATACGTCTCATGCACATTAACTTGCCCGAGATCTAGTAGGCCAGACTGCATGACTGTGAATTACATGACGAGACGATATTGATAGCATGAAATTGCAGTAGTCATGACCAACTGATTGAATCCAAGCTCTTATTCTAGTACACCACGTTCTGCATATGCCATGAGACGAACTTGGCTACTTATGATTAGTTCGAAGGTGGTCGCCGCAGCCTACGGCTACGGCGACCAGGTGTCTTGTGGGCGTCCTCAACACCTGCTGGAGGCTTGTGCTTTGGTGGTGGCTTTATCGGTGGAGGCTTCTTCTTGGGAGGCTTGCCACCGTCCAAGGTGGTCAGGGTTTCCTCATCAAGGGTGGCGGTTTCTTCCATTAGAGATTTCTTTTTCGGTGGTGGTTTCTTCTTGCCACCATCAAAGGTGGTAAGGGTTCGGTCAAGGGTGGTGCTTTCCTCTGTCAGAGGTGGCTTATGCGGAGGGCCATGGTCGGCGAGAGCGGCAGTGGTGAGCACCACTAGAAGCAGGAAAAACGCAAGGATGTTTTTCGGAGACATGTTTTCTGCGGTTCTTGCATGGTGAGAAGGAGGAGTCACGTTAATTTATAGTAGGATTGGACCTATCTCACTTAGACACGTGCCATTTAATTATTTTTGAAATGTTTCATTTGCGTTGCAATTTTCTACGTCTTCTGTGTCTTTCACTTTGCTTCTTTCCACTACTTGATGAAATGGCAAATAATAGTTTTGTAGACCCCGTGATGAATGGGCCCATTGGCCCCGAGTTATTCCTCAAATTTCCTTTAGAGAATTTTAGCTAGTTGTTATTTAATAAAGATTCATAGGCAAATATCAAAATTGATTGAGGTAATGTCACATGGAATTTCCATATTCCTTCGTGTTTGAGGATTCCAGAAACGTCACAAGGAATTTCCATATTCCATCGTGTTTGAGGATTCCAGACGGCAAGGTTGATGAAGAGCATGACAAACGCGAGGTTGAGGGAGAAAGCCTATCATTTATGGATCTTAAGTTTAAATAGTGTAATCAATCATTCATACCAACCGATCATCTCGAGGAAATTTGCATTTCATTTTTTGAAAACTCCTAACTACGGTCAACTTTGTTTCTCTAAGAGCCATTCTAAAATCATGTATCTGATGCAGTAAACATTTTTTGAAGATTGAGACTCGAGTTATACAAATAAGTTTTGAAAATGAAATTATTGGGTTTCACCCGGTTATGTGACTCCAAAAATTCTATTAATTTATTTTTCAATAATTGAGTCCTGTCTATTTAGACTTGTTTTAAATTAAAAGGAAACTGCCCTTTATTTTTTTGCGAAGGTTTAATATATTATTTGAGCTTCGAAATAAGGTAAGAAGATCTGTGCAAAGATAAAAATGAAAAAAAAAAAAAAAGAAGTAAAAATGGTCGTAATATATAGCAGTGTAAATCGCATCACAAAAGACAAAATAGGGGACTTATGGGTTCCACCTCTAATTCATTTATTCTCCAAAAGCAACTTGACTAAGAACATGGCCGTGTTTAAGGCTAAGAACATCGCGACCCTCTCATTCTCTCTCACAGTGAGCCCTAGCCTTTCTCTCTCTCACTTGCGAAATAGCGCTCTTATTCAGTTACATTACAATTTTGCCAGGGTGAAGGAAAGCAGGTGAATTAGCCATTTTTCATACCAATTTAGAGGCTCGGGATATTGTCCAAAAACTCCTAAATTTAAGGGTTTAAATTGTTTTTTATGATCTGCTAGTTTAATTCTTCTAACCAAGTTTGGTTGACAATCATAGATATAAAAGCTAGCCATCCCACATGGCATGATCGTAGGATGATCAGCGATAACATGAATAATTTTTAAAATTTTACTTTTTTTTTTCCTTTCTACCTTCGTTGGTTGCTAGCTTCTAGCAAGGGTCTACCTTGCTAACCTCGTGCATGCAAGCTCGAGCCTCAATTGCAGTTAACAAGGTTGAACCTCATCAGCCCTTGCTTACGGCTGGTCACCAACCATTGCCGAGGCTTGTGAATGGCAAAGGGAGAAGGATAAATGAAGAAGTAAGCATAGAAAAAGAAAAAATTCAAAAAAAAAATTATAAAAATTAAAAGACAATGCAAATTGTTAGCCCTTGTCAACCAAAATTAACCCCCATGACCATAAATTATCAAAAGGTTTAAGATCAAATTGGCTAAATAAAAATGTGTAGAAGTGAAGTGGTATTCATATAATAAATTTATGATCTTTTTTTTTTGTAATTTACCCCAAACAAGCATGTGTAAGAAAATCTTTACTCTTTTGTATAAGAAAAACTCCCTTGAAATCAGTGACATTTTTTAACCATCTCATTGATGGCAAAAAAGTACGTCGGACGACAAGCTTTTTGTTTCATAAATTTTGGGGATCCCCCTGGGACGGAGGGCCACAAGTGGCAGGCGCGTCTCCACTCCCTCCGGCGGAATACATCGTGACAATGTCCAGTTAGCTGCTTAGATGAGTGAACACATATACATCGTGAAGATATCAACCCTTTCACTTTTATGGCAAAAGATTAAGTAGCATCTATTGCAAGTGAACATGCACTAACTAAAATAATTCTATTGCTTTTGAGAGCCGAAAAGTCTTTTCTCTCTCCCTCTCTCTCTTTTTTGTAAATCATCTTCTTCAACCTTCAGCAATGGGAGAGGGTTTGGGCTAGTCTCACCCTCCCCTCCCTCTTCTATTGATTTTGTTTGCTTTTTATTGTTCTTTTCTTCCCTTTTCTTCTCTCACATTTTAGATTTGGGAGCTATTTTCTCCCAATCTAGTTTTCAATTTGAGAGTTTGAACACTCTTGATTGAGTTCTAGGTTCTACTCTCTCTCAATTTAGATCTAGAAGTTTACTAAATATACTTTTGGGGATTCAATACCCCTCTACCCTGTTTGTGTATAGATTCTTTGTCTCTAGCTTCAATGATGATTGCAGAAGTTTTTGTGTCTCATTGAATCACGAAGTTTTGTTCCTCCACCTGTTAGATATATATATATATATATTTTTTTTTTGGAGATAGGAGGAAACGGCTTGCAGCCGACAGCCGTGTCGTAAACCTCTTGGTGATGCTAGCGCAAGACCCACCACCACGATGTCACACTTAATACACCTAGCGTCTCCAGCCAGCTCCCTTGTGTTGCAAGGCCTTCGAACCTCTCCCCTCCTACACAAAGGGTCACTGAAGCCTACCCAACGAAGCCACCATGGCCGGTGGTACCTGTTAGATATTGTTTGTTCAACCTATCTTGATTGTTTCCATACAATGTTGGTGTAATGGAAATCAAACCTAGGCATGCACTACAATTGGCAACATCATAGTTTTGAAGAAGAAATTTCTAGCATGTGCTCATTACTAACAAAAACATGGGATCTAGTGATTAGCCATAGATTGTTTTGCTTGATAGAACCACTCGTTCTTATCTTTACTGGTGCTCTGTTAATTCTCCTTGGTTTTTGAATTTGGCTTTGCCTTTTGGTATTCTTGTTATGTTTTGATTTGCTTTGTTATGAAAACTATGTACTTCTTATGTATCTTTTTGAGTAATGAATATAATTTTCTTTTGGGAAAAACAAATATGATGAGTCACGTCTTATGTTCACACAACATTTCAGAGGATCGCTCAAGACTTCGGCTTTGCTTATTCTATAAGCAACGTAAACCCTTGATAATGGTTAATTATTGGTTAATAAAGCTAGCTAGATAACATTAATATCAGGTCGCAATCACTTGTCGCAGTGGATTGGTTTTTACCTAGACTTGACACTCGGGGAGTGGGGCAGGATTTGGAAGGATAAGAACCAAACGACAATCTCAATAGTAATGACGATTCTGAGAATCACTGATTTTCCAGCAACCATGACACTTTTTCTCCAAAGCTCATCATGTAACGCATATGATATTTGTCCAAATGCATCGATCTGTCGAATATTCGATGAGACAATGCTGTGATATTTACATTATTTTCTTACTTTGTCTATCGCGAACATATCCAATCCGACTACAACCGTCTATGGATGACCACGGAAAAAGATTGGATATGCAATATCTATTATAACGTTTTTGAGCCATCCATGTCACTTGAAAATGTGAGAAAATCATAACAACAACAAATAGTTATGAGAGATTAAATACAATTAGTGTATTCTTCACTAACTTATTATCGAAAATATACAAAAATTCTTTAAATCTATTTTCTGCATTATTCTCAACTTGGTATAAGAGCTACACGATCCTAATGTGCACACGTTGCACTTCTGAGTGCACGACGGCACACTTGATCGTGCCTCTTATGATTTTTTTCTCAGTAAGTCGTAATATCCTCCAATCAACATCGATTTCGGCGTTCTTCTTATCGTCCAATGGTGACATCAGCTCCTAAGTCAGCCTATTTTGTTGTCACATAGCCTGCACAACATCCATAGCAGCCTGTTGCGACAACAGCTTCCTCTTGCCTCGACGGTGGCCTCCTGTTGCGACGATAATCTCTGACTAAGTAGCTTGCACAACAACTTCAACAACCAATAACAGCCACGTGAGCAGCTGTGTCAACGGTAGGTGGTTATCTCTTCAACAAACCGAACTGTTTCGGCAATCGATTAAGCATTTTTCGGATTTTTTTAAAATCTAAACTCAAGCTGACTTCTATACACATTTGAGTTCGAGAGGATGTTAGAGATAATCATGATATTTTCCTATATTAGAAATGATTTATTCATATTTCTCAAGGTTTCAAGTATATCTCCATCTATTTTTGTATATTTTGATTAATATGTTATCTAAAAATCTTATAAGTAGACTGATGTATTTTTCATTATGTTATTACCAAAATATACAGAAATTCCTTAGATCTAATTTTTGGATTATTCTTTACTCTATGCTATGCTCATATCTACTTCTGTGAAGGTAATTATATTTGCTCTAAATTTGATGTTTGCTTAGATTTTTATTGGATCATTCCCCAGATAATGATCTGATACTCATTAGACAGAAATGATAACTCCGATGTTTGTTAATAAGATCTTTACATTGTTATGATGCATTCCAGCTTCTTGAGAATGCAGTTGAAGAAAGTGGTAATGACTTTGGACTCGGCCCTGGAAGCTTGAAGGGACTCCAAATTGGGGTTTAACTTGAGTCCCAAGGTGAAACTTGGATCCTTGGTAGATTTACTGCAAAGCAAGCTCATTTCAATCAAACTCAGAGAGATTGCTTACTTGTAACTATTTTAACCTATACCCATTCGCTTCTATTTGTGTTCCAAGAGATGTCGAAGTTAAACCGATCTGTTTCAGATATTTGGTTCATAAGAAAGTAGAAATTGGGTTATAGAGGAGGAAGGAATACCTTCATACCTAATTTACCCAAGAGGACCACATGCTTCAATTAAAAAAATTATCTTCTCAGTCCTAAATTTATCATATGGTTGTCAATCCAATCCTACTTTAAAAAAAAAAAAAATAGCACTTTAGTCAGAAAGATTTTGTGCAAAATTAAGTGTAGTCTTTTCGGCAAATTTTCACTAGAAATCAATAAGACAACCAGCAATACTGAATCACCACATCAGCAATTTAAGATGTCACAACTTTCTTGGAGGTGAACTACCTATGGAAAGCTAATGAATTACTAAGCGTAATGCTCAACATAGGTTCTTGCAAGGTCTACCAAGCACAACTTGATACATTTAAATATGCAACTTATCTTACTTTTTGGAATTGTTACTAATCAATTATGGGTCGATTAGACATCTAAACAAAATTCAGAAGTATATTTTACTTTTACAAACAAGAGATTTATGGATTGAGAGACTTGATTATGTTACATTAATCTAAAACCTTTTCGGTATCTTTTCTCTTTATTTTGAAAATGTTTTGCACGCAATCTTTATCAATTTTTATCTTATGCCACTAATATGTGAGGGATGATGATGCCGGTGAACATTTTATTAAGTAACACCAATAATCTAAGTAGTAAATGGATTGCAGAAGATTTTAAGAATGTGGATGTGCTAAGCAAAGCAAAATAAATCACTATTCATCACCCTTGCCACATGGGAAAGGGGGTGGGGGATTCGAATCCCCACCTTCTCAAGGGTTGGGGTGGGGGCACTTTAGTTTTATGTGTGGGTTTCAACTCCCATGCTTCGCAAGGAAGTAGGGAAAAAGTCTGAGAGTAAGAATGGGATAGATGCAGAGTAGGACCAATAAAAAAAATTAACATGCTTAATTTAAGAAAATGCAAGAATGACTAATTAAACTGTGCTAACTAAAAGGCTAGGTGACATGAACAATGTGATCATTTGATATGCATGATAAATTCTAAGTTACACATTATGAAAGTAATTTAAAAATAAAAATAAAATACATGAGATGTTATTGAAATTTCATCCTAGATGACAAGTGACTCACTAAATATCACGCAATATGAAGTTTTAAAAAATATATATTCCTGACTTATACAATTTACATGATATAATCTAATTCAATTTGTTATTTTCCTTTTATTAAACAACAAAAAGCAAACAACCCTAAAAGTCCACAAAACAAAAGAATATGTATTGATTCCTAAGCATGCACTAACTAAATTAAAATGTATGACCCAAGTTACCATTGAGGCTAACAATACAATTTAGAATGGGATGGATATGTTGTTTTGAAACCTTTGTTGAACTTTCACGAAAATTAGTCGATGCTAAGTAAAGACCAAGTTAAGCTGATATTTCAAAGCTCATGTGCAAATTATGTACTTGTGTAATTAAAGAAAGAGAAAATCAGCAGCAAACAATGATGTATAATGGTTCGATCTTTCTCGAAGCCTACGTCTACTCTCCTCACTAATAGCCACAAGTTCAGCTGAATTACACTAATAATTTGTTGAAGAAGTTACACACAACACATGCCAATCCCGTCAGATGATAGATCCATTACGAGAAAATTAGGTACTACTATCATTTGGTACACTTGATCTTTTATATGATTATAATGGCGACAAGAGTACAACGCCTAAGGTAACAAACAAATAAGATCTTTTTGCTAAGAACAAAGCTTCGAGCATATTTTGGTCTTTTGTATATGCACGTCTCTAACATGTGGTTTCAAAGATCTTCTCTCTAATATCTATCTTTAATATTTCCATTGGAGATGCTTTAGAGTAGCAAGGAGCCATTAGAGTTTACCGTTGATGGTGCTGTCCAAAAATATTGTTGCCCATATAACCCTTTTTCTTGAACATTTGCATACTATCCAAGTGTTGGGAATAGCGGATCCCCGAAAACCAGATTCGACACCAAATCGAACTCCTAAATCAATGCGGAAGACAAAGCCTGGGAAAAATACGTATCACCGATTGTAAAGCACACCATGGATTTGAGCGTACCTTATTAGCCACAGATTAAGCACCAACGCCGATAGAGGAAGAGAAACTAGGCCCTGTTCAATCCGAGGAAGCAAAATCCTTCGAGCACTTCACTGTTTTCCTTTTTTTGCTTTGAAGAAAACGAGAGAGAGAGGGAGAGTACGTTGAGAGAAAAAATGTATATCTTTTTTCTAAAACAAAACGGTGTATTTTTCTCTCTCTCTCCTCCTTTTTATACCTCTCTCCTTCCACGGGCCTTATTATCGTGGGTCGGGCTTCCTGGGCCTAACTTGGGCGGACGGGCCTTAAGCCCAATACTAATAAAGCCTTCATCTCTCACTCGCACATGGTGGGCCGAACAGGATTCTCTTTACCTCTCTTCAACATTCATACCGGTGAATAATCCGTGCGACCAGCATACTTTGAGAGCTCGTTGCTATACATCTATTAGGAATATATAGTAGCTCATAATGAGCGTCACACTCTGAGTAGATTTAGTATGCAGTACCCTAGATCGATCGATCACATTTTATATCTCTCTTGATCTCTTTTAAACATGATATATATATATATATATATATATATATATATATATATATATATATATATATATATATATATTGTATTCACAATTATAATTATCACAAAGACAGTCATAATCGGTCGACCAGTGAATACAAAACCACAATGTGATTCTCCAAAATAGATCTTCCTCTTTCCTTTAAACTCTCAATTTCAGTCCAACTTGCTTTTCTAGAAATGCCCCATTAGATCGAATCATCTCATAACCATTAGCAACACCCTAAGATAGCAAATACTAAATAGAATTCTTGAGAATAAGTAAGAGTCCTGAGGGGACTAAAAAATTGAGGAACTCTTTTCCTCAAGAGTCTCACACGTCATAAAAGTTGAGATCAAACTTTTTGCCACTCTTATTGGTCGTCTCATGCATACGTAGTATGAAATATGTATTACGGTATTAACTCCTTTCCCATGGAGCGTATGTCTACACCTTTCAATACCGTACAAATGATAGTTCAGACATACCCAATGTCTAACTTGAGTTCACGTATCTACTTATTCACAAAATTCATCAGAACTCACATCTGGCATTTTAGACAGATAAAGTAAAATATGTGGGGTATTTTACTTTCGGACATCGTAAGTATTATGTCTTCATCTTAACACTTAGTTAAGGCGACATACGTATTTTAAGCTTGAGCTCTCGATTATCACCTAGATAATAAGCTTAAAATCAGTCTCATCTCTATTTATCACATAGTAAACAGAGGCGATTACCCGTGTGAGTGGGCTAATATTTTATCTGTCCAACATACTTCTCAACTTAAAATAATGCACTGAGCATTAAGATGCATAAAGATCACACAAAGATTCATAGGCATTAATCAATGAAAAACAAAATTTCATAAATGTGAACAACTCAGGGAAATTACAATTCAGTACATTAGACTCTACGCAGTCCTAGAGATTTTACATGACCACAAAACACATCTCTATGTATTGGCTTTGTCATAGGATCTGCTACCATTCTATGCGTAGATATGTATTGTAAGTTCACATCCTTTCGTGCAACCATATCTTTTACAAAGTTATACTTGGTATCTATATGTTTGGTCTTGCCATGATACTTTGGATCTTTGGTGTACGTTATAGCTGCTTGGTTATCACAGTTAACCAACAATGGATTTGCAGCTTTCTCATTAACACTTAAATGATCCAAAAATCTCTTAAGCCAAACTCCTTCTTGTACCGCTGCTGATAATGCCACGAACTCAGCTTCCATCGTGGACAAGGCTATACACGTTTGCTTCTTACTGCTCCATGATATAGCGCCATTGGTCAGTAAGAAAGCAAATCCAGAGGTAGATTTTCTTTCATCTAAATCTCCTCCCCAATTAGCATCTGAATAGCCTTCAAGTCGCAGATCCTTTCCTTGGTAATTCAACTTGAAATCAGCAGTTCCCTAAAGATACCTCAGTATTCTCTTGACGGCTTTCTAATGTGTTGGACCTGGATTGGATTGGTATCTACTCACCATTCCAACTGCAAAACATATGTCGGGTCTTGTACACATCATAGCATACATCAAGCTCCCAACAGCACTAGCATAAGGAACATGTTTCATTTGTTCATTCTCTTGTGGAGTCCCTGGACACAGTCTATGGCTCAATCCTTCACCTTTTGCAATAGGAGTGTCTATGGGTTTACAGTCTTGCATACGAAATCGTTCAAGAACCTTATTTATATAGGTTTCTTGTGAAAGAGACAACGATCTCTTCGAACGATCTCTCGAAATCTTAACTCCAAGAATGTATGCAGCCTCACCCATATCCTTCATCTCAAAGTTAGAAGACAACCATCTCTTGACAGTATTATCTAACTCCATATTGCTTCCGGCAATCAGTATATCATCAACATATAATGATATGATCACAAATTAATCATTGGATCTTTTGATATATACACAATGATCCTCATCAATCATTTTAAAATCATATGTCATTATGGCATTATAAAAACGTATATACCATTGTCTTGATGACTGCTTAAGACCATATATCGACCTCAAAAGTCGACATACTTTTTCTTCTTGGTCTTTCACTATGAAACCAACAGGTTGTTCCATATATATTTCTTCCTCTAATTCTCCATTGAGGAAAGCAGTTTTTACATCCATCTGATGTAACTCAAGATCCAGACTAGCCACTATTGCCATAATAATGCAAATCGAGATAAATCTTACTACAGGAGAAAATGTATCTTCATAATCAATTCATTCATGTTGATTATACCCCTTTGCCACAAGGCGAGCCTTATGCCTTTCTATCAAGCCATCAGCCTTTCGCTTTATTTTGATAACTCACTTAATTCCCAATAGCTCTGCATCCTTTTGGAAGATCAACCAGCTCCCAGACTTGGTTTGATTTCATTGACTCAATTTCCTCTTCCATTGCATGAATCCACTTTTCCTTACTAGGGCAATTCAGGGCCTCATTGACATTTCTTTGCTCATCCTCATCTTGTAGAGCAACCATAAAAGTTTCCCCTTCAATGTCAAAACATTGACGAGGAATACTTTGGCGACTTGTTCGCCGTATGGGAGATTGTACACTTTGCACATTATTCCCTATTATGCTCCCACTTGGATGAACTCCACTAATATCATTATCTTGATCCAAGGTCTCAAATAGGGAGTGATCTTCCCCTATTTCGCCCTTCTTAGGAAACTCATTCTCTAAGAATGTGACATCTCGTGATTCAAATTCAATTATACTTCCACTTTCCTGCTCACCAATGAACACATACCCTTTCGAGTGTTCCGAGTATCTTATGAAAATACTCTTCTTTCCTTTGGGACCCAATTTCCCAAACTTGTGAGAGGACTCATGTGTATAGGCAGCACAACCCCATGGCTTAAGAAAACTTAAGTTCGGTTTTCTACCTGTCCATAACTCATATGGAGTAGAAGTAACTGATTTGGAAGGCACCCGGTTAAGTATATAGGCAGCAGTTAACAATGTATCACTCCAAAAGGTGATAGGTAAGTTAGCATGCGCCATCATGGATCTAACCATTTCCAGTAGGGTTCTGTTTCTTCTCTCTACAACACCATTTTGTTGAGGAGTATATGGAATAGACAACTGTCTTTTTATTCCTTTTTCATCACATAATTTTCTGAACTCATCAGATAAATATTCTCAACCTCGATCAGATCTCAATGCTTTTATTTTCTTGTCTAATTGATTCTTTACTAGGTTCATAAATCTTTTGAAACAACTTATTGCTTTAGATTTATGAGAAATCAAATAGACATATCCGAATCGAGTATAATCATCAATAAATGTGATGAAATAAACAGCCACATGCCTTCCTCTCACATTCATTGGACCACAGATATCAGAATGAATTAAATGTAGAGAAAATTCAACTCTTTCACCTTTCCCAAATGGTTTCCTTGTCGTTTTCCCTTCTAGGCAATGCTTACATATGGACAAATCGACTTTTTCAATATTGCCCAATAAGCCCTCTTTGGCTAGTCTATTCATACGCTGTTGGCCAATGTGATCAAGTCTAGCATGCCACACATTCACATCATTATCATATTTATTAGGAGACGTGAGAAGGGAATAACAAACATTAGCATTAACATAATCAATATTTAATACAATAAAACCATCCAGAAAATAACCACAACCATACTAATTTGTATCCAAAAACAAATTCACACAGCTACTATAGAAGTTCATATTAAAACTTAATTTAACCAACACTAATACAAACATTAAATTCCGACGAATCTCTGGAGCATACAACACATCATGAAGGAACAAAGTGCGTCCACCACGCATATTCAGTTGGCATGTGCCAATTCCTTTCACTTCAGCTCTGAAGTTGTTTCCCACATAGATCCACTTAGTTCCAGTTGGTACTCGTCGGAATTCTACGAAAAATCCTCTATCCTTTGCTACATGGTCCGTCGTTCTTGAATCCACAGTCCACAAAGGAATAGACTCAGTTAAGAACACAGAACTCAACACATAAGCAAAGTTTTGAAAAGTACAATGGGTGCATACCTTCTTTGGCTCACGACAGTCGCGAGCATAATGACCCTTCTTCTCACACTTGTAGCATTTTACCCTTGCAAGCTTTTTCATGCGAGGACGCTTCCCTCTTCCATGTTGGTTAAATTTGGGTTTCTTCCTTGAAGGACTTGCTTCTTCCTTGCATTTCCCTTTATCAAACTAGTTAGGGCGCTTACGTTTGGAGCTCGAAGCTCCATGTGGGCTAGAACTAGCATGATAGAGTTCAGCATCTGGCTTAGCCGCCAAGAGGTAGTCCTCTTCCAACTCAAGATGACGCATTGCATCCTCAAAGGTTTTGATATTTTTATTATGAGTCAGGTGCACCTTCATATGCTCCCAACTCTGAGGCAAGGAACGAATCACTGCTTGCACTTGCTGCTTATTTGTGAGGACATGGCCAACATCTTTCAACTCAGTTATCATGTTTGACATCTTTCTAAGATGTTGCTTCATAGTCCGACCATGAGACTTCTTATAAGAGTCAAACCTAATAGTGAGCTGTCTCAGTCTAGTCACCGAAGTATGACCAAATCTAGCTGCTAATGCCTCCCACATTTCCTTGGCATTGTCAAAACGCCGAAACTCTCGCATGACGTCATTTTCCATGCTGCTCAGCAATGTGATGCGAGTTAGAGAGTTCTTTCTTTTCCATGCAGAAAAAGCTTCTTTGTCTCTTTTGTACTGTGTAGTGGTTCCCTCTTCAGGTTCTACCATGGTCAAGATAAGAGCCTCAAGTGCTTCTTGCTCTTCCAGCACATACTGGATTTTCATTTGCCAAATTTCATAGTTGTCTCCATTGAGCTTTTCACCTTTGTTCAGCTCGGCAACTATGCTCTTTGTGGCTAAAGCCATTGATCTGAACAAATTAGACAAATATGCACGAATTATTAATGCCTATCATTTATGCATCCCTATTTACATAGACCCATCATATCAATGAATAATTTCAAGTAAGGCTTCAGAATCAAAAGGTCACTATGTTTCCAATCATCCTCTAAAATCCTAACTTAAAACTATCATTAATATGATTGTCATATGCAAAATCAATTCTATAAAGCTACAAAAAATTCTAAAACTACCCACAGCTAATTACCCGCAGCAACCAGCAATAACAGAAAGCAACAGATAATTTACATACAATTAAAAACAATAATGCTTTCAATTAACACAATTATGTAGTAATCATTACATAATATGTCCACAAATCACACTTAACATATATCGGCCAATACAACTAATACCAAGTCAGCACACAAACTGGGAAATATCCTCTTTTGTTCAATTTCTTGATCTTTTCCTTTGAAACAATACAGTAATATTCATTTACAAAATCCATCACAATTTTCTTATAGGAAGCAACTTCGTTGACATCCCATATGCGATTCAACACATCTTGCCATTCAGGTGGAAGAGTGTTTATGAAAAATCGCACCATCTCTGACTGTGACATAGGATGACCATTCCATATGACCTGTTGAATTTTCCCGTTGACATCAATGACATGATCAATTAAGTCACCTCTCTCCCATCGATGATCAGTCAGCTCAACTATCAACTTAGACAACCTATCATTTTGTTCATCGGTAACTGCGCGAATAGGTGTGCGCAACCTTAGGAGAGGCATAGTTCCTGCAACAAATGCAGAACACATAAGGAATCACATTATAATCCACATAGACTTAATTGAAAAAGAAACAAATTATTTTCCTCCTCTTTTTTTTTTGGTCAACGGTCAATGGTCGTCGGTCGTCGGATCGGTCGGACTGGTCAAACTGGTCAAGCCGGAGGGCCGGCTTGAGCGACCCAAAGGCACGTGCCGTGCGCGTGCGTGGGCTGACGTCACGCAGACGGCGCGTGCCGGCTCTCTGCAGTTTGGGTCGGGTCGGATCGCCGGTCGGGTTGCCGGCCGGCGAAACGTCGTCGGCGATGACGTCATCGGTGACGTCATCCAAGCGGTTACTGACCGTTGGATGACGTCACGGTGACGTCATCACGTGACGTCAGCACTCATCGATCCGCGGATCGGCACGTGCCGGTTCGCCCGCCGGCGGCGTGCACTAGCGCGTGTGCCGCACGCGCTAAGCGATCCAGCGCTTCCGGGCGCGTCGTGCACACGCGCAGCGCCTTCCAGCCGCGCGTGTGGGCACATGTGGCGTCGCCCGGCAACGCTCGACGTATTGCCAGACTCGTCTCGATGTTGCCTTTCTTCCTATGCCATCACAATTTGATTTCTACTTACGAAAACTCGAAAAAATGGCCGAACAGCGCTCAGATGTCGGGATTTTTTGCCCCGATCCGTACGGCCGAAGTTCTTTCGCGAAAAATCCATCAAAAACATCAAATTGATCGGGAAAAACGTGAACTAGGGCTCTGATACCAATGTTGAGAATAACGAATCCCTGAAAACCGGATTCGACACCGAATCGAACCCCTAAATCAATGCGGAAGACGAAGCCCGGGAAAAACACGTATCATCGATCGTAAAGCATACCACGGATTCGAGCGTACCTTGTTAGCCACAGATTAAGCACCAACGCCGATAGAGGAAGAGAAACTAGGCCCTGTTCAATCCGAGGAAGTAAAATCCTTCGAGCGCTTCATTGTTTTCCTTTTTTTTGCTTTGAAGAAAACGAGAGAGAGAGGAAGAGTACGTTGAGAGAAAAAATGTACGTCTTTTTTCTAAAACAAAACGGTGTATTTTTCTCTCTCTCTTTTCCCTTTTATACCTCTCTCCTTCCACGGGCCTTATTCCTGTGGGTCGAGCTTCCTGGGCCCAACTTGGGCGGACGGGCCTTAAGCCCAATACTAATAAAGCCTTCACCAAGAATAGCTTATGCTACTATCCTATCGCTACAGCTTTTGACAAGTCTGTCAGATAAGCTATATTTTCCATTTTCTATTGACTTTTGTTTTCCTTTTTCTATGCACATCCACTCGACAGCGGCAATATTAATAAGCCCATGAGCACTTTGATGTTGAAACATCACCATTGACCTAATATCAATAGCATCTATTATTGGCGTAGGTTGATCTTTAGGTCTGCTTTTGCTGTTTTGGAAAAAAAAAAAAAAAAAAAAAAGACGTATCAGGACACATTGCGATCATCACCCAGTGGATCACACTATGGTTATCACGTAGTCCTTGATAGTTATTTTGAACATATGCAAATACCATAGTATATATTATATTAAGGGTATTTTGAAAATCATCAAAGGAATACTTACGAATGTTTTTCCAACAGTTACTACATCAAGATACAATCTAAATTCTATGTGCAAGAAGGCATATTTTAAATGTATGGATGCAATCCAAAGTCAAATAAAAAAACCATAGACTAATTTTCTAATGCATATTATATGAAATATTATTTTTTTCTACTTTTGTTGACACCTAAATTTTGACTATTTTACTTACATGTTCGTCATATAAAAATGTCAAAATTACATTAAGCATTTCATAAACATTACATTTAGGTAACAATAACATTTAGGACCAAAATTATCTTTAAAAAAATTGTTCTAAAAAATAGAAAACAGAAAAGAGAGAATATAAAAAAATAATTTGGTTGTGGGGGAGATTTTGAAAGATTTTAGATTTTGAATAATGGAGCTTTTTTTTTTTTTTGAACATATCCCCTCTTTTTGGAGGATAATTGTTGGTTGAGTGAATTATCTTGGAAAATCTTCACAAAAGATTTGAGATTTTGAATGATGGAGCCATTTTCTTATTAAGCGCATTTCCTCTTTTCCGAAGATAATCGTCGTCGGTTGAGTGAATATATGCAATTATCTTGGAAAATCTTCACTTGCAAAAAAAAAAAAAAAAATTTGTGGCGTGGGGAAGAAATTGGCAAAAGTATTCGTGTGGTTTCAAAGTGCGGGTGGAGTTTCGTTTGAAGGGGGAGAGGAATTTGCAAGGCTCGTGAGGTTTCATTCAGGGGGCTTCGCTTAAGAGAGAAGGGAAGTTGCAGCCACTCTTAGCGTATTGTAGTCTCCCATCGCAGCCACCATCTTCTTGACGCAACTTGCAACTCCGGCGACGCTGTTGTTATCTATTGATATGGCCTGGCTCCTGCACCGATGAGTTGCCTGGAATTCTTGCATTTCCGTTCGACACACCAGCCCTGCCCCCAATCATCATGATCGACTTTGCTCACACGTTTCAATCGCCGCCCCTTGCGTTCCCGAAGCCATCATAGGCGTCCATCGAGTTTCTAGCGGTGTCCGCAACACATTACTATTTCAGGCTTTTCAGTGAACTTTCCGGCGAACCACCTACAATCCGAAGAGTTTCTCCAATCGTTAGCGCGCAGCTTAAAACGTGCTGGACAAAACTTTTGTCAAACCTTTTTTTTTTTTTTTGGCAGGATTTCAAGTGATTAGCAATTTTTCCAGCAAGCAATAATCCCCAAGTGTTTGCGCTTGTTGTTGCCAGCTAAGTTTAGTGCCACTGTTGAAGTTCCAAGTCATCCTTGGCTTGTTCGGTTTTCCTATCATTGTCGAATTGTGCCGGATTGACCATGGATGTAAGCACCACATGCCAGTAATCGTCAATCTGTGGACTCATCTTCATCCTTTCATTGTTTCATTATCGGTCCCGCTTTTAGAAGTAAATTTTCTGAACTAGGTAATTTCTTCATCCTAGTTTAAGCTGGTTTTTTTTTTTTTAATTTACAATTATTTCCTTCTAATCATGATTGGTAATTTTGTTAGACATTATTCAAGTGTGAAAATTGTCATGTTGAGGATCACAATAATAAAAATACTAAGCTAAGAGACGTTAGATTAGATTTTTGATTATCATTATCCTTTGTGTTGAGTCGGGGTGAATTATCTTTTATGTGGCTAATTACATTTCTTTTGTTAATTTCTAATAATTTTTCTTATGAAATTTTTTAGGTCAGATGCATTTCATATCAGAATTGCCTTTGTAGGATAATATAGGAACGTAGGAAATTTCATGGTTAAGATAGATTTACTTATTCCTCAGTTTACATGATAATATAGTAAATATGATTCTAATAGAAAATTCATGAAAAACAGAAAAAAAAAATCATAAAGAGAACATGCATATAGAATTATCACGTCATCCATTCTATATCATGTAGCACATGCATATTTAGGATCATGTAAATTAGATTGCACACATATTGTGATGGTTCAAGTTATGTCATATGAATTGCCTCTCACATTAAATATATAAAAAAAATTAGGTGTCATATCATTTATAAATCATGTTTAGGGCATGCATTTTTTAGTTAACATTTTGTAAGCTTTTTTTTTTTAATAGAATAAACCTTGATAAAGTCGTAGTTTGTTTTGCTTAGGTTAGTCATAATTCTTTCAATTTATCACTTTGATTTAATGAATGTTATCTCATTGATTGTATACCCGCATGACCACCCTTTGAATGTTAGTGACTTAAGTTAAAATTAATCAAGATTGCTTACAAAATATTTTTTGAAATTAAAATGAAAAGTACCGAAAGTGCTAGTATAAATATGTCCCCGGACCTATTGGATCTCTAGTTTACTAAGGTAAAATATTCTCCCATACTTTGCTTGGGTTTCTAATCAACGCTAATTGATTAGTGGCGGCTCCAAATTGAGTAAAATTGCATGTTTAAATGGATTAATTTTTTAGTGTCAAGTTACGATTGGTAGGACTTGGGAGGGTCTGTTCTAAGTCTTTGGACTTAATAATCCATTAGCTTTCACTTGGGTAATTCACATTTGGGAAGGTCATAATAACTTGGTGACTTCACTGGGGATAAAGTTAAAACTCATAGTGGATATAAAACTTGTTTCTTTTCAAAAATAATTTTTTGTTTGGTAGCATGGAAACAAGGTACGCTCCTAACATGAAGTGTTAAATATTTTTGCAGAAAGGAGTTATAAGGGGAGTACTGCTTACCGACCTTTTATTTTGTAGGAATGTGTTGAGATTTAATGTTTTTCTTATTTATTGAAGTGTTGCTTGAACCTAACATCGGACTTGGGCCACATTTAAGGATTCTAGGATGATGTTGAGAAATGAGACAACCTTGAACATGAGACTACGATGTAGAGATTGCCCTTCTCAACCCCGAAAATTTTTCCTGGTGTTAAAATGTTTATACTTGTATGTGAAATACGTGATTATATGATTTCCTTTTGATTGAGACAGAGCTAAGAGGAACAACCTTCGTACGTGAGATTGCAACTAGTTGGACCATTCTCTTGGCTCTAACATGCTAAGCCTTGTAGTTTAGGTGTCGAGCCTCACATCTCATGCACCTGTCTATGTGGTTGTCATTTTTCTTTTGTAAAGTAAGTATTTTTATCTTATACTATGCAATCTATTTACTTTATTGCACTTTATTTTGGTCGATGACAAAAGGTTGATTGTGGGTCTTAATCTATATACAATGGGGAAATCTAATGTTCAATTCGTTCCAACTCCCAAGATCGAGCTCAAAGGGTAGTGCAATAAATTGAGTAAAGAAGGCCAAGATTATGTGAAGTTGATACTGGGATGACTCATCCCCCTTTCGGATATTGGAGTCCATAGTGGTGTTTTGCAAGCCATATCACACTTTTGGTGTCCTGGGACAGCTACTTTTATTTTTGGTAAGAATGAGCTAACTCTAACATCGGAAGAATATAGCGTTATCATAAGAATGCCCCTTGAGGTTGAACTTGTTATGCTACCTCTTGGTATGGAGCCAACATCAATTTTGTCTCAGTTTTTAAGAATTAAAATTGATGAGGTTAGGAAAATGTTGAAAGCTAATTGTAATGCATGCCCATTCTCCTTTTTGGCTAATCATTTTTTAAATCAATCTTCAATGCGGCAAAATGGTAGGATATTCATCTTAGTATTCTTTGGATTTATAATCTTTCCTCATCGAAAAAATGCTATTAATCCTTAGATTGCATAGTGGTTAGACAAGTATGTGCTGGTATGAACTTTATAAACATGATTTAAGCTGAGACATTTTTATCCCTCAATCGTTTTAAAAAAATAAAATGGAGCAAAAATCATGACTACATCTCTTGAACTTTTACAAATTTGGTTTTTTCTCACATGAAGGAATTTGGTCATTTCACACGTCAATGTGAAATTGATGATTCTAATCACCCAATAAAGAAATTTTCAATCTTAAAGAAAAAGTATATAGAGAAGTCATTTTCCAATTGGGTAAATTTTCTAAAAGATCTAGATCCCAAGGGCTTCCTTTGGTATGCTAAATGGTTCCATGTTAGTGTGGTTCGTTTTTCTCACAAGACAAATGATCCTAGTTCCATTGATGGGAATCATTGGCACGACATCTTACTACCCTTATAAAGTGGCCTGCTAGTATTGAGTGCTTCAAAATATCTCACCTCCTCTCTAGATAGACCTATTTCAAGCTTGCTTCGTGCATAAGGATCACAAATACTTGGACAAGATCAAATGCTTCGAAAATGTGTAAAAGGAATGCCACCCATAGAAGATAGTCGTGCTTAGAAGGTTGAAGGGAGAAGAGAAGACTTTTCATGCTTTGGATTATTATATCCACTAGCATAAAATCCTTCTAGCTCTACTTCCCATGATACCCAAGGTGACCGTAAAGCCCACTTGTAAAGCACAAATTGAACATATTGAAGAAACGGTGAAAATGAATGAGGCTCGTATCTCCAAATTGGTTTGATAGAACAAAAAGTTTCAAAAGATAGTGATCTCTCAATTGTATATGGAAAATAGTCACTAGATTTAGGAGTTTAATTCTAGCTTTAAGGTGTTATTTCAATTTCTTAGATTGATATTTTAGGAATTTAATTTCCTAGGGAGCTATTTTAATTTCTTAAGTTGATGTCTTTGGAATTTGATTTCACTTAATAATATGTGTGATCAACCATTGTCATGGACCAATCTCATTTGTCATGATGCATACTGTACCTTTTACATTTTTAGGTAACATTGATACAACATGGCTCGCCCAAGATTGTCAATCTATACTTGTTCTAGAGCAACAATGGCTGATAACACCGAACAAATGCATGTTGCTAAACAAGCTCGCATCGCTATCCTTGAAATGGAGATGAAGCAAGTCCTGAATGTCATTGAGCAGCTCTATAAACAAATCAATTCCCTTCAAGCAAACATTGTCCCACTAGCTCCGCAAGTTGAAGTATTGTTACCACAACATGCTCCCATGGCTAATTTGAGTGATAAAGGCAAGAGTACATCCGCAAGTGGTCCATCAACCTCTAATGAAGTCCCCATGATTAAAAACACTGACATGCCTCAAATTGTTGCTGATGATGAGGTACAAGTGATACATTCAGATGTATCGAAAACTAAGCAAGAAAAATGCTTGGTAAAAATTAAGGATAAACTTAAGCAGATATAGGGTTCACTAACCCAAAGGCTGACTAACCTATCTCATTATGCAAAGGTCAAGATGCCGAAGAATTTCAAAATGCTATACTTTGAAAAGTATGATGACACCTCGTGCTTGAAGATCTATCTATAGAATTATGTTGTCAGAATGACCCAATATGTTGACAATATACCCTTGATGATTCAACAATAAGCTTGACAAGGCCGGCACCACAATGGTGCATCATGAAGAATATTAATCTCTTAGAGACTTGGGAGGATTTGACTAACGCTTTCTTCAAGTAATATAAGCATAATATCGACGTCACTCCATCTCGAGAAGATTTACTTCGCATAGAAAAGAAGAAGATGGAATTTTTCAAGGCATATGTCATGAGATGGAGGACCGTGGCCACTCAAATTAATTTGAAGCCAATGGAGAAGGAGCTAATGGATTTGTTCATGAAGACACTACCACCCAAAAATCGAAATCGAATGCTAGGTTTGACTGATGAGTCATTCAATCATCTAATCCTTATTAGCGAGCGAATTGAGGTAGCTTGCATGATGGATAGGCGTTTGATCAAACCAGCCCGTATAGGAGATTCTCAACAAAGAAGGATAAGGAACCTATTGCGGAGATTAATGCAACTTATATTCAACCACCTCTCTCTACCCTGAACACCTAATAGGAAGGAGCACGACCATTCTTTGGCCAATAGAAGAACCCTTCCAGGTGTCAGTTCATGCCACTTCCTAAACCCTTGTCCAAGATCTTGCCGACCCTTTAAAAGAAAGGATTATTTGCTAAAGAGCCTAAGTAATCAAATCCCAAGTGTTTCCCTAACTATCATCCATCCAAGACATGTGCTTACCATATGGGAGAGGTAGGGCATTTTGTTGACAATTGCTATACACTGAGACACAAAATCCAAAATCTTCTAAATGCCAAGGTGGTCTCATTTTGCGATGCACAATCGAACATTCAGAATAACTTGCTCCTTGACCACGTAGAAGCTGTGAACATCATCTTTAGTTTTGATGCTAGAAAGAAGAGCTTGAAAATACATGATGATATTTATAATGGTTTAGTTCAAGCTGGGTATTATTTAGGTGTGGAAGAGCCCACCATGTTCTAGAAGATATAAAGAGTTAAGACAATGTCCAAGGAGGGGATGATTGTTTATGTAGATCATACTGGCATAGTTTCGACTATCACTCTAATCATTATTGATCTGGAGGATGAGTTTACTGATCTTGACAATGAGTTTACTGACTTGAATATTGAAGCTAGCAAGATCAATTCCCTTGCTCTTGACATGTAACCATTAGAAGATGTGTTGGATAATGATGGAATAATCATTAAGGACATGCCATTGTCTAATGATGAAGAAATAATTCTCGATGATATGCAACCCTATGTATATATGAATGATAAAGCGGTCCCCTAGTGCTATGATGTGGAGATAGATGTGGTCACTCGATCGGGATGCACCTATGCTCAAGCCAACTCATAACCTATTAAGTTGGTCACTAATGAGGAGGCTAAGAAATTCTTCGACGTAATTAAGGTAAGTGAGTATAATGTAGTGGACCAACTTTGTAAAATGCCAACACAAATCTTCCTATTAGAGTCACTCCTTACTTCATAGAAACATCAAAAGTCCCTAATGAGAGTCCTTAATGAGGTACACCTCTCAAAATCCATTAAACTTGAGAAGTTGAAGGAATTTGTGGGGGCCATTTTATTAAAGGACCAAATTGCCTTGTCAGATGAGGAGTTCCCAAAAGAAGGAAGAGGACATGGCAAAGCCCTCTATATCTTAGTCGGGTGTCGGAATACCTAGGATTCCCGCATACTCATTGACAATGGATCAACTTTAAAAATAGGCCCTCTAGCAACTCTGAAATGCCTTGGGTATGATTTAGGAAAATTTGCACAACTAAAACCTCTATTCAAGTATTTGATGGGACCAAGAAAGAAGCGGTTGGAGAAGTTGATTTAGACTTGTGAATATGACCAGTGCTATTTAATGCAATTTTTCAAATCCTCAATATATCTACAATATTCAACTTTTTGTTAGGTTGTACATGGATACATACAATAAGTGCATTTCCCTCAAATCTCCACTAGAAAGTGAAGTTCGCGACGAAAGGAAAACTTATTACAGTTCAAAGAGAAAATGAGTTCAAGATTTACCACAAGATAGCTATTTCTTATATTAAACCAGATTGTAATAGAATCTAGTTTTTAGGCATTCAAGTTGGCTTCAACCATTCACATCTCTCGAGGCACTACCCTACCTACTTAGAAGTATCAAAGTTGGTGGTCATGGTAGGCAAGATCATGGTGGGGAGTGGCTTTGCTTTAGGTGATGGTTTAGGTTGATATGGTTAGGGCACTTGCCAACCAATTGAAGCAAGGCATAAATCATACACGACTGAACTGGGTTATCGTGGTAGGGGTGGACGATCCTGCAAAGGAAGAGGACAAATTGGCTTCACCATGCCCCATATTAGGTCGACATTCCCTAGGCTTGCAAAGATGATGCATGAGGTAGAAGGGGTGATCAATACTCGTGTTTGATATTCCAAGCCTCCAAGTGCTAACATTGACATATGTAATGTTGTTCCTATCGGATGGGGAGAGGTAGATAAGCCTATTGCATCCACCATTTGATCCAATGGAAAAGATGGCGTGCTGAAGGAATGATTGAATTGTTCGAGGAGAATATAGTGTTTGCCATCAATGAAACTTGAGAGTAAGAGAATTTTAATTACTTGTACACTCCTTTGCGTAGGAGTTGTTATTACTTTCCTAATGTGCATGTTAGGATTTTCAGTTCTAGTATTTCTCTCATTTCGATAATTCAATTAAGATTAGAACCTTAAATGATCACCAGTTCAATTAAATGCTTTTTATGAATTTATTTATTAGAGAAATATATTCTTAATGACTATATGTAATTTAACTAATATTTTTACTTAGGGGTTTTCAATTCCTAATTTTTACTCAGATTAAACAAAATTTATTATGTTCTCTTCTTTCCCCTTCGGTTGAGAATACACCTCCCAAAGATCTTGATCAAGCAAGCGAAACTAGTCCCTCCACTTGACCGGGTGACTATCATGCAAAGACAAAATCATCTCGTCTGTCCAAAACAATAGCAACCTTCATCTAGACAACTGGTAGAAGATGAGGCTCTTTAAGAATGAGAGGCAAGGCATAAGACCAAGTATTCTAGTAAGACACCAAGCCTTATACACCAAGGCCATCTAATAAGCTTCCCTTTGTGTTGGGAGGGAAGCAGCAAAAGTCTGATACATTTTGCTCGGCGATCTACCTTTCACCTTGGGAGATTGCCTAGAGGGATGCTAAATTTGATCCTATAAACATATCCAGTTAGATGCGTGTTCATTCAAAAAACTTAAACCAGTAAGTTATGTACCAACTAGAATAAATCAACTAATCTACACCACACTATTCTTCGATGTGGGATTCTTTATCATAACTCACATGTATATCATAAAAATCTCCCCTCACAAGTGAAATCCCTCTTAATTCAAATATAATTCTACATCAAGATATGAAGTTTGCCACCAGAGCCTGCATTGTTAAACTAAAACAGCCGTTGCTCGGAAATTACGCCCAACTTCATCCACCAAACATTAGAATAGACCATCGGCTTTGATTCTTATTTGTTATGAGTGAACAGCAGAAATTTGATACCTTTCACCGGCAAAATTGCCAAAAGAGACCCTAAGTCCAAGCATATAAACATATTCAGTTGAACTCACATTCACTCAAAAAGCTTAAACTAGTAAGTTATAGACCAATTATGATATATTAATTATTTTATACCACACTAATTCTTCGATTTGAGATTTATTTATCATAACTCACATGTATATTATAACACTCTTACCTTCAATGTCAACATTAAGGCCATTAGTAAACCTAGTTAAAGGAGCCATAGTTTCCTCATTCATGTCTCAACACATCATCAATTTATCGAACCAGCTCATGTAATTAGCAACATTAAGAGACAATTGTTGAAGATTCCAAGTTTGATCCATGGATTGTCTTCTACAGTAGGGAGGAAAGTCTTTTCTCTTGCGGTTTTTGGTTTGTCTCAACTCAAATAGCTACGGGATTTTCACCTATTCGCTCCAAGTTCATCTAACTAGAGTGCCGGTAACACTTAACGAAGCCTGCAAGTTTCAACTCAGCATAGTGAATCTGACAACATGCATTTTACACAAAGCTTATACCTTGTGTTTTAGCGAAGCATTTTAACCCTGACAAGTGATCTGATAATGTTTGATGTGTTTGAGCAAAGCATAATCCATGCATTGTATAGTTAGGATAAAATTCATGATAGGATATGATTTATCCTATCCTACGTTTGGTACACGCTCGAGATAGGATAAAATTATCCCATGGGGGAGGTGGAATAAATGTGGATAGGATTTCCAATGTCCATAATAGGAAAGTTATCTTTCCCAAATGACAAACTTATTAATTAACAAAATTGAAATTATATTTCAATATAAATAATATTTGAATTCTAATTTAAATAAAAAATAAAAAATAATTTTTGTAATTAATCTTATTTTAATTTATATATTCAACTTTAATTCCATCTTATAATAAACATTCAATATATAAATTAAATATTTCTATTTATTATATATTTTAGGTATTTTTTTATTTTAGGTATGTTAATACAATTTACTATTTGATAAAATTTTATTAAAGAATGATGAAAGAGGAAAAAAGAAATAATAAAGAAAATATTATAAAAAAGAGGAAAAATAAAATAAAAATAGATTAAGGAATAGTGTTACGATAGATATTCACCATCTCCGTTTATGAACATCTATGTTCATATATAATGATATGCCATTTATATATATATATATATTTAAATATACATGATATGATGTGAATATATTCAATTTTAATACTGTGATTTACCAATCAAGGGATGGGATATAAAAAAATACTATGATTTCATATCATATTCTATCCAATCCTATCCCAATTAAAAATCCAAACAACCAAACATAGCCTTAAAAAATTCCATTCCTTGAGTGTGCTGTCAAAAGCCGACATTCCAAAGCATCCTCTTGTTTAAATTATTGGGTTAAACTTGGCATGAGAATTAAACATATAAAAGAAGAGATCTAGGATTTTTTTTTTGTTTTTGTTTTTATATGGTTAGCTATGGATCTATCTATGGAAATAACCTCGAATCATTATAAGTTACTTGTAAGTATCATTCACCAAAGTTTATTTCGTACAGTCACAATTATCAATTGAAATTGACTTAAATTATAGAAGATTACTCGCTTAATTCTTCCAACAAATTTAGAAGTGATGCACCATGATCTGATTTTGAAATTAAAAAAAGAAAATTAAAAGATACAGTTCGATCCTCTTTTCTCATATTTGGCATGGATATTTTTTTCCCATATAAAAGACCAATTTAAATGCACGTGATTGCTTGGCTGAGCTGAGGAATTACATTTAAAATGGGGGATTGCGGGGTATAAATTACACAATTCCCACACAATGCCTACATTTGTATCTGATTCCTATCACATTCATAAGTCAAACATGAAAAAGGAAAATGACTCTACAACATCGAAAGTGACTCTAGATAAACAACGGAAGGTGTCTGAAAAGTCAAAATATGAGAAAGGATTAAGAATGGCGAGGCTGGCCCTCGCCCAGGCCATGGCCGATTGGAAAGCTCGGTCTCGCTTCTTCCGTCTTTGATCATGGTGATGAGAAGGAGACAATCGTCGCCGCCACTTTTGGGCCAACCACTGTCGGATGGGTTGTTACGAAAAGGAGATCGCCGCAAGCGCGAGGGCTGACATTCCAGGCTCAAAAGTTTGAGTTCCGATCCAGGTGGCCGTTGTACAAAAGAACAAGCAAGAGACTTTGAAAGGTTTTCGTTGAGAACTGCAAGAAGAGGCCACATGCTTTCGATTCCATCAAAACCCACAAATAGGATTTTCAAGAAAACTCATAAGAGAAGTCTTGTGGATCTAATCGGACCAAGCAATTTGCCAACAACCTTCATGGACAAAGTGGAGATGCGTGCTCGGGATTTGAAGCTTGTGGTGGAGTAGGACCTCTCTGCCACCAACATGAACCCAAGCCAAAGTAGGCTCCCCATAACCAAGCCGTAGAGACTCACAATCACTCATTTTTTAAGCGGATGCTTGCTGGGCCTCGAGGGCTGGCCTCACTACATCTAGCCAGGGGAACCCTCATTGGGGCTCACTCTTGCCCAACTAAGCCTCACCAATGATGATCCTCACTTAGGCAAGGCAAACCCGCTTGGCCATGGCCAGTCTTAAATCTATTGTACTTGTACCACTTCAGTTTTAAAATTTTCAATTAGACCAATTCAGTCCTAAACATTTTTACATCAGTACTAATTCGGTCCATCCAGCCAATTTTGGCCTATCAGCGCTGACGTGGACATCGGCTAGTGACCGAACGCTGACGTGGCAAATTTTAAATATTTTTTATTTTTTTTATTTTTTTGAATTTGTTCATTTTTCTTTTTTCTTTTCTTTATCCTTTTCTTTTCTTCCTTCTTCCTCCTTGGATTATTTTGGCAGTGGCCAACAAGGGTTGCGGCCCTCGCCCAGCCTCTCCTAGGGCCACTGGTGAGGCCGCCTTCGCCCGCGGCAAGGCCAGGGCGAGGTTGGCCTCACCTTGATCCAGGCAAAGCTGCCTCGCTCGCGACCCTGGGCAAGCCGAGTGAGGGCCGCAAAGCCCTTGCCAGCTGCCGGCAAGGGTTGTGGCCCTCACTCGGCTTCACCTAGGGCCACGAGCGAGGCGAATTCGCCCGAATCTCGATGAGGCTGGCCTCATTCATATCCGGGCGAAGCTGCCTCACTAGCGACCCTAGGAGAGGCCGGGCATAGCCACTTTGCCAGTGACCTTAGGAGAGGTGACCTCGTCGGTCGATGGCAGGCAAGAGCTTTGAGGCCCTCACCCTAGTGGCTAGAATAGTCCAAGGAGGAAGAACGAAGAAAAAAAAAAGGAAAAAGAAAAATGAAAAAATTCAAAAAAAATATTTCAAAATTGCCACGTCAGCGCCAATAGGCCAAAATTGGTCGGATGAACTAAATTGGTACCAATGTAAAAGGATTTAGGATTGAATTAGTATAATTGAAAAGTTTAAAACTGAATTGGTACCAATGCAATATATTTAAGACTTTTTTGGTACTTTTCCGTTGGCTATCATGTATGGCAATTGTCAGAAAAAGAAAAAGAAGAAATGAAAAAAAAAGTACTTTAATAAAAAATAAAAATATTAAATATTATTAAAAATTATCTAAATGACATTAAAGTGAAAATTATCCAAAATGTCATAAAAACTTTAGCCATTTAAGTCCTAAATCTTTTTACTTTTTCTAACTTAGTCAATCTAACCAATTTTAGTAAGAATTCACGATGTGGACACCGATGCCAACGTGGACAAAATTTATTATTTTTTAAATATTTGTTTCCAAAATTTTAACTTTTTAAAATTTTAAATTTCTTTATTTCTTTATTTTTATTTTTTGGCACTCTTTTTTCCTCTATTGGTCGCTTAGCCTCTAGCGACAGGCTAGAGTCTACAATCAAGCGACTAGCAGGGGGTGACCTCACTAGTAGGCAAGGTTGCCCCTCGCCTTCTTTAAGTGAGGGTGAGGGCTCACCTTCACTAGCCTTTGGCAAGGGTGACCCTTGCCAACTTCTAGCAACCTTGCCAATCTCGAGCCTCGCCCATGGCCTCGCGAGGTCATCCCTCACCAAATCTCGACGAGGGCAACATCACTTGAGGCCAACCCTTAGTGGCCACTAGTTAGGCTCAAACTCGCTGAATTTGGCGAAAAGAGCCTCGCCCAAGGTTGGCGAGATCGCCACTTGCTTGGATCAAGTGAGGTGGCCGGTGAGGCCAACCCTTGCTTGAGGCCAGCGAGGGTGACCCTTGCTAATTGTAGCCTCTAGCCAATCCCCAAAGGCTAGCGACCGACAAAGAGGAAAGAAAAAGGAAAGAAAAAAAGAAATTAAAAGTAAAAAAAATTTAAAAAAAAAATAATAAATTTTGTCCACCCCAACACCAATCGTGTTGCATAGGCGGCTGATGCCCATGCCAATGAATTCCACCCAAAATTGGCTGAATTAACTCAATTAGTAAAAAGTAGAAATGTTTATGACTCAATTCGCAAAATTGAAAAGTTTACGACTTTTTAGACGATTTACCCGCCCCATAGGCCAGCCGGCGTCCACGTAAGCAATATTCGGCCAAAATTAGTTGGAAAGACCAAATTGACATTGGGTTAAAAGGTTTTAAGAGTAGATTCACACCATTATAAGGTTTATAACTAAATTGGCACAAATACAATAGGATTATGACCTTTCTACCTTTATTCCTGACAAGAGATTCTTTTAGTAAAGATCTATGAATCAACTACCTCCCCTCCGGATTTCCAGTCTGCATCGTGGCATTCAGATCCCTAGAGAGAAACACCTGGGGAACTATACTCAACACGGTAATTGCATGTGAAAAAATTTCCTGAAATCTCTACTCAATAGGTGAACGGTGAACTCCATGGCTGATCACCTAACCGAGTTTTCGTAGAAATAGTATCATCGTCGTCCTAATACAAATCTAAATCTTACCATCTTGTTGGGGCCCTTTTGGACATATGATCCTGGCAGGGACTCCATTAAAAGCGTAAGTGATTGATCTTCCTAGTTATATCCGTTGCCTGTACACAATCTTTCGCATGACACTTGCGACTATAATAGAGAAATAGAAGACAGCCAGCAACGCCTCAATAAGTAGAGACAAGAAGCGTTTGACCCCCCTTCATCATCCTCTTGAACTTGTCAAAATTGACCATCCCATCTCCATCAGCATCCACCTTCCTTATCATCTCCTGGCACTCCTCCCTCCTATTCCCTTGGCTCATTCCCAACGATGACAAGACCAGCCCTAACTCCTCCACTGTTATAACTGAGAGTGCTAGTATGAACAAAATAAAGGAGCTAGGGAAGAGAATAAGAACACAAGATTTATAGTGGTTCGGCTTAATCCAAGCCTACGTCCACTCTCCCACGATAACAGCCTTCTTGGCTGGATTCCACTATGCAATCAATAAGAGATTACAACTTCGAGTGCAAACACTTAGTAGTAGATCACACTATCTCACTAAGACACTATTTTGGTATTTCTCTCACGATTACAAACGTTTAAGCTCTCAAGAGACAAGTATATGATCAAAAGTCACTCAGACTTTGGAATTATAAATTCTACGCTCCGTCTCTTACTTGCTCATCGGTCCATGATCTCCTTAAATACTTCTCCACTTCCAAACTACCCGTTGGACAGTATCTCGGAGAATCGTCTTCCAATATACCCATTGGACAGCTCGTATCTAGAAGATTTGGTAGCCGTTGAGTGACAAAGGTAAAATCCCAATTTGATTCCGATCGCCCATACAAACGAAATCTTGGTTACCATAAGTAAAGCTTCTTCGTATAGAAAGATCTTGTCTTCAACATCCAATTATCAATCAATTAGATTGAGTCAATCAAATCAATCTTGATGTGGAATCCAAACCAGATCACTAGCCGTTGTATGATTGGGCTTGAGTTACGATTCATCGAAACTGGATGTAAAGTCTGAGTCTGTAGACTTTACAATCTGAGTCTGTAGACTTTACAATCTGGGTCTGAACATATCTGCTTCTGAACAGATTTAGCTTTAAGGTCTTTACCCAGTTCAGCTTCAGCATAGAATCTGTTTTCTGGTTCATCATTCACGTTCAGTCTGGAATTTGTCAGAGTGAGCAGACTTCTGATGTAGAAGAGACTTTGACACTAAAGTCTGGCAGTCTTCAGACTTTGAGTCTTGAGTCTGACAGTCTTCAGACCTTGACACAGAAGTCTGGAAATCTTCATAATATACTTTGGACATATGTTACGTTCAGTCTTCTGGTGTCTTCGCATTTTGACGATATCCTTTACATGTTCTATCATCTGCATGGTCTATTACCCAACCATCAAACATGTTAGTAGCCTTTGATTTATTTTGTCATCTTCAAAACATCATAAGGGATTTCCCTAACAATCTCCCCCTTTTTGATGATGACAAAACAATCTCTGAATATGTAGATTTGTAAACATACTTTTAAAAATATTAATTTAAATCAAAGGATATCATAATATAGCAAATAGATTGAGCATAACAATATATAGAAAAATAGTCGCAGCTCAATATTATGCAATAAATAATATCAACCAATCAGCACATATGCATATTCATATCTTCTCCCCCTTTTTGTCATAATCAAAAAGCGATAATAATGGATTCACGTAGAGAATATAAAATGATAACAAATGTGTCTGGCATAATTTCCAAAATCAGCTTTTATAAATCAAATATTAAAGATATGCAATATAGCTCACTTCGATTATATCAGCAAATATCCAATAAAAATCACTGATGCATCATAAAATTTACGTACACTTTCCTTCCATTCATAATAAGATCACGATCAATCCAAAAAGATTTTTCCAAAATTGATCAAAGCTCCCCCTCAATTTGTTGTCTTTTTTAGATGATCACGATTCTTTCCTTTTCTTTTGGATTCGATTTCTCCCCCTGTCATCATGACAATATTTGCGAATAGAAACAATTGTTGCAATTGTCGCAGGAGATATTTTCTGATTGCACCAAAATCTGCGAAGATTCGCAATCATCCTTCCCTTAAAGAATTTCCTGCAATAAACTCATTTCCCTTTTTGGTATCCATCAATTTGGATCCTTCCTTGACATTAGAGCAAAATATATAATCTCCATAAACAAATATTCTTTCTTAATTCATCATAACAAGGTATTCAAGGAAAGAATATTATGCACAAAGATATTTTGAAAAATAAATTCTCACTTAGTCAAAGCACAATAAAATCAGGGAGAATAAAATTCTTGAATATCTCAGAAAAAATATCTTGCAAAATTAGTATCACGTAGAATCAGATTTTTACTTTGCAAAATATGACAATTTGAGAGCATAAATTTAGACAAAATAATTTGAATTATCTCAAATAATTGCACGTATTAAATCAAATCTGAGAGTATAAAATCAAACCAAATAAATTCTTTTGTCTTTAAGCATGATATCAAAAATGATCACACGTATCAAGTTAAATCTCGAATCACAAAAATAAATCATGCGATTCTTTCTTCAATAAAAGAAAATATGATAATTATAAAATCTGAATCAATCAATGATATATCAAATATGAGAATTATTGCCTAAAAACATTCCTTACCAACTTCTTCTTTTCCTTTATTTCCTCGATTTCCTCATCAGATTCTGAGTCTGTGTCTAAGTCAGACTTTGATTCTGAGTCTATGTCTGAATCAGACTCAGATTCTGAATGTGCCATCAAGCATAGATTTTCTTGCTCATCACCTTTTTTTATTGTTCTTTTCTGGCCATTCTGCTTGTATTTTCTCCCATCGAAATATGGTGGCCTTGTGTTGCTTTGCCCTTCCATAAGTCCTGGTGCCAACATACTAGCCATAAAGAATCTTTAGCTCAAAAGTAAAAACACTTTTATAAACCGAGCACTTGGCTCTGATACTAATTGAGAGTGCTAGTATGAACAAAATAAAGGAGCTAGGGAAGAGAATAAGAACGCAAGATTTATAGTGGTTCGGCTTAATCCAAGCCTACGTCCACTCTCCCACGATAACAGCCTTCTTGGCTGGATTCCACTATGCAATCAACAAGAGATTACAACTTCGAGTGCAAACACTTAGTAGTAGATCACACTATCTCACTAAGACACTCTTTTGGTATTTCTCTCACGATTACAAACGTTTAAGCTCTCAAGAGACAAGTATATGATCAAAAGTCACTCAGACTTTTGAATTATAAATTCTACGCTCCGTCTCTTACTTGCTCATCGGTCCATGATCTCCTTAAATACTTCTCCACTTCCAAACTACCCGTTGGACAGTATCTCGGAGAATCGTCTTCCAATATACCCATTGGACAGCTCTGTATCTAGAAGATTTGGTAGCCGTTGAGTGACAAAGGTAAAATCCCAATTTGATTCCGATCGCCCATACAAACGAAATCTTGGTTACCATAAGTAAAGCTTCTTCGTATAGAAAGATCTTGTCTTCAACATCCAATTATCAATCAATTAGATTGAGTCAATCAAATCAATCTTGATGTGTAATCCAAACCAGATCACTAGCCGTTGTATGATTGGGCTTGAGTTACGATTCATCGAATCTGGATGTAAAATCTGAGTCTGTAGACTTTACAATCTGAGTCTATAAACTTTACAATCTGAGTCTGTAGACTTTACAATCTGGGTCTGAACATATCTGCTTCTGAACGATTTAGCTTTAAGGTCTTTACCCGGTTCGGCTTCAAGCATAGAGTCTCTTACGGTTCATCATTCACGTTCGATCGGAATTTGTCGAGTGAGCGGACACGATGTAGAACGACTTTGACACTAAAGTCCAGTCTTCAGACTTTGAGTCTTGAGTCCGACGGTCTTCGCACTTTTGGACACGTAAGTTTGGAAATCTTCATAATATACTTTGGACATATGTTACGTTCAGTTTTTTGGTCGTCTTCGCATTTTGACGATATCCTTTACATGTTCTATCATCTGCCTGGTCTATTACTCAACCATCAAACATGTTAGTAGCCTTTGATTTATTTTGTCATCTTCAAAACATCATAAGAGATTTCCCTAACAATAACCCCATCCCGGTCCCTGTCAAACACGTCGAATGCCTCCTTCAGCTCCACCTCCCAACCGTCACCTTCACAGAAATCACCGTCCACCCTCCTAGCCTCCCTCTCATTCGCATTGGCCGTGGATGAGGACTCCAGGAGGCCGCAGAACTCATCAAGGTCGAGACGGCCATCGCCATCAGTGTCAAACCGATCACTGCCTCCTCCAAGTCTGCATCCGACACGGAGATCCCAAGGTCTCTCAGAGACTCCCCCAGCTCCTCTCTCATGATGAGCCCATCGTGGTTCCTGTTGAACATCGCAAACAAGCTCTTCAGTTCCTCCCTCCTCTTGGCACTCATAGTCGGCTGCTCCTTCCTCTTCTGCAGCTGCTCCTGCTCTTGGGCCGTCACCACAGCGAAGAGAGACTTGAGTAGCACAGGGAGCTTCCTTAGGGGCACGTGGAAGAGTATGTTTCTAAGGGTAGCGATGAAGATAAGGGACAGCAAGAGTGCAGTGAGCAGCATGGCTGATATAATGGGAGGTTGATGGGAAGAAAAGCACTTAAGGAAGATGAGAGTAAGGAGGGAGGTGTGTATGGAGAGAGAGAGAGAGAGAGAGAGAGAGAGAGACCGCAAGAACAAGTTCTTTTATGTGGACGTGGTGTAGAGAGAGACCACAGGAACAAGTTCTTATATGTGGACGTGGTGTAGATGACGAGGAATGAGTCATGGGGTTGGAGTATTGACGTCCAACAACCTCGGATGCACTGTATGTGGCGTGCGTGGGGTGATCCCAACCAGCCGCGGGGAACAAACTAAAGCCCTCAATCACAACGATGGAATCGTAGCAAGCCAGGAGGGAGAAGAAATATTGTGCAAAAAGATTCATGTTCACTCTCGGTACAACACTCCCATCAAACTCCCACTACACTGCTTCTGGTAGTCAAATTGGAGCGCCGATCTTTTTTCCATTTTTAAGTGCTGGAGGTCACCCGTTCATATTTTTATCAGTTATGCGAAAACTAATGTAAGTTAGGATGTTGTGTAAATTTTCAGGTAGTCGGATCTCTGCACTTGAGCGCCTGAATTCATAAAAAAATGCATAGTAGTCATATATCTAGCACATCGCACCACTTCCCACCGTCATTTTTCGCCACACTAGGCATCTGTTGCGTCTTATGGACTCCTACACACTTGCCGCCATCATCTATGCCTCTCCCAATTCCATCGTCAGATACAACTCCACACATGAATTGTCAGACTTCTACCAGAGAAATGACCATAATGAGGAAGACCTTAATTTGAAGTCGTCAGTATTGGTCTCAACCAGAAAACATGGAACTAAGCATTAAAGTCGGACATTAAGAGGGTTCTTTTTGTATTGACAAGAATAGCATCAACTTTTGATATATGAGCAACGGTTGTGATGATCCGAACTAGTGGACAAATCTACATACTAATGTGATATATCGACTTCAATCTGTCTATTCTCTAATTTTTTGCGATGAAGGCCATTTTTAATCAGATTCCAAAACTTCCTATGCTAATATAAACAAGGGTTTTCTCAAAAGAACTCCCCCAAGACAATAATTAAAGAAATTTTATAGCTATTCATGCATTGACTCATATTATGTATGATCGCTTTTGGAAAGTGAATCACTTTAAATTAATGCTTCACATGTGCTCCCGAACCACTCGTTAACATAGTCCTAATAATAACCAACATCTATTCCAATTGAAAGGGAAAGGAGAGGGAAAAGAAAGAAACATGGAATGCAATATGAAGTGGTGGACGTTAACCTGTAAAACACGTAATCCTTCTACTAGGAAAGGAAAATGCGCAACCAAAACATATGTCAAAATAACACCAAAAGAGCGACAAAGACAACAATTAGGTTACTACAAATACAATATTATTGTTGTATGAAGAACATTACAATCATCTTTACCAAAGCTTAAGGAAAAACTTTATGGTTCGATGAAATTCAAGACATAAAGTCAATCAATCAGATTAATGTCCATCTGAAAAACTAGGGATACATATTAAAGCAATGCCAGAAGCAGAATGAATCAAAATTTAAAAGAGTAGGCCACTGGAGTATTTCTCATTTTGAATTAGCACCATGAACAACATGAAGGACAGATGTCAAAAATTGTATCATCCATGGCATATGTGAGAGAGAGAGAGAGTATCGAATTCGATTTCGCTCTGGATGAACAATTATGTTGCTAATCCAACAAACAGAAAATGGTTTGGTGACCTCAAAAGTACAGTCCAACTGCTAATTTTTCATCCACTGAATCTGCCGAATTGTTTACTAGATCTATCTAGCTCTTGTCTTGACAAACTTGGTTCTTGAAGCTCTTTTGTCCATCTTCTCTCTCTTCTTGCGAGTTTTATCATCTTCCAAGGCATCCTATATCATGCAAACACATGTTATGAATGAATCCATAAACCATTCAATGGAGATATGGCTGAGGCTAAAGCAAAAACGGACACACCTCAGAACCTGTTGGCAGAAATCCCTTAACAAAGCCAAAAGATTTATATGCTCCAAATGCAGGAATCTGTGTAAGGACAATGTTATGTAGCAGTCTTACTTGTGAGGGTTTTTTTTTTTTTTTCTATTTTACCAGAACACACAGAAATAAACAGAAATTATACAAAAGTTCCTGAGACTTTCGCTAAAAGGACTACAAGTATCGACTTACGAAATGAGCCACTAAGTGTAAAAACAAATGTATCTGCCCTAGCTCTAATACTCATCCATGTATTTCAGAGTTCATTCACATTACAAGTTGGCAGGATTAGTTCAGTTTTCATAGCAAGTGGACACTGCCATTAGACTAAATGCACTGCTTTATTCAATGCTTTGAGCAAAAATTGGATGAACACTCATTCTCAGCCTATTTTGTCAAGGCCTACTGCTCCACTTGTCATAACATCAGCACCTGCGAGTTTTGTTTCTTTTGTGTCCATCGTTATTCACCCTACACATATATTATCATGCATAATGTCACTGAAAATTGGGTTGAGGTCTGAAGGAAGGGGAGGCATAGTTAGAGTTTCACCACTGTGGATCCATGACATCTACACAAGAAAACCTCTTTATTCAACTTCTATGTCAACAAGATGCCTTGTTAATATAGCTTTAACTTCAGCATCCCTTGTAAACCTCTTAGCTGACTAATTAATCATTAGCGTCTCGTAAAAAAAAGTTCATTTACAGCATTCCTGAAAATAGAGGAATGCAGTTCAACTAAATAAGCTACACTTAGACCCCTACAAAGATCAAGCATTGCCTTCTCTACTTTATAGCAACATTCTGTCCAAAATAAACAAGAAGTTAAAAACACATGCATGAAGAAACCTGTGAAAATGGTCACATAGACTGGTGGACCAAATTTATAACCTAAAGGAGGAACTAGAGGCAACTAAGAGTCTAAGACTATCTAATGAGCTGGCACAAAGAGTTACCAGATTCCTCCACAAAAGATTTTGCCACCAAATCCATTTGGTATGTATAACAAAGAACGAATCATACCACCAAATATGTGTACCAGAATTTCCCTGAAATGATGGATGCCACTTGCACAAAACTTGTAATGAAGATCACGTCATGCAGATATCTGTGGAGCAAGAATTAGCAAAGAAAACTCCGTCATTTTTATCAAATTGATATCATTGAAGAACAATGCAGTTGGCAAAATTTATGCTCAAGAATATAAGATTGTTAAATAAATGAAAGATCCCAGAAGTAGCATGGCCATCTAACTTCTCAAACTTCATTGACAATTGCATAAATTCACTACAAAACAATCATATTACACCTCTTATAAACCTCAGGGTAATGCATCCTGATGAGTCAAAAATGACATGTTATAGAGCAATTATTTTAAGGAGCAGAAATAGTACATTCTAAAACTTGAAGCAAAAGTGCATTTGTGACAATACCATGCCAAGCATGCATTACCATTGGTTCATCAATGAAAGATTTCACCAAGACTTCTTACTGGACAGGACAGACAACAAAGAGAATTCTCAAGAAATTTGTCCAAATAAAGATTCCTCTACATAAATAAAGGTTTTGAAAATGAATGTTGGCTTCTATCTTGCTGATATAACAATTGCATGGGTAGACCTATAAAGGTGACCTCTTCAATAATTTAATTAAATGCCGATGAACACTCATATACTCATCTGTTTGATCGATATCCACCAAGCATTACTCAAGATTTGTGAAAAAGGAATATCCAAGTACATATCACCTCCATCTAGTTACCCCAGATCTGGTAATAAGATTCACTGGCACAATAAGATTTGCTAATTTTGCAAAATAGGGCATAACATGATTAAATATTGTTTTCTATAAAAATGGAAGCTCGCTTCAGCTGAGTAAAGCCCAAGTACATAAAAAACACCTTTGACTAGCACAATTGTTTTTCATTTCCATTCTCTGGAAAGAAGAATGAGGCATGCCTTTGAATATCCTTCAGGCAATTATGTGATTAAGTGTTATACACATTCCTAAGTAAAGAATCAGTGAGTCTTGCCTAATTAGGAACCTGGAATATCACCATTCTCAAACACACAAAACAGATTTTAACATTTAGATAAATATCTTTTCATTTCTGGAGAAGTGACATGTATCTTAGAATTTAGCTAATCTTGGTGATGGGAAAGGTATGAAAACTAAGGAATGTTTTGTGTTAAATATTTATTTCTTTGTTGAACAGTCTTCCAACATATTGCAAGATTCTGTAGAAAAGTTATGATTCAGCAGTCCAACTTTTCATATAGCATATCTGAAAATTCCCTACAAAACTACATAAGATCTTTCTTAAAGTCTCCCCAAGAAGGAATGCAACTATGGTGCAATGATGAGCTTTATATTTAAGATCATTAATGTGCACCAATAAAGGGAAAAAAATGACAACATGACATTGAAATATACCATAACATAAGGAAATAATCATTATGTTCTGTCTGCATGTGCAGCTAGGTAAGGGCACACATGCATTTGTGTGTGTGTGTGTCTGAGAGAGAGAGAGAGAGAGAGAGAGAGAGAGAGAGAGCTTACCCACAGACTCCACCTGTACTCATGTCGAATCCACCGTCTAGAAGCTCTCCATCAGAATAAGTAGGCTGGGCCATTTTAGCAAGTTGCAGGTATGGAACTGCATATGATGCAGATGTGACTAGCAGCCCAACCCAATGTTTCCAGGTGAAAGAGGAGTGAAAGATAAGCATTCTCACTAAAATGTATATAACCTGCATTGTTGCGGCAAAAAAAAATATATATATCAACACAAGTCAAAAGGCCAGCTGCCAAGCAAGCAGTAACTAATTCTACAAAAGACCTTGTGATCAAGAACTGGTCACCGATTCAGAGGGAAAATATCATGAATTAAGTTAAAGTAGCATACAGTTTGCATGTCGTTAATTGAGATATCCATATGAAACAAGAATTTATTATCATTTTACTGCAGCTAACAGAATCAACTGACGTTTCTATCAGGGTGCCAACTTGGTAAATCTTAATCATCATCTGTAAAAAGTTGGCAGTTAGAAACGACTAAAAGTTGTCATAAATTAGATGGCAGCAACAATCACAAGTTCAAGTAATAGTATCAGTAAAAGGCAGCCTTCTCAAGATGATTTTTTCTCTGAGAGAGGCACACCATTCAGTCACATAAGTTGGTTCTTAGTATTTGTTCCATACTAAATTTCATTTTACGTGAATGCATTCGAAAAGGTACCAGCATATGCTCAACAAGGATCGACACAGTCCAATATCTCCACTGCTCACATGGTTAACACCTCCTTGTATTTTAACTGATGTTATTGGTTGATGTGTTGCAATCAAGCAAGCAGAGTTTAAGGGAGAACCGATTGGAGGAAGGACTTGAAGGAGTATCAAGAACTTGAGACAGAATGCAGAAATGTCATATTTACCTAAACCTTGGTGCGACAGGATTTTTATCTCTGCAACCACAGGAGAAAATAGACACTAAGGTAGCAAGGTTAAGTACAAGTTTGGTCTCTCAAAGTTCTTTATCCCTCTGAACTCGCAATGTAGTTAATTTGCTCTCTCCAACTCAGTTTCTTGGGAAACTTTGCTGATAAGTTCAAACGGACACTTTCATGAGGCCCATTGTTTGTCTATATGGATCATAAATCCTTCAAAAATTTGGCAAATTTCATTTAAACATGGTCAAATTTGCTAGGACTCTTGTAAGACAAGTGAACATCACTGATTTTTATAAGTCAAAGATTAAATTTTTTGGAGAAATAAAAAAAAAAAATACATACATACATTGTGAAAATGGTTCAAGTAGAGGGACCAAAGTCATACTTAAACCAAAAATTGACAAAATGGACCAACCAGATTCTAACTAAAAGAACTAGCACAACCAATAAAAGTAGGCCACCCACCAACTCCATCCCCTCAAGAAACCCTTGTCCATATGGGTTTGCTTCTATTTCTTCTTCTTCCTGAGTTTTTCCACATCCCCTATAATATTACAATAGGAAGCCCAATGGTCCTGGTCCCAATTCTCCTCCTCATCTCATGCAGTAGAGAGATTGCATAGGAAAGTCTTAAGAAGATATAATCACAACCAATTGCAAGAAGTCCAGAGTTTGTAGACATAACACTAAAGGTTCTTCCACAAACTGAAAGCTTGCCAAAATCCATAAAACTATTAGATGCAGGATACATGTAAACCTTCAAAATGTCTTTACCATCACAAATCTCAGCAATTTCCAAGTACCATTTTGAATATATCTCCATCTTATCTTCAACCACGTACTTGACCTCAGAGCTTTCAGATTTACCAATAGAACATCAACATTTACCAAAAGAAAGTGCACATTACAATAGAGATCATGTCATGAAACTCCAAGTAGAATCTAATCTAGTAGTCTCAAAAAGCTTTCTACTAGCATGTCTATGATATCATCATGATTACAAGTACAGACCATTTAATAATCCTTCAAGAATCTGAAATGAAGGATCATTTTTTGTGTGTTGCAATTAGCAAAAGAAGATTTTAAGGGATGAACGACTAGGAAGGAGGAAGAAGAACTTAAGAGAGAACCTAAAATTCATTCGAAACCATCAGTAAAGTTACCAGTACAACTGACGGAAGCCCACCAAACAGATCCTAACCAGCACAATCAGCAGAAGTGATCAAATTCTGCCACACTTCAAGCCCTTCACTGGGCATCAAACGAAACTTCCACGCATAACATCAGAAGTGTAATTTCTAACCCCAGCAGCAACAGATGCCATTCCCTGACTCACCTAAACTCGTTATACTCAACTAAAGAAATATCTCAGCATGGAATCTTCAGTACACCTCAACCAAAACTACCACCAAGAAATTCATCAAAGCGTGACAAGAACACTCCGAGAGAATACTAAAATAGTCCCCCATCACAGTTTCTCACCAAAAAATATCGCATTTCCCGCTTCTTTCTCATCTCATTAATAAAAGAACTCGCATTTCTCCAATTAGCTCATTCAAAATTTCACCCACAATGCATCCGCATCAAAAAGGAACCCGAGCCAATCATCAGCTCCAAGCCCGCAACTTTCCCCGCCCAATGATTAACCCCGACCGACCTTATTCTCGCCAGAAAACTCTCATCTCAAAGCCTCCCGCGCTCGCTCCAACCAAACATCCACCACAAAATTCCACCGCCGACGCACCCGTTCCGAAGAGTAAACCCGAGCCCATAGCTCGTCAGGTTCGAACATACATATTTCACGCAATTATCTCGCCCAATCGAAAGGATCGAAGGATCAAAAACCGAACTTGAAATGCCCCAATCAAGAACCAGTCCGGTCCCATCAGATTTACCAATTCCTCGAGCGATCGATTCGGGCAAGAGCGAATTGAGATGGAGGGGGAGAGAGGAGAGAGGAGAGAGACGTACGTTGCAGGCGATGATGAGGTGACGGAGCCTCGCCATGTGGCGCGAGTTCTCCTCCTTGCGCTTCTTCGCTCCTTGATTCGCCATCTCTCTCTTTCTCTCGCTCGCTCGCTCGCTCGCTCGCTTTGAGCTGGATACGAGGTTCTTCGATTGCGTTTTAACAGCAGGGGGGGATCGCACGGTGCTGTACAAGGATTCGGTAGGAGAAATGGGGGAAGGTGAAGAGCTCTTTTATTTTTCTTTTATTTTTCTCTTTCTTTCTTCTCTTTTTCTTCTTTTTTTTATAAGTATACTAAAAATCATAAATCTCATCATAAAATAATTTTATAAAAAAATTTAATCAAGTACTAAAATTCATTAAATTGATGCAAGCAAGTTATTTAGATAATTTTATTTAATTTACTAACTGAAAATGCTAACATAACTATTCTTTATCATTTTCTCTATCTTGTATGGCAATGAAGTGAATAAAACATGAGGCCTAAATGGACATCATTTTGATCCGAATTTGATATTTTAATCTGAATTTTATTTAAATTAAATTTAAAAAATTAGTTCAATTTAACTTTTTTTTTAAAAAGGAGGGCTTGTAGCCCTCGCTATCACTGCCCCATTATGGTTGAGTCTCGGTGATGGCAAGAGATGATCAACCAATAGCTAAGGCTTGACAATGCTCCCTAGCCTTCTCGACAATCATGGGTCGACAATGAGGGCCACAAGCCCTCACATGTTTTTTCTTCTTCTTTTTTCCCCCTTTTTTTCCTCTAAAAGTTAGCTTATTTTTAATAAAAATTAAATAATTTTTTTATAAAAAAATTAAATTTGAACCAAAAAATATCATTTTGCCCAATTCGTTGTCATGTAGAATAGAGAAAATAACAAAAAAATGTCATTCAAGTTGGACATAATTAATTAAATAACTTGATTGTACCAATTTGACATATTTTAAAACTTGATTGCATTTTTTGTAGATTTTAGGATTCAATTGGAATTTAGTGACAAATTTTAAGATTTTCAATATACTTATCTCTATTTTTAGATATATTTTGTTTATTAACCTTTAATTTCTTTCGGTTGATAAATTTTTATTTAGTGTGTAACTAAAGTTATATCTAATTCTTAAAATTTTTAGCATTTTTGTCAATTTAGTAGCTCTCAAAATCTAGTTGTCACTTAACATGAAATATTTGAATTATTTGAAAATATTCAAGTTATGACTTATAGGACTATATGTAATATTATCGTAATTTTTTTAAAGTCAAAATGTTTTGCTTTTGAATTTTGAAGGTAAATATTAGAAGTAGAAATTGTTGAAGATACCATTGTCCTGAACTAGTTGATCTTGCAACTTCGATTGATCTTGATGTTGATTTTGATTGATATTGATTAGTCTATTGATAGCAAACTAGAATTTTGTGTATTAGGAGACCATTTCCTTTATTCTATATATTCTTTTCTCCCTTAGCTAGTTTTTTTTTTTTTTGGTTGATTTCCCTTAGTTATTTTGATCCTATGTATTATAAATACAACCCAAAGTGTTTACACTATTGATTAGTGAAAGCAATACATAATACATTTCTTTGTCGTGATCTAACCTCGGATGTACCACTTAGGTTTGACTAATGGATTACTAAGCCTAAACTTAATTCGGGCTATCTCAAGCCCATAGCAATTTGCAACTTAAATTTAAGTATTTTAGCATGCAAATGAATTTTTTTAGGAATCATCACTAATCATTTTATAATAGATCGATTATACATCTAAGTAAAATAATTTGAGAATTATTATACTCCTACGAACTAAAGAATTTGGGTGTGGGAACTTATTTACACTATATTTTTCTAATACCCTTTTGGCATGGTTCTTTTCATGAAAAAATGTTTATCAAGTAACTTGAATTCATTTTATTACTCTATAAGATGAGAGGTAACCATGCATGTGTGCAATCCATCAATTTAACACTCAATAAAATAATAAACAAATTGCAATACTTATCTTATAGTAACGGAAGTATCTACAATATTAGCTCAGAATTCATATCAACAATCCTAGATATGATTTCATACAAAAATGTTCAATTAAAATGACATGCAAAATGCAACCCAATCTATTATTTGTAAGGAAAAGAATAGATTGTCATTTCCAAAATTAATTATATTCATGAATGAAATGTATCTATTTCATCCAAGATTGATGATCCTCTTTTTGACTCGTTCCTTCATTTTCTCATGGAAATGAGAAACTTCATTTGCCTTTCGAGAATGACATCTTACACAAATTGTAATGAGACATGCCACACATTACACTTTGGAATCTAGATGATCTTCTTCTAACATGCCCCCAGTTTCTTATTGACGTGCAAAGAAATGGCTCAAGACAAGTAAGAAGATAGGTAGTGTTTACTATTTTCTTCACTCTTTAGAGATATCATCACAATCAACTAGGAAATGATTCTTTGTCCCCACATCTATTTTTCCTTCGGATATATGTTCCCAAATCAACGGGCCCACTATCGCTGGAAATTGACGTACTATTTTCAAATGCTTCTCTATTATAATAAGCAGTTCAGTTGTGCTTTGAGACATGAAGTAAGTGAGTTAGAAAAACAAACAGGGCTAACATAATGCATGATTTTGGAAATGGCTTCAAAATTATTTTTTTAATTATTTTTTTAAAATTTTTTTGGGTTAGGAGGACGATGAAGCCTAAATCTTAGAATTTCTCCATGGATGATATTTTTTTTTTCATCATTGAATATCATCACTGGGCTAGTTTGGTGTACTTCAACACATCCTCAAAATTAGAAATAAAATTGTAATATTAATAAATAGATTCAAATGAATTACATTATTGGAATGAAAATTGCAAACAATTAACCCCTAAAAATGAAAAACCATAATTGAAACTTCAAAAAGCAAGAAATCCTGAAGGCACTTGAAACCTTAGAAAGTATAAACGACTCATCTGTAGAGGAGTATGAAAATGAGAATTTCTTCGCTCGGTGATAGAATTTACACCTCCATCATGGTTAGGCAGAGAGTTCTTCTTGACATTTGGCTGATTATCACTGAAAGAGAACACCTTTGTATCCAAGAGAGTTTGGATCTTATGCTTCACGACAAAGCAATCATCATTAGAATGCTTCACCCATGTGATAGTCACACTTTTCGGATGGTCATAATTAGCGAAGCAGGGTTTGGACGCTTTGGATCATTGGAAATCAACCCTTCCTTTTGGAGGATTGGAAATCAACCCTTTCGTTTGGAATTTTCGTCTAACCTGCGAAGCCACGAAAACAATCTATCACGGAGAGCACCAAGGGGTGTTCGACATTATGCAAGGCTGGTAACGTCGTCGTTCACGAGATGGAGTAGCTGCAGTTTTTTTGGTGCAAAATCACGGGCGGCTTTGTCGTCACAATGCGGGTCTCCTCGGTTCAGCGCAAGCTGTAGGGACGCCACAATAAAAAAACTGTAGTAGCTCATCATCATTGAAAAAAGAAGAAGCAACGTCGGGGTGATCGTGTGGATGCTCAATTGAGACCCAACAACAAGCTCAGTTGTCGCAGGCAAATTCCAGTCGAAACTCCAAACTGAAGCGTTAGAGGAAGAACACGACTCTCTCTCTCTCTCTCTCTCTCTCATGTGGTCGTGTATATCAATCGTGGCCTCCTCTCTAATGCGTGCACTCTCCTCTTTTTATAGATGAGGACAGTTAGGGCTTTCAAGGAAAGAAATATATTGTGAAATATATCTAGGGAATCATGTACACCTCCCATACTAATTCTTTCTTTACGTTGACCAAATATATATGCCCCCATGCAGACCGATAACTGCTTAGTGCACCTTCCTTTTATTTTTTCTACTTTATTTTCCATATATTGCATGAATATATGAAAGATCCACCACTATATCATCGAATAGACTAGAAGAATAAAACAAATCCTTTTTGAAATATACCTATCTTTCAATTGTAAAATTAATGATCATCCATCACCGATCTAATGCAAATGTAATAACAAAAATAAATACTCCTAAACTACATGCTATGCAAATTAATTTTAATATTTTTGTTTAGGGTTTAATCATTAATTCCTAATTTTCTATGCAATAAATGAATGACCGAATTGGCAAAATTTATGTGTCAACATTCTTCCAATATCTTTGCTTTCACTTACTTTTCTTGCATGATATAAGAGCGTTCTTTATGGCTTCCGCATATTGATTTTTTCCAAGCCTCAAAGCCTTTTCTATCGCCTTTTTCCGTCTAAGCTACCATCACCTTTTTCTATCCAAGCTATAGAATTTCTTCCACCTTTGACTTACTTCACACACAACCTATGAAGACTATTTTTTGTTCATTCCATTTTCATAAAAGGAGAAGGACCGCCTCAAAGTCCGGAATGACCCAAGACTTAGAAGTTTTTTCCAACAATCAAGGAATGGAAAACTTACCCTTAAATAGGTAATCACCACCAATAGATGAAAACCAAATTGCAGAAGGGAGCCAAATATGGCCCAACAAAGGGCGCCAGACCCAAATCATCCCAATACAAGGCATTTTCTTAAGGAACTATATGTGCAGTGGATCCCTATTCAAGTCTAGCCCACCTAGAGTGTTATGGGCCCTACGAAAACGGCCTATGCAAAAAATAGTGGACCAAGTGTCAAGTCAAGAGGAGGCCCAACTTTTGCCATTGGGCACAACCCGGCATCTGACATGGGTTGGCCGTATCGGAACCAGGCTAGTTCGAGTCCAATAGGTATCCTTTACCTAGGATTCAAACGTGGTTTCTTCCTCTTCATAAGAGCCTCTGGTAGCCAACAAATGTTGGGAGATCCCTTGTACATGATTGCCATCGATGATCTTGAGCTCTGGTTGATTTCCTAGCAACTTACGGGATTGGAGAATTACACCACGTGGTCTCGAGAGCTTTGGCAAGCTTTGACCACAAAGGACAAAAAAGTCTTCATTGACAAGTCTGGCCCCATTTCAATCAACGAGTGCCTCATGCGACATTGGAGGAGGTGCAACTAGTTGGTACGAACATGGATCGGCAACACCATCTCTCCCAAAGTGGTCGTTGGACTACCCCTGACCAAAGATGCCCAAAAATTTTGGGAAAGCATATGGGAAACGTACGAGATGCTCAATAGGGTTAAGATATTCTCAATAATCCAAGCCCAATCAGAGCTAAAGCAAGGAAATATGTTGGATTTTTGCAATTTTCAATTGACTATCAGCACTATGGAACGAATTGGAGGAAGCCTAGGAAAAATTACCAAGGCCGGAGGAAACCCTAGCTCAATATCGAGCAATCCATGAGAGAGAATTTACCTTTTCGTAGTCAAATCCTTGCCATGGAGCTAGTCCCTTCCCCTTGCCAGATTTACCAGCTCGCGATGCAAAAGGAGGTTCAGCGGTTGATCTTGTCGAAGTATCTCAAAGTTAATAATAAGGTTGTCCTTGCAACCAAGTTGACGCTAGACCAACACCTGCTTGCGACAAGGTCCGATCCAATCATGGCCATCTCAAAGGCACAAGGAGGAAGGACTCGTGCAAACCATCACCTTATTTTCAAACGGACGGACGAGATGGCTTTGAGAGAGATCCGACGGCACAAGGTGCAAATGACCAAATTTAGGGATGAACGGCTTTGATTTGGTCACACGATCGGATGGCTCATATTACCTCATGTGATTTGACGGCTCAGGTTTCATCCTTACGGCTCCTCGATTGTACAACTCACATCATGCCACGTTAACTCTAGCATAGAGAGGATCCAATGGGCAAAATTCCTCCACATCTTCCAATAAACTCACATAATTTCAACAAAGGAAAAGGTAAATTGTGTTATTATTGCAAATGCCCTTATCATACTCAAGATAATGATTGGAAATTACATGGAAAATTAATGGACAAAGAAAAGAATGAGTGAGATGTCTCTATTGTGACACATGCCAAGGTTCTTAGCCTATCAGTAAGGATCAACTTTAGTAAATAATGAGAGCTCTAAGCCAACTAGACACATAAGATACAATGACTGGCTATGCAGATACTTTTCACTGCTCAAGCTCTATTTCAAGTAAAGTATGGATTATTGATTCAAGTGCTGGTGATCATATAGTCTACAATAAACATTTTTTTCTCCAAAATTCATGAATCATCTTCTCATACCTCAATACGTCTTCCTAATAGAGATGACATCTTTGTAACCAAAATTGGAGACGTTCAACTTCTCCCTCCATCAATCTCAAAAATGCCTTACTCATTCCCAACTTCTAGTTTAATCTCATCTCTATATCCAAGCTCTATAAAGACAACTCTTGTCGAGTCGTTTTTAATTTTGACATCTATTCCTTTTAAGCTTTTTCAATTGGGAAACTTATGGGCTTGGGTAACAATCATGTGGGACTCTATTTTTGGGCTACTCTTCTTGAAAATTTTAATGTTTTGCATTTTCCTTTGAATAAAGGCACTTTATGTATTGCTAGCATTAATGAAAATATTTTATCTCATCAGTGTTTAGGCCATAGTACCTCTTTCCTTCATCCAAAATGTCAAGTCTGCCCTTTAGCTAAATAATCACAATTACCCTTTCCACAAAGTAGTTCTTCATGCCAGCATGTCTTTTTCTCTTCTACATATGAACATCTAGAGACTGCACTACACTCCATTCTATGATGCATCTTGTTTCTATCTCACAATCATATATGATTATACTCGAGCAACTTGGTTATTTTTTGTGTAATCAAAGCACAAATCTTTTCATATCTTAAAGTTTTTCTCACCCTTGTTAAGAATCAGTTTCATCAACCAGTGTAGTGAATTTGCATTGATAATGCCCATGAATTTTTTAATCATGAATGTTCTACACTATTCACTACAAAGGCATTCTCCATGAAAGTTCTTGTATATATACCCCTCAATAAAATAGTGTTGTTAAAAGAAAACATTGTCATCTCCTAGAAGTTGCTTATGCCCTTAAAAACCAAGCTTCTTTACTTGACATGCTATGGGGAGATTGTGTGGTCATGATAACATACCTAATCAATTGGATATTGTCCTGGATTCTCAATGGAAGAACTCCATTCAAATTGTTTTTTGGGAAAAATCCAAATATTCGCCACCTTCTTGTGTTTGGTTGTTTGTGTTATGTGTCCACATGGGCCTTTGAGACAAATCGGGACCTCATACATTAAATATGCATTTATGAGATATCCTAATCTTCAAAAGGGATATTTGGTATATAGTCTTTTTGTCAGAGGCTTCTTTATTGGTAGAGATGTTATCTTCAGTGAAGATGTTTTCCCTTTCCAAGAAGAGCCATCTTCTTATCAACAAAATGGTAGAATTTCTGAACACCACCCATTTTTAACTAAAGAAGATATTTTCACTCCTCCACCGAAGGTGACTCCACATATACATCTCCCATGGCATCTTCAACTTCTAAGTATGATGTGGCCTCACCATCAAATATAAAAAATATGGTTCTACATGTTTTAGAGGAAGTGACATTAGCATCTCCTATAGCTTCTTCATCTCCGACATCTTCGGTTGATATCTCTCCTAAATCACATGGGTATGTCCCTTTGCCACACCAATTGCTCCTCGACGTTCCACTCGTACTACATGATAACCCACATGGACAGCCAATTATTTTTGTCCCACAATGAAATCGTTTGGTACACAATATCATGTCTCATCCTATGTTAGTTTTGCTCATCTTTCACCTTAACACAAGCGTTGCATTAGTAGAATATTTGAAGAACATGAACCATCTTCATATAAAGAAGTTGTACAAGACCCTTGTTGGTAGCAAGCAATGGTAGATGCATTGCAAGCTCTTAGGGAAAATAAGACTTGGGATGTGGTTCTTGTATTGACTCATTGAAAATCTATTGGCTGTAAGTGGATATACAAGATCAAATACAAGGCAAATAGCTCCATTGAGCGTTATAAAGCACGATTGGTAGCAAAGGGGTTTACTCAACGAGAAGACTTTGATTACACTAAAACATTTTTTTCCAGTAGCGAAAGAAGTCATAGTTCATTTTTTTTCTTTTCTATTGCCACTCTTCATGATTGGCCCCTTCATCAAACGAATGTTCATAATGCGTTTCTTCATGGTGATCTCAAAGAGGAAATTTACATAGAACTTCCACCGAGATTACGTGGACAAGGGGAGAATACAGTATGTCGTCTCCATAAAATTCCTATATAAGCTTAAACAGGCTTCTTGGCAATGATATGTCAAATTTATCAATGCACTTATAGTTGCCAAATTCAGATAATCTAGACATGACTATGCCTTATTCACATGGAGTCAAGTTACATCATCAATTTATTTGCTCATATACATTGATGATATACTTATTATGGGTAATGATGAAAATGCCATTGAGAAGTGTTGGGAATAACGGATTCCCGAAAAGCGGATTCGACACTAAATCGAACCCCTAAATCAATACGGAAAACGAAGCCCGGGAAAATCACGTATCACCAATCGTAAAGCACACCACGGATTCGAGCATACCTTTTTAGCCATAGATTAAACACCGACGCTGATAGAGGAAGAGAAACTTGGCCTTGTTCGATCCGATTAAGCAAAATCGCCTTTGAAGGGAAGAAAAACACGTTGTATGCTTTTACTGTTTTTCTTTGGAGAGAGAGAGCGTGCAGGAGAGGAGAAGACGTACATTGATTATCCAAGAGGTGTCATCTCTCTCTCTCTCTCTCCTACCTTTTATACCTTCCCCCATCCACGGGTCCTATTCCCGTGGGCCGGGCTTTTTGGGCCCAACTTGGGCGGACGAGCCTTAAGCCCATCTCATATAAAACCATTATCTCCCACTCGCACATGGTGGGCCGAACAGTATTCTCTTTACCTCTCTTCAACATTCATACTGGTGAATAATCTGTGCGACCAGCATACTTTGAGAGCTCGTTGCTATACATTATATAGTAGCTCATAATAGGCGTCTCACTCTGAATAGATTTAGTATACAGTACCCTAGATCGATCGATCACATCTATATCTCTCTTGATCTCTTTTAAACAATGATATATATATAGTATTCACAATTATAATTATCACAAAGACATTCATAATTGGTCGACTAATGAATACAAAACTATAATGTGATTCTCCAAAATCGATCTTCTTCTTCCCTTCAAATTCTCAATTTCAGTTCAGCTTGCTTTTTTAGATATGCCACATTAGATCGAATCATCTTATGACCATTAGCAACACCCTAAGATAGCAAACACTAAATAGAAATCTTGAGAATAAGTAAGAGTTATGAGAGGACTAAAAATTGAGGAACTCTTTTCCTCAAGAGTTATGAGGGGACTAAAAATTCTTTGCCACTCTCATTGGTCGGCTTATGCATACGTAGTATGAAATACATATTACGGTATTAACTCATTTTCCATGGAGCGTATATCTACATTTTTCAATACCGTATAGATGATAGTTCAGACATACCTAATGTCTAACTTGAGTTCACGTATCTACTCAATCACAAAATTCATATGAACTTACATCTGGCATCATAGACAGATAAAGTAAAATATGTGGGTTATTTTACTTTCGGACATCTTTAGTATTATGTCATCATCTTAACACTTAGTTAAGGTGACATATGTATTTTAAGCTTGAGCTCTCGATTATCACATAGATAATAAGCTTTAAAAAAAAAAACAGTCACATCTCTATTTATCACATAGTAAACAGAGGCGATTACCCGTGTGAGTGGGCTAATCTTTTATCTGTCTGACATACTTCTCAACTTAAAATAATGCACTAAGCATATAGATGCATAAAGATCATAAAAAGATTCATAGGCATTAATCAATGAAAAACAAAATTTCATAAATGTGAATAACTCAGGGAAATTACAATTCAATACATCAACCTCTACGCAATCCTAGAGATTTTACATGACCACAAAACACATCTCTAGGTATTGGCTTTGTCATAGGATCTGCTACCATTCCATGTGTTATATACTGTAAGTTCACATTCTTTCGTGCAATCATATCTTTTACAAAGTTATACTTGGTATCTATATATTTGGTCTTGCCATGATATTTTGGATCTTTAGTGTACGCTATAGTTGCTTGGCTATCACAGTTAACCAATAATGGATTTGCAGCTTTCTTAATAACACATAAATGATCCAAAAATCTCTTAAGCCAAACTCCTTCTTGTACCGCTGCTGATAATGCTACGAACTCAGCTTCCATCGTGGACAAGGCTATACATGTTTGCTTCTTACTGTTCCATGATATGCGCCATTGTTCAGTAAGAAAGAAAATCCAGAGGTAGATTTCCTTTCACCTAAATCTTCTCCCCAATCAGCATCTGAATAGCCTTCAAGTCGTAAATCCTTTCCTTGGTAATTCAATTTGTAATCGGCAGTTCCCTTCAGATACCTCAGTATTCTCTTAACGGCTTTCCAATGTGCTGGACCTGGATTGGATTGGTATCTACTCACCATTCCTACTGCAAAACATATGTCGGGTTGATGCAGCCCACATTGAAGACCGGCTCCCTCGACCAAGAAAATCGGCCCGCATTAAAGCTCGACGAAACCGAGAAGCCATAACGACATCTCGAGTCCATCCCGGAAGCTTGAAAGACACTTGGAAGCTCGCGTGATGCATTTATTAGCTTATAGTTTCCATGCTCTTTTACTAGTTTCTAGTTCCTAGGCTCTTTATTATTTTTCTAGTTTCTAGGCTCTTTAATGCTTTCAAGTTTCTATGCTCTGTTTTTATTTCTTTGATGATATAAGTCATCCAATCCCTTGTAGAAGACAGACGACTTTTGATAAATGAAAAGCTTTGCTTGAAGCAAGTATCATGAACCTTGTAGAGTTCATACCTTGAAAACCTAGAAGAGTTTTCACTCCGTCCTTGAAGAGTCGGAGCTTTCAAAATCTGCATCCTTGAAGAGTTGCAGTCATCGATCTAGAAGAATCGGTGCCCCCCCTCAACTTCCTTGGAGGCCTAGAAGAGCAACCAACGAAGTTCCTATCTTTTATTGTTCTGTTCGTTACTTCCAACCTGATTTTGACTATCCTACAGTGCTTATTTCAGAAAACCCAAAACACAGAAATTGCAGATCCAGAAGTCTTTGTTCATTTGGTTTTGGAATCAGGTTGATCCGATCTGTATCGACAAAGATACGACTGTTCTCCTGAGCTTGCACAATGCTGAAATTACTGTTCATCCCGTTCTTGTGCGCGAGTCACTCTCCCGATCCTATTGTTTGAGAAAGCCTCCCCTAGGCTTGCATCACGGGTCTTGTACACATCATAGCATACATTAAGCTCCCAACAGTACTAGCATAAGAAACATGTTTCATGTGTTCCTTCTCTTGTGGAGTCCTTGGACACAGTCTATGGCTCAATCATTCACTTTTTGCAATAAGAGTGTATATAGATTTACAATCTTGCATATGAAATCGTTCAAAAATTTTATTATATATGTTTCTTGCGAAAGAGACAACGATCTTTTCGAACGATCTCTTGAAATATTAACTCCAAGAATGTATGCAGCCTCACCCATATCCTTCATCTCAAAGTTGAAAGATAACCAACTCTTGACAGTATTAACAAACTCTCTATTGCTTCTGGCAATTAATATATCATCAACGTATAATGATATGATCACAAATTGATCATTGGATCTTTTTATATATACACAATGATTCTCATCTATCATTGTAAAATCATATGCCATTATGGCATTATGAAAACGTATATACCATTGTCTTGATGACTGCTTAAGGCCATATATCGACCTCAAAAGTCGACATACATTTTCTTCTTGACCTTTCACTATGAAACCAGCAGGTTGTTCCATATATATTTATTCATCTAATTCTCCATTGAGGAAAACAGTCTTTACATCCATTTGATGTAATTTAAGATCCAAACTTGCCACTATTGCCAGAATAATGCGAATCGAGGTAAATCTCACTACCTGAGAAAATGTATATTTATAATAAATTCCTTCATGTTGATTATACCCCATCGCCATAATGTGAGCCTTATGCCTTTCAATCGAGCCAACAGCCTTTCGCTGTATTTTGAGAACCCACTTGTTCCCAATAGCTCTGCGTCCTTTTGGAATATCAACAAGTTCCCAGACTTGATTTGATTTCATTGACTCCATTTCCTCTTCCATTGCATTAATCAATTTTTCTTTACTAGGACAATTCAAAACCTCATTAATATTTCTTGGTTCATCCTCATCTTGTGGAGCAACCATAAAAGTTTCCCCTTCAATGTCAAAACGTCGATGAGGAATACTTTGGCGACTTGTTCGCCGTATGGGAGATCGTACACTTTGCACAACATTCCCCACCATGCTCCTACTTGGATTAGGTAATGATGATGTTGTCTCATCATGTGGTTGCAATTGAGAATGAGTTCAATTCAATTCATCACTTCTCATACTACTCCCACTTGGACGAACTCCACTAACATCATTATCCTGATCCAAGGTCTCAAATAGGGAACAATCTTCCCCTATTTCGCCCTTTTTAGGAAATTCATCCTTTAGGAATGTGACATCTCGTGATTCAAACTCAGTTATACTCCCACTTTCCTACTCACCTATGAACACATATCATTTCAAGTGTTCTGGGTACCTTATGAAAATACTCTTCTTTCCTCTGGGACCCAATTTCCCAAATTTGTGAGAGGACTCATGTGTATAGGCGGCACAACCCCATGGCTTAAGAAAACTTAAGTCTGGTTTTCTACTTGTCCATAACTCATATGGAGTGGAAGTAACTGATTTGGAAGGTACACTGTTAAGTATATAGGCAGCAGTTAACAACGCATCACTCCAAAAGGTAATAGGTAAGTTAACATGCGCCATCATGGACCTAACCATTTCCAGTAGAATTTTGTTTCTTCTCTCCGCAATACCATTTTGTTAAGGAATATATGGAATAGACAATTGTCTTTCTATTCCTTTTTCATCATATAATTTTCTGAACTCATCAGATAAATATTCTCGACATCGATCAGATCTCAATACTTTTATTTTATTGTCTAATTGATTCTCTACTAAGTTCATAAACCTTTTGAAACAACTTATTACTTCAGATTTATGAGAAATCAAATAGACATATCCGAATTGAGTATAATCATCAATAAATGTGATGAAATAAACAGCCACATGCCTTCCTCTCACATTCATTGGACCACAGACATCAGAATGGATTAAATGCAGAGGAAATTCAGCTCTTTTACCTTTCCCAAATGGTTTCCCTGTCGTTTTCCCTTCTAGGCGATGCTTACATATGGGCAAATCGACTTTTTCAATGTTGCCCAACAAGCCCTCTTTGGCTAGTTTATTCATACGTTGTTGGCCAATGTGACCAAGTCTAGTATGCCACACATTCACATCATTATCATATGAATTAGGAGGTGTGATAAGGGAATAACAAACATTTGCATTAACATACTCAATATCTAATACAATGAAACCATCCAAAAAATAATCACAACCATAGTAGTTTGTATCCAAATACAAATCTACACATCTATTATGGAAGTTCATATTAAAACCTAGTCTAACCAATACTAAAACAGACACTAAATTCCAACGAATCTCCGGAGTATACAATACATAATGTAGGAATAAAGTGCGTCCACTACGCATATTCAGTTGGCATGTGCCAATTTCTTTCACTTCAGCTTGGGAGTTGTTTCCCACATAGACCCACTTAGTTCCAGTTGGTACTCGCCGGAATTCCACGAAGGATCCTCTATCTTTCGCTACATGGTCTGTCGCTCCTGAATCTACAGTCCATAAAGGATTCGACTCAGTCAAGAATACAGAACTCGACACAAAAGTAAAGTTCTGAAAAGTACAAGGGGTGTTTACCTTCTTTGGCTCACGACAATTGCGAGCATAGTGACCATTTTTGTTACAATTGTAACACCTCACCCTTGACATTTTCTTCACTTAAGGACGTTTTCCTCTCTTGTGTTGGTTAACTTTTGATTTCTTGCAACAAGAAATTGATCCTTTGCAATCCAACATATTGAACGAATCAATACGCTTGCTCTTAGAGCTCAAAACCCTTTCTGAGCTAGAACCAGCATTGTAAATGTCTACTTTCGACTCAAATGCCGTTAGGCGGTCCTCTACTAGCTCAAGGTGGCACACGGCATCCTCAAGATCTTCCATAATATGGTCAAGAGCTTCTAGTGCTTCTTGCTTTTCCAGCATATATTGGACTTTCATGTGCCAAATTTCATAGTTGTCACCATTGAGCTTTTCACCTTTGTTCAGCTTGGCAACTATGCTCTTTGTGGCTGAAGCCATTGATCTGAACACATCAGACATATGCACGAATTATTAATGCCTATCATTTATGCATCCCTTTTTACATAGACCCATCATATTAATGAATAATTTCAAGTAAGGCTTCAGAATCAAAAGGTCACTACATTTCTATTCATCCTCCAAAAATTCTAACTTAAAACTATCATTAATATGATTGTCTCATGCAAAATCAATTCTATGAAGCTACAAAAACTTCTAAAACTACCCACAACAACTAGCAATAACAGAAAGCAACAGATAAATGATATCCAATAAAAACAATAATGCTTTCAATTAATACAACTAACATATTGGTTGCTACATCATCAACAATCAGGTAGTAAACATTGCATAATATGTCCATAAACACACTTAACAAAAATCAGCCAATATAACTAACACCAAGTCAACACACGAACTGGGAAAGATCCTCTTTTGTTCAATTCTTTGATCTTTTCCCTTGTAATATTCATTTACAAAATCTATCATAATTTTCTTATATGAAGCAGCTCCGTTAACATCCCATATGCAATTCAACACATCTTGCCAGTCAGGTGGAAGAGTGTTCATGAAAAATCGCACCATCTCTGACTGTGGCATAGGACGACCATTCCATATGACATTTTGAATTTTTCCGTTGACTTCAAGGACGTGATCAATTAAGTCACCACTCTCCCATCGATGATCAGTCAGCTCAGCTATCAACTTAGACAGCCTTTCCTTTTCTTCATCGGTAATTACGCGAATAAGTGTGTGCAACCTCAGGGGAGGCATTGTTCCTGCAACAAATGCAGAACAAATAAGAGATTACATATAATCTACATAGACTTAATTGAAAAAGAAATACATTATTTTCCTCTCTTTTTTTTGGTCAATGGTCGTCGGTCAACGATCAACGGTCAGAGGGTCAACGGTCAGGTCGTCGGTGGTCGGATCGATCAGACCGGCCGAATCTGGTTGGACGAACCGACCATACGTGCCGCGCGCTTGCGCTGGCTGACATCACGCAGACGTCATCCGGCACGTGCCGCGCGTGTGCCAGGCATCCGCGGGTCATGGTCGGGTCGCCGGCCGGTGACCGCCCGACCAATCGTCGTCGGCGAAGACGTCATCGGTGACGTCATCCTAGCGGTTACCAACTATTAGGTGACGTCACGGTGACATCATCGCGTGACGCCAGCACGCGTCGGTTCGCTGATCGGCGCGTGCCGGTTCGCCGGCGGCAGCGCGCATTTACCGGTTCGTCAGCTGGCGCGTGTGGCATCTCCCAGCGACGCACGACATGTCGCCGAACTCGTCTCAACGACCTATTTCACCCAGTGCTTTCAGAAATTGATTTCGACTTACGAAAACTCAGAAAAAATGATGAACAGCGCTCGGGTGTCGGGATTTCTCGCCCTGATCCGTACAGCTGAATTACTTTCGCGAAAAATCAATCAAAAAACATCAAATTGATCGGGAAAACGTGAACCTGGCTCTGATACCAATGTCGGGAATAACAGATCCCTGAAAAGCGGATTCGACATTAAATCAAACCCCTAAATCAATGCGGAAGACGAAGCCTGGGAAAATCACGTATCACCGATCATAAAGCACACCACAGATCCAAGCGTACCCTTTTAGCCATAGATTAAACACCGACGCCGATAGAGGAAGAGAAACTTGGCCCTGTTCGATCCGATTAAGCAAAATCACCTTTGAAGGGAAGAAAAACACGCCGTATGCTTTTACTGTTTTTCTTTGGAGAGAGAGAGCATGCGAGAGAGGAGAAGACGTACGTTGATTATCCAAGAGGTGTCATCTCTCTCTCTCTCTCTCTCTCTCTCTCTCTCTCCTCCCTTTTATACCTTCCCCCATTTACGGGCCCTATTCCCGTGGGCCGGGCTTTTTGGGCCCAACTTGGGCGAACGGGCCTTAAGCCCATCTCATATAAAACCATCAAGAAGTTTAAGGAATATTTACATTCTACCTTCCACATTAAGGAATTGGGACCTCACATATACTTCCTTGGGATAAAGATTGCGTGATCAGATAAGGTAATCTATCTTAACAAACACAAGTTTGTCTTAGAGATATCAAAAATCGGGCTATCAAGATCCAAACCAATTGTTATCCTAATTGATTAGAATGTTAAGTTGACAACAACCGAGTATAACAAGGGATTATCACCCTTGAATGAGGATCCTTTATTCAAAGATCCTTTTGTTTATTAGAGACTTGTTGAGAACTCACATACTTAATCATAATAAAACCTAACATATGTTATGTAGTGCAAATCCTCAGCCAGTTCATGCAAAATCCAAAGTAGTCTCACATGAATGCCGCACCGAAAGTCATGAAGCACTTGAAAGGATGTCCATGTTTAGGGATATTATTGTCTCGTGATAATAACTTGGAGATGATAGTATATAATGATACCGATTATGTTACTTGTCCCATTAGTAGAAAGTCTGTTATAGGATTCTGCATCAAATTGAGCGACTCATTACTCTCTTGGAAAACAAAGAAACAATCGACCATTTCATTATCATCCGCTAAAGTGGAATATCGGCAATGGCAAAGACCAATTGCGAGATAGTTTGGATAAGAGGATTACTCAAAGATCTTGGCATTTGGATAAAGAAACCATCATTCTATTTTGCAATAATGATGTTGCACTTAAGCTTGCAATGAATCTGGTTTTCCATAAAAGGACAAAACATATAAAGGTCGCTTCTGCAGATGTAACTAGATTGAGATCGAGGAACATGGCAAAGCAGTGGAGGATAGCCAAGTGAGCAGCAATTGAGAGAGGCCGCGAAGTAGCTCCATCCATGAAGCTTTTTCCATGAATGAATAGCCCCAAATAAGTTGCGGTTATTTCTGTCTTTTTCATTAAGATGTCATAACGATGCTATTGTTCGAAGTTCTTATATCTCGATTGACTCGATGAGTAGAATCGAGGAAGCTGTGGATAATCGACCTGAGAACATACCGAGAGACGAGTGCCATGGGAAAATCATGGTGTGAATCTCCTCTTGAGGTGTTTTGCATCAAATCTGGAGCTCCGGTTCATTTATTTTTCCGTATGGGAACATAGAGAAGAAGTGAGATAAACGGAAGAAACTGCAACAAGCAAAAAGATAGCACGAGTCATTGTAGCTAATCTTGTCGCGTAACGGTAACTTAACAGGCTAAGAATAATATGGAAGAGGTGACACGAGCTGGAGTATAGATCATAACTCGGGAGCGGCACAAGGACAGTGAACCAAATTGGCGAGAAGACTGCACAGAAAGCGTTAATTAATCTCATGACACCATTGAACTCGGGTATTAGTTCGAAACAAAGCTCGAATGCTTTGTTCCAGAAGATCAACCTTATCAGATTTGTGCACTCAGGAAATGATGGAGCAAAAGGTCAACGAAGCTTCCAATTCTGGGCAGCAAATCTGAAGGATTTTCCATGGGAAGGTGGTGTCTCCTATGGACTTGGGCTTGGTCATGTGGCTTTTTGCTCAAACCATCTCTTGAAAACCAAATGGGCTCGAGGGAGAACCAGAAAATGGGGAAAAGAAGCAAACACATTTGGAGGCTGACCTTTTGCTATAATGTAATTATTTCTATATGGGAAGTAGGCTGTTTTCTTTGGCAATTACTACCAAAAATTTAATTATATTTTGCTTTAATAAAGTCCTTTTTTTATGGGAAGTAGGCTATTCTCTTTAGCAATTACTACAACAATTTTATTGTATATTTTGTTACTCGGATATTTGTAATACTTGATTGTATTTATTGAGGTTCCCAATGTTTCTATTGCTAATGGACCCAGCCCATGTTGTTAGAATTTAATTACAAACAAGATAATCTCTTGCTATTAGACAATAAGGATAATATATGTTTTCTCGATCTGCAAGTTAGTTTTTAATATTATTTTAGGATTTTTTAATCTGAATTGGGGATTTTACAACTTTAGGTAGATTATTTTTTCTTTATTTGGAGGTTATTATTCAAAGGGATCATAGGTTCTCAGCTATAAATATCCCATGGCTCTTTCATTGTCGAACACAATTGAATTATTGAATAAGGTTGTCCCTGGTCATGTTTCTAGCTATCTTCTCTTTATTTATCTCTCTGCCCGTTATGGTGGATTCCTAAGCTTCCTTGAAGCGGCCTACCAATGAGGGGACTCGGCTAAAGGGAATTTTTGTTATCTAGTTTCTCCCTACCTATCCTAGGAAGTTTTTAACCTTGCCAAGATCGGAAAACCCTTTTATTTATTTGTTCGTTTAACACATCCCAGCGTCATTTGGTATTAGAGATATTATTTAGTTTTGTGTTCCGTACTTCCGAGCATCAGAGCATCAAAGAATTTAATTGATGCACGTTTTTCTTGCCCAAGAACTACTTAACTAATGCATTACTAAATCCTTGAGAGAATAGCTTAGTGGTCAAATCATTCGGTCTATACATAGCGAAATCTTAATTTGAATCATAAACATCTTTCACTCGTACTACCCTGGAGATTAAGCCCATTACATAATAAATGATTTTTACTCGATGCATATGAATGGATGGTATCTACAGATATTTCTAATGCAAAGTCTTAAAAAGCAAATCAGCAGTAAAGAGAGTTGGAATGATATTATTATTCTAACTGATTGAACAATGACACGTGTGACAACTATGTTTGTTCAACATAAAATCGAAGGGTATGTTTGTTAAAAAGTCATTGAAAGCAAGTTTGCAATTTTACGTACACCATTTTCATCATGTTATGTGCAATTAATACTTAAAATCGAAAAATGTCATATTAAATATTTTTAAAAATTGTGCTCGTTAAAAGGATGGAAGGTTTAACTATGTCCAATTTCGATGAGAAACCAATTTCCTAATATCGGAACCTACCGGGACCAAAGGGAGAGGTGTTCAACTCAAAGTCGTCATACCCTAAGATAAAATATAAAGGGAGAACGAAGACGCATGTGCTGTCTGCCCTAATGTGGATACCTTCACCATTTGAAGCCTTCCCTAGAGGTCTTCAATCTTCATGGCTTTCGATTTTGTTTGTCCAGCTACTTAAAACATCCATCCAATTCATCGTGTTTGCACTTTCATATGCATAGATTCCCTCATCGTAATTGCTAATTTTCTTCCTAGAAGTGCGGAGATGAAATTATTATACAAGCAACCCACATGAGTACGGAGCTCCAAGGGGATAACTTTAAACATAATGTTCGGACCCATACAAGACCGATCTTAATATTTCTAGTATTACGCAAAAGATTGGACCTCCATGTGACAATGCGGCCAACGGTGCTATGTACATTATTGGGCTTTAAACTGCTTCTCAAGAACAATGGCATTTGTATACTTGTGAGAGAGAGAGAGAGAGAGAGAGAGAGACGTCAATTATACAATTTGACTATGGATTAATTGTGGGTATATGCGGCGTAGATGCTGGAGATGATGCTGATTGTGGAGGATTTGGAGTTCACTTTAAGTAAATAAGCAAGCCAAACTCTAGCCTCCTTCAAAATTTAGAGAATACCGCTTTCAAGAGGCAATCAAGCCCAAGACGTTGTGCATGCACATCACTTCGAGAAAGCAGCTCGCTCTCGTCTCTCTCTCTCTCTCTCTCTCGTTTCTTCCTGGAGTTGATAACTAATGTAAATGATGACTACACTACTCAACATCCTTGTTTCTCATTAATGTTCCTTTGGGTCGTCTTTTTTTTTCCCAAATTTTGTTAACCCAATTAAATTTTCTTTTACTTTGGTTATTTTAATTAAGTTACCATCTCTCTTTGCATTCCTGTTCGCTTTAGTCGTTTTCCCTTAGGGTTAATGTGCTTTTTTAGTATGTTACTGAGGTTTTGTTTGGTAGTTAAGATAAAATGTGTACGGTGCCTACCCAAGGCAACATAAATTTGGATATAAGAGGGATATTAGCCCGGATAAAATTATCCTATGAGGGAGGTCAAATTGATATGGATAGGATTTCTAATATTTATAATATCAAAGTTATTTTTCTCGAATAACAAATTTATTTAATCAACAAAATTAAAATGCTTTTTGCATATAAATAATATTTGAATTCTAATATAAAAAAAATTCACATAACAAAAAAAAATAACAACAATTTTCTTTTTATATATTCCTATATTTATTCATATATTCAAATTTATTTTTATCTTATAATATAAATTCAATATAATATATATAAATACATATTTAATATTTATATTTATTAGTTACTTTAGGTATATTAGTATAGTTTACTATTTAATAAATTTTTATTAGAGAATGATGGAAGAGAAAAAAATAAATAAAAAAGAGAGGGAAAATAATAAAAATATAAGCAAATAAAAATGAAGTAGGTAATAGTGTATTGAAAGATTATTACCATCTCCATTTGTGCAATTTTTAAATTCATTTAAACTGATATTCCATTCACACCAAATAACAAGCATGATAGAATATAAAAGTATCTGATTTTATTATTACAATCACCAAATAATTGATAAGGTATTGCAAAACCCATGAATTTCATATTCTATCCTAATTTATTCTATTTTGACTAAAATTCAAATAACCAAACGTAGCCTAAGCGTATAATTCATCATATTTGCACTTTCATATGAATAGATTCTCTCAATGTAATTGTTAAGTTTCCGCCTAGAATTGCAAAGGAGAAATTATAATACAAGCAACCTACATGAGTACGGAATTAGAGGGGATTACATTAAACATAATGTTTAGACCCACATAAGACTGATCTAAATATATTTAGTATTGTGCAAAAGATTGGACCTTCATGTGAAAGTGCGGCCAACGTGCTATGTACATTAATCGACTTCAATGTGGTTCTCAAGAACAATAGCATTTGTACGTTTTGAGAGAGAGAGAGAGAGTAGTTAATTATACAATTTGACCATGGATTAACTGTGCGTATATGCGGCGTAGATGCTGGAGATGATGCTGATTGTGGAGGGTTGGAAGTTCACTTTAAGTAAATAAGCAACCGAACTCTAGCCAACTTTGAAATTTAGAAGCTCTCAAAGCCTTAAAAATACCGCTTTCAAGAGGTAATCAAGCCCGAGACGCATTGGGCATGCACATGACTTCACTTCGAGAAAGCAGCTCTCTCTCTCTCTCTCTCTCGTTTCTTCCTGTAGTTGATAACTAATGTAAATTATGACTACACTATTATAATTCTTTTATCTAACATAGAGTCAATGTGCTCACTTTTGTTTAATAAGGAAAAATTCGAACGTGATTGAGATAATTTGCCTACGTGACCTGCACTTGTGTCATTTCATCAATTAAAATCAAGAATCAAGAAGTCAACAAGCAGATCCCACCTCCACGAGCAGAACCTCTAGAAAACAAAATAGTATCCATCCAAGTACGCAACCATATGAGATGGACCTTAGCTAGGAGACTCGACTGACCAATTCATCAATTGCAAAAAAAAAAAAAGTTGAATTAAGGGTGTGCTTTCTTTGCATTAAAAAAACGATTTGAATCATTTACAAAAATTATCGAACGAAAAATATTTTTATCGTCCATAAAAATGCCTAGATTTAAAATGTTGTTAATAATGAAAACATTTTCACTAACTAATTATTTCACACAATACAAACGGTCATTTTTTTGAAAATGTTTTCCAAATCATTTATTATCCATGAAACAATTAGAGCCAACAAAAAGGAATGAAATTTTAATAAGTTGAGAGATTAATCATAATTTAGTGACCATGTTGATAGTCAGATGTATTATTGCCAACAGATATTGGAAAGACAAGGATATGTTTGGCTTTTCCTTTGGTTTTTGCTTTTACTTCTCTTAATTTGACTCTCAATCGATATCAAACACTTCAAATCAGGGAAGCCATTGAGATAATGAAACGAGTATCGCTTTTAATTTTAGCAAACAATAAGTTTTTTTTTTTTTTACTTTTTTTGTTCAACGGAAAGCAGAATGAGTAATTTACGAGATTGTACTATTTCTTTTATTTCTAAGGAAGATACTAATAACAGGGAAAATAGAATTTCCACAATGACTACTGATCCCTCTAAGACAATTCGATAACACAATTCTTTGTTGTGCCCAGAAGAATCGATTTTTGATGGAATCATCAGCTGAAAATATTGAAAGATTCCATTGATACATCCGAGTAATTAAACAATTCACAATTTAGGGCATAGTGTAAAATTTAATAGAACAAAAGCCACCAAAAATCCTAAATTACGCCAATTATAACGCATTTACTCTAAATATATTTCTGCTATACAAAAAATCTCAAACTTGTACATGTGCCTACATGGACACTAGAAAGTAAATATTGTCAACATGGCACCAACGTAGCTTAAGTGAAACAAAAACGACATTACTTTGCCTGAAAAATCAACCTTGATGAATGGTAAATATGTTGGATAATACAAGCTTGAGATGTTTTATGTCACAACAAAATGTTTAGGGTAAATACATCACAATTGGCTTGGTTAAGGAATTTTAATGTCAAAAAAAAAAAATCAAGATAAATATTTCACGGTAGGCATAATTTGAGATTTTTTTGTGGCTTTATATTAATTTAATATTTATGTGTACTATTAACAATTTAGTTCTAAACTTTTCAATTTTATTAATTGAGTCAAAAATATTTTCACATTTTGTTAATTGAATCAATCTGGTCAATTTTGGCTTAAAATTGCTTCCATGATTGTTAGCTTCAACCATCCTACATAGCACAAACGCTGTTAGCGCAAACATTTTTTAATAATATTTTAATAATTTATTAAATTTTATAATTTCCTCCTTTTTTTCTTTCATTTTCTTCAATTTTTTTTTTTTTTTTTTTTTTGGCATTTGGATTGAGGCTGACAAGGGCACACCAACCCTTGCCTACAATGCCCTCACTTGATTTTGACCAAGTGAGGGCTACCAAACCCTCATCGGCCAACTGTGAGGGCGACGAGCCCTTGCCAAGTGGCTAGTGAGGGCTTTGTGCCAGTGATGGTCAATAGCCCTCAATCCAGAAAACAAAACAAAATAGCAAAAACAAAAAAAAAAACAAAAAACAAAAAGGAAAGAAAAGAGAAAACATAAAAAATTCAAAAATTCAAAAATTTTTAAAAATGTTTACGTTAGTGTCGACAATGCTACGTAGATACCCGACATCTACATCGACAATTTTTTTGCCAAAATTGGCTAAATTGACTTGATTGACAAATTGTCAAAAAGGTTTAGAACTTAATTGTTAAAATAGCAAGGTTTTAAATTGAAATGGAAAAAAAAAAAATACAACATGTTTAAGAATTTTTGGACAATTTTCCCTCTCTTTGCATTCCTTTTCTCTTTAGCCGTTTTCTCCCACATTTTTTGTGCTTTTAAATATGTTACCTAAGGCTACATTTGATAGTTAGGATAAAATTAAGGACATAATAAAATTTATCTTATCTTGTGTTTGATGCATGCCCAAGACAAGATAAACTCAGATATAAGAGGGATATAACCCATGTAATATTATCACATGAGAAAGTACAATAAAGGTGGATCAAATTTTTAATATCTATAATATAAAAGTTATTTTTTACAAATATCAAGCTTCTTAATTAATAAAGTTAAAATATTTGCATATAAATAATATTTGAATTCTAATGTATTTTTTTAAAAATAAAAATAATTTCCTTTTTTTTATTCCTATTTTTATTTAAAAATTCAAAAAAAAATTATCATATGATGTAAATTTAATATATAAATATATATTTAGTAATTTTAGGCATATTGGTATAGCTTACTATTTAGTAATTTTTTATTAGATAAAGATGGAAAGGGAAAAAAAAATAAAAAAAAAAAACAACTAAAAAAGTGATGAAAAATAATTTTTTTAAAAAAGCAAATAAATGAGATATTGTTATTATCTCCATTTATGCAGTTTTTATGTTTAATTTACACTAATATGTCATTCATACCAAATTACAAACCGGATAAGATGTGAAATTATCCAAATTTATTATTATGATTTACCAAATAGTAAATAAGATATAGCAAAATCTCTTAATTTCATATTATATCATATCCGATCCTATCATGGCTAGGAATCTATACAACCAAACGTGTCTAAAAATATATCATTTTATCTTATATTTGTGGATACTTGAATTAATGTGAATAAAGCTGGTGTTTTGACTTTTTCCACCTATTAATTTAGGTATTGAAAATTATGTGTATCTGCTAGAACTGCTATAGAAAATACACAAGAGTTAGAATATAAGAGACAGAAAGCGCGTCTTCATACTTATCCGACTCACTAGGTTTATAATTCTTTTATCTAACACAGAGTCAACGGGCTCATTTTCGTTTTAAAAAAGAGAAAATTCGAACGCAATTTGAAATTATTTGCCTACGTGAACTGCACTTGCGTCATCTGATCCATTAAAAGCTAGAATCAAGAAGGCAACAAGCCACCTCCACGGGCAGAATATTTAAAATGCAAAATAGTGTCCATGCAAGTCGGCAACCGTTTGAGGTGGATCTTAGCTATGCGTCACTCGAGCACGCTTGTCCTAACTGGTCCCGACCGGACATTTTACTCGAGGCACACCTGTCCCTACCTACCCTGTTTGATTTATTATGCTCTGAAACTTTACACTCGTATTCATTAAACTCTTTTAAGTGAATAGAATCAATCTCTTTCCGTGATCAGCTTGTTTGGCATAAAATGTAAATTTTGAAAAATATTTTTTTAAATGATTAGTCGTATCACTTGAAATAATTAGTGATTAGCAAATAATTTTGTTTTCGACAACAATTTATGTTTAAATATTTTTTTGTAAATGATGAAAATATTTTTCTTTTATTCATCTTTGTAAATGATACAGGATCATATTTAAGAGAATGTTTTCCAAATCATTTATTTTTCATAAAATAAATAGAGCAAGAGTTTCAAGTAAAATAAATAATTTGAAAAATTTTTTTATAAAAAATGATTACTTAAGTCACTTGCAAAAAATGATTGAACAAAAAAAAAAAAAAAAACTTTTATTGTCCATAAAAATATTTAGACATAACTAATTATTTCATTACTAATTATTTCAAGCGATTGGTTATTTTTAAGAAAATATTTTTTGAATCATTCCCTTTTCCATGAAAGAAACGAAGCATTAGACAAAAATGAAATTATGAGTCGAGAGATTAATAATAATTTAGGGATAATGTTGATACTCACTCATATTATTGCCAAAGGACCTTGGAAAGACAAGGATAAGTTTGGCTTTTCCTTTGAGTTTTTGCTTTTACTTGTCTTAATTTGACTCTCAAACAATATCAAACACTTCAAATCTGGGAAGCCATTGAGATAATAAAAAGCATAGCCTATAATCTTAGCAAACAATAAGTTTCTTTTTCCTTTTATTTTTTGATAGAAAGCAGAATAATTAATTGACGAGATTTTGCTGTTTCTTTCATTTCTAAGGAATATACTAATCGTAAGGATAATAGAATTTCCATAATGACAGTAGATCCCTTTGAGATAATTTGAGAATGCAAATTCTCATTGTGCCAAAAAAAGAAGTTGATTTTTTTATAGAATGAGTTAAAAAAAGTCAAAAAGATTACGTTCATATCGCAATTATGGGTCCATGTTATAAATTTTAATATAAATGTGTACCGTTGACAATCAAACATCTATTTGCACCGAAAATATATTAATTCAACGTCTCTCTCTCTACCGTCATCTATAATAATTTCTTGAAATTATTATTTGGTGATGCAATCAAAACATATGTGAACGTAATTACTAGATATTTCATAGATGATGAGAAATTGCACACCCGGGGGGACCTTTAATTTGCAAAGTCAACCCGTTGACATTGGCAAGGTCGAAAATTCCGGCGATTAGGTTTTACAAAGGAGTCTCCTTTGTAAACGGAATTAGAAAACATTTCCGCATCGATATGGCGGATGTTGAACAACATTATGCCTGCCTTTGAAAAGACTTGTCCAATGTTTTCACACTAGATAGATAAGCAAGCAAGCAAGCATTTCTAAGTACATTTTATATTGACTAATTAAGTATATTTTTTTTTTTTTAAAGGATTTTTTAGAAGCAGCCTTTTCTACCATTTGATTTAATGGTTCATAAGAGAGCGAGTGGTTGAAATTCTATATTAAGGTTTCATTTGTTTCATAAAAATGAATAATTTAGAAAATATTTTCAGAAAAATAATTGGTTATATTAGAAAAACTAGTCAACGGAAAATACTTTCATTATCGACAACAATTTTTGCTTAACTATTTTCATGAGTAATGAAAATATTTTGCATCTGTTCATTTTTTGTAAGTGATTCAAACAAACCTTTTACAGAAAATATTTTCTAAATCTTGAGCTATTCATGAAACAAACGCAACCTAAGAGTGGATAAAATCACTCATGTAATGATTTATTTCATCAACGGTGTATGTTTTAGTTTTCCTTATTTTTTTCGTTAAGTCCAAGAACACAATAATAATTATTAAGGAAACCCTATAGGCTTTTTTACGAGGTATGTCCTAATGTAATACAACTTATCCCAAAAATGCTAATGATATTTCCATTTCCCTTAATTATAATAGCTTTCTCAACAATTATGGTTAGAGCATTCCAAATTAGAAGTTGGGGAGTAAGAAGACAACGTTCTAAATATTGCGATGCTATATTGTTAATATATATTGAGATGCTATATCATTGCTTACGTCTTCTTGGATGCTCTATTTTGACACCACGTGTCAATCTCTTATAAATCAAACAGTACTACTTGCTCCTAGTGCAGGCGAGAATTTTCTAGCTCGAGTCAGTCTTGCATGCACCAGGAACTGAGGGTATGTTGGGTAATATTTACATTGCTGATTTTACCATTTTTATTTCTGAGAATAAAGAAGTAGAGTTTTTTTACTTTTATTTTTATTCCAAATTATTTTCTAACCATTTTTTTTTAAATTTTAATGTTATCAAATATATTTTTGTTCTTTTTTCTAATCAAAATTTTTTTATTTCAAGGAGTAGAAAAATTAGTTAATGTTATCAAATATATTTTTTTTCTTTTTTTTCTACTCTAATGAACAAAATAACAAAAAAATTTAAAAAGAATGGGAGGATTACTTAACAGGCAAAGAAGAAAAAAGAAAAAAGGAAAAAAAAAAAAGAAAAAAATAGAAAAATAGAAAAAAATAGAAAAAATAAAAGAAATAAAAAAATTATACAAATTTAAAACGTGTTTGTTTAGCCCACGTGTTTCTGTTTATTTTGTATTTAATCCCGTTTTTGTTAATCCCCGTTCATTCGTGTGGGGGCCACGTGGACCCATGCTTTGTACGGTGCTGATAGAGTGATTCTGTCGTCACGAGCCTCCGGTTGATAGCTTTTCATTTCACTTCCTTAATTTTACATTTTATTTTCCTTTTTCCTTTTTAAACTATATGTTATTTGTTTTTTTTCCCTCTTTTAATCACGCATTCAAGTAATGATCTATACTCCTTTTCACTTTTTTTTCACTTTGAGAAACATTTGTTATATTATCTCTAGAGTCCAAGCCAATTAAGGAAATGCGACTCAATGTTAATTAGGAAATTTCTGATCACTACAGTAATAAGGAAGTCACCTTTGTCACTTGGGCAAAAGTTACTGTTGTCTTTAAAAAACGTACAGTAATTCATTTTCTTCAGACTGCATAGTGAAGTACAAAGGTGCTCTCCATATAATGCGCAAGGTGATTTTGTACTCTGATCTTTATTTTATTTTTGCATCAATTTGAGTTGTAAATACTATGTGTTTGGACTTAACTTTGGTGGAAGAAACACTCCAACATGCAAGCAATCATAATTATAATTCTTAGTGCAAGAGAAGTTCGATTAATTGATAGTTAAATTGGAAAGCAATGTGATAGCTATAGACATAAAAAATTATTATTTCATTCGCCGCAACTAAAACGTTCAAATCAAGAGGACGCCATATATGCAAGACCAATTCAATCTAATGGTTGATCCGCTCTGACCTCATGCGGGTTTGTTCATTTCTCTTTGTCGTTTTGTGCAGCTTTGCTTTATTTTCTTCACGATTTGAACTACTGGAATATGGATTTTTTTTTTGCCGGTCCGTTTGTAAACTCATGCAACATCATCATTTGAATTTTCTCCCGGAATGCTGCATTGAAATTCTTTAGTTTCCACGGGTCGACAAACATGACGCAGAATATATTTTTGCTAAAAAACTGATAATCAGGTAGCATCAAGGGGAGTTCACATGTTGCAGGCGCAAATAAAGGACGTGGCACTATAGTCAACTCATATGAAATTTGATTCGTTGGTGTGCTTCACGCACGCTACAAAAGTTCGCACTTTGCAACTTGATCAATAATTTGTAGGTCCACAAAGAAATTTCTCCTCAAATTCCTAACGGATTAGAACTAGGAAAAATGATTTATTTCCCCCTTCAAATTGTTTCTCCTCGAGGGATAAACTCAATATTCCTTTTGGTAATAAATATCCGTAAGTGACAATTGATAAACATAATGAGTTTGGACCTTTTGATTTATTGATTTATGAAGTTATGATTTTTTTTTAGAGTTTGGTAATTACTAATTTCTTTTACTAACTTAAACACTTTTATTTTAATAATACTTTAATTTTTCGAATTTATTGACTCTTATATGAAATTACCAACTTAAATTAGTGTGGCTTATCAACTTTTATCAGATTAAATTATCAATTCTTATTTGAGTTATCTTCTTGCGTTTAATTTTTAACTTGCCAATTTTTTTTATTGCGCTACCAATTTTAATTTGTCTCAATTAGCATCATGTTACATTTACTAATACTTTTTCATGATTACCAACTTAAATTCTTGTAATTTACCACCTTTTCTCCTATTAAATTAACACCTAGTTAGTATTAGGCAACGGACTCTCATTTTTATTTATTTATTTGGGTTTTCTTTTGGCCAACTTTTGTTGTCATTAAAAATCTTTTAGCTGCACTTCTAGCAACAACTTAAATTTACCAATTCTTTTTAGAAATTGTCAACTATTATTAGAGTGGCCTACAAGTTCATCGTTTGAATTATGAACTGGTTTTGGGCTATCAACTCACATTTGAGTTACTTGCTAAACTTATTTTTCCTGTAATTTGTTTTTTTAACCAATTTTTTTTACCATTCTTAATTATACATTAACTCTAACAAAAATTGTACAAAATTATTAACTTTAATTTAAGTGGTTTATCAACTTTTTTCTCAATGAGTATATCCTTTGAGCTACGTAACGAAGCTTATTTGATTTTTTTTATCAACTTTGCTATGGGGTTACTCAATTAAGAGAAAAGTTGCTCAAACTATTGAACAAGCAGTTCGTTGATAGTCACGAGGGGGAACTCGAAGTGCTGCGTCAATCCCCGCGCGCGCCCGAGAGAGAGAGAGAAAGTGTGGACCAAAGAGAAGAGGGGCCATCGTATGCTCAAATCTGATGCAGGGACAGCAAATGTTTTCTTCTGTCTTGAAAAAAATCCTAAACTTTAAGTCCAATTCCAAATGTGCAAGAGTCTTGCCGATAAGATCTTTAGGAAAATCGAAAGTTGGGGCATGAAGCACATGAGTTATGCAAGGTGTCTATAGCTAATGAACTTGGTCCTTATCTTCATTTGTACCTATTGGATGTAAATGTTCTTACTTCCAAAGCAAACTATATACGAGATTGAGAAGAGGTTTGACATTTCTTATGGGTTGGTTTGACAGAAAAGCATGAATCGCACAAGGTCACATGGCAAGTAGTTTGCTCACCTAAAAGGGAAGGCGGATTAGGATTGCCCAATTTAAAAATATAGAACAAAGCATTGTTAGGCCGAATGTTGTGGAATCTTATCAATCATCCATCCTCTTCCCTTTGGAGCATTTGGGTTCATAGCACAAAATGCAAAGATTCCCCAATTATGTAGCTCGACATTAGGGATAATATGGCTTGGAGTTGGCAATGTCTCCTCAAATTATGACATTTTCTAACCCCAGCTATATCTAGCTCAAGATACTGTTGTCGTGATATATACGACGAACTTAGACATAGGGGTCTAGTTGTGGAGTGTTACAACTTAATTTGGAGTAGCAGCATTAGCAAACACAATTTTATTGGCTAGCTAGTTTGCAAAGATAGACTACCAGCAGTAGAGATTGTAGCATGATGAATGACCTCAATTGATATCCAATGTAACTTGTGTAGGGGGTATAGAAGATAGAACTCATTTATTCTTCAAGTATGAATGGACGAGTAGCATTTGGTGTAGTATCCTTGCGCAAGATGGAATTAAGCGTTCTTTACGAGAATGGAATGAAGAACTTCAATGGATGATTAGAGCAACAAAGGGAAAAGATTTGGCGGTGAGACTCCCCAAAGTATCTTTCTTAGAAACTATATATTGCATTTGGGTGGAGCTTAACCATAGATGATATCAAAACAAATCAACTGACATCCATATTATTTTGGCCAATGTGTGCAAAAATGCAAGAGGTAGAGCGTCACTTTATGAAAAAATTAAACCTTCCCAGTCAAATGTTGCATTGGCTAATATGTGGAGACTTCTTACCTCCATCTTTTTGAATTATTAGCTCTATTTGTAATGCTGGGGGATGCCCCTAAGCTACTATACGTCATATGCTCTATAATACTTACATCTTCAACAAAAAAAAAAACAAGAGTTAATACTACAAAAAATTTCAAACTGATATACCTGTGAATAATTTACCATAAACTAATGAAAAATCTTAAATTAGTATATTTGTGATAAATTTACTCTAGATAAATTTTTTTGACCATAAAAAATCCCAAACTAGTATACCTACCTATGTTAGTTTCTGTTAAATTTTACTATCAATTGCTAAGTTAAATAACACATGGCACTTGATAGATGTGTCAATTTGTGATTTTACTCTCATTTTGTATTAAAGAAAATTCATCAACTTTCAATATATTCTCAAATCTATCCCATGGTCTAGTCCTTAACGTGGCATTTCCACATCGATAATATATACACATTTGTAAGGTGACATGGAAAATTATCTTCAAAATAAAACCGTTCTAGGATATAAAAAAAATTAGGGACTAGTAATTGCAACTTTTGGACAGAGGGCTAACACGGGCAAATTTAGGACTAGAGTAAAAATTGATGATATTCTTTTTGACAAAAAAGATTAAGGTAAATTTGGAATTGGACTTAAAGTTTGGGGTTTTTTTATGAGATAAGAGAAAAGTTCATGACAGATTTGGGACTAGACTCAAAGTTTGGGGTTTCTCTGAGACCAAAAAAAAAAGATTAAGGCAAATTGGAGACTAGACATAAAGTTTGGGGTTTTTTAGGAGAAAAAAAAAATTCAAGGCAGATTTACTTCTTGCCCAAAATTCAAGCAGATCAAAGTGTCTGTATCTTAGTCATTTTGGATGATTGTACGATGGACGTGATTAGTTCTGATGCTTTACCCTTGTCACCACTCTTATCCCGACCTAGAGGACTAACTTAGATATAACAGAACTGCAAACATGAATTCAACGTAGATATTAATCAAGCAAGAGGCTGTTCCTTACATCTGAATAATATAAGATACAGCTGTATTTAGATTTGTGTGAAAGAATTATAATTAAAATATATCGAAAGCCGGCACCACCTACAATGTGGCATGTGATGGTCATTGCCGTTCGCATCATCCGGCAAGGATACTTATAAAAAACCAGTTTTTCCAATCAGGTGTTTACACGCCAGTTTTTGTCCTTTATACGAAAGAGCATCGGGCAACTTGTGTGACTAGTGATGTACCGTAATAACGATCGCGTCAACGAGGATAGAGATCAGCAAAGCCAAGGTGTGCGAGAGAGAGTTAAGCTGGATTGACTGTATTCACATTCAAATTCGCAAATGAAGGTTTGACTTTTATGGGAATATGCCGTGGAGATGCTGAAGCTCACATGGCTCCTCTCGGTGTCAGTAGACTTTAAATACAGCCCCCGTCCAACATTTATCTACGACGCTCTCTCTCTCTCTCTCTCTCTCTCTTCTCTCGGGGTGAGCAGAGTTTAAATACAACCCCATCCGTCCCCTCTTTCTCTCCATCTCCTCTTTCTCTCCTTGCCAACCCAAGGTTGGCGACATTTTCATACAACTCTCTCTCTCTCTCTCTGCCCTCCATTGTTGCCGCGAGAAACTGAGGTTAGTGTTCATTGCTCTTTTATTGTTGCACTCGTTTGTGGTGTGTCTTTTGCATTTGCAGACGACGAGAAGGGGCTTAAGAAATTTGGTTCTTCACGCTTGACAGTTGAAAAAAGCAATCTTGTATGAAGCCATGTTTTGGTTTCGTAGAATTTTAGCGGACTCACATGTCTAAGAAGAATGATAACCCTCACTCTGTCATAGATATAGCAATGGGATTGAATTACTTTGTTGTTAAGCATTATTCTTGTCCAATATTCAGTAGAGCTATGTTGGTACCCGAAACAGGAGGTGACGTGACAATTTCAAACGGCGTCTGAAATTTTGTAGATAATTACATCATCTGTAAATGTCTCTATTGGTTTCTATGGTTGAAGTTCAGAATTTTTTTTTCTAGAATTGATGTCGTTTTAAGAATTCTTATCAACTTTGACCTTGCTTGAAGATAAAACGAAGAATGATATGACGTCTTTATGAGGTGAGATACTTATAGGAGTAATGAGTCGACCGGTTGCCATCGAAGTTGCATCATCAAACAATAATTGGCATAATTAGATTAATTGACCATCTCGAAAGAAGTACAACAGAGCCTCACGTCGTAAATTAAAAGTTTTGTTCTGTACCCGCCAATCGAAATACGATTTATACATCCAATAATGTGATGTTAGAATCTTGACATGTTCTTGTACTTAAAAATCTATAAAATCTAATGTAATATCATAAACTAAAAAAATTGAACTAGGGCACGTAAAAACAATTTTCTTTACCCCGTATTTTTACTTAAGATCATTGTTGGTTTTTATTGTCTCTCTTTTTCCTAGATTATATATCATAACAGAAGAGAATCACTCTAAACTTCCATAATCATTTAAATATAATTTGATTATCTCTTTCATGGGCAGGAATTTGTTGAACTGGTTGGAAGGCATTGAACTCCAGCTTCGATGATGGCTAAAGAAAATCTTGGGGTGCTAAATGCACTCGATGTGGCCAAGACACAATGGTACCATTTCACCGCCATCATCATTGCCGGCATGGGGTTCTTCACCGACGCGTATGATCTCTTTTGCGTTTCCCTCGTCACGAAGCTCCTCGGTCGCATATACTACTATGACGGTAAGGATAAGCCTGGCTCGCTCCCTGCGAACGTGGCTGCCGCTGTCAACGGCGTCGCCTTCTGCGGTACTCTAGCCGGCCAGCTCTTCTTCGGCTGGCTTGGGGACAAATTAGGTCGGAAGCGTGTCTATGGTTTAACCCTCCTTATTATGATCATCTGCTCCGTCGGCTCCGGCTTGTCCTTTGGGGATTCAGCGAATAGTGTTATAGCAACCCTATGCTTCTTCCGATTCTGGCTCGGGTTTGGGATCGGAGGGGATTACCCACTCTCCGCCACCATCATGTCGGAGTACGCGAACAAGAAGACTCGTGGGGCATTCATCGCTGCGGTGTTTGCGATGCAAGGGTTTGGGATTTTGGGGGGTGGGATCGTCGCTTTGATTGTCTCCTCAGCATTCAATCATAAGTTTAAGGCCCGGCCTTACAAATACGATCCAGTGGGCTCGACCGTTCTTCAAGCCGATTACGTGTGGCGTATCATTGTAATGCTCGGTGCAGTACCCGCGGCCCTCACTTTTTATTATAGAATGAAAATGCCTGAAACTGCTCGTTACACCGCCCTCGTCGCAAGAAACGGAAAGCAGGCAGCTGCAGACATGTCTAAGGTAGGAACAAAGATGAGTTCTTCCTCTGGCCATAGAACAAATCCATAGTTTATTGGAGAATTATAAGTATGATAACCAAGACTATAATCTGATACTATTATGATGGGCTTCACAGAATTCTTTTTTAACTTTGTCTTCCTTTTGAGTCACTTGACATAGTTGAGGTTTTTCTATCAAATTATTTGGTCTTGCGTTCTTGTCATCACTTTCTTGATTGAGTGGCAATTCCATGTAATTATAATGAAACCGTCAACAGGTGTTGCAAGTGGATATTGAATCAGAACAAGAGAAGGTGGAGAAATTTACCCAAGATCCCCGCAACAGCTATGGCCTTTTCTCGAAGGAATTCGCCCGCCGCCACGGCCTCCACCTCGTGGGGACAGCCACCACGTGGTTCTTGCTCGACATCGCTTTCTATAGCCAAAACCTCTTCCAAAAGGACATTTTCACCGCGATCAAGTGGCTCCCAGGGGCGGAGAAGATGAACGCCATTGAAGAGGTATACAAAATTGCTAGGGCACAAACCATCATTGCTCTTTGCAGTACTGTGCCTGGGTATTGGTTCACTGTCGCGACGATCGATTACATCGGAAGATTCTTCATCCAAATGATGGGTTTCACCATGATGTCAATCTTCATGTTTGCCATCGCCATCCCATACAACCACTGGCAAAAAGATAACCATATAGGATTCGTCGTGATGTACTCACTCACCTTCTTCTTCGCCAACTTCGGGCCAAACGCAACAACATTCATTGTTCCCGCTGAGATCTTCCCAGCGCGGTTGAGATCCACATGCCATGGCATATCGGCGGCTGCAGGGAAAGCTGGAGCCATTGTTGGGGCTTTTGGGTTCTTGTATGCGGCGCAGGATCAGAAGAAACCCGATGCAGGTTATAACAAGGGTATCGGCGTGAAGAATGCATTGCTTGTGCTTGGGGGGATTAATCTTGCGGGAATGTTGTTCACTTTGCTCGTGCCGGAGCCAAAGGGCAGGTCACTGGAGGAAATTGGAGGAGAGAACGTGGATGATAATGAGATGGGTGAAGGTAGGGAGATGCAGCCTCCTTCATTGGGACCATTTGGTGGTTAGAGAATTCGACCAAAAAACAAAAAACAAAAAAAGTGTGGTTGTAGGAGGAGAATTTTGTTGTTTGTTCTTGAATTTAAGTTGTTTTGGTTTAATATTGGTGTAGATAGATTCCCTCCACAAAGTGATTTTTCCTTGGATGGCATGATTCGACTTTGTTTCATTGCCGGTATATGTAATTCTCTATTTGCTTTGCTGATACTTGTTTTAATAATATTGATCAAAAATATTGCTTCTTCTTTTTTAAAGTCGGCTATTCTAATGAAATAATTAATTTCTCCGTTTTTCCTATCTTATTTCTGCCTAGCTACATTATAAAAAAGAAAGGAAAAATTATGTTTTATTAAAAGAAACAAAAAAAATAATAAAATTTACCAAACGTGTTTTTTTTTTTTTTATAAAGTCCATTGCTTTGTTAATGAATGCTTTCGTAATATTGATCGAGTTGGCTAATTTGTCCCTTTTTCCTATCTTATAATCATTATGAATTATCTTTTAGTCGACTCTTTTTTTTTCAAGTCCATTGCTTTGTTAATGAATGCTTTCGTAATATATCGAGTTGGCTACTCTAATCAGATAATCAACTCACCTTTTTTCCCTGTCCTATTGATTATGCCCACCGATGTTCTCTCTATCTCCATCGTGAGCTTGAATGGAGATGTGCCACGACAAAGCTTGACACCGTGACAAGTTCCTACCAAATTTGGTACCTCTAGATTTGGAAGCTCGACCTCCATGGCTGTTGAGCCTCTTCATCTAAAGACATGGAAAAAGTATTAAAAAAGTCCTAAATCTATTGCATCTGTACCAATTCGATCTCAAACTTTTCAATTGAACTAATTTAGTCATAAACATTTTTACATTTGTACAAATTCAGTCCATCCAAATAATTTTGGCTAGCTAGTGACCAGATCTAACTTGGCAATTTCTAATAATTTTTTTGAATTTTTAATTAATTTTTTTCTTTTCTTTTTTCTTTTTCCTTTTCTTTTCTCCCTTCTTCCCCCTTGGTCTATTCTCATGGTGGCCAGCAAGCCTCCCATCGGAGGCCCTCGAAGTCCTCACTTGCCACCGCTAGTTACTAGGTAAGGGCCGTGACCTTCATCGACAATCGGCGAGGGCTTCATGGCCTTCGCCTAGTGGTCGGCAAGCCTTGTCGGAGGCTCGTTAGCCACGGGAGGATAGTCCAAGGAGGAAGAAGAAGGGAGAAAAGAAATGAAAAAAGAAAAGAAAAATTAATAAAAATTCACAAAAAAATTATTTAAAAATTGTATATCAGTGTCCAACCACCAGCCAACATCCACGTTAATGTTGGCTAGCCAAAATTGGCCGGATGGACTGAACTAGTTCAATTGAAAAATTTATAATTGAATTGGTACTAATGTAATTGGCCTAGGACTTTTTTGATACTTTTCCCCTAAAGACACTACCAAACCCAATGGTGAAATCTTAGTAGCCATGGAGGGCCATCTAGCTCAATGATGATAGAATGATGACAGAATCTAGGCTTAGCATAGATTGTGTGCAAGGAAAAGTAAAAAAAAAAATGTCCTAAATAAATTTCATTGGTTTCAATTCAATTATAAATATTTCAATTAGACTAAATTAATCATAATTCTTTTCACATTGGAACTAATTCAATATATACAATCAATTTAAGCTAGAACTTACTGACGTAGAAACTAATCATATTATATGACATGATCAATGCTAGCATTGATATTTTAAAATTATATAATATCTTTTTTTGTTTTTTGGTTTTTTCCTTTCTTTTTCTTAATTTTGGCCCATGAGGACTAGCAACCCCTCATTGACCACTTGTGAGGGCCACGAAGACCCTGGACAAGGGCTTTTGCTACCTTGCTAACCGCGGTGAGGTGGCCCTCACCAAATCTAGGTGAGGGCCACCTTGCCCATGGCTGATGAGGGCTTGTTGGCCTTGCCAGCCAAAGTGAAGGGAAAAAAAAAAGAAAAAGAAAAATTCAAAACATTGTTTGCAAATGTCCATGTTGGCGTCAAGTATGGGCATCTCACATAAGATGATTAACATTTACATCAATTATTTTTTAATGCCTAAATTAGCTGGATTGACTGAATTAATACCAATACAAAGAAATTTAGGACTAAATTAGTTCAATTAAAATGTTTAGAACTAAATTAGTACAAATGCAATAAGTTTAACACTTTTTCGATATTTTTCCCAATAGCACACACTAGGTAGTTATAATAATCAGATATAAACATTTTCAAAGATCACAACGAGCTGTGCAAGTTATAGTTTTCATGGACTGCACACATAAAATATATTTTTAATAGGCCAATTCACAAAGTGTACGAGATATGACCTAATTATATCCATTGTACATAAGATCCAATTTCCGTATAGATATTACAGTTGGGGAAAGATATTGAAGTGAAATGATACTGATTCATTTGCTCGATATGGGAAAAGTTTCTTCGACATTCAAATAGTGATCGTTCAAAAAGTTAAAAGTCGGACATGTGCATAGATCGCATATTAATTCTTTAATTTCTGCTACAGTTCTTTTTCAGTTTAGGTTAGCAAGAAGAGAGAGAGAGGGCTTTTAAGCAGGGTTTGAATAACTTAAATAACTTTTTAGCAGAATCATTTATTAGTTTTCTCACCTCTCTCTCATATTCACACAATTGTCTTCTTCAACCACCATAGATGGGAGGGTTTTAGTTAGATATTTCCTTTCCCTCTCCTTTTTTTTTCTTTGGCTGATTTGGTTCTCTATTTTTTTTTCCTCTTCTGATCTAATTTAAATCTAGAAACTTCTCTCTCTCATTTCAGGGAAGTTTCTACCCCGATTTATTCTAGATCTGGAGATTTTTGTGTATATAATTTAGGGATTTTGCTTCCCTCATGTTTCATTAGTGTACAAGTCCAATTTCAAAACAGTTTTGAAATAGTTTCATGAAGGTTTCACTCTCACATGTGTTAGATCTATACTTATTCAACTTTGTTACTTTGAATGGCAATGGTGTTAGGGATGCCAAACTAGATGCACACCGCCGAATGGCAAAGTCATAGCAATAATTGGAGATCTAAGTGTGTGCTTATTACTAAAAGACAAAATCAGTGATCAATTGCCAATTTTGATTTGAAAAAGTCATAGATTTGCTTTTTAAGCATGTGACCCTTAATCTTATTCTAATTATTCATCTTGTTAGCTTGGAGTTTGTTTTATTTGGAAGTTATCTCAAATTTGTCTTGGTTTATAGTTGGATTTCATTGTTTCTTTCTTGTATTTATGTGGAAAAGAATAAAATGTTACTTTGACACAAAAAGAAAAAAAAAAAGAAAAAAGAAGAAGAACCTAAACAATACCTGAAATACGAAATAAGAAAACCATAATGTTATAATTTTCATACAATGCTCACTTGAGTGATGTAACTTTTTTTTTTCAATCACTTAAGTGTCATAATCTTTAAAAAAAATGTTCACTTGAGTGCCATAACCTTTAATTGATTACTTAAATGCAAAAATACTTTTAAAATGTTCCCCAAGTGTCAAAAATCTGACCTAACATAGTACTTATGGTAAACTTTTTAAAAAGTTTGGACATTTGAGTGATTGATTGAGTTATATGGCACTTGAACAATCAGGAAAAAAAAAGAAGTTATGGTACTCTAGTGAAAGTCATACATAATTTAAGACACTCAAATGATCAAAAAAAAAAATTAAGGCATTAAAGTGAGCATCATACAAAAATGATGGTATTTATAGTATCCCTACAAGCAAGAAACGTTTTTACGTGGAGAGCATGTCTATTGGCAAGGGTTTTCTTTGTCAATAGGCAGCCACGTAACTCAGTTTATCATCAAAGAAAAGTCAAGGGAGATTCTCTCCAAGACAGATGCGAGTGGCTATAAATCACTAAGCTATATACTTCAATGGCTGGACCATTGTTTCGCCCCTAAGAACATCACCTGCAATCACCATCTCATCCTTCGATAAACTTCCAAGATTCCATCTGACTAAAAGCTGAATGAACCAAAGAATTAACGGAAAATTTGTGTGATTTCTCAGCTTTATAAGCTACTACGTCTCTCTCTCTCTCTCTCTCTCTCTCTCTCTCTCTCTCTCTCTCTCTCTCTCTCTCTCTCTTCCCTTCCTTTCAAACATGGTAATGGAATCTTGTGGGCCTATCATCGTGAAGCTTGATTTCTCGTATCTCCATACCTTTGTTCTTTTATGAAATTTTCTTTGACGGACCAAGCTTGTGTCCGAGCATGCACTGGTTTATTTCATGATGCATTCATTTTGATAGTATCTATATGGCCGCGCTCTCAGCTTCGAATTTTCTACATGAGGTCAACGAAACTCCCCTTTTTTGCTTCTAGATTCGGGACCATTGCTTCCTTTGTTCTTTTAAACATGGTAATGGAATCTTAGCGGGCCCATCATCGTGAAGCTTGATTTCTCGTATCTCCATACCTTTGTTCTTTTATGAAATCTTCTTCGACGGACCAAGCTTGTGTCCGAGCATGCACTGGGTTATTTCATGATGCACACATTTTGATAGTATCTATATGGCCGCGCTCTCAGCTTCGAATTTTCTGCATGAGGTCAACGAAACTCCCCTTTTGTGCTTCTAGATTCGGGACCATTGCTTCCTGTGGTTAGTAACTTGTCTTTGCTTCTAGTTGACTCATTAAGGAAAATGAGACTTTTTCGGGTTTGATCAAAGCATTCTTAGGTGAGTATGTGGACAATTGAAACAAACGTACATTGAGTTTCCGAAATGTGAAATTATGGACTCTAATGTGAAATTTTGAGGTGATTTTAACTTCAAATCATCAGCCCATTTTGCCCTTGTCACGTAAAAGTTTTACTGCTAAAAGTAGTGTTCAAGTAGCATGCCAAAAAAGAGAGGGAAAATATCAAAAAAAAGTCATAAACTTGATGTAATTGTGCTAATTTAATTTTAATTTTTTTTCTAATTTAGTACTAAACCTTTGATTGTGTGCCAATTTTGATCAAATATTTACTAACTTGGACATTGATTGTATATTGTGACGTGGACAAATTTTTTTTATCTTTTAATTCATTTTTTATCTTTTTCATTTCTTCTTTTTTTTGTTTTCCACTGTGGCTGGAGAGGGTTGCCGAAGCTCACTAGCCATTGGGTAGGGTACTACGAAGCCCTCCCCAGATTTGGGTTAGGCCATTGTGTCCATAAGCGAGGCTAATCGAGGCGAGGGCAGCCTCGCCAGCCGTGGGCAAAGGTGGCCAGGCTTTGCCCGCCCACAGCCACCTTTGCTTTGCGAAAATCTCTTGTCCTCTTCTGCGCCACTTCTTTTTGGTTTCTCTCTCTCCGTATCAAGCGACCATGATAGGAAAAGAAGCGTGAAGACGAACGGTGAAAGAAGTCCATCTAAGAATATTGTTTTCGGACGCTGGTGGAGTTGGAAATATTCCATCTATGAAAAGTTAGACGAGGACAGTGAAGTTTGTGGAACTTTTGCCCCAAAAGCATCAGAATATCAACATTTTGGGCTGAAATGAAGAGATAAGGCAAGGGCACAGTTGAATAGGCGAATTGACATGAATTTCAAAGAGGGAAAAGAGAATAGTGGCACGACTTTGCAATGCGAGTGTCATTTCCAAATGTTTACAAAGTAGATGACAAATCTTATTAAAACTATTTTATGTGATGGGACGATTTCTATGGAAAACTTAATGATGCCCATGATTAAACTCATAGGAACATTTTCCATGAAGTAAAATCTAGTAAGAACTCTTAAAAGATGTTAGTATCCACATTCTAATATTTTATTTCTTAGTAACTTATAGCAAGCTCATGACTTTTCATAGAAAAGTACCAAAAAAGTCCTAAACATATTGTATTTATATCAATTCAGTTTTAAACATTTCATTTTGATCAATTTAGTCATAAACATTTTGGTATTGGTATTAATTCAGTTCGCTCGACCAATTTAGTTTGAAATCACTAATGTGGACGCCATCCTATGTGACATGGCCGGCACTTACATAAAAATTTGTAAATAATTTTTGAATTTTTTCCTTTTTTCTTATTTTTCCTATTCTTTTCCTTTCATTTTTTTTTCTATTCTTTTTTTCTTTGGACTATAGCCAATATTGACCATGGCTAGTGACCGGCCACAAGCGAGGGTTGGCAAGGGCGTCGCGGCCTATGCAAGACCAGCCATCGTCAAATTTAGGGAGAGCTTGACCATCGCAATTTGGGCGAGGGTGGCCCTTGTTGAATCTGGTGGGGCGACCTCTAGCAAGGGCTTGCACCCAAGCTATTAAGGTCTTGCCCTCGCTTGTGGCTGGTCACCAACCGTGGTTGGTATTGGCCACAGTTAAAAAAAAAAGAATAGGAAAAAAAGGAAGGAAAAAAAGGAAAAAAGGAAAAAAATATAAAAAAAATAAAAAATAATAAAAAGAAAAATTATTTAAAATTGTTCACATCAGCATCAACTGTTCTTGTTGATCTTGTCATATAAGATACCTAGCATCCACATTAGCCATTTTCAACCTAAATTAGCCAAACATGATAGAGCATATCTCTCATGATACATCAATCTTCCACAATCTATGTCAATCCATTGATTGAGTCGATCTTCCATGATTTGTGTCAATTCCATTAATAGAGCAAATCTTTTACAATCTGTACTGATATTGTAGATTGTTATCTTTGTAAAATCTTTTTTAATTTTGTTTTTCCTGCTCATGTACATATTATAAATATAATACAAATTTCCACATCAATTATGTGCGATCAAACTCAAATTCATACTCTTTCATAGTATTAGAGCTTCTCAATTTTTTTTTCATCTTATTTCTCTTCTCCACTATAATGTCTTATTCTACGTCCTCCAACACCATTATTGCTTGAAAACACCATTATTGACATCACCACTACTAACTCCTCATCCTTGTTATCCCCCTCCCTATTGCCCTTTGCTCTTGGCAATGTATCTCATATTCTCCAAATCAAGCTAGATTGCAACAATTGCCTTATGTGGTGAGCACAATTTCTTCATTTATTTTGTCTTCATGGGTATCTTCAATTTGTGGATGGCTCATCCTTGTCCAACACCTACTATCACTAATGCTAATAATACTGTGATTGACAACCCATATCATACTACATGGCATTATCAAGATCAACTCATTCTCTGTTGCATCCTCTCCACTTTTACTAAATCAGTTTTCTCACACATTGTCAATCTTGAGACTTCTCATGATGTCTGGGCCTCGCTTGAGAAACTTTATGCTCCTCAATCTCAAGCTCACATAATGCAGTTAGAATATCAACTTCAATCTCTAAAGAAAGGCTCTCATTCCATGGAAGCCTTTGTTCAAAAAGCCAAGAAATTACGGATCAACTTTCTACTACTACTCATCCCATCTCCCATTCCCAATTAGTTCTCAGCATCCTTGATGGCCTGGGTTTGGAGTATGATGCATTCGTCACCTCAGTCACATCTCGTCTTGATCATCTCTTGATGACTTCCTCGACCTGCAATCAGGAAGTTATTCTTCAAAGCTACACCACTAAATCTCCAATAGAGTCTTCTCCAATTGTGAATGCTACAGTCAAATCATTTGTTGGCCCGAATCCTCCCTCCAATGGTTGAGGACACGGTTGAGGCCATGGTCACAATTTTTATGAAGGAAGTTCCTCTCATTCTCGACTCATTTGTTAGATTTGTGGTCATGCGGGTCACTTAGCTCTCCTAATGCTACCAATGATTTAATCCTAGCTATAAAACTAATAGTGGCTCTTCATCCATAATGTATGCATCTTCAATCGATGAATCATTTGACCCATACTGGTATCCAGACTCTAGTGCCACTCATCATCTTATGGCTGACATGGAAAATTTGAACATTTAGAGTGACTATTCTGGCACCAATCAAATCCGTATTGCAAATGGGTTAGGTTTGCAAATATTACATATCATTTATTCCATCTTAGATTCTCCTAACGGTTCTTTTAAACTACGAAATATTTATCATGTTCCATCTATCATGAAGAATCTATTATCAGTTTCTTAATTTACCAATTACAACAACGTGGTATTTCAATTTCATCCTACTTTCTGTTGTGTTTAGGATCGATCCTCGAGAAACTTCCTACTCAAAGTTCAACATAAGAATGGACTTTATTATCTTAATAATGCACGTACCACCAATAAATTCCTTCTACAATCAAATAAATCACCATCAGCTCCATCCTACTTCATTGATGAATAAGTTTCCGCTTCTATTTGGCATGAATGCTTAGTTCATCCAACTACCCACATTACTTCTTCGGCTATTTCAAAGCATGGGATGCCAATATGTCCATCTTCCTTTTCTATTTTCTATGAATCATGTCACTTGGGCAAGTTGCATTGTCTTCCTTTTACTAGATCATCAACTACTTGTAATGCTCCCTTGGAGATACTTTATTATGATCTATGGGGACCATCTCCCCTTACTTCAGTGAATGGTTTTCGTCATTTTATCATTTTTATTGATGGTTATAGTGGACATACATGGCTTTTTCCACTTACTATGAAATCTAATGCACTGTCTACTTTTGTGCAATTTAAATCCTAAGTGGAAAAATATTTTAATTGTAAGATCAAGACCTTTCAAACTAATGGAGGTGGTGAGTATAAGAAATTTGATCCTTATCTCTGTCTTCATGGCATCCTACATTGTTTTTCATGCCCACACACACAAGAACAAAATGGTTGGGCTGAGCGCAAACACCATCGCATTGTGGAAACTGGCATCACATTGCTTACCTAAGCTTCTGTTTCCTCGTATATATTAGAATGACGCCTTCCTCGCTGCAGTCTTTCTAATTAACCACATGCCTACAATGGTGTTGAGTGGATTGTCTCCTTATGAGAAATTGTATGGTGATAAACTTGATTATTTATAATTGCATGTTTTGGGATGTGCATGCTACCCTTGGCTGCGCCCTTATACTCGCAATAAACTTGATAATAGAACAATGCAATGTATCTTTATTAGCTATTTTCCTCATCACCGTAGCTATAATTGTCTTAATTGTAGCACTGGCCGAATATATGTCTCTTGCCATGTGAGTTTCTAGGAAAACTTGTTCCCATTTGCTAAATCACAATCTAGTCAATTGTCATCACCATCGCCTAGTTCTCTTGTTTACATTGATTATTCCTCTACTAAGCCCCCACAGTTTCGAGGGGTGTCCACCAAAACATCAACTCCATCAAGTCCATCTACTATCATGGACGACTCCTTATCACATCTTCAACAATCATCTACTTCCACAATTCCATATGGATTCTCTTCTCTAGAAGCTCCACTGTCACAATCTTCTCAACCTCAACCACCAACTTTTACCCATCCAATGGTCACTCGTCTAAAAAATAACATTCGTAAACCAAAGGTTTTTCTTTCCACTAAGCACCCATTTTGTTCTTGTTTTCACTCAAGCTCGACACCAAGTGAACCACTTGTTTTTCCATTGCAAACAAAGACCCCAACTAGCAACAATCTATGGCTAGTGAATTTAAAGCTCTCATTCAAAATGACACTTGGGAACTAGTTCATCATCACCCTTCTATGAATGTGGTCAACCATAAGTGGATTTATCACCTAAAAATCAAGTCCGATGGCTCCATTGATAGATACAAAGCACAACTCATTGCGAAGGGCTTTACTCAATAGGCTAGCTTGGATTATGATAAAACTTTTAGTCCAATTGTCAAACAAACAATGATTCGAGTTGTTCTCTCCTTAGCTATCACATATAACTCATCAATTGGACATGAAGAATGCCTTTCTCCATGGCACCATTAAAGAAGAAGTCTACATGAAGCAACGCCAAGGATTTGGTGATCTGCATTATCCCGGACATGTATGTTGTCTTTGGAAAGCTCTATATGGGTTAAAACAAGCCTTAAGAGCATGGTTTTCTTAGCTAAGTTCATATTTGTTGTCTATCAAGTTTGTGGCCTCCACTGCTGATTCTTCATTATTCATACAACATCAATCTTACCACATTCTACTTCTTCTCATCTATGTTGATGATATAATCATTACTGGGAGCTCTACCTCCTTCATCACCGAATTAATCACTCACCTTGGCACTGAGTTTACAATCACTGATTTAGGAAATCTATAATATTTTCTTGGCATCAAAGCCCATAGATCCTCTATTGGGCTATCCCTTACTCAATCCAAGTGTGCAACCACTCTTCTAACTCATATAGGCATGGCTGATGTAAAACCTTGCTCATCACCTATGGCTCCTTCGACTTCTAAGTTGTCGAAACAAAATGGTGAAGCACTGACTGATGTCTTCACTTATCGAAGTACGGTCGGAGCATTGCAATACCTCACTCTTACTAGGCCAGATCTATCCTTTGCCGTCAATTAAGTGTGACAATTTATGTATTGTCCAACCGTAGATCATTGTTCAACCGTCAAACGGATTTTGCGTTATTTCAAGGCTACTGTTCATTAAGGCATTACCTTGCAACTTATTCACCAATTGACCTTCACTGCGTTTATGGATGCTAACTGGACTGGCTGCCTTGATGACAAAAAATCTACTAGTGGCTATTGCATTTTTTTGGTCCTAACTTGGTTTCTTAGAGTTCTAAAAAGCAACCAACCGTTGCTCAATCCAGCATTGAATAGGAATATAAAGGGGTGGCTAACGTAGCCTCTAAATTATTGTGGCTATTACAACTCCTTTGAGATCTTCAATACACTTTACATCAGCTACTACTTGTTTTTGGTGATAATGTAGGGGCAATCTATTTAGCTGCCAATCTCATCTTTCATGCCCAAACCAAGCACACATAGAAATTGACTATCATTTTGTTTGTGATTTAATAAATAAAATAAAAAAAAGCAGTTGGAAGTTCACTTCATTCGTGCATAGGTTCAAACAATTGATACCATGACAAAGCCTCTACCCATTATCTCGGTTTCTTATTTTGCGCAACAAGCTCACAACAACTTCATCACCATTTTGCTTGAGGGGGTGTGATAGAGCAAATCTCCCATGATACAGCAATTTTCTACAATCTATGCCAATCCCATTGATTGAGTCGATCTTCCACGATTTGTGTCAATTCCGTTGATAAAGCAAATCTTTCACAATTTGTACTAATACTATAGATTGTTATTACCAATATTGTAGATTGTTATCTTTATAAAATTATTTTAATTGTTTTTTTCTGCTCATGTATTTATTATAAATATAATACAAATCTCCACATCCATTGTATGTGATCAAACTCAAATTCACACTCTTTTAGAATGGACTAAATTGTAACCAATTAGGATTAAATTGGTCCAATTAAAAGGTTAGTATTTTTTTTTTTTGGGGGTACTTTTCCCGACTTTTCATGGTAATGTAGTATAAAACATCTTTAGACTTTAAAACAATATACTTGCAATTATTATTATATGATACCTTATTAAGGATTACAATGTTTCCCCGATATTTAAAAGAATATTGTAAATATTTAAATATCCTAACTTTTCAGTATCTACGACTTTTTACAAAGGCTCGTGACATTTTGTCATAATGTCGTCCAAGAAGTCATAAATACTTAAATAATGTGCTTTTTACTATTCCACAATGTTTTACTATGGCAACGCGTCATAAATATTTAAATATCCATGCTCTTTATGTACGACGTTTTCTAAAGGCTCACAAAGTTTTGTTGCAACTTAGTCAAAGTGATGTAAATTTATTAATATTCCAATTTTTAATTTTTAGGATGTTTCAAAGGCTTAAGATGCTTATCATAACCCAGTACAAAACGTAGTAAATATTTTAATAATCTAATTTTTATTGCTTTACGATATTTTACTAAGGGTTAAGACACTTTGTCACCTAGTGCAAAAATCATAAAGGCATACATATCCTAATTTTGGATAACTTACAACAATTTCCAAAGGCTTACGATGTTCCATTGTAGCGCAATTCAAAATTTCATAAATGGAAGTTCCCTCGTAACCAAACGCAAAACGTCGTTTAAATAGGCTAATTTCTGATTATTATGAGGTATTCCATGCGCTTGTGATGTTTCATTGTAACTCCAATCCTTTAATATTTTATGATGTAATTTTCAATATTTTATTATATTTTACAGAAGCTTACAACGTTTCCTTGTATGCAAAACAATGTGAATGTAAGTCCTAATTTCTTTTTAGTTCACGACTCTTTCCAAAAGACTTACAACGTTTAGTTGTTAAGTCTTTGCAAACATTTTAAATAATTTAATGCTTTTCCACTTTAATATTTTCCAAAGTCAACCACGTTTCGTCGCAACCTATTAAAAACACTCCAAATACTTAAAAATCTGCTAATTTTTTCTTTTTGTATCATTTATGACGTTTTTCAAAAGTTTATGACGTTTTTCATAACACAGTTTTGACATAGTAAATAATATATTATTTGGCTCTTTAGCATTCATTACATTTTACTAAGGCTTACGAGATTTTCATTTTTAACAAACGTACTAAATATTCAAATAGTCCAAAATAGCATTTAATATTTTATGATGTTTTATTGAGGCTTACTACGATTCTTTTTTTTTTTTTGTATGTAAATATGTGAATATTATTAATTAGATGAGATATAAAAGCTCAATAGAATCCCCTAACATTTCAAAGAGACTAATTATGCGAGAAGATAAAAGAAGAAAGCCTCCATATAGTAGCTAATAAAGTATTTGCCTGGAAAGGCCTCCATTGTTAGTAGAATGATGTGTTACCTCTTATGACCTTTCGAATCCTAACCAACGGAAGATGAGGCTCAAATGACTTATTTGGAAACCATCTATGGTTGTGTTCCATCTAAATGCAATAGATAGTCGTGAAGAAAGACAACTTGAGGAGTCTCGCCCCCAAATTTTTGCCCTTGGTAGCCCGATCACCCATTGAAGCTCTAAATTACAACCTCCTATGGAACGCCAAATTCAATATTGTGCCAAAATACTATGCCACACACTACTTGTCTTGGTGTACTCAACCAGCTATACAAAAGTTACACTTAGTATCTACTAAAGATGATCACTGTAATTAGGGATAATCAGTTCCAGGATGGGTAGGCTTCATAGTTGGAATCTAGTGTTAGATTAAATATAAACTAAAACCTAACGATCCCAATAATCAATCACGGATAAATTCATACAAAATTCGGAATCGATTTGAACAAACGTAAAGATCAACATACCTTCAGCCATTGGTGAAAATTTGCAAATGTGGGAAACCTCAAAACCTTGGACGGATCAACGCAGCACAATCGATATGCAATATGGGGAACACCAACTATGTATGTCATGTTCTACTAGCCAATACCCCTCAAACCTAATGGTGTGTTTTCTATAGTGATAAGGTTTTAAACTAGATAACCTGACGTTTTATTCCATTTCTTATGTTATTGACATCTTCCATCAAGACCGTTATGGTAACATATTAATGAGCAAATATCACATAATAGATGTGGATGATAAATTGGGCAATAAATCGGAACTGATTGGGAATACAATATTGGGATCATAGTTAAAATAATAAATATATTATAATATTACAACATTTGGAACCTAGAACTCACCCTATTATAATCGATTCTCGGTTTTAGACTTTGGAATTTACCCTATTTGCTCAACACCAATTTTAGAACCAACCCAATTTTTCTGGCCTTGTTCCAAGGTCTACATGAAAACCTATTTTTTTTTTTGTTCCTTTTTTTGGTTTATTTTTTATAGCAAAATCATATAAGGCTATGAATTATGAAACGATTTAAAGTAAAAGATCAACAATATAATTCCTACTTTGCCAAAAACAATAATCCATAAAATGAATGCATAGTCATGTACAATTATAAACGATAAAAAGTTCAAACACATAACATAAACTATAAATTATAAAACTCCATTCTCCATTCATCCATAAATATTTCAGGGAAGAGGAAAGACTAGTGAGAAGTTTCAAGGTAGGACAAAGAACAAAGGAGTACTGAGGTTAGAATTTAGGAGAAAAAGAAATTGTGATTTTGACTTTTTTGCTTATAAAATTGTTTCAAAACCAATTTCAAAATAGGGTGGTGCAGTCTGATCACTCAGAACCTGTTTTCAAATTGGTTATAATCAATTCAAGAAATTTTGAATCTTTTAATGGACTGGTTCCAATGGAAATAGGTTCCTGAGTTGATTGCACACTCCTAACAATGGTACAGCTTCCGATGTTGATAGTCTATCTCTACAAACAAGCCAATTGATAAAATTATGCTTGCTAAGACCGCCACTCCAAATTAATTAATATCAGTCCATGGATGGTCCCTCCTATATGAATTTCTTATATATCTCTTTGCAATAGTATGTTTGGCTAGAGATAATATGTGTTAGAGCAAATCTTAATTTAAGTATACATCACCAACTCCGGCCATACTACCTTTTATGTTGAGTCACATAATGGAAGGACCACTACATTTAATGTGATGAACCCAAGTACTCCACAAGAATGAGGATGGATAATTGATGAGGCTCCAAAGCATGCTGCCCATCAATACTTAATTCCAGAATTTCAGATCGAGCAAGTCTAGTCCTTCCTCATTTTTTGGTGAGCATACTATTTTTCATGAAACTTTGTGAAATATGTGAATTTCAGCGTTTCCTCCCACGAAAATTGCCCGTCGAGACTATTACGTTTTGTCTAAAGTAAATGTACAATATCGTAACCATTTAAATAATGTAATTCTTAACATTCAGCGACATTCTATAAAAACTTGCAACATTTCATTGTAATCTTGTAGAGAAGATTGTCAATAATTAGATATGCTAATTATTAAAAATTTATGATGCGCTTTTCAAGGGCTTACGACATTCCTAAGTAACGGAAAATTATTTCGAATTTATTGGCATTTCACATTTTACAATGTTTTTCAAGGACCAACGACTTTTCACTGCAATCAACCGGAAAAATCTCATAATATATTAAATATACATATTTTTTATGGTCCACAAAGTTTTTTAAAAATTACAACATCGACTCTTAAGACATTGTAAGATGTCATAAATATCTAATTTTTGTCTTTTCTTATAATGCCATATCTGCACATAAGATTGTTTTTAAGTTTAAAATTTTTGGTCTCCTGTTGGTCAGGTACTATAAATATTTTTTTATGTTTCCTTTTCTATTGTTTTTTGGAACGTCTTCTTTGCTATAGTTTACATGCATTTATATTGTGCTTCATTGAAAAGATTAGAATTTTCTTACATTTATGATATTTTGCACACGTAAAACAAATCAATCTGCTAATATATTACGTCCAAAGTATTAAAGTTGACCACATATGTTTTTTTTTTTTTGGTAAAAAATTGACCACATATGTTGAACTCTCAATTTTTGGAAAAATAGCCATAAAAGTCCTAAATATATGATAATGGTGTCAATTCAATCTTAAACCTTTTACACTTATGCCATTTCGGTCTATCTAACCAATTTTGATCGGGCGGTGCACATCAGCTGGCGTTGATTATTTGACTAATGCCAAAATGGTAATTTTTTAATAATATATTTTATTTACTAATTTTTTATTTCTTTATTTCTTTTTTTCCTTTTTTTTTGAGGTGATCTCACCTAGATTTCGGCGAGGGCAACCTTGTCATTGCCTCACCAGCCGCAAGCAAAATAGTCTTGTCCATAGCTAGGGAGGCCTTGGTCGCCTTCGTCCGCAGCCCCTAGGCCTTTGTGATGCACCTCATGGTCTCCCAACCCCGCCCCCCTCTCCCTCTACCAATGGTCGTTGGGCCCACTTGACCTCATATCCACACTTCAACCTTGATTTGAGGAGGCCAAGCCTCACGAGAGGCCATGGGTTAAGGTGAGGCCATGGTGAGACTAATCTTGCCTAGATTTGAGTGAGGCCAAGGGAAAAATGAGTAAAATTTGAAAAAAAAATAAAAATATTATTAAAAAATTATCACGTTAGTGCCGATTGCCAAAAATTGACTGAATGAACTAAATTAGCCCCAAAAAAAGTTCAAGACTGAATTGACATAATTGCAATGAGATTATGACTTTTTTGGTAATTCCCCTCCCTCCCAAAAAAAAATTTCGATTGTTGCCGCATATCAACAAGGAAAAACACTTTCTCCCAAATAAGGCAACTTAGTATTGTAGATTAAGGCGATATGGAGTGTGGTGCACTAAGAGTCCCTTGTTTTTTTCCTTGTGACATGACCCTCATCACTACGAAGGCCTCGCCTAGACTATGCCGAGGTTGCCTTGCCTATGGCCAGCAAGGTCCTTCGCTAACATAAATAAAATAAATAAAATAAAATAATTATAAAAATTATTCATGTCAACGAGGGTGGTGCTACATGAGATGATTGGCATGCACATTAGCGATTTCTAAAATAAATAAATTAATTGAATGAACTCAATTAATAAATTGTCAAAAAATTTAAGATTTAATTAGTAAAATTGAAAGGTTTTAAAAAAATTGGCCAAAATTTATTCAATTAACAGTTTTTGAGATAATTTTTGCGTCTTAAAACCACTCTGGCGTCATCCGACATGTAATGGCGATGTGATGGAAATGGATTTGCTCATAATGAGCAGTTATCATAACTTGAACTAAACACCCCCACCGCAAATGTGAATTCCCTGAGAAGGCAGCTGAGGGCCGTTAAGGCTGTACATAACAACGTTTCTTGGCTAGGAAAGAGTTTTTTTTTTTTTTTTAGAAATAAGTTCTTTTTTATTTCTATTCTAGAGAACAATTTTTGAGTAAAATAACGTATTTAGTAATTACACAAATTTTCTACTCCAAAAAAAAAAAAAAATAGAAATGTGTTTAATATTAAATAATTTTTTTATATTTATTCATTTTTATTCTTGTTCATGGATCGCCGATCGCCGATTGCCGGCCGCCTCCGCCGTAGCTTTTCAGAAGGTGCAACGTACTTAGGAAGACCAATACGCAGTTTACCTAATGAGGGGGCAATGATGGATGACACGACAGACGTGTCACGATATTGGCAGTGAAAAAGCTTTAAGCTCACAAGAATGATGGAGATTGCTGCGGCTATGGAGATTCCTTCCATAGCCGAAAGCCTAAGTCCTGATGATTTTAAATCCTCGCGATGCAGGAAGTGTCCATCTGCGAGCACGTGGACGGTGGTCCACTCAGCGGGGGGAAGTCGGTATTATTCTCTGGAGATCACTTCGTTTCGGAATTTTATGTGGAGGTGATGCCGCACGGAACTGCTGACCACGACGCATGCCAACATGTTCCAACCTCACTAAAGATGAGATTCACTGCAAAGTTATTGGTGCATTGCATGCACCACTCCAAACTCATTTGAACATTTATATCCGTGAACTCAAACTAAGGTGAAAGGTCTATTTGATCGAGGGAAAACTATTTTTCCAAAATTATTTTTCGACTTTTGGATATTTGAATGATGGAAAAATTAATCAATTTATAAAGAACGTTTTTCAGTGGACTGAAAATAACAAATTTAAATTAGAGGAAAACGATTTTTTTTCTTCTAAAGAAAGGAAATTACTTTCCTAGATCACCAAATAAATGGAAACTGGTAATTATCAATGAAAATAATTATTAATTTTCATTTGTATGATGGTTTTAAAAAAAAAAAGTAATTTGCTTATTTAGAAGGAAAATTCGGTTTTCCCCCAATTTAAGTGTGTTGTTTTCTATCCATGTAAAATGTTTTTCATATATCAATTAGTTTTTTTATCATCCAAATACGAATAGATCAAAAAAAATTCTATAAAAAAATTCCTTAAAACAAATCAACGTCAATGGTGTGTTTATTTTAAGGAAAATTTTGAAAAAAGGAAAATTTCATGAAAAAAGGAAAATATCTAACAGCAAATCATTTTCCAAGAAGATATTTTTCCTTTCAGGTTGGGGAATTCATTTTCGTAACTCAAAATATGCATAAATGATTTTTTTTGACTAATCATTTTTAACATTCCAAATGCACGACAGCCCAAAAAACTAATTCATGAAAAATTATATCAATCAAACAAACAGCACCCAAATGGACCCCATGAGATTGAACTCAAGTAGATTTAATCAAGCTGTTTTAATCGTTCATTAAGAGGAGATGTTGACTTCCACTGATCTTATCCACAGAGCTTTACTTGCCCTCTTTCAGTTTAATAAAGAACGATTCCCGGGACTCACGAAAGGAGAAGATGGAGGAGGACTCGGCAATTCGAAGACGTCGTGCAACCCATTTTGCCCAATAAAACCACACGACTTTCCCGGATGGAAAAGTTGACCCGACTACTCGATCATCAATGTGAAATGATGAGAATTTGCAAAAAGCACGTGCATCGACTTCCACTTCCAAAAATTGAGTGTTGGATAGCTCAATTATTAAAACTCAGCACGAAAAAATACTTAAGTGCCAAAAGTTCAAAAATATATATTTAAGTATTAAAATCGAAGAAAAATGAATTATTTAAGTGTCAACGATAAGAAATTATTGTCAAAATGTCAATGCGCCATTTTTCCAACGAGACAAATACAAAACAATGTTGTTTTTGCTTGATATGACTAGATAAGTTGAAAACGACGTCATTTTACATTGGATTTGAATTTAAATAAAAATATTAATTAATTTAAATTTAAAACTTAATTTTTTTTTAAAAAGGATTGCACTTGTTTGGTTAGAGCTATGCAAGCCTTCATCACTGCCATCCCACTGTCGCCAAGAAAGGCTAGCAACAATGGGGGTAAGGTCGATTAGGCCCTAGCTAGGGGCCAGACCCTAACCAACCAATCATAAGGGCCTAAAAGCCCTTGCCCAAATCTACCTAGGGCAACGACCTTTGGCTTGGCTGGGCAATGGTCAACGACCCTCATCGTATTTGGGGGAGGGCCACAACTCTCGCCCCAAATATGGGCAAGGGCTTGCAAGCCTTCACCAACCTTTCCCCCACCATCATCAACCCTTCTTGGCGAGGTGGGTTGGCGGCAGCGAGAGCTTACACGGCTCTCATTGAACAAGTGTTGTATCCTTCCCTTTATAAAATTTTAGTTTTAAATTTAATTGAATTAATATTTATATTAAATTTAAATTCGCTAACTCAGCTTTGCCGCTAAGCTACATAGGCTACTTACATTATTAAAATTAAATTACATCGAATTTCTGGTTCCTTTTGCAGGAATTAGCACTTAAATGTCTCATTTTTCAAAAAAAGTGACATTTAATAAGAACTTTTAGCACTTAAATATCTCCATGCCAAGTTTTAGTTCTAATTCTACCTATAGAAATCCATATTTATTTATCTATCCAATTACGAACATTCTTGCACCAATCGTAGTTTTGATGGGGATTGGGTTCCATCTCACTTAGCTACCATTTGTTGCTGATGAAACGATCTAGTAAAATTACAAAAGTTCAATGCTTCGATTGGTGATGATTATCAAACGAGATTGATTCAACACTTAAAAGTGGGAGCATATCGATATGATTTAACATGTAAAATTGAACACCTATAATTCTCATACAATACTTAAATTTTTCGGAGCATAATTTTCAGTTTATTAAATGGACAATTTTTAGTCTTTACATCTTCTATCTCAAAATCAATTTCCACGGACAATCGTTTATTAGTTATAATAAAAATTTCATCTCACGACGCATTAAACTTGTTGCACCCTAACATATATTATGTTATATGTGATCAACTAGTAGGATAATGAAAATATATTCTAGTAAATATTCTCATGAAATGTCATGTTAATAAGATACATAAACCATGATTAAATAAGACCCATAAAGAATGACTAGAGAAATTTACACAAATGGTCACTGATCTTTGGTCCAATGTGCAATGCCATCTCTGAATTTTTAATTTGTTTAACATGATCCAAGAACTTTTGATAAGTGTTTAATTTAGTTCTAATACATTAATTCAAGTTTAGGAATAACATTGAACATTTTCATATAGTCCGGAGATTAAATTGAATTCACATAAAAACTTTAGGGATAACGTTGAACATTTTCATATAGTCCGGAGATTAAATTGAATTCACATCAAAACTTTAGGGATAACATTGAACATTTTCATATAGTCTAGAAATTAAATTGAATTTATATCAAAACTTCAAAGATCACATTGAATAGATTAAAAGTCTAGAGACAATATTGCATACCGAGTTAAAATTTAGATATCATATTAAATAATTAAAGATTTAGGGATTACATTACATATTAAGTCAAAGTCCAAAAATCATTTGCCTCGTTTGCCTTATAACTTTCCCAATCACTAAGGCTATGTTTGGTTGAGCTGATTTCTAACAAGGATAGGATTAAATAGGATATAAAATCCTAAGATTTTTTTATATCTTATTCACTATTTGGTGAATCGCAGTATTAAAGTCGGATATATTTATATCACATCATATACATTTTTTTTTAATAATATAAACAGCATATCATTGTAAATAAACTTAAAAAAATTATAAACAGAGATAGTGAAAATATCTCGTGACATTATTCCTTAATTTATTTTTATTTTTATTTTCCTCTTTTTAAAATTATTTTATTTATTATTTATTTTTTCGCCTTTCATCATTCTTCAATAAAATTTTATCAAATAGTAAACTATACCTAAAATACAAAAATACCTAAAATATATATAATAAATATAAATGTATAATTTATAGATTGAATGTTATTATAAGATAGAATTAAACTTGAGTATATAAACTAAAATAATATTAAATTAACAAAACAATTAATTTTTATTTCTTAAATTATAATTCAAATATTATTTATATTGAAATATAATTTTAATTTTGTTAATTTAATAAGTTTGTTATTCGAGAAAAAATAATTTTTCTATTATGGACATTAAAAATCTCATCTACCTTTATCCCATCTTCCCTATGGGATAATTTTATCCGACATATATTTCCTTATATCCGACTTTATCGTATCTTGAACAAACACCAAACATAAGATAGGATAAATCATATCCTATTCCGAATTTTATCCTAACTGCCAAACGCAACCTAAATAATGTCTAGCCAAGAGAGAGTGCATGTTACTCTGGGGTCTCCCCAAGGAAGTGTTTTCGCCCCAATGGAGTACAATGGAGTCCCAACTTTGTTGAAGCATAGAGGAAGAAACGATTGATGCCTACCTTTAGGTGCCTATGTTGCGAAGAGTCTAGTCATAGATATCAATAAATCTGGGTGTGCAATCCGAGACCAAGGGGAACCGTCCGACATGCGGAAGAAGATATACATGGAACAGACAATATTAGATTAAAACAAAGAGAACGTAGATATCAAAGATAAACGAACAAAAGATTTCGAGCCGACCATGCCTTCATTTGTGTATATAATAGAGATGGTAATTAACTATCAAATCAAGCACAATATAAAATAAAGTTCAATTATATTTAAAAACACGCAAAATTTCAATATTTTCAAACAATTAACCACAAGAGTTGTATTATACTTTATTGATTTATTCATATACACGGACCAATCGTCCTTCTAACTTGCATTGCCGAAAAGATCACAATTCCTTTCCAAGCTATAAAACTTATCACAAAGGATCCTCGCTCTAAGTAAAGTTATGCGGATCAAAAGCAACAAATAGCTCAGAAAATGTGTAGAAACGCACTTATTGTGGGTCCATGAACCTCTGCCTATGACATTGGTTCTCACTGTCCTTTGAGATATGATTACTCTTGTCTAATCAAATTATAGGTCCACAAGGCAAATGATGCGATATACCTTCTGAAGTTGAAATAAGTGAGAGTTAGGCCTCAACAGAAATTGGATGTTTGAGCCCCCCAAAGGACCAACTGCCCCCAAAATCTGGAAAGTCCTTCCACTTGCGCTTACATGCGCGCCTGTTTTCACACGCACTCTCTCTCTCTCTCTCTCTCTCTCTCTCTCTCTCTCTCGCTCTTTCCGTCTTTCTTGACCCGTTGACTTGAGTGCCTAGTACTCCGATGTCTTTCCTAAGTTGACCAAGTTGTCGACCGGACAATAATACGACAATAGCCTATCCCCACGCGTCGCACGAGTAGGTCGGGTCGAAGTGCCCGCGTCCGTCCTGTGAAGAGCACGACCACCCACTTGGGCATTATGCTTTTTTCTGTTAAACATATATGCTCTTTTAAGATTTTCAGCTAAATCACGAATAGCTATGGAAACCGGTTGGAAAATTACCCTAGAAAAGAGACGGCAACGAAAAGTGGCCCTCTTTTTTTATAGATCTGAAAATGAGAATATAACTTAATTAGAAAAAGCGTTCTACTTTACAAAGAACGTAGGGTAGAAATTTCAATTCTTGAAAATAGAATAATTTTTATAATAAATATTAGTGGTGGGCCGATGATCCTACCCAGGCTGGGGTTTGGGTCCACAACAATTGCCTAGATCCATCCATTTGCGAGTCGCGACGAAAATTACAGCCACACTCACTCCTTTGCAGATGGGGCTAAAAGGCTTCATACGATGTTCTTGACTTATGAATGATGAAGTTTAATTGTGATCGTGTGAAGATAGGGAAATCTTGAGTCTTTGTCCAACAAAAAGGACAAAGTATAGTTTCAATAATGGCACTTTAACGTTGCCTGCATCGATTCAAATTCAATAATAGAGAAGATGAGGTAGCTTGTTTCACGAGAACAATTTTTTGACTTTGCACGTTGTGACAAGTGTACGACATAATTCAGCAACCTATAATTTGTGGTAGACCTTATTAACGGACGCATTTGGGCAGATCCCTTTCGTAGTACAAAGCCTAAAAACCCTTGCCTAGGCTTTTCATGAGTAAAAAGAAGGAATAATATTCTACCGAGAACCCTAAACAATATTCATAGTGGTTCCAAAAATCTAAAATTTTTATTTTTCATGCCTCCAAAAATCTCAAACTTCTTCTAATGTTATAATATACCCTCTGTCACCGTTCATCCAAGACAATTGTTAAGAATAATCGGTGGTAGCTTATTTGGACAATGCCACGCGAACTGTGCTAATATGAATTCAATATGACTTTAGTGAAGCCAAAGCTATATCAATTCTAAAAGGAAAAAAAGAAAAAGAAAAAAGAAAAATTAGATCCAAGTTAACACCATTTGCTTACACCATTGGTTTACGTAGGATTTCTAATAGCTATCCTAGATGAAATTGTGATGGAGACTATACTATCATACTGATATAAGTTTAGGATATTGAATTTAGATTTTTGATAGTATTTTCTCTAAAAAGGATGTATTAATCGGGTCTAGACAAGTCCGTGCTAACCAAAGTGGCAAGTTCGGGTAAGAGAGGGGAAGTGCCACTGGTTTCGCCACACCGGCGAATGAAGCCTCGACCATTCCTTTGGGTTCAGTAAGACTTGTAAGCCAAAGTTGAGCCAAAAGTCTAAGCAGCACCATGACCTTCCATGTGGAATTTTGGAAAATAGTGTCGTCGGCAATAGGATAAAAGCGTTCACGGGGTAGAAGAAAATGTTGGGCTGAAACTTTTGGAAAGCATTTTCGAAAAGTTAGACATCGGAATTTTTCTTTTGTTGGTACTAAAAGGGGCGAAGCTCAAAAGTTACAACAAAACTCTCTGAACGAACCTTGATATGGAATTAAAATACCGGAGGTGTCCCTCCTCGTTGCCCTTAAATACCGAACCGCGCCTTCCCTCTTCCCTCCACTGCAAATTGCCACAGACTTCTCTCTCTCTCTCTCTCTCTCTCTCTCTCTCTCGCTCTCGCCCTCAGACTTGTGCGGCACGTTTCCCGTTCTTGTTTAGCAACCTGTGACGCCGCCTCTCCCCTCTCGTTTTCCTGCATTAAACGTTGCGTTGGACTTCGTACTCTGTCACCCTTTATCTAGTCCCTGATCACACGGAGGAGGGGGAAGAAGCAGAAGGAGGAAACGCAGAGAGCCGTTCTTTCTTGTACTCGCTGATCAGACACAGGTACTGCTTCGGTCGAGACTTCGCTGTGCTTTCATCTGTGATCTGTAGAAGTTTTCCAAAAAAATCTCAGGACGTGTGGTTTTGCAATGGTTCAAGGCTGAACTCGCGTCCTTTGTTATTCCTTTAAGAAGGGTGCGTTTTGTTTCTTGAAGTTCTTGTTCTTGAAATCTGTGCTTTCAGTAATCTGCCTTTTTCCATTTTTTCCGTTCTTTTCTTCGAGCTGTGTGCCTTTGTTTTGCTTTCCTCAACTCTGCAAGGATTATAAGAACAATCTGCTTTGCCATGATTGGTTACTTTTTTATTTCATTATTGCTTCACATAGTGTAACTTTCTATATAAGGTTCTTTTTTCAAGCTTTTCGAGTTTTCTAATAAAGTTCTATAGTATGGAGTCATGTCTTTGTCATTCCATGTTCGATCATCTTTACATAGCCTGTAAAATCAAGGTTACTAGGAGATCGGTATGCGTCGAGTAAATATGCTCCATCGCTAGGATTATATGCAGCTTTTCGCGTTTATCACTCTGAAAATTATATCCGAGATGATGTGAGAAGAGCATGATTCATAGAATCAGGAACTCATGATGCTTTCAAGACATGACATCACTTTATTGATTTGATGAAGGACACGTGCTCGTATTCCATGCCTTCAACATCACTATTAACCAGTCCCATCCGCCGATCTTTCGTCTTTAAAACAACTTGCTTTTTTGAAGTATTTACGTCTCTGAGAGAATTTCAGAAAATGGAGCCCATGCGATTGTCTGCTCATTCTTTTCCTTATATTCCCCGTCGATTTCGCCATCGCAAGTGAAATTCTGCCTTTCCTATACTCGTTTCTCATCAACATCTTACTTTGGTTTTCTTAGCTGAGCAGATTTTCATCTGATTTTACAGAATTTCAAGGTTGATTGTGACAGCTACAAGGGAATTTGAGGAAGGGTTGAACAATGGCTAAGGAACAGCTGGAGGTGCTCAATGCCCTTGATGCAGCCAAAACACAATGGTACCACTTCACGGCGATCATCATCGCCGGCATGGGCTTCTTCACTGACGCGTACGACCTATTCTGCATCTCCCTCGTGACGAAGCTCCTCGGCCGCCTGTACTACACCGAGCCAGGCTCGCCCACCCCGGGGACCCTGCCTTCCAATGTGTCGGCGGCGGTCAACGGGGTCGCCTTCTGCGGGACCCTTGCAGGCCAGATCTTCTTCGGGTGGTTGGGCGACAAGATGGGCCGGAAGCGGGTCTATGGCATGACCCTCATGCTTATGGTCCTCTGTTCCATCGCCTCGGGGCTCTCCTTCGGCAAGGAAGCAAACGGGGTGATGGCAACCCTTTGCTTCTTCAGGTTCTGGCTCGGGTTTGGCATTGGCGGGGACTACCCGCTTTCCGCCACCATCATGTCCGAGTACGCGAACAAGAAGACTCGTGGTGCCTTCATCGCTGCTGTTTTCGCGATGCAGGGTTTTGGGATTTTAACTGGAGGGATGGTTGCTATAGTTGTCTCCTCGGCCTTCAAGGCTAGATATCCCGTTCCGGCCTATGAAGTCGATCCGGGCCTCTCCACCATCCCGCAAGCTGACTACGTGTGGCGGATCATTTTGATGTTCGGTGCGCTTCCGGCCGCTCTCACATATTACTGGCGGATGAAAATGCCAGAAACAGCTCGTTACACCGCTCTAGTGGCCAAGAATGCCAAGCAAGCCGCAGCCGACATGTCAAAGGTCCTCCAAGTCGATTTGGAAGCAGAGCCAGAGAAAGTCCAGCCAAAGGTGCGAGGGAAGGACGACTTCGGCTTGTTCTCGACACAGTTCGTCCGGCGCCACGGGCTCCACCTGCTCGGTACCACAAGCACCTGGTTCCTGTTGGACATTGCCTTCTATAGCCAGAACCTTTTCCAGAAAGACGTCTTCACAGCCATCGGTTGGATTCCGAAGGCGAAAACCATGAATGCCATAGAAGAGTTGTACCGGATTGGGCGTGCGCAGACCTTGATCGCCCTCTGCAGCACGGTCCCAGGGTACTGGTTCACGGTGGCGCTCATCGACAAGATCGGGAGGTTCGCGATCCAACTGATGGGCTTCTTCTTCATGACAGTGTTCATGTTCGCTCTGGCCATCCCTTACCATCACTGGACCTTGCCGGACAATCGAATCGGGTTCGTGATAATGTACTCACTCACCTTCTTCTTCGCAAACTTCGGCCCCAACGCCACCACATTCGTGGTCCCCGCAGAGATCTTCCCAGCACGGCTCAGGTCGACATGTCACGGCATATCCGCAGCAGCCGGCAAGGCTGGGGCCATGGTGGGCGCGTTCGGCTTCCTATATGCAGCGGACGGGATCGGCGTCCGTAAGACCCTGATCATACTTGGCGTGATTAACTTCCTTGGGTGTGTCTTCACCTTTCTGGTGCCGGAATCGAATGGCCGCTCCCTCGAGGAAATATCTGGAGAGAACGAGGAAGAAAATGCAGCCTAGTTGAGGGACTGTCCTAGTCTGAACGTGGCGGCTCGCCCTTACAATTTGTGCGCACGAGGCCTCGATGGATGAAAAAGAAGCATGGCGGAGCATAGATTTTGTGGGCGGGAAAAGTTTAAAAAAGAAATAAATAAATAAAAAAGTCTTAAACATATAATGTACAAATTGAGTCATAGGCCTTTCAATTAAACTAATTTGATCTTAAATCTTGTTATGTTGGTATCAATTTAGCACATCCGACCAATTTAGATTGGAAATTGTTGATGTCGACATTGACTATCTATGTGGCATAGTTAACATTTACATTGACATTTTCAAATACTATTTTGATAATTTTTTTGTTATTTTCTTTTCTTTTCTTTTCTTCTTTCTATTTTTTCCTTCATTTTGGCCAGCGAGAGTAGGCAAGCCCTCCCCAATCATTGATGAGGGCCACAAAAAGGCCTTGGGCAAGGGGCTTAGCGGCCTCGCTAGCCAAAGTGAAGGGGAAAAAAATAAATAAATAAAAAGAAAAAAAATTCAAAATATTATAAAAATGTCTACATCAACATCGGCCATATCTTATAAGGCTACCATCCACGTTAATGATTTTTGGCCAAGTTGCCAAGGTAAACTGAATTAATATTAATGTGAAAATATTTAGGATTGAATTGATACAAATGCAATAAATTTAGAATTTTTTTGGTACTTTTGTCGATTGTGCACATTAGGTAGTTATAGCAATCAAATATGAACATTTTCAAAGATCATACCAAGCTTGTGCACGTTATGTTTTTCATGGAATGTACACATAAAATATAATAGGCCCATTCATGCAAAGTGTACAAGATATCACCTAATTACATATGTTGTAATTAAATTCAATTAATGTATAGATATCGCAATTTGGGGAAGATGTTGAAGTGAAATGATATCCATTCATTCACTCAATATGACGAAAATTTCTTCGATGTCCATACAGTGATCATTCAAAAAGTAAAGAGACTGATATGTGTATAGATTGTACTATCAATTTTTGGATTTCTATTGTAGTTCTTTTTCGAGTTTAGGTAAGCAGGACGGGTTGAGAGAGAGAGAGCTTTTAAGTCGGGTTTCAAAAACTTAAACAATACCCAAAATATGAGATAATAACACCACAAATGCCATAACTTTTATATGGTACTCAATTTTTTTTTTCGATTACTTAAGTGCTATAGCTTTTAAAAAAATCTCTACTTGAGTGCCATAACTCTCAAACAATCACTGAAGTGCCAAAAAAAATTAAAAACTATTCCTTCAAGTGCCGAGTTATATATGGCATTGTACTGATTGGGAAAAGAAAAGTGTAACACTCAAATGAATGCCCTACATAAATTATTGCACTCAAATGACTTAAAAAACAATTATGACACTCAAGTAATTATCCTATGAAAGTTATAGCACTTATGAAATTCTCGCCCCTAAAAATTCCTTTTACGTCAAGAGCATGTCTAAATTGGCAAGCGTTTTCTTTGTCAACAGGCAGCTAGGAAACTCACTTTATCATCAAAGAAGAGACAAGATAGATTCTCTCCTAAGAAAGACGCGAGTGGCTATAAATCACTAAGCTATATACTTCAATGGCTGGACAATTGTTTCGCCCCTAACGACGTCACCTCCAATCACCATCTCATCCTTCGATAAAATTTCAAGATTCCATCTGACTTTAAGCTGAATGAACCAAACAGTTATGGACAAAGTTAATACGTCTCTCTCTCCCTCGCCCCTCCCCCCCCCCCCACCACCGCCCCCTCTCTCTCTCTCTCTCCTCTCTCTCTCTCTCTCTCTCTCCCTCTCCCTCTCCCTCTCCATCCTTCCTTTCAAACATGGTAATGGAATCTTAACGGCCATGATCGTGAAGGTTGATTTCTCGTATCTCCAAACCTTTGTTCTTTTATGAAATTTTCTTCGATGGACCCAGCTTGTGTCCAAGCATGCGCGAGAACGCAATGGCTTATTTCATGATGCATTCATTTTGATGGTATCCACATATATGCCCGTGCTCTCAGCTTCGAAGTTTCTGCATGAGGTCAACGAAACTTCCCTTTTGTGCTTCTCCATTGAGGACCATTGCTTCTTGTGGTTTGTAACTTATCTTTGCTTCTAGTTGACTCGTTAAGGAAAATGAGACTTTTCTGGGTTTGATCAAAGAATTCTTTGGTGAACATGTGGACAATTGAAATAAACGTAGATTGAGTTTTTGAAATATGAAATTATGGACTCTAATGTGAAAATTTGTGGTGATTTTACCTTCAGATCATTAGCATAATTTGCCCTCTTCACATGAGTTTTACCACTAAAAGTAGTGTTCAAGTAGCATGCCAAAAGCCAATAAAAGAGTGGAAAATTACCAAAAAATACATAAACATATTGTAATTGTGCCAATTGAATCCTAAACATTTTTCTAACCAATTTTTTTTAGCTAATTCAGCCCTAAATATTTTGTGCTTTTGCCAATTCAGTTCATTTATCTAATTTTGATCGGAAATTATTGATGCAAATGTCAACTATCCTACATGATGCAACCGATGCTAAAGTGGAGAAATTTTTTAATTTTTTAAAATATTTTTTGTATTTTTATTTTATTTTTCTTTTCTTTCTTTTTTTTTCCTTCCTTGTTTTCTGTTTTCAACCATGGCTCACAAGGGTCGCAGCAGATCGCTGACCATTGGGCAAGGTATTGTGAAGCCCTTGCCAGCTAGATCTAGGTGAGGCCGATCTAGGCGAGGATAACCTTGCCATGGCCTCGCCTGCCACAGCCAAAGGCAGCCAGCCTTTGCCAGCAGTTGCCTTCGCTCTGCAGAAGTCTATCATCCTCTCCGTGGCCACTTCTTCTTGGTTTCCCCTCTATCTCTCTTTCTGTATCAACCAACCATTATAGGAAAAGAAGCTTGAAGATGTATGGTGAAATAAGTCCATCTAAGAAGATTGCTTTTGGCCACTAGTGGAGTTGGAAATATTCCATCTATGAAAAGTCAACGAGGATAGTGAAGTTTGTGGAATTCTTGCCCCAAAAGCAATTAGCATATTAACATTTTGGGCTGAAATGAAGAGATAGGGCATAGTTGAATAGGCAAACTGACATGAATTTTAAAGGGCTAAAAGAGAAAAGTGGTATGACTTTGCAATGCGAACGTCGTTCTCAATTGCTAATTGAGTAGATGACAAATCTTATCAAAACTGTTTTACGTGACGTGACAATTTTCTATGGAAAACTTAAATATGCCAATGATTCAACAACCACTTATTTCAACACCTAATTAAAACATGTGGCATCGCTTATTTGAGTAAACTCTAGTCGAAACTCTTGAGCAGTGTTAGTATTAATGATTTAACATTTTATTTCTTAGTAAATTACATCATTGTATAAAAAAATAATAGTAATATAGTATAAAAATCATTAGAATTTAAACAATATCCTTATTTTTATATAATACTTATTAAGGATTAAAAAGTTTCACCAAGATCAACAAAAAAAAATTGTAAATATGTGAATATCCTAATTTTCCACTATTTACGAAATTTTACAAAGACTCATGATGTTTTGTCATAACCTTGTCCAAATACTTAAATAATGTAGTTTTTACTATTCTACCATATTTTACTAAGGTTCGCGACATTTCATTGCTAATAAGGTTGATAATGTTATTGGTGAACCATTGGAAGATTAGATTAAAGTAGGAGATAAGATTTGATCATATCATAGGAAGATTAGATTAGCATATGATTTAATTATGATTTGATTTTTCCATTAGAAGATTAGATTAGAGTGAGAGACATGATTTGATTTTGATTATTCTAATCACGAGTTAATGATTTAGTCAATTCATAAGATTAGATGTTCATATTATAGAATAGGAAATTTGGTTGTCTTCTTAATATAAATTGCATTATGTACTAAATAAGAAAAGTGTATAGTATGGCTTTTAGTGAAGAACACTCTTCTCCTTGCGAACGCTAGTATGAGTACCTAAAGGGGGGTGAATAGGTGCAAAAACAAATTCCAAGATAAGTGTGCAACACTAATTAATAATAGATTATGAAAAGGAAATTTGTTTCTTGTCAACTAAATAAGTTACGATCAAAGTAAAAGAGTGTAGGGAAGAGAATATGAACATAGAGTTGATAGTGGTTCGGCTTAATCCAAGCCTACGTCCACTTTTCCGCACTGACAACCCACTGGCTAGATTTCACTATGAACAAAAGAGTTGTTACATTAAAGCTCTTCCTAATTTCACAATGTAGAGACTTTACTACACTTCCTCAAGGTCTCTCAAAGATATAGACTCTCTTTTGCATACAAGATTTCGCTCAATAAATGAATTGACTAAGAACAAGGAGCTTCAGATTTTGGAATTCTTCTATTGCGCACACACTCAAACAACTGGAATGTCTTCTTTATATACTCATTTATACCATCATACCCGTTGGCACTTACCAAATGAATTCTTCCAATCTACCCGTTGGATAGAATCAATTAGAAAGATCTTCAAGTTATTTAAGGAACATGAAGATAACCCATCAATCATGCTTGCCTATATAATCAAGATCTAGGTTTCCATAAGTAAAACCTTCCAAGTATACTTTGCCAATTAACGAATCCAAAATCCTTGAATCAATCTTGATTTGAATAAAGGATTCTGACATGTTATATCCAACCAAGAGGTTTTCTCCAGTCGATAAAGTCAAATCATTAACGAAACATCCAATTCTAGATAAACTTTCTTTGACAGTCTAGAAACTCTCAATGAGAATATATTTTGAGTCTTGAGTCTGGCGGTTCGGAGGCATTCAGACTTTGATAGCAAAGTCTTTAAGTCTTCAAACTAGACTGATGGAAACGTTTTGTCAGTTTCAAAACACTCAAAGAAATTTTCTCCAATAATCTCCCCATATTTTATGGTAGCAAAATTTTCCTGCAGATTTGGATAACTTTGACCTGCAAAATATTACTCAAGCAAATATGAATATCTCACAAAGATAAATGGCTTAGTAAAAAAAAAGAATACTAGAATCCACAGAAAGTATGTTAGTCTTGTAAATGAACAAAGCCATGAGATATCAATAATACTTAAGACAAATAAATGTTCAAACAATCGAATCCAAATCCAGTTCAAATCTAAACAGCCAAACACAAAAGTCAAGTCAATTGACACAAAAGTTTAAAAAGTGAGTTCAAAGTTAAAAATCAAATCTGCACACATCTCTCCCCATTTTTGTCATCATTAAAAAGGTAGAGACGGAAAAAAAATGGAATTAAGATTGTTTGGGAACACGAACAAGCTGGAAATCCCTCATTGATTGGACAATGCATTCTAGCTTTTTCAAGTCCTCATTCAATTGCGTCACATCTTCACCCTTAGCATTTGTTTGAACTTGAAAAGCAAGGGCTTGAATTTAATCATTCAAAGAAACTGAAGAAGCTTGTCCTACATTATGCAAGTTCTGAAACTCGTATCCTAGAGCATAGATTTGACCTCGCATCTCCAAAAGAACATCAAGTATTCTGTGAAAATCTGCCGAATTATCAGTCTGAGTACTGGCATCTGCACAATCAGACGGTGTATTGGCAGATGATGGCAAGTCAGCATGGTCACGCAAATTGGGCGATGAAACATCATGTCCCTCCTTAGAAAATTGAGAGGCATAGATGTCATCTGGATCTGCTGGAGAACGACTTATTCCTTCACTGGTGGCAGGGAATGAGGACGTTTCTCTTTTCTCAAGATCTCCCCCTGTTTCCATGCCTTCAGGTGGAGAAAAGTGTTCATCATGCTCTGCTTCCGCTTGATCTCCTCTCTCCTCTTCTTCTTCTTCCTCCTCAATTCTTTCCTCCTCTACATCTCTTTCATCTGCTTCTTTCTCCAAATCTTCTCTCTTTTCAATCCTCCGTTCTATCTCATCCATGTCTTTTTCTTGTCTCTTCGTTGTTTCTGGAACAGAACAACTCAAGTTCTTCAATGCCATTGCAGAAATGGTGATATCATCCCCATCTTCTTCATCCTCAATGATGAGAGCTTTTCCTTTCTTGGATGGAGCAACCATGGACTCATTCCCTTTCCTTTTTGCAGCTGAAGAGATTTGATGAGTCTTGATAGGGGTTTTCTCCTTGAATTGCTCCAACATCTTGTTGAGTTCCTTCATATGCATTTTAGAGACCATTTTCAGTCCCACTACCATTTGATCGCACGTTCAAACACAAAGAATCCGAGGAGGCTGAATGTTCAAATGTCTGAATAACTTGGTCACAAGTACTGGGTAAGGAAGTTGACCATTGTCATTCACTACTGCTTTGTACATGTAGAACATAATAGTGTGTGGAAGAGAGAACTTTTTCCCAGCATTGATGGCATACATCAACTTTGCCTCCGAGTTTGAAACATTGGTTTTCGAAGTAGATTTTGGTCTAAGGCAGTTAATCACAATCTTGTGAAGCAAAATGTTCGATGCATTCATTCTCAAATAGGAAATATTCCCTTCCGTCCTTTTATCATGAATAAGTTCCAACATTGCACGAGCAATAAACACACTGATAAGTTGATATTTCCCTCTTTCAACCCCAATCACATCAACCAATGTATTCATGTCACCCATATAGTCCTGATCTCGAACACCAAAAGAAAATCTATTCTCATCCAAGAAACTAAGATTAGAATATAAATAAGCAGTAATTCACCATAAGCTTTTGTAGTTTCAAAACAAAACTGTTCGAGTTGAAGAATACTAAATTTTTCCCGCAAATTGACATTCACAAAGTCAAGAAAATCAAAATCCACATTTCTAGGGTTTATCACCCCACATTTCAACAACTTAGATTACAGTTTCTTGTGTTCCTCCGATCGAAACAAGTCTATCCTTTTGCTTCGGATTTTTGCCGCAACACCTATTCTTAGTTTAAACTGACTATACATCATATCATCATCATTCCCATCAGGTTGACTTAGCCTCCAACACATGGATCGGTTGGGATATTTGCTAATGCCTCTCCCGCCAACCTAGTAGGGGCAATTCCCAAACATTCTATTGTGTGTAGAAAGAAAGTTTCATTTCTATACCCTTTGTCTTTAAGAAATTCATCAATGTAGTTTAACGAAGTATCACCCTTCTTCAAAGCACGGTAAAGGTTGTAGGTAAAAGCGGGCTTAAGAGTCCTTACGGGTTTTATGTCTTCAATGATTTCTTCCTCTTCTTGATGTGTAGCATCCTGAGGTCTAGATGTTGGAGATGGATGCTGCTGAGAATGTTGTGGGCTCTGCTGTTGTCTAGGAGTTTATTCTTCATCGGTGAGATCAAAGTGCGTAGGTCCCTCACACATTTGCCGTGGTCCCCCATTCACGATCCTTAAAGACTTCCTTTAGGACAACATCTTTCACAGTCTTTGAGAGTTCCAAGCTTGTTTCCCAAGAAAAATGAAAACTTTTCGAGAATTAAACAAGAGAAAAAGACAAAAGTGGAAGATTGGTGTTCTCTTAGGATTTTTGTGAGTAAAATGAAGAAGAACCAACGGTATATAAGGTAGTCGAGGCATACGGAGCGTCGTAAAAAGAAAATATAAATATGCCTTTTAAAAAAAAATAACTGCCTTTTCAAAAATTAGATAACTATCATTTCAAAAAATAACTTCTTTTTCAAAAATGAATGATTGTACTAATCACGAAAAATTGGGAAAATTACACCAATTAATTTTTATAGATAATCGTACATTTTTCAAGATTTGCTCCGTGAGATAAATTTCTAAAATAGAAATAACTTACAGTTGTAGATCTTGATTGTCTGAGTCTAAGTGCCTTTAGACTTTTAGTCCCGAGTCTGAAATTCTTCAAACTTTAAGATATTTAGTCTGGAATGAATAACTTCAAATTGATTTTTCTCCAAAGGCTTTGTAAATATATCCGTTAGTTGATTGTTTGAGTTAATAAACTGAATCAAAACTTCTCCATTTTGAACATAATCTCTAATAAAGTGATGTTGAATCCTTATATGTTTTGCTCTTGAGTGAAGAATCGGATTCTTAGTGAAATTGATTGCGCTGGTATTGTCACATTTGATTTTAGTAAATAAGTCTTCAATTTCAAAATCTCTTAATTGTTGTTTTATCTACAAAATTTGTGAACAACAACTTCTAAGAGCTATATATTCTGCTTATGCGGATAGAAAGAGTTACTGTACTTTGCTTCCTTAAAAACCAAGACACTGTCCTGTTTCCAAGTAGTTGACAGGTGCTCAGGGTGCTCTTTCTATCAAATCTGCATCTGGCTAGATCTGCATCTAATTATCCAAGAAGAATAAAGTCTCATTCTTTAGATACCGGAGACCTAAATTTGAAGTTGAAGCAATGTATTTGATGACACGCTTTGCAACACTTAAATGAGATTCTTTAGGGTCTAATTGAAATCTAGCACAAATGCAAACACTAAACAGAATGTTAGGTCTAAAAGTAGTAAGATAAAGAAGTGAACCAATGATACTCATGTATAACTTTTGGTCAACTTTCTTTCCTCCTTCATCTTTTTCAAGCTTTAAGGAACTTGACATTGGTATATCAGTCTTTTTACAATTCTCCAGCCCAAACTTTTTGACAAGATCGTTGGCATATTTTTCTTGATGAATAAAAGTGCCTTCCTTCAGTTGTTTCACTTGAAGCCCGAGAAAGAAGGTTAGTTCACCCATCATGCTCATTTCAAATTCATCCTGCATAGACTTATAGAATTTCTTGCACAGAATTTCATCAGAAGATCCAAAGATAATATCATCAACATAAATTTGAACAAGTAAAAAAATTTTGCTTTCTCTTTTGATAAACAACGTAGTATCTACTTTACCTTTAACAAAACCGTTCTAAACTAAAAAATTTCTTAGTCTGTCGTACCAAGCTTGAGGTGCTTGCTTTAAACCATCTAAAGCCTTTTTCAGTCTGAATACATAGTGTGATTTTCTTAGTTCTTCAAAATCGAGTGGTTGTTCCATATAAACTTCCACTTGGATAAATCCATTTAAGAAAACACTTTTGACATTCATTTGAAATAACCTAAAATTCTTATAACAAGCAAAAGCAAGTAATAATCTAATTGTTTCTAACCTTGCTACTGGTGCGTAAGTCTCATCATAATCTATCACTTCTTCTTGCATATATCCTTTAGCCATGAGTCTTGCTTTATTTCTCACAACTTTTCCTTTCTCGTTCATCTTATTTCTGAAAACCCATTTAACTTCAATGATGGATTTACCTTTCGATTTATGAGTCATTTTCCAAACATCATTGATACCGAATTGCCTGAGTTCTTCTTGCATAGCTACAATCTAGCTTTCATCAGTTAAAGATTCTTCTATACTTTTAGGTTTTATTTAAAAAATAAGAGCCACGACACTAAACTCTTCACACCTTTTGGATCTTGTACAAATTCCTTCATTAATATCACTAATGATAAGATCTTTGGGATGACTGGACTTATGCTTCCAGTTTTTGGTTGATTTATCATATTGTTGATCATTTTTCTCATTTGAATCTTCAACGATCATTTGTTGCTGGTTTTCTGAAGTTTGAGCTGCTTCTGGAGATTTGGACTTTGTAGAGTTTGGAGCAGGTTCAGATTCTTCAAGTTGAGTCTAAATCGATTTATTTTGCATAAAGTCTTGAAATTTGACATTCATTGATTCTTCCATAGATTGAGTTTTTTTTTTTCGTATACTCTGTAAGCTTTGCTGGTGGTTGAATATCCAAGAATATACTCATAGGGAGTTTTCTCCAGAATATGCCTTAAAAATACTCTATTAATAATATAGCATGCTGTAAAAACTGTTTCAGCCCAAAAACGAGAAGAAATAATACTTTCAATTAAAAGAGTTCTAGCCATTTCTTGCAAAAATCTATTCTTCCTTTCCACAACTCCATTCTGCTATGGAGTATAAGGAGAGGAGAATACATGCTGAAAACCAGAATCATCAAAGAACTTAGCAAAATCTTGATTTTCAAATTCACCTCCATGGTTTATCTGTATATTTGAAATAACATACTCTTTCTCATTTTTGACCTTTTTAGCAAACTTTGTACAATAAGAAAATGTTTCAGACTTATTTGCCAAGAAATATACCCAAATGAATCGTGAATAATCATCCACAATTACTAGGCAGTATTTCTTATCTCCAATGCTCTAAGTTCTGGTTGGTCCAAAAAGATCCATATGCAAGAGCTACAGAACACGATTAGTGAAAACTTGATTTATTGGTTTGAATGAGTTTCTTACCTATTTTCCTAATACACATGGTGTGCATAGATTAGTCTTTTGGTATGATAAATTGGGTAGACCACGAACAAGCTTCTTTGCTGAAAATTTAGCTATTTGCTTCATGTTGATGTGCCCAAGTTTTTTGTGCCATAAGTTTGCTTCTTCTTGAGTTGAGATTAGACATTGGGTTTCATCTGGTTTGACATATAAAGAAGTAGATATTTCCATATCTTCGACCCGTGAAAGACTGAGATGAGTCTTTACTGGTTCTTAAACATATTCCTTCTTGAAAATTGATTTTGAACCGGTGTCGCATAGCTGACTGATACTTAGCAAATTGTAGTTGAGTCCTTCCACTAAGGAAACATTACTGATCGTGAAGCTCCCAATCTTTACAGTTCCGTATCCCACAATTCCTCATTTGTTCTTTCCTCCAAATGAAACTTTTCCACCATTAACTTGAACATGCTTTATGAAGTAATTTGAATCTCCTGTCATATGCCTTGAGCATCCACTATCCATGTACCATTTAATCTTTTTTCTTGATAGTGACCTGCATTGAGAAAAGAAACTCATACTTTCTTTGGTACCCATATTTTCTTAAGTCCATTTGTGTTAGTATAAATACGATCTTTGCCCATGCCTTCTTAACAGGTTTCCAAACCATATGACATTTTTTTTCAAAATGATCTAAGCTATTGCATTTAGAACATCTAAGAGCACCGCGACCTACTGGTTTTACAAAGACTTTTTGGAAATGATTTTTGTAAGCATTTCTTATAAGTCTTTGCTTGATTCTTTCATTTACTTTAGGAAAATCAATTAGAGGAATAGTTTTGCAGTCATTCCTAAACTAGATTTATTGAAATAAGGTCTTTGTGCAGAGAGATTTTTTTCAAGTTTCTTAAATCCTATAGAAAATCTTTTAGAAATACTTGAGATGTCATTTTTCAAGAATACATTTTCTTTTGAAAGATTCACTTCATTTTCTTTCAAAGTAGTAACATTTTTGTCTATACTTTTGATCTTTTATTTCCAAACATTTTCATGTTGTTTTAGTACAGAATTTCCTTTTTAAGTTCGAAAATCCTTTTAAGAGAAGTTTTGAGACTAAGACACAATTCATCAATGTATTTAGAGACTTTAGTAGGGATTTTCAAATTACTTACCTCGACTTCACTGTCTAAATTTGAGTCTGTTTCGGAGTCTGAATCTGAGTCTGATTGTGCCATGAGACAAATATTGGAATAATCATCATCACTTTCTTCACATTCTGTATCACTCCAGGTTTCTGCTTTGAGTGCCTTTCAATATTTCTCAACTTTTCCTTTCTTTTTATGTAGATGGGGACAGTTGGGTCTGATGTGTCCATTTTTCTTACATTCACAACAAACTACATCTCTATTGGATTCATCATCATTAACAGACTTAATCTGTTGCTTTTGAAACTTTGTTTCTTTAGATTGAATCTTCTCCCCTTTTTGTTTAACTTTCTTAATCTTCTTATCATGAGAGCAAACTCTTCATCATCCATATCGTCTTCAAAATCTGTGACATCAGAATCATCATTAAATTTTAATGTAATGAATTTCTTACCTTTAGAATCTTCATCTTCATTGATTCGCTCCGCTTCATAAAACTGAAGATTACCAACCAATTCGTCAACAAAGAGTGGCATGATTCTTTGTGTCTCCCTTATTGAGGTCATTATGTGATTCTAATCATTGAAAAATCCACACAGTAGCTTGTTTACTTTCATGAGATCAGAAATTGGTTAACCTTGATTTTCAAGACCATTCACGATTTCTATAAAACGACTAAACATGTCAGTGATAGATTCTTCTGATTTCATTTTGAATGCTTCGTATTAACCGAGCAGAATGTTGATTCTAGTTTCTTTTACTCGATCAGTTCCTTCATAGGTGATGTGTAATCTATCCCAAACTTCTTTAGCTGTAACACAAAAAGATATTCTGTTATATTCAGTAGGTGATAATGCACAATATAAAGAATAAATTGTTTTTGCATCAAGAGCTTGTCTCTTGGTTATCTTTTCTTGAGTCATTTCGCTAGACTCAATAGCTTCTTTTCCTCTTTCTAAGACAGTTGTAGCTTTAGAATGATTCATTTGTCTATCACATCCCATTTCAGAGGATCCTTTGATCTTAGAAATGCCTTCATCTTGTTTTTCCATATGTTGTATTCATTTTCATCAAAATAAAGCAGTCTAGTATTGCTTTGCCCTTCAACTAGTCCTGGAGCCAACATACTAGTCATTGATCTTTGACTCTAAAGTAAAACACTTCAACTTAAGTGAGTACACAGGCTCTGATATCAATGGCAAAAGCTAGTATGAGTATCTAAAGGGGGTGAATAGGTGCAAAAACAAATTTCTAAGATAAGTGTGCAATACTAATCAAGAATAGATTATGAAAATGAAATTTATTTCTTGTCAACTAAACAAGTTACGATCAAAGTAAAAGAGCGTAGGAAGAGAATATGAACACAAAGTTTATAGTGATTCGACTTAATCCAAGCCTACGTCTATTTTTTCGCACTGACAGCCCACCGGCTGAATTTCACTATGAACAAAAGAGTTGTTACAATAAAACTCTTCATTGATTTCACAGTGTAGAGACTCTACTACACTTCCTCAATGTCTCTCAAAGATATAGACTAAGAACAAGGAGCTTCAGACTTTGGAATTCTTCTATCGCGCATACACTCGAACAACTAGAACGTCTTTCTTATATACTCTTTTATGTCATCATATCCATTGGCACTTACCAAAGAAATTATTCAAATCTACCCGTTGGACATAATCAATTAGGAAGATCTTCGAGCTATTTAAGGAACATGATGATAGCACATCAATCATGCTCACCCATACAATCAGGATCTAGGTTTCTATAAGTGGAACCTTCCAAGTATACTTCACCAATTAACGGATCCAAAATCCTTGAATCAATATTGATTTGAATAAAGGATTCCGACATGTTATATCCAACCAAGAGGTCTTCTCTAGTCGATAAAGTCAAATTCTTAACGAAACATCTAGTTCTAAATAAGCCTTCTTCAATGGTTTAGAAATTATCAATGAAAATAGACTTTAAGTCTTGAGTCTGGCGGTTTGGAGGTCTTCAGACTTTGATAGTAGAGTCTGCAAGTCTTCAGACTAAAATGTTGCAAATGTTTTGTCAACTTCAAAACACTCAAGGAAGTTTTCTCCAACACTCCTAAGAGATTTACCTTTGAATCATTGCTTTCTTAATTCCTCAAATTTTCTTCACGGTATCAGAGCCTTATACTCAGAGCCAATTTTATCATAGTTGTTTTCATCATTTTCCTTGAGTTCATCTATTCTTCATCTACAAAATCATGGCAGAAAACTAAAAATCAAGATATCCATACCCTCTATACATAAACCTCTCAAACTTTGTGACTATCAAACTTTCTAAAGGAAATTTCCTTCTATGGAAGACGCAATTTCTTCGCTTTATTAGCAACTATGATCTATTGGGTTTCATCAATAGTCAAATTCAACCTCCACCACTCAGAATCTCATGCCCATAAGGGAAAAAAAATCTTAAGATGTCCTTAATCCAAAGTATCAACAATGGCATTGTACCAACCAACTTGTGTCATTGTGGATCACTAGATCCGTGTTTGAGGATGTGCTAATGCTCATAATAGGTCTTGAATTGGCTTTTGAGGTATAAAATACATTGTGTAATTGTTTTACTCATAGATCTGTGGCCAAAGAATTTGAATTAAGGGGTAAGCTTCAATCCTGTCAAAAGCATAATAGGCCCTAAACCAAGTATTTACATGAGTTCAAATTGATTTGTAACACGTTAAAATGCAATTAAGAAACCGGTCAATGAAATCACAAAGGTCTTTGGTATTTTTAGAGGGTCTTGAATGTGACTATGAGACATTTAAGGCAATTATGTATTATCTCAAACCCGAGCCATGCTATGAAGACATTATTACTCAGCTAAAGAGATATGAAATGCAACATTAAAATTATTTGTCGATTAAATAAACCCTAATTTGGTATTTACTAGTGAAAAGATTGATCGGTCTAAACTGAGGAGTGAGGTTGATTCGGGTTCACTTAATTTAACATTTATTTTTGCTAGCCAAAGAAATTTTAAAAGATGTTTTGAAATAAAGGAATGATAGGTTTGACAATAGAGGAAGAGGCTATGGTTTTTGTGGAAGGGGGTTTGGAAATTATCCAAGATACTATAACTATGGACCCTCAAGAACTTTTGGTGATTCATCTTATTGTTATCAATCTAGCAGAAATTACAAATCAAATTTACCTTCTCAAAATGAAGGCTTCCAATCTTATACAAACACTTCACTTAAAGGATGATCAAGGAGGAGATTGGTTTTTAGGTTCTAGAGCAATAGCACATATCACATCATCAACCAGTAATCTCAATTCTCTCTCCTTACTATAGTTCAATCACGGTAATGGTGAGGAATGGAGTTTGTTTGCCCATTACCCATATTGGCTTAACATTTTTATCCACTAAATTCATTCATTTCCTTTAAATGAGGTTTTAGTGGTCCTAGAGATTATGAAAAACTTGATTTCATTGTCTAAGTTAACTAACGATTACCCCTGCTCACTAATCTTTGATGAACTTGGTGAATATGTTAAGGATCATCTAATGGATTCGGTAATCAATCTAGGAAAGAAATGTAGGGGCATTTACAAGGGAAATCAAACACAAACACAGGCGTGGTATTCTCAAAGACAACAGATTGCCAATAGTGAAGTTTGGCACCTTTGGCTTGGGCACTCAAACTTTTGAATAGTAAAGTTTTTGAAGAACAACAATAAGATCAAATCTATAAAGGTGACAAAGAGAATATGTGAAAGTTGTTAGGTTGGAAAAAGAAACAAGTTGCCTTTCAATATCTTGGAGTCTCTAGCTAGTAAATCACTTGAAAAAATCGACTGTGATGTGTGAGGGCCTACCCTAGTAGAATCTTTTCAATGGTTTAAATTCTATGTAGTCTTCATAGATAGTATTTTCACGCCTCTCATGGGTCTATCCAATGAAGCGAAAGTCTAAGTTCTTTTCCATTACTATCATGTTCCAAAATCTTGTTAAGAATTAATTTGAAAGTTGAATTAAATCTTTCCACTGCGACGATGGAAAGGAATGTAATAATAGTCAGTTTGTTAATCATTTGAATGAGAAATGAATTAAAAAGTTGGTCTCCTACCCATATATGCGGAACATAATGGAAATATCGAAAGGAAACATTGGCACATCGTTGAGTTGGATATTTCTATGCTCTATCATGCATGAGTACAATTGATTTATTGGGTCCATGCATTTTTGACTACCACATTTCTCATCAATTTGTTACAATCACCAATGTTGGGAATGAGTAGTTTGTTTGGTAGGCTCTTTGGGACTATGGGTTTCTTTGAGTCTTGAAGTGTGAGTGTTATCCACACCTTAGATCGTATGGTGCAACAAAGTTTGAGCCACACTCATTACCCTTTATTTTTCTCAGGTATAGTTAGAGACATAAAGGTTATCGATGTCTTTATTCGCCTACAAAAAGGAAGAATGTATGTAAGTCGTCATGTGATATTTGATGAGATGAGATTCTCACATTTTGATATATTGGAGATATTTTTTTCCGAGGTATCCATAGTTGTATTAGACTTGGTAACCTGGGTTGAAATTTTTTACTAGACAATCCAAAACATCAGTGATTAAAGGGCAAACATCACAAGACACGAGCATGGGATTTCCATTTGATGATAACAGTTTTGGACAACAAAATTATGAGTTGCCTAATGAGACAAATATGCATCAATCACAGTTGCGCTCACAAGAACCATGCATAGATTGTGAAACGCATGAAGAAACAATAGTCTAATCCTAGTTTGAGTGAGGCTGATAAGGTTGATAACATTATTGGTGAACCGTCGGAAAATTATAGTAGAGTAGGATATGTGATTTGATTCTACCATTGGAAGATTAGATTAGCACATGATTTGATTCTGTCATTAGATGATTATATTAGAGTGGGAAATATGATTTGATTTTGATTCTTCTAATTGCAAGTTAATTGATCCAGTCAATCTGTCAAATTAAATATTAGAAATATAGAATAGGAAATCTGGTTGTCTTCTTATTATAAATAGCATTATGTACTGTAGAAGAAAAGTGTGTATTATGGCTTTTAGTGAAGAACATTCTTCACTTGGGAAATTTACCTTTGAATCGTTGCTTTCTTAATTCCTCTTATTTTCTTCAATTGTAATTTAGAGCCACACACCATAAATATTTAAATATCCATTCTATTTATGTTTGGCTTTAATGTAGTCAATGTGTCATAAATATATTAATATTACAATTTTTAACTTTTATGATGTTTCATAAAGGTTATGGTGTTTTTCATGTCCTAGTACAAATTGTCATAAATATTTTAATGATCTAATTTTTATTGCTTTACAATATTTTACTAAGGCGTATGATGCTTTGTCATCTACTACAAAACATCGTAAATGCATGCAGATCCTAATTTTGGATCTTACAACATTTTCCAGAGCCTTATGATGTAACACAATTCAAAATATCGTAAAATTATACTAATGTTGGGATTAATTACTGTAACCAAGTGCAAAACCTCGTTTAAATAGGCTAATTTATCATTATTTACAAGGTATTATAGGTGCTCAGGATGCTTCCTTGTAACTTCAATCCTTTAATCTTTTATGATGTAATTTTCAATATTTTTGGATATTTTATAGAAGCTTACAATGTTTCCTTGTATACAAAACGTTGTGAATTTAAAGTCCTAATTTTTATTTTTATTTTTAATTCAAGACATTTTCCAAAAGGCTCACAACATTTAGACATCATATATATTCTACTATTTGAATCTTTAGTATAAATGACATCTTACGGTTGACGAGATTTTCATTGTCAACAAATGCAAAGTGTACTAAATATTCAAATAATCCAAAATGACATTTAATATATAATGATGTTTTATTAAGGCTTATTATGTGTTGTCCAAGCTAATATACAAGGTCATAACTATTTAATATTGTAACTTTTAATATTCAATGACATTCTATAAAGGCTTACTAAATTTCATTGTAATCTAGTAGAGAAGATTGTCAATAATTGCTAATTATTAAAAATTTCCGACGCATTCTTCAAGGGCTTAAGACATTCGCATAAATATTTCATTGTAAGATGTCATAAATATTTAACTTTTGTCTTTTCTTATAATGTCATACATGCACATAAGATTGTTTTCAACTTTAATTTTTTCGGCCTTCTATTGATCAAGTTCTATAAGTATTTTTTTCATGTTTCCTTTCTTATTAGTTAACATGCGCTTATATTGCGCTTCTTGCGAATATTTTTTCTTGCGATTATGGTACGTCCAAACTAGTATCAAAGTTGACCACATATGTTGAACTCCCAATTTTTCCCATTTGGATTAAGGACAAATATGGTTCTAGGGTAAATTTTGGAATTGAAGAACCAAACCAATGGGAACCTATCCGGTTCTGGATTCTAAGATATACAGGATAAGTTTGAGATTTCAAAAATTAGAGAATGTGTTTCAATAGGTAGGTTCTAAGTTCTAGATAGATGGAACCTATTTTTGGTTTATGTTTTCGTGCGATTCGATGATATTTCATGGCATCCAACGATGAATATATAATTGAAAATCACTAGTCTAAACTTATATTTTATTATTGATATTTTTACTTTATTAGTGTTACATATTCTTAATGTGTCTAAATATAAGTTATGATCAATAAATTGTATAAACAAGTTATGCTCATTAAAGGTGATGATTCACTATAATTATGCAAGTAATAATATAGGTGGAACCTATGTAGATCCCAAAACCTATAACAGGATAGGTTTGAGGGTATACATGGTAAATTCCAGGTTCTAAAAAATAGGGAATCTATAAGGAACCTATACATAACCTATAATTTGGATTATGCAAATGAAAATTGTTGCCACATATCAGCTTGGAGTGTGTGCATAGGAATACCTTTTCTCATCTATTTAGACCTATTGTTGGTCACAAGTTTGAATCCCCAATTACCCCTTGATCTCAGGAAATCCTAATCCCTTTACAACATAGGTTCGGCTCCAGTATTAGACTTAAAATGAAAAATTATCCAAAAGATTCTAAACCTATTACATTTTAGCAAATTTAGTTTTAAACTTTTGCTTAAATTCCTATAAAGGCCTAAAGTAATCTCATTTTCTCAAATAAAAATTTGGCATAGATCTTGTATCAAATAAGTGCTTAAAGTGGTTGTGTTGGACTCAAATAAGGACATCAAGTGGCCATGGTTATTTCAAGAAGAGACTAACCTCTCTGATTGCTGGCTAGCTAAATATTTTGGTCGGTCAAAGATATTTTTGTCAAAAGATAATTTTAATTTTAAATTCTTTTATTTTTTTCTCTTTATTCTTTATGGCAATCGCTACCGAGGGCCCAACAACTTTTCCCTAGACCCTCATTAGTTGCAAGTGAGGCAAGGCCATCCCTTACCTAAGGCCAACGAGGACACTTCTCACATGTGGTCGTCGAGGGTGGGCTTTGCTAGATTGGGTAAGGGTGAGTTGCCTTTGCCCAACCCTCTCTAGGAATTGGTGGTGGCCAGCCTATCCATCGACAGCCTGACAAGCTGGGCACCAACAAAGAAGAAAGGAAAACTAGGAGAAAAGAAAAGAAAAATTAAAAAGGTAAATGACAAAAATGCCCTTGATCAATTAGAAAGTCATGCATTTAAAAAAAAAATTGATATATTTATTTCATGACTTTATTTAAAACAAAATCTACCTTAGGCCCTTATTTGAGAAACTTATGGAACTTTAAACTCTTATTCGGAATTTTCTTTAAATTATTTAATTTGCCAATTGATTACCCAACCTTTTTTTTTTACAATTTGCCAATTGAGTTTTTTGGTCAATTTTAGAAATCTCTGACATCAATGTTAGCTGTCCTATGTGACATTGCTGACACTGAGTGTGAACAATTCTTCTATTTGTTTTTTTAAATTTATGTTTTTCTAATCCACTTTTACTTTGCTTTTTTCTTTTTTAATCTATGCAAACAAAGGCATAAAATTACAAAAAAATGTCCATGCTAGCGGTGTCACATAAAATGATCGATGTCCACGTCATCGATTTCTAATTAAAATTAACTCAATGGAATCGATTAATAAGTTGTTATAAGGTTTAAGACTCGATTGACAAATTAAAAGATTTATAACTGAATTAGTTAAAGTATGATTGATTTATGACTTTTTCAACAAGTTTACACGCTTAAAACAACTTTGGCTTTATCTTAACTTGCACTAGTGGTGCAATGGTGATGGATTTGCTTAAAGCAAGCAGTAATTGCAGTTCAAACTAAACATCCTATCTCATATACAAAATTCTATGATAATGCTTAGCACTGTCGATACAAGTCATTTCGTTTGCCACTGATTGTCAATAAATGGAAGTGGCTTTTTAGGAGCATGTCTTGGAAAGTTCACAATTCAAACTAAACATCCCATCCCAGCTGTGAAATTCCATGATAATGCTAAATAATTATCAATACAAGTCATTTTGTTTTGCCACTCACCATTAATAAATGGAAGTGGCTTTCTGGAATGATCATGTCCTGGAAAATGGATAAGCAATTTACCTAACGAGTGGCCAATGATGGATGACAAGACAAACATGTCACCATTTGGCAATGAAAGGTGTAAGAGTTTTCCTGATGTGGGATTGTAATTTACCGTTTTACGGTTATTGTAAAATAGGATTTGGTTTAAAGTGAGATAGAAGGTTTCTTAGTTAATCTAATATGTGGCTAGGCTAGTATGGGCCGAGTTAAGTCTAGCCCGTAATGAGGGGGCTTGGCTAGAAATTCTATAAATAGTACTCAAGTCTCTCCTCTAACCTTAATTCTCACATGTATCCTCACATAAGGAGCGTTTACTTAATGCTAAAAGTGAGGAGGCTGCCTCATTGAGCCAGTGATACGGAAGGCAATAGAGGAGAAAAACTCGTGCATTGAACATTAGTTTTCCACTTCTGCTTCAAAAACAATGGATCCCAACACAGGTGCGTTAATCTTTCTACTCAATTGTTTGTGTTCTTATTCTAGTTATGAAGATCTTGGAATTGCGCAATTTGCATCCAACATGTGATATTAGAGCAATCATAACCCTAGAACTCGAATGGGTGGTGTAATGGTGATGGATTTGCTTAAAGCAAGCAGTAATTGCAGTTCAAACTAAACATCCTATCCCAAATACAAAATTCTATGATAATGCTTAGCATTGTTGATACAAGTCATTTTGTTTCGCCACTGATTGTCAATAAATGGAAGTGGCTTTTATAGGAGCATGTCCTTGAAGGTTCACAGTTCAAACTAAACATCCCATCCTAGCTGCGAAATTCTATGATAATGCTAAATAATTATTGATACAAGTCATTTCGTTTTGCCACTCACCATCAATAAATGGAAGTGGCTTTTTGGAAGGAGCATGTCTTGGAAAGCGGATAAGCAATTTACCTAATGAGCGGCCAATGATGCCGCTTCAAGAATGATGGATCCCAACATAGGTGCATTAGTCTTTCTATTCAATTGTTTGTGTTCTTGTTCTGGTTATGAAGATCTTGGAATTGCGCAATTTACATCCATAATATGTGATATCAGAGCAATCATAACCCTAAAACTTGAACTAGTGGTGCAATGGTAATGGATTTGCTTAAAGCAAGCAATAATTGTAGTTCAAACTAAACATCCTATCCCAGATACAAAATTCTATGATAATGCTTAGTACTTGTCAATACAAGTCATTTTGTTTCACCATTAATTGTCAATAAATGGAAGTGGCTTTTTAGGAGCATGTCCTAGAAAGTTCACAGCTCAAACTAAACATCTTATCCCAGCTGCGAAATTCTATGATAATACTAAATAATTGTCGATACAAGTCATTTCGTGTTGCCACTCACCATCAATAAATGGAAGTGGCTTTATGGAAGGAGCATGTCCTGGAAAGCGGATAAGCAGTTTACCTAATGAGCGGCCAACGATGGATGACAGGACAGACGTGTCACCATATTGGCAGTGAAAGGCTCAAGCGCACAAGAATAATGGGGATTGCAAGGGCTACGGAAGGAACCCGCACATGGCCGCAAGTCTAAATCCTAATGATTATAAATCGTTGTGATGCAGGAAGTGTCCATCTGTGGGCACGTGGACGGTGGTCCACTCAGCGGGGGGAAGTCGGTATTATTCTCTGGAGATCACTTCGTTTCGGAATTTTATATAAACAGATGATACCGCACGGAGCTACTGACAACGACACATGCCAACATGTTCCAACCTCACTACCACTCCTCTCGGCTTAAGTCCATCGAATGATGATATTCACCGGAAAGTTATTTGGTGCATTGCATACGCCACTTCAAACTCAGTTGAACAATTTGTATTCATGAACTCGAACTAAAATGAGGAATCATATTTTTGAAAGAAAACTATTTTTGAAAAATTATTTTTGGATCTCTTTCTTAATGTTTGGATGACGAAACTAATCAAGCTACGGAGAACATTTTTTATAAATTAAAAACAAGTTTAAATTATGGGAAAATGATTATATCATTCTTGCTAATAAAGTCATTTTTTTCTCAATTTAAACTTTTTTTTGTCTGTGTAAAATGTTTCCATAGATCACTCAATTTTCCATCATCCAAATGACTAATTTTCATTCGAATAAATGAACCTTAAGGGTGTGTTTGTTTTGAAAAAAAATTCATGATATAGGAAAATGCTTTCCATAAAATCATTTTCTAAGAAAATGTTTTCCCCTTTTAGGTTGGGAAGTTCATTTTCCAAACTCTACATATACATACATTCTTTGATAGTAAACGGTTTTCCATTGACTACCAAATGTGTGAAAACCCAAAAAACTAATTCGCAAAAAATTATTTTACTCAAACAAACACATCCAAATAGACCCCATCAAATTGAACTTGAGTAGATTTAATCAAGTTGTTATCATTTTGATTCATGTAAGGTAATTTTTCTTGGTAATATAAAGCCTAGGACGTGGACTACCAAATTGCTTTTGATATATGTAGAATTATGTTTTGAATTTGAACCTGTTACATCATCTGGATGGATTTTGAGTGAGAAATGAATGCGAAATCACTTTAAATAGGACTTTTGGCTCAATTCAGTCTATGACAAAACACATGGTTTGAATAGGAGTTGAACACACAATAAAGTTTCAAATTGAGATAGCATAGGTGTTTCAACGTGCACGTTAATTTCTTGTGCATCAATCTTATCTAACGGTTATATGAGGCAAAATATCATGGTATTGGTTAGAATTTAGAGTTGGGAAACACACAAGTAATTGATTATTGGTGGTTCTTTTCATGACATAATTATGACACATGGATTGCATTACGTGAATATATGATATTCTTTATCATTCATTATTAATGTTTTGATAGTGATTTCGTCCTTTCATAGTTGATATTTAATAATGGGGTACCGTTAGTTTTTGCGTTACGGCAGTAAACAATGGCGATGGAGATAGAGAAAATCAATCAATCAAGAGGGATTAGATGCCGGATGTTGACTTGTACAGATGATAGCTTACTTGCCCCTTTCAGTTTTATAAAGAACAATTCTCGAGACCCACAAAAGAAGAAGATGAAAGAGGACTCGGCGACTCGGAGACGTCGTAATGTCCCTTTTCCCCAACAAAAGCCACACGGCTTTCTCGGATGACAATATTGACCCGAGTACTCGATTATCAATATGAAATGTCCAGAATTTGACTGATGGATGGATAAAGACGTCAAAAAGTGTTACAGCATTCCCCTCCCCCACCCAAAAAAAAAAAAGAACAAAGCACGTGTTTCGACTTTTGCTTTAATTCTTGCGTCCGGAGCAGTTGCAGAAATTCATACTCAATTGTCGATCGGAACATGTTTTCACCAAAGTATAACTAAATCTTTTTATGTTTTTAGTTTTGGTTGCGGTTGGATTCAATCATTTGGCTACCATTTGTAACTTAAGAGACGATTTGGTAAAATCACCAAAGTTCAATGCTTTGATTGGTGATGATTATTAAATAAGATTGACTCAACATTTAAAAGTGGGAATATAACGATATGATTTAACTTGTACAAATGAACCTTTATACTATTCATTCAATACTTAAATTTTTCAGTGTTTGATTTTCAGTTTGTTAAATGGATCTTACTTATTGACAAAAAAAAAGAACATTACTTTTTAGTCATTACATTTCCGATCTCAAAATCAATTTACACAAGTTTTCATCTCAAGGTGTTGTTTATTGGTCATAATAAAAAGTTTTCATCTCATGATTCATTAAACTTGTTGCACCCTAATGAATTTCATATTATATGTAATCAATTAGAGAGAGGTTGTGATTAGTTGACTTTGATCTCTTCCTCCCACCAAAGGGAGAGATCGAAGAAACAACTTATGCCTAATCATCTTTTAGGTGCCCATGCCGTGAAGATTCCAGTCTTGAATATCAGTGAATCTGGGTGTGCAATCCGAGATGAAGGGTAACCGTCCGACATGCGCGAGAAGCTATACTGTCTTTCTTCTTCAAAATTTGGTCCCCCCGCCCCGCCCCGCCCCGAAAAAAAAAAAAAAAAAGGGAACAATTTGGTCTACTCCAATGTCATCATACATGGAAGAAACAAGATTAACATTTATAAGAAAGATAACACAATTATCAAACACAAATCAACAAAAGATAGTCGAGCCAAGTGCATCTTTATTTGTATATAATAAAGAAGGTAGGTAACTATCATATCAAGTATGGTACCAAAATAAATATATTTTTTTCCTTACCAATGAGGTAAAATTTCAAGACTTTTCAACAACTAACCGAAGGAGTTGCGTTATGCTTTATCAAGTTATTTATGTATGTCGACGAGTCGCCACAAAAAGATCTTGATTTGTTTTCAAGCTATAAAATCTAAAAGTTAAATAAAAATATATCGTGTAAGATGATCGATAACATGTGGATTAAAATGATAAACAGCTCAAAAGATGAGTAGAGATGCACTTGTTCTTGGTCCATGAGCCTACCTATGGCATTGGTTTTCAGTCTTTCGTGAAATGATTATTCTTGTCCGATCAAATTATTGGTGCACAAAGCAAATGATATGATATACCGTCCGAAGTTGAAATAAGCGAAGGGAGTTAGGCCAGAGTCGAAGGGGGACAATAGACCCCACCCCCCCAATGACGAAACCTACCCCAAGATCTTGATAATCTTTCCCACTCGTTCTCACATGCGCGCCTGCTTTCACACGCAGTCTCTCTCTTTTTCCGTCTTTCTTGACCCGTTGACGGGAGTGCCTATAAGTCCGACATCGTTCCTAAGTTGACTAAATTGTCGAAGGGACAATAATAGGGCAAACGCACATCCCCACGCGTCGCACGAGCCAGACCTCGTAGGTCGGGTCAAGTGCCCGAGCCCGCCTGGCAAAGGACACGAACGCCCACTTGTGCAAGATGATTTTTCTTTGTTAAACATACATCCCCTTTCAAGATTTTCAGCTATATCTGAAAAGAGATGGGCAAGCAAAAGTAGCGTTCTCATATAGATCTGAAAAGGAGAAAATTACATACTTAGAAGGAGCATTCTACTTTATAAAGGGAGTGTGGAAAATTTAAGTTTTTGAAAATTGTGTAATTTTTTTTATCGTAAATATTGGTGGGGGCCCGATGGTCCTGGCCAGACTGGGGTTGGGCCCATGAAAATTGCTTGGATCCACCCATTTGTGAGTTTGCGACGAAAATTAGAGCAATGCCTGCTCCTTTGCAGGCGGGCCTTCAAGTCTAATTGTGATTGCGTCGAAGATGGGGAAATCTAAAGTCTTTGTCCAACAAAAGGGACAAAGTATAGTTTCAATAATGGCACTTTCACTTTGTTTGTATTGAGTTAAAAAAAAAAATTGGTAGAAGTATTAAGTCAAATTCAATAATAGAGAAGATGACGCGGCTTGTTTCACGAGAACAAGATTTGACTTTGTATGTTGTGACAAGAGTACACATAATTTAGCAGCCTATAATTTGTAGTAGACCTGATTAATGGACGCATTTGGGTAGACCGCTCCTAGTGCAAAGCCTAAAAATCTTTACCTAGGCTTTTCATGAGTAAAAAGAAGGATGATACCACTAAAAACCCTAAATGATTTTAGGGTGATTTCAAAAATCCAAAAAAAATCTTTTTTTCGTAAAAAGAAAATTTCAAATTTGTATTGGTCGGACAAATATACCTTCCATCACAATTATATTCTAGACGAACAATATGTGTAGCTTATGTGGACAGCACCATGTGAATAGAGTAGACGTGAATCCAATACGACTTTAGTGAAGCCAAAGCTACATCGATTTTGAAGGGAAAAACTCTGGCTAGAGGAAAAAACCCTTTAGATTCAAGTCAACACGGTTTACTTAAAACAGTTGGTTCACGTAAAATTTCTAGCGGCTATCTTAGGCGAAACTATAATTGAGGTTCTACTATTGTACCAATATAAATTTAGGGTTTTGATGATGCGGAAAAAGTTTGAGATATTGATACCATAGTGATCAGGATTTTAAATTTTGGATGGCATTTTCTTAGAAAAAAATGTATTATTTGGGCACAGAGCACAGACAAGTCCATGCCAACCAAAGTGGACGGGGCGGGTAAAGAGAAGGGAAGAGCCACTGTTTTCGCCTCACAGGCGAATCAAGCCTCAGCCCTTCCGTCGGGTTGAGTAGACTTGTAAGCCAAAGTTGAGCCGAAAGTCTTAGCAGCACCCTGACTTTCTACTTCCATGTGGAATTTTGGTAAAAGGTGTCATTGGCAACAGGTAAAAAGCGTTAACGGGTAGGACAACATGCTGGGCAGCCTGGGCTTAAGCTTGTGGAAAACTTTTTCATAAAAGCTAAGAGAATTGGAAAACGTACCTTGGAATTCCAAAGGTGTCCTTCCTCGTTGCCCTTAAATACCGTACCACGCCTTCCCACTTCCCTCCGCTGCAAATTGCCAGACCCCCCCCTCTCTCTCTCTCTCTCTCTGTCGCTCTGAGACTTGTGCCCGTCATCAATCCCTCGCGTAACGTTTCCTGTTCTTGTTTAGCAACTTGCATTAAATGCTGCATTGGACTTCGTACTCTCTCACCCTTATCTAGTCCCTGATCACTCCACTCAGAAAGTCAAGCTCACACAGCGGAGGAGGAAGAAGAAGAAGAAGAAGAAAACGCAGGTACTTTCATCTCTGATCTTTGTAAGTTTTTTTTTTTTTTTAAAATCAGGGCGTGGTTTCTTGCAATGGTTCACGCTTGAACTCACATCCTTTGTTTTTTCTTTAGAGGGGGTGCGTTTCGTCTCTTCAAGTTCTTGTTCTTGAAATCCGTGCTTTCCGTAATCCGCCTTTCCCCATTTTTTTTTCCCATTCTTTTCTTTGACTTGTGTACCTCTGTTTTGCTTTCCTCATCTCTGCAAAGAATATAAGACAACCAAGGTTCTGTTTTCAAGCTTTTGGAGTTTTCTGATAAAGCCATGTCTTTGTCATTCCGTGTTTTACATATAGTCTGTAAAATCACGGTCAGGAGATCAGTATATGTCAAGTAAAATATGCTTCTTTGCTAGGATCATATGCAGCTTTCACGTTTATCGCCCTGAAAATTATATTCGAGATGCTGTGAGAAGAGCAGCATTCATAGAATCACGAACTCATCACGTTTTCAAGACATGGCATCACTTTATTGACTTGATAACGGACACGTGCTCGTACTCCATGCTTTCAATATCACTATCAACCAGCGTCATCCCCTGATCTCTGGTCTTTAAAACTCGACCTGCTCTCTGAATTATTTACGTCTCCCTGAAGTACCTACGTCCCCGAGAGAAATTCGGAAAAGGGTGCTCATTCGATTGTGTGCTTATTCTTTTCCTTATATTCTCCGTTGATTTCGCCATCAAAAGTGAAATTCTACCCCTTCTATACTCGGGTCACATCAACATCTTACTTTTGGTTCTCTTAGCTGAACAGATTTTCATCTGTTTTTACTAAGTTTTTACGGTTTGTTTGTGACAGCTACAGGGAATTTGAGGAAGGGCTGATCAATGGCTAAGGAACAGCTGCAGGTGCTCAATGCCCTTGATGGAGCCAAAACACAATGGTACCACTTCACGGCGATCATCATCGCCGGCATGGGCTTCTTCACTGACGCGTACGACCTATTCTGCATCTCCCTCGTGACGAAGCTCCTCGGCCGCCTGTACTACACCGAGCCAGGTTCGCCCACCCCGGGCACTCTGCCTTCCAATGTGTCGGCGGCGGTCAACGGGGTCGCCTTCTGCGGGACCCTTGCAGGCCAGATCTTCTTCGGGTGGTTGGGCGACAAGATGGGCCGGAAGCGGGTGTACGGCATGACCCTCATGCTCATGGTCCTCTGTTCCATTGCCTCGGGCCTCTCCTTCGGGAAGGAAGCAAACGGGGTGATGGCAACCCTTTGCTTCTTCAGGTTCTGGCTCGGGTTCGGCATTGGCGGGGACTACCCTCTTTCCGCCACCATCATGTCCGAGTATGCGAACAAGAAGACTCGTGGTGCCTTCATAGCAGCCGTTTTCGCAATGCAGGGTTTTGGGATTTTAGCTGGAGGGATGGTTGCTATAGTTGTCTCCTCGGCCTTCAAGGCTAGATATCCCGCTCCGGCCTACGAAACCAATCCGGGCCTCTCCACCATCCCGCAAGCTGACTTCGTGTGGCGGATGATTTTGATGTTCGGCGCGCTTCCGGCCGCTCTCACATATTACTGGCGGATGAAAATGCCCGAAACAGCTCGTTACACCGCTCTAGTGGCCAAGAATGCCAAGCAAGCCGCAGCCGACATGTCGAAGGTTCTCCAAGTCGATTTGGAAGCAGAGCCAGAGAAGGTCCAGCCAAAGGCGCAAGGGAACGACTTTGGCTTGTTCTCGACACAGTTCGTCCGGCGCCACGGGCTCCACCTGCTGGGTACGACGAGCACTTGGTTCCTGTTGGACATTGCCTTCTATAGCCAGAACCTTTTCCAGAAAGACGTCTTCACGGCCATCGGTTGGATTCCGAAGGCGAAAACCATGAACGCCATAGAAGAGTTGTACCGGATTGGGCGTGCCCAGACCTTGATCGCCCTCTGCAGCACGGTCCCAGGGTACTGGTTCACGGTGGCCCTCATCGACAAGATCGGGAGGTTCGCGATCCAACTGATGGGCTTCTTCTTCATGACAGTGTTCATGTTCGCTCTGGCCATCCCTTACCACCACTGGACCTTGCCGGACAATCGAATCGGCTTCGTGATCATGTACTCACTCACCTTCTTCTTCGCAAACTTCGGCCCCAACGCCACCACATTCGTGGTCCCCGCGGAGATCTTCCCAGCGCGGCTCAGGTCGACGTGTCACGGCATATCCGCCGCGGCCGGCAAGGCCGGGGCCATGGTGGGCGCTTTCGGCTTCCTGTATGCAGCAAACGGGATTGGCGTCAGGAAGGTCCTGATCATCCTTGGCGTGATCAACTTCCTTGGGATGGTCTTCACCTTTCTGGTGCCCGAGTCGAAGGGCCGTTCCCTCGAGGAAATGTCTGGAGAGAACGAGGAAGAGAATGCAGCCTAGCTGAGGGGCTGTCCCGGTTTGAACATGGCGGTTCGCCCTCCCAATCTGTGCTCTGCCAAATCGATCACATGACTCCCATCCAGCTAAAACCCAAAAGTTAAAACCAAACTAAAGCGCATAAAAATCATCCTCTAAGTCAAGTCACGCGGGCTAGAGCAGTAAGTAGCTCAAGAAACGTGTAGAAAATGTACTTGCTCTTGATTTCACCTGTCTTTTAAGCTATGATTTACTCTTGTCTAATCAAATATAAGTGGAGAAGGCGACAATGATATGTTCTTCTAAAGTTGGAAGGCCGGGAGTTGGGCCAGAGTCTAAGGTCGGCCATGGTCTACCACTTGACACGAATTTACAGATTGACATGAATCTACAATTCGACATCCTTCTTCCTCACTTGACCTCATTGAATTTTGTGACATTAGCACATCCCCATGGCGTTGCCCGAGCCTGCTCAGGCCCGAACTTGCATGTCGGATTAAGTGCCCAAGCCCGTCCGGTCAAAATAACTCGATTGAGAGGAGCGCTTTCTATTTTAGAAAGAAAATCTGCGGAAATTGAAGTTTTAATTTTTATTTTTTAAAATGGAATGTCTATCATCGTGAAATGCGGTGGCGGGCCAGAGGTCTTGCCTGTGGCCGGGGTTTGGGCCCAAATCAATTGGTTCCGATGCACGCACTTGCGAGTTGCTACAAAAATTAGAGCCTTGCCCGCTTACTTGTGGGCAGGTCTAGGAGGTCCCGTAAACAATTCGGCCCATGATCACGTCTAATTACGCTATGGCTGTGTTGAAATTTAGAACTTACCCAATCATAAGTTTCAGGATTTATCCTAGTTTTACATATATTCTTAATTGAACTATTCAAAGAATCATCACCTTAATGACAACTATTTACTATTACAATCTATTGATTACAACTAATATTTAGATACATGAAGAATATGAAACACGAACAAAGTAACATTTCTAGTCATGGATATGCCGAAAATGGAAGTTTGGACAAATGGTTTCATATTACACATTTATCATTGAATGCCATAGACATGAAACAAGAAAAATATAAAAAGCTTATTCTAAGTTCCTAGTTCATCAGAACAAGTTCTCAAATTTTTTGAACTTGAAACTTACTTTATGTATATTGAAACTTGAAATCGAACCGGTTCCTATCAATCCATCTCTAGTCATTGGTTATATCCTAAAATCATGCTCAAGTCAAATTGATAATTGAGAAGCTCGTTTGACGAAAACAAGATTTGGCTTTTTGTGTGCTGTAATAAAAATTTCAAAATTATTCCACAGCTTGCCATTTGTAATAGACCTTATCAATGGACACATTTGGATATACCGCTCCTAGTACAAAGCCTAAAAAGCCCTTGCATTAGCCTCCTATGGATTAAAGATTGTATTAAATTTTTCGTATAAAGTAAATCGGGTTTACACGAGTCTAGATCAAGCAAAGTGGACGGGCAGGGCAAAATAAGGGAGGTATTGGCCCAAGCCTACCCCGTTTTGCGCTTCTGGCGAATTGGACCTTGGCTCCTTCAATAGAATGTTAGATCCATAATCACCTATGATTTGTACTCACGAAAGAGTGCACTTGAAAACATGATCGGAATATGAAGGATGAAAACGTGACTAGGTGAAAAGAATCCAAATGAGAAAAGGAAAGAAGGTATATATCTGATCCTTATGGTCGGACAAATAATTAGAGACCCGATGATATCATACATAATATTTATAGTCAGCGCATTCATCCTAGTTAGAAGCTACAGTGAGGACCAAGTTTCAACATTGACATAACTGTCTATGTGGATCTATGGAGAAATGAATCGTCACCAACAGATAAAAAGCGTTATCAGGCAAGGGAATATGGTGGGTTGAAAGTTTTAAAAAGAACTGCCAACAACTTAAAATTTGAAAGATACCAAAAGTAAGTAGAAAATTAAAATCTTCAAATTCCAGTGGCGTCGGCTAGTTGACGTCGACTACCGAACCGCCCATCTTGCCTCCGTTATACAGACACGGACCCTCCCCCCGCCATCTCTCTCTCTCTCTCTCTCTCTCTCTATATATATATATATCGAGCCCTATCTGTCCTGTCCAAAATCCTCCAGCTTTCTTTATTTTAATTTTGAATTAGGAGAACTCTTGTACTAGTCTGATTAGGTTTATTGACAAAACCAAAACCAACACGCCAATGCTATAATTTTCATAATTATTTTGTTTTGGATTCTATCTTGATTATGTCTGATTACCTTTTTTTTTTGTTCAACAAAAGTTTCATTTATATACAATAATCACATTGTAGTGGTTATCGTTTATTGGTACAAGCGTGATTCATTTTATTAATCTCTTCTATAATTAAGGGATCCCTCAATTTGATTTGATTTAATTCACTTTTATAATACAATGTTGTCAATCTTTCGTATACGCTTCACATTCTTGTTTTGCTCTGTAAATATAGATAGATAAATATATGTGTGAAGTGTCAAAGCTTTGTGTACACTTCGTCTTCTTGTTTTGCGGTGTGTAAAATATATATAACGTTATCGTACACGAAATCTTGTTCTTGTTTTGTGGCTTGTAACCCTGCCTCTCTTTTTTCGTGTCGTGCAGTATAATTGGGACTTTGCCCACCAAAAGTCAAAGCTCGTAGAGAGGAAGAAGAAGAAGAAGCAAATAGCTGTTTTTCTTGTCCTCGGGTCACAGGCCAAAATTTTCTTGGTCGAGAACAAGCTCGTGCAGCATTTGGTGAGCCGGAACACAAGACCAATCTTGTAACCGATCTTGCACTATGCCCAAAAACCATATGGAGAATCACATCCTTATACTCAATCATGCCTTGTCCAATCTAGTTCAGACATTCACTCCCTTGAATGAAAAATTTTGATTACTTCAGCACATTAACTGATTTCCTCCAATCATGGCCTTAATAGGAAAAGCGATATTAGCTCCCAACCAGTTTATATAAGGGAGATCAATCTCATCTTTAGAGATCCTTTGAAATGATACTCCTAGAATTTTAAGACGACATTTTGACGTTATTCTTGTAAGCTAGTAGCATTAAATTTTATGCACATCTCACGATTCACCTCGATACCACAAAATTTGACTTGTCAACCCACATCGATATAGGAGAAATTGGGCTATGACACTTGCTGATCAAACACGGTACCTATTGGGTTGAGAATTTATTATGCTTTAATTTGTGATTTGTAAAAGTTCGGAAAAAATCTTTGAAATGGTCATATGCAATAATCCAAGCTTGAATTGGCATCTTTTGTTTTTTTTTTTTCTTCAAATGGAAAATTCCATTAAAAGTCTAAACTTTGTCTAGGGTGACAATAAAACCTCAAACTTTTTTTTTTTCGTTTCACAAATACCCCAAATTTATATAATGACTAAAAAAATAGTTTTTGTCATAGTTCCGTCCAAGAAGACCATTAACATTCTGATGTGAAGCCTGCGAGAACAGGTAGACAAATGGAGCTGATGTGGATTTGACATGACTTTAGTCTATTTTAAAGAGACATTGTTTTTCTCAATAAAAATTCCACAAAAAGGCTTAAACGTTATCCAATGTAATACTAAAGTCCTGAACTTTTTTCGTGTTACTAAGGCCATGTTTGGCAACATGCCAAATTGCAACTGATTCTAATTTTTTGTTTCCAGAATCAGTTTGAGACGAGAATCGCGTTTGATAAAATTTTTGTTTCCAGGAACAAATTTGTTCCTAGAATTAGTACGGGAGAAGATTTGAGAATAAAAAAAAAAGTTGATTCTGCATCCGAGAATCAAAAAAAGAATTAACACAATAAAACTCTTCTTCTTTCCTTCTGCCATCCTACGACCGTCGCCCATCGCTGCCCGCCGCTCACCACCGCCCGCCGCCGGCCACCGCCAGTCGCCGGAGGCTCGCTTGGCCAGGGCAAGGTCCGGCAAGCTCACCGGAGGCTCACCTAGCCTGATCCGTGGCCAGGCGGATCTCGCCCAGCCTCGACGAGGCCCACCTATCCACCGGCAAGGCTTGGCCTCGCCCAGCCCCGGCGAGGCCCGCTTGTCCATCGGCGAGGCTCGGCCCGCGACGACACGGCCTCACCGAGAGGTGATGCACTCGGGTGAGGTGGCCAACCCCCGTCCGACAACCGGCCACAAGAAGAAGAAGAAAAATAGGAGAAAAAAAAGACAAAAAAAAAAGAAAAAAGAAAAGGAAAAAAGAAAATAAAAGAAAGTAAAAAAGTAGAAAAAATTATTTAAAAATTAAAAAAAATTGGAACATAATCAATGAATACGTTATTAAACACAATTCTATTCCAGAATAGAAATTTTAGATAGTTACCAAACATGTTCTTTTACTTAGAATCAGTTTCCGGAAACAGAATAAAAAATAATCATTTCTTGTCAGAATCAGTTTCCAGGAACATAATCGTTACCAAACGCACCCTAATACTTAAAATTTGTACAAGTGATCCAAAACTACCATTTGTCACATTTCCATCCAAGACAATAGCTAAAATCCAATGCGGGGAATTGCATATTGAATTTCAATGAAAATATGGCTGACAGAAGAATTTGAGTCGATTTTTTGTGGCTTTAATCTAGTCCAAAATGACATTTATCATTTGCAAGTTCGATAAATATATGGTTTACATGTATAAGAAGTCACCGCGTACTCATATTGTAGAGTAATAGCTTGTCGAAATTTATATTTTTTTAAAAAACTGGACCTCCACAGTAACAAGTCGTCTCTGTGACAATTTTTAGAATTATGGAAGTGTGATAATCCATGAAATGAAGTCATTTCGGACTAAATTAAAGTCACATCAAATTCGTTTGCCTGACATTGTCAACACAAGTTGTTGCGTCGGATTTTTAAAGATCTTTTGAATGAAACTGTGACGGAAAATATTTTAAAGCCGCCGATACTAGTTTGAGGTATTTGTTGATACCAAAAACAAGTTTGAAGTATCAGAGTCATACTAGGCAAAATCGAGGCTTTTCGGTAGAATTTTCCCTCCGACAAAAAGCCATGTGAGACCCACGCTAGTTTCAAATGCCTGTTGTTGTCCACGCTGCGTTGGATTTTTAGCTACCGTCCTCAATGAAACTATTATGGAAGGTAATTTTGACTCACTGGTACAAATTCGAGGGCTATTGGCAACAAAAAAAAAAAAACGTTTTAAGCATTGATGCTGCACTGAACAAAATTTGGACTTTTGGTGGAATTTTCCATTCTATAAACGGAACGCGTTATGTTTATTTTTTTTTAATTCCTTTATGGGCGGTAGGCGCCTTTTGCTTGTTGAAGTTGTGCTTTTCGTAGTCCACTTTGCTAGCATCATATAATGTTCAACGCATAAGCCTCAGGGTCAACCTCATGATCTCATTTCATCGACTTAATAAAAGACCCGTGGTTGCGTTGCACATTTTCAATCTCCCTCTCAACCAGTCATTATCCTCCAATGTCTTGTTTGAAAGTCAAGCTGCTCTTAATCGTTTACGGGTCTCAGAGAAACTTCAGAAAAAGGTTTCTTTATGTGATTGTCCGTTTATTCCTCACGGTATATTCCTTGCTCATTTCACCGGCACAAGTAAAGTTTGACCGCTCCTATAATTTGGCTATTTAGGGTCACATGAACATGTTACTTTTTCATTCGTTTAGTAGAACATAAGTTCCATCTGTTGTTGCTAAATTTTGCAGTCGAAGTGTAGCAGCTGCAAGGGAACTTGAGCGAGGGCTGAGCAATGGCTAAAGAACAACTGAAGGTGCTTAATGCCCTCGATTCAGCCAAAACACAATGGTACCATTTCACGGCGATCGTCATCGCCGGCATGGGATTCTTCACCGATGCATATGACCTCTTCTGCATATCCATCGTGACGTCGCTCCTCGGCCGCCTGTACTACACCGTGCCGAACTCATCCACCCCAGGCACTCTGCCTTCCAATGTGTCGTCGGCGGTCACCGGGGTCGCCTTGAGTGGGACCCTTGCAGGCCAGATCTTCTTTGGGTGGTTGGGGGACAAGATGGGCCGGAAGAGGGTCTACGGCGTGACCCTCATGCTCATGATCTTCTGTTCCATCGCCTCGGGCCTCTCCTTCGGTAAGGAAGCGAAAGGGGTGATAGCAACCCTTTGCTTCTTCAGGTTTTGGCTTGGATTTGGAATTGGTGGGGACTACCCCCTCTCCGCCACCATCATGTCGGAGTATGCGAACAAGAAGACTCGTGGTGCCTTCATCGCGGCTGTCTTCGCAATGCAGGGCTTCGGGATTTTGGCTGGTGGTGCAGTCAGTATAATTGTCTCCGCGGCCTTTAAGGCTGCATATCCTGCTCCGGCCTATGAAGACAATCCAAGCCTCTCAATCGTCCCCGAAGCCGACTATGTGTGGCGGATAATTTTGATGTTCGGTGCGGTTCCAGCAGCCCTAACATATTACTGGCGGATGAAAATGCCCGAAACAGCTCGTTACACCGCTCTAGTTGCCAAGAACGCCCAGCAAGCTACAGCTGACATGTCGAAGGTTCTCCAAGTTGATTTGGAAGCAGAGCCGGAGAAAGTCGAGCCGAGGGTGCAAGGGAACGACTTTGGCCTGTTCTCGAAGCAGTTCGTCCAACGCCACGGACTCCACTTGCTCGGTACTACAACCACCTGGTTCCTCTTGGACATTGCCTTCTATAGCCAGAACCTTTTCCAGAAAGACATCTACACGTCCATCGGTTGGCTTCCAGCGGCGGAAAAAATGAGTGCCATAGAAGAGGTGTACCGGATTGGGCGTGCACAGAGCCTGATCGCTCTGTGCGCCACAGTCCCAGGGTACTGGTTCACGGTGGCGCTCATCGACAAGATGGGAAGGTTCGCAATACAATTGATGGGCTTCTTCTTCATGACAGTGTTCATGTTTGCTTTGGCCATCCCATACAACCACTGGAAATCGCCTGGCAATAGTACTGGGTTCCTGATCATGTACTCTCTCACGTTCTTCTTCGCAAACTTCGGCCCAATGCCACCACATTTGTGGTCCCCGCCGAGATCTTCCCAGCACGGTTTAGGTCGACATGTCACGGCATATCTGCCGCAGCTGGCAAGGCCGGGTCCTTGTTGGGCACATTTGGTTTTGTGTATGCAGTAGATGGGATCGGCATTAAGAAGACCTTGATGATACTTGGCGCGACCAACTTACTCGGGGTGGTCTTCACGTTCTTGGTACCGGAGGCGAAGGGCCTTTCGCTTGAGGAAATTTCTAGAGAGGATGAAGAAGGAGATGCAGCCCAGGTGGGGACTGTCACTGTTTGAGGAGGCTTTATTTTCTAAACATGCGATCTTTCTAGCAGACTTTTATTAATGTAAGTTAGCTTCAGTACAGTTTTAAACCGAATAAGCTCTGAAAGCCGCCTTTAAGCCAAAGATAAGAAAAAAAACAAAGCTTTAAAAGCTGCCTTTTCCAGCCTCTGATCAGGTGGACCTCTATTGAATACATTCATGCCACCATCCTTGAAGCTTGAATTATGGTCCATTGAAGTAGAGGCAGATGTATCTCTATTCTTATATAATTTCATTTTGACATTTTCAATCTTAAGTCTTAGTCCAGTACTACTTCCACATACCTTCCTATTCCTGCATGCAATTTCCTCCTTGTACTTCTGGCTTATCTGCACAGATGGTTAGCAACTTTAAATCTTCCATCCTCGATTGGGTAATTTTGCGAGCGAGCAGAGAGAAACAACTATCATCTTAAGTTTCCATACTTATTTCCTGTCGAATTCATGAAACTACTTTCAGACAGAGAATATCGATTCCTACGGAGAAATAGAAATTGATGATGATTACAATGATGGCTAGCCACCAATCCTAACTAATTCGAAGGGAGCATCAAATTCACGCACGAGCTCAAGAAGTGCTCAAGTGAGAATTTCGGAAGATCGAGCTCTGAACGCAATTTGAAAGGACCATCATCAACAACACCTGAACTAGTATGGTCCTCGAGAAGAATCTTGGTCTCCACTAGCAATGAAAAAGCTGCTTGGAGAATCTTTCTTTCGTAGAAGACATGAATAGCATAGCAAGAATCAACTCTTAGCATTTGAAAATGTGACATCATGCCTGGCATACGTAGAAATGGGGTGTGCAACTGGATTGGTTTTACCCCAGAATCGGACCGAACTGCCGAAAAATAGGTTTCAGAATCAAACCACCCGAACCAGTTATATAAACTAAAAAACCCGAACTCTTAATTTCTTTTTCCCCTAATGTCTAATTCCTACCTTAGCAATCCCTTATTCCTTCCGTCCTTTGCGGTCGCCTCTTCACCCGTAACATCGTCACCATCTCAAAGTCATCCCTGTTCTTCATTCCAAACTCGTCCGAGTAAACATCCCAAGCTGCTCGACCCAAAAAACTCCCTCCTCCTCCTCCTCTCTCGAGTCTCCCGACATGCCTCGCTTAGCTGAAACTGCTCGCACTTCTCTCACCCCTCAAGAGGTATGTGTTATAGTGTACCCCAATGCGCTCTTTTTGTGTTCTTGCATCTGTCCGATCTTTATGCTTCGTTTCTGTTCCAATGCTCCCGCTTTTCATTTCTAGATTGAAGAGTTCGCTCCAAAAATTCAACAGGTAGTGACTGGTACGCCTCTCTCTGTCTCCATCAAGAAATTCTCGTCATTCGTTTTGAAATGAGCAAGGAAATTGACGGTTAGCAGCATCACTTGAGGGTTCTCTTGTAGACTCTCAGATTTAACTTCTTGGTTTTCAACCTGATAAAAATGTCAATTTGTTTTTTACCAAAAAAAAAAAAATGTCAATTTGGTTTAGTTCATACTAAAACCCGACTTGCAGACCAGTTTCCAACACTCCTCTATTACAGGCTTTTCAACAGTTATGGATTTTCTGGGAAGTGCCAGCACAGCTTTTGAGCTCTAGTCGGTGTATGCTCACAAATTTGTTCAGCTTTAAATCATTTTGCTGCAAAAAATGAAACAACAAAAGGAACAAAAGAAGAAAAAAAAACAGGTACTTGGGTAGACCTTGAAATCGAACTACAAAAGTAGGATAGGTTCCGCAATTGGTTTGAGGCAAACAGAATAGGTTACAGGTTCCAAAAAGTAGGAACTGATTATAATAGCCTGAAACCTACCCACTTTAAAACCGATCACTCCTATTTAAAAAGACATAAAGATAAGCTTACGACAATGAATAGTCCCCGATTAGGAACATGAAAGCGGAGATGAGGATCAAGAGAGTAGCAGATTGAGAGAGAGAGAGAGAGAGAGATGTGCAATGAATTTCTCACCTGATTTTCTCGCTACCTGAATGCTCGTATGTATCAGAAAACAATAAATTATTTCACAACCTCTTAACTGATTGAAGCTTGAATTACTTCCATCGTACAACCGTGGCATTAATTCGTCAATTCGGCAACTCTATAAACTTCAAGTATTCCCAGCTTGGCCCTTTAAATGGCATCAAGTACCATTCCTGCCTGCAGATAAAGGCAACTCAACATCATCTTCAAAGAAAAGAACATTGAAGTTCCGGAGAAACTAATCCAAGAATATATAGTTTCGTTTCTGTCAGAAACAGGACAAAGGCTCATCAACGACCTTCCCTGATACTGCGATTTCCTTCCTATTTAATAATCCATGGTTGTGGATGTCTCGCTTCGAAAGGCATAGCATTGGTTTCGGCAAATCCTACTGCCAACTAATCTATCCAGAGGACGGCTTTGTCCAAACGTTTGATCCATTTGGATCTTGCTGTGATAGCCGATGGATGACCTATTTAGAGAAGTCGATCGTTGGATGGAGCCCTCCATAATTTCTCTTGCAAATATAATATTAAAATATGTATCGAGTTTGAACTCAAAACGAAAAATATAAATTTTGGAAATGAAATTAACGAGAGATCAAGTTTCGAAAATTTGATTTCCTCGTATGTGTTGGAGCTTTTGGCCACCGAAATTGGAAAGTTCAGCATGTATTCAGAATTGGACCAAATTGTGAATATCTTCTGACGGTGGGATTTTCATCTTGGTTGATATTTGTTGGACTTCACGGCTTGAAACAGCAAAGTCGAGCGTGGAGATAAGGGCTCAATTTGAAAAGTCAACTGTGGACATTGAGTTGCGCTTACACTCAGTGAACTCTTGGGCACATAAAAATATATTTTGTTGCGCGCTCCTTGAGCAGGCTTTGCTGGCATTTATGTTGCAATTTGCGCCGTTGTTGACGTGAAGGGTCTTCCAGCACAAATTTTTCAGACGAGTGCTAGGAGCTGATTTCGTTCAAAAAATTGCATCCAAGAAAAATTAGTATTGAAGCCAATTAAATTCTTGTAATAAGAATTTGTGTTTAATTTTTACATGAGATTGAGAAATTATTTCGTGAAAAATTATGAGGCTAACACTACGTAAGTTATTTGGTGTAATTGGGACTTGGGAAATAGTGGGAATGTTCGAGTGATTCGAGTGTCGTTGTAATCTCCTATGAGGAAATTCGTTGATACTCATCTGGTGGTCGTGAGTCTTTATGACTAAACCATAAAAGTCTAGTGCCCTTTTTGTTTTTCTCGTTCTGTTTATTTCATTGTTCAATTGCTTGCTTTTCGCAATAATTGGTATTTGCTACTTTAGTGGGTGAAGATAAATGAAGAACTAGTACATGTGTTAGCAAGAGTAGCATAAACATGAATAAACGCAGTCAATCTAAAACTAGTGGTGTTGTTGTTAGAGTTGTGACCCAAAGGGACATCTTAAAATAAATTGCCTTAAGCTGAAAAATGAGAAAGATAAGCGAATTATAGTTGAGTTTGCAAATAATGTTTCAGTTATAGTTGATGGTAATTCAGATAGTGTTGATTTTGTCTTGTCTATCACTAAATATTTACCGTTTGATTGATGGATTATGTATTTTGGTCATTCATTTCATGCTACATTAAATAAAAACTAGTTTACTAATTATCAGTTCTTGGATAACATTATAGTTGGGAAACAATGCCGAATGCCATGTTATAGGTGTTGGCAATGTTAGAATCAAAATATATGATGTTATCATAAGGATATTGACTCGAGGGAGGCATATTCTAAAGTTGAAGAAGAACTTGATTCTATTGAGTGCCTTGGATTTAGTTAGGTGTCAATTTATTTCAAAATGTGAAATTCTAAAAATTATTTGGGGTGCTTTGATAATAATGAAAAGAATCGAGCACAATGAGCTATATGAACTTCAAGGTGAAACAATGACTGATTTTACTGTAAAGATGTCGTTAGATACATCTATTCAAGAATTTGAATTATGGTATATACCTTTGAGGCACATTAATGAGAGAAGTCAGAAGGTTTTAAGTTAAAGAAATTTGTTGTGTGGTTATGCTGCAATAAATTAAATGTATGCAAGTGTTGTGATTTAGATCAACGACGGAAAGTGCAATTCAATATAGTTGTCAAAAAAGCTATAGAAATTGCAAAGTTAATTCACTTGAATATTTGCAGGTAATCGCAATTTTCTTCTGGGAAGAATGTTAAATATATGCTAATAGTTGTTGTTGACACCTAAATTTTGATTAAATACTTAGAATTAAATTGCATAAGAAAATTAGGGACCTATTCGACCCTAATAAAAATTATTTTCGCATCAAAGTAGTACTAGTAGTAGTAGTAGCAGTAGTAATAGTAGTAGTAGTATGTGGAGCAGATGGAGGAGACGCGTCTTCAATGCGGTAGAGGAGGTGGCCTAGCTAGAGCCACCTCAATAGGATGTCGGTTTGGCTGGTAGAGGCCGTTCGGAGCACGAAGGACCGGCAGTCCGAGTGCCTCCATTGATCAGCCTCCACGCCTATAAATAGGATGTCGGAGAGGAAGGCAACACGGTCGAGAGCGATTGAAGCCAACAAGCTCTGAGAACTTCCCTCGAGAGACTTCCAAGGAGGCCTAAGAGCGAGCTAGCCGAGACCTGAGGGAGGTCAACCAGAGAGAGAGGGTCAGGTTGAGTGAGTGGGTTTTGGAGAGCGAGAAGGATTAGGTCAAATTTGGTGGAGCATGGGATGGAGAAGGGTCTCGACCATGCGCGCACTCGATTGTCGATCTTCCAACGACACCCTTGGGCTGAGTAGGTAAACCTGTTAGGGAAATCCCTTATGATGTTTTGAAGATGACAAAATAAATCAAAGGCTACTAACATGTTTAATGGTTAAGTAATAGACCATGTAGATGATAGAACATGTAAATGATTTTATCAAAACCAGAAGACAGACCCATTAAGACTGCCGTACTCAAGACTCAAAGTTTGAAGACTGCCAGACTTTAGTGTCAAAGTCTGTTCTACATCAGAAGTCTGTCAACTCTGACTAATTCCAGACTGAATGTGAATGATGAACCAGAAGACAGACCCAGATTGTAAAGTCTACAGACTCATATTGTAAAGTCTACAAACTCAGACTTTACATCCATATTCGATGAATCGTAACTCAAGCCCAATCATACAACGGCTAGTGATCTGGTTTGGATTTCATATCAAGATTGATTTGATTGATTCAATCTAATTGATTGACTATTGGATCTTGAAGACAAGAACTTTTTACACAAAGAAGCTTTACTTATGGAAACCAAGATTTCATTTGTATGGGCGATCGGAATCAATTTGGGATTTTACCTTTGTCACTCAACGGCTACCAAATCTTCTAGATACAGAGCTGTCCAATGGGTATATTGGAAGACGATTCTCCAAGATACTGTCCAACAGGTAGTTTGGAAGTGGAGGAGTATTTAAGGAGATGGAGGACCGATAAGCAAGTAAGAGACGGAGCATAGAATTTATAATTCCAAAGTTTGAGCGACTTTTGATCATATACTTGTCTCTTGAGAGCTTAAACGTTTGTAATCGTGAGAGAAATACCAAAAGAGTGTCTTAGTGAGATAGTGTGATCTACTACGAAGTGTTTGCACTCGAAGTTGTAATCTCTTGTTGATTGCATAGTGGAATCCAGCCAAGAAAGCTATTATCGTGGGAGAGTGGACATAGGCTTGGATTAAGCCGAACCACTATAAATCTTGTGTTCTTATTCTCTTCCATAACTCCTTTATTTTGTTCATACTAGCACTCTCAAAACCTTGGTGATTCCCTTGCCCTGTTCTTGACTGTTGTAGGAAGGGGTCTTTGGAAGCCGCTAGTTTTATTGTTGTGTGCATCTATGGGCGGCAGCAACCGCTAGGCAGAGGCCGAGCCTTGCCCTCAGAGCAGCTGGGGTAGCACTGGGCAAGCCCTCGGCTGCACCAAAGAGTTGCTCGTCTTAGTCTTCGTTGTAGCGAGGCAAGTAGGCACGATGGACAGAGGAGCAGTGAGTGAGAGGAAGAGGAATCCGAGAGGTCAAGCGGTGTCTCAATTGATGGTAGCTAGCCCAGTGGAGGGCTAGTCCTCGACTTGGGTTGGCCACGGCAGCGCTAGAGGAATTGCGCGACTAAAGGTGGATGCCACTCGTTGCCACCGTCAAAAGGGCATCGGTGTTCGTAAGAGCCGAATCTGGTGTATGTTGCTACAGGCTAGGGCATTGTTTGTCCAGGTCATGAACCGAGTTAAATGCAGGCCCCTACCGAGTAGGGTTTTGCCAGTTTGAACCAAGTCGAGTGCATAGGTCTTAACTAGGTAGGGTTTCGGTTGGTTTGGGCTAACCGGGCTCGGTCACACGTGGGCTGGTCTCGCACAGGCCTAGGGATAGGTGGCCCTTTTTTTTTTTTTTTTTTTTTTTTTTTTTTGTGGGCTTTGATTAGAAAATTTTTGGGCAAAGCCTATGCCTCAGATCCATCTGGATCAGTGATCAGCCATTTAGGCCAAAGGTTAGCGAACCAGGTCAAACCCAAAAAGCCTTAGGGTTTAAACAAGATCAGGTATCGAAAGGGTATTGATGATTAATTAGTGTAATCAAATCCATGATTCTAGTTTTTCTGGTTGCGTAGGAGCAAATATTTCTCTTGGATTTTTAATCGACCCATCCCAAATTGATTAGTGGCAACTCATTTTTAAAATTAACTTATAGTTTAAAAAATCAAAAGTTGTGCATTGGTGGGCATGGGAGAGCTCGGGCTAAACCTAATAGACCTAGCCGAGCCATTCGCCTTTGTAGGCATCTCTATTCAAGGCGCAAAAAAAAAAGGTAATGATAGCTTAAAAATTTGCTAGGGACATTTTTTTTTTTTTGAGGACTTAGGCCATTTTATCTTGTTTAAATGCTTTACTAACTTGGATTTTGTTTTTTTCTTGTGTAGGTTAGTATCTTAGAAATCATTTTTAATTTTAAAATATCTTGTGATTATAAATTGCTATGCATGTTTTAACGTTTTAGCACTACACGTGGCACACAGCACCCGGCCGCTGGACCTGGGCTGTCATAGGATATTTAGGACGGTGTTAAAAAAGATATAGCCTTGAGTGTGAGACTGCGATGTAGAGGTTGCCTTTATTTTTCCTGAATTTCTTTAGGTAGAGTAAAGGTTAAGAGGGTATGATGCCAACGCAAGATTGTAATGGGCAGACATCCTCTTAATTTTTCTAAGATGTTCTCAATTAGACATTGAGCTGCACGCATCACGTGCATGTCTCTGTGCTTGCCATTTTCTTTAAGAGAAAAGTGATTTATATACTTTTTTTTACTCAGTTTTTTTATTGGCCCATGGCAATTTAGGTCAGTTTTTCGAATCCCAGTTTATATGCGATGAGAGGAGACGATATCCAGTTTATTCTCACCTTGAAAGCAGAGCTCTTCATATGGTGGGGTCAATTGGACCAATTCGCCCAAGAGTGTGTGAAAGCCAAAATGGGTCATTTTCTATCGTTATTCCAAATCCTTGTTCATCCTGAAGTCCTATAGGCGATAGCACATTTCTGATGCCCTAGGTCATCCACTTTTATGTTTAGTGAGTTCGAGCTAACCTCAACTCTAGAAGAATACAACATTATTATTGGAATGCTTCTCGAGAATAAGCTTATTAGGCCACCAACAAGTATTGACCCACTATGTGGGTTAGCACAACTTTTAAGAACTAAAGTCCATATTATGAGACAAATTCTTGAAACCAACCACAATACATGTTCATTAGCATTTTTAACTGCTTGTTTTGAAAATCAGCCCATGACCCAAAAAAACGAGATTTTCCTCATAACCTTTTTCAAGTTCATCATTTTCCCTCATTAAAAAGATACCATAAGTCCCTCGATAGCATGGGTGGTTGATCAGGTCTTAAGAGAGCAAAATTATGTCAACATGATTTTAGTCAAAACAATTTTGTCCCTTAATCGTTTTAAAGAAAATATGGAAAAGATCATGCAGGCCTCCCCAGAAATTTTACAAGTTTTGTTCTTTTCTCACCTAAGCGAATTTCGGTGCCTCATGCAATTGTCTGAAATAAATGATTCGAAAATCCATTAAATAAATTTGTGGTTCTAAGACCATACATTCCCAACCAATGTTATTTTAATTGAATAAATTTCCTAAGGGACCTCACTCCCGAGGCATTCCTATGTTTATGCTTTTTAGTTCCACGCAAAGAGAGCTTGCTTTGCTTACAAACGTTGCAATTCAATTCTGTTGCTCAGCCTCATCGGCGCCACTCTCTATTATCCATATAAGGTGGCACGACAATATGGAGCCTTACAGGAGATCCCATCGTCTTTTAAGATGAAAATCTCTCCACTTCTTTTTACCCAACAAAACTATGACTACGCTTTTGAGATTTCCATCGTTGAGGAAACATTGAACAAGTGCCATCTCAAAAAGATCGTGTTACCCGAAGAGCTTGAAGGACAGGAAAAAACCCATCACACCTTAGAGTCCTACATCTATAACCATCATATCCTGACAAGACTGCGGTTGGTCTCTAACCCAACCCACAAAATTAGTCCACACGAGCAAGTAGAGCATATGTAAAGGGATTTAGGAATAAGCTGAGTACATGTCTCAGAGCCAATCCAAGGAAGCGAACATCTTCGCAAGAACAAGGCTCCCCGTCGTATATAAAATAATAGTCATATACCCTCTAGTGTTAATATTGTGAAAGTTTTGTCTTAGTCCCATTGTTTAGGGACTTCTGTTTAATACCTAGTATTTTGTTATGTCATTTTAATTTCAAGTTTAGATGTTAGAAGTATATTGTCTATGAAATCCTCTTTTGATAAATAAAAATAGTTGGATTGTTGCCATGGGTCAATCTTTATTTACTCTCGTGCTCATTCATTATTTTTGCAACATCAAGTAATTATGAATTGCCAACCACTAGTTGCCTACGAATGGCCTTAGGCAATAGTGCTTGATCAGAATGATGTGCAGAATTGCCTTGCTAACATTGAAGACGGCATAGGACAGGCGTCCATTGTCCTTCGACAACTCTTGAGGCAAATGGAATCTACTCAAGCCAAGTCCAACTCGTAATTGTTTTAAACACACTCATGACACTTACGAATTTGCCAAAGAATAACCAACAAGATAGACAATTTGTAAAAATTATAAAGAAGCTGAGCCAACTGCAGGGGCAAGATCCCATGGACCCGTCTAATTATGCCGGTGTTAAGATCCTTGAAGAGCCCAAAGTGCCTAAATGCAAAGGGTATGACAATACCTTTCACCTGGACGCCTACTTGCAAGCCTTTTTGGTCTAAAGTATGATTCAATCATATCAATCAAACCTGACTAGCTCTACCTTACGGTGGTACATTGTAAGGAGAATTAGTCTCCTTAAAACCTGGGGAGAGCTAACTAATGCTTTTTGCAAAGAATATAATGTTGATATCAACGCCGACATCGCCCTGTCCTATGAAGAGCTGATAATCGTAGAGTATGAAGAGCTGATAGTCACAGAGACAAGGGGTAATATGTTTTTAAGAACACATGCCGTGTTATGGAGGAGCTCGACCGCTGAGTCTGACCTGCAACCCATAGAAAAAGGATTGATCAAAGAAAATATCAATGCAGCCTTGCTTGGTAAATGGATGACCGAGCAGTATCCTATTACTAAAAAGCTTCTTATCAAGAAAGGCAAGGAACTTGTAGGCAAGGTTAACACTATAATACCTATTCAAGACTGGGGCATGGCAATGTAGCTTCCCACGCTTACCGCAAGAGTTGGGATTTAAATAATGCCAACCCCCATCAATCTAGGAAGTGAAACTCCATCATCTCCTAGTCTTCTTGACAAAGTCCAAATGGCAAAATGAATGACTTTACTCAAAAGGTCAATACCAGGAGTCAAGAAAAGAAAACCTAAGCAATTTGAGCCAACGCCTGCCACTAAACGTAGGCAAAATCTAACAGCCAATGAGTCGCCACACCAAGACTTTAAGCATCCCCTGGGGTACAATTCTGAAAGCTACCAATATTATACAAATGAAATTAGTCATTCATCGAATGATTGCCTCTCACCCACACATAGGATCCAAAACTTGTTAAAAGAGGGAATATTCATCCGTTATGACTTGTCTCCCAATGAGTTGCTAAATTTGTCACTCGATCATGAGGATGATGTAAACGCCTCATCCTCGGTTGGAGATTTTGACCTAGAAGAAAGCAATGAAATGATATCGGTAGTCCAACTATCCCAAAGCAGTAGAATTCACCACCACAATGAATATGCAATGGGAAAACCAGTTGCCCAACCAAGACTCGGCCGGTCCATCTTGCCTTCATATGATTATGACCCCCAAAGAAATGAGGGTACCTAATCTCCGTAAGTATAATGGCACAACTTGTCCCATGACCCACTTGCAATATTTCCACACTGAAATGAGTCAACACTGCAACCCAACGCCTTTCATAACTTAGGCATTCCAAGAAAGTCTCATAGGGCCTGCATTACAATGGTTCAACATGGCAAAGATCTACCTTATGAGGGATTGAAATGAGTTGTCTTTCGCATTCTTGTGTTAATATCAAAGCCAAATTGGAACTGAACTGCCTTGTGAGAACTTGATTCGAATCAGAAGAAGACTATTGGAGGATTTCCAAGCATATGCAGAAAGGTGGGAGGCTTTTATGATGCAAGCCTACTCTCAACTGGCCGAAAAAGAAATGATGAAGTTATTCATAAAAGCTTTACCCTGCAAGCATCACTTTTGGCTGCATGGATTGCACTTCCATAACTTCAATGAGGTGGTCTTCTCATGCAAATACTTCAACTCTACTGGAGGTGAAGAACTCAAAAGCATTTGATTTCAAGACCAACACTATCAAAGTGCTCCTCTCCAATGGAGTTTCATGGGTTTTGGAATATCATCCCCTTTGACTTAGCGTGACAAAGGCATTTGAAACTAGCACATCATGTGAACTCGCTGAATTCGAGAACACTCTTTCAAGAAAGCATGGGCAAATAGAAAAGATCGTCCCATTTCAAAAAAATGTATGTCTTATTCCCTGAACATAATTTTGGAAATGACATTTTCTCTCTTCTATTTACAAGAGACAAAAGATAAGACATAATAGGCACAGGCATATGATTGAACTCGAAGTATGCATACCATGGTAGCTCAAGACAGGGTAACTTCCTCTATGCTGCTCTCAGCCTTCCCATTTTGCGAGTCGTCCCCGGAGCTCTATGCACTCCACCTCGCACGTGCATAACTTTGTCTCAAGTCTTAGCAATATATTCTTCGCACAACGTGCCCGAGCAACTAGATGTTACAGTTTCATTGATGGGATTTCTAGTTTCAACAAACCAAGAAGTACAGGGAAGGAGATTCTCCTCTTCCTTTGAATTGGCTACTGTTAATAGGGAGAAAATCTAGACAATCAAAGTAATCTCTAACCCCCTATTCCAAATGATGACTTTAGAATATGGGAACCTCACTTCTTATTCCAGATGCATACTCTCCCGAGAAGTGATTGCCATAAGAAAACTAGAGGTTTTGATTGTTTAAAAGCTTGAGGTATATGACTTTGCCCAATGCTGCTAATGTTCATATAATTAAAGACAGAAGAAAAATTTCATAGAATGAAGGCATTAAAGATGAATCAACGACCATCAATTGTGCACACATGGCCACAAATGAGGAGGGTCAATCAAAAGAGACATTGAAATGTGTCAAGACAAAATGGTTGTCATCAGCATTCAAATATCCCTAGGAGTTATCAGATACAAACTCCGGGGAAGGGTAATTTGGTATTGTTTCCACTACTTCCTCTCTCTAAATTTGCTCTTGACATATTCCCCCTATTGACGGGAAGCGTTGGGATATAAGAACCATATTAAAAGGTTAAGTTGGGCAAATCAAGTGACCCATATCAAATTCACCCAACTTGGTGTGGAAAGACGTGTTGTCCGGGAACCAATCCGATTAAATGGAAAAATAAGCGCTCCATGAACACTACCAATGTTGTGGCCTAGTGGTACAGGGGAATGAAATGATCCAAGCATTCAAAGTTCGATCCTTGGAAACAGTAACTAGTTGCCATGTGTAAAGACTAATGAAAAGTTTTTGCTTCCCCCGCATCTACAAAAATGAAAAAATAATTGACCTAATGAAATGAGAGATGTAGAACCTCATATCCTTCTTGTGCTTCAGGTTATTCAATCATCTGCAAACCAGTAAAGGATAATGTTGTATCGCTTCCAATTGTTTGACTCCTAAAAGAGTTCGTGACTAACATGATTCCTCTTATCTATTATAGGATCGCCTAACCATAAAAAATGTGGATAACAAATCAAGGAGAAGCATGTCAAACTCTTATCAACTCTCCCAAGTGAAATGACGTCTCAAATATCACCAAAGCAAATGACAGAAATCTTTCAGGCCTTAACTCACGTTTGATTTTTTCCCTACTAATGGATCTATTTTTACATATTCTCTTTTGCAGGGGCAAAAGTGGAGAGGCCCGTCAAATCAATGATCAAATTCACAACCCCAGCTGATCATTCATGTGTCATCTCCCTATTGAATAGGGACAGTTCGTCGACACCCATTTGTATATAACCCCATTGATGTTCAAAATTTATCACATTTGCAAATACAATTCTATTAATACCTCTAAAACTATTAATAAATTTTTTTTTGAGTAAAACCATTCATTTGTTTTTAAGAGTACAAACTCCCCCATATTTAACATATTTAAAATACGGCATGCCTTTTCCAAATCGATTTCGCATGATGCTTTTGTCTATCTAAATCATTGACTCCACTAAGGATTATCAAAGTAGATAGCTAAATGAAGGATATAAGATTGATTGAGCATGCTGGATGAGGCACATCAAGGTGATGAAAGGCAAACCATATCCTACACACAATCCTCTATTTATACACTTATGAGAGGAGTGCAGAAAATTTCATCTTTGCAAGGTAAAGGGTTCTCTCATAAATGGTATGATAACCAAAGCAGTGAGGGGCATTTCATTTCTCTACCCTAAACACTACAAGTTATCCATTGCTTACCCCCTTTAAGCCCCATATTCTTGTGAAGTTTATTTCATACCCCTGTCAAGAACCACCCCATACTGGGGCAAATCAGAGGAGAGGCGGCATCACAAGGGAAGAAAAGGGATAGAAGTTTTCTTACTCGCACTTACATTAATCTTTGGATGTCTTTATTCCATGAGAGTGAGTGAAAAGTCTTTTTAGACTGAAGGTCCCTCATTTGGCATGTTTAAGACATCTACATTGTGAATGTAGGTTGTCTTTTAAAATTTTCCCCAACAGAACTCAAATGATGCAAAATTGACAAAATTGTCATACATAAATCACATTTGAACTCATGAGTTTATAGCATATACATTGGTGTTCAATAGTAGACACACTCTCAAAGATCAGAGATATCGCTAGGTAAGCATATCCCTATCCCGATTTCCAAAGCCTTATGTTGGAATTGCCCTTGAGTGCCTATCACTATCCAAGTACTCCCTCTTATCAACACTCAACCTGTTCAAGTAGTCTTTTGAGTTTGAGTGCTTGCAACTGTCCAAGTATTCCATTGTCATTAAGTACCTACCATTGTCTAGGTACTTTCTCTTATCGACACTCAACCTATTCGAGTTGTTTTCATAGTTTGAATGCTTGTGATTGTCCAAATATCCCGTTGTCTCTGAGTACCAACCGCTATCCGAGTACTCTCTCTTATCAACACTCGACCTATTCAAGTTGTCTTCTAAGTTTGGATAGTGGCGACTGTCCAAGTATCCATTTGTCCCTGAGTACCTACCACTGTCTAGGTACTCTCTTATTGACACTTGACTTGTTCAAGTTATCTTTCGAGTTTGGATGCTTGCAATTATCCAAGTATCCCATTGTCCCTGAGTATTAACCTCTATTCGAGTACTCTCTCTTATCAACACTCGACCTATTCAAATTGTCTTCTAAGTTTGGATACTTGCAATTGTCCAAGTATCCCTTTGTCCCTAGTACCTACTGCTGTCTAGTTACTCTCTTCTTGACACTTGACCTATTCGAGTTGTCCTCAGAATATTGATACTTGCGATTGTCCAAGTATCCCTTTGTCTTTAGGTACCTACCACTGTCTAGATATTCTCTTATCGACACTTGACCTATTCGAGTTGTCTTCGAAGTTTAGATGCTTGCGACTGTTCAGGTATCCCCTTGTCTTCGAGTACCTACTGCTATTCAAGTGTTCCCTCTTACTGACACTTGATATGTTTGAGTTGTCCCCATAGTATGGATACTGGTGATTGATCAAGTATCTCATTGTCTTCAAGTACCTGCTGCCATCCAGGTACTCCATTTCCATGATGCTCGACTTGCCCGAGTTGTCCTCAAAATTATATCATTGAATAATAGCAATTGTTCAAGTATTCAACTGTTGTGTGTGCCTGGGGTTTCCCAAGTATGCTCTCTTATCATCATGATGCTTGAATCTGCCTGAGTGGTCTCAAATCGTATCATTAAATATTTGTGTTCATCCAAGTATTCCACTACTTTGCATACTTGCGGCTATCCAGGTGTTCCATCCCTTTTGAGTACCTACAGCCATCTAAGTAAGCCTCATGCTACATTCAAATTTATGTTACCATGACCCTATTGGCTCAAGGTACCATGTCTTAGGATTGGGATCTCGATCCGAATCAGACTCTGGATCAATAACAACACCATTGGGGATGTCCAAGTCTATAGACCGCCCAAATGGTGGTTACGTATTGCTTGTAATGGATGTCCGTCCTCACGACCGAATAAGTGGTCATCTCGTAACTTTGGTCCATAGGGACCCTAAAATGGACGTGACAAAAGGGCTCATACATTTTTAGAGCCTGAAATATTTTAAAAATAACAATGAGATAAAACTCACCAAGTCAGCCCCCAACCATGCTTAAGGAGGTAATTCACCTTGGAGTTGCCTTAAATGTGCAACTTTTCTATTGATGGTAGATTAATAGTAAAGCCTTTACTTTGCCTTATCTATTAATAGAAAATAGACCACTCAACGTGCGACATTCTATCACGTGTCCTATTATAACATAAATAATCTCTATGTGAGTGCGTTATTCCATTAAACATACGACGATCACAATTTAATAATCCAAATATGAATGATAATTCTTCCATGCACAATGCATTACACGAGTTTAGACTATTACGACCACTCTTGGCCATGACTAGCACCTGCGTCGGTGGTCTTTTGACATAACCAGGCATCATCCCGCTCCACTGAGCACAGCAACATCTCAACCTCACTCAAAGGCGGCATTCCAATTAAGAAGTTTCGTTTTGAAATCCATTTGCGAATGACATCCGTTGACGTGGGGAATTCGAAATTCATCAGGCATCATCCCTAGTAATCATATGAGTACGGAATCATTACATGATCACACGTAACCACATCACCACTCAAACCAATTTTATCTTCCTTATTAGCCAATATGAGAGTATTTTGTGCTCATACATCACACATTAGCAATAATGGTATACAAGGATGTCATGCAACAATGTCACGTGATCACCTCTTGATTAATCATTCACCAAAGTAATTATGTATCAATCTAATGATACGTAGCATCACACCATAATTTTCTTAAATAATTTAACAACTCATCTTTCAAAGTAGTCTTTCGCAAGTACTCATTACTTATAAACATATAATGCCAAGAACACTTACCATTTTCAAAATAGGGATTGCATAAACATGGACTACTTTTAAAATTAGTATTCAATAAGCACTTATCACTTTAGAAATTACAACATTATAGGCATTTATCATAATCAAGAAATTTATTCCATCTAATTATAACCTATAGTGATAGCCATCATGATATGATAGCTATCATATCCAATAATAGCTATCACAATAGCTTATCACATCCAATAATAGTCTATCACAATAACTTTTTACATCTAGTTATAGTTATTACTATAGCTTATCATATCCAAGTATAGCCTATCACAATAGCTTATTATATCTAATTATCGCTTACTGTGATAGCTTATAGCATCTAATTATTACTTATCGTGATAGTTGATTACTTCTACATATCACTTATCATGATAGCCTATCACTACCACTTACACCTATTATGATAGCTTATCATCTTAATCCACTCCTCCCGTTAATTTAAGCTCTATCAACCTTAATTTATTCTTAATCTTACTCTTAAGCACAACTACAACCCTAAACAAAGATTAGGAAGTTACTCACTTCCAAATCTAGCTTTGACGAGCGATGGCGACAGCAATGGCTCATACTGAAGGCTAGAATAGCCAAGGGGTGGTGGCATAGCTTGAGAGAGGTTCGATAAGGGCTCGAGACTCATGGCCGATGCGCAGGAACGATGGCATAGCGAGATCTCATGGTGAGGGGAGGTGAGGGCAAGTTGGATGGCGATGGTTCTTGGTGGCGGCTTGGTGGTGAAGATGGCACGACGGTGGTTGGTTCATCACAAGAACGACGACAACATGGATGACAGTGTACAGTGTACAACGGCGCGGCAATGACAACAAGGTGAGACCTAAGAGAGAGTGACAGAAAAATGGGCGTGAGAATGAGATTGAGAGAGAGAAATGGATTTCGGCTAAGGGGAAATGAGGGAGAGGGAGACGCCAGTGAGGTTGAGGGGGAGAGAGAGAGAGAGAGAGAGAGAGAAATGAAAGACAATGAGAAAGAGAGATTGGCTTATATTAATGAGGCGAGTACTAAATCCCTTAAATCCCTCTTGTCCAAGTATTCATGAAAGAATGGGGGTAGTTAGGTAGAGTAGGTTAGGATGAGGTCACTCTCTCTTCTCTTCCCCTGGCCACCAAGTCCATTTCTTCACGCCCAAAATTCTTGTCTTATTAGCTTAGGCTTCTAGAAGGGGCAAAATGTAATTACACTAAGTAATTTCACTATTCATGCACATGATCTTAATAGTGTGCAAGTTTACGACAATCTAAAATGAGCTAATTGTCTTAATGGGCCTCCTTTAGGCCAATCATGGGTGGCGTGAGGCCTAATGGCCCCATCCATGGGCTTAGGCCTACGTGGCTCCTCGTTCACGGCCGATTTTCACTTCTCCAAAATTTCGCGATCCGCCGATGAAAAATGAGTTTTTGTCCTAAAGTGACATTCTTAGCTTTTTTGTAGTCCATCGATCCCGTCATAATCTTGCTTCGTAATTGAGGTCGGATTGAGGGTGTCACAAACTTTGCTCAATAATATTTGTTGGAGCTTTTGCCATTGAAGTTGGAAAGTCCAACATGTATTCGGAATTGGGCCAAATTATGAATATCTTCCGGCAGTGGGATTTCCTTCTTAGTTGATATTTGTTGATGGAATTTACGTCTTGAAACAAGAAAGTTTAGCACTGGAGATAAGGGCTTAATTTGAAAAGTCAATCTAGATTTGAGTTGACTTTGACTCGATCAACTCTTGGGCACACATAAATTTATTGTGTTGTGGGCTCCTTGGGCATGCTTTGCTTGCATATATATTGCAATTTGCGTAATTGATGATGTGAAGGTTCTTGAAGTGCCATTTTTTTAGACAAGTGTTTGGCATTAATTCATTCATGCAATTACATCCAACAAGAAATAGTGTTGAAGTCGATTAAATTCTTGTGGTAAGAATTTGTGTACAATTTCTATATGAGATTGATAGATTATTTCATGAGAAATTGTGGGGCTAAACACTACATAAGTTATTAGGTATAATTGAGGCTTGGGAAGCAATACAAATGTTTGAATGATTTGAGTATAGTTGTAATCTCTTTTGCATCACTTGATCTATAGTGAAATTGGTTGATGCTTATCTCGTTGACATAGATCACTACAACTGAATCATGAAAATCTGGTGTCCGATTCATTTTTTTGTTTTGCTCATTTTACTATTCAATCGCTCGCTTTCTGCAACATCTAAAGTCTTGCGCAAAACTAATTCATTTTCATCTTTCGGCAAAGAGAAATATCTCTCCAGGACCATTTACACCCATAAGTAGTGAATGAGGATTACAAGAAATTATAAGGCAATTTCTTAGAGAGAGAGAGAGAGAGACCATAAAGTAGAACTATGAAGCTTCTTGCAGCTTTCATTTCAAAGAAATTAGTGTTGCAAAACAATGAGAGCTATCTTTTCCAACACATGTATAAATTATAATGATAAAACTACACCAAATTTCAATGCATTACCATGGCGGCACAGGCATCGGCTTTTTTTGGTTTAGTGGAGTGTTGGACACCTCTGCAAAGGTGAGACAACAAATAATTAAAAATCTTTTTCTTCGATAATCTCATGTAAGGTATGGTAAATGATGTAATGAGGTATTGGGCAAAAGAAAAAAGAAAAAAAAAAAAGGCATGCTGCCATGACATATATCGCCTTTAGCCTAAAGAAACCTTTTGATTTTGCAAACTCAATCCAAAAATCAGTGAGTCTTTTCTTTATCACGATGAAAAGACAGTAGACAGACGGATCTAAGTTGATTTTACATGACTTAAATCTAATCCAAAGCAATGTCATTCATCCATTTACAAGTTCAATAAATATAGGTTTCAAGAAATGAGATAATTAACAAAATGGACGTTCTAGACTGTATTAAAGAGACTTAGATCTGTTTACCTGCTATTATATATATATAAGTTGTCACATCCGATTTTAAAAGGCCATCTTGATCGAAATTATGATGGAAGATATTTTGGATCACTGGTACAATTTTGAAGGCTTTTTGGAAACACCAAAAACAAGTTTCAAGTATTGGAGTCTTACTAGGCAAAATTAAGGCTTTTTAGTAGAGTTTTCCCTCATAATAAAAGCTGTAATAAAAGCTGTGAGAAATCCATACTAGTTTTATTTGCCTACTCTTGTCTACGCAAACTATCACTTTAGATTTTTAGCGACAGTCTTGAATGAAATTGTTATGGAAGTTAATTTTGGGTCACTTATACAATTTTGAGAGTATTGATGACACGGAAATTTTTTTTTTGAAGTATTGATGCAATACTAAAGAAAATTTAAACTTTTTGGTGGAATTTTCCCCTCTTGAAATGGGGTGCGTTTTGTCACTTGAAGTAGTTACTCTTTGAAGTTGTGCTTTTCGTAATCTTCTTTGCTAGGATTATATAATAGCTTTGACTTTTATCACAGGAAAGTTATATTTAAGACGACGGGAGAGAGCATGCTATATAGATCGTTAACTCATAACGTTCTACAAATAAACCTCAACGTTAACCGCATGATTTCATTTCATCTAGTTAATAAAAGACACGTGGCGGTCGTATTGCACGCTTTTAGTTTCACTCTTAACCGGTCATTATCCACCGCATCTTTGAAAGTCAACCTGCTGTTAATCCTTTAAGTGTCTAAGAGATATTTTAAACACGAAACTCTTAGGCAAAACTAATTTAGCTTCCTCTCTCAGCAAAGAGAAATATCTCTTCAGGACCATCTACACCAATAAGTAGTGAATGAGGATTACAAGAAATTTTAAGGCAATTTCTTAGAGAGAGAGACCATAAAGCAGAACTATGAAGCTTCTTGCAGCTTTCACTTCAAAGAAATTAGTGTTACAAAACAATGCGAGCTATCTTTTCCACAACATGTATAAATTATAATGATGAAACTATATCAAAGTTTCAATGCATTACCATGGCGGCATAGGCATCGGCTTTTTTTTTTGTTGAGTGGAGTGCTGGACACCTCTGCAAAGATGAGACAACAAATAATTAAAAAACTTTTTCTTCGATAATCTCATGTAAAGTATGGTAAATGATGTAATGAGGTACTGGAAAAAAAAAAAAAAAAAAAAAAAAGAGGCATGCTGCCATGACATAGATCGCCTTTGACCCAGTGAAACCTTTTGATTTTGCAGACTCGATTCAAAAATCAGTGAGTCTTTTCTTTGTCACGACGAAAAGATAGTAGACAGATGGATCTGAGCTGATTTTATGTGGCTTAAATCTAATCCAATGCAACATCATTCATCTATCTGCAAGTTCGGTAAAGATAGGTTTCAAGAAATGAGATAATTAACAAAATGGACGTTCTAGACTTTATTAAAGGGACTTAGATCCGTTTACCTGTCGTTATCCATATAAGTTGTCACATCAGACTTTAAAAGGTCATCTTGAACGAAATTATGATGGAAGATATTTTGGATCATTGGTACAATTTTGAAGGTATTTTGGAAACACCAAAAACAATTTTCAAGTATCGGAGTCTTACTAGGCAAAATTTAGGCCTTTTAGTAGAGTTTTCCCCCATAATAAAAGCTGTGTGAGATCCATACTAGTTTCATTTGCCTGCTCTTGTCCATGCAAACTATCAAGTTTGATTTTTAGCGACGGTCTTGAATGAAATTGTTATGAAAGGTAATTTTGGGTCATTGATACAATTTTGATAGTACTAATGACGTGGAAAAAAAATTTGAAGTATTTATACCGTAGCGAACAAAATTTAAATTTTTTGGTGGAATTTTCCCTTCTTGAAATGGGGCGCGTTTTGTTACTTGAAGTAGTTGCTCTTTGATGTTGTGCTTTTCGTAATCTTCTTTGCTAGGATTATATGATAGTTTTGAGTTTTATCGCAGGAAAGTTACATTTAAGATGATGGAAGAGAGCATGCTATATATAAATCATTAACTCATAATGTTCTACAAATAAACCTCAACGTTAACCGCATCATCTCATTTCATCTAGTTAATAAAAGACACGTGGCAGTTGTATTGCACGCTTTTAGTTTCACTCTTAATCGGTCTTTTTTTTTTTTTTTTTGATGACCCGGGAACCCCTGTACAGCTGGTAGCCGGCGAGGTAAACCTAGGGTGATGTTAGCAGAGGACCCACCACCCCGACATCACACTTAAGATCCCGTGCGGCCAGTAGGATTCGAATTCCTCTCCTCATCGCAAAGGATCATGGGAGCTTTATCTAACTGGGTCACCGCATGCGGTGGTACTCTCAACCAGTCATTATCTACCGCATCTTCGAAAGTCAACTTGTTGTTAGTCCTTTAAGTGTCTAAGAGAAATTTTAAACACGAAACTCTTGGGCAAAACTAATTTAGCTTCCTCTCCCAGCAAAGAGAAATATCTCTTTAGGACCATCTGCACCCATAAGCAGTGAATGGGGATTCCAACAAATTGTAAGGAAATTTCTTAGAAAGAGAGAGAGAGACCATTAAGCAGAACTATGAAGCTTCTTGCAGCTTGCACTTCAGAGAAATTAGTGTTGTGAAATAATGAGAGCTATCTTTTCTGCAATAGGTATAAATTATAATGATGAAACCGTACCAAAATTTCAATGCATATGGTAATGCAGCGTAAGCATCGGCTTTTTTTGGTCGAGTGGAGTGCTAGACACCTATGCGAAGGTGAGACAACAAATAATTAAAAAGATTTTTCTTCAATAATCTCATGTAAGGTATGGTAAATGATGTAATGAGGTACTGGGCAAAAAAAAGGCATGTTGCCATGACATACATCGCCTTTGGCCCAGCGAAGTCTTTTGATTTTGCTGACTCGATCCAAAAATCAGTGGGTCTTTTCCTCATCCCGATGAAAAGATAGTAGACAGACGGATCCGAGTTGATTTTACGTGGCTTAAATCTAATCCAAAGCAATGTCATTCATCCATATGCAAGTTCGATAAATATAGGTTTCAAGAAATGAGATATTTAACAAAAGGGACGTTCTGGACCTTTATTTAAGGGATGCCAGATCCATTTACCTGTCATTATCCACAAAAGTTATCACATCGGATTTTAAACGGCCATCTTGAACGAAATTATGATGGGAGATATTTAGGATCATTGGTACAATTTTGAAGACATTTTGGTAACACCAAAAACAAGTCTCAAGTATCGGAGTCTTACTAGGTAAAATTTAGGCTTCTTAGTAGAGTTTTCCCTCATAATAAAAGTGAGTGTCAGACACCTAGAGTGTCAAAACTTGGCACGGATGGACACTTTAAGTGCCAAAAGTTAAGAAAGTGACACTTAAGTGCCAAAATCGGAGCAAAATGAATCACTTAAGTGCCAATTCGGCGAAAATCCCTCCAAAATGCTAACATGGCGATTTTCCAGTGTAAAACAGCGTCGTTTTGATGTTGACGTGGTAAAAATATAGTTAAATTAAATTTAAAATCAAATTTATTTTAAATATTTTAAATTAAAAATACAAATTAAAATAAATTTACCAAAAAAAAAAAAAAGGAAGGGGTGGCCGAGGGATGAGCCCTCACCATCGCCGCCTCCCCGCCGCTTTGGGAAGGGTTGGTGATGGAGGGGGGGAGGGTCATGGCCCTCGCCCAGATCTGATGAGGGTCGCTTGGCCCTTGCCCGCTAGACCAAGGGCCGCTGCCTGCTAAGGGTTCGCCTCAATGGGCGGCGACCCTTGGCCCGGCCAGGCAAGGGCCACTGACCCACGTCGGATCTGGGCAAGGGCTCATTGGCCCCGAGCCAAAGCTTGGTGACCCCGGCTGACCCTCTCCCTTTTATCCTTGGCCTTTCCCAACGGCGCGGGGAGGCGGTGGCGGCGAGGGCTCGGCCCTCAACGCCCTTGCCCTTTTTTTTTTTATATATATTTATCTATTTTAATATTTTTAATATTTGTATTTTTATTTTTAAATGTTTTAAATAAATTTAGTTTTAAATTAAATTTTATTATTTTTTATATTATTTTTTACCACATTACTAATTTTGTCGAAAAATTGTCATATCAGCATTTTGATCAGATTTTCACTGGAGTGACACTTAAGTGATCCATTTTTCTCTGATTTTGGCACTTAAGTGTCACTTTCTTAACTTTTGGCACTTAAGTATTTTTCCGTGCCAAGTTTTGACACTTACGCTATACTTCTCTCTAATAAAAGCTGTGTGAGATCCATTCCAGTTTCATTTGCCTGCTCTTGTCCACGCAAACTATCATGTTGGATTTTTAGTGATGGTCTTGAATGAAATTGTTATGGAAGTTAATTTTGGGTCATCAATACAATTTTGAGAGTTCTATTGATAACACGGGGAAAAAAAAGTTTAAAGTATTGATGCAGTACCGAACAAAATTTAAACTTTTTGGTGGAATTTTCCCTTCTTGAAATGGGGCGCATTTTGTTATTTGAAGTAGTTACTCTTTGAAGTTATGTTTTTCGTAATCTTCTTTGCTGGGATTATATAATAGCTTTGACTTTTATCACTGGAAAGTTATATTTAAAATGATGGGAGAGAGCGTGCTATCTATAGATCATTAACTCATAACGTTCTACAAATAAACCTCAACGTTAACCGCATGATCTCATTTCATCTAGTTAATAAAAGACGCGTGGCGGTCGTATCGCACGCTTTCAGTTTAACTCTCATCCTGTCATTGTCCACCAATTCGTCATCTTTGAAAGTCAACCCGCTGTTAATCCTTAAAAATATCTAAAAGAAATTTTAGAAAAGAGTTGTTTATGTGATTGTCCGTTTATCCTTTCCGGTATATTCCTAGTTGATTTGACTGGGTAGTTCCTATAAGTTGGCTATTTAAGGTCACATGAACATGTTACTTTTCATTCATTTAGTAGAGCATAAGTTCCATCAGCTTTTTTGCTAATTTTGCAGTTGAGGAGTGTAGGGAACTTGAGAAGGGCTGATCAATGGCTAAGGAACAACTGAAGGTGCTCAATGCCCTTGATTCAGCCAAAACACAATTATACCATTTCAAGGCGATTGTCATCGCTGGCATGGGCTTCTTCACCGACGCATATGACCTCTTCTGCCTCAACCCCGTGATGTCGCTCCTCGGCCGCCTGTACTACACCAGACCGGACCCGATCACAGGCGCTATGCCTAACAAACTACCCGGTCTGCCTCAGAACGTGAAATTGGCCATCTCTGTGGTCGCCTTGTTCGGGACCCTTGCAGGCCAGATATTCTTTGGGTTGATGGGCGACAAGCTGGGCCGCAAAAAGGTCTATGGGTTGACCCTTGCGCTCATGGTCTTCTGTTCCATCGCCTCGGGGCTCTCCTTCGGCTCCTTTGGGTTCTCCCCTGGTAATGACTTAGATGCCCGAGCAAAAGGGGTGATGGTAACCCTTTGCTTCTTCAGGTTCTGGCTTGGATTCGGCATTGGTGGGGACTACCCGCTTTCCGCCACCATCATGTCAGAGTATGCGAACAAGAAGACTCGTGGTGCCTTCATCGCAGCCGTCTTCGCAATGCAGGGTTTCGGGATTTTGGCCGGTGGGGCAGTCAGTATGATTGTCTCCGCGGCCTTTAAGGCTGCATATCCTGCTCCGGCCTATAAAGACAATGCAAGCCTCTCCACCGTCCCCCAAGCCGACTACGTGTGGCGGATAATTTTGATGTCCGGCGCGGTTCCGGCAGCTCTCACATATTACTGGCGGATGAAAATGCCCGAAACAGCTCGTTACACCGCTCTAGTTGCCAAGAACGCCAAGCAAGCTGCAGCCGACATGTCAATGGTTCTCCAAGTGGATTTGGAAGCAGAGACGGAGAAAGTCGAGCGGAGGGTGCAAGGGAACGACTTCGGCTTGTTCTCGAAGCAGTTCGTCCAACGCCACGGACTCCACTTGCTCGGTACTACAACCACCTGGTTCCTCTTGGACATTGCCTTCTATAGCCAGAACCTTTTCCAGAAAGACATTTTCACGTCCGTCCATTGGCTTCCAGCGGGAAAAAACCATGAATGCCATAGACGAGGTGTATAAGACTGCGGTTGCGCAGACCCTGATTGCTCTTTGCGGCACAGTCCCAGGGTACTGGTTCACGGTGGCGTTCATCGACAAGTTGGGAAGGTTCGCAATACAGTTGATGGGCTTCTTCTTCATGTCAGTGTTCATGTTCGCTTTGGCCATCCCATACAACCACTGGAAATGGCTGGCAATGGTATTTGGTTCGTGATCATGTATTCGCTCACCTTCTTTTTTGCAAACTTCGGCCCGAACGCCACCACATTCGTGGTCCCCGCCGAGATCTTCCCGACACGGCTCAGATCAACGTGTCACGGCATATCTGCCGCGGCTGGCAAGGCCGGGTCCGTGTTGGGCACGGTTTTTTTTGGCTTGAACGGCCAAACTAAGAAGATCTTGACGATTCTCAGCGTGACCAACTGCCTCGGGGTGCTCTTCACGCTCTTGGTGCCGGAGTCAAAGGGCCGTTCACTCGAGGAAATTTCTGAAGAGAATGAAGAAGAAGACGCAGCTGAGTAGGGGACTTTCGCTCTTTGAGGAGACCTCATAGTCTAAACATATGATCTTACTTATTAAATGTAAGCTTCGTTATAGTCTTGAACCGAATAAGCTCTATAAGCTGCCTTTCCAGGCCTCCGATCATGTGGACCTTTGTTGAAGACGTTCATGCCATCATCCTTGAAGGCTTGAATCATGGTTCACTGAAGCAGAGGCAGATGTATCTCTATTCTTATATGTTTTCATTTTGACAATGCAGTCTTAAGTTCTTGGTCCAGTACTACTTTCACACACCTTCCTATTCCCGCATGCAATTTCCTCCTTGTACTTCTGGTTTATCTGCACGGGTAGTTAGCATCTTTAGATCTTATCACCGATTGGGTAATTTTGCGAGCGTGCAAAGAGAAATCGCCATCATCTTAAGTTTACGTAATTATTTCCAGTCAAATTCATGAAACCTTCAGCCGGATAAAACCGATTCCTGCAGAGAAACAGAAATTGATGATGATTGCAGTGAAGAATTAGCCACCAATCCTAACCAATTCGATGGGGTGATTCAAATTTCGCACGCAAGCACAAGAAGTGCTCAAATAAGAATTTCGGAAGTTCGAGCTCTGAACGCAAAGCATGCTTGCACAGTTCTTTTGAAAGGACTATCATGGACAAGACCTGAACGAAGTATAGTCCTCGATAAGCATCTTGGTACCCACTAGCAATGAAAAAGCTCCTTGAAGAATCTTGCTTTCGTAGAAGATATGAATGGCATAGCAAGAACCAACTCTTAGAACTTAAAAATATGATATCATACCTTGTGTACATAGGAATAGAGGTGTACAACCAGAATGATTCTATCCACCTGGGAATCAAACTACATGGACCGGTTTTGTAAGCTAAAAACCCAAAGTCCTAATTCCATTTTCACCTAATTTTTTATTTAGGAGAATTACCAAAAAATTCATAAACCTATTGCAATTATGCCAATTCGGTCCTAAATTTTTTTTGAACCAATTTAATCCTAAACCTTTTATAATTGTATCAATTCAGTCTATCGGGCCAAAATTGGCTAATCGGCGCTGACGTGGACGTCGGTCGAGGATAGTCAGCCTGGCAAAGCAATTTTTTCATTTTTTTTTTAAATTTTTTTTTCCACCTTCTCTTTCTCTAGTCGACCGGCACCAACTAGTGGGGAGGACCGGCAAGGGCCGACGAGGTCAACCTTGCCGGCCACTAGCGAAGGTGAGGCCTTGCCAGATCTAGTGAAGGTGAGGCCTCGCCAATCTGGCGAGCTCAACCTCACCGACCACTGGCGAGGGCGAGGCCCCGCCAAATCTAGCAAGGCCTTGCCCAGCCAAGGCAAGGGTCAACCTCGCTAGTGGCTGGCAAGGCTCCTTGCCAAATTTGGCGATGGTAGCCTCGTTGGCCACTAGCAAGGTCGACCTCGCCTTGGCTAGGCGAGGCCCCACCAAGCTCGTCTCGTCTCATCTCCTCCATCCAACGACTTGTCTCATCTCGTCTCGTCGTCCAGCCTCCTCTGCTCTTCAACTACGGACACGAAGGAGGACTCATCGAGCTCTTCAATCCGCCTCGCTTCCCACATGTTGATCTCCCCTCCATTGCTTCACCGCCACTGCCACTGAGCCTAGCAAGGCCTTGCCTTGGCTAGGTGAGGCCCTGTTGGATTTGGCGAGGGTCAAGCTCACCAAATTTGATGGGGCCTCGCCCTCGCTAGTGGTCAGCGAGGCTGACCTCGCCAGCCCTCACTTCTGGCGGGCGGGGGCGAGCCTTGCCAGCCCTCGCCTTTGGCTAGCGTCGACCGGCCAAAGGAATGAGAAGGTGGGGAAAAAATTAAAAATTTAAAAATTTAAAAATTTGATAAAATATATATATATATATTAAAAAATTGCTTTGCCAACTGCCTATCCCCCTACCGGCGTCCACATCAGCGCCACCCAGCCAATTTTGATCGAATGGACTAAATTAGCATAATTACATTAGGTTTATGACATTTTTTTGGTAATTCTGCATTTTTTATTCTAACCTTAGCAGTCCTTTGATCCTTTTGTCCTTAGCAGTCTCCTCTTCACTCGTAACATCATCACCTTCTCAAACTCAATCCGTCTTCTTCATGTCAAAGTCGACCAAGTAATTGTCCGAAGCTACTAGACCCCCCCCCCCCCAAACCCCAAAAAAAGAAAAAAAAAAAAAATAAACTTTCTCCTCCTCCTCTAGCAATCTCGAGCTTCTTGGCGTTCCTCGCTTACTTGAAACTGCATGCATTTCTCTCACCCCTTCAAGAGATGTGACATGCTAAGTCTCCAGCACATCACAACTAACGTAATTATCCAACTCCTTTTACTTTTTTTTTTTTTTGGCATGCGGAAGCATTTTAGGTTAATAGCAATAATCCATAATGTAGGAAATTCAAAGAACACACGCGGAATTATAAACCATGCTAACGCGTTTCATTTCTTTATTTATTTATTTATGTTAGGTGACATGGTCAGTATACTAGAGATTTGAAAAAATGCTCATCAACAGCTACATCAAACATCACCCATGATACCATCCTGACCCTGAGACATACATGTCTAGTCACCTATCCTTCGATGTTAGTATGCCCAAAAGCTATCTGGATCCAAAAATGCTACTTCAGCTGACCATACTGCTACCATCGTCGTTCCCATCTTCACTTGGGCGTAGGATTGGCACCATGAGCTGTCTGCCTACTCGCATGAAGAATGTGAGGAAGCCTAGGAGTATGGGGCTTGCCAGGACCCTATGTCTATGGACAGAATGGCAATGCATTGGATGAAGGCAATATCCGGAAAATCTACATCCACAGAGTCGGAAAACTACTAGGTGAGGTCGCAATATTCTGAATTACAGAATTTTCCGCTCCTTCTTTTTGCCCTTTTTTTCTTCTTATTTTTTCTATATCTCATTATTCTACATAAAGAAGGAAGATTTGGGTAAATAGAAGGAAATCCCAATATTTTCTAATGAATATTGCATTATAAAGTACTATATTTATTGCCTAAAATAGGTCAAATAACTCCATTATTATAGAGTTATTAGGTAGATTGGTATGCCTCTCTCTGTCTCCGTCTAGAAATGTCGTTCATTCATTGTGAAATATGCAAGGAAATTGACAATTAGCAGCATCACTTGAGGGTTCTTTTTGTGACTCTCAGATTTAGCTTCGTTTACAACCTGCTAACAGTGTCAATTTGGTTTAGTTCATCCTCTAACGCTCCGAATAGCAGACGAGTTTCCTCCCCTGTATTCGGCTTTTCAGGATTCGGCTTAGTTATGGATTTTCTGCGGAGTGCAAGCCCAGCTTTTGAGGTTTACTTATTTTGCCGGTATATGCTCACAAATTTGTTCAGATTATGTTATTTTGATGTAAAAAATGAATAAAATAAATAAAAAAAAGATTCTCAAATAGATTTTGAAATCCGATCATAAATATAAAGTAGGTTCCAAAATTGGTTCCAGGAAAAAATATAATTACAGCATTAATTCGTCAGCAATGAATAGTCCCCGATTAGGGACATGAAAGTGGAAATAAGGATCAAGAGAGTAGCAGAATCAAAGAGAGAAAGAAATGCGCAATGAATTTCTCACTCAATTTTCTCGCTACACGAAGAATCTTCTGTATCTGGAAACAAAAAGATAAAAACAAAAAACTCTTTCACAACCTCGTAACTGATTTGAGCTTGAAATGCTTCGATCATACAATTTCGGTATGAATTCGTCAGTTCAGGAACTCTATAAACTTCAAGTTTTCCCAGCCTGCCCCCTTTAAATGGCATCAAGTACCATCCCAGCCTGCAGATAAAGGCAACTCAAGACCATCATCAAAAAAGCACATTGAACTTCCGGAGAAACAAGTCCAAGAATACATAGTTTCGTTTCTGTCGGAAACAGGACAAAGGCTCATCGACGACCTTCCCTGATTCTGCTGATTTCCTTGCTTTTAAATTAATCCATTATTATGGATGTCTCGCTTCAAGAGGCATAGCATTTGGTGTCAGTGTTACTGTAATAGCCAATGAATGACTTATTCAGAGAAGTCGCTATCCTCGGATGGAGCCCTCCGTAATTTCTCTTGCAAATCTAAACTCTTGGGCAAAACTAATTCAGCTTCCTCTCCCGACAAAGAGAAATATCTCTCCAGGACCATCTGCACTTATAAGCAGTAAATGAGGATTACAAGACATTGCCGCAATATCCGAGAGAGAGAGAGAGAGAGAGAGAGAGAGAGAGAGCATAAAGCAGAAGCTTCTTGAAGCCAGCACTTAATAGAAATTAGTGTTGTAAAACAATCAGAGCTTTCTTTTCCATGACAAGTATAAATTATAAGGATGAAACCACACCAAAACTTCAATGCTTTACCATGGCGGCATAGGCATCGGCCTTTTTTTGCCGAGTAGACTGCTGGACACCTCTGCAAAGATGAGCCAACAAATAATTAAAAAGCTTTTTTTTCCAGTAATCTCATATAATGTATGGTAAATGCTGTCATAAGGTACCACGCAAAAAAGACATGCTGCCATGACATACATTGCCTTTGGCCCAGTGAAGCTTACTAATTTTGCAGGCTCGGTCCAAAAATTGAGAATAAAAAGGAGAGAAAAACCAACCGAAATAGGGTCATTATTTGGTGGGTGACCATTACTTGCAGAGCTTAAAAAAGTAACTGCTAAAGAATAAAAGCTGCTACAGCTAAGTTACCAATCATATGTAGAGAAATTTATCAACACAAGCAAATTACTATCACATGATAGTATAGTATGCTTTCCAACAATAATAAAAAAAGTACACAAATCCAGAGAAATAAAAAATGCACATTTCTCTACAGCAACCCTGGCATGTCCTAAGTAGAAGAACGTGAGAATCAAAATCGGGCAAAACAACTGCTATAGTAATCTAGTATATATGATCAATCATACAGTTGAAAGGAAATTACGTAGACTACTGCTTGAATTTATGTAATGAATGCTAAAATTAGGACTCACCTCACCTAGACTGTGGAGATTGCCATTTATAAAGATATAATCCAAAAGATGCCTTATCATTCACCAGGAAACCCCAACCCAGGGGAAAAAATGAACATTCATAAAGCCGTGGAGAAAAAATAAGATGATTGAAATGGTTTTATCCTAAAAAATTAGGGGGAAAATCTGAACTATTTAATTTGATGAAACTATCATCTTCAAGCTGTTTAATATTTGTGCCCATAATCTAGAGTAAGAAGCAACCACTAATGTAATGTAATATAATCTGGACGAGGGACATGCAATCCATAAACCATACAACTCTTAAAACAAGTAACATGCGAATCACTTGGTCAAATGGGAGGTACATGTTGATCATATGGCAAGCGGCTTCAGCTGATGTGCCATGCTCATCCTGCAGATATACTCTCCAACCCCTGAAATCCAAAGCTGAAATCAGCTTCATATCTAAATGGAAGAAGGCGAGGAAGGGGACTTTGTCCTGCAGGTAGACAATTTTAGAGAAATAGATGCCTGGCCAGCAATTGCAACTTTCAAGCACTGCAGATCCCACGCCACCATCAGTTCTTACACGAACATAATTTAGGGGTAAACTAAATTGTTGTAGGAAAGACCCATTGCTAAACCAGTTGACATGCAGTCTAAATGCATTTGAAATGGAGTACAGCAACATATGATCACAAATCAAAATCTCCACTCAAGTACCATCAGGCCAAGAAGGACAACCTAAATAATACTAAACAAAACAAATGCAATCATTTCACCTCTCAGCAGCTCGAGCTGCGAGTCTTCCAGCAACGCTGCGAACTTTATTAGACTGAATAGTCTCTTTTCCATCAGAAGATAGAGGAAGCCCAATGATGAATTCATCCGCCTCCTGCAGAATATCAGGAAAGCATTACTCAGAGAAGTCCATATTGAGCTTACTGACCTAACAAGCATGCCATAAAAATTGACAAGGAAGAATTCCGACCTCTTTTTCTGCAATGCCGAGAAGCCGCAACTCAAGCTTCTGTCCTCGCAGCTCCAAAACCTTAAAAGTCACTATCCTTACTATTAAATTCACCCATAAGCGAATCTGACGAATGCACAAACAGTTCATAGATCACAGCGAGAAAACCAGACATTGGAGTTTACCGTCAGAGGGCGAAAACAAAAGCCTTTGCTAAGAGCAACACCGGTGTGAGACAATCCCAAATCTAGACCGAGGGAGAACCCTCCCCGCCACTTTGGATCAGTCTTACGGCGAAGGGCATTAGGGGGGAATGAAAGTTCCTTTCTTTTGGGATTGCAGTGGCACAAATAGACCGAGGGGCAGCGAAGAGAGTACGGAACCGGGTCCTTCACAAGAATTGCATGCGCGAGCGGAGCAGGCTTTGTAACTGCAATTGGAACCGCCATCCGAGTTTGGGAAAGTGAGCCCTGCGAGATATCATGGACGTGCATTAATCATCTTCATCCTCAATCAATGACATAAACTCGGTACCAAGAAAACTCTACATCAAGAAAGCCCTGTGAAATGGTAGGGGCATAAATCATCTTCATCGTCTGAGCCATGAATTGAACTTGGTTACCAATAAAACTCTAAAATCCAATTGACGCTCAGTGCTCAACTTAACACTAAGCAAAAGAAACATTTCCCCATGAATTTCTCGACCAAAGCTGCAGGCGAAGAAGTAAGAAAACCCAGAAACGGAAGAAAAGAAAACAACTTCAAGAATCAGCAACAGACAACATTAGACACGACTGGGCGGTGGCAGACAAAACCCATGTAGACGCGGATGAAGAACACACGGACGACACAAATTGAAGAGACAATGATAACGGAAGAAGCAGCAAAAGATTGGAACTTCCACCTGCGGCGGCGGCACTGGCTGGTCGGGGCGCAGCTACCGGAAACGAAGCGAATTGCCGCCGGCGGGAGATGGGTCACGCCGTCGAGATAGGCCGAGAGAGAAGAGAGAGATTGAACCTGCAGAGGAGCAATCGAGTGGAGCAGCAACAGTCGTTGTTGTTCCAGAGGATACATGACCGCTAGAAAACATTTTGGAAATTTAAGGGTTTGAATAACAAAATTTTTGGAATAAAAATTGATAAAAAATAAAAATTAAAAATTCAAAAATTTTAAGTTTTGATTTTTTTTTCAAATTAATTCTTAGAATAAAAATCTATTTTATAAATTAAAAAAATCAAATTATGTTACTAAATGGATTTATGTTTTAACATATTTCGAGGAAAAAAACAAATAAATAAAAAACCAAAAATTTTATCAAACGTAATCTAAACAGTAGAAACATGAAAAATAGAGTTATCTTAAATAAATAAAATTTTATTTAAAAAAAAATCTTTAAAGATATGTTAACTAACTAAATAAGAAAATATTGCAATCATCAAAATATTTTATATCGAATTTCCCACGTTCAAGTATATTTAATCAATGATTGATAGTGCTCATCGCAATAATAATCAATGATTTTTTGATTTTGGGTTTTCGTTTTTTTTTTAAAAAATTTTATGACGAATGCACTTCGATTCTTTAATTTAAATTGCTCGACATTTTTTTTTTTAATGATTGATTATAACATGTAAACTAAAATGATGTTGTAGATAACAGCGAAAAAGAAAAGAAAACTAAAGGATGTAGTTTTGGCTTTTCAATTCAAAATAAATGCGCCCTCTTCAAACTTTTGGAACTCTAACCATCTTTTTGAATTCCCAACGACCTTCACCATGGACACTTGCGAAAGCGGCGATCAACGGCTAGCGGGAGGCTCATGGAGGCAGGACCCGAGTCCGTGGCGGCCGAAACTGAGCCCCTCAAAGATCGAAATCGGGACGCGAGCCTCCGAGGGTCAGCTCGTATCCTCGTTGGCTAGCTTGGAAAATCCGACGACCAAATCTCGGATCATCGGTGATTCAAGATTCAACTATCGAAAGCCATTTCCGACATTTTGCAGCTGCACACGATGAAATGAACTCAGGTTGCAGTTGAAGTTTACTATGACCATCTAAATTAATCTTTTCACCTCAAGATTGATGGTACACAATTCTAACACATCAGCAGAACTTTGAGCAATAAGCTAGCAAGGACGTGCCTTCTCATTTGCCTTCTTTTGGCCAAAACGAACAAACTAAACTGCCCAACTAGCAGGAATCCTCTGTCCATATGCTGCTTTGATACTCTTCCAGGCGCAAGCCACCAGCAGACACCGGGAATCATGTCAGGCGAGGCCATTGGTTTCGACAGTTCGTTTCACCGGTCTTAATGAGCTTTTCGCACGGCACCAAATCGACAGCAGTGGCTATTTATCAAACATTGTACGAGGACTGTCTAATTTCAGCTCTCACTTCCATAACCACGCAACTAAACATATACTGTATCAGAAACATGAAGTTCAATATGAGGAGGATGTTTCTGTGTTGAGCTTCTACCTGCATTAGATGTACATGATTTTGAGAACTTTCACCTTCAATACAAAACCCTCGTCCATGAATTACAGACCATTTTTAAAACTGTTCATGTCATCTCAAAGAGAGATTCTCAGGCTGAAGTGATCAAAGTAAAAGACTTCCTACGTTTATTAGTATGTACACATAAATGATGACGAAGATCGGATCCACATTTGTCTGTCACCATTTTACTCATGGCATCATGTGACCAGAGTCTCCTGACAAAGCAAGGCATTCTCTGCAGTCAGGAACCAATAGCAGAGATGGATTCAATGACTGTTGGAGGAAGCAGTTCCGCAAGTTTCCCAAATCCTTGAGTCAAGATTGTTCCAAAATTGCAGTATAAGAACTCTTGACTTAGATCCCATCTTTTCCCGTACCATATTCAATGTCTACTTTTTCCTGGAACTCCTACTTCAGGTTAAAACATCAAATCTCCTGTTCGTTTGAAGTCAAGCCATTCGATGAGGTACAAGACTGGGGTACCGAGAACGAATCTCTGCTAATTGTCTGTCTTTTAGCTGCTGAAGATTCTGCTGTGGAGCACACTTCCTCATCCCTTCTCGAGCCCCCCGGTTCATCCTGCAAATTCTCACGGACTGGCTGCCTCTCGCTGACCGCGATCTCTTTTGGCCTCTTCTTGCAAGCAAGACCGCCCTTTGAATTCTGAATCGTGGGAACCCTCTGATCATTAGAAGAAATGGTAAAAGAAGGAACCCTGTCCTTTAGAACAACCTTCGGAATGCTCAAATTCTCATCTTGCTCGGAATTCTCTCCAACGACTTCATCAGTGTAGTTCGAGCTAGATGCTTTGGCAGCGGCTTCCAGTTCCCACATTTTGAAAATGGCTTCTGTTAAGTGCACTTGGGCAGCATCCAGGTCGATTATGGGTTTCGGGTAGTTTAGTCCCAATTCGACCCCCGAAGCTTTGAGCACACTGGTGGGTGCATCCCATGGATGGTGGATCCACTCCGTCGGCATTCTCGCTAGCTCAGGCAGCCACTGTCTCACATATTCTCCTTCTGGATCAAACTTGCATCCTTGAACCTAACCGTACATATGAAAAATATTCAGCATAACATGACTACAAAATGTCTCATTTTCATTCACAACATGTAAATTGGCGAAAGATTTAAAAGTTGCTACTTTTCTACATACCTCAGGACAATCAATACGTTCAAGCTCGTGCCCATCCGGTAAGCTCCCGGAAATATACTGCCAACCAAGGATATCACTTTCCAAGTCTGCATCCAAAAGTGTGTCCCAGAAATATTTCATACCCCATTTCCAGGGAAGCAGCAGAAACTTCACGGCAAAGCTCGAGACGATCACTCTTATCCTATTATGTATCCACCCGGTAGCCCAGAGCTCTCTCATTCCAGCATCGACTAGCGGATAGCCAGTGCGGCCCTGTCTCCAAGCCTTAAAAGAGGTCTGATCAGGGCACCATGGGAAATATTTCAAATTGCTCAGCAGAGACTTCTCATGAGTAAATGGGAAGTTGAAACAAAGGTAGCGCGAATACTCCCGAAACCCAATGGCCCTGAGAAAGAGAGTTGCGCTTTCTTCCCCACTAGAATTACCTTCTTTCGCCCACAGAATTTGCTTCAGACGGGTGGATTGGAAGACTTTCCTGACACTTACTTCTCCGAAATGGAGATACGGAGACAAGAGTGACGTTGAGTTACCCCCAACCTTCAACCTGTTTTCAGCATAACTGACCAGATGATGTTCGATAAACTCACTCAAAGCCTTATCAGCGTGGCCCCAACCCGGCGACCATCCTCTTCCTAATAATGCATTGCTAGATCTTTCTGTTTCATCTTCAAGACCCAGGTCTTCAATCGAACAATTTTCCACTAATCCTGTTAATGACATGGTAGGAGTTTATTTGGTTGTTTCTCTGCAACATTGATATGGACTACTCATTTACATATAATAGATTTTTCCTAAAAAGTAATCGTGAAAGTGTAGAAATTGTGGAGTAACCATGTAAAACTAGTCCCTTTTCATTTTCCAGGTGTAAATCACTGAAATGTAGATACTTAGTTGCAATTATATAGCATGGATTAAGATCATTTTTGACAGTCTTCTGTCAACTAGTGGACTGTTTAAGAGGACAATTAAAACAAAATTTTCTTGAAAAGTTTATAATCAAGCTTAAAAACCCATAAGCATAAAGATGAACCTGAAGTTGGCAATGGCTCTAAGCGCCAGACAGGAGCGTGAGAGACGGGTTCCATTTGCATGTTCATGCACTTGTTCCAGTATTTGTCAAACATCGTAAAAGCAAGTCCTTTCTCGTTGTACACTTCCCATGGTTCATATAACAAGTCTGCATTGTAGCTTTGCACGGAAATACCAAGTTCCACTAATTGCTCCTTGATGTGATGGTCACGAACCAGTGAAACAGGATCTAGGATAAAACAATGACAAGTAAGAAGCCCTCATTAAAATTGCCGAAAGCTTCAGCACACCAAATTGCAAGAAGAGCATACACAACAACAAATACTCCTTTCAGACACCATGTAAAGTTCATCTTATGCCAACTGAGGAAGTCACACTACATGACTTACCATAACAGGCTTAACAGTCAATATATGCAGCGAAATTATCATCTACTATTTGATGTCAAAGTTTTGAAAAGTGTCAAACTCAATCAGCTGATGCAACTTTTTGAAGTAATTCTAATGACAGTGAAGCTAGTTGCCCTATTTAACGCAACTCCTAAGCAGTTTCCTTTTTAACAGGGTGCAAAGATATAAAGTCTAGCCGAGCTCAGCTTTGATCGGATGAGACTAGCAAATTGACTTGATCACATTCACAGTGGGTCATTAAACGATAAAACACCTCAGTCCAGTTTGTCCTCTTTCTTGTTTATTATGAGAGATGCCATAGAGCAGACAACACCATCTCAATCACACCAATGTAGATTTATGATTGAGAAGAAGCATTGCACAAAGAGAGCATGCGCACCCAAATTCCATGCGCTCTCTTATTTGTGTTGTTTCCAATTTCAACATCTAACCTTCTGTGTAATGCTGAGACCATCTAACATTTTGTTGTACATATAATATAACATGTGGTACAAGTAATCAAATAGAGCTCCTTGAAAGGACTACAGTGGTGCTAGTATCAACCAGCTTATCAAATCTGCAAATGAATTTCAAATATTCAAAGCTGAAAACCATAAGTTGCACTGAGAAATCTAAGTATCCAAAGATTGAGCTGTATTTCAGAGCTAGGGAGCCAGAGCTTTACCATAAAGATGATTAAAGACCACTCTTGTCGCGCCCACAGAATCGATGCAAGCCAAAAGTGCAGCAAGTGTGCTATCAGCTTTAATCAGCACAAGTTGAGAACCCAGAGATTTGAGGGACTGAGAAAGGTGTGACAGAGAATGCTTCAGCCACCACCGGAAACCCGCCCCGGGTAGAATTGCCCTTCATCTTTCGGACACCATATGAACACAGGAAGCACACGACCATCTCTAGCAGCAGCAGATAATGCTGGATTATCATCAATTCTGAGGTCCCTCCTAAACCAAACAATGATCTTATTGCCTGCCATTCCTGAATAAGCTCAGTTGCAGCTACTCTAAGGTCGGAAACAAGGATGACACTTTGCGATTGTCAAGAATTTCGACCCGGAAATTCCCTCTCGACTGAAACAAAAGGCACCAAAGGAGAGTCTAATTGCCCCCAATAGACCGAAATTGTTGACTGCTAAGTCTGTCGAATACCGAGCAACCTGAGAAACCACTCAAAGGAACTATGCACCTACCACAATCCAGAAATCATACCGACCTTTTGGGAATATGTCTCAGTACTCCCAAAAAACCCACTGAGCCATCAAGATTTACGCATCCCCATCAGTTATCTCCTACTCAACCTCTCTTTGGCATCTCAAGCAACAACCCAAAGGGAGAGAACCCATGATACCATCTAATCAAATTCGATGAATCAAGGCGTCTTCAGGCTCTAAAAATAGCCAAAACTTACCGGCACAGACGATTCTGGATGAAGTATCAGATACCCATTTGTTTAGTCACTGACTCTGAAAAAACCTCTAGATCCGAAACACCTTTGGCTCTACCCGATCCAATTATACCGCCGGGAAATCACGGTCGAATTACAGCGCCCTATATTCAATAATTACCCGGGACCGAGGCCATCGCGCCCCAGGTAAACCAAGCCTCAGCGAACTCTCTGGGAAGAGATCAAAACTCTTGAGAAGTTGTCGGGTGGCGAGACAGACAGACAGACAGACAGACAGACAGACATACAGAGAAGATCGATCCGTTCCGTGAAGATCGCGCGGGATTGAGCTGATAAGGATAGTAGAGGGTGTGCTGAAACAGATACCTTCTCTGCCTCTGCGGTCCCACACGTGTCTGCACACCCGCCTTGCACGAGCAATCAATGTGGGGATGGAGATAAGACCAATACCTGCTTGTGATGATATCCTACTTGCTAGTCAACTGTCCTTTTGTAACTGTTAACTGTTTCAGCACTACATATTTCTTCACTCTTTTTTCAAGATTTTCCATAGTTTTTTCTCTGTTATGATTCAACCATCTTTGCATGAGAAAGCATTTGTCTAGTGGAGCTTTTAAGTAACAAGCAATCAATAGATGTGTGTATAGATAGATTGGAGCATTAAGCAACTTACATCGACTGTCAAGTTACCTAGTTACATAAATTACATTACCGTCGTCTTTTACTTATTTAACTCGACAATAGAAATACTAAAATTTAAGACTTGAATTCAATGAAAAATGTTTTAAAATCATTGGAATGAATGTGGAGATGCCTTAATGAAGTATTGAAAATGATGACAACAAATGCTACGTTTAGGGACGCAAGAACCCCTGCTAAGTTCAAAGAAGGATCTTCTTAACCTCAATTATTGAGAAAATGGTCAAAGGTACCTTTCAATGATAAAACATCACACTTAAATACTCCTAGATTATGCAAATCAGTTTTTAACATTATAGTCATACTAATTGTGTAATTTCATTTAAAAAAACATGACAGTTATTAGTATTATCTAACACATTAGAACGAGAGGGAGAAAAGTGATGAGGGTATCTTAAAAATAGCTAATATAACTTTGGTGATAATACATTACGCGGAGGCCTATCATGTTAGAGCTTTACAACTTTGGCTATTAGTGGGATTACGATATATAACGTGTTAAGATGCACGTATGAATTAAGTTAAAGAAATCTCACATCAAATCATTAGTATTATGTGGAGCAGATTATATATTCTAATTGACTCATAACTCATTAGTTAAAGTGTTTAAGTAAATGTGAACTATGTTAACAGGTTCAAAGTTAGGCTCTCTTTTGGCAGTCTCCTTAAAAAGAAGGTATTGGGCTTTTGTTGTGCCTTCCCAACAAATGACATCGAATTCCATGGTTGATTGGTGTCCCAGTGTATCGGTATTTGGTGAATGTTTCAATAAAGGAATCTAGTGACTAATGCAGTTTCTAGGTTAGTGGCTATAGCAATGTCAGCCCGATGACAAACTTCATGGTTCGATCTAAAGAAAGAGACTATGGATGAAGTTGGGCATTGGAGATTCAAGTTGAGATCAATTGATGTGAAAGGATACTTGAATTAAGGGGAGCAAATCTAACACTAGTCCACTCGATGGTAGACTTCATGGTTTGACCCAAAGAAAGAGATTATGGATGAAGTTGGGCATTGAAGATTCAAGTTGAAATCATTTGATGCAAAAAGGATATTTGAATTAAGGGGGAGATTGTCATGATGCACGTGTCAAGTGTGTTAAAGAAGTCCTATATCAAAAAAACTATATAATGTAGAACAGTTAATATATCATATTTGGCCTATAATACATTAGCTTAAGTTTTTAAGTAAACATGGGTCTAATTGGATATTTTGACAAGCTTAGAGTTGAATTCCCTCTTGGCAATCTCCGAAACCTGACACTAGTTCTACCGCTTGATGGTAGAATTCATGGTTCAATTTTAAGAAAAAGACTAGGGACGGAGTTGGGTATTGAAGATTCAAGTTGAAGATCAATTGATGCAAAATGATATCTAAATTAAGAGGGAGTAAACCTAACGCAAGAACTCTTATATGTGAGGGGGAGATTGTTATGATCAATTGATGCAGAAGGATATCTAAATTAATGAGGAACAAATCTAATACTAGAGCTCTCATATGTGAGGGAGATTGTTATTATACACGTGTTTGGTGGATGTTGTCAAAGAAGTCCCACATCATAGAATTTTTTTGGTAAGGTCCACATCATAGAATTCATATAGTGTAAATAAGTTATTATATTATACTTTGCTTATGACACATTAGCTTAAGTTTTTAGTGAAGACAGGTCTAATTAGATATATCGATAGGTTCGAAGTTGAACTCCCTCCTGGTGATCTCTCGAAATGAATGTATTAAACTTTTATTGCATGTTCTGTGACAAATCAATGAAAATCCATCTTGTCATAACCAAGCAAGTTGTTAAAAGAGGAGGGTTTTTATTGGTACAAACCACTAGAATTTCAAAAGCAATCACGTGATGATGCAGTTAGTCACTCACGCCTTCCAAGTGAGAGGTCCCAACTTCAACCTGATTGATTTTAATTCCTCGAAGCTATTCCCAAGAGTCACGGACATTTGTAAATCCATAATCGCTTGGTGTGGTCCGATTTGGGGACCATCACATCCGACGAAAAGCCGATTGGTTATCGAGGTCAGCCCTCATTGTTTATGTTTGCACCAAATAGTCACCAGATTGACGATATAGATAGACACGTGACTGAAGTGTTGAATATTATCATGTACATGATTATTTGTTGGCAATCACAAGGATCGGTATCAGTTTTGGCGCACTTTGGTGATCACTACCAATTAGTTATTACTTATGGTTAACAATGATCGACAAAAGTATCAATTAATAAGATTGATAAACTATTAAGACATTAGGAGAAAATTGAACGCATGAAGGGCATCAAGCTTGAGTTACAAGTTTGAAGTCTCTAGAGAACAAAGTGATTGGGATCATGGAGCAACTAGCAGACATTTTTAATAGAACAATCATTTGGAGACAAGATAATGGCATCGTGAGAATATAGGCACAAAACTTTTGAAGATGAAAGAACATGGCTACAACCGTAGGAGAATTACTTAGGAACAATTATTGCACAACTACTATAAAGACCATTGTTCTTCAATTCCTAGCACAAAACAAACAAATCCACTACCTTTCAATTATTTTTACTTCCTCACACTATACTTTTAGTTTCCAAACTTGCATTGTCAATTAAATTCCGACATGTTTCTTAACTGTAACTTTCAAATCTACATTGTCGATTAAATTTCCACTTGTATCTCTATGTAGAGTGCCATGTCGTCCATTAAGTTTCGACACAATTTTTGTTTGTATAGTTCTACCTTAAGTAAAAGCTCTCATTATTTATTGTCTATTTGTGATCTTTCATGTACGGAATCACCATGAGACCTATTTTCTTTAATAAAAATCAAAAAGCTAATTTTGGTGAAAGATATTTGTCGCATAAGAAAACTCCAGCCAAACTGTATAAAACAAAAAAGAAATGCTAAGATGGAGCCCGATCAACATGGGTCACCACACCAATGCACAAGGATCATCGGTTGGGGCACGTAACTCGGCAAGTGGGACCGGGCCTATTGCAAAGAATCCTTATCAAAAGTCACCATTAAACATGTCTTGATGTGTTGAATTGGTCTTGGAAGATGTTCATGCGTTGATGGGCTTTTGTCTCGTTCGGCCCAAAAATGGGCTTTGTCTCAAATTGAGATTACTTGCATGAGGCTCGATGTTTGTTGGGTTGTCTCTCAATTGTTTTCTAGCTTCTGACTGTTTCGTTGGAATCTTTCTTATCATGCACATTGAACCAATCAAACCCCCCACGTACATACATACAAATGCTTTTATATATACCCACGCGTGAGTACTAAATGGTAGGAAATCGAAAGTGCCCGTACAAAAAGGTTGAACTAGGCAAATTGATGAGTCACTGTTTTCAGTACTAATTTAAATATTGGAGGGTTGCATTTTGTTACTTGTGGTGCCTGGTCCATTTGAGAACCAAAGAGTTTGAGATCAATGCAAAGACAGCGGGTTCGACAGCATCCCAAAAATGGCCAACATTGATCCCAGCTGTCCTAAGTGGCGTAATTAGCATTGATGTGGAATTTTTCAAAGAAAATTTTGGCTTTTTTTTTTCTTATTTCTCTCCACTAGTCCACGACCTTACCCAGTGTCGGCAAGGGTTGCTCGCTCATAATGGAATAAAAAAGGAAATAGAAAATTTTTAATTTTTTTTTTAAATTGCAAAAATTGTCTATATTATCACTGGCCGTCCGATGGTTGTACCATATCAAGTAGAAACCATACGAGTCAGCGATTTCTTACTAGAATTGACCAAAAGGTCTACATTTAAAAATCGTTAAAAATTTTACGAATGAATTGGTCAAACTAAAGAAGTTCAGACTTTTTTTTTTTTTTGGCAATATTACCGCATCAAACTCTAGAACCGTTGTCGTGATTTTCCACTCGCGTTAAATTATACACCGACTAAAAGTCTTCAGTTCATCTGGGATTGGCTTGCCGTCGCCAAATTACACCGATCCCTTCAAAGGGAAAATAAAATACTTTTCAACCCCTCGTATTCCACCAAGAAGAAGGAAAGGGGGCTTGTGGACCAAGTTCCTTTAAATCCTCCGCGACCAAAGCAAAAGTCATTAAATCAATGCTCTCTCTCTCTCTCTCTCTCTCTCTCTCTCTCTCTCTCTCTCTCTTCTTGATTAGGTGGATTAGGTTACGTTTTCACCTAATCAAGAATATGTTCTCCTTCAACCGTCATTGTGGAACGAGTCCAGACCATCGTGAAGTTGTCGTGGAAATTATAATGAGTTAAAAAAGATTCCGTGTTTCGTGTTTCTTTTGTAAATTTTTCAATGTATCGTTATATAGTATTGCATAATCAATGTGCAATAAGAGTATTTGCACAGAAAATAATTCGGATAAGTGCTGCAAAAGCCCTAAACATTTCATCTTGACCGTCTCTAAAAATGTAGAATTAAGTTGTTTTAACTCATTGCCTGTCTCCCTCTCTCTCTCTCTCTCTCTCTCTGATATTTGAGATGTGAGAACTTTTCAATCTGATATCTGTGAAGGTTCGACATAATGATTTTGGGACCTCGAAATCTGTGAAGATGGAGGTTGACGACCTCAAATTCAAGATGAGAATATCCATGGTCGCTGAATGAGAATGAGGGAGGGAGGGAGAGGAATTAGGTGGACGAAAACAACACCACAACGAGAGTTGCAAACTTGCAATTCACAGCAGACGTGCACCGTAGAATAAGGCCTGCTCGGAAAGATAGGCGGCGAGAAAATGGGATAAATGAAGAGGGAGGAAAAGGAAAATAAATAAAAAGGTAAAAAAAAATTAAATAAATAGTAGTTTGATATATAAAAACAATCTTAGAAGATTCAATTAATGGGGATAGGAATGTTTACATTACGTACAAAACCACCCGAACTGTATGGCTAAAACATACCAATAATCTTCACAATTCCATGTACGAAAAAAAAAAGATTAGAAAAGTTTGATATATAACAAACAATGACTTAGAAGATTCAATTAAGAAAAAAAAACCACTTAATGGGGATAAGTAAAAAAATATGTTCACTAATTAGACCAAACAAATTTTTAACTTCCATTTTCAACATTTGAATCCGTGTTTAAATGTTCAGCACTTATTTTTTTTAGTTTCATCAAATGAGCCCTTTGTCATTTATTTTTAGTTAGGCGATGTATATCAACCATTATAAAGAGGTAAATTTAATATGTAAATTGACCGCTCAAATTTAGGAAATCTCAATACCTTGGATTCTACTTTAAGTATGGCATCTGTATAGTTCCCTATTCGCAAATTGGTCTTTTAATTTTGGAAATAGTGATAGAGAGGCACTTTTATGGTTTCCCGAATGACAAATTCCTCATTATAACTTAGCGTATCCAAATTCGTTTTTGTCATAGTTCCCCATAATAAGATCTTATCTTACTATACAAATCATAACTAATTGAAAATTGTTTAACTGTTTGTAGGACACAAAAAGTTATATCAAATTTATGAAAAATAACATAGGTACGACGTGTCATACCCAATTAGAGAAGCCCAGAGACAAAAAAAAGTATTTATTAGGTTAGCTTGAAAGTGATAGAGCAACGATGGCTAATGACTACTTTTTCGTTAGAAATTCTGTATTCACGTGAAGAACAGGAATATGTAGCGACGATCTACAAGAGCAACTTAGGATTGGCCAACACTTATAGGCCAAAGGCCAACTCGCCATTTGTCTACGATCAAAAACTTCCTCCAACCAGTCTTATGATGGGTCAGTTATAACCCTCATTTACATAAACTGTGCAATCCATAATGACAACCGCAATCGTAGGGTTAGAGAAAAACGCAACCCATATGAGATTTTTTGGGGCAACCCAATTCCATAGTGAAGCAATGTATAATTTCAAGAGGAAGACAATATGAGACGAAGTTAACAATGGAAAATAGAAAAAAAAGAGCAATAGAAACTAGTGTGACGTAAGGTAGACTAAGAAGGATAGGACATAGCGAAAGTGTAATGGTCAGTCAATTGAAAGGAAAGGTGAAAAATGGCTTTGGCTTTGGCTTTGGCTTTGGCTTTGATTGCGAAAGTAAAATGGAGGACCGCTTGGATGCATGAATGGCCTTGAAGTCCCGCTTTGGTGCATGAATGCCAATGGTCTAAAGCTTGACCTTTCTAAAGTTATAGGAAAAGCACATTTCCAACTTGGAATACGAAAGATTTAGGACATATCTTGGATATTGTTTTGACTAAATGACAATGCTACCCTTGTTTGAAAGCACGACTTTTGAATTTGGTATGGCAAACATGACCTATGACGAGACTTTTGGATTAAAGTTTGAGGTTGAAAGATGCTACTAAATTTGCTTTACGCTAGTGCAATGTATCGACATAATCACATTACTTAATGACTAAATAAAAACATATATCTACCGACTGAAAATAAAAAATAAAAAATATAAACATATATCTAGCTAGGACTACATCGGTAAATAAATTTAATTTACACGTGAACAATTCTAGTAATCTTACCATTGCTTACTTTCTTAAGCTGTTACTCCAAAAATCTTGCTTCATGTTACTTCTTTGTGCATATTAAAGAGTCTTTACTACAACGGTTTCATAAGTGTTATAGCTGTTGGTGATAAAAAGGCTCAAAGTTTCCTGTTCAATGTGGAATGGACACAAGTTTGATGTTTTCCGGACACTCGAGAGTATCGACGCTAGCACGGTCACAGAGAGGGAGGACTAAAGCATGCTGAAATGCAACCCTTCCGGCGGCCAGACGAACTGGGCAACCAGCCGACGGGGCGGTCCACTGGCCAAGCGCCCGAGAGCATCCGAGTTGCAAGAAGATTGTGGCAGGCAGTCGGCCGGCCCTCAATGTAAAACTTGATTTGAATAGATTTTAAAGCTCTATTTCGAAGTTTATTTTGTACAGGAATTTTGTGAAAACCTAGAGAGTGTTGAGAGTCTTCATTATAGAAAGTTAAAAGCATGAGATTAAGTCCTTTCTTGTTAATTGATTGTTGTGGGTTTGGGCGTATCTACTATTGAGAAAATAATTGAGTGTGAGCATTCAAATTATTATAGTGGAATTACCTCATTGATCTATTCATGTGAAGTAGACACATTGCCGAGCCACTTAAATCGTCAGTGTTCAAATTTGATTTTTGTAGTTCCTTCTTGCTTTGATTGTTTTGTTTGTTTATGCCTTTACGTTACTCATAGCAACTATCGAATGTATATTTTAATGAGCCAACATGAAGTTGCTAATACGTCAAAACGTTTGTTGCTGCAACATAAGAGTGCTCTCACCCTAAAGCTTCCCTCAAAGTTAAAATTTTCTTTTAATTTCTTAGTATAAACCACATGTTGGAGAGTTGCACGTGCGGCATGCGTTAAAGCAACGCCCTGCATAAATTCTCCCTTCCCCTCTCTTTCCTCCTACTCGTTGTAAAATTTTAAATTGCGGGCCGACGTTTGAGACCGTGACCGTGCAGTTTCTTTCTTTGACTTGTTCACCCTTTTACTAGATCCACTAAACTCAGCCGTCCCTCATCGATCACCCACTCACTCAATTGGCCCACCCAAATCGTAGCAAGAAGCTCTGTAGAGAAAAGTTTTTGGGAAGAGAATTCTTTTATCGCTCTTCGAGTATCGGAGGTGGGTGTCATGAACAAGGAGAGAGTACCGTATATATAGAAAAATTCTGCGATTAAAACCCTAAATCTCCACTCAATCTTACCTCATTGAAAATCTCTGTCCCACGGTATCGTCTCCTATCCACACAAATGCTTGCTGCCGCCGCCACCTTCGGTGAAGCCACCATAGCCGTCACCATTATAAATTAGACAGATTAGCTGTATAATGTATAAGATACACGGCATATGTTTGTTCAGACTACAGATATAATACGAATTATGCACGCATGGAATTGCCAAACAAAAACAGTAGCCCCTATATTTGACTTTGACCATAAAGCCCAAACATGCACTCGCCGACTACATCGGCCAATTATTTTACACCGCAACCTTTTTCCAGATTTCCGACCAAAAAAAAAAAAAAACTTTTTCCAGATTTAGATTCGCACTGTACTTGGTCTCCAGCACGCAGCCAACCTATCATTGTCGGCGAATTAAAATATCTCTCTTCGAGCTAATCTCACCATTCAAATGTATAATAAGTATGAAATGGTCAACATATGATGCTTATATCAACATGTAATAGATTGGTTCTGAGCAAGACCTTAAAATGCTCTGACCACCAGGAAAGTCCAGGTAGAGGCGGGTTCAAGTCTCAAAAAAGATTATGACCACATTGTTCCTCCCGTCCACAACCCCCTTATAGATTTAGATTCGCACTATACTTGGTCTCCAGCGGTGCAGCCAACCTATCATTGCCGGCGAATTAAAATATCTTTCTCCTAGCTAACCTCACCATTCAAATGTATAATAAGTATGAAATGGCCAACATATGATGCTTATATCTACATGTAATAGATGAAGTAGGTTATTATTATTGTTATATGAAGAAAATTGAACATTCTAACCTGATATTAAAGTTAGGTTCAGCCCCTTTTGCCCATGTTAGTCGAATTTCACGTGCCACTCCTAATCCGATTTGCACATGAGAAGACGTGTTGAAATATCGCATATTGCTTAACAGTGAGATTTATATGCTCTTTATGACATGCTGTCTCCCTTCATCTATTGGTTTATAATTTTGACTTGAACTTTCTCATATGATATCAAAATAGAAGTATCTACGTTCAAATTTTCCGAGCTCTTATTTACCTCCCAAATTACATAATTCTATGATTTGAAATTAGGCTAAAGTCTAGTTTACATGGGGGTAGTGTTAGAATATTTAAATATTAACTCATTCATCTAACAGTATAGACTTTTAGAATAATTATCAGTGATTTCACAAAATCTCACAATTATATTGTAGACTCTATGTGATTGATTTAGTTAGTGCTCAAGAACATACATGTGTGTTTGGATTAAGTACATGCGACACGCAGGTTCAATTTTATTACATGTAATCAATCTATAGGAAGTTATCTTTTCGTCATCCACTATTCATTTTCTCCACTAATGAAATAACAACACACTTCCTATTTTTCGGAGACATTTTATATTTTCTTAATTAATTGTTGAGCATTTATTCAAGGGAAAATTTTAAATAGGGATTCAAAGTTCTCTCATTTTCTCAAAAGAATGTTTATTGTAGATCTTGTTTCAAATAAAGGCATGAAGTAACTTACTTAGTCTCAAGTAGGGGTCTAGGAATCTTCCCTAGCCGACAAACACATACATCTCACTTGCTAATTTCGATGACATGGTTAGGGACATTTTTATTTAACCTCTCTGTGACCACTCTTTCCACTGTAAGCTCATCGCCCGATCTAGAACTGATACAAAAACATTTATTTTTCATTTTACTATCCATCATCCTACACACCGTATATCTCCACATACCTTAGCATGGAGGAGTTGAAGATTGGCACCTGCCATCCTACGAGCCCATAATGTTCAAGGTTAAAGGTGTTAGAATGGACGTGTAAGTTGTGTTAAAATAGTCTCGCATTGGAATATTCGTGTGGTGTTGAGTAATATATCCTAGTCAACACATAATTGATTGACTTAAGTTTTTGAGTAAAGATAGATCTAACTAGATATGTTAACAGGTTCGGACTTGAGCTCCCTTCTTGCGTCTCCCCAGGCAAAAGGCATTAGACTTCTATTACACGCTCCTAATAAATTATATCAAAACCAATGGTAGATTTGTGAGCTCCCAATCTTGTTTTGGTGTCTAGTGAATATATTAAGGAATGAATTTGATGACTAATGCAATTACTGAGCAAGTGGCTGTCATGGTGTAATAAAGCAGGCATAGTTGTAGACTTCATGGTTTAGTTCAAAGAAAGAGACTATGGATGAATTTGGGATTGGAGATTCAAGTTGAGATAAGTTGATGTAAAATGATACTTGAATTAAAGGGGGCTAAACCTAACACTGGAGCTCACATGTGAATATGAGATTGTTAAGGTGCACATGTGGGTTGTATTAAAGAGGTTCTACATTGGAGGATTGATGTGATGTTGTATAGTTATCACAGTTGACTCATAACCCATTGGCTCAACTTTTTGTGTGAATCTAAGTCAAAGTGGATATATTAACTAGTTTGGACATGGTATCTCCCTTTGCAATCTCCTTGAATGAAGGTATTGGATTTATGCTCAAACTCCAAACAAATAGTATCAAAGCACATGTGGGTTGTATTGGAGAAGTCTTAAATCAGAGAACGGATGTGGAGTTGATAAGTTAATACATTATAATTAACACATAACTTATTAGTTTAAGTTTTTAAGTAAATGTGAATCTAATTGGTTATGTTGACAAGTTTGGACTTAGACTCTCCTTTGGTGATCTCCCTAAGTGAACGCACTGGACTTCTGCTTGCACTCTCAACAAATGGTATCTAAGCCAATGGTAGATTGGCGGGCTCCAATTTGTTCTCGTGTTGGGTGAATATCTCAAAAAAGGAATCTAGTAGTCAATGCGGTTACTAAGTAGGGGGCACTGTGGTGTAACAACACAGGCCCAATAGCAAACTTCATGATTCGACCAAAGAAAGAGGACCAAGGATGAAGTTGGGCATTAGAGTCTCAAGTTGAGATAAGTTTATGAAGAAAGAAAGGTGGTCCAATTGGATATGTTAACAAGCTTGAACTTGGGCTCCCTCTTGCGATCTCCTCAAGTGAAAGGTATTGAACTTTTGTTGCACACTCCCAATAGAAGGAATAAATGAAGCTATGTTGGAGCACGACCCAAAGCATGAGGGTGATAACAAAGAGCATGACCAATAGGATGATGTGAACATATTGACCGCTTCAACAGCGGCTCTGAGGGACTGCTTATAGCGAGGCATCGTCACTAGAAGTGGTGTTGTCCAAAGTTTTCCATTCAAGATTGTGATTGCAAAAGCAACGATGACTAACAACGATGGTGGAGGGGGGATCCTACAAGTGATGGGGAGGGCAGAGAAGCATCATGAATTAGGCTTAAGAGAGACTAATTAAAGAATCGAGATGAACCCTATGAAATTTATAAGAGAATCATTGAAGTGTCTGTGTGAAAGTAGAGGATGAATGAAGCATGAAGGGATGGTGCATCCGATTGATAATTTCCAACACCACATTTTGAATTGTTGATTTAGGAGGAAGAAGGAAGAAGATGAGCAACAATAAATTGAAAAGAAAAGGAAAAAAAATTACTTTTAGATGAAAACACTCCTTAGCATCTCATCGAAATTAGCACATGAAATGCATGTGCTCACTAGCCAGTGAAGATTTGGCTAGTCGGCGGATTAGACCATTCTTTGAGACTAAATAAGTCACTTCAAGCTTTTATTTGAAACAAGATTTATTTTGAATTATTTTTAATAAAATAAGGGCATTTCTAGCTTCTTTTTGAAATTTTCCATTCATTCGATTTTGTACGCTCTCTTGCTCCACACTAGTAAGTGAGAAAATGAAAAATGGAGAAAATGGAAGGGGTATGATTGCGGCTTCGGTGATTGGTTGGAATTCTCTGTCTTACAAATATTTTTTGTTGTTTACCATAATATGTCTAAGTAGCGCTCCAATACAATCTGAATATAAAAAATGTGAGCACGATCTTAGTATATAGATTGCATTCAACGGAAGAGTTAGTCACGAAAATCGAAAAAAAAAATGTCAATTTTCAACTCCATTTCCTTTCCAACCAAAAAAGTAGCTCGTTTTCTTTATTAAAAAAAGAAAAGTGGATAAAGCCACAATGTCATATTAAAGACATTATGAAATATCCAAATGGGCATGGTTGGTGCATTCTCGTGAACAGGATACATATTCATAACCCCACTGCATCGCATTCAGCCAAAAAGGCCACGTTTCGTGCTAAAAGACAACGAGCCCAGCACGTGCATCCACACATGACCCGGGTCAATGTCAAAGTTTTTGTGCTTAATTGAAAAGGGATCGAGTTTATTAACAAAAAGAATGCTCGGCATATTCGAAATCAAGATTTTAAGCCTCCTTCCCTTGACCTGTTTGGGTGGAACGATAACATAAGCGAGCTAGGGTTACGAGGAGTGGGATGAAATAAGAAAATAGAATCATAAAAAATAAAAAATAAAAAAAAGAAGAAGAAGAAGGGGGGAAGGAGGATATTGATTTCTTTGTTTGGTTCGAGTAAAAATGTAGTCCAATAAGGATTCTTCGTATGTTGCAAGAGAAAACAGTTCGAGCTGCAATGGAATTAAATTTCAATTTGATTTGGTGAAACTACTTTGCAACACTGTTCTAAAACTTGAACTATAAATTAGAAAATTTATTAAAAACATTGAATAATTTTATTTAGTACTATTTTCTAATGTAATTTAATTTTTCCATCCATGATCAATTTATTATGGACGAAAGGTAGGCTGCAATAGAATACTAGAAATACTCGGACTTCGGACACACAAAAGGGAAAAAAGGAAAAAAGGAAACCTAAATACTAATTAACAAACGCATACAGATATTGAAAAAAATCATATCTCACTTGTTAAATGACGTGGCAAGTGATAATCAAGCGACTGAATACATGTTAAATTTGTCTTTGAACTCCTTTTGTCTATTTATTAGATCTCAAATAACCCAATTTGCATATAATTGATGGATTTCGAATAAGTGAGGAAATCCACGGATGCATCTACCAATTTTGCCAATCATGAGAAGTGAAATGGGAGATGTACTAACGTTGAGGCTAATCACTCAAAGACAGTGCATGGTAGAATTCATTCATTATTTTTATTTTGGAAGAAAATGTAATCACAAAGATTTTCATTTTGGCATCTAATGGACTAATTCCATAGTGGACTAGTGCAAAATTTCCAATGTAAGAAAATTTATGATACAATGTGGGATTTTGTAAGATAAGACCCTGAAAAGATTAAAACTCACGACCTTGTACATGATATTATGTGAGATTTTGTGGGATTTTCAACAATTATTCTAAAAGCTTAAACCGTTAGATTAATATATGATATAAATTTATGTTTTGCTAGCATGACAGTCTTTGGACCACTGAGAGAGTAACAACATGTTATAAATCATAAATTCTTAAAGAAGTGAATCCCACAATAATTTTAATATTTTATTTAAAAAGTTGCGTTCACAACTTTCATTCAATCCATGACGTAGATCGGTTATATCTTGATTAATCTAATTGATGAAGGTTGTGAGAATCTATAGGTTTTTAACCCTCCAATATCTGTTACCCTGAGCCACTTTTTTTTAACAAGTCAGTCAAAGTCAAACATCACTGCTTCAGCATTAAAAAATTGCATATTTATATATGCTAATGTCATGCGTTGAAAGCTCAAGAACAAAGTTAAATATGATTTGAGGGGAGGATTGGTCCTGCCATGCGCAAGACTCGCACAAACTTTAAACCATAACGTCAACATGATGTGCCAATATCAAAAGATAAGAGACGACACCTATGCTTAATTGGAACTATGATACCGAAATCGCAGTTAAATAGCAACTAGAACTTACAAAAAATGTAATAATATTAAACTCGATATGGCTAAATCAAAGGTTTTGAACTGTTCGCTGATGGTAAATACCCAACGATGTGGCCCATGACATGGCGATTGCATGTTTGACCCTCCAATCCTAGATTTCTCAAAGCCTAGAATCGGTCCATGCATATCAAGTTACCTAATACCTCTAGTTAACGATATTGTGAAGTCGTACCAAGGAAGTGCATTCGTCTATCATCACGAAATCCTACAGTACGTTTCCGGCTTCAATCTTAGGTTAAACTTAGTCAAAAATATATTCGTTGGACGGAGTAAATCAGGCTGAATATTTCCTAGTAAGAAGAGCACTAAAGGGAGAAAGCAAAATAAAAAATATGGGAAGGTTAAGACAGTGTCATCTTGAGACGAATGCATTTTCATCTTGAGACGATAATCACTTTTAGGTAGCATAACATGGATGCATTTCCTCCCCATAAGATCAAAAGATCAATAGATATCACAATCCGAGCAACGGCTTATTTTTTTAAAAAAAAAAAAAAATACATCTCTTGCACGCATATTTAGATTATTTGTATTGTTATCGCATTTGATAAAAGAAATGTAATTTATTTCGTGAGATTCATAAAATCATATTATCCGTATTTATTGGATCATGCGATTTCTTCCACCTTATCGAAATCAAAGGATATTGTTATCCAAGACATAGGTTGGCCATTATATATATGGCAATAGGTCCCTTAGCTTGCACACATTATTTTTTTTCCACACTATTTTGACTTCTTGAAATCGGCCAGAGGCAAAATGGGCCGTGTGGAAATTGCCACGTGCTCCTTTCTTTGAGCGGAGAAATTAAATTTCTGATTTGTAAAATATCCTGCCGTCAGCCGCTTTTCTACCATTTTTCTAACAAATTGTTTCCTCTCAAAATCTATAATGAAATCGGCTTTCACATTTGTCCGATTGACCAACATAATAGGACATATGCAGAAATTGTGTTAAAAAAATGGAATGGAGTGTCGTCGCTTGTTTGTTTTCTAGCTTGCATGGATTTCACTAGTAGAATTTCTAAGTATAAGTTAATAGTGTTAAGTTTACACAACCAATTATCCCATTTATCTTATGTATCATACAAGACACGGGTCAAACCAAATGAATGACCAAATATGATATTATTTATACTTGGTGATATATGGAAAATTGAACTTATGGTCATGCACCTAATCTAAAAACGCATTCAGTGTATAAGTTTGTGGCCAAATCAAGTAGGCCGTTTTAGATTGTTTTCAGCCTCAAAATCCAGTGTTTTCATGAATTTCGGATTAATTTTCTATTTTTCAGGCTATTTATTTGCTTAATTTCAGACCATTTTGTCTTTTCTTTATTAATGCTTGGTTGGATTGTGTTTCATTTGTCGATTAAGGTTTTTGTAGTTTAAATACTTGTTTTATATTAGAAGAGGACAGCTTCATCACCATCTTCAGAATACAATTCAGGGATTCCTCTCTTGTTGCCGGAATCACCCCCATTTGCGAGTTTCAAGTTGCTTTCGCTTATATTGTACTTCGTATAAATTCCAACCGAGACATAGCTACTGCGTCCATACATCTCTCATCTTTTGGACAATTTTTAATTTTGAATAACTAAAATGTTGATTTGGTAGATCAAGAATATCTTTTATCGATTTTGGACATTTTTTAATTATGAATAATTAAAATGTCGATTCGGTAGATCAAGAATATCGAAATCGACTCTTTTCAAAAATGCATTTATTACGATTAATCAATGATAATCCTGAAATACATCTTTATTGAAAGTTTTGGCTTGGTCTTTTGTTTCTTAATCACATCAAAAAGATTACTAGGGAGCAAAATCTTATCAATACAAATCTTACCTTTACCAAAAAAAAAAAAAAAAAGATTACTAGAGAGTACGAACATGATAATAGAAAAAAAAAATCCAAAATGGGGCTCACATTCGGACGCTTCATCCATTTCGTTAGACCATGTTAGAAATGCTAAAACATAAATTGGTTTCTCAACATAGCAAGCAATCATTTACTTATGATGTGTTTGTTTTGTGGAAAACAAACGATTTAAAAGATATATTTTTTAAAATAGTTATTTTTATCAGTCAAAAATTTGAATGAAAAAAATTTCCATGTTTTTCGAAAATGTTTAAATATAAATCATTGTCAATAATGAAACTTTTTTCATGACTAATTATTTTATGTGATACAAGTTATTATTATTAGAAAATATTTTTCAAATTTTTCATTTTTCTACTAAACAAATAGAGTCTTACATCAATTCGATACATTAGTCATAGGCCCTTCTAATATATTAGTTCACACTCCTCTTTCAAACATCGGGGACGCGTATTAGGTATATCGTCTCTTATAATATGATATTGACAAGGTTTTATGTTGTTTACATAGATAAAATAATAATAATAATAATAATAATAATAAAATAATAATAATAATAATAATAATAATAATAATAATTGCCATAGAATATATTAGATCGACAAGCGTGCAATTAGAAATCTAGAAAATCACCTCAATTGAAAGACTCCAATTCCTCGCAAGTTCAATTGCTAAATACTGCTATCTGGAAGTAGACTAACAAAAATCAATGAGTTAAGTTATGTTTTCATTGGCAACGAGTTGACGTGATCTATTCCGTGCAAAGTAAGACCAATCATTAAATCAAAATATATTATCTTTTCTGCTGGCTGGGGATTTAATTACATAATTTCATTTTTGACCAATTTGACCGATTAAACCCTCTTCATCGACAGATAATTTCTACGTTATAAATAAATATATTAGCCAACATATAGACACTTTCAATGTCTACTAAGATATCGCACATTATTTATAACCAAATTTAACATACTTACAGCAAATATATTTTGTAAATCAAATTAACTTTGGGAACCACATTACCTTTGTTTAAACTTATTTAGTATATTATATTATTGTTATTGATTTTCAACATTGAGAAGTAACTCACTTAGGAATTGAGGAAAAAGGGTTATTTAAAAGTAACTGTCAGGCCGTCCAATTACATATAGATTTGGATAGGCCATTCAATCAAATACAAATTGGGATTTTTTTTTTTTTGACCAATTTGACTAGTTAAACCAGTTCATCTACGACTAATTTAAAAGAATCTCTAGTTAATAGATAAATTAATGATAATGAGTTTTGGGTTAAACGGATAATGCTACTGGCAGAGAACAACATAAATTATGCTAGGTGATTTGATTAATCAATTGAATAAAATAGCCATTGGTTAGGGCTTTAGGGAATTTTAGCATAGAAACTGAAAGTTACCTTTTCTTTTTAGAAACTGAAAGTTATTTGTTCAAATTTTACTAACAACATGTTAGGGTCACATGCACAAATTAAGGACATCTATCAAATCATTTCATCAAACTTACCGGGTGTCTTCCATGGATCTTCGAGTGTAAGCAAGCATCCACTTGTGTTTTAGGTTATATATATGAAAGCAGCATATTCTTTGTAAATCAAATTTAGCATTCTTACCTCCAGTATACAAGGTAGATACAAAAAAATTGATATTTTGACCAAAAAGTTATCAAATGTAATATACTTAATTAGCGTTAATTCAACAACGAAAAGTAACATAATGAGGATTAAAGAAAAGGTTATTTAAATGCGAATGTCAAAAGATGGCTTTTTTGGCTTCTTCGACAGCTCACAACGTCATCTTCTTTATTAGGGTCCGTGAATAGTTTATTTCAAAGGGCAGCATATATTTTTATCAAATCCAACAGAAGATCAATGCACGATCTTTTGTCTGATATTCAACACCTTTTTGTGTACTTTATCGCCCCCTTAAAAGATAACCCGTGAATCTGCCACTCCCATGTCCTCACTCATTAGCATCTTACTCAGTCTTCGTCTAAAACCCTTAATCTTTAAAAAGAGAGAGAGAGAGAGAGAGAGAGAAAGGAAAGGCTTTTTCCCGGAAGATGCCTACGCAGATTTGAACGAGCACGTTGTCTTGACTTTTCAAGGTTGGATGCAAGTATAAAACGGCAGTCTGGGCCGAGAAGAAAAACAACCAGCTCCCGAATCTTTGCTTGTCTATCATCGAGAAAGAGAGAGGAAGCGAGATATCTCTCAAAGAGCTAAAAGAAGAGAGAGAGAGATTTAGCAGTAAAAGCAAGCAGGAAGAAGAAGCAAAGAAGATGGTGAGAGCACCATGCTGTGAGAAGATGGGATTAAAGAAGGGTCCATGGACGCCTGACGAAGATCAAGTCTTGATCTCTTTCATCCAGAGGAATGGTCATGGAAATTGGAGGGCTCTTCCCAAGCAAGCTGGTAAATTAACTTGATAATCCATAGTTTTGGAATATTATTTAAGACTTAAAGCTAGGCCATGATCTGCTGAATACCCCCAAAGAATTCATTATGAGAATCTTACTATAATCTGGGTCATCTTCCTCTCTTTTTTTCCTTTTCTTTTTTCCATCTTCTTTTCCCTTTTGGTCCTAAAATGGAGCATTTGCACAAATCATTGCAGCTAAAGTTCAATACCGAATCGCTTGATCTGCTCTTTTGCATGTCTCATGCAAGCTAAGAAACATCACTACACGATACTAATTAATCTTTACATTAGTGCTATATATATGCAACTTCGGTCTCCTTTTGTTTCCTCGCTGATCTCCTCCTTCTTCCTTTATAGGACTCTTGAGATGCGGGAAGAGTTGCCGGCTTCGGTGGATAAATTATCTGCGGCCTGATATAAAGCGAGGAAATTTCAATAGGGAAGAAGAGGAAACAATCATTAAGTTGCATGAAATGCTTGGAAATAGGTATTTTTCACTTATCAATCTATAAACATTTCTGTTAATTTGGTGGACTCTATGTCGTTTCCTTTATGGTTTATATTTGCTTGTTAGCAAATATGAAATGAACGAAATGAGGAAAAACGAATTAGGAGCAGAGCTGTTTACCAGTCCGATCCCGATTGTAAGAGCGGAGCTCTATCAATCATAACCACGTGTTCTCTAAAAGTTTAAGCCCTTGGAGAACGATACGAGTTATGTTTTAATCTTAATTAACAAATGGCTCGCAAAATATACAAAAGGGGTTTTGTGTTTGATAAAAAACAAACAAGCGTGCTGCAGAAAGATTCTCTGGTTTGGAGCGCTAAATGGTGACTGCACATGGAGTGTTCTGCTTAACAAGCCAAGACCTGCTTAAATTTCTGCTTTCACTTAGCATCTTCTCGGTTATTCATGTCCAACATTACAAGATCCTTGTAGGTTTGTCTGATTTGTATATTTCACTGCGAAATTTCAGGTGGTCAGCTATTGCAGCAAGATTACCGGGGCGCACAGACAACGAAATAAAAAATGTGTGGCACACACATTTGAAGAAGAGGCTCAAACAAAATCAATTCACGCCAGCGACGACAACGACCAACAACAAATCATTCAATTTGGATTCTTCCGAGCCAACGATACTGAGATTGTTGGAAAGTTCAGTCCATGCTCCAATGTCGCCTCAACCTTCCTCGAGCGAAATATCCTCAGTCACGGATGCTTCAACGTCCACACGAATTGGAGAGGCGAACAACAACGAGATCAAGAGCGAGGACATGGAATACTCCAAGGAGTCCTTCCCTTTAATCGACGAGAGTTTTTGGTCGGACAACCCAGGGTTTTTAGCTGATGAATACTCGAGCGACTCGTCTGGATTTTCCTGCTTCAACGTAGATACGCAAACTCAGTACTCGGTGGCTCCGATGGCTGATAATGTGCAAGGGTGGCCTAGTGATGGTCTAAGCCATGTCGACAATGGAATGGACTTCTGGTACGATCTTTTCATAAGAGCTGGGGGTGCAGAAGAATTGCCAGACTTCTGAAGAGAGAAGCCAAAACAGAGAAGACAAAACAAAACAAAAAGGGGGGAAATGGAACGGACTGTTCTCTGGCAGCCAGAGAAAATTTTGGAATTTGTGGGGTATTATATGTTTTTCTCCTTTGACCGTTAAAAAGGGCAAGCTACAATTTTTTCCAATGTAGGGGCAATAAGGTTTTGCTACTTTAAGTCCAATTAGATGTCGGACGAGCCGAAAGAGGAGGGAGGCCTTTTGGTGGCGTGGATTGAATTCTATTCAACACGTTGGAGTTTCCGCTAGCTGACTTTTATAGTGAGAACGCAAAGATGTTGACCTAAGAATAGGCTTTGACAGAGTTGTAAGAGCATTTGTCGTTTTCTCGTTGGATGATAGATGTTAGCGTCTGACAATTTCATTCAGATTTGTTCTCCTTTCCAAACAAGATTGAGAATAACTAGGTTCGATTTGCATGTACCAGAAATATTGGAACTAAATTCTTTGGATTGTTATTCAAGTGTGACACTTTACTCCTGAAACTAGCTGGCTGGATCCATGCTTTTGTAGTTTCTCTATCTTTTCGTTTGTGTACACGTATGTAAAGTTTTATCTATGAGCAGGAAATCCTAGATGATCAAGATGATCGAGCTTGTATATTTATGGATTAGAAATAAGTATTTGCTTTTGGAAATACATTTTGAAAACATGTGAAATTTGTTTAGTTTGGCCTGTATATAAACGAAAGTATTTACACAAGTTCGATGGGAGCATAGCCTAGAACTTACCATTGAGAGGCATTGTTCCACCAACTAGGATGATGGGAAATATAGCCTTGTTTTTAATTAAATTTGTGAGTGGATAATGTCCATGTTTGCATTTTACGAATCGTAAGATTTAGTTGCAGGAAATGGACTATGACATGGCCTCTATGATATCGCAATTATTAATTTTTGTGTCATTTCAAACGGGACATATTTTTATCCATTCTAGATTGAAGGAATCCTCTATCAAACCTTTGATACGAGAGTTATATACATGGATAACCTTTGATACGAGAGTTATAAACATGGATACCATGTATATGTAAATTTTACTAAAAATAAATGTGAGTGATATTTATGTTTATAAGTTATAAATAAGAAAATTAGTTTGAGAAAATTTCTCCGGCCACTTGAGATGGCCCTTTCAAATGCATAAGTGGCATTGACCTAAAATCATACCACAAAACCCCAATACAAATACATTCATAGATTAGGGTATTTGTTTGGTGGAAAATTAGTAGTTTGAAAATATTTTCTAAAAAAATGATTTATTATATCGTTTAAAAATAATAATTGAATGAAAAAAATTTCTTCACCCATGAAAATAATTAGGCATAAATTTTTATCGAAGATTATTATTCGTTAACTAATTTTCCTAAACAATATAAGCAATCACTTTTCGGAAAATGCTTTCTAAATCACTCATTTTCCATAAAATGAATATATAGTAAATCTAGATCTAGAATTTTCGCATAGAATATCAAATCTGAAGTTCTTGTTAGTATGAAAAAAATCTAAAATTTTTCTAACCAAATCAAATAATCAATCTCTTAAAATCTAATTGCAAATTTGCATTCAACCTTACTCCATCTGCAAACGTCTCTATCATGACTTTGTTTCTTAATTACAATCTTTTTGTAGTTTTTTTTTTTTGTCAAACTCACTTTACTCTCTCACTCTTAGACTTTTTACATGCTTCCTTAGAGGCATGAGAGTCAAAACTCACACCTGAAACTAAATTGTCAATATCACAATCTCCCTAAGAATGTATAGATTCAAACTCCTCACATCCCTCTTTTCATGTAATAAGGGTGGTGATTATAATGAAATTAGTCTTTGTTCATTCTTCTGTAGATGATTTGACCATCAAATTAAATTTCATGAAGGCTTAGTAAGAAGACCGCTCTTAAATTCCGGCAATAATAATATAAATTGTGGTGGAGCTGATCATTGCCAAAAAGAAAAAGTTAAAAAATTTCCCCCTTGAGCTTGGGCACGAGAAATTTGCCGAAGCCCGTGGAATCCAAGTATTTTTTTTTTCAACCATTGGATCACGTGTATTGTAAGCCTGTGATCTAAAACCTATCAACGCCCCATGTCGGTTTCGAGCCCGATAATATTGTTGTAGTTTAGCACATGAAAGTATAAACTTGGCCGGAAGAACCGTGATAAATGTGGATCGGATTAAGAACAAATGCTACCAGAGAATTTGAGGAAGGTTGAATACGAGTCATGATCGAACAACAAAAAGTTATTCAAATAGATCTTAGTTTCCGCCTAGGTTTGAAACTGGGCGAAAGCAAAAAAGAAAAAAGACTAAAAAATGTTGAAAAAAGAGACATTGATTTGAAGTTAGATGATCTGTACTTATGGGATGATACCAAGTCTTAGTCTCGAGGTATTCGCAATAACATCACAAGTTTGAATAACGCACGCAAAATCTAAATGGAAATCATCATTTAGGGACGAAAATGCCCACCAATACCACATATAATTTTATAATTTTTTTTCCCTTTCCATTAAGTCAAATGGCTCGTATTCATCATTGCACCATCGGTGTCATATGGCCCAACCCAACAAAGGAAAAATCCGTTCATCATGATGCATTTTCGTCCCTAAATGATTATTTCCATTAAGATTTTTTCGTGGGTTTTTCAAACTTGTAATCTCGTTGCAAATACCTCAAGACTTCTTGTAACACTTACATCATCTAAGAAATATACAGACCATCCAAGTTGAGATCAATGTCTATTTTTCAAAATTTGAGTCTTTCTTTCTTCCTTTTGCCCTAAATTTCAAACTCGGTTGTCAATTTATAGACATCGTATTTGAATAACTTTCCGTTATTTGTTGGATAACTCATATTTGCAACTTTCCCCCAATTCTTGGATAGTGTTTGTTCTTAGTCCAATCCATATTATACATGTCATTAAATTCCAACTAAGTCTACGCTATTCGACTGTCGTGAGCTAAACCACAGCAATTTTGCTGTGCTCAAATCTGATGGCTGGCATCGACAAGTTTTACCTCACATGGCTTACTACACAATGATCTGATGATTGAAAAAAAAAACTGCATGGAATTAACGGCTGACAAGACTTTTGCTAATTTCTTGTGCACAAGCTCATCGGAGGGTAAATTGGCCTCCATTTTCACTAGAATTGTGAATATACCTGCTAAATAAAATGACATCATCTCTATTTTGATGGGATAAAAGCCAAATGTGATTTTTCGACCTTGAAATTCCACCAGTGATTAGCATAGAACTGTTACCATGTTATCGAGTTTTGATATTTGCCAAGAGCCTCACCCCTTTTTGGATTTTTCTTCGGGATAAGTGCAGAAACATGACTCAACATTTTGATAATTGGTCAACTGAGAACTTTAGTTTGCTCAAAAAAAAAAAAAAAAAAACTGAGAACTTTAGATTTTGTTTTGATCAAATGAGGACTTATGGTTTGAAAAGGCACCAATGAAATCTAGAGCTTGCTACTAGGAGATTTATGACTTGTTTGGTAACATTTTTGTTTCGAAGATCAATTTTTCATAAACCAAGTGGTAAGGCAACGGGTTTTGGTCCGCTATTCGGAGGTTTCGAATCCTTGTCCCAATAATATTTTTTCTATTTTATTCCCTAAAATAATTTCTAAATAAAAAATGAGTATGGAAATTACAAAAAAAATTATATTCTTGAGATTGAAAAAGAACAAAGAATGCGTGTGGTATGGTCCACAATTTTTTTTGGTATCTAGAATTTCTTTTAATTTTTTAAGTTTTTTTTTTCTTTTTTCCTTCTTCTTCCTTGCCACCACCAACCAATAGTGGTGGGCAACGGTGGGCAATTGATGACGGTGGCTAAGGGGCGACAAGTGGCAAGGAAGAGAAAGAAAAAAAATGACTTATTTCAAAAAATTGTTCCTAGAATCAAAAAGCTATTTTTTTTGTAATTTCTTATTTTTGTTTCAAATCTATTCTTCAGTCACTTTTTATATCCCTAGAAATAGAAAAATTAATTAATATTATTAATTGGATTTCTATTTTTTTCTATTCGGGAGAGAAAAAGAACATAAAAATAAAAGAAGAGAAACGTTGGCATGTGCACCCTTAGGCCCTAAACATTTGACATAGCTTTCACTTGGAGCATTTGGTCATTTTCCTCATGTTATTTTGTGCTGTTTGAATTCCATTGATAGCTAGCTCGAGACCTAATTGTGGCTTATAATAAAATCTTAAATTCTCAATTGACCAATTGTCAAAGTATTAAATCCTCTATTTGCACTTATCTCAAATATAGTATGATCTTATTTGGCAAGGAGAATTACCAAAAAATTCTTAAACCTATTGCAATTGTGTTAATTCAATCATAAACTCTTTTTTCTAGTCACTTGAGTCATAAACCTTTTGAAATTATGCTAATTTTATTCATTTGGTCAAGTTTGGCCGGTTGACATTGACACGGTACAGCTAGTGCTAATGTGACATGGTCAACACTAACGTGGATAATTTTTCTAATATTTTTATTTTTTGAACTTTTACAATTTTCTTTATTTTCTTTACTTTTATTTTTTTCCCTCTTCCTTCTTCTTCTAGTTAGTTGCCGAACTAAGGCAACTAGCCAAAGGCGAGGGCTTAGTCTAGTAGCCTCATCATCATTAGGCAAGGGCGTGCTCACCCAACTACTAGCAAGGCAAGCCCATGCCTGTGGCCTAGAGTCAACCTCACCCGCCCCTGGCAAGGTGAGCCCTCGCTAGATCTAGCGAGGGTCTCTTGCCAATCTGGCCTTCACTAGATCTAGCGGTGACTTGCCTAGCTAGTGGCTAGGGGAGCTCACCCTCACTTAGAGACAATAAGGCAAGCCTCCTCAAAGGTCAACTAGGTCATAAGATCAAGGCCTCACCTCTACCGATCGTCCCCATCCAGCGACTAGCTAGCAGAAGAAGGAAGAGGGGGAAAAATAAAGAGAAAGAAAATAAAAATTAATTAGAAATTCAAAAATATTATTAAAAACTATTCATGTCTACGTTGGCTTGCCAAATTTGACAAGATGACTAAATTAGCATAATTACAAAATTTTAGGATTTAATTGGCCAAAAAAATGTTTAAGATTAAATTAGCACAATTGTAATATATTTATGATTATTTGAAAATGACTTATGGTACAAGAATCGGCACTTCGCATTGACTCAAAACAAGGGATTTGAATTTTCTTGTGAAAATTTGCAACAGGGGACACATAGGTTAATAAACTCGAAAGGCTACCCCCAATAATGTACTAAAGACGCTATTTGATATATCAAATACCTCTTTAAAGAGACAATTTAAGATACCACATAATTTTTTTGTGAAGACGATGGAAGGATCCAATTGAGACTACAACATCAACTATGGAAAAACTTTTTGCTATGCTGCTTATCTCACAATCATAAGCGCTTAAGATGAGCATCTTAGTAAAAAAATTAGGGGCAGGAAATATGAATTACATTGTGGCTGCTTAGTTTCTTTTCTTCTTATAACGCATTTAGCTGCGTATTTTCTCTTACCTTAGCTGCGAGGCTCGGGCTAGGTCATCTCACAAATGGGCCGTTGCGGATAGGCCCATTCAGTATCTCCACTGCATATTTTCTCTTGGTCAACCAATTGTTTTCTTATAGATTATGAAACATAAAATCGGGCTGTATGATCTCCCTTCCTATCGATTCCTTTTTCATTTTAAATTGCGCTAAGGCGAGTGTAGGCAATCGGTTCAACCCGGAAGGCGAAATATAAACCTCGAGATAGACATAAAATCGGGCTGTATGATCTCCCCTTCCTAGTGATGATGACATTTTCAAACTTTCGGTTCAAAAATGGATTATAAATGTCTATGTTTAAACCCGTTTATGCCCCTTGAGGACATTGTCCGAATAATTTGGAATGAGAGAGTTATTCCTTTTTCTTTTTGGCAACTCGATACAAAATAATGGAATTTTATGTACTTTGTTGCAATTTCAATTCACTTGGAATTGCAAAAGTTTAATTTGGTAGTGCATTGGAATTAAGAGTGATCAGTTTCCAATTCAGTCCGATCTCACTCATGAACTGAGAACTCCTAGGACCAGTTCTCATTTTTGAGAACCAATGACTAGACCTGCTGGTCTTGGGACCAATGGTCCAATCCAGTTCAATGGAATCAATCACATAAAAGTGTTTGGTAATCTAAAACTCCATTATGTCCAATATCTACCAAACTTGGTTTTTTTGCAAGCAGATGACATAAAACCCGAACCAATTTGTGGAAAGAGTTGATCTTATTAAATTGAGCAAAATCATCAAGATCCTTGTAATCTCAGCAATTGAAAGAAGAAAAGATCGATGAGAGAATCGGCTTGAATTGAACAGGATATTAATTAGACATTAAGTTGATCCTATAGAAAAGCATTAACTCCAGCAATGCTTCTACAGCAAGCAAAAGGGTTTGGCCAAAAACACCTCTTTATACCTAACCAAGTGAAACAATACAAAGACCCTGCAGATAAATTCTAATTTATGTCTCATCATTAATGAGTATGGAAGGAGCTATGTAGCCATGTTCTCAGCTAAAGAATAAAACGGCATCGCTCAATTATCAACGTACACAATCAGAGAGCCTATAGGGATGAAGCCTCCATCTAGCACGAGACAAAAACACTAATTTTCGTCCCGTTTTTTCCTTTTTATTTTTAAGCCTACAGAGATGAAAACCTCCATCTTTTTATTGTTTGAAGGAATGAAAAAATGAAATATATATAATCTGTCCAGTCGATCCAATTCCGTTTGGAATGCGGAACAAGACCACACAAACACCGATTTTACTTTTAGAAACTGCAAATCAGATTGGCACTCCTGCAAACTAGACCAAACCAGCCAGTTCGGTTCGGTTTGGGCTGTTCCTAGTTTGATTAGTCCGTCTTACTCACCCCTAATTGGAATCACAATCCATGTTAGAATAACAAACAAAAATTTCAAAAGCGTTTATAGCCAATATAATATGAAAGGATGGTAACGAGTGCAATTGTTGTTGAATCTACAATTTCACCTCTCATAAAAATTTCAGAGGTGTTAATCTATATAATCTGTCCAGTCGATCCAATTCCGTTTGGAATGCGGAACAAGACCACACAAACACCGATTCTACTTTTAGAAATTGCGAATCAAATTGGCACTCTCGCGAACTAGACCAAACCAGCCGGTTCGGTTCGGTTTTGGGCTGTTCCTAGTTTGATTAGTCCATCTTACTCACCCCTAATTGGAATCACAATCCATGTTAGAATAACAAACAAAAATTTCAAAAGCGTTTATAGCCAATATAATATGAAAGGATGGTAACGAGTGCAATTGTTGTTGAATCTACAATTTCACCTCTCATAAAAATTTCAGAGGTGTTAATCTAAGTAGTACCAACATGCGACATGCAACATAACACGACGCAATATGACACGTAACATGTCATTTTTCGAAAATAGAGAATTCTGACATGTTAGGACACATTATATATTAAATAAATATTTTTATTTTTAATTAACTTATTCTAATTCATAAATAAATAAATAATAAAAGAGCCTATAATGAATTTACACTAATAATATTAATAAATCTATTTATAGGAAGAGATATATTCATAGTTAATGCTTATCCATGTTTAAGGACATGTTTCTAACTTTAATAAAAAAAATGGATAAAACTAATAACTAATAAGAAATTAGAATTAACTTATTTAAATAAATCTGTGACCTTCTACATTGATCAAAATTTATCATTATTTAATATTCAGTGTTTTTATTAACCGAAATCACTTTTTAGCCTCACTTATTTATTTTCTGATAAAAAAATCAAAAATTAAAAGTCACTCCCTCGTTTCCTAGAAGATGCCCACGTTTTTCTTTTATTCTCTTCTTTATTTCTTTCTCTCTCTCTCTTTTCATACTTTATAATTTTATTGTGCTAGATATTGAATCGCAAGTTCAAAGAAGAATGAAAAAGGGCCGCCGGAAAGGAATTTTCCAAAATAGTACAAATGCCATGAGTTTCCCTCGTTTCTTCCCCCAAAAAAAAAAAATTATTTCCCCCAGCTCCCCATTAGGCTCCCTTCCCTGATTTCTCCCCCTCCCCCCAAAAAAATTATTTCCCTCGTTTCTTTTCCCCAACCCCTATCGGGCCCCCTCCTCTCCAAAATAAAATTGCTTTCCCCTCACCCCTATCAAGCTATCATTTCCTTTCTTGAAAATTAGATGCTAAGTCCCATCATAAATCCATTTTTTATTTATTTTCTACTCTTCTTGCTAAAATTTAAAAAGGCAGAAGCTCAAAAACTTAGCTACCGTCTTCTCCTCCTCCTCCTCCTCCTCCTCCTCCTCGCACAACCCTCTCTCTCTCTCTCTCTCTCTCTCTCTCTCGGTCGGCTGACTCGCCTTGCAATCACTCGCCTCTAGCCCTCCATCGCGAGGTCCTAGTCACGACCCTCTAGATCGCCTCGATCTATTCTCTTCCCTAACCTTCCCTTGTAGTCGTGGCCTAGCTGTCGATTGCAACCTCCCCTCGCTGCCTCACCCTTGCCTCCACCCTCCATCGTCTTCTTCATTGATTCTCTCTCCCTTCGAACTTGCAAACTCGCCCCAGAAACTCACCATACATCGGACATGTATGTCACAATGTGTCAAGAAGAGTTGATCACGCGTCGAAAAATCCAATATGTGTTGACTGAGTGTCTGAGCGTATCTAAGTGTGTCGAACATGTCAACACATGTTGGACACAACATGTAAGCTTTTACAACGTGCCTATGCTTCATAGGTGTTAATAGCTCCATTTAATTTTGCGGAGAAGGAGAAGAAAATGTGAGTTCTTAAATATAAGTGAGATTTCCTAAAAAAGAATGAACAGGAAAATACACTTTCCCCCTGTAAAGTTAGGCGCATTGCACATGTTTACGATAAAATATAATAGAGGGATTGCTACATAAAAATGAAAGTTTGGGACTGTTGACACCTACTTTAAACAAAACAAAAAAACAAAACAAAACAAAAAAGAGAAAAAAAAAAAAAAAGGCACTAAGGGGCCGGGTTGGGTCAAATCCGGCCTCGGCCCAACCCACCCCTCTTTTTTCTCTCTCTCTCTCGCGGGGGCCCGGCCCAGCTGTTTCCTCCCCGGCGTCCTTCGCGCGCGACCTGCAGAAAGAGAAGAGGATCGGGCAGAAAGGAAGGGGCAGCAAGAACGGTGGACAGGAGGAACCGAGGGGGAGATTTGGGGAGATTGGGGGAAGCAAGAGAGAAGCTTGGCCGCGCTTGAGACCCGGCTTCCCGACGTCCATATTTCCAGTAAGTCTTTTTCTTCTTTTCTTTCTTTTTGTTTCCGAGTAGGGCCCATCACCCAAGCGCACTGGCGCGCTCCATGTTACCCTGTTCTTGAGCTCGCCGGATTGGGGGCTCGCAGTTCTTCCGTCCGCTCGAGTCCCGACCCCGGCGGTGCTGCGCGTCGTTGCCTCTGGACCCTACTCGTTTGTCTATGTTTATCTCAATCGCGTTTTGAGGTCCCGTCGAGTTATCGTTTGCCTCCGGCCCGGTCGGCGTTGTTCGATGAAATGTTCGTCTCCCTGAAATCGTAGATCCCTTCGTTCATATTCTGTTGGTTTTTATACGTTACTATCGTTGTTCCTCTCTTCTTTCCTTCGTCACGGTCGATTGCACGTACGTAGTGTGTTTTGCGTCCTCCGTTCCGGTGATGGACGGTGGCGGATCGCGACTCTCGAAGGGAGTGAGGGCAGACGGCGGTGTGAAGGAGGCGCTTGGGAGAGAAGGAGGGGCCAGCAACGGCAAATCTCGGTCGAAGGTGTTGTTGCGGTGAAGGGGTCCTCGGGAAGAAGGAGCGTCGGGCGTGCAGAGAACGCACGAAGAAGAAGAAGACCAAAAGGAAAAAGACAAATAAAAGGAAAATAAAAGAAAAGAAATAATTAAAAAAAAGAAAAAGAAAGAAAGGCTGCGTTTGTTTGCATTTTTTTTTCGAGAACAAAAAGGAACGAAACGCGTTTGTCGTATTTTTTTTTCCAAAATTATTTTTTTTGTTCCTAGAAACTCATCTGGAACAGAAATAAGAAACAAAAAAAAAATTGTTTCTTTTTTCTGGAACAAAATTTAGAAACACTTTCTTTTCTTCTCTCTTTTTTCTTCTTCTTTTCTTCTTCTTTTTTCTTTCTTTTTTTTTTGGTCGATTGCTGGCCTCGACCAGGGCTGGCGATCGGCCGTCAAGGGCCAGCGACCTCACCGGAGCGTCGCCGGCCCTCGGTGAGGCCGAGCGTCGCCAGCCCCTGGCGAAGCTTGGCCTCGCCAACGGCCGGCGAGCCTCATTGTGGCTAAGTGAGGCCGCCCTCGTCGGCCGGTCGCCGGCCTCCATGGCCGGCGACTAGCCAAAAGAAGAAAAAAGAAAAAGGAAAAATAAATAAGAAAATAAGAAAAATAAGAAAGAAAATAGAATAAATAAAATAAATAAAAAAATTATACAAACTTACCAAACATATTTTTGTTCATTTTTTATTCTGGAACAAGTTTACTAAACGTGTTTTTTTGTTCAAAAATTGTTCCCCGTAATAGAAACACTTTTTTCTATTTCTTTTTTCGGAATAATTTTTGAATAAAAATGTTACCAAACACGCCATGTAGCTTCGAGACGAGAAGTCGCTGAAAAGGGGGGGGGAAGTGCAGTGAATAGGACAAAACAGGGAAAGGACAAAAGAAAAAAATAAATAATTTTAAAATTTTAAAATAAAATCGAAAAAATAATATAAATTCAAAAACCTTTCCGAAAGTTCAATAACTTTCAAAAAACAAAAAAATGTCAGGAAATTCAAAATTTCTTTTGAAAAATTTCACAAAAAGACTTAATGAGTTGTTTTCTCAAAAATTGGAAGTTTCTTAACTTTAAAGTTGTGCTAAAAAATTGAGTAAACATTTAGGGCTTAGGGTTTCAATTGGTCTCAAAGATAATTACCCTTGTTTGCATACTTTTGCTGTTTTGATCTCTTTAGTCTAGTTAAGATCAGTATTTATCTTTTCCTTAATGTTAAATAATTGCTATTCCATGCAATTTATTTAAATGCTTTCATTAGCTGCTAACTGTTTTTTTAAATTATTACGTATCCACATGATCACCTCACTTGTTAGCAAATATGCCTAAAATCAATCCAAACTGCCTGATAGTAATCTTTTCTTTTAAAATGAACAAGATTAGGTACCGAAATGGCATTAATTGGTCAATTAGTGTAATCAAGTCTCCGACCTTAGATTCGCTAGTTGCGTAGGAAGTGAGGTATAGTCATATACCTTACTTGGTTTATAACCGACCCTAATAGGCTAGTGGCGACTCCTTTTTGTAAAATTCCTAAAAATTTCCCAACGTCATGCAATGTATGGGTTTGGAAAAGCCCACACCTAATCAAGGGCTTTAGATCCATCATTTAAGCAATACCCCTAAACATATTCCCTCTCTCGAGGGGTAGGTTGCAACAAGGACAATATGTAATAGTTGAAGGTTCAGGTACAACCCCATATTATCCCAAAAGTTGAAGGAAGGTTTTGAATTTTTGTGTTATTTTGGGTACATTTAGAATCCGACACTCATTGATGATGATAGGGAGAAAATATTTCATGTGACAGATACTTCACGTCTTAGTGAAAATGCTGTGTAAGAATATGCATGATAACCGTTATATTTCTGTTACAGAACTAATTTTTTATTTTAGAAACAAGTTTGGAATAAGGATCCATTTGGTAACACATTTTTATTTTTCTATTTCCGAAACGAATTTTAGTTTATAAATAAGTTTGGAACTTTTTTTTTTTTTGTCAAGCAAGCATAATTTCATTACTAGGAAGCATTTGTAGCAAATACAACACTAGCATCCACACATAATAGATCTAAAAGAGTTGACGTGGGGTTATTAACCCAGTTCCTATTAAGACAACCCATTCGATGGGCTTTAGCTAACCAATCAGCCACTTTGTTTGTGGTTCAACTACAATGGGCTAAAGTGGTACCCGACATGTGTTCCAGATTTCGCTTCGCCCGATCCACTAGTGGTTGTATCTCCCAGCCACATGTTTCTGAAGAGAGGACCCCGTTCACCATCGTACTACAATCAGAATGTATGAGAATTTATTTTTCAGTTTTATTTGGGACCAATTTCGATGAAATAAAGGGTTTCCACCAAAGCCATTGCATCCGCTTGCTCCGCTGATCTCACCTCCACAGATTTCGTAAAGCCATCAATAATTATGCCCATCTCGTCCCCGCAGATACAAGCTACAGCACCTTTGAGGGGAGGGTGTCGCTGTTGAGAGCCAGTGGGGAATTCGAGCTCTTGTCCGTGCTGTTCTGAGGTCGAGCTTTTTCCGTGGTCGTCTGCAAATTTTCCTTTTAGTTGATTTGTCCTCCCATTGTTGCCATCATCCGGCGAGAAAGTCAGTTGAGGTTGCTGTACAGGCTTTGAGACGAATTCGGTTTGTACACAATCAGCGGCATCCATTCCATTTTCAAAAAAGTTGAACAGATCCAGCAAATGTGTGTCTTTTCCTTTGTATTTGGAGCAACCAGTTGTCCTAGCTCCCTTGTTGAGGCGCGGCGCAGTGCCGTTTGGAAAGGATTGTTGCAGCAAGGTGCGTGAGATCCCGCCTTCTTCTTGTCTTTTCAGATCTAGGCTTATTTGCTATTTGCTAGTACCTTCACCTTCTTTAAAATGCAGAGATGACCTCTCCCTTTGCTCTTCGTTGCTACTACTTTGTGTGCTTGAGTCAATATGTAAGAGGATATTGTTTGGGTTTTGTTTGCTCTGTCTTGTATAAACAGCTCGCCTGGGCAATCTGTGGAACAGATTTAAGATTGATTTATTGAAGTCTTTGCCTTTTTTCTTCTTTGTGAGATCTAGTCTCATAGGAATTGTTGTTGGCGGTAAAGCCGAGCCTTGTGGACTATGGGTGGAACTCGCTGATTGACTGTTTTCATGTAGATGTATCTGGTCCCAACTTCCTTCATTTGCTTCCGGTGGTGTTATTACACATATTTCATGGTCTTCTTCAACCTCACTCCATGAATAGTCAAACTTTGGGAGGATGGAGGTAAAGGAATCAATGTTCGAGTCTTGAATTTCTTTGATTGCTGGTTGTAGCTCCCGGGTTGATTCTGAAAAACCTTCAATTCTATGTAATGAAAGCTCTTGGTTTGAATGCAACTGTGATCTATCTATGCAGGCAAGCTCAAAAGATGCATCGATGTTGATTTTGAGAGTACCGGGTTTCGGGGGTTGCCATTTGTTGTGTAAGTCGGTTCCTTTCTTCCGATTCTTAGGTTTGGGATTCCATATGATGAAACTTTCTTGAGAACTGATGGCTCTAAAAAGGGTATGATGTGAGTTGAGGGGACTCTTTATGAATATATGGTGATTTCGATCCTTCCATATGCACCATAATACATTCGCAAGCAGTTCAAAGTTATGTGATAGTCTTGATCTTATGTGCTCCTGACATAACCAATCGTCAAAGCGTGTTAATCCTACTCGATTCACTTGAATTTGCAGGGGTGGCTCAGTCCATATCTACGTAATCCATGGGTAGAGGAGAAATATATGTTCTATCGTCTCCGGTTCCAATCCACATATTGAACATGTAGGCGTACGTACTATTTTCCTTTTATACAAGTTCTCCATTGTAGGCAAAGCATTCTAACAAGCACTCCATAGGAAAAATTTTATCTTAGGTTGTATATTTGCGTTCCATATTTGTTTCCACAAGTCGGGGCTAACCTGGTAGGATGTTGGCTGTTGATGTCCATGAATCATTGTGTTTTTTCTATGCCACAAATATCCACTCTTCACCGTATATCTTCCTGATTTATTATTCATCCAAACCAGTTTATCTTCCGTAGATGGTAGGCCGAAAAGGGTGGCTAGAATTTCCGTCACTATGTTATGATCAAACATATCTCGCAATAGGTCTTCTTTCCATTCGGCATTTTCAAAGTCTATCAAATCTGCAACTTTGGAAGGTTCATTCCTTAACACGGGTCCTTCTAATACACCTATTTTCAACCACTTATCTGTTCTGATTGAGATTTTCTGCCCATTTCCCACAGCCCACATTACTTGAGGGGCTATCACTTCTCTCCCAGCTAATATACTTTGCCATCCCCAAGATGGGCACGATCCTTTTCCTGCTTGCCAGAAGTCACAGTTAGGAAAATATAGACCTTTCATAAGTCGGCTCCATAAATTGTCTAGGTGGGGAGAAAGGCACCAGGCTTGTTTTCCTAACATTGCAACATTGAACGTGAGAAGGTCTTTGAATCCAAGTCCCCCTTCCTTTTTTGTGAGCTTAAGGAGTTCCCATTTTCTCCAATGAAGAACCTTCGTCTTGTTGTTGTTTCTCCACCAGAAGTTAGCAATCTTCCTTTCTATGTCTCTTATAATAGATGCTGGAATTTTAAAAATAGACATAGCATACTTGGGTATGGCTTGTACAACTGATTTGAGAAGTGTCTCCTTTCCCGCTTTTGATAGCAAGTTTTCCTTCCAACTTTCCAACTTTATATTTATTCTAGCTAGAATCCACGCGAAGACTTCTTTTTTGGAGGCACCCCAATCCGAAGGGAATCCTAGGTATTTCCCTGTTTTCTTAATAACCGGAACTCTCAACTCGGACGCCATATTTTCCTGCAGTTGTTCTAAACAACCTTTACTAAAGAATATCCCTGATTTGTTAAGGTTGATAGCTTGGCCTGATGCATAACAATACTGATGAAGGATAGATGCCAAGTTTTGACATTCCAAGATTGTACCATCTAGGAAAAAAATCGAGTCATCTGCAAATAATAAGTGTGAAAGAGTGGGACAGTTTCTGTTCAACGTGATTCCCCAAAGAGTGCCTGCTTGTATGGCTTGCTTTAACAAATGAGATAGAACATTAGCCACAATAATGAATAAATAAGGGGATAATGGATCACCTTGTCGAATATCCCGAGTTGGTTGGAAATATGGTAAGGATATTCCATTAAACCTTATGCTATAAGAGACAGTGGTAACACATTGCATGGTCCATTTAATCCATTCTTCACAAAACTCCATCTTCTGTAGGCATGCTTGAAGGAAATCCCACTCTAGCCGATCATACGCTTTTTGCATATCAAGTTTAAGGACCGCTTGGAAATGTCTTTGTCGATCACGAGTTCTTAGTTTATAAAGGACCTCCTGAACAATTAGGATGTTATCCTGTATTTGCCAAACTCCCACAAAGGCGCTCTGTTCTGGTTTGATTAGGGTTGGTAATAGAGGTTTTAGTCTGTTCGTGAGGATTTTGGAAATGATTTTGTAGGCAAAGTTACACAAACTGATAGGTCTAAAATATTCTATCTTTTCTGGGTTTTGGATTTTGGGGATGAGAGTGATTTGTGTTTGGTTAAGGGCTGGATTTAGGGATCCGGTCTCAAAGAATTGTTGAACCTCCCGACAGATATCTTCTCCAATGTCTTGCCAATGGTGCTGGAAAAATATGTCATTTAACCCATCCGGCCCAGGAGCTTTATTAGGTCCCAACTGATAGGCAGCATTTTTAATTTCTTCCACTGTGATAGGAGCAATAAGATATTGATTCATAGGATCATCCACCAAGTTTGGAATATAATCCAGGATGGGCTGAAAGTTTCGCTGTCCACATGACATATATAGGTTTTTGAAGAAATTAACTGTCATGGCTTGAAGTTCCTCTTGATTACGAACCCATTCCCCTTGCTCGTTCAATAACATGGATATTCGGTTCCGGTTTCTACGTTGAATAGTTGTAACATGGAAGAATTTTGTATTTCTATCTCCCCATTACAGCCACTTTATTTGTGATCTCATGCTCAAGAACATCTCCTCTTGTCGCTAAAGGGATTCGATTTCTTGATTAATTTGTTGAATTCTTTGCTGGTCATAGTCACTATCTTGACTATTCATCAAGGTCTGCAATTCCTTTTTCAACCCTTCTATCCGTTTATATGCATTAGGATATCTTCTTTTACCCCATTCAACAAGTTTTGCAGCTACTAACTTTAGTTTCTCAACCATATTTTTGCCTTGGGAATCATCCCAAGTTCGTTTCACAAGCTTTCTACAATCTTCATCCTCGGCCCAATATGCTTCATACTTGAATTCTCTTTTTCTGCGATCTATTTTAGGATTTAGGGACAGCAGGAGAGGACTGTGATCAGAGCCTATTGCTGGTAGGGCTATGACCTCCGCGGCAAGGTAAGCTATTCTCCACTCCATGGTACATAATGCTCTATCCAACCTTTTCTTGACATTTTCCTGTCCACTCCTTCGATTTGTCCATGTGAAAACGCATCCTTTACTTTCTAAATCCATCAAAGAACAAGCATGCAGGAAGTCTCTGAAGGCTGTAAGACGAACGTTTTCTGCTAATCTCTTTCCCATCTTTTCCCAATGATACAGGATTTCATTGAAGTCCCCGATACATAGCCAAGGTAGGTGATTGAATGTGCTTTCTCGTTGTAATTCTTCACATAAGAGTATTCTAGCATTAAAACTGGTTGGAGCGTGTATAAAGGTGATTCTCATGAGCTGCCTATTTTCGTGAAGCCAACATTGCACATTGATAAAATTTTCAGAAGATGAATCCACAACTATAGTAACCATTTCATCCCAAAAGATCGCCAAACCGCCTGAAAAACCATCTAGATTCACCAAAAAGCTATTTTGGAACTTCAGTCTATGTCGCCAATTTTGCACCAGCTGCTCGTTATTTTTGGTCTCCATTAAAAATAGAATATTTGGCCGTTCTTGAGACACTAGGGCTCGTAAAGCTCGAATTGTCAGGGGTGAGCCCAACCCTTGACAATTCCAACTGATAAGTTTCATGGTTGACCTGATGGCTTGTTAGGGCTAGCCACCAAAGCCCAGTGCATTGATTTCTCCTCTTCCGTGATAGGAATATCCACAAGCTGCAGATTTTCTTTAGATGGTGCCTTTGAAAATTGAGCACCGTATGGAATTTTTGAAGTAGGAATTTTTGTAATTTTAGTTTTGCCCTTATTCTAGCCTCTTTCCTTTATTGACCAGTGTTCTCCCTCTACCTTTTTTTCTTTCAGCTGTTCGGTGTAAATAGACATCATTGATTCTTCATCTTCATCTAGACAGCTACTTCATCTTTTCTGTGGGCTTTTTTCCTCCCTTATGGTAATGGCTAGAGACTGATGAAGAGGATCTACCTGTTGTTTCATTTCTTCCTCCGAAAATTGCTGACTTCTGATAGGTAAGGTGGGCTGCTCCATCATTTGGTTTGAGTGCTGATTATACTGAAATTCCGCAGCAAGGGGGGATTCTGGCACCACTTCAGGATCATGAAGGAATTCGACATGTTTTCCGTAGAATATTTTTAACATAAGGGCTGAGTTCCTTAACTTCAGCTCGCAACCAATTGCCGAAATGACCTGGTAAATCTTCTTCCTGCCTTGTAGTTTCATAGGGAATTTTTTTACATGCTGAGGCATAATGCCCAATCCTTCCACAAGAATAACAATAGTGTAGGAGCCGTTTGTACTTGAATTCTATCCATAATTTCTTGCTGCCCAAATTGAGAACTACTCCTATTTTAAGTGGAGAGCCTAAGTGAAGATTAACTCGGGCTTTACCAACTTTATACATACTATTTCCTTTGGCTTCCAGCTTTAAATCAATTACCTCACCGATCTTGGAAGCTATTTCTTTGACAACTTCCTTCGTCACTCTGCCAAATGGAAGTCCATATAGATTAACCCAAAAGGGACAATGTTCAAAATCATAATACATTTATGGGATGTCAGGATCACACTGTTGAAGCACTAGGAGGTTGCTTGCGAAGGACCACGGCCCCGAGTAAGTACTTTTTTGTTTTTCATCTTCAGATTCGAAGGAAAATGAGAAAAAACCTGTTTCAAGCTTAGTACATGACACCTTTTCCGTCTTCCATGCCAATCTCATAGTATTGAGAAAATCCTGAAAATTCACATTAGGATGAGAATAGAGTTTTCCAATAATGTTAAATGGCATTCTTTCAGTTTTTCTTCAAATATTCATTGTGTAACATCTATCACATCATCCTCAGACCATAATCTGCCCAAGCTTCTACATAATGCCTCTACTCGATTCTCATCAGTAGCCTGATCATTCATTTTCTCTGTCTTGCTCACAGACTCAAATAAGTTGTAAGAGAACTGTTTCAGCAGAGAAATAACAGAGGCGATTATTTCTTTCAAGAACACAGCTTATCCTTTGCGCAAGATGTTGGGTAGCTACAGAATGATTGTGACTTTTAAAAGGGATAAAGGTTCAGATCTGCCCCCTGATCGATTTTACTATTTTACAGCAGATATTTCAGCCAGGGGAGAACATAGTACTCAGGCAGGATGATTTTGGAACAAGGGAGAACAGAGCACTCGGGTAGGATGGTCTACTTCGGGCAAAAGCTGTTACGAGTAGAAGGAGCGGATGACTATTGGGAGTGACGATATTTAGGGTTTTAAGGTCAACAAAGAACAAAAGAGGAAAAGAGAACTATGGAAAAATCACATCTAACATTGGCGTGGTTAGGGCACAAAAAGGCGATTGCTAAGGTAAAAGAGGAGAAAAAAGCTGCTATAGTTGAGGGTAGAATATACGAGGGAGAAGACACAGGCGAATATGCAGGAAGACAGGACAAGAGAAGGAAAAGAGGATTCTTACAATGAAAGTCAGAGGGAAAAGCTCTTCAAGGGAACTTCTTCAAAGAGATTTGCGAAGCTACAGGAAGGAGAACACCTACCATACGGTAGAGAGAAACCCAGACGACCTGGGAGTTGAGTTTACAGTAGTTTGGAACTAATTGAGAAGTAAAAAATTTCACTTCTCTATTATTTAACAAAAATGAGAAATATAAACTCTTCCCATTACTTGTCTTCTCTACTAATCGATTGCCCGCCCGCTCGCCATTGTCAATTGCTTCAATGTGCACCGGACCGCCCGCCATTGGTCGCCATCCGTCGCTCGTTGCCGTCTACCGTCGTTTGGGAGGACATAATTTTGTGTAATTATCAAACAAACTTCTATTTTAAGAACATGAATTTTATGTTGTTATCAAATATATATTTTTACTAAGAAACTAATCTAGCGTGCTTGAATCTCATTCTACTTTATGTTAAGTGTATATGCATCTCATTTTAAATTGGTTGGTTACATGATATGTCACTATCAAGTAGTATATCCCTCATAAAATCCCTTTTTGACTGAACAGAGAATAAATACCAAAATTTTTATTCGTCAGAAGAAGAAGAGGGCAAAAAAAAAAAAAAAAACATATCCGATTGATTTTCGTTTCTCAGAAAATGTTGTCTACTTCTTATCGGTGCAGTGAGTTGCTCTTGAGAGTAAGCGCTAACGAAAAAAAAAAACAAGAAAAAAGGTATGAGGGTTGATGGACCTGCTAAATCCGGCCATGCACATTGTACAATTTCAACATTACTTTGGGCTCACGTTCAACAGTACGTTGGGCTCACGCAAATGAGTTTCAAATTCAATTGTCATTTGGTCTCCTCGGTTGAACTTTTTTTATTGCTGGGCTCACGCAAATGAGGTTCAAACTCAATTGTCATTTGGTCTCCTAGGTTGAACTTTTTGCATTTCATCTTTTCCACTATGACTGCGGATGGGAGAAAATCTGGCATGAATCCGTGCATGTAAGTCTAATGCTTTTTAGCTCTTAAATTATATAGATTTCATGTGCGACCCACCAACATCAAAAGTTTTGATGTATTGTGCTCACATATATCAAAATCATTTAAGTGTTTTTCATCGACTGAATACTATTTCTTGAATGATTTTAAAGTTAAAGGTAACATATTATTTTTGTAAGTAAATTAATACAACATATGATATTATTAATTTTTTATAAAAGAAAATATCACATTTATTTATATTCTTGGCATTGTAGATATTTTTACGATCTAGAGAAAGGGTGCCCTAGAGAGCAAGGTGCATACTTTCATGGAAAATAAATATGAGATATGACACACAAAATTGAGTATGACTCTCGTTACATTTGTTTTGGAATGTATATGCATAGATTAGGCATGCTATCTTTAATGGTTAAGATCGATTTAGTATGTGATCTAATGGCCACTAATTCCCAATTAGGTCCCTCAATTCATTGTCCTTCCTAACACATGACTTGATTAGAAAGAAAGGTTATGTTTTGCTCTAATCTTATCTCCAATGAGTGAGTTTTAAATGTGAATACTACCGATGCTCAATTTTGATTAAATTTTCATGTGAGTAATGTTTTTCATTGGGGTATCGCTTTTCTTTAATTAAAAACTGAACTTCTAAACAAGAAAGAAAAGAAAAGCCTTTGATCTCTCTCCCTCTCTTTTTCTCTCTCTCTATAAAGGTTCTTGCAAAGTCTCCTTATCGCCACCAACGACAAGCAGCTCACAGAAAAGCCAGTCATCTCCTTAGACGCTCGAATGGCGAACCCAAAGGAAGTAAAGCTCTTGGGGCTCTGGGTCAGCCCCTTCGTGTGGAGGGTGGAGTGGGCATTGAAGCTCAAGGGCATAGCCTACGACTACATCGAGGAAGACATCCTCAACAAGAGCGCTCTGCTTCTGCGGCTCAACCCTGTTCACCAGAAAGTCCCTGTCCTCGTCCATGGAGGCAGAGTGGTCTGCGAGTCGTTCCTCATCCTCGAGTACATCGACGAGACGTGGAAGAAGAGCCCTCTGCTCCCTCAAGATCCTTATGACAGAGCCATGGCTCGATTCTGGGCTTCAGTTGCAGAAGGCCAGGTAAATTTTCTTTTTCTCCTTTCGGGTCCTCTTTTTCTTGATAGATCGTGGGAAGATTCTGTAGTTTGGCCGGGGAATGCTGGTAGACCTAATTGATAATGGAGCATTTCTCTTTCCCCTGTCCAGAATGGAATGAAGCCCAGTGTCGGATACTGCACCTGTTCCTTTCTCGGTGCAGAGAATAGCTTTGATTGTCCTTGTTTTCCTGATGACTTGACCTTTGGAATTGTATTTAAGATTCAACCGTTGTGTGTGGATCGTAATAGTGCGGCTTATCAGTTACTCTGTTCCTGTCGATGATTTTACTCTGTCTAAGATTCTGCTTCCTTGCGCAAATTGACACTTGAAGCCCCCATTGTCCAAGAGTGAGATTGCAAATGGATGCCATTGCCTTCTCTGAGAGCCTAATCTGAAATTGCATTTGGATTCAGTATGCTAAATGATAGAAGAAGAGGCCAAAAGGATCTGCTATTTCTAAGGCAAATTAGTTCCCATTTCCAAACGTTCTCACCAGAGTATCTTAGGGAAAATCTTGAGGGCTTGGTCTGGCACTTCGACTGTGGTTCTCAAAAGCACCCGATGCAATATGTAGTTATGCTCATAGTTCAGACATAAATCAAAATTTTGCACCTTCTTAATTTTTACTTGAGCCCGATTGCACAAGTACCTCGACGATTTAAAACAATTCTTTGGTTTTGATCCTGCAGCTTTTAAAGAATGCTTGGATTGCTCTGATCTCTGAGGGAGAGGAAAAGGAAAGAGCCATAGAATTTGCCACTGAAGTTTTGGGACACATTGAGGGAGTGATCGAAGGCAAGGCCTTCTTTGGTGGTGAGGGAATTGGGTACTTGGACCTTGCAATCGGTTGGATCTCTCACTTGCTGCCCGTTTATGACGAGGTCGGTTCAATGAAGATCCTTGACCCGGCAAAGTTCCCTGCCATGGTGGCATGGACCAGCAGGTTTGTTGAGCACCCTGCGATAAAGGAAAACTTGCCGCCAAGGGACAAGCTGGTGGTCTATTTCCGCAACAAGCGCAGCCAAATAATGGCTTCCAAAAGTCATGCCTAACCCAAGATGGCTATAAGCAAAGCTTCAGTACCGGATCATATAGAATGAAGCAATGCTAAGCGATAAGCAGATAATAGTAATGGGTTGGATGGAACCAAATATATCTATATGTACTTGGCAATGGAATGAGCTGCATATTTTTCTTTTCATCTAATATGGTTTGTTGGCATCAGCACAATTTGAACGTGACGGGATGTCAAATTACTTTCGAGATGATTAGTTTATTTACATTTCTTGTCAATGTGTTAAATCTATCAAATATTAAATGATTTTATTAACAATTATTTAAGTCAATATCACTTTCTTCCAATTACCAATTAGTTTTGGGATGCCAACTCTCCTATGAGTTTCTTATTACCAATATTTATGTGTTTTTTTTTTTTTTTTTAAGTTATCAAGTTACCGCTTTTATTTGTCCTACTTGCTGAAATTTTAAATTGACTAATTATTTTAGAAATTATCAACCTCAATGAGATTGATTACCAATTTTTCTCTAACTAAGTTATTAAAGAATTTCTTGTTACCAACTCCTATTAAATTAGTTGCCAATGTTTCTTTGTTTTGTTTAAAAGTATTAACTTCTTTTATCTCTTAAAAAAATTCTCTTATCTATTATCAAATTTTATCTACTTTGCACTAACATTTTATATTTACCAACTATCTATTCTATAAAATTATTAATGAATTACAAACTTTCTTTGTAATTTACTAATTAATTTTGAGTAACTAACTTTCATTCGCACAAACCAACATTTGTTTATTTTTACTTAAATTGTCTAGGCTACTCAAGTTTTCTTGGAGGTAACTCAAATGAGAATCGACAATCCAAAATTAGATGATAATTACAAAAAAAAAAATTGATAAATCACTCTAATATACACTATCTTTAATATAAATTCCAAAAATTCAAAAACGTCGACACGTTACGTATATACAACTTTCATCAATAAGTTATTCTTCTTCTTCTTCTTCTTCTTCTTCTTCATCTTCTTTTTCCCTAAAAGTAACATTTTATGCAATTTCACATAAATACAAGAGAGAACCATCGCGATCCAACTATAAACCAAGACAAATCCACAACTTCACAACAAAACAAGCTCCATATAACAAGATGAATTATGAGATCAAAATTAATAGTCACCTGCTTAAAGAGTAGATTTGTGAGCTCTTCACGCCAAAATCAGTGGCCAATCACTGAATCTGTCTTCAATAATGTGCAAATATCGAGATTCCAAACTACAATTTTTCCCTTCGACAGTGCGTACCTAAGTTAGGCGTCCTCAATACCATCACTGTTCAAAGAAACAAAGTCGAATGAACACAACTTGTAAAAGCCAAATCTTCACAAAACTTCTCCAATCTCCTTTGAAATTGGACTTGTACATGAACGAAACCCGAGGGAAGTGAAACCCCAAAATCATGCACAAAAGAAATCCCCAAATTTAGACTAGCTTCGGATAAAAACCTCCCCAAGAGATAAAAGGGAGGAAAGTGAGGGGAAAAAAACAGAAAACCAAAGCAATCGCCCCCCACATTCCCTCCCCACCCTCCGAGAAAATATTGGATACATCTAGGGTGCGCATGGATTTATTTCTGTGCTTTTTTTGTTCCTGGGAACAGAAACAAAAAAAGTGTTTTGTTCCGGGAACAATTTTTGAACAAAAGAACGCGTTTGGTAACGTTTGGTCCGGGAATAAAAAATGAACAAACACGTTTGGTTAAATTTTATTATTTTTTTGTTTCTTTTAAATTTTTAAACATTTTTTTTATTTTTTATTTTTCCTTTCTTTTTATTTTTTCTTTTTTTTCGGCCGGTCACCCCTCCGTCCGGCGACGGCCGACGGGCCGGGGCGGCCTCGCCCGGCCACGGCGAGGCTCCCGGCCCACGGCGAGGCCGAGCCCGGCCGTGGTTGGGCGAGCCCGAGCCTCGCCGGGGCCGACGACGCTCGGCCTCGCCCGCCCAAGGCGAGGCTCGGCCTCGCCCGCGCCGGCGACGCCGAGCCTCGCCGGATCTGGGCGAGGCCGAGCCTCGACGGCCGGTCGCCGGCCATGGCCGAGGCCCGCGACCGGCCAAAGAAAAAAAAAGAAAAAAAAAAGAAGAAAAGAAGAAGAGAAGAAGAGAGAGAGAAGAGCCGTTTTTGTTCTTTTGTTTCTTCCAGAAGTGTTTTCTTTTTGGAGAAACAACTTTTTTTGTTTCTTTTTTCTGTTTCTATTTCGTTCCAGAAAAAAAAAAAAAAAAAAAACAGAAACGCAACCAAACGCGTTTCTGTTCCTTTTTTGTTCCCGGGCACACTTTCCGTACAGAAGTGTGCCGTAAACGTTTCTAAGAAACGTTTCCATGCACGCCCCTAACGTTCCAATGTGGCAAATGGGAAGACACTGAGAAAGCGACATGTGTCCTCACGTGGGACCCACAAGCTAAGTGGAAATTTTGAAAATTTTGCGTGCTGTAGCATTATTCTGCACAGACCGATGTTTTCTCTCTCCCTTCCTCTCATGAATTCAAAAATTTTCACGTTCCCTCCTCTTCGCTCTCCCCCGTGGTCGCTCGCTTTCTGCTCCGGCACTCACTTGGGTGTCACTTCTTCGCTCTTTGCTGCGGCGCTCGCTCAATGCCCGACCATGCATGTCCGGTTCCGCTCGTTCTCCTCAGCCAGTTCTTCCAACTCTTTCATCGCCTCGACAATCGAGTGCTTGGCTGCGAGCTCCTTCACCAGCTTCAAGATGCAACCTTCTCGAAGGACAACTTCAGGGTCGGGATTCGGTCGACGCCGTTCTTCGCGTTGCTGACACACCACGCCTGGATGAGCCGGAGGAGTGTGTGGTTCGGGGTGAGGCCGGAAGCCCTCAGCAGCGGCTGGTTAGGCAAGTGGCGGCCGTGCCGTTGCTGGAGGACTTGGACGGCCACTTCTCGATGCTCTCACGATCGTAAGCTATGCCTGTCACAGTCGACACGAGGTCCCTCATGATCTGCCGGGATATCGAACAGAGGAAGTACCAAGGATCTTGACGTCGTGGCCCTCCATGAATCGATTTGGCTAGAAGTCAAACGCGGGGTCCTCCTTTATTCCTCTTCATGAAAGGAATAGGTAAATGAATTTGGTATTCTGCCTACTTCCCAGAAAACCAAAGGAAACATAATGGAAAAAAGAAGTGAAAATTGTAGCAAGTTGTCTAGAATTGTGAACTCTCCATCTGCATTTAACGTTGCCCATTGATTTTAACGTGCAGGGTGGTGTGGCGCCGAAGCTGATCACTAGGAACCCCTCACTGCTCATGCCGCTTTCCTTGTATCTCCAGGGAAAGCTGCTGTAGTACTTTGAAGCCACCCTTCATGCAATTTTGTGCCGTTAGAAATAGAAAATAGTTCGTTCTTTTCTCCATAGTGTATGGCCAGCAATCTGGTTCTCCAAATTCTTCCTTGGATTTTGAGGATTCCTTTTCTAGTCATAGGCATCCTTTTTTTTTTTTGGGTCAATTTCATCGAGAATAGTTGTATCTTGCAAGTTTTGTGCCTATAGTCAAGTAACTTGTAGTAATCTTGATGTTTTAAATGGCTATTCTTATGGTTGAGTTCATTGTGGGGGCTAATAATATCTTGGCACAATTCAATTCAAGCGAGAATAGTGCCATGCACCAATCTACCATTGTTGACACCTAATTTAAATTTAGTTTTTAGAAATTAAAAATAGAGCATTTGGTTTTGGAGGGAAATTTTGAATATTCTTTTGAATAATAAAACATTTGATTGTTGAACAAATCTCCTCATTTTGAATTTATAAAAAAAAAAAACAAACTCAACAACCGTATGATTTTTGGAGCCATTTTTCGTTGAGAAAATGAGTGAATATCAGGAAATCTTCAACAACTTCGAGTCTTTCCTCTATAAAAAGGAAGGCGAGGTTTCAGAACCGGGGGGGCGACTTCTCTTCGTCGAGGGAAAAAGAAAACAAAAACAAGAAAAGTCAAGAGAAGCTTTTGCTTTCGGCAGAGATTGAGAGAGATGGGTGAGAGAGAGTGTCAGATGAGAGAAAGTAAAAAAAAAGGCAAAAAGATGGACTATTGTTCATCTTCCTCGTGAGTTTCTGTCCCTGCTGCCCATTTCCTCCGCGCTGCCAAGACTACTGCTGCCGCTCTTGTGCCCCCACATCGCCGCCGGTCCGAGATCCTCTGCTTGCACCGCCGCTCAACTCCAGCAGCATTTGCCGCCAGAACTCCACAGCCACGAGCACCCTCATGATGACCCCACACTCCCCGCTGCTGCAAATCGCGACACCAGCAGCCTTCCTCTGGCATTGACGCCAGTAGCTGCTCCGTCTCCGCCCGAGCACTAGCACCTGTGACGCCTTGCCACTGTCTCTGCTCGAGCCCTTCGCCGCCTGTTGCCGCCTCTGCACCCGTGAGCTTGCTACCGACGCCACTACACCTAAGCTATCGCAACTCCACCGCTGCGACCTGCAACCCTGCTGTTTGCCGGTCACTGACGCCGCGCCTCTCTACTGCTGCCACTGCCCAGTCCTCGCCGCTCCGACGCCGGCTGTCTCCCTCACCGCTCCGACGCCAACCATCCTTCATCCAAAGTTGTCTAGCAAGTTCACTACCGTTGGTACCATTTTCCTTGTGCAGGTTACTTGAGGCTTGAGAATGGTGAACTTGGCATCGTTCCTTGCTGGTTTCCATCTTGGAAATAATTTTTCTAAGCTAGGTAAATATTTTTAGATTAAATTCAGTCCAAATATTAGGTTTCATAGTTTGTGATTTTGACTTGATTTGTTCTTATCATTACCCAATTAGGAAATTTGTCATATTATTTTCGTAAATTGCTTTGCATCATTGATTCATATTAAAATAATATGCCATTGATTTACATGGATGGATTTTTTTATTTTGGCATGCCATTGTTATTTGCTCATCATATATCATGCATTATAGAACTTAGGTATTTAAGTCCATACATATCTCATGTTTAAAGCAATGCATTTTAATTTCTAAGATTCATATAGAATTAGGATAATTTTCTTTTAATAAAACCAAAATAAAAAATGTTATTTAGGCTATATAGATTTCATAATGTGCATACTATATGTTGCGCTTTAGTTAGTGGGTCATAGGTTAATGTTTTAATATTCCCGTCGTGCAGTTTTTTTTTTTTTTAAAAAAAAAAAAGAGAAAAGCCAAAGATTATTATTGCATCATTATGTTGTTTTAATAAGAATTATTAAGCAATTAAAAAAAACAAAAGGTCATTTATTTGGTTAGTTAATAGGTTAGTTTATAATTAATCCCATTTTATGTCATCATTGTTTAGTATAGGTTGCACACATTAAAAAAAAGAATCATAAAAAAAATCATAAAAAGAACATGCATATAGAATTATTATGTCATTCATCCCATATCATGAAATGCATGCATCTTTAGGATTATATAAACTAGATTGCATACATATAATGATAGTTCAAGTTATACCATATGAATCACATTTCATATATCATTAAAGTAAAATTCATGCATATTAAGTTTAGATTAAGATTGCATAATAATAAAAATTAGGTGTCATGTAATTTAGAAATCATGTTTAGGGCATGCATTTTTATTGTCATTTTGGTTTATTGAATGTTATTTTATTGATCGTGCACTTGCATGAACACCATTTGCATATTAGTATTTTAGGTTAAAATTGATCATACTGCTTGCTAAATATTTTTTTTAAATTAAAATAAAAAGGTACCGAGAGGACGTTAGACTAATCTAGCATAACCATGTCCCCGGACTTATTGAATCTCTGGTTCGCGAAAAATAAAGTATTCTCCCATACTTTATTTGGGTTTCTAATCAACCCTAATTGATTAGTGGTGGCTCCAAATTGATTATAATTGTATGATTAAATGGGTTAACTCATTAGTATCAAGTGGCGATTGGTAGGACTTGAGAGGGTCCGCGCCAAGTCTTCGGAACTTGGTAATCCATTAGCCTTCTTTAAGTAATTCACCTTCGGGAAGGTTGCGATAACCATACAGTGTACCTGTGTTGAAGTCTTCTTTCCACAATCTCTTCATTTTAAGGAATATGAAATCCAAACGAGAATTTCTCTTGATTTTTTTTTTTGGGCAAGAAAAGAATTGTCAATCAAAGCAAAATCGAATTTTTGTTTCTGCCTATGGTAAGAAAATCGAACTTTTAATTGCAACTACTAATCAGTATTAGGAATTGATAAAAAAAAGGAGCCAAAAATGCGAAACCAGAACGTTGAACTCTAAGAGAAAAGGCAAAGCCAATTGTAACAAGCAAAACAATGATGCGATTTTCCTTCAGTTTCAATCCCGACCCAAAAAAAAAAAAAAAAAAATCCCTAAAACAATCAAACAAGACTTGAAAGTTCCAGAAAAGAACGTAGAACACTCTCCAATAAAACCTGAACCCACAAGATTTGCCTAGTTAAACTTTTTGCAAGCCACAACTTGCAGTTCATGATATTTGAACATATCGCCATATAATTAACTCCATCTTTAGAAAATATACAGAACAACTTCAACTTCAAGACATTCTCTCTCCCTCTTCAATTTGAGAGTCACCACATCGATTCATGGAGGGCCGCGACGTCAAGATCCCTTGGTACTTCCTCTGTCCGATATCCCGGCAGATCATGAGGGACCCCGTGTCGATTGTGACGAGCATAACCTACGAGTGCGAGAGCATCGAGAAGTGGCCGTCCAAGTCCTCTAGCAACGGCGTGGCCGCCACTTGCCTAACCAGCCGCTGTCGAGGGCTTCCGGCCTCACCCCGAACCACACGCTCCTCCGGCTCATCCAGGCGTGGTGCGTCAGCAACGCGAAGAATGGCGCCGACCGGATCCTGACCCTGAAGTCGTCCTTCGAGAGGGTTGCGTCTTGAAGCTGGTGAAGGAGCTCGCAGCCGAGCACTCGATTGTCGAGGTGATGAAGGAGTTGGAAGAACTGGCGGAGGAGAACGAGCGGAACCAGACGTGCATGGTCGGGCACCGAGCGAGCGCCAAAGTAAAGAGCGAAGAAGTGACACCCAAGTGAGTGCCGAAGCAGAAAGCGAGCGACCACGGGAGAGAGCGAAGAGGAGGGAATGTGAAATTTTGAATTCATGAGAGGAAGGGAGAGAGAACATCGGTCTGTGCAGAAGAATGCTACAGAACTCAAAATTTTCAAAATTTCCGCTCAGCTTGTGGGTCCCACGTGAGGACACGTGTCACTTTCTCAGTGCCTTCCCATTTGCCACGTTGGAACATTAGATGTATCCAATATTTTCTCGGAGGGTGGGGAGGGAATGTGGGGGGCGGCTGCTTTGGTTTTCTGTTTTTTTCCCCTCACTTTCCTCCCTTTTTTGGAGTTTTTCTCATATGATCTAGTCTAGATCTAGAAACTTTTATCTCTTGGGGAGGTTTTTATCCGAAGCTAGTCTAAATTTGGGGAGTTTTTTTGTGCATGATTTTGGGGTTTCACTTCCCTCGGGTTTCGCTCATGTACAAGTCCGATTTCAAAGGAGATTGGAGAAGTTTCGTGAAGATTTGGCTTTTACAAGTTGTGTTCATTCGACCTTGTTTCTTTGAACAGTGATGGTAGTGAGGACGCCTAACTTAGGTATGCACTATCGAAGGGCAAAGTTGTAGTTGGAAATCTCGATATTTGTACATTATTGAAGACAGATTCGGTGATTGGCCACTGATTTTGGCGTGAAGAGCTCACAAATCTACTCTTTAAGTAGGTGACTATTGATTTTGATCTCATAATTCATCTTGTTATATGGAGCTTGTTTTGTTGTGAAGTTGTGGATTTGTCTTGGTTTATAGTTGGATTGCAATGGTTCTCTCTTGTATTTATGTGAAATTGAATAAAATGTTACTTTTGAAAACAAAAAAGAACTTATTGATGAAAGTTGTATATACGTAAACATGTCAACGTTTTTGAATTTTTGGAATTTATATTAAAGATAGTGTATATTAGAGTGATTTATCAATTTTTTTCATAGTTATCATCTAATTTTGGATTGTCAATTCTCATTTGAGTTACCTCCAAGAAAACTTGAGGTAGCCTAGACAATTTAAGTAAAAATAAACAAATGTTGGTTTGTGTGAATGAAAGTTAGTTACTCAAAATTAATTAGTAAATTACAAAGAAAGTTTGTAATTCATTAATAATTTTATAGAATAGATAGTTGGTAAATATAAAATGTTAGTGCAAAGTAGATAAAAGTTGATAATAGATAAGAGAATATTTTTTAAGAGATAAAAGAAGTTAATACTTTTAAACAAAACAAAGAAACATTGGCAACTAATTTAATAGGAGTTGGTAACAAGAAATTCTTTAATAACTTAGTTAGAGAAAAATTGGTAATCAGTCTCATTGAGGTTGATAATTTCTAAAATAATTAGTCAATTTAAAATTTCAGCAAGTAAGACAAATAAAAGTGGTAACTTGATAAATTTTAAAAAGCACATAAATATCAGAAATAAGAAACTCATATGAGAGTTGGCATCCCAAAACCAATTGGTAATTGGAAAAAAGTGATATTGACTTAAATAATTGTTAATAAAATCATTTAATATTCGATAGATTTAACACATTGACAAGAAATGTAAATAAACTAATAATCTCGAAAGTAATTTGACATCCCGTCACGTTCAAATTGTGCTGATGCCATCAAACCATATTAGATAAAGAGAAAAATGTGCAGCTCATTCCATTGCCAAGTATATATAGAAATATTTGGTTCCATCCAATACATTACTATTATCTGCTTATCGCTCGGCATAGCTTTATTCTATATGATCCGGTACTGAACCTTAGCTTATAGCCATCTTGGGTTAGGCATGGCTCTTGGAAGCCATTATTCGGCTGCGCTTGTTGCGGAAATAGACCACCATCTTGTCCCTTGGCGGCAAGTTTTCCTTGATCACAGGGTGCTCAACAAACCTGCCGGTCCATGCCACCATGGCCGGGAACTTTGCCGGGTCAAAGATCTTCATTGAACCGACCTCGTCCCAAACGGGCAGCCAGTGACAGACCCAACCGATTGCAAGGTCCAAGTACCCAATTCCCTCACCACCAAAGAAGGCCTTGCCTTCGATCACTCCCTCAATGTGTCCCAAAACTTCAGTGGCGAATTCTATGGCTCTTTCCTTTTCCTCTCCCTCAGAGCACAGAGCAATCCAAGCATTCTCTAAAAGCTGCAGGATCAAAACCAAAGAATTGTTTTAAATCGTTGAGGTACTTAATGCAATCGGGCTCAAGTAAAAATTAAGAAGGTGCAAAATTTTGATTTATGTCTGAACTATAAACATAATTACATTTTGCATCGGGTGCTTTTGAGAACCACAGTCGACTTGCCAGACCAGGCCCTCAAGATTTTCCCTAAGATACTCTGGTGAGAACGTTTGGAAATGGGAACTAATTTGCCTTAGAAATAGAAGATCCTTTTGGTCTCTTCTTCTATTGCTTAGCATACTGAATCCAAATGCAATTTCAGATTAGGCTCCCAGAGAAGGCAATGGCATCCATTTTCAATCTCACTCTTGGACAGTGGGGGCTTCAAGTGTCAATTTGCGCAAGGAAGCAGAATTTAAGACAGAGTAAAATCATCCACAGGAACATAGTAACTGATAAGCCGCACAATTACGATCCACACACAACGGTTGAATCTTAAATACAATTCCAAAGGTCAAATCATCAGGAAAACAAGGACAAGCAAAGCTATTCTCTGCACCGAGAAAGGAACAGGTGCAGTATCCGACACTGGGCTTCATTCCATTCTGGACAGGGGAAAGAGAAATGCTCCATCATCAATTAGGTCTACCAGCATTCCCCGGCCAAACTACACAATCTTCCCACGATCTATCAAGAAAAAGAGGACCCGAAAGGAGAAAAAGAAAATTTACCTGGCCTTCTGCAACTGAAGCCCAGAATCGAGCCATGGCTCTGTCATAAGGATCTTGAGGGAGCAGAGGGCTCTTCTTCCACGTCTCGTCGATGTACTCGAGGATGAGGAACGACTCGCAGACCACTCTGCCTCCATGGACGAGGACAGGGACTTTCTGGTGAACAGGGTTGAGCCGCAGAAGCAGAGCGCTCTTGTTGAGGATGTCTTCCTCGATGTAGTCGTAGGCTATGCCCTTGAGCTTCAATGCCCACTCCACCCTCCACACGAAGGGGCTGACCCAGAGCCCCAAGAGCTTTACTTCCTTTGGGTTCGCCATTCGAGCGTCTAAGGAGATGACTGGCTTTTCTGTGAGCTGCTTGTCGTTGGTGAGAAGACTTTGCAAGAACCTTTATAGAGAGAGAAAAAGAGAGAGAGAGAGAGAGAGAGAGAGATCAAGGGCTTTTCTTTTCTTTCTTTTTTAGAAGTTCAGTTTTTATTTAAAGAAAAGCGATACCCCATTGAAAAACATTACTCACATGAAAACTTAATCAAAATTGAACATCGGTAGTATTCACATTTAAAACTCACTCATTGGAGATAAGATTAGAGCAAAACATAACCTTTCTTTCTAATCAAGTCATGTGTTAGGAAGGACAATGAATTGAGGGACATACTAAATCGGTCTTAACCATTAAAGATAGCATGCCTAATCTATGCATATACATTCCAAAACAAATGTAACGAGAGTTATACTCAATTTTGTGTGTCATATCTCATATTTATTTTCCATGAAAGTATGCGCCTTGCTCTCTAGGGCACCCTTTCTCTAGATCGTAAAAATATCTACAATGCCAAGAATATAAATAAATGTGATATTTTCTTTTATAAAAAATTAATAATATCATATATTGTATTAATTTACTTACAAAAATAATATGTTACCTTTAACTTTAAAATCATTCAAGAAATAGTATTCAATCGATGAAAAATACTTAAATGATTTTGATATATGTGAGCACAATACATCAAAACTTTTGATGTTGGTGGGTCGCACATGAAATCTATATAATTTAAGAGCTAAAAAGCATTAGACGTACATGCACGGATTCATGCCAGATTTTCTCCCATCCGCAGTCATAGTGGAAATGATGAAATGCACAAAGTTCAACCGAGGAGACCAAATGACAATTGAGTTTGAACCTCATTTGCGTGAGCCCAGCAATAAAAAAAGTTCAACCGAGGAGACCAAATGACAATTGAAATTGAAACTCATTTGCGTGAGCCCAACGTACTGTTGAACGTGAGCCCAAAGTAATGTTTTTTTTTTTTAACAAAAGCCCAAAGTAATGTTGAAATTGTACATTGTGCATGGCCGGATTTAGCAGGTCCATCAACCCTCGTACCTTTTTTTTTTTTTCTTTTTTTTCGTTAGCGCTTACTCTCAAGAGCAACTCACTGCACCAATAAGAAGTAGACAACATTTTCTGAGAAACGAAAATCAATCGGATATATATATATTTTGCCCTCTTCTCCGTTTGACGAATAAAAATTTTGGTATTTATTCTCTGTTCAGTCAAAAAGGGATTTTATGAGAGGGATATACTACTTGATAGTGACATATCATGTAACCAACCAATTTAAAATGAGATGCATATGCACTTAACATAAAGTAGAATGAGATTCGAGCACGCTAGATGAGTTTCTTGGTAAAAATATATATTTGATAACAACATAAAATTCACGTTCTTAAAATAGAAGTTTGTTTGATCATTACACAAAATTATGTCCTCCCAAACGACGGTAGACGGCAACGAGCGACGGATGGCGACCAATGGCGGGCGGTCCGGTGGACATTGAAGCAATTGACAATGGCAAGTGGGCGGGCAATCGATTAGTAGAGAAGACGAGTAATGGGAAGAGTTTTTATTTCTCATTTTTGTTAAATAATAGAGAAGTGAAATTTTTTACTTCTCAATTAGTTCCAAACTTATTTATAAACTAAAATTCATTTCGGAAATAGAAAAATGAAAATGTGTTACCAAATGGATTCTTATTCCAAACTTGTTTCTAAAATAAAAAAATTAGTTATGTAATAGAAATATAACGATTATCATGCGTATTCTTACACAGCGTTCTCACTAAGACGTGAAGTATCTATCACATGAAATATTTTCTCCCTATCATCATCAATGAGTGTCGGATTCTAAATGTACCCAAAATAACACAAAACTTCAAAAACTTCCTTCAACTTTTGGGATAATATGGGGTCATACCTGAACCTTCAACTATTACATATTGTCCTTGTTGCGACCTACCCCTCGAGAGAGGGAATATGTTTAGGGGTATTGCTTAAATGATGGATCTAAAGCCCTTGATTAGGTGTGGGCTTTCCCAAACCCATACCTTGCATGACGTTGGGAAATTTTTAGGAATTTTGCAAAAAGGAGTCGCCACTAGCCTATTGGGGTCGGTTATAAACCAAGTAAAGGTATGTGACTGTACCTCACTTCATACGCAACTAGCGAATCTAAGGTCGGAGACTTGATTACACTAATTGATCAATTAATGCCATTTCGGTACCTAATCTTGTTCATTTTAAAAGAAAAGATTATTGTTAGGTAGTTTGGATTGATTTTAGGCATATCTGCTAACAAGTGAGGTGATCATGCGGATACGCAATAATTAAAAAAAAAAACAGTTAGCAGCTAATGAAAGCATTTAAATAAATTGCATGGAATAGCTAAATATTTAACATTAAGGAAAAGATAAATATTGATCTTAACTAGACTAAAGAGATCAAAACAGCAAAAGTATGCAAACAAGGGTAATTATCTTTGAGACCAATTGAAACCCTAAGCCCTAAATGTTTACTCAATTTTTTAGCACAACTTTAAAGTTAAGAAACTTCCAATTTTTGAGAAAACAACTCATTAAGTCTTTTTGTGAAATTTTTCAAAAGAAATTTGAATTTCCTGACATTTTTCAATTTTTTATTTTTCTAATTTTTCTAATTTATTTATAAAAAAATCGAATTTTCAATATCTTCTGAATTTTTTTTTGATTTTTTTAATGTTTTCTGAAAGTTGTTGAACTTTCGGAAAGGTTTTTGAATTTATATTATTTTTCGATTTTATTTTAAAATTTAAAATTATTTTTTTCTTTTGTCCTTTCCCTATTTTGTCCTATTCACTGCACTCCCCCCCCCCCCACCTTTTTAGTGACTCCTCGTCCCGAAGCCACATGGCGTGTTTTGTAACATTTTTATTTAAAATTTGTTTTAGAAAACAGAAATATAAAAAAGTGTTTCCGTTCCGGGAAATAATTTTTGAACAAAAAAACGCGTTTGGTAAACTTGTTCCGAGAATAAAAAAAAATAAACGAAAACACGTTTGGTAAATTTATATAAATTTTTTATTTATTTTATTTTTTCTATTTTCTTTTTATTTTTCATTTTTTTTTTTTTTTTTTTTTTTTTCTTCTTTTGACCTCGGCCATGGCCGGCCATGGCCGACAAGGGCTAGCAGCCTCGCTTAACCACAGTGAGGCTCGCCGACCCTCGCCGTAGCTAGGCGAGGCCGAGCTTCGCCAGGGGCTGGCGACGCTTGGCCTCGCCGGGGGCCGGCGACGCTCCGGCGAGGTCGCCAGCCTTGGCCGAGGCCAGCAACCGGCCAAAGAAAAAAGAAAGAAAAAATAAGAAGAAAAGAAGAAAGAAAAAGAGAGAAGAAAAGAAAGTGTTTAAATTTTGTTCCGGAAATAAGAAATTTTTTTTTTTTCTTGTTTTATTTGTGATGAGTTCTAGGAACAAAATAATAATTTTGGAACAAAAATGCACACAAACGTTCCTTTTTTATTTTTTGTTCAAAAACAGAAAAAAGAAATGCAAACAAACGCAGCCTTTCTTTCTTTTCTTTTTTTTTTAAAATTATTTCTTTTCTTTTATTTTCCTTTTATTTTTCTTTTGCCTTTTGGTCTTCTTCTTCTTCGTGCGTTCTCTGCACGCCCGACGCTCCTTCTTCCCGAAGACCCCTTCACCGCACCAACACCTTCGACCGAGATTTGCCGCTACTGGCCCCTCCGTCTCTCCCAGGCGCCTCCTTCACACCGCCGTCCGCCCTCACTCCCTGCGAGAGTCGCGATCAGCCACCGTCCATCACCGGAACGGAGGACGCAAAACACACTACGTACGCGCAAGCGACCGTGACGAAGGAAAGAAGAGAGGAACAGCGACAGTAACGTATAAAAACCAACAGAATATGAACGAAGGGATCTACGATTTCAGGGAGACGAACATTTCATCGAACAACGCCGACCGGGCCGGAGGCAAACGATAACTCGACGGGACCTCAAAACGCGACTGAGATAAACATAGACAAACGAGTAGGGTCCAGAGGCAACGACGCGCAGCTTCGCCGGGGTCGGGACTCGAGCGGACGGAAGAACTGCGAGCCCCCGATCCGGCGAGCTCAAGAACAGGGTAACATGGAGCGCGCCAGTGCGCTTGGGTGATGGCCCTACTCTGGAAACAAAAAGAAAGAAAAGAAGAAAAAGACTTACTGGAAATATGGACGTCGGGAAGCCGGGTCTCAAGCGCGGCCAAGCTTCTCTCTTGCTTTCCCCAATCTCCTCTCGGGATGTCCTACGAGTTCATCACCACCTCCTTTGGCAGGCTTTGGATCACTGACAGCCGGCCTACCAAGTACCAACGAGCTTATCATCGCATTATTATTGATGGTCCATAAAGAAACACATGCTCAAATCCCTTTGCACTAAAACTAGTTTGAGTTTTTTTTTTTTTTTTTTTTTAACACGAAAAACTGGTTTAGGAGTAAACGTGGCATTGCTGTATTAGTTTAGAATTTTTTATGAAATAAAAATTACTTTGAGATAAATGTCGCACATACGTACCAACTTTTTATTCGTTAGACGGAGAAGAGGGCAAAAAAAAAGCATATCCGATTGATTTTCTTTTCTCAGAAAATGTTGTCTATTTATTATTGGTGCAGTGAGTTACTCTTGAGAGTAAGCGCTAACGAAAAAAAGAAAAAAAAAAAAAAAGTTACGAGAATTGATGGACCTGCTAAGTCCGCAGTGCACAATGTACAATTTCAACTTTTCTTTGGGCTCACGCAAATGAGGTTCAAACTCAATTGTCATTTGGTCTCCTCGGTTGAACTTTTTGCATTTCATCTTCTCCACTATGAATGCGGATGGGAGAAAGTCTGGCATGAAAGAAAAGAAAAGCCTTTGATCTCTCTCTCTCTCTCTCTCTCTTTTTCTCTCTCTATAAAGGTTCTTGCAAAGTCTTCTCACCAACGACAAGCAGCTCACAGAAAAGCCAGTCATCTCCTTAGACGCTCGAATGGCGAACCCAAAGGAAGTAAAGCTCTTGGGGCTCTGGGTCAGCCCCTTCGTGCGGAGGGTGGAGTGGGCGTTGAAGCTCAAGGGCATAGCCTACGACTACATCGAGGAAGACATCCTCAACAAGAGCGCTCTGCTTCTGCGGCTCAACCCTGTTCACCAGAGAGTCCCTGTCCTCGTCCATGGAGGCAGAGTGGTCTGCGAGTCGTTCCTCATCCTCGAGTACATCGACGAGACGTGGAAGAAGTGCCCTCTGCTCCCTCAAGATCCTTATGACAGAGCCATGGCTCGATTCTGGGCTTCAGTTGCAGAAGGCCAGGTAAATTTTCTTTTTCTCCTTTCGGGTCCTCTTTTTCTTGATAGATCGTGGGAAGATTCTGTAGTTTGGCCGGGGAATGCTGGTAGACCTAATTGATAATGGAGCATTTCTCTTTCCCCTGTCCAAAATGGAATGAAGCCCAGTGTCGGATACTGCACCCGTTCCTTTCTCGGTGCAGAGAATAGCTTTGATTGTCCTTGTTTTCCTGATGATTTGACCTTTGGAATTGTATTTAAGATTCAACCGTTGTGTGTGGATCGTAATAGTGCGGCTTATCAGTTACTCTGTTCCTGTCGATGATTTTACTCTGTCTTAGATTCTGCTTCCTTGCGCAAATTGACACTTGAAGCCCCCATTGTCCAAGAGTGAGATTGCAAATGGATGCCATTGCCTTCTCTGGGAGTCTAATCTGAAATTGCATTTGGATTCAGTATGCTAAGCAATAGAAGAAGAGGCCAAAAGGATCTGCTATTTCTAAGGCAAATTAGTTCCCATTTCCAAACGTTCTCACCAGACTATTTTAGGGAAAATCTTGAGGGCCTGGTCTAGCACTTCGACTGTGGTTCTCAAAAGCACCCGATGCAAAATGTAGTTATGCTCATAGTTCAGACATAAATCAAAATTTTGCACCTTCTTAATTTTTACTTGAGCCCGATTGCATTAAGTATCTCAACGATTTAAAACAATTCTTTGGTTTTGATCCTGCAGCTTTTAAAGAATGCTTGGATTGCTCTGTGCTCTGAGGGAGAGGAAAAGGAAAGAGCCATAGAATTTGCCACTGAAGCTTTGGGACACATTGAGGGAGTGATCAAAGGCAAGGCCTTCTTTGGTGGTGAGGGAATTGGGTACTTGGACCTTGCAATCGGTTGGGTCTGTCACTGGCTGCCCGTTTTTGACGAGGTCGGTTCAATGAAGATCCTTGACCCAGCAAAGTTCCCGGCCGTGATGGCATGGACCAGCAGGTTTGTTGAGCACCCTGTGATCAAGGAAAACTTGCCGCCAAGGGACAAGATGGTGGTCTATTTCCGCAACATGCGCAGCCAAATAATGGCTTCCAAGGGTCATGCCTAACCCAAGATGGCTATAAGCAAAGGTTCAGTACCGGATCATATAGAATAAAGCGATGCTAAGCGATAAGCAGATAATAGTAATGTATTGGATGGAACCAAATATTTCTATATATACTTGGCAATGGAATGAGCTGCACATTTTTCTTTTCATCTAATATGGTTTGTTGGTATCAGAACAATTTGAACATGATGGGATGTCAAATTACTTTCAAGATCATTAGTTTATTTATATTTCTTGTCAATGTGTTAAATCTATCGAATATTAAATGATTTTATTAACAATTATTTAAGTCAATATCACTTTCTTCTAATTACCAATTAGTTTTGGCATGCCAACTCTCGTATGAGTTTCTTATTACCAATATTTATGTGCTTTTTAAAATTTATCAAGTTACCACTTTTATTTGTCTTACTTGCTGAAATTTTAAATTGACTAATTATTTTAAAAAATTTTAACCTCAATGAGACTGATTACAAACTTTTCTCTAACTAAGTTATTAAAGAATTTCTTGTTACCAACTCCTATTAAATTAGTTGCCAATGTTTCTTTGTTTTGTTTAAAAGTATTAACTTATTTTATCTCTTAAAAAAATATTCTCTTATCTATTATCAACTTTTATCTACTTTGCACTAACATTTTATATTTACCAACTATCTATTCTATAAAATTATTAATGAATTACAAATTTTCTTTGTAATTTACTAATTAATTTTGAGTAACTAACTTTCATTCGCACATACCAACATTTGTTTATTTTTACTTAAATTGTCTAGGCTACCTCAAGTTTTCTTGGAGGTAACTCAAATGAGAATTGACAATCCAAAATTAGATGATAATTATGAAAAAAATTGATAAATCACTCTAATATACACTATCTTTAATTTAAATTCCAAAAATTCAAAAACATTGACATGTTACTATATACAACTTTATCAATAATTTGTTCTTCTTTTTTCTTTTTTCTTTTCCAAAAGTAACATTTTATTCAATTTCACATAAATACAAGAGAGAAACATCGCAATCTATTGTAAACCAAGACAAATCCACAACTTCACAACAAAACAAGCTCCATATACAAGATGAATTATGAGATTAAAATTAATAGTCACCTACTTAAAGAGCAGATTTGTGAGTTCTTCACGTCAAAATGAGTGGCCAATCACCGAATATGTCTTCAATAATGTGCAAATATCGAGATTTCCAACTACGATTTTGCCCTTCGACAGTGCATACCTAAGTTAGGCGTCCTCAATACCATAATTGTTCAAAGAAATAAGGTCGAATGAACACAGCTTATAAAAGCTAAACCTTCACGAAATTTTCCAATCTCCTTTGAAATTGGACTTGTACATGAACGAAACCCGAGGGAAGTGAAACCCCAAAATCACAGACACAAAAATCCCCAAATTTAGACTAGCTTCGAATAAAAACCTCCCTAAGAGATAGAAGTTTCTAGATCTATACTAGATCATATGAGAAAAACTCCAAAAAAGGGAGGAAAGTGAGGGGAAAAAAAAAAAAAAAAAAAACAGAAAACCAAAGCACCCCCCGCCCAAAAAAAAAGGGAAAAAGGGAAGGAGATTTCTAACTCAAACCTTCCCTTCCATGGAGGTTGAAGAAAAAAGTTGTGTGAAAATGAGAGAGAGAGAGAGAGAGAGAGAGAGAGAGAGAGAGAGAGGACAAAACCCTAAGGAAGAGGGAGAGTTTGCAATTTGCACCCAATAAAAAGAGTCGGTAATCTCATGTAGCTTACAAATTAAAAAAAAATACTAGATATATTTCTTAGCAACAATTTTTTATACTTTCTAAGACCATTTGAAATTCACTAGCATAAAAAAAAAAAAATTGGTATATTTTGTCACAAAACAATAGAATTCTACCTCTAACAGCAAGCCCTTATTTGTAAGCCTGAGTAACATCTGAAATAAGATTAGATCTAAAGGTTATAAGGCACGTATTATTGCTTAACTCATAAGTTAAACTTCCATACATATTTATCTCGCATTTACACAAAAGCATAATCAATACATGATAACAGCACGTAGTATACTAAGCTTTTAATCACTTAGTGGTCCCTAGTCCCTCTCGTCCGAGGACATACACGTTAATATACCTTCACTTTCATGTTGCTTGACTCAAGCTTGCCTTAGTACACTCACTGCCACGGCCTCAATCTTCTATTCCTCTTTGTGATGACCTAGGCCCCGGGCTCAACATTGCGAGCTCCTCCCTCGCATACTTCAACCTTCGAGCCTCCTCCCTCGGGATGTCCTACGAGTTCATCACCACCTCCTCTGGCAGGCTTTGGATCACTGACAGCTGCCCTACCAACGAGCTTATCATCGCATTATTGATGGTCCGTAAAGAGATGTACTTAAATCCCTTTGTGCTAAAATATACTAGTTTGAGATTTTTTTTTTTTTACATGAAAAACTGGTTTGGAAGTAAATGTGGCATTGCTGTATTAGTTTATGATTTTTTATGATACAAAGATTACTTTGGGATAAATTTCGCACATGCGTACCAAGTTGGGAATTTTCTGTGACATGAAAATTAATGTGAAATAAATGTAGTAAGAATGCATCAATTTAGGATTATTGATGGTATGAAAATTAGTTTGGAATTAAATAGGGCTCTATAGTGCCAGTTTGAAATCTTTTGTAATATGAAAATTTATCCATCTTAAAGGTGATAGTAGTGTACTAATTTGATATCTTTTATAAGATTAACCATTTTCTTTATATAACCAATCGAGCTGGCTCTTTCTCCTACCTAAGTTAGCTATAAGGCTTGGGCTATGGTATTCTTACAAATCGGCCTTGGCCCTTTCGCTTTGGACCTTTGCGACTAGGCCCTCTTAGTATTTTCTACATATTTTCCTTGGCCAACGAATTGTTGCTTGGAGATTATAAAACATGATATCGGGTTATGTGATCTCCCTTCCTACCTTGCTATTGAGCCCTTTTTCATTTAAAATTGCGTTATTTTACGATTAGGTAATTGGCTCAACTCAGAATATAACATTTGAAAAGGGGTTTGCAACTCACTTCGGGAAGTTTGACCCCATAACAATGAAATTCTCGAACTTTGGGTTCAGCAGTTAATATGATATTTAATCGTGTTTACGCCCCTTGAGGACATGCGATCTACATTGAATTATACAATGTGTTCATTTTTATTGCTCCATGATACCTTAAAGTATCACTAGTTAGAACTAATGAATATAACAAATTAATGTCTTGATAACATTAAAAAACAATATCATTATTATATATTCGACATTGCAAATTCTAATAGATAATAAAAGAACAAAAATTTTAAAAGCGCTAATAGCCCTTATAACTTGATATGAAAGGTGTCGCTATGGATGGTAATATTGTACAATTGATGTCGTGTTGGCAATTTCATCCCTCAAAATTTTCTAGAGCCGTTAATAGCTCTTATAGATTTTGTGGAAAAGAAGAAGAAAATGTAAGTTCTTGAATACAAGATAGATTTCCCAAAAATGAAAAAGATAGGGAAATGCACTTTTATTTCTTTAAAGTTACGTGCTTTGCACATGTTTATAGAAGGTAAGGTAGAGGGTTGAAGATCGCAACAAGGGTAATATATAATAGCTGAAGGTTGAGGTACAATTCTATATTGCCCCAAAAGTTCAATAAAGTTATGCGTTATTCTGGGTGCATTTAGGACACGAATGATAATTATCTTATTCCATAAAGAGATTCTTTTATTTCTATTCCCGGATAAGTTTTTGAGTAAAAATACATATTTGACAATGGCATTAAATTTTTGTTCTCTGAATAGAAAATTTTTTGATAACGACACAAAATTTCTCATTTTAAGTGAAGGCTCGCGATGGCAAATAGTGGCTGAAGACCAAAGGCGATGAACAATAGCAATGGATGGCAACTAGTGACAATGGACAGTGGGCGGCAGTAGTTGGGCACTCGACTAATAGCAAAGACCAGTGATAAGAAGAGTTATTAGTTTTCATTTCTATTCCAAATATAAAGTAGTAGAAAATTTTTTCTTCTTATTTCTATTCCAAACTTATTTTATGACTAAAAATTTGTTCCAGAAATACAAAAATGTAATTGTGTTATCAAATGAATATTTATTCCAAACCTATTCTCAGGAACATAAAAATAATTCTAGCTATTAATAGAATAATTATCATGTACGCTTTTAGAATCAAACACTCATTATGTTATCAAACGGATATTTATTTCAAATTTATTCCTAGAAATAGAAAAATAATTCTGACCAAAAATAAAATGATTATCATACGTGTTATTAGAATCCAATACTCATTGACAATGGTGGGGAGAAAACATTTTATGTGATACATTACAAATTAGTGAGAACGCCTTGTAATCAACCGATCACCATTATTAACGTGCTTGAATCTCATTTTACTTGATATTACATGTATATACCTCTCATTTTTTATTGGTGGATCACACGACACGTTGATCCCTTCTCGACTGAGAAGAGGGTAAAAATCAAACGTATCGAGTGCTTTCCATTTAGTAGAAAATGTCATTTACTTATTAGTGCAGTGTGTGCTGTAATGAAGAAAGGTTGGTGGCGGCTATGCTAGATGTGCAAACTCCAACGTCACCGTCAAACTCAATTGTCACTTGGTCTCCTAGGTTGAATTTTTCACATTTCATAAAGAACTTTAAAGCTATTGAATATGGATGAAAGACATTTTGGCATGCATTGGGGTATGTAAGTCAAATGCATTTCAGCTTTGAGATTATATAGATTTCACAGGCGACTCACTAATATTAAAAGTTCAGATATATTGGATTCATATGTATTTGAATCATTTAAGTATTTTTTATCAATCGAACATTATTTTGTTAATGATTTAAAAGTTAAAGGTAACGTATTCTTTTGCAAGTAAATTAATACAGTATATGATATTAATAACTTTTTATGAAATAATTTTTTTAATTTAATTATATTCTTAGCATTTTAGATATATGTATAATCTCCAAAAGGTGCGCCCTAGAGAACAAGGCGCATACTTTTAAAGAAAGCAAATATGAGATATGACACCCACAAAAATTGAATTTGACTCTCATTACATTTGTTTTGAACCAAAAGAAATGGTTAAGATTTGTTTAATGCATGATCTAACAGTCACTAATTCCTGAAATAGTCGCTCAATTCATTGTCCTTCTTAACACATGACTTTTTTTTTTTTTGGTAAGGCTCCTAACACATACCTTGATTAGAAAGAAAAGTTATGTTTTGCAAGGTTATGTTTTGCTAATCTTATATCTAATTAGTGGATTTTAAGTATAGACATTAACCACGTTTAATTTCGATTAAGTTTGTACTTGGGCAGTGTCCTTTGACTTGTAACTCCGTATCGTAGAAAAACATTGCCGCGACAAGGAAAGTGTCCACAGAAAAACCAGTCTCGAGTCTCTCAAACGGATTTAATCTCTCTCTCTCTCTCTCTCTCTTCTCTTCCCAACACTCGACAAGCAGCTCGCAGAAAAACCAGTCTTCTCCTGAGGCGCTCGAATGGCGAATCCAAAGGAAGTAGAGCTCTTGGGGTTCTGGTTCAGCCCCTTCGTGCGGAGGGTGGAGTGGGCATTGAAGCTCAAGGGCATAGCCTACGACTACATTGAGGAAGACATCCTCAACAAGAGCGCTCTGCTTCTGCGGCTCAACCCTGTTCACCAGAAAGTCCCTGTCCTCGTCCATGGAGGCAGAGTGGTCTGCGAGTCTTTCCTCATCCTCGAGTACATCGACGAGACATGGAAGCAGAACCCTCTGCTCCCTCGAGATCCTTATGACAGAGCCATGGCTCGATTCTGTGCTTCAGTCGCAGAAGGCCAGGTAAAGTTTCTTTTTCTCCTTTTGGGTCCTCTCTTTCGTTCTTTGAGGAAGACAATAGGAGCGGGGGTCTCGATTTTCTTGATAGATCGTGTGAAAATTGTGTAGTTTGGCTGGGGAATTTGCTGGTCGACTTGATCATCGGGCATTTCTCTTTCGCCTGTGAATGAAACCCAGTGTCAGAAACTGCACCTCTTCCTTTCTCCACGCGGAGAATAGCTTGCTTGCTCTTGTTTTCCTCATGAGTTGAGCTTTGAGATTGTCTGGATCGTAATAGTGTGGTTTATGAGTTACTCTGTTCCTGTGTATGACTTCGCTCTGTCTTAGATTGTTGTTCCCTGCGCAAATGGACACTTGAAAATCCCATTGTCCACGAGTGAGATTGCAAATGGATACCATTGCCTTCACTATGAGTTTAACTGGACATTGCATTTGGATTCAGTATGCTAAACAATAGAAGAAGAGGCCAAAAGGATCCGCTATTTCTAAGGCAAATTAGTTCCAATTTCCAAACGGTTTTTACCAGAGTATTCTAGGGAAAATCTTGGGGGCCTGGTCTGGCACTGAGGACCGAAACATTTAACCCGTTTTGCGAACTGTTGATTCAAATGTGGTTCTCGAAAGCATCCGATGCAAAATGTGCTCATAGTTCAGATGTGAATCAAAAATTTGTAACTTCTTAACTTTTAGTCGAGCCCGCCTCCAGCTCTTGCATAAGAAATTTATACCTCAACGATCCAATACAATTCTTTGGTCTTGATCCTGCAGCTTTTTGAGAATGCTTGGAATGCTGCGTGCTCTGAGGGAGAGGAAAAGGAAAGAGCCACAAAACTAGCCACCGAAGCTTTGGGACACATTGAGGGAGTTATCAAAGGCAAAGCCTTCTTTGGTGGTGAAGGAATTGGGTACTTGGACCTTGCAATCGGCTGGATCGCTTACTTGCTGCCCGTTTGGGACGAGGTCGGTTCGATGAAGATCTTCGACCCGGCAACGTTCCCAGCCACCGCGGCATGGACTGGCAGGTTCATCGAGCACCCTGTTATCAAGGAAAACTTGCCACCGAGGGACAAAGCGGTGGTCTATTGTCGCCAGAAGCGCAGCCAAATGTTGGCTTCCAAGAGTCATGCCTAAGCCAAGATAGTTATAAGCGAAGGTTCGGTTCTAGTTCATATATAGCATAAAGTGATAGCTGAACAATGAGCAAATAATGGTTATGTGCTGGATGGAACCAAATATTTCTGTATATACAACTTAATGGAATGGGCTGTATTTTTCTTTTCATCTAATATGGTTTTTTGGCATGAAAATAATGTGAATGTGGCGAGCATCAATTACTTTTGAGATCATTAAATTATTTACCTTTCTTATCAATGTTTTGAATATGTCAATTATTGTATAAAATTCCCGACCTTTTATTTAAGCGACATATCACTTTCTTCGGTCTCAGACACCAACTCTCAAATAAGTTACTCATTACCGATGTTTGTGTACTTTTCAAAATTTATCAAACTTATTATTGAATTACCATTTTTATTTATCTTATTTGCTGAAATTTTAAATTCACTAATTATATTAGAAATTATTAACCTCAAATAGAATGATTATCAATTTTTCTCCCACTAAGTTATTAAATAGATATGTGTTATTAGCTCCTATTTAAATCAGTTATCAATGTTCCTTTGTTTTGTTTAAATGTATTAACTTCTCTTATCTAACAAGAAAAACAAACTTCTCTATCTGTTATCAACTTTTATCTATTTTACATTTACCAACTATCCTTTATTTGTATTTACAAATTTTCTTGATTATTTATCAATTAATTTTGAGTTACTAAATCTCATTTGAGTTTTTTACCAATGTTTATTTATTTTAATTAAATTTTTTACCTTGCTTACCAATTTTAAAATTTATCAAATTTTTTGAAATTACCAACCTTAATTGAAATTTTAAAAAATCAAAAGTCAATAACTCAATAAAATAATTGATAAATTTGAAAAAAAAATCGGTATAATCCAATACTAGACGATAATTAGTTTGACAAAAATTGATAAACCACTCTAATTTAGAGTATATTTGATATCAACCCCAAAAATTTAAAAGCGTTTATAAGTTACATAAATAAAATTTGATCAATTAATACTAAAAATGGCAGTTGCACTCTCTCTCGTGTAACTTACCAATTGAAACAAAAAATTATCAGTTATATTTCTTAGCAATAATTTTCGATACTCAATAGCATCGGTACCGGAAAAAAATTCGTATATTTTGACTGAAAAACAATAGAATTCTACGGAGATTACTTAACAACATCAAAAATCCCTCATTTGTGAATCCAACTGACGTCTGAAATAAGACATCTAAGATGAGATTTGTTCAGAAGGGTAAAGGTACGCATTATTGCTTAACTCATAGGTTAAACTTGCATACATATTTATCCCGCATTTACACAAAAGCATAATCGATACGTGATAGCATCATAAACCATACTAAGCTTAAGCTTCCAGTCACTTAGGGATCCCTAGTCCCTCTCGTCCGAGGAGATACGCATTATTTCGCATTTCATGCTACTTGCCTCAAGCTTGCTTTAGTACACTCACTACCACAGCCTCAATCCTCCATCCTCCATCCCTCTTTGTGATGACCTAGACCCCGGGCTCAACACTGCAAACTCCTCTCTCGAGTACTTTAACCTCCGGGCCTCCTCCCTCGAGACGTCATATGAGTTCATCACCACCTCCTCCGGTAGGCTCCGGATCACCGATAGCCGCCCTGCCAGCGAGCTAACCATCGCGTTATCGTTGGTCCGGAAGGAGACGTACTCAAACCCCTCTGAGCCCGCCTTCTTCACCACCGCAAAGTTCTGGGGCACCACCAGGAGCTGGCCCTCCTGGAGCTGCCCGTCGAAGACTGTATTTGCCGAGTCATCGACAATCTGGATCCTGCCGCTGCCCCGGGTGACGTAGATCACACCGTGGCAGTTCATGTGGTAATGTGGCGCCACAATAGCATCCTGCAAATGATTAGCTAGTGAGCAAAAATGTTAATATGAATATCACCATGAGGGAATATAATGAGCACCACACGTGAATAACTTTCCTCTTATTCATTGAGACTCAAATGTCAAACTACATATGATTCTTCTAATTCTCATTATTAAGGTTGGGCACTGCGTCCCATCCAATCTTTAATTTATTAAGACTCGAAAACACCTCATTAGTGACTCAGGAAACAGAGTCGACAATTCTCTGTGGACCTGACACATGAATGTGTGTGTTTGATGAGTTCTAGTGAGCAATTTGATCAGTAAAATTTTGTGTATGTACTAAAAATTTTGTTGAACAGTTCAAATCTGCAATACACGAAACAGATTCGTTAAATAACATTTGCTAGTAGTATATATTCGAAAGTCTTTCTTGAAACCTTACCCTGTAGAGAACAGCCCTCGTAGCGCTGAGTCCAATGAAGCTGAGAATGGGAAGACTGAAGCTGTTGAGCGTGGTGAACCGCCCTCCGCGAGGGTTGTAGATGTCAGCCTTCTCAGGTTTGTTTATGTTCTCTCTCAGCCTCATGGTGCACAGCGTCTCCTCCAAGCCATTGTCTCTCGTCCCTCTCCCTCTCCCTCCTCTCCTCCGCCTCTCTGTCTCCCACTCGCTCTCTCCCTCTTGCTCTCCTTCTCGGTAGCGTGGGCTTACTATTTGGAGCTCATTCTGGACCTCAACGATGTGGCCCCGTTGGTCGTCTTGGCACTTGAGCTTTTGTGCAAGCTCCGTGTCAATGGCGAAGGACTCGCTGAGGATTTGCTCGTCAAAGCCGCTGAAGATGTTGCCAAAGCTCTCTTGCTGGCTGCTGCCCCCTCTTCTTCTTGGCCTCCAGCTTTGACTGCCGCCGCCTTGTTGTTGCTTGCCTTGTTGCGGGTTTCCAGCGAGGAAGAATTTCTGAAAACATATGTGAAAATAAACATTGTCAAAATAATTTTCGTTATACCAAAAAAGGAGTGCCGTAGACTCTTTAAGTATTTGAGTTTATGATATGCATATCAAATATAAATATGGAGTGAGTCACAAAAGACATGCAAATCTGCGTACCTCCATTCGAATGTTACATTAGAGTAGAGTCATATTCGAACAATTTCAATGTACTGTAGGATGTAAATTCCGTTAATTCACCTAGAGTCCTCTCGCTACGTGATGCACCAGAACGCATGTCACGTTCATTGAACCTCTTTCATGCTAAAATTGCTCATATCCGGAACATTCTAAACTTGCATATGCATAGAAAAAGCAAAATTAACTTTCACGAGATTCATGCATCACAATCACATTATTAGCCTCATATAGCAAGAACAACCGATTGTAGCTTATTTTAGATAAACATCAAAGTACTTATCATGTTTGTTTCCCTTACCCTGAAGCTGTGGTCGAGCTGATTCTCTTGGTTGCTGAGGTCAACAACAGAGACTATTACGAGTTCAGACTGATCTTGGTTGTAGATCCAGTGGGTTGCTCCGGCCGGCAATGCGATTATGTCGCCTTCACGGATCTGCTGAACCTTCTGGTGCTGATCCTGGGTCCTCTCTCCCCCCATTTGCCCTCCATACCTCGACTGCGAATATTGTGACCCTCAGGCGATTGGTACGTCTCGGGACAGCCCGGGAACACTACTCCTTGGAATCCCCTTCCTAGGACATCATGTCTTATTGATTTAGATGGATAACTATGAGAAAGAGAGCTGATAAAAAAAAAATGAGAAACTGTTGCTTTATCGAGTTAACTATTTCCGAATCTGGTTTTTCGTAATTAGTGTCACAATTTTGCTGGACTGAGTTTCATTTACAAACTTGTCTAGCAAATAATAAAATGGTCACATGCACGCCCAATCAAAGTAAGAATAAGCCAATAAAATCATACTCTATATTGCATGCATGCCATTTCTTTGGGTGGTTCCCACAGAAAAAGAAAAAATCTGTATTTTACCTTGAACGACATACATAAGCTCCGGCGCATTAGTGAACGCCGGCAAAAAGAGCCCCCGCTTCTGGATGATGTGGCGGACCACCGCCACGCCAGCGCACTGGAGCTGGTCCTCATCCTCATCCCACAGCTCGGAGACCCCAGCCTCAGCCTCGATCCGACGGCTCGGCTCAAGCGTGTCGAGCCTCTCGATCTGGCACTCACCACCCCGGAAACGGTGCTGTTGCTCGCCCTGGCTCCGCGACGTCACCTGCTCGATCTGGGCATAGCACGAGGCGCATTGCAAGAGAAGCACGAAGGCAAGAACATTTATCGTCTTCGTAGCCATAACTTTCAGGGACAGAGAGAGAGAGAATTCGAAGTGAAGAGTTTGAAGTTTTGGGGGGTTATTATTTATAGGAGGGAGATTTCAAGACGTGGCGAGAGGTTGGCGAGATGGTTTGCATGTGGATATGCCTTGATTCGTTGCATTGCTGGGCGGAGCGTGGCCGGTTTACACATAAGGCTCGAGGTTGTGATATGTGGCAGCGATGCTCTGAGAAGTGCAGTGCATGCATGGCTCGGCCTCGTTCGTATCAATGAACGTACATGCACTCTTTCCATCCGTCGTCCTTTGCTTTGGCATACATGTCCGTCCGTTGTTTCCAGCCGTGTCCCGGATCATATTTAGTTCATCGACTTCACATGGTGAATTCCTTCGTCTCTGGCTAATGAATCAGATCAATTGCAGCCATTAATCTTGTCGATCATGCTTGCTCTATCTAGAGATCTCGCACAATCAACGGTTAGAATTGCACTCGGTCCATCGATCCGAGTCTACGTAAGTGTAAATTGATTTTACAAAATTAGGCCAATCACTTTTCATATGGAGTGTTCCTTGCTAACATAAGTTTCTCCACTGGGGTTGAATCGATCCATCAAATCTCGAGGTGAGATGTTAATGACTGAAAATGCTAGAATATAATTGAGATTTGACTTCAAATTTGAATATGGAACACATGTTGTGACAGGCATTTATAAAAATGCATAGCCATAACATGAAATCATGGGAGTTCATAATTTTAAGAAAGTGGATTTAAACCTAACTAATGGACACTTGGCACCAGCCGTCAATTTTTTAACATTTTATTACAATTATCAGAATCTAGTGTAAACTTAGCTGTCTTACATTATTTTTTATTTCCAATTAATCTATAGAGGGTTTCATACTATGACGTGAAACGTCAACTCGTCGATCAAACGAAGGCCCCATCCATCTGGAGCTTTTGGCTATGAATTATATCTAAAATGCGGAAGGGTGATTTGGTTTTGGTTATTAATGAAGTAGAAAGCTAAGTTGGTTTGGTTTTGGGCATTTCACAGCAGAGGTCTCAGGTTCAAAACTCCGCAGCTGCTAACATGTCTTAAATGGGGGCCATGGTAGTGGGGTCCTATGCTAGCTTTTCCTCAAATATTGACACTTGATCCGAGGTGCACCGCGCACTGTAAGAGCCATGAGTTGGTGATTAGCATAAGCAAAAATCGGGTCCGACGGATCTTGGGTCACCAAAAAAAAAGACTAATAAATGTTGTCTGAAATCTGAAGTCTTATATCCAAACTATAAATTTAGTGTGCAAAGAATTAGATTCTAATTCTACCCTTAACTTTTTTGTTTCCATAAAAACCCTCAATTTTAAGTTTAGTCCAAATTTACCCTAAACTTTTTTGCCTCATAAAAATCATGAACTTTTATTTGATTCCTAAATTTGCTCTTGTTATTTCTCCATACAAAATTTATCTTGATAATCGAGAGAAGGAAAACTCTTGAGTGCGAGCTCTCCAATCATGAGAGATGGAAGACTTCCAAACACAAGAGATTGAGTATTGAATGTAAAATCAAAGATCCCTAAGCAAGATGGAAGGGAGACTATGTTCAAAGTAAGACCAATCAAATAAGACCAACTCTAATTGCTCTAACTTTTATTCATATCCACGAAAACGTTATTTGAGCTTATGTGGAAATTCATCTTAAAAAGATGTCTTCTTGAATCTGAAGTTTAGGATAAAACTAGAGAAATGATGTGGAAATGCCACATTACTAAGAGCGATTTTGGATGGAATATTAATAGAGGCAAATATGAGACTCAAGCAAACGTTGATGATTTTTATAAGACAAAAAAAAAAAGTTTAGGTTAGAATAATCTAAATTTGATAGTTTTTTATGAGATAAAAGAAAGTTTAGGGTGGAAATGGAACATGACTAGAAATTGATGGTTCTTTACTAAATGAAAACAAAATAGGGTAAAATTGGGATGGCGCTAAAGTTGAAGGCTTTTTAGGGTATTAAGCCACCATTTTATGTCTCTATCTCAACAATTATGCTTCATTTAGCCCAAAATTGATAATGTGGATGAACCCCTCCAAATCATTTTTATGTCTCTATCTCAACAATTATGCTTCATTTAGCCCAAATTTGATAATGTGGATGCCAACCGTTCTATACAAGGTATGAACGAACGTGGAAAATTTTTGCAATTTTTGAATTTTTTATTAATCTTTTTTTTCTTTTCTTTTCTTTGATTGGTAAGACTGGCACGGGCCGTTGACAATCAATCGAGAGGGCTTAACTATCTACACGTGAGAGTCGTGAAGCCTCTGCCAGCCACATCAAACACCATTATAAACTATCAAAACCTATAACGTAGGCCGTCAGTTTTTACCACTTCATCTTAATTACCTCCTGCAGAGCCATCCTCAGCTTGCTGGTTTTCTTCTCAAACTACCATGATCAATTTTAAGGGGGATTCCAATCTAGTGGTATGAAAGCGGTAATTCGATCCGACCCTACTAATTACCATCTCCACATTGTAAGTATTGATTTAAATCCAACCCCCATGGACGTGAAAATGGTAAGAAATTCACTAAACAAGAGAAGTACAAGACTTCCAACACGTGGAAGCAAACAAGGAAGCGCGCCAATGTCTCACTCCCTCCTCTTTTGAGCTACAAACCTTCCTAAACTCACTCTCTCTCTCTCTCTCTCTCCTTCCTAAACTCTCTCTGTCTCTCTGTCTCTCTGTCTCTCTCTGTCTCATTCGTGTTTGGCTTCCATTTTGAAAGAAATTTTTTTTTTCTTTGCTGCTGACATAGGGCAATTTGAAGGAAAGAGAAATCTTATACCTAGACACTTTTCTGGGTACTTTTGATCATCGTGAGTCAATTGTTCTTGATGCAGCAAAATCATCGATCGTTGTCGGTGATCAAGAATTGAGGCAACTTTCTATGAGAGGCCAAAGGACACAAAACATATGCATCTATGAGGACTAGATCGCCGAAGCCACCGCACCTGATGCAGTTGTTGTCGCGCTCGCTCCTCCGACGGTTTCCTCGCGGTTGTTTCAGATGGAATGGCAGATCCTGTTAATTATGGCAACCCGGAGCGCGACATCGAGCAAGTGGGTCCTCTTGCTTTTTCTTCGTCAATGGCAGATTTTTCGGTTGATGTTGATCTCTTCCTCAGAAATTCTGATTAACAAATCTCTGTCATCTTTCCGAATGTTTCTCCGATTAATTTATCATTAGTAGGCAAATCAGATGGATTTCAATGGCTTTTCAAGGTCCAAAATGCGGAATATGTTCTATATCTAGCCTTCTTTCTCGGTCCTGCCCTGTATAATTTATAGCACAATTCATGATCGACATTGGCAAGCGTATTTGAGAAGCATTTGTTGGTAGAAAACGCAAGTGAAATAGGAATTTTGTGCGCAGAGGAAAGAGGATTTATGAACTTCGTTATCAAGAATTCGGGTACGAGTTTGACAGATAATTTTATATTGAAGCTCTTTCCAGTTTTGTATAAGCAGAAAGTTCACGTCAAAATTTGCAACGCCAAATTACTGTCTAAAAGAGAATTTTCCGATCGTATGATGGAGAATATTAGAATTATAGATATTAGAATTATCCTATGCAAAATATGTGTAATTGCTTGACGTTGTGAGAAATTCTTTTGCTGTTGATGCTCCTCATGATTGAACTTATTTCCATTTCCATTTGTTGAAGGCACTCACTGCTTTGAAAAAAGGTACTCAATTAATCAAGTACAGCAGAAAGGGAAAGCCAAAGTTTTGCCCGTTTAGAATTTCACCGGTGAGTCAGTCATTTTCCGAGCAATTTCTTCTGGCATTTTGATTTCTTAGTGATGACCTCACATAATCGGTTCAACATATCTCAAGATGATGTTCTCATTGAAATGATTTTGAACTGTAACAACAATATAGCAGAGAAACAGGAAAACTGGTATTTTAGCGATCTTGCTTTTGCTAGAAGCATGTTCAGACAATCTTATTGACGTGTATTTCCTAAGGTCACGCATGCAATTATGCTACATGGTACAGTTAGATCTTATATGGTTAATCAGCATTAGCTATAAGTTCTTGAAGGTACCTGCCAGGTCAAGTAGATGAATAATTTACAGCTTTACTGCCAAGCAGGACGAAACAACTTTGATCTGGTACTCACATGGAGAGGAACGGACTCTGAAATTGGCTTCGGTTTCACGGATAATTCCAGGACAGAGAACTGTGAGTTAACTTTGTATCTTAGCTCAACCGCAAGATGAATGGCCTAAGAATTATGTTCACTTCAATTTCAGGGATTTTTCACTGTTTGATCGTTAATCAAATCAGTTCTCATGTGACATATTGTAGGCTGTTTTCAGAAGGTACTTGCGCCCGGAGAAGGATTACCTGTCGTTCTCACTTCTATATAATAACTCTGAAAGATCTCTTGATTTGGTCAGTCATTCATGCTAAATTATAACATCAAAGCAACTTCTTTTTATCACATCCAATTGAGCTTTGAATCTAATGGCGATGTTGTTGATCATAGATTTGTAAGGACAAAGTTGAGGCGGAGGTGTGGTTATCTGGGCTTAAGGCAATAATTCCCACTGGAAAAGACCGTAGGCGCACCAGAAGTGAAATCCCAGATGTGAGAACACATATATTTGAATGAGAAATTCCTCCTAGTGCCATTTTATTAGCCTTATTCTCACCTTTTATTTTTTTTTAACTCTGCAGTTGCATAACGGCGGCGAATTAGGTCCAAGTGGTCGACCATTTGGCGCAACATTCGAGTACACTTCAAGTATTACTCGTGGCAGAGTCTCCATTGATCTGAATCCTCGTGAATCTTCTGTGAGTTTGGCGAGCTCAGATGTGGGTTCTGAACGTGCAAATATGCAACTGAGAACAAGTGCAGGAGATGGTTTCAGAATTAGTGTTTCAAGCACTCCTAGCTGTTCAAGCGGTGGGTCTGGGCAAGATGATATTGAGTCACTAGGAGATGTTTATGTCTGGGGAGAAATTTGGAGCGATGGGCCCGATCACGGATCTGCAAGTTCCCCGAGGAAAATCGATGTCTTGACTCCTCGGCCTTTAGAATCAAATGTAGTTCTTGATGTTCATCAGATTGCTTGCGGGACACGCCATGTGGCCCTTGTGACAAGGCAGGGCGAGGTTTTCACATGGGGTGAGGAATCTGGGGGAAGGCTTGGTCATGGGAGCGAGAGGGATTTTAGCCGTCCCCATCTCGTCGAATTCTTAGCAGTCACGAATGTGGACTCTGTTGCCTGCGGCGAGTATCACACATGCGCAGTGTCTATCTCCGGCGATCTCTTCAGTTGGGGTGATGGGACTCACAATGCGGGGCTTCTCGGTCACAGCACTCATGTTAGCCATTGGCTACCAAAAAGAGTGTCCGGCATAATGGAAGGAGTTCAAGTCCTGTCAGTCGCATGCGGGAGCTGGCATACGGCATTGGCGACTTCCGCGGGAAGTTGTACACCTTTGGCGACGGGACATTCGGCATGTTGGGCCATGGGGATCGCGAGAGTGTCTCTTATCCTAAAGAGGTTCAGCTGCTGAGCGGATTGAAGACCATCAAGGTCGCCTGTGGGGTGTGGCACACCGCAGCAATCGTGGAAGTGATGATGAGCCAGTCATCCGGCGGCAACATCTCGTCGAGGAAGCTGTTCACATGGGGAGACGGCGACAAATACCGTTTAGGACATGGGAACAAGGACACTTACTTGCTCCCTACTTGTGTATCCGCACTGATCGATTATAACTTCCACCAACTAGCGTGCGGGCACACGATGACCATCGCCCTAACGACATCGGGCCATGTCTTCACCATGGGGAGCACGTCGTACGGCCAGCTGGGTAATCCAAATTCGGAAGGGAAGCTACCTTGCCTGGTGCAAGACAAATTAGTCGGTGAGTTCGTCGAAGAGATCTCTTGTGGGGCATTTCATGTGGCCGTCTTGACCTCGAGAAGCGAAGTGTACACTTGGGGAAGAGGCGCTAATGGTCGACTGGGTCACGGGGACGTTGACGATCGGAAAATCCCCACCATGGTCGAAGCGCTTAGGGATCGGCACGTGAAGAACATATCTTGCGGCTCGAATTTCACAGCCAGCATATGCATCCACAAATGGGTATCCGGAGCGGATCAATCCGTGTGCACCGGCTGTCGTCAAGCGTTCGGTTTCACTAGGAAGAGACACAACTGCTATAACTGCGGCTTGGTTCATTGTCACGCTTGCAGTTCAAAAAAGGCATTGAAGGCGGCACTAGCACCTACTCCGGGAAAGCCACATAGGGTTTGCGACGCCTGTTATGCAAAACTAAAAAATGCTGAAAGCGGCAACATGTCCTATATGAAAGGAAAAGCCAACACCATGCGACAGTCGATCGATACTTGGGAGAAAATGGACAGAGGCAGTGTAAAGTCCTCGAGAATCCTGCTTTCTCCAACCATCGAGCCAGTCAAGTACATCGAGGTGAAACCAGGGAAACCAGGGGCTAAAGCCGAGCCCTCTGTGATACGAGCTTCCCAAGTGCCATCGCTCTTGCAATTGAAAGATATCGCGTTCCCCAGCTCGTTGAGCGCTCTGCAAAGTGCTCTTAAGCCAGTAGCTACTAGTTATACACCGCCTCAGTCAGCCCCCAACTCCAGATCCGCTTCGCCGTACTCAAGGAGACCAAGCCCTCCACGATCCACCACGCCCGTTTTTTCTAGAAGTGTGGTCGACAGTCTCAGTAAAACCAATGAATATTTGAATCAAGAAATAACGAAGCTACACAACCAGGTATACCAAACAAATACAGAACACAGCAATGCCAATTTTTTGCCCACTGTCTGTAATGTTATTCTTTTTTTGTGCTCCTTCAGGTTAGAACTTTAAAACAAAGGTGTGATTTACAAGACATGGAGATAAAGAAACTGCATAAAGACGCTAAAGGAGCTGCTCTTAAGGCTGCACAAGAGTCTGCTCAATTTACCAAAGCCAGGGAAGTCGTCAATTCCGTTGCGACTCAGGTATGCACAAAACCATGTACTTCACAGTACTTCAGAAAGAAAGCATCCATCTTATTCCTGGTCTTTGTGTATGTTCACGACATGAATTGGTATTCAAAAAGAAAGCGTGGAAATGTATTGCCTATTTATCAGATGTGAAACTGAATTCCACTAACATGCATTCCTTTACCAACTTCAGTTGAAGGAGATAATGGAGAATCCACCGCCCGAGTCTCACAATGATGAGAAGTTCAGCACGCTGTATGCTCAGGTCGAGACGTTTCTTCATACGGAAGCCATGCCTGAGAATTCATCTTCCTTGTCAGTAAATGTGGACAGTGATCGGCATCAATTAAGCGTGGATCAAGCTGATACAGTGGGTATGAATGACTCTTTGAATGAAAATCAGACTGGCACAAACGAGGATAGCGTTGCCTCATCAATGCAAGGAGCCATACCTCAACAGAACACAGAGAACACCTCGAACCCCAAGCCATCCTCGGTCACAAGGAAAGATGGGCTCTCACAAATGATTGAACAATTCGAACCTGGTGTCTACATTACTGTAGATGCACTTCCTAATGGTGTCAAGGCTTTCAAGCGAGTCCGATTCAGGTGCAAATATATATTTCTTGTTCTCTATCAGATTTGCATGTCACCAGATATTTAGGATCCTCTTAACTTGAATTCTCAAGACAATAAAAAATAAATCTAATTTGTAATGTTTCGGTCTGTGAAATTTTTTCTATTTAAACACAATGATCTCTGTTACAGCAAAAGGAGATTTGCTGAGCAGCAAGCAGAAGAATGGTGGAACAATAACAAAGATAGGGTGTTTAAGAAGTACCCGCCATTGATGACGAGCATCAGCCATGCGGGAACATCTAGCAATCCATTAAATGCCGGAGAAAGTAACGACGCTGCTCAATCTTCAGGATATTGATTCATTTATGTTCCTTTCCTTGGACTGTAGGATGCTGATATTAATTCAGGATTAACTTGTAGAGGGAAAAAGAGAATCCGAAATATATTAGGCAACAAGCACAGTGCATCCCTGAAGTAGTTTGGCCCCAAATTATGAACATGGGTTGATAGAGAATTATCAGATAGATACTCTCAGAAATAGCATCCTTTGCAGTTCCTTCAACACTTAGTTGTTGAACCCTTTGGGTCTGGCCCTTTTTCCCCCTTCCTGTGTGTGTTTTTGATAGCTGTAATTGTAGGTATAAAAGAGTGTTATTTGTGCAGGTACCACCTGCAATTTGTCTACTTATGTTAGCATCTTTTCATTTTATTTTCTGTTCACATCAAATAGGAAGAATGTACTTTCCCAACTGATTGTTCTACTGCATGTTTGTTATTGGGGGACAAATACAACATTGTCCTTCTAAGAGAAAACTGCACATAACAGATGGAAAACACAAGAACTTCAACATTGCTATTCAACCCAAAATTTCATTATAAATTAGCTATATGCTCAAAAGAGGCAAACCAGTTCATTCACTTGACCCCCCAAAGGAATGCCTTTTGCGGGTATTTGCGCAGGAAACAGGAGGCATGGAAATATGGACACCCCAGCAAAAGGGAGTAATCCCAAATATCAAATCCCTTCTCCTTCACATGCACAAAATGTTATAGTTTCCATTGACATGAAATAATTATATACCATACTTTTGCAGGTTATTTCATGTACCTTCAAATTGCGGGCCCTCAGTGGCCATGCCCCTAGATTAGTAAAAGAGATACCCTCTTTTAAAAGAACAAGTCCAACACAAAGAAATACGAACACAAACCACCGTTCAGGGCTACCACATCTCCAATTACCCGGAAATGCGCCATGATCGGCCTCGCCAGAGGCACTGCCCTTAGGCCGCATGCGTGAACCATGGTCCGTGAGATCGGATGTCCCAGATACATTTAGTTACAAGCGCGCAGTAACACGGTATAATTCCTCGCGACACACTTTTACCCCCTCCCAACAGAACATCACATGCAGATACTGTACAAGGTTGGCCCATCTTGTAGTTTTTGGTCCTCCCAATGGAATCATATCATATAAAAATTCTCGAACTTGTAACCCTAAAATATGAAATCCGTGCTGTAAAGCCGGTTGGGCGTCGCTCGGCAGGAGCCAGTCGCCGAATCTGATCGTGACATTGTCAAAAAGGCACCGAAACTGCGTTGCCACTTCATCTCGGGCCAACAAATGCCGACCCTGGAAACATTGGGCATCGGTAAAGCCCCTCCAATCGGATATAGGCTTTAGAAAATCAAGGCTTTGCTTATCTACAGAAACTCCATTATGGCGAGTTGCTGTATACAGGAATGGGGAAGCCAGTTGTTTCATAGTACGCAATGAATGGTGTGTGGCGCACATTCCTTGGACGACTTTAAAGTGTTCGTTGAAAGATTATGCTATTTTTTTTTCCCTGTTCCTCGTTTTGCTTCTCCAGATTACAACCAGTCAGTGCAACAGGACGGTTTGGCTTGATCTCTCTCTCTGCTTTCCCCTTTTTTTTTTTTTCATCTTTCTCTTTTTCTTTTTTCCAAAGTCGTACGACTTGCTAGACGAGAGATAATTTGGTATACAGATAAAGTTACCATCTGATATATCACAATCAAGCATGCGAGGATCGAAAGAAATTGCTTGATATTTCATTAACAAGGATCGGTATCCCGAGATTATCTTTAGCAAACCCACAACATCGGTATCTTTTTTTAAACTCTTATCAATTTGGTGGTAAAAATGCTTGATATGTTCCTTCCATTATGCGTTATCCTTGTTTAATATAATTGGGTTGGTTTTTGGAGAAAAATTTGAGAAAATGCTAAACAATTTAGTTTAAAGGGTTTCTCAAAATATAAATAGTGTTTTGTAAAGTGTAATATAAAAGATTATCAAGGAACAACTTTGGTCAAGTAGTGTTTGAAAAAATCACACTTATAAAGGACTTTTCTTTAATAAAAAATAAAAATGAAGTCGAACTCTTTGTTAGACACGAGGAAGCTAGATTTGGCTAGATTTGGCATTGCTAGCGTCACCCATGGTCATGTGAACTTGGTGAGGGTCACCAGCACCAAATCTAGCTCAACGTCGCTAGGCAAAAGACAGTGAGGACATTTTCAAAATTGAGAAAATTTAACAAGGGAAAATTTTGAAAAAAGAAATATGTTAGCATTCCAAAAGTCTAAAACTCTTATGGACCTACGCAGGGTTAAGGCACATATAAAGGGTTTTTATAATACAATTGCATCTCTCCAAAATTCTCCAAAAAAATTGTCAAAATGGTAGTTGCATTTGTCCTTATGACATTTATTGCAAACATCATTAGATATATAAGCACTCAAAACAAGACAACTCAATGCAAGTGAAAATGAAGATTGCTACTTTAATCGATTCAACAGGGCTCAATTGAGAAAATTCAAAATTACGAAGGACTATTGATGCCAACAAACAATTACAAACTTTGATTAGATATGCAAAGCTACGTTTGGTTTTTCAGATTTGAATTGGAATAGGATAAGATAAGGTCATATTAAAAATTCTCCAAATATCCTCCGGATTATAGAAAATCTCATCACATATTTAGTGCAATATAAACATAGGATAAAAATCTTTGAAAATCTAAACTGTCTAACACAATCTCCCGCAATATCCAGATCTCACCGCTTGAGCTCTCTCAAAGGGATCTCAAAACCACTCTCTCTTGCTCCTCCGGTTCGTGTCCGCCATCATCAATTTCACCAAACGCACTGTCAGCTCTATCGCTAGACCGTAGTCCTCCCTCAGCTTCACCGGATCAGAGGCGATTTGGGCATCAGCAAAGAAGAGCCTCAGGTCGTCCAGGGCGTTGTGAAGTGACCAATGAGGTAGTCATCATGGCGATATGATCTGGAAAGTATCGACACTCTTTAAGAGCTTTTGTATCGTATCCAACACTCCAACACACTCTGATATGTTCTAACACGCAATCAACAGGTATAAAAAAATCTGACACAATTAATTCCCCCAACACATTTCGACATGCGAGTTTAGAATACCGATACACACATGGTTAATTTTAAAAAATTTCAAAAACTGAGAGGTCAAAATGTGGGTGTGGGTATCAAAATATAATAAAATAATAATAAAAATTATGAAGGGGAAAAGAAGAAAAACCTAGTCTTCTCTTCTAACTCTTATTTTCCACAACTCATGATTTTAAGTATAAATTCATTCTAGACTTTCTAATTAGATTTTAAGTGACAAATTTACCAAAAAATTTTTTTCATTCTAAAGACATTTATGACAAATTTCTAATTATTAATTTATTTGTGAATTTGATTAATCAAAAAAATCACAAAAATCGTAAATTTAAATAATCAAATTAGTATAAAAATCATAATTTATCGAAAACTAACAGAGGGTAAATTTGTTACAAGTGTACTGGTTTAGGGTTTTTGTATTAACCCTTCTAATTATTAATTTATGAATTTGAATCAAATTAATTTATTTAAAAATCATAAAAATGATAATTTATCATGTATGTATAAAATATACATTTAATATATAATATACAACGTATCAAAATTCTTTATTTTTTAAGAAATTATGTGTGTTGTGTCGTGTCGTGTTGCATATTGTATGCCAATGTCGGTGCTACTTAAGATCTAGTAAACGAATGGCTATTGGGGAGGTGGTCCTCACTTGTTGGTCGATGAAGCGAGATGCTCACTCCATCATTTCATTGTTGAAAGAAAATTGTAAAGTTATTTAAAAAAAAAAAATTATCCCATCCAAGTTTATCCCACCCCCTAATTAGGATATTTCATCCTACATTTTATCCATATATATCCAGATTTATCCAATCTAGATGATGTCACCAAATACCAAATAGGGTTTTTTTTCCAGATTACGCAGCCAAATTGTATGACAAAATATGGACTTGTCTTTTGCTGACAATAACACTTATGTCTTATTGTTTTTATCATAAACTATAGTCCTCATGTTGAAGCCTATTTTTTTGCAATTGCTCCGGCGCTCGCATTCATGTTTCATTATAATTTATATAGCAAGAGGATAAATCTTACTACCCTTTGTAAATTTTACATTTTTCACCGTTGATATGAGTAATTAGTTACTTCCTAGTAATTTAATTACTTATATCACCATGATAGATGCGCAATGTATGAAAGTCTCATTGTCGATTCATCCTCTCGGTAATTTGTACATGAAAGTAAAACAAAACACTTTTTCACATAGAAGCACGATTTGAATGGCTATGGATAAGATTGATTATTTCAAAAGCCAATATATTTCATTATCTTTGAAAGCAAAACAAAAATTTGAATTTCTTAGTAAGAAAAGTTATTCCGATTATCTTTAACTTTAGATTAATAGGTGGAAATCTTGAGGTTGAATTGAATATTTAGAATAAAATTTGGAACCTGTGGAGGCATTCCATTCCGGATTGACCTATATATGTTAGCTATCTTTATTTTTAGATTTTTTTTTTTTTTTTGGTCGGATCTTTACTTTTAGATTAATAGGTGGAAATCTTTAGGCTAAATTGAATAGTTAGAATAAAATTTGGATGAAATCACCTGAAAGCGAAAAAAAATGGAATCACCATTCCATTTTGTATTATTTCACATTTTTCATTTTTTCAGAGCCAAATGAAAAAATTCATGTTTCATTGCATCTTTATTTATAAACAAAGAAATCGAGATCCCCATCATATTCCATTCCATCAATAAATCTCTTGTTTCATTTCATTCCGTTTCAATTGAAATTGGTGTACGTAAACATTTCTTTTTGTCCCCATACATAAACAATCAAAATTGTGAAAATAATAAGAATCATATTGGGACTTTATATAGTTGTATGTTAAGAGAGGGTGTTATCTTTTCCTCCGGACAAACTAATAGTCTTTTCCTACTGATATTTTTTTTTTTTTTTTTTTGTACCTTTGGTGTAATAATTGACATATAAAAAGTACCATGGGAAAGACAAGGAAATATGGTACCAGTGGTAATAAATCTTTTCACTTCTCGTGGAGAAATCGAAATTCCTCTTTTATTTTTTTATCTGAAATTCGTCGAGAAGCGCGTGAAATCTTCTAAGTACACCGTTATTGAAATACCCATATATGATATTGATATAGATATATCATGGGCACATGATGCGTATGAACATAAAATACCTCTCTCTTACGCGACTTCTACATCCTCCTTCCACAAAAGCCCTAAGGAAGCTCCACTTCCTTCCACTGCAAATTTTCGCTTTCTCTCTCCTCATTGTGCTTCTGCTTGAACTTTTTTCATTAGCAAAAGCTTCTAACATCAAGCCTATCTCTCAAGCTTTCGAGGATTTACCAAAGAAAAGATTGAAAGAAACCTTGTAAGAAAGAGAAAAAGGAGGAACTTGCTCTCCTCTCTCTCTCTCTCTCTCTCTCTCTCTCATGGGTTAGCTGAATCTGATCCATCTTCAAGAAGGTTTTTGTTTCTCTTTCTTGAGTCTTGGGTAAGGAACTTCAGTACTAATAAAAGCATCTTCGACCTTGTCTTGAAGTGCTTGAGCTCAGTCCTATCGTTGATCCATCGCTCGCTCGAGGGTTTAGTCTTGTTGTTTTCCTCATCTAGAGTGAGCAGCAATAACTCTTGAAGCCCAGGCCAGACAAATAAAGCCTCAAAAGATACAAAACAAGTAAGCATCATCGAGAAGAGCGAATAGATCAGAGACATGGATCCAGATTCATTTCAAGACTTGGATTCTTTGAGCACCGACAGTGGAACCCTCAACGATGCCGCCTCTGCCAGTGCCGCTGCAACAAACTACAGCTCCACTGCTGCGGCCGCCAGCTCCTCCTCGTCCTCCTCGCCTGCTGCTCTCAGCCGGTATGAGAACCAGAAGCGGCGAGACTGGAACACTTTCGGGCAGTATCTCCGAACCACCGGCCGCCTCTCTCCCTCTCCAGGTGCAGCGGGGCACATGTGCTTGAGTTCCTCCGGTACCTCGACCAGTTCGGTAAGACCAAGGTCCACACCCAGCTCTGCCCCTTCTTTGGCTACCCGAACCCACCTGCCCCTTGCCCGTGCCCTCTCCGGCAAGCCTGGGGAAGCCTTGACGCACTTGTCGGCCGTCTCCGTGCTGCCTTTGAAGAGAATGGTGGAAACCCTGAGGCCAACCCTTTCGCGGCTAGGGCCGTGAGGCTTTATCTGCGTGAAGTTCGCGATTTGCAATCCAAAGCGAGAGGGGTGAGCTACGAGAAGAAGAAGAGGAAGAGGCCGCCACCACAAGCCCCAGCGCTACCACCATCGAGTGAAGATCAGTGAGGGATATCACGATTAGTGAAACTCTTGCTTAGAATCGGTTCATAAGGATTGAGTTCGCTGAAGTAATTGGGCATGGTGAGTGACACCTTGAAGATGATAGAAGCAAAAATTAATGCACATCTTCTATATGAGAATGTGTTTTTTTTTCCTGCTAGAGAAGTTTCATCATGTGGTAGAATTCCATGTTGTTTTTATTTACATTAGTTAGCTGCACGGAATTGTTTCAGATTTCTTAAAATCTTATGCTTGGTTGGGTGGATCAGTCAATGAAAGAAGGAAGGAATCGGTCGATTAATTAAAATCATGTACTTGATTGGAAATATCTGAAACGAGAACTCTAATTTCTCAATGTACTTGGTGTTTAAGGCTTTATAGCAAGAAATAAATCTCTCAGTTGATGTTATTCTACGTCAATTTCTGTTGACAATTCCTTATTTTGTGCAATACTTAATTTGTTTTGGCATATCATTCTTTTTCTGGGAATGAAAAGCTTGGCAAATACATCAAATCTCATGTCATGTATCTCTTGAATTGTCGTAGTTTATCTTTAAATATAGCATCTATAGTGTGTATGTTGGGTTTTCTATTGTGTTTGGTGATCTTTCTTGCCCTAGATAAATTTAGAAGAACCAGTTAAATTGATCTGAACCCTTACAGCAATCTATAAGGAAGTAATATATCCAAGTTCTTTGGGATCCAACTTGTCATTAGCCCATTAATTTCAAATGAGCAAGTTGAGAAAAAGGTACCCACTTAATTAGCAAAATATATTCAATGCTTGTTGCTTCATCTTCCCAGCTCAGTAAAAGTAGAATGTGTCTTATTCTGTGCCCTATTTATCATGCAAATCTGTCTGCAATTGCTCCATTGTGTCATGTCAAGCCTGGATGTTCCCAAAAGCGGAGATAACATTAAATAAGTGAGGTCCATTCACATGAACCCTTGTACATAAACAGTGAAGAAACAGTCTCTTCCACTTTATCATCCATTAGCGACCTAGTTTTGCAATTTTAACAGGAAAAGCCCTTTTTTCGCGGATTCTCACTTTTTTAGCTGCAATCTGGTGGATGAACTGAATTTAAACCAATGAACATGCAAGAGAGGAGGGTTTGGACCAGCTTTACTATGCCCTTGATCAATCGGGGAATATAAAAGCAAAAAAGTTACGTAAGTTCATGAGTTCCTCATAATAGTCAATCTGCAAATATAGCTATAAAGATTAACAAACTAGTGGTTGCTTGGGAGTTTTCGTTTTTATATTCATGTTGATGTCAATTTTGGACTTAATCCTTGTTATTTCTTTTTCTTTTTCTAGGTCAGAATCATCTACAAGACTAGCTGTTGCAAAATCTATACACTTTGCAAATAGAGGCTATTTTCAGTTTGATTTCATCAATCAGATAGATTCACAAACCATGTATGATCTTTGAAAGGAAAAGGATTTATCCCTAATTATAGCTAATTCTTATGTAGCTTCATTATAAGCAAGAAAGGGGTAGATCTATCCCCATGAGAAAGGAAGAAGAAAGCATACAGTAACATAGAGAGCTTGAATGCATCATCCACATCTTTATTAACTGCTTTATGAATCTGACAATGAAATTTGGACTAGATGTTTAGTGGGGTTTACAGTACCCATCAATAATGTTGAATCTTCAGCAGTAGCATAGAGGAGGAGATTATTTTATCAAATTAGGTTATCATTATGCAATACATATTCGGTATTTTGATGGGGCCCCAAAGATAGTGAAGCATCATTGTCAGATCTTCCCCGAGGGAAAGAAGATAAAGAAATCAACCTGAGCACTAAAATCATCTGAGTTTTTCCTTGGATTCGAAGAAGATCTTGGCCCACTGTAATCTATTGAATAGGATGATAATTTGTTCATTGGTCATACTAATAAAATACATTTTATTAGTATTATTCAGGTGAATCCTATCTCCAAAGAACTGGAAACTAAACACAATTTGACATCAAAAGTCATGGAACTAATTTTGTTTGCAATATTATTACATCTCATCTTATTGAGATACTTTTACAATCGAATTATGCTTGTCTACGGCCTATACCCTTCTTACTTTTGATCTTCTTGTCCAATTTGCTTGTGTTGACCAAAGCATAGCATTTTTTTTAATTTATTTATAAAACGCATTATATGTTGCTAGTGATGCTTCTTGTAGAGATGGGTTTTGAGTGTGGCCATATAGTATTCCACGACACCTTTTTGCAAAAAAAAATGAATTAGCAATAAAGAAATAATAGACTGGTCCACCTGCCGCCCAAACCCCATCAGATAGGCAAGTGAAGAGAATTATATAATACTGTTGCTGCCCAACTCTCAGGCTTTTTCGAGTGGATATACGTCAAATTCAGGTAAAGGTTAAACAGTTAGAAAACAATGAGTACCGTCGCCTTCTCGTGCGACAAGGATGCAAATTTAATATGTATGAGTTGGAAGAATTTTGTGAAACTCTTGATAGATGATTAAAATAAAGTCATACATGAGTTAAAAAGTATGGTACAAGGGATTGAAATCGAAGACATTTTTAGTTCTAGCACCATGGTTGTTAGAATCCTTATTTAGACCTCAAACTCTCATGATTCTATACCCGAACGCTAAAATAATAATAATAATAATAATAATAAAATAATAATAATAATAATAATAATAATAATAATAATAATAATAATAATCTGCTCTTTAGTAGGAATTCAATCGATAAGGATCATTAGTGATTTTCGATTCTTACTGATTTTATTTTCATGTCAAATTGATATTGCAATTTCCATGTTTTGAGAGTCTTCTTAAAGAAAATAAGGACTTTTAATTATTATAAATGTTTTAGAAATGTAGTACCCCTTTTTAATCCTTTTCTCTTACTAAGAACATAATAAGTCCTCTGAACAAAAGTAATTTTGTTTAATTTATTTTATTATTTTGGCAATATCTCGGATCTTAATATTTCCGATCCAATCTTTCACACATCCTCAGTGATTGCATTAATAGAGATGGTTATGATTAAGCTCTCTTTAGTTTTTTTTTTTTCGTTCTTTTTTTTCCATAAAACAAACCCTCATTCAGCGTGAAGAGGAATCATGCACATCCAATTGTTTGGCAAGTTAATAATCTTGGTTGGTTACCTATTTTAATATTCAGCCGAGTTATCAAGATCACGAGAAGCTATGAAATAGGAAGCTATATATCAAATGTGTCTAGCACCAAATCCGGAATCAATTACAAGCTAAGCTACCAATTGTAATGAGCCTAAGTCTATAACTGAGCACCGATTTACATAATTCTGTCCGCTTCCGATCAAGAGGTGACAAAGATGTTGATTTTGCTGACACAATTATAGCACGTCATGCCTAGAGGTAATGTTGTCTATCACACAGCCTGTGGTAGAGCTTTTTCCACTATATATATATATATATATATATATATTGTGGGCAATTAAATGAGGGATGTAATTAGCTTTGAGCACAATACATAGGATTTCCAACTTGTCCAACCTGTACAATTTTCACACACCAATGGATACTCTTATTTGCGAGGAGTTGCATAAAATGACTCGACTAGCCCCAGGGAGAAAATATAAAGACGTAGAAAGAGGTGGGGTTGTGAAAATGGAGTCCTCCGGTTTCACAACCAGTTGTGAAATAAACCAGTTGTGTTTACAAAAGGAAGAGAAAACTCTTATTAGAACACTCTTAGAATGCTGTCCTTTGTTTGTGGTGATTTTATAAGTTGAAATCATAAAGAGATGAGAGTTTCTAAAAGTGTTGGGCTAACAATGTAAGAATATTTCTTTATTGACTTTCTTAACTTCTAAAAGCATTTTCGGTGGAAAAGCATTTCTAAAGTGTCGTGCTTTGTTTGCTTCATACAATTAATCGTAAATTCAAAAGATGCTTATTCACTTTATCGTCAAAACAAAATAAAATTTAATCAATTTATAAAAAAATCACACAAAAATTGTACATATTTCTATAAAACATTAGATATTGCATCTTATCAACTAGTTAAAACTAGTTTAAAATGTGCAAAAAGAAACTTTTTTTTTGTCAAGACAAAACAGACTCTATGTCCCATCCAAAACAAAAAATACTTCATTTAACTAGAAGGTGAAAAATTATCAGATTTTATTTTCTTTTGGAGAAACCAGAGGCCATAAAAGGACGCCCTCTTAACCCGGTGGGGGAGGCTCTGTATCTTCCATGTGATTTCCCATCTGCGACCTGAACGACAGAGACCCATCTGGGATACTGCCCTGTGCTGTGGCCGACAGGTGGTCATACGAAAGAGTAAATATGTGTGTACGTGCTGGTTCATAGATACTGTTCATGTACTCCCTTGTCCGTCGGCTGCACGTGCGTCCGTCGTCTTCACACGTGCAGCCGACGAGCGAGAGCTCATAATGAACGGGGTACGATGCTAAAAAGCTTGTGGATTGACAGCAAAGATGGCGTCTCTTCCAATGGTGAGGTGATATTGACTCCAGTTCAGCTGCTGCGTTTTTAACCTCCTCTCTCCCTCGATGGCCGGCTTAGGTTTTCCCAAGATTCGGATCCATGCTATCGACGACTGCGAGTGCACTCGATTCGTAGACTCGATTCCGGACGAATGATTCTTCTCTCCTAGCTTTCGATGGGACACTGTTTAGACATCTGATGTAGATGTTGAATATGGTTAGGTTCTATGTTTTACTCTGCTGTCTCCGTCTCTCACCCTTTATACTGTTCATTCTGACACTTTTTATCAGAGCCGACCTGAGAATATTAAATGGGAAGCTCCCTGAATTAGATATGCTAGGGACCCGACCTAAACCGAATTTATACAGTCCATCTTTAGTGTTCGGGTGAAGTTAAGGCGAGACTCCTTAGTAGTCACGTCGTTGTACAGTTGAACTCTAACTTAGTCCCAGAATAAACTAACTTTTTGTGACTATGTGTCGCATATATGCGATAGAAGCTATACACTATAATTGTCTCTCGAAGTCAGAGATATTTATTGAAAAATATATTTTTGAATCAAATCTATATCTTATCATAATAGTTTTTATGAAATCCATGCGAGACCCACCGATGGTTAACTTTTAGGTTTTAGGCCCCCCTCTCCCTCTATGGTGTTCAACATGACTTTATAGACATTTATGACAGCCAACTTCGAAAATGGAGAGGCTTGTGTATTTTATTTTTGATTTATAGACACGATATACAATTATTATAGTGTTTTGACTAGTCCTTCTTCTTTCATCAAATTTCTCTTATTGATTGTAAATGTCATTTGTTGTAAAAAAACAAACACTCAAATAATAAAATCAAACTAAATAAATCAAACTTGAAATTTTCATGGTTTGGTCAATGCTTCATGAGGACAGCATCATATGATCAAATAATACAATGGAAATTACAACAACACTTGAATCACTTAAACATTCTCAACATTTTCCAACTTGTAATAATACCCAATAATTCACATAGTATCTAGTTCTCACAATTTCTTGTAAATAATCTCTTAATCTCACTGAGGTATTCACAAATCTTATCCATATGATTTTTTGGCTTAAAACCTCATCTCTTAGAAGCAATTTATGAACACCACCAAGTTGCAAGCACCAATTGGATGTCCAGATGCCACTCCACTTTGAGCACTCACCGCACCCATGAACGACAACTTGGATTTTTACCCTTTGACTTATCAACTAATTGTGAAAGTGAAAGATTGTTTCATGAGAAATTGTGAGTACTAAACACTACATGAATTACTATATGTAATTATAGACCGGAAAATACTTAAGAGTATGGTTTTAATCTCCATTATCTCACTTAATATGTAATGGAATCGCGTGTTGCTCCTTTTGTGGAGTAGTTCCACAAACCAAATTACATAAATTCAATATATGAATTATTTTTTATTCTAATTATTTTATTATTCGATCTCTTGTTTTTTGCAACATCAGTTTAAGATGTGCCTCACATAGGCAATTTTTGAATTGCTAAGTATCCAATATGAGACAAACGAGAATTCAAGAGAACACCTTTAAAAAATAATAGGTCTCGATAGCATCAATTAAAGAAATTCTACGTCCCGATTGGAGTTTGGTACGTGGAACTTTATCCAACCAAATGGTGCAATATGAAAATATTCCTCCTTTGACATGCGTGATTACTATGTCATCTTCAACGGTACAGTCCCATCCACAATCCTGGCATGATTCCAAAACTTCTAACCCGTCAATGTCAACACTTGATTTCTTCTTTCCATAAGATTATTGAGACTTGACTACTTTGTAGATTCGATGCTGACGGCTGAGCTGCATTGGATTCCTTTTCCTTTTATTAAAAAAAAAAAAAAAAGGAGGAGGAGGAATTCATTAACATCAGAGTTTTGGCTTCTTCATGACTACATGTTCGTTAAAGTCGTTGAATTATTATGGAAACTTATGGTGGAGAAAACTCCACGTGCTTTGGAAGACTAGGCTTTTGTGGCTAGGATTGGTCTAGCCACTAGGTAACTCCGCCTTTTAATCCTTTGATGGAGGGAGGACTTTTGCAGCAGAAGATAAAGGAAAAACCATGGATGACATAAGAGAATTTTAACAGTGCCTTCAAGCCGATTAATATTATTACAAAATGCTATTGCTTTTACTAAGTATTTCTGGCTAAAAACTTTTTGTTTTTTTTGTGTGTGCTGGAGCAAGAAAAGAACAAAATATAATAGGAAAAAAATATACACACTCCTACATTTATCATTTTTTTCTTTTGGAAATATTTTAGTACATGGTGGCAATCGCATAAGAATTAATCATATTGTCAAATTTTCAGTAAAAGGAAATCGAATGCTATTTTTACTACGTAACTGAATACTTGGGAGATCAGAACACTTAACTTTGAAATTGACCAATTCTAAGTTGCCGCATCCTGAAGATGAAAAGAGAAATTGATGTTTAATATATAGATGTAATTTTGGCTTTAAATGTCTTCCCATGTGATCATAACCTGGAGCTATATGAACGAATGGGAAGGGATCAAACTATTATAATTTGAGTGGAGAATGAAGTTATAATTCAATTTTCTTGCAATAAACAAAGATATATGATTAAAGTGATATCTCCAATTATTTGGATTAAATCGGTCAACTTGCAACTATATAGATTGTCCCTGTATATAAATTTATTATCAATTATCAAGCAACTAAATGCAATTTTAATACAAATGTGACTAACTAGATTTCACATTGCAATTTTTTTTCCTCAAGATCAACCGTGTGTTTTCGTTGTCATGTCAAATATTATTACCCGTATAGATTGTATAGAAGTTTTATTTAGTTCTAGCAAAAAAGAAAAAAAAATAGAAGTTATATTTAGTTACATTAAAAAAATTATGCAAATAGGACATAAATCTAAATTCATCATTAATCTACTGTCGAGCTTCAGTGGTGTTCTTGCGTGAAGTGCCATAAAGTGATGCGGTATGTTGCACAGTGAATTGCCAAGTACATACTGGTCTATATTAACTTCATAAAACTACAGAACTCAAAATAGAACATTAAAAAAATAATAATGAAGAAGATTAAAACTGAGAGTAACCATTGGATGCAAGCTCTCCTTCAATGAAAGACATCTGGCATATTTACAGGCTATCTATTATGATATCTTCGTCTGTATCAACTGCACGTCTACGGAACACTCCCACGATTTAATGTGTGATTCAATTCACCAATTGGAGATTAGTCGCCATCTTGAAAAACCTGGACAATCCCAACCCCAACATTTACATTAGGGGTGAGCAACTAGGTTGGTTTAATCCGGAAAGAACCAACTTCACTCAACCAGTCCATAGGATCGATTTGGCTCCTGATTTTATATTACAAGCCAAACAGTTCTACTCAGGAACCGAACCAATTTTAAAACGATTCACTCTTGAGTCCAAGGTAAATCTAAATTGATATTAAAAAATCTCATAATTGACTTCCCTCCCCTTTAAGGAGAAAAGAGCGATTCCTTTATTATTGACACCTAAATTTTTACTCAAAAATCATGTTTACATATTTCCGAAAAAATTGAATCATTGTTTTCCATGAAACTAGTTCATGTCAAATTCTTATATATAGATTATCTAGGCATTTAATATAGTTTTAAATGGAATTTTTTTTTCTGGAAATCTACTTTCCAAAAAAAGAGAAAAAGAAAAGATTTGGGTTGAGGATATGAATATGACTATGCAAGCCTTGTGGGGTTGGATTGCAATTGAAATGGCAAGTTGGGGACAAAATGCAATTTTTAAAAGTTGGGGATCAACTCTAAATTTTACAAAATTTGTCCAAGTCCTTAAATCATCATTTTTATCCATTTGACCCTTGAACTCTTGGGCCGGGTCGAATTGATCGAATAAAGCCAAAAAAGGACCAAATTGAATCAAACTGGTCATTCTCGGACAATAAGATGGCCGACTTTGAGAGGCTTTCTTGCAAAATCAAATAGAGAAAATTGCAAAGTCTGGTCAAAGGCTTAAAATACTATACATAACTTGTCAATTGATAAAAATAAAATAAAATAAGTTTCTAGTAAAATTGATAGATGAAAGCACTCAAATTAATTGCCAAAACCCAGTCCATGATTTGGCCACAATTCAAAGCTGCTAAACAAGCAACTTTGTGATCTCACCATATTCTATTCAGCTGCCCAATCAACATTATCTTTGGTTGAAGTGGAAGGCAGCAAATAGACAAAAATTGGTCATGGATGAGCTGATGAAGGGGCGCAAAAATCTCAACTAAATCAGCTATCTTAGCGGCGATACAAGAATAAAAATTTGACAAAGTCAAAGAGTTGTTGAAGTAGCTCAGTTTACAACCTTGGTGTGTGGGCAAGGATAGACCAAAAGCTAGCTTATTTTAGTGGATAAACCCTTTGAAGCATGCTCTTTTAAAGCATAAAAGGTTGAAGACAAGAGGCATTTGGGAGAGTTGTCCACGACTCCCAAAAATTAAAAAAATCAACTTCAGCCTAATTCTAGACAAACCCATTGAGAGAAAATGCAATTTTCACAAATTTCTATTCCAAAGTCAAAACCTTCAACTAGAAAGTAAAATTACACTCAAATATCTTTCAGACCATAGGTTGCACGTCCCAAATGGAGATCATTGAGGCTTCCTAAAGCCCTCTGAAAAATACCTTCTTGGCGGGCAACAGAAGAAGTCTGAAATTTTTCTATGCGTTGGAGGGATGGTTGCGGGTTAGAAAAATAGTGAGATTTTGAAAGAAATGAGTGTTGAACCAAAACACTTACTGGTGGTCAAAGTAGAAATCTTCTAGCTTAAGAAAAGCTTGGTTTTGTCCCTTGATTAGCGGTAGATTCATTCAAGTTAAGGTGAAAAGAGTGCACCAGAGTGTTCCGACAAGCCCAGAAATTCCAAAAAAATCTTCCTCAGAGTGTGGATATCAGTTGGTCACGAGTTGGGAAAAGCGAAAAATTTTGAGAAAAATGAGGGACACCTGAGGCAAGCGAGACTAAACTACGACACATACAGTTGAAGAAGATGCCAAAAGAGATTCGGGACCAGGCTTTTGGATACTAACAAAACACCCTCGCCGTAAACTTTCTTCCTTGCAAGTCTCCTTTTCCAGAGTTGAGGAGGCCAACTTTGTGCAACTTCAGGAGGCATTGGTTCTTTTGGTCAAGACCGCGTGATGCACCTCCTAAAATAATAAAGGTGAGGGTCTCAACTCAGTTTCAATGAGAAATCAATGGGAATAATTTGTGTAATAATGAATGAAAATGGGCGGAGGGCTAGTGGTGCTTGCTGGGTTTTATACGTGGATCATTTGAACCCCTTTTGTTGCAAGTCTAAATGCATGATTTGGTCTTGTAAGTTGATCCTTAGACACGTGTTACTCGTGTTGAGAAGCTTATAGGTCATCGCCTGTGTTCCAGATGTTTGTTAAAATGCCTGCAAGAGTCGCTAAAGTTCATGCGCCCTGAGCTGATATACAATGGGCTATCACTGGTACACGATCGGCCAGCATGGATCATGCATATAGGCTACTTTGAGAGGATGGCTTGAGGTGTGTAGTTGGTCATTCTTGAATCTATTTATTTCATTTGAAATTAATTGTTTCATATTATCATTTGGATTGATCATATTTTCCTGTATGTCAAGCATGTGATAAGTATCAAGGCTTGAATATGGGTGGGCAACCTATTCGCCTAACCTGAGTTCAAATCCATGTTTGCAAAACAGATCAGACTCTTGATTTTGAGGCTAATTTCAATCGGTTTAGTGTGTGTTTTAGGATGATATTTCTCAGTAATTTTGATCCTTGCATGTTTTAGTATAATTTGATGATTTGGTTCTTCTTAAGATCGTCTATAGGTCGAGATTGAAAGTCATGAAAATGACTGAGGCAAACGTTTGACAAAATGCCTCCTCAATCTAGAACAGGACAATTTGAGCTTGGTTATTGCCCAAACCAAGTCTCGAGGCCAGGCTTGGGACCACGTCCTTGGTATTGAGGCCAAGTCCAGGACCTCAACGTCCATGTTTAGGTCCCTAATGCATGAGCTTGGGTCACTAGCGCTTAGGCCACCAATGCTCAGGCGTAGGTCCATCAAGACTGAAATTGAGAACTCAATGCTTATGCCTAGTTCCCTGGTTATCTATGCATAGATTACTAGCGTCCAAATAATATATATATATCTATTTAGGAAAATTAAAACAAATTTTCATTTCCAAAAGATGGAATATATTTTTCAGTTATTTTTCAAATTTCAACCAAACATAAGAAAATATTGTCGTTTTTCTTTAAAAAAATGACTTTCTAGATAATATTTTCTAAAAATGTAACATTTTTTGTGAGAAAATGGAGCCTACTTACTTAGATTTTTCTTCAATAGTCAATTCTATTTTCCTCAAGCATTACTAATTCCAGGAAAAATCAAAGTGGCCTAACATGAAGAAGTTTAACAACTAAAGCAAAAATGAAGTCTTCAAAATGCGATGTGAAGAAAAATGAAGTCTTCAAAATGCGATATGAAGATTCTTCATTTACGGCTAATGCACGTGTGCACAAGAAAAATATAAAAAGCAGAAAATAAAACATTGCCTACCTATTTATTTAAATCGAAACACCATTTTTTTTTTTTTTGGCTTTTGAGATTTCCATTTGGCCATCATATATGCATGTTCCTCTAATATCATAATTCAATCTTGTTTTAAAGGGGGGAAAAATATAAAATTGGCCAAAGAAAAAAATGAAAAGGTAAAAATTAAAAAGCTAACTATAACTTTCCACCAAAAAAAAAAAAAAACGCTGGGGAAGTTCCTTAGTTATCCCCCGACGCAACAACCGACTGCATCTTTGTACCGGATGTGAGAAATTTCTGTCACTCTCGCATTCTATTTTCATTTTTACATAAATATCCAATTTTAATTCTTGAAAAATAAAATAGCAAATGTTTATCTAATCTTTGTTATTAGTTTATTTTGTTGGATAAGGAATGAAAAATAGTCAGAACTCACGAGTCACGCACGCACGCACGCGCTCCAGACTTTCTTTTTTCCCTCTGAAATTAAGCTCTTTAAAAAAAAAAAGAAAAATATACGAAAACTGCAAGAAACGTTCCTTGACTTTTTGTGTTAAGAAGTGGGCTGGCAATGCTGATGGGCCCCAACCGAACTATGGTGTAAACCATCCGTTTTGAGTTTTTTTTTTTTTTTTTTTTTTTATCCGCGTTGTATTTCACCGAAATCGATATTAGTGATTTTTTTTTTTTCAGTAAATCGATATTACTTGAATATGATATTAGTTGTCTTAGATTAAAAACGGAAAGAAGCAAGTACTTTACTTTCCAATTTCGAGTCAATATTAATACAAAATCCATCTATGTCATTTTCTCCATCCGGTATTAGTTGAATTAGATAGGTGTCTTCTATTTCAGCAAATTTCATTGATAAAGTAACCCAAAAATGAAATCGATCATATTAAATAGGTGGGGGACTTAACTAACAACGATATTGCATGTTCTACAAAATTTTAGATACTCAATTGGATCAATTTAATGTCAAGAAAATTGTCCCAAAAAATCTTAAACATATTATATAGCAACCAATTCGATCATAAATATTTCAATAGTGCTAAATTAGTCCCAAAATTTTTAACGATTTGTCAATGTAGCCATTTACATGACGTGACTAGGCAATTTTTTTAAAGTTTTCAAAATTTTTATTAGTTTTATTGATCATTTTATCTTTATCTTTATTTTTATTTTTCTTTTCTTTAATGTTTTTTTTTTTTCTTTTATACTATTTCCTCTGATGGTTGGGCTCTACATTGGTCGATGATAGTTGGCAAAGGCCGCTAGCCATGGGTGAGGCCCCTCCCAAATCATAGGGGAGGGCATTGCAACCCTTAGCGAAGCTAGGCAAGGGTCGGGGTTGACGAGGGTCTCCGGGCCTTGGCCAAGGACTAGCAATCCCCTACTGGCACTTAACATTGAAAATAAAATTAAAAAAAAAAAGAAAGAAAGAAAAGAAAAAATAAGTGAAAAGAAAAAATTAATAGAATTTTAGAAAATTTTAAAAAATTGCAAAAATTATTCTCGTTGGCATCAGCCACACCACATAGGACGACCAAGATATATATCAATAATTTCATGTCAAAATTAGCTGGAATGATTACATTAACAAATCGTCAAAAGTTTAGGACTAAGTTGGGATAATTGAAATATTAAAAACCTAAATTGGCACATTTTAAATTTTTATAACTGAATTGGCCACCATATAATAGGTTTAGATTTTTTTTTGAATTTGTTCATAAATCACATTTCACATTATAAAAAAAATAAATCCGCAAACCAAAGGGGTCATTATCTTTTATATATTAATAGAAGTAGCATTTACCACCCACGTATCTCATTAAACTTAATTTGATTCAATTGAGTTGCTTCAGTAATATCATAACTAAAGAATGAAAACTTTACCCAATTTAACGGAGTTATCTTTTTATCTTTTTTTGAGCTCTCATCTCTCTGGTTTTGTTCCCTAGTTGTTGTATTTTGTTCTAGTAATACAATATCTCCTCAATTTTGTAAATTTTAAAGGTTACACCAACCAAGTACAAAGTACGCTTTTCATCAGAATAGAAGCGTTTCAAAGGCAAATGTCAAAGTATATATTAGCATAAGTCTATTGTAGTGTGCCCAAACTTAATTTGGTTCATTAGTAACCTAACAAGAGAAAAGTTGATAAGTCATGCAAATAAATGTTGGTAAATTCATGTAAATATTGACAAATTTAAAACGTTTGTAAGGAAGATTGGCAAAAGATAATAAAAGCTGATAAATATAAACATTAGTAAGTAGCTCAAATGAGAGTGAGTAACCTAAAAGTATATAGTAATTTACTCAGAAAAAAGTTAACAAATCATTCGAATAAAGTTAAAAGTATAAAGTAGGATAAATATATGTTACATTTATAAAATAGAAAATAAAAGTTTAAAATGAGGAAAGAGGGATGCCACTTGCAAGGGCAGGCTGCCACAGTCTTCAGTGGCAAGGGTTGCACAACTTTTGTGAGTCAATATCCAAAATACGGGTCGAGCTTTTATTGGATTTATTAGGAGACAAAGTCTACGTTAGATGAAATGCAAAATATCCGTCCTACTTTTATTAAATTCGCTTCGAGACAAAATCTAATAAGTAAGGCACTATCCAAAATATGGGTTAAACTTTAATCGGGTCAGATTTCGTACATGTAGTATATGGTAACAAAGTAATCCACAGCCCATCGGATTATTTTCTTAATTTGGTTAGTAAAAGTGGCAAAAGACAATTAATGGTCTCTCTTCATTGATTAGATTTATAGTCTTTTAATAGAGCATGAAGATAAAACAAATTACTATAGAGGCAGAAAGAGTAAACTATTTATGTGAATGCTAAAATGAGAATTAAGCAAGTTTTTTTGTCTTCCGTAAAGAATAAAGCACACATACTCTATTTACATGGATGGAAAACTTAATCCAAATGGGAAGTTGCTTCCACTCCTATCCTTGATATGTTACCATATAGGTTAGAAAAACCATAATGATATTGACCGGTAACTTTTGTAATTTGCGGAATTTTATTTGCCTTTTTCTTTTTTTAAGTCTACTCACAAATTCAAGCATAAATGGTTGGAGCCTTGCTAGTCCGAACTGTGGTGGTTGAACGCTCTCTAATCCTGCCCATCGCGAGCGTTTTAATTACTTTAATACCTAATTTAGTCACAAGCTCTCCTCATCAGGCTTAGTGGATTGTTGCAACTTGCTCTGTTAAACTGGGAAATGCCATTAATTATGAACCTTCATTAATATGCCATCACTAACAGTCCAGACTTTAGCCTTGCCCATGGATTCTGCAATTAAAGCTCTAGTCTCTTTTTTCTTGACTCTTAGTTCATGCTTTTCACATTTCCCCTAATGCCTCTCACACATTTTGCTTATAAATGACAGAAAATTCAATGCATTCATTAACAAAACCCAAAAATGTAATAAATCCTTCCCAGACCCAGACATACAAACCATTAAAGGCAAATATTAATGACTTGCATGTCTTTGCATGAACCATGGCATCTATAAATTGCCCCTCCCACTCTTGATTTATGATCACACATTGAAGCATACCGACAAATTCTCCCTTCTAAAAGCCTTCGCCTAATCACTCCCTTTTGCTGAATTCCCTTAGGGAAAAAAATGGCTGGTCGTAGGCAGAATTTTGAGTTCCTGGGTGGTGGTGGTGGGCTTCATCAATCACCCGAAAGGGAACAAAACCAGAACCCCACACCAGTTGCATGCAGGTTGTGTGGTGAGGTGTTCATGGACAACTGGATACTCATAGACCACGTTGGGGTTCACATGGGTTTAGATGAAGCTTCCTCAAGAATGAGAAGTGAAAGGAATCGTCTCTCATACCCTAGAGATGTGACTCTCTTGAATCCTAACCCACCTTGTTATTATCTTGTCTCCAGCAGGCCAGGACATCAAGCTCAGCAAGGTGGCCATTTGGTGCCAACAGCAGGGCAGGAGATGAACCATTCTGTCGGTGGAATCAACCCGATCGGTGCCCTGCCAGCGGCCAGCGCCCCGAGAGGAGTTCTTCCGGTGGATAGCGGTAGTTCTCATCAACTCAGCTTGACGTTGGCGCCATCGCTGCCCCCGCAAGCACAACAACTCGCGCCTGAAGACCTGCCTGGCGATCGCACCAAGCCGTTTCTTGATCAGCTGGAGCGGCGTCTCACCTTGGAGATGAAGTGCAGAAATGACCAGAAAAACGTCATCAAGGCTGAATCGAGTTCCGCGGCGCTGGACTTGACCTTAAAGTTATAGATTGGGCTATGGGTGTTAGTGCAAGGTGGTGAATCGTTGTTGTTGTTTCCCTTTGTTCTGGTTTTTGCAGTAGTAGAGATGACATGGTCTTCTCTGCCTGGAAACATAATAAATGGGAAGATGTTCTTTTTCTGGAAGATTAACATAGAAAACGCTGTGCAATTTCTTTCTTTTTAGTTTGCTTAATGAAATCTTTGCCGGTCATGGAGATCTCTTCATGGCTATAGTCAAATGGATGGAAAATTTGAATGCTCTCCCTAGCTTTACTATGCAAAGCCAACGTTCATCAGAAACACAATTAACGCTTACAGTTATTGCACAAATTCGATAATTTGATAACATATTCGCTTCGTTCAGGATAGTTTGCTCTCTATGAATGTCTAATTATTCTTTTGACAAGGAGAAAATCTGGATAAGTTTCAGACTCGCTAAAAAAAATTCTTGAAATCATGTAAGACGCGAGACAAAATTTGGGCAACTGATCCATGTATTGACATTAAAGAGCAACATATGCATGTTTCTCTTTTAGGGATACGATAGCTGATACGCAATTAATCTATGTTTAAATCTAGAAAATTAATTGCGGTTGGATTTAGCCTCGGAGATTTAGTTCCTTGTTCGTCGAGGCTATATTTAAGTAAGTCGGCACTCATTGTTTCGTGGATAAATGTTAAGAACTATCGGTCATTACAGTTCTATGTCTGTCTAATTAATTTATTTTTTGTTATGATAAGGCAAGAGAGGTAGTTTCGGACTCATAAAACAAAATCTTTTATAGATTAAATAAGACGAAAGGTAAAATCTAAATAAGCGGTGTTAACATGATGGTCACGGTCATGACTAGAAATGACGGTGGCCTCCGAACCACTATTATTTTTCACAAAGAGAAGGCAACTGGCTGAGTAAGATAAGGCCATCACAAACCCCAAAAAAAGGGGGGGAAGAAAGCTAAGTAGAAAAATAAATCATCCGTCCACTACTAAATAGTGAAACATCTAATCCATCCATTTTTAAATAATAAAAAAGCAAACCATGAAGAATGCATACTTAGTTTATATTTAAAATGAGAAAAGATTATTTAGACTCAACTAAATCAAATAAGTCCATTTAAGAAATAAATGAACTGATCTTAGGTAGTGGTGGAGCTTGACCAATTTATCATCTATTGGTGTAACAAATTAAGGATAAACAAGTTACCTAATTGCAGATGGTAAGATCTTCTAAAAAACATGTAAAAATTGATTTAAACCGACAAGAATCAAAGCAAATTTGTATACACTATTTTGCAGTTGAAACAAATAAAGTAGCGGGTTCTTCCACACGAGTCATCTTGATGTAGCTTGACAAGTTCTTCGTCCCTTTTTGACCTCTACTGGAAAAAAGAACAAAGCCATAATCTGTTGTTACTCCAAATTTTTCTCGTCCTAAACAAACTGATGTTGATTTTCTATTAAACTTTATATGCTTATGCTGATCCTATTTTTGGCTTGAAAAATTCTACATGTTTGTAACATTTGGCTTGTCTATTCATGTGCATAAAACTATGCTAAAATTTGTGGGAATTTAGTTTAATAAGTGCAATATAGCATCGCAATAATTAATCAAAGATCTTATATATCCTTTAAAAAAATCACTTGGGAGGTGATCCCACTCATGTAAATCCGGGAATCAACACTTAGCAAACGGTTGCTAGAATTTGTCGACTTTGCATTTTGAAATATGTGGTGGAGAAAGGACTGTCATATATTCATAAATAACGAGACTGTCACACAACTCTCTTTTTTCCAATATGGATTGGTGGCCCAGATATAGAGATTAAAGAGCAACATGGATGTGTTTCTCTACTAGGATTGTGGTCGGTAATATGCAACTTAACTAGTCATTACATATAGACATGGTTAGTATTAGCCTGGAGATTTTGTTCCATGGTCAAGGTTCATTCAAGTTTGTTGAGACATATTGTATTGCGACAAAATAGTTGTTGAAAGCTAGCTTCTTCATTTATGATTCTATATTACTAAACTTTGATTATGAGAGAAGATATTTAGACTATAGATTCATAAATTTTGACTTAATAGTTAAGATAAAGCGCTAGCCAAAATTTTGGTTAGTGATCCAAATTTAAATATTTTCTTTATTAGGATTGCAATAGGTCATACACAATTTAATTAGCCATTATATCTAGACGCGGTTGGGTTTAGTCTCGGAGATTTTGTTCCATAATCAAAGTTTTATGCAAATATGTTAAGACAATGTTGTAAAGAAAATAGTTGTTGAAAGCTAGCTTCCTCATTTATGATTCTATATTACTAAATTTTGATTATGAGAGAAGATATTTAGACTACGGAGTCATAAATTTTGACTTAATAGTTAAGATAAAGCGCTAGCCAAAATTTTGGTTAGTGATCCTAATTTAAAATTTTCTTTATTAGGATCGCAATAGGTCATACACAACTTAATTAGCCATTGTATCTAGACGCGGTTGGGTTTAGTCTCGGAGATTTTGTTCCATAATCAAAGTTCTATGCAAATATGTTAAGACAATGTTGCAAAGAAAATAGTTGTTGAAAGCTAGCTTCCTCATTTATGATTCTATATTACTAAATTTTGATTATGAGAGAAGATATTTAGACTACAGATTTATAAATTTTGACTTAATAGTTAAGATAAAGCACTAGCCAATATTTTGGTTAGTGATCCAAATTTAAATATTTTATTTATTAGGATCACAATAGGTCATACACAACTTAATTAGCCATTATATCTTGATGCGGTTGGGTTTAGTCTCGGAGATTTTGTTCCATAATCAAAGTTTTATGCAAATATGTTAAGACAATGTTGCAAAGAAAATAGTTGTTGAAAGCTAGCTTTCTCATTTATGATTCTATATTACTAAATTTTGATTATGAGAGAAGATATTTAGACTATGGATTCATAAATTTTGACTTAATAGTTAAGATAAAGTGCTAGCCAAAATTTTGGTTAGTGATCCAAATTTAAATATTTTCTTTATTAGGATCGCAATAGGTCATACACAACTTAATTAGCCATTACATCTAGACGCGGTTGGATTTAGTCTTGGAGATTTTGTTCCATAATCAAAGTTTTATGCAGATATGTTAAGACAATGTTGCAAAGAAAATAGTTGTTGAAAGCTAGCTTTCTCATTTATGATTCTATATTGCTAAATTTTGATTATGAGAGAAGATATTTAGACTACGGATTCATAAATTTTCACTTAATAGTTAAGATAAAGCGCTAGCCAAAATTTTGGTTAGTGATCCAAATTTTAATATTTTCTTTGTTAGGATCGCAATAGGTCATACACAACTTAATTAGCCATTATATCTAGACGCGGTTGGGTTTAGTCTCGGAGATTTTGTTCCATAATCAAAGTTTTATGCAAATATGTTAAGACAATGTTGCAAAGAAAATAGTTGTTGAAAGCTAGCTTCCTCATTTATGATTCTATATTACTAAATTTTGATTATGAGAGAAGATATTTAGACTACGGATTCATAAATTTTGACTTAATAGTTAAGATAAAGCACTAGCCAAAATTTTGGTTAGTGATCCAAATTTAAATATTTTCTTTATTAGGATCGCAATAGGTCATACACAACTTAATTAGCCATTATATCTAGACGCGGTTGGGTTTAGTCTCGGAGATTTTGTTCCATAATCAAAGTTTTATGCAAATATGTTAAGACAATATTTCAAAGAAAATAAGTATTGAAAGCTAGCTTCCTTATTTATGGTTCTATATATGTTGACTAGAATTTTTGATAGAGTGTTACGATATTTAGACTGTAGACTCATAAATATTAACTTAATAGTTAAGATAAGACACCAGTCAAAAATTTAACCAACATGAGCATGTTTCTTCATTAGGATTATGGAAGGTGATATGCAACTTAACCAACCATTGCTTCTAGATAGGGTTGAATTTTGTCTCACAGATTTTATTCCATGGTCAAGGATTTACGCAAATATGTTGAGATGTATTGTGTAGTAGAAAAAATAGCTACTAAAAGCTAGTTTCCTTATTAACCCTATCTAACTTAGATAATGGAAATAGTAACAATGACGTGACTAAAACGATGTTGTTTTAGTTCAAATTTTATTTTTTAAGTAAATTTTATATAAATTAAATAAAAAAGCTAATTCTATAATTGAAAAAAGAAGAGTTTGGATCCATCGCGCTCCACTATCGCCATAAAGGACCAAGGATGGTGAGAGAATGGTCAACGGGGGTTGCCATGCCTCGACCAATTGATGGCCCTAGGCAAGGGCTCTAGGCCCTCACCCAAATCAATGGTAGGCCTCAGCTAAAATTGCACGGGGGCTAACTACCCTCGCTAAATATGAGGAAGGGCCGTGATCCCCGCTCACACGTGGGCAAGGGTCATCAATCCCTAGTTAGAGCCTTGTCAACCATTTCCCCACCATTACCAAATGTTCGTAGTGATGATGGGGCGGTAGGTTTCTAATCCTCTTTCTTTTTTTAATAAAAAAATAACTTATTTTAATTTGATCTAAATAAAATTGGCATAAAAACTAAGATTTCGAACAAAATAATGTCATTTTAATTTTATGTTTTAGCCACAACATTGCCACATAGGAGAGAGAGAACATGTTAAAAAATTACATCAATATTTTTCGTTTTTCAAGTTGGATAAAGTTAACAGAATGACTTGATTATACCAAATTAATAAGTTTTGAAAATTGATTACACTTCTTGTAAGTTTTAGAATTCAATTGTAATTTCATGATAAATTTTAAGACTTATAGTATAATTATCTCTTGTACAAATATTAAGATGTATCATATTGCAAAAAAAAATAGTTGTTGAAAGCTAGCTTCCTCAATTATGGTCCTCTATATATCTATTAATTTTTTGATAATATGTTAAGATATTTTGGCTTCAGAATCATAAATATTAACTTGATAGACAAGATAAAGTAAGTCAAAATTTTAGTTGATGATCTAAGCTTAAAGATTAAAGAGCGACATGTCTATGTTTCTTTATTGGGATTGCGGCAGGTGATGCGCAACTTAACTAGCCATTACATCTAGACATGATTGAATTTAGCTTTAAAGATTAGTTCCGTGGTCAAGATTTTATGCAAGTATGTTAAGATGAATAGTATCGCAAAAAAAACGACCGACCGCGGTGGCTCCACTAGATAAGGCTCTGATCCTCAACGAAGAGGTGAAGGGTTCAAAACCTAGGGGAAGCGCTAGGTGTATTAAGTGTGACTCAGGGGTGGTGGGTCCTCCTGCTTAAGTGTCACATGGGGGTTTATGGCGCGGCTGTCGGCTGCAAGCCGGTTCCTCCAGCACCAAAAAAAGAAAAAGTATCGCAAAAAAAAAAAGCTATTAAAAACTAGTTTCCTATCCACCCGTGGGCAGCTGCGTTGGTTGAGAGTCTCTCATTCGTTGCCGAGGTCAAAGTTTCGAAACCCGCAGTTGCTAGCGATTTAAGTGGGGGCCTGGCGATGGGATGTCGAGCTAGTCTCTCCCAAGGTATAGGGGCTAGGCCCTTCGATGCCGTCTGGGCACCGGGGGGGTGGTGGAGTCCTCGGTTACCAAAAAAAAAAAAAACTAGTTTCCTTATTTATGGTTATAAAACAATGTTCTCCTTTAGGGCTTTCAACCAATCATTATGGTCTTGGTGAGTAGCCTTGGGTTTGATACTTTATATACAATTAGATGAAGGGTTAGTTACGTCTTTACAATGTAGGATGGCCAGCAACGATAGAATCGTAGGTCAGCAATTTTCGACAAGAATTGACGGGAAGAACTGTATTGAAATTTCTCACAAAAGCTTAAGACTAAATTGGCAAAATCGAAAAATTTATGACTAAATGGACATAAATGCAATAGGTTTAGAACTAACTTGATAGTTTTCTAGATTAAAGAGCAATATGCTTGTGTTTTTCTATTAATCATGCGGTAGATGTTATGAGATTGGCCTAGCCATTAAATTTAGACATGGTTGGATTTAGGCTCAGAGAAATTATTCCATGTTGTTCAAGCTTTATTTAAGTAATTTAGTAATCATTATTTCAATGAATAATAGCTTCGTTTACATTGTCATAAGATTTCCATAAGATTTCATTCAATGCTGGTCATGACTTTATTAATTAAAGCTATTCTTCATATTTCTAGGCAAAGGAAAAAAAAACAGTTGTCCTTATAATAGTTTTTCCATGATTAAACGAAAAAGGTTATGGTCCAATTGAGGGAAATGATTTATGTTTTTCTAAAAATAAAATTGGGAACTTTTATCTTTACCTCCACCGTTATTTCTCACCTGATTGCTAGACTTAATTTGCTAGCGGCTGGATTCGACGCCCCGACTATTGAACCACATTGCTACTTGCTTACTTGCTATGAGGTACGTGTCCTGACAAGAGTAATATTGGATATTTTGTAATTTTTCTGTTCTATTGATAAGTTAAGTAATGTAATAAGTAAGAAATATATAGACCTTCAAACAAATGGATAATATCCAATTTCAATAAAAGTTTACTACATCACCTAAGAAAAATTGTCCAACAAATCCTAAGCCTATTATACTTTTGCCAATTCAATCTTAAACCTTTCAATTTTGCTAATGAAGTCTTGAACCTTTATATTTTTTGTCAATTGAATCAATCCTACCAATTTTGGCTGAGAATAGTTGATGTAGACAATTTTTAATAATATTTTTTATTTTTTATTTTTTTAATTTTTATCTTTGGTTTTTTTCTATGCCGGCGAGGGTAGTTGGCAACTCTCGTTGGTTGCAAAGACCTCACCCAAACTAGCTGAGGGCCACCTTGGTCGTAGCCGACGGGGTCATGAAGGTCCTAGGCTAGGCATCACAGGCAAGGCGGCCCTCGCCACCTTCATGCCATCGCCTCACCACCTTTATACTGCTGCCTTGCTCGCAACCTACAAGGCTACGATGGCATCACCTAGGACATTCGCAACCCCATTGGTTGCAAGTGAGGAAATGCTTGCTTGATTTGGCAAGGCCTTACTGATGAGGATTGTTGGCTTTGCCTAGGACCTTTGTGGCCTTGTTGGCTACGAGTGAGACGATGCTCGCCTAATTTGGCAAGGCCTTCATGGCCTGTGATGGTCACTGATGACCCTTACCATCACACACACACACACACACACACACACACACACACACACAAATAAAAAGCCAAAAAAAAGTTAATAAAAGAATTAAAATATTAAAATATTATTTAAAATTATCCATATTAGCGTTAGTCATATTACATTGGACAACCCATGTCTACATTAACGATTTCAGGCCAAAATTGGTCGAAAGAACTTAATTGATAAAAAAATGAATATGTTTATGACTCAATTGTTAAAATTGAAAAGATTCAAACTAAGTTGCCAAAAATTTAATCCGTTTAAAGCTTTTGGACAATTTTCCCACATCACCTAGTATATCAATTTTAGTGTATCCACTAATTTTGGAGCTACTATAATTACATACATAGGTCATGTAACTTACTATTTACACAAGCTATCTTCATATCCATCAAGATCAATAATTATAAACAACTGACTATCCAATTTACATACACAAGTCGTTTAACTTTCTGTTTACACAAGCTATCTTCATCACAATTGAGATCAATAATTATAAACGACTAACTATCCAATTAACAATGCTAAAGATGGATTGCAGCAATCAAATGACTACACATATTGCATATGAAACTCTAACTAATTTTTTAGAAGAAAAGGTCAACATTAGGTTGTGGATATGAAGACCATAAATTCAAAAAGGTCATGAATTCAATAGAAGAAATTAGAAAAAAATCCTTTTCAAAAGAAAATAATATCGATGCACTGCAATGCATTTTTCCTTTCACAATCTAGTTGGACCAAAGGTCAACGTTGATCGGTCGATGGTCATTGCTGACCGACCCTTATCTTTCTTTTTTCCCTTCTCCTCCAAATAATATGTATGCACAAATACAATATGTTAGAAATAAATCATATACATACATGCATGTATTCACAACAGTCCCCCACTTATCTACTAAAAATAAACAAATGATTTTCCATACGACAGTATGCACTCATAAAATAAAAGTACAATAACATGGGTTTTCGTACGACGCTCGCGCAAGGGTGGATTTTGCCTTGACAACCATGATAGATATATTTAGTAAATATTATATTAACTTATTAAATGCAACAAAAGAAAAAAAGAAAACGAAAAGGGGCTCCTGCTGACGCAATAGTACTGTGATTTTTTATGGATATAAATTATCTGCTTCTTTTTTTTTTCCCAAGAAGTTTTGTCCTTGTTATCGAAGTCCATAACTCATGCAGACAGAGCCAAGAAACCGCCGACCAGACAAATCAAATGAATCGAGACCAACCTTCATGTCTTGGGTTTGGAGTGCCAACAGACAATTATTATCTAATTTCGGTAATTGCAAACAATTGGAAAATAATCATGTTAGTTGTCGCCATCAATTAAGGGGATTAGATAGGTACAATGTCTTCACAAAGTGTTACGTGGATCGAAAAGAAGAAACATGAACAATCCACGTAAAGATTTCTTCCAACTTTTTAAACGTTTAAAATTAATAGCAGAAATTTTAAAACTTGTCTTTGTTCTATTACACGAGTTCAGTTTTGGTCCTTATGTTGTTTTTTTGACGCATTAAGTACTCCAATTTTTCTAAGGTGATAATTTAAGGGTAAAATTCAAATTTTCTACATAAACATGAATGAAATATGTTGAATCAGCACCGATAAATCAACACAAGGCACTTATATGTACAAGTTTCTAATAAAAGTTGCACTTTCTGTCTTTCTACTTTTAAGAATGTTCCGGTAATAATTGTGAAATTAGTCCTTAGTGTAGAAACTTTATTCCCTCATCACATCTTGTCAGAGATCTTATGAAAATTCACTTTAAAAGAAACAATTAATTTGCTATTCCTGAGTATATAAGTATAAACAATCTCATTGATCTCCTCGTTAAGGTTAACTCCATTATATGCAATAATATAATATCCACTTTTTTAGATACACAGAAGTATCTAAGACAGCTTTTAGGGCAAAAAAAGATCATTTTATAATAATATAACAACTGCTTTAACTCGATATTTTGTAGCTAAAACAATTGGGAAAGTTCATAAGAAACCTTCAAATCAAAGTCATCAGCAATTTGGATTAGATGGAATGAAAGAAATTAATTTTTTTGTTAAAAAATAATATGACAACTAGTTTTGTAAAATCGAACACTCCTTAAATACATGTATTGAAAGTGTAATTTTTTTTTTCAGAAACTCGTTCTTAGGGCCCACATGTCGATTTGCTAATGCTGATTCAGCATGTTTTGTCCGCATTTTGACAGAAAAAATTTTGTCCTTTAATTGTTGGCGGTGATAAGTTGGGGGACTCAATTATAACAAGATATTCCGACAAAAAAAAGAGAGAGGTTATAACAAGATATTAATTGGGGACCAAAGCTGAATTTGGCTAATAGTATGAGAGAAGTTTGTACTTTTCCCTAACTTTGTAGAGATGCGTAAAAGTTTTCCAAGATTTAATATACAGTACCTAAATTCGTTGTCCTCTATAGAGGATTTGCTTATCTAACCCCCTCTCAAATAATAATATGCTACAAGACGAAAAGAGGGAAAACCTTGTTATAAGTTTTTTGGCTTAATCTGGCTATCGTCAAAAGCTCCAAATCTCATAAGCAAATTTGGCGAATTAATATCGGTCATGAAAGAAAACCATATTTATTAAATCAGAACAATATGTAGCCATTACATACAGAGATCCGACAAGGAAGCGAGCTGGGGAAAACTTCATGATTTTATATCACATTTAGAGTACAGAAGAAAATGATTCGATTTTCTAGCTACATCAAGTGCTATTTCATTGTCAGAATGCATCAACAATAAAATCACATTGAATTTTTCCAATATATTCTCCCCATCCCACATCAAACGATGTCCATGAATCATCTTCCAACGATAGGAAGAACATATCCGACCAACCGATTTCCATGGTATGCCAAACTTTGGAAAGCTAGAATCACATCCTCCAAGTATAATCTCTTCCATGTTACTAGATAAACCCTAAACATGTACTAATTTTCAGAGTTCTCATTATAGAGAACAAGGGAGAGAGGGGGAGAGATTGTGAATTCGCCACATACATGCACATCTACCATATGATAACCTTCAAGCATGTGCTGGCACAGTGGATGCACATATGATATATTAATTGCAAGCTAATTGTCTGTTCAAGTATAGACAAAATCAGTCCAACAACCCAAGAGACATCACCTCAATTATTACTCAGGTTGAGCAAGAAATTCAGGAGACATCATGGAATAATAATAAATAAATAAAAAGAAGATAAAGGAATATCATGGTGGGTGTCGGTCTAGGAGGGATATAATTTTCTTAAAGGAAGTAATGATCGCTTACTACTTAGTGGATTATTTGTTAATCTGGAAAAAGTCATCGGATCAATGATTGATTTGGCGGTGATTGCCCTTTTCATCATGGTGGATTAGATTCCTCCTCACGAGCAATGCTCAAACACAACACTCGATGTCTGCTCCTCCTGGTCAAAACAAAAGTGTCTGCTAAGACGGCATTTTCTTCCCTTTTTTTTTTTTTCTGGTATTTCTCTTATCGAATTATTTCTTCGATCGGTCGACACAAGCATAAGGTGTTTTGAGCCCCCGGTATCCATTAATAGATTACTTATTAAGAACAAAAGTTGGTCAGAGAGTTACGACATTTTAATTGTCTATTTTCCGGTCTCGCACTTCCGTTGCTACTCTAGACTGACAAAACGATATGTCCCATATTTGATCAATTAGTCTCAATGGTCAATTTCAACAATCTGTTCGGATGACTTCTACTTTTACTTGTCGAACTTTTGAATTTTATGAAACTTATACGTTGATTTTTATCCAACACAAAACGCTAAAAATCTTTCGAAATATTCGAATGCCATATTGCCTACCATGCTCTTCACCCTCTTTCACAAGAACATTTGATCAAAACCCTACCTACACAAAAAGTTCCCTGGGTGTGTTGACTTTTGTGGAACCTGTCCATTATATGCATTATTCGGTCCCGAGGATTTTGTCAAGCCCCACCTCATGATAGACCAGACGTACAAATATAGGGCACCCGGTTTTTCGACCCGAATCGGTTTCAGATGCTTAAGTAAGCCAAAAAAGAGAGGACATAACGAGGAAGAAGTGTCCCTGAGTGGTCAAGTTGTTAGGTGAAGGAAATCAAAATCATCGGGTGTTAGTTAACAGATGGTGATCTAATAATGACAAGTGGCTATATGGTATGGTAAATAGTAACTGTCACGATATATGATGGTCAAACCATTCTTAAGAACTATAATAGCTCCATTACCGCTTCCTTTAATAGCATGACCCTATATTTGAGGTATGCCAGGAGGTTATCCTTGGGGAAATGACAAGGAATGTCACCCAAGAAGCATATTTTCTTGGAAACGCATGTTGGTGTAGACTATTAATGTAGACGATTAATCTGTCTGGTATTAAGGGAAATGCGTAGTACCCATTCGCTAGTTAGCCGAATTCATCATTTTCCTTGTGCTTTAGTTTTACAATCTGCAAAACATATGACCATTGCCTAAGTCATCCGAATCCCTTTTTAGCAAGTGAATGCACACATCAAGCTCTGATTTCCAGCACAAGCTATTATAGCGTATCATCCCAGCAATCTTCCGATTCAGCCGGCTTAGTAACCATGCTAATACCAACAAAATAGAAAAGTTTGAAGGATGAACTCGTGAAAGGTCCCTTCTTCCTTACTTAGCCTATCGACCCAATGGATCGAATTGCAAGACCGTCGACGACAAGCAAAGCCAAACAAAAAATAAAATATATCCACTGGCCAACATAATTATAACAATCAACAAGGTTTTGACTTAGATAATAAGAGTCTTACTCTTTTCCTTTAACGCTCCGTTCGTTTCGCAGAAAATAACTTCCAGGAAAATATTTTCCGGATTTTCCGGTGTTCGGGTGGGCGGAAAATCACGGTCAATGGAAAACATTTTCCGTTGACCGGAAAATTCCTTCTTTGCAGCTTGGAAAATGTTTTCCTCTTTTAAAAGAGGAAAACATTTTCCAAGCCTCGCCTCTTCTCTTCCTTCGGTTCTTGTTCTCTCTCTCTCTTGCTCTCCTTGCTGCGAAGTCGTCGAAGCCGACGACGTCCTTCTCCAAGACCAGCCTCCGCCCACCCTGGCCGCTCCTGCCCGCCTGCTCTGGTCGGGGCGCCGCCGCCACCGCCGCGCTCCGCTTCCCCGGTGGCTCGAAGCTGCTCGGGAGGATCCAGCTCAAGAGGGAGCTCCACGGCGGCGCCGGGAGGCTCGCGGGGAGATCTGTCACCAGATCCGGCGAGCTCGAGTGAGATCGGCCGAGCCTTGAGCTCGCCGGATCTAGCGACGGAGCTCGCGGCTCGCCGAATCCAGGCGAGCTCGAGCTCCGTCGCCAGATCCGGCGAGCTCGGCCGAGCCTCTAGCTCGCCGGAGTGGCCACCGGGTCTTGGTCGGCCGCTGGGCAACCGGCCATCTTCAGGCCGGAAGGAGGCGGCGGTGGCGGAACGAGGAGGAAGAAGGAGGAGGAAGGAGGCGACGCGGACGAAGCCGCTCGGGAGGAATCAGGAGGAAGAAGGAGGAGGAAGGAGGAAGGAAAATAAAATAAAAAAAATTCTATTTTAAAAATATAAATAACTAAAAATCATTTTAAAAAAAATATAAATAAAATAAAATAATTTTTTTGGTCAATTAAAAATATTAAAATTCAATTTTTGATAATTTTTTTCAGGAAAATGTTTGAGCTAACGAACAATGGAAAATATTTTCCACTCAAATTTTAGATTTTGGCCGAACACCGGAAAATAGAGTCATTTTCCTGAAAAATAACTTTCAGGAAAATGTTTTTAGGAAACATGATATTTTCCGTGAAACGAACGGAGCCTATAAGTCTCCAAATCATGTCCTGTTATTACAATTTTAGGGTAAGTTTCTAAATGAGCAGTTATAAGAGAGCGCACTCCTGAAACTGTTTGGGAAATTTTTTTTTTTTTGGTCGAAAATGCTACCGATATATTAGCTTAAGAAGTCTTGGAATACATCAGAGCGTTACTGTCGGAAATTAAAATATTCCATAAGGATAGAGGGGGTCTATGCACCCAATCTAAAGGAAGTTGCTTTAAACGATTTTGATGGCCTGATTTACCTCCGGGGACAATAAGAAACAGAGACATGGCGGCCCATTCGAAGCTCCTGTTGGCACCTTGGTATAATACTTCTCAAGTTCCATTGGGAAATTGAATCGGTCAAAATGCGCTGCAATTGATCTGAACACTAAGATTCGTTAATGTCAATTTTGATGGTGAATCTCGTGGGTCGCGGGTCGAATGATGAGGGACTAAAATGACAAAAACATTATCCTCGTGGATTGCTTGTTTCGCCGCTCTTGCATGAAAAGTCAAACCGCATTTATTGAACGATGATGAGTATTTAGGACTTCACCAGTAAACCCCCAACAACAACAACCCAAGAACGACAAAACCGCATCCATCGATTGCATCGAACGGAGGGGGAAGCGGGGTACTCTAGTAATTTAACCGTCGAATATCCGACCGTTGTCGTCGCACCGCAGGACCGTATTCGTCGTTCCTACTTCAGCGTCTCGCGGCGGAGCGGCCGGATCACCTGAATTTCCGGGTTTACCCCTTCGATATTCAAATCGCACTCCACCTCACGCAGTAGTTCAACCGCACCAAACTTCTTTAGAATTGTTAAAAGATTGCGATAAATGGATTCGTATATTATAAAAAAAATTTATTGAATAATGGTACACAATTAGCGTACCATGTCGTGGTGACATGTGCAAATGATATTTTTTTATTATAAAAAATCGAAAATTATTTATTGTGAAATACATTTGATAAAGTGTATAGACCATGTCTCAAGAAGTCCAACCAAGAATTGGAGTCTCATTTCTTGTACCTTAGAAATTATTTGACAAGAGAAATGTGATCTTAATTTGATGGAAGTGTCTATGCACTCTAAAGCATCAAAGACACAAATTACCAAAAAAAAAAAAGTACCCATATGCTCATTAAACTTTTAGGAATAAATGTGCTAAAAATCTAAAAACTTGTCGCAAAGATTCAATCGAGTCATAAAACTTGTTAAATTAATCTAATCAAGTCACTTCGTTAGTTCCGTTTAACTTGACCAATGACAAATGCTAACGTGATTTTTTTTTCTCTTATGTGGTTAAAATGGCGCCATTTTGATTTAAATTTGGTTTTTAATGAAAAATTAAACTTTTCAAGAGATAGAGCTAATTTTTTTAGAAGAAAAAAGTGAAAAGCTGCTGCCTTGGCGGTTTTGTCTTCCTTCTTTTTTCTTAAAAAGATTTTAGTTTGCTTTTTTAATTTAATGTAAATCATATTTGGACCATAACAACATTATTTCAATTTTATCCTTCATGTGCTAGCCATGTCAATGCCACATTAGAGAGAGAAAATATGATAAAATGTCATGTCAATATCTTTCATTCATTAAATTGGACGGATATAATAGAGGATTGCATCAATTTGACAGATATATTTAACTGAAATAATTAGAACTTTTAAGACAACGAGATGAAAGTTAGTACATTGAAAATTGTAATAATAGGAATGTTTTCTCAATTAATATGATACGACTATTACGCCCACTCTCGCTCTCTCTCTCTCTCTCTCTCTCTCTCTCCCGGTATCCGAAGCATAAGCAGAGAGCCCATCTCGGATCCTCTTTTGTCACTGTGCGTAACCCACCTTTTCTCTCTCTACATAACCCACCTTTTCTCTCTCTAAAACCTCACTCTTCTTCCTCTGCTTTTTCTCCCGTTCCTGTGAGCTCGCGCTTGCGAGTGCGGGGAAAAAGGCGGGTCGGCAGATGTACAGCTCGCTCGTCTTCTTCTTCTTTTAGCAGCTTCGCCTCGCTTTCCGGTTCTTGGGTCGACCCCTTTTTCCTCCGATTGACGTCGCGTTTCTGATCTTTTTCGGGAGATCAGTGAAGGGTAAAGGTCACTTTCCCCCCGTCGCTCGCGGCTGGAAGCCTGGGTACGATTCGCAATGAAGCCTTCCACTCGGCTAGATTCGGCGGTCTTTCAGCTCACGCCTACTCGAACCAGGTTCTCTTTCTTTATTCGTCTCCGGCTACGGCTTGTTCCGCTCGTTTTGAAGTTATTGCTGGTGATTATTGTAATGTGTCCTCAGTTAATGATGGGTCTGTCTAAAATGGAAAGAAAAAGAATGGGTAAGAGTGTTTAAGAGTCAATGCTGGATTATCTTTAGTATGCGAAGTTTGGATCTATCGTAGCGCTTGTTATTTTTGACAAACGGGCGAGATTTTTGTGTTGCATGAAGAATTTTTCCACGGAGGAGCCTTCTAGTCTATTGGACATTCTGGGATCAAGTTCTTTTGTCTTTATGATGGATGTTGACCCGCGTGCCTCGTGCGATTTTTTAAAAACTTGGGATGTTCTAGTGAGTCTGAATTGGACTTTCTGACATCCCCTCTGCCGCACTCATCGAACACCCCGAAAGCCTGCATCCAAGGAATCTTCAGTGAAACCGGCAAACCACGATACTTATCTCTCTGAGTCTGGGACTTTATTATGTTTTCCTCTGTTTCTTTCATTCCTTGACCCCTAGTTCAAGCATGGTTAATTAGGGTCGCAACATGCTTGCTAAGCCTCTTTCATATGGTTCTTTGCGGTCGCATTCACCGACTCTTAATCCGTGTGGTGGTGTCCCCACGCACTGGCTGTAAGACAATGAAAGCCTGGTGCAGGCCCAATTGATATGCGAACTAGAAATGATTGTTGAAGCCCACCACATATAAAGGTGGGAATCCCATAAATGGGTGAAGGAGTAGTGTGAAGGATCTAATTGGAGACTTAAAGTTTTTGATATCATCTGGGATTTTTTTTTTTTTGGGGTCAAAATATCATCTTGGAGTTGAGTGTACCATTATTTTCTCTGAAGGTCTGAGTTTTGGATTCATCATCTTTAGAAGTGCAGCAATGAGCAATGTTACCTTTGTTCTAATCTTGTGCAATGAGTAACTTGTTTTTGCACTATTGAGGGTTGACTGAGTTAGGCATCGGATGTTTACTGCATTTGCAGGTGCGACTTGGTTATAGTTGCAAATGGGAAGACTGTGAAAATAGCTTCTGGTTTGCTTAGCCCTTTTCTTGCCCATCTGAAGGCTGCACAAGAACAGATGGCTAGAGGGGGTTACTCAATTATTCTTGAGCCAGAGCCCGGCAGTGATGCAACTTGGTTCACCAAGGGAACAGTGGAAAGGTTTGTGCTCTGCTGTGATATGCATGACTATCTGTTCTCACCAACATATCAAAAGTTTGAGTGCATTTCTGTATAGAATAGCTGGCTGAGGGGTTTGATGCTCATTACAATCATAAGCATGTATGTTACTCCTGAGAATGTTGACTGAATGACTTAACAGAATATCTTTTGTAAGTTTTTATGTGACTTTAAGACATGGCAAAGTATTGGAAAGGTGACAAACAAGTGTCCCTACAGAAAGTAATAGCTTACTAGTGGCAATAGGGTATTACATTCTTTATATGTGACTCAATATGGGAGAATTACCCCCTAGGCTTCTACATTCTGTAAATGGAACTGCTCTCTGGATGTAAGTCTTTTAAACGTTGATTCTTGAAGAAGATAATTTGTGCGACTACTTTGGCATCTGTTTTGCAATTTGAACCGGAAATGACATTGACTACTGAAGCTGATTGGAGAACAAGAAGTTCAAATCACATGATTAATATGGGAGTAGTTAGCATGCATGTTAAAAGATGCTAAACTTCTTCAGGTTTGTCCGGTTTGTGAGCACACCAGAAATCCTGGAAAGAGTATATACTCTAGAATCAGAGATCCTGCAAATTGAGGAGGCAATTGTGATTCAAAGTAACAATGATGGAGTATTACATAGTGTAAGTTACCTTGATCAATTTTTGAGATCCTTAATCCAACGAAACAAATTTATGTGGTTAATTTTCCATGCACCAGGTGGAAGACCATGAAGGGAAGCCTGCAGAGTCTGTGGAAGGTACTGTAAATGTGTATGTGAGGGTTATTTCTAAGAGGTTGAGTAAAACATCCTTTTCCATTTTGCTTTTTTCTTTATGGTAGAAAGGTTGGGAGGGTGTTTGACATTTGAGTCGTCTGCATGTCTAATTTTTCCTTTTCCTTTAGCTGACCTACAGAAGAGAAAATGGTGCCTATTGTGTTACGCTCATCTGTTGTTGTTTGTGTTCCTTTTTCTTCTCAAATGTTTATTGCTGTGTCATACTGAGATATGAGATATGGATTCTGAATGTAGTGGAACAATTTCTGATGATTACTCTGACTTGTATGGTGTTATGATCACTTTCTTATTCCAGGCGGCAACCCTTTGCTTGAGGGTAACGAGGATAAAGCTATTGTTATTTACACAGTGAGAGAGCAATTATTTTTGCTTCATTTCATTTCTTATCATTCCTATTCCAATAGGTTTTGCTTAATTTTTGTTTGTATTATGTTTGTCAGCCTAGTGCACAGCCTTCTAAAGCAAGTGGATCCACCTCACAAGAAGGAAATTCAAAGTAAGTACTATTTCTGAAGATTACTTGTAAGATGATTACAGGAAGTGTTGTGCTAATTCACATTAAAGACAAATAGCTTTTCTGGAGGCTTCAATATTTGCAGTTTTATTGCCATTTGATTTCTCTGTTCTATTGTAAAGCACATGTTAGCATTTCAGGCTAAGAAAAATGCCTGGATCTTGCCATGTGTCTACTTCTTCCTTGTTGGAAATATATGTATGGCTTTTAGAACCCGATTCATCTGAGATGGTGCCTGCGAAGAAGAAGAATAACTGAGTTGGAAGGAGCATCATCAATGGATTAACTTCCTTGAAGCTTTATTTTAGTTCATTGCTTCTGAAAGGTTAACATTGCGCATGGAAGAGATTAATGACCTTTGAGTGAGAATAATGCCTTCTTGGGTGAATTATCAGCAAGACATTCACTAATTCAATCTTCTTTCTTCTGTGGGGTTGATCGATAACCCATCGTAATTTAGCAGTGTTGGCTTCAGTTGCACTCTAATTACTTTGTTTATCCAGAGTTCAGCTTCTGAAAGTCTTGGAGACACGAAAAAGTGTCCTTCAAAAGGAGCAAGGAATGGCCTTTGCCCGAGCTGTCGCTGCTGGTTTCGAAATTGACAATTTGGAATCACTGAAATCCTTTGCTGAATGCTTTGGAGCCTCTCGACTGATGTAAGCCCTTATGTCTTTTGCCCATCTGCTGCTGTGCTCAATTGAATGTCTCAAGAACACTATTAGCTACAAGACACATGATATGGTCAGAATAAGTATGCAATCCGTACAGTACACAGACTAGCATGTTGTATTATCTTACATGCAGCTCAAGATTGTCATTGTAGCTAGGTTAGGTAGTATCCAATCTATTGTGTATTTCATTCTCTTTTTTCTTTAAAATATAGTACGAATAGTTGGGGCCAAAATCCAGGAAAGATGTTTTCTACTTTTTTTTTGGGGGGGGCACGGGTGTGTTTGGATCCTTACGACAGTTGGTGACATTCATGAAGAGGAAAGAGGTGGATATAGAAGGATGGTAAAGAAATTTATACATAGTAAAGTTCCATTTCAATTTTGCAACAGGGATGCATGCATAAGATTCATAGAGCTGTGGAAGAGAAAACATGAGAGCGGTCAATGGCTTGAAATAGAAGCAACTGAGGCATTGTCCAGCCAAGCAGATTTAGCTGCCATGAGTGCATCGGGTATTATGCTATCTGATGTCTCCAACAAGCAGAAGGAGGCATGGTCTGAATCTCGCAATGCACCAGCATCAGAATCTAATGGGCATCCAAGTACTTCTCCAAATGGAGGTAATTAGCTCAACATGTAAAAAATTTTAGCATCGTTACAATGCTTCAATACTAAAGAGTAGTTGGTTGTGGATTAAGTCCAATCCCTGTAACTGCTGAGGAGATTAACAAAAGCAAGAAGGAATGTCCGATTAGGAAAGTAATCCTGGATACTTGATTCAGTAGGACAATAAGCTTGGAAACCAATGGAAAAGCAAATTCCAATTCTGCAAGACGAACTGCAGATATGATATTATAAGTCAGTCTACATCTAGGTACTGATATATAGCATGTCAGACATCTATACTGGTTCAGCTGCCTGAAATGGATTGACAGAATCAATTTTTCCTGTTGAAAAATGTTCAATAAATCTTGTTACATTGTCTTGCTCTTTGTACTATTAGATTCTGTTCAGCTGACTAAATTTTGTGTTGCACATTATATTTATGCTGAGAAAATTACTCATGCCAGATGAAAAGCCTCCGATAAATCACCAAGCACCTCACGGAGGCCATGACTATTTCCCAGCTCAATTTCCAAATGCTATGTTCCCACCATGGCCAATGCATTCTCCACCTGGTGCTCCACCTATATATCAACCATATCCGATGCAGCCCATGGCTTACTATCAGAGCTATCCGGCAAACGGCCCCTTTTTCCAACCAGCTTATGCACCAGTTCAGGATCCTCGATCAAGTAATGGTCGAAAAACACGTCACAGAAGGCATTCTGTTGAGAGCAGTGAATTGCATTCTGAATCAGAAGCTTCCGAGGAGGACTGCTCGAAAACTAAATCCCCAGAACCATTTGAGTCAGAGAAGGAAGATTTGGCACTTCGAAAGAAGACCAATCGATCCGATAAGAAGCAATCAGGCATGGTTGTAATTCGGAACATCAATTACATCACTCCGAAGAGACGGAACTCTTCCAATGGTGAGTCACATTCTGCTTCTGATTCTGAAAGTGTAGAAGATGATGGAGAAATGGAGGCTAGCCAGAACCTGACCCGGTCCTCAAAAAGGAAAGACAAGGATGAAAGCTCCATAAACAAGTCGATTTCATCTGATAACAATGAAGCACTGTATGGGAATGAAACTGATGGGGGACACTGGCAAGCATTCCAGAGTTTCTTGTTGAGAGACAATGATGAGGAAAATCGTGTTGCTGATGATGGTATGTTTTCAATGGAAAACAAAGGTAGGTCAAGAAGGCGGCAGAATATGAGGAATGATGATTCTTTAGCTCTTGGAGGACAATACATGGATCAATCTCAAAGGGGGAGCTTGGTGGATATGCAAAAAATGAGTGGAAAAGCAAACTTGATTACTAGAGCGTCTGCTGATGCAGCAATGATGTCTACAAAGGTCAGTCAAGGGAGTGATGGTAGAATGTCTGGCCATTTAGATGTACAGTACACAGAAGTGAATGGCAGAAGGGTTGCTTATAGGAGGACTGAAAATGATGATTTCATGATCCACCGACGGGAAAACATAAATGTTGCTTGCCCCTCTGATTTAGCTGAAGATGAGAATATGACCCATTATTCAAATGCAAAGTGGCCAAGTAATGTGAATGATGATTCCTACATCGTTCCTTTGAGACAGATTCCTGTTAATGGGATTGAAGACGCAGAACGAAAAGCTTTAGACATTGATTCTGAATTCCCATCTATCAGCCAGAGGACAGAAAATGCATCCAAGCCTAATTATGAGCCTGACTATACGAGCTTGATGCCAGAACGTGGGACAGAGAGAGCATCGATTGGTTATGACCCTGCTCTAGATTATGAGATGCAGGCTCAGAAACAAGAAAATTTTAGCCAGGATCAGAGTGAGAAGGAAGGAGGTAAACAGGCCTCTAAGAAGCCAGATAAGGACCAGAAGTCTAAACTTTCCCGAGATGCGTTAGACAAGAAGAAGAATGTTGGACCAATAAGAAAAGGGAAGCCTTCAAAACTAAGTCCCTTGGAGGAAGCAAAAGCACGCGCAGAAAGACTAAGATCCTATAAAGCTGATCTGCAGAAATTGAAGAAGGAAAAGGTACTTAATTATTTTCAGCTCTTCAATGTAATTAAATAGTAGCTAGGCATAAAAAGAAAAATAAAAATAAAAATAAGCATGTCCACTTGTCCGTTGTTCTCACTCTAGTTCCTCTGTGCCTTCTATCCTTGGGCATGACCTGAAAACCATCATTTCAGGTGTGTTTTACTGAGACTGATTACCCTTTTTGGCTCTTCTGAGTCTTAATCAGGAGGAGGAACAGATAAAAAGGCTGGAGGCTTTGAAGCTAGAAAGACAAAAGAGGATTGCTGCAAGGAGTGGTTCTATTCCTGCTCAGCCTGCTCTTGCATCACAGCAAACGAGAAAACAACTACCAACAAAACTTTCCCCTGGCTCTCATAAAGGGTCAAAGTTCAGCGATGCGGAACCGGGTTCTTCCTCTCCTCTACAGAGGTCCTCTGTCAGGACTCTATCCGTCGGTTCCAGTGACTCTCATAAAACTTCGAAGACAACCAGATTGAGTGCTGCCAATACCTCATCTGGGAATAGGCTAAGTCGCTCAGTTTCATCTTTACCTGAAGAAATAAAAGAGAATGCCAGTGTCACACCAGAGACGAAGGTTTCCATGGCCAGAATCAGAAGACTGTCAGAGCCTAAAATGACTAGCAGCCACAATGTTTCTTCAGTGAAGCAGCGAAGCACAGAATTATCTAGACAAAAGGTGTCCGATGGAACTGACAGCAAAAACATATCTGCAATCATGAGTCTTGATAAAAGCAAGGCTGCTACTCTTCCAGAATTGAAAATAAGAACACCAAAATCGGCTGATAATTGTGGAAGCAAATCAGCCCCAAAAGACGCAGCAGCTCAGGCAACAAACGAGAACAAATCGATGTCTTCTAAAGGTGCTCAACTAAACAATGGCAATGATCCTTTTTCACATCAGAATGAGGGCGATGACAACCCCATTATTGAAAAGACTGTCGTTATGCTGGAACCTGAGAAGCCTGCCACTACCATGTTGCAAGCTTCCCAAGAAAAAGTGCAGTTGCTTAAGGAAGATAACAATAGTGGTAAATTAGGAGATAAGCCAGAGGTTGTAACAAATGATGTTGCTTTACATCGACCAATTGCACTAGCCGGCACCACTGGACCTAATCAGAAGAACAATGAAGTGCATGACGAAATCAGTAACCATAAGGTAAATATTTGGTAAAAAAAAAAAAAAAAAAAAAAGAATTTCCATGTGCTGGCTGTGGATGTGATCACATACTTGCCATGGCGAGGAGAGTGAAGGTCATCAAAGATGCTCTTTTTTCGGACAAATAAAAAGAATATCCTTGTCCTTTTCTCTTTTCAGGTTACAACATGCAATGGAGAGGCATCAGTAAACTCTTCGAGCCTTAGTAGTGCTGAAAAACCATATCAAGCCCCTTATGCTCGGGTGTCTTCTCTGGAAGATCCGTGTATGGGAAACACGGAATATGGCAAAGCACTCCCAACATCCTGCGAATTTAAGACTGTCTGTCCAGAGAGTATTAAATTCCCTATTTCTGATACAGACATCCTCAAAATAGAGAAGATGCCTGAGACAGTGGACAAACAATCTAAGGAATCAACCAAAGGGTTTAGACGGCTATTGAAATTTGGTAGGAAAGGTAGTAGTTCAACTACAAGTGGTGTTAATGAAGCTGATATTTGCAGTGTTAGTGAATCTGATGCAGATGATCATGCAACTCATTCGGCTCCTTCCATTGAAGGTAACTTCATCAATACTGAGTGGGCATTATTCATATAATCAAAGTCATCTTGTGTGCATATTTGTGTAGCCAAATTGTGAGTTTAGCATGGTTTGGAGGACTTGAATTGCTGATCTGTGATTATGACAACTGTTAGTTTTGTCTCATATTTGTCTACTGCATTGGCTAAAGAAATGTAAAGCCATGTTGGCACAGTGATGGGAAAAGAAAAGGTAAGTGAAAGACAAATGCTTTCCATTGTAGCATCATAAACACTTTTCCAGCCTAGAAGGTGGCAAGCATTCTTTAGCAAGCAAGTCTCTGAGACTGTTGGGATATGAATGTGTTGTAAGCTGACAATGTAATTACGCTGGACTTGAAGTATTGAACAATTGTATTCTGGTTTTAGCAGGCATTGTGTAAATAAGGCCATAATCTGAGTCATCCTGATCACAGTTGTAATAGATAATGTTGCTGGCTGCCACTATCGCATCAACTGAATGAGTTGGAGTGCCAGCTTTCACTGACCTAGCTAGAAGCTTTAATGGTTTGGCTATTATAAATTATTTTGTAGGAGAGTTGCTATAGCACTAGCTAATTTTCAAGTTTTGCCTGGTGGAGTCACTAATCTGGAATCAGTACTTTTTAGTAAGCACTCAGCATGATTCTTTGAAGCTAACCATCCGTTTTTGCTTTTCTTCTTTGCCCTGTTCAGTCTCTACACTGAAAAATCTCATTTCGCAAGATGAAACACCTACTGCGGTCAATGCTCCAAAAAAATGTAAGTATATCCGGCAATGAACTTCAGTTATGTTTCTCGTTTCTTGAAAGAGATCAAATTGTGCTGATATCAAGAATTCTATCGATTTGTCTACAGCTTCTCGTCCTTTCTCCTTACTGTCGCCATTCCGTAGCAAGAACAGTGAAAAGAAGGTTACAGCATAAGAAGATTTTGTTTGAAGGTGAGGAAGCAGTGTATTCGTCTTCACATCTGTAAAATCACTCGTGAGGTCTTACATTTGTGTGATTCACTTGACTGTTTTCTTATCCAAAATGGATATAGTTGGCTGTGTCTTTTCACGTATGTTTGGTCGTTTTCATGTGTGGCCATCTTTCATGCAGGTTTCACTACATATGTCACTGGTTCAGTTTGAGCTATGATATTCAAATCTTTTTACTTAGTAATTATGAACTGTCCCGAAACAAATTTATGGTCTAAAAGCTTAAACGTCCTTTGCCGTAAAAAGTAATGGATCTGAAAGGCTATGTACCGTTATTCTGTAAAGATAACGGTGTGATTTGGTATACAAAGTAAAAGAGTGAAAAAGTAAGATTGCTACCTGAGAATGGTATATATGTTCACGTGGAAATGAAGAAAGAATGAACTTATACAATGAAAACCAACATAATATGAAGATGAGTTGATGCAGACGAGGAGATCTGAAGATCATCGTATGGGCCAGATCTGGCCCAGGGTCGTGCAAACTGGCCGTGCAAACTGGCCAGGGGATGTCTGGCCCCGGTTTTCGATCACTGAGGTTACGCACAACCTTAATTAGTTTGTACATATGACTGCATCATCTTCAATGGTTTATCTCATTTAGGGAAGCAGTAGCCATGATTAGAAACCGATGTCAATCGAAAGAACCAGATGTACATAAGAAAAGCCGATATGGGCATGAAATGGTTTCCCAATATGCTGGTGAGTTCTCCCCAGGAGTATCGATATCAAACTCATTTTGTACCATAGCTGCGTCCAGCTAACCATTATTGCTCTTTGCCTTCCGTCTGTATCTACATGATGGTAGAGGTCGAAACAATAATCGGCCCGAAAATTTTCTCTGAAACCAGTTCACTTCTCACATCGTCAAGGAGTTCATCATATAATCGGAATCATCTTCAATTGGGATTTGACAAAATTTTACAGGTCTTCGAAGCGAACCACAAGGCAAGAAATGCTGCCTTTGCTCATCCTGGTCAGGGCCTCCTTTGCCAGACAGTCGGACGCTTCTTGTGGGCTCTCCATGTGCCTGACCAGATTCACAGCTTCTTGATTATTCATCACCTAGAGAAAAACGAGAGATATGTGAGCAAGCCTGCGAAAGCAGGACGGAAGATCAATTCATTGCAAGACAGAGACCCTTTCTGTCAAGGTGGAGAGGGGAAGGCCTTCTGACCGCCGCTAAAGAGGAAGAAGAAAATGACTAGAGCGTTGCGAATGATAACTTTCGGCATAGCGAATTTATACAAAGTAGAAACTTATTCCATTAATCTTGCTGATAAAGAACATAAAAAAAGGTGAGGGTATCGACATTTTGTTCGAGGACCTTACCTCCCATATGCCAGAGCTTGCCAGTATGACGAATTCGGTGTTTGTGTCAATCCTCTCGACGCCAATCGCGAGATTGGAGCTTTTAGACTGATTCGAGGCGTCTTTCCTATTAGAATTCCATGTGAACATTCGACCTACAGAGTACAGAGGCCCCATCATGTCGCCCGGGCATGAACCGAGGACAAATTATCGAACATTAGGATGTGAGATAAATCACACCAGCATTCCCTGTGCTTTCTTCGAACCGCACATTGAACCATGTTCATAACATAATCTCACCCTCCTTCAAAAGACTGTTGTTTACTACAGACAAGATTCAATCTAACAGTTTGTGATACTGAATATGCATCAATAACTGGTTAAGAAACACTTTACAAACAAGGGAACTTACGGCCTCGAAAAATTATATATATTACGTAGAGGCAATCGCGTTTTGATGAATGGCGAGGCATATACTCGCCTAACAATTGATAAAAGACTTCCGTTTACCTGGGATGATTCTTTGGGTCCAATGCCTTTTGGCTGACTGCTGGTGCTTGCTTGCGGTCTGCTTGGCCACACCATTTCTACAAACAACTACTCTGTAGTCACCCATGTTACCTATCACAAGCTTTTCTCCATTCACGACCGTCACCAACGCCGAACCCACTTTCGTTACAGCCTCCTCGTCCGTCTTCTTCTTGCTCACCCTTATCTTAGCCCTAGCGCTGAGGTAGGCTTTTCTCGTCGTCTCTTTGGTCTTCCCCACTATCTGTGACTGCCACGATAATATGAAAACTAGCCTATAACGTCACAATGGCAACCATGTCTTTTCATACTTAACGGGGAAAACTAAATAACAATAATGTTATCAAGATATTTCATATAGGATCACCACCATTGAATTACTACATTGTGAAATTGGCCCAAAAAAGACGAATTACTAGATTGTGAAACTATAGAAATTTTTAAAAAAGCGAAAATGTGAAACAATCTCAGTTACCCATAAATTAGATTTCTGTTTACTGCAAAACCAACCTTGACATATCACAAAAGTTTAAGGCTTTCCAAATCGAAAATCTGATGCTTAAGTGAACAGATTTTGCAGACACCTTCAAGTTGACCTCCAAAGCTGGATTTTAAGGGCATTTCAATTAAAAACTAAATCTTTATAGTCACAAAGCTGCTCTGTATGAGTACCTCATCTAGCTTTCTGTCAAACAAATGTGACTGCAAGTACTTGGTGACCCTGTCTCCTACTTGAGCGTCGAAAACCCCAAAGAGCCACAGCTCGAGATCTTGAATTTGCTCTCTTTGGATCACAACCAAGTCCGAGTCTGAACCATCCTTATTTTCATGAACGAAATGGCCATGTGATAGTTGCATCATCCATGCAGGCTTCCTTCCCGCCTGAAATTTCTTCTTCTTGCTTCCGATGTTTCCAGTCAGAAAGCGTGGAATTCGACATGCCTGAATCCATCACAATGTAATATGCTCATTCAGCTCTGTGGGGGCAATCGTCCAAATTCAATTATCAATCTTTTTGCCAGAATTTTCCAATTCATTTTCCTAAAAGAGTTGCGTTACATATGCTAAATCTTGCTCACTTGGGAAGTTGAATATCCAGATTACTAAATTAGAACATCTCTTCATGGTATACAATTTTTTAACTTTGATCTTCTGACAATTTTTGCACAGTAAAACTAGCAAGTCTACTTTCTTTTTGGCTTTTTTTTCCCGGTTGCTTCAACATGAACACAGAAAGTGAAAAATCTTTCAGATGAAAAGGCTAAAGGTTCTCATAAAAACAACAGTCTTGGATCAAAAAGAATAATACCAACCACCACACACACACTCACACAGAGATGGGCTTACCTTGAGCTTCAGGTGAAAATCAAGAAGCCTCATGATCCCTTTTTTTCTGAAGACTCTAATGATACCCATACAGACCTTGAAACCTGCAGAAAGGAAAATATTAAATGACAATGAGAGCGGGAGGTCTTGAAGAAGATGGCAAATTGGGAATGTAGAAAGTGAGTTTGGAAGACCGGAAGGAGATATCAGTCTGGTCTGAAGTCAATAGAGCGTTTTTGGGTGTTTATGATGTTGTTTGGCAGTTACATGTAAGCTTTGAATGTATCTGGTCGACAATTCAAATTCTGACTGTCATTTTTTGTACCTTCCTTCTGATGTGAGAAAGATCTTTATGGAAGTCTTCTTAGGACCCTGGTTATGCATTCTCTGTCTAATTTCACCTTTATAAGATTGTCCATTGTTAGTCCCTACCAGTATTTATGCTAACTTATAAAGGAATGAGGAATTTGACCTTTTAGGGATCTATGACAACTCCATTTTCCATATTAACCCACAGATAGCATTATTGTACATTTATAGTACTGAAATTAAAATCCAATGCTCAAAAAATGTTTGAAAAATGTCAACTTTTTTTAGGGATCATACCTCTCATTTTCCTATTTGCCTTTGGAAAAAGTCCTGCATTTCTCCAGCTTTTATAATAGCCACCTAAGACATGGCTGAGTTTTCAATAGTTTCTGGTGGAGGATTAATTGTCATTAATTAGAACAAATTTTCCGGTTATAATTTCTACATCTACTTTTTCAAGGGTTTCCTAGAAAATTAAAAAGAGTTGGTCAACCGAGAAAATTAATGAATCAAAATCCTGAATTTAAGAACTTTGACTTTTTCAAATATAGTTAATGTTCTCCATACTTCACTCCACATTATTTACATACCGTTCTTTTCTTTTTTTGCTTCCTATTGTCAAATCCCCATTCCATTATTTAACCATTGACCATACAAGAAAAATTTATCCAATTAGTCCTAAACCTATTATACGGATGTTAATTCATTTCTAAATTTTATAATTTTGCCAATTTAGTCCTAAGTATTGACGCAAAATTCCATGTAACACTTTCAGCCAATTTTCACTAGGACTTGCTGATGTAGCGATCTAGTTATCACTAGCTGTCATATGGGGTAATCGCAATTTTAGTAATTTTCCGAATAAAATTGGCCAGAATGACTATATTAGAATTTTACGCAAAGTTATAGGTTTTAATTAGTAAAATTAAAAAATTTAAAATTGAATTGACATCAAAACAATATGTTTATAACTAATTGCACAATTTCCTTGATCTTATGACTACAAAGAAGCATGAATCAAACAAACTCAAATCCCTCATCCTATTTCCAATAGGATGTTGAATACGCAGATAAATGGCTAAAAGGGAGGCAATCTCTTATATGAGTATACGCAGTTCAACTCGGATTATTTTGTTTCCCCGAGAAAAAAAAAATGGATTTTTTCCACAAATTTTAAAGTGACGCATTATATTTATCAAGCTCTGTACCTAATTTTACCCTTTAAATGTTTTATATTCAAAGATATTGAGGAATGAGCATTGTTTCAAGGTAAAACGTGGAACTTGATAAATGGATCGGTAGGAATTTATTCGGTTCCACGTTCCAAGATATGTAGGGTAAGTTTTTGGATCTAAAATTAGGAAACCTGTCTTGACTGGTAGGTTATAAGTTCTAGGTTGATGGAATTTGGAATTTGTAATCTAAAACTTGAAAAAAGTTTTTTATGTTTTTCATAATCTATGTCTTCATGCAATCCTGCGATATTTCATAGTATTCAATGGTAAATATATAATCTGAAACCACTAGTTTTAACGTTCATTTCATGGCCAAGACCTTTACTTTATTAATGTTTAACATTTTTCTTGCATTTAAATATAAGTTATGGTCAACTTGAGGTAGATCCCGAAATATGTAACATGATAAGTTTAAGATTCTAGGTTTTAAGGACATGTAATATGATAGGTTCAAGGTTCTAGATTCTAGGGTATATAAAATAGGTTTCAAATTTAAAAAAAAATAAATAAAAATTGATGAATTTATTCCGATGAATCAGTTCCAGATTTGGAACCAGGTCGCTCCTAACGGGCAGTTCAAGACATACTCAAAAGTCCAAAACTTCATTTCGACCAGACCAGGCCATGGCCACGCTCCCGAGCGTCGCGGTCCTCAAGGCCGCGCTCGACAACCCCCGCGCCATCGCCACGAAGCCCCGCGCCCGGCAGCTCCACGCCCAGCTCCTCAAGCGCGACGGCCTCTCCGCCGCCTCCCTCTCCTTCCTCCTCTCCGTCTACGCCGACCTCGGCCTCCTCCGCGACTCCCTCCTCGTCTTCCGCGCCCTCCCCTCCCCAGCCCCGCCCGCCGCCTGGAAGTCCGTCATCCGCTGCTACGCCTCCCGCGGCCTCGCCGCCGATGCCCTCGCCTCCTTCTCCACCATGCGCGCCCTCGGCCGCCGCCCCGACCGCAACGTCTTCCCCTCCGTCCTCAAGTCGTGCGCCTCCCTGATGGACGTGAGGCTCGGGGAGGCGGTCCACGGGTGCGCCGTGCGGGTCGGCGTCGAAGGGGACCTGTACACGGGCAATGCGCTTATGAATATGTATGCCAAGTTCCGGAGTTTGGGTGGGGATGTTGGGACTAGAGGTGTTGCGCACGAAGTGCTCGACGAAATGTCGCAACGGATGAACTGTGGCAATGTAGCTAGACAGATGGGTTCTGGACCCGATGTGCATCGCTTGAATTCATCGGGGCAAATGAAATGGGTTCGCTGGGAATCTGGAGGGAAATGTGTGGTCAGAGGGACAGTGTGAGAAAAGTGTTTGATATGATGCCTCAGAGGGATGTTGTTTCCTGGAATACGGTCATTGCTGGGAATGTGCAGAGTGGAATGTATGGAGAAGCTCTGGGGATGGTTAGGGAGATGGGAAATGCTAATTTGAGACCCGACTCCTTCACTCTGTCCACTGTTCTTCACATATTCGCGGAGCATGTAGATGTTCGAAAAGGAATGGAGATCCATGGATATGCTGTGAGGCATGGGTTCGATTCGAACTTGTTTATTGGTAGTAGCTTGATAGACATGTATGCAAAGTGCGCTCGTGTCGTGGATTCGTATCGTGTGTTCCACATGTTGCCTCAGCGTGATGGCATTTCTTGGAATTCCATTGTCGGGGCCTGCTCGCAGAACGGCATGTTTGATGAAGGCCTCAAATTCTTCCGCTTAATGCTTAAGGACAATGTGAAGCCTGGTCCTATATCCTTTTCGACTATCATTCCTGCGTGCTCTCACTTGACCTCATTACATCTGGGAAAGCAGCTCCATGGATATATCATAAGAGCCGGATTTGATGATAATGTGTACATAGCCAGCTCTCTTGTAGATATGTACGCCAAGTGTGGGAAAATTGAGAAGGCTAAGTGGATTTTCAGAAATATGGAGCTACACGACATAGTTTCATGGACTGCCATTGTTATGGGATGTGCTTTACATGGGCATGCACTTGATGCCATCGCATTGTTTGAGAAAATGCAAATGGAGGGAGTTAAGCCTACCTATGTATCATTTATTGCCGTATTGACAGCTTGTAGTCACGCAGGTCTTGTGGATGAAGCATGGAAGTACTTCAACCGTATGACTCAAGAATTCAAAATTAATCCAGGGTTAGAACATTATGCTGCCATTGCTGACCTTCTTGGTCGAGCAGGTCAGTTGGAAGAAGCTTATGATTTTATCTGCAGCATGCCTTCAGAACCACCAAGCAGCTTATGGTCCCCTTTAATGACTGCTTGTAGAGTCCACAAGAATGTTGAGTTAGCTGAAAAGGTTGCTGAGAGAATCCTTCGAGTCGATCCTGAGAGTATTGGAACTTACGTTCAAATGTCAAATATATATTCCGCTGCCCGGAGATGGAAAGAGGCTGCAAAGTGGAAAGTTTCTATGAAGGAAAGGGGCCTCAGAAAGAAACCAGCTTGCAGCTGGATTGAAGTGAGAAACAGAGCCCATGCCTTTTTGTCAGGAGACACATCTCATCCCTACTATAACAAAATAAATGAAGCTCTTGAAGTTCTTTTAGAGCAAATGGAAAAAGATGGGTATAAGCCCAACACAAGTGAAGTGCTACATGACGTTGAGGAGGAGCAGAAAAAACAACTGTTGCAACACCACAGTGAAAGGCTGGCCATTGCTTTTGGCATTATAAGCACTCCTCCCGGGACAGAAATCAGAATCATAAAGAATATAAGAGTGTGTACTGACTGCCACGAAGCTATCAAGTTTATATCAAAGATAGTAGGGAGAGAAATAATTGTGAGGGATAACAGCCGCTTTCACCATTTCAAGGATGGGAAGTGCTCTTGTGGTGATTATTGGTGAGATGGTGATACAGGATCAAATCTAGCGAACAGTATCATTGTAGACACATGCAAGCACAAATGGAGTAGAATGTGCAAGCAAGACAGTGAAATGTGGTTTTCCAGTGAGATTAGATGCCAGTGAATGATGAATTCTAAAATCCAGTCAGAGAGAATCTGCATCAAGCAATTAAAAGATGCCCAGTAATTGCGAAATGTCTAGCTGTCAATCATCTGATTTTGCATACAAGACCAAAAAGGCTGAAAGAAGCACTTCCTTCCCTGCTCGGTCTGCTATTGCATTACTGCAAACGAGATTCAAGACTACCAGATTGAATACTGTCAGTGACTCAGTTGGCTAATGCATTCAGGTTCATTGTTGCCTGAAGAAATAAAAGAGAACACCAGTGTGACGCGAGAGACATAAGGTATCCACAGCCAGGATTAGGAGACTCTCAGAGCCTTCAAATGGCCAGTTGCCACCATATTTCTTCAGTGAGGCCCTGAAACACAGAATCAATGGGATGAAATGTTTTGTGAGTGAACTGATGGAAAAAGAAATATCTGCAAACTTCAAAAACCAGGGCTGCTACTTTTCCATAATTCAAAATCAGTACGTCTAATGAACTGAGAATTATGGAAGCAAATCAACCCCAAAAGAAATATTACAGACAATGACTAAGTACTAATCAGTGACCTCTACCGCTGCTGACCTAACAATGGTGACGATTGGCTTTCCCATCAGAGTGACAGGGATGACATCGCCATTATCGGAAAGAACATTGTTATGGGGGAATCTGAGGAGCCTGCCACTTCCCAGTTGCAAGCTTCACAAGGAATTGTTCAGGCGCTTAAAAGAGGTAGTGATGGTATTAAAACAGGAGAGATGCCTGACAAGGCAAACGGTTGCTATACATAAACCAATTGAGCTAGCTGACAGCAAAGGACCTAATCAGATCAGAAGCAGCATATGTGCAGGATTAATGGGGTAACAGCGAGGCAAAGTATTTGGTGGAAGAAATTGGAAACTATAACTTGGCTGGAGATGTGATGACAATCTTATCAAGGGGAGGAAAGTGAAGGTGATGGATCACTCTCTTCTTGTAAAACTACTCTACCAATGCACTAGTTTTAAGATGTGCTGTTTCAAGAAATTTATTAGAACGGCTTTTAGCCATTCTGCTTAGAATGTCTAATCCGCCTAAAAAAGGGAAAACTGTCCAAAAAGTTCTAAATTTATTGCACTTTTGCCAATTCAATTCCAAATCTTTTCATTTCTTTCTAATTGAGTATATTCGACTAATTTTAACTGAAAATTGTTGACTTGGAAGCTGGCGATGCTGCCAACATTGACGTTAACAATTTTTAATAGTATTTTAATATTTTTAATATTTTTAATGATTTTTTCCTTTATTTTTTTTTTTTTTTTTTTTCTTCTTCTTCTTCCTTTTGCCGAGCCAATTGGCCTTGCCTGGCTTGGGCAAGGTCAACCCCACTTGGCCTCACTTGTCCGAGGGCTCCCCTCGTTGGGGCTCGCCCCATCGTGCCTCACCTATGGTGGGCGAGGCTAGTCAGCTCAACATGGCCAATGGTCAAAAGGAAGAAGAAGAAGAAGAAGCAAAAAAGAGAAAAGAAAAAAAAAAAGAATAAGAGAAAAAAATCAGAAAAATTAATAAAAATTCAAAAAATTGTAAAATATCATTAAAAATTGTTGATATCAACACCAGTAGTCTTATGTGGCATTGCTAACTTCCACATCAGCAATTTCCAGTTAAAATTGGTTGGATAGACTCAATTGGTAAGAAGTGAAAAAGTTTATGATTAAATTAACGAAATTGAAAAGTTTAGAACTAAATTGGCAAAAGTACAATAGGTTTAGGATTTTTAAGATAATTTTCCTACTAGAAAAAATAACTTCTTGTTTGAAAACTCTTCGAGTCTTAGTTTTTCATTAAATTCTGCACAAGGGGGGGATGTCAAATGCTTAAGGAATTGACGACTGCCGAAAAACCATGTCTATTTCCTGTTGCTCAGTCTTCTTCTCCAGAAGATCTATGTAGCGGAAACATGGACCACGGCAAGGCTGCCGGTCTCGAAAATATTGAAGCCCCTGTTTTTTGATAGGGATAACCTCAGAACAGAGAAGATGCTCGAGACAGTGGGAAACAATCTAAGGAATCATCGAAGGGCTCACATGTCTATGTTGAAATCAGGTTGAAGAAAGGGGTTATTCAACCACGGGTGGTGTCAAGAAAGCTGAGAATGACCATTCAGTGTCCATCAAAAGATGGTTTTCCGGTACGAGATTCAACCAAGCGATGGTGAACTCGTACACTAGCATTGAAGTTGATTGAAGGGTCAAAATGTGACTTCAGAGCTGAGAAGGTGCTCGTGTAAACATTACTTACGGACTTTCTTTGTTTAGGAACTTCAGTATTGTGCCTCACGAAGTACATCCATTTGTCGTGGGCTAGGAAATTGTTAGACTGAGTGGCTTCATTTGAAGAGCACCTATTCCAGTTCATACAAACGACTCCTGCAATTTACCCAGGGTGGGGAGCTATTTCAAGAATAGATAGCTCTAACAAGCAGCCGAGAGTCGCTTCTGAAATACACTTCATTTCCACGCCACCTGTTATGCGCGGTGGATGGCATTTGCTACGGCGTGAAGCAGTGAATTTACTTCCAACAAACCTCTAAAAATAAGGATTACACATGACAAATGGAATCGATTTGGGAAGACAAGAATTTTGAGTTTCAATTCCCCTTAAAATTGCTCTGAGACCAAGGAAATAACACAAAAAGCAAAACTGTTGAGTCTGAAAAAAATATTCAGCACAAAAATTAGGAAAACAGTCACTTAAGCACTTTCTTTCTTCAGCTTCGCAAGCTCTTGCCTGATTAGTCCACTTCTCTGCAGGAGAAAGATTAATGAGCACATCAGTATGACAACCATTTCATGTGCCTAAATAGTGAACTTCAACAACAATGTGCCAAGCAATTAAAAACTCATAATACTAATGATAGATGGAAAGAGCGACAACCTAACCAAGAAACTCGCCCTAATCAACATGAAAAAAAATGGATTTTTTTTTTTTTTTAAATGATTCGTTTTCGGCTTATTCATTGATCATGTATTCTAATATGAAGAAGATAAAACCAATATAAAGGATCCTAACAAACCTTAATCTTGGCCAGCATGAGCTTGAACCTGTCGAAGTCATTCAGGGATGCTCTCCTCTTCTGAACAATAAGCTTCCTGCCCCAGGAACTCTTATCCCATTTACCTTGCACATCTGGCATCATAAACAGAAGATATAACACAAAGTCCCGTAACTCAAAATCATGAACATTCACATTCTGGAAACTTTGTGATCATACCTGCTTCCTGCATGGCTGCAATGAGTGTTTTCTTCTGCGGAATCCTCTTAATGTCAATCTTAATGTCAGTGAGGGAGAGCCTCTTGAAATTCATTTGCATTCTAACCATATCAGGGGCATCGACAAGAGCCTGCCAGCAAATGCAAATAAAAGTTTAAGATGACTAATATCATATAAAAACTGGGGACAAAGCATTTTAATAATGGAAAGGGACACATCTACATTTATAGGTGCCACAATGCCCAACAGAGCATGGTAGTTGTGAAATTTTAAGCTATCAAAGCAAAACACAGACACCAAAAGAACGGAGTTCAATGCATCACAATTAAGTCTCAATCTGAGATAAATTAAACTCAAGAATCACACCAAAATTAATTAAGTCTTGAAAGATTAGAGATTAAGCAGCATTTTCCCACCAAATTAAACGCATGTTGCCAATACCGATGACTTTATTTCAACCTGGAAAAACACTGGATGCTACGAAAGCCAAAAGAATGCACCTAAAAAATAATGATCTTGGACATTCCACACACAATATTGATACTATGGCTAAATATCAAAAGGTCACCCTCATCTTGACATAGTGAAAACAAATTATATTAGCAAGCCAGCTGGAGTGACTAATAATAATACCATGACAAGAAAGTAGGACTGTCCTAATGCAAACTTTTCTGTGCTCATCTCTTAAGCATTTGCTTATCCAAATTTCTCATGCAACTTAAGTCACACAAAGATGCCAGCAAATTAATGTAATTCAATTTCTAACTCAATCAAACTGATTTTCCTCTCAATTGGTAGGTTAATATTCTATAACTTTTAAGAAACTCAAAAAGGATAAAAAGAAATAAACAAATTTTATGTTCAGAACAGAAGCTTGAATGAACATAAAACAATGTCCGAAACCCACCTCACATAACGAGCTAATTACCAGACGCTCACACACAAGGAATTTAAACTACAAAGCTCAATCTTGCTTCATACATGCATCTGGAACATTGTAAACTAAAAAAGTTGCATTTCACGGCGACAGCTATGATGGTCATTGATTAACCAAAGCATGTGTATCACTCTGCTAGTAATCTAGAAGAGCTCAAAAACCCAGTTTACACTTATAAAATCTCGCACAACCCAAGAACAGGCATTCCTCAGTAACCAATCTACCAGCGCAGCAACACGCTCACGCAATTTCCAACAAGAACAAAACTTGAACTTCCTCAAACGAGCACCAGTCAAGTCATCAACTAATCAAATTACGGTGGAACACCTCACAGAGCACAGACTACGGGGGACACGCGTACCCGGTTCTGGTCGACGACATCGACGATGACGACGAGCTTGCCGTACTCCTTGCCGTAGTTGATGAGAGCCACCCGTCCGATCTCCACATGCCTCTTGAACGGCTACAGCATAAGAACATTCGAAATTAACAAAAAGCTTGATCAGCCCCAGAATCACGAAAACCCAAATCCGGAAAGGAACAAAAGAACCGATTTTTCAGATGACCCACCATTTTCGCCGGCTCTGGAAGCAGGAGACGGCGAGAGAGGGATGGAGCGGGGCAGAGGACGGTGGCGAGAGATCAGAGGAGGAAGAGGTTTAGGGTTCCGGAATTTATAGGTGGGTTGTGATTTTGATCTGGGCCGTCCGATCTGAGGGGCTTCTTCATGATCTTGTGGGCTAGGCTTGCTTTGTTCTCCTAGGGCTGGGCCGGTTTTCTTTTTCCTTTTCTTTTCACCACATGAAAAATCAATCCTGATTTTTTTTCCTATTTAAGTTTTTTTTTTTTGTTCTCCCTCCCCCCCTTTTTTTCTCCTAAATTAAGGTATCTAATACTCTTTGATCACCTTGATAAATCTTGAGTACTAGCTGCCGCGATCTATAAGTCTTACACGTGTTATATAATTACTAGAGCACAAAGGTTCACTCGTTGGTCGTGAGTGAGGAAGACACGCTTATCACTTGTAACTAAGGGTGTACATAATAATCATTTTATTTTTAACTAAATCTATATTTTTGTTCCTAGGAATGGGTTTAAAATAGAATTCCATTTAATAACATAATTTTATTTTTCTATTTTTGAAATAATTTTTTAGTCCAAAAATAGGTTTGAACAAAAATGAGACATAAAAATTTTCTATTTTTCCATTTTTGAAACAAAAATGAGAAATGAAAACTCTTTTATCACTTGCCCTCACTATTACTAGCCATCCACCCACCTCCCTCCACCATTCGCCACTACTCGCCGGTCACTTAGGAGGGAGAAATTATGTGTAATTATTAAACAGATTTCTATTTCAAAAATATAAATTTTATGTCGTTAACAAACATATATTTTTGCTTAGAAACTCGTCCAAGAAATATAAATAGAAAAATGCCAAAATTGTATCAAGGAAGATAATGATTATCATTCACACCCTAACTAATCTCTTTAGAGTTGCTCTATTTCTTTTAGGGATTGATGACAAGAGAAGTAGATGGAGAAATTTAACCCTTCTCTTTTCATGAGAATGTGGGTTTGGACTAAGCAATTGTATAGAAAATCATGAGAAAGCAATCCGTCTATTTCACGAAAATAAATAATTGGGAAAACGTATTCCTGAAAATGATTGCTTGTATCATTTGAAATAATTAGTAGAAAATACTTTTATTATCAATGATAGGTTATGTCTAAATATTTTTGTAAACAATGAAAATACTTTTTTGTTCACCCATCTTTGAAAAAGATACAAGTCATCATATTTGGAAGAATATTTTTCCAAATCATTTATTTTTCATGAAACAAATGGGACCTAAGATTTAATGGCGTGGCAATGGGAAATTAGTTAGGTGGCTTCAACTTGATAGGATATGATTGACTCTTATCATTTAATGAGCACTTGATGAGAAAATTGTCAGGATACACACGTGAGTTATGTTAGAGAAATCTCATATTAGAGAATTGGTATGGTGTAGAGCAATTAATATATATTGATTGGCCCATAATTCATTAGTTTAAACTTTTAAGTGAATATGAATTCAATTGAATATATTGATAGGCTCAGATTTGAGCTCTATCTTGAAGACCTCCCCATGTGAAGGGGTCAAAATTTTACTGTGTGCTCTCAAAAAATGTTATCAAAGCCAATGGTTACGATTTTTGGGCTAATAGGTGTTATAGCATAGCAATGTGGGTGTATAAATTGATGCATAATGATACCTAAATTAAGGGGGAGCAAAACCAATACTAGAGTTCACACGTAAGGGGGAGATTTTTAGGATACAACGTATGAGAGTCCCACATCAGGGAATTGATATGGTATGAAACAATTAATATATCATAATTGATCAATAACTCATTGATTTAAACTTTTAAGTGGAAGTAATGGACTCAAATTTAGGCTCCCTCTTGGAGGTGAAGGTTAGACTTCTGCTATGCGCTCCCAACAAATGGCATCAAAGCTAATTATTATAGTTTTCGAGTAGGTGGGGTTTATGGTGTAACAACACAAACCTAGTCATTGTGGCATAGCAACGCATGTAGAATGATACTTAAATTAAGGAGGAGCAAACCTAATATCGAAACTCTCATGTAAGAGAGAGATTATTAGGACATATGTATAAATTGTGTTAAAGAAGTCCCGTAGCAAAGAATTGATGTAGTGTGGAGTAGTTAATATATCTTAATTGACTCATAATTCATTGATTTAAACTTTTAAGTAAAAGTGAGTCTAATCGGATATATTAATGGACTCAGATTTATACTCTGTCTTGGCAATCATCCCAAGTGAAAGTATTGGGTTTTTGTTATATGCTCCCAACAAAAACTTTATTCTTTGGGGGTTATAGAATGGCTTTGAAAAGGGGTCATAACTTTCTTGATATCTTTTTGCCTAAAGCTAAGTAACATATGTCAAATCTTGTTTGACACAACACAAAGGCTTCTTTTGGACATGACCAAACTTCTTAGACACTGCTACCGAATATAATTCATCTTGATCAACAATATCATTGAATTCCTAAACATCATGAACTCGAGAGCTTTAACCCCATATAGTGATGACGTCATGCATACAATCGTTATGTTTAAAACTCGAAGCAGATAGAGTGCGGTTTACAGTCCATACAATTAAACTTGTAGGTGGAGAAAGAATCCCTCTATGGTTCTAAGCTGGCACCAGAAATCAAAGGGTTTTGAATGACTTCGCGATTCTGAGGAGTGAGAACGCAGATCGTGGGTTCGATACAAAGCTGAACTAGGAGCAGCTTGACAACGGGAAGCCACCAAGCACGAGAGCATAGGATTGAAGTTGCGGGAAAGCATGTAAATAAAATGCTGAAAAATGTCAAAGCCGAAGATCAAATGCTGCAAAGTAGCAAATCTCATTCGAATTACACATCGTGTGCCACCGTTGTCAGCCTTCTTTCAACTATACTGAAAACAAAGCAAGAGCGGGTCGCGGTTTAATTCAAGCAGAGATGATAATCGGTTTAGGAAAAGGCTGATGCCTGGGGGAAGGTACCATGTTCCACCCAACAGGAAGGGTGGAGTGGGGAAGCCGTCATCGAGCTTCAATGGAGTGTGTCGTTCGTGTGGAAGGCAACATGGCTCAGCCTCGTGCCCTCCTAGGATGGGTGCTTGCTATGAGTGTGGCCATCAAGGTCACATTGCTAGGGTTTGTCTTAGGAGACAGATGAGATAGCCTCAGTTGCCGCCACCGCCGCCGCCACCGCTGGGTCAAAACAGAGGATTCGCACCGCAAATCATGCCGCTGAGTGGATTGAACCGACCTCCAGGTCAGGGAAGGACTTATGCGCTGACCAGAGGACAGGCGGAGGATGCGCCTAATGTGGTCACAGGTATGGTCTTACTAAACGACCAACCTGCTTATGCTTTATTTGATCCTAGAGCTTCGCATTCATTTATAGCTGAAAGATTTGTTAAATTGATAGAATTAATTCCTATGTTGGAGTCTGTGGTTAGTATATCTACTACGCTGAAAGATAAAGTGTTAGCTACAGTAGGTTGCCTTAGTTACAAGTTAGTGATTAGTGAGCGAGATGGGAGGATAGACTTGATAGTCCTAGCCATGTATGATTTTGATGTGATAATTGGCATGGACTGACTCACCAAGCAACAAGCTAAGATGGACTGTTATCGCAAGGCGATTTGGTTTAACCCATTAGAGGGTGAGAGTTTCGAATTCATTAGGAGTCGAGGAGGACCCTCGATTTCTTTAATCTCATCACTCGAGGCAACTCACTTGCTAAGCAAGGGTTGTCAAGGTTACCTGGCGACTGTCGTGGACATGATAGTTGAGGAGTCGAAGATAGAAGACATTCCAGTGGTGCGAGAGTTCCCAGATGTGTTCCCCAAAGAATTACCAGGTTTGCTGCCGGAAAGAGAGATAGAGTTTGTAATTGAGTTAGCTCCCGGGACCGAGCCTATCTCCAAGGCTCCTTACCGAATGGCCTTGTCAGAGCTTAAGGAACTAAAGGTGCAAATGCAAGAGTTGTTGGATAAAGGATTTATACGTCCAAGTGCATCACCTTGGAGAGCACCGGTGTTGTTTGTGAAGAAGAAGGATGGCTCATTACGTTTATGCATCGACTATTGACAGCTTAACTAGGTGACAATTAAGAACAAGTATCCATTGCCAAGGATTGATGATTTGTTTGATCAGCTTCAAGGAGCGTCGATATTTTCTAAGATCGACTTGAGGACGGGGTATCATTAGCTAAGAATCAAGAAGGAAGATATACCGAAGTCGGCGTTTCGCACTCGATATGGCCATTACGAGTTTACTGTGATGCCGTTTGGGTTGACGAATGCCCCAGCTACTTTCATGGACCTGATGAACTGGGTATTCAGAGAGTATTTAGATTAGTTCGTAATTGTCTTTATCGACGACATCCTGGTGTATTCGAGGAGTACTGAGGAGCATGAGACACACTTAAGAATAGTGCTTCAGACTTTGAGAGATCACAAGTTGTACGCTAAGTTCAGTAAGTGCGAGTTTTGGCTAACTCGTGTGGCTTTCCTAGGTCATGTTATCTCTGGAGAAGGAATCTCAGTGGACCCAGTTAAGATTGAAGCAGTGATCAACTGGCCGAGACCGACTACAGTGACAGAAATCAGAAGTTTACTGGGTTTAGCAGGGTATGATAGATGGTTTGTAGAAGGGTTTTCAGTGTTAGCATCGCCGATGACGAGACTGCTGAAGAAGGAAGAAAAGTTTGTATGGTCAGATAAGTGCAAGCGTAGTTTCCAAGAGCTCAAGCAAAAGCTAACTACCACACCTGTACTTACTATTCCATTTGGTCTAGGAGGATTTGAGATCTATAGCGATGCGTCGTTTAAAGGATTGGGTTGCGTATTGATGCAACATGGTAGAGTTGTTGCGTATGCGTCCCGTCAGTTAAGACCCCATGAGTTTAATTATCCGACGCATGACTTGGAACTTGTAGCGATCATCTGTGCCCTTAAGATTTGGAGGCATTACCTGTGCGGAGAAAGATTCTAGATCTTCACTGACCACTAGAGTCTTAAATACTTATTCTCTCAGAAGGAGTTGAATATGAGACAGCGCCGATGGATGGAACTCCTAAAGGACTATGACTGTGAGATTTTATATCATCCTGGAAGGGCGAACAAGGTCGCCAATGCATTGAGTAAGAAGTCTTCAGTTGCACAGATGGTACTCAAGGAATGGAGTCTACTTGAGGGAGCACGAGATTCGAGTTTCAAGTTTGAAGTAGGCCACATTTCGAACCTTATGGCCACCCTCAGAATTGAGCCAGAAGTACAGGTCAGAATCAGGACACTTCAGCAGACAGATCCGGATATTCAGAAAATCGTACAAGAGGATACAGAGAAGAGAAAAGCTGACTTCTAGATTTCTGAAGATAGAACATTGAGGTTCCAAGGACGATTGGTTGTACCTGACGATGTGGAGCTTAGAGAGGAGATTTTATCAGAAGTGCATCGTTGATCCGCGACAACACACGGTGGTGTGGCATGAAGGCGGATATCGCCAAGCATGTCGCCAAGTGTTTGACGTGTCAGCAGGTGAAAGCTCAGCATTGCAAACCGGGAGAACTTCTGCAACCCTTTGAGATCTCAGAGTGGAAATTGGAGCATATCACGATGGACTTCATGACGGGACTACCGAGGAGCTAGAGATGAAATGATTCGATTTGGGTGTCAGTTGACAAACTGAAAAAATCGGCTCACTTCATTGCAATTCGAAGGGACTTGAGTTTGGATAGACTCACAGATTTGTATGTACGTCAGATAGTTCGTATGCAAGGAGTGCTGGTTTCAATTACTTCAGACAGAGACCCAAGGTTCACCGCCGCTTTTTGGAAGAGCTTGCAATCTGCTTTAGGAACGAAGCTGCAGTACAGTACGGCCTATCACCCGCAGACTGATGGCCGGTCTGAAAGGACAATTTAGACTCTTGAGAACATGCTGCGAGCTTGTGTCTTGGACTTTAAAGGAAGTTGGGAGGAACAGCTTCATCTGGTCGAGTTTGCCTACAACAACAGTTATCAGCAGAGTATTCAGATGGCTCCTTTTGAAGCGTTGTATGGCAGAGCATGCAGAACACCAGTGTGTTGGGAAGAGGTCGGAGAAAGAAAGATCACCGGTTTAGAGTTAGTACAGCAGTCAGTGGAGGCAGTCGCAGTTATCAGAGACAGACTAAAGACTGCTCAGAGTCGACAAAAAAGTTATGTCGATAAGCGTCGAAGACCATTGGAATTCCAAGTTGGTGAGCACGTCTTTTTGAAAGTGTCACTGGTGAGGGGTACTTCCCACTTTGGCAAAAAGGGGAAACTAAGCCCAAGGTACGTGGGTCCCTTCGAGATTTTGGAAAGAATAGGGACTCTAGCATATCATCTTGCACTGCCACCGAAGTTGTCACAGGTGCACAATATCTTTCACGTGTCGATGTTGAGGAGGTATGAACCTGACCCGACTCACGTTCTAAATTTCGAGGAATTAGATGTGGACGACAGGGTGTCGTACGTCGAAAGCCCAGTTCAGATTGTGGATCGCAAGGAGCAAGTTTTGAGCACTAGGACCATCCCGATGGTCAAAGTGGTCTGGCAATACCATAGCACTGAATGAGCAACTTGGGAGATTGAAGAGTCGATGAGAGAATTGTACCCCCACCTTTTTTAGCAAAGTGTGTAATGGTTTAAATTTCAAGGAATAAATTTTTATAAGAGGGGAAGAGTTGTGACATCCTGATTTTTCTCAATTTTATTTTCAGTCAATTGAGTCGGGCAATTCATCTGTGCATGTAGTTCGTCTCTCAGAATTGGCCACTCACAAGAGAACTAGTCTATTGAGTGAAGTAATTAAGGAATTTTACCGCGTCAGACTTGGGGACTGATCACCCTCGGGTCGGATGCAAGAAAATTTCCCCAAAAGCTACTTAGTGGATTAGGCACGCTGAAATCGCACCAGATTGAATTCAATCGTAAAAATTGGGGTTGAATTTAGAAGTTGGAAGCCCGGTCATGTCACACATCTTATTAGCATCATGGGATTATTTTTGTGGATTTTAATTGGATTCAATTAGAAGAGAATTGAAAGAAAAATTAAAGAAAATGGATGTACAAGGATTTGGACCCCGACGGAAAATGAAAGTGCAACCATTGGAGAAGTTGTTGAGGATTTGAGTGAGTGGAAGATGACATGGGATGATGTCATGGTAGTTGGAACCAAATGAGGAGAGCTTGACAAGTGGAGGGTGGAAATTTAATCTAGAAAAGCCACCCATCAACATCATCTTCAACCTCTAGCTTCTTGGGACTTGGAATTCGAAATTAGAGGGGAGGGAGAGAGAAATCCGGCCGATTATAGCAAGCTTCGTCCGCCTCCTTCGCTCACTCATCGTTCGCCTGTTCGCCGTCATCGTCGTCGTTGCCGCGGTCGTCGCTCGTCCGCGTGTCGCCCACGCGACAACCCGTCACTCCGTCATCTCCCCTTCGCTCGCAAGACCAAGCCCTGTCGACCAGCCGCTGCTCTTAGTCGTTCGCTGTCGCCCGAGCCTCTCTCGTTGTCGCCGACGTCGCCCGACACCGTCCCAAGCAACCACCATCTTTCCTCCATCGTTCCTCCGCCCAAACCGCCGCCGAGTCACCTTCATTCGACTCCAACCAGCAGCTCGCCGAGTGGGTTTTGCAGCTTGGTCATGGCCTGTTTTGGCCGTCTTCCTAGCCCCGGAAGCTAGGCCCGCCTTTGGAAAAGTTGATCCTGGCATCGCCCTCGTCGTTTTGGTCCAAGCAGCGAGTTAATCAAGTGAGTTTACCTCACTAAACCTTGATTAGAGTGTTAATGATGCCCTAAGTGTGTTTAGTTTAAATTAAGTAAGTTTAGGTGGGTAGATTAGTATATTTGATTATAAATTTGATTAAGAGAATGGTTTATGTTAAAGTGTGTTTAACTAAGGTTAAAATGAATTATTTAATGTTAAGCCTTGATGGGACATAATAGGATTTTAGTTTTGAATTATTTAAATGCTTCGAAATTCTAGATAATATTATATTATATTATAATCCGAAATTGCTTTTAAAAAAAGGCAAAAAATTATTTTTGACCCTTGTAGTGCATTTAGAATTTGAAATTGATGATTGATTGTGGCAAATTGAGTGTGATTGCGATAAATAGAGATTCTTTATAAAATCCTAAGTGTGGAAATTGATGAGAGATTGGCCGTGATTGACCACCTATTAGAGGTCGTGTAAGGCCGTGATGGACCACCTATGAGAGAAATGATGGACCACCTATGAGAGGTCGTGCCTAACAGGGCCGTGATGAACCACCTATGAGAGGTCGTGCCCAATAGGGCCGTGATTAACCACCTATTAGAGGTCGTGCCCAGTCAGGCCGTGATGGACCACCTAATTAAAGGTCATGCCGAGTGGGGCCGTGATTGCCACTGGTTATTAAACCTTTCTATAGGATCATGATTGGAAGCAGTAATTGATTTGTTAGAATGACATGTAATCGGCTGAGTCAATTGATCGCTGAAACGATCCACGTGATTGAATTATTCCGATGATGTGATTGTGCCTTAGTTGTTGGGTTATTAGAATTGCACGTGGTTGAATTATATAAACTGTTCTAACCTGCAGATGAAGGCTAAGGCAAGGTAAGTCTTCTTGATGTCGTGGTTAAGTTACTCTGTGGCGTATTTACTTTCTAATAGGGGTTTAGGAGGGGTTTCCATAGTCCGTTTTAGGGATTGGCAACTTACCTATTCAGTGAACTTGCTGAGACAAAGTCTCATCCCAGTTTGGGGAAAAATATTACAGGACCGTATATGGCGGTACCCCCGGAGATGAGTGGCCTGCCGACGGAGATTGACTAGACGACAAAGAGTGCTCCTGACCCTAGAAGTCCTTGGGTCTATCAGTTGGTTAGGACCCTCATCTGGGTCTAGGTGACTGTGGATGTCAGAGTACCGTACATGTTTAGGGCTTGGTTTCGTTCTGGAGTCGATGGCGTTAGTGTTGGCCCTCTAGATAGCATGGACATTCCACTGGTTGTGATGAACGCCATCTTGGGTGAAGGTGTAGCGGAATTATTGCCCCGGTCTCTTGGGTGACCTGAAAACAAAGCAAGAAACCGAAGACAAGGAGAAGGAAGTCGGCCTTCTTCTAACTATACTGAAAACAAAGCAAGAAACCGAAGACAAGGAGAAGGAAGAGAGAAAACGTGGGGAAATTTTCTATGTAATTGTGTTGCTTATGTACATGCTCCATATTATAGTACAAAATGTATATAAGAAAAAAAGGCAACCATATAATTTACAAATCAGATCCCGATATTAAATTGATCTCAATTGATTTAATATATCAATCTCAATCTAAATAATGTCCAGAAAATTCTTACGTATCTTCCAACATATACATTTTCTACTGGATCTTTTTAGGTGCCAAATACCATCAACTGTAATTAGTTAATTTGAATTCAGGCATGCTTGTTGTCGCATATTACTAGAGAGACAGACAGACAGACAGACAGAAAGACGGAGACAGAGAGAGATTGCCCGTCACAAAGTCAAATGTCAGTTATGTTGCTGGCAATGTCGTATGTTGAGTTAGATTTAAAGTTCCCTACAACGACGCCATGCAATGCAGTCCATAATTGTAGCCAGTCTACTTACGAGAAGTCCGAGCAACCACAAAATTCCAACCCCACAAAGAAAAAAGGAAAGAAAAAGAAACTTAGAAAACAAAAGACGCAGCAAATAGAGTCTGAATCACAAAACGAACATCGACCCCATTTTCTTTCTTCCCCAACAAAATTGGATTGCTTTCACTTTTAGGTCATTGCTGATCGATCGATCATATCAATCTGTCGCTTTCATCCCAGCAAGCCTTTCTACGTCGAGCTAATTCGTCATTGTTGAATCTGACGAACCAGGTACGAGCATTAGATTTGCATGCATGGTGTGTGATTATCTTGTAATGGGATATGCACCATACGGGTCTTCATTAATTTTTTTCTTCCGATGTACAAATAACAGAGAGTTCACGTGTATGCTGGAAATACTTTTCTGCTCGAGTAATTGATTCGTTTTGAAGCTGCATGGTTTAGATCAATGTGTTGACTATCTAAATCACTTTTAAAAAGATCGAAAGAAGAACACGAGCTATCTGCATTTGATCTCCTGTAGTGCTGTAGGGATATTGTACGTGAATACTTCAAGACTTGTGTCTGGAATGAACTAATAACATTCAAGAACGTAAAGGGTTTTCACTTGTCTGTTTTCATCTCTCTCGAGCAACTCTGTATCCACCATTTCCAGTTGCTGAGTTACCGTGTAACCCGGATACCTATCATTGTCAAATAAACCTGAAAGAATATTTTACCTGAGGCTTATATTTTTCGAATAGTTATGCTTTTTCTTGTTCATTTGATGCTACTCAGTTACATGCTTTGAAATGGAGGGAACTGCATTTACCCGTCCTTTGGAAGAATTGAATCATGTCAAGTCCAAAGAAGGAGAAATACTAACCAAGCCCTTCATTGATGTTTGCAAAATGATGTTGCCTGTTATAGGTATGTCCAGCTCTTTATATAATTCTTTATTTATTTATTTATTTATTTATGCTGAGTTTATATGCCTCTTTAGTATATGAATGTTGGATGAATGTGAGAATAATGGCACTATTTAATTTCTTTTTAGCTTTTCTAGGTCCTTGCTTTTCTTTTGATCTTATCCAGTTCTTTTGTAGGCTCTCTTAATAATCAGCTTAGAAGACTCGCTCCAATACTCAATGGAACAAAGATTTCCGATAAAGATTATATAATTTTCCTGTCAAGAATCAAGAGCAATTTCATGAAACAACAAGCTTTTGAGAAATTTCAATCTTAAGAAGTTCAAACGGTTCTTCTGAGAGTTGGTCATGTAATGCTCGTTCGCTTCCTCTAAGTATTATCATTGGTCAACCGCTCTCGACAAAATTACCCTTGATTTGCTAGGAGCATTAGTTTGGATTTAATAATGGAAATTCGCATATTTTAGCTCATTAAGTCTCATCAAATCACATTTTTTCTTGTTCTAATCTTGTGCTTTTAATACTAGATAAGTTTGGTGCCGCTATGGCCGCAGTGAAAGCTGATGTTGGCGGAAATCTCCAGGTAAGACACGTCAATTAATTTTGGGAGAAATAACTTTTATGTATTATGAAATAACCTCTCAAGCATACAAACTTTTTTCCCCTGATTTATGAGACATGTCCATTTTCCTTGTAGAGAATGGAGAAGAAATATTTGTCGAGTCCTTCTGAATTCAACCTTTTGTACAGTTTGGTACGGGCAGAAGTTGCATCCAAAACAGCAAAATCATCATCTAGTTGCACCAACGCGCTTCTTTGGTTGACGAGGTATGCGAAAGTCAGGACAAAGAAAAAGTTGTCAGAATAATATGCCTTCGGAGATTACACAGATTTTAATGAACCTCATGGATGAACGTGATTTTCCAGTTTTTTCGTACATGATCACTGATCAAATATTGAAGCGATTCATGCTAACGTCTATGTGTACCTGAATTCTTTCAGGGCCATGGATTTTTTAGTGGAACTGTTTCATGACCTGCTCGATCATCCGGACTGGTCGATGACGCAGGCCTGCACTAATGCCTACAGCAAGAGTCTGAAGAAGTGGCACAACTGGCTTGCTACTTCAAGTTTCTCTGTAATGCTTCTTGTACCAACAATTCTCTGTTGATATAATCTGAATATTTGAGGATTTAACATGAATTTATCAGTCTATCTTTAGGAGAAAGTAATGATGTAATTGCTTGGGAGTGACAGGTTGCAATGAAGCTTGTTCCAGACAGGAAAAAGTTCCTGGAAGTGGTTGGCGGTTCTGGTGACCTCACTGCTGACATGAGGTCGTTTTGTGAGAAGTATGGTCCACTTCTTCAGGAAAATCACAAGTTCTTGGTGAGAACAACTTTCCAAAACATTGCAAAAGCCATGTTTAGTCAGTGGTGATCTAATTTTGCTACTTCATATCGATATTCAACTCTATAATTACGGGTGAGAATTTGAGAAAATAATACCTGAGCATGGATACTATACTAAGGGAGAACAGTTGGTTCAAGATTCACAGTTGTGTCTTCTGATATCTCTTTTTCGTCTCTGGTTTTTGGTACAAGAAGACTTATTTCACTCCCCTCTCATTTCAGAAGATAAAAGGCTAATCAAAGAATTATGAAGTCATAATTCAAGAATTTGATGATCTGGTTATAATGCTCATTTTTCATCTTCTCATAGTCTGATGGCTTGTATAGCACAAACACAGACATAACCTTTGGGCATGAATTTCAGTATTTAAAGTATTATTAGACTACTGGTACTTAATGCCATAATACAACATTCGATTTAATTTCAGATTGCCAGCAAACGTGATTATATGGTCTCTTGATTGATTTCTTCATGTGCTCCTAATCAAATTCTTCGATGCAGGCAAGTGTTGGCCTAGACAATATGAAGGGCAGCTGATTGGAGAGCATCAGATGGTGACCCTGCTCAAACTCTTCCTTATCTCTTCTTGTTTGAATTAGAAATACGATTATTCAATATATTGCGAAGATACATTCTCTAGGGATTAATCATGATCCTTTTGTTCCCTTTGACCCTTTTCGGGGGTTAAAGTTCATTTTCTTAGTATTTGGCCATTCGAAAACCTCTCCTTGCGCACGGTTGCATGTGCACGTGAGTCATCCATGCTCTCCAGTGAGCATTGGTATGTTAAAGTGGAAAAAGAAACAATTTACTCTGCATCAGATATCAAATTTACACACAGAATTCCCTTGCTTCACCAAGGACATAAAAAATGCTGCGTATTATTCTGCATTTAATGAATGATGGAAAAAATAAAAAAGGAACCGAAATGATCCAGAACAGCACAAGGTATCCGAACTACAGTTGCTTACCTGAAGACTCTACAGTTGGAAGGTTCAAGATATCACAAATACTCCGAGATTGCCTCTGCCTCCTCTAGTTCCTCGCATATCAGAATCAAGATATGCAACTTTAAATTCGCTGCTTCCTATGCTTGAAGGCCTTAGTGAGTCCAGTGACCTAGGCATCTCTAAAGGTGTCATGATAAGTACCAACATTTTCTTGAATGTTATCTTGGTCTTCGCAGATCATATAAATGACAAATTACTGGGTTGATCAGGGAAAGGGTTCTGCTTATACATGGGTGATTCTAAGCTGGGAAATGCATTAGTGGAATTGAGATATGAATTGAAGCAGTGACAAACCGATGAGTTCGAATTTGTGGGCAAGCGTGCAGGTGGGAGAGGCCACAGTGCATCTAACATAACGTCCACGTTTTCGAAATCTTTGCACAAGACATTACTTCGTTGGAAGACCTGAAGAAATTCTAGGAGAATTGGGTAGATGGGACAACTTGTTAAAAGTCGGAAATACAAACGGTGAAGTTACATAATAAATGATGAAACAATATTCTCTGACGAGAAACGGGAAGAGGATAGAATGATTACAAAAGCTAGATTTGTACACTCCGTTTAACAAAAAATTTGACCATGAAACTGTTTGCAAAAGGCAAAACGTATATCAGAAGGTGCCCAATACACGTGCTTTTCGTTATTGTGTTAGAATAAATGCAATGACAAACCCAGCATCATCCTCAGAGCAGCGAAGAAAATTTACCAGCGAAAGCAGAGATAAGTTAAAGTCAGGCAAAGAACTCATGGAACACGACCACAGCACCACAGCGCACCTGACCAAAAGTTACAAGAAGAAGCCTTCCAGCGGAAGGTCCAGGACGGCCGCTGCCTACAGTACAAGACCAGAATGCATTGCTGTATATCAGCCTCCATCGACCCTCAAGCTCAGCAAGATCAGCTGAAAAGGTCTGCCAGTCCTCCAACATCTTCAACATCCTTTGCAGCAGCCTCCCCTCTGTTTTCCATAGATATTCTTCACTTGCAGCAAGCCCTCCATTCAGACCTGAGACAGCACACTGCAATTGAAGTTCCTCTCAGCCCAACAATTTGAAAACCTAACATGATACCGACGCATCAGGTTCATAAATTCTCTAGAACGATATATCGACTGGAGAGAGGGACCAAATGATAATTGAAAAGAAATATTATGCTGTGACGACATTGTGGACTGATTTCCCGATAGCTCAAACATTTGGGAAGAAAAAGCCTAAAAATATCAAAGCTAAGACCTTGGTCTCAAATCCTCTCTCTCTCCCTTTTCTTATTGTTCGTCTCATTTCTTCTCATATTACCTCAAACTCCCTTTTCATGGTATTAACCCTATGGATTATCACGTCAACTGTCATGTATCATCTAAGTCAACAATTTAATAAAAGTTAATAAAGGATAAATTTATCAAGTATGTGCACCAGTTTAAAATTTTTTGTAATCTAAAAATAGTTTAGGATAAATTTATCACAAATATATTAATTTTGAATTTTTAGTTATATTAACTCATTCCAGAACAAATTACATTAGTTGCAACTTCATACATTGTGCACAGCAACGTGAATTCGACATGCAAGTGATCACATGATGCATTTTAACTGCTCTTACTCGGGATCATTAATGCCATGACAAACAAATGAACTCGATGCAGTGCATTTGATACGGTGCCCTGACAGTCTTTTGCCAGCAGAAGAAACGATTTTGTAACCCAAAATGGAGAGATGCTCGCTTTGATCATCTCTTTTCCTTTATTTTCTGACTTTCAAGGTCTCTCCCTTGCAACACCAGTGGCATTCGATTCCACCTCTCCACGTTCCCTCTCCTCTTTTTTCGAGCTTCTGGTTCTTGATGCTATAAGATGTTGGCCTGAGAGCCTTCTAGCTGTCTATCACGGCATCTCACTTTCTTGTAGCATCCAGAATCAGGAACTCGAGAAAAGAAAGTAGAGTCCAGATTGTTTTCCAAGGCGGAGCCGGAAGAAGGAAAAGCCAACATGACGTGGGCAAGATGAAATTTGATCTCGGGGCAGGCGAAGTTGGTTTGGAGACAAAATTCCACCTCTGCTCATTTTGTATCCCATCTTCTCACTTTCAATATTTTGGGGTCGCACCGGTTTCGTCTTCTCTCCATGGGAACTTCACCGGAAGCGGAGGTACATCCTCTGCTGGCTCCGTATGCTTCTTTCTTTTCTTTTTTGTTTTATTTTATGCTACCCAGACGTTGGAATGTTGAGCAGACTGCTCTCTGTAAAAACTCTCCTTAGAAGTCTCGCTACTTCCTCAGCGAAACAAATTATCTCCCATGAAGATAATGTAATTTTCTTGTCAAGAATGAAGAGCGATTTCATGAAACTATAGGCTTTTGAGGAATTTCAACAGGAAAAGGGCGAACGGTTCTTCTGAGGATTAGCGAAACTCTATGACCTTGTGATACTTACGTGCTTCCTCTACGAATTATTATAAATCAACCGTGGAAATTCACAAAATATTGCTAAAGCCATACTTAGGATTGTCATCTGATCTTGCTTCTTTGTATCAATATTTGACTTCTATTATTGCAGTGAAGAATTTCAGAAAATAACACCCAAGCATCAATATTATGCGAAGGGAACACAGAGTGTTCAAGATTCACGGTTGTGTTCTGATGTCTGTTTTCCTCTCTGGTTTTGAAGCAAGAAGACTTGTTTTCACTCCCCTCTCCGTTTCTTGATTGATTTCCTCATGTGCTCTTAATTAGATTCTCTTCAATGCAGGCAAGTGCTGGTCTGGATGATATGGATGGAACTTGATTGGAAGAACAAGTTTGCATCAGATATCAAATTTACATACAAAATTTTCTTTCTTTACCAAATGCTGCATATTATTCTGCATTTACAAATGAACAATGGGGAGAATAAGAAAAGAACCCAAATGAACAAGGACAGCACGAAGTATTGGAACTATCGCTCCTTACCTGAAATATCTACAGTTGGAAGGTTCAAGCTATGACAAAGACTCTGAGCTCGGCTCTGTCTCCTCTAGTTATACGCATATCAGAATCAAGATATGTCACTTCAAATTCACCACTTCCTGTGGCCGGAGGCCTTAGTCCGTCCGGTAACCTAGGTATCTCAAATGGTGGGAGTTGCGATAAGTTCCCCATCGTCTTCACCGTTGTTTTCTCAAACATTATCTTGATCTTTGCAGATCCTATAAGGACAGATTACCAGTTGATCAGAAAAAGGGTGGTTTTGCATATAGGCCAGTGATTCTAAAGTGGGAACTGCATTATTAGAAATAAGATGCAAGCCAAAGCAGTGACGAACCAATGAGTTCAAATTTGTGGGCAAGCGTGGCGGTTACTTCAACAGGAGGGATAGGCCATGGTGCACCTAACTCAAGATCCACTATGTTATCAAAGTCTTTGCTCAATACATCAATCCGTTGGAAGACCTGGAAGATATTCCAGGAGAGAAGAAACAAGATGGATGAGTAGATGGGACAAGATGTTAGAGTGGGAAGTACAAATAGTGAAGTAACAATGAGTGATGAAATCATATTTCCAATGAGAAAGGAAGAAGATGGAATGATTTACAAAACCCAGATTTCCACTCTCCTTTTAACAAAATATTTGATAATGAAACTGCTTGCAAAAGGGAAAATGTATCTCATAAGGTGGCTAACATACAGCTTTTGCCCAATGTGTTTGAGGAAATGCAATGACAAAACCTACATCAACCTCGAAGTTGTGACAACAATTTACCAGCTAAAACAGAGATATGCTGAAGTCAGGCAAAAGAACTCATGGAAAACAAGTGCAGCACACCTGACCAAGAGTTATGGGAAGAAGCCTTCCAGTGGGAGGTCCAGGACGGCTGCCACCTAGAGTACGAGACGAGAATGCACTGCTATATATCAGCTTCCATCGACCCTGAAGTTTCTCAAGATCAGCCGACAGGTCCACAAGTCCTCCAGCATCTTCAACCTCCTTCGCAGCAGCCTCTGACTTCTGTATATCTTCTTCACTGCAGCGAGCCCTCTGTTCAGACCAGAGACAGCACTCTGCAATTGTTGGGAAATGTCATGCCTCAATGATAGATGTTTTATGACACGTTTAACTGGACATGAAGGGTTTAAAATAATCAGTAGCCCAAAGACCATGTTCATTTTGTATGCATGTCAGCTTCTTTTGGCATCAACCATTCAAAACTTATATAAATTAGCAGAGAAGGACTAAATGATACTTGCAAAGACATATTATACTCAACAACAATGTGGACTAATTTCCCACAGCTTAAACATTTGGGGATTTGTGAACTCATTTGTGACAGCTTAAGCCTCTGGACAAAACGTCATCTATGCCTATGAAGCTTCTTAAAAGCTCCAAAGTGAATTGCTGTTGCTGTCTTTTGTCTATGCCCATATTAAATATTTCAAGGCTAAAAACGATGGCAGCCAGAATCAAACCAGTCCATTTGCAGAACATTCTGCCGTCATGAATTCTAGAAGACAGCTGATGATCCTGCAAGTGCTATGGTCACAGGCTAACCGACACGAACTCCTATTTCATTCGCCATTTGGTCAAGTTCAGAACTTGGCCAAGCCCAAAAAAATTCAAACAGGAATCCCCACCTGATATCCCAGAAAGTGATGAACTGAATTATAAACTGCTTTAGCTTTGTGAATTGAGGACGGAGGTCCACATAATGAGCGGAAAATAAAGAGTCTAGATTTCTCAAGGAATAGCTAAAGAATCAGCTAGAAACAGAAAGGCAGATCAATTCCCTGTGAAAGACGACCTCAGAATGATGCTTGGTTCACGAAGGCAGTTAGATGCGAACACTCGACATCTGTTTCGATAGAGACCACGCAAACTCAGCTTCGGGACAAAAACCCAGGATCCAACGATTTGGATACGCTCATCACACGCCAAGTGATGATTAATTACTTCACTAGTTCCTGTTAACTATCCAAAACATAGTACAACCCTTCAATGACTTTCCAAACCAAGCAGAAAGGATCGATTTTTTCCCCACCAGCAATTCAAACGCCTCGACCGAACAGAACCCAGAAGCACTCACCAGCAGTTTCAGCTTCAGAGGAGCGACAGGGTCCGACTGCCAGGGCGGCCGGTCGAGTACAGAGACATCATCAAGGCTCGACCGCGTCGCGAGACCCCTCTTCCCGACGACGGACCCCAGAGAGAGGCGGCGGCCGGCGCCGCGCCGGCGGGTCGGAGAAGCAGCGGGGAGAGCGCGGGGGACGGAAAGGGCCGCGGAGGAGGAGGAAGGGAAGGGAGTCGGGTTCGGAAGGAGGAGGAGGCAAGAAGAAGCCATTGGCTTTCTTTTTTGCTTTCTTTGTTTTTGCAGGGACTTCTCTTCCTGCACACGAACTCCTTGTCGCTTTCTCGAGAAGACACAACTGAGAATCCGCGAGGAGAAGACGAAGAGAAAACGGTAGAGAGAGAGAGAGAGAGAGAGAGATTGATAGTGCTGTGTTTGTGGAAGATCGCAAGCCAATCACTTCACTTATCTTTCTTTTTGTAATTTTCCTTTCATAAAACCAGAAATTTCTAAAAAAGTATTGCTGAAAAATAAGATACACTGGTGGTATTGAGTGTTTTGCTGAGACAAATATCAAATTGTAAGAACAGCGACATTTCACAAAAAGGTGGGGAAGACTAGTCATCCCGAACAAAACCAACTCCTCCCAAACTGTTCATGACCATAATACTTATGATTAATTCGACATTACAGGACCCCAAAACCAGTTCATTTGATTCGCGCCTTAGCCTATTCTAGAGGGGGAGAATGGTTGACTATGATGTAGAATAATAATACGCTTAGTCGAAAACGGTGTACTAATTCTCATTCACTAAACGATATTTTTATGTGATTGTCCCTTAATTAGATGAGTCTATCCAATAGAGCATGGAAGAGATGTCAAATGTGATATTTGTTATTATTTTATTAAAGATTTGTTAGCAATAGTTCAAGATACATGGATTTGGTGCTAAAGGCATGGAAGCCATAAATCGAACAAGGCTAACCCTTGCCCAAGGCCGAGCATGTTTTCCTTATTTCTGTTTGATACATTGCCTGTGAATGCTCCAAACTGCCAATCCTTTTTGTCCCTCGAAGCAACAAATTGCACGTATAAGGCTCTACCAGCTTATATCGACTTCTTTAAGATTAACACTAGCCGAGCCTATCAAATGATGATTGCGTCCACCTTTTCTAATCAAAGGGCGTGACTGAAAGTCATTCTGGTAAAAAATTGATTTTTGAAATAGGAATATATATATATATATATATATATATATATTTTATATATTATATATATATATCTTTTCTATTTTTAAAAAATTTTAAACAAAAATACACGTGATAACGATACAAAATTTTTATTCGTAAAATAAAATTTTATTTAATAACGATATAAAATTTCTCTCTTTCGGCCGACCGAGGGCAAGCGACAGATGACAACCAATAGTGGCAGTCGGCAACAACAACAGATGGGCAATCAGCTAGCAACAAAAATAATCGATGGCAAGCGACAGATGGCGACCAATGGTGGGCAGTCAGCAACAACAACAGATGGGCAATCAGCTAGCAACAAAATAATCGATGAGAAGATTTTTAATTTTTCATTTCTATTCGAGAATTAGAGAAACTCATTTCTGTTCCAAACATATTTTTAGACTAAAAATTTATTTCAAAAATAAAGAAACCAAATTACGTTTCAACAGATAATTGATTCGCGAGCATAAACATTCCCATGTGGATAAGTTATCCCTACCCACAAAATCAGTGAGAATCATGGCATGGAAACACTAGTCTGCCAGAATCACTGTGCAAAACTATCATCGCTCCAGGGCCAACTGCATATTCTCATTTCATCAAACCAACTAATGCGAAGCTTCCTCTGGTACAAGGATGGGGAAAGCAGGAAGCATAAACCGCTTCGTCAGCTGAAGTTCCTATTTATCAGCTGGTTCTGTTAAGTACTAATAGCCAGGAGTAGCAAAACTCTTCTCTGATCTTCTTTATTCCACAATCTTCTCAAAAGCAAACTTTGAAAATTGAAAATTTAAATCATATATCATGTAAGTATTGGCAGAGCTCTGTTTACTTCAAGCAGATAAACCCAAGAATGACAGAATTTTACTGTCCAAAAATGGTCAAGAAAAGTGATGAAATCCATCAACTAGCTAATGCTTTGACTGCCTTCTCAGCCGCATCGTCTAGGTCTTCTGCCGTGATCAATGCCATCCCGCTCTCCTACAAAATTATTCATAAACGGAATCCAAAATCCAATCACCATCTCGTGCAATTATAGAAAGAAGAAAACAAGGAAAGAAATCATACTTCACTCAATGGTGGTGCAAGGCATTGAAAGCAAACAATGGTAAAATATATACCTTTAGTATTCTCTTTCCCTGGTCCACATTTGTGCCTTCCAGGCGAACAACCACTGGTACTTTCAAGGAAACCTGGCAACAAACAGAAAGCAGAAGCAAAGATCTCAGAACTTCTGAATTTCATATCATGCAATAAAATGCTGAAAAAGTGAAATTAGCAGCACTTGGTCTTAATATCTGGATTGGAATCTCCACAAGTCAATTCAAATGAAATCTTCAGGTATGTTTCTGAATTATTGGCTGGATTCAACCACACTAATCCAATAGGCAGAGGTGCTAGTACTAAGAAGGTACCGTGCTTGCTAGGCCTGACAACCTGTAAGCTATTACTTTTCTTTAGATTTTAAAAAATACAAAGAAGCATCACCATGGTGAACCTCTCATCAAAGGATAGGCTTCTTTTCCCCTCTCCTGGGGAATATGGCGGAAATTTGGCTTGCTCCAAGATGGATATGAATACTAAAATCTTGGTATAGAAACATTTTGCATATCAATGAACACTTAACTTCTCAAAGGCATCATGCTATTCAAGTGTGTTCTTTAAAAATGCATAAATGCTGAACTAAGAAACTATAAGCAGAACCATAAAGTATGCAAAATAATAAAATAGAAGCCTACAAATAGTCAGTGCGTCAAACATTGCACTTCTCACCTGTTTGGCTGCATTGACAATTCCACTTGCAATGACATCACACTTCATGATACCTCCAAATATATTGACCAAGATGGCCTTGACCTTATCATCAGATGTCAATATCTTAAATGCTTCCACCACCTATTCAATAACAAAAGGAGGAGAAAGCAGATGATAATTCAGAGAAACTAATATGGGAAAACTGCAAAAGAGAGACTTTAACAGAAAAAATTGCATGAAAAAAGCTGCAAAGCAACTCCAATTAAATGGAGCACCTAACATGGCTAAGGAAGCAAAATGCTTGCTATGTGGAGTATTTCACCCTAAATACAGATATGGATCACAGCCATAAAAAGAAACCATATTGATATTCATTGTTCATCAAATCAAGAATGCCGCAATGAACCCTGAATAGAGCCAAAATAGTAGAATTTCAACAGAAACTCAAATGCTCCAATAAGCCGTGCAGTTGTACATGATGGAAAAGAAGAATGGAAACAGTGAGATGCTTCAAAGTTATTCCAAACAATCGAATGGTTGTTCTACTCACAGGAGGGTCTACCATGATGACTATCTTTATTCATGGTTCATCAATTAAGAATGAATTGATGAATCAGGAACCAAAAGAGCACAGCCTAAAGAGAAACCCAACGGCTCCAATAAATTGTGCACTTACTTCGTACAAAATGCAAATCAAAAGCAGAGAAACCCTGCTGCTTCAAAGTTATTATGATTAACTGAATATTGTTCTACTTGCAGAGGGATCTAAGATTAATCATTATTCATGCGTTGGAGGAATGCTGCCTCTATATGCTATATCACAAAAAACTGAATGGCTTAATGGTTTAACATATTCTGTACATGAGGAATGCCATCCTTACAGGCTGTCCAGAAAATAGAACTTCTGAAGATGCAGTTTATTACCTGGTTCTCTGAAGCATTTCCACCAACGTCCAAGAAGTTGGCAGGAGTTCCACCATGCAACTTGATAATGTCCATAGTAGCCATTGCCAATCCTGCACCATTCACCATGCAACCAATCTCTCCATCCAAACCAATATAATTCAAATCTGCTTTTGCAGCAGCAACCTACAAATCATTGCCAAGAAATTAAAAGAAACCAAAACTTGTATCTTATTCAAACTTCCTTCTTCTTTCTGACTAGCAGAAGACCCGTGTGAAATTAAAATGCATGCATTAACTAGTCAAATAAGTTGAACAAGTAAGCACCACATAGCAGAACAAATATACTAAGTGCAAAAACATAAGGAAAAATGCTTTCTTGTGATCACACCACATTGTGCCACCACGTTAATGCGCTACCCACTTTATTTGGACTATAAATTTGCCTTCTGCTCTTCCAACTAACCAGATTTACACCTATTTTCTATATCAAGCCAATGTTCTTATTCTCAAAGTGATTGCTTCAGAATTATAAAAGAAAAGAGACAGACAAACTAATATTTAAGCCAGATGTCATAAAACAAGAGTTTGCTAATGCATCAATAGCTCCAAGCAATAGGATAAAAAAGTGTAATGTCAGTGGCAGAATATATATTAAAGTCAAACCTCTCGAGGGTCTTCTTGAGTGGGATCACGGTAAGCAAAAATCTCCTTCTGACGGTATGCAGCATTGTCATCAAAGTTCAATTTTGCATCAGCAGCAACCAATTGGCTATCAGAAGTCTCTGCAAGGGGGTTAATCTGCAAAACAGAAAATCAATTCATGAAGTACCCAATGTACCAATTCTTTGTCTTTTAATAAGTGGAGTATGATTAGTTTCTACCAAGGAAAATAAGAAGAAGAAGAATATGCATACCTCTAACAACGTACAGTCACACGCACAGAAAAGCTCATACAATTTTTTCACTTGGTCAATAGCTGCCTTTTTATCTGCAGCCTTTAAGGCTAAACCATCAACCACCTTGGCAGCATCTTCATCGGTGATTCCTTGGAATACATCAATTGGTACCTATATGAAAGAACAAGTCCCATCAGAAGAGGACATATGAAGCAGAGGGAAATGCTGACATATATCTAAGAAAAATAGGAAATTAAACCTTTATTATCATATCCGGATATTTTTCAGCAAGATCTTCAATGCTGGTTCCTCCCTTACTGCAGGCAATTATAATCTGCAAAATAAAGTGTGAGTGAGCTATAGATGCGCAAATTGAGGAAGCAAATCATCCTCGACAAAAACTCAAAAGAAGATATGAAATAAATGCATGAGAGCAGTAAAATAGGAAGAAAAGGGAAATAATTTTCTCGTCCAGGGAAAACTAAAGCCACACAAGAGGACCTGACCCCAAGATCTTGCAGCTTCTTATCCTCGAATGACTACTAGGAAAATGTGCAGCAAACCAAACATTCACATAGAAGTTTGAACCAAAGTTTTGAGGCAAACACCGTTGTTCCATACCATCAAACAACAGCCAAGCATTACCACTAAACACGGTCAGTTCCATGGATTAAAGCAATATTCTATTTTTTGCCAACAAAAAAATATCATAAATACAAAAGTATCTTCGATAAAAGACACAATCAAACAAGTATGCATAAACAATTGTCTGAATGTATGTGAAACTAAATTTTCCCCTTATATGGTTCACAATTCAAGTACGTGGGCTTCAAAATCAATATCTCCAACTTTCTATTGTTTATCCACAGAAACCTCCCTTTCCTTTTTCATTTTTCTTTTTTGCCCATGTTTCGTGACAGTTTTGTCTTTCCTAAAAGATGCCTTTATCTTTTCAATGCCACATGTGTATTTAGCATGCAACTATTTTTTCCTTTGCACATATCTGTTCTTTCTACCTCCTCTTTATTTGCCCCTTCAAAACTATAACTAGACTACCTGATCTCAAGATGATCGTCATCTGCGAGAAGGTTGTTGCCATATCACTTTATGTCACTCATAAAGGTAAGAAAGTCAACTAGATCACCTGGTGCTCGAAATCAGACAAGTCAACTATGGTATGTCTCAATTTGATGACTCAGTTTACCTAAAGAGTTAACATTTGACATGGATCCTATGCCACTCTTTACCATTCAATTACGAAGTTGCCAACTATAGAAAACATTATAAATAAAGCCATTTCAGTACACATAGTTTCAAACCCTGACTAGATTAACATCTTGTGATGACTATCAACTTTGAATGTAAGCACAAGGTCAAAGAATTAAAGCAACAGTTGCATAACATTTCTTCATATTGAATAAAACAGTTCTCCAAGAAACAGGATGTATTGTAAGCATTACGCAGGATTATTTTTTGGAACAAACAATAAGGACGTGTTTGATAACCATTTTGTTCCTGGGAACAATTTTTTATCGTATTTTTCTAAATGTTGTTCCCGGGAACAATTTTGAATAAAAGAACGCGTTTGGTAACTGCACAAAATTTCTATTTCCGGGATAGAAATACGTTTGGTGAAATTATATGATTTTGTTGTTTCTTTTAATTTTTTAATTTTTTAATATTTTACTATATTTTTCATTTTTTTCTTTTCTCTCTATCATCCTTCTTTATGGCCGGTCGCTGGCCACGATAGTGGCTGGTGACCGGCTGGGCAAGATCCAATGAGCTTGCCAAAGGCTCACCTGGCCACCAAGAGACTCGGCCTCGCCAGATCTGGGCGAGGCCGAGCCTCACCGGTGGCCAAGCAGCCTCGCCCAAGCGACGCAAGGCTGGCCTCGCCAAACCACCACTAGGTGACGCCACCCTGGCGGTGGCCTGGTGAGGAGCTTGCCTAGCCAACACGAGGCCGAGCCTCGCCTAGCCTCGCCATGGCTCGACGCCCTAGCAAGAAGAGAAAAGAGAAGAGAAAACAAAAAATTGTTCTCGGAGACTTTTTGTTTCTGTTCCAAATCTATTCCCGAGAATAAAAATTTTACCAATTACATTTCTATTCTTTTTTCATTCCCCAAAACAAAAGAATAGAAATATTTGTTTCAGGGAACAGAAATTGTTTTTGCCAAACACACCCTAAGATGCAAAATTCCAGTTTTTCACATAAAACAGTTCTTCATATAATTAATGAAAGAAAGGAGGCAATGCAAGAACGATAAAATAGTCACGATAGTGATGTGAGAAATAGTGAAAAAAAAAAAAAAAAACATATATGGCAGGATCCTTTAAAAACAAATGGCTGTATATCTCAGCCAATGAGGGAGAAAAGGAATACTAAAGAATACACAGAGAGTCAAAGACATACAGGACCAGCAGTTTTCCGATCCAGAGTGATGGCAAAGTACATCTCATTGATAAGAGAAAGCTTTTCACATATGTAAACCTGCAGAAAGAAATAATGAAGTCATGATAAATGGGAGATGCAGAATCACGAAGCAATTGAAAAGAGAAGTGCTTGAGACAGGCCCAAAACAAGAGAATACAGAACCTATAACATGAAACAGTAGGAAAGAGCCCACATTTGTTAGAATATGAATTAACCATCTAAAACGGAAAAGAAAAGCAAGTTCATTAACCAGGTCTTAATTGTCACCTGCAATACATCTGGGTGCCCCAGAATAAAAATTACAAACCTGAAAATGCTGACTGAACCTATTGAGTCAAACCAAGAAATTCAGTTTTTCCATGTTCAGTTTTGTTTTCAAGCCAAAATTAGGTCTAATTCAGTTCATCAGGTGTAATCCACAGAAACCAGAGAGAATATACAGATATGCCTTTCTGGAGCCATTCTTTATCTTAACAGGCATAAAACTACACATTCATTACTCAACCTAATGTCTTTGATTATACAAGACAGGTTGTGCCAAAGAAAGATTAGGCACCATAACCAAAGTAAAGTGTTGAATCTGCTCTCTCAGATCCTGCATGGCACCACAACAAGGTCTTCTAATACATAAAAGAGACATGGCTTAAAACCGTGCCTTCATGTGTATATATAGTTTTCTGCTTAATTTATTTTCTTTTTGCCTTTTGCTATTCTTGGTTAGCTACAAAAAAAAGAAGCAAATCAAACCAGAGTGAACCTACTATTCTGGTGTGGTTTAACCCCATGGCTTCCATGTATCCAGTTCAGTTTTGGGTTAAATAATAAGAGACCCAGCAAGGACTATAGCAAAGTCCATATCCAATCAGTTTCTTTACACTCCACACACATGTCTTTTCACAACAATCAATTTCTCATTCTCATAGTAACCAAGAGTCTAACTGGATTAAGGGCCCCAACCCAGAAAAGATAATTTACAGGAAAAAACAAAAAGCTCCCACCAACTCATTAGTCTATTTTTGTCATAGAAAAGTGGAAACACCCTAAACAAACGCTCAATTTATGAAACTTTTAACTTTTGGTTTTCTATACTATAATAGTACTTGCAGACGTTAACCCATAGAACAAATTTGAAATTAAAAAAAAAAAAAACTATAAATGTGGCCAAAAAGAATGAGTATGTCAACACTCAAAGGAGCATCCTTAAAAATTTGAGGATTCATGTCATCTAGAATGTCACAAGAATAGATATGGATACAAAATGGTAGTCAATGAAAGCAATATGTTTAAGAAGAAAAGCCTATTCAAAATTGATTATGCCCAACCTTGCTGACAACTTTCCCTTGAGGCCCAGTTTGTTTGGTCACAAGTATCTGTCCAAGCATCTTCCCTGCAACCAATGAATTTTCATGCTGAGAAGCATATATTATATACAGCAGAAAGGCAATAACAAACTTCAAATGATTTCTATGCTAAAAACATTATCGTATACACCAGAGGCCAAAATTAAACCCAGTTATCATCTACAATTTTTCTTTCAAGACTAAATTTATGATATTTCTTGAGTAGTATTCCAACCAAATTATCCACATGGGGATTTAACCTTACTAAACCCACATATTAATAGTTCAAATTTCTCTTGAAAAACCTAACATGTAGTTCGAAAAGCCCTTATCAGGAGCACCAAAGTGTCATCTTCTCCATTTTCCCATGTCTATATTTAGTTGTCACTTCACTTCTACAGGAATGCCCACTCCTTTCACCCATGTTTGGTTACTGGGGAGTTGATACTCCATTTCACACCATAAGCTTCTCCCGTTTCCCTCACACACTTCCAAGTGTGCCCTCACAGTTCTATACTCATAATTAATTCAACGATAATTTGGATACTTTGTTACTTCCTTCTCATTCTCAAGTTATTCTTTATCACAAGCAAACAAGGAAATTGGATGCTCATTGAACTCCATTCCTCTTTGACCAAAAAAAGAAAAAAACTCCATTACTCCTCTCATTCCATTTCCGAACTCAATTCCATTCAATTGAATCAAATCTAGTCTAAGTGTAGTTCTCAAGCAATTTGGGCCCACTGAAGCCATACACCGTAAATTTCAGAAGACATGCTCTTTTCTTGAAGAATGGTTCCATACCAGCTATTTGGTCAGCCTCATCAGCTTTGACAATATGCACTCCACCTTTTAGCCCATTCTTGAACGTACCCAACCCTCTTCCACCAGCAAGTATTTGGCTTTTGACAACTAACTGCCAAAGAAAGTGCAAACAGGAGGAATTCAGACTGTTGTCCAGGCCCTCTTGGCTCAGGTTAGCAGTTTCTGTTATTTACAATACCTCCTTTTCATTAGGAAATGCTTCCTGGATTGCCTTCTTGATCTCTTCCGCAGAAGAAACGGCAACACCCTTTGGGACATTAACGCCATATTTGCTCATTAACTCAGCACCCTGAACTCAAGGTAAACAAAGTCCGTGTCAGGCAGCAGATTAAAGAGCATTAAGGAAGCATCCCCATATAATTGGTGTAAGCCAACTTCACATAAGGAAAAGCAAAACTACCGCATCGAGCATCCACAAGATATTTCCTATAAGCCGACACATCATTCAATAATCAGGTAGGTCGATAACAAAACCACGATTTATAAAATCTGATCAAATCTCTCTAAACACCCCCCCGCCCCACAGGAAAGCGCAGTATTTCAACAATGAGCAGATCCACAAACTCGTCCACCACTCCATCAAAATCAGACACAGGCACAACCGCGATCCCAGCAGACTCCGGAGCCGTCAAACGTAAAAAAGCGCGAAGAATCGCGGCATTTCCGGAAGCAGCAAGAATCGCCATCCAACAACAAGCGCGATCGATAAAAAAAAATCAACCGCGCGCCAGCTCTTCCCTCATTCCTCTCTCCAGGCGAAATGCAAATGACATCAAGACACTCGGAATCGAACAACGCGGACGCAATCTCGAGCCTGAAGATCCAGCTTCTCCGGAGAGACGCGAATCCGTCGCCGAACGACGTCGCAGCGGTGGATCACGCGAGGGGAGGGAGGAGGGAGAGAGGGGGACCTGGTACTCGTGGATGTTGAGGCGGCGGAGCTGGTGGTGCTGGGGCTTGCCGGCCACCGTGAGGGAGTTGGAGACCAGCCTCTTCAGCAACGCTGCTCGCACCATTTTTTCTCTCGGTCGATCGGGGAGGGGAGGGGGATTGGGGAAAACCCTAGAGGAGGAGTGTCGCGGCGGAGGAGATTGGGAGATTCTCCCTCCTCTCTTCTCTTCTCTTTCTCTTCTCTTCTCTTCTTGGGGGGCGTCTCTTTCGATTTTTGAGCAGAGAAGACAGGGAAAAAAACAAGGGTTGACGCAGAGACAGAGAGAGAGAATACGCTGATCGACGCTCGCGGGAGGGCAAGCTACCTATTTCCCTTCTTTTTTTTTTTTTTTTTTTTCTACCTTTAAAAGTCAAATATTCTTTATTTCTTCTTCATAGTAACTTGACATTTTTGGGACCAAAAACAACCTGAAATTCCAATTTTAATGGTAATTGGTTTATTGTGGGAGATAATGGCTAACAACTATTCCCTTAGGTTTTGGTGCTTTTTTTTTCCTTGTATTTCCTATTAAAGCCCTTAGATTTTTTTTCCCTAAATTCTAATTGAAGAGGAGAAAGGGTAAAATCGACCTAAGAAAAAGGATAAAAAAAGGTAGAACAAAGAAATTAATTAGCCGCTTGCTACTAAGAAAGTGCACTTGGTAAGATTACTTGATGGTTTTATATTTGGTTTTTACTTGCTCTCTATATAAGAAATTTAGAATTCTTCTCTCATTTTCTTTTAATTGTGAATTGTAAATAAATGTTTCCTTTGGGTGGGGGTTTAGGGTTATTTATTTATTTGAGAAATGATTTTGTTACATTTTTTTAATATACTGTAAATATAAAAGTTTATTCTTGATCATAAAAAATTCAAATAACAAATAATTATAAATTATTGTGAAATCTATTCCTTCAAAAACATACAATTTACAACAAGTTATTGTTTTCATGGTAGCTCAAAAATTGTTATGCTTGCAAAAATCCTGTTTATTCTAAAAAAGAATTTGGAAGAAATGAATCTCAAGTTCTTTATATCTTCGCTTGTGTGGAAAGCAGATCTACTTAAAGTTTTCTTCCCAAAGTGCATGAGAAGAAATTGGCAATCAAGCTAGGTAGTCATTTGAGGTAGCATGAAAAGGCCATGAAAGGCCAAAGGGCAAACGCCAAACAGACGAAACCCTAACCCTAAAGCTTTCGTTTCCATGTTGGCGACGTTTGCGTGCAAGCTGTCACTTTGGCAAATGAAATCTTTAGGATTGAAAGTTGGACACTCAAAAGAGACAATTCATTGCGTCAACAACAACACGAAACGTACAAAATGTTGACCTATTCAAAGTTAAAAATCATTCGTGCAATTAGGAAATTAACACTCCATTCCTTTCTTCTTGCACTAGGAAGTGGTGGCACCAGATGAAAGCACAACTCTTGATGCCCAAATTCTTGACCATCCGGCTGTGCAAAATTCCTGATCATGTCGGCTGATTGTCAAGGAATCATCCGTCCATGTGATTTAGCTCTGAGAGGGTCCATTTCGCGGAAGGGAAGCGGAACCGTCTTCACCGCTCTGAACTTTCTCACGTTGTTCAAGTGTTCGTTCTCCAATCTGTACAAGGGAAGTAGCAAACGAAAATTCAATTGCCGAATTGAGTACCTCTGCCTGAGGCTAAAAACATATAAAAAATTGCATGATTTGTATCTACCGCCTCTGCGTATAAAACAGAGAGAGCTTGTACCTGTAAAAATTCCAATGACCACGTCGAATGACTTCCAAAGAAGCCAAGAAGAAATCCAGCAACCTCGACTCGACCGCTCCGACATTAAACCTCAGCACTGTCTCCGCCCATGCAACCCTCAAAACTACATTCAAAGCCTGCAAATGGAATTGGTTTTCTCCATTAGAAACTTCTCAGGGCTAATTCATTTGAGAAAATATGCAGTAATGCACAATGCGGGTGTCTATGCCATAAACCCTAGGGTCTGCATTTTTCCTTTCAAATGTTTTGTCTCACTTCTATCGCAATGCAAGTTCAATCCATACAGTTGTTTAGTTCATTCTCAGAGAGAGAGAGAGAGAGAGAGAGAGACTCACAATGGAGATGTAATAGATGCTCTTACGCTTGAGAAACAAGTCGTCCCTCAACAACGGGTTTCTCGATTTCGGGTCGAAAAACCCCCAATCCTTGACGAAATCCCAGTACAACTGATACCCGGTGGCCGTCACGGAGGTCGCCAGGACCATCCCAAACCAGAGATGATCGGGGTGGCTTGTGTACATCATCCTTGCCCCAGCCGCCACCATCGCAGACACGTACTTCCCCATGTTAGTCAGATGGTTCGTGTCGCGTTGGTCGAACCACCTCCTAGCGCACTGTTAAGGGAAGCAATTAGAAGGGCCACTACATAAGTTGCGAGATGTAGATCATAACTAGCTAAAGAAAAGGATCTTAGTTTTTTTTTATACTTACATATTTTTCATAAGGAATTATATCATCTAAAATAGGATCTTAATATTAATTACCTGCGTGGCACGCCAATAATAAGGCAAGAATGAAACGAGGTAAGCAAGTTCTTTAAAATGCCTTCCCGATATGCACGTTTCTTGCTCTGTCTTGAAAATTCTGGCCAAGAAGTAGCAAGCCGTGGACTCTATGTGCCTTAGCAATGGGATCTACAAGCACAAAGAAAATGACTCACAAAATGAAAATATTTTTGATTTTCTATTTGTAACTTGAGAAACTGTTTCTGAAAAGTTATTTTTCAACATTCCGATAATTTGATGATGGAAAATTAATCGAATTACTGAAAATTTCTTTCATGAATTGAAAACAACAAACTTAGATTTGAGAAAAATAACTTCCCCTTTTAGCAAGAAAAAAATCACCCTCTATAAATCATTAAATAATTGAAAACTAACCATTTTCCTTATAAATGATTTTCATGAGAAATATCTCTTTTATCATAAAATTTCAGTAAAACAAATACAACAAATGCATCCTTAATTCCCTAGGACAAGTAATAATGTCATGTAGTCGATTACCTGGCTGGTGAGTTGATCAGCCAAAAAAACGTCAACCATCGGAACCTGCACTCAACGAGTGAGAAAACTCATTTAGTCAGTGACATTAGAGGAGAACTAAGGTGGAGAGAGAGAGAGATTTTAGGGTTTTGAGTTTTGGGATTAGGTAAATTCAACAACAAACAGGGGCAAGGGGCAATTTGGTTAGTTTGGGATAGGGGCTCTACATATGATGCCACTCCCGACTAAATTTGAATTAGGAAAATAATTATTTGACTAGATATCAGTCATTACAACTTGATCCTTCACTCCCTCTCGATTATTTTCTGAGAAACAAGCCTATTTTTCCCCAAATGTGAATCTGTTAGGTAGCAAATTAACACCGAATTACACAAAATCATTATACCTTTAATTTTGAACTCTTAAAAATGTGTCGATAATACATTCAGATTAAACAAGGGTGAAATATACAATTAATTTGCTAAGCGGCAATGAGGTGGTGTTATCGAATCATGATTTAACATAACTTCCGAATGTAAAAGTAAGTAAAAAAAGTTATTTAAGAAAGAGGCCTTAATATTAAGTACCTTATAAAATGGAGAGAAAACTATATTGCGCATCCCACGAATGAAGCAAAATCGAGTTGAGCGGTAGAATATGTCAATCGGGCAAACCAGCACGGCAAAGAAAATCTGTTGCACATTCCATTAAACCAATAAGGTCATTTATTGCCACCATATATCTTGTTACCTAAGGTTCACAACGTGAAATCAATATGACACAAGATTTGTTAACTTAAGTGATTTTCTATCGGGGAAAAAATGATGGGGCATCTAGAGTATGAAGCTAAATGCAAACCAGAAGGGGGACCCCAGGCATTGCATCGACCAGGCTCGGCGAGGAGCTGCTGTCCCGCAGGAGAAGGTGGACGATCATGGCGCCGAACACAGTGGTCATGAAGGTCGTGGAGAGGAGGAAGGCGTCGCCATACTTGAGGGCGGTGCTCGACGAGAACTCGAATATGAAGTTGTGGTTGATCCTCGTGCTCTTCCACAGGAACAGATTGCATCCGTACACGAACAGGTGCAAGCTACACAAGATGAAAATACTGCCCAAAAAAAGGGTCCAAACCAGAGAGCATGAGATAGATCGAATTTTGCCCGAATTGGAATTGTAATAGTACAGAGAAAACATGGATCACCTAAAGACAGGGTAGACAGTTTCTATGTAGACCATGTCCGGGGTGGGATCGAAAACACCAGTTACGTGTAACCAAATTGCGTATATGGTAAAAAACGTCAAAAAAGAAGCGGCGGACAAACCTGCAACACAATAGGTTAATTTAGTCAAATTTCAATTCGATTGGCATGGAAAAAAAACTGTTTATTCGTTTACTTGAAGGGTCGGTCATAAAGGTTTGATAATCAAATAACCACCAGAAATTTGTTTTTTCATAAATAAATAAAAAGGGTAAAATTCCCTGTCACAGTCGTTTGTTAACTTTACAATCATCATAGTAATATATAATAGAAGAGAGAGAGAGAGAGAGAGAGAAATTAGAATTACCAACAAAGAGAGTGCTTCTGTAAGAATCTTTGTGCTGGGGCTTCAAGAACATCATCGCCGTTTTTCTGTCATTGTTGGCGAAGTGCTTTGTGACTGTAGACTCCACTTCATTTATTAACCTCACCACCTAATTATCAAATCAAACATAATTTAATCTGTCGATACTTAAATTATGACTAAATATTTACGCCCAAAATCACACAGAAAATTAAGGATCAAGGCCCTAACAAAAATAATTTTTGTTTCATCAAGGTCTTAATTTGTATTCAGCCGCACCAGGGCCAGTTAGCACGTCGAGGACCGACGGTCCGAGCACCTCCATCGACCGGCCTCCTAGGCAAAACACACGAAGAGAGAGAGAAAGAGAGGCAGAGAGATCTGAGGGGCTTCTTCGGAGAGACATCCAAGAAGCCCGATCGATCTTAGCGAGCGAGAGAAATCGGGAGTGAGAGAGAGAGAGAAGCTTGAGATCTGAGAGCGAGGGAGTTCGAGCAGAGATGAGAGTGAGTGGTGAGGTGAAGTCGCCGGTCGCCAGTCGCCGGCACGCCTCGTGCATGTGCTGCCGTTGCCCGGTCCGAGCGAGTTCCGGCCTTCCCTGTGCATGTGCTGTGGTTTCGAGGTCTAGTCCGATGATTGCCGCGAGAGTTTCGACTCGAATCCCGGCGCGGTCGTTCGCGTTTCTCGCCCCACGGACGACGCACGTTACCCGTTTGCCGAGATGCCCGAGACGTTATGCACGCTCGCGTTCTCCGTTGCCGGTCGAGGCGTGCCGTGCGTCGTTCATACCATGCTGAAGTTGACCCCTGCGTATGCATTGTGGACCGGCCACGGAATGCCCGAGGAGGATTGGTGCGTTGCTTGTCGGACGCGTCTCGCCACGTCGTGTTTCCGCAAAACGATCGGTCCTCGGCCGGCGAAGTGGAAGGGTCGTGGCGACGGTCGCGGCCAGGGACGACGGCCGCGTGAGGGATGGTTACGGCTCTGACGGTGCCCAAGTTTTTTCTCTTAAAATATATTATGCTGCCGTTTTCTCGGCGTTTGAGCTGACGGGTCTTCTGGGCGAGCGGGTCTCGCGTGGGGAGGAAATAAAAAAAATAAAAGGGAATGAAAGGAAAAGAAAAAGGAAAGAAAACGGAAGGGGAAGGGGAAGGGGCGACATTATTATAGAATGAAAGGGGGTCTCTTCTGTCTCTCTCGGTCAACAAAGCAGGGCTAGTCTCTTCTAGTCTGCAACGTGCGGGGTCGGTCGGGCCGGATCCCATTCGGGCCGGCTTGCGGGTCTCACTCACCGACCCGGGTCAACTTTGTTTAGTAATTAAAAAAAGCCAAAAAAATCCAAAAATGATTTACATTTTCCAAAAAAAAAAAGCCTAAAAGATGGTTTTTATTCTCCACAAATGCACGGAAAATCCTTGAAATTTTTTTAAAAAAAAACTCAGAGTTTAGACAAAATGAAGTATCGGAAAGGTATTAGTTGATTAACTAGTATAACCAAGTCTTTTTTCCCTAGTTGTGCAGAAGTAAAATATTTTTTTCAATAGTTTACTTAGATTTCTAATTGACCTACTTCAAATTGATTAGTAGCGACTTTTATTTAAAATTGACTTGTCGGTTGAAAAAACTCAAACTTTAAGTTGTGAATTGATACGCATGGGAGAGCCTAAGTTAAGCTTAATACTTAGCAAGCCATTATTAGCCTTCAATGGCACCAAAAAGGAGGGCGTGATATAATCATATTCATTTACCTTAATAAAACAGTGAAAAGCATCATGGAAAGTCGAGTTTTATGTACCTTGTTTGAACTTACAAAATGTGATTCTCTCACTTTTTTAAGATAAGTTGCTGATGCCCGTCTCTTTGTCACCTGTTCATTCAATAAAATCCTCCATTTTAGTTTAAATTTTTTTAATCTAAGTAAATCGTGCAGGCACTTAAGCTCTGCTTGTTTAAAAGTATGATCCGAATTAGGAAAATGTTTTGGTCCCCAAAGTTTTTGGCTCAGACCTTACCTTGTCAATTTTTTGAGTACCTCAGTGAAAGCCATCATATTCAAGGAGCTGCCCAAGAAAGCAAATTAATATCAGGCCCTACGTGGATAATATGTTCGAAAAAATCACACAAAATCCTATTCCATATTTACACATGAAACCCTGAATTGAGTGACCTATATGCAACATTCTCCAATTAGGCAAGCTATCTTGTGATAGCCTTGTTAATATCAATTAAAACAGATCAATTCGGGGTGCTATAAGATATAGTCTTTGGAGTAATGCCCAGGATATTAGTACTAATTGCAGAGTTATTAATTAAATTAATCAAATGATATGACAAACTAATAAGTGGAGTCTGTTATGTATTTTGGTAAAGGTGATCTTATTATAGGTATTACTTGTTACCTGTAAGTTTTGAGTAGACCAAGGCCTCTGTACAGCTCCACAAAAGCCCCTCTAATCATCTCCTCAGCATACTGGATCTTCTTCCTGTTGATGAAACCTGCTACTCCGTCTTTCCTTGGGGGTTCGCCAAACATTCCCACAGCATTGATGCCACGGCCATTATCATCCAAGTCGGCATTTTTGGACCCACGAAACTTACCCCGTTCCTCTCGAGCACATTGGTCACATCGTCCGTCATCTCCGGCGTTCCTCTCGGGGTCTGGAGCAATTCCGTCGGGGTCTCTATGGCAAGACGACGTAGAAAAGAGTCCCATTTACTTGCACATACAAATTTCGTTACCGGTTATAATAGAGTGAAAAATATGAGGATGATCATCAATCGATTTTTAATTTAATAATTTTTTGTTATAGTTAATACTTGAAAGAAACTAATCTGTATCTTATAGATGAATAGAAAAATCAAAGACATCTTATGTAATCTTAATCAATCTCAGCCCTTGGATCACGCTGGTCCCATATGGGACTAATGATATTTAATGATTGAGACAGAATAGGCTTGTATAATCCGAATGCATGTGAGAATTTTTCCTATCAATTACATCATCTTACACTCCCTTTGAAAATATGCATGACATTAAGGATCGACTAGGCACCATTTAATTTGTTAAAAAGAAAACTTCTACCTCGTCGTTCGTGAGGTCAACATCGTTTACTCCTCCTCCTCCTCTCTCTCTCTCTCTCTCTCTCTCTCTCTCATGATTTGTGACGATGACGATGACATGATTTTCTCTTTTTCATTCTTGATTGAGTTTTGCTAATATAATAATCACTGGAGTACTGCAAGAATAATAGTTTATGATAAACTAAAATTTTTTGAATAAGTGGATTCAACAACAATTAATAATTATTTGTGATTTGATTTTTTATGATTTATAATAGACCGTTATTTTCGGTATATTAAAGATTATTACGCAATCATTTCTCATTGTAATTTGTGATGATGACGATGAGATGGTTTGGAACTTATTGTGATGGGCCAATCTAACTACAAACCCACGACACAAGGTCAGCAATGCTTAGTAGATAAATTGCAACTTAATTTCACTGTACTTTGACTTTTTCTCTATGGAAAAAACTATGTCCAACCCTAAATATTCTAGATTTGTTCGTAATTATATCTACAAAACAAGAAAGCACGCTCACGCAACGGAAAAGTCACCTGGAAAATTGGATGTGCCCTTGGAGGATGGCCATGAAGAGTGCGGAGAGGCTATGGCGCTCGCCGCATTGAGCCCCGGAGAATTTTTCCGGCGCTCCCCGTTGCCGGGCATCTGCTTGAGGTCCAGCAGAATTTGGAGCTGCTTCCGGAGTGCATCTCCTCTCTCAAGAAATTCATCCTCTCTTGACTTATGGAACTGGTTCACCTTGCTGAGCTCCTCATTCACCCTCCCGAGAAATATGTTCACCTAATTTTACGAGATGTAAAGAAAACATTTATACTCAGCAGACAGCAGGTAACTATAATAATTAATATTAGGATGAAGCTGTGGCAAATTAATGTAAGTACTGCTAGAGATTCGTCACGCGCACACGCTCTGCATAAACACTTCTCACATTTAATTTATGTTTTTTTTTACTTGATATTTTTTGGTGTTTTAATTTAGTAAATGAGGATGCCTTTGGTAACGCTTCCGAGAACAGGTATTTCTATTATTTTGTTCTTGGGAGTAGAAATAAAATAAAAATGTGTTTGGCAAATTTTTTTGTTCCCAAGAATAGATTTAGAACATAAACAAGAAATTTAAAAAAAAAAAAATGTTTCTCGTTTTCGAGAACACTTAAAGAATCAAGAATCAAGTTTTTTCCTCTATTCTTTTTTTTTTTTTCCTTTTTCTTCCTCCCTTCTTCCCCTAGCTGGTCGTCGGCCTCAGCATCAATCGGCGACCGGCCAGACGAGGTCCGGTGACCTCGCCGACCCCCAGCAAGGCCCCCCTAGCCATGGTGTTGGGTGAGGCTTGACCTTGTCTAGATTTGGTAAGGCCGAGCCTCACCCAGCCACCGTGAGGGCGACGCTTGGCCTCGCCTTGGTCGAGCAAGGCCGAGACTCACCCAGCCACGGCAAGGCTCGACCTCGTCGGTGGCTGGGCAAGGCCCAGCCAAGGCAAGGCTAGTTGAGCCTCACCCAATCACGGCGAGGCTCGGGGTGACCTCGCCGGTGGCCGGCAAGCCTTCCTCGAGGCCAACCTTGCTAACCCTTCTCTGGCCAGCCTTCAGTTGGCAAACCGGTTGGAGGAAGGAGAAGAAAAAAAAAAAAGAAAAATGTAATAAAATTATTAAGGAATTAAAATAATTTCTAAATTATATATATATATTTGGTAAAGGTAAGAATAATTATAAAGATATATTGGGTTGTACCAAATGCATTTTTTTTTCTGTGAACTAAAATTTTGTGTAATTACTAAACGTACTCAAATACTTAGAAATTGTTCTCGGGAACGGAAACAAAAAAAAATGTTTCTAAAAAATTATTTTCCGGAACAAAAACGTTACTAAATGCACCATGAATAACTGCTCAAGAAAATTATTTAATCTCAGGCAAGTATCACCGAATGAAATCTGTCTGAGCAAAATTTTTCCTGGTAAAACAATCGTCCAGTTTTATTGACGAGTACTAAAGAATTCCGTGACAATTTTATTTTGATTTTGACAAAAATACCTACTGATCAAGGGACGGTACACCATTTTGTACTTACTTCATTTTCGTAGGCTTCACGCTCCTCCCATTCTTCTTCCCCTCCATTCTCCACGTCATTCGTGTTCTTCTTCTGCAGAAAATTCAGGTTGAAGTTCTTCATCTACTCCTTTTAATGAAAAAATGAATAAATAAGAGGGTGCTTTATTCACGTGTGTTTCGTTGGGACAAGCCTGTCACTCTTTCTGTTACTCCCTCGCAATGGAATCTTGAACACATCAATGTATTATAGATACAGAGAGAGAGAGAGAGAGAGAGAGAGAGAGAGAGAATAGTAAAAGCAAGAAGGAAGAAGGAGAAGAAGCAAAGGAAAATGGTGGGAGCACCATGACATGAGAAGATGGGGCTGAAGAAAGGGCCATGGACTCCTGAAGAAGGTCAAGTCTTGATCACTACGGTCCAGAGGAATGGCCATGGCAATTGGAGGGTCAAGCAAGCAACAATTAAGAACACTTTTCTTTCTCCCTTTTACAGGTAGCCGCATGCAACAATTTAAAAACACCACAAAACTTTCACTTCAAATGCTAAATACAAATTCATCAATAGATGTAAAGACCGATTACAAAAATAATACGACATGCTTTTGTCTGGTGTGTGAATATATCGCTCGCAGGCAACCCTTTTGCTCGAAACTTAGTAGTTTTGGTTCAGAATAGAATTTCATCGAGAAGAAATTTTTTGAAGTCCTAAGAAGAAAATCATCCGACATGCATGCTCATTTGTACCAGGGTTTTGACGGTGGTGTCAGGGGACTTTTGGAACTTGCTGGCAACTTTCTTGGCCATGGAACGAATGGGTTCTAAAATGGACCAGGTGAAGTTGCGGTCGACTTGCTGAGGTTGCTCTGGTTTTTTCAAAAGCTTGATGTCCTCGACGTGCTTCTTGAGTCGCCCGTAGTCGACGAAGGCTGCCTTCCATTCTGGTATGAGCTGAGCTTCGAGCTCATTCGAGAACTTCATTTCAAGAGGCTCAAAAGAGAGACAGGTCTTGAGGAGAAGGAGAAGCAGAAGCAGAAGAAGAGGAGGAGGAGGAGGCCGAGTACCAAATCAGGCTGTCGAAGCAAAGCAAAGAGAGCGCATGCGAAATTTTGCTTTAGGTCGGGACAACATCACTCATGCATGGCTTGTTCTTAATGATCATCATTATTATAATGGAAAATTTATCTAAAAAGTTCTAAACACATTGTATTTTTGCCAATTAAGTTTATCGACCAATTTCGGCTGGAATTCGTTGACATATGGCATAATCAACACTAATGTGGTTTGAAATTTATAAATTATTTTATATTTTTAATTTCTTTTTTTTCTTCTTTTCTTCCTTTGGCCAATCGGTGGTTGCCTAGCTTTTAGTGACTAGCCAAAGGCCACAACTAGTGAGGGTCAACCTCACTAGCCTTAGGGGAGGGGCGACCTCACCTCCCCTGCAGCCATTATTGAGGTTGAGCCTCACTAGGATCTGGCCAGGGGCGACCTCATCATCCTTAGGCAAGGCTTGCCCTCGCCAGAGGCTAGCAAGGGTTAGCCTTGTTGGCCTTAGGCGATGTCGCCCTTGCTGGTATCTGGTGAGGGGCAACCTCGTCGACCTTGGGCAAGGCTCACTCTTGCTAGATCCCAATGAGGTTAACCTTCACTAGTCGTGGCTTCTAGCTAGTTGTCGGACGCTAGGTGACCGACCAAAGGAAAAAAAGAGAAAGAAGAAAAAATAAATTAAAAACATAAAATAATAATTTAAAAATTCAACAAAATATTAAAATTAAATAAAATTTGTCTACGTCAATGTTGGCATTCACGTCAATAAATTCCAGCAAAAAATTGATTGAATGGACTCAATTAACAAAAGATGAAAATGATTAATATTTAATTTATAAAATTGAAAAAATTATGATTAAATTGATAAAAATATAATAAACTTAGAATTTTTAGACGAGTGATCTCTCATGTTCACGATTGACGAGGACCACGACTGACAAGGACGTTGGCATCGCCATCGCTTTTCAACGCCACTAATAATCACGCCTGAAGATATTATTTAAGAGTAGAATTTTAAAAAGGACAGTTGACAAAATCTGATTTGTTAGCCGGTCGGCGGACCATCTCTAATTTTGCCATTAGGAATATGAGATCTACAAAAGCGAAAACTGAACTCAAGAACTGCCCTCTACTATCGACACGTTGGGGGTGACGTGACGTACTCCAAAAACGCTTATTTACATGGTTTTATTATCGTTATTATAATTTTGATTACACTGACCGCACATTTTATAAGACCAAATGTCTTAACAAACATCATGCGTTCACAAAAATTCTTTTGTTAACACAAGACGAGATCCCATGCGCAGCACTTGGGTAAATACCCCAATATAATAATAATAATAAAATAATTCTTAATCGGTACACCATACCGTATTTATTAAAATTAATTTTTATATCACAAAGATTCTCAAATTGATGTAATGAATCCGTGACAACATCCCTCTTGGATGTTTCACCAAGAAGGTTCTTGAACAAAAAATCTTTCACCAAAGGGATGGGTCTTCGGTTTTTTTCTAGGAAGTTGCGAATTCTAATGTAACTATGATAAATAAAGGATAAAAGTGAATGCAAAATGAAGATAAGAAAGATAACTAAAGCTGAGTATTTTAAGTTTCTTGTTCAATTATGCGATTCCTTTACAATGGTGTCTACCCATTTATTTATAATCAAGTACCGCGAATAATTGTTCTCTCGCTGTTATCACCTCAATTTCAAATGTCGTGAAATCTTCGGTATTGCACCAATAAATGCATTGTTTTATGTGCGAAGTCATCGGTATCAAGCGCTTTAGCAATTGCCTTTATTCTTATCACCCATGGCCCGCTGAGCCATTTTTGGTGTTAAAACTGTAAGAGTTTTTCTAATGTGGACTAAATTAATTGATATTATAATTTACTGTTTTTATGATTACCGTAAAACAGGGTTGGTCTAAAGAGAGATAGAAGGTTTCTTAATTAGTCTAATATGGGCTGGCTAGTGTGGGCCGAGTTGAGCCTGACCCGTAATGAGGGGGACTGGCCGGAAACTCTATAAATAATGCTCAAGTCTCTCCTCATACCCTAATTCTTGTATGTATCCTCACCTAAGGGGCGTTTACCTAACGCTAAATGTGAGAGGGGCCGCCTCATTGAGCCAGTGATACGGAAGGCAATAGAGGAGAAGGACTTGATGCGTGGATCCCCTTAATATATGTGGGTAATCATTTTTATGCTTCCGCTCAATGTTCAATGGATCCCAAAACAGGTGCGTTAATCTTTCTACTCAATTATGCATGTTCTTGTTCTCGTTATGGAGATCTTGGGTTGCGCAATTTACGTCTAACAAAAACTTGAATAATCCAGGAAGCGGATCTCCATTTTTGCCCCCACGAAGCACGAACCGCACAACGTTGTTTCGGAACCGACCGAGAATGTTTGCTTTGTCAAAGCATTACCGGCTTTCCTCCATAAATTTAATCCTGCTCTTCTTCATGCCTCCGGTGAGCGAATGGAATTAAAGTCGACATTAACTAAAAAGAAATTAAAAATAGTCTCTTCCGGAATAACAACATTTTTACCTTTCAGGAAGACGATTCTGTCGCCAGGGTGACGCGGCCGGTCAAAACGTCTCGAAGGAATTTCTTGTGGCCGGGGGAATCTTGATCCTGTCAACTCCCGTCGATCCTATTGAAACCTTCATTATTGTCATTATATTGTATCTAATTAAGAAAATCGCGTCATGGCTTAGGTAAGATTGTGGCTTTATCGGTTTGATTCAGAACTAGTCTTTACCGGCGACTAATGTTCTCGCGTCCACCCTTTGACTTTAGTGCCTCACAAAATTTTGAGCCTCTGCAATGCGACCGAGGTTGCCAATTGGCTTGCGGCCCTATTGATAAAGGGATTGGAGGGTTGGAGCTGGAGAGTATTAGGTCGATTTTTGTGAGCACTGCGCACACATGTACATAGAAAAAAGACGGGAGGGCGAACGGAGTTGCTTGCGTCGCTTCTCATTTTGCTGGTCACTTAACAATTTGTTGAATTGATTATTAGTGATGAGCTCAACAAATGAATTCAAGGGTGGCTTACTCGTTGTTGAAAGAATGTAAAAAATCATCAAAACAATACATGAATTATATAAGAATTCCATAATCCTAACTTGTTCCGACTCCACCATAGTCTATCTTGCTAAAATTATCCTTCCAATCCGTAGAACACGCAGGTTTTACGAACAATCAGTCACTGTATCAGTGTTGAATCCATTTTGCAAGTCTTTAGGTACCGCTTGATTATTTGAATTCAGATTGGGATAAAATAGGATTAGGCTTGAATTGAAAACCTTTATATATCCTTTAGATTATATAAAATTCCGTCGTATGTTTGGTGCAAATTATGATAGAATTGAAAATCTTTGAAAATATTCTATCATGGCCAGCACATCAAAGGGGTCTTGATTCATTGGATTCGAAAAAAAAAAAGCTCTCTCTTCGATACGCTTGCTTAAACTAAATCGGATCACAGTAGCCCTTTGCTTTGCTCTCTTCATCTTCGTCCTCGTTCTACAATTTGAGATGCGAGGAAACGTGCAACAATGGCGACAACAAACAAGTGCTCTATGGTATTCGTCGTCACGCTCTAATTATCCTCCTCAGCAAGTCCGATGCGATTTTTAATTTAGGTGCTTTGAGTGAGAGCTTCCTCCCCTTAATTTCAGGTACTTCTTCCTTTTCATCCGAAAGTCGGATTTGATAAAATAATTCTTCCTAGAAATTGTGATATACTTAAATAAGATATGTCATATACCATCTCTCTCCTCTGTCACCTCTACCCCCACACTTGACAATCACCATAGTGTCACAGTCCGCGATTCTCCCGTACTCGTGAATCCTTGGGAGTGAAGTTTGGGGTTATCGAGTGAAGAGCAAGAGCACAGAGAAGATGAACACAACTGGTCCATGAGAGTGACGTCATGACAGTTGGTTCTAGGAGTTCTAATATAGAAGAATAATATCACGTAAGAGCTCTGAAGACGGGGTTGATCTCCTGTGCACAAACTAGTCAAGAGTTGATGTCGCTCTCCTGATGAGGCCATAGTAGGCCGAAACTAGTTGTTGAGCCTAAAGAGGGCTGCTGTCTCACTCGATGGAGTAAACGTCCCGAGCAAAACTGGGCGTGATACGATCTCGTATAAAAGAGTTATTCGCCATATTGTTCACCGGAACAATTATAGAAAGAAGGCCGGCCAGGCGAATTCCATTCACTAGGTGCCACACAGGTTAATCCGCAGCCAAGGAAACTACCGACTCATGACAATAGCCTCCCACCCGAGCTATATATTTTTGCCACCAATAACGCTTGTTGTGGTGGCAAGCTTGACTTGATCTTGGCTGCAGAGAAGCTTCATGACCAGATGTGGAGCTCTTTCATGGCAAAGCTCAACTTGACGGAGCTCGATTGGATCTTGGCCATGGAGGAGCTCCATGGCCCGATCAGAGCTTGATTGGACCTTGCTAAGGCGGAGCTCGACCTTGGAATTCTGCTTTCAATGACAATGAGGAACCTTTAGGAACAAAAACCGCAATATGTTTATGATGTTTTAAATAAGGCGGGTCGATAAGAAACGAGATTCATCTTTCATAAATGGGAATAGAAATGACAAGGCTGAATGAAGCAGATGAATCGAGAATCTGAACATTGTATGCCGGTGATGAAGATGAGGAGGGGCTGGTGGTTGCTGAAGATTCTGCACGGTGATGATGCCTTGACAACTTGAACGGTCAACATTCTATCTGGCATGAGAGAAGAGGAGGAAGGCAAGGGTCAAGATATAAACGGTCAACATTGCTAAGGTTCAGGATATGAACGTTGGAGGCAAGGAGAGTGAGGTGGGATTTATCGGTGGCAAGAGCCATTACTTGGGAGGTTGTCGATGGCAAGAGCTATATGTCGATATTTAATCTATTTGAGCGCTGGACATTGAATTCAGCTTGGATATCCATATTTGATATTGTATAAGATAATTGGAAATCTCATTTTATTCAATCCAACACTTATTCTATCTGACCTTGTCCTATCATTAAAAAGTTCAGATGAACAAACACGATTTAAAAGGTTCCTCCAAGTGGGACATTTGGTCATCCATCACAATAAGTGATCGCAGATCATATAGAAAAGTATTACAGTGTTGAAATACTGTTCATCTTCAAAAGGCCTGAAAAAAACACCAAAAAATTGACAAAAAAACATGGCAAAGGCATTAAACATGGCTTTGATACCAAATGTTAGAAATAAAAATCAAATGCGGAATAGAATCTATTATAGACAAACCTCCGACCGTTGTTCGTATTCATGTTCGTCGAAAAATCCTAAAAATTCAGAGAAATATTGGGCACACTTTACTAACCAAATTTCCTCATATATTGATGGTGTATTCCAAAATTGAGAGGGTTTGTGTTAGATCTTATGATCACCCCATTAGAAATAAATAATCATTTCTTTTATATATCATCTTCCATTAAGACGGTTACCAATTAGGCAGTTGTCACGAAAAGGTACGAAGAATAGAAACAATACATGTCGAATAACCGCCACTTTAAAGAGAAAATGTGAGTCCAAAAATGTGGGATCATACAATATAAATAACATTTTTTGGACTCAATGTTGGCAACTCCATTTGTGGCGATGGCGAAGGGAGAGGGGGAGGTTGGGCTCGAGGTGGCTGGAGACGAAGGAGGAAGTGTGGATGGAGGAAAAAAGGTTTTAATTAAATCCTCATTAGTATATACATGGCAAATTATAGTTGATTTAAGGTGAAAAACACACCATGTTAGTGAACGACGTGGCACTTGCAAGTCACTTAATATTTTTTCCTAAAAGGCAGTCTATGCTTGCTTTGGAAGTTCGCACACGGTTGGCATGAAATTATTAATTTCATTATTCACTAATCTAGCAATACTTCAAATTGTTCATTGCTAATTGCCATTTGTTTGATTCATTATATAGTTTAGCATATGTTCTATTGCAAATCCATACAAGCAAATCGTTAGGAATTCTTATGTGTAACTTAATTATTATTCAATGCTAATAAGACATTTCATACAACTCCGGAACCATGAAATGACACCTCCGTAGAAAATAATTAAGTGGGAGTCATGGGAGCCATGCATTTATATGCTCAAAACCTATAAAAAGGGAAATTGTCCAATTATGTTTAAGCTTATTATTCAAATACCAATTTTTTTAAATTCCTTCCACGTAATATGGATGTCACTAATGTAAATAAATTTTAAAATATTTTTAAAAATTTCTGATTTTTTAACATCTTTTTCCTTTCTTTGCTTTTGTTTTGTTCTACTTAGTTTTTCGTCGACCGAGAATATTAGATAGAACTGGAATAGCCACTTCAGCTTTACAGAAGTCTATTCAGCAAGTGACACGTGTCGCCCGCAGGCCCACCTTTCAGAAAACCTGCAACCCCCTATCTCCTTCGTTTCTCTCTCTTCTTCCCCGTTTCTATCCCCACTTTTCTTTCCTTTTGGCCAGCCACAAGTGAGGGTCGGCGAGGGTGTCGTGGCCCTCGCTTGTGGCTGATGAGCGTCACTTTCGTCGGATTCAACAAGGGCTCGACCCTCACAACTAGGGCGAGGATTGCCCTCACTGAATCTAGCAAGGGTTTGGGAGGCGACAGCATCGGTGAGGTGTTGTGGCCTTCACCCGCCACAAGCGAGGGCCGTCGGATTTGGTGAGAGCTCGACCCTCACGGCCAAGGCGAGGGTCATCCTCGCCAGATCTGGAGAGGGTTCGGGAGTTGACGACATCGGAGCTGTAGGGAACCTCGAGGATGCAGGGATTGAGGGAGGGCTAGGGGTTGCGAACGATGGGGGACTTGGGCTTGTTCTTGGACTAAAGGTGGAGGCGGCGGCGACGGCGGCATGGTTCGTCGAGTAGCAAAGAGCGCGAAACAGAGCTAGTCAAGAGAGAGACAAAGAGAACACACGACGAAGGCAACGGACGAGGTGGACGTGGAGGCGGCAACACAGTTCGTCGAATGGCAATGCGATTCGTCAGACGACAGGCTTCGTCGTGAGTGGGAAAGGTCGTGAGTGGGAAGGAGAAAGAGAAATTGAAAAGAGGGAGAAGAAAGAGAAAGGTTTTGGCTTGTGGTAGGACCAGGCAACACGTGTCGCATGATGAGTAGAGTTAGATTTTGCACATGAAAACCCCGGTTCTAACTAATATTTTATCCTTGTCGACTCTAGGTTAGAGGCCGCAACCCTTGTCAGCCATTGGGTGAACGTTGTGGCCCTCGCCAATCTTAGTAAAAAAAAATTAAAATTTGATTTTTTTTTAAAATAAAAGCAAAAATTGTCGATATCAACATCGGCCAGTTATCCTTGTTAATAATTGCTAGTCAAAATTGCTTAGAATAACTATATTGTCAAATCATTAAATGGTTTAAAATTTAATTGACAAAATTAAAAAATTTATAACTGAATTAACGCTTGTACAATATATTTATGACTTTTTCAATAATTTTTTCTTTATGTTGGGTACAGTTTTAAAAGTATCACATTGGGGAAAAGTGTCATTTGTCTCAATTTTTGTGTCTTCCGTGAAAGCCCTTATAGTTTTTTTTTCTCACTATTATGCTAATTAAATAGGGAAAAAAAAAAGCTAACATTGACCAAACGAAAAGGACAAAAAAATAATAATTAAATACTCACTCTCTTTTCTATAAAGAAAGCGCACTTGGTAAAATTGCTCAATAATACTTATCCTTGCACTCTATGTGAGAGATTTAGAATGCTTCTATAATTTTCTTTTATCAATTAATTGTACATAAATGTTGGCATGATCCACACATGCAACAGGCATAGATCTTTGCGTCCGTTTGATTCATGGAAATTAAATAATTTGAATAATATTTTCTTTAAAATATCACTTATATTACTTATAAAAATAAATAAACAAAAATCATTTTCATCCTCCATAAAAATAATTATACATAAAAATTATTGTCCTTAATGAAAACATTATTCATTGACAAATTATTCAAGTAATACAAATGATCATTTTTAGGAAAATTTATTATAAGTCATTTATTTTTGACAGAATACATAGAGCCTTAATAAATATGCATATTCATGGAGGTGTCAATAAGCATATGAGGATCTTGACTTTGCAAGTTGCCAATTTGATTTTAATAAGAAGCTTGGATCCTCAAAACGGCGAAGTCTTCGAAAGAAACAATGCTTTACATCACAACGACATGAACCTTCGGCCATTACTGACCCAAATTCAGAAGGCTAAGAATCATCTATACATTGCCAGGACTAAGACTCCCCTCCTCACTTCTCGCACTCGGGAAAGCGTCTCACGGTCCGCTTCCCCATCGGATCCGGCCGGTTACTTAGCGGCGGCACAAGATTAATCGCCGCCCTCGATGCTTCGGCTCTTAGCCGTTTGATCATACGGTGGCTCGATGCATTATGCTAACTGTCAAGGATCGATCCCTCTAATCGATTCGGCGGTTCAGCTCCAGGAGGACGACCGCACGAGGTTTCCATCAGTCGGAGTCCGTTTCGCGGAACGGAAGCGGCACCTCCTTCACAGCCCTGAACTTCCCCGCGTTGGTGAGTTGTTCGTTCTCCAGTCTGCACGAGGGAAACGGCGAACGAGGGTTCGGAAGCTGAGTTCAGTACCTTTCGTTTCCATGGAAAGGGAGTAAAGAGTTCTTGAAGAAGGGAGATCGTTACCTGTAAAAATTCCAATGACCGCGTCGAATGACTTCCAAAGAAGCCATGAAGAAATCCAGCATCCTCTTCTCCACCTTTCCGGGGTGAAAGTTTATCACTGTCTCCAACCATGCGACCCTCAAAACTACATTCAAGGCCTGCAAATATGTTTAGATTTCTCCATTAGAAACCCTAAGATTTGCAGTTCTTTTTGAATGTTTCGTCTAGCTTCTTTTATATTCTTGCCGATGCAACTTCGATCCAGATGGTTGTTTAATTCATTTTGAAACATATATAACTCAAATCACTATTTCATGACTGATGTATTAAAAGAGAGGGAGAGAAAGCGACTTACTATGGACATGTAATAGATGCTCTTACGCTTGAGAACCAACTGGTCTCTCAACCACGGGTTTTTCGATTTGGGTTCGAAAAGTCCCCAATCCTTAACAAAATCCCAGTACAGCTGATACATGGTCGCCACCACGGAGGTCACCAGGACCGTGCATAACCACAGATGGCTTTGGGGTTGCCTCGCGTAGGCGATCCTTGCCCCGGCTGCCACCATCGCTGACACGTACTTCCCCATGTTAGCCAGATTGGTCTTGTCACCGCCGTCGAACCACCTCCTAGCGCACTGTTTAAAGGAAGCGGTCAGAAGGGGTCGCTGCATAAGTCGCGACATGTGGATCTTCATTAGCTAACTGAAAGGATATCAATATCGCTTACCTGCATGGCGCGCCAGTAGTAAGGCAAGAACGAAATGACATATGAAAGTTCTCTGTAAGCCCTTCCCGAATCGCATGTATCATACTGGTGCGTCTGGAAACTTCTGGCCAATAAGAAGCAAGCCGTGGTCTCCATGTGCCTCAACAATGGTATCTACAACCAGTAAGAAGATGACTCAGACGATGAATCTGCATATTTCGCACGATTTGGTCGCTAATATAAAAATCATTTGAGATGACCGATCCTTAATATTGTTACCTGGCTAGTGAGTTGATCAGCCATAAAGGAATCAACGAACAGAACCTGCACTCAACGAGTTGATGAGCTCATTTAGACACCGATAAGGTAGATTATAATGCAACAATGAGGTAGTGTCTTGCTCGAATTCTTCATCTTCCGAGGGTGAAAGATGTAAAGTTCTTTAGTAACAGAGGAGGCCAATGCATCATGTACCTGATATATTGGAGAGAAAACAATGTTGCGCATAATGCGAATGAAGCAAAACCGAGTCGAGCGGTAGAACATGTCAATCGGGCAAACCAGCACAGCGAAGGAAATCTGTACACATTTGCAGAAGACATATAAGATCACTAATGGCCACTTTATAGCTAGTTACCTAATCTTCACAGCATGAAATGATTATTCTTTTTAACTCAGTTGACATTCTTAGATGGGAAAAAACTGATGTTGCATCAAGAGTATGAAGCGGTATGCTAACCAGAAGCAGGGCCCCTGGGATCGCATCGACTTTGCTCCGGCTGAAGTTGTTGGCCCGCAGGAGGAGGTGGACGATCATGGCGCCGACCACGGCGGTCATGAAGGTGGTGCAGAGAAGGAAGGCATCGCGGTACTTGAGGGCGGTGCTGGACGAGAACTCGAAGATGAAGTTGTGGTTGATCCTCGTGCCCTTCCACATGTACAAATTGCACCCGTACATGAACAGATGCAAGCCCAACAAGGTGAAGATACTGCCCCCAAAGAAAAAAACAAAGAGCGTGAGATCAATCGTATTTAAGACAAATTAGCATTGTAATTAGAGAAAATGTGGAGATCCAATAGAAAAGGTTTATGTCGATGAAGATGGGTTTGAATATAAATCACCTGAAGACAGGGTAGACGGTAGCCATGTAGCCAATATCCAAGTTGGAATTGAAAATACCAGCTATGTGCGCCAAAATCGTGTATATAGTAAATAATGTCACGAATGAACCGGTGAACAAACCTGCAACCCTCGAAATATTAATTTAGTCGAATTTCAATTCAAATTGGAAGGAGGAAAAAAAAACATATATTCATTTTACTTGAAAAGGGTAAAACAAAGGGATTGCTATTCAAATTAGCATCGTAATATTAATATTTTTCTAATGGTGCACTATGGTAATAATATTAATAATTCTTTTAGAGAGAGAGAGAGAGAGAGAGAGAGAGATGGAATTTACCAACAAAGAAGGTAATCATGTGAGACTCTTTGTTATGCTGGGGCTTCAAGAACTTCATGGCCTTTTTACTGTCGTTGTTGGCAAAGTGCTTTGTGAAGATGGACTCCACTTCGTCCATTAGCCTCACCACCTTATTATCAAATCAAACGTGTCATCCCCATGCAATGTACCCAAAAAAAAATCATATTCATTTACCTTAAAGTCAATTTAATAGTAGTAATCTCCATTCACGCATATTGTCGATTTTGGAAAATGAATAAAATATATATACAACAACATCATGGAAACTCAGGCATATATATAGTATACCTTGTCTGAACTTATGAAATGGGATTTTTTCACTTCCTTTAGATAACTTGTCGATTCCTGTCTCTTTGCCACCTGCTCATCCAAAAAAAGAAAATGATAAGACATCTGTTTTAGTTTAATCTTTCGTTTAAAATTTAATCTGAAAAAACTTTTTCTAATTTGTACCATTTATATTGTTTAAAAAAATAAGTTGATGAAAAATGTTTTTATCACCAACAATAATATTTAGACATTTCTCGTTTCTTATTTTTCGAAGCAACAAGGGCGATTAAAAATTGAAGAAAAATTGAAGTCCCAAAAAGTTTTCTGACTTGGGCTTACCTTGTCGAATTTCTTGAGAATCTTCGTGAAAGCCATCATATTCAAGGAGCTGCCAAAAATAGCATATTATATCAGGCCTTGAGCGCATAATATATTCAAAACTATTAATGGAGTCATAATCCAAATACGTATATGTGACAAATTGCAGATTAATTGACTAATTTAACTAAATGATATGGAAAATTAATTAGTGAATATTTAAATCAATTGTATTTATCCTTGTCACCTGTAAGTTTTCAGGAGACCAAGGCCTTTGTAAAGCTCCACAAAAGCTCCCCTAATCATCTTCTCAGCGTATTGAATCTTCTTCTTGTTGATGAAATAAGCCGGCCCATCTTTCCTTGGGTTGTTCACCAGATCCTCCCACAGCGTCGCGGTCACAGCGGTGATCATCCGGGTCGGCGTCGTGGCCGGAATGTCTATCCTCATCGTCGTCTTCGGCTTCCCATTGCTCTGCAGCTTAGACCTCGCCGCGGCCCCGACGAAACTCACCCCGTTCCTCTCGAGGGCCGCGATCACTTCATCCGTCTCCGAGGCATCTGTCGTGGTTTCCATTAACTCGGTTGGAGCCTCTGTGGCAAGATGACAAACAAAAGATTTCGATTTACTCCAATATGCACATTTTCCTTCAATATATACATAACATCTGTTTCTACCGCGAGCATCCTAGCACTAATCGAGTCAAAAAAAAATTCTTCATAACTTAATAAATTGTTTCGATTTGTCACCTTACATTGAGCTGATTTAATGTTAAAGTTTCTATGGTCAATATCTTTTTGGCCACAAAGCTAGCTAAAGTATTGAGCTGATTGATGATATGTTTTCCACATTGCTGGGTCACTTTCCAAGCAAAGAGTTAGATGAAAAAGCCCATGATCTGCTGGGTTTTAGTGAATGGTTTGGTCACGCAACTGGGTATAAAGATTAAAGGCTGAAGTCAGTACAGCACACGGAATCTATGGGACCCTAGCGTGCACCAAATACATATGAATTCACGTCATTTCAATCATTAGATCATTTAGATATCACGTGGTGTCATAACATTTAATAATCGAGATGAAATGAGCCTATATGTTTCAATGCGCATTAGAATTTTTGCTGAAATTCGACGATGCACGTTTTCTTACGTTTCATTTTCTTATGACTCATTCGGTCCTATCTCTTTATCTGTAGCTGTCAAACGTTGGCGCAGAGAAAAAGGTCAAAGGCGTCAAACCATGTTCAGATGCACAAACATTTCATGTGGAGGCCTCAAATTCATCTAAATCGTTGAATTTAGCGCATCCTTATCAACGTGATGGATCACGAGCGAATCCGCTTTCTTGTCCCCATGAATTGCGAGTGATGAAGAGGAAAGCGACGCGCAAAGTAATTATTATTTGTAACTTAAAATGCGATGTACAAAGATAACGAAAATGCACGTCGATATCATGAATTTCAGGCAAGGAAACATTAATTTAATCGTTATTCTTTCCACGAAACGAGAAAGTACGGTCAAGCATCAGTAAAAGTCACCTGAAAAATTGGATGTGCGAGCGGAGGACGGCCACGAAGAGAGGGGAGAGGCCCCGCCGCCGCCGCCGCCCGTCCCTCTGAACGACGAGGAATTCTTCCGGTGCCGGTCGGCGAGGATCTGCTTGAGGTCCAGCAGGATTTGAAGCTGCTTCTCGAGCGCATCTCCTCTCTCGAGAAATTCATCCTCTGTTAACTTGTAGAACCGGTTCACCTTGTCGAGCTCCTCATCCAGTTTCTCGAAAAATAAGTTCACCTAATTTAACGAAAATATATATTAGACAGCATGAAATTGTTATAATAATCACAGTGATGAAGTTGTAGCAAGTTAATATAAGAACTGCAGGGGATTTTTCACGTCCATAGGCTTCCTAAATTATTTTTACAAAATAAATAAATAAACCATCTCCATTAACGACGACTGATGGAGATGGAAAATGACGGAAAATGACAGAAGTAGATTACCAAAAGTCGGTATCAATGACTAATCCTTACTGCGGAATCCACTCTTTCAATGGAACCTTTGAGTTGGTTCACTATTAAGTGTTATTTAATATTGATTAAAAACAAAGGAGATGGACCAAATTAGTATTTTTGCAAAACACTCCCTACTTGATTTTGGAGCTCTCTCTCTCTCTCTCTCTCTAAATGAAGGGAGATAATACGTATGCATAGAGCATAATGAGATACTTTAAGAATATAAAATCAAGAACTGAGTCATGTAGTAATCGTTCATCCGAGTAACTAAATGTCCACCAGAAAACAATTTATCTCTAACATGTATAACCAAAAGACACTGATGAGTATTAGTAAAGGAATTCTGTCACAATTTTATTTCATTTTCGAAAAGAAATATACCCACAAATTAATGAACTAATTAAGGGATGATGATGTTATCCCATCCAGAAGTTACCTCATCTTCTTCAGAAAACAGCTGAACAAGCTCGTTCTCGTAGACTTCGTGCTCTTCCTCCTCCTCCTCCTCTCCCCCCTTTCCGTCCTCCACGTCCCTCGTGTTCTTCTTCTGCAGAAAATTTAGGTTGAAGTTCTTCATTTGCTCACTTTTCCTTGTATAAATAAATAAGTAAAAAAGGGTTGTCTTCATTTATAAATCTTTCGTCGGGCAAGCCTCTCCCACTATTTCTGCCACTCCATCACAATTGAATCGTGAACATGTAGATCTCAGAAACGTTTCCAAGCACTCATGAGGGATATTCACGATTTTCAAGGAAGTGCAAAAGTAAGTTGCATTCACAAAACTCGTGGAGGTATATAAAAAAAGGTTTCGCCACTTTTTCACACCTATCATGGTTATAAGCGAAGAAAAGGAATTTTCCACAAATAATGTCACGATACTTTTGGAGTTCAATTGAGAATAATAATAATGATTTGGAATCAAGAAAACTATATATATATTCCAAATAGCTTTGATCTTTTATTTCCTGGTATGGACGCTAGACCGGCGTCCTTAATTAAGAATTTCTTGCTGAACACGATGAAATATGTGGATGCAAAAAACCAAATTAACTTTATTGGGCAGCGGAAAAAAAGGAACCCCATAACGGTTTAGCAATAATTATTCCTTAATCGATTCTAATGTCACGTTGAATAGGACACGGCTGTCGTCAACTTCCTAAAGAAGCTCGAGCTTATAATATTCCCGGGGGGTATGTGTGTATAGTATATAGTTTAATTAAACAATACTTAAGGGCCACCTTTTCAGTAGTGCTTCGTTCGCAGTCACTTTCGCAAATGGGGGCGCTCCCACAGCTGATTTTTACAGCAATCAGCACCATCTCAGTGGATGTAAATTCGGATGCACAAAGACCACAAAGCAAATGGGAATTTACGTGGTTCGCGACTGACCATGTGCAGGAATCCCTTCAGGTTTATTCTTCATCAAAGTTACGTAAAAAAGGAGAGGTGAAGGGCCAAAGTACCCGAAAAGAAGGCAAACAACGAATTCGTTTCGAGATTTCGGGACACCCCCCTTGAACTGTTGCCCGAAAATGACCTAATAAACTTCGCTTTTCTCGCTCTCCCGTATAAACGCGAACGCGCAATACAGCCAGGCACCGAAAAGAATGGAAGATAGGCAATTCAAGAACGCCAAGAAAGCTCTCGTTCTGAATGCTAAACACGAGATTCTCCAATAACTCTAGGATGTATATCGTGGCCGACATGCTTTCATTTACCAGGCCGGTTTCGCAGGCTCGTTTTAGCATACCTAGCATCAGTTGAAACTTCTCGCGCTTTTATGTTTTCGTGAAAACCTTTTGCTTGAACCTTAGTAGTTGGGGTTCGGAAGAGGGTGTCATGGACGAGAAGAATTTCGGGGTCCAAAACAGGCACGCCCATCTACGTACCTGGATAAGTATCTGTGCTGTTAGCCAACTTCTGGAACATGCCGGCGACTTTCTCGGCCACGGAACGAATGGGGTCGAAAATGGACCGGCCAAAGTCGCGGTCGACTTGCTGAGATTGCTTCGGCTTCCTCGAGAGCTTGATCTTCTTGACGTGCTTCTTCAGCTGCCAGTAGTTGACGAAGGCATCCTTCCATTCCGGGATGAGCTGCGCCTCAAGCTCCTTCGAGAACTTCACCATTTCCAGAAGCTCAATAGAGAGAGAGAGAGAGAGAGAAGTCTGGAGGAGGAGAAGAAGGAGAAGAGGACGAGCTTAAAGTGGGAAGAGGGATGTGATCGGAAGGCTTATATACACACAAAGCCAAGAGTCGTGTAGAGAAAAAAAGGATCTGAGAGAGAGAGAGAGAGAGAGAGAGTGACGCGGAGAGGTTGCTTGCTGGTGATGGAACGTTCTTTTGATTTTCTCTTTCTTTATTTTTTTTTTTATTTCATCATGAATTAGTGGAAAATTTTGCTTTATGATAATGGGAGCAAACAGTAAAAGATGCCACTAGAGTATATGGCATTCCCCCTTTAGTCTATAAAATTGAATAAAAAACAATCACAAGTATTACAATCTACTCAGATCCTAACGCATTATTTGTGAAAATCATCCAAATAGTTTTTATCCATAAATGAATTAATTGGCACTCGTGCACCTCCTCTCAATATGAGCCTTTTGCATGTAGAAGAAAGGATATCAACCCCGGTGAGGCAATCGATTCCTTTTCGTGATTTGTAATTTTAGTAAATCATCATAATCAATTAGTCTGTAAATATTACCAAAGATAAAGAGTGAGGTTGTACATGCGTATTAAGCCGCCATGTATTGCAAAATCTGTTCATTTTAAGATAAAGAAAACATGCAATGATAATCTAGTACTTGTTCTATCATATTGAAATAATATGATAGTTTTGCTAATAGTGTGCTAAGAGTCCTCCGGGAATTGACTAACCAATGAGAATTCTTCCTTCTCCCTGTTGGGCTTCTTTTCGAGTGAAACAAGATAAAAAAGCACAGAAAGGGAAATAAAAAGGTTATGTCTTGATAAGGCATTAGAGCTCTTCGAAAATGCTGTTGACTGTTTCGACGCATGGGGGGTGGGGTGGTCGTGCAAACAGTTCATCTCAGGAAAAAATGCTTACAAGGGCAAGTCACATTAGCGGGCATTTAGGGTGTGCATGGTAACTATTTTGTTTCTCTGTTTTTTTTCTATTTTTTTATTCTCAAAAATGGGTTTGGAATATAAATCTGTTGGTGAAGATATTTTTTTTTTAAATTTTTAATTTCTAGAACAAACTTTTACTCCATAAATAGGTTTGTAATAGAAATCAGAAGTAAGAAATTTTTGCTTTTTTATTTCGGGAACAAAAGTAAGAAATAAAATGTCTTTTCATCACTAGTTCTCACTACTAACCAGCCCACACATCATTGCCCACCACCACCCCTTGCCGGCCTTCCACCATTGTTGCCTGCCACCAATTGTCTCTCGCCACCACTCAAGAGAGAGAAATTTTGTGTCATTATCAAATAAATTTCTATTCCGTAATAGAAATTTTATATCGTTATCAAACACGTATTTTTACTTAGAAATTCATCCAGGAAATAGAAATATTTTTTTCTATTTCTAGTCAAAAATTGATTTTTAGAGCAAAATGATCATCATTTGTGCCCTTAACTAGAGATGTTAATGGGTCGGGTCAGGTAAGATATTAAATACCTAACTCAAGTTGACATGGAGCTACGCTCGACCCGACCCACCCCACTTATATCCCATATAGTTGAATCGGGCCGAGTCAAGTCGGGTTTCGAGTTTCAAGCTTTTTTTATGGAAAAAATATTCAAATTTTGACAATTTCTGCAAGCAATAAAGATAAATCCATTGGTGGGTTTGATGAAAAGAAATACCAGTTCCCTTGACTGGCTTCCTTAGAACACGCAGGCCTCTGCCATTCTCTCATCTCTGCCTCGATGCGAAAAGAAAGGAAAGGAAAGAAGGAGGACTGGGAATGGGAACAAAGTGTGCATGTTCGTCTAATTATAATATCTAGTGAGGAAGCTTGTAATCCATATATAAATCGACAAATAAGGTATATATAATCCATAGGAATGGGGAAACACATTATAATATTTTGATTTAGAGAAATGCAAGAAAAATAAAAAAAAGGAAGAGATCTAATCTCTTTCCTAAAATTCTTGTTAGGCTCAATTAGTTTATATAATACCAACTCACAGGGTTGCGTTTGATGATTAGGATAAAATTCATGATATGTTAAAAAAAATTATCCTGCATTTGATGCCTGCTCAAAATAAGATAAAATCGGACATAAGGGCAATATAGGCCGAATATATTTATCTCATGGGAGATGTGAGATAAAGATGGATAGCAATTCTCATATCCAAAATAGGAAAATTATTTTGCTAAAATAATAAATTTCTTAAACTAACAAATTTAAAATTATATTTCAATATAAATAAAATTTGAATTCTAATATAAGAAATTCAAAAGAACAAAAATAATAATTTAGTTTTTAATTTAGTCTTATTTTTATTTATATATTCAAATATAATTTTATCTTATAATATAAATTCATAAATATATATTTATTACATATTTTAGGTGTTTTAATATTTTAGGTATACTAGTACAAAATTCTATTTAATGAATTTTATCAAAGAGTGATGGAAGCAAAGAAAGAAATAAAAAATAAATTAATTAAAAAAAAAAAAAATAAATATAAAGTAACAAAAGTGTCACGAGAGATTTTTACCATCTCCATTTGAAAAAATTTGTAGTTCATTTATATTGACATGTTATTAATACCAAGAAAATATATATATATATATATATATATGATATGAATATATATCCTACTTTTTATTACTATAATCACTAAATGATTGATAGGATAATTAAGGGTTAACATTTGGAAAACCCCAAACTGATACACATGTAACAAATTTACTTCAAACTAATTTTTTAACCTCAAAAAATCTCAAACTTGTACATCTTTGACAAATTTACTCTAAATTGGTATAGTTGTGACAAATTTACCCTATATTAGTTTTCGTTAAATTTTACTATTAAATTACTAAATTGAATATCACATAACAGTTGACTGGTATACCGATTTGAGATTTTATTCTTTGTTTATTATAATTATATAATTTTTGTGATTTTTTGTGGTATTAATCTAATTTGACGTATGATATTTTTATTACAAATATACCGGTTTGAAGTTTTTTGCTATCAAATAAATTAGTTTGGAGTAAATTTGACAAGTTTAGATTTTTTTTATGATTTTTTATGATCATAAATTTGAGATAAATTTATCATGTTTGGAGTTTTTCATGTATTAACCCTATAGTAAAATTTCCTGAATTTCATATTTTATCCTATCCAATCTTATTCTAATTAGAAATCTGGACGACTAAACATAGCCCAACAAATATCTTCTATTATAATTTTATTTAATAAGAAAAGAAGAAGTGGTAGTAGTAATAATAATAATAATAATAATAATAATAATAATAATAATAATAATAATAATAATAATAAATAAATAAATAAAAAAATAAAAAAATAAAAAAAATATTAATTATAAAAGGTATATAAATAAAAATAAATACCAGATTTTTACTTTTAAATCAATGAGATGCTGATATTGGGATAAACCTCATTTCACACATCATGAGACGACATAACTCGAAATGGATATGAATCAAAATGTTTTCATCTATTTTCACCGACAATTGCTTTGTAATCACATCAAGATGTTCGTGTAAGGATGTGAAACAACACGAATAAGTAAACACGACTATTATTGGAAAACACAAATAAATATACGTCTTTAGGTACATCAGATATAATTCTCACGTTATGTGCAATTAATACTTTAAAAATCAAAATATCTTCTCATTGAATATTAGCAGTGCCCCCCTATAAAGCAAATGAAAAAGTGTGTTCAACTTCAATCCGATAATCCCATCCACTTGTGGCAAACCGAGAACTATTAACTAGTCGTGGGAAGGCCTCAAATGGTACCTACTATTTATAAAGAGTGTACGTGGTTTCCTATACAAAAAATGTCGTATGCACCGTAAAGTAATCGGTCGCACCTTTATTTTCTCAATAGAGTAGAGGCTATAAATAATTATGGGCTGCGTGACGTTTCTGGATACCGATATTTTGCGGACATTTTCTCATATGGAGTTAGTGCTGGGCATGAAATTATGACCCCATCTTCACCAGACGATTAATCGATAAAAATTCTTATTTGCTAATAGACATTTGTTGGATTGTCAATATATAATTCAAAATATGGTCTATTGCAATTCCAAACAATTAAATAATTGATAGGATAATTGAGGTTTAAATAATTAGTCGGGGGTCAGTATTTTTGGAATTAGATTTTCTTTGCGTGATTAGTGTGTTAAAAGAGTGTTTGTTTGGAAGAAAATCTTATGATAAAGAAAAATATTTTTCGGGAAATTATTTTTTAGTAAAATACTTATTTTCCTTTACCGAAAACATTTTCTAGCATCGCGAGGCGACGGCAAGGGTTCCCCAAGGCTGGTGAGGTCGCCGACTAGAGGAGGAGGAAGAAGAAGAGAAGGAAAAAAGAAAAGGAGAAAAATCTCAGAAAATTATTAAAAATTTAAAAGAAATTTTACATTACAAAAAAAATTGAATGTCGTATCAAACAAATTCATTTTATTTTATTCCATGAATAAAAAATTTATACAATTATCGAATGAGTTCAAATGCTCATAAACTTGTCCAACTAACAAAATTAGAAAAACTATCTCTTGAGCAGAAATTATTTTCGGGAACCAAATGGTTACCAAATAAGTCCTTAGCAGCTTAGCCCAACTTGGGCCAATACTCGGATGTCACACCAACTCTTGAAGAAACATGCTTTTATATAAGTTTTTAGGGCGTATTTTGAGTAAACCATGAACACAGCCGTATTAGACTTTCTCTTAGGGTTTTCTAGTGAAACTTAACGAGAGAGGTGCGAGAACTTGTAAGGATTTGCGTACTAAGATTTTGGATAGTACATTAGAGATTGAGTGATTGATAATAATTCTATAACTTTTTGTTAGTGGATTCTTTGCAACTTTCTCTCCCTATAGGATAATTATTAAGATTGAATCATGTAAATAGATGGTGTTCTTTATTGCTCTTCGTTGATTTATCCAATAGTTTTCTTTGCTCAAGTTAAATTTAATTGTAAGATTTGTTAGTTTTCACGATATTTTACAATATAGAGATTTTTTACGAAATGACCATGGCAGTATGAGCAAAACTTGTAATTAAGAACAAAAGCAACCACGATCCAAATTATTTCCCATTGTTCCTTAGATTCCCGTATAACCGACAACAAACATAATAATCACATTTATACCAATATGAAATCTCCCATAACCTGACCTACTATTCCATTAACTCATAGTACCATAATGGTCCTTCATGCATTTGGGCTCTCAAATTTCCAGTAAAGGATCTTTTGTCACTCGTTGCACACATGCCTAATTTTCATCATGTCATAGATGGGATACTTGTCCAAAAAATTTTAAAATTATTGTATGGTGGTCAGTTCAGTTCTAAACTTTTTAATTATATCAATTTACTTTTTAATCTTTTAACAATTTGCCAATTTATCATTTCGGTCAATTTTGATTAAGAAACACTCATGTAGACACCGATTATTTGTGGCATGGCCAACATCAGCACAATGTTGAATTTTTTTGCAAATTTTCTAAATTTTTTTATTAATTTTTTCTATTCTTTCCTTTTCTCTTTCCTTTTCTTTTCCATAGAGCCAACAAAAACTAGGCAATGGTAGCAAAGCTCTTGCTGACCATAATGATGCCGAGCAAGGGCTAGCACACCCTCGCTCAAATCTATCAAGGGCTTCATAGCTCTCACCCATTGGTTGGCGAGTCCTTGGCCTTGTCAAGAAAAAAGAAAAAAAGAGGAAAATGAAAGAAAAGAAAAATAAAAAATAATTAAAATTAATACAAATTGCAAAAATTAAAAACATCAATGATGGCTATGCTATGTAAGACAGACTAATGTCTATGCTAGTGATTTTCGGAGAGGACTAAATTGACAAATCATCAAATTGTGGGAAAATTACCAAAAAATCCTTAAACCTAGTGTGAATATAACAATCCATATACCAAGAATTAATTTGGAAATTAGGAAATCACCATGTATATTCTTAGGTTTAAAATGGAAAAAATTATCCAAAAAGTCTTAAACTTATTGTGCGACGGCCAATTCAATGTTAAATCTTTTAATTGTTCCAAATTAGTTCTAGAAGGAAAAATTATTAAAAAATTCTCTGATATATTTGTATAAATACTAATCCAATCCTAAACTTTTTAATATTAAGTAGCCACAAGTCCCTACTCCCGAGGTGGGCCAAAGCCCTTACTTCTAATTCAGGTCCGAACAAAATGGATGGACACGCTTATTATTTGAGCAATCTCGATAATTTAGATAATTAGGCATTGCTGCTTCACACGCCCGTGCTTACGAATTTCTTGGGATGAATTCGGGCATATACAATATGTTGTACCTTACTTGCTCTCCCAATGGTTATTGGTCTTTTTTGGAACCATGTGATTAGTTGCTCTCCATGTGAGGGCTCCTATTACAAAATATATTATCCCTACCAAAAGCATGTGATTAGTTGCTACTAGTGCAAAAAGGAAAATATCGTTAGCCTGGTTAAGGTTCTAATAGGGTTAGTTACTATGATGATGTGATTGATACATGACGATAAGCTAGCTCCTGCGCATCCCCTCCTGCCACGTAACATGGCTTAGTTCCGCTTTAAATTGACTTGTAACTGCTAAATCATATGCCACATGGGGATCAGTTTTAGATTTATCTCATAATTTTCTAGATCCCAAGTGCTTTGGTATGAAAGAGAGAATTACGAAATGGAAAGACTTTCGGCAGAGTCTGCACATTTTTTCCGATCAAGCTCTTGAATTCCTAATATGCAGGATTTAGTCCTTCAATTTGCATAACTTTTCTTATCAAGTCCCGACGGGTATAAACCCAATTAACCGGAAACCTTTGCACATCGGGCTGACAAGAATATGATGTTGGAAAAACCTTTTGCCATCATCAATTATAAGCTAATGCGAAAGACACCATACTTTTCTTGGCATTGAGGAACAACTTAGCTCTAAGTGTTGGAGCACTTGATATTGTTGAGATACACGTGTGATTTGTGTTAAAAAAAAGTCCACCATAAGAGAATTAGAATGGTGTGGAATGATCAATTTATTCTAATTGACTCAAAACTCATTAGTTAAATTTTTTTAGTGAAGGTGGATTCAACTAGATATATTGATAGGCTCAAAGTTAGGCTCTCCATTTGCAATCTCCCAAGTGAATGTATTCGATCTCTGCCATGCGCTCCCAACGCCAAGTGACTGGATTGAGTTAGGTGGATTTTATTAGCGCAAGTTTGCTTGAACTGAATCAGAAAATTTTCATTTACAAGATTTTAATCGCAAGAGAGTGCAAATTCAGGGACAAGAATCGAACCCTCTCCTCCATAAAAATGACCCCTAGAGTAATCTAATATCTAATGAAAGTTAGTGAAATGCCTTTTCATTATAGGTAATATCAGTATCGACCTTTCAGCAACTGTCATTCACGCCAAGGTGGATTTAATGATTGAAATCTCCACTGCATCAATCGATTTAGCTTACAATTATTGAAGGTGAAGATGTGGTTGTTCGAGCAAATACCTTTTCCTTCAGCTTCTTTTTCCATCGAGTGGGATACCCCAAAAGTGGTCGAGCCTTAGAAAATGCAAACGGGAATCGATTAAGAGAATATTCCTATCAAAAGGGGGATGTACTATAGCTTAAAGCACCAACCACTTTCCCAAAATGAGATAATCACGTAAATTGGATAATTCACGCCGGACCCCATTATTTAGTGTCGTTTCTGTGGTGATAGTAGTAGTAATAATGATAACAATAATGATAATAGAATCGTAGTAATAACCATAGGTGTTTCAACGCATAGAATCAAAGTTATAATCATAAATATTTGATGAAAATAAAATAATAATGAAAATATTTGGACATTATCCTCTTGAATATTTTCTTGAAGAATTGAGTTTGAACTAAACAATTTTTCTTGAATATGAGAAATTGATGGAATACATTTGGACATTAATTTTGCTAGATCGTGGTAATCAAACTATATGATGTCTTTCTTCTTAAAGGGGAATTGCTAATTTGGTTCATTTTCTATTACTATTTCCACGTTTCATTCTCTTCTAAATGAGGGAGGCGTCTATAGAGCCAACATCTACCGGAAAAGATGAGTTCTCCGTTTTAGTATTAAGCTCATGAGATTAATCACGCAAGTCAAAGTTTAGTCACACGAGATTTATCGACGAGTTCAGCGCTCTCTCAACCTTCCAAGTAGATATAACAACTTCCGCATCGAGTTTCTTGATGGCTAATACACATGCTTGGGGACTAAAATCCATGCCCTTTGGGATCAAGAAAACCCTTCTTTATTCTCATCTTTCTCCGACCGGTTTAGAATCGCCACCTAGCCGCAAACCAAAAGACATATCTCCATAATTAACTTGAGTCGCCGTCATTTAATCTTTGGGTGTGGTTCATATTCAGCAACTCGCTTGACGTCAAGGATGGGAAGTGGCAGACGTTGAACTCAGGTTATAGGCTTTTGAGGTTCATCATGTATGTGAAGAAATATCAAAATGGAAGCGTGGGAAAGATAACAAGTGATGACAGCCTACGCCCTGAGCCACCATGCTTCGGTACAACCTAAATGCGCCTGCAAAACTGTCCCAACATAGATTAGGTTCATGTATAGTTGTAAGCCATTATACCACGTACGTCCAAATGTGCAACTATTTACCCAAAAAACAAAAGCAATAAAAATATCTAACTACGGCAAATGTCTGCTCTATCTATATATAATTCCTTACTAGGATGAGCAGCTTTAAATCCCATTCAAATTCTTCCTGAAACTCGCATTTATCTGTCGGAACATGTTCTTTTACTTTTTGAAACCTATAACCTACCTTGCATATCCTACAATCTGGGACTTACTTTGTTATAGGCTCCAGTATCTACTTGAAAATCGGTCAATTTCTTCTTCTTTTTTGATTTTATTTTTAGCTTAGCCTGATTTTTTTTTTTTTAACTTCTGATTTTGACACGAAAAAAGGACTGAAGTTACCTAGTTTTCTAGAGTTTTTAAGTGTTCTGCAACAAACAAGGACTTGGTGGCTTTATCTAGTCGTAACTTTGTTTTGACTTCAACAAATCAGTTTAGGTTTAAGTAGCAAAATGGTATTTGTAAATAGTGGGTAGACGGCTCCAAGTTTCATTGAAACTGATTCGTCATTCATTAGAAATTGAAACCTACCCTACATATTTTAAAACTTAGAACCTAATTGGTTGCCATTGGTCCAGTTTCAAGTTCTATCTTGAAGTCACGTCCGCCCTTTCTTATTGGTATTCAGAGTGTATTGTTCTAGAACGAGAGATAAGTAAAGAGTTCGCTGTTCAGGGTCGATCGAGATGGGGGCAATTCGAGCTTCTATAATTCTCTCGTTGCGTCATCTTTGTGGTCCCTTCAGAAAGTTGCAGATGGCAGTAGTGCAATAACATGGCAGAAAAGATTAAGAAAAAAGCGGGTGGTGGATGCTCTTTCGGTGTACCAGAGCCAGAACACGTGTACAGATTCCTCGCCAGAATATACACTCGCTCACTGTGTTTTCGAGAGTATCTACAGTGGCATCTGTTTTCACCATTTTTCCTTCTGCCAACGTGGGAATCGGGGGGGATCTGATCCTGCCCTGTTGGGCCTTGATCCGGCAGTGAAGTCGACGGGACGAGGAACGCGCGCTGGTGGGGTTGAGTGGGATCTGCGGAGTCGATGGCCTTGGTGTCAGTGGCATGTGATTATCTGAATCGCTCCTACTTAATTAGTTTAAACATGTTTGGAAAAAACTTCTGTTGAGTCCTTGGCAGGTGCAGCACGAGACAGAGGTCTTTTTCCTGAGTTGAACACTTGCCTTTTGAGGAGTCCTCAGCACGATTTTCCTAGTCTTCCAATTACCAAATACAAGAAATGCTCATGAGGGCCTGTTTATTTTCCCAAAAAAAAAAAAAAAAATCTATTTGATAACTTCAATTAATTTTTTTATTCCTCAAAATAGAAAAGTGGCCAAAGAATATATTTAAAATGAAAACAAAAAGTGAAAAAAATAATTTTCTTTGTTTCCAGAAATAGAAATGGAAAAAATTATTTCTAAACAGAAATATTACCAAATTCACTCTAAGTCTTTTGAAATAAGAAATTTGGAGTAAACATTTTGTAATATACAAAGATGGGGGAATAAGAATTGTGCACTATTCCAATGTCATTCAGACACAATATTTGGAAGAAAAGGTGTTTATTTGGAAGAAAAGGTGTTGGATGGAGAAGATTATTAGGTGCGTTCGGAGCCGCGGAGGCTCATTCGATGTGATCCATCCAATGAATGCGATACACTTGGCCTACTACATCTATTGCAGCCGATAATTTCTTGTCGAATAGGGGAAAAAAAATTGGCTATTACATAAACTCGAGATGATGCGGTGTACATTCTTAAACTATTTTTAAATTTATTGAGAATTTTATAAAGGTCCGAATGTTTTGTTCATTTTTATCGATTATCTAATCAGATCATTATCTCAATGGATTCGATTTTTTCTCTTTTATTAACTTTCATGTGAAGATTCAATTGGTTTGTAGAGATCATGTTGATTTGAAATCAACGTAATCTAATTAAAGAGAAACTACGCCCATTGATTTATGTTATCCATCACACTATTCTCTTTCTCGATTCGACAGAAAATTGTCCCGCGAATTAGAGTTGCTCTCACTAAGGACAGACAGGTCGTCGTTGAGCGAAAAGAGAAAGCGCAGAACAAATGTCGCAACTCGACAATTTGGAAAAGGATGAAATCTGAAGATTACCCCAAAGTTGGGGCCAGATATGGCCCTTTCAGAGAGGCAAGAGCCAAATTTTTTGGACCGTCGTACCATTCAACAGCGACACCCACAAAGAAGTAAGTCAATAAAATGGAATTTTTTTTTAAAGAAGTTGACCACAAAATTGATTGGAATGTGCACCGAGCATATATTATACTTAGTCGAGCATTTATTATAATTGGTTGAGGTAACACCATATTGGCCATGCGGTCGAAACTTAGGAATGAAATGTGTTCCTCGATTATCTCCAAAGAAATGACGGCAACATTGTACGAACAATTTGACCTGGTGTCCTCTATTTTCTTGCTTAACCCAACCCCTCTTTGACATTTTGTCGAGAGAGACCAGTCAATAAACTCTGAAAAATTATACGGCAAAAAATCGAGTTAAAAAGGTTAGGTAAAGCCCCAAAATCAAGGTGCTTAATATAAATAATCCCATAAATCAGACAAACAAATTTCCCCCCCGGCAGATCTAACAGAGAATGAGGAAAGCCCTTTCTTGGTCATCTTTCCATTTAATTTCACTTTATAGTCCAAGAATAAACAAAGTTAGTGCAACTTCCACTCGACCACTTAACTAAATTAGCTTAATCACTCATTTTTAAGGTGGCCTGCCTTGTTTTCTCTAGTCAGACGTGCGTCATCTAAACTTTTTTTTTTTTAAATTGCAGATTTTTTTTTCTCAAATTTTTTTATGATAAAGTTTTCTGAAATTGTTTAAGGATTTTCTTAAATGAAAATCGTTTTTAGGAGACATCATGTGGCTTTGTAAGAGGGGATGGTGTGTAATCCATTATCTCTGTTGCACATGAGATCGTGGATGTGCACCCATGATTAATTAATTAATTAAATCAATTAATCAGTTAGTTCACTAGTTTAATTAATTAAATGATCGATTGGTTATGTGGATGGTGATGAAAAATCTCAAAGTGGGTTAGGAGTTTCATGCCGGATGGTGATTTGTGGAGATGATAGTGGGGTGATATGGAGTGACTAATTTAACTTTAAGTGAGACTTGTTTGTGCCCAATAAATTCCCTATACGTACCGTAACATGCTTTTCATGGTATCTTTTATCTTACTATTTTCTTTTTGCAGGACTTTCGTTTAATCCAGACTTGTTTTATTATGGTTTTTATTCTCCTACCGACAGTTTTAGTGGGCTTGGTCAGCAAATCAACTTTGAAATTTCAGGTTTGAACCCGCTTGAATTGAAAGAATGTTTATGAATTGGTCTCGATGTTAGGCTGCATGTGTCTCGTGGGAATTGAATGATTTGAAAATCATCTCCTAAGATCAAATCCCTTATATGGCTTATGAAAATAAATGAAGGAAAAAATATTTCATCGTACAAGAAAATTTTTATAGATGAATTGAAGAAACTTCAATAGCTAATTATTTTAAGAGATATAAGTAATAATTTTTCAGAAAATATTTTCCAAATCATTCATTTTCTACTAAATAAATGCAGCCTTGGTTTTGTTTTGACTTTCTATATCTGGCGTGTTTATGCTATTAACTGTCTTGGGTTATAATGATCTCTCTTAATGCACTATAACCAAATCCGAAAGGGCTAAGATACATATGATGTGCCATAGTCAATTTAATTAATCATTAGAGTCTCTATATGTATGTAATAAATCATTTATCACGAGTTGATAAAACCTATACTCAAAACTTTTAATTTTATGTATATTATTTGAGCTATTGTATATATGACTTATTTGAAGATAACATACATGAGAGACTATGTTCAAAAGCTCTCTTTCTATATATTCTTTTGGGATTTGAACTTCATAAATGAGACAATATCACATGTCTTCATTCATAAGTCCATTTGTTTAGAATTGTAAGATAAAAGATTACGTAACCAACAAAAAAAAATGCACAAAATACATCTTTATGTTCAATAAAATCTTTAATTTTTCTTATCAATCTAAATTAAATAGAAATAAAACTGTCCTTTAAACGATATATAACTTATAAGAGAGTGATAAGGAAAACAAAAATGGTCGTTTTGCTTGTTTAATTTCGACACGTGCCACTTGCATTGCTATAAGGTTGTTATATGTTTACTAATCTATCGATTCTATATATATCAACAACGATAAACATGATTTAGTGACCATCCTTCCACGTAGATAGAATTTTTTCGCAATGTCAACCAAACAATGGATGGATTATCATGAAGACGACGTTTGAATTCGACCTAAAACGCAACCCCAAATGAGAAAAGCCTCTTTATAAACCTTTATTTAGGTAAGTTCCCAATTTGTGTCCTAATCAAGCCAAGCAATTCCTCGAATATAGAAATCTTTGTTTTGTGCCATGCGCGTCTGCTGGCCACCAATCCCAGTTACGTGTAATGTGTCAATTGTGTTGTGCGTTACACGACATCTATTTCCCGAAGACTATTGGCCCTTTTTTTCCTTATTTTATCCTGCTACATGGTGTCTCAGGTCATGTTGGATTCTGCCTTTTCAAGAAAAAGGCAAGTCGTGAAAAAAGTTGGAATTTAGTTAAACATGGCCCTTGGGATTGGACAACAGATTTAGACGACGAATCATGCGTAATATTTCGGATTAGTATATTGATTTGTGTATCTACAAATCGGATAACTACCAGTTGTTCCAACATTGGAGGTTGCGGTTGGCCAGAGCTCATTAGGTAAGCAGAATGCCAGACACCACAAGAATACGATGGAATTTGACCACCAAAAAATAAAACATATAATATTTCACATAATTTCACATTTTTAATTTAGTAAGATTTTCTTTAAATTTTAACCACAAATAGGGGTAGCATCCACTATAATTTCCTATTCCATCCTGTCCTACTATTGTTTCAAACACGATATATTCAAAATTCCACAAAGTTTACAAGTGTGATTGAATCGGGCATTAATATTGTCTACATTCATTCATGACATGTCGAGTCTCACGGTTTGTCCTTTCTAGTGCGATCTCGCCCGATCCATGTAGCTTAACCATTCACAAAATGTTCTCACCTAGGCATGTTTAGAATTGGTGTTCCATCTTTAATCCGAGTCTTCCACCAAAGGGGGCCTATTGTGAGCTGTTGAGTTCAATACATATAATTAAGCAGAAATCTCCCTTTGTTCGAAGTGTAATCCGAATCACTCTTGCCACCTTCACTGTCCTTGAAGCTTCATAGGAGGAGCCCCACTTTAATCCTAGATCTTTGACCTCCGCGATTACTTCTCATACTTATTGGACTTGTTCATTACCCCACATACTTTCACGTGGGCTGTCCATGAACCACACAACTACTAAAATAATTTGTCATGATACCATATTGTAATACCCACATTTAACTCGCTTGAGGTACTGTCGCATTTACCTCATTGCATATCAAGTTTTGAGGTTTTAATCTGTCAATATAAAGTCAAGCGTAACAAAGACTTTTTAAGAGGTTGCTCATCCTAATGTACACTCATCCAATCACATTTAACATGGATATTGTAATGTTAATCATTACAACAACCAATAAACAAGTCCTAGTTTTACATGTATGACTCAGCGATACTTCTCGTGTACGATGCGCCATTGAAATTCGTTCATGGTCCACCATGTTAGTATCAAAACATGAGCGGCACATTATCTAAAACCTCTTGCCTCGGTTACTTCCACAATCATTGAATCGAGTCCTAATGAGAGAGGAAGAAAGAGAGAGAGTGTGGGGAGAAGGGGAGGAGAAGGGAGGGGGGGGTGTTGTGTGCACGTTTCTCGCAAGGCGGCCATTGTTAATAAGGTCGTCACTGCTTATCCTCAACCTCCATTAACGAGCTAAGATGGGAAAAGAGAATACCCTTACCCTTGAAACCGTCCTCTCTGGCCTTTGGCCTTCAAAGGCTATATTTTACTTTCAACTCTATATTTAGATACCTTTGATCATGCTGTAGTTGTCAAAGACCGCATAAAGTCCAAGACGTCCCTATAATCCCTACACATAAACGGGTCATCAGACATTGCCCAAGTGGATTTACGTTGGTTCTATTGAGTACATATATAGTCTCTGTCAAAATTAATACTAGACCCCTACATGCAAGTTGTATCCTCACAATATGTAGAAATCAAAAGGGAACGAGGAAAAGAAAAATCAACTGGTGGCCTCTGAGGATGAGCTGCATCACTCACTGCTCTTTACAGCTATGAGATGGAGAGATTAGCAAATTGTATTTTGCATGTATCGTTTCAAAGATGAGGAGAGACACGCATGCACAACTGACCTTTGCTTTGGGCACGACTCGCCAATAGCAACGAGGCGTTATGGAACGAAAGTAATATAGAGACCCCACTAGGCTTTAATCGTCGTTGTTTGTAATGGAAATTTGTTTTTTTTTTTTTTTTTTTTTTTTGGCTCAAAAGTTAGCAATGGAATGAATGAGTTGTGATCGAGCCAAAGAAAACAAAAGGAAGAAAGGTAGTGTCTAACGACTACATTTATGAGGCATATATCATTTTCCTATAATCCAATAACGTGCGCATGAAGACTCGGCTACTTGATATGGAATTTTATTTATTTATTTATTTATTTGGGTCGAATACCTCGTAGGGATGTTCACCAGTCGATTCCAGGCCAGCTCATGGGTGAATTAGGTGGGTTCATGGGTGACAAAGTCGAGACCCGGCTTGAACCCATTTGATTCCCGGTTAGAGGCGATGAACCATCGATTCTACCACTGGTTTGCGGGTAAACTGAGCTTGAATCAGTTTTATCTTTTGTCATAAAATTTTGTTTATTTTTTGTTGAAAAAAAGTCGTTACCGTACTATCGAGGAGAATCAAACGTAAGAAGCCCAAATGTACCATCAAAATCATTCGAACTTAAAAAGCAAGCCCTATCAAATGTTACAAAATCTTAAGGTTACGTTTGGTAATCATAATAAAAGTTGAGATAAGACAAAATTGATCATAATCTTATATTTGGTTCCTGCCTAAAATAGGATAAGGTTTAATATAAGAGAGATATAACTTGAATAAAAATCTTTCATGGGGAATGTGGAATAGAGGCACATAGAATTATTATATTCATGATATAAACATTATTTTCTCAAAAAAAAAAAGAATTAAATTAATCAAATAAAATAATAGATATATAAATAATATTTGAGTTTTAATATAACAAAAGAAAATGCAAATACCCATCCTTGAGTAACTGCATTGTTTGAGAGTCCATCTCTCATCCCAAAGGTTTAGAGTTGAAACTTACAGTTACTAGCGATTTAAGTAGGAGGCCCTGGCGGTGGGTTGCTGGGCCAGTCTCCTCCGAGATATAGGGGCTTGGCCCTCAGGAGCCGTTTGGGCACGAGAGGTCTGTGGTGGAGTCATTGGTTACCAAAAAAAAAAGAAAATGCAGATAATTGAGGGATATATGTTAGTAGAGTCATTGTCCTTTTACGAAACTATCATGCTAGAAAGTGGAATTGGAAAGCCTCTCGTATCTATTGCTACTACAAGTGGAGATATTCTATGAGGGTCCTATGTACCATGCGGTTAGCATGTAAAAAGGATAGGTAAGTACATACCTTTTTAGTATTTGAGTTTTAATATAACAAAAGAAAATGCAGATAATTGAGGGAAATATCTTAGTAGAGTCATTGTCCTTTTACGAAACTATCATGCTAGAAAGTGGAATTGAAAAGCCTCTCATATATATTGCTACTACAAGTGGAGATATTCTATGAGGGTCCTATGTACCATGCGGTTAGCATGTATAAAGGATAGGTAGGTACATACTTTTTTCCAATCTTAATTGTCCGACCTCCTAGAGTATTCGTCTAACCCTTTATACGATGTCATGGTATTCCTAATAATTAGGATGATAAGAGGCACCTAAAGATGCAAGGGTTTCTACTCGATAACCTTGATGAGGGTTTCTTGAGATGCAATTTCATTGCAATTTCATTTCAAGTCTTATCAATTTGGCTAGCCCACTATAATATAATATAATATAACATAATGTAATATAATTTGTGCATCGAAACAATTTTCATTTCTCGATTTTAATCAAAAATAAAGTCATCATCCGTATAACCTAATGGGTGCCACGAATCCCATTCAATCTATTTTTGGCCAAATGTTCAACCTAGTTGACGGACTAATGGCATTGTATATTTGTGAGAGCTTTTGTTCTTGGGTTTTCATTAACAGAACATTGTCACATTGTCACAAAAGTGAGAACCAACCACATTAAACAAAATTAGACAAAAAAAAAAAAATTAAGCTAAACATTTTCGCCAATCTTTTTTGAGATATGCTTTATTTTATTTTTTGCCATAGATTTATATGCTGCTAGCTTCGCAATTCGTATGGCTATTGCTCCGGCATAATTTTCGGGGAAAATTACAAGAAAAACAGTCATCGACTTTACTTGTACCAGTACTTTTCACCATTTCATTTTTTAATTAAACTTTGGACTTTCTAAAAAATTGTGCTTTACGTTCGGAATTCAACACCATCTTTATTCTTAAAGACTCCAGCAGCTTGATTTTTGTGTGTGGGAAAAATATTAATATCCTAAACTTCTTTTTTATGTCATTAAAATTCCCAAACTTGTATAGATATAACAAAGAATACCCTTTTTTAGTGTCACAGGTACCCTAAGATTTGTACCAGTGAGGGAGGTATTTTTTGTCAAAATCACTAGGAATTTTTTTTATAATCCAAAGTTTGGGGTTTTTGGTGATAGATGGTAGGTACTTTGTCACATTGGTAGGGAAAATTAATAAAAAAAAAATCTTAAACCTCTTGTAAAAATGTCAATTTAGTTTAAATATTTTGATAATTTGCCAATGTAATTCTTTTTAATTATTTTGACTGGAAATCGCTAACATGGACGTCAACTGTCTTATAAAGCATACGCTAATGCAAACGGTTTTTTAATAATTTCTCTTATTTTTTTAGTTTTTTTCCTCTTTCCTTTTTCCTTTTGCTTTCAGCACAACAAGCCCTTGCCTACCATAGTAAAAAAAATACAAAAGAAAAGAAAAGAAAAGAAAAAAGTTAAAAATTATTTCCAAATCAAAATAATTGTCAATGTCAACGTTGGCCATGCCATATAGAATGGCCACCGTCCACATTAGCAATTTGATCGTAATTGGCCAAAAAGAATAAATTGACGAATCGTCAAAAGTTTTATAACTAAACAAGCAAAATTGAAAGGTTTAGAACTAAATTTGCATTCGTATAATAAGTTTAAAACTTTTTTATAATTATCCCTTGCAGATGCAAGTTTGGGGGTTTTGGTAATACAAAAACTTTGAGATGTCAGGCCACAATGGATATAGTTTAATAGTTTTTGTGCAAAAAAGTCGAATATTAATGTCATGGTGAACATAATTTAAGATTTTTTATTGTATTAATCAATTTTTTTAGGCCCACAATTTTACAAGATATATATATTCTTTTTGCTTGCATCAATCCCAGCCTTCCCTGAGCTTTGGACCGATCTAAATTGCTCTTAGTGCAGAATCAGAATTTTTTTCTTTTCGAAATTTAGGGTCAATAAAGTAGGGGTCAGTAAACTCCGCTTCCACTTTCAAATCGGTTCACTTTAAGTTTTTGGCGATTTTTACCTATCAATGTTTTTAAATCTTATGATTTCCACAATTTGAATTTTACCTAAGGTAAAACATTTGAAACATTTCAAGTTCTAATTAATCAGACATTACCTAAACAAAGTTTCAAGCAGTACTGTTATTAGTCCCTAAACTTTTGCTCATTATCTCGTCCCTCGAAATTTACTTTGATTTGACATGGTCATGGACTTTTTCAAAACTAACTAAATCTGGTCCACCCGTCAAGTGGAGGACCATATCACGTGTATTTCACTCACATGGATTGCCAAATTAGTAACGGGTTGAAAAAAGACATTTAAAACCAACTGAACTAAAAATCAGTTTAAAAGAAAAAAAAGAATTTGGATTCCTTCTTCCCCTCTTCCTTCCTTGATCTACACCGTCGATGACAGGCCGCGCCATCACCATTGGCCATCACAACTGTTTATGTTATCCCACAACTCGTATCCACCATCTCTACTGGTGGCTTGCCACCATCAATCTTAGGGGGTGGCCACAATCGTCGTTGGAGGCGGCTGCAACCTTCGTCGGCCGCCATCTATGGTTAGACAGCCGTCGTCCGCTGCAAATATTTCATTTGATTAGACTCTCTCTTTTTCTTTTTTTTTGGATTAATCAACACCTCTTAAGTTGAAATATCCTTCGCTTCAGAAGCTTGTTGACCATTTGGTCAGAATGGGTCCTTGCCCACTTGCTAGAATAAGAAATTTGCTTATGTACCATTAAACACAACGATACACTTGTTTCCTATACCCTAATAAATATCCCCCACTATACAAAGTGTAATGAGCTGCACCACAATCAACTAGGCCCAGAGGCCCCATCCAATCACGTGCATCGTTCAAAAGAGGAACCACCCCACATCTTCTTCTTACCAGATTATTCGCATACTAAATTCAGAAAATGTTGAGGATGTCGAGGAAGAGCAATATTGGAGATTCTCTTTTTACCCAAAAAGAAAGACCACTTATCGGCTCATGCGCAATGGACTCCAGCTAAATCCCTTTGATTCCACGGCATTCTAAGCATAGTTCTCCTAGGACTAGAACCCTAGAGGTGTGTACTATTACAAGTTAAAAGACTAGAGATTCATCCCATTCTCTCTTCTGGGTCCTCTCTAAAGAAGGCTACAATCCTCATCTGTTCCATCCATTCAATGCCAATTTGCAATTGGCTTCTCCTATCATGCATGGCATCGCTCTTGGAGAAAAAAAGACAACCTCGAGTCTTCCATATTCTTGAGTCAACTTTGCCCGAGCATCATGGAGACACATTAAATCATCTCAAATCATTACTACGCTCATCTTTGTGGTGGTACTTCACTCCAAAACCCCCTTTTTATCTCCGTTAGACTTATCTGGTTCTTGAATCTTGGGGCTCCGATCTTGTGATCAAGAAATGACCGATCTGAGTGTACTATTTCTAGTTAGAGATGATTTCAGCTATACATGCGCATCGAGAGCGACGGTTTATCACAAGCCGACGCCTTGGGCCCAATCGAAAAGGGGTTCGCGAAGAAGAGAAAATCAAGAAAGAAAGAAAGCAGCCAACTAAAATTTATAATGGAGACATCCCATTGAGTGGAGAGCAAAGAAATTCTTTGTAACTGTGTATAAAAATTGAGAGGAAAAGCCAAGAGGCCACTAAGTATAGGGAGAGTTTCAGTGGGTGGATTATATTGTGTAGATCAATTATTGATGAAGACACTACCACACACCATAGCTAAGCAACCAATTGGGAACAGATGTATTGGTGGGTTTGTGACAAAGTTTTTTCTTTACAAATTTAAAAAAAAAAATCAAATTAATAAAAGAAGAACCATATCTTTATCCAAACCTAATTCTCCATCTAATTATGTATACGCCACGCACCATTTACTTTCTATCAGATTCGATGAAAAGCAGCCATGTATCCCACCCTATCAGATTGAAGAAATTTATTAATCCTTCAAATTTTCGTTTATGTGCCAAACATGGTAGTGGTACACAAGAAGCCACGATAGCAATTGAATATCTCGGCTACCAGTAAAATCATTTCATGTTCCAAATCTAACTTTAAAAAATCGTAAAAAGACAAGTGGTAATAAGGCACGAGGTTTCGATAATTTATAATATATAATAAATTTGATAGATTTATTGTCTAAATTAGATTGAGGGCATCATTGAGTTTCTGATTATCGCATCACTATGGAATGCAACACCCATAATTTTGATTCAGAGTTGACCACCGTGACGTCACCCATTAGAATGGTATAAATGAAATACATATACTCATATATATAATACATCTGGGTGGCTTTAATAGTGTTAAGCACTTAGAGAATGACGTCATGCAAAGACAAATGATGTGAAACTACAGACATGGTAGGACAAAGGATCCTATATGCAGTGAAAAGTCAACTGAGAAAGAAAGTACAAAACATGGGAATGCAAGGACGATCGGCAATTGTCGTTGAAGTGAAGAGAAAGTCACTTGATATTCGAATTGCAATATTAGTATATCTCCCGCAAGGGCGACAGATTAAATACCCACTCAAATAGCCTATCAAATCATTTAGCATATTATTTATGTGGCCTTATCTCGGCATACCTAACTTTATCTGTAAATATTCTATGAATATTCCATTATTTTCATTTCACGAAAAATAACTATTGATAAATATAATCTTTCACGTTTTGATATATATGTACAATTTAGAAAAGTTAATTAGTATGGAGTTGGTGTTGATCATTGTTGCTTGATTTCCATTCATCGCCATTCAATCCTAGATGGTTGTAAAACCTAGTCATGGGAATTTAACTTGATTAATTGGGAGTACTTGTTTGTCAAGTTTAAGTGCATAAATCGTTGCATGACGTTGATTACCATCAACAATTAATTAATTGCCATTGTTATGTGTTGTGATTTTGGTATTGAGTGTTCTAATACACTCATACAACCAAAGAAGGGAGGTTTTTAGCTTCAATGCATGCTACTGTTTTCTACTATTATGTATAATCAATATTCTAAATATCGTCCCGTTACCCCGGGCCTTTCGGGCTATCCGTGTTAATACGGTGCGCTGGTTCCCTAGGTCACCAAACAAAAAAAAAATCTAAATATCAAAATAGTTTTTCTGACAGCAGCCTAGAGTAGTCGCTACTGGCACTATATTGAAGACTAATGTAATCCAAAAGTTTGTGTAGATCTAGAGCGCGCAACTTTTACATGGTATTTATAAACCAAGTTGACCTTTTCTCTCTTTACAAATGACATAAAATCACAGAAGACCTAGGACCCAAAAGACTTTTGGGAACATGCAAATTAGACATTCGTTTTTTACGTAATTAGGCCCAAGAGCAAATGAGGACTCGTGAAAACACTGGGCCGGAACGATGAAATGCAAGCCCAATGTCATCACATACTTTGAGTCCTTAATCCTCCGCCCATTCTCAATAAATTAAGATTGAATGAAGTGACCCAGGTGATCAACTCTCTCTCTCTCTCTCTCTCTCTCTCTCTTCATCTTTCTTTTAAACACAACCCAAAATAAAGAAAACCCTAGCTATGGTAATCTAACTCCAATGTCTTATACTTCAAAACATGCATTATCAAATGCACGAGTTATGTTATCTCAGAGCTAGCACAGCCATTGCACGGTACATCTAATACGTCATACCAAACAGATTGTCACGAATTTCTTGAATTTGAAACTCAAAGTCAATTGCATGCATTGACAAGCCAATAAATAATACGTTCGTTTAAATCTCTTGCTCTGACTCGGATGATGTCATATTACCATGCACCGGAAAAGAAGTGCATCGAGAAGAAGGATTTTAGTTATCATCGGCTTATTGAGAATGGTTTAGAGTAAAATGCAGCGACTAGGAAATAGACATTAGAATGGTACAATCAAGTCTAACACCCCGCGAAAATAGAAAGAAAAATATCACATCGCTTTCATAAATGAATCTCAGCTCCTCCGATATTGTTCGAGAACGAAACTTGAGCAACGTCAAGATATTTCGAAGAATTAAATTAAATAAAATTCAGGAAATTGGTGTGGGATAATGATTGTCCTCCTAATCCAAGGCATTACAGGTGGAAAATTATTGTTCTGATTTCCAGCCCATTCCTGCTGTTATTATTCCTTATGTTTAATATATATTATGTATATAAATAATAGGGAAATATATAGATTAGGTGGTGAGGAAAATAATGCAAGACTGGTAAGTATCTCTTTGTTTTTTTTTTTTTTGGTTCTTTTTCCTTTTTCGACGAGACAGTGAGTAAAGAATGTAACGTTACCATCGGAGCTGGGAAGTGTGCACATGGTTTGGGACAAGACTAAAGGAAAATAATAATTTGAATATGAATTAGTTCGCGCTTTTGCCTTTTGGGAGGCTTAGGGTTTTAGGCTAAAATCGGGGGAAAATCAAAAGAAAAAAAAAGGGATTCGTGGATAGTTTTATTGACTGATTGCTCTAATTATCTTAATAAACAAGTACCGGGCCAGTGAAAAAGTTACCTACTATGAAAATTCCGGAACTAACTAATATGAAAGATTTCGTTTGTCTTGTGTAGAAAGTTTGTTTACTTGGTGAAAAGTTACAAGCAACATGGGAAAATCATAAACCCTCGTTCCGGCTTTTGGATTTATAGCTCAGAAACCGTTGGTTATGTCAAATGTTGCAAAATGCGTGCAAGTTGCTCTAGGTCAAGGCCACCAGCATAATTTGAATTTAACCGATTTATGATGCTTGTAAGGTACTTCATGAGCTTTCAAGTAGCCCGACATTTGCTCCCATGTCCCTGGCTTATGGAAAAATAATCATTCGATGCATCTTCCCACCGATGATTACTTTTCCAGTCCAAAAAGATGCTAACCACGGCTGATGTTATTTATTAAGATTGATTTACTTTTCCTTAGGAGAAATTTCCTAGCACTTGAAGAAGCTAGTGATTGTACGATCATGGGAAGTTCCTTCAATGGTGTTAAAGGTTATTGACCACATAGAGAAATTACGGCATGTTGACTCCTTAATAGTTACTATTTAATATAAAAAGTTCCTAACCGCATTTGAAAATGTACTTAATATAATTACGTGATATTTATTAACACTTTTTCTTGTGAAAAGTTACTTCTCATATGAAAAAATTGCTTATTACTCACATGGGATACGTTTCCTATGGATATTTTCTAACTACATCGAGAAATTACTCTTTGGTGATGCCTTTATACCTTTGCGAAAATTACCCAAAATGTCATAAACCTAATGAATGGCACCTAATTCAGTCCTAAAATTTTTGATTTGGCCAATTTAATTTTAACTTTTTTGTCGACTTGCCAATGTATATATATAATAATATATTTATATAATTATTTTCTAACATGTTTTTTTCATACTAGAACATGTCGGTTAAGATTTACAATCAAATGATTTGATGCAAAAGTGGTCACGCAACCTTACATAATTTTTTTTTGACTTACTTTCTCCTGTAGAATAGAAAAAAGGCTCTCATAAGTTTAAGTACTTCGAGCTTATTGATATAGTGATTGAAATAACCATAGTAATTAAATATCTAATCCAAAACTAAAAATTTTGTGAAGATTGTAACTTTGATGAAGATAGCAGAAGTTAATAACTGAGTATCAAGAATAGTTAGTGCCAAATATAGAGACACGAAGTTGGGGGTGAGATAAAAGTATTTGCAACATCCATTTTAGGGGTAGTGAGATGAAAAAGTTAATAAGAAACTTTACAAATATAGCATATATTTGTTGAAAATTTGCACCAAGCATCAATAGGTCAAGGCAAAGGCCCTCGATAAAACTAGGCCCTCTTTATGATCGAGAAGAGATTCAATGAAAAAACCGATACTCATGTATACATACTCATGTTCAAACACATGTTTCTAACTAACAGCGTGTCATTAGGAGTGATCGGTTCTAAGGTGGGTCGGTTCCCAATTTGTGAAATTGGGAAATGGCCCACCTAGTCATAAAATCAGAGGATGGGTCCAAGAACCGGAGATGCTTAATTTCTTTGTTTTTTTCCCTTTTTTGTCTATTCCCTACATGACTAGAGCTTAGAGAGTTGAGAGAGGAAGAAAGAGAATCTCATCTTGGGTCTTCTTGATTGACTCTAGATGGAAAGTAAGAACAAGAAAAGCAACAGTGTGACCACTAAGGCATTTTAGCATTGCAATATGGACGGCAAGGGCCCACTTCATATGCTCCTTTCACACGATACTCTATTTTAGTTGTGAAGCGAGAGTCGATGGCTCGAGATGGCGTCAAGCAAGAGGAAGGCATCGAGCGAGAGTGACAGAGGGAGGTGTCGAACGTCAAGAGAGAGGGACTCAGCGTGAGGCTTAAGGACAAAAATGAGAAATAGGCAATTAGGGTTATGAGAGTAAGAAATTACACATACAGCCCCCAATGTTTTGTAATAATAAGAATTATAAATAAAAAATTTATCGATCTGATCCGGTGGTTCTATCCATACCTAAAAATGATAATCGAACCAAATTTCACCAGTTCCACATTTTAGGAATTGGGAGTCGCTCAAAACTAGTTGATTTAGTCTAGTTCAAATGCACACCCCTATGTATGACCTAGATATTGTCTTACAGTTATGGATAAATTTTTTCATTGCGGGTCGTACTATTGTTAAGGATGGGTGAGGCGATAAGCATGCAACTACTCCATCTTAGCATTAATAAGGTATTACACATGTTACGTGCAAAATATTTATTTTGAGTTATAGTTACTTAGTCAACCTATTAAAATCAAGAAAATTATCAAAAAGTCCAAAATCTATTGAATGGATGTAATTTTTGAATTAATCAATTTAATCCTATACCTCTTCATCATTTTGCATTATAGCCTATTTTGCTAAAGTGACAGTTAAGTCACGGCCAACCATCTAACATGGATCACCTCTACCTAAAATAACGTTGTTTTCAAATATTTTTTTTCGTTTACTCTTCTTCATCTTCAACTTTAAACCCAGATTTGGGTTTGTCATCTTCCACAGAAGAGAGAGACTCAGACATCGCGTTGAAGTAGAAGATGCAACCCGCCACCAAGCTACGGCGCAGGCCCACCGCAGCTGCAGATGGCGGAGACTCCACCGGCAACCAGGATCAGCTCTTCTCTCTCCCCCGCCGTCTGCAACCACGAGGACCTCGGACCTCGGACCCCTCATCCGCAAGGCCTTGGCCGCCGGAAAGCCCACCACCCTCCTCCACCGTCTCCGCCACTTCGCCAACACCAAGGAGTCCGAGATCGAGGAGGTCTACAAGGCCCGCCACTAGGACTTCCATCCTCGCCATCGACAACCTCTGATCCCTCCTTTCGAATGCAGACTCCTTCAAGTTCGCGCTCCTTCTCCACCCTCCAGTCCATCGCTCTCTCTCTCTCTCTCTCCCCTCAACTCTCTTGATGCCTACCTCGAGGCTGGCGACGTCTCTGTGGACATAATCTTGCCGTTGGCTCCTGCATCGGCCTCTTGGATCTCTGCTCCAGGGCTAATCTCTACCTCTTTGATGGCAACTTCCTATATGGCCTTGATGTGCGTCGACGCCATCGAGGCTCAGTTCCTCGACAAGACGCAATCGTGCACGATCAAAAGCATGCAACGTAGGTCAACTGGCAATTGACCAAGCTTCCGCTGCGAGACGGGGAGAGAGAGGAAGAGCTTAGGATTAAGTAGGGACAAGCTGAGGAACAGAGCAGGCTTGAAAATCCCATCTGGGTTTCAATGTTCATCGTAAAGTTGAAGAATTTAGTCATGGGAATTGGCGAGAAGGGATCGAATTTAAGGGAAAAATTTCCTCCGGTTGATCGAATTTAGGGTTTACACATGATTCAGGCGATATCGCTCCGAGGCCTTCAGTGAACGACCAAGAAGGGAAGTGGTGTCAGTTAGGGTTTTGATTTTGTTATCATTTTTTATAATAATTGCTGATGATCCACGTTATTACCGGTCATGCGACCTGGAATAGTCAACACTTATTATATCTCCATAAGTCCAAATTTCCTAATCCAATTTAGCCGGATGGAATATATTAAAAATTATCAAAAGATATAAGAGTACGTTAGTCAATTCAGAAATTTTATGACTGAATTAATACTCGTAAAATAAATTTTGATGTTATCAAGCCCATTACTGCATGCACGTCAGCGTTCTTTACACGAGATAGCAGACTTTCGAATGCACAACCTGACCAGAAATTCGTTCCCTAATCAATACCACGCGGGGAAAGTCATCAAGAAAGTCAGAAAATCAATTGAAAACAAAGTAACTTTGGATGCAATTTCCGTTGGAGCGTAGAAATACGTAGAGGGCTACAACCATTATGTTGACATTGATGGGGCAGAGCTATCCTCTTCTAAAAGTAGCCCAAATGGTGGCCAAACCGGCTATCCCGCATAATTGGGTAGGCAGACTACTACTACTCCTAATAGATTATTTGACCAGCTGTTGAAACAAATGATTTACTAAGGCGAATTTAATCGGACTCGTGTGACGATAGAAAGGTTTCGTGTTACTTGACCAGAAAATAAAATCTGCGACCATGGACTCCATCTTTTTCCTCTTTTAGGATGGTGCTTCTTACTCAAGTCACATACTCTGACAGGAAATATTTGTTTCCTTTAACCTTGGTTTGTTTTGCTAAGAAATGAATGATTTGGAAAATATCTTCTTTATAATAGCCATTTGTATCACTTGAAATAATAAGTCAATCAAAAACTGTTTTTTTTTTATCATCAATAATAGTTTATATCTAAATATTTTCGTAAACGATAAAGATATTTTTCGTATAAGTGATCATTTTAAAAAATATACATATTTTTCAAAATATTCATTTTTTGTGAAATAAATACAGCCTTAAATTGCAAATGTATGAGCCATTATTCCACATTAACCGAGTTCAAGCCCCTCTTAAAGACTTGGAGTTACGATTCTTGATCTCCCTCTCGCTCTCCTGAGCCAACTGGCGTTCTTTAAGGGCCCCACCTATCAAGAAAACTTTAAGCCCTTGTCTTCATCATGTCAAGAAACTTCAACGTCTGCGGGACCTACTTTCACAGGAGATTTTTGAAGATGCTCCCAAAAGATCACGTTCTCTTGTCAACCTAATTTTCCACTAACCTTGTCTAGTGTTCTATCATTTTTGACCCATAAAAAGATGCGCCCTAAGTTCCATAACCTCGTGATTGATCGAGCTGATTAGGCATGGCAACAGGACAGGGCGGCCTCGGGGTTGGATCCCCCGTGCCCACCCCATTACCATTAGAGATTCCTCATTCTCGGCTTGCTTCCCATGTAGCACACACTCACGTGCCTCCTCCCCAGCCCTAACGGGTGTGCGGATTTCCCCGCCCCACTTGCCCCGCCCCCACAATGATTTCAGGTAAAAAACCGAAAGCCTTGCTAAAGTGGAAAAGGACGAAACCCTTATTCCGGGCGTGAGCCATAGCGCATGGACAATTTCAGTTAAATTCTTATTATAGCACTAGATTAGTATTAGAAAAGTCAAAATTCGAACATAGAAAAGCGAGGTAGGGGCGAGGGATGAGGATGATCCCATCCATTTCCGCTCCGAGGCAAGAAAATTCAACCCGTCCTGAACCCAAGGCTTATTGATTGCACGTTTTAACTGTCCTATGTAGGGCTTATTGATTGCACGCTTTAACTGTCCTAGGTAGGGTAGGCAGCACGACATAAAATTGTCACCCTAGAGTAGATGAGTAGCGTGATCCTCAAGAGTAATTTGGAAATTACTCTGGAAAAATTTCCGAGGTGATTAGGAAAAATCACGTTTTAACCCAAATCTTTCTTCTGTTTTCTTTTGACCAATGCTGTTTTTTTTTTTAAGTAAACCCATTTGAGCCATCTAGAACGACAACATAGAGAGAGAGAGAGAAAGATATATATATTCGCAAGTCAAAGGTCAACTAATCAGAGAACCACAATTTTTATTAGCCCATGCGTTTGGTTATATTTAATTTCTCCATGAAATTCTTACATTGACCTATAAAGAAGAAAGTTTTTAAATGAATCTTCCCAAATCCCCAAGAGCACTCCCAACCAAAATGTCTACGATGATTTCTAAGATACTGCCAATGAAGAAGCAAAGCATGATAATCATAAAAGAACCCATTTTTAACCATCCATTCATTTGATATTTTGAACAACGCTCTTTGCTTTTCATCTGGAAATTCAAATACCCACAATTTTCACCAGTCCAACACCATTACATAATGTGTAGTCATCGATTTTAAGTGTAGAACCTAAACGCGTCGAGTACCTAGATTCCCAAACATTAGGCGAATGGTGACAATATGCATTGGGACTTCATGATTAAAAGACTCGCGACGGATAGCTCAGAATCCGATATCAAGTTAAAAGAAAAAGATATCATGCGGATTCTTATGGTTCATGCAAGGCAGTTGATCCGCAAGTAAAGAATGATCACGCATTGAAACAAAGCATGCCGAGATCTGTCCCTTGCGTCCTTTCTGAGATCAAGCCTAAACCCCAATACACAATCTCTTGAACTTAAGATCACATGAGTCTTCCTGCAATGGATCCACACACCACACGTTCGCCTGCATTAGACAAATCCCAGAAAATTCACTCGAACCTATTCCCCGCCAAGACGCGCCCGACGCCACCGGAAAACAAGAACCACCGCTCCGATCCCTCTCACCTACCCAAGTTTTCCCCCCACGCTTTCGGTTCACGCAGGACACACGTCTTATCTAAAATGCAAATGCAGACATGCAGATGCGAACACATAACTAAGCGCCGCACACAAATGACGCGCGCTCTCCGTATGCTCTCCCAGGCACGCAGCACGCACCGACCCTCAGCCGATACACACGATCCGCACGAAGGAATCCCCGATGGAAGTGATCACGCATTTCGTTAGTTTCTATCGAAGCCAAACGTTGTCATAACGATTTGCTAGCTTTACCCAGAATCCAACGACGGACGGACAAATCTAAGACGCGCAAGCGCAGGCAAATCCCAGAATCTAAACAGCGGTAGTACGTCGTCCAAAGCTCTATACATTGCAAAAGTCTAGATATTTAGCGGAAAAAAGCGGTTCGAAAACAGCCAAACCCTGAACTTTCCGAAGCATCCTGACACAGAAGTACGTACCTTGTACAATGACTTGCATGTTACAAACACTACGTTGAGAGAGAGAAAGAGAGGGAGGAGAGAGACGAGGGGCCCTCTGTGCATTCCCTTGGCTTCGGGGGGACAGAAACTCACCACCTTTTCGAAGCCGGTTTTTTTCTCCCTCTTTAAAAAACCCTCCCCTCCGCTGCGGCCAATAGGATCCCGCCACGTCGGTCGGGGCGGCCTCACGTCTGGTGAATCCACCTTGCGAGTTGCGTAGGATTAACAATCCCAGGGATGTGGGCCCCCTCTGACTTCAAGATGCCCGCCACGTCAGCGTAGCTCGCGTGCTCCTCCTTCCCCTTCCCCCCGTGCTCCTCCTTCTTCTTCTTGTGGCTCGGCTCGGCTCCCGGCTTCGCCCGCTTCGGCTCGGCCGGCCTCCCGTAGGCCGAGACCGGCGCCGCCTCGAGCCGCGCCCGGTCGACCCTCTGCCCGAACAACGTCCCCTTCGTCAGGAACTCGAGCGCCATGTACCCGGCCAGGAGCCGGTTGTCGCCCTTCTCCTCGGCCGGCTTCGCCTTGCAGGCGGCTTTAGCCGGAGCCGGAGCCGGAGCCGGAGCCGGAACCGGAACCGGAACCGGGGGCGGTCTAGGGAACGGCCTGGGCGTCGTCGTTTTGGCGACAGCGCCAGGGGCAGCGCTGTAAAACGACGCCTCCCTCTCCTTGCGCTTCCTCGTCTCGCCAGGTGGCAAGATCCTACGGGGGTGGTAACTCATCTCCCACCCCACGCGCATGCCACGTCGACAAGGCGGGGCGAAACCGTAATTTGCTGGCGCCCGATATTTAGGGCAAAAGCGTCAAATCAGTCTTATCTGGAGAAAGCCTGAGAAAACGTCCACAACGAGGGGGGTTTTGAAAACGACACAAAGCGGACCCCACCGGTGGTGGCGCACGTTAGACCAAACCCTCCCCAAAAAAAAAAAAAAAAAAAGACCAAACCCTCCCCCAAAAAAAAAAAAAAAAAAAAAAAGACAAATTTAAATTAAAAAAATTATAAAAAATATCGAAAAAAGATGGGAATAAAGTCGTAAAAAATAATGGAGACGCGAAAAGACTTGGCAGAATCAGAGGCTAAACTTCAAAAGACGAGAAAATAAAATAAATTGCAGAAAAAAGAGGGCAGGACAACAGAGAGATGGAGCGAGAGACAGAGAGGGATGGTTAGGGCCGGGGGAGAAAACGCAGGAAGTCGGATCCAGAAATCGGTGGCCGCCGCCGCGCGGGGCGGCGGATCTTGGAGTACGGACGGCGGTGGAGGAGCGCACACCGCCCCCCCCCCAGCCGAGACGAGAGAAAGGAGATAGAGAGAGAGAGAGGGAGAGGGAGAGAAAGAGAGAGAGGAGGGAGGAGGAGAGAGAATTGACAGGGAAGAGAGAGGAGTTGTGAGAGGGGATGAGCATATAAATATATAGGATTCACCGCCGCGGAATTGCCCCTCCTCCGCCGCCATATTACAGATGAATGCCATCGGGGCGCGCCGCACTGACGATAATGCCCTCTCCTCGCGTCGGGAATTGCTACGGATGACGCGCGGGTGCCATTATCTCCCTTCTCTCTCTTCTTCTTTTTTTTTTTTTTTTTTTCCTTTTAAAAAAATTCAACTGTCCCGGGGGGTGCCTTCGACATTTTGTCCCTTTGGAGAATTCCATTGAGGCCTTTGGCTTTTCCTTGCGAATTTGGAAATTTGTGATTTCGTGAAATTACGGTAAATGGCATTGCACATTTTCTCCGTTTCTTCATACCGAACACGAGCATGTCCATATTTACAACCCATCACCAATCAAATGTAGTTTCCTCCGATCAAAAGTCTCTCATTGGTGGAGTCACCAGTTATAGATATCATTTATGTCATAATCAACTAATAAATTGTGGATGATGTATATATGTCATGTCGGTACTATACATTGATCGGGAAATTGGGGATGGAGATAGACTTTGCGTGTTAACAAAGTTGGCCAACAAAAAGGAAAATAAATTATTCCGAAAATAGTGGTCATAAAGGGTAAATTTTAGACTGTCTTTTATACATTTTTTTCTTTGTTTAAATAAAAACGTTTATGTGTGATAATTCAACGTAATGAAGCTTAAGATTGATAGAAAAGGAAATATCTGACTGTTTTGATTGATAAAGAAAGTATTAGATTGCTCCCATCAATTCATGAATTGTGACCTACGTAGATAGTGTTTAATCCTCGTCATATTATGACCATCTTAATGGCCATGTCATCTAGAAATTTGACCAAATTTTATTTTGGAATGGACTTGATTAGATGTTTTAATGACTAGAAAAATTAAAAACCGAGGACTAGATTAAAAAGGGTAGCGAAGATATAAAGACGAAAAGTATAATTTTTTTCCTTTATTTTAATCCTTTACCATCAAGTACTTTTCCCAAGCTTAGTTTGAAATGTGTTGGACCACTTGTCCCTTATCCCGGAGTATACTTCAAGGAATTTTCCAACTTGGTCATTTTGTGTCTTGAAATTTAAGCCTGATTGAGATTGCTCACAAGCATGTAATTTCTTGGTCTCCTCATTGCAAATTACCTATAAAGATACTATGCATACATAATCAACATGAAATATATCCAATTGGTTATCAACATATTATATAAATGGCAATTCAGTTTTAAAATTTCACAATTTTTTCTAGTTTACTTCTAAACCTTTACACGAAACTTTAATGTAGTCTTTCTGCCAATTTTCGCCCAATAACTGCTAATGTGACAATATGTCACATAGGCCGGTCAAGAATAATTGGATAGCAATGTCATTAATAGGTCGATGACTGATTAGGTGATTCTCCCAAAATTGGTGTCTTGCCAGCAAGTTGTAGTGGAGGACAAGGATAAGAACGGGATTCATGCGACCCTTATTTGGTAATGGAAAGATGGATCGTCATTACTCGAAATCCTATGCATCCATCTTATGTTGTATGCCTCCATTAATGTAAGGAAAACTGGTATTTATGTTATTTACCAAAGAATTACGAGCTCAATTGATTCGCCCATAATCAAACTTTTTTGGCGGAAAAATTAATTTTTTGAAGCAATACAAAAAGTAAGTATATCTATGGAGGTTAGCTCGACATCGTGTTATACTATAGAAAAAAAAAAATACATATCAATGCAATTCCGCAAAAAAGTCATGGAGCCCTGCATGTTTGGAATCTCGTTTCACATTAATTGTATGTGAACTTTAGCAATTTGGTTGGCGAAGATTTCCTTACCAACCGAAAGATTTCACATCAAATGCTGAATAATATACCTTTTTGGGTTAAACTCATTAAAGGCTCGATCCTAGATGTATTCGAGTATGTTCATGTGAGACCCGATCAATTTATGAGAAGAAAATTTATGTACCAATTCATGGAAAATTCTGATTTAGTAAAGTCATATCTGAAATTAGAAGACAAGAAGAAGGGAAAAACATGAAAATGGGCAAAAAAAATAAATATTAATAATACTAAGAAAGAACTTTTTTCGTACTTGGCGGACCCGACCGTCCATTCTGGATCTCTCCATCGCTTGACCTTTAAAGGAGGAGTCATAACGTTTTGTGAAGTACGAAGTATAATTCCATCACTCAATCAATTTCTTTTCTGACGAAGAACAAAAACCTAATTTCTTCAATTCTTTTTTTCTTTTTAAATGCTTGACCACAATCTCATTTTATCAAGTATTTTGTCCTAAGCTTCTTTGGTGCCATGGTACTTTTCCCAAGCTTGCTTTAACGTGTTTTTTCTTTATCACTCGTCCCTTATTGAGGGATCTTTAAGGTTGCTCCTTTTTTTTCCCCTTATTTTGGTAAAAAAATTCCAAGGTTGCTTTTGGTGGGTAGACATGGGTCGGAATAAGATGGTACAAAGTGAAATTAAAAATCCTTCAAATTATAACAATCTCATCAAATGTTTGGTGCACGTGTAATAGAATTAACAAAATTACATCAAAACTATTCAAAAAGAAAGAAAAAAAAAATGAAGAAATTTTTTCTGATTTATTGTAGCAGCCACTGTCGAGACCACAGTGGCTACCATCGAAGGCGACAATCACCATCGTAATAGTCGCCTCTTCTCGATAATTAGAACAGTAGTGTTTGTCTCAATCGTGATCACATTTATACAACAAAAAAAGCTTCTTTTTTGGGAGATCAACAATGATCTCCGGGGCTGGCCAATAATCCACCCATGGACAGCATAGATGATGTGCGTGCTCTCCCTCATCGCTAAGATCGAGGATTTACATTCTCTCATTTGCATTTCCATGACTTAAGTGGGGATTCCAAGGGTGGATTATTAGGCCAGCTTCCCGAGATTTTACGTTTAAATAGTGACTTGCGACGATGTCCAACAATGCCACCGAGCATTGGAGGGCGGTGTGACCCTGTGAGGGAGTCTCCAGCAGTTCTTTGGTCACCAAAAAAAAAAAAAAACAATGACCTCCATAGTGATCATACTTTGCAAAAATAACCATACTAGTAGGAATCTAAGTTATTTTTTGTTCGAGTTTGCTTTCTTTATAAGTAAACTTATTTTAAGTAGGCAAAATTTGAACTTGTTAATTCACACGAATCTTATCTCACTATTAGAGAAGGATCGAACCAAAATTCTAGTAAGTGACTAAAATACGGAATTTTTTTTTTTTTTTTAGTTGCTGGAGGAACCGCTTTGGCCGACAGCCGCCCCGGGTGTCGCTAGCGGGGAAACCACCACCCCGACGCCACGCTTAACTCATCACACAATACTTCAACCTCCCTGCTTTGTAGGGGCTTCGAACCTTAGCCTCCTCGGTGGAGGGCAAAGGATCTACCATCCACGCTGCAAAGGTCGATGGTTAAAATACGGATTTTTTTTTTTTTTTTTTTTATTGGAGGAACCGGCTTGCAGCCGATAGGCGCGCCGTAAACCCCCATGTGACACTTAAGCAGGAGGACCCACCACCCCTGAGTCACACTTAATACACCTAGCGCCTCCCTTGGGTTTTGAACCCTTCACCTATTTATTGAGGATCAGCAGAGCCTTATCCAATGGAGTCCCGTGGGGAATTTTTTTTTTTTTTTTTTTTTTTGGTTTTGAACCATTCAAGAGGACCCACCACCCCCGAGTCACACTTAATACACCTAGCGTCTCCCCTGGGTTTTGAACCCTTCACCTCTTCGTTGAGGATTAGCAGAGTCTTATCCAGTGGAGCCACCGCGGCCGGTGGTTAAAATACGGAATTGTTTGCACTTAATGATGTGAGAAATTTAACATGTGACATTCACCGTATCTGTACACAAAATCATTCTTTAAATCATCAAGACAACTCAAATGGGTAAAGCTCAAATTTTGGCTAAACTCAAAGATGAGATCTTTATATTCAAACTAGACGCTTAAAAGCAAACAAATGCTCTTGGGGTGTGAATTGGAAATAATTTAGATATAGATTCTATATATGCATTTTTGTAGTAATTGATGCAATTAAATATTTTTAAACTTTTGGGTTCTCGTCGCATGCCGGAATACTACACAGAAGGTTGAAAGGTAAAAGTTTCTTTTCCGTCATTTCAAATTTCTTGTACCTTAAGATACTACGTGTATATATATAAATTGATCTTTTGCTAGGTAATTCTGGAGTAGGTAAAAAGAATGGGATTTCACATTAAATGCTAAATATTCTTTCAGTGTTAACTCGTTAAGGGCTAGATCAATAGAGGTACTTGATATATACTCTCTTTAGAAGCGACCAACGGGAACCACATGAATAAGAAATCGTCCAAATTGAATTTCAGACCGGCTGGTTCTAGGCGGCTTTCGAGAGGATTGATTTAGTTTCTAGAGTGGTGGCGGAACTGCCCATCTAGACTAGATCGCTTTTTTTTAAAAATAATTTTAATATTTTCTTAAAATTCTTTAAAGAAAAAAAAAAAAAACCTAATCTATCTCCATCTCCCATTTACTTCATGCTGTAAACACACCACACGCACAATTCACCCCTTTTTTTCAGACTTTCACAAACCCTAATAGCTCATGCCCCTCTTGCTAGACTCTCAGTCATTCTCTCGCGCGATTCTCAGTCATGACTTCATCTCGCATCCCTCTCAATCAAAGCTCGAAGCCTCTCTTGTTTTGTTTTTTTTTTTTTTATTGATGATTGTGTGTGGGGGTGATACTCACTTTCATGAATTGCTGGAGAGATACGAATTTGAGAGGCTGATGGGTGTGCTGGTCTAGGTAGAGAGAGGGAGGACTCTGTTGGTTCGGGCATTCTCATATGGGTTTAACCCATACGATTTCCCATGGGTGTGTCGGTCTAGGCAAAGAGAGGGAAACCACCGGTTCCATTAGAATTGCCCGGGAATCGGATTGGACCGGTCTAGCATGGCTCTAAGACCAAGTGGTTCGGTTCCTAATTCCTCATTGAGTCTAGACCGGGAATCGATTATCCCTAACTTCCTCTCATTATGTAGATCTCATTCATGTAGGTAGGCCAAATGTTTACGATCAGTAGAATAGATCTTGCATTAATGTAGCATAGATCTCGCGCTGGAATCCTCCAAAATTTTCGCCCTCTAACATGATAACTTCTTGGTTCTTTCAGCGCGCATGGATTGCGCAAGAAAGTCATTTAAAAAAAAAAAAAAAAGTTTGGCAGATTATTTGACCTGGGAAACCATGAAGAAGCAGCTGTCAAATCATAAAGACATGCAATGGATCTAACCTCAGTCCCCCTGGCTTCTGCATGACAATTCGTTCGCAGAGATTTTGTACACGAACGTGATGCATATTTTTCTCATTTTTAATTCGAATGTCCCCGAGCGAGATGCGAATGTTCTGTACATTTTGTCTCTAGTGGAGACCTTTAATTGCTGAGCCCACAAAATTATATTCGTAGACCGGTTTAATAGGTGCCCAAGGGGGGACCATTTGGCCAGCCAGTAGGGGAGTTAGCAGTTTAGCACTGCGGCCAGTCAAATTGGGAATGGGTACATAATCAGGTGTCGACGCGCCAGTTCGATTTAACTCTCCACGGACGAAGTGGGCATGTTCTGTCTTTTGTGACCTGACCTGAGACCCAACCAGCACGTAGATCAAAAAAAAATAAAAAAAAAGGAATTTGGATCGGGTCGGGTCGGGTCATTGGATTTGTTCTTCTTTAACTGAAAAAAGGGATGCATTTCTAGTCGTAACACTGAACATAGCCATCTCTCTCTCTACACTGCACATGCAGAGATGGAGTCACCCGATCCGCTCCTCGAAAACCCGGCTTCCACAAGCCTTCTCTTCAAAGGTTCGCCATCATCTCCATCCTCAGTCTCTTCCTGGTTTGATTAGGGTACCGGAGGAGCGACGGTTCATGGCGGTTCGCTTCGGCGGAAACTCGTCCCGTCGCTAAGGTGTGAAAAACCAGTCGCTTTGTTTTGGAGTGGAGTCATGGTCGGAGAATGGGTTTTCCGTCGGCGGCCCTTCTCACGGTAACTGTACATGGACGTCACCGCTCATGCAGGTCCTAGTCAGATATCGCGCCTTGACGCAACGTGAATCGAGAAATGATTGAATAATGGAAAAAAAAAAAAAAGGAGGTCAAAACACAATATTGAACTGAAAACAAGTTTAATAATCGGTGTCGGATCAGTTCGGGTTTACAAGTTGAAACCGAAACAATCACCGGAAGTCTGTTGTTTCACTTATTATTCATACCAAAAAGAAAATCCGACCTAAAAAGACTTGAAATGTTTTGGTTTGGATCGATTCCTTTTCGCCCCCCACTAAACCCGGTATGGTAATTAATACCGTCAATGAGATATATCAAGATATAGTCTTCAACACATTTTTGTCATCCTCTCTCTTGAGACGAGGAAACATGATTTCTAAGAAAAATTCTAATTCTTGCCACAATATATTCACACTCTTCTAAATCAAATTCTTTTATTTTCATAAATTTTCAAGTCAAGTCTATCTTACACCAACGGCTAAATTCAACTATCAAATCACCTAAAATCACGCAGATGTCCATATGGACATGTGCAGAAAAATATACTCAATGTAAATAATGATAGAGTATGGCATGGATAAAATTCAGCTAATGTAGATGCTTATGCGGACATCCATGTTGGAAAATTTTATTCGTGTCACACTACAATGTGTTTCGACCACAATGTTATTTGGATGTGGTCAAATTCAGCGTAAAAATGAATTGATTAGAAATCAAGGAAAACTAGATTTTGCTTACTTTAACAACTGGAATTCATGCATTTTCTTATTGTTTTTATTTTCATTTTCTCTCTCTTTACGAGGCCGGCAAATTCCATGGGAGCGGGTCAACGGCCAGAGTTTGCAAGCTCAAGCTCCACGTGTTCTGACGAACTCGCAGCGACACTCCAATTCATATAAATAGTAGAGCCCAGCGACGCGATTGCCGATGACAATGGTCGTCTCATTTTACATATGAAAATGGGATTTCGATTAATTTGCTTAATTTTTTTGTGGAAAAAAAAATATGTAATGCAATGAATATATCACGTGTCAACCCAATCCCAAGTTAGAAATTCCAATATAGAAGAAAATATCAATTGACCGATAATTATTATTTTTGCTTTACCTGGTCAGATCCATACAGCCAATGACACGAAAGATTCAGATCGGGAGCGACCGGTCAAAGCTTTGACTGGTCAACGCACACTTGCTATAAGCCATGGAGCTTCGATTCAGCCCACTAACTGAGCCCACCTCGCAAAAGTCCGCGATAAAAGTCCCAACTCGCTTCGTGATGGGCTTAAGATAAATGTGGCGTAATCTATAAAAAGACAAACGTGAATTAAAGAAAAACAAATAGAAAAAGGATGAAATTAAAGAAAAACAAATAGACCCAAAAAAGAAAAAGGAAAATTTGTTCTTGAATCAATATTTATATGTTCTTGAAGATTTTGATTCTGTCTCTCATCGACTTAGTAAAAAGATGAATTTGAAAATTCATTACCGTAAGACATTCATTCAGAATTTATACATAAATAATGTGAAGATTTCAATGTGATTGACTAAAAAATTCAGAATTTTTATTAGTCACTATTGTTTGTCATAATCTTCTTACGAAAACATAGTGGCACAAACATTTAACTCGAGTCAATACTATAGATATTACCATAAGTGAATTTACCTTACTTTTTTTTTTTTTTTTGGTCGTAGAATTTACCTTACTAATCATTTCACTTTTTGGCCATTTTTGAAAGGTTGGCTCTAAATTCACTCCTAAAATGACTTCATCCACACCCGAGAGGATTGGCAAAGACAAAACCATCCAACTCGTGGGTCCCATTCCTCACCTTCTCAGTCTGTATCAAGCCTTCGTGCTTCGCCCGCTAACCCTTATTTTGTCCTCTTGTTTTCTTCTCCTAATAATGGCCGGCAGGGGGCCCACCTTATATATGGCTACACTAAAGGCATAGCGTGTGTGATCAACAAAACCGTGTTTGGGAGTCAAAGTCGAGCACTCAAATGAAATTGCCAATGCCGAGCTCAAACATTTGGAAATGCCCGTCATTGATGGAGGAAGTACCACGATAAAATTCAATGAAGATGCACGAAAGAGAGGAGAACAATAAATATTCAGACAAGAAAAATGATGTTTTTTTAAAGTTTCGTTACTTTCCTGGACAGTTTAGGTGGAAGGCGAAGAAGAAATAGTGTCTCATTCCGAAGTGAGGAATAGGTACATGAAGCAGTTCATGAAAGTGAAGACAGACATGCTCGGTCTTGTGTTCCATGTACCTCAAAAAAAGCAATGCACGGCACCGGTTCCGCTCTCCACCGATTCTCCAACAGCGAGATCACCCTCCACTCCACCATGGTCTTGCTGCCCTCTTCAGCGTGGCTGACCCCACCACCTCTTAGTCTTGACTTCAATACCTTGACTTCCAGCACCATGATTGCCTCCCTGGCCTTGTTGCCTTCACCTCCTCCATCATTCAAGAATGTTTTCCCCCATGTTTCCTTCTTAATTTTTAGAGGAAATAATGTCATTCTTCATTTGATTTTGCTACCTATTAACCAATCAATTCCAACACGATGAATAGTACGGCTGGACAAATAATATAATATAGCTTTTCAAACAATTAGAATCATACTCTTAAAGTCTATTTAGGGCGCGTTTGGTAACATTTCTGTTAAAAAATTATTCCAGGGAATAAAAATAGAAAAAAGTGTTTCTATTCTGGGGAACAATTTTTTACCAGAAAGATGCGTTTGGTAAACTTGTTCCGAGAATAAAAAATGAATAAAAACACATTTGGTAAATTTATATTCTTTTTTGTTTCTTTTAATTTTTAAATTTTTAAATTTTATTTTTCCTTTTCTTAAAAAATGAATAGAAACACGTTCGGCCTCGCCTTGGCCGGGCGAGCTTGGCCTCGCCCAGATCCGGCGATGCTCCGACGAGGTCGCCAACCCTCGACGGCCGATCGTCGGCCATGGCCGAGACTGGCGACTGGCCAAAGAAAAAAGAAGAAGAACAGAAGAAGAAAAGAAGAAGAAAAGAGAAGAGAGAGAAGAAGAAGTGTTTCTTCAAAATCGTTTCTGGAACAAGAAACAATTTTTTTTTGTTTCTCATTTCTGTTCTTTTTGTGTTCCGGGAACAAAAAATCCGATTTTGAACAAAAACGCAAACAAACGCGTTTCTGTTCTTTTTTTGTTCCCGGGAACAAAAAAACAAAATTTCTGTTCTTAAACAGAAAAAAGAAATGAAAACATGCAACCCCTTAGTAACCATTTTATTTTCGAGTATAATTTATGATCATAAATTATTCTTTTTATTCTATTCCCGAGACAAATTTTTAAGCATTTGAAGGTGTTTGATAATTGTCTAAAATTTTTATTTCCGAAATAAAATTGCGTTCGGCTCCGCTCTCAAAATTTCTAATCCAAACCATTTTTTTAAAAGTTTTAAATAATTTTATTAATTTTTTTTTTTTTTTTCTTTTTCTTTTCTTTAATTGATTGCCACCGGGATGATTGATTACCAGCTAGACAAGGCCCGACGACATCACCGAAGTGTCGCCAGCCCTCGACGAGGCCACGCCTTGTCAGTCGAGCATCACTGGTTAGCCAAGCAAGGTTAAGCCCCTTTGGCAGTTGGGTGAGCTCAACTGAGCCTTGCCCAACTGGAGAGGCTCGTGGGTGGTCAAGTGAGGCTCACTTGGCCACCAATGAGGCTAAGCCTCGCCAATGGCTAGGTGAGAGCTTGTCGAACCTCGCCTAACCTATTGCCAACGACCAGCGATAGTGGATGGTGGCGGTGGTGGAAGAAGAAAAAGAAGAAAAGAAAAGAGAAAAAAGAAATTTAGGTTGGCTTGATTCTAAAATTGTTCACTAGGATAGAAAAAAAAATTACTCATTGATTATGTTCTAAATCTATTCCCGGGAAAAAAAAATTATCAAAGCAATGCAATAGAGTCAAAAAAATAAAATTCTACTCTTTTTTTTTTGGATTAAAGAATATAATTAGGTACTATTTGATTAGTTGCCAAATAGACCCTTAGTATGAAAGTCACCAGTAGAGTCACAACTAGAGAATGCTCAATTATAAAGCATCTTTAGTTGCATTAGATACTCTTGGACCTCAAAAGGCCAAGCAAACAACTAGAAGGATTTAGGTTGAACGACATCGACCCAAGCAATGCAGGCTTTGGGCTGGAAGAAGAGGAGAGTAGAGAAAAAGAAGGGGACGAGAGGGGGGGGTTGGGTTGTGGGGGGATGCAAGGAACTTATGAGAGACAGTTTAGGTGGGGAGTGGTGCTCATGATTTGGGTAATTTCTAGGGGTTTGCAAAAGAACCGAGACTCATCCGGAACCGATCCGGAACCACTCGGAAACCAATGGTTCTTAAGAGAACCGGTCTGGTTCCTAGTTCCAATTTATGTGAACTAGTGGGTTACCGCTCCAATTCTCAGTTCCATGGGTGGATCCGCCCACCTGCCCACCCGAACCAGGCCGATTATATTAAAATAATATATTAATTTTTAATTTAAAAAAACAAAATTAGCAAATCTAAAATTTAGGGCTCCAATCACCATCTTGTCTCAATTCACTACTCTCTTACTCCATCTCGTCTCTCTCAGTTCAAAATCTCCTCGAACTCCCTCTTCCTTTCCGATTCATCTCTAGATCTACTCATCTCCCTTTGAGTCCTAATCCAAACTTGACGAAACAGTGAGTTAATTCTTTTTTCCTCCCTTGAACTTGAACTTGAACTCTTTCTCCATGTCGTCGCCACCTCTGCATTCATTGTCACTATCATTCTCTTCGTTGTTGGGGTCGTCCCACTTCTACCTCCCCTCTTCCTCCTCCCCCTCCTTAGGCTTCTCCCCATCATCCTCATCTTCAGGGACGGGCAAACTCTAGGTCTAAGAACGGCTCATCATCCCCGTCGTCCTCCTCATTGTCGGTCTTGAGGGAGGAGTGGGAGACGACGGGAGGCGGTGGTCAAGATGGTGGTGGTGGCCGAGGCAAAAATGGGAAGGTGTGGAGGTTGGACCGGTTTTATGGATCCACCCGAGAACTAGACTGGACTGGCGGTCCGGTTCTTGGGTGGATCCATGTAACTAGCGGACGGTTCCCGATTCCAATTTTTCGGAACCGATTCTTAGCGAGTAGTTCTTGGTTCTAGGTCGAGAACTGCCCACCCGAACCATGCACACCCCTAGTAATTTCGTCCTATTACTTTTCTATGGGTGGATGGATCCACTTTAGGGATGGATTTAGCACAACCATTTTTTAAAACAATAAGTTAAAAATATTGTTGGGCAAAAATATTTTTCAGTTTATGGTTTCAAAAACCATTTATTTTGAAAATATGAAAGGCCCTTACAATGCCAACAACATCCTACTTAGTTCATACAATGATTTCCTAAAAGTTATCTGAAATTGAAACGTTTACCAATTCAATCACTCCCAATAATATGAATTTTTTTATACAAATAAAATTTTGAAGAATATCTAAACTTTGACAGGCTTTTCTGAGTTTTCCTATTTCAAAATTGTCAATGAAGTAAGAGGCCGTTTGGTTATGTCTACTTAAAATGTTTTTTTTTTTTTTTTTTTTTTTTTTATAACCAAGAAACATTTTTTTGCATGAAAATACTGCTTGGATATATACAAAAAAAGGCAAGTGTTTCAAATACAAAAACCAACATAATCTATTATCTTGAAATAAGAAATTTTTTGTTTTTCATAATTAAAAAAGAAATTTTATTTATCTTTAATTTCATATTAACGAAGGGGGATTAGGTGCTAGAAGATCACAATTCTCTTCTAATTAAGAACTTTAATTTACCCATTCTTGACACGAATTGATTGTAAAGATCACTTTGAATATTACTCAAATGAAAAGGTTATCTTCTCAATTTATTTATTTCAAACTCATCTTAGAAGCAATAGATTTATAGAATTATCGAAGTATATGAATTCATCTAGTAGGTTCTCTGCTTTGGGCTAAAATTCACCAAGTTGTGTAGCACTTCTTTGAATTTTCTCCTTTTTATCTTGCCCTTTAATTACATACATAGTAAGTAAAGTATTTATGCATGTTGCACTTTTCATATTAAATATTAGTATCATTGTTAAAGTGATTAATGATTATTTATTCCAAATTAAATTCGAAGTTGAAAATAATAATTAATTTGAATTCACTATATTGGATTAGATTACTATTTATATTTGCTGTCAATCAAATCAAGCCATTCTACCACAAGTACTATATTTTATGATTGAAAAATATCATGGAGCAACAAAATATAAGTAGTAGAAATAGTAGTAAGATACAACATATGTTATTTAATTAAAATATTTAAAAAATATTAATTATTATGCATAAAAAAAAAAATTCCAAATACAAAAAGCAAATAAATAAATAAATAAATAACAAAAAATACTCAATTAAACAACTTCCCAATAAATGCAAAACGTTGACAAAAAAAATGCAAAATGAAAACTGTTCTGATTGCCATTGGAGGAGCCAATGGGGGGGCGTGTACTTTTTGGTAGGTCCATTGAATTGTGGGCCGATCTTAGAATTGGAATTGAAATCGACATGTGGGAATAAGCTTATTGGATCAACCTAGCTCAACATGAAAAAAATAAAAATAAAATTTTATTTTTGCTCTATCATAATTTGGAATTGGCTTTAGATCAACCTAGGCCAAGGAAATTCACCCATGGACTGAATTAAATAATGAATTCGTATCATATGCTGGCAGCAAAACTTTACTTTATGTAAATGGTCCCGAGTTCAAAGACTTATATTTGTCTCAACTAACACATATGTACACATGTCTCAATCTCTCAAGTCATTGTAAACAATAACATATTAGCTTAACTCTTTTCAAAATCAGCAGCGTTTATTGTTATTAAATGGTTAGTTGGTTAATTATTAAAGATATAGCTACCTTTGTAATTGTCACAAGCACGATCTATGTAAAAATAAAACACATGGTACAAAAGATTAGTCCTTGAGCAATGAAAGCAAAAGGCAATAAGCGCATGCCACCGTACAAGCCAGTCGATTTTGATTGAAAAGCTCACTGAATAGTCAAAGGTTCCATGTGTTCTATAGTCGAAGTTCCATTTCTTGCTCTCTTACTTGAGACCTTAACTTGTATTCCAAAGAGATAAGTCTTGTAATACTCCAAAAGCACTTATAAATTAGTTAAAATACATCATAACATTTCTGGAGAATTGGCGGGGAAGACTATAACGACGGCACAATGATCTTCTTTTGCGCTTCAATTATCTAATATAGCTGTTCCCAAAATTAATGAGGGTTTCGAGTCTTCCGATATCCGTCGTTTCCATTGCGCCACGAAATTAGGTGGAATGAGTCACCATCTCACGGATCTCATGATTAGCAATATTGATTTGAGTGGGGGAGGGGGAGTAGCTCCTTAACAACACGACTTGCTACAGATCGAGCACAAAGTCCAACCAATAAATTCTGACAACCAGGCAATGCTTCCGAAAATCATACATCGAAATCGACAGGGGGTACGATTTTTCAAACTTCTCTTTTGAGTCATCACCGGCGCAAATGTCGACAAACTATTGAAACCGTCCTCGTTATTTATTATAAATGGGATTCGAAATGGTGGTGTAATTGACAGGAATTTTTATTTTTGGAGGGTACTAATGCAATAAATTTCTCAACCACCAGGCACATGGAAGTGGGTCGGCACAGGGTGAACCTGCTTGCGTACGTTTTTAATGGGAAAGATAGCAAATTAGAGTTCTCTTTTTTTTCTTTTTGGCCAAAGTAGCAAGTTGTGTGCGTATTAAATTGGGGAGACAATTTATAATCTGGATGCACTGGTGCCCATATGCACCGCTAGAAAAGTTTTTAATGTGCAAGCTTCAATCATCATGGGTTTCAGTTCTTGGTTTCACCAGGTGCGCACTGAGTGTTTATTATGAAGGCTTGTGTAATAAAAGGAAATGATAATATGTATACATATAAAGATATATGCATCTTGGGATTCGATCAAAAGTTTTGTCTTTGAAATTAACGATACCCACGAATACGGTATTTCACTGCACTTGAAAGAAACACACCCGGCGAATACTCTTCGCCTCGTTATCAAGGCTTATCCGGAGCAATTTCTGCTTTTTAATCGAGAATTTGATATTCTTAACTTAGGGATTTATTGCTCTCTTTTTTCATATTCAGAACTTGCGATGTCAACGTTTGGAGTTCTGTTGATGAGAAGCATCAGAACCTTTCAAAATATTTGGATGTCGACATGCAATCAAGAATTCGATATTTTTAACCTAAGGGTTTATTTTCTTTTTCTTTCTTTTTTCCAGATTTGGCACTTGCGACTATCACCATTTGGAGTTCCGTATGTTGACATGCAAAACCATATCCAATCTTTTCATAATTATTCAAGACTTATGTATATATCTTTTTCAGAATTCTGAAGTTGACAACAATGAGTGACGATTAGAAGTTGCAGCAAAATGGCAATGAGCAACTTTTCTAGCGCCTCTGTTATTAAAGTTAAGCAAATGATTATCCTTTCCAAGAGTTGAAACTGTTAGAAAATATCATGGAACAAATTTTATATATCGAATACTTGGTTTCATACAAAGACCGGTATACGCAAACTTGAAAATTTTTATATTGATATTGAATTAGAAAGATTGTTGCACACTCAACTTTAGAATGACACTAGAGTTAGAACTCAAGTTCCAATCCTCACAATCATCTTTTAACTCATATGGATTTGCTTCCTCTATACATCTTGTGTTCCTAGAATATAAGTCATCCACATGTCAAGCTTTCACCATCCTAATAATCGTCACATAAAGCATGAGGTTTCAAGACCTACAATATAAGTTTTTGTGCTTTAGTTGTCGGAAATTTAATAAATGAGATTAGCCTATATATGGAACCAAAAAATTATCCATAATCATTTTACCACAATTAGGTCAACCCAATCACATATTTAAAAACAGTAAACATTAATTCAATAGTATGTATTTTTCAGTACATTTGTCATGGTGTTATTTATCATGTCCATCACAACACACTACTAAATCATCGTTGTAAGTATGTATATCTTCGAAAACTCATTATCTCTAGGCTCCTAAAGATTGAAAGGAGAGAAAAGGGAAAATCTGCCTCTATGAGGCGGAAGGAAGATGAAACCATCACCAAATTATGAAGTTTTACATGGTACATGACTATGTAACTTATTTGTCACGCAATCTATCTCCATCGTAATTGATATGGATAGTTATAGTTAGAAAGACTGACCAATTGCTCAAATTAATGTGATGAATGTGGGTTGTCTAAAGAGAAAAGGATTACACAACTTGTACATCTAAATAATTTGATAGCCCAAGGCATAAGTGCAAGAGGCTGACTATTTGAAGTCCCCTGAAACACTTTGCAAACCCTATAAATCGACTGCTTACTTAACATTATTTCTTCATTTAGTTCCTATTTATTATTTATGTATACATTGTGAGTGGTATGTATATAGACTGCACCTATCCTAAATGCACTTGAACTAATTATATATGATCATGCAAGATATCTTAAAAAGTAATGTCTTTGGAAAACTTCTTTAGTACTACTAGGAAAAGCTTATAATTCTTAATGCATACTGATTCTTTTCATTACATGATCAATAAATGCCTTTGAAATTGAGGGTATGGATTCACCGTCCATGGTCCCCATTTAAATGTCTCGTCCATCATATTTCAACGTGCATCACTCTGGTCTTCATTACATCCAATTATACCCCACAAAACCCTCTCTCATTGACATCTCAATGAGCTCAACGAAGACCTCGATGGCTATGGAGGTGCATTTGCTTCTGGATCTTGAGGTGTTTCCACCATATCTAGATGGCTTGACTGTTTCTAGCTTAACGCCACAAGTGAGACAGGAAGGACGTGAGGAGGGAGCGCACATGAACAGAGAGAAGGTTGAGAGAGAGAGAGAGAGAGAGAGAGAGAGAGAGAGAGAGAGAGAGAGGGTGTTTTAGGGTTATTTGGTGCCTGAGACAAGAGATGAGTGCATGAGAGGGGACAACAGATCTTCATCTCATTCGAAAATGAACATTTTCTTATAAGTTAATAAGTATCTAATTGCATCAATGAACATAACATTTATTTACGACAAATTTGGAACTTGCAGAAATTAGCGCACTATAAACTTTGAACATATTTCACCTTACCAAAGACCAAAGATACGAGGACCATATAAAACAACTCGGAGATATACTGATTGACTCCCAATACAATCTTGTCAGTCACTAACGTATACTTTTGTAAGATAAGAAATTAACATATTCAGCAATTTATTTATATTTATAAGTAGCCCGGCTATTGTTCGCCGATCTACTCCTATTTAGTACTTGCAAATTTCTGAGAGAAAAATATGTTCAAAGCTCCACCGATGGTGTAGGTTTCATCTTCAAAAGTCACCGTTCACCGACGTACGATTCATTAAATGTGTGACTAGAGGTGTGAGTGCCTAGCAGGAGTGTACAGGTGTCTTTGTACTGTAATATTGCAATATATGAAATTGCTCAAATGCAAGAAAGTCTTCCATGCACGTGTAAAAATACAAGAGAAAGATAGTTCATTGTGACATAACGGGGACGGATAATTCTACGTAAGAAACCAAAACACGTTGAGCAGTTTAGGCGATTATATAGTTGCTTCATTCGATGTTCCCGGAAAGAGAAAACCTATCACAAATGGGAAGATGATTTCTAATTTCCCAGCCAGATGCATTGGACACATGCATGTATAATTGGTCTACAGAACTTAGCTAGTCACGTGGAAAAAACATGGGTGTGGCAGAGAGGTGTCCCGTTGATTTTCCAGCTTGAGGGTTTTCTCTTCTTGCGAAAATCATGAGAAGCAAAGCCCTAAATCAAGAGGCATCTCAAAGACGCGTGGATATTATTGTTGAGCCAATGGGGACATTAAATTTGGTGCACAGTTAGTAGTTGTGATCATTCAATGCTATATCGGAGTATACGTTGTATATAAAGCCCTCGTAACCAGAGGATCTCACTCATCAGTGTGTGTTCAGTCATCCAAACAAAATAACAGAAAAGATGGTAAAGGCCTTTGCTTTGCTATCTCTGCTTTGTCTACATGTTGTGGTGGTCAGCGTGACTGCAAATGCGAGTGTGGGCGAGGATGATAAGAAGACGTTGGTAGGTGGCGGCAAGGGAGGAGGGTTCGGAGGTGGAGCTGGCGGTGGCGGTGGCTTTGGAGGTGGGGCCGGTGGAGGTGGTGGGTTTGGTGGTGGAGCAGGCGGAGGAGGTGGGTTTGGTGCTGGTGCTGGTGCCGGCGGTGGAGCTGGTGGAGGTGCCGGCGGTGGCGGTGGCTTAGGTGGTGGTGGTGGAGCTGGTGGTGGTGCCGGAGGTGGGGTTGGCTTAGGTGGCGGTGGTGGAGCTGGTGGTGGTGCCGGAGGTGGGGGTGGCTTAGGTGGCGGTGGGGGAGCTGGTGGTGGTGCCGGAGGTGGGGGTGGCTTAGGTGGCGGTGGTGGAGCTGGTGGGGGTGCCGGGGGTGGGGGTGGCTTAGGTGGCGGTGGTGGTGCTGGTGGTGGAGCAGGCGGTGGTTTCGGTAAGGGTGGGGGTGTAGGCGGTGGCATTGGGAAAGGTGGTGGTGTTGGTGGTGGGATCGGTAAAGGAGGCGGCGTTGGTGGTGGCATTGGAAAAGGAGGTGGAGTTGGTGGAGGCATTGGTAAGGGTGGAGGTGCCAGCGGCGGCGGTGGAGGTGGGTTCGGCAAGGGTGGTGGAGCTGGTGGTGGGTCTGGTAAGGGTGGTGGGGTCGGCGGTGGGATAGGAAAAGGAGGCGGAGTTGGTGGAGGCATTGGCAAGGGTGGTGGAGTTGGTGGTGGTGCAGGAGGAGGATTCGGCAAGGGTGGTGGAGCCGGCGGTGGCGCCGGTGGTGGCATCGGAAAAGGAGGCGGAGTTGGTGGAGGCATCGGCAAGGGTGGCGGTATTGGCGGTGGTGCAGGAGGAGGGTCTGGCAAGGGTGGTGGAGTTGGGGGTGGCATTGGAAAAGGAGGTGGAGTTGGCGGAGGCATTGGCAAGGGCGGTGGAGTTGGAGGAGGAGCAGGCGGTGGGATCGGAAAGGGTGGAGGAGGTGGTGGTGGTGCAGGAGGAGGTTTTGGAAAAGGCGGTGGTATTGGTGGAGGTGTTGGAGGAGGAGCTGGAAAAGGTGGTGGAGTCGGAGGAGGCGCAGGTGGCGGTTCTGGCAAGGGCGGCGGAGTCGGGGGCGGTGCTGGAGGAGGATTTGGTAAGGGTGGCGGTGTGGTGGAGGAGTCGGGGGCGGTGCTGGTGGAGGCTTTGGGAAAGGTGGCGGCGCCGGTGGAGGGATCGGGAAGGGTGGTGGCTTTGGGGGCGGAGTTGGAGGAGGCTTGGGTGGAGGAATTGGCGGGGGAGTCGGCAAGGGGGGAGGAGTAGGAGGAGGCACTGGAGGTGGCTTTGGTGGAGGCACTGGAGGAGGTGGAGGTGGCGGCCTTGGAGGTGGAGGCGGCGGGGGCGGCGGCTTTGGAGGCGGTGGGGGTGGTGGAATTGGACACCACTGAAACTTTGTCGTCTCATGAATGCGACTCATATGGAAAGGAACAGGGTCTAGTACTAGTAATGGAGCATGTGGCCGAATAATTCAGTGCTTATCATGCCACCTCCTTAATTTCAATTTTTAGGTTTGTCCAATGTATCCCGCTGTCGTTCGATGTTCCTAGAACAAAAGGGCAGGAAAAAAGAATTGTTGTATGACAGGCAACTTCCCTTGTTTATGTCACCAATTTGGCAAAATATCTAATAGATAATTTCGTTCTAAATGAAAGCATTGCAATCTCTCAAAAGCCGACTCCTCGTCACCTCATTTATTCTCATTTTCTTTCGCTTTAATCTCTAACCTTACTACCATTGAGAAAATGGGCTCGTGTTATTTCCACCCCTTTATTAGCTTCTGACACCTCCAATCACGTTAACTTGACGACATTATCTCTTACAAATCCCACTCTTGATTCAATATTATCTCTTACCTTTTTTTCTTCTTCTTTTTTGCAATTTCACTAAAAGAAAAATTTATCCACATGTCTCCTAAATAATTTTTTCACCTTGGCCGCTTCTTCTGCACCCATTACATTTCAACGTTTGTTTGTGCTTGTCTTCCTTTAAATTTATTATCCATTATTAAAATTTTAAGCAAGTACTAACCATATATCGAAGTAAAAAAAAGTGTTAATTTTATCTCCAAATTATTTACTTTATTTCCCCTAGAGTACTCTCGTGATTGTGAATTTCTTGACTTTGATTTTTAGTACAAATTTACAAAGAATCTACTCAAAAAATGAATATTGTGATTGACGTATGAATTATACGAAATTTACTCAAAGGTTATTCTCACTTGTGCTTAGGTTAATTTTTTAATAACATTTTCCCTGTAAAAAAAAAGAAATACAAAAATAATTAACAATATAATTAGTTTTTTTTATTGAAAACACAATAATCACTAATCAGTTAACTGTCTACCAAATAAAATATTTTTTTGAGAAAAAGTAAACAAATTTTGTTTCAAATGAGAATGAAAAGGAGAAACCCAAAAAGAAAAAAAAAAAAAAAGAAGAAGATAATCATTAGTCTTAAATCAACAATAGATCTCATATTTTATCTTAATAATTATTGTTTGTCGAGTAAGAAATATTCTTAAATCAAAGAGTGGGACCGCAAGGGATAGCATAATCATTTCGATATAATTAGAGTGTGATGGGCTATAAAAAAAAAGTTGGAAATAGCGCGACCCAGAAAACAAAACTTTATGAACCCAAATTTTATCCCAAAACTAAAGAATATACAGAGAAACAAACGTCCCAAAAAAAAAGGGCAAAAAAAAAAAAGAAGAAAAATTAATAAGCAAATCTCCTCCATCGTGTCACGGATGTGAATTAGCAAATTTTAAAATCGATTACATGCACGATGAGCTCTCTCTCTCCCATGCAAACCCACTCTTTTTTTTCTGTCTTTTTCTCTTTCACTTTTGATGAGGTTTACAGACCGAAGATCGCAATCGAGACATGATTTCTACAAATTTTTCATTTCCTCTTGGCCATCCGAAACGATTTCTTGAGGAAGTGATTCGCCGTCCGGTCGTTCCGGTGGCACAGCACCCTCAAGATCGTGTTCGGGTCCGACCGGTGCCACCTCCTCGTCGTGGCCGGCATCGGCAGCTTCTGCCCGGCCCCCATCACCCCGATCCCGCTCGTCTCGCACGTCAGGATGCTGAAGTCCTCGATGAGCTGCTCCGTCGGCTGCCCGAACAGCGCCACCACCCCCTCGACGACCTCGGCCTCGCGGTCGACCACGTCCTCGGCGATGAGCCCCTCGCCGCAGGAGGCGAAGACCCGCTTCAGGCTCGCCAGGTCCTCCTCGATCATCCTGTGGTCGGCGCGGTAGAAGACCCGCGAGTTGCCCCCCGCGAGGAGCACCGTGAGGTAGGCCTCGAAGGCGGCCTTCATGATCTCCTTGACGGCGAGCGGCTGCGCGCAGTCCGTGAGGATCGCGCACAGGAGGGTCAGGTTCTGCTTGAGGATCCTAAGGACGGGCCTCACGCGGGCGTTGGCGACGTCGCCGGCGTAGAGGTTCTCGTAGAACACGCTGTTCGAGTCGAGGAATATGAGGCGGTACGCGGCGACCTCGGAGATGTGCTGGCAGGCCGCTTGGATCGACGCCCGGGCGATATCGAAGTAGGACGAGGACTTGCCCTGCTGCCGCCGGTTCGTGAAGCGGTTCCGGGACGGGGAGACCCGGGGCGAGAGGGTGAGGGTCTTGTTGAGGGAGTGGAGGTGGGTGAGCAGGTATTGCAAACTGTTGAGGCGGATATAAAGGCGCTGCGTGCCGCGGCTCGTCGACGGCCTCGGGTTGTGGCCGTCGCCGGACCCGGCCAGATGCCCGCCGTCCCCTCCGACAGTGCAAGGGGTGGCCTTCCTCCAAATCTTGACAAATTGGGAGGATCTGTGACATCTCGTTAGAGGAGGGAGTGAGGGAATGTAACTCTGCTTTGATCCTGTCACCAAATTTGATGAAAAAATTCAGAGGAAATTCCACTGCAGATCTTGACAAAGGTCATCCTGATGGATTGCAGACATTGTGAAATTGAATTTTACCACATAATGCAGCGAAGGAGATGTAATCTTGGAACAGGTGGCCGAGGCCGTCGGCGAGATCCTGGATCAGGTCCTCAGTGATTCCGATTGGGATGTCGAAGAACTCGTCCACGGTTTCCTTGATCAGCCTCATCAGCTCCACGGCAGACTGCGCGTATGGCTCCGTCTTCGACTTCGGGTTCCACGTCTGATTCCACCACATTAACAACCGTCACCGGGTTTTAGTACACGCGGTCGAGTTGAATATATCGATTCGCCGATGACGGCAGTGTCTACGGAGAGACATACTTACTTCGGTTTCTTTGGCTTGACGGAGGCAATCTCTTCCTTTCTTGAGCTTCTCGTGGATCCATTGCTTCAGGAGCTTCAGGATGATGGAATCGACCTCGTACGGCGCCATCTCTCGGACGAGGGACTTGCCGCCGTCTTCGCACTCGGTCGAGTCTTCGACCACCATCTGCACCAGGAAGTTCTCTAGCTTCCCGGCTCGCTCTAGCACGCTCACCGTCTGGCTGCTGAGCTTCGGCGCGATGGTCAGGTACCTCTTCAGCATGGCCCCGTAGCAACTGTGCAGCACCACCGCCGCGACCCCGGCCGCGAACGGATGCCATTTCTTCATGATGAGGCTGAAGTGTTCCCTCTCCCTCAAGGCCAAATCCTCCGTCTCTTTCGCGAGGCTGAGGAGAGCTTCGGTCGCCTCTTGCTTCGCATCCATTGCTTGATCGAAGTTGCCGGCTTGAATCACCTGATTACAGACACGGTCGAAATGAAATACTGAATCAAGGACCGGATCTGACGGAAGATGGAATCCGACATAGATGACAAACCTTGGCGAATTCGTTCTTCAAAGAAGACCTTATGTAGTCGTCCACGCGATCGGCGGTCGAGTCCAGGACCGAGTCCGTCTTCTCGTGGGCCGCCGCGACCGGCAGCAAGGCGTCCTCACTGCAAATGGTCGAGGCCGTCAACGCCAGAGGGAGGATGTTCTCGACCAAGCCCACCGTCCCCCTCGCGAAGTAGTCCTGGTAATGGTGCAGCCGTTTCTCCGACCACTCCCGCATCGACGACAGCACCGACGACAGGATCCTGACGAATATGGCGTCCCGGTCCGGCTTCTTGGCATCTTTCGACACTTCCACGAGCATGGCGTGCGCGGCGCCGAGGAGGTCCGGCTCCATCTCCAGCGTCGCGACGTATTGCTGGAACAGCACCCAAGTGAAGCACACGTTGTGCATAGGCCTGCTGATGCCCAGTGTGGACCACGTCTTCTTCATGAGCTCGAGAAGCTCATCGACCTCGTCGAGGACCAGCGTGTCGTCCCGCACGTCGAAGATCGACCGCAGGAGAGCGAGGTAGAGGTGGACGTTGAGCGGGAACCCGTCGGCCCAGTGGCAGATGTCGGTCGGAGTCCCGCTCGCGCTCCGCCAGGACAGAGACACGACCGAATTGCACAGGGTCCTCATCACGTCCGTGTTCTTCCCAAAGTCGACGGGCTTCGCGTCGCCGGACAGGATGATGTCCCGGAGGCGCACGGCGAACGCGTTGGACTTCTCGAGCGGGACCGAGGGGTGGAGGAGGAGCCCAGCCTCGAGGACTTGAGCTGCCGCTTCTGCCAGAGATGGTACTCGTGCGAGCCGCCGAACTCCGACGGCTTTACGTGCCGGAGAAGCTCCAACGGCAGGATTATCGTCTCCGCTTGTCTTCCCATCTACGACGAGAAAAAGGCGATATGCTAAGACATCGAATCGAAATCGGTGAACATTCAATCTGATTTGAAGATACCAAGATTTATATGACATTACTTTTGATATCCGGTACATCATACGGCATTTTAATCATCAAATCATGCAAAATATAAATCCTAATGTATCGTGCATGATAAGGGGTCAAATTGGAGTATTATAAGGATTCATTTACTTGGCCTACAAGAGTCCTCATTAGCGTTTTCCTGAGCCTATTATCACTCTGCTCCGTCACCCTCATCTGTTGCCTCATGATCTCGGCCGACGTGAGCGGCCGTCTCGCCCTCGAAGGCGGGACTGTATGCGCCAACCCGGGGCTCAACGTCTTGGGTGCCATGCTGTACCGGTTCGGAGAAGATGGCGCAGACACCCCGCCGACGGTCGCCCACCCGGATACCATCCTCTTCGACTGCGACCGCCTGATCATCTTCAACCCTAGAGCCCTCTTCACCCGACTATTCGGCGCCATCCCCACCCCGTTGGCCCTGCCATGGGTGGCTCCTCCTCCGGCCCCCAACGAACCTCCCTCCGCATTGTCGGACGCCTGCGACGACGATGAGTAATAAGCCAGGGCAGTGCGCCCCCCGAATCCGGGCGAGGAGCGGCAAGAGGTGAAGAAGATCTCGTAGGCGGTCTCACGGATGTCGTCGTGGTCTAGGCCATTGAGCTTCCCAAAGGGCCACTCGAGGTCCGCAGCCGCCGAGGCAAAGTTGAGGGGCCCAGAGAAGGACTCTCGGGAGGCGGCGTGTGCCATGTGGCGACGGCGAGATTAGAGATCCGGCGGGGGAGAGAGACAGAAGTTGGAATGCATGCTCTTGAAGAGAGAGAGGCGGAGAGAGAGACGGTTAGAGAGGCATCTGAAATTGAGCTTTGTTTTGTTGGTCGTGACAACGTTTGAGAGAGAGAGAGAGATTGGGTGTTGGGCAGTTTGCCAACTTGTGATGTTGCATGGAGAGCGAGAAAGAAGGGTGGCTAATGGTAAACGCAGAGCCTATTTCTCTCCGGCTGAACAACTGTAATTTAGGTGAAAAACATGTGGCTTAACAGATGTATAAATAGAACGAATTTTTCACACGAATGACGAATCAAGCTTAATAAAAAGAATATTAGTTCCACACCCTGGAGTACGCTATTCGACCAAGCTGGCGTTTTCAGTTGTGAAGTTTGCGTGCTCGAAATCTCTAGAGAAGAGATGGGTCGTCGAACGGCGGATGAAGTCAAACGATGTGTTTTTTTGTTCACTAATCTTCACCGATTTCGTGATATTGAATCGTAATCCTACCATAATCCATTACCGTCTGGTGACTTTATTTAATCGAGAAGAAATGAAAGACTTCTGAGAAGGGGAAAAGAAAAGACGAGGGCCATTATAAGATTAGCCTTTGATTATGCACCTAATTGACCCTAAGCGCAAACATAGATTTTCTAACTTGATTTCAATTTCTGCCAAATCCAAACATTGAAAAAAGTTGCTTTTTTGTGCACCCAAAATCTATAGCTACGATAAAACCATTTTTCAAAACTCAATTCCCAAATCCCCGACGCGGCTAAAAATTTGGGACCGTATGATCTTTAGCCCTACTTGCCTTCGTTCATTCTACGCTACATACAAGAGAAAAGACACTAGGATACAGATCCGGGTAAATTGGTCGCATAAACTTGGAAATTCCAATCCGATGCATGATGCGCGCATATCTTCCACCATACATTGCAGACAAAATCAGAACTCGGAATTTTGATGCCACAACAACACTGGCTCTCAGCATCGACGCTTTAGATTTGATCGACGGCCCCAAGCCAAAGGACTGGGACAAGAGGATCACTGGCAGGTGGCAAGTAAGACCGACATTTACAAGGGAGACAGCAACAATCGTGAATGTGGCTGTGGCTTGATGAGGCAACGACCTGCAAAAAGAAGCTGCAACGGGAACGGATCGGTGCCAGTTCAATCCTCAAATGTAGGAAGACTTACACTAAACTACCAACAAGCAAAGCTAGAGATTCAATCATCTAAGCAAATGCTACTGACGTGTGACAACAGTCCAAACTAATGGCCTACAGCACCGGTAGTGGGACCAGAAGATTCTGGAGAAGGATGAGAGAGACTTCAAACTCGTATGATTCGTGGATATACTGATTCCCCCACCGGAAGGTAGAATTCTCGCTTAGCCAATGAAAAGTTCATCAATTCCTTGCGTGTGGAGAATTATCAAAGATGATATTTTTCAAACTTCACATGCAAAGTTGGTGGAAATCACATCATGCAGGTATTGCAACTAATTCATTACACCACGTAAGTGATGCAATTGAAGCAAAAGACTGTCACCCGCAGCAATACTGTTGAATACAAAAGAGAAGGCAGCAGCAATGCAAGTATCTCTAACAAATTCATGTTTTGAATGGCTTCAATGTCAAGCACATGCCTCGGTGAGGATAAAGTCATGCCCAGAAATAGATGCACCCAAATTATGTGGGTCCACACCAATCCTCTGAGAAAACCTACTCAGCAATCTATTGACCAACTCTATTTCTATTCAAAGATAAAGAAGTATTTTACCTCAGAACATTTATTGTCAACAACAAAAGATTAGGGAAATCCACATTCAACCTACCACAGGGTAGGTCATTTGGCATAGCATAGGCTGAAGTATATATTACCATTAATAATCTCTTAGTACCCTGACAACAGAAACACTAAATCTCCAAACGAGCAAATTTTTAACAGAAAATCCTATCTTCGAGCTGTTCTCATTAGTCTTTGAATTTGATATCAGATTTAATCATGTACAACTGCTCACTGAATCAAAAGGCACGACATTATATTCACTGAATCCAAGAATCAAAAATTATTCAGATACTATATAAATAGCTAACAGGACAACCAAATAAACACTAACAACGACCAAGCCTGCCATAATTGTCATAATGGCAGTAGAATTCAATCATTTCAGTGGTTAAAGCTATTGATAACCAAGGACTCACAACTGTATAAAAGACAAGATTTTTATGATGTCGTTAAGCATAGAGACAAGTGGCACTCCAAGGACTAGAAAGCTTTCAAGTACATATTTAGCAGCAAGCTTATTATACCATCTCAGTGTATGTGCCAATTCTTTCAAAAGGTGTAATGTTGAATTAATAAGAATACAAAACAATTGTCCTTCAACTTTCCCTAAGCATGTTGAGAGACATGAAAGAGACTCCATATTTGGACCATTTAAATATCAAATGATTTTCCACTAAAAGTACTGCTAAGTAAATGATAAGTGCATCATCCACCCCCCTACACTTGCCTAGACCTATTATTACTTATATCTCCATCAACTGAAAGAATGAATAATTGTCCACAGAAGATGGCTTGTTGATTTAGAATGTGAACAAATCCTTCCAACCTAGTTTGGACAATATAATAAAAGGTTAAGTCTTCCACAGCTTCAAGTTTGGCAATTTGTCTTGTCAAAAGAACTATCTCACTGCAAACTAACACCTCAAACTGAATCCTAAGCGACATGTATCACATACCACAACCTACATATTTGGTCAACTCACCACAAATCTCGACGAAGATTGGAGATCCATGACTTGAAATGCCAGGAATCTGCAAAGACTGACAACAGTGACATACCCTGTGAATTGGAACGGCCTCTCTCGAGTTAATGCATAATTTTGACAGAACAATTCTCCAAGTTCCTTCCCAAGCTTTTAACAACAAAAACCACAACAATGCCCATGGCCATGTGAAGAAACTTGAGTGCACTTTAAACCCGAGCATCTCCTCCTGTATAACACAAGGGAAAATACAGGGGGGAAATGATTATGCCACTTTCAAAGTGTCAACTACGACTATTATTACCGCTACCCATTACCCAATCTGCAACTCAAGAGGCCCACAGCTCCAAAAATATTAAGCTGCACTACTCCTTTCTATTCCTACTCTGTCATATCGAATCAAGAAATAGCAGCTAACCTTCTCTAGAGCATTTAATTCTTGATAGAGGAGGCGAGGAGTCAGAAGCAGCTAGCAACAGGATGACAATTAAGACTTGAAGATCACAAGCTTAAATATAGAAACATTAACAACACTATAGCTCAAACACTAGATGATAAATAGATCCCAGATCATCAAGTAGACAAATATAAGCACGCCAATTTAAAAGCTACACTCAGGAAAATACTTAATAAGAGGGCATCTAGTATGCCTTGAAATGTACTACTTATTACTGACTACCAAAACAGATACTGAAAACAGGGATTTAAGCAATCCAACCAGTCCCAAAGTATTGACATCCAAATTGAGCACTGCTTCATAAGGATGCACTCAGAACTGAGGCTAACAACAAATCATTGCTGCTGAGCTTGGCGGGTCTGTCCACCACCATAACCACCACCATAACCAACCTGCCCACCATGAGGACCGTTTGACTGAGAACCATAAGCTCCAGAAGTTTGCGATGGGTCCGATCTCCATCCTGCATTTCCATAGCCTGCATCACCATAACCACTTCCCATGTAGCTACCAGCGCTGGCCTGCATTTCTCCACCAGAACCGCTGTTTGGAGTACTTCCAGAGCGCCCTCCAACAGCACCATACCCACCCTGATTTCCATAAGATCCATCACTTCCACCATAACCACCATACCCATATGCTTGATTGCCATATCCAGCTCCACCACTAGGAGAATGACCAGCAGGTGCCGAACCAGGACCACCGCCAGTCGACCCACCACCAGCCCCTGCAGCACCCCATGGAGCAGCACCACCATACCCCATAGCTCCATATCCTGTGGGAGTTTGCGAGCCCCATGAGCTTCTAGGCCCACCTTGTGGACCACCTCCATAACCAGAAGTGGGCATGTTACCATAAGCTGCGCCAGCAGGACCACCATATCCAGTGCTGCCAGCATAACTTCCATAACCACCATAACCCATGCCATTACTGGCAGGACCATAACCATAGCCAGGTGCACTGTATCCAGAAGAACCATACGGCGGAAAACTACCTCCAGCAGTCTGTGGTTGCATGTACCTATTTGAATCCATTCGACCATCATATGCACTGCCTGAATTACCACTAGAACCGCCATAACCTTGGTAACCACCACCACCTCCACCACCCATACTACGCCCACCTCCACCAGGATTAGCGTCTTTTGGAAGTGCCCGCTTAACTTCAACTTGCTTCCCACTCAAATCATGGAATGTCTTATGCAAAACCCTATCTACAGCCTCTTCTGTGTCAAAAGATATAAACCCAAAGCCTCGGGGTCGTTGAGTATTCTGATCATACATGATTACTACATCAGTTACATGACCATAAGCCTCAAAATACTGACGAAAGCCATCATCAGTCAAAGTGGGAGGCAACCCTCCCACAAAGATCTTCTTCGTTCTAATATTTCCGCCAGCTCCACTGCCTCTATCAGGATTTTGGTTTCCAGATCTTGCATTAGTTTGCTGCTCCTCTCTTGACAAAGCCCTCTTGGCCTCAACCTACAAATCGACCGCATGAGAAAGAGAGTGCAAGAGCAAGCCAATTGTTCTATTTCAATATCAAGAGAGCAAGTAACAATTAGATAAACTCATGGAAAGTATGGCTTGGCATTCCATTCTAAATAAATCACAAAAGACTAAAAAGAAAAATAGCAACAAGACTAAAGCATAGTGGTACTTTATAAATCTGAAAACCTATATTTCACATTAAAGCTGGTTCATCAGCTTGGTTTCAGGTTGAAAATTCTTTCCGAGTCATCATGGGGCCATATGATGGGATCTGGATCCATCAAGTAGTGGGGCATGTTTACAACTAATCATAGTGAAGCCACCACCAGTTAGTCTACAAGTTCACCATCCATTGTTTTATCATTAATCACGACTTGTGTGAAGCTATTTAGATAGAATCTTTTCTTCATGGTTACGTACTTATTGTCTAAATTGATAATACTCACAGAACTAACTCATTGGGAAAAACTTAGGAGCAAGGGAAGCTGTAGCTAGTGTTGCCCAAGCAAGTACTACAGCTATTATGAATCCAAACAGTACATGGAAAGAAAAATTCCACCGTAATAGATTAGCTTGAGCTTTGAAATCAATGACTAAAGAGAAGAGAGCAACTAGCGTACGACTAGTTGATGGCAATTCTCTAGAGAGGAATAAATTCAGCCCACAATTTGATGGATACAAATCCCATCTACATGGCCTCATAACAGGAGCACAGTGAAGTTTCAAATCCAAAAAGTCAAAATTTGTTGGCCACCATAACTAATCTAGTGCACATCGTTCGAGCCCAGCAATCTATTTGTTTTCAACTGACAGAGAATAAATTTGTCTGCTAAGTAGGAAAAATAAACCTCTTTGACGGAGAGAAAGCTAAGACACTATAGCATTTAAAAGCCGCAATTGGCTAAAGAAGTTCTCTAACAAGAGGACCTTCCAACTGAGCATGGTATCTGTTTGCTTATGCAACCAACTTAAAAAACATGCTTAAAGGTGCATAGGCGAGAATATTACATGCGATACAATACGACAAAGGCATGGGACGTCCTAAAATCGTGTGGATATAAACGAATCTTGAAATCTTAGCCACGCCAATTTTCTAAAAGAAAGATTGGCCAAATGACGAAAAATTAGCTGCTCCATAAACACCGTTTCAGTATATCCACAAGAGTGAAACAGAATGAATGCAAGCTACGGACAAGAGGGCAAACAGTCATACTTCATTTGGATATCACGTTCCTTTTTCTTTGGGTAAAAATACACAGATTATAGATGTAACAGCTTTCTCTGTTCCAAGGCAAAGAAGCTAAGGACTGAACCTGAAACAGTGACGACCCTAATTGGGAGCTGGCAGGCACCCAGCCTGATTCCAAACTAAACACAGCATTCCTTCAAGCATACTGATTCCAAACTACCGACAGCAAATACGAGCTGAAACACCCGAAACCAACCAACAAAACCCCGTACCAATCGCCGAAGCAAACGAAAGATCAGCGATTGCTCCAAAACATAGCTACGAAGCTAATCGACTCGACCGGCAAAAACCCTAATCAACCGCCACGGAGAACACACGAATCTAAGCCCAAAGAACGGCGGCCAGAGCAGAAACACGAAAAACAAAAAACACAATCTGTATCTGTGTCTCGCGGGCTCTTACCGTCCGACCGTCGATGGTGTGCTTGTCCTGGAGGACCCGGTCGAGCACGGCCGGATCCGCGAAGACGACGAAGCCGAAGCCGCGGGGGCGGCCGGTGACCTTGTCGCGCATGACGACGGCCTGCAGGACGTCGCCGTACTGGCCGAAGTACTCCTTGAGGCGCTCCTCGTTCGTCTCCCACGAAATCCCCCCGATGAACAGCTTCCCCTGATCCGAATCCATCGAAAAAACCCCGCACCACCTCCGCCGCAGAGCAAAGCAACAAGATCAGCTCCCTCTCTCTCTCTCTCTACCTCTACACCTCCGCACCTCTCTCGGGTTGCTAGGGTTTCGGGGGGCAAAATGGGGATTTCGAGGGGGTTTTCGGGGGAGGAAGGCGACTGAGGATTGTAGAGAGAGAAGGGAGGTGAGGAGAGAGAAAGCGGAGGAGGGAAGGAGGAGAGGGAAGGGTTTCCCTCGAGTGAGCGAAGGGAGTAGGATGGAAATCCGAGTGGGGGGTGGAAGCGTTCGGATTGGGCGGTCGGGATTCGTCGAGGCCGCGGGGAGCGGACGGCTGGGATTCGATCTGGGGCGCGACCGGGCCGGGGGTTGTTCTTTGGAAGCTGCTGCTGCTGCTGCTTCTTGATTGAGCGCCCAGGGATTTGTTACTATTTGAAAATAAATAAATGAATAAATCCTGCAATGAAAAATGCCAGAGGTAATGATATATAATTCCTTGTAATTAAGATATATAAGAAAGGCATGTGATATTAATCATTGTGAACTAAATAAAACTTTATATCTCGATTTCTCTTTCTCGCTTTTATTATGTATTTCATTGTATTTGTGTATTGAGTTGTAACATTATCAACATCAATTATGTTATGAGCACACGTCGACGATGCACACTTAGGTTTGCCATCCCTAGCACCGTGATTATAAAGAGATGACAATAACTCTGACATTTGAAAAGAGCATTGAAAATGCCTTGTGAATTCAAGATCTGTATTTAGATCGAAATAGGAAAGCACCCGAGTCTAAATTTAGCTCTAGATTAGGAGAGAGGACTTGCAAAAGAGATGCTGGATAATCACAAAAAAAAAAAAAAAATTCACATAAACTGATTGTTAAATCAGAAGAGCAAAGTCTTTCAATATGCTCACAAATCGAATTTCTGAGTTCACAAGACGAAACTCTCCGATTCATTTTTTAGAATGATCTACAAAATCGACAAAAGAAGTCTTAAAGATGAGGAGATAGAAAAAGACGGAGGAAGAGAGGGATAGAAGTCAAATTTTGTTTTTCATGTGATTGCACCTAACACCTAAGTCGAAAAATCAGTTATGATATGATTGATATATAAACAATCCGACTTGTTTGAATCAAATATGCTCGGAAAGGGAAAAATTATTTTATGATAAGATTTTCTGATAAAATTAAATCCCAAGAACATATGAAAATTACGGATAGGGACATGAAACTAATCGAATTCTTTGACTTACGGCTTGAAAAATATATTGGAGAATGTTTTATTTTGGTTCCCCTTATAATTGTTAATACGGCCGACTTGACATAGTAAAATGAACGGACCTAAATATGTCCCTCTCTAAGTTGAATGGAGACACAAGGTTCGGTGCAATCAAAGTTGATAAAAAAAGCAACAACGTTATTTTATAAGAGGCCGGATAATCTGTGGTCATTTTAAAATTCCGGGTATGGTGTTTGATCAATATATATATAAACTTCAATCCACGCTTTAAACATAATTAAACATAAGTAAAATAAAATACTTTTTTCAATAACTGGGAAACTTAGTTAAATTTCAAAATAGGAGGCTTAGTTGCCGACCGCTCTCTAAGTTGTTAAGTTAATCCCATCAAAAATTAAATCGAGAGCGAAAATAAAACAAATTTTCAATAGATGGATGACTCGATTACAATAAGCTTGAGGGAGCAAATTTGTACAAAAGCCGAAATTTCAAGGACTTATACCAGACCTAAAAGTTTAGTTCAAACTTGTCAAAAATTAAAGAAGGAGAGGGGTGCGGCATGCATAATTCTTGATTGCCACAATTTGAGTCATTCACAAGTTTCTCCACCAATTTTCCTGGCTCTGTGAGAGAATATGGTAAGGACATTCTCAATTTATGTTCTCATTATTCCTAATTCCAAGTCATCAAACATCATTTAAAAAAAAAAAAATGGCAGCCTTCATGTATATATATTCACTCTTGGTAGGCCAAGAAACCTTTAAGATAGAAGTTAAATTCATCACAACCATTGATCATGCGAATGTCTCGCATATGAGCTGATTTTATCCCCCTTATACTATATCGGGATGTTTTCATCTTTGGTCACGCATAAGGCTAGCATACTATACTAGGATGTTCTCTCTTCCTCACCCCCCCCCTCTCCCCTCTGCCACCGGCCTCACTGCTCTCACCATTGGCCAACGCCACGATTCTCTCGACCGACAGCATCGTTGACACTACTTAGTCCCCTCCTCTATTCATGCCTATCTTCTTGGTCCAAGCTCTCTCTTCCCTTTATGTTTTGATGATGATGTCGAGCCTAATGCCATGTTGGAGGACACCCCACATTTGACATTGAGCTCGGCGACAGCACAACCTGATCTATCGTTTAGTTTTCCATATCTGACATCTAGCACAACATGATATAGTGTCAAGTTCACTATGTTCAACGTCAAGCTTGATGCTGCAGTGCAGTTCGACAAGACTGCGGTGGAGATTAGTGGTTGAGGGAGGGGAAAATGAGTGTAGTATAGGGAAGAGGGCCTAAGATAAGATGGTGTATTAGAATAATTAAATATCAAATTACGCATTTTTTTAAAAGCCGAAACTCTTAAAACAATTGGCGCTTCGATGGGAGTCTAGCACCTACCCAACTGAGCCACTGTGGCGGGTGGTTCAAACTACACATTTGTTTAAAAGCTGAAACTCTTAAAACAGTTGACGCCCATTTCATGAAATCTCACATAGTATTGGAGTAGAAGGCCATGAGTTCAAATATTTCATACCCTTATTTACCTCCGTAATTACATATTTTCATGTCCAATTGAAGTGGGTAAGGATTAGACTTTTGGGTAGGTTGGTTTGTTGGATGGTTAACTTTGAAATGTTGGGAGGGTTAAAGTTGGAAACAAAGTGACAAATCTTTCATTAAGGTAAAAGTCCTAACCGAGTCAGACTCAATTCGATATGAAATGTCCATAAAGCTAGGACGATTGTTGTAGATTTTCCAAATGTTGGAGATGGTGTTTGACATGTGCGACCAAAAAATGAGGATGCCTTTTGAAAATCGCAAAGCTTGGCAAGACTTTCCAAGTCGATGTCAGAGAAGATAAGGTCAAAGTGACTCGACCGGACACACTAGGCTTCTACACTCTCTAGCTCTCCCTCCGTTTCGAATCTCGCCGCCGCCGAGCAACGGAGGTGATCACGGGCACGACGACCCATCGTGCCGCCGCTTAAGTCCGATTCGATCAAGTCTCCGGAAGTGCGAAACGGGCTGAGTCTGGACAAGCGTTTCCCTCCCGGTCCATCTCGCTCTTTTCGTGAATTATAAAGTGCGTAACCTACCATTCAAAATGGGACGATGGCCCTTTCCGATAGTACAATATTCTTGACGAAGACAGTTTAGAACCTAGGAGTATTGATACCGAAAAAAAAAGAAAAGGAAAAAAGAACAGGTATGTTTTCTGATGATATCAAATTTGTCTTACTGATCCAAAGAACGACAACGATGGATAGAGAAAGAAACCTAGCAACCAATGTAAAGTACCCGCTTTAAGCCTGATATTGCCGGTGGTCCGTCTTCTATGCATTCGATCCGTTGAATCATATGAATATCACGCAGGAATATGCCTAATTCTCGATTTAGTATTTTCATAGCATAAGTGCTGTCTCGTCTATAATTTCAGTCAATCACGATTCTTATCCACCTTTTCTTGGCTTTGTGGGAGCATATGGTAAGGGCATTCTCAATTTATGTTCTCATTATTCCTTATTCCAAGTCATCAAACATCATTAAAAAAAAAATAAAAAATTGGAAGCCTTCATTTATATATTTTCACTCCTGATAAGCTGAAAAGCCTTCAAGATATGACCTAGATTCATAACGGACATCGATCATGTGAATGTCTCATATATGAGCCAGATATGTCCCTCCTGGTATCAAAGTAAGGAGAAATGTTAGTATTAGAATAGTTAAACATTAGATCATGCTTTTATTTAATAAATTATTCGACCAAAAAAAAATTAAAATTTTAAAATAGTTGGCAATGATCCTATTAAATTAATGACTCCAGCGGAACGGAGCTAAGGTGTGGATTGATGTAAATTAAGGATAGAGTTTTGAGTAGGTTGGTTTGTTGGATGGTAACTTTGAAATGTTTGGAGGCTTGAAGTTGGAGACAGACTGACTAATCTTGAATTGAGATAAAAGTCCTAACCGCGTCAGATTCAATTGGAAATGAAATGTCCAAAAAGCGAGGACGATTGTTGTAGATTTTCCAAAGTTTTGGAGATGGTGTTTGACGTGAGTGACCAGACATGAGGATGCCTTTGAAATTTCGCCCTCCTGAAAATCGCAAGCTTGGCAAGATTCTCCAAGCTGATGTAGGAGAGGATAAGGTCAAAGTGACTCGACCGGCGGACACACCCAACGTCTACACAATTTATCTCTCCCTCCGTTTCGAATCTCGTCATCGCCGCGCTCTCATCCCGGCACCACCGCGCAGAGGAGGTGATCACGGGCACGGCGACCCATTGTGCCGCCGGACGTGCGAAATGGGCTGAGTCTGGGCAAGTCGTTTCATTACCTACCGTTCAAAAAGGGAGGATGGCCCTCTCGGACAGTACAATGGTCTTGATGAAGACAGTTTAAAACCTAGGAGTGTCAATACTGGGGAAAAAAATGAAAAAACGGATATGTTTTCTAATGAGAACAAATATGTCTTATCGATCCAAAGAACGACAATGATGGACGGAGAGAGACTTAGCAACCAATGTAAAGTACCTGCTTTAGCCCCAATATTCAAGCAACATTATTGCCGATGTTCCGTCTTGGATACATGCGATCCGTTGAATCATGTGGACACCATAGAGGTGGGGCACACATGATGTTATGGATCATATGCGCTTTTGACTTATGTGCAATGGAAGCAACTTATAATTTTTTGGATTGGCACTATCTCTACTGTCCCTCTCTCTCTCCCCCGCTGAAAAAATATATGAATGAATAGATCATTTTTTTTGTAAAGCTTTCCTGAAATGTGTTCTTTGAATGATTCAGAAACGTAAGTGAACTAGAGCTTTTTGTACCAGTCAACGATGAAAGGAAAAAAAAAGTTAGATCAGCACTTTGCTTTGGCTAGTTATAAGACATTTCACCAGGAGGAACGACAATGGGATGATCGCAAAGGTAGCTCAGATCAACCAACATGGCAGGGAAAACACACAAGATCCTGTTCATCAATGTCACCTCGCAGAAACAGAACAATGGACAGGGGAACTACTTTTGCTTGTAACACAAACAAGTTGATCTGCCAATCTTACAGAGAGAGAGAGAGAGAAAGGAAGGAAGGGAGAGGCTGTTGCTTCAAAGATTGCTAAAAATGATGGCAACAATGGACTTTCTTCCTTACCTAACTCCACTATCCTCAGCTCCAATAACATTCAGAACTTACAGGTGCAGACACTCTGCTGTTTTTCATCTCAGAGTTTTCACTTCCTCAAGAGAGAGAGAGAGAGAGAGGATGGCATGCTTTGATAGAGCATCACCTGCACTGAAGGAGACACTGCTCAAAATCCACAGGTATGAGATACTTCCACTTTCTTGTTGAAACCATGAACAATAACATGGCCAAAGTTTTGAATTTTTTTAATCCATTTCATTGCCAAAATGCTCCAACATCTTATCGACGGTGAGATACAACAATCCGTGTGAGCTAAACACCAGGAATTGTTGACAATACCAAAGCCTTTCCTCCGAAACTAGTAATCTCCTATAGTGACTGCCAATGGCAATTAAGTTTACATGAAGGAGCAGACATTTTGAGGGCAGTCAAAAAGGTGCGACATGTGGGGTAGATACTATCACAAATAATACTGCTTCCATATCAGGAAAAGAAACCGTTTATCAAAATACTGGAGTGAACAGCTATAATGCTTGACAAACAGACGATTCTTACAATGGGGTATTGTTTGGATAGTGCAGAGCTCAAAAGCCCACGGAGATGGATCAACGCCTATTTGAATTTGGGGCAGTGGAGTACCATATAAAGGTAAACATTCCCGCATGTATAAATGATCTAGGGTACAAAAGTCTGATATTCTGGGAAGCTTGAAATTTGCCTAATTTCCTGATAAACTTATATTTTGCTTTCTTTCTTTTCCGTACCATAATCGTGTTTGAGAGTTTCGCCATCAGGTGACAGGTCAATCCTAGGTTTAATTACATTGAGTTTCGGGTTTTATGTGGGAAAGTGTCGTTGATGACAGATTGTTGTTCTTAAGGAATGAGTGGTTAATGAAGTGCTAACAGGAGCCATTTGCAATGCTTGGCAGTCTTCATCATCAGATCCCCAGTATGTCTATTTGTCCATATCTTCACCATTACTATCCCAGGAAGTGTCCCTCGCTCAAGGAATTTCACCCGGAACGGTACAAACCATAAAGGGAATTCGCTCAGACATGGTGGAGCTCATCGAGCCCGCTGCAGAAGGATATCAGCTCACTTTGAGGCTCAATTTTTACAAGATCCCGCAAGGCAAAGGTTCGATGCATATTGTGCCTCTTACTTGAAGCAGAACATGTATTTGCCTACTGGCATATATTGAATCATCACTCCCTGTAATCAGAATCTTCCAAGATCATTACAGAGATGGCCAGCATCCAAGCAGCAATCCTAAGCTGCCAGTTGAAAGAAATGTTGAGCAATGTCGCCTCACAGGACACATCTCCAGGGATGTACAAGCCGATTAAACTCGTGTACCATCCGAGAGAGCCTTTCTTTGTGGTCAGACAGGTAAAATACGTATAAAATCTTTTCTTTTCGTGAGAATGGTAAAGCAAAGAGTCTCTTAATCTCAAAACGTAGACATAGGGGGGCATGTGTTTTTGTGCTCAGACTGATGATTTCCGATGCTTAATAGCTAGGAGTATTCATGAAAGAGTCATTTAACTGAGTTGAAGAAACTTGCTGTTGACAGCCTGAAAGACCACTGCAGTGTTCCCCATGCGTTTCCAAGAAAAGACGGATGTGATCATCGCGACTGCCTTCTTTCAGGTGCATCTGGTGTCCAAAAAGCTAGTCTGCTTCTCTAACATTAACATGGAGTTCTTAAGGTTCGCTTGTCCTAAGGCATTGGTGGCTTTAACAGGAACTCATGGACGTTGGAAGCTCTGAAGCATGGGCCAAGGTACCTCTTTGTGCATGGTCGCCGATTCCACCTCCCGAGTTGAGAGGTGAACAGATGGAAGACTTGAGCACCAATGGCGGATTCGTCTCCTTCGGTAAGGAATACCAATTAAGCACATTCGGCGTGTTAGATCACACACATTACATGATTCAAGCATCCAGTTCCATTTCCTCTTGTCAAGCATATAACTGCATATAAATCATTTCTGATTGATTGATTTACTTAAACCCTGAAACCCTTTTGGTGATCTAACATGCATTTGAATGACAGATATTTTACCACGTCATGTGAAAGGCAAAAGACTGGACAAAACCGTGTGGAATCTGCTGAATTTTTACGCCTTCGTCAAGTATCATGTCAAGGTGATCCGTATGACTTTCGATCACAGACTAGCTCGGTTCTCACCTTCTTATAGATGTCACCAACAAACTGACTCTAGCTCGTGTTTCCGATTCAGTGCACTCGGGGATTCATACAGAGGAGGATGCGAAAGCGATTGGATAATCTTGTCAAGGTGATGAATTAAAAGTCACTAAGAAAAACCAGTCTTTCTATCCTTCATCAAATCTGAACTCTCCCTTTTTGCAAATTGCAGATTCTGCACACGCCAGGCTCAGAAGAGGGTGGATATGCTGATGATCCCCAAGGTACTCTCTTGATCAGCCTTTTCTCAGCATATATTATTCAGTTTGACCATTATTTACTCATTCATTCTGGGAAGGAAGAACCAAAAAATTGGGTCAAACATGTCTTAAATTAATGTTTGATCTGCCATATGTAGTTAAGATTAAATGCAAAGGCAGTTGAAGTATCTGTTCTTGTAATAGTTGCAGGATGTGGCTGCATCAGTAGTTTCGCTAGTGTTCCGAAACCTAATACAGGGAGACAAAGATGTCGGAATTTCACCAAGAAGATCAAGAGACTGCGCTGCCCGATTAAAATTCGGGGATTCCGGCGCTTCCGGCGCCGGTGGTTAACCGTTCCCAAGTTCTCATCCCCATTTAAATATACCAAATTAGATTGATGATGTACTTTGTTGTATATGTAGGCAATATGAACCCAGCAAACAGTAAAACATGTTAACTTACGACTTTTTATATACAGAGAAAGAATATATAAATCGGAAAACGTATTAATTATATGAGGATATTCTATTGTCCCCTTCCAAAAAAGATCCTTTTTTGTGCTAGTAAATTACTGTAAATGATGATAACTACTCAGAAACTGTCGACATAAAAAGTAAAGTGATGAGTCATTTCTTTTTCCGGGCATCTTGTTGGGAACTTACTAATATTTCCAAAAACATTTTACAAATTTTCTTTCATAGTTTGCAAATTACTAATTGTTATACTAACTTGACAACCGGTATTTATATACCTTCTTAACTCTTCAAATTTAACAACTTTCACATGGAATTACCAACCTAACTTAGAGCGATTTATTTGCTTTTGTTAGATTAAAGTACCAATCAATTTTGAGTAACCAATGCTTGCTACCAACTTTAATATTAAATTACTAACTTTTACCTACCTTAATTAGCAGTCATTTACATTTACTGCCTCTTTTTAAAGATTACCAACTTAAATTAACTTGACTTGCTGATTTTTCACTCACTAAATTACCACCCTGCATTTAGGTTACTTACTTTTGATCACCAATATTTCTTTTTTTTTTCACCCACTTCAATTTACCTTTCTGGAGCCATATTCCATCGAACGTGGGAAACTGTTCTAGCCTAGTGGCACTGTACCTTTAACCAATGCTTTGAGCTTGGCTAGTGCCGTCCCTCGTCTTTCAAGAGAAAGAAACACTTGCTTTGAGTTAGCGACCATGTTGCCGGAAGCCATGAGACTCCGGCACAGATTAAAGGGGCATTCAACTCTTTATGACTGAATCAAACCACAATCTTAATATCAACAATCACCAATGATATTTGTAATCGATACTTAAATCAAGTAAACTTCAGCATAAGAATTTTCTGTCCCAGCTTCGAAATTACCAAACTTTATACTTTGATTGATTATTATATCTTAGCATCCCCAATGAGGCCTGGAAAAAATTGCATCGACTCCACTGTTAAGGGTGTCAACAATTTGTAATGCTAACGATAGACAAAATAACGTGCAATTATACCCACAGGGAAAGAAATAACCATATCTTCATCAACATTGATCATATTTCTAAAAATAAAGTCATCGCTTGAGGCACTAAACTGTTCCCAGATATCCAAAGCAAACATTGACACCAGTCCATACAAAATCCTACTCAAAACGATACCTATCAAAATTCGGTGACTGCAAATTAACCCACATTACTCATCAAATAGCAAATCCACTACTCATCATATAAAGACCAAACAACCAAACTCTCAAACAATTGCATTTGCTGCACTTGCAATCCTCGGCCATAAATCTGCGCATTCCTTTCCAATAGGGCCAGTAATAGCAGAACCTACAAGTTGAAAAGCAATGACTGAGAACATATCACAAACACAACATAGCATAATGCAGTTGGACATGATAACAGCAAGCATTCCATGACCTGTGCATGTGCAAACACAACTGACACGATAGTTGGATCATCAAAGCATGGACTCAAGTTTGGAGATATACATATATATATATAACAAATTCAACAAAGGTTTCATTTAGCTATTACCCTAATGGAAGAGAGAGATCCTATCATTTCAAATCAGATGTCCTGGTAAAGTACTTATAACATACATACCTTTCATTTCTCCTTCGGGTTAACAATGACCCCAGCATTATCTGCAAAGAAGAGCAGATCTCAACTTAGGAAACATTATCTTGCTTCAGAAAATGAGAGGGCAGCAACTAAAGTCAGATATTATTTTTAAAAAAAATTCTTCCACTGAGGTAATAAAGAAACAATTGCAAGAGAAAAAACACTAAGCATAGAGAGCATCTTTAAGCAGAGTCAGGAGGCAATGATCTAGCTAGAGCATGCTAACTACAGCAACACATGGAGACACATGTGGGCCCAAGATAAAGCAGATGCAACCTCATAAGGAGCCAAACATCTGTGAAGAAGGACTCTATTTTACTTTACCCAGACTCGTAATGGTATCAACCACCAAACCAAGGCAGATACCTGGACTTATGTCTGGAAAAATACCTCAGGCCTCTAAAATCCTCATAAAATCCTTACTGAAATCAGAAGTTTATAGTTAACCCAATACTTGAGGACCATGTCAGTAAAAGAGCACCAACATTGAAAAGAACAATCAGACACTCAATAAGATGAGGTTGTCAATATAACAGGTCCAGTCCAAGATGGTGCATAGAGTAAACAGAGAATCTTCTCTGACAGAATCGAAAGTCATTCAGATCTCTCAGTTTTATTGAATTCCTTCCACTTCTCTCGGATTCATTCATTTGAACAAGTGGAAAGGATTAATGATGCGTAAAAAGTGTGGTTTGATCAATTTTCTTTTGCTTCCTTCCAGAAACAAGAAGGGATAACAGGAAAGACTAATGGTAATGGGACCAGACTTCATACCAACACTCAGAGACATGGTAACCGGTATCAGAAGAAATAGTCAAAAACATTATCACAACATCACAAGTCAATGCATCACCTTCAAAGTACATGAACACCCCATCCTTTCTGCGCCACGGCTTCCGCTGCCTCACGATGACGGCTGGCATCACCTTCTTCCTGAGGTCAGGCTTCCCCTTCTTCACAGTGGCCATCACCATGTCCCCGACGCAAGCCGAGGGCAGACGGTTCAGGCGCCCCTTGATTCCCTTCACGGAAATGATGTACAGGTTCTTGGCCCCGGTGTTATCCGCACAGTTCACCGTGGCTGCCACCGGCAGACCCAGCGACATCCTGAACTTGTTCCCCGCTGAACCTCCGCGTCCTAGAACCCAAGAAAGATAAGCAGCTTAGATCACCTAATTCAATAACTCCCCAACTCATTACACAATACATTCCTTTCTTCCGGGCTTGCTCTAAGCTCCTCCACTACCCACCAACAATTTGATTTCAAATCATGCACTTTTTAAGATCAGACAAGAGTTAAATCAGCACCCATAGAGATCCCAAACCTACTCAATCAAATTCCCCCAAAGTCAAATTCTTCGAATTCAGCGAAGCCCCAGTACCATCTCACTGTTTCCCCAAGCAACAAAAGCGATCTAGACCTCAAGGTAGCAACTTTGGCCCCTTGACAAACCCCAAAGGCACCGGCCGACAAAGGAACGTCAACACTAACAAGCGAAAAGAGCTTAACTTCATCGGAAACAGCCAAAACCAAGATGACAATCCCTCGATTTCGTTTCAAGGTTTTGCAAGAAAACAACTTGAAACGTCAATCAGAGACTGCGAATCGAATCGAGAAGCTAGAGAGAGAGGGAGAGGGAGAGGGAGAGGGAGAGGGAGAGGGAGCTGACCTCGCTTCGACATTTTCGCGCCGTCTGAGAAGAGGGACTGGAAACTGTGTTGCAGGGTTTTCGAGCATTTATATAAGCCTGCGCGAGCTGAAGAAGACGACAGCTAGGGTTTCCACGAGGCCGATGGGAGATTTGCGCAAATTCCATTGGAGTCCCCCATCTTTTAGTATTCCCAAATTAGTACCCTCAAGCTTAATTAGAGTCTAATTACGGCCCATTTGCCTTAATTTCTCTGGGCTTCGCCTTTTATTTTTTCCTTGATCCCTAAAATAAGTGCATACTTTTCGGCGTTTTCGCTTTAACTTGGAAAAGGTCTAATTTTTCAGAAACTCGATATCTCAAATTTTTGTTTAGTCAAACGTATCGATACAATCATCGAGAATTATATAAGTCTAACAACTCGAACACCTCTTATCTATTCATAAGCTCTTGAATTTGAAGCATAGTTAAGGGCTCATGAATTGACACTCAGACTAAAGAGCATTTCTTTGTGCTCAAATGATGTAGGGTGTCGATGACAGGCTCATCTTCCTCAAAGCCCTCAACTTTGGGGAATCCCCCGGGGTTTATACCTTCAAAGCCCTCAACTTTAGGGAATCTCTAGGGTCCATACCTTTCAATCGATAGTTACAACTCGAATCGGATATTTTACAACTCGGTAATTGTGGCCACGACCAATCGTCCCTCCCCACATGTACATCCATAGAATAAAAATGGACTGAACTAGATAAATGACATGTTTGAATTTCATTGTTTTTATTTTCAAAAACAGACTTCAGCAGAATTTTTCATGCCTTAAAAAAATCTTCAACTTTCATTCTAGTTTCAAATATACATACCCATCCAAAAACCGCCCTAATTTCTTCCAAATTATTAATATCGAGGCTCATTAGAGGTTTAATATTAGAAGATTATGTCTTCAACACTCTCACCTTCGTATGGGATTAACATAGATTCCCCCGATATTGATAATCTTGAAAAGACCAGTGATGATTTTTAGACAGGTGGACAAATTTGCAACTAAAGTGAAAATTGAAGATTTTTTTAAGACTAACAAGGTAAAATTAAGATTGGACCTAAAGTTGGAAATTTTTCAGGGAATTAGCTCTCTTTATGATCTACTGATTCTCCGAGAGCAACAAGTGAACAGCTCAATGGAGAAACTGCAAGAAGTCAGTATACACTTTACCGAGTTCATTAGACTATAATCTGTTAAATAAAGATGGTTTCATCATACAATTGAAAGGTTAAGGACATTTTAGCTATCTCAAAGTAAATACTCAAAGCCATCTGCCCCAATCGTTTTTGCCAACGATTCGCAAGAGTATAATCACAAGTTCCAAACCGCAGGAGAGTTAAATTAACTGAGCCTGAAGTGCCTGTGCAAGTGAACTCACCCAAGAAGTGCACAGCATCCCATAATGACATCATCCGATCCGGAGTTCGACTAGTTCGAGTTCATGATCCACCGTGAAAGCAGTAACAAACGATGCAGTAACTTCATGGCGACAGAGATGCAGAAACCGACTATGAACATCAATGCCGAGACTCTGCAACGGATCACAAGTGTCCTATGCTTTGGGAGCAGGAGTTCACTGTAATTACCTGAGGGCTGTGCTGAACCCAGTGGACATCAGAAGCATCTTCTCAGCCATAAGGCATTATAGGCATTCAATGAGAGTGAACAGACCAGGCAAAAAGAATGTATGCATCAGAAAATTATCAGAACATGGTTACAATACCAAGGATATGATTTGTCCACATGGTTCAGAAGAAGAACAGCACAAATAATGCAGAAACAAGTGCTCTCAGCAGGAAGCAGATTGCCTGATGACAGTGCATCTCCAGTTACGTGCAAACGTTACATCTTAGGGACGTGACAAAAGCCCTAAGGCTCCTGCGATATGAATTCGAATAGTAATCATACACTTAAAAGTGGGTCGTTTTTTCCTTTGCACAGCTCAATAGTAAGGGTGTGTATGGTTGGGCTAGCGACTCGTCTTCACAAAAGCAGGATTTGCACTACGACAAACTCATTCATGAGCAGCAAAACTTCAGAATGAAAGGAAAAAGAAGCAGAAGCACAAATGCGATATATCCATCACTACAACAGCCATTATCACATGCTAGTGTAACATATTTTAGATAAGTAACCTCAAATGTCAAGCACAAGGCTTAGAGAGGAAAATTTATGCCACAGAATAAGGACACCAACATCTAACCAAGATTAGTCAATGATTGACGATACCACCTTAGAGAGTTCATTGCCATGAATGTTCAAATCTACAAAAAAACTCGAATCCACTGACCAAAAGTAGGTCAATTAGCGATTCTTATCAAAGCATATCCTGAAGTTTCTAATGACAATTATCATCAAATCCTGAGGATGGAATTCAATAATTACAAAACTGGTAAACAGTAAGAAATAAATTACAATCTTCAAGCTGCTAACTTCAAAGTCAAATTCCATTACAACCCAGCTGAGACACTTTAACCCCAGACTATAGCAGTAGCATCCCAAAAATCTACTCTGCCATTTGAGCATTCAGTCAAAAAGAAGAGCCATTACATGATCTTTGACCACCAGATCCAGAACTCCAATTTCTGTACCTGATATAAATAGCTAAAATACCTAGAGGACAACCTAATCAAAGACTAACAACGTCAGACCCTGCCAAAGAAGTCACAACAATTGTAATATACCTCACACTTTAGTTGGTTAAAGAAAATCTTAGAACTGCGGTGTAGACTGAACCACAATTTGTTGTTACTTCAACTCCTGTACATTTTTGGGTAGTAGAGAGCGGATCTGTGTATGAAGGTATGCAACTGCGATTGCGAAAGACTGCAGAGCTGACAGAGTTGATTGAAAATGTACAACATACAAACTGTCACTCACGTTTGTCACCCTTAAGGTGGGGAGGCAATGCTCTGAACCCTGCAACAACAAGAGCAACAACAGTTACAACTGTGCAACTGTGAGAATTATCTAGACAGGCAAGACTCTAAATGTAGCAAGCTTTCACAGTTGATATGTAGCAGCAAGCTCACTAAACCTGCTCACTTAATCTGCTAATTCTGTCCAAAAAATGCCAGTTGGAATAATAAAATTTTAAGTAAGTACTAAGCATATGTCCACCTGTTTGTAAAGATCGAATTCTTTGCACTTTCCTTGCACTTCCTCTACTGGCAAAATCTCTTCCTTGTTTGATGCGTTGTTCAGTATAGTGAGTGGACAACCCAGGTCCCACCCACCACAATCGCAATGTCCATTGGACCTCCATCTTTCTACAAGACTAGAAGGGCCACCATTCGGGATTCTTGGACCGCCGTGTATACCTGCTGAGATAATAACATCCATGCTGGTTGAGCTATGGACTCTGTTTTGACTGCAACGTTGAGAAGGTGGCAAGGGTCTTGAGGAATCGAGGTTCTGACTGCGTCCAAACTTATTAAGAAATTTCAATCCCCAACCTCCAGCATGCTCTGTTTTATCTTCTCTGACGTGCTCCTTTGTGACAATGGCAGCCAATTCAAGGTTTTTGGGAAGATAGTGTTCCCGAATATCATTACCAGCATCAACCTTTATGGAGATATCCTGACATTTATTAGAGCAGTGATTTTCCAAAATGGAACTTCCTCCCTCAAATATCGGAATACTTACTTGCCTGTGCGTTTGGCCATTCTTGAAAACTCCCATCACCTTCTTTGATAAACTCTTGTATTTTCTCAGGTTCTTGCTTGAAGGTTCTGTCTCTCCACCTCTTGCATAATTTTCACAACCATATAGAACGAACTCAGTCTCATTGATCTTTGAATCGTTCTGACAACAAATGACTCTCCTCGATACCTTCAATGTACCAACAACGGGGTTCTCCCCATGACGGACCGCATTTTCCTTCTGACCTTGAATTTTGGAATAGAAAGAATACATACAACCTGGTGTCTCTGAAGCAGACGAAACCTTTGCAAGATCAGCTATATACAGTTCTGTCTGGTCACCCAAAGAGAAAACAAAATGTGGAATGCCTGCGTTCCATGTGCAATGCAGCATTCCTTGAGACACAGAAGCAGCAGGAGAAGAACAGCAAGATGAGGAGGCTGAAGAAGAAGATAGTTCAGAACTCATGGAGTTCACGCTCGACACCGAAAAGAATCTCGAGTGCTTTGCCTCAGGTTCACAATTAAATGAACCCGAAATTGGTGTTTCCTTATCTAGCTTCTGTGATGAACAGATGCTTAACTGGTTTGAAAAACTCGTGTCATGACACAATCGATCCTTACCCACATCTAAGTTTGATCTTCTAAAGTTAGATCCACATTCAAGGGCACCAACCCGGTGCATTAAAGGGCTATTTATTATATTAAGCATGCTTTCACTCCCCATAATTGAACCTAAAATCCAACTGCCAGCAAGGCTCTCATCTCCATCTGCAGCCCCAATTACCAAAGAGGGAGCAAAAGAAAACTTGGTAACATCACTGGCATTCTCATTTAATGCGTTAGCCAGATTCAAGCCATTGGACAAGATGCCCGTCATCGGAGCGCTCAAATTCAAAGAGATGTCACACGAGGTTGCCTTCAATGCCCTGAGATGTATTGCCTCAAGGCAATTTCGAAGATACTTCTCATCTAGGCTCAGCAAATGCTTTGGAATAGAATTATCTAGGCTACAGAAGCCTTGGATAGTCCGGCTTTTTATGCATCTTTTGCCGCTTCTTGATCTCCTGACATTTAGTATAAGAGACTGGTTTCGATTCACACTTCCCGTTGAATCCAAAGAAGCTCGCTCCAGCGACTTAGATGACGAGGTTTGATTCTCCTTGTCAACTCTCCAAGCTTTTGCGTGAGCATCTTCCATATTGCGCCTCCAAATGAAATACCCGCATCAACAACGTAAAACTCAACGTTCCCTCTTTGGCTTTCAGAAATTCGAGGCAAACCTGCCAAGTAGTTGCGTCATATAAATCTCCGTCTTTGCGATAGCCAATACAAAAAAACAAACCGACTAGTTCACAATGAAGTAAGTTTCACTACGACCAGCAGCAAAGTGACAGCCAACCAAATTTCACATTCTGGCACAGCGCATTCTCTTAAACTCCTACAAATCATCAAGAGGACACGCACATCTAGTTGCTTGCTTTATATCATACGAAGCAGAAGGGGAATATAAGACTCGACAACGCCGTAGATAACTTCAATGGAAAATGCAGCTCGCAAAACCTCAAACCAATTCAGTTCCTCAAAGCCGAACTGACCCAACAACCCAAGGTTCCTCCCCAGATCAGTCTCCAACGCTAAGCCAGATTCGATCTTTCCATCTCCACTTTACCTTTTCCCATGTCAAAAAAACCCCACACCCACGAAACCCACTCGATTAAAAATGTCAAAAGAACAACAGTCCCGAACCCCATTTGACCCACAAGGTCGTAATATCCCCACCAAGAAACCCAATAAACTAAGACCCAGCAACAAAAAAAGTCGCAAACAGCCATAATCATCACGTCACCGAAAAGAGCAAGAAAAAAAAAATCGGACCTTTGCTTCCTTACCCGCAGAAATGGATCCAAGAACGAACGACCCACCAGCTCACGCCCGAGCAGGCATCATCTTGTCGAAACTCCCGGCGCCAAAACCCTCCAAGCTTCGAGCTTTTTCTCCTCGCCAGGAAAGCAAGAAATGGACTGCGGCGGAGATAGGGGAAGGGGGCGAATGGGGTGCCCGGAAAAGCTTCCAAAAAGCAGAGAGCACGAGCTGGAGAAGAGGAAGAAGGGAGAGAAAAAAGGAGAGCAAATGTGCAAATTGATTAATCCTGGTTCTTGCTCTAAACTAAACCCCGGGCTGATGCTGCTGGTCTAAGGAGAGGAAGTAGAGAGAGAAAGCGAGGGGGATTAACTGAAATGGAGAGAGAGAGAGAGAGAGAGGGAGGGAGAGAAGGTGGCATGGGGCCCACGGGGGGGGTGTCGTCGTCAGCCACGTTGTGTCGTCGGAAAATTTTGCCAGAACGAGACCAAAACATGCGGGGTTTGCATGTTTTTGTGGGTCCCACGTCGCTAAACGAGTTCTCATGTAAGTTTTTCTGTTTTCCCTTTTATTCTTTTATTTCTTTTAATTTTGCCCTAAGCCGAAATAGGGAAGAATCCAAATTAGGGGGCGGAACGAAAGCGACGAGGGGAAAGGAGTACAAACGAGGCGATATTGGAAATTTGGTCATCGTATCAAATTGAGAATGACATGTGCGTGTGTTTCTCACGAATTTAAATGCTCATTTTAGAGCTTTAAATATCTCGCTATAAATAATTTTGTAATTTCAAACTCGTTGCTTTTTATATTACTCTAGATGAAAAATAAATATATAGCGTTGTCTTCGATTGTGTCCCTGGAATTTTCCTTCCGATTATGCTTTTTTTGCGCAATAGGAGTGGAGCTATCGTGCAGATCATTTAATTGATTACATACATATTTTAAGAATAATTATACAAAAAATAAACATAATTCTGTTTTAAGTATGGCAATTTACTCGATTGTATTTACTAGAAATGTCGTAGTAAAAGGGTCTATATAATAACTATTCTATTCCCCGATAGACAACTTCTACTCAAAAATAATTTTTTCGCTTCTATTCCATGGACGAGTTTTTAGCATTCGAAAGTGTTTCGTAATTATACAAAATTTGTATTTTTGAAATAAATACATTAAGTATGAGCCTCAAATTTTTCTATAATTTAGAATTTCTTTTATTTTTTAAATAATTTCATTACATTTTTTTTTTTCCCCTTTTTTCTTCTTCTCATTCTTCCTTTAATTGGTCACCAACCATTAGTGAGGCTCAAACTTGTCTTGCCACAGCGAGGTTAGCCTTGTGGCCGGGTCAAGCTCGGCCTTGCAATAGCTAGGCCAAGCTCAACCTTGCCATATTTGTACAAAATTTGATGAGGCTCAACGAGCCTTGCCTAGCCTTGCCATGGGCCAATGAAATCACTGGCTCTTGTTTAGAAAATAAGAAAAAAGGAAAATTTCTTTTTTTTTACTTTCCAATCTATTTCAAATTTATTATCGAAAATAGAAAAATTATCTACCATTAACAAACAAATTTCTGTTCTCTTTTTTGATTCCAAGGAACTAAAAAAACATAACTAATTACTCTTCGGCCAATTACTAAATATGGCCTAAATGGTTCTTTGCACATGGCAAACTGAATCCATCTCGATTATCCAGATAGGGATGGAGAAATGTACCGAGCATTATAATGAAACATGGGATGTCATGCTTTTTGTAATACGCAAGTGGAACATGGATCACCCAAACGAGTGATTAATCGCTTAAATTTCCATTAATTAACTGGTCACCTCAAAAGCATCAAGCTGAATGATTCCACCGGCGCAACCTCCAAACAGCAAAGAACCCAGTAATTATGGCCACGAAAGCATCTAAAGTACCGGGAGACAGTCCACATGCCTTTTGAAAGGTCAAAGGTAAAGAGGATGGACATCCAATCTAATCATGTGGATCATCTTCCATCTAACCTCCCCACGCGATCGATTGACGCAGACTCATAAATTCACCTCGAGCCATCGAGATTCTTCCGCCCGTGCCATGGCCCCTGTCGTACAGATTTGGTCACTAGCCCCTCACATTTTTCATAATTTCTTCCCCCTTTATTTTATTTTATTTTCATTCTGAGTTAATTTCTTTTTATCCTTTAATATTTTGGTTCTTGTGTCCAATTTGGAGAGCTGTCATCTCACTCTATCCCCTCATCTTTATCTCGAATAGTAATTGCTAGGCTTGTTTTTATGATGAGATTTGGATGATGCCCCACCTTTTCAAGTCGAGACACATCAATTGCACATTGATGAGAGTATTTCCGCCTTATTATCTTCTTCTTTTTTGCATATATAAGGCGTCATTTTCAAGAAAATATTTTTTAAAATTATTTATTCTCTCACAAAATAAACACGTCCCGAGTATTCAAAGGTTTGTGCAATTCGATATACCCGTGAATTTAATGTAAGAGAGAGCTTGCATCAATAGTTGGAAATAAAGCTTACTTTGAGAGGATTTCCCTTCGAGGGCAATTGGCCTAAGGTTTAAGAATTGAGCTCTGAACAAGCTTATACTGAAAAGGGTTCTTATCTAGTTGGCGCTTTCGTGGGGCCTAGCGAAAATCAAGCCCAACTCGAGAGGACCGAATTAGTCTTGAAATAGGTCCTACATGTGTGTTGCATACCAAAAAATAGTCAAAGCGCGTGAACCGCTAAATTTATGGCGTAATTTTCCAAGGGTAACATGGGATTTGACTCGATTCTGATGGGAGAATATGTGCAGAACGACCTAAGTGACGATACACACCGCCACAATACCCTTTCCTTAAGTGAATGGAAATACATGATCGATGGGTCAATTGCTCAAGCATGTCTTCAAGTCCAAAATGAATCATTTAGAAAAGATTTTCCTAAATATAAGAACTTATGTCATTTAAAATAACTATACGATGAAAAATTATATCTAAACATTTTTGTAGATGATGAAACTATTTCTTGTTCATTTATTTTTGTAAGTGATACAAGTTATCATTTTTACAATATACTTTTCAAAACATCCATTTCCGCGGAAGACAGACGGAGCCTTAAAATCCGTGAGCAATTGATTGAGTAATCTTTGCATCAATTTCCATGTTGGAGCAGTCCACTCATTGATCTCTTCATGTCGATTTACCTAACTATCAACAAAGTAGTTAGCCAAGCGAGGTATGGAGGATGCCTAAGATTCCGGCAACATATGCTCTTATAGAATGGCATTATGACATGCGTCTTCACAACAATGCATTTGTATTCATGGAATGACGTTATTGTGACAGACTCAACTTGACTAGAATACACTAGTCGGGATTCATAACAAAGTTAATAACATGCACGAGGAAAAAAAAAAAAAACGATATATGTACTTGTAGATAGAGACTATAGAAAATTTCAATTCGGCGCGACAAGACGAAGGGAGTTGGGCAAATGGTCGGAACGGACGAGGTTGACTTTTGTTCTTACCTTCCGCGTGAATTTTGCGATTCTGCGTTCCCTATGATATCGCGAACACGTGATGCCCCTTACATTCTCCTGTTCATGCCCTGTTTTTGGACCCTTGTCAATGTTCTCCGTCCCTAATTTAATGCCGATTTTCGGTGCTCCGGAATGGTCCTCGCCGGCTTATTTATTTGCTCGGTGGCACTTAAAAATTGTTAGGTCCCGATGATTCAAGAGTGGTTTTTTGGATTCTTTTCCGAAATCGACATCGGGTATTATAATGATTAGGATTTTGTCCCGACACGTGTAATCGGCGTTTTGAAAATTGGAATGGCTCTTGTTAAATATGCTTAATGGTTGTCCCAGTGGTGCTTGTTAACAAGACTCGTTAAAAAAAGTTTCAACCTTTTTGTTGGGTATCTGATGATTCGCGGTTTCTCCCGAGCTCGCCGGGCTGGCTTGAAACCTCGTATGGGCTGGGCTGGGCTGGGCTGAACTAAACGGTGCGAAACAAAGGAAGTCTCGTGAGCTTGACCTCGACAAGACCGTTTGATACGGGAGTCGGTAAACGAGGAACGAAGAAGGAAAACAGAGAACTCTGAGACTTCTATTCTCTCCTGGTCTAATTCCGAAGTAGAGTTTGGACAAGCATTTTATGGGCCGTGGGCCTAATGGGCCACGCAAAGTCAGCCCAATGAAAAGGAGAGCCCATGGGCAGCCGCCCAATCACGGCTGCCGGTCCGGGGCCTCGCTGGGTGGCGCCTTCGGCCTGAAGTCCACTGTATATAGCCCATGGCAAACCGACCGATGTTTTGAGCTTTGGGAGCTGGGATTTTTTCTTTTTAAATACCACTTATACATTTCCTTTTTTACCTAAAAACAAAAGCAATTCTCGGTGGGGCCATCTCCTCTTGATGTCATCAGACTTGGGCGGTTTGTCTTCTAAGCTTAATGAGACGAAAGGAGGCCCAACGAAAAAGGTTGGAAATTTCACACCAGGCCCGGCAACAATCGATCACCGGTAAAGATGATCATAGGCTTAGAGTCTATTTGGCAACCGACCAAATAGTATCTTATTTTTTTTTTTTATTCTATGGAACCAAAAAAGGATAAAAATGTGTTTTGTAACTTTTTTGTTAAAATCAAGGAGTATGAAAAAGTCGCTCTCTTGGGAACAATTTCATAATTAAAATCACTTTTTTTTTTTCTTTTCTTTTCCTTCTTCTTCTTCCTTTTGCTAGTCATTAGAGCTTCACCAATAAGGCGAGACTAACCTTGCGGTGGCCTGGCAAAGTCAAGCGCAGCCAAGGCAAGGCTCGGGCGACAAGGCTCGGCCTCGCTGCAGGGGCTAGGAACGCTTCGGCAAAGTCGTCGGCCCTTGTTGGCTAGTTGTTGAAAGAAGAAGAAAAAAAAAAAGCAAAGAAAAAGAAAAAGAAAAAATTAATAAAATTATTTCAAAATTAAAAGAAATTCTAAGTTACAAAAGAATTTTAGGATCATACCAAATATATTTCTATCTTGGGAACATAAATTTTAAATAATTACTAAATGTCTTCAAATGTTTAGAAGCTTCTCTAGGGAACAAGATAAAAAAAAAAACATTTATGAGTAGAAATTATTCCTAGAAATAGAATGGTTACTAAATAAGCCCTCAGTAGTTTGTGGGTGTCATACCCAACCTGAACCACAAGAACCTGAAGACTTTTTGGGCAAGTTTGGACATGGGCATAGCAAGAAAGCTTAGGGTAAGCCGAACCCGACCCCACTAGGGATTTTCTATATTGTAATTTCACGATGAGCTTGCTTGAGCAACAAGCTCGACTTGTGCCGCCCACTCATTGATCATTTCCTAATCTCTGGACATGTGTTTATAGGAAAAATCGTCCAAAAGTTTTAAAACTATTGTACTTTTTCCACCTTAGTCCTAAACCTTTTTAAATTTGCTAATTAAGTTCATCTCAACAATTTTGATCGAAATTTGCTAATATGGATGCCAGCCGCGTCATGTAGCATGACCGATACTAATGTGGACTTTTTAAAATAATTAATTACATTTTAAATTTTTTTTTTTGGGACACGGGCAAGGGCTACCAAGCTTTCACTTGGCCAAATCTAGAGAGGGTGTCGCGGCCTTCGCCTAAAGCTAGTGAGCAGTGTGACACCCTTGCCCAGAGTTGGCAAGGGTTTGCTGGCCACCCTCGCCGGCCCTCTCCAAACCACCCCCCCCAAAAAAAAGCAAAGAAAAGGAAAAAAACCATAAAATTCAAATAATAATTTGAAAATTATTTAAGAATGTCTATGTCAATACCCGGTCGTGCCAAGTGATGCACCTAGTGTCCACATCAATGAATTATAATCAAAATTGACTGAATGTATTCAATTAACAAGAAGTGAAAAAGTTTAGGACTCAATTTGCAAAATCGAAAGGTTTAGGATTGTTGAAAAAATGTCTCCAAATGATTTTGATGATGTCCAAACTATCTTTAGTATAATACTTACAATGATGTTTACATATGTTTGGACCAAATGACCATGTAACATCCATGGTAAGATCCATTGGAAAGAAGTTTGTAAAATGTCTTGATATGATTTTTCTATAAATAGTACCAATGGACCTAAAAGATTAGTGGTTGATAATGTTAGTGTCAAAGTTGTAAAGATCGGGTTGATGGTGCTATGACAACCATATACATTTGATGATATTTATTAGTTAGTAAACTAGCCATTGTGCTATTAGATTTGCATAGATGATACATATAGTCAGGTAGCTAGGTCGTTTGATAGGTTTGCCAGAGACTATAATGAGAAGATAGTAGTGGTTGTTACTTTTAGGTAGTTTGCAAAGGTTCAAGGAAAAAAGCCATATGGGTAGTTTCATCCACATATAGCAGCTCAACAGTAACCTAACGACTACTTACTTCTCCAATCCACCTTCAACAGATAGATTGAAGCTGGCTATAAAATAGAAGACCGTTTCAACGCACTCAAGGTTCGTGGCAAAGTCTCCCTTGATATAGTTGTCGTAGGCCAAGTTGCCTTTCTTGGCTGATTTGGTGGCGTAAGGTGCGGGCTTAACGAACGGCCCTTAGATAAACTCTGGTTGGTTGGATTGAATCCTGGACTAGCCATAAGCTTCATCCAAGCTAACTCCCTATTGCCATGTGACCGTTCGAGATCGGTCATATTTATATCGGGCATACGGTCGCATGTAGTTGAATCACGGCTATCCACGACCTGTGCATGATCGAGCGGAATCACCCGTGACCGGCACATGACCATTTGGACTGACCCATGATCGTCAATCGATCCGTAGTGGTCGTGACCATTTCTCGATCAATCCCGACAATCAGATAGTCATCCATCAACCGAACTGCTCGAGCCCATGATCGTGGTCATAGGATTGGTCCATGACCATTCCTTTGATCGATCCATAATCAGCATATGGCCAAATCCTAGAACGATCCATGGCTTATCCTTGCCACCGGGACACCGAATTTATAGCCATTTCTCGTAAGTTGAAACTAGGATGTCACAACAGGAAGGTTGGGCTTGGCTTCCCATACGTTCATAGGGCCTGGGATTGGCTTCCTCCCTTTGCGTCATACGCCAAGACCAACTCTATGTCTGTTGTCCTTGCTTGCTCTCACGTCTCGGTTCGTTCAAAATCTTTTGTCCGCTTCCTCTATTCACAGTAAGCAACTTACATGCCAGTAATACTAGGGGACATTGTGACGACGGACATGGTGGTCCCGTTCGTTCGCACATTGCTCGCCATCATCCTCTCCTTCTGGAGCCAGCCTGGCGACATGCTCAATGTCAAGGCCTAGTTCGTCGTTGTGCCCCACCGCGATTGTGAACTTCCCCAAGTATGAGGTGGCAGCGGTAGGGGATGGAGCAGAGGAGGCTGAGGTTGTCGGAGTGGTGGCACGAAGGGGAAATCATGACTGAAGAGAGGGAGTTGCCAAAGGGGAGATGGAGGGTATAGGGAGGGAGGACGCGGCAGAGGAGCGAAGAACCCAACCTCATGGACCTTTGTGTCGTTTGTGTCGTTGATAGAACGAAGGTTTCGTCAAGGGAGAGAGAGAGAGAGAGAGAGAGAGAGAGAGAGAGAGATGAGAGTGGTGAGTGAACAACAAGAGTGCTTGGGTTTCATCGAGGTCCATGAAAGTGTGAGATGAAGATAGAAATGCAAGGGAAGAGGAAGAGAGAGAGAGAGAGGGGGATAATAGTGAGAGTGAGGGGAGAAAGAGTGTGTTCGCGAAGGGAAGAGGATGGAGAAGAAGAAGCCAAAAAAATAAAGCAAAATAAGGGAGAGAGAGAGATGACATGACGGGGATATAGATAAAATAAAGAGTGCGAGAGAAGAGAAACAAAAGAAAACAAAGCAATAAGTGGAGAGAGAGAGAGAGAGACTGTGTCGAAGGGAAGAAGAAGAAAAGAAAATGAGAGAGCATAATAAAATGGAAAGAGTGCGAGGGAGGAGGAAGAGAGAAAATAAAAGTAGAAAAGAGAGAGAGAATGAGAGCAATGAGTGGACAGCGAAAGTGCAAGGGTTTCATCAAGGATCCATGAGAGAGGGGGAGACGGAGTGAGCGAGAGGAGAGCAGTGAGCGAGCGAACAACAAAAATGAGGACAAATAGAATGCGAGCAAAGAGGACGACATAGAGAATAAATCAAAATAGGGAAAGAGAGAGGAGAGGAGAGCAGTAAGTAAATAGTAAAAGTGTAGATTTCGTTGAAAGTCCATAAAAGAGAGAGATGAAGATAGAGTTGAGTGAGGGAGAGCAGCGAGTGAACGATAAGAGCGAGGAGAATGAGAGATTGTACGAAGAAGAAAAAGGGCAAGAGAAGAGACTGCAAGGGAAGAGGAAGACAAAGGGAATAAAACAGAAAATATATGGGTCTTCTCAAGGGTCCATGAAAGAGATAAATGAAGATTAGATAGTGTGAGAGGAAAGCAGCGAGAGTGAGTGGATGGTAAGAGTGCAAAGGTTTCGTCGAGGGTCCATGAAATAGAGACAGATGAAGATAGTGCGAGGGAAGAGGAAGAGAGAAAATTGAGAGAGAGTAGTGAGTGAAGAGTGACGGTGCGGGGATTTTGCTGAGGGTCCATCAAAGAGAGAAATGAAGATAAGAGAGCGCAAGCAAAGATAAAGAGAGAATAAAGAAGAACATGGAAAGAGAGAGAGAACAATCGATGAATGACGAGAGCGAGGGGGAACAACCCAAAAAGAAGAAGAGGAAACCCGAAATCCGGCTCAAATCGAACCAAACCATCAAATTACTCAAATTTCTTTACTTATTACATCACTTGAATAAAAAAGGTTTATTTATTTATTTATTTATTTTTATAGATTAATTCGAGTATTTTTAACATCCCTAGCAACTATGAACGTTCCATAATGCTTTTGAAAGTTCTAGTCTACAAAATGATTCTCATTATTCTTTTACCAACCAGCCTTACAGCATCTCGTTGGCAAATACATGTTTTGTAATCAAATTGATTCCCAGGTTTGGAGAAGGGGACAATAACCTACGACAATATTTTCCCCCAAAAAAAAATTAAAAATAGAAATCCTTTGAAATTGGTAGTCCACATCACAAGTGTGAACAGAGCAAAGATCCCCCATACCTAGTTCTGTCGTATTTTAATTGGCAACCGGCACATTTGAGTTTTGAGAAGAAAGTTCCACATCACATGTGAAAACATAAAATGTGTAAAGACAAAAGGAACGAAAGAGTCATAAACGGTTCGTAGAATTCAAATGGACGATTTTAATATCTAAATCAAGAAACGAAAACAGTATAAATATTGAAATAATATATACGTGTGTATATTTGCGTTATTTTCTTGTATTCATTCTATGAACTCCCAAAATTCCTGAACATTACGTGGACGATGACACCATTTAACGAAATAAATCAACATGTTGCTCGCTGAACCTTGACGTGCTCGTTCTTTCTAGCAATGTAGAGCAGACAATCTTCGGGATCAGCAATGACGTCATGATGATGTTGACGCTTACGTTTCCAAGTTTCTGGTGGTGGAGCTGTCAACCCAAAATTTTGGCACTGACTTGATTTCCCATTGTACCTGTCCTTCCTCTGCGAAACAATACATCCTCGTCGCCGTTCAAGATTGGAAGGTCGATTGAAGTCCTATTACGAATATAGTAAGAAGCTCCGGTCGAGTCGACCCTCCCGTGATCTTGTGCTTGGAGAAAATTTATCGATGATCTTATTGGCCATTTGATTTAGAACATGTTGGAGCCGATCATTCAGTTCGAGCGCCGTCAATTTTATCGGGATTTTGCATGCGGTATCGTAGTCTCGGGTTCAAAAGATCGGCCGTGGCGTATCCTCTCCATTGATTGTGGGTTCGTGAAATTAGTAGGGTATCGGTCTTTAATTATCAAGTGCTCGAGCTATCCTATGAAACGTACTAGATTAACATGATTAAATTAGGAAGGAAGTTCAAAATAGATCTCAATAATGAACTTGATGTGGCAAAAGGATGGACGAAAAAAGAAAATTTGTGAAGAATTTGAAGATGATATCCTCTTTAGAGGTTTGACAAGTCAAGAAATCCAATTAACTCTAATTAGATTATGCGACATGTCATCATTAGTGACCCGACCAGGAAAATCTTATAAGTTCAAAACATTTGATCCACCCTTCTATAATGGATGAGAAGACAAAATACTTTCATGATGTAGAAAATGCAACATGATCATTGAAGATACGATGCTTCCTTTAATAGGCTGGATACTTGCAACCATAGTAAATCCATCCACCTATTGTCTTTGATTAGATTGCACATCCAGACCATTTTGTGAACAAACTTCCAAGTAGCCCGTGTCTTAGATATTCGCTATATTATGTTGAAAGATGTCGCGATTTTCGTATTTAATACGGATGTGGTGACAAGTTTAGTTTTGTGATGATTAAATAGTTATATTTCAAACACGAGAGAAATTTTCCAAAAAAAAAGAAAAAATTGAAAATGAAAGCATCTCACCTGCTAAAAATAAAATAAAAAATCCAACATTCCTTCATCGGTCTAAAACTCTTCCGGTCCAAAAGGGCAGTTAAAAATAGCTCATCGGTTCTCATCCTTTTCCTATTTCTTTTCATTTCCTTTCATCTAATAAAAGCAAATCCAATCAACACTAGCAACCGATGGTCCGAACATAATTCAAGGTCAACCAATCACGGCGATGTCGTGGCGATCGCGCCCCCCGGCGAGCTACGGACGGCTGCTGGCCCGCCACGTGGCGGGGATTCCGTTCACACTGTCCGATTTCCCACGGGGGACAGCCAATGAGAGGGCCGCCAGTCGCCCTATATATATGCGTCCGACGAAGTCACGATTTTCCTGCAATTTTATATTTCTCTCACTCTCATCTGCTCTATCTTCTTCTCGATCTTCCCATCGATATCGATCCTCGGTTCCCCATCAATGGCGGAGAAGAGCTTCGAGTACGTGATCGTCGGCGGTGGCGTCGCCGCTGTGAGTTGGTTCCTCCTCCCTCGTCTCCTCCTCCTCCTCCTCCGCCGCCGCCGTCGTCTGTATCGACGCGCGCGCTCGTGCTGTTTTTTCCCCCGTCGTTCCGCGCCTTGGCTGGCTCCGGCGCTTTTGCCTTGGAAAGAGTCGGCCCGGAAACTCGGTCCTGAGCCCGGCTCGGTGTTCCTGGATCTCGATTTTGGCGGATCGGGTCGTCGGGCGGGGTTAATCGGTCTCGATTGACTCGGTCGTATGCTTAGCTTGTCGATAGACGGTCGTGTCGGGGGGAGATGGTTTTGTGATGTAGGTCTCGTTGGCGTGACTGTTTGAAGCGCTGCTGTATGCTCTGGGGAGGGGAGTTTGGGATTGAGTGATCGGTTTGCGTTTTCGAGATCTGAATTGGTGGGGTTTTGTGGGAAGTGCGGGGCGGGATTCGAGTGACATTGCGTCTCTGTTCATCTGCGGTTGCGTTTCTTTGGATGCTGACGTTTAGTAGCGAAGACGAGGCGACTAATGTGAATTTTGCTTGGTCGTTGTGCCTGGATAATAAATTGGTGCCGTTTTGCAGGGGTACGCAGCCAGAGAGTTTGCCAAGCAGGGGCTTAATCCGGGCGAGCTCGCGATCATTTCCAAAGAAGCCGTAAGCTTTTCTCTCTTGAATTGTGAATCGTGTGCATTTTTTTCTGCTGCTGCCGATGGAGTGGGTGAGTAACTGGTAGTGGTAGTACTCTTTAAAGGTGAAATAACATCGGCAGGTTTTTCTTTTTTTTTTTTTTTTTTTTAATTGTCCATTTGACTATTGTGTCAGTGTCTTCATCCCTTTTCTGGTGGAGGTTCTGTAGTTTATTGAGAACTAGCCCATGTGTTGGGCGTCATAGTTCTCCATGCTTTGATGGTTTAAAACTCATTGTTCATACTCTATCTATGCTGTACTGCAGGTGGCCCCTTATGAACGCCCTGCACTCAGCAAAGCATATCTCTTTCCAGAGGGTTAGTGTTGGGCTCATCCTTTTTGTCAATTTGACATGCTAACCAATGATAAAATAGTGCTATTAACAATCTTGATGCGCTACTGTTGGTTGTACACAAGGAACGTAATCCAATGGCAGAGAGCCATTGTTTTCTTTAAATTCGTAATTATATGTGGATCACATATCTACCGTTTTTGAATTGTCCATCAGACATTGTTTTTTATTTCAAATTTTAGGCATCTTCATGTCTGTAAGCAGCTTTCTAAAGTTCTGTAGTAAATGACCTTGAATTTTAGAAAATCACACTAGCAATTTGGTCAACACTCACACATAATGCGGTAATTTTTGGAAATATTTTGATATGCAACTTATGTACTTTACATGGAGTGTAACTTAATGACACGCTGATGTTGTTTCCTTCAGAATCATAAATTTATGTTGGTATGCGTCTACTATCTCTAAATGGATTAACATTGTTTTCTTCAAATTTATTGGCATTTTCACATTAGAATGGATATCAGAAAATTCAAGCAATATTGTGAAGCACGCTTTCAACTCCATAGGGTAGACACTCTAAAACAATATAAGGATGTGTCTGGAGTGACTTTACCATTTTACTATCTGTTTTTTTCAATTAGTGAGGGTATGCACCCCTACCTTGTTTTAAACTTAAGTACCTGAAACTTTTATAATAAATAAATGTTGACACGTAGATTCCCATTTAAATTATTCATTATCTTTTAAAAAACTGTTTGGATTTTTGCAGAAAGAGAAGAAAAAAATAACTTTTTGTTTTTCATAAGTCTAAACAAACAGGCCCGATATTGAGATGATATATTGATAATAGTTGAACTCCCATCTCTTCAAATATAATAGTGGCTGAGCCTTCCCTCCCCCAGGTTTTGCACGACTCCCAGGGTTCCATTGCTGTGTTGGAGGTGGTGGTGAGAGACTGCTTCCTGAGTGGTACAAAGAGAAAGGTAATGCTCTTTTTCTTACTTTCTTCCCTGGTCACTTGACAGAGCATCAATTTTGCTTCCTTCAATCTACATCATTGGATAAACATCATTCTCAAAGTAGTCACATGTATTTCTGTATGGATGATTGCAGGAATAGAATTGATTCTTAGCACAGAGATCGTGAAAGCAGATCTTGCTGCTAAGACTCTTCTAAGCGCAGCTGGAGAGATCTTCAAGTATCATATTTTGATCATTGCGACTGGTTCATCAGTACGTATATTTTCTTTGAAGCTCCTAGCTCTCTGCTGTCCTCTGGGCGGAGAGACTGATATGCCAACCCGATGTTGTAGGTGATTAAGTTGACAGATTTTGGTGTTCAAGGAGCTGATGCCAAATACATCTCCTACTTGAGAGATATTGATGATGCCGATAAGCTAATTGAAGCCATCAAAGCTAAAAAGAATGGAAAATGTGTCATAGTCGGTGGAGGATACATAGGACTTGAGCTTGGTGCAGTTATGAAAATGAACAATTTTGACGTCAGTATGGTTTATCCTGAACCATGGTGCAGTAAGTATACATAAAGGCTCTATAAACAATCATTTGGTTTCATGGCAAGTTATTTTTGGTGAATTCCACCCTAAAATAGATGATTATTGCAGTGCCTCGTCTTTTTACCGCTGGTATAGCTTCCTTCTACGAGGGCTATTATGCTAACAAAGGAATCAAAATTATAAAGGGAACAGTTGCTGTTGGATTTACTGCTGATGCTAATGGAGAGGCATGTTCTCAAATCTTTCAATTTTGCTTTCCAGCAGTTTCCATGTAATTTGGTATTTTTAACTCCAAGAGGTATTTTTTTTTCCATTGTCCAGGTAAAAGATGTGAAACTCAAGGATGGCAGGGTCTTGGAAGCTGACATTGTGGTGGTTGGTGTTGGCGGTAGGCCCCTCACTACACTTTTCAAAGGGCAAGTTGAAGAGGAGAAAGGTGGAATTAAGGTTAGTGGGGCCTTGATTTTTTACATTACTTAGTCATACTATCCATAGAGATTCAGTCTCAGGGCTTATGAGTGCAATGCGCCCAATTCAATGTTTGAAGGAAGATATATATGTCTGTTCTGGGTGTAAAAGGGAATGGATCATCTAAATAAAGTGCGAAAGCATTATGTGCTGATAGGCATTGGTAGTTCTGGCCATGAAACAGCGCATGTCTCTTAATCATCCATGGGGCAGCTTAATCAGTGTGTTTTGTCCAACATTCTGGGCTTATGCTGAAGCAAGAATATAGACTTATTATGTTGATGATTTTTTATTGATTGCAGACTGATGCGTTCTTTAAAACGAGTGTGCCTGATGTATATGCTGTTGGAGATGTTGCTACTTTCCCATTGAAGTTGTTTGGTGAAATGAGGAGAGTTGAACATGTCGACCATGCTCGTAAATCAGCTGAGCAGGCTGTAAAGGTACAGGCTCTCTCTCATGTTCAAGTATTTTATTTCAGTTTGAAGTATGGATAACCAATATGGACATCTCTATGGTTTAAGTATTTTTGCTTTGGTTTCAAGTGTGGAAAAACGAATGGTTTCTATTGTTATTCATCTTGGTATGTGAACTCAGGAACCAAGATGATTTCCTCAGGTTTTATCCTCATATTTGGAAAAGAGCATTCCTTCGACTTCTCAACCACATCTCATGATTCTGTTATAAATAGACGATGTCAGTGCAAGTCTTGACCCATACTATTTCCTTATGCAGGCCATTATGGGAGGCAAGGATGGAAAACCAATTGATGAGTATGATTACCTTCCGTACTTCTATTCTCGTTCTTTTGATCTCTCATGGCAGTTCTATGGTGATAATGTTGGGGATACGGTGCTTTTCGGAGACAACAATCCTACATCACCGAAGCCAAAATTCGGATCTTATTGGGTCAAAGATGGTAAGGTTGTTGGAGCTTTTCTTGAAGGTGGAAACCCAGAAGAGAACAAGGCCATTGCCAAAATTGCAAAGCTCCAACCTCCGGTTGAAAGTTTGGAGAAATTGAAGGATGAAGGGCTTACCTTTGCGTGTAAGATGTGAAGCTTATGCTGAGGAGGGTTGTTTGATTTGAGGGCTAACTAGTGGATTCTATAGCGGATCAGTGTATTTTAATAATAATGTTGGCTTTCTGTTAAGTGTGGACAAACACGAGGGCTTTGGCTTGCATTTGTTAATACGGATGTTTGTCTCTTTTATCCAGTAAAACTTTGTTGCTTATTCATGTTCTCTCTCTCACGCACGCACGCACGCACGCGCACAATTAAATCTATTAGATGAGACAGTCCTCTCTATGAAAGATATTTCAGAATCCCCATGTAGATTAGATGATTTTTTCTTGATACCTAATATTTTAGAGTTTCCAATTGACCTAGGAAGAAGATGGGCACCGACTATGGTTGGTGCTATTAGAAGAAACTATCCAAAGTTGATACGCTGTATGCTACTTTGAGATTAGATGGGGATGTTAAAATCTGTAAGTGAAGAGCCCTTGAGGTGTATTTTTTCCATCTTGTTTGGATGTTGGATAATGTCTAACCTAGATGATTTTCCATTATTCAAGTGTGCTAATTGTGTATAAATACCCGCTTTTGTAAATAACATGCATCAATGCATTGTATACCATAAACCTTTTATATATAAATTTAAGTAAGCATCGACAATGCATAATCATAGGTGTTAAATGTGTCTCTCTTTCGAATGCGAATGCGAAAAACTGGCTAGATTTTTCTTAACTTGAAATTCAACCTTGGCTTTTTTCCATTATTTAAGCGTTTTAATTGTGTATGAATACCCTGCTTCTATGAAGACTATGCATCAACGCATTCCATATCAGAAACCTTTTTTCTGCAAATTTAAGTAAGCATTGATGATGCACAATCTTAAATGCTCAAATGTGCCTTTCTTTCAAATGCAAAAATTGGCTAAAATTTTTTGACCTAAGTTTCAACCTAACTTTTTTTCCGTTATTCAAGTGTGTTAATTGTGTATGAATATCCCGCTTTTGTTAACACCATGCATCATCAATGCATTCTATACTCGAAACGTTTTATGTGCAAATTTAAGTAGGCACTGGTGATGCACAACCTTAGTTCTTAAATGAGTATTTCTACTGAATGCAAAAACTGGCTAGATTTTTCTTAACTTGAATTTCAACCATGACTTTTTTCCATTATTTAAGCGTGTTAATTGTGTTTAAATACATCGCTTCTATTAGCACTATGCATCAACGCATTCCATACTCAAAACCTTTTATTTGCAAATTTAAGTAAGCATCAATGATGCACAATCTTAGGTGCTAAATGCCCCTTTCTTTTGAATGCAAAAACTGACTAGAATTTTCTTGACCTGAATTTCAACCATAACTTTTTTCCATTATTCAAGTGTGTTAATTGTGTATAAATACCTTGCTTTGGTTAACATTCTATACTTGAAACCTTTTATCTGCAAATATAAGTAAGCATCGACAATGTACAATCTTAGGTCTTGAATGCACCTTTCTTTTGAATGCAAAAACTTGCTAGATTTTTCTTGACTTGAATTTCAACCATAACTTTTTTCCATTATTCAAGTGTGTTAATTGTGTATGAATACCCCGCTTCTGTTAACACTATGCATCAATGCATTCTATACTCTAAACCTTTTATCTTCAAATTCAAGAAAGCATCGACTATGCATAATCTTAGGTGTTGAATGCGCCTTTCTTTTAGTGTGAAAATTAGCTAGATTTTTTTGACCTGAGTTTCAACCAGACTAGTTATGGAAGACACCCGTTTGGTTGTTTAGTTTTGGCATCATGCATCGCCTTACTTTCTAGCACATCGATGAGTGGGATCAGAGATACGAACAACAGCACTGTATCATGGTGTTCCTTGCTCAAATCATCTGGATTTTCTCTTTGTAAACTGTCAATTGCAATATCAAACGATGAAAGGGCAAAAAGAAGAACAAACTAGGTTCTCACTGCACTCTGGCGTTAGCCTAGTTGAAACTATCATCTTCCTACCAAGACCTCGCTCATTTCCTTCCCCGAACCTGGAAAAAGCCAAATCCTGATTGAACCGGGGTCTTCCAAAATTGCTTATTGCAGGCACAATCAATATCCCGAGGCTGGTCCGATCCATGATTGGATCGGATAGTTGCATTTGAAGGAATTTAAGCCGCTGAGATGAGCAAAGATATCTGAGGAATCCATCTCCTCCTTCACTGCAACCTGTTGCCAAGTGATAAGTGTTACGAAAGTAAATCACAATACAAGATGACAAATCAATGAAAACCAGTGATGATGTCTTAATTCGCAGCAATGCTAGCTTGCGACGGTCATAGAAAAGTCTTACTTCATCCTCATCGTCATCATCATGGGTGCTAGAAGAAGGCCTAGATGCCTCTCCAAGCTCATCGTTCTTCGCGAATCTTCCTCTCACCCGAGGACGACTATCTGCTAGAGTTTTGCGACAAGCATACTGCGTATAAACAGTACGATTGAGTTATTTGCCAAGGCAAAGACGCTGATTATACTGATATGTGGGAGAGGGAGGACCTTGATTTTCTTGCTGAAGTTCCTTTCATTCCTTTTCTTCATGTACCTATGGATCTTCTCTTTCCTTTCCTCAGTGGAGAGCTTCCCCACTTTATATGATGAGTCCTCAAAGCTTGAAACCTCTGTCGCTAATGGTGAAGAAGAGCTTGCCGGGCCATTAACCAGCTTTTGACTTTCAATATTAAGTGCCTTCATCGCAAAAAAGAAAACTAACTTTCGGGCCACAAAGTCTGTGAAATAGATCAATCATTTGCAGAAAATCTACTGCTTCTCTCTTTGAAAGTTTTTTTGTGACTTACAAAGAGCTATAGAAACGTGTGATTAAGGGGCTTCAAATTCGAAGCTATAATTGCTAATCGTTAACCATTTTCAGTAAGTCTCACTCGAACAATAAGGAGGAGGAAAAAAACATTCTAGTACCTGTATGTCGCCTGGATTGATCAGCATCTGTTGGTTTGGGTTTGGGTAATAAATCCCAGTGCTATCTCCCCGAAAATCCAGCTCTGGTGCTTGGAGTTCAAGAAGACTTCCCATGTACATCCCAGAAGTGTCGCCACATAAGGAAGCACTCAAATGCCCAGGCAGAGTACTATATGTCCCACAGTTGTTTGGGCCTAGAAAAGCGCAAGTAGCTGATGGCCGGCTCAAAGGGATATAAGATGGGACCGAAGATAGGCAGTCTTCGACGATCGAGGGCATAGCTGGGCGCAGGATTGCTCCTGCTTGGTTGGTCAACGGCGGTGGGTACGGGGAAATAACCCTGTTAACGATGTGATCGGGTAACGGGATTTCAGGTTGTGCTGGAGAGAAGTCAAATTGATGCTCTTGTTGAGTGGAGCTGGGGAATGGAGGGACATAAAAGGGAGGGGAGGTGGAGAAGTCGATTGAGGCGGAGATATCATCGACTTCATCAACCATGGGATCGTCAAAGATCGTCGAGAAATTGGAATTGCCGTTATGAGCTATGTTTGTGGAGATGTTATTGCTGTCGGATAGATCTGTGATCAATGTGTTGTTGTTGACATTGCCATTGCCATTGCAGTCTTGAAAATTGTTGATGCTTTCAGTGTCGAGAGGCAAGCAAAGTTGAGGGCTGAAGGTGTTGTCTTCATAGCAACGATTTGAGCATGAGGTGGTCTCAGGAGTCTGTATGATTTCGCCTCCTAATAACTCTGCCTCACAATACTCAAGTAACTGAGGATTTAGAGGGCTTGAAAGCTCTTCCTGCATAATTAGTGTAAAGCAAAATCAATTATTTCTCTAAAACAGTTAATAACATATGAATTAGGATCCTCTGTAGTTCTCTTATTATGGTCATTATTTTTGGATGCGGGTCATCATCAAGGTAGTGGATTTACCTAATGTCATTAATTAACCATATGTTTTAGGCATTGCGCTCGTGCATGGGCTTAAAAAAGGAGGATAGCTGGTGCATTTTGAGACTAATTAGGAATCATACACTGCTACTAAAAGTAACAAGCAAAAATAAAACAGATAAGAAAGGTATCAAGAGTGGTTATGTAGAACTTATGGGATATGCTGTAAAAAACTGCGCTTTTCTTTTGGCTGACTTATGAAATCCACTACTTAATACGTCCTAGACGGTACATAGATATGAAGACTCCGTCATACTACGAGTGGAATATCGACGTGCACCTATTGGACTTGTCCATTTCACGGTAAGTACTAGTTAATCCTAACTCAAACAAGCTCAACAAGAGAAAGCTTGAAGAAGAAGCATTGGCAGCTACCCAACCCAAAGTAGCAAAGAATGAGTGGAATCAACTAAACTAAGCCTCTGGGTGGCGATTGTGATCCTTGGAAAATGACATATAATGGGAATACACAACTACGAAACATCGTTATCGAATTGAAGCTAAAAGGAAACGTGATCAAACTCATCACTTGACCGGTTTCTGCAGATAGATGATCCCATTATTCCTTCATTCTACTTGCCCATCTAGGTTATGTCAGAATCATTAATGGCATCTATGCATGTTCTTGATACTCGCTAAATGTTTGTAAAGGTCGTGAATAATTTGCCGATGAGCATGAGAACTTGGACCCGTATTATTAAGTTCAGATTCCTCCTTGACGTGTGTTACTTGACAAGAAAATTCAGAAGACTGAAAATTCCGTCAAGACTCAAAAAGGAAGATAGCAACTCGCAATGCTTAAGGTAAGAGAAACGCTACCGAGAACATCGATAATGAAGAATAAGGTTAGCTCATGAATAGCGACTCGTTTCTTTATTTCTGTGCACAAGGAAGCTATTTTAGCATCGGAAAAGCTATGTGCATGTAACAACCTACTTTTCGTGAAAGCTGGAGCGGCCCTTTATGAGCCAGTTTTTATGGTATCTGTGACATATCCTTTGCAAATATCAAACCAAATAGGGAAACCTAAGCCATGTTCGAAATTAAGACGACCGAATCATCAGAAAATTTATGGAAGTTGCTGGGTTTTCTCATCGATGTTCATGTTATTTCCAGAAGGAAACAAGGAATCAACAATGCATGCATGCATATGCATTAACAACAAAAGAAAAAGTTCAAAAGTTTCGGATATGTTACGATCGGAAGTTGCACTAGTTCTGGATCGCGAATCACGTCCTCGATCATCTTCCTTTCCCCTTTGCAAGCTCGAACCGAGAGAGACTCACTTTCTAGGCAGCAACAAATAACATCCTCAGCAAGAAAAGCTCATTGAAACAGATCAAAGGTAGAGAAAATAGGGTTTCCACAGAGAGAGAGAGAGAGAGAGAGAGAGAGAAGAGAGAGATGTGTTTGAAGCTTTGCAATGATATGGTGTGAAGAGAGAGGGAAGGTTGTAGATAGCTAAGAAAATGGAAGGATTGGGTTGTCAAGCTCCTGCTATATATAGGGCATTGGGGGTTGTCCATACTTAGTTGTCAACTTGGCTAATCGTTTGTGTCAACCCGAAATTGAAGGCTCACCGCATTTCTTCCCAACTCTTTCCTCGCTGACGTGGCGAGAGCACGATGTGGCATGCACAATGTCTAGCCTTGACGGCGTTCGCGAATAAAGTCATCATTAGGGTCTCAATTCTTCACGTCCTTCTTTTTACATGACGTCATATTTATACCACTAAAATCGTTAGTTTCTCAACGATGAGATCATATTAAAGTATTTCACATGATTATGTATGTGAGAGACAGACTTATATGCCTCTCGCCCCACTAATTTTTCCTAATAATATGAATGAATTAAGGGTTTTTAAGCAATGCTAAATAATTTCTTTCTAAAATAAGCTTTGCTCCCAGTAATTTTCAAAAGATATTGCAGTTAGGCAGAGATTACATATTTTCGTTTCACAATGCCCTCACAAATCAACTGAACTTAAATGTGTAGCAACTTACGATTTGCTTAGGATAAATCAAACCTAAAAACTACTAATATCTAGCGGACTTTTTAGGCTTAAGATCACTATTTTAGTTAATAAAACATATACACTTGATTTTCTTGTGATCTGTTATTAATTAATTTTGACCCCAATTAAGAAATTTTTCCAAAGTTGTCTCTGATGTATATACCGTATACCACGTTCATTTAGTGTTATTCTATCCGATAGCTTAGGTATTCGATTTGACTTCTAACGTATTAAAATGCGTCTAGTCTCATCTAAATAATTAATTTGACATAACAAAAATGAGTTAAAGAGCAATTAGTACCCTCCTTTTTTGTACCCAACTTTTGGAAAATTATAGTGGTCCACTTAGCGGAAGAGATTTTCGAAAACTCAAAATTACAAATTTTATAGGAAAAGAATCAGTTGCTGAAAATCAAATAAAGAAAAGAAAGAGTAGTCAATTAATGACGAAATGTTCGCAACTTCCCCAATGATAGTAACTACTGTTGTTGAAAATCTGTGGTTAAATTGCGTAGTTTGCGCATAAAAATTAATATACCCGAGCACGTTGCTAGTTTGAACTACGATTTCGGGGGTGAAATGAAACGACAAGAAAAGAGGCATTGCTTATTTTAAATCTCAGTCACAAGGAAATCTTCTAATAATAATGATGAAAGGTTTAAATTGAGGATATGTAGGTATGCAATAGTAAGATGATTTTGACCCTACAAATCTAGATAAACTCATTAAAATATGCAAATTAAATAAATATATAAATAAATAAAGGGCTGAGCATGGCCAAATTTGGAAATGGAAGCGATCGGAAAGAAAATAGTCTAAGGTCGCCATAGAACACGGCATCTAGAGCATTTTACAAAGTGATATTCTCATTATTGAGAATGTTTTGAAGAAGATAAGCATGAGAGAGGAGTTGCTAGATTCTCGTTAAGTCATGAAGATGATTGACATGAAAATAACCTAAAAGTTCTCCTGGCTAAGGTGATGGTGATGGTTTAGAAGTGGCAACTAGGGTTTCTTTTTTGTGTTTGAACTTTTATTGGGTATGCTCGTTGCAAGCACGCGACGCACCGACGAAATATAAAATCTTTATTTTTTAATCAAATAATGTAAAAAATAAATATTATTATTCGGTCTACTATTGGTGAAGAGTAATGTATCATCCATTCAACAGTATATATATCTATATCAACAATTGATTAAAAGAATTGGGCGAATGTTTCATTTCCTAATGAGAATAGCAACAAATGGACACAAGGTAAATTGTGAGTGGCTTGTGAAAATTAACTAGACCCAATTATGTAACTCACAATAGAGAGTGAATCGTATAAAATTTTCAATCAAATGATCAAGTTTTTGATTATGTGGTGTCAATGTGGAAGTCTTGACTTATGTATGTAACAAAAATTGACCTCCCAAAATGGCATCGAACCACAGTAAAATTATGGTAGCCGTTAGATCAAGCAGATCTAAAGCAAGGTTTGCTAGATCCAAGGGTGATCCAAGAACCGTGATCGACTATCTACAAATGCACCCAATTCATATGATGAAATAATGGTTTTGAACTTTCTATCACCAATAATTGATTCCGTAGGATGTGTGGGTTGTATCACACGGCATTGATAATTAGCTGATTTTCTCCATAGATTGCGACCTATATAATCATGTTCTATGCTTTTCAATTTGTCATTCGAGTAAAAGGGATTGATTTGTTTCTACTAATAATAAAAATGCTGAAAAGGGAGTTTGTCCTTTATACTTATTCAAGACACGCGCCATCAATTTCATAATTGAGTTATGGCACTTAAAAGAACAAAATAATTTACCCACAAACTTAAATTCTATGAATAGAATTTACCCACAAACTTAATTAGAATAGAAGACCAAGCAATTTGAATGGAACCAAAACAAACAAAAGAATTTACCCACAAACTTAATTCATAGAATAGAAGACCAAGCAATTTGAATGGAACCAAAACAAACAAAAGAATTTACCCACAAACTTAATTCATAGAATAAAAGACCAAGCAATTTGAATGGAACCAAAACAAACAAAAGAATTTACCCACAAACTTAATTCATAGAATAGAAGACCAAGCAATTTGAATGGAACCAAAACAAACAAAAGAATTTACCCACAAACTTAATTCATAGAATAAAAGAATGGACCAAAAGAATTTACCCACAAACTTAATTCGAATATTTGAATGGAACCAAAACAAAACAAAGCAAACTTAATTCTGGGTATGAATGGAACCAAAACAAAGCCACTGGGTCGATCAGATTAGGTGATTAGATAGATGCCTCTCATGTGCAATGTCAGTTTGAGAACGACCTCCATGAATTCGTATGAAAAAATGTCAGTGAGCCGGACCTCAAACCATTGAAACCCTTTTTCAATTACAGAATGATAGAGACAAAACTTAAATGAATTGACCAGAAGAAAGAAAAGGAAAAGGAAAGAAAAAGCGAAAAGCGTGGTGAAGAATAAAAGATAATGCATTTTCCCCACGCCGAATACACGGAAAGGCGAAAGAATATATATATATATCCGGCCAATGCATTTTCTTGGAGGCTCCCACCGCCACTTCCATTCGGGTATGAATAAACTTATGGAACCCTAAGTTCAATCTCCTTTCGAGTGTCGTGAATACTCTTGTCCTTGCGAAGATTGAAATGACTACCTTGAAAGGGCCACCAAACCAAGATAAATTTTGTGGCTTGTACTCGAAGTTCCAATTTGTGGTTCTGATAAGAATAAAAGGACATGATGCCCTGACTTTTTAGGTGTGCCACATCGATAATTTGGGATAAAATGGACTGTTGCAAAAAAAAAAAAAAAAAAAAGCAAACATAAAAGTTAATAAAATGATGGAACGAATTGGACACCCGATGATTAATGCGGATTAGTTGATATGGAGAGCAATATAGGATTTCAATATAGACCAAATAGTATAAATAAATTACAATCACACTTGAATTAGTCAAGTACTCTTATTGTCTATCTATTCACATAGTAATCCCTTAATTTCATAGGGTAATACACGAGTTCTTTCATTAACTCTGAAATGCTTTTAATTTTTCGATGGATGTAATGCAACAAACACTTGCACAACCGCGGAAGTGAATAACAAACCCATAAACAAAGTACATGAGGAAACCAAAAGGCCAAACTTCAGTCAAATATACCAAGTCGGTCATCGAAGCCCACTTTTGACTTTCCTTATTCTGGTCAGTTTCGTTCAATGAGTTCAAGCTCGAAATATAATCTTAACACGGACCATATGCATTTTCAATGATGAAGTAATTGGAACGTTTGTCCACGGTGAAGAGATGAATTGCACGACCTCTGATACACACCTTATAAAGGGTACATAGTATGACTATATGGGAGAACCCACATAGCTATTAGCTAGCTGCCCTTGACATGAAAATTCTCGTTGGCACAACTCTTCTCCTTGTCATCACCCCCGTAGTACTTCTAAATTGACTTTAAAAGGCACACAAGGTAAGCATAATTTATTGAGGCACCGATAAGTGTCTCCATTCTTGTCGATTCAAACTTTTTTTTAGTAAGACTCCTTTTTTGAAAGGTACAAAAACCATGCTTCTTAGAAAGAGCAACAAAATCAAACCCCATATCGAGCAATTCTATTGACATTTTCATGTCCACGATTCAGAGATCCTTACTCATGTGACCTAACAGCGCTGATGTTCGTTGAATTATCACAAAGACAGATAGATTACCCTTGTCATCCGCCTAATTTTACCCATGTTGGACAATTTCCACATTATTAATGTTCATAATGCATCCCTGTCCTCCACTTCTTTGGAAACGTCATTTCCCTTTCTGTAAAGAGGCTTTTATTACGTGACAAGCCAGTCGCAATATTCCATTCTTTGGATAGCGAAGCACGAGTGCCTAGCTTTCCGTGTTTGCTGTGAACCCCTTCTTTGCAAGCAGGATAAATCACCACCCTTTTTTGGAGCCTATTTAGATATTTTCTCACTTTTCAAGGAAGGATTATTGCACGGATTTAAGCCTAAGGTACCAAACATTGATTAATATTGTCGGGCTAAATGTTAAACATTGGTCATGCTTGAGAGCATGCTTTGGTTGAACTGCTTTGGTTCTACATTAGAAGTCAATCAAAGGGCGGTATTTGCAACTTGTTTTTTTTATTTATTTATGGTAATGTAAATAAAAACTAGATAATGCAAGGGCTCCCAACCAAGTAACTTTTACTGGAAGTAGATTGCTTTTTAGGGTTTTGAGAGTTGAGTTCATGCTCTATAACATTTTATTAAATTTATGCTCGTTTTCTTTCTTTTCCTTGACTCTGAGTAAAATTTCATGAATAAAATTGCACATTAAACAGAAATTTAGGTACCGTTTGTGCAATTATCCATGAATTTTTCAAAGAAAAATGACGTCAAATGCAGAAAAAGAGAGAGAGAGAAAAAAAAAGAAATGTCATTCTACTGTATGAAGTGCATTTACTGTTGTATATGTAAACGTACATCTCTTTAATGATTGATTTTCACATATTTTATTGTATTTGTTTATATGCATTTTATCTCGGAGGAGAAGAATAGGAAAGAAGAAGGATGGGTTGTAGGAGAGATTCAATTGTATGTGGAAAGGAAATGATTTGTTATTGCATGGACCGTACAAGCAACCATTTTGTTCCAAAAAGCATGGTGATCAGCAACGATTGGTCCAAAAGACATGATGTACCTATGAAGTCCTGACTGCATCTTTTTTTCTTTTTCTTTTTTGGGTGGGTTCGGGGGAAGTGCAGGAGGGGACTATTGGGAATGGAATATTTAAACAAAATCAAATTTTTCATGCCACTAGTTAAGAGCTTATTGAGACCTGAGCAGGTCCTTAAACTGCTCCACCTTGAATTGGATATCCCTAGGTGTCTTCTCCCAAGAAGCCATTTAAAGGCAAGTGAGGGGAAGAAACAAAGGATAAGATCCCCAAGGGTAATCCCGGCCAACTCCTTTACGGAGTGGGAACCCCCTCTGATCCCCGTGATGCCTTTTTCCTAGTGTACTAGGCTGGGTACAGGGAAATGACGAGGCCTCCCTCCTGGCAAAGGGGGTAGGTTGGCCGGTTCTACTGTATGAAGTGCATTTACTATTGTATATGTAAGCGTACATCTCTTTAATGATTGATTTTCACATATTTTATTGTATTTGTTTATATGCATTTTATCTCGGAGGAGAAGAATAGGAAAGAAGAAGAATGGGTTGTAGGAGAGATTCAATTGTATGTGAAAAGGAAATGATTTTGTTATCGCATGGACCGTACAAGCAACCATTTTGTTCCAAAAAGCATGGTGATCAGCAACGATTGGTCCAAAAGACATGATGTACCTAAGAAGTCCTAACTGCATCTTTTTTTCTTTTTCTTTTTTGGGTGGGTTCGGGGGAAGTGCGGGAGGGGACTATTGGGAATGGAATCTTTAAACAGAATCAAATTTTTCATGCCACTACTTAAGAGCTTATTGAAACCATAAAGTGTATATACTCTAAATTGATGCGACATTTGAAATTATAAGCGAAAAGTTACGACTCTTCAAAATTAACACACCTATTCGCTTTGTTGGGTCTTTAGAAATACCAAAGGAAGATTGAAATAATATAACAACAAATCTATTGTGAATGAAATCTTTAAACAATATGACTAAATCAAAATTTCCATGCCTCTACTTAAGAGCTTATTGAAACTCATAAATACTCTAACTTGATGTGATATCTAAAATTTTGAGCGAAAAGTTACAACTCTTCAAAATTAACACACCTATTTGCTTTGTTGGGTCTTTAGAAATACCAAAGGAAGATTGAAATAATAGGTTTTTTCTCCATCATAATATGTTTCTCTTAAATTAAAGGTTTAAGTTCATAATTAAAGAAAACTTTAAAGTGCATCAATATTATGTTCCTATAAAGGCACTTTATCATATATTCAGTGTTCCGATTGAAGGATGGTTGCACCGTAGTGGGAAAATAGTTATTTTGAAAAAGGTTTCATCGAACTGTCTTGCCCCCAATCTACATTCTCTTTCTTCTTTCGATTTGATTTTCTCCGTTTTATACTTTTAAATTGTAATGGTTTTCTCCACATTTATAACTATCTCACAGTCTAATTTGATTGAAAATCCTAGATTACAGATACTACACTATAAAAAGCATTAACCGTTCGGCCTCACACTATGATGGACCAAATCAATAAGAAAGATAAAATATGCAATTTGAAGAAAATAGTCTGTGATGCTAATTTTCAATGACTGTTTTCTGGGTTTTATTACAAAAACTACCTTAGGAGTCAGACCTGAGACAAAACTTTTTGGAAGCCGAGTTTTAATCCAATTCAAAAGTTTAAATATTATATCAAATTATTCATAAATCATTCTAAAGGAAATCTTCCGCTTCTGTTTGTTTTGGAGCCTCCTAGGTCACTACCTTCGATTCGTCCATCGCCTTGAAGAACATTAATTTCACAAGTATCATTTGATCAATTTACAATATGTGATGTTAAAACACCGTACGATTAGTGCTGAACTTTAACATTATCAAAAACGATATCTTTCCTTAAGAAAAATGAAAAAATCCCCATGCTACAGAGGTAATCTCGCATGGACCATGTACTCCTTTATTTCCGATCGATGAATTCCTTTCCAAGTAGGTCTGGGATTAGTGATATTTAGACACGAACATCACTTAACCAAAAATATGGTAAAGTACTTGTTCGCCTTTGGAAACAGTCCTTTATCACCATTTAGTGGATCACGTACCCGTTAAGAGCATAATGAATTTATGGAATGCTAGTCAAGCGGCCTTTTTATTGAAAAAACTGGGCCATCATTCAGAAGAAACCTAGGCCTATGTCTTCTACTATACTATGGTCATTGGGCTTTAATCAAAGCTTGGCCTGTAATTTTCTCAATTTTTGAGAAAAAAGAGAGGAAAAGTTGTTGATCTCAGCTAACTAAACAAAGGCAAATCTTATTTACTTTTGAAAAGTTTTGCATGAAGGATGGCCAATTCCATCCCAATAATAGCTTTTCCTATTCACAAGGTACCGTGTTTTGCACTCTTAGAATTTACGTGGTTGGTTAAACTATCACAGAGTTTTTAGCTCAAGATTTATTAACGACGCAACATTTCTTGGGAGAAGCGTCTTTTGAGTGATGTTGTTTCTTATGGGGTTAATACCATCAAATATCCTAAAGTATGTCCTCTACGATATCAATACTTTTTTTTTTTAATTTCAATGTGACAAAACTACCCTTAGCTACTACTAGAAACCTTAGAATTTGTCCACTATGATACCAATACTCTAACCTTATAACCACCGTGACAGAAACATCGGGATATTAGTGTCATAGTGGGTGTAGTTAAATTTTTTTTTATGACACAAAAATAGTTTAGAATATTGATGTCACATTTAGGTTTGATCAATTTTAGGGTGCATAAGTTCCAAACTTGAAACCCAAAGCCTGCCATATCAGAACCAGTTTCTAGTTTTCTGGAATTTGAGACCTATTGTGTTTTTTTTTTTTTTTTTTTTTTTTTTTTTTTTTTTTTTTTTTTTAGCGTAGTTCTAGGGTCTACCTAGGAATTGATTTTTATTTTTGCTTCATTTATAAAAAAAAAAAAAAAAAGGAACGAGACAAATAGCGATTGTAGCAAAATAGTATTAGCAACAAAACAATTTAAAGTGAAATATCGATACAAAACAAATAAAATTAACGCAATAGGGAAGTTAATTTCATTCAAGAAAGATAAATTATTTTATTCTAATTGCTGATTCCCGGCAACACCTAGAACCTACAACTTAATCTCACCATAACTTTTCCAAATTTTGGAATTGGGAATTGGACTTATTCCCATGACAGTAGAATCGAACTAGTTGCATAGCCTTAATCATAGTGAATATAGCTTAGGGATTTTGATAGTATTTTCCCTTTCTTATCAAAAAAAAAAAAAATCATCTGCAATGCTTATGATGAGCTCTATAAACTCATCTTCTAATAGCATGAATTTGGACAAAAAGACCATGAGAATCCAAAAGATAATGAACTGGGGCGTTAACAAGTCGATGTACATGAACAAAGAAGCAAGGATAAAAAATTACCATCAAATCACTTATTCCTTCATGGGTTCTGTTAATTGGCAAACATAGTATATATATAGACATGCACACGAGCAATATTTTTAGCACGGTTGATTGAAAATATAAGAAAGAAGAAAGAAAAGAACCACCGGCCGCGGTGGCTCCACTGGATAAGACTTTGCTGATCCTTAACGAAGAGGTGAATGTTTCAAAACCCAGGGGAGGCGCTAGGTGTATTAAGTGTGACTTAGGGGTGATGGGTCCTCCTACTTAAGTGTCGGCTTGGGGGTTTAGGCATTTGTCGGGCTTGTCAATACAAAAAAAAAAAAAAAAAAAAAAAGAAAAGAAGAGGAACAAACCTACCCACCTCCTAAATCTTTACTTTAACTGGTTTTTTGGACCTCCAGATTTGTCTCCTCCTCCATAATCGCCAACCAGAATTTTGTCATGATGCAACAACACCAGTTGTACCATCTAATATCCCCCTTGATCTCTGCTAATTTGGGATTCTTGATTCACTCTCGACCTCTGAAAAGCACATGACAATCAGACAAATGGAGCACGGGCAGCAATCATGTTGGACCAATCAACCGGCCAAATCAATGATTTGAGTCGAAGATAAGGTTTGAGCGAGAGCATAGCTCCAATCCAAGCCTCGAAGTTTAAGAGAGATCTTGAATCCCTGTCCTCCTTTATTTTTTTGACCCCCATCACCTGTTCTCTCGTGTGCCAGTGACTTAAAAAATTTTCAATGCAGAGTAAATGACAACAGTGCTGGTTTTAGGAAATCTAGGAAACAGACTTTCACAGCTACTCCCGCTATTAAATTCAATTCGGAGTCCCTTGATAGCTCTAGTAAACTGTGAGTCAAACTTCACACGCTCCTCCAAATCAGAAAGTCAGATTCCCTCCGTTCATACCCTCCCATTGTCTTCTCTCTGTGTGGAAAGACATATCTTCCTCCTAAAAGAAAAAGAAGTAATTGTTTTCAGGTTCAGACCATCTTGCACTCATTCTCTCCCCATATTCTAAAAAGGCAGACGAAAACAAAATAATAAAGAGGCCACCATGTTCAGGCATGGAAATAATTCTTTTGTCTTTCCAATTTCTCTCTCTCCCACCTATTGCAACCCCATTGCAAAACCTTCCCTAGGCAGAGAGAGCCCTTAAAGAAAAGAAAAAGGGGAAAATAGATAAAAAAAGAGATGCTTCCTCATCCCTCTCTGCACATCTACAGAGGCAGGTTGGGGGCTGCTGCTTGTGAGGCTGAGAAAAAGTAAAGTGAAATCCCAAGCACTCCAGCGCAAGCACCCAAAATTCAGAGCCTTTTCCGAGCGAGAAAAGAAAAGCTGCAACAGGAAAGCTAAAGAATCAAAGCTTCAGGCACAACCCTTCAGTCTTTCCCCAGATTCAACCAAAACCCATTTCTCCAAAACCCTCAAAATTCACTCCCAAGGAAGCAACCAAGCCATGATTTGATCCATCAAAACCCCGCCTGAAAGATGGGTTTTTTCGGAAAGCCCCCGCCTTTACCCTTCCTCTTCCTCACTGTCTCTGCATTGCTGTTCCTCGCTCAAGTCCCGCTTGCCAAATCTGCCGCGGACTACACTACTCTGGTCTACAAAGGGTGTGCGAAGCAAGCCTTCGTGGATCCGACAGGGGTCTACTCGCAGTCCCTCTCGGCCCTGTTCGGATCTCTGGTGTCCCAGTCCACCAAGTCCAAGTTCTTCAAGACCACTTCCGGGACGGGCCAGACCAGCATCACCGGGCTCTTCCAGTGCCGAGGCGATCTGAGCAACACCGACTGCTACAACTGCGTCAGCAGGCTCCCCATTTTGACCGACAAGCTCTGTGGACGGACCATCGCCGCGAGGGTTCAGCTGTCGGGATGCTACATGCTCTACGAGGTCTCTGGGTTCACTCAGGTCTCGGGATTGGCGTTGCTGTACAAGACCTGCGGGGCCAGCAACGGCGCAGGTAAGGGCTTGTCGATTTTCATTACCACAAAAGGCACAATCTTGATGCATTTCCATGGAAAATGGAACAGGGCATGTCTTGAAATGTGATTTTTTATGATGCTGCGATTGTTCTGTTGTAATCAAGTGTGAAAGCGCTGCGCTGCGTAACGTTAATGTAGGAAATGTCAAGCTATTTCGAGTTGTTGTGTTCTGGTGAACGGCTCGAACCGATATGAATTCATGACCCGAATTTGATATGCGAATGTAAATGCAGGGAACGGGTTCCAGGAGAGGAGGGACACAGCTTTCTCGGCGCTGGAGAACGGCGTGGTGTCGGGCCACGGGTTCTACACGGCGAGCTACCAGGGGGTGTATGTGTTGGGCCAGTGTGAGGGTGATGTTGGGGACTCCGACTGCGGGGATTGTGTGAAGAGTGCTGTCCAGAAGGCTCAGGTGGAGTGTGGCAGCTCCATCTCTGGGCAGATTTACCTGCACAAGTGCTTCATGAGCTATAATTACTATCCAAATGGGGTTCCCACAAGGTCGTCCTCCGCGTCGTCGTCTTCGTCTTCATCTTCTTCGTCAGGTAATGCGGGAGAGAATGAGTTAGAACGTGTATACTAAATCACGGATTCAGCCATGGCTAAAGTGAATCTTTGCAGTATAATGTGGGAACAGAAAAACAGGACAAGTTGTGCGTTTTTCTTGGAATTTTTTGCATATCGAATTTGTTATTGTTGTGTAAAGTTCGGGGCTTTTTGTTATCCCCAAGATTGTGTTGTGAGCTTTCTGTATTTATTTTAACATGCTTGTTTGAGGATTAGTGCTAAAGTTTTAAGTAAACGGTGGTAGGGCCAGGGCCAAACACTGGGAAGACAGTGGCTATTATATTAGGAGGGGCTGCTGGGGTTGGTTTCCTGGTCATTTGCTTGCTGTTTGCCCGGAGTTTGCTGAAGAAACATGATGGTATGTTTAACAAAAGCTAACATAAATTGGCTACTCTCTCTCTCTCTCTAATCATTTTTCAGTGACTTTTCTTTGTTTATGTCACATCACAAATGTGTTTTCTTTTTCTTTCTGCAGATTTTTAGTGGCAGTGATCTAGGGTTGAAGAAAAGGCAAAAGAAAAATTTTGAGGCCAATTCTTTGTTTTATGGTTCTTCATTTTCATGGAGAGGAGGATGGACTACATTTTTGGGAGGTGGGGGCGGTGGAGATGTTACAGAAGGGAGGGAGTCAAATGGCGTTGGCAGGTGAACGTGAGGAGAAGAACATGTGCTTACCGTTAGGTAAAAAGACTGAATGAGAGCGTTGAAGAGAATGAGGGTTTGGAATTATTACAAAAAATTTTCACAAAGGTGAAAAAACAAAACACACGAGAAGACTCTACATGATGTAGGATTAGGACTGAATGTTTGTCAATTGCCATTGATGGATGCTGTGGAGAAATGGGTGTCTGCCCTTTGTTATATTTAAATCAATAGAGGCCATATGTCTCCATTGGCATTCATCTCTCTCTCTCTCTCTCTCTCTCTCTCTCTCTACACAAGACACTGCTTACGTGCAAAGTTGTTCTGCTTGTATTGTGGCTGGAAATTAGTTTTGGGACATTAGAATATGGAATTTTGCAGCTGGCATTTCTTAGCCTTAAATGCAAGTCACATGAATTTGTTGTTGGCACTAAGTTACACACGGATCGGATCTGACCCCCGGACCAGTCGGACAAGAAATTGTCCCCTTTTTTGTAAATTCGTCATTGGCAAAGCGCGCATCATATGATGACTGTTTTCAATCTTATCACGGTTCCTGGTTGGTGATACGTTGTTCTATCAGGTGAAATCCTGCTTCGAAACTTGATGTTTTTGCCCATCTCATTCATCCTTGTTTAATTGGCCAATTTGTAGGGTATCTTGTGATATAAGAAGGGGATTCTCTTAATTTAGGGTAAGATGAAGATTAAGTGTCTTGGCGGAGCGGATTAAATTAACAACCTGAAATCCTAGTTTGCAAATGATTAGTCACTCTTCCTCCGTCAACAAAATGTTGATGTCAAGTCAGAATCAACTGCCTCCGGGCTAAAATCGCGTTAGCATTGGTGAGACCTGCTGCTCATAGCCACACCAGAAATGTCAGTATCTTATCATACACATTTGCATAGTCGTAGGTGGAAGAACGTTTGATTCCGTGGTTTCATGATCAAACGGTTGAAGCAGATGGATCCAATCCCTCAATCCAGGGTTCAGGAAGAAACTTTCGTGGTGAAGGTCGATGAAGACGGTAGCGGTAGCAAACTGGCAATGGTGTAAGAAGAGAGGGGAGGAATGCCTTATTAGTCATCAAAGCTGAGTTAAATTGGTGTGTAGGTACATGCCATTTTAGCCTGTTCACCTATAGAGAATTCCCAATCCAATGGTGTGCTTCAAATGCACAGAGCCAAATTGCTTGGTTTTGACTCTCTAGAAAAAAGGGTTTCGCTTTGCTTTGACCTCTCTCCCTTGTTCAGCGATTCTTTCTGTGTGTCTCCTGCTTTATTGGTATGCGCAATGCCAGCGAAGAAATGAGAATAGCAGCAAAAGGGTGTTCTTTTGCACGTAGTTTCAAGAGATCCATTTCAATCCCGTAAACAAGAAAATTCCGGAATTCCCATGGCATTATTAATTAAAGACTTTATTAGAAACACTATTACAACTTTGAAAGTTTAAAGGTTCTTGATTTTTTATCAAAACACCCACGGAAAAAATTCACGTGTAAATTAGGTGGCCTCTTGTTCCTGCGAACTCTTTCGAAATCCGCGCGGCGGATTTGAGGTTTGCTAATAAGGGGCATTACCCTTTTTTAAGAATAGCTAGTTTTTCGCCAATTAGCCGTTCTCGATGGGTCTGTTTGGAATTTATCTGTTTCAATTTCTTTCCCTCTTGTATCATTGCTTTAGCATTTAATTTCGATTTACATGATGGTAGTAGACACCTCAAATTAATGAAAATATATAAACCGTAACTTTTTGACTTCAATGAAACGTACCGACCCAAAAAAAAAGAAAAACTTCAGTGAAACGTGCTTTTAAATTTTTCAAAAGGTAGAGCAACAAGCATTTGTCACTAAAAAGTCAAAAGTAAAAAAAAAAAGCTAGTTAATGACTTTTTACGAGAAAAAGCGTACCTTGCTTGATTCTTTGGACAGACAAATAAAAATCGACATTAAAAAGGACAGGTTCATATCAAACGACGCATCGAAAGCCAAATTGAAGAAAGCAACTTGGATTTATTTGAAGAGTAAAACCCAAGTTAAAAAAAAAAAAAAAAAAAAAAAGTGATGAAAAGCGAGGCGCGTCTCTCCACATGGCTTGTCTCTCCATTTGTCCTTTAGCCTTTGCCACCAACAAGAGCCCAACCAGCAGTTCTTTTTCCTTATTTTTATAATTATTTATTTATTTCACCATGCTCCGTTTTGGAATCTCGAAGAGATTGTTTTCGAAGACAAGGACAGGTTATTCCTAGGCAACATAAATTTACTTGTAATACTTTTGGCGAAGTATATATATATATTATTAATCGACGATTGTTTGTTAAGCTCATTGATCTTACATTGCATCAACATGGACAAACAATATATTCGTGTTTATGATAACCTAGGTGTTCTTGAAGATCGAAATATTTCGGAGATTACACGATTTTTTTTTTTTTTTTTTTGGTTTTTGTAACTTTTACTAGAGGATATGATTGATTTGGATGGATGCTCTATCTCTACCAGCAGTCAAAATGTATCACTGAGAATAATTCATTGGAAGAACATATGTATTTATTCCTTCCAAATGCTTAATATGTGTACAAAGTTTGAAGGCTAGGAATTCTCACAGTTTGTCATTTAGAAAGCTTTCTCTTCTAGATGACTCTTGAGTGACTGTAAACTTTATTTGGTTCATGGTGAATTGGATCGAGATAATGAAACCTAATTATTCACTCCGCAATTCTCATTTGGATAGGGAATAGATCTATTAATGTTGTTGAAACTTGATCTTAAGCATCAAAATCGCATTACATACTTTTGCATTTACTTGCGCCCCTGCATTCCTTTGCTTTAAAAATTTATGACCATTTAATTTAAGAGAGGAGATTTCCATTTTGAGGATTCGAATACTAGAATGGGTAAATCTTCAATTATCTTATTATCAAAACAATTTGGGTTAGATTAATCTTTACATACAGACGTAAATCATTATGCAATACTTTTCATGTTATTAAACATAATATTTTGATTCACCTGATAAAGTTTGCATGCCCAACATATCAGTCTCTTCTTTTTTTTTTTTTAAATGACAATACATCTCACTTAATGATTGGTTTAGAATAATGCGAACAAGGATCGTTTATGAATACTAAAAGTTATGAACTTACGTAGTACCAAAAATTCTTATGTCCTGGTTCTGGAGATGGTACCATCCTTAATCTACCCTTTACTTTGAAATCTAAATTTTTACCTCTAAGTCCTTAAACCATGACGAGATCTCAATTCGGCCAAGAGATTCGGTAGAACTTCGCTGGATCTCTTATCAATTAAACGGTAAATTCTCATATGTTTTACCATGTGGGCTCCACATGCGGATATCACGTAATTAATAAGCACGATTCCATCGGGTCCATATATTCATCATTCTTGGAAGAGCTTAGTCTCGTCACCTAAAAAGCAAGGACGAAAGGCCCACCGGAAGGTCAAGATGAGCCCGACTTCGGAACGGCAGTCGGCTTCATTGTCGGTCTGGTTGCCACTCGTTGTTGAAGTACGACAATCTCATGCTCTGCATCTGCTGGAAAATTCTCATGTCCCCACATGTATGTAAAATTCTGGGCGATTCGTGTGATGGGGATGTGTCCGTCGGTCGATCGTTGTTTAATGCCAGCGATCCTACGTCTAAGTCAATCGACGGAGCATGCCAACGCACGTTCGATGCTATGTTTGGCCTCACATCTCCTCTTTGTCACGTTCAAACCATTCTTGTTCGTATAAAAGTAGAGTCACACGTTCGAGACAAAACCCAGCGCCTTGCGAAATGCAAACGTTTATCTTCTGTAAGCATGTTAAAGCTGCACCTAGGACCAATTTTTTTTTTTTTATTTGCTACAAACTTATAAAATGGCCTAATCCTTCACACTTCACAAGCCATAATCACATTCTTATGCTCGTTCATGCCACGATCATTCTCTCACTCGGCTCTTAGATGCAAGCAAGAGGGGAGTGAGGCTTCAATGAAGATAACATGGTCTAACCACTTCAATGGAGATAGTAGTGCACAACGACCTCTTTACGCATGCATCTTCCCTTCCTTTCAATGTATATATAAACATCTATTATGTTTTCCCCATAATCCTTCACACTTCACAAGCTATAATCGTATTCTTACGCTCATCTCTTAAAACGCAAACGAGAGGACAGTGGGACTTCAATGAAGATAGCGTGGTCTAACTATTGGTTGTGAAAACACAATCCCACGATCTCTATAACTAGAAAGAGAACACATATAGGGTGCGTTTGGGAACCACTTTTGGGGAAAGTCTTTAGAAAAATGCAAAGACCTTTGAATTAAATGTATTTTCCAAAATGCAAACTGTGTTTAGTAAATTGTATTTTAAAAGCCCTTTGTGAAGTACTTTGAGCAAAATAGTGTTTTGGGAATTACATTTACAAAGAATTTTTGTGGTAAAAAGAAATTATCAAAAGAAAAATTTTAAAAAAAAATGACCAGCAAGGGTAGCGGCCGTCGGCGACCTCCGGTGACCTTAGATCTGGGGCGGCGAGGTCGCGCGACGCCGCCTCGACCTTTGGCAACCTTGGATCTGGGGCGGCGAGGTCGCATGTGTCGCGCGACACCGCCTCGACCTCCGGTGACCTAGATTTAGGGCGTCAAGGTTGCAGGAGGACCTCGCCACCTCGGATCTGGTTGTCGCTCAAGCCTTCGGCACCAAATTTGGTCGCGACCACTAGACCTACGACCAGATGGGTCGCGCGGCCCCAGCGAGCTCTGTGCGGAGGTCGCGATGCGGCAGGCGACGGTCGCCAGCAACGCTGCGACTCGCAGAGGTTGCCCGACTCTCTGACGACGATCGCCTAGGTCGCAGCGTCCCTATAGCAGTCGTTGGCCTAAAGAAGATGAATAGTGTTTCATCCGAGGGTACGCACCGAAAAAACAAAAAATTTGTGAGGACAATTTTGGAAAAAAAAAATGAACAGTGTCGTGTGGGCATGCCGAGAAAGTTGAAAGCCCAAGGTAGGTCCTCACCTACCTTCGGCTTTCAACCTTAAAAATACATGCTTTGCCATTAAATCCCTTCCAAAGTTTTTTGCCAAACACCCTTATTTTGGCCCAAGGGGCTTTGAACCCCAAAGAGCTTTGGGAAGTGGTTCCCAAACGCACCAATAATTAAGTAAAAAGATTAACGTGCCTATTTTGGAATCTAGTGTTCTTGATGCGGAAAAGTGATGATCCAAGCACAAATACTTCTCCTCTATCCTCTGTATCACTAGTTCAATAGAATGGCCTCTCACTCTTAAATGCTCATTTATAAAGATAATTATGTGTGTTGAGATTAGAGTAAAGATTTGAGCACTATTTATATAGTTTCTAGTTGGAACTTCTTATTATGAGTTGGGTTCAACTCAGCCCACACTAGCCAGTTCCATATTAAATTAATTAAAAAAAATTTATATCTTACCTTAAAACAATCCCGTAAAACAGTAAATTATAATATCAATTAATGTGACTCGTATTAGGAAAACTCTCACACCAACCACCTCAATGGATATAGCATTGTTCAACACCCTTACACATCTTCCCTTTCCTTTCAGTATATATATACACATCTCTTGTATCTTCCTCCACCACTCTCTTCTCAATTGCCTATTGAGTGTGGCACATTTCGCATCAGCTTTTATGCCTTCAATAGGGCATAGAAACAATGGCACGACAACGAATTTAGATTGACTATCTTGTGAGTTCTACCGTTTCTTTTTCGAATATCATTTTTTTTGTTATATATATATTATTTATGGTTTTCAGACAAGCCGAGTGGCAACTATATAGATAATAGATTGAGCTGGACCAAGAGGCACTAAATCAAATCATCAACGAAATAAAGCAGCACCGAGTCCTCTTGCTTCGTTCAGTGAATGAAGCAAAGACCTTTGTTTTATTGTTGCGCAAGAATTATCAAGAATGATACAGTTTGGACCGGATAGAGATAGGTGAGATGGGGCCGCCGCGACGAGGAATTCTATGATCTGCCAGTTATGACAAGGAGGCTTGGTGCAAGCAAATTTAGCTTTTCCATTTTGCTGCTTAGGTTTTTTTTTTTTTTTTTTTAGCCTAGCTGTTTAATTTTCTTTTAAGTAAAAGAAACATTCACACGTGCCTCTTTACGAGTAAATTTTTATCATACTTGCTTTACAAAGTGCAAATTGATTGGATACACGTGGCGATGCAAATTTAAAAATGAAGAGTGAAAAAAATGGGTGGTCATGAAAGCATTTTAAGACTTATTTGATATTCATCTTTTTTTTCTACTTTTTTATTCTCCTGAAAAAAAAAAAGAACAAAAATCCATTTTGCTCTAATTTTTCTATAGCATACTAGTTAGGGAATAAATTTAGAACGGAAATAATAAGTAAAGAAAAAAAAATCTACTTCTTTATTCCCAAGAACAGAAATGGTAAAAACGATTTCTAACATGAATTATTTTCTGGAATATGATGTTGCCAAACACACAAATAGTTCACTATCATTGATACTCGGAACCAAACCGAACCAAGATAGCTTTTCCTCATCTAGAGAAAACATGATCCCAAGACAGTTCAAAAGTTTATTGTAGGGTCAAACTAATGTTGACATGTTTTCTTTGAAAATAATAGAGATTGATAGGTATGCCCATCAAATTGGATCATTGACCCATTTCTTAATCCATATTGATGTTAAATGAGTTAGCTATATTAAGTAAATTGGTCATAAATAGATTTAAACATAATATGGCTGTTAAATAGGTCATAAACAAATTTATAATTTATTTAGAATCAACACACCTCCACAACTCTTTCATCATTATTTCTCATTCTCATTCGCTCTTGCACTCACTCATGAGTTAAATACGTAAGCATTCCAACAATACATGTTGAGTTGGATATGAGTCACTAAGGGTGCGTTTGGTAACATTTCCGTTTAAAAATTGTTCCAGGAAACAGAAATAGAAAAAAGTGTTTCTGTTCCAGGGAACAATTTTTGAACAAAAAAACGCGTTTGGTAACTGTATAAAATTTTTGTTTCTGTAATAGAAAAAGAACAGAAACACGTTTGGTAATTATACAAAATTTCTGTTTCGGAATAGAAAAAAATAGAAATATATTTGGTAACTACACAAAATTTCTGTTCCAAATTTTTTTCAAGTGTTTTTTTTTAAATAAAATGTAAACTTAGTGTTGAATTATCATTCTCATGAAATGCTCATCAATTTAATTATGTTTATAGTAAGTGAAAACAAACATTCTAAACATGATCATATTTGCCTACTTGGAAGAATTTTTTTAAGTTTGTACCAAAATTTTTCCAATTGTTTTTTTTTTAAATAAAGTATAAACTTGGTTTTGAATTCTCATTATCATAAAATGCTCATCAATTTAATTTTGTTTATTGTGAGTAAAGTCAAAAATTCTGAACATGGTTATAAGTGCATACTTTGAAGAAAACTTTATAAATAAACTTTGCACCAAATTTTTGTCACATGCATTTTTTTTTAATAAAGTGTAAACTTGATATTGCATTATCACTTTAATAAAATGCTCATCAATTTAATTTTGTTTATGGTTGGTGAAGACAAACATTCTGAACATGGTCATGTGCATACTTGGAACAAAATTTCGTAAGTAAAATTTGTACAATAAGAGCTAGCTAAAAGAAGAATATCTTATAGATCTCTACATAGACCCTTTTAGACATAACATCATAATAATGAAGTAATATAGTTCATTGTTCAACTTCATCACATTGAATTTGATAAGTGAGTACTTAAAAACAAAATTACAAAAGTCAGAAACACAAAGTCATGAAATCTTAGGCATATTATGATCCCTCATCATTTCATTTGCAATCCTTGTCCTAAGCATGTTTATTCCAGGTGCATCATGCAATGTATCATCTGTAACCTCCACTTCTGTAGGTCCGCATGGATACTTCAGATCTCCATATAGGGAAAAGTTTCTATCAATTGCATCTTGATCACAAATGTAATTATGGATAGCACAACAAGCAATTACAACAAGTGCTTGCTTTCGAATTGCAAATGGAGGCATCTGTCTCAAAATGGTGAAGCGATTCTTTAATGCCCCAAATAACCTTCAATTACATTTCTTAGTGAAGAGTGCTTCTTGTTGAATAATTCTCTTGCTGTCCTTGATTGTCCCCCATTCCCTCTATACTCACTTAGATGATACCAATCGCCTCTAAATGGAGTTAAAAATCCTAGAAGTGCTGCATAACCCGAATCTACCACGTAATATTTCCCTATAACATGTTATATATAAATTTGTTGTGATATTTCATAATATATAATCATAAAATTATCTTCATAAACAAAGTAAATACCAGGTGATGGTTGGGGAAATTGCAGTTGAGGATTTTCGAGTGCTGCTGAAAGCACTTGACAATCGTTGGTAGATTCTTCCCATCCAGCATACATGAAAGTAAATTTCATATCAAAAGAGCAAATACATAGCACATTCTGGGTTGTTCTCCCACTTCTACCTCTAAATGGAATCTACTGAGACACAAGGACAGTAGAATCTATATGGGTGCCATCCATGGCACCTATGCAGCCCTGTCGATATATTAACAATCTAATATCATATAAGATTATCAACTACATGTATTTGACGGTATAAAATCAATATAAAAATCATACCTTGAATTAGGATCAATAAGAATTTTTTGTGGAATAATGTCAAAGGACGGTGGTTTGATTATCTCCTTTGAAAGTTTGATCATTGCTTTCAACACTTTGTTGAAATACTTGCTGATTGTTTCTCCTGAATGTTGGAATCTCTCACATAAATCTCTATTTGAGTTATTGTGAGTAACCACACTTAAGAATATCCCAACTTGTTCATCTATTTGAACATATCGACTATCTTCCAACCAACCCCTTACCCTTATTAAGTCACATAAATTCAGAAAAACATGTCTCTCCATCCTAAATGCTTTATATATCCTATCTGAATGTCCATGAACAATCTCCTTTATCCATTATGCTCCTGATAATTGACTGTCTCTAATAAGTTCTCTCGTATGTAAGAACGTGTCCATTGCGGCTAAGCAAAACCATGCTACCAATATGTTAATATCATCATCCAAGAATTGTTCAACTGGTTGTACCTGCTCATTAGACACACTATTTGATCCCCTTCCATAGTACCTTTACAATCACAAAAATGACCAAAACATCAATATAGATTTTGAAAACACATCACAATAACATTCAATAACATAAGTCATAAAATCTCAATAAGATATGCCATTACATATAAGTACAAGAGTCTCAACACTAATCATATTTGAATAAACTAAAGATTAATAGATAATATAAGTTATACAGTCTAATGAAACTCCAATAATTCATAATATATTTCCAAACATCTACTAAAGGAATTGAAGAAGTCCAATCCTTCTTTCAGGTGTGGATATAATGAAAGCCTCCATCCATTGAGAATTGGCGCATGCTCATTCCACTGCTTTATTGTAAACGTCTTGCTCTATCTCAGGCATACCCAGTAGAATCTGGACCACAGCAGATACGGAGAAAGGGTTACAAGTGGTTGTGTAGTCCCTGAGCTCGCAAAGCCACCACCAGATTGACTTGATGACCTAACTTTCAGAAAATCTTGTATGGCTCTACAAGTTTCAGCAATATCGAATTGGTTACTCTTTCTTCTCCTCTGCTTACTATTTGGAGTTTATCCAATTTGTACTTTCCACGAACTAAAGTTCCAGTATCGTCTGTTGTAAAGAGTTTGTCATCACTGTGGTATCCAATAAAATCATTTGCATTGCTACCATCATAGTCACCACTTGCATTGACACCATCTGTATTGCCACCACTGTTGTCACCACCTACATTGTCATCATCATCCGACACATTCACATCTTGAGCACTTCCTATGACGTGATCTCCAGTAGCATATGTACCATCAAAAACAATATAGAGCTCAGGATATTGAGGAAATCCATTCTTCCTGAATCTTGCCCACTTGACATTATTCTACAATTTTCACAATAGTAACATTTCAACAATATAATCATACATTTTAAAATCGACATTTGTAATGATATCAAAATAACCACAGAGTTAAGAAATACCTTGATATGAGATTCCCATATACTTGGATCGTCGACAACAACTCTTTTGTTTACATTATCCCAACCAAATCTGGACTGGGAAATGAGTTTGTGAAAACCGCCATACTATTTTTTTAGTTTGTTAACCTTGTTCCTCAGCTATACTATGGTAAATTGGAATCATGTCTGTTTATTGAGTTCAGACAGTACATTCCTCCACCCCGCTTTGTTGAAAGTGGAAGAGGTGCGGTTTCCCTTTTTTACCTCATCCACTAAAACTCCGTCCACTTTGCATTGAATGAATGTCTCTCAGATGCCATTGAATCTTCGACCGGTTGAGCATCATATGAGTTATGAATTAAATCAATAACATAATACCATAAGAACTACATGCCATACACAGAATAGCATGGTAACCTATATGGATCCATATACCCTATATTATTTTATGCACGGTCTAACTAAATTATAAGATCTCTAAGATTAAGACAATGAAAAAAGAAGCCAAAAGGCCAACCTTAGCGTGCGGATAACTGTTTCCAAAGTTAGCAAATTGTGATATATGTGGCAGGGACGACACAGCCTCTTCTAGTTGTAGGGATCAAGCATGTAGTTTGAGACCAATAATCCCACACAAAGAAGCAAGCAAGCAGATGCTTGCTGCTCTACTCGCTCGCTGCTGCTCACGCTCAAGCGAGCAAATGCTCGCTGCTCTACTCGCTCGCTGCTGCTCACGCTCAAGCGAGCAAATGCTCACTGCTCTACTCATTCGCAGCTCAAGTAGGGCCTGCTGCTCTACTCGCTTGAGCAGAGAAGCAAGCGAGTAGATGCTTGCTGTCGCTCACGCTCGAGCGAGCTGCGAGCGAGCAGAGCAGGGCTCGCTCCAAGCAAACACTCGATCTAGGGCACCATTGCTCGCCAGATCTAGGCGAGCATGCTCGTCCAGATCTCGAGCGAGCAGACGAGCCGCTGCCACAGATTTGGCGAGCAACGGTGCCCTAGATTTGGGCAAGCAATGCTTGCCTAGATCTACGAGACTCGCTCGAGCAAGCGTCTCGCAGATATGGGCAAGCGCTGACTTGAGCGAGCCCTCATGCTCGAGCTCCGAGCAACCATTGCCCAGATCTACGAGGGCCTCGTCAATCGGTGAAGGAGGAGTAGTGAGCAGGTTCACCTAGTGAAGGAGCAACGGTTGTCGGCGCCGGAGAGGACGACGGTGGAGAAGCCGGATGGTCTCGAGATAGAGGCGGTTGTTGGCGCCGGAGAGTGGGAGGTGTCGGAGAAGACAATGGTGGAGAAGATGCAGGAGGAGAGGCGGTGTTCGAAGGACTAAGCAAGATATAGAAAGAAACACGAGAGTTATGTTTTTGTTCCTTTTTTGTTCTTCAAATGTGTTTCAGAAATAATAAACATAATTTTTTTGTTTCTTATTTATGTTCCACATTTGTTTATGGGAACAAAAAAATAAGGGATAAATGCACCAAAAGTCCTAAAACTTGTCACGAAAGTGCAATTGAGTCATAAAACTTGCAAAAAATGCAATTGAGTCCTAAAACTTGTTAGAAAAGTGCAATTAAGTCTCTCCGTTAGTTCCATCCAATTACACAAACGGAAAAAGCTGAGCTGGCTTATTTTAACAATTGTTCTCTCTTAAGGTAAATAACTTAAAGCCCAAATTGCACGTGCGCAAAACGAGAGCGTTTTGGACATTTACTAATCATCATCATTCTTCTCTTGCACGAAGCCCTCATTCTCTCTTCGTCCTCTCCCCTCTTTGTTTTCCCAAATCCAAGTTCTGAGCCCTAAGTCCCAAGCGAGTTCGTGAGAGCCCCAGATCGAAGCTACGGGTTACCTTCTTTGTCGATCGCGAGTTCACATAAGCCCTAAATCAATGGTCTAAGATATCTTCATCATCGATCACCGGTCCTTGCGAGTCGTCCCTCCTCGTGGTGTCGCGATGGCAAATTGAAGGCTCGCATCAAACCTCTTCTTGTTGCGTGCGAGTCATCTTGCGGAAGCGAGTCTGTGCAAATCGTAAGTCATGCAAACCCTAAATTGTCATTTCGTTGTGTGGTGGTGCCAAATCGAAGGTCCGCGTTCAATCTCATGCATCCATGCCATTTTCCAGAATGACTCTACGCTATTCCCACTTACATGCATCCACTGAACAAACATAAGCCTATTAATATTGTCCTCGAGTTTCTCCTTCTGTTGTTGATCAAGTTTACATATAATTTTTCTATGACTGGCTTTATTCATGAAAGAAATTCCGTCATAAAGCCAAGTTTCACTTGTAAAAGGCCCTAAAAATGTTTCGAGTAGAGTCGACTAGAGAAAGAAAAATGGGAGAGTTAGAGCTTGAGCATGACGATGTGTAGATGAGGAGAGATGGAGAGAGCAGCATGATTAAAGCAAGTCGTATTGCTAGATCGAAGTTGTGCGAGTTGTTCATTCTCATTTTGTGGTGCCAAATTGAAGGTCCATCTTCAATCTCATGTATTCATGTCATTTTCCAGAATGACTATGCTATTCCCACTTACATGCATCCACTGAACAAACATAAGCCCATTGATATTGTCCTCGAGTTTCTCCTTCTGTTGTTGATTAAGTTTGCATATTTTTTTTTTCTAATGACTGCCTTTCTTCACGAAAGAAATTGCGTCATATAGCCAAGTTTCACTTGTAAAATGCCCTGAAAATGTTTCGAGTAGAGTCGACTAGAGAAAGAAAAGTGGGAGAGTTAGAGCTTGAGCATGACGATGTGTAGACGAGGAGAGATGGAGAGAGCAACGTGACCAGAGCAAGTCGTATCGCTAGAGTGAATCCGTGCGAGTTGTTCATTCTCATTTTGTGGTGTCAAATCCCTTCTCATTGTTGCTTCTTTGTTTTTCGGAAATTGCAGGTAAGGAAATTGGTGAATATCTTTGTCGAACATTGGCTTCATAGAGGATTGAAATCAACTAGTCACCGAATACTTCGAGATGGCAATGGTTGTGTGAAAGAACCAGCATTCTTGTAAGAATCTGTTATGGATATATAATTCGACAATGTTACCGATAGAAATGCAACTTTTTCAATATAGCATTTTTTTAGGGTTGTCCACGATCTGAAACCAAAAGATTGGTGCCAAAAAGAGATAGCTACTTAGAATCTATTTGGACACTTTCTCTGTATTTATTTAATAGAATGCACACAGCCAGAGGACATTGTTATGGTGTAAAATGCCTGGATTGGTAGGAAATGTTAGTTACCTTTATATATAATTTACTATTTAATTGACCATCATGCTGGGGATTGAAGTATTCTTTACTTGATATTAATCTGAAGACTTTGTTCCAACTGTACAAGTATAGTCTTTAATATTCTTAGAATCTTGATTTGCTTTCTCCAATTTGGGCAATCCCTTTGTTGCATACACAAATGAAAAGATTGCCGAGGCATGAGTCAAGGTCTCTATTGTTCCACAAGATTTGTTTTTTATGGTACTATTCAATCAGTCAACTTATGTCTATTCTTCTGATTTATGATGGTTAGTTTGTCAGAATCTTCAATTGCTAAATCAAAGAATGGCGACTAGTAGATTGAGGCCGACAACATCTGAATCAAGTGGGGTAAATTCTAAGGAGGTTGAGTCGGAGCTAACCTGCTATTGTGGTCTTAAATCACCAATTCTCATAGCAAAGACAAGGAAAAATGCAGGAAGAAGGTTCCGTGGATGTGCTAAGTTCGATAGTCCAAGTTGCTGCAACTTCATGTGGGTTGATCCGAAGATACCAGATCAAGTAAGGGACATGATAGTCGACCTCCTCGAAAGGAATCAAGCATTATGTGAATCAAGTCAATCGAGGCGTGATGAGGTCGAAGTGAGCTCATTGTTAGCTGAAATTAAGACTCAAAAGGCGAAGAATAGATGTTTAAAAGAGGAACTCACACAAGTGAAGAAAGAAAAGATGCTATATCAAATGGCATTTGTTTTGTGCATGTGTTGTATCTTTGTGTTCGTTATGTGTAACATGAGACTTGGTGGGAAGTTTCTTAGTCTTCCATAGAACCCTGTTTCTAAGTTTGTAAGTCTGGTTTTGGATTGATAAGATGAATGTGTGCTATTTAGATTTATGGTGCTCCCTATCATGTTCCCATTAAGTTGCTTCACGTTTGGAAGAACTCATTCTGCACAACTTCATAAAGAATCCACTGAAATTTGCATATATGTTTTTACGTAAAAGAACTTATTCTACAAGTTTATATATCAATTGTTTTTGTATAAAGCTTAAGGTCTGAAACTAACCCATTTAAATGAGCACCTTAAATACATAGTAACTTAAAGAGACATAAGTAATCAATATTTAGCATAATATTTATATTAGTGATCAATATGTGGTGCATCACTTAGCCAACAAATACAACCAGTAAGTATTAAGTGTATTGTGACTTAAAAGCCACTAAAATGCATGGGGATTGAGGCATTACAATGAAGCAACTAAACCGATTGCTTAGATATCAAAATGATCATTCCTTCATCATCTTACAGGGACACTTAATCCCATATTTACATCATCATAAATGGGGAATCTATAGAAACAAAAATTTACCAAAAACAAGCTTGCTCAACAAAAAAATGCAGAAAATATATTAATCAAAGTTTATGAACTCGGATGGTCCTGCAGGTTTGGCCTTCACTTGATTCAAAAGTCTAGAGCTTTTCCTTGTATATGGTGCCTTCGCCTTTGTAGCAACACTTTTATGAGGAAAAGTTGTTAATGACTGAGGCTTGGAACTAGCTTGAGGCTGTGATGGCGCTTTTGCCTTTGTAGCAACATGTTTTTGAGAAGAATTTCTTAATGATTGAGGCTGTGATGGCACCTTCGCCTTTGTAGCAACATGCTTTCGAGGAAAATTTGTTAATGATTGAGGTTGGGAAGTGGCTTGAGACTGTGATGGCGCCTTCGCCTTTGTAGCAACATGCTCCTGAGAAAAATTTGTTAATGATTGAGGTTCAGAAGTGGCTTGAGATTGTGATGGCGTCTCTGTCTTTGTAGCAACATGCTCTTGAGGAAAATTTGTTAAAAATTGAGGTTGTGCGTTGACTTGGGATTGTGATGGTGCCTTTGTATTGAAGGCTCTTGTAATTACTTATTTGTTTGGTAGGCTCAATAATCTTGCACCAGGAGTACCAGGCTGCATTATAATGGACATATTTTAGCTCAATGAGACAGTGACTTATCATTATAAAATGTTAAAACATTACTCACATTGAGAGTTTGAAGGTTTGTCCTAGGGTTTGTGTAACAACCAAATCCTACCATTTTCTTCTTCTTTGATTGTGATTGCCCTTGCATCTTTTCCTTTTCAGTTGCAGGTCTCTTAAACTGGAAAAAAGCATTTGACATGAGAATAAATGACAACACATAAATACATGGGGATTGAGGTATTACTCATTGGAATTTTTTGTGGTCCATCATGTGCTATTACACTTGCTTGAGCAGAATAAATTCCTTGTCTTTGATCAATAGTGACTTCAGCAAAAGCATTGGCCCTGCTACAAGCTTGAGCTGAAGCATTGGCTTGCCCACCACATTCTGCGCTTGCCTCCACAAAAGTAATATCTTGACCTTTAGATCCTCCTTCACTTGTACTTGGCATCGCTTTAGCTTTGGCCTAATTTTATGGTCATTATCATTAAATGTTCCATTGACGTATTCATGTATTGCATATCAAGATTAGAATTACTTACTTGTTCTCTTTTATTCGCAGATTCGGGTGCATTGACATCGGCACTTGATGTACATACATTGACTTGAGCATTAGCTTAAGAAGCACATGACAAGTATTAATTGACGGCATATTAAGATAATAAACTTAGTATCGACATGAAGATATACCTTTTTCAATAGATATCCCTTGCTGTTATGTCCAATGATATTGCAAGTAGAACAAGTCATTTGTCTACCTTCTTTAGTCATTCTATCACCTTTTACAAGCTCAATTGGTTGCTTTTTTCTGCTCCTTTCTGGCCTTCCAGGCATCTTCTTGACCGGTGGGGGTTGAAGAGCATCTTTGTTGGTTTTTTTCCAAAACTTTTGTCCCCTCACAGTAGACATCATGAATTGATAAGTACTCAGGTATTTATCCTTGCTGAAGCACTCATCTAGGTAGTCACCTAGATCATTTTGCTTATGATGTATTGCACATATTGCATGACAACATGGAATTCCGCTTACGTCCCAATTTCTGCAAGAACAAGTCTTCAAATTTAAGTCAACCACATATTTGTCACCACCTTCGATAATCTCATATCCTTGTTCTCCATTCCATACAAATGGCAATACCTACTAGCAGTTGTATGCTGATGTAACTTATGCATAATTCTTAGACCATAATTTCTTTTTCACCTAGCACATGCATCTCTCTGATTGTGCATTATATTCATGATCATGATTCTAATATCTTCCAGCATACTCACAATGGCTTTGCACCTAGCTTCAACACATCTACCATTAAAAGCTTCACAAAGGTTATTATCAATGACATCGCATTTTATGTTGGTGTCAAAGAAGGCTTTGCACCAGTGTTTCAGATCAGTTTGGAATAGATCATCATGACCTTGTGGAGTCATTTCCTTCAATCTTTGTCTATAGACCTCAAAATCTGCCATATTAGTACTCTTGGCACATTTCCAGAACTGTTTCATCAATTGTTTTCCTTTATATTTTTACCCCAATTGGAATATATATGCTTTGCACACATCCTATGTTCTGCCCTTGGTAAAAGTTCAACAACCGAAGGGATTAGACCCTGACAAATACATAAAACAGAAAAAAAAATATTAAAACTAATAAACATTATGTAAAGTGTCACAAACAATTTCAAGATGAGTGACGACAAAGTATTACATACCTTTTGTTGGTCACTTATTAAAGCCCAACCATTACCATTATCCATATCGAGCTCTGACCTCAACAAGTCGATAAACCATGTCCATGTGTCCTTATTCTCAATTCTTACCACTGCCCATGCTACTGGATACATTTGGTTATTGGCATCCTTCCCTACAACACACAACAACTCACCCTTGATTAAGCCTCTCAAGAAACATCCATCTAGTACAATGACCTTTCTACATCCTGTCAGAAACCCTTTCTTGCAAGAGTCGAAGCAAATATAAACCCTATCAAATAATGGAAGGGAATCTGGTAATGGCCTTTCAACTTTCAATTTAAAAATGCTTGCGGGGCTTGCAGTGTAAAGCTCCATCAAGTAGTCCCACATTTGTGCATACTCCTTACTATAATTGCCTTCCAATGCCTTCAACACTTTTAGTTTTGTTCTCCTACATTGACTCACAGTAACATTCACTCCTAGTTGTTCCCTAACTAGTTTCTTCAATTCTGGTGCCTTAATTTTAGGCATTGCAGAAATTAGAGTCATGAAATGTTTGGCTAAGTAAGCACTAGTTACTCTCTTGTTCTCAAAAGTAATACTACATATATGCTCATCCACATATTTTTTCAAATGAAATGATCCGGTGTTGTTATCAAGAGCGTCATAAATCATCCACTTACAATTGGTTTGCGCACACCTCGCTCTCATAAATCTGCTAGTATTCTTTGTGTACTTAATTGCCCTTTGCTCAGCCACTGAATATCTCAAAATTGCATCTTTGAACTCAATTGCATCATTGAATTTCATGCCAACAACGAATACTGGATTAGTATCATTTCGAATATATGATGGGAACCTACTTCCCTTCCTTGAAAGAACGACATCTTCCTCCTTTTCAACCTCATCATTGGAACTCAAATGAAAACTTTCTTCATCATCTGAATTATAGTATTCTGTTTCATACCCAGATTCATCCACAGACTGAGGACAAATTACTATTGGTAAGTTAACATTTGATTGGGAAGTACCAACTGGTTCAATGTTAACCCCGGTCATGAGCTTATGTACAGTTGAATATTCCTTTAACTTTGTCCTTGCTTCAATCAGTTCAAGATGATCATCATCACTTGAGTGCTCCGTATCCACCAAATTAAATGTATCATCATCATCCTCATCTTGATCTTCATTAGCAACCTCAACCTGATTCTTGCCATCATTAGCATTCCCACTCACATTTTCAAAGACATTACTAGCATTCTCATTATCATCTAGTTCCCCATCACCAACTTCAACCCAATTCATGTCATCATTAGGATTACCAATCACATTTTCGAACACTTTACTAGTCACCTTATGAACTCTTTCCACATCCACATCATACAGACCTTCATTTTCTATCTCAGCAGTTGTCTCTTTATCATCAACATACTCCACATATAGTTCAATAATTTCAGAATATAGATGATGATAGAAGAGATCTATCACAACAGAATCATCCCATAAATATCTGGGAACTCTGTAATAGAGTTTCTCTAATTTGCACCCACCCAAAGCCTCAATAACTCTAGTTACATTAGACAATGAACCATCACTTAAGTCAATTTCGACAACATTGACCTTTCCACCTATGTATTCCAATGGTGGTCCTACTTGAAATTTACCTCCAAAGAAAACAGTAACAGGAGCTTTATTGTTGGCCATCGAACCTGCAAGGGATAAAAATAAGTAGTACTTTAGTTTTGAAATTGGCTTTGCAATGAATTCATTATGATGACCATAATTATTTCTAATCTTAATAAATTAGTACCAACTGATTTTGATTAAAAGGGCTAAGTGTGATACCTACGCAAAGGAGAGAGTCAGCCGTTGATTTGCCATTTTACAAAACACTACATGGAAAAAGTTGCAATTCCATCCAGCAACAATGTCGAATTATATATCCACGATAGATTCTTACAAGAATGCTGGTTCTTTCACACAACCAATGCCATCTCGAAGTATTCGGTGACTGGTCGATTTCAATCCTCTATGAAGCCAATGTTTGACAAAGATATTTGCCAATTTCCTTACCTGCAATTTCCGAAAAATAGAGAAGCAACAATCAGAAGAGATTTGACACCACAAAATGAGAATGAACAACTCGCACAAATTCGCTCTGGCAATACGACTTGCTCTAATTATGCTGCCCCCTCCATCTCTCCTCGTCTACACATCGTCATGCTCAAGCTCTAACTCTCCCATTTTTCTTTCTCTAGTCGACTCTACTCGAAACATTTTTAGGGCCTTTTACAAGTGAAACTTGGCTTTATGACGGAATTTCTTTAATGAATAAAGCCAGTCATAGAAAAAATATATGTAAACTTGATCAACAACAGAAGGAGAAACTCGAGCACAATATTAATGGGCTTATGTTTGCTCAGTGGATGCATGTAAGTGGGAATAGCGTAGAGTCATTCTGGAAAATGGCATAGATGCATGAGATTGAACGCGGACCTTCGATTTGGCACCACCACACAACGAAATGACAATTTAGGGTTTGCGCGACTCACGATTTGCACGGACTCGCTTCCGCAGGATGACTCACACGCAACAAGAAGAGGTTTGATGCGGGCCTTCGATTTGCCATCGCGACACCACGAGGAGGGACGACTTGCAAGGACCGGTGATCAATGATGAAGATATCTCAGACCATTGATTTAGGGCTTGTGTGAACTCGTGATCGACAAAGAAGGTAACCCGTAGCTTCGATCTGGGGCTCGCACGAACTCGCTTGGGACTTAGAGTTCAGAACTTGGATTTGGGAAAACAAAGAGGGGAGAGGACGAAGAGAGAATGAGGGCTTCGTGCAAGAGAAGAATGATGATTATTAGTAAATGTCCAAAACGCTCTTATTTTGCGCACGTGGAATTTGGGCTTTAAGTTATTTACCTTAAGAGAGAAAAATTGTTAAAATAAGCTAGCTCAGCTTTTACCGTTTGTGTAATTGGACGGAACTAACGGAGAGACTTAATTGTACTTTTCTAACAAGTTTTAGGACTTAATTGTATTTTTTGTAAGTTTTAGTGATTTCAATTACACTTTCGTAAAGTTTTTAGACATGGTGCATTTATCTCAAAAAATAAAAAAGGAACAAAAACGCGGAAACGCGTTTTTGTTCTTTTTGTTATTTTAACAAAAAAACAAAAAAGTTGTTTAAAAATAGGAAAAAATACGAAAAACAAACGTAACCTGAATTTGCATTGAATTGAATTGGATCAAAATGAATTAAATAAATCTATTTAAATCGGATCATTTTCGACCAAACCCGATGGATATCCACCCGTTGACAAATCTAATTGGGATCCATCTGAACCAAAATGAGATTCTAAGATAGAATGTCTAAATCTCAGAGGCTGCTGCCGCCATTTTATCTTTATTTTGCACTGGTTAAAAGCATTAGTTTTTGAGCCTTCTTCAATCTCTTTGCGTTCGCTCTCCCTCCATATGAGAACTTCCTGGGAGTTGGAACGAACCGAACATGAACGACTCATTCGACGTCGACAGATCGACGTTGTCGGAACCGCGGAACGCTGACCCCCGCATCATCCACGCTCGAGCTCTGAAATCATCGTCCCACCAAGATCGCTTCCTCTGGAACCAGCTCATCTCCCTGTACTCAAGATCCAATCTTTTGCCTTATGCCCGTCGCGTCTTCGATCAGATCCCGTCCCCGAACGTCGTGTCATGGACGTCCCTCATCTCCGCACACGCCGACTCGCTCCTTTCTCTGCGACACTTCGTGTCCATGCTTCGCCGCTCGGCTCTGCCCAACCAGCGCACCGTCGCTTCCCTCCTCAGGACCTGCACGACCCTTTTGTGCGTACCCTTTGGTCTCTGTCTTCATTCCTTGTCCCTGAAGCTTGGTTTCGCCAACGAGCCGTTTTCTGGGTCTGCCCTCATTAGTTTCTACACTAAATGTCGGTTGGAGGGTAGCGCGCTCAAGGTGTTCGACGAAATTCCTGAGAAAGACGAGGTTTGTTACTCTGCCGTCGTTGTTGGTTTGGCGCAAAGTTCCCGACCTATTGACGCATTGTCAGTGTTTGCTGATATGAAAAGTTGTGATATAGGGTCGACAGTGCACAGTGTTTCGGGGGCCCTGCGCGCAGCTTCGGAGTTGGCTGCGTTGGAGCAGTGTGCCATCATCCATGCTCATGCAGTAGTCACTGGGCTTGACAATAATGTGGTTGTAGTGAGCGCTTTGATTGATGGGTATGGGAAGGCCGGACTTATTTCGGATGCGAGATGCGTGTTTGATGAGAACATGGCAGTGATGAATGACATCGGATGGAATGCAATGATGTCTAGCTATGCCCAACAAGGTGATGTGGAGTCAGCGGTTGGGCTTTTCCATGAGATGGAGGCTTGGGGACTTGTTCCTGATGAGTATAGCTTCCTTGCTATCCTGACAGCATGTTGCAATGCTGGTTTAGTGGTGGAGACTGAAAATTGGCTAACCCGGATGAGACTGGGGTATGCACGAGAACCGAGATTAGAACATTATACTTGTCTAGTTAGTGCTATGGGAAATGCTGGGAAATTGGAGGAAGCCAAGAGGCTTGCAATGACCATGCCATTTGAGCCCGATGCTGCAGTATGGCGGTCGTTACTAATTGCTTGTGGACACCACAGTGATGCCAACATGGCTCGCTCAGTGGCAGAGCAGTTACTGGAGCTTGACCCAAATGACGACTCAGCTTATGTGATTGCTGCAAATATATTGTCATCTTCGAGACGATGGAATGAGGTTGCTGAAGTTCGGAAAAGGATGAAGGATAGGAGGGTGAAAAAGGAAGGTGGTATGAGCTGGATTGAAGTGAGAGGTGAAGTCCATGTCTTCATGTCAGGAGATAGAAAACATGAGAGGACAGAAGAGGTCTACTCAAAGCTGATGGAATTGATGGAGAAGATCAAGAATTTAGGGTACGTGCCGGTGTGGAAGGCAATGTCGCATGAGTTTGGAGAGAAGGAGAAGAAGGAAGCACTTTGGTATCACAGTGAGAAACTGGCGGTGGCTTTTGGGCTGTTGAATGGTGTTTCCCCACCGCATAAGGCATTGAGGATTGTGAAGAATCTGAGAATCTGTAAGGATTGTCATGAAGTTTTTAAGTACATAAGCAGAACTGAGGAGAGGGAGATCATTGTTAGGGATGTTAATAGATACCACCGATTTCTAAATGGTGTCTGTACTTGCAGAGATATTTGGTAATTTCAGGTAAGTGTCTGTGATTCATTGAGAAGAGGAACCAGTTTGGCATTTTCTGAAGGAAACATATCCTTTAGAATGAATTATGTCAGTGCTGTGTAATTGCTAATCAATTTTTCCTATATGGATAGTGATGATAAATATGCCTTCTGTCTTCTCTAGAGAATCCTTAGAGATCAAAAATTGCCCAACATAGAGAAAATACAGATAAAGTTCATCAAAGTATTTAATCTTAGGTTGCTTTATAATAGAGCAACCGAGCTTCTGACTTTTTCATGATAGATGATTGCATATCCACTATCTGCCTTACAGAAGAAAACAGGATGTAGTATTGATTGCATAAAATTTTAAGACAAATTTGAAGCGACAGTTATGATTTTTAGATAAAAAGTGAATTTGTTCCTTCGGTCTGGAAGCAAGCCCACTCGATTCATAGAGGTAATTATATCAAATTGCACAAGGACTAGTTCTGGTCAATTTATACACAGATCAAAGTCTCAAAAGAAAGGGCAGGATGTGGATGGCAGAGAGATACACCTCTGTCCAGACTTCGCTTGACTTTCAGCTCTCTGAAGCACCTCACATCCACTACAATACAAATTAACTGAGATGCCATGTCATTTGAAGCTGAAAATTTGAGTAATGCATTTATTGAAGCCACATTAAAATGATCATAGCCACCAGCCAATGTTGTATACTGAAATCTTCGAGCAAGAACATTGAGTAGGAAAGGCAGAATAAAAAGGTGGGAGCAATTGGCAAAGAAGCAAACGAGGGATCGCTGTGCAAATTGTACGAGGGATCATTCGAAGTATAGATATCTTTTGTTGCTTCTTCCGTGCCAAGGTTGTCAATCTTTTTCCACGTTCCCAAACTTTGACTTAATTTTCGCTTTATGTCCGCTTTCCCTCAGCTAGACTTACTCTCATAGCGCGCCCTTCCAGCTCCTGGTAACAGCTCAAAAGAGGGGAAGGAAATAAGGAAGAAGATGAATCATGAAGCAATTAACAAAAATGCTCAGAAACGAAAGCACGTTATATCTTATTCTCGAAAGAAACAGTGCGTATTGCAGAGTATTACCACTCCGTTAAGAGATTCAATAGCAGTTTCCATCTCTGCTTTTGTTGAGTAGGACACGAAACCATAACCACGTGACCTCCCTGTCTCGCCATCGTACAGCACTCTTGCTCCAACTACATTTCCATATTCTTGAAAAGCTTTTGCCAAACTTTCGGAAGTCACAGACCAGGACAAGTTTCCGACGAAAAGCTTGTGCTCAGTTTCGGGGTATAAGGGTTCTTTCGGTTTAGGTTTGTCTGAGAAGTTCACCCTCAGTGTTCGTCCCATGTATTCCTGAAACATGGAGATCAGGTTAGTCTTGGAATTCAGTTCCCGAACTGGAAGGACCTCATCATACGATTCTAAACAGAAAAGGAAGGACAATACTTAGCATGATGAAATATTACAGAAAACCAATGTTATCTTATCTATCGTATTCGTTTTCCAGAGCTGCGCATACTAGCAAATAGACAAAGGTAAGCCAACTCACACTTCCAGCAAGGTTTTCGATAACTGCATTACAATCTTCAATGCTGCTCATTGTCACAAAAGCGAAGCCTCTGCTTCTTCCAGTGTCTCTGTCATAAAGAACCTACAGAGATCATTCAGGAAAGTGAAGAGTTAAGAAGAACCACAATCAAATTGACTTTATGGCAAATTGACCGCAAAAGAAACTTCAAGCACTCTTCACAAATCACGAGGTACATGTGATGTATTTCTTTTGAGTGGCTAGAGTTTCGACATTAGTTCATTCTGGAAAAGTAGTATGTAATTAACAAAGAGAAAATTGAAAGAGCCACTCTACTTTGCAAACTGATGAAGTTTTTCAAAACCAGGGGGAGATCCCTGGTGCGCTGAACAGTATAAGTTAATCACTACTGATTGTCCGTATCCTAGCGAAGGAATATCCCATCAGAGCAAGCATTGACGATCTCACTTCTTATGGTACTCATTGAAATTTGTAGGGATAGATCTTTGATACAAGCTGGTAATTGAACAGATGACTAGCTAAACAACACGACCCGACTGTACAAATGTGTTTGGCAATGAGATGACAAGAATCCTGAGCATGGCTAAGGGTTTGCCAGATATTAAATGACGTCTGGAAAAGCAAAAGAGAGAGTGACAGTGACTTGGCATGCAAGGTGAACGCCAGAAAATTTTGGTACTTTGGCTAGACTCAGAGTCAGAAAGCATCATGTTCATTAATCGGGTACATCTGTATCGTGTTCAGCTAAAAGGAAAGAAGTGTGCCTTTGTATCGCAAACCATCACAGACCATACAGACTTCACAATCCATCATCCAGCATATCCTGGAGATTCATCCACGTCCTCTTGACTTGATAATGATGCACCATGTACAAGCGCAAACCAAGTTCTTCACCTTACCGCGTTTCTGATAATCTATACTTAGCTAGGTTTTCCCTTTCTTTCCCCTTTTTCAATTTCACCTTTTGCTTTTGTCTAGTCTTACTACCAAAACCAAGTTTCATTTTTCGATATTGTAATGGAAAGCATCAGCATCAGAAACTCTAACAGAGGAAAGGCAGCAAAAGTCAGCAAAATGCAGCTCACGCTCGGTGCTGTTCTAATGAATCATTAAAATCAGCGATCAGATCACAACACGGATCAGAAAATCACACAGTCACGCACCTCGACAAGCTCTGGGCTTCCATAGTCCTGAATTATGCCGGCCAACTGTGCACTATCCACATTGTAAGGCAAATTCCCAAAGTAGAGCTTGGTATTCACAGTCACACCCTCAGCTCCCTCTCCCTCTCCCTCTCCCTCCTTCTCCTCCTGCTCCCCCTCCTTTTCCTCCTCCTTTTCCACTTCCACGGCAGCAGGGGCGGCCGCCTCCTCTTGGGCTAAGGCAGCCGATATCCTCAGGCCGGCGCGGCGTCTGAGAGGGGTGATGCGAACCGACAGAGCTTCCCCCAAGTGGGGAAGGCTTGATGATGATGGCGAGAGGAGCCTCAGCTGTTGGGGCGGGCAGGAGGAGGGGGAGTTGGCGGAGCGGAGGCAGCACTTGAGGGTATTGATGGAGGAGGAGGAGAAGGCGGAGCTTACGGCGGCTGCGGCGGCCATGGAGCCGGTGACGGTGGTGGTGGTGGTGGTGATGGTGGTTTTTTCAGTTAAGGGACAGAGAGAGGGAGAGGAAAAGAGAGTTGAAGCAGCAGAAGTAGGACAACTTGTGGAGGGAGAGATAGAGGGTAAAGCTAAGGCAAAGAGCTGATGTGGCAGATTCTAGCCAACAAAATCAGGAGATATCCATTGGAGATGAACTCGGATAAGGTAAAGTGAGTAATTTTCACTATTTAATGACCAAAATGTCCAATTCGTGCGGCTTTTGTTTGTTCCCAGCTGCGGAATAAATTCGATTCCATCAAAAAGCCTTCCAATATCCAACTTGGGCGTGCTTTAGTTTAGATAAGAATGCATTTTCACTTCCCTAAGTCAATCTCAAAAATCGTGCGAGTCTTAAGATTAGCCCTTTCTAATCTAACTCCCTAAGATTTGTTGAGATGTCCGTACATCAGTTTACTGGTGAAAAAAGAACATACTCTCCACATTTGAAAGTATCGTCTTATCACTTGAGAAAGGATCCGGAAAATTTGGATAAATGAAGGATTTTGGGTGACCCGAGACTAGAGGTGTTAAAATGGGTCCCTTGTTTATAACAAAAGATAGTTAAATGTGTTTCACAATTAAAGATTTAAGATAGGTGGGTCTTAAGTGGGTTTTTGAATGGGTTGGGTTGAAAACTCATCTTTAACAAAAAACATTATAATTCCTCCCTTCCTCCCTTCTCTCTTTAACTTTATAAAAATCGAAATTATAATTTTTTTATTTTTCTTTTCTTTTTTTCTTTTCCTTCCTTTTTTTTTTATCTTTCTTCTTTTTCTTTTTTTTTTCTTTCTCCTTCCTCCTTCGGTCGTCGGCACGGCGACGGCCGGCCATCGGCCGGTGAGCCTCGAGCTCGCCGACGTCAAGCAAGCTCGAGCTCGCCGGCGTCGGGCGAGGCTCGAGCCTCGCCGATCTGGCGAGCCTCGAGCTCGCCGGCGTCGGGCAAGCTCGAGCTCGCCGACGCCGGTGAGCTCGAGGCTTGCTCGTGGCCGGTCGCCACTGTTGTCGTCGTGGCGTGGCCGGCCAAAGAAGAAGAAGAAGAAGGAGAAGAAAAAAGAGAAAAAAGAAAAAGAAAATTATATTTTAAAAATAAAATAAAAATAATTAAAATTATAATTTTAAAAAAGATAATTAAATTTCGATTTTTTTTAAATAATTATTTTGAAATTTATAAAAAATTTCCATTAAATTTATATTGTATAAAACTATTTTAGCAATACAATTTTAAAAAAAATAATATATATAAAAGTTTGGAAGTATTTTAATAATATAATCTTTAAAAAAACATAGGAATAAGTTTTTCTAAATTTGTTAAATATGAAAATATTTTATTAATATGAGTTGGGTCGGGCCGGGTTTGGGTCAATAAAATTTACATTAAACATAAATGGGTCAATTTGGGTCGGACCATTAATAACCCGACCCAAACCCGATCCGACCCACCCGTTTAATGGCTCTACCCGAGACCTATCCACATATATATATATTTTTTTTTGGTCTGACCATCCACACAATCATGAGCCTTCGGAATGGCCTGTTTTGATCTAAATTAGAGACCAGCGAGCCATGACAAGCAAGGACTGAGTTTGACATCAGCCACGAAACTTCGAGAGTTCTATGAATTGATGGCACGATTTTTGTAGATGCTTGGAGTGTGGACATTCAGGTAGATCTTTTAATCGACAGACAGGCATGGATTAAATTGTGGGCTTGAACATGACACTCTTACAATTGTAAAGGCACTTTTTTTTTTTTTGTCGAAATTTGTAAAGGCACTTAAAAAGGTGGGAATGATAATCATTATCTTTTACAAGTAATTTTTTCTATTCCTATTTTCCGAATAAGTTTCTAAATAAAAAAATATATTTAATAACGATATAAGATTTAAATAATGACATAAAATTTTTCCCACTTAAGTTATGGTGGTGGATGGTGACCGAAGAATAGCAATGGCGGACATTGGACGGCAGCGGAAGACAAGCGATGAATGGCAACTGATGGCATATGGCGAGTGGCAACAAGTGGGCAGCCAATTGTTAACAAAAGCAAGCAACGAGAAGATCTTTTTCTTTTTTATTTCTATTCCAAAAATAGAGAAGTAGAAAAATTTTACATCCCATTTCTATTTCAAAGCCATTTATGGACTAACAAATTATTTTAGAAATAGAAAAATGAAATTGCATTATCAAACAAATTTTTGTTTCAAACTTATTTCCGAGAATGAAAAAATAAGTCTAGTGAAAAATAGAACGGTATTTATGTGCACCCTAAACAAGAGGTGAAAAGAGGTTTTTAATGGGTACGGGCAAATACATGCAAAGCATAAGGGTGATTGGCTTCAAGGTGGAAATCAGAACCAAAGATTGGACTGTTTGGTCTTAGGACCAAGAACCGGGCAAGATGGTTTGGTCCGGTTTGATTCAATGGAACCAGCCACTTTTTTTTCCCCACTATATGGTGGCTGTGCACAACAAGAAAGAGTGACAAATCTTAATATATTGACAAATGCAATAATGAGTGAAGAGTTATTGTGATGTAATTTGTATTAACATTAGGTAAGATAGTATTTTGTTCACATATAACTATTTTTTTAAAGAAATAATAATAATAAAAAAAGTATTTGAAGTCGGTGGTTCAGTTCTCTCTTGAAAGCGAGAATCGGATTGCTTAGACATAGTTCTAATTTTATGAATCGGAAATTAGACTGATGCTCCCAAGAACGGGACCCAACTAGTCGGTTCGGTTCGTTCTAGGTGCTTTTCGATTTGGGTGGTCCGTTTTGCACACTGTTAGAGTGCACAGTCACTATTCTCATTTGGCTTTAAAACATTGAATTTTGCTCATAGGATGTTGAGGCTCTGAAACATTATAAAGAGCCTATATGAGCAGGGCTCGAGCCCAAAATGGATCTCACTAGCTAGATATATGGGTCTTCAACTTTTATATCATCAAATTAAGTAATTGTGGCCTCAATTGACAATATTTTCCAATGAGGCTTGACTTGAGCTGGACGCGCAAAGCTCAATATGCATTTCTTGAACTCACTCGAGACCGGCAAGCTTCAGGTTAATAAAAAATATAAAAAGAAAAAAAGATTACAAATTCGAATTTTTAAAAAGAAAAATAGAAAGAAAGATAGAAAAGTTGACATGAGATACGAGAGAGTGAAGTGAAAGACATTTTTCACTTATAATTTATCCCCGATCAGTTTATTTTTCGTACAATAAATCTGAAAAATTCGAAAAGTATTTTCCCGGAAATTGACGGGCTCCTCGACCCAAATGCAACTCGACTCAGCAATCCGCAGGAGCTCGAGTCCACTCAGCTCGACTCGCTCGTCGCTTGCCTTCTTTTACCGCGCGGTAAAACCGAAGGCCATTGCTCTCTTCTTCTCCCTTTAGCCAGCTCGTGCGCTCGGGATTGGAGAGGGTTTAAGCCTCCTCGCGCTCCATTGCTAGGGTTTTAAGAGCACCGTCGCCCTACTTGTCGCGGCAACCGAGATGTGGCGCGGGGCTCGACCGGTCGTCGGGGCGTTTCGCGCCCGGAGGTTGAGCACCGCGACGACGACCACCACCACGCGCCGCCGCATCGACGACGAGGGCGACTGGTTCTACTCTTCCGAGTGGTGGGGCTCCACCTCCCCCCCGGCGGCGGCGACGGCCACACCGTCCTCCGCGCGACTTCCGACCGCGGCAACGGCGTCGTCTCCGTCGTCGCCTTCCCTTCTTCTCGACCCGTTAGTCCCTCTCTCTCTCTCTCTCTCTCTCTCTCTGTGAGAATTGGAGTTTCTTACAATTTGCGAATTCATTGCCTTCCGACAATCCGTGGGTAGAAAGAGAGAATGCTCCAGAAAAAAGGAGTCGTAGTTAGTTCTGTTGCCGGTGTTTTCTTTTGTTGAATTTGCTTTGAACAATCATTGAGGACGAGTTGATCGACTTTATTCAGATTCCGCAAGCTTTGTGCATAGCGTGGTGTGATGTTGCCCATGTTCTCAATCAAGGTCCACGCTGAAATTTCTCAGCTTGAACCGTGCAGGCTTACTCTAGTTTTAGGTCTTTATTATTGCAAGAATCAATCACTTATTCCGATACCTGAAAAAATAGGTAATTCGTTCTTAGATGTTTCGTATGCTTCGCAACGTTTCTCAGTTTAGAGGAGGAGGTTATGGAGGGGCCCTGCTACACCATACATTCATAAATTAGTGACATGAGTGAAATCCCATTTTCTTTTTGGCTAAGATGTCTCTTTCAGTCTAATTCAGTCGGTTTATGGGACACCCAACAGCTTGTTGTTGTTTAGTGGCCTCCTGATCGACTATTTGCTTCTCGTTCTTTGGTTTGTGCATTCTTCGATTTGCTTCTTCCTTGCTTGAGGTTCTGGACTCCAAATTAACTTTATGGCATAGATTGATTTGTTTATCGTGGCATTATAGTTTAATCTTCGCAGAATGTTGTTTACTGGTCTTCAGTGGAGAATTGGCTTCTGCAAAGGTATGCAGACATATGCCCCGGATCTGATCCTAATGAACGTTTTAGGGTACTAGGATATCAGTGGCGTGTCCTCCGGTTTAATGATGATACTCGTCAAAGCGCTGTCAAGATTATGGCTACTTACCGGGAATCAGAACCCCACTTGGTACGCTTCATGCAGCAACCAAATTGCCTGGCTGTTCCATGTAAAGCTTCTCATTTCTTCTTTGCTCAGCTTCCCTACTGTTATTCTTCCTAGAGCATTCATTACTTTCATTGGTTTCTGTCTCAATTCCTAAAGCCTAATATTTTTATGGCCATTTGGCCCAAAAGAAAAGATATATGTTTGAGTCACCATGCTGGCTGTTCTATTCTGTTACAATTCATTGTTTTTACCTGTTCTTTTACGTAGAAGTTTTTTGTGATGAACCTTGCTTAGGAAGTTTACATGTGAATACCACAAGCAAGTTAAGTAGAATAGAAAAGTGTTCAATAAAAAGTAGAATTGAAAACATGGACTCTTGGTTTTGGTTTCACAAAGCTTATATTGAACATAACACTAGAATTGGAGTCCAATAGCAAAATATGTGTAGTTCAAATAATAAAGGAAAGGAGGAAATAAGATAGAAATGAGATAGTGGACATTTAAGTGGAGAACTGTGATGTTTTACTTCTCAAAGAAGAAAAAGAAATCCTGGGTTAGAGGGAATCCCCACGTGTAGCATGGGCTCCTTTTTAGCACTAATATTAGACCTGGAACTCTTCTGCAAAACTGATAATATCTCTATACTGCAGTCACCACAAGCAATGTTACTTTACAAGCTTTGCAGTCAGTGCCTGTTTTTGTTTGGTTCCCGCATGCATGTAAATTGGCTTATATTGGTTTAGTTCTCTCCAGATCACGTGCATTTTGCTTTCCTGATGTTTGCTCATGTCTTTCTTTCCTCCCTTCGTTTAAGAATCACGATAACAGGCATAAGTCCAGTATGTGAACCTAACTTTTTTCTTTCAAATTGCATCAATTTATGTTCAACATTACCTTTAGCATGTGAGCTCCCAAATTTGATATTTTCTTTCAAATTGCTGGAGATTTTGGTCTCTATTGTTCCTTAAAAGGTGATACCTGATTCAATTTCATAATGCAATATGGATCAATTCTACTGTTTGAAATAGTTCTGGGGACTTGCCTATTTATTCTTGTTCTTATTTATTTGTTATTTTTCCTGTGTATATTGCACAATTTGTAGATGTTTAACTCGGGATACATTTCACATATCTTACAGATCTCAAAAGCATGGTATCAGCTGGGCTGGCAACATTAGCATCTTCTGATTTTGATCTTGGGGATGTTGTACGTGGGAATAAACCTATGAACATTTTGTGCATTGGGCATGGTGGAGGTAGCTTACCATTGTTTCTGGCCAGTAAAATTCAAGGTAATTGTTCTTTTACATTTCTTTTGTTATCCGCATTTTTTTTGGTTCCTAGCTGATGAAATGAGCTTATATGCAAGAATAAGACATCAGATTAGTTGGAAATGTTGCTATGACCAATTGACCATGTTGGTCATATTTTGAGATGCATCTGAGTCCCTGAAACATGATCTCTGGGTCGCATCCAAAAAGAAAACAAGATTAAAGAAGAAAGAAGTAATAATAGGGGAAAGAAAAAGAGATAGAAACAGATAGATTCCCCTAACAGCATTCGAAGAGAGCTTGTGGTGTTGATCTTCATTAGTGTGGCCTAATTTTTCCAGGTGCCATCATTGACATAGTCGAAATTGACCCCCTGGTCATCTCAGCCTCCATTCAGGCCATGGGGTTTCCTGCTTTCTCGGTCCTAACTCCCTCAGGCAATCGTGCCATCTCCAAACCCGATCTCATGGATGAAGTGATGTGGAAAGGTGTTCATGAAAGGCTTCACCTCGTGGAGTCCGATGCTGAGAAGTTTGTCCTGGAAAACAAGAAACTTTACGACTTGGTTCTCATCGATGCCTATGATGGTGATGATATTTTCCCTCGTAAGCTCTGGGACCCAGATTCCCCTTTCCTTAGAGCTCTCAGCAACCAGCTGCACTCAGAACATGGAACCGTTGTGGTGAACCTTCACTCAGATGCTGATTTGCTGAGTCCAGATGGGTCCGCTCTGTCCGTGCTTCAACAGGTTTGGCCAATGGGGAAGCACGTTTCTAGCATTTCTCAAGCTTACAAGGATGTGCTAGTCGGACAGGGAAGTTCTCGTCATGATCATAGTAAGTGCTCGGGGTTGGTATTTGTAGTTTCAGTTCCTTGGGTGTGTAATTCAACCTTGGTAGCATGCAAGAAATTCAGGGTGGACACTGGGATTGTAGACAGGTTGATGTCGAGGTCGATCGAGGTGGAGCGCATTTTGGATCTACCGTTTTCTTGCTTGGAATATGTAAAGAGGAACTTTACGCTTGTTGATTAATCTTCTTCTTGGGTGAAGTACTGATTAGCGGTTGGCCGTTGTGTTGACATCGCTGGGAGGGATGCTTGCAGGGAACGTTCTTCGGCGGTTCTTGGAACTTTCTAGGCCCAAATGCTCACCGCAGGACCTTGTTTCCCCCACTTTTATGACTTTAGGCTTAGATAAGCAATTTCATGATTTTATCTGGAAGCTTAAAAATGAAGTAAGGTGAAATTTATGTGGGTTATTTTTCATTTTTAAGAAGAATTGAGAGTTGACGAAAGTCTAGCTCGCCAGCTAAAAGGGCTAGTCAGCCTTTTCATTTGACGAACCGGAGTTATCAACCACATTGTAACTTTACTGAGTTTGTCTGTTTTTAGAGAATGAGTTGCGAAAAGACAGAATGGAGAGAAGAAGTTATAATTTTACGAATTCTGCAATGGTGATTTTTTGGCAGCAACGGGGAGGAAAGTCGCTGCAATGGAGATGAGAAGGGATCCCACAAGCTTTTCTATTGTTGTTTCAAGATTTGACTTATTAAACCTCCGTTTGTTTGTGACTTTTCTAAAAAATGTTTTCAAGAAAATAATAATATTTTTTAGTGTTTAGTCAAAACTTGAAAATGAAATGAAAAATGTTTTATGTGATTGGTATGGAAAATTTGATTTAATTTTTCTAAATAAACATGCATTATTCTTATGGTCATGGGCCTAACCTTGATAGACTTGGGCTCGGGCGTGGGATTTGGATGCAGAGGACTTGAGAACCAACATTGAGGTGTTCATGCCAAAGCATGGAGTTTCAATAAAGCACTAATACTTGATCATATTTTGAAAAATGAATTCTACTTTTTTAAAGATGAAATTATTTTCCTAAATATAAATATGAATTTTTCGTTGACTAAGAAAATATTTTTCGTTAACTAATTTTTCTAAGTAGTTAAATGCTAAAAAAATAAGGGAAAATATTTTTGATGAAACATATTTCATTAATTTCAAGAAAAATAAATAATTTAAAAAATATTTTCCTCAAAATAATAGATTAAAATGCTCAGAAAACTAAATGAAACTAAATGAACAAGATCTATTTTCATCATTTATAAAAATGTTGATATATATATTGTTACCAATAATGAAAAAAAAATTATTAACTAATTATTTCAAGTGATACAAGAGATTATTTTAAATCATTTTAAATCATTCATTTTTTAATATTTTCCTCATTTTGCAGCATTTAGATTGTTTAGGAAAATGAGTCAATGAAAAAAGATTTATTGTCAACGAAAACCTATTCTTAAATTTCAAGAAAATTATTTCATTTTTAAAAAAATCAAATATCATTTTTCAAATATATGATTAAATATCAACGATTGGATCAGAAACTCTACCCTTTAATTGAGAACCCAACGTTTGCTCATAGACCCTTAACAATGGCCTTGGATTAGAAACTCTACCCTTTGATTGAGAATCCAACGTTTGCACTAGGACCCTTAACAATGGCCTTGAGCTGGGGCTATGTCCCACCAAGGCCGCACCCAAATCCAGGCTTGGGACACCAATGCTAAAGTGTAAGTCTTTGACACTCATGTCTAGGTCCATTGCAACCAAGATTGGGACCTCAGAGCTTATGTCTCGGTCTTGGTGCCCAAATCCATTAGGGTCAAGCTCAAGTCTCTGGTGTCCGGATCATGACCCATTGAGGCAAGACTTGGGACTTCGAATAACTTATGTCTATTTAAGAAAATCAAATTAGATTTTCTTCACCAAATGATGAGATAGCCCACACTGAAAAATAGTTTTCTCAAAACATTTTTCAGAAATGTCATTTTTTGCAAAATGAATACGACCGATTATTTTGGTTAGTGTAGTCAAAAGAGGCTCCGGCCATTTATGCCTAGGGGGAAAAAAACTACAAGAGCACAAGCCATGCAACTTTATAACAAGTAAACTCCTTTGCTAGAAAATTAAGAACGTAGAAACATATATAGACCCATTCCTTTTCAAAGAACTTGCCCAACATCAGTGAATGCCTCCTATTCGAAATATCTAAACAACGGAAATTTGGAAATGAGGTGAAAAAAAGAAAAAAAAAAAAAAAGTTCCCAAGCTGCTCAGCGGGATCAATTGTCCTCCTTTGCAGCAGGGTTCATCCAACGTAAAAATTACACAACCTAAATGGTGAGAGAGGCAAAGCACATTTCACTGCATTATTCAACCGCATCCCATGACTGAGTTCAGTCCCTTCCTCGACCGCTAATGTGAACCCCCTTTATTCCGACTTACTCGTAAAATTAATACCAACTCATACATGTGTATTCATATACATCATTCGATATTTGCCCACAAAATTGGTTTCGTGTCCCGACTTATTCACTTCCGGCAGCGGATGACACTAACCGATCTCAACTTGGTGGACTTTAGTGGCTCCTTCCTCATCATGACCTCTTAATCATCTGTCTCCCTATGTCTCACGGCTGAAATTATGAGCAGAACCCGAAGCTTCACCTGAAATGGTCGGTTTTCTGAGGTCTATGTTGACTAGGTAAGTTGCAAGCTAAGCACTTGAAGAACCGATAGCTTCTTGCAGAGAAACAGTATTGGGGAGGACGGAGTCACTTCCATTTTCGTCATCATTTTCTGTCTCCCAAAGGAAACTAGCATATGCAGCAAGAATATGGCTGCAGAAAAAGAGAGCAAAAAATGCAGGTCATGTTTTGCATCAAGATGAGTCCGAGAACTCTTTCTACTTCAATAAGCGCAAGCAGAGATCATTGGCATAATGATGAAGAGAAGCAAGAACAGTTAAAGTAACCGGATAGAGTCACTATATTGATACTAACAAATATATGTTTTGGTCCAAAACTAAATTTTCCTCCTACAATTTCCAGTGGTAGACTTGTTGCAACTTACTTAAACCATCAGATAGAAAATTAACGTCACATCAAAATCACAAAAAGTGCACACCCAAGTTTCATGGAGTTGAAGTATGTGACGTGCTTTTGGTTTTTTATGCAAAATGATTTCCCTAAAAATGACTAAAGGAGCACCTACCCTGTGAAGATGATGCAACAGAATCCCCCATGGCCAATGGCCACCCGCTTGGGACTATGAGTGATAAAATAGCAGAACTCTTGACATTTTTAAATAGAATTTAAGGAACAGTATAAACAAAAATTCACCTGTCTGTAGGCGTCGCTTGAATAGCTCGTTCATAATAAGATGATGCCTTATCATGGTCATGGTGAAGTTGCCAAACCAGCTTAGCATACACTACCAATGCTTCACTGTCCATTGGATCGGTGAGAATAGCAAGTGAATAGTATTCCTCAGCTCCTTTGAGATCTTGCTTTGCCTGCAAATTAAACAACTAATTAAAATTGAATGAGACTGCTCAAAACAAATGGACAAAATATCTACAAAGTATAAATTTCTGCATGACTTATTCGAGATTTTTGTTTCAAAAGGTGGCTGCAAATAACGCTATGTCCATCAACATGATAAGGTGCCAAGGCCCACATAATTGAGCTAGATCATAGTAATCATGACAAGTGTATTAAAGGCTATTATCCTTTTTTATTGGTCCATGATCCTCTTAAACAATATTGAGAATCAGAGATGAAGGAAGGTTGACGAAGAATAAGGCAATCGAGTTTCTCTTTACCTGATATAAGAACTGAGCATAACTTTTCAAAATCAAAGGGTTGGATGGATCTTCCTCGATCATACGTTTATAATTCTCTTCAATATTCTCCCCACCACTACCAGTTGCAGTAAAATTAGCAAAGTCAAACCCAGTTGCAGGAATTTCAACTGATTTTTCTTTCTCAGAAGTCAAAACTTCTTTGTCGTCCAAAATTCCCTGCTTCTCATTAGATACACCTTTCAGACATAGTTTTATAAATACGAAAGAGATAAGGACATATGAAAAGTAATGAGCACCTGGAGGTGATTTTCTCGTACTCCATCTGTTACATTCTCATCCTCTAGCTCCCAAAGGAAACCGGCATATGCTGCTAGGACATGGCTGAAACAAGCAAACAGAAAACTGTTGTGAACAAAATATATACTGCAGCCAGCCCCTGGATCTTCACCACAGGCTAGTATCTAAGCAAAAAGTTTTCAGGCACAAACTGTAAGTCAGGTAATACTTTGCCCCAATCCCAACCAAAAAAGAAAGTAATTGCTAAAGTTTTCTACCAGTTCCCTTCTTCAGAGCCAAGAATTACATACGAGTGGATGGAAGATGTTTGTTGTGTCACATTAGTTTGATTTCTGGCATACAATATGCATACCTGTTGTTGGCTGTGGCTAAAGCTGCACGCTCATAATAGCTTAAAGCCCTCTCTTTATCATGATAGAGCTCCCAAGCTATTTTAGCATACTGCGCTAAACTCTCACCATCTTCAGGATCGGCTAGTGTAGCACGATAGTAGTAATCCTCTGCTCCATGAAGATCCCCCTTCGACTGTGAGTAAAGTTTTCGATTATGCAAAAGAGGTATCAGTAACAAGCCCATGGATAGACGACAACCACACAAAAAATACGGACTTTTCAGATAAAGCACAACGCAATTGTACACCTCTATCCTTTTTAGGAATATCTTTCGGAACATTCAATCATGGAATAAACATCTCTCCCTTAGTTTAAACCTAAAGAGACCTTTCCAGGATACATCTGAGGTTCTCTGTTTTACCGGAAACAAGTCCGGGAATCTGATTTCCAAAAAAAACGTCTGCTCTTGACGATTGTAAAAGGTAAAAGACCTTCATTGATGAGCATCTTTAAATCAATTGGGGCATGAAGGACTTAACAGAATCAAGAAGTCCTATGAATTGGGAGCTCAGGAAATGCTGAAGATGCAGAAAACAACATCGAGAACAAGCAACAGCAAAGCAAGAACATCACACCACACACGATGATGACAGGCATTCTCAGAAATAGAGACAAGCGAAATCCTTCGCGGCCAAATCGAACCTGCAAAACCTGAGCATAGTTCCTCAAGAACACGGGATGGCACGGGAACTCATTCACCATCCTCCCGTAAAATTCCTCCGCGTCGCCGTCGCCGTCGAACTCCGGCAGATTCAACCCGAGGCCGCCGCCGCTGGACTCGCCGCCGAAATCGGCATTCCCGATCCCGAGGCCCGCGGCGAGATACATCGGCGGGCTCGCCGGCTCCCGCCCGCCATCGCCGCTGCCACCGCTCAACTCGTTCCTCAGCCCCAGCTCCTCCTCCCTCCCGCGTCACCTCCGCCGTCGCCGTCGCCGTCGCCGTCGCCCTCCCCCTCCTCCTCCTCCTCGATCAATCCCATAGCCTTCTTCCCGAAGCTGAACTCCGCGCTGCGGACGGCCGGTATGCCGCCCGCGATCGTCACGGTCCTCTGGAGCGCCTCGCCGGCGCCGGCATCATCCTCCTCCCGGCGATGGTGGTCGCCGGCCTCGTCGTCGGTCGAGACGAAGACGGAGAACGAAGGGACCGAATGCAGCATCTCGACTTGCTTTCTCGAGTTGCAGAGAAGTTCGGAATGGAGAGAGAGAGAGAGAGAGAGTTAACTGTCGAAGTACTTTTGTTTTGACTTCGAAGATATTGTCTGGCGGTGCCGCTAAAACAGCGATCCATATCATATAATAATTAAATAATTAGGATATAATTTTGTTTATCAGTAATCTCATGCATTTTTTTTATTTACTAAAATGAACATTGCAGGCCAATTGACCAAATTAACCCATAAATTATGTGTAAATCTAGCATTTATTGACCTCCTCTCTTGCATTTTATTTATTTATGAATGATGTTCCTGAATTATTTATTTATTTAATCTGCATCTGTTAGCCCGAAATAGTCATGGGGACTGACTATATCACATCGTTTTTGCAAATCAGTAAATCTTTTTTTTTCTCCCTTTTTTTATTTTGCAAACGTAATAATGAAATCATGTGAGAGATGTGACGCCGAAGTCACATTTGAGCCACATGAACGACAACTTGACAATGTGGGGCCCACTATTTATTTATGATTATTGCTTGCCTTCTTTTCTTTTCTTTTTTGATTTTTTTCCTTTTCTTTCTCAATTTATAACATAATCGATTTACCTCTTGCGTTAGACATAATTTATTTGGTATATAGCTAATTAATGATTGTGTTTATGAAGAAAAACATAATTATTTTGTCAATGACTTGTATGTTTTTTTTTTGGTACTAAGAAACTATTACTCAAAATATAACTTAAGCACAAGTAAAAGTGAAAAAAAAATCATCTATTAGTCTTGATATTCATTGCATTTAATTATATGAATATGTGTCATTACATTATATTTTGAGTATTTTAACTGCTCAATTTTCATTGTATTTTGAGTGACCATAATCTATTCTTCTTTTGATAACAAAGCACTTCAAAAGAATAATCTATTAAATGAGATCCGGTCTTTCTTCTCTAATGTGTGATAGAAATATTATATCGATCATGATAATTACCTGCTATATCACAACTAAGAAGAATATACTTATCTCTCTTTAACATTTTTATAGAGACAAAAATAACCTCAAGTAAGAAGACATATATGCACATTACTTAAAAGATCCTCTCACATTAAAAAATTACCCAATAAAGTTTCAAATGAATTTGTTTTCTACTCAAATGTGTCTATTGATTTTTTTTTTATAAAATTTATGAGAATATACTTGAATATGAATATTGTGATTGATTAATGCATTATCTACAATTTACTCATCTTTGATTGTATTTATTTTTTTTTTTTGGTAATGCAGTCATTATGAATGAAAATGATTATGACAATGGAGAATAAGTTCCGAAGAAGACATACACGAAGAAAATGTAATGGGTGTGGAGGAAGAGGCTGTGGTGAAAAAAAAAGTTTAGAAGGCATGTGAGACTTTTAGTAAATTTGAGAAAAAAAAAGAAAAAAAGGTTAAAATAATCTTAATCAAGTTGATCCCATAGAGGATAATGTAATCAAATTCAATATGATGAGGACTGTCAAGAGTTAATAAGGGGTGGAAATAGCATAAGCAAAAAAAATGTTACTAAGAATAGTAATTGATGCTTGACTTAATTGGTTTTGAAGGGTAAACAAGAAAACGATGCCTTTGAGGCTCATTAGATAAAACTGAAAAATAAGCTCTCAAAATTCAAATTCTGAATTTTAAGTATAGATAATCATAAGTTCTGAAAAATAAAAAAAAAATTTGCTTTTTTGGGTCTATGAAATAAAATTTTATTTGATTAATAATTCAAAATCAATGACTTAACATTATTATTTTCCTACCATATATAAATTTCTATCATTTATCTATAGATTTAATAATATAATTAGCAAGATTCTATTTTCTATCAATTACCAATTCCACTTAACGAATTTAATAATCCCTTTCTTACTTGCCCAAATAAGTGATTTTTTTAACTTAATTAAATCTTTTAAGTTGATATCAGTCACTTTTATCAAACAACCTTAACATTTTCAGCACATAACATATTAAACAAGTATAAAGACAAAAAGTGGGGTTCCGCCCTTTAAATATTCAAGGCTGAGGAAAAGAACAAGATAGAAAATTATCGAGTCGTGCAAGTCTTTAATGTATTAAGACAACCACTAACACAAACTAAGAAGGGCTGAACTCGATATCATTTCATTTCTCTCTACCCAAAAACAAAGCAAGTCGACCCACAAATTACATCCTTAAGATCTTTTTTCATCTTTTTTCGAATTTCCTTTTAACAATAAAAAAAATCCTTAAATAGAAAATAGTGTGAGAAATTGGAGAGGAAAGGAGAGAAAGAAAGTGAAAGAAAGTGAAAGAAAGAAAAAAGAGAAATGTGATTTATAGATGGACTCTTCACGAGTAAAGGAAAAACAAGTTGGAGCGAGGCCGGCGCATCGCATCCCTTAAAGCGAGTGCGCAATCAAATCTTTAAAGTCAACGTCACGAGATTGCACGAGCGAAGCAAATCGTTGACTTAAAGACGGACGCCCGTCGCCCACCATGCGCTTTTATCGGATCCAAGTCCAACCCAACCCGACAATATCTCTTTTCCGGCAAGTCTCTTCATATATATTTTTTCTTTTGGAACTGGTCTAATTGAATTGGAAATTCGAACAAATTGATTGAGTTGCCAACTATTTAGCAAAATTATTTAAGATTATGTTTATTTCATGAAAAACATTTTCTAAGAAAAACATTTTTCGGCGTTTAGTTTGCTTAAGAAAAGAAAATTTATACTTAAATTCAAGAAAATAATTTCTTCTTTGAAAAATCGAAAATTATTTTCCAAAACATGACTTGATATTTAAATTCAAACCTGAAACTCTATGCTTAGGCATAGAAATGCCAACACTATATCTAGCATATAGGATTAGGTCTCCAATGCCCAAGACTAAGTCCATCGAGACCACTCTCGGGACCTCATTACCCATGCCTCGATCTCCGGTGCCCGCACTTAGGTCCATTGAGGCCAAGCTCAAGTCCTCATAATTGCACATGGGTTCCATTGAGATTGGTCCCAAAATCTAAATGTTTGTGCTCAAAGCCTTGACATTTGGGCTTGAATCCCAAAGGCTGAGTGCACAATCTCAATACTCAAGCTCGAATCCCTAAAACTTAGACTTGGATCCACAAAGGTCATGCTTGGGTCCATTGAGGTCAAGGTTCAGGACCTTGGTGCCTACACTCCAATCCAACAAGGTCACACCCAAGACCGAGGTGCTCGTGCCTCAATCCTTAGCGCCAAGTTAGAGTCCATTGAGATTAGACTCAAGACTCTAATGCTTGTACCAAGTTCCTCCAATTGTTCTTGTGCAAGTTACGAATGCTTGAATAGTGTTTATTTTAGAAAATCAAATCACATTTTCCATACCAAACGACCAAAAAATAATAATATATTTTCAAGTTTATTTTCAAGTTTCAGCCTAAACATAAAAAAAATGTTACTATTTTTTAAATAATGATTTTTTGGAAAATATTTTCTAGAAATGTTACCATGAAAATAAGCGAAGCCTAAGTCTCAAGAGAACCTCAGTTTAACAATTATCATCAAATTTATTGATTGTTAAGGAATTCCATTCGTTCCACTTTATCGATTTTTCACTTTTATTGTTACGTAAGTACCATATTTCACATTTGCTCCTCCGAGTTCGATATGCATTTAATCCTTTGGTCAACTATCTATGAAAATATATGTATATAGATATAACGACTCTTTGAAATTTACCAAATACTATAGCAATTGGAGTTTTTTTTAGGAAAAAGTACCAAGAAAGTCCTAAATCTATCACATTGTTATGATTTAGTCAAAAATCTTTCAATTAGATCAATTTAGTCCTAAACATTTTTAAATAAATATTAATTGAGTACATTCGGTCAATTTATGCTAGAAATTACTAACATGAATGTCAACCGTCTTATGTGACATGGAGAGTGTTGATGTAGAAAATTTTTAATAATTTTTTCTAATGATTGGCCCTAGACAAAGGCCGGCTAGGACATCAAGACCCTCACTGGCCACAAGCGAGGGTTGCCCTCATGGGATCTGGCAAGAGCTTGACCCATGTGGCCTAGGCGAGGCTAATCATAGGCCAAAGAGAAAGAAAAGGAAAAAAAAAAAAAAAAAATTATTAAAAAATTAAGATTTTCAAATATAAAATATTAAATTTTGTAGCAATGTAAAAATGTTTAAAATTATATTATTCCAATTAAAATGTTTATGATTGAATTGGCATCAATATAATCGGTCTAAAACTTTATTAATACTTTCCCTTTTCTTTTATGGTGGTCGAAACGAGTAAGATTTACATGGCAATAGGAGAAAAAGGAGAATACCTATGTGTATAAAAGCAAATGTCATAGTTACTACAATAGTATAAGGGCTTTTTAACTCACATGAATCTAGTTATAATGTATTCCTAGAAATTTCTATGTCATATATTGGAAATTGACAAAAATATCTTTCAGAAATATTTTTTTCACCAATCAAATAAAGCCACCACAAAAAGCTCCTAATTAGTGCACTTATAACAAATTTATTCTTCGTTAATTTCCGTTATATTTTACCATCAAATTACTAAGTTTAATGAGACATGATAGTCGATGGATGTACTAGTTTGGGTTTCGTTATTCATTTTTCACAAGTGTACTAATTTATAGTTTTTTTATGATATTAATTCAATTTAATGAAAACTAACTGATAATAAATTTTTCATAAATATATTTGTATTTCTCTTAACAATGATGATATTGAATATGTACTCTTGAAGACAAACCATCAGAGAATACTATATCTGCTATTAAAAACTTTGAAAGTGAGGATGAGAGACCAGTGACACCAATAGCCTATACTTTCTCAGCACAAAACTTCCCACAGAGCCCACAAACCTAACAATTGAAACCACCTCCAACAATCCAAACCTTGAACCCTTTGAGAACCTTGATAGTTTAAAAATCATCTCCTCGCACAATCCATAATTACCTATACACATCATACCTACTATGTACTTATTGATTCTAGAGCCAGTGCATCTATTTTTACCTAAATACTCTATTATTACTAGAACTTTTGGTTCCTCATATCCTAATCGTGATCTCATCATTGGATGGGATATTCTCAATCAACTCCCCGCTCTTCGGATACTTCCAAATAGTCTACATTTCAAAGACCAGATTAAGGAGTTTGCCGACATCAGAAGGACGTTTTCCTTGCAAGTGGTCCAAATAGGACCAATTTTGCAGCAGTTACCGAGCTCATATGCAAAATCTCACCAAGAGTTTTTTGAAAAATGCTCTAATCCTCTATGGTAGAATTATGAGTTCTTTGTTTACCGGCTCGGAGTAAATTTATCATAAATGTATTGATTTGTAATTATTCGTGGTAATAACCCTGATATTAATGGCCTATGGCATTCATAGGGAAACCACCTAATTACGTACTCTAACACGGACCAAATATTTTCCTTAACAAAGTTAGAAACGATATAACAATGTGGGTTTTAAATTTAGTCAACCTAGCGTAACCTCTCTGCCTGAGCCACCTTATGGCCCCCCGAAGAGCTCGTACCAGACCTGTACACAACCGGTTATCGATCGAATACAACCACTGATCCCCACCGATTCCGCTGCTCGTTTTATATTCCTGCGATGCCCGTCTTTGATCCCCCTGCAAAGTGCTCGATGCTAGCTCCGACGCCACCTTCTCTCCGGTGGTGACGGGCGGAATCGATCACACCGCACCACGGCAATGTCCTCAGACATCGTCAACCCATCTCCACTCCTGAAGATCGACATCATCTCGGCTCAGGACCTCGCATCGGTGAGCCGCTCCATGCACACGTACGCCGTCGCGTGGGTGCATCCGGATCGGAAGTTCTCCACCGCGTGGACACCCGCGGCCAGTGCAACCCCACGTGGAACGACAAATTCGTCTTCTGCGTCGACCAGGAGTTCCTCCGGCGCGAGACCTCAGCAGTCATGGTAGAGATCTACGCCGTCCATTGGTTCAGGGACGTGCGCATTGGGACAGTACGGGTCCTGGTCAGCAACTTCGCGCCGCCGTCTTCCTGGCCCTTCCGTCGCAAGCAGCTCATTGGCATGCGCGTCGTGGCGTTGCAAGTGCGCCGCCCGTCGGGGAGGCCGCAAGGGATATTGAACGTCGGCGGCGCGTTGCTAGATAGCTCCATGGGAAGCAAGCCATTGTACACCCAATAAGATTACAAATGACAAGTAGAAGTGAATAGAATTTCTTCTAAATTCTCCTCTTTTTATGAGTTTTTCCTCATTCGGTAGAATAAATAAGACCTCATTCTGTTCTTAGTTAAAAAAATACAAAACTAAAAAATTTAAAGAGAAAATTCTAAATAAGTACCTGAACTGGCCTTAATTTTCTAAATAAAAACCTGAAGTGTTATTATTTTCTCAAATAATAGTATAAAGTGGATATTATTTCAAATAAAGACATAAAATAGTTGTGTCATTCTCAAAAAATGACTTGATCTCATCAGGTGGTTAAGGGTATTGTCTATTTTTTCTTCCCTTCTTCCTTTCCTTTTTCCTTTTTCTCTTTGAAAAAAACTCAAAAAAGAAAAAAGGAGAGGCTAAAACTAGGGGAAAAAAAAAAGCAAGGAGGCTTGGCCTGCCACTGCCCCATTGCTGGTGTGACGCTGGCCATCGCCGGCGAGGGCTAGCCCTTTGCTTGGGTTTTGTTTTCTTCTTTTTCATTTTTAGGTTTCAATTTTTTGTAATCTATTTTTAGATTGTCTTTTCTGTAGACAAAAAGAGAAAAAAAGAAAAAAATGGAAGAAAATAAGAAAATGTGAAGGATGGAAATATCGGCCGGTGAGATCAAGTCCTTCTTGAAAACTCACCTTCAAATCCTTATTTGAAACAAGACATAATTTAAGCTCTTATTTGAAAAAAATGAAGGTAAGTCATGCCCTTATTTGAGATAAGGTTTACTTCATGCCCTTATTTAAACTATTCCCATGCTTAAATGAACTTAAGAAAGTGACAATTAATCATTTATGAATTCGCATTAAGAAAAGAATAGTAATTGATGCTTGACTTAATTGGTGCTTAAAGGGTAAACTCAAAATGATGGCTCGGAGGGCTCATTTGATAAAACCAAAAAAAGCACTGAAAATTTAAATATTGAAATTTAAGTATTGACAATTGTAAGTTCTGAAAATAAAATTATATTTTTTCTTTTTTTGGTTTGTGAAATAGAAAAGTTGTTTGATTAGTAATTCGAAATTCGAAAATTTAATATTCTTATTTTCCTCCCTTGCATGAACCTCTATCATTTATTTGTAGATTTTAATAATATCACTGGCAAGACTCTAATTTCTATTAATTACTTTTTTTTCCACTTAATGAATTAAATAATCCCTTCCCTACTTAACCCTCTAAATGCTTTGTTAATTTAATTGAATCTTTTAAATCGATATTAGTTAACAGTTATCAAACTACCTTAACATTTTCAACACGCAATTGAATCATCAAACTAGTACTTTTATCGGATCCAAGTCCAATCGGATCCAACCCCACAATATATATATCTTTTTGGAGTTAGTCTAATTAGATTAGGCAATTCGAACAAATTGCCAACTAGTTAGCAAAAATTATTTTAGGGTCAGTTTATTTCTTCAAAAAAATAAAAATTTGGGAACACATTTTTCGGCATTTAGTTTGTTTAGGAAAATGAGAAAATAGAAAATCTATACTTAAATTCAAGATTATAATTTCCTCTTAAAAAATTGTGAATCATTTTCTAAAATATGATTAGGATATCGGTACTTGAACTTGAAACCTACACCTAGATATAGAAACTTCAATGCTAGTTCTTGAGTCCCTTGCATACAAAATTAGGTCTCTGGCTCCTAAGTCTAGGTCCATCGAGGCCGAGGGCTAGGCGTGGGACCTCACTACCCATGTTGAGATCATTAATGCTTGTGCTTAGGTCCATCAAAGATTGAGCTCGAGTCCCAATGCCCACATAGGTGTCCACATAGGTGTCCCAATGTGCTTGTGCATGATGCCCCGGCACCCAAGCTTGGGTCCACAAAGGTAGAGCTAAGATCCCTAGCACCTAGACCTAGATCCACAAAGGTAATGCCCAAGGCCATCGAGGCCGGACTCGGGACCATAATGCCTAAGCTTTACTCCGTCAAGGCCGTGCCCAAGATCCAAGTGCTTGTGCCCGGATTCCTAGTGCTCCAGTCGAGGTCCATTGAGGCCAAACTCGAAACTCTAGTGCCATCGCTCGATTCCCCTTGGCAACTCATATGTAAGTTATTGACATCCGAATAGTATTGTTGAAAATCAAATCAAATTATCCATATCAAACAATGAAAAAAAAATTCTAGCTCATTTTCAGATTTGGCTAAACACAAAAAAAATATCATTATTTTTTTGGATAATGATTTATAGAATTTTTTTTTTTTAAAAAAATGTCACATTATCAAGAAATAAACATAACCTAAGTCTCAAGAGAACCTTGCTTTAACAGTCATCATCAAATTTATTGATTGCAATAAATTACACTTATTCCACTTTATCGAGTTTTTTTTTTTTTAAATTTTTTTTATGTAAGTAAGATTTTTTAATTTGCTTTGAGTTTGATACACATTTAACCCTTTGGTCGACTTTTTGGGAAATTACATGTATATAGGTATAACACTCTTCGAAGGATTTAGAACTAAATCGGTATTAATACAATAAGTTTATAATTTTTTTTGGTACTTTCCCCTTTATTTACACGGCGGTCGAAAGGAGTGTGATTTACATGGCAATTGAAAATAAAAGGGAGAATATCTACGTGTATAAAAGCAAATGTCATTGTTACTACGGTAGTATGAGAGCATTTTAACCGACCCCAATGTGGTTATAATGAATATCCAGAAAAAATGAACATGTGCTTACACACATATGTATAAATATATTAGAAACTACCTAATTACGTACCCTAACATGAGCCAAATATATTTATAAAAAACTTAGAAACAATATTGTTGCGACTTTCCCGAAGGTGAATTACTCAAAAAATGCTAATGGATTATTGAGTCCGAAAACTTGGCACGGACCCTCCCAAGTCCTACTAATCGCAACTTGATATTAAGAAATTAATCCATTTAAACATGCAATTATATTCAATTTGGAACTGCCACTAACCAATTAGGGTTGGTTAGAAACCCAAATAAAGTATGGGAGAATATATATATTTTTGCAAACCAGAGATTCAATAGGTTCGGGGACATGATTATGTTAGATTAGCTTAATGCCCATTTCAGTACATTTTTATTTTAATTTCAAAAATATTTTGCAGGCAGTATTTATTAATTTTATGCTCCGTTCGTTTCGTGGAAAATAACTTCCAGGAAAATATTTTCCTGGATTTCCGGTGTTCGGTGGACAGAAAATTCATGGTCAAGGAAAATATTTTCCGGTCAACGGAAAATTCTCTCTTGACTTTGAGGAAAATGTTTTCCTGGCCTCTCACGCTCGCCCTCGCACTCCTTTTCTCTTCTCATTTTTGCACTCTCGCTTAGGGTTTCTGATCTCCTCCTCCTTCGGCGCCGACGATGGGCGAAGCATCCCTCATTCTCCGCCCTCCCCGGCCACTCCTGCATGCCTGCTCCGGCCGTGACGCCACCGCCGCTGCGGCGCTCCGCTTCCCCGGCGGTTCGAAGCCGCTCGGGAGGATCCGGCTCAAGAGGGAGCACTACAGCGGCGAAGCTCGCGGCTCGCGGCTCGCCGATCCAGGCGAGCTTGAGCTCTGTCGCCAAATCCGGCGAGCTCGGGTGAGATTGGCCGAGCCTCGAGCTCGCCAGATCTGGCCACCGAGTCTTGGTCGGCCGCTGGGCAGCCGACCATCGTCAAGCAGGAAGGAGGAGGAAGAAGGAGGAGGAAGGAGGCGACGGCAGAGGAAGGAGGAAGAAGGAGGAGGAGGAAGGAGGAAGGAGGAAGGAAAAGAAAAAATAATAATAATACAAATTTCGATTTTAAAAATATAAATAATTAAAAATCATTTTAAAAAATATAAATAAATAAAATAATTTTTTTGGTCATTTAAAAATATTAAAATTCATTTTTTGATAAATTTTCCCAAATAATTAAATGAGCTAATGAACGGTGGAAAATAATTTCCATTGAAATTTTAGATTTTGGCGAACACCGGAAAATAGAGTCATTTTCCTGGAAAATGACTTCCGGAAAATATTTTCCGAAACACGTGATATTTTCCGCGAAACGAATGGAGCCTTAATCTAAGCAACTAACATGCAAATGGTGGTCATGCGGGTATGCAATCAATGAAATAACATTCAGCAAATCGAAATAATTGATTGTAAGAAATTATTAACTACAACCTTCTTAAGGTCTACTCTCTAAAAAGGGATGCCCTAAACATGATTTTCTAAATGACATGACACCTAATTTTTTTTAATGTTAATTAAATGCAATCTTAATTTAAACTTGATATGCATGAATTTCGTTTTAATGATATGCGAGATGCAATTCATATGATATAACTTGAACTATCACAATATATGTGCAATCTAATTTATATAATCCTAAACATGCATGTGCTACATGATATGGACTGGATAACATGGTAATTCTATATGCATGTTCGTTTTATGATTCTTTAATGATTTTTTTAAATTCATATATACAACCTACACTAAACAGTGATGACCTAAAATGGAATTAATTATGAACTAACCTATTAACTAACCAAGTAAATGACCTTTGTATTTTCTTTTTTTAAAATGACTTAATAATTCTTATTAAAAAGAAAGCAACATAATGATGCAGTGCTAATCTTTGGCCTTTTTTTTTTTTTTTTTTTTTATTAAAAACAACTACTCGACGGGAATATTAAAACATTAACCTATGACCCACTAACTAAAGTGCAACATGTGGTGTGCACATTATGAAATCTATATAACCTAAATAACATTTTTTTGTTCTTTTTTTGTTTTGGTTTTATTAAAGGAAAATTATCCTAATTCTATATGAATCTTAAAAAATTAAAATGCATTGCTTTAAACATGAAATGTGTATGGACCTAAATACCTAAATCCTAGATATGACATATGATGCATGATATGCAATGAGCAAATAACAATAACACATCAAAATATGTCCTATTGAAAATCCACCAATGTAAATCAATGACATATTATCTTAATGCAAATAAATTACGCGAAGCAATCCATGAATTTGTCATGAAAAGTTTAAATAATCAAAAATCTAACCCAATGTCTCGGCTCAATATTTTTTGATTATTATGACTTAATATGACAAATTTCCTAATCGGATATGATAAAATAAATCAGAACAAATCAAGTTCAAAAATCACAAACTATGAAATAGAATATTTGATCTGAATTTAATCTAAAGAAATTACCTAGTCAAGGGCACGGCTTTTTTGTTGCTAATAACAGCACCTGCACAAAGAGAAATTAGAGAACAAAAAAAAAAAAAAATCACGTCCCGATGTGGAGTGTAATTTGGTCGAGTGTGAACGACAGCGGAGAACCGGTATCGGAGCAGCCACATCAAACTCACAGCAACACTTGTTCGTCCAGAAACAAAAGTGAGCGGCGTCGTGAGTCGGAGCTAAAGCCCGGGGCTGGCAGACGCAGCAGCAAGCTTTGGGTCTCTGGTCGGAGCGGCACTGCAGAAGCTTCGACGGGCTGCTGGCGTCGCGATCTGCAGCAACAAGGATGCTGGGTCGACGGCAGAGAGGGGAGATGCGTTGGCGTCGGTCTCCGGGTCGGGGGCTGTTGGGCGGCGGCGGCAGGAGGGAAACAGCAATGGCGGCGACGGGATCTGGTGGCGAGATGGAGCAGAGCAGAAGCAGCCCAGGGGTCGGCGCTCTGGGTTCGCAACAGGGCTTCAGGCGATGCTGGCGCGGCCGTTACGACTGGCGACTCGGGATCTATAAGTCGCGGGCTTCGGCGAAGGAGGAACACGGCGTTGCAGCGAAGCTGGGTAGCAGCGAGTCGTTGCTGGTACAGAGGGTAGGGCCGACGGTGCAGAGCTTCGGGCGATTGGTGGAACGGCGGTGGTGGTCGCGATAGGTGCCGGTGCTGGCGGAGCGACAGGGAAGGAAGCGTTGCGGGCTTCGGCTACAGGCGGCGTCGGGGCGAGCGGCCAGCGCAGCAGAAGCTTGGGTGTGTTGGGGAGAACTCGGGTACAACAATTCACCACTTCCAAACGCAATCCATGATCAATTTCTCCCCCGAAGCAAAATCAACTAAGAATTTCTTAACCCCCAGCAACAACCAGAAATGTACAGCCTCACAAAATGCAAATATAACGCCAAAATAATAAGTAGACAAAGCAAATAACGACACCAAGGATTTAACGTGGAAAACCCGATGCGGGAAAAACCACGGACCGCCCAAAAACATCTACTAATCACCAATAATAGCAGGATACACAAAGTATTCTTCTCTAGTCACAACTAGAGGCTCAACATCAACATTTCGATCATCTTTTTCCCACCACATAGGTAGTTAAACAAGTTGGGAGCAAGAAAACCTTAACCGCAACTGGAGAATTTGGAGACGGTTCTCGACGAACAAAAACCATCAACTCGTAGCCCTCGGTCTCACGAACAACATACTGAAATTTGAGCCGATTCCGACAATATTTGGCCTTCGAATCAAAGCTGCAAAGTTGCAGCGCTCTTCTTCTCTTCTCTTTCTCCTTTGTGCAGTTTTTGTTTTCTCTCTTTCTCTTCGTCACTTTTCGGGCGCACACCCCACGTACGACAACTCCACTTCTTTTTATTCTTTTCCTTTTCTTTTGTTCTTTTTTTTTTAAATTATTAATGCTGGCTGGGCCCCACATGAAGGTGGACCCAGCCAACAAATCTCCCCCTCCACCTCATGTGGGAAGATTCGTCATGCCCGCTTTTCTTCTACAAGCGTCAAGCTTCATCACGGGCAAAGCTTTGGTCATCATGTCGGACTTATTGTTGTCGGTATGAACTTTCTCAAGTAGGAAGAGCTTCTCTTCTAGCTTTTCTCAGATCTAATGATACTTCACATCAACATGCTTCGATCTTGAATGAAACACCGGATTCTTGCTAAGATGGATGTCACTCATGCTATCGCAATATAGAACAAACTTCTCTTGTTTCAAGCCCAACTCTTGTAGGAATTTTTGCATCCACAAAAGTTCTTTACCTCTTTCGGTAATAGCAATATACTCCGCTTTAGTTGTAGACAAAGCGGTACATTTTTGCAATCTCGATTGCCATGAAACAGCTCCCCCTGCAAAGATTATTATAAAACCCGATGTGGATTTTCGGGAATCAACATCACCGGCATAGTCCGCATCCGAGAAGCCACTCAACTCAGGTTTTGCATTTCCATAGCACAAGCAAAGTGTAGAAGTGCCTCTAAGATATCTCAGAATCCATTTAACAGCAATCCAATGCTCCTTACCTGGATTAGAGAGAAATCTACTCACAACACCAACTGCATGAGCAATATCCGGTCTTGTACAAACCATGGCATACATCAAACTACCCACGGCCGATGCATAAGGAATTTTCATCATCTCAACCTTCTCTTTCTCACTTGAAGGACACTTATTACTACTCAACTTGAAATGGCCTGCAAGTGGAGTACTCACCGGTTTACATGTGCTCATGTTGAATCTTTCAAGCACCTTCTCAATATACTTCTCTTGAGATAACCACAGTTTCTTATTCTTCCTATCACGAGTAATTCTCATGCCTAAGATTTGCTTAGCCGGGCCTAGGTCTTTCATTGCAAAAGCTTTACTCAACTCATTTTTCAAACTCTTGATTTTCTTAGCATCATGCCCAACATAAAGTAGGAGAATAAGAAAATCATTATCTGAGAATCTTTTCATAAAGACACAAGAATCGGAGTTTGTCTTACCGTATCCTTGTTCTTCCATGAATGACTCAAATTTCATATACCATTGCCTAGGCGCTTACTTGAGACCATATAAGCTTTTCTTCAATCTACATACAAGGTGCTCCTTGCCTTCAACTTCAAAACCCTCTGGTTGCTCCATATATATCTCCTCTTTTAGATCTCCATGAAGAAAAGCCGTCTTTACATCAAGTTGTTCAATTTCTAAATTCAAACTGGCGGCCAATCCAAGAACAACTCGAATAGAAGACATCTTTACAACCGGTGAAAAAATCTCTTCAAAGCCTATGCCCTTCTTTTGACGAAAGCCCTTCACAACAAGTCTAGCCTTGTATCGTGGTTGTAAACTATTTTCTTCCGTCTTCAACTTGTACACCCACTTATTTGTGAGTGTTCTCTTACCCTGAGGCAACCTCACCAATTCAATTGTGTCGTTTTCATGCAAGGATTTAAGTTCCTCTTGCATGGCTTCATGCCACTCATTCTTTCGTTCACATGATATAGCCTCTTCATAAGTTTCTGGCTCCCCTGCATCAGTGAGTAACACATACTCATGCGGTAAATATTTTTGAGAAGGCCTACGCTCTTTTTTAGATCTTCTAACTTGAGGTAGGATAGATTGCTCTTGCTCAGCTATTTCACATGTATCAGCTGAAGAATCAACATTATGTGAGGACTCACCATCTTCATGACTTCCATGCACTTCTCCCCCATAATTTCTATCAACATTAGAAGGATTTGGGCTGAAACTAACCGAACGTTGAGCTGTATTCTTTGGTCTCTCCACCTTGTCAATGTCTTCAATAGTTTGATACTCACAAAACACCACATCTCGGCTTCTAATGACTTTCTTTGCAACTGGATCCCATAACCTGTAGCCAAACTCTTCATGTCCATAACCTAAGAAGATACACTGTTTAGACTTATCATCAAGCTTAGATCTTTCATCTCTTGGAACATACACAAATGCCCGACAACCGAACACTTTTAAATGGTTATAGGAAACATCTTTGCCACTCCAAACTCTTTGTGGAATATCCCCCTAAAGAGGAACAGATGGAGATAGATTTATCAAGTCCACTGCTGTTCTCATCGCTTCACCCCAAAATGGCTTAGGCAACTTCGCATGAGAAAGCATACACCGAATCCGATCATTAATTGTCCGGTTCATTCTCTCTGCCACTCCATTATGCTGTGGTGTTTTTGGAACGATCTTCTCAAGCTTGATACCATAATCTCGCAATAGTGTTCAAATGGGCCTCTATATTCACCACAATTGTCAGCCCGAACACATTTCAACTTCTTCCGGTTTCTCTTTCCACATTGACATGAAATTGCTTGAAAGCCGTAAGTACCGATCTTTAGATTTCAAAGCAATAGCCCACACTTTTCTAGAACAGTCATCAATAAATGTCACAAAGTATAATGCACCTCCAAGAGTTCTAGCATCCATGCAACAAATATCAGTGTGAACTAAATCAAGTACATCTGATTTCCTGTGTGGAGAGGAGCTATGAAATGAGAATCTATGTTGCTTACTAGTCAGACAATGAGTGCATTCATTTAGATTTTTCTCCTTCAAAGGTAAAATATTCTTTCTAGCAAGAGTTTCAAGTCCTTTCTTGCTAAGATGACCCAGTCTCATATGCCATAAATCAACTAAGGAATCCTCTACTGCATTTACCTCTTCTTTAATCAAGTCAGCTTGCATGGTGTAGAGAGAGCCTGTCTTCTTACCTTTTGCCACTACCATGGAACCTTTAGTCAACTTCCATTTGCCATCAAAGAATGAATTACGATATATATCATCATCCAAGGCACCTGTAGAGATCAAGTGAAGTCGAATATCCGGAACATGTCTCACATCTTTCAAAATCAAATTACATCCGATGTCAATTTCCAAATAAACATCTCCCATGCCAATAACCTTGGAAACATCACTATTTCCCATCCTTATGCAACCAAAGTCGCCACTGCGATAAGAAGCAAAGTAATCACGCCGTGAGGTGACATGAAAAGAAGCCACGGAATCAACAACCCACATAGAGTCTTGGCATGTAAAATTCACATATTCATCATCACATACAAACACAATATCGCCATCGGATACAACCGCCGTTGTAGCTTGTTTCTCTTCTTTCTTTTGATCTCCATTTTTATCATGGAATCTATCTCTCTTTGGCAACCAACACTCTTTTGCATAATGTCCCATTTTGCCGCAATTATAACACTTGACACTCCTCCTCGGTCTCGATTTCGACCTTCCTCTTGACTTGCCTCGGGTATCATTTCTTTGAAACCTTCTTGATTGACTTCTCCCCCTGTTTTCTATAACAAGAGCATCCGATGTAGAAGCATAATTCAAGCCTTTTCTTCTTGTTTCTTCATTGAACAAGCTTTCTTTAACCATGCTCATAGAAAGCACACCAAAAGGAGCCGAGTTATTTAATGCCACAACCAAGGTGTCACAACTATCAAGAAGAGTACCAAGTAATAAGCATGATTGCAATTCATCACCAAGATCAATCTCAAGATTTGTCAATTGATTTACAACATCTTGAAATTCACTTAAGTGTTCCGCCATGTTACTTCCCTCCTTGTATCTCAAATTCACAAGTCGCTTAACTAGAAGAGTTTTATTTTGTGGAGTTTTTCTCTCATAAAGATCTTGTAATTTCTTCCACAAAGTGTCTGCCCTCGTTTCTTGAGCAACATGATGAAACACACTATCGTCAATCCATTGTCGAATAAACCCAACCGTTTTCCGATTCATTCTATCCCATTCTTTATCTTCCTTATCTCATTTGGCTTCATCACCCTCAATAGGATCAAATAAGTCTTTGCAATATAACATATCTTCCATCCGAGGCTTCCAAATAGAATAATTCGAGGCATTTAACTTAAACATGGTGATGTTGGTTTCTTCCATTTAACACTAAAATTCAACCGTGCTCTGATACCACTTGTTGGGGAGAACTCGGGTACAACAATTCACCACTTCCAAACGCAATTCAGGATCAATTTCTCCCCCGAAGCAAAATCAACTAAGAATTTCTTAACCCCCAGCAACAACCAACAATGTACAGCCTCACAAAATGCAAATATAACGCCAAAATAATAAGTAGACAAAGCAAATAACGACACCAAGGATTTAACGTGGAAAACCCGATGCGGGAAAAACCACAGACCGCCCAAAAACATCTACTAATCACCAAGAATAGCAGGATACACAAAGTATTCTTCTCTAGTCACAACTAGAGGCTCAACATCAACATTTCAATCATCTTTTTCCCACCACATAGGTAGATAAACAAGTTGGGAGCAAGAAAACCTTAACCGCAACTGGAGAATTTGGAGACGGTTCTCGACGAACAAAAACCATCAACTCGTAGCCCTCGGTCTCACGAACAACATACTGAAATTTGAGCCGATTCCGACAATATTTGGCCTTCGAATCAAAGCCGCAAAGTTGCAGCGCTCTTCTTCTCTTCTCTTTCTCCTTTGTGCAATTTTTGTTTTCTCTCTCTCTTCGTCACTTTTCGGGCGCACACCCGTACGACAACTCCACTTCTTTCTATTATTTTCCTTTTCTTTTGTTCTTCTTCTTTTTTTTAATTATTAATGCTGGCTGGGCCCCACATGAAGGTGGACCCAGCCAACAGGGTGCAGGTGCGCCGGAGAGGAGATCGACAGCGCAAGGGGCAGCAACGGAGGACCTCCGAGGAAGATGAACAATTTTTTTGTTTTTCTTTTCCTTTTCTTTTTTTCTCTCACCTCAGCTGCACGCTTCCCACGTCTTTTCCCCGCTGTTTTACTGTAGCGGTCACTTCTCTCTGCTCTTCTTTTTTTAACTTTTTCCTTCTGTGTCGAACCAAGAGAAGCCCTTCCCCCTCTCCACTTTTTGACTTTTCTCTCTTCTTCTTCTTCTTCTTCTTCTTCTCTCGAAGACCCCCCAATTTCTAACAAAAAATGGCTCCAAAATCACACAACAACTAATTTTTTTTGAATTTTGAAATGAGAATATATTTTCAACAATAAAGATTTTTATTTATTACTTTTAAAATATTAGGTGTCAACAAATATAAAAATGTGGGTTTAAATTTAGTCGGCTTAGTGTAACCTCTCTGTTTAAACTAATCTCGTAAAAGGGCTTTACTAATAACAGTTTTTTGATTACTGTAAAAATAACAATTTATCGTGACTTGTGAGTCACAAATTATAGAAAAAGTGAATTTCATAATAATTTCTAGTTATTTATTATTTAATTTTTTGTGGTTTAGAATAAACTATCATTCTAACCGTATATTACAGATTGTTACGTAATTATAATCATTTCTCCTCGTAAAATGACCTGTACACATCTGCTATTTTGCAAATATAACCATTGATCACGATTGATTCCTCTGCTCTTTTACATTCGTGCCTGCAGCGTGCTGGATGTAAGCTTCAAAGTCGCCTTCTCCTCGGCGGCGGTGACGGACGGAACCGATCGCACAGTACCCCGATAATGCCCAAGACCATCCTCAACCGGTCCCACCTGCTGGAGGTCAACATCATCTCGGCTCAGGACCTCGCGCCGGTGAGCCGCTGCATGCGCACGTACGCGGTCGTGTGGGTGCACCCGGATGGGAAGCTCCCCACCCGTGTGGATGCCCGCGGGCGGTGCGACCCCACCTGGAACGACAGGTTCGTCTTCCGCGTCAACGAGGAGTTCCTCCGGCGCGACACCTCCGCAGTCGTGATAGAGATCTACGCCGTCCGCCGGTTTTTCAAGGACGCGTGCGTCGGGTCGGTACGGGTCCTGGTCAGTAACTTCTTCCCGCGGCCGTCCCGCTCCTTCCGCCGCGAGCAGCACGCCGGCAGGCACGTCATGGCATTGCAAGTGCGCCGCCCCTCGGGGCGACCGCAGGGGATATTGAACGTCGGCGTCGCGTTGCTCGATAGCTCCACACGAAGCAAGCTGATGTAAACCCGCCACTACTCCAGATAACAAGTAAAATTGTGTAGAATTTCTTCTATACTCTCCTCTTTTTGATGAGTTTAGAATAAATAAGATCTCATTGTGTTCTTGGTTCAAAGAATACAATACTAGAATGTTGAAATGAAGTTAATAAAATGGCAATCCATCATTTGTGAATTTGCATGCAGGAAAAAAAAATTAACAAAAAATAGTAATTTCATGCTTGGCTTACTTGGTGTTGGAAGGGTAAACTAAAAATGATGTCTCTGAGGGCTCATTCGATAAAACTCGAATAATAAGAGCCGAAAATTTTTAAATATTTAATTTTTAGGTACTGATAACAATCGTAGGTTTTGAAAATAAAAAATAATTTTTTTTTTCATTTTGGTTTGTGAAATAAAAAGGTTGTTTGACCAGCATTCAAAATTGATAACTCAATATAATTGTTTTCCTACCATACAAGGGCTTCTATGATTTATCTGTAAATTTTAATAATATAACTGACAAGATCCTAATTTCTATTAATTACTTTTTCTACTTAATGAATTATATAATCCCTTCCTTATTTACCAATTTAAGTTATTCTTTTTAACTTAATCGAGTCTTTTAAGTCGACATTAGTTACAGTTATCAAACAACCTCGTCATTTTCAGCACGCAACTGGCTCATTAAACATGGACAAAGCCAAAAAAGGGCATCAAAAAATGGGCCAACCCTTTGAATATTGAGATGGAGAAAAGAACGGAATGGAAAATTATCGAGAGCCATGCAAGTCTCCAATGTGATAAAATAATCATTTATATGAACTGCAGAGGCATGATCTTGATATCATTTCATTTTTCTCCACCCAAAAAACAAACCAAGTAGACCCACAAAGTACAGTCTTTAGATCTTTTTTCTTCATTTTTGGATTTCCTTCCAACAATAAAGAAATCATTAAATAGAAAAAAAGGGTAAAATTAATGAACAGGAAAGAAAAGTTAGGAAGTGAGAGAGAGAGAAAAGGAGAGAATTGTGATTTATACGTGGACCGGACTCTTCACGAGAAAAGAAAAGAAAAGAAAAATGGAGCGAGGCAGATGTTTGCATCCATAGCCCATACGATGATTTCTTCAGTTTATAAACTTGATATTCATGCCCTTTCTTCACATAACCTTTGTGTTAACGTCACGAGACTGCACGAGCGAAGCAAAGCGATGAGGCATGCGTGGACTTAAAGACGCACACCCACCATGCACTTCTATCGGATCCATGTCCAACCCAACCCGACAGTATTCCTTTTCCGGCAATTCGAACGAGCTTCTTTTCTTAAATTAGGCAATTCGAACAAACTTCTTTTGTTCAGTAATCTGAACAAATGGATCCATTTGTTTTATAGAAAATATTTTTCAAGAAACATAAAATGTTTCTTGCACTTGATTTGCTTAAGAAATTGAGTTAAAGTGGAAAATGTTTTCTTAATCGATGAAAAACTTATATGTAAATTAAAAAAAAAACATTTCACCTTTAAAAAAACATAAATATCGTTTTCTAAAATATAATTAGTTATCGGTGCTTGGAACTAAAATTCTATAATTGCACGTAGAAATCAATGCTAGTTCTCGGATCCTTGGTGTTTAGGATCAGGTTTTAGTGCCCAAGCGTGGGACCTCAATATTCATGCTTGAATCCCAATGCCTATGCATTGGTCCATCGAGGTTGAGCTTAGATCCTCGGTGCCCGCACATGAGTCCACAAATGGTGAGTGCAAGATCCCAATACCTAAACTTGGATCCCCAACACCTGGGCCCCCATCCACAAAGGCCATGTCAAGGTCCATCTAGGCCAAGCTTGAGACCTTGGTGCTGGTGCTCTAGTCAATTAAGGATTAGCTGGGACTTAAGTGCTTGTTCTCTGATCTCTAGTGCCTAGGTCTTGGTCCATCGAGGTAGGACTTGAGACTCTAGTGCTTGTACTTGATCCCCCGGTTGTCCATGTGCAAGTTATCTGTGCTCGAGTAGTGTATATTTAGTTTTAGAAATCAAATCAAATTTTTCATACCAAATGATGAAAAATATTATCTAGATTATTTTTAAGTTTTAGCAAATATCAGAAAATATTGTCATTTTCCTAAATAATGAATTTTTGAACAACATTTTCGAAAAATGTCATATTTCCTGCAAAATAAACATAACCTAAGTTTGGAGAGAACCTTGGTTTAACAATTATCATCAAATTTATTGATTGTATTCATAGATTTTTCTATTTTTTTTTGTAAGTAAGATATTTTACATTTACTTTTGCCAAGTTCGATATGCATCTAACCCTTTGTTCAATTATAGGCAAAATTACACACATACATACATACATACATAAATACATATATACATATATAACTACCAAATACAATATCAATTTGAGTTTTTTTTAAGGAGTAGATGCACTACAACTCCTAAAACTTATCGTGAAAGTGCAATTGAGTCATGAAACTTGCAAAAAGTATAATTAAATCCTAAAATTTGTCAAATTAATCCAATTGAGTCATTCCATTAATGCCGTTAATTTGTCTTATGGAAAATGCTGATGTGGCATATTTGAATTAATTTCTCTCTCCTACAAGGTATTTTCAATTATTTTCTATCCAAATCTTATTTAAATTAGATTAGAAAAAAAAAAACTTAAATTTATTTAAAAACGCAAAACTGAAAAAAAAGACAAAAAAAAAAAAAAGGGAGGTAGGGCAAAGCCTTGCCAGCGAGCGTCATCGTTGCCACCACCCCTCACAAAAGGGGCTGGCGACCTATGCAAGGGTGGCCAACCTTCAACTGGGATCGACGAGACCTTGCCCAAGGCTAGCGAGGTCTCACTAGGCCCAAGCTAGTGCAAGCGATGCTTTGCCTAGGGTTGGCAAGGTTCGTCGACCCTAGGCAACAGTAGGTGTCACACATAGATCTAGATGGGAACCCACGATCTAGCCTTGCTAGTTGTCTCATGGGCTTGGCGAGACATTAACTAGGGTGGGTGGTGGCCAGCCACCCTCACCTAGGGTCGGCAACCTTCATCGGCCCCTCCGGCGATAGGTGGCAACAACCATGGTAGCCTATCGGCGAGGCCCCCTTGCCCCTGTTCTTCCTTTTCTTTTTTTCTTTTTAGTTTAGCTTTTCTATTCTTTTAATCTAATTTAAATAAAATTTGGCTAAAAAATCATTTAAAAAATGCCATGTGGAAAATAAAAATTAATTTTAAAAAGCTACGTCAACATTTTTCATTAGTTAAATTAATGGTGTTAACTTTAAGACTTGATTGTACCTATTTGACAAGTTTTAAGATTCAATTGTATTTTTTTGCAAATTTAAGAACTCAATTATATTTTTGCGATAAGTTTTAGGATTTGTAGTGCACATATCCTTTTTTTTACGATGGTTAAAAGGAGTAAAATTTATCCCAATAGGAAAAAGGGAGAATATCCACGTGTGTAAAAACAAATGTCAATGTTACTACAATTGTATGAGAGCATCTTAACTGACACAAATATGATTATAATGAATCTCCTATAAATAAATAAAAATGAACATATATGTACACACGACACACACATAAATATATTGGAAAATGATGAAAATAAATATATACGTTGATAGAAATTTTTGGAAACAATTTTGTCTGTTTCGCACCAATCAAGTAGAGCCAGAATATTAATGGCCAACAGCTTCCATAGAGAAACCACCTAATTACGAACTCTAACATGAGCCGAAGATTATCCCTATCAAAGTTAGAAAGAACATAAAAAAAAAAAATGTGGATCTTAAATTTAGTCAACTCAGCGTAGCCTCTCTGTCGGAGAGCTCGTTACCTGACCTGTAGACAACCAGCTATTGATCAAATACAACCATCGATCCCCACCGCCGATTCCGCTGCCCGTTTTATATTCGCGCGACACCCGTGTTCGATCCCCCTCCAAAAGTGCTGCATGTCAGCTTCGACGCCACCTTCTCTCCGGCGGTGACGTGACGGGCGACGCGACAGAGCCGACCGCGCGACACAGGGGCGGGCGGCGGTGACGGTGACGACGACGACACGATGTCCTCGATCATCCTCAACCCGTTCCAGCTCCTGGAGGTCAACATCATCTCGGCCCAGGACCTCCGGTCGGTGAGCCGCTCCATGCGCACGTACGCCGTCGTGTGGGTGCACCCGGACCGGAAGCTCTCCACCCGCGTGGACACCCGCGGCCGGCGCAACCCCACGTGGAACGACAAGTTCGTGTTCCGCGTCGACGAGGAGTTCCTCCGGTGCGACACCTCCGCGGTCATGATAGAGATCTACGCCGTCCACTGGTTCAAGGACGTGCTCGTCGGGACGATACGGGTCCTGGTCAGCAACCTCCTCCCGCCGCCGTCACGGCCCTTCCGCCACCAGCGGCACATCGGCATGCGGTTCGTGGCGTTGCAGGTGCGCCGCCCCTCGGGGCGGCCGCAAGGGATATTGAACGTCGGCGTCGCGTTGCTGGACAGCTCCATGCGAAGCATGCCGCTGTACACCCAGCTCAGCGCCTCGGCGGTCGGCTTTCAAGACCTATTGCAGAGGCAAGAATACGTGAGCGAGCACAACACTCAGGTTCAAAACCCGCCTCCGCAACGTCAGAAACAGCAACAGCAAATGCAAATGTCCACGTTCGTCGAGAAGCCGGAACTCCGGCGTACCAAGAGCGACACGAGTTCCATGCACGGTCCGAGGCAAGCGAGGACGTTGAATCGAAAGGTGTCCTTCCGCGAACAGCCGAATTCTATAATCAACGCGTCGGAGAACGACTCTTCGACCCCAGGGAAGAAGAAAGGGTCGATTTCATTGCCCAGTTCCATGGTTAACGGTTCAGCCCTAGGGCAGGCGATCTTCAAGGGTAAAGGTTCAAAGGCGAGCTCGGTGGCGAACGGGTCGGCGGTCGGCGTCAAAAAGACGAAACCTGAAAGGAAAGATGCCAAGTCCTCGGTTTCCGGGGGCAGCCAAAAGGCTGGCGGGAAGTCGATCGCCAAGAAACACGGGTTAGAATTTGGAGATCCGAGGAAGCCGGGCGAACTGTACATCACCGAGTCCGACCTGGGGCCGTCTCCATCGGAATTGGCGGCTGCGGCGGCAAAGGAGAGGATGTACAAGGTGGGGGACGACACCGAGAACTCAGGAGTCGGAGGCTGGAGCTTGAGCGAGAGCGTGGAAGGCTTGCAGTCGAAGCTCGAGCGGTGGCGGATGGAGCTCCCGACCATATACGACCGCAGCGACTTCGCAAGCTATGGGCCGAGCACGAAAGGCAGCGGGGGTGGCGGCAGTAGGCACGGTAGGCGGCGCACCGAGGGCGAAAGCGGGAAGGGGTTGTTCTCGTGCTTTAGCAACGTGTGTGGTTGCCAATGCTCCATCGTCTGCGGGGGCGACGCGAGCCCGAGCAAGAAAAGGACCGGACGACGCCGCCGGCGAAGCGCGTCTCCGGCTAGTTCCACGGTTGTTTGAAAGGGTTGTCGTATGTGTAATTGACGTTGTAATGGATATGTATACATATCCCAGTCATGGCGATTCGGGCTGTGTAAATGATCATCACATGATGATGTTTTCTTTTTTCACGACTTTTTTGCGGGCACGTGTTGCTTTGATTGTAGGCAAATCTGGACAATTAGAAAGTCAATGGAAAAGAAATTTGCTAATTTTCCCAGACCGTCTTTACTCATCCAATTCCCTTCAACTTCTGCTGTTATCTCAATCTTAAGAAATAGGCGTATTGGTTAGATCAGAACAAGGTAAGACATCTCACGAAATTCTTAAATTCAACTCCTCTTCTTTGAAAAAAGATTCATTGTAAAATCTAATATGAATATATATTATAGCCAATGCTTATTCAAAGTACAGATTAATCATTCGCCTGAGGATCACATCAATGCCATCATTGTTGTCACCAAGAGACGGCGACCAGGTGGTCCTCTTTGCGGTCTATACCATTTATCTTATTTTCGATGGCCACTAGACATGGTAAAAGTGTCAAAAAAGTCATAAATCTTTTATCTTTATGCCACTTAAGTCCTAATTTTTTTTTATGTTGATTTAGTCCTAAACTTTTTTACATTGTGTCAATTCATTCATTTCCGACCAATTTTGACCGGATTTTGCTGACTAGATGTCGGCCGACTAACATGGCGTGATTGACACTAACATAGACAACCTTTAATAATATTCTAATATTTTTGAACTTTTTTTTTCTTTTTATCTTTTCCTCTTCTTCCTCCAGCCGATCGCTAGACCTCCATGACTTTCTTATGTTATGTTATGGGGTCTCAAAGATTGAATTTAGCTGCCAACCCTAGTTAGCAAGCTGAAAAAGCCATTTCCCCTTTTTCTAATAGTTCTTTGTTGGTAAGCTTAATAGCTCCAACCTATACAAGGGATTACTAAGCCGCTTACTAAATGTTGGTTCTATCCCGACCAAGCAACCAAAGCCGAGGACCTAGGTGGGAATAGTGAAAGAAAGAGAAGGGGAAGAAGCAGGGTAGAGGAATGATTAACTCATTAGGCTCATGACATGAAGATTGCAAGTTCAAATCTTGCCTTGCTACAATCCATACACATTCCAATATCAGTAAAATCCAAGTTCGAAAGAATTTCATTCTTCACTAATTTTTGCATTCTTTCTTTGGATATATGACATAAACATTTATGTCACAAGTAAGCATAAGTCTCATCCACTAAATCTTGTTTAGTACCAACATTATAATGTAAGGTCATTAAGGTCTTAACAAAAACATTATCAAGTTTAAACTTATAGAGACTATCGCGACCAATTTTTTTCGGGGTTGAACCACCTAGGGTTTTGGCTAATGGATTGTTAAGCCTAGAATTAACTCGGGCTCTCCCAAGCCCATACCAATTCGCGATTTAGGTTCAAGTTCTTAACATGCAAATGATTTTCAATTAGGAGTCGCCACTAATCTATTTTTGGTGGGTCGATTAGAAACCCTAGTAAAGTAACGGGAGATTTACTTTACTCCTACGAACCAGAGATTTATGAGTTCGGGGACTTGATTTCGCTAGATTTCTCTAACGCCCTTTCGGTACTTTTCTTTTTATTTTGAAAAAATGTTTGGCAAGCAATTTGGATTTATTTTAAATCTATTTCCCTAACATGTGAGGTGTTCATGCAAGTGCGCAAACCACCAATTTAACACCCAAGAAAGCAATTAAATAATGCAGAACTTACCTCAAAGCAACGAAAGCATCTGCATTGTTAAATTAATTGCATCTGCATTGTTAAATTAAAATCCACATCAACAACCCTAGATATGGTTTCTAATTAATAAGCAATTTCTTTCTTTTTGTTTTCACTTATTAAACGAGACTATAATCCATATGCAATGCAATGCTTTTAATCTAATATGAAATGATATGGCATGGCAACATGTCCTAAACATATGAATAAAAAATTTATGATCTCTTAATGAACATGCAATTATTAAATATGCAATTTAAATTAACCAAAATGACTTAATTGACGTGCAATGCAATGCAATGACAAAATTATTTCAACTAAAATGACATGCAACATGCAATTTAATATGCGAGCTAAGGTGACATTTATTAAATGACCTAATCTAATGACGGACAATTTCTAATTAGAAATGAACCTAACAAAAATCACTAAAATGACATGCATTTCATGAACCTAATTCTATATGTCATGCAAATGACTTTTTTATTTATTTTTAAAATGCAATCTATCCTAGAAATTGCAACTAATTTATCTTAAGACAAATTTTATGAAATTTCAAATGATCTTAGCTAGATTAAGATTCTATCTAATTTAAACTAGGGATTAAGTCATATTAAATCCTAATTTAAACTAAGATATTATCTAAATCTAAAATGCCATTTATCTAAAAAAGATGATCTAAATGAAACATGCAATTTTAATCTAATATGCACAATGATCTTTTTTGTGTTTTTCTTTAAGAAATTCGAAATTAAAACTAAGACATTATTAAACATGCAATTCAAATAAAAAAACTAACAACCTAAATGAATGCACTTTTTTTTGGTTTTTTTTTCCATGATTCATAATAAGATTGCAATCCATTTTTTGGATTTTTAACATACAAGATAACAAAAACAAATCTAATTCTTATTCCGGACTTTTTTTTTTTGATTTTTCTCATTTAAAAATTCAATTGATCAACCAACTTAACGATAAGCAAATCAAACAAGATGAGATTGATATCCGAAAAATTGGCTTGAGATTGGATTGTCATCGGATTTTCTAATTTGTCAATCCCTAGCTTGAGGGACTTTTCATGTCGGAATCTCAATCAACGTTTAAGGGGAACAATTTTAAATTAAAGGAAAAAAAAACAGTAAGTAAATATATAAAAAAAAAACTACCTAATTTTCCTTTTTTCCTTTTCCCTCTTTTGTTTTTTCTTCTTTTCTTCCACGTTTTGGCAACTTCGTGGAGGTTCGCGGTCTCCGTCTACAAGCCCGACGAACCGCGCCACCACGCGCCGAGCCTCGCCGCGCCTAAATATGCAAGATGACAACAAACCTAATCCTAATTAAGATTTTTTTGATTTTTTTTATTTTACGAAAATAAGATTTGACTCAACCAACTTGAAAATAGCAAATCAAACAAAAGATAAGATTGATATTCAAAATTGACGAACCGTATCTCGCGCATGAGATCGGGTTAGCCAATTTTAAATTAAATCGCGAATCAAAAATCGATTTTTTGTAAGGAATTGCGAGTCGGATTTCTCAAAATTCAATGCTTGAGGACTATTTCATGTTGGAATCTCAATCTTACATTAAGGAATAATTATACTAAAGAAACAAGTAAAATAAAATGAACAAAAAATAAGTAAAAAAAACTACCTAATTTTCCCTTTCTTTTTTTTTTTCCTTTTTCCTTCCGGGCCTTGCGCTCGTGGCAGGTCACAAGGAGGTGGTCACTGCCGGTCAGAGGTCCGGCGAGGGCACACCGGCGGCGGAAAAACTCCGGCAACAAGCGGAACGGCGGGGGCCGGCGTGGGGGACTCGCGGGTCACTGCTAATTGCGAACAACAGGTGCCGTGCAGGGGGGTTCGGATCCGAGCGGCGTCGGGGAACTCCGGTGACCTGCAGGCAAAAACGGGTCGGAGGCCGTGGGTTGTCGCTAGGGTGAGGCTCGGATCGGAATGGCAGCGGCTTCGTCGGGCGAAGTAGAGGCGACACAGCGGTCGGCAGCAGGCAATCGTGAACGGAACCACGGTGTGGCGTCCGGCGAGTAGGGGAATCGAGTCGCAGCGCGAGCTCCTGTGGGTCGTCGCTTGGGCGGCGCAAATCGTGGTCAGATTAGGGGCGGCAATGGCGTCGCGGCAGTGGCTAGCGACCGGACACGGGCGGCGCAGGGGCGGCGGTGCACGGTGACTCAACCAGGCAGCGTCGGCCACCGGGTCGAACAGAGGCCAAAGGCGCAGCCCGGAGAAGATTTGCTGGTGGAGCGGCGGTGGAGTGGCGCGAGGGCAACGAGCGTAGAGGAGCCGGCGACCGTCTGCGGATGCGAGCGGTGAGCGGTGAGGGAGACGATGAACAGTACCTGTCCTCTCACCTCTCTGCCGCTTGTACCTTCTGCTTTTTGCTTCTCTTTTTTTTTTACTTTTTACTTTTCTTCCTCTCTCTCCCTCTCTGTTGTCACTGTTCCTGCTGCACTTTTCTTTTACTTTTCACTTTTGCTTTTTCTTCTCTTCCTCCACCAAAAGAAACCCTAGCGAAAAGCCCCCTTTTCCTCGTACGCATACGGTCTTTTATAGGGAAAGGAATTGGATTTTCAAATTCTTCATCGAATCAATTTTCGCAAATCTTTTCACAAAATTCATCCCATATTGATAAGGATTCGAGATCAAGATGAAATTTTTTTCTAAATCCAAATCTTTTAAAGACAAATCGCAATATTTTTTACCCATCTCTGCTTTATCTAAAAAAATTTCATATCTCGGATTGAAATTTCAAAATTAATTTTCCCACGAAATAATTTTCGATCATTAAAAATACGGGCTTGGGCCAACTTTTTTTCATTTCATGGGCCTCGATCCATCAACTAATTAAAACCATCCGCCTTCCGTCCAATAAAATGCAAAAAAATGCAAAAAACGAAAATAAATGCAACCTAAATCTATATGCTATGCAATTAATAAAATTAACCCATAATTTTTATGTAATAAATAAATAAATTAAATCGTCAAAATTTAGGTGTCAACCGCCCCTCTTTGAAGGTGAGCTCAAAGAGTTGCCTTCAAAGACAAATTGAGATCTAAATTTTGACCATGCAAATGCACTGAATGATTTTTTGATTTTGATTTTTTTTTTAAACGGAAAATGAATTCCATTTTTTTAAAATGCAATTATATGATGCATGGAAATGCTAATGCAAATGCATGATGTCAAAGGAAAGAACGTACCTACAATTACTTCCCAATTAATGCTGTAAAGCATCTTGAGGTACATGATAAATCCCTATTTACTCCACAAGTACCCGACTCTCACTCAGGTTTCTTGAAAAGTGTAATAGATCGAGACATTCAGATCCAGACTGAGATGTCAAGATTTTTTGAAAAAAACTCAAAACACCTAGATCCAGAATAAGGTATAATGAGAAGGATTGACAAACATTCACATTCAGAGTGAAATGTTTGAATGAAAATAATCAAGACATCCAGATCCAGACTGGGATGTCAAGATTTTTGTACTTGAGATACCTAGATCCAGACTAAGTATAACAAGAAAGGTCGAAAAAACATTCACATCTAGAGTGAAATATTTAGCGAAGAGAATTGAGACATCCAGATCCAGACTGAGATGTCAAAATTTTGAAATGCAATTTGTATGCAAATGGTAAAGGAACTTACTTGGAATATCTTACCTTCAAGGAGGGTAGAGTGATTCAAGATAGTTGGTGTTACATGTTCAGGACCCGTACCTTTCTACGGTCGCCTAAAATAGTAACGTGGCTTTGCAAAGAGACTGCTTCCTAGGACTCGTACCATTCTACGGTCGCCCAGTATGACAGTGTTTGGTTGTGTCTAGGACTCGTACCATTCTACGGTCGCCTAAACGGGGATTTACCTTCCAGGACCCGTACCATTCTACGGTCGCCTGAATAGGGAAATAAGTTTTGTCTAGGACCCGTACCATTCTACGGTCGCCTAAACGAGGATTTACCTTCCAAGACCCGTACCATTCTACGGTCGCCTAAACGAGGATTCACTTTCTAGGACCCGTACCATTCTACGGTCGCCTAAAATAGGGAATAGGTATTGTCGAGGACCCATACCATTCTACGGTCGCCTAAACGAAAAATTGATTTTTCAGGACCCGTACCATTCTACGGTCGCCTGAATGGGGAAATTGCTTTTCTATGACCCGTACCATTCTACGGTCGCCTGTTATAACAATAAATGTTGTCTAGGACCCGTACCATTCTACGGTCGCCTAAACTGAGGTTTTGCCTGGCTAGGACCCGAACCATTCTTCGGTCGCCCAACCTTGCGACAGAAATCATCCAACCAGGACCCAAACCATTCTTCGGTCGCCTTAATCAGATTGAATCTGGAGAAAAATCTTTGGGGGACAACTCCATCGAGTGTCGATTAAAAGGGACTCTGGGCTACGAAAGCAAGCCAGGTCAATATAAATGGACATCGGGCTATAAAAAGCACGCCGAGTCGATAAAGAGGGACTCCGGGCTACGAAAGCACGCCAGGTCAATATAAAGGGACTCTGGGCTACGAAAGCACGCCAGGTCAATATAAGGACACTGGGCTACAAAAGCACGCCAGGTCAGTAAAGAGGGACTCTGGGCTACGAGAGCACGCCAGGTCAATATAAAGGGACAGCTTGACCAAGTCAAGTGTCGATGCACTCAAGGGAGAATACCTGCACAATGACAAGTATTTTAAAACATGGTAAAGATACTTACCTGGTGATATCTCTAATTCTTCAGGATATGCCTTTTGGAATTTAGATATCCTGTGGAAGTCTTTCACCTCATGGTGGAGGTTTCTCATATTCTAATATCATGAAACATTCTGAAAGGAACTTGAATTACCTATTAGACATGATTTAGAACAAAAACTGATATGCATTCGTCAAAGAGATAAGCAATCTAAGCTACTCTAGAATACACATTTCAAAATTCAATGAGGTTTTCATCAACTCAATCGGGGTTTATGCATAATGACTTTTGCATCTCCAAAATTTCCACTAGAGAGAATTATCATTCAAGACAATCTTCACTCACGAAATGGATTTCTTAAAAATACTAAATGAGAGACTTTCGGTTAGAAATGACTTTCACTCACTCTCATTTAGAATGGCTATTTTATGAGAATCACTCAATTTTATCATATCGACATGGGTCCGAGTATTCTCGCAAGCGGTACGATCTTACCAATCTGAGAGGTCTTTAACAGGGACTATAATGAGGGCTTGGTCAACGGCTTAACAAAAGGACTCTTTGAGTCAAAGCTATTGAATGAATTGTCTTGTAATCATCTCCGGGTTTACAAGTCAAGAACCCTGCAAAATGAAAAAGAAATAATTGTGCTCGCACTTCTTCGAGCGATGCTTATAAACATATGAACTCCTACGTTAATTCAAGTGCCCTAATTTGAAGAGACTTTGTAAGGGACGTAACGTAGGTTGGGTTCATGGGTTGAGAAATGAAAGGATCATTAGGCTCAAAATGTATGTAAAAGATGTGAGATGATGATCATCTTGGCATTGCCACCAGTTTTCTTTTTCACCATCGGGGATTGTCTTCGTGAAGTCCCCCATTGATTGTAGAAACTCGGCATTTGAGTTCTTTGACTATTGCTCCATTGGGATTCAATTCTTGTAATTGACAGTCACCTATCTTGACTCTCTTTTTTTTTTTTTCATTTATGGGCATTGGCCTTGCTTTTACCAGGCACACCGATTTTTATGCCACCTAGTTTTCATTCACTTTTTTCTTCACTTATTTTCATGGGCATCGGCCTTACTTTTACCAGACACATTGCTTTTTCATGCCCCTTAATTCTATTTTGAATTCAATTCTTGCGCACAATGCATGCGTCAAGCAATTACACTTTGAATGACACTCGAACTTTTCAAGAGTCTTCATCTCGCTTTTGCCTTGCCCCAAAGTGTGGGGGATGATCATCAACGGGTTTAAAAGAAATGAAATTGTAGGCTCCAAGTGGGCTATGCAAAGGATATAAGTATATAGGATAGAGAAAGAAATGCTCTTCGTCATCCTAAGGCACTTAAATTAACACATGAATTCAATGTAATAGCATGACTTGAAGATTGATGCAAGTGAGAGCAAGAAAATTTCAATTCATTTTCCTCACCTCATGATGCCATTTGATCTCTTAGTTGCCCCGATGTGGGGTGATTCTTGACAGGGGTGATTTGAAAAGAATATCCATAAGTGTATGGGCTCAAAAGGGTTAAGCAACGGATCACCTGTGGTGTTTGGGATAGAGATGTGAATTGCCTCTCATCATTTCGGTTGACGTACCTTTTGTGAGAGAATCTTTACCTTATGGATATGAACCTTCCTACACTCATCTCACAAGTGTATGAATATCGGACTGTGTATAGGATAGGGTTTGCCTTTCATCATCCCGACTTGTCTCATTTAGTATGCTCAATCAATTCCACATCATTCATTAAATTAGTCCATCTTGATGTTCTTTAGTGGAATTGGGGGATAAAACATGTAAGAGTCATCATGTAAAACCCTTTTTTTTTTTAAAGAATTCAACGGCTTTAAGCATGTCAACTTCAAACAGTTTTCTATACTGCAAAATGGTTTTAAGCATTCATTCAATGATTCCTCTACAATGAGAATTGCCTCAGCAGTTGATGTCTTTGGATTGTGCCTATCATTCAAAACTGAAAATCCACTTTTGCCCCTGCACAAGAGAACGTGCATCAGTATGATACTATGTAACATAAAAGTAAATTCAAATTGCACATTCATTTTGGCTCAGGTTAAGACTTTGTCCCAGTTTGGGCGCTACCAAAACCTATCATGCCATCAATTTGTCAACTTTTCCACCAGGGAATGATGGTCCTCTTTTACTTGCCCCAAATCTTTTCATTACAAGTGCGCTCTAAACCTGTTGATCACAAGTCAAGTTTATGATCATTGAAACTTGAAACGCCATTCTCAGATGTCCCTTGTCATAACAAGCTATAGAATCATGCTCGAGACAAGAAGCAAATGGGTCGACAAACAAAAACAAAGTTTAATCTCGCTACAAGCTTTGGGAAAATATTTTTTTTGTTTGTGTTTTTTTTTTTTTTACAATGAAATGTTTTTGTTTTCAAAAAAGGTTTTTGTGAGGAAACATGAGAAAGTCCAGCCCTCAGGATTTCTCCGTGGATGATATTTTCTTTCATGGTTGGATATCGTCATTGGACTGGTTTGGTATACTCCATCATGTCCTCAAAATTGGAAATGAAATTGTAATTTCATTGAATAGAATCAAATGAATTACATTATTGGAATGGAAACTGTGATTCCTAAACCCCTAAAAAGAGAAAAAATCAAAAACGATTCCTAAAAAGCGAGAACGATTCCTAAAGAGCAATAAGAATTCCCACGCAGGGGAATGTGCAACCAAGCATGCCCTTAATTAAACAAGGAAAGTGAACTACTTAGGACCATGAATCATGCATGCTTGAGTTCTTCACCCTCCTTGATCGTGTCATGCGAACCCTTCAGGTAAGAGATTCTTCCTTCTAGATACGTCACTAGTCTCTTCATGGTAGCATCAAATTCAGCTACTTCGGGAAAATGAGACGATTCAAAAGTTCTCTTGGCTCTCTTCTTCGAGTCGCAGATTCTCACTGAAGATAGAGTACCTATGTCATCACGGCCCTTTTGCTTAGTGAGAAAAGCCATAGTAGCAGACAATTCGTCGACTTGACTTTGGAGGTGTGCAATTCGCTTATTTATATTGTCGATGATGCGGTCCAGCACCTCGTTTTGATCTGCCATTTTAGATCTTGACCGTGTACGGATGGGTGAGCGAGATCGCTTCATAATCACCTAATCCAAATGAATGAAAATATGTAAACACAAGGTGTAAATAGAGAATCAATCCATGACAATGATCTATCAACTTTTTTTCATCATTTTTTTTTTTCACGAAAAGCTCTTACAATGAGGGAATTTCCTAAAGAGAACTAGAAAAATAGGCATCCTAGTAAGATCAAATTTTCTAGACATGAATTGAAAATTGGACTTGTTCACTTCAATTAAAGAAATTCATTCCATTGAACAAAGGAGCAAATGAAAAGTGTGAATGAAGTAAAACATATGTGGATACTGCAAATATGTAAGAAAATACTCATACATTAATTTTTTGAGAATATCACCTAATCAAATTCAAATTAAACAATACATATACATCATAGTTCTCCTTTGGACAATCTTATAATATACTAACATACATTAAACCATAATGATACTAATAACTTTAATTTGATAATTGTAAATATATTTGGTTAAAATTTATTTATTATATTTGATATAAAAACAAATTTAACAAAAAATATCAATACTAATTATTATATCCATGAATTATAAGAAATTAATTAACCTTTGGACTAATCCCTAAGTTATTATAATAAATGAACTTCAATATATCCATGACATCAATAGGGATATTAACATATCAATTCCAATCATAGCATCAATTAATCATGGGTAATTGAATAAAACAATTTACAATATCAAAAATTCAAAGGATCTTAAGGTTTGGCCACTTTGGTGATTAATAAACCATTCTTTATTGAATTTTTAATATTGTGAAGCACAAACATTCATCAAATTACATGCAAGGGTAAAAATTATAATTAAAGCATAAGGGTAAAGCTGTAAAACCATAATTTCAATGGGATAGGTTTGTGAATTTAACATCCAGTGGCAAAATGATAAATAATAAGTTAGGACAAAATCGTAATTACCCAGCATAAATTGGGAGAAATGTAAATAATCATCAACGAGGGCATAACAGTAAATATCCAGTGAAGATAGGGGTAGCATCGTAAATAAAAGGGCTAAGGGGCAAAAATGTAGTAATAAGTAAATGGCAGAAACATAAATGGCCCACTCCGATGCGTTGCACGTGCCTAACCCAGCGTATGTGTTACACATGCACCTTACATAGTAGTGCATGGTGTGTGAATCCCACATGCTTGCAACCGTAGCATATGCATGGACTCCACGTGCCTTCTTCCTTGTGCTCGTTCACCACCTTTCTTCAATTTTTTCCAGTCCGTTTTCTTTCAAACATTTTTATCATTCAAATTTCCTCCATTAGAATCATTTCAACAACATCAAAAAATGTGAAAAATGATCATCATCGTTCAATGAATCTTCATCCATAACCATAATATTTTAATACTAGGAAAAAGTCGTGAGATCTTAAACCATTGATACAATTATAAGCAAAAAAACATAATTCTATAATATGGAAAATATAAAACAAATGATCTTTGATTTTCCTGATTTTCTCAAGGATGAATACTTACCTTTATCACCACCGCCCTCAGCGGCGCAGCTGGCTTGGGCTCTCTCCCCCTCACTAATCGAAGAAGTTCGAATCCCAGTCTATCTAATAGAGGATAGAATACAACGTTCTTTTTACGTTGTGGGTGAAGAAATGACCAAATTCTTATTTATACATACTATCAATGGGTGACTTCTATCAAAGTGCATTTTTAACTTTTATAAAAGACATCTTCAAAAGAATGACAACTTCTCAATGAAAATTGTACCATTCCATTGGAGTCGTAACTTCTCATATATTTATTAAACCATTAGTTAATAATATCACATGAGTCACAAAATAATTGGCTTTGTCACCAACGCTATTAGGTATTCATAATGTGTTCTATGTTTCTTTGTTGCGGAAATGTGTGCCAAATCTTGAACACGTGCTAGAATTTACTCCATTGAGATTATAGAAGAACTTGACGTATGAGGAGTAGCCTATTTGCATTATCAACGAGAAGAATCGGGTGTTGTAACAGTGAACTATTTCTCATGTGAGGATACAATGGCAAAACCACACTGAGAGATAAGCCACTTGGGAACATGAGTAGGAAGCAAGACGAAAATATTCTCATTCGTTTGAAAGCTGAGGTAAGTTCAAATTATGAGGACGAAATTTCTTTTAAGGTGGGTATAATGTAATAGTTGGACTCTTTTTTTCCCTTGGTGGTGGGTCCACTGTATTTTTAAAAAGGAAACAAAAGAAGGTTTGAAAAGTCAAAAAAATTAAAAAGAAGAAGAAGAGGAAGAAAGAAAACAAAAAAGAGAAAAATGGATGAACAGTGGTCACTTACTTTTAAGAGCACGGACCACTTCGGGAGAGAGAGAAAAAAGAAGAAAGGGTAAGGAAGGAAGGGGGATTTGATGCGTTCACGCCTGATAAGAGATTAAGCCCCTCCTTCATCTAATCGAAGTATTTTTCAAGTTTAGGGCTCAAATTAATTTTAGGAAAAATTGAGCGACGAAGTCTGATTTTTGAGTTGTTAAACCATGTATTTTTGTAAAAATGATAGTATAGGGTGTTGTGGAGCCATGAGATTTTATGGATTGTGATTTGAGCTTATGATTTGCCCGAAACAAAATTTCGAAGTTCCCTACGCATAGTGAACAATGTGCATCCAGCAGCTTCGGGCCCATATTTTGTCAATTTTTTGGCTTGATTTTAGGACGGTCAAGTTGGGATTCTTATAATATGTGTAAAGGGCTTTCTATTAACTATAAATGCGTTTGGAACGAGGTTCATAGGAGGAAGTTATGGTGTAATCAAATTGTGCATCGAAACTCCAAGTTGCGGAGGACTTAAATAATCGCTTTGGCTAAGTGATTTGTTAATGCATAGGAGTTGTTTTGTTAGCATTAAGGCATAGTTGAGTTGATCTGTAGTCAAGGTAGAGTTTTATTTGATTTTAACATTATTCATTGGTTATTTAATAGGGCTGCGAGTTCAATGATACGAGTATCATTCGTTGTTTAGTCGTAGGCAACAAGGTAAGCGGTACTATATCTTCTTTGGATTTGTAAAACTATGCCTTGAAATATATATATGTATATATATTGAATTGTGAAGAGCATTTTTACAGTATAAAAGCCTAATCAAGCACTTCTATTCTTTAGTTGATTATGAATATTTCTAAAGCGTGTTATACAAAGTGTGTAGAGTCATATATATGAAAATTACTTTGTGACCATTTTATGGAAAGATTTATGATGCTTTGAGAAATGGGTAGGAAATGGCGGATGGTCTTGTTGGAAAAATTTATTTGCTTGGTTTATGATATTGATTTTTGTGATTGGATTTCCGATATTGGAGGATGGTTGTTTATACTCAATAGGATTGTAAACCCAATAAGGGGTTATGAGGTATGCATACTAGATTTAGGATATTCTTCGGGTTGAGCTACTAGCTTTGTAGGTGGAGACCTTACCAAAAGGAATCTTAGTCGCCTTATCACAAGATATTGTGTCATGACCATAGTAAAGTATTGAGCAATAGATTAGTCAATGGATGAACCATTGATATGTGATATTTGATGAAGATTATTTAATAGACTTGACCATTGATATTTGAATTATGATGGTGATTTAAATGAGTTTTTCATATCAATATAAATCTTTGATAATAAGAAATAACTCTTATATGATTTAATATGTATTTTATATATTGAGTTTGAGTTATGAAGTTTGGCATTACTTTGTATATATGCATAAATGTTGATCGATTTACTTAGAAGATACGTATTACTCACTGAGCTATTATTGTTCATTCTACTCGTCCTTTAATCTTTTTAGATTCCTTGGTTAGCAGCGAATAGAACAAAAGCACCGTCGGTGGGAAACTTTTAGAAGTGCTATTTTTTTTTTTTTTTTATGACTTAATGAAGTGATGTACTCAGTTATTGCTAGTTGTTGGGTTGATTGAATTCTAGTTGTAAATGTTCTTTTTTGTGGATTTATAGAAATTGTGATATTGTGATCAACTTGTTGGTTAATCTGATATGTATATATGTTTTGAGAAATATATATATATTGATATCGGATTATTAGTTATATTTGAGACTGCGTTCTTTGTGTTAAAAGATGGTCATGCCATCCCCATTATTTTTGTGGTTTTGGGATGTGACAATAATTCTTATAGGATAGACTTCTACAACGTTCTGTCGCTTTCCTTCTTTGTTAAGCATACTTCATTCCTAAGCATGTGTAGGCTATTGCTCTCTCTCTCTCTCTCTCTCTCTCTCTCTCTCTCTCTCTCTCTCTCTCTCTCTCTCTCTCTCTCTGTGTGTAGATCTCCTTCCTTAATTAAACCATTGACCCCAATTCTCTTGCTCATTTTACGTCGTTATTTGGAAGATAAACCATAAACTGTGCTTCGTGCAAGGAAAAAATGGAGGATTTGCAGCGTACTCGCGAAGGTCTACTTCAACGCAACTGCCGAGAATGTCAAACAGTTGGCACAAGACTTTGTCACCGAGATGGACCACGACCACGACGGTGTCGTGTGCCTCTCGAGTTTCTTTCCTTCACGAAGGTTAAGGGCTATGTGAGGATGAGCAACCCTTACTTGTTTAAGCAGCTGAATGCAAGTGGCATAGGAAAGCTCAGCTTCAACGAGGCCATCACGTTCTTCTACATCGCCACGAGCACTAGGCCTCTATGTGATGGGTGTGGGTGCCTCGCACTGGGGATGTTCTTCACGTGTGTGAAGTGCTTTAAGGACGCCGGTGAGGCTGAGACATTCAATCTATGTAGCGATTGCTTCTCCCATGGCAACTACACGCACCCGCACAATGACTTCTTGGATAATTTCGTGATGCTTGAAGCTATGAGAAGAGAATTGAAACAAGAAAAGAACAAGGTAATGAAAATGAAGTAGTGAAATGACGCATTTGCTATGGTAAACTTTTCTACAACAATAGCTCGTCGATAGTGAAAAATAGAAGACTTTGTTGCTTCCGAGGAATGCATTGTTTTGTTTGTTCACAGTTTTAGCCACCGGCAACCGATGCTAATGCATCCACTGCAATTGTCCCGGTCAATCCCGGCCATGCAATATTCACGGCAAGTTCTACTTTTCTTTCTTTCTTCCTTCTTGAAAATTTGGAGTTTATGACAAAACATATTTCTTAACTCTATTTACTACTTTTGTAAAACGAGTATACTTCGATGACTTTACTATGCGTTGTTACGTTGTCCCTAATGACTGTTTGCATGCTCTTTGTGTTTTCCAGAGTATTTGCCATGCTGCCATCAAGGCCGCGGCTGGGTTGGTGACCAAATTCTGCACCATAATGTGAGAAGAGGCTTGAGAATGAGGAAGAAGGAGAGTCTCTTTTAATCTGAATGTGATGTATCGCTGATTTTGTTGCTTGAATTTTGGTTCGTCTGGCTTGTTGGAGAAGAGGGAAATGGTGGATGTGAAGCTAAATGGAGTTCCTTTTCTACTATAAATTCATTTCTCTTCCCCTCAAATTTGCATCTTGTTTTTTCCTCTTAATTTTTGGGTGAGAGATCGAAGGTTCTTTGTACATTAGAAACTTGATTTTCCTTCTCATCCATTCTTTTTTTCAATTGGACTTCAATTACCTAAATCAAGTACGGACACATAAGGGTTTTTATTTTGAAGAAAAATTAGATTAATAAAGGCTTCATTTGTTTCTCGAAAAATTAATAATTTGAAGAAAATTTCCTTAATATGTCTGCGTGAACTCGCAAGCCACTCATGTCCATGATTGAGGTGGTCACTACAGTCAAGCGATCTTTACTGTGGAGGCCTTCATAAAAAATGATGACCACCAATGGCAGTGGTTGTCTTGTGTATACAATCAAAAGGAGAGAAGTACACTATCAGTGCCATAAGTTGTGTACGGCGCTCACTTTGGTGCCAAAAGTTTCCGTCGATTCACTTAAGTGTCAAAAATTTTGAAAAACGATCATTTCAGTACCAACGCCGATCCGGTTGGCCAGAAATCCGATGTGGTAGTTTTTTTTATTGATTTTTGACACTGATGTGGCTTGTCGGAGAGTACAGTCAATGTGTAAACCACCAAACAACGTCGTTTGGCGTCTTAAACCCCAAGTCGAAACCCTAAATCCCCAAATCGAGAGAGAGAGAGAGAGAGAGAGAGAGAGAGAGAGAGAAGCCATGGTGGCGGTCTTCTTCCCCGGAGAAGAACACCAGCAGAGAGAGAGAGAGAGAGAGAAGCCATGGCGGCGTCGTCTTCTTCCCCAAAGAACAACACTAGCAGAGAGAGAAAGAGAGAAGCCATGGCGGCGTTATCTTCTTCCCTGAAGAACAACACTAGCAGAAAGAGAAAGAGAGAAGCCATGGCGGCGTTATCTTCTTCCCTGAAGAACAACACTAGCAGAGAGAGAGAGGCCATGGCGGCGTCATCTTCTTCCCCGAAGAACAACACCAGTAGAGAGAGAGAGAGAAGCCATGGCGGTATCGTCTTCTTCCTTGAAGAACAACACCAGCACCAGCCACTCTCTAAGCAGAGCCTAATCCACCATCTCCATTTGCGCCCTTCTTGTTTCCCTCCCACTCCTCATTTCTCTCTCTCTCTCTTAGCACCTTCAACCCCTCTTCTTCCTCCTCCTCCTCCTCCGCCCTCGCCTCCTATTTTCCCATCACTTCTTGGCCGTGCGATGGTGGCTGAGCACGATGGCCAAGCAACAATGGCCAAGCACGGTGGCCGAGCGATGGTGGCCAAGCAACGGTGGTCGAGCAAGCTAGGTCGGCGAGGATGAACAAAAAAAAAAAAAACCCTAGTCTCAATCCTAAATAAGCTATGTGGCATCATTTTTCCTAAGCCATCTACATAAGACGGCAAAACGACATCGTTTTCTTAAGTAGGACGGAAAATGACGTCGTTTAAAGGGTTTATCGATTTTTTTTTTTTAAATATAAAAGCCACATAATCATTTTGGCTACCGGTGGCACCAAAGTGATTGTTTTTCCTCCAATTTGGCACTTAAGTGATCCGACAGAAACTTTTGGCACTAAAATAAGTGCCGTACACAACTTATGGCACTGATAGTGTACTTCTCCCCAATCAAAAGCTAGGGTGTTTGCCCTAGAAAAACAGCTAGGGTTTTCTTTTTCTTAGAGTCATATGTTTAATTTTCATTATTTATTAAACTTTAGTCAAGATTATTTACCATTACCTACCAAAAAAGGCAAAGGATGTAGTCAATTACCTCACATTCTTTTTACCTTTTTTGTTCTATTTCAATTCCAATCCTTTCTTCAAAAACGACCTAGGAGAATTTTGGCGAAGTTAAGATAAATTAGTGATATGATTGAATTTGGACATATTGGTTGTTGATTTGTCCATAAGATAGAATGGAAATTTTTTTTTGTATAATCCAACCTCACTCTTTCTAGAAAAAAGATGCAATAAATATTATAACTTTGGATTAATACTTTGAAAAGTCCCAGTATACCTATGACAAATTTATCTAAAACTAATTTTTTGATCGACAAAAACTCTAAGCCTGTACACCTTTGATAAATTTACTCAAAACTAATAAACTTGTGACAAATTTACCCTTTATTAGTTTCTGTTAAATTTTACCGTCAAATTATTAAGTTGAATGACACGTAACCAGTGTGCTAGTTTATGATTTTACTCTCCGTTTGTCATAGTTATATAATTTTTGTGATTTTTTATGATATTAATCTAATTTAACGAATGGTATATTTGTCACAATTGTACAAGTTTGAGGTTTTTGGCGGTCATATAAATTAATTTGGATAAATTTGTAGATGTATACCAATTTGGGGTTTTTAATGGACAGTTGGGGTAAATTTGTCATAGTGTACTAGTTTTGGGTTTTTCATGGTAAATTTATCACATGTATACCAACTTGAGATTTTTCAAGATATTAACTCTATAACTTTCGTATGATATTCATTAAGTGTCATAACTTTTCAATTAATCAAGTATGATAACTTTCATACAATGTTCATTTTTTTTTGTCGAAATTATATGAATCATTCATATCTCATGAAGATGCATGAGATATTCAAAATAATATAAATCCAAAATATCAATGTAACATAATAAAGCACAAACTGATAAGTACACTCTCATATGACTAAAATGACGATTAATTACCAAATCTTACATTGTTACTGGTGATGAGCATGCTCCATAATCTCCTTTTCTACAAAGTTATGGCTTATCCAGTGGGTGGTGTACAGTTAAGTTAAGCATCCTCAACATTATCACCATGTAGAGATACCAAATATAGGTTAAACAACCTTCTGAAACTAAATCTAGATTAAGAGAGGTTGGACAAGCACAAAAATGCATTTTAGGGACTTCCAAATCTATATTTGGGATTGATAGAAGAGCTCTCAAATTAACATTTAGATTGAGAGATGAAAGCTTTTGAAGCTTGGAGAAATTGTATAATTGCTTCCAGTATAGTAGGAATTCATCACATTCCTGCTTGATCTCGTCGGACTTCTTGATTCGGAAGATCTAAACTAGTGAGTTGATTTGGAAGCGAAAAATATGTCCAACAAGGAAAATGGGCACCAACAGCCTACGAAGAATTTAAAAAAAAAAAACGGAATGAAAACAACAAAATACTCCTAAATCAATTTGGGAGAGAGAATTTCAACTCGACTTGAGAAAGATGAAGATTGAGAGTTATACAAAGGAAACTGGGAGAGAAAGCAACGCGGCTTTCATCAAGTGTTGCGACTTTTTAAAAGTCGTGATGTGCTAGTAATCAATTGAAGAAATATGCCACTCAAATTAGCTCTACCAAACGAAAGTTATGGCATTTATGGCATATGACCGGATCGTGATGTGCTAGTGATCAATTGAAGAAATATGCCACTCAAATTAGCTCTACCGTACGAAAGTTATGGCATTTATGGCATATGACCAGATCCAGATAGATCATGCATTTGTTTGAGCCCGGCCCGAAATCTCCTCTGATCTCAAAATTTTCAGCCCCAGCCCACCCAATACCCGCCACCGATCTTGTCCAAGCCCTCCCAAAAAGTCCCAAACTCTCCAAGATCCAAAGGCAAACTTCGACATCGCAAAACTCAATAGTGGAAAACGAAATCGCCTTTCCTCGCAGTGCCACACTCTCCACCTTCCTCCTTCTCCATTGACTCTCGGACGATCTCTGTTCCGCAAGCCAAAGCCGATCCGAGATTACCAAAAAAGTTTTGATTTTGCTCTTGCCCGGAGCGATCTTTGTCCGATTCTCGATCGCCGCCCTGGTTCTCCCGGGGAAATCAAGAGAAAGTTTTTCTTTTTTTTTTATTTGGGGGGGGGGTGGTGGGGGAAGAAGAAGATGCTGGAGAAGATCGGACTGCCGGCGAAGCCGTCGCTGCGGGGGAGCAACTGGGTCGTCGACGCCTCTCATTGCCAGGGCTGCTCCTCTCAATTCACCTTCATCAACCGCAAGGTTCGGGCGTCTGATGGGTCGTTTCTTGATTGTGATCATGGTCGTGTCGGTCTTGCCGTGTTGTCCGATTTGGGCGGCTGGCGTTTCGTCCGGGTCGCGTGCGTGCGTGTGAAATTTTGGGTCTTTTGCGGTTTCGGATGATGTGGTGACGTTTGTGTGTTTTGGGTGCGGAATGTGCGCTGCAGCATCATTGCCGGAGATGCGGGGGCCTGTTCTGCAACGGATGCACGCTGCAGAGGATGGCTCTGAGGGGGCAGGGCGACGCGCCTGTTCGGATTTGCGACCCGTGTAAGAAGCTGGAGGAGGCCGCTAGGTTCGAGCTCCGGCACGGTCACAGAAGCAGAGCCGGGAAAGGTATTGTAGGTCGAGTCTTGTTTCGTGCGGTATTGGCTTTTCAAACTCGCTCTCTATTCGCCTTTAGCAAGTATGTATGGTATATGGTATGGTTCTGATCGACATGCTAGGCTTTGGCTACTTTCAATGCTCGTCATGCTTGCCCTCAATCTTCTTATGGTATAGGGGGTCAGGAACTAGCTTTGACACTTATACTGTTTCTGGATGCAGAGTAAAGTCTGGTTGCACAATATCTGTTTATTCTGTTTGATTTGCTATTTCATTAATTGCCTTCTGATTTTGCTCTATAATTGGTTAATGCTTCCTGTTATCTCCTTGCTAAAGCTATTGGGACATAACGAAATGGATTGTTGCATACCTGCTCCAGTTTGCCTCCTTCCTTTCCACTAAATTCAGTCTCCTGTGTTCTTTTATTTTGTTATGTAGGTTTATCATGTCCCTCTAAATAGAACTAAAAATGAAAGGGGTCTGTCAGGCTCAAGCTAACTTAGAACATAGTACTCATATAAATATGGTGTTATGATTATTGCTGGACTGTACAGTTGACTATTTGCGTAAGCTAGACCTGGTTCTCAGGGAAGCTGTGTAGAGGGATTACAACCATGACACTCAAGCCTGAGACCTGTAATCCTGATAAGGATTCCTAAATCCCTGGGCAACCATTGTCCTCCTGGTCTTATATGCAACGATGCAACCGAAACACACGCATGCACGCACACGCACATGCACACGTACGCACATATACATATCATGCATTGATTAATGATGGAGACAACCAATCAGCTTTCTTGTAGTCACCACAGTGGCTATGCCAATAGTTGTGGTTGTGCGATTCACTTGTAAGTTGCTGCATTACTACCTCAGCTGATAAAACTACTGCTAATCTGCTATTGCTAAAAAATAGAGAGACCTCAAATCTTTGATAGGTGCAATGAAGACGAAGCTGAAAACAGATTATTTCGGCAAAATTGACTTGATCTGGGATGCTTAATCTAGATTCCAGTGGTCAATATGCTGGTTCTGATAGTTCTTTTGAAAATCACAGGAAGTTCAAGAGTTACATCAAAGAATGAGGACGAGGTTTTGGGCCAGATTCTTGCTAGTGATGCACAGGGATCCTCATCAGGAGTAGACTCTGATGCCAACGTTGTTTCTGGTATTGAAAGGACAACAAGCAGCGCATCGAGTTTCAGTAGTCAAGAATATGTTGATATAGATAGCTTGGTAGGTAGAAGACGTCTATTATGCGTTGGCACATCTCATGCTATTGGACTATATCGTGTCTGCTAACACCTTTAAGCACTTAGCTGATGGCCTCTTTATTTCCAATTTTCCAGAGAGAGACAGGATCTGCTACCCCTGAGGAACTGCGTCAGCAAGCCATCGATGAGAAAAAGAAGTACAAAATTCTGAAGGGAGAAGGCAAACCTGAGGAGGCCTTGAAGGCCTTTAAGAGAGGGAAGGAACTGGAGAGGCAGGCTGATGCTTTAGAACTTGCATTAAGGAAAAGCCGTAGAAAGGTTTTGCCTGCTGAGAAAATGATCTCTGCAGAACCTGGCCAAGAAAACAAGCCCCGTGTGGGCAAGGATAAGGAAAAGGACGACCTTCTTTCTGAGCTCAAAGAATTGGGATGGTCTGAGATGGATCTTCACAATGAAGACAAGAAGCCTACAAGCATGACTGTGGAGGGTGAACTGTCGGCTATTATTGGAGAATTGCCTCAAAAGCCTAGTGATGGCAAGACTAAACCAGGCATAGACAGGACTCAAATAAATACTCACAAGAGAAAAGCTCTTACGTTGAAGCGTGAAGGGAAGCTTGCTGAAGCCAAGGAAGAATTGAAGAAAGCTAAATTATTAGAAAAGCAAGTTGAAGAGCAGGAACTTTTGGCTGGGGCCGAAGATTCTGATGATGAATTGTCAGCTTTAATTCAAGGCATGGATGATGACAAGCGAGAAACTCTTCCTCGGCAGAAACAAGACGATTTTCGTTTGGACAACCTTATAGGTGTTGCTGGCAATCTTGACGAGCAGAGCAACTTTGAAGTCACAGACGAGGATATGGCAGACCCGGAAATGGCTGATGCTTTGAAATCCTTAGGCTGGGCTGAAGATTATGATGCAGAACTAGCAACACAATCAATTCATTTTGACAGAGGGACACTATCCGCTGAATATCCTTTGAAAACCAAGGCTTTTGGTCACAAACAAGATGGGAATGATTCTACTCTTGTCGACAAATCATTTGTCACTCAAGGCCTTCATAGTTCACTTGAGGGGTTGCCACGGAGAAGTAAAGCTGAAGTTCAGAGGGAGCTCCTGGGTATAAAAAGGAAAGCTCTTGCTCTGAGACGTGAAGGTAAGAATGAGGAGGCAGAGGAAGTGCTGAAAATGGCCAAAACATTAGAGGCTCAGATTTCAGAGATGGAAGCACCGAAGAACAAATTTAACACAGAGCATGCCAAGCTTGAAAATAATAAAGTCAAAACGTCTATTGAGAGCTCAGTCAATGATGAACCTGAACCGGATGTGACAGAAAGTGATTTACGTGATCCATCACTACTATCGATGTTGGAGGATTTGGGCTGGAAAGATGAAGTACCTGCACCGGCAAAGGTGCAAGATGTAGCTTCTAAGAAAATCACAGACAATACACTTCAATCAGTTGCTGAATCTACAATTGAATCCTCATCCATGGTTTCCACTTCAGCCCCAAGAACGAAGGCTAAAATCCAGAGGGAGCTCTTGGGATTAAAAAGAAGAGCACTTGACCTTAGACGTAAAGGAAAACTGGAAGAGGCTGAGGAAACTTTAAAGATGGCAAAGGCATTAGAAATGGAAATCGAGGAATTGGAGCTTCTGAAAGGACCTCAGCTTGATGCCCCTGAAAAGAGGAATCCTGAGAGCTCAAGTTCTTCAATTAGGCCTGAGGAACATGGAAATCTGGATAATTTGGTCAAAGTAAATGATGGGTCTACTGAAGAAGCAACGAGTCTAGATGTTGGACCTATGAACTTAGAGAGAACAAGAACTAACAGAGCTGATACTCTTCCTGAAAAATCAAATTTTTGGAGCCCCGAAGCATCTAGGTATGATGGAGAATTAATTGGCTCCCAAAATTTTGCCCGAGGTGATTTGGCAGCTAAAGGAGCCGCTTCCAGTTCTAAAGTTGTTCATTCTGTTGACATGATGGATTTGCTGACTGGCAATGATTGGACAAATGCACAAGAATCCGCTGAAAAACTAGAAGACAGACCATGTTCTGTTTCCCAGTCATCTCATGATATTCCCTTGATTCAACCAGTTTCCCCAAGGAGTGCTGATGAAAACAAGACAAGCAAAGATGAAGCTATTATGGCAATAAAAGAGACACATGCAAATAAGCGATCGCTGGTCAATGAAACAAATGCTGGTGAAGAACTTCATCAGAAAGGCCAAGTTTCCATTCAACAAGAGATTTTGATTCACAAGAAGAAAGCAATCGCCTTGAAACGAGAAGGGAAATTAGCAGAAGCCAAGGAGGAACTTAAGCAGGCAAAACTGCTGGAGAAGAGTCTTGAAGTAGACAAACCCCAGCCCAGTGTGTCGATTTCTTCATCAGCCAATCCTCCCATGGAAATAAAGGAGGAGGATACATCAAAAGTGACTCCTAAACCATTAACCAGTCGTGAGCGCTTCAAAATTCAACAGGAGTCCCTCAGCCACAAAAGGCAGGCCTTGAAGCTGCGAAAAGAGGGTCGGATTAAAGATGCTGAAGCTGAACTTGATTTAGCCAAGACTCTTGAGGCTCAACTGGAGGAGTCTGCTTCTCATGATTCTGGTAAATCTTCAGAAGATGGTATGGGTGATGTGGTCATCGAGGATCTTCTTGATCCTGAACTTTTGTCTGCCTTGAAAGCAATTGGAATGGATGATTCTAGCATGGCATCTCAGGGACCCAAAAAACCCGAACCTGTGAAGCACAATCTTCAAAGCAGAGAGAACTCTGGCCAAGACAGTATTCGCCTGGAAGAACAAATAAAGGCCGAAAAAGTGAAAGCTGTGAACTTGAAACGAGCTGGAAAACAAGCTGAGGCCTTGGATGCTCTCCGGCGGGCCAAAATGCTCGAAAAGAAGCTCAACGCATCGTGATTGCGGGAAAAAACCTTACTTCAGGAGTGTTGAATCCCTAAATAAGGTACTTTTTGCAGAGGATAGGTGCCATCTCCATAATTCTATTACCTTCAATCACCGTGTGTCTGTGGAAACCATAATATACATGTCAGAGTATCAATTTTTCTTTTTAATGAATTTTATTTACTTACACAGATTATTACAAAAATGTTGTAACATCGCATGTGTAATTATCACACATCGCTTGTTTACAAAACGGGCATTATATATGTATAGTACCAACTAGTTTTTAGATTGGATTTTTTACCATGGTATTATTGCCTCAATTTATTCTTCATGCTCCAGTTGATATTTCATTGCACGAGTAACTCTTTTCTGCATCATTTCCCCTTTTCAATGCTCATCACCTTTTTATGGGGTTTGTTTAGACCTGATATACAGAGAGTCCCCTCCACCTAATAGTTTATGAGTTGGACTTCCTATCACTACCCTTTCATATTGTTTGTGAGTTCTTGTTTTGGAAGTTTCTCTTATGCAAGTCGAACATATAAACCTCAACAATGAGAGTGTCCTTTTCTAGCATGATTCTGTTACCTCTTTTCTTTTCTTATTTAGTTTCGGACCATTGTTCGTTCGTTAATGTTCTTTCATATGCAAAGCTGAACATCTCGTTATGCTTGTGCTTTGCCAAGAATGTTTTGAAAGGGAATAAAAAAGGGAGAGAAACAAATATGTTTTAGAACATTTCAACCATTTCTTTATTTCGCATTAGTTTGATGGCTGCTCTTGTTAGTAATTGCTATCTTTGGCTGTTGCAGGTAATACATGCACTGTCTGGAGCTCTCCATGGCTCAATTGAACTGGCAAAGAAATTTGTGCTCACTTGGCTCACTTACTGATCCTTAATCCATATGAGTCGAGGTTTGCTTCTCATAGGGGAGGCAAAGCGACTAGCTGCATTGAGGTCGACATTATGACGTTGCATCATACACTAGATCGTTAATTTGCTATTCGTCAGTGGAAATATGCTGCAGCTGTGAAATTCGGCATGGCTAGCGACATGTCCAAAAGCAATTGTGTGGCGTGAAGCGGGAAACCATGTGGTATCCCATCGATATTTCGAATTTGAAGTGGGTCTGGTTTAACTTTAGAGGTGTCTTGGGTACTCAGGAACAGATTATGGAACCATATCTTACATAAACGATCATTGTGTGTCATGGTAGAATATTTATCATGATGAGTAAGTATCAAATGGCGAATCACTTCATGAGTTCATGTGCTTGTCTCTCTACGTAGAATGCATGATAGGATACGGTCTCCCCTTTTGTTAAAGGGACGTATGTACTGCAATGCATTTCGCTTCAAGGAATTAAAACTGTCGGGTAATTATACTTGTTTCCAAAAGATGACTGGCTGTCTAAAGTTGGTAGAGCTTATACCCAAATTGCTCGTCGGCGTGGCCTAATCGCGACAAATCTCTAATACGGTCACGGGCTTCTCCACTGCTGAATTCCAGTTGCGTGGCCTAATCGCGACAAATCTCTAATACGGTCACGGGCTTCTCCACTGCTGAATTCCAGTTGCGGGTTTGTGCGGAGTAACCAAGCCTCAATTTGGATAATTCCATTTGCCGTTTTTAATTAGGGTTAATATTATGAAAAATTTCAAACTAATATATTCGTGATAAATTTACTTTAAATTAGTTTTTTAACCATAAAAAATTTCAAATTAGTTTTTTAACCATAAAAAATTTCAAATTAGTATACTCATGATAAATTTATCTTTTGTTAATTTTTGTTAAATTTTACTGTCAAATCATTTAGTTAGATAATATGTTAATTGAGGAATGTACCAATTCATGGGTTTTTGTAGTGTTAATCTAATTTAACGAAAATTAAGATAAAATAAATTTGTCATAAAAACATTTATCGGTTTTGGAATTTTGGTAATTTGCGATAAGTACATCAGTTCTAAGTTTTAACGATTAAAAAACTAGTTTGAAATGAATTTAATTTGAAATTTTTATGATATTCTCAACTTTAATTATAAAGAAAGAGCCCTTTCTATGCAACATTGCAGTAATCGGATTGTTACTTTCTCTTAGCTTTCCAAAGCGATTTGACAAAATCAAATCGCAGTTTCACAAGTCCGAACTCATTGTACCGTCGAACATGACACCACTTCTCCTCTCTAGGGAGACTGTCGCAAGCAAGCCGAAGCTTTCGCCACGCTTCGAAAAAATACATGGGCCAGAAAGCGGATTCGTCCTGATGTGAAAGTGACGCATCGGTTGACATTGTCGTCGCCGCCTCGACACCACCACGCACCACCACGCACCCATCAAGAATGATGCTGACAAGTGACAGGTGCCCTCGACACCCGTCAGCACGCGCGAGCTCCAGGATCGCACCGCCTCTGACGCGTATCTCCTCCTCCTCCCTCCTCCTATATGACCCCCAAACCCTCTTGCTTTTTTGTACCTATCCATCCTCAATCTTATCCATACAAGTTCACCAGCTTCTTCTGCAACTAGAGCGAGAGAGAGAGCGAGAGCGAGAGAAGAAATGGCGACGATGGGAAGGAACATAGCAGGGCCGCTGCTGTTTCTCAACCTGGTCATGTACCTCATCGTGGTCGGCTTCGCCAGCTGGTGCCTCAACCGCTTCATCAACGGCCAAACCGGTCACCCCAGTACGTTTCATCTTTTCCTATCTTACATATAACGCATCGAGCTTTGTAAGTTGGCATGCGCGGCTTTGATCGTTCCCTTGCTGAGAGGGCGATTTGCCACCGATCCAGGTTTCGGAGGGAACGGCGCGACCATGTTCTTCCTCATCTTCGCGCTCCTGTCCGGCGTCATCGGGATCATCTCGAAGCTCGCCGGCGCCAGCCACATCAGGGCTTGGAGGAACGACAGCCTCGCCGCGGCCGCGTCTTCCGCGCTCATCGCCTGGGCCATCACCGCCCTCGCCTTCGGGTAAAACGGCGATTTCCCATCGTCGTATCGTTCGTTCCTGTCGATACGTTCCTTGTAGTTTGTTCTTACTGTCGTGTTTTTGGTTGATTCAGGTTGGCATGCAAGGAGATAAACGTGGGAGGGCACAGAGGGTGGAGGCTGCGAGTGCTGGAGGCGTTCATAATAATACTGACCTTCACTCAGCTCCTGTACTTGCTGCTGCTCCACGCCGGCCTCTTCAACAGCCGCTACGGGCCGGGTTACCGGGACACCCCTTACGGCAGCAGCGCCGCCGCCGCCGCCGGCGACCCTTACAAGGGCGGCGGCCCAACCACCGGATCGGTCATCTAGGGATGACGACGGCAATAACCCTCGCCTTCCTATTTCGGACATGCATGTAATGTTTACTTTCGTGGTAGAGCCCGTGGGAGACAGATGATTCATGTTGTCCTTTCCTTTTATTTTTCTCTTCCGAGGTTTTTTTTTTGTAAGTTAAGAAACACATCAGTGGTCGTTTGGCAACTTTGCATTTTGTGTGTCCATGCTTTGCTGCTGTTGTATAGTTTGGTTTTCTGGACTCGTTAATTATGCTTGTTTTATTTTGGTAATTGGATCTGCTGGTTTCTCTTTTCCTTGCTTGTTGAGGAGAGTGAGTGTTATTTGACTTCCACATATATTAAGGAAAAAAATATCATTAAGGACTATAAGCTTCTCTCGATAACCGAAAAATAGCATATCTATATAAAGAACCAACTTTGAAAGCGCTGAGAAAATAATAATAGGTCAAATTAGATGGGTTTTTTAAGGATCGTTTTCCGTCTACATCGCAGATCTCACTCGTTTTGCATTCGAATCGACATTTTACTGCATCACAGATCTCACTCGCTTGTTGTTTGGAACAATAAATTTTTTTGGCAATAAATTTTAAGTTTCTCTTATAATTTTCTTGAGTTTGTATAATTCGATTTCGGACAATAAGTTAAGTTTTTTTTTTTTTTTTGAGTTCGTCATGTATGAGTCCCCCGAGTAACATGGGAGAGAATCATTACTGTCGGATATTTCCTACAACTAAATTAAATTAGTTTGCGTATTGAATTTTATTTCATGATTCACAGCTAAAATTGAGCCACTACCCTTATAAATTCTTACTTTTTAAAAATTTATTGCAAGTTCTCCTCTTAAAATGAACGGTCGTCTTTAAATTATTGTCACAACTTGTTGTCACGAGTTCTTTTTTTTATTTTTTTCAGAGATAAATTATGGTCCTCCGCGCATTTGAAGGACGAGAAGAATTATAAATCCCTTTTAGACTTTTTAGGAGGATATTAAATATAACTTTTTGAGTCTTTCTAGGAAGTGGTTTTAGTGAAAGCACTTACTGCTAAATGCTTCGAGCAACCATTTTACTTTATATAAATTATAAAATAAAATCGTGATAGCAGTTAAATATATCACATAAATTTAAATTTAAATCATAGGAAATTAGAATGCATTTACTTTCATGAAAAATGAAATCAATCTTTGATGAATCTAATCATAGAAAATTAGAATGCCTCTATTTCATGAAATGAAATCAATCTTGACGAATCTAATGGGGCCGAAAGGCAAGCGGGGACTTTACCTCCTATTAATTTCGAGTCATAATTAGACATTTTTATTAGTTATAGAATTAAAATGTGACAAAGGTAGTTAATTTCTTCGTAGGGACAACGGTTTGGAAATGGTTTATTTCTTGGAGGAAAATCAAGCCTCCACAATTGAGAATATGTACATAGGAAGATATAAATTTTATCAGTGAGCATCTTAACAAATGCTTTGGGATATTCATTAACATGGCACTAACTAAAACATTTCGGAATACCTACACGCAGTCTTAAAATATTACGTAAATTTTGCTGATGGGAGAAATTCGAAAAAACCGAGCAATAGCATGGTCCGCAAATCATACATTTGTGCTTGAAAGTTGAAAATAAATAAATATCATTAAATAGATTTGAAAATTAATAGAAATAAAAATAAAAAAAAGTTAAGCTATAAAAAGTAGTACGTTTGTTTGGGAAAAAAGGAACGAGAATTTTTCTTTAAAGAAATGACAAACGGAACAAAAAATTGATGGAAGTACCAAAGATGGTCGCTCGGAAGCTTCTCTCACTACACCAAGTTTTTCAAAGATGTATTACAATATATGATGAGTTAAAAATGTCCGACTTATTATATACCATATTTGTCTTGAGTATATAATATACTAAAATTTTGTGTAAACTTTAGACAACTGAGTGTATGGCTGAAAAACAATTGCATCACGTGATAGGTTTTGCAATAATCTCTATCAAAAGCTAAATTGTTATCACATCTACATCATTCTTTTTGTCCTCTCATTGTTGCTTAATTATAAATTGAAATAATGTTAAATTTATAGACCTATCACTTTGGTTCTAAAGTAAATGTAAGTTTCACTATTTCGAGATTATTATTTTGTCAAGATTTGTACTTTAATAAAATTACGCAATTTCATGGTACGTGCTTACATTTTTCTACGTATAATTTTCTTGAATTTGTATAATTCAATTTGGACAATAAGTCTTTTCGGGCCATAAGTTTTAAGTTTTTTCTATAATTTTGTTGAGTTCGTCAAGTATGTATGAGTCCCCAGAGTACGTGCAAGAGAATCGTTACTGTCAATTATTTACTACAACTAAATTAAATTAGTTTGCGTAATGAATTTTATTTCATGATTCATAGCTAAAATTGAGCCACTGCCCTTATAAATTCTTGCATATTAAAGATTTATTGCAAGTTCTCCTCTTAAAATGAACGGCCGTCTTTAAATTGTGGTCACAACTTGTTGTCACAAGTTCTTTTTATTTTTATTTTTTTCGGAGTTATAAATTATGGTCCTCCGCGCATTTGAAGGACGAGAAGAATATATATCCCTTTCAGACTTTTTAGGAGGATATTAAATATAACTTTTTTAGTCTTCTAGGAAGTGCTTTTAGTGAAAGCACTTACTCACTGCTAAATACTTCGAACAACCATTCCACTTCATATAAATTATAAAATAAAATCTCGGTAAAGGCTAAATATATCACATAAATGTAAATTTAAATCAAGTTTATATAAATTATGGACTTGAATGGGAAATTAGAATGCCTCTATTTCATAAAATGAATTCAATCTTAACGAATCTAATGGGGCCACCCAATCTTGACGAATCTAATGGGGCCGAAAGGCAGGCGGGGACTTTACCTCCTATTGATCTCGAGTCATAATTAGACATTTTTGTTAGGTATAGAACTAAAATGTGAAAGGTAGTCAATTTCTTTGTAGGGACAATGGTTTGGAAATGGTCGATTTCTTGGAGGAAAATCAAGCCTCCACAATTGAGACTATGTACACAAGAAGATAGTTAGGTAATTGCATATTTATCCCTCTCTAACATATCTTTAAACCTTGTTCCCACTTTTTTTTTCTCCATATGCTTTGTGCTCTTTTGGCAGTCCCCACTTTAAATGCTTCAACTAACAACTCCAGCGTCTATCAAGGAGACCTATTTAATCAAGTCATCAATCCCCAGTCATATGCAAATGACCAAACAAACTAAAATCATAAATTTATTAAATTCCCTTGCAGGAGGTGCCATTTACTAAAAGTCAAAATGTGTAGTTGTCAGGGCAATGAAAAGAAACCTTAACTGCACATGAGACGGCAGGAAGACAACTGAGCAGGCCGCCAGAAAACCAAGCGAACTTTCACAGTTCAACGAAGTTCATGCAATCTCACGAGTGCAAGAAAAATTAATCAAAGAAAGGCTCAATTTAATTCTAAATCTTTTAATTTGTCTAATTTAGTTTTAAACACATTGATATTTTATCATTATAAATAATTTCCAGCTAATTTTAGTTAAAAATCGTTAATATAAACGATGATCGTTCCACATGACGCACGTCTGCTGACTTGAATAAATTTTTGTAATTTTAAAACTTTTGAAATTTTTATTTAAATTCTTTTTTTTTTTGTCACCAAGGAGGGTCCTCGACCCTTAGGTGAGGGCCTACAAGCTCTCGCTAGCCGCTAGCAAAAGTCGCAGCCCACACGCAAGCCCTCACCAAATTCAGAGTGGGTGAGGGATGCCCTTACTCATGGTTAGCTAGGGCCTACAAGCCCTCAAATTTGGCCAACTATAATGAAAAAATAAAAATAATCTCAAAAAAATTATATACGTTAGTGTCAATCATGTCATATAATATAGTTGATGTTCACGTTAGTGATTTTCAACTGAAATGATCCAAATGACTATATTGACAAATCATCAAAAAATTTATGACAAAATTGGCTAAGTTATTCGACCAAAAAAAAAATAGCTAAGTTAAAATGTTTGTAACTAAAGTAATATTTATATAATAGATTTAAGATTTTTTTGAGAATATTTCTTAGGAGCGCAGCAATTTTGCAAAGCCTCTGGACGTCCATTGCTGTTAGAAAGATAAAAAAAAGAATCTGAAAGGACTAATGGGTGCATTTATTTCACCAAAACCTTCATGATCAAAGAAATTATTTTTTAATTTTTTTAGTAATTTAAGAAAAAAAATTTCTTTTTTATCATAAAGGGAAGTGATTTTTCCCAACCTAACCTTACTTTCATTTTATGAAAAAAAAAAAAATTCACACATCAATTAATTTTTCATTTTCCAAACATTACAAAATCGAAAAATAATTTCCCGACAATTATTTCCCTTCAAATAAAGTAAACCCAAAGTCCCCAATCCAACTAGCGAGCCCCGTTTCGTGGAAACGTGTCTGGGAATGCACATTGCTCGACGGGTAAAGCATATTCGTGTATATCTGCTCGGATTATCTTCCGGAAAGGACGCTAAGCAAAGTAAAGCATCCCAATCAAGCTGGCTTGATTTCCAAGGTAGAATCTCCGCTCGAGAAAGACAGTTTTAAGGCTACTCAAAAAGGTGTTCAAACCAGTTTGCAGCTCCATGGGGGATAACCCAAGTCCAAAGAAATCCCCTGGAGAAGCAACAGACATGGAAATTGAACATCAAGGTCTCGCCCTCAAAACCATAGACATATACACACACATTGACGTATATATATGGACCATCCTAAACCGAAAAACCATATACCATCGATGATGACGTTCGCTTCGCCATCCTCGAGAGCTCTTGCACTTCTTCACGGTCACAATCTTCCTGATGAAGAAAGCTAAGTTTTTTTGTTGCCCTACAACTAAAGTATCAAAGGCTAGACTTTCCCAGGCGTACGCCACGGTCTCAAGATGCAACCGACTGTACATCATATACTATTTCAGATATATACATAACATACACACGAGTATCATTGGAAGCTCAAGCGGGTAATCCCCCCTGAAGTCCACCAGAAAAAAGAAGAGAAACATAATAACAGACGCGACAAATTAAAAATTAAAAAAATTGAAAAAGAGTCTGTCGAGCAGAAGCACACCTAGGCTAAGTCCTAAAACAAGAAGATCATCATCCTCACCGCCTGAAACTCGCAAAGGACCCAGAGCATGGTGCATCGGGTACCTGATCACCATCCGACCAAGTCATGTATACAGATGAGACATTTGTCACGGTCCAGAGGCCGGCCCGTAACATATTGATCTGAGAGCGAGCACGTGCCTGATCCACCCGGTCCACAGTCCACCAGAGATAAACTCTTCTCTGCGAATCCAGTGTTGACTTCGATCTTGCAACAAAAAAAGGACAGAAAAAAGCCGAGAGCGTGTAAATCGCGGGGAGTCCTTTTTCTTTAGTTTTTGACTTCCGCAACTTTGTTTCCACTGCTTGTATTGTCTGAGGCAAAACTTGAGAGCCAGGTCTAGACTCCCAGAATCACCACCAAAACAATTCATGTCAGTATGTGACACGGGCATAATCAAAATATGAGGTGAAAGAAGAGATTTACAGAGTACATATCCAAGTTACATGGAAGCTACAAAAAGCTAACTTCAGTAAACAGTTGATCTAGCCAAAAGGATGAGAAATGGATCAGCTAATCAAATGGCAACAACAGTGAGAAGATAAAAGAACTCAGCCTCGTGAAAAGCATGTACAGGCTATAGTGGAGAAAAAATAAAATGCTTAGAAGTACACAACGCCCTGATCTGCTAATCTAGATTCATTCACCTGAGATGCAGGCGAGAAGAAAAATGAAATTCTATTGCAGTCAACAACTTCCAATCCCATTGCCCATAAAAGAACTCCTACTCCCCAAGAAGCAGGCAAACGAAAGTGAAAATCTGTTCAAGTAAGACCTTTCATCCCCCCATGTAGATTGAGAAGATTGAGCACTCCTCCTACTCAGCTAATCACTACTCATGTTTGAAGAGCAACAACAAAATAGTCCTTACCAATGATCACAATTGAAAATATATTAACATGATCCACATCACAGTGCAAGTTTCCTTGCAGTGCCAAAGTCTCTAAGTTGACTGGCCTAATGCTGTTCTAGATGCATGTGTTGAAGTGGGATATTTCCTAAAATATTAATAAAAAAAAAATAGCAACAATAGAAGCACTCATTCTCCCCATTTGTAGTTACTAACCTTTGCTTCATCCAACAAATGGACCCTCAAATGAATGCCTGTTTATAATGCAGAGATGCAGACAAAACATTCTAAAGAACCCTCTTTTCTCGCGTTCTAGGACCTCCTAAGCTTTGTGGAATCATCAACTGACAGAGATGCATTTCAAGGTAAGTGGACTCAGCACTCTCATTTTATCTACAAGTGCCATCTAATTTGTTTATTAAGTTTAACAAGAGAGTTAAAGTATTTCAAATTATTTGTCTACCAAGTTTCAATGGGCCTTGCATTCATGTACTTCCCATCCACCTATCAAATCAAGCTTCGGGGTTGGGCTTTCCACTAAAATGAATTATAAGTCCAGAAATAGGAACCTCTTCAGGATTCTAAGCCTCAAATTCTCAATGCCGCCAAACCAAAATTACAGGGCAATTTTTATTTTTTTTTCCCCAAAAAATGAAGACAGAGTGTTCATAGTAACCTTACTTAATTGCTGAGATCCTCATGACAGAATGTGTATCATAAAAGTTCTATACTCTATTCTAGGCATCGTGACAACACTTCTGTGCTTTGATGAGGAAAAGAACAAGATAAGGCGTACACCCACACAAGAGCTTGACCCAGTGATAAAACAAATCTAACCAAGGAGTATAATAAAAATGAGAGTTTTGAGCAAACTTCACATCTATAAATAAACATGTAACTCTTAAGATAGATTACCTCACTGAGTAAGAGCCTCAGAACTGTGCTGCTAAGCTGATATATGCATAAATCCTCCAAAACCTATGTACATGTTAGAATATCCTAATTCCGCTTAGATCAGCCAGATCCTTCGGTCAACAGGAGAGGCTTTCCCGTCCATTCATCAGACACCCCATAATCCAAGCTAAGCTCTGCCAAAGGAGGAATATTCTCCATCGCGAACAACATTAGGTGAGGGAAGGAGAGATTGTTGTGATCATATAGTACACGTTGAACTAGCACATTGGGCTTGGTACTGTGGCTAATGTAACAAGCAACATTCCTCATTTTAGACACATCCATTGCAAAATCCAGAGGAGGAGCTGGGGGGTATAAAGAGCGTACAAAGGCAGGAAAAATCTGTGATAAATCACCCCATTCTTCCCATTTTTCAGGAAACCTACTGGGATAAATCAGTGTATCACCGTTCATTGCGAAAATTTGGGCTTGGTCTCTGGTGAGCACAACCCCTGCATATTCACAAACGAAAGCACCAGCTTGTATCACATCCAAGGACCTCACACCCCAACCCGTCTCTCTCGACCTAAATATTTCAAACCTATGCTTCAACCCTCTTTGAGTCGCTCGATTCCGACAGGTCCGAGGACACTTGCAGAAGGCACCACACTCGAAAATAATGGCTTCCCCTTCAAAAGAAGCCCATTTTGATCATAAAGGAACTCACCCCCATTCTTCGAAAAACAAAAGCAACCTTCTGTGCAACCGGATATGCATTCACACCCAGTACCATTTCCATTCTGGTGGAGAACAAAAGGGGGGTACACCGACCTGACTAGATACTCATAATACAGCGGTTCATTATCAGTGTCGATATCATTATACAGAAGCACCGGCACATTCTCCTTCTTCATTGACATGTCAAGACTCAAGTACCCAGTCGGCCTTACTGACAACGGAGTAGCCTTAAGGCTCTTAGCAAGCCTCATCATCACACTACCCATTTCCGGTTGCCCCTCAATTCTCACCAGCTTGTACTTGAAAACCCCGAAACCGGACTTACCCACATCGAACCAGCAGTCCATGATCCTATACAACCCGTCATACACATAAACCTTGCTCGTCATCCCGCCTTCATACCTGATCCCTCTAATGACCCTCAACTCGATTCCATAGCGCATGCTCCTCTCCAGCGCCAGATTTCCGCCTTCCAGCTTCTGGTGCACACATTGCCTGTTGAACTTATCTTGCCCTCCATGACCAGTGTATATAATCACATCCCCACTGTCCTCATCATCCTCATACCCACCAGACACAATGACACTGGTGGCGATCGGCTCGCCGTTGGAGCTCTGACTAGCTGGCAAGTAATCGATGCCAGCTTGAGTCTGACCATGTAATCCAAGCACCATCAGCTCCATCCTATAAAAGAAGATGTCCCCCACGCAAATCCCAGGGATTGACCCAACAATCCTCTTGTCGCGATTCAGCCACAACCCGCGACTCCTCATGAGAGAAGCAGCGATCAAGTCGCCCCTCACTCTCTTGCCGCTGCTGCTCTCGCCGGCCATCGAGAGAATGCGCACCCCGTCGAACGTCATGCGGGTCCGGCGCACCAGATCGCGGAAATACCTCTCGTCCTCGACCCCGAGATCGGTCACCCTGACGAGCTCCGAGGAGCGCTTGTAGTTGATCCTCGGCTTGACCACGGTGGAGAGCTGATTGCTCTCCTCGTTGTTGAAGGGGACGATGGCCCGCGAATCGGGGTCCACCACGTCGCCGCCGCCGCCGCTGCCGCCGAGCCTGCGGTGGCCCTTGGCGAAGGCGGTCCGGAAGAGCTCGGACACGCGGTGGAACTCGGTGTAGAGGCTGTCCTCGCGGGGCGGCGAGGTGGGCTCCCCGGGCGAATGCTGCGCTTCTTGCTGCTGAGGCTGAGGCTGAGGCTGGGGTGGTTGGGGTTGTTGGGTGGTGGTTGGTGGCGGTGGTGGTGGCGGTGGTGGGTCGTCGAAGGGCTCGCTCTTGGGCTCGAGTTTGGGGGTGAGGAGGTGAGCGGAGGTGGGTGGGTCGGGGAGGAGATTGAGGTCCTGGAAGGGGATGAGGGACTCCATCAGAGTTTCAGGGGGAGGAGAGAGAAATGCTGGGCATGAAGAGAGGCAGAGAGAAAGAGAGAAAGCACTTTCCGGAGCTGGGTTTCTCGGAATTCCCGCCGGCGACGGGGTTTCCGGCGAAGCAATGGCGGGTTTCCGAGGAGGAAGAGGGTGGAGAAGACGGAGAAGGAGGAACTCCGGAGCTTAGCTTCGACTGTCGTCAACCGAGGAGGAGGAAGATGGGGGGGGACATTTCTTACCTCGACCTGCGTGCCACGTCCTTTGACACGCGCTCCGGTCGGACCGGACGAGGTTGTCCTAGGGCCCCGGTTCGGTCGTGCACCGGTCAATGCATATTCGGGTTTGATTCGTCTTTTTTCTTCTTTTTTTTCCCCCGAAAATCGTCGTTGGTGGGACGATGGAATATCTGCCGCTTGCTCCAATGTTTTCTCGTGACGTCCGGTAAGGCTCTTTTTGGGGAAAAGTTCGTTTTGTACCTGGGATGTACGTTTTTGGCTTGCGAAATGAGTTGGTCTTCCCTTCGCGTGCTTCGTCTTTTGACTCTCTTGTAAATGGTCTTGAATGATGATCGCTAAATCGTGCTTGTGCGCCCACGGTTTCTTAGTTGTTGTATGATCGAATTAATAGGTGTATTCCTCAACTGAGGATAGTAGTCCCTGGGGCAAGGTCATCGAGCAAGACCCCTAATCATTGGCATCAGAGCTCAAGATTGAGCGAGCGAGAGGTGGTGGTCATGATCTACACATGAGCAACCAAAGATGGTAGATGGATTGAGGGCTTGGAGTCCATAGTGAATGGCCTCAACAGGTTGGGGCGTTGTGCAGGGTTTCAGATGGGCAACTCAATATCGTGGAGAGGAAAAAATGCAATAAAAAAACTCCAAATTTTATTCATAGTGACACATTTATCTTTAAAAAAAAAATTACATTGAAAAGTCCAAACTTATATTTATGTGAAACATTTATCTTAAATTTTCTTTTTTTTAGCACAAAATCTTAAATTTTTTTGTCACAAAATTATTAAGATATTTAGAATTTTTGATATTAGAAAAAGAAGTTTGAGGTAAGTGTATAAGATTAAACAAATTTGGAGTTTCTATCCAGGTGAGTCTGATGTATGACTTTTTGTGATGTTTGTCTTGCTGAGGAGGGGCCAATGGGAATCCTCGAGGAGCATATCCGCGAGAAAGTACGGGATATGCGCAAGGATGTTGAGCAAATGCCTGCGCAAGTGGGCAGTGCTAAGATGTGCTGCTGGCGGCGCACCCAATTTTCAGCGAGGACGTACGAAAGTGTCAGGACCGAGTGCCAATTCTGGTGCTCGGCGTGCTAAACAACCTGAGAATTTCCGTTTTGATAGGGAGCAATACTTTGGGGGGGGGGGGGGGGGGGGGGGCGGCGGCCAAGGTAGCCATGGCGTCCATGTATCCGTCGGGCGATGCTCGGTAATGGTGACGGACCGAGTAAGATGAGGTCCAATGGGGCCGTGCCCGCGTGAACGATCGTATTTTGAGCCGAAGCAAGAATTGATGAAGAGCATTACATGAGCTAAAGCATGGGGATGGCGAGAAGTACATGCTCGAATCGTGAGTAAGGCATCCCTGCTATTGTTGCTATTGAATTTAAAAGAAATATATATGTCGAATGTACACTTGAGTCACGGAAAAGGAATTAAGCAACTACTCGATTTTTCTCTTGAAATTTGACTTTGAATGGTTGTTAAGCTTGTGAGAGAAAAGATAAGAGAGGAACTTGTTGTTCTTTTGAACAATATGTGATTTGGTTTAATTTATAGACAACCAAACAATATATCTTGTGAAAATAAGTGTCTCATCAGAACCATTACCACTTTTCATGATTAATCGGCACTTGTTTACATGTCGATAATCACTTATTTTTAAAATTCAACAATCAAATTCCTTAATTATTTATAAATAACAAACTATTTCAACATAAATAGCAACACTAGATCAAAGCAAACATCAAAACATTGAGGCCCATTCCAGGCACAAAGCATAGGTAAATCGTGGCAATACACCATGCTTTTTACACAATAAACCCAACAAAACCATAGCAATACATCATAGATCGATTTTATTGGATTGAATCAGACTAAATCGATGGTGTAGTTCAATTTCCGATCTTAAGATAAGTTAGTTTAATACTTGATTTTGATTTTTAAAAATCAAACTGGATCAAAACCAAATACTTTTACATAATATAATATTTCTTGAATCCTTCATCTAATGTCTTCGCATTAAATAATTACGACCTCGACGTCAATTACGACACGCACCATCACCCTCGATGCAAAAAGATTAAAATAATGAAAATTTGGCTCTGGTGCGGGTTCTGGTGTGGGCAGGTGTACCGTCTTCCGTGGTCTTACCGGTTCCTCGATCGCAACGTCGACCACGACTGCGACAACCGATGCGATCACGGCCGTGAACTTCAGCATCAATCGCCAGCGCCGTCGCCACCGGCCGCAGGGAACCGTCGCCCCTCGAGCGCAACCGTAAATCGGGAATTTTGTGGCTGCTTCTGTTTTGTCGTATCCGTCCTGGAAAGGATTTATTATCGGTAATTATGTAACGAAATAATGCTTTAAGTTTTACCAATTTTCATCTTCAGAAATAAATGGGTTCGAATGATGAAAGCAACGTCCCAACGCCTCCGCCTTTTCTACTCGAAGTTACGGCAAATTTCAAGTGGACATCGAGACAAGCGGGACCCGCGATTTTTTTTTTTTTTGTCGGAAGACTGTGAATTGGATCGGTGGACCTTTTCTGGTGGGCTTAATTCCCTAAAAGAATTCCTGACTCTTAGTTTAATCTCAATTATGTCCTGAACTTTTTTATTTTATTTTAAAAACCTTAAACTTTTGGAATTAATTTCAAATCTACCCTGAATTTCAAATATATATTCTTAAATTTACCTGTGGTCCAATTTCAATTTAATATAATATTTCCACATTGATAATAAATTCACATTAATGAAGTGACGGTAAAAATTATCTCCAAAATGAAACTGTTCTAAGATATGAAAATTAGATAATACAAATGATGATTTTCAAATAAAGGGCTAATGGGGGTAAATTTCATACTAGAGTAAAAATTGATGAATTTTATCATAGACCAAAAAAAATCAAGGTAGATTTGAGGTTGGATCTAAAATTGAGTTTTTTATTTAGATAAAGAAAATTTTATGATTGATTTAAATCGAATCTAAAGTTTGGGGTTTTTGTAGAAAAAAAGTTCAAGAAAGAATTGAAACTATACCTAAAGTAGAGATTTTTTTTTTTTTTTTTTTAGGAATTAGGTCCTTTTGTATCGAATAGAAATACTTACAACACTTGGTAAAATAGTTATGTTATATATAAAAAATATATATAGTACATTTAGCATTCCTTTCTTTGCCAGAGTGGGTTGATTCTTTGGAGGGTTCACTTCAATTTCAGAGCAAACACGTGGGAAAAATAAATACAAATTACAGACAAGGGGATTTTTTCAACCAATAATATGCACCTTAATCAATTTGCAAGGAGACAAATAGACAAAAACAAACACTAAATTAGAGATTTTGTCATGTGAGAATAATGGTGTAGTGATGTCTCGAGACATGAGAGATTACAAAATGAGAAAATGCGTAAATTTCCATCTTTTGTCTTTCCCTCAATTTTTGGTCCTTGCAAAACGACATGAGAAAGAAAAATAATATTCTGACATATTCTTAGTTTATGATAAGCTAGGGCTACCGACCCTCCGCTGGAGTCTCTCTTTTCTTTTTTTTTTTTTTGGGCAATATCTAGAACATTTTCATGTACATTGCCACATATTTTATGCCTTCTTGAGTTGACTGGTTGAAATTCATTATCGTGAAAATGGCGAAGATTATGCTTCAGCCGGCCTGGCAACCTCAAGGTCAATGCTAATTGTCAGGACAGCCGCGGCAATTCAAAATTTCACAGAAAACTGGCGTGATCTACTAGGTAAAAAAGTACCCTCTTACCTTACCTACTCCTGCTCCTACCACACACTCACGGCCAATCCATCGTCCCTGGCAGAGCCGCCGTACCGTCGAGTTGCTCGTCAGGGCGTGGAGAAGAGGGACGAGGGCGTGATCGGTGACGATTGGGAGGTTTGCCAAGATCGGTTTTTATAAAATCGGTTTCCTAGGGAAGCATGTACAAAATTTACCATTGCTGAATCGCGTTGTTAGCGCCAAAAATCGACTCGATGGATCATGACCGAATAGTGAGGCCCACAAGCCTGGTACACAAGAGAAAAGGCCCACAATAATCTGAGCAACGCCTGCCACCAAAGACACCGACGTTTCGCTGTCGAGTAATGCCCACAAGCGGAAGGATAAATGCAAAGTGGTTTCTAGAGAGCCCGATACCGAAGACGCGGTGGATAAGACGATGCAATTATTAGCGTGAGGCCTGCCACCAAAGACACCGACATTTCGGTACTAAAGTAACGCCCACAAGCGGGAGGATAAATACAAAGGTGATGCCTGGAGAACCTGATACCAAAGACGCAGTAGATGAGTGAGCGGTTCCCGGTTTTCTGTAACTTGGAACTTATCCTCGGGTATAGGTTCCTTAATTTTTGAAACCTGGAACTTACCCTGTCACAGGTTCCAAGGTCGATTTCAAGTTTCAATGGGTTTTTTTTTTTCTTTTTTAATTTTAAAAAATGGAAATGAATGCGGCAATAATAAATAAATTTATCGTTCATCAAAGAGAATATAACACGAACACAATCTATAATACTCATAAGCGTTAAATATTCTAGAATGTGAACTATTTCTCTTTCGCAAAGTCCAGCGGTTCACTTCACAAAGGTATTAAATTAAAACACTAAAAAGATCGGCACTTCATATATTATGAGCTACAATGGATTACCTCAAAACCGTCATACCAAGCTGCTCCATTTGTAATTCCTCCTTCAAATTCTTTACTCAATGACATGTTTCGGTAAGAGCGACTATATATACTTGCCATGAACTAAAAGGCTTCATCATCAGGGATGGCAAAGTAATGGTTCCTACAATTTTGGATTGCCAATAGTTATTAAGAATATAGGATATGAAAGAAAAAGTATAATTACTGCAGTAATTTATGAAAAGTTATAAACAACAAATCAAGTAGGCCAATAAAAGATCACATGCAAACTTCGATTAATGTGCAGCACCTTTCTATATTTTGCTGTCCCTCTAAAACTAAATGGTTTCAACTTTTTTGTCAAAAGAAACTACCTCCTCCCAGTGCTGAAATGTAGAAATAACCAAGTTGTGGGCATCCACCTAGAAAGAAGAAACACCAACATTAACTCAAAAAAGCAATTGAAAAAGGATAACGGGTAAGCGAACAAATCCAAGGTGAAAAGGAGGGTTTGCCCTCTCAGCTTCAAAGAGCTTTTCAATAGGAACATACTGACAATCTGAAAGTAATCCCATCACTTGTCCCACAATATTGAAGACGACACCAGTTTTCAGCTGAGAGGTAGGAGGGCAATATAGATATACCCTTTTATCAATCATACACGTATGCACATGCTCTACGGTAACTTCCCACATCTTAGCAGACATACTAGTGCCAAGAATCTAGACATATATAATTAAAATCAATAAGAGAAGATGCTTAATTAACTATAATTATCATGCCCACATATGTCAATATATGTGCACTAAAGCTTAAATTGTCACATTTGCCAACTAGAGAACAACATGTTGGAGAGATCAATTAATTACATATCTGAGCCTTGAAGGGTCGATGTGTAGCAATGTCAGAAAATCCTTCACAGTGTGGATGTTTTCCTGACTGAGGCATTTGTGGAAAGCTCCATCTTTCCCAATCTTTTCCAATCTCCATACTTCATCAAGCAAGGAGGCAAGGTGGTGCTTCTTATACACTACAAGCAGAACCAAACACGGAAAGATTTCCTTTCATTATTAAAAGTTGCATGACACAAAACCAGAAGAAAACATGCATAGAAGTGATAACTTTCTAATCTATGGAATTGGTGCATTAAGATATTCCGTGATTCAATATTCTACAAATCATAGAAAGATGTCATACTATATGCACTTACATTCTCCATGGTGATCCCTAACAATGAAGGATTCAATCCTTGCTTCCCTTGTTCTGATCCCATCAAAGTTATCTGTAACTCATGCCCCTATTCTAAATCTACGGCTCCTAGTCCAACTTGAATTATCAATGAAAGCAATCTCACCCAAAGCATAGACACCATCTTTAAGATTAAGAATTGATTCTCCCGTAAGAAGAGGCTTCTTTCCTTCCCTTTCTCTGACAATGTTGTCTTGAATTCTTCTAACAGTCCAATTCTCGGTCTCATCGCTGTCAAAGTCGCCCTCCAGAATTACAATTTCAACCTTAGCCAATGACTTAGGCCCAGAATCAACGATCTATCCACTAAGAGCATCAACTAGAGCTATTTTCATAGTGGAACATTCTTGCCCCTCAATTATGGCACTAGTAAAGACAGGTAGAGAGAGACTACTCATAAACTGCAATTGTAAGCTTCTTGTTTCAAAATGATGTACCTCTTTCTCATAACTCCTAGACAGAAAGGTGATCTTGTATTAGATATACTTATTTGAGAAGGTGCTTAAATTGATGAATAATGGCCTGGAAAAGTAGTAGTATTCTTGCAAACATGAATTCCCCCCTAAATCTTACATACAAACCAAATTTGTTCAAAAACATCAGGTCGCTGGCTGTGGCAAACAAGGGAAAACCAAGAAAATGAACAATAACAACATAGAGAGGGGGTAGCAGAGATTATCGGCACAAAAGGTAAGCTACGAGTGGCGTCGGGGGCAACTGGCCGAGCGGCTTCGAGGGAGGCTAGGTGAGTGATGTTGGCCACGACTGGGTTAGCAGTGTCAGGGGCGGCTAGGTGAGCGGTGGTGGCGTCAAGCATAGGTCAGTGGTGGCGTCAAGGGCGAGCGGCAGTGGCATTGTTGAGTAGAGGTCAGTGATGGCGTCGAGGGCGAGTGGCGGTGGCGTCGAGCAGAGGTCGGCGATGGCGTCAAGCAGAGGTCAGCAGTGGCATCGAGGGCGAGCGGCGGTGGTGTCGAGTAGAGGCAGAGAACGGGAGAAGAGAGAAATGTGAAGTGAACTAATTAGGGAGTTTTCTGATTTGAGCTTTTTTTTTAGCCCTAATCAGAACCGGTTTCTTTAGAACCGAGAACTGGAATCAATCTCTTTAAAACTGGGAACCGCGCTTACCCCTAGATAAGACGATACAGTTATTAACCCGATATCAAAGACGCGGTGGATAAATAGCTGAGAGAACATCATTGTGAGGATCACATATTGGCATAACAAACATCAATATATCCAGTCTTTTGGCTATTTATTTACACTTGCGTTACTTTTAATTGCTTTAGAATTACCCTTTATTTTATCGTCGTTGCATTAAAATTAGTAACATTCTTTCCGAAACGACACAGGACCCCATACAAATAATAAATCCGGAGAAAGCCTTTTCTTTAGTCAAAGGTATTTGGTTTGAGAACTATCTCGGCCAAACAAGTGTATACTTATGTTGTACTTTTTGGGTTTTTGTTCTTCCTTTGTCTAACATAGCGGTAAACGGAGGGCTATTCACGAGTTTATGAAAAATACAGGGTATCAAACCTAAAAAGTCATTTAAGTATGACAAGGGGACCCAAAAAAAAAAAAAACTTAATGCGAGGTAATATACTCATGACGACACGTGTAGTATTGGACAAAGATATCCCTTTTAATTTAATGTGCAAATACAATAAATTTTTGAATTTATTTGTATAGTTCAAGACCTCTACGGATTCAAATAAATCACGATGGGGCATCATAATGGTTATATAAACCTATAAACTCAGGTTGATCCATTTGATCCGCTAAGTTCCCAAGGATAGTTCGTGCTTGGAGTCGTTATAGAGTTAGCTAAAACATATGTGCTAATTTTATGTATCCTTATATAATCGAATCATATAGATGCATGATGAATCTACTCATAAATCCAATGAAAAGAGACGCAATTGGGAATTCTGGTTCATTTGTGGGGTACCCTACATTGGTTAAAAATAACACTTAAAATTGATTACCGAATTGAGTAGTGGAAATCCATGGTATCTCCCAAAATTCTACATTAAGATACTGTATGATGTATCAAGTTGTATGAATTGAAAACTTAAAAGCTGCCCAAGCCATCCAATTTTTTCAAATTTATTCTTTGTAGGATTACAAGAGGCCTATCATAGAATTCAGAAAAGTGAAAGAAAAGCCAATGCTAACATTGAAAAGAAACCGGGACTAAATATCTGCAACTCTTTCAATATCAAATTACAGCAATGGAACATCCATTGGTAGACAACATCAACATTCCAAAGCAACAAAACACTCGCATAACCAGAGAAGTTCTCCCTGACAAACCCTAGAAAAATGCTTCCGACGAATCCGTTGTAAGGAGCACGGTTGCCAGCCAGCTCCGTCCACGCGCCGCCGCCGCCGCCGCCGCCTCCACCGAAGTCTTTGCGGCCGCAAAACGCCAAGCTTCGACTCGCTGCCGAAGATCGCGACGACCCAGCAGCTCTCGCCCATATCATGGTCGTTAGGGCTTGCCGACAGCACGGCCTTCGAGACGATGCAGTCGCGCAGCGTCGGGGAGAGGGAGTAGGGTCGCGGTCCGCCAGCACCCCAGATTGGAATAGGAAACTTGATAGCCAAGAGTCGTTAGGCCTTGTTGACTTTGGATTCTTATTTCCTAATTTGAAATTGCCAGTTTTAGATTGGAATAGGAAACTTGATAGCTAAGGGTCGTTTTCTTCTTTGGAGTCTAGGGAAAAATAGAAAACACAAAAACTTGTCGGTGGGGTCCAGCTGGCTGTTTTATTCATCTATGCGGGTACCAAAAAATATAAGTTATATTTTCACCACCCCATGTGGTGGCGACATTGGTTCGGGCTTTGTTCTCCTTACGATGGGGACAAGTTCAAATCCTAGCGTCATCATTTATAGACTTACCTATGGCGTCAGAGTGGTGGTTTCTTTAGCGTTAATCGGCTGTACAAGATTCTCTGGGTTAAAAAAAAAAAGTTATATTTTCCAACACAAATATTAGTCATGTAATAGAACACATTTCTTATTTTCAATGCATATAATTTATTTTTAGCCATTTTTTCAAATTTAAAATTACTAAAACATAAACTCAATAGATATAATGTTTGAAAATGATAATAAAAAATTTTCAAGATATTTTTTCTTTGTCTATTTTTGCAAATTTTAATTAAAAGATATAAAGTCGAGGAATTGTAATACTACTTGAAGGACGTTCGGAGGTAAAAGATATCACCACAACTACAATAAAATTAGTGAGAAGCAAAATATAAATTCGTTTACGTTGGTGTCCTAAATGTTGAATAGTTTATACTTGATGGTATACGATATCAAAAACGTGTCGTATTGTAAACCTTTCTTAAATATTTGTCATGGAATTACTAAACAATTCAGTGGGTTAAATTAAAATACATAGACTTAAATTATATATTTCTCTTTAATTGAAAATTACGGTACATTACATTGATTGATGTGCATCTATGTTAACTACAAAGTACCCTTCTAGTTTTAAATATTGCAAATCGTAAGTTTTTGTGCTTTTCCACTACAACTTGCCACGTGCCAATTTCACGAAGGAGCAAGCGTTCACTTTGCTAGTGAAAATTTGCCCACAAAATTTAAGAAAAACATCATTTAATTAAACTCATAATAATAAAACAAAATGAGAATAACGCACTTAACAAATGACAACTGGGCAGTTAATTATTTCGTGAAATTATAAGAAATAAATTTTACTAGACAGATTAGCATTGATTAAAGTTAAAATTAAACCTTTGCAAATGGACCGGGTGGCCATATTGTTTTTAGCAAAAGGTAGCCAAATTTGACTCGTGCAATTTGTCGCCCTCTTTTTCAAAAGAAAATCGACTTTTCCCTTTTCGTTGGCATCCCTCTGCTTTATTCATTGCCAATACATTCTAATCTTTGTTGTCAAATTGTATTTAAATTTTTAGAATGTTCTTCAAATTTTTTTTTTTTTGCTGCTATAATGTACTAATGGCTATAACAACCTGCTATGAAACTTAAATTGTCTAAAATTCAAGGATGCATTGATTTTAAATGCATATATTGGTGATTCTACGTGGAATTGAAAATGTAAATCGATTATATTAAACGCTATAATTATTAGATTGACTCATCAACTTAAATGATGCAGATAAAGGTCGCTCAAGTTCGTCTATGAAATAAGTTAAATTGATATTAATTACATATCCATTATCTAGAGAACATTTAAAAATCTATGTAATTTTAATGAAAAAAACTTAATACGAGATAATCTACCCACGGCGAGTCTAATATAGACAAAGATATCCCCTTTAAGGTAAGGTGCAAATATGGTAGATCTTTTGAGCTTATCTATATAGTTCATGACCCTCTACTAATTCAGATAAATCACAAAAATGTCATCATAGAGAATATATAAACTTATAAACTCACAATTATCCATTTAATCTGTTAAGTTCACACAGAAAGTACTATTTGGAGCCAATATAAAGTTAACTAAACTATACGGACACATAGAACTAGTGAATCTACTCATAAATCTAATAAAAGAGATGCAATTTGGGATTATATAGTCCATTCGTGGAGTACCCATTTTTGAAGTTCATAATATTAAGATAAGCTCACGTATTGAATAAGGCCGACAAATGTCTGGTATTCTCAATTTATCAATTGAGTAATTGTAATCCACATTATATTTCGATAGATTTTGTTGTAACCATTGTACACTTAAAATTGATTAGTGAATTAGTAGAGCGCATACACCAGATCTCCCAAGAATCATCATTAAGACACTGTTTGATGTATTAAGCTGTATGAATTGATGAATTAAAACTGCCCAAATTCATCTATTTTCTTGAACTTATTCTTTGTAAGATTTCATTGAGCATATCATAGAATTCACAGTAAAGTCAAGAAAATCTAATGCTAACATTGAAAAAGATACCAGGACGTAATATCTGCAACTCCTTCACTGGTCAAATTACATCAATGGGACATGGAGTAGACAATATCTCCACATCCCAAGCACCAAACACTCTCATAAGCAGAGACTAGACAAAAGCTTGCGACACATGAACACCGTTTGTGTCATCCTCACTAAGAACGATAATCAGATGGGAAAACCCAAAGCGGAGGAGAATCGATCCTGTCCGAGCCCGGTTCGCAAATCTCCTTCACCTTCCCGCTCTTCAAGCTGTACACCCCCATGTCGTGCCCACCGTACGAGTCGCCGTGCTCCTCCGGATCCCAGTTATCATCGGTGAAGTACACCGAGTTTGCCTCGAGCTCTGGGAAGTCCCGGGCCGACATCGATCTCGAGTGGCTCCTGCCCACAAAGATGGCCCGGTCGCCGATCGAGTCCAGCCACACCCATTCCTCGCTGTTCATGTCCAGCACGTAGACATGAAAACACAGGGTTCTGTAGGGACAGACCGAAGTGTCCACGTCCTCCTCGGTCAGGAATTCATCTTCTTCGACCGGGACACCGTGCCTGTTCACGAAATACCCTGTGAACCTCACGAGAAGCAAAAGCTCACTCGCCGCCTCGACTAAGTACGCGTTCGTAAAACAAACATTCCTGAGAGCACGTTCAGCCTCGGCTGATTTCCGGGGGAAGGAGGACTTAATCTCCGTGATTTTCATGGGGTGATCCCTGTTGAAGTCCCACGCTTCGACGAATCCGCTGTCGCGGAGGGCAAAGAGCGTGCCCTGGTAGAATGTGACGTCGCTATAAGGACCACCGTCACCAGCTAGCTCCGTCCACATGCCAACTCCGCCGAAGTCTTTGCAGCTGCAAAACGCAAGCTTCGACTCAATGCCAAAGATCGCAACGACCCAGCAGCTCTTGCCCTCAGCATCGTCATTAGGGTTCGCTGATAACACGGCCTTCGAAATGACATAGTCACGAAGCGGCAGGACAGGAAGTAGGGTCGTGCCCCGGCCACTCCCCAGATGGTTCGTCTCGTAAAAGGTGGCCGGACTGCAGCTGTTGTCGTGGACGCTCCGAAGCACTTGGAGCACGCTGGGGAACGTCTTGGTGGGAGGGAGGCGGAGGAACTGGCCGCTGCGAAGCGGGTCGAAGAGATAAGGCTCCGAGTCCTTGTCCAAGAGCACGAGCCAACCTTGCGAAGACCCGACACAGCGGCTGTCGGAAAGGGCCTCCGGGAAGCTGCGAAGGGCGAGGGCGGCCTTGTCCTTGAGACTGAAGAAGCGCCAGCCATGGCCCTCCTCGTCTCTGTCTTTGTCCAGTGGAAGCATCAGTAGTGGAGATCGAGAAAGAGGAGGGCAGGGAGAGAGGAAGTCGCAAGCATTGATGGCCATTGTTGATGGAGGAACACAATGACCATCAGAGAGAGAGAGAGAGAGAGAGAGTAATCACAACGATTTTAATGATTGAAGAGGCACTATGGATCCGGTTCTTTTATGGAGTTCGGAGAAAGACGAGTGATTTTTCTTGTTTTTTGGTAAACGGGTTGATTTGTTAAGTTTGGATTTTTATTTCCTAATATGAAATTGGCTGTTTCAAATTGGGAACCTTGGAATTGGAGGCTAATTAGGAAACTTGATGGCCAAGAGTTGTTTCCTTGTTGGAGTCTTCGAAAAGAAATAAAATCCCATTAGGGTCTATAGGAAACAAACGGGAAAAACAGAGATAGGTGGTAAATTTTCCATTTCTGCAAGTATTGAAATAAGCAATATTTCACACTATGAATATTATTTACGCAATGCGACGTATTTCTACATTCAAAATTAGCAGTCGAGCGTATGCCACGTGGCAATAATATGTGCACAGGAAAGTGTATAAATTGGAAATATTATATTTAATCTTTATCCACTATTCTCCAAATCTAAAATCATAAAACGGAAAGAGATAAATGTTGGTAAGTGACCAACGGATAAATTAAAACTTATTTATCGAACAGGTGCCATGTGGAAGATTTGTCGCATGCCAATGACAAACGTGAAATAAAGTCACCGAGGACATTTAGAATAATTAGATAATTCATGGGCTTCAAATTTGAATGTATTTAGTCTTTGGTTCACTGTTTTCAGTAGAATGAGAACGACATTGTAGTGATATATACCATCATCTAAACACAATCATAATTTGATTTTATTGCAATATTTAAATCGGCTAATGGCAAATGACATTAATACAATCATGTCATGACCCTCTTTTTCATTGATGATCAAGGAAAAGGATGGGTTTAGAGGTAATGCCCCAAAACAGACCAATGATACATAATTAGACGCAAGCTCTAGTTCGGACTAATCCTAAAGAATTTAATGGAAGACGGGAGTCGCCACTAACTTTTCGGGTCATCTACAAGCCAAGTAAGGCATTAAAGATTGTCTCACTTTTTATGCCATTGGAATTTCCTAAATTGGACATTTGAATATGCTAATGGTTTTTATTAGTACCCTTTTGATATCTTTAACTTGGCAAGATTATTCATCTAAGTGATCAAACGGTTCTTGTTACCACATATGAGCCATGAAGATCATTAGATATCGCTAAGGGTGTGCATGGAAATGTTCCAAAAAAAAACGTTTCTGGAACACTTCTGTACTTTTTTTGTTTTTTTGTTCCCGGAACAAAATTGGAGCAAAAAAAAGAAACACAAAAAAGTTATTTCTGGAGAAAAGAAACACTTCTTCAGAAACGCTTTTCTCTTCTTGTCTCTCTTCTCTTTTCTTCTTCTTTTTTTCTTCTTTTTTCTTTGGCCGTCAAGGGCCGGCGATGCCCTCGAGGGTCGGCGATGCCCTCGAGGGTCGGCGACCTCGCCGGAGCGTCGTCGGCCCCCGGCGAGGCCGAGCCTCACCGGATCTGGCCGAGCTCGAGCTCGCCCAACCATGGCGAGGCTCGGCCTCGCCGGATCTAGGCGAGCCTGAGCTCGCCCAGCCAAGGCGAGGTCGAGGCTCGCCCAACCACGGTGAGGCTCGGCCTCGCCGGGGGCCGGCCGGTCGCCGGAGGCCGGTGACCGGCCGAAAAAGAAAGGAAAAAATGGAAAATAAAATAAAAATGTTTACAAAATTAAAAGAAACAAAAAAAGAATAAAATTTACCAAACGTGTTTCTATTCATTTTTTATTCTTGGAACAAACGTTACCAAACGCGTTCTTTTGTTCAAAAATTGTTCCCTAACGTAAACACTTTTTTTTGTTTCGTTCCCCGGAACAAAAAAAGAACAGAAACGTTACCATTCGCACCCTAAGTGTTCATGCGAGGGTTTTTAAGAATTTATTATGATCCTAAGACTTACCCTAACTATGCTAAAAGGAAAAGTGCAATCAAGAAATTGAAAGTGCGGAAAGTAAATACCCAAATATTGAAAAGAGTTAAAAGTAAAGGAACAATAAAGTAACCCCGATACAAGTTGGCAAATGATATGAAATGGTTTGTTATTAAGCCCTAGAACAGCAACCTGTAAGCTAAAATCAAAATCAGAGACAAAGTCTCATTTTTTACAAAAAAATCATCTAATCATCTAATGATCCCAAAGACTAAAAAGAGACCTATTATCCCTAAAATTAATCCTAATTTGAATACTAATGAGCTTCTTCTCCTTCTTCTTCTTTAAATCTTTTTATCATTTTTTTTATTATTTTGGGATTTTTTTTTTCTTTTCTCCTCTCTTGGTCCCTTATGCTCAGAACCACATGAATTCATCAACGTCGCATCGAGAGCTGACCATTCTAATCTACCAAATATCATAACACCAAGGAAGTTTCACTGGTAATTAACATGTCTAATACCCCGTCCCCAGTGTACTCAAACCATCCGCAATCGACATTATCTAAAGCAAATTTCAGTGAAATTAATAGGACGACACGACTTTAACTTGCTGAACAACACGAATCGCTCATTAAACTCTCTTACCACTTCATGATCATCAATCAGTTTGGCATCGAATCGAAACCGAGTTCAATTCAAAACAGACATCACAAGTCGCGGCCAGCATGTGTTCACTTCATTCCAACATGATTTAAATCGAATTCCTGGCGACATCTAACGAAGTTCGGGGAACTTCAATCGATTCAGCAACATTTGTAGCATGTAGATTCGATTTGCCAGCAAGCTACGGCGGATTTCCGGCAAGTTTCCAGCAAATTTGAGGAGAAGAGTCTTACCTGGAGAGAGATTGAACCGGGAAAGTTGCTGCTGGACTTCTTGTGTTCGCCGGACTAGATCACCGCCGGCGGGAATTCTCGATAACTCGGGTGGCAGATTGAAGAATCGGTGAGAGAGAATTTCCTTCGGATCAAAACCTGGTCTGCGAGCGGAACCGGAACCACGGTCGGCGATTAAATCGACGATGGGAGCTTTGTCTCACCTCCGGTGATCAGAATCCCAGCCGACGAGCGACTCTCGAGCGAGAGAGATCTCATCACTTCGATGCGTGGAGAACCGCGCGACGATCTCCGTACGCGGCCTTTGAGGTGCCATGGCCGCCGCAGTTTGGTTGGAAGGACGACGATCGTCGAGCTCCTCGCTTCTCCGGTCTTTCCGATCGTCATCCTGTTCCCCACGCGGACGCGACTGAGCTCCGACTGCGGACGCGAAGCGCGCAGCTCGAGCCAGATCGCTCGAGCTCGTCGCCTTCCGTTCGTGTCGCCAACTGATGAACCATCGGAGAAGTAGATTTCAACTTCGGAGCGAACGACGACGAGAGCAGCAGAATCGAAGCGATCGACACCGGACACGCCGAGAGGAGAACCGTCTCCGCAGGAACTCCACGGCGAGTCTCCATTTCGAGCTTCGACTTCGACCGCCCGCTCTGCTTCGATCGAAGTTCGTTTCCAGGCGATGAAATTTCCGTTTGTTTTCTCGGGAAAGGCGAGGGAGGTTAATGGCGCGATCGGAAGGAGATTCGCCGGGAAAGGAGCTGGCGACCTCCGCCGGAAGAGACGGCGGCTGGGGAGGGGAGCTGATGTGGCGAACTTTGAATCTGAGTTGCTGGGCTTTATGGGCCGCGGTAGGCTAATGGGCCAAGCTACGGCCCGTCTAATAATGTCCGGTGGACCGGGCCGAATTGAAGCCTTTTGTTGGTATTCTTCCTCTTCTCCTTCTCCTTCTTCTCCTTCCCCTTCTCCTTCTTCTCCTTCTTCTTCTTCCTCTTCTCCTTCTCCTTCCTCTTCTCCTTCTCCTTCTGCTTCTTCTTCTTCTCCTTTTGCTTTTTCTGCTTCTCCTTCCTCTTCTCCTTCTGCTACTCCTACTTCTTCTTCTTCTTCCTCTTCTCCTTCTGCTACTTCTATTTCTCCTTCCTCTCCTCCTCCTCCTTCTTCTGCTTCTCCTTCTGCTTCTCATTCTTCTCCTTCTTCTCCTCCTTCTCCTTCTGCTTCTCCTCTTCTCCTTCTTCTCTCCTTCTTCTTCTTCTTCTTCTTCTTCTTCTTTCTTCTTTTTTGAGGGAAGGGGGACTATACCTATTGTGATGCATTTTATCCTAATTAAAAAAATCTCACACTTGTATCAATGTAGCACATTATCCCTCCATCAAGGTTTTGTCAATGAGCACTCACATTGCGCTCATAAAAAAAGCTAAGTTATTTTGGCTGGAAAATCATTTAACCAAACCTTGAAAGAGAGTAAATGTGTGCATAAGTACACGTTTGGGGTTTTTTATGCCACAAGATAGAGTTTAAGATAAATTTGTTGCAATCAGTATAATTTGACGTTTTTTATGTAAAAAAAATTCATGGTAAATGTATCATAGTGGACATACTTTTTGGATTTTGGTGACTTATTCCCTTTTTTTTTTATAGCTAATATCTATTGTTTATTTATTTACTTATTTATTAATAACTATTTTTAAAAAAATTGTGTTTTCAATTCGTCAACGAAAATTCAAGTGTTGACAAACCATATACAATCTTTCATGTTACTTTGTTATGACTTCAAATTAAATGGAATAGTTATTTATTTATTCACAAAATCAAGTAAGTAATCGTTCAAAATATGAATACATTATTTTAATAAAAATTATTTTCCTTCTCGGTTATTATTAGATCCATCATAGCCTATGTATGGCCATACTTACACATACCATTTGGTTTGATAAGTCACATGTTTGTTTGGAGTTAATTTTATATATAAATTTCTCAGTATGTCAAGTAATGCAAATGTGAGTATGTAAACTAATTTTTACATTGACAGTGAATAAATTGTACAAAACAATCAAACAATATGTCCATAATATGCCTAAAATAAAGCAATCCATTCTCTTCACATATTTTCTTCTCGTTGTTGACCATTTCAATGGCTTCTGCACTGACAGTTTGAGAAGAAAAATAGCAATTTGAGAAATAAGTGATAACGATAAGGAGTGGGAGGAGGAAGTTGAAATCCAGCAAAAGTTCGGTAATGTCAGGTTGCTGGTTGCTACTGGTGTTTTAGTTTTAAAATGTTCAGCTATATATTGATTATTGCTAAAGCGAGAAAGTTGGATAATGTCAGGTTGGTCTTTAAAATTAGGAAAATGGGAAAAAAAAAATGAAGATTCGGATGCAAGAAGAGGGCTCTGTCCGTTCAAAAAATGACCCATTCCTAAACAACCTGAGAAGTTTCTTTTAGAGGAAGTGTCGGAAAAGTTTTAAACTTATTCATTCGTGTCAATTTAGTTCTAAACATTTTAGTCTATTACAATGCCAAATTTATGGTGACGGACCAAGTATGATGAAATTGAAAATGGCCATGCACCCGTCGGCAATTGGGATGAGCTTAATCCCAAGGGAGTGCGTGATTTTAATGCACTGAGAATGTTACATTAGGATAAGTAAGGTGACGATATCCAAAAGTATGAGCACAAGTTCTCAACCTGGCTATAATTGGACCTACTATGAAACCTAAATTGTCTAAGAATTCCAGGATGCATTGATTTCGAATATGTATCGGGGGCAACTCATATTTAAACTTGAAAATGTAAATGGATCACATGAAACCCTCATGAACATTAGATTGACTCATCAACTTAATGATGTCGATATAGATCGCTCGCGTTCGTCGATGGAAAAAAGTTAGATTGATTGTTGGGATTACTTACCCATAATTAAGAGAACATTTAAGTAATTACGTTAAAAAAACTCGATATGGACAAAGCCTTTTAATGTAAGGTGCAAATTCAGATAAATCACGATGAGAGCATCATAAAAGAATATATATACTTATAAACTCACGTTGATCTATTTAATCTGTTAAGCTCAAACAGAAAGTGCTACTTGGAACCGTTATAAAGTTAACTAACCTATACGTGCTAATTTTATGTATCCCGATGTAAGCGAATCATACAGATGCATTAAAACTAGTGAATCTACTCATAAATCTAATAAAATAGACGCAACTAGGGATTCTGGTCCATGCATTGAGCACGTTACATCAGTCAAAATTTATATAGAATCTATTTTTAAAGTTCATAATATTAAGATAAAGCTCACATATTGAATAACGCCAGACATGCGTATGGTATTCTCAATTTATCAATAAAGTGAATGAAATCCGCATCAAATTTAGTTAGATAATGTTGTATCTATTGTGACACTTAAAATTGATTTCTGAACTAATGCATATATACCATGTCTCCCAAGATTCTCCATTAGCAAACGGTTTGATGTGTCAAAATTGTATGAATTGAAAAATTCAAGCTTCCCATTAATGCACTTTAAAAAAAAAAAAAATCTATTCCTTGTAAGATTAGATTGAGCATATCATAGAATTCAGTTTAAAAAAAACAAAAAACAAATGCTAGCATTGAAACGAGACCACGACTAAATTATCTGCAACACCTTCACTGTCAAATTACCAATGGGAGATCTAGTATTAGACAATATCTCATCATACCAAGCAATAAACTATAGACAATATATCATCATCCCAAGCAACAAACTATCGCACAAGCAGAGAAATTCTCACTGACAAACCCTAGAAAAGAGGTTGTGACAAACGAGCAATGTTTGTATCATCCTCACTTGGAAGGATAATCAGATGGGAAAACCCAAAACGGAGGAGGCTCGATCTTGTCCGAACCGAGTTCGCAAATCTCCTTCACCTTCCCGCTCTGCAAGCTGTACACCCCCATGTCGTGCCCACCGTACAGGTCGTCTTGCTCTGCCGGATCCCAGTTATCGTCCGTGAAGTATACCGAGTTCGCCTCGAACTCCGGAAAGTCCCGGACCGACACCGATCTAGAGTGGCTCCCGCCCACGAACACGGCCCGCTCGCCGATCGAGTCCAGCCCCACCCACTCCTCGCTGTTCATGTCCAGCATGTACACATGGAAATACAGCGTTCTGTAGGGACAGACCAGAGGGCGTGTGTCCTCATCGGTCAGGAGGTCATCTTCTTCGACCGGGACGCCGTGTTCGTTCACGAAATACCCTGCAAACCTCACGAGAAGCAAAATCTCACCTGCCGCCTCGACTATGTATGTGTTCGTGAAACAAAGATTCCTGAGAGCACGTGCAGCCTCGGCCGATTTCTGCGGGAAGGACGACTTGATCTCCATGAGTTTTATGGGGAAGTCCCGATTGAAGTCCCACACTTCGACGAATCCGTCGTTGCCGAGGGCCAAGAACGTTCCGTAGTAGAACATGACATCGCTATAAGGAGCATGCTTGCAAGTTAGCTCGGTCCATGCACCGCCTCCGCCGAAGTCTTTAGAGCCGCAAATCGCGAGCTTCGACTCGCTGCCGAAGATCGCGACGACCCAGCAACTATTGCCCTCATCATCATCATCATCTTGATCATTAGGGCTCGCTGATAACACGGCCTTCGAGATGATATACTCGCGCAGCGTCCGGAGAGGAAGCAGGGTCGTGGTCCGCAAACGTTTCAGATAGACCCCCTCATAAAAGGCGGCTGAACCGCGGCCGTCGTCATCGTTGTCCCTCCGAAGCACTTGGAGCACGCAGGGGAACGTCTCGACGGGAGGGAGGCGGAGGACCCGGCCGCCGCGGAGCGGGTCGAGGAGGTAAGGTTCCGAGTCCTTGTCCAGGAGCACGAGCCAACCGTCCGAGGACCCGACGCAGCGGCTGTCGGAGAAGGTCGCCGGGAAGCCGCGGAGGGCGAGGGCGGTCTTGTCCTTGAGGCTGAAGAGGAGACAGCCATGGCCAACCTCGTCCTTGTCGAGAGGAAGCATCAGCAGTGGAGACAGAGAAAGAGGAAGGCTGGGAGAGAGAGAGTCGCAGGCATTGATGGCCATCGTTGATGGAGGAAACGATCAGATAGAGATAGAGAGAGAGAGTAATTGAAGAGGCACTGCTACCGATGCAGTTGATTTGTAGGGTTCTTCGGAGAAAAACGAGTGATTTCTCTTGTTTTCCTAAACGGGTTGATTTGATAAATTGGATTTTTATTTCCTAATACGAAATTGCCTGTTTCAGATTTGTGTAAACGTTTGGCGCTGGAGATTAATAGGAAACTGGATCGCCAGGAGTTGTTTCCTTCTTTCGAGTATGAGAAAACAAGCGGGAAAAAAAGAGCAGGTCGGTGGAAAAATTATTCATTTCGGCAAGTACTAAAATAGGCAAATAAGCTGTATTTCGCAGTATGCACATTATTTGATCAATACGGCACATTTTCCATTTTCTGATTAATTCCTAATTAAACGGATAAATTTAGTATTCTAACGTAATTTATTTTTAGCTTCTTTTTTTACAATTTACAATCAATAAAAGATCAAATTCAGAAGAGATAAATGGTTTAGAATGATATCTAGGGTTTTTCAAGATATGCATTTTTCATCTATTTTTTAAAATAAACTACATTCATGTTAATTTGATATAATTTCATATTAAGTGGATTATTTATGTACTTATTCACGAAATGAAATAAGCAATGCTTCAAAGTACGAAATAATGTATTCATTTTCCTTTTTCTATTATTATTAGATCCATTGCTAATATAAAAATGTACTTACACGTACCATTTGATGAGTTACATGTGTGTTTGGAGATAATTTTGTACACGAATTTCTCAGTATATCCAATAATGCAATTGTTAGTGAGTAGATAGGATAAGAACACTAAGTGCCATAACTTTCATACAACATCAGTTTGGTGTCAAATTTATTTTTCAAATCATTTAATTGCTACTCTAAAAAAAAAAAAAATCATTTAAGTGCCAACTATGTTGCTGCAATATTCTATTATTTTTCGATCCAATGTGGCTCATTGACGCTTTGAATTGGCATACATAACATAAATGACATCTCTAAACACGTTTGCCCTAATATAAACCCTTATTCATGGAAGAGAGAACCCTAATTATTGTGCCTAGGCTTTGGGCTAGATCTGGATAGTGATGGTCAATTGCTAGGTTTGGATTGGGGAAAGTGTCAAAAAGTCCTAAACATTTTGTATTTGTGCTAATTTATTCATAAACCTTTTATTGGTGTATTAATTTAGTCTTAAATATTTTGATTTGATGCCAATTCAATCCTTTAGCTAATTTAGCTGAATTTTGTTGACTGAGTTCCAAACGGGCTGACATGATATGATTGGTGTTGATGTTGATAATTTTTAATATTATTTTAATAGTTTTTCCAAATTTTCATTTTGTTCTTTTTTCTTTTTTCCTTCTCCTCCTCCTTCCTTCAGCCAGTCACCAGACCTCGACGATCGACCAGAGGTGACAAGCCTCTAGCAAGCCTCACCCTAGGAGGCTCAAGCCCTTGCTAGAGGCCGCAAGGTCATAGTTGTGAAGCCTCGAGCCCTTGCTAGTGGCTGAGCGAGGCTTGATCTCATTGGCCTAGCATGAGGCCGCCCTCATGGGTTAGGTGGCCTTGAGCTAGCCTCGCCAGAGGCTGGATGAGGCTCGACCTCACCGGGCAACACCTTTGGCCAGTCACCGAGGTTTGACAACCGGCTAGAAGAAGGGAAAGGAGAAGAAAAAAGAAAAAAGAAAAAGAAAAGGAAAAGGAAAAAATAAAATCAAAAATTTTTAAAAATAGTAAATTATTATTAAAAATTATCCACGTCAATCCTGATTGTGCCATGTCAGCCAACTGGCACCAAATCAGCAAAATCCGATCAAAATTAGCTAGAAATGACTAAAATGGAACCAACTAAAAATGTTTAGAATTAAATTAACATTTTTAGGACTAAATTAAGACTGAATTAGCACTAATAAAAGGTTTAAGACTAAATTAACACAAATGTAAAATGTTTAGGACTTTTTTTGACATTTTCCCTTTGAATTTGTGTCAAATTATTCTTTCCAAATCACTTAATTACCATTTTTAAACAAAACAATCATTTAAGTGTCAATTATGTCGTTGTAATATTCTATTATTTTTTTCAATCTGACATGGCTCACTACACTCTGACTCATTATACATAACATAAATGATGTCTCTAAACATGTTTGCCCTAATATAAACCCTACTTCTTGGAATAGAGAACCCTAATTATAACTGTTTGGGCCAAATTTGGACAGTGATGGTCAATCGCCAGGTCTGGATGGCAGTGTTCGGCCGGGGACGGCGGCTAGTTCAGTCGTTGTTGCACTAGCCACAAGGCAACGGGAGCATTTGAAACCGAGATTAGAAAGAAGAAGAGGATGGTAAAGAAGAAAAGAGCTAATTAACATCTTTAGCGTCTACTCACTTTTTGCTCGATCAATTTAGTGCCAAAAGTCAATAATGAGAATATTCCAATCTTGTATGACAAAGAAAAAAGAGAATTAATGTTTTTAGCAACTGCTCACCGTCTATCAAGGGTGAGCATCAGTCTAGGGTCAACCCTAGACCGGCCCAACCCTATCGGTCCTGGTCCGGTTCCTAGGGAGATCGGGTCGGTCCTTGGTCTTGGGATTCCTAGACCAGCACTGTGCAGGTTGGTTCTCGATCTTGGGAATTTAGGATCGTCCAACCCAAACCAACCCCGATTTTATATATATTATATATCTAATATATTATTTATAATATTTTTTATATAGAAAAAACCGTAAAATAAACGGCATCAACAATATTAAACAGCTCATTAACAAAGAGTTCAAGTAATTTTATAACATTTTTTGATAACTTAGATCTTTTAATGTCTTTTACGGCGTTAAAAGTCATAATTTACAAAGGAAAAATATGGTTTTGTGAAGAGTTCTCACGGCATTCAAAAGTACATAAATAACTCATCATGGCATCCTCCTTTAATACTCGTTTTCTTCTGTCCTATTTGTCCTCTTAGTCTTTAATTTGCCAAAATCGAAAGAAATATCTTCTCTGCTTGCCACTCGACACTCGCCTCACTCGCTTTGGGTCACTCCCGCCGCTCGCCACTTGATGCTTGCCTAGCTTGTTGCTCCCTACTCGATGCTCGATGCTCACCCCACTTGACACTCGTTGCTCGCCTCTCTTAGTTGACCTCACTCGTCACTGAACCCATAGGGTCAGTTCGGTCCTCACTCACCTTTTCAAGGAGTACAAAAATGAAACTAAAAATTACTGGTTGGTCCTAGATTGACCCTAGAATCGAACTAAACACATTGGATCAGTCCGGTCCTCGATTGCCTTTTTAGATAGTACAAAAAATGAAATAAATAAATTATCGATTAGTCCCAAGTTGACCCTAGAATCAGATCGAACCCACTTAATCAGTCCGGTCCTCGGTCTCAAGCTCAATAAGGTTGGTGCTCGATCCCAAGAATTGAGGATCAGTACTGTGCGGGTTGGTCATAAGGTTAGGGAGTGAGCCGCCCCAACCGGGATCATGCTCACTCCTACTGTCTATTGTGCAGTAGGTTGAATAATAGAGAAGTAGTTTGAAGAAGGAGAGACCATCAATTCCATGCTGAATATTCTATTTTTAGAAAAAGCCACGTAAGAATAAACATTTTATTAAAACAACTTTGTAATTTATAAAAATCACGCAGACATTAATATCCAATTATAAAATGTCGCTTTTGACTTTTGGCTAGAATTTATCGCCGGAAACACTTAAACAATTGTTTTTTTTTGTTTTTTCAATTTGACACTAAAGTGATCAAGCAAAAAGTTTCAATAGACACTTCAAGTTAATTGAATATTCACGGTTCTTTGGTGGGAAATCCACCAAAGCTAAAATCCCACTGTTAGAACATAGGCTCAAGAGAGTTTCTAACTCCTCAGTATCATCCGTAGAAGGGGAAACTCAATCATGAAACTGAATTCCCAAACGGAAGGAAGTTTAAAAATAAAAAAGAAAAAAACACTTTTTAAGGAAGTGCTATTCTGTCTTCCGCTGACGTTCCTTTCGTCCTTTGGGCTCCTTCGTTCAGCCGAGCGAGCAAGGAGCGTTCGAGGAATTGCTTACTTGTCGGATCTTTCACTAACTAATAGGCTGAGCAATGCTTGAAGCGTCTCGGTCTCTAGTTAATGCATCACCAAAGCGGCGGTGGAAAGAATGACGTTTGGAGATTCCGACATCCTTCTTGTCGTCCGCCTCACATGGGGTTAGGGGATAGAGGAGTTCACTCCGCCGCCTAAGATCCTCGAATCTACCACGATCACCAGACCTATTTTCGTTCTCTTTCAAGGCTATTCAGACCCCCTCCCCCTTATATGAGGTGTGTCTCCATCTCTTGAATAATATGGTTCATCTGGAGGAGAGATCAAGCTTTTCTCCCATGCTTTCCGGTGGTCAACTCAACAATACACACCGACCAACAAAAAAAAAAAAAAAAAAAACTCAACAATCCACAAAAGTTCTTTTTCTACATTTCAGTCCTGGTCTCTTTCTAATCCCATAGTCTTGGTGAAAAATCTCCTTCGTCTTCATTCAACTAAATTGAGCGGCCTATGAAAAATATAGCTCTTCTAGTGTCCCTTTCATTTGTAAACTATTTTGAAAAATTGACTAAAAAATCTAAAAATACACTTTTACCAATTGAGCGATAAAATTTTTAATTGTGCCATTTGAGTTTTAAATATTTTTACGTCTTACTAATTGAGTTCATTAAAGTCAGTCATCTCATGTAATATGACCAACACTAACATAGGTAATTTTTCATTTTAATATTTTTCGCTTTTTATAATTTATATTTTCATTTTGTTTTTTACTATTTTTCTTCTTCTTCTTCTTCTTTTCAATTGGCAAGGGAACGTCAACCACCTGCTGCTGAGGCCCGGCAACCTGACCGGCCACTGGGGGAGCGCCTGCAAGCCCTCATCTCTCCACCAGCCACAGGCGCCTCCTTGATTCATTCATCTATCAACTTTTTTGTGCATGTAGTCTACACGCATATCTATATGGTAAGAGTTGGTTGTTCATCCTCACATCTCTCCGCTTCACGTACAACCCCCACCTTGCGACGCGAGAGACATAAGCACAGAAACCTAGAGAACGGCTTATTCGACGCGTGGTAGCGCAAGCACAATTAATGTAGATGGCATGAATTGGGGAGAGCTTTTCATTTTCTCATAACTCGGTCTCTCTGTATAAGACCTGATAAATCAAAAACCACCTTGCTTTTCAATGCTCAGGCCTTCTTAACTTTCTAATCGATGCCAACATGAATCTAGTACCAGTACCATATCCATATGAACCTTCTCCTTGAAAGTGCAGGACATGTACTTTCTCCCAAACCGCCACCATCAGTACACTTGCTCTGAAATGTAGAAAATGTACTTGATGCAGAGAATTTGACGGCTGTAATCTGCAAATCTGCCTCCATGAGGATTACTTCTGAAGAAGTATCTCATCTATTTCCCCTTTCTGGTTGTACATGTCCACAATCTTTTTCGCGTAGGAGGGCATATGTGCACTGGCTCTACATTCATAAAGCTACTGAATTAGAAAACGAGGTAACCAATAATCAGGTGAGCTTAGCTGCGAATGTGAAAAGCATACCTTTGCTTTCCCCAAGCGCGATTCACATGCAAGTAGTTCCGAATTGTATGGTAATCCAGTGAATATCGAGCAAATTCTAAACCTTTCGGGCCAATCTGGATCAACGCGCCAAAATATAAGATTCATACTTAGATTCAGCTTAATTATTTATCTAGTGAAGAATAGAAGAGTTCTCTATACCAAATTTAGAATGAATGCTAGAAAGTTCCCAACAAACTTTGGGGCAGGTTGAGCAGGTCCTTTCCCTGAGAAAGGTAATATAAAACTTAGCTGTCTAGGACTGAAAATTCAGAAGATACAGAGAGATCCCTTGACAGAGAAAAAGGACAAAAAGAATTGAACATTTCATCATTCTTAATGTGCAGCTGCTTAAATGATCGACCAGGGAAAGAATTCCGTGAAAAAACTGATGACACTTGACAAACATTGCCATAAAGAAATTAAAAAGTGCACAAAGAAAAGGAAATACCCATGTCACTATATTGAAATCTCATCATCCTTTAGGGGGAACAGAATGAGAAGAGAAGACAGACCAGTGACAGAGAGAGAGAGAGAGAGAGAGAGGCATACATACCCAGCTTTGCTTGGTCATCTGCCTTGACAGTTTCCATGACAAATGGTTGTCGAATTCCCTAAGGTAGTATCTATTGGAGTCAAACTGCCACTCTATTTGTGAAAAATCCAAGAAATACAGAGCAAAGAGCATACACTGCTTGTCGTAGGTGTAATCTCTAAAAGATCTTCTACCAATCCAAGCATTTCCCTTCCACGTTCATTTCTGCAATTTTTCCGGAAAGCATAAGGAATAAACTTTCTTTAGCAATATTTTTCATGCTGCATACATCAACCAAACATTGAGATACACCACCGTAGAATGATCATAATCCACATTAACTTTAGTCACCTCACTGTGATATACTGTGGATGCTGTGTCATGCTGATTCCAGAGTATTTGGGCACACCCATATAACCAACCACAAGGTCCTGGAAGTTAGAAAGGAAAGTCAGAATGCATTACACCGTGCCTGTCACACCAAATGCCATATCACTAGCACAAAGAGGCTTCCACGAAGAATCACAAAAGGCCTCGCCATGCCACTACAGTTTGACTTCATTGAAGAACAATTGTTAGCCATAGTTTGTTTGACCCTATTAAGTTACTAGCTACTAGACTCCATGATATAGAGACTACAGGTCCCATTAAGAGATGCTGATAGAACTTCATGCCTGATGGTTTTTTGACTGGGCATGAAGGAATATACAATTCACCAAAACAAGAATGCAGATGATAATATAAGTTCATTTGTATAGTCAAAGCAGGCGAAGGAAAACTTACCGCTAAAGCATTTGTATAGTCAAAGCAGCTGTAAGACATAAGAAACATCTTAAGTTAAAACACAAATCACAATGTAAGAGCATAAGTAACCATGACATTCAACATATTTAAACAATCATGCAACCAAAAACATATTGATAGAGAAAATAAAAGAAAATCCAAAAGAATGTAGTCCTGCTCTTGAAGCCAGTTGGCCCAATTTCGACAGGATAGCAATTTTGATGGCATGTCACAGTGTGACAAGAATATACTTGAAGGTGCAGTATGAGAAAATCAAGCGCCAGAATCATTACCTATAGCAAGAAGGAGCAATAACATCAACCAAGTCGTTTGCTGGTAGGCAAAAATAAGGGACCTGTTCATTAAACACTGATGAGAGGATGAAGCAGCTTGATTTATAAAAGCCAGGATAAGCTGGAAGCATACAGACCACACTACCTCCTCAATATGACCATCCAGATGCTTCAGATGGACCTACCAGAAAATAACCATCATCAGATACCTACATGCTTTATGAGAAGTGGAACTGATAGTCCATCTACATTGATCAAACTGACACAGTATGCCGATGGCCTTTAGGAAACATTTTATTCAGAAAAATGCATTTTCCATCAGTGCCACAGAAATTCCATGTATTTGCAATTAACAAACTATGAACCAAAGCAATGTCATGTGATTGGTAGCACAAGGCTTGAGATCTAAAAGCAACCCTTGCCAATTTTTTGCACTAGTTTGAGTTCTTTTTCGAAAACTGATAATTTAACCTACTGTTTTGGGGCTAGTATTCAAGCTATACAATCGGTCATTCCTTCGAACAATTAAAGGGATGGAACCAAGAAAAGGGCATGCAAGCAGCTATCTGGACATTAAGCTGTGAGTAGTTCATTAGGCCACACCTGCAGTCAAGTACGGATACAGCCAAGAAATCTCAAGATTATGTCCGTCACGGTACATTTTGATGAGGAGGCTGTGAGAAGACCTATATAAATCCTCAATGCTACTAACTGATTGTTGAATTCATTCAGAAACGAAAAGAAAGGCACTAGAAGAGGTGGAACAGTTCCATGTAAACCTTGTAATCTTGCATAAACTCGTAATGAAGCACTGTCTCGGGTTCACTGCTTGCAGCCTTCAAAAACTTATCTAGACCTTCTCGAGTTCCATTATCCACTGTCATTCAGATCTGTCAGTGCTAACACAATCAATATGTCCACAAAATGTACAACACACAGATAAATTGCCACAACTTTATACATGTGCAAGCCTCTTAAATTAGGGCATCATGGGAGACCAGGCAAAAGAAGTTTTAAATTCTTTTTATATGAATGGGCTGCTTCATCTATAAATTCCTGTTTCAACCAAATGAGTAACATACAATGGAAGATAGTGCAATGTTGCAAAGAATTTGAAAAAGTTTCCATGCTAGCCCCAGTTCATCTTATTTTAGGGCCTAGGTGATACATCACAGCATTTCAGTTTTGATAAACTTCACAGTAGAGCCTCGACAGAAGCATATACCAAAGAGGATTTTCACTGCTTACCGCAGTTTGTGCCAAGTACATACAGTTTGTCCAAGTTTAGGTGGTGCTCCACAGATCTTAAGGCTGCAGTTTAAGAAATCAATCTGCATTACAATAATACAAGTTATAATGTAATAAAGACAGAAAGTAGCAACTATCAAGCAATAATACAATTCAAACCTTGCACTTGACAACCCACACCACAAAAAAGGAGACGCTTAACACCAGCAGCCTGTTTAATGCAGAAAATTGTGATTCTGTCAGTAAAAGGTACTATAGAATCAAAACCGTTTCAGATAATCTACTGTTACATCCAGTAACGGAATGTAAATCTCATAGACAGAGCAGTCAATGAATTAGATGTAATATGCACATAAGGATAACCAGTGCCTATACACCAGCCAGCAAATTGCCATATAAGTATCTCCAACTGATTAATTCTAATATTCCTTTCACAACAGCACAAAGAACTAACAGTTACAGCATCCTGGAAAGTACCAAATTATGATTTAGGATTAAAGTATTTGCTCTTCAATAAGAGATGCTTTCTTTATTTTTTGCTTGCATGGACTATGACAGTATTTCCTCAGAGCATAATCAAAAGCTGGCATGTCAAAAATTATTTCAGTTTCATTCACGTGGCATCATGATCTATTTCCATAACAGAGACTATCTCATTACATTTAGCTGAAATTCTCAAACAATGAGATCCAGAATGGCAGGTTGCGGGCTGCCATAGGAGTTTTATTTTTAAAATGTTCAGCTATCTCTTGACTCTTGCAAATAAAAAATGAAAGATGAGTCATGTCAGCTTGATCTTAAAAATGAGGAAATTGGAGAAAAGGTGACGTTAGATACAAGAAAAGGGCTCTATCCATTCAGAAATGACCCATTACAGTGTCAGTGCCACGGCAATGAAAGCTGTTATGGGCCTTGCAGCCACTTTAAATTTCATTGCCAATGAGATATTGGCCTCTGAGAGTTCCATTACATAACAGCCTATATGCACTGATCTCTAAAACCTTAATGCAGGCACTTCCCCCAAGATTACTGAAAACGTAGCCATCCTACGGAGGACTTGGTAAATGCATTTTAAATGTCCAACCACTGGACTGACCATTAAATAAATTTCACTTCCTGCTAGAGTTTCTGAAAAGAACGATAAACATCAAAACTTCCCTGACTCTAATTTTTAACAACAAAGCTCCAGGCCTAATACAAGGCCTAATACATTGAGGCACATCATTATAATCTTGTTTCTTCAAGCTTGACATTATGGACAGAGCAAAAGGAGGAGGATGTGCTTCTCTGAGAACAGCAGCTATGTTAATTAAAAGGGGAAAACAGTATTTTGCACTGAAAGGCAAAAACACTAACCTCGACAAGAGCAAGAGTATTTAGATTAGGAGACAATGTTGGCTTAACACCTTTGGCAGCTAGAACTTCTTCAGGCGTCCTGTACAAAGAAAGTAAGGACAGAAAGAAAGGGGACATTTGACATCTAGAAACATTTGATAAAGGCAATCCAACTAATAAAATATGAATGGGAAAACCAGTCTACAAACAGACCTTGCCAAAACAGGCCTTGGAGAAAGCCTGTCATCTGGATCACTGACATCAGGGAGAACATGAGAATCGTGTTAACCATGTCAAAAACAGGCTTTAGAAGGTCAACAAGCAGACAGATAACCATCAATGATTGGAAAAAATGTTACCTCTGCACACAAATGACAGCCTCCACCATGCCCGATTTAAGCATTTCAATGGCTATTGTTGTCACAACACCAGTCCACTGTGCTCCTGCGCCCCAGCAAAATATACACAGAAAGATTAGTTTTTTAATATTCTGTAATGGCTTATACATCCTAGATAATGCTTTCCAAAAAGATTGCTATAATGCCCAACTCAGCCATGCTTTGCATTGCTACTAACGCATTCAGATTTACAAGGCAAAGTATCACAATGTATGGTCTACAAAATGTCATGGCAACCAGGAGTAGGTTTCCTAGAGACTACATCTCAGCGAACATTTTGCTTATGGATATAATCCCTGCAACTTTATTATGGGTCTTCGTGATTGCTTCCCTTTTTTGTCTAATAGACAATCGTTGTTTGTCCAGGGATTTGGTCATTAATTTTTGGCTTCTGCCATATTCTTTTGTCACTAATGGTGTCTGAGATGGAATAATTTAAGGTAGAGGAGGGTCAAAGTTTGGATGTGAAGCAGATGGTATTTACATGCTTGCGTAAGCAAGTGAATGTGGAGCAGAAAATTAGGAGGGAGAATAAATCCTTTGGGCCTGTTACTTTATTCTCTCCGCAAGCAGAGAAAGTATAAGCAACTTGACATTTTTCCCCAGAGAATTTCTGAATTCCCTCGCTTATATTATGGCAAGTGAACATTAACAGTGTGTTTGGGAGATCCTTTGAAAAGGGCTCCTTTACATTCTCTCCAAGGTTTTACTTTCCTACCAAAATGAAAAACAGAACCAAAAAGAAAATGAAAAATTTCTAATGACTCTGAAGGTCATTTGCAAAGTTTTAGAGATTGAAGCACAATTTCGAATGCTAGAGGAAAAAGTGTAAGCCTCTGGTTGACTGCTTTTGTTGCTTCAGATAAATGACATTGTGGTGATTCCTCGATTAAACTCCCTGATATTCAGTTTCACACTCTTGACTTTGGGTAATAAAGAATTATTTGTATGAAAGATAAGTTATGATATGTTATGTCTAACAGTTACTGCTGTGTATTTTCATTAGCAACTTCCATGCCATTGAAATATCATTTTTTCTCTTTTGTCGATATTAGTCACTCCTTTCATGCTCTTTCTCCTTCAACCCACAGTAATGATTTGTGTTTGAAGCTAGGACTTAAGCTGAGATGTAGTCTCCAAGAAACCTACTCCTGGTTGCCATGACATTTTGCAGACCATACATTGTGATACTTTGTCTTGTAAATCTAAATGCCTTATCAACCTCCTCAATTAGCCTAAACCTTTATCGTTGCCATCGAGACAGATGTTTATGGTAAATAGTCAGCGGCAAATCCAGTATCCTTCCGGAATCAATAGTGCACCTAGTCAGTTCTTGACTGAAAAATTCCATATGGAACTAAAACCACAGACGTCAGTTATAAAATTCACAAAGAATTACCTTCTACAGGCTGAGTTTTTCGAGCATACAACAGATCCTCGTGGACCCCAAGATATGTCTCGTCCAGGGAATCTGTCTTTCTCCCCCTGCCATGAACACGAGGCTCGAGTTCCTACATTCGATCAACAAATAATCAAGCTGAGCACTTTAGGAAATCCAAAAGGAGATGGATGTACAGGATCTAGCTAACAGAAAAAGGACCTTATCAATCAAAATTTCACAGAATACAAGCGCCTACTAATCTCGACCCAACAACTCTGTCATTTTTTCTTTTGGACAAAAGAAAAGACACGGGGATGATATATCGGAAAACAGAACAACTTACTTCGATCTTAGACATGCCATCTCCGAGGAAGGCGCAGGCGCTCTTCACATGCGCTATGTAATACGTGTCGCACAACCCGCACCGACTGTTCGAAACCATAGAATAGAAAAACACCAGAACCGAAAACGGCAAGTTCATCGAAACCGTTCCTCATTCGCGCAAAAAAATGAAAAAAAAAATTGCCAGAAAGCACGTCGGAACTCGGTTCATCACCTGCAATGCTCCTTGGCGGGATAAGTGCCGCCCGGAGGGATGGGCCTGGACCGCTCCCGCCAGTCGGCTCTCGGCTTCGCCGGATTCGAGCCGGAGGGACCCGTCTCTGAAGAGGAAACCGAGAATGACGACGTCTCCCCAGGAAGAAAAGAAGTACGGAAGTCGAAGGAAAGCAATTACCTTTAGAGGAGGAAGACGACGGGAGGACGAGAAGCGAACCGAGAGAGGAGGAGAGCGCGAAGAGAGGGCGGCGATCGCCGGAGATATCGCCGCCGTCGCCATCGCCGTCGCCGTCGCCGTCCCCGTCGTCATCTTCGGCGGCGAGGCGTTTGTGCAATAGTCGCTACGGAGAAGCTCGGAGAGAGAGAGAGAGACAGAGAGAGCGCGCGAGCCACAAGCGTAATAGATAGATATCTCCTCCGTATAACGGTACAGTTAACTTTTTCGTTGGTAAAAATAAATTATAATTTCTTCAAAAAAAAAAAAACGGAATGACTTATGTTAACTTTTTTTTTTTTTTTTTGCAGGTAAAGATAAATTATAATTTAATTATTAAAAAAAAAAAGAGAGGAATGACTTATGATGTCGAGATTGATACTTTGGAGATATTTATGTCATGTATTTTAAGTTTAATTTCGCTATTAAAAGATGACGTGACAAGACAATGATTCGATTCTACTCCCCCTACTCAAATGCGCCACCATGGCGCTGCTACTGACCATCTCCTGGCGACCGTTGCGGGTGGTCGCCGGAGAATTTCGCTCTCTCGATTGCACACCGTTATAAGATTCGTCTTGGCTCATCTGATCATCACAGACCACTTGCTGATGACCACCATTCGGTGGTCACAGAGCAAACGGCCCCTGCCGAAAAGTTTCCCTCTCTCGACTGCGGACCATCGTCGTGGTCAGGCATCAGATATCGTCATGATCGGGGGAACTTACCGTCGGAAATGCAACCCCCACAGGCATTGGTCATTCTCGATCATTGTAGACAAATTTTTTTCTCCCTTTTATACTCTATAATGTCCAAGATACCAAGATTAATCCATCAAATTGATTCACAAATATAATGCAACAAATTTTCATTGTCCTCTTAAATGAATCCATGAGCTTAAAATAACTAACTACAATTCACCTCAAGGAAAAACTGAGGGGCTATGGAGGTTTAATGCGAGCGGCGAAAATGGTAAAGAAGATCATGCACCGGCTATTGGTATAGAAAGGCTTAAGAAAAGAAGTAGAAGAAAAGAGAGAAATCCGTGGATCTCCCAAACTCCATAAATCATTTCCTGAACATTTGACCCCAAAGCTACAACCCACATATAACAAAGAATGGACTGCAGACTCTACTATTTAAGACAACAGATCGATACATTATTCCCCAGTTTTGAATCTATATCCCCACCATTCAATGTTTCCACGCCCAACAATGCTTCTCTCACCAAAATTTTTGATATCCCAACAGAGAGCAAAAAAAAAAAAAAAAGAATTTCTCTCTTGACCTATGCCCAAAAGGAAAAAAAAAAAATCAAAATGAAAACCGAATTTGGCCTTACCTATTTGGAAGGCCTTTTCACTCGCCATAAAGAATGGATTTTGTATTGTCAACTCGGATATACAGATAATGGCCTGCAGTGAATCGCCGAAAGAGAGATGCCACTCGGGCTCTGATGGTTTCGTCGTCACATGTATCCTCGTATCCAGGTTATATCAAAGGAGCTTGCTGGTTCTTCTTCTTGAGGGCCCTCCAGGGAAAAGCTTCATTATCCATCCCAACACCCTCTCCACCACCTAGAAAGCAAAATAGAGGTTAGTTCAGCAGAGATCTCGCAATCGTCCTAAATCCTGGGGAATAAATACTAAAACTTATCCACCTTCTTCCCTCCCTCTCTACCCTTCCCTTCTCTCTCTCTCTCTCTCCTGTTTTTGGTCCAGAAAAAGTATATCCACCTACTTACCCCACAGCACTCCATTTCTCATGTCAACGGTTTAGAACCCTTGAGGGAAAGTTTCAAGCACAATGGCAAAGGAAAACAGGACGTTTATCTTGAAGGCAGGATCACATTTGGAATTTCTCTTATTTTAATGCAATTAAGTACAGATGACACACAGAGGTGCCCATATCAGCATGGGCACACATGCTGACAAAAATACACACAAAAACACGTATGCCTACCCCACACCCACACCCACATGCACACACATCTCGCACGCACGCACGCGCGCGCGCGCACACACAGTACCTCATCACCCTCATCTGCATATGCAATATTCTCTTGCACATTGCGAGAATCAGGTAGTTTGGTTGCTGGCAGGTGGTCATGGACCATGCTCTGAGCAGTCAAAAGTTCTAATCTCTGAGTCTGGATTTCGAGTTTACGAGACAACTCTTCATTCAAGGCCTTCAGTTACACGAGAAAAAAAAACAAAGAATTAGAATTTAATTTCCAATATGCGGGACAAATGAGACAACATATTCTGCAAGTAAAAATATTCAACTCATCTGGTTAAAAAAGACGGGAGTGCCGTGTCAAAATAAATAAATAAATACACAAATGATTATGAGCACAACTTTGAAACAGAAGGATGCAGCATAATAGGGCATGTAATTACGCATGCACTATCTAAATTCTCAAAATACTAGATACTGAAGTTGCACAACTTCCACTATTAGTTGAACAAACAAAGACATAAAGTCCATCAATACATATCTACTCGAGGTCAAAGCATTAAAAACTCTATTAAATAACAAGTGGAGTCATATTGACAGAACTAGTGCATTCTTTCACATAAGCCTTCCAAGTAGAGGAAGAGAATGAGTGCATGCTGACCCAGGTGAACCTGGAAACTCTGCAGTAAGATTGTTATCAAGACAGACTGAGGTGGGATTATAGATAACACAAGCCAGACAAGCCTACCTTAAGTTTGGTATTTTCAGATGTTTCAGACACCAACGCCTTCAGTAACTCTTCTTTTTCTAATGCTAACTGCAAAGAGCAATGCCGCATGAATAAACCTCAGTTCCAGAAACCAACGACTCACAAGAGCCAAGAGGTGTAAGTCAAAATCTTGAACAAAAGACTAAATCAAGGGCAAGAAACCTGGAAGTTGACAATAAGGACTAGAGAAGTCTGTACCTCTGATATCACTGTATTGATATTTACGATCATTCTCATCTGATCAGCAGGTATATATACAGATGAAGCTTCGATATTTAACTGAACATCTTCAGATGGCAACAGGGAACTAGATGCATCATAGCCAGAGAGAGACCTGTCATGTTCCATATGCTCGACAGGACGCTCGATGGAACTTTCTGATACAACATCTGCATTTACAACAAATTAAATGTGACTAATTCAGTAATAATTTAAGGCAAAGCTCTGCGTAGAGCAATTAGAAATTACTTGGTTCCATGTACATCAACATGAATCTGCTGAAATTGACAACCAGAAGGGAATTCATGATGACACCCAATGTGGGAGGGGCCAGAATGAAAAGTCTAGGTGGACAACTTCAGCTGCCCTCGTAAAACTTGTTATTGACTGGAGTTGCCAAATGCTATCCTTATTCTTTGAGGAAAAACATTCGTTTTCTATGTCAGTACTGGGGTAAAGAAACTTCATTCACTCAATTCCAGCAGATAAGGGCTGAAAATATAGTCAAGGGTCATTAAGCCTTTTTCCCAACCAGGTCCAATTAACATTGATGACACAAAGAGTTGATCATGCTCAACCATCCAACTAGCATTTCAAATCCTTTTGTAAACCCTAATTTTCCATTTGGTTGAACATCCGGAAAGCAACATTGTTGCTTCAACTCGAAGGGCTTTCAAGTGACAATCCAATACAAACTCCCTGTTGACTCTCTCTACCACACATAAAAAAATCAGCTATCTGTCCCCCCCAGAAATAAATAGTTATATGTGCACATTTAATAGTAACATCAGAAAACCAGAGGACCACCCTTACCAAGGTCATCAGTTGAGGTGGATATATCTTTTCTACTGGCAATGCTCTTGCTTAAATCACCAGAAGCCCTACTGGCTGAAGCTTTCCGTAACTTTGACTGCAACAGCTTCTTTTCTGTTCCAAACATAATGGATGTTAGCACAGAGATGATGCATGTACAATTAACAAGCAGATCAGTACAACTGTTCCATCAGTTAGAACTCTTTTTCATTGCCTACATTATAATAAGCACAGGAAATTAGGAACCGCATTGAAAAAAAAAACCACCACCTATAAATCAAGCACACTTAACTTCAGCCTCCCTTCCACAAAAAGTTCACTCTTCTTAGGCTGATGGTTAATTATCCTTGATAGTTTCCAGTGTCTCGCGCACTTCTAAAAAAATTGCCTCAGGAGAGAAGTTATCTCAAGGTTTTCTGGCAACATCCTTTCACTCTTCTATGGGGAATCTTTTATGAGTTTCTCACCTCTGTGCTATATAGGTAGGGGTTCAATATGATAGCCTTTAGCCAATTAATGGGTTATAAGTTCACCAAGTAAAAACAGAAACAGAGAAAGAAATGAAAAAGATTAGGCTTCGCATGGACAAGTACTGTCTGCACAGGGAGGGAAAGAAGAAAAGAAGCGCGAAGCAGCAGTAAAGGACAATAACTAATTAACAAAGGGGAATTTCATGTCCAGGAAAAATTTTCATCAAAGATGAAGTTTTGATAGTCAATTAAATAATGGAAACTGCAACCACATGCAGTGGCATTGACAGCAGTCAACGGTTTAATTTCAATCATGCACCCAAGTTATATGGACTTTTGCCTTTCTTCTCAGAACTCTGTTAATTTATTTTAGTCCTTCAAACAAGCACATCTCTTCATAAATACTGTTAAAGTATCCCACATCACTGCTTGATGGGGTTTCAATGCACCTAATAATAGCGTAGCTTCTTCCAACTATAGGTTTAAGCTTTTAGGTTAAACTTGCAAATATAGTATCGAAGCCAGGTTTAGATTAATTTCACATTTGAGGATCCCCTTCGCCTCTTCCATGTGCTGTTCTTATTCCGGTTTTTACATGAGAAGACGTGTGCATATCACTTGTCTATGGGAATTCAATACACTTCATATTCATGTAGTTTCACTGCACTTATTGGTTTGACCATTTAGATACTTCTTACCAACTGCAAATTTAGACAAGCATCCACATCACCCCCATGCCACAATATAACTTCTGATTCCTATAAGCATCCACATTGATTAGTCTTCCTAATGATGCATCATTCCTCATTATACTTAACTTCTGGTTTACTTAAAAGTAGGCTACTATTAATGTCCAACAGAGTTCCAAAAGTTTTGTCAAGGTGCTGTAAAGTCGATTTCCCAAGCAAGTGGAAGATTCATCTTTCATTATATATCTATCTTCCCACCTTGCACTGTGTTAGGTTCTAAAGGAAGTTTAGATGTAGTAATTATTCTATCTGAAGATTTTGAAGCCGTAGATTGTTGTTGACCGGGTTGACTTGATCAAATAAAGTGTCTACACCTTGGATCCCCAGATAATTTTTAATCAATTGACTTCTTCATACAGGATATTAAGATGCTAATATAAAAGAAAAACTAATATTCATACATAAACATATCGAATAGGTTGATAAATAGTCGACACATACCTTCTTGAAGAGCACTGACAGTGGACTGGAGGTCCTGACGATCTTTTTCTAGGCTAGATACTTTCTTTCTGCATTGCATTTATAACAGCTACTGTCAAAATAATCAATCATTGTCAAGATAATGCATGCAGATATCTACTCCAAAGAATAGCATTATTTTCCCTCAAATAAACCCAAGAAAGAGAATTTTCGAATGTCTCTTGTTTCTCACAGGAGAACTACAAATTTAAATGCATAGAGCACTCATCAAGTTGGTCCAACCACAGGGCTTCTTTGCTGATATTTGATTTCGCATCTGTCTCATAAACGAAAAAATTTTATGATGCTACAAGATTGCTTAGAATTAAGATTGCAGTAGCAACTCTACATCATAAAGTTTCCCCCATTCTTTTCTAATCTTAAATGGATGTGCATGAGACAGCTTATAACATGCACTGGAAATGTTAATTCAATAGCTTATAAACATTTTCAGTGATAGATAAGAGTTACACACATAAGATTTAATAGTAAAATCTTCAACCTCGTCCGGCAACAATTGCAGACATCCTTAAAGTAGACTTCTTAGAATAAGGAGATTTTTAAAAGTTCTAGGAGGACAAACCAGCAATTCAAGCATGCAATCGCTGTTGTAAAAAGTGCATGAAAGTGATGCATACTTGTATGTAGAAATTTCTGCTTGTAACTTTTCCAATTGCCTTTCCAGCTTTAACTCACTGGACCTCAACCTGAGAGCCTACAATCAGTTCAGAAATAAATTCATTGAAGGGTAACCAAACATCCACGGAAATGCATGTACATTCAACAAGAAACTGCTGTTCACATAGTAAGAAAATGCAAATCAATCTAATTATTGACTCTGTATCATTTCATTCATTGACACATATACCAACACAACACATTGCAATTTCATTGGGTTGGGGGGCGGGTGGCGGAGGAATGGCCAATTAGATCAAAACTTGCTGCATACGCCCAAATTACGTGACAAATTAATTATGTAGCATAATCACTATATGGTCCTGACAGCAAGTACACCCAAAACAAAATAGTTTCAAAAGGCAACTTTGCAAAACCCAAACAATGAATGAAGACAAATCATAGAAGGTTCAGAGGGAAAAAATAGTCTAATAGTAAAAAGCAAACCGTCCTTCTCACCTGCTTTACTTTACACTTTTTTCTCAGCTAAGTACTTTAAGTTAAATATAAATCCTCCATATATCTCATGGCTTTTCTTATCAAAAAAGAAAATATAATTAACTTCATGGTAGACACTTCTGATACCAAATAATGATTGGGAGGAAATTTGCTTCCCCTGCAAGCTCCTTACCTTCTCTTCTAAGCCGATAACTTCAGAAGCCAATACTTTGGCCCGTTCATCAGCTGCACTACATTCTAATTGTGCATTGGTATATTCAATTCTGATAGCCTCAAGCTCCACCTAGCAAAGGCACAAAGAGAAGTTGCTCATGGATCAGCCATACCACTGCAAATATTAGCAGAGAATTGTGCAACCAAACTGCCTGGTCTACTGATAGCTGGGTGACCATCTAAAGACAGTAAGCAGATGAACACAGCAATGGAAAAAGAAATTGAGTTCAGACTCAGAGAATTTCCAAGAGTCTACGAGTTATATGCCACTAACATTACTCTTTGCTGGTCCTTCCAAAAGTAACCAAACATGCTGATACAAGAATATATGCATTCCAGGGAAAGGAGTCTTAAATTTATTATTATCAATTTTAACTAGTTCAAAATCTTACACCTTTGGTTAGTGGAACAGTTGTGGATGCCTTCTTTGGTATATGAGTGAGCTCTTCTTTGAGCTCCTTTTCTAATATCATGAGTATCACCTCTTTGGTGTCCTAAAGTGAATTTTCCCTTGTCATAAAAAAAAATACTAATTGCAAACAATATGACAGTCCAAACCACAGTACACTCTTGATATGACTATCATCAGTAATCCATTCAGAAATGCAACTGAGGACAACCATAGATAGTTATTTCACTGAGGAACAGTGGAATAAAAGGTCATTAGCTGCACCATTTATAAAGTGAAAGGTAAGCTAGGTATATTCATAATTGCATCTTGCAACATACTTGACCCAATTAGCCGTATCACATAGGATTTTTGTCAACCCTCTTGATTACCATTGGCAAAACCTACAGTCAAAGAAAATCCTGTTGGAGGCATTTATCTCTTCCTAAAGTCCATATTTAACCCAATAAGCTATCAAAGGTCCAGTTATAGCTCACTCTGGCTCGAGATACTTTTACCAAGAAAACTGCAGCATGTCAGCAACACTCGGTTGTGCGTGTTTTAAGGTTGACTTGCAAGATTGCTGGCATTTTAATCGCATGCTTATGCACGTCCCCAAGAATTTTCTGAGGAAAATAGATTATACATGTCTGACATGTTATGCGACAGGAGTTGATGTATTCAAATAGAAAAATAGCCTCCTTTGCATGATTAAGTTACAGAGAAGTTATGGATTAGAATGATGCCATTATCTATTTCTTTTATGCTCTTCTCAGTATTTCCATTAGCTCACTGTGTGCACTTATACTGAGTCAATGAGATTCATTGTCACCTAGTAAGGTAACACATTAAACCAAATCACCTTCAATAGCATTCCTTTCTACATTATGCATCACATGTACATGCAATTAATACATGATAAAAGTAAAACAACCAGCAAACTTTTGAATCATGGCATTGTGTAAGTGTATAAGTATATAACTTTTCAGAAACTTAAATTACACAAAAGAAATTACTAATGACAGATTTTTCATAACAGCAAACAAAGGACAAATATTCAGGTCCCTACCAATCGTGCATTGATCTCCTCCTCTAACTTTTCCATATCAGCCTTTAGTTGGTTGACAACACTTCTCTGGCATACAAGAAACAACACAAAATAACAAATAAATGTAAACTTGCCATGATTTAAAACATCAAGCATCATGTTCTAAGAGAAATAAGAATTAAAACAGTTCCTTGGAATATGACACCTTGTAGAGTAGCTAGTAGAGAACCAGACAATTAGCACTCAATTAAGCAGTCATCACAATTTTACAACCAAGCATTTAATAAGAACTCTCAACTTAATATCCCAAAAAATCAGTACTTGTTTAACTCCACTTTCCCACACCAATTAGGACATGTGCTAAATAACTATAACAAAGCAAAGGACTTGCAAATTAAATTCATCATTTTACATTAGCCAGAAAGGGCAAGGGCCTTTGTCACCAAGCTAATCTTCGTTTTCACATCAGTTAATTGTTTCACATATCTATCATTCACATAACATACCAAGATGTCCATTAATATAAAGATGTATCTTCATCATTTTATCCTACACCTCTTTGTCACGAGCATCATTAAGATCCTCGACTTTAGCAAATCCACAAGATAGATCTTTAAGTCGTAACTAATTTTAAGTACACCTAAACAAGATCTTTAACCTACCAATATCCACCCCCCCTTCTTCTCCTTTACTTTCCTTTTTTCTCTTTCTTTTGCACTTAAAGAGGACCAAAAGAAAATAAGCTGAGAACTGAGACCCCTTAATACATCTTTAACACTTTTCTTCCCATTGCAATAAAATCCTAACATTTCACGGGCTAACTATCAACATTAGAAAGAAAAAGATTGCAGATAACAGTAAACAACCAAGAAATGACCAAACAAGAAGACACATAAGCATCAAAGTAGTAAGAATGGATATATTTATCACTGCTATTAAGGGAACCTGTTGGTTATAACTGTCTGTCAAAGAAGAATTGTCAGTTGCTAAGGACTCTGCCAAAGCCCTTGAAGCCTCAAGAGCTCGTTGCAAGGAAAATTTTTCTTGCGTCAAATCTTCAATGTGCTGCATTGAATTGGTAAAAGGTATCACATTAATTTAATTCAAACAATCATTTATTCTAACAACAGAAAATTTTGACTTTTCCAATCACTAGTTTCATTCCAAGATTTTCCATGTTCAAGCAAAAGCATGATGTCCGAAAATTCTATCCTTCCCTCACTCTATTCAAAAAGCAGATATCCTCAACTATATAAATAAGAAATTTTGACATGTTCTTTCAGTTCTTATTTCTGAATTTTTTATAGGCAAAAAAACATGGAAACATAACCTAGTCAAGAGTAATAAGCAATGCCACCTTAAAAGTCTAGGCATGCAACTCCAGAGGATAACTATTAACATATTGTCAAGTTCTTAAAAGCAAACTCAAAGTCAAGGTTCATGCCATTTTCTGTTTTATCACTAAAGTTTGTCAACATGGAGTGACCCAGTTTGTGATACCAAAAACAGGTTAAAAAAAGAAGAAAGAAAAATGATATGCATTATGTGGGTAAATTGGAAGACAGAGGTACAGGAAGATAAATAGACATTGATAAACAACAAAGTACCAGAAAATTAGATAATAAATAAATCAAGCAACAAGCCACCTGACACAAAGTCAAGTAACCTGAAGCAGCAGTCACTACAGAGATTCATACTATATTCACAACCTAAAACCATCCATCATCTTGCAAAAATTGCAACTAGTGCAAGGCTCAAGATGATTCATATCAATAAAACCTTACAAAGATGCAAGACAAAAGTACATGCAAAAGAAATGTGGGCAACACTGTGAAGTGCCTCATCCGGATCTCTCCTACAGATCAATACAAAAAGCAAATTATAAGGTGAGCGTTTGGCTGATGATCAAGTAAGTTCAATTTAAGACTAAGTTGAGTTTGAAACTCAGGGCTCTTTTAGGACATAATATGCCAATGCAAAGATTTTAGTCTTGACACAAATAACTGCCTCATGCTAGAGCTGGACCAGTATCTAATGACATTTTAGTCCCTTCTCACCCTCAATCTAGTAGTATCCAGATTCATACTGTCTTCACAACCTAAAAACATCCATCATCTTGCAAAAATTGCAACTACTACAAGGCTCAAGATGATTCATATTAATAAAACCTAACAAAGATGCAAGACAAGAGTACATACAAAAGAAATGTGGGCAACACTGTGAAGTGCCTCACCCGGATCTCTCCTACAGATCAATACAAAAACAAATTATAAGGTGAGCGTTTGGCTGATGATCGAGTAAGTTCAATTTAAGACTAAGTTGAGTTTGAAACTCAGGGCTCTTTTAGGACATAATAAGCCAATGCAAAGATTTTAGTCTTGACACATATAACTGCCTCTTGCTAGAGCTGGACTGGTATTTAATGACATTTTAGTCCCTTTTCACCCTCAATCTAGTAGTATCCTAGTAGTCCCCCCCCCCCGCCTTCTCTTCTCTCTCCCAGGGATAATAAATAAAAAAGAGGGGGAGGCACCATCTTACCATGCTTCATCACATTAAGCTCCTACCCTTAAATTTGTTAGTCTTGTGAATTATAATCCCATAAAGAAGTGATCATAACTTGAGTTAGATTGGATCTAAGTATTTGGTAAGTGTTCCAATAATTATTTCTGGATTACACAAACAAATGTGAAAAAGTAAATACATAGCATAATAAGATGGGGAATGGTATTCGAAGATCAAATGGCTGATGATCAAGGGATTTCAGTCAAAAACTATCTAGGGTTTTAAAAATCAAGTCATACATCATCTATAAACACACATATTACACTTCCACCGATAGATTCTCATTATTCTTTATTAGAGATGCAAAGAAGACTAGCACTGGTATGAAAAATTCAGAGATAGTGTGCTGAAAAATACACACCGCAATAGAATTATATATGATATATGGTCAGCAACAAGCAAATAGTGCAACCACATAGGAGAAATGATAAAGGTGAAATGTACATCTTAACATATTGACACACCTTGGAGAGGATTTATCTATCAAACAACTTTCTTAATTCGTGGCATATAAAATATTAAGGATGGACAAGAAATGGGAAACCAAAACATACTTTGCCAACTTCTATTAGTTATTGGGACAATGACAAGTCAACATCTTCTTTGAGACAACTGCTCAAACGCCTTTTTCTAAAATTAAGAACACAACAAAAGAAAAACAAACTTTCTTTATGTAACAAAAAAGAAGAAACCAAACGTAAACCATTTGCATCATTATCTGCATCTTAATAGCACCATTACAGTACATTAAACTTAACGAGAAGTTAGACATTGATTCTTATCAATTAGGGATGTCTGATTGCCAAAATGCTGTCAAACAAGTGATTAAATGTAGCTAGAATCAGTTTGGAGGTTCATGTTTAAGCACCTCAAATGTAAACTGAATCATGGAATTCAAAAAATTTGAGCAATCTAGACAAGTTACCTGTTCCAATGCAGCAAAATCATCATTCTGTTTAGAGGTGTAAAACTCAGGCTTGCTCTCAATGCTTTGCTCACCAGCATGGCTTTCTGAATTGAATGCAAAAGGTGAAGGACTAATGGAATGCATGGGTACATCAGGTCCAGGTGATGCTCTCGGTATGGAGAAAGCCCCTACATCCCCATTATTTATATGACGGAAAGGGTTTGAATTTCCAGCATCAATGCTGCTAAAATTTAAGCTATTTCTCATTACAGGCTCCTCTGGTTCAATGCTTTTGGAAGGAAGTGACGGTGAAGATCTAGTTACATTAAGAGAATCAAGAAATGACGGGCGCGGTTTTCGAGGAATACTGTTTGAGGAACTATTTAAATCCGAACGGAAATCAGATGAAGAATCGCCAGATGACTGAGAAGTTGCACTCTGTGTACTAGGCAACTCATTGAAGACACTACCAAGCTTCCTTTCTTGAACATTGGATACCTTAGAACCATTGAAGCGTGTCATATCAAACATTCTCTTACCACTCCCAGCAGAAGACCATATTGCATTGGTAGCTGGTTGCACAAAGTCTGGCAGATGACAGCACAAAACGGTGTCAAATATTTTTCTTGTGAGGATGCATGACTGTTCAAAGTGCCTATCATTATCATTCACAATTAAAACAACAGAAAGAGAATATCACCTTCATTATATATTGAACTAGTGTGTTCACCAGGCAATATGTTGGCATTACCGGGTTTATTTGGTGAAACAAAGCTGCCTGAATTCTGAGGAGAGATATTTGCTACAACAGAAGAACTGGGATTTGCAAATAAAAAGTCATTTGAACTTCCACTATTGTCTTTCATTAGGGATTCTTCCTTTCCATGGAAACTAGACCAGCTAGAAATGTGACCAATCTCCTGACTGGCTTGTGTGGATAAGGCATCAGACTTGTCAGATGTAAACCCAGAAGTTGTGGAATATATTTGATAATCACTTTTCATGTGATTATTCTCTTGGCTGTAGCTATGGCCAATTGGTCCATTAGATGCCAAGCCTCCATAGCCCTCATGTTCTTGGCGTTCTCCAATTGCTTGTGCTGGATGCTTAGAGAATGCATCATTTACACCCACTGAAAACTCCGGTAAGGAATGAACGTCACCAACAGAATTTTCCCTGCTTCTCTGTGAAAACTGATATGGTTTTACATCATCATTATTCTCTGTAGCAGAAGGTTGATTATTGACTCCACTGGGCATATTAGACAATCTAGCGGCATCAGAATCTGCAAGCCGCACAACTTCAGCATCTGGTGATTTTTTCTCATTAGGGCCACCATCAGAAGCATTAATTTGGTTACTAGAGGCCTTTTTCGCTCGATCTGCAGCCTTTTTCTTGCGGAATTCTTCTAGCTGAGGAAGTTTGAGATCGCATTAGAAAACATTGACACAAAACTTCGTGCTTGAAATCAAAACACAGTAAGCACAACAAGACCAAAACATGTCAGTTAGTAAAGAGAGATGTTATTCCAGAAAGTCTGCGACATCTACAAAAAACTTTAGAGAGAAAACTTCTTTCTGGGATCTTGTTTATCATTCTGAAAGAAGAAAAGAATGACCCTCGGCAAGAGCACCCTCAGGAAACCTCTTTATCCTTTCCTAGGCTGCTGAAAGGTCAGAAAACATCCAAAAAATGCCTCTTGTGGGGGAACACATGAATTCCAGTCAAGTCAGACAAGTGAAGACGTTTACTATACAGACAGTCCAAGACTGCAAAATCAGCTATCATTAAGTTGGCCACCACAACATATGAAGGAAGAGGGAAAAAAGCGATGCATGAAGAACCAAAATTTCTCCTATTTTGCAGCAACAAGACTCCAAAAAAAATTCTCTAGGTCAACCGACTCTGCAGAAACAACACCCTCTCTCCCTCTAGAGTCTAATCAGCTAAATTGACAAGACACGGATCAATGATTAAACAGCCAACGCTTCGCGAAATAAGACCAAGAACCACCACATGCGCGAGCAATTCAAGCGATACAAATGTTCTCAAAAGGCACAGCGATCCGAAATTCGAACAAAAAAGATCGGAAATTCAGAGAAATCCGCGTCCGCAAAAATCATTTTACCCGGCGCTTGCCAGCTTCCAGATGCTCCTGCTTCCGCGAACTCGGCAGCACCTGAGCGGAGGCCATCCGAAACCGACGAATCCGGAAACCCTAACGAATCACATTCAACATCAACGCCCAAATCCCCATTCCCCACCTCCAACCCGCCCCCGCCGCAGCCCCACCCAGCCAAAACCCGAACCAAAGCTTCCCAAAATACCGCTCCTCAACGGCGAATCACCGATGGCCGAAACTCCGGCAACCGCGCCCACCGACGAATCGCGACGAAATCGAGATCGACAGACCACCGGAACCGGACATGCACCCCCCAAAAAAAAAAAAAAAAAAAAAAAAGGAAACTTTCCGGCGGCCGGAGCGAGAGGCGGAGCAGAAATGGCGGAATCGGTGAGATTATCGGAGGACGAACGGCTCGAAATCGGATTTGATTAAGAATTTGGGAAGAAATGGAGGGGTCCGATCTGGTGGGGAGCGAATCGGAGGCGGAGGAATTGGGAAATTCGAGAGTTCCAATTTTCAGATCTCCCTCTCTTCTGCTCCTTCTCTATTTTCGGGTTTTTTTTTTTATTTCTTTCTTTCTTGAGTTTTTTTTTTCCTTTTATTTGGTGGGGCATTAATTGTAATAATACGATGCGGATACGGTACGCGGGCACGGTAACGTCAGACCGTTGTTAAGTTTGGTAACTATATCGACCGCTTTACATTTTGCTGAAATTAATAATTTTGTTGCTTTTATTTAAAGAAATAGATCACGAAAATTATATTAAACAAATTAAAAATTTAGGAATTGAATTAAAGTTCATGAACCGTTTATATAATTATCTTTTTTATTTACCTTTTATTTATATTTATTTTTTTTAGATTTATAAATTAGATCTAAGTTCTTACGTAAATATTAGAATTCACCCAAATATGTCAGGACTATGCCAAAATTGGTGAAATCCACCCTTATCATATGACATGACGTGATTTTGATGTGGTTTTCATTTAAATAGTTTGCTTTAATCTTTTCTGTGAGAACGTCACAAAAGTCAAAATTCAAAAGGCAAGATAGACTTTTTTGACCCAATTGAGGTGTGAAATGATTAATGTTGTGCACAAAAAAAATGGTAGGAGTATGTATTGTATTGCAATTTTATAGGACTTTAAGTTTTCATGATGGAATAAGGCAAATAAAGCTATAGAAGGCAAAACTTCAAATATTAGATATAAACTCTAAAGTGAGATGATGAGAGATAAGTAAGTTTTACTGTTGAGAGGAAAATGACTGAACCACTAGCTAAGGCCCTCCAAAAATTACTTGCGACAAAGGAGGTAAGAGTGCAATTGGTTTGACTTTTGAGGAAAGTCGTTAGAAAAATACAAAGACCTTTAGTATAAAAGGATTTTGTGAAGTATAAAGACTATTTGGTAAATTGTAGTCGAAATATACCTTGGGAGGTAACTTTGGAAAAATGTTATTTGGTAAATATATATTCGAAAAGTCCTTTGGTATGATTAATTTAAGTTTTTTTAATTTAATTTGTTTAAAATTGGGGAAAAAAAACAGCATTGTAACTTTAATATTTTCGAACTAGGAATAATGTAAAAGAAACATATTTACAAATTAATGAGAATCTTCCACTTTTTTTAAATATGCCAAAGGCTAGCTTAATTTATGAGATAGCGAGGAATAGGAGGAATAGGCATAGGCATGGTTAAACACTTCTCAATAACCCATAGGGAAATCTTAATCAAGTTATGATACGAACAAGTATATTTTTATCACAAGTTCAAGTAGAGTCGATCAAGACAAGCACGGATAAAGATTGCACATGTAATTCTAATGGAAGCTACGAGTGTAGTTTACATAAATTCACGATTGAACACCTATCATCACTGGTTGGATCAGAAAATGATCACAAACCAAAAGTAGATCAACAAAAGTGAAGAAAAAGTTTCTATAGATACCCAATCTAACATAAATATTCTAGTGACCATTCCATGACACACGGGCACGAGTGAGCAAATTCCAACAGTTCTTGGTACCGATCCTCTTTGTTCAGTGTCAACCTCGCCTTCATTCCATGATCATCTTGAACATTTGTGAGGACCTCAGTGCTCATCAACCTCGCTTCCATTCCATGATCATCTCTAACATTTGCGAGGACCTCTATTCATCAACTTCTCCGCAATCATCAAGTTCTGCCATTTTGGCTTCCCCTGCCTAATATCAGCCTCATACAATTGAAGCCTGCGCTAAACTAGAGCATTTGTAGAGTTCCTCCTATCACTTTTTGAGCTTATGATTAGCATGTTATAATATAACATTTTCGTGACCTGTATCATAAAAGATGAACTTATAAGAAAAAGTAATTGAAGAAGAGATAAACACCCGAATTTTATGTATATGTAGGTCAGTAAATTACAAAATACTATTATTCTCATATTAATTGAACAATTAAAACCTGGAAACTATTTAACAACTACTCAGAATTACAAAGAAGGCCTTGACAACTATTGCTGACTCTTGAATTCCTGTTTGTAATTAAAGGCAGCTATTCCTAACAAACTATCTAATCTAACAGAGTTCCAAATGGACTTAATAAGTTTCTTGTTGCTGGATTATCCTATGTGCTGTTCAACCTTGAAAAAAAGGTTTTGGTCCAACTCGTCTACAACAACCTATGACAAGAGTTTTGATCAATTAAAGTAAGAAAATTTTCATCAATTTAGAGTACACCGAAGCTCCATTGTTCATGAACTTGAATGGCATGCTCTGAGAATAGAGTCTTTGAGAATAGCTCCTAACGAAACCTGCCTTGAATCCACTGGACATAAGGTTTGCTTCAGGGCGTGAAAGTCGTGGATTCTATTTGTCAACGCCAAGACCTTGAGCACTTCAACAAACAGGACAACAGGGACGTATTCTATTGGATAGAGTGCGTGCTCAAGATATGAACAATAAAACCTGGATGAGGATGCAATCCAATTCTACACAGATCCACCAATTTACTTCTAGTACCTTGCACTCTTCCATCTCAATTAAAAACTTTGTATTACTTGAACAGTAATATCCTCAATCAAGCACAACATCGAAAGTAAAGACACAACGAGAAGGGATCAAAACAGAAAAAACCAAATTGTCAAAGCGAAGGAGGAGATGCATGAATTTCCCATAACAATGGTTTCAAAATCGCACCTTTCTGGGGGACTTTCCGGGACGGAGGAGCCCGACAAGTGAGGCGGATCCCGGTATAGTCCCTGCAACTTTGCCGGCTCCTCGACACCGAAGACAGGGAGAGAATGAAGAGAATGAAGGGGAGAGCGGGACGGTAGCAAACGCAAGCTGAAGCGATTCTTCAAGCCCATGGAGAAGGACGGCTCCAACAAGAAGCCCGCTCTGTCTCAGAGCAGCGATGACAGCGGAACGGCAGGTGAGGAGGAGAAGAAGAGAGAGCCACTGAAGTTCTTTACGACGGCCTGCTCCTCAGCGTCATGAACAACTGGCCCGAATTAGCCAAGTTCGTCTCTGATCTCGACAAGAACGAGAAAAGCAACTAAGGGAGAGGCGAACACAGGCGAACACGAGAGAAGCAAGCGATTGTTGAGCCCAGAGAGAGGCGACTAGAGAGGCGACCGCAGAAGCGAGGTTCGGAGAGGAGCAAAACTAGAGAGGCGCAACCTCGGAGAGAAGCGAGACCGGACAAGCGAGCCGCGAGGAATGAATCTAGGGTTTTCCAAAAGGTCAAAGTGGAATTTAATAAATTTGTGAGGGCAACAAAGCCAAAACAAAAATTTTCATTAATTGAACCCAACATGTTGAGAATGCTGAAAGCCCAACCTTACAAATGCTAGCTTTGCTTTAACGGGACTTCCAAAACACCTTTATTTTGGCCCAATGGTGTTTTGGCCCAACGGGCTTTTGATTTGGAAAAGCTTCTCCCAAACGCATTACTCCAGTGGCCTTCCTCACTGAACAAGTACTGCATTTTTATGAAGACGTTTACGAATTGCTTTCTTGATTACCTCCGGATCCACGTTTCCTTTTACCTCCACCAACTGCTCCTCTATCTTGATGTCCACAAACTCCAGTCCTGCTCGTTCCAAAAAAGCTTCTTCATCATTGCAATCCACTCAACATACCACGCCCAAAATGAAGGGGAAATATCAAGTAATTAACCGGGTAGCAGGCCAAGCCTAATCGATGGTTCAAATACAATATACATGTGGTAAAGTATGGTTACCTTCCATCTTGCCCATTATCTTCTTGAGCTTTTGACGACATCCGTCGCAGCAACCGATATTCACACGGAAAACGAGCTGCAAACATTGACATCTACTGTGAGATGGTTTTTGTTCACATAAAGTTCACATTAGAAGTGGCAAATGAAAGTATTATTACTGAAGACATTTGATGGGTGCAGAGCCTTGCAATAATCTTGGATAGAATCGAAGCTTTAAGAGAGATTAGCTTCGAGGAGGGAAAAGTCTAGCTCTTTCTCTCTTATATATATAGAGAATATACATTTAGTAAATGGAAACGAGTCTTGAGAAGGAAAGGAAATCTTGCGGATCTATTCACAACATTTCATTTTCAATTGGAATAAGGGTGGAATGTTTAGTTTTATATGGTAACTTAAGAATCTGGAGATGACTTTCCATTTTTGTTCTCAAGGATTTGGAAGTATTGGCTAATTTGCCTAGACCGAATTCGGGCATGCGTATATTTGAGTTCCGACGTTACCTTATATTAAGACATGGTTTCACTAGAAAAATTTGGGGAATGAGCCTTGTAATAAATCAAGGAAAGTCATTTTCGATTGATCGAAAGCTTCCTCTGATCATGGCAGTTAAGATGTATTTGGTAATATTTCTATTTTTGGAAATAATTTCTTTTCAGAAATAATTCTTTTTTTCTATTCCCTAAAATAATTTTTGAGTAAAAAAAAAAGCATCTGACAACCGCACAAAATTTTTATTTTCAGAATAAAAAAAGAACATGAATATGTTTGATATGACTCACAAATTTTTTTGTGACAGAATTTCTTTCAATTTTTTAATAATTTATTTGAGATTTTTCCTTTGTTCTCTTTCTTTATTTTTCCTCTCTTCTTCTTCCTCCTCTAGTCGATCGCTGGGTGGTGGCGAATGGCAACGGCAATCAGCAATGGATGGCAGCAAAGGCAGTGGGTAGTAGAGAACGATGGCGGGCGGCAAATGGCAGCACGTGAGGGTAGTGGATGATGGCAAGTGGCAAGGGAGAAGAAAAAAAAGGAAAAAGAAAAAAGAAAAAAACTGACTTATTTCTAGAAATTGTTCTTGAGAATAAAAGGCTACTTTTTTTTAGTTCTTGTTTATGTCCCAAATCTATTCCCTAGCTATTATTGACTTTATTTTTCTATTTCAAAGAACAAAAGAATAGAAAAATAGGAATATTGTCCTGCATACTCTTATTTTCCTCTATTTTCTCCCTTTCCATTTTGTTGCCCAAGTTGCATGCTCTTTTAATATTACTCGACGGGAAATATCAAAAAAATCCCTACATTATGCTGGCTGTAACATAAAAATACATTTTTGGTCACCTTGTTCTCTTTTGGGTTTCCACCATCAAGAAAAGCTCCATCAACCTTTGCATCTTTGACCCAATAAGATCCGAATTTTGGCTTCGGTGATGTAGGATTGTTGTCTCCGAAAAGCACCGTATCCCCAACATTATCACCATAGAACTGCCATGAGAGATCAAAAGAACGAGAATAGAAGTACGGAAGGTAATCATACTCATCAATTGGTTTTCCATCCTCGCCTCCCATAATGGCCTGCATAAGGAAATAGTATGGGTCAAGACTTGCACTGACATCATCTATTTATAACAGAATCATGAGATGTGATTGAGAAGTAGGAGGAATGCTCTTTTCCAAATATGAGGATAAAACCTGAGGAAATCATCTTGGTTCCTGAGTTCGCATACCAAGATGAATAACAATAGAAACCATTCGTTTTTCCACACTTGAAACCAAAGCGAAAATACTTAAACCATAGAGATGTCCGTATTGGTTATCCATACTTCATACTGAAATAAAATACTTGAACATGAGAGAGAGCCTGTACCTTTACAGCCTGCTCAGCTGATTTACGAGCATGGTCGACATGTTCAACTCTCCTCATTTCACCAAACAGCTTCAATGGGAAAGTAGCAACATCTCCAACAGCATATACATCAGGCACACTCGTTTTAAAGAACGCATCAGTCTGCAATCAATAAAACATCACCAACATAATAGATCTATATTCTTGCTTCAGCATAAGCCCAGAATGTTGGACAAAACACACTGATTAAGCTGCCCCATGGATGATTAAGAGACATGCGCTGTTTCATAGCCAGAACTACCAATGCCGATCAGCACATAATGCTTTCACACTTTATTTAGATGATCCATTCCCTTTTACACCCAGAACAGTTATATATATCTTCCTTCAAACATTGAATTGGGCGCATTGCACTCATAAGCCCTGAGACTGAATCTCTATGGATAGTATGACTAAGTAATGTAAAACATCAAGGCCCCACTAACCTTAATTCCACCTTTCTCCTCTTCAACTTGCCCTTTGAAAAGTGTAGTGAGGGGCCTACCGCCAACACCAACCACCACAATGTCAGCTTCCAAGACCCTGCCATCCTTGAGTTTCACCTCTTTTACCTGGACAATGGAAAAAAAAAAATACCTCTTGGAGTTAAAAATACCAAATTACATAGAAACTGCTGGAAAGCAAAATTGAAAGATTTGAGAACATGCCTCTCCATTAGCATCAGCAGTAAATCCAACAGCAACTGTTCCCTTTATAATTTTGATTCCTTTGTTAGCATAATAGCCCTCGTCGAAGGAAGCTATACCAGCGGTAAAAAGACGAGGCACTGCAATAATCATCTATTTTAGGGTGGAATCACCAATAATAACTTGCCATGAAACCAAATAATTGTTTATAGAGCCTTTATGTATACTTACTGCACCATGGTTCAGGATAAACCATGCTGACATCAAAATTGTTCATTTCCATAACTGCACCAAGCTCAAGTCCTATGTATCCTCCACCGACTATGACACATTTTCCATTCTTTTTAGCTTTGATGGCTTCAATTAGCTTATCGGCATCATCAATATCTCTCAAGTAGGAGATGTATTTGGCATCAGCTCCTTGAACACCAAAATCTGTCAACTTAATCACCTACAACATCGGGTTGGCATATCAGTCTCTCTGCCCAGAGGACAGCAGAGAGCTAGGAGCTTCAAAGAAAATATACGTACTGATGAACCAGTCGCAATGATCAAAATATGATACTTGAAGATCTCTCCAGCTGCACTTAGAAGAGTCTTAGCAGCAAGATCTGCTTTCACGATCTCTGTGCTAAGAATCAATTCTATTCCTGCAATCATCCATACAGAAATACATGTGACTACTTTGAGAATGATGTTTATCCAATGATGTAGACTGAAGGAAGCAAACTTGATGCTCTGTCAAGTGACCAGGGAAGAAAGTAAGAAAAAGAGCAATACCCTTCTCTTTGTACCACTCAGGAAGCAGTCTCTCACCACCACCTCCAACACAGCAATGGAACCCCGGGAGTCGTGCAAAACCTGGGGGAGGGAAGGCTCAGCCACTATTATATTCGAAGAGATGGGAGTTCAACTATTATCAATATATCATCTCAATATTGGGCCTGTTTGTTTAGACTTATGAAAAACAAAAAGTTATTTTTTTCTTCTCTTTCTGCAAAAATCCAAACAGTTTTTTAAAAGATAATGAATAATTTAAATGGGAATCTACATGTCAACATTTATTTATTATAAAAGTTTCAGGTACTTAAGTTTAAAACAAGGTAGGGATGCATACCCTCACTAATTGAAAAAAACAGATAGTAAAAAGGTAAAGTCACTCCAGACACGTCCTTATATTGTTTGAGAGTTTCTACCCTATGGAGTTGAAAGCGTGCTTCACAATATTGCTTGAATTTTCTGATATCCATTCTAATGTGAAAATGCCAATAAATTTGAAGAAAACAATGTTAATCCATTTAGAGATAGTAGATGCATACCAACATAAATTTATGATTCTGAAGGAAACAACATCAGTGTGTCATTGAGTTACACTCCACATAAAGTACATAAGTTGCATATCAAAATATTTCCAAAAATTACCGCATTATGTGTGAGTGTTGACCATATTGCTAGTGTGATTTTCTAAAATTTGAGGTCATTTACTACAGAACTTTAGAGAGCTGCTTACAGACATGAAGATGCCTAGAAATTTGAAATAGAAAACAATGTCTAATGGACAATTCAAAAACGGTAGATATGTGATCCACATATAATTACGAATTTAAAGAAAACAATGGCTCTGTGCCATTGGATTACGTTCCTTGTGTATAACCAACAGTAGCGCATCAAGATTGTTAATAGCACTATTTTATCATTGGTTAGCATGTCAAATTGACAAAAAGGATGAGCCCAACACTAACCCTCTGGAAAGAGATATGCTTTGCTGAGTGCAGGGCGTTCATAAGGGGCCACCTGCAGTACAGCATAGATAGAGTATGAACAATGAGTTTTAAACCATCAAAGCATGGAACTATGACGCCCAACACATGGGCTAGTTCTCAACAAACTACAGAACCTCCACCAGAAAAGGGATGAAGACACTGACACAATGGTCAAATGGACAATTAAAAAGAAAAACCTGCCGATGTTATTTCACCTTAAAAGAGTACTACCACTACCAGTTACTCAGCCACTCCATCGGCAGCAGCAGAAAAAAATGCACACGATTCGCAATTCAAGAGAGAAAAGCTTACGGCTTCTTTGGAAATGATCGCGAGCTCGCCCGGATTAAGCCCCTGCTTGGCAAACTCTCTGGCTGCGTACCCCTGCAAAACGGCACCAATTTATTATCCAGGCACAACGACAAAGCAAAATTCACATTAGTCACCTCGTCTTCGCTACTAAACGTCAGCATCCAAAGAAACGCAACCGCAGATGAACAGAGACGCAATGTCACTCAAATCCCGCCCCGCACTTTCCACAAAACCCCACCAATTCAGATCTCAAAAACGCAAACCGATCACTCAATCCCAAACTCCCCTCCCCAGAGCCATACAGCAGCGCTTCAAACAGTCACGCCACCGAGACCTACATCACAAAACCATCTCCCCCCGATACGACCGTCTATCGACAAGCTAAGCATACGACCGAGTCAATCGAGACCGATTGACCCCCCGCCCGACGACCCGATCCGCCAGAATCGAGATCCAGGAACACCGAGCCGACTCTTTCCAGGCAAAAGCGCCGGAGCCAGCCGAGGCGCGGACCGACGGGGGAAAAAACAGCACGGGCGCGCGCGCGTCGATACAGACGGCGGCGGCGGCGGCGGCGGCGGAGGAGGAGGAGACGAGGGAGGAGGAAGCAACTCACAGCGGCGACGCCACCACCGACGATCACGTACTTGAAGCTCTTCTCCGCCATTGATGGGGAAACGAGGATCGATATCGATGGGAGGATCGAGAAGAAGATAGAGCAGATGAGAGTGAGAGAAATATAAAATTGCAGGAAAATCGTGACTTCGTCGGACGCATATATATAGGGCGACTGGCGGCCCTCTGATTGGCTGTCCCCCGTGGGAAATCGGACAGTGTGAACGGGATCCTCGCCACGTGGCGGGCCAGCAGCCGTCCGTCGCTCGCCGGGGGGCGCGATCGCCATGGCGGGCCAGCAGCCGTCCGTCGCTCGCCGGGGGGCGCGATCGCCACGACATCGCCGTGATTGGTTGACCTTGAATTATGTTCGGACGATCGGTTGTCTAGTGTTGATTGGATTTGCTTTTTTTTTTTTTTTTTTTTTTTTTTTTTTTTGGTAAGGAGGATTTGCTTTTATTAGTTGAAAGGAAATGAAAAAAAATAGGAAAAGGATGAGAACCGATGAGCTATTTTAACTGCCCTTTTGGACCGGAAGAGTTTTAGACCGATGAAGGAATGTTGGATTTTTATTTTATTTTTAGCAGGTGAGATGCTTTCATTTTCAATTTTTTTTTTGGAAAATTTAAAAATGAGGAAGTACGACAAAACCTTTCTCTCACGTTCAAAATATAACTATTTAATCATCACAAAACTAAGTTTGTCACCACGACCATACTAAGATACGAAGATCGCGACATCTTTTGACATAATATATGAGACACGAGCTGCTTGGAAGTTTGTTCACAAAATGGTCCAAACGTGCAATCTAATCAAAGACAATAGGTGGATGGACTTACTACGGAAATTTGATACGATTGCAAGTATCAAACCTATTAAAGGAAGCATCGTATCTTCAATGATCATGTTGCCCTTTCTACATCATGGAAGTATTTTGTCTTCTCATCCATTATAGAAGGGTGGATCAAATGTTTTGAGTGTATAAGATTTTCCTAGTCAGGTCACTAATGATGACATGTCACAGAACCTAACTAGAGTTAATCGAATTTCTTGACTCGTCAAACCTCTGAAGATGATATCATCTGCAAATTCTTAGCAAATTTTCTTTTTTCGTCCTGGCCTTTTACCCATATCAAGTTCATTATCAAGATCTATTTTCAATTTCCTTCCTAATTTAATCATGTTAATCTAGTATGTTTTATAAGATATCTCAAGGACTTGATTATTAAAGACTAATTCCCTACTAATTTCACGAACCCGCAATCAATAGAGAGGATACCCTAAGGTCGATCTTTTGAACCCGAGACTACGATACCGCATGCAAAATCTCGGTAAAATTAACGGCGCTCGAACTGAATGATCGGCTCTAACATGTTCTAACAAATGGCCAATAAGATTGTCAGTAAATTTTCTCCAAACATAAGATCATGAGAGGGTCGACTCGACCGGAGTTTCTTACTATGTTCTTAATAGGACTTCAGTCGACCTTCCACTCGAGAATGGCGACGAGGATGTATCGTTTCGCAAAGGAAGGACAGGTACAATGGGAAATCAAGTCGATGCCAAGATTTTTGGGTTGACAGCTTCAACACCAGAAACTTCGAAACGTAAGCGTCAACATCATCATGACGTCATTGCTGATCCCGAAGATCGTCTGCTCTACATTGCTAGAAAGAACGAACACGTCAAGGTTCAGCGAGCCGTATATACATGTTGATTTATTTCGTTAAATGGTGTCGTCGTCCACGTTATGTTCAGGAATTTTGGGAGTTCAATATTTATACTGTTTTCGTTTCTTGATTTAGATATTAAAATCGTCCATTTGAATTCTACGAACCATTTATCTTTCTTCTCAAAACTCAAATGTGCCGGTTGCCAATTCAAATACGACAAAGCGATACAGGGGATCTTGCTCTGTTCACACGTGTGATGTGGACTACCAATTTCAAAGGATTTCTACTTTTAAATTTTTTTGGGGAAACTATTGTCATAGGTTGTTGTCCCCTTCTCCAAACCTGGGAATCAATTTGATTATGTAACAAGTATTTGCTAACGAGATGCTATGAAGGCTGGTTGGTAAAAGACTAACGAGAATCATTTTATAGATTAGAACTTTCGAGAGCATTATGGAACGTCCCTAGTTGCTAGGGATGTTAAAAATACTCAAATCAATCTACAAAATAAAGAAATAAACTTTTTTGATTCAAGTCATGTAATAAGTAAAGAAATTTGAGTAATTTGATGGTTTGGTTCGATTTAAGCCGGATTACAGGTTTCCTCTTCTTCTTTTTGGGTTCTCCCCCCTCACTCTCGTCATTCATCGATTGTTCTCTCTCTCTTTCCATGTTCTTCTTTATTCTGTCTTTCTCTTGCTCGCGCTCTCTTATCTTCATTTCTCTCTTTGATGGACCCTCAGCAAAATCCCCGCACCGTCACTCTTCACTCACTACTCTCTCTCAATTTTCTCCCTTCCTCTTCCCTCGCACTCTCTTTCCATTATTTTCCCTTCTTCTCGATCCCTTCACGTGCACACTATCCTCCTCACTCTTGTGAAATGCTCTCTCTCTCTCTCTCCCTCTCCCCCCTACCTTATTATCTATTTTCCTCTCTCTTCATCTATCTCTTTCATGGACTCTTGACGAGACCCATATATTTTCTGTTTTATTCCCTTTGTCTTCCTCTTCCCTTGCAGTCTCTTGCCCTTTTTCTTCTTCTTCCCTTCGTACAATCTCTCATTCTCCTCACTCTTATTGTTCACTCGCTGCTCTCCCTCACTCCACTCCTCCGCCCCCCCCACCCTCAAGTGCCTCTCTCTTTCCTCTCTCTCTTCATCTCACTCTTTTATAGACTTTCAATGAAATCTACACTTTTACTATTTACTTACTGCTCTCCTCTCTCTTTCCCTATTTTGCTTTATTCTCTATGTTGTCCTCTTTGCTCGCATTCTCTTTCCCTTTTTTGCAATTTTTTTTTTTTTTTTTTTTTTGCTTCTGCTTCTTCCCTTCACGCACTCTATATATCCACATTTTTGTTGTTCACTCGCTGCTCTCCTCTCACTCACTCCGTCTCCCCCACTCTCTCTTCTCTCGCTTTTTCTCTCTTCATCTCTCTCTCTCTCTCTCATGGATCCTTGATGAAACCCTTGCACTTTTACTGTCCACTCATTGCTATCCTCTCACTCACCTCTCATTATCTCTCTCTTTTCTACTTTATTTTCTCTCTTCCTCCTCCCTCGCACTCTTTTCCATTTTTTATGCTCTCATTTTTTCTTATTCTTCTTCCCTTCGACACAATCTCTCTCCCTCTCCTCAGTCTCTCTCTCTCTCTCCACTTACTGCTTTGTTCTCTTTCTTTCTCTTCTCTTGCACTCTTTATCTTTATCTATCCGTGTCATGTCATCTCTTTCTCTCCTTTATTTTGCTTTATTCTTTTTCTTCCTCTTCCCTCGCACTCTCTCCTTTTCTACTCTTTTGTGGGCTTCTTCTTCTTCTTCTTCTTCATCCTCTTCCCTTCTCAAACACACTCTTTCTCCCCTCACTCTCACTATTATCCCTCTCTCTCTCTCTCTCTCTCTTCCTCTTCCCTTGCACTTTCTATTTTCATCTCACACTTTCATGGACCTCGATGAAGCCCAAGCACTCTTGTTGTTCACTCATCACTCTCATCTCTCTCTCTCTCTCTCTCTCTCTCTATTCAAACTTACCCCCTCTTCCACTTCCCTGACACTCTCTTTCCTTTTTTTGCTTTTTTCTTCATCTTCTCTCTCTACCTCTCCTTTTTTTCTCTCTTCCTCTCCCCTCGCACTCTCTATCTTCATCTCTTTTTCATGGACTCCTACCGAAACTTTCACTCTTATTGTTCCCTCAGTGCTTTCCTCTCACACTTTCTCCTTTTTTGCATTATTCTCTTTCTTCCTTTCCCTCGCACTCTGTTTCCCTTTTCTGCTTTTTTTTGCTTCTTCCACTTCTCTTCGCACACTCTCTCTCTCCCCTCACTCTCACTGTTCACTCACTACTCTCTCTCTCTCTCTCCCCCCCTTGACGAAACCTTCGTTCTATCAATGACACAAAGGTCCATGAGGTTGGGTTCTTCGCTCCTCTGCCGCGTCCTCCCTCCCTATCCCCTCCATCTCCCCTTTGGCAACTCCCTCTCTTCAGTCATGATTTCCCCTTCGTGCCACCACTCCGACAACCTCAGCCTCCTCTGCTCCATCCCCTACCGCTGCCACCTCATACTTGGGGAAGTTCACAGTTACGGTGGGGCACAATGACGAACTAGGCCTTGACATTGGCCATGTCGCTAGGTTGGCTCCAGAATGAGAGGACGATGGCGAGCAATGTGCGAACGAACGGGACCACCATGTCCGTCGTCACAATGTCTCCTAGTATTACTGGCATGTAAGTTGCTTATTGTGAATAGAGGAAGTGGACAATAGATTTCGAACGGACCGAGACGTGAGAGCAAGCAAGGACAACAGACATAGAGTTGGTCTTGGCATATGACGTAAAGGTGGGAAGCCAATCCCAGGCCCTACTTTGAGGGACGAACGTATGGGAAGCCAAGCCCAACCTTCCTGTTGTGACGTCCCAATTGCAACTTACGAGAAATGGTTATAAATTCGGTGTGCTGGTCTCAAGGATAAGCCATGGATCATTCTAGGATTCGGCCATATGCTGATGGATCAATCAAAGGAATGGTCATGCACCAATCCTATGACCATGATCATGGACTTGAGCAATTCGGTCGATGGATAACTACGTGACCATTCACGGCCACTACAAATCAATCAACAATCATGGGTCGATCCAAATGGTCATGCGCCTGTCACGAGTGATTTCGTTCGATCATGCACCGGTCGTGGATGACCATGATTCAACTTGATGCGATCATGTGTCGGGCATAAATATGACTGATCTCGAACGGTCACATGGCAATAGAGAGTTAGCCTGGATGAAGCCTACGGCTAGTCTAGGATTCAATCTAATCGACCAAAGTCTATCTAAGGGTCGGTCATTAAGCCCACGCCTTATGCCAACAAATTAGCCAAGAAAGGCAACTTGGCCTACGACAACTATATCAAGGGAGACTTAAGCTCCGTTTGGTTCAACATTCCCAATGGGCTTTCAGCCCTAAAAGCCCATTGGAAAAAAAATTTGGTATTTGGTTTAGCATTTGGAGATGTCCTTGGCCAAATGCTGACATTTGAAATGCTGAAAGCCCAAAGCAGGTGGACCTGCTTTGGGCATTCAGCATTTGCGGAATGCCAGTCCTCTTATTAATGAATTTATTTTTTCCGAACATATATGACCATGTTTATTATCATGAAATGACTCTTTCTAGTCAAATTTGTATGAGAGAAACTTGGTTTTATTTTTTTTAATGAGGACCTCCCTTTTTATATGTGACGCTTACTCAAAAAAATTAGCATCCACAATCAGTCACTTCAACATTCACCGAATACCTTCTTCTTCTTTTTTTGTCATTTTTATCTTTTGACAATCAATAGTCCAACTTTTTATCAATACACTAGAATGATCATTAATTAATGAAGATAATTAATACTACAATAATTAAAAATAAATTATTCAAAGTTGAAAACAAACCTAAAAGAACCATAGGCCAAAAGTTAAGCTTTGCACCTAATCTATAATCAAATTCTTTTAATATACTTTTTAAATAAATTTACTGATATATATCTTTTACATTACTCTCGACATGAAAATGTAAAAGGTTATATAGTCATTGTTTCTTTTCTGCAATTTAAAAAATACTAAAACTAAAAAACTTAATTTGGTCACACTAAAGGGCTTTTCAAATATATGTTTATCAAACAGTCTAGCATTTCGAAAAACCCATTTACCTCAAAGGTATTTGCATTTTCTTAAGGGCATTTCCCCAAAGCCGAACCAAACAGGCCCTTAGCCACAAACCTCAAGTGTGTTGAAATGGTCTTCTCTTTTATAGCCTCCTTCAATCTATCTGTTGAAGGTGGATTGGAGAAATAGGCAGTCATTAGGTTACCGTTGAGCTACTATCCGTGGATGAAACTACCCATGTGGCTTTTTTCCTTGAACCTTTGCAAACTACCTAAAAGTAACAACCGCTATTATCTTCTCGCTATAATCTCTTACAAACCTATCAAACAACCTAGCTACCTGACTATATGTTTCATCTATCCAAATCTAAGAGCACAATGGCTAGTTTACTAACCGATAAACATCATCAAATGTATATGGTTGTCACAGCACCATAAACCTGGTCTTTACAACTTTGACACTAACATTGTCAACCGCTAATCTTTTAGGTCCATTGGTACTATTTACAAAAAAACCATATCAAGGCATTTTGCAAACTTCTTTCCAATGATTCATACCATGGATGTTACATGGTCATCTCGTATACATCATAGTAAGTATTATACTAAAGATAGTTTGGACATCATCAAAATCATTTGGAGGCGTTTCTCCAACAGTCCTAAACCTTTCAATTTTGCAAATTGAGTCCTAAACTTTTTCACTTTTTGTCAATTGAATACATCTAGTCAATTTTGATTAGAATTCATTTATGAGGAGACTAGGTGCATCACATGGCACAATCGGTATTGATATAGATAATTTTCAAATAATTATTTGAATATTATGTTTTTTTTTTTCCTTTTCTTTTTTTTTTTTTTTTTTGGTTTTGGAGAGGGCCGGCGAGGGTGGCCAGCAAACCCTTGCCAGCTACGGGCAAGGGTGCCACACTACTCACTAGCTTTAGGCGAAGGCCGTGACACCCTCTCTAGATTTGGCCAAGTGAAAGCTTGGCAACCCTTACCCGTCCAAAAAGAAAAAAAAATTAAAATGTAATGAATTTATTTTAAAAAGTCCACATTAGTATCGGTCATGTGACATGACGTAGCTAGGATTCACATTAGCAAATTTTGATCAAAATTATTGCAATGAACTTAATTAGCAAATTTAAAAAGATTTAGGATTGAGTTGGAAAAAGTGCAATAGGTTTAAAACTTTTTGGACGGTTTTTCTTGTAAACACATGTCCAGAGATTAGGAAATGATCAATGAGTGGGCAGCACAAGTCAAGCTTGTTGCTCAAGCAAGCTCATCACAAAATTACAATATAGAAAATCCCTAGTGGGGTCGGGTTCGGCTTACCCTAAGCTTTCTCGCTATGCCTATGTCCAAACTTGCCCAAAAAGTCTTCAGGTTCTTGTGGTTTGGGTTAGGTTTGACACCCACAAACTACTAAGGGCCTATTTAGGGGGTGCATGACAACTGCTTATTTCTGTTCCAAAAATAATTTTTCTATTCCATAAATAGGTTTGGAATAGAAATCAAAAATATAAATTTTCTACTTCTCTATTTCTAGAACAGAAGTGAGAAATAAAAATGTTTCTCATCGTTCATCAACCGGTCCTTCATTTGTTGCCACTGACAATCGTCCGTCGGTCGCCGGCCTCGAGTTACCGCCGCGGCGCTTATCCTTCCGGTCTCGCCTGTCCATCATCGCTATCCGCCAGTCCACCGCCATCCGAAAGGAAGAAATTTTGTGTCGTTATCAAATGAATTTCTATTTTTAGAGTAGAAATTTTGTGTCATTATCAAACGGTTATTTTTACTTAGAAACTCTTCTAGAAATAGAAATAGAAAAATCTATTTCTGTTGTATAAACTATTTACGGAATAGAATAGTTGTCATGGGTGCCCTAGTAACCATTATATTTCTATGAATAATTTCTACTCATAATTTTTTTTTTATCATGTTCCCTAGAAAAGTTTCTAAACATTTCAAGACATTTAGTAATTATTTAAAATTTATGTTCCCGTGATAGAATTGTGTTTGGTATGATCCTAAAATTCTTTTGTAACTTAAATTTTTTTTTAATTTTAAAATAATTTTATTACATTTTTCTTTTTCTTCTTCTTCTTCTTCCAACGACTAGCTAGACAAGGGTTGACGACCTTGCCGGAGCGTTCCTAACCCCCGGCAAGGCCGAGCCTCATCAACCCAACCCTTACCTTGGCTAGGTTGGGCTTGACCTTGCCAGGCCACCGCAAGGTCAGCCTCGCCTTATTGGTGAAGCTCCAACGACTAGCAAAAGGAAGAAGAAGAAGGAAAAGAAAAGAAGAAAAGAAAAGAGAAAAAAAAGAGAAAAAAAGTGATTTTAATTATAAAATTGTTCCTAGAAGAGCGACTTTTTCATACTCCTTGATTTTAACAAAAAAGTTACAAAACGCTTTTTTATTCTTTTTTGGTTCCATAAAATAAAAAAATAAAATCAGATAGTATTTGGTTGGTTACCAAATAGACTCTAAGCCTATAGTAATGTTTACCGGCGATCGATTGTTGCTAGGCCTGGTGTGAAATTTTCACCCTTTTTCGTTGGGCCTCCTTTCGTCTCATTAAGCTTAGAAGACAAGCCGCCCAAGTCTGATGACATCAAAAGGAGATGGCCCCACCGAAAATTGCTTTTGTTTTTAGGTTAAAAAAAATGTATATGTGGTATTTAAAAACAAAAAATCCCAGCTCCCAAAGCTCAATACATCGGTTTGCCACGGGCTATATACAGTGGACTTCAGGCCAAAGGCGCCACCCAGCGAGGCCTCGGATCAGCGACGGTGATTGGGCTGCCCATGGGCTGTCCTTTTCATTGGGCTGACTTTGCGTGGCCCATTAGGCCCATTAGGCCCACGGCCCATAAAATGCCTATCCAAACTCTACTTCGAAATTAGACCAGGAGAGAATAGAAGTCTCGTATTTTCTGCCCCTTCCCTGAGAAGATCCTTTCTCAAAGGTCTCTATTTTCCTTCTTCGTTCCTCGTTTACCGACTCCCGTGTCAAACAGTCTTGTCGAGGTCAAGCTCACGAGACTTCCTTTGTTTTGCACCGTTTAGTTCAGCCCAGCCCGGCGAGCTCGGGAGAAACCGCGCATCGTCACATACCCAACAAAAAAGTGGAAATTTTGTTAACGAGTCTTGTTAACAAGCAGCACTGGGACAACCATTAAGCATATTTAACAAGAGCCATTTCAATTTTCAAAATGCTGATTACACATCGGGACAAAATCCTAATCATTATAATAACCGATCTCGATTCCGGAAAGGAATCCAAAAAACCATTCTCGAATCATCAGGACCTAACAATTTTTAAGTGCCACCGCGCAAATAAATATGCCGACGAGGACCATTCCGGAGCACCGAAAATCGGCATTAAATTAGGGACGGAGAACATTGACAAGGGTCCAAAAACAGGGCATGAACAGGAGAATGTAAGGGGCATCACGTGTTCGCGATATCATAGGGAACGCAGAATCGCAAAATTCACGCGGAAGGTAAGAACAAAAGTCAACCTCGTCCGTTCCGACCATTTGCCCAACTCCCTTCGTCTGTCGCGCCGAATTGAAATTTTATGTAGTCTCTATCTACAAGTACAGCCTTTTAAATTAAATTCGGATACTAAGACTATTCATATATCCTTTTTTTTTTTTTTTTTTTTATTTCCTCATGCATGTTATTAACTTTGTTATGAATCCTGACTAGTGTAGTCTAATCAAGCCAAGTCTGTCATGAGAATTGAAGATTCAATGTAAACATCGCCATTCCATGAATACAAATGCATTGTTGTGAAGATGCACATCGTAATGCCGTTCTATAAGAGCATATGACCGGAATCTTAGGCATCCTCCATACCTCGCTTGGCTAACTACTTTGTTGATAGTTAGGTGTATTTGGGCCATCACGAGATTGACATGAAGAGATTAATGAGTAGGCTGCTATGAAGAGATTAATGAGTAGGCTGCTTCAACATGGAGATTTGGATGCAAAGATTACTTAATCATCTCGCTCACGAAGTTTAAGCCCTGTCCATCTTTTTGCGGAAAATGAATGTTTATAAAAATATTTTCATAAAAATGATAACTTGTATCATTTACAAAAATAATGAACGGAAAATATTTTCGTCATCTACAAAAAAGATTTAGATATATTTTTTCATCATATAATTATTTTAAATGACATAAGTGGTTATATTTAGGAAAATCTTTTCTAAATAATTCATTTTAGACCTGAAGACATGCTTGAGCAATTGACCCATGGATCATGTATTTCCATTCACTTAAGGAAAGGGTATTGTGGCGGTATGTATCATCACTTGGGTCTTTTTGCACATATTCTCCCATCAAAATCGAGTCAAATCTCATGTTACCCTTGGAAAATTACGCCATAAATTTAGCGGTTCACGCGCTTTGACTATTTTTTGGTGTGCAACGCATATGTAGGACCTATTTCAAGACTAAATTGGTCCTCTCGAGTTGGGCTTGATTTTTGCTAGACCCCACGAAAGCGCCAACTAGATAAAAGAACCCTTTTCAGTATAAGCTTGTTCAGAGCTCAATTCTTAACCTTAGGCCAATTGCCCTCGAAGAGAAATCCTTTCAAAGTAAGCTTTATTTCCAACTATTGATGCAAGCTCTCTCTTACAGTAAATTCACGAGTATATCGAATTGCACAAACCTTTGAATACTCGGGACGTGTTTATTTTGTGAGAGAATAAATAATTTTAATTTTTGAAAACGACATCTTAGATATGCCAAAAAGATAATAAGGCGGAAATACTCTCATCAATGAGCAATTGATGTGTCTCGACTCGAAAAGGGGGGGCATCATCCGAATCTCCTCATAAAGCCTAGTAATTACTATTCGAGATAAAGATGAGGGGATAGAGTGAGATGACAGCTCTCCAAATTGGACACAAGAACCAAAATATATAAGGATAAAAAGAAATTAACTCAGAATAAAAATAAAATAAAGGGGAAGAAATTATGAAAAATGTGAGGGCTAGTGACCAAATCTGTACGACGGGGGCCATGGCACGGGTGGAAGAATCTCGATGGCTCGAGGTGAATTTAGTCTCGTCAATCGATCGCATGGGAAGGTAGATGGAAAATGATCCACGTGATTAGATTGGATGTCCATCTTCTTCACCTTTGACCTTTCAAAAGGCATGTGGACTGTCTCCGGTACTTTTGATGCTTTCGTGGCCATAATTACTGGTTCTTTGCTGTTTGGAGGTTGCGCCGTGGAATCATTCAGCTTCATGCTTTTGAGGTGACCAGTAAAATAATGGAATTTTAGGTGATCGATCACTCGTTTGGGTGATCCATGTTCCACTTGCGTATTACAAAAAGCATAACATCCCATGTTTTATTATAATGCTCGGTACATTTCTCCATCCCTATCAGACATGGCTTATTTAGATAATCGAGATGGATTCAGTTTGCCACATGCAAAAAACCATTTAGGCCATATTTAGTAACTGGCCAAAGAGTAATTGTTTATGTATTTTTTTTATGACCCGAGAGCGTCAAATACGGTCGGCAAACTGAGGGGTAAATCCAGGGCGTGGTCGCCGCCACGAGACCCATGCCACAAGTGAGTCGCGCAATGGAGACGCGGGGTTTCGAATTCCTCCCTCCTCAGTGGCGGAGAAAGCTTTAGCTATCGTGACCACCGCGGGCAATGGTGTAGTTATTTATGTATTTTTGTTCCTCAAAATCAAAAAAGAGAACAAAAATTTGTTTGTTAATGTTTGGTAATTTTTCTATTTTCGAGAATAGATTTGAAACAGATTAGAAAGTAAAAAAAAATGTTAGGTAATTTTTCTATTTTCGAGAATAGATTTGAAACGGATTAGAAAGTAAAAAAAAGAAGAAGAAGTTATTTCTTTATTTTCGAGAACAACTTAAGAATCAAGCAATTTTCCTTTTTTCTTCTTTTCTAAACAAGAGCAGATGATTTCGCCGGCCCATGGCGAGGCTAGGCGAGGCTCGTTAAGCCTCATCAAACCTAGTGCAAATTTGGCAAGGCCGAGCCTAGCCCAGCCACTGCAAGGCCATGACAATGTTGACCTCGCGGTGGCTAGGCAAGTTTGAGCTTTGGCAATGGCTGGCGACTAGTTAGAAGGAGAAGAAGAAGAAGAAAAAAGGGAAAAAGAAAAGAAAAATGTAATGAAATTATTTAAAAATTAAACGAAATTCTAAATTACAAAAAAAATTAAGGGTCATAGTAAATGTATTTATTTCAAGAATACAAATTTTGTTTAGTTACCAAACGCTTTCAAATGCTCAAAAACTCTCCCATGGAATAAAAGCGAAAAAAAAAATATTTTTGAGTAGAAATTGTCATCGGGAATAGAATAGTTATTACTATGACACTTTTAGTAAATATAATCGAGTAAATTGCCATACTTAAAACAGAATTGTGTTTAGTTTTTGTATAATTTTTTTTTAAATATGTATGTAATCAATTAAACGATCTACACGATAGCTCCACCCCTATTGGACAAAAAAAGCAGAATCGGAAGGAAAATTTCGGGGACACAATCGAAGATAGCGCAATGTAATTATATTTGATCTAGAGTAATATAAAAAGAAGCGAGTTTGACATTACAAAATTATTTATAGTGAGATATTTAAAGCTCTAAAATGAGTATTTAAATTTGTGGGAAACACACCACATGTCATTCTCAATTTGATACGATGACCAAAATTTCAATATCGCCTCATTTTGTACTCCTTTCCCCTCGTCGCTTTCGTTCTGCTCCCTAATTTGGATTTTTCCCTATTTTGGCTTCGGGCAAAATTAAAAAAAATAAAAATAAAATAAAAGGGAAAACAGAAAAACTACCCGAGAACTCGTTTAGCGACTTGGGACCCACGAAATATGCAAACCCCGCATGTTTGGTCTCGTTCTGGCAAAATTTTCCGACGACACAACGGAGAAAATATTGGGTGGGTCTTACCCTCCACGTAGGCGTAGAGTAAGACCACTCAGCGATCGACACGTGGCTCCACGTAGGCGACGGCGTCAGACGTTCAAAAGAGATCTTGGGGCCCACCACTCTGACGCCCCTCCATCGTATGCGCTTCTGTCTCTCTCCTCTCTCTTCTCACTCTCTCCGAAATAAATGGCTGGTGGCTTGGCTCGGCTCGGCTCGGTTGGCAGAAGAAAGGACGGATCAGAAGGGTAATAAATGCGCTGCGCTCCCGCTTAAATTTTCCCTCTCCTCACTTGAATTTTTTGGGTTTTGTCTCTCTCTCTCTTCGTCGAAGAGTAGACAGAGAACGAGCTGCACTTCCCTCTTGGCGCATCCACCCCCTCCGCCTCCGCCTCCGCCTCGCTGGTCATCTACCTCTGGCACGTCGCCTCCTCCAAGAGCCCCGCCAGTTGCAGCTGGTTCCCGACCGCCTTCGCCTCCCATTGTGCTCGTGTTGGTCTCTCGGCAATTTCTGGGCCTCCGTCCGATTTCCTCCCTCCGACCGTCCGACGAACTCGTCATCAAGTCCGACTCCGAGCCACCGCTGCTGCCGGAATCCACGCGCTGTTCTGGTGGTCGAAGAAGTCTGTGGAGCCTCGCGAGACCGTCAATCTTTCCCTCGGGCTATTATGCTCTGACGGCGTCGGGCGCCGAGGTATGTTCTTAGTCACGTTCGCGATGGTTCTGTTTCCGGGATGTACGGAATGAATAGGTTCGTGTTCTGTCGCGCAGGATGTCGCGGCGGCGGAGTCGAGGCCGAAGCACATATCGCCCTCGGTTGTTAATTCCATCTCCGAGGTTTCGGCGGATGATTGGGATACGTGTGCTCTTGATGCTACTGGCCCTGAGAAGTATAATCCGTTTCTCTCGCACGGGTTCCTTTCGAGTTTGGAGGAGTCTAATTCTGCTGTGAATGTGAGATTTCGCGTTCTAGCGGTTGAGATTGTCGTTCATCAACGTAATTTTTGCGTTCTTATGAGAGGAAGATTGGATGATTGGTATTTGCTTCATTGATATTGGAGTCCTTGGCATAATTATCCCTTGGTTCCTTCGTGCATAAGCTTTCACTGATAAGTTGGTTGCACACTGTTGCTTGTGGGGTGTCCCTGATGCTTTTACGTCCGACAGCTTGTTGGTCCGATAGGTTTTTGTCTCTAGAGAGATGTCTCTCCTTCTGATGCTCTGATAGACGGGGAAAAAAGAAGTTACTTTTATTTCTGGTGGCTTGTGGCTTGGCTCGGCTCGGCTCGGCTGGCAGAAGAAAGGACGGATCAGAAGGGTAATAAATGCGCTGCGCTCCCGCTTAAATTTTCCCTCTCCTCACTTGAATTTTTTGGGTTTTGTCTCTCTCTCTTCGTCGAAGAGCAGACAGAGAACGAGCTGCACTTCCCTCTCGGCGCATCCACCCCCTCCGCCTCCGCCTCCGCCTCGCTGGTCATCTACCTCTGGCACGTCGCCTCCTCCAAGAGCCCCGCCAGTTGCAGCTGGTTCCCGACCGCCTTCGCCTCCCATTGTGCTCGCGTTGGTCTCTCGGCAATTTCTGGGCCTCCGTCCGATTTCCTCCCTCCGACCGTCCGACGAACTCGTCATCAAGTCCGACTCTGAGCCACCGCCGCCGCCGGAATCCACGCGCTGTTCTGGTGGTCGAAGAAGTCTGTGGAGCCTCGCGAGACCGTCGATCTTTCCCTCGGGCTATTATGCTCTGACGGCGTCGGGCGCCGAGGTATGTTCTTAGTCACGTTCGCGATGGTTCTGTTTCCGGGATGTACGGAATGAATAGGTTCGTGTTACGTCGCGCGGGATGTCGCGGCGGCGGAGTCGAGGCCGAAGCACATATCGCCCTCGGTTGTTAATTCCATCTCCGAGGTTTCGGCGGATGATTGGGATACGTGTGCTCTTGATGCTACTGGCCTTGAGAAGTATAATCCGTTTCTCTCGCACGGGTTCCTTTCGAGTTTGGAGGAGTCTAATTCTGCTGTGAATGTGAGATTTCGCGTTCTAGCGGTTGAGATTGTCGTTCATCAACGTAATTTTTGCGTTCTTATGAGAGGAAGATTGGATGATTGGTATTTGCTTCATTGATATTGGAGTCCTTGGCATAATTATCCATTGGTTCCTTCGTGCATAAGCTTTCACTGATAAGTTGGTTGCACACTGTTGCTTGTGGGGTGTCCCTGATGCTTTTACGTCCGACAGCTTGTTGGTCCGATAGGTTTTTGTCTCTAGAGAGATGTCTCTCCTTCTGATGCTCTGATAGACGGGGAAAAAAGAAGTTACTTTTATTTCTGGTATATGCCGTGGAGTTTCTCTTTGAATGAAGAGGGACTATTGAGTTTTGTAGAATTTGATGTCTACCTAGTGAAGTAGTTTTTTTTAATGGATTGGCACCCTCTCGGTACCTTTAGGTTTTGGCTTCTCTTCCTATTGTTCCTGAACGGAGTTCTTTCAGTTTTACTATGCTGCTAAGCTGAATAGCTTCTCTTGGATACTCCATTGAGCAGTAAGGTCAGTTCTGGAATTCCGGTCGTTGTTGCTCTGTGTGGTAAGAGAGTCTGTAGTTCCCTGCATTTTTTTTTTTCATGGGAATCGGTTTGCTGTCGTAGATGCCTGTGTCTGTTTTTTAGTAAATGCCTGCATTGTCTTAGTTGCTCGAGGAAGCGCGAGCCGAGGATAAATTCAATCGGTTTCTGGTCGAAGAGATGGAGAGCTCGTTTACATATTATTCACTTGAAATGACCATGTATGAAAATTTCCGACTCCAAGATGCAGTAATTTCAAATTTTTCTTCAGGTTTTCCGATTAATGTCAGCATGAAATTCAGCTTTTGATTGTTGGTTTTCGTTTAGTGTGCTTAACTGATTGCATTGGACACGGACATATTGATTGACTTGATTATGTTTGACACTTAATTTGCAGATTAAGCCCCCTTCTACTTCTCCCGTGGATCGCTTTACTCAAGTACTTTTAGTTGGAATTAGAGGTTCAGCTCTTGGGCCACGGTTTGTTGCAGAGGCATTGGCCAAGTGTAAGGAGTGCTACAAGACCAGGAAGATCTTTGTTTCTGTATGTGTTTGCCTTTCTGTACTTGGGCTAACATTTTAGTCTGACAGTCATGGATATTGAGTACACTAAGGATTGCAATTGTGTCTGAAGAATCTATACCGGGTAAATGTGTTGATGCTAAGTGGCAAGCTGGCCGAGGTTGAGTTGCGATAAACTGCTTGTGATGTTAAATTAACAGATTGATCTTTGTTTTCTTGTGATAGGAAGCAAAATGCATGGCTTTTCTATTTATCTGGTTTAATTATGTTGTGATGTTGATGCTTCCTGACCCTTTGCTATTGATTATATAAGGTTTTGTCTTTTCTTCTTGTTAGCTCGATAAGCTTAGTGACACACAATGCCAGCCGGAGTCACAGTTGAAGTTCATCATAAAGGCCTGGCAACGGGTTTTATTACTTAATTCAACTTAAATATGATTTATGTGATTTTCAGTTTGGAATGTAAATACAATTTGTTATATATGTTAAAATCGATGGAGTGTTTTGATTTATTATCGACTGCATACGTGAAACTAAATTGGGCTCCTTTGATGTTTGCGAGATAGTTGAGTGTAGGCGAGTGCTCAAGTGGACATATGCATATAGTTATTATCTACCGAGAATATGATCATGCTAAGAAACAATTTTTTGAGTATTTGCAAGGTTTGTATTGGAGAGTAGGATTGTGGATAGAAAATGGCCATGCATATTTTTGGAATGTGTTATTGCACGTCACATGTAAATATAGACTTCCCAGTAAAATATCTCTATGGTTGTCACCTTATAGGATATTGCTCACTTTAGGCTTGATATGAAGTTGCTTATTTCAAGTGCCAAACTAGATGCAGAGAAGTTCAGTGATTTTTTTCACTCCACCCTGATATTTAGATATGCAGTAAGGTGGTATCCAATTGAAATTCTTCACACCAGTGCACCTGAAGTAGATTACTTGGATGCAGCTATTCAAAGTGTAAATAAGACAAGTGTACTTTTTTTTTTTAATTATTATAAGACAAATGCACTTTGGCCAATCAACTAACACTATTTTACCTCCATATCATTTCAATTTGGGTGCATCTAAAACAGGTTCATTTCCTTTTTATTTTTTTTTGTTTCTGACTTGAATCGCTGCACAATATTGTTAAGCTCTGTCATTTGGAGAATATGTTGGAAAGAATGACAGCATGTATCTGCCTTTTTCTTTTTTTCCATAGGTATAGCGGCATGTATCCATTAGACTAGTTATTGAAGAAAGCATGTATCTGCTGGCCTGTGCTTATGCTTACCAGTCATCCCTTCAAATTATCAAATACTCTGCAAAACCATTTGTTGTCCCTTTCATTTGCTGAGTGGCCATCCCTTATTCTTCTGTTTACTTCTTGTCATTTATTGCTGTCCATCGGATTCTCATCGTGAGAGTATAAAAGTTCACATTTGTAATACAGTTGACCCCAGTCAAGCTACTGGAAGTTGTACTTAGCTTTTTGTTTGTTTCTGCATGTTGGTTGTGCAACCGTTGGATGAATTCATCAGGAATGTAACCTCGAAGAAATCTCCGATGATGATGAACCCCCACCAAAAAGTTCCAAGGATAAAAAATCAAATGGTCCAGACTCTGGAAAAGGACCTGGTCTTTTCTTCAAGATAACTAGCAAGGTTCCTTACAAGACAGTACTGAAAGGTACTTATTCTTTCATGGAGCCACGTGTCGATCGCTGAGTGGTCTTACCTACGCCTACGTGGAGAGTAAGACCCACCCAATATTTTCATCGACAGAACGTGGCTGACGACGACAACCCCCGTGGGCCCCATGCCACCTTATCTCCCTCTCTTTCTTTCTCTCTCCTCCATTTCAGTTAGTCCCCCTCGCTTTCTCTCTCTACTTCTTCCTCTCCCTAGAGTTTAGACCAGTAGCCTAGGTAGCACGGACACGTTGTCCGTGCTTCCGTGTCGTGTCCGACACGTGTCGGAGCGTGTCGGACATGTCGACACGCTCGGACACGGTCGACACGCGGTCAACGCGTGTCAAAAATCCGACACGCGGTCAACGCGTGCCCGACACGTTTCGACACGCGTGTCCGGAAGATGACGGAGGGTGGAAGCGACGGCGAGGGAGTAGAGAGGAGGCCGCGACAGCGAGAGACGGCCGCCACTGTGATGCTGCGACGGATCCGACGAGGTTGCAGCTGCGAGGGAGAAAGGGCCAAAGGCGAGAGGAAGGCGGTCGTGCGGCGAGCGGTGAGAGGCGAGGAGCGGCGAGCGGCGAGCGGCAAGCGGTGAGGAAGGGGGTCGTGTGGCGAGCGGAGAGGAAAGGGGTTTGTGTGGCGTGCGGCGAGCGGCGAGGAATGAGAAGAGGAAGGGTCGTGCAAAGCTAGGGTTTTTGATGGGCCATCCGTATTGGGGAAGGGAAGAGACGGACGGGTTTTTGATGGCCACTGCGTATTGGGGGAGGGGAAGAGACAGGGACAGCCTGTCTGTCAGTGAAGGGGAGGGAAAGAAAAATATATTTGGGGGTGGGGGGAAACGAACGATGGTGGGGAGGGAAAGACAAAAAATTTTGGGGGAAGGGAGGAAATGGACGAGGGAAAGAACTAGAAGAGGGTGGAGTGACTTTAGTGAAAAATTTTTTTAATGGAAAAATAAATAAATGGGATTAAAATATAATTTCGAAAAATAAAAATATTGAATTTGAATTAAATTAATTAAAAATAAAAATATTCATTTAATATATAACGTGTCGAAACGTGTCGGAATTCTCTACCTTTTGAAAAATAACGTGTCGCGTGTCGTGTCGTATCGTGTCGCGTATCGTGTCGCAGTGTCCGTGCTACCTAGCCAGCAGCATCAGGCCGGGGTTTAGTTTAGAGCAAGAACCAGGATTAATCAATTTGCTCTTTGCTCTCCTTTTTTTTTCTCTCTCTTCCTCTTCTCCAGCTCGTGCTCTCTGCTTTTGGAAGCTTTTCCGGGCACCCCATTCGCCCCCTTCCCCTATCTCCGCCGCAGTCCATTTCTTGCTTTCCTGGCGAGGAGAAAAAGCTCGAAACTTGGAGGGTCATGGCGCCGGAAGTTTCGACAAGATGATGCCTGCTCGGGCGTGAGCTGGTGGGTCGTTCGTTCTTGGATCCGTTTCTGTGGGTAAGGAAGCAAAGGTCCGATTTTTTTTTTCTTGCTCTTTTCGGTGACGTGATGATTATGGCGGTTTGCGACTTTTTTTGCTGCCGGGTCTTAGTTTATTGGGTTTCTTGGTGGGGATATTACGACTTTGTGGGTCAAATGGGGTTCGGGACTGTTGTTCTTTTGACGTTTTTAATCGAGTGGGTTTCGTGGGTGTGGGGTTTTTTTGACATGGGAAAAGGTAAAGTGGAGATGGAAAGATCGAATCTGGCTTAGCGTTGGAGACTGATCTGGGAGGAACCTTGGGTTGTTAGGTCAGTTCGGCTTTGAGTACTGAATTGGTTTGAGGTTGTGCGAGCTTCATTTTCCATGAAAGTTATCTACGGCGTTCGAGTCTTATATTCCCCTTCTGCTTCGTATGATATAAAGCAAGCAACTAGATGCGTGTGTCCTCTTGATGATTTGTAGGAGTTTTAAGAGTATGCGCTGTGCCAGAATGTGAAATTTGGTTGGCTGTCACTTTGCTGCTCCGTCGTAGTGAAACTTACTCCATTGTGAACTAATCGGTTTGTTTTTTTGTATTGGCTATCGCAAGACGGAGATTTATATGACACAACTACTTGGCAGGTTTGCCTCGAATTTCTGAAAGCCAAAGAGGGAACGTTGAGTTTCACGTTGTTGATGCGGGTATTTCATTTGGAGGCGCAATATGGAAGATGCTCGTGAAAAAGCTTGGAGAGTTGACAAGGAGAATCAAACCTCGTCATCTAAGTCGCTGGAGCGAGCTTCTTTGGATTCAATGGGAAGTGTGAATCGAAACCAGTCTCTTATACTAAATGTCAAGAGATCAAGAAGCGGCAAAAGATGCATAAAAAGCCGGACTATCCAAGGCTTCTGTAGCCTAGATAATTCGATTCCAAAGCATTTGCTGAGCCTAGATGAGAAGTATCTTCGAAATTGCCTTGAGGCAATACATCTCAGGGCATTGAAGGCAACCTCGTGTAACATCTCTTTGAATTTGAGCGCTCCGATGACGGGCATCTTGTGCAATGGCTTGAATCTGGCTAACGCATTAAATGAGAATGCCAGTGATGTTACCAAGTTTTCTTTTGCTCCCTCTTTGGTAATTGGGGCTGCAGACGGAGATGAGAGCCTTGCTGGCAGTTGGATTTTAGGTTCAATTATGGGGAGTGAAAGCATGCTTAATATAATAAATAGCCCTTTAATGCACCGGGTTGGTGCCCTTGAATGTGGATCTAACTTTAGAAGATCAAACATAGATGTGGGTAAGGATCGATTGTGTCATGACATGAGTTTTTCAAACCAGTTAAGCATCTGTTCATCGCAGAAGCTAGATAAGGAAACACCAATTTCGGGTTCATTTAATTGTGAACCTGAGGCAAAGCACTCGAGATTCTTTTCGATGTCAAGCATGAACTCCATGAGTTCTGAACTATCGATGTCAAGCGTGAACTCCATGAGTTCTGAACTATCTTCTTCTTCGGCCTCCTCATCTTGCTGTTCTTCTCCTGCTGCTTCTGTGTCTCAAGGAATGCTGCATTGCACATGGAACGCAGGCATTCCACATTTTGTTTTCTCTTTGGGTGACCAGACAGAACTGTATGTAGCTGATCTCGCAAAGGTTTCGTCTGCTTCAGAGACACCAGGTTGTATGTATTCTTTCTATTCCAAAACTCAAGAAGGAAAATGCGGTCCGTCATTGGGAGAACCCCGTCGTTGGTACATTGAAGGTATCAAGGCGAGTCATTTGTCGTTAGAACGATTCAAAGATCAATGAGACTGATTTCGTTCTATATGGTTGTGAAAATTATGCGGGAGGTGGAGAGACACGTACTTGAAGCTCTTCTCCGCCATTGATGAGGAACCGAGGATCGACCGATGGGAGGATTGAGAAGAAGCGAGAGCAGATGAGTGTGAGAGAAATATAAAATTGCAGGAAAATCGTGATGTCGTCGGGCACATATATATAGCGCGACTGGCGGCCCTCTGATTAGTTGACCCTTGTGGGAAATCAGACAGTGTGAACGGAATCCGCGCCACGTGGCGGGCCAGCAGCCGTCCGTAGCTCCCCCGGGGGGCGCGATCGCCACGACATCGCCGCGATTGGTTGACCTTGAATTATGTTCGGACCATCGGTTGTGTTGATTGAATTTGCTTTTAGGGCGCGTTTGGTAACGATTACGTTGGGAGTAGATTCGATCGAACTGATTTTTTTTTTATTCTATTTCCAATAACTGATTCTAAGCATTTTAAGCCATTTGGTAACTGTTTAAAATTTCTGATTCTGGAATAAATTGCGTTTGGTACCGTGCTTTCATTAATTCTGTTCCAAATCAATTTCTTTTCATTTTTAAATAATTTTTTTTACTTTTTTTCCTTTTTTCCTTTTTTCATTTTTTTTTCATTTTTCATTTTTTTCCTTTTTTTTTTCTTTTTTTTTTTTTTTCCTTTTTCTCATCATCTTCTTCTTCTTGTGACCGGTGACCTCACCGGAGTGTCGCCGGCCCTCAGTGAGGCTGACCCTCGTTGGCCGAGCCTCGCTGGCAACTGGGCAAGACTTGCCTAGCCCCGCCGGTGGCCAGGCTGACTTCATCGGGGCTGGGCGAGGCCTGCCAAGCCACTGGTGGGGCTGGGCGAGCCTCGCCTGGCCACTGATGGGGCTGGGTGTCGCGAGGCTTGCCTAGCCCTTGCCCAACCCCGGTAAGGCTCGGCCTTGCCAGTGGCTGGGCTTGCCTCCGGTGAGCTCGCCGGACGGTGGCCCGGTAATGACGGCGGCGGGCGATGTGGGCGGGCGGTCGCGAGATGGCCGAAGGGAAGGAGAAGATTTCTTGATTTTGATTTTCAAATTCGTTCCCGGAACAAAAATCAACTTTTTTTGGTTCTTGATTCTATTCTCAATCTGTTCCCGGGAATAAAAATTTTACCAAACGCGATTCTAGACCCAAACTGATTCTGGGAACAAAGAATCATAATTTGGCCCTGTTTGGATGGTTACCAAACAAGGCCTTATTGGCTGAAAGGAAATGAAAAAAAGAATAGGAAAAGGATGAGAACCGATGAGCTCTTTTAACTGCCCTTTTGGACCGGAAGAGTTTTAGACCGATGAAGGAATGTTGGATTTTTATTTTATTTTTAGCAGGTGAGATGCTTTCATTTTCAATTTTTTTTTTTGGAAAATTTAAAAATGAGGAAGTACGACAAAACCTTTCTCTCACATTCGAAATATAACTATTTAATAATCACAAAACTAAGCTTGTCACCATAGCCGTATTATAATACGAGAAATCGCGATATCTTTCAACATAATATAGCGAATATCTGAGATACGGGCTACTTTGAAGTTTGTTCACGAAATGGTCTGAACGTGCAGTCTGATCAAAGACAATAGGTGGATGGATTTACTACGGTTGCAAGTATCCAGCCTATTAAAGGAAGCATCGTATCTTCAATGATCATGTTGCCTTTTCTACATCATGAAAGTATTTTGTCTTCTCATCCATTATAGAAGGGTGGATCAAATGTTTTGAACGTATAAGATTTTCCTGGTCGGGTCACTAATGATGACATGTCACATCTAATTAGAGTTAATCGGATTTCTTGACTTGTCAAACCTCTAAAGAGGACATCATCCTCAAACTCTTAGCAAATTTTCTTTTTCGTCCTAGCCTTTTGCCACATCAAGTTCATTATTGAGATCTATTTTGAACTTCCTTCCTAATTTAATCATGTTAATCTAGTACGTTTCATAGGATAGCTCGAGGACTTGATAATTAAAGACCGATACCCTACTAATTTCACGAACCCGCAATCGATGGGCTCTGCGGCGGCGGTCGTCGGTGACAGTCGGCGGCGGCGGCTGGCGACGGGCGGCGGGCGGTGGCGTGCGGTGGCGTCCGACGGTTGGCGATTTGTGAGCAAGAATAAAAAATGAATAAATACAAAAAAGAAATTGTTGCGTTACCAAATGCATTTCTATTCTTTTTCTATTCCAAGAGTAAAAATTTTGTGTAGTTATCAAATGGGTTATTTTACTTAGAAATTGTTCCCCGGAACAGAAATAGAAAAGAATTATTTCTGAAAACAAACTCTTCCCCAAAATAGAAGCATTGTCATGCGTAGCCGATGAGCTAGATAATAGCCTATAATATTTATTGCACGTCTCTCGGGATTTTTCCCGACCCATTTCGGGCTCCAATTAGGCAATACGGGTCTAAGTTGGATTTATTGCAATTATTTAATAATTATTTATTTTCCGAAAATTCACCCGGGATTGCCGGTGACCAGAATTTCGCGTTGATTGCCGTTGTGTAGTTCGTTTATTTATTTGAGCTCTATGTTGTGTGGAATTGAATTAATTGTGATATTTTAGGAATTTATCCTAAATTGAGTGAAATTGAATGGTTGATTGGTAGATGGCCGATGATGGTTATTTAGCATTAATGATGCTTTGATGAGTTGTAAAGTGGAGAGAATCATGAGAGTAAATTAGGAATACTCTTGGCTGAGATCAATCAGGTATGATGTAATGGACATACGTGGTTTAGTGATTAAGGATATCACTAGCGAAAACGGCGCCTTAAAGAACACATGATTGCTATCTATTACATGCATCATTATGGACATACGTGGTTCGATGATTAAGGATATCACTAGAGAAAACGGCGCCTTAAAGAACGCACGATTGCTGTCTATTACATGCATCATTATTAACATACGTGGTTCGGTGATTAAGGATATCATTGGCGAAAATGACACCTTAAAAAATGCACGATTATTGTCTATTACATACATCACTTTGGCGAAAATGGCACCCTAGAAAAGACACGTGATTCTGTGATTGAGGACATCACTGATTAAAATGGCGCCTTAAAGAATGCACGGGGTCGGTAATGGTATGTCATTTGGCGAAAATGGCACCCGAGAGAGCACATGTGATTTAGTGATTGGAAATAACCTAGAGATGGTTCGACTGATATGTAATCAACTAAGTCAATTGATCAATGATTTGATCTGATTGTCGTGAATTGATTAATTGTTTGATGTAATATATGAGGCATATATGTATAACCTTGAATTGTAGGTTGGGACTGATGTCAAGGTAAGTCTTCTGACTCGTGCTATGCTTAGGCAACCTTGTGGCGTATTGGTTTCCTAATTGAGTCTTAGTAGGGTAGAACTTGCTGAGATATAGTCTCAATGGTTATTGTACAACCATTTCAAGCTCCTAGATGGCAACACCGGTACCTCCCCCTCCTCCAGAATAGTTTGTCATTCCAGTGGATATCACCGAGAAAGAAACTCACTTCCACGTTCATCCTCATCTAGAAGGGCTGGAGCATGTATTGATTGAGTTAATGTGTGGGTTGATGTCGGCCAGGACGACCTAGTACCCCATGAGTATCGATCTTGGTATCACTACTATCATGATGGACAGAAAATAGGTCACATCCCTTAAGAGAATATACCTTACCCCATCTTGGAGAAAGCTTTTGGTGAGGGGACGACAGACCCCGATGGTGGAGGTGTAGATGATGCCAGAGATCCTGTGCCCGGGAGTGAGCCGACTTCACCTGTATACACCATAGAGGATGAAAACTTTGAGATAGAGAAAGGTGAGATCGTGGAGCAAGAAGTGGAAGGTCCGAAGGAAGACAAGGAGTGGGGAATAGTTGAGGAGGAGCCGGTAGAGGATGAACTTGAAGAGGACGAGGAGTTGGAAGAAAACGAGCTTAGTGAAGAGGAATCGGAGATGGATGACCTCGAGGAGGATCCTAAGTACGATCTGGATGAGGACTAAGATCCCATCCCGTTTTGCAAACTTTGGGTTTTGATCGGATATACAGTAGATCAGACTTGTAAATAGTATTATATTATACTATAGTTTGTCTTGTATAAAAGTGTAGTTATGTGTTTTCATGTTGTGAAAATTATGGTCTACTTTTCTATCCCATTGTTTCATTGTCTGGGGATTTATAACTACTTCCGCATGTACTAATTAAAATGAAATGGTCGACGATATATAGTATTGGGATATCGCATTCTAAAATCGATCGAGCAGAAGGATGTGTGCGTACCCGAGGATCGGGGCGTGACATGAGTTGCTTGGTAGTTCTGGCTATGAAACAACGCATGTCTCTTAATCATCCATTGGGCAGCTTAATCAGTGTGTTTTGTCCAACATCCCGGGCTTATGTTGAAGCAAGAATATAGATCTAGTTGTAGTTTCACTCCTTTTTTCTGCTATCGAGCTTGTAGCAAGCAAGCCTGTTAGAGATGTATATCCTGTACCTCACTTAGGACATACATTATGGATTCCTGCTAAAACTACGTCATCCTTTTTTCCTAGCCCTGCCTGTCCTCCTGTTGGTATTTAAGTGGTTCTATAAAAAGCCAGCGAATAAGCTAGTTCAAGCAAGTCAGTTACTGAGTATAAGGCATGCTAGAATAAAGGCTAGGGCCTAACAATTTTAATACTCTTAATAGCTAGTTAAGAGTATACTAGGAATTCTAACAATCCCATTAATAGGATGTCTCTCAGTCCTCCCAGTCATAAGAGTTCTCCAGGGCGCGTATAAGAGTGATAACGGGCATAACATGCTCACGGCCTAAAGCGCTATTCTTACCTGTTGCCTTCCAAATGAGCTAAAGCTAATTATAGGTCAAGCCTTAAAGCGAGTGCAGTAAGGTAGCTTTACCCTCCAGCTAGTACTAAAAGCTAGTCTTTCGCCATTGCTTTTCTTTCTGCTACCTTTTACTCTTTTGACTTCCTTTGATGAGAGCGTTACGCTTCCCCCTCTTGGCTTTATCCAGTAGGTGGGAAAAGTGAGTGCAAAGACTTTCTCATATGCGAGTACACCTTCCCCATCCCCATTCAAGTATTACCCAGTAGAGGTAAGAGGACTGCTATCATCAATAACTAATTAGGCTAAGCCCTAGACGTGAACCTAGGAAAAAGAAGAGTGATTTTGCCAGGGGAAGGCAAAAAAATCCCTCCTTTTTTAAGGCACTTTTCAACTCAAGCTCTTTGGTTTCCTTTTTTCTTAAAAGAAACTCCTTATTAAAAACTTGCTTTCTATTGGAATACCCCTGCTCTCTCACCAGTTTTTAGCTTGACCTTTTTACGCCTTCCTCCTTGTTGCCTTATTTGGATTAAGCGACTTTGATGAGAATTCTCAAAGTCTCTCCAATGCGTATTGCAATAAGGAATCTCTCACTAAAATATTAAGCCCTGCTAACTTTACTAAGAGGGACGAATAGTTCATTTACTTGAAAAAGAGGCTTGCTCATTTGACTTCTTGCTTGCCTTCAAAAGGCTAATTCCTTTGTTTGCTCACATGAAAAGTGAAAAAACTTACTCACAGGATGTAACAAAATTCACATCGAGAGGGGCTTACCCTAGAAATAAAGCTAGATACTTCCTTGCTGGTAATGCAACTCCATGAGCTTATCTTACCAATGCAACTTGATCTAAGGCAGAAGGAATGGACCTAGATGCGCTTAGAACTAAAACTGAAACTGGCACTCTGGCAGAAGGATTGAAAATGCCTTACAGAGAAGGGGTTGGTGGGGAACTCATCGAGATATGCTTAAACTAGCTTAGGATACGCTTAACTGGAGAGTACTTCCATTGGTTCGAAAAGAGAAAGAATTGGTTCATAATAATCAAATGCAATCCAGGAGCTGTGAAATCATAGGGTCTTTGCAAGATGCTTATAACAAGAAGGATTGTTCCCAACGGGGCTATCGATCTCATTATAGAGGGAAAGAGAAAGTTATGCCAATTTTCCCGAGGAGAGGGATGAACATTCAATAGAAAAGCCAAAAAGATAAAGTGGTGAGAAGATAAGGAGGCAGATGCTCCATTTTTCTTATCTATATAAGATGCTTTAAATATTTTTGCTACAGATTAGATGGAAGGAGGAAAGACAGGCACTCTAGATCTCTAGACATAAGGAGAAGAGGGACTGACATACTGTTTTGCCTAAAAGACTTAAAAGCTTTCAAGTACAAAGGCAGGGACAGACTGGTGAGAATTTTTTTTTTTTTTGGTCGATAAAGACTGGTGAGAATGAAACTAGGAAATACTTAATAAATTTGGGGCACTCCTACTAGTTGTAAGAAAAGAAATCTGTACTAGGTAAAGAGAAAGCTCTCCACTCCGACCATGGGAAAAGAGAGATCCAATCTTACACACATATCCATAAACATCTATCCTTCCGCCATAAGGCATAAAGAAAGAAAGCGACTCCAACTTCATTTTCAAGTGCTGGAACCTACTCTGGACCGTACCATATTGGCTTACTTAGGAATGCATGATTGGCAACTACTCCTGAATTCGGACTAGGAGCAACTACATTGGCTGGGGGGCAATTCAAAAAGGCTTAGAGAAAGACTGCAACTACTGACGTTCCTATTCCACGTATTGGCTGGACTTTATTCAACTGACAGCAACTCTAACTTCCACAAGATCTCTAGATGGTTAGAAAGTAGCATTAGCTGTCTGAGATGTAACATAAGTCCCACCGAGAACTCAAAATGTCTTTCCCGCTGCTCTATCCATTTACACACTACTGGGGACTACAACTAGATACCCCTCTTTACCGGCACTGATCTAGAAGCTTGGGAACTCAAACTCAAAACGAATTGAATCCCTCTCAATGATCTATTATTTGACAATATAAATAAGTTTCGTAATTTAATTCCTCTAACTATCCATTTTTCTCTTTCCCTTGCCAACGTGCTTAGTCATATTTGCACTTGTGGGAACTACCCTAACTTGAAACTGTTGAGGTGAGGAAGGTACACCTATGCTTAACACTCCAACCTTTAGAACTGCAATCAATCTGCGAGTCTTTATAATCTTAACTGTTAATACTTAATACTAAGCCATAATACTTAATACTAAGCCGAATATGTGGACTGAGTGGCTAACTATTCTAGGAGTGGGGTTATTCTTTGTATCGAGAAAATCTTTTGTTAATCGTTATCTCCACGGGCATGGGTTCTAGGTAAAGAAGACTATATTTTCGGCTCGAAGGAAGATGACTCCGATTACTTTCCTTAGAAAGCTTTCCGTAGCCGTAGAGATAAGCGAACTTAGAAGACCCTTGTATTGTTGCTTGGATAGCAAGCTTCTAAGTTTTTCTCCTTTACCATATGAATTTTCTTCTAGAATGAATCAGTTGTAAAGACCAGCTACCGAAGAGGGGCTGGTTCTCTTTCTTGATAGCATGGCTTTCACGCTCACCGGTCTGGAAAGAATCAAACTGATGCATTCCCTCTGCTATCTTATCTTGAATCAATAATAGCCTCTTTTTTTAGGAATTCCTGTGAAGGGATGTTGATATCGACGAGTATGAGGATCCGCTGTCATGATTTAGCCGACCTGCTCAAGAATCACATGAGTAAGGTAAATTCCTTGCTTATTTTTATACTCTTCGTGACCGAGGGACAATGGAATGAATGGCTCACTTTCACTCACTTGAGAAAGGGATAAAGACTAACTAAGAATATCATTGAGAGGAAAGGAAGGGATTTCTTAATAGTTAAAGAGGGGTCTTCGAGAAGAAACCGATTGCCTTGAAGCAAGTAACTTTACTTCAAGCTAGGTAAGGGAAGTGTGGAATTGAGACAGTGAAGGTAAGGAAATTAAATTGTTAATTTAATGTCCCAGTAGGGTAGGGTTTAACATTATATAAGGGTCAGGGAAAGCGAAAGAACGCCTATACACCTCCTTTACTTACTTTTGTTGAAAGCGATAGGCTAGGCACCTGTTAAAAGAAAAAGAAATATCCCTAATAGCGAAAAAGGCGCAAATAGTTTATTCGAGAACATCTGTGCCAGGACAAGGCGGAAGCAAAGGCAAAAAGACTAGCATCGGATTTGTCTACTTCTCTTCCTCACTTTCACACTGAAGCTTGAAAGGAAAACTCCATTCTTTTTCACGCTTCTATGACAGCAAGAAGGGAAAGGAGCCCCTACTGGCTAATATCTGCTGGTCACGGGTCGAATTAGAGTACTTCAACTTGGAAGCTAAAATCCTACCTTTGATTTTTACGCAAATCTAGTAAAAAAGCTCCCTTGCGGTTTTATAAGATTGCTTGAAATTCCGGGCATTTCACTTCTTCCAAGTATGATATATGGTTGTCGTAAAAGCAAGTTTCGTAATAGAGCTAATGAGATCATGCCCCGGATAATGGTGCATCCCCCTGACCCTTTAGTGCTCTCTTCGCACCTTCGCTTCTTCCCATTTGTGAACCCGGAATCACCGACTTCCTCACGAGACCTTCCCCTTCTCTTTCCTTCTTTTTGTTTTCGATTGAGTTTCGGGTTCTTTCTACGGATTCAAACCAATTATATTTTGATCTAAGACGACCTCCTCTTATAGGACAAATACCCTGGTTTTGTCTGACATTCTATTTACTAAACTCAATAAGCAACCTCGTATTCTTTGATCGGAGATTATGTTGTTTTCACTTCTCTCACTTCGAAGAAGATTATCATAGGTAATAATAGCGGATATCGTATGATTGGTTTGAGGACAGCTAGTTCGGACAAAAGGGTTTGTACCGGTCTAGTGGGCAACAACAAGAACAAGGTTTAGATGTCGGATTGTTGTTATAAGGAATGAACGTTCCAAGAGAGCGAAACCAACCGTGGGACTGGCTGACTCTAAAACTCGACTTACGAGAGATCTAGCACTAGATGGGACTTCCTTTCTCAAGTCCTTTCCTTTTGGCTGCCTTACTTGCTTACTTAGGAATTACTTATTAACTACTCTATAACCTTGTTGCTCTGGCTTCGATTACTTATTAGAACACCTTCCTTACTTTAGCTCTAGAACGAGGTCTCTCCCTATTTTCTAGCGCTGTAGAAGTCTATCCCCTATAACCCAACCTTGTACCCTACCAACCCTGTACCCTTTTGCCATCGTATCCTGGAAGCCCTTCTTTTAGCCAACTCCTTCAGCTTACTTCAATTAGCATGCTGACTTACTTCCTCTAGCTCTATCCACCAGGACGGAGTTTAAGCCTTTCTCTTTTTTACCTGATTCTGCTTGAACTAAAATAGCTCTAGCACAAGGGTAGACCAACTGGCTTGCGGGACTGATGCTAACAAATTGCTCAACTACTCGCTTCCAGTCTTCCGCTCTCTGACTCTAACTCTAGTTCTATGCTTGACTCAAGTGGACTAAAGAGTTTGCTTGAAGGTCTAAGCTACCCAAAAGAAAAGCCAGGGAAACTTCTAGGAAAAGAACTCAACTGCCTGCCCTCCCTCGCTATTAGATGAGAATATGAAAGGAAAATCCAATCCCGAACCGACACCACTCGCGGGACTTGTGGCATATCGACTACTCGTAGGAAGAAGAGGAAACACTAGAAGACTTTCACACCATAGATGACTCGGGCCGGGAGATTCGGAGATTCAAGTTACGTGCTAATCCCTAAAGACTCATTGGATGGAACGGAGTAGCTCTACCATAGGGAGAGGAACGTCGGCTTGCGAGACTACGGCTTCAATTCATACAGCTTACTAGCATTACTTCCGAGTCTCGGGCATACCGAATGAAAGATCGAGATACACACCGGGTCGGCAAGCCGACAGAAAGATTTTGAATTTCGAAACCGAACTTGCTTTGAAGCTATAGTATTTTCTTACCGAGTAGTAGAAAGTTCCACTCTTAAAGAGAAAATAAGATAAGTTAGTGGCTACACAGACTAGATTGACTGCCACTAACGGCTTCCTTCCTTGATTGAAAGTTCCACTCCAAAATTGACAAGTTACATGCTTTATATGAAGTAACCTATCTTCCTGGGAAAGAGAAAACATTGCTTGCTTTAAATCCTGAGTTTTTTTTTTTTTTTCCTTTTTTTGGTGGGGCATTAATTGTAATAATACGATGCCGATACGGTACGCGGGTACGGTAACAGGACAACGTCAGGTTGGTTGTTAAGTTTGGTAACCATACCGACTGTTCAACATTTTGCTTTCCTGGGTATGAAATTAATAATTTTGTCGCTTTTATTTAAAGAAACAGGTCAAAAATTCGGGAGTCATATTGAATAAATTGAAAATTTAGAAATCATGTTTCATATTGAATTAAAGTTCATGAACTATTTATATAATTATCCCTTTTATTTACTATTTATTTTTTCCATATTTATAGATTAGATCTAAGTTCTTACCTAAACATTAGAGTTCACTCAAATATGTCAGGACTATGCCAAAATTGGTGAAATCCACCCCCATCATATGACATGACGTGAATTTGACGCCGTTTTCATTTAAATAATTTGCCTTTCAATTTTTTTCTGTGAGAACGTCACAAAAGTCAAATTTCAAAAGGCAAGATAAACTTTGTTGACCCAATTGAGGGGTGAAATGATTAATGTTCTGCACAAAAAAAAAAAAATGGTAGGAGTATGTATTGTATTGCAATTAGAACTTAGAAATGATTATCCGGATATTATGGGACTTAAGTTTTCATGGTGGAATAAGGCAAATAAAGCGATAGAAGGCAAAACTTCGAATATTAAATATAAGCTTCAAAGTGAGATGCCGAGAGATAAGTAAGTTTCACTGCTGAGAGGAAAATGACTGGACCACTAGCTAAGGCCCTCCAAAAACTACTTAGCGACAAAGGAGGTAGGATAATAAAAACGGTTAGAAGGTTTGCTTAGAAGCAGCAACCTTTAAAAGAGTGCATAAAAACTCATCAATCGAGCACTTTTATATCGAAGATAATTGGGGCTAAGTGATTGGCCGAAACTGTGAAATGTAAAAATGCATCGGTAGGGGAATGTTTTGCCTTAAAGGGAAGCATCCGCAAGAGCAAGGTTGAAAGAAATGGAAGCAAGAGTGTCGGTTTCTATATACATTCTCTTCTGCATGTCCATGGAATTGAGAAGCAGGGTCATAGTTGGAGGACTACCACTTGAGCCAAATTTTTGTAGAAAGGGCTGTTAAAAGGAAAAATTATCAATTCAATCTTATACATAAATGCCAATTCAATTATAAACTTTCCAATTTTGTCAATGTAATCTTATATATTTTCATGAAATTCCAATTTAATCTTTTTGGCTACTTGCCACATCCGAGAGCGCAAACGATCAGCGGACAGTTGCTCCAATGATTGGCGATCCACCAATTAGAGTTCGGGTGGCCGACGCCGACGCGTGGTAATTGGTGGTTTTGTCAGAAGAACTATGTTGATATTTCATGCAAAGGATTAAATTATATTAGAAAAATTTATCAAAAAAAATAAAAATTTATCAAAAAATAATTAACATTTGCACAATAAATTTATAATTGATCAAATAACTATAAAAAAAAAACAATTTTATCCGTGTATGTTAAAATCATTCTTAACTTGTAAGTTTATAAAGCCGATTTGACAAGAAGACATGAATTTGACCAGAAAAATTATGTCTGAGAGCATTACAAACACAATTTCAATGAATATATTACTTCAACTAGAGGAAAAAAGAAATGCATATTCATACCGGTCAAAGTAATTTTCCTCGGGTTGAACTCAGGCAGAAATTTACCAAGAACGTAATTTAATGACCAAATTAAATGAAACTTTAACCCTCCAATTTTGACCATGTGAGCCATCACATGACTTTTGTTGATCAGCAGTTAGAAAAAAATTGACTTTTCTTCTTCTCATACCTTTCAAGATTCTCGAATACATGAACTCCGAAAAGCAAGCTGTTTTTAAGGACGATTTCATGCATTAAGCCAAACCCAACATAGCTCCTGAACTGCAGCTCTTCCTCATCACATCAATGGCGGATGATGTGAAGCTACATGGACTCTGGTCGAGTCCATTCACCCAGAGAGTCATCTGGGCTCTCCAATTGAAGGGTCTGAGCTACGATTACATAGCTGAAGATATCATCTGCAAGAGCGAGTCGCTTGTGCGATACAATCCGGTTCACGAGAAGGTCCCTGTGCTCGTTCATGGCGGGAAACCAGTCGCGGAGTCGATGCTGATCGTTGAGTACATTGATGAGACATGGGCGCAGAATCCGCTTCTTCCTCAAGATGCTCACGAGAGGGCTGTGGTCCGATTCTGGGCTAAGTTCATCGAGGAGAAGGTAAGGATAAAAATGATCGGATGCCATGAACTTAGTCTTCCTATAAGAGTCAGATCTTCAATTTTTTTGTGGTTTCTTTGACGTAAATCCAAGCTGTTCTCTTGATGCAGTCTATACCCATGATGGCTTTCTTTCGTCGCGTCGGAGAAGACCAAGAAAAAGCCGTCGACTTCACCTTGGACACCTTCAAAACAATAGAAGAGAACGGCCTCGGAGGAAACAAGTTCTTCGGAAGCGAGGAGGTATCGCTCGCGGACATCGCCTTGGGATGGATCGTTCACACCCTGCCCGTCATGGAAGATATAATAGGAGTGAAGCTTGTGAAAGCCGAAACGTTCCCACTATTGCACGAATGGATGGAGAACTTCAAGCAAGTTTCAGTCATCAAGTCAAGCCTTCCAGATTATGAGAGAGCCCTGGACTACTTCAGGGCAAAAAGAGAGATGTTCATCAAATTAGGCGAAATGCACTGAAGAAGATCATAGCATCTGAGTTTCTTTCTCGTTGTCGTTTTTCATAGATAAGACTGTAAGGACTCCTGGTGTTCTGGTTGCTTATGAACCCAATAAAGCTAGCCGATTTTTCTGTTATAAATTTGGTTTTTGCATTGGCAAAAGGTACAACAAGGTCTGCTAGTATCGCTCAGACAAACATTTTTTGAATGCGAGAACAAGGTTAGGATTCATTTACATCCAACTAAAGCCGCAGCTACAGGCTACAGGTAAAGATTTAAAAGAACAGAATGTACAAATCCTAAATTACAAGGGATAGAAGCTCTTCAATATTGTCATCATCATCGTCCTTTCCTGCGACTCTTCAGACCTGCGCAGTCCGAACAATACCATTTTCCTTTTGGCACATCTTTTAATCCGACGCAGCCATAATGGAACCACTCTATCTTGCACTACGAAAGAAGAAAGCAGATAAGATATTCTGAATATCACAAGTCTTTCGTGTACTAGATAGTGGATATCTAGCAGGAGGAAGCAAAATTGAAACATAATCAGAAGCTCGAGGCCATACGTCGGGATTGTCGCACGCGACCATTTCTCCGAAGCTAACTTGGTTGCAAAAACAGTACGTGGGCTCATTAGGGTCTATGGGTATATCCAACTCCATACCAGGAGGATTTGTAGAAGCTGCATTAGTGGCTTCTGTTGCTGCTTGAGTAGCCAGGCGAGTGCTGTGCAAGAAAATGGTCATCATAAAGAAGGTCACTTCTCATTGCTGACCATGCCTACCTAGCTCAGACGTGTGCAGATGAAGATTAACCACAAACAATGTTTCTCATAAAGAGATATTGTCAAAGCTATTAAAACACTGCAATAAGTACAACAGATTCATCTGCCAGTGCATTTCCATCTCTTTCCAATCTCAACCTTCATTAGTAGTTGCACCAGATGAGTGCAAAATCAGGAACACAATGGCCGAAAACCGACAGCCAGTTTTCTCACAAAACAAGCATAGGAGACATAAAGGGCATCGTCCTGCAAGAGGCTCCTCGTATGTGAGGTTCAGCAAAGTATTTAGCCCTCGTTGCTTTCTGGCAACAGGCTGGCTGTGTCATGCCTCAAACCCGTGGTCACAATTGGATAACCTTACCATTGCACCAAAGCTCACCCTCACAGACTAGCACGAGAGACGACGTAAGGAAACAAAGTTCCATTTCAACTCATTCAAGTGTTTAGACCGCTTTACAAGGATGAGGTACAACGTACAAGTGTCACTATAGCTGTATTTGGTGAGACAGACTCCGAAGTCTGTGGCAAAGTCAAATTGCTTCAACTTATGCAAATTATGTTCAAGTGAACTACCGACAGTGATTAGTTCTATCTATCCAGTATTCACCAACACCAGTGCAAATCAATATGGAGACATTTGTGCTCCTCTCTCTCTCTCTCTCGTGCTGGTTAGTGTGCATGTGTTGCAGGGGAGCGAGGAGCTTAATAGCAGTCATGAGACAGAAAATGACACAGCATATACCCCACAACTTCTACAGTCAACAAAAAAAAAATTTATATAAAGTAAGGAAAGATACTTCTTGCGTCCTCCTCTACCAGATTCGCTACCCCTGCCAGGCTTCGTAGAAGCATCAACACTGGAACTAGATATCCCCTCCGGAGGAATACTCTCTTTATCTGCAGCCATCAGCAGGTGCATTGAACAGATATTCGGCACAGGACAATAGCAATAAGCATGTGGTTGAAAAAAGTAGATACTTTCAGGTAAAAACCTTGGAAAATGTATTAATAGAAAAGGATGAAACAGGAGCAAGATCAAATTGAAGTACCGCGTCGGAGCTCCTCATTACACTTTTTCAGATATTGATCCAACTGTTGTATGTGTGTATCTACCTGATTTCGGTTGAGCAAATACATGGTCAGCAAGCTCTCAAGGAACAAAAACTTCAAAGAAATTATTTCAGACAAACTCAAAGCCAGACAAAGGGAAATAATAAAATGACTAGATATGATGACTGTTTAGCCAATTAAATACATTCAACTTTGATAAAAGTTGAACAAGTCACAATTAATCTCCAGTTGTGTTTGAAAAACATCACAACGATCAAATCCAACACAACACCATAAACTTGAAAACAAACTATGATAAAATAATAGGTATGCTATGGAGACGGCACTCCTTAGCCATGAAACACTTTTTCTGAATACAGACCTCTCCAAAGCATAATGTGGACTTCATTAACATTTTCACTCACGGTTCATCCTTGCTGCACTCTTTTCATTGCCATGCAGACGAGCTAAATTCTTGATTTGGATAAGTATATATGCAATGAAGGCAGCAACCCTTAGCCATAAGCTCTCTAGAGCCTGTGACATTTGATTAAATATCTGCTCATGGCTCATGCTTCTCCTTTTTCCCAACAATCTCATGGCCCATGCTTAATTGTCTCTTCATTGGCATGCAAAGAGATGACTCATGAATGAATTCCCTCTCCCATCCTCACAAATATTAGCATGTTTGCTTGGCATGAGAGAAAATGCATCCTTGATGTTTGCCATCCTATCTAGATGCTAATATCTGAATCATCGGTGTGAGTGCTTTGTCCTGTTATCAATGAGCTTTGAAGTTCTCAGATCGTGAGGCATTGATCTCCAAAAAAGGGCAAATATCACTGCCATGCAACAAAAACTATGCATAATGAAGGAAGGAGGCAGCAGGTAAACATGAAATTACTAGCTTGTATCTCTGGGAAAAAAAAACAGTAGTAACTAAGAAATCTATCAGAAGCATGAACACCAAAAATTATACGAAAATAGTCATTGCACCAAATCGAAAACAAAATGAGCAGCATCATTTGAAGGCTAAAAACTGTTACATACCAAATCATAAGCGTGGACAGCCAAAGCGACCTTCTCATCGGCAATCCTTATGCTATGTCTTTGCTCATCTAGCACTTCATCTGAGAATGTGTTACCTGACTTAACTCCCTGCTTAATTTCCTCAATTTCTTGCTCACAACGTTGCTCATTCTGTCTTTTGAGGTCTGATCATATTCAGAGAAGAAAAGGAAGAAGGTCAGATAATACCTCACAAAACCACAAAAGCCAACAATTAAACCATCTCTTTCATGCAATAACATAAGCCCCCTAGTCCCAAAGATTGTGTACAACAAAAATGGACATGCCAAGTGTATTCCAAATGGAAACGATCAGAACTCTCGAATTCTATAATCTTCGCCTACAAAAGAACATCAAAGACGACATCAGGATAAAGAAACCCCTTCGATGCCTCATTCGAAGTTTCTCAGTTCCACTTATTTCAGCTGCCACCAGCAGCGGATGACAGCAACAACTTCACTGCATTTTCCCGACCGTCTTTCCGATAATTCAAAGTTTAAGCTTTTACCCCGAAAACCACCACAACAGCCACTTAGCTTTGAAAATTTAGACCTCCACAAGAAACCCAACAATCACACTTGCGGCAACAATCGAAATAGAACGTGACCGAGCAAACGGCGATTGAAATTACCCTCTAGACTCTTGTCGAGATCGCGCAACAGCGCGTACTTCTTCTGCAGTGTGTTGGGCAGCGCTTCCAGGTCTGCACAGAAAACGGGCCATTCGATTTAGTCGACAGCAGGCAACGAGATTCGATTCGCCCGAATGAAAAAAACACGAAAGCGAACCCCATTTCACGACTTGCGAATCGCCGGCGCCGGGGGAAAACCAAAATTAGGGTTTCGCCGAAGCAGCGAGAAGGAAGCGTACGGAGGGGAGGAGGAGCGAATTCGAAGTTGGGCACTCACCTGCTTGGAATTCATCGAGGAAGGACATTGAGGAGGCGGAGGCGGAGGCGGCGGCGGTGGAGGCGGCGGAGGCGGAGGAGGACGAGGTGGTGGAGCGGGGGGGCAGAGACGGTGGAAATGGTTATGGCGTCGGGAGTGAACCGGGTTTCTGATCGTTTTCGGCGGCGGGTGATGTGGGAGGTGAACCGGACCGGGTTCGTTACGGAGCATGGAATTACCCCCGACCGGTTAACCGAGTGGGACTAGCAATGCATAACAATTAGTTTAGTCATTTTTCTAAGATCAAGTATTGTATCGTGAATAATCTTTTAACACACATCTAAGATGGAGAAAATAATAGATTTATAATGAATTCACCATTTTATAATTTATGCGCATAAATATTCGGTACCTTATAACAGTGTTTGATATCTATGCATTCTTTGTCACCGTTAACAAGATAAGTAGGTATATGTTAGACGTGTACTTTTTATCCTTTAATGTTTTGAAGGAAAATTTTAGATTACCTAAGGTATCGGAAAAAAGTTCGTAATATCATTTGTTAAAAATGATAATATATGCATTTGTTTGGAATATCATTTGTAGTCGTCGCACTATAATATCATTAAACGTTGGCATCAATCATTTAATGCAATGAACATTGATTGTCATGAATTCAACCAACTTTTTGATTGTCATGAATTCAACCAACTTTTCAAGTGAAGTGCTGACATAGGAACGGTATGGTTGACCTCTGTTTATTTTACGGAAAATGAATTACATGAAAAATATTTTATTCAAAATGATCGTCTATATCGCTTGAGATGATTAGTTAATAAAAGATACTTTCATTGTTGAAGATAATTTTTATCTAAACATTTTGATGAATGATGATAATATTTGTAATGTATTTATTTTTGTAAGAGATATAATTATCATATATATATATATATATATATATATATATATGATAATTATGTATATATATACACACACACGTGTGTGTGTACGTATGGAGGACAAAAGAATGAAAGACTAGATTATGTTTTTAAGACAACGAAGAATAGAAATGATTAGACGTTCCCTAAACCGATTATGAGTAAAAAAGCGCGTTTGTAGAATCGTCCAAAATTTTTTATTCTAGAATAGAATTGCGTTTGATATCATGTTAATTGATTATATTCCAAATTAATTTCTTTTGATTTTTAAATAATTTTTTTTTACTTTTTTCTTTTTTTCCCTTTTTTCCTATTCTTCTTCTTCTTCTTTTTCATCTAGCCGGTCGCCGGCCCTTGGCGAGGTCGGCCTTCGTTGGCCGAGCCTCGCTGGCAGCTGGGCAAGGCTCGCCCAGCCCCACCAAGGCTCGGCCTCGTTGGTGGCCAGACTGGCCTCACCCAGCCTCGGCGAGGCCAGCTTGGCCACCGGCGGGGCTGGGCGAGCCTCGCCTGATCTGGGGAGGCTGAGCCTCACCTAGCTGCTGGCGAGGCTCGCCTGGCCACCGGCGAGGCTCACCCAACCCCGCCGGTGGTTGGGCTTGCCTCCGACGAGCTTGTCGGACCTCGCCCTGGCCTGGCGAGCCTCCGACGACCTCGCAGGACCGGCGACTAGCGGCGGCGGACAGTGGTAGGCAGTGGCGAACAGCAACCGGGATGATGAAAGGGAAAAGTGAGAGTTCCACCGTTTTGATTCTTTTTCTGATTCTTGGATGGAGAATCAAATTTTTATTTATTCTCAAATCTTGTCCAAAATTGTTCCAGGGAACAAAAATTTTACCAAACGCGATTCTCGTCCCAAACCGATTCTCGGAACAAAAAATCGGGAATCAAGACTTGTTTGTTTAAGACGTTGCCAAACAGGCCCTTACTTAACTTGATATAAGGACTTCACAATTTTCCCTCCCAACCTTCACCCAACCTAATCCACTCTTTGATTCCGATATAATCCAACAGCAAGTTTACTTAGCTCGCTTGACAAGGACGAGTACAAACCTAAACCCGATCATATTTTACCTAACAAGCATGCTTGTTCCAAGTTTTAATAGCTTGAAACTTGTAATTATCATATACACTCTTGAAACCACCATGGAACTTAGAACTTAACTCAAACAATGTTTTGCAGTATTTAGAGGTTTGTTCTAATTCGATTACCAATGTAAATTCTGGCCTTCTCTTCGGACAATTGACCACATCTTTAACTCAAATGCAAAATCGGATTACATGTTTGCTAGCCAACTGTCAATACCTTTTTTTTTTAAAATGGATTAATCAAGTGCTCGAAGAATCTCGATTTAACATTTTAAGATAATATTACCAAACCCCCAAGTCAATACTCACTAACAATAACCAATCTAACAAAACGGTTAAATCATCAAAGCTCACAAAACCGAAGCGAACTTTAGGAATGCTTGAACCATCCAAGACAATCGAACTTGATTTATTGATCCATTTGCAAAAGGGGGACGTTTTTTGTTTCTTTACTGGAATATTGTCTTTACTTTTTATCAATTGCGTTTTCAATGTCGTTTTCATCGACAAGCGAAAATGAATCCCACGATAAAAACTTGCCTGAAATGTTTTTTTAAACAAATGATTTGACATGTTTGGATGGATTGTTATTTTATGTTTTATATATTTTGTACTTTTGTTCAGTTTAAATTTTTTATAGATGCACTTCGATTTGATTCAATCTTTAGCACTCAAAATTCTCACGATATTAATGTCAATCAATACATAGATTTACACATGTTTTCTTCATGTTGAATGATAATTTAAATCTTGAAGAGAAAGTCAAGAAAAGTATTTTATATTTTAGACTAAATTCTCGAATAAGTGAAGGCAGCGCTACTGCTTTCCAGCCAACGGTAACTTGGCGTGGCGCAAACCAGCCCCACACGCTCTAGAAGCATGATGGGGCCCACTCAGCTTGGCTTTGTGCTCTTTTCCTTTTCTTAAGACAAAAAGCAGAGAAAAGACTGGATTGAATTTCTGGCGCATTTCGTATAATCCTATCTGAATGTTGAAATTATAATTAATCAGCATGTAAACAATCGATCAGCTTAAGCGTACTCAATTCAAATTGATATAATTTTCATATTCTGATTACTAAAAAAAGTTACAATTTTTTTTTATGTATTACTTAACTTAATATCATCGAGGCACTTGTTAACAAAATCCTTTGAATGTTAGAGAAGTCCATAAATTTACTGTTAAGTTAGTTCCTCGATATGAAAACGATTTACAACAAATTACCAAATTTGGACCGAGTCTTTCATCTAACAAAAAAAAAAAAAAAAAAAAGCTCTTTAGCTTTTCACAAGATCAACAGTAAAATGGGGAGAAATGACAACCTTCATCACTCTGGGTAGCTTTGTTAGGGAAAATCAAATTAGGAAAGCGTGCAACTTTCGATACAATTATTTTTCTCGTGTTATGTGTAACCCACAATTTAGGAATCGAAATATTTCCTATCAAGTATGTTTAGCGACTACTCAGGCGCTCATTAGCAACACCCGCTTCTCCTATTGATCACTAACGATGGTTGCTTCTAGCTAATTTGTGCCAATGTTTCTGTGCACTTTTATCTCAACACCCAACGCTAGCCTCTCCTTAGAACTTTCAAAAGAGGAAAGGAGAAGTTATCGATGACCTACAAGCAAGGTCCACGAGAAGAAATGAGAAGCTTGAAGAACACAAAAGGGTTGAAACGAAAGACGAATGTGAATCCATTGCTGTTTCCTTTGAATTTGAAACCAGTATCGATTCTAGCAAGTTACAGAAGTACAAAAGGAACACACAACTCATTTCTGGTTCCATCATTTGAAAAGACTGGCACCCGACACGTTTGATTTGGTTGCAAGAAAAGGTAATCTGCCACCTAATTATCAACTCAATTTGACCTATTCCATATGGGGGGGCTGTCTCGATGAACTGTTTACATACATATACCTTATAATATAAAATCCCAAAATCTACATATGTCCAGAAAAAAAAATTAACTTTGCTACTGTAGTGATGTCCATATCAACAAGGTATCGAGTTTCTTCAAGGAGAGACAAATTGTAATTCTAAAAAATAGTAAGTTGTCAAGATTACAACTATCTTTCCTATACTAAAGTTTTCATTTTTGCAAATTTCAATGAGAACCTTTGACAATTCGCCACTGCCCTTTTGTCTGTATCCCCTGTTCTCCCGGAAGCTGCAAGAGATCACCGTCTGATTAGTCGCACCCAGATCATAGAAAAGAAGAAAACAAAAAAAAAAAGAAGAGAAAAGGAGAGAATGCTGAGCTGTTATGCTGTGGGGGAATGGACAACCGCACAGGTCTGCCCACAATCAAGCTGCTCCGTCCAAAAGTCAAGCAAACATTACAAGAGAACGGAAGATAAATGATAAGAAAACAGTGTTGCCCGAGTGAATATTGCCAGTAGCGAGTACAAGTAACATGACAGGAGAAGACTACAAAAGCTAGTCGTGGAAGCTAGCGATTTGGCTTATGGGCCCAACGGCTATGACCCCCTTAAAAGCAGCATGATTATGATATTCCAAATTCTTTTGCTCTGTATCTTGTGCCTAAGTTAAATTTTTTCTTGCTGGTTTGCATGTTAAGTTTATGCACCGGAACAGAAAGTAGATGATAACAAAAATCTATTGCAGTGTGAACCTGCTCTCCATGAGAGCTGGTGTAAGTGGTTCTTACTTTTTGTTCTTTTGTATAAGGAGCTACTAAAATTGAGCACTTGAGCTTCCCTCATTGCTTTGCTGAGAAGGACAAGGTTAGGTTCAGTCACTCATTCATTATGCCTCTTTTCTGGGTGTCTTCTTTGTAGATTTGGTTGAGAGAAGTGGGTGGATTGTTGCATTTACATGCACTTGCGGCTCGTTGTTCTGTTCAGCAGTTAAGGTGTTAAAAAATGTCTCTCTAGTCTAGAAACACAAAGTGTCTGCAAAATTATGTTCACATTGTCTCTGCATTGGTAGATGAAGGAGATTCAAATGTTCAACTGGATACATTTTCTCTGGAGAAGATTTGACAGTCTTCCCATGAACTGAGCTTTTGGGTCTTAAAATTTGATCTCTAGAAGATACTTCTACTTTATCAGTGGGGGCAAGAAAAACCCTAACTCAGTAAACATTCTGAGCAAACTTCATAAAGCCTCACATTGTTGTTCTGTAGTGTATTTTTCTATTCTTCTTCAAAGACATCTGGTTTTCTGTTTATGATATAATGTAGCTTTTCACTCATGTCATGTTCTTACTTAAATCACAGAATGAGTGAGCCCGTGGGAGTGGCTAACACGACAGTAGATGTTGCAGCCCTTGACTTAGAGATTGATCATCGAAGGGATGAACCTCTGAGGTCATCAGAACCCAAAAACACAGTGTTCTCCGATGAAAGAAAAAAGTCCTTAGGAGCACGGTATTACTATGGCATTATCTTTCTGTTAATGAATCTTGTTGCGTGGTTCGTTCGTGACTATGGTCAGAAGGTCCTACCGGAGCTTCACTGTGAGTCAATGCTCTTTCATCCTCAATGCGTCGGTGCTCAGTATTATATTTGTGGAAAATTTTTCCCCTCTTTGTTCCACATGAAATCTTCCATAGTTTCCAAGTTTATGTTTGTGTTTTCGCAGATTTAAAATCTTGTGGAAGTGGGGGAATTGCCTGCTTTCAGACGATGGGAGTTCTCCGCGTGAGTCTAGGATGCTTTGTATCCTCAACATACTTTTTTTGCAAGCGAGCTCTGCCATTGTGGACAATTATATTTCTCCCTTTACCTTTCTAATTCATCTGTTAGGAGACTAAACTTCCCAATGGACATTGCCAAATTCCATCACCTCAGAAGCAGAGTAGCTAATGGTTGATGAACTTCACCTAACATCATGAACACCTTGACATGATATGCTCAGATGTTTTTCTTTTTGATGTTTCTCACCACGCTTAATACAAGAAAGCTCCACGACATCCGCAACATCTGGCATTCGGGATGTTGGGTTGTGAAGTTCTTCATATTGATGGGGTCAATGACAACTCCCATATTGTTCCCTTCAAATCTGATTCACTTGTATGGTAAGTTAGTTTGAGCATAAGCAAGCCTCGGTGAAATTTATGCTTGAATATATGTGCATAGCTAGCGTTCCTCTTGTCTTGCAATTCTTCCCTATGAACTCTTTTCTTAACCTGCCTCAAGATTATACTTTCATATATTCAGCTTCTTTTACTGAAATGCAGCAATTGTATTACATCAAGAGGAATACAAATTTATTACCAAAAATATTTACTGATCTTATAAAAAACTAGATACTAATCTATCTGAATAACGGCCTTCTATAATGCTTTTGCAGGTGAATTTGCTCGAGTAGGCGCAGGGTAATTCTCATCTCCTTTGATGCATTGATAAATTCATGTGATAATAACTATAAAATTTAATAAGCAACAGAAACTGGAACCACTACATGGAGCAAGAAAAAGTTTTTATTTGAATTTTATGTAAGTTCGGTTCTGATTCTGAACATCAAATAAAGTAACTGCACATAGATGATATACTTCATGGAGGATTATGCCTAAAAATCTCTCTGCTTTTCTGTTCTCTCAGTCGATTCTCAAACAATTTTGAAGCCCCACTTATGATATCTTCCTTTAAAATGTAGAATATTTCTGGTGCTTCAGCTCATTAGCGTGATCCAGTTCATCGCTTGGTGGAATAATCACTGGATGCCAGATGGAGAAAGTAAGCAAAGGTATTCACTTGATGAAGTCATGCACTGGTTGCTTGTAGAAGCATAATACTACCAGAAAAGACATACAAGCTATGTATCCCATGATTTAACAGCATTCATGTGAATGATAGCCAAAAACGAAGAACCAGATCGGAGTGTTGCTTTCCTCCATTGTTCTACAATTTTGGCAAATAGTCCTTTTAACTTTATTCGGGTTCAGTTCTGGGGCTTTCGCGTTTACTTTAATTCCAGTATAACAAGTGCTCGGATCCTGCAGCTGCTCTATTGGATTGGTGATGTCCACAATCTTTTATATCGCATCAGTAGGAGGGATTGTCATGGTTTGGAAATTCTATGCTTCGGGAGAGTCCCTCAACATATTCTTTATCACATGGACTGGCATATTGCTTGTAGTGATGTTGGTCGTATCCTTGCACTCCAAGGTATGTTACGCAAAATCAATTGAAGTAATACATGGTGTATTTACATATATGAATGCCCAATTGCTACTTGGATACATAACACGTGCAGAAGCATTCTATTAATTATTGCAAGATCATTTTCGATTTTTAGTAAGGTTTCAAATTTACTAGCTAGAACACTTGATGATACCTTTTGTTCTGTAACTGATGCATCTATAATCTTCACAAGTGAATCATGTTGAATAAACTGATTAAGCAGAGACTCACACTGTAAAACATTCCTCTGTTAATTTATTGCCTAGTCTTCAACTTTTACTTGCTAGTAATTAGCAGAGTGATTAAATTAGTGTTATTGGAAGATTACCAGAATAAGATGTCGAGTCTTGTTCCCATGATGCTAGTGGATGTATGGGCTAGTGCAGGTCAACAGAGGCCTCTTGTCTTCAGGAATAATGGGATCGTACATTGTGTTCCTCTGTTGGTCTGCCATTAGAAGGTGAGAAAATCTTGCCCAAGTTTGCAGATTTTACACTGCAAGTACATATTATTTCTTTCTTTTATCTTAGTTTCAAATGACTGTATTTTATCTCGGAAAGAACCACCATCATTTAACAGTACATGCTTGTTTCGGTGTTCATTTGCTTAATTGAACTGACATATATACCATATTCTATTGCATAATTGCTCATCAATGTTTTGCTGCAGTCACAATTCGGCACTGTCTTACGATTTTGCAGTTGTTTCTTGAATGCACGAACAGTTAATATTTCATCCTATAAGAATAACTAATTTCATGTTTAGTGAGCCTGCCACACAGAACAGCAATATGCAGAAGCAAGGGAGTCATCATGATTGGTTAACTGTACTAGTAAGTTTCGAATGATATGAATTCGCTCGATTCTCTCTTGGTTACTTTTATTCTGTCATAAGTGACAATTAATCATGTAAACAATTTCTATAAGGGCTAATTTGCATACAGCTTTCCATGATGTTTCTAAGAGTCAAGGTTTTCATCCAGACTGATGTAAAATTTAAATATATGCCGTGAAAAGAAAAATGAATTCTGTCTTTATCTGCTTCTCATCCTAAGAGAAGACAAAATGCTACATTTGTTCTCTTGATAATCTTCTCATCGGTGCTCCCTTTGTTTCATGATTTGTTATCTTGCTTCAGAGCTTCCTTATTGCAATATTTGCAATTGTCATAGCGACATTTTCTACTGGCATTGATTCAGAATCCTTTCAGGTAAGATTTCTGTTCTCTTTCAGTCTCAACACTTGTCGAGCTTCCTCATATCCTGACTGAATCACCAATTTTAGTATCCTTCAAGGGGTTGTTTCAAGCAATCATGCATAACTGTCATTGCTCTTCCTTGATTTTTTTTCTTTAGGTGGTTGTTTCTTTGATATCTTTAATCTGGGAACGTAGGATCAGATGAAACTGTTGTTCATGTTCTAAAGTCAACTCTGATGTTAGATTACAAAAAATATGCGAAGTAAAAATCAACTCCAGGAAAAAAAGGAAAAGTCCCTGCACTTTTCATTTTCATCTTTCCTTTATCTTACAAGAAATGCTTAATTCATCTTTATCTTTCCAGTTTCGAAAAGATGAAGTTCAATTGGAGGACGATGTGCCATACAAGTACGGGGTTTTCCACCTGGTGTTCTCTCTCGGAGCAATGTACTTTGCGATGTTGTTCATCTGTTGGAACCTCGAACATACCACTGGGAAGTATGAAAGCCTTGCTCAATCACTTGCCTTGTAAATTTCGTGAATTTGTGCAAACAATTTATGAAGTTGACTCTATGAACTAAATTAGGTGGATCATCGATGTGGGTTGGGCGAGCACGTGGGTGAAAATCGTCAATGAATGGTTCGCAGCCACAATCTACTGTGAGTAGTAGACGCATGTTTTGCTTAGCTAGCTCTACTTACTTCAGGTCATTTGATCACACCGTAAGCCATACACAATCCAGTCACTTTCTGTTAATTCACACTGCATAAGGTTGAAACGATTCTGACTCACACACGCACCAGTATCTATCAGTTATAAATGAATCAATGTCCAAGTAAGACATAGCTTAAGGAACTCCTTTTGAACAGAAAAAGCTGCGAGTTTGCTATTTATGTCTGCATTTCCTCTTCTGAAAGTTCTTGACATTGCCTATGCAGTATGGATACTGATCTCGCCTGTTGTAAGACAAGCCAAAGTGATGGACCACGAGGAAGCTCAAGAAAACTCACAGAACTTGGCCACACCATGAATCAACCTCGTAGAGATGAGATGTAGATTGATGTCGTAGCTGCATTATTCTTTATAGGTATGCTGTATGAGTATTAATTGTACGTAAAGAGCAGACAAACAAGAAATTGAGAGTTTTGATTGGTAAAATGAGGAATAAGAAGGCTGCGAACCTGTGATTTGTCAAACGACTGAGATATTTTCTACATTATGAACTTAAGGAGTTGACGGTTGTGAAACACTCCTGTTTTGCAAAACCAGTAGCACAGTATTGTCCGAGTCACAGTGCTAGTTTGATGAGTTAAGGACCAATCCAATAAAGAGATGAGATCTGGAGATACCTTGTGATTTCTATCATAGAAGATAGCAATGAGTAAAGAAGAAAAAGAAATAGAATTATCGTTGCTGTCCTGACTAAATATGGAAAAAGCAGTCGTTCTATCCAGGCTTGGCGACAGATAATTGCTGATTAAAGTAAATGTAAGGACCAAAAACTGCATGGCAAAAGCTTTCTATTACTAATGCATGTTGCCTACCCATTCAAAAGATAAACATGCTAACTCGGATTAGCTGTACCTGCCTCCCACGAGAGATCCGTCAGCATTTGATATGAAATTCAGTATACGATGTTGAGGATTAGATGGTTTTTTTTTAAGTCAAAGTCAAAGGTAGATGTTCATAAACTGTCAGCTATGACCTGTTTTGGAAACCACTCCTGGTCAACTCAGTATTATACCTTGAAATCAAAGCTAAGCAATTCTGCAAATAGCATCTGCCACACTATATCTATAACAATTGACCCAACCACTTCACTTCTTGGCCACTAAAACAACTCCAATTTCTTGAGGCATCCCTTCGTATAAAGGCCAAGAGTCCCTTCTCTTCTCATGCACCTTCAGTTGGAGAATCATCTCTGAACACACAAACAACCACAGTTCAAAGCAATTTTATCAAAATACAAGATGATCCACAAATTGTCAGTACCCTTGATTCTCTCCGCAATGATGCTCATCGGAGTTACGTGCTCGCCGGCAATCGCGGCATCGGCGGGCCAAGGCGTGGCCGAGCCGCACTTCGAATTGTACATGCATGACATTCTTGGGGGAAGCAGCCCCACAGCTAGGCCCATAACTGGCCTGTTGGGCAGCATTTACAGTGGCCAAGTGCCCTTTGCAAAGCCAGTAGGCTTCCTTCCTCCACAAGGAGGTGTGGCCATTCCCAATGCAAATGGTGCAATCCCTACAGTCAATGGGCTCAACGGAATCCCTCTAGGGACAGGCCTAGCAGGGACCCAATTTGCCGGCCCAAACCCTAATGGCGTCCAGACCCAGTTGGGGCCCGATGGGCTCGGCCTCGGGTTCGGCACGATCACCGTCATCGACGACATCCTGACCTTGAGCCCCGAATTGGGGTCGCAGCCCATCGGCAAGGCCCAGGGCGTGTACGTCGCGAGCTCGGTCGACGGGACCACGCAAATGATGGCCTTCACGGCGGTGATCGAGGGCGGCGAGTATGGGGACAGCCTCAACTTTTACGGAGTGTATAGGATCGGGGCCGCCCTTTCGAAGCTGTCCGTGACGGGGGGGACCGGGAAGTACCAGAATGCGTGTGGGTACGCGGAAGTGAGGTCGCTCATCCCATCGGGCCAAAACGTCATTGATGGTGCAGAGATGCTATTGAGGATGACTATCTATTTAAGGTACTGACAGACGGTATCAAAGCAGGCGGTCCAAGATTTCTTTGGAACAAGGAACTTGATTTTGAAATTCCTCTTTTCTGGCAATGTAAAACAGTGATTGAAATTGTTTGCGTCAGTTTTTCTTTTCCCCACTTTAATCCCAGCAAGTGTAAAATTCTGGTTTGATTGATTGGTTTTCTGCTAAACCATTGAATTCTGTTCATTTCATGGTCATCTGTTCAGGCGCCCCCTGTCTATACATCAAATTCATGAACCTGACACATCTCTCACTTCTCTCTCTCTTCAGTCCTAGTTCTTTTTAACATTACATGATACGCGACGATCTCGTAATCACCAATCGAGCAACACAAAACAGAAAGTTTTCAATATTGTAAATGCATCGAATTACAAATTTTGTATCGCGTGTCATTGGTGTTTTCGAAATTGAAATTCTATATAAGTTTGAACATTTTACAACAAAAATGATACAATTTCGTTAATAAATATTCAGATTGTCGTGTTCATGCAATACCCGCTTAAAATTGCTTAAAATTGTATATTAATTTCACATATCACTGACGAAGATATCGGAACTAATGTTTTGAAAACAGTTGTATATCTCAAAATTAAGCTTAGGGTATTTCTATTCAAAAATGATTCTAGAGAATAGAAATAGAAAAAATTATTTATGTTCTGGAGAATAACTTTTGAACAGAAGAATGCGTTTGTTAACTGTACAAAATTTTTGTTCTTGGAATAAATAAAAAAATAAAAACATATTTGGTAAATTTATATAATTTTTTTGTTTTTTGTTTTTTAATTTTTTAATATTTTTCTTTTTTCTTTCTTTTGGCCGGTCATTGGCTTTAGCAATGGTTGGCAATCGGCCGATGAGGGCCGACGGCCTCGCCCAGTTATGGTGAGGCTCGTCTTGATTTACCCAACGCTAAGAACGAAATGTCGGCGGTCCTCGCCTCGATGGTCAATGAGTCAAGCGATCGCCAAAGAAAAAGAAGAAGAAATATGAAAAAGAAAAAACTGTTTCTCAAAATTGTTTCTGAGAACGAGAAATAAGTTATTTATACTTTTATTTCTATTTCAAATTTAACAAAAGAATAAAAATTTGTGTTGCGAACAACAGATTTAAACAAACAGGGTCTTGGTAGGCATCACATGTCAACTATTCAGTGTACAGGCTAAAAGCCTACAAAGGAAAGAGGAATCTCTCTCTCTTCTCTCTCTCTCTCTCCCCCGAAGAGACAAGAGTGATAAAGTGCATTTCTGTAAGAAAGATTTTGTTCTCTTTACTGTAAGAACGCCAAGCGCATCGTAAAGATCGAAACTTAGGCAGGTCCCTCCGATCCGACAATGCAAAACTCACCGCCGTCGCCCACCGCAACCCCCGCCCCCGCCCCCGCCGCCGCCAAAGACCACCAGAGCCGGACCACCCTCTTCATCATCCTCGCCGCCTCCTTCCTCTCCCTCCTCTTCATCTTCTCCCTCTCCTCCTCCCAGCCTTCCCTCGCCCCTCCCCGCCCCGACCCGTTCCTCTTCCCCAACTCCCAGTCCCACCGCCGCACCGCCGTCTTCCCCACCGACTCCGGCGGCGGCGGCGGCGGCGGCGGCGACTCCCCCCCGCCGCCGCCCTCCGTCGCCTACTTCATCTCCGGATCCGCCGGCCACTCGGGCCGGATCCTCCGCCTCCTCCACGCCGCCTACCACCCCAAGAACCACTACCTCCTCCACCTCGACCGCTTCGCCCCGCAGGCCGACCGCGACGCCCTCGCCCTCGCCATCCAGTCCAGCCCCATCTTCCGCGCTGCCCAGAACGTCGACGTCCTCGGCCGGGCCGACTTCGCCTACCCCAAGGGGTCGTCCCCGATCTCCGCCACGCTCCACGGGGCCTCGATACTGCTCCGGCTCGCGCCGCGTTGGGATTGGTTCGTCAATCTCAATGCTCTCGATTACCCGCTCGTCACTCAAGATGGTACAATTCTCGGCCGGTTTTTGATCTTGCTGGGTCTTGAAATTTTGGTTCTTGTCGATTGGTTGTTGAATAATTGCCGTTGGAGTTGCAGATCTGCTTCACATACTGTCCTACTTGCCCAAGGATCTGAATTTCCTGAACCACTCCAGTTACATTGGATGGAGAGAGTATGATATAGCTCACTCTCCGTTGCTTGAATTCTGTCTTTCAGGCGAAAATGTGTAGCCTTTCGAGCTCACCACTGATCGGAAGTTTTCTGTTTTTTGTTAGGTCTAGGAAATTGAGACCGATCATTGTCGATCCGGGTCTTTATCTCACGGAGAAGACCGAGATGTTCTACGCCAGTCAGAAGCGCGATTTGCCTGATGCGTTCCGGCTCTTCTCAGGTACGTACCTCATTGCCCATAAAAACAATGTTATAATCTATCAAGTAGGAATAATCTTTTGTTGTGAAAACCTGGATCGACTTCAGACTTGTGGAAATGACTCTTTTTTGCTTAGAGATCTGGAGATTATTTCAGAAATCCAAGTTCTGATGCGGCTTACTCATTGTCAATATATAGGACTGACTTGGTAGCATAGTGATTGGAGGCAATTGGTAGTATACCAGCTTGTCATGTGTAGTAGATTGATTGCTTGTCCTCCTATTGCTGGTGTTAATAGCTATCTTCATCATAGAATTGGGACATTTCAGTTGGACTGTTGTTCAAAATGACAAAACATTTTAGAAGGAAGATATTGGTCAAGATGGTTCCTTTAACGACTGGGATTGGTTTTTCTACTTTGAAATTGTTGATTTGTATGATTGAGTGCGTGTAGAGTGGAATAGGAAGTCATGGTTTCCATGGAGTGGGATGGCCTTTTTTGGTTTAGAGGAATTGGAGCTCCTTAATTGAGAAGCTAGGTTTAGGCGTCCCTTTGGTTCAGTACGAGACAGTTATGCAGCATGTTTGACAAGTCTTTTTAGCATTTCAAAACTTTAATTGTCAGGATAATGCTTGGTGTTGAACTCACTTGGGCATTTATTATGTTGGAAAGATGCTCACTTAATGGCTTGCTCACAAAGTTATTATTCGCTTAATTTGAACAAACGGAAGATGTTAGCTTTTGTAGAATAGAAATTCTTCAAATGAATGCACGGAGTTAGCCATTTGGTCAGTGATTTGTTTTGTGGGATGCTTTAACTGTTTGTTGCAGCATTCTGACATAATTTGGGCAGACAGAGCTATTTGTTTTCTATGCCTCTCTGTTATGTGGCTATGTCTTTTTTTCTAGTATGAAATTCAAAAGATCCAACCAGATAGCTGTGCTACTGTTCGTGCCCTTTTCATTCTGCATGCTTTTCTGGCAAGGTTGGAGTTTTTCCAAGAGTTTCATGTGGTTCAACTGGCCTTTTTGTTATTTAAAGTGTTTGTAACTAAATGTCTGTTGCACTGAGTCCTAGGGAGTGAGCTCCTCCCTCATAGTTTTGCTCATCTTCACCATATTGGCTGGGATGAGTTATGTCATTAATATATTCTCTAAACAATATATAATTGTGTCATCAACCTTTGGACTGGCGGGTCCTACAAGTTCGCCCACCAAATGAAGTGACCTTGATTTTACTCTTATCAAGCTTCAAAAGTATGTCACATGCATGCCAAAAGTTCTAAGATTGAGTAAATCACAAACTGGAAGACTATCACTGATTTGCACTCTCAGTCATAGTCATCCAACTTTACTATTTCTTTCATGTAGGGAACTACACTTCTAATAATTTCAGTTAAGCCATTAAAAAGTTGACATTCCTGTCAATGAGCCACCGGATAAATGATGAGATTGATCATGTGATCTAAAGTTGATTGACCTCTGAAGAAAGTTGGACTAACATTGAGCGAATTCATACAGTGAATTGAACTGAAGGTTTAGTGGCTTGATTGAACAAATTAAAACTATAGTGACTTGTTACATGAAACTACCAAAGTGTGGGGACCAATAGAAGTAATTTGCCTGACCTACATTTGTTTTCCATGCTCTAGCTGTTGTGCTTGTTTGTTTGTGTTACTTGTTACAGACCATGAAGTTCCCTGTTGTCAACTGATTCAGTTGCAGCAAATTCATGGTCTAGCAGTCTCATATAATCAGATTGCCTAATTGAATCTTTATTCATCTCGTCAATTACTGTAAAATTATCTTCTTGGTGTACCTGGCAACTCTCTCTGTTCTATGTATGCATTTTGGCACTTAAGCTCCAAGTAAGACTAATAATAACTTCTCTCTCTTTCCCCTACCTAATTTGTATTTTTGAATTCACATTTGCATGAACTTAAATGTGCCTGTCATCTTACTTATATGGGGTACCATTTCTGCTTTTCACTTGTGAATTCAGCTCTTGTGCATAAAATGGATAATTACAGTCGATGAGACTGAATCCTTCCTCATGTTACCTGGACAAAAAATATGAATGCCCATATAGCCTTAGAACAACTATTAAGGTACACCAGTGGAATTTCAAAGCTTTATTTGCTTTCTGTTATGTTGTCTCTATTTGTTTATGTATCCGAGATTGGTGAATTAAAATCGGCTTCTTCTTCAGTTAAAGTAGTTTATGAGTTCTGTCATCATTTTGCTGCTCTTTCTTCCTCTTCTTCTTTTTTTTTCCTTTTTTTGGCTGCTAAGTGGTTAAATTATCAATTTTTTGGTACTTACTTTTGCAAATATCATTGCATAATTAAACCGACAGTTTATTTTTCTCTCTCACAGGTTCAACCTTTGCAATTTTAAGCCGTAATTTCATTGAGCACTGCATCCTGGGAACTGACAACCTCCCCAGGACTCTCCTCATGTATTTGTCAAACACGCCTTCGTCCCTCTCAAACTACTTCCCCACATACTATGCAATTCTCGTCAATTCAATCACACTGTTGTAAATACTAACTTACAATACACTTCTAACAAATCCATGAAGGGGGAATATCCTGAACTAGATTCGAATGATTTTGACAATTTGATTAAGAGTGGAGCAGCCTTTGCCTCCTCATTCCCAACAGATGAATCAATTCTTGACCGGATTGACCAAGAGATTTTGGGGCGCTATCCCGACAAAGTGGTGGCTGGTGGGTGGTGCTTGGGTGAATCTAGAAACGACACCTGCTCAATTTGGGGAGATGCTGATGTGTTGAGGCCTGGACCTGGAGCAAGAAGACTGGAGAAGTTTTTAGTCAGTTTCTTGTCAAATGGTACTGTTCTGTCTCAGCAGTGTGCTGTGCTCGATTGACACAGTCCCACTTGTCGAAGTTGTCGGAAGAACCTTGGGGGCTGAATTTTTGTGACCAAGATTCCTCGATCTGCCAATTCTTTTAGCTAGCAGTCATCATGGCCATTGGCAGTTGGCCAAGATTGATAATATTAGTCGACAAAGGCATACAACATGAAAGGATGGTTGTAGCCAACCTCATTTAGCGTGAAGGGATTGGTTTTTATTCTTATGATGTGAAATTCCACAACTACCTCTGCCTCGATTGTTCAGTTCGTTCAGCCTGTTGGAGGTGGAATGCTGTGCAGATGTTCTGATCCAAGGAATGACGAACACAGTGAGCTACGCTTTGCCATTTTCATACTTAGGTGCTTTGCTTAGAGAGATTAAAATTTGGAACATCCTTGTAAAGTTAAATGAAGCATTGGATGAAGATTGGTTGCTTGTAAGAATGTGCTCTCTTGTCCACTTGTTGTGCATTGAGTTTCTCTTGAGGCTTATCACTGGTCTTTTCATCTGCTGGGTTTAGAAAGATAGGATTTTTCTATTTGATCCGATGTCAATGACATTGTTGTCATATATTGGTGTCTTTTTCTTTCTTTTTTTTTTTTTGGGATATATCGATGTCTTTGCGTGCATGAATTGAATTTTATCACCATTTGGTTCTAGCTGTAGTAGATAGAGCCTTGAGTTGTAGGACTTGCTGTTAGAATCTCGTTAAGTGCATATAGAATTTGATTTTACACTATTATGTCATCTAACTTTCAATCAGCAGATTGGGATGACTATTAAGTGCATATGGAATTAGATCTTACACTATTAGAAAGATAGGATTTTTCTATATGATCAGATGTCGATGTCATTGTTGACATATATCGACGCTTTTGAGTGGATAAATTGTATCACCAATTCAGTATATTCGGATGGCAATCCTAAAATCTTCTTCTCGATGTATAAAACTTGTAATTTTTATTTTTTGAAATCTTTGTGGGGATATGGGCACATGGTGAGTCGGATTGAATATCAATCAAACATGTCAAGGTGAGTTGGAAACATAAAAGCCCAACTCTATAGTGGTCTATGGATTGAATATCAATCAAACATGTCAAGGTGAGTTGGAAACATAAAAAAGCATTTGGTAAATTTTATTCTTTTTATTCTTTTAATTTTTTAATATTTTTAATTTAATTTTTTTCTTTCATTTTTAGTGGTCTATGTGAGTTTGCAACCATAGTCAAAACTCTGGGCAAGGGACACAAACTCATGCTTTAGCATTTTTAGAGGGCTTTTGGCCTCCAAAGCCGTTTTTTAAAATTGGGTTTTTATTCTTTTTGTGTCCAAGAACAAAAAAACAAAAAAATTGTTCAGAAACAGAAACAAAATATTGCCCAAACTCATGCTTTGTTTCGCAAGTTTTTCAAAGTTTTTTAAATTGGCTTTTAATCGAATATTGTCTGTGGAAAAGTTGAAAATCCTATGCTGGTAATGAGTAGCATTGGGCTTTCAACATTTGGCCAAATGTTGAAACTAATTTCTTCTTTCAAAACTACCATAATCAATTATTTAATTTTCCAGTTTTGCCCCTCATTAGTGTTTTTAAGCGAGGGTAGCCAACAATAGTGGCCAATGAGACTAGATCGGGCTGGTGAAGGTCAACAAGAGGCCAATGAGGGGCTGGCGAGGTCATGTGACCCCTAGCGAGGGTCGCCCAACCTCAGTGACAAGGCCTAAGGTCGCATGTCCCTAGCCGGCTGCTTGGGTCACGACGCCTAGGGTTGTCCGAGCTTGAGCAATTGCTGTAGGCACCGGATCTAGCTTGTCGATGGCCTTAGCCCTTCGCTAGGGGGTTTGATTTTTTCATTAAGAAAATGAAATATTAGACCTAGGGGGTTTGATTTTTTCATTAAGAAAATGAAATATTAGACCCAAAAGCCCCTTGCAAAAAAATATTTGCCAAGCACTGTTTAGGTGAAAATAGTTTTACAAAGAATTTTTCATCAAACGCAATTTGCATTTCTCTAAGGAGGTTTAGGTTAAAGGCATTTGCATTTTTCCAAGGGGTCATTTGCATAGGTAACCAAACTCATTGTCAATGCTTGCCCCTCGAGGACCGTCATTGTTTCCCGTCGCTCGTGCTTCGTCACCGTCCATCGCTCATATTTGCCATTGGTCGTCCCTTGAGCACAGGGGCCATCCTCTGTTCTCAGTTTCAGATCATGCTATCACCCCTTCCAAAAAAGATGCAAAATCGCTTGAATTCGATGCCGATAGAGGTCCGCGACCTCGGGTTTTTGGCGACGCTGTTGAGCTCGGTTTTCCGGTGGTCCTTGAACTCCGGCGGAAAAAAGGCGACAGCCTATTGAGTTTGGCAGTGCGGCAAGGGTGATTTTAACGTGACAGAGTAGCATCATGCAGAGGAGGTGGCGTGCAAATGTTGACCGGGCGATAAAGGCGACACACTGCAACCTCACAAGGAGAATGCTGTTGGCTGGACTTAGAGCCCATCAGGAAGTGTTGTCTTCTTTTTGTTTTAAAATTTCTTCTCTCCATTTTTTAAGGAATTTAGCTCTTTAACTTTAATGTTTCTGCATTAGTTTTTTGGAATTTTTTTTTTTGCCACTTAAGTGAATCGTGGAATCTTAGAAAGCCCATATGAGAAATATTTCATAATTTTATGGACTTTTCAATTTGTTGCGTTGGCACAACTTGTGAAACCAATATTTTCTTCACACTGACATCGTGGTCGCGTTTGAGTGTTGAATTCTTGAGGTCTTACTCAAGCTCCAACATACTTTAATGTTGACAATGCGGTAGTGATGATGGCTTGCAAATGGTTTTCAGAGTCGATTTGCATTTCTTAAGAGCATCTACATTGATGAAACTTCTTCCATTTTTCCTTTTTTTTTAATTTGCCTATTTTTGATTCTCTTTTTAAATTATTTTTGGGTCACTTTTTTTAGTCGGTATTTGGTACATTTCCTTTTGTTTTTTTTAATGTTGCAAATATGAGGAGACTGAATAGTTTCAAATCTTATAGTACTTATGAGAGTAGAAATTTATTTCATATATAACTTTCCAGGCATAGTCTTTTATGCTAAATTAGATCAAATTTCTAGCACCGAGAGAATCAATATGAAGATTTGTAATATGAACCTGACCACCATACCCTTTCACACAAGTATCACTCACCCACATTTTCACATTTCTCATTTGCCACATGAAGTCCTAACCCACAACTTGATTTGAGCTCCCTCACCAGCTTGCCGCAAGCTGGCCCGTGGAATCACACATTCTTCAGAGCCCAGGATGGATTGGGTATGTCTTGGATTTGGATCAAGTTGGGTATTTATAGCCAAAAATGCATTTCAATATGGTAAAAAAATGCATTTCATAAAATAAAGATGGTAAATATGAGTGTTGGGGGTCTCTTCCAACATCTAAAAAGGTTAGGATTACAGATGCTTAACCCCAACCCCCTAGACGGGTGTCCAATTTACACATAAAGAGATTCACAAGAAAGAGAGAGAGAGAAGTCCAGAAGAGAGCAGAGAGAAACACTTCACATTCGATTTTAATAGACCTGAGAAATCTCATCTTCCCAACCATGACTCGTACCATCTCCCCTCGAAGTTATCCACACCTTTAGATAAAGCCAACTTAACTGCTCAACTAATATTCACGTGCATGTCTCCAAAGACCTTTGTGCCCCTTAAACATTAAAAAAAATAGAAAGCTGAAAATTAATTGTTGAAGTATCAAAGAAATTAATTCATAGCAGAACAACAACGAGATTAAAGATTATTGAAAAGAAAGTTTTTTATGTGGTACAACGCATGTACACCCTTTTCTTTTCAACATGGTTCTCTTTCATTATCTTTAATTGAGTAGTTATAGTTTGAAATTGATGAACCATCCAAATTAATCGGGACGGATGTGGTTAGTGTAAATAAAAAAGTGGGGGCAACTTAATTGTTTGGCTAAGGTAGTTGCACCCGCCACTACTATCCTTTTCTTGTCGAAGGCGACTCTCGTGTAAAGTATGTGGCTGGAACCAACTAAAACTCTTAAATCAGCAGTATATAGTTGGTGAGTCTTAGAATATAATCGCCTACATCCATAGCTCTCAAACGATCGACCGTGGAGACCATTTTGGAGTTGTGATGCTCGACATAAGGGTTGAGGAGTTTCTGAACTCAAAGTCCAGAGCCACTAAAACAATGGCCTTGGAGTCCGTGATCGTCACGACTATCGTCATAGGCTACAACACTCCCTGAACCTAGTGTTATTATTGATAAAAGGATTTGATTGCATGATTTATAGAGCTAACTCGAAAGACTGGATTGCATGAAAAGTTAGGATAACAAGCAAGTCTCACAAATAACGTAGGTTTGAGGAAATATTTTTAAAAAGGGTGGGTCCCACTAGACGGACAGCACGTGACACGCACGTGCTCAATCAAGAGTAGGTCAAGGAATGGGATTCGACCGGGGCAGACGTTGCATCCGCCCACATGCGGAACGTGCGTGTGGACCAACGCCACATGCAGCTCTTCCGACCCAGTTGCCAGGTGGGCCCCACACCACATCTAGTCAATTATATATATATATATATATATGTTTATATTATCAGGGCCCTCAGTATTTTTCACTTTCCTTTTTTTTCTTTTATTTCCTTAAAGTCAAAAAAGCCACGTGTCGTTTATGATTATGAGCCGACATTTTTTGGGGATTTTACACACATTACAAGTCACGATTCCTCATACTTTTCGGATGTGATCGACACAGTGGACCTCACTCTCCGTAAATTACGGACAACTTTGACAATGGAAGAATGCTCTAAAGATATTAATCGATGCTATGAAATAAAAAAAATTAATTTTCAATCACACAAAGATAAACAAATCAGGTAATCTTGATCGGTGGCAATAATTACATGTTTTTCTTCTTCTGAATAACATAGCTTATAATTCTTTTTCATTCATATGTACTTTAAGAAATGTTTTATCTTTAAAGTGATTGATGCGGTTGTGAAGTTACTCTAAACAAGAGACTTTATAGTCCAAGCATGCCATTCCGTCAACTCGGATTTTCAAACTCAACTATTATCAATAAATAAACTCATTGTGGAGGAGGTGGATTTGCAATTTAGTCGTTCAATTTTATGGTTTCATTTCAACGACATATTTATATCTTAAATTATAAATATGCTCGGGTATTTTTAACGGGTCAAGATTCTCCAAAATTTTAGAGAAGAAAATAACTTACAGATTGGTTAGGAAATCGAGTCATCCAGCTTAATAATACGGAAGATAATCACCTATTAGATATGCGGTCAATAAGTTTGCTTCATTCGTTATCAAGAAATCAAATTGGATTGCGTTTTATTAAGAAAATAACGATATAATTTCGGGATCCGCCCCTTTTTTTTTTTTTTAAAAAAAGGAAAAATATCTCCTTCTTCCTCCAATTTGGCAGCAGGAATTTATGAGGGATTCAACTTCGGAGGCCTGTTCAAAAAAAAAAAAACTTCGGAGGCCCTTTCCCAATTTAAAAGCGCGCATCACCGGCGCCACGTGCGGAGGCCCCCCGCGCGTGCGGGTGGGTGGGTCGGTCAAACCGTTTTCGAAAAAATTCAAAACACGACTGTCCACGCGGCGCGGCGCCATTGGCCCTGCTACGTGTTTACCATCCAGCGAGCGTCGTTGAGATCGTCGGCCCCTCACGCGTGTTTCGGTCGGTCGGATCGGGGGCGGTTCCGTGAGCGGCCCGGCTCAAACTGCCCCCGATTCGCTGCCCACCTCGGAAACTCGCCCCCCCTCCTCCCGACCCTGCCCTCCCCTCCCCCGCTTAATTACGACCGTGCCACCCGACCCGAACCGAACCGAACCGTAATGGGGAAAAGATCCGGCCCGAGGTAATCCAACGGCGGGACTCGCGTCCATAGTTAATTACCCGTTGCACCCCCCCCACAATTCCTGACCCCACGATAAAATCATGTGATCACACGCCACTCGTGGGACCCAGAGCATCGCGATGACCTCTTTTCTCCCATTTTCCCACCCACACATCCTTCCAATTTTATTTTAACAGTTTTCAGATGCGTAAATCAATAACTTTGAGGATAGCTCTCCAATCTTATCAATGGAAATTTGACCAACGCGAATGGATATTTTTTCAAAGGAAATCTCCTCTCGTCATGTCGTATTTTAATTGCTTTTTCATTTCAAATCAATATCGTTTCTTTCTTAATCGATGACGTTGGGATGGTTATATATAATTTGGTAGGTTGACGATTATTCTTGATCGTATCATATTAGGATTTGAATTCTTATTTGGCAATTGCGCTGCTGTGGGACTCCCTACCGGGATTAGGAATTTTAAACCTTTTTTGGGTCACCGGATCAAGACCGTAGCCATACAGATAAAAGGGCACATGATATCTTTCTCATTTTGCTAATTAGCAAGGTGGGGGGGACATTCTGACCAAAAAAAAAAAAAAAAGGTGGGGGGGACATGACGAGCCGGGTACACGTGAGACGAAACGGTCCGACGTTGCATACTATAATTGCCCCGGTTTAGGTTATAAAAATGGAACCCGGTAGGAAGAGAGCCAAAAAATAAAATAAAATTAACTAGGCCCACCCCAAGGGGAAAAAAAAAAAAAAAAAAAAGGACGTCCGGGGACAACAACAAAAACGAGTGGGGGGCAAAAAAAGAAGAAGGGAAAAAACTCACACAGCTTTTCGCCGAGACCATCTTCTTCCGATAATAATACCCTCTCCCGGAGAGAGAGAGAGCGAGCAGCCTCCTTCTCTCTCTTCCCTGCTTTCTCTCTCTACAGTACCAAGCGACTCTCGCCTTCTCTCTCTCTCTCTCTGTCTAGAGCGAACGCGTTTCGACCCTTTAAAGCGTTATGGAGTCTCTGGGTTTCATGGATGACCTCCTTGACTTCCCCGACTTGGGCGAGGTCGTCGACGAGGAAGACGACCTCGGCAAGAGCAGCTGCTCCAAGGCCAAGGCCGCCGCCGCCGCCGCCGCCGCCGCGACCTCGCTCCCCGACTCCGCGAGCTTCGACGCTTCCTCGACCCCTTCCCTCCCTGTAAGTCCCGCCGCCGCCTCCCCCGTTCTTTTACTGCGAGAGAAAACAAAATAAAAATACAGGGACCTCTTAAAGTTCCGACTTTTAACGCCGGCCCGGGCGGCTCCGGGCGTTCCTCGGCCGGGCCGCGGCGCGACTCGGCCCTCGACTCGGCCGGGTCGCGGCCGGGTCGCGCGCTGACTCGGCGCGGTGTTTGACTGGTTCGAGTCCGGCCGGGCGGCGATTGATTGGCATGTGATATTTTAGAATAATGAGAGAGACAGACGGACAGACGATTCCTGCATTAGTTTCGCCGGAAAGGACGGTTCTACCCCTCGCCTGGAGACTTTTCGCCGAGGGCAGGCTCGGGATTTCGTGGAAGTTGACCATAATGGGCCTCTCCCCCTTTTTTGTATTCTTGCTATAATGCTGAGCTGTTGGTCATGATTTTAGGGTTGCACCTACTGAATGGACCCCAAAGCAAGCTCTACTTTCCGTTCCGAGCGCTCGAAAGTCATAAATTCTTTATTAAAGAATATATATAAAATAATAAATAATAATTGTATATGAAAGTGCCAGGAAAATGAACTGGCCATTTTATTTTGACAAATTTTGGAACCACTCATGGTGACAGATGTTACATATTCTAATCTTTAACATGGATTCCATGTTCATATGTCCATTGTGTAGACTCCACCTTGCTTTTTTCACAAACAAAAGCAGACCCAATTTGAATCATTTAGTGGATGCTGTTTCATGAAAGTCTAGAACCCTATTAGCCCACCTTGTTGACTTGTGGGTGCACCGGATTTTTTTCCGGACGTCGATTGCCTTCTCTCGCCACAATTGATGATTGCAGTAGCTCGATGGCGTCATGACCGCCTTGTCATCGCCCGACCTGGACCATCCGAAAATTAACAATCCAGCAATTCCCTAGCCCGCGTTTGGTGACCGGGATGTAGAGCCCGGTTAGGTGGACAGATTAGGTATGGCGATGATGTGGTATGTTGGAAGTAGGTACCGTGCACGGGTCTATAGATGTGCATCAAATTCCGATTGTCAATTCACTTGAAGGAACGAGCTGGCTTTGTTGCTGAAATCATCGGGCTTATTCATACAATATAATCATCAAATGTTCGTGTACTCGAATTGTTGAGGAGTCATTGTCACATCATCTTTGTGACAGAGTTTTTACCAGTTTGATACAATGGACAGGATGAATTGGGAATCTCACAGTTACCGTCAATGGTCTTAATTGAATTACGCTCACCATTTTTTTTGCGTGGCAGGAATGGGAGGAAGAGTTGGAATGGATATCTAACAAGGACTCGTTCCCGTCTTTGGAATCATTCGTCATTTTGCCCGAGCAACCGGGGAACAACTTTAAGGAAGACAACCTAATTCCCCCGCTTGAAAATAGCAGCAGCAGCAGCACAACAACCAGCACACACAGCAGTGGCAACAGGGGTGGTACCCCGACTATTGCAAGTTGTTGCGGCGGCCCACCCCCGCCAGTCCGCCGTGCCCGAAGCAAGCGGCCCCGTGAGCGCCGGCGCGGGGACTTAAGTCTTTTTGCTGCCGAGAGATTATTAATCTCGCGGGACCAAGGGAAGGCAAATAAGAAGACGAAGTTGGGTGGTCAAGGCAGTGTCAAGATCGGGAGGAAGTGCTTGCATTGTGGGTCGGAGAAGACACCGCAGTGGCGTGCAGGGCCGCAGGGACCCAAGACTCTATGTAACGCTTGCGGGGTGAGGTTCAAGTCAGGCCGGCTCGTGCCTGAGTATAGGCCGGCAAATAGCCCGACTTTCTCAAGTGAGTTGCACTCGAATTCGCACCGGAAGATAATAGAGATGAGGAGGACGAAGCCAATGGGGGGTGGGGGGTGAAAGGTGTGGATATAAGAGTAAAGTAGTGGAGAGTAGTGTTAGTAGTCTAGTCTTCTTTTATATAATTCATCATTTAGGTCTCTTTTCCCTTTTATAGGCATAGTCTTAGTGTTTAGGAGTGAGGGCTTTGGTTTAAATTTAATGGGAGATTTCAAAGTTCTTTATCGTGCTGAAAGAAATACCATTTGGGAATTTTGACATTGGCAATGTTGGCTGGTCATGCTTTAGAACAAGAAAGGAGAAAAAGGAGGAGGAAGAAGTTAGAGCTCATTTTCTTTGTTGCTTATTTCGAATTCTTTTTGCAAGTGCTTGAATTGCTGCAGATGAGGAAGTTTTGGGATAGTGTTGCTTGCAAGAATTTAGGGTTTTGGTGATGCTTGGTTGAGGAAACAGATTCTCGTGGTGTTCGATAACTTTGAAGTTTGACTTGGCGTGGAGGTTAGTTGGAGAGCGTTTGGTGTCGATGGATGGTGATTTGTAACATAAATTTTAGTCCGATTGAATTGGAGATTGCAGCTGATTTTCCCAGCTGCCTTGTTTTGTTTGAAATTATTGGTTTACCTTGTAGCATCGATAGATATTCGTAACATGAAACTCTTTTGTTTGCTGCAGAAACTTTGATGGTTTTCTGCCATGAGCTTTTCCCCTGAAAATGTGCATTGTCCTTCTTTGTTTAGGTCTGGCTGTACCCAGACTTCTGAGAAGTCTCAGACAGGGTAATCCTAGGACTGTTTTAGTGATAATCAAAGTAGAAATTCTCCAAACCTTTGCTTGCACATCATCAATGGTCTGTGATTGACTGGGTGCACTGGCATTGTGAGCAATGGTTGGTGGTGCTATGCAGCATGAGTGATGTACAGGTAGCTGCGGATGTGAGATGGTGTTGCGTTGTGCTGTATGTGTCTTGACCCATGTGCTTGTGGTGAAGATTGGTGTGCATCGTGCGCGCGATTATGTGTGCGAGAGTTGAATCCTCCAACACCTATAATGCCACTTTCCGTAAACACTAGATCCAATTACTGTCAACATGCCTGGAATTTGCCTTCACCATACCTTCCCTAGTGTCGACTCACTTCTCTCTCCTCTCCAATTCAGACGTATTCCGGCGAAGGCAGCACCAAGCAAAATGCTGTTAGCTCTAGTAAGCGAATTCAGGCTCAAACCACATCATGCTGTGTTCTTGTTGCAATTTCTTTCCACCTAATATACCTATCGAAATACTCTAAGATTGCTTTCTTTTTACACGTTCAATCCATATTCTAGTAGAACCTTATGAATGTCAACTTCGATTTGTCACTTAGAACTAGATCTTTGAGATGCTCGTGGTCGTCAACTTTATCGCCCTCGTTATGGTTATAATCGGATCATAACTCTGGGGGTCGGTGCCCAAATGTAGATTGAAGAGAATTTCTCTAGGCTATACACAACCCCATTTTGCGTCTTAGGTCGAACCCGCAGCCTCCTGGCTCTAAGGCCAAGGGTCATGCCCCCGGGCATTTCGAGCCTATTGTGTATTGCACGTCCATCTTGAAAATCTCTTTGGTTGTTTTGTACTTGGACTGGATTGAAATTGAGTCAAAGTAACATCTATTTTGTAGGCATGGGCTTTGGTTTGAGAGCATATATCAAATGCCATATATCTAGTGTCATACGTGAAGAATCGGAAAAAGTGTCAAAAAAGTTCTAAACCTATCATGTTAGTGCCAAATTAATCATAAATTTTTTAATATAGTGTCAATTCAATTATTTTGACTTGCTAGATATTACTGACGTGAACAATTTTTAATAATATATTAATATTTTTCTAATATTTTTCTTTTTTCCCCTCTTTCTTCTTCCTTTAGCCGGCCACCGACCACAATCAATGGCCTAGGAGGTTGGCCTCACTTGGGTGAGGGTTGCTATCACTCACCAAAGGCAAGGTTGGCCTTGCCTAGGCTAGATTTGGTGAGATTGTCAAAGCTCTCCCTCGCTTGCTTGAGCCTCGCTTGTGGTGGGTGATGGCAACCCTCGCCTTGGTGAGGCTGGCTTGCCAAACCATCACCCATGGCTGGTCATAGGGGAAAAAGAAGAAAGGGAAAAAAATAAGAAAAAAATATAAAAATGTCTTATTAAAATTGTCTACATTAACATCGGTCATGCTACGTAGGTTGTCAAGTGTCTATATCAGCAATAGCCAGTTAAAATTAATAGAAATGATTGAATTAACACTGGGTCAAAATGGTAAGGATTAAATATCACAATTAAAAGGTTTAGAACTAATTATCACAAATGTAATAGGTTTATAACTTTTCTAAGACTTTTCCCTCAAGAATCATCGGCCCCAAAGGGGAACAAATCTAAATAGATTCGCAGAGATACATGCAAATGGTAACGTCAATCGAGACCGTTTCAGATAAGCAATCGACTGAGCAACGCTTGAGTTTTGCAAGTGTGGTTTTTCTTTTCTATTGGTTCGTTTTCAATAGTTCCCTGACGAGGCCGCCCAATTTCATTTACCTGCCTTCGATGCTCATTTTTGGGCGATAAACTCGTTTTTGTCAATACAAATTCGGTAACCTTCAATCCCTTGAGTTTGATATTTCATTGATATATGCACCCGCATCATGTAAGATGCTATGATTTGGTTAGGCAAACCAAACTTTGAAGTAAAATTAGGTATGTTTCGAACATGGTTTGGAATTTGATTTCGCTTGATTTTTTTTCCCCAAAAGACAGATCCAAGAAATTGATAACCTCAATTCTCATGGTTCACTTCTTCTTGAAGTTGATTGTCACGATATAATGTTAAGCCCTTGTTGCTGAAAGATCAAATTTTATCTTGTGTCATGCAAGTTATAGTGATTTTGAAGAACCAATCACAAATATAATTAACATTATTTTTGGCTATGAAGATCTATATATCTAGCTCATCTAATGCCCTTGCCATGAGTCATTAATTTTTGGGAAAATTTCAAAAAATGACTTGAAATGTCATTCTTTTCTCAAATAAGGGCATGAAGTGGAATTTGTTTCAAATAATGACCTAAAGTAGCCTTAGTTGTTTCAAATAAGGGCCTAAAGTGGCTTTGGTTATTTCAAATAAAGACCCAACCTTGCCGATCGTTGACTAGCTAAATTTTTTGATCGGTCGAGGGTATTTTGGTCATTTTGCATTTCAATTTTTTTTTTCCTTTCCTTTTTTTTTTTTTTTTTTCTTTTTTTTTCTTCTTTTTGGTCAACTGGTGGTCACCGCGATACCCACAAAGGGCTAAGCGAGGGTCGCCCCCACCGATGAGGGCCACCCATGTTGGCCATAGGTGAGGGACGGCCTCGCCTAAGTGTGGTGACCCTCGCCCAAGGGCCATCCGTGAGGTTGGCCCTAGCTAGTCCCAGGCAAGGGCAGCAGACGAGGTCACCTAGCCCTCATTGGTCTCACTTGGGGCCAACACGGGCCAACCTCGCAAATGGCCCCTAGGCTAGGGTCACCATACCCAGGTGAGGCCATCCCTCGCCTAGCCCTTTGTGGGCATTGCCGTGGCCGGCTGGCCACTAGTGAAGATGAAGAAGAACCGGCAAAAAAAAAAGGAAAAAAAAAAAGAAGAAAGAAAAAAGGAAAAAAAAAATGACAAATGATGAAAATACCCTTGATCGCTGGAAAGACGGGTTCTTATTTGAAATGGACATAACCACTTCAGGTTCATATTTGAAATAAACATAACCACTTTAGGTCATCATTTGAAATAACATCCATTTTAGACTCTTATTTGAAAAAATGAAGGCACTTGAGATCCTTATTGAGAAAAAGATGGTACTTCGAGTCCATTTTTGGAATTTTCCTTTAATTTCTTGTAGTAATAAGAAATAACGCCAAAATGTTCGTAAATTTTAAACCTATTATATTAGTGCCAATTTAGTCAAACTTTTTAACTTGGTGTCAATTTAGCTCTTTTGATTGGTTAGATATTACTAATATGAACATTTTTTTAATAATTAATATTAATATTTTTCTTTTTCCCCTTTTTCCGTCCTTTTGTTGGCCACCAGCCATAGTCAATGGCCAAAGAGGTTGGCCTCGCTTGGGTGAAGGTTGCTGTCGCTTGCCAAAGGCAAGGCCCTACTAGGCGAGGGCAAGCGTAGGCAAGGGGCCTTGCCTAGACTAGATTTGGTGAGATTGCCTAAGGTTGGGTGAGGGTCGATCTCATTGGATCCGATGAGGGGAGCCCTCGTCAAAGCTCTCCCTCACTTGCTTGAGCCTTGCCTATGGTGGGCGATGGCAACCCTTGCCTTGGTGAGGCCGGCCCGCCCAACTATCACCCATGGCTGATCACTAAAAAAAAAAAAAAAAAAGAAAGGAAAAAATAAGAAAAAATAAGAAAAAAAATATAAATGTTTTATTAAAATTGTGTATGTTAGCGTCGGTTGTGCCACATAAGTTGTCTAGCATCTATGTTAGCAATACCCATTTAAAATGAATAGAAATGACTAAATTGACATTAGGTCAAAATGTTAATGATTAAATTGGCATAATGAAAAGGTTTGGAACTAATTAGCACAAATGTAATAAGTTTAGAACTTTTCTAAAACTTTTCCCTCAAGAATCATCGGCCCCAATAGAGCTGGGAGAGGAACAAATCTTAATCGTTCAATAGATTCGCATAGACATATGCAATCGAGACCGTTTCAGATAAACAATTAACTGAGCAACACTTGAGTTTTGCAAGTATCGTTTTTCTTTCTTTTCTATTGGGTCATTTTCAGTAGTTCCCTGACGAGGCCGCCGATTTCATTTACCTGCCTTCGATGCTTCTTCAATGTCATTTTTGGGCAATAAACTCGTTTTTGTCAATACAAATTCGGTCACCGTCAAACCCCTTGAGTTTGATATCTCATTGATATATGCACCTGCATCATGTCAGCTGCTATGATTTGGTCAGGCAAACCAAACTTTTAAGTAAAATTAGGTATGTTTTGAACATGGTTTGGAATTTGATTTCACTTGATTTCTTTCTTTTTTTTCCCAAGAGACAGATCCAAGAAATTGATAACCTCGATTCTCATGGTTCACTTCTTCTCAAAGTTGATTGTCACGATATAATGTTAAGCCCTTTATGTTGAAAGATCGAATTATATCTCGTGTCATGCAAGTTATAGTGATTTTGAAGAAGCAATCACAAATATGATTAACATTGTTTTTGGCTATGAAGATCTACATATCTAGCTCATCTAATGCCCTTGCCAACGAGTCATTAATTTCTTGTAGTAATAAGACACAATGCCAAAACGTTCGTAATATTTGGTTGGCCATGTTAAAGTATCATCCTATATTGTTTGATTATCAAATGTATATGTTATTTTATGTTCTAGTCACGGTAACCTCCCCTTTTCTTGCAAACAGGCATGCAAGTCCATAACACTAGTAAAACTTAAATTTTTCTATAATATAGCTTGGATAGACTTGGATTGAAACTAGGCTTAATTCGCATAGGTTCGACCCAAACATATCTTGAATCAATTCATTCGACTAAGCTAAATTGTCATCGAACCCTAGGCACGTATGCCTGAATATGTCCCTTAAGCTCTTATACCTATCTCAATGCAAGACGTCATGTTCATGACTTAGACAAAGGAGTTAGCGACGGTCACTACACGGTATGAACAGAAAGAAAGGGAGTACCGTCAAACCATTTTGTATGCATTGATCATGATTTCTTGGCCAAAAGTCGAACAATCTTGTACATTTGTCTCGACGATGGAAGATCTTTCGTTATAAGGTTGAATCACAGCTGCTTACATCGTATGATTTAAGCAAAGAAGTAGAAGAAGTTCAGCGATGGCGAAGAGGGCTTCGCGTTCGTGGCAGAAGATGACATAAAGAAGACAGCGAAGTATGAACGACCGTGTTGGAACTCCACGAACGAGTCAACCCCTGCAACAGTTGTCACTATCGCTCTGGAGCCTCAGTTTTCAGAGTCAAATCCGGGCAGCTTCAGAAGTTCCTTACAAGGTGACGCAGAATCCCAAAAACGGTCCAAACTCGTCAGAAGATACTTACTTATCTGGACCTTTTGGCTCTGATCTTGACATCTTCTTTTTGTCTCCAGAATAAGTTTTTTGTCCAAAGGAAGAGCAGAAAAATTAGGGTTTAGATTGAAAGTACCGTTTGAATTGTCAACTGGGTGTGCGGCAGAACCGGAGTGGAAGGTTAGGCAGATCACTGAATTTTCAAGGCACAGGCGAGTTCAAATTTCCATGCACCATGATAATGTATTCATGGTTAGGAACTTGTAGAATTTTGGTGTCATTTTGGTCAGGGCTACGTTGGCTTAATGTCCAAGGCTCGAATTCTCACTTAATTAATCGTGATATTGCATATACCGAAAGACAAGAAGGTAAGTTTAGTACTCTTTAAGTGACGTGACTGACTATAATAATTTTAATTTCGTATATTATGATAATGAAATCATGATTAGGAACTCTTAGAATTTTGGTGTTGTTGATGTTAAAGGCTTGAATACCCACTTAAGTAATCGTAATAGCCCATGTACTAAAATGCGGGTCTATAAATTTAATATTTTTTTAAATGATGTGACGGACGATAACTAAATATTTAAGTAAGTAAATTATATTTATCATTCCCATAAGGAGTTTGTCAATCACTAAATATAAACTGATTTTAGTGCCGATGGCAACACTCTTCCTTACGTTTTGATTTTTTAAGATTTAGATTGAGTATATCTTCGTTATTTTCACAATTGATTTATGATAGCAATCGGGATTGGATGGAGTCGCAAAATCAGATTAAAGGAAAAGCTAGCTCGAATCAAAAGCAAGTTCACTATAGCGCTAGGGATAATTGTTTTGATATTTAGGGGAATTTGCATTGATATACAGATCACTGAAAATCACTGAAAATAATTAGGCCAATTCATATTATTTCAACAGATTTTTTTAGGTAAAATGGGAAAGGCCGAAAGGCCGTATATCAACTCAAAATTATGTGATGCCGGACGAAACTCGTACTTGATCACCAGGTAGCATAGGAATCGAATTTATAGGGGGTAAACCTATATAGTCTTGTCCTATATCAGAGTTCAAAGCAAAATTTACAAATAAATATGCGCAAAAATTTCCTTCTTTGTACACATGAGAAAGCCCTATGCAATCAAGAATTTGAATTTAAAGCCAAATTCGCTTCAATAAACATGAGCCCTAATTCCACTTTTAGGGAAGAGGAATAACCTATTTGCCTCGCAAAATGCCTCTCTAGTTACCACTTCATCTCGAATCAGCGCCACCGGCCAATACCCTTTCGGTGTCCACTTCAATCCACCCTGAAAGCGGTGGCGTCCGAGGTCTGCACAATGAGGTGCTCTTGTCGGCTCGAAAGAGATCTCGAATTCAATTAACGTACTTAATGGCGACGACAATTCACAGCAAGGGTGTCTGAAATTTCCTACTTCCAATTATCACCGAAAAGAAAAAAGAAAACCGAGGGGGACAAAACATTTTGGTTACACAAATCACATGTTTAGGACTTCCCTCCACCCGTAGAATTCTCTACAACATTTAGTCAACAGAAAACTGGGTGTCAAGGTGTTCAAATTTGACAATTGAATCTGGGCCGGGGGTCAAGGAATTGGCCTGCGGGTCTTATCCACTGGCCTACAATCCTACATGGACCCGGACAAGAACGATGGCTGGCCCACCGGCGGTTGGTCGGCACTCCAAGGCACTCGATGAAGCAACATTCTCTCGACTTTTTTGCTCCTCTTTGATGGGGACTCACGCTACGCGACGCGACGTGACACTTTTGTTTGGGAGCGGAAGGCAAAGGTGGGGGCGAGGGGGAAAGAAAGAGGGTCTCCATCAAATCAATGGATCCCGACCTAACTAAACCGGTCACGAAATGACGATTTTGGCTAGGGTTCTAGAGGGCCTCTTTCAAATACAGGGTCCGGAAATTGAACTGGATAATCTGACCGGCAATGGTTTCCAATAATTCATGCCATTTAGATTCTGTCGGCAAGTTGAATCTAGAAGTGAAAAGAGACTACACGTCTGTAAAAAGTATGTAAATGCCGTGAATAAGTAATGCAAGATACTTTCAACGATCAAGCATTATTTAGAATGATACATGAAATTTGACAAATAGGAGGCACACACGTGGAACAAATTGGGGTATAATTCTAATATCATGTTACAAAGTCCAACTTAAGTAAATTATTTGACATGAGCAAATTGTTTGGTTTCTCATGTATTAATATTCTCCCCAAGCTAAATTTAGGCCCATAGCATAATAGAAAAGAAAGAAATAATGAAAAGAAAATTTAATTTGGTTTTTCAATGAACAATCTATTTCCAACTTATAATTTTACTTCGAATTGAACTTGAACTGTGCTATGCTTGTACCTAATGAAAAGAGTAATGAATCAAACATTCCGGCGGTAACTCATTGGGTAAATCTATAACACATGATGTATCCCCTAATTTTGAACTATTTGGTTTCACATTCTTACCATTTTTCCTTAGCATATGGAACTTAATCCAACTCCATTCATTTTTTCAGGGATCCCAATTTTATATCTCACTAAAGTCTGTGAATTGGATTCCTTTTTGGAATTTGAACTACTACTATAACTAGAAAAATGAAAGTCTAAAGTTAGATGTTTCGCTAAGCAGCTACAAATCTGAAAAAGGAAAACCCTTGAGTTGTTTAAGTTTTATGCTAGCTTGGACGGAGCTTATTCACCACAATGGAAAAGTCTCATCCACCTTTCTTACAAAAATATAGATGTGCATGTCACCTTTAGAATCTTCCTATTTGATTTTAGACCGTCATAAGATGGGTAGATACCAGTAAAAAAGACACCTAATTATAGACGGTCCTTGATTCTTATACCTTAAAATCTATCTTATTGAGTCTAGAGCATCAATGAGAGTTAGCCTTTCTACCTCGGTTTTTGAACAGTTTTCTCGTTAAACCTACTTAAGCTCTACCTGTCAAAGGTGTTTACTGTGCTTTTCTTTCCACAAAAATAAATTCGAATAACGACTGCAATAAGCTTGTCTAGTTGCTAATCTACGCATATAAAGCATCTAGGAACTTATTAACCAGTATTTACTGGTGACGTTTTCATCCTCTAGGAAAGTAGAAATGAATGGAAGACTTAGAAGGAAGTACTTGCAATTGGATGCTGATGATCCATCTCCAAGAATTCAATCCATCATGTCCAAGGACACCAAAAAAGTAGAATGCTAGGGTGAAAGAATGGATTCTCCTCTACTGTACCTACCTTAGACTGCATTAATAAACCTAGGAAGCGACCCTTCTCCAAGAATTCTAATCCATCATGTCTAGATACTCAAATCTAAATGAAGAAAAAACAATAGGACGAAAATAAGTATCACCAGAGTGCCTAGTACTTAGCTTCTCACCCACCAACCACCGCCAAATACGATATTAATAGGGTTAGGTCATTACATTATCTATGGTAGTACAAGAGAGAGAAAGAAAAGCGAATTAGGTATTGGATTAAGGAGGAGAAGAGGAAAAGGAAGATGATGATACGATCTCGAGTCTCCCATGAAAAAGACGATGTTAATCACATGAACCTTTCCCTTTCTCAATCCATTTTAATGATCTTTCCCACCAAACCCTTTAAAATAATTGAAATCATCCTATTCTATTCTCTCTGCTCTTCCCGTGTAAACTTGCCTCCCTCGTCTCCAAATCTCTCTCTCTCTATCACGCATACATCGAGGGTTGACCAAGTACGCCAGGAATCCTCATTACGCGCTTCCAACCCGAATCCGATGGGCAAAGCAAAGGATATGAGAGAGAGAGAGAGAGAGAGAGAGAGATGTTGACGGTGGAGTCAACCCGGTTAGGGCAGATCTAACTCCCTACTCCTTACCGAGTAATGGGTCAATCCCGCAAGTATTAAATAGTGCATACGTAAGATACAATGCAACCTGCCTTTTGCACTTTTCTTCTTTTGCTATACCATTATCTTCGGCACTGAATTCAAGGCACGTTGCGGTTGCGGTTTGTCCAAACTAATGAAACCTAATGCTGGAGGGAAAAAAAGGGAAGATCTTAGGTTGCATCGGAACGCAAGGTTAGCAATTGTTTATGAGGGGGGATGGATGGAGTCAGCATAGATGGACCCGTATAGGTTTTGTATTTTGGAAAAAAATGTGCAAGAGCGCCCCTAAGGCACTTGCCATGGTTATTAAGTGTACTTTGAGAACATGAACATTACCATTTGAAGCATGTCGCTCTTTGAAAATATGTCTTTCATCTAAATTACCAAAATACGCAAATATGATTTATTAATTTTGATAGTTTTAACTAATACTCTTGAGACGCTTGTTAATAAACTCTTTGCATTTTGTTTTGTTCTATATGAGTGTTGTGACTGTGTTTTCCGAAGTACTTGCTAATCAGGCTTAGTAATGAATGTTTTGATCTACAAAGCGCTGGCCACACGCAGCACTGGAAGAGCAAAGCACTGATAAGTGCAAATTTTCCTTATCCGATTGCATCTAACATGATTCTCATGATGTTAACCCCTCGATAACCATATCAATCGGGTGATTCTAGGAAGGAGTCCAGTTTATTCTAGTGAATCGTCACAATAGTGCCTTCTAGAATTACAATTAGACTAGTCTTGGCCCCTTGCATAATCTCTACTAATGGCGAAATTATGGACCACTGAAGAAACAGATGATTAAGCTACAAATAGTCATTCTCCCAGCAATAGCGAAGTGACAAAATCTGTTTGGAACGGTATGAGTCTTACTAGAAGAATTCTTGAAGCTTAGGCAGTCTAAAACTGGATTTTGAGCTCACATTCTCACTGATCATTGATCAAAAGATTATCAGAGGAATCCTTTGAGATTATTTATTTCTACTTAGAACCTTTCTGATTATTCAATGTCGTTTATGAATTTTTTATTATCTAGTTGGGAACTTAAATTATGATTTTTATTTTGCGTTCATGTTGGTTGCTTTGATTGATGGATTTTCACATCAAGATTAAGTCCATATACATATTGACTAAACACTTCAGTTGGTTCTCCAACTTATGACATTTAATCAATTTATAAGCTCTTAAATTATTAATTTTCATAATCAAGTCTTTATAACTTGGAGGATTTGCATAGTCAAGCTTTGATAGTAATTGATACACTTAATTGCAAAGACATAGCTGCTTCTATGGCTTTTTTTGTAGTACCAATTCAAAATCTTTATCTCGATTATTCAAAAGTTTATTCTTTGCTAAAAGATCGAGAGGCGATAGTTGTGGTAGCCACCATTGGTGAGGACATGGTGGTCTATGTAGCCATCTCCCCACTTTGAGAAGCCCTTGGTTGGGTGATGGTTGAGGTGCTCTTTTATCACAACTTGCAAGGAGCATCGTGCATTTCGATCAAGATATTGATCTTGGATTTATTGAAAATATTACTTTCAAAATGAATAAAGCTTGTCGAAGGATGATGGACAGCGATACTCTATGTATTCACAGCTTTTAGTTTACCATTTTTTTTTCCCTAAAGCGGTTGAAAAGGCAATAATAGAGACAAATTGAGAAATTTGACACGCTTTACAAGATCTGATCCAACCCTATGCCATCCGGCATCCATAGAAAGCAAGATCTTCACAATTGACATTAGGCTGGGAGTTTCTTTTCACAAGGCGATCTGATAAAAGTCAAGAGCATGCGAAAGTTGAAGATCCGAGCTGGGATAGGATAATAGCGACCACTCACATTCATCTCGTCTTTCCCAAACCTAAGCCTAAATAGGCCATAAATTCTCTTGTGACCTACACATTTCCAAGTCTCAAGTGGATTTCAACCGAACCAGAAATCATGATAGAGAGAGAGAGAGAGTCCATGGAATTGATGGTTGTATGCCAAATCTCCATTTGTCGTCCCACCAGGTTATGACAAACCCACTTGTGGCGTGACATGTTCTCCATCACTTCCACTTTTCCCCATTATATAATAATTTTTTATTTTCTTTTCCTATCGATATCTCATGAGGGTCCCCTCCCAATATAACCTTTCAAGATTTCATGATTGGGTGTTGGACTGGTAAAATCCACAAACATTAGACCTTTTTGATTTCGACACGGTTGGAAAGCTCAAGCAGCTATCTCCAGTCTCAACCCCACAATCCACCTTCAATACCTAGAAAGGAAAAAAAAAAGAAAAACAAAAACAAAGACATAAAATCTATCTTTCACACTGGTAGGCTCAAGGGAAGGGGCCCACTCCCAAGGGCATGTGTTATTGTAGAAAAGTTTATTGATTAATTCGAGCATCGTGTTTTTATTACTTTGACTTTAAATTAATGTTGAAATTATAAAGGCTCCTACATGACTTTCTAAAAGTTTCAGAATTACATATGGTCCATAGGGAAAAGAAAGGGATCCTTCTTTCTTTGGCATAATTTAAGTATAGCTTATGCAAATACAATTCTATTTTTAATAAATGTTCTACGCGCGATGTAGTAGCGCAATTTCACTTGCAAGCTAGTAAAAATTTAGTTCCACACATTAGAATTATTGGCTAAACTCATGCTTATAATCTTCGACTTTTATTCAATAAGATAAGTTCCTACTAGCTTCTAATAAGGATAAACATTCTTCAACTTTTGACATCAAATTTAAAATACATAAATCCGATTACAAGAATTACCCAATTATAAGAAATCTAATTTGCACGAACTCTAAAATATTTAGCTTCTTTTTCTTGATAAAAACCCTCTCAATAGCTACTTGCATGGTATCAAAATGAAAATAGCTACCTAACTAAAAGATTTTGCAAATCAAAAACAATAAAAAAAAGAGATCTTCTCCCATTTCTCATCCCTATTTTTCATCTTCTAGATTTCATCCTCTCCATTTATTTTCCCCAATCAAAGTGCCATAAAAACATTTTCATGTGAAAATTCCGAAACCTTCATGCGAGCAATTCTTTTATTTTTATGTGCGACAAACAAGGAAAGTGGGAAAATAAAGAAAGATTTAAATCATGAAATGGCTCTCCTGTATCCACCTACCTACCTGTCACAGTCAGGATACATCCCAGGAAAATTTTTGAAAAGGAGGGAAGCAAAAAAAAAAAAAAAAAAGAAAAATTTCTCGCCCCCACCCATGCCCAAGAAAAGTTCACAGTTTTTATCATTTTGCTTTTTCGCCAGCACTAAAAAGGAGGGGAAGAGAGGATGAATGAGCAAAGCCAAAGCCAAGCCCGACTACTCCACAGCTCTTTCTAGAGAGAGAAAAGGGACAGCCTCAGGAAGACACGAGCACACGCATCACAGAGAGAGAAAGAGAGAGAGAGTATGAAAGGAAAGGCATGCCTGGTCGGCCATTAGAGTTTCTCCGATTTGCCTAAGATCCCTCCACAATCATCGTTCCTTTTTGCCTTCCCCATACATTACCAGAAGAGAAAGTTCTTTTTTTTCGGCCTGCCCAATACCATTCGTTTGGTTTTAACAGCAAATTTGAGTTTTTTTTTTTTGGTTCTGTTATATGGGGAGATTCTGGTGGCAGTAAAGATCTTGGCAAAAGGAGAACTGGGTTGGGCTTGGTCTGGTCTGGTCTGGTCTTGTCTTCTCCTGTGCTGAATGAATTCAATGCTTGTTGCTTCCCGGTGTCTCAGAGTGCTCGCGAGGACTTGCTGATTTGCTGCTTTACCCGTCCCTTCTTTGACGATTGATTAGGAGCTTCAAGGTCAGTGATTTAATCTCTTGCAAGCTATTCTTTTAAGAAAGTTTTTAGCTTTCGTTGTAATCTCGAATTAGCATGCTTGATATGCGGTATTACTTTCTCAAAAGATGTTAATTTAGCGCAGTCTGCTTATTATCTGGTATTTCACAAATTCTGGAAAGAATCCATGTTTTGAGTTTGTAGAGTGCGTGAAAAACTGTGATGTTTCGGTCGATTTTCTGGAGTTTATTTTAAACCCAGATGATATGCTCATAACTTCTCTTCATCTTTTTTCTTTGAATTTGAATACGTGATACTGTTGGTTCTTTGAGACGCTTCAAATTTCAAACTGATCGGATGCGCCTTGGTAGTTGAATATCGAATGAGTTTGTATTTTTGATTTTGGGTTTCTTAAGTTCGGAAATGAATTTGGATTTTACTAGTGTTGGATGGAAATCCATTAACTGTTGTATGATAGAGAAGGTAATAGAGGGGCAAATGGTATTGTCTGCATTGCCTTGTCTATATCTCTGAGACAAAGATCCTTTAATTAAAATATTTCGTATTGATGTCAATTTCAGTCCTGGTGTCCGAATGCCACATTTGTTAAATGCTCCAGCTTGGGATGCAGTTTTATGAAATCGCATTCTGAGGCGGTTATGCAGGAGGAATCGTCTATTGGTGATATAAACCCTTGACATTATTCCTGTCCGGGTGTTAAGCATGTCCAGATTTTTAAAACCATGTGGCCTTTCTGGACCAGAGTTCAGGACTGTTCTATTTGTTGCCTCTCTAATGGTGTGCTTTACAGCTGGACTGAATTCTGAGGGGCAGTATCTTTTAGACATAAAGAGTACACTTCATGATGAACTTAAGTTTCTGGGAAATTGGAATGCCTTGGATGAAACGCCATGCGGATGGGCAGGTGTGAATTGCACTTCGTATGGCAGTCCTGTCGTTTGGTCTCTAGATTTGAATTCTATGAATCTCTCTGGGACTTTGAGCCCCAGTATTGGCAGTTTGATTCATTTGACTTATCTTGATCTTTCTTATAATTCGATTAGCGGGAACATTCCCAAGGAGATTGGCAATTGTTCGAGCTTGGTGGATCTTTGCTTGAACAACAACCAATTTGATGGGGAAATTCCTGCTGAACTGGTCAAGCTGTCTTCCCTGACAACCTTGTATATATACAACAATAAAATATCGGGCCCACTGCCAGAGGAATTTGGGAGCTTATCTTCACTAGTTGATTTTAGGGCATACAGTAATAATATCACAGGTTCTTTGCCTAATTCGATAGGAAACCTCAAGAACCTGACGACATTCCGAGCTGGTCAAAATGCAATATCTGGTATCTTACCGCCAGAAATTGGTGGATGCACAAACTTGCTGTATCTTGGTATTGCCCAGAATGAGATTGGAGGGGAATTGCCAAAGGAACTTGGGATGCTTGGAAGCTTGAATGAGTTGATTCTTTGGGATAACCAGCTCTCAGGATATATTCCCAAAGAAATTGGAAACTGTACCAGCCTAGAGACTATTGCCCTTTATCAGAACAGCCTCCAGGGTCAGATTCCTTCCGAGATTGGAGACCTCAAGTCTCTGAAGTGGTTGTACCTTTACAGTAATCAGTTGAATGGAACCATCCCACGGGAAATCGGGAATTTGTCTTTGGCAACAGAAATCGATTTCTCCGAGAATTGTTTGTCTGGTGAGATCCCGTCTGAATTCAGCAAAATTAACAACCTGACCTTGTTGTATCTTTTCCAGAATCAACTGACGGGTGTTATACCAAATGAGCTTAGTGGCTTGAGGAACTTGACCAAGCTCGACCTGTCCATTAACAATTTAACTGGTCCAGTTCCGTCTGGATTTCAGTATTTGTCTCGGATGCGTCAGTTGCAGCTCTTTGATAATTCCTTGACTGGTCCTATTCCTCGGGGGCTGGGGATTTACAGTCCACTTTGGGTGGTTGATTTTTCTGATAACCGCCTTTCTGGAAGAATTCCTCCTCATCTTTGTCGACACTCCAACCTCTTTTTGTTGAATCTTCAGTCGAATATGCTCTATGGGAACATTCCTGCTGGAATCCTGAACTGTAACTCGCTGGTTCAGCTTCGTCTAGGTAGTAACAGGCTTACAGGTAGCTTTCCTTCTGCAATGTGCAAATTGGAAAATATGTCTTCCATCGAGCTTGGGCAAAACAAATTTAGTGGTCCCATTCCTCCAGAGATTGGGTTTTGTCAGAGGTTGCAGAGGCTGGATCTTGCAGGAAATTTCTTCGCATCTAACTTGCCGGAAGAGATAGGAAATTTATCTCAGTTAGTCTTCTTTAATATCTCATCCAATTCTCTCTCTGGACGAATACCCCGTGAAATTGTCAACTGCAACCTGCTTCAGCGTCTCGATCTCAGCCAGAACAGCTTCGTGGGTGATTTACCAGCAGAGATTGGGACTTTCTCACACCTGGAGCTTCTCAAGTTGTCGGATAATAAGTTTTCTGGAAATATACCTTCGACCTTAGGGAGTCTCTCCCATTTGACTGAGTTGCAAATGGGGGGCAACGTATTTTCTGGTGAAATCCCTTCAGAGTTAGGTTCCCTCTCAAGCTTACAGATTGCATTGAATGTCAGTTACAATTCCCTATCTGGGAAAATACCACGACAGCTTGGAAATCTTCACCTACTCGAGTACCTCCTGCTCAATAACAACAATTTGACTGGTGAGATACCTAGCTCATTTGAGTCCTTGTCTAGCCTACTGGTGTGCAATTTTTCATACAATGATCTCTCTGGGCCTTTGCCATCCGCACCACTTTTTCAGCACATGCCCATCAGTAGCTTTATTGGGAACAAGGCGCTCTGTGGTGAGCCGCTAGTCAATTGCAATGAGAACCCATCTTCTCAATCCATCCCACCTTTGACAAGTGTGGATGTTCCAAAGGGTAAAATTATCACCATTGTTGCGGCCGTTGTAGGTGGCGTATCTCTTTTGTTAATAGCTGTTATAATTTATTTCATGAGACAGCCGTCTAAGACGGTTGCTTCCATAGAGGACAAGGAGTCGCCTTCTCCAGAGAATGCTATCTATTTTCCTCCAAAGGAGGTATTTTTGTTCCAAGATCTGGTCCAAGCTACAAATAACTTCCACGACAGCTATGTTGTTGGAAGAGGCGCCTGTGGAACAGTTTATAAGGCAGTCATGAATTCGGGACAAATAATCGCTGTGAAAAGGTTAGCCTCGGATAGGGAGAGTAACAACATTGAGAACAGTTTTCGTGCAGAGATTTCAACTCTTGGAAAGATCCGGCATCGAAATATTGTGAAGCTGTTTGGATTTTGCCATCACCAGTGCTCAAATCTACTTCTGTATGAGTACATGGCGAAGGGTAGCTTGGGTGAATTGCTTCATGGTCCAACATGTAGCTTGGACTGGCCAACTCGATTTGGCATTGCTCTTGGCTCTGCTGAAGGCCTTGCCTACTTACATCATGACTGCAAACCTCGGATAATCCATCGCGATATAAAGTCTAATAACATTCTTCTTGATGAAAATTTCGAAGCCCATGTTGGTGATTTTGGCTTGGCAAAAGTCATCGACATGCCTCAGTCTAAATCAATGTCGGCTGTTGCAGGATCTTACGGATACATTGCACCCGGTAAACACTCTCACAAAAATCCAGTTTGAACCTTAATTCGATACAAAATAGACCTCTCCTTCCCCTTTTCTGTGGAGAAGGCTAAAATGCTTCGTTTTTCTTTCCTAATCATTTGCAATTATCCTTTATGCAGAGTATGCTTATACTATGAAGGTCACGGAGAAATGTGACATATACAGCTACGGAGTTGTTCTACTGGAGTTGCTCACTGGAAGGACTCCAGTTCAGCCACTGGATCAAGGAGGCGATCTCGTCACCTGGGTGAGACAGTACATTCGGAATAACTCGTTTTCCTCTGGCGTGCTTGATGCTCGGCTAGATCTGGAGGACAAAGTCACCATCGGCCACATGATTACTGTTCTTAAAATCGCTTTATGTTGCACGAATATGTCTCCTCTTGAACGGCCGTCAATGCGGGAAGTTGTCTCGATGCTTATCGAGTCAAATGAGCTAGTAGGGAACCTTATTTTGTCTCCGAATTACGACTCCTGTTCAAAGGACAATCCTTCATGAAGGTATTGATTCTCCACCATGGGTATTAGATGGAATGATTCTTTTCTCGGTGCTTATTCTTTGTTTTTCTACGTGAATAGCTAAATGAGAGAATACCATGTAAATTTTACTGAGCAAATAGCATTAGTGAAATCATTCAATGTTGACATCACATAATACGGGAGTCCTAGTGATATCTACATTGCTTCCCTGCATTTGCTCTCCCATAATGTAACATCAGTGTAAAGTTAGCTTCTGATTTCACATTGTGGAGACCCCCCTTGCAATATAAAGTGTCCCCTTTGAATTGCTTTGTTCATTGATGGGCATAAATTTTGGAGATTTATTTTGTCTATGGATGCTCATGCTTCTCACTGAAGAAAAGTGATTTCTCTTTGGTCCCTCCTTGTGACGCTTTTGTACATCCTTGTGCATGCGAGCTCCTAGATGAGGTAGAACTGCTAACAATTGGGATTCAATTCATGTCTTTTTGCATCATTTTTGTGCGACACATGGCAAGTTTATTCCATGAGTAGAACTTTGTTCATATGAACAAGGGGTCTTGAAGGGTCATTGCATCTTCCAATTCCTTTGGGTGTTTATGGCTATGGCAGTTCCTTTGTGCATTATGGCATTTATGCTTGTCCTTTTCCATTTGGCAAACCGTTTATACTAAAACTGATTGATTATCAGCTTAGTTGACTGATGTTGCTGTGAAAAGAAAAAAATTCTGTGGCTCTTGTTGAACGATGTTTTATGGAGCCACGTTTTGCATCCCATCTCATGTACGTTCTAATTATGTGCAACCTCAGGTTTTCACGCGCTTTTATATTGCTTTTCCTTGCACACTGATTTGCTCCAATTTAATAGCCGATCTTTCTGCTACTTGTATGCAAAAACATGCACTTGTATGGTCTTTTCTTTTTTATTTCGATCTTAAAACTTTTTATTTGACATTCGGTGTTCCAATCTTTTGGCCGGACTAATCCCATGAATGCACACAAAGCACAGTCCATGTGCATACATGCAACGCTCCATTCAAAGGGTTGCGGGCACGACCCCCAAGATTGCATTGAATTGGAGCCTTTGGTGATTTGCATGTCGCATCCAAACCGAACGCTTAATTGTTTAGCCAAATTCCTGGGAAATTCTTATGTTTTTGTTGAAATATTAATGTTTACCGTTTATGTGCATGGTCATCACCTGTTTAATTTGGCTGGCAAATGTCTTCTCTACTTTCCCTTCTCAAGCGGCAATCCCCTTTTGTTGCTTTCATCCTCTTCTATTTTTGTTGTCTTCTAATAGTTCACAGAACTACGAATTTTACAGAGTGATTCAGTGTACATTATGCGCTTGCTCATCGCGGATTGACGAGATGAGCTTGGTTTCATATACCTCTAACGCTCTCATAAGGATCATAGGATAGCTCTCATTCACGCCTCTGGGATAAGACCTCATAGGTAGTGCTGGCACTGAAGTCCTCCTTTGAATAGTTTCATCAAGAACCCAGTGGTGTAACTGGTATGCTTGGTGATATATCTATTTTCAAACTATAGCATTTCAAATGTCCCTGTCATTCACCGAATCGCAGACACGTCCTTATCTCGAGTGAGAAGTGAAGCTCACAATCTGTCTTCTCTCTTGCTTCTATCTCTTAATTCTCAGTAGCCCATCGAGCATCATCTAGGCTCCGACCTCCCCCCGTGCCAACACCGTGCACTCCTTTCTCATTGACGAAACATCCACGTCGAGCAAACTTTTGAAGCCATTACAGCTAATGCACAGTTCACCCTTGCGCTTGCACGTTGGACGTGCTCATGTGAACACACCAGTCCACTTGATCTTCATTGACCTTGAGAATTGCATGTTTCAAAGCATTCATGATCCCTCGGACTTGATTCATACCGATCTTATCTTTAAGCTGGTCCTCCTTGTGATCTCTTTGTAACTTTGTATGCTTTGAAAAGACAAAAGAAAAATCCAGTCAACACTTATATGATGCCCCATTTTTCTGTTAATGGTTAATGGAAGCTTACGAGAATACATGCTATTGTTCTTCAAACATATCACGATGCAACCGTCGCATAACATCGATACCTCGTAGATTTAGTTTCCATGCGGACATTCTAAAGGCATTCTAAAGGCAGGATTCATAGCTGTTTATCACTTCAAAAGTACATTAAGAAGCACATTGGATTCATGAAAGAGAAGGTTGGTACTAAGCTTGCTTTACAGGCTCTATACATTTTCAAAGGAATTTAAATACGATGCCCTTGTCTCCCTTTTCCTCTCGGTCTCGTACATTTCTCAACACCATCTTCTAAATCATGGCAAAACGAAAGAGACTTCTGTCTCCACTTGTGGGCGTGGTGACTTGTCCCTATCTCCATGTGAACCCCTTTTAGACTGGGTCTCCCTTATCTCTAGGTCGCTTCCTTTTTTGATGCCATTTGCGGAGACACACTCCTTTATTTTCCTATGTCGGATGCTTTCTTCTTCTTCTTCTTCCTCTTTTTTTTCATTTCAATTTAATGGTCACCGTTCGTTTCAAATTTCGATATAGATTTTCCCTCAAAACCACACACACTCGATGGACCGATGACTACCACTGTTTGGCCAGCCACGCCATAGCGTGCTTCCTTTTTGCCACTTTAAGCAGCAAAAAGGGAGCAATCTTTGCCTTACAATAAGGGAAAAGCTAGCCATATTGCTTGGCAGACCTTTCCCATGCTTTGGTCTAGGAATCGGTTGTTGCCAGTTTGACACCTATTCCGGGGAACTCAGATTTAAGTGGGGGGGCCGTCGTTGGCATTTTCTTATGTGGAAAACAATCTGCTGGAACACTAAGGTTAAGTATGCTTTATGACCGTCTGAAATGTCACTAGATGGAGACGAGACGAGACCATTCGATTCTTGTTCATCACGAGTCATTTTCGCTGTGAAAAGGTTCCCCATTCTACAGATAAATGGGCATGAATGGGATGGGAATAGTAAAATGGTGAGTGGCTTGGTCCACAGTTTTTCGAGTCTGATGTTATGTTTTCATTTTGGTGGAGAGTTGATAGATGAGTTCTTCTTGTTAGTTTAATAATTTGTTTTTCTTTTCAACATTGGAGTGGGAAAATGAGATGAATAGTTTATGAATTTTGACCAAATATGTAATGTGATCATTGAATTTTTAATTTGTTCAATGTAGCCCATGAATTTTTGGCACATGTTCAATTTAATTCCTAAACTATATGAAAATATTCATTAATGTCCATTTTCATATAGTTTAGAAACTAAGTTGAACCTATACAAAAAAATATAGTGACTGAATAAATTTAAAGTTTAAGGACTATATTAAATAAATTAAAAATTCATTGACTATATATTATATATTGAGCAAAGTTCAAAAACTATTTATGTCATTATACTTATTAGAGTGAATAAGTGTTTTTGATGTAGCTACACCCCAATTTTCAAGAGTTGGAAGCGACAATTTGCCTTGAAAATGATTATCATTTGGTATTACTGATTCGGAAAATTACGAAATAAGTATGTGTAATATCTTTTGATGGATTTTAACTTCACTAAATATGAAAATATATATGGTATGTCTAAATATATGTTAGTATAAATTTTGTAGTTGAAATGAATATTAAAGATTGAATATTCAGCAAGAGAGTCGGAAATAAAATGTATTTGATAAATCACTTACTAGCTTGATTAAACTGAAACTCTCTTGTAGTCTTATCTAATGAGATGCTTAGGATTATCTTTTGATAATATGACTTGCATATATGTATAATATGTTGTAAGTATTTAACTATTGGATCCTTAAGCATTAAAAAAAAAAACGTAATGGATTTTGAAAGGAAAATTAAATCGGTTAAGTATATCTAATTCTTTCAATGTGAAATTGTGTAAGCTAGATTTGTTCATGCCACCTGAGCATTCCACTTTTAATTGCTTTCTTTTAGTCCAAATTATTAATTGCTTTAGAGTGACGTACTACTGAATCGAACAGAAATAACTAATATTGACTTTGACTAGAAGAAAAAATGAACATCTTAATTATTTATCCATAAAAAATTATTTATCTATCATACAATTTAAGTATACTTTGGAGATAAAAAGAATTATGATTTTATCTATATTAAATGTTGTCTAGTGCATTGCACTGGTTTAATTTGAGTTCTATATATTAAGATGATTGCGATTTGGATCGGAAATAGATGATGTGGCTTCTTAAGAGAGTTGTTCGCTTTTCCAAATTTTTTTCTCCTAAAGAGGATAGATTAAGAAGTACACAAAAGTTGGAAAAAATTGCATCTAATATTTTTCTTAATTAAATAGATTTCTTTTGATATTCGTAATTTCCCTCATAATAGTAATTTACTTGTTTTATGTCAAGTCGTATTTTTCTTCAAAGGACCTGATTTCTATTTTGTCGTCGTAAATTTTGTGGGTCCAATAATTTGTAATATTCCGCCAAACAATAGCAATCTACCTGAAATAATAGTAAACTTCATGACCTATTGTTATTAATTATTTAATGAATCGTAACTTTCCTATGGCATACGTTTGTGTTCTCACTAATAGTAATTTACACCTAAAATATCATTTTTCTAACTTTTCTTCAGAGGGCATAATTCAATTTGACGGTGGTAATTCATACGTTTATAATAAAATAAAATAAAAATCTATCTAAGCTAATAGCAAATTTCTTCTGTGTTGGTGTTAGTAAAGTTTCTAATTGATCATAACTTTCCTTTACACTCGTAAACTTCTGCAATGTATGTGCTAGCAATTTTCCCTGCAATATAAGGTTGATCACCATTGCGTCCATAACTTTCCTTAAGTAACAAGGAGAACTGTTCATGCACAGCTAATTAACGAGCCATGTTTTTTTCTTATCCAACAATCCAAATCCAGCAATCCAATTGACTGCAGGACCAGTCTCATAAAAACACTTGCGGACCATGAAGTTTTCTCATCCAAGATAATTGTCATTTTAGGGTACGTTTGTTTTGCCAAAAATAAATGATAAAAATCATCTTTTAAAAATTGACAGCTTGTATCTTTTAAAATAATTAGTCATTTAAGAATAATTTCATGGATGACGGATTTTTTTTCGTTCATTCATTTTTATAAGTGATATAAATAAACATTTTTATAAAATTTTTTCTCTGAATTATTCATTTTTCGCAATTCGAATGAAACCTTAATGATTTTAATTTTTTTCCGAAATGATGTTGACTTGAGGACTTTTCATGATTTTCAATTTTCTTCCAAGTTTGCATTTGTATTTATTGTTATTTTCCCAATGAATTAAATCAAGAGAAACCACCAAAAAAAAAAAATGACAAAGGGATCTCGTTGGTGCTCGAGAATTTCATAATTAGGTTACGGATACCTCAAAATCCGCTCATTAATTTCTCTATTCTCACTTTTAATTTAACAATACTTTTCATCAAATTTTCACTTTTAATTTAACAATACGGGGGTGGTGGGTTTTTCTTTTAAGTGTCTACTTTTCATCAATCCTTTTGGTAGTTTTTAGAAAGGACAGAATGAATATAAATGAAACATGAAAATTTATTGATCAGTATAAGTTAATCGTAAATGTTGACGGGTTTATTGCAACTTTAATTTTTCAGATTGGATAAATCATATTAATCTCAACATTCAAGATAAAACTCCATCATACATCATCACACCCATATAATTTATGATTTACATTTACAGAGTTTTCTTCTTATTTTAAGTTTTTTTAGGTACTTTATGCGTCATTTTTTCCTACGTATGAAATAAATTCCAATATAAATAATATGGGTTGAGGTGTACTTTAAGCGGGGCTCGTGAATCTGTACCGCTTAGATATTTCACGTGATATGTGTCAGTTTTGCCTTTTAATTGAGTTTTAAGCTTTTCCAGTACTTTATGTGTCATTTTTTTCCCTACTTATGATGAATTCCAATATAAAAGATATGGGTTGAGGAGTACTTTGATCAGTCTCGTGAATCTTTACAGCTTAGACATTTCACGTGAAATGCATCAATTTGCCTTTTAATTGAATTATCTTCGTAATCAGTTGCTAAATTCTTTTGTTATTTATCCTTTCCTTTCTCCTTTTGTGTTTTCCTTATTCGTTACATACCAAAATGAGACTGACTAAATAAGAAGGCTCAACTATCTCTTTAGTTTTGGTCACAATTTCGAATCGTCTATTTAATATTTTTTTTTCGCTTCGGAATCAGTTAGCCTTCATGTTAATTTAGTCGGTCGGAATGCTAGGTTTTTTTTTTTTTTTTTTGGTAAAAAAATTTCTATTCACTACCAAAATAATGCCTAAAAGAATTCACGGGAAATTTCAAAAGTCATCATAATAAGGCAAGCTCATAGAGTTTCAAACTAAATTAAAAATCAGAATCAAGGTACATCATTAGAATATGGATGGTAGAGATAATTATATGCTTGTCTTTCATAAACACCAAGCCAAAGGATCGGTGGTTGATCACTAAATCACGTATCATCATTAGTGATGAGCATGTGTTGGGATCTTCAACCATAGTTATGGTTTTGTCTTTGGACGGTGTGCGCCTAGGTTCGACATCCTCAATATCATTGCCATATAGAGACAACATAAATATATTGAACAAGCTCAAGTCTGACGCCTTTGAGAATGAATCCTTTAATAAGTGCAAGACGCCAAAGCTTTTAACAAAAATACATTGAATGAGTACAGATTTGACACAAAACTATTGTGAACATCATTGAAATTGGAAGTGGAGTATTTATTCATTACAACTCATAAATTTAGAATTTGATCAAGAGAGCAAAACTCTCAAATCTAAAATTAGATCGGGAAAGTAAGGAAGCAAACAAAAGGAAATAAATAAAAAAAAGCAATGAGGGAGGGAAGGGAGAGATCTAGGTCAGTCCCAAGCTTGGGATGCTAAGTTAGGTGATGAAAAATACCATCCCCTTATGTGAATTCACTCAAATTCTCAAGGGAAACTATCCAAAAAATTCTAATTCTATTATATTTTTGTCAATTTAATACTAAATCTTTTAATTTTGCTAATTAAGTTTTAAATATCTTTACGTTTTGCCAATTGAGTCGATTCAGCCAATTTTGGCAAAAAATTACTAATGTGGACATCGACTATCCTATATGTTACAGTCGGCATTGGTGTGAAATAAAATTTTGATACTTTTTAATTTTATTAAATTCTTTTTCCTTTTTTTTTTTTCCTTTTCTTTTCTTCCCTTCTTCCTCTCTAGCCTTCGGCCAAGTTTGCCCATGCTAACCATTGGTGAGGGGGTCTTACCAAATCTAGTGAGGTCGAGCCTTGACATGGTTTGGCAAGGCTCGTTCTCACTACGTCGAGGTCATCCTCGCCAACCCTCGTCATTAGTTGGTTGTTGGACATTGTCAAGGCCTGACAACCGGCTAGAGGTAGAAGAAGGGAAGAAAAAAAAGTAAAAAATAAAAAAAAAAAAAAAAGAAAGAGAGAATAATAAATAAAATTTAAAAATTATTAAAAATTATCCATGTTAGCATCGTCCCACGTCACGTAAGATGGCAAGCGTTCATGTTAGCAATTTTCTTCCAAAGTTAAATAGAAAGACTTAATTGACAAAAGGCTTATTGCGTGTTGTAATACCATCTATAAAGTGATTACAAAAATCTTGACTAATCGCATTGCTGCTATGTTTTAAGCGATTTGATAAGCTCATCTCAAAATACTTTTGTGAAGGGTAGGAGGATTAAAGATAATATTCTCCTGGGTCAGAAGTTATTTGTTGGATTTCATTGAGACCTTTATTTGCCTAAATGTGTTGTAAAAGTAGATTTCCATAAGGCTTACGACATTGTTGATTGGAATTTTCTGGAGCTTGCTCTCTTAGCCTTCCGGTTTCCCTAGTGGATTATAAAGCTAATCATGGTCTGTGTTCAAACCCAAAATATTCCATTTCTATCAATGGTGAGTTGTACGGGTTCTTTCCATCTAGGAGAGGATTACGGTAGGGTGATCCTATGTCTCCTTATTTGTTTACCTTAGTCATGGAGGTATTTTCAGGGAACTTGTTTTCTCGAACTTCTAACTAAGATTTCAAATATTTTTGGAGGTGCAAATCTGTCAAGCTTTCTCACCTCTTTTTTGCCGACGATGTCTTCCTCTTCTGTCAAGCTGATTGGGCATCGGTGACGATGTTGAAAAGGGGTTTGGATATATTCTCTTCTTGGAGTGGTTTGTATCCGAATAGAAACAAAAGTGAGATATTCATCTCAGGCAGGCATACTTCTCTTCACAATAGGGTTCTTTGGGCTTTCAGCTTTCAGGAAGGGAAGCTCCCGGTTCATTATTTAGGTGTGCCCATTATCTCTTCTAGATTGGGGAAAGCGGACTGCATTACATTGATTGATCGTATTACCGCTAGGGTCCAATCTTGAGCTCAGCATTTTCTATCTTTTGTAGGGAGTCTTCAACTTATAAGGTCGGTATTACACTCGATACAAGCTTTTTGGAGTAGTGTCTTCACTCTTCCGTCCTTGGTTCTAGCTAGTATTGAGTGCATTTTAAGACAAATTTTTATGGAATGGCACTACCCTCGGCTGAGGTAGGGCCAAAGTTTCTTGGGATGACATTTGTCTCCCAAAGGAAGATGGCGGTCTAGGCATTCGGAAACTAAACGATTGCAATAGAGCCTCTATGCTTAAATATTTCTAGATACTTTTCACCGATAAAGAATCTTTGTGGTGTTGGTGGGTTCATACTAACTTCTTAAGGAAGAAGAACTTTTGGATTTCCTCCCAACCTGCTTTATGCTTATGGGCATGGAAAAAAATCCTTCAACTTTGAAAGTACTTTCGGATTGTCTTTCTTGTGGAAGATTGGAAACGGGCTATCGATTTCTCTTTGGCATGATCATTGGCTCTCTTGTGGCCCGTTGGATTCCTTTGTTCCACTCTCTTTCAAGGAAAGCTTACATCTTCCCAACTATGCTATTGTGGCGGACCTGTTTACATTTGTGGCTTGTTTGTGCAAATCTTTCTTGGAAAGTTGGGGTCTCTCTCTTCCGATCCTATCTTTGGCTTCTGATTGTTTTTCTTGGGGCTATGATGCTTCTGGTTCCTTCTTCGTAGCTTCTGCCTAGAACTCCATTAGAGCCAAGAAAGACCGTGTTGCTTGGGCACCTCCTTATATGGTATAATGCAATAGTCCCTCGTTCCCTTTCAATTTATGGCTTATTACAAAGAATCGCCTCCCCACTCAAACGTTGCTTCTTTTGCATGGAAGGATTGATTATTTTGTTTGTGCCTTTTGCAACGCTTTACCGGATTCTATCGAACATTTGTTTTTTGATTGTGACATTTGACTTCGCTGGCCTTCTTTTGGGCCGCCAGGTGTAACCTCCCTTGGGGGATTAGATCTTGGAAAGACATTCTCTCTTGGGCCTCGAAGTTCTTATCTGTTAAGGTTTTCTTTCTTAGTATTGCGTGGTTCTCTTTTGGAGCTATGTGCCATTTGATTTGGAAAAAGAGGAATAGCATCATTTTTCGTGATGAATCCTTGGTGGTTTTAGATTTAAAAAATAACATTATCAAGGTTGTCAAGGACAAAGCTATTACTTTCAAAAATGTTTCTCTTACCCCAAGGAACAAGAGACTTCAAAGAGGGTGGGGCTTTGACCCTTGGTGTTTTCTCACTTGCCCATTTCTCCTTAGCAGCTGCTCATGTGCTTTGCCTCGCTTCTTAGCCAGCTATAGGCTCTTTGTTCTTCGTCCCGCTTATTGTTGAGTGGCCGAGGGTTGGTGTGCCTTGAAGTTTCGCTTTGTTGTATCTGCTGTTGCTGTCTAGCTTGTTGTTTTGTTGTTGCCCTTGCGGCTTTTACATCAACTCCCTTTCACTCTCTCTGTTGTTTGATGTTTGAGTATAAGTTTTTGGTGCCGATCTTTTGTATATTTGTCCAAAACTCAATATATATTCTTACCTTTTACCAAAAAAAAAAAAGACTTAATTGACAAAATGTGAAAATGTTTTGGACTCAATTGGTAAATTTGAAAAGTTTAATACTAAATTGACAAAAGTATAATAAATTTAAGACTTTTAGAATAATTTTTCTCAAATTCTTACGTGATGCAATGTAAGTGACGCAAAGCAACGCACGAGCAATGTGAAAGTAGAGGGGGGTGGGCGATGGCGAAAATGACACCACGTGGGGCATTGCCTGAGTCTAGCAACCACCTTGGGGGTGGTGGTCCATTTTTGTGTGTGTGTGAGTGAGAGAGAGAGAGTGAGTGAGATGGGTGACTGCCATGGCGAAAACGACACTACACGATGGTTGCTGCCGCTCGAGGCTTGGACAGCGGGAGCACGATCGCCTCTTTGGTGATGGCCTTTTCCTTATGCTGGCATACCAAGGCTGTCATCATCTCATGAGACGATGATCACTGCCACGTGATGGCTGGCTATCCCTGAGGCTTGCAGCCACAACAACCGCTTGGCGGCGGTGGCGACCGCGGCATTCTTATGACATCCCAAATTCCATGTTGGCTGGGGGAAGTCTTGTTGAGTTATTCATAAGTCTTGTTGGAAGGTTATTTTGAGTATTTTTGTGAGGATTTAGCTTAGGGTGAGATCATTACAGATCTTGTTTCTAGATTTGTTTCTAGATTTGGGAGAGCGAATCCACATTATTTAAAGTCGTTTAGTCCAAATCAGCAAAATCTGTAGCTAAACTCTTCGAGGATGAAGCTCGATCATTTTAAAAATCTGAGCGAATGATAAAATTATTATAAATCATAGTTGGTCACATTTAAGATAAAAATTTTGGGTGATTCCGGCAAATGAAAGGTTTCAACATTTTGTCATATAACTTTAACTGCTTTGGATGAACCCTCTCAACTTTGGCATCATTTCCCAATAGCTCCATTATGATGCAAAACAATAACTTCTTTAATTGGCAAAATGATAGATTATCCTCTCGGACTATTATTTTTGTTAAAGTCGCTAGTTTTCCATTTGCATAATTATTAGATGTTCTAGACCTATTAAACGGGTAGGTTGGATCATAAATGGTCCGACCAAAATTAACCCATGAATCAATTTATGAATGCAAAATGTAAATTCTTGACCCATACCTGACTCAATCTATAATTGATCAATACTTGACTCGACTTATATTGTTAAAACACTTTCATATTTAACCCAATTTAGGAAAACCTATTCTTATAATTTTTTTTAAAGAGCATATTCCTAAAATACTTCCAAATCTAGGAAAGCTTATTTCTTATGATTTTTTTAAATGATATTGCTAAAACACCTTCATTCAATACAAATTTAGTGGACAATTTTTATAGGCTTCGTTTTTTCTTGAAAAATGTTTTTTAAGAAATCATTTTATGGGAAAAAAAAATATTCTTTGATGTTTTTGGAATTTGAAAATAAATTTAAAAATAAAAAAATTTTTTCATGCATTCCTTTTAATATTTTTTTTACTTCTTATATAAAAAATCGAATTTTTAATTATTTATTATCAAAATTTTCTTTTTTCTAATTCCTTCTCCTTTGACCTCATCAGACTGGCAAGCTTGAGCTTTGCTAGCCTTCCATGAGCTCATCCCTCACTTGGCCTGTTGTTGCCGTGGCAACCCATTAGCGAAGAAAGATGGAAGAAAGAAGAAAGAAAACAATAAAAAGGAAAGAAAAAAAAAAAAAAATTTCCATTTTCTGAAAATATTTTTATGAGGTTAGAGAGAGAGAGAGAGAGAGAGAGAGAGAGAGAGAGAGAGAGAGAGAGAGGTGGTGGGTCTATTGGGTTGAAAATGGGTTCTAAACTCAATCCATTTGAGACTAATTTATTTTAGCCTTTAAATTTAAAACTCATTTAACGTAGGCTCTTCAAAATTGAATGATCCATATATGACCTGTATGGGTTTAAAACCAATTTTCACAGGTCTAATTGTTACATAAAAATTAAGTAACTCATTTTCCCTTACTAATATAACCTCTATTACATTGTTAATGACAATTAGAATTAAAGAGGGCCGTGTGGTTCATGAATTTACAAAAAAATTATCAGAAGTTAATTTGTTCAAGAAAAAAGAGGTAGTTCGTATTCGTGTAATATTTAATGGATATGCAGACGGGAAATTAGAGGATGAAAAAAAAAAAAAACTGAGTTCAAATATAGGAAATCTTTTATTGCAATTTCCACTCACTTCGCTATCTTTTCGTTTACCCTTTTCCCTCCCCTCTTTCTTCAACAAATCTTTATTCTAATTGTAACTCCTTGAAGGCAGGTTTCAGAAAGTTTTCTCTAGGATGGAGAAAAACATGGCCCACCTTTTAGATGAGGAATTATTATCCTTTCTTGTAATCTCGACGTATTCAATCGAATATTTCTAGACAAATTACATCCATCTTGATGAATGGTTATGTCCATTGAGTTTACATGAGAAAACTGAAGGAAAATAAAGGATCCCATTCCAAATTTCAATAAAACATTTGGAAGTTGAGACGTGCGAGATGTGTAGCATATATTAGGGCAATATCATATTGTTTGTTTAGAAAATTTATATACTCTTTATATAAATCTCTCTCAATATATTATCTTAAATTTTTAGATTAGCTATTTTAACATGGTATCGGAGTAAATTTGCATTGCAATTCCAAGTGTGATGGCACCCATTTGTCAAATTCCATGTACTATTTCAAATCTGATTTGCATGTAAGAGAGGTATTAAAGTAGCCCACGGGATTTATAATATTCATACAATTTCCTTTCACTTATCAGCTTAAATCTTTTCAGCCATGTCACATTCTAACAGGAAGGATAGTGATTACGATGACATGGCGTTCTGAAATCGACACAGGGACACTATAGCACAATCAAAGAACCACGCCATGAACATTTCGTTATCAATCAGTAATTGTCAGTCTCATAATATCTTCTGTGTGTGTGTGTGTGAGATCCAACGACAATTAATCATGTATCATTATCCGTTTCATAATCCTAGTTCAATTTCCCATCAGCGGACCTACTACCACAGGAGTCGCCACCTCCTCATCAACCTGTTGGACCACCCCAACACCTTTGCATGCCTAGTCCTATTCCAACTTATCTCCTTACCATAAACAACATCACATGAAATCGATGGACGTAGCCATCACCCCCCAAAAAACCGAAGTCATCAACCCAATCAAACACTGGAAAAAAAAAAAAAAAAAAAAAAAAAAAAACGCTAATTATCGTCCATGCTCATCTGGTATAATAAGCAACATCAAATCCTTCTAGAATAAAAGAAAATTACCATGCTTGTAAAATTAATGTGACAGATTCTTGTGCGACAAAATTTGATAAATATTCACTTATGGTCGGTCACATCATTTCATATTTTCATTTTAATGTAACTGCCTCCGCGTTCTTAGGTGTTATTCTTAAATGAACCTGACAAAACTGTTTCTTTTCTCCCTCAAAACCAGGAGAAGTCCTTCTTCCAGTTGACCTCGTCGCTGCTGAAGTAAAACCCGTCTTCCCTCACGAGCCAGGAGCACTTCCTGAAGGGGCCGCACCGGCGGCCGTCCCGCTCGGCCTCGAACGCGTCGAACCGCTTCCTCGTGCTGTCCCACTTGACGGTGCAGAGGAAGCGGGCCGCCGCGCCCCAGAAGTTGGAACGGACGGCCCAGCTGAAGTCGTCGCCCTCCTGGAGGGCCCGCCCGCCGATGTCGCCGTGGTCGTCGGAGGAGCACCAGATCACGAGGGGGAGGGAGGAGTTGGTGCTGAAGCCGTTGATGACACGGACGTCGAACTCGGCGCCGTAGAAGTACTCGGGCTCGAGGAGCTTGGACAGGAATAGGCAGCAGAGGGAGAGGGAGGAGGAGATGAGGAGGAAGCCTGCGAGGAGTTTCATTTTATGGTTGATGGCAAGAAGACGAAGACCAAGAAGGCAAGCGGTGGTGATGAGAGAGAGAGAGAGAGAGAGAGAGAGAGAGAGAAAGAGGAGAGAGAGCGTTGAGAGGAATTATATTCTGAGAAGAAGGCGGTGGTGGTGGTGGTGGAGGAAATGGTGGTTGTGTGTGGTTCGTGAGAATGTCAGTAAATGAGCGAAATCCCTATCTCATTTTTCAGTTTTGAGAAGTACGTTTAAAGTGCAACCTCTCGTGCGAAGTTGCCACTTGCCAGCCACGGGGTGTGCACTGGCGACACTCGGGAAAAAAAGTTATTAAAAATTTGGATCCCGGTCTATGCGAGCTCCATACATGCGAGCCCTCGGCATCAGCGGAACCCGCACCGATGTGATCCAAGGATCCGGATGCGCGTGGCTCATAGGCACTCGATGCGCCGAAATTCATCTTGAAATTCAATTTTTCTAGGTGGATTGTGATGTAAGAAGTAAAGCGGAATGGCTCGATAAGTTTTGGTAATACCACATCGGCATGAATACATGTCTTCAATTGGTGTCATGGAGTCACTTTTAACCCAAAGTTCTTGAAACCTTTAAAGAGTGGTGTTATGTGAACATATAACTTCACATGTAATTTTTTCGTGAGTTCTTTTAAATGTGCATACTCTTTTGAACTTTAACAGAAAAACTTAAGAAAAAAGTTAATTTTTCGACTTTTAGGAAGCACAAACAAATTAGTAAGCGACTTTACCAAAAAAAAAAAACAAATTAGTAAGCGATATTTGAAGGTCACTTTAGGCGTTTTAATAAGGGAATCACTTCATCTTTGCTCAATTATTTTTATTTATATATCCATGTGTGCAAAAATGGTGTTTTAATAAGGGAATCGCGTCATCTTTTCTCTATTCTTTTTATTTATTTGTCAATGTGTCCAAAAATACAAATATGGCATTTGGGAGCACAAAGCAAAACTTCCAAAACATGCTAATCCAAATCCGGTCCTTCTTTAGATCTTGTCTAGGTCAAGCTCAATAAAAAGCACTTTCCAATAGACAATAATGCCAACTATATCAGTCACTCAAGTTCTTTTTTTTATCACGGACCAAAAAAAAAGAAGAAGTTCCTTTTTATCTTCGAACGAAAAAAAGAAGAAGTAAGTTCCTTTTCTATGCATGCCTATACATGATTTCATCTTTTGGCATGCATTGATATATGGCATGATATATCTATTTTAATCGAGTGCTTTGATATGGCTGTGCGATGGGGCCGGTTTGGTGGACGTGCATGTTCCCCTCTTTTATTATTTACCGTAGAGAATGTCTTTGAAAAATCCTTTATCTCTTCAGGTTCCTTTTTCTTTCAATCTATTGTTTTCTGGAAAGATTGTCTCCAGATCATTCCACCAAAATCATTAGGGTTTGTGGGCAAGGCATGTCTAGTCCAATTACAATGTTCGGAGGTTCCGTGATTCTTTTCTTTTTTCATAAAGAGCGGAACTCTAAGCCCTATGCCCAACGGCGGGAGTTATATTTTAGATTTTCTCCTGTGTCATTCATTTAATGATAATTATGTCGGCAAATTTAGTGTGAAATCGAAATCATCTCGTATTTTTAACCAGGGGAATGTGAGCGCCGTTATTTTATGTCCTACATGGATTGCAATTACTTTGCTTTTGGCACGCAAAGGTTAGCCTCCAATAACACTTCATAGGAGAATCCGCACTTTTGTCTCCGAGAGAAAACAAGACAACAAAGGAACTCTTAGAATAGCTTATCTTTCGCGGCGTGCTGGAATGATTACGATCCCTTGTAAAGAAGAGACACCATTACAATAATCTCAACTTGGGTACTAATGAAGATCAAGACGGGCCACTACATCCCTGTCTATTGTCTTTATCAGAACAACAATGATAGGCTGCTAGATTAATAAACCCGGAACGCCGCTCGATCGCTAAAAGCAGAACCGAGATCTGTGGACTTTATTCTCCTCAAGATCTGATAGAAGCAATTAATTGGAATGTCAAGGAGATTTTTCGGTTTGGAAATTAAAGGTTATCTATTTGGATATCACCTACCAGTTGTAAATTATTCTGGGATATGGCCATTTACACAAACCAAATGTCTAGATTTAATCGATTTATGAAGCTTACAGCGTGTTTCACGAGCTCAATCGGGTCTCCAAGCGTGCTCCAGCATTATAAATAAAGCAAAGAAATCCATAGAGTTTGAACATCAAATCATTGCAAAAAGAGGGAGCGGTGATATAAAGTTTGTTGTCCAAGCTGAAATAGCCTTTGATAAAAAGGCAATTGGTTTTTGGCGGCTCCTCTTTTAGCGTTTATTTTACAATAGATGGGCGGCTCTTCTTGATCTGGGAACGATGCCAAAGCAAAGTTCAAGGATGGGCATAACGTAATGTCAGTAGTGACGGGTGACTAGTGGCTACATGATGTTTGCCATGCCTCCACTTGCCCATTCCGCTTTTCTGGTGGATTTGCAAATACAAACGAGCGCATTGAAGAGGCAAAATCCAACACTTTGGCACCGGAGATCAGCGGCAGCGGTGGGGCCGGACGAGGCCGGCGCCTTGGATTGGGGCTCGGCCGGTTGTCTAGATCTGTCACCGAATCGAAAAACGATATCAATCAATCGTCCAGATATGCACTAGTGTAACTATTAAGTAATGGGCTGGACCTGGTGTGGCCTAATCTATTGGGCTTTTCCTTGCTTTCTTTGTGAATTGCAGACTTGGACTCCAAAAATTGGTGACATCTCTAAACCCCCAATTTGAGTTATCCTATATTTATTTTATAAGTCACTATGTGTACCATGTGATATGTGCATATTTCGAAACTGTGCTCCCTCACTTATGTATCCTCACCCCAGCTTTCTCGAGAGAGTGATGGTCACTAGGGCAACCCCAGTGATTAATCCCTCCAAGTTAAAAAATGAAATCTTCATGCTAATGGTAGTTGTAGTCATAAAGTTGATGACTACATTAATATATTTCTCATTGGGGTTGGAAATGAGGGCATTTTGGAGGGCAAGCCTAGTGACATTTGAAATCAATCCTAATGGATTGAGTCCAGTGACATCTTAAGCAAAACAGGCCTTCCGGTATAGTCCAGGGCATTTAGGTCATTTGCGACCTAGGTTCAGCAAGCCCTAGAAAACCACAATAAAACCTTTCCTAAAATGAAAAATATGATATCATTTTAATGAATTTTCGGGATATTCCACAATTAAAATAGAGGATTCATGGTACATAAAAGAGTGGATTCCTATAATGATTTAGTAGCCATTCGATATCACTAGAGAAGCACTCCTACTCAAACCCTTGCCTTTCACTCGGTTTCCCAAATGGCCTTCCGAACCCAACCAGTTCCATTCACGCTGAGGAAGAACCCTTCCTCCCTCACTAGCCAGAGCACCTGGCCCCACCCCGCGTTGCGGCAGGGCAAGAACGCGTGCCATGCCACGAACATCCTCGTCCACACTACCTCACACCAGTACAACGCCTTCTCCCTAGTTGCTTAGCTGCATCATTACCCCGTGCCCAGTGCCTGGCCGATCACAGCAGCGGCCGAGCCATTGCGCTCGCAACAAATTTGCATGGCTTGGGTATCGTTCGGCAACACACTCACCACGCTAACGATGGGCTCATCGACCGTCACCTCTTTGGTGCTTCCCGAAAGTTTCCCCGCACTTGCGTACGTCACTGTTAACAAGCCTAGGAGGAGAAGAGTAATGCACGGAGAAGTCATGGTTGCTTTTCTCGTGATTTCTTCTCTTGGGTTTTGATCAATTCGTTATATATAGCCCTTAGGAAACCCATTAAAAAAAATTATATATTACTGAGGGGTATCTGGGGTAGTGATGAGTGATTTATTTTAATGCCGGATAGTCCCGAGGATCTGAAGTTCTATATAAAGAAAAGAAACAATGGAGTAGTGATTAGTGATTGGGAATATATATTTCCTTAAACTCTATAAATAAGGGATTAATCCCAAATAGCCCTTAGGATTTGTGGTTTTATTTAAAGAAAAGAAATAATGGAGTAGTGATTAGTGATTAGAAATAGATATTTTCTTGAACTCTAGACAAGGGCTTAATCCTAGATAACCCTCAAGATCTGGGGTTCTATATAAAGAAAAGAAATAATGGAGTAGTGATTAGCGATTTAATCTAAACATTTATGTTTGTTTGATCTATTTATTATGTGAAAGAATTATAAAGGTTTTATATCTCTAAAGTAATCAAAGAACTCTGAGAGTTTTGTGAAAGTTGATAATATGAAGTATATTAATTTGAAAGTTAAGGTGATTATATACAAGAAACGAACTAAGCAAAGAAATGACGTATAGATGAAGATTAAACTAATTATAAATTCAATCATAAAATAATATGAAACGTAATTGAAAGTAATTAAATTAACAATGTGATCTCTACGCTCGAGCAAAAATCTCATTAATATGCATAAACAATGTGATTTCACGTAGGGACAGTAATTCGCACTCGAGCAGAGATTCCAGTGTAAGAAAAGAAAATGTGACCTTCCACAAGAGCAACAGTCTACGCTCAAGTAGAGATCCTACTTAAAGTAAAAGGAAAAGAGAGCTAAGAGTATGAAGTAATGATACCAACCAAAACTTGGTTGGTTATATAATTAAGTAAAAGAAAAAACTTAGATACAAGTGATTAGAGATGAGTGCAAGTGATTACAGATATCTTGAAGAAGTGATTATAAATGATTGGGGGTGATTACAAGTGATTGGAAAGTGATTACAATAAGGTACAAGTAATTAAGAGTGGATTTGAGATGAAAGTGAAAGGATTGTGATCAAAGGAAGCTGTTGGACGCAAGTGAGCAAGAGAGTAAGAGAGCTTGAAGGCTTGGATACAAAAGTGGTGCCTCCCTCCTCTTCTCTTCTTCTTTTTATAGGCAAACTTGAGTAGGTTTGAACGAAGTGAACAGTAATTAAAAAAAAAAAAAAACTTTAGCCCATTTTGGTGCTTGGTCAACAATTGCAGCATCTTCATCTATTGTTTTTAAAAAGGAAAATGATGAGATTCTTGATGAAAATCTTTTTTTTTCTTGTCTTCTTTAGCCTTTGTCTCCTTTTGGTCATTGGTGATTCGTGATTGATATTTTCCTCTATTCGTCTCTATCTTCATCTAACAGGTTGATACCATAGCAGTCATTTTCATTTGTATTACCATTGCGATGGGATTCATCATAGGAACTTGGAGATTTTCGATGTGATTTGGTGATTAGTAATTCATATGATTTTTGCCAATGCAAAACAATTTTCTTCTAGTGATTGAATGGTCTTGGGCCAATGATTTTTGCTGAAGAAATTTTGTAATTTTGTGATCAGTTGGTGATTTGTGTATTATGGGATATGCATGTTGCAAAACTTTACTACCTTGCTTACATGTCCTCATTCCAACTCCTTTAAGAAGGTGGAAAATTGAACTTCTCACCTCCCCTTCAAAGTGAGAAGTGTGTGACAAATGAAAATCTTTAGGCCAAGGGCAATTGTAGTCGTAAAGTTGATGACTACAGTAAATTATTTCTCATTGAGGGTTGGAAATGAGGGCATTGTGGAGGCAAGCATAGTGACATTTAAAATTGGGCCTAGTGAGCTGAGTCTAGGTGTTCAAAGACCATCTCAAGTGAGACGGGCCTTCCAGTACAGTCGGGCCATTCGGGCCGTTCGCGACCCAAGTCCAGCACACCCTAGAAAACCACAATAAACCTTTTTTCTAAAATGAAAAATTCAATTTTTTTCAAATCGACTACTAGGAAATCAAACCATTGAAATTGAGGATTTTGAACTCATGGTAGACAGGGTGTTATTCCTTCAATGATTTAATAGCAATAACCATCCCATAGCAATGGTCGACATCACTAGAGAAGCATTCTACAACTCACAACAAACCCTGCCTTTTCACTCAGTTTCCCAAACGGCCTTCTTGACCCAACCGGTCCCGTTCACACCTAGGAAGAACCCTTCCTCCTTCACCAGCCAGAGCACCCGGCCCTACCCTGTGTCGCGGCTGGGCTAGAACGCCTCCCACGCTGCGAACTTCCTTGTCCACACTGCCTCGCACTGGAACAATGCCTTCTACGTGGCCGCCCAGCTGCATCCCTGCCCTGCGCTTAGTGCCTAGTCGATCACGGAGGTGGCCGAGCCATCGCGCTTGCAGCGGATTTGCATGGCTTGTGTGCCGTTTGGCAGTGCGCTCACCACGTTAACCACGGGCTCGTTGACCAATGCCTCTTCGGTGTTTCCTGAAAGTTTCCTTGCGCTTGCGGACGACGCTATTAACAAGACTAGAAGGAGGAGAGAAACGCGTAGAGAAGTCATGGTTGCTTTTCTCGTGTTTCCGTCTCTTGGGTTTTGATTGATTCGTTATATATAGCCCTTAGGAAACCCATTAAATTTTTTTATATTTTATTGAGGGTTATCTGGGGTAGTGATGAGTGGTTTATTTTAGTATCGGATAGTCTGAGGATCTAGAATTCTATATAAAGAAAAGAAATAATGGAGTAGTGATTAGTGATTAGAAATAGATATTTTCTTGAACTCTATAGACAAGGGCTGATAGGCCTCAAGATATGGGGTTCTATATAAAGAAAAGAAATAATGGAGTAGTGATTAGTGATTTAATCTAAACGTTTATGTTGTTTGATCTATTTATTATGTGAAAGAATTATAAAGGTTTTATATCTCTAAAGTAATCAAAGAACTCTGAGAGAGTTCTGTGAAAGTTGATAATATGAAGTATATTAATATGAAAGTTAAGGTGATTATATACAAGAAACGAACTAAGCAAAGAAAGGATGTACATATGAAGATTAAGCTAATTATAAATTCAATCATAAAATAATATGAAATGTAATTGAAAGTAATTAAATTAACAATGTGATCTCTACACTTGAGCAAAAATCTCTTTGATATGCATAAACAATGTGATCTCACATAGGGATAGTAGTTCGCACTAGAGAAGAGATTCCAGTGTAAGAAAAGAAAATGTGACCTTCCACAAGAGCAACAATCTGCGGTCAAGTAGAGATCCTACTTAAAGTAAAAGGAAAAGAGAGCTAAGAGTATGAAGTAATGATACCAACCAAAACTTGGTTGGTTATATTATTAAGTAATAGAAAAAAACTTACTTGACGATTGATACAAGTGATTAGAGACGAGTAAAGGTGATTGGAGATATCTTGAAGAAGTGATTACAAATGATCGGGGGTGATTACAAGTGATTGGAAAGTGATTACAATAAGGTACAAGTAATTTAGAAAATAAAATAAAACTTTAGCCCATTTTGGTGCTTGGTCAACAATTGCAGCATCTTTAGCTATTGTCTTCGAAAAGGAAAATGATGAGATTCTTGATGAAAATCTTTGTTTTTTCTTGTCTTCTTTAGCCTTTTGTCTCCTTTTGGTCATTGGTGATCCGTGATTGATATTTTTCCTCTATTCGTCTCTATTTTCATTTGACAGGTTGATACCATAGCAATCACTTCATTTGTATTACCATTGTGATGGGATTCATCATAGGAACTCGGAGATTTTATATGTTATTTGGTGATTAGTAATTCATATGATTTTTGCCAATGCAAAACGATATTCTTCTGGTGATTGAATGGCCATTGAATGGTCTTTGGCCAATGATTTTTGTTGAAGAAATTCTATAATTTTGTGATTAGTTGGTGAATTGTGATTTTGCCAATTTAACCAATTGAGAATTGATTCCTTGGAAATGTTTTCATGAACTTAAAATTGTCTCACCACTTATGGTCTATTTGGTAACATTTATGTTCTAGATAATAATTTATTTTTAAAAATAGTCTTTTTTCTATTTTTATTATTTAGAAAAATTTTTGAGTAAAAGAATGCGTTTGGTAATTTCACAAAATTTATATTCTCAAAATAGAAAAAGAACGGGAATGGGTTTGGTATGATCTACAATTTTTTTTTTTTTTGTAACATAGTGTTTCTTTTAATTTTTTAAGAATTTTTTTTCTTTTTTTTCTTTTCTTCACCATCCGCCATTGCCATCCTTTGCCAGTTGCCAATGGTGGCGGATGGGGGGCAGTGATGGTGGCAGACATCAATGGCTTGGGGACGGCGGTGGGGGTGGCAGTGTGCAACAAGGAAGGAAACAAAAAAAGAAAAAAAGAAAAGAAAAAATGACTTACTTTTAGAAATTATTCTTGGGAATAAGAAACTACTTTTTTTACTTCTTCTTTTTGTTCCAAATCTATTCCTCGACCACTTTTCTATTAGGAGGAACTGAAAATTTTAAGCTTCCCAAACACATTTCTATTTTTTATTTTTTATATTCTAGGGAGCAAGAGAACATTGAAAAAAGAAGAAGAAGAACACAAGTGTTGCCAAATGGAGTCTTAGTTTGAATTTCCTAAGTAGGCGTTGGACTTGTGATGAGTGGAAAGGCCAATGATAGTCAAATTCCCAAGCAGTTACCAAGAAGACTTGCAAATTAATGAAAAAGTGCATGAGATTAAAAAAAATTGATTCATGATTAGTTTGTTTGAAATGAGTGTAAAAGATTTTTAACCTATTTTTAAATTGTGGAGGTAAGATTTCAATGACATGGCCAAAATAACTATCATTTTTAAACCAAAAAGTTAATTGTTCAATGTTGTAAATTAGTTTTGAAATAAAAAAGCAAGGTGTGACCACCATCTTCATTTTGACGGGAAAAGCCATTCCACCAGGATTCTTGGCAATCCCAATAAGCGAAGGTAGAAAGATATGATAATTTAGAGGTTAATATGACTTCAAATTATGATTGGGTATGACGATAAGGATCGTGGCTGTTGAATGAGTGATATTATTTGGGTTTTCGGATGATGCAAAATGTTTGAATGTCACAGACTTGGTTTTAATAAGGATTTGTTCATGGCTTTTGACAAATCAATTGGTAGGTAATATCAATTTTCTAGGAAAACATGTTTTGCATAAACTTTTTGACTTTCATGATGATATTCTCTTTCAACTATCATGAGGTCTTGATATTGGCTTTTAGTGATTAATTGTAGTTTAGCTGAGGACTGTAATGTTATTACGAAGGTAATGGAGGTAAAGAGTTTAACTATTGCAGAGGAATGTGATTTTATGACTATTTCACTAATTATTCTTTTAAGTAATTGTGATTTTTTTGGATTGCGAGAGGCCAATGGTGATAGATTTAAAATGATCTCAATTTGCTTTGATGGATTTTTTTTAGTAATGTCTACCAAAATTTTAATAGGAACATATAGTGATAATGATTTTTGAGTTTGTGATCTTATTTGGGGCTTGTGTGATTGTAATGAGGTAGTCTCTGGTTTTACTTGTGAGAGCAGTGGAGATAAATATAGGATAAAATCGGGTCATATTGATTATGGTAATGATATTTATTGGGCTTTGATTAGGTATAACCATATCAATGACGAGGGTGCAAAAGCCATGGGCGAGGGCCTTTGCACCCGCACTTACCGAAGGTAGGAGCACGAGCCCCTTGGCCAAGTCAGGGGAGGGAGTTGCGATTAGGTATAACCATATCAATGACGAGGGTGCAAAAGCCATGGGCGAGGGCCTTTGCACCCGCACTTAATGAAGGTAGGAGCACAGAGGCCCTTGGCCAAGTCGGGGAGGGTGTCGCGACTCTCAGCCGTGGCTAGTGACCTCACTAGCCTAAGGTTAGAAAAAACAAAGAAAAAGAAAAAAGAAAAGAAAGAATATTAAAATATTATTAAAAAATGTCCATGTTAAAATCGAGCGGTGTCGCATAGGATGGCTGATGTCCAATATGGGTTGGAAATGAGGGCATTTTGAAGGCAAACATAGCGACATTTAAAATTGGGCCTAGTGAGCCGAGTCTAGGTGTTCAAAGACCATCTCAAGTGAGACGAGCCTTCCAGTACAATCTAGGTGTTAAAATGCGGGCTGTTCGCAACCCAAGTCTAGCACACCCTAGAAAACCACAATAAACCTTTTTCTAAAATGAAAAATTCAATTTTTTTCAAATCGACTTCCAGCAAATCCAATAATTAAAATTGAGGATTTTGAACTCATGGTACGCAAGGTGTTATTCCTTCAATGATTTATTAGCAATAACCATCCCATAGCAATGGCCGACATCACTAGGGAAGCACTCTACAACTCACAACAAATCCCGCCTTTTCACTCAGTTTCCCAAACGGCCTTCTTGACCCAACCGGTCCCGTTCACACTGAGGAAGAACCCTTCCTCCGTCACCCGCCAGAGCACCTGGCCCTGCCCTTCGTCGCGGCTGGGTTGGAACGCCTCCCACGACGCAAACTTCCTTGTCCACACCGCCGTGCACCGGTACAATGTCTTCTCCGTGGCTGCCCAGTTGCATCCTTGCCCCGCGCTCAGTGCCTGGTCGATCACGGCAGCGGTCGAGCCATCGCGCTTGCAGCGGATCTGCATGGCTTCTGTGCCCTTCGGCAGTGCGCTCACCACGCTGACCACGGGCTTGTCGACCATCACCTCTTCGGTGTTTCTTGAAAGTTTCCTCGCGCTTGCGTATGACGCTGTTAACAAGACTAGAAGAAGGAGAGAAATGCGAAGAGAAGTCATGGTTGCTTTTGTCTCGTTTTCTTCTCTTGGGTTTTGATCGATTCGGCTTTCATATATATATATATATATATATATATAATACGAAAAGAAATCAAAGAACATGGTGCTGGAGAAGATACAAGACCCAGGTTTTACATGGAAATTAACAGAGTTGTCATTCGGTGATTGTATTTTTTGTAGTGACCATAAATGCAAAATCTCTACTTTACGTCATTCCATTGTAGGTAAGTTGTTTTCACTTTCAAGATTTTTTTTTGCCATTTTTTTCCTTTCTAATACTTTTTCTGGGCTATGCCAAAAAAAAGAGTTTTTTGGGCCAAGTTTTTTCCATTTCAATTTTTTTTATCAAACCTTTTCGAGATTGATTGTGCAAAAAATATATCACACTTGCCTTGTACAAAAATTGGAGTGACCATAAATGCAAGATCTCTACTTTATGTCATTCCACTGTAGGTAAGTTGTTTTCCTTTTCAAGATTTTTTTTGCCATTTTTTTTCCTTTTCGATACTTTTTTTGGGCTATGATAAAAAAGGAGTTTTTTGGGCCAAGTTTTTTCCATTTCAATTTTTTTTGTCATACCTTTCAAGATTGATTGTGCAAAAAATGTATCACACTTGCCTTGTACAAAAAATTGGAGTTACCATAAATGCAAGATCTCTACTTTATGTCATTCCACTGTTGGTAAGTTGTTTTCATTTTCAATATTTTTTTTTGCCATTTTTTTTTCCTTTCGGATACTTTTTTTGGGCTATGCAAAAAAAAAAAGATTTTTTTTAGTCAAGTTTTTTCCATTTCAATTTTTTTATCACACCTGTTCGTGATTGATTGTGCAAAAAATGTATCACACTTGCCTTGTAAAAAAATGGGAATGACCATAAATGCAAGATCTCTACTTTATGTCATTCAACTGTAGATAAGTTGTTTTCCTTTCCACGATTTTTTTTACCGTTTTTTTTCCTTTCCGATACTTTTTTTGGGCTATGACAAAAAAATGAGTTTTTTGGGCCAAATTTTTTCCATTTCAATTTTTTTTTTGTCATACCTTTTCAAGATTGATTGTGCAAAAAATGCATCACACTTGCCTTGTACAAAAATGGGAGTGACCATAAATGCAAGATCTCTACTTTATATCATTCCACGGTAGGTAAGTTGTTTTCCTTTTAAAGATTTTTTTTGCCATTTTTTTTCCATTCCGATACTTTTTTTGGGCTATGCCAAAAAAAAGAGTTTTTTGAGCCAAGTTTTTTCCATTTCAATTTTTTTTTGTCAAATCTTTTCGAGATTGATTGTACACAAAATGTATCACACTTGCCTTGTACAAAAATGGGAGTGACCATAAATGCAGGATCTCTAATTTATGTTATTCCACTGTAGGTAAGTTGGTTTCCTATCCAAGATTTTTTTTTGCCATTTTTTTTCCTTTCCGATACTTTTTTTGAGCTATGACAAAAAAAGGAGTTTTTTGGGCCAAGTCTTTTCCATTTCAATTTTTTTTGTCATACCTTTTCAAGATTGATTGTGCAAAAAATGTATCACACTTGCCTTATACAAAAATGGGAGTGACCATAAATACAAGATATTTACTTCATATCATTCCACTGTAGGTAAGTTGTTTTCCTTTTCAAGATTTTTTTTGCTATTTTTTTCCTTTCCGATACTTTTTTTGGGCTATGACAAAAAAGAGAGTTTTTTGGACCAATTTTTTTTTCATTTCAAATTTTTTTGTCAGACTTTTTCAAGATTGATTGTGTAAAAAATGTATCACACTTGCCTTGTACAAAAATTGGAAAAAATAACCAAAAAATTTTAGATCTATTGTATGGAAAAGTATTAGAAAAATAATAAATATATTGCATTGATATCGATTTAATTTTAAATCTTTTAATGGTTTTAATTTAGTCTTAAAACTTTTAACTTAGTGTCAATTTAGTCCTTTCAAATAATTTCGATTGGATATTGCTAACATGAATGTTGACTGATTTATATGAAGGGAGTTGGTAATTTTTATTGATAAGTTACGAACATTTTAGCCATAAAAAGTTATCCATCATTTTTATATACCACTAGTTTTTTTACTTATCAATTCTTATTGTAGTTTACCAGCCAGCAACAGTAGAAACAAATTCATATGTTTTTATACGGAACAATGCAATTTTGCTTCTATAAATAGAGAAGATATCGTCACATGCATAGCTTATTTTTAAATGATTAAAATTAAGAAAACAAGATAAGTCCAATGAAGGAACTTACGATGTAAAATATTTATGTAGCGTTTAACATTCAATTTGTTAGTTCACACATTTATCCTGCGTATATGTGTGTGTGTGTGTGTGTGTGTGTGTGTGTGTGTGTATGTAAATGAACATCGTTTTTCAAAAAGAAAGAATAGGAAAATTTCCTTAAGAGTAGGAAGTGTCTCCTTACCTAATATAATAATATAGATATAAAACTAAGGGTTGCATTTATTTCATTCCAAATTTTATGATAGAAATATTTTTTTTATTGTAAATCATTTTTAGAAAAACACTTAGTTTTGAAAGAAGTATATCTCAAGTGTCAAAATTTATTGCGGATGAACACATAAGTGTCAAAACTTCTAAAAGGTAATGCCATTAAAAAAAAAAAAAATTTAGACACATAAAGAGACTTGTTAGAAAACCCATGTGGTGTGGTCTACGTAGCTTGCCAAAATGTCCATCCAACATCGTTGTCCCAAAACAACATTGTTTTGCTCCCAAATTTGATTTTTAATATAAATAATAATTAAATTGAATTTAAAAATCTAAATTAAATACAAAGGTAATTAGATCTAGGGCCACAGAGACCCTCGCTGTCATTGGCCCACCATCACTAAAAAGGGCATGTGATGGTCAATTGAGGGTCGGTCGAGGTTGCTAGCCACTTCATGGCCCTAGATTTGATTCCTTTTTTTAATATAGTTATTTAAATTTTATTTAATTAATATTTATATTAAAAACCAAATTTAGACCAAAACAACATTGTTTTGCGCTTATTTAGCCATGTTAGCTCCAAGTGGATAATCTTTTTTTTTTTTTTAAGAATTGCCACATAAGTTAAAAATCTATGGAACAAAGTTACGTCGGCTGTTTGGTTTGAAATTCTTGCTATTAGCACTCAAGTATTCCTTTTTTCTTATCAGTTTAGTACTTAAATGTACATTTTGCAAGTTTTGATACTTATGTGTCCAACTGTGCCAAGTTTTGACATTTGCGTTGTTCGTGCCTTCTTAGTTTTTATTTGTTTGGTAGTTTAGGAAAGTGATTCATTCCTTTGTCTTTTTTTTTTTTTATCAAAGTAATAATTCATTCATTTCCATGGAAATACAAAAGGGAAACCAAGATAAATCCGAGACAAACAAGCTCTAGATAACAAGAGGAATGACTAGAACGAGATTAGAAGTCATTGCTCAAAGAGCAGATCTAAGATTTATTCAAACCAAAACCAGTAGTGCATCACCGAACCCATCTTTAGTAATGAGCACACAGAGATCTCCATTTATTTCTATAGTTTTGCCTTTTGGTGGTGTCCCCAACACCATTGCCTTTTAGAATAAAAAGGTTAAATAAGCATAGATCCGACACTTGTAAGAGTGAAATCATGATGAAATTCTTGATGTCCTTTGAAACTGGATTTGTACATCAATGAATCCCGAAGGAAGCGAAAACTCGAATTCACATGCGCAAAATCCCTAAATCTAGATTAGATCAAGATAGAAATCTACCCAAAACTGAAGAGAGAAGCTTCGAGATTTGGATTAGATTAGAAGAGGAAAGCTAAAAAAAAACAGGAGCAAAACAACAAAAAGAGAATAGAGAACCAAATTAGCCAAAGAAAAAGGAAGAGGAGGGGAGGGATCTAGCTCAAACGCTTCTCTCCATGGAGGTTGAAGAAGAAAGTTGCGTGAAAATTAGAGAAGGGTTCCTTCTTTTAAAAGGTAAGTCATCTTCTCCCTAGCTAAGTTTATTGTTTTCAGTGAAAAACCAATTGGTTTTCCCTCGTCTAAGCATTGGAAAGAAGGAAAATATTTTTTTCGGAAATAGTAATCCTTCAAATAAACGGACCCTCCAATCTTGTCTATTTCACCCGATCCCCTCAGGAATCGGAAATGTCTCTTCTCCTCTTTTGACCCTGTGCGTAATGACATCAATAGAGGAAATTAATCTGATTCTCACCCAGTGGCGCAATCTAGCACAACAATCATTAATCAATGGCAAAGGGGGAATGGAAAAAACAAGAAGAAAAAAAGCTGTCTTTATTCATGATGAAGTCAATTCTAAATCCAAAGAACCAACTTGAACATATTCGACTAAGGCCAGGTAAATTGCAGCTTATAATCATCTTCGCTTTTGATGTAGAGATACAAGCCGTCCCTGTCGATGTGCCAATAGCACTTCTGGTTGCCGCATCTTTCGGCATCCCCCGGCTCGTAGAACACCTGAAAATCTCCATGGGAGACGGCCCAGCTCATGTCGCACCAGTACTCGGCCCCGTGCCCGAGGTCAAAGTCCCAATCAAAAAAAGCCGCTCCAAATTCTAACACCCGAGTGCCCAAATCGGTCTCCTTCGACCGGCAATGTGCGGTGAGATTTGTGTAGTCCCGACATAAACACGGAAGGCGGTCGCCATTTGAATCTTGAGAAGGGTCAAGGCCAGGAATAGGAGAAGATTTGTATTGAGCGTTCTCATTCTCTTCTTTATTCCTTTTTCCCTAACTTTGCTGGTGATGGAGAAGATACAAGACCCAGGTTTTACATGGCAATTAAAGAGTTGTCATTCAGTGATTGTCTTTTCTGTAGTGACCATAAATGCAAGATCTTTAGTTTATGTCATTCCACTGTAAGTAAGTTGATTTTCTTTTCAAGATTTTTTTTTTGCCATTTTTTTTTCCTTTCCGATACTTTTTTTTGGGCTATGACAAAAAAAGAGTTTTTTGGGCCAAGTTTTTTCCATTTCAATTTCTTTTGTCAAACCTTTTCAAGATTGATTGTGCAAAAAATATATCACACTTGCCTTGTACAAAAATAGGAAAAATAACCAAAAAATTTTAGATCTATTGTATGAAAAATATCAGAAAAATCATAAATATATTGTATTGTTGTCAATTTAATCTTAAATCTTTTAATGGTGTTAATTTAGTCTTAAAACTTTTAACTTAGTATCAATTCAATCCTTTCAAATAATTTCGATTGGATATTGCTAACATGTCGATTGATTTAAGTGACACTGTCAGGTGTTAACGTAGATTTTTTTAATAATATTTTGATTTTTTATTATTTTTATTCTTTTTTTTCTCCCCTCATTTTCCTCTTTCCTTGGGCGATAGCCAACCACTAGCCATGGCCAAGTGGGCTGGCCTCACCTGGGCAAGGGCAGCCCCAGCAAGGGCTTCTTATGCCAAATTTGGCGAGGTCGGCCCTCGCCTAGGCTAGGGTAGCCTTGGCTTCTCCAAATCTGGTGAGAGGAGCCCTCACTGGAGCTTGTCCTTGTAATGGCCGATGGCCGATCACCGCCTAAAGGAAGAAAAAAATAAAGGAGAGAAAAAAATAAATAGTAAGTTAAAAAGTTTTAAGACAAAATTGACACAATTAAAAAGCCAATGCAATAAGTTTAAGACTTTTATAACACTTTTTCCCTAATTGTACGGATGCCTATTTAGTCATAACACTTTGCATCTGGCAAACTTTGTCCTAATTTTTTTTTTTTTTTTTGACAATTTACTAATAAAGTGGTCAATTTGTGACATCCGGATCATTGCTTAGCAGAACTGTGCACCTTTGAGTGCCTAGCCCATAATCACTGCGTCACCAAGTTGGCCACCATACCACATATCACTGCGTGATGCAGCGCCATCTCGTTGTGCCTCCATGGCACCACCTTGCCACCGTGTCACCGTCGCCGCCTTGCTAGCCTCACCACGACACCTTACCTGTGCACCATGCCACCTCATCGCATCCCCTCGGCGCGGCTCACCGCCCACGTAGGCCCCGTTATGCCTCCAATGCGTGGCTCGACGTGCCACTCGGCCTAGCCCAGTGTTCTCCATTTGGCGGCTCCATGGACTGCCCATGTTCGCAAAATGGGGCACAAATTTGTGCCCAAGTTCATGCAGGCGGAGGGAGAAGAGAATCTGAAGATTAAAATCAGCCAAACCACCGTTTTCTTCCTTAGTTTCCCTCAGCCAGCGTCTTCTTGCGGTATTTAATCAACTGTTAAGACCATGTAGGCGGCGGCGAAGGGCGAGACAGAAATATAAATTCAGCAAACTCCGTTCATTTTCACCTATTCTGCAACTCCACTAACCCACCGTCCCCCTCCGTTATCCTCCTCTTCATCTGCGCATCATCCCTCCTTGCTGCTCGGCACCAACACGACCCTCTCTCGTTTCTTCTCTGTTTCCGCGCAACAACTGTGGCTTCCTCACCACCCCCTTTGCTGGTGACACGCCCCTCATTCAGCCAACACTCGCGCCACCCCGCCGTCCTAAAGCCACCTATCGACTTGTCGCGGAGCGACAAACAACTAGCCAAAACTGGGCTTCCGAGACCTTGCCAGAACCGCGTCGACACTTGCTTTGGACTAGAGGCAAGTGAATTAATTCTCATTTATGCTACGTTGGTCAATTTCCATACGTCGAGGGCAATTTCCTTGAATTGTAGTCGTCTTGATTGTTTTCGTGCTTAATTGTGTACATCGACAATTTTAGAATGTACGTGTTGCAAGTAGTGTTAAGATTTTAGTACTATATAAATATATTGTTGGAATACTAGATATTGAAATGTGCATTGATTTAAGTTTAATTGACATGAGTTGTAGACAAATCCGAAGTTACAACACTTTCTGGATCAATTTACTGTAGGCCGAGTTTTTCCATTTTGGTACAGGTCTTTATAGTACAAATTTGATGGGACTTTCTTCATGAAATTTGTGTGTTATGCCTTGTTCTACAACCTACTTTGATTTCAGATTTTTCAGACTTTATATGTGCAAAATATATTTCAAAAACTACGCAGGTCTGAAATTGTTTTTATAAGCCGTTTCCTAACCTTTGTTAGGTTTCCATTTTCTATAGGATTTTTGATAAACAATTTGGACTAATGTCCTTATAAAAATTTTAGACCATGTAATGTGGAATTTTTCTATGATTTTTGGAGTTCCATTAGGCGTCCAAAGTGCCATTTATTGAATCTCTCGTAACCTAATTGTGTGTCCTGTTTTGGTCTGAGATATAGAAAATTATTGGGACCTATACAAGCTAAATTGGACCTCAAGTTCTCATGAAAAACATTCATAGAGTCTCATCCACAATATGTTAAAGTTTCGTGATTCTTGGAACTGATTTGCTTGGCAAATTCCCTTGATTTCTACGGATGGGGGAGTTGCCCTTTTTATGTTAGTTCTCGATCTCTGTTTGCTCTCGGTTCTCATCACAATCGTTCACCGCCTCACCTCCAGCCCTTCCTCCCTCACAGCTGCAGCCTTGTCGCCGATCCATTGCAGCATCACAGAGTGGCGGCCCTCGCCTCAGTCTCTACTCTTTCTCTGGCCGTCTCTTGCCATCACGGGCTCACCTTTGCTTGTGGCCTTGCCTCTTCTCCCTCATCCTCACCTCCACCCTCCATCATCTTTCAGACGTGTGTCGAAATGTGTCGAGAAAAGTTGACCATGTGTAGAAAAATCCAACATGCGGTCAACGCGTGTCTGGGTGTGTAAATGTGTTCGACACGGGTCGGACACAACATAAAGCACGTGTAACGTGTTTATGCTTCATAGGAGTAACTGGGTTTCTCTATATGCTTGAGAGTGTAACACAGTTCCCCCAAATGTCCTCGCAATGTGAGATTGGTGTGAGATGCCCAAGGGGTAATGGGGCTCCCCGGAAGATGGTGGCAATCAATTCACAATAAATATGATCAATTGTAATTTCAGATTTTAATTAAGTTACTAACTCATGAAGAAATGTTTTCTATTTACTATCCTATATTTAAGAAAGGTTATCAGGCATGTTGATATTACAATGATCTTTTGTCCTTTATATATGAACTTTCTCGTATGTGTTGTTATTGACTTACGTTGTACAGACATATTAGTAATTTGCTTGCTGAGCTTTGTGTTCACTTGTGGTTGATCATTATTTCTCAAATTAGTAGTATTTTGAGAAGACCAAGCCAAATCATGGGTGAGAGACAAATGACATAGTGTATATGTAGTATTCAAGTTGGGATGATGCAACAGCTGGAGCTTTTAGGTGTAGTACGGAGTAGTGGTATCCTAACACCTAAAATATATACAAATAAGAAATGAAATGAGATTGTCGGGTTTGCATTTCTGCGTGTGTTCCTTTAAAGTTTTATAAGTCTTGGGTATTTTTAATTGTACACGCTTTATGCTTTAAAAAATAAAAAAAAAAAAATAACTTTAGTAAACACGTCACCGTTGACGCAGTGGAGATGTCACAAATTTGGTTTGGTCATCACTGATGTAAATATCTGCCCTGATATGACAAATGCTGACATTGACAGTTTTCTGAATTTTTTTTTAGTTCTTTTCTTCTTCTCTTTTTCCCTCTTCCTCCACCGGTCGCAAGGCCTCAGCAACAACCGGCAGCAGCTGGAAGTCAACCTCACCGGCCTCTAGCGAGGCAATGGAAGACAAGACCGCGATTGCTGTGCTTGCGCACCATTAAAGCTAACTCATCATAAGATGAATACAAAAATTCAAACGATGCTTGTAATTACGTAACGCGGACGAAATCCATTATATAAAAGGACAGAATTCTAGCCTACGAGGCAATGGAGAACACCGCCCATTTAATGACGACCGAATAGAAGACCATTCGCGAAGACTACAATGTAAGAAAGAGAAATGGAAACGCCGGGTCAAGCGCTCGTTCACGATCCGATTTTGAAAAATTCAATCACCCTGAAAACAAATACCAAAGACTTGCCAGATGCTTTTGAGATACTCGGATCGAAGTGCTTGCTGTTCTAAAGGTTCCACGTATGGATGTTCCCCCCGTTGCCCCCCCGACGGAAAGCAAAGGACGAAATTTTCGACGCTTGCTTTGCTTTTCCTTTGCAAGAGAATTTTGACCTTTCTTCTGGCGCACGCGAGATTCCTTCGTACCGTACCTCGCTTACATAAGCATATACCCGCCGATGCCGATGGAGACTTGGGCCAAGTCAAGATGCGCAACTCGTTCAACGCCGAGAACCGTGGAGACTCTGATTTCACGACCGGTGTGATGAACAAAACCGGTCGTAACATAGGAAACACTGCTGGGTCAATCATCTTATTACGCGCAAGGGACTCGGTTTTGTTGTACATCTGCAAGAGTGGAATGATTAGACGCTTATAGTGCGTCAAATATTACTCTCCTGGACGTCTCAAGTTCATTTTGCTGTTACATGAAGCGTGCATGTGCACAACGAGCGTTCTAATGGCTTGAGCAAAATAAGGTCTGAGCCATTTTCTGAGTCAATTAGGATTCGAGCATGTAGTCTATGGTGGTAATAGTAAGTATTGAATGTCTACTGAACAAAAAACAAAATAAAAATTGTTTGTTCGATTACTCAAGACAGTTGGACGTCTAAATATCTTTGAATACCCGACTATATCGCGTGGTCCATCGTTGAGATTACAAATTATCGAGTACAGACCACAAAAGGCGCTGTCCACAGAAGTCACACGGCCTGCCGTAGAGATTGGACGTTGACTTATGAAAGAGTCAAGCGATGACTAAGCCAAACTTGTGGACATATTGTTTTTTGCAACGTTGTGAACAACGTTTCGGTTCATCTGGTTTCCTCCTCTTCGCCTGCAAAGCAACCGCATTGGTAGATCTTCTCTGTTAGTGCTTCTTTGGAAGATCCGACCCAACAGGAGCGCAATGATGGAAGAGCTTGTAGGTATCGTCGTTCTTGCACTGGTCACATTCCTAGCGTTTGCAGTGGTCAAAGGCCTAGCGTTCGCTTTCCCGGGGCTCCTGCTTATCAAGTGGAAGAAAAGAAGCGCAGAGCACAATCTGGATGAGTCGCCTGCCACTACAGACGACTTGCCACCGTCTGCACCGAGGCAAGGGATCGATTACGAGGTGTTCTTGAATTTTAGAGGACCAGACACTCGCAAAAGCTTCACCGATTGCCTGTACCATGACCTGGTTCATTCTGGGATTCGCACCTTCAGAGATGCGGAAAAGCTCCAAGTTGGAGACAGCATTGGTGACGAGCTTCATCAAGCAATAAAAAATTCGAGGATCTACATACCTGTTTTGTCCAAGAATTATGCTAATAGCAAATGGTGCCTGATGGAGCTTGCACAGATGGTGAAAAGCAAGAGATCGTCAGCTCAACGACAGATATTTCCCATCTTTTATGACGTGGAACCTTCTGATGTTAAGCTCAAGACTAATACATACGAGAGAGCTCTCTCCCAACATGAGAAAAAGTACGGCTCTAGAAGAGTCCTGGAATGGAGGGAGGCTCTTATAGAAGTATCTAAGCTGAAAGCATGGGAAGTAAAATCTAGAGGGTAATTCCTAAACGACACTTGTTTAGCATTTTTAGTAGCGACAGGCCTGCTATCTTTCATAATTTTGCGTCTCTGCATTATACGACTGATGATTCTGGAAATTCAGCCTTGCTTTTAGTTTTAGCCTATGTTAAATCAAAGCTGCCGATTGCAGCATTTTTTTAACGACTAAACTCCATATTAGCCTCTTGCAATTGTAATTTCATCCACCATCGTAACAAGAAATCAGTCAGAGCGATGGATATATCAAGATCTGGAAAGAGTAGTTCAAGGCTTTACTTTGACACAACTCAACACAGCATGTTTTGGGCAGAATTGTAGGGACAAATGACGGAACTAATGTACCTTGACGTGTTTCGATGACTTACTAGATTATCCCCTTTTCTGACTTATTCATCTGTTACAAATTTCATGTTTGTTGCAGACATGGAGAACTCATAAAGTTGATTGTTCAGAAGGTTTTGATTGAATTGAAGATCAATTATCTAAATGTGAGTGACCATATAGTGGGAATTGATGATCCCGTTGAACAATTAATGAGGTTGCTAGAGGTTGGTTCAGAGGGTGTACGTATGGTTGGAATTTGTGGAATGGGAGGGATTGGCAAGACAACTCTAGCCAAGATTGTCTACAATCACCTTTCTTCTCATTTCGAGAGTTGCAGTTTCATCGCTGATGTCCAAGAAACAGCGAAAGCCCATGGTCTTCCGACTTTACAGAAACAACTAACACGTGACATCCTCAGTTGTAACTGTGTAGGACCTCTTAACGTTGACGAAGGGATCAACCTGATCAGAGAGAGGTTTCAGAATAAGAGAGTTCTCATTCTTCTTGACGATGTTGACCACAGGGATCACCTCAAGGCACTAGTAGGGAAACATGATTGGTTTGGTTCCGGAAGTAGGATTCTAGTTTCGACAAGAGACAGGAGTGTCTTCAGTGCAGGAAGGGAAGGTACCTCTGAAGTTCCGGATCACTATGAAGGTGACTGGATTTATGAAGTTGCCAAATTGAAGCGTGCAGAAGCCTTGGAACTATTCAGCAGACACGCTTTCAGAACAAACTCTCCTCCACAAGACTACATGGCTCTGTCAAAAGAGGTAGCCCTCACCACTGGAGGGCTCCCTTTGGCAATTGAGGTCATAGGTTCCTTTTTGTGTGGCAAAAGCAAGGCAGTATGGGAAGGTACTTTGGAAAGGTTGAAAGATGTCCCACATAAGGAAGTTGAGAAGAAACTGATGATAAGTTATGAGGCATTGGAATATGAACAACAACAAATATTTCTCGATATTGCATGTTTCTTTAACAAAAGGAATAGAATAAATGCTTTTTATATGTGGGATGACTGTAGCTTTTGTCCAGAGTATGGTTTAGAAGTCCTTCTCCTAATGTCTTTAGTTAAAATTGGAGATAATGATGAGTTATCCATGCATGATCAACTTAGAGACTTTGGTAGGGAGATTGTTCGCCGGGAGAATCGTAAAGATCCCGGGAGGCGTAGTAGGTTGTGGAATGACAGGGAAGCACTAGATGTGCTGAAAAGTAAGAAGGTAAAATTTTGACTTCATCACTACTTCTGTTTGCTGAAAAAGCCACTTGTATGCCTTCCTTGACCTTGATTTCTCTTTGATATGAGGCATGTTCCATGTTCACAGGGAACAGATGAAGTTGAAGCACTTGTTTTGAACTATTATACTAACGGTTCTGATACTGCCTTAAAGAACCAGAGCTTTACTTGTGAAGAATTTTCAAGCCTCTCAGAGCTAAGATACCTCCAAATGCATGGCGCGGACCTTGTTGGAGACTTTGAGCATCATTTCTCAAAACTAAGATGGCTTTCTTGGAAAAATTGTCCTCCAGATTTTCTAGCTACCAATTTTCATCCTACAAATCTGGTGGTTCTTGACCTGTCATGGAGCAAAATAACACACAAATGGAAAGGCTGGAAGCAGATTGAGGTAACTTAAGTTCAGGAGTAGATTCTGCGTCTATATTTTTGTTATGTTTCATGCACCTCTCTGCGTTCATCCATTTTAAATAAAGTTTCTATCCAGATGGCCAAGAAACTGAAAGTTCTGAATCTTTCCCACTGCGACAAGTTGACCAAGACTCCAGACTTATTAGCCTATGGAAGCCTGCAAAGATTGATTCTCGAAGGGTGTTTGCGTTTGTTTCATATTGATCCGTCAATTATTCACTTGAAGTGCCTCACTCATTTGAATCTCCGAGGATGTTATTCTCTGAAACACAACACCTGGCGTAACATAAGTTTCCTGGAGGATCTTGAAGAGCTCATCACGGATGTACCTTCTCAGAAAGCTGATCCTATGTCGCAAAGGACAGAGAAGCTGGATACTTCAATTGCTACCCATTGGAATTTAACGATCTCCCAAGTGCATCACAAGATCAACCCGAGATGGTACACATCGAAGTGTCCGCTCCATCAACTGTCACCCAATTCCACATACCCAAGTAAGTATCAGAACGTAGCATCAATTTTAGGGCTTTATATGATGAAGAAAAACAACAATGGGACGAAGATAAACATGCTCTAATTGGCTACTAGGCATAGTAATCCCTGAAAGTTTACTGCAGGCACAGGAATGACTCAGTCTAGAGATTTGACAGGAGTGGAAGAAGAACCCAAAGATTTGGCTTCGAACCAACTAGAGTGGGTGGAGAGACTTCCAGAATCAGTGGGGTATTTGGAATCACTGGTTGAGCTGGACTTGTCAAGCACAGGAATTACCGAATTACCTGATTCGATAGGTAATCTGAAGAATTTGAAAGTGCTGAGAATTGATGGAAGTTGCATAAGAAAGTTACCTGATGCTATAGGAAAGGCAGAGAAACTCGAGGAACTACATGCCTTAAAAAGTGAGAGGTTAGAGGAAGTTCCTAGTAATCTTGTGTGCCTTCCCTGCTTGAGAATCTTGAGATTATCAAGAACTGCCATAACTAGAATACCGAAACTTCCAGCAGGCCTAACCAGTCTACAAATTGAATCACGATCAGCAAGCACTATCCCTGATCTGTCGAACCTCATCAACATAAGAGACTTGGACTTGGATTTGAGGATATTTTCCTCTAGAGAGCCATCTCACCTTCTACAAACTCCTGGCCCCAGTTGGATTGGGAACTTATCCAAATTGGAGCACTTAAAATTGTCCCTTTCAAATATTATCTCTCTGCCTTCATCTTTAGGCTCACTTTCAGGTCTCAAGAAACTTGAGCTCCTGTCCTGTGTAAACCTCAAATCCCTGCCACTGTTTCCCACTAGTTTGACAGAGTTATCCATCCGAAATTGTATTTCAATGATAACATTACCGACAGTTTCCAATTTGGAGAACTTGTTGTTATTTGCTCTTGGCGAGACACAGGTAACTGAGATCGAAGGACTTCAGGGCCTAGTATCACTCAAACATTTGGATATACAAAGGTGCAAAATAGAAAATCTCGATGGGCTCCAACAATTGCAAAATTTATCCACACTGAAGGTTTCAACCTGTGAGTTCCTCCAGAGACTGCCTGATCTGTCAAACTTGCCGAAATTAAGGGAGTTGAGGCTACTTCAATGCACAAACATGTTTGAGATTCGAGGTCTTGAAGAGTTAGAATGCTTGGAAGAGTTGTGGATTCAAAATTGCATTTCGTTGCAAAGATTGCCAAACCTATCAAACTTGAAGAAGCTGAAAGTTTTGAATGTATACAAATGTGAGAAGATTCACAGCATTCATGGAGTGGAGGAATTGAATTCCCTGAAGGATCTAACTGTGTGTGGATGCGAGGCAGAATCTTCGCCTAATGTGAGTCTTGCAAAGAAGAGAGTTCTCCGACAGCATTGGCAAGTCGGGGCTTTTCAAGAATCTGAGTAGGTAATAGCATGAACTCCAAAGGGATCTCAGTTAACGAGGCTATTCGGTACCTTACATGTACTTTTTTGCCCTCGCCCTTGGGGAGCGTTGTTTTTTCACTTCAGTTAATTGTAACAGTCTTGCGTGTAGTTTCTAAAAGTTAACTAAATGCTAGACCTAGAAAGTCCGGTTCTCATTTTGAGAATGAATTAAACTAACTCAGATGAGGAGTTTGCATGACATAGGATGGGTTGGGTATCTCCCTGTGGATTCCAGCTTCCCACATTTGAACTCGAAATCCACCTTGTCTCTTTTCAACACAGAATGAACTGTGAGTCCATAAATTTTGCGTTACCGTGCTTCTTTTAAATTTAATAAATAAATAAATATCTATGTGAACAAGAAAAATTCAGTATACCTACTAACTACTGACAAATTCGACATACAAAGTAAATAAAAGAGTAGCTTACTTCTCGTTTGTTGATGGGAACAAATCAGCAAAACATAATTCACAAAGTGACACCAAGAGAGATAAAACTAGAGCAAAACTACTTGAATTCAATTTCAAAGTTTCTCAAGTTCATTTTTTCTATCCTCGAGCTCCAATTTAAGTCAAATTTGGTTCAAGTGCAGTACATGATGACTAACAGAAAGATACTTGATCATAGGAATAAAATGCTGAATGCTCTTAACATTCGCAACATTGTTTCACAACTAAGGATATTCTAGGTTTCTTTACCAGATCTTATAAATCTTGTTTAGTGAGATGTACACCATTAAGAAAATAAGTCAGATGGCTAACATCAAAAACAGAACTCGGGTGGCTAATATCTACTGATATTCTGGTAACTTGACATGGATTAGATAAAAATGAGGGGTTAGGGTTTTCTGTGCTGTTACATGGGATCCGAAATTTTTTTGCATAAAACTTTTACTTGCTAAATGTTACTTAACAATAAAACACAATAGTTACACAACCACCCATTTTGCATCCAAAAGACGAACCATGGAATAAACCCCGAGTCTTTATTTGAGTGAAACAGGGCCATAGCATTAACAGCGTCTTTGGTTTCATGTATTCTTCTTCTCCACTTTTCACATATACTAAGCAGATAGAGTTCGGAAATTTTGACATCAAGAAGAGAATCTGAGGCCGGTTACGGAAAGCTGTTTTTGTTTTCACTCTTTTCTACTAACACTATTTTTTCATTATGCATATCTGTCAAAACGTGTTAAGAAGTCTTAATGAACGTTTTCAGGAACGAGAAGTTGTGAAGGTATGCTTCTGTTGACATCAAAATTAAAATAGAGGCTATTCTTTTGATATTCCGACTGTCCATGTTCTCATTTGAAATGAAGCACTGAAACGCAAACAAGATTTGCTCCATCTTATATCATTTCTGGAGACATTTTCTCTTGATTTCACTTGAAAATTATTTGTTGTCAAACATATTTTCTAAGCCATATTCATTCTCGATAAAATAAAAGGAACATTTATGAGAGTATGCAGGAACTAAACAGGGTTTAAGACATTGGTTGGTGAATTCTCACCTGTCATTGATGAAGATGTTAATTTTCAAGTACCTTGCAAGACAATAATTTGATTGAAACCAGACTTAAGAATTTAGAAAGGATAATAGTGTACTAAAGAGTTGGGGGTCAAGGTACTTCAAACTTCAGAGATTGCCTATTCTGTGTTCCGTTCAATATTGATCAATGGTTAAATAAAAGGAGATTTGACGTAGTTTTACTCTACATGCTCAGCCATTAAAGACATTAGCATTTTAAATTTGATTTTAGCTTTGAAATTTCAATAGTGCTTTTACAGTTTTCTCAATCTAAACAAAAGGAAGAGCTACTAATATGTTGTCTGTCTATAAAAGAAGATACACAAGGTAAAGGGCGCCCCACCACAAGTTAAGGGACAAGAACAAGCCACAATAGTAGACCGGACCTACCATGAAACGCCACTCGCTGTAAAAATTCCACACAACATACACAATGCTACAAGCAATGCCTCCATATATAATCCTAGTAAATATAATTACCAGGAAATTCCTTTGGTTTCCTGATGGAGTGGATGACTTTTCTTCTGTCTCCAAGACTCCAACACAGTAACATATGCTGATAGACAGGACAGAATCTTGCAACTTTGTTCCCACAACATGCCAACCGTAGAAAGTCATTCAAAAAACATCTCCATGGTTGGCATAGTCCCAGACAAATTAAATTAAAATGGAGTACCTAACTTAAATTTGTGGAACATGGACCAGAAAAATCACTGCGCCATCCCAGCATGTCTAGTTGAAACATTGGTTTCCCTCTTGTCAAAGTGAGCAATTGAGTAGTCGATTTCACTTCTGAAACAGAGGACTGAACTGATCTAACACTGAATTTATATGGCAGTGATCTTTTCTATGTAAACAGTGAAAGAGGATGAGACCTCACGTTAGTCTGTTTACAAAGTATTTCTAGCAGGCAGTATTAATCCACAACATTAATCGATATGAGCAAGGCCAGCTAAGTGAGTAATCACATCCTCAAGGCAAGAAAAATGAACTAAAAAGTTATCATGAAGTTCTGAGGCGCTAGCCTCAGCCTTCTCCCACAGGGAAAGGCCATCAGAGATGGCCTTCAAACCACTCTGCAGCAATTCAACACCCTTGCTGATCTCATCAGGAACCTTCCTCTTCTTGTTGGATCTATTTTCACAAATCATTTCCGTTTTTTTCGTGCCTCGTAGCTTCCACATCAATATTTTGACTCTTTTGAGCTGTGACCTTAAGGATTAAAGCTTCTTTCCTCAGCATCTGAAGCTGCTCAGTGCATGGAAAAGTTTTAATAAGGGCAACTTCTTTCTCGAGAAATTTCTTGAATTCAGACATAAATCTTTCCTCATTTGCCTCATTCCCTTGCCATAAATCATATGATAGAGCAGCCTTTTGAGGCACAAATCTCCAAAGCTGATTGCAGGCGGTTCTCGCGGCAAAATGTCCAAATGCTTTAATTGCCAAATGCATGAGAGCCCAGTGCTGTTCTCTGAGTAACATGTGATACAGCTCCCAAATAGCAGAGCTCTTCGGACAGCCATCTCTTTCTTCCATTTCTATATGACCAAGTCCTGCCATGAAAAGAGCCAATTCAACTTTGCACTGGTACAACTTGGCATCAGCTGCCAATGGCCTTGTGATAAACAGGTTTTGCAGCTTCATGATGACTTCATCCATGCCATTACATGCATATAGATGTGTCATGTTAGAAACTACCGCCAGCATTTGACCCAAAAGCTTAAGGCAAATGTCACTTGCCACATGCTCTGGAGAACAGGTGCAGCTCTGCAGAATATCAACTAGGAACTTTAGTGTCTTCTCGCCAATGTCAGATTCGGCAATCTGGCTGGAGAATGTAAGAAGGTTTATTCAGATTTCAATGAAAGTGACAATTGCTACTTAAACTGAATTCACTAAGTCAAAAGGTGTTGTTAGAGTTCAGTGATCATGCAGGCTGGAAACAAATTCACAAAATTTGCGTTTTACTGTAAAAGGGAAAAAACTCATTTAAATGAACTAAAAAGAATCTTCTATTGAATAAAAAAATGAATCAAGTAACACAAAGCAAACATTTAACATTGAGCCCAGCAGAGGAAAATAGACAATCAGATTTCTCAGGAATTGAAGAATAATTTTGTGAAACAGCCCTTCCTATCTGATAGAAAAGGGTCAACCCCCATTGCATATTGGTACTTATTGGATATAGAATACATCTGCTTCTCTTTGTTCCTACGAATGAGTCTCATTCATTCAATTACCCCTTCCTTGCCCTTGGATGTCCACATCTCAGGGTCAGGCAAGGAAGGACATAAAATTCTTTTTCCTTTCCACAGGGACCAGGGGATTAGATCTAGCCGTAAGAAGAATGCCTGGCTGATAAATAACTCCCAATGCCACATTAGGTTTAGGGAGCTCCGAAATAATAGCTCCTCTGGAAAACCTAGTGATTGAAGGAGTTAAAAGGGCCAAAAAAAAAAGTATGGGCCATTATGGGAAGAGACCTGTGAATAGTTGTGGGACAAAAAAAAAAAAAACTGCAAATGCACGTAAAGGATGCCCGGTTTTGTGCTACAATCACTTATTGCAAACTACTTCAAACAACTAGAAAAAATCCCAGTATGATAGTTATTTTTCAGTAAGCCTGGGCAATATAATTGATGCATATTTTTCTTCTGATTGGAACTTCTCTTTCAAAATGCAAAGGGACTTACAGAGATGGCAAAGAAGCACACAACACAAAGAGTGGAGCCCCCAGCAGCCTAGAAGGGTAGGTGCTGACGAGCGTGCCGATAAAACCTCCAATGAATTCATCATAGTCACTGATTATCCTTTGTTTAGCAATGCCTCTCAGTTTGTCTGAAAGCATATTAGCGATCTCACAAGTGCCTCACAAGATCAACCCGAAATGGTACACACCAAAGTGTCCTCTCCATCAACTGTCAGCCAATTTCACATACCCAAGTAAGTATCAGAACGTAGCATCGATTTTAGGGCTTTGTGTGATGAAGAAAAACAACAATGGGATGAAGATAAACATGATCTAATTGCCTACTCGGCATATTAATCCCTGAAAGTTTACTGCAGGCACAGGAATGAATCAGTCTAGAAATTCGACAGGAGTGGAAGCAGAACACAAAGATTTGGCTTCAAACCAAGTACAGTGGGTGGAGAGACTTCCAGAAACAGTGGGGTATTTGAAATCACTGGTTGAGCTGGACTTATCAAGCACAGGAATTACCGAATTACCTGATTTGATAGGTAATCTGAAGAATTTGAAAGTGCTGAGAATTGATGGAAGTTGCATAAGAAGGTTACCTGATGCTATAGGAAAGGCAGAGAAACTCGAGGAACTACATGCCTTGAAAAGTGAGAGGTTAGAGGAAGTTCCTAGTAATTTTGTGTGCCTTCCCTGCTTGAGAATCTTGAGATTATCAAGAACTTCCATAACTAGAATACCAAAACTTCCAGCAAGCCTAACCAGTCTACAAATCGAATCACGATCAGCAAACACTATCCCTGATCTGTCGAACCTCATCAACATAAGAGACTTGGACTTGGATTTGAGGATATTTTCCTCTAGAGAGCCATCTCACCTTCTACAAACTCCAGGCCCCAGTTGGATTGGGAACTTATCCAAATTGGAGCGCTTAAGATTGTCCCTTTCAAATATTATCTCTCTGCCTTCATCTTTAGGCTCACTTTCAGGTCTCAAGAAACTTGAGCTCCTGTCCTGTGCAAACCTCAAATCCCTGCCGCTGCTTCCCACTAGTTTGACAGAGTTATCCATCCGAAATTGTATATCAATGATAACATTACCGACAGTTTCCAATTTGGAGAACTTGTTGTTATTTGCTCTTGCCGAGACACAGGTAACCGAGATTGAAGGACTTCAGGGCCTAGTATCACTCAAACATTTGGATATACAAAGGTGCAAAATAGAAAATCTCGATGGGCTCCAACAATTGCAAAATTTATCCACACTGAAGGTTTCAACCTGTGAGTTCCTCCAGAGACTGCCTGATCTGTCAAACTTGCCGAAATTGAGGGAGTTGAGGCTACTTCAATGCACAAACATGTTTGAGATTCGAGGTCTTGAAGAGTTGGAATGCTTGGAAGAGTTGTGGATTCAAAATTGCATTTCGTTGCAAAGATTGCCAAACCTATCAAACCTGAAGAAGCTGAAAGTTTTGAATGTATACAAATGTGAGAAGATTCACAGCATTCATGGAGTAGAGGAATTGAATTCCCTGAAGGATCTAACTGTGTGTGGATGCGAGGCAGAATCTTCGCCTAATGTGTGTCTTGCAAAGAAGAGAGTTCTCCAACAGCATTGGCAAGTCGGGGCTTTTCAAGAATCTGAGTAGGTAATAGCATGAACTCCAAAGGGATCTCAGTTAACGAGGCTATTCGGTGCCTTACATGTACTTTCTTGCCCTCGCCCTTGGTGAGCGTTGTTTTTTTATCTTCAATTTATTGTAACAGTCTTGCGTGTAGTTTCTAAAAGTTAACTAAATGCTAGACCTAGAAAGTCAGGTTCTCATTTTGAGAATGAATTAAACTAATTCAGATAAGGAGTTTGCATGAGATAGGATGGGTTGGGTATCTCCCCGTGGATTCCAGCTTCCCACATTTGAACTCGAAATCCACCTTGTCTCCTTTCAACACAGAATGGGCTGTGAGTCCATAAATTTTGCGTTACCGTGCTTTTTTTTTAGTTAAGATCTATGTGAACAAGAAAAATTCAATATACCTACTAACTACTGACAAATTCGACATACAGAGTTGATGAGAACAAATAAGCAAAACACAGTTCAAAACATGACACCGAGAGAGATAAAAGTAGAGCAAAACTACTTGAATTCGATTTCAAAGTTTCTCAAGTTCATTTTTTTCTATTCTCGAGCTCAATTTAAGTCAAATTTGGTTCAAGTGCAGTACGTGATGACTAACGTAAAGATACTTGATCATAGGAATAAAATGCTGAATGCTCTTACCATTCGCAACATTGTTTCACAAGTAAGGATATTCTAGGTTTCTTTACGAGATCTTATAAATCTCGTTTAGTGAAATGTACACAATTAAGAAAATAAGTCAGATGGCTAACATAAAAAACAGAACTCGGGTGGCTAATATCTACTGATATTCTGGTAACTTGACATGGATTTAAAATGAGGGGTTAGGGTTTTCTGTGCTGTTACATGGGATCCGAAATTTTTTTGCATAAAACTTTTACTTGCTAAATGTTACTTAACAATAAAACACAATAGTTACACAACCACCCATTTTGCATCCAAAAGACGAACCATGGAAAAAACCCCGAGTCTTTATTTGAGTGAAAAAAAGGGCCATAGCATTAACAGCGTCTTCTGTTTCATGTATTCTTCTTCTCCACTTTTCACATAAACTAAGCAGATAGAGTTCGGAAATTTTGACATCAAGAAGAGAATCTGAGTCCGGTTTCGGAAAGCTGTTTTTGTTTTCACTCTTTTCTACTAACACTATTTTTTCATTGTGCATTTCTTTCAAAACGTGTTAAGAAGTCTTTTAGGCCCTATTTGGTAACCATCCAAACATGGCCAAATTCTGTTCCCGGAATCAGTTTGGGCCTAAAATCGCGTTTGGTAAAATTTTTGTTCCCGGGAATAAATTGGGAATAGAATCAAAAACCAAAAAAAAGTCGATTCTTGTTTTGGGAACGAATTTGATAATCAAAATCAAGAAATTTTCTTCTTCCCTTCAGCCATCTCGCGATTGCCGTCCACCACCGCCCGCCACCGTCCATCGTCCGCCGCCGATTCGGCAAGCTCGCCGGTGGCTAAGCGGGCCTCGTTGGGGCTAGGCGAGTACTTGCCGGGGCTAGGTGAGGCCCGCTTGGCCACTGGCGAGGTTGGGCAAGGGCTGGGCAAGCCTCGCGACGCCCAGCCTCGCCCAGCCTCGGCAAGGCCGACCTGGCCACCGGCGGGGCTAGGTGAGCCTCGCCCAGCTGCCGGCGAGGCTCGGCTGACGAGGGCCGGCCTCACCGAGGGCTGGCGATGCTTCGGTGAGGTCGCCGGCCCTCATCTGGCTGGTCGTCGGACCGGCGACCGGCCACAAGAAGAAGAAGAAGAAGATGAGAAATAGAAAAAAAAAAAAAATGAAAAATGAAAAGAAAAATGTAAAAAAAATTATTTTAAAAATTAAAAGAAATTGATTTGGAACAGGAATTAATGAGCACGTACCAAACCAATTGCTTAGAATCAGTTCTCGAGAATAGAATAAAAAAAAATCAGTTCTGATCAGAATCTACTCGAGAACGAATCGTTACCAAACGCGCCCTTAATGAACTTTTTTCAGGAATGAGAAGTTGTGAAGATATGCTTATGTTGACATCAAAATTAAAATAGAGGCTATTATTTTGATATTCCGACTGTCCATGTTCTCATTTCAAATGAAGCACTGAAACGCAAACAAGATTTGCTCCATCTTATATCATTTCTAGAGACATTTTCTCTTGATTTCACTTGAAAATTATTTGGCGTCAAACATACTTTCTAAGCCATATTCATCCTCGATAAAATAAAAGGAACATTTATGAGAATATGCAGGAACTAAACAGGGTTTAAGACATTGGTTGGTGAATTCTCACCTGTCATTCATGAAGATGTCAATTTTCAAGTACCTTATATCCCCTATAAATGCCGTCGAGACAGGCAAGACGATAATTTGATTGAAATCAGACTTAAGAATTTAGAAAGGATAATAATGTGCTAAAGAGTTGGGGGTCAAGGTACTTCAAACTTCGGAGACTGCCTATTCTATGTTCCATTCCATATTGTTCAATGGTTAAATAAAAGGAGATTTGACGGAGTTTTACTCTACATGCTCAGCCATTAAAGACATTAGCATTTTAAATTTGATTTTAGCTTTGAAATTTCAATAGTGCTTTTACAGTTTTCTCAATCTAAACAAAAGGAAGAGCTACTAATATGTTGTCTGTCTATACACAAGGTAAAGGGCACCCCACCACAAGTTAAGGGACACGCCTGAACAAGCCACAATAGTAGACCAGACCTACCATGAAACGCCACTCGCTGTAAAAATTCCACACAACATATACAATGCTACAAGCAATGCCTCCATATAATCCTAGTAAATATAATTACCAGGAAATTCCTTTGGTTTCCTGATGGAGTGGATGACTTTTCTTCTGTCTCCAAGACTCCAACAAAGTAACATATGCTGACCGACAGGAGAGAATCTTGCAACTTTGTATGTAAACAGTGAAAGAGGATGAGAACTCACGTTAGTCTGTTTACGGATTATTTCTAGCAGGCAGTATTAATCCACAACATTAATCGGTACGAGCAAGGCCAGCTAAGTGAGTAATCACATCCTCAAGGCAAGAAAAATGAACCAAAAAGTTATCATGAAGTTCTGAGGCGCTAGCCTCAGCCTTCTTCCACAGGGAAAGACCATCAGAGATGGCCTTCAAACCACTCTGCAGCAATTCAACACCCTTGCTGATCTCATCAGGAACCTTCCTCTTCTTGTTGGATCTATTTTCACAAATCATTTCCGTTTTTTCACAACTCGTAGCTTCCACATTAATATTTTGACTCTTTTGAGCTGTGACCTTAAGGATTAAAGCTTCTTTCCTCAGCATCTGAAGCTGCTCAGTGCATGGAAAAGTTTTAATAAGGGCAACTTCTTTCTCGAGAAATTTCTTGAATTCAGACATAAATCTTTCCTCATTTGCCTCATTCCCTTGCAATAAATCATATGATAGAGCAGCCTTTTGAGGCACAAATCTCCAAAGCTGATTGCAGGAGGTTCTCGCGGCAAAATGTCCAAATGCTTTAATTGCCAAATGCATGAGAGCCCAGTGCTGTTCTCTGAGCAACATGTGATACAGCTCCCAAATAGCAGAGCTCTTCGGACAGACATCTCTTTCTTCCATTTCTATATGACCAAGTCCTGCCATGAAAAGAGCCAATTCAACTTTGCACTGGTACAACTTGGCATCAGCTGCCAATGGCCTTGTGACAAACAGGTTTTGCAGCTTCATGATGACTTCGTCCATGCCATTACATGCATATAGATGTGTCATGTTAGAAACTACCGCCAGCATTTGACCCAAAAGCTTAAGGCAAATGTCACTTGCCACAAGCTCTGGAGAACAGGTGCAGCTCTGCAGAATATCGGCTAGGAACTTTAGTGTCTTCTCATCAATGTCAGATTCGGCAATCTGGCTAGAGAATATAAGAAAGTTTATTCAGATTTCAATGAAAGTGACAATTGCTACTTAAACTGAACTTAAACTGAATTCACTAGGTCAAAAGGTGTTGTTAGAGTTCAGTGATCATGCAGTGCTGGAAACAAATTCACAAAATTTGGGTTTTACTGTAAAAGGGAAAAAACTTATGAAATGAACTGAAAAGAATCTTCTATTGAATAGAAAAGTGAATAAAGTAACACAAAGCAAATATTTAACATTAAGCTCAGCAGAGGAAAATAGACGATCAGATTTGTCAGGAATTGAAGAATATTTTTGTGAAACAGCCCTTCCCATCTGATAGAAAAGGGTCAACCCCCATTGCATATTGGTACTTATTGGATATAGAATAGATCTGCTTCTCTTTGTTCCTACGAATGAGTCTCATTCATTCAATTACCCCTTCCTTGCCCTTGGATGTCCACATCTCAGGGTCAGGCAAGGAAGGACATAAAATTCTTTTTCCTTTCCACAGGGACCAGGGGATTAGATCTAGCTGTAAGAAGAATGCCTGCCTGATAAATCACTCCCAATGCCACATTAGGTTTAGGGAGCTCAGAAATAATAGCTCCTCTGCGAAACCTAGTGATTGAAGGAGTTAAAAGGGCCAAGAAAAAATGTACGGCCCATTATGCGAACAGACCTGTGAATAGTTGCGGGACAAAAAAAAAAACTGCATATGCATGTAAAGGATGCCCCGGTTTTGTGCTACAAACACTTATTGTAAACTACTTCAAACAACAAGAAAGTATACCATTATGATAGTTATTTTTCAGTAAGCGCGGGCAATATAATTGATGCATATTTTTCCTCTGATTGGAACTTCTCTTTCGAAATGCAAAGGGACTTACAGAGATGGCAAAGAAGCACACAACACAAAGAGTGGAGCCCCCAGCAGCCTAGAAGGGCAAGTGCGGCCGAGCATGCCACTAAAACCTCCAATGAATTCATCATAGTCACTGATTATCCTTTGTTTAGCAATGCCTCTCAGTTTGTCTGAAAGCAAATTCAGCGGAAAACCTTCCGCGAGCAAGGCTACAGTCATGACTGATGAAGACAGAGACACACCCCCACTAGTAACAAAGTTATAAACCCTGTCTGCCACAGAAGTTGTACCACAAGAAACCAGCATACTTATTGATCTGGCCACTCTTCTCAGGGAAGAATCATCAACAAAAACAGCTTCGACAGAAGACACAGATTTGAGACATGAGCAGAGTTTATCAATAATGTCATTTACCACATAGGTTTCAGCATAGCGCATCATAAAGCACCACAGCTCCATTATAATCTCCCAACAAAGAAAGTGAGGATGGAAGAAGTTGTCAAGCAAGAAAGCCTCCACATCTCCCCATGCCGTACTAGAGGAGGCCACAATCATGAAAGATTTGAGGGAATGTACAATAGAAGCAAACACAGTCTCCCATACCAACTCTGGGGTCTTCTTAGTACCATATAGTTGGGGTATCGACATTGAGAGGATGCAAGGATATACTTCTTCATGGACAAGTATGTTAAACAGCCATTGGAGCTTTCCGGTTATCCCAAGTCGTACATCTCCCTCAATATCGCAAGAAGATCTCAGGAGACAAGCAAGTAACAGAATCCGGCCAAGCGAAGGTAGTCTTGTCCCAAACATAACCTTGGAGTTCGCTGAAAAGATTTTATCCACTGCCTTTGTGCAACAGACATCATTTGAGTTCTCATCGACATAGGTCTCGTCACTGAACAAACAATCCAGAATTTCAAACTTCTTCTCCTGGTTTACTTCATCAGAATTTAGCAAGGAGTTGAATTCAAGGATATTTGATCCAGAAGTTCAGACAACACCTCGCTAGCAATTTTTAGGTGCTCTTCAAGGCACATTTGAATTTTCAAATTTGCAATCATCAGGGCACAGTGTGTTAACTGCCTGTGAACACCATACGATTGACATGGATACAGGGAGGCTATTTTCACAGCATTTACAAGGTAAAATTTTACAGGAACAAAGGACCGTCTAGCTTCTGCTTGAGAAATAGATTCCTTCAGCAAAGACCAATTCCCAGCTGCACATTTCAGAGATTCGTTGGCTAATGCAATAAGAGTCAAAATTATATCTGCTACATTAAAATCGACTTCTAGTGCTGCTTTTCCTATCTGAACAAGTGTGACAACACCTTTCCAAGTGACATTCAGAATGCTGACCAGACTTCCACCACCACTAGCTGCAATAGTTCCCAATTTGCACAGCTTTTCTACTGTATGTTTTGCCATGTTAGCAACATAGTTTATGTCACCAGCCCCTTCTGTATCCATAGTACTCTGGTCTTTCTCAGATCTTGCTCGCAAATGGTTCCCAGATTGGCAATAATCTTCGCATAATTTTACAACCGAATTGATGACTGTATGCGCAACCTTCACTATTTCTGAGCTAACGGATTGGATTCTCTGTATCAGACATGAACGAAAACATTCTATAAAAAATGGCATAATAAAGGCATATGCTTTCCCTGTTCCATAGGAAAAGAATAAAGAGAAGAAATCCGTGTTTTCAAAGTTTAACCGATCCAAAATACTGGAAATAAGCCCCCAAAGTATCTAATCTACAGTTGTTGTATTAAGAATAGAAACAACATATGAAAGAGATGATTGAAGGCAATAGTTAATGTGGTAAATAAGTTTAACCTATCCAAAATACTCAATGCAGTAAATAAGTACCTCTATATCCGACAATAAATCTTTTGTTAAATTTAGTTGTTCCAATAATGAACACTCCACAATGTTCATTAGCGTATTGTCTGCTAGCAAAGGATACTGCACCAAAGCAGTGAAGCTTGCACTGCAGAAATGAAGTACTTCTAGAAGCAGCTGCATTAGAGAATTTCAGAATGTCAAAGATAGAGAAAAGCATTTGGCCAGAAGAAAAAGATACATGATAGCATCCAACAGTAATAAATGAAACATATCTTTCCCCAATTTAATTTAAGGCATTTTACCTAATCAGAGAATTATTAATACAGAATATTTTCCTTTCTTCCTCCGTGCACAGGTTTCAGTTGCCAGAGCCATTCACAGTGTATTAAAGCAGGGATTTCCTACTATAATTTTAAGATAAGATGGTGCTGAAGTAATATAGTCTAGTCAATATAAATTCAGTCAAACTTTTAGCTTCATCTTGTACCTTGTCTAAGCTCCCAACACAGTCCTAAATAATATAAGTGTAATGATGTGACAAGAGCCAGCCGCGACTTCCGCTTTCCCCTCTCTGCTTGCAATTCCCCAGCTCCAGCCCTCCCCCATCCTCCAAGAACTCCCCATTCCTCACCCCAAAATATAGAGAAAGCTCTCTTCTACGCCCAGCAGTATTGCATATTTGGTAAGGAAGATACTAAAGAGAATCAACTAGCAAAAAGAGATAAGTTACCACATAAAAAATCTTGCAATGCTCTTCCTCTTGAGACTCCTCCATTGACATAGTTGTCATCTGTAGATGCTTTTTACACCAAATGGTTGCCTGTCATGAAATTAATAACACCACTCATTATACAAAATTTCGAAGAAGTGTTCACTCATGTGAACTCACTTACACCATGCTGGTTTGTAACAGCATGCAAGGCATTCTTTACTTCCTAGGTGGGAGTTGGGGTTAGGAGCATCATAAGAAGATAAAACTACCTGGGCCCCAAGGGTAAGAAATGGTGTCAGGCCACCACATAAAGTAGGCTTGAGGAACTTTGTAGCGACCTTTATGATTGCTTTGTGTAATATGCACTGGGTAACATCCAAACAGGTGTAGTCCTCCCAAAATGTCCAGATTGTTGTCAAGGTGAAGATCGTGATTTTGCAAATACAAGCATGAAATTATTCCCTTCTGTTTTCTTAAAGAATTCCAATGGATCAAACCAGTCATTATGATTAAAGAAAAAACAGCTTGCACAGGCTTTAGTCCTTCAGTCTTTCCATATTCCAAGCACTTCTCATATTAATGAAGCAAAAAAGGCATTAAGATAGTATGGAGGAATTAGTCAGAAGCACTGAAAGACTGACTAGTCCTTTAGAATAGCACGTGTATAAGGACTAAACGAATGTTAAGTCATCTGCAAATTCTTTGAGTTTTTGTTTGGAAGACGAGAAGTAAAATTTTGGGTGGCAGAGGAAAAATCACATTTTCCCTACAATCTCTCCTCACAAAAAATTCAAATTTTCTGAAATTTTCCAAACCCACCTCTCATTTTCTCTCCCTCCCTTCAAGGTATGTCAAAATTATAAAGGAACATTTCAAGAAAGGGTTGGACATCAGTGGAATATTTTAGTGCTAAGCCAGTAAGCTAAGAGAAATAGAAGCTCTGTGTACTCTTTTACTCAAACCACAGACTACTAAAGTGCTATTGGCTGAAGAATAGATGAAGAATGAAGGTGTTTTTTTTTTTTTTTAAGCATATAAAAGTAGAGAATGATTCTGCAAGCTAGATACCATATGAGTTTTCTCTAAAACTCTCATTGAAAGGCTGAATAACACAATCTAATCTAGCCTCCATCTAGAATTTGAAGCATGAACATTTATTCAGTGGCCCTTGATCTCCCATTGGTTGAAAACAGATGGCATCTTCCCTGAAATGACAAATCCCGTATCAACTAGATCACTCTCTGGTAAGTAATCCTTGAGAGCCACAGGTAGAGTGATTAACTAATGAAGTCCTGTATTTCTTTCTTCCAATTTGAAACATTAACTTTGAGATTTTCACTATGTGCAAGCTATAACAGGAAAAGAAAAATCAGTGGCCTTGCGAGCACTGTATCTTCCTTCTCACACATATGCACACTAATGCGCGTATCCAAAAAAGAAAGATGTATATCAAAGTACACAAGAAGTGGTATATTAAAAAGATACTACAGCCCTCTTGTTCTTGCTCCCTTTTATTAATATCTTCTGCAAACTCAGACACCTTAATATACCAGACAATGGCAACAAACACATTGATGCTTCACCATAGTAGCTTTTCTTTTGTAAATAAATTAGTCTGTATTGCTCTGAACCAAGGAAACATGGGTAGACTAGACCCATTACAAGCTAGCTACCACCATAGTTGTTAATAATACTCCTTATAATGCAAATACAAACTGTTCAGTGGATATCCAATATAATCTATCACATAGATGGCCCATTCCAGAAAATCCACTCTGCGCCTACTTTTCCGATCAACCCAGAAGCTTTACTCAAGCATTGATTAAAAGTAGAGCAAAAGGCAAAGAATCAGCAGGGAAATACAGTGAACAAAGGCATAGCACACTATTTTTACAAACTAAAAATTAGTAAAAGAATGCACTTGATTTATCGACACAGAGAAACAGCATCAGAGAGGAAGCTCATCCGCAAGACATTCATCCAAACGTGCAAAGTAATACATCATAGCAGACTCCCATATGTGCAAATTCAAGAACAGCAATACACACATTCATCGGGACTTGCAACCATCTAATTCACTTGTATAAAAAGGACAAACGGCAATGTGCAGATAGTTTTCAATTTTAGATAATAAAGGATTTGATATTACAGGCGCAGCTTGATATCGCAGCTGATTCCAATTCCACTTATTCTCTCAACATCATTAAGCAAAATGACTGAAAAGAAAACTCGGCTCAGAGGATACTGCTAAGCTTTCGACAACGAAAGCTATGTCGGATCCCTTGCGGATTTCCAGCTCACCGAGCCTAGTAATAAGCTGAACCCGAGTCTCGACCACCTGCAAACGCATCGACACAACCAAAGAAAAAAAACACATGAGAAACAGTTTCCATCGCTGAAAAAGCAAAGCCTATGCTAGCTCCCCAAGGATTCACTGAGCTCAATATCGCATTTCTCCCCCTCAGTTCCCCCCGCAACAATTCGGATTAAACGGTGTTCATATAATCGTCGCGCTCGCGACGACACGCGCGAAACTTCGAAGCTGCCGGACAGCGATCGGCCGAACGAACGAGACGACAATCGATGGAAGCGACGGCGGAGTTCGGAGGAGGCGGAGAGCTTACGTCGGCGGATCTGATGGCTTCAACGGCGCAGAGTAGCTCGGCTCTCTCTCTCTCTCTCTCTCGAGCTCCATTCTCTCTCTACCTCTCTCTCTCTCTCTCTCTCTCTCTCTCTCTCTCTCTCGCTTCGTCTCTACTTTGCAGTCAGATTCCCGCGTCTCTCGTCTTGAGTCTCCCAGAATCGGCGATTTTTCGTTTTTCCCGCCACTGCGAAGCCCATGACCCGACGGAGAACCCACAAACCCGAACCGCTCGCCCATCCGGGTCGGCTAAGGCGAATTTGTTTCATTCGGGAATGCCGTGAGGGAGGGCAGTGGCTTTGAAATAAGTTTTCTTAAAAAATGATTGCCTGTGTTGATCATAAAAATTGAATCGTAGAAAAATGTTTTATTGTGAATGGTGATGTATAGGCATATTTTGCTGCTGATAATGGAGTTAATTTTACGGTGACTGATATTCTTTAAGTGATGTAAAATAATGATTTTTATGAGGATTTTATCTAAATTATTTCCTTTCTATTGATTTATGAAGTGGCTGCTAGTATCACCTAGAGGAGTTGAATATGTGACTTAAACGAACTTGACAAATAAATATGGGTTTAATGTGAGAAAAATGATCAGTGTTCTTATAATATTGAGCAATGCAAAAAGTTCTATCAAGTAATAAGAAAATACAAAAATAGAAATTGAAAACTTTGTACATGTGACTTTACAGTGGTTAGTGGTTCGGTCTAGTGTAAGCCTATTTCACCCTCTCACACAAATAGCCCCTCGGTTGAATTCCACTAGTAAATCAACCAGAAACTGCAGTAATATTTTGTTGCTTATATTCAAGCTCTTCTCCATGAAGTCGATAGTGCTTATACACAAAGCTGAGAGGACTCACTCTCTCGTATCAAAGCACAGACAAACACTTTGTCAACACTTCTCAAATGATTACAATAGACAATGAAAATTCATGAAGTTCTCCATCTATCTCTCTTTAAAGTCTTGATCTTCTTTTATACTCCTCGATATCCAAAACTTCCCTTTGGCAATATCAATCTCCAAACTAGCCATTGAACAATTGATGGGAAAATTAGGGTAACTATTAAGATAGAACAATCAAAGATCCCACGGGTTGGCTAACACTCTAAATAAGGCAAATTTGTTTATTCATGAATGCCATCAGTGCAAAAATTTTGAAATATTTTTTATGAAAAAATGGTTATTTGTATCGATTATAAAAAAATTAATTTGACCAATTGGCTATACACATTTTTGTATGCCTATATACACTTTCTTTTTATCAAAATAAAAATGTAAAATACATTATATGGATTTGCTGCTGTTTAGCTAGATGGTTTGATTTTTTTTATAATAACAATATCATTGGACTTGTTCTATGTGCCTAATGCATTTCATGCATCACTTGGAGCCTCTCCTGCACCCATACCTAGAGCCATAGCCATTGCAGCCTGTGCTGCCGCCGTCACCTCCTCATTCGCCACCACCTACACCTTTAAAAGGGCAGCTCATGAGGTTAGGAATTTCAGGATGCATTTTCAGACCTCACGAGACATGCAAAAATATGCGACTTCTAAGGAAGATGATCAACTACTGGGATTCGCCTTAGTGGCCACCCTTCCAACATGAAAGGGGGAGGTGAGGAGTTCAAATCCCCACATTCTCCTGAGAAGGGGGGGACGAGTAAGTTTCAGGAGTGGATTTCGACTCCCACACCCTACAAGAGACGAGGTAAAAGTCTAAGAGTGAGTGTAGAGTAAGCATAGAGTAGGACTGACCAAAAAAGGAAGATGATCATCATTGTACTGATCTACGCTAACTCCTGAGAGTAAGTGTAGAGTAGACATAAAGTAGGACTGACCAAAAAAGGAAGATGATTAGCGTTGTACTGATCTACACTAACCCCATTTCTGTTGCTTTCTTTGGGGGAAATAAAGTTCATTCGAGGGACTTCGAATATTAAAATCAAACTTGAGATGGAGCAAAGGACGTTGGTTTTGTAAACCTTTGACAGCAAACAAGAAAAGATTACAATAAAAAGGAAAAAAGAAAAAACATAAATAAAACGATGTTAAGCTGAGGAATTTTTTTGATGATTCAATACTTATTTATTAATTTCTAGGCATACATGGAATTGTGAATATTTTGGTAGTAATTAAGTTAAAGAAAACTTTTGACCAGGAAAAAAAAGTAAAAGGAAACTATGCAAAATGGAAACCTAATGCCAATTTTGTCTATTCAGTAAAAAAAAAAAAAGATTGGATTTAGATACAGAGGAGATGGAAATAACCCCACCCTCGAAAATATTTTGCAATTTTCTCAATTTTCTAAAGATAATTTTACCTTGACTCGCTTTATCGTGGGTTAGTATCCATTTATGCCTCTAACATTATCCATGAGAACCTGTTGATGCGCCAATAGCACTTCCGGTCGCCGCATCTTTCGGCGTCCCTCAACTTGTAGAACACCTGAAAATCTCCATGGGAGCTGGCCCAACTCATGTCGCACCAGTACACGGCCCCATGCCCAAAGTCGAAGCCCCAATCAAAAGCCGCTCTAGATTCCAACACCCGAGTGCCAAAATCGGTCTCCTTCGACCGACAATGTGCAGTGAGATTTGTGTCGTCCCCTAGGTTGTTTATGACGTAAACATGGAAGGCGGTCACCATTTGTGTCACGCCCCGATCCTCCGAGCGCGCGAACATCCCACTCTGGTCGATAGAAATGCGACTTCCCAGGACACGTCGCCGACCCATTAAATTTTATTATGCATGCGGAAGCAAAACAAATCCCCTGACAACACTTAACTTGGGATAGAAAAGCAGGCAATCAATCGCAACCAAACAAGCTTTCTATAAACACATAGGTTTATATACAACACTGGATTGTCTACAAAATAGACAGGCTCAACAACTAGGGAACTGTCCTATGACCAACTTGTCAGACACGTTCGCCAATTCTTCAGCCTCCACCTTCCGAACTCCAGGACTTCCGGTCCTCCACGACCGTCATCTAGGGACCTGAAATATTATCCCACAACCGGGATGAGACTACGTCTCAACGAGTCCTACCCTCTAAAACTCAATTAGGAAGAAAATACGCCTCAGGGCGCTCTAGCCACACAAATAGGATGGAGGACTTACCTCGCCTCGCCCCTTTCCCCGCACGTCGCACAATTCATATTCAACAATGCTCGCACACAAGCTGAAACTACCGACATACCCATCGGTCTATCAATTCAGTCAATCCAATTGATATCATACGATCCACACATCTATCAATTCATATCATTTATTAAACCATACCATCTATTCATCCATCAATACAATTATGGCTCGCACAAGTTCGAAATGGATGCAATGCTCTCATAAGCCGATATAGATGGTAGCTGCATAAGTCGATATATGGATCGTTCTTTCTCACAAGCCGATAAACGATCATTGCTCTCACAAGCTGATATATATATAGATCGTGCTTTCGCACAAGCCTGATAAAACGATCTTAGCTCACCAGAAGCTGCCATATATATATGTATATTATAATTGCTCCTAAGCCGATACATATATATATAAACAAATGCTCGCCAAAGCTGATTATTCAATAATAAACCATAGAACTGGATATTCAATCCAATAACAACCAACGATTCAAACTAGTCATACAAAGCAATTACGGTGCTAAAAGCCAACACCGAGTATTTTCAAGTTAAATACCACAACTTCATCAATTTCACACAATTCCACACTTTTGGAATTATTAACCATTATCATCAATCACTCAATTCCTCAATTTAAACATACAATTAACACAAACCGACCGCATTGTCTGCGATCAACACGAAATTTAATAACCTACCATCCCTAAGATAATTTTCGAAATTATTAAATAATTAAATTTAATTCCGAAAATTAAATAATTAAATATTATATTCTAATAATATAATTTAATAAAATAATATTTATAAACTCGAAATAATTAAATAATTAAACATAATTAATTAGGGCTTAAACAAGATTACACTAATTTAATCATACAATTAGCCCTAATTAAACATCCATTAAACTAATCATGCAACTAATCTAATTTACATTAAAATAATCTAATTTAATCACATAAACCTAATTAGACTAATCTAAACACCCCTTAAGCGTCATTAACTCACTAAGCAAGAATTAGAGGATAAACTCACCGGTTTTGCGCGCCGGTGAGTTCACGGCAACCACGACACCAAGGCGGTTGATAAACCCCAAAGCGGCGACACCAACGGAGGCCGGGAAGACACCTAAAACGGGCCTCGAAGTCTCCAAAACCTTGCTGTCTTCTGCTTCTGTTCTTGGCTGAACTGCAGAGAAGAAACCAGCAGCTTCAATGGCGAAAACGGGCCGATCGGAGCTCCGGCAAGCGGGTGGTTGGCAACCGGTGGCTCCCGGGGGTCTTGGGGGTTTTGCTGGAGGTTGAGATGGGCGGAGGAAGGACCGGAATGGGAGAAAAATGGCCGAAAACGCGAAACAGTGCAGGCTGCAGGCGGACCGACGGACCGGCGACCGGTTCCTTCACGGCGGCGCCCAGGCCGCAAGGCGGCTCCGTTTGGGACGAAATTAAGCTCGTTGGAACGGTCTGTTTCTCCCGGTCACGGTGATATGTGGCTCGTTGGCAGATTCATCCGGAAAGACCACTTTTGACTCGATTCTTCACTGAAGGGTCAGCTGGAGCAGAAACTGAAGGAGAGGGAAAACGAGGAGAGAGAGAGCTCCGTTCGAGGGAGGCCGAATGGGGGAGAGAGAGAGTGATGGGAGGGCTGTCAAAGCCTCCATAAAACCTGCCCCAAGTCCCCATGCCCATGATGGCCTCATCTTCTCTCTCTTCTCTAGCCTTTTCTCCCTACAACTAGGGGTAATTTGGTCATTTCCACCTTGCACAAATTACACATCTGACCTTGGGCTGAAATTGGTGGATGGGCCTAAGAAATGGGCTTGGCCATGAATAGGAGTGGGCTTGGAAATTGGTTGGGCGTGATTGGGCTCAAAGTTGGGCCATGGGCTTTGAAAGAGAAATAGTTGGTTTGGTCCAATGGGTTCACTTGCTTGACTTAGGGCCATTTGGTGGCTGTCCCACCTTTGGGCCTAGGGCCCACACTGGCTTGGCCTGGCCCACGACCTCACGGGCTTGCTTCCTCGGTCCGAAAATCCCTTTTTCCAATTGCTCGGCTTAACTGGCTCTGTCGACTGTCTGAAGTAGCTTCATCCCAAAGTCCGTCCCGGACATTCCCGATAATTCGAAGTCCAATCATAAGTTCTGTTGCCATGTCAATTTCGCCAAATGCCATTTCGGTTACAACTCAGACTGACGGGTGGCTGTGAGGATTCACGCATGACCGACTCGTGCCAAACCACGTTCAAGACATCTCGACGCATGGACATCCTTGACTACATGAAATTACGGAGGAGAGATTCTTATTTCAAAGTACACGATTACTGAGGATCGACATAGGGTCGTTCGTGGATTCAATAACAGTAAACGGAATCACCCGTCATTCCATTGTGTTTTGTCCGCGAATCGACTTTTAGTCGTCCTTAGAACTGGCCTGCCTATCTACAGGATCGTCCTCACGTAAATCTCACGGTCAAGTCGTTTTCCCAGGTCGAGTCCTTTAGCCGTACGAGTTATGTCCTCATTAGCCTTTCCCCTCAAGGTCAGTATCTCAGGAGTGATCAATTCCAAGTGAGATCAACCAACAATGCATTGACGAAATTCACCTTCACTCATCCCTCAGAGGGCTCGAATTTCAGGATGTCACAATTTGAATCTTGAGAGGGGTCAGGGCTAGGAGTAGGAGAAAATTTGTATTGAGTGTTCTTATCGAGTGTTCTCATTCTCTTCTTTATTCCTTTTTCCCCAAACTTTGCTGGTCATGGAGAAGATACCAGACCCAGGTTTTACACTGCAATTAATAGAGTTGTCATTCGGTGATTGTCTTTCCATCGTAGGTAAGCTATTTTCCTTTTCAAGATTTTTTTTTGCTATTTTTTTCATTTCCTATACTCTTTTTGGGCTATGACAAAAAAAGAGTTTTTCGAGCTAAGTTTTTTCCATTTCAAAGAACTTGTCAAGATTGATTGTGCAAAAAATGTATCACACTTGCCTTGTACAACAATGAGAAAAATAACCAAAAATTTTAAATTTATTGTGTGGAAAAATGTCAGAAAAATCATAAATATATTACATTGTTGCCGATTTAATCTTAAATATTTTAATGATGGCAATTTAATCCTAAAACTTTTAATTTTAATATCAATTCAATCCTTTCAAATAATTTCGATTAGATATTGCTTACACGAATGTCAACCGATTTGTTGTGTAACATTGTTAGTGTTTATGTAGACTTTTTAAATAATATTTTAATAAAATAATTTGATTTTTTATTCTTTTATTCTTTTATTTTTTTTTTTTCTCTCCTTCCTTTTCTCTTCCCTTGAACGATAGCCAACCACCAGCCATGGCTAGGCTAGCCTAACCTGGGCGAGGGCAGCTCCAACTAGGGCTCCTCACTAGTGAGGTCGGGACAGGCCTAGGCTAGGGTAGCCTCGCCTTCTCCAAATTTGGTGAGGGAAGCCCTCCAGAGCTTGTCCTTAAGATGGCCAACCACTACCTAAAGGAAGAAGAAATAAAGGAGAGAAAAAAAGAAAAAAAATAGTAAGTTCAAAAGTTTTAGGACTAAATTAACATCATTAAAAGGCTAATGCAACAGGTTTAGGACTTTTCTAACATTTTTCCCCTAATTGTACGGATGCCAATTTAGTTGTAAGACTTTGCATTTGGCAAACTTTATCCTAATTTTTTTTTAACAACTTACTAATAAAGTGGTCAATTTGTCACATCCGAGTCATTGCTAAGCAGAATCATGTGCCCTTGAGTGCCTAGCTCATAATCACTACGTCACCAAGTTGGCCACCATACAGCACCACCGTTGCACCAACTTGTCGTGTGATGCCGCGCCATCTCGTTGTGCCTCCGTGGCACCACCTCGACACCGTGTCACCGTCGCCGCCCCGCTAGCCTCATCACGACACCTCACCAGTGCGCCATGCCACATCATTGTGCCCCCTCGGCGCGGCTCACCACCCATGTAGGCCCCGTCATGCCACCAATGCGTGGCTCAACGCGCCACTCGGCCTAGCCGAGTGTTCTCCATTTAACGCCTCCATGGAGTGCCAATGTTTGCAAAGTGTGGCATAGATTTGTGCCCAAGTTCATTTAGGCGGTGGGAGAGGAGAAACTGAAGATTAAAATTGGCCAAACCACCGTTTTTCTTGCTTAGTTTCCCCCAGCCAGCGTCTTCTTGTGACATTTAATCAACTGTTAAGACCATGTAGGCGATGGAAAAAGGGGGAAACAAAAACACAAATTCAACAAACTCCATTCATTTCCAACTCTTCTGCAACTCCACTACCCTACCATCCCCCTCCATTTATCCTCTTCTTCGTCGCGCATCATCCTTCCTTGCTGCTCGACGCTGCATGACCCTCTCTCATTTATTCTCTATTTCCGTGCAACAACCATGGCTTCCTCACCACCACCTTTGCGGGTAACGTGCCCCTCATTCAGCCAACACTCGCACCACCCCGCCGTGCTAAATTTGCCCCATCAACTCATCGCAGAGTGACGAACGACCAGCCAAAACTAGGCTTTCGATACCTTTTGGCATTGACACTTAGCTTTGGACTAGAGGCAAGTGAGTTACTTCCCATTTATGCTACGTTGGTCAATTTCCATATGTCGAGGGTAATTTCCTTGAATTGTAGTCGCGTCAATTGTTTTCGTGCTTAATCGTGTACACCAACGGTTTTAGAATGTACGTGTTGCAAGTAGTGTTAAGATTTTAGTACTATATAAATATATTGTTGGAATACTGGATATTGAAATGTGCATTGATTTGAGCTTAATTGACACGAGTCGTGGATAAATCAGATGTTATGACAATTTCTGGATCAATTTACTATAGGCCGATCTTTTATAACTTGGTACATGTCTTTGTGGTACAATTTGATGGGACTTTCTTCATGAAAGTTGTGTGTTACGCCTTGTTTTACAACATGTTTTAAATCAAGATTTTCAGGCTTTATATGTGTAAAATATATTTAAAAAACTATGCATGTCCAAAATTGTTTTTATAAGCCGATTCCGAACCTTTGCTTGGTTTCCATTTTTTACAAGATTTTTGATAAAAAAAATTTGGACTAGTGTCCTTCATAAAATTTTTAGACCATTTAATGTGGAATTTTTCCATGATTTTTGGAGTTCCATTAGGCGTCCAAAATGGAGTTCCATTAGGCGTCCAAAATGCCGTTTATTGAATATGTTGTAACCTGATTTTGTGCCCTATTTTGGTCCGAGATACAATAAATTATTGGGACCTATACAAGCTAAATTGGATCTCGAGTTCTTCACAAAAAACGTTCCTCGGAGTCTCATCCATAATATGTCAAAGTTTCGTGATTTTTGGAACTAATTTGCTTGGCAAATCCCCTTGATTTATACGGATGGGCGAGTTGCCCTTTTTATGTCAATTCTGGATAAACTTTTGTTTTGCAATCAATCTTTTGAACTGATGCGGGAAACTAAATGTTTGTATATTTTCTCGGGTTTATAAAGGATTGTTGTTGGTAGTAATTGTTACTATACATTTTACTCACTGGATGGTCTGTTTACATTGTCGCAACCTACCCCTCGGAAGGAGGGAACAAGTTTAGGGGTATTACCTAAAGGATGGGCATAAATGGACCTAGACTTAGAACCAGGGAAGGAAAGTACATTTCCTGTAAGTATGCATCCCACAGTTATTAAACAACTCCCGTTCAAACCCTTCAAGAACAGCCTTTTAGCAGAAAATCACTCAGCCCTTTAGTTCAGAGCCTAGACACACCCAAAGATGTCAAGATGGAAACATTTTTAATTTAACCAAGCTGCATTTCTTGGAGGATCCTACCAGGTTGGAGAAGAAGATGAATTTAGAAAACCATGGAGAGGTTTTTCACAAGGCACACATTTTACTTTAAGGGACTCTATCCAAAACAATACATCATTATCGCCTTTTATAAACGATAAAAAGTCACAAAGACACACACAAGAACCAAACTCATGGATCTAGATACAAACAAAGGCACTGGAAATTTCTGAGAGTGAATTATTTACACACTATGAACAGTAATTGTACTGTGAACAGTACCCTTCCCTAGCCTATTGCTACAGTAAATGTGAACAGTGACTTGCTATAGTGAAATTGTACAGACTCAGTGGTTTCGTCCGTCACGAGCATTGTAGCTACAGACTAAGTCATATGAGTTGTCTTTTAGGAGATATGCCTCATATTTCTGTTCAAAGGTTTCAAGGTCTTCAGGTGAGAGGATTTGATTTAGCCTTCTTGATAAGGATGCTTCTTCATGAGCCCAATGGGATGCTTCTTCTTCAGCCCAGTTTGTGCTACCTTCTTAAGTGTCGGCAGGAATGCTTGGCTGAGGCCAAATGGATGGTTGTGCATAAAAGAATGTGTCCATGTTCTGGAATAAGGACGAAGGTCCCTGTTCGTAGAGATCTTGGGACAGAGAACCTCCAAAGCGTGCATAGGGGTCTTGAGTAGATTGGACAATGTCATCTTCGCTTGTCATTTCATGCTTTTGGGACGATGCAATTTGTCTGTATTGCCTGAGTGCTTCCATAGCTTTTGGTTCTAGGTCATAACGATCCCACGTAGTGCATACATTATTCCAGACATCTTTATGAATGGTTTTGTTTTCCTGGCATAAGATTCTCTTGAGTTCTCGGTACTTGTATTCACAAAATCTAACAGATCTTGGATAAGATTTGTGAATCCAGGCTTCTCAACTGTCCAAATGAGGTTTATAGGATGTGGGTCCTATTTTCTGTGAGGCATCAATGATTCTTCCATTATTTCTGAAAAAATGCCATGGACATCTGAAAAATAGGATGGTATGGACTTCAGGATTCGGTGTCATGGTTCTCAGTTCTTTTTCCAAATGTTGTTTCTAGTAAGTATGAGAATAGAACTAGTTAAGAAAGTCTAAGAGATTCTTATCACTTTCTTTTTCAACATTTCTTCCGAGTAAAAATATCCTAGTGAGGTTGGCAATGAACCTCTTGGTTGGAATTTCAATGACTATCAGGTACTTATTAATTAAGTACCATAATAACATTTTGAGCTGATCAAGGAAATCATCTTCCTTCTAGATAAGAGGATGAATGAATGGATAATTCATATTTAACCAAAAATGATAAAGAATCGAACCTCCATTGAATCTGAATAGATCTGTGTGACATTGCCAAATGAGGTTGTCCATGTTTTCAGTGAGACTATCATTATGGATTTGTTAAATAATCTCCTGAGGATATTTCCAATTTGGCAAATCTTTGATTTTCTCGATCTTGTATTTCACACCATAATTGAGCATGTGAAAAGCAGGCCTTTTGATATACATGTTGATCTCAGCTGGAGCCTTTGGCCTTGAAAGGAAATCAGCAAGCACATTCTTTTTTCTAGAGATGTGTTTGGTTTCAAAAGAGTATTTTGAGAACCATTCAGCCTATCGAAGCAGTTAGGAATTTGGAATCTACTTCTGTTTAAACTTGGTCTCTGAGAGAAAGATGACATGTCTAATTCTACCAGAAAGTGATGGCCAATTAGATGAAACTCAAACTTTTTTATTCCATTTTTTACTGCCAGGATTTCTTTAAAAGTGGAGTGGTAATGCATTTTAGCTTGAGAAAACTTTCCACTTTTGTGAGCACAAAGATGTCTCTTACCATCAATTTCTTCAAAGAAGATGGCTGTCCAGTATTCATCACTAGCATCAGTATGAAGAATTCTTTTTCCTGTTGATGGTATTTGCAATGGTAGGAGATTCTGCATAATTTCCTTAAGTTCAACAACTGCTTTAGTACAAGGTGGGGGATTCTTTTTCAGCATAGATTGCAAAGGAATTAGGAGCTTTGCAATGTTTGAGACAAAATCCCTGAAATAATTGATTATCCTAATAAATTGTTGAACTTGTTTTGTTGTAAAGTTATCTTTAGGAAACTTTAGTAATTCTTGAGTGATATATGGTCCTGGATAATATGTACCTTTATTAAGGTGCATATCAAGAAATTCGATTTCTGTCTGGACGATATTCATCTTTCTTTGGGAAAACATGATGCCATGCTTCTTTACTATTTCTACAAATTGCTCAAGGAGTTGATAGTGTGACTCCTCGTTAGGGCTGTAGAGCAGGATGTCATTAATGTATACGGCTGCACTTGACAAGATTAGTTGAAAAATACGACACATGACCAAAAGAGAAGAACTTTTCACTGGAAGTGCTGGTTTGGGATACAAAATCATGTTTTGGATTTGTCTTTAGGATGGATGCCTAATTGCCAAAATCTGACTTTGATGTCAAATTTGGAATAGATGTGGGCCTTGGTTAGACCAGTAAAGAGAGAATCTCTGGATGGTAAAGGGAATTTATCATCTTGGAGAAAAATGTTGAGAGGTTGATAGTTAATTATCGGTCTCATTTTTCCTCTGTTTTGCTCGGCACATTTATTAACATAAAAGATTTCACAAGCCCATTGAGAATTGGAAATTTCAATAAGGCTTTACTGTAATAGTTCTGAGCATTCCCTTTGAGCTATAGTCGAGTATTCTGGCTTCATTCCCATATGACTCGCCTTGGTTGGATTTATATCTTCATTCTTTTTTAAAGGAAGGCGAACAAAGAACTCTGGGTTTTCCCATAAAGGATGAGAACACTTTTGAGCGAATTCTGAATGGGATTCCGAGCAAGATTCTAGTAACTTTTGCATTATTGGATTTAGTAGACTTATTTGAATGGAAAAGAGTCTCTAAATATTGACAAACTCAGAGAATTGATCTTTATATCTAAGATGTTTTCCAAGAATTATGCGAAACTAAGAGATTTGAGTCATGATATCCCACCCAATTATCATATCTTTATTGGAGAGACTTGATCCAAAGATCTTTGTGGTTATGGAACACTGAGGAAAAAATTGGACAACTACTGGAGTAATTCTGATATTTGTGGAGAAAGTATCTCCTGAAGCAGAATTGAAATATCGGATGTAAAGAGTCCAGAACTCTTCAGAATGAACTTTGGTGTCCAATATTGAACAACTTGCTCCTGTGTCAATGAGAACAATAATAGTGATGGATTTGGCAAACTTTGAAGTGAGGATTTTTACAGGGAAATGGGGACAATGAGTTTGACTTAAAAATATGTCAAGGTTTGGTTCTAGGGATGATGATGATATGTGAAAAATATCTTTAGACTATGAGTCTAATTTAGTCTCACTGGAAGTTTGGTAAGAGGAAATGACACAAAGAATTTGTTCAGATGGTTCTTCATTAGCATATAATAAGGATTTAATATGATCATTTTCAAGAGAAATAACTGTTTTATTATCAATGTGATGAATTAGACGATTATGACATTTTTCTTGCTTGAGGACAATTTTTGGCAAAATGTCATTTCTGGTTGCAAATATAGTAACGATTTGATTTCTTGTGGCCAGTGCGATCCTTTCTTTTGCGTAGGTATCGCCATTTCTTCTTTTTCCGGAAATGCTTGGAGCCATGTTTGGATTTGTTTATCCAAAACTTCTTGTAATGTTTCTTTTTCCGAGAGAACTTACCACAAGTACCATCACAATCTTGCTTGGAGCATTTGATTTTTAACTTTTGTCGAGAACAAGCTGATTCAAGGCACTTGTCATTTGTGATGTAGGTATGAACCATTTGGTGCTTTGAGTATAATTCTTCTAGGCATAGATGAACTTCTTGCTGTATTTTCCCAAGTAAATATCTTGTACTCTCCTTTGTTTTCCAAAGAAAGATCTTTCAAAGTAAGGAAAACATGCTTCAGATTTGGATATGCTCCCATTTGATAAAAAAGCTAAAGCATCACTCGATAATACTTTGAGACATCATGTGAATCTCGTAACAAAGTTGTAAATGACATCATTCATATCATGGTTGGTGATAGACTGAGTATTCAATCAAATATGAAAGTCTTCAAATCTTTCTGGCCATTTCTGATAAGAAATATCATCGATGGTGAAGAATTGTTTTGATGCTATGGATACAACCTAGTAGGATTGCTTGTCGGACTATTTTCTCGGTCAAAATAGTTTGATTCCATTTCATCATGTGGAGGATCAGCCATGAATATTGATGAAGTTACTGGTGCCATAAGGAGATAATCAACTGTAGGAATTGAGAAAGATGAAGAAGAGGAAAGAAATACTAAATCTGATTCAATCTCAAGAGTAGTTTGCTCGACTGGAAACAGGGACTGTTTTTTTGGAATGACAGGATCAGGCTGTTGGGTAGCAGGATCAAGTTCCTGAGTACCCAAATCCTTTAGAAAAGATTCTAATGGATTAGATAACATCATCTGATCCGACCTTTCTCTGATAACAATCGAACTTGATTATGTGGGTAGTATTTAGTCTTTTCCTTTGTCCTTCTGCAGGGCCTTGAGGCGATTTCGTATTTCTGCCATATCTGGTTCTCTTCTATAGGGATCTTTTGGAATAGTGGCAAAATTAGACGTCTGTGGTGGTGGAGGTAAATATCCGGTTCTAACAGAAGGTGTCAATGGATCGAAAGGTCTGAACCTTCCTTCTTCAAGAAGTTGGATTTGTCTTTTGAACTTTTCTATCTCTGGCTTTGGACTTTCAAGATAATGATATCTAAGATGTTGTCCTGATTCCAAGGCGTGAAGCTTTTTTTGGAACTTAGAAAGTATCTTTTTGGTACTTTTATCATACCTTTGGAGATCTTGTTGTACATTTCCAATTTTGGAATCAATTGCCTTAAAGGCATTGTTTTGTGCCAACAGAGTCTCTGATTGTCAATTTAGAACAGCTTCGGCAGCAGGAGTCTTTCTCTGTCTCCCATGTTCATCCACATCAGTGGGGGTTGCTATTTATGAAGTATGACGATATCTCTTTTGTGGGTCAATGAATTACTCAGGAGCAGGAAATTATAGTTTATAATTTTCTCTGACAAGAGGGGGAAAATCAACATCATGGAACATCGCAATGGAAGAAGTGGGTGGTGTTTCTACTGGGGCTTCAAGCGAATAAGAATACTTCTTAGCTCATTTTAGGATTGGCTTATAAAATGGAGAGAGAGCTTGTTTCTTTTTTTAGGAGGAGATGGTGGGGGTGATTTTGGTGGATCTAGTGAGGCTTAGGATGTAGTACTGAACTCTGATGGTGAAGGTGGCGCATAAGAAACCATGAACTAGTATTTATCACACTCACCAAGAGTATCAATAGAGGGATCTCCGTTTAAGTACATTTGATACACCTTATCCTTTGGTTTCTTTCGTCAAGGTGGGGGTCTTGCAAGAGGGTCTACCTCGTCAGGAGCATTTGTACAGTAGAAACATTGGCAAAAAGGATCCCATAAACAATGACCATAATTGTATTTATAGTAATGAATGAGATGTCTATCACCATTGAAATGTCGAACAAGCTTTTTTGGATCTGGTTCGAAAATTGATTCAGAAACACATGGTTTAATCATGAAGAGGGTCTGGAAGATAGAAGGACTTTCTTCATTTTCCTTACCAAATTTGATAGAAACAGTTCCATTTTTTTTTTCGTACGAACTCTGAGTCCGTAGACTGAAAGGGCTTGTTATGCTGATGTAGCTTGGTGATCCAAGTCTCTGGAAGGAGCTTGGCCAACGTATCCTTTGGAATCTGTCTGGGAACATGGATGCAGGACGCTTGATCATTTTGCATAGAGATGAACAATGCATCTTCATTACCATTGTTGAAGTTGAGGTCAAGAGCATAGTTCTACACTCGATAAACCATTTGATAATGTAAGGTTGCAGCTATAGAGTCAGCAGTTTGAGAAGCTCTAGTGAGTTAGACCTGAACTTTCAAAAAAAAAGAATAGCTGGGGGTCTGAAAGAGCGATGTTGAAGTTTGGATATAAAGTCACAAAGATTGTTCTAGCGTTCAAAGTAGTTTGAACAGTACTAATGCAAGCATGCTAGTATTGTAAAAACCTAGTATCCAACAAGGCAATTCTTGCCACAACTGGCAAACATTTACGACCATGAAAGGTAAGAGCAAGACGAACAGCTCCATAATGGACATGAGTGTATCTCTGTTGAGTCCATTGTCTGGGAAATTCTAGAGGGATCTGGAGAGTAACAAAGTACTCTTTTTCAGTAGCAGGAATAGGATGCTAGTCGAATTTAGAGAATTGACGTACTCTTTTACTTGCTTTGGGGTTTGGTGAATGAGCTGGCGAATGGAGCGGATGGGTGAGAATGACGAGTTTGGTTTAACAAAAGCGGAGTAAAGATTCATGAGAGAAAATTGGGTTTCAGAAATCTTGGTTTCATCGCTAAGAGAGACTTCATAAAAATAATCTATCTTAGAAGTATTGGAAACACAAAATTTTGGAGGGGTTGAAGATGAAGAAGAAGGAGCAAGAGAGACGAGTGCTTCGAGGATTTCGGGTTTTGTAGACATGATGAGAAGAGATCTTCTCAGCACTGGATTCTCCTACCAAATGCATAGAATAAATAACCTTAAAAACGAAACCATGGCTTTGATACCATGAATGGACCTAAACTTAGAACCAAGGAAGGAGAGTACATTTCCTGAAAGTTAGGCGCGGGCTCTCCCAAGCCCATACCCACGTAACATTGAGATTTTTTTAGGAATTTTACAAAAAAGAGTCACCACTAGCCTATTGGGGTTGGCTAGAAACCAAGTAAAATATGGGAGTGTACCTCACTTCCTACGCAACCAGAGAATCTAGAGTCAGGGATTTGATTACACTAATTGACCAATTAGTATCCCTTTTGATACCTAATCTTGTTTACTTTAAAAGAAAACATTTTTGTCAAGTGGTTTGGATTGATTTTACACATATCCACTAACATGTGAGGTGACGATGCAAGTACACAATTATCAAAATAACAATCAGCAACTAAAGTAAACATTAAATGAATTGCAAGAGAAATAAACATCTAGCATTAAGAGATAAATAAATGACAATCCTAATTAGACCAAGGGGGAACCATAATCATTGCGTGGTAGGCATGGTAGGTTTGCAATTAAGGGCAATTGTATCCGAGGATAATTAGAACCCTAAGGTGAAGCCGTGCAGGCTTGTTCAATTTTGACTACAATCTCAAGCTAATGATTTACCCACATGCTTTAAGAGAAAATTGGTCCAAGAATTATTTTAAAGTTTTTCAGGGAACTCTAAAACAAGTTTGGAATTTTTGGGATTTTTGAAATTTTTTTAATATTTTAATATTTTCGAGTTTTTTTTAAAGAAATTCCGAAATTTTTTTTATAAATTTTCAGGTTACTGAATTTTCCATGAATTTTCTGGAAGTTGGAAAATTTTTTAATATATTTTTAAATATTTAAAATATATTATTATTATTTTCTGAATTTTTTGGATTTTTTTTAATATATGAAAAACCATTCGGACCGGATCGAAAGATCCAGCCCTACTAAACGGGCCCAGACCCCATCGGTCCTGGTCGTTTTTTTCAAAAACAAAAATGGGCCGGCCCCAAGGCCTACTCGAAAAAGAAAAATAAAATAAAATAAGGCCCATGAAAATCCTTTCCTAGAAACAGCCCAATCCCAATTTTTGCTCTCAACCCAACTTTTCATTTCAGCTCCTACCCTCATCAGCCCTTTAACCAAACTGAAATCACAGCCCATTTTCTATTTCTATATTTTTTGCTTTTTCTTTTTTATTTCTTTTTTTTTTCTTTTAATCTCTCTCTTCTTTTTTTTTTTTTTTTTGCGACTAATTCCTAACTTTTAATACTATTAAGTTTTAAGTAAAATGACGAAATTTAGATGTCAACATACATTGAGATATTTAAATTGCTACGCTGGGAAATAAGTGTACGATTTGGGAATGCCATCGATCCTTAGGACGACAATACCCCGGGTGGTAATAGGGATGCCTAGAGGGGTAATTGGCTTCCTCTAGATGCTTGAGGGAGTAACACGGTTCCCCCAGATGTCCTTGCAATGCTAGATGGGTGTGAGATGCCCGGGGTAACAAGAATGCTTGGGGCTAACGAGACTCCTTGGAAGATGGTGGTAGTCAATTCACAATAAAGATGATCAATTACAATTTCAGATTTTATTCAAGTATTATTAAGTTACTAATTTAGAGAAAGTGTTTTCTATTTAATATCCTAAATTTGAGAAAAGTTCTCGGGCAAGTTGATATCATGATGATCTTTTGTCCTTCACATATAAACTTCCTTGTATGTGCTGTTATTGACTTACGTGGTATAAACAAGTTAAGTATTTGTGTTCACCCGTGGTTGATCATTATTTCCCAAATTAGTAGTATTTTGAGAAGACTAGGCCAAATCACGTACTGTGGGTGGAGACAGATGACATAGTGCATACATAATATTTAGTTTGGGATGATGCAATAGCTAGAGTTTTTAGGTGTAGTATGGAGTAGCAGTACATTTTGCTTGTCCCCTAGTGTATCCCGACACAGAAAGTATATATAAATAAGAAATGAAATGAGATTGTTGGGTTTGCATTTTCGCATGTGCTCTTTTAAATTTTTATATGTCCCGAGTATTCTTTAACCGTACACGTTTCTACATGATTAAAAAGTAAAAAAAAAAAAACTTTAGTAAACGCGTTAACCATAATGTAGTGGAGATACCACAAATTTTGATTGGTAATTGCTGACGTGAATATCTATCATCTTATGCAATACCAATACTGACATTGACAGTTTTTTGGATTTTATTTTTTCCGTTCTTTTCTTCAACTTTTTTCCCTCTTCCTCCGCCGGTCATAAGGCCTCAGCAACAACTGGCAAGAGCTGGAAGTCAACCTCACCAGCCTCAGGCGAGGCAATGGAAGACAAGACCGCGATCGTCGTGCTTGCGCACCACTAAAGTTAACTCATCATAAGATGAATACAGGAATTCAAACAGATGCTAGTAATTACGTAACGCTGACGAAATCCATTCTATAAAAAGACAGAATTCCAGCCTCCGAGGCAATGGAGAACACCGCCCATTAAATGACGACCGAATAGAAGACCATTCGTGAAGACTTCTATTTAAGAAAGAGAAATGGAAACACCGGGTCAAGCGCTCGTTCACGATCCGATTTTGAAAAATTCAATCATCCTGAAAACAAATACCAAAGACTTGCCAGATGCTTTTTAGATACTCGGATCCAAGTGCTTGCTGTTCCAACGATTCCACGAATGGATATCCTTCGTATCTTTCCTCGTTTACACAAGCATATACCCGTCGATGCCGATGCAGACTTGGGCCAGGTCAAGATGCGTAACTCATTCCAGATGGAGAACCATGGAGACTAATTTCACGACCCACGTGATGAATAGAACCAGTCATAACATAGAAAACACCACCTGATTCAATCATCTTATTACGCGCAAGGGACTCGGTTTTGTTGTACATCTGTAAGAATGGAATGATTAGACGCTTACGGTGCGTCAGATATTACTCTCCTGCACTTTACATGTTCACAACGAGCGTTCTAATGGCTTGAGCAAAATAAGGCCTGAGCAATTTTCTTGAGTCAATTAGGATTCGAGCATGTAGTTTACGGTGGTGGTAGTGAGTATCGAATGTCTACTGAGCCCAAAAAAACAAAAAAAAATTTGTGTGTTCGATTACCAAAGACAGTTGGACGTCTACATCTCTTTAAATACCCGACTAATCCCGTGGTCCGTCGTTGAGATTACAAGTTGTCGAGTACAGACCCCAAGAATGTTGACTTTATGAAAGAGTCAAGCGATGACTAAGCCAAAGTTGTGGACATATTAGTTTTTGCAATTTTCTGAGAACAACGTTTCGGTTCATCTGGTTTCCTCCTCTTGGCCGGCAAAACAACGCATTGGTGGATTTTCTCTGTTAGTGCTTCTTCGGAAGATCCGACCCAACAGGAGCACGATGATGGAAGAGCTTGTAGGTAAGAAATCAAATGAACCGGCGCATTTCGTCATTCCTGCAGTGTTCACAGTCCTAGCGCTTGCTTTTCTGGGGCTTCTGTTTTTCAAGTGGAAGAAAAGAAGCGCAGAGCACAATCTGGATGAGTCGCCTGCTACTACAGACGACTTGCCACCGGCTGCACCGAGGCAAAGGATTGATTACGAGGTGTTCTTGAGTTTTAGAGGACCCGACACTCGCAAAAGCTTCACCGATTGCCTGTACCATGACCTGATTCATTCCGGGATTCACACCTTCAGAGATGCGGAAAAGCTCCAAGTTGGAGACAGCATTGGTGACGAGCTTCATCAAGCGAAAAAAATTCAAGGATCTACATACCCGTTTTGTCCAAGAATTATGCTAGTAGCGAATGGTGCCTGACGGAGCTTGCACAGATGGTGAAAAGCAAGAGATTTTCTGCCCAACGACAGATATTTCCCATCTTTTATGACGTGGAACCTTCTGATGTTAAGCTCAAGACTAATACATACGAGAGAGCTCTCTCCCAACACGAGAAAAAGTACGGCTCTAGAAGAGTCCTGGAATGGAGGGAGGCTCTTATAGAAGTATCTAAGCTGAAAGCATGGGAAGTAAAATCTAGAGGGTAATTCCTAAACGACACTTGTTTAGCATTTTCAGTGGCGACAGGCCTGCTATCTTTCATAGTTTTGCGTCTCTGCATTATACGACTGATGATTCTGGAAATTCAGCCTTGCTTTTACTTTTAGCCTATGTTAAATCAAAGTTGCCGATTGCAGCATTTTTTTAACGACGAAACTCCATATTAGCCTCTTGCAACTGTAATTTCATCCACCATCGTAACAAGAAATCATTCAGAGCGGTGGATATATCAAGATCTGGAAAGAGTAGTTCAGGGCTTTACTTTGACACAACTCAACACAGCATGTTTTGGGCAGAATTATAGGGACAAATGACGGAACTAATGTACCTTGACGTGTTTCGATGACTTACTAGATTATCCCCCTTTCTGACTTATTCATCTGTTACAAATTTCATGTTTGTTGCAGACATGGAGAACTCATAAAGTTGATTGTTCAGAAGGTTTTGATTGAATTGAAAATCAATTATCTAAATGTGAGTGACCATATAGTGGGAATTGATGATCCCGTTGAACGAGTAACGAGGTTGCTAGAGGTTGGTTCAGAGGGTGTACGTAAGGTTGGAATTTGTGGAATGGGAGGGATTGGCAAGACAACTCTAGCCAAGGTTGTCTACAATCGCCTTTCTTCTCATTTCGAGAGTTGCAGTTTCATCGCTGATGTCCGAGAAACAGCGAAAGCCCATGGTCTTCCGACTTTACAGAAACAACTAACACGTGACATCCTCAGTTGTAACTGCGGAGGACCTCTTAACGTTGACGAAGGGATCAACCTGATCAGAGAGAGGTTTCAGAATAAGAGAGTTCTCATTCTTCTTGACGATGTTGACCACAGGGATCAACTCAAGGCACTAGTAGGGAAACATGATTGGTTTGGTTCCGGAAGTAGGATTCTAGTTACGACAAGAGACAGGAGTGTCTTCAGTGCAGGAAGGGAAGGTACCTCTGAAGTTCCGGATCACTATGAAGGTGACAGGATTTATGAAGTTGCCGAATTGAAGCGCGCAGAAGCCTTGGAACTATTCAGCAGACACGCTTTCAGAACAAACTCTCCTCCACAAGACTACATGGCTCTGTCAAAAGAGGTAGCCCTCACCACTGGAGGGCTCCCTTTGGCAATTGAGGTCATAGGTTCCTTTTTGTGTGGCAAAAGCAAGGCAGTATGGGAAGGTACTTTGGAAAGGTTGAAAGATGTCCCACATAAGGAAGTTGAGAAGAAACTGATGATAAGTTATGAGGCATTGGAATATGAACAACAACAAATATTTCTCGATATTGCATGTTTCTTTAACAAAAGGAATAGAATAAATGCTTTTTATATGTGGGATGACTGTGGCTTTTGTCCAGAGTATGGTTTAGAAGTCCTTCTCCTAATGTCTTTAGTTAAAATTGGAGATAATGATGAGTTATCCATGCATGACCAACTTAGAGACCTTGGTAGGGAGATTGTTCGCTGTGAGAATCGTAAAGATCCCGGGAGGCGTAGTAGGTTGTGGAATGACAGGGAAGCACTAGATGTGCTGAAAAGTAAGAAGGTAAAATTTTGACTTCATCACTACTTCTGTTTGCTGAAAAAGCCACTTGTATGCCTTCCTTGACCTTGATTTCTCTTTGATATGAGGCATGTTCCATGTTCACAGGGAACAGATGAAGTTGAAGCACTTGTTTTGAACTATTATACTAAGGGTTCTGATACTGCCTTAAAGAACCAGAGCTTTACTTGTGAAATATTTTCAAGCCTCCCAGAGCTAAGATACCTCCAAATGCATAGCGCGGACCTTGTTGGAGACTTTGAGCATCATTTCTCAAAACTAAGATGGCTTTCTTGGAAAAATTGTCCTCCAGATTTTCCAGCTACCAATTTTCATCCAAGAAATCTAGTGGTTCTTGACCTGTCATGGAGCAAAATAACACACAAATGGGAAGGCTGGAAGCAGATTGAGGTAACTAAAGTTCAGGAGTAGATTCTGTGTCTATATTTTTGTTATGTTTCATGCACCTCTCTGCCTTCATCCATTTTAAATAAAGTTTCTATCCAGATGGCCAAGAAACTGAAAGTTCTGAATCTTTCCCACTGCGACGAGTTGACCAGTACACCAGACTTATTAGCCTATGGAAACCTGCAAAGATTGATTCTCGAAGGGTGTTTGCGTTTGTTTCGTATTGATGCGTCAATTGTTCACTTAAAGTGCCTCACTCATTTGAATCTCCGAGGATGTTATTCTCTGAAACACAACACCTGGCGTAATATAAGTTTCCTGGAGGATCTTGAAGAGCTCACTACGGACATACCTTCTCAGAAAGCTGTTTTTATGTCGCAAAGGACAGAGAAGCTGGATACTTTAATTGCTACCCATTGGTATTCAAGAGTATTAACGATCTCACAAGTGCATCACAAGATCAACCCAAAATGGTACACATCAAAGTGTCCTCTCCATCAACTGTCAGCCAATTTCACATACCCAAGTAAGTATCAGAACGTAGCATCGATTTTAATGCTTTATGTGATGAAGAAAAACAACAATGGGATGAAGATAAACATGCTCTAATTGGCTACTAGGCATAGTAATCCCTGAAAGTTTACTGCAGGCACAGGAATGACTCAGTCTAGAGATTTGACAGGAGTGGAAGAAGAACCCAAAGATTTGGCTTCAAGTACAGTGGGTGGAGAGACTTCCAGAAACAGTGGGGTATTTGAAATCACTGGTTGAGCTGGACTTATCAAGCACAGGAATTACCGAATTACCTGATTTGATAGGTAATCTGAAGAATTTGAAAGTGCTGAGAATTGATGGAAGTTGCATAAGAAAGTTACCTGATGCTATAGGAAAGGCAGAGAAGCTCGAGGAACTACATGCCTTAAAAAGTGAGAGGTTAGAGGAAGTTCCTAGTAATTTTGTGTGCCTTCCCTGCTTGAGAATCTTGAGATTATCAAGAACTTCCATAACTAGAATACCAAAACTTCCAGCAAGCCTAACCAGTCTACAAATCGAATCACGATCAGCAAGCACTATCCCTGATCTGTCGAACCTCATCAACATAAGAGACTTGGACTTGGATTTGAGGATATTTTCCTCTAGAGAGCCATCTCACCTTCTACAAACTCCAGGCCCCTGTTGGATTGGGAACTTATCCAAATTGGAGCGCTTAAGATTGTCCCTTTCAAATATTATCTCTCTGCCTTCATCTTTAGGCTCACTTTCAGGTCTCAAGAAACTTGAGCTCCTGTCCTGTGCAAACCTCAAATCCCTGCCGCTGCTTCCCACTAGTTTGACAGAGTTATCCATACGAAATTGTATATCAATGATAACATTACCGACAGTTTCCAATTTGGAGAACTTGTTGTTATTTGCTCTTCCCGAGACACAGGTAACCGAGATTGAAGGACTTCAGGGCCTAGTATCACTCAAACATTTGGATATACAAAGGTGCAAAATAGAAAATCTCGATGGGCTCCAACAATTGCAAAATTTATCCACACTGAAGGTTTCAACCTGTGAGTTCCTCCAGAGACTGCCTGATCTGTCAAACTTGCCGAAATTGAGGGAGTTGAGGCTACTTCAATGCACAAACATGTTTGAGATTCGAGGTCTTGAAGAATTAGAATGCTTGGAAGAGTTGTGGATTCAAAATTGCATTTCCTTGCAAAGATTGCCAAACCTATCAAACTTGAAGAAGCTGAAAGTTTTGAATGTATACAAATGTGAGAAGATTCACAGCATTCATGGAGTAGAGGAATTGAATTCCCTGAAGGATCTAACTGTGTGTGGATGCGAGGCAGAATCTTCGCCTAATGTGTGTCTTGCAAAGAAGAGAGTTCTCCAACAGCATTGGCAAGTCGGGGCTTTTCAAGAATCTGAGTTGGTAATAGCATGAACTGCAAAGGGACCTCAGTTAACGAGGCTATTCGGTGCCTTACATGTACTTTCTTGCCCTCGCCCTTGGTGAGCGTTGTTTTTTTATCTTCAATTTATTGTAACAGTCTTGCGTGTAGTTTCTAAAAGTTAACTGAATGCTAGACCTAGAAAGTCCGGTTCTCATTTTGAGAATGAATTAAACTAACTCAGATAAGGAGTTTGCATGAGATAGGATGGGTTGGGTATCTCCCCGTGGATTCCAGCTTCCCACATTTGAACTCGAAATCCACCTTGTCTCCTTTCAACACAGAATGAACTGTGAGTCCATAAATTTTGCGTTACCGTGCTTCTTTTTTTTTTTTTTTTTTTTTAATTAAGATCTATGTGAACAAGAAAAATTCAATATACCTACTAACTACTGACAAATTCGATATACAAAGTAATTAAAAGAGTAGCGTACATCTCATTTGTTGATGAGAACAAATAAGCAAAACACAATTCAAAACATGACACCGAGAGAGATAAAAGTAGAGCAAAACTACTTGAATTCGATTTCAAAGTTTCTCAAGTTCATTTTTTTCTATTCTCGGGCTCAATTTAAGTCAAATTTGGTTCAAGTGCAGTACATGATGACTAACGTAAAGATACTTGATCATAGGAATAAAATGCTGAATGCTCTTCATTCGCAACATTGTTTCACAACTAAGGATATTCTAGGTTTCTTTACCAGATCTTATAAATCTCGTTTAGTGAAATGTACACAATTAAGAAAATAAGTCAGATGGCTAACATCAAAAACAGAACTCGGGTGGCTAATATCTACTGATATTCTGGTAACTTGACATGGATTTAAAATGAGGGGTTAGGGTTTTCTGTGCTGTTACATGGGATCCGAAAATTTTTTGCATAAAACTTTTACTTGCTAAATGTTACTTAACAATAAAACACAATAGTTACACAACCACCCATTTTGCATCCAAAAGACGAACCATGGAAAAAACCCCGAGTCTTTATTTGAGTGAAACAAGGGCCATAGCATTAACAGCGTCTTCTGTTTCATGTATTCTTCTTCTCCACTTTTCACATATACTAAGCAGATAGAGTTCGGAAATTTTGACATCAAGAAGAGAATCTGAGGCCGGTTACGGAAAGCTGTTTTTGTTTTCACTCTTTTCTACTAACACTATTTTTTCATTGTGCATTTCTTTCAAAACGTGTTAAGAAGTCTTAATGAACTTTTTCAGGAACGAGAAGTTCTGAAGATATGCTTCTGTTGACATCAAAATTAAAATAGAGGCTATTCTTTTGATATTCCGACTGTCCATGTTCTCATTTGAAATGAAGCACTGAAACGCAAACAAGATTTGCTCCATCTTATATCATTTCTGGAGACATTTTCTCTTGATTTCACTTGAAAATTATTTGGCGTCAAACATACTTTCTAAGCCATATTCATTCTCGATAAAATAAAAGGAACATTTATGAGAATATGCAGGAACTAAACAGGGTTTAAGACATTGGTTGGTGAATTCTCACCTGTCATTGATGAAGATGTTAATTTTCAAGTACCTTATATCCCCTATAAATGCCGTCGAGACAGGCAAGACAAATCAGACTTAAGAATTTAGAAAGGATAATAATGTGCTAAAGAGTTGGGGGTCAAGGTACTTCAAACTTCGGAGACTGCCTATTCTATGTTCCATTCATATTGTTCAATGGATAAATAAAAGGAGATTTGATGGAGTTTTACTTTACATGCTCAGCCATTAAAGACATACAAACAAACGCAGCCTTACTTTACATGCTCAGCCATTAAAGACATTAGCATTTTAAATTTGATTTTAGCTTTGAAATTTCAATAGTGCTTTTACAGTTTTCTCAATCTAAACAAAAGGAAGAGCTACTAATATGTTGTCTGTCTATAAAAGATGATACACAAGGTAAAGGGCACCCCACCACAAGTTAAGGGACACGCCTGAACAAGCCACAATAGTAGACCAGACCTACCATGAAACGCCACTCGCTGTAAAAATTCCACACAACATATACAATGCTACAAGCAATGCCTCCATATAATCCTAGTAAATATAATTACCAGGAAATTCCTTTGGTTTCCTGATGGAGTGGATGACTTTTCTTCTGTCTCCAAGACTCCAACACAGTAACATATGCTGATCGACAGGAGAGAATCTTGCAACTTTGTATGTAAACAGTGAAAGAGGATGAGAACTCACGTTAGTCTGTTTACGGATTATTTCTAGCAGGCAGTATTAATCCACAACATTAATCGGTACGAGCAAGGCCAGCTAAGTGAGTAATCACATCCTCAAGGCAAGAAAAATGAACCAAAAAGTTATCATGAAGTTCTGAGGCGCTAGCCTCAGCCTTCTTCCACAGGGAAAGACCATCAGAGATGGCCTTCAAACCACTCTGCAGCAATTCAACACCCTTGCTGATCTCTTCAGGAACCTTCCTCTTCTTGTTGGATCTATTTTCACAAATCATTTCCATTTTTTCATAACTCACAGCTGCCACATTAATATTTTGACTCTTTTGAGCTGTGACCTTAAGGATTAAAGCTTCTTTCCTCAGCATCTGAAGCTGCTCAGTGCATGGAAAAGTTTTAATAAGGGCAACTTCTTTCTCGAGAAATTTCTTGAATTCAGACATAAATCTTTCCTCATTTGCCTCATTCCCTTGCAATAAATCATATGATAGAGCAGCCTTTTGAGGCACAAATCTCCAAAGCTGATTGCAGGAGGTTCTCGCGGCAAAATGTCCAAATGCTTTAATTGCCAAATGCATGAGAGCCCAGTGCTGTTCTCTGAGTAACATGTGATACAGCTCCCAAATAGCAGAGCTCTTTGGACAGCCATCTCTTTCTTCCATTTCTATATGACCAAGTCCTGCCATGAAAAGAGCCAATTCAACTTTGCACTGGTACAACTTGGCATCAGCTGCCAATGGCCTTGTGACAAACAGGTTTTGCAGCTTCATGATGACTTCGTCCATGCCATTACATGCATATAGATGTGTCATGTTAGAAACTACCGCCAGCATTTGACCCAAAAGCTTAAGGCAAATGTCACTTGCCACAAGCTCTGGAGAACAGGTGCAGCTCTGCAGAATATCGGCTAGGAACTTTAGTGTCTTCTCATCAATGTCAGATTCGGCAATCTGGCTAGAGAATATAAGAAAGTTTATTCAGATTTCAATGAAAGTGACAATTGCTACTTAAACTGAATTCACTAGGTCAAAAGGTGTTGTTAGAGTTCAGTGATCATGCAGTGCTGGAAACAAATTCACAAAATTTGGGTTTTACTGTAAAAGGGAAAAAACTTATGAAATGAACTGAAAAGAATCTTCTATTGAATAGAAAAGTGAATAAAGTAACACAAAGCAAATATTTAACATTGAGCCCAGCAGAGGAAAATAGACGATCAGATTTGTCAGGAATTGAAGAATAATTTTGTGAAACAGCCCTTCCCATCTGATAGAAAAGGGTCAACCCCCATTGCATATTGGTACTTATTGGATATAGAATAGATCTGCTTCTCTTTGTTCCTACGAATGAGTCTCATTCATTCAATTACCCCTTCCTTGCCCTTGGATGTCCACATCTCAGGGTCAGGCAAGGGAGGACATAAAATTCTTTTTCCTTTCCACAGGGACCAGGGGATCAGATCTAGCTGTAAGAAGAAAGCCTGCCTGATAAATCACGCCCAATGCCACATTAGGTTTAGGGAGCTCAGAAATAATAGCTCCTCTGCGAAACCTAGTGATTGAAGGAGTTAAAAGGGCCAAGAAAAAATGTACGGCCCATTATGCGAACAGACCTGTGAATAGTTGCGGGACAAAAAAAAAAACTGCATATGCATGTAAAGGATGCCCCGGTTTTGTGCTACAATAACTTATTGTAAACTACTTCAAACAACAAGAAAGTATACCATTATGATAGTTATTTTTCAGTAAGCCCGGGCAATATAATTGATGCATATTTTTCCTCTGATTGGAACTTCTCTTTCGAAATGCAAAGGGACTTACAGAGATGGCAAAGAAGCACACAACACAAAGAGTGGAGCCCCCGGCAGCCTAGAAGGGCAAGTGCTGACGAGCGTGCCGCTAAAACCTCCAATGAATTCATCATAGTCACTGATTATCCTTTGTTTAGTGATGCCTCTCAGTTTGTCTGAAAGCAAATTCAGCGGAAAACCTTCTGCCAGCAAGGCTACAGTCATGACTGATGAAGACAGAGATACACCCCCACTAGTAACAAAGTTATAAACCCTGTCTGCCACAGAAGTTGTACCACAAGAAACCAGCATACTTATTGATCTGGCCACTCTTCTCAGGGAAGAATCATCAACAAAAACAGCTTCGACAGAAGACACAGATTTGAGACATGAGCAGAGTTTATCAATAATGTCATTTACCACATAGGTTTCAGCATACCGCATCATAAAGCACCACAGCTCCATTATAATCTCCCAACAAAGAAAGTGAGGATGGAAGAAGTTGTCAAGCAAGAAAGCCTCCACATCTCCCCATGCCGTACTAGAGGAGGCCACAATCATGAAAGACTTGAGGGAATGTACAAGAGAAGCAAACACAGTCTCCCATACCAACTCTGGGGTCTTCTTAGTACCATATAGTTGGGGTATCGACATTGAGAGGATGCAAGGATATACTTCTTCATGGACAAGTATGTCAAACAGCCATCGGAGCTTTCTTGTTATCCCAAGTGGTACATCTCCCTCAATATCGCAAGAAGATCTCAGGAGACAAGCAAGTAACAGAATCCGGCCAAGCGAAGGTAGTCTTGTCCCAAACATAACCTTGGAGTTCGCTGAAAAGATTTTATCCACTGCCTTTGTGCAACAACCATCATTTGAGTTCTCATCGACATAGGTCTCGTCACTGAACAAACAATCCAGAATTTCAAACTTCATCTCCTGGTTTACTTCATCAGAATTCAGCAAGGAGTTGAATAAATTCATGGATATTTGATCCAGAAGTTCGGACAACACCTCGCTAGCAATTTTTAGGTGCTCTTCAAGGCACATTTGAATTTTCAAATTTGCAATCATCAGGGCACAGTGTGTTAACTGCCTGTGAACACCATACGATTGACATGGATACAGGGAGGCTATTTTCACAGCATTTACAAGGTAAAATTTTACAGGAACAAAGGACCGTCTAGCTTCTGCTTGAGAAATAGATTCCTTCAGCAAAGACCAATTCTCAGCTGCACATTTCAGAGATTCATTGGCTAATGAAATAAGAGTCAAAATTATATCTGCTACATTAAAATCGACTTCTAGTGCTGCTTTTCCTATCTGAACAAGTGTGACAACACCTTTCCAAGTGACATTCAGAATGCTGACCAGACTTCCACCACCACTAGCTGCAATAGTTCCCAATTCGCACAGCTTTTCTACTGTATGTTTTGCCATGTTAGCAACATAGTTTATGTCACCAGCCCCTTCTGTATCCATAGTACTCTGGTCTTTCTCAGATCTTGCTCGCAAATGGTTCCCAGATTGGCAATAATCTTCGCATAATTTTACAACTGAATTGATGACTGTATGTGCAACCTTCACTATTTCTGAGCTAATCGATTGGATTCTCTGTATCAGACATGAATGAAGGCAAAATACAAAGAGATGGTTGAAGAGATGGTTGAAGGCAATACTTAATGCGGTAAATAAGTTTAACCTATCCAAAATACTTAATGCAGTAAATAAGTACCTCTATATCCGACAATAAATCTTTTGTTAAATTTAGTTGTTCCAATAATGAACACTCCACAATGTTCATTAGTGTATTGTCTGCTAGCAAAGGATACTGCACCAAAGCAGTGAAGCTTGCACTGCAGAAATGAAGTACTTCTAGAAGCAGCTGCATTAGAGAATTTCAGAATGTCAAAGATAGGGAAAAGCATTTGGCCAGAAGAAAAAGATACATGATAGCATCCAACAGTAATAAATGAAACATATTTTTCCCCAATTTAATTTAAGGCATTTTACCTAATCAGAGAATTATTAATGCAGAATATTTTCCTTTCTTCCTCCGCACACAGGTTTCAGTTGCCAGAGCCATTCACAGTGTATTAAAGCAGGGATTTCCTACTATAAGTTTAAGATAAGATGGTGCTGAAGTAATATAGTCTAGTCAAAATAAATTCAGTCAAACTTTTAGCTTCATCTTGTACCTTGTCTGAGCTCCCAACACAGTCCTAAATAATATAAGTGTAATGATGTGACAAGAGCCAGCCACGACTTCCGCTTACCCCTCTCTGCTTGCAATTCCCCAGCTCCAGCCCTCCCCCATCCTCCAAGAACTCCCCATTCCTCACCCCAAAATATAGAGAAAGCTCTCTTCTACACCCAGCAGTATTGCATGTTTGGTAAGGAAGATACTAAAGAAAATCAACTAGCAAAAAGGGATAAGTTACCACATAATAAATCTTGCAATGTTCTTCCTCTTGAGACTCCTCCATTGACATAGTCGTCATCTGTAGATGCTTTTTACACCAAATGCTTGCCTGTCATGAAATTAATAACACCACTCATTATACAAAATTTCGAAGAAGTGTTCACTCATGTGAACTCGCTTACACCATGCTGGTTTGTAACAGCATGCAAGGCATTCTTTACTTCCTAGGTGGGAGTTGGGGTTAGGAGCATCATAAGAAGATAAAACTACCTGGGCCCCAAGGGTAAGAAATGGTGTCAGGCCACCACATAAAGTAGGCTTGAGGCACTTTGTAGCGACCTTTATGATTGCTTTGTGTAATATGCACTGGGTAACATCCAAACAGGTGTAGTCCTCCCAAAATGTCCAGATTGTTGTCAAGGTGAAGATCATGATTTTGCAAAGACAAGCATGAAATTATTCCCTTCTGTTTTCTTAAAGAATTCCAATGGATCAAATCAGTCATTATGATTAAAGAAAAAACAGCTTGCACAGGCTTTAGTCCTTCAGTCCTTCCATATTCCAAGCACTTCTCAAGTTAAAGAAGGCAAAAAAGGCATTAAGATAGTATGAAGGAATTAGTCAGAAGCACTGTAAGACTGACTAGTCCTTTAGAATAGCATGTGTGTAAGGACTAAACAAATGTTAAAATATTCATCTGCAAATTCTTTGAGTTTTTGTTTGGAAGATGGGGAGTAAAATTTTGGGTGGCAGAGGAAAAATCACATTTTTCCTCCAATCTCTCCTCACAAAATATTCAAATTTTCTGAAATTTTCCAAACCCACCTCTCATTTTCTCTCCCTCCCTTCAAGGTATGTCAAAATTATAAAGGAACAATTCGAGAAAGGGTTGGACATCAGTGGAATATTTTAGTGCTAAGTCAGTAAGCTAAGAGAAATAGAAGCTCTGTGTACTCTTTTACTCAAACCACAGAGTACTAAAGTGCTATTGGCTAAGAAATAGATTAAGAATGAAGGTTTTTTTTTTTTTTTTTTTTAAGCATATAAAAGTAGAGAATTATTCTGCAAGCTAGATACCATATGAGTTTTCTCTAAAACTCTCATTGAAAGGCTGATAACACAATCTAATCTAGCCTCCATCTAGAATTTGAAGCATGAAAATTTATTCAATGGCCCTTGATCTCCCATTGGTTGAAAACAGATGGCATCTTCTCTGAAATGACAAATCCCGTATCAACTAGATCACTCTCTGGTAAGTAATCCTTGAGAGCCACAGGTAGAGTGATTAAATAATGAAGTCCTGTATTTCTTTCTTCCAATTCGAAACATTAACTTTGAGATTTTCACTGTGTGCAAGCTATAACAGGAAAAGAAACATCAGTGGCCTTGCGATCACTGTATCTTCCTTCTCACACATATGCACACCAACGCGCGTATCCAAACAAGAAAGATGTATATCAAAGTACACAAGAAGTGGTATATTGAAAGATACTACAGCCCTCTTGTTCTTGCTCCTTTTAATTAATATCTTCTGCAAACTCAGACACCTTAATATACCAGACAATGGCAACAAACACATTGATGCTTCACCATAGTAGCTTTTCTTTTGTAAATAAATTAGTCTGTATTGCTCAGAACCAAGGAAACATGGGTTGACTAGACCCATTACAAGCCAGCTACCACCATAGTTGTTAATAATACTTCTTATAATGCAAATACAAACTGTTCAGTGGATATCCAATATAATATATCACATACATGGCTCAAATTCAAGAACAACAATACACACATTCATCGGGACTTGCAACCATCTAATTCACTTGTATAAAAAGGACAAACGGTGATGTGCAGATAGTTTTCAATTTTAGATAATAAAGGATTTGACATTACAGGCGCAGCTTGATATCGCAGCTGATTCCAATTCCACTTATTCTCTCAACATCATTAAGCAAAATGACTGAAAAGAAAACTCGGCTCAGAGGATACTGCTAAGCTTTGACAACGAAAGCTATGTCGGATCCCTTGCGGATTTCCAGCTCACCGAGCCTAGTAATAAGCTGAACCCGAGTCTCGACCACCTGCAAACGCATCGACACAACAAAAAAAAAAAACACATGAGAAACAGTTTCCATCGCTGAAAAGCAAAGCCTATGCTAGCTCCCCAGGGATTCATTGAGCTCAACATTCCATTTCTCACAATTCGGGATAATCACTACGAGATACTTCCGAATCAAACGGTGTTCATATAATCATCGCTTCGCGACGACACGCGCGAAACTTCGAAGCTGCCGGTTCTTCGAACTCGGACAGCAATCGACCGAACGAAGGAGACGACAATCGATGGAAGCGACGGCGGAGTTCGGAGGAGGCGGAGAGCTTACGTCGGCGGATCTGATGGCTTCGACGGCGCAGAGCAGCTCGGCTCTCGAGCTCTCGAGCTCCATTCTCTCTCTACCTCTCTCTCTCTCTCTCTCTCGATCCCCGCGTCTCTCCTCTTGAGTCTCTCAGGTCGGCGGTAATTTCATTTTCCCGCCATTGCGAAGCCCATGACCCGACGGAAAACCCACAAACCCGACCCGCTCGCCCATCCGGGTCGGCTAACCCCGCCTTACTAAATTAGGCGAATTTTAGTTTTATTCGGGAATGCCGTGAGGGAGGGCAATGATTTTGAAATAATTTTTCTAAAAAAATGATTGCTAATATCAATCGTAAAAAATTAAATCAATGATAAATGTTTTCAGCATGAGCGGTGATGTGTAGGTAAATTTACTGCTAATAATGGAGATATTTTAATGATGATTTATATCTTTTAGGTGATGTAAAATAATGATTTTTTACGATGATTTTATCTAAATTATTTTTTTCTACTTATTTATGAAGTGACTAATAGTATCACTTAGAGTGGGGTGAGTCTATGATTTTAAAGAACTTAGCAAATAAATGCAAAATTAGAATGGTCAAGTGAATGTGGATGTGATTGTAAGAAACAATGTGTTGATAAGATCGGTGTTCTTATGATATTCAACAGTGTAGAAACTTCTATCAAGTAACAAGTGAATATGAGCATAAAGATAAAAGATTTTATACACAAAGTTTTACAATGGTTATAGTGGTTCAACTTACTATAAGTGTACGTCTATTCTCTTGTGCAAGTGGCCAAATGGCTAGATTCCACCAACAAATCAATGAGAAATTACAGCATTAAGTGTTACTTATTTTCAAGCACTTCTCCACGAAGTTTGTACTGCTTATACACGGGCTTACGAGACTCGGTAACTTGCAGCAAAGCACAAACTAATACCCTCCCAACATTTCTCAAATGATTATAATAGACAATGACAAATTGTGAAGCTCTTGATCTATCTCTTTCAATGCCTTGGTCTTCTTTTATACTTTTCAGAATCCAAAACTTCCCATTAGATAATATCAATCTCCAAACTAGCTGTTGAATAATTGATGAGAATATTAGGGTAACTATTGAGATAGAACAATTAGAGATCCCACGAGTCGGCTAACACTCCAAATAAGGCGATTTTGTTTACTTAGGAATGCCATGAGTGCAATAATTTTGAAATAATTTTTCTAAAAAATGGTTAATTGCATTGAATATATAAAAAAAAAAATGAATCGACCAATTGGCTATACACCTTTTCATGTGCCTATATACACTTTCTTTTGATCAAAATAAAAACGTGAAATACATTATATGGATTTGCTGTTGTTTAGCTAGATGATTTGATTTTTTTTTATAATAACAATATCACCGGACTTATTTTATGTGCCTAATGACTTTCGTGCATTGCTCGGAGCCTCTTCCACACCCATATCCATAGTCACAGCCATCACGACCTCTGCCGCCGCCGCCGCCGCCACCACCATCTCCTCCGCATTCACCACTACCTACGCCTATAAAAGGGTAGCTCATGAGGTCAGTAATTTCAGGATGCGTTTTCAGACCTCACGAGATGTGCAATGTATGCGACTTCTGAGGAAGATGATCATCGTCGTGCTGATCTATGCCAACCCCAATTCTGTTGCTTTCTTGAGGGGAAAAAAAGTACATTTTCGAAGGACTCTGAATATTAATGAAACTTGAAATGAAGCAAAGGACGGTGGTTTTGTAAGCCTTTGACAGCAAACAGGAACAGATAATATACACATACACACACGGACATATATATATTGAAGCATTGGACAATAGTTCTGTAAGAGTAGTTACTCATAATTTCTTATTCAGTAATATGAGCACCCAAGCAACATTCGTCGTGTTATCAGATAGAAATAGATAGAGTCGACATTCTAAATAAAGATTACAATAAACACAAATAAAACGAGATTAAGTGGGGGAAAATCTTGATAATTGAATATTTATTTATTAATTTCTAGGCATACATGGAATTATGAACATTATTGATAATAATTAAGTTAAAGGAAACTTTTGACCAAAAAAAAATGTAAAAGGAAATTATGCAAAATGGATTCCCAATGCCAATATTGTCTATCTAGTACAAAAGCGAGTGGATTTAGACATACAGGGGTGGAAATAATTTCACCCTTGCAAATATTTTGCAATTTTCTATAATATTTTAAGGATAATTTTACCTTGATCAGCTCGGCCATGTACTTCCTATAACATCATTCAACAGGAATTATAACACTTTTAGTAAGGATAACTTATAAGTTTTTGCAACGAATATGTTTTACATGTTGTGATAAATTAATAAGTTGCGTGATCATCCACATCTATAAAAGAATTTTGTTGCCGATGCTATATTTATGGCGACAAAGATCACCAATTTTTGTTGCGGTGACTGGTGACCGAGTAGTCGAGCTCGTTTGGCACCGGCGAACGTCGACGGCAACCCCACTCATGGCTAAACCGCAGATGCGACGAGTGGTGTCTCTCTCTCTCTCTCGAACAAGTCCTAGACACAAAGTACAGAAAAAAAAAAACCATGTTGCAGGTTTCTTTATTGATTATCGTACTTGTCGACATATATATAGACACAAGCGATATACATAATGCGCTAGAACCGCATGAAACCGCGCACGCCTTTGTTTCTCAACGAGAACTCGGAGTGGCCTTCCCAACCATCCATTCACGGCCACCTCCGGCTGAGCCATCACTGCCTGAACGACCACCACCCGACAGACCACCAAAGCCATGGCCAGATCTGAAGCGATAGCTGCTCCCGCCATCTCTTCCCTTGTCTATGCCGCCGCCTCCTCTGGTCCCAAGACCAAAGCTGCCGCCCCAGCCATACCAAAGCTGCCTCGACCTGTGGCACCGCTGATTTCCCCGCTGCCGCCTCCACCTCCACCTCCAGCCATGCTTGCGCCATTCAAAGCAGACAGTGAAGGCGGTCTGCACGGAGGAGGAGGAGGCGGGCGATAGATTCCGCGGGCATAGAAAGATGAGCACGTCAGCAGGAAGAGGAGCGACCTTAACATAGCCCCGCGAGATGCCACGTTCGAAGGACTACAGCAGTAACCCAGATTTCGTATGTACAGGTAGTTCGATTTATGTATACACTACATGTGAGGAATGCATGGGGGCGAGTCGACGGGATGCCCGAAGGATGCCAATATATATGTCGTTTAATTGGCTTGCTACATAATTTTCTTTTCATCATCAATCCCGACGATAGCCCCATTTGGTTCGGCTTTTGGAATGAGCTTTGGGACTCTAAAGTCCCTTGGCCAAATGCAAACGCGTTTAGTTTGATTTTTTGAGCGACTTTGATAAGATGCAATTGCATCTCCAAATGGCTCTAAGAGCATTTAACCCAATATAGCTCTGGAGGTACTTGGGAAGTTGCATCTTCGGAATGCAAGTCCCGGTACTATTCATCTTCTTTGGAGAAACAAACGGAGGCTGACAACCATCGGCCAAAAAGTGGCCCATGCCGACGACCGTCGCTCGACCCCGGTGACCGCCGCTTGGGGATTGCAGCCACCCAGCAACTACCGATTGAGGTCGCACGACCTAGGCGACGGTCGCGCGACCTCAAGCAATGGTTGCTTGGGTTCGCAGGTCCTAGGCAACGGAGGCTTGAGGTTGTCGGACCTCAAGCGACACCTAGGTCATGCAACCCAAGCGATGGCTACGCGACTAGGCAACGGCGCCTAGGGTTCGCAACCCAAGTAGCCATTGCCTGGGTCACACGTTAGGTGGCGGCGCATGACCCAAGCGACAACGGCCTAGATCGCGAACCTTAAGCATTGCCTGAGGTCCAGCGGTAATATGCAACAATCACCTGGGGTCGTTGGACCTCAGGCAAGGCTGTCCGGCAATCAGATTTGGCCACCGGTGGCTACATTAAAAAAAAAGATTTATAAGTATAAGATTGAAAGAATGCGAGATTCCCAAAATTGGACTATCCTCAAGAAATCATTGAATAGATCCAAAGTGATAGCTTCATTGAAAATCTTGATAACTTCACGTGGCAACGCCATACAAATGTATTCAGATTTCATGGAAGTTCAATTCATTATCCTTTTGGATTAAACCTCAAGTATCCATTTATTCATCCATTAATATGGAAAGAAGACGATTTCCTTGACTAGCTTCAATGGCTGTTTTGATACTTAACTAATAAGTACTTAATAATTGTTGAGATTTCCATTAGAAAATTCATTGTCAAGTTAACCAAACTAATTGTGCTTCGGCGTAACGAGGGAAGTGAAAGTAACAAGAACCTCTTGGCTATACTTAATTGGTTCTATCCTCCTATTATGTGGAAATGTTTCTTTGGACAAGAACTAGGAAAAGCCCCTGAGCAGAACCAAAGCTACACATTAGTGTTTTTCTGGAGACTATGGACTTTTGTGCAACATAATGGCACCCTCACCTGTGCACCAGAAGGAATAAAAACCATAGCATATAAGCCTCAACCACATCTCCAAGAAGCCTGTATTTACAGGACATTTCCAAATTGCATTGGATTCGTTGAATACAACTACAGAGAACTATAGAGAGTCTTCTGCCAAGAAAACTGGACCATTCCTAAAGAAGTATGGAATTACTTTATACCCGTCCCATAGATCACTATGGTCTTGCACATAAAGCCAGACAAACAGTTGAGGAATTCAAGCAAGCACAAGACTAGGCAAAGACACCTCCATCACAAGAATAAGAAATGGCAGACACAAACGATCTCGCACAATCCTCTCAATAATCTTAAGCTCAGGCATCCTATGCCCAATAGGGAGATCCTCTCTCCCAACATCTATATGATCAAGGACCTTTGTCCTTATCGCTTGGAATGGAACCCAACATAGTCTCTCATTGTGCCTAAACTGGGCCAGCCAATCATGCTTGTCAACACTCCAAGATCCTTTGGATTCATGAAGAACCTGCCTTAAGCAGTCAAAGTATATAGGATACCTTGATCTCACAAAGGAAATCTTCTCACAATATAACAGTCCTCCAAGTAACATTGGCATGGAACAACGCTATAAGGAAGAATGGCTTGCAAGATAAAGTTATGATGATTCAGATTATAACTGTAACTTTTGAGATGACAGATAAATCTATAGAGAAAGTTACTAGGACACATATTATTGTAGCAAAGTACTATAACAATAGGTTAGGGAAATTATTGTTCATAGTCACTGTTCATATCACCTAAAATAATTCTCAATTGGGAATCCCAGAATCTTTGTGTGTCTTCTGTGTGTTTTAAGATTTGTGAGCTTAGTCTTTATTTTTTGTGATCTCTTAATGCCTATAAAAGGCAAAGAAGATATAACATTTTGGGTAGAGCCCCTTAAAGTAAAGTATGTGTTTATGCAAATTCTCTCCATATCTCTCTAATACTTCATTTTCTCTAGCTTGGTAGGATCCTCTAAAAAGTACAATTCTTCTAAATTAGAAATATTATTATCTTGATATCTTTGAGTGTCTTTATGCTCTAAACCAAACTTTTGGATAATTCATAGCTAAAGTTAGTCCCTTGAAGGTTTAAACGGAGGTTTGCCTGTTGTGAGATAGCACACCTATTGTGACTAGCCTAATCTTCCCTGGTTCTAAGCATAAATCCTCTCATCAACGAGGGGCAAAACTGAAAAAATTGAAAAAATTGTGAGGGTAGTTATGGAAGAAAAAAATTATTTAACTCTAGTTTAAGCATTCCATATATGCTACTTCAAAATGTTAACCCCTACCTGTTTTGGGCTTTTGGCATTCCCAAAGGCTTCTCAAACACTCCAACATTTTCCCAAAAGGTTTTAGAGGCCAAAAACCCCTTCAAAAGGCTAAACTAAATGCATCTTAAACCCCTTATTTGAGTTGATAAATGAGAATCTTTAGGGTAAGGGCAGTTGTGGTTGTAAAGTTGAGGACTATACTAAATTTATTTATGCTTGGGTGAAAATGAGGGCATTTTGGAAAGGGCAAACCTAGTGACATAGGATATTGGACCTAGTGGGCTGAAGTTCAAGTGTTCAAAGAAAATCTCAAGCCAAACCGGCCTTCTGGTACAGCTCAGGCCATTCGAGCTGTTCATGACCTAGGTCAGGCGTGTCCTAGAAGACCACAATAAACCCTTTCATAAAATGAAATATTCAATATTTTTTTAATGGAGTTTCGGGATATCCCATCACCGAAATAGAGGATTTTCGAGGTAAACAGAGTGGAATTTCTTCAATGATTTAGTAGCAATAGCCATCCTACAATGACATTTAAACCTCGCCTTTTCACTTAATTTCCCAAATGGCCTTTTGGACCCAATCGGTCCCATTCACATCAAGGAAGAACCCTTCCTCCCTCATCAGCCAAAGCACTTGGCCCTGCCTCGCATCGTCGTGGGGCTGGAACTCGTGTCATGTTACAAATATCCTCGTCCACACCGCCTCACACCAGTACAACGGCTTCTCCATGGCTGCCCAATTGCATCCCCGCTCGGGGCTCAGTGCCTGGTCAATCACAACGGCGGTTGAGCCCTTGGGCTTATAGTGAATCTGCATGGCTTGGGTGCCATTCGGCAGCGCACTCACCATGCTAACGACAGGCTTGCTCACATTCACGTTTGTCGTTGCTAACAAGACTAGGAAGAGAGCAATGCGAAGAGAAGTCATGATTATTTTTCTCGTTTTTTCTCCTCTTGGGTTTTGATCAATTCAGTTTTTATACACATAATGCAAAAGGAAATGAAAGAGGATGGTATCAAAAATTGAGGCGATTGCAAGGGCATGTTAGTATTAGTGTAGTCGCCAATCGGCAACTGACCAAAGATGAGGGCAGGTGAGGTCGATGGCCACTAGCGAGGCTTGTTCTTGCTAGATCCGACAAGATTATGCCTTGCCCAGCCTCTAGCGAGCTAGTTAGAGGCCACAAAGGCACGTTGCCAAGGGCTGGTGAGGCTCCTCGACCTGGCAGCCTTTGGTGAAGGCTTAAGCCTCGCCTATGGTTGGGTGAGGCTCGACCTTGCCCGTGGCTGGCAAGTCAAGGCCAAGCCCTACCCATGGACGACGAGTCCCAATGTGAGGTTGCCCTTGTTGCCCTTGGTGAGCTTGATCGACCTCGTCAGCCTTCTCCATTGGACAGATGACCAGCTTGAAGAAAAAAAAGAAAAGAAAAAGGGAAAAAAAGGAAAGAAAAAATTAAAAAAAATTAAAAATTATTCACGTAAATTGATCAACCTTCACGTTAGCAAAATATAGTCAGAATTAGTCAAAATGACTGAATTAACACTAAATCATAAGGTTTATGACTAAATTGGCATCAAATCAAAAGATTGATAACTATATTAATATGAATGAAATACTTAGGACTAAATTGACATAACTTTGTTGACACTTTTCCTCTCGAAATAAGGTCTGAGCAGTTTTTAGAGTCATTTAGGATTCGAGCATGTAGTCTATGATCGTAATAGTAAGTGTTGAATGCCTACCGTGCAAAAAATAAAAATAAGAAAAATTAGTTGTTCGAGTACCGGAGAAAGTTGGATGTCTAATAAATCTCTTAAATACCCGACTAATCCTGTGGTTCGTCGTTTTCGAGTTCATACGCTGCCCGCAGACATCCGACGACCTGCTCCAGATAATGAATGTTGACCATAAAGAGTCAAGCGATGACTTGTCGACATCTCATGCATTTTTTTTTTTTTTTTTGCAATGTTCTGAGAGCAACGTTTCGGTTCATCTTGTTTCCTCCTCTTCGCCTGCAAAGCAACCACTGGTGGATTTTCTCTGTTAGTGCTTCGGAAGATCCGACCCGACAGTAGCACGGTGATGGAAGAGCTTGTAGGTAAGAAATCAATTGAACCGGCGCATTTTGTCGTTCTTGCAGCAGTCGCGGTCCTAGCGTTTGCTTTTCTGGGGGTTTTGCTGTTCAAGAGGAAGAAAAGAAGCGCAGAGCGCAATCTGGATGAGTCGCCCGCTACTGCGGACGACTCGCCACCGGCTGCACGGAGGCAAGGGATCGATTATGAGGTGTTCTTGAGTTTTAGAGGACCCGACACTCGCAAAAGCTTCACCGATTGCCTGTACCAGGACCTGGTTCATTCCGGAATTCGCACCTTCAGAGATGCGGAAGAGCTCCGAGTAGGAGACAGCATTGCGACGAGCTTCATAAAGTGATAAAAAATTCGAGGATCTACATACCCGTTTTGTCCAAGAACTATGCTAATAGCAAATGGTGCCTGATGGAGCTTGCACAGATGGTGCAAAGCAAGAGGTCGTTGGCCCAACGACAGATATTTCCCATCTTCTATGACGTGGAACCCTCTGATGTTAAGCTCAAGACTGATACATACGAGAGGGATCTCTCCCAACACAAGAAAAAGTATGGCTCTAGAACAGTCCTGGAATGGAGGGAGGCTCTTATGGAAGTATCTAAACTGAAAGCATGGGAAGTAAAATCTAGAGGGTAATTTCTAAACGACACTTGTTTAGCATTTTTCTTAGTGACAAGCCTGCTATCTTTCATAATTTTGTGTCACTGCATTATACGACTGATGATGACAAGCCTGCTATCTTTCATAATTTTGTGTCACTGCATTATACGACTGATGATTCTGGAAATTCATCCTTGCTTTTAGTTTTAGCCTATGTTAAATCAAAGCAGTGATTGCTGCATTTTTTAACGACTAAACTCCATATTAGCCTCTTGCAACTGTAGTTTTATCCAACATCGTAACAAGAAATCACTCAGAGCGATGGAATTATATCAAGATCTGGAAAGAGTAGTTCAGGGCCGTACTTTGACATAACTTAACACAGCATGCTTTGGGCAGAATTATAAGTTCAAATGACAGAACTAATGTACATTGACAAGTTTCGATAACTAAATAGATAATCCCCCTTTTTGACTTATTCTTCTGTTACAAATTTCATGTTTGTTGCAGACATGGAGAACTGATAAAGTCAATTGTTCAGAAGGTTTTGATTGAATTGAAGATCAATTATCTAAATGTTAGTGACCATATAGTGGGAATTGATGATTCCATTGAACAAGTAACAAGGTTGCTAGAGGTTGGCTCAGAGGGCGTACGTATGGTTGGAATTTGTGGAATGGGAGGGATTGGAAAGACAACTCTAGCCAAGGTTGTCTACAATCACCTTTCTTCTCATTTTGAAAGTTGCAGTTTCATTGCTGATGTCCGAGAAACAATGAAAGCCCATGGTCTCCCAACTTTGCAGAAACAACTAACAAGTGACATCCTCGGTTATAAATGCATAGGACCTCTTAACGTTGACGAAGGGATCAACATGATCAGAGAAAGGTTTCAGAATAAGAGAGTTCTCATTCTTCTCGATGACATTGACCACAGGAATCAACTCAAGGCATTAGCAGGAAAACATGATTGGTTTGGTTCAGGAAGTCGGATTCTAGTTACGACGAGAGACAGGAGTGTCTTCAGGGAAGGTACCCCTGAAGTTCCAGATCACTCTGAAGGTGACTCGATTTATGAAGTTGCCGAATTAAACTGTGCACAAGCCTTGCAACTATTCAGTAGACACACCTTCAGAACAATCTCTCCTCCAGAAGACTACATGACTCTGTCAAATGAGGTAGTCCTTACCACTGGAGGGCTCCCTTTGGCAATTGAGGTCATAGGTTCCTTTTTGTGTGGCAAAAGCAAGGCAGTATGGGAAGGTATTTTGGAAAGGTTGAAAGATGTCCCACATAAGGAAGTTGAGAAGAAACTGATGATAAGTTATGAAGCATTGGAACATGAACAAAAGCAAATGTTTCTCGATATTGCATGTTTCTTTAACAAAAGGAACAGAATCAATGCTTTTTATATGTGGGATGACTGTAAATTTTATCCAGAGTATGGCTTAGAAGTCCTTCTCCTAATGTCTTTAGTTAAAATTGGAGATAATGATGAGCTATCCATGCATGATCAACTTAGAGACCTTGGTAGGCAGAGTAGGTTGTTCGCTGTGAGAATCGTAAAGATCCTGGGAGGCGTAGTAGGTTGTGGATTGACAAGGAAGCACTAGAGGTGCTGAAAAGTAAGAAGGTAATATTTTGACTTCATCACTACTTCTGTTTGCTGGAAAAGCTATTTGTATTCCTTTTTGATAAATGAGGCATGTTCCATGTTCACAGGGAACAGATGCTGTGGAAGCACTTGTTTTGAACTATTATGCTAACAGTTCTGATACTGCCTTAAAGAACCAGAACTTGTGAAGAATTTTCAAGCCTTTCACATCTAAGATTCCTCCAAATGCATAGTGTGAATTTTGTTGGAGACTTTGAGCATCATTTCTCAAACCTAAGATGGCTTTCTTGGAAAAATTGTCCTCCAGATTTTGGAGCTACTAATTTTCATCCTAGAAATCTAGTGGTTCTTGACCTGTCATGGAGCAAAATAACACACACATGGAAAGGCTGGAAGCAGATTGAGGTAACTTAAGTTCAGGAATAGATTCTGTGTCCATATTTTTGTTATGTTTCGTGCATTTCTCTGCCTTCATCCATTTTAAATAAAGTTCCTATCCAGATGGCTGAGAGACTGAAAGTTCTGAATCTTTCCCACTGCAACAAGTTGACCAAAACTCCAGACTTACTAGCTTTTAGAAGCCTGCAAAGATTGATTCTCCAAGGGTGTAAGCGTTTGTTTCATATTGATTCATCAATTATTCACTTGAAGTGCCTCACTCATTTGAATATCCGAGGATGTTATTTTCTGAAGCACAACACCTGGCGTAACATAAGTTTCCTGGAGGATCTTGACGATCTCATCACAAATGTACCTTCTAAAAAAGATGATCCTATGTTGCAAAGGATTAAGCTATGTACTTTAAATGCTACCCATCGGAATTCAAGAGTATCAACAATCTCACAAGTGCGTCACAAGATCAACCCGAGAGAGTACACATCAAAGTGTGCTCTCCATCAACTGTCAACCAATTCCACATACCCAAGTAAGTATTACAACATAGCATCAATTTTAGAGTTTTATATGATGAAGAAAAATAACTATGGGATGAAGAGAAACATGAACTGATTGCCTACTAGGCACCTTAATCTCTGAAAGTTTACTGCAGGCACAGGAATGACTCAGATTAGAGATTCAACAGGAGTAGAAGCAGAACACGAAGATTTGTCTTCAAACAACTAGAGTGGGTGGAGCGACTTCCAGAAACAGTGGGGCATTTGGAATCACTGGTTGAGCTGGATTTATCAAGCACAGGAATAACTGAATTACCTGATTCGATAGGTAATCTGAAGAATTTGAAAGTGCTGAGAATTAATGAAAGTGGCATAAGAAAGTTACCTGATGGTATAGGAATGGCGGAGAAACTCGAGGAATTACATGCTTTAAAGAGTGAGAGCTTAGAGGAAATTCCTAGTAATTTTGTGTGCCTTCCCTCTTTGAAAATCTTGAGATTATCAAGAACTGCCATAACTAGAATACCAAAACTTCCAGCAAGCCTAACCAGTCTACAAATCGAATCACGATCAACAAGCACTATTCCTGATCTCTCGAACCTAATCAACTTAAGAGACCTGGACATGGATTTGAGGATATTTTCCTCTAGAGACCCATCTCACCTTCTACAAGCTCCCAGCCCCTGTTGGATTGGGAACTTATCCAAATTGGAGCACTTAAAATTGTCCCTTTCAAATATCATCTCTCTGCCTCCCTCTTTAGCATCACTTTCAGGTCTCAAGAAACTCGAGCTCCTGTCCTGTGTAAACCTCAAATCCCTGCCACTGCTTCCCACTAGTTTGACAGAGTTATCCATCCGAAATTGTATTTCAATAAAAACATTACCGACAGTTTCAAATTTGGAGAACTTGTTGATATTTGCTCTTGCCGAGATACAGGTGACTGAGATTGAAGGACTTTGGGGCCTAGTATCACTCAAACATTTGGATATACAAAGGTGCAAAATAGAAAATCTTGATGGGCTCGAACAATTGCAAAATTTATCCACACTGAAGGTTTCCACCTGTGAGTTCCTCCAGAGACAGCCTTGTCTGTCGAACTTGTTGAAATTAAGGGAGTTGAGGCTATTTCATTGCACAAACATGTTTGAGATTCGAGGTCTTGAAGAATTACAATGCTTGGAAGAGTTGTGGATTCAACATTGTATTTCCTTGCAAAGATTGCCAAACTTATCAAACTTGAAGAAGCTGAAAGTTTTGAATGTATCCAAATGTGAGAAGATACACAGCATTCATGGACTAGAGGAACTGAATTCCTGAAGGATCTAACTGTGTACGGATGTGAGGCAGAATATTCGCCTAATGTGTGTCTTGCAAAAGAGAGAGTTCTCCAACGGCATTGGCAAGTCAGGGGGCTTTTCAAGAATCTGAGTTGGTAACAGCATGAACTCCGAAGGGATCTCAGTTAACGAGGCTATTTGGTACCTTACATATACTTCTTTCTTGCCCTCGCCCTTGGTGAACAATGTTATTTTTATCTTCAATTAATTGTTAGTCTTGCGTGTAGTTTCTAAAAGTTAACTAAATGCTAGACTAAGAAAGTCCGCTTCTCATTTTGAGAATGAATAAAATTAACTTATGTAGGGAGTTTGCATGACATAGGATGGGTTGGATATGTCCCTGTGGATACCAGTTTCCCACATTTTGAACTCGAAACCCACCTTGTCTCTTTTCAACCCAGAATGGAATGTGAGTTCATAAATTTCGTGTTACCGTGCTCTTTTTTTTTTTTTTTAATTAAAAATCTACGTGAACAAGAAAATTTTGATTTACCTACTAACTACTGACAAATTCGACATATAAAGTAAACAAAAGAGTAGAGTACATCTCATTTGTTGATGACAACAAATCAGTAAAACACAATTTAAAACACGACACCAAGAGAGATAAAACTACCACAAAACTACTTGAACTCGATTTTAAAGTTTCTCAAGTTCATTTCTTCTATACTTGAGCTCGATTTAAGTCAAATTTGGTTCAAGTGCAGTACATGATGACTAACATAAAGATACGTTGTCATAGGTATAAAATGCTGAATGCTCTTAACATTCGCAACGTTGTTTCACAACTAATGGTTTTCTGGGTTTTTTTTACCAGATCTGATAAAATCAAAATTGTTTGGTGAGATGTACATATTTAAGAAAATAAGTCAGATGGCTAACATCAAGAACAGAATTCGTGTGGCTAATATCTATTGCCATTCCGGTAACTTGACATGGATTAGATAAAATGGGGGGTTAGGGAATTGTGTGCTGTTACATGGGATCCAAAATTTTTTGGCTTAACACTTGCTAAATGTTACCTAACAATGAAACACGATAGTTACACAACCACCAATTTTGCATCCAAAAGACGAACCATGGAATAAACTACAAGTCTTTATTTGAGTGAAACAAGAGCCAATAGCATCAACAGTGTCTTGTGTTTCATGTATTCTTCTTCTCCACTTTTCACATATACTAAGCAGATAGAGTTCGGAAATTTTGACATCAAAAAGAAAATCTGAATCCAGTTTCATTTTTTTTTTTAGCAGAATCCGAATCCATTGTGGGAAAGCTGTTTTTGTTGTCACTCTTTTCTACTAGCACTTTATTGTTGTCATTTCGCATTTCCGTTAAAACGTGTTAAAAGCATTAATGAACTTTTTCAGGAACGAGAAGTTGTGAAGATATGCTTCTATCGACATCAAGATTATAATAGAGGCTATTCTTTTGATATTCTAACCGTCCATGTTCTCATTTGAAATGAAGCGCTGAAACACAAACATGATTTACTCAATCTGGAGACATTTTCCCTTGATTTAGCTTGAAAAGTATTTGGTGTCAAACATATTTTCTTAACCATTTTATTCTCGATGTAAACTAAATAGAACATTTATGACAATACGCAGGAACTGAACAGGATTTAAGAAATTGGTTGGTGAATTCTCACATCATTGACGAAGATGTCATATCTCAAGTACCATAAATCCCCTATAAATGCCGTTGAGACAGGCAAGACAATAATTTGATTGAAATCAAACTCAAGAATTTAAAAGAGATAATAATGAGCTAAAGAGTTGGGGGTCAAGGTACTTCAAACTTCGGAGACTGCCTATTCTATGTTCCATTCAATATTGTTCAATGGTTAAATAAAAGGAGATTTGACGGAGTTTTACTTTACATGCTCAGCCATTTAAGACATTAGCATTTTTAATTTGATTTTAGCTTTGAAATTTCTACTGTGCTTTTACAGTTTTGTCAATGTAAACAAAAGGAAGAGCTACTAATGTGTTGTCCGTCTATAAAAAGTGATACACGGACAAGGTAAAGGGCACCCCACCACAAGTTAAGAGGCACACCAGAACAAGCCACAATAGAAGCCAGACCTACCATGAAACGCCACTCTCTGTAAAAATTCCACACAACATAAACAATGCTACAAGCAATGCCTCCATATAATCCTAGTAAATATACTTACCAGGAAATTCCTTTGGTTTCCTGATGGAGTGGATGACTTTTCTTCTTCTGTCTCCAAGACTCCAACACATTATCACATATGCTGATAGACCGGAGAGAATTTGGCAACTTTGTACCCACAAGATGCCAACCTTAGAAAGTCACCCAAAAAAACATATCCGTGGTTGGCACACTCCCAGCCAAATCAAATTAAAATGATGTACCTAAGTAAAATTTGTGGAACATGGATCAGAAAAATTACTGCACCATCCCAGCATGTCTCATTGAAACATTGGTTTCTGTCTTTTCAAATTGAGCAATTGAGTAGTTGATTTCATTTCTTAAAAAGAGGACTGACTGATCTAACACTGAAATTATACCAGTGTGATCATTTCTATGTAAACAGTGAAGGAGAATAAGACCTTGCATTAGTCTGTTTATGAAGTATTTCTAGCAGGCCGTATTAATCCACGACATCAATCGATACGAGCAAGGCCAGCTAAGTGAGTAATGACATCCTTGAGGCAAGAAAAATGAACTAAAAACTATCATGAAGTTCTGAGGGGCTAGCCTCAACCTTCCCCCTCAGGGAAAGACCATCAGAAATGGCCCTCAAACCACTCTGCAGCAATTCAAATGCTGATCTCGTCAAACCACTCTGCAGCAATTCATAAGTGGGAGGACCCACCACCCCCGACAACACACTTAAACACCCTTTGCTGATCTTCGCAAAGGTTCGTCAGGTAACCTTCCTCTTCTTGTTGGACCAATTTTCACAAATTATTTCCTTTCTTTCGTGCCTAGTAGCTTCCACGTTAATGTTTTGACTCTTTTGAGCTGTGACTTATAGGATTAAAGCCACTTTCCTCAGCATGGAAAAGTTTTAAGAAGGGTGACTTCTTTCTCGAGAAATTTTTTGAATTCAGACATAAATCTTTCCTCATTTGCCTCATTCACTTCCGATAAATCGTATGATAGAGCAGCATTTTGTGGCACAAATCTCCAAAGCTGTTTGCAAGAGGTTCTCGCAGCAAAATGTCCAAATGCTTTAATTGCCAAATGCTTGAGAGCCCAGTGCTGTTCTCCGAGTAATATGCGATACAGCTCCCAAATAGCAGAGCTCTTCGGACAGTCATCTCTTTCTTTCATTTCTATATGACCAAGTCCTGCCATGAAAAGAGCTAATTCAACTTTGCACTGGTACAACCTGGCATCAGCTGCCATTGTGATAAACAGGTTTTGCAGCTTCATGATGACTTCGTCCATGCCATTACATGCATATAGACGTGTCATGTTAGAAACTATCGCCAGCGTTTGACCCAAAAGCTTAAGGAAAATGTCACTTGCCACATGCTCTGGAGAACGGGTGCAACTCTGCAGAATATTGGCTAGGAACTTTAGCATCTTCTCGTCAATGTCAGATTTGGCAATCTGGCAAGAGAATGTAAGAAAGTTCATTCGGATTTCAACGAAAGTGACAATTGCTACTTAACCTGAATTCACTAGGTCAAAAGGTGTCGTTAGAGTTCAGTGATCATGCAGTGCTGGAAACAAATTGACAAAATTTGCGTTTTACTGTAAAAGGGAAAAACCTCATGAAATAAACTGAAAAGAATCTTCTATGGAACAAAAAAGTAAATAAAGTAATACAAAGCAAACATTTAACATTGAGCCCAGCAGAGGAAAATAGATGACCAGATTTGTCAGGAATTGAAGAACAAACTCGTGAAACAACCCTTCCTATCTGATAGAAACGGATCAACCCCCGTTGTGTATTGGTACTAATTGGATATAGAATAGATCTGCTTCTCTTTGTTCCTACAAATGAGTCTCATTCATTTAATTACCCCTTCCTTGCCCTTGGATGTCTGCATCTCAGGTCAGGCAAGGAAGGACGTAAAACTCTTTTTCCTTTCCACGGGAACCTGGGGATTAGATCTAGCCATAAGAAGAATGCCTGGCTGATAAATAACTCCCGATGCCACATTAGATTTAGGGAGCTCGGGGATAAAAGCTACTCTGCGAAGCCTTGTGATTGAAGGAGTTAAAAGGCCAAGCAATATTGATTTACGGGCCTTTATGGGAAGAGATGTGTGAATAGTTGTAGGACAAAAAAAAAAGGGCAAATGCATGTAGGTTGCGACGGTTTTGTGCTACAATCACTTATTGCAATCTGCTTCAAACAACTAGAAAGTATCCTATTATGATAGTTATTATTCAGTAAGCCTGGGCAATATAATTTATGCATATTTTTCTTCTGATCGGAACTTCTCTTCCAAAGTGCAAAGGGACTTGCAGAGATGGCAAAGCACACAATACAAAGAGTGGGGCCCCTAGCAGCCTAGAAGGGCAAGCACTCGGGGTGAGCATCGGTTCAAGGTCAACCCTGGACCGACTCTAGACTGGCCCAACTCTGTCGGTCTTGGTCCAATTTCAAAGAGATTGGGTCGGTCATTGGTGCTAGAATTCCTAGACTAATACTATACGGGTTGGTCCTCGATCCTAAAATTTTCGGCTCAATCTAACCCGAACCAACCCTAACAATATATATATTACTTATAATTTTTTATATAGAAAAAACCTTAAAATAAATAACATCAACAATATTCAACAGCTCTTTAATAAGGAGTTCAAGTAATTTTACATTATTCTTTAATAACTTAGATTTTTAATATCCTTTACGGCATTAATAGTCATAATTTACGAATGAGGAAAATGTTTTTGTGAGGAGTTCTCACGCATCCAAAAAGGCATAAACAGCTCATTATGGCATCATCCTCTAGTATTTGTTCTCTTCTTAGTTTTCAATTTGCCAAAATCAAAATAAACAACTTCTCCGCTTATCACTTGACACTCGCCTCGCTCGCTTTTGGTCACTCATGCTGCTCGCCACTCATTGCTCGCTTGGCTTGTTGCTTCCCGTTCGACATTCAATGCTCACCCCACTTAACCCTTATCGCTTACCTTTCTGAGCTAAGCTCACTCATCATCGAACCCATTAGGTTGGTATAGTTCTCGGTTGTCCTTTTAAGGAGTATAAAAAATAAAATTAAAAATTATTGATTGGTCTTAGGTTGACCCTAAAATTAGATCAAACCCATTGGATCGGTTTTGTCATCAATTGCTTTTTTAAGAAGTACAAAAAATGAAATAAAAAATTATTGGTTGGTCTTGGGTTGACCTTCAAATCGGAACCAAACCTATTGGGTTAGTTTGGTCCTCAATCGCTTTTTTAAGGAGTACAAAAAATGAAATAAAAAATTATTAATTGGTCTCGGGTTGACATTGGAACCGAACCGAACCCATTGGATCAGTCCAGTCCTTGGTTCCAAGCTTAATAGAGTCGGTCTTGGTCTCAAAATTTGAGGTCTAGCACTGTACAAGTTAGTCCTAAGGTTAAAGGGCGGATCGGCCCAACCCGGTCTATGCTCACCCCTAGCAAGCATTGACAAGCATGCCACTAAAACCTCCAATGAATTCATCATAGTCATTGATTATCCTTTGTTAAGCAATGCCTCTCAAGTTGTCTGAAAGCAAATTCAGCAGAAAACCTTCCACGAGCAAGGCTATAGTCATGACTGATGAAGACAGAGATACACCGACACTAGTAACAAAGTTATAAACCCTGTCTGCCACAGATGTTGTACCATGAGAAACCAGCATACTTATTGATTTGGCCACTCTTCTCAGGAAAGAGTCATCAATAAAAACAGCTTCGATGGAAGACACATATTTGAGACATGAGCAGAGTTTATCAATAACATCATTTACCACATAGGTTTCAGCATAGCGCATCATAAAGCACCACGGCTCCATTATAATCTCCCAACAAAGAAAGTGAGGAGGGAAGAAGTTGTCAAGCAAGAAAGCCTCCACATCTCCCCACGCCGTACCAGACGAAGCCACAATCATGAAAGGCTTAAGGGAATGTATAAGAGAAGCAAACACAGTCTCCCATACCAACGCAGGGTCTTCTTAGTACCATGTAGTTGGGGTATCAACATTGAGAGGGTACTAGGATATACTTCTTCAAGGACAAGTATATTGAATAGCCATCAGAGCTTTCTGGTTATCCCAAGTCGTACATCTCCCTCAATATCGCAAGAATATCTCAGGAGACAACAGAATCCGGCCAAGCGAAGGTAGTCTTGTCCCAAACATAACCTTGGAGTTCGCTGAAGAGATTTTATCCACTGCCTTTGTGCTATAAACATCATTTGAGTCCTCATCAATATAGGTCTCATCACTGAACAAACAATCCGGAATTTTAAACTTCATCTCCTGGTTTACTTCATCAGAATTCAGCAACTTGAAAATTCATGGATGTTCGATCCAGAAGTTTGGACAATACCTCACTAGCAATTTTTAGGTGGTCTTCAAGGCACATTTGAATTTTCAAATTTGCAATCATCAGGGCACAGTGTGTTAATTGCCTGTGAACACTATTCGATTGACATGGATACAGGGAGGCTATTTCACAGCTTTTACAGGGTAAAATTTTACAGGAACAAAGGACCATCTAGCTTCTGCTTGAAAAAAGATTCCTTCAGCAAAGACCAATTCTCAGCCGCACATTTCAGAGATTCATTGGCTAATGAAATAAGAGTCAAAATTATATCTGATACATTATAATCAACTTCTAGTGCTGCTTTTCCTATCTGAACAAGTGTGACAACACCTTTTCAAGTGAAATTCAGAATGCTGACCAGACTTCCACCACCACTAGCTGCTATAGTACCCAATTCGCACAGCTTTTCTACTATATGTTTTGCCACGTTAGCAACATAATTTATGTCACCAGCCCCTTCAGTATCCATGGTACTCTGTTCTTTCTCAGATCTTGCTCGCAAATGGTTCCCAGATTGGCAATAATCTTCACATAATTTTACAACTGTTGATGACTGTATATGAAACCTTCACTATTTCTGAGCTAATGGATTGGATTCTCTGTATCAGACATGAACGAAAACATTTTATCAAAGATGGCATAATAAAGGTATATGCTTCCCCAACACCTTGACAAGGTTGTTAGGGACAAGGCTTTGACGTTCTACCAGTTACCTGATACCCCTACCAACAGGAGATTGCAGTAGAGCTGGAGCCTCAGCCTGTCTATTTTCTCTGACTGAGCCGTGCCTTTGCTTCTTGTTTACCTTTGCCGAGGGTGTGCCTTTTGTAATTTATATATTGAGGGTTGCTGCTTTGTAGTTTTCCCTGTTTTCGTTCCTTGAAGCTTGGCACCCTTTCACTCGTTTGACTTGTTTGTCATATTGAGTGCATGTTGGTGCCTAGTTACTGTTGCTGTATAGTGTTTTTGGTTGAAAGTTAATACAAATCTTACCTTACCAAAAAAAAAAGTATATGCTTCCCCTGTTTCATAGGAAAAGAATAAAGAGAAGAAATCCATGTTTTCAAAGTTATATGCTTCTCCAAGATACTGGAAATAAGCCCCCATAGTATCTAATCTATAGTTGTTGAATTAAGAATAGACCGACCCAAAAAAAAAAAAAAAAGAATTAAGAATAGAAACAAGATATGAGAGAGACGATTGAAGGCAATATTTAATGCGGTAAATAAGTACCTCAATTTCCGACAATGAATCTTTTGTTAAATTTAGTTGTTCCAATAATGAAAACTCCACAATATTCATTAGTGTATTGTCTGGTAGCGAAGGATACTGCACCAAAGCAATGAAGCTTGCACTGCAGAAATGAAGTACTTCTAGAAGCAGCAGCATTAGAGAATTTCAGAATGTCAAAGATAGAGAAAAGCATTTGACCAGAAGAAAAAGATACATGATAGCATTGGACAGTAATAAATGAAACATATTTTCCCCCAATTTAATTTAAGGCATTTTACCTAATCAGAGAATTATTAATGCAGAATTTTTTCCTTTCTTCTCCGTGCACAGGTTTCAGTTGCCAGAGCCATTTACCGTGTATTAAAGCCTTGATTTCCTACTATAAGTTTAAGATAAGATGGTGCTGAAGTGAGATAGTCTAGTCAAAATAAATTCAGTCGAACTTTTAGCTTCATCTTGTACCTTGTCTAAGCTCCCAACAGAGTCCTAAACAATTTGTGTAATGATGAGACAAGAGCCAGCCGCGACTTCCACAGTTCCACTTACCCCTCCCCGCTTGCAATTCCCCAGCTCCAGCCCTCCCGCATCCCCCAAGAACTCCCCACTCCTCACCCCAGAAAATAGAGAAAGCTCTCTTCTACGCCTAGCAGTATTGCATATTTGGTAAGGAAGATACTAAAGAGAGTCAACTAGCAAAAAGAGATAAGTTTCCACATAAAAAATCTTGCAATGTTCTTCTTCTTGAGACTCCTCCATTGACATAATCGTCATCTGTAGATGCAGGGGCGCTCTCGAAGGGAGCGAGATGGAGGTTTGAATGGAGATAGCAGAGAGTTGGTTGAAACCTGTGAAAAGAAGAGAGCCATTTATGGGAGATGCATCTCGCCGCTTCAAGTAGAGGGACGTGCATGCCATGCAGAGGAGAGACCGCCAACCTCTCTCTCTCTCTCTCTCTCTCTCTCTCTCTACGACTGGTGTACAAATTCCGGGCGGTCCAAAAGATCGGATTCGGTATCAGATAAGTTATGAAAACTCACTAATTACTCTTTAGTCCTCTGTGATTAGGGGTTACCAGTACTAAATGGACTTTCATGGGATGGACAATTCTCAGAGGGAAACTCGTCAAACACCTACAAAACAAAAGTAGGTGGTTTTCATGTTACGTGTAATTAATGTATTAAAATTCAAAAACTAGTTTGTCAAAATAGTGCCCCGCATACTTGTTAAATCATATTTTATTAAATATGTTTGAGAATTTAAAGTTTATTTTATGAAGTATTTGACTTTGTGAAAATATGTTATTCTAAAAGAAACTGTAGGATTTTATAGAAGTATTGCTAATTGTTCTAAAAGTTTAAGCTATTAAATGAATACGTGGTTTATTATTTAAATATTTTAATATTCCCTCTCATGATATCCTGATACAATGTAAAATTTTATAAAATCACTGTCAACTATTCTATAAATTTAAGTAATTAATGAAAACGTCGTTTATTATTTAAATATTTCAATAGAAACTAGTTAACATAACCTTCATACAGTATACCGCTAACTAAAGGTAAAAGGTAAAAGTTTCACAAGCGACTTCATCCACCATCAATTTTTTTATTACAAAGCTAGGGTGCGATTGACTAATCATATACCTGAACGCCTAAAAGGCCCAATTAAGAAGAACATACGAAGTTATCGAAAGATAAACCCTAGCTCCTTCGTCTCTTCCCGCACCCCTCTACCTTTGTTGGGTCTCCTTTGAAGTTTGCACGACCATCAATCGTCGCCACTGTGATGAATAAGGGCTTAATGCTAAACTGGAGTCCCCTTCGAGTCGAAGGTCGCCCAGCCTCAAGCGATCTACGATTTAGACTGCTCGAGGGCGGCAATCTTTGTCACAAAGTAAGAGTTGAGCGGGGGTGGTGGCGGCTGCTGCGACAGTGACACAGAAGCCACTGGGTTTCGCGGCTCGGACAAAGGTTGGCAGGGCTGCGACGGTAGAGGACGTCTCCGTGCCTAGCGAGCTGTTCGCTGTGGCTTGGGGAAAAGAGAACGGTAAAACTGGAGAAGAGGAAAAGAGGGAAGAAAAGAACTATAAAAGCAAAAAAAATTGGATTTTCCAAGACCTAATCACGTTGATGTGGTCGAACACGCTCTTATTTGATTTTAGGATTACTCTCGTCCCTCTGTTTAGGCCTGTAACAACGTGTTGATGTATCAATAATAATGAATAGGGTCCGGTTTAACTGACCGCCCTCCGTCAACTAAGGACCACCCATTTTTTGATGAAATAGTTTTATCTTTTACCCTATTTTTCTTCTTCTTTTTTTTATAAATATATTTTATCATTGCAGCCTTAAATTGAGAGATAAATTCATAAGTTTGGCCCATACAATCAATTTTCATGAATATGATGAAAAAATAAATTAGATATCGAAATACAAATAACTACAAGTAAAAGAAATTGTAATATATTAAATTTAAAAGATGAAAAAACGATTGAAATGCACTTGCTTTCAATATGTACTAATCTCATCTTCATCACCACCATTATTTTCATTAGTGAAGTTACTTTCAATATGAATTCTTACCATCTAAATGAGATGTCAAGAAAAAAATAAGAATTTATTTCTAAAATAGGGAAAATTACCAAAAATTCCTAAATTTATTGTAATTGTGCCAATTTAGTCATAATTTTTTTTTTTTAATTCAATCCTAAAACTTTTGCAATTGTGCTAATTTAATTCATCCTACCAAATTTGGTTGATCGACGTTGACGTGACAATTTTTTAAAAGTATTTTATATTTGGGAAAATTCCAAAATAGGACCCGAAGTGCCATCTTTTTCTCAAATAAGGGTCCGAAGTGAACATTGTTTCAAATAGGGACCCGAAGTGCAATCTTTTTCTCAAATAAGGGTCCGAAATGAACTTTGTTTCAAATAGGGACCCGAAGTGCAATTACTTTCTCAAATAAGGACCTGAAGTTGATGTTATTTCAAATGAGGACCTAAAGTGGTTATGTTTGTTTCAAATAAGAACCTGACTTTTCAGCGATCAAGGATATTTTTGTCTTTCCATTTTCTGCCTTTTTTTTTTTTCTTTCCTTTTTTTTTGGTTCTTCTTCTTCCTCTTCACTAGTGGCCAGCTGACCACCGGCGATGCCCACAGAGGGCTAGGCGAGACCGCCCACGCCGGTCCTTACTAGTAGCTAGCGAGGGCCAACCTCATCGATGGCCCCTAGGTGAGGGTCGCCACGCCCAAGCGACGCCATCCCTTACTTGTGGCTAGTGTGGATGGCCCTCACTGGCGAAGGCGACCCTCACCCAGCTCTTTGTGGGCATCATCGATGGCTGGCAGCCATCGACAATGAGGAAGAAGAAGAACCAAAAAAAAAAAAAAAAAAAAAAAAAAAAAAAAAAAAAAAAGAAGGGAAAATGCCAAATGATGAAAATACCATTGACCGGTCAAAAAATTAGCTAGTCGGCAACCGGCGAGGTGGGGTCCATATTTTGAAACAACCAAAGCCACTTTAGGTTATTATTTGAAACAAAGTCCACTTTGGGCTCTTATTTAAGAAAATAAGGGCACTTTGGGTCATTTTTTGAAATTTTCCAAAAAAAAATAAAGAGGAAAGAAAAAAAGGCGAAAATCACAAAAGACAAAAATACCCTTAATCACTGAAAAGTCAAGTCCTTATTTGAAATAAACATAATCACTTTAGGTCCTCAGTTGAAACAACATCCACTCCAGGCCCTTATTTGAGAAAGTGATGGCATTTTAGTCCTTATTTGAAACAATGTTCACTTCGGACCCTTATTTGAGAAAAAGAGGGTACTTCGGGTCTTATTTTAGAATTTTCCCTTTATATTTTTTTGAAATTTGTTATTTTTCTTTTTCTTTTTCTTTTTTTATTTCTCTTCTTCCTCTTCGACTTCCTTACCTACAGTGGCCAATGAGGCTTGTTGGCCACTAGGTGAGGGTTGCAAAGCCCTTGCTAGTCACCCACCTTGCCAATGACTAGCAGGGGCTTTCACCTCACCCACTACTACAAGGAAGAAGAAGAAGAAGAAATATATACATATATATAATTAAAATATAAATAAAAAATAATTTGAAAGAAATATGAATATCATTTAAAAAAATTACTATGTTGGTGTTTGTCGGATGTTGGCACCGCCGCGTCCATGTCAAGATCGATTGACCAAATTTGGCGGAGGGACTAAATCGACACAATTGGAAAATGTTTAGAATTAAATTAGCACAATTATAATAATTTTATAAATTTTTCGGTAATTCTCCGTCTAAAATATATAGATACAAACTAAAATTCAACAATAATGAATACCTTTTACTTTCTTGCAATAATAAAAGTAGATATTAACGAACTGTCCTCCAAATTTATGACTTGTTCAATTAAAAAGCCGTACAACAATCGAAGTTTAAAGCGTAAAAGATAATTACACATTTTGCAAAAAAAAAAGGATAATTATATTACTTTTTTTACATATTAAGTTTTTTATTTGATAATAATATCTACAAATTCTTTTTTTTTTGCCAGAGAATAATATTCATTATTTTAATATTTGCAATTGAATTATCCATATATTTCTCATTATTCGAATGGTGTTGTGGGATTCGTTTCTTATTGTGTGAATATGATTACTATTTAAAAAATGAATATTATTACTAAATTGTAGGATTTATTCCTTCGGTACACTTGACAAAGATGGTTAGAGAATCTCCTAATTAAAAGCTCAGCCCAAACGGATCTGGTAGTCACTCCATGTATTTCAATGTCGTGAATGCTTGATTCGTGAAATCATTAATTAAGGTAATACGTCTGATAGTATCCTTCAAGCGCTTTCTCCGCATAAAGTAAAGGGGACTTGCTACTCAAAAACGCATGAAAACTCCTATAAAAAATAAGCAGCTTCCATTTCCGAAGGCGTGCACATTAAAGAAGATGGCGTCTCGACTTGTCTGCAAGCATATACTGATCGCGATTATCTACGCCGTTCTACTGGCCTGTCTCTTCTCTCTCGGTAATTTGCACGACTACTTACTTTTCTTGCGCTTTTTCCACAATGACATAAATAATTCAGCATCTTCCGAACTCGCACATCCTCTCCTTAGGTTATTTGGACTTTGGAAATACAAACGAATGAAAGTCAGTTCTTTACCAAAAAAAACGAATGAAAGTCAGTTTGGAAATGAGAATGAAAATGAAAATTAAGAATGCTTCGTTTCATTGGAAATTTATGATGGAGGAAAAAAAAATTCATGGGAATCATTTTTCAAGAAAATTCTCAATTTTTATTCGTTTGATTGCTTAGGAAAAGTGACTTATTTTTTACTATATGGAGAAGTCATTTGCTCTCAATCTAGATTTGTTGTTTTCACTCCATGGAAAACCATTTTCGGTTAGATCGATTTGGTTTACATCATTTAAACAGAAAGTCGGAAAATAATTTTTCTTTAAACAAATGGACCTTTAAATATTAAAGATTTTCCCGTTAATTATCTATTTTTGTCCAGTTATATTTTGGACTCTACAGAGAGTATACGTGCTCATAATTGCACCCCCATCAAATATCTTCTTTAATAGGATCGAGATAATCTTCCTTCTTCTCTTTTTGCTTTTTCGGTTTGTAGGGGATGCAGCAGGAGGATTAGTTTGCGAAGGGAAATGTGAAGATATTCCCGATTGCGACGGCTCTTGCCGACGTTGGGGATATGGAGAAGGGAAATGTGTTGAGTCTCTTAACCAGTACTGTTGCTGCGTTGAGCTTTGAATGAACTCTCCTTTTTCTCCTCCTTTTCTTTACATCACTATGATTTAAGAATAGTGATGTAGCCTGGTATTTAAATAAAATAGTTGAAATGGTTCTTTCTACTTGAGTTGCATCATTCCTAAGGACCGGGACGCTAGCTTATACCTATTAAGATTACGTGCATTCCTACGCGTTCTAAATCCTCATTTTTAAATTCGAGCGAACCCTAAAACAAACATTTTATTTTATGGGGATGTGTGGATATTGCAAAGAGGCCAAATATGAGAATCATTTTTATGTTGATTTACAATTTAGGGAGCTGATAGGTCAATATATAATACTTTGAAAACAAATAAAATAATAATAAAATAGGAAATTTATCGAACATTAATTTTACATAATTCAGTCTAATCTCTCATTAAAAAAGGGATTCCCCGCGAGTTTGTGTGCTACATCGTTGTCACAAAATAAATTTGTTGGTCCTATGATTTGTACCCCAAAATTTGAAAGCAAGCCTTCTATCCAAATTATTTCACAGATGGTGTTGGCCGTAGCTCGATATTCACCTTCAGAGAATGATAATGATACTATCGACTACTTCTTTGTTTTCCACGAAAGTAACGACTTTCTCAATTTAATGCAAAAACTAGTGACTAATCTTCGACTCATAGGATATGTGGCAGAGTCCATGTCATAATAAGCATTCATTTCCAAATCACGATCTCGAGAGAGGAGTATTCCAAGCCCTCTCTTTAAATATTTTACGACCTGCAAGGTTGCATTCATGTGAGATTTCTTCAAGTTATGCATAAATTAATTGATTATATCACTGCATAACATGCGTTTGGCTTGGTCATGATGAGAAATATAAGTTTCCCTATAAGCCTTTGATAACGGGATGGATCTTCGAGCGGTGGGTCATTAGTCTCAAAGACGATGTGACGTCATAGTCAACAATAGTTAACTTGATGTTCTAATTGATAAGAATGGCAGCTGATTTATATCCTAATAAGAGTGCTTCAAATATAATTTCCAACACAAATTTTCGTTGACTAAGAGAGATTTCCAAATCTGAGTGAGCAATCTCAATACCAAGAAAATACTTGGGAGTTCCCAAGTCCTTAATATGAAAAGTAGAGTGCATATCCTTTGAGATTTTTGATGGCTAAATCGTCATTTCCCATAATAAGTATATTATCAACATATATCATCAAGTAGATTGATGACGTACCTTTTGTCCAAATGAAAAGAGCATAGTCGTGCTTGGAATGCTTGAAGCCAATAGCTGTAAAAGCTGTAATAAACTTTGCATACCACTGCTAAAAAGCTTGCTTGAGCCCATAAAGGGATTTATGGAGACGACACACTCCAACCTCTCCCTATCGTCGTAATCTCGAGGGAAGTTCCATATATACTTCTTCATATCCATTTGATGTAGGTCCCAATCTTGGAAAGCAACAGAAAGGAGCAAACAATGACGTCCTTCGCAATCGAAGAGAATGTCTCGTGATAATCGAAACCTTCACGTTGCGTAAAGCCTTTTGCCACCAAGCGGGCCTTGTACCGTTCAACAGATCCATCAACCTTGTATATAATTCTAAATACTCATTTGTAGCCAATGGTATTTGTAGCCAATGGGTTTGCAATGAATAGGTATGCAACTCTACTTCCATGGCCTTCTACCACTGTGGATCACAAACTCCTTCGTCATAAGATGATGGCTCTATTTCCTTGGACAGCATGTATGTTCCGTAGATAGGCGATCGAACAAAACATAATAGGAGATAGGGTATGAGGTACCTGATGAGTTGAGGGAGGCACAAACATAATCCTTCATCCACGTAGGAGGATGAGTAATCCGTCTCGAACGTCGTGGTGGAATATGGTCAGGTGTAGAAGAAGATGACTCCAAAGAAGACTATGGAGATAACCATTCTGAATCAAAATTTTCTCCGTCGTGTACTATTGATTATGCAATTGAATAATCTAGGGTAGATGGGGAAGCTGCAGTGGTCTTGATCATTGGAGAAGTCGAAGTAGCTGAGACATGTATATAGTAGAAAATAAGAGATAAATCTTCCTCAAACAGAAAAATGTCTGTTCTAATTATTCGAGCTGGAAGGCTCATTTGAAGATGCTTCATCTTGAAAGGGGAAATTTCTTCATGGAAAATGACATCTCTACTTATAAAGAAGTTTCCTATCGATGGCTCGTAGACACGATATCCCTTCTAAAAAGTTGGATATCCCATGAAGATGCATCATCTAGCCCAAGGACTCATCTTGTCATGAGGACCCAAGGCAATGACATAACATAAGTAGCCAAAGACTTTCAAGTGATTAACCTCAGGCTTCTTACCAAATAGAACTTCAAAAGGAGTCCGTCCGCGAACCCAAGTCCAAGTAAGTTGCCGTGACCACACTATCTCCCCATAAAGTTTTAGGGATGGATGCTTGGAATTTAAGGGTATGTGCTACTTCTAAAAGATGACGGTGTCTATATTCAACAATCTCATTTTGTTGAGGGGTGTAAGTGCACATGCTTTCATGCAAAATTCCACAAGAAGAGAAAAGTGATTGATAGTCATAACCAGAAAATCCTTCTCCATTATCCGTTCGGATGCATTGAACAAATTACCCAAATTGATTTTTCAACATGATAAAAAAATTCTTGAAGTGGGAAAGAGCTTGACTTTTTTGGACTACATATATGATCTTCTACAATCATGAGAAAAAATTGAGACCCATCACAATGTGGGGCCCGGTCAAGTCTTTTGTACATATTGGGGATGTTACCCCACATGGTCCTCAAATTTTCGTCCTAAAGATTTTGGCTCTATTTACGTCATTCAAAGCAATAGTGATGGAACCACCGACCGCGGTGGCTCCGCTGACAAGTCTTCCTCATCGTGGGGGGACCCATTGACCCCTTCTCAAAGGGCAATGATTCGACTCGCTATGGAGACGCTTCGCGTCTTACCCGTTCCACGGGGGTGGTGGGTTCTCCCGTGGGGCCCCGGGGTTTACTCCAGCTGCCCGTGGTGTACGAGGCTTCCTTAGGTCATCAAAAAAAAAAAAAAAGCAACAGCAATGGAAGAGGTTTGAACGGTGGAGGAGGGAGGGAGAAGGAGTACGGCGGCAGCGGACAACATTGGAAGAGAAGCTCGCGCCGCTAGTGATGCTTAACACCGCCATCCATAGGAAGAGGAGCGAGCACAGCAGAGCCGAGCGAGGTGCCATATTCGAAGGACTACTACTACTGCTACCGAGAGCGTGGTTGCATTTATATACACGTGCTGTGGGAGAAAAAGCGTGAGTGTATTCAACGGGAATCTCGGAAGATCTGATTTGAAGCATGAAGCAGGAGAGAATCTGAACTCGGCAGCTTTCCGTGAATGGGAGACACATAGGAGCATTTAAAAAAAGAGACAGCTACCTTTACCAAAAAAAAAAAAAAAAAAAAGAGACAGCTACCATTTGCTGCGATTTCCATGAAAATATGAAAAATTATTATGTGAATTTTTTAATCTACAATGAGAATAACAATCTATTTTGAATAATAAAAAATTAAATAAAAAATTATTATAGAACTCATTCATTAGATAGTTTGTACAACAAACTATTATTCTCATAATATTACAGAGATTATTATGCTTTCAAAATCTGAAAAATATTTCTTTTAATCTATGTTTGATTCGAGAAAACAGTGGTGTTCAATTAGTGTATTTATATTTTCCTTTTCCTTTTTTTCGTCTTTCCCCTCTGTTCCTCTAGTGGCTGGTGCTTGCCCTTGCCTAAGTGAGTCTCGACAAGATCGACTCTCACCTGTGGCAGCGAGGGTGACCCTTGCTCGGGTGAGGCTAGTAACAAAAATGCAAGATGGTACGAAAAGAAAATTCATGCAAGAGACTAGAAACGCAAAAGCTTGAACTACAAATCCATAGGCTCCAACTCAAGAACATAGGTAGTCCAGCCACAGCTTCTCGCCACATAAAAAGTTACACACAAAAACGAACACCGAAGGTTAAAAAACACAGACAAAACACCGTCATGCCAACATTGAAAGAAAAAAGCTTCAAAACACATCAACTCCAACGCCTTGTATGCTCAATCCACCGCGTTGATCGAGCCCTAGGGAAAACTTTCGCCTAAGGAAGAGGAAGAGGATCACCACTTCCACCAGGGCCGACACCAACGCCGTTAAGACCGCCAAGCGGACCAGTGCCGACATCCCCCATGCCACCAACACCGGCACCACCTCCCGCCGCAAAACCGCCACCCATGCCAAAGCCACCGCCGACTCCACTGACCCCACCGAGCGTCGGCATTACTCCGCCGACGTAACCGCCCATGCCAGCAAAGCCACCCATTCCGGCGCCCATCCCGATGCCACCGACCGGCAGGAAGTTCTTCTGATCGCCCACACCATTTCCTCCAGTCCCCATCGGCACTGCTGCCACCGCATCTGGCGCATGAGCTAGCAGTTCATTTCGCTCTCTTGGCGTCCTCCGATCGCAGCCGCTCCCCACAGGACGTGCAGCTTCGCCATCCACGATGATGACGAAAAGCACCGTAAACACGACCCAAGTCCTCGCCATCAGGTTTGATCAGGTCGAGGTCGGAGCGCAGGAAGATCCTCTCTCCTGACTGCTTGGTCTTCGCATGCATGCATGGCATGGAATCTCTAAGCTTGTCGCTTTTTATAGGGCGAAGATTTTGTGGTTGGTGACGGATGTGAGCTATCAATGGAGGGTTTCTTGTAAATGAAAGATCGATCAGCGGTCTTAGCAAACAGAGCTGTCTCGTGAAGGAAACGTCTTTCAATTCCGCTCAGATTTGGTAAAATTGGAAACGAGAGAAAATCAATGTCCCTTCCCTGCAAAAGCAAAAAGAGCATTGGGGGTTTTTCTGAGGCTTTGCATTTCCAATTTTTGACAGTGCTAGATTCTTAGGATTTAATTGAGATGTGTGAAAAAGAGAGGAGCTCCTTCTGACGACAAAAGTACATTAAATTGGGGAGTCGTCTGTACGAAGATTCGCATTCGCGATTGCTTTTTATACGGTGATCCTCCGACCGACTACGATATATGTCTGAGTTGAGTATGATTCTACTGATTCTGTCCCAAAAGAAGGATTGTGTCGATAAATTCCTAAAGGAGTTAATAGTTATTAAAAGATTATTGGTAAAAAAGGTTATTGGTATTCTAATTTTCCGAAAACTTGTAAGTAATCACCAAGTCCCAATAATCTTATAACTTTGTATTTGCTATTTACAAATTATTAACTGCTCTTATCTTCTTTATTTTTGACATTTTAAATTTACCGACTCCTATAAAAACTTGCTGATATCTATTTCAATGATTTATTAACTCTCTCTTTTTTTCCACCTAAATCACTAACTAATTTTTGAGTTTCAAACTCTCATTTTAAGTTAGTTACCGATTTTTTGAGTTATCAACTTCTCCTACTTCTCTTATTGATGTATGAACTTTTATTTATGAAATAATTATCCAACAATTTCTAAACCTATTGCACAATGTTAATTTAGTCTTAAATCATTCAATTATGTCATTTAAGCCTTAATATTTTAACAATTTGTCAACTTAGTTATTTCGACAAATTTTGGCATAAATTACTTATATATACATCAGCTGGTTGTCGACTATCCTACATAATGTGGTCAGCATTGAGAAGGACAAATTTTGTATCTTTTAAAGTTTTCCTTTTTTCTTCCTTTTTCTTTTCCTTTCACCTGTGGCTTGCAAGGGTTGGCCTCTTAGGCCGCAAGGCTCGTGTCCTTGAAAATCAAGCAAGGTTGGCCCTCGCCTATGGCCAATTGCCAACCAAGGCTAAGTATCGACCAAAAGGGAAAGGAAAAGAAAGAAAGGAAAATTTTAAAAAAATTCCAAGTCAACGCTCACAACGCCATGTAGGTTGGTTAGTGTCCATGCTAGCGTTTTCCAATCAAATTTGGTTGAAATCATAAAATTAGCAAATTATAAAATATTGAGGACTAAATTAGCTTAATTGAAAGGTTTATAACTGAATTGTCATTATAAATTTGGTTTAGGATTTTTTGGATAATTTTCCCTTTTATTTATTTTTGTTGCAAATGTGATGCTACCGATTATTATATTAATGGTCAGCCTTTATTTGAGTGACCTATCATTTTTATTTATTAAATTATCAACTAATTTTTCGTTATCAATTTTTTATTTGAGTTGCTTGTTACATATGTTTATTTTCCTTTAATGCACTACAATTTTTAATGAATCACCACTTTTATTTGTCTTGCCTATTGAGCTTTTAAATTTATCAATCCTTTTTAGAAATTACAAACTTGAATTTGAGTAACTAATAATTTCTTTGATTAAGTTATCAAATTAATTTTGCTCTACTAACTCCTATTAGAGGTGGCAAAATGGGCCTTAGACCCATATATGACACATTTAAATCATAAATAAGTCATATATGGGTCACTTATTTTTTGACAAAAAGTAGTTAAATGGATTTAACAATTAAAAACTTAAGATATGTGGGTCTTAAGTGAGTCTTAATTGGGTTGGATTTATAATTTATTTTCAATCAAAACCTCACAATCTCTCTCTTAACTTTTTAACTTTACAATATATATATATATATATATTAAAAAAAAAATATATATATTTATTTATTTATTTATTTATAAAAATCGAATTTACAATTATTTTTTACGTTAATTTTCTTTTCCTTTTTCTTTTTTCTTTCCTTTTTTTTTTTCTTCCTTCTTCCTCCTTCCGTTCGTCGACCCGCATGGTGATGGCCGGCAACCGACCAGGTGAGCCTCGAGCTCGCCGACGTTGAGTGAGCTCAAGCTCACCGGATCTGGCGAGGTAGAGGCCTCACCGATCTGACAAGACTCAAACTCATCGGCGTCTAGCGAGCTCGAGCTCACCGGATTCGGTGAGGCAGAGGCTTTACCAACGTTTGGCGAGGCTTGAGCTTGGCCAAATTTGGCGAGGGGCGAGCTCGAGGCTTGCCTATGGCCAGTCACAAGCTGTCGTCATGGCCGGTGGCCGACCAAAGAAGAAGAAGAACAAAAAAGAAAAGAGAAAAAGAAAATTAAAAATTATATTCTTAAAATATAAAAATAAAAATAATTAAAATTTTAATTTTAAAAATATATTAAAATTTTGATTTTTAAAAATAATTATTTTAAAAATTATTAAAATTGTCCATTAAATTTGTGATGTATAAAACTATTTTAGTAATACCATTTTTAAAATATATATAAAAGAAATAAGCTTTCTTAAGTTTAGTTAAATGGGTTGAGATAGGTTGGGTTGGGTACAGGTCAAAAATTTTGCACTGCAATAAATGGGTCATAAATGGGTTAAATGGGTCAATTTGGGTTTGACCATTTATGACTTGACCTAACCCACCCGTTTAATGGGTCTAACTCCTATTGAGTTAGTTACCACTGTTTATTTGTGTTTTTATATGTGTCAACTCCCATTATCTTTGGTAAAAAGCTTTTATTATCTTATTGTTTACTTACTTTGATTTATTTTATCAATTTTTATATGTGGGGTTTGAAATTAAGTCTCAAGGAGTCTAAACCATCATTGAGGAACCTTGACCCAACCATTGAGGGTTATGATCCACACACCAATGACCCTACATGGGTGTTGGAGTCCGATCCAACCTCAAGAGACCTGAGGCTGACTACTTGGAACCCCAACCTAGCCTTGAGAGACCTAGGCACAAGCATTAGGGTCAAAGCTTGATTGCTTGAGACCTCGGCCTGGCCTTGAGGGACCTATGCACAATTGTGAGGGTTTCCGGCCCAATTGATAGGGCCTAGTCCAAGTCCAAGGTCCATTCATAGTAAGTTAATTTTAATTTTTTGAGAGGAATCGATTTTTCTAAATTTAAGCAAAAGTCTGTCTTATTTGAATTAGTTACCTTTGTTTAGCTGTTTTTTTTTTTTTTTTTAAATACCAACTTCTTTATCTCTAACAACAAAAAGTTTGTCTTATTGTTTACCCACTTTCATTTGTTTACAAATATTAGCTCATCATTCTTTTATTTACAAGGGTCCCGGATTTGGTCTCAAGGGATCTAGACCCATCCTTGTGGGATCGGAACCTAGCTGTCTTGAAGGCATGAGTTGGGGTCTCCGACTCTGCCTCTAGGGTCCAGCACTGCTTTTGAGGACTCGGTCTTGAGCTAAGAGATCAGAGCTTGGCCTCTAGGGACCTACGCATGGGTGCTGAGGTCCCAGGTCGACAGCTTTAGTCCTAATCCTAAGCTTGAGGTCTATTTGAAAAATCAATTCTGTTGCAAATGAGGAAGTCGTGTTCCTAAATTCAAGCATATGGTTTCCGTTCTCATTTTTCGAAGCATCCAACTATCAAAAAATGAAAAAAAAAAATGAATGTTCTTTGATAGCAATTACTTCACAAAACAAGTAGACCCTAATATACTTGTGAGTATCTTTCAAGCACTTGTTAACAACCTTGAAAGTAATTTAATATTCAAGGCAGTCATAACACATGATGCCAAAAAAAAAAAAAAAAAAAAAAACAAGTAGGCCTCAATTGCTTCATTAACAAGTGCCACCGGGACATTAACAAACCTGCAATAGTCTCCTTTCTCGTCAAATTCTGCCCCAACACTTAGGATTTTTCATAGTGGCTGGACCATGTCAATCGGGCACGGTCCTACCCCGTTTTTTTCAGTAACAAACTTAATGAGATAGCTTCAACACGAGTCATCGTGATTGAATTAATACATTTGTTTTCCCTCTTGCGAATTTCATCCCTAAGTATGCATTTTTCATAATTTGATCAATAAATATAAAGATCCTCTGAAAATATTTTCCGCTAGCTGCGCGCTTCTGTCGTTCAACCTTTTCTAGCGCGAACCGCGCCGAGCAACCGCTAATGAAGTGCCCTCATTTGTACATCTGGATCCAGTGCTCTGCAGCGTATTTTATGACACATTTGCCTTAAATGCGCCATTTAAATTTCTCAGCTGTCTTCATTAAATACTTAGGAGGACATAAATCTTCTGCCACCTTAGAGCTTCGTACAGATGGTGGCATGCAAAGCGGGGGTTCAGGCTCTCTTATCAGCAGCTGCGCTGGTCTTCTGTAACATACTTTAAAATGTACCATATTTGATTTTTTATTTTTAGTAGTGTCCTATTACAATAGTCTAAGTTTTTCTTCTCGAAAATAACAATCATAGCAGTCAATAACTCGTTTTTTTGTCAAAAGCTAAACCTTTAAAAGGAGTCAATGTAAATGTGTTTATAGCGTATCACTTTACAATCCTCTTGCGTGTAAGTTGGTCCTGACACTAGCAAAATAGGAGGTGGATGGAAAATTTGAGAGAAGATGATAGAACTTACACTCTTTAATTATATTCTGATATTATATCAGACAAATCGATTTTCCAAAATTATGGGTGCTCACGAATCCTAATAAATATACCTGTGCTTAAAACTTGTGTTATATTTTTGGATGGTCGATCTCATGCACATATTATTTCAGGAAATAATCTTAAGAAAAGTATCGATGGTAAAAGACAATTTAATGAGAATCTAAAATCTCACAATTTCTAAAAGAGTTCCGCTTTTCAAAAATTTATTTTGTCTAATGTGTGAAATTGCAAAACCATAAATGAGTAATGATGTTGTACAGTTATTTTGAAATTGATCAAATCAATTCATATTAATCAGTATTATCGAGAAAAATCAGTAAAAGAAATCGGTGCACCGCAATGTAATTGAATTACTGTAAGTCAAAACTCTGCTTTTTTCAACTGTTTATCTTATTTGACTTTTTGACAAGAATTATACATTCGCATCTATGCTCGTGAGTGTTAGGGCATCTGAATATTTACACTTGTTTAATACCTTAAGCTTTTTAAACTATAGGGGTTATACAAGATTTCACATCTTATGATAGCAAAAGGTAATGCATTATTACGAATTTACGATATATTTCTCCGGTCTCATTTTTTACCTGCCAAATTCTAATTAGCTCTCTTGTGCTACAATCTTTGAATTTCAGGCAAAATGCAACCTCCTCGTGGCGGGCGGTTTTGTCTAATAATTTAATTTTTTAGACCTGACTGATCTTGATTACAAGATCTTATGCTAACAAAAAGTCACAAGATAGTCCCTTTCAAGATTAGTGCAACAGAAGATGCTCTTTACCTTGGCCCCCTCGAGCACGATCAGATTTTTATACAGAAAGTAAAACGGCCGAAACTTAGTCAAGTTTTGTAAATCCGGATCTCTCATTCTAGGGTTTCCCAAAGTCTAAACTTCGATAATTAACAATTAAAATACGCATTGTCCTTCTCATTCTTCCACATGCAAGCACTCCCCTTCGTATTCTTCATCTTCTGAAAAAATACCATAAAAAGCTCCAAGAATTTTCAAGAGGCTCACTGGGGAAATTCATTAAAGAAAAGCTAACATCTCCATGCATGCGTCAATATACCGAAGTACAACGACAAAATGCAACAAACCCAAAATGAGGATGTAAAAAGCGACTTCACTGACAACCTCGAATAAGGACAACTATGTCCTCCAAACTCCTCATCGACGACCTTACCCTAACAATTCTCCTAAACTTCTTTATTTGACAATGACCGACGCTCAAAGACCACAACATTAAACTTAGGGTTGAAGAAAGATTAAATGTGACAAACATCTAGGAATGCCCGAATTTAATCAAGGACAAATTCCTGGGAGGCCCCCCAATCCACCAACTCCACCGGTCCCACCACCTACCCCTCCGGCCCCACCGCCAGCCGGACCACCTGCACCACCAGCCCCGCCTCCGACACCGCCTACACCGCCAGCCCCGCCTCCAACACCACCTAAACCGCCAGCCCCGCCTCCGAGGCCGCCTAAACCGCCAGCCCCGCCTCCAAGGCCGCCTAAACCGCCAGCCCCACCTCCGAGGCCGCCTAAACCGCCTGGCCCACCTCCCAGGCCGCCCAACCCGCCGGCACCCCCAATAGGCAAAACCCCGCCAACGCCGCCGATTCCTGCAGCTCCTCCAATTCCATGAAACTTGCCGATCCCACCAGCACCACCGAGGGTCGGCATGATACCACCAACTCCGGCGTATCCGCCAGCTCCTGCAAACCCACCAACGCCGCCAAAGGCGATGAAATTCTTCTTGTCCTCCACACTGCCGCCTGGTGCCTCCGCTGTGGCCGCCTTTTCCGGTGCACTCGCATGCATCATGACCGTCTGCTCCTTCGGAACCTTGCCCCTTGGCTCTTTACATGCACTTGCATGCACAGAGGCGTCGTCGTTTGGACCAGCGTCGATGGGAACCTTACGTGCACTTGCTTGCGTTGTTGCCACGAGAGCAAGCACCAGAAACGCACATGCCAACCTCGCCATCTCTCTCTCTCTCTCTCTCTCTCTAAGATTGAGTGTTCCTGTTTGTTGCCTTGCATGAGAGTGTGGACTATTTATAGAGAGAGAGAGAGAGAGAGAGAGAGAGAGAGAGAGACGGTAAGGCTTACGGTTGAGGTTATTGAAGGGGTCGAGTTAATGACGGTGAAAACTGCAGAGTTGTGTTGCAGGGGCGCTCTCGAAGGGGGCGAGATGGAGGTTTGAATGAAGATGGCAGAGAGTTGGTCGAAACCTGTGAAAAGAAGAGAGCCATTTATGGGAGATGCATCTCGCCGCTTCAAGTAGAGGGACGTGCATGCCATGCAGAGGAGAGACCGCCAACCCTCTCTCTCTCTCTCTCTCTCTCTCTCTCTCTCGCTACGACTGGTGTACAAATTCCGGGCGGTCCAAAAGATCGGATTCGGTATCAGATAAGTTATGAAAACTCACTAATTACTATTTAGTCCTCTGTGATTATAATTTAGGGGTTGCCAGTCCTAAATGGACTTTAATGGGATGGACAATTCTCTAAGGGAAACTTGTCAAACACCTATAAAAACAAAAGTAGGTGGTTTTCATGTTACGTGTAACTAATGTATTAAAATTCAAAAACTAGTTTGTCGAAATAGTGCCCCCACATACTTGTTAAATCATATATTAAATATGTTTTAGAATTTAAAGTTTATTTTATGAAGTATGTGACTTTGTGAAAACGTATTATTCTAAAAGAAACTGTAAGATTTTGTGGAAGTATTGCTAACTATTCTAAAAGTTCAAAATATTAAATGAATATGTAGTTTATTATTTAAATATTTTAACATTCCCTTTCATGCTGTTCTGATACCATGCAAAATTTTGTGGAACCACTATCAACTGTTCTAATTTAAATAATTAGATGAATGCATTGATTTTTATTTAAATAATCTAATAGAAACTAGTTAACATAACCTTATGTAATATACCACTAACAAAAGGTAAAAGTTTCACAAGCAACTTCATCCACCATTAAATTTATGATTACAAAACTAGGGTTTGATTGACTAACCATATACTTGAAGGCCTAAAAGGCCCGATTAAGAAGAACACACCAAGATATCCAAAGATAAACCCTAGCTCCTTCGTCTCTTCCCGCACCCCTCTACCTTTGTTGGATCTCCTCTGAAGTTTGCGCGACCATCAATCGTCGCCACTGTGATGAATAAGGGCTTAATGCTAAACTGGGAATCCCCTTCGAGTCGAAGGTCGCCCAGCCTCAAGCGATCTACGATTTAAACTGCTTGAGGACGGCAATCTTTGTCACAAAGAACGCATAAAAGGAAGGAGAGAGGGAGAGTTGAGCGGGGGTGGTGGTGACTGCTGCGACGGTGACGCAGTAGCCACTGGGTTTCGCGGCTCGGACAAAGGTTGGCAGGGCTGCGACGGTAGAGGACGTCTACGTGCCTAGCGAGCTGTTCGCTGTGGCTTGGGGAAGAGAGAACGGTAAAACTGGAAAGAGGAAAAGAGGGAAGAAAAGAACTATAAAAGCGAAAACAAATTTGGATTTTCCAACACCTAATCACGTTGATATGGTCGAACACACTCTTATTTGGTTTTAGGATTACTCTCATCCCTCTGTTTAGGCCTGCAACAATTGTGTTGATGTATCAATAATAATGAATAGGGTCCGGTTTAACTGACCGTCCTCCGTCAGCCAAGGACCACGCATTTTTTGATGAAATAGTTTTATCTTTTGCCCTATTTTTCTTTTTTTCTTTTTTTTTTTATATATTTTCTCATTGGAAGCTTAAATTGAAAGATAAAATCATAAGATGGCCCACACAATCAATTTTCATGAATATGATCAAAAAAATAAATTAGATATCGAATTACAAATAACTACAGGTAAAAGAAATGGTTATATATCAAATTTGCACTTGCTAAAAAGATGAAAAAACACTTGAAATGCACTTGCTTTCAATATGTACTAATCTCATCTTCATCACCGCCATTATTTTCGTTAGCGAAGTTGCTTTCAATACGAATTCCATCCATCTAAATGAGATGTCAAGAAAAAAAAAAGAATTATATTTCTAAAATAGGGAGAATTACTAAAAAGTCCTAAACTTATTGTAATTGTGCCAATTTAGTCCTAAATTTTTTTGGCTATTTCAATCCTAAAATTTTTTCAATTGTGTTAATTTAATTTATCCGGCCAAATTTTGGTTGACCAATGTTGACATGACAATTTTTTAAAAGTATATTGTATTTTTTTGAAATTTTTTTATTAACTTTTCATTTTTCTTTTTCTATTTCCTTTTTATTTCTCTTCTTTTTCTTTGGCTTCCTTACCCATAGTGGCTAGTGAGGCTCTAGCAGGGCTTCTTCACCATTGGGTGAGGGTTGTAAAGCCCTCGCCAATGGTCAACGAGGCCTCACCCACCTCGTTGGTGATTGGCAAGGGCTTCACGATTGTCGCCCAATGGTTGGTGAGTCGGAGTCTTGCCAGCCACCACAGGGAAGAAAAAGAGAGAAAAGAAAAGGAAATAATTAATTAATTAATTAATTTGAAAATAAAAATATCATTAAAAAATTACCACGTCATCGTTCATTGAGCGTTGACACTGGTCGACATTCATGTCATTGTCGATTGGTCAAATTTGGTTGGATGAATTAAATTGACATAATTGCAAAATGTTTAAGACTAAATTGACAAATTACAATAATTTTATGACTTTTTGGTAATTCTCCGGTCTAAAATATAGATACAAACTAGAATTCAACAATAATGAATACCTTTTACTTTCTTGCAATAAGAAAATTCTCCAAATTTATGACTTGTTCAATTAAAAAATCGTCCAACAATCGAAGTTTTTTTTTTTTTGGTCAAATACAACAATTGAAGTTTAAAGCGTAAAAGCTAATTACACATTTTGCAACAAAAAAAGGATAATTATATTACTTTTTTTTTAGTTATTAAGTTTTTTTATTTGATAATAACGTATGCATCATCTTTTTCTTTGTTCAAAGAATAATATCCACTATTTTAAAAATTGTAACTGAATTTTCCATATATTTCTCATTATTTGAATGGTGTTGTGGGATTTGTTTCTTATTGTGTGAATATTAGTACTATTTAAAAAAATGAATATTATTACTAAATTGTATGATTTATGACAAAGACGTTAAGAGAATGTCCCAATTAAAAGCTCAAACCCAAACGGATCTGGCAGTCACTCCATCTATTTCAATGCCATGAATGCTTGATTCGTGAAATCTTTAATTAAGGTAAGTACGTCTGATAGTCTCCTTCAAGCGTTTTTCTCCTCATAAAGTGGAGGCGACTTGCTACTCAAAACGCATGAAAACTCCTACACAAACAAGCAGCTTCCATATCCGAAGAAGAAGATGGCGTCTCGACTTGTCTCCAAGCATATACTGATCGCGATTATCTATGCCGTTCTACTGGCCTGTCTCTTCTCTCTCGGTAATTTTCATGACTACTTACTTTTCTTGTGCTTTTCCATAATGACATAAATAATTCAGCATCTTCCGAACTCGCACATCCTCTCCTTAGGTTATTTGGACTTTGGAAATACAAACGAATGAAAGTCAGTTTGAAAATGAGAATGAAAATGAAAATTAAGAGTGCTTCCTTTCATTGGAAATTTATTATAGAAGGAATCTTTTTTCATGGGAATCATTTTCCAAGAAAATTCTCGATTTTATTTGTTTGATTGATTAGAGAAAGCAACTTATTTTTCTTATATGGAGAAGTCATTTGCTCTCAATCTAGATTTGTTGTTTTCACTCCATGACAAACCTTTTTCAGTTAGATTGATTAGTTTTACATCATTCAAAAGAAAAGTCATAAAATAATTTTTCTTTAAACAAATGGACCTTGAAATATTAAAGATTTTCCTGTTAATTATCTATTTTTGTCCAGTTATATTTTGGACTCTACAGAGAGTATATGTGCTCACAATTGCACCCCGTCAAGTATCTTCTTTAATAGGATCAAGATAATCTCCCTTCTTCTCTTTTTGCTTTTTCGGTTTGTAGGGGATGCGGCAGGAGGATTAGTTTGCGAAGGGAAATGTGAAGATATTCCCGATTGCGACGGCAAATGCCGAAGTTGGGGATATCAAGGAGGGAAATGCGTTGAGCCTCTTAACCAGTACTGTTGATGCGTTGAGCCTTTGAATGAACTCTCCTTTTTTCTCCTCCTTTTCTTTACATCACTATGATTTGAGAATAGTGATGTAGCCTGGTATTTAAATAAAATAGTTGAAATGGTTCTTTCCACTTGAGTTGCATCATTCCTAAGGACCGGGACTCTAGCTCATACCTATTAAGATTAGGTGGATTCCTACGCGTTCTAAATCCTCATTTTTTAAATTCGAGCGAACCCTCAAACAAACATTTTATTTTATGGGTGTGTGTGGACATTGCAAAGAGGCCAAATATGAGAATCATTTTTATGTTGACTTACATTTTATGGAGCTGATAGGTCAATATATAATGCTTTGAAAAAAATATAATAATAAATTAAAATAGGAAATATATTGAACATTAAATTTACATAATTCGGTCGAGGTGACCTTATAAAAGCATCATGAATTTTCATAATAGATGAAGATGAAGCGTTACAATAAAGAATATAACCGCACTGGAATTACTCAAATAATATTAGTAACTTACTATATTTAGTCTCATACAATTCTCTCGCGAAACAACTAGTCAATCACGGAGGAATTACACAAATGTTATCGAGATTTTCATGCATATCAAATGCTAACTTATGCACGGTCTTGTAAAGTTGTCACTCTTGCGAATTGAAAATTCTCATGATTAAAAAGTCAAACATATTGAAGATTCCCTCTCTTCCTTGAAGTTGAATATTATTAGAAACTTAGAGATAGGCATTAGTTCAAATATGATAGGGTTCCACAAATACACTCGCCACTTTGTGATTCCTATTGCTTAAGGCAGTTTTTTTCCCCAGTTCGCTCTGTTCACCTATTGACATAAAAGAGCTTCGGATGCCCATTAAAATCTATTAAATTAATCCTTGCTACGCTAACTCTTTACATTCCTTTTTGAACAATATCAAAGTCCAAGTTGGACTTTTCTGTTGTGCTTAAACTTTGCAATAACATGTGTCATTAGTTACTTCACAAAATTTCTCAAACACAACTTTGTCTATAATAAATCAAATTTAAACAGTATTTTGTATCCATCATTATGAGAGATAAACATGCCAAAATGGGTCATAAACCCGTTCCATATTTAATGGCTTAAGTTAATATATGGATTAATTACATTCAATAAATGGGTTATAAATGAATTAGAATGATAAAGTCCAAAATAATATAACCCTTAAATGACTTCACAAGATCTAACTCTCTCTTCACTCTCTCTCTCCCCTCATTCAATCCCAGCTCATTTACTTCATTCTCACACTCTAATCTAGGTATGAGTTTTTTATATTAGGTTAAATATATTAGTGTTTTAATAATATGGGTCGATTCAAATTGAATCCCTAAATTTGTATTGCATGAGACTGGATTTATTCGGATTATATTTACTTGATTTGACCCGTCCATTTGACTAGTATAGCGAGAAGATCGAACTCGGGTCTTTAGCTACTCGACGAGTTGAGATCGCACTACTTTAAAAGCCAATTCGATCGTTCCTATAAACCCTCTCCGACAACTAGGCGGGAAAACCATGGCGGCCGTGAAAGCCTGCGGTCCGGTGCTGTCGCGGCCGGTGACCTTCGTGACCGGCAACGCCAAGAAGCTCGAGGAAGTCCGCTTCATCTTGGGTCAATCCATCCCCTTCCAGTCCCTCAAGCTCGACTGTATACTCTCTCTCTCTCTCTCTTGATGTCTCGATGATCTTCTGTTACTCCCCTTCCTCTTGAAATCTCTTATACGGGTGTTCTTGTTTCGTCGTTCTAAGTGCCCGAACTGCAAGGAGAGCCTGAAGACATCTCCAAAGAGAAGGCTCGATTGGCTGCGATCGAGGTACACTTTCTCTTCTCTCAATTTTTTTTTTTTTTTGGGTTTCTGTAACGTGCTATTTGCGTATTTGCCCGGTGGACTTGATTTGACTCTTTGAATTGGAAGGTCAATGGACCTGTTCTGGTTGAAGACACTTGCCTCTGCTTCAATGCCCTAAAGGGTCTTCCGGGTACGTCTCGATTTTTTGAGTGCTTGATGCCTTGGTGAGTAATTTATGTACGACGGATTTTTCTGATCGATTTGTTTTCGGATTGATGTGCAGGGCCTTATATGTAAGTCGCTTTCTCTTGTTGTTGCTCTGCTATGTTGAGGTCTTATTTCAAATTCTTGTTATTTCTAATTATCTGGTTGTTTTGGTGCTCTGTTTGATTTTTTCTTTCTTTTTTTGCTCTATTGCTTCCTTTTCTTAATTAGCAATGAAGAATTCGCTTTTAGAAATTTTCTTGAATAATTTGAGAATAGCGGTGATGGGTGTCTGTAAATCGGCACTTGTCTGGTGCTTTTTAATTTTTTTCTTGATTTTAAGTCAATGACTTTGTAACTGTGCACTGTTTTGGATTTAGTTATCTTAAGTAAGGCATTGGAACAAATTGAGGGGTTATACTACTGATCGGTTTATTGTAGGATCAAAGTTTCTTATTGTTAAATTGGGATATTTAGTATGATAAGTTTATACTTGATTTTATATCTAATTCGGGCATTAGTGTCAATAATTGCTACTGCAGTAGTCATTTCTGCAAAGTAGTGTTTACATATTAATTGATGGAGGATCAAACTATTGTGAGGCTGAAACAATCAATCAGATCAGTAAGTGACTGATAGAAATTGAAAGTCCGGAGCTACCTTGACCTTCTGATAGACATTGAGAACTGGCTGAAGGGCTGCAGATTTGGATTCATTCTATTCCCTTCCAGAAACCAGTCTGAACTATTACGCACAAAATCTTGTTCACTCAGGAGCTTTAGCCAGTTTCTCTCTCTCCAGAATTATTTGTTGTCACTCTGCCAATGGTTGTTCTATGGAGGACAATACCCAAACAGGTCCTGGAAGAGAGTCATATTTAGAGAAGAGAGAAAAGGGTGTTTTAGTGTCACTCAGGAAAGATGATTGCCTATATGATTATTTATGTGAGGTCATGGCTTTGTATTATACATCAACCATCAATTGAGTCTTAGTCTTATGCTGTCAGAATGAGTTTTGACAGCAGTTACTGCTATCATCCAGAAGAATTCTGTCCAACAATTGACCTAGTAATTCTTTCACCTCTGTCACTTTCTATCCTACAAGGAAAGTGTTGACCCCTTCTGGAATATTTAAGGGTCAAGGACATAACATATGCATGCTTGGTTGGTGTATCAACTACATTCAAATTAGTATGCTTGCCCTCAAATTTAGGCAACTTCTCTCAGAAATCTTTTTTTTTTCTTTTTTTGGCTCTGGGACTGAGTTGGTGTGTGCAATGGTTGTATGAGGACTGGGGGATATTTTTATCTTTTAGCAAATGTCAATATCTACCACAAGGGTGCATTCTAACTTCTGCATGCCAAAAACTCCCAAGTGACAAACTAAAGCGGAAGAGTGAAGTGGTTGGCTGTAGTTGTTGGTTGTAGTTGTCTCTAGGTTCCAAGTTTTTTCCCCAAGTAATGTTTGCGTCAGAGTTTGAGATGACTTTTTATCAAATGGTCGGGATCATTGGAAACTATAAACCTGAGTATAATCGAAGAAGAACAATTCATAGCTCTTGAGATACACTGATAAATCATGATGAGTGCATTGAAAGGTCGTGAGTGCATTGGTTGAGAGTTAAATCAAATGATATGATGTCCTACTGCCTACTAAGAGTTGTAAACGATGTTTCATGAATATCCATTACCTTTTACAGTATGATGATGGTCAAATCTCATATTATGCTTGGAAAGAACTTTGCAGTTTGCACTCACATAATTATCCTATCTCATTACAATGGATGAGAATATTTATCCTTCACTTTCCAGGCATCTATTTGTCTATAGATCAGGCTGTCTCCAGCAACTTTCCTGCAAAGAGTGAGGCAAGTGAAAGGGCTGGGGCTCCTTTGGATGATTGAACTTTGTTCACCTGTTTCATAGCTCCTTTGGATAATATTTATAAGGCCTTGAGCCCAAAATTTTGAATTGGATTTAACAGGGATGCTATGATAATGAGTTCTACCTGAAGCTAAAGCATGAGTATATATAAAATATCAACAACTTTTTGAAGCAATGGTCAAAGAGATGGTTAAGTATATTTGTTGGCTGGTGTATAGACTATGAAGTGCTGATACAGAACTGCTGCATAATTTCTTTAGTTTTCAAGACTAGCATGACTGATGAACGTGAGCATTTCTCTATCAGCGACGCCTTCCCCTTCCATATTCACTGATCCATTTGAGAGGATAGTTTAAATTCTTGACATCTAATGAGATGGCCTATTTGCCCTCCCTCCCCTGCATCATGGACTAATTTTGTACCCTCAACTCTACTAACCTTGATCCAACCTCAATCAGTGCACTTGCATTCTCAACTATAGGATGCTTAAGTGACTCAGATTCTGTGTGGTGTACTAACTTCTACCATGCACTTAAGAGGAATTGTCACTTCTGGTATGGGAGTCTGAGAAGCTACATGCACTTCCGTCCTCAAGTAAAATGGTGATTGGCCCCTCATACACCTTTGGCCTGATGAATAACCTTCAAAAGCATGGTTTCTAGGTTTTCTCTTCTTTCTTCCCTTCGGCTGCACTCATATATACTTTCTGGCCTGCTAACTCGTCATAAGAAGAAAAGTGGCTGTTTGTAGTCTTACTCTGACATATTAGGGTTGCTTCTGGTAAACATACCTGGGAAGCCATTAGTTATTCTACTATGTTCTTGGAGGAGTTGGGAGTGATGCAGTATAAGATGCTTTTCACACTCTCAACCTCAATCAAAATTGTAATTGGCCCCAGATGCAGTGAATAAGGTTACCTTGAAGAGCATTGATTTCAGACATTCACATCCTTCTTTCCCCTTATCTGCACACAAGTGATCTATCTGACATGTTTATATGTTACTAGTCTTTCTCCTACAACCAAGGGGCCACTTCTCTGATAAATCTAGCCAAGAAAAGTTGTTTGTTATTCTTTTAGCTTCTTTTCTCCTTCCTTTCTAGTTAGGCAGGTTATATTAATGGTTGATTAAGTGAAAAAAAATCTTATCACTTTCATAGGTTACTGACTTCATTCTCTGAAAAATAATTAAATTTTGGAGTTTTCCTGTTCTTGGTCAACAGTAAACCAGATTGAAGATAGGAATTCTTTCAATAACTGGATTTTGAATTTTTTAGAGTAAATCAGCTAGTCGCTGCTGGTATCCCTTGTATTCTTGCATGAGATCTCTCCAAATCGATAAATCTTCACCGGACAACAAAAATGCATCAATCAATTTTCAAGTCATTAATTTGAAGCTTTAATCAGATTTGGGAGGGCCTTGCCAGCCTCCCTCAATTTTGTCTATCTTGGGGAAGCTCCCCCATCCAGGCACTAATTTTGTTTTGGAACCTAGTCTCATAGGCTCGATAGTGGGGGGGGGAGGGTGGGTTGTGGCCACTGCCCCATTGTCGTGGGGCGACAAATGATCTCAGTAGGGTCATTTTTGCCATATACAATTTAAATTTAATTACCTTCGAAACTTAAAAAAAAAAAGGGGGCCAGGGAGAGGGTCGTGACCACTGCCCCATTGCCCATGACAACCCCAGACTTGGGCAGTGGGGCCGCTAACTAGAGGCAAGGGCGGGCAAGGGTCAGCGACCCTTGCCCGGATTGGGGCGAGGGTAGGCAACCCTTGCCCAAATCTGGGAGAGGGTCACTGCCCTCTCCCTTCTCTAGCAAGGGCTTGGCCCTCCCTCACCTCTAGTCGGTAGGGGTTGCCAGCTATCGCCGCTGCCCCACCAGCGATGGGGCAGCGGTCCTCCTGCCTGTGTTTTCCCTTTTTTTAAAAACATTTTTACTTTTATTTAGATTTTTTTAAGAAAAAAAGAAAAGAAAAAAGGAAAAATTTTAAAAAGACAAATTACCCTTCACAACTATGAGTTCAAGCTCTTATTTGAAATTGATATGGTCATTTCAGGTTCTTATTTAAAACAATATCCATTTTAGGCCCTTATTTAACAAATGATGACATTTCGAGCACTTATTTGAAACATTGTCTACGCCATTATTTGAGAAAATGAGGGCATTTTGGGTCTTTAATTTAGAATTTTTCTTTTTGCTTTTTAAAACCTCTTCCATATGTAGATGCAGAAATTTTGAAAGTTCTACCTAGTGACTTTACTATTTTCCTACGATATTTAATGCCAGTAAATATCAGATTTTTAATGCTTTGAACTATGTAACACATATACGTGTTACAATGTATTGTTCTTTAATTGTAAAACTAAAATATCTTATTTTCTTTCTGTGATAATATCTAATTTATTAAATAAATCACACAGCAAGTGGTTTCTGCAGAAGCTTGGTCATGAAGGTATTTTTTTTCCTTTGCTTTTTTCTGAATTATTTTGCCCCTGTTCTCTTGGAGGTGCTCATACATCTATTTTATGCCCTTTTTGTCTCACTACTCTAGGTCTCAACAATTTGTTGATGGCATATGAGGATAAATCAGCTTATGCTTTGTGCGCATTTTCTTTCATGAATGGACCTGGTGCTGAACCAATCACTTTTCTTGGAAAGACTCCAGTAAGTTGCTCTTGTAGAAGACACCATCATACATTAGATTTCTTTTTCCGCAATTTTTTCCATGCCTTTAGTCCTCTTATCTTAGCTACTTGACAGATTATGGAGAACTTAGTTATTCTACTACAACAGTTTGCGACTTCCCTTGTTTTTGGTACTGAAAGGATTCCATGATGAGATTAAGTCCAATTTTAGGTTAATTTGAATGAGATCCTTGGTTTTTGTGAGGTGAACCCGGGATTGTACTAAGTACCTGATTATAATTCTACATTCTCTATAATCTTTTGTTAAAATAATGTTGAGAATTGCTCTTTACGTGAGAAGAATGAGCTTGGGACTTTCGATCATATCCATGGTTAATTCTTAATCAATTACAAATGGAGCTTTTCATATGCCATGATTGCTGTCTTTTATCTGCTCCACTAAATTGTAGAAATTTTAGTTGTGGATTGGTTCATTGCACTGATCTGACTTTTGTGGCCATCTCAGGGGAAGATAGTACCTGCAAGGGGACCCACTGATTTTGGATGGGATCCGATCTTCCAACCTGATGGCTACGAGCAAACGTAAGTTTTATGTCCGATTCCTCTTTGGTTTTTGTAGTCTTGCCTATGTTAACGGTCATATTATGTTATGGGACTTTAATATGTTGTTTCTTTATGTTATAGGTACGCAGAGATGCCCAAGGAAGAGAAGAATACGATCTCTCACCGCTACAGGGCTCTTGCACAAGTAAAATCCCACTTCGCCGAGGCTGGTTACATTTTCCAGTCAGACCCATAAGAGTAAGCTTTTTATACTTCTGTAATAGCTATTTCTTGTACTTCTTCACTCTGTACTAGCAGTAACATGCTGTGCAATTTATCTTTCTACAGTGGATGCTCAAGTGATGGAGGAGGAGAAAGAACAGAAAGGCCAGAGAAAATGTCAGGATCAATTGCTAGTGTTGCTTTTCCTGCAACTTTGTTAGGTGCAGTAAATCAGCAAACTGGGCTTTCATGGACATCATCTTTCAATAGTGTCTAGAAGAGATTGATCATATCTGCAATTGAACAAATTGTGCAAACATTGCTCAATTGCTTGCATAGCAAGCATCATGTATTGTCAAACTTTTTGGAAGTGCTTGACAAAACCCTGAAGCATATATAAAATTACAAAAAAATGATCATAAAAATTCTATATATGCTGTTGTGGTCAATTGCATCTCCTGGCAATACATGAACAACATGCAAGTATTGTCCTATTTGGGGATCATATTGAATCACTCTCTAGAAATATATTTGATGCTGCCTTACTGAAGAGCAAAACGTTGAGAGCATGAGTGGCTGATTGGAGTTTGAGAACACTCTTTCTACCAACACAGGAGGCACAGACCAGGGTTGATTTAATAGACCGTCTTCATGCTCAGTTTTGATGGTGAGGACATTTCCTCCCGAACCCAATTTGTATACAAATTATATAACTTTGGAGAAGTTTAGATAACATAGCCAACCGGATGTATTTTTTCACCTTTTTCTTGCAGCAATCGGAAAGCAGATATTTAGTGAAATGAAGGTGACTTAGAAAGACTCGCAAGCAGGACTGTACTCTTCTTCTTTTTCTTTTCCTTTTCCTTGTCATCTTTTTTATGGCAAAATAGATCCTGAACTTCCTTTCAAGTGCAAACTTATTCGTCCCTTTTACCCTTTTGACAATTTTTTGTTCGTAAGCAAAATCTTGCAAGGAACAAGGACGAAATTCAATTGATTTAGAGAAGGAAAAGAGAAAGATGTCAGCAAGAAGGTTCGCTGACAAGCTGTTTCCCTCCGAGCTGAGTTCGTTCTGTGTCTTTGGTCCAATCGAGATTCGTATTCTTCAACTGTCTTCAGTCCTAAACATAACGGTGCGAGCCAGCTTTTTCGTTATGTAAAATCAGCACTCACTACTTGTTCCTTGTCTTGCCCCTTGTGGACAGGTATACACATCTATGCTATACACTATAGCAAAACGCCCAACCTCTGTTCGCTTATATTATAACACTTTTATTGTTACTACATGGATATCTCAGTATAATCACGCAAATTTGCTCTATAAACAAGCATCTGCACTCACCCTCACTTGGCAGGACCTTTTTCATAGTTTTTACATTGTAACCCTTACAATTGTAGAAGAGAAACTATTTCTCTTTGCATTTGTATCCTGAAGTTCTTTGTGAGTTCTCTTTGAACAAATCATTTATCATTTCTTATGTAATTTTCTTATCAATTTAATACCACTCCTACCACCTGCATGGTTGGTTTATTCATAATTTCTTTAGTAACTTTCTCGTCATCTTAATATCAGTTCAATCACCTACGTGGTTGGTTTTACGTTATGTTTAATCGCTTTCATTACATTATATATTGTCTTTGCTTTTTTCTTATTTACATCCATTGATGAATCATCTTACTTTCAAAATTAATTGGCAAATCATTTACACTGCACTTAACATAATAATACCTCACCATCGAACTCTATATTCTATATAGATCTTTTTTATTATTGTGATTTTAGAGCCTGAGGATCTAAATCTAAAGCTAAAGAGAGAAAATATACTAAGATTTGGGGTTTAAAATATCACAACCAGAAAAATAATAAAAAAGATTTACATAGAATATAAAGAGTTCGATGGTGAGGTAGATTATCTTAAATGCAGTGCAAATGATTAGATTAAAATGAAAGTAAGATTATTCATGAATGAATGTAAATAAGAAACAAAGCAAAGGGAATATATAAAATAATAAAAGAGATTAAACAAAAAGTATAATCAACTTATAGGTGGTAGAATTGATATTAAGATGATAAGAAAGTTACAAAAGAAATGATGAATACACCAACAAAGTAGGTGGAAGGACTGGTATTAAATTGATAAAGAATTACATAAGAAATGATAAACGGTCAAAGAGAACTTACAACGAACATTGGGACACAAATGCATAGGAGAATGATTTCTCTTCTACAATTGTAAGGATTACAATGTAAGTGTTCTACTCTGAAAAAGTTTAGGAGTGAGTGGATACAAATGCTTATTTATAGAGCAAATGCACATGATTATATAGTGATTATCCGCATGGTAACAGTACAAGGGCTACGGTAAACAGTGAATGCGTGTGATTGGATAGTGTTTTTACTGCCTTGTTTTGCTACTGTATCGTTGCTCGTGCTACCGCAATCTTAATATGCCCGCGATTGATCTTATCTTGATAATGTAACCATCTGCTCCGTAACTTGTTTTATTCTTCTCCTAATCTTAATATGCCAATTGATCTTATTTTAATGCAACAACACTGTAAGAAAATATGACAGACAAAACACTATTCGATCATTGTGGCAAAATTATCGTGCGATGTAAGCGATATAGGATCAGAGAGGACTCATTCTCCTTCCTTGGGCTGTCACATCTAACAAATTGATTTTATAGCAAAAACACCGTAAGAAAGTATGACAGACAAAACACTATTCGATCAACTTACGCGTTAACTTTTCACTTTTTTTTACATGGATGTCACTGTATAATCACCGCATTTGCTCTATGAATAAGCATCTCCACTCATTCACTCCGTAGAACCTTTTTCAAAGTAAAACGTTCACATGGTAACCCTTAAAATTGTAGAAGAAAAACCCTCCCCCTTTGCAATGACCCGAAGTTCTTTGTGAGTTCTCTTTCAACAAATCGTTTAACATTTCTTATGTAACTTTTATACACACAAGGTTATTTCTCAGAGCTTCATGAACTCATTATGCTTATATGGAGACGTGTGCTCATTGAATTGGATAAGTAGGTATTTATTGAACAGGAGCGTGGAGGGGGCCTCTAATGCATTTTATCGTAATTTCTACATGCACAATTTTTCTAAAACAGAATTACTTAAGAGTGATTAATGCACATTACAGATTTATAATTGTGATCCAGTGGGTTTTTCCGATGTAGTGTTTTAACCACATTATAGAAAACATCAAGAGTGCAAAATAGATAGTAGCTGCAATTTCTAACATGACTCGCAAGAGAATCGTTAGGATAAAATCTTAATTCAGAATGATACAACCATGAATAAGTTGGAATCGATGTGATTCAAACATCTCTTTGGTAAGTGAAACCCCCATTCTAATGGACAAACCATCGCGCATATTTAGCCACCGTACCCTAATGAATAAGGCAACACAACACGATACGAAATGTGGCCCTAAAAATACATTATCCCCTTAGTATTGAGGGGGCGGAAGCTAATATACATCCCCAGATGGGATGGGCAATAAGTGTGCTAAATAACTTAAATTAGTTCATGGGTGATTGGGAAAGTTACACATGAAATGACTCCAAATGGGATGTCGGCCAATGCAACATGTCGTCATAAGTGCATGATGCATGGTGCTGTGTCTAGAAAGCCTTCAGAAAGTCCTGAGCTTTTGAGGTCCACGGCAATCCCCACCACCCAACTTTGCACATGATCATCGGATACCATGTGCAACGTTGGGGAGGACATGATGTATGTGTGGGGGCGATGGGGTCCATGCCATGTAGGTACGGACAACCCCTCACATGCCATGGGGGGCCACATGGTCACATGCATGGTCATGTGACATCCACATCTTCCACGTCAACTAGGACTATCCCCATTCAAATCTCCTCCTCCTTTGTGGCAGATAGATTCAATCCCAATGACCTTGGTAGGAGCATTGTCCATCTCATAACGTTTGGCTTAGATTGGATAAGAGACCTTTTCTTCAATTCTCCAAAAAGTAGCTGCTCCACGCCGGGGATTTTCTGGCCAAAAGCTGGTCGGAATGACTACATTGATGTACTTATTAGGAAGCTTGAAAATTGAATTGGCATTCAGACAATATATTTTAGGTATTTTTATTGGTAATGATTGTGTACATCCTCTAGATCTATTAGGCAATTCGATGATCCTTGTGATGCACGTGACACAAAGGGAACCAGGATCGATCAATCAAGCATGTTAGGTTAGCATTCATGCTCAGACAGTTCATTTTGCCCCCTATTTTGGTCCCCAGCTTGCTAGTTGGTCAAGTGAAGTGAAGTCATATCCACTCTTTTATTTCTCTTTGCATGACCAAACGAAACTACACGTCGCTTTTGGGACCGCCGAAAATTAAATAAATAAAAGACAAGCCTTTCTAGAGTGATTCGGCCAAAAAAGAACAAAAATTACAGTCTCAAAATTTACCAAAAATTAGACTATTGACATAAGCTACAATTAAGCTTAAGCGACATCGATTCTACCGTAAATTTAGGGATAATCGCATGTCCTCTTGAATTCATGATATTCATACTTGAAGCGCACTTGAATTTTTAAAGTTTCCAATCGTGCAATTAAATCCTGAAAATTAGTAAAGTATTGTTGCAATCAAGTATCTCTATTAGATTTGTGGACGTTTTTTTTTTTTTTTTTTTTTTTTTAAGACAAGAGGAAAAAACAAATCTCATAAAATATTAAAAAATTAAAAGAAATTATATGTGACAAAAAATTTGAGTATCATACCACACACATTCCTATTTTCTTTTTTAAAAAAATTAGGATAGAAATTTTAAACAGTTATTAAATGTGTTCAAATGCTCAAAAACTCGTCAAGAATAGAAATAAAAACTTATTTTTGATCAGAAATTATTCTCAAAAACAGAAATATTATCAAAAGCGCTCTTATTCGTAACATCAAACAAATTCTCAAAAAAATAGTAGATTTGATAGGCATGAATCGAAAACCATAAAGAAAGAGCGTGCTGAAATAGCGTCGCTTGCATTGCTAATTGCAGAATCACCAGGAAATCACATTGTCTTACAAAGCCTCGAATTCACACTTGCATTTTGCATACTATTGCTTCGTACCATCATACCTATCAAAGACAGACTGCAGAACTCTCGAGCCCATTCACCGTAAGAAAATATTACGGATCCGATGGTTACGACCAAGGGGACAGACAGACACGAAGACGACACATGCACGCGAACAAACCAGTCGACGAAGACAGAAAAAGCGAGGCAGCTAATCGAAGACAACGCTTCCGCACCAGCTCCAACTGTGGCACTTGCTTTCCCTTCCGGTTGAAGCAGGCCGAGGTTGAGAATGCGATGGATGGCCATTGCGATGAACTGGGTGTAAATTGCTACACTCAGTCGAAAAACATTCGAAACGAATGTGAACTTCTTTTTCAGTATCTTTGCGATATAGGGAACGAGTGTGTTCTGTACTTAGACCGTTAGGCGTATGACTATATACCAAGAATTGGAAAAGTGCCCCCTTCCGAGGCTAGCAAGCGCGGTTGGGGCGACAGGGGAGAACACCGGCGCCGGAGGTTATGGTCCCGACCGCGGAAGAAGACTTGGCCCCAAGGCTGGAGGCTCGGGCGTAGCTGGCTGACGCCCCAGCACCTGACGGAGTGAAATAGGCGCCGTTCAGCAGGAGATCTCCCTCCGACCTCCAGTTCCAGTTCTTCCACTGGCCCGCAGCAGTGTCCACCCTCTTGGTCACCTGCATGATATGGCCATTACAGGTCACTTATTGCGCAAGTTTCGTTCGCAATTTGCAGCGGCATTTAGTTGCGACAGGCATATGTTACATTAGCTAGCTCGATCCATATTTATGGAGGCATGCTAAACTGGCCTTTCGACTGGCGGATAGATATCGTACCTCTTTCGCAAAGGGGTTCACCGGGGCGGCATATCGGTTGCCCTGGCTGTTGATGGTGGGGTTGGCGCTTCCGCCGATGGCATACATTTCCCAGTGAGTGTAGTCATTGTTCACCACATGAAAGTAGCCATGTCTGCACCTGCATATTGGATGAGATCATTCAAATCTTCTGTCAAAATCGACACCACTCTGCTAGGAATGGCTGCTGACGGAGAAAAACTGGAGAAAACATTAACCGAACGCGAGGCCTTGGCCATTGAAGGCTGTACCGATCTTTTTACCTCGGCATTCTCTGGATCAGTCCTTCGCCAAAATGGTTGTAAGCGATGGTGACTTGCATCGACTTGTCTCTCATGTAAGAATCGCTATGACCGAGCAGAATCACCTTCGTCCATGAGAACATGAATCCGTCAATAAGCCTTGCGATTGTATAAAGGATGTGTCGATTTGTTAACCCAAACTCGAGATGATAAAACAGCTCAACGCACCTCGTTGTGGTGGGTGAAATGGTTGTTGGAAACAGTGATCGCGGTCGAGCCCATCACGGCATCAACAAGGCCATCCGCACAATTGGAGAGAGAGTTGTGGTCGATCCAGATGTGACTCGACCCGAAGATGGATATAGCATCGCCATCGGCCATGGTCCGCCATCCGAAGTGGCTTGGCGAGCTCCTGACCAGGGCATTGCCGGTGGGCTTGCAGTCGTGGATGTGAAGGCCGTGGATGATCACGTTGGTGACGAACTGGATCGTGATGCACGCCCTGTTCGCAATGTGGACGTTCGACCCGCGCCCATCGATGGTCTTGAAGCTGTTCATGATCAGCTCCTGCTTCAGCTGAATCACCATGTCGCGCTTGAACACGATCCACAGGGGCTCGTCCTGGATAACAGCATGCCTCAGCGTGCCAGGCCTCGGGTTAACTGTGTCGTCGTCGCTGGGGTCAGTCACCACGTAGATTCGCCCGTCACGACCGCCGATGGCATTCCTGCCAAAACCGATGCCACAGTCGGCGAGGCGCTTGCGGTTGAGGTGCCAGTTCGGGTCGCAGCGCCAGCAGTCATCGATCGGATTGCCAGTCCCGCAGGAGAAGAAGCCCAAGTTCCTCCTTTCCGTGCTGTTCCTGATGATCCTATCAAAACTAAACCAAGTCAAGCTGCTTTCCCAAAACACTCCAATCAATCAATTTTCAATCGCAGCTTCTTTATACATCAATGTGGACTCATCCTTTCACAGATTCTGCATTTACAATCTCGCTAATTCAGTATAAATCGCCAACCGACAGCAATAGATAACGACACCGACACAACGTTTTCAGACAAAGAATTGAATCCTTCTGTGACATCACGGCTCTTGGACATAGCATTACACCAAACAAGCGACAGAAAATCCGTCCCTTCACAAAAACAAATCGGGGTTTCGATTCGGTCATCACGATGAACAGAGGAAACTCTGGCTTCATTTTGGAAGTTCAGAAGAAACAGACAGGGCACTTTTATTGCTTCTTTTGGAAACGTATTGCCTAAATTGTCGCGTATGGTCACATTTGAACAGGGAATACGATAAAAAACACTTTGGTGCCAAAGCTTTCACATGGCATCTGATGCTGTTCGGTGTCAGATTGATGGTCCCCACGAAAAACTTAAGCTCTATCTAGTGTCGGAAACATACAACATCGAAGAAAGATTGAGAGGGAGCGGAAGGAAACTCACCTGTCGACCATGGCAGCAACCTTCTCTGGGTCATCGACTGCTTGATCGTTCAGGCGATCCGCCTCTTTAGAGCTGCGAAAAGCAAGTCAGATATTTCTGAGATTTCGACAGCACGGCATCGCCGGTAACAACTGCTAGTTGATGTCCATGTCCATCGAACGACCACTGAATAAATGCACTGCTTTGTACTTACGTTCCGTTTTGGTTGCTAGCGAGGACAAAATGTCGAAGTACATAATTTTGCAGATGTAATAGGACGAAAAAGAAAAAAAAAAGAAGCAGATTTGAAAATTAAGTTCCTATTCTGTCGGTGAACCTACAGTCTTCTGATGGATGGCAAGAAGGGAAGTTCGAACAGCACAAGAATGTTAGCTCAATGTATGAGCGAGCTGAACAAACTTATCGAAGCCATCGAGGTGAAATCGAGAGTAATTTCTCGGGTTAATGGTGTCGTCGAGTCATTGAAACTGGAAACCAGTGTTTAGATCGTGGAATTTTCGTAAAGCCCGGTCGAGCAAGTGCGCAATGCAGTTACCTCGATGACGCCATGGACGAGTAGTTCGAGCTCGAGCTCCGGAGCACTCCCGTTTCAAGGTTCCTGCAATTCAGAAATTTGAAAAGAAAAATTAAGTTTTCCGGAATCTGATTTTTTCACCGATTGAGGATTCGCTGGGAGCTAGAGGCCGCCATTAAAGCACAATGCAATGCAAGTCATTTTCATGGCTAGTTTCGCATCGACATGGGGGAGAGGAAAAAGAAGGAAAAAATCTCAGGTGGTCCAGAGAAAGAAAATAAGGAAAGAGAGCACTAAAGTGAAGGCAAGGTGCCCTGTTGAAGCTCGCCATAGACCCATTAATGGAGTCGCTCGAGCACTGAATGAGGAGGCCTGAATACTTAAAAAATAAAAAATATTTTCTTGAAAAAGGAACAGGGATACCGGTTAGAGTGATCTCATTGGCATCCATTTGTCTAGTTAATGAAAAACAGAACAAATTCGGTTTGAAGTCGTGATAATTTGCTTTCGTCGAGTCGTGTAGATCTCGGGTTCTTGATCAAACGTGTCGCAGATCTCTCTCTTCAGCAATCCCGAATCGTATGATCACGTCGCGTCGGGACTGAGCTGTGCGCTAAAACAGAGCAAGACATTGTCCTGCTGTCAAAACGGGTTTATGAACAGAGAAAATCCGGGTTTTTTCGCTGGTTTTTCAAAGCTTCCCCCCATCCACGAAAACGTAAGTAATGCAGATGAACTACTCCGATATTTCTATCAGGAAATCAGACTGCCAGAGCGCAGACCGGAAATGCCCTGTTTCTACATGCACATGCGGGAATGTAGAGGAAGAAGAAGAAGAAGTACTCGGATCGAGACAAGTCGCGGGCGATCGCTGCTCCGGACATTGCTCCGGCGACCAGCAGGACAAGAACCACCGTGCTCAGCCGACACGAGGCCTGACATTGCGCCACCATTTTCGCTCTGTCTCTGTGCGGATCGAAGATGCAGAGGAAAATGAAGTGAATGAAGGACGAGTGATGAGAGGATTCGTAAAGACGCAACAAAAAGGGTCGCTTTTTATAGAACTTTTTTTCCTAATAATGTGTTTTCTTTCAACTTTTCCAAAAAGGAAATCTTAATAATTGTTCCTTTTCTTTTATTTTCCTTTTCATATTTTTTTCTGGAAAAAAATGTAAATTAGGGTCTTGGGTTATGATCCCGATTCAATTATATTTATGAAAGATGCTCCGACTTCTATCCAAGCAAAAACTACACAGTAGTCTCTTGTTGCCATGTGGGTAATTCGACTCATTGTATCAAATAAAATAAATAGCGTGGCGTGAAAAACAAAATTATAGAGTAAGGCCCTAATTGGAAGCCAAGTATTATTCTATGTCTGGCTTTGAAAATGAAAAAAAACATAATTATACATATATCTTGATATACAAGTTGTATTTAATGAATACTTTATTATAAGTGGGAAGCCTTAGGGATATTTGACAACGAAAACTCCTTTTAATTATGAGGAATTGCAAAGTAACATTTTAGAGGATGAATTAGGTATTTTGCTTTTTCTTTTCTATATTTTTTAGTGATTAGAACAAATTGTGCAATTTCTTTTTTATTTGGTGGTATTGGTAAACTAAGTCAGTAACCCTAACACCCTTAACTACCCCCATTTACTTCCATAACCGCTGTCAACCTCCCCCATTACAATACCGGCTCACCGTTTCGGGTCAACATCGGACACGATGGGCTGGGTGTAGATCGGGAAAAGATTTTGAAGGGTCCGCTTTTTGGTGGAAAGAGTCGATTGCGACTTTCACGTGACATGAATCGCAAAGAATCTTGCCATCGAATTTTGAAAGGATTTGATGCATATGGACCTGTTTCTCTGTGTATCATTGCCATGTTTTATGGTCGTAGTGTCTTAATACATTCTCGACATTCGCCCTAAGTAAGAGCTTGAAATGAGACTGAATCGAGTTGCTTGTGAGGAACTCAGGCTTGACTCGACAATTACTCAGTATATATTGATCATAAGTTTGGTAATATCTAATACGGCTAGAAAACCTTTGGAATCAAATAGTTTATCTACGAATATATGTAGGAAATCACTTGAATCTATTGAACTTATGTCAACTTGGTTGTAATGGAGATTCGGTTTTTTATTTGGGTAGAGCTCAAGCAAGACATTTAAAAATCGATCAAATATGTGGTTCAAGTCAAATTCGAGCTTGAGATTATATGAGATCAAATCGGCCTAACTAGGAGCTGAATGGGAGAGATTGGCAAAACTTGTGCCCGAAGTTGAGCCATGCCGTTTCATTCGGATCAAGTGTTGGAGATCAAAACCTGGTACCACATAGTTGCTTTCGATTTACATGAATCCCTCCAAGTCTTTCTAAAATCTCCCCCTTGATCCTACCAACTTTTTATTTGTTTATTTATTTATTCAACATAGTTTCCTATGTGTGAAACTGTGAAAATAGTTTGTTAGGTTCCTATGCCTAGCAAGAGTTGACTTCTTAACATGGGTAATTGAGTCATTACCAAAAAAAAAAAAAATAAACTTAGTTAACCATGTCTAGAAAAATCAAATTAGGCAATACAGTAAAAAATGTGACTGAAATTCTTGAACTCCCTCATCACTTATATAAATTTATGATTCTCTCTTCTTTTTTTTTTGTATTATTCTTAACTATATGTATAAATTTGGATCCCTAAACTCACCAATCACAGCTCAGGTCCACTATCTAAAAATTGAAAAGTGGCCCCCTCAAGTTTTTTTTTTTTAAATAAAATTTATTAATTCAGGGAAATCTATAGTTGATGCCTTGACGGACAAGTAAGAAGCACGTGAGTGGACGTATGAATTGGGAAAAAAAAACCACGTAATAACATGCATGGCATTACATCTAAAACAGAAAAGTGAAAAAAAAAACTACTTTTTGCCAGAAAATAGAAAGATGGAATTGATTTTAGTCACTTACTTATATACACACATATATAAATATATATAAACAACCCCAACATAAAAGGTAGTGGGGTAAGGACGCGTAAGTTTCAGGAGTGAGTTTTGACTCCCACGCCCTACAAGAGGCAATGTAAAAGTCTGAGAGTGAGTGTAGAGTAGAAATATAGTAGAACTGATAAAAAAAAAAAAAACCCCAACATAAAAAGGATGCTATCAAGGACGACATTAATTGGGGGTCATTGTCCAATGTGGCCTCTAGCTAATTTCTTAGGGTTTGTGCTCAAAACATTGCATAGATAAAATGTCATGGTGGGTGACCCCATGTTCCCCAACCATCCAAATTGGGCACATGCAAATCGACTAGAACCACACAATGTACATGCAAATGGGTTCATCACCAAAGCCATCTTGGCACTCAAAAATACCAAAATTATTTTTGAGATTATTATTCAATTTATATTTTATTTTATTTTATTGCCTTTGTGTGAGTTCTCTTCTCCCATGGGTTAGTGGATTAGGCCTTATCTTCTCCGATTGCCAAGCTGGGTTTTTGCCAATTGTTGGGATAATGACTATCCATCAACCAAGCCATGTGAGAAACCATGTGCTTGTTGTATGCTCCCTTGGCTACAATCAATCACATCACTCCCTCTCTGTTTTCTACTTCGCTTCCGAAGGTTCCTTCCTTGTCTCCATCTATTTATGCACTTTTAATTCACCATTTGCAGCGTTCCCTTGAGGTACTACGAACGTACCTGCTTCTTTCTGTGCAACTAAATTAATATGGGATGCCATCATATTTTAATTAAAAGATTAAACACGACATTTCGCATTGACTTCTCAACTCAATTGAAACATTGTTACAGCAGTTAATGGTCCCTGGGGTACCATAAAATTGCTCTCAATAAAGGACATGGAAAAGATCTAGCTTTTTCAAATTTAAATTGATCGTCATGCAAGGTTTTCCTAATGTGCCCCGAGACATTGTTCTGTGGTGGAGGTGACATATTCGTGGCACCAAGACTTTTGATGTGGCAAATGGGTATCGCCTTTTGTGGGAACGCGTTTCGAAAGACATGTGCCGCAGTGGAAAAACAAGTTTACTTCTATTTGAGGTACGGAAAATGGATCATCACATGGATGTCTAGGCAGAAATAACAGGTACATAATACTTTGGCTAATCGATTGTGGGTGTTTTCCATATGGTGGAGGCGGTGGTTGGCGTTAGGAAAGTCCCCGCTGTTTCCCATTAAGAAAAGACAGTCCAATGCCACGTACCACTAATTAAAGAGGATTTCGACAACTTTCATTTGAACCAAAAAGAAAAGAAAAAGAAGTTTCAGTTTCAGACGGCAAATTTCGAAATTCTCTGACACTTGAAATTGATTCCTTATGAACGGTGGTGCGGACGAGTGGAAAGGAACTTGTGGAATGAAGGGACTTTTGATAAAAGCTCATTATGGAAATCATAATTAGCTGAAGAATTATGAGGGAAATAAAAGGATATCTGTTTTATTTAAAATTGTTTAGTAATTTGCCCACGTAAAAGACCGCCACCCTTCGTATATTTAGTTTCTAAAATTTCTAAAATATCATTAATGATAAACCAAATCTGTATTTGCTCCATTAAATTTATAGTTACTACTTCCAATTTTAAACAGATATATGCTTTTTTTCTCCATATTTTTTTTACCACCATTTTTTACCTTAATATTAAATCGGTTTGTTTCACAAAAATATCACGTTTCCAAAAAATATTTTCTAGAAGTCATTTTCCAAAAAATAAGTATATTTTCTGGTCCATTTTTTTTCGGCTAAAACTTGACATTTGAGTGGAAAATATTTTTAATTGTTTGTTATCTAATTTGATTTTTGGGAAAAATTACCCAAAAAATTTAATTTAAATTTATATGTATATTAAAAAAAGCTGATTTTTAATTATTTTTTTTTAATTTTTTTTTTTTTTTTTTTTTTTTTTTTTTCCTTTTTTTCTTTTTCCTCCTTCCTCCGCCATCATGTGCCTCGACGTGGCTAGTTGCCCGGCGGCCGACCAAAACCCAATCACCAAATTTTGCAAGCTCGAGGCTCGGTTGATCTAGGCAAGCAGCATCCTTTCACTTGGATTGGCTGAGCCTCGAGCTCACTAACCTTGGTGGGCTTTGGTGGGCTTGGGCTTGCTTGGATTGGCCAAGTTGTGAGCTTGCTGACTCGATCCAAGATAGCCAAAGCTCTACCGAGGTCGGCGAGCTTGCAACTTGCTAGATTTTGGCGAGCTCAAGCCTCGCCCTTATCGAATCTAGCCTTGGGTAAGGTTGGGCTATGGCCAATCATCGATTACTATCGTGGTCGGTAGCTAAGCAAGAGGAAAAAGAAAAAGAATTAAAAACCCAATTTTAAAAAGAAAAAAAAAAAGAAAACATAAAAATAAAGAAGAAGAGGGAAAATAAAGAAAATAAAAAATAATTCATATTGAAAAAAAGAAAAAAAAAAAGGAAGAGGAGGAGGAGGAAGTGAGGGCTTATAAGGGTGTGAGATAAAGAAATCAAGTGAGGAAAATGTTTTTCACTTTTCAAAAATGTAAAACATTTCCCCTTAGTTTAGAAGACATTTTTTCTTTCATGAAAAATATTTTCTCCAAGCAATTCATTTTCAGTGAAACTAACACCGGAAAATTCAAAAAATGTTTTATTGGAAGTTATTTTCCGTGAAATGAACGGAAGCCTTAGTATATTTTCATTGATGAACCTTAGACAATTCTTGCCTTATTCTTGTTTAGGACATTTATACGTACTTTGCACATAAGGAGGAAGTTAGTCTGTTAGATCATCACCGAAAACGTTCCCGCATACGAGACATTATTATTGAAAAAAAAAAAGCGTAGAGAAAATATTGCGCATGAGCACAACAACAACTTGAAGTATCTAACGAAGCTATGAACCTTAATAAGCCCAAGAGCCTGTACCTTGTATATCCTATCTTAGTCCAGTTGAACATACGATAAGGATATAACTAAAGAGGGCCCAAAACAAAAGTAACTCAAGTAACATGGATCTTGGGTTTATTATGGTTCCTGGCTTCGTTAGAATGGGCCATTCCACTTGGAAAAGGGCCAACCTTAGAATAAAAAGAGAACAGAAAGGAAGAAATTTGCTGCCTTTCTCTAGACATGTATCCACTATATTTTCCAGAATCTACATCTCATATCAAATTAAATCTGTTGTTCAGAATTGTCTATTTTCTTAAAAAATATGTCAAATTAGTACTTCAACAACAATCTTCCACACGATGGGGAGAATGCGTAGACAATAGACTATTGACTCGACTTAATTGCGAAGGGGCGAGGTTTGGCTGCTGTCGAACAATAACATTGGCATTGTTGTCTAAGGCATGGCGGACTAAATAACGAGCCGACGAAAGTTGCTTTCTTTTTGCCAATGGAAACGCAAGTTGTTGGCCCTAATCAATAACAATTATTTGAACAACGCGTTTAGATTGTTGTCGCGACCTTCCCGAATTTTTTTGAGGTGTGAATTATTCGAAAAGGTTAATGGATTACTAAGTCCGAAGACTTGACATGGACCCTACCAAGTCTTACAAATCGCGACTTGATAGAAATTAATTCATTTAAACATGTAATTTTTAATTTGGAGCCGCCACTAACCAATTAGAGCTGGTTAGAAACCCAAGTAAAGTATGGGAGAATACTTTACTATTGCGAACCAAAGATTCAATAGGTCCGGGGACATGATTACGCTAGATTAGTTTAACGCTTTTTCGATACCTTTTATTTTTATTTTAAAAAATATTTTGCAAGCAATGTGGATTAATTTAAACCTAAGCTACTAACATACAAATGGTGGTCATGCGAGTGCGCAATCAATAAAATAACATTCAATAAAAAATGCTAATAAAAATGCATGCCCTAAACATGATTTTTAAATGACATGACACCTATTTTTTTTAAATGTTAATTATATGTAATCTTAATTTAACTTAATATGCATATGCTATATAATATGAGATGTATGACGTGATAATTCTATATGCATGAATTTATTTTAATGACATGCGAGATGCAATTCATATGGTATGACTTAAACTTGTCACTATATGTATGCAATCTAATTTATATAATCCTAAATATGCATGTGCTAGATGATATGGGATGAATTATATGGTATTTTTACATGCATGCTTTTTTATGATTTTTTTAAGACGATTCATTAATTTTTTAATGCATATATGCAACCTATGCTAAGTAATGATGATATGAAATGAGATTAATTATGAATTAACCTATTAATTAATTAGACTAAACTAAAGTGAATGATATTCTAATTTATTTTAAGAATCAATTTAATTTAAACTATATCTTATCTTAAAAGCTATATAAAAAATCAAGACATGCCAACATTATTTAAAATTAGTCCTAGCAAAAATCACTCATCTGAAAGTATAATCTAAAACTTATAATCCTATAAATGCAATTCTAATTTACTAACCCTAAAAATACAGTCCTAATTTACTAAACCTAAATGCTCTAATGCAATATTTAGATTTTATGTACTTTTTTTGATTTTTTTGATTTTTTAAAATCTTTCCAAACAAGTAATTATTTTATAAAAAGAAGATAAGAATTAAAATAACTGAAAAAATAATCCGTTGTCTCACGGATTAAATTAAAAATTATTTTAACTCTACAACAATTTAACAATTGAAATGATATCAAAATTTCTAAAAAATTAAAGTAATTAAAAAAAATGACCCGACGTTTTACGGGTCAAATTAATAATTACCATAATTTGGGATAAAACACCCACAGTTAATGCCTATGAGATTTATAAGAGAAAAGCACATCTCAATATTCTAAATTGAACAATAATAACAAAATAAATAAAATAAGATAAAAGTTAGTGAAAAGTAAGGAAAAAAAAAAAAAAAACAAGCTACCTAAGGCTTGGAAAAATGGGAGCAGCGACAGTGATGGTGCAGCAAGGACAACAGTAGGTCGTGCTGTGCGTTCGTTGGTTGCAGGGGACGTCGGTGAGCAGAGCAGCAAGGGCAAGCAGGACCAGCTTTTGTGGCGTCTGTGACGCGGAGCGGCGCGGCGGTCGCGGCTGGCTTCGGGGCGGCGAGCGGCGCGGGTCGGCAAGACGTCGGGGAAGTGAGATCGATGCTCCGGTGCTGTAGATCGGGCTCCGAGCGGTTGCGGGGACTGAGCAGAAAACGGTGATGGCGCGGTGCGGTGCAAGCTGTCGGAGCGGGGCTCAGGCGCGGCGGGCTTCGGCCACCGAGCGAGCAGTCGCAGATCACCGGTGTGAGGCGTCGAGTTGTGAGGTTGAAGCCGGGATGGGTTACGGCTCAGAGCAACACCAGATCGTTGAGAGCAACAGAGGATTCACAGGTGTTGCAAACGGAGCCGCGGGAGCAGACAGGCTGCGGCGTCAATTGATCGGGGCGGATCAACAGTGGCTTCGCGAATAGGGACACTGCGGGGGCTTCGGCTCGGCGTCCGGGGAGCACAGACAGCAGCAGCAGAGGCACGTCGAGGCAGGAGCAGCTTCGCCAGTTGCTGGCAGATCGGCGGTGGTGGAGCTTCAGAGCGGGCCCAACGGCGTAGTGGCTATGGCGTCTCGGCGGGGAGCGGCTGCAGTGCTGGTGTTCGGACGAGAGTGGCGTCGGCAGCAGGGCGGCTAACTGATGAGCGGCAAAGCAGAACCGGCGAGTGTGAGGGAGACGATGAACAGTAAACGTCCCCTCACCTTTGCCTTTTACTTTTACCTTTTCTCCTCTCTCTCTCTCTCTCTCTCACGTCACTCTCCCTCTGACCCCTGTGTACTCTGTAAGAGACTTTCACTTTTCTCCCGGAAGAGAAATTCTTTTTGTTTCCCTTTTCTCTCCTTTCCACTTTTCTATTTTTTCCCCCTTTCGACGAAAGACGAAGAGAAAGAAGAGAAAGATGAAGAGAAGCCCACTATTTATAAAGTGAAAATTCGAATTCGTTTTGCTGGTGGAGATTTTCGCTCGACCTCTCAACAGCAAAGTGGCTCTAAAATCCCACAGTTGAGTTTTTGAATTCAAAATTAAAAAAAAAAAATCATTTAATTAAAGATTATCTTCTATTCCTAAAAATTAAATTTAAATAAGTGTCAACAATTGTGTTTAGCTAGATGAGCCTACCTAGCCATTTAGATTTGAACTACTTTAAAAGTTTCTCATTAGTACAGTTACTCTAAAGTATAGGGATAATTGTCTAAAAAATACTTAACCCATTGTATGACATGACAGCTAATGTAATTCTACACCTTTCAATTGTGCAATCTAATTTTAAATATTTTATTAAATATTTTTTTTCTTTAACACAAGGGGAGTGGGGATGCAAGCTCTTGGGCAAGGGCCGCAAAGCCGTCGCCTATAGCGAGGATCACAACCCTTGTCAATTGTTAGGGATAAGCATAGTTCTAGAGTAAAATCAAGAAAATGAGAATTAGTATGATTCTAAGTTCTAATGAGATTAGGTATGGTTCCCAATTTCATATTTTTTGGAACTTATACCATATGTGGTTCGATTCTTATTTTCCAGGTAAGAACTGAATCGGAATCTACGAAATCCTAAAATAGAATAATTTGTATCCAAACTCCACTCCAGCCGCTAGAATCCAGACTCCAGCTTTCAGCATGTGCTCCTCCCACTACAGTCCACACCTCCTAATCAGGGGTACCTGCATTCGAAGGTTCAGACCATATGTCAATATTTCCAAAGGCTCGTTCGCTCTTTTCCCTTTTCTTCTAGCAATCTTCGTGCCATCGCTTGGTTTTAGCAGGCTTGCATTCCTCACTTTTGTTTCGTGCATCCTGATCCCGTTTGCCACATGCTGTGATGATTAAACATGATTCTTAGATTGGTTACTGGCTAGTGCTCACCATGACTCTTATACTTTGGCAACTGCTTGTTGATTCCTAAACATTATGGATAAGTGCATGGAAAGTTTTAAAATTTATCATGAAAGTTAAAACTTTCAAAAAATACAATCAAGTAGTAAAACTTTTTAGGAATATGCAATCAAGTTCTAAAACTTTTAAAATGTGTGATTAAGTATTAAATCTTATCAGGAAAGTGCAATCGAAAACTAAACTTTCAAAAGTGTAATAAATGACTAAAACTAATCACGAAAGTGTAATTTAGTCATAAATTTTTTAAAAAGCACAATCGACGAAATGATTTGATAGGATCAATTTGATAAGTTTTAGGACTCGATTGTATTTTCCTAATAAATTTTAGAACGTGATTACATTTTTTGAAAGTTTTAGGACTTCTAATAACATTACGTATGGGGATTTGGTCTTTGCTAGAGATAGGGACATCTGGATTCTTTTGTTCCTTATAACCAAACAAGATCCCGATGCACCATACCTGAAGTGACCTGATTGTGGCTCTTAGGTTAGTCTTTAAAGCATTAGGTGTCTGGTTTTTGCCTTTTGAGACTTTGCCTAACATGACATGCTCAGTACTCTTGAAGAGACAAAGTAATTTCCTAAACTACACACCATAAAAGTGGCAATTAGTTTGTTCCTTGAGCAATCTGTCATATTCCAGGTAAAGTTCTGGGCATGTGCATAGATGTCATTTTATTCTAGATTATGTACCAACACAAACTAGGCCTTGAATAATCTTTTGACCTTGTTTTGAACTTGTTATTATTTATTTTATTTTATGTACTCATCTTTTATGGATTATTGTTATTTAAAAATGAGAAATTTTCATTTTTGTTGTTGCTTTCACTTTCATTTTGCTTCTTTAAAAAAAAGTTGAAATTAGCCAATTCCCCAATAGATATTAGAATCAATCTTGTAACAAGATAGATTTCATGTTTCATTATATGCAGAGTAGATTTCAGGTTAAGAAAAATGGAGAATCAATTCCAATAAGTGTTTCGAGTTCTAGATAAACTTGGGACCGCTCATTTCTATTTGCACCAGGCAAGGGCTTTATGACTCTCTCTCATGTGACACTCGGGTTTTCACTCGATGGAATTGCGAGCCTCGAGCGATTAGCAGTCATTTGCCATGGCACCAAACTCGTCACTGGACCACGTCATCCAGGTCACCACCGTGTCTTGCCAACTATGCCTGTCCGCCACCAACAGCAATCGGTGGGAGAAGAAACGCCGAAGAACCAAGCACCGTGCCATTCCCTAACCCCTACCGATTCTCTAAAATGGGCGACATGCCACCAGCCGGTAAAAACTTCTGTCCTGAGTCAACAAACGTGGCTGCAAGAGAAGCTGACCAGCAATGCCACCAACCCCCGCGTTCCCTCCCTTTTCGCTGCCAAGTATGCAGGTCAAACGGTGGAGGCATTGGGGAGACCAGGAAATAAAAACAGTAGCGGCATTCCCCTCTCCTTCCTCCATTTTGGCCCGTTTGGTTCGAAAGCCCTTGAAGAAAATATTTGGTGTTTGGCAATCATTTTCGAAAACTATTTGGCTAAATGTCAGCATTCCCGATGCTAAAAGCCCAATGCTGGGGAGGACCGGTTTTGAGCATTGGACATGTTGGGATATAATACGCGGAAACGACAAGATCTTACAAATTACGTCAACGCAAAATCGCCAGAAAAATAAACAAGAAAATTAGGACACTAGAAATTTACGTGGTTCGATTCGAATATCAGTATCTACGTCCACGGGGAGAACCGGTAATAAATAATCCACTAAAATCGGAGAATCAAAGTTTACAATCGCTCAAGTGTTTCCCGTACCTAGATTTAACCAAAAATTCAAAGTATTTATAAATAAACAACTCCAAGGGTATAAACTCACGGCACTAAAATACCATGTGTTCAAGTCGCACGCCAAAAAGAAATCTCCAGCTTCTCTTCAGCAGATGTGCAGCTTCTTACTGCTTCGCGCGGCTCCTGGATCCTTGCGGCTACGTAGGTTTTCTTTCGGCCGTAAAACGCACGAAGAGAAGACCTTTCCCTTTTATACGTGTGGGCCCAAGGTCAAACTTTGACCTGGGCCCACCATAATTGGTATTTCACGCAGCCGAGGCTCTACGTGCAGGGGGACTTCACACCAAAAAGAGTTTTGGTGTGATTTGCCTTCTTCAGCGCGTGGACTTCATCTGCACGCCTTTCAATTCCGCAGGCTTCCGCAAGAAGAAATTTTCCTTCAATTTATATTTTATTTTATATTTCTTCTTTTTCAGCAAAAAAACTCAAGACATAATTTTAACAGGCCATTTCGGAAATGCCCGTTCACTATTCATCGACTACTGTTCATTTTCTTCCTCCTTCTTCTCTGTTCGTCGACTATTGTTCTTCGTCTTCCCCGCCGGCCGAGAGTTCGGCTTCTCCGGCCACCGCTACATGGGGTCCTGTGTTTCCGGTGACCACCGCCCCAGGTGGTGGGACCCGCGACCCAGGCGATGTTGCCTGGGTCAGGCGAACCCAGTCGGTCGCACAGCGTGCGACCCAGGCAAGCATCGCTTGGGTTCGCCACGTGACGTCAGGCGGCCGCGCGACCTCAGGCGACGTCGCCTAGGTTCGCGCGACCTAGGTGACGCTTGCCTAGGTTGCGCAGACCCAGATCTGGTCGCCGGCAAGGCCTAGGCAGCGCCGCCTGAGGTCGCGTGACCTCAGGCAACCTGGCCGGCAGCCAGATCTAGGTTCCCTAAACCTTGGCCAGCCTTGTTGTCGGCTAGATCTAATTGCCGGTGGTTGGCCCACCGTTGATCGGAGTTTTGATGGATTTTTTTTTAAATAATAAAAACCCTTTGAAAATGTTGGATTTACCAAATGGTATTTACATCAAAGTCACTTTCTAATACCCAATTTGCCAAACGTCCAAGCATTCCCAAAAACTCATTTACCCCAAAGATATTTGCATTTTGCCAAAGGCATTCCCCCAAAACCGAATCAAATGGGCCATTTCTACCTCTGAGCTCTCTCTCTCTCTCTCTCTCTCTCGGTGTTTTTCTTATTTTGCGCACGACAACACCATCCTGACGATCAACCTCACCGGCGACGCGTCTCGTCCAATGACCGCTCACGCCGCCTCATCATCCCGCATTGCCGCCTCAACATGACTCAGACCACTAGAAAACAGCTTGCAACCGGGACTTCCAAGACCTCGCCAAGCCACGTTGACACTCAACTCGGACTTGAGGCAAGTGAATTACAGCCCGTTTACGCTACATATGTTAATGTTTATACTTTAAGATCAACTTCCTCAAATTGTAGTCGCCTGGTTGTTTGCTTATTGAGCTTTGCCCTCACTCGTGATTGATCATTATTTCTCATATCAATAGTATTTGGGAAGATCAAGCCAAGATTTTGAACGCTTTATGCATGGGAGACAGATGATATAGTACCTGTGTAGTATACGGGTCGAGACAATGCAACTACTAAGGTTTTTGGGTGTGGTATGTAGTAGTGGTATCTTTTTGCTTGGTCCTCTAGTATGACTTGACCTTATCATCTAAAATATACATAAATAAAAAATGAAATGAGAATGCATGATTTGCATTTTCGCGTGTTCTTTTGAACTTTTATATGTCATCGGTGTTCTTTAATTGTATATACTTCTGCATACTTAAAAAATGAAAAGATTTTACTAATTACATTAACCATGACGTACTAGGGGCATCACATCCCACTCAAGGGCCAACAAGGGTTGCTAGCCCTTGCCTAGTGATTGATGGTGCCATCAGCCTTGTGTAAAAAGAAGAAAAATAAGAAGGTAAAAAACAAAAGACAAAAAAAAAAAAAATATCAATAGAAATTTGGATAATTCAAAAAATAATATAAAATTATTCACACTAATATCAAATATCAATTATGTCACATAGAATACTCAATATTTATGCTAGAGGTTTCCGCCCAAAATTGGCCAAAAAGAGGTCTGTTATTTTGATCGCATAGGTTATGTTACAAAGCGTCATAGGAAATAACGGAATAACTTTCAAAAGAGATGACATTGACATCCCACTATTATATAAAGCAAAAGCGATTTTGGTCAATAAAATATGTCCAATCAAAGAAGTAACGTTGTACCATATGAAACTCCCACATTAAATATTAAAAACATTTTCCCATCGATTTCGTCATTCTCTACGTCATTCTTCTCTCCCGTACATGTCCACGCCATGCACGGGCGTTCTTCCAAACATACCAACCGGCCGTGGACACCGCCGTGCCACGCCGGCAAAATAAAAAACACATATTGAGTTCCGTATTTCTAAGATCTTTCTTAAATTGCATTTCAAGAAATGTAGTTAAACGCTATGTGATTAACCCCAAATAGTATAGGTCGGGTTTCATAATTCTAATGTATTCCATTCCTTTCAGTCATCTATAGCTAAAAATTACTAACATGATAATTTATATAAGACATCATTTCAAGGTAAAATTGTCCATGTTAGCATGTTGCGTAAAATAATAAGCAATTTATGATGGCAATTGATCAAAATTCCAAGCAAATGTTCAAGACAATATCAACAAAATAGAAAAGCATAAGACCAAATTGACATTGGTATTGTAATATATTTATGATTGGTTTTGTAATTATTATCTATAATTTTTTAGGGTTAAATTATCAAAATTGATATGCTTATAATAAATTTATCATTTGTTAGTATTTGTTAAATTTTGATATTAAATTGTTGAGTTAAATGATATGGCAATTGATAAGTATATCGATTTGAAAATTTATCCTCTGTTTGTCTATTTATGATTTTTCGTAACTTTAATTCGATTTAATGAAAATATCACAAATGCATTAATTTTGGATTTTTGGATAAATTTGTTATGAGCATATCGTATTTGAGATTTTTAGTGATCAAAAAATTAATTTAATGTAATTATTAGGATACATCAATTAATGGTTTTTGGTGGAATTGATATTTTTCCAAAGAAGGCCGCCTAAATTCGTCGTTTTCCCACTCGAAAAATCAAATTCACGTCGCTTTCTCCTTGGACTTTGGACGAAATGCATCATCGTGTCTTGTTTAACAAACAAGGAAAAGTGGAAATCTAAAATAATAAATGAGAAAAGAAAACATCATTTTCCGAAAGACCGGCCGCAGTTGTTCTTTTACTCCAGAAGAGTACCGAGGCGAGAAAGCTCTTGTTAGATTCTTTGCTTCGCACGTGCGAACGCCACCACGCGCCACCTCGACGCTCACCACTCGCGTACTCGCCGCCGCCCATCTGCCGTCCTAGGATTCTCCTCCCGATCGCGGACGCGCACGTGCGTCGCTTCAGACGGCGGAGCGCGAGCACGTGGACGCCACGCGCCGCCGCCAGCTCCGCGCATCGTTTCTTCCGCTTCCCCCCCCCCCCGCGTTCGCCCCCTCGCGAGTATAAAAATTCTCCTCCGCATCTCCGTCGTCTCGAGTCACTCTCTCTCTCTCTCTCTCTCTCTCTAGAGCCGTCGCCCTGTTGGATTCGCTCTCGCCGGAGCTCGCCGGAAGGGGGGAGGGGAACGCGCCCGATCGGCCGGTCGGATGGTGGCCGGGGAGGGGAAGATGCAGTACAAGAACCTGGGGCGGTCGGGGCTGAAGGTGAGCCAGCTCTCGTACGGGGCGTGGGTCAGCTTCGGGAACCAGCTGGACGTGAAGGAGGCCAAGTCCCTCCTGCAGTGCTGCCGCGACCATGGCGTCAACTTCTTCGACAACGCCGAGGTGTACGCCAACGGCCGCGCCGAGGAGATCATGGGCCAGGCCATCCGGGAGCTCGGCTGGAAGCGGTCCGACATCGTCGTCTCCACCAAGATCTTCTGGGGCGGCCCCGGCCCCAACGACAAGGGCCTGTCCCGGAAGCACATCGTCGAGGGCACCAAGGCCTCGCTCAAGCGCCTCGACATGGACTACGTCGATGTGATTTACTGCCACAGGTGCGTGCTTTGCCTGCCTTGGTGCTTCGATTTTGATCGGTCGATTGCGTTTCGGCTTTCGATTGCCCTGCATTTCGTGGTCTGACGCAGTTGACAGGACTGATCCGTCTGTCGGTCTCTGTCGTAGTTTCATTAGTTGATCTCCTGGCGCTGGTAGTGGTAAAGTTAAGTTTTTTGCTTCATTAGAGCTGCATGTGGGATGAATTTTTGCTCATTCTGTTGTCTTTTGCTTGAAAGGTGAGGAATGTGGTTTTGTTTAGGTTGAATCTTATAGTTTATAGAGGCGTTCGGTTCCTCTCATCTGAATATGTTGATCTTTCGATGGTTTTTGGTTGGGTTTTGATCTTGCATTTTGGTTGCTTGACTTTATTGTTCTCCTGATAGAGATAGAATTTATTGTTTAGTTTATAGAATTCACATTTTGGTGGTGGTGAGTGGTTTTTCACGTGAATGGGTTTTAATTGCAGGCCGGATTCTTCTACCCCCATTGAAGAGACGGTTAGAGCAATGAACTATGTCATTGACAAAGGCTGGGCCTTTTACTGGGGAACTAGTGAATGGTCGGCGCAGCAGATTACTGAAGCTTGGGGGACTGCACAGAGGTTGGATATGGTGGGGCCGATTGTTGAGCAGCCAGAGTACAACTTGTTCTCTAGGCATAAGGTGAGTGTTCTTGGCACACGGTGAATCTTGTGATGCTGTTTGCTTGTTTGAACATGAGGTCTGTGTTTCAATCTCACTGGGCATGTTTCCATTAGGATCATGATTAAGTTTGATTCTGCTTTTGATTGTTAGTATGACATTGTTGTGCTTTGATACCTGACTTCCCTTTGCTCTGAATGCTTAGCACAATGTGAGAAACTAGAACTCTTGGCATCTTCAACTGCAGAGATTGTTAAGTTTGTGGTTGTCTTTTTTTTTCCCTTGTAGTTTTAATTTGTTAGCTTGATATTGGTAATGGCAGTGGGACACCATTTTACCCACTTTGACAACAGCTTTCTGTGCGGTTGCAGTAATCGAAGCTCTGTGGATGCCTTTTCTTATTCCCAGTTGTGACAAGTCATGATCTGTCCGTTGCCTTGAATTAGTTATGGTTGACGTTGCTCTGATGCTGTCAATGGGCACCATTTTGTTTATAAATTGCATGGAAGTGAGGCATGATCATTATGACCGGGTCATTTTATTCAATTTAAGTGAAAGGAATAATTAGCAGGTTAAGATCATCAGGTTTACTGAGCTGATATGGGTCATTTGCTCAATGCATAGTCCTCTGTAACCTCATGCTGGTTTTGTTAATTATTCTCATGTAATAGTTAAGAGATATGTTGTATGAGTTCGTTTAATCCTTCCATGTCATGTATTTGTGGCACATTTGCAGCCTAAGATGAATTTTCTTGTCTTGAATCAAGTGTTAGATATTGACATTTGTATAATAGTTTTAGGATGGTCTAGCAACAGTGTATACTTTGTCTATTTTATTGATCTGTGAATGGGAGGCTCCCCTGTGGTGTTCACAAATAAATTTATTTGCGAAGCTTGCAAAAATAAAATAACAAAAGATTGGTAGTCTGCTGGATCGGCTTATGTCAACAACAGAAAAATGGTTTTCCATCTTAGCATAAGAAGAATTGGATGGCAATGTCAAATGGGGACTTCTGTGCAGTTCTGGCTAAGGAAATGGCTCCAAATTGAGTTTGATATTGTGCTTTGGAAATTTCACATATGAAAGTACTGGAAAGGACACATTTGTATCGGTTGTCTTGGTCTGATTTATAATCTGAATACTGGATGCAGGTCGAGTCTGAATTTCTACCCCTCTATACCAACTATGGCTTGGGTCTGACTACATGGAGTCCACTTTCTTCTGGAGTGCTCACTGGGAAATACAACAAGGGAAACATACCTCCTGATAGCCGCTTTGCTCTGGAAAACTATAAAGTAAGTTTCTTTGAAATACAATTCTGATTATCGATATCTCCTTCAAAATGGGCTGGCTAATTAAGATTTGTATGGGTCCTGGAAACTATAGAGTGGAATGATCCATTTCAGGTGTTCTTCCTGACTAACTTCTGCATTGATGTTCCCCTGCCCCAGGAACAATGTACAACTCCGTGCCCTCAATCCTTATGTTGTTTGATTAGATAAATCTTTCATCCATCACTGTGCTAGCGTAGCCTTGATAGGATAAAGGAGAAAATGATTTTGGCCTTCGATGTACTCTGCTTTGAATATATGATATTTTGGATGAGCCTTCTTGTTACTTTCTTTTAAGTGACCGATTATTAGATATGGTATGTTCCTGGTCCTCATTGACTTACAAACCATTCAACTTGGGAAAGAGATCGATAATGTGTTTTGTGAATGGTCATTGCTTCAGTTTTGTTTATGAGAAACTATAGGCTCATGGTATGAGGGTCAGCAATTTATAAGCTTATTGTGCTATTTTAAAACTTCCCGTGGTTTAAAAAATGTTTTTAGTTCTGCTTTCATTTATTCCTGTTTATTTTTATAAGAGATGCAGTATATCTGTAATTCCTTACTGTTTAAGATGATATTTATGGGAAATATACTGAACTGATAGATGCTGACCTTACAAGACCCTATTGGCCCCAAAAAAATGTGGTAATTGTTTATTCTGTACAATCATGGAAGACACGTGGCCCTTGCTTATCTTTTAAGACAATGCATGTTATATATTTGATCTCCCCGGTGTTAGTCTAAATTTTAACTTTTCACCCTTCCAGTATGTTTGTTTGATGAATGCTTCACTTTAAGACAACATGAGAATTAATGCTTCTTTTTCTCTTAGAATCTTGCTACTCGTTCCTTGGTTGATGATGTGCTGAAGAAGGTCAATGGACTGAAACCAATTGCGGATGAACTTGGGGTGCCATTAGCTCAGCTTGCTATTGCATGGTGTGCTGCAAATCCTAACGTCTCATCTGTTATTACTGGTGCAACCAAGGAGTCCCAGGTTGGTTTTCAAATGCAAAGATCTCTGAGTAAACTCATTTAGCATTTAATCTTGGTATGGTTACTTTTAGGTATTTGGAACTTGTTTGTAGCTTTATAATCTCATGTAGCATCCAATTAGCTTATTACTATCATCTCTCATTGAGGTTGATGGTGGCGTTATGAATTTAAGGCATTAATTTTATTTGCCATGATTGGTGTTCCCTGGATTCTTCAGGGTGTTACAGGATATATCGTGGAATCAAGTTAGGGTATTACATTCGTATTCCACCGTGCATTGTTTTAAATTGAGCAAACCAGGCAACTTTTGCACATTGCAATCGTTAGACTTCCATCAATCATCAGGAGCGGCTGATGTGCATAACTTTTCTCGGCTATGTGTAGGTTGGGGTACGTTGGGGTTTGTATGTGGAATCTAAAAAAGGTTTACTATAAGAATGACACGAGAACGAGGAACATAATTAGCAATGGACACGAATGTTATTGGAAGTGAAAAAAATGGAAGATAACAATATTATATTGAACTGAGGATTATCCCCAGAAGTTGACTCATCATGAAAATTGTCCATATGTGGTGTTCAATAGCAGTTAGGGCTGAGCTCTTCCTTTGAGGCATTAGCTAATAGTAAGAACTCCAAGGTACTTCTTTGTGAAAGTAGATGCAATAAACTGAAGAACTGCTGAACTTTTCTGCCAAAATTTATGGAATCCAAAGCCTCCATCTTGTGAAAGGAATCCTGAGTTCTCATGGAGGTTGCTCAGGTTAGAAATATAGTCAATTAAGTGGAGGAAAGACCGATAAGAAGGTAGTTCTTGCTGCCCTTAAAAAATGTTACATGAATAGGTCAGTCCAGAATAGTTACTATCTGCACAATTATCCATCGTCAATAAAGTTCCTCCAAAAGGAGCCCCTATAAAGTTGAACTACGATATGATCTGTGAATTTTTCTCTATCTGAGTAGATTGAGTACTTTGGATATCCTGACAAATATGTTTTTTGAAGATAGTACGTTCAATTTTTGGGCAAAGGCAATTTTCTGATGGGGCCATCACTGTGAGGCTGCTTTAGATCTGTGCATTTAGTATATATTGTGAAACAGACTGAACTTTGAACAGTATAATTCAATCATAGTCTTCCTGATTGCTTCCCTTAGAAAACTCAGAAGTCATCATATATGCTTCACATGGTTATTGATGCGGCCTGTGTTATTGCAGATTCAAGAGAACATGAAGGCCATTGATGTCATCCCCTTACTGACTCCTGCTGTGATGGAAAAGATTGACGCTGTTGTTCAAAGTAAGCCAAAGCGTCCCGATTCATTTAGGTAGACGATGGATATCCCATCCGATATCTGCCTGTGTGCAGCCAACTCAATTGTTTGGGCAAGCTTAGTGCCGATTCCATCTCCATATGGAGCATTTTGTGCGTAGTTTTACTCTGCACCGTGGTTATGGTGTATTTGGGCCTGGGTGTGGTGTTCTTTTCATTTGAGGGAGCGTGAGGTTTGGTTGGTGGTGGACATGTTTACATCATTGAGCAAACATGGAACTATTGACCATGTTGGGTTGTTATAAACGCTTTTATTTCGACTTGGCTATATGAAGCCATGTGGTTCGTTTGCATTTTGTGGCCTGAGTTTGCTTCCTTCTTGAATTAATTGTGTTCATGCTCTCGTACATTTTAGCGTGAAAGGGTTGCAGGTAACACATAACTGTGGAGAATATGCTGTCTTGTTATGTCTGAATAAGCTCTCTCTGTAGAGTGCACCTTTATTCATTTCGACACATATCCACGTCAGTTTTGTGGGACTTCAAGCACCACATTAGATGGTTCTTAAAGACATGAAATACAGCAAGCGGAGCGCGGTGTCGGTATGATCTTTTAGCCCAAATACCTTTATGGATATAACTTACCTGATCCTTTTCTACTCCATCAACTTGATTATGCACCCATTTCCTGTTTAATTCTTAAATTTCCCTTTAGCACTGCATTACCGGTTCTATTTTTATTTTATTTTTTTTTTTATGTTTGTTTCATTGAAAATTTCATGATAATAAAAATATTTTTCATAAAAACAATTTTAAAGGAAAATACTTAGTGTCATTTGTTTAGTGGTTTAGGAAAAAAAATTCGTTAGTGTTAGTAAGTGCATATTGTTGTCAGCCTATGAAAAACATCAGAAGGTTAGAAAATTATTTTCGAAAATAGTTTTCTTTCGAATAAATGGGCCTTAATTCCAGAAAGATTTAAGTTTTAAACCCTTCAACTTGAAAGGGGAGTGATGATCCTCAGGGAGAATGCCTTTCTTTTCTTACATGAATTCCACCTTATCGAATTCCTTCTTAATGGGGTCCCCGATTATCCTTATGGACCATACGAGAAATGTCCTAGGATTCAAAATTTGGGTGGGTCGCTTTAAATTTAGTTCGGTTACATTCAGTGGTTCGACTTACCTTATATCAATATATTTGTTCTTTGCGGGAGACTTCATTTTGGATCATATAAAGATAGGAAAATGATACAAATTGTCCATAAATTTTTAATGTGATGCCATTTCTAGATTTTTTTGTACATGTTTAATTTAATTGTCTATATGAAAATATTCAATATTGTCCTTCCATTTTAAATATTTTCATGTAAAAAGTTTGGGAATCACATAAAAATAAATTAAAAGTTCGGGAATAACATTGTTCATTAATATAAAGTTCAATCATCATATTGAATAAATTAAAAGTTAAAAGATGACATTAAATATTTAGCCAAAGTTTAAGGATTTCTTTGTGAAATTATCCTTTAAAAATTGGTGGACCACCAAGAAATAAGATTGGTTGCACTTTAGGGGTGTGATGATCCGATCGTGGACACTGAAATTGAAAGCTACGGAGAAACAACGTGATAACAAACCATCTAGAAGTATTTTCAACTACGTTTAATTTAAGTTTTTTTCCATCCTTACCCGTCTTCGTTAATTCTAACGTTTTCTTAACAATGTTTAAAGTATCTTGTGTTGAGAAAGGAATTAAAAAGTTAAGACGTAACTATCTAGAACTCGAAGACAACATAGGGACTCTTGAAGGATGATATGATCACACAAGATCGAGCCATGAATTGCAAAGATAGATATATACATACTGACATGAGGGTGATTCTGTAAGGATCGGGAGAAGCTTGTCCCATCGCGGACATGCGTTCATCGTCAACGTTCATCTTGCAGTTTGGGTCCTGAGGCTATATCCTTCCTCTCTTTCCTACTTTGTTGCCGGACTATTCTGAGACTTGTCTTCTCACAGCCACTCCATTTTACCTCTCTCTCTCTCTCTCTCTCTCTCTCTGCATTACTCATTGAGAATTCCACAATCTCTTTCCCTTCCTCGTCTCTCAGCTTCCAACAGACAATCCTGGGATTCCGAAGGCAAGAATTGCCTTGAACAAGCAAGTAGGTATCATTCTTTGTGCTTTGTATTGCTTTTGCTGATCATTGGTGATGGTTATTTTTTTTGTCCCCATCATTTCAGTTAACACTATACCAATCTTCAGTTCTTATCCCCAGGATCTGACATTCGTGACGTTCCTGAGCATCGGTTTTCCCAACGACCGAGGGTTGACGGCCGTATCATTTCGAAGGTTACCTGCATAGTCTGGTAGCGTGGTTGAGGAAGGATTCACCGGTGTTATTTTGAATCTTGATGAGTGTCGAATGATAAGGGTCAGAGGATGTTTATATGGGTTGAAAAGCAGACGAGGGTCCAGTTGAGACCATGATGAATGAGGCCAGGGAAGATTCAAGCCAGAAAATCAAAATAGGCAGAGCTGACGGGAACTTCGGCGACGTATGTTCTCAGACAGGTGAAGAGTTTTCGGTTGAGTTCTTAAGGGATCGGATGGGCGTCCGGAGAATCCACGTGATGCCGAAAGCGGATCATTTCCTGCCAGAGAGTCCGAGCTTCAATTTTTTGAAGGATCAACATGTGGTTTACGAGGAGGCGAGTGGCCCGCTCCGGCACACCGGAGGGAACTCGTACGCCAATGCGGATTTCGCTAATGTCATGGCTAAACCCATGCCGAGTCCATACATGGAGAGCCCCACTCATTTGGATTATACAGCGAGGCCTCAAGGAGAATACGATTTTCTCGGGCAATGGTCCAATGTATATTACGACGATGCCGCTCATGCTCGAGGCGCCATGGATCCGCCTTATTCCTCGGGGTCGCCTCAGTCGTACTTTCATCAGGGACCAGGAATCATCACGCAGGGCTCTTCCCATTTCAAGATGAAGTTACTTTGTAGCTATGGTGGACGGATTTTTCCGAGGCCTAGCGACGGGAAGCTTCGGTACGTTGGCGGCGAAACCCGCATCATATCCATTAGGAAGAACCTCTCTTGGGAAGAACTCATGAAGAAGACCTCGGCGATCTGCAACCAGCCTCACACCATCAAATATCAACTACCTGGTGAAGATCTCGACGCGCTGATCTCGGTTTGTTCCGACGAGGACCTACAGAATATGATAGAGGAATATCATGAACTCGAAAAAGTCGGTACTTGTCAGAGACTCCGGATATTTCTCGTCCCCCTGACCGAGATAGAGAGCCCGAATTCCTTCGAAGCTAGATTATCAGCTGAGCAGCAGGCCGTTGATTATCAATACGTCATCGCCGTTAATGGGATATTGGATCGGAGCCCACAAAAGAGCGCAAAAGGACAGATTCCGACGAACCAAGTAATGCATCAGGGCACAAAGTCCTCAGACAACAGCCCAAGTTGTCTTAGAGACTCTCCAACGTTCGTTCAGCCTCTAGAAATCCACGATTATAGCCCGAAATACTCGAATTTGGCAAGAACAAGTTCGAATCCTTCCGCTCAATTATTGACAGTGAGACAGATCTCCAACAATCTTCATGACCTTTCTCCCCGGGTGACTCAGGTTCCACCACAGAAGAAGGATTTGACGAATCACAGTCATGTGAATGAGAGCAATAGGCATTTTGTGCTGGACAAGCATCCTAGTGATAAGTCCTACTATCATGACAATGCCAATCATCAAAATCCTACATCTACTCAGCCTCTTCAACTGATCGACTCGCAAATACCGAACTTGTTTGAAGCCGAACATATATATAGACAAAGAGGCACTCATGTTCCCGATCAGAACATTGCAGAAGATTTCGTGCCAGCATCATGCTACGGTCTGTTCGACATCAATTTCAGTAGGCCTATACTCAAGGCAAGGGTGTTCCATTCAGATAAACTCGCAACTCGTCCTGAAGACCCGGCATCTCAGCTTCTGGAATCTCCTGAACTGGATGACCCTCATTACGGATTGATGCACGTGCTATCAGACTCACAGTTGGAAGGACTTTATAGGGGATCAACGCATTCTACAGAGGAAGGAACAATTTCATGTTCATTGAGTTTTTCGACAGAGAAGGTCCCCTTGCTGGCAACTTCAAGCCATTCTTCGCGTGAATGGAAGATGAAGTCACAGGACCTAACTGCTGCAAAATATCAGGAAAGCACATCTGGTTCGTGCTCGAATGAGGAGGCGCGAATGATCAGGGACCAAACAGTACTGGAGTGGCAAGATGACAAAGATTCCAATTCCTTTCAAGAGAAAAAAAATTTAGAGGTGAAATTTGATTGATCAAGTCTTATAACATTGTGAAATTCTATATGAACTTTCTTACTTTCCCAAAATGACATCTGTTTTAGTAGTCATTGTTGACGAGGATTGCGTGAACATGCTACAAGAGCACAAGGCAAGTTCCAACATTGAACTAAACGTTTCCTCAGAGAGCCAAAAATATAGTCTTGCACCTCATGAAGATGCGAAACGAATGGGATGTATTGAATCAGCCTTCAAAGATCAGCATGGACAGAACCCTGTGCGGACTCATGGATCACCTAACCAAGTTCCTGAACTTGTTGTGTCTTCAGTCTCTGTATGTATGACTCCCCCCAAATAAATCACGAAATCAATTCAAATTTCACAAGTATTCTCTATACTTAACATTTTCTCTTTTTCTGACAATTTTCAGCCTAATCATTCTTGCAAAGAGAGAAAATCCCATGAAGAGGGTTTGTTGGACGGCGCTGGAGAAGTCAGCTCTGAGGCAAGATTCAATAAGGGATTGAAACTTGTAAATGTAATGCCTCCTCGCAAAGAAAATCATCGGAACATTGTCCAGCCAATATCGGTGATCGTTGAGGATGTAACTGAGAATATGCCTCTTGACATTCCCATTTCCTCAAGTTCAGTGGCGCATATCCAGGATGACCCTGGTGATAGCATCTCATCCGCTAGAGAAACAGAAGGCGAAAGCATTGCTGCTGATACTGACTATGAGGTACTGCAATTTGATTTGAGTCACTGCTAAACGTCTGATTGAGTATGCTATGATGGTTGTTAAATTTCTCTCGCTTTACATTCTCCAGGATGTGAAAAGCGATGGCCATGATGCAGATGACCCCATATCTGATGCAGTGATAGCTGAAATCGAAGCTGGCATCTACGGTTTGCAGGTTCTAATCTTGGAAAATCGCTCTATTATTCGTGGACTAAAATAAGCAGCACTTACTTTATTATGCTAAACCTTAAAGGATGTTGATGTCATATCTACCACGATGGACTTCCAAACTTTTTCGTTGACGTTTGCCCTGTGAAACTATTCGATTCTCTCTCATTTTATACTTGCTTTAGCATGGAAACTATATTCCTACGATTAAATGCTGTGTGTTTTGTCGTAGATCATAAAGAACACCGACCTGGAAGAACTACAAGAATTAGGATCCGGCACATTCGGGACGGTTTATCACGGCAAATGGAGAGGGACAGATGTTGCCATCAAAAGAATTAAGAACAGTTGTTTTGCAGGAAGATCATCCGAGCAAGATCGCATAGTAAGTCTCATAGCTGCATAGTTGCAAATACTATATTAGTGCTCATGTAATTCGACTCACATGACAATTGTTTCACGACACAAAAGATTATTCCAGATAACAACAGAATCATCTGAATAGTGTTCATGAAGCAATTCTCTGATAAAACTGACAAATCTCGGACAGAATGATAGGGAAATCAATGTCTCCGTGTTTACCTTTCGACTATTTCTGAATTCACAACTACATTCTCTACATCAAGTTTTAAGTTTAGGACTTTTTGTGAAGTTTCTTTTCCAAGATTAATAGGTCCTAAACCTAGTAGATATCATGTTTAATCTCTTTCCGTTTCAAGAAAACATTTGTAATGCTACTTACAGACAAAAGATTTCTGGAGAGAGGCGAAGATCTTGTCGAATCTTCATCATCCCAACGTCGTGGCATTCTATGGAGTTGTTCCTGATGGCCCTGGTGGGACATTGGCAACGGTGACCGAGTTCATGGTTAATGGCTCACTCAGACATAATCTAGTCAGAAACAACAGGTCATTTTTCTCGCGCTTTAGTCTTGTTAATCTCAATTCCTTTCATGTTATGAACACGAGGAAGCGCATTTTGAATAAGCGAAAGCCTGGATGTATGAGTAGTACAACTATCTATCTTACAGAGCTTTGGACCGTCGGAAAAAGCTTATGATAGCAATGGATGCAGCTTTCGGGATGGAGTATCTGCATTTCAAGAACATCGTCCATTTCGACTTGAAGTGCGACAATCTGCTTGTCAATTTGAAGGATCCCCGTCGACCAATTTGCAAGGTACTCACGTGATGTAGCTTTCAACTCGAATCTACTTGCATGATCACGTTGCTAATTCCATAGCACAACAGACAATTCGAAAAGAAATCCGAATTCTCTTTGTTCTTCTGGTGAAGGTCGCAGATTTCGGCTTGTCGAGGATCAAACAGAACACTTTTGTGTCGGGTGGAATCCGGGGTACGCTCCCCTGGATGGCGCCCGAGCTCTTGAACGGTACTAACAACCGAGTCTCGGAGAAGGTTAGCGATAATTAATCACAATTATCACATAAAATAGCATAATCGATCAAGACTTTGTGACACAATGCTGTATCTCTCAGGTGGATATCTTCTCATTCGGGATCGCGATGTGGGAGATGGTGACCGGCGAAGAACCTTATGCTAACATGCACTGTGGTGCAATCATAGGTGATCTTCCGAAGATGCCTGCAGGTCTTATTCTTGATTAATATGATCGAAAAGGACTGATCTTGTTTTCAATTTTGCTCGACATTTTTCATGAAGGGGGCATTGTCAGCAACACGCTGAGGCCGCCGATACCGGAGGGGTGCGATCCGGAGTGGAGGGAACTGATGGAGGAGTGCTGGTCTGCTGATCCCTCGAGGCGGCCGTCCTTCACGCAGATCACCATGAGGCTGCAAACCATGCTGAAGACTCTCCAGACCAAGCGATACGCCGAGAAGCCCAAGTACTGATCGCCGCGAACCGGATCGGACCGGACTGCACTGCATCGAATTCTTCTTGTACTGAAATTTTGTATATATAGCCTGCTAGCCAAGGTTCACAAAGCACAAACAAGGAAGAAAAGGAGGAGGAGAGAGTCAACTTATGATTGTGCATTCTAGGAGGGGAGGATTTTGACGTTTCATGACATGTCATTAGGGGTTGAAGATTTGCTTAGCTCACACGGACAAGTTTGGTCTTTTGCTCCGGGGCCCTGTCCGTCCTAAACGTTTCGAGTCGAGGTTTGCAAAGGTACCGTGACGGTCCGGCCAGATCGACTCGATCGCCTGACCACACCCGCTCGGCCCCAATGCCACTCGCGCGTGATTACGGCGCTTGAGCGCATTACGGTCCTTTGGGAGATTTGAGAGGGATCGTCCTGACCGAACTGGACCAACTCGACAGTCTAATCACGCAATGCCCGGCCTGGTGCCGCCGCCCGAAGCCCGTTATCAACAGGACACCGGCTAATTCTCTAGGCCGGATGATGCGTCCTTTTTTGTTATTTGTCGTTGCCGTCGAGGGCACTATGGTCTTTTCGTAGGACGCGGTCCATTCGTCCAAGCGGCCTTTTGACGTTATCTTACGGCCTTGATTCCTGCGGCAGTTTTTTTGGGTAATAAAATTGGAAAGAAAAAAGGGGGAAAAAAAAAAGAAAAGAGAAAAGAAGTTATAAGCAAGAAAATCGTTATCCAGAAGGCACGCATTCCGAAGCTCACTTCCTAGTCATTCCACAAAATCGCCACGCGAACCGAGGCGCGTGAGTTCAAAATCCTCTTCTCTTTGTTTTACTAGAAAGGGCAAAGGCCGAATCCAAAAATTTAACACGATTTGATTGGTTTACCATCCCATATATTATCCTCTGATAAAATATGAAGTAATTCTGTTAAAGGTAATGAAAATAGACTAGCATCCTCTAAGATTAGCTACCTAATTAGCAATCTGAATATTGATCCTATAAAATTCGAGTTATTTGACGAAGTTGATTTCTCATTGTGGTCAATTGAATGTGACAAAACCAACAACCCAATCAACCCTTTCATTTCTAAATAAATCCTTGCATTAATATTTAGTGTGATCTATCCAAATGGTGGAAGGTCTCATTTGATCAAAATTGGAGAAGTGCATGATCCACATAATATTGTGATCTCCTTTTATGTATGACTAAATTAATTGTATTGATTTCAAAACGAAAGGCAAAATTGTCAAAAAAAGTCATATATAGATTGCTTCAATTATGACAAAAGTTCAATCGCCCAAGGTGTCCTCTTCTCTCTCTTTTTTTTCTTAAAAGTTGTTCTCTCGATGCATAAGCAATTTCTCAATAGATAAATATGTTTTTTTTGTCGTAATTAGCATAAGATATAAAAAAAAAAAACGAACATTGCAAAATGAGGAGAAAGATGGGCGCATCCCAATTTCTTTATAATTTATATTTTTTTTCTAGGGAGCAGCATCGTGGGAGCCACGCGCTGGAGGCGAAAGAGGAGGGGAAGAAGCAAAATCGGGCAGGATCATCGTCCAGTTGCTATTAACAGGTAGATCACCGCCCCTCTCTGACTCCTCCCCCCATCACTTCTTGTACTGTTTTCGAAAGGATATTATTAAATGGAATCATTCCCCAGATGGTACTAAAAAAAAAAAAAAAAGACGTTTATTTTGTGGAAATTAGAAAATATTTTATAATTTTCTATATTACTTATAAATATAAATTAACAAAAAATATTTTCATTATTAAATATAAATTGTCATCGATGATAATAGTATTTTTTATCATATTTATTATTTTAAATCATATAAGTAATTATTTTTTAAAAATACATTTTCTCAAATTATTTATTTTTCAATGAAATCATGGAGTCAAAATTCACTCAACATAACATTCATGTCTTATCATAAATAATCCATAGAATGACTTTCGATGACCATAAATGTTAAGAAAAGAGATAATACTGAAGTTAGATTGCAAGGACAAAATGGTTGAGGTGTGATTGATGGACCGCATCCTTCATTCAACTATAAAAGATGTCTTTATCATGCACTCAATAATCAATACGCATAGCCATGGGATCCGACAGGTCTCATACATGTGAGTTCTTGCGATCAAAGCTCATTGTCTACAACCGGATGTAGCCGGGAATGGTGCATATGGTAAAATTTACGTTTTTGGAAATAAAAATTCTATTTAGAAATAGTTTTTTTATTTTTATTCTTAGAATGAGTTTATGAGGAGAGAAATGTGTTAAAATTTCTATTTTCGCAATAAAAAAAAGAAACACGTAAATACGACCCAAAAAATTTATATTTCCAATTTTTCTTTCATTTTCCCTGGACTTATCTCAATTTTCTAACCTTTCTCACTTATCATGACAAGGCGGCCAACGATTAAGGGAGGAAAATAGAATTTTCCAAAATAATAATATTTATCCGAAGGAGAGCTCTCTCTCTCTCTCTCTCTCTCTCTGCAAATATAAATAGCGTCGTCCTCATCGCCATCTCCTTCCATTTCCATCTTCTGCACGCAAATCCTGCACCAGCTGAAGATATCCTAGAGAGAGAAAGAAGATAGAGAGAGAGAGAGAGATGGAGAAGGCGATCGAGAGGCAGCGAGTTCTCCTCCAGCACCTGCGACCTTCCTCCTCCTCTTCCGTCCATGGCGATGCATCTTCGCTCTCCGTGAGTCGCTGAACTCTCTGTTTTTTTTTTTTTTTTTGTTCATTCATTTTGTTTGGAATTTCGCTCGTTCGATTGCGGAATTCGAGTTCTTCCCGCGCTCCCGTTCGATCCGATCGCGAGTGGCTCGAGGTTTTGTTCGCTGTGCGGTTTGCTCTGAATCGGTCGGCCTCGGTCGAATCGCCGGACTTCGTGATTTGCGCCGCCCTCCAGCTCGGTCGTCGGCGTCGTCCTCTAGTTCCGCTTGGAATTCGCGATTTCGTTGCTTTCCTTTGCTTTGTGTTTTTTTTTTTTTTTTTGTCTTTTTGGGCTGATCCTTTGAGCTCTGCTGCGCTTGTGTTTCTTTTCCGGTGTTGCTAGCTCGTAAAGCGAGCGAGCTTTTTGACTTTACTGTTTGGGTGTCGGTGATTGTGCGAAATTCAAGATGAAGGTCGAATTTTGAGGTGTAGATCGGTTCGCTGATACTCTCATTCTTGCTTGCTCCGTCGTTATGCATCTATTTGGCATATCTTGCCGGATAAGTAAGGCCTGCATATGTCGAAAATATGATGCTGTCTATCATAGTAATTTTTTTTTTTTTTTTGGTTATTCGACTGTGATTGTTATTATGTTTCTTCTTGTTAGCGTCCTTAAGATTTTTCGGACTTTTTTGGGTTTTGTGATTGGAATGTAGGCATCTATATGCGCGGCAGGTGATAGCGCTGCGTATCAAAGATCAGGTAGCTTTGGGGACGACATAGTGATAGTAGCGTAAGTATTGTTGTTTTTAACTGTTGCAAGTTGGGGTCTGTTTTTGTGTATGTGCTCATTGCTGACGGTGACCTGTAATTCTTCTACAGTGCGTATAGGACAGCACTTTGCAAATCGAAGCGCGGTGGCTTCAAGGACACGTACCCAGATGATCTGCTTGCACCTGTTCTGAGGGTAAGTCATTTCCCCTGGCTCATGTGATTGCTCGGCTTATTTTGGAGACACATGAATGTATTGTGGAAGGTACACTTTCAAGAACCCCTAGTTTTTTTTTGAACAGCAAGAACCTCTAGTTTGAATGCATGGTGATTGTTCTCTCATTTAAACGGGAATTTAGATCTCAATTGATCCTCTATAATGTGACAAACAATGCCAAGGAAGATCCAAACAGCTGAAATTCTTTCCAGAAAAACTTGGTTGCCAACCATGTTTCAATTTTTAAAGTGCTGTGGTCTTTGCTGTAAATTAATCACTCTTAAACTGAGAGTATTCATGCCTTATTTGAAACTCATAAATTGAATATTTGAAAACTGTCACCGGTGCAGGCATTGATTGATAAAACAAAGATAAATCCAAGTGAAGTTGGAGATATTGTTGTGGGCACAGTACTGGCACCTGGTTCACAAAGAGCAAGTGAATGCAGAATGGCTGCATTCTATGCCGGTTTCCCTGGTAATTTTTGTTAAGTGCATCTTTGGTTTATGGTTTATGGTTTATGGGGTTGGTGTTGCGATCTTCATTGTCAATTGTTCTTTTTTTTCATTTATCGTTAGCTTTTTTAGTTGACTTTTTCCTTGTTGGTTGAACGGCTTAGAAACCGTGCCAGTTAGAACTGTCAACAGACAATGTTCATCTGGGCTTCAAGCAGTTGCTGATGTAGCTGCAGCTATAAAAGCAGGATTTTATGACATTGGTATGTTGGACATGCCTTATGAGAAACTTGTGTTTGTTGTGGCTGTTGTGATCATGATTTATCATACACCCTTTTTTACAGGCATTGGAGCTGGGCTTGAATCTATGACAGTCAATCCAATGGCTTGGGAAGGATCAGTCAACCCAAAGGTACTCTCTCTCTCTCTCTCATGTGTCCACATGTGCGATGCCACTCGACGAATGTGTGCATGGGCATGGCCACAAAGCATGTGTGGTCCAATATGCTGAACTGTGTTATGCTCTAAAGTTCAGTTTCACAGATTAGTTCTTTGGGTTCATTCTCTTCTGAAATGACACCAGGTCAAGAGCTTTGCTCAAGCTCAAAATTGCCTGCTGCCGATGGGTGTAACTTCTGAAAATGTCGCACACCGTTTTGGCGTGACAAGGCAGGAGCAAGATCAAGCTGCTGTGAGTACAAAAAATGACATCTACAGCTAATGTTGCTATGCATGAATGATTCGTTTACATTTTCACGGGCTTTGTGTACAGGTTGAGTCTCACAGGAAGGCTGCTGCTGCCACAGCTGCTGGCAGATTTAAAGACGAAATAATCCCGGTAGCTACCAAGGTAATATCAGTTCATTTATAGTATGAGTATTCCTCTGCAAGCTTTGGACATGGCCACATCGGCCTCTGACACTTACTCTTCCAGATTGTTGACCCAAAAACTGGTGATGAGAAACCTGTAACCATAGCAGTGGATGATGGTATTCGGCCTAGCGCAACATTGTCAGATCTGGCTAAGCTGAAGCCCGTGTTCAAGAAAGATGGTTGTACAACTGCTGGTAATAAATGATAAAGTGTTGAAGACATGTGGAACAATACTCTGTCGTGGTTTAGCACTTATTTTTATTTTTTTGTGGTCATATAGGTAATTCAAGCCAGGTGAGTGATGGTGCTGGAGCTGTTCTCCTCATGAAGAGAAGTCTTGCAATGGAGAAAGGCCTACCTATTCTTGGTGTCTTCAGGTATACTGTTGCAGTATGCTTGGTCTGACTAAATCCTGTGGGCGTCTTGTGTGATCAAGAGAAGGACTTGTATGAAGACAGGAAAGGTTTCTTAAAAAATACCCAATTCTCTTCATCGTTATGCAGGACTTTTGCTGCTGTTGGTGTGGATCCTGCTATCATGGGTGTTGGGCCTGCTGTTGCGATCCCAGCTGCAGTTAAAGCTGCTGGTCTTGAACTTGATGACATTGATCTTTTTGAGATAAATGAGGTAAGTGATGGTCTCTAATATCGGTTTTTCGTTCAAGCCACAAGATATCTCAAACATGGCTGTGCCTTCAGGCTTTTGCATCTCAGTTTGTCTACTGTCGGAACAAGCTGGGTCTTGATTCAGAAAAGGTCAATGTCAATGGAGGAGCAATGGCCATGGGACATCCTTTGGGTGCAACTGGTAATTCCTTCTGATTTTAATGTTGCATTGGTTTTGACTTTCACGAGATCTTTTACTTGTCACTATTCAGTAGATCAAGGAAAAACTATTTTTAATCTAAAACCAATAGTAGACTGATTATGATGCATTTCATGGAATTGTCCGTGACTGACCTAAAGTCCTGCTTGTTGTAATGGTATGACTCTGTAACTGATTATGCAGGACTACGCAAAGATTTTAATCATCCATCTTAAACATCTTTATACAATCTGTTTGCCATGGAATTAGGGTGAGTAAAGCTAAATGCCTGCTAGGTGGAGGTTTGATGACTAACTAGCAACAGTTTAATGAAATGTCAGTGACTAACCTAATGGCTGTCTACTTGGAAAGTTACAGCACAAAGTTTCGGTCACTCTGGCAATGATTTTTCAGAGAATTTGTTTGGGTCATTTAAACTGGAAGAGTGAAAGGATTTAGGAACCAAATCCACAAATGAAGGAGAAACCACTTTCTATGAAACCCTATATATTGGAGAATACTGATTGATTGGGTAAATAGAATCTCGTTGTCATTAGAGACTAGAGAGAATTGATTGTATGGCGGCAATCCACTTGCATCTGCAGATTTTAGTGCCTTCTGATATGTTCTTAATTGTAATGAAAACTCTCAAGACCGCCAGGCATATGTTTTTCTGAGTACATTTACCACTGTCTCAGGGGCACGTTGTGTTGCTACTCTGTTGCATGAGATGAAACGCCGTGGCAAAGATTGCCGGTTCGGTGTGATATCGATGTGTATAGGTACTCTCTCTCTCTCTCTCTCTCTCTCTCTCTCTCTCTCTAAGCATGTGCATGCAGCTGAACATAAATTTTTTTTTGACATGCAGGCACTGGGATGGGCGCTGCAGCTGTACTGGAAAGAGGTGACTCGGTTGATGAGCTTTCCAATGCCAGGAAAGTGGGAACCAACAGTCTTTTATCCAAGGATGCTCGATAGAGGTTTGATATGAGCTTTGCATTTTCATCTCCTCTTTGCCATTTCAGCCAATAATATCGTATTCGGGTATTCACAAATTTGGTCAGGCATTGTAATAAGACGTTCATCATTTAAATGACGAAACTCAAATGCAAATTCAGTGGTTACACAAGACACAATCCTTTTATATTCCACCTCCTTATGCATCCGGGGATCTTTGTTATACTACATCTTTACACGTTTGATATTTTCCCTTCATTTCTGTCCCAAGACCGTAGAATTGGATAACGTGATTGTGATGGGTTATGAGGCACGGCTTCACGTACATTCATTTGTAATGGGCATACAAAACAGAGTTTGCCCAAGGACTTGAGCGTTCATTTTCTTTGCATGCTACAATGACGAATGCGGTGCATGAATACGTAACTTCTCACGCAAGGAAATGGTGGGGGATGAAAAAATAGGCGTTCCTCTAGTTCGTTGTCTCTTGCCGTCTTGGCCATCGCGTATTCGAAATATGCAGCCACCGCAGCTTAAAATTAGATCCATTTTAAGCATATCTCTCGGCCGCTTGATAAAAGGTGATAGAGAACAAAGTACGCGAAAAGTAGACGACGCGGAGGAGAAGAAAATACGGTAAGAGAATCATGCTAAACTGGCACGCGCTGAACAAGTGCATGGATCACACCGACTATTGGAGGTAAACCATATAGAGCGGTATTACTTCGGAGCACCAAGCAAGAGCGTACATCCGCAAATCAGGCAGCTTCAAGAAAAAATTGCCAAGAAAGTTTTAAATCAATTGTATTTATGCCAATTCAATCGTGATTAATGCAACATAGAATGGTCAGCATTAACGTAAACAATTTTCATAATTTTTGTTAAAATTTTCTGCACTTTTTTATAATTTTAGTTCGGTGAGAGTTGCAGACTCACCTTTGTCGGTCATTGGCGGGAGCCACGAAGCCCTTATCGGTAGTGGGCGAGGGCCTTGGTCCTTACCTAGATGGCCATTGGGCAAGGGTCAGGACCCTTGCCTGCGGCTGGCAAGTTTGGGTGAGGACTACAACCCTCGCTTAGTGCTCGGTAAGAGTCGATCGGCCTCGTCAGCCTCCAAAGAGAAAAAAGAAAAAAATGAAAAAGAAAAGGAATTGAAAAAAAAAATCAGCATTTATTGTAGAAAAATTATAAAAATTATCTATGTTAATATTGACTATGTTACGTAGGATTGCTGATGTCCATATTAAATTGGTGAGAATGATTAAATTGACAGATCGTCAATAAATTTAGGATTAAATTGAAAAATTCATAAGAACAATAGATTGACATTTTTGGTAATTTCCTAGACAATTTCGAGTGTTCATGTGATTGATTTGAGGGAAAATTCCAAATGAGGACCAGAATAACCTTGTTTTCTCAAATAAGGGTTTGAAGTGGACATTATTTCGAATAAGGATATGAAGTGCCCATATCAATTTTAAAGAGCCTGAAGTGTTATGGCTATTTCAAATAAGGGTCTAGCCTTGCCATCGGCAAAAGATTCTGATTGATAAGGGAAGTCCAAATACATTTAAATTAAATTAGATTAGATTAGATTATAAATTAAAAAAAATTAAGAGGAAAACAATTAAAGAAAAAACACAAGGGACTACTAGCCCTACACGATGACTGGTGACCCTCGTACAGATCGGGTGAGGGTGGGCGATCCTCACCTAGATTTGGGTGAGAGTCACCACTCCCACCTCTGGCAAGGGCCAGTAGCCCCAGGGTCACTAGCCCTCCCCAAGCATTGGCAACCTTGTCAACCTTCATCGTCGCCCTCGATGAGGTAGCGGCCACTGTCCCGTTTGTGTTTTCATTTTACTTTTTTGAAAAGAAAAAACATTAAAAAAAAAAAGAGAAAAAAAGAAAATTTAAAAAGATGAAATTACCCTCCACATTTGGTGAGTCTAAGCCCTTTTCAATCTAACGTATATACATTTTATGCCATTATTTAAAATAAGATCCACTTTAAATCATTATTTGAAAAAAGGAAGATATTTCAAGTTATTATTTGAAATAATATCAATTTCAGACATTTATTTAAGAAAATATGAATACTTCAAGTTCTCATTTAAAACTTTTCTTTGATTTGATATACCATTGGGTTCCTCCAAGACCTCAAGACAACCTCTCAACATCAATCCCCAAAAAAGTAGAGGCAAAGATGAGTACTCAGTTGACCCAACGGACAGAATCCATCGGCATTAAATGATCGAGAAAACCTAGCAATGGAAAGAATCCATCTGCATTAAATGATCGAGAAAACCTAGCGATGGAAACGAACAGTTCTTACCAGTCAATGGAGCCAAAGCAATTTTGCACTTCCTTAAGGAAAGAACAGAGTACTGCCCTTTGCGTATTTTTCGATTTAAAGTATAAACTTCGCACCCACCCTTTTGTGACATGCTCATCTAAAGATGCCTCGACCCACGATTGATCTCTAGATTTAGAAGCCAACACGTGGGAACCTTTTCCTCTTTCTTTTCTGATTGCCCGGAACAAAGACAAAATCTCCCTGACGAGTACAGGACGCCCATATCTATACAGTCCTTTTTCCCTGCAGATAACTGCAAAAGCATCCGCATTGTCTTGTCATATTGCGGTGCCGATTTACCGAAATTACATTGGGGCTCAATTGGATAGAAAATCACAAAACTATCTTAATTGCGAACTCCTTCCTGCTCATATCATAGGACTGTAACAATCTCAAAGCAGCTCCACCAATGCTCCATCTAATTAATTTCGATTTACATACCACCGACCCTCAAGGATCGCCAAGAAAAGGGCTGCTCATACACAAAATAGATACCTTCGCCACATGGGCCACAAAAAGATGCCTGCACCACATAAGTACAAAAGCAAGCTTCATTTTGGTACAAACCCACAATTACTTGGGCAGCCAGGTCATCAATACAACCCCATACGAAGAGCCATATATCCAGACTCCCGAGTAGGAATCCATGGGAAGCCAATTTGCAAGAGATTGTACCATAAGAACTGGGTGTGCTTCAATTAGATCAACCTACAGGCAACAAGAAAGACAATCTTATATCCACTACAAGTCTAGAAAATAACGAATGAGGCCATATAATTCTCACTCACAGCCTATACAGTAAGCTTTATGCAACTGTTGGTAAACTTGAGATAGTAAATTATAAGCGGGGAAAAGTAATCTATCATTACCATCAAATAGAGAGTGCGCTTTAGTTTTGCATAACCAGCTGCACTATAATTATTGCCTTCTACAGTTCCAGGGCAAGTCACATTATTGATGACTTACAGACAGGGCAAGACGTACTTCTGCGGAGCCAGGGATCAATACACTGCCAAATGAAGTAAAAAAGTTGTCAGACATGTTACAACAAAAAGAAATCTATGTCACAATTGAATAAAGCACTTACATCTTTATGAAATTTGTGCAAGCAAGGGAGGTGCCGTATTGTATCCCCAATTGTGGGTGTGTCCAGACATATTGCGCAGGCTTCTTCAAAGACATCAGACTGCCAGAAACATAAATAAGAAACTGCTTAACAAATGGCATATAATACTTCAGGCAAAGATGCTATCCCACCCCCAAGATGCCCCTCCTAACAAATTACAGATAGAACAACATGGGCAGAGGGAAAAAAAAATAACAATAACAATTTCCCTGTATGTAAAAATACTCACCTGCACTTTCGACTCCGGCAAACTATTAATCTGATTATCAGAGGTGCCAACATTGCGGTTATTCTCATCAAGTGCCAGCAGCATTTCATAGTCATTTCTGCATAACAACAGAGGACCCCATAGTTATTATCACGTGCTTTATAACATAGTTTTCTGGTCCAAGCCAAAGCCAGAATCATATACGATGTTACCATCTGAACCCTTAGAAAGAATGAAAATCAGTTTTAGATAACAAATGAAGATACAAAGAAAGTTAAATGACCACAAATTCCTCAGAACACATCATTAGACTCTTTAAAAAGCAATATCATGCCAATTTGGGCAAGTGAAGTGAAAAATTCAATTCGAAAGTTTATGGGGTACATCTTTCTGAGATGTGATCACAAGGTAAATGATGGTCACTGAATATGCCCAACTACAAGGTGCATGTCCAGTGCAGGCTGCTAATTCCTTCCATGGCATCAAGAAAAGCTCAGATTTTTTTCGTTTTTGGTCACAAGGAAGAGCTCAGATGACTAACTCAAATCGAGCATATAGCAACCCTTATCCCCAGCTCCCAAATCTAATCAACCAAACTCACAAATTCAACTCTAGATACATAACACCCTCCAAGGTCATCAACTGTTGAGTTAAATATATGGGCATTACAGCAGTTTGCTACATGCTTTCAACATAGCATTTGGCAATTTACATGAGTTCACCTAGCTAATACTTTTTAACATTCCTGTAACCATAGATATCTAGAAGAACAAGAAAAAATCTTCTTAAAAAAAAGGGATACACTCTTTTATCTGTATTATCATTCATAGTAATATTTTTGACAAGAACGGAAGGTCAGTCAGAAGAAGACAAATGTTCATGTTGCTGACTGCCAGATACATAATAAATATAAATTTAAAATTTTTAGCAATTGATGACCAATATATACTGCTTTATTCCTAAATCAACACATAGACTAAGCACAAACACCAATGCAAAGAACTGCACCTCTACGATTTCTTAAGAAAGACAACTGGCTTTATTGTGTCTCAAATTTCATCCGTCACTTGAAGAAACTTTATATTTCTGTCTTCAACAAAAAACTTTAGGAGAATTTTCACATCACTTCAGTCAAACAAAATTGTCTTCTAGGTGAAAAAGATCAATTTTTTCTACAATAACAGTCACAGAAAGAAACCAAGTTCAGGCAGCACATACGATAGTATGAAAATAACCTGATGCACAGCATTTAACACAAGCAACAGCAAAGGCCAGGGTTCAACCTAAGTATCCAATCTTGATTAAGTAAGCACTTGAATAAAATGTAATGTTCAGTCAAAACCACAAATAACCAATCTAAAGACTGAGATGCTGAAGATACACAAAAAATCAATCGCCGGCTTCAAATAACAAATAGCATGAAAGTCCAGGTCAGCAGATAGATAGATAGTGATCTTACTCATTAAAATCACGCTGAGTTTGATAAATGCCACCAGACAATCCTACGTCACTGACGTCTCCCAATGCAGTTTCCAGTGCTTCCAATATATCCATCCTCTGCAACACAAAGGCCAATTTTCAATTAGCTGTGACAAGCTCAGCCTATGTAAAACAGCCAGCAGGAAAACATAACCAGATCACAAACCAGATAAAAGAACCTCTTCCAAAGAAATGAACTAATCGTGCCATCAGAATTTGCAGTGCAACCAACACGAAGTGACAGATTCAATAAAAGAATAGGAAGTGAAAAGAACAGATACCAAAGACATAAATCAAATATCCCCCACCCAATGACTTTCACATCATATTTATGTCTTTCAACAAACCAACAACCCAAAGCAAAACCCAATTGACATTGTGAATAACATTATGATTTAGCAATGGGAAATGAAAACCATTAGAGCCAGTAAATTATTCATGTCTAAGGTTTGCTTCCTGACTTTCCTAAGGGAGGTTCAAAAGGTTTGGATTGCTTTTCTTTCAGAAGTTGTGTTTGGCTTGGTTTAGTTCAGTAATTGATAGAGATTCCCACTATCCGGCGGTATGGAACACTTTGGCGGGTCCCAGAGGGGCCTCTCGACTACCAGAATGCGGGGAGGAACCACCTGGCCTGGTTTGGACGGTAGAACGGGGAGAGGGGGAAGGGAGAAGCAGGGCTCGGGGTTCAACTAGCGGAGACTCTTGGAACAGCTGGAGGTTCATCGCTCGCTGGTAGGTAACTGACAGTATGGGAAGGCTCCTCTATTCATCACACATCATTCTCATAAGTAACAAATTTATCTAAGCATCAGATGTATGTTCATAGAATCAAATGTAACTGCATACAAGGGAAGATACAAGAAAAGAAACCTGAAAAATAAATAAAGACACACAGGAGATACCATGTCAAGATCCATATTTAATGGAAAATGAAGAGTCCTCTCCCCAGATACAAATGAGGAGGGTGATTGAGAAATGGTCCTCCTAGACTGCTGAAGTCTTGCACGTACAGGAACTCGTGCCTCTGTACCTCTCCTATTTGAAAGGTTCTGAAAAGACCGTGGCAGGGGTTGCCTTTGTGAACGCGTTTGAAATGAATTTCCCTGCATTGACGTACATGAAAAAAAAAATGATCTTTACTGAGCATCAACATTTCATTGAAAAGTAGATGTAAATCTACAAATTAAAAGATCATATGAATTGCTAGATCAACACGTTGTTCAATCCATTTCAGATAATTTTGTCCAACTCAACAAGCTTGAATAAGCTCAGGATTCTCAAAACTTAGCCATTTCCTAGGATGAACATTTCGCTTAATAAGCTTAAGTGACTTTGGTTTAAGGGGAAAAAGATAACCGTTATAAATAGAGGGCGCCCTAAACCAGAGATCATATCAGCAATCTACATAGAGCCAATAGCCCTCAGGTGAAGCATGCATTGGATAGGTCAATATCAGGAGAGCCAATCTCCTGAGATGAAGTTATTCCTTACGCACCAAATAGATAGCAACGCAAGAGCTCTTTTCATGAAAGAAGAATTGGAAATGCAACTCCAAGGCATTAAGTCAAAAGAAGCTCCATATGAGAAATTAATTATTCTCAACTCGCTGAGGTAACTCTCAAATTGACTTAGCTCCACCAAGCACTAAAATAAAAATCTTCACGCATATAGCAGAAGCTAAGCATCCAACCAAGTGTAAGTTTTAGAAAAACCAAGAGTCATGGGAAAGACCATAGTTGGCATTTAAATTGAGGAGAAAAATAAAGCCGTCACATACTTTTTCCTCTTCTTTGGAAAAAAAGAGGTCTCCACACCTTTACTGGTACAATCACAACTGATCAAGCTGATTTGACTTATCTGAAAATTTCTAAGCATAGCTTTACTTTTTGGCTTGCTGTACACAATATACTATCAAAATGATCAAGTGAAAGCTTGATACTAGGCCTTTCTGTGTTTTGTCAGTTAAGTGATGAAAACAGAGATCGTCTTTTCTTTGGTTGTGATTTTTCAAAGCAAGTTTAAGAGTTTAAGAGAGTAGCAGGCTGGAATCAGGAGTTTGATTGGGTTGCAGAACATCTTAAAGGGAAAGCTTTGCCTACCTTAATACTTACACTAGCTTGCTGTGCCAATCTCTATCATATATGGGTGCAACGAATAAAAGAATTCATAATGTAACATTGTAATATAGATACAATCTTTTAGTCGACCGTGTGATGCAAACAGATTGTCATCCAATGATATTGGAATGATTACGTATATGAGATCTTTGGTTGTTAAACGTATAGCGAAAGGGGAACTATGGCTGATGTAAGGTGTTCATAGTTTGTCATATTGCAGGAAGCAATCCACCCTGCCTTTTGGATGAATGATTTTCTTGCTTACCCCCAAAGGAAAAAAGAATGGCACCTCTACTTAAATGAGCAACGAATGATTACACTTACACGACCAGTTCGACGACGACTTCTAACAGAAGTAGATGAATTTCCACCTACATTCTCTTCCTGCTGTAGTAATCTAGCCAGGTATTCATCCATCTGCTCAAATGCCAGCAAACAACAAAATTGGCAAACAATTCATAAGCCAAAAACATACATGCTACAATCTCAACATTAAACAAAACAATAGTACAACCTCCCCATTTCCAAGCATCGGTGAATCGTTGTATAGTTGTTCTTGAAGTTCACGAGCCAGCATCTCGTCTGCTTCCAGTTGTCTCAACCTAGAATCTGATTCAAAACTACTGAGAGTATCTAGAATAGGTGTACCAGATTGACCAATTCCAGGTGACGAGTCATCAATTTCAATAACTGAAGAAGAAGCCCCTTGATGTTGATGCCTAAGTTGTCTGGCAGATGATGGATTTCTAGAATCCCTGGGTGAGACCAGGTTGATAACATCTGAGTTATTAGAAACTGATCTGTTGCGAAAATTGCCATTCCCAAAAGACACTTCCCTATTGTTTTGTCTTCTAGTGGGAGTTCTTGTAGAATTTGGCCGTCCATGTGTTTGGCCTGCCTCAGAAACAATCTCGGAAATTAATTGATGTGTATCCTTGTTTGCAATATTGCCACAACTAGTGCTGTTATGAGGATAGCTGCTTGTTCTTCTCCCCACTATATTATCACAATTCTGGAATAAGTTTCCAGCACTATCAGTTCTGCCAGAAAGCAAGTCGTCAGTTTCAGAGCCATGGCGTGCTTTTTTAGCATGGGCATGTGTAGTTCTCCATCCACGAAGTCTCTCACATCCTTCACCCAAATTAACAGGGGTGTCATTGGCTCCCTTATCTCCCCCACAAATAATAGGTCTCCTGCACAGTGACCAACCATGTGAGTTGACAGTCTGCAAAAAAAAGAGCTGACAAAATGGATGACATCTAATTCGCCCATTGAGACTCTTGGGGTCAATAAGAAAGCGTCACAAGATCATTGAATCTAAGCTAGACTAGTTCTTCAAATTGATTGCAGCAAAACCTATTCAAATATCAGTCCATGCAGCCAAATATGGTCTTCATTCAAAAGAGAATTTTGCATTGCTTGAAACCCAAACACAGAGAAAGAGAAGTTTGCCAAAGACACAGGTATGTTTATCAGACCCAACAATTCTTCTTCAGAATGTCTGTGATTGTCAGAGATAAGCAGTCAGTATGAACAAGGCAACGGTTGCAGATTTAGCCCTAACACAAGCATTGAGGAATTTATAGATGTAAATTGTAACTATTTAGGAAGGTAAAATGGTTAAAGAGGTTGTGCATAAGGAGACTAGAAAAAATACAATGCAAAGCAAGATTATCATCTAGACAATTGGATATCATTGGAAAGCATTACACATTCAAGTTCCTTAATGGAATTCACATAGCATCTGAACATACTACCTGGTCGAGATATCCAAAAGTTTTGCCTCTTGCTTCTCTGATATACAAGGGTGCATCAATATCCCTTTTCCTTTATTTCTATCACGAGTACTATCTTCAGCATTACTACTCTCTTTTTCAGCTAATTCTTTTTCCCTTGTTGCTATATTAAGTGGAGAGATACAACCATTTCTGACCAACCTTTTCTGTCCAACATGTCTTGGAGAAGATATACTTTTAGGAGACTGAGATACATGTTTTGAAGATTTTTCATGCACATCCCTTGGCACATCAATTGATTTCTCACCAAACATAATCGAACCGGAATATTTGCATGCACTTTCATCTAGCTTCTCTTTGCCCTTACTGAACCTGTTCAATGTCTGAAAAGAATCAGAACAAGGGTAAGAACGTTCATGATCAGTTTTCATTTCTATTCTTCGAAAGCCATCAGCTAGAAAACCTTCTGAATCACCAAACGGCTCAGCCGATTTAAGAACTCCATTGTGCCCATTGCGTCGAATTGCATTCAAAGCAGCACCTTTTTCTGCAGAAGCGAATAGCCTGGGACCTCCGATCGAAGCAGCCTTCCCTCTCTCCACATTCTCAGCGCCCGAAGACTGTCTGGACTCAGGTCTAACGTGCCCATTCCCTGCTGCCCTCCTAAACAAGCGATGCTGCGAAGCACTCGGATTATCCGACGACGAGTCCCCGACAGAGTCGTCACGGCGACCGAATTCAACGGCACTCAGAACCCTTTTAGGAGGGCCAATCTGCAATCTCGGGTTCCGCCCGGTCCCATTCGCCGCTCGCCCGCCGCCGCCGCCGCCGCCGCCGAGCCAATTCGGGGATTTCTGATTCGAAGAACCCGGCGCAAGCGAGTTCACTCTCGCCTCGATTCCACTCTTGCCACGCCGCGCGGCCAATCTGTCGGGCGTATCGGGAACCTCAGCTGCTCGATGAACGTCCGCATCCAAATCCTCCATAATCCGACACGGGAGGGTCCGGAATCAGCCGCCGACGCCGAACAAGCAGCGAACTTTAGGCAGAGACGGGACTAACGAAGACCTAAAAGCGAAGCACTTCACCGATTGCGACGGGGGGAAAAATTCGAAGGAATCTCACGCCGAAAGCGGCGGGGACGCGCGAGAGGGAGACGGACTCACCGTGCGATTGCGCCGGAGCGGGGATCGCGAGGGCCGACGCCGGTCGATCGGGAGGAGGAGGAGGAGGAAGGGGATGGAGATGGAGACCGACCTACTGAGCTGCCGCCGCCGTCGATGGTGGTGATGGCCGACGGATGAGGAGGAGGAGGAAGGGACTGTGAGAAACGGAGGGCATAGTAAAACAAAAAAAATATCTGTTTAACTCAATGTTTCAAAATGGGAAAAAGTATCAACAACTCAAAAAAAATCATAATTCTAACGTATTTACTCCAATCTAATTTTAAATTTTTTAATTGTATTAATTGAATCTAAAACAATTAACTAATGTAATCTATATGACCAATTTTTTTACTGAAATTTGTTGACATGAACGTTGAACGTCCTTTATATAGTATGATCAATAAATGATGACATGAATTAGATTTATAATTTATTATCTTTTCAAAATTTTCAAATATTTTGACTTTTTATTTAAATTTCATCTTTTTTCTTATTTTTTATAACTCTGGACCAAATAATGACCTGATGTTGTCCCATGCTTAATCTAGGCGAGGGGTTGATGCCCTCGCCTGTGGATGGCGAGGGTCTTTGGCCCTTGTAGGAGGCCAGTGACTTCGTCGGCCCATAGTTGGGAAAAAAAATAGAAAAAAAAAGTAATAAAAATTATAAAATTATTCATGTTAGTGTCAATTATTGCATATATGACAATTAATGTTCATATCATTAATTTCTAGCTAAAATTGATTGGATGCATTACATTGGCAAATAATCAAAAGATTGAACATGTAATTAGCACAATTGAAATATTTATGGCTGAATTATCATATATGCGATAAGCTTAGGACTTTCTTGGTATCACCTCCATCTCAAGATTGCCGAATCTTTCCCATTTCCAATTATTGCAATCTAATTCCAACCAAAAAGAAAAATGAATCCAATCAAATCAATTTTCATGTATGATAAAAAAAAAAAATCAAATCAATTTTCAATGATTCAAATAATTTTATGTATGATAAAAAAATCAAAAGAATATTGATGAAAATAATCTAATAAAACTTATGATTAACATGACAAAACCATCAGAATTACCAACGCAAATTCCACTTGAGTTCATTGGCTAATTTGGCAATCAAGTTGATGAACTTTTCATTTGATCATAGATATAGCAGATTTTAGAATGTTGTGTTGAGCGCAATGTCAATCCTCCAAATATGATTCTCTTAAATTTTTTTCATATATCAATTGAGTTTCCAATCTTTGTTGATTTGATCAAGCAAATTATTTTATCATGCGCATTTGCTAATATTGCAAATTGGCAATGTGCATCGTTGCCATGTGTGAAAAGGATGAGTGAATTGTCATGTGTCACAAATCCTTTGTGGGTCTCCTAATCCGGGCTTATCCCGTGTCAACGTAGTATAGGGTAATTATAAACTTTTCATAAATTTCTTATTGTTCGTAATACTTATATGGTGTCATTTCAAGCACCTGTAATGTCTCCTCGTGTTAAAAATGAAAAAAATATTTAAGGTTATTTTTAGGAATTCAACTACTCAAACTCTCCTATCTCGATAGACCTTTAGATCGTACATTTGATAAAATTTATATTTATTGATTTCTCTGTTTCTCTATTTCCCGGAACAAGTTTGGAACATGAATCAATTTGGTAACACAATTTAATTTCTCTATTTCTGAAACGGATTTCTATTTCAGAAATAGATTTGAAGAAAAAATCAGAAGCTAGAATTTTTAACTTCTCAGTTTTTGAAATAGAAATTGAGAAATCAATTTTTGTTTTAAAAATTTTGTCATACGTACCCTTAATATATGCACCAAGCCATCACTAAGGGCTAATGGATGTGGAGTTGCGTATCAATGGAAAAATCATACGAGTTATGGTTAATTCAAGTGCAACACACACAACTTTGGATTCAATTTCTATGTGTTGCTATCTCAAACACTTGTAATGTCTAGTTGTGCTAGTATGGACAATATATGTAAAGCTCTTGAAAGGGTTCGATTGGTCAAATTATTCTGTGCTAATATAGTCCTTTAATGTACATTATATACATCATTGATTAATACAACCGAGTAGCATATTTTCTCATGACTCGTTTTGGTTCTTGCTTTATAATGAATGATCCTACGAACTACACGTGTGCCCTACCATCGGGACATCTTGCGCTTGATTTTGCCGATGTGCTACTCATGACCGTGAAATAGTGCTTGCTGAACGGTCCTCCTTTTTGGCCAACGGTCCAAATCATAACATTTATAAGTCAAGTCTTAAATGCTCTGTTATAGTCAATTGAGTCCTAACCTTTTGAAAGGCTGCAATGAAGTCCTAATCTCACGTTTGATGATAATTTGGTTGCCTCAAAATTCCATACCCGAATTTTATCTTCACAAATTTAAGTGTGATTGATGACAGTTGGAGAATGATATGTATCCGAATTTGGTTGATCATTGGATGATGAACAGGATCTCTATAATCAACTTAGAACATAAACTACAATTTTATGATTCCATTGCCTTTCAATTAAAATTAGCATAACTAATATGAGGATGCTTGGATGATTAGAAGGATCTTTCAAGGAAAAATGATTAATATTACAAAAAATTCAAAATTGGTACATATTTGTCACATTTATTTCAAATTAAAGTTGTGTCATAAAAAATCTCAAAGCAATACACCAATGCCACATTAACCCCAATTCATATAACAAAAAATCTCTAATTGATACACATGTATTTCATTTACCCGGACTTCTCATGTCAAAAAATTCTCAAATTGAAAGTTGGTGATTTTAGTAGATTTCTAAATGTGAGGGAGCTCTTTAAAAAAATTAGCAGATTTTAACAATTTCGCAAATTCTATTCATTCTCTTCAAATCTGTCTTCCCAAACAATGTTGTTTAGAATACACATTTATATGGTTTGGTAACCATTATGTTTCGAGGAACATTTTTTTTTATCATAAATGGATTTTTTTTTTATTTTGCTTTTAAAAACAATTTTTCGTAAATAAAGGAACCCAAACCTTTATAAATTTATATTTCAAGATAAAAATGCATTTGGTAAAATTCTTAAATTCTTTTATTTCTTTTAATTTTTTAATACTTGTATTATATTTTTCTCTTTTTTCTTTTTCTTTTTTTCCTTCTTCCTCCTTCTTCTTTGTAGCTAGTCGCCAGTCACCGATTGCCGGCCACCGTCATGGTTGGCGACTGACTGGGAGAGGTCCAATGAGCTCGTTGGAGCCTTACCAGGCTAGGCCAAGGTCCGACGAGCTCGCTAAAGGCTTGCTTGGCCACCAGCAAGGCTTGACCTCGCCCTGGCAACGCGAAGTCGGCCTTGCCCTGGCTTGGCGAGGCTCGGCCTCACACGGCTTGTGAGGCCAAGCCTCGCCTTGGTTGTGCAAGGCTCAGCCTCATTGGGCCACCGCTAGGTGATGTTGATGACGAGGCCGAGCCTAGCCGATGGCTGGGCGAGGCTCGGCCTCGCTAGGGGCGCCAATGAGCTTGTTGGCTAATGGGAAGAAGAAGAAAGGAGAAGAAAAGAAAAGAAAAAAATAGGAACTGATTTTAGGATTTTAAGAATTGTTAACGCAATTTGATTTCTCTATTTCTAAAATAGAACAATAAGCTACTTTTTCTATTTTTTATTTCTATTCCAAATTTATTCTTATTTTTGTTCCAAATCTTTTTTTTTTTTTGGTTTTCGAGAACAAAAATTTTACCAAACAAGTTTTTATTCTTTTTTTGTTTCTTGAAAAAAAAAACAGAAATTATTGTTCTGAGGAACATAAATTTTTTTACCAAAAAGAGCCTAAATTTCCATGTTGGATCCATGTGATTTGCTTCGCCATGTGTGTTTTCACATCAACAACATAATGGAGATATTGAATGATAGCTAACAAAGCGTAGACTTGTTGAAAGTGCACTAGTTTAAATTTTTGGCAATATTAACCCTTGAAAATTGAGGTATGTTATGCTAGAATATATGTGAAATATGCCTTTATCTAACATTTTAAGCTCTTTAGGTTGGACATTCTAATATGGCATTATAACCATATTTGCCCCACTTTATTTCACATATCTGTCCATCCCATAAATTCATGTGTCATCTATAATCTAGCTTGCACATTAGAGGAGGTGTTGAATATCCGACATCATTTGACTATAAGGTTTATATACACTTTATGTACACGTACTTTTCTCCATTTATGAACTTAAGCAAAATATGACATGGTATCAAACTAAGATGTTGTGGGTTAAAATTTAAAGCTCCTCATTTGCCTTACCTCCCCATTATATATTTCCATGCCCTAGTACTTGATCAAGGTTTGGGAAAAGAATATCACAAGTGTCTTTATTTTTGTATGGCGTTCCCTTATGTGTCATAACCTCTCTCTTTTTTCTTTTTCTTTTTCATTTATGCTCACTTAAATACTATAAGTTTTAAGACGTGCACTATGTCGTGTCACGTCAAATTTTTAACACTTGGGTGACCGTTTTTTAAAAGATATAGTAATTGATTAGAAGCTATGACACTTAAGTAGATGTTTTTCTTTTTTTATAGAAATAATGGCACCCAATTGGTTGAAAAAAACTCAAGTGAGCATCATACAAAAGTTATGGCATAAGTGGTGTATTTATCACGTCAAGTTTTTTATTGGATTTTCTAACATTTTTTTCGTGCATGCAAAAATACTTGCGTTTTTCAGGGGTTTGGCCATAAAAAATATGATGTGAACAACTTACTTGAGCGGGCTCAACCACATTAGAAGAAGACCTTCACAAATCATTGGGCTCTTAGCCCAATGAGGCTTTTCATTTGTGCGTGAGGAGGCGTTACTTCAATCGCACTTTTGGATGCGCCTTTGAATCCTCCCTCAGTTAGTACTCGGTTCGACTTTTTTTTTTTTTGTCAGTCCTACTTTATTCCTACTCTACACTCACTCTCAGACTTTTGCCCTACCTCTTGCAGGGTGTGGGAGTCGAAACCCACTTCTGAAACTTATGCGTCCCCACCCCCATCTCCTCCTGAGAATGTAGGGATTTGAACCCCTCACCTCCCCCTTCCATATTGGAAGGGTGGCCACTAGGGCGACGGTTCGACTTACTGACTGCTAAGGTAAGGACCCTCCTTGGCGGTTCAGGAGAGTTCACTCTTCGCAATCGACGCAAACGGGATGGCGTGGATTTCCCTCGTGATCATAAGAAAACATGGGAAGGGACGGCAGGCTCTCGCTCCGGATTCTAGAGCGGAACTTTCAATCAAGGAAGGAAGCCAGTCAGTGGCAGTCAATCTAGAAAAGAACTCAACTGCCTACCCTCCCTCACTATCGGATGAGAATATGAAAGGAAAATTCAATCCCTAAACTGACACCACTCGCAGGACTTGCTGATATATCGACTACTTGCAAGAAGAAAGAATAATGCCACCACTTTTGTTGATGTTCTTGCAGTACATACATATGTATGTGTATGTATGTATGTATACATGTTAAAAGGAATAAAGGATACTTCTAACCAGAAAAATCGAGGGATACTGATGAAAAATGAAAAGGAAGATAACAGATTGCTATATATATATATATATATATATATATATATATGTATGTATGTATGTATATATATATATGTATGTATGTATGTATGTATGTATGTGCTCAGCCTCTTTGAAAAATTCTCAACTCCACTTCGTGTCTTTTTCTTACTTGTTTAATCCTTTCTTTCTCTTCTTTTCCTCAATTTGCTCTTGTATTATCTTTCTATGATTCAAAACAATTAATAGAACATGTGTATGTTTATAGGCTAAAATATTTATTGCAGTCGCGAATTTTGATGTTTAGAATTTATGGTGTCAAATTATTCTTTAAATTCATTAAATAAACTACATTTCTATTAAAAAGTGCGATTCTAAAAATTCTAGCAATGATTATATGCACAAAAGGGATTCCCCTATGTACCACTCGACTCTAACGCTTTGTTTGATAATCTAAGTGAGGAAGGAAATGGATGGAAATGAAGAGATAGAAAATGGAGAAAAAAAAAAGAGTAAGTTAAATTCCTTTTCCTATGGATGCATGTTGAGTGGAAATAATGTGAAGGAAAATTAATCTCGTGGATAAACATAATTAACCTTCGTCTTATTGCCACTTTTATATACATAAAAAGTACAAGCAATCTTGAAATAAAGCACAACATTTGCATATCCTTTCGTTTCTCTCCACTTTTGAAAAAGAGAAAAAAAGCGGGCCCGGATGGAAGTATTTTCTTCTTATTCTTAATGATGATGATGATGATGATGATGATAATGATAATGTCAATAATAACTCTAACAAAGTGAGTGGAGATAAGAGCCCCAGATACTCAAAACATAAACCCGTCCGTATCGATGATCCGACATAGAATTGTTTTTAACAAAATGGAAAATCGAATTTATTGTATGCGCTTAAACCACATACAAATTTATCCATCAATCGCTGAGCAACTCCATGGATTTGTCCATGAACAATGTCACCGACCCAAGCTTGATAATTCATGTTTTAAACTATTCAAGAACATTTTATGTTCAGGCTGGGTTGGACTAGCCCAACGGACAACGAGCTTTGCTTGAACTCGCCCAAAAGATCTTCAAGCCTCTCGAGCCCTTCAAGCTACTAAACCAAATCCATGAACCAATCAATTCCAATAAACTCTATTCTTTCATCTTTCGATATGAGGGTTTTGGCGTTTGAATATGTGGTAAATAGATAGGGAAATAATATTTACCACAACCAAAAAAATGTTATTCGAAATCTCTATTTTGATTTGCCCTTAGATCTCATACACAATTACTTTCCATAAAGATTCCCAATAATTCTGAAGACAAAGTTACCTTCTACCAAATTAAATTATCATAAGAGTATAGACCTAATTTGTTTGTCTTGTCCATGACAAGACACCTTATCAACTTTCCTTTTTCATTCTAAAGCGTCTTCTTTTCTTAACTTAATTGTCACTTTTGCTTTATTTATGTGCTCTTTTGCACTAATGTGATAGTATGAGGCAACCACGAAATGATTAAGGCAAATAGCTCGTCACAATCTATTTAATTGGTGTTCTAATGAGATGATAAGAGTAAACAATAGAAATATACTTAGTTTATAAGTGGATTATTCGATTAATGCATAACTTTCCTTAATACCATGAACTTCCATTAAGTTTGGCCATAACCATCGAATTTACTCATTGAGAAAAAGTTAGTAATGTGCATCTTACTAGAGTAAAATTGCAAAGAAAGCACAAACTTATCTTATTCCCAAAACATTTATTTATAAATTTACGTACAACCTAATTGATTAAGTGAAAAGGTTGTAGTTAATAAATTTGTTCTTGTCAATTGCCAAAATGCATTACTTTTAATGTAACCATTAAATGACTTATCTACTTAATTTACATGGACAAATGGAAAAAGATTAAAGATTATTCATAACACATTATTTATAGTTTACAGAATAGCTTATTTAATTTAAGTGAATGAACAGCCATTAATAAAGATATACCCTTTATTTTTAGGTAAACTCAATGCAAAAAAGTACAATAGTTTTGATACTTACTTGAATGATTTATGTTCAAATTAGAGTGAAATTGAAAATATGGGCTTCTTGTTGTTGTTCTTTTAAGAAATAACTTCTGATGTAGTATTCAGAAAAATAGACATTGGTACTTTTAGGGCTTGTTTGATAACACTCCAAATAATGCCCGATTCTATTATTTTGTTTCCCAAAGTAAAAAATATTGTTTGGTAAATTTTTTATTCTCAGGAACAAAAATCCTTTTTTTTTTTGTTCCCAAGAATATATTTGGAACATAATCAAAAAGTAGAATAAAGTTACTTTTTCTCTTTTTCTATTTTCTTTTCTTTTCTTTTCTCTTTCTCTTCCTCATTGCTAGTCACCGGCCATGGCGATGTCTGACGACCGGTTGGATGAGGTCTAATGAGATTGGGGAGGCTCTGGGTGCCAGCCATTGGCCGATGACTGGCTAGAGAAGAAGAATAGGGATGGAAAAAGAAAAAGAAAAAGAAAAAAAGGAGAATATATATATATATATATATAACAAAAGTATTTAAAAATTAAAAGAAATTCTAATTCACAAAAGAATTTGAGATTTTATTAAACGTATTTCTATATTGGGAATAATTTTTTTGGATAATTACCAAATATATTCAAATGCTCATAAACTTGTTTAAAGAACATAATAAAAAAGAATCATTTTGCACCCTTAGATTATAACAAGGTTAAATAAGCAAAAAGTGAAAAAAAAAAAAAAAAAAAAAAAAAAAAAAGGTAGAAACTAGAAAACTAAGGGTATCGCTAAATCCACCCAAACTTTGGTTCCGTACACACCTTAAGAAGTTAGAAAGACATACATACCCACGTTATGTGTGCGATGCTCCAAAATGCGAGTGAATTTAGAGTGCGTTTGGTAACGATTATGTTTCCGGAAACAATTCTGATAAAAAATGATTATTTTTTATTCTGTTCTCGGGAACAATTTCTAAGTAAAAAAACGTGTTTGGAATCGTACAAAATTTCTAATTCTGGAATAAAAAAAGAATAGAAATGCATTTGGTAATTATATAAAATTTCTATTCCAATTCTAAAATTTTATCAAATTATAGAAATTCTATTGATTAATTATATTTATACTAAGTAATAAACATATTAGCTAATCAAATTTTTATTAAATAGTAAATAATAAACTATAGTATAAACTATAAATATAAATACTAAGTAATAAATTAGAATACAAAATTAAATATGTATTCTATAAATAACAAAATTTCAATTCATACTTCAAATCATTTTTTATTTTCTAAATAATTTTATTAATTTTTTTTTCCTTTCTTCCTCCCCTTCTTCTTTTTCTTCTTCTTCAAGGCGGCCGATTGCCAACCTTGGGACGATCGGCGACCAACCAGATGAGGGCCGGCGACCTCATCGGAGCATCGTCGACCCTTAGCAAGGCCGGCTGCTGGGCGAGGCTTGCCCAGCCCCGCCGGTGGCCAGGCAGGCCTCGCTAAGGCTGGGCAAGGCTCGCCTAGCCACCGGCGAGGCTCGTCTAGCCTCGCTGAGGTTCGCCTGACTAGGGCTAGGTCTAACGAGCTCATCGAACCGATTGCTGGCGACCGGTGGCGGCGGATGGCAACCACGGTGGTGGCGGTAGATGAAGAAGAAGAAGAAAATGGAAGAAGAAAAAGAGAAAAGGGAGGAAGAAAAATAAAATGGCTTGATTCTTAGATTTGTTCCCAAGAACAAGAATTAACTTTCTTTTTATTCTTGATTCCGTTCTAAATCTACTACTAAAAACAAAAAAATAGAAATTTGTTCCTAAGAACATTTATCAAACACGATTCTATTCCAAAACTACTATAAGGAACAAAAAATCATAATCGGGTACTATTTGGATGGGGGAAAATTGTCCAAAAAGTCCTTATCACACTTTTGCAAATTCAATCATAAACCTTTTAACTTTGCCAACCGAGTCCTAAACATTTTTACTTTTTGCCGATTTAGTCCATCCGGCCAATTTTGGCTGGAAAATGTTGACGTGGATGTCGGCAGTGCCACATAGGACCGGCGCCGATGTGGATAATTTTTAATAGTTTTTAATAATATTTTTATTTTTTGAATTTTTTTATTTTTATTTTTATTTTTATATTTTCTCTTTTTTTCCTCTATTTTTTTTTTTTTTTTTGGCTTTTTTTTGGCTTTTCCGGTGGCTGGCCACTAGCCGTAGGCGATGGCCACCGGCCACAGTCGGCCGGGTGAGGAGGAGCATCGGCGAGGGAAGCTTGGCCGCGGTGAGGCCAGCCCTCGCTGGGGCCAGGGCGGCCTCACCTGGCGTCACCGTCGCTCGGCTGATGCCCGGTGAGGCCACCCTGGCCTGGGGGAGGGTCAGTCTCGCCCAGGCTTCCCTCGCTCGACCGACCGGATGTGGCCGGTGGCCGGCCACCGGAAAAGGCCAAGGAAAAAGCCAAAAAGAAAAAAGAAAAAAAAAAGAGGAAAAAGTAGAAAATATAAAAGGGAAAACGTCACAAATAGTTCCTATATTTTCACTCAATGTCCAATTTCGTCCCTGAACTATTGATAAAATGTCCGATCTAGTCCTTGAACTTTCGAATGGCTCAATTTGGTCATTGAACTATTAATAAAATGTCCGATCTAGTCCCTGAACTTTCAATTGGCTCAAATTAGTCCCTGAACTATGATGAAATGTCCAATCTAATCCTTCGTTACTGTTTTTTTTTCTTTTTTTCCTTTTTTTTCCTTTTTTTCCTTTTTTTTTTTTTTCACTTTCCCTCTGCCGGAGCCGGTGGAGGGCCGACATCCGGCGAGGGCCCCTCGCCGGCGTCCCTCGCAAGCGCGCGAGGGGCTCCCTCGCCGATCTCGCGAGGGAGCCCCTCGCCCAACACCAGCGAGGGCCCCTCGTAGACGTTGGCGACGACGGCCCCTCGCCAGATCTGCAAGGGACGTCGGTGAGGGGCCCTCGTAGATGCCAGCGAGGACGACCCCTCACCAGATCTGCGAGGGACGCCGGCAAGGGGCCCTCGCCAGCGTCAGGCGGGGGGCCCTCGCCGATCTGGCGAGGGAGCCCCTCGCCCTCACCCAACGCCGGCAAGGGGCTCTCCCTCGCAGACGCCGGTGAGGACGGCCCCTCGCCCGCTTGCGAGGGACGCCAGCGAGGGGCCGTCACCGATCTGGCAAGGGGCTCCCTCGCCGGACGCCGGCCCTTCACCAGCTCCGACAGAGGGAAAGCGAAAAAAAGAAAAAGAAAAGAAAATTAGTAATGAATGATTAGATTGGGCATTTCATCATAGTTCAGGAATCAACTTGAGCCGATCGAAAGTTCAGGGACTAGATCAGACATTTTATTAATAGTTCAGGGACCAAATTGAGCAGATCGAAAATTCAGGGACCAAATTGAGCAGATCGAAAGTTCAAGGACGAAATTGGACATTGAGTGAAAATATATGGACTATTTGTGACATTTTCTCAATATAAAAATAAAAAAAAAATTCAAAAATTGTATTAAGCAGTATTTTTAAAAATTGTGTCTTACATGGCACCGCCAGCATCCACGTTAGCATTTTCCAACCAAAATTGGTCGGATGAACTAAATCGGTAAAAAGTGAAAATGTTTATGACTCAATTGGCAAAGTTAAAATGTTTAGAATTGAATTGGCAAAAGTGCAATAGGTTTAGGACTTTTTGTACAATTTTCCCATTTGGATGGTTACCAAACAGTCCCGTAGTGCAACACAAATAGCAATTGTCCACTTGATTTGGTATAAGGGCATTTTTGTCTTTATAATCTTCATGAAGAATATGCATGAGGTCCCGGGAAAAATTATTCCAATCAACATAGAGATTTCCACAAGGTTTGGTAACGATATTATTTGGTTGTGGAAAGGTAGATAGGATACTAATTGAAAAGGAAAGTTCAGATGTCACCTAGTGATAATAAGTTGCTTACTAGATCTAATAACCTTAAGCTAGACGTGCCGACCGAGAATAAAATTGGCTATGGGTGGTGATTGTACATTCATAAGACATCTGAGAAAAGTTCACCTAGAAATTAAGAGATAGGCAAGATTATGGTTGTGGGCATCTTATCGATACCTTCATCGTTGATGTTTCAGTTTGAGCAATCTGAGCTTGACTTTAACCATAATGCAAAATAATGGTCTGCAACATTTCCATCTCATTGTTTTACCAACTTTTGTGTATAATAGGGAAGGAGAGTCTGCTCAATGGTGAGTAGCTTGACATTAGTCAGTCAAGAAATTTTGGACCCCCCTCCTCCGGGACCAAACTCCCTTGAATAGCTTAGTTCGGTTGGTGGTTATATGCCTTCCCATCAATAATGCATTCAAAAACATTTGCACACCATAAGCCCTAACCCGAAAGTACCACCTAAATAGAAATTACCTCCTTTATAGGAGTGATATTTTAGCTAATAAATCATCATTAAGACCGTAGAAAATATGGGAAAAAAAATTATGCCTCAACAACCTTGTAACATGAGAAGAATTTGTGAGACTCTGACAATAAGTCATCCCAGTTGGTGACTGATCCGGATAAAAAATGGGGTTATATAACCTTCCTAATATAATTTTTGTTTTGTAATGTTGTAAACATTGGTTTTAGAAATTGATGAGATATGGTGTGATGGGACATTTTGATAAGTGGATCACATCGAAAATCCATTATAAATCAGTCATGTCATTTTGTAAATTATGTTCATAGACTCATTTTCATATTCATAACTCGCGGATGAGACATGATAGAACACGGCAAAACTACTCATTATAAACCCAAATTGATGCACATCAAGTTGGTTCTTGTTTGGGACAAGTGTGGATACTTGTCTTAAGGTTTTGGCAGTTAAATAATACCGTTTATCAAGGACTCAAGACTTTATAAAAACCATAGTCAAGTGTCAATCTTGAAATTATGGAGTTCAAACCTTGGAAATCACACATGGCAAATGGCTAAATATTTCACATGAAAGCCATGCCAGATTTCCGACGTTTGAATTCTATTAAGGGCGAGCTCACGACTTGATTGGGACTTTTTGTAAGTTTTAGGTTTCCAATAAACCAAAGTATAATCTCTCAATTTTTAGTTGACTCGGTCAAAACCTTTGATCTCAGTCTTTCATTTATTCCGTTTTTCTAATCTTGTCAAATTTTCCTTTAAAAGAGGAAAAACTTGATTGCAAATGATCCTAAATATCCAAGTCCTCAGTGCTAAAAAGCAAAAACCTGTTCGAACATGCTCTCAAATATCCTACAGTGTAGAGGGCAGTATCAATTGGTTCCTCCCCGCCAGAAATGAGAAACATCTAATAGGACTCTTCGGTTACTAAGGTTAGTCAAATGGGACTTGAATGATTATTTTCATTGTCGGCGAAGGATCGCGTGCAGCCACTAATTTTTAATTTTTAATTTTTTATCTTCCAAAAAAAAAGGGACCGCAATGGATCAACAGGATTAGACGCCTCCTCCCTAATCCACCCTCCTTACAGGTCTGTAATGCATGCAGCCACTAGCTACTCACGTACGCACGCGCAGACCTTAGGGTACAGCTCTCCAGATCCAAATAAGATGCCGCCCTCGACTATTATTCTATGAGTTTTCACCATCAGAGTACTGTGGACGGTGTATTTTTTCTTTTCTTTTTTTTGGTACCCATGGAATTCCGTGCGCCGCTTCGCGGCGGAGTAAACCCTTGAGGAGCAGGAGAGTCACCACCACCCTTTTTGCTCTGGGCAAATCGTGGGTTCCTTTCCAACAAAGTATACGACGCAGAGATTCGAACTCCAAACCTCTCCTGAAAGAAACTGAAGCTCAATCACTACGCCGCCACCATGGTTCTACTGTGGACGGTGTATTTTACATCGATAAGTATATTAAAAATTCTAAAATTTATTATGAAAATATAAATGAGTGCTAAAATTTTTAAAAAAATAATTAAGTGCTAAAATTTATTAAATTGATTCAATCAAGGCATTATGTAAACTCCGTCCAATTAAACTAGAGAAAAAAATGCCAACATGTCTTATTTTATTATTTTCTTAAGACACGTGGTGATGATGTGGCACCCATCAAACACCACTCTAGAAAAATATTCAAAAATTTAAATCACAAACTAAATTAGACTAAAAATAAAATTGGTTAATATCATGAAAAATTGCAAATTGATATATTTATGATAAATTTGCCGCAAATTAATTTTTTTATCATGAAAAATCCAAGTTGATACACCTGTGATAAATTTACCATCTATTAATGTTGGTCAAATTTTATCCTTAAATTTGCCGACATAGATGACATATAATGACATGTTATGGGGACGCCCATAAGGTTAATGTCACGAAAAATTTTAAATTTGTCACAGGTTTCCATTAAATTTATCATAGGAGTGCTACTAAATTTGTTACAAATATCTATGGATTTTTTTTCATGATATTAAGCTATGGATTTCCACGTGTATCACGTCACCATATGTCATCTAGATTAACAAATTTAGTGATTAAATTTGATGGAAATTAACAAAGATAAATTTATCACAAGTGTACTAGTTCAAGATTTAGTTTTGGGTAAATTGGTCATGAGTGTATTGATTTAGGATTTTTGGTAGTAAAAAAAAAATAGTTTTGGATAAACAGCGTCTTGGTAGCCGTGATGGTTTGGGCTATCTCCCCCTCACAAAGGGGAGGAGTTCGAATCTCCTCACAGTCGCTTGGGGTCTTAAGTGGGACATTGGGGTAATGGGTCTTCTCACTCTCCCCATGTTTACTCACCAACTCCTAGCTATATGAGGTTCTTGGGTCACAAAAAAAAAAATTAGTTTTGGATAAATTTGTCACAAATACACTAATTTATAATTTTTCAGTGTATTAATCCAAATAAGAATGCTAAAAGTTAAAAAAAAAAAAAAACCCAAAATTAGAAGACCTTTCTAGTAGCTAGCGTCGCCACTCATTGCTAGAAAGGGCCGATGGAGGTCACCTAGGCCTCACCAATGGTTGATGAGGGCTGTCAAGCTTTGGCAAGGCCTAGGTGACCTTAGCGAACCCTTTTCGATGATGGGTGGTGGTGGCAGCCACCAGTGAGGGCTTGTTCCTCCTTTTTTATACTTGGTTTTTTAATTGGTTTTATCCTTTTAAATTTAAATAACATAATTTAAGTAAAATTTGAAGAATTAAAATTGTCATGTAGGAGAGAGAGTAAAAAGAAAGGCACTTTGATATTTTCTATTTGCTAGACAAAGTTAACAAAAGAGCTTGATTACGCAAATTTGACAAGTTTTAAGTTTTGATTGCATGTTTTAAAAGTTTTAGGATTTAATTGCATTTTCGTAACAAGTTTTTGGACTTCGAGTGACCTACCTCTTTTGTTTCTTAGCAACACAAAGAGTATAATCTAACATTGATAATACAAATTAAGTATATCATTAGAGGGAAAAAATTTAACGACATGTGATAGCATGATTCTGATCACAATCGAATTATATATATAGGCATATAGTCGAGCCGAGGTGGGTCGATACACTACCAAGTTTGAGCTCGACTCAACTCAGTTCACATACTCAGTGCTCAAAGCTAGATTTAAGCTCAATTGAGTATTAATTTTCCTATTCGAGCTTGATTCAATTAGAAAATCTAGATTCTCGAATCCGATTCGATTGGATTTAATTGCGATCAACTTATAGTAAAACTCGAGTTACTCAAGTTTTATAAGCTCTAAGTGTAATTTTAAGTATTTCGCCAATTTTTATAATATAATGAAACTCAATTAAAATCATGAGCCTATCAAGTTGAATATTAACAAGCTCGAGCTCAACTATACAAGATACTCGAGTAGCACAAAATTAAGCGAGTCCATCTCGACCAGACAACAAGCCGAGCCGGAGCTCTTGCAAGTAATTTGATCGACCTCACTCATGCCTCTAGAGCTGCCACTGAGTAATGTGCCGTTCACGAACTTTATGCTCAGAGTAAAAGACGATGGAATTTGCCATGACAGTTCCTCACATGCGATGAGGAAAGTGATTACGAGCACGCGCGTGTCACGTGACAGCGAGGTCCCCGAAGCCATATCACGATGGTGCGCACGTGAGGGGCCAACCACCATCTCTCCGCCTCTCTTCTATATAAATCCCAGCCTCTCTCCCAAAGGTTCACTCGTGCAACCCACCCCGAGAAGAGAGTCACAAGCAAACCAGTCCACCACCGCCTCCTCCGTCTCGACCCGCTTGACGGCCACCGTCGCCGTCTCTCATTTCCTCGAAACCCCTGACAAGGAGAAAAAAAGAGAAGAAGAAAAGATGGTGAGCGTCGAGGAATTCTGCCGTGCCCAGAAATCGAAAGGCCCTGCCTCGGTCCTCGCCATCGGAACGGCGGTCCCCAAGAACGTCATCGAACAGAGCACATACCCGGATTATTTGTTTCGGATCACCAACAGCGAGCACATGACCGAGCTGAAAGAGAAGTTCAAGCGCATGTGTATGTATAGTTCAAATCATGCCTACATTGATGCTCTTTCATTTATATGTAAATTTTTTTCTGCGCCCTCATCATTTATCATCACGTAAGAATTTGCCGGATTCACTTCATCTAGCGTATCCATGCTTTAGATACGAAATTAAGGAAAGAAAGTCAAAGCAAATCAACAGTAGTTTCGATGGGAGTTTCCGATGCCAGGATCGGTTTTCTTCCGGTAATAACTTGTGAGGTCATTGAAGAGATTGCGCCTTTCGTCGTCGCGTACCATTAGCTCGATCGGTCCGTAGAGAAGGAGGACTATAAAAAAGGCGTTGCAGGGGCTTATTGACATGGGGTCAGTGTTTGGTTGTGTATGTTTCAGGTGAGGGGTCGTCGATCAAGAAGAGACACGTGCACATGACGGAGGATATACTGAAAGAGCACCCGAACATGAGTTCATTCACGGCACCCTCCTTGGATGCCCGGCACGACATCCTGGTGACGGAAGTGCCGAAGCTGGCGAAGGAGGCGGCGTTGAACGCCCTGAAGGAATGGGGGCAGCCCAAGTCGAAGATCACCCACCTGGTGTTCTGCACCACCAGCGGTGTCGACATGCCGGGCTGCGACTACCAGCTCACCAAGCTCCTGGGCCTCCGCCCCACCGTCAAGCGGTACATGATGTACCAGGTGGGCTGCTACGGCGCTGGCCTGGTCCTCCGCATCGCCAAGGATCTTGCTGAGAACAACAAGGGGGCTCGCGTCCTCGTCGTGTGCGCCGAGATCACCGTCTGCACCTTCCGCGGCCCCACCGAGACCTACCTGGACAACCTCGTGGGCCAGGCTCTGTTCGGCGATGGCGCCTCCTCGGTCATCGTGGGCTCGGACCCCATCCCGGGGGTCGAGAGGCCCCTGTACGAGATCGTCTCCACCTCCCAGACTCTCCTCCCAAACAGCGAGGGCGCCATTGCTGGGCACATCCGGGAGATCGGCCTCACCATCCACCTCCTCAAGGACGTGCCGGGCCTCATCTCCAAGAACGTCGAGAAGAACATGACTGAGGCGTTCCACCCACTGGGCATCACCGACTGGAACTCGCTCTTCTTCATCGTGCACCCCGGCGGGCCCGCGATCCTCGACGACGTCGAGGCCAAGTTGAAGCTCAAGCCCGAGAAGATGGAGCTTTCCAGGTATGTGCTCAGCGAGTATGGCAACATGTCTAGCGCATGCGTCTTCTTCATAATGGACGAGATGAGGAAGAAATCGATCAAGAAGGGACTCAAGACCACTGGAGAGGGGCTCGAATGGGGCGTGCTCTTCGGATTTGGTCCCGGCCTCACCGTCGAGACCGTCGTCCTCCACGCCCTGTCTGCTTAGGGCTTCGCATCGCGTCCGACCTCGCCTGCCTCCTCCACCTATTCCTATTTCCACTTATGATATCCTGTTGTTATTCGTATGGTCTTTTTCGATGTTGGTCTAGAGCCTTCTTGGTGATGTTTTGGATTGTGATGCCACGGGGAGTAAGCGTTTATGTTGTTAGCTGCTCCTTTTATCTTCAATTATCAATCTACTCTTATGTGCCCCTTCCCATGTAACACCACATGATTCTAGCTTCTTCTTTTTATCGTTTTGTTCATCATCATACAGCGCTCGCCCCTACTCGGTAGATTCCTAGCGAAAAAAGAAGAGATTATTTTTAAGAAAATATTTCCCTTAATCTGTGAAGCAAATATCCTTTAGTGTTGTTGGGAGTCCATAGCAAAGGCCAGATGCCTCCAAGGACACACACTAACACACTAATATAATCTCCTCACCCAACTTGGATTCATTAACCGCTCCACACACACACACATAAAATCTTCCTCTCACATGTGAGCTTAGTATTAGGTCCGCTCCTCCTAATCCAAATATCATTATGTATCAATTTATCTCAAGTTGAATCTCTCCATCAATGGCCAACTTCATCCCCATTTTTTTTTTCTCTAGACAGAATATTTGGGGAGATCGTCAAGAGAGAGCTCAAATATGAACCAGTGAACATATCTAGTTAAACCTATATTCATTGAAAAGCTAAAGCCAATGAGCTATTGGTCAACTTGGATATATTAACTGTTTTACACCACATTAATTCTCCGATATATGACTTCTCTAGCATAACTCATATGTGCATCTCAACAAACTTCCTGTACAAGGAGTGGGTAAATGATTGGTAAAGTCACAAAATTAGTTAGATTAATTGAGATTATGTCTAATTGATCTCTCATTAACTTAAGAAGCTAAGTGGGCAAAATTTCATGCATGAAGTTGGCAAAATCGAATTATTGGAGCATGAGAAATTTGAAAAGTTAGTGGAAAAATTAGTTGAATTTTAGCCTCCGTTTGTTTCACGTAAATAAATGATGCGGATAACATTTTTCTAAAAGTAAACGCTTGTATCGCTTACGAAAATGAATGAAAAAAATATTAGACATAAATTGTTTATCAATAATAAAAATATTTTTAATTAATTATTTTAAGCGGTAAAAGCAATCATTTTTAGGAAATATTTTTTAAAATAATTCATTTTCAAACAAATGAAGCCTTAAGGTTCGAGCTCATGTCCATTGCGGTTTTATGAGGAGAGTAGTTGTAGTCTCAAGACGACGTGCATAACTCCACTTCGATTTTTGGTGAACATGTCTAGTTCTAACAGTTGGTAGGTAATGTAGGCTGTCACTATCGATTGAGAGTATCCCTCGGACAATGACTGCATTAACCATCTACTAACTAGGGGTGTTAATACTATCCGAACCAAACACAATTGAAATGCATGACCTATATGAATTCACTTGTATATGTAGTGGTGAGATGCATGACATGTGTATGGTATTGAACCAGTAGGTGATACCGATGCATCTTATGATATGCCATCGTTTGCTTTAGGGTGAATGAACATGTAGTGTTGTTAATGGATCTTATTGGCCTATCATGATAGAAAAGAAAGAAAACTTATTCATGCATAGTTATTTTTTAAATGCACAAGGCACCATGATCACCAATGTCACTTGTTCTTTGTACTAGGTAGAGGGCTATGAGTCGTGCAGCAACGTCGCCGACTTTCTTTTTTTGCCAATCACCAACCATTGTAAAGACTTGGCTAGTGGCTAGAGGAGAAGAAAGAAGAAAATAAAATAAAATAAAATGACTTGATTTTAGAATTATTCCCAAAAATTTAAAAAAATAATAATTTTATTATTTCTTAATTCTGTTTCACTAACGTTATTATATGGAATTATGTCTTTTTATTATTTTATTTTGAAAATCAAAAGAATATTAATTAATTAAGAATTGATCATTTACCAAATATGCCCTTATTGTATTTCACCTTTATGATGTCCTTTCGGTAGCTCTAGGATTCTATGCCTTTTGGTTTTCTTTTTGGGTACAAATATATCACTTCTCTAGAGCGAATAGAGCAGATTTTGAGACAATTCTTATAGAAATGCACCTCTCTTACACGTGGAGGGGCAAAAGTTTCCTGGGACGATGTGTGCCCCTCGAAGAAGGAAGGTGGCCTTGGCATTCGCAAGTTGTGAGATTACAATAAAGCGGCAATGCTGAAATACATTTAGATTTTGTTTACTGACAAAGAATCTCTTTGGTGCTGCTGGATTCATAGCAATTTCTTAAAATGGGATAATTTTTGGGTTGTTCCAAAACCTGTATGTTCATGGGCTTGGAAAAAAATAGTTCAATTGAGAAGGGATTTCCAATCATCATTTATTTAGAAAGTTGGTAATGGTTTTTCGGTGTTCGTATGGTTTGACCGATGGCACCCTGAAGGCCCTTTGAACTTATTATTACCTGATTCCTTCATTGATTCGTCTGGTCTTTCTAGAATTGCTACGTTGGCAGATCTCTTATCCCTTGCGGGCCTTGTCTTCAAAACCCTGTTGTAGTGCTGGGATATTTCTGTGCTGGTTCTTTCCTCTAACCCGGATTGTTTCTCTTGGTGTGGAAATTCTTATGGCATTTTTTTGGTGGGCTCAGCTTGGGAGACTATTAGAAGTAAGAAGAACCGAGTATCTTGGGCTTCTTTTGTTTGGAATAATGCTCTAGCCCCTAGATTTCAATTTCATCTTTGACTTATTGCGGAATCGCTTGCCTACTCAGGTGTCTCTTCTCTCGTATGGAAGAATTGATCATGCCTTATGTGCGTTTTGTAATGCTATGCCGGATTTCATAAACCACTTGTTTTTTGATGGCCATGTTTCAGCAACGATTGCTAATTTTTGGGCCTCAAGATGTAACCTTCCTTGGCGTAATAGGCCTTGGGTAGACAATCTCGCTTGGGCGATGAAGCTTTTATCGGGTAAGGACTTCTACCATAGCAACGCTCGTTTTTCTTTTGGAGCGATCTACCACCTTACTTGGAAAAAAAGGAATAGCTTAATATTCCGTGGCGAAACGTTGGTGATTTCGGTTATGAAAAACCATATCATTAAGGTAATCAGAGATAAGGCGCTCACTTTCAACAATGTGCCCGACAATGCAAGGAATGAGAGACTCTAGATATCTTGGGGTCTTGACCCCTCCATCTTCTCGAGTGCCTTGTCAGCCTAGTGTCTCCTACTGATGTTTCTCCGCTTGGCATTTCTCCTGCATCAACCTTCTCTCAGCTTCCACTTTGTGCATCTACTTTGATTGTTGGCGTTCATAGTTGGGTTGTCGTTGGTTGTTGTCTTGGTGTTTTCTGAGTGGTAGATTGTTGTTGGCCCTTCATTTTGTTCTTGTTGCTGTAAGTTGTTTTGTGCCAGCGCCCTTCCACTCATTAACTTTTGTTCTTTGAGTGCAAGTTTTTGGCACCAGTTTTTATATAGTTAGTTCAGGCTAATATATTTTTACCATTTACCAATATGTATATATATATATATATATATTTATATATCACTTCTCTTTGCCCAGCCCTTCGGTGCCATCTGAGCACGGGGGCGTGGTGGAGTCCTCGGTTACTAAAAAAAAATATATATAGATATATATATATCACTTCTCGAAATGTTTCCTATTTTCCCCTTCGCGTGAGAACCTCCCCTGGCTATGCACGCGTATTGCACGTGCCCGACCGACAACGCTACAACGTACACGAAACTGGAGCGCAGTCCTCTCGCTCCCGTCCCTCTCTCTCTAGCGCGCGCTCCTGCACCCCGAGCATGAACAGGTAATCAAATCTCCTCCCCATCTTCCTCCATACCGAATCGCTCGATCTTCGCTCGCCGCTCCGATAATCCGTCCGGCGAATGCGCTTCTCGAGATGCGCGGGAACGTCCGCTCGATCAAACCGGTGTCCGGCTGATGCCGACTGCGGGAGCGGCCCCTTCCGAATGAGCCCGTTTCCTGTTTGATTTCCGGGCGTCGCTCGGTCGAGGGCTTGCTCTGATTTCCTCGTGCGGTTCGCGTCGCAGGTTCATCGCGAAGAGCCTCGCCGCAAATTTAGGCGGCCAACGAATCCGATCGAGATGCCTCTGTGGAGCCGCCGCCCCCGCCGCCGCCGCTGCCGGCGCGTCCAGTTCGATCCGCGGGCCGAACCATGTATTGATCCTTTTCCTTTTAGCCGTGTTTGTGGTTTTTTTTTTTTTTTGGGTGCGATGGCGTGCCTCTTTGTTTTTGTGATGTTTGGTGCTGGAATGTGCTTGAAAATTCTAGGGTCAAGAGGGGCAATGTAGCGGAACCGGGGTCGCGCAATACGACGTCGCCGTTGTTGGAGGGGGAATGGTTGGCATGGCTCTTGCTTGTTCCCTAGGTAAGCTGTGGCTTGCTGTTAGTCATGTTTAATCTTCTTGGGGAGTTAATGTCCGGATGCCGATTTTGTAACACTAGACAGATAGTCTGAGTCTAACCCTGTTTGATGTTGCAGTGTAGATATATTAAGACTCATCTATTGAATTTTGTTCACTAAGTGATGTGATAGATTTCGATTGAGTGCTTAAATGGGGCTCACTCTGCTAAAAAAATTTAGAAGCAATTAGGATACTTGGTAATGCAAGTTACTGTCCCACTGGCGGCTGTGGCGGTTAGTGATACTTTGGTAGTGGCGGACCTTACCACCCATTCTAGTGATGATGCTATTGGCAGCCAGTGGTGGCTGTAGGTATCAGGTCCTGATGGGCACGTAAAAATGGTGGTGATAGCTGGTGGAAGAGGCAGTGGCTGTGACGGCAATAGGGATGGTGTCATTGAGGTGGATGTGGTTGGTGGCACTAGTGGTTTGGTGAAAGTGGGATCCTTGAAGGTGGTGCTTCTCGGTGGTGGGTGAAGGTGATGGTGAACGAGTTGGTGGACTTGCAGTCCTATGTTAAGTCTGAAGAACAAGTAGTTTTTTTTTTTTCGGAAAAAAAAATGAGGTGGCTTTCAGAATTTCAGTATGCTTTTATTGTTAAACTGAATTAAACATAATTCTCATTGACCTGTCTTTTCCAATCTTTCAGGCCTTGGAAAATTGGGAAAATGGTTTTTGAAATGTACTTCTCTAGAGACTATTAGAGTCTTTGTTTTAGATCGTTATCATATTTTTGGTATTGAAGGCTGATAATGGTGATGAATGATGACATATCTAGTTATGTCATTCGTTCAAGATGTCAACATCCTGAAATGTTTGTGGCATAGAAACGGGAATATAAAATCATTTGCTCATCTGTCTTTAGTGATCCTGCGTCACTTCTGTACATTCAACTGACTTCATGCAGTCAATGTTGATTATCTGCAGCAAGCATGCCATTGACAAAGAATTTAAATATTGCCATCATTGATAGCAATCCAGCATTGGTCAATGGAATTCGCATCAACAAAGAGGATCCTCCGGATCCTAGGGTCAGTACAATAACACCTGCAACAATATCAATGTTTAGAGGTAAAGTAGTATTACCATGAAATTTAGGATCTTTTGGAGGTTCCTCATTCTCATCTTTCTGGCTCCACTTTCTTAACTACTACTGTCTATCTGCTGTCACTTTTTCTTAATGATGTCATGCAGAAGTCCCTCGGTTGAGCTTGGTGCTCTTTATTTATTTCTTTTGGTCATCATTGCTTAAACTTTTCATTTGTTTTGTCTGTTGTATAGGAATATCTTCCTTCAAACGATTATTTCTTGGTAACATACTTGGACAAACCATTCCATTTTTCCTTTCCTGCTCATGCAAAGCAAAGCTGTTTTATGTTGGATTAGGACGTAAGACAGATGCAGATGTGTATTATGGTCAGAACTTTTACTCGTTTTCTGGAGTTGTCATACTAATATTGTGTTTTAGTTTCTCATGCCATAGATGAGTCAGTGAATATCTAATTCTATATTTTATGGAGTGAACAAGAAAGAGGTTATAGCTTTCTTTGAAGGCGACAATGCTTATGTAATATATGTATACGTTAGTAACATGGCAAACTTTGTAGATATTGGTGCTTGGCAATATCTTCAGCAATATCGACATGCATATTTTGATAAAATGCAGGTATTTCTCTTACTTGATTTGTAAAACCACTTCTCCTGTGGTGTTTCAAAGATTTACAGCAGTTAAATGATATAATGGTGTGCTTGACGCTCTATTATTTCACCTATTTTCTTTGTATTGACATAGTAGAAGAATTTTTTTTACTTTTTTTTCCCCTTTATCTTTCTATGAATCAGTAAGCTATGACTCTCTTTGGAGTAGATCGAAATGAGTAGGGTCTTTGACTAGCAGAGGTGGTCTCTTGGCTTCAGAAGAAATGTCAACCTGTGAATTGGGAATGGAATTTTCTTCTGGTGGCAGAATTAAGAGTTTGAAAATGTAAATCCAGATTGGAGGACTCGCTTTCTAGGAAATATTTTGGGGGGTACACATGATCAGGTTCATGGAGATAACTATTATTTTGTTTGAAGTGGAGAAGCATTTCTCACCATACTTTGACTTTTGGGGTCATGGAGATTTTGAAAATGTCAATTGAGGAATACTTAAATCTGAGTCAGACCTGTACTATAGTTGACCCCTTAGTGGGATAAGGCTTGGTGGTGGTGGTGGTGGTGATGGTGGTTGTTGTTGTAGTATGTTAAATGAACTATGATTTATGGCTTGCCATGTCATTTCACGTGGATATTGGCATTGCTGTTTAATAAACTATACCGCTGCATAAAAATTCATTGTTCTGGGTTAATGTCCTGCTTTTTTCTTAGGTATGGGATTATACTGGCTTGGGATATACTCGATACCATGCAAGAGATGTGGATAAAGATTCGCTAGGGTAAGCATCATGTGTATATAGTGAGCTTTGGTATTTTTCCAGACACAATCTAGTTGATGATGCTGCTTTTATGAATGACAGGTGCGTGGTTGAGAATAAGGTGCTTCAAAGTTCTCTTCTGCTGTGTATACAGGTACTCACCACCATCACTGCATTCAGAATTCAACTTTCTCTCACATGTGTGTACTGTATACCCTAAATGTACAGAGAGAGAGAGAGAGAGAGATATAGTGAATGATGTTCACTTGTATGGCTGATCCTTGTCCATATACAACAATGAATATAAAGTGGTTTAAGCACACTTTCGATCTCCTAACTCATTTTCTATTTATGGCCACTTGGTGGTAGGTGCCATGTTGGAATATGTGTGACAGTGTGACAATTTGCCACGTCATCAGGGCTACATCTCAGGTGTTAATAACAGTACATGGCAAAAGGACTTGATTGAACAGATAGAAAAAGTTAGATGACCCAATTGTACATTTGATAAGAGTTAGGTGACTAAAAGTAAATAACTTAACAGAAAATCATATATCAACTAGTTTGTTCACCTTACTGTATATGTGGTACAGTACATTGTTGCCTAGCATAACAATTCTGCATAAATCCTTATGATTTTCATATTAATTTCATATATCATTTGATTAGGCATTGCACCCTTCTTATGCCAGTATAGGAAAATAAGAATGTAATCATGGTTCATGTATACGATTCACATGATGGATTTCATCATCCTTCCATTGTCATGATAGAAAATTAGATGAAATCATGTGTAGGGTGACTGTGATGGTGTTCACCTGTCACATTTTATATGTAACAGCATATGTGATGCTTACTCATACACTATAACTAACCAAGGTTATATAAAACTCCACAATATCATTTATTGTGGTCAAAGGACAGGACGATGAATACAAATAAGATCATACTTATGTGTTGGTAAATGATGTGTGAATTAACTGATTTTAGGGACTTCTGAGGGAGGTGGTGAATCCATTACTTCACTCATCCTGAAATCAATCTAAAAAAAATGGCACATGCTACTCGTACAATCATTGGCTTGTCGAGAATGCGATGTAATTTAGTCTATTTTTTAGTGACTCAAATTTCATTTGTTGGATTAGTGCTTTCAGTTATTGCGATCTTTCTTATCTTCCTTGGGTCTGCCTTTCTAGAAGACCAGCTTATTATCTCCTTATTTGTGAAATTGTGCTCTTAATTCACCTATTGGCGCACCTGGTAACATATTTGAAGTTGACCAGTCATTTTACTTTAAGTGGACAAATCAGAAGATAATACAGAGTTGCTGTCAATTTAATATCTGCTAAATATAATTTAGAATAAATATTCCAAGTTTGGCACGTGAAGCTAAGAGATAAGTCCTGGCAGAATGCAGATATTCAGAAGAAAATCTTTCCTTCCAGACTAGTTTCCATGAGCTTAAATCCAGGTTTGAAATCTAAACGGATGGATGGTATCTCTCCAGAGATTTCTAGGGGGGACCTCACGAAGCTGCAATTGAGTGATGGAACCTGCCTATATGCAAAGCTGGTGGTAATGTTGAGTTATATATCTTTCATCTAGTTTTAGTAAGTTAGTTTGATACTGTCCAAATGATGAGTTACTGGGATAGGTAGGCATCTACAAAGTGATCAAGTTAACTGACATTGACTGCAGGTTGGTGCTGATGGGTCCAAGTCACAAGTTCGGGAATTAGCTGGATTTAAGACTACTGGTTGGAATTACTCGCAAAATGCAATCATCTGTACAGTAGAACATGCTTCAGAGAACCGATGTGCTTGGCAAAGGTTTCTTCCTGCTGGTCCAATTGCCCTTTTGCCAATTAGTGATAACTTTAGCAATATTGTCTGGACCATGAACCCACAAGAAGCCTTGGATCGAAAATCAATGACTGAGGCTGATTTTGTGAAGACAGTGAATCATGCTCTTGATCATGGATTTGGTCCTCACCCCACATCAAGCTTGTTAGGGAATGGGAATTTATTTTCTTGGTTCAGAGCAGGTGTGGTCACATCTGGCAATGGAGGATTTGAAATTCCACCGAAAGTGCTCAAGTTGGCATCTGAAAGAATGGTGTTCCCTTTGTCCCTGAGACATGCTAATGACTATGTGTCGAAGCATGTTGCTTTAATTGGTGATGCAGCACATACTGTACATCCTTTGGCTGGTCAGGGAGTCAATTTGGGCTTTGGAGACGCATTTGCTCTTTCGAGAGTAATTGGCGAGGCCATTGCTGTTGGTATGGACATTGGGGAGGTTCGTATTCTCTTGCTCAATTGTTGCTTAAAAGTTTTGATTCATCTTCGGGAAGACCTTTGTTGAACATCCTGCATAAAATTCCATCTGAGCGTTCCATTTTTGGGAATGAATGGAATAAGAAAAACTGTTGACCACATTTAGCTTATTATGTTCATTTCTTCCTCAACAGTCAGAACGAGCCAATGCTTATACTTAGAGGGAGCATGAAAAGTTCCTTTGATAAATTTGTTTCCTCTTGTTGATTTTATTTCCCACTTGGTCTACCAAAAAGTAACTCTTCTGATGCATGACTAAGAATTGTACTCATGGATATCACCGAATTTTTTGGATGAGAGGAATAAGCAACTTCTTGTTCAATATTACCGGTAAACAGGGTTCTAGTGCTGAGATCTTATGCATAGGCAGTGGAAAAGTGTCTCTGTTCCTCTTTGGCTAAAATTGGGATTTTCATCTGTGCATGGTGGTTTTAAATTTGCAGATAAGAGCAAATTGATATTGGTTAAGTCAAATTTGATTGGTAGGGTTCAATATCTTGCAGGTTTCTCTACTAAAGAAATATGAAGCAGAGAGGAAGCCAGCTAACATTGCCATGATGGCAATCCTTGACGGGTTTCAGAAGGCTTACTCCGTTGATTTTGGACCTTTAAACATCCTACGAGCTGCTGGTCTCCATGCTGCCAACTATATCTCACCTCTCAAAAGGAGCATTATCTCATATGCCTCGGGCGAGCAAAGATTGCCGCTTTTCTCGTAAGGCTTAAGCTGTTTTTCTGAAAGATACATTTGTAGCTCCTTTGCATACCAGAAATCCCTCCTCTTATCAGTCACTGCAAGTCCGAGATAGGTTTTAAAAAAATTTCGTCAGTTTCTTTAACTGTCATTGTGCAACTCTCCTGCGGTGTATATATAATGCTTCAGAAGCCAAACTTTCTTCGTCATTTTTGTGGCCAATCACACGGGCGATTAACCTCTCACACTGACTTGATTCCCGATATTCTCTTGACAAATAGAATGCCAACTTATTTGTTATCTTGAGAAATACTTCTTGATAAGTGCACATATATAACTCTATTGCGGTGTATATAATCTTGTGGAGTGCAATTTCAACTCTTTTCAATGTGAAATGCATGGAATACTTTATATTGAGATGTAAATATACATGTAACTCATTCAGGAATTTTTTTTGTAATTGAAGAAACATCTTGCAGTTTGATATGACTACTTAGGAATCCAGACAAACCAACTCTTAATCTGGTGTATTTAGCTACGTCATCTGTTTCATATGAAAGAAGATTCACCGCCCCCATGGATCTGTTTGGTGCAAGGGCAGTGCTTTAATTGAACCATTTGTTATCGATGGATCTGATCACGGCGGGGCAGCCAATGCTTTGTTCAGGCCAAATAGACTTGACGAGCACCTATGGCGGGTTCGGACAAGGCAATTTAGTTAGAAGTCCGGTCTTTGCGGCAATCCAGTTGGACCCGCCCGCTCACCCAAATATCTTGGTGATGGGCAGATTTGGATAACGAGTTTGGTACATCTCATGGACCGGGCTAGTCTCGGCTACCAATGATCGCCTCTTCTAAATTTTCTTCATATATAGCTTGGCTCATTTTTGAAGTGCGAGGTTAAAGAGAGATTCCAACTCTAATTGGGTTCAGTAAATATGAAATAGAGAGAAAAAGCACTCTCTTGTCGAAAGATTTTATACATTTGTGCTTTCTCAATGCATTTCTTTAGACAAAGACTCCGTTATATATATCTCATATATATCTCACAAAATTGTTGAAGGGTGATTTAGTTACATAATTATATCTTAAAAGATGAGTCAAAATTTAGTTATGATATTATCAAACTATTCTCACATTATTATGGGAAGGGTCTTGTTAACACGTGCCACATGGGCATTAGTTCAAACTAATGAAAACAGTAAAAACGCATCAGCACCTTTTGAAAATTGAAAATGAACGTGTTTGTAAAATTTTACACGTTTTAAATAGAAATGTTTTATGTTTTGAAAGCATAATATCTTAGGGCAGTCTTCAACATTTTTTTCTTTATTGGGATTAATAAAGTTTCAGAAATATTACAACCCAATTTACTGTGAGCAACAAAAGTTGTACGGTGACTACTTCCTACAATAGTTGGCGGCAAAAGAATTCCCCCACACTATATTTAGTATTTGTATGCGTTTGTTGGGTCCTATAAAACATATTCTGATTTTAGAGTAATATGAGTATAATTCTCTACAGAAGATTCCAAATTACATTGACCTTGATTCATTTGAAACTAGACACACGTGACGTTCCAACCATAATTTATTTGACCATATCTAATCACAAAAAGCCTCTCAAATATGTATAGAAAGAGAATCTTAAAATTCTATTAGAACAGATGAAATTACTCAACGTTTAAGCAATTTCGCATTAGATGTTTGGATAATGCTAAATTCTTCGGATTTGAGCCCTAATCATTCTCCCCTGTTAAAAACGACGACTTTGTTCTCAACATCGGCCTGGCCAAAATCTCCATCAATCTCACATTGTTTCTAATGATTTAGATCACTTGGCGTAAGACGTACCATTCTTGGATTCCTTCTTCCCAGTGAGCTCGACACGGGATGGCAATTTATGACGAGACACAGCTCAATCCACCAGAAAATTGATCTAGTCCTACCTTAGTTATAAATTCAATAATCTGTGCCCCGACCAATCTGAAAAAAAAAAAAAAAAAAAAAAAAAAAAAAAAGAAAAAAAAAAAAAAAAAAAAGACCCCCATTCAACTCAAATGGCATAATTCCAATAGCTAACTTGAAAAAAAGAAAAAAAAAATCATCCAAAAAATTCTGAACATATTGGAGTTTTTCCAATTCAATTGTAACTTTATAAATTTTGCTAATTGAGTTTAAACATTTATAAATTTTGCCAATTTTAGTCAGAAATCGCTAACATGGACATGGATACCGGCTGTCTTACATGGTACAGCCAGCGTTAACATGGATAATTTTTATAAATATTTTAATTTTTTTTTCGGTTTTTTTATTAACATGTTTACTTTTCCTCTTTTTTATTTTCTTCTCTTTTCCTTCTTTATTGTCCTTTTTCCCCCCTTTTCCCTTTGCTAGCCAATGTCAAGCCTCCCTGGACTCAGGCAAGGCAAACCCTTGCTTGATCCGGCAAAGGGCTACCCTCACTCAAGGCTGACGACCTTTGTCGATCATCGTAGGCCTTGGCGATGGTTATGAGGGAAAAAGGGGGGCAAAAAAAAAAAAAAAAAAAAAAAAAAAGTAAAAAAGGAAAAGAGAAGAAATGAAAAAAGAAAAAGGAAATAAAATATTATTAAAAATTGTCATGTAGGACGATACCTTCACATCAACAAATCTCGACTAAAACTGGCCAAATAAACTCAATTGATAAAATCGAAATGTTTATGATTAAATTAGTAAAACTGAAATAGGTTTAGGACTTTTTGGATATTCTTAAAAAAAAAAAAAAAAAAGAACTAAAAGTGAGTTTGTTTAAGTGAAAGTATTTTCTTTGAATTAGTTAACCAAAAATCATTCATGATTAAAGAAAATATGCATGCTTAAAATTACAAAAATAAATTCTCAAACCTAAAAAGGGAAAAAATATTTTCTTAAAAAATGATTTCTCGAAAAGTATTTTCCTTTATTGTGAAGATTTCCCCCAAAACATACACATTCTAACTTCGATATTAGCTTGAATTCAAAGCAAACTAGCTATGAATAAGCCAAACTATGGTGCTTTTGCAAACATATCTACATGCCTTTGTGCAAATGCTAAGGTGTTTGGTGAAGAAATTTAGAAGTCCATTTGGGAAATTCATTGAATTTCCAAAAGTTTCCAAAGGCTTTTCTTTTAAGGCCACTAAGAACAAGCATTGGGCATTCCAACATTTTCAAAATCCTCGATATCATAATTAATAATTTGTTTCTTTTAGTGTTGCCCTCACTAATTTTTCATATCCCTCTTCTGCCCTTAGTTTTTCACTATTCATTATCTTTGTTGCCCTTGGTCCAAATTCTTCGACAGTTGTTGACAATGGTTGAGGTCGCATGAGACTTGGGTTCGCATGATTTAGGGCAAGGGCCTCTGAAGTCACATAATCCTTGGAATAACCTCAGGGGCCAAGGGTTGCACTACCTTGGTGGCCCAAGGCCATGCAGACCTCAATTTGCAGATTTGGTATTTAACATGAGTGTTGAATTTTGTGGATCTAAGATGTCGACATGGGTTCACTAGGGTCGGCAACATTGACAACCTGTGCACGACACTTACCTCTTATCCAAATCAAGCTCACTTTCGTGTGAATTCCCCAGTGGCAAATTCAAAATTTGTGAGGCCCTATCTATTCCATCTCTCGAGCCCCGAAGAAAACCCCCTTCCCTTCGGACTCTATATCTCTTTTGACTCTATATATGTGGGCACCCAATATCTATGAGGGTTCACCCACCCTAGTTACAGCATTCCTTTCTGCTAATATTTCACGTGTTTCTATTTATGGTTCCTATGGAGCTACATTGCAACAAATCTTCTTTTTCTGCGGCATTACTTCTATGATCTTAGGAGCACTAGCCGCCATGGCCCAAATGAAAGTCAAAAGACCTCTAGCTCATAGTTCAATTGGAAGTGGCTAGATTTCGCACAAATTGATGTTCAGGATTTTGCAAATCTAGGATGTCAGTATGGATCTACTAGAGTCACATGACGACCGTTTGCTGGAGCTTCCACCTTCACCTATCTCTTTAGAGCTTCCATCATCACCATTGCAAAGTTTTCTTTGACCTACAATCCTCGATGCAAATAGTATTCGCATTTTGTGATAAAAATCCTTACAAACCATTCGCAATTTGCGAAAATCCTTTAACCTCAAAAGAAAACGTTATGTGCATCCTGTAAAAAAGAAAAAAAGAAAAAAAGAGCCCTTTAATGTAAAGTCATTTTGTATCCAAATCGGACCCACCCGTAAACCGGAAAAGGCCCAGCCCGCATAAGAGAAGGCAGAACCCGAAATAGACCGAGAAACAGAACTCCTAACAGAAATCCCAACGTCATTTCAACCGTTAGATTACGTACACGACCCGGACTACTCAACGGCCGTGATGAATCCGGGCTCAAGTCATCCTGCCGCGCTCGATACTCGCCCGGCCCCCCCTCATCCCCGGTCAGCTCATCTGCCCGCCTCTCTAATAAAAGTAGGCCAGGCGAAGCGTGGGAAATGAATAAGATTAAGCCACGTGTCGAACGGCATGACGTTTCCGAACAGCAGAAGCACGCGAATCCCACGGCCGTATCGATCGACGAACCTGGCCGACCTCCATGTCCAGGTTCATGCACCTTCTCCAGCAAAGCCTTCCTTCTTGTACACGTTCGTCGTCAACTCTTTCTCTCTCTTTCTCTCTCTATCTCCATTGAAGATCGAAGAAGAAGGAAGAGGAGCTCTTTGCCGGAAACGCAGGTGGCCAGCGGCGGAGAATGAGGCAACGGCGAGGCGAGAGGCAAGAGCCGCCGTACCACGTGGTCCACAAGCTCCCTCCCGGCGACACTCCTTACGTCCGCGCCAAGCGCCTCCAGGTCTCTCTCTCTCTCTCTCTCTCTCTTCTTCGTACTCCGAATTTCGCCGTCCGTTCTTCTCTTTCGGGGTTCTTCGGATTCCGCGATTCGGGACGGACACCTTCCCTGTGATTGGAATCACATGGCGTGGTAATGGGAACGGGAGAAAATGGCGGGGGTGCAGAGCAGAAGTTCGATACCTCGTCGTCCCCCCGGCGAGAGAGACGATCTCAGAGCGCGAAACCGGGGAGCTCGTTAACTTAGATCAGTACTGATTCTTCATGAGCCAACTGTATATTATATATTAAGTTATCCGATGTGATCACTACCTTAGTTGTTGTGCTTTCATCCTGAAGATTTGCCCTACGATATGGATATTCAAACCTTCGATTTTGCTGATCTTTACCTGTGCATGTAAATCGCCCCCGTGTACGCGGATCGAGTTAGGCAGCAACTGCAAAGTGGCGGACCTAGGCCTTAGGGTTACCATGAGTAGGAGACGCCATGATTCAAACTTGTGATCTGCGTGTTCGGAAATCAAATGCTTAGCCAGTCGGCCAATTCTTGGAGTTATATGCGTAATAAGAGTTCTACCGGACAGTTCGCCACTTAAATAAATTTGTTGTGAACCCTTCTATCTCTAGATGGTTGATTGCATTTTATGAAGAAAGTTCTCCAAAAATTTCTAAACTTATTGTATGGCGGCTTATTTAGTACTAAAGTTTCCAATTGTGTCGATTTAATTCTTAAATTTTTTGATGATTTGCTGATTTTTACCCAGAATGACTATATTGGTATATCATTAGAAGGTTTGAAACTAAATCGACAAATTATTAAAAAAAAAAATTAGGACTAAGTAGACACAGTAGTTTAGGACTAAATTGGCTATTGCGCCATAGTTTTAGAAATTTTTTGACAATTATCCCGCATTATCCGGTATGTATTATTATGCGATGTCAATTAAGTATGGTTACTAATGTCAAAATGTTTAGATGAACATGTGAAGCTATTATTCTTGGATGATGATTTCGCATTTACGGGTTTCTTATACCTGCTAAACAGTTGGTCGACAAGGATCCAGATGCAGCAATTGCTTTGTTCTGGAAGGCTATAAATGAAGGAGACAGGGTTGATAGTGCTCTCAAGGACATGGCGATTGTGATGAAACAGCAAGATAGAACAGAAGAAGCTATTGGAGCGATACAATCTTTTAGAGGCCAGTGTTCAAAACAAGCTCAAGAGTCGCTGGACAACATTCTCATCGACTTGTACAAGGTACTTTAGACTGTTCTGAGGCATAAACTGTGCATCGGCTTCTGGAATTAAGTCTTGCTGGATCACACATCTAGTCATCGTATCGCCTTTTTTCTGTGACCTGGATAGTGTTAATAAGTTCTGCAGAACTAATATTTTCTTCTCTAGATCTCTACATTTGAAGTGCTTCTCAAATAATGCCATTTATCTTCACAATAAAGAAGATACACAAGCGAGCGGATCAGCTTTAAGCCTATATTCTGTGGAACATCTGCCTTCTGTTTCATTCCCTTTTTCAATTTCTTGCTTTCTAAGTAACCATGGCAAGTCTACCAGAAATGCGGAAGACTCGAAGAGCAGATAGAACTATTGAAGCAAAAGCTTTGGACAATATACCATGGCGAGGCCTTTAATGGGAAGCCAACAAAGACGGCGCGTTCTCATGGAAAGAAGTTTCAGGTCACTATCAAGCAAGAGATCTCCCGGATACTGGTATTCAATTGTTCTATTCATTTTCCTCGGACTTTTGTTTCCGATAGTAGCGGGAAAGAACTCTTTTCACAGGCAATGCTTAAGCAGTGGACGTGTGTGTTTTTTTCTGTTTCTGAGAGGTGCATTTTTCTTCTTTTCAAGGACACTCCGGCGTGTTGTTCGTTATTAGTGATTGCATTCATTACATGCTGGACTACTAGTAATTCTCTGCACCCTACATATTCTGCTCAATGCAGGGGAACTTGGGTTGGGCCTACATGCAGCAAGGAAATTATCTGGCAGCCGAAGTCGTCTACCGTAAAGCTCAAATCATCGACCCCGACACCAACAAGGCCTGCAACTTGTGTCATTGCCTGATCAAGCAAACACGAATCACCGAGGCACACTCGATACTGGACGAAGTAATGCAGGGTGACATGGTTGGATCCAATGATCCCAAGTCAAAAGCCCGAACTGAAGAACTACTCATAGAACTAAAGTCATCGCATGCGTCGCCTCTATCGCCTCTATCGCCTCTATCGGCACAAGAGTCAGCATCCAGCGTAGAAGACGCTCTGGTGCAAGGGCTGGACCATTTGATGAAACAATGGACACCATTTCGGTCGAAGAGACTTCCCATCTTCGAAGAGATCTCTCCCTTTCGGGATCAGGTGGCATGCTGATTTTATTGTGATCCCCCCAGCCACCCCCACGATTTATACGATGGAAATGATGTTCAGTCCAGCCAGGGAATGCCTTCGGGTCGAAAAGTTAGCATGGTAGAGTCAATGTGTGTTGATGCATCATGTTTGGTGGCGATGTCCGACGTAGATCAGGGTCGAGGAAGAACGTCAGTGTACAAAATGTTTTGCGTGACCTCATGCCATTTGTAGCTTTCAATGTCCTTTGTGCTAGGATATGGGGAAATAAAATCTACAAGAATCATTTGTGAGCCATAACTTATCTCTTTCCACATTTCTCTCCTGGGGCTAGAAAAACCTGCATTGCTTGATCGCCTTTTTTTCTAAGAAAATTCATACTAAGGGCCCCAAATTGTCCTCATTATTTTTTCAAATTCAAAATAAGAATTTTAAGTAAATTTTGTATCAAATGAGAGCTTAAAGTAGTCATGACTACTTTAAATAAAGTCGTGAAGTGGCCATAGTTATTTCAAATAAATATTTCACTTCGTCAATTGCTAAATATTTCATCTAATCACAATTTTGATTTTAAATTATTCAAATTATTGTCTTTTCTTTTTTCTCCTTTCTAGCAAGGGCCATCGGCCACTAGCGAGGGCCAACACGGGCTTGGCCACTCTTGCCAGCCACTTGTGAGGGTTAACTAGGGCTTGCAAGCCCTTGTAGGCTACATGTGAGACTACCATGCCCAAATTTGGTGAGGGTCAACCTCACCTGGGGCCAATGAGGGCTCGACAACCTTTGCCAACTATTGGTGAGGCGACCCTCACTCAAATCTGGCGAGGGCCAACCTCATAGGTCGTTAGTGAGTTGACACTTGTCCAATCCTCTTTGGGCATCATCGATGGCAGCCAGCCACCAACAAAGAAGAAAGAAAAATTAGAAAAAAGGAAAAATTTCAAAAAAGATGAATAACTAAAATGCTCTTGACCACTTGGAAAGTCAAGCATTTATTTAAATAGACATAATTATTTCAGCCCTTATTTAAAATAAGATTCACTTAAGACCCTCATTTCAAAAAAAAAAAAAAAAAAAAATATAATATTTTAGACTCTTATTTGAATTAATGTCATCTTCAAAACTTTATTTGAGAAAATTAAAACACTCTAGGTCTTTATTTGGAATTTTTCCTTATTTTCCTGATACTCAAGGAAAATCAGTTTTATAGAGGGGGTAAGCTGGCGGATGAAATTACTGTGGAGTAGCAAAAGCCATGCAATGATCCTCTACTATAATAGCTTTTGCCCCTTTGGCCTAAGCCTTTGGTATGACCTTCCCGCCGATTCTTGTTTTTGCTCGGCACAAATTTTCTCAAGTGAACATACTACATTGAATGGACCAATATCTACAAGCCACAGGAATTATTTAACCTCATTATTAAAATTAAAACTAACGTAAGGTGCCTAGTATATAAAAAGGCCGCGTCTACCTAAGGTCTTTCGGCTGCTCATTATTGGGGCCCCATAAAAGCTTATTCGATATGGGCGAGTCGAAGAGTCACTGCCGAGGAAAGACCCACCCCACATGGGACAAACTACCAGAGCCAAGCCATCTCAAAATGGCACAGTTCTACATGCGCTCAGCTGATCTTGACATGCAGCTTCCATCTTGACGGTCCATACATAATTATAACAATTCCTTTCCTCATTTGAATTGCCGAGCTTTCTCGATGTTGGCGAAAAACAAGTGCAAATGGATAGAAACCTCTAGTTGCAGACGCAGAGGACAGCGCAAGAGACAAGAGATGTGACAGAAAAATTTCTTATTCATGTGTTAGCTGGAGCTATTCGTTGAGGCAATGATGAGGCAAAAAGAAAGGAGCTTCATTATGGAAAAACAGTGTCCGATCATCAAGCGTTTAAAGATTTTCAAATACTATACGAAATAAAAGTTGGGGAGAATATGTCCATATGTAGGAAATTATCTACCTGAAATCAACTACCACCACATACAACCAAATCCACGATACAAGACGCTTGCCCCAGAAGAAAAGACTGCCATCGGGGTAAAGGGCGAAAGGCTAAAGGGGAAAAGGGAAAAACCCAAAAATTGAGAGAGACAGAGAGGGAGGAGATGGAGAGAGAGGGAGAGAACGAAATGGCCCATGACCTCGGCAAGTGAAGCAGTCAAACCAGAAACAGGCTGCAATCACCAAGTTGGGAAGTACCCGTGAAATTCTGGCGACTAACATTTGAATCCATGGCAAACGGATAGAATAATGATAAGTATCAAGGCAACGATGATCCCCAAGACAATCAACTTAATCTTCATGTTCTGAAGCCACATCTTCCTCCTTATCTTTGTTCCCTGTTGCTTGAAATCTTGTGCCTGCATCACGTCGGTCATTTAGAATACGCAAACATGGGATCCCTTTTACAATAGAAAAGGGCAGTTAATCTTTGCACCCAACGAGTTGCCAAAAATGGGACATGCAGAGAAAGACAACACAGCCATTCGTCACATAATGAGGCCCTCTGTTTGCCAGCATTCTGCAAAGACCCAACGAGTTGCCAATAATGGGACATGCAGAGATGGACAACACAGCCATTCGTCATATAATGAGGCCCTCCATTTGCCGGCATTCTAGTTATCTCCAAACAGAAACCAAAAACATCTAGAGCCATACTTACACAGGGACACTCACTTCTGCAAATATAACCACAAACTACAATGACAGTGTCATTAGCCATAAATTCGATCCGACTAACCTGAGAGCGAAGGTTCTCAGTTTTATCAACCAGCAGCTCAATCTTCTCACCCCGGTCAAGAACCTGAAAGAAATAAAAATTTGGGAACACCACATCACTAAAGTTAATCATCAGACCATCACCCAAGATATCCAAGATATAACCCATCAATGAGGCAAAAAGCAACCAATTAATTTTTTTGAGCGAATATATAGAAGCTCCATACCTTTTCAATATTTTCCATCATAACACCTTTAACTTCAGATACTTGAGCTTTCACTTTCGCAAGCTTGCTGATTTCTTCAGGATGGTCAACACAGTATTGCATGTGTTCCTTCAACTTGGGACTGAGAAAGAATCACAGGGTAAGTACATGCAATCAATCAACAAGCTCAAACACCAATTTCTCCAGTTAAAGATAGCAAGATCGAAGTGCGAACCCAAATTCTCTGTTCAGGCTGTTGGCAGCAGCTGTTGTAGCTTTTCCTCCACCATATCTTTTGTTGAAGTCATCCTTGATTCTTTCCAAGAAAGCAATGGGAATCTGTCTGCCAGCAGATTCAGCTGCAACTACACAATAGGCTGCAAGAATCCACCATAAAAGTTAATTCACACAGATTAATAGGACAGGACAAAATCAAGTGGATGTTGCAGCTTCTATCAGAATATAAAAGGTTATGTCCGGAAATTCTACTAACTTAAGTTGAAGACACTTGCAGAAAATTAAGATCTAATCACTAATGATCAAAAAATTAAAAATAAATGAAATCATTCATAAGTTATGACAAAGTAGAAAAGAAAAGATAGCACAGAGTTCTGTACAACACAGAGACACAGTAAAATCATATATTATCATGGAGATAGGAGTACTGTCTACATTTAAAGGATTAAGGGTAGAAAGAAATCAGCATGGTGGCAGCTTAAAAATCAAACAAGCAGTATCAGGTCCAAGTTTGCCAAAATTTTCAAGTCGTAAATCCAGGTTGCAAATGGTACAAAGTCATTACTAAGCCAGATCAACATAACACCAATATCTTCCAAAACGCATACAGATTCAATGAGAATATAGCAAGTTCATAAGCAAAGAGGATCGAAGATGAAAAATAAAATTTCATTATAATTCACACAGAATAGGAGACACCAAACAGATATACTAGCTTAGATTTGAAATTTTTCACCCTCAGACACTAGGTAAAGCAACTTCTCAAACGATAAAGCATCATTTTGCTACATCAGAATGGTTACACTCGAAAACCCAGAGGCTGCAAAAATCGACATCCCCACCCCCCTACTCCAAAAAATTTAAAAGATGTAAAAAAGTGCCAACCAAAAGGAAAACAAAAGAAAAACACAGCATGTGTAAAGGATTCAATCCTCAAATGCCAAATGGAAAAATAATTAAACTACAAGGATTGTCATTCAGGCAAGACAAAAGTCGCACTTATTTTATCTCAATCCAGCAGTCAATTTGTAAGACACAGAAAATTAGGAGAACATTAAGCTAGTATTCTAGCTCACAGTTTTCCTCATGGAAGGTTCTTTCTTATTCACCAGAATCTAAACTGCTCCATTCCAAATTCCCTCCTTCCACCCCATTTTCACTTTCACAACTCAATTTATGAATGTGCTGCAGAAATAACATTTCAAACAATGGCATTTACATGAAAAATAAATTTCTGTAAAGTTCCTTCCATATTGAAATCGAGATTCATTTCTCAAAACTTCTTTAAAGCAGTATCAAGGTTCAGCTGATAGGAACACCGGGCCATATATCATTAATATTAAAATTAACCTATAGATTATTGTCTTATTTTAAGAACTTTTCGATCTTTTGAAATTCAAAACAGCCAAAACACAAAACACAACAATACTTAGGCATCAACTTCTTCTCTCAACACAAATGAACAGATCACACCTCGGACCATTCCATCCAAATTAACCTATAGATTATTGTCTTATTTGAAGAAATTTTCGATCTTTTGAAATTCAAAACAGCCAAAACACAGAACACAACAAAACTTAGGCATCTTCTTCTTCTCTCAAGACAAATGAGCAGATCGCACCTTAGACCGCTCCATCCAAATTTGAACTCCGGAGAAAACAAAACGACAACGGAATTGCATAGATCCGGAGGCGCACAACGAATCGAAGAGAATCGGCTACCAAACCCGAGTCAAATCACAAAAACCCCACGAGATCGAGATCAACCTTGATTCCGTATCGAGACACCGGAAAACTTACAAAACCGCCAGATCGCGCACAGATCCCCACGTCAAACCTAACCTAACCAACCAAAAACCCGACCGGCACCGCCAATCCGCCGCAACCAGACGCGAGGCGAACGGATCCAAAACACGCGACAAGGGAGGTGGGGGGGGGGGGGGGAGGAGGAGGGACGTACTGAATCCGTTCTCGACGAGGTAGTTGAAGGTGTGGCCGTCGCAGTTGTAGGTAAACTTGTTGTTGGTGGCGGGGAGCTTCTGGAGGCACTGGGAGGCGATGGAGGTGAAATTGCCGGTGAACTCCGTGTACTCGGCGAGGATCACCGTCCCCCGCGCCACGAAGCTGTAGATCAGCGACTGTTGACCCATGGATCCCCCCGCGAAATCCGAAACAATGCCTCACCGAAATCGCGACCACCCCGGGGGAAAGGGGATAACCCTAAAGCCGAAGCGAGGCGGGATCGCCGGAGAGCTCCGCAGCGGAGGAGAGGAGAGGAGATCGAGGTCCTGCGACGGCGGTGGCTGCGGCGGCGGCGGAGGATCGGATCGGAGAGGGATTGAGCAGAGAGATTTCGGCTTGATCCAAGAGAGAGAGAGAGAGATGGAGATAGAGAGAGAAAGAGGCAGGCGAGAAATGAAAGCGATTTCACGCAGAAATGGGGAGAGATTTAGAGAGAGAAAGTACGAGGGGGGTGGCGGACGGTGGCGCTGGAATTTATGGTATTTATAGTTGGAGGGCAAAATGGGAATGACGGGGAAGGATTCGGGTTTGAATTCCTTTATTTTATTTATAAAATTTTGTTTTTTTATTTTTGGTTGTCGTTTGAACGTCTTTCGGTTTTGAATTGAAAATTTAGGGATGGAAATTGCTTTTTGGGGGAGGAAGTATCCAGGCCGGAGAAATGAGGCTCACGCGGTCCTCTCCATTTTTATTTATTTTTTTTTATTTTCAAAACCTTTGACTAAATAATCCGATTAATGACAAGCGTCTTCGTCTTAATCATTTTCTTGTAAATTTTTTGGAAACATTTTTAATATGATAGCACATTTTTACAAATTTTTTTGGATTATATCTTTTTAAAATTGTTCGCTTAGCTAATGAAAAATGTTTTATCATCAACAATAATTTATATTTAAATATTTCCATGAATGATAAAAAAATTGTTTATTCATTTTTTTAAGTGATAAAGATGATCATTTTTATTATTAATTTTTCACAAAAGGAATGTAGATAATTGATTGATATATGAGGAAAAAGAATAAGTCAAGCAACTTTGCAGCATTTTCCTTTTAATTTTCGGCATTTTGAGGGCACAAACACAAAAGCCCGGTTTTGTGGTGGTCCTAGAGCCTCCTTTCTCTACGACCAACAGATACAAACGAATGTAATATCATGTAAGCCTCATGAATCGGTCGGTTTCCGATCTTTGGCCTATACGAGGCTGCTCTCATTACGTAGTTGGTGAGACTAAACATACGGCCCTCGATCCCATTGGAATCCCGATTCAGAGTAATTGGCACGCCGTATCCTTGTTAATTTCTCCCTTTGTTCTTTGAGGAAATTGCTCGGAAGCTTCTTAGGGGGTCATCCATTTCAAAGCATTGCAAGGACTTTTACTTTTAAAACGACACCAGAGACCAACGGTGGATCGAGTTAATTTGCTTAGATTATTATTGCATCGAGAATGGGAAATGGCGATGGTTATGCGACGGAGATTGATTGGAGGGGAGCGGCGTTTTGTAAAAGAGCGCGGCTAGCATGACGCCACCGTCGGCGCTGAATTTGTAACGGTCGCGCGTTGACCGGATTTGAGAATGTGGGGGTAAGAAGGTTTTGTGTTCTTTGTTTTTTCTAAGGTATGACGTTACATTCGATCCCTCAGTTTCTTCTTGTTCGGAAATTAAAATAGCCATCTATATATATATGTGTGTGTGTGTGAAAAGCCTCTTTCAACCTTTAAGAAAATGTCCCTGTGCGTCCTCCTGCCGTACCTTTCTCTTGTGGGCTGATTTTTATTGACATGTATTGCTAAATTATTGATACCGACGTCGAAATACACATGTCATGTTATGATTTGCTCAACTTATAATGTAGGGCCATATTTAAAAAATGTAAATGAAGACAAAGTTGGAGGGGGACCACCATAATTGAAAGCTCAAGCTAATGGCGTGCGGCAATCAAGTACATTTAAGCTCAAGTTTGCAGGTGCCGTAGCTACTCGAACTTGGAGCCATGATCAGTCAATTTGAACTAGCGACGGCCATGGGCACGAGATTTTTTGAGTTGCGAAGCCCACGGTGGTCATGTTCACTAAGAGCACGTTTAGTAACGTTTTTACTTTTGAAAATAATTTATGATAAGAAATTATTCTTTTTTATTTTGTTATTAGGAATAATTTTTAAATATTTTAAGCCATTTGGTAACTATTCAAAATTTTAATTTCCATAATAAATTACTTTTGGTATTGTGCTCAAAATTTATCCTCCAAATCATTTTCTTTTAATTTTTGAATAATTTTATTACTTTTTTCTTTTTTCTTTTCTTTTTCCTTTTTTTCCTTTCTTTCTCCTATTCTTCTTCTTCAATCCAAAATTTTAATTTCCATAATAAATTGCATTTGGTATTGTGCTCAAAATTTCTCCTCTAAATCATTTTCTTTTAATTTTTGACTAATTTTATTATTTTTTTCCTTTTTTCTTTTCTTTTTCTTTTTTTTTCCTTTCTTTCTCCTATTCTTTTTCTTCAAGCGGCTAGTCGCCGGCCTTGGGATGACCGGCAACCAACCAGACAAGGGCCGACGACCTCATCGGAGTGTCGTCGGCCCTCGATGAGGCCAACCCTCGTCGGCTGACCCTCATTAAGGCTAGCCGAGCCTCACCGGTGGCTGGACTTGCCTTTGGCGAGCTCGCTAGATTGGTTGTCGGTAACTGGTGGTGGTGGGCGGCGAATGGCAATCGCGGTGGTGACAATAGATGAAGAAGAAGAAAATGGAAGAAGAACAAAAAAAAAAGTAAAAAAAGAAAATAAGGGCTTAATTTTAGAATTGTTCTCGGGAACAAGAATTAACTTTTTTTTATTGTTGATTTTGTTCTAAATCTATTTCCGGAAACAAAAAAATAGAAATTTATTCTCAGGAATAAATTTTTTACCAAATGCGTGTTTGCTCCAAATCTACTTTAGGGAACAAAAAAATAGAAATTAGCACTATTTAGCCGAGTTCATCGAACAGGCCCTAAATATTTTTGATCCATGAAACCTGAGTTTTGAGCCATGTTTGCTCAATTTGACTTCTCAATCATGATTGGAGATTGGTGATCGTTAATAGTTGCAAATCATGAATTTTGCATTATTGTGAATGTTTTGTTGGTTTTTTTCTTCACGTCTATCTTTTTCTTTATTTTATATATTATATTCAAATCTCATTGCGAAATTACGAAAATCCTCAATAAGAAACATTTTCTTTGACCAGTTTCTTTCGAAATTTAAAGGCTAAGAAGGTATGGTCTCTTTTTCAAAAAGGCGGGTGCCGTTAGGTGATCTTTTTTCTTTGTAAATTGATGTTGAAAATGATTAGTCGAGAACTGCAAATAATGCGACACCAAATTAAGAATTCCCGGCTTAAAAAGTAATATAGATAACTGATTTAACTTGAAAGTTACTTATACTAAATCTTTAGCATATTGAAACTTACTTTTTTTTTATAGGTAACATTCTTAAGTTAGGGATCATACTTCTCCTCATTGAAATTCACCGAGTAATCATATTTAAAAACCGTAGTCTCAAATAGATACAAAATTCAATTTTGCAGCATGAAAAGTTACTATTTGTGATGATCAATACTTACTAATTGATTCAGCGAACTACTAATCATTTCAAGTTTAGGATATTGATACGAAGGGTTTTTGAAGTTTTTTTTTTTTTTTAATATTGAATATGATCCTCAAACTTTTTTTTCTTATATAGACCTTGAACTTTAAAAAAACCCACCCAATACATCCTATTAAAAATTTTAAAAACCTTAATTGATGTGAATATAATTTCTGTTAGGCTAACGTGCGGCTCTCCGTCACATTTCTCTCATCATTTTGGCCCACGAATGAAAGGAAAAGCAAATTATTTATTTGGAACAACGACTTGGCAGTTCACATTATTTTATTAACCCAATAAATGTTTTCGTGGTAGTCCACATTAGGAAAATGCATTGATTTGGCGATATACTTTACGGAAGGGCTACATAAAACATATTTACGAAAGTGAAGGAATTTAATGAATAAAAAATGTCGAGGATAACATTAGACATTGAAGTGAAGCTTGGGGACCATCCTTGTCATTGCTTCTTCAAATAATGACAAGTCGGTACCTTCTAAACTTTGTAGGTTAGTTCCAGTGATGACTCATAGGCTACGTTTAGTTGTCTGAATTTTTAACTGGGATAAGAGTGGATAGAATAAGATATGAAATCCTGTGATTTTTTTATATCTCATCCATTATTTGATGAATCGCAGTATTAAAATCGGATATATTCACATTATATCATGTATATATATTTTTTTGATATAAACAGCATATCATTATAAATGAACCTAAATGTTCATAAACGGAGATAGTGAAAATCTCTCGTAACACTATTCCTTATTTTTATTTTTATTTTATTTTTCCTCTTTTTTATATTATTTAATAAAATTTTATCAAATAGTAAATTGTACTAACATACCTAAAATACAAAAATACCTATAATATATAATAAATATAAATATTTGATTTATAGATTGAATGTTTATTATAAGATAGAATTAAAGTTAAATATATAAATTAAAACAAGATTAATAAATATATTTTTAATTTTTAATTTATTAAATTAGAATTCAAATATTATTTATATTGAAATATAATTTCAATTTTATTAATTTAATAAGTTTTTTATTCAAGAAAATTAACTTTCCTATTATAGACATTAGAAATCCTATTCACCTTTATCACACTTATCCCACGGAATAATTTTATCAAAACTATATTTCCCTTATATCCAATTTTATCATGTCATGATCGAGCACCAAATGTAGGATATGATAAATTATATCATATCTCGAATTTTATCCTAACTGCCAAACGCAACCATAAAATGTAATATGTTAAAAAGTAAGATTTTACCAAGATCCTTGTTGTAGTAAAAGTAATCTCTTTTTCTATTAACCTTTAGGAATTTTGCCAAGTGCTAGTAACTTTGAAATGCTTATATTTATGAAAATTTAATTACTTTTAAATGTGACTTAAAACTTTTTAGGGAAAATGACTAGATTAGTCTTAAACATATTGTATAGATTCCATTATAATTTTACATCTTTCAACTCTTACAACAGGTACAGGTTGTCATACGTGGCATAACCGGTAATATGTGGTTGATGCGTTTTCTTTAAATGACCCCGTTTTGTTTAATTTTCCAATTCTTTTTTTTTTCCTCTTTTTTGCCGATGATTGTTCATCTTCTAAATGTTGTACTTCTTGTCTTCTTTTTTATTTGCTCAAAGGGGACCTACTTGAATCTATAAAAAATGCTCAACACGATCCCATTTTGTTTAATTTTTTGAGTTTTTGTTCTTTTCTTTCTCTTTTCTTCTCTTATGTGAGATGCATCGGAAATTTAATTAAGAAGACAAATTGGATAGAAATATTCGAACTTAAACTCTCAGGCTCTAATACCATGATAAATTTGGTGGGATTACAATCAACTATTCTAAAAATTTAAGTTGTTAAAGAAGACATGGTTAATTTTTCAATTGCTTTAACATTTGAGACACTTAAAGTCGCCTATTTGATTGAATGTTACACATCCTCGATTTAACTTGACAAAATCTATTGAATTTCACGCAACCTGTTGGGGAATTCTAACTGTAATTTCATTAAATAGTTAGGAAAATTAAACAATACCATGGACTTTTGGAGGTTGGTATTCGTACGTTTACAAGCAATATTAATGGGGAAATGGAATCGAACCTTTTTTGCGAAGTAAGTCTCCGTTTTAGAACTTCTTTGCTAATGGGTTTTCGGTTTGGGTAAATGCAAATTGAAGAGCTTTGGAAAAATGTAATTGCACTCCAAAGACCTTTTAACTCAAGGCAAGTGTGAAGGTGCTTTGAGTTTTGAGCATTTCCATAATGCAAACTTTGCTCTTGCTAAAAATTCATAATTTAACACAAGGCAGGTCTGGAGGTGTTTTGTGCTTTGAGTATTTCTGAAATGCAAATACATTTTTTCCAACTTTGTCCTCTCTAAACTTTCATAATTTCGGAAATGCCCTTGTGCCATTTGATATCATCAGTGAAGATTTAGGCCATTGGCGAGCCTTTGACAAGACTCTAGCAAGGTAAAATTTGGCAACTTGCGAACGAGATCTAACGCCGACAATCTTGCTCAGGTCATGTGAGCTTACACAACAACAAAAGTGTCATCATACAAAGTGTCATTTTTCCAAACACCACTTAAATTTAAGTTATTTCCCAATGCCCTTTTAATTGCAATTTACCAAACATTACTTGTATTTCGAAAAACCTCTTCAATCTAAGCTCCGCTCATTTTGCGGAAAACAATTTCCAAGAAAATGTTTTTCGGATTTTCCAGCATTCGTTTCATGGAAAATGAATTCCTTGGGGAAAACATGTTCCATGAAAGGAAAAAAATCTCCTAAATTAGGGAAAAATATTTTTAATTTTTGAAAAGTGGAAAACATTTTCCTCACTTAATCTCTTATCTCACAACTTTACAAATCCTCACTCCTTCCTCCCCATTCTTCTTCTTTTTTTTCTTCTTTTTTCATTTCATTGGATTTTTTTCTTTTTCTTTTCTTTGTTTCCCAACTTCTTCTTTCTTGGCCGGTCACGGCCATGGCGACAACTGGCAACCAACCATAGGCGAGCATGAGGCTCACCTACCTTTGGCAAGCTCAGGCTCGCTCGTCGTTGGCCACAAGCTCATGCTTGTAGATCTAGTGAGCCTCGACCTCATCGGACTTGGGCATCGCTAGATCGGCGAGCCTCGTGCTCGTCATTGAGCTCGAGGCTCGCTTGTGGCCGGTCGTTGGCCATCACCATGGTTGGTAACCGGCCAAGAAAGAAGAATATGGAAAACAAAAAAAAATGAAAAAATAATTGAATAATTGATTTTAAAAAATAAAAATAATTAAAAAAACAATTTTAAAAATATGAAAAATCCATTTAAAAAAAAAAAATGAAAAAGAGTATATGGAGGAAAATATTTTCCTTACCGAATAGAGAAAAATATTTTCCACTTCATTTTCAGGTTTCATCCGAACATTGAAAAATAACTACATTTTCCTAGAAAATGACTTGTTGGAAAATATTTTCCAGAAATGCCACATTTTCCGCGAAACGAATGAGCCTAAAAACTTTTGTATTTTTCCAAAGATTTTCTCCCACAACTGAACCAAACACAACTTAACTCACTTCACATTTTTTACCCTTCATTATGTAAATGGAACTTATTGAATGATTCTGCAAACAACTAGTCATTACAAACTAGGATTAGTGATATGGATGGTCCATAAATTTCTTTTTGAATGTTTAATGTGGTTTTTAAACTCTTTTTTTTTTCCAATTTAGCCCTTGAACTTTCAAACATCCACCCAATACAAAGTCTTTCCATTGAAAACTCCAAAACCGTTAGCTGTCGAAGTGATTGCCTCCAATGACTTTGACATAGACTTTAGGCCCCGTTTGGTTTAGCATTCCCAAGTGACTTTGGGCCCCTAAAGCCTACTGGGGAAAATATTTTGTGTTTGACAAATAATTTTGAAAGCTCATTAGCCAAATATCAGCATCCCCAATGCGGAAAGCCCAATGCACCTCAAGACCTGCTTTGAGCATTGGCATTTTGGAAATGCAAGTTCTGTCACGGTTCTTCTTCCCCATTCGTTTTTGTCTTTCCCGCCTGAGAGTCGAGCTTCTCTAGCAGCCACCACCACCGCCTGGGGGTCGCCCGTCCTCGGTGATCATCGCCTGGGGTGGCGCGACCTATGACCCAAGTGGTGTCGCCTAGCTCACGCGAGCCATGTGATGTCGCTTGGGCCCGCACGACCTCAAGTCACCAGATCTGGTAGTCCGACGGCTAGATCTAGTAGTCTTGAGGCTAGACGGCCAAATCTAGCCTTTGCGACCTCAGGCCGCCAAATCTGGTGGTTCGGCGGCCAGATTTGGCCGTTCAGCAGTTGGTCGGCGGTTAGCCAGCCGTCGGATTTGATTTTTAGACTTTAAAAAAAATTAAAAAAAAATAAATAGCAAAAGCCAATTACAAATTTGAGTTTTGCCGAATGATGTTTATGCTGAATTTACTTTTCAATCTATTTGACATTACAATTTATCAAACGGTGTTCGGAAAACCCCTTTACCTCAAAGATATTTGCATTTTTCTAAAGTCATTTCTTCAAAGTTAAACCAAACAAATTAGCTATCCTAATTCCCTCAAGCTTGTCAAGGAAGTCTGGCGGAACCCAAGGCAAGCAAAGAGAAAACGAAGAGAGGAAAAGCAGATGGAATTCGCAGGGTTGTCTGGAGAAATCATCTCTCTCACCACTCCTCAAGATGCTGGTACCATGTCGGCCGCCTCCACCTACTTCAAATTAATTGCGGATTCAAATCTAGTGCGGGCCAATTGCTTGCCTCCCGACTGCGAGAACCTGATCCCGCATATATCACCCAAGAAGTCTCCCTATCGCCATCTCTGCGATCATCCGGTCCCGATTGATGGTTGGATCATGGTAAGCTCGATTTCCAGAAATCGATGGCTTGTGTGCGCCTAGCGTTTGGTTGATGTAGTCATGGTGAGGGTCCGATTTTGAATGGCATAGAGAAGTTTGGAGAAATTTCTACTACGTAAATCCAAGTGGGTCGTTCTATTCTTCTTTGGCTTCCCAGAGAATTTGGGCATAGTCTGACGGGTGCCATTTGATTTGATCAGCTATACAAAATGAAGACTAAAAAGTGGTTATATTGTTGGAAGTTTGTTTGTAAGATTGTATGTTTCCTTATTCCATATAGAAAAAGTAGGAGGAGGTGGACTAGTCAATAAGTGTGGAGCTTATTTAATGTATCCAAAGGAAAGATTGGGTATAAACTAGAACCCGCCATACCCGTGTGTGGGTGCGCAATTATTATGTGCACCTTGCACGCTTGTACGCCCACGGTTTAATTAGCACTAACCCCTTTGTCTTTTTATTTTATTCCATACAATTATCTTATTAACTTTAATCAGTTCAAAGGTTGTTTTTGTTTATTGAGAATTTTTGGAAATTATGAAAATTCGAAATTTTATTTATTTTTATTATTATTCCGAATTTTTATATTTGTGTTTTTTCAATACAACTTTTGGAAATGATACTTGTTCAGTTTGCAATCTCTCCCAAGGGGTTGCATTTGTTCATTTTTTAACTTATTCCGAATGGATATCTTTGTTCATTTTGTAACTTCTTTTAAAATGATACATTCGTTCTTCTTTTCAAAATTACAACCATATTTTCAATTATTTCCTAAAGAGACCCTAGAGAAATACTAGAATTACTATATAGTATTCTCATTTTGAGACTTTGTTGTATCTTGCCGGTAACCATTAATAACTTTGTGAGGCAAATAGATCTTTAAAGAAAATGATATCATATATCAAAATCCGACTTGATTGCTCTATTGATTTAAAGCCATATTTTTCCAACATATATCACGGATGAATTATGTACTAGTTCAAACATCATTGACCATGTCATAGGTTTTAGCAGACATTTAGAGAAATCTTATCTAGTCTAAGAAGAAGACCAATCGATGGATGTTGATGAGGCCTGCATCGAACAAGGGTCCATACCAAAAAATTCTCAAAAATATAAGACGAGGGTTCTCCATTGAATTTCACTTACCATAGTATAGTGGGTGTTTGCATAACTTCTGTCCAATGTAATTGTTTGCGTGTAGCATAGCTCGATGTTGATAGTTGACGAATAGCATGACGCTTGTTTTTCACTCAATCAATAGAAAAGTCAATTTGCATCATGAAGTGCATCCATATTGGAAGTTTTTTTTTTTTTTATATATCTTGGGAACCCTGTACAGCCGGCAGCCAACGGGTAAATCTTGGGACGACGTTAGTGGGGGACCCACCACCTCAACGTCGCGCTTAAGATCCCGTGCGTCCGGCAAGATTTGAACCCCTCCGTTCTGAGTAAACTTCATGGGAGCTTTTATCCAGCTAGGCCATTGCAGGTAGTGGTTCTATATTGGAAGTTGGTCTACGATAAACGGTGAAATTGAACTTTATTTGCAACTTGCAAGCGAGTTATCTGCAAATTCGTTAGTGTTGTTAGGTAGAGTCTTTCACTGGACAAGAAAAGTGGAAAGAAATGTTTTATGTTGGGAGCAAGAGAGCTGACAATCGCACGAGGATCATGCGATGATTGGTTATGGCAATTTCCACTAGTCAAATATACAAAGAGGACTTGATTACACTAAGCCGATAAGTTTTAAAATTCGATCGTTTTCTCGCGTGCATTTATCTCTTAAATTAATCTCCCAATGAGTTTGATGTAGACTTAATCAAACAGCTAAGACTCGATTCCCTTTGTCTTTTATGGAGAAAGTAAGCGAAATCCAAGGCTAAGAAAGGAGAGAACAGAGAGCAAAGACGATGGCATTCTCGAAGCTGCCTGACGACGTGATCTCTCAGATCATCTCTCTCACAACTCCACGAGACGCTTGCGAGTATCGTCGGTCTCTACCTCCTTCAGATCGATCGCAGATTCAGATCAGGTGTGGCTCAAATTCTTGCCGCCTGACCACGACGAGCTCGTCCTCCCTCAGGTATCACCCAAGAAGTCACTCTACCTCCATCTCTGCGATCATCCAGTCCCCATCGGCGGCAATCGAAACATGGTTAGCGCTCGATTCGAAACACGGAGCGAGCATCACGTGATTACGAGGTGTTGAGGATTCTATGTGATGGTTTGATCTTCTTCAATGATTCTTTGGCATGTCTGACCGAGCTGTGGTGAATCTGCATAGCTAGAGCAGGATTATCTAAGTATAAATCGTTTCATTCTTCTTAGGCTTCCAAGAAGGGTTGGATTATAATCCAGTTGATGTCATTTGATTCGAGCTATCAAAAAAAGGGCATAAAGTTGTCATTGAAGTCCTAAAACTTTTTAATGTCGAATTACTGGTATTAAATCTCTAATTATCTATGACATCTTGTCACGTAGATCTTCTCGTTGGATAAGAAGAGTGCAAAGAAATGCTTTATGATCGGAGCAAGAGAGCTGGCAATCCCAGGGGGAGATGACTATCGTTCGTGGTGCTGGATTGCTGAACCAAATTCCAGGTCCTATACGCTTCTCCCTTTATCTTCTATCATTAAGTTAAATTAAACATACACTATTTTTCTCCACCTTTGCTTGCCTAAAAAGCCATTTTCGCTTTTATTGATAAAAAATATTAGTCTATGAAAATCGCTTTTATTGTCGACTGAAATTTATGTCCGAATGTTTTCATGAACAACGAAAATTCTTTTTGTTAATTTATTTTGTTGGCGAGACAAGTGATCATTTTAAGAAATATGTTATCTAAATCATTCATTTTCTGTGGAAAAAATGGACTCTTTCTTAAGAAGATATCGATTGTGGTTTGCAAACAGACAATTCTTTCTACATGAATCCCCTCCATGATCCATCAATTAGCTTTTCCATCGCTCTTCTTTTTAACAGGTTTGATCAAGTGGCTCAGCTCCTGTTCGCAGGCTGGTTTCACATCAAAGCAAGAATCGAAACAAAAATGCTCTCGCCCAAGACGAGGTACGCAGCTTACCTCGTCTTTCGATTCAGATGCCATAAAAGCGGATTTCATCGGCCGGCAGTGTCGTGCGTGTCGGTCGAAAGCGACACCGACACGCACAGAGAATGGCCGACCGTGGTCCTCGACCCCGGAGAAGGGGAGCCTCGGTCGACGAGGGAGCGTGGAGACGGGTGGCTGGAGATTGAGATGGGGGAGTTCTACAACGGGAACGGAGACGATGGAACTCTGGAGTGTAGCTTTAAGGAGGTCGATGAGTACACCTTGAGGAGCGGTCTCGTTGTTGAAGGGATCGAACTTAGGCCTAAAGAGACGTACTAATCACAGGCTGAAGATGTGTCTTTTGACTCAGGATGTGGTGGCTGCCAGTGCCAGTCATCAATTTTGTGTGTACTTTTGCCAACCATATACAGTGCCTGAGCCTTGATCCAAGCTAATCTACTGGAAGAATCGTAAAGAATCGCATTAAGTTTGCCTTCTCAGTCTTTCACATCATTAATTTGCGTTTTAATTACTCGAAAAGAATCTATACTTCTGTCAGGAATTTCAGTGTTTGTTATGTTAGTCCCCATTGCTAAAACACATACAAACACACTCAATTAAAGGTCGACTAAGCCTTTGTTTCCACGGAGCAAGAATCGTTGGCTAAGTAAAGGAGGTGTTATCATGATGGATTTGGTGCGAGCACATCCAATTATTCTGATATATTAAATAGTTAAATAAAGGCATGATTTATTATATAAATATTATTGAAATATAAGATGGCGCCTATTTGATTGAATGTCCATATCCTCTAAACAACAAAACCTACGTAATTTCACGCAGCTCACTGAGGAATTCTAAATGCAATTTCACTAGTTGTTTAGGAAAATTAAACAATGCCATGGACTATCAATTTTGGAGGGTGGTACAGTTGGTACGTGGACAAGCCATATTAATGGTGAAACGGAATTGAACCCTTTTGCAACTTGCAAGCAAGGCTCCAATTGGGAACTGCTTTGTCAAGAGGTTTTGAGTTTGGGCAATTGCAAAATACTATTTAGCGAATTTTTTGGAGAGCTTTGAAAAGATGTAATTACATTTTAAAAGCCTTTAGCCTAAGACAGATCTGGAGATGTTTTGAGTTTTGAGCATTTATGAAATGCAATGCATTTTTTTCTTTTCAACTTTACCTTTGCCAAACTTTCATAATTCCGAAAATGACCCCACCTCAACTGATGTCATCAACGAGGGTTTAGGTTGTTGGTGAGCCTATGACAAGACTCCGCCAAGGTGAAATCTAGTTGCTAGTGAGCTAGATTTAGAGCAAACGACCTTGCCTAGTTCGTGCAAACCTAGATGATGACAAAAGTGTCATTAGACAAAGTGTCATTTTTTGCGAATATCATTTAAATTGAAGTTGTTTTTCAATGCACTTTTAAATTACAATTTTCAAAAGTCATTTTGTGGAAAATGACACTTATTTTCTAGTGTTCGGCCAAAACCTAAATTTCGAGTGGAAAATATTTTCCACCGTTCGTTAGTTAATTTAATTGTTTGGGGAAAATTATTAAAAATTGAATTTTAGTATTTTTAATTGACCAAAAAATTACTTTTTTTTAATTATTTTTATTTAAAAAAATTGAAATTTTTATTATTTCTTTCTTTTTCTTTTCCTTCCTCCTTCCTCCTTCCTCCACCGCCGCATGCCTGATGATGGTCGGTTGCTTGGTGATCGACCAAGACTTGGTCGCCAGATCCGGTGAGCTCGAAGCTCGGCCGATCTCACTCAAGCTCACCAGAGTTTTGCCAGGCTCCGGCGAGCCGCGAGCTTGCCAGATCTAGCAGTGGAGCTCGGGCTCCCGATCCAGGCGAGCCCGAGCTCCACTGTCAGATCCAGCGAGCTCGCGACTCACTAGAGCCTGGGAACCTCTAGCGAGCTCGAGCGAGGCCTGAGCCTCGCCTAACTCGCTGGATCTGGCGAGGCCTGAGCTTCGCTCTAGGCCGGTAGGGCTCTGCCTCACTCGATCTGGCAAGGCTCGAGGTTGCCGGGCTTGAGCGAGCTTGGCTTTGTTAGATCAGGCTAGGCAAAGCCTCGCCGACCTGGGGAGAGGTTCGAGCTGGCTCGCGGTCAGTTGCCGGCCGCCGCCATGGTTGGTAACCAGACACCAAGGAAGAAGATGAAATGGAAAAAAAGAAAAGGAAAAAAATTAAAAACTCGATTTAAAAAAAAAACAAAAAAGAAAAAGAAAGCATAAATATGTTGGTGAAAAGAAATAAGGTGGAAGAAGTTATGGAAAATGTTTTCCTCTTCTCAAAAGAGGAAATCATTTTCCACAATCTTAAGAGGAGATTTTCCATTGACTGGAAAATATTTTCTTTGACCATCTATTTTCTGCCATTCAAACACTGGAAATTTCAGAAAATATTTTTCTGGAAGTTGTTTTCTGCGAAACGAACGGATCTTAAATTAAAGTTGTTTTTCAATGCACTTTTAAATTACAATTTATCAAACACTACTTGCGTTTCGAAAAATTTCTTCAATCTAAGACCTTTGCCCTTTCCCTAAAGATTTCCTCCAACACCAGACCAAGCACACCTTAAGTCAATTCACATTTTGTGACATTCGGATATTCGCTCAACGAATTGTGAGCCTCACACGCTTAACAGTCAACACCGCCAAGCTAGACATCGGAGCACGGCGCCGTGCTTTGCCGTGCCTCACCGCACTATTGTAAAGACAGCCAATTCAGCTCATCCTGTCATCACCACGACACTTGGCGCAAGCAGGGATTTGATCGGCCAGTAAAGTGGCATCTCTGCATCGGCTGCGAGGAGCTCGATGAAGGGCGACCCGTGATGCTGGATCCTAAGGAAGGCGAGCCTGGGCGAGCGCACACGGATGGATGGAGATCGACATGGAGGAGTTCCACAGTGAAAATGGAGACGATGGGACGCTGGTGTGTAGCCTCAGGGAATTTGTCAGATGCAAAGCGTGGTCTCGTTGATGTAAGGGATCGAACTTAGGCCTAAAGAAATGCATTAGATCGCGGGATGGACGTGTCTTTTTGTCGCGTGGACGTGGTGATTGCTGATCTATGTAACGAATTCTAAAAATCGTCTTTTGCTCTAGTGGATGGTGGTTGTATACACTGGTGGATTGAGCATATGACCTTCAATTTTGTTGGGAATCTTATTTTTTAGAGCAGTTTGTATGCCTTATTTTTGTTCTATATATATATTTGGTCGGTTTATTTTCCTATTTCTTTGCTCTTTCAGTTAATTGCTTCGCAGTTGCTTAAGAATCGTTTCACCCATATAGTTATATCCGAAAAGTTATTAATTTTAAATGCGATTTAAAGCTTTTTCTAAAGGAAAGAAAATCCAAATTTATTTTGGGAAGTAAGTTTTTCGCATGTGTTAGTAATTTTTTCTTCATTTGAAGCGTAAGTTGGTGATCAGTAATTTTGCCACCTTTTTTTTTTTAGTAATTTATAAGTTGATTAGGAACTTTATATGTTTAAAAGAATTCATTTCTCCTATTTGTTAATTTTGTCATATTAGTAATTTTGCTCGCCTCTTTGAAATTGGGACTCAAGACACAATTTCGTTAAGTGGAAACGATGAGTTTTGCCTGATGAAGGGATAGCCTTGAGACGCATTATGAAATCTCCTTATTGGTTTTGAACAAATTAATTAATGAAATTAATGCAGTAGAAATCCTAAAATTGATGACGAAAGCATAAACTTTCGAAACCAAAATTTTAAATTGATCTAATTAAATCAAACATCCAATTTGTATAATAGAAAATGCCGATGTAGCAATTTCAATTGATTTTCAGCGTTAATGTGTCACCGCACCTCAAAAAGCTTTAAAAAAAAACTTATAAAGGAAAACAAAGAAAAATGCTGAAAACTAAGCACCTAAAGTAACTTTGATTGTTTCCAATAAAGGCTAAAACCTCACCGGTTATCTACTGACTAAATTTTGCGACTAGTCAAGGGCGTTTCCATCCAAAATTTTTTTTTTCTTATTTTTTCTTTTTCGGCATCAAATGGCGATTACTATAAAAGGTCAGCAAAGGCTCTGTGACCCTCAATATCCTTTACCAATGGCTGGTGAGGTCGCCCAACCCTCACCGATCATGGCCAAGGCCACCCTCGGCAATTTTGGCAAGTGCCAAACCTCGCAAATGGCCGTGAGGGGCAGCCTCCCTAAGGCGAGGATGGCCTCGACCCTCACCCAAGCAAGGCCATTCCTCGCTTGTGGCCTATGTGGACGGTTCTCGCTAGCGAAGGCAACCCTCACCTAGTCCTTTGTGGGCATTGCTGATTGCCGGAAGAAGAACAAAAAAAAAAAAAAAAGAAAAAGGAAAAAAAAAGGAAAAAAAAGGAAAAATATGACAAATGACAAAAATACTTTCAACTGTTGGAAAGTAGATCATTTTTTGAAGTATACATGGTCACTTTAAATCATTGTTTGAAATGAATCACTTCAGACTCTTATTTAAAACATTATATATTTTAGGTTCTTATTTGAAATAAGGCCCACTTTGAATTATTATTTAAGAAAATGATGACACTTAAATCCTTTTTTGGAATATTCTCCAAATTATACGAAGAGGATTGCATTACACCAGGTCAATAATTTTTAAAATTCAACTGTATTTCCTAAAAAAGTTTTGGCGTAGATATTTTTGGGGGTCGGCGCTTTCATTTATCTCTTAATCGCCCGTGGACTTTTGCGTAGACCCAATTAACAGCTTTACTCATTCCCTTTTGATCTTCTGCAGAAAGTCAGTGAAATCCAAGGCAAGAAACGAGAGGACGGAGAGAAAAAGGGACGATGGCATTCTCGAAGCTGCCCGGCGACGTGATCTCTCGGATCATCTTTCTCACAGCCACAACTCCACGAGACGCTTGCAGGGTATCGTCTGTCTCCACCTCCTTCAGATCGATCGCAGATTCAGATCAGGTGTGGCTCCAATTCTTGCCGCCCGACCTCCCCGACGGTGTCGTCCTCCCTCAGATTATCGCGCAAGAAGTCACTCTTCCTCCACCTCTGCGACCATCCGATCCCCGTCGGCGGCAACCGGAACATGGTTAGTGCTCGATTACAGTGTGAGTGCTCGATTATAGTGTGATGCTTTGATCTTCAATGCAACTTTTTTTGGCATAGTTGAGTGGGTGTGGTGAATGTGCATAGATAGAGCAGGATTATCTAAGGTAAAGCCATTTTACTCTTCTTCGGAGGCTTTTAAGAAGATTGAATTACAAAGGGTATGGAGTGGTCATCGAAGTAATTGACCCTGGGAAATGATGAGTGAGGCTATGAACTTAGATCGGGTATGCTCGTTTTTTTTTTTGGTGGGTCCGAAAGATCGAGCATTCTTGCAATGTAAATTTTTGTAGACATTATCGGTGCTTGAGATAAATTGACAATAGCTGGATTGTAGAAATATCCCTTAGTATAGTTTAGTTTTTTATTTTATTTTTTTGGTGGGTCGAATGATGTTGTCTGGTTTAGAAGCAATTCCCATGAACAGATGTTGGTGAGCCCCAGAGCGAAGTGAGGTTCGTACAAGATTATACTGAACATTATTAGGATTTCTTCACTGAATTTCACTGACCGAAATGCATGAACTGAGAACAGCCTGATTGTAGAATAATCCTGTAGTTTTCTTTTTCTTGATTGAATAATATTGTCTAGTATGAAAGCAAGGCCTGTTGACAAATCTTGGGGACCCTCAGATTGAACCGAGGTTTGTACAGGATTATACTAAACATTATAAGGATTTTGTCACTGAATTTCACTGACCAAAGTACAATGGACGTCTGCTAAATTTCTTTTCTGCTGCAGCCATGACGATGCTATGGATGCATTCTGCTCTAGCCATCTTGTGAGGCTGTGAAGTGTCCTAACTTGTTTGTGCACACTGATTTGAGTTTATACTAGTTCAAACATCATTGACGATATCATATGTTTTAGCAGACATTTTGAGAAATCTTATTCTAAGAAGAAGACAGATGAGGCCTGCATCGAACCAGGGTCCATACGAGAAAATTCTTGAAATATAAGATTGGGGTTCTCCACTGAATTTCACTGACTCAAGTATAGAGGCGTTCACGTAACTTCTGTTCGATGGAATTGTTTGCGTGTAGCATAACTCGATGCCGATTGTTGACATATAGCATTACACTCATTTTTCATTCACTCGATAGGAAAGTCAATTTGCATCTTCATTTGCGACTTGCAAGTGAGTAATCTGCAAATTCGTATATGTTGTCGAGTAGAGTCTTTTCGTTGGACAAGAAGAGTGGAAAGAAGTGTTTTATGTTGGGAGCAAGAGACCTGACACTTGACGATCACATGGGAGGTACCTGGAACTATTGGGAATGGATCGCCACACCAGAATCCAGGTTTTTGAAAAATTGATTCTGAAAGATTTTTCAGGACACTCTTTGGTAATAATCCTAACGGTGAATCCTCGGACAGGTTTAACGAAGTGGCTGAGCTCCGGTCCAAGTGTTGGTTTCACATCATAGGAAGGATCGAGACCTCTATGCTCTCGTCTGGAACGAATTATGCAGCTTATCTCGTATACCGGTTCAACGGCCGCCAGCAGGGATTCGGTTCGCCAGTAAAGTCGCGCGTCTGTATTGGCGGCGAGGAGCTCAATGAAGGGCGATCCGTGACGCTGGACCCTAGGGAAGGCGAGCCTAGAGCGGTCCGTGAGCACGGACACAGATGGATGGAGATCGAGCTGGGGGAGTTCCACAATGAAAATGGAGACGATGGGACGCTGGTGTGTAGCCTCTGGGAGGTTGTCACAGGCAAGCGTGGTCTTGTTGTTGAAGGGATCGAACTCAGGCCTAAAGAAATGCACTAGATCGCAGGATGTTTTTGCCACATGGATGAGGTGATTGCTAATCTATGTCAAGAATTCTAAAAATTACACCAAAAATTGTCCTTTGCTCTAGCAGATCGTGATTGCATACAGTTAGCGGGATTGAGCATATGACCTTCAGTTTTGTTGGAAATCTTAATTTTTAGAGCAGTTTTTTTTTTTTTTTTTTTTTTTTTTGTATGCCTTATTTTTATTCTATTTCTTTATTCTTTGGATAAAATTTATCATATTTTGCGTTTGTTGTCTACTCAACAGCGTAGGATAAAGTCGAATATAAAAAAGATATAAATCAGATAAAGTCCTATCATAGTTAGAAATCCAGATAATTAAATATAGCCTAAGGTGCTTTAAAGTTTTGTGAGAATTGTTTCATGCATGTAGTAATATCAAAAAAATTATTAATTTTAATTGTGGTTTAAAGCTTTTTGTAAAGGAAAGAAAGTTAATTTTTTTTTTTGGTCAGTCATACTTTATTCTTACTCTAACTCTCACTTTTAGACTTTTATCCCACCTATTTACAGGGTTAATGACTAGTAATTTTGCAATTCTTCCTTTTTAGTAATTTATAAGTTGATTATTAACTCTATATATTTAAAAGAATTCATTTCTCCTACTTGTTAATTTTGTCGTATTAGTAATTTTGCTCACCTCTTTAAAATTGGGCATCAAGACACAATTTCCTTAAGTAAATGATGAGTTTTGCCTGGTGAAGGAATAGACTTGAGATGCATTATAAAATCTCGTGATTGGTTATGAACAAATTAATTAGAAATTAATGCAGTAGAAATCTTAAAGTTGGTAACGAAAGGGTAAGCTTTTTACAAGTGAAATCAAACCTTCAAACCTATCGAATCAATTCAATTAAATCAAGCATCCAATTTGTGTAATAGAAAATGCCAACATAGCTATTTTAATTGATTTTTTAATGTGTCACCACCCCTCAAAAAGCTCAAAAAAAAAAACTTATAAAGGAAAACAAAGAAAAATGCAGAAAACTAACATAGAAGTGGCTAAAAATCATTGAAGGGGCCAGCTTTTTTTTTTTTTTTTTTTAAAAGGTAAATTGAGAGAGAGGTTTATGGCAATTTCCGCAAGTCAAATTATACAAAGGGGACTGCGTGGCACCAAGTCGGCGAGTTTTAAAATTTAATTATATTTTCTAAAAAAGTTGTGGTGCGGATATTTTTGGGGGTTTTTGCGCATGCATTTATCTCTTAATTAATCTCCCATCAACAACTTTATCCATTCCTTCTGATCTTCTGCAGAAAGCCTGTGAAATCTAAGGCAGAAACGAGAGAACGGAGAGGAAAAGGGATGTGGGACTTCTCGCTTCTGGGCGACGAAGGGTGCGCATGATAAAATTTTCTCGGAAATTGATTTCTCAATTCTGTTTCAGAAATTGAGAAGCTAAATATTTTAGCTTCGATTTCTTCTTCAAATCGGCTGTTTCGAGAAATAGAGAAATCCGTTACCAAACGGATTTTGATCGAGGAACGCAGAAATCAAGAAAACGAAATTTTATCGTGATCTCTCGGATCATCTTTCTCACAGCCACAACTCCACGAGACGCTTGCAGGGTAGCGTTTGTCTCCACCGTCTTCAAATCGATCGCAGATTCAGATGAGGTGTGGCGCCAATTCTTGCCGCCCGACCACCGCGACGGTGTAGTCCTCCCTCAGATATCGCGCAAGAAGTCACTCTACCTCCACCTCTGCGGCAACCAGAACATGGTTAGCGCTCGATTACAGTGTGATGCTTTGATCTTCAATGAAACTTTTTTTTTGGCATAATTGAGTGGGTGTGGTGAATCTGCATAGATAGAGCAGGATTATCTAAGTATAAATCATTTTACTCTTCTTGGGAGGCTTTTAAGAAGATTGAATTATGCAGTGGTCATTGAAGTAATTGACCATGGGAAACGATGAGTGAGGCTATGAACTTAGATCAGGCATGCTCGTTTTTTTTTTTTTTTTTGGGTCCGAAAGTATTGTAAATTTTTGTAGACATTATCGGTGCTTGAGATAAATTGACAAGAGCTGGATGGTAGAAATATGCCTTAGTTTAAGTTTAGTTTTTCTTTTTGGTGGGTCGAAAATGCTGGTGAGCCCCAGAGCAAACTGAGGTTCGCAAAAGATTATACTGAACATTATTAGGATTTCTTCACTGAATTTCACTGACCAAAATGCATAAACTGATAACAGACTGATTGTAGAATAATCCTGTAGTTTTTTTTTTTTTGATTGAATAATACTGTCTAGTATGAAAGCAAGGCCTCTTGACAAATCTTGAGGAACCGAGGTTTGTACAAGATTATACTAAACATTATTAGGATTTTGTCACTGAATTTCACCGACCAAAGTACAATGGACGCCTGCAAAATTTCTTTTCTGCTGCAGCCGATGCTATGGATGCATTCTGCTCTAGCTGTCTTGTGAGGCTGTGAAGTGTCCCAGCTTGTTTGTGCGTCCTGAAGTATAGAGGACGTCTATGAAGACAAACTTTCTTTTTCGCAATACTCCCCCCTCCCCCTCGATTAACGTCGAATTACTAGTATTAAATCTCTAATTATCTATGACATCATGCTGTCGTGTTGATCTCCTCATTGGATAAGAAGAGTGGAAAGAAATGCTTTATGATCGGAGCAAGGGAGCTGGCCATTGACTAGCGTTACTGGAAATGGATTGCTGAACCAAATTCCAGGTCCTTTACGCTTCTCCCTTTTATCTTCTATCATCAAGTTAAATTAAACATACACTACTTTTCTCCACTCTCGCATGCCTAAAATTTCATTTTAACTTATATCGTTTGAAATTATTGATCTATGAAAATTGCTTTTGTTGTCGACTGAATTCTACGTCTGATCATTTTCATGGACAATGAAATAATTAAGAAATATGTTCTTTAAATCATTCATTTTACAAACAAATAGCTCTTTCTGCATGAATAACCTTCTTGATCCATCAATTTGCTTTTCCATTGCTCTTCTTTCTAACAGGTTCGGTCAAGTGGCTCAGCTCTTGTGCGTTGACTGGTTTCACATTGTAGGAAGAATTGAAACGAAAATGCTCTCGACCGAAACAAGGTATGCGGCTTACCTCGTCTTCCGATTCGGAGAGTATAGATGTGGATTTGATGGGCCTGCGGAGTCGCGTGTGTCAGTCGAAAGCCACGGGCACAGAGAATGGTCAACTCTGATCCTTGACCCCCGGGAAGGGGAGCCCCGGTCGATGAGGGAGCATGGAGATGGGTGGCTGGAGATCAAGATGGGGGAGTTCTACAACGAGAACGGAGACGACGGAACTCTAGAATGCAGTCTTAAGGAGGTCGTTAATAAGACCAGGAAGTGCGGTCTCGTTGTTGAAGGGATTGAACTTAGGCCTACGTACTAAACACAGGCTGAAAATGTGTCTTTTGACTCAGGATTGTTAAATATAAAGGAACTGAGTCTTCTCAATCATCAGTTACTATAAATTCAGCAGATAGAGAAAGAACACGTGAGGAAAAACAAAAGACAGAAAAGCAACAAAGAGCTGGTGATCAACGGTGGAGAACTCTTGGTGAAGACAAACTTGGATTGACATGGATCGCCAAGTTATAACAGATCTAAACTAGATCGTGTGTGGTTATTCAGCTGAAAGTGGGAAAAACAAATGAAGAAACAGTTAGTTGAATTCTGTTTTTCTTTTATGAGCTGTATTCTGTTTTCCGTTCTTTAAGTAGTCTTCTTCCTCCTCGATGAAGGCTGAGCATATATAGAAAGAGTAGAGAGAAGAAATAAAGAGAGAGAGAGCTTAGAGAGCAATCATCAATGGATGCTCTGCAATTGTGTAGCTGATACATGCTGTGATAGAGAAATAGAAACAGGGGATGTAAAACAGAGGATTTTGTATTCAAAAGCTGTCATTGATCACAGAAGTTTTGTTCTACAATCATGTTGATATAGAGTAATTCGAAGTATTTCTTTTGCTGATTTCGCTGTATCCTGATTCATTTCTTCATCTTCATCTTCACAAGGATGCAGTCTTAAGGAGGTCGATGATTACACCGCAAAGCTCGGTCTCGTTGTTGGAGGGATCCAACTTAGGCCTAAAGAAACATAATAAGCAATAGGTTAGAAAATGTGTCTTTTGTCATAGGGATGCAGTGACCGCCAGTGTTAGTCATCATTTATTTGTGTACTTCCAAGCCAATCTATATGAAGAATCTTAGAGAATCACCCTAAGTTCTTTTTAGTATTTTACATCATTGATTTACGGCTAATTAGTCGGAAAAGGATCTATACTTCTGTCTCCAACTTCAGTGTTTGGTATGTTATATCGCCCATTGCTAACACACGTACAAACCTATGAGTGCAACGACCGATAGTTGAAGCTCGAGATGGGCCGTTCACTAATGAAAATGGAGGCAATGGAGCCCCAATGTAATCTTAGGGAGGTAGATGATCCCAACGTAAAGAGAGGGCCCATTGTTGAAGAGATCAAAATAACAAAATATAATAAGAACTTAGTAAGGATAAACAATACAGACCAACTGAATCAGGAATCAGTCGGACCGGCTAGTTCGAGTGATTTCGAAAGTGTCGGTCCAGTTCTTGGTTTCATAAAATTGGAACTAATGATTTTTGGTTTGGTTCCCAGTTCCAGAGGGAACTAGACTGTCTGGCCCTAACCAGATTGAATATTTTTATTTATTTCTTAAATGTAAACCTAAAGCTAATAATTAGTCTTGATCACTTAAGCCTTCGCCTCGCGCGCGCCTCCTGTTTCCCTCTACTCTCTCACACCTTGACCCTCTTTCACAATCGGCATTTGCAAGAATCGCATCCTCCCGCTTGAATTAGCAACTCGTCTGAGGCAAACCCTAATCGTCTCTCACCTCTTAGGCCTCGCTCGACGCTCTCTCTCTCTCGCCTCTCAGCTCTCACGCCTTTCTCTTTCCCTCTCGCTTCGATGGTGCTTATGTAGCCTTGGTTAATTGGATTTTTAGTCTTCACCGCGAGCTTGAATGTTCGCCTTGGGTTCGTTTATCGATGTTTTTCGTTTGCTCGATTCAGGTCAGTCCTCAGAAAGCTTGGGATCTTTCAAATGCGAGAGAAGGCTCTGTACATGGGTGTCGCTACCTCGAGCATTTACTTCTTGTTTCTTTGATTCCAGATGAACTGATCCAACTATTCTTAAACCACCTTCGAGACACTTGACGTTCTTAATTGTTCTTTCGAAAGAGATGGAAAGTCCATTCCCAACCTTAATGATTGAATATCTCCTTTCCCTCTTTCATCGGTTCCATTAGACTGTCCGAGAATTGGACCGAACCAGTGTCCAATTCCAGGACCATGTGGTTGGACTCCCGGTCCCAAAAACTAGGAACCGGTCCTACTGGTCTTATTCCTCATTCATGTGTGGAACCGAACTAGACCAGAAATCTATCACGCCTAAAACTTAGTCATTTACGTGTTCACTTGTCTCAACAATGCACCAGCTGATCTTTGACCCAAGCGACAAATGTGAAAAATGTTGAATTTCTAGATCACACAAAGTCGTCTTAAAATGTTATATCTTTCGCTCAATCCCAAAGAGAACCCTCATTTTAAGATTCTCCCTCACTCTGTCTTGGCTTCGCTATAAACGAGAGAGAGAGAGAGAGAGAGAGAGAGAGAGAGAGGCCAACCTTGAAATTAGGTAAAAACCTCCTCTTGAAAAAACCTAACTATAGTAAGGAGCTGCAAGCCACTAAATTGGGAAACAAACTTGGCCTCCTAGCTCTTTCCTTTCCATCCATTCAACACAATTCTTTAGCAACTCAAAACAACTTTCATGACCCAGGATATTGAATTGCTGCTTCCAATCCCATGGAAAATCCCACAAATGGCTTGCATTCAGACTAATAAAGATTGAATGCACAGAGACAAGGTAAACATAGGATGGCAAACCCTTCAAGTCCCACAAAAAGAACATCCTCCCTATCGTCACCGGCCGCGGGCCGACCGCCTCAGGCAGTCAAATTCTCGAGACGGACGTCCAGCGGCCGCATTGTCAGCCTGTCCCGAGATGACGACCTGGACATGTCCGGCGAGTTCATGGGCCAGAATGATTACATCAACTACACAGTGCTCATGCCGCCCACGCCGGACAATCAGCCCATGGCGGAGTCGCCAGGGCCGAGCACATCCTCCGACTCTAAACAAGACGCTTCGAGGGGGTACAAGTCAACCCGGTTCGGCTCCGATTCGCAGCGGCAGGGAGACGGGGGTGGCAGCGGCAGTGGGAGCGGCAGGGCAAAAATGGACCGCGGGTTGTCCCTGATGAAGTCAAACAACAAGTCGATGCTCCTGAGGAGCCAGACTGGGGACTTCGACCACACGCGGTGGCTGTTTGAGAGCAAAGGGAGGTATGGAATTGGGAATGCATTTTGGCAAGATGACCAGGAGGATGCTTATGATGGTGGGATGAGCATGGAGGACTTCATGGACAAACCATGGAAGCCTCTCACTAGGAAGATCAAGGTTCCACCTGGTGTTCTTAGCCCTTACAGGTTCATATGCTTATCGAAACTCTCATGAACTCAAATTCATGAAACATCATAGGTAGCTCCAGAAATGTCCCTTCCTTAGTCCCAAAGAGGTCTCAATAGGAGCATACTACATATCAAATGCAGCTCATAAAGCTAGTTCATTTTAGACATGAACCAGCCAAACAAGCACATTGAAATGAGCAGATTATTGCGGCAAAGTTATAAACTGATTCTTTCGAATCTAATCACGAAAAATTTCCTGGCAAGCAATGAAAATTTTGTGCTATTTTTGTGTGTTGGTAACAGGCTGCTGATAGTGTTGCGGATGGTGGCATTAACTCTGTTTCTTTACTGGAGAGTTGCGAACCCGAATCAAGACGCGATGTGGCTATGGGGCATGTCCATTGTGTGCGAGCTTTGGTTCGCCTTCTCGTGGCTGCTGGACGTATTGCCAAAGTTCAATCCCATCAACCGAGCGACTGATCTCGCGGCCCTCAACGATAAGTTCGAGAGGCCTTCCCCATCCAATCCCCACGGCCGGTCCGACTTGCCTGGGGTGGACGTGATGGTGTCGACAGCTGACCCAGAAAAAGAGCCACCTCTTGTCACTGCCAACACAATCCTCTCCATTCTTGCAGTTGATTACCCCATTGAGAAGCTTTCGTGCTACATTTCGGATGATGGCGGCGCGATTCTCACCTTCGAGGCAATGGCTGAAGCCATCAACTTCGCTCAGGTACTTCTCTACTTGAATAAACCATCTGGACAGTGGTCAAATCCATTCGATGAAGTAAGACAGATTATGTTACAGAACATTTTGTCCTCCATTTTTTCCCATTGCAACAGGTATGGGTGCCCTTTTGCAGAAAGCACAACATCGAGCCTAGAAATCCGGAGAGTTACTTCAGCCTGAAATCTGACCCCACAAAGAACAAGAAGCAGCTTGATTTCGTGAAAGACCGACGTTGGATCAAGAGGGAGTATGATGAATTTAAGGTCAGGATCAATGGCCTTCCTGAGGTGATACGAAGACGCTGCGATTCGTACAATGCGAGAGAAGAAATGAAAGAGAAGCAGCTCGCTCGGGAAAAGAATGGAGGAGTCCTGCCGCAGGAACCGATCAAGGTCACAAAGGCTACATGGATGGCTGATGGGACTCATTGGCCAGGGACATGGTTCAATTCGAGTGCCGATCACGCTAAAGGAGACCATGCCGGGATATTGCAGGTAACGATATAATTATCAAATCACTGAGCGTTTTGATTCAGTACTAAATGCAATTCCCGTTTCTCTCATTCTCCACAATCCAGATAATGAGTAAGGTCCCTGAGAATGACCCCGTGATGGGCCATCCGGATGAGAAGAAATTGGATTTCTCAGGTATCGACATTCGATTGCCGATGTTTGCATATGTGTCGAGGGAGAAAAGACCCGGGTACGACCACAACAAGAAGGCCGGAGCGATGAATGCCTTGGTTAGAGCATCGGCAATTATATCCAACGGACCGTTCATACTCAACTTGGATTGCGACCACTACATATTCAACTCGCAAGCTATCAAAGAGGGCATGTGTTTCATGATGGACCGCGGCGGAGATCGGATTTGCTACATTCAGTTTCCACAGAGATTTGAAGGGATCGATCCATCAGATCGATACGCCAATCACAACACTGTCTTCTTTGATGGTAATTTCTGTCTTCTGGGGTTAACAGAATCACTTAATCCGGCAACATTCTAAGATATAAGCATTGCTGCAGACCAACATGTGAAGTTTCATCTTTCTACTTTGGCCGTGACAGGTAATATGAGAGCGCTCGATGGTCTCCAAGGGCCGGTGTACGTGGGAACCGGTTGTATGTTCCGGCGATTTGCACTCTACGGGTTTCTACCGCCAAGGGCAAACGAGTACGACGGTCTCTTTGGACAAATCAAGACTCCGGCTCAGAATGTTCAGATGCAAGGCGAGGATGAGGACTCGGAAACGCAACCGCTGACGTCGCACCCCGACCTATGTTTACCAAAGAGATTTGGAAATTCGACCGTTCTCACCGAATCGATCCCCATTGCGGAGTTTCAGGGGCGACCACTCGCCGATCACATTTCGATAAAGAACGGCAGGCCTCCCGGAGCCCTTCTTCTTCCTCGCCCGCCACTGGACGCGCCTACAGTAGCTGAGGCAGTGGCCGTCATCTCCTGCTGGTAATTGCCTTCAATATCAACTCAAGTCATTCCAGCTAACTTTTTAAGGAACAGTTTCTGTCATCTACATTTTGTAGTAACCTACTCTTTTGCTTCGAAAGGTATGAAGACAAGACTGAATGGGGCGAAAGGATAGGATGGATTTACGGATCGGTGACGGAAGATGTGGTCACTGGATATCGTATGCACAACCGCGGGTGGCGGTCTGTGTATTGCATCACGAAGCGCGACTCGTTTCGCGGCTCCGCACCGATCAATCTCACCGACCGCCTCCACCAGGTGCTCCGATGGGCCACTGGGTCCGTAGAGATCTTCTTCTCTCGAAACAATGCTTTGCTCGGGAGCCGCCGCCTCAAGTTCCTGCAGCGCATCGCGTACCTAAACGTCGGCATATACCCGTTCACCTCGATCTTCCTCTCGGTCTATTGCTTCCTCCCCGCGCTTTCCCTCTTCTCGGGCCAATTCATCGTCCAAAGCCTCAACGTCTCGTTCCTCATGTACCTGCTCATCATCACGGTCACGCTCACCCTCATCTCCCTCCTGGAAGTGAAGTGGTCCGGGGTCGGCCTTGAGGAATGGTGGCGGAACGAGCAGTTCTGGGTCATAGGCGGCACGAGCGCCCACCTTGCCGCGGTCATCCAGGGCCTGCTCAAGGTGGTAGCCGGCATCGAGATCTCCTTCACTTTGACATCCAAATCTGCCGCCGAGGATGAGGATGACATCTACGCCGACCTCTATGTGGTCAAGTGGACGAGCCTCTTCCTCATGCCCCTGACCATCATGGTGATGAACATCGTGGCCGTCGTGATCGGGTTCTCGAGGACGATCTACAGCGAGATCCCGCAGTGGAGCAAGCTCCTGGGAGGGGTGTTCTTCAGCTTCTGGGTGTTATCTCACATGTATCCATTCGCCAAGGGGCTGATGGGCAGGAGAGGGCGAGTCCCGACCATTGTCTACGTCTGGGCAGGCCTGGTCTCCATCACCGTCTCTCTGCTCTGGATCTCAATCAACCCTCCTGATGCTGCATCTACAGCTTCTGGTGGTGAAGTGCAAGTCTAGTCACGACAGAAGGAGAAAAAAGAAAGAATCAAAAGCTCAAGCTACCTGCACATCACCAGAAGAAAACAGGCATTTCATGGATGGCATTATTGGTGGATCGCTTGGAACCAGGCCGACTCGCAACCGAGGCGAATCCGATGTGAGACGATACGCATGATTCATTGTTTAGCAAGAGGGTTTTTAAACTTCTGGTCAGTTTGGTGTCTAGATGAAATAGTCGAAGTACATAACAGTATATGACGAGGTATATCGTGTTTCGGCCAAAATTTACAAGGACTCCAAACGCAACGTCTTTCAGATCTAAATATGGAATATCATTTTTGTGATCAAAATCTATGAATTTGCTGCTGGGAATTTTCCATCGAGTTTTCCATGCAAAAACAGGGAAGGTTGCTGAAAAACGTTCGAGCAATGTTTGAACAACTTCTCAGTTTTCTTGTTAAGCAGGCGATGGCATTTTGTTTCGAAATTTTTTCTATTTGCCGCACGGATCTGTTGGAATTCATGGTAATTTGTAACCCTCCGTCCATGGTAATCCTAAAGAGCAGACGAAAGAAAGCTGACAAAGGAAATGAAAGGAGAAGAAGGCGATCTTCACCGTTTTTTAGGTCTCAAACTGATTTTCATTTAACATTGATGTGTCACGGTCCATACTTGAGATCGAGACCGTGCAACAACTCAAGCTTTCGAGAAAATATTCAGTGGTATGTACGTGCCACGTTAGTTTTCAATCATGTGGGCCATTTCTTCGGCCTCTTTGGCTGCGCATGATAAAATTTTTGTTTCTTGATTTCTAACGTTTTCGTTGTTATAGGAATAGGTTTGGAGCGTAAACCGTTTGGTAAAGTAATTTGATTTCTCTTTTTCGAAATAGATTTATTTCAAAAAAGATTCGAAGCTAAAATTTTTAGCTTCTCAATTTCTGAAGTAGAAATCGAGAAATTGATTTATGGCCATAAATCAATTTCTGTTTCAGAAATTTTGTCATGCGTATCATTTTGAGTCTTGAAACCTCCCATTATTACACTAATCACTACCACCGCAAACCGTGCTTGAACGTTTAGGGTCGTTAGTCGCCCTTCACCATCATCATCCACTACTTTATCCCTCCCTCTCTTCTATTCCTTCGATGATGCTTTCAAATTGACAGACGACTAGCCTCAATGTAATTATTTTTAATGAAGTCGAAATATTATAATGTATTGGATCTCCATGACTGAAAAATATTTTTATGAATAATGATAATATTTCCTATTAACTAATTATTTTAAAAATAGGAGATCGTTTTTAAAGAAATATTTTTTAAATCATTCATTTTTCATGGAAACAACTGGAATTTGGTGTACATTAATATATACCATTAACACTTTGGATAGAGATAAGTATAATTAAAGTTTTGAAAATGGTACTAAAAGCACAATCGAGCTTTAAAAACTTTTAGTCAATATAGTTGAGTTCTAAAATTTGTCCAATTTACATGTCCTCCCATTCAAAATAAAAGGAGGTCTTGTTAGGGACAAATTTTCTTTTATTATATATGTCCAGACATTGTTAGTTAATTTATGAGGTATGTGTATTATAAATCCTAAAACTTGTTACAAAAGTGCAATTAAATCCTAAAATATGTCAAATTAACACAATCAAGTCTTTTCATTTACACCATCAATTTGTCTAACGGAAAGTGCTAATGCATCATTTTTTTTTACTTTAAATCTTAATTAAATAATAAAAACTATTTTTAAAAAAAGCTCAACTAATTCTAAAAATTGGAAAAAAAAAAAAAAGGCACAAGATTGTGGTTGGGTGCTACCACCATTACCCATTGCCAAAGGGAATGGCAAAGGCCTTGCCCAAATTTGGGCGACATCTCAGTTGGGGCTAGTGCGGCTCGCTCAGATCTGGATGACGCATCCCTCACTTGTGGCCAACAAGCCTTGCTAGCTCTAGGTGATGGCCAGTGACCCTCACTAGGCTCGAGCAATAGGGCCAAGCGAGGGCTAATGTCACCTAGATCTAGGCAAGCCTCACTCAGCCTAGCGAGGGACGACAAGGCTCGACTATAGTAATGCAAGCCCTCACTCGTGATTGGTGATGGGTGGCAATGGCAATGCGCAACCACAATCTTGCTCGTTTTTATTTCTTTATTTTTTTCCAGTTTAAAAAAAAATTATTTTAGCTTTTTTTAGTTTTAAACTATTATTTAAATAAGATTTAAAGCAGAAGGTAATAAAAACGCCACATCAACATATTTTATTAAATAAATTGATGGTGTTAACAAAAAAAAATTGATTGTATTAATTCAATAAGTTTTATAATTTAATTGCACTTTAGTAATTTCGCGATAAGTTTTAGATATCGAAGTCAAACAAAACATGAGGAACTAGTTGTCAAGAGGGAAGGTCTTACGGCATAGGAACGCATGTCGTTTTTAGAGGGAGTGACCCCAAGAACGGCTCGTCGTTTCGGCCTGCACACCCGGTCTCCCCGGCCCTCTCTCTAGAATACGTCAGCAACTCTCTCTCTCTCTAGAGATCGACTGAACCAGGGGGTGAGTCGAATCGAAACCCTACAAGAATCAACCCCCAACCCCCCATCCCGTCTCTCCCGCAGAGAGAGACCACTCCTCGAGCCATGGCCATCAAGCAGTTGCTCGCCCTCGCCGGCCGCTCCCGCGGCTCCCGCGCCGCCGCCTCCTCCCTCCTCCTCCCCCGCGCCGCCGCCGCCGCCCGATTCGCGTCGACCGCCCCCGCCGTCGCCCCCGCCGCCGGCCCCGCCCCGCCCCCGCCCCGCCGCCCCCGACGCCATGGTCTACGACCGCCTCGCCGAGGCCGTGAAGTCGAAGATCAGGCAGCTGGAGAACCCGGATCCGCGGTTCCTCCGGTACGCCTCCCCGCACCCGGCCGTCGCCGACCACACCCGCGTCCTCGCCGCCCCCGAGACCCGCGTCACCACGCTCCCCAATGGCCTCCGCATCGCCACCGAGTCGAGCCTCGCCGCCCGCACCGCCACCGTCGGGGTGTGGATCGACGCCGGGTCGCGGTTCGAGACCGACGACACCAACGGGACCGCCCATTTCCTCGAGCATATGATCTTCAAGGGTATCGAATCGATTGCCATTTCTTTGTTCCAGTTGCTTTTGGCGATTGAAATTTGATAAATCAGAGACCTTTTTTTGGTTTTTTTTTTTTTTTTTTTGGGTTCCTTTTCCGCTTTGTTGTAGGGACTGAGAAGAGGACGGCAAGACAGTTGGAGGAAGAGATAGAGAACATGGGAGGTCACTTGAATGCCTACACTTCTAGAGAGCAGACCACTTACTATGCCAAGGTGCTGGATAAGGATGTCAACAATGCCCTCGACATTCTGGCCGATATCCTGCAGAACTCCAAGTTTGACGAGAACCGAATTAACCGGGAGCGTGATGTGATCTTACGTGAGATGGAAGAGGTAACCCTTTGATATGCAGCGTTCTGTGAATTTGTTTGTTATTCATCGGATCAGTCCATGTGTCTAGTTCAGTTTAGTTGTTGTATCTAACATTATTGTTTTGAGCTGCTCCTTTCTTTGTTGGTAATGTTGGGAATCAGTCTGCCTTGGTGGCATGAGTGTCCATTTAATCTTTTATCAGATATTTCTGCTGTCTAAATCTGAACTGATTCGTGGAAAATGAATGTGGGAAATATTTTCCTAAAAATGATTGCTTGTCTCACTTTCAAAAATGAAAAAGGAAAAATATTTCACTGGCCATGAAAATGTTTAACATGATTTGTTGTTGATAATGAAAATATTTTTAATTAACTAATTATTTCAAGCGATGATTTTTAGGAAAACGGTTTCCAAATCATTCATTTTTCATGAAACAAACGAAGCCTAAATAAATAGTAGGACTTGTTTAAATCTGGGTTTAGTTGGGTTAATTGAGAAGTTTCAAAAAGGTCGAGTGGAGCTTCTGGGGTAAAGGGGCTTCTATTGAGTTTTTAGCAAGTTTATGTTCTCATTGAAATTTTAGCCGAACTAATAAAGGGTGCTTATACTTGGCATTGCAATAGAATATGGTAATAGTTGGTAAGGGAACTGCAGTACCTTCTCAGCTTTTTTAACTGGCTCTGAACTTGTCGTGAGGCATTGTCATTTGTTTATTAGTTGCCTCATTAGCCTTGAGCATTCTAATGCTGATAGCCTCTCTCACAATGATGCTTTCTTTGCAGTAAGTTTGTCTCTTTAAATGCTGTAGGTTGAAGGCCAAACTGAGGAGGTGATATTTGATCACTTGCATGCAACAGCATTCCAGTACTCTCCTTGGGAAGGACTATTCTTGGACCTGCTCAAAATATCAAGACAATTACAAAGGAACATCTTCAGAACTACATAAAAACGCACTATACAGCTCCTAGAATGGTAATATTTGGACTGCAACCTTTCTGTTTGCCTGTTCTCTAACATCCTTCTTCTCTTTTCACAACCAAGAAAAGAGCAAATGACAAGAAAAGAAAAGAATTAGGACATGAGAAATGAGAGTATGATGTGTGGCTTCTTTTCTAATTGACTAAATGCTCCTATTGTCTCCAGTAGGTAGTGATGGGTATTAGCTGCCACAAGCATCTCTTTTTAAGAACTCGATATTTGTTTTCTGATGGTTTAGGTTATCGCTGCATCTGGAGCTGTGAAGCACGAAGATGTTGTTGAGCAAGTAAAGAAATTGTTCACGAAGCTATCTGCAGATCCAACCACTGCTTCCCAGTTAGTTGTAAAAGAACCTGCGATTTTCACTGGTTCGGAGGTGGGAGATTTGATTTTGTGTAGCAGGCCCTTAACATGATATGATGCTGTATCATTTGTTTCCCATGATATATTCATTTTTGAAGTAATGCAATGACAGGTTAGGATAATCGACGACGATATTCCTCTGGCACAATTTGCAGTCGCTTTCAGTGGAGCATCTTGGACAGATCCAGATTCCATCGCTCTGATGGTGATGCAGGCAATGTTAGGCTCATGGAACAAAAATGCTGGAGGTGGAAAGCACATGGGGTGGGCAATTTATGTTAATTTAGTACTTGTACAGCAAGAATTAGTTTTACTTGTTCTAAGCACTTACATGGTGCAGTAGTGTCATTTAATATTTGTTACAAACTTTTCGACAGTTCTGAGCTGGCACAAAGAGTTGCAATTAATGAAATAGCAGAATCTATGATGGCATTCAATACCAACTATAAGGACACTGGTCTCTTTGGTGTTTATGCTGTTGCCAAGGTGAGCTAAACATACTCGTGTGAAAATAGGGTATGACTTTGTGTTATGTGGGTAGTGGAAAAGAGAATGAAACAGTTATTTGAACTTCATTTTCATGCATGGGAGGATGAAACTTAAGAGAAGTTCGGACACTCTGAAAAATTATATGGCTGACCTTTATATAATTTCCTCTGTTCATGATGTGACCACACCCTGTTCCCCTCTCTCTTATTTTAATCTTTCATCTTTCATTGTCATGGCATAAGGAGTGGGTTAAAGACGGCTAGGGTCAGAAAGTTTTGCATGGAGGTGAAGGAAACTAAAATGAGCAGAGGGTAGTTGCTTAGTGGAATAGTCCTGGTATTTTGCTTCTTAAGAACAATGAAATTTTTCAAAGGCTGAGAATGAGATTATATTGAGATGATGAAAAAATGGAACAAAGCCTTTGATTATACTAGAAAATCCATCCTATGATTAGATTTCCAACCACAGACAACCATGATCTTTGAGCTTTTATCACATATGTTGTGCCAAAGTTGAACTCATTGTAAAGAATTTTGAGTTGAATGTTAATTCTCCTTTTCAGCCGGATTGCTTAGATGATTTGGCTTATGCAATAATGTATGAGACAACCAAGTTGGCTCATCGTGTTTCTGAAGCTGATGTTATCCGAGCTAGAAATCAGGTACTCTTTCACCACTTACAACACTTTGCATTTATACTTTCTACATGCCTCAGTAAATTGTAAACATACCTTATGGTGGAAATGCTTCTAATTTGAAAGTTGTTCCATAAAGCAGGGTTTTTATCTTGGGTAGGGTAGCATCTTCTGCATGGATGAGGATAACCCTTATTTTCATATTATGGTTCCTATTCTCATTTTATGCATAAGTTAGATCTGACCTCTGTCCAATTCATCCCATGGACCATAGGAGCTCTTACTGCTGTCCTAATGGATTTTAAAATCTGTGGTGACGTTGAATTCTTCTTTTTCCAGAAAAGATTTGAAATTTAACCCAAAGAAGGTCCATTTATTCTAAATTTTAGGCCGTAGGCTATTTTCCTTTGCCTTTTGAGAGTAACATCTGGGGAGTGCTCTTTGGGCTTCATTTACAGATGCTTATTTTGTGTTAATATAAGTATGATGGGGATCTCTTGATTTTTCTTTTGCTAAATGAGGGAATAATGTTCCGGAGATAATGTGTTTTCATCGAAGAAATTGCTTGAGCATCTTAATATTGATGCTGTTTTTCAAGTGGAGACCCCTTTTTTCTTTTTCTTTTTCTTTTTTTCTGTTTCTTTTCAATGGAATTATGTGCAGACTAAATATTGCTTGATTATCTGAACCACGCTGCTTATGGATCTTGAAATGCAGGCTTGTTTAATATTTTGTGATACAGATGATGTCGGCAAAACAAAAATTACAGCGATTATTTCTTATTCTAATGGCCTTACACTTATTCATGTCCTTTGCTGCAGTTGAAATCTTCTCTGCTGCTTCACATTGATGGAACAAGTCCTGTGGCTGAAGATATTGGACGCCAGGTATGGTTTTATTATAAAAAATGAATTAGTACTTTACATATGTTTTTTTTTTTGGGCAGCTGCATATGATTCAAAAGTCTCTCTCTCTCTTTTTTTTTTTAATGTCATATTCCATAGAAAATGGAATATGCCAACACTGTTAAAAAATGTCTCATACTGTTATCTCAAAGTTTGACAATTCACTGAGGTTACAGCCATCGGTAGTTTGGAACTGCCCAATTTTCTTCAAGCCTAATGAGTATCAAAAGGCAATATCAAAATGTGTTTTAGTTGTTTTGAAATGTCGTGGCTGTAGAAATGTGGAAGATTAAGTTTTTATTGTCATTTTATCCATCCAAAAGAAGATATGTAGTACCAAATTAACCAGCACATGCTTTCGTTTTTTAGAGCGTATATAAAATGTTAGTTTTGTGATTTAGATATTAGACATGTCTCCTTACACTTACGACATTTTGAGATGTCTCTGTGGACTTAATTTAGAGCATTTGCTGAATATTTACCTGGGCACATATTGTCACCTTATTGTATTGCGTCAAATGAGTTGGGGCCAACTCTTGCATGAAATTAGGGTGGCTTGTTAACAAATTAAAGAGAGAATGGTTACTAAGAATTATGGTTCTATTAGCTGGAGAAGGTGTTGGAGCAGTGGCTAAGTAGCTACTAGTGATAGCACTGATAAACTAGTGGTTGCTTGTCCCCACAATAATGGAATTGCTTTCTTAATTTTCCTGAGAACTTGAATACCTCTCTTGAACTGAGAGACATAAAAGCTGCCTTGCTTTTGCATGACAAAGTCATATCCCTGCTCTTGCTTGATAACATGTTGTATTAGAACATCTTTGAAAGTTTACCAACTGATACCCTGAATGCAAGCATTTTCTGAGATAAACCAAAGCAGGAATACAGCCTTTTGTACCAACACTTTGAAATGAATCAACTTATCAACAAATGTCGATGTATGAAATCTTAACATATTATAAATTATGTTAGTTCATCGCTTTGACTTAAGAGTTGTCTCAGTTATTTTCTTACCAACGCTGCTGGATGACTGGAAGTTGTGGACTTTTTTTTCTAGCATCATTCAATTGTCATAAGTAAATTATATAAAATAAAGAGTTGTCTGCCAAAACGATTGTTTGGAAGGATTGGAAGCTCTGTGTATCACAGATCTCCTGGCTTGTTTTAAATTATGAAGGAAAACAAAAAAATGTTCTAGGTCATGCCAAAAACCCTCCCAAAGAGCATGAGAGGTGGGTGCGTGTGATTAAGTTTTGTCAATGTACCAATTATAGTCCATTCAGATTTTGGATGTTAAGTGCTCCCTCTTGTAGCTCTCTACATATTTCCATGGAATAAATAAATTAGTGTGCTTTCTCTATTCTTTGATTGATTAAATTTGTCTTCTGTTGATTTATAACTGCAATGCGTGATGTACTCTTTGGGATGAGAATGGTGTATGTTTTGAGGTATACTGTTATCGGATGAGGCACCAGAACCATTATCTGGGCACTTTATGCATCTAAGTTCCATAGCTGACCATGTACGATGTGTTGCACAGAAACTCATGATGCAGTCCTATGATGACTCATATCACTTATCTTCTGTTCTTGCAGCTTCTAACTTATGGCCGCAGAATTCCTTTCGCCGAATTGTTCGCCAGGATTGATGCTGTTGATGCCAGCACCATCAAACGCGTGGCAAATAGATTCATCTATGATAGGGTGAGAACGAGAAATATACCTGATCTCCTCGTTTCTTTTTAGGCTTGATTTGGCATGCTCATGTTGTCTTTTTCCTTCTCTTCTTTATAGGATATTGCTATTGCTGCAATGGGCCCAATCCAAGGTTTGCCTGATTACAACTGGTTCAGACGCAGGACCTACTGGAACAGATACTAGGCTCACTTTTTTTTTCATCATTACCTTCTCTGGCAAAATTTGCTTCAACATTTTCTCGTGACTCACCAATTTTCAGTGGCAAGCCTCGAGGGCTCGTACTTCTCGGTTTATCAATCTACTTCTTTTGGTCTTTTGTACAATTCTCATAATAATTATGTTGTATCCAGTGACAGACTCGCCCACTATTCTTGAGGTGCTCTCTGCGAGTATACGATCCTCATTGATGTTGAGTTGCTTCAAATAATATTTTGCCTTATCCTCTGTTGAAGGGTATCGGGATCTCCGTTTCATGTGTAATTTTGCTAGTATCGAGCACGTTGTAAGGTATTTGCACTTTATACTTTGGTTGGTGTGAGATCTTGTATTTTGTAGATCGAGCTTGTCTTCTTGGCGGGTACACGATTAATGAAGAAATGGCAATTCTGGTGGGTATGCTCTGCATCATCCGTAGTTGTTAGTCCTTGGTTTTTCTTTTCTCAAGTTGATATGCATTAAGCTCCAGGAAAGGATTGAAAACAAGAAATGTCTAGTGCAGTAAGAAGAATGTAAATGCTCAATAGGGTCGGCTCGGCCTCATTTAGGCCATCATGCACGAACAACGATTCATGCGGATTGTCTCGAGCTGTTGAGATTTGATAGGCCATAGATATCTTTGATAAATGAAACAACGCTGTCCGATTCGAGAGATACTCCGCATACCATCTTCACATGGTGAAAGAGGAAAAGCCAAAGAGATGGGGACATGCTTTGCTTTTAAAAGGACCAGAGACATCCCATAACTTCAGGGGAAGAACGCGAAAGAACCCCACAAATGAAAACGGTCCATGTCCCATCCGAAAGTCGCCAAGATCGAATGAGACAGTGCTCTTTAAGTCCTTGGATCTCAATCTTGCGTAAGCAAATGGCCAGCCAGCCGTGAATTTACATATGCTTGGACCACCCGGCAGAGAGGCAGGTACTGTGTGAGAGAACAAAGGGTCGGCCGACTTCATGGTTATTTCCTATTTTTAGTCTTCAAATGCTCGGATGCACGTGAACATATCGTGTTTGTTTGTCCGAGTATGTGACGCCTTCTTGAAAGGGCCTTAAAATGCGTATTTTGAGCCGAATATGAAGGCGCTTGAGTGTTGACAATATCCCCACATGACTTGCATAAGTGGAGGTCGCAAGGCCTCGTCCATCCCTTGCGGTTCCTGAAGGACGCTTCCAATACTAGCGGTGCTGCTAAATGACATATTCATCGCCTAATAGGTTAGGAAGTTGTTTTCATAAGTGTCTTTGATACGAAGGCAAATGGATTTATAATGGTTTGAAAATATGAAAAGAAAAAAATTCCATGCACGATATACGTACTATTAGATAAGCGTCAGGTGAACTTATTTTTCAGTTGATTGCAAAACGTCATTCAAGAACCTTAATCCCACCCCCCCTTCCTCGTCTCTCTCCTCTCTTCACTATTAGCGCACGCCTCCATCAACCCCTTCCGATGTCATCGTCCTCCACTATGACATCATCTACTTCAACCTCCGTCAATGTCTCTCTCCTCTCTCCATTGTGTCCACGACGAGAAGACGACGACGACATGCCTCAAGTTCCTCTGCGAAAAGACTTGAGGCTCTTGGTTGACCTTGGTGGAAATGATCTAATGCTGGGGACCTCTTCTTGACGACGAGTTTAGATCACTTGGTGTGGCACCGATAATTGCGAGAGGGGAAGGGTGGAGGCAACTCCAGCTCCATTGGTTGTATCCCACTAAGAAATATCATAATTATCTCGTCATATATTAGCCTAAGTAATGACATAAAAAATATCATCCGTTCAATCATCTATAGTCCATGCCTCCTCAATAAAGGATCTCTTAATAGGCTTTTACATTCTACTTCCTCTAAATCTCGCGATGGGTGCAATGTGTCTGTCCCTTAGCCCGAAAAATCCGGAAATTTTTCAAGACATAAAACACGTCGAATCCACATATGATTTTTCACAACTGTTTGATATTATTATTATTTTTCCGTGACGTTTCTCCTAACAAAATTCCAGATGTTATTTCTTGTCTTGTTATATAAAATCTATATGTTATATATTATGGCCCGGGGCCCAATTAATATTGCCAAGGGAGGATCACGTGCATCCCAGTACCCAAAGATACTAGACAAATTGGGGAATTGAAAGAGTGAGACAGACAGACTGAATCAGCAACGGACAAATGAAGACGTAAATGGGCATCTCATAATTTATATAAATTCTCGCAGGATCTCTTAAAGTTATCATTTTGAGCGCGCAAGAAATGACGAAATAATTGTTTTTTCTTGCTTTTTCTTGGAGGTGGTTTCTGTCTGACAAAGAAGCTGAGATGAGCAAGGCCCCCTCCAGCTCTTTCCAGAATGTTTTCTAGAGTTGAATGAGGTTCCAAAGCCGAAAGCTTTTTATTCCCCTGAATCTTTTCTGAGCTGCTCTCTCCCTTTGAATTCATCCCCAAGCCAACACCCCTTTCTTTTTCCCTTTAAAGTTTTCCTGCTCATGGCCATTGAAAAGCGCTCGTCAATGGAATCTGCTTTCCAGCGGCATTCGAAGTGAGGAGAAGGTACTTGCTCCGTAACCCTTCGGCGTCCTTCCTATGTTTGCTCTGTGCAAGTGACACTTTTTGAGCGACCCATGTCGCAAGTTCTTGTTTTTCTTTGCGTGTTGTGAGTATTGAGGTTGCGCCGCTTGCGGGGTTTGCCTTCTGGGTTCTGGGTTTGCATTGAATCGCGCACGCTACACACCCGCGTTATGGACTCTTCGGTTTCGCGTCGCGCTAGTGTAGCCCAAGAAGGTAGCTTGAGCTGTGTTATGTGTGGTTTTGTTGAGTTCGGATTTAGTTTTCGAGTAATTCTGGTATAAGTAGGACAAGGAAATTCTTGGAGTTTCCAGGAGGTTATATGGCATTCGTGCAAAGATTTGGGGAAGTAAAAGGGATGCCTCGTTTCCCTCTGGATAGTTTCTATAAATGTGGGGAAGGGAACGGAGCAAAAGAGCATATGATTGTTGGGACTTTATTAAATTTTCTCCCTTGAGTATTGCGATATTGTTCTTTATCTTTTTTGGTCTTGTTTGGAGTAATCTAGTATGACATCTGGCGATGAATCGTATAGCTAAATGACTTGCAAGGCGCTTGGCTTTCTGTTGGGTTTGTAATATTTGGCCTGGTATGACTAGACCCTTGAAGGGGGTGACGTATGGATGGTTGATGTGTTTAATGCTCTTGGCACCATTGAGTAGTGAAAGAGATGTTGTTTTGCTATCAGATATTTTGATTTTAAAAATCTGGATCTCGTTCTTTAGCATTTGGAAACTTTATCTCCCATATTTGTAAATCCAGTCGAGAGATTCTATTCTCACAGATAATTTCTGATAGTCATTAATCATTTCTTCTGCTAAGGAAACAGATTGTGCTTCTATGCATTTAGTTTGCACTGCAAGTTGAGGGGAATCATCTGTCAACTGTTCTAGAAAATCAGATAGTGAGAGTATCTTTGCTTCAACAGTTTGAAATTTGAAGAATGGTGATATCTGTGCTAGAAGATAAACTTCACATATTGTCCTACTATTGGGTGAAAATCCGTGTTGCTGCTGACTTGACTATGTGTAATCTCAGCAGTCATTATGGACAAATGCAAAATCTTTTTTACCTGGAAATTACCTATTATCATCCTTTTGCTGATTGTCAGCCCTTTTTTGCTTGACAAGAAAGGGGAGGGTTTGCAAATTTTGTGGGTAGGGTTTCTTGGTTGGGGGTTGTCTGCCATCAACTGTAGCTTCTATACTTTTTGATATTTTGGTTTCAAATGGTTATTGTATCTTTTGCAATCAGTCTTCCCACAGGTGTTCTAATATTTTGAGAACAGCAAAGTGAGACAAACACCACCCCCCCTCAACGCAGGCAGCGGAAACCCCCCAAAACAAAACAAAAGATATAGTTTTCAATGTGTCCAATCCTTCTGAAGCAGTAATTGGGAAACAATTGACCAAATTTTCTCTCTTTGCACTTAGAAACATTCCCTAACAAGCCATTACTTTATGTTTCTGTTGTATGTTTATGAGCAACTGGGTCCATGAAGTGCTGCTTCTTTTCACTTGGTTATAATTTCCCATTTGTGGGTGACTTAATCGTAAAAGTGCTGGTCCTTGCCATTTAATTAATATTTTCCCAATAATTTTCAATTTGAAAACTCTAGTTCAGACTCGATTTTTTTAATGGTCTATAAAAAATAAAAAAAACTGTCATTTTCCTGGTGTCTCAGGTACTTGAAGTATTCTATTACTTTCATTGCTTGGTTTGAAATTCGTCAATTCCATGTACTTGCTTTTTATTCAGTATCAGAGAGCAAGATTGGTTTTAATTGTTTTGTTAGTGTACGATGCTATGTCATACATAATGGAGGCCATTCTTAGATCTTGTCCATGTATTCCATATCTGATAATTTAAGAAACTGTCAATATACAACATAAGTTAACTTGGTTGCAGGCAATACAAAAGGAAACGTGTATTGGCGTTGGATGTTTCCTGAGCAAGGATTAAAGCATATGGAATGTTAAAGTATCTATAAGTCTTTACATAATTAGCTAGAGAGACGTTCTTTAGTGACCATTTGTGATTTTTCAAATTCTCCTTTATTAGCTGGGAAAATTGTTGACTACATATGCAGAAACTCGACATAAAGTACAATACCTAGGTGAACGTACTTGACAGCATTCTTTTCCTTTCACATTGCAGATTGCATGATTTGCCAGCATTTGGAATTGGAGAAACCATCATTAGACATGGAGTTCACAACTACCCCAACACCACCCATCAATGGCCACACTTCCCTCAATTCTTTCAGTTCTAACTTTACAAAATTCAATTCTGCACTCACAGCTGGGCTGTTGAACCCAATGTCACCGCCACCCCGATCAAGCCCAACCTTAATTGAGATGATGGCTAACGAGCCAGACATCCAATCTAGTAATCACATTTTTCCCAACCCTTCCGTTCCTGTAGCGCCAAAGTTCCAAATATCAGCCGAAGACAAGCAGGTCTTGGCTATGCAAAGATTATCAGATATTTTAGCCGCCAGAAGTCCTGGGAACCAGTTTAATGATGCTTCATCAAGCGACATAAAGCTAGCATTGACTTCCAAGGATGGGATCACCGTCAGCATGAATGTGCACAGGCCGATACTCGTGGCACATAGTCGCTTTTTCGCAATGAAGTTGTCTGACAGATGGATAAAGCAGCAGCGAGTTTCAGGGCCATACATCGTTGAGATCGCCGATTGTGACGATGTTGAGGTATATATTGAGACGTTGCGCTTGATGTATTGCAAGGATTTGAGGAAGAAGCTTATGAAGGAGGATGTCACCAGAGTCCTTGGTATCTTGAAGGTGATGGTTCGATCTAGTAGTCGCTTCATTCCATCCATGGGTCGAATTCCAAATTTTTGTATACTTTCTTCTGTTCCCTCTCTCTCTCTCTCTAAAAGAGATTTAAATGGAACCAACTGACATGGACTGTAAAAGATTATAGTTTCTGATCTTGTTACTGTTTTACAGGTGTCAGCTGCCATTGGATTCGATGCTGGGGTCCTATCTTGTTTGGAGTACTTAGAAGCTGCTCCATGGTCTGAGGATGAAGAAGACAAGGTGGTTTCGTTATTAACTGAACTCCGTCTTGATGGAGCAGGGGCAGCTGAAGTTCTAAAGAGAGTTTCTTTTGAAGTCAACAATGGGATGGAAGAGGAAAGAAGTGAGAATGGAGATGTGCTGCTCAATCTTTTGCACGTAGTTCTGGGAGGAAAAGATGAGAGGGCGAGGCGGGACATTAAATTGCTAGTCTCAAAGATGCTCCGGGAGAATCCGTCTCTTGGCAATCTGCGAAAGAAATCTTTATATTCAGCATGTGACATGTGTTTTCAATCGCTGCATCATCATTTCCTACGGGCCATGGCGTCAGATTTTACAGAAGTAGGCCAGATTTCACGCCAGGCTGATAACTTGCATTGGATGCTGGACATTCTCATAGACCGGCAGATTGCGGAGGAGTTTCTCAGAAAATGGGCTTCTCAATTTGAACTCTCCAAGGCACATTCTTCTGTCCCTGCCATTCACAGGTTCGAGGTCAGCCGAGTGACAGCCCGCTTGTTCGTTGGCATCGGGAAGGGGCAGATATTGGTCCCAAAGGACACGAGGAGCCTGCTCTTGCAAACATGGCTGGTCCCATTTTACGGGGATTTCCCATGGATGAGAAAGGCATCGAAGGGTCTCGACCGGCACCTGATTGAAGAGGGTCTTGGTAGCATGATCCTCACTCTGCCTTTGGCTCAGCAACAGGAGATCTTCCTTGGTTGGTTCGAGAGGTTCCTGAACTCGGGTGAGGATTGTCCCAATATTCAAAGAGGGTTCGAAGTTTGGTGGAAACGGGCATTCTGGAGGCGCAACAGGGAGGAAGGACGGCCACGGCCATTACGGATTACGGTCGCGACCATTGATAAGCGATAATAACCGAAACTGCTTGTTCATACTAGTATTCTTGGGAGGTGATGGTCACTGGATAACAGTTGATGTTATTGCATTGTCCAGCACATATCTTTGATTGAGAAGCTTGCCTGGCATATACCAGTCCATCTTTTTGTTCTCGATGCTATGTACAATGATAATTTTGTTCCAGAAGGCAGTGGTTGTCTTTTTTCTGGCATTTATCTTTTGCTTTTCTTTGTCCTTTTTCCATTTTCAGGGCAATATACACCTGACCAGTACTTCTGGAGTTCTTATCCAGTGGAAGTTGGGTGATATTTTTGCATGTGCATGGGTTATGCATACACATGTAACTCTGTCTACATGTTTGAAAGTGAAAAAAAAAAAAAAAGACCTTTTTTATAAGAAAATTCATATTTTTCCTTACTTTTTACTTTCCCTAAAATAAATTTGAAAATGGAAAAAATATTTTAAATTTTAAAATTGTTCTAGAAAAAGAGAAGTACGATTTGACAAGTCGATTGTTATGTATCTTGCATGGTCTCACCCGTTTTCCACCGTATAAAAAAAAATAAAAAAGGGTTAATACCTTAAAAAACCCCAAACTGGTACACTTGTGACAAATTTACCCTAAACTATTTTTTTGACCATGAAAAACCCCAAACTGGTAAACTTGTGACAAATTTAACCCGACTGATTATAAAAAACCCTAAACTGGTACATTTACGACAAATTTACCCTAAACTAATTTATTCGACTGTAAGAAACCCTAAACTGGTAAATTTGTAACAAATATAACCTATGCTAAATTGGATTAATACCACAAAAAAATCATAAAAATTGTAAACCGTGACAAACGGAACGTAAAATCCTAAATTGGTATATTGGTTAACTGTCACGTGTCATTTAACTTAATAATTTGAGAATAAAATTTAACGAAAACTAACATAAGGTAAATTTGTCACAAGTGTACTGGTTTGGGATAAATTTGTCAAAAGTATCCAGTTTAGGGTTTTTGGTGGTCAAAAAAATAGTTTGGGGTAAATTTGTCACGTAATGTCTGAGGTTTGGGGTTTTTTAGGGTATTATCCCAATAAAAAACGAATAAGTTGCTTAAAACAAATTGATAATAAACCATTAGAAGTGATCGGTTTTGATCTAGTCCGATTTCACCTATAAATTGAGAGAAGTGGATCAAGAAGACTGTTTCCCAACTTACGGGATTGAAGACCGGACCGATCAATCCAATCGATTTGGTCCGATCTCATGAAACCGATCACTTATAAAAAAAATTTAAAAAAATTAAGAAAATACAAGAGTTATTACTATTTTTAAGTTTTATATTATTATTTTTTTAAATTAAAAAATATTTTTTTAATAAAAAAAAGAGTCAATCCAGGCCATCGGTTTAGTTCTTTCTCAGGATCGAGAACTGGACGACAATCATCTATTCCATTTTTATGGAATTGGAAATCATACCAAAGTGGCTAGTCCGGTCTTGTCCGCGTAGTTCTCGATTTAAGCGGTCCGACATACTCACCCCTACTTTAGACAATTTACATATTTTCACAAAAGATGCCTCACATTTTCTCTACTTTTTTTTCCGGCTAAGCAAGCAAGGCTGATATTTATAATAGAATAAGTTGGTGTGGGTACCAAGCTGTCGCGTTTTGATGAGCATACCCTTGTGACATGCACGTTAAAACAAGGCCTCATTATTTATTTTCTTTAAATGTTTTAGCATAAAGGTTGGCCCAAAAGCATAGAAAAGTAAGCTGAGAGTCGGCAGTCAGCACCACTGCAAAATTGTGCAATTTTCAGCGAATTAATTTTACTCAGATTAATTCACAAGTGATATTAATTAGTATTCAGAAAAATAAAATAAAAATAGAGTGAAAATACAAAAAGGGTGGAATGGGGTGAGAGAGGCTCGAACTCTCGACCTCAGGATAACTCAGAAGCTATGAGACCTACGCGCTAGCCAACTGCGCCACCACCCCGTGATGTTCAGTTTTGCACGATAATAATATTTAATAAATAGAATTAGAGTGTTTTGATGTCTCCAAATTATGTGTCAAATTGTATTATAGTGCTGTTAAGTGTGCTGAAACTGATTTATAAAATTTTGACCTAGCTTTAAGCAAATGGATAGTATAAAATGACTAATAACAATCCATTACATGTGGATCATATGGAAAGTTAATCACAATGGATATGATATTATTCGATGCTTTACATGTAGGAGGTAAGCTTTCATAGGGACGCCTATTTGATTGAAGATCAAGGTTTGTCGTGATTCTTTCTAATCATGCATGCGTCATTCCCTATTGAGTACATGAAACGACTCTACGTGTGTCATTTCTTGTAGCGTACGAGTTTTGTTGTTTTTTGTTTGTCAAACAAAACTAGGACAATTTGCTAATTTCTATAGGTATTATTGAAGAGATCTTTTATATTGATCTTCATGGCGATAATGACCTATCGACTTCGGAGGTTTTGACTAAGTGTGGTAAGATGGAACAAGAGACTTCATGCCTCATAAAAAAATTCAAATCGCGGGTTTAATTATTATTATTTTTTTCTTCGTAGCTGTTGATAATTTATGCCAAGATAAAGCGAATGATTGCATCATGCAATGCTCGCATTGGCCGGGTTTATAGTAATTGATTTATCAACTTCGAAGGTGGGCGTTATGCCCTCAAAAGCATGAAGTTTCAATTTTTGAATTTTTATGGAAGGCAATCGTTTTTTTTTTTACATCAACGGCCTCAATCTCATATTATTTATTTTGAATTTGGACAGTTTCGAAGATATTGTATTAAAGAAACGAGATCATCTACATTCAGGGGTAATTCTATTTAGTAAAGTTACTCCCTAGCTCAAAACATTCCTTTTTGTTTGAGAAATTTGCATCAAAATATCAATTTGCCAAACACTCTTTGGACCTCTCTCTCTCTCTCTCCACCGCCAGCGCCACCTTCCATCGGTTGCGGTCATCACATCTTGTCCCAAGTTGCTAACTTGGGTCCCCATTGATTGGGTTGCCATTAGCAGTCGTGCTCTGTCTCTCCTCCCCATCGTCACGACCCGACGGCCATAGCCTCGCCGCAACAATTGAGGTTGCGACCGTCCCAACATCACCGCCAAGCCTTTAGGGGCGTCTCGAGGATAGAGAAGGGATTCATGGGGTTATGACCTCGCCACCATTGAGGTCGCAAACTCCACAACATCACCTGAGGCCAAGCCTAGGCTCGACAGCATTAGATTTGGCGACGCCCCGACTCACGATGCGTGTTCGATTTTCTTATCATCGATGTATTCAAATTTGAGGGGATATTGTGATCCAACCGTAAAGAGAGTGCGAAATGCAAGAGGATTCCAATCCATTATCAAAACAAAGAACAAGGACTTATCATAAGGTGGACTTGGGCACGCAAGTGCTTTAGGACAAGATGTACATCTCGCCGACTAAGGACAGAGTAGGAGCAAAAGAAACCGATCACTTTGCTTGAACGCCCACCAAAAGACAAGCCGACTTAGTTGGAAAAACTACTCAAAAAAGGCAGGCGATGCTGTTTTTCCTCGTTGGCGTGCTCAATTATTGAGATCTTTTTTTTTATAAGAAAAAAATACCCATTTAAGCAGAGGCTAATAATAATAAAATAAATTCATAAATTTCCATCGGAATGGTGGTCCGAAACGAACCTCAATAGCTCATTCCCACCGGCCTTTCTAATGCCGACGGTACGGTTCGCGCCTTTATATTATAATCGGGTTGCATCGTCATCGGATCTTATCGAATTTACGTCGGTCCGAACGCGGCATGCTTATTTTGTGTGTGTGTATATATTTATCTTTGAAAATTCTGTACGGACATGTTCCTTAGGTGGATTGCTCTGCACAACACTTTCAATATATTTAAGGTATTAAATCTTATACAAATGTATAATTCTTGGACTATTTAACGTGTCGAAGTGTAAAATCAAGTAGACACCACAACTAATATGTTAACTCGTTCTAACTAAAGTGGTCCAAGAGTTTCGAGGCATCTTACATTACTTGTTCGATCCATTTGTATAAAAATACGAGGAGCCCCCCCTTTTTTTTTTTTATTCTATATACACTATGCTGTTTTTATTTTTATTTTTATTTTATGGCAAGATTCTCTTTCATTATGGTTGGTTTCTTAATCCAGTCGGCAAGCAAAGGTGATATGATAATTTAGTCGAGTGACTTAACTTTGTACCAAAGATTGACGTCAACATTTTTTTATCTGCTTTTGCATTCGAAAATTAAGAACTAATGCAAGCATTATTGATATTTACTTAATCATGAAATACATCAATTGCTATCATCATCAGCATCATCATTGTCATTATTTCTGATAAACTCATACTGTAAAATCAAATTGTCAAGAATGCCACATGGTGTCGTGGCACATCCTCATTTCCTCATCTGAGCTTCAAAGCTCTATTAGGGGATGCTGGAGTAATATTCATAAACTGCAGGGGTGTCAACTATAATTTTGTCGAATTTCGAGGTGTTTCGGCCCATCAACTTTGACACAGTCGCGTAACTACTCAATGATTTAGGAAAATTACAGATTACCCCATCATTTTTAACAATGTTATGCCGTAGCCTTGGAATTTTGAAAAATTACAGCTTACTTCCGTTAATTTTGGTTTTTGGTTATAATCGCTAGTTTATTTGGTCTAGAAAAACCGCTTAATGTTCCTTAAAAGTAGAATTACTCATTTATCTTGACCAAAAATTTATTTAGTCAACCATCAACCATCAATCCTCTCTCTCTCTCTCTCTCTTTGAGGTTATTGACCATGTAGCTTAGTTTGGTCAAACTTGTGAGTAAGTTCATTTTGAAATGACAATTTACGACTATGGAAACACGTTAGTTGACTACCGCAACGGAATTCAGAGTTTGGGGGAATTAAATTTTGACTTTTCAAAGTTGGAGAGCTATTTTGCAACGGTATTTGAGGTCGAGAAGGGTAATATGTAACTTTAAAAAGTTCCGGGTCAATCGTGTTATGTAAAAAGGCGAGGAGAGGCGACCAACACCAGTGACTCCTCTTGGACGGCACCATAAAAGATCGCATACTCTCTATAGGACCTTCAAATTGAGTCATATTTATCATGCATCAACTGCCATTCAAAAGTCAAAGGCCGACAGATCTATCGTCACAACCCGCCAAGATGCTAGTGGCCAGACAATGCAGCATAAGCCGTTCACATGCCCGGCACTCGCGACATAAATTGAACTCGCAATCACATAGAAGACAAGTAAGCAGTCATGTTGACTGTGCAATCATGAATCGACTCTAGGGGGTCGCCGTGTTTGAAATTTGGTGAGCTTGGCAAAACCAAAGGACTAGAAATGGTGCATTGATGATGTCGGTAATGTTCAAGCGCTTTCGCTTCTAGAAGGGAGAAGACCTTACAGAGCAATGAACGAGGTGATGAAGAATTTTCAGCAATTTGAACCGAGCACGACTAGAAGATGTACAAAGAAGAGCTTTCTCGAAGGTCTAAACTAGGACTTTCTTAACGCATGAGCAGCGGACAAAAATAAAAAAGAGACATCTCACAACAAAATCTAGAAGATCATCCTATAAAACCCATTTCCAATATCATTATGCGGTATAGAGTGGTTAGGAAAAGATAAGGCTATGTCGCCAAGGCATGTATAATACGTGACATCATCGATGTGGTACAATTTTGATCCAACACGAAATAAGGAGCTCATTGGTAAAGGATTCGGCACAAATCGAGAGATTCGATCAGATACGCAAATCCAACTCAAAAGAGCACATAATCCGAGTTAATCGGATTTCTCGATTTGAAGTGGCTTTTCATCTTTGCAAAAGGTTTTCTTTCTGACCTTAACCTCCCACCAAAAGAAAAAGTTAAAAAAGAAAAAAAGGAGAAGAAAAAAGGAAAACGACATTGGAAAAGAGAAATTCAGAAATTAAAAAAAAAAAAAAAAAAGAAAGAAAGGGAATGGCCGACCTCATTTGCAATTTCCACTCACCTAACGGAGCGGCAAGAAAAGTCAAAAGCCCCGTCGCCTTCACATTTTTGTAATGCGCGCCCTCCTCCCCCGATCCTCGGATGAGGACGAGTCAAATAAAGCGACCTCATAATGGCGCTTGACTCGTGACCCTTGACTCGCGAGTCCCTGCGTTTCTGCCATTTTGCACAAATGTCCCTCTCACCTCTCACACATTAAAGTGACCTTTTACAACGAGGCTCGACTCGCGAGGCCCTGCATTTCTGCCATTTTGCGCAGACGCCCCTCTTTTTCCCCGCCATCGATCAATCCCTGTCTCCCATTAACTAACTCGAAAGCAACCCGAGCTTTCCGGTATGGGACTCGTTCTACGGATTCGTTCGGTCGGGAGAGTCGGACAACGGCGCATCACTATTCGATCTTTCACATCCGATGCGCTCTGCATTTTTCGTAATCTGATTCTATTTTCTTGAGCAAAACCATCTCGGAATCAAATTAATCGGACTGAATTTGGAATCAGATTCTTAAAGTTTAAAAATTCCAATTTTTCTCTAGTCATTTTTCTTTGATTCGTTCAACCAAATTCAGACACTTCAAACATCATTTGTAGACACCGTCTAACTCTTTTCTTTAAATCATTTTATCGCTCATAAAAAAAATGAAACAAATAAAAGAAAAGATAAGTTCTAAGTAAACCCTCCAAATTGGACCGGAAAATAGGAGAGATTCCAAAATAAATATGGTAAGTCCAAATTTCAAAACTGGTAACTACTTCCCCGAGCTTATTATCTACTCTAAGAACTGATGGCTGGAGACCAAAAGCATAAGGGGTGAGGGAACCGGGTTCGCCCTTTTGCGCTGCGCCACGTGGCGAGCTGGGAGGCGCCCAAGGGACACGGGTGCTGGGAGTCCCAGGCGGCCGGCTCCCTTCCACGCGCGCCCCCACCACCACCGTCGCTCCTTTTAGTTGCGGCCGCGCTCCGACCCGATCAATCTCTCTCTCTCTCTCTCTCTCTCTCTCTCTCTATAACTTCCATTTTTGTCGGATGATCTTTGCCGATTCCGGGCTGATATTTCCGCGGATTGGACTCTCCTCCACCTCCGATCCCGGCGATTCTTCCGACCGGCGGCGAAGAGGATAGTGAAGGTTCCGGCGCGGCGGAAGGGGAATGGCCGGCGCCGGTCGTGTTCTGCTGCGGCGGTGAGCGGCAGCTGAATCAAGCTCGGGTTTTTTCTTTCGGTAGCTCGTTCGCGGCGGCGGTGGCAGCGGCGGTTTGCGGTGGGTGGGGCGGTGCTTTTCTCGGGCGGGGAGTGCGAGTTGCTTTATTTGGTGGAGATGATGGGCGGGAGCTTGTTCCATTACCGGAAGCACTCGTGGCCGCCGGAAGAGTACATCAACAGATCGACTCTGCAGCAGGCGAGTGTTCCCTATTTTCCCTGTTGATGGAACCGTGTGTTCTTGTTTTTGCTGATTTTTCTTTGCTTGGGGGAATTCGACATTCTGTTCCGGCGACGATTCGAGTGAAGTGGCAGGGATCGAGTGCCGTAACTTGATAGCTTTTTATTCGCTTGTATCGCCTTCAGCAAGCAGTTGATCATTAGGAAGATGGGTATTTGTTCAACATTGTACTTCCGTTGAAGCGCGTGATGAGCGTATCATGGATCTTATTTCAGAAGTTCTGCCTTTCATGCATAATCCGAAGTTTCTTTGAATTTGTGTTCTTTTTTCTTTTCTGGGTATTGTTTGTTTGCTGAGGAGTCAGGGTGCTCGATCTTGGGCTTTCCTTTTACTGATTAATTTTGATGGGGCGTTTCACAGTTTGACTTCGATAGTGCTGCTCCTCCGGAGCAAGCATGGAGAAGAAGATTGGACAGTCATGCGAATATTCTCAAAGAATTCAGCATCACCTTTAGGGAGGCTGTACAAATGGTACATCTTCTATCATTCTTACATTTGTTTCTTGTGTCTATTTTTTCATGATGCCGTGTATCTCCGCATGCGCTTTTCGAACCTTTCTTTTGCTTGGATTCTATAGCTGGCCTTTTTTGTCTTTCGTGATTTTTTGATCTCCTAACTTTGTAGGTTCGACTGGGCGTACGCCTATGGTCTTATGTTAGAGAAGAGGCATCCCATGGAAGGGTACTTTCCCTTCTAGCTAAAGCAATTTCGTTTTTCGGGTTATCTATGAGATTCCATCAATTCTCTGTAATAAGTTGTGACATTGCAATTTGCTTGTCGATATTCTGTACGCCATGTGCAGAAAGCACCTATTGATCCTTTCACGCGAGGGAGTTGCAAGCCATCTGCATCTCAAGGGGTTCCTCTAGGAGGGATGGGGTATGTTCTTCGTAAAGCATGATCTTTTCATTTGCCACTTCTCTATCTTTTTATCTCATTGGGTTTATTTTGCAGAAGTGGTAGCATATCCAGAGGATTTAGAGGCGAGTTCAGGCAGTGGCAAATAATTCCTGGTACACATGAAGCTTCACCTGTCATGGCTAATCAGTTCTCTGTAAAGCTCTGCTCTTCAAATAGTATATAAACCTATTGTATGCTTTTTGGTTTTATATTTGATGATGTAAGTGATTTTAAAGAGTGAGTTTACAGCTGATAATATAATGCAATTTAGATAATCCAAATATTTCAGATGTTTAAATTATGAAGTCATCCCTCTTGATGTTTGAACTTCTGTTGGATAATTTGGTTATTGGGGTTCTACAGATTTTCATATCTCGGGATGGGGGAAGTAAAAGTTATGCATCAGTCTTGGCTCCAGGCCAGCACGAAGGGCTAGGGTGAGATGAAAAACTTTTGCATTTGAATCTTTTCTGATGATCTTACTGCTTGTCCTGTAGTGAAGAACTCATGAGGCCCTTTATGTTGTTAATGTGAAATCCTGCCCACCATTTATAACTGCTTTGTCACATTTAGAGTATTGGTTGTGGAGGCATGGACCAAAGGAAAGCAATAAAAGAGAATATGAATGGGATATTCTCCTGACAAGCTAGCACTCCCTATATTTCCAAGAAAAAATTTATGAATTGTATGTGAAACTTTCTGGCACTCCATCGTATAATTGCTAATCAAATTCTTTGAAAAGATAAACTAGTTTGGGCAGGACAGTAATGTTTCTTGATTGAAGGATGGGATTCTAACTTTTGTTTTTGTTTCTTTGACTATACTATCATATATATACTTCCAAAGGATTGCTGGTTTTCTTGGCTGTCGTTCTGTTTAGTTTGCTAGGCTGTAGCAGGAGTCTAATATTCTGCTTTTAAATTCATAAACCAAGAAGACTGGTTTCTTGTCTACTTAATGCAAATTGATGAAGTGTTTTCCTGGTTATATGAAGGTATAACAACATAAGCATAAGGTCTTTACCAAAAAAAAAAAAAACAACATACGCATAAGGTAGATTAGATAGAGAATCATTAATAGGTGTTGGAGGGTTGTGTGTTATATTTTTATTTTTGGCCCAATGATTAGCATCGTTGATCTTGCAGGAAAAACAACGATCAAGGTATACCATCATGGGGTTGGAATTTGAGCGGTCAGCATTCAACATACCATGCTCTATTTCCTAGAGCATGGACGGTTTACGATGGTTCGTTGTTTTTGTCATTTGGTTTGGAAAATTCAGCTAATGATTTGCATCTTTCTCCAAAGGTGCATTTCTTTCTTAGTCATACTGAAGTACTTATTTATCAGGTGAGCCAGACCCAGATTTGAAGGTGTCTTGCCGGCAGATATCACCATTTGTACCTCATAATTATAGAGATAGCAGTCTTCCTGCTGCAGTATTTGTTTACACGGTACAGTTTCCCCCCCCCTCCTAAACTTGATCACACAGAGTTCCTTTTTCCAGCAGCACCAAAAGTCCTTTCATGTATTTTCACAGCTAACTCTGAACACAATATCTTTAAAATGATGGTTAACCCATATAAAATAAGAAATACGAGTTGCAGGTGACTTTGAGATGTCAAAATTAGCTAACATCAATCTTCTACTTCAATCGAAACTTGTGATTCTGCTAACCGATGATTTTTGCTTTGGGTATCACAAACTTAGAGCAAACTCCATATTACAGCCAAGATTTCATTTAATCATCCTGACTTTGGTGGGCAGTCTATCTAGCATGATCGACCAAGCTAAAATTTAGTGTTTTGGAATAGGTGTAAACCATGTAAGTTTTCACCAATCAACCCTGAGGGTTTTTTATTTTATTTTGTCAATCATTCCTAGTATTAGAAACAGAGAAAGCTCTCTTTTAGCTGGAATTGGGGGGACTCTTATTGTCCCTCGAATCTATCAAAGAAGCGGCAAATTTCACAATGCAACTGACGAATTTTATGGATTCTATCATGGACGTTTTTCAGCTTTTATTACGTATAGGAGATCCTCTATGGTCGGTTAAAATAGAGCTCAGTGGGAGATCAATTTTTAAGTTACTGGTAGAATGAGCTTATACAGTGGTAGGAACTGAGGGAACAATGCACATTTGATTTGAGATAGATTGTTGGGTGGTTCAATACATTCTTGTCTGCCTTATTGCTGATCCTGCCATCTCTGAAATTCCTTATTTTGAATATGATATGTGTCAGCCATATAATTTATTGGTCCACTGCCATTATTTGTTTGCTCATTGTAGCTATATTTTTGTTTTAGTTGGTCAACACTGGGAAGGAAAGGGCAAAAGTCAGCCTTCTCTTTACATGGGCGGTAGGCATTTATTTCTGTTTGAGTAATTCAGTAAGCCTTTTTTCTGTTTAAGTCAGGATGCATCTTTTTCTTCTACAGAACTCAGTTGGAGGGGTCTCACACATGTCAGGAGGTCATGTAAATGAACCCTTTATGTGAGTATCTAGTTCTACGCACTTAGTTTTTTCTTCTGCAGCATGTGATGATATGTACTCTATGGACTCATCTTTTTTTTTTGCTAGTGGAGAAGACGGAGTTTCTGGTGTACTTCTGCATCACAGGCAAGTCATTAAAACCATGTCAGAGGCGGAGATTGGGAGTTCTTACTGTATTCTGTGTCGTCATTGGCTTTGTCTTTCCTCTTTCATTCTTTTTAAAGACAACTGCATATGTTACTGAGGCTTAAGCACTCACTCCAGGACTGCAAAAGGGAGCCCACCTGTGACTTTTTCAATAGCTGCCTGTGAAACTCAAAATGTGAATGTAACTGTTTTGCCCTGCTTTGGGCTTTCTCAAGAAAGCTCTATCACTGCAAAGGACATGTGGGATACTATGGCTCGAGTAAGTGTTCTTATTTGTATTGGGAGCTATATTTTTGGACTGGACGTACATTTTCTCTTCCTTTGCATGTTTGATTGGATTCATTGCACCCTTTTTGCAGCCGTGATTCAAAATTTACCACTTTTATTTTCTCTTCTGCCAAAGGTTGACTTTCATGTCTGATATTATCAAACTAGAGAATTTTGAGATAACTGGTTTCTCCAATTGTGTGAAGCAGTGTCAAAATCTCCTCACACTAAGTTATTGTCTTTTCATTTGGTTGTGCCTCAAGGATGGTCAATTTGATAGGGAGAACTTCAATTCTGGGCAAAGCATGCCATCATCACCAGGAGAAACGATTTGTGCTGCAGTGTCAGCCACTGCATGGGTGGAACCCCATGGGAAGTGCACTGTTGTGTTCGGTCTTGCGTGGTCTTCTCCAATAGTAAAATTCCTCAAGGGAAGCTCCTATAATAGGTCTCTCTCTCTCTCTCTCTCTCTCTCTGTGCATGTGTGTGCGAGAGCGGACATATCTGGGGTGAGATCTGGATTGAGGCTCAAATAGTTGATCCAAACACATATAGAGTACATATTGTGCATATGGTACTTGGAATCAGAATTTGCATAGCTCTGAAACAGGTGCAAGATACAGACATTTATTTGTTAGAATAAGGATTTTGTTAATGAGTACCACTGGAATACTTCTACAGTAACTTGATAATTTTTGCAGTTCTCAAAATATTGCTTTTCACGTGTCCTGTGTAGGCAATGCTTTGAAATCAACACATCCCTTATTAAGCATGCTTAACCAATGTCCTGAGGAAACTAGCTAATAAGACCCTTTTAATAATAATATAGTGGAAAAATCAGCATATCCGAAATTAACCTCAAGCTGGATCGGAAATACTTCACGGATTCAATTACAACCGTGTAAATCTTAATGTTTGGGAAAACAAGTCATGTCTAGTAATTAGCTTCTAAATGAAGAACCAATTTTCGTCTATATATGCTGTCTACATAAAGCAAAGAGAACCTCTTATTTTTAAAATCTCAGTCATTTTTTTTTTCTCAAATATTCTGAATTACTTATCTGATAAATGTGTCAATGGACAAATGCGTAAATTGATAATTATATTTTATCTCTCACATGGTTCATTCTATCTTATAATGACCTCCGTAAGAGATTTTGAATCTTAAAATATTTTCTTAATTTCTTTGAATTTTTGTTTTTTCATCAGTTATTTCTTTCCATCAATGAATGATTTAAATATTTCTTAACAAAGTGATTTTGCTTAATCTTTTGAATTTCAGTTCCATGCACACGCAATGCATGTGCACATTTGCTAGTATAAATTAACTTGGATATCATTGGTTCTGTTGGTATCCAGGGGAAAGGGGGAAAGATACATGATATAACTGCAAGAAAAATATTGAAATGTTATGTCATTCAATGATCTATGTATTTAATTATATGATAAAAGAAATTTTGTTGAAAATTATGTGCATTTGCTTTTTGGTATGATATGGGCAATCTAATAAAAGAAGCATAGTGTGTTCTGTGTGCCCATAGTAACCACCTTTCATTGTTGTTTCATGTTTCTTGGAGGGGCTAACTGAGTGTGATGCGAGAAAATTTTTGGTCATGGAGTACAAGTATCTAGGTTGGATGTTTTACTACTCTTGTTAGTTTGTTGGATTTCCTTAATGGACATTCTTTGCAATTTTACAGGAGGTACACTAAATTTTATGGGACGTCAGAAAGAGCTGCTGTGAACTTGGTTCATGATGCATTAACAAGTAATCTCCTCTTCACTTGCTTTTCTTCAATTCTTTTCCCTTATTTTCTTGGTTTGTCATTCTGCACTCCTTTTTAGGCAGTTGGTTTAGGACTTGGTGAAAATTTCTCCTTTGCAATTTGTATATTGGAACTTGTTAAGGAGGGTTCCTAATTCTTATATGTGTTTGATGTATGTCACTGTGCATAGAGACCTTTAGGACTGAGATTTCAAGTTAAGGTCTTTCGATTTTTTGGTTCATCCTAACATTTTAATTTTGCTTGGTCAGATTATAAACGATGGGAAGAAGAGATTGAAAAATGGCAAGATCCTATTCTTAAGGATGATAAGCTTCCAGAATGGTAACTATTATTTCGTGTATGTATAGTTGTCATTTGTCAAGCATCTTGCCTGGGCAATGCACCATGTTAGTGGGATGAGAAGCTCTGCTTATCATGCATTGCGTTCCTTGAGATTGCTCGTGTGAGCAAATTACAAGCACTTCACTCAGGCTGTCAGGTGGACCTGACAGAATGATAGATTTAGTGTAAACAGATGCTTAATTCTCATCAAGACTTTTATGATAGGTCTTTGAATTTTGAAGGACCTATAGGTAGTTGAAGTTATTGAACCATTGCTTGTAAAGGATATCATCAATTTAATTTTGGGCATCAATGAACTGAAAATTATATGCATCTTAATAGAAGCTGGATTATTTGGTGATGACTCCACTGAGGCTGCAATATGGATAGGCTGGAGCACAGCATGACTCACCTGTTAGAAAATGACTCTAGAAATGATTATATCTGGTTATGCACAAACATTCTGGTTTTTGTCAGCCCTGTATCCAAACATCTTTTTGTTCTTTGCAGGTACAAGTTTACTCTATTCAACGAGCTTTACTTCTTGGTTGCTGGTGGAACGGTTTGGATTGGTATTCTACACTTCTTAAATGGAAACACCCCTCATCTCCATCTCCCTAATCCCTCCCTTCCCCTCAAAAAGAAGAAGAAAAACATGCATGCATGCACCTCCACAGACGCACAGACATGGACATGCGCACACGCAGAATTAACTTGCTGACACAAACAGATGCATACAGAACACTCATGGGCAGGAATAAAGGAAAATAAGATAATACAAAGAGATGAAAACAAGTAAATCAGACTCGTGATATCACATTGTCTTGAAGGCTCTTCTCTTTTTTAGTATTAAACAAATGAAAAGAAGCAATTGGGTCCTTTTTGGGAATTTTTTAATTCACGCTCTTGCATATGAATAACTAACTTATAAAAAACTCTCTTATAATTCCACTTTGGCCTGAATAACTACCTTATAATTCCAATTTGGTCTTTTTTGGGAATGTTTTAATTCATGCTCTTGCATATGAATAACTAACTTATAAAAGTAAAAACTCTCTTATAATTCCACTTTGGCCTGAACAATGATATGGTTTCTTTGCAACTATTTTAGACTCCTCATCGCCAAGTGAAGGCATGACAGTTGATCATCATCCAGCAAGGAAGATGGAAAAAGGAGATGAAGCGGTAGTTGAAGCCAAATTGAACTGTGGAGAAAGGGGAGTAGAGCATACTTTCAGCGTTGAAAGTGAAACAAAAACTTTCCCTCAATTATCAGGGGAAGATATGTCAATGAACCCATGGAATGTGGATGATTCTCGGAATTCTTCTCATTTGTCAACGGTGCATGAAGTGCACACTGAAATGGATGACGTTGGTAGGTTCTTGTACTTGGAAGGGGTCGAATACATTATGTGGTGTACGTATGATGTGCACTTTTATGCATCTTTTGCCCTTCTTGAGCTGTTTCCCAAAATTGAACTTAGCATTCAACGTGATTTTGCTAAAGCGGTCTTATGTGAGGATGGAAGAAAAGTGAAATTTCTTGCCGAGGGGAAGTCGGGAATTCGTAAGGCTAGAGGTGCAGTTCCTCATGATCTTGGAACACATGATCCATGGCATGAAATGAATGCCTATAACATTCATGACACAAGCAAGTGGAAGGATCTAAACCCAAAATTCGTGCTTCAAGTATATAGGGATTTCTCAGCGACAGGAGACATGTCCTTTGGTGTAGATGTATGGCCATCCGTCCGTGCTGCTATGGAGTACATGACACAGTTTGATCGGGACGATGATGGTCTTATTGAAAATGATGGATTTCCAGATCAAACATATGATGCCTGGACGGTTCATGGTGTTAGTGCTTACTGTGGTGGTCTGTGGCTTGCTGCACTTCAAGCTGCAGGTGTCATGGCCCTTCAGCTGGGAGACAAGGAATTCGCCGATTGGTGCGAAAGCACTTATTTGAGGGCTAAGCCTGTATTCGAAGAAAAGCTATGGAATGGTTCATATTTTAACTATGACAGCGGGTCAAGTAGTAATAGTAAATCTATACAAGCGGATCAGCTTGCAGGGCAATGGTACACTGCCTCATCTGGGTTGTCTCCGCTTTTTGATGAATGTAAAATAAGAAGCGCTCTACAGAAGGTATATGATTTTAATGTCATGAAAGTGAAGGGTGGAAGGATGGGTGCAGTGAATGGAATGCATCCCAATGGAAAAGTGGATGAGACATGCATGCAGTCGCGAGAAGTATGGACCGGTGTAACTTATGCCGTGGCAGCTACGATGATCCTCGCTGGAATGAAAGACGAAGCATTTGGCACTGCTGAAGGAATTTTCACTGCTGGCTGGTCTGAAGAAGGATATGGGTAATTCCTTGCACTCACATTTTGAATAAAGTAGTCATATTTAGAGGTTTTCTTTGTGTTTCAGTGTAGTTTTTTGTTCGTCAAGTTAATTGCTTGGTTTCTAGCCTTTGATTGAAGAGGTTGGTGGAGTTTCATTGTCATTACACGTTCTAAAATGGATTTGTGGGATGTGTTTTGTTCTCCATGATGTGATGGTTTACCTTGTGTGTAGATATTATTTGGGATTCTTGTCTCTTCAGATTATGCCCTTAGGGCAAACAGACATTCATCCACTTCATTAATGGAGGAAAGAAGATAGCTTGGAAGATTTTGTTTATGACTATTATCTTAATATCCTTGCAGAGAGATGTTAAAAGGCACTTGTCACAAAAGAAAAAAAAAGAAATGAAGGAAGGAAGTTTGCCTATTTACGTGCATGCAATGATGCTAGTTGATGTTTCTTTATAAATAGCTAGTTGATGTTTCTAGTTTCTTAAATAAACATTATACAACAATATTGCTACCAGATTTTTGTCTTTTCTTGCGATGATTCCACCAGAAACTTGAACAAGATAGGTTATGGAAATGGGAAATTCATTTTTTGTGAGGTCTACTTTGACCTCATAATCTCTCTTGTTAATAGATCTAGGACATCCTAACATGGAGTAGGTATCATTGTTGGAACTTTGACTATGGACAGCTTATTGATTCAGAGTATGGAAAATTGTATGCTTTTATATGTGCCCATCATTCTTCTCGTGACTCTACTACTAGGCAAGTGCTCTTTCCGATGTAATGTATAGTAACTCGATAGTTTTTTCTGTGTGTGAACAGGTATTGGTTCCAGACACCAGAGGGTTGGACAATGGATGGTCACTTCCGATCACTAATGTATATGAGGCCGCTTTCCATCTGGAGCATGCAATGGGCTTTGAACCCACGCAAGGCCATTCTCGAGGCTCCTACAATTATTACAATGGACAGGATGCACATTCCTCCTGCTCCTTTGAGACCCTGCCAACCCTGCCAAGTCGTGAAGAAGGCAAGTTGCTTTGGGAACTCCGTTTTTCACTGTTCCTGCCAATGATCTATTGTGAGTTTATCCACAAAGGAAAAGAGCATGTATAGCGTGCTTGCTTCCTCTAACTCTCTTCAAGTGGAAGAATTTGCTGGAGGCATGTCTCAGGCGGTCTTCCCCTTGGAACTACTAGATCGGATCCGACCTGGTAGTGTAAATTAAGCACGACGTATGGTACGGATTCCCATTCCATGCCCCAAATGGGAGATTGATGACAAATTGGGTTCGTTCTTTTTCTCGATTACCGGGACCGGTGATTGAGAACTGAAGACAATAAAAAGTGAGATTCTCAAATGTAACCTTTTCTTGAATTTTTGACTTTGCCAAGTTGGAGGAATGTTAAGATCTCCAGCTAACATTGTACTCCATTGGTTCCTTCATCTTTTGGTTACGGTGCTCATTCCAACAAGTCCAGGAATGGCGTGCTTGTATACCTTCACATGTAGTTGACTCCACTGTCCTAAAGCATTAAGCAGTAATGGCTGCTGATCGGCTCGTTTATGACATTTTCGATTACATGACGGGCGTGGAATCGATTTGGGAACACTGACAGTGATGATGCGAGAGATGCATTGCATGGCGAAGGTGCCGAACATGTTGAGTGATGGTCAAGTCCCTCGTTAGGTTTTTTCCTTCTTCTTTCTGAGTTGCACAGGAAGTGCTAAAACTTCACAATCCAACTCCTCGAATGGACTCCGCAGTTGTTTGAATTGAGCACTGATATCCTGGTCGCCGATTATCAAAGCACCAAAGCCACAATGACAAAGCTTATTGACTTTTCTTAAATGGATAGAAATGAACTTGTAAAGAGTCTTAGGAAGGTAACGTGGGAAGATAATACTAGTCTAACTAACAAGGACATGTATTATCATAAAGTTGTAGGGTAAATACCACAAAAAAACTTTAAATTATACTCATTGTGTCACCAAAAATCCTAAATTTACCTTGTCACGAAAGAATCCAAATTTATACGCATGTGATGTATAAATTCAGGGTTTTTTACGACACAAAAAAATGTTGGGATATATGTGTCATAATAGACAAGGTTTATAGCATAAGTTTAAGGTATTTGTATCATAATAGGTGTGATATGGAGTTTTTTTGTGATATTAACGTTAAATTAAATATTAATGAACGTATCAAGATAGAGGGTATATCATTATATATTACAAATACTGAATATACCATCAATCTCTTCGTTTCTGTAGATCTCATGAAATGCTACACCTTGGATCTCATGCTAAAAATAACCTTGATAAATTAACTTTTTACACATGACCACTAAATCAAATTCAGTCATATTTCTCAAATTTAGACATCAATCTCCCCACGTCCATATGTATATATCTTATTTATGGCTATATAAATAAAATTTCATTTAATAGCTTTTCGTATGCTGTAAATTTATTTTATGCGCACCATAACTATGACCAAAAAGCAATTTTCCATAAAATTCAAGTATAAAAAAATAATATTAGTCATATAAGGAAAGAGTATAATAACCATGAAAAAAGACACTAAAAATGGGCCTCGCCTATGGTTCTTGAACTTTAGTCTAATGTATAATATTATTTATAAACTTTTAATTTATTTAATGTGATCCTATAAGTTGGCTTGATATGCAATTTTTTTTACACTTTTAATTTATTTAATATGATCATTGAATTATTGATAAATTTTCAATTTAATATCTAAATTATGTAAAAATTACACAAATGAAATGATGGGGTCAAGGACTAAATGAACATTTATTAATAGTTTAGGAATTATATTTAATAAATTAAAAGTCCAAAGTAATTTTGTAGATTAGGCCAAAATTGAGGAACTTCGTTGCACAATTAAAAAATCTAGAGGCGATATCGCATATTAAATCAAAGTTTAGGCACCTATTTATGCTATTATCCCAAAAAAGAAAGAAAAAAAGAAAAGAGCTCTTCTTTAATCATCTCTCCCCTGAGGGTTTAGGGTTTAGCAGCAATCAGCAGAAAGGCAAGATCGATTGCTGTGTAGAGCAAAGGAAAGGAGGAAAGCATGGAGATCGATCTCGGAAACCTCGCATTCGACGTCGATTTTCATCCATCGGAGCAGCTCGTCGCCTCCGGCCTCATCACCGGCGACCTCCTCCTGTAACGCCTCCTCCGGCCTCGGGGCTCCCGGCTCGTAATTTCAGTTCCGGCTCTCTAGAGCGCATCGAATTCGCTCCGTTTCTGACTCGGTTTTTCCGATGTTTGCAGCTACCGCTTCGGCGACGGCGACGGCTCCACGCCGGAAAAGTAAAAGCCGTGTTCTTTTCGCTGCGATTTCTGTAGGAATTTTGCAATTCGTTGCTGTCTTTTAATGGTGGATTGAGGTTTTCGAACGTTCTGCGATTAGGTTGCTGGAAGTGCGAGCGCACGGCGAGTCTTGTCGGGCGGTTCGGTTTATCAACGATGGGAAAGGTGGATGCTTTTGCTTGAATTTCCTTCTCTTTAGCTGCAGGAGGTTCTTTTTTTTTTTTTTTTTTTTGGGTTAAGAAAGAGAATAGCTTTTCTGAATTTTAGTCTCACCATTTGCATTGTGCGATGCGGCATGCAATCAGCGATTCTGACCGGTTCTCCTGATTGCTCGATTCTCGCGACGGATGTGGAGACGGGATCCGTTGTCGCTCGAGTTGAAAATGCTCACGAGTGAGTGTGTGTGTGTGTGTGTTTGTGCTTCCTTCTGTCCTTGTCCATGTCCCTGTTCTGCATGAGTTGATGCTGAAAGTTTTTAACTTTGGGGACCAGGGCTGCTGTCAATAGGTTGGTCAATTTGACAGAGTCTACTATTGCCACGGGAGACGATAATGGGTGCATCAAGGTGCTTATGCTCTGATCGTAACTTCAATGTTCTCTTTGATTCAATTTCTTGTACAGTTTTACCAGAGCTATGCAGGAAGGTCCTGATTATTGGGCTTCATGTAGAGTGCCATAGTCTGAGTTATAAATTTTAGAATCAAGGAAAGCTTTCCTCTTCCATAAATGCATATATTGTGATTGTTAAGCTTCCTTCTCCATCGTTTTTCTGTTGATTTACTTTTGTTCGAGCCTCTTGTGGAAAAGTACCCTTAAGAAACAGTGATGAGAATAAATAAGTAATATAAGAATAATGCATTCTACTTCAGAATGGGCATATTTTTAGAATGGGCATATTTTTAGCTATCATGTCCTAGAAGCGCATGCTTCAAAATTATAGCATCTAGTGTTAGCTCTAGCTTATCATTACCAACATTTCGATGGATCACTTGGTTGTAGGTTTGGGACACCAGACAACGTTCTTGCTGCAACACATTTAGTGCCCATGAAGATTTCATATCGGACATGACTTTTGCTTCTGATTCCATGAAACTTGTTGTCACAAGGTGGTTCTTTCAATGCAATGTATTGGCAATGGCTGGGATTTTTTTTATTGCTTGTCTACATTAATATTGCTTGGAGATGGACTTTGACTGTCTTTGAAGATAGACTGTCCGTCCTAGTCACACATGTGACAGCACTTCCTAAAGCATAATGGCATTATCTTTGTTTTTTCATGTTATGTAGTGGAGATGGGACTCTATCTGTTTGCAATCTTCGAAGTAATAAAGTAAGCTTCTCACTTTCCTAAAAGTTTTGTAAACAAGCATTATTTTAGTGCTGCTTCTTTTGCTTCCCATTGGCTTGCATTCTGTAATATGCTAATTTATTCTGTCTCAACAACAGGTCCAAACTCGGTCCGAGTTCTCTGAAGATGAGTTACTATCTGTTGTCATTATGAAGGTAGATATCAACACTTGACTGCCAGCAGCATACACTGATTCTTGTGACATTACCCAAAGAATGGAATTTGAATTCATTCCCTTCCATTCTCATGTTTCAGCACACATCACTTTGGGTTTTGCTTCCATACTCCTGATTAATATGTTATACCATTTATAAGGTGAACCTGTATTCAGTTGGCGGTGGGGGGTTTTGAGTGCCTGCGTGTGAACCTATTGTAGCCATTATCTTTAATAGAAATGTGCTATCTGAGTCATTATTCTTGCTTGGAAACTTATACTGTAAAATGTTATCTACTTGACTGCACTGCCAGTATCACTGCACGCATGCCTGCATATTTTCCCTTTCCATATGCAATATAGGCAGGTAATTACAACAGAAATGACCCTCAATACAAGATTCTGCACTGTTGTCAACCATGCTGATCCTAATATGGTTTGCCAGAATGGAAGGAAAGTTGTTTGTGGAACACAAAGTGGAACATTATTACTATATTCATGGGGATTTTTCAAGGATTGCAGGTAGTAATTTTGCTATTACATTTGGAAATTTGTACTTATACAGGATTTATATGTAAGTGAAAGCATAATTGATGATGGGTTACTTGTTTGATTTAAGTGATCGCTTTGTGGATCTCTCCCCCAGCTCAGTTGATGCATTGCTGAAGGTGAGTGGTTAAATTCTGAACATTATAAGATTCTGAAGTAAGCGGGGTTGCACCTGTCTAACGTCTTAACGTCATAATTGTCAGCTTGATGAGGATAGGATCATTGCAGGAACTGAGAACGGACTCATCAGGTGAGAATGCTAGTGTAGTTGGAGAACACTTGGCAGGCATTTGATACTTTTTTGCACCCTTCTTATGTCACACTGCATTCTGATCTGGTGTTTTTGTCCCATTCATCTGTAGTCTGATAGGAATATTACCCAACAGAATCATCCAACCGATTGCAGAGCATTCAGATCATCCTATTGAACGCCTTGGTAATGATGCAGCCCTGCAGTGCACAGATATTTTTCTATGAACATCAGAATCACTCCAAATGTGATCTTTGTAAAACTACACAGAAAATATTTCTCAGTTTATTTCTAGTCGTTTTGCAATTGGCAAAATATGTTGGAATTCTAAGGAATTCTAGCAATGCTTCTTTAGATAGTGACTCTTTCCACATTTGTTTTACTTATTTCTCTGCAAGCTTGTTCACCCTGCGTCATGTTTTGTCTGCATTTTGTAGCCTTCTCTCATGATAAAAAGTTTCTTGGTAGCATATCGCATGATCAGACATTGAAGGTGTGTAGATCTCTCTCTCTCTCTCTCTCTCCTCTCCCCCCCCCCCCCCCCCCCAAAAAAAAAAAAAAAATTCTCTTTCTTTCTCCCCATGCATGTGCTTGTGCATAAGCAGTTGTGCGTTGTTAGTGGGGGTCTACTGCCCGGTGCATGTGTGGGCGCATGCATATGTGTGTTTCTGTGTTTCTATAGGCATATGGAAGACTGCATGTGTGTGAGGAAAATAGGTGTGTACATTTGCTCAAAAGGTAGTGGAGGAATGATTTGGTGATGTACCTACTTACAGTAAATTTTTTCTGTCTTCCCTTATCAGTTTATTAGGCAATCATCATTCTCCTAATCTTTCTCACTAGGCAGTTTATTGGGCAGTCATCATTCTCCTAATCTTTCTTGCAGCTCTGGGATTTGAATGACATACTAGGGTCTGAAGATTCTCCATCAAGTCAAGCAGCCATAGACGACAGTGATAGTGATGAGATGGATGTGGATGCGAATCCTCCCGCTTCTAGCAAAGGTACCTATTGCTTGGACATTTTTATGCTTGTGGCACCAGGTGCATACTGCATATTGTTGATAGTCTTTACTGGATTGAGCGTTCCTTCATCGTAACTAGTAAATCGTGCTGAAAAAGTTTCTATTCTTGATGATAATTACCTGCTATTCTTGGGTTTGATATCTAACGGAGGAATTTACAACCTGTTGCAGGGAACAAGACAAAGCATTCAGGCAAAGGAAATGATGTTGGCAATGCCAACAACTTTTTCGCCGACTTAGGCGATTGATGGCTCCAATCTTCATATGCACATGACAAGTTGAGGTTCATACAAACATATCAAGGCTCGATTCTAGTCGGCACATTTGGCAAGCAATTCGTACATGTTTTCATTGACAGTGTGTTCTCAAGGGGAAATTTTGACATGACTCCATGACCAGGGGCTTCTTATTGTTTATTTGACATTCCCAAGGATGTAATACCCCATCTTAAAACTCAAATAAGTTTTATGTATTTCGAGTGTTCTAGGACAACTATATATACAAAGTAGAAATCCAAATTGCAAAAGGCCTATTCCTCCTCCTTTGGCATCAATGACTGAAAAAATGAAAGTTGGGAAAATTGTCTAAAAAGTCCTAAATCTATTGCACTTTTATCAATTCAATCTTAAGCTTTTTAATTTTTTCAATTGAGTCATAAATCTTTTCATTTTTTGTTGATTTAGTTCATCCGACCAATTTTGGCTGAAAAATGTTAATGTGGACGTTGGCGGTGTCACGTAGGACTACTAGATGTTGACGTGGATAATTTTTAATAATATTTAAATATTTTTTTGAATCTTTTTGAATTTTATTATTTTTATTATTTTTTCTTTTTTTCCTTTTTTTTTTCTTTTCTTATTTTCCTCTTTTTGGCCTTTTTCCTAGCCTTCTCCGACGGCCGGCAGCTAGCCACAACCTAGTCGGTTGGCCCGCTCGCCATAGGCAAGGCCCAGTTGGGCAAGGAAGTGCCCCGGCGAGGGGAGCCCTCACCCAGGTGCGGCCCAACCAAGGTCACCTGGGCGAGGCCAACCCTCCCTAGGCTAGGGTGGCCTCGTCGGGCATTGCCATGACCCTTCCCCAAGCTAAGGCGGCCTCGCCGAGGCATTGCCATGACCCTCCCCCAGGCCAGGGTGGCCTCGCCAGGCATCGATCGGGCGAGGGGTTGAGTGAGGGCTCCTCGACCTTGATGAGGGTCGGCCTCACCAATTTGGCAAGAGGAGCCCTCGTTGGGGCTTGTCCTCGCCCATACCAGATCTCGCGAGGCCAGCCCTCGCCCCTGGCCGGGTGGGCATCGGCCATTGGCCATAGGCCCGCTAGCTAGGGGCAAGGGCCGGCCTCACCAGATTTGGTTTGGGCAAGGCTGGCCCTCTCACTTGGCCGACAAGGCATGGACAATTGGGAAGATGAGGACGGTCCTTCCACCCTGCTAACACTATAAATTCCCGTCGACGAGTCGAAAGAGTCGGGGCGAGGCGGGAGGACTCAAGCAGAAGAGATGGAGGGACGAAGACGACGACAGCGGCGGCGGCGGCAACAAAGACGTGGTTCGGGCTTGAGTTCACAACGATCGATGGCCCGGCCATCACCTCGTGGGTGGTGGCCGGCCATCGGAAAAGGAAATAAAAAAAAAAAGCCAAAAAGAAAAGAAAAAAAAAAAGGAAAAATAGGAAACAAATATTAAAAATTCAATAAAATATTAAAAATTATAAAAATTATCCATGTTAGCATTTTTTCAGCAAAATTTTCCGGACTAAATTGCCAGAAGTGAAAAGGTTTATAACTAAATTGGCAAAGTTAAAAGGTTTATGACTGAATTGACAAAAGTATAATAGGTTTAGGATTTTTTGGACAATTTTCCCAATGAAAGTTAGATGATTGAAATACGTAAGAACAAAGATTGTTCCTCCTACGTTTAGCCCACATCTGACTTGCTAGTTCCTCACATGAACTTGCATAACCTTTGATCAAAGATTTGGAAAGCTCATTGGGAAAACGAAAAGTCTTGTTTAGCCTAAAGGGCTTTGAAGGAAATGCAAAGACTGTTTGGTAAATTCTACTTTGAAATGCAACTTTGAAAGAAATGTTGTTTGGTAGAAAACACATTTGCAAAGCCCTTTGGTGATTAATCTAAATATTTTAATTTTTATTTGTTTAAAATTAAAAAAATAATGTTTGCAACTTTTTAAATTTATATTTGATAATCATGTTAAAGATGTTATGTAAACAATTTTATTAAAATTACAATTTCTTTTCTTTTGCTAAAAAATATCAAATGGAAAAAATTTATGTACTCTCTTTCTAAATTGCAAGAAGAATACTTTCATTAGAAGAATACTTTCATTACAATAAAAACAAGATAACATATGTTTTGAGGAAAGAAGCTCATTATCCTTAAAAATTACAAACATCTTTAGTTACTTCCTAAATTCATAGCAATGAGAAAGACCCTCATACAGAACACCATCCCCATATTCATAGAGCTGGAGAGATTACTCGAGAGCAAGAAGAGCCCCCTCACAGGTTCCCTCATGGATTGCCTCCGTCTCCTCCTCAAGGACTACAAGAATGAGATAGATGAAATATCGGTTGCTCATAAGCAGCTCCAAAGAGAGCTCTTATATGACATGCAAAAACATGAATTTGCAAAGGCCAGATAAGAAGCTGCAGAGACCGTTGCTGTAATGGAAAAATCAGGGAATAATCATATGCCTCAGGCTTCCAATGCTCCCAGTGGAGTGCCGCGCCAGAACAAGTCCTCTAATGAATTGCAGAGCAATTCTAGAGTGGCTTCGGCTCTGGCAGACGCTGCAGTGAGGCCACAGCACGGTCTGTGCTCAAGGACATAAACAGAGGGACTTCCACGCCAGCTCTTAGTTCTCTCAAAGTGCCCAAGGTCAAGTCTTGCAATGGACCGACAGGTAGTGGGGGTGCTCCAAGCAATCGTCCCAGAGAAGTAATGGAATCTTTAAGAAGGCAGCCCTTTAGTTCTGATGATGAAGGTTAGAGCTAGCTAATGGATCATGTGCTGTTCTGCTTCACCTGAAAATGAAAGCCATTGTGAATTATCTAGAAATGTTGTGCAATTTTGTACCATGAATAGCCACCAAACAGAGCAAGAGACCACGAGCTAGAATAAAAGGAATATGATTCTAATCGATGGACATTTAAGCGAGACAATCCTAAATTCTTTTACTGCATTTGGAAATATCCTTTTCAAAGTTTAAAACTGACAATGTGTGAGGAATGAGAGGAGCAAAGCAATAGCAACCAGAAGGCCCAAACATAAAAAAACTCACCGATAATAAATGGAGTCAAATAGTTAACAGTTGTTGAATATAACTGATGCTGTAGGTGAACTCAATTCCGTTGGTCGATCAGCTCTACAACAGCAAATAATACGAGAATTCGGTGGAGGAACACCCAACAAAAGCAGTAAATAAAACAAAGAGAAATCTGCCAATCGCAGATAACTTAATTAAGTGGCCAAAAGAATACCGAAACGCCATGAATCTATGCTCTCATTCTAATTGAAAGCACACTCACCATTCTGATTCAAGAGATGATGAAGAGAGGGATCCGGTATGACAAGATTCAAATGGATGGTTGCTTTTTTATTTATTTATTTGGCTATTCGTTTCCCTAGAGGTGTGAGTTCTCTCCTTTCTGTGGCCCTGTCTAATGCAATAGAAAGCAGGATTCAAATAAATGCCTGTCTCTGTACCGTCAAAACCTCTTTATTCTTTCGTCCAAGTCAACTGAATATGGGAGTGAAGTAGATTGTTACTTTTCTTTTCGTTTCTCTTTTTACCAGTTATTTTCAGGCACACAACTTTGTAACGAACCTGAAAAAACCAGGCTACTCCTTCTAGATTTCTAGTGGTTCTTGGGATCTATGAAGTTGTTAACCAAGAGTATCCCTCTTCTAAGTAAGTTTGCAATAATAATTAATCACGGGCTAGTGTTAGATATTTCTACATTTCCCACGTAATACTAGTAAGATGAGAAATCAAGGGCCTTGCAACATCACTCGATTAGAAACTTCACGTGAAGCATTCTCTCTCCATAGGCTTAGAGACACCCAGATGAGGAGAAGAATCAATTGTTACTACGCAATCTACACAAATCTGCAGAGCGGACACTCCTGTAAACTTGGAAACGGCAATAGGGCTAATCTATCGCGGGCGCAGAATCAAACGAAATGGAAAAGGAACAGATCGATCTAACGAACGAGGAGAAAACAATCAGATTGAGAGATTTACAGATCTAACCTGAAAACGGAAACGAGAAAGAAAAAGCAAACGGATCTCAGACGGAGAGCGACGGAGATGCCAGAAAGAGAGAGAGAGAGAGAGAGAGTTTAAAAGTATTCGTTACCTTGGGGAAGCGATCGAGAGGCTGGGATTTGTGCCGAGGAGACCGCCACTACCCAAACCTTACTACCCACAAGCAGGGGAAAAACGTGCGAGGATGCAGGGAATCGAGCGGAGGCGATGGTCGGAGTGGTCGTGTCGGAAGGAGGGAGGAGTCGAATTGCGAGCTGCTGCATCCTCCGTTTCAGAAGATCGAAGTAAGAACAAACCCAGATGAGGAGAAGAATTGAGCTGAGGAAACAAACCCAGATGAAGAGAAGAATCGAGCGGAGGAAACAAACCCAGATTTTTCGTCGGCAATTCTGAAGGTGCTGGAGATTGTCATTAACGGATCTGAAGTCGGCGTCGTCATGGGGACTCTTGGGAGAGTGAGCGTGAGGACTCGAGCGTGTGTTTCTGGAGGTGCAAGGAGAAGCTCTTGATTTTGTTCTTTTATAAAGGGGTAAATTTGGGTTTTTAATGATTTTTTTTTGGGTAAAATAGACATACATTGCAGCTGATCATGAGCTTTAAGCGCCTCCTCAGCACCACATTTCAGTTAACTATTGGCAAAAAGAATCGGATTGCACAAATCGAAAAAGAAGATTAACATCGAAGGATCAAATTGCATCAACAACGGTACCTAACAGGACTAAAGTCATACTTCCATCCTTTCTTGATGCAATGTGCTTAATACTTTCTTCAATTCTCCTTGACAAGGGTCATTATTACAAATTGTTATGTATAGCATCACCCCTTCATCCGTTCAAAATGTAAAATCGTTGGTGACTTCTCCATAGATACTTCTGAAGTTTCACCATGTATAGCAAGTACACAAATTTGATGCCAAGTCATAACAAATGGACATATGCTATTTCTCTAATCCTCTCATAAAAAAAAAGTAAATATTGATCTATTTGTTATGTAGAAAAATGAATGATTTGAAAAATATTATCCTAAAAATGATTGTTTATTTCATTTGAAATAACTAATCAAACAACATTCCAAATATTTTGGACGATAAAGATATTTTTCATTTATTGATTTTTGTTCCTTTTTGTAAAGGATAAAAGTGATCATTTTAGGAATATATTTTTCAAATAATTAATATTCCATAAAACAAACACACTCTAAATATAGTTACTAACTAAATACTGATGAACCCACTGCAAATTTTGCTATTGAGAAAAAGTTGAGTAGTTAGTTACCTAAGGAATTGTGTAACGAGTAGTCCCTACTTAGTAGTATAATTAGGAATATAATAATTAATACAGAAAAATCCATCAAAAACCTCTACACTATTTTTGAACCTTTTAACATCAAAAACTCCAAAAGTATACCTATTTTGATACATTTACCTTAAATTTTTTCTTGTTACATAATAATCCCAAACTTATATTTATGACGCATTTATCATTTGTCGATATCCCTCTCTTTTTCTTGTGACATAAAAATCTAAAACTCGGTATTTATGTGATGCATATATAATTTGCTATTAGATGATTTTTCAAACATATGTATAGATTTGAAATTTTTGATGTTGTGGAAAATTTTTTTAGAATAAATTTATTACACTAGATATAATTTGGGATATTTTGATGGTTTTTTCAATATTAAATATTTACATTTAGGATATGCACTTCAGTAGCCTACATTTGCATTTACATATAAAAAAATGAAAAGCCCAATATATTATGGGACATTCGCCATATGGAACGAATAATTTCTGTAATTTCTTTTACAAAAGTTATCAATGCATATAGGAACAATCCTTCTGAATTACTTTTACTTTTTTTTTCTTTCTCTTTAATCAAGATTTAGCGATGTGCTTTTTATCTTCTTTTAAATCTTAAACAATGACACTTCCACAAGATGCAAATGTTGACACATAAATTCAAATATCTTTTCAACCCATTTTTTAAAATTTAAATAATAATTTAAAATGGTGGTGGAAAAGCGAAAAAAGTACTTTTTCATGTTACTTCAGCAAAAACAAGCATACTCTTTACCAGACATTTACTAAGAGTCACCGATGCAACAAAGCTACGCATTTAATTTTGTTAAAAGCTTTGGAAAGGTCTCAGACAAGTGCTGCTAGCTCCCTGGTAAAATCCTCTTAGGGGCGGATAACATCAAATGCCAATGCATCATATAGACATATATATCGATAAATTATGTGCATGTACTAGCTGAATTGAACTACAAACGTGCAATAGCTGTCTGGTAGTCCCTGCTACAAATGTTTTTGCTCGATAGCCCCTAATACAGCAGCTTCAGAAACCATGCTAGTACATTGAGAAGTCTCTAATAATAAGTCTAGAAGACAAAACACTGGCAAAACTGAGCGATCTAAATCATACCATGACTGGCTTTGTTACAGTGACCAGAGATAGTAACTCAAGCCCATCAGAGGAATAGGTCTCCTCAATGAAGTCCAGCGGTGTCCAAAAGATAACAAGCTCTTCTTTCTGTTCTCTCCCGTGTTTAGCCAGCACGTCCTCGCACATATACACCATGCAGCTGCGATGGCACAAGCTCATCTCCAGAATAAGCATCCGCAAGGCCCTGCAAGGACACAAAGTACTGTCTATGAAAGTGTTTTGATAAGTCAACATTGTTGAAAGCCTGAACAACAGCCTGTGCATCCACCTAGACAAGCAGGTCTGTAGCACCAAAACGTGCAGCTAGGCTGTCTCTCAGCACCCACACAAACATTCCTGGAAAAACCAACAATCCAGTGAAATCAGAGGAAACCTGACCACAAATTGAAGAAATCGAAAAATGGTGATGTGAGAGAGATGAAGAGCAAGAGCTTGGAACAGTGGTGTGTGTGACTTGAGAGCACCTATGTGTGTTTGTGTGTATGTGGTGGCACAAGGCATCAATTATGTGACATCAACATTTTGACAAGAAAAATTAATTATTGAGTTACATTAAGTAAAAGAGTATTGAATTACACAAAAAGTGAGTTCGAGGATGATATTCACAGAAAACAAAGTAATTTAGTAGATTAAATAAGACTTGACAGTGATGCTTATTAATTGCTAAAAATAAAAATATTGCGCACACGGAATGAGCATAAAAGGTACTCACTCTACTGAAAGGACTATGAATAAAAATTACATATGCCAATCTTGGTCTATTTATTCTCCCAACTGCATATAGTGACAAAATGAAAAGAACAATGCAATATCAAAAGATCAACTCACCATGCACTGTATTTCAATGTATGGCTCCCCCAGTTCCATCAAATTCTGCATGTAAATAGAACATGTCACCAAGCAGCAACTCCTACATATAGTGATCTAAATAAAACCTGTATTCCAATAAGAAGTAGGATGACATAATAGCGTTTCAATTTACTCCACAGAAATCAAGTTTACACATAACAATCCAAAATCAAGACCACAATTTTTACCTTATTTTTTTTGTCTTTTGGGATGACACTCCACTCCCACAAATGTGAACTTGTAGCTAGATGCATTCCCCATGCAGCATTATATTGTTCTTGCAGCATGAAACTTTCTGCAGAAATATGACATGTATTTAGTCGAAGTTAAAAGTGCCAATGAATAGCCAAATTTGCAAGCGATAAGATTATAAACACTTAGCAAGAGTCAGGTGACATACGCTATAGGCCGTCATATGTCTTCTAAATGACAGCACTAGCTTAATCGGCAATTTGCTTCTGTAACTCGTGATTTTCTTACGCAGTACACACCATTTCAAAAGGAGGCCAACCCAACCAGATAGCATACCAATACCATGTTGCATATGATATCCTGTGGGAAAGTTTGCTTTGATATGATGATAACATTGTGCATGGACAAACTAAAGGAGGAATCCCCTTTAGATATTTTTTGTAACTGCTTCTTGACTGATGGTTAAGTCCTTCCTGGCACCCAGTCATGGTATCCAAAATCCTGATGAACCATAATTGAATGCTTAGCTTGATACATGACAGACAGAAGTTCTTATTAACTGAGAATTATACCTCCAAAACAGAACTGTGAAGCGGAAATTTAAACTGATCCAGTGGACCATGTCAAAAACACCAACCACCGCTTAGGAATTCCAATCAAGAAGCAAGAGAACTGATGAAGCAACATTAATGAAATTTAAAAAAGGAAAGAAACGACTCACAAGGAGAAATGAACAGAAATAGCAAAAAGTGCTCTTTTGCCAAAATGAAATGCTTAGCAAAAATCTAACGATGATTTACTCTTAGAAAGGGGGATTAGGGGGAAAAATAAAGAGAGATGAAATATTGGTCAATGGTCAATGACCACACTCACTAGGGTTCATTGTATGATGAATTTATCATCTCATCATTGTATGTCTAGAAAACCTGTAACTTCCTTTTGGAGGTTCTTTAATAGTAAATTGAGAAAGCCATCGTTTTTTCAAGGTCCTGAATTCTATAAGCTTGTAAAGAAATTTGCAGGAGTTGAAATCATCCTATCAAACAACTGAATAGAATGATAGAATAAAAGTGGCAACCCTCAAATCTTTAAGCCAGATAATAACAATCCTCAAAACATTCTCGCAATTACAGGCATGGAGTGAAAAAATTCAATAAACTTTCGAAACAATACAAGATAAACGCACCTTGGATCAAGCTGATGCGCAGTACACAGCCACTACATGTGGAAACAGCCACTGTCATGAATAATGCCTAAGAGAAATTGTAGTTGCATGTGGCAAGAATAACTTCTCTAACATAAAAAGTGGGAAGTTAGTTCCAGTTCGACAGCCACTTCTTATAGAGGTTAAAAGCCAGATTAAGCTGCCCCATTTTGCAGTATCCATTAACAAGGATCTTCAGGGGAACATGATTAATTGGTATTCCAGATTTTTGTATCTTCTCAAAAAGCCTTTCTGCCTTGTTCAAGTCACCTCTCACACAGTAAGCCCTAATTAGTTCAGTATAGGTTATAATGTCCGGTTCACACCCCCTTCTCAGCATTTCATCGTGTAACCAAAGTGCAAAATGCGTCCGGCCTAAGTTACAAGCAGCACCTATCAACAAATTGTAAGTAACCACATCAGCAAAAAGCCCATTTTGTTGCATCTCTTGCTTGAGCAGGTAAGCATCAGAAAGATTTTCCCTCCTTACTTGTGCATCTATTAATGCATTATAAGTAAAAACATTTGGCGCAATGCCAAATGCCAACATCTGATCCCTAACAAATAGCGCTCTACCAAGATCACCGCATCTTCCATAACAATGAATAACACAATTCCATATGGATGGATTGGGCACCATCGACTTCTCTAACATAAGCTTAAGGAACTCATATGCTTTCTCAACATCTCCATGAGCACATAAGCCTCGGATAGTTATTTTATAAGTGATCAGATCCGGAGCAACTCCCGTCATTAACATAATGCTGTGGACGTGGGACGCCTCACACAATTTTCCTCCCTCGTAGAATCCTCTTAAAAGAGTATTGTAAGTAAAAACATCAGGATGGAAACCTTTTTTCAGCATTTGACAAAATGCACCAATTGCGCTCCTCATGTCCCCATTTGAATTAAGTCCATGGATAAAAGAATTGTAAGCAATCACATCCATCTTATTTTTCTCCTGAGATATCTTGTCCCATATATATACTGCCTCAAGAACATTACCATTCTTAAAATAACCATCCATCAGTATAGTTGATGCGACTAAATCCGAGGTTGCCTTGTCATTATCCTCATTAACTAACTGACCAAGAAGCTTCCTCGCTTCCTCCAAAAGACCCCTCTTGCACAAAGCATGTACAAGTATGTTACGGGTTATACGATTTGGCTGAACACCACAACTCACCATAGAAGACAAGAGATAAAGAGCACCATCCACGTTATTAGAACGGCAATAGCCCGTGATGTAACTGTTGAAGGATACAGTATTGGGAGAAGGTCCCATTTTCAACATATCCGCAAAAAGAAAACCTGCCTTCTCTAAGTTACCACTTCGACACAATCCACTCAGAAGATAATTATGAGAAACTATATCAGGAACAGCACCACGTTGTATCATTTTCTCACGCAACCATAACGCAGCCCCCAGCTTACCCTCTGAACACAAATTCCTTAATATACCTTCATGATCCTCATAATTGGCCACTAAATTGTACCCACCATCAACCATGCCTGCCATGTCTGTGCTCTCCCTGCAAATTTCGAGAAAGAAAATCATTATAAAAAAAGTGTGAAAGGAATTATATCACTGACTACAACAACCTGACAGAAGTTCATTGACTGCAGTAGCCCAAATAGATATATTCAGCATGATAATCATCAATAATTTGAATATCAGATCAGACAAAGTTAAACATCGCTAAGAACTCACAATTACCAATACAATACCCAACTTTCCATAAATGGACATTTCTTATCAGTAGACAATGACAAGCACATTGACATGCTTACAAAGTGATACATTGAGACATGAGAAGCATCGTCCATTGTAACTCATAACAACTGAGCCATCAAATTCTAGGAAACAAATGATGTCCACAATAAACATAGGAAACCAACTTATAAATCAACCTTGAAGCGGGCAGATTCAGAGATGAATGAAGAGAGATTCAAAGGACTCACCAATTCATGATGTCACACACACAATTACCTAGATATCTTTTTTCTCTGCTAAACCTGATCATATATGGTCCTAGAAAGTTAAGGACCTTTTTACCCCTACACAAGGATGCCTCATATTCTCTGTAACAGACACGTATACAGAATGATCACATTACAAAACCACAATCATTGGCAGAATGACATTATTGTTTTTATAGAATCTATTGAATTTCCCTTATAAAAGCAATGAAAAATGGCAAAGGAAAGAAACTAGAAGCTCATGCCTGTGACTCAGTTTTGCAAGGGCAAAAAAAACATAAACTAAGCAACACCTGATGCAATCAAAGCACATATTTCCAGTGGGGGAACTCATTCTAGAGGAAGTTGATCAGCACACAAAAGCCTCAACATCAACAACTTGTAATTCATGTACCACACCTCATTGATTTTAGACGCTCCAAATTGCCTTTCAGCAGTCCATCCAAAACATTGTAAACTTCCTTTGGGTTCCTGTTGTTCTTAAAATTATCCTCCCCTGGTAAGCAATCTTCTCTTGCCATCCAGTTTTCCTGAGTTTCCACAGCATCTTCAAGAGGCAAAGCAAGGCCATTTTGCTCACAAATTCTTTACACCGTAGATAACAACAAAGTGAAATGAGTTTAGCAAGCTCAACATGCAGCATGATTAGCATGATAAATCTCATTTAGTTAACATTTATCTGTTACAGATAAAGCTGCACACAAATAAAGCTTTTACCGTGGGTGAGGATGAATATAGGTTTTGGAGAAGAGGATATCAGCAACATTGCGCTTGACACAGTCAAGGATACTGTCCATGAATTGGAGAAGGAAAACATGGGAGGACAACAGAGGTGCTAAAAATGGATCTCCACGGGCAATCAATAACTGAAAAAGAATTGACAACTTTAGAAATTTACAAATCAGCTTAGTAAGGAGAAAAATGAGTGCTAGAATTGTAATGCAAGCTATCTAGGAGAAGAATATAAAATTTTTCAGAGGTTAACTTACAGCCATGGTATAGTCTCTCTTTATATCTCCCAATAGTGGGCATCTACAGCATCTCTGTCAGAACATCCTCTTAACTGAAATTCATCAACCTCCTCTCCTCTCCCCAAATTATCCATCATATACGTGCTCACTTAAGAGAAATTCCTCAGGATCAGCACTGCTCCGTTCCATGTTCTCATACAACCATAATGCAGGCATCAATTGCCCCTCAAGACACAATTCCTCAATACGTCCACATAACAATCAAACCCACACCTAAAATGCATCCGCTATCAACCCAAAGCCAAACCTACACTTCACCTGCAAATTTCAAAACAGAAAACTGAGAGAGATATCATGTATCGTGGAAACTATATTCCTCACTCAACGTACCAGAAAGTTCCAACTAATATCACTCGCCACCACAACATGATACAAATTTGATGACTACAGTATTTTACAAGACATGCCCAGTATAGCCATGGACAGATACAACATAAGGGGCCAAGGGGGGCCCGATTGCCCCCAAATGCAAACTCATTGCAAAACACCAATGTGCAAAAAGCAAGTCCAATGGTAGTATCTCACCACATCAACCGACATCAATGATGTTCCAAAATGAAAAATTCCACCCAAAAAATACGTCTCCAACAATTTTCGCTCTTTACTCGTCTTCAACTTATGTCTATCCTCATAAATTTTATCCGCCCAACCCACTTCAGCTCTATTTCCACTATTATCTTTTTTGATAGCGCATTTTCCGGGACCCAAATCCCGTAACAAAAGTTGAAAAAGAAAGAACGGGAATTCGCTAGTTCCCCAGCTGCTCCGTCAAAATCAAATCAGCAAAAAAGCTTATCACGTGCATTCGATCCACGGGGAAAACCCAGAGTAACACCCACATTGGTATCGCGTACTCCGAAAATCCAACCGCAGATAAAATGCGAAATCGACAACCGATTTCGAACCATGCTCATATCGACCGAATCGAGTTGAAAAGAGAAATGCACATCGAAGCTCGGCGGGAAGGAGAAATCAACCGCCGGAGTGGAGGATTACCGCTCCGTCGGAGGTCGGCGCCGCCGCTGCCCGTCGCCGGCGGCGGACCGAATCTGAAGCCGAGAGAGAGAGAGAGAGGGGGGGCCGAGGTGGGAGCGGAGCCGGCGGCGTAGCTCTGGTGCCCTAATGGAATCCCCACGGAGAGTCTTTTGATCCTTCTGATTAAAACGAGACAAGGTAAATTTGCCTTTTTTTTTTTTTTTTTAAGTTTTCTTTTTTTTGATTAAATTAAATTATTTTTTCGATTTTTTGCCATCGTAAGAAGGTGGCTCGCAGATTAGAGTCATGAGACATAGCTCGTTGAGCGGACCTAGGCGGGCTCGGACGTCCGTCCACCGTAGGGCCATCAACAGGTCTGGTCGGATCAACTCGCAATGGGTTTCCAACCGACTCTGATCCAAACCCAAATCATAAAGTGTTTATCTTCGACCAAACACAAAATCCAAATAGAGCTAGAACTGAAAGTCACAGATCAAAATTAAATTTAGAGTATTTGTTTATATAGAAACATGACTTGCATGACATATGGGCTTTTTTCTTCACCTATTCTTACGATAGTCTCTTTTGTTAGATTAGTGTTTCAATTTGATTCAAATCATGACCTGAATTGAATTGAAACAAGTGTACCGCCTATTATAATCATTTAATCAAACAAAAACAAAACTTGAATTGAAATTTTTTAATCAGGTCGTGTTATGATTCAAGTACACAATTCGATTTTGACACCCCTATTGTCCAAGCTTTGCATGCAGGTTTCACAGGTGTCTAGGCTCACCTCTGGGAAAACGCGGGTGGTTCAAGCTCGGCCTTTTTTTTTTGTTATTTATAAATTGTCAGCTAAAAAAATTAAGAGAAATAAAAATAAACAAAAAAAGAACTTTGGGAATTGCTTTTTTTCATTGTATTACTTTATTAATGTTCCTCTAGTATATTAGAAAATTGGGCCTATTATCCAATTAGTGCTGATAAATATTAGATATCAAAGTAAAATTCATTGGAATATATGTTATAATCTCTTTTCAATGAAGACATGCTCAGCAGGCCTAAAAAAATTCATACAGGGCATATGAGCGCACTTAGTGGCTACTCTCCTATTGATCAGGTCTACTTACAATTTTTTTTATGTTCAATTCTAGACTGTAGGATAGAGATGACTATTTTGTTCACAAAGAGATCAAGATTTACACTTGTTATGAAAACGAAGCTACGAACAAAAAAAAAAGAGTTAAATTCTAGTGTCTGAATTTGGAGGAATCTTTGGATAACTAGACCTGAGCCTATCCTCGATTGACCTAACCCATGAATTTAGACATGAGAATTGGGGTCTTGCTTGACCTTTGCGAGCTTGAGTCCAGGCACCACGATTCGAGCATGGGCACCGGTGACTTAGTTGATTATCCATATTTTGGATTCATCTTGCTTGAACGAATCATGAAATCTATGTAGAAGAACATGATTCCTCTCTTGCAATTTTAGCTCTCTAAATTATTCACTTCTCAATCATATACTCGAGTCATTACTAGGATCGGTTCTACTTATTTTATCTCATAAATGATGTACATTTCTTATCAACAATTTTTCCCCGAAGCTCAATCTACAGTGCAACTGTTCAAGGATTCTCATTCATCTGAAACCTTAGCTCCTGTTCAAGGATCAACATCTTCTGATCCTACTTTCAGAAAGATTTCCTCCCTTTTGTTTTTCCTGGTTCAGAGAAGGTTCAAGCTCAACAATTAGTCAAAACGGGACATCACGCTGTGCCCGAAGAATTCTATGTCGAAGCCTGAAAACGACTTCATCACAGCTTGATGTTAGGTTTAGAAGCAGTCATGTAGCACAGAGCCAAACCTCAATTTGAGTTCAACAAACGATACTGTCTACTGTAGGTAGTGATTGTTGCTGTGCAGGAGCTATACATCTATGTAAAAGATGCTCTATATAACTGAAAGGACTGAACAAAATTGTGTATATGCTGCCTAAACCACAGCTTTGCCCTTGCATACATCACAAATTGTATGACCAAGGCCTTCGCAATAAGGGCATGTTGCTCCCTCCTCTATCCATTCCATGAACTGCATGCAAAAAACTCATAAGTTCGATCTCAGAAAACTGCACACGCAATGATGTAAAATAAGGGAAAAACATCCATTCCTCATTTTACCTGTGGTTCGATGTTTGGCTCCCCTGTCCCATCACATTCTGCAAGTAATAAGAATGTGTTACTAAGACTGCAACTTCCAGTAGAAACTTTAGTGACTTATAACAGCTATCGATTTCGAACAAAATGTTGGATAGAGGACAAGTGAACCCATATTCAAGATCAGATCTCAACACCCATCCCAATCTGTTTTTTGGCAGGTCTTGCTGCTATATGGTAGAATCTGCAGTTGCAATTCTTGGCGTAATTTGCTTCTGTCCCAACATGCATTTAACTCAACTTTTGCCCAGAATTAAGAACTTCTAATCGATCATTGCCAGGCTCCACGAGTAATAATGAATCTCCATAACAGAATTTTCTTAACAATGACTATTTTTCTTCTGCCACTTCCATTCATGAGACTTTTGTGTTCTAAACAGCATGAATTCAGTGATAAAAATACTGCAAACTGCTTAGGATATGAGCGGTACTGAAGCTAGCATGGCTTACACCTCTGTTTCTAATTCAGAAGAGTTGCAAGTTCCAAACTGAAAGAAAGCTCTAAAGCAGAAACATGGTTCAGTTGTTCCCCATTTTCAAGCACCTGTTTGATCATCTATGTAGGGGATTAAGAGAAATAACATTGGAAGAGGGATACCACAAGTGATACCTGTGCACATTACATGACCCTCTCCTCTACAAGCGAGGCACTTTGTCGTCGTGTCGCCACTCTTGCTTTCACTAACTTGTCTATTTCTGTCATCGAGTCTTCTGGGTTCCTCCCATCGGTTCTCACCAAGTAGAAAGACTCGATGTTGAGATACTTCAACTTCTGAATCACTTTGTTTAACAACCGTCTGCTGAATTTCCGACATTTCAGTCACTGATAAAGCTGCAACTCCATTTGCACCATCCTGGAGAACAGCAACACGCTTAGCCAATACTCACTGAACAATTTATATTGAAGCTAGGACTTTGGCTATTTTATAGTTAATTTTCTCTAGCTGCTTTCCAATTTTGTAATTTTCACAATAACCAGCTGCGGTGAGAAACTTTGAAGTTCAAAAATGGTATGATCAAAGATTGAAATTAAAGGCACGGAGTAGAAAGTGTTCTTACTTCTTCCCCGAAGTACAGCCTTTCCAAAAGTTCAACCGTCATTATCCCATCTTCTTTAGCACCTACTGAGGCCTGTGAAGCAGAATCATTTTATCGAGGATGGGAATGAACAGAGAAAGAAATTAGACTGATTTGAGTTGAACTAGAGCAAACATTTGGATCTCGCAACTTACTTGCCAAGTTTTCACAGCTCGCTCAGTCCCAGTGGAGAAGCTGGAAAACTCCATGTCCTCCTCACCAGAGTAAAATCCCAACCTCTGAAGTGCTTCCTGTCAGAACGAAGCATTTTTTGAGAGAATCATTACTATCAGAAGAAGACAGGCTAGCAATTCAGCGAAAAGATACAGCACAGAAATGGAGAGTCTGACAATGGAAGAGAAGAAGAATTCCGTGGCGATGGTCCTCACTTACCCCTCCTTGTCGAATATAGACCATGTTACCTGTTCTTCTTCTGGTATTGGTTTTCTTTTAGATAACCAACTATAAGCTTTAAATTGAGTCTGAATCAAACTAGCAGGGTCACATTCAGTTTTTCAGCTCAAAAATGAATCTCCCAAAGAAAATTGCATCTACCCAATTCCATAGCTTTTCAATTCACGTTAATGTCCCCTAATGTAACATGTTCTACTTGGGATGTTAACGAATCTTTTTGACTTGCACGTGAAACGGCAAAAGCTAAACTCGTTTTCCTAGCAGACACACCACTCGAAAAGTCATTTAACCTACGAGTACCTTAGAACTGCCACAACTTCCATCCGCTTCACTTGTGGTACTAAACTATCAGTTCATTTCCCACATCGAACTTTTCATATTCTGGGACATCACCGGATCAGTGACATGGTGATCCTTGCGGACATAATCCAAAGATTGCAGATCAACCCTCTGTAATCAATTCGCTAATCACCCAAAGATTAATGACCTATGGAGTCGCAAGTAGTTTACATCATCTACGGGTAAGACACTACGCTTCTCACATATAATCTTCAGTCTAACTCATAATCCTTATCCAGCATTCCCAGACAATCAAATGTAAGAACAAAGAGGAAATCTATAATTGCAAAAAACTCGCCTTCCAAGCGACATTTGTTAATTAGGGGTTGCAAGCAGACCTGCATCGCTTGAACCTCATCTCCTTCAGCTCCCACTCTCAATGCCCTCCTCGTAGTCTTCGCCATCATCTTCTTCTTCTCACTCCGATTCTGTTCTTCTTTAGTTTCGCCTTTCGAAACCCCGACGACTTTCTCCTCCACTACGATCTCCTTCTCCTCCTCCTCCTCCGCCGGCTCCTCCTTTTTCTCCTCCAACACCATCGGACTCGCGCTCGACCCGCTCTCCCCGATCAAAATCCTCTCCCTCAGCACCCGCAACAGCGCGGCCGCGCTCGCCGCCTCCCCTGTCGGATCACCGCCCGGGATCTGGACCTCGCGCTCCAGGGCCTGAACCCGGAGCTTCAGCCTGGCGATCTCGCCGAGGAGGGACTCCCTCTCGCGGGCCCACCTCTGCTCCTCGCGGAGCCAGCGCTGCTCCTCGCGCAGCCAGCGCTGCTCCTCCCGGAGCCAGCGGGACTCCTCGATGCCGTAGCCGGGGCCGCCGGGGGACGCGGAGAGGACGCGGAGGTGGCGGTGGGGCCTGGGGAAGAGGCAGGGAGGAGAGGGCTTGGAGGCTGGGAAGGTGAGGGAGAATGGATGATGGTGGTGGGGTTTGGAGTGGAGAGAGAGTGTGGTGGGATTGAGAGAGTAGGATGGAGATGAAGAAGAAGAAGAAGACATTAGAGAGAGAGAGCAGAGAGCAGAGGGGTTTTGCAGAGAAGATGGAGGAGGTTGAAGAAGGAGATGGGTGGGGCAGAGGATATTTGATGATGGTGAGGGGCTTTTTTTGTGTTGGTTAAGTTTTGAACCACATGTTAGTTAATCGGTGGCGGGAGACAAGGATTTTTTTTCTTTTTTTTTTTTACTAAAATTTAAAATGTGATCTTCAGAGAAAACCGGGCTTAATGCCAACAAGAAATAAGGATTACTCATTTCAAAAAAGAAAAAAGAAAATACCCAAAACAAAAATTGATTTTTTTAACTCTTATTTTGATGATATATTTACATCCTCACTTTAGTAAAATTGTCCATCGATTTATAATTTTTTTGTACCGTTGAGTATGCTCTCTTTGAGGTTTATACTCTATGGATCATTTTTCTAACACTGGCTTCTCATTGATATCGGTCTAAAGGTGTGACTGGTGGGCGTGCGGTTCCAAAATACCAACACAAGCTAAGCAGGCCCATCCGAATAAAGCCCAAAGCCAGCAACTCCCATGTTTTATTTTACTAAACCAAAGTAGATATAATAGGTTTTTTTTTTTTTTTTTTTTTTTAAATATTGAATCATGAAAGTCAATCTTGCAACCTATTAAACTTAAGTTTTTTAGTTAAAATATCTTAGGTCACTCCGTTCCTGTTCTATAAAAAAAATGATAAAATGTGGCATGTCACATGAAATATAAGAATAATATGATGAAATATCGTTTGGTTTTTTTGGAGAGAATCACATCTCTTGTCCACCCAATCAATCAATGAGGTAGAATGCAATTTATTTCTTCTTTTTTTTCCAATATTCCAAGTGCATCGGTTCAGAGATTTGATTACTAGAAGGCTTATAATCACCTTGCAAGCTTCACGAACTAGTTAAGTTTGGGTTTTGACCTATGAAAGTGTTCCTTCTAGAACAATATTGAAAATTTCCTGATACTCCAACCAAATCGCCCTACCTGTGAGGATTTACGAAACTAATTATTTCATAGCTTTCCACTCCAAAAATATTATTCACTATAATTTTATATTCTCTAAGTGATATAATGGACATGCGACAAGATAAATACTTCTGCTATGCCCCCGCCGTCTTGTTCCTTCTTAAAAGGGTAAAAAAAGAGGCCCCGTGTAAAGCAAATCTACGTTATCACGGAAGCTTCATACTTACAATTGCAACTTGGATGATGGTTACCAACCTCCATGGAATGCCCTCGGAGTATTTCTAGGAAGGGCGACGCCCACATCCACGATTAGGATTTCTATTTTGTATTACTAAAGGGGTTTTCTCGCGCAATTGCTATTACAAGTGAGATTGAAGTAATAATCCGTAGGCAATATATTAGATTATTTAAGTCCATCTTTCTTTTGTTTGTGGATGTATATAATGACCTGCAAAATACATGTATCTGCCCATGTAAACTATTAAAATCTGCAGGTGCTCAAATTCGAATGTGGACCCTACTAACTTCCTTTGAGTGCATTTTTCACTAGTTTCTTAACAAGTGCAATATCCGTGCAAAGTGTAGCTTTGTACTTGTTATCTATTAATAAAGGGCTTAATGTAGTACTAGTTCTAAACATGTGCATGGCACATGCCCGATCCAAGATGGATTTAGGCACTATTTGATAACCATCCAAATAGTGTCCGCTTTTGATTTTTTGTTCTCGAGATCAGTTTTGGAACAGAATTGCGTTTGGTAAAATTTTTATTCCTAGGAACAAATTCATATTTTTTTGTTCCTGAAAGTAGATTTGAAATAGAATCAAGAATAACAAAAAGGAAGTTGATTCTTGTTCCGGGAACAAATTTAAGAATACCCATCCCATGGTGGATGAAATGGTTCACACCTTGTCCCTCAACCGGCAGGGAAGGGGTTCGAAATTTCTCACCCCCATTGCACAACTCGCTTGCAAACCATGGGAGGTGGGTTTTTGCGTGTCAAAATCAGTCGGGTTTACGCCATCATTAGCTAACGATGACTTATGATGATTCCTAGGAAGTCACAAAAAAAAAAAGTTTTAAAACAAAACAAATTTAAGAATCAAAACCAACTCTTCTTCTTTCATTTTCTCTTCTTCTTCTTCTTCTCTTTTCTTCTTCTTCATCGATCGCCATCTCGCGGTTGTTGTCCGCCGCCGTCTGCCACCGGTCGCCGACAACCGGTCCGGCGAGCTTGTCGAGGACAAAGCCCAGCCACCGACTCAGCTCGACGGTGGCTAGGCAGGCCTCGCCGAGGCTGGGTGAGGTTGGCCTAGCCTCAGTGAAGCTCGCCCAACCCTGCCGGTGGCAAGCGAGCCTTACCTAGCCCCTGCGAGGCTTGCCCAACCTCGCCGGTGGCTAGGTGAGCCTCACCTAGCCCCGGTGAGGCCGGCTTGGCCACCGGCGAGGCTTAGCTGACGAGGGTCGGCAACACTTTAGTGAGGTCGCCAAACCGGCGACCGGCCACTGAAAGAAGAAGAACATGAGAAAGAAAGGAAAGAAAAGAAAAAATATTTAAAAATTAAAAAAATTGATTTGGAATATAATTAATGAGCACGGTACCAAATGCAATTCTATTTCAAAATCAGAAATTTTGGACAGTTACCAAACGGCTTAAAATGCTTAGAAATTGTTCCCAGGAACAAAATAAATAAATAAAATCATTTCTGATCAGAATCTGTTCCCAGGAACAGAATTATTACCAAACGTGCCCTTAGATGATATTTGCAATGTTATGGGAGTGATTTTTAACTTTGAATTTGGGTCACCATTCCTTATATGGTACATTTCGATATACCTAATATTAGAACATATGTCATTTGCCCAATTCAAGACTACATTTGATTTCAACAATTTGTCCCTAATGTGAACGACAATTATATGACTCGCTGTGATATCTGTCTAGGAATAAAACACATTTAATTATCTTTCAAAAGCTCAACTATTTCTTGTATTCAGTCGTTTGATCTTAGTTTGTATTGCTTTTCAAAATCTCAACTATTTCCTTTATTCACTCATTTGATCTTAATTCATGTTGATGTTTGTTGACACATCGAAAAGAATCATAAATTTTTCCAATTTTTTCTTTCAATAATTTGGTCCGTCGGATGTCCACATCCATGTCCCAACATGTGCTTTCCAATTATAGCTTAAATAAGGGAAATTCAAAGCACCCTTCTTCCCAATTCTTGAGGATACTCTCCTGCCTCTCTCTCTTTCCAATTATACCATTGCTTTATTTTCCCCAAGTATACCGCTTTCTCACCTCCCCATGATCATCAACGTCCCATCTGTCATTGCCATACTATATTCAAATGCGCTATAAGGCGATTCGATATCGGTAAGTCAACTTTTTGGTTTGGACTGCAAATACAGTGTATATCCGTGGATTGTGCCTACAATTCTTCTTCCTCATGGTCTTAAGTGCAATTTCACAATTATGCCGTATAATCAACACAACCATATCAAAGATGCTCTCAATTGAAAGGGAAGTTTATCAAAGGCTTACTGCCAAAGACGACATATCTACTATCAAATATTCAATGGTTAGACCTAATTGGGTTCCAAATTCGGAACCCTAATTCCAACAAACCCTATTTGTTAGCACAAAGAAAGCAATGTTTGTGTCGAGGGCTCATTTGGGGAATACAAGGCCTAGTCATGAGCAATTTCATCAAAAAATAATTAGCCGGCAGCGAGCAACGACATTGAGGACCAAAATATTATGTAAATTACAAAATGAAAAACATATACGATTTAATCTTAGCAAAGGAACTCTCCTTGCACAACTATTAATATCAAGCCCTAATACCTTAGAGTAAAAAACCGGCAACCAAAATAAGAAATATCTATAACTAAACAAAACAGCAAACCAATGACTGTCCTATTTGGGAGGAAATCCAAAAGTTATGAACTAAATGTCCTTAGCTCTATTGTATATATATATATATATATATTATGTCCCTAATTCATCATACACTTCCCTAAAAATTAAATGGCAACTATAGCAATTCCCAGCATAATGTAAATATGCGTAGAGACATATCTAGGAGATTCAAAGTTTGTTGAAATATGGTATCTAGAAGTTTAAAAGATGTGCTAGTATCATTATTGGAATTTCTGTGTACATTATGGATTATGTAATATATACTATTACACGATAGATTATTATATAGTTAGATGAAGGCAATCGAGTGAATTTTTTGGTCAGAAAATAACAACTTGCATTACTCATGAGAAGCTGGATTTCAAGAATTTCCAAAATCTGAACATAAAATCAACTAAAGGGAATAAGGGATAATGAAAGCCAAGAAATAGAAAAAGAACTAGTCTTATGAGCATTCGCAATCCAATCCACAACTTGATTGGCTTTCCTTGAATAGTCCATGGAAGTTTATGAGGATTCCTGTGACCGACCTAACAGTGAAGCCCTACACCACGAGCTGCCCACATTGAGAAAGCCAATAAATAGAAAAAGAGCTAATCTTATGAGCTTTCGCAATCAAATCCACGACTTGATTACCTTCCTTGAAGAGTTCATGGGAGTTTCTGAGGATTCATGCGACCGACCTGATAGTGAAGCCCTACACCACGAGCTGCCCACATTGAGTTCGAGGGAATTCTCCAGCAAAGGAATCCACTTGTGCGGTAGCGAACCTTTCTCTGTTCCATTTCCTTTCTTACTCAAGTGCCATTTCTGATAGAGGGAGTTCATTGTGGTTGCATCATCTATGAACAAGCTAGGATGGGGCTTCTGATCTTGGAAGACTAGCAAATTACGCGCCTTCTAGATTAACACGTGCGATATTCCTGCAAAGTACGATTTTGTGACTAGTTATCTATGAATAAAGGCCTTAATGTAGTAATAGTTCTTTCATTCACAGGTGTTATACATGTGTTATGCATGTGCTTGATTCGACATGAATTTAGATGATATTTGCAATGCTATGCATGAGATTTGTAACTTTGAATTTGGGTCACCATTCCTTGTACCTTAAATTTTGATATATATAATGTGAGGCTATAAGTCATTTGCCCAATTCGAGACTAGATTTGATTCAAACAGCCGGTCCCAATTTGAACAACAACCATATGACTCGTTGTGATGTCTGTCCTCAGACAAAACATAATTGCCTTTCAAAAGCTCAACTATGTCATGTATTTTATTTATTAACATATTTTTATTTTGTTTGTTTTTTTAATTTGAAATAAAATTTAATGCAAATTATATACTCACATGAAAAGTTTAAAGCGGGTTAAACATAAGTTGGGTTAGGGTTGAAGTCAAGTGTGGTATAAATCATTAAAAATGTATTGTGTTAAAACGGATCAATACATGTTAAATGGGTTGATTAGAGTTTAATCATTTTCGACCCAACCTAAATCCAACTTGATCCACTCATTTTACAAGCCTAGTTATCATTAATGGATATTTCCTTAGATGAAAGTGGCTGAGTGAACACTGAGAGCTACCATTGCCAACAACCTCATTTGTTACAATTGGCTTTCTCTTAGTTACAATTACGATTTTATTTTACTTCACTCAATTACAAGGGGAGATTTAGACCCAATAAAAATTACAGGGGGAGATTACAGTAATTTTCAGAAGGTTGGGTGGAAACTGAACATATTTCGAAAGAAAAGAGGGCAAATTTCGGCAACCAAAAGTTCTTATAGGGCGAAACAAGACAATCGAACATCAGGGATTCAGAGGCTGGTTGCTGACTCTATGGGATCACGTGACAGCATGCCACTGCGATTCTAGGGTAGTAGAATTAGTCTCTAGAAAATCAATGAACGGTTGATAATGAAAATACTTTTCATTGGTTATTTTTTAAGCAATACTAACGATTATTTTCTTTTTTTTTTGTTTTCTACGAATCAAGCATACCCCGAAGGGGTAGTTGTTAAATCAATTATGTTACCGATGCCTCTGGGACATCAAAGGCAAATTGAGACTGCCAAAAAAAATACTTTCGGGTCCCAAAAAAAAATATTATCGAACCTTCAAAATGAAAAACATATGCGAATCTCCCAAGTGTGCATTTTTAATCTCATCAAGCAAACTCTGTTTGCACAGCCATGTTCATCAAACACATCAATTTCAAGCCCTAGTACCTCAAAGTAGAGGAATTGCTCAAATCCAATATAACTATAAAAAAAAGGGAAATCCAAAATGAATAAACCATATGTCTCTAGCTATACTAATTAAAAAGAACTAGAAAATATTATGTCCTTAGTTTATCATGTACTTCACTAAAAATCAAATGGCAACTGACACAACTCGCAACACAACCCAATTCTCATTGACGTGATCCACCAAATTATCAGTTTCTGAAGAATAATTCTCTGAGCGAAGACCATAACCATAAGAAGCCCATGGCGGCATATACTCTGATGAGCTCATTTCTAAGATGATGAATGAAATTTTCAACCTCTAGGGAATAATAACATCCTGGGTTCTGGTAACATGATGTCGTCGTCATCCGGCGAGCTTGGCAGCGGCACTCGATGATACCCGGCCATTACCGCCGCTCAAGATGCTCAGTTGGGACCTCAGAGGCGGGTTCTCCCTGCACCTCCTGATAGATGCAACTTGATACCGTAACGTAACGATGAGGCGAGACGGCGGTTGGCGGCACTCGCAGCAACGCTGCCGCTCGGCATGCCCGGAGGGGATCCCCCATGCGCTTCCCAAGGAGGACTTCGACTCGAAGTAGGAGGGACTTTGGCTCGGAATCTGAGACCAAGACCTCCATCTCGATTGGCTCTTCTCGTAGGCTCTCCATGTTTGGGAGAACCTCATCGGCAAGCCCCTCAACTTCTTGTCCGGTCCATTGTTGTTGGCCGCTGTTGAAGCGACTTTCGAATATCCAAAAAACTTAGGTATAACTTGAGTTAAGTGTCAGGTTTTGTATATATATATATATAGATGGAGTCGTGGGCATGTTTTATATCAACGTTTAGTTACAAGTGCAATATATATAATACTTAACATGACGTACATTTCTTCCCCTCCAATATATGTATTTACACCATCTAGAATCAGACTCAATCAGGAGACAAAAAGCCTATAGCACAAATCGAACGTGCCTAAGCAAGCAATTTACTTTATATCTTGGACTGGTCGAGGCCTAATTGATTTTTTTCCCTCGTGTTGCTGCGATCCAAAATGAATTTCTTTTAGTCAGCTAAAAGTTATCTGCCAGTGCGACCTCGTGGAAAATTGGATGCAATCCATAATAAATCGTCCTAGTAAAAAAGGTAGTCTTGTCATCCCCATGTCGAATAGTCGTCGGTTCTCTTTTGCTGAATTATCCCTCTCTCAATGATATCGCGCATCCCCTGTTCTTGTCCTCTCGCTGTGTGCACGTTTTCAATTGCTAGACCCCATCAGCATGTGATTGACATCAAGAACCATGCGTACCGTTCTCCCTCACGCGAATCACATCGATAATAGAAAATCCAAACGCATTTTCCATGAATTTGACATTCGCTTTATCAAATTAATGTGGTGTGATCGATCGAAGCTCCGTTCATTTCACGAAAATATGAATCAAGAAATATTTTATTAAAAATCACTACTCGCATCACTTAAAATAATTAGCCAATGAAATTGACAACAATTTATGTCTAAGCATTTTCATTAACAATAAAAATATTTTGTATTCGTTCATTTTTCAAAATAAGATAAATAATCATTTAAAAAAATTGTTCAAATAATTTATTTTTCGCTAAACAAACATAGAGTGCATCATGTATATTTCTTCCCACACAAATCACATCAATAATACAAAATTGATATTTGTCCAATCGCCATATCATGTTCTATGAATTTGAACTTCACACTCAACTATAAACTTTTGGCCATAATCTACTGATTGTAATCAACGTGTTTGGCAAGTGAGAAAGACCATAGATTGATTTTTTTTTTTTTTTGTATCTTTTGCTTTTGGGGTCGTACATTATTATTGACATGGAGAGATATCATAGCACGATTGAGAATCACATTTCACAAATAAAGAATGAAACTTGCTTCAAATTAAAAGGAGAAAGTGACATAGGACATGTCCCTCACGAAAGTTCATTATCAATTATTTAAGAACACAAGCTGTGCTCAATATTTCTAACGCAAGTTATTAATAGGCGCTCTAATAGAACAATATTCAATTAAATCCATATGAGTAATCCAAAATTTCGATATACAACTTATGGGAATCGACAACATATCAGACCTACCTTATGCTCGCACGGTCACATTAAGACTTTAGTCTTATTTTATTTGGACTTTACTTGGTCCTCCCTCAACCGAGGGAAAAATCGATTTTCGATGAGCAATATTGATGTCGCTTGCGTTGGTCATATTTGATCACATTCTGCTGATAACTCTCAAAACGACTCCAATAAACACCAATCGTGTGAAATTGTAAGTGATGCATCCGCGGTCAAGACAATAATCTTACTTTGATCTTTTAACTTACTGAAAAAATCAGGAAAGAAAGAAGTCAAAAATTGATCAAAGACTTGCGTTCAACGAAAGGCGCCCACTCGACCGAGTCCAAATGTTGATAACACAGCGGCCAACAATTCTCCAACTATATAGCTACCGGTAATAACTACCAGTCTCTCTCTCTCGATGAACTCTGACTCATTGACCATATCGCACTTCAGAAAAAACAGCACTGAATCTCACTTCATGGAAATCCCTGCCTTTTCAGCCATTTTCACTCGACCATTGGACAATTCACAAACTGATGTATAACCAAGAGTTCCGGTGTTGACACAGAATTTGACAGTCTGAATTTTCTTAATCAACGGTCGTGCCACGGGTTCTAACTCAGCATTGGGATCGAGTGTCGAGTCTGATCCCTTCCGTACTTTGGCGCATTGGCTATATTCTAAGAGCACGTCTCCGAGAATGAAAATTAAAGGCACCGACGGGGGCTTGTACAAGCGGTAAGGCATGCGATTCAATTCGATGCAAAAGTGAAAAATCGCAAAGTCATAAGACTACATATAAGGGCTGACACCTGCCTGGTGCTGAAAAAGTTAAGGTGATGACATGAGAGCCGGCATTGAAGTCTAGCAAGTAGTCTAAGATATAGTCTTAAGGTAGGAAAATTCCTCGATAGGTTAGTTCCAATCCACACGAAAGATGTAACGATCCGGGCATTCCTTGAGAGAGAGAGAATCGATGAAAGAGATGTGTCATGAAAATGCAAACCAGCCGCACATGGACAAAAGCCACCTACAAAACTTATATTGTTCTCTGATATGGACTTTTCTAAAAAATTACTTTGATATAACTGGCTTGATCTTTCAATATTTCATATGCCACTAGGTCCGATCCAAAACAAGACACCGTTTCTTAGTAAGTTCCATAAGTTGGACATAGATCCAATTCTTCGATTCATTTATTCCTTAAAATCTGTTTTTCCTCGTTTCTGGGGGTATCAAGTTCCCTTAAATTATGCCAGAAACAAGACAAACAATAAAAACTTCTCAAGTTTCCGACGTCTTAGATTAGGCAATCAGCATCATCCGGCTCTGTAACCATGAAACTATTATTTTATCATAGCACAGAAAATGATAATTATCTTAACTAAAATGCTTTGCGGAACAGGATAATCAAATGGGGACGAATTTTCCTCAATCCACATCAGCTTTTGAAGTGCTCATCAGTGGGTTAATGTCAAAGCTGCTCAACTTTGAACGCAACTTCGACGATTCAACACCCAACAAATGATCGTTTTCCTAAGAAAACGAAAAGAAAATTCCCAAATCGTCGAGGACCGTTCCCTACAAAAACCCCATTTGTCTCCACAAACGGTCCATGCAAAATTCTCCTTCCCTTTTTTTTTTCCCATTGTTTCTTCGTCTTGGTTTAGACAGAAACGGTACGTGTTCTAGGGAAAAGGATGAGGGAAAGAGCAGTCAAAACTTCCGCCTGCGTTTCCTTCCTCCTTCTCTGTTTGATTGTGGGTTGCCATGGCGTCGACAGAAGCCAGTTCCCTCCATCATTCTTGTTCGGAACCACCACCTCTTCTTTTCAGGTAATGCCTGCTCCTTGGTCGTCTTCTATGTTCGTTGACGTCGAGTGCATCGTACATCAATGCCTTCTTCGTGCATATAGTTTGTACTGTTTTGCTCGAAGAACAAATGGCTGCTCCTTCAGCGTCCTATATGTCATCGACGCTGAGAGCATCGTGCAGCAATGTCTTCTTCGTCCATATAGCTTGTACTGTTTTCGCTTGCAGGACCAATGGTTTTGGTTACGGTGTCGATCCACACTTTAAGGACAAAGATGTCTGTTCTGGGCATGATGGCTTAAACCCTCGCATTGCAGGTTAAGAAAAGAAAAAAGTATTGTACAGGCTCGTTCTACGGGCAATAGGGATGCTCATTTAATTGCATGTCGATACGAGTTTTACAGGTTCTTGAAACACGACGAACTTGATCCGATAGAACGAGTTCATGCAGTAGTATGGGATTCGACCTTGATGAGCTTTGTCGTATACAGAGATTCTCCATCCTCGTCATGTTCCAAGCTGAGCTGGTGTATAGAATCTCAAGATTAATTCCAATTTGGTTTATGAATTTCAAAATTAATAAATATGTAAGTGGTGACATTTGTCATCGATACAGTGAGTTTCATCTTCTCCCTTTCGGTTTTTTTAAAGTGCCAATAGTTGGTAAAATCTTTGACTGTTGACTTTGATCATCTCTTCTTTTCTCTACTCTCCCATATATGATTAGATCTATTATTATCTGGGAATTGACCTAGTAGGATATTTTTTGCACTCAGATAAGGAATTGTATGTGGTTTTGGTCTTAAACTACATTTGGTGGCAAAGACAAAGTCTAGATCTTATTTATTCAAGATGAAGATTATATGCAAGGGTTTCTACATTGTTGAGAAGGAGATAAAATATGTTAGTGTCCTATAAAACATTCCATTGAGAAAAAATTTCTGAATTTATGAATTTTCCCAATGTTCTTGAGAGAGATACTATTAATAAATTGTATTTGATAATTGACAAATACGTTTTGCACTGTTTGTTCCTAGATTGAAGGAGCCTACTTGACCGGAAATAAAAGTTTGAGCAATTGGGATGTATACACACACATCCCAGGTATGTATTCATAACAAATATATGTTTGACATTGTTAATAATGTCGTTACACACAATTTATCTTAAGTAATGTCGAACATATAGAAACCGATCATTCATAAAACCATCGATGTGTCGATTAGGCACTGAAACTCTTGTTGAGTACGATTGTTCAGACATCTAGCATGATTTTGAAAAAGCACTTTCTACTCTTTTAAGCATCAAGAATATTAATTACGAAAATGAAATTATTAGTATTTAGTAATTGTTTAGTACACATACACCATAGAGAAAGAAACTATGGACTTTCTCAATTTATAAATTATTTTTCGCTTTTTTGTCGGAGTAAAATCTGGTTGGTCCTCTTTGTCTGCCACTCCAATTCCACCGGCTTCTATTATTAATTTATCATAATATTATTATGCATGTTTTCATTAGGTGTCGGCTAGAAGTAACGGTAGTCAAAGCAATCGTGAAGGAGAGTGGTAGTTGACACGTGACTCGTCTTCCAACTAAGCCATGTTAGCTCAAGCATGCCATGGATTTCCTAGATTGATGATGGCATTGGCGTATTAGGGTTTCACGTGCATCCAGTGTATGATTACCTCGTGCAAATTGCATTAATTCCTTAATTAAAGCGGATTAAGGAAAAGAAACCTTCTCAATAGGAAAAGTATAGTTCTGATTAGATCCAAAAAGTGCTGGGAAAGGTAGCTAGATTACGTACAAATATAAAGAAACTTTGCTAAAACATATGATATGTGTGTCAAAATGAAATCGATGAGTGAACTTTATTGAAGAGCATATCCTATTACTTTTTTTTTTTTTGTGAGAAAATTTTAGTAAACCAGTCTTGGTGTATCTAGCGTCAATTTTATTTTCAAATCAATTGCTTCTTGCCAAAAGTAAACATTGGTTTACTTAACAGGGAAGGTAGAAGATGGAAGCAATGCCGATGTAACCGATGATCATTATCACCTATTCATGGTAATGAATCTTCCACTTTTCGAATGATGTATCTCAGAAAACCTTCGTCAGCTGCTCGATCAACGTGTTATCAAACTTCTCTAGACGAAATTAGGCCACCCTGGAGAAACAATATTTACATATCTAATCAAATATAACTAATATGTTTATATCTCGAAGTCGTTATGATTGAATTTCAATCTAATCGTTATATCCTTCAATCCGATTTCCAATAATATCTGATGTTGCAGGAAGATGTGGAGTCGATGGAGGACCTTGGAGTGAATTCATACAGATTTTCCATATCTTGGTCTAGAGTCCTCCCCCGTAAGCTCTTTATACAGCATTTTTTCTTCTCCATATTTTCTTAGAAACTCGCTCTACATACATGGTCATTTCGATATTATCTTGAGATTTTATAACCAATGAATTCTGTGGACATCAGAAGGAAGATATGGTGAGACAAACCCCGATGGTATTGATTTCTATAACAACCTCATTGATGCCCTTTTGCAGAAAGGTATAGTCTGCAATCCCCTTGTTTTTTTATGCTGTCTGCGTAAAAATTGCTGCACTCAGAATTCACCACCTACAATTGACATTTTTTCCCCTTTTAATAAGGTATCGAGCCATTCGTTACCCTGAATCACTATGAACATCCTCAAGTTCTCGAAGATCGCTACGGCTCTTGGCTGAGTTCCGAAATACAGTAAGCCTCTTACCACACTATCTCTCACGGAGATAATGCTGCAGTGTCTATATCATCGGAATCTATATATCAAGTAAATCTATATATCTACTTTTCTCGTGTATGTAATTTTGTTGCAGGCTAGATTTCGCACACTTTGCAGAGGTCTGCTTTGAAGCGTTTGGCGACAGAGTAAAGTATTGGACGACGATTAATGAGCCAAATATGTTCACATACTATGCTTATTTCGAGGGTACATACCCTCCGGGCCATTGTTCTTATCCGGTAGGCAATTGCTCCACCGGAGACTCGTTCATGGAACCCTACATTGCCACTCATAACGTAGTGTTGTCTCATGCGGCTGCAGTCGAAATATACAGAAATAAATATCAGGTGTGTTTTCTTCGCACTTGTTCTAATTGTTATGCACTAAATGTTTCTCTTGAAGGCAGCACAGAGTTCAAGGAAAACTGTCAATTCCATTACAATTGACACAATGTTAATAACGATGTTGATTTTATTTGTTCCTTTTTCTTACACGAGTTAGGCAAAACAAGGAGGTATGATAGGGATTGTAATATCTGCGCCGTATTACGAGCCCCTCACCAACACTCCGGCTGACAAACTGGCGGCTGAACGGGCTTTAGCTTTCCAGATTGCATGGTCTGTGAACCAAACTATGATTATACTGACTATAGCTAATGCACACGTTTTCTCTAATTTTTCCTTATTTCACTCATAATTTACTTCGAATAATTACCTGGATAATACAGGTTCCTTGACCCCATCATGTATGGTGATTACCCTCCTGAGATGCATCAGATTATTGGCGCAAGACTGCCTGTATTTTCAGCAGAAGAAAGGAAGAAGCTGTCGAATAAATTGGATTTTATTGGAATAAACCAATACACAGCTGCTTATGCTAAGGACTGTATGTTCTCTCCATGCACCTCTGCTTATTCTCTCGGCGAATCAATGGTTTATGTCACCGGAGAAAAAGACGGGACTCTTATCGGAGACACGGTAAGATAAATTAATAGAGTAAAGAGTGTGATCCTGTTTTCTGCTTAAGAATTCGGCCTCTTGTCTCTCGCTCATACGATTAAGACTCGGAAATATTTCCTTAGTGATCAACAAGAATTGTTTCCTGGTAAAATAGACTATGGACTTGGTATGTGAAGGGTCAAAAAGAAAGAAAGAAAGATGTTTAGTTTGCTCAAGTATATTGAATCTTTCACATCCTTTTCCTAAACAGACTGCAGTGTCCTATTTCTACGTTGTTCCAAGTGCGTTGGAGATGGCTGTGATGTACGTCAAGGAAAGATACAACAACACCCCTATGTTCATCACGGAAAATGGTGCGTTGTTGACTTACAGATTCTTGAGTTTGGGATTATCATGATAATTCCTGAGATTATCCTGATAACACTTCTCCAGTTTCCATGATTTTTTTTTGTTCTGTCCCCGTCGTTGAACCCAATATCAACTCATTTTCTTGCATATGACGTGATTTAGGATATGCTCAATCAAATGCTCCCATTGCCGATTCACTTAACGACACGAAAAGGGTTGAGTACTTCAAGAGCTACCTGTCGGCTCTAGTCAATGCAATGAGGTAACGTAATTTAGTTCAGGATTCCTATCCAGTTTGACACCATCTGGTGTTTAGTTACCTCTGTTTTTAGCTTAATATGTGTCGTAACTTTGCTGTATTTAACTTGTCTTTGTGTCTGTACATCCAGAAAAGGAGCCGACGTGCGAGGATACTTCATATGGTCCCTAATGGACAACTTCGAATGGCTGGATGGCTACACGATCCGTTTCGGGCTCTACCACGTCGACTTCGACACGCTGAAGAGGACGCCGAGGCAATCGGCCAAGTGGTACAAGAATTTCCTCGCGGATTCGAATTCGACAACAGAGTCAAAGCGACACAAGTATCGGCGCAACATGTTCATGCCGCTCTGAAGAGGAAGCCTTCTTTATCAGTTCTAAGTACACCTGATTCACTTCACTAACAAGCCGAAATATCCAACACATACAAAAAATTCAAGGGTCCAAGTTCATCCATCTTAGCTAGGAGAGGATGCAATGATTCTATTATTATAATTATTATAGCCATTATTTGTTTAATTTCGTGTAGATGGGTAATCAGAATTTGCTAATAGCTCTATTGATATTCTGATTCTTTGTATTATGCTTAAATTCATGGGTTGAACTCAAATATCCTAGGAGCTCTCTCCTCCCAATCTAATTCTAGATTTGAGAGTTTGAACTATTATGATCTAATTTTAAATTTGTGGGACATTCTCTCCCGTTCTAAATCTGAGAGTATAATGAATATGCTTTTGAGAATTCAATGCTTCTATGTTCTATTCATGTATAAGTTCTCTATTTCCAACTTCAATGTTGATCATAGAAACCCCAATGTTTTGTTGAACCACGAGATTTGCTCTCCCAAATGTTAGATCCATGTTCGTTTCTCCATACTACAATGGTGTAGATAAAGTTAAAATTAGGTGCACATTGCCAATTGACAATACCATAGTTACTAAAGGAGGAATTTTCAAGTTGTGCTCATCATTGACGAAGATACGAGATCTAGTGATCGATCGCCAATTAATTTGCTTGATACCTAGATTTTGGCAACCTTTTTTTTTTTTTGTCCTATTCTAATCATCAACTCACTTTCAAACTTTTGCCACGACTCTTTTTACAAAGCGGAAGTCGAGCCTCACACTAAAACTAAATGTCCTTACAAGATCTAGTGATCAATCGCCAATTATTTTGCTTGACACCTAAATTTTGGTGACCTTTTTTTTTCCTACTCTAACTATCAACTCACTTTCAAATTTTTAACCTACCTCTTTTTACAGAGTGAAAGTCAAACCCCACATTTGAAATTAAACGTTATCACCCCTAGCCCTCTAAGAAGATGGGGAATCGAACTTTCCACCTCTCATTTCCCATATAAGATAGATGACCACTGAGGCAAACTCTAATGGTTAGCGATCCATTTAATTATTCATTAATTACATAGATAATTAGGGATTAATTTTAACTCTAAAACAAAAAAATATTTCATTAAATTGCATAGCACAAAGGTATTAGGAGCATTTGCATTAATAGTAATTATATTTATTTAAAAATTTTAAAAATTCTAAAAATATATTTTTTTTCTTAAAATTTGGAAAAAGCTTTAAAATTTATTTTTAAAGTAGTTTTCCCTTAAAATTTATGAAAATCTTTGCTAAAAAAAATGTTCTCAAAATTAAACAAGCTCTTGGGGCTTTAAAATTAGGTTTGAATGTTCTTATAGACAAATGCTAGGTAATGCCGCAATGAGATCTCATTTTGTTTCTCTGTTTTGGACGATGTCCGATCAAGGCATCCCGGTGATGTTTAGCACGGTGTCGGTTGTTTTGCCATGCCCCCGCTGCCACTCTCACTATGTTTGCACTCGATCGAGGGGGTGTCCTCGGCTAGTTGTGAGGAGGTCAATCAAGGATGGCAACTTAAGCCAAGGCATCGCAGCCGAGGTGGCTGGTGTTCCCCAATCAACGGCCACTGTCGTGACACTTCGTGGAAGCCACGGATCTTGCGATTTAGGGGTGTCCCTGAATGCCCCGTTGCAGCCGTCATCGGAGTGTCATCGGCCAAACAAGGGCTGAGAGCTCAACTCGGCTTGGCCGAGGCAATGCCGTGAATCGCCTTTGGCCTGATGGAGAGGAGTGGCATCCATTGCCACGGCTCTCTGTTGTGGCAGTGAAGCTACATAGTAGAGGGAGACAGTGAGCCAGGTAGGCCAGGCCAAATCCGAGTTGAGTCTAGCCGGTCGGGCTTGTTTGTGTCCGGGCCAGCTTGGTTACTCAAGGTTTAAATCTTAATATGGTTGGCAACTTGGGCTTGGTCCAATGGGCCGATCATTGTAGGCTCAACTAGAATTGGGCTCACATGGGAATGTGGGTTTATCTTGCAATCTTGGGCTAGGCTTATTTTATTTTAATTCCTTCTAAATTGGGTTTGATTTTGGGGCTGTACTAGGCCCACGTATCAGGCCCAGTCTGGTTGATGGCCTTGCGATCTAGGTCCTTGTTTTTGAATTAATTTTAAAAAAATTCCGAATAGAATTTTATTTTTTCTAAAATTAGGAAAAACTTAAAATTATTTTTAGAGTAAGTTTCTATTCAAATTTTAAAAAATCCTCAATAAAAAATTGTGCTTAAAATTGAACAAGCTCTTAAAGCTTTACAATAGGACTAGAATGTTCTTAGAAAAAAATGTTAGATCATTGTTTGCACATTTCTATTTCGATTACCACTTGATTGTGTACTTTTAATATGTTGATTGTGGTTTCCCTTTAACCTAGTTAAGATTGCCATTTTCCTTATTTCTTAGCATTAGATTTTCGTTTTTTCTTGCAATTATTTTTTATGCTTCCTTGTTTGTTCATTATATTTTTAATGACTATACATTGATATGATCACCTCGAATTTTAATTGATAGGTTTAAAATCAATCCAAACCATCAGACAAACATCTTCTTGAAATAAACAAGGTTAGGTCAAAATGGCACTAGCTGATTAATTACTATAATCAAATCACTAACTCTACATTCTTTGGTTGCATAGAAAGTAAGGTATATTTCCAATGCCTCACTTGGTTTTAACCAACCATAATAGAATAGTAGTGATTTCTCATTAGAAAGTCCTCATACCATCAATTGAAGTTATAATTGAACACCCTAACTTATCATAAGATATGGGCTTGAGAGAGCTCACGTCTAATCAAGGGTCGTAGACTTATTTTTAAGGCAATATCCCTAAACTTATATCTTTTCCTCTCCAGACAGAAAAGGTAAGTTGCAACAAGTATTTTGGGCTTTACTCTACTTCATTCACTTTATTATGAAGTCTATATGCTTTTAATGCATCCTATTGAGTAATGAATATAGTTTTCTTTAGACAAAAAAAAAAGAAAAAAGAAGCTATTTATAATTTTTTTGTCATATTTTTTCGATCAACTTGTAAGATTAAATGCGGATTATTCTTGGGGTTACCAACTTTTATTTAAATGACTCATCGATTTTTAATTTATTTTTCTAATATACCAACTATTCTATAGAGCAACAATTTTAATGTCTTAGTTAGCACCTCTTATATTTTCTAACTCTTTTAAAGATTATCAACCTAAACTAACAAGACTAACCAACTTTTCTCCCATTAAATTATCACTCATTAATTTTCATTTGAATTACTTGGATATTTATTTTATTTTATTTTTCTAATTTTTGAACTAATCTAATATCTTACGCTCTTACGATGTTGGATGATGAACAAACCTTCCTATGTATGTCTAACCTCACAAAACATTTATAAATGCAATTTGTCTCCACAATTTGGGGGCTTATTTTTATTTTTATTTTTTTGCAGAAGAAATTAAGTATGATAACATGAGTTCAATTAGTAATTAGTGATTTTAAGAATAAATTCGTGTTTCTATTATTTTTTAGTTAACTATAACCTAGAGCCTATCCAATAGAACATGTTCATGAGTTCAATTTATTAACGATTTTTTTTGGAACTTAAAACCTATCTTACATACCCTAAAACCTCAAATCTATCATGTCACGAGTTCTAAAGTCAATTCCAGGTTCTACATAGGTTCCGCCTATATTATTAATTAAATGATTATAATGAATTATTACTTTTAATGACCATCATTTACTACTATAATTTACTGATTTCAACTTATATTTATACACATGAAGAATATGAAATATTAATAAAATAAAAGTCTCAATCATAAAACGGAAGCTCAAATTAGTGGTTCCAAATTACACATTCATCATCAAATAACATGGAACACCGTAGGATTTTATGAAGATATAGATCAAAAAAATATAAAAACTTGTTTCAGATTCCAAGTTCTTATTACCTAGAATCTAGAACCTAACCATCGAAACAAATTCCCCAATTTTTGGGATATGAAGAATACCCTACATACCTTGAAACCTAGAACCAAATAGGTACTCACCGCTTAGGTTATTCGATTGTAGATTCTACCTTAAAACCATGCTCACCTCTAAGTTCAATCCTATTTTTTAGGCATTTGCTAACACAAAATCAACCGAAAATGGACACTAAAACTTAAAATGAAAAAGCTTTCGCTCCATGTCTCCCAAAATATATGCTATTAATAAATATGATTATCGGTGAGACAAAATTAAACCCTATAAAATTTGTCTCAACGTACGTTAGAAAAATTTTATTCACAAATTGTCCATCATCTCTGATTGTCAAACTTGTTAGGATTAGGCGCACAAATACAAAGAAATAGAGAATCAAGGCAAGAAAGAGAAATTGAGATACAAGGTTTATCTCAATTTAGTATTAAACTAGAGCTATATCCAATAGAAGATTTCACTTTAATTAAAACATCTCACCTCTCTATTACAATACTTAATTACAAGAGAAATATATTATATATAGACCCTAGGTCACTCAATAACTATTTAAGAATTCAAGCTTAAATTACCAATAAAATATGAGTTTAAATTATAAAAGTCCTCTAACGGCTGAAGGGTGCCATCAAGTGTGATCCCCACCAGAGCAGCACCCCAATTTGCTCATCAAGGAGCATGACCTTGTGCCATCCTATCGATAAGAAGTGTAAATTTTACCACAACAAAACTAACATGCATATGCAAAAAGTGCTGGAGAGAGTGCATAAGTTATTTTTCCAGCAAATTATTGAGGAATAATTTAAAAACACATCGCACCTTTCTTATCACGCCCACTATTTGTTTTTCTGCTAGCAGCCACCATTAAGGTTGACACCCGTCAGTTCAATGTGTATGCAATGCAATTCGATAGTCAAACGACAAGAGCTAAGGTAATCTGAAGAAAAACAAATGGAAGCCGCAGTTTGCGGAAGGGAAAACGATATGCTACGTACTAAGAAAGTGTACCATATCAACAAAACCACGCGTGACACCCAAATTCATCGCCGAATTCAATACAGTCATCCATGAGAAAATCTACAAAAGCACCCTAACTTTGGACTCTACTCTCGAAGATATAGGAAGTCTTCAAAGTTGCTTTGCCAAATGCTTTCCCTTAAGGAATTATTAAAGTTGCTTTGCGAATTTCTCCCAAACCCACACGTATTGACTAGGAATGAAATGGCAGGTGGGATCGAACCCTACTTAATCGTCGAGCGTTGTTGTGATTAAGCATGCTTTCTTTCTTCACCGTTCCCAATGTGAAAAGATGTCTATCCCACCACCTGCTTTCCCACAGACATAAAGCTGAAATAATGCTTTCAATCACGATCCGCTCATCTAGAAAAAGAAGAAAGATGAATTTAAAAAAAAAAAAGATTTAAAATATATAAATTTTCAAGTATGAATCTTCTCCAGTAAGATATCTTCACCTACAAAGATGCTTATTTCATTTGCCAATTATAAAGGAAAAAATAAAGTAAGAAAAGGAATGCTTGCTTTATTCAACGCCGGGCCAAGGCTCGTGATGGCGATTGATCTTGGACAGAGTTATGAATTTACAACTGGACGAGGATATGCTTGTGCCTCGGCGATGTCTTCTTTCATTTTCAGAAGGGGACAGTGGAAAACAAGGGCGTCATTGTTTGTAAATTGGTCTCTAATTGAATGCATAATTGACAAGATATATACTTTCAGGAATTAATGCTTAAATATAGTCTAAAGGGCATGTTTCTTTTTTCTAGCTAATCAGATTCTAAAGGAAATCTTTTGCTTTATTGTCGGTTGAGATAGATGAGCCGGAAAATCTACAAACTTTGAATTTGTTGGACATGAAAGATTGATTTGCAGCACCCAACTATGGGCGGCTGTGTTGATACTAGAGTCTCTCTTTTATCACTAAGGTCGATAGTTCGAATTCATGTATTGCTAATATGTTGTAAGTAGGGGGTCATGGTGTTAGGGTTCCGTTCTAGTCTCCTCCGAGTTATAGGCGTCGGTCCTAAGGTGTCATTGGGCACTAGCGGGCCTTGTGACCTGGCAAGGGGGCTCGGGCGGATTTCTCGGTTACAAAAAAAAAATTGATTTGCAGCATGCTGCATATACTAAATTGCAATATCATAAGTTAGGCCATGTTTTTCTTCAACCTAAAGTTCCTCCTCCTTCTTTAGCAAAAAAAATAGGCACATATGAAAACTCTGACCAGACGGATAATACGCCCTCCCACTCATGGCCTAAACCTTCGTCACCTGGTCACCACCACCACTTTCAATCTCTCCCGAATGCAGAATCAAGCTCCATAAAGTCAGTGACAGAGGTGGCGCTGGTGGTGCCAGTGCTAGTGGTGGTGCTGGTGGTGCAGTTGCTGTTACGTGTTACCCTATCCAGTGGAGGCATCAATGGTTGGAAGAATTTTTCCTTATTTTTCAAAACAATCAACTATATGACGAGGAAAACTTTGATAATGTTAGCTGCATTAAAAATCTTTATTAAATTCCAACCAAAAAAATATTTATTTAAAATAGCTCATGAAATGGTATGACAAATTGTAACTAAGTTTAATTCTAGTACAATCATATATAGATAATTTTTTTTTAAAGATTTTCTAGTAAATATTTAAGTTTTTCAAGTAAATATGTGTGTAAGGACCTATTTGGTAACTAAACAATTCTTTGCTATCTTTATTCTTTTGTTCCAGGGAACAAAAGAAGAACATAAATTGGTTTAATAATGTCAACTCTTGGGAATAGATTTGGAATAGAATTAAGAAGTTGAAAAAAGTTACTTCTTTATTCCCGAAAACAATCCTAAAATCAAGGCATTTCCCTTAGTTGGTCGCCGCACTTGGCGATGGCCAGCAATTGACCAGAGAAAAGGTCCAATGAGGCTCCTCCGATGCTAGTGAGGTTGCCGGCTAGAGGAGGAGGAAGAAGAGAAGGAAAAAATAAAATAAAATCTCATAATTATAAAAAGTTAAAAGAAATTCTATATCACAAAAAAAAAAAAAAAAATTTAAAAGTCGCACCAAACACATTCTTATTTTTTCTTTTTCGAGAATATAAATTTTGTACAATTACTAAACGCGTTCAAATACTAAGAACCTCGTTTAAGGAACAAAATTATAAATAAATAAAAAAACTATTTGTGAATAGATATTATTCCCAAGTACAGAATAGTTACCAAAAATACTCGATAACATCAAAAGAGAAATCCCTATTTTCTCTTTGTTTTTTCATGTAAGCATGTGCTCAAGATGACATCAAAAGAGAATTCACCATTTCCTCATAATTTCTTCCCTATCTTTTGGCTATCCTGTTGAGCAGATAATCCACCATGGTGGGGACCAATGCCTCAGATCATGGGGACACAAAACCCGGATCTCTACAAGCAAACGAGGCAGTGATTGAGGATATATTGCATGCCTAGTGATTCTTTTACTATGGTTTCTTTATTTTAAATTCAATGTCTGTCAATCACGAGCCCAAACAAAGTGTTGTTATCCAAAAGGCTCGTCAAGTCAAACAAGAGAGATTTCTTTCCATATAAGCTGCCGGGAAAGAAAAGGCCAATATATTCTGTCCTCTTTTTCATCCATCACTTTTTTTTTTTTTTTTTTTTTTATCAATCTTTTCAGATTCTTTTTACATGATCCCTGTGAAAATTAATAAAGGTGAATGCTTCTTTTCTGGTCTCTGCTGTAAAAAGAAATTAAAGGCAGTTCTTATGGGTCATCAATCATGATACCTGGCAAAGGCTCTATTGGATAGATCCTTAACTTCTCTTTAACATATGAAAATACTTCATAATTTTGAGAATTTGTGACTATGTACGCTAAACTCGTTGTATACAAGAAAAAAGGAAGGATTTGGTTCAATTCAAACGACTCAATCTATTATCTCAAGACTATGACATGTCACCTATGTTCATGGAACGTACCTAAATCTTCAAGGATAGATATAACCGAATCGGCCACTGTAAATCAAGAGGATCTTAACAAAACAAAATGCCATTCAAAAGGAACAATAAATACCTATTTGCATTTTCACTCAAGGCGATGGTTAATATTATTTCTAGAAAACGATTTGGTGTCACATGTTGTTAGGAGTTGCTTGTGTAGGCTAATTACATTGACATCACCATCGAAAGGAACAATAAATGTTACATCATTTATTATCTTGTTAGATCTTACAAACAGCGTCAAAGTAATTTCATACGTACAAAAGAGGTCGTTTTAATTTGTTGATAATATAGTAGCTGTCATATCTAGTTTTCTACTGTAAACACAATACACGTGATCTATCTGTAAAAAGGGGTTATGAAGAACCCCTTTATATTTCATTTTTAACCCAAGTTTTATGTTATACTAAGTACAAATACATAAATTTTAGGAGTAAAATATAACCTATAAACTAGCAGGAAGAACACTAGCAATAGTTTAAAATCCTGTACCGACTCCACAACTTATATAGGCATCAACTCTAATTTATTCTTCCAAAAAAAAAAAAACTACCTTATTCGTTTTCTTAATTGAAAATTTGAGAAGGGTGGAGTGCACTTTGCCAGCAATAAGACTGGAAAGTCTTTACATGTGCTATCTCATTTTTCTTAAGGCTGATTCTTTACCCCCACCTTTGGCAAAGATCTCTCCCTATTATATTCTAATAACTACTGCATTTTGATGGAGACGAGAATATTGATAAATATGGAGAGAGGGAGAGGGAGAGAGAAAGGTGGGGGGAGGGGCCACTCCATTGTTTGATGCTAGCCTGCTATATACGATACCACCTAGAAGTCACCAAACGAACGTGGACTTGACCAGTTTTACTCTCTTCAAAGGCAAACACATCCTTGTCTCGCCGCTCTTCTTGGTCCCTCAAATAGTAATATCACTGGTTCATGGACATTGATACTCTTGAGGGTTTCTTGGGGTTGGTTCATTGGTTTCTCACCATTCATGGCTGAATGGCATTCAAGAAGATCATCACCACAAGCATTGCTTGTGTTTCTTGGGCTTCTCTTGATCCTTCCAATCTTGGCTTGCCCGGCAGATCTACCCGAAATATCCTTACCATCATCTCTGACGCACAGGCCACTCGTCTCTTCTGCTTCTTCTCTTGAAACCATGGAATTGCACCGAAAACTTGCAGAAGCTGCTGTCACTACTGCTTCAACAACAACAGCAACTGCTACTACCACGAGTCACACGCGGAGTAGGGAATTTGAAGCTGCGGCTCACGAAGTCCCAAGCGGTCCAAATCCGGAATCAAATAAGTAAGTGATGAATGATAATGAGATTATTATCACCTGTTTCATTGTGATCAGATGTATCTACCAAGGTTTTCTGCTCCAATTTTCAACTATGTATATATGTTGAAGGATAGACCCAAAACATAAAAAGGTACTCCTATTTAAGGTTGTCCTTATCTGTTCTTAATAACTTATGGGTGTGGATATTCATGGTGATATGGTATATCGAGATGATTTTGGGTGATGAATGCCAATGGTTTGGCACAGAATGTGCAATTCTCTTTGCCTGTTCTTTGCCTTCTTGTTTTGCAACATTCTCAATTTTTGAAACCATGATCACGGAGATGCAAGTAGTAAAGGAAGACTGGCAGTGTCTGCTGAACAATGAAAAAGATGTCAGATCTGTCACACGTGATGCAGAGTTCCATGTGAAGACGCTAAAAGTCATGGCAATGATTCAGTAATCATAAGACCCCCCCTGCAAAATTGTTTCCACAGGCGGGTCTAAATGAATGTCATGTTTGTTTTGAAGATATTTTTTGGAGCCCTTGCCCTCATTTTTCGTATTACATGGATTTGTATTTGATTTTTTTTTTCTTGGAAGATAAGGAGTAAATTAGGTTTGAGACTGATGGAATTATATTACAAAGTTGTTCATCGAACCTGATAATAGCTCATAATTTAGACATTCATCAGCTAAAGAGGGGCTTCAAAGTTCTAAAGTATTTACCTTTTTCTTCTGAAGTTGCAGCATCTTTCTCGGCAAATTTCTTTCATTAATCTAATTTTCCGGAGAAATTACGGTTCAGAATTTTCAAGGTATTCCATAGGCCTAAGCAAAAAACTATGGTTGGAATGTGTTAGTATGCATATTGGTGACATAGATTAATAGTAAGCATGCATTGTCACATGGGTTTGTGAATGCAAGACGGGAAATCAATACATAATTATAAAAATGGATTTATTTATCAATAAAATATTATTCGTGAAATGAGAATTTATATTAAAAAGTACGTTTTTTTTTTTTGCTAGAATTCAGTACGTTCTTTTTTTGCTAGAATTCAGACATTTATCAGATTGGTAACAAATATTAAAAAAGTACAAGTCATTTATTTAAAAATAAGATTTACTATTAGCTTTTTAATTTTGTTTTGATTTTATATTAGAAGAGTTTCCTCAATTTTTGCAATCATAAGCCCTAAAGTAGTTATTGTTCATAATAAGTTGCACTTTAAAGTTCTTGATTTATTCAATTTCAGTATAAATTGGTATTTATAACTTTCGAAAACAAAAAAATAAAATAAAAATAAGACTGCATAAGTATCATATAAGTTTTTTTCAATAATATATGTCTTTTGAGTCCTTGTAATCTTTTTTTAATGTACTTTCATTTATTTTACTTCAAAATAGTATATTCATTGGCTAAATTATTTGACATAATTAGTATATACTCAATATCTTCTCTCTTATCCACTTTTAATATAAATTCAAATTTAAAGGTACTTGTAAATAAACTTACTCTATTTAATTATTAGTTAAAAAATTTATGTTTGGCCAGAAAATGTACACTTTCCTGAATTGAATGGGGAACTAAGAAAAAGGATAATATAAAAAGAACCTTATTTCCCTCAATTTTTGAATTTTTGATTTCATTTTAAATATGTGTTAATCGGATTCGAGAAATAGGTAATATGGCTACATAGGTTATAAATAACTTATGGCTAGAGTAAGAGATATTCTTTAGAGTCTTTATTATTAATTTTGTAGACTCTTTACATTGACCATAAATCTATTCACTCAGTAATATAATTCGAACTTAAAATAACAGAAAAGATTCAAGTAATTATAGCATTGCAATGATTTTTTTTTTTTATGTGCAGCTTTATACATCATTGGTTGAAAGAGTGGATGGTTATAATTCTCAAATCAAAATTGGATAAGACCACTTGTTAAAATTTTCTTTGCACTGGCGCTGTTTGCTGTAACTTTTTCGTAAGATTCTTTGCAACGTGTGTCAATTTATTAATATCATACATTTTCAATTTTTTTTAATATTGGATCTTTAAATTGGTGAACTTTAAGATTAAATTTTTTTCGGATTATAAAAAAAAAGCTATACGTCATACTATTAATAACTTATTTATACTGCTCATGTAATAAAGTGTATTTTTCATCTTGTGTTAGTTTCAAATCAAATGGACAACTGTATTATAAAATTTACTGATTACCTTCTGATATCTATATCATTGACGTAATTAGATGTAATACTCATTGACGAGTACTTTGAATTGGATAAATAATTCCTCTGTTATAGCTACATTTTAAAGAACCTACAATATTTGAATATGTGCTTTAGCTTCATCATTTTTTTTTTCTAAAATTTTGAATCAATTAACAAGAGATAAAAGTAGGATTAAAAATTGCATGTCAAAATTTATTGGCGGAATGTGTGCTCACACGGTGAATTTATTAGGACTGTCAAATGAGTGGGCCGGATAAAAAATTATCCAATCCAATTCAACCTATTAAATCCATTTTAACGAATTTAGCGACTCATAATTGATCCACATCATTAAAACACATAAATATTTAAAAACAAGAACTCTTATGTCATGAGTCTAGTGTAGGAGATAAATTTTTTACCATTTTTATAAGGTTCCAAATAAAATTTTCTACTTCTTGTGACTTTTTCTTTATTGCAAATCTTTTCAATTTCACAATGCAGTATTTGACATCTCTTAAAATTAATAAGTCAATAAATATTGACGAGTAAAATTATATACTAATTTTCATGATTTTCTAAAGTTTGCAATATCATAAATTTTTTACTATTTTTCAATTTTGAAAAAAGAAGAAGATCATAAGTAGAAGATAAAACTAGAAAATAGATTACCCAACTCGAACCTAAAGACAAGTGGAGAGAGATTACAAGAGGGTTGGGGTTTGGACCCATTTAAAACCCACAATTTGATGGATTTTATTCTTCAAACCCTTATCAACCTATTTAGCAAAATTTAGCTGATCCATATATAAGTACAATCCATCATACATGGTTCAATAAATGGGTTTTTAACCCATTTTGACACCTTCAGAATTTATGCAAATCTCTATGTCAATTGGCAATCACATGTGCCAAACAGCGAGCACGGAGACAAACTTCTCTCGGAGCTATCCTTAATAACATAAGATAGATAATAATGACACATAAATAGATAGATATAGATATAGAGAATGCCATGCTGATTGATGGAGAACAAGAGGATATTTATTTTTCGATGTGAATTCTGTTCCTCAGTTCAGAGCCTGCAGAACAGAGCCACTGCCCAAGTTCACAGAAACATGCATTTGTCCATTTGTTTGTTGTATGAGATCTCATCTAACAAAACACCAGATTTACACTTCAGAACACACAGCAGTGCAGCACCTCATCTGCTGTCAATTTGATTGATGGCTTTCATCAGGCAGACGGCGTTCACCGGCTTTCGCATGTGGAAATCCATCCCGGCCTTGAATATCTTCTCCACTTCGGAGGCTGAGGAATGAGCCGTCAATGCTATGATCGGTGTGCGGATGCCACAATGCTTTTCCTCCTCTCTAATCAGTCTTGCTGCTTCATAACCATCCATTATCGGCATCTAGATAGAAACAGAAACAACCAGAAACACAAAAACAAAAGTGCAGCTTCAGCTTTACATTGACTTCAAGATCTCAAGTCAACAGTGAAAATTCCTGATCCGATGATCCTAGTTTCCGATGGTTTGATCGTGTTCGACTTAACCATCGGGGTAAAAACTTTGTAAGAAATAATAGGATCTGGTAGTAAATGTGAACGTCTTACCTGGCAGTCCATCAATATATAATCATAAGGACGAACATCATAAGCTCCTCGTTGCCTCTGCTCACTAAGCCCCCTGCGAAACGATTCGACAGCTTCTTGCCCGTTTTCACAGAGATGGATGGTCGCACCAAGATTTGAAAGATGAGCTACAGCCAGCTTTCGCATTACATTGCCGTCATCGGCAACCAGCACTTTCTTTCCACTCAAAGGCTTCTCATTGCTAGTGTTTCCAGGTTCTTGCGCTGCAAGTTTAGTCACTTCCGCCTGCTTAATCAATCTCTCCTCCGCCTGCTCACTCGACGTTCTTAATACAGAACCCCCAAACTCCGGAAGAAGCCTTATCGCTTGAAACAGACGGGTCCCGTGAAAGGGCTTCGACATGACAATGTCACGGGGATCTAACTTGCCGTCTGTAATGGCCCTTTGGTCGATATTCCTCATCGTCGGCTTGTCCAACCACACGACCTTATAACAATCACTCGGCATAAATTGTCTAAATTCAGCCACGGCCTTACATAGCTCTCCAAATGACCTGGAGCTTGCGTCGATTATGAGTAGCACGAAGCCCGCTTCGATTTTGCGACTATTCCTCTTGTAGTGGACAGGGAGGATTTGGTCTGCTCCATCCGGGGAACTTAGAGGCACGGCCCTGGCTTTGCCATTGGACTTGTCACTGGAAACGCTCCTCAAACTCATGTCCGATTTTCCTGAGGAGCTATGGTGCGAGAGGTTGACCTTTGTTCGCACCTTCTTGAGAATTATACGAAGATCCTCCCACTGGCTCGCTATGAGTACTTTTATTCCAAGTCTTTCCATGAAACTCTGACAAATTCTCCTCCGCTCTTCACTCTGGATCAGTAGCACAACACGAGAACCTTCTGATCTGGGACTAAGGGCTTGTCGAGAGCTACGAAAGCTCGGGGCAGGATTAGGAGTGTGGACACTTAACCCAAGACTGCATGCCATGCTGTAACCTCTGGGCCCAAGGTCTCTGTCTGATGATTTCTCGGCGCTGGCTTCACATGGAGTGAGAAAAACATTGAACCTGAAGCATGTCCCTCTCTCGCCAATGTCCTTATCCGCTATCTCTATGTCTCCACCCATGAGGCGAACCTGGTATAGATGTTAGTCAGCAGAGGAGAGAGATTCCTCAATTCTATCAAAAATGATAACGTGTTTCCTTTATCTAATCAAACCACTTGATCTAAAGCAGAGAGACTGAGTAAAGGAAGTTACTTTCTCTTTTTTTTTTTTTTTTTGGTCGGTCTAAAAGGAAGTTACTTTCAAAGAGCAGCATCTGGGACGGTAAAAGCAATAGATACAGAGAAGGGGGACATACCAGAGACTGAACAATGCCGAGGCCCAAACCGGTGCCTCCTTGTCCTTGAGCCGTTTCTTTCACCTGGATATAGTTTTCAAAGACCGACTTCCACTTCTCTTTGGGAATTCCTTTGCCCGTATCATTTACCTCGAATACAAATTCTGCAGAAGCAGGATTTTGCCGGACTTCACTCACTGCTTCATCGTCATTCTCATCTTTCTCAGAGAACAAGCATGATAAGCATGTCAGCCAGCTATTCCGAGCAGAAGCCTGTATTGAATTTTCGAAGCTGGGTTTTTGAAGCCATGCTTGAACAGATATATGACCAATGTCCGTGAATTTAACGGCATTGTTTAACAAATTAGACAGGATCTGTTTGAGCTTTCCTCGATCGCCTTTAACAAGTGAATGCTTGAGGACAGAGCCATCGCTTGGGTCTAGGATCATGTCTACGCCTTTTCTCATGGCCACTGGGTGATATAGATCAACCACGTCTTCGAGAAGTTGAGCCAAATCGAATTCTTCTTCTTCCAGTTGCATTTTCCCAGCCTCGATTTTACTCATATCGAGAATGGAATTTAACAAAGCTGCAAAACAGAAATGTATGAACTTTAACTCCGTTAATTAAAACTTACCTCATGACAAATTCATCAATTTTCTCAAGGGATTTACTAAAATCTATGAACTAGCATATTACCCAACAGGTCCTTCGCACAAGCCTCCATCTGCTTCAGATTTTTCGCTAGCTCAGAGCCTGGGGAAACTTCATCGTAACTTATCTCTATAAGGCCAGTAATTCCAGCTAGAGAAGTGCGAATGTCATGGTTCGCTTGAGCAAATGCGTTGCTCTTGCTCATACTCTTACGCTCAGCTTGCCAAGTTGCCTCCATTTGCTTTATAAGTGTGGCACGCATGTGCATCTCTCTTCTCAAAGCCCTCGTAACCAAGAATACAAAACTCAAAGTGGTGATGACCTCCATGCTCAGCAATGCTACAAGAAGTGACAATAATGTGTGCTTCTGGTGAGCAAAACCAATCAATGGTTGGTCAGGGACGACCAATACGTACACCTGATATGCAAGAACAGAATTCTATTATTGCTGCAACTTATATTTACTTAAGAAAATATATGAAAATGTCAACTCTGAAACTTTTTAAATAGGTGAACAGGAACCAACTAGTGCTTACAGATTGCTTTCCCAATATATTGACTGGTGCACAGTGGAGCGTATACTTCATTTTCTGATAATTCATTGTGGATATTCCTGATTTGGCGTTGCCAAATTTGCAGGAAAATTTACTGATATGACCTGCTCTGACACCATCTCTAGCCATTTCCTGAACTGAAACAGAATCATCAGAAATAAATATACGGGTGTTTGGAAGGCCCTGTAGAAGTACTTCCCCATCTTCACCAACCAAGTACAAGCTGCTTCCCCCTAAGTTTATGTCTGAGAAAAAGTCCGTTACTTGCTTGACAAGAATCCCAACAGAGACTACTCCTCTTGCATTGACACTCGCAGCATTAAGAAATACACGGTCCTGCGCGTGGTTCCATCCAATGTCTAATGAGGCGACCCCATTCATGCTATTCAAGGCTTCTCGGAACCAAGAAGAACTAACAAGAGATCGAGGACGAGATGTGGTTGCATCTCCATGGAGCTTTCCTGTATTAGGGTTTACCGGCTGTTTATACCAAATGTAGTTTGCGTCAGGCGAACTTGAATTGGCATAGAGGGAAGAGTTTGCATACAGCACGAAGACTTGGTTGCGATCGATATAGTAGGAGAAGAAGAGTCCGTCTACTCCAGCATAAGAAATCTGAGTAACGTGCGGAACCACCAATAATGCTTGAAACATTAACGGAGCCACCTGTGAAATTTACAAGCTCAATTACTTGTTTAATTGTTGTATGCTAAGGTGGGACATATCACATTTCACGGACCATTGAGAATGAGCTTGTACCTTAGTTTCGATGTCCACAAACGAAAAATTTGTGTCGCTTAGAGATGAATGCAGAACTGGGGCTAAAGCTGTAGCTGTCAAGTTCATCGAGTGTAAGATTTTTGCTGTGTGCTCGACTTCTGATTTCATTTGGGAACTGAAGCTCTCAGATTGCAATTTTAAGTCATCCTCAACATGCCTCATCATACTTATCCAGCTCGGGAAGATTAAACAAGGAAGAATCAGATCCACGATCACCTGCATTAGGAATTCGAGATTTCACCAAAGTGAAAGTCGTGAAAGGGAAAGGGGAAAAGGTTCATAAAAGCGCGATTTTGACAATAAAAAAAATTTAACTCTTTTACATCGAGATCATGGAAACTGCACTGCGAGGATCCTTGGCATGTTATATGACATGTTCAATCTTAGAATACTATTTTAGGACATGCTATTATTAGTCTCTAAAAAGCATAAGATGACAAATTTAAAGCAAGTTTCCAGGAATCACCAGAATAACGAAGTAGTAATCGAGCCGCAACACTGAAGCTGAGCTGAGTTTCATCGGATCTTCATGCTATGACAAGCAAAATTGCTGCATGGCTGTTCAGAGAGCAGAAAAAATAAACAAACAAGACATGCTTTGGATACATGCTTGTTTTATTTAAGGCATAAAATCAGAATAAATTACTTCCTATCTAAATCTTACCTAATTTCTCAGAATAATGACACCATATTGTATGTTTTCAGCAGAACAGCTGTCTAGATCGTGTCTTTTTACTTCTGTTTCCTATTTAGCGTTCTTTGAGGATTTTTTCAGGTTAGGAATCTAGGACATGACATTGAAATTTTGTCTCTCGCATAAAATATTAGGTTAAGTTTTATAAACTGAAGTATATATATATATATATAGGAAGTTTCATCACTGTACCATATCAAGCATCTGTTAAGCATAGTGATATATTTCCCAACAAGAGTAAATATCTAGTAGCACCCACTTAAATATATATCCACAGTTTGCTTAGTGAGGTGAAGGATATGAAATAGTCAGCTTACATTAGAACTAAAAGAATGGTTTAACACAAACAGTTATCCCGACAAATGAAACTCGATAATCCCTCAACTTATGGCTCACTATTCTCCAAAACATCGTATTAAAATTATAATTGGCAAAACCAATTTCAAGGAAAATCACCGTTGCTGGTAAGTAAAGAACTTAAACCCCGAAAGTTCAAGCTTCCAACCGTAAGAAGTGTATTAGAACCGAGGATAAATTACATTCCTGCGAGGGATTACACAAGAAGCATACATGTAGATGTAGTAAAAACTCATGAGGAATCTCCCAGTCTAACCTACTTAGCAGAATTCGCAGGGACTAGCTTTAGGAATTCAACCAAAAGGAATGCCCCACTTATTTCACCGTTGTTTTAAAATTAAAACAGTGTATGCTCACACTGGGTTATCAGATTCTCTCTAATACTATTAGCCTATTCCAAGACTTTCTTGATGCAGAAGAAACCCAAATTGCTTAAGATCGACGCAGTGGAAGCCGAATGAAGTACACTGTTAACATGTGGAGTCGAATTATGTAGACCCCTACTCCATTCTCGCTCAATGCTCGTGACGTATTTTAAAAAAAGAAAAATAAAAAGAAAAGAAAGCCTTTAGGTTAACATGCAGTCTGATTCATTGAATATATGGTGAGATACATGGTGTGAAATAGCCATGTAACTTTTATTGACTTGTACATTGTTGAATCCATGACTCCGAAAGGAATATATATAAAGATCTTCTATATATGCTACTCGATATATTCAGTTGTATATATACACATGGTTAATTGCTTCCTTGTCAAGTTATTCTTTTAAAGGTACTTTAAACGGACATCGAATTGAGGGTATGGATTGCATGAAGTATATCATTATCTACTTAATATTAGTCAATACTTTATTCTATATCAACTACTCGTTATACTTCAGCAGAATAACAACAAACAAGTAGCACCAATCTTCTGAAAATTCTACTATGGTTATATTTACATTGGATTATGGCAGAAAAATATACATTATACTTTTGCAAAGAAGTTTTGAAACAATGCGTGTGCATTTGGACCCAATATAATTGCACCTTATGAAAACTGCAGATCGACTAGGTTTATAAACAATTTATAGTATGTCGGGACTGAGTTTTTATAAGATAGAAGGTTTTGTCTTGGGACCAAGATTTGACATGATTTTATTACAAATTAGCAGCCAAAATGATAAAAATCAACCTTAAACAAACATAAAATGGTTGATTGTTCAAATGCATTAGGTTTCTCGAACTCCGTTCAGGGTACAAGATCTTTGAACTTTGTACTTCCATATGAACACAAGAATGGATGTCCTAAGAAGGAAAATTAATCAATAAAGAATAAAACTACATCCTAGTTCTCTTAATTACTCGATAATCCAGGGATATTCATGCAGCTAAAGAGCTAATATTAATCGCAAGAAGGTAGTGGTCCAAAAAGAAAACGTCGTCACAAGAAGATAACCGGAATGCATTGATCAGAGTTTTCATGAGGAAATTGCATTTTAGGGTTTTATCGCAAGAAGATAACCGCAATGCATTTGGTCAGAGTTTTCATGAACAAATTTCCTTTAAGGGTTTGCTTAAAGACACGTTGAATAAGATTCTTGTACCTTTCAAGCTTCATGAGGAAGTCATAGCTAGTCAGATAATCAAATTTCACAATCTATCATGTCATAGTAGTCAAATAATCAAATCTTAGAATCTATCACGTTGGCGATGGTTTTTGATATGTGCCCTAGGTAAGATTCAGGCGTATTCTTGTTCTATCTTGTTTTGTGTTCAATATTTTTCCAGATTCCTGGAGAGACTAGAATAGGTATTTGTCACCAATGCCATCTCCAAGTTATTTTCTTCCCCAAAATCTAAAAAAGAGTACTCTTCAAAACAATTAACCTCATAAACCTGCAAGAATCAGAACGCAACCCAAAACAAGAACCAAAATAAAAAACTGCTTTCACAAAGTATGATCTTTAATACCCTTTTCAGATTCTTGCTTATAGATGTCTAAATCTCCTGCTCCTGCATGATCCAAAGAGAAAAGGCAAACAGATTAGTAATAATTACAACCAAAAAGAAATAGAGATGCAGAGAAATGGAGGAGCTGTGGAAGAAAGTGTAGACTCACTCCCTCTGTCTCTTGCTTTCAGCAGTGCAATTCCTTGGCCCTAGAGAAACCTTTTAGTTTGTGAGAAGGCATGGAACTCCCGCTTTCCTGCAATGCTTTTTGGTAAACGCAATTAACAGCATTAAATCCTCAAGAAAAAGTTCAGATTGTGTTTAGCAGTAGTAATTAAAGAGGAAAATAAAAGACAAATTAGCAATACCGGGGGCCAGTCACGATACAAGTTTGGTGAAGAGAATAGCGAGTCGAACGTTATGAGCGTCATAGATCATTTGCAGCTCGGTGAAGAAAACTAGCGAGGCAAACGTGATGAGCACCGTATATACATCAGCTGGATGTACGATCTATTATCCAAGAGGCAATGTCTACAAACTTTCTATCTTTCAATCGATCGGTTGGGTGGGGTAGCAGCAATCTTTGGTTCAAGATTTTAGATTAAGGGGAGCTAAATTTTGAAATATTTTCTAATCTTCAATCGGCTGATGTTAACATCCACAGATTCGAAGCTGACTAGTTGGTAATTAATGAGTAATGCCAAGTATACTTGCTAAGTCATCAATGACGACAAATTACTTGCCGATAATGACGTCTCTACCTAGATATCTTGTCTCTCAAAACCTAATACATCGGAGCAGTAGACATAACAGTACCAATCTAGAATTACGAAAGGATTACCAGCTAATTGTTTGATCCCGGAGATCCAGCATCAAACAAATGCTATGTGGATCAGGTAGCATCTACATCCATTAAAAATTCGCAACATCAATATTCGCCCTAGTTAATAGTATTAGATGTTCTATAGAGATTTAATTAAATGATTGAGGCTATTTTGAAGAGACGATAAGTTTATTGAAAGCGCCATTCAGCGCTTTCTTTTCTGAGTTAAACTCCATATGCAAGTGCTATCTAAATTCAAACTAATCAAGAAGTTCCATAGAAGTTGATAGATAGTCGAGTATAAGATTAACACAAAAATCATTGCCGACGGGCGACGACGATTCATAAACTGGTAGGTTTTGATAAACTTTTTAAACCGATTCGATCATACATAGTTTAGGAAATGCATATATAAAAGTGAAACAGAAGAATCTTGACACAAATTAACTTAGCTTTTATAGAGTATTTTGAGTGTCGAATATATCGAATATGGAGAGATCTTCTGAATACTCCAGACCGAAGAAATGCTACGTTTAGAAAATAATTGAGTCAGGCCGATTCTCAATCTGATTCGATCACCAAACAGTGGGCTAATGGACAACTTTATTAGTTCTTCTTTGACAAGAAAGTCCAAGGTTGTAATCGATTTGTTTCCTTTTAAGTGCCGTCTGAGAATCTTAGATACGGAGTTTAAGGAAAAATATCCGGACGAGCCCGGTGCGTAATTCGAAGCTTTGTGTCTAATTAAGAAACCAAGAAATTTCTGGCATTTGCTTAACTTGTCGAATTAATTTGGATTCGCTCAAAGATTTGTTGACGAATGCATTTGTTTTTTGTCATCCAAAAAGAGTTCTGCATTAATTTGTATTAATAAATCGTTTACGCTCAGTTTGGTGACTAACTCGAAAATCATGACATGTCGCCCAATTGAAATGGGCAAGGAGTACTCTCCCAGCATACAATACCTTTGCACAAAAATAAAGATTTGATTTTCGTGAGTAATTTGATCAGTTGTACGATACCTTTGTTATTTTTATTTTATTTATTTTCATTTTTACTCATTAAATTTAGGAGTAGATTCATTCACATCATATCTCAAATGACAAGAAAAAAAGGTGTTATTGTTATACAGTCACTCTTTATTCTATAATCGAAAAATAGATTTGATACGGTTAAAAAAAAAATTACTAAGAATCCTGTTGTTGGATTGAATTCTAACAAATCCTTCCGTGAATTTGTAAGAAAACTCTTTATTTTTTATTTATTAAATAAAATAAAATTTTGAATTCGATTCTAATTTGAAGACAAGAATAGAATAGATTGTCATACGTATATTTATATATTTCATGTAGAAAGATAAAAATGAATAAGTCTCATTTATTTGATTATCCATTCCTTACACTTATTATTTATATATATATATATATATATATATATAGTCACTTCGACACACTCAATATAATTATATACGGATTATAATTATTCTAAGATATCTTTCTAACAATAACAGATACAAATAATGACCATGTGACCTTCCACTTGTCCTCCAACGTTCACTCGCACGATCACACAAGATAATAAGGGTGCGCATGATAAAATTTCTACTTCTCTATTTTTTTGTTTTCTGGAACAAGTTTAGAATATAAATCTGTTTGATAACGCAATTTGATTTTTCTCTAGAACAGATTCCTATTCTAGAAATAGATTTGAAGAAGAAATCGGAAACTAAAATTTTTAGGTTTGTGCATGATAAAATTTCTAAAATAGAAATTGATTTCTCAATTTTATTTAGCACAAATTTCTGAAGCAAAGAAATCCGTTTGATAACAACTCAAAATTTCTATTTTTGAAAGTAAACCGTTTGATAACAGAATAAAATTTATATTTCTAAGAATAAAAATTAGATAGATAACAACATAGGAAATTCTCAAATATAAAATAATAGTCGAAATAATACTAATACATTATAAAAATTGAAAATACAATTTCATGAAATGTTCAGCATATTATTATCCATTGCCATTTTATTGGCAATGGTTTTCCAAAGCGTATTTATTTGGTTTCCTTCCTCGGTCAATTAAATGTTTGCAAGCTCATCATGTGTAGGTTCAGCCAAGTACATCGAATCTCTATATAGAGAAAAGTTCTTATCCATCTTGTCTTGATCACGGATGTAATTATGGATGGCACAACATGCAATTATGATATGTGCTTACTTTCAAATTGCAAATGAGGGCACGTGTCTCAAAATGAAAAAACAATTTTGCAATGTCCCAAATGATCTTTCAATGACATTCCTTAAAGAAGAATGCCTATAGTTGAACAATTTTTTTTCAGTTGTTGGTCATGTCGCTCTACCCCTATACTCATTTAAATGATATCAGTCACCTCTAAAATGAGTTAAAAATCACGGAGTTGCTGCATAGCCAGAATCCATGATATATCATTTGCCTACAACAATGTATTCATACATTGGTTATAATTTGTAAATATAAATATGATCATAAAGAAAATTACTCCTTAAAGAACAAACAAATACTTAGTGGCAGTCGAGGAAATTCCAAGTGAGGAGTCTCCAGTGCTGCTACACAAGCACTCAACAATCGTTGGCAGAGCCTTCCCAACTAGAATATACAAAAGTAAATTTCATATCAAATGAACAAATGCACATCACATTCTGAGTGGTGGTGCATTTCCTACCTCTAAATAGGATTTGCTTCGACATAGGTATAGAAGCATGAATGTGGGTGTCATCGATATTATCAAAGACTAGTATTATACAAGATTATCAACAAAATATAATTGATGGTGTAAAGGAATATATGAAAATTCTACCTTGAAGTAACGTTTATGCTTAGAATCCATAAGAATCTCTTGTGGGACAACATCAGAGGAATGTGGTATGATAACTTCTTTTGTCAATTTGAGAACAAAAATTCTATTTTTGAGAGATAGAGAAAAAAATTAATTTATGTTTCTATTTGAAACAGAGAAGCTACAATTTCTAGCTTTTGATTTCTCCTTCAAATCAATTTTGGAATATAAATCTATTTTAGAAATAGAGAAATCAAATTGCGTTATCAAACGGATTTATGTTCCAAACCTGTTCCAGGGAACAGAGAAATAGAGAAATCAAGAAACAGAAATTTTATCATGCGCAACCTTAACTTCTCAATTTCTATTAAATAATTTCTGAAATAGAAATTTCTCAATTTTCAGTTAAAAATCAATTTCTATTCCAGAAATTTTGTCATATGCACCATAATTATATGGAAATGAATTCAATTTTGCTAGAAATTTTGTCATATGCACCATAATTATATTATTAAAAACTAGTATTATACAAGATTATCAACAAAATAAAATTCTACAATTTCTAGCTTTTGATTTCTCCTTCAAATCAACTTTTTCCTGTTGCGTACAGTTTGTCTCTCATGCTAATTGCTTTTGATTGGTAGACAAAGAAACTTATAATAAAAAAATTTAAATCAATGAAATTTATTGATAATCGATGAGAGTCATATTGCGACTTCGAGATATTGAAAAAGGAAAAATATGGAATATACATTGTTCTTGGAAATTTTTGTAGAAATGCCTGAAGGTTATTACACTCTTTTTTGGGTGGGACATTAAACTCGAGTGAACCCTTTCTTTTGATGTAAAAGTGCTCCCTTTATCTCTCCTCCCTTATCTGATCCAATTAATCCATTATATTGTACTAAAAGTGAATTTTACGCATTAAATGAATTCAATTTTGCTAAAAGGAGTATTTTCTTTTTTCAAAATTAGAATTTAAGAGTTGCGAAGAAAAACTAATAGTTGTGAGGATTTCTTGATAAAAAGTAGGAAAATTGACTGTACGAGAATAAAAAATGCTTTCATTGAAAAATTTCAGATAACTTTTTTATTAGAAACTCTCGTGATAAACGTGAGTAAAATTGACATTATAAAAAAAAAAAAATCATAGAATCTTTGTTAGTAATATATAAGACATATAAGTAGTAAATTCAACTCCGTGAAATTGAAAAAGTAATTATGTCCATAAATTCCCGTAAAATTGACTCTATTATGCATGTGATGTGATACAAAAAATAATAAATATATCGATGTGTCTATAGAATAATACAAATAGCAAATTGAGTTTGTCCCTTACAATATAATACACCATAAAGAGTGAAATTACTTCTATTCCATCCAATATAAGGTCTAGTTAATTGACTACAGTTAATGGCAAGTTAAGAACTCCAATCTCAAACTCAAAATTTTAATAAAACTTCTTGGAAAGCTCATCCCTCACTTAATCAGCACAATCCAGATAATTATCAAGATATCTTACTTTCCCAATTTGATCTCGATATAATTATCAGATATGTAATTCATAAGACCCTCATTTTTCCAACTTTTACAACAGCTTAAATTCATATTCTCATGATGGAGTAAGGGTGCATTTGGATGAGCATTTAGGGAAAGCCTTTGGAGGAATGCAAAGGGCTTTAATTACAAGGGCTTTTTTTTTCCAAATGCAAATAATGTTTGGCAAAGTGTGATTGAAAAGTACATTTTGATTTAAATACTGTTTGGAAAAAAAAATACATCTACAAAGAACTTTAGTTATATTTTCAAAGGGCATTACTTGATCAGATTCATCCCTTTTTTCCAATTTCCAAAACAAGAGCCATAAGAGAGAAACAAATCATCTGAAATCTTCGGATGCCTTCCATTAGAGGTCTTTTTGAGTTCTAACCCTTTGTCCCTTACCCCCACCCCACCCCAATGGCCTTCACTGGCTTAATCACGTCGCCGAAGGCAAAGGAGAAGGAAATGGAATTTGTTAACGAGGACTTTTAGAGCACTCGTAACGTTAAAATTAGAGATTCTTAGCTCTTTTAAGCCCGTAATTTTCTCATATTACATGTAGCCGATACTCGGAAAGATGATGTCCCTGTTAAAGTACACTCAACTAGTGTGCTTAGAGCACTTACAACTTGCTCTACCTGAACAAACGAACGAGTAAAATCACAATGGAGTGAACATGTTTTGTAGCATTTAGAATCCTTTTGAAATGGTTGAAGACTTTACTTATGCATTGATCGGACGAGTGCAGCTTAATGGAAGAGCACACGAGAGGAGACAGATTTTTTATCAACAGAAGAACAGTGCTGATTTACATGAAATTCAAACCTTCATATTACGTGCATTTATATATAATCTGATAAGATGAAACATTTAAATTAGCTCGCGGACTTTCTTGGCAGATATAGCGAATTACACATACGCAACGAGATGATAAGGACTGTTCGGCAAGCAACTGACTTCATTGAAGAATTTTCTCTTCATACGACACTTAATTAAGAAAACGAAAGCAAATTCGATGTGAAAAAAAGAAAAAAGAAAAAAAGAAACCGAAATGTCCCGTGCGCCATCGCATGCTGCCACCTTCATGTTATACCGTGTAAAGCTCATGGACGCAGTTTTTTGCGGCCTCCGCCTGCTCCAAATCCGGCACCCTCGCCGGCTCCGGCTCCGGCTCCAGCTCCACCATCACCACCTAGACCACCCCCTCCGCCAAAGCCACCACCTGCTCCTCCGCCTGCTCCTCCACCAACGCCTCCTCCAGCACCTCCACCGGCACCCCCGCCACCACCAAGTCCACCTCCACCGCCCGCACCACCGCCAAGACCTCCACCACCTCCAGCACCGCCGCCGAAGCCGCCTCCTGCGCCACCGCCGGCACCTCCCCCTATGCCTCCGCCACCACCGCCACCGAAGCCACCGCCTCCTCCAGCACCTCCTCCGAGCCCTCCTCCTCCACCCACTCCACCACCGTAACCACCTCCGGCTCCAGCACCTCCACCAGCCCCACCTCCAAGACCCCCACCACCTCCTAACCCGCCGCCACCACCACCTCCTAGACCACCCCCGCCGCCAAGGCCCCCTCCAGCACCCCCGCCGGCCCCACCTCCAAGTCCACCTCCACCCCCTAAGCCCCCACCGCCGCCATATCCTCCTCCAAGACCGCCTCCACCCAACCCCCCGTGCCCAAAACCTTTCTTGTAAATCCCATGCCCTAAACCCGGGTGGGGAAAGAAGTGCTTCTCGTCAGAGACGCCATCTGCGTCTCCGACGGCGGCACCAACTAGCAACGCACAAAAGAGTGCAACCCCGGCACAACGCGAAACTACCCTCATCGTCGCTCAAGCCCGCAGAGAGATCAAAGGAAGCTCAGAAGCTCAGAAGCTCACTGCGCATGCCGGCATCGAGCTATGGGGCAAAGCTTAATATAGCCAGAGACTCCACGTCGTTCCGCTGCGTTGCGAGCTCTTAAAGGAGATGGCCCCACGACGCCCCAACTGTCACGCTGTTTCAAGTTAATGAGCCTCATCTGCCCATTGGCCATCGAATTCATTCCTCATCCAACTGTCTGCTTCACTTGCCCACCACAAAAAATACGGAAGCGTCCCTCGTCAGTTAATGCAGTCGAGTTAGGGTTTTGACTTGTGGGGGGCGGGCTTCTCGCTTCCTATCCAGAAACGAGTCAACTTAATTTCTTGATTTCCGCTTTCGTGAGTTGGCATGGCCGCGGATCTCTCGACCACTGATCGAGATTTGACGGGAGGAAGGCATTTTGCTTTTGGCAACGTGATCTCATTCAATGGTGCAGCTTCTAAATGCCCATTTATGGATCGACCAAACCGTGTACCGTCCACCATAAACTCTCTCTCTCTCTCTCTCTCTCTCTGCTTCGCAATAGGAAAAAGATCGAATTCCCGTGTGCCATCTACCTAGGTGGGATGAAAAATGAAAAACTTTGCCTTGTAATTGAAAGGAAGTGGGATGTTTACGCGTCAGAGTATGATGGCTTTCATCTTGGAATTTATTTCGAAAGTTGAAAAAATGACTAGGAACGCATTAAGTGTGTGATCAATTGCATCGTGGTTAGACCAAAGAGATCAGCCATATGAAGAAACACATACAAAATCCAACTTGTAAAGAAAAAATCCGCGTGTCCTTGCACTTACTTTGATGTACTTAATGAGAAATAGCGATGAACTTTTTCATAGAAATGAAAGATCATATTGGCTAAGTGGCACAGCCTCGTTACTAAAATTTGTGTGTATGGAAACTTTTGGATTGACCATGTTCCAACTGCACTTCCGAATTGAATTTTCAGCTACATATGGTCAATTGGGGGAATAGAGGTTTAGAGTACTTCCCTAAACAATTAAATGAATAACTAAATGAGGAAAAAGACGCACATGGCATTCACCAACTCAAAACTCTCAAACAACTCAGTAACATTTTTTTCTTATTCACCAAAAGAAAAATAGGAAAGTTTAAAATAACAAAACATGTAATTGAAATATCAGGATACCTTCTAGTATCACTATACATGAAAATCACGTATTCCATTTGTGTGATTACAGCAAGAATATGCTCTTTCCTTTTTACTCTAGACCTGTCAAAACAAATCATAAACTCATTTCTTAATTCATGTGGGGTTAAATGAGTTATATATGGCTTATTTATATTGAAAAAATGAGTTTAGACGTAATATAAGTGTTAAATGGGTCATAAATGAGTTTATAATACTTAGGCCCAACCCATTTTTATAGCGCTCTCTTCATTTTCTCTTGCTTTCACTTGATCTCGCACTGCTCCGCATTTTGACCTCAATTGGGAATTGAATTTTCGTAAGTTAGGTTAAATGTGATTTAGCAATATAGGTTAGGTCAAGTATGGATCAGGTGGTGTATAGTTCACTAAATTTGCATTATGTGGAAATTGGTCAAAACAAATTAAATGGGTCTGGACTATTTATAACCCAATCCCACCCATTTGATGAGTCTACTAGTCTACAGATTAAATGGGTTTGGACCATTTATAACCCAATCCCACCCATTTGATGAGTCTACTAGTCTACTTGAGAGAGAGAAATCGTCGACCGTGGGACTTCAAGGCAACCGCTCTTCTAATATCGGTCCCCCCATATAGTCTTCAAAAAAATGGACCAAAATAGAGGTCTAGCCGACAGCCTGGACCTACTTTATTTCCAAAATAACCTTGGATCCATACAAAACTTCCTCAGAAGCCAAATCTCATTAACTTTCACAATAAATAAATAAATCCTCTGAAATAATAATTTCTTGCAACACGTCCAAATTCGCCAAAACAATATAAGTACACATGAGATGCAAAACCTTTCAGACAGAAAATGCCTGGCATGATAATAATCATTTCTATGAGTCGCATTATGTCTAACAAGCATAATTGTTCTTCCATTCTTGCTTCATTCAACTTTTTGAGTGGAAGAACTCCACTCATCATTTTCATTTTGCCAAACCATGATTTCATTTTTCAAACTTATCTCGAAAGATTCAAATTCTTCTCCAAATCAACGTTCTCTCGTCTTTAAGGATTCATTTTCAGTTTTTTAATACTTGTCTTCATTTGTCAAAGCATACATCGCCTTTTTCAAAGCACAATTTTCTTATACTCAACAACAACATCATCAAGAGAACTTTACAATTGATAGCATAGCAAAAAAAGTTTGAATCATATTTTAGCCGTGCCAATTGGATCATAAACTTTTTCTTTTTCGATTGAGTTTTGAAACTTTTGCATTTGTATCAATTTAGTTTATCCAGCCAATTTAAATCAGAAATCACAAACATGGATGTTGGCTGACTTACATAGTGCGACCAAGGCTAATGTAGACAATAAATAAATAAATGAAAATTTTGAAAAAAATAGAAATATTATTTATTGTTGTCCACCTCTTCCTCTTCAAGTTGACTATTGAGTCACGAGGCGTTCTAATTAGCTACCTCTTCGTGACTTGAATGGTCAGGTTGGCTTTCGCTTTCACTCTAATGTGGCAAGGGCTTTCTTCTTTTGATCGGGCTTCGGACACTCGTGTCTCTAGTGGACCTAGCTTATTGCATTCATAGCATTTTACGTTCTTACTCCAATTTGAATTATTCATTTATATAAATTATGCATCATATATCATAAATTTTTCTCTATAAATTTACCGGATCTCAACCTCATCGGTAGACTCATAAAATATCACACAATTAAGAGCTAGATAGCTTCGAGCGAACCCACATCAATTAGTTTGCTTTTCACCTGTAGGCTTGTTTCCCGACACTAATGAAAAATGCAGGTACTTGTCAAATTCAAAATAAATAAATATTTAAAAAATGACGAAAAACATCTTGATTTTAGATATATTGTAATTTAATATTAGGAACTCATGACCTATGTGAAGCACCGACACGAACACGCGACACGCGACACGACACACCGATACGTCATTTCTTAAAAATAGAGAATTTCGACACATTCCGACATGTTATATATTAAATATATTTTTATATATAAATACATAAATAAATAATAATAAAAATAGCCTAGAGGAAAGAAACATTGTTTATCATTCATAATTTAAATAATATCATTCATAATTTTAATTTGTTACAATAATACATAAAACTTAGAGGAAAGAAACATTGTTTAAAGAAAAATGCTGAAATGATATTTTTAAATTTATTTATTTATCATATATAGCATTTTTTTTATTACTTCTTTTATAGTAAAAGACTTTTTTTTTAAATTAAAACAATTCTAAAAAAAAACTGAAAAAAAAAAAATTGACCCGTGCATGTATATTTATAGCATTTTTATTACTTCTTTTGTGTATATTTATATTTTGACCCCACAAGTATTAGAAATTTTTAAAATTGACCCGTGCGTATCGGAATCACATGTCAGAATTCTAGACTCGCGTGTCGGAACGTGTCGGAGAGAGTTGACCACATGTCGGATTTTTCGACACTCGTTGACCGCGTGTCGGAGCGTGTCGGGACGTGTCGGACACGACACAAATATTTCCGGAGAGTGTCCGTGCTACATAGCTCATGATAGGAGGGACAAGAGCTTGACATATAGAGCTTGATCAATTTATTTTTTTTCAATTTAGTAAGAGCCCAGCCCAGATATGTTATCTGTTTGAGGACTTGCCTATTATATATCCTTTCGATTAGTCATCTAGATTTTATAGGGGGGGCTCAATATATGCACAAGCCCACATGAAAATATCGTAAGCCCAACTCACGAAAGCCCATTTCTTTTACATCCGTCTCTTTCCACATTCGGTACCATCGGTTCGGTTGAGTCGCCGACTTAGGAATCGCGGGGGGTGTCCGCCTGAGAAGAAAGTCAATTTTTAATCTTTGTTGGTGTGCCAATTTCGAAGCCTAAGATTTGCATACCATCAACGTGTCGGTTTCTATGTGGTCTGTATATGATATTTTCTCCCTAAGGTATAGCCTAAATGCAAAAGCATCCCTAGATCGGTTGCTGACCTTTTCGTTGTCTTCCATATAGAAAGTTAGAAGCCACCCCACACTCGACAACGACTTGATACAAACCAACCCAATTTCGGAACCTAATAAAGCCTCTTGGTATGAATTCTCCGCCGTAATATCTTCTTTGAAAAGGGAGACTCTATGTAAGGTGTTTGACCGCTATCTCACAGCTACACTTTACAGCTGTAACGGCTCATAACCTCTTTTAGGAAACGATGCCACCCAACCGCCAAAAAAAATTTATCAAAAAAATCATAAATCTATTATATTTATATTTATTCAATCCTTAATATTTTAATTTAGTCGATTTAGTTCTAAACTTATTGGCAATTTATCAATGTAATCAATCCGGTCGGCTTTAGCCAAAAATTGCTAACGTTGACATCATTTGTCTTACATGACATACCGTCATGGACAATTTTACAATTTATTTTCTTTTCCTTTATTTCGGCTTGTGACAGCCCACCACTTTGAAGGGCTACAAGCCCTTGTAGGCCATCGGTGAGGGCAATCCTCATTGGCAAAGATTCCTCACCCGAGCAAGGCCAGTCTATGGCGATCACCTAAGACTAGCCACCAACAAAATGGAAAGAACCAAACAAAAAAGAAAAAAAAAAAAATTGTCCACGTCACACTACATTGGCGATGAGCGCTAATTGGATTGCCACATTGGCATTTTTCATTTAAGATTGATTGAAGGGCTACATTGACAAATCATCAAAAAGTTTAAAATTAAATTGATATAATAGAAAAGTTTATAATTAAATTAACACAAGTGCAATATATTTAGGACATTTTTTGTAATTTTTCTCTTAGCTTCATGGTAATATATCTCGTAAAGTATAGCATTGAACACCCATATCACAACACAGCAAAAGCCTAGGTATAACAAAACTCAGAATCACTTGTTAAATCACATCTTATTGTGCAATGGTTTGTTAATCGTCTCTATGCTGAGATGGGAAAGTATACATCACTGTCAAAATGCATAAAAATTGTTACAGCGAATTAGCCATACGTAGTTTATTTGCACTCGACGCATACCAAATATGATTTCATGAATAATTGTAGACCCTATTACTTAACAAAATCAATTTCGTATATCGATCTTAGGATACGTTCATTAAGAGTAAAAAAATTTCAAGAAAATATTTTACGACTTTTCACCTATTTGGGCACCTGAAAATGAATTGGCCAATAGGAAATATTTTTCATTGACCAAAATTGGCATGCTACGATTTTGAAAAATGAATTCCCCTCCCATGAAAAGGAAAATCATTTTCCCTAAAGAGACACCATCGCGGTGCATTAGTACGCACATCTCTCTCTACTACGTCCCTCTCAATTTCATGCTCACAAGCAAAGAAGGAAAAACCAATCACTTTCCTTAAAAATGAAATTCAAGTAAATACATTTCCTTCGACATAAAGTTTTTCATGAAAGAAACATGTCCTTAAGTTGCATTTAGTAGTCCGAATTTGAGTCCTTCTATACGGTGTTTCCTCCAGACTAAATAAATCCAAATATATTGAGATAAAATGTTTCATAAGTGTTTCGCCATAACTTAATCAACGATGAAACATCTTTTCCGGAAGTCGTTGTCAACTTTTGATGAGAGCATATGAGTTCTATGGCGACTCTGGATAGAAAATATCTAGGTGGACAAAAAATAACGGCAAACTTTTATTTTGAACTTTGAACCAAATTGTACATACAAACCATGCCCGAATTCAATCAACAACAGGGCTTGGAAATACAACCATTTCTACAACGATACACGTGCACGAAATGTGTCGGAATTTAATCAACGACAAAGCTCGAGAACGTGCAAAGATGTAATGCCATAATTTAATCAACAACACGGTACCCTGGAATTGAATTGACCACGAAACATCAGGATAAAGATACATATCGAAATTTAATTGACAACACCAATCAAAAAGCTATAACTAAGGAAAAATAAAGTGCGGAAAATTGAAGGTAATAAAATATTACATTTTGGTTGTCGAGAGGGCCTCTTCTAATTGATAGAACTTGGCATTTCTAGACATTCTATCATGACAATATGAGAGCAGTTTTCATGTTGAATTGTAGTTGGACACTTTCAAAAATAATGGTCCCATATTCCCACACTATCAACTCCCTTCAAAATAGCAGCATTATTTCTAAGGAGTTGTTTATTTCCAACATTGTCAATTCCCTTCAAAATGGCAACCCTATCTCCAAATACCTGTTAATTTCCTACATTGTCAATTCCCTTCAAAATAGCAACCTCAATCTCCATTTTCACCTAACTATTCTCCACCATCCCTTTAATGGATTTACACCTACCTAAGCCTCAAATGAAATTCTTTGAAAATATGATATGCTCCTTAGTTAACACACTGTCAATAACTTTGGTAAAAGAATCTATCATCATTTGCCACTAGTTGACATGTGCTAACACTTTCATCTAAGTCATCAACTGCATGTAATATCAACCAATCTTTAATCCATTCAATTGGTTTCCTCCATGATGACCAGACATGTTTGGATAGTATATTATTCATTCTTTTCCTTTTCTTCACTAATTTTGATGTTGCATATGAAGTTGCTAAATCCACTTTTGTTATTTTCAAACAATTATCGCATATCAATAATAGTTTAAAATTAGACATTTTTGGGTGTCAACAATAAGAAATCTCATACGGGAGTTAGGTAAACCCAAATTAGATTTAAAAAAATTAAACATAACTTAACAAACCCTATTATTTTCCAACCATGGAGTGACGCATTTGGATATTGCTTCGCCAACAACCACAACCATAACCGATCATCATCACTTCCGACTACCAAGCGATTGTCGTCATTTCCGACCACCGCCAATTGTCACCACTAGCTCATCAATAGTGTTTTGTCAACTAAGGGTGTAAAAGAGTCTGAAAATGACACTATTGCTTCCTATCATGGGGTTGATTTGCCAGATTGGGTTGTGTCAAGAAGCCACAATTGATGATTACAATGGGTATGGTGTGCGAATATCAGTTGGAGTGTTTTCCATGGCCTATACAAGACAAGTGACCAAGAGAACCAAGCATCGTCGCAATGGTTGAATGGTTGAGAAAGTTTGGGTGGATAATCTAATTGTTTTTATCCAAAGCATGTTAACTGTTGCATAAGTGCGTAATCATGAATATAACAACTTATTCCGCAACTATGGTGAAAATTTCCTAATTCTTTTTAAAACATCATCTACTTTAACCCTCTACTATATGTCACCTAATTCACTCAATTCATCACATCCGAAATAGCCATTTAAAGGGACCAAAACCCAACATGCTTCACCCGGATCGTAGAGAGAAAGTTCCAAAGCTCCAAAGTTCCTAGAGAAAGAGGCTCTTAAAAGAAAGGAGCATTTTTATTGTTGAAATGCTTGGATGGATACAAATGAGGGCATGGCACATCTTCTTATACTAGAGGCCTTCTGATTACATCCATTGATTGGCATTTGGCGGATGAGATCGTACTGCCAAACCTACCAACTATCAACACTAATGACAAGAGAATTCTAAATGTGGCTCAATTACTGTATCCCCCATCCTTGAGACGTTTTGAAAGAAGTTTTGTTGGGAATCCTAACGATCACAGTAGGTCCTTTGCGGAAATACACGACCTTTAGCTTCAGAAATCTCTTGGTCGTGACACACACACATACTTTTCGGCCGGCCGTCTCTCTCTTGTTGTGGATCAAAGTGTTTCTCTGCCTCTCTCTATCAAAGCAGCTAGAGACATTTTCAAGAATTTTCAATCTTATCATAAGTTGCATTAAATATTTAATGGGATTTTCTACGATTTGGAGGACATTTAAAGGATTTCTAATCCATCATTTATCTTATTATGTCTCAATTTGAATTGTATTGATCCAATACAACATAATTAATAATGCAAATAATTCTTAGACTTTGACTTAATATACAACCTCATTCTTAAATTTTCAATTTATGCAATGTGATTCCTGAATTTCGATCTAACACGTAATATTATCTTTGAAACTTTAATTTATTCTATGTAATCTTTGAATTATTGATAAATGTTTAAAGTCGTCAATTCTTTCGTGTCATTTTCACTTAGTTTGAGGATGAAATTGGATATTTAGTATTTACCAATAATTCTGAGATCCTATTAAATAAATAGAAAAGTTTAGTGATGAATAATATTAAATAAATTAAAAGTCCAAAAACGGTATCATTACGCTGGACCAACGTTTTCAGGGCCATTTACGTCATTTCGCCAGGTGTATTACAGCACATGGCTTTTCCCCTAACCACGACGGTTTCGCGTTTCGCCCCTTCTGCCTTGCCGCTCATCATTCCACGTCGGACGATCCAACGGCGCTCCTCCCTCCTTCCCTCTGCGTCAAAACACCCGACCCAATCCAAGTCTCCCGAGTCTCCTCCGAAACCCCCGGCCGAACCTCCCGCTCCGGACCCGAGCCTCCGCCCCCCCTATAAAAACCGGAAAAGAAAGAAAGCCGGGCCTTCTCCTCTACCCGACGGAAGTGAAGCTCTCTCACTCTTCTCACAAAAATACTCAGCAGAATTTCCAGAATCCCGAAGAACGGCGAGCGATAATGCGCCGCTGCTGATCGCGCGATTACGCGCTGGAAATCGTCTCCGAATTCGGATCGATCGCCGAGGTTTCCGCCGGTCTTGTTGTCGAGCGGCAGGGGGGGATCGGGATCGGCGGCCGCCGCGGGGTTCTTTAGGTCTCGGTACGGGGCCGGAGGGGAGCTCGGATTCGGGGCGCGGCGCCGGCGGGATGGGGAATTCGCGATGGTGAATCGCAATTCCGGTTCGGGCCGTGGCCGATCGCCGCATTGCATGCGCTGAGACTGCTCCGCCCCTCGCCCCTCGCCCCGCGCGCGCTGAGACTGTTCGGTCGGCTGGTTTTTTGGAGGTCGAGCTGGTTCTTCGGCCGTCCGGGGAGGTGCAATGGCGCAGAATCAGAGCAACTGGGAGGCGGATAAGATGTGCGTGTTTGCTGCATTCGCCTTGGGATTTTCCTGGTTTTGTTTTGGCTGAGAATTGTGTGGCTTAAGGAGTTTCCGTTTTTTTTTCTGTTATTGTTGTTCTCGGGCTGTGTGGTTTGTGCAGGCTCGACGTTTACATCTATGACTACTTGATGAAGAAGAAGCTGCACAACACGGCGAAGTCATTCATGACTGAAGGGAAGGTGTCGCCGGATCCCGTTGGTAAGACAGAATTTATGATGCCAAAGTTTGGTTTTTTTTTTTTTTTTTTTTTAAATTTATTTTTAATTTAGCAATGCTGAACCCTGTTCTGCTTTTAGATAGTCATAATCTGAGCCTAAATGAAGTAGGACTTGGGCCTGAGGCCGTGCTTAGGTGCATGGTTGGGTAACTCGAAAGGGAACTCAAATGTCATCAGATTGCAAGTTATTCTCGGAACTTCATGATGGTTTCCACGTTGGGTTGTCGTTCAGAATCGCTCACCATTAATTAAACGTTTTTATTTTTCCAATGAGTAAACTGAACGCTGTCTCGCTTAAGTAAATCATTCATTTGAGCTAAATGTTTACTTGAGTGTTTAGTCAGCAGAAATTTATCGGTCAATATTCGTCACTACAAAAAGGATAACGGTAACCCCCATTAACTACTGAATTTCATAGTAATAGGAATAAGTTGTTGTGGGATGAAGTTGGATGGGGGATTTACTTCACGGGCGTACAAAAAGAATTCCAATCCTGATGCAGAGTTCACTCCATGATTTAAAGGATCAGATATTTTCAAATTAAATTTTTTCCTCATAATGCATCGACAAACATTGGAACTAGAACTGTCGAGTCGCAGTCCATTCACCTGAATTTAATGCAACCAACTCAATGAACCTCACCTTTTTTCTTTTCTGATAGATGGCTAAGAGCCCATTATGTCAAAGTTACACATTTTTTTCTCCTGAGGATTGTATTTTGAGCTCGTGAAAAGAATTATGACCTGTGAATTATGCTGGCTAATTCACAATCCTCGCATTTAGTCTTGGTGAATCAGTTGATAGAATTTTTATCTATTAGTTGAATTGGTGTCATTAGTGTTCATTTGACTTGAGCATTCTGGTCAATTCTCCATTCGAGCATTTTGGAATAATTTGTTTTCTGTACATGCAGCCATTGATGCTCCTGGGGGATTTCTTTTTGAGTGGTGGTCAGTCTTTTGGGATATATTTATTGCAAGGACTAACGAGAAACATTCTGAAGCTGCTGCAGCATATATTGAGGTGGCTTCATATTTGTTGGCACTTCATCTAATGTTACCTGGAAGGCTATTTTCCATTATTGTATGATCTTTGTGATTTTATAGGCACAACAAGGTAAAGCAAGAGAGCAGCAGCAGCAGCAGCAGCAGCAGCAGCAGCAACAGCACCTGCAGATGCAACAATTGCATCTTATGCGTCAAGCTCAGCTGCAAAGAAGAGACCCTGCTCAGACTTCACTTGGTCCTGCAAACGCCGTCAACTCTGAAGGAATGTTAGGGCAACCTACTGCCAGTGCACTAGCAGCAAAAATGTATGAGGAGCGCTTAAAACTATCTAATCCGATGGATTCCCAGGTTTCCCAACCACTTCTTGATGCTAGATTGGCCCTCCTGAAGTCAACATCAAGTCATCCTGGGTAAATTTTGATGTCAATTCCATCTAATGGCACACATTTTCTTGATAGTCTTACTCTCTTGTGGACATGGCAACTAATAGCTTGATCCTCCTGTCGCAGTCAATTGGTCCAAGGAAATTCTGGGAGCGTAACGGCAGCACTGCAACAAATCCAGGCAAGAGAACAGACAGTTCATAGCTGCATTACCTAATCCTATAACTTTCCATCCCTTATTTTCGTCACTTAATTTTCATCTGTTCATGGCATGTAGGACATCAAAGGTGAGGTTAACATGACTGGAACTCCGAGGTCATTGCCTATGAACTCTTCAATCTACAGCCAGGGAGTCATGCAGCCAAGACCTGGAATTGGGAATGCAGGTAAATTAAGTTCTTCATTGATAGAGGTCCACACTTCAATCGAGCTGAATGGCTCCAAAGCTTTTTCCCTTCTTGAGCCTTGTAATTGTCCCATAAATTGCCCTCAGCTTACCATTTCACTTGTCTTTCTCTAATACCACAATTAAGTCACGAGACACAGGGATGGTTATCAAATTTATGGACTTGGTTCATGAGCTAAGAATGTGCAATATATCTGTAAAAAGAAAAAAAAAAAACGTTTCTATAGAGCTACCCATTGAGGTTAGAAATGCCAAAATAGTTTTCTACTTAGAGAAATAAAGAAGACGGAATTTTTTTCATCTTGATCTATTTGGTCTGATTGAATGGATTCAATCGACTCCTATTAGATCATTAATAAGTTGCAAGACTTATGTCATTTGGTGTTCCCTAGTCGAAAGATTCAAACCTCATTTGCCATCTACTTGGACCAAGGATTGTTTCATGTAACAGCCAGACTTCTTCAGTCTTGTAGCATTTAGCAAGTTAAACATATAAGAACAATAACTTAGTGTGAAACTCTTCCATTTAGTTAGGCTCTTTCCTGCTACAACTAAGTGGAGGACCCTAACTTTTAAGCAAAGGTCACTTCCCGATTACATTGTGTGTTCTGTTACTATTTTAAAGAAGAAAAAAATCTTTTGTCTTGTTAAGGATTGAACCCTGGAGCAGGCGATTTACCACTGAAAGGATGGCCTTTGACGGTGAGTTGAGTACATTCCTTATCTGGTGAAAGTTTGTGCATTCATATTGTGTTGTCTTAAAATCTTGGTGGGCCAATCTCTTTTCAGGGTATTGAGCAGATTCGACCAGGTTTGGGTGCACAGGTCCAAAAGCCATTTTTACAGAGTGCAAATCAGTTTCAGCTGTTGCCACAGCAACAGCAGCAACAGCTTTTAGCTCAAGTTCAGACGCATGGCAACATCAATAACTCACCTATCTTTGGTGACATGGATCCTCGAGTCTTTAGAGGACTACCCAGGGGAACTTTAAATGCAAAAGAAGGCCAGGTGGTTGCGAATGATGGATCTGTCGGCTCTCCAATGCAATCTACTTCATCAAAGGTAATTTCAGTTTTTAATGCATTGGTGAAGATCTACTATAGTTGTACATACACCAGGCACTTTCTAGTTTTGATTTTGTTGCTGATAGGTTTTTGGTTTCAGTGTTGATCTATTTGCCAGAATGACCCTGAAAGCTTATCGTACGGTTCTAAGAGATAAATTTTGTGACCAAAAGTAAAAATGGAGAAGTCATCATGCTATCACTATGCTTCAATTGTTGACATTCCTGTGAAATAAACTTTTGTTACCAGAAAAATGGAAGAACCTTGATTTTAAGAGTATCTATTTTGCTTCCATCAATTACATTGAAAAGAGAAGGGTTAATGTCATCAATGGTCTGTGCATTTTTGCCCAAAATTTAAAGTCTTTACTTTTGTTTTGTCCAAAAGCACAGCTCTACTTTTCAGAAAGTGTCACGTGTCATCTCTATATCGGTTGAGTGATGGAATTTGTTAAAGTGGAGTTAAATGCCATTAAATATTTGACGTTGTGGATTTTCTTTCTCTTTTTCAAACCCAAGGGGAAAATTTTGTCTTCTTTTTCCTTTTGTTGTTCAAACCAAAGTTGACATGACTCTCTCTCTCTCTCTCTCTCTCTCTCTCTCTCGTGCGCGCGTAATTTTCCTTTCAGCTTCTTTCCTTATGCTTTGTACTCTTCTATCTCATTTCGACGAAGCCAAGTAAAGCCTCCATAGCCACAAACCCACTAAAAGTTACCACGAAAATTCGTGCCCAATTGCTACTTTATTTTGTGTCCTTGAGTGAGCAAGTAGAGGTGATGTCACGGGGAGACACCATCACCCAAATCGGCAAATTAAGGTCTTTGAACCTAAGCCTCTCGAATGAGAAGCCTGGACATGTTTTTGTGCACTCAAGACGCGGCCATGACCAGGAGACTTGAGCTTGAGTGGCCATGGCAGCTACAAACCAGATTTCGAGTTCAAGAGGCCACGGTAGTCACAAGCTCGAGATCAAGCAGCCATGGTCGTGAGTTCAACTTGAGCTCAAACGGCCATGTGCAGGGGCTTGAGATATGGCAATCAAGTGGCCATGGCCATAGCAAGCTTGAAGCTCAAGCATCCATGGCCACAAGCCCCAAATCTCGTGTCCATGGTTGGGAACCTTGAGCTTTCACGGTTGCTAGCACAAGCTCAAAGCGCGAGTAGCCATGGCCATTGCAAGTTCAAATCGAGCAGCTATTGCCAAGAGGTCTAGATATAGTGGAACAACTCCGTCCGATGAAGGCAGGAGCAGGCTGGGGCCAAACATCTCATGCAAGAAGCAGCTCCTAGCAAGCTTATAGGATGGCGAAGGGGTAAGGAGCCGTATGGTCCATACGGGGGAAAATGTCCTAGGAATATGTGTGTGTGAAAAATGGAATTAATTCACGGAGGCTCCTTATGATGTAATGGTAAGCACTACTTTGGAACTCTGAAGTCAAGCTTGCTTAGGCTAGAGCACTATCAAGATAAGTAACCTCTTAACCTCTTGGGAAATTGTTTGCATGTACGCTAAAGGATAAAATGGTGAGGCTTGGTATGGGATGGACCAAAATGGACAATATCTTGCATGTGTCAATCCAGAAATGTCACAATATAGTATTGGAGCGGGACTCCTCTAGTAGGGGTGTGATTCAGTGACGAACCATTTGGAAGTTGTTGGGCTTGTAACTACCTAGTCCAAGTCCAACAAGTGTGGGGAGTGGTTGTTGGTAAGAAGCGGTAGGCTTCTAGGATGGTGAAAGGGGTAAAGAATGAATTGAATCGCACACCGAATAAGGGGAGAGCATGCTTGGAATATGTATGTGAACAATGAAATTAACTCAAGGAGGTGCATTTTGATGTAAGAAGTTTTGCTTCGGAACTCCAAAGTCAAACATACTCAGGCTAGAGTACTACCGAGATGGGTAACCTCTAAGTTAATCCAGGGACGTCACATATGGTTAGCTTCAAATTTGGCCATGGCGGCCATGAGCTTGAGCTTGAATGGCCATGGCCACCGTAGCTTAGAACTTGAGGTTGTGGCCATGGCACCCATGATTCTCTCCCTCCCTCCCTCCCTCCCTCCCTCCCTCTCTCTCTCTCTCTCTCTCTCTCTCTCTCTCTCTCTCTCACACACACACACACACACACACAGTTTTACTTTTTTCTTCTATAAGGTTTTATATTGCCTGATGTGGCGCGCCTATTTGGCACTACATAACAATTTTGAGCAAACCATTACATGACAAGGGTAATCCAGGGTCCATGTCTGCAAAATGGACCGGCAAGAGAAAACGTATGACTAGAGAACTAGCTATGATGCTTTCTGAAAAGTTGAGGAGCGATTTGGATCTTCTGGTAAAAGTATAGGGATCATCAGTTACATTGAACCCAAAATAAAAGGTTCCTCTTTTAACTTCCGGCAAGACAGAAGGTGCCTTCCCCTTGTCCAGATTGACCCTTTTGCATGAAGTTTGAGGCGTCTACTCAAAAGGGCATTTTCAATTTGTTTCTGCCTGATGATATTTTCTCAGATCAGAATAATAGAAGTGCTTGTGGGGAGGCCATCAAGATTAGCTAGTTTATGCTGTTTGTTGACTCAGTTTACTTGCATTGCCAGTATTAAGTACTTTACAACATCACTTTGAGCTTTTTGTCCAAGCCAAATTTCAATACTTTGCAGATGAATATGCCGCAGCAGTCTTCGTCTCAGCAACAGCAGGATCCTTTGCAGTCACAGCAAATGCAACAGGTTTGGCTCCTTCTATTATAGAGATGATTTGTGTCTTTTCCTATTAAGAAAACCTTTAGCTATGTTAGAAAGCGAATTTCAAATTAACTACAAGATGTCTTTCGAGTAACACTCACTGGACCAAAAAATCTTTATTCAAAATATTGACAGTAATTTCAGATAGGATCTTTGTTCTGAATGGCAAAGTGATGACTTTTTCTTTTGATGTAACAGAACAACAGGAAGAGGAAGGGGCTGTCATCTTCTGGACCTGCTAACAGTACAGGCACAGGAACTACTGTTGGAGCCCCCAACTCCCAACCATCTACTCCTTCAACTCATACACCTGGTGATGGAGTTTCCATGGCAAGCAATATGCAACAAGCTGGTAGTATGTCGAAAGGTTTGATGATGTATGGTTCAAATGGATTGGCCGGTCTTACATCTTCTGCAAACCAGCTGGTATTTGTCTCAACTAATGTGATCCTTGTGGCTAAGAAATTAGTTGCTTGTCCTTTCTTATCATCAGTAGCAATGTCATTATTGTCCTCGGTTGCTTGATTTTCCATTTAACAAGTCACTGACTGTATAAATATGCACCTTAGTAATCATACTAATTATAGTGTGCCAACCAGTTGTTTAGTTATGTAGGCGTTCTCTGCTAGTCTATTTTCTTGGAGTGGTGACGCTGGAATGCTAGCATGAGTGGTCATTTCAGGAATAGAAAATCTACCTAGATTCCTATTTAAATGTTGGAAATATCTATGCAAGAATGTCACCAGGAGTGCCCGGTCTCATAGAACAATGATCTTTTGCATTTTTTTCTCTGCCTGCAGCACATGTATCTCTACAAGCCAGTGGTCTGCATTTATTGTTACGCCTGCACCTTGTGTGGAAACACCTTTAGATAACTCATAGCTCTTATGAGTCATTGGCACATACCTTTTTACCATTTCATTTGGATTGCAGGATGACATAGATCATTTTGGCGATGTTGGCTCTTTAGATGATAATGTAGAATCTTTTCTCTCACATGATGCTGGTGATGGAAGAGACATGTTTGGAAAGCTAAAGCAGAACACTGCTGAACATGCTGCAGATTCTTCAAAAGGTAATTGACCGACTTCTTCCTTCTATTTGCAGTCGACATTGATAGCTGATCCTATTCTTCCTTTTCAGAGTTTTCCTTCAGTGAAGTTAGTTCCATACGCAAGAGCAATAACAAAGTTGTCTGCTGTCATTTTTCTTCGGATGGGAAGTACTTGGCAAGTGCTGGTCATGACAAGAAGGCAAGTACTATCCTGGGGAAACAGATTGATACTGAGCGTAATTTGCTTCTAGCCAACGAATGTAAATGGATCATAATTGTTATTCAAATGTTTGTACATTGTGCTTCCCTCGAGCTCTTGGTGTTTAAGCTTGGTGCTGCGTGAAAATTTCTGCACTTGAGGTCTGCACTAGTGTTTCAGGGTTGTGCAAAGTACTGAAAACTTTATCTAGTTCATAATGTCAGATGGTTATGTTGATTATAAAATATGATGATGTTAGATACTATTCTGGGTGACATCAATAGGTTATCCTCTGGAATGTGGAGACTTTTCAAACTGAGAGCACTCCAGAAGAACATATTTCCATAATCACCGATGTGCGTTTCAGACCAAACACGACACAATTGGCAACATCTTCATTTGATAAAACCATCCGGGTTTGGGATGTGGTGCAAGTACAGTCTCTACCTTATTTCATTTCTTGTCTAACATCTTTCACCCTAAATAGGTCAAAAACGAATTGTGCTTATGATCTTTGGGTGTTGCAGCCAAACTATGCCTTACAGTCATTTACTGGACACACCTCCCAGGTGATGTCCCTCGACTTCCACCCTAAGAAGAGTGATCTTTTCTGCTCTTGCGACAGTAACAGTGAGATTCGTTTTTGGAGTATTAATCAATACTCGTGCACACGTGTGTCCAAGGTTACAAACAAATCTCAGCTGATTTTTTCTATTCTCAGACCTTACTGCAGCTGTTCTGAAGTACTTGATTGTTGGATGTGCAGGGAGGTATGGCACAGGTAAGATTTCAACCCAGGATAGGGCAGTTGCTTGCAGCAGCAGCAAATGATGTGGTGTCTGTCTTTGATTGTGAGACCGACAGGCAGACTCACTTGTTGAAGGTACCAATATATATTTCACTAGAGTGAAAGGGAGCTCTGAATTTGTCTAAAAGGAAATTGTACATATACGTTCCAAGAGTGCGGCGGACATTCTAACCAGAATTGCTAATTGTAGTGGGATAACTCTTTACATTTCCAGGGGCACCTGTCAGATGTACATTCTCTAAGTTGGGATGCCAATGGAGATTATTTGGCATCTGTCTGCAATGAATCTGTTAAGGTGTGGCGACTGTCCTCTGGTGAATGTGTTCACGAACTCACTTCCAGTGGAAACAAGTTTCACTCATGCGTGTTCCATCCAACCTATTCCAATCTTTTGGTTATTGGCTGTTATCAGGTGATGATTGGTGCTATTATTGGTATATGAGCTGCACATGATTGCTTTTATTTCACTGTTAGAATGCAGTCAGCTTTTATTTGACTGTTAGAATGCAATTCCACTTGTAGAGCTTTTCAATCGCATTTAGGGTGCATTTCTTATCCTGTGGAACCAATTCATACTTCAGAAAGAACTGGTTGGATAAATAAATCCCTAGAAGTGTTCTTCAAATCTTTTTTCAACAATAATCTATTTATATCTTTTTTGGGCCAAATCCTTTAAGAATCTGACTCATATTTGAAGGGCTATGAAAAGGAGTTACAACTTTCTGTCATGGATGTTGCACATCACATGGATTTCTTTAGACCGAATGATTTGTGGGAATTGTAACTGTTATCAATACTTTTTAGTTTCTCAGCCTTATTTCGGAATTGTTTGATGTTTGCTTTATCCCTTGCAGTCGTTGGAGTTGTGGAACATGGTAGAGAACAAGTGTCTGACAGTCGCAGCTCACGAGTGTGTTATTTCGGCATTGGCGCAGTCACCGGTGACAGGGATGATTGCCTCAGCTAGTCATGACAAGTCGGTTAAGATTTGGAAGTGAAAGTTCACTCCTTCTTTTCTTGCTTTTTAGAAGCCTTAGATTTGAGCGTGTTGAGCTGAGGAGGGTCACAAAGGAGCCAAAAACCACTGGTGGTTGACACCCATGCTTCACCAACATAATCTATCCATTTAATAAGGCTGAAGCAGGATCTCACTCGGCTTTGTCGTAATTGTGAGCCACCCTATTATCTGTAACACTATGATTGACCCTTGGGAATGTACCAAGATCTTGATTTATCGTCGTCGTCGTCGTCGGAATCATAATTTCTCGTCTATCAAGATTATGGGGTTAAAAGGTGCGTGACTTTGCTAGTTTAGGAGAAATTGTTTTTTGTCTCCTCGAAACGTCTCAGAATTGCCTATCTACTTTGTCCTGATGACGTTAATGGAGTTCCTTGTACGCTCTTTTTCATTTTTGTTTGTTCTTGGATGGACATATGTGAATCAAAGCATCCTGTGGGCTTTTTTACTTTCCGAGGTCGAGTAAAATGCGTGTCAATGTCTGATCATCGGACTAACTCGTTGGGTTGAGATTACACTGTTGATTGTTTTCTTGGATACAAAGAGTCATAAAAATTGATCGTTTTATCTTTCTGTCTCGAGCACGGAAGTCTGGCAAGGATTTCAAATGTCTTCCCAAATGAGAGAGAGCAAGAGAGAATGAAACGTTGGCAGTAGCACGAAGGAGGTCGATGGTGCAGATGACAATTGCGGTGATGGAGGTGGTGGCAGAGGAAAGAATAGGAAGGAGGAGGAGAAGAAAAGGAAAAGACCGAGAGCTCTCCCTCATATTATTGCAAGACATTTAATAGGACAACTGCTACGACTGCTAACTCTTACATGTTTTGATAAAGGCAGGTACTGATAAGAAATTTCCACTGCACATTTGAAAACGATGGGTGGAAAGGAAAGCAATGGAAAATGGAATGTCGGGTGACCTCAGGTTGACACTGCCTCTCTTTTTCCTCAGCTTTGCTGTCGTCCTTTACTAAATTAAACAACTAAAGATTCACGATAAATCAAACATTAAACAGCGGTAAACAAAAAGAACATGTATGCAATTGCAAAAAGGAGCACCCACGTACGACTGCCAGGCCCTTCTTTGGAAGGGGGATCTTGGCAGGGAAAAGTTTTTGAGAAAACGAGAGTTCCAGGAGTGAGGAATATTCAAGAGTATTTTTCTTTTCATGGGAGAGGCCTTTGATGTTTACAGGACCTCGAGGCTTCTCTCACTGCAAAATTCTCTGACAAAGCTGAAAGCGAATCGAAGCTGCATGGCTATCTCTCGTGTCTTTGCTTTCCCAGAAAAAAAGCTCACATCATTGTCGACATAGAAAGAGGAAAGAAAAGGGTTGTGCTTAAGAAAATCTCAAACGGCCGGCACTTTCAAATCTTCCTCTTATTCCCACTTTTTCGCGTCCAGGTTTGTCGCATTGAACATAAATATTTATTTATCAAATTAGGTGTTAATACTATCTTTTTTCGCGCCGTAAATTAGGTATCAATATTGTCGTGTCACTTTCTCTTTGAAATTTTGTCCAGTGCACAAGAGGTGGGAGACCAAATTTGCGGATGTGCATGGCCTGTGTTATCTTGAACTTGACTTTTTATTCTTGATGGCGCATATGATGCATCAAGTGCATGCCATGTAAATTTATTTATGCAGGCCATGACCCTAGAAAAATCTGTAGATCTCCCCATTCCAATCAATTTTTAAACCCCCAAGATTGGTTTAATAATTAAAAACAAATATGTATGCGATTTAGGTGCGCGAGACAAAGTGTATGTTCCTCTGACTACTAGCTGCAAATAATCCCATGTTAATTCATCTGCCTAACCATTCGATTGTGCCTTACATTTTTCATGAGGCAGTTATTTGTTTGTTAAATTAAGTTATGCCTAGACGAGTACTCTCCTCAATGTAAAAACTATATAAGCGTTTGAAAATAACATCAAATTACATCTCCATTAGAATTGTTCGAATGCTCACACTCTTAAGTGTTTCTCAAGTTTAGATATACCCAAAGCAAAAACATTCTGAGATAAGCGAGAGAGAGAGAGAGAGAGGATATCGGTAATAGGGAGCATCACGGCCCCGCAACCACAAGTAGGGCAGGCTTGGCTCTTGCTGGGGGAGCACTGGTGGTTACAAGAGGCCGTGACGCCTCTCTTTTCTCTCCTCTCTCTTGGCTTTCTTTGTATAGCGTTAGTTGATGGTGCACTTATTTAGTATCACATGCACATTTTATGTCACCTCAATAATTTGACTTTGTCTCTAATAGTGATCGATGGAATGAATTGACTGCATAAACTGAAAAATTGAGGGACTTAAAGTGTAGAGAGGATAAAACTTGGAGAACTAAAAATGTGCTTTGCCGCTGTGCCTTGTCACCCCAGAAACACAATCAATTGATTGGCATATACACACAAAAACCCATATTCACGTACTTAGATACCAATGGCCTAAATATAGTTGCTTTTTAAGTCTTTTTATTTCGCAAATTTGTATAAGTGAGCGTTGTATGAAAGTCATGATATTTGCGGAGTCTCAAAAGTTATACTATTTCTCATATATTCATGGTCTGATCTCAAGAAAGTATGTTAGGCTTATCTCGAGTCAAAGGGAGATGGTTATGTTTATCACTTAAACAATTTCATAGGTTAGAACTTAGAAAATTGTCTTCTTTGATCTCAGTGACAAGGGTAGTATGCTTAATTTAGAGTAACTCAACTTTCATATTCTTAATCACTGAGAAACCTTCCCGCATGAGAAGAAAGAGATGAAAGATTCGAATCTCTACCTTCTCATGAGAGGTTGGGGTAAGAACGATTTAGTATAGGTGTAAGTTTCGACTCTTATGCCCTCCAATGAGATAGAACAAAAAATGTAAGAATGGGTGTTAAAATAAGAGTAGAGTGAGATTGACAAGAAAAAAAACTTTCATATTATTAATAGTGCATAGCACAAGGACAGATAATATATTAAAAGATGCAACATTTGCTTAATAAGTGCATACAAGCCACTCACAACAAATGAAATACCACTAAATGCACTGACCAAATTAATGCGGCAACCGTCTTGATAATGGTAGAGAGGCCGAAGAGTCAATCCAATTGAGTGAAGGGGCTGTGCAGAAGTATGAATCTTGAGTAATGATGGGCTAGAAGTCCGTTCCTGAGCAACAAAAGTCAAACCATCATTGCTTTCGAGCTGAACCAGTGGCTTTGAGACTTGAGAGCAGATTCCAGACGAGGGAAAATTCATGGGAAAAGCCAAAAGATTTACATCATTTATGTCCTAGAAATTCATGTACATTTAGTGGCATTAACAGTACTCAGAGAGCAAGAAAAAGATGCTGCTTGAGTGCTGAGGGTCCGCTAGGTGAAAGGCCCTAATGATGATGGTAAGGAAAGAAATCTGATGAATTGATAATAAAAGAGCCACCAAGCTAGATAGTATATTCTCTGAATTTCCAACAGTTAGATGACATTATGAATCCGTGGCCATTGGAACGAAAACATACAGTTTTGTACCTTGAAATTGACTCTATTATATTGAATGATCAGACAAGTTGGAGCTTGTCAAATCATTATATCTTTTTGCATTTATCTATTATTCTATTGTTATACCCTGGCATTGTATATCTGCACATATAGTCCAAGAGAAGGGGAAAAAAATTGATTTAGCCAGTGGGTATGGTCAGAAACAAGCTGACATTGCTGTGACAATTATTCCAACTTCCCAAGCCATAATCAGATGGAATTTAGCTCCATTCAAGATTTCAATGAGCTTCGCTAGTTTCAAACCAAAAACTATCATTCTTTAAGGCACTAGAGTGTATCCCCATTAAAAAGGAACATTCATTAAAATTTCTCTAGATTGCCCACAGCCTCCTTAGCAACTTTATATCACCATAACGTCATAAGCTTAGCCCCATCGAGTGAGATATACATTGCCAACTAATTGAATGCTATCGGTATCATTTTGTGAATTTTGTCAAAAAAATATCCTTTCGAGGGACACTCGTCATCGAGCAATCAAATAACGAAATCTAACCATTTTTTAATGCATAGTGGATGTTTTAAAAATAGAACATTTTCCCATTGAATGCTCTCATAAGGATGCCCAAAACTTATAAGCTAAAAGAAATCCAAAGCGACCATCGCTTATTCTCTATTTGGTCCATCAAACATCGCTTAGCGTCCGCTGCAGAAAAATCAATCAAAGTTCAATATATTCCAGATTGAAGGTGATTAGGATAATTAATCAAATCAGCATCACTAATTTTTTTTTAATAACAAAAAATGATATTTTTTAAAAGGTGGGGTAGCCCAAACGGTAGACAAAAGGCCCTTTTGGCATTGGCCACACGCTCTCTCATGCATCAGTTTTATTCTTTTTCCCCTTTTCTTTTTGGCAGTAACGCAGAAGAAAAATTCACATCAGATTATCCAATTAATATAATATAAAGAATATTAACAATAAGAAAAAAAGAAGAAAAAAAAATTCATAGTAGGGAATCTCTCAGCCAATGGGATAATTCCTCTATTTCCTATTTTTCTCCTTTTTTCTCTTTTTCTCATTGCATGTATCCGACAATTGGCATAAGATGCTCGTCTACATCACGGGAGCGCGTGGGCCGCAACCCCACGCGGAGCGCGCGTGGGGGTCGCTACAAATCTTATCTGTAGTGAGAAAAAAAAAAAAAATGAAAATTCAAAATGTATTTTTTTAATTTAAAAAAAAATTTCTGGAAAAAAAGAAGAACACTTTCCACCTGGCCACTAGAAAAGGAATCCAATGTCCTCAAGCCGTCACAGTTCGCTCGATTTTCTCGCCGTCGTCGTCGCTTTCTTCTTCTTCTTCTTCTTCTTCTTATCGTATCGCGAGAAATTGGAAAAAGCGTGAAATAGACATGGCGTCAGCAATCTCGGGAGGGACGGACCGGAGCATTGGGCGCGGACAAATATTAAGAAATCTTATTTTGAAAAATTGCTTTGATTTCTTTTTTTCCAATATCTTGTTACCCTGAGGATTTTCTAATTTCCGAAATATATATATACACACATGCAAACGTGATGTTTTCTTCATTTGTTCAAAGATGAAATTATGTCCCAAAGGTTACCAAAAAAAAAAAAATTATGTCCCAAACCTTTTTACCAAAAAAAAAAAATTATGTCCCGGACCTTGGTGGGCCCATGCCACCTTAGCACCGCTTGTGCCGAAAGCCGTCGGACAATGCTGGCCAACGTGCCATGCCGGAAAAAATAATGGGTGACCCTTTTTCTTACAATTCAAAATAAAGTCCGGTAAATTTGATCGGAAAATCTGAGGGAGAGGCGAGATTAAGAAGTCGCGAGAGGAAGGGAAACATGTGTAAGTGTGCAATGCACTCGCGTTCGAGTTTGCATCTTACTTGGATTGATGAGGGTCACTAGATATTTTATAGGTCTAGCATTTTGTTGTATATTTTTCACAAACATTTTTATTAATAAAATGGAAAATCGTAAAGGAAACATCTTTCAGTGATCCAAACATAGGTTTAATATCCTAAAAGACCATCAACTTAAATTCAATCCCAATTATATCATAGATTTTTTTGCATCTCACAGTCCAATCCCAATTCGACTTAAAACCATTTTTGTCTCATGAAAAGCTACTAACTTTCTATCTAGTCTCAACTTATCTCATAAAAAACCACCAACTTTTAGTTTAGTTCAAATTATATCCGAAACTTTTTCTTATTGTATAAAAAACCACCAACTTGTACTTAAGTCCTATATTTGTCTCTATTAACACTCCATTTTAGATTTTCCTCAAATTTTAGATCAAATAAGGCATGCTTTAGAGATAAACGTCAACATTGGCTCAAACCACATCTTCTTCGCTCTTAAATTTTGGTAGAAAGTAGAGTACTTGGGGTTAGCATTTTTCAATGGCTCTTACTCTTATTAAAGTTTTCCTTCTATCTCGCCATGGGAATGTTCAATTTTGTACTTGGTTTTCAACATCTCGTGATTAAGAGTCTTACTTCTCTCAAGGTCCAAGAGCCTGCACTCAGGGTGCTCGACCACCTCACACTTGGGAGCTTTTTCATCTCTAAGTTGATTATAGAAATTTTAGACAGAGTTTGAAGTGTCATCTTCTCAAATTAAAGTCAAAAGTGGACTTTCTTTCATATAAGTGTATGAAGTGGCTAAATCATTTTAAATAAAGGTTTGAAGTGACCAAATCATTTCAAATAAGGGCCTTTGGTTAGCCCGTGACTATTCTAGTCATCAAAGAAGGGCATTTTTGTCAAAAAATTGTTACCATATTTTTATATTGTTTCCCTTTTTTCTTTTTCTTTTTTTTTTTCCTCTTCCCTCCTCCAGCCGTTGTTGTTGATGGTTGACAAAGGTTGCTTGCCTCAGGCAAAGGTGACCCTCCCCAGATTAGGCAAAAAGCACCCTCGCTCGACGTTGGTAGGGGTTACCCATGAAGGCAAGGGTTGCCTTTGTCGAATCTAGTGAAAAGCGCCCTTGCCAACACCAACGAGGGTGACTCTCACTTGAGTCTAACGACCTCCATCATGACCACGAAGGAAAAGGGAAAAAAAAAAAAAAAAAAAAAGAAAAAGGAAATAAATAGAAAAAATGAATTAAAAGACAAAAATGTCCTTCAGTTTGAAAGGTTAGGCCATTTATTGAAATTAATATGACCATTGTAGATCCTTATTTAAAACAAATTCCATTCCATATTCTTATTTGAGATGATTTAGCCACTTTAGGTGTTTATTTAAAACAATATCCATTTCAAACCCTTATTTGAGAAAAGACCCTTAATTGGAATATTCATGATTTTTATGAGAAAAAAAGTTTGAGGTAGATTGAGATTGGATTTAAAGTTGAGGGTTTTTTTTTTTTTTTTTATTATAATAAAGGATGGCTTCATCAAAGTACAATAGTAAGTTAAAATTTCATTCGTATAAGATAATCGACATGGGTCTCGAAAGGAAAATTTTCTAAATGATCTGGGTTCATTTGAGTCTAATATATCTGAACTTTTCATATTATTGGTTCCCACATGAGACCCTCGAGATCTAAGAGCTAGAATCCACTAGGATCACATGAATCTAGTGCACTTAGGAGTGCCTTCTTCGAAAGTCATAGTCCCACGTTAGAGTGGAAAATTGTCCAAACATTCTCGTACTTGTATGGTAACCAACTTAATCATAAACCTTTCAATTTAGTTAATTTAGTTATAAACCTTTTTGACAAATTTCCAATTATTTTTTGTTCATTCATTTTCATAAGTGTTATAAGCAATTGATTTTAGAAAAATAATTTTCAAATCAATCATTTTCGTGAAATAACCACACCCTCAGTTATAAACAAATCTTGTGCCTTTTAAATGTTGAACATTGGTCTTCGTTTTTCCTTGCCAAGTTGCTTTGAAGGAATTGTAAATTGGACATTGGAATGCTTATTTAAACAAATTATACATACTTGTCACTATGTGATATGCTCAATTCCGAGCTGTCAATATTAGGAATTACATGTCTCTGGTAAATTAAAACCCTAAATATTTTCTCTCAACAATAAGAAGAATCATTTGGAACTTTGAGGTTCAAAAAGTTCCATTTCAAATAAATCTTTCTTTTAAAGATCAACCCCCTTTTCCTTTAAGAAATACATAACAAAATCTCGTTAGGCTTTGTGTCACTATTATCAACGGTCACACCCTTTCATGGTTACATAACACATTCATGCTCCAACCCCTATGACTTTGTTGGCCAAAATGAAAATGTTCTGTACATGAAGGATTGGTCGTGACCATTTCGATCACTAACCCTATTTGGAATTGACAACCCTCTTTCCTCTCATGATCTCTAGATGCTCGAGATTTGCCACATCTCGCATTTATTAACCAACGATTGAGCCCCGAGAAAATGGATATATAACCACCAAAATGTTCAAATACATTCTATTATTAGTTGATACCAAGTCATTTCTTCTAGTAATTGCATGACATAAACTCGACCTGATATTCGCATCAAATCAATTCACTTGATTCAAAAAATATGATCATTGTTAGTTGTCATGTTCGAGCTTAATTAGCAAAGGGAAAAAGAATCCGGCTAGTTAGAAATAAAAATCGATTTGGAAGAAATCCAACACATACACAATGCTATTTCACACACACACACACACACACATATATATATATATATATATATATATAGGTATTACATAATAAAATAAGTTACAATAGTACTCAAATGACTGTAAATTTTAATTATACAAGGTAAGTTAATAAAGAATATGGGAGAGGACACGGAATATTCGGGGGCAAAATATCGCGAGAAATCGAAGTACAGCGCTCCCTCCCCAGCCCCAGCCCCAGCCCCAGCCCCAACCCAACCCTACTTTTTAACACTCCTCTCTCCTCCATTTTACCTCTCTCTCTCTCTCTCTCTCTCTAGAAACCTTCAACTGCAAATCAAACCAACTCCTCCTCCTCCGTCTCCATCTCCATCATCTCCATCATCTTTCTCTCTCCTCCTTCTCTCTCTTCCTTCCTCCCTCCCTCACATGAGCGATTGGTGCTAGCTGCTGCTGCAGGCGGATATAGAGATAGAGAGAGAGAGAGAGGGGCAGAGGGCATGGGGAAGTACATCCGCAAGGCCAAGGCGGCCGGCGAGCTCGCCGTCATGGAGGCCACCCAGTCCTCCCTCGGCGTCCGCACCCGCGCCAAGACCCTCGCCTCCCAGCGCCTCCAGAAATCTCCCCGCCACCGCCACCGCCACCGCGACCGCCCAGCCTCCTCCTCCGCCGCCGCCGCCGCCCGCCGCGGCGGCCAGCTGCTCCGGGTCCTACCTCCAGCTCCGCAGCAGGCGGCTCCCGAAGCCGCCGATCCTCGTGCGACCGAGCCACTACTCGAAGCGGCAGAGGAAGGTCGTCGGTCCCTCGGCCAAGAGCCCCGGCCGGGCGTCGAGCCCTAACCCTAGGGCGCGCTCGCGGTTGAGAGTCGGGTCGATGGAGTCGGTCGGGTCGTTCTTGAGCAACAGCGACGGCGGCGACAAGAGCAAGGGCGGCGGCGAGGAGGCCAAGGATGAGGGGAATGCGGCGGAGAACGATAACGAGTGCAGCAGTAATGCTGATTTGGGGGTTGGAGAGGCTTCTTTCGGCGATAACGTCTTGGAATTTGAAGGCAGAGAAAGGCGAGAGACTCTCTCTCTCCCTCAATTTTGGTCCTGCAAATTTGTCTTCTTTAATTTTTTTTCCCCGCATCACAATTTTTTTTTTTTGGTCTGGATTATGATTCTCTGTTTGGTAGATGGGGAAAAGGGATTGGTAGGGCGGTTTGATTGATGAAAAAGAAGATTTTTTAGTCACTGACAAAGTTTAGGGCAAAGGGTAGTACTCAACTTTTTTGCACAATTCATATGATTGATAATTAATTTTGATGCAGGGCAAGACCTGTAACTTCTAAAGGCCTTCTTTCGGTGCATTCTTCAACTTGCAGTTTTTATTTTATTTTTTCAATTCTTTCTCTTTTGTTCCGCCCCCCTTTTTTTCCGTGGAATTTTTGGAGTCACCTTGTTTGGGGATCTAAGCTGAAAAAAAAGAAAAAGAAAGCACAGAATAAACGGGAAGTTGTAAGTTTTCAGACCTTATGATAGGGCATAGGAATTTTTGCTGTGAAGACGGGGATGATGCCTAGAGGGTAGATCATCAATTAATTTGTGAAATACAAGACCCACAAACAGAGGAGGATGATGTTGAGTCAGAGTACTATTTTTTCCTTGCACCAAACAAGTCTTGTGTGTTCTATTTTGCCATCCGTTCCGATAGAATGAAGGAAATGAACTTAGATATTATCGACGAAGGTTCTTCCTAGTGGTCTCCTCAGTATGCTTAGGGAAGGATAGAGAAGGATTTAAAGATTGGGGAACTTTCTTTTCCAATTTCACATACCCTGAGTATATATTCATCGTAGGTAGTCTTCTCTTTTTGGAAGTTTTAACTAAGCGAAAAACTTATACTTGGAAATGGCGCTGCTGTCACAAATAACAATTGAAAAGAAAATTGATAGGGATAATGAGAAGATATGCAGTTGTTGATTGTCAGGTTTTTGAATGTGTTAGCATGTTGTAATTGTGGAGGAAAAAGGAAAGAGAAGTATAGATTGTTTTAAGTGGAATTCTTTGATGTTCTTTTGGAAATTATACTTTAGCCGTAAAGTTTTTTCCTGGTTTGTAGTTTGTAACTTTTCCAAAAAGGTTTTACAGGGGCGCTCACTGATATAGTCTTTGTCTGTGCACTTTTTGTCGTACTGATCTTTACGCGATATATGGACAAAGCCTTTGTATCACCATGAGTGATATCCTCGTGCCATTGTTCATGAGTCCTTTAGTTGATGGTAGACTTCTTTAACACGGGATATCATGTTTATTAGTTAATGCGGATTATCACAATATATATCATTTGTTAAAGAAATTTGGGTCAGAGCTTAATTCTTATGTTATGGAGTTACTAATTGCATAGCCCTGTTTGTGAATTAATGCATTTGTTTCTACTAGAAGCACTCTGATCGAGTAAACTGACTTCACACCTCCTTCATGGTCGGTGAAGTTGATATAGAAACACATTTGATACCTGGTTAGGCCTACAACGGTGCAGGAGAACCTTTTTAATGACTGTGCATTGGCTTTTTTGGAATAAGTGAATGGCTGTCTACACTGAAATGAAATTATTTTGTTGAACTTGAATCAGCTCCATTCTTCAAGCTGAGAGACTGTTAAGTTGGATATTGATGTAAATCTTTTGCCCATTTGTTCGATGTACTGGCAACAAATAATTGGGGGTTCGCCTCTTGCTTCTTTAACTGCTTGACCTTTCCTGTTTTCATATCCAGATTAGTTTGGTGAAAGTGGTTCTCTGTCTTCTGGAATGGAATGTATTGAAAATACATCCCCCCTCTGTGTTGTGGTTATTATTGGATGCATGATTGGTAGGGTCCGACAATATTCATATATGTCCCCGCCGGCTGTCCTCTGCATGATTGAGGCATCAGAGAAGGGTGTTGGAATGGTACATTAATTACTTTTTTGCCATAGGTGCTTGAAATTTATTTAAGTAAAGGAAATTGTGCTTAGAAAAAGCAGAGAGGGAAGATAGCAGCAAGTAAGAACTATTCTGAATAGTGCTTGCATGGGTCATTTTTACCATGTGCTGATCTCTGTAAACGTTTTATCACTGTCGAATTCTGTTTTAAGGTATCAGCAAGTCGGATATGTGATCTGATGTTATTTCACATTAGATTTTAACTCAGTGATCTTTCTTGCAGGAGTACTAGGGAATCGACACCCTGTAGTTTGATTAGAGACCCCGAAGCTGTGAGAACGCCTAGTTCTACTACCAGGCCCACCACCTTAACTGAGACTAACCGAAGATTACGTAACGTAGACGGCAGACATATCCCAACGACACATGAAATGGACGAGTTCTTTGTTGGTGCAGAAGAAGAGCAGCAGAGAAATTTTATTGAGAAGTATAAATAACATTTATCCTTTCAGTTGCTTATTTGGTATTTCTGATATAACCGTTACTCTCTGAGGTTTAGTTGCATTTTTAAGCTGCTTTCATTGCGTGTTCCGCAGATACAACTTTGACCCAGTGAACGACAAACCGCTGCCAGGACGCTTTGAGTGGCGGAAGTTGGATCCGTAGGAGATGCTGCGACTCTTCAGTAGTAATCATCCTGTGAATTCTAGGCCATTGTTTAGCTCTAGGGCTTGAAAGGTAGCGGGAAGTAAGTTTAATCGGTGAATGCGGTGGCGTTATTTCCATTTTCCATCGCCCCCTTCTTTTTTACTTTGTAAAGAAAAGAAGTAGGACGCGAAAATTTGTGTAGACTAATGATCTGTAACATAACAGAGGGTTATGAGTGAGCGTGACTCATAACAAAAGAAAAAACAAATCCAAAGTCCTTTGGCTAACAGATCATCCATGTGACAGGGGAAGGGGATGTGGGAAGCTTGTTAGGTGTCAGCTTCAGGGTAAAACCTTTTTTAGTCAACTAGGTCTAGTTTCTCTCTCTTATGGTACAGAAGTCTCCAAAATTTGCTCTTCCTTGTTTTCTCTTTTCTTCTTCTCTCTTGTAATGTATCTCTGTCTTCCCCCCTTTTTATCTCTCTTTGTTTGTCCATACTTGTACTGATGGAACCCTAAAAGAAGCTCCTTTGGAATAAACATGACCCATATTTCCCCCATCTTCCTTCTTTCCTGTTCCCTTGTCTTTAGTTCCATCATCTTCTGCTCTTCAACAGTTAGGAGTTTTGGCCTCTTCATGTAATTCCTTTGAGATAAGTGCATGACCTACATTATAACATGATTCCCGCTGTTCTTGATGGAGATGCAACAATAGGCATGACGTGTATATACGCGCGCGCACACATATATGCATGTGTATATTTTTTTGGCTTTTTTGGGACCGCTGGCTTTTTCCTTTGCTGATAGGTGAATTGAATGGTGGTGGGGTTACCCATTATTGGGTTGTGGGGTTGGAGAATCTGGTTCCTCTCTTATTATGTCTGTATATCGAACTGTGTGTTCTGCAACCTTCTCTTGCATCATAATTGCAAATTTTGCACGGGCCCTTGAGCAAAGGAAAAAAAGAGGCAAAGAGACAAGGAAAGAAACCGGTAGAGAAGGGTCTGTTTTCACTTCTTCTTCTATCAGTAAGCGAAACCGTTGGCCAGAAAAAATAGAAACCAGTGAGTGAAACCAAATCAGTGAAGGCTCTAAATGAATGTCGATCCCATGCATTTACTCCTTCCCTGTTTTTACCCCTCGATTTCGCTTGTCGGCTTATTTGATACGTTTTAAATGCTCATTCACTCTTGGCTTTTTCTTGGTGGCCATACATACGAATTATGGTAGATTTCAAATGATTCAAACTGGGGATGTTAGCGGAAAGATTTTTGCCATCAGCGGGTCACTTTATTTTGGGTATGTTTTACATTATTTTGTTAGGAGGGTTGACGCATCTTGTTTTCTTCTGGACAGTGGAAGACTGCTCCTCTTGCTTAGCTAGGAAGGTGAGTCTGCAAGCATCAATGGAAAATCTGGTCAGAAAATTTGGGCAATAAAAGCAAAAGAAAAAGAAAAAAGAAAAAGAAAGTGGAAATGGTGGTTGTTGAAGTGGATGTGGGCGTTGCTTAAGAGAAAAAAGTATTGGCTGAAACTGAGGAATCTTCAATTTCCAATGAACCTCTACTTTTCAAAATCTCTGATGAGAGGAAAGAGAAGAGGAGAGAAGAAAGAGACGCCAAAAGTTTCAACATTAGCACTCATTATGCCTTTGGCCAATGGAAGACTCTTTAAAGTAATCTGCCGCCCGCATTCAGTGTGATTTTGACTGTAATCTGCAGAATTAAAAAGATAGTGATATGTTCCGTGGAATGTGAAGAGACTGAATATGTATGTGTGTGTGTCTATATATATATATCTTTTCAAGGGGGTTTATTGGGGGCAACTTAAATGGGAATTTCATGTCTGATTAAAAAAAAAAAAAAAAACAGGGAATATGATGAAGGGTATTGTTTTGGTGAAATTAATGCGCTCAATACCCTGGGAAAAGTGGGAGCTTCTTGTGTTGTCTTTTCCATTTACTTGGCACTGGCACTTGCTCTACACATAATGCATATAGCAGATTTGATGACACCCACAGACATTTTTTGTATTCAAACTCCACCCAGCAATGATTTTCCAATGCAAGAAACGTTGGTTGAATCTGAACCTTTAATTTCCATCCATTTAAATGTCATTTAATTGGCCTTCCACGATGCTGCATCTCGATAGGCCTGACTTTGAACCCTGAAGTTACTGGCACCAAACCACGAGGTGATGGACGCGATCCCGAAGGCCTTACCTACCATTGTTATCCTTTGTGCCGAAAATGATATTTGACCCTTTCATTAATTCATTAATGCATACATCTATCAATTGTTTCACTTGGGTATCACTTGACAAGAGCATTTATTGGGGGCAACTTAAATGGGAATTTCATGTCATCAGGGAATATGATGAATCAATTGTTTCAAAAGTGGGAGCTTGTGTTGTCTTTTTCATTTACTTGGATGCACATCACATAATGCATATAGCAGATCTGATGACACCCACAGAATTTCAATTCCACCCAGCAATGATTTTCCAATGCAAGAAACGTTGGTTGAATTGAACCTTTAATTTCCATCCATTTAAATGTCATTTAATTGGCCTTCCACGATGCTGCATCTCGATAGGCCTGACTTTGAACCCTGAAGTTACTGGCACCAAACCACGAGGTGATTGACGCGATCCCGAAGGCCTTACCTACCATTGTTATCCTTTGTGCCGAAAATGATATTTGACCCCTTTCATTAATCTCATGCTTGTTACACATCAAATTGCAACACATCTATCAATTGTTTCACTTGGGATGCATCACTTGACGAGAATTTATTTGAATTGCTTCAAGTGTTGATATCTGTTATCAATTCTTTTTCCTTTTCGATATTACTGAAAGCCACAGAAAGAACACGGATAGGACCTAAATAGCCTTCAACGACAATGGTTGCCCTACAACTCTCAGAAAAAGAAATTGGCCCCGCCAAATTGACACACACCCAAAAGATTATAAACAAAATTATTACACTTTTTTTCCTTTGCACAAAGCACAAACATGTGATGTCCTGAAGCTGAAGAAGGGGTGGACACGTTGACCCCCCCGAATTGGTGAATAATTCTTTTGTACTTATAAAAGCTTTTTGGATGGCTTGTGAGGAAAATGTTAAACTGCGAACAATCCTGGAAGCCTCAGGCACTGTCTCCAATTCGGGCCTTTCAAGGGGGACTAGAAAGAGTAGCTTTCAGTGAGCCCCTAGCAATTAATACTCACTAGATCTCAGTGACATGTATCTTCATGTGCCTTTTGGAGTTTCTGTGTGCGTGGTCCTGGAAATTGTGTCCTTTGCATGTGTCATTGACACATGAGGTTAATGATGAACATCATCGCGTAGCAGTCCATGTAAGGCTCCTTTTTTTAATTTTCTCCAGGGAAATAAAAAAGATTGGAGAGAGAAAATGTCATCGGAGGAGGGAGATCCTTTTCCGGGGGAGCTGTGTGAAGCAAATTAAACATGAGTTATGAACAAAAGCCCAGAACATTATCTGTCTACTGAAGCTCTAGTTCTAAGTTTTTGGAGCAGAACACAAGTAAACCTGTCGGGGGATATCTTAGAGGTTAAACATTTGGATCATTCGTGTGAGCTTCGATTCTCCATATCACCTAGTATAAACAATTTTTTATTTGGCCATCTGCTCGGGCTTTGATTTGTGTCTTATTTGACACATGTGATTAGTTGGGGCATTTGATGGGCTTGGGATTTATTCAAGGATAAATCAGTTATTTCTTTCATCACCCCAAACATACCAATATCAGTACTAATAGTACATAATGTAAATAACTATTCAGAGTTCCCAAAGAAAAGCCAAACTTTTGGTCATCTATCAAACTTTATTTCTATAATTAAAAATTAGTTTGGTAAATTTCCTTGTAAGACTTGTTAGAGAACCAGTTGTCATATGTGTTGTATAAGTCGCATATCTGAAGAACGAGAGCCATTCTCCTTCGCTGAGGCAGCACGAGACCCTAGATGGCAACATGCGATGGAATCCGAACTTACTGCTTTGATGGAGAATCACACATGGGATATTGTCCCTTTGCCGCCAAGACGGAAACCGATTGGCTGCAAATGGGTTTACAAGATCAAATTCAAAGCAGATGGTTCTATTGAGCACTATAAGGCTCGATTAGTTGCCAAGAGATTCACTCAAAAAGAAGGTTTTGATTACCATGAGACCTTTTCTCCAGTAGCCAAAGAAGTCACTGTACGTTCCTTCTTATCCATTGCAGCCATACGAAATTGGTCTCTCCATCAGATGGATGTGCATAATGCTTTTCTCCACAGTGATCTCGATGAAGAAATCTACATGAATATTCCTCAAGGATTACGCAGACAGGGGGAGTCTCAGGTATGTCGTCTTCGCAAATCCTTATATGGATTAAAACAGGCATCTAGACAATGGTATGCCAAATTCACTGCTGTACTAACCAATGCAGGTTTTGAGCATTTTAAGTATGATTATGCCTTGTTTACAAACTTGATTAAATCGAACTTTGTATAAACAATTTTTTTATTTGGCCATCTGCTCGGGCTTTGATTTGTGTCTTATTTGACACATGTGATTAGTTGGGGCATTTGATGGGTTCAACATGAATTCAGAGTTCCCAAAGCTCCTTGTAAGACTTGTTAGAGAACCAGTTGTCAAACTTGATTAAATCGAACTTTGTTGTTCAACATGAATAGTTTCGTTTTTGTAATTTTCTAATTATTCCAAAGTCTTAGAAGTTGAATTAATCAGATTCAACTTTTCTTGTTCTATCTTGGAGTATCCATTCACTTGAAACTACACTGCTTTCATTTCCACTTTTCTTGTGGTTGGCAGACCGATTTTCTTCTTGAGACCTAATTCGATCTTCATAGATTTCTCTAGTTATTTTCTTACAAAGTTTTGTTATAGCATCTATAACCTTTGGTTCAAGCGGACAATGGGTTTTTTGTAATAAGTTCCATTAAGGCCCAATAGCTAAGATCAAGGCAGATTCAACATCAGTCACCGCTTTAATTTTCTATATAGACCACACGTGATTTCTCAAAATATGTCTATGAAAATGAGAATAATTTTAGTTTTTACTTTTGTATATTCGTAATTATTGTGTTTGATTAGAAAAGAAAGAAAAACATGTTTTCTAACCGAGAACTATAGTTTCATTTTTGTCAAAACCATGTTCTGATTTGGGCCTGGTCCTCGTGCAAAGAGTGAAAATAATAAATGGGGCGTTTTCAATTGTTTTTCAGAGATCTTTTCATTACAATTTGGTTTCGTCAGGAATGGATTGTTTGGGACTCTTCAAGTGTCTGACCGTTTCCCATCACAAGCGCGATAAATTCGATTCATCACGCACCTTTGAACAAGGAAGGACAGTAACTTTTGAGGTCCAGTGTGAAGCTTAAACCACGAAATCTCAACCATGATAGTGCGGGAGCAAACTCAAAAGGGCATATGGGGGCCATTGGTACAGAAAATCATTGGCCGCAGCCAGAAAATATAGATCTAGTAAACAAGATTTCTCGGATCTTATGAATTCCTAGTGAGACTCAAATTATCCGACATATTGCATGCATGGGGTCTAATGCATTTGGGTATGCAGCAATTACCCCATCAATACTTGGGCCATCAGGAGTTTAGTGTTAGTCACTAAGGACATGCTATGCCAATTGCATAACATTTTTTATCTTGGATTCTTAAGACCAAGATTTTGCAAAATGTTTTTATCTTGCCCTATCACACAAGATTCTGCATCCATGTGAACTTTCAAAATACTACCTACGACACAGTTTCATCGAATGAAACTATCTCAAGAACCAAATAGGCCTGTAATGTTCTCGATGGGCTGGACAAGCTGTGAAATGAGGGTCTCCAAGAGTTTGATTGAACTTGACCATGGCTCTTGTGCTTCGATAACATGAAAGTAGTTCTCAAATACAACTTGTAGGAAAGATTTGGCACACATGGTTGATGAATAAGATAATTCGTTAGGTAGAATTCAAAGTTTTTTCATCATCATAATCAATGGCTTTCGAGCAATAATGATGCAAGCCAATGGTAGGCTTTCTCAAATAATAGGATCAGGAGAGTGACTCGCACACGGGAAAACAGGGCGAACAGAAACTTCAGCACTGCGCAAGCTCAGAAGAACAGTCGTATATTTGTCGATACAGATCGGATTAACCTGATTCCAAAGCCAAATGAACAAGGACTTCTGGATCTACACTTTATATGTTTTGGGTTTTCTGAAATAAGCACTGTAGGATGGTCGAAATTGGGTTGGAAATAACGAACAGAATAGGAAAAGATAGAAACTCCGTTGGTTGCTCTTCTAGGCCTCCAAGGAAGTTGAGGGGGCACCGATTTTTCTAGATCGATGACTGCAACTCTTCAAGGATGGTCAATACAGCTTCTCAGTTTCATCAAGCTTTAATGCGGGCCAATCTTCTTGGTTGAGAGAGCTGGTCTTCAATGTGGGTTGCATCAAATGGACTCTCAACCCTCATTTAAGTCTCTTCATTTAACCAAAGCTTTCTCTCCTTTCCTCCACAATTGTGGACAGAGACATTGAGTGGTCGGATAATGTCTGCAAAAATGGTGAACCACACAAGCTCCCCCAGAAAATTCAAATCTTTGATCTGCAGCCAGCTGGCTCGTTCTCTAGCTTCATATCACCGGCAGCCAGTCACTATCGATCGGTCAGTTTCCATCTCCATGGTCTTTGTCCAAGGCTCTTTCAAACAGTCGCGAATTTTTCCACCAATTGCGCAATAGCTGGAGCGATAGGGAAAACCGTGTTGACATTTCGTGTTCGGAAGATAGCAATGGTACCCACCAGAAGTCTAATAACCTATTCCATCTGACTGTAGCAGAAAACAAGGAACTATCATAGAAGCTGCTTGATCTATGATTGCTCGCCGTGTCCGGTAAGCCTTTAGGTACGCTCGGGTTCATTTTAAAGCTCCCTAATGAAACATATAGATCTCACAGTGTCGGTGATCCAATTCCCACCAAAGCCCGTCTTAAGTATGCCGCGCGCGGCTCCCCGTTCTCTTTCTTTGCAAGCTCGCTTGTTCTTGTTCTGCCTTGTCTGCTGTCCTTTGATACCCTGTGTTGCCCCTCTCTACTTCAAGATAAGCAGCTTCGACACGGATAGTAGCGACATATTGCACGAGGGAGTTTCGGAGGCCACGTATGGACATGTCGATCTCAACTCCCTCCATCCTGCGCATAGCTACCAGGTGGGGCGGATTAAGTACGCCAAGCCTGTCCGCATATGGGATCCTGTCACGAGGCGCCAAGCGAACTTCTCAACCCGTTTCTCGTTCACCATCGAGACTGACGGCTCTACTCGGTACAGTGATGGCATCGCCTTCTTCCTCGCTCCCGTGGGGATCTCGATCCCGCCCAACTCGGCTGGCGGATTCTTGGGATTGTTCAACGGTAGCACGGCTAATGAAGGGCCTCGGAACCAGATTGTCATGGTCGAGTTCGACACCTATGTGAACTGTGAGTATGATCCCTCAGGGCATCACATAGGAATCAATCAGAACTCGCTGTCGTCGGTCGTTCATGCCCCCTGGGTTCCAGGATCGCACAGCGGGAAAGCGGTCAATGTTAACGTGGCCTACAATTCTGCGAGCAAGAACCTCAGCGTGTTCTGGTCGTTCGACGGCAAACCGCCTTCCCACTATAAGGCCAATCGCTCGCTTTCTTGCCTTGTTGATCTGGCAAGAGTCCTTCCTGAATCTGCAGCGATCGGGTTCTCAGCTTCTTTCGGCACCCATCCAGAGAGACACAGCGTCAATTCATGGGAGTTCACTTCGGATTTGGACGACGTAGATGAACCTCGCCGGTTATGGATACTGGTCGTTGTTCCCACGGCATGTTTTTTACTGGCGATCTCCGCAAGGTCTTGCTTTTTGGCCGTCAAGAGGACGGAAAAGCATGGTTATAGCGCCCTTACCGACATAGATAAAGAGATTGGCCCATTGCCTACGAAGTTCACTTATCAGGAGTTGCTCGCGGCGACCAATGGCTTCGCAGACGATAGAAGGCTGGGCCGAGGCGGGTCTGCCCAAGTCTATAAAGGGTTCTTGAGCCATTCGAACCGCCTGGTCGCCGTCAAAAGGATCTTTGCGGAGTCCCGACACTCCGAGAAGGTCTTTGTCAACGAGGTGAAGATCATAAGCCGAACAATACACAGAAACCTGGTGCCGTTTGTTGGGTGGTGTCAAGAGGAAGGTGAGTTCTTGCTCGTCTACGAGTACATGCCCAATGGCAGCCTCGACCACCACCTTTTGGGCCCCGGAGAAGCCTGCCGTGGGCTGTGCGATACGGCGTGGCGCTCGGCCTGGCATCCGCCCTTAACTACCTCCACGAGGAGCTCGAGAAATGGGTTCTCCACCGGGACATAAAGGCAGCCAACGTGATGCTCGACACCAACTTCACAACCAAGCTCGGCGACTTCGGAGTGGCCAAGCTCATTGACCCCAGGTTCAGGTCTCAGACAACAGACGTGGTTGGGACTTGCGGGTACCTGGCGCCAGAGTACTTCATTAGTGGGAAGGCCACGAAGGAGTCCGACATGTTCAGCTTCGGCGTGGTGGCCCTGGAGATTGCGTGCGGCCGGAGGAGCTATGAGGACGGAGAGGTCTGGGTCGCGTTGCACAAGTGGGTCTGGGAACTCTACCTCGCCAGCAACATCCTCGGCGCGGCCGACGAGGCCTTGGGCTCAGGGTTCCGGAGGGAGGAAATGGAGTGCCTGATGAGGGTGGGGCTGTGGTGCGTGCACCCCGACCCCGCGAGAAGGCCAAAGGCGGGGCAAGTGATCAGGTTCCTCCAGCTCGAGGACTCAGTCCCCGAGCTGCCACATGACGCGTTCAACGGTCCAGTTTCACACCGGCCATCGGCTTCGCAATTAGGAATACTGGAATCTCCATCTGCTCCTCCTATTCAAGAATCTGTGTTTAGGAAGCTAGACAAATCCTGTCCCCTAAAGTCATACGGCAACACATGCTGACTAAAATCTGCACATTCTGCTGCATCAACTGTAGTTCGGTTACCATGTCGTTTGCCTTGCCCAAATTTGTTGTTTGAAATTGAAAACATCATGGGGGACTTGGTATCGCTCAACATACATTGCTTACATCAGCATAAACAAAACACTGCGAAAAGAAAATTTTCAGTTAAATTTCCTGTATCTCTCTTCAAATTACTGTTATAAAGAAGCAAGCGCTTTCATCACGTCGGAGAGAATACAGATGAAAAAGTCGGAGGTTCTCACTTCAATGAGACGGAAAGCTGCATGCAAGAGTACACTGTACACTACTAATTCACCACAGTGAGCAGGACTTTCATTCAGGTCGATTTGGTGTATAAGAGGATGCCGAAAGCCTGACTCAAGATCGCGAGGGCAACAAGGAACGTCGACGTCTCGCCTGGGTTGTAGTGAGGCTGCTTCGCAGGAACGTGGGCTCCTTTCCGGGGTTAAGTCGAAGAATCGATGTCCCCAACAAGGTAACTCGTCCATCGTTGCTCTGGCACTGCTGCTATGGCCGATATCTTCGAAATCGTCCATGGCATCTTTTTCCAGGAAATATAGAACGTTCCTGAGCTCTCGTAATCTAAAAGCTGGAAGCACTGAATTCACTTGAATTCAAGTAGAAAATACGATAAAAGCATTTGAAATTCGTCCATCTCCGGATACATTTTGCACGAATATTCAAAGATAACAAGAAAGGGTAGAATGGAATTCGTACATTTCCGGATAGATTTTGCACTAATATTTCAAAGATAACAAGAAAAGGTAGAAGTATCAATAGCGATATGTAACTATTTTGAAAAGTTTCCAATCATTTCATGTGAGTTTCAGAAATTTATATGGAGTACAAAGTCAAAAGTTAGCGTAAAAATCACTCTAGATAGGTTCTTTAGGTTCTTTATGTGAGTTTAACGTATGTCATATGAAGTCAACCCAACGTGTCACTTAAATAGGACATGCAAAAATTATAGAAAGACATGAAGAATCTAGTTGAGGCCGATTTTCTCTTTGATAATCTGAAGTTGGAGATGCATAAGGTTATAATCGTATGTTGAAAAGCAGAAAGGTCTAATTCAAATTAATGGATTGTTATGATTTTGATTTTATAATTAAATCCATCCAAATGCCATTTTCAAATAAGCCCAATTTCCTATAAAAAAAAAAAAACTCCCAATTTTAGAGTAATCTCAATTTTGCCTTAAACTAGTTTTTATATTAAAACAACCATCACCTCTCACTCTAGTTCCACGTCTACCCGCACGTCCAAAAATCGCTATTAATTTCTTCAAAATCATCAAATCAAGATTGCTTAGAGGTTCATTGTTAGAACCTACATTTCATTAGTACCCTTACTTTTGTATGGAACAACACTAGCCTCCTCTTGTTGATAATTTTGAAGAAATTGGTGGAAATTTTTGGATGGAGGGTTGCAAGAGCAAATTTGGAACCAAAGTGTGTCACGACCTACCTCTGAGTGAACCACCTAGGGTTAAGCTTATGAATTTACAAGCTTAACTTAGCTTGAGCTTTCTCAAGCCCCTATCAATTCGCGACTTATATTTAAGTTCTTAACATGCCAATAATTTTTATTTAGAAATCACTGTTAATTAGTTTTTGGTGGGTTGAGTAGACACTTAGGTAAAGCATTGGGAGATACACTTTACCCTTGCAAAGCATAAATTATGGATTTGGGGACTTGATTATGCTTGATTACTCCAATACCCTTTTAGTAACTTCTTCTTTTGTTCAAAAAATATTTAGCAGGGGACTTGGATTTTCACTAAGATGTGAGGTAATCATGCGCATGCACGACCATTAATGAAACACCATGTACTCAAAGTGATGAACATATTGCAAGGGTGAGGAATAGATTTACTTACCTTGAAGTAACGTAAGCAACTATAAGATTTATTAGAAAATCACATTCTCAACATAAATATGATTTCTAATTAATAGACAAATCCACTCGAATCCTTTTTAAGGTTTTCTCTTATCTAGTGAAAGCTAATGCTAAAATGTAATGTATGTAATATATTTAATGCAAGCACTCTAAACACGACGTACTAAGTATGTCTATTCCAACGTGGCTTGTGGTAATCAAATAACCTAACATGCAGTTTCTAATGAGTAGCAAAATTGATGTGGAACTATTCCAGCATGACATACAATTTTATGAACCTAACATACAATCAATCAATGACATGCAAGCGATGACATGGCATATTTCGATGACATGGCGATGGCGTGGCGCACATGACCACGTGGTATTGATGATGTGGCATGACGACGTGCACAGTGACGTGGCATAATGATGATGCAGCTAGAAAACTATCTGCGGCTCTTCTTTTTGTTTTTTGGGTTCGTAGTGTTCGTCATAATCAGTGGCTTCGAAGCAATGGACTCTCAACCGCTCTTCACGTCCCTGCAAATCGCGGCTCATCTAACAATAGCATGCGCTCCTTTCCTACACACTTGTAGACAGACACGTTGACCGGTCTGATAATTTCTGTTAAAGAGGTGAACCGCAGAAGCTCTCCTGGCGAATGCAAAAACACCGATCCGCGGTCGCTCGCTCGCTCCCGTTATATTATCGAAAGCCAGTCGACTCGGGAGATCGATTGGTCAGTTTCCATCTCCGCGGTCTTCATCCGCGGCTCTCTAGAACACCCGCAAATTTTCCCCCAGTTGACAAATATCAGCGGCAATAGATTCTAGTCATACCGTCTTGGATTGGATAGTACAGCTCTCAATAGGACGCGCAAGTGATGGGACAAGAAATTAGCTCAAGAGTCAAGCCTCTGGGTCATGGATGGTCCAGTAATGGGACATGCCCAAGTGACGCCTACCCCAAGTTTGACAATGTTCCATCACTTGTTTGGAAGATAGCAATGATACCCACCTCAAGACTGATTCTCATCGTGACGAATTTGCTCCATTGACTTTTGCAGAAAACAACGAACCATCATCGAAGCTGCTTGATCTATGAACGCTCTCCGTATTAGGTCCGCCAGGTATACTCACGATCCTTGTAGAGCACTCAAATGTGACATGGTGATCTTGTTGGATATTTCAACAGTTTTGAAATACTTATTAGAAATTATGATCGTCATAAAAGTCATCATTTTTGTAACGGCTTTTTCAATGGTCATATAACGGCTTTCTAATGGTTGTATAACGGTCGTCTAACGGCTTTATATCATTTGATTTATTAGTTCATAAACTTTTTTTTTTATTTTACAACGGCTCTTTTAACGGCTCAATTTTGTCTAAATATAAAAATAAGATCTCATAAGACAATCCAAAAAAGATACACCAAATGAAAGAGAAAATATCATTTCTGTCTTTAAAAATCCTTCATTTCATTTTCCTTTTTGCTGGGTTATACACAAAGGTTGTTCTGTTTCCTTCTAATATTCAGTGCGGAGTATAGAGAAAGGTATGTTGTATCTTGGGAGGATAGCCGCTGAAATCTTACGCATCGAGTTATGTACTCCGAGGGGCGGAATTATCCTTAAGGACAGTGTTTGCACGCCTCAAACATTTCTTTTTATTTTCTAATCTTTTGTAATGTATTTCCAATAATTATTATTACTTTATGTATTCTAATAATTTTTCCAACAATCTTAAGGATAATTGCCTTAAAGCTTTCATAGTTGGAATTGCCGGTGCTTCCACCGACCTTGGAATTGAACAAGGATTTGGAGATGGTGAAAGACAAGTTTTGCATATTCGTGGATGGTTTGTCGTGCGACATTGCTGAGCATTAACGAAAAAGAGCTTTTGATCATTTTGGTAAGGTTATCAAGTGCTAGGTAAAATTGTTCTTTGAAACTTCATCATCTATGTCTTTCCGAGAGGAAGGCGGATGTTTGTTAGTGTTTTCTCTCTCAAGTTTGTAATTATTATTTGGTAAGCATGCATCTAGGAATGGAGTTTGGGGCAATTAATGACTTTATATTTTTCACTGATGAATTCATTAGTCATGTTTGGAATTTCACTTTTAGTATGATCAATCCATTTGATGTTGGATTTACGTGGTATTTAATTTTGAGGTAGTCTTTGAGAATGCTTGTGACATTGTGTTTCTAGCCAACTTATCAGGTAAATTTTGGTAAATCTTGATTTTATCCTCAAAGGGAAATACTCCGGTTTGGTTAACGATGCTTTGTTTTCATCTTTGAATTGTTTGATTGATTGTACGATCCTATGAATGTGGGGCTGATTGGGCCATGCATGTTTGGATTGCTAAGATATAATGTGCATTGCACGTCTTGTGGCATTTGATCTGAAACTTTTGAGATTGTTTCGCTTCTTTGAGATCCGAGTGTAATGAGAAGTTTAGGATTTTTCCCAATAGCATACGTGTTATAAATTTCTTATTGTCTACTAAGAAAATAATACATGAATTTGGAGATAACGTATGTGACTGGCATTGTTTTGCTTTATTACATGAACATGAACATGCACATTTGTATGTTTGATGTGATGTTAACTATATTACTTGTTATGACATGGTGAATGTTTTTTTTTTTATATGGGCTCTAGCCATTGGTTGTTTTGCTCTTCATATTGATATTCTCATTGTTAGGGATGCCTCCGAGATTGATTTATAGTTTGACAATATGATATGAAGACATGGCTAAAAGGCTACATGTTCCCTACTGTATGGGATGCCTCAAAGTGATATAATTAAGGCATTTTATATAGTGGATTTTCCGCTGTATTAGCATAATATAGTGATGTTAAGTGGATCTCGGATTCATATGAGACAAAATCCACTAATGAATGTGTCCACCTTGTGGAGGTGTCTTAACATAAAAAGCAGTCGGATGATATTGTGGGGGAAATGGCAATCCTACTCAACCAAAATTTGACTTGGTTGAAGTAGATGATTTGTTGATGTAATTATTGTAGTCATTTTCCAAGCCAATATTTTGGCAAATGCAAAAGAATTGTAGGTAGACTCAGGCATTACCAAGCATATATGTTAAAAACATAATACTTTATCCTCCTAACCTCTAGTAAGGAAGGAGAAGAAAATATTTACTATTTTTTGATAAATTGAGAACTATTCAAGTTCTTGAGGAAAAGAGAAAATTCTTCTCACTCATATATGAAAATGAGGCTAAGTAGTTGAGAAACTCTTAGCAGATATTCCTTTAGGAATAAATTGACACCTTATGTGTCTAAGTATCGTGATTGCCAAGTGGCAATAACCATTGCAATGAAAAATTTTCAATGGTAAAAATGGACACATCTGATTGAAGGATGATGTGATAAAGTAATTGCTTAATGATTGAATTATGTCCATTAATTATATGAAGTCAGAAATGGATTTTGACCAATCTTTTGACTATACATCGAGGGGAATGGACAAGCCAACTGAAGAAAATCAAACAATGACAGTAACCCAACCTATGTGACTAGCGATCCCATGAATTAGGTTCATATGGGTAATAATAAGTCATTTGTTGATCTAGTGCACTATTAAAATTTATTGTCCATCCTAAGGTGAAAATAGTGCAAAATTGCAAGGAAAAAGAGGTTGAGCTAAGCTCTTAATGAAATTCCATAGCCATTATTGGTGGTGTATTAATTTGCAATATACACTTGATGGAATCACCTATATAAGTGTGGAGTGGGGCCGCTCCTATGAAATATTTTGGCAAAAATCTCTAAAGTACTTATGAATAAACCAAGCACGCGCATGACCTATTAGTGCAAAACCGCGTTGAACAACAAAGTTTGTGGGAGTGTAATGTGATTGGTGAAAATTATAATTCACGAAAAGAAATTCTAGGTTCATAGAAGTTTCATACTTCACCAATGATTTCGTGAATTATATTTCATTCTTTCTAGGGTTGGTTCATAGCCTAACAAGCACCAATTCCGATGCATTACTCTTCAATAACCCAGCATTATTTTATTTTTCTTGTCAAAGCTTTTTGAAATATGTGGGGGATTGTTGGATATTTCAGCAGTTTTGAAATACTTATTAGAAATTATGATCGTCATAAAAGTCATCATTTTTGTAACGGCTTTTTCAATGGTCATATAACGGCTTTCTAATGGTTGTATAACGGTCATCTAACGGCTTTATATCCTTTGATTTAATACTTCATAAACTCTTTTTTATTTTACAACGGCTTTTTTAACGGCTCTATTTTGTCTAAATATAAAAATAAGATCTCATAAGACAATCCAAAAAAGATACACCAAATGAAAGAGAAAATATCCTTTCCGTCTTTAAAAATCCTTCATTTCCTTTTCCTTTTTGCTGGGTTATACACAAAGGTTGTTCTGTTTCCTTCTAATATTCAGTGCGGAGTATAGAGGAAAGTCTGTTGTATCTTGGGAGGATAGCCGCTGAAGCCTTACGCACCGAGTTATGTACTCCGAGGGGCGGAATTATCCTTAAGGACAGTGTTTGCACGCCTCAGACATTTCTTTTTTATTTTCTAATCTTTTGTAATGTATTTCCGATAATTATTATTACTTTATGTATTCTAATAATTTTTCCAACAGATCTTGCAGTTCGGTTGAGCCGATTTTGACCAAAGCCCGTCTCTACTATGCCGAGCACAACTCCCCGTTCTCTTTCGCCATGTGCTCCGTCGTTCTTGTTATGCCTTGTCTGCTGTCCTTTGATCCCCTCAGTTGCACATATGTCCTTCAACATAAGCAGCTTCCACACGGATTTGAGCGACATATTGTACAAGGGGGTTGCGACGCCTGCATACGGGTATGTCGATCTCACCAAATGCAATACCCCACCACATTTCCGAGGGGGCCGGATCCAGTATGCCAAGCCTTTCCCCATATGGGATCCTCTCACGAGGCGGCAAGCGGACTTCTCGATTTGTTTTTGTTCACTATTGACAACGACGACCCGTTTTCCGTTCACTATTGACAACGACGGCTTTGGGCTGTACGGTGATGGCATCGCCTTTTTCCTTGCTCCCGCCGGCATGCCGATCCTGCCCAACTCGGGTGGTGGATTCCCGAGATTATTCAATGCAAGCATAGCCAGTGAAGGGCCTCAAAACAGGATTGTCATGGTCGAGTTCGACACTTACATGAACCCAGAGTTCGATCCCCCAGTGCATCACATTGGAACCAATAAGAACGGGCTCTCATAGGTCGTTTATACCGGCTGGGATCCCAGCCTACACAGGGCGACCGATGTTCTAGTGGTCTACAATTCCACGAGCAAGAACCTCAGTGTTCTGGTCATTTGAGGACAAACGGGCTTTCCAAGATAAGGGCCATTCCTCACTTTCTTGCCAAATTGATCTTGCGAGTGTCCTTCCCAAATCAGTTGCGATTGGGTTTTCAGCTTCATTCCGCTTCTAGATGGAGAGACACAACATCAATCATGGGAATTCACTTCAGATTTGGATGTGGTAGATCTGCCACCATCGATGGATAAATCGGCGTCGAAGGTGGGGGGGGGTGGGGAGCGGGGGACTCCAAAACTCGCCAGTTAATCATACTGGTTATGGTTCTCGCAACAATTCTTTTGCTGGTGATCTCTGCAGGGTCTTGCTTTTTTGCTGTCAAGAGAATTGACGGGTACGGTTTCCATGCCCTCACCGACATCAACAAAGAGATCGTTGCATTGCTTGCGAAGTTCACTTATCGGGAGTTGCTCGCAGCAACCAATGGCTTTGCAGAAGATCGAAGGCTTGGTCGAGGTGGGTCTGGCCAAGTCTATAAAGGGTTCTTGAGCCATTCAGGCCGCTTGGTTGCCGTCAAAAGGATCTTCACGGAATCCCAATGCTCCAAAAAGGTTCTCGTTAATGAGGTGAAGATCGCAAGCCGTATGATTCATGGAAACCTGGTGCCGTTCTTGGGTTGATGTCAAGAGGAAGACGAATTTTTGCTTGTCTATGAGTATATGCTCAATGGCAGCCTCGATCACCCCTTCTTTGGGGCGCGGAGAAGCCTGCCATGGGACGTGTGGTACAAGGTGGCGCTCGGCCTCGCATCTGCCCTCATCTGAATAAGATGATCTCGAGCAATATGTGCTCCAGCGGGACATAAAGGCAGCCAATGTACTGCTCGACTCCAACTTCAGCACCAAGCTTGGCGACTTCAGAGTGGCCAAGCTCGTCGACCCCCGATTCAGGACTCAAACAGCAGACGTGGTTAGGACTTATTGGTATCTATCGCTAGAGTACTTTATTGGAGGAAGGGCCACCATGGAGTCCAACATGTTTAGCTTTGGTGTCATGGTCGAACGAGCTACGAGGACAAAGAGAGCCGGGCCCCACTGTGGACGCAAATCGCACAATCCCATGATCTCCATAACTAGATCAAGAACATATATAATTGAGTAGAAAAATTAACACAACTATTTTAGGATCCATCGTTCTTGTAGCGGAAGCGAAAAGCGATGATCCACGCACAAGTCATTCTCCTCTATTGTCTTCCGTATCAGTAGCTTAATGAGATGGCCCCCTCACCCTTTAGCGCTAGGTTAATGCTCCTTATGTGAGAATACTTGTGAGAATTAGGATTAGAGGAGAGATTTAAGCACTATTTATAGAGTTTCCAACCAGACTTTCTCATTACGGGCCAAGCTCAACTCGGTCCACATTAGCCAACCCCATATTAGACTAATTAAGAAACCTTCTATCTTACCTTAAACCAAACCCCGTAAAACGGTAAATTACAACGTTAATTAATGTAGCCCACATCAAAAAAGCTCTTACATTCTCCTACTTTAGTTATATTAATTGAAATGTACTATATGTACACACATTGGTCTAGAGATAATTCTTAATAGTTAATCATATCCCATAAAATCTCAAACACCGAATCATGGCAGTACTTGCATGTATATAGATGGAGCCTTCCACGATCATGAGTGCTTTCAACTTTATTGATATGGATTCAATATAATAGTCTGGCAAATTAATAACATCTCTCATAGAGAAATCTCATTTGTCAGTCATCATTCTTTTACCTTAAGTGTCACAAAAAACTTGTGCCACTAGAGAATATATTTATGGTTCCAATGAATCCACATATGTCTCGTTCTTACGGTTAACATTTCCTTATGTATAACAAGACATATGCACAAGGCTAATAATCGGATGCCCCTAGTCTTCACTAAAGGTTTAAGCAAAAGTTGAATGCAAAATTTTACACACACACACACACACACACACACACACACACACACACACACACACACATATATAATTTACTAACTTGTAACAAATACAAATGTAAACTTTATTCAAGGAAAAATAAAACACAGTTCCCACTAAATACCAGTATCCCAAGATACTCCTATGCACATGCTAATGACATGTTGCTCAAATACACATGGGTATAGGCTTTTAGTTAGTAGATCTGCAACCATATCATCTGTAGGAATATGATCTATTGTAATGTCATCATTCTACACTGATTACTTCTTGACCTCCATGTGTTTAAATCCCTTGAGACTTATGTTGTTATTAATAAACAACACTGCAGAGTTATTATCACAATATAGTTGTATGGGCTTATCCACAAAATCAAAAAATGTTAACTCCTTAATGAGGTTCTGGAGCCAAATAGCTTAAGTAACAGCTAAAAAACATGCTACAAACTCCGCTTGCTTAGTAGAAGAAGATATGGATTTCCGTTTCTCGCTTTTTCATGATACTACACCTCCTGCCAACATAAATATGTATCATGTCGTTGATTTCTTATCATCTTGACATCCAGCAAAATCTGCATCTGAATACCTTACTAGTTGCAAGTCCGGAATATGTCTATAAATCAACATATAATCTATTATCTTCTTTAAATACCTTAAAACCTTCTTGGCAGCAACCCAGTGATCACTTCTTAGATTTGATTAATATCTGCCTAGAAGTCCTATTGCAAAGGCAATATCTGGTCTAGTGCTAACTTGAGTATATATGATACGTCCAAGCACATTAGCATAAGGTTCATTTTTCATTTGAGCTTTCTCAAAATATAAATTAGAGCATTATGAAAGACTCAATTTATCACCCTTAATAACATGAGCATTTCCTGATTTGCAATGCTGCATATTGAATCTTTCTAAAATGCGATCAATATATGCTCTCTAAGACAAACCCAATGAACAGCGAGAGCGATTCCTATGGATCTCAATGCCAATAACAAAAGACGCCTCACCAAGGTCTTTCATGTCAAAAATTTTTGATAGCATCCGCTTTGTCTCATGCAGTAAACCAATGTCACTACAAGCAAATAATATATCATCCACATAAAGTATAAGAAAAATATATTTCCTTCTACTAACCTTGGTGTATATACACCGATCTACTTGGTTTTTAATAAATCCAAATAAAGTGACAACATTATGAAACTTTAAATACCACTATTTAGAAGTTTGCTTAAGGCCATAAATAGATTTTTTCAATCTGCAAACAAGCTTACCTAAGTCATTTGCTACAAAACCTTTAGGCTGTATTATATGAACCTCCTCATTAAGGTCTCCATTTAGAAAAAACAGTCTTAATATTCATCTGGTATAACTCCATATCAAAATGAGCCATCAATGTCAAGATCACTCTAAAGGAATCTTTAGAAGAAATTGGAAAAAATGTTGCTTCATAATCTATTCTTTCTCTTTGAGCGAAACCCTTGGCTACCAGCCTAGTTTTAAACTTTTCAATCTTTCCTTTTGAATCCCTTTTAGTCTTGAATACCCATTTACAGTCAATAGGTTTACAACCTTTAGGCAATTCAACAAGCTCCCAAACACTATTGTGTTTCATAAATTGCATCTCATCTTTCATCGCATCTAGCCACAAATCCGATTGAGGACATGAGATGACATACATATAAATTACCGAATCAACAACACAACTAATATCATAATCATGCTCTCCAAGGTAGATAACATAGTCTGGTGGCATAACTGAATGTCTTTCCCTAGTTGATCTTCTAAGTAGAGTTACTTCAATCTCATTCTAAATTTGAGGGGCTTGAGGAATTTCATCGGGAACTATCTCAACAATAGGATCCTAAGCCGCAATAGACTCAGTTTGAGGCGCAGGAGGCTCCATAATTGTCCGCATAAGATAATACAAGGATTTAGTAATCCCCACCATACTATCATTTTCGATAGTTTGTGAGCAACTATCCTTTTTGGCTACATCAAATTTCAAAAAATTTGCAGTCTGAAATTCCACAATTTTTGTACTTCCATTAGGGTTATAAAACTGATACACCTTTGAATGATCTAGATAAGGTACGAAATAACACTAAGTAGTTTTGGAATCCAACTTACTCAATGTTGGATTATATAACTTCACTTCTGCATTTGCTGGTGTTTATTCTGAAATATTCTAATAATTTGAGTCACTAACCCCTCAGTTACTTGGTGTCTTGTTGTTTTTGTGCTTGTAAGTAGGCATAAGGCTAAGAGAAATTAGACTGATGATTCTTAATCTACTCATTTCTCATTAAAGATGATTGATGTAAGGACCGGTGACTTGGAGCTGACTGATTCTTTGAGTTTAGTCGAATATGTTTACCAACGAAGTAAAACATGCTTTACGTTATGGTGGAAGTTTATGAAATCCCTTTGATCTTGACCTGGTTGTGCTTCTAAATTAATTTTCAATGTGGAAAATTAGACACAACTTAACAATTGTTAACTTGATTTCCCTAATGGAGGGGCAAGATCTTGCAATGTTCTCATGAAGTACCTTCCTTGAAGAGGTAAAGTTTAAAGGAAAAAAAGAACATTTTGATCGATTTTGCAAAATTGTAGTCTTTTAGTTGTCTCTTTGAGTTCTTTGATTATGAAATTATTTGAAAATGTTTCACTTTGTTTCTCTTTCTCGAATTGGTATTTAGTTTCGTTTTTTGTAGCCATTTGGTTTATTATAATCGCATAACTACTTTTTTTATGTGTTCTCTTATGCAGCCATCTGGTCAAGATCAATGTTATCAAGATTTTTTGGCAGAGCACTTTTTGGTGTTGCTAGAATAAAGTCTTCTGCTGGAACTATTGCTGCTACTTCTGTAGCTACATCTGAGATAGCACACAACCTACTCGAGGCATTCTTTCAAGTAGATAGAAACCTAGAGAATGACACTCCTGATATCTACATGCATTGGTGGTTTTACCTATTCGGGACTTAGCATTGCGGGTTAGAGACCTCTTTTGTTTTTATTGCCATTGCTTCTGTAGAGCTGGATTCTTAGGATATGTATTGTATAGTGTGGATCTGCAATCCAGAAACGTGAATGCCATGTCTATATTTAGTCTCTCCATAGATTGGTGTCACTTTGTGGAAGCATTTTAATAAGTTTTGTCACAAATTTCCAAAGTAGGCCGATGATGAGTTGGCTGATTTTAGAAGATGCCTTGATATTATTCCACAGAAATGCTTTGAACTTGAGATTAGTGTTTTTGAATGTCAAATTTTTGTTAGTGTTTTTTATGGACCTTGTTGTTTTGCCATCACTTGCCGTCGACTATGCTGCTACTGTCCGAACTTAGATGACGAGTAGCCCGCGTGTCGACAAGCTGCCATGGAAAAAAGTCCCACGTGTCGCTGTTCAATTTTATTTGTTTTATATTCTCTCTCATAAATGACAAGCTTGTTTATTATTGTTGCATTCATTTTTGTTTTGTTTAACTATAAAAAAAAAAAAAAAACGTATTGGACCTTGGAACCGATCCTGGAACCTGTGACAGGGTAGGTTCCAAGTTTCAGATTCCGACGGGTAGGTTCCGGGTTCCACAAAATGGGAAACCTATACCCAAGGGTAGGTTCCAGGTTCCAGGCAGAACCTGTAAGAATCCTGGAACTGCTCACCCCTAATATGAATAACCTCCAACAAGTCAGAACTTCGTACGGTTGATTTTTTCTTTATCTTAGTCATCTTACTTATACAACAGTCTACGCAAGTCTCTAGATCGCTTTTTAAGAGTAGACAAAATGTCAGCTTTTATAAGTCTTTCTACTCTTTTTTTAGAGATGTGACCAAGACATTTATGCCACAATGCATAAGATTGTTCCTTAGGTAAAGGCCTTTTGGAAACAACTTTTTCAGCTAAATAAGTAAAGTACATGTCGTTAGGAGATAAACTCAATCGATATAATCCATTGGATAAATTGCAACACTCAATCTTATTTGAATCATAAAACATGGAAATAATATTGCTCTTTATTTCAAAAAAGTATCCACACATATCTAAACAAGACACAGAAACTAAATTCCGCCTAAAAGAAGGTACGTAAAAAGCGTTTCTCAACATTATCCTAAAACCAAAATCTAAAACTAAAGGGATAAGTGCTATAGAAGTCCTAAAACTTGTCACATAAATGCAATTGAGTCATAAGACTTGCAAAAAATGCAATCAAGTCATAAAACTTGTCAAATTATTTCAATCGAGTCTTAAAATTAACACCATCTGTTATGAAATACATGAATGGATAGAATACATGAATGAATATTCATTATATTCATCTTATCCAATGTACTTATTATGGTACATTTGTATCAAATGTTCTAAATACATCTCCATATACAATGAAAGTTCGTCTCCCTTATCCTGTACATGTATCATTCGATACATTGATATTAATGATAAGTACATTCTTGTTCTCCTATAAATAGGAGTTTAGTTTTGATGTACAATAGACAATCACACAAACACGACATTGAGATACTAGAAATAAAGCTCTCTCATCTTGCTACTATCTCTAGTGTTCACTTGCTTTCTCTTCATTAATCTCTTCTCTATTATATATTCGCAACGCAATATTTTACAACATGTTATCAGCACGATAATCTACCAATTGAGTAAGTAACTTTTGCAAGCACGAAAATCTACCGACTGAGTAAGTAATTTTTGCAAGGTGGGTATTATTTTTATTAATCAACTTATACTTCATCTTCTTCTATCAATTATTCATTTTTATTTTTCTTGGCCCAAAGCCAAAATTTCAAATCTAAAAGTATCCTTCTGCTCCTGAAGTAGCGGTGGATATTTCGAAATCCTTTTAATTAATTTAAGGATTTATTTTTGCAAGGATTATGGAAAATATTGAAAAGCCCAAATTCCACATCCTGGAAGTGAGTGGAAAGATTATATATCCTGGTGCCTTGACATGGAAATGCACCTCCAAGGGCAAGGTCTCGCTAATACAATTACAAAGGATGAAACCTCAAATGAAAAGGATAAAACAAATGCGCTGATTTTTATTCGCCGTCATTTGCATGAGAGCCTGCAGACTCAATACTTATCCGTTCGAGACCCGCATATCTTGTGGAGGAGGTTGAAGGATAGGTATGATCATACCAAAACTGTTATCCTCATTCAAACACAATATGATTGGCAAAATCTCAGACTGTAAGATTTTAAATCAGTGTATGACTATAATTCTGCTTTATTTGATATCGTTTCTCGACTAGAGTTATGCGGTATCAAACTCACTAATGCAGAATTACTTAAGAAAACTTTCTTCACATTCCATGCTTCAAATATTGTATTGCAACAGCAATACCAGCAGCGTTAGTTTGCCTTACATATTATGAATTAATTTCTGTGCTTCTTACTACCGAGCAAACTAATGAATTGCTGCTAAAAAATCATGATCTTAGACCTGCTGGCTCAAAAGCATTGCCTAAAGCACATGCTAACTTTGAGAAAAATATTAGCCATTTTAAGGGCTATAAGCGCAGGCAAGAACATAATCCTAGAAGGGATGGCAAAAAATTTAACCGCCCTAGGAAATCAAACTTTGGCCTGAATCATGGCAAAGAAAAGAAGCCAAAAAGGGTGATCAATGAAAGTATTGTCATCGCTGTGGCATGACTGGGCACTGGTCACGTACCTGTCGTACACCAAAACATTTTGTTGACCTATACCAGGCATCTTTAAAGCATACGGGCAAGCGTGGTGAATCTCATGCCATTGAAATCAATCATACTGCCATAACCACTGTTGATGCCAACAATATCTCCGTTGGTGGGACTCCTCTTGCTCTTGAAGTAGCAAATGCATCATTGGATATCTCTAATTTTTTTGAGGACCTCTGATTACTTTGATGAATTAGATTGGTGGATGATAATTTGAACTTTGAATTTTATGTTATTTCACTTTAAATGTATTACTTTTTTTATTGTTCTTTATGAAATACTTATGAACCTTATATAATATTTATCTTTGAAATTTTATTCGACTATATAACTAATATGCAACTTTTATGATACTTGACACTTGAAGTTGTCAATATAAATGCAAATGGAAAATACTGAGAAAAAGGAAGAAGTTTGTTTGCTTGATAGTGCAACAATACATACTATATTTTGTAGTAGACACTTTTTTCTCAAGTATGACATTACGTAAGGCACAAATCCATACAATATCAGGTCATGTTCCGATTATTGATGGTTTTGGGAATGCTGCAATTATTTTGCCAAATGGCACAATCCTGCATATTGAGAATGCGTTTTTAAACATTCGATCAAAAAAGAATCTGCTTAGTTTCAAAGATGTACGCCGTAATGGGTACCATATTGAGACTATTTATGAGCAAGATAAGGAATATATTGACATTTCCTCTTATAAGATGGGCCTGAAGACCATCCATGAGAAGCTAGAAGCTTCTTCTATGGGTTTGTATTGTTTCATGATTAAAGCTGTTGAAACCTACGCTACCACATCCTGGAGATTGGTAAGCCTTGATAAATTTGGACTGTGGCATGATCGCCTTGGTCATCTTGGCGCTTCAATGATGCGTAGAATAATTCATAATACAAAATGGCACACTTTAAAGGATATAAAGGTATTGTTGTCCAAAAATTATAATTGTGAGACTTGCTCACAAGGAAAGCTCATTATCAAACCTTCTATAACAAAGGTTAATTTTGAATCTCATTTATTCTTGCAAAGAATTCATGGTGATATTTGTGGACCAATACAACCACCAAGTGGACCATTTAGATATTTTATGGTATTAGTGGACGCATCATGTAGATGGTCCCATGTTTTCCTATTATCTACGCGCAATGTCGCATTTGCACATTTACTTGCGCAAATTATAAAGCTCCGAGCACAATTCCCTGATTATCCAATTAAGAGCATAATGATGGATAATGCTGGTGAATTTACATCAAAGAGTTTTGATACATATTGTGCTTCACTCGGAATCGAGGTTGAGCACCCGGTTGATATGTTCATACTCAAAATGTATTGGCAGAATCATTGATTAAATGTATCCAAATCATTTGCCCGCACTCTATTATTGAGAACGAATCTCAATGATACAGCATGGGGTCATGTAGTTTTGCATGCGGCAACTCTAATAAGATTACGCCCCACTGCTAGTATTTTACAATCTCCCATTCAAATGGTTCTTGGTTATGAACAAGATATTTCACATCTACGCACCTTTGGTTGTGCAGTACAGGTGCCTGTAGCACCGCCAAAAATGACGAAAATGGGTCCCCAACGCCATTTGGGCATTTATGTTGGGTTTAATTCACCATCTATCATTAGGTTCTTGGAACCAACTACTGGTGATCTTTTTACTGCCAGGTTTGCAGATTGCCATTTCGATGAGACTAGGTTTCCATCAATTGGGATACCTACAACTTCCATGACGCAAAACAAAAACCAGTTAAGGTTTTCTCTGGAATGAGAAAAATTTATCTCAATTAGACCCAAGGACTCTTGAATGTGAAAACGAGGTGCAGCGCATAATTCATTTACAGGCTATGGCCAATAGACTTCCTGATGCGTTTAATGATGCTACTAAGGTAACAAAGTCTCATATTCCAACTGTAAATGCTCTAACTAGGATAGTTGTTCCCAAAGAACAAGCTAAAATGGATCAAAATCCCCCGCACTTGAAGCGTGGCAGACCGATAGGATCAAAAGATACTACTCCTCGAAAACGAAGGGGAAAGAATCAAGAATCCGCTCCAGAAGAGCCTGGCTTTGTGCTTGCTCCCAAAGAGCTTATTGCCCCTGAAGAGGCGCAAACCCATGAAAGGAGCACTAGCCCCGAGAATACTGAGAATTTCATTACATATTGTAATGAAATTTGGGATCGAAATGAAATCATCATTGATGATGCTTTTGCATTCTCAGTTGCTCATCAAATTATGGATGATGATTGTGAACCACAATCTATTATTGAATGTCGTCAAAGGCAAGATTGGCATAAGTGGGAGGAAGCAATTAAAGTTGAATTAGCTTCTCTAACTAAATGAGAGGTTTTTGGACCTATAACTCGTATCCCCGATAATGTAAAACCCGTTGGATATAAATGGGTATTTATCCGAAAACGAAATGAGAAAAACGAGGTTGTCAGGTATAAAGCCCGACTCGTTGCCCAAGGATTCTCCCAGAGACCTGGGATTAATTATAATGAGACATATTCACCTGTGATGGATATGATTACATTTCGTTTTCTCATTAGCCTAGCAATCTTTGAAAGATTGGAAATGCGTCTTATGGACGTTGTGACGGCATATCTATATGGCTCATTAGAATATGATATTTATATGAAAATTCCTGAGGGATTCAAAATGCCTGAAGCATGCACTCCCCGCAATTTATTCTCAATAAAATTGCAAAGATCCTTATACGGGTTAAAGCAATCCGGTCGCATGTGGTATTAACGCCTAAGTGAGTACCTAATTAAGGAAATGTACAAAAATGATCATATATGCCCATGCGTGTTCATTAAGAAATCAGAAATTGGATTTGCTATTATAGCAGTTTATGTCGACGATATAAATTTAATTGGAACTCCAGAAGAGTTAGCTGAAACTGTTGAATATTTGAAAAGGGAGTTTGAAGTTAAAGATTTGGGTAAAACCAAACTTTGTCTTGGTCTAAAGCTTGAGCATAAAGCGAATGGAATAATCGTCCATCAATCAGCATATGTTGAAAGATTGCTTAAACGTTTCAATATGGACAAAACTCACCCATTGAGCACCCCTATGGTTGTAAGGTCTCTAGATCCCTAAAATGACCCATTTCGTCCTAGAGAATCTGATGAAGAGATATTTGGTCCTGAAGTACCATATCTCAATGCAATTGGGGCTTTGATGTACTTGGCATAATGTACGAGACCAGATATCGCTTTTGCAGTAAATTTATTGGTACGTTTTAGTTCTGAGTCAACTCGGAGACATTGGAATGAAGTTAAACATATTTTTCATTATCTCTGAGGAACCATAGATTTTGGATTATATTATTCCAAGGATTCCACGAACTCTGGTTTAGTTGGATATGCTGATGCTGGATATAGATCCGATCCACATAAGGCTCGTTCTCAAATCGGATATTTATTTTGTTATAACGGCACCGCTATTTCTTGGCGTTCTACGAAGCAATCGCTAGTAACTACATCTTCTAACCACTCTGAGATTATTGCTTTATATGAAGCTGGAAGAGAGTGTGTTTGGTTAAGATCCGTTATAACACATATTAATAATTCTTGTTGCTTAATACCGGTTACAAATTCTCCCATTATAATTGATGAAGATAATGCTGCTTGTGTTGCACAAGTTAGGGGAGGATATATCAAAGATGATAGGACCAAGCATATCTTGCCAAAATTTTTCTATACTCAACTCCAAGAAAGTCGACAAATTGATGTTAAATAGATTCGATCCATAAATAATCTTGCAGATCTTTTTACCAAATCATTGCCAACATCAAGTTTTGAGAAATTAGTATATGGCATTGGTATGAGGCGAGTTCATAAGATGTAAGATTAATTAGCCCCAGAAAAGGCTATATGGCTCTATTAAGGGGGAGATATTATGAACTATGCATTGCAGCATTGATATAAGGCTAGTTCACAAGATGCAATAATGATTAGTCCTAGAAATGGCTATATATACATTGCATTATTTTTTTCTTTATGTCCGGTTTTTTCCCATAGGGTTTTTTACGGCTTAAAGTTTTTAACGAGGCAATTAATGCATCCATAAAAGGGAGATATCATAACATGTGTGCTCTGCACTCTTTTTCCCTTTTGTCCGGTTTTTATCCCATTGGGTTTTTCCAGCTTAAGGTTTTTAATGAGGCAGTATCATTCGATGCACATTCGTAATGAATATGATGAATATTCAAGGGGGAGTGTTATGAAATACATGAATGGATAGAATACATGAATGAATATTCATTATATTCATCTTATCTAATGTACTTATTATGGTACATTTGTATCAAATGTTCTAAGTACATCTCCCTATACAATGAAAGTTCGTTTCCCTTATCCTGTACATGTATCATTCGATACATTGATATTAATGATAAGTACATTCTTGTTCTCCTATAAATAAGAGTTTAGTTTTGATGTACAATAGACAATTACACAGAAACACGACAGTGAGATATTAGAAATAAAGTTCTCTCATCTTGCTACTATTTCTAGTGTTCACTTGCTTTCTCTTCTTTAATATATTATCTATTATATATTCGCAACGCGATATTTTACAACACCATAGACTTTTTTAATGGAAAATGCTGATGTGGTGTAGACGTGGAATTTTAAATAATTTTTCATTTTCCACATGGCTTTTTTTAATTATTTTTATTCAATTTTTTAAATAGATTTAAAAACTAAAAAAGAAAATTTAAAATTTATTTTTTTAAAATTGTTATAAAAAAAAAAAAGACAACTCCTCCTCGCCCCGTATGCGTCACCCATCGTCGAAGGGGCCGGCGACCATCGCCAAAATTTCTTAAATCCAACCAAGCGTGCCACTTTGGCGGTCACTACTCAATTAAATTATTGAAACTCTTTTATATTAGGGATATAAACTTTACTGCTTACATACACCATATATATGTGATTTTAACTTTAGTAATAAAAGCAGTAAATCACTAAAATCATATATCACGCTAATTACACTGCTTTATTTATTAATAAAAATTAAACTTTATTATATATTATTAATGAATCACACTTTTATAATATTTATGTGATAACATACCAGTAACCTAACACTTGTATTTCCAAAATCACAAAAAAATACAAGAAAAATACATAAAAATGCACTTAAAATATACGTATTTAGGGTTTCGTATGTATTTTCACATCCATAAAATCATCAAACATGTCAAATAAATACACCACAAGATAGAGAATGGTCATATGAATCCAACGCCGCAAAGACACGCGCCCATTGGAGCTCCCACGCGCCCGCACGCGCCGCCTGAGTGCACAGTGTGTGGAGCTCACGCATATGGCAAAGAGATTGATCAAAACTAGTCCAACCGGCTAACCAGTCAGGTCAACAGATGATCAAGTCGAGTCGGGTCAAGCCTGGGTCGCTGACGTCATTGTGACGTCAGCACCCGCGTGCTTCGCACGCGTGAGCCGTGCCCCGCACGTGGGAGCGCTTGACCGTGCGTGGGGCACATGGGGCCTCCCTGGGCGACGCGCCGCCCACGGATATGCTCGTCTCGACAAGCCTAGTCCAAATATATAATTTAATTTGATTTTTATTGAACGAAAAATCACGAAAATCTCAAATTATGGCAAAAGTTCTATGCCTTCAAGCTTCAGGTTATAATTGTTTTGATACCACATGTGGACGCAAATCGCACAATCCCATGATCTCCATAACTAGATCAAAAACACACATAATTGAGTAAAAAAACTAACGCACATGTTTTAAGATCCATCATTCTTGTAGTGGAAGCGAAAAGCGATGATCTACACACAAGTTCTTTTCTTCTATTGCCCTCCATATCACTGGCTCAATGAAATGGCCCTCTCACTCTTTAGCTCTAGGTTAACCCTCCTCATGTAAGAATACTTGTGAAAATTATGGTTAGATGAGAGACTTGAGCATTATTTATAAAGTTTCCAATTAGTCAGCCTCATATTAGACTAATTAAAAAATATTCTATCTCACCTTACACCAAACCCTGCAAAATATAAATTATAATGTCAATTAATGTAGCCCACATAAGGAAAACTCTTACACCCACTACACCAGTGGGTCTAGCAACTCTAGCTTGCTGGCAAGTCCTCGGCGTGGTTGATGAGGCATTGGGCTTAGAGTTCCCACATGAGGAGATGAAGTGCCGATGATGTTGGGGCTGTGTTGTGTGCACCCAGATCCCGCCAGACGACCGAGGGCAGGGCAAGTGATCAGGTTCCTCCAGCTCCAGGACTCGATCCCTGAGCTGTGAGCTCCCACGCTGTGCGTTAGACAACCTTGTTTCATACCGGCCATTGGCTTTGCAAGTGGGAAGACCGAGTCTCCATCTGCTCCTCCTATTCAAGAATCCGTGTCAATTAAGGAGGAAAAATTTTGGTTACTAAAGTCATACAGCTACACATGTTGACTTAAGCTGCACATACTTGCTGCATCAACTATACTTTGGTTACGATCTCTTTTGCCCTGCCCAAATTTGTGGCTCGAAGTTGCACAAATCACGGGGACTTGATATCAATTTATCATGCATCGCTTGCGTTAGAATACATGACACTACGAATCTCTCTTCAAGTTGCGTAAGTCACGGGCCATATTGTTTATTGACCTCACCTCAACCACGCTTCAAGTCTCTCTGCAAATTGCAACTCATCTGACCATAGCTTGGACTCCTTTCCTTCACAAATGCTGTCAGACAAATTGAGTGGTGTGATAATGTTTGTAGAAGAGGTGAACCATGCAAACTCTCCTAGCAAATGCAAAACTACAATCCCCTATCGCTCGCTCGCTCGCTTGATCAATAACCGTATCAATAGCTGCTCGACTCGGGGCGATCAATCGGTCAGTTTTCATCTCTCGCAGTGAACATCCGTGGCTCCCTAGAACGCCTGCAATATTTTCCCCAGTTGACAAATAACAGCAACAATAGATTCTAGTCACACTGTCTTGGGAAATTGGCTCGAGAGTCAAACCTATTACCCTAAATAATCTTTCCAAAAACCCAAAACTAATATCCAATACATAAACTCCAATCTAACTTTTATCTAATGAAAAGTCTGAAACCTGTATGCTAGCTGAGATCAATTTCTGCATCAGATCCCAAACCACTAGAGTAGGTAGTATTGTGTAAATGCGCCATGAATGTTTCAATTTGAAATTCTGTGTAAAGCGATCTAGGACAAGGTATTATCAAGATAATACTAATTAGGGATGTCTAATGGTATTCATGCTTTTAAAAACGAAACTATCACTCTCAGATTAAGATAAGACAACCCCCCTCTCCATTGACTTAGTCGAATACAATGAACCATCCTAGAAGTTGGACGACATTTTGTCGGAAGATAGCAATGATACCAGCCCCACCATTTGACTGTTCCTCTTTGTGACTAATTTATCCAATTGACTTAAGCAGAATTCCAGGACACATTGTAGAAGCTGCTTGATCTATGATCGCTCGCCATGTCCGGTCAGCCATAAGGCAGCAGAATTCCAGGAAACATGAGTAGAAGCTGCTTGATCTATGATTGCTCGCCGTGTCCGGTCAGCCATAAGGCATACTCGGGGTCATTATAAAGCCCCCTAATGGTACATATTGGTCTCACAATCCGGTCAATCCAATCCCGACCAAAACCCATATTTGCCGCGCGCAACTTCCCATTCTCTTTCGTTGCGTGCTCGCTTGTTCTTAGAAGCTGCTTGATCTATGATTGCTCGCCGTGTCCGGTCAGCCATGTCCAGTCAGCCATAAGGCATGCTCGGGTTCATTATAAAGCCCCCTAATGGTACATATTGATCTTGCAATCCGGTCAATCCGATCCCGACCAAAATCCATATTTAGTATGCCGCGCACAACTTCCCATTCCCTTTCGTTGCGTGCTCGCTTGTTCTTGTTCTGCCTCGTCAGCTGTCCTTTGATCCCGTCCGTTGCTTCTCTGTCCTTCAGCATAGGTAGCTTCCACACCGATTTGAGGGACATACTGTACGAGGGTGTCGCGACGCTGGCATATGGATATGTCGATCTCACTACAGGCGTTCCGCCGCACTTCCAGGTGGGCCGGATCCAGTATTCCAAGCCTGTCCGCATATGGGATCCTCTCACGGGGCGGCAAGCAGACTTCTCGACCCATTTCTCGTTCACCATCGAGACTGACGGCTCTGCTCAGTACAGCGACGGCATCACATTTTTCCTCGCTCCTGTGGGGATCCCGATCCCGCCCAACTCAGCCGGCAGATTCCTGGGATTGTTCAACGCGAGCACGGCTAATGAAGGGCCTCGGAACCAGATTGTCATGGTCGAGTTCGACACTTTTGTGAACCCAGACTTCGATCCCCTGGTGCACCACATAGGAATTAATACGAACCGGCCCTCCTCACTCGTTTATGCCGGCTGGGATCCTGGATTGCACAGCGGGAAAGCAACCGATGTTCTCGGGATAATTAGGCATTATTTCACAATAGCTACCAAATTTGAAAATGTACCAGAACTCTGATACCGTTGTTAAATAAATCCCGACTCTGAAAAATTACAAGTTAACTCTAGAACCTTAGCGTGGTCTGGTCGTTTGACGACATACCGGTTTTCCAGGGTGAGAGCTATTCCTCGCTTTCTTGCCAAGTCGATCTTGCAAGTATCCTTCCCGAATCAGCTGTGATCGGGTTTTCGGCTTCTTTTGGTTTCTTTGCGGCGAGACACAGCATCAATTCATGGGAGTTCACATCGAATCTGGACACAGATATGCCTCCGTCGATGGATAGATTGCCACCAAAGGGGGTGAAATCCAAGCCTCAAATTATCCGACATATTGCATGCATGGGGTCTAATGCATTTGGGTATGCAGCAATTGCCCCATCAATACTTGGGCCATCAGGAGTTTCGTGTTAGTCACTAGGGACATGCTATGCCAATTGCATAACATTTTTGATCTTGGATTCTTAAGACCAAGATTTTGCAAAATGTTTTTATCTTGCCCTATCACACAAAGCTTCTGCATCCATGTGAACTATCAAAATACTACCTACGACACAGTTTCATCGAATGAAACTATCTTACGAACCAAATAGGCCTGTAATGTTCTTGATGGGCTGGGCAAGCCGTGAAATGAGGGTCTATAAGAGTTTGATTGAACTTGACCATGGCTCTTGTGCTTCGATGACATGAAAGTAGTTCTCAAATACAACTTGTAGGAAAGATTTGGCACACATGGTTGACGAATAAGATAATTCGATAGGTAGTGTTCGAAGTTTTTTCATCATCATAATCAATGGCTTTCGAGCAATAATGATGCAAGCCAAGGGTAGGCTTTCTCAAACAATAGGATCGGGAGAGTGACTCGCACACGGGAAAACAGGGCGAACAGAAATTTCAGCACTGCGCAAGCTCAGAAGAACAGTCGTATCTTTGTCGATACAGATCGGATGAACCTGATTCCAAAGCCAAATGAACAAGGACTTCTGGATCTACATTTTATATGTTTTGGGTTTTCTGAAATAAGCACTGTAGGATGGTCGAAATTGGGTTGGAAATAACGAACAGAATAGGAAAAGATAGAAACTCCGTTGGTTGCTCTTCTAGGCCTCCAAGGAAGTTGAGGTGGCACCGATTTTTCTAGATCGATGACTGCAACTCTTCAAGGATGGTCGATACGGCTTCTCGGTTTCATCAAGCTTTAATGCGGGCCAATCTTCTTGGTTGAGAGAGCTGGTCTTCAATGCGGGTTGCATCAAATGGACTCTCAACCCTCATTTAAGTCTCTTCATTTAACCAAAGCTTTCTCTCCTTTCCTCCACAATTGTGGACAGAGACATTGAGTGGTCGGATAATGTCTGCAAAAATGGTGAACCACACAAGCTCCCCCAGAAAATTCAAATCTTTGATCTGCAGCCAGCTGGCTCGTTCTCTAGCTTCATATCACCGGCAGCCAGTCACTATCGATCGGTCAGTTTCCATCCCCATGGTCTTTGTCCAAGGCTCTTCCAAACACTCGCAATTTTTTCCACCAATTGCGCAATAGCTGGAGCGATAGGGAAAACCGTGTTGACATTTCGTGTTCGGAAGATAGCAATGGTACCCACCAGAAGTCTAATAACCTATTCCATCTGACTGTAGCAGAAAACAAGGAACTATCATAGAAGCTGCTTGATCTATGATTGCTCGCCGTGTCCGGTAAGCCTTTAGGTACGCTCGGGTTCATTTTGAAGCTCCCTAATGTAACATATAGATCTCGCAGTGTCGGTGATCCAATTCCCACCAAAGCCCGTCTTAAGTATGCCGCGCGCGACTCCCCATTCTCTTTCTTTGCAAGCTCGCTTGTTCTTGTTCTGCCTTGTCTGCTGTCCTTCGATCCCCTGTGTTGCCCCTCTCTACTTCAACATAAGCAGCTTCGACACAGATAGGGGGGACATATTGTACGAGGGAGTTTCGGAGGTCACGTATGGACATGTCGATCTCACCCGCCTCCATCCTGCGCATCGCTACCAGGTGGGGCGGATTAAGTACGCCAAGCCTGTCCGCATAAGGGATCCTGTCACGGGGCGCCAAGCCAACTTCTCAACCCGTTTCTCGTTCACCATCGAGACTGACGGCTCTGCTAATTACACTGATGGCATCGCCTTCTTCCTCGCTCCTGCGGGGATCTCGATCCCACCCAACTCAGCCGGCGGATTCCTGGGATTGTTCAACAGTAGCACGGCTAATGAAGGGCCTCGGAACAAGATTGTCATGGTCGAGTTCGACACCTATGTGAACTGGCAGTATGATCCTCCAGTGCCTCACATAGGAATCAATCAGAACTGTCTCTCGTCGGTCGTTCATGCCCGCTGGTATCCCGAATCGCAAAGCGGGAAAGCGGTCAATGTTAACGTGACCTACAATTCTGCGAGCAAGAACCTCAGCGTGTTCTGGTCGTTCGACGGCAAACTGCTTTCCCACTATAGGGCCTATCACTCGCTTTCTTACCTTGTTGATCTGGCAAGCGTCCTTCCTGAATCTGCAGCGATCGGGTTCTCAGCTTCTATCGGCGAACATCCAGAGAGACACAGCATCAATTCATGGGAGTTCACTTCGGATTTGGATGACGTAGATGAACCTCGCCGGTTATGGATACTGGTCTTTGTTCCCACGGCATGTTTTTTACTGGCGATCTCCGCAAGGTCTTGCTTTTTGGCCGTCAAGAGGACGGAAAAGCATGGTTATAGCGCCCTTACCGACATAGATAAAGAGATTGGCCCATTGCCTACGAAGTTCACTTATCAGGAGTTGCTCGCAGCGACCAATGGCTTCGCAGACGACAGAAGGCTGGGCCGAGGCGGGTCTGCCCAAGTCTATAAAGGGTTCTTGAGCCATTCGAACCGCCTGGTCACCGTCAAAAGGATCTTTGCGGAGTCCCGACACTCCGAGAAGGTCTTTGTCAACGAGGTGAAGATCATAAGCCGAACAATACACAGAAACCTGGTGCCGTTTGTTGGGTGGTGTCAAGAGGAAGGTGAGTTCTTGCTCGTCTACGAGTACATGCCCAATGGCAGCCTCGACCACCACCTCTTTGGGCCCCGGAGAAGCCTGCCGTGGGCTGTGCGATACGGCGTGGCGCTCGGCCTGGCATCCGCCCTTAACTACCTCCACGAGGAGCTCGAGAAATGGGTTCTCCACCGGGACATAAAGGCAGCCAACGTGATGCTCGACACCAACTTCACAACCAAGCTCGGCGACTTCGGAGTGGCCAAGCTCATTGACCCCCGGTTCAGGTCTCAGACAACAGACGTGGTTGGGACTTGCGGGTACCTGGCGCCAGAGTACTTCATTAGTGGGAAGGCCACGAAGGAGTCCGACATGTTCAGCTTCGGCGTGGTGGCCCTGGAGATTGCGTGCGGCCGGAGGAGCTATGAGGACGGAGAGGTCTGGGTCGCGTTGCACAAGTGGGTCTGGGAACTCTACCTCGCCAGCAACATCCTCGGCGCGGCCGACGAGGCCTTGGGCTCAGGGTTCCGGAGGGAGGAAATGGAGTGCCTGATGAGGGTGGGGCTGTGGTGCGTGCACCCCGACCCCGCGAGAAGGCCAAAGGCGGGGCAAGTGATCAGGTTCCTCCAGCTCGAGGACTCAGTCCCCGAGCTGCCACATGACGCGTTCAACGGTCCAGTTTCACACCGGCCATCGGCTTCGCAATTAGGAATACTGGAATCTCCATCTGCTCCTCCTATTCAAGAATCTGTGTTTAGGAAGCTAGACAAATCCTGTCCCCTAAAGTCATACGGCAACACATGCTGACTAAAATCTGCACATTCTGCTGCATCAACTGTAGTTCGGTTACCATGTCGTTTGCCTTGCCCAAATTTGTTGTTTGAAATTGAAAACATCATGGGGGACTTGGTATCGCTCAACATACATTGCTTACATCAGCATAAACAAAACACTGCGAAAAGAAAATTTTCAGTTAAATTTCCTGTATCTCTCTTCAAATTACTGTTATAAAGAAGCAAGCGCTTTCATCACGTCGGAGAGAATACAGATGAAAAAGTCGGAGGTTCTCACTTCAATGAGACGGAAAGCTGCATGCAAGAGTACACTGTACACTACTAATTCACCACAGTGAGCAGGACTTTCATTCAGGTCGATTTGGTGTATAAGAGGATGCCGAAAGCCTGACTCAAGATCGCGAGGGCAACAAGGAACGTCGACGTCTCGCCTGGGTTGTAGTGAGGCTGCTTCGCAGGAACGTGGGCTCCTTTCCGGGGTTAAGTCGAAGAATCGATGTCCCCAACAAGGTAACTCGTCCATCGTTGCTCTGGCACTGCTGCTATGGCCGATATCTTCGAAATCGTCCATGGCATCTTTTTCCAGGAAATATAGAACGTTCCTGAGCTCTCGTAATCTAAAAGCTGGAAGCACTGAATTCACTTGAATTCAAGTAGAAAATACGATAAAAGCATTTGAAATTCGTCCATCTCCGGATACATTTTGCACGAATATTCAAAGATAACAAGAAAGGGTAGAATGGAATTCGTACATTTCCGGATAGATTTTGCACTAATATTTCAAAGATAACAAGAAAAGGTAGAAGTATCAATAGCGATATGTAACTATTTTGAAAAGTTTCCAATCATTTCATGTGAGTTTCAGAAATTTATATGGAGTACAAAGTCAAAAGTTAGCGTAAAAATCACTCTAGATAGGTTCTTTAGGTTCTTTATGTGAGTTTAACGTATGTCATATGAAGTCAACCCAACGTGTCACTTAAATAGGACATGCAAAAATTATAGAAAGACATGAAGAATCTAGTTGAGGCCGATTTTCTCTTTGATAATCTGAAGTTGGAGATGCATAAGGTTATAATCGTATGTTGAAAAGCAGAAAGGTCTAATTCAAATTAATGGATTGTTATGATTTTGATTTTATAATTAAATCCATCCAAATGCCATTTTCAAATAAGCCCAATTTCCTATATAAAAAAAAAAAAACTCCCAATTTTAGAGTAATCTCAATTTTGCCTTAAACTAGTTTTTATATTAAAACAACCATCACCTTTTACTCTAGTTCCACGTCTACCTGCACGTCCAAAAATCGCTATTAATTTCTTCAAAATCATCAAATCAAGATTGCTTAGAGGTTCATTATTAGAACCTACATTTCATTAGCACCCTTACTTTTGTATGGAACAACACTAGCCTCCTCTTGTTGATAATTTTGAAGAAATTGGTGGAAATTTTTGGATGGAGGGTTGCAAGAGCAAATTTGGAACTAAAGTGTGTCGCGACCTACCTCTGAGTGAACCACCTAGGGTTAAGCTTATGAATTTACAAGCTTAACTTAACTTGAGCTTTCCCAAGCCCCTATCGATTCGCGACTTATATTTAAGTTCTTAACATGCCAATAATTTTTATTTAGAAATCACTGTTAATTAGTTTTTGGTGGGATGAGTAGACACCTAGGTAAAGCATTGGGAGATACACTTTACCCTTGCAAAGCATAAATTATGGATTTGGGGACTTGATTATGCTTGATTACTCCAATACCCTTTTAGTAACTTCTTCTTTTGTTCAAAAAATATTTGGCAGGGGACTTGGATTGAATTTAAACCTTTCACTAAGATGTGAGGTAATCATGCGCATGCACGGCCATTAATGAAACACCATGTACTCAAAGTGATGAACATATTGCAAGGGTGAGGAATAGATTTACTTACCTTGAAGTAATGTAAGCAACTGTAAGATTTATTAGAAAATCACATTCTCAACATAAATATGATTTCTAATTAATAGACAAATCCACTCGAATCCTTTTTAAGGTTTTCTCTTATCTAGTGAAAGCTAATGCTAAAATGTAAGGTATGTAATATATGTAATGCAAGCACTCTAAACACGACGTACTAAGTATGTCTATTCCAACGTGGCTTGTGGTAATCAAATAACCTAACATGCAGTTTCTAATGAGTAGCAAAATTGATGTGGAACTATTCTAGCATGGCATACAATTTTATGAACCTAACATACAATCAATCAATGACATGCAAGCGATGACATGGCATATTTCGATGACATGGCGATGGCGTGGCGCACATGACCACGTGGTATTGATGACGTGGCATGATGACATGGCATTGACGACGTGCACGGTGACGTGGCATAATGATGATGCAGCTAGAAAACTATCTGCGGCTCTTCTTTTTGTTTTTTGGGTTCGTAGTGTTCGTCATAATCAGTGGCTTCGAAGCAATGGACTCTCAACCGCTCTTCACGTCCCTGCAAATCGCGGCTCATCTAACAATAACATGCGCTCCTTTCCTACACACTTGTAGACAGACACGTTGATCGGTCTGATAATTTCTGTTAAAGAGGTGAACCGCAGAAGCTCTCCTGGCGAATGCAAAAACACCGATCCGCGGTCGCTCGCTCGCTCCCGTTATATTATCGAAAGCCAGTCGACTCGGGAGATCGATTGGTCAGTTTCCATCTCCGCGGTCTTCATCCGCGGCTCTCTAGAACACCCGCAAATTTTCCCCCAGTTGACAAGTATCAGCGGCAATAGATTCTAGTCATACCGTCTTGGATTGGATAGTACAGCTCTCAATAGGACGCGCAAGTGATGAGACAAGAAATTAGCTCAAGAGTCAAGCCTCTGGGTCATGGATGGTCCAGTAATGGGACATGCCCAAGTGACGCCTACCCCAAGTTTGACAATGTTCCATCACTTGTTTGGAAGATAGCAATGATACCCACCTCAAGACTGATTCTCATCGTGACGAATTTGCTTCATTGACTTTTGCAGAAAACAACGAACCATCATCGAAGCTGCTTGATCTATGAACGCTCTCCGTATTAGGTCCGCCAGGTATACTCGCGATCCTTGTAGAGCACTCAAATGTGACATGGTGATCTTGCGGTTCGGTTGAGCCGATTCTGACCAAAGCCCGTCTCTACTATGCCGAGCACAACTCCCCATTCTCTTTCGCCATGCGCTCCGTTGTTCTTGTTCTGCCTTGTCTGCTGTCCTTTGATCCCCTCAGTTGCACATCTGTCCTTCAACATAAGCAGCTTCCACACGGATTTGAGCGACATACTGTACGAGGGGGTTGCGACGCCTGCATACGGGTATGTCGATCTCACCAAATGCAATACCCCACCACATTTCCGAGGGGGCCGGATCCAGTATGCCAAGCCTTTCCCCATATGGGATCCTCTCACGGGGCGGCAAGCGGACTTCTCGATCCGTTTTTGTTCACTATTGACAACCACAACCCGTTTTCCGTTCACTATTGACTGTTGGATATATTATTAATATAGTCCAAAATAATATGTTCACATACAAGCCCAATAGGTAAAGCCATGGTTATTTGGGTCTATATGGCCCGAAGCCCAATAACTTTCTTATAAAAACTCTAGGGTTTCCCTATGCTGGAGGTAACACTATTAAGCGTTCCAAACTTGACGTCTCTTGGTGTAATACTTCAAGCAACTACTTCTTCTCTCTCAAACCTATTACCTCCAACAATCTTGAAGTATTAAGTTCGTGTGTCGGATTTGAGCGAGTAAAGTGTCTTCTTGAAGATTTCGAACTCGTGGCTGTAATTTACTTTCGATTTCGACGGTGATATTGGCCGGGATCTGAGTTTGAAGATTCGGGTAACCGAAATCTTTGTTTCAAAAACCAAAAAATTATAGCCAATTTTAGAGGGTGAAACCACTTGGGCTTTGTTCTACTCATCGATACGAACGTTTTGAGTGGTCACTCGCATCAATCGGAGGTCGGACGGAGAAGTTACGGCACCCGGAAGTTTCCATTTGAATTTCTAGCGAATTTCGGGGGCGAAATTTCTAGCGAATTTTGGGTGCGGAATTTTTCGGCGAGTTTCAGCGACAAGGGCAGTCCATCTTAAGGTTTTTGGGTGCTCCAGATCCGTTTTTGGGGTTTGTTTTGACAAATTCTATCTTTACAGAGTGGTTTGATCAATGTTAGGGGAGTTATTCAACTTTGTTGCTCTAATGACTTCAAGGTGCACTCTTTCTAACACTTTGCTTTGACTAAAATGGCAAAGCGTAGTTCTTATGATATTATAAAGTTGCAATCTTTTGATGTTACTGAATTTCATGGCTGGAAATTACATGTTCAATTTGGCATAAAAGAACGTGACATATTCTATACTGTATTGATCGATTTTGAATCTACCACTAAAGATGTGAATGAATATCAATGGAACAAAGATGAGGATTTTGTAGAGATTACTTGTTGAACTCTCTAAATCCTAATCTGGCTATGACTTATAGTGAGTATAAGACGGCGAAAGAGATATGGGATCACTTGAACGCTCAGTTCCAAAACAAGAGGGGTTATCTAAAACTCTCATAGCGGAGAAATTCTTTGAATTTAAATTCACTATGAATTCAAGCATCATCTCTCAGTTAGTTGAATTTGAGAACATGAGGAATAAGCTGAAAGATGATAATTCTGATATGTCCGATAATCTCTTTGTCGGTCTTGTATTGAGCAAACTGCTAACTGAATGGAGTTCTTTCAAGACTGAAATGCACAAACTGAAGGTACAGATGAGACTAGATGAATTAAAGAGGTATATTCACATTGAGGATCAAAATATTACTAGGAATAGTTTGGAACAAGTGGGACAACAAAAGTCAGTTGCCAACTTAGTTTCATACTCCAATAAACCTCAGAAAAAGTCCAAGTCATAAAAAGGTGAATCCTCTTTACAGTCAGAGGCCAAAAAGACCATGACACACCACATAATGAGGCCAATATGCTAATTAGAGGATTTGAGCCTCGAGCCTTCATTGGAATGATGAAGAATGGAAAGGCCAGCATCTCTTCTGAGTGGTGGTTGGATAGTGACGTTACTTGTCATGCTACAAATGACAAGAAATTATTCACTGATGTCACAAAACTGAAAGATACTGTGGAAAATTGCAATGGTGGTGAGGCAAAGGTGACTCATGCTGGAACTGCAAATTTGGTGCTTTCTTCAGGTAAATTACTAACTCCGAAACATGTTAGAGTAGCACCTTTACTTAAGAAGAATTTGATATCTATGAGTTTACTTGATAAAGCTGGTATGTCTTTTTCAACTATGAATGGTAGAGTAACTTTATCTGTTAACTCATATTATTTTGGTTATACATTCATGGTTAATGGTATGTATAGGTTGAGTTTAAATGCTAATAGCATAAACCATGTGAATTCTACTTTGATTGATTTAAAGTTGCTACACAATAGACTTGGACATGTGAATTACAGGAAAATGCAACATCTAGCTAAAACTCATAACATTCCATTAGATACTTCTATTCGATTTGATAAGTGTGGAGTGTGTGCACAAGCTAAAATCACTAGAAAACCCTTTAAGTTGGTTTCTAAAAGCATACAACTTCTTGAGCTAATACATTCTGACATTTGTGATTTTAGAAATTACATTACTAAAGGTGGTCGGAAGTATTTAATAACATTCATAGACGATTTTTCTAGATATTGTCATGTCTATTTGTTGAAATCGAAAGAAGAGGCTTTTGAAAAAAATTAATATTTTCAAGTCTAGAGTAGAAAATCAACTCAACTTGAAAATTAAGAGGTTTAGAAGTGATAGAGGAGGAGAATATACTATGTCAAGGTTTAAGGAATTTTGTGCTTCAGAAGGTATAATATTTGAAACCACTGCTCCTTATTTACCCCAATCAAATGATGTTATAAAGCGTAAGAATAGAACGTTAATTGAAATGTTAAACTCTATGTTACTTACAGTTGGCATGCCTTCCTCCTACTAGGGAGAAGCAGTTCTAACTGCTAATCACATCTTGAACAGGTTGCCGCACTCTAAGTTGTCCATGACACCTTATGAGATATGGCATAAGCGCCCTTGTAGATATGATACTCTTAAGACTTGGGGTTGTATTGCTTATGTAAGTATACCAGATCCTAAGAAACCTAAGGTGAGATCTAGAACTATTACTTGTGTATATCTAGGTAGTGCAGAAGATAGCGCTGCAAATAGGTTTTTAGATCTATCTACTAACACAGTGATAGAATCTAGAGATGCAGTGTTCTTTGAAAACAAGTTTATCAGAGATCAAGGCTTGAATGTTTCTGGATCTACAGATATGATTTCAGAATCTCCTGTAGAATTTGAAGCAGGCCCTTTTGACACAATTCCACACAGTTGGCTATTGAACCAACTCCAGTTAGAGTATCTACAAGAGAAAGAATTCCCAAAAGTTTTGGTGAAGACTTTGTTGCTTACCATCTTAAGGATGATCTATTCTCTTATCAGGAAGCAATGAGATCTAGGGAATCTCTACTGTGGGCAGAAGCCATAGATGATGAAATGAGCTCTTTGCTGCAAAATCACATTTGGCAACTAGTAAATTTGCCAAAAGGGGCTAAAGCTATAGGCTGTAAATGGGTGTTGAAGAAGAAACTGAATAGTGATGGATCAATAGCCAGATACAAAGCACGTTTAGTAGCTAAAGGCTATAAACAACAGAGTGTAATAGACTATTTTGATGTCTATTCACCTGTGTGTCATCTATCAACTATAAGAATTCTTCTTGCTTTGGCATCTATTGAACACTTTGTAGTGCATCAAATGGATGTAAAAATAGCTTTCTTAAATGGGGATTTAAATAAGGAAATTTACATGGAACAACCGGAAGGATATGTTATAAAAGGTCTTGAGGAAAAAATTTGTAAATTAAATAAATCCCTATATGGTCTTAAACAAGCACCTAAGATGTGGCATCTTAAATTTGATGAAGTGGTAAAGAGTTATGGCTTTTAGTCTAGTTATTCAGATAAATGCCTTTACCATCGTTCTATGTCAAATAAGATAGTCATCATTTGCTTGTATGTTGATGACATGTTAATTCTTGGTTCCAATCATTCTGTAGTGAGTGACGTGAAAGCTACTTTAGCTAAAGAATTTGACATGAAAGATCTTGGTATTGCTAATATCATTCTTGGTATGAAAGTAAGCTTTGAACGACTAGTCATCTCCCTTAGCCAGACTCATTATATTGAGCAGCTACTTTCTATTTGGGGATACGATAAGTGTAAACCGAGTGAGACACCCTGTGATTATAATAATAGATTGAGTCCTAATGAAGGGACTAGCGTGGATCAGTTAAAGTACTCAAAACTGATTGGTAGTCTCATGTATGCTATGAGTTGCACTAGACCCGACATAACCTTTACAGTTGGCATGCTTAGTCGTTTTACTAAATCCTAGTAAAGAGCATTGGGATGCCCTCAATAGGCTAATGAGATACCTTAAAGGTACTAAAGATTACGCTCTCTATTATTCTGGTTATCCTCCAACTGTGGATGGATATTTTGATGCCTCATGGTGCTCAGATATTGGAAATAGTAAGTCCACTAATGGGTATGTATTCACTTTAGGTGGAGCTGCTATTACTTGGAAATCCAAACGACAAACTTGTATTGCATTGTCGTCTATGGAATCGAAACTTTTTGCTTTAGCCTCAGCCGGTGAGGAGGCAGAGTGGATAAAGAATCTGATTATGGATATTCCTTTGACTCGGCTAAAGATTAATTCTTTAAGCCTATTCTGTGATAATCGAGCAGCTGTCCAAGTCGTCAAGACTTCTCTCTTTAATTTAAAGAGAAGACATGTGAGACTGAGACATGCGTTATTGAATTATCTGAGAGAACAATGGGTTATCACCTTGATCGATGTGAGATCGAAGGATAACATAGCCGATACCCTCACCAAAGGTATGCCTAAAGATCGATTATTCAAAACGATTGGGGAACTGGGGTTAAAGACTATATAGGCAAGTCTTAACTACCATTTACTTACCTTCTAATTGTGTGTTTTGAATTATCAAATCTTTCTTTATTGGCTACAATGATAGGCACAGTTTATATGTTTCATCGATGTTCACAGTTGCTGACTAATTTGAAGAGGGTGAGTTGTCTCATTCCAAATTTGATGAAGATGACTTTAACCTAATTCAAATGTTCTATCTGGGAAAATTGTGTCATTCTAAACTTGATGATACAATTCAACTAGATTAAACTATCCTTTTTTGGTTAAATGATCTCATTCCAAACTTAATGCTAGATTATTTGACTTTAAGGAATCAGTAATTGTGACATTCCAAATTGAAACATAGAAACAATCGTTTACATAAGAAGCCTATTTGTCTTGTTCTTAATTGAAACTTGATATTACATGACTAGGTTATTGTAAGTGACTTGACTATTGGTCTTGTTCTTTGAAACTAGACAATAGTTATTATCCTACAAATAAACTTAAGTTGATCGCTCTTTGTAAATCACATTGTTTAGGTCTTATTCATAATTTATGAAATTGGCTTGATGCTTATGACACGATATTATGATGCTTTATGACATCAATATATGTTCTTCTCTGCCTGATGGAATGGTGCTAAGTTTTTATTCAATTGATTGAATTCATGATAATATGAAATTCATATTTGACATTTTACAGGGATGGCAGAGATAGAGGAGATCTTAATGAGTGGGATCCTGACCAGGATGACCTACTTGATGAATGAATATATATCACTTAGAGCGTGTGGGGACTTGACAATTTACTTGCTATTGCCTATTTTGATAAAGTCCATTTACTTGAGACTTACATTTTATTATTTCTATTTTGTGAACATTATTATGCTTGTTTCCTATATTTGTAAGGCCTTAGACTATTTTGACTGGCCTACTTATACTTGATTAATATGCATATATTGGTTGTGAACTAAATCTGAGATTTATTTTGGGATTTGGATTTTTAATCTCAGAACAGATTCATGATAAGAATGATTCACTTATTTAGATTGCACATGATAATTTAGTTTAATACTTTCCTGCTGGAATACTCGTTGACCGATCCGAGTTGATTGTCTTGGACTGAATGTGAATGATTCATGTTTGTATGAACATTACACTGACTACCTTATTAGATTGTGCTATATGGTGAACATAGGAGGAGATTGTTGGATATATTATTAATATAGTCCAAAATAATATGTTCACATACAAGGCCAATAGGTAAAGCCATGGTTATTTGGGTCTATATGGGCCGAAGCCCAATAACTTTCATATAAAAACTCTAGGGTTTCCCTACGCTAGAGGTAACACTGTTGAACGTTCCAAACTTGACGTCTCTTGGTGTAATACTTCAAGCAACTACTTCTTCTCTCTCAAACCTATTACCTCCAACATTGACAACGGCGGCTTTGGGCTGTATGGTGATGGCATTGCCTTTTTCCTTGCTCCCGCCAGCATGCTAATCCTGCCCAACTCGGGTGGTGGATTCCTGGGATTATTCAATGCAAGCATAGCCAGTGAAGGGCCTCAAAATTGGATTGTCATGGTCGAGTTCGACACTTACGTGAACCTAGAGTTCGATCCCCCAGTGCTTCACATTGGAATCAATAAGAACGGGCTCTCATAGGTCGTTTATACTGACTGGGATCCCAGCCTGCACAGGGCGACCGATGTTCAGGTGGTCTACAATTCCACAAGCAAGAACCTCAGTGTTCTGGTCATTTGAGGACAAATGGGCTTTCCAGGATAAGGGCCATTCCTCACTTTCTTGCCAAATTGATCTTGCGAGTGTCCTTCCCGAATCAGTTGCGATTGGGTTTTCAACTTCATTCTGCATCTAGATGGAGAGACACGGCATCAATTCATGGGAATTCACTTTAAATTTGGACGTGGTAGATCTGCTACCATTCACGGATAAATTGGTGCCGAAGGGGGGAACTCCAAAACTCGCCAGTTAACCATACTGGTCATGGTTCCCGCAATAATTCTTTTGCTGGTGATCTCTGCAGGGTCTTGCTTTTTTGCCGTCAAGAGAATTGACGGGTACGGTTTCCATGCCCTCACCGACATCAACAAAGAGATCGTTGCATTGCCTGCGAAGTTCACTTATCGGGAGTTGCTTGCAGCAACCAATGGCTTCACAGAAGATCGAAGGCTTGGCTGAGGTGGGTCTAGCCAAGTCTATAAAGGGTTCTTGAGCCATTCAGGCCGTTTGGTTGCCGTCAAAAGGATCTTCACGGAATCCCAATGCTCCAAAAAGGTTCTCGTCAATGAGGTGAAGATCGCAAGCCGCACGATTCATGGAGACCTGGTGCCGTTCTTGGGTTGATGTCAAGAGGAAGACGAATTTTTGCTTGTCTATGAGTATATGCTCAATGGCAGCCTCGATCACCCCTTCTTTGGGGCTCGGAGAAGCCTGCCATAGGACGTGTGGTACAAGGTGGCGCTCGGCCTCGCATCTGCCCTCAACTGAATAAGATGATCTCGAGCAATATGTGCTCCAGCGGGACATAAAGGCAGCCAATGTACTGCTCGACTCCAACTTCAGCACCAAGCTTGGCGACTTCGGAGTGGCCAAGCTCGTCGACCCCCGGTTCAGGACTCAAACGGCAAACCTGGTTAGGACTTGTTGGTATCTATCGCTAGAGTACTTTATTAGAGGAAGGGCCGCCACGGAGTCCAACATGTTTAGCTTCGGCGTCAGGCCGAACGAGCTACGAGGACAAAGAGAGCCGGGCCCCACTGTGGACGCAAATCGCACAATCCCATGATCTCCATAACTAGATCAAGAACATATATAATTGAGTAGAAAAATTAACGCAACTGTTTTAGGATCTATCGTTTTTGTAACGGAAGCGAAAAACGATAATCCACGCGCAAGTCCTTCTCCTCTATTGCCTTCCGTATCATTAGCTTAATGAGATGGCCCCCTCACCCTTTAGCGCTAGGTTAATGCTCCTTATGTGAGGATACTTGTGAGAATTAGAATTAGAGAAGAGATTTAAGCACTATTTATAGAGTTTCCAATTAGACCTTCTCATTACGGGCCAAGCTCAACTCGGTCCACATTAGCCAACCCCATATTAGACTAATTAAGAAGTCTTCTATCTTACCTTAAACCAAACCTCGTAAAACGGTAAATTATAACGTCAATTAATGTAGCCCACATTAGGAAAACTCTTACATTCTCCTACTTGGGCTATATTAATTGAAATTGTGCTGTATGTACACACATTGGTCTAGAGATAATTTTTAATAGTCAATCATATCCCATAAAATCTCAAACACCGAATCATGGCAGTACTTGCATGTATACAGATGGAGCCTTCCACGATCACGAGTGCTTTCAACTTTATTAATATTGATTCAATATAATAGTGTGGCAAATGGATAACATCTCTCATAAAGAAATCTCATTTGTCAGTCACCATTCTTTTACCTTAAGTAGCACGAAAAACTTGTGCCACTAGAGAATATATTTATGGTTCCAATGAATCCACATATGTCTCGTTCTTACGGTTAACATTTCTTTATGTATAACAAGACATATGTACAAGGCTAATAATCGGATGCCCCTAGTCTTCACTAAAGGTTTAAGCAAAAGTTGAATGCAAAATTTGACACACACACACACACACACACACACACACACACACACACACACACACACACACACATATATATATATATATAATTTACTAAATTGTAACAAATACAAATGTAAACTTTATTCAAGGAAAAATAAAACATAGCTCCCACTAAATAACAGTATCCCAAGATACTCCTATGCACATGTTAATGACATGTCACTCAAATACACATGGGTATAGGTTTTTAGTTAGTAGATCTGCAACCATATCATCTGTAGGAATATGATCTATTGTAATGTCATCATTCTACACTGATTACTTCTTGACCTCCATGTGTTTAAATCCCTTGAGACTTCTGTTGTTATTAATAAACAACACTGCAGAGTTATTATCACAATGTAGTTGTATGGGTCTATCCACAAAATCAAAAAATGTTAACTCCTTAATGAGGTTTTGGAGCCAAATAGCTTAAGTAACAGCTAAAAAACATGCTACAAACTCCGCTTGCATAGTAGAAGAAGATATGGATTTCCGTTTCTCACTTTTTCATGATACTACACCTCATGCCGACATAAATATGTATCATGTCGTTGATTTCTTATCATCTTGATAGCCAGCAAAATCTGCATCCAAATACCTTACTAGTTGCAAGTCCGGAATATGTCTATAAATCAGCATATAATCTGTTATATTCTTTAAATACCTTAAAACCTTCTTGGCAGCAACCCAGTGATCACTTCTTAGATTTGATTAATATCTGCCTAGAAGTCCTATTGCAAAGGCAATATCTAGTCTAGTGCTAACTTGAGTATATATAATACGTCCAAGCACATTAGCATAAGGTACATTTTTCATTTGAGCTTTCTTAAAATATAAATTAGGGCATTGTGAAAGACTCAATTTATCACCCTTAATAACATGAGCATTTCCTGATTTGCAATGCTGCATATTGAATCTTTCTAAAATGCGATCAATATATGCTCTCTAAGACAAACCCAATGAACGGCGAGAGCAATTCCTATGGATCTCAATGCCAAGAACAAAAGACACCTCACCAAGGTCTTTCATGTCAAAAAATTTCGATAGCATCCGCTTTGTCTCATGCAGTAAACCAATGTCACTACAAGCAAACAAGATATCATCCACATAAAGTATAAGAAAAATATATTTCCTTCTACTGACCTTGGTGTATATACACTGATCTACTTTGTTTTTAATAAATCCAAATAAAGTGACAACATTATGAAACTTTAAATACCACTGTTTAGAAGTTTTCTTAAAGCCATAAATAGACTTTTCCAATCTGCAAACAAACTTACCTGAGTCATTTGCTACAAAACCTTCATGTTGTATTATATGAACCTCCTCATTAAGGTCTCCATTTAGAAAAACAGTCTTAATATTCATCTGGTGTAACTCCATATCAAAATAAGCTATCAATGTCAAGATCACTCTAAAGAAATCTTTAGAAGAAATTGGAAAAAATGTTGCTTCATAATCTATTCTTTCTCTTTGAGCGAAACCCTTGGCTACTAGCCTAGCTTTAAACTTTTCAATCTTTCCTTTTGAATCCCTTTTAGTCTTGAATACCCATTTACAGTTAATAGGTTTACAACCTTTAGGCAATTCAACAAGCTCCCAAACACTATTGTGTTTCATAAATTGCATCTCATCTTTCATCGCATCTAGCCACAAATCCGATTGAGGATATGAGATGGCATACGTATAAATTACCGAATTAACAACACAACCAATATCATAATCATGCTCTCCAAGGTAGATAACATAGTCTGGTGGCATAACTGAACGTCTTTCCCTAGTTGATCTTCTAAGTAGAGTTACTTCAATCTCATTCTGAATTTGAGGGGCTTGAGGAATTTTATCGGGAACTATCTCAACAATAGGATCCTAAGCCGCACCAGACTTAGTTTGGCGCAAGAGGCTCCATAATTGTCCGCATAAGATAAGACAAGGATTCAGTAATCCCCACCATACTATCATTTTCGATAGTTTGTGAGCAACTATCCTTTTTGGCTACGTCAAATTTCAAAAAATTTGCAATCTGAAATTCCACAATTCTTGTACTTTCATTAGGGTTATAAAACCGATACACCTTTGAATGATCTAGATAAGATGCGAAATAAGACTAAGTAGTTTTGGAATCCAACTTACTCAATGTTGGATTATATAACTTCACTTCTGCATTTGCTAGTGTTTATTCTGAAATATTCTAATAATTTGAGTCACTAACCCCTCAGTTACTTGGTGTCTTGTTGTTTTTGTGCTTGTAAGTAGGCATAAGACTAAGAGAAATTAGACTGATGATTCTTAATCTACTCATTTCTCATTAAAGATGACTGCTGTAAGGACCGGTGACTTGGAACTGACTGATTCTTTGAGTTTGGTCGAGTATGTTTACCAACGAAGTAAAACATGCTTTACGTTATGGTGGAAGTTTATGAAATCCTTTGATCTTGACTTAGTTGTGCTTTTGAATTAATTTTCAATGTGAAAAATTAGACACAACTTAACAATTGTTAACTTGATTTCTCTAATGAAGGGGCAAGATCTTGCAATGTTCTCATGAAGTACCTTCCTTGAAGAGGTAAAGTTTAAAGGAAAAAGAGAACACTTTGATCGATTTTGCAAAATTGTAGTCTTTTAGTTGTCTCTTTGAGTGATTTTATTATGAAATTATTTGAAAACGTTTCACTTTGTTTCTCTTTCTCGAATTGGTATTTAGTTTCGTTTTTTGTAGCCATTTGGTTTATTATAATCGCATAACTACTTTTTTTTTTATGTGTTATCTTATGCAGCCATCTGGTCAAGATCAATGTTATCAAGATTTTTTGGCAGAGCACTTTTTGGTGTTGCTAGAATAAAGTCTTCTGCTGGAACTATTGCTGCTACTTCTATAGCTACATCTGGGATAGCACACAACCTGCTCGAGGCATTCTTTCAAGCATATAGAAACCTAGAGAATGACACTCCTGATATCTACATGCATTGGTGGTTTTACCTATTCGGGACTTAGCATTGCGGGTTAGAGACCTCTTTTGTTTTTATTGCCATTGCTTCTGTAGAGCTGGATTCTTAGGATATGTACTGTATAGTGTGGATCTACAATCCAGAAATGTGAATGCCATGTCTATATTTAGTCTCTCCATAGATTGGTGTCTCTTTGTGGAAGCATTTTAATAAGTTTTGTCACAAATTTCCAAAGTAGGCCGATGATGAGTTGGCTGATTTTAGAAGATGCCTTGATATTATTCCACAGAAATGCTCTGAACTTGAGATTAGTGTTTTTGAATGTCAAATTTTTGTTAGTGTTTTTTTTGGACCTTGCTGTTTTGCCATCGCTTGCCATCGACTATGCTGCTGCTGTCCGAACTTAGATGACGAGTAGCCCGCGTGTCGACAAGCTACCATGGAAAAAAGTCCCACGTGTCGCTGTTCAATTTTATTTGTTTTATATTCTCTCTCATAAATGACAAGCTTGTTTACCATTGTTGCGTTCATTTTTGTTTTGTTTAACTAAAAAAAAAAAAAAACCTGTTGGACCCTGGAACCGATCCTGGAACCTGTGACAGGGTAGGTTCCAAGTTTCATATTCCGACGGGTAGGTTCCAAGTTCCACAAAATGGGGAACATATACCCAAGGGTAGGTTCTAGGTTCTAGGTGGAACCTATAAGAATCCTGGAACTGCTCATCCCTAATATGAATAACCTCCAACAAGTCAGAACTTCGTACGGTGGATTTTTTCTTTATCTTAGTCATCTTACTTCTACAACAGTCTACGCAAATCTTTAGATCGCTTTTTAAGAGTAGGCAAAATGTCAGCTTTTATAAGTCTTTCTACTCTTTTTTTAGAGATGTGACCAAGACATTTATGCCACAATGCATAAGATTATTCCTTAAGTAGAGGTATTTTGAAAACAACTTTTTCAGCTAAATAAGTAAAGTACATGTCATTAGGAGATAAACTCAATCGATATAATCAATTGGATAAATTGCAACACCCAATCTTATTTGAATCATAAAACATGGAAATAATATTGCTCTTTATTTCAAAAAAGTATCCACACATATCCAAACAAGACACAGAAACTAAATTCCGCCTAAAAGAATATACATAAAAAGCGTTTCTCAACATCATCCTAAAACCAAAATCTAAAACTAAAGGGATAAGTGCTATAGAAGTCCTAAAACTTGTCACGAAAATGCAATTGAGTCCTAAAACTTGCAAAAAGTGCAATCAAGTCCTAAAACTTGTCAAATTGTTTCAATTGGGTCTTAAAATTAACATCATCGACTTTTTTAACGGAAAATGCTGATGTGGCGTGGACGTGAAATTTTAAATAATTTTTCATTTTCCACATGGCTTTTTTTAATTATTTGTTATTCAATTTTTTTAAAAAATTAGATTTAAAAACTAAAAAAGAAAAGTTAAAATTTATTTTTAAAAATTGTTATAAAAAAAAAAAAAAAAGACAACTCCTCCCTCGCCATTGCTATCATCACCCATCGCCAAAGGGGCCGACAACTGTCGCCAAAATTTCTTAAAGCCAACCAAGCGTGCCACTTTAGTGATTACTACTCAATTAAATTATTGAAACTCTTTTATATTAGGGATATAAATTTTACTGCTCACATACACCATATATATGTGATTTTAACTTTAGTGATAGAAGCAGTAAATCACTAAAATCATATATCACGCTAATTACACTACTTTATTCATTAATAAAAATTAAACTTTATTATATATTATTAATGAATCACACTTTCATAATATTTATGTGATAATATACCAGTAACCTAACACTTGTATTTCCAAAATCACAGAAAAATACAAGAAAAATACATAAAAATGCACTTAAAATATACGTATTTAGGGTTTCGTATATATTTTTACATCCATAAAATCATCAAACATGTAAAATAAATACACCACAAGATAGAGAATGGTCATACGAATCCAACGCCGCAAAGACACACGCCCATTGGAGCTCCCATGCGCCCGCACGTGCTGCCTAAGTGCACAGCGTGTGGAGCTCACGCGCATGGCGAAGAGACTGATCAAAACCGGTCCAACCGACTAACCAGTCAAGTCAACAGATGATCAGGTCGGGTCGGTCTCGAATCAGGTCGGGTCGAGTCGAGCCTAGGTTGCTGATATCATCGTGACGTCAGCACCCGCGTGCGTCGCACTCGCGAGCCGCGCCCCGCACGTGGGAGCACGTGATCGTGCGTGGGGCATGTGGGGCCCCCCCAGCGACGCACCGCCCACAAATCTGCTCATCTCGACGAGCCTAGTCCGAATATATAATTTAATTTGATTTTTATTGAACGAAAAATCACAAAAATCTCAAATTAGGGCAAAAGTTCTATGCCTTCGAGCTTTAGGTTATAATTGTTCTGATACCACATGTGGACGCAAATCGCACAATCTCATGATCTCCATAACTAGATCAAGAACACACATAATTGAGTAAAAAAATTAACGCACATGTTTTAGGATCCATCATTCTTGTAGTGGAAGCGAAAAGCGATGATCTACGCAAAAGTTCTTTTCTTCTATTGCCCTCCATATCACTGGCTCAATGAAATGGCCATCTCACCCTTTAGCGCTAGGTTAACGCTCCTTATCTAAGAATACTTGTGAGAATTATGGTTAGATGAGAGGCTTGAGCACTATTTATAAAGTTTCCAACTAGTCAGCCTTACATTAGACTAATTAAGAAATATTCTATCTCACCTTACACCAAACCCCGCAAAATGTAAATTACAATGTCAATTAATGTAGCCCACATCAGGAAAACTCTTACACCCATTGCACCAGTGGGTCTGGCAACTCTAGCTTGCTGGCAAGTCCTCGGCGTGGTTGATGAGGCATTGGGCTTAGAGTTCCCACAGGAGGAGATGAAGTGCCGATGATGTTGGGGCTATGTTGTGTGCACCCAGATCCCGCCAGACGACCGAGGGCAGGGCAAGTGATCAGGTTCCTCCGGCTCCAGGACTCGATCCCTGAGCTGTGAGCTCCCACACAGTGCATCAGACAACCTTGTTTCATACCGGCCATTGGCTTTGCAAGTGGGAAGACCGAGTCTCCATCTGCTCCTCCTATTCAAGAATCCGTGTCAATTAGGCAGGAAAAATTTTGGTTACTAAAGTCATACAGCTACACATGTTGACTTAAGCTGCACATACTTGCTGCATCAACTATACTTTGGTTACGATCTCTTTTGCCCTGCCCAAATTGGTGGCTCGAAGTTGCACAAATCACGGGGACTTGATATCAATTTATCATGCATCGCTTGCGTTAGAATACATGACACTACGAATCTCTCTTCAAGTTGCGTAAGTCACGGGCCATATTTGTTTATTGACCTCACCTCAACCACGCTTCAAGTCTCTCTGCAAATTGCAACTCATCTGACCATAGCTTGGACTCCTTTCCTTCACAATTGCTGTCAGACAAATTGAGTGGTGTGATAATGTTTGTAAAAGAGGTGAACCATGCAAACTCTCCTAGCAAATGCAAAACTACAATCCCCTATTACTCGCTCGCTTTATCAATAGCCGCTCGACTCGGGGCAATCAATCAGTCAATTTCCATCTCTCGCAGTGAACATCCGTGGCTCCCTAGAACGCCTGCAATCTTTTCCCCAATTGCCAAATAACAGCAACGATAGATTCTAGTCACAGTGTCTTGGGAAATTGGCTCGAGAGTCAAACCTACTACCCTAAATAATTTTTCGAAAAACCCAAAACTAATATTCAATGCATAAACTCCAATCTAACTTTTATCTAATGAAAAGTCTGAAACCAGTATGCTAGTTCAGATCAATTTCTGCATCAGATCCCAAACCACTAGAGTAGGTAGTATTGTGTAAATGCGCCATGAATGTTTCAATTTGAAATTCTGTGTAAAGCGGATCTAGGACAAGGTATTATCAAGATAATACTAATTAGGGATGTCTAATGGTATTCATGCTTTTAAAAACGAAACTATCACTCTCAGATTAAGATAAGACAACCCCCCTCTCCATTGACTTAGTCGAATACAATGAACCATCCTAGAAGTTGGACGACATTTTGTCGGAAGATAGCAATGATACCAGCCCCACCATTTGACTGTTCCTCTTTGTGACTAATTTATCCAATTGACTTAAGCAGAATTCCAGGAAACATCGTAGAAGCTGCTTGATCTATGATTGCTCGCCGTGTCCGGTCAGCCATAAGGCATACTCGGGTTCATTATAAAGCCCCCTATTGGTAACATATTGATCTCGCAATCCAGTCGATCCGATCCCGACCAAAACCCATATTTAGTATGCCGCGCGCAACTTTCCATTCTCGTTCGTTGTGTGCTCGCTTGTTCTTGTTCTGCCTTGTCAACTGTCCTTTGATCCCCTCCGTTGCTCCTCTGTCCTTCAGCATAGGTAGCTTCGACACCGATTTGAGGGACATACTGTACGAGGGTGTCGCGACGCTGGCATATGGATATGTCGATCTCACCACACGCATTGCTCCGCCGCACTTCCAGGTGGGCCGGATCCAGTATTCCAAGCCCGTCCGCATATGGGATCCTCTCACGGGGCGGCAAGCAGACTTCTCGACCCATTTCTCGTTCACCATCGAGACTGACGGCTCTGCTCAGTACAGCGACGGCATCACATTTTTCCTCGCTCCTGCGGGGATCTCGATCCCACCCAACTCAGCCGGCGGATTCCTGGGATTGTTCAACGCGAGCACAGCTAATGAAGGGCCTCGGAACCAGATTGTCATGGTCGAGTTCGACACTTATGTGAACCCAGAGTTCGATCCCCCGGTGCATCACATAGGAATTAATACGAACCGGCCCTCCTCACTCGTTTATGCCGGCTGGGATCCTGGATTGCACAGCGGGAAAGCAACCGATGTTCTCGTGACATACAATTCCACGAGCAAGAACCTTAGCGTGGTCTGGTCGTTCGACGACATACCGGTTTTCCAGGGTGAGAGCTATTCCTCGCTTTCTTGCCAAGTCGATCTTGCGAGTGTCCTTCCCGAATCAGTTGTGATCGGGTTTTCGGCTTCTTTTGGCTTCTTTGCGGAGAGACACAGCATCAATTCATGGGAGTTCACATCGAATCTGGACACAGATATGCCCCGTCGATGGATGGATTGCCACCAAAGGGGGTGAAATCCAAGCCTCACCAGTTAACGATGCTGGTCACGGTTCCCGTGGCATGTCTTTTGCTGGTGATCTCTGCATGGTCTTGCTTTGTCGCCGTCAAGAGGCGCGAAAGGTATGGTTTCCATGCCCTCACTGACATTGACAAAGAGATGGGCGCTTTGCCTGCGAAGTTCACTTATCAGGAGTTGCTCACGGCAACCAAGGGCTTCACAGACGATCAAAAGCTCGGCGAAGGCGCGTCTTGCCAAGTCTATAAAGGGTTCTTGAACCACTCAGGCCGCCTGGTCGCCGTCAAAAGGATCTTTGCAGAGTCCCAACACTCTGAGAAGCTCTTTGTCAATGAGTTGAAGATCATCAGCCGTACAATCTACAAAAACCTGGTGCCGTTCGTGGGGTGGTGTCAAGAGAGAGGCAAGTTCTTGCTCGTCTACGAGTACATGCCCAACGGCAGCCTCGACCAACACCTCTTTGGGGCCCGGAGAAGCCTGCCGTGGGATGTGCGGTACAGAGTGGCTCTTGGCCTTGCGTCCGCCCTCAACTACCTCCACGAGGGGCTCGAGCAATGCGTGCTCCACCGGGACATAAAGGCAGCCAACGTGCTGCTTGACACCAACTTCACAACCAAGCTCGGCGACTTCGGAGTGGCCAAGCTCGTTGACCCCCGGTTCAGGTCACAGATAACAGACGTGGTTGGGACTTGCGGGTACCTGGCGCCAGAGTACTTCACCAGTGGGAAGGCCACAAAGGAGTCCGACATGTTCAGTTTCGGCATCGTGGCCCTGGAGATCGCGTGTGGCCGGAGGAGCTATGAGGATAGAGTGGGCCGGGTTGTGTTGCACAAGTGGGTCTGGGAACTCTACCTCTCTGGAAACATCCTCGGCGCAGCGGACGAGGCCCTGGGCTCAAGGTTCCAGAGAGAGGAAATGGAGTCCCTGATGAGGGTGGGGCTGTGGTGCGTGCACCCAGACCCCACGAGAAGGCCAAGGGCGGGGCAAGTGATCAGGTTCCTCCAGCTCGAGGATTCAGTCCCCGAGCTGCCACACGACGCGTTCGACAGCCCAGTTTCATACCAGCCATCGTCTTCGCAATTAGGAATACTGGAATCTCCATCTCCTTCTACTCAAGAATCTGTCTATTGAGCAAGACAATTCCTGGCTCCTAAACCTTCACATTCTGCTACATCAACTATATTTTGTTTACAATCTATTTTGCCTTTGCCCAATTGTTGGCTTTAAGTTGAGCACACCACGGGACTTGGTATCGCTTAAAATGCATCGCTTACATTGGTATTAACAAGACACTAAGAAAAGAAAATTTTGAGTTAAGTTACCTTTATCTCTTCAGAATTCAAGCTACCAATCCAATAAAACAAAGCGCATTCATCACGTCAGGGGTAAAAAACGGATGAAAAGGTATTTTTCTCACTTTAATATGACGGAAAGCAACATTCAAAAGTACACTGAACACTAGTAATTCACCACAGTGATCAGGTCCATCTGGGAAGGCAACTAGAGCAGTTCCTTAGCTGAATTTTAAATGTCTAACTCTGACATGATTTAGTGCCATCAGGACTTTAATTTAGGTCGATTTGGTGTAGAAGCGGATGCCGAAAGCCAGACCCAAGATTGCAAGGGGAACTAGGAACTGGAGGAGCTTTATGATGAACTCCGACGTCTTGTCTTGGTTGTAGTGAGGCTGCTTCGGAGGAGTGTAGGCTCTTTTCGTGGGGATAGTCGAAGAGTCAATGTCCCCGACAAGGTACTCGTCCATCATTGCTCTGGCACTGCTGCTATGGCCAACATCTTCAAAATCATCAGTGGCATCTTTCCCTGAAAAATTGAAAAACCTTCCCATTTTGAGCTCACTTGATTTCGAAGAATGCAAAGAATATGGAGGACAAGAATCACAGCCCAGACCCTGTGGTTTTACTAAATTGCACAGGCACAAAAAGATCCGTATCCTTCCCCTATTAAATGGCGTGGGTCTTTTTAACAGAGCGCTCAAGTGATTTGGTTAGACATTAGAATGGACTTAAGCACCTTATAATTGTCTCAAAGCTTAATGAAGGACATTGGAAGGTATTACCTGTTGCAGACAACAAAACCTCATCGCCACCAGGATGGTCTTCCAGGAACTTGGTCACATCATAAACCTGTTGTGATGTGAATTAATAAGCCCAATAGTGCAGAAGTAAGATAAAGACTCTCACAGAAATAAATATCTCTGATCACAAAGCTTGTTCGAACAACCATATCAAGGCAACATATTGCCATATTGAATAATGTTGGACCACAAAACTAAAATCATCTCATACGTTTAGTGGAAAGCAAATTTGGTATGTCATCAGCCACTTACTACCATCAGTGGGTTAAGTTCATCATGATGTCGATGCAGAGATGATTAAAGTTATCACCAACAACATAGTCATGAATATTATTAAGCAAGAGAGTAAAATGGCATTTTCATTACTGCAGTTGTTGCAGCTCGAATACAGGGAAAATTTAATTGGCTGAAATATGTAAAACAATCTAATACGTTATATACAGAAATTGATCCATGTCATGATATGCTTCCAGTAAGATATATCAAGCATGAGTGGAATTTTTACAAGTTTCTAGTTTGTCTCAAATAGATCTTCCAAGTAATCAATTGTGGATTTGATCAGTGTCTAGAGACATGGGAAATCCAAAGAATCCATTTTGATGGTTACCATAGTGCAAAGTGTCTCATCAATATCTTCAAATGAAAAAAGGCATCCAGAGCATTGCAGATGCAAGGGGGCAGCTATTAGACCTACTGTAAGACGTAAGTCATGAGGGACCTCGCAGACTCTTAGAAATAAAATAACTGATAATAGCCAAGTGAATTTGGCATAAATGTCTGACCCAACAACTAAACAAAACAAGTAGTTTGTTCAAGAGATCATGGGCATGTGTTGCATACTAGACACAATCGGTTCATGATTTCATCTTTTCAATGGATACAGATATGCCTGCTTTGACAAAACATTTATTTACACATGCAAAAAGTGAATCTTATAAGCCAAATTAAACAATTGTCACCTTTCAATTATCAGCTAAGCTCTTTTCAGTGCTCAAGTTGCGGAGCACGGTCTAACCATGGAACGCAACAAGGATAAAATTACTAAGCACTTGATGCTAACTGAAGTCAGGTACATCAAACCCTCAAGTCCTATGCTATACCAATAGAAAAAAATCTTTTCTTTTCTTTTTTTGATTGATCAAAATAATCTGCCTACCTGATATGCTAAAAATGTGTCCAGCACCTATCCAATGTGCTAAAAATGTGTCTCTAGCACAGAAACATGCCCAAGGGCAAAGTCAAAATGTTGAAACCCACATACGATTGAAACCAAAGCTCCCATTTTAGACATAACAACTGGGTTTTCCTTATTTTCCTCAAAAAGAATCAAGGACCAAAGTTGTTGTCATTGACTACAGGCTTAATTGGAGGTGTGATCAAGCTTTCTCTCATACAAAACTAACGAGTTGTAACTTTGTGGTTTTGGTTGCACTTTTGGCTTCCGTATTAGGACAACTTTTACAGCTTACTGTGGCTTACTAGTGCTCAAAAGTGGTAATTCAACAGAAACCCCGCCAACATATACAGAATATTCATAGCCACATCATGGAGAAAACCCCAGAGCCTAAAGCAGAAATTCAACCCATAAAGCTGTTTTGAACTGGTTACACAAATGTAATGTAAGTTGATAAACCCTTAGAAAGAGCAATTGCTGATAGATGGGGGCAATTAAAACTCCTCAAGACTTTTCAAACAACTACCCAAATCAGCAACACTAGGCTCGGAGTAATCAGAAGTTGGAGAGTTCACTTGAGTCATAGAATTCAAAGATCGAAAGCCAGATCCTTACATTAATCGATCCCATTGACAAAAAGAAAACTTCATAAAAGCCATTTCAGACAGAAATCAAACAAAGGAGACCAACTACTTCCTTTTCCCTTAACCGTGCTCAAGTCCGAACCTTGATATATAATCAAGGACGCCCAGATCGCCTAAACATTGGGAGGCGACACAGTAAACAATTTTCTTGAGTTGCAAGATCCAAATACAGAAAAAGTACATTGGCAAAGCAACTGATCAAAGAACCCAAAGGCCACAGAGAATCAGGACAAAAACCCAGCATTCAACTTTATCCATCTGCCGCTTTTGGCATTGACCATCTCTTGAAAGTCGATTGATGAAGGGGAAAAGTGAAAAGATAGATGCGAAAAGGGAACTAACGACAAGGAACAAAAACCACACAGAGCAAGCAGGCTAGAAAAAAGAAAAGGAGCTAACTTTTCCATCAATTACGATCCAGCAGTCCTTGGAATTGTTGTGCTCGGACACTTCAGCCAAAGTGAACACCTTACCCTCACCCATCTCGATTTCTTCCTCCTTCTTCCTCTTCTTCCTCTTCTTCCTTCTTTCTTCTGCTGCTGCTTCTGCTTCTGTGGGTTTTGGGGGCTATGCAGGGTGTTCAACCTGGGGGAAAGGTACAGGCTTTAAATTCACCGACTTGGCCGATCAAACTGTGGGCTCTCACCAACTCAAGAGCGTGCTCGCTGCGATGGTGGGTATGACAGGAACACACGATTCGGACCAAAGGAGCCGGCCACAGAGAGAGAGAGAGAGAGAGAGAGAGATGAGAGAGAGGAGAGAGAAGACCTTACTGAACTTGCATTGTCAAAGTTCCAATTTTTCCCTTTTTTTTCCTTCATTGGGCGCGCGCGCAGATATAGACTTTTATTACATCATTAGCTCTGACTTTCTGTCTTTCTTTCATTTTCCTGAAATGTGAATTGTGTAGCAAAATAATAATCCTATTTCCATTGCTTTCTGCATTGGCCGTGAAAATTAGTCCTTTCGAAGACGACAAAACTTTTTTTGTTTAGACAAAAGCTAAACATTACGTGGTCCAATATATTTTTATCTTCTTAACCTTCCTAATATGCATGATTAGTACTTTTGGAATTGAATATTTTATCAAATGAGCATGTTCAACAAATGTCTAGACGGTATTCGTAGATAAGATTTTATTTTCTTCTTTTATGGCAAGGTCATTGAAGCCATGCGGGGTAGGTGTTGCTGGTGGGTAGGTGGAGGCTAAGGTTGAATTTGTGTCCATTGAATGCAGTGTCGACATTAGTTGGTGTGTTGGTATGGTAGTTCTTTTATTAGTCTTTCTATCCTTTCCTATTTCGCATTCTAGATTCTTTTTATATGCTTTCCCTTCCTTTTTTTTACCATCTTTCCATCATAGAAATGTCTGTTCCCATATTATACTATGTAAGTAAAAGGGAAAGGCAAGGTGGACCCTAAATTGGTAGCAACATAACAAGGTTATAGAAACATAAGACCTCTAGAAAAGTTATTACGACTAGGGGTGTGCAACCAAACCAAGTCAACCCGGTTCCCAAATTGGCCCACCCGGAAAACAGGGTCGGGAACCGGTTCGACCGGACCGGTTGGGGAACTAGTTGGAGAACCGGTTAAGCCACCCCTTAAAAAAAAAAACGCGAAACCCTAGTCATTGTAAACAGTAATGTTTCTATCTTTACCTCTCTCTCTCACCCACAACCTCGCGACCTTGCCCCCCTTCGCGAAGCTTGCCGCTACCTCTCTTCTTCGCCGAGTCTTGTTGTCGACGTCTACTAGTTCGCTCACCACCTCTAGGTGCCACTGCCGCTGTGACTAGACACTAGAACCCATCATTCCTACCGTGATTCCGTCCTCAACCCATTCGTCCGAGCCCCTTGCTCCCCACGAGATCGAGCGACGCTACCATCTGCACGCTATCCGACGTCACCGCGCTAGAGGTCGAACCTATCAATTCTTGAAAGCAAGATTTTCGTCTGCTCGTTATTCAAGAACTTGGCAAAAATGGCCACCATATCAATATCCAACGCACCGGCTGCAATGGTCGGCGAGCCGCTCTGAGGAGACTCAACGCTCTTGCTTCTACCCTGCAGCACCATCGCGCAAGAGCGTCGTCCGCCTTCTGTCCGCGACTTGCAGCCGAAACTCCTCCGCTGACGCCTGCACCTGCAGTCGCACCTCTGCTCACCCGTGCCTCCCTCTACTCAAGCACTTATCCCAGTTCCATTCGACGCCACCTCTGCTGCTCTCATCGCACCCCTCGTGCTCACACCACCGCCCCCTCGGCTTGACGCCCGACAGATCTAGTCTGACGCCCAACAAATCTACTCCGAGCCTACTCCTGAGCGACGCTCCTGCCGCCGACAGCTCAGCTCTGCTATTTCACGGTATGCCCTAAATACCAGACCAGTAAAATTTACAAAGATCATGCTTGAATCAGAAAGTCTTCACTATGTATTGTTTAATTTTGATTGGACCGTTCTGCATTATGTACATTTACACACAGTATGCATTATTGACATTTTAAGATGCAGATATTCATGTTCCGATCAAATGTGATTATTTTGAAAATTTTGTTGCTCTTACAGTAATGAAACTAGAGCTGAGCTGGGAAGCAAGATTCCCATAAATGATTTTGATATACTTTCGGCATTATTATTTTTGCTTGCAGATCCAAGAAGATTTCAGTTTACGGATCAAACGTCATTTGGGCAGTGGCATCTGAAATTCTGGAGTCGCCATTCTCTTTTACTTTGGCCAGTGAGTTCGCCGTAATCAACAGCTAAGAATTGAGTATCTTGTTAACAACTTGTGCGTGCACTTTAGACCTATCAATAATTGAAATTAGCAATTTCATTCACATGTCGTGATACCTATATATGTTGCAGAGACAGCCATTACTCTCGTTGAATGGATTATTCTATAGAACATGTTGCAAAGGCTGCCATCGCCCCATAATACATGAACTGAACTTGCATTCTTTCTATTTGTTACAGCAGGCATACAAAACAATGTATAACCTAGGAATTACACATTAAAGATTATGATCGTGTTGCCCAACAGAGCCAAACTAAATCTGGCCATTGATTTATGGTATCGTCGTCAAGTCTGGTTTCAGATTCCTGACCGAAATTATTCTTTATCATCATTGTTCAAGGTCTGTTTTACAACTGAAATGATGCAAAGTTGATATGGAGCATCCAATTTTGTGTTCCCATTTGGTGATGCAAAGTTAAATAGGGTTGACCCTATTCCCGGATCAGAAAAATATGGTGGGTCGGGAACAGGGTCTAACGTAAATAGGGTCGGGAACATGATTCAAAAAAAGAGAACCAATTATAACAGGGTCGGAAATAGGGTCCAGGTCTATATCCTACCCACCTTAAACCCGATCACCCCTAATTATGACATACATTTAGCTTATTTTGAATATGCACTTGTCTTTATTTGGGTCTATTTGTTTGAAGAAAAGATGTGTCTAGAAAATTGTTTCCCAATTTTTGGGTATTTGGATGACACAATACTAATTGATCTACAAAATGTGTTTTTCATAAACTATAAACAAGCTTCTATTGCGGAAAACGAATTTCCCTTTTAGTAAGAAGGAATTCACTTTCTCTAAATCACTAAATAAATGAAAAATAATAAGTTTCTTTGAAAAATGACTTTCATCAAAATATTTTCGTTTAATAAGAAGTTTTTAGTGAAGGATGAGGTTTTGCCAGTTCATGTATTATGTTCCATGCTCGACAGCAAATTGGAATGAAATGAGGGCACCGATAAACCTAACCCAAAATTTAGTTTATACTTGCATACACTCAGAATATTATATTTTTAATAAAGAAAATATTATTATAATTGTGCTATAAAAAATTCACCCAACATTATTCTATAAAAGTGGCGAAAGTAAAAAGTCATTTAAAGTGGTATTAATTCGTTGCATCGAATTATTTTATAAGTCCACAAAAAGAGCAATAGAATCAATAGTTTTACAATACTTGATATAACCAAATTTTTTAATATAATATCCATTATATATTTAATTAGGTCTCCATCGTAATTAAGTTATTGATCTTCATGACTAATTCGGTAACAATCAATCATAATAAATAAAAATTATATTGTTCAAATTTAATCAAAATACTAATTTATATCGTACTAATTATCTTTGGTTGTTATTGGTTAATTAATTTGATAATTCAGTTTTAGTGCCAAAAAAGAAGGGTTAAAATCATGAATCCTCCTCTGGCTAGTGCTTCACCACAAACTTTGCAGCCAGACAAGAGTTGAAAGGACAGGGCATTCCTTCCAACCAAATCAAACACAACAAGGTTATTTCTTTAGCTTGCTTTATAGTCTTTTGAAATTTCTCCATACTTCATTAATAGATTTTTAAGCTTATCTTGTCAAAGATATCATTAGATCAAGCCTTTATCTTTTCGATGAGATGGTTCAATGCAAAGATAGAATTATGTCACTTTAATGAAAGAAAGCGCGAACTTGCTCTAAACTCGACATTTCCGGTATTATCAATTCAGTTATCAAGATCCTTCAGATTACTAAAAGGAACTGGATTTTGAGCTCATTTCCTATGCCTTCAACTTGAAGTTTGACATCATATAATTTCTTCAAGCTTTAGCTCAATCTGGCGCAGAAGCTGATACCACTAGCTAGACCCAAGATTGCAAGGGGAATGAGGAACCTGAGGAGCCACGGATGCGCATATGGTCTAGCTTTTTTTGCCAGGACGGTCGCCAAGTTGATGTCCCCAACCTGGTCACCCTCTTCCACAGTCGCTATAGCGCTGCTGCTGCGACCGGTGTCTCCATAAATTTCCAATTTGTTAGGATCCACGTTCAAGATAAGCGAAAAATAGAGTCATGTCATTCAAAGATCTTTGGACAGGACTGAGTATCGAGCTTTCTAATAGAGGAGAGGCCTCATGTGGTTTAGTTTCAACTAAGAACATTTGAAAAACATTACCTGTTGCCGACAAGTTGACAACGAAGCCTCATCACCACCAGGAGTGTCTTCCAGGAACTTGATCCCATCATAAACCTGTCGCCGCAACATACACGAATAAGGTGAACCCCTGCCTAACAAAATATCTCGTAGTTCCACAAATTAGGACAAGTTTTGAAGAGAATGACCTAATCCCAGAGAACTATTTTCCGAGAGTGCAACGTCAACTTTGCACTGCATTGCTTGCTGCTCTGCTACAGAGTGTATCTGATAGATCAAATTTCAGACAACTGACTGAAAATGAACATCATTTTTCAGGGCAAAAAGGAGAGAAGGAAAGATGCATCACATGTCTCCTGGTTTGCTGGTTTGCGCAAAGCCTCTCATCAATGCAGATGCAGTAGGAAAGACCCAGGTCAAAGATCTTGCAGAATCCTATAAATGGAATGACTCAAAAACAACCTAGTCTAAGTGAATTTGGCATAAACGAGATTATGATGTTCGAGAGACTACGGACATATTGTTCGTTCGAGACATTAATTTAGTGATTTCATCCTCTCAATTGATGCTGCTAACATTGCACATACCACAGACGCATGCAGAATTCATGCTCTGTCAATTTAGTTCCGTATGATGAACATATAACAAAAATGCCGCCAAAGTATGCATTTTTCGCTCTTCTATTTTCAGGGAAGCTCCTTTACCTGCTCTAAGTGCAGAGCATCTCGACCCATCTGAAAACGAGTCTAGCACAGCAATGTGCACAAGAACAAATCAACAGACTGAACTGAACTTCCTCACTTTACACGTTATCGTTGGGTTTTCCCTCAACTCCGTTTATACTCGGCAAGGTTTTCAGGTGAAGTAACAGAATAGAGTATTTAGGTGGATTTGTGCTCTTGGTTGTCATTTTGTGGTGGCGTTATGCCTTCTTTGGCTTTCTAACTATGACAATACATCAGTTCTTCAAGTTGTAATTCAACATGGACCCCCTTCAGCACAAACTCTTGATCTCCACATCAGAGAGAAAACCAAAACACCTGAAGCTAGAAGCAAGGGAGAAGAAGAGCGCAACTACCTGTCATTTCCATCAAATCATATTGTGTAATTATCTAAGATAAGTGGATTAGAAATCCTAAAATTCGTTACGAAAGTGTAATTAAGTTCTAAAACTTTTTAAAAAATAATCAAGTCTTAAAAGTTGTCACAAAAGTTCAATTAAGTCCTAAAACTTTTAAAAGGTCGAATGAAGCCCTAAAACTTGTTACAAAAATGCAATTAAATTCTAAAATCTTTAAAAGTACAATCAATAAAATGACCTATATCAATTTAACAAGTTTTTTTTGACTTGGTTGTACTTTTTAAAAGTTTTAAGACTCAATTACAAATTTATGATAAGTTTCAAGACTTAATTACACTTTTAAAAGTTTTATAACTCAATTACACTTTTATAACAAGTTTTAGGACTTTCATTTCATTTATCACTAATTATTTTAATTATTTATTTTTAATTTTAATTAATGTTTTTTCTTTTTTCTTTTTTGAAGCCATAAAGGGTCACATGTGACTTTCGTGAGATTTGGCGACCATGGGCAAGGCCGTAATGGCCTTGCTTAGGGCCTTTGCAACCTTGAAAAAGGGCAAAAAAATAAAAATTATTTAAAAAAATTAAAAATATTATTAAAAAATCATTCATGTTAGCACTGTGAAAACCACGTAAGATGACAAATTTTCAGATAAGGCAATTTTTTATAACAATCAAGTAATTGATTTTTCAAATTTGTGACACTCAAGTAAATGAAAAAAATTAAGTGAATATTGTACAAAAATTATGATGCTTTTGCTAATTTTATAAGTAAAAGCAAAGTTACACTAACCCTATTCTTGTTTTTGTACTTTGACTAACAAGTAGATTTATCATAGGTTTTTTTTTTTTAATTGAGAAATATTTTAAATAATTAAGGGAAAATAATAAGAATAATTTACAAGCCTTGTTTGACATTAGCTAAAAGCAACATTTTTTTTTTTCTTGCTTTAGATAACTTGTTTTATAATTCCTTGAAACGTTGGGAAGAGTCAAATTTTGGACATTGTAAAAAATTACAGAATTTGAAATTCTAAAAATGTTAAAATACATGCCTTGTATGATTTGGAGTAAGTATAAATTTAAAAGTTGATTCATTTAAACGAATGGCTGAATTAGTACCTTAAATGACTAGATAAAAATTTACAAGTTCTCATGATAATCAATAATAAGCCAACATTTATCTTTATTAGTATAAAGCATGTGGTACGGGAACACACATTTGTATAAATTTTATTTTCTTTAAAAGTACACAAATTTAGTTAAGAAATATGGTTATCTTGAATTTACATTGACTATATAATGAGTGAAAAGTCATATATTGTACGATCATTTAAATGAGATTTTGAAAGTATACTAGACATGATAACTTAATGTTATTGCACCGTATTATTTGATGAGAAGCTAAATAAATAATACCTTATTTTGTGAAACCACATATATATCATACGACGATACTCTTTAAATGTCAATAATGGTCCACATGTTACATCATTAATTATCTAACGAAATTTGTTAATAACCAAGGCAGTTTCATTTAGGTATAAGACCGACGCATGATCTCCATGTGTGCAATTCGTTTTGATGCAAAATAATTTGTATTTTTCTTTGTAATTAGCAACCGTCAAGAGAACAAATTATTAAAAAATCATGTTTGTAAGTGTATTATCACTAGATGACAATTTTATTTTGTTATTAGTAAGTAGATATTTTTACATAATTAAATCACTTTAGTTCTGACATCTGATGATTTAAGTTAAATTCCTAATTGATTGGATCACTTCACTTGGGAGCTGGCTTGGAGGGGAAGGCAGGAGTTTCCAAAAAGCCAAAACCCATCTCAGAAAGCAACCAAATTCCTCCTTCCTTCTCTCTCTCTCTCTCTCTCGTTCTCGCTTTCTGGAAATTAGGGTTCCGAATTCGAAAGATCTCTCGACTAGGAACCCCCAAATCGCGATCCCGATTGCCGTCCGGGATCGTCCTCGAGGGATCCGAATCGGACGAGGAGGAGGAGGCGCCTTTAAGCTCGGGTCGCGAAGCAATGGCGGTGGCGACGATGGTGAGCTCGGCCGGGGGCCTGCTGGCGATGCTGACCGAGAACCACCCGCGGCTGAAGCTCCACGCCCTCTCCAACCTCAACAAGTGCGTCGACTTCTACTGGCCCGAGATCTCCACCAGCGTCCCCATGATGTGAGTCGGAACCTTCCTTCCCTTGAGTTCTCCTTCGGCTTCGATGCGGTTTAGGTTGATTCGGCTCTGGTTGGATTGGTGGGTTTTTGGGTTTCTGCGGGTTCCTGAGCTGCTTGACTGAAACAACAAAAAAGATATTATTTTGAGACGGATTATGGGTTTTTATTTTTTTTTATTTTTTTTGGGGGTTGGGGTTGTTCTCTTCAGGTGAAAATGGGATGCTGAAGTGAGTTGAGCAGTGACAGTAGCTTCTTGTTTACTGATTTACTCCTTTGTTGGTTTTTGGAATAGTGGATTTGGGGAATGCCAGTAAGGTTTTTGGTTGTTGCATTTGCATACCCTTGTTGAATTTTGTATCTTTTCCGCGATGGGTGGAGGATTTTAGATTGAGATAAAATTGGGGATTCGATGTTTGGAAGCAAGATTGAGGATTATGGGATTAATAAGAGTCAACAGGTTTTTTTGTCTTTGAACAAATTTAAGCGCATGCAGAAGTCTTCTGGGAGCAACGAATGAGGTGTTTGGCTGGAATTAGTGATCCACACCTTTTATTACTGGCATCAATCATGAATTTACCATTATTGCAGTTATTCCGGCACCTTCATATTGAGCTCTAGAGGCGGTGTTTACAGAGTCTGCGTTTTGCTTTGGAATTATTTTTCCTTTAGGCTGTGTTTAACTGCTTAAATGCAACCTTTGTCCCTTTTAGACATTGAGGAACGCTCCAAACTTGAAGTGCTTCCAATTTAACTGTACAATTTGGTTGAGGAGGGATGATTTTGCATACAAGCTAGACTGGTTCAGGAAAACCATTGTGATCTGAAAATGCTATGTTCAACATTTAAAAGTTTTTGGTTGATTTGATTGATTATTCTCTTATGATAATTCCTCTTCAGAGAGAGTCTTTATGAAGACGAAGAGTTTGATCAGCATCAGAGGAACTTGCAGCACTGCTTGTCTCAAAGGTGATAGCTCTATTCAACCCTCCACTTCATTACATGATTACTTCCTTGCGTGGTTCTTTTTGGTCAGTCTGGATTGCGTCTCTGTCGTTAACTGTTGTCTTGATTACTTCTGTGTTTTATAAAGCAGAGCAGTTTGTGCATCGTCACAACTTAGATGTTTCACAGTTTTTCATTTATCATATGATATAGGTACTTTGTGGATGCTTAGTAATATGTGGCAGCTGTCACTGCAGATATTACTCAAGCATTTTCTGCTGAGAGCCATCTATTTTATCTAAAGTCGGTTGTGGTTTTGGATTCCTTGTGATCAACATTTAATTTATACAGACTAAAGGAGGCCTTCATAAAGTCGCTCAAAGGCTCATATCTTTATACTCACTTATTGCTGCATGAATTTACCCCTTGCCTTTGAATGATTTCATCGATGCTATTCTAAAAGCTGCCAACCTGTAAATTGCATGTGACGTATTTATGGGTTGTTGGGTCATTCTCTTTTTGAATTATTACATAGTTCTAGTTTTTTGTTCAGTTTATATTTGCATTTGTACATTGTCCTGATAGAGGTTCATAATCTTCAGGGCAAGTTAAGTTTGAAGATGTGCTTGAGTAGCATATTTTATGTTTCAATTTAAACTTATGTTCTCATTGTCCTTGCAAGCTTCCTTGTAACATTTGGAATATTATGCCCACAAAATCTACATTGATGAGTGCATGTCCTATTGATGCACGTGAATCAATCTAACGATTACTGCAATCCAATAGTCTCACTTATTTTAGATTTTGGAATCTGCATTTGATTTTGTTGTTCTCTTGACATGGATCTGCTGTTGATGTTGGCTTGTCCTCATCTGAATCCATGTTTTTTGGTGCATATTGTTTGACCTTACAAATTCCTGCATTCTTGTAGCATCCCTTGCCTTTGATTTTGGAATCTGGAGTTTTTAGTTCTGATGTTTTCTTGATGTGTCTCCACTGTTTCCTGTCTATATTTTTTCTTTTCAGGTTTTCTACTATTTGGGCGATCTTAATGATTCACTGTCTTATGCACTTGGAGCTGGTTCTCTGTTTGACGTTTCGGATGACTCCGATTATGTTCACACTTTGCTATGTAAGAATAGCAACCTTAGCTTGTGTTTTTGTTTTTTAATTAGTTGGTTGGCATGTTTCTTTTCTTTGTTTTTTTTTTTTTTTTTTTTTTTTTTTTGGGGGGGGGGGGGGACAGCACCACAACTTTATTCATGTGTGTGACCATCCTGTCAGTTATTTTCCAGCTATTCTGGTGGTTGTGCTTTGGTCCTTTGGATCAAGATTTGGAACTTATTGATCCCCTTTTTAATTTTACTATCAGCCAAAGCTATTGATGAATATGCAAGCCTTAAGACTAAGGCAGCAGAATCAAATAGAGAAGCAGTTGAAGTGGATCCTCGGCTGGAGGCTATAGTGGAGAGAATGCTTGATAAGTATGATGCTATGCAATGCCTTTGTTGATTTGATCCGATGATTTTTCTTGCTGGGGCCTTCTTACAGTTACTTGATTTAGGTGTATCAATGATGGAAAGTACCAACAAGCCATGGGTATTGCAATTGAATGCCGAAGATTGGACAAACTAGAGGAAGCAATTACAAGGAGTGAAAACGTGCATGGATCTCTTTCTTATTGTATCAATATCTCTCATTCCTTCGTTTATCGGAGAGAATATCGTCATGAGGTAAGGGTTTTATTTTCAGTTATCTTTAAAAATACTTAAGTTTCTGAGATGATAGGATCACTGGAATCGTTGACTGAAACATTTAGGTCTAAAGTCTAATAGGCACTTGATATTGGTTAAGATTTAAACAGTGACCAATTTCTTTATCATTATAATCTTTTCTACTTGGGCTTAGGTTTTCCAAATTCTGTGTTCTGTATGTGTTTTCATTTTTTTGAGTGTGAATTGGATTCGTTTAACATGAAATGGTTTTCCAAAATTTCTTTAGCCTTCATGTTGAAGTTTCTTGAAATGGGCTGGAAAAATTTTATCCTGGTTTTGCTATTGCTTCTATTCTTCTTGCTTGGAGAGGAAATAGTTAAATTTACCTTCACCCAGTGTTTCTTTAGAATCAATTCCTCAGCCACTTTTTACAATTTCTGTGAGTTCTACATCATCTTTAGCCAGCAAGTCTTCTCTCTCTCTCTCTCTCTCTGGCCTGTAACTAATAGTTTTAGGATTTTGTTAACAAGTGTTGGGCCCACTTGTTAAACACCCATTAAAGAAAGTCTGATTTCTGATGTAGTCTTCCTAATGTTATGTGAGATCAATGTATTGGAAATCAAAACCTTTTTTTTTTCTAATTATGGTTAACGAATGCCTGGGGGTTCTTGTTAACAAGATCCAAGTTATAAGTCTGCTTCTCTTATAGCTTTTCTTTGATATGCTCTCCAATCATTCTTTTCCCCTTTTGTCATAAATTTTCTCAGTGCAGTGATTTGTTGAATTTTTAAGTCATCAAATTGGATGCGAGGACAAATATGTCTATTGTCATGAAAATAGATCTGATGCAAAATGAAATATGCAAAATTATTGGAGGATGGACTTGGCACATTGTTTGACCCTGGTTTACACTTCAGGTTCTTCGTCTTCTTGTGAACGTGTTTCAAAACCTGCCTTCTCCCGACTATTTGAGCATTTGCCAGTGCCTAATGTTCTTGGATGAACCTGAGGAAGTTGCGCGGATATTGGAAAAACTCCTGAGATCTAATAAGGATGATGCTTTGCTCGCATTTCAAATAGCCTTTGATCTTGTGGAGAATGAGCACCAAGCTTTTCTGTTAAATGTAAGAGATCGTCTGTCAGCTTCGACTTCTCGCCCTCAGGAATCTGGACAACCAGGACATAACGAAGCAGATACTTCTCAAAATGAGAGCCCTGCTGCATCAGAGGATGTTGCTATGACTGATGGGTCTCATACTTCTGATGCAACAGTTCAACCAGTTGATCCAAGTGAAGGCATATATGCTGAGAGGCTTAAGAAAATTAGGGGAATTTTGTCTGGAGAAACATCAATTCAGTTGACCTTGCAGTTTCTCTACAGTCATAATAAGTATGACTACTAGCCTTTCTTCTTTGTCATCATCATCATCTTCTTCTTCATCAACATTTTAATCCTTATTGATTTCTATTCAATTTATAATACTATTTGGAATCTTATGCTTCTGAATTTATAATTTATGTAGATCGGATCTGCTTATTCTGAAGACAATTAAGCAATCTGTTGAGATGAGAAATAGTGTTTGCCACAGTGCGACCATATATGCTAATGCAATTATGCATGCTGGTACAACTGTGGACACTTTTCTGAGGGAAAATCTGGTAACGCAGACCATCTATTCTTCAAATGTTTCCATGGATCTTTTTAGCTTTCTAATTAAGATCACTGAGCTTTGCCACAACACTTCTTCAGGATTGGTTGAGCAGAGCCACCAACTGGGCTAAATTTAGTGCTACGGCAGGCCTAGGTGTTATTCACAGAGGCCATTTACAGCAGGGGAGGTCATTAATGGCTCCTTACTTACCCCAAGGAGGGGCTGGTGGTGGAGGCAGTCCATACTCCGAGGGTGGTGCCCTCTATGCGCTAGGTCTCATTCACGCAAACCACGGAGAGGGCATCAAGCAATTCTTGCGTGATAGCCTGCGCAGTACTAATGTGGAGGTGCTAAGTCTATAAAATGAATGACAGCTATTTGGAATGATTGTTTTCACAGATGCTCACTTGCATTTTTATTATCCAGGTCATACAACACGGAGCATGTTTAGGTCTTGGATTGGCTGCTCTGGGAACCGCTGATGAGGATATATATGATGACATCAAAAGTGCCCTATATACAGACAGTGCTGTTGCTGGTGAAGCTGCAGGTATCAGTATGGGTCTGCTCATGGTGGGAACTGCAAGTGAGAAGGCAAGTGAGATGCTTGCCTACGCCCATGAGACACAACATGAGAAGATCATTAGGTAAAATTCATGGAGTTTAGCCCATTTCTTACTTTGAGCTATTTTATTCTCTATTGTTCACTGGATACTCATGTTCCAGGGGATTAGCATTAGGTATCGCCCTCATGGTTTATGGAAGGGAAGAGGAAGCAGATACACTAATCGAGCAAATGACTCGGGACCAGGATCCTATTATTCGTTATGGTGGTATGTACGCACTGGCCCTGGCGTACAGGGGTACAGCAAATAACAAAGCCATCCGTCAACTGCTACACTTTGCCGTGTCAGACGTGAGTGATGATGTTAGGAGGACTGCAGTTCTAGCCCTGGGGTTTGTGCTTTACTCAGAGCCAGAACAGGTTGGTTCTTCTCCTTCCTTTTCTGGCTGGCAAGTATATTCCAATTTGAATCTGGCTTGCCAGTCTGATCTGATTGTTCATGGATTAAATTGTTCTTCAGCAATGAGTTTTCTCTTTCCTCTATTCTTTTCTGTTGTGTTCATTTTTCCTTTTTTGAAGGATTTTATCAAACATTGTGATTTTGACTCTGAATCCGACTATGTACACAGACTCCCAGAATTGTTTCACTGCTGTCTGAATCTTATAATCCACATGTTCGATATGGTGCGGCTCTTGCCGTGGGCATATCCTGTGCGGGGACTGGCCTAAGCGAGGCTATATCTTTGCTGGAGCCTCTGACATCAGATGTCGTTGATTTTGTTCGTCAAGGTGCTCTCATTGCCATGGCCATGGTCATGGTTCAGACAAGTGAAGCGAGTGATTCTCGTGTTGGAGCTTTCAGGTATTGTATAGTCTATTCTAAACAGAATAAATGACTGTGTTGTCTTATTCCATTGCGTCATTTATAATTGCATTATCCATATTTGAATCGACATGTAGGCGGCAATTGGAAAAAATTATTTTGGATAAGCATGAAGATACTATGAGCAAGATGGGAGCTATTTTGGCCTCTGGAATTCTTGATGCTGGTGGAAGGAATGTTACGATTAGGTTGCTTTCTAAGACAAAGCATGATAAAGTCACAGCAGTTGTTGGACTTGCAGTGTTTAGCCAGTTTTGGTATTGGTATCCCCTTATCTATTTCATTAGCCTGGCATTTTCTCCTACAGCATTTGTTGGACTGAGTTATGACCTAAAAGTTCCAAGGTTTGAGTTTTTATCACATGCAAAACCTTCCCTTTTTGAATATCCAAAGCCTACTACCGTGCCTACGACTACCTCTGCTGTAAAGCTACCAACTGCAGTCTTATCAACATCAGCCAAGGCCAAAGCTAGGGCTAAGAAAGAAGCTGAGCAAAAAGCCAATGCTGAAAAATCATCTGGGGCAGAGGCAACTTCTGCTGGTTCAAGTGCTGGGAAAGGAAAATCAGTTAGTGAGAAGGACGGAGATTCTATGCAGGTACAAGCTTCTTCTGCTAGTTTGTTCAGTCATGATTCTGTTATAATAAGAGCATCACAATTGTGTATTGATTCTCACATGTTGCATTTTGGCAAAGGTAGTAAATTGTGAGATTTTGAACACACAGACAGTTCAAGAATCTATCTAAGCACTGTACTTTAGTTAGAGCAATAGACAGGCTTTTCAAATGAAGTGTCTCCCTAATTTAGTCCATGGTTGATTCTCAGTATTCTCTTAATATGACTGAAGTTGTTCAAATTTGATCTGGGTTAGCTGAGGGGCATGGTTTGCTTTTAATTTCTTCTTAGACTTCTGATGTGATAAAATAATGCATCCTGTAATGTCGCTGCAGGTTGATAGTCCCCAAGAAAAGAAAGTTGAGCCCGAGCCTTCATTTGAAATACTGACCAACCCTGCGCGGGTTGTACCGGCCCAAGAGAAATTTATTAAATTCCTCGAGGAAAGCAGATATGTGCCTGTGAAGTTGGCTCCCTCAGGGTTTGTCTTTTGAGAGACCTGCGTCCGACTGAACCTGAGGTCTTCTCTCTGACTGATTCACCATCTTCTACTGCATCAAATACCGGTGGATCTGCAACGGGACAGCAGGCCCCTTCTTCAGCCATGGCGGTTGATGAAGAGCCACAACCACCTCAGCCGTTTGAGTACACCTCATGATTGCAATGTTGATTTATATATTTTCTTGGTGATTGGCTTGCTTTTGTTGAAGATGACAACCTTGCAATCTAATGCTCGAATTGGGTCAAATCTGGCTTCTGGTTCTGGTTCTGTAGACGTTGAGCCATATCTTCTTGCAAGGTGTTAAAGGTCTATGATCGATCTGTGTTGGTCCAGGCAAATTCGTGGCTTTAAGCTCTGTAGCAAAGACCCCAGAGAAAGAAAAAGGGCTAGTTTTCAACTGTTTTTACTGGGGTGTTGGGGGAATTGGACAATGAAGTGGATCTTAGGAGACTACGTTTAGGGCATTTTCTTGCTCCCCGAGAGCATTCACGAGACATTTGCTGGAACCGTGGGAAGCTTCCTGTATGAGCAGAAGGTCTAGGCACAATCGCAGAATCTAAAATTTGCCAAAACCTTTATTGCTTCCAATTTATATACTTCATTATTAGGTCCTTTCCTGTTCTTAAGTTTTTATTGCTGTCGGGACTGGTACTGTTTCTTTCGAGGTCTATATCACGGTGGCCATACGATCATCTTGGTATGGTTTCGCGACTTGATAAAATGCATGAAAGGGTATGGTTTCTAGCTTGCGGACATAACCGTTTAGGGAGAAATCATCGGCATGCGAAAACTCTGTTCAATGGATTGCCTCAACCCTTATGTTGCATGTCCTATTACTTATACTTGTTTCTCTCTATTTTTGTTGGAAGCTTTCTAACTAGTTTACCAGAGTGCCGACACATGACTTCTGAAAAGTGTATTTGATGCCCGTTTGTTGAGGATTGACGCGGGGTTTAGACTTTTTTAACATGATATTAGAGTTAGGTTAATCATTTTGCATGTGTCCGGATTTGTAACTCAAATTTCATGTACCATTTTCAATTTGGCTTGCACGCAAGAGTGTTGAAAATATTGCATGTTGCTTGACAATGGGATTCAAATACTATATATATATATATATATATATAGGGATAAGTATATTTTAGAAGTCCTAAAATTTGTTATGAAAACCACCACAAGGTTGAATCTTGCAAAACTTCAGAGCTCCTGAATGGAAAGCCACCACGGCGGGTGGTAGGGATTCAAATACTCTTTATTTATATATATAGGGATAAGTATTTTAAACTTTATCATAAAAATCTTAAAGTCATAAAAAACATCGTCATTAAGTTTTAAAACTTATCGATGGAATCAAATTTTTTGAATTTTATTTTTTAATTATTTGTCATGTAAGAGAGAGACGATTAAAAAGAACCACGTTCAGGCCACGTTAGCTATTTCCGTTAGGAAATTTGATAGCGTCGAATTTAGAACTTGATTGAAACATTTTGATAAGTTTTAAGATTTAATTGCACTTTTTATAAGTTTTAGGACTTAATTGCATTTTTTTGATAAGTTTTAGGACTTCTGCAGCACTTATTCCATATATATGATATTTGGATTAGACATTTTAGTATGGTATTAAAGTTCTGCCGTTTTGTGTATGTAGGTTAAATTTCATATGTCATTCTTAATCCAATTCGCATGCAAAAAGAGTATAAAAATTATCTCGCATCGGTTAACAGTAGTCTCTGTAATTTATATTCAATTGCAGTTGAATTGAAATTGAAACATCTAATATAATTGCAAAAATCAAGTTGGGAACACCATATATCTATACCACGGAGCAGCCAACCAAATAAATAAACAGGAAGTAGTATTCCGATCATCATGGAATAAACATTTTCCTTACTTTCTTCTAGTTAATGTGATAAACAAAGTTTTTTATTTTTGGTTTAAACAATAGAATGTCCGGAAATCTCATCAAGCATAACAAGTCCTTGATTCTGTGCTACGAAGCATTTTATGGATCGATTACATGGCCAATACGGTATAACAAATGAAAATGACCACCCGCCTAGTCCGCATTTCAATCTTGATCTGATTCATTTTTTGAATTTTGAAAATATGGTCGCCTCTTCTTTTTTCTTTATATGTCATTGTCTTGGGTGGAAGGTAGGGATAAGTTGTTTTAGGTTCTTTCAAAAAAAAAAAAAAAAAAAAAAAAAAAAGTTTCATGTAAAACGTTGGAAAAGTTTTTTAATTTTTGGAATATTGAACCTACTTTGTATACAAAAACTTTTTTTTATCTTATTACAAGTTTAAGATTGATTCCAAATATTGAACCTACTTTGTATACTCAAAAACTTGTTTCCTATCTTATTACAAGTTAAATACAAAAAAGATTGATTCCAAAGCATTTCTATTCTTTTTCTATTCTAGAAACCCAAATTCCACCTGTGAAAAAAACTCTTCCTCTTAATGGAATAATTGTAATGAATCATCATCTTTAATTACTATTATATGCTACAATATATTAATCACAACTCATATTTAAATAGATGAAAATCATAAAATATTAACAAAGTAAAAGCTTTAGTCACGGATATAACTGGAAATGGAAACTCAAAGTAGTGATTTTAGATTACATATTCATCGTTGGATACCATAGAATGATGTAAGATTATGTGAAGATATATAATAAGAAAAACACAAAGATTTGTTTCAAATTTCAAGAACTCAAGAATCTGCCCGTCAAAATGGGTACCTCAATTTTTAGAATCTGGAACCTATCTTATACATCTTAGGAACTATACCAGATCGGTCCCGGTCCTACCCTAAAGCCAAGCTCATCCCTAGTGGAAGGATCTCAATGAATGCACGGTAAATCCTGACAAGACAATGTTAACAATCGAAGTGGGTCGAAGCCCAAGAATTTGGGCCCACGAGGTGGAGGATGCACAAAGCCCAGTCCAAAAATCAAGCCCAACCATCATCTTCTTCCCAGCTTCCACTCGCCTCGTTCTCAAAAACCCTAGCCGTCCAGCTCCTCAGTCTTCTTCTCCTCTCTGCACACCCACCGCCGCCGAGAGAGGATTCGCGCCGCCGCGGCACAGTCCATCGAGAGAGAAAGAGAGAGAGAAAATGGTGTCCGGGTCGGGGTTGTGCGCGAAGCGGGTGGTGGTGGACGGGCGCCACCACATGCTGGGGCGGCTGGCGTCGGTGCTGGCGAAGGAGCTCCTGAACGGCCAGCGGGTGGTGGTGGTGCGGTGCGAGGAGATCTGCCTCTCCGGCGGCCTCGTGAGGCAGAAGATGAAGTACATGCGGTTCCTCAGGAAGCGCATGAACACCAAGCCCTCCCACGGCCCCATCCACTTCAGGGCCCCCGCCAAGATCTTGTGGCGCACCATCCGTGGGTACGGACGATGATCCCTCTCTCTCTCTCTCTTGGGTTTTCGCTCTCGCGTTTGATTGTTCCGCCGTTTTGGTAAAGTTTCGATTTTGATTTGTTCAGTTGCTTAAAGCTTCGGTTTTTATAGTTTGAGGGATTGGAGGGAAAGGTATTTGGTTGAATGGGAGAGGGAATGTTGATGTTTGATCTCGGTGGTTTTTAGATTTGGAGGGCGCATTGGTCTCGTTGTCGTTGTACTAATTTGGTGATCAGTGTTTGTTTATTCTTGTGAGAGAACGTTACTACCTGTTGCGTTCTTGTTGTTCATTGGCAAGGACATTGGGACTAGGGCCCTGCATGATAGGACTTGGATTAATTCTCTCGGATTAGGAGTAAATTGACAAATTCACACTCGAGTGTTATGACAAATTTGCATGGACGAAATAGCAAATGATGAGATAAAGACCATTCTTTTTGTGACATGTTATCAACTTGATTTTAGAACAAGTCGGGACTGTCTCCATACTATATTGTCTGGCTTTGTCTGAAATGTGTATGATCCTTCGTTTTTTCCCCATCTGTTTTTTTTTTTTTTTGCCTATCTACTTCTATTTACATATGCAAATGTTTCAGTTCCTTAGTGAAGAGGATGATAATTGGTTTTCCATTTAGTTGGTTGATTGGTTTGCTTTCCGTTTGTCAACATTTAGTATCTGCTCAAGCTGAGACTACTATCTTCTGGAAAAGTTCTCCTTTCTTTTTACAAAATTGTGCAACCTTAATTGAACCAAATGCAGATGATTCCTCACAAGAGCAAGCGAGGAGCAGCAGCGCTTGCACGCTTGAAAACCTTTGAGGGTGTTCCACCACCATATGACAAGGTTAAGAGAATGGTCATCCCTGATGCTCTCAAGTGAGTTTGTTTGACAGGCATATAATGTGTCTCCTTTATTTTTAACTTTGTTATATACATTTGTGGATCTACATTTGACTATTTCTTATCTTTTTCATTTGCCTTTTGCTTTTTTAACATTGATCAGGGTGTTGAGGCTCCAGGCTGGTCACAAATACTGCTTGCTGGGCAGGCTTTCATCTGAAGTTGGATGGAATCACTATGAAACTATTAAGGTGAGATATGAGCACTATTTCTTATTATATATTTTTTGTGCGTGGGCTAGTTGCGGGTCTGTTACCTGATCATACAGAACATGGATGTCTGATGGCTGCATTCTATAGTCTGACTATGCTCTTCTGTTTCTATGACAATTGCACCACCTTTTAAATGTTGCCCTCCATGTTGATCTTCCTTTCTGCTACAATTTTTTTCCTGTCTATCTCTTCAATGGTTGTGTAGGTGTTATTTGCCTGCTGTCATGTCTAGGAGAATTTGTAATCTATCAGTTTTTAATTTGGTCGGAAAATATAATTGAATGCCACAGTTACCTATGTCCTTGATCTGTCTAAGAAGTCTCTGTGAGTTCGTCTTTCTTTCCTTGTGTTTCCCAGCCGTGTTTCAATCTGAAGCTGCCTCTGTGACTCGTTCTCATGCATTGCAGAGTTTACAGGCTTGTCATTCATGGGTGACTTATGACTGTTTAATTTACAATTCTCATGTCCTGCTCATGGCTTGTGCAGGAACTTGAGAGAAAGAGGAAGGAGAGATCACAGCTCTTATATGAGAGGAAGAAGCAGTTGATTAAGCTGAGGGTCAAGGCCGAGAAGGCTGCTGAAGAGAAGCTCGGTGCCCAGATGGAAATCATCGCGCCCATAAAATATTGATTTCGGGATCTTCTCCACCCTTTTTTCGACTACATTTATTTTGGGTCTGCGTTAAATTACACATTATGGAAAGGATTATTTCAGTTTTGGTTCTTGCTTTTCAGCCATATCTTAGTTTACAGAGCTCGCAAATTTTGTTGTTCTTAGATGGAAGACCTTGCACATTTCCACCTTAATTTGAAGTTTGCTTAATGATGGCAAAGGCAAAACAAAGGACGACAAGAATAATCCATGTCTTCCTCTTGCTTTCCTTCGATCAATTCTAGTACATATATTTCGATTGAAATATGTAAACCAATTATTCTTCGAGGAAGTGAAGAGCATCATCATAAGCAAAATGAAGATAATGGTTATTATCTTAGGTTGGCTTGTAGAGCATCATGGAGAACGAGCGGATCAGGAATCATTCGAGAGAACATAGTCCTGATACGAGCGTAAAAAACAATGGTGGTCAATTCTGGTTCCCTTCAATTATTGTCCTTTGTTAAAGTTTCAGGGTGATGACCCCTTCGATGTGCGCTAACATGGTTCGAGACGGATGAAGAAGTTGACCGGAACGATGGCAAATATAAGTTAAATTTGGATGTTTCGTCGACTCTTATCTCTGAGTAAGGAAAGTCAAGATATCATGTGATCTCATTCCATTACGAGAAGGGGCAGGGTGTTCAGATTCCAGTTGGATTTTCTATAGCCTCTCGAGAGATCAATTCACCTATTGTAAATATTTGTATTTTTTTTTGTCGGACCTATTCTAACTCATTTTCAGACTTTTGCCATATCTTCCCGTAAAGCGTGGGAGTCGAAACTCATATTTAAAACTAAATCGTCCCCATCTCAACTCTCAAAAATGTGGAAATTCGAACTCCCTACCTTCCTCTCACACGAATCTTTTATTTGCATCTGCTGTTCATAATATCATAACTTACAAATGACTTCAAAAATCTTTAATTGTTGATAGACATTTTTGTCCGTTTGCAGTTGATAATCCCTGATATATGATGATCTGAGCTTGGAGGATCTTGAGTCTTATAAGTCCTTCAATGAATTTAAGCTCTTTTGTTTTGTGAAAAATTAATGATTTGCATAATATTTTCCTTAGAATAATGACTTATATTGCTTATAAAAATGAATGAATAAAAAATATCTTCATAATCTGAAAATATGTTTAGACAAATTATGTCAAATGATACAATTGATTAATTTTAGGAAAATATTTTCCAAATCATTCATTTTTCACAATGGCCATAATTTGAAAGAAATTCCAACTTTTGTGGCAAAATCTAAAAAGAATCTAGTCTCATGGCCAAACAAAACTAATTATTTTGGCCCTCCGATGGAAGATAGAGAACTCAGACATGATACATAATTTGTGGCATTGATCAACCACGATTATCTTACTCATAAATTTCCTTTTATACCAATAGGCATCCGGGCCTCCTTGACCAGCCGACTAATTCGAATCGGTCCCCACTTTCCTACGCACACCGGCTTGGTGCTGGCTGTTACATCTCGATTCTTAATTTGATAAAAGCGACAACCCAAGGAAAGAAATGACCAAAAAGAGTCAAACATTCTTATGTCAATATACGACATTGATTAGCAACGATCATCTTACTCATAAATATCCTTTTACACCAATAAGCATATGAGGCTCGCTGACCACCCACTAATCCGAGTTATTCCCTCCTTTTACACATCCTATCTTTGCAAAAAACCATCTCAACTTATTGATTTGATATTTAGCTACAACCCAGGGCCAGAAGAGCCGAACATTCTTACAGCGATACACGACATATATGCTTCCCCTTTTGTGCCATGTAATTTATTACGTATGCAAATCTCATGCCCATTTTGACTTATGGCAATTAATGAGAAAATTGCATATTGCCATGCAAAGCAAAAACGGGGAGGACTATGGAAAGAAAAATCCCAGCTGTAAAATCTTCGAGATTCCATAATTAGTGCAATTAGAGAGTTGCCTTAACATTCCCAGGTTTCCCTCCAGGGGAAACAGCCCACCCTCTGATTTTCCTATCTTTTTTATTAAATAGGATTCCACCATGAAACGTGCCTCATATCGTTTAGCTTTACAGTATCGCTTTTCTACACTGATGGCTTCTCCTAGCCTCAGTCCCGCCGGAGCTCAAGCTCCTTGTCCTTATCCTTCATCGGTACGTTTAATTATCCGCTTCCTCCTTGTCCTACTTTGCGCGAGCTTCGCCGCGGCGGCGGCGAATGGCAGCTGCACCTGGCAAGGCTGGAAAGACGCCCCCGGGGATGCCTTTCAGTGGCACATTCGCGTCGACCCGTCGGGCCAGTCCGGGAGCTTCACCACGGTCCAGTCCGCCATCGATGCCGTCCCCGAGAACAACGACCATTGGTTCTGCATTTACGTCAAGGAAGGTACCTACAGGTGAGTCTGGCCTTTAGCTCTGATGCTCCGGCGTGCTCGGCGGATGGTGTTTGCGTCGTGCGCTTGCGAACTGACGAAACGAGAACTTGCCCTTTTTGTATTCTCTACGTGTAGAGAGAAGGTGCAGATTCCTAAGAACAAGCCCTTCATCATTCTCAAAGGACGAGGGAAGAGGAAGACCGAGATCGTGTGGGACGATCACGAGACGGTCGCCCAGAGCCCCACTTTCACTTCGTCAGCAGACAACATCGTCGTCAAGAGCATCAGTTTTCGGGTGAGCAATAGATTTATCGACGTTCTATCTTTGTTTGTCTGAGCTTCTGATCAGTCATTTTCACCTCTATGCCGGGCTCCGGTCACGGGGTTCGTGGTGGTGTGGGGGCGGCAGAACTCGCACAACAACCCGGTCAACGAGAACCCGAAGGTTCCGGCAGCGGCGGCGATGATCCGCGGCGACAAGTCCTACTTCTACCGGGTCGGGTTCTGGGGGTTGCAGGACACATTATGGGACGTGGAAGGCAGGCATTACTTCAAGCGTTGCACGATCCAAGGGGCGGTCGATTTCATCTTCGGAGGTGGCCAGTCCATTTACGAGGTTTGAGGCTTTCTTTGGCCATGGTGTTTTCTTGAAATTCATTCGCTCGATTCTCTTTCCTAAGTTTTTGTACGATATAATTAGATTTTACCCAATTTAGATCGGATTCTCTTACCAATAGTGCGTGGTGAAAGTTGGTAATAATTCCCTTCCTTTTATGGGAGTATCTTTCTTTTCCATAAGAATATGGGCAAAGCTCGAATAACACTTGCTTCTATTAATAGAGAAATTAAAGAGCCGGAGTGGCATTTAAATCGGAGGACTGAATGGAAGTTTTTTGGAGAATGTGGGATTACTCGGGTGAAAATGGAAATAATTTTTATTATTAGGGCAACAAATAATCGTCGAATATAATTAATTAAGTGGAATGAAAGTATTATTTGGGTTCGGGCTACTTTAGTGGTTCCAATCTCTTTAATTTTTGGTAATGAAATTATGTTGGAATTTACCTAATTTGTCTTGTAATGTTAGTGCTCGAGATCTCCTTGGGGGACATGATTCATGACTATATTTCCATGTGCTCTAATATTTGGCAATCCAACATAATTTATGTCTTCGGATTGTCTTCTCGAATTCTTGCGGGGAATATAACATCTTATTATCATTTTAAAAATTAATGCGGAAAAATGAAACCAATTTACGATGCAAAAACTATTTCATTTATTTTTGCCAACGTGGAACAAAGAAAAATGTACATGGACTCCATTTATCTTGTCAAAACTGAATGATTTGCACAATATTTTAAAAATATATATAACTCGTATCGCTCAAAATTATTAGCCAATAAAATATATTTTATTATTAATAACAATTAATATTTAAATAATTTCATGGACGGAGAAAATATCTTTTGTTCATTCATTTTTTGTAAATAATGTAGACAATCTTTTTTTGAAAAATATCTTTCGAATCATTCATTTTTTGCAAAGTAAATATATTTTAAGGGGTGAACTTTTATGCTCTTCTAAATTGTTAGGTGAATTAAGTTGGGATATAGTAGAGTGAACATCGATGCTCAGATCGATGTTCTTATCTCCCTTTGAAAGATCGATCTTCTGTCAAGCCGACTCGGTCGCCTTTTATAACATCGCCGTGTCTGTACACATCAGGGTTGTGCCATATCGGTGCTCGGGAACGCCCTGCCGGGGCTGTCGGGGTACATCACGGCGCAGGGGAGGGAGAATGAGCAAGACACGGACGGGTTCGTGTTCAAGAACTGCAACGTCTTCGGATCCGGCTCGGCCAAGTTAGGCAGGCCATGGCGGGGTTACGCACGGGTCCTCTTCTATAACTCTAACTTCACAGGCGTGGTCGACCCCAAGGGATGGGACGCCTGGAGTTTCGTCGGCCGCGAGTGAGCTTCCCCGTTCATTACATTTCTGTGATTTGTCTTATGATAAGAAGAGAGTTAGAATGACATATGGAATCGTGAATTATGGGTTGACAGGTATCAGTTGACTTTCGTTGAGTATGGCTGCTATGGACCTGGAGCCGACGCGTCCGAAAGGGTGAGTTGGGAAAGGAAACTCGACGACTCGTCCGTGCAGCAAATGACGAGCTTAGGCTACGTTGATTCCGAAGGATGGATTGACAGAACGCCTTTTTAGAAGAAGACTCTGAAACGAGAGAAAAAAGAAGAAAAAAAAGATGTGTCATTTTCAGTTCAGCCCATCTTGTCATTGGCATTATTATTTCTTTCTTCCTCTTGTAGGCTCTCCCTTATGTAGAGGAGTTCATTTTCAATTTGTGGAGCTGAAATGTCACGAACCACAGTGCACAAGTTTGCACAAATAAGCCACGATGGCAAATTCTAATTCGAACTAGATAGGTGATATTTTCACTATTCAAAGATAATATATCATTCAATATATGCACAATTAAAAGGCTACATACGTGAAATATACATGCAATCTTAAAATATACGGATAATTAAAAAAATCATCAAAATATCTCTAAGAAAGAGAATTATCCTAGAGAATAAGGGGGGACATGTCGTCGAGAATTCACCCTAGCGAGGACTTTGTCGATAATAGTGCCATGTCGGTTGGGTTTGAGGTTCGAGAGGAGCGACTCTCTGTCTCTCCCCGGCAAGATTGATGGCTGCTTCTTGCCATCGCTCACGGGGTGTACGGCGGCGAGGATGATGGTGCCAACGAGCAGAGCCACCGGGGATGGGAAGATGCTCCAGAGTCCCCACGCATGTCCTTTTAGAAGAAGATTGTGAAATGAGCTTTGAAAAAAAAAAAAAATTAGCAAAAGCTTGTGCTATTTTCAATTTAGTCCATCTTATTACGGGCATTGTTCCCTCTTCTTCTTCTAGTTACCCTTTTAGGTTCTCCCTCATGTAGAGTTTATTTCGAATTGGTGGAGCTGAAATTTCAAAAACCACAATGCAAAAGTTTGCATAGATAACCCAACTTTTTCAAGGCCCATTGGGCCAAGCTCTCCTCTTGGCAACGTTGGATTTGAGTCTCTTTATTTATCAACTAATTTAATGCTCCCTTGTCTTCTTCTTCTTCTTTTTTGGGGGGACTAGTTCTTTTGGTTTATGTAATTTTGGGGCTGAATTTTTTGTTTTTTTTTTGTAACTGAGGACTCCAGCATGGGCTCCTGTGCCCAGACAACATCGAAGGGTTGGACCTCTATACTTCAGGGGAAACTAGCACAAAACTCCAACACTATGACCTCCCACTTACAACGCTAGCAATTGCGGGTTTCAAATCTCAACCTTGGCGATGAAGGAGAAACTATCAATCAACACAGCTACTTACGGGGCTGAATTTTATTTTTATCCTTGAACTTTCGCAAAATTGTGCATATTAGACTATAGGGTATGATTTTTTGATCCCACATAAAGCCATTCGTTGCCATTAGATGTCCCTCGATTTGATTCACGTATTTTTTTCCCTATGTTTATTTATATTGGATGTCACTATTGGACCCCCTGCTAGAAAACGTGATAATTGAGTTTTTGGATGGAGATTTGTCTATCGTCCACTTCCTGAAATCGTATTTTAGACTGAATAAAGTGGTGCTGAAACGATAGGAGGTTCGGAATTGCAAACTTGTGCGTGTGGAGACTCAATTCCAATTCTGTCTAAATCATATGTATGGGGTGCTACTTGTTTTCCCTTTTTTCCTTTTTATATCGATGATGCAGTAGCATCTAATTTGTCATTAGCTGTGCCCAAATACGAGCATAAGAAAATTCAAATCCTCTGTCTATGCCATTTCGAAACTACTTTCATTAAATTGTTTTGAATATGATTGTTAAGCGGGTGACGGAATATTTTGTAAGAAAATCACCTTGTAAAGAAAATAGTCTTAAGTGGAATTCCGACATATACAAAAACAAAAGAATAAATAATAAAATCAAAAGGACCATGACAATGATGTAGTTGATGATAGAGACCAACGGAGGAGATAGTTGCTGGTGAGTTCATATTATCTCAAATATTAATTCATTATAAAAGAGAAAGCAACCTCCATGACCATGGTCAGAGTTCAATTAATATTTTCAATCAATCATTGTGGGGTTTATGTTATATGGCTGATTGGTTATATCATGCGGTTGAATCTTTCAAGGTTGAATTTCAATTGAATGGAGTCTGCTTTTGGTAAGCCATGATGGGTTGGGCCAAATATTACTGTCAACTTTAGAAAAATAGAGGTGGTCCTTGCAACTTGCTGGGGTTGACCTGTCCAATAAATCAAAGCCAAAACCCTTTTGTTCTTTTCTTCTAATTTTAAGTGCTTTTGGCAAGGAAAATGGGAAAGCAATGTCCATTCCATATTGCTTGATGTCATATTCATGAGAGAAAATTTGACAGGTTGAGTGGAGGGGACCTAATGCAATTTTTTTTTTTTTTTTTTTGGTGAGTTTTTATGTTAACATGGTTTGAATTATTATTAGGTGAAGGTGCCAACACTTTGGTATAGATTACTAGCTCAACCACGAGAAATGCATATTTTGAGACAATAGTTTGACTATAGGTGCATTATTGTATATAGTATCTCAAGGAAGATCACATCTCCATGGAAAAAAAAAATGCTTGAGCTCAATCAAAACTAATATGAATGGATAGGTTTGTATATAAAATGAATTATTATTGTTGAATTGACTTGTACTGTCACAGGACGACATTTGTAACCAGGGTCCATGTTCAAGAAATTGAGTATGGAATAAAGCTTGACGGGTTTTGATGACATTGTTCTTGTCTTACGACCATAGATATAGATCAAATAGATCAAACTCGCGAATAACTGTGTTAGGATATCTTTGTTTCCCATCTATTTTTACTCAAAGAAACCACTTAGGTTATCTTGATGTCTTATGCGATAATGTCACTGCTTTTCCTTGTGGTAAAGTAGCGGTTTGTCCATATTGATTAACATGATTTTTCTAATCATGTTGGGTCTTCCCTTATCACCCCCTTGGGCAAGAACTAGAAGTGAATTAGTCAAAGGCCTATTCATTCAAAAACGGTGATTGGAGCTTGGTTTTCATGTATTTGCTGGCAAGGACTTACTTTTTCTAATTATTTGTAATTAAAGCAACTTGCCATGTGACTATCCAACCCCATCTGCTATTTAACACATTAAAGTAATGACAGGGATTATTTTTTTATTCTGGGTGCTTTGTCGGTTTTATCTTTAGAAAAACACCAATTAAGTAATTGCCATGCTACTATTAGAAAATAAATAATATATGTCGGCCCACTCGAGAATATAATATAAGCTATCAACTATTGACTTATCACAACTTGTTCTCTTAATCAAACTTAGCAGCTCTTCCCTCGCACTAACTATACGATTTCAAATTTATTTTAACGTGACATTACAAATATAATAGAAATGCGATATATATTATCCTCAAGCAAGCTACAGCACGAGATTCGATTTGCATCATACTGATTTCAATAATATCATTAAAATTACGATCGTACTAACTTTCCATTTAGGATTTGAGATAATCGAATGATTGGGGAAAATTAGAAAACTGGTCATGACATGTGCGTATCAACGATATGATTAGAAATTTCCAGTTAATTATAATAAAAAAATACAGTAAAATGAGAGAGAGAGAGAGACAGAGTATTTTTCTTGTACGACAATGAATGCATGCAAAAAGTGAAGTAAAAATGGGCACAGTCTTGTCAAAAACAGAATCAAACACTGGCTGTTTTCAACAGCACCAGACCTGCAAAATTGGAAGACGCTTTGTCTGGAAGTGCAGTGTCAGCTTCTCAATGTTCAATGTATTTTATTTTATTTTATTTACTTTTAATCATAAATGCTTTTTTCTTTTTTTGGGGCAATAATTTTTAGCATAAAAAATATGCGAAGAGGCAAGGTGATGGTGGTAGGGTCATGGAGTGGCCGCCCTTGTCTTGCTGGCCTCCTATCTCTTTGGACTGGCTTTGTCTGCCTCCTTATCCATCTATATTTCCATTGCAACATCTTCTCTCTGTCCCTCTCCCCCTTGTTTTTTCTTCTTGTTTTCTCTTTTTTATGAATTGCCACATGATGGTGATGATCATGACCAATTGAGATGTGAGAGTTTAGGCTGAAAGTTTCAAGCGTGGCTAGTCAAGTCAACTTAAATGGGTAAAATCAGTAAAATGTAGGTTTAAATTGGAATGGAATTAGAATATGGAATTTCAATAGTAACGGTTTATAAAATAGGTAGCGTGATAAAATAATCTACACGACTTTTAGGATGACAAGAAAGTGCATAAATGTGTGTGTGTGAGTATACTTTATGTGATCATAAAAGCAACTTGTCATAATGAATAAAAAGATGCACGGGTCCAAAATGCATGTGTCTAATCAAGCATCCGGGGATAATCTTGAAGCTTAACTTTGTCTTGTAGATGAATGTAAAGTCTGTGAATTTAGAGCAAAAGCAAAACATGCTTTTTATGATGAAACTGTGGCATTGCTCAACGAAACTTCACGTTTTTCTTATGTACCTATATTTCCATGTTTACAATTCAAAATTTATCCATTCACGCTTATGTTTTCTTTATTGATTAGCGATGGATCCATAATTATCGGCGAGACGAGCTCGGAGAGCATGTGAAAAGAAAAAGTTCATAAATAGTTTCCTCTCTTATAAAATTAGATTTATAATCAAATCAGATGAGTTTACTGATGAGCGCTCTCATTAAGATGATTACGACAAACTTCTAACGCGTCAACTCACTTTTGCATTTTCCATCTTATCCTGTCACCTTTGAAGTGAAGTATTGGATGGCTCTTCCCATGTAGAAACCAAGAGGATTTCTTCTTAGCATAGTGAGCAGATAAGACATATGAGCCTATGAATACAATGGTGAGCGAGTTAGAGCCACTAAGTTGATCTCGAGTGTCGACGGAAGTGGGCTCGGGGGCAGATTGGCTCTACTTCGATTCAAGTCGGGCCCTGACGGGATTGGCGACTCTCGATGTATGTGAGCTCATTTCATCGCAATGGCGGCCCCACACGAGATCGATTGGGGGGAGGGTGGGGTGGGCTCACGTACGCCGGCCGTACGCGATGCTCGCCCGCGCGACAGGAGACGGAACAAAAAGCCGAGCTGTCCTGTCTCTCTTCTCCTCTCTCTCTCTCCCCGTATTATCGAGCTTGTGCTTGCTTGCATGCCTTTTCTCTCTCCTCTGTCAGAAAAGAACTCTCTCTCCATCTCTCTCTCTCTCTCTATCTCCCCTTCACATGCTCGCTCTGCTGCTCTCTCTCTAACGCATTCTCGACCCACGATCGCTTCTGCGTAGCGCGAGCGCTCGCCGTCCTCGGGCCGCGCAGGACCCGCCATTTCCGGAGAGCCCGGCCCGAATGTACCAGGCGCTCCACTCGCTGCCGCTCGACGGCGGGGGCGTCGGCGTCGGCGTCGGCGTCGGACCGGCGGGGACTTCCGCGGCGACTTCGACGGCGCCGGCCACGGCCTGGCCGGGGACGCCTGCCTCGTCCTCACCGCCGACCCCAAGCCCCGCCTCCGCTGGACCGCCGAGCTCCACGACCGCTTCGTCGACGCCGTCACCCAGCTGGGCGGTCCCGACAGTAAGTCCTCGGCTTTGGGCTGCGCCTCGCCTTGTGGTGGTGGTGGACGGTCTGGTTCCTGGGTTTCTCGTTTGACTTGATTTGATTGGAGTTGGTTCTTGTTTTTGTGGAGGATCTTGGGTGATTTCTAGTGTTGGATTTTGATTGCAAGCTCAACTGGACGGAGCTACGACAGTTTGACTAAAACTTGGCTCTTATTGTTGTCATTTATACGAATGTGCAAGAGTTCAGTAATCGATAGAAAATTCAGGGTGATGACGCTTTGTTGACTGCTACCCAGAACTCGTCAAGATTATTTTTGCCTGAGTTGAAGCTAAAAAAAGAATCTTCCTTTCGAGGAGCTGCCTGCTCTATTTGAAACTCGGCGCGACAAGAACCGATTACTTGTTTGCCCTCCGCGTAGCTCTAGCGAATTATTTGCAATCTGGGGGGAGATTCTGCACTCCAAGAACTGTTTGGTCTCTGCACCCGGGGTAACTTCCTCGTAAAAAGTAAACAATTCGGACTTGAATTTCCAGATAGTTCGACGCTCTCTCTATTTGTGTTGGCAAGCATTCTTTATTAATCTGGATTGTGGGGATTGATTTTAATAGGGCGACAAATGAAGCGGTTGGAGATTCGGATGTAGGATCCTATACTTTGGTATTAGGTAAACATTATTGGACTATGATCCAACTCTCTAAAATTCAAAATGAATAGATGGATGTGAGTTAGTTATTGTAGGCACTCCACCATTAATCTTCAACCAGATTTTGAAGCTTTCTGTGTTGCTTGATTGCTCTTCCCATGAGTGGTACATGTCATTTGTATCTTTCTATCGACAAATTCCGGTACTTTGTTTTCCGAGTTTAGTTCATGAGTTTTGGTGGGCGTTTTGAGAGAAACAAACTGAAGGCACCATTATAAGGTGGTTCATGATGTCTAAATCTTGAAGTTGTAGGAACCAAGATTAGGTTTATTTTGCTTTCAAACATTTGCTGGAACTTGTTCAGACGTATGGGCTTATTTTATATATCCATGTACCTGCTAGTGGTTGAAGAGATGGGTAGAGTTTGCTTTTTTCTGAACTTAAATCCTTATGGCGAGCTTTACACGATCGATCTGATCTAAAACTTTTGGATATGACTGAAAATAGTGACAGTGTGGTCGACATTAGTTCTTCCTAAGCAAATCTAGTGCAAGACTTGGGAAGACAACATGCGTTTTAAAGTGCAGGGTCATGACCATGCTCATGGACAGCTGCCATTGAAGAGCGTTTCTACTCGTGAATCACAGCCATTCATTGCAACCCTCATTCCTCCTTTAATTTCTAGACTCTCCAATTAAGATGATAATAGTTGCTCCTTTGAAGTAGCTGCAATGTTTTTCCTGAAAGCATTTACTTGTTCTTCCTTTGATATGTCAATAACATCTTTCCCTGATCATATTTCTAAATCTTGTGTTCTCTGTCATTGAGAAGGATCTCAATATTGTAGTGATTCATTTCTTGCAAGATTAGTAGGAATGTGTAGCCTGCCAAAAACTTCAGGTGATGTAATCCTCGTGGAAGCTAAATGTGGCTTGTGTCATGATGATTCCAATTCTTTGATGTCATTATATGTTCATGCCACGTGATTTTGTCATTATACGATCATGCCACATGATATTGTTTCGGCATAATGAACCAATTCTCCCACATAAATGGCATTTTAGCAATTGTCTTTTCTGTTCATATAGTAGTAAAAAGCACTGGCCATCCACCCTGCCAATTGTACTCGGAATACTGACTTACAAGGGCAAAAATGTTCTTTAAAAGGCAATAGCTATTTCAGTCACCAATTTTCATCTAGAAATTTCAGTTTGCTTTTGTATTTTATTGATGCCTTTTTACTGGATTTTATGGTTCGACTTTCTGACTTTTTCATGTTTCCCTTTGTATGACTTTGTAGAAGCAACCCCAAAGACTATCATGAGAACCATGGGTGTAAAAGGCCTTACTTTGTATCACTTGAAGTCTCATCTTCAGGTTCGTTGCCAAAGTGAAGCATAATTTGGTTGCTTTTACCAATTTTTACTTCCACTGCATGGTTGTGTGGTCTTGTCTTGTGCTTCTATGGTCATTCATTTTCTTCTATAATTTGGAGTTTTCTAAGCCAGCTTTTATCATGTATTTATTCCTCCATGTGCTCTGCACTTCAAATATGTACCTTGTTCTTGCAGAAATTCCGTTTAGGTAAACAGTCAGGCAAAGATTCAAGTGGCAACTCCAAGGATGGTCTGCTCTCTTTCACCTTGACTACATCTCTCTTTTTCTCGTGTAGATCATGGCTAGGCTAGTTTGAAAAAACCTCCCTGGAGATCATGGCTAGGCTAGTTTGAAAAGAACCTCCCTGGAGATCATGGCTAGGCTAGTTTGAAAAGAACCTCCCATCTGAAACTTCGCCAAATGAACTTTGACCATCTAACACAGATTAGAAATGAAAGGAAACTGGACATTTCTACGTCATTCTTGTTCTATATGTTTTATATCCATCCAGTTCAATCAATATCTCCTTGAATGAAATTAACATCCCCGTTGGGTCTAGTGGGCATTCCGTGGGAAGGTCCGCTTCCACCTTTGATGAATATTACTAAGCTATTTTACCACACCTTTCTAGTTGTATTGGAAAAAATTATTCTCTTAAGATGTTGGCAGAAAGTTTTCTGTTTAAGTTTTCTTTTTTTTCCAATTCTGCATACATATGTGCACACAGAGAGTAGTAACTAGCCATGCTCACTGTTTATTGTTGATGATGCAGCCCCATGTGATACAGATAGTCTGAACACAGGCTCATCTGCTACATCTTCATCAAGAATCCTCACTCAGGAACTTAATGAGTATGCTTCTATTCCCTTTATGGTAATAAAGCTTTTGGTGTCTATCTGCTTTTAAGTAATGGCTGTTTTTTAATCTTTCAAACAGCAGTTACCGAGTCACTGAGGCTTTGCGTGTCCAAATGGAAGTCCAACGAAGGCTTCATGAGCAACTAGAGGTTGATTTCCTCTCATTTGGTCTGGATAGAATTGGCATCAAATGCTTAAATTTATGGAAATAGCAGATCTATTTCTACCAAATTGGTCATTAAGATGCATTACCAAGAATGCGCAGACTGAAACTATTAATATGTTAAGCTGGCTGTACTCGGCTTAGCTGCTGCTAAGAGAACATAGCAGTATTGAATGAACCCGGTTCTCATGCATCGAATTTACTCTGCTGGTGGAAATTTCTTGCTTAATAAAATAATGTGAAAGGTGTGCTTGGTTTATGCTTTTGGCTGATGATGGTCGATTGAAAAGAGAGAATGTTTAAACTATTCATTATATCAGAGAAGATTTCTTATACATTTTTCTTCAATCACTAACGAATCATTTTACCCACCACCAGCATTATCAACACTCAAGATTCAGATTCCTTTAAGTACCAATAAAAGCAAAATATCTAATATCCTAGCACAAAAGAGTTTATTGGCACAAACTCATGGCGCTATAGACTACTAGAAGTAATAAACTGTCTTAACCGTCATAGGATGCTCTTATGACATTTTGACTATGCTTCGTTAAAGCATTTGCTTTGCCCAGGTGCAGCGCCATCTCCAACTGCGGATTGAAGCCCAAGGGAAGTATCTACAATCAATACTTGAGAAAGCTTGTAAAGTTCTCAATGACCAAGTCGCGGTCCCTGCAGGGCTTGAAGAAGCCAGAGATGAGCTCTCTGAATTAGCTATAAAGGTATCTAATGACTATCCTGGAGTAAGGGCTGTTGATACTCTGAAGATGCCTTGTTTCTCAGAACTAGCAGCTGCTTTAGATAGCACCTCACTGTCTGGCTTGCCATCTTGGCTCGGTGACGGCTCGGCGGAAAGCTGCTTGACATCATTGGACAGCTCAATTTCACCGAATACTTTAGGGTCGCAAGTTATTTCTGTGAAGAAGAGATTAAGGCCGGTGTTTGGTAATCGGGAACTATTGCCAATGGAAAGCAGCACACAAAAGCAAGTAGACTGGATGATGAATAATATGTGATGAAGTGTGAGCATGTGCCTCCAGCGAACATGACACCATCATCGTTTCCTGTTTGGTTGATCCAACTGGCAGTGTCAATTATAGAAACTGTAGTCTGTATATCTTAAAAGTAGATATTTGGAATCGGCACAAATTAATGGTATAATTGAAGTTTTTAGCATAATTCTTGTGTTGATGGAAAGCTTGGACTGCCTGTGTGGAGATTAATCACTAATGGGATATATCACTAACACAATGCTTCCACCATCAGAAGGTGTTTCGAGTTTTTCACCTTTTACCAAATGCTTCATGGTGAAGTTTTCTGAAATCTATTTAGTCATTGGAGGAGAAGTAGATACTACTGGACAAGGACTTCATCGGTAATTGCATTGCACGTTACTTACTATCAGCAGGCTGTTGGAAGATCTTGCATTGTCTTCTTTTATTGCTGGAAAGATTTACATTGTCCTGGTTTTGTTATTAGGGCAGAGTACTGGAACTACCGACGAAGTGTGATAATAATGTCAACTGTTATAAAACTACCCTTTTGCCTTTCGTGGCAAAATGATGTGCTCATGGTATGGTTTGGCTCGTGTGCATATATAACGTTTAGCCAGCGAAAGCTGGCTTGAAAGTATCATGATCCCTTTCCTTCCATCTTCCTAGTCTCTCTGATTGCTCCTTCATCGTCCAGTATTATTATCTAACCATTACACAAAGCGACTTGTTTTTTCTCCTTGTTCATTATCGGGCAGAATTATTTACCTCTAAAACCGGTTATCCGCTCTTCATTTGGGGATCAATCTTATTAGGAACCGAATATATTTGTTATATTGGAAATACTGACTTCATTATTACTTTTTGGGTTAATACATTGGAAAACCCAAAACTGGTATATTTGTGATAAATTTATCTCAAATTAATTTTTTAACCATAAAAAACCCTAAACTAATACACATTTGATAAATTTAGCCCAAATACACATTTGATAAATTTACCTCAAACTAGTACACTTGTGATAAATTTATCCTACGTTAGTTTCCATTAAATTTTACTATCAAATTATCAAATTGAATGACACGTGACAATTGATTGGTGTACCAATTTGTAATTTTACTCCCGTTTGTCACATTATATAATATTTGTGATTTTTTGTGATATTAATTTAATTTAACGAAAGTATGTACAGTTTAGAGTTTTTGATAATTGAAAAAATTAGTTTTGAATAAATTTGTCACAAGTATACCAATTTGGAATTTTTTTTATGGTCAATTGAAGTAAATTTATCATATGTGTACCAATTTGGGATTTTTCATAATAAAAAATTTAATTTGGGATAAATTGTCACATGTACCAATTTTAGGTTTTTTATGGTATTAACTCTTTTTTTTTTTTGTGGATAAATGCATTGAAAGTCCTAAATTTATCAATAAAGTGGAATTTAGTTCTAAAATTTTCAAAGAGCATAATGAGAAAATGTAATCAAGTCCTAAAAATCACTATTTAAAAATTTTAAGATTCAATTGCATTTTTATAATAAATTTTAAAAAACTTAATTGCACTTTTTAAAAATTTTAAAATTGAATTGGACTGAAGTTTTAGAACTTCCAAAAACTTATCCCTACATTTTCTTTTCTTTTTCCGGTCTTTTGCTTATTAATATGAATAGTGTTTTTAGCCCTGTGTTTTGTCCATTATTCCGTCCAATAACCGGTCAAACCTGCAAGTATCTTACAAAGAATAAATCAAACTCCATTCCCCTTTATGCTGACATGCCCAATTTTTATAATGAGTTTGGCAGATTACGGTCGTTACTAGACAGATCACTAATATCTCCAACTCAAACTCAGTATGAAGCTCTTGTTCTGTTGTAGATGGATAAATGTTTTCAGGCAGGATACCACTGATGACTTTCCTTCTAATATTCTCCTTTTGCCCATACTTCGTTTTTCAATCGCAGCTCAAAATTGATGTTCTTATGCAGAAGCTCTCCAGAATTTCGTGCTAAAGCTCCTTCGAGAAACTACAGCAAGCTTTGCACAGACGAAAGGTTCCATTGGATGAGTCTGCTCCACTAATCACTTTAGTTCAGAGCTGCACTTGCTATGGATCATGGCACTTTCATCTTGCACATCGAGCATGTATTTAGCAGGAGATCAGATAGACAAATCTTTCTGCTTACAATGGACAGATAGTTGAGAGAAGCACTCTTGCATATCCCTTTCGTTTTCCAAATCGTTTTCTTGGGAAGTGTTTTTCTTAGTCTGTCGTAGAAATTAGCATGAGTGGACCAGTACAGTGTTGGGATGGTTCTCTCCGTCCCTAGGACATTGGCAAACATTTCTTTAGGAAGTGTCTGCTTGTTCTGCGCCATACATAGAGATGGACCGAATTTCACAGAAGAACCAAAACTTGGGCGATGTCTGTACATGCAAGCGCCAAGCCAAATACATACACGAGCTCATAAAACTAGCAATGTGTACAGTCAACGACAAAACTATCGACTATTAAGACCTCTGTGCTTACATACTTCCATTCATCCTATTACATCTCTCTCTGCGCTCTGCACTCTACTCTACAGGGTAAGGAATTATCTGCAGATTGCTCTCAGCGATTTGATGACAGTATCAAGTTTCTGCTCTTTTAAAATCTCATACTGGTTTGGCAGATCCTACTGAATTCCTAGAGCTTGCATACTTCTGATCATTGACAAAGAAGTGGCATTTCTGTGGCTCCACTCATTCAGGCTCTCGCTCTGGCATTGTATGAAGCATCGATCGTTCCCATCAAGGATGCTCACGATCTGCCTGATGCTCGGTCTAGATCCAGGGTCGGATCTCGTGCACGCTATTCCCAATTTGACCAATCTCTTCAGCTCTCCAAGATCATACTCACCGTTCAGTCTCATGTCAACCAATTCTTCTATTGTCTTCATCTGTGCCTCCAATTCACATATCCTTCTTACTAAGAACACTTCAGGCCTCCGAAAATCCACCGCCATGTATCCTGTAACCACCTCAAGTATCACGACACCGAAGCTGTATATATCCATCATCGTGGTAGCTTCCCCTGATTCCATATACTCAGGGGACATGTAGCCAAAGATCCCTCGAACCGATCTGTTTGCATTATGTGCCACGCGATGCCCGTGATCGTTTCTTGTCAAGAATTCGGCGAGGGCGAAGCAGCTGAGCCGCGGGTTCATGTCCGGATCGATAATGACAGCGGAAGAGGTGATGTTTCTGTGAATCACTTGTTCGTCCCAATCTTCGTGAAGGTAAAGAATTGCCGAAGCCAGCGATCTGATGATGTTGTACCTGTGACGCCACCGCAAGACGGGGTGGCCCCTGCGCGGATCATTGTGATGGAACAGGAGATGACTCAGGAGGCAATTCGTCGAGTAGTCGTACACGACCAGCATCTCTCCTTGCTCGGTGCACCATCCACGGAGCTGCACGAGGCTGCGATGCCGGAGCCTGCCCAAATTGTGCAACTCGTCCGAGAACCGGGCTCGAGTGCAGGGCACTTGTTCATGCCGAGCCTCTTGACCAGGATGTGCTGGCAGTTATCGAGGAACCCGCGGTAAGCCGTCCCGAAGTCCAGCTCCGCCACCCTCTTCTTGTCGGAGAAATTGTCGGTGGCAGCCACAAGCTCTTTGTACGATATCTCGCGCGGGGTTTCGACCGAGAAGAAACCGTTCACTCGGGACCGGCCACCACCGTTAGCAGAGGAGGGATTGTCAGCATCGCTGTTGGTCTCTCCTCTTTCGGCCGTGGCATATATGGTTTCGGCATCGGCGGTGACATAGTGGGACGCGCTAAATGCGGTGCCGGACGTCGTGGTGGTGGCGGCGGTCGACGTGGTGGCGGACTGGCCTAATTCCGTGGTCGTGTTGCTCATGCTCGTGCCTGTTGGGGAGGCTAGAGAGATGTACAGCGGGCATGATCGGAAGGAAGGGAGCGCCGGCAGCTGCCCCGGAACGTTGCCGGAAAGGGCCTCGACAACCCATTTCATGCTCGGCCGCAGCTGCGGGTCGTGGAGCGTGCAGAGCAGGCCGAGATGGATCATGCCTTCCATGTCGGAGAGGCGGTGGGAGCCGTCGGAGAGCCTGCTGTCCCCTGCCTTCAGCAGCCTCCCTTCATCGGATAGCTGCCGGACCCAATCGAGCAGCACGATTCGGTCGTCCGGGCACGCGAGGTCGACCGCTCGCCTCCCCGAGGCCACCTCCAGCACGACGATCCCGAAGCTGAAGACGTCCGACTTGGACGTGGCGGCGCTCCGCCTCTGGAAGCTCTCCGGCGGCAAGTAACCGATCGTGCCGCCGATCCTGGTGGTCTCCGCCAGATGGAACCGACTGTGAATCTTCGTCGACGGCGGCGGGGCCGCCTCGGCGCGGTACTCGAGCTCGTGCTCGAGCCACCGGGCCAACCCGAAGTCCCCGAGCCGGGCGTTGAACTGAGAGTCGAGCATCACGTTGCTCGTCTTGACGTCGCGGTGGATGATCTGCGTCTCGAGCTGCTCGTGGAGGTAATGCAGCGCGGCCGCCAATCCACGGACGATCTCCCGCCGCCTCTCCCAGCCGAGAGGCGGCGGCGCCGGGCTCTCCGCGGCCCGGTGGAACAGAATCCGATCCAAGCTCCGGTTCGGCATGTAGTCGTAGACGAGCAGCAGCTGATCCTCGTGGACGCACCACCCTCTGAGGCGGACCAAGTTCCGGTGCCGGAGATGCGCCACCGCCACGAGCTCCGCCTCGAAGGTCTTCTCGAACCTCTCTCCTTTCTCCACCACGCATTTCACGGCCACCACCGTGCCGTCGCTCGGCAGCACCGCGCGGTACACTCTCCCGAAGCCTCCGCTCCCAAGAACCTCATCCTCGCTGAACCCGTTAGAGCCGATGTAGAGCTCGGAGTAGCTGAAGATCCTGGGGTTGTCCTTCCCGACCTTGTCAGCCAACTGGACTCCTTCCATGTCGAAGAAGACGCCGGACCGCTGCTTCTCGGGCTTCTCTTCCCAGTCGCCGTCGCTGCCGTCCTCATCTTGATGATGACAAAACTTGACGGCACATCTGGAGCCGTGGAGCCGGCGCAGCTGCTGGCGGATCAGACCAAGAACGTGAGCCCCGCAATCCCGGTGGCGGCGGCGCTTCTCGAGCCCTTCTTTCGGGGGCCGGACGCAGATCTCGCCGGACTGGTCCCCGGGGAGGACGAAGCAGACGCGGCTCATCATGGCTGCGTCGTCGTCAGGAGTTGGAAAGGCGCTCGGTTCCCACCTTCGTTGTGGCTTCTTCGGAGTTTATAAGGTATATATATGGCGAGCAATGCGGCCGCAGCAGGAGCAGGAATCAGAAACGTACTTCGATCTCGATTTTCTTTATGATTTCTTTTTTGGGGCGTGTGTGTACACAATTCAACGTTGTTAGGTTTTCAAGGGTTGAATTCTACGGTAATGTCACCGGCCCTATCTGAACCTTCCCACCCAACATAAAAAAACATGATGACGTCGCTCTAGAGATAGAGAGAGAGAGGGGGGGTTCTTCCTATGAATTGTCAATCTCCAATTCCAAACGCAGTCCTAGTTTATTGGCTTCCAGAAAGTGATAAAATTCCTCGGACGCATTGCGAAGTAAAACTCTCCGGACCGCGTGCACGTGTGAACAATTTTGGGGTATCATTGGACGGTTTTCAACATTTCAAAGGCAAGCATTTTACTAAGGAGCCTTCAAATGTTGAACCGAACGTCCTAAAGTTTTTCTCAATGAACTTTGGAGGCTCAAAATCCCTTAAGAATGCTGAATCAAACAGAACCAATGTGAGAACTCAGTGCACGACGGTCATCCGTTCATGTCAACTTCTCGTGCTGGCCGATCGAAATGGAAAGAGTCTATGCGAACCGCGTTTGATGTTGGCTTTTTGGCATTGCGCTGGTCAAAGAAAGGGATGAGAAAACAGCGTCGTTGCTTCCTATTTTGTTTTTCTCCTCTCCACTTTTCTTTCTCTTGACGACAAGAAAAGGGGCATCAGGACGGAGAATCATTTGAATTAATTCGCCTCTTCGGTTTCGGGAACATCGGAGTATCAGAAGTCTTCTCTCTCTTTTCGGCCTTAATTAAGGGCTGTCAACTTTCTTAAGCCAAATTTCGGTGGCGATCGCTGAGCACTATTAATGTGTGTACTGGATTCGAATCTTCATGGACAGATACTTTCTCTTGGGCTAACCCACATGCACCACCATCACTGGCCGGTCGGCGCATGCAAAAATCTCTAATGGAGATACTTTCTTGCCGCCGAGGCCCCGTGATCCCCGGAGACCATTCCCCACCCTCACCTGCCCTTCTTCGGCTACTTTGTCTTCTTCTTTTCGTCTTTTCTAATTTAACTTATTTTTTAAAATTTATTATATAAATTTGTATTAAAAATCATATTTGAATTCAAAAGACATTGTTTTAACAATGTCATCTCCACTTAGGAGAGAAGATATTTTAAAAAAGAAAAAAAAAAAAAAGCTATTTTAGTTTTTTTCATTAATTAAATTGAAAGGAGTTAACAAAAAGACTCGATTGCATTTTCTTGATAAGTTTTAAAATTTTCAATTTATTTTTATTAATAATAATAATAATAATAATAATAATAATAAATTTCTACTAACTAAGAATATCGATCCACTCCAGCTAATCACGACGGTCTAAGTAATGTTGGATTTGTTATTTTCTTTTGAATTAATTATAGTCAATCACATCGACTAATATAATCGACTCATTTGCCAAGTAGAGGTTGGTGAAATGTACGCTCTTTACCTTTAACTACATCACATGAAACCCATTAGAGTCGAGCCACAAAAGTCCACGGAGTACTTAAGGAGGATCCCATCCCATTTATCAAAGTGTCGCTTCATACCATCTGCTTAAGTAAGGTCTTTATCTAGGTTTAAGAAAAGAAACATTTGTATCATTTTCGGTTTACTAAAGTATAACATTGATTGGTCCTCTAACTCACCAACTATATATCGTATTCCTACATACTAATATATTGTTGGTAGTATTTCTTTTAACAAAAATTTTCATGAAATTCCTATGTCTATCCTCTGTTAAATGAACATTTTAATATAATTGAAGGTCACCAATCTCTCTCTCTCTTTGACCAACTCTTCCCTTATCTCTCTTCCTAGTAGCGAGGAGCAACCGGATTGGACTACATTGTGTGGTCCAATGCTCGGTCCCAAAAGTTGGGAACCGATGCCATGCAATCCAATTCCAGAATCAGGGTGTTGAACTGAACAAGGAGACCAACCTCATTTTAATTATGTTTGTTGTATGTTCCGTTTTCAAAATAATACAATTTGGAGCAATCTTTTTATAAATGAACGAGGAATGAAGTTTTGTAATTTCTATCTTATGTTGCGTGTTTTAAACATTTTATTGTTTATTTTATATTACGTATTCATCTTTTACGAATTGTTGTTTTAAGTAAGTGGAGATTTCTAAGTCATTGCTTTAGTTTTGGTTTTGTTTGATTAAAGGATGCGTTGCATAATTCCCTCTTGCTTTAGAATTTTGCTTGGCATTCACCAGTGTTTTATTTCTTGCATTTTTGTGTCTAAGTATCATGATTTTAAATACTGTGTGTTGAGAGTATGTATTTTGAAAGAGTCAATTTGTCATTTCAAAGAATAAAAGGGAAAAAAAAAAATTGTTTGTCTAGACCAACCTAAAACTCAGACTAGTAGGATCAATTCTAAGGTCTATAATGTTAGTTTTAGGTTCTAAAATTTGGGAACCAAATAAACTTTTAGTTCATAAAGGTGAGGAGTTGAATCGGTTCAACTTAAAATCACTCCCTTCTACTTTCTAATCTAGCGCACACAAATGAGTGAGTGCGCACTAACATCAACACTCTTTATCAAAAGTTGTTGGCATTTTCTTTATGCAAATTGACTACTACATATCCATCAATTATTCTCTCAAAATGAAATTATCATCATAAGGACATATCAACAATTTCCTCCGTCGCCATATCTCCATCAAGAATAGCCACTCACCTACTTTCCTCCTATTCTCTCTTCCTCCATACCTAAGTATCCCCATGCCTCTCCCCCCTAGTGTACTAATTAATCAAGAGGTAAAACAATGACATCTAACTCCAAACAATGGTTTTAATTTCAACCCTGTAGACACAGCATCGTTAGAGGAAGATGACGAGGACGTCTGCTTGAACCTAATGGAAGACAAGGAAAATTTACATTTTTTCGCCCCCAGGGGAGTCTAGTGAAAAGAGACACGTTCGGACATGTCTTTGTCTCGACCCGGGAAATTTCAATAGTGGATGATCAAATCACGAGCAATGGGAAAACGTGACTCTAGGACACGAACAAAACGCATTTATAATGCGGTGTCATGTCACGATGTCACGTCCATCAGAAATTAAATGAGAAAGCGTGGTTGGAGAGGCAATGCCAGAAGAAGAGCCAAAGTGGCCACGGGTGGGACGGGGATGTGTATGGATTCTTTGATTGGGTTATTTATTTGGTGGTTAGGAATGTGAGGGGAGATTGTTGGGTTAGCAGAAGTATTTAATGTATCCATCTTATTTCAGGATGAGGGTTTGGTAATTGGTCCGCCTACTCCTCTTTGTTTATGGATCAGGAGGGAAAATTTAAAGAGATTCTCTCTCTCTCTCTCTCGGTTTTGAATGTGTCACGGAGCAATTCATGCTATATGGAGATTTCACGATTAGGAAATATTGTATTCAACTTTCGAATCGGCCCTACAAAGGTTAATGTGATATTTGAGTGTGCGTCACTAAAGCTTCCTTGCCTCTATCATGTCGATATTAGAACTTGATCAACAGACGAGTGGCTTGCTAAGTCTCATCTAGGCCAGGTTTGCTCGAAAGGGTGAAAATGGATGGGTTTGCCGCCGTTGATTTGCCTAGCTTCAATCAATTCTTTTATAGAGGTTTTAACAGTTTTTAAGCATGAATGTGCATACAAATCTAATAAGCCGTCACCAAAGCCAAACCTACCTGTTTGATCATGTTTACTCATCACGCTCATGGTGGTTACTAATATAAATTACATTTCACAAATAAATGATGGCGTGGTGCACGACGCTTATTGAATACACATAAACCCATATCTTTTTTTTTTAATCTTGTATGGCTTCTTGTGCAAATTTTTAAAACTCTTTGGCGGGATGAGGTTCCATCTGATAATGCCATTTAGCTCGACAAAAGTAAACGAGACCGTCCCCCATAGAGCTGATAGGTAATACTAGGTCTAATAAATGAAGGTTGGGGCAGCTCCAATCTTTGACTTTCGGTCACGAGTTGGAGATCCCCCAGAGAAATTTGAGATGGGGACGTGCCGTCTGTGCACCAAAACCCTATCGAAATGTTGACTCCTGGGATCGGAATTCTATTCGGTGTTTGGTGCGTGGAGTTCGACATGCAAAATCAAACCATATGCCATGACACGAAGCAAAGTCAATGATTACTTCATCGATGAGATTTAAAAATCACCTAAACCTCATTGCTTGTATGCGCGGACATAAGTTTTAAGTTTTAAGTTTGGTAATCAAATGCGTTGTTATCGGCTTTAGAACACAAATGTCAAAAAGTTCTGGCGCCGGTACTCCTCGAGCGGATAAATTAATAGAGAAAATTGGAAATTCCATCTTTGGACACAAGGTGGTATTTTGTCAATTTGTCAAGAGTTTCCAATTCGATTTTAGAGCATTTTAGTCTTCTTTTTTTGTAGGTGCGTCCTTCACAACTTCCTCTCCAAATAGTTGAATTGGGTTTTAATCACCAGATTTCGATTGCAACCATTGAATGCCACTAAACATCGATGCTTTTGAAATTTGTGCACTCCATTGAAATACAATTGAATTTAAGGCTGAATTTTGGCCCGACCTTTTTTCGATAAACATATGGGATGTTGATCTCGTGTCCCATTGGAACTAAAGCATCAATGACCCCATTGAGAAAATATGGTGACCATCAATATCAGAAATTTAAATGGACCGAGAGTGAATTCGGAAGATAAATGACCATATAGTGCAAACGCAACTCCAAACTCTACATTATTTATTTAATTGATTCTATTTATAATCTATAGTACATATATTGATATAGATTTATATGTCATGTCAGCCCGTGCGCCAACTTAGACTTTATAGTGCCTCTTTGGTTGGTTTCGAGATAGTTCGAATCTTTCTTGTAAAAGTTGATAAATAATATTATGAACTTACTTTGCTCTTAAGCTATCCTAAATTTCAATCCTTCCATTGATAAATCTTGGATTTCAATTCATGTGATATTAAGGCTTTTTGTGTTCTGCAAAAAAAAATGAATAATTTGAAAATTATTTTTTCTAAAAATGATTGCATGTATTGCTTATAAAAATAATTGAACGAATTTTTTTGTCATCCATGAAAACGTTTAGACATATATTATTGTCAATAATGAAAATATCTATTATCGATTTATTATTTTATATGATACGAATAATTATTTTTAGAAAAATATTTTTATATTATTTATTTTTCTATAAAACAAATGGAATCTCAATCAAGAAGAATGCGATATGAAATCGAACCTTCCCTGGTTGGGCCCAGAGTGATGTGATATGATTGCTTGCTTTTGAATCCCTAAAAGTAAGAAAATAGAAAAGATTTCGTAATGAAAGACATTCATTCTCGAACTTTATTCTATCTAGAAGAATTCATTGGACCCATAATTTCCCATAAAGTCAACAATTTGCACCTTCGTCGTGGGAAATTTTCAATTGGATTATAAAAAGGTTCAAGCGGCGCTCGACATGCCGAAACCTCAGCTTCAGGTTAGTCTCTGTTAGATTTAAACGTAAACGAGGGAGTCAATGAAGAAATTTCTTTGTAGGACTTTTCTAGGGAGTTAAGGTCAATTATTTCTCGTTAATTTCATAAAAAAAAAGATATTTGTGAAATTGCTTATGTGCATGTTGGATCGTAAGGGAAATCTTTTCACATCTGTAAATGTAATTATAAAGATCGTTTGCTTATCAACCATAACCTTAGAATTGTTTTTTTTTTTTTTTAAAGGAATTGTTCCCACTATTTTCTTTGCTGATTTTGGAATTATATGTACATATTAATGAAATATGACTAATTTCTTTGATGTACATGAACAAATTACAGATAGATCTCTTGCAGGATAGAAAATCACATGTCAAAAGTCTTTATTACAATCATTTGCTAATTAGTGCTTTTCACCGACGATGTTGACTTTAAATTTAAGGGGATGATAGCTCCCCTGCTTCCTAACCAACACAATTTGCACTTCGATCCAGAGGTGATCACCAAGCGAGATCGGGTTATATCAGACTTGAAGGTTGGTCTACTATCTAGCCCAAGCAAGCCCTTACCATGAAATTTCCATGTAGTGCTCGGCTAGGGCCTAAGTCATTGGGTGGGCCTGGCTTCCTAAGGTAAGCATGTTGCCGAAATTATCCCATTTACCTTTTAGGTTAAGCGAGCCGTCCGCTCATTGATCACCTCCGCTAGATCACCTCTACTCATTGATCACTTCTACTTCCAATTAGTGATGGTGATTGAATGGTCTCAATTCGAGCCGAGCTTGGATGTCAAGCCTAACTTGCCCATTGTGGAATATGGTACTTTCCTGAATGGTGCTGAGCTTAGTTGAGCTTGCTCCTAGGGTTGCACTTTGCATCATTCTAATCCAAACTCATCCATATGCCTCAAGCTTTAGTCGGTCCAATAGGTAAACCTTGCCTACATTTGGCTACACTGGACTTGGTAAATCACAAAAATCAATTTTGTCAGTCCAACATGTGGGGCCTAGATATGACTCAAAAATCAATTATTCTGATTCACTTGATTCGGTAGTCTTGTATCTAGGAATAAAATTCTCACGTCCAATAGATCTTCACAATGAGGTTTAGTTCTCATGAATATGAGGAATACAGCATCCGTCTAACACTTTCTCTCCGAATTGAAATTTTAGAAATGAAAAATCACTCTTACGAGGACATAACACCCAAAGAAAAAGAATATATTCAAAGCAATCCACCATAAAGAAAAATTGCAAATTAATTTACCTAGGGCTAAGTGAATCACAATCACTGATGATGATTAGCTTCACAAAATTGGAGCACTGTGATGTCGTCTGATTTTTGATAAGTGCTATTGATACAAAATTTCCAATTGCATACTTCTATTTCTTTACTTTTTTTTGGTTCGTTGAGAGGCCACAACATGCTTGGCTATATTTAGGAGAAAAGATGGGAAAGGTTCTTAAATGGTGCATGGAACATCCTTATTGCAATTGTGGTAAAAAATAAAAGAGAATGTCCTTATATCATCATGCCGGTGTTCACACTCCTTAGTTTTCCTTGAATCTTTTTTTCTCCAGAAAGAGGGAATACCCTTTAAGTGTTTAACATGAGATGGATGCCAAAGTCCACATGAGACTTCTAACGAAATATTTTAAGGTTATACTCAAAATCGATTATTACGAGAAGGTCCACGAGTCACTATATTTTTCAAGGCATGGGAGCTGCCTATATTCCCTTCGTTTAACGCTTGGGAACATATCTTAATGAGAGGCCGACTGCAATCAGCTAATCAGCTTACTCACCGTCACCATAGGGATGAGCCCCATCATTTTTGCAAGATGGGTAAAAGGAGTCACCCTCCCCCAAGAGGATTCTCCCATCTATTTGCCTATAGGTCTTTTAAGCACCTGCCTTTGTCCAAGTCCTTGTTGTCATTGCGGTCAAAAACAAAAGAGAAGGTCCGCCATGCTCTCGATTGGACACGAACGACGGCAACAAGCCAAAGAAGACAATAATTGCAAAAGGCCTTTTTCGTTTATGCACCACTTTTTCCTTTTGTCCTTTTTGGCCAAGTACCACTTTCTCTTGAAGAGCTCCTTCATTTATTTTTTGGGTTTTCCTAGTCAACTTTCCATCATCACGGCAAATCTTCTCATGCCAAATCCGGAAGTAATCTACTTGTCAAAGCAAAAGATATATATAAATATTATATATATAACATTTTATTTGAGAAATTTAAGAAAATAATATAGATAAATCTCTGAACTCTTATCCAACAAGTAATTTGATTTATAAACTTTTAATTTATTCAATATAGTTTATGAACTTTAATTCAATATGTAATGTGATCCATGTGCTTTTAATTTATAAAATGTAGTACCTAAACTTTTGGTACATATTAAGTACAGTCCTTGAACTGTATGGAAATATTCAATATCGTTATTCCAAACTAAGGACTAAATTCAACATTTTCATACTGTTCAAAGACTGTATTGAACATGCATCAAAAGTTCAGAAATTACATTGAATAAATTAAAAAGTTTAGAAATCACATTACACGTTGAATTAAAGTTCATAAACTACATTGAATAAATTAAAATTCAGGGACTGAATTATACATTGGTTTAAGAGATTGTTTATTTCATTTTTCCTTTTTATTTCATGCCTCAAAATTAACCTACTATGTGAATAAAGAGTTATCCTAATTTCATTCCTCATTCTTACGCAAAATACCATGATGCTTTGTTTTTTTTTTTTTTGAAAAACCATTAACATGGGGCCATCAAATGCACAAGCTAAAATATTTGGTATAAGAAGAGTTTTATGTTAAACTCTACATATCGATTTAATCCATGAAATTAATAACGTTCCACTTCCCTTCTCTCTTCTAAAACTTGATTGAATCTTATATAGTTTCCAATATCCTCATCTTCTTTTGTATCGAATATGTTACATTACATCGATTTCACAGTTGTGAATCTGTGCGGTCCTATTTTCATGCGAGGATTCAAATCTATATCGCTTCAGTTTTTCATCATTTTCTACCACTTTACTACGTTTCAAAAATCAGGAAATTTGAGGATTGGAGAATATAGATAGGAAAGGGTAAACATTTTGAAATTGATTTGAGAAGAGGGGGATAAAAATTTATGAAACGCAATCTCCCAACTGAGGAGGCTAGATAGAAAAATTATATATGAAATTCCATATATTATAGTCCAACTAGAAAAAGATTTATGACATTTGTAAAGTGACCTTTATTAAGTGCGAAATGCCTAAAACCTTTCAATGACTCGTAGACATGTACGTAATTTGGTCAAAATTTATTCAGACTCAACTTATTTTCTCACTTACTAAAGTTTTGGAGATAATTACACAAGTAAAAATGAGGAAGATCTCTGCCGCCACTAGTCAACCACTAGAGAAAGCACGACTCTTGTCGAGAAAGGGGAGTGGGGATCAAACAAAGACGTTACTTTTCAAGGTTGTGAGATTGTTTCTTGGTGCAATATGATAGTGAAAAGAAATGTTTCGATTCCTATGGGGTATGTGAAAACACTCTTCAATGATAATCTCCATCGCTATATCCTTATGATCGATTTGTCATTTAAAGAGATGCCATAACTTCAAACCTTTATGTTCCAAGCACGAGCATCACATAATGGTACGACTCAAATTACAATTATATACTAAAAAACTCTAATTTAGTTTGACCAAAATGAGCCAACAGTGAGTGTAGATGGTGAAACCCAACGACAAGAGACCAAATAGGAATTGCTGTCCCTCAAATAAAAAGAAAAAAAAAAAAAACAATCAAGTAGGATCATTGACCCACGTATTAATTGGGCTGGACGCCCAACTTTCCCAGCCCATAAAAAAAAAAAAAAAATTGCCCATTTGTTTCTTAAAATAATATAATGAAAAACCACAAATTAGTATACCGATAATAAATTTATTAAAACTAATTTTTTTTTTATCAAAAAAATCTCAAATCAGTACATTTATGACAAATTTCAATAAATTTATGTTAAATTATATTAACACCACGAAAAACCACAAATTGGTTATATTTATGACAAACGAATGATGAAATTCCAAATTGGTACACTAGTCAACCGTTACATGTTATCTAACTTAGTAATTTGACGATAAAATTTAATGAAAATTAATTGAGAGTATATCTATTACATGTGTATCAATTTATGTTTTTCGTGGTATTAACCCTTATTTCTTTAATTTTCTATTTTATTATGATAATGGGTTTTTATTCTTGGCAACACTATTTCCACCCTTTATGAGATTAGATGGATCCCATTTTTACTAAAAAAGTAAAATTGCACTTAATCATTCGTTCAATTCGAAGCGGCGGCCCAAAATTATTATTATTTTTTTTCATTTCTATGTAGGATTTAGTTGTCATGATTAAGAATATTACATGTCATGCTTTTATCTATTGTGGGTATCCCGGTATATTAAAGAGGTATATTGAAAGGCACTGTGATTCTTATCCTATTTTTAGATTCTACTTCTGTAGAGATTAGCGTTGTCAACAAGAGAAAAATTTAAGAAACGTACTTTTTTTCAATGTCGTTGAGCATTTTCGTGGATTAATTGCCAAGTAGAATTTTGAAAATTTTTAACATAAGCGACCTTTTGGTATAATCACATGTTTGCACACTTTTATTTTTGCTGGATATATCACCATCAAATTATTTTTTATTAGTTGTCTTTTATATATAAATAAATATAATAGGATGATGAAACAAAGAAGAATCCTCGTTCAAGATTTTTCATGACAAAGTCCCAGTTACATTGCCAAAGTGAATCGAAAGTTTCCATAAGATAAGAATTCCCTTTAAATGCTAGTGAAATTTTATCATTTTGAATCGACAAAAACTAATATCATATATGTTATGTTCGCCTACAATTATTAAGATGTGAATTGTGAGGAAAATGTTACCTAATTGGGAAATTCATTGAGCAGCCATGTTATGCGTTACTATTCAATCTTTTGTAGTTTCCATTGATTTAAGTGCATTTGATAATAAGAATAGATGGAAATGAAATTGGCAGAAGATCAAAAATCATTAGAAGTCCTCAAGAAAATACCATCCTATTACTGTTGTATCCATCTTTATTATTTCATCCATTTATTTATGGTAAAATATTGAAAATATTTAGTGTTAGACAGAAAGAAAATTTTAGATAAGAAAAGTTTGTTTAGGAAAACAAAAAGAACAAAAATCATGGAAAAAACTTAGAATATCACATCATTTTATTACTAAGAATGTATTTGGTAACCATTATACTTTTGAGAATAATTTTGCTTAAAAATATTTTTTTTTCTGATTTTGTCCTCAAAATGAGTTTCTAAGCATTCAAATATATTTAATAACCGCATAAAATTTTTATTTTTGGAATAGAAAAAGAATAAGAATGCGTGTGGCACGACTCTTAATTTCTTTTGTGATGTAGAATTTTTTAACTTTTTTTAGTAATTTTGTGAGATTTTCTCTTCTTTCTTTTATTTTTTCCTCCTTGGTGACCTCGCTAGTAGAATGAGGTCAAGCCTCATCGAGGCCCAATGAGGTCACCAAATCACTAACCACCATGACGACTGATTAGAGGAAGAAAAAAAGAAGAAAACAAAAATGACTTGTTTTTAGAAATTGATCATTGTAACAAAAAAATAACTTTTTAAACTTATTATTTCTATTCAAAATATAATACTGGTCACTAATCATTTTTTAGGAATAGAAAAATTAACTCACGTCGTCAAATTGATTTTTGTTCATTTTTTGTTCCGGAGAACAAAGGAAAAAATAGAAATAGTGAGGAATTGGCCTATTAGCATGCGGTACCTAATCCGACGGTTCACGCGAGCTTTCCACATAAATCCGGACGCAGGCAATAATCGCTCCTCGCGGACAGACGAGTGGGCCCCCGCTGGTGGGGACAACGAGTGCACGAGCGACGGCGTCGTTTCTGTCCGAATCAGCACGCACGCCTTGGTAATGAGAACTGAAAGCCGACGTTTGAACAAAGACGAAAACCGAAGGCTCGTCCATCCCCACCAAATCCAAAAAAGCCTTCTTGTCCACGTTCGAACCCCGGATCGGTGTCCCCTGTCGATCCTCATCCTCCATCCTCCATCTCCTTCACCTACTCATGCCCGTATGAATCGTGGGTTTCAATCGTCAGCCCAAGATTCGCACTCGCACTCGCACGAGCGAACTGACTGCACTGCTGGGTGAGTTCATCCAGAATCTATGCCTCCTCCTGGCCTTCTTTTCCTCGTTTGGATAGAGTTGTCACTGTATATTTCTCTTCTGGGTAGCTCGTTCTTATTGCAAGTTTCGAGCTTGCTGGGTTGATTGCTCTGAATCATTGCGAAAATGGGAAGTGTCCGTTTGCATGATGTCTTTCTAAAAATAGACTCCGCATCCGCGGAAGATCAGCCTCTCGGTTTCTGCTTAATCTGAGTAGGTTGATTGGAGCTTTCTTGGGATTTTGTTTTTTGTTTTTTTGCTGCTTCCCTGCTTTCCCATGTTGTTCTAGTGTTCTTCCATGCGGTTCGTTCTCTATTCAGTGCCTTAGTTGACAAGTAGAGGATTTTGTTAATTGGTTTTCATTGGTGGAGTGCGCAGAACTTGTGTTGAAGGGGCAATGGAGTGCGAGGGGATGCGTTTTTGGACTTTTAGTGGGTTGGTGGCTGCATTTCTTGATCTTGCCATTGCGTATTCTCTGCTTTGCGCAGCTGCTTTCGGTTATTTCGCCTCTAAGTTTTTGGGGGTTTTCGGGTTGTGTTTGCCCTGTCCGTGCGATGGGCTTTTTGGGCATCCAAATAGTGGTCGCTGTGTTAGGAAGGTTTTGGTGGAGCAACCGTCGGATAAAATATATTTCGTCCAAAAGTCTGTGAAGAACAACTTCCCTTTCGATACAGTATTGATCAATGACAGGGCTTATGAGATGATTTTGGAGCCAGAGGAACAGGGGATTTGCGAAAATGGCCATGTGCAATTGGAAGGTGAAGCATCATGTAGCTCATATGCAGAAAGGAGAGAACGAGATATAGGTGTCGAGGGGTCAATTGCAAAAAATGAATCTGATGCTGCGTCCCGTGCAGAGGACTCACTTTTGGGGGAAGAAGGAAGATTTGACTTTAAGGGAAAGGGAGCTTTGAGCCAGAGGACAAAGGTTCTTCGGCGGCGTCTAAAAGGGTCAGTTGAATACAGGAAGTTTTCATCAGTCTCTTCATATGATCCATGGCAAGCGGATGGACAAGATGTGCCTTCTCCTTCAAGCATGAGAAAATTCAGAGAGGAGTCTCCCGAAGAGAGCTTGTTCTGCGTAGAGTCCCGAATTAACTGTGTAGAAGGTGAGTGGGGACTTTAGCATGCCTCTCAGTAAGTCTTTGTCATCTCTAGGTTTTTTCTTCAGTTAATATGTGTGGCAAAAAACTCTATAACATAGCATTATTGGTAAAAATAATTTCCAAACAATGTTAAAATGCAGTTCCTACGAATGACTGGAGAATGGATTCATTAAAGCTTTCTTGTGCATTAAAGGAATGTGCTATTATTTTGCTCCTAAAACGTGCAAATCTAACTGTAGTTAATTGTTAAATGTATCTGGTACAAATTGATTATACTTGAGTGCCAGATTTAGAAAAGCATCTTCTTTTTGTATGAATCCATCTTGTATTTTCTTGCCTTTTTGACTGTCCTTGTACAATTTCTGGGCTCAATATCTTAATTTGAAGGTTTGCCCTTATTGGAAGATACCTAACATGCTTCAAGTGAGACATTTTGTTCATAAGTGGTTGGTTTTTATGCATCGTGTTGACATTTAAGTCACCCTCATATAGAAAGACTTAGTTGCTCTTTTACCTTAGATAAACATGTTACTGTTTAATCTTTCTTAAATAATAAGCATATGTGCTTGTGCACATCTAACTAAATCATTGCTAAATGGTTTGGATTATCATGTCTACCACGTGTACCTAAATTAATATTCTTTCTTGCATAAAGAAGCCAGTCACTCAGCTTGTGATAGAGCTAATTACTTCGATGCAAAAACTGGACTTTTGGTACCTTTGACTTGTGTTCTAATGAAACTAGCACCTTTGAGATGATAGTGACGGGCATACCATCACTCAGTGAGTGTTGTGAAAATAGTTACAGAGTAATTCCATTCTTTGTTGTTTCTTTCATAGGCATGTTATAGAGAGCATTATATTATTCTATCACTGTGTCCAAAGCATCTAATGTTGAGTTATCACGTGTGGTTTGCAGATAGAATTGTTTGAGCACTTTTGAAGTCAGTAGATTATTTCTTGATCCTTGATTTGGCTCGAGTCTGTGTTGAACAGTAGAATGGCTTGTTCATCTACCTAGATGACAATTGTCTTACTTCTTAAGGCTTTCTTGTGCAGTTTCAGATAAAAGGGATGGTTTAATGGACTCTGCTCTGCGTGATTCTGAGAATACTGCTAATTTAACTGATGACATGGAGAAAAATTCGTTAGCTTTTAAAGAATTTGGAGCTAATGGCAATCGACAGTCTGATTTTGGAGCCAGCAATAAGGATACAGTTAGAGCCTTGGAGCAAATGCTAGATGAAGAGCGCTCTGCTCGCCACACTTTGTACCTTGAGCTTGAGAAAGAAAGAAATGCAGCTGCTACAGCTGCGGACGAAGCCATGGCTATGATACTGCGTCTTCAAGCAGATAAGGCATCAATCCAAATGGAAGCTCGGCAGTACCAGAGAATGATAGAGGAAAAATCTGCTTATGATGCCGAGGAAATGAACATTCTCAAAGAGATATTGTTGAGGAGGGAAACAGAAAGGCATTTCTTGGAGAAGGAAGTAGAATCTTACAGGCAAATGATATTTGCAAATGAGCAGTTGGACAATGATCTGAATGAATCAGTAGCTCCTGGGGCAACAAGAACATCGATTTCAAATGAAGATCCAGAGCTGATGCTGTGGCGCATTCGTGAGTCTCTTATCAAGAAGGAGAAACCTGAAGCAAAAAATGATCCAGGCTTTCAGGTTGATTTCATTCCACTTCAGAATTGTGCTGTTGATTTTGACAGAGAATTACAAATTCCAGAGTGGCTTGAGGATGATAAGTCTTTTAGAGCAAGTTGTAGTTGTGGTGGGCAACCAGGTGTTGACATAAGTGATCCGCATCTGGCTGTTAATGAGGTAAATCAAGAAGTTCAGGAAAAGGTAGTGTTATCCATAGACAATAATGTATCTGCCCTTCAAGGAGATTTGCCAAACCAAAATAAGCAGTTCTCTTCCCAGGGATTTGATTTCAGTGGGGAGACCAATGAGAAGGAAAATGAGCTCCTAATTGTCAACTCAAGCCCATCTAAAGGTTTAGTGTCGGATATCAATGAGACTCTTATTAGGGGGCCATGTGAACCTTCCATTTGTTGGTGGGGATATGGAAACCGATGAGAGATATGCAGGTATGGATGGAGAAGTATCAAAAACATTGGGATATGGCATAGAGCCCTGTGTCCATGATGTTCATGTTATCAGCAATAAACCACCCAGTGGACATAGTAAAGTGGGACATGGTAAGGGGGCAAAACCGACTAAAAATGATCCATCAAATATTCTGACAAGTTCCGAGCATCTGGTCCTGGACAATCAGAGTACTGGTATAGACATGAACAGAAGCAGTTCTGATGTGCCAATAGTTAGCTTACAGGGGCAAGCCTTGCCCTCTTATTTGCGTAGAAATTCCATGTCTGCTGTCGATTATGAGAGGATGAAAATTGACAATGAAGTTGGGTGGCTTAGGGAGCGGCTTAAGATTGTACAAGAGGGAAGAGAAAAGCTCAATCTCTCGGGGGGGAACAGAGGAAGGGGAAAGGACGAGTTGCAGCTTTTGGAAAACATAGTAAGCCAACTGCATGAGATCCGAGAAATGACAGGATATGAGAAGGCTGAGCGCCAGGCTTCTCTGCCACCTCCATCCTCAAAGGTGTGCTACTGAGTTTTATGTTAACATGTTATTTACTGGCACAGGGAAGACAACCGAATTGCTATTTACTGCGGATATTTATAACACCGTGAGTGGTTTTATCTACGAGAATAATGTTCCACATTAGATACCAAGTTTTGCTAGCTTTCTCATTTGAGAATGAAATGTACATTTTCGTTCCTATTTTGATCTGATTTTGGTTTCCCTTTGGCTCAAGAGCATTAGATTCATGTGATTCTTCCTTGTAAATCAAATGATAAGAGGACAGTGTTCGTTTGCTATATCTTGGAGGAGCTCCAGCATTCTTTTTTCCTAAAGTAACTTTCTATGGATCTAATGATATATCGGCAGGGTTTGTGGTTGCCACTTTGCAATGTATATCTGCAATGTGCATTTTGATGTCTGAGATAAGTCGACCTGTGTTGTCTTCCAGATTACTTGAATGCTAGTAAAATTGGAACTGCTTCATCCCTCGTCCCCCTTCTGCTGCACACCTTGTAAATTAGCACACCTTGTAAATTGCGCACCTCTTTAAGCTTGCACACCTAGTTAATGTATTTTTAAGCTTGCAACTCATCCTAATGTCTTGAAATTGCGCACCTCTTTCTTTGCTAGTCAGTAGCTACGTCACTTGATTGTAAGTACTTGTTTCTTGTAAAGCAGAATCCAATAGTGAAGGATCTTTGCCCAAATTAAGTTTACTAGGCTTAGTGTGACGTCTATGGTGCAGTTTGTAGGGTTTGCTTTTGTTCTTCAGAATAACGAAGCTTGTGTTGTTACCTTTCCCAGGTGAGTGCCAAGAAGAGGCGCTGGCGAAGTGTATCTTTAGGAGTCAACCGAAGCACCTAAGGATGTGAACACTTCTATGCTTGTGCAAACTATAGCTTATGAATACGCCATCCAAGCGACTTCATCTCATGATCCAGGACTTAAATGGGTATCAGTTTGATCTTTGATGATGCCGATGGTTGTTTTTCCATGTAACCGGTGGATTATATAGGACGTCGCATGATTTTGGTAATACGGATAAGTCAGGCTCATGTACATATGCCCTTGGTCTTTCTGAGATGGTAAGACTGGTTAGTTCGGAAAAATGAGACTCCTGATCCTCTACTAATATTGCACCAAGTGATTTTCTAAGGTGAGTTATTGCTCAATCATTATCAATAAGGAATCCTATGAAAAAATGTCAATACTTTCCTCCTCCGAGACCCCATCATCTTCTGATCCTCTCTCTTCAATCCTCTGTTGGAGACATCAAGCATCATTGACTCGGTATTGGGTTATTGGTCCTCATTAATGACTTGATAACCACGTGTTCTTCAGCTCTCATGCTATGAAATGTCCTTGACCCTTAAAATAATTCTTTGAATCATCTCCTCAAGATATTTCTAGGAATAGCTCTCTCTCCAAGATATTTGTGCAGACAAACTTGTGATGCAGAGATGCTTAGTCACTTTGAAAGATCTCGTCCCGGCGTCATCTTAATGATGCAATGTTTCTATCACTCAATGTTGTTTGGCTCGGCATCGTTTCTTGATGATGTGTTGTTTACCCATGTACCATAGCAGCTCTTCGAAAAATTCGTCCACGCTCGCTACGCGTCGTTTGTCGATGTGTTGATACCTGTGACGGGTGGCGGTGGGGTACTTGCACCTGCACCGATAAACGCGGGCCGTGGAGCATGGTAGAGACTTCGTTCCCACCCCGCTGCCTGTCCCATTATCATACCTAAAGGCAAGCGCGTCTCTGTTTTATTTGCCCGTATAATTTACCCAGAAAATAAATAAAAGAGTGCATGTGATGACTAATGAGATGTGACGACATGTGTGATATCCCTAGATTAAGGAGATTATCCACATTCTTAACTTTGGTGTTTCAAGGCTGAGTAGTGCCATCACATTAAAAGGTACCTTCGTGAGTTAATTATAATTTTTACATGTACAACCCAGCACATTCTTTCCATATTTGATATGTAACTTGGTTCATTCTTACCGATTTGCCATCTGAGAATTTTACTAAGAGTTGCTCCTTGTCCAGATCCTCATGCTTTGACAATCATTCCCCGCCTCGCCGAATCGGGTCATCTTAGGTTTTTTTCTTGGCACATTTTGCATAGGGATTTGTTGTGTCGGCTAGATGAGTAACTTCCACTTTCTATATCAAAGGACAAAATTGTGAAGTTGGTATGGAACACACCAAATAAGATATTATGTGAAGTTGGTATGGAACACACCAAATAAGATATTATTTCGGGCGAGTTAATTATAGAATGCCATGACGTGAGAATCTTATTTCTGGCTATCAAATAAGGGGATTCGTCCTATGGTCTATATTGGATATTATTATCAAATTTGTATGGATCTTGGAGCGTGGATGAGCCGATGGTCCGGACAGACCTTCACGTGATTATGAGAAACTTTGTTCACATATATAATGACTAGATAATCAATGAGCACCTTAAGAAATTGGAGACCTTTTAGTGGACTCGGAAGAGCCCAGCTTATTATCCTCTCGTATTCATAAAATGCCGAAGATGAAATAATTGTGCAGTTTGATATAATAATTGACAAGTGCATGGAGGTCTACCACTAGCATATGAGCCCCGTGCACGTGACGTCGCCCCCTCGCTTTATCTGCAACATTCGTCCTCGTCTTTGTGACCACATATAACACACCATATACTTCTAATCCAAGCAAGTCCTTAAAAAATTTCGTCTGAATTTTTGTCCGCGTTTTAGGATCAATTGGATATTAAGCAACAAGAGGGTATTGTCCTGTATAGGATAAGAATAACATACTATGCCAATTAGAGCCGCAGGATATGTAGGTACAAACATGTAAAAATATATAACATACCTGTGGAACCCACCGTTCCCGCATGTCGAATGAATAAGCTGCAAAGGCCCTTATAGGAGTTTTGGCTCCTTTTGTAATGAGGTTACACCTTGTGACTAACAACCAATGATCCACGGAACATAGATCTTATCCTATTAATCTTATCCTATTAATTTAATGATATTTCCAATCAAAAAGAAAGTCATATTCTATTTTTCATACGATGGATCTCATCTAACGTGAGATTTTTAAACACCTAGGCTAGTTAATAACTAATTTTCTTGCCTACTAAAGCAATTGTGGTTTACTCGTTCAACCAAAAAAAAAAAAAAAAAACAATTGTGGCTTCCTATTTCCTTTTATTTTCCTTGTTTTAACTATTTTTCTATTGATGGTTAGACTATTTAATGATCATTTCATTGTGTTCTCACTCTTGAAAACTCTGTGGATTGATTAATTGGCTGTCTTTTTTCTTTCTTTCGTCCTTTCTTGATAATTAAAGGGCATGGACGTGGAGATTTGGCTATCTAAATACCCATGAAAAACTCTGCAAACGACATGAAACAGTTAAGTCCAAAGTTTTGGCACTTGCTGGTGAACCATCGGGACCTCCAAATCCTGAACTGGAGATTCATTTGTCTAACCCATTAATTGCGCTCATCTCAAAGGGTATGACGGGCATATAAAACGAAATATTTGGAGTTCATTTTCCACAAATTTTGTCGTCCAGAACTTATCAGGAAGTTAGATCCATCTTTTAGCCTAATACCATATGCATTTGGCCTTGATTGGAGATATACTTCGTTTATGACACGATGTGGACATGCTTTTTTATCCATATAATGATTACTTAGGTCCATTAAAAAAATATTATGTAAAGTGTTTGGTTATGTCATTTTAAAAAATTAGGTAATGAAAAATATTTTCATTATCAACAATAATTTATGTTTCATTATTTTCATGGGCAATAACAATATTTTTCATTTGTCATTTTCATAAGCAATATAAGCCATTATTTTTCAAAAAATATGTCCAAAATCTCAAGCTTTCATGAAACAAACCATTCTTAGAACAACCTATATTTTCCAAATTGTTATGTTATGTAAGACTTCCTAAAGTCATGCGTGAATATACACACACACATAACTAGCGAGTGATGCAGCTATATATATCACTAGTTTTTTTTTTTTTTTTTGGGGGGGGGGGGGGGGTTGAATCTATCGTATACCTAGACATTAAATAGAACCATCATACTTTCTATTGTTTTGCGATCTTTTATAATGGTCGGTCTCTTACGAGAAGTAGAAAGAAAAAAGAAACATAAGATCATTTGATCAGAAAACCTTTACTTTAAAAGAAGAAACTATAAAGAAGTTTGGAATGATTTTCATGATTGAATTAATGAGAGATAAGAGACATACCCGAATTTCATTTTGTCTATGCTTTCGTTATAATCTAGTTCATTGTGTAACAAAATGCAACGAACGTCATTTTCCGTCTGTTTTATGGAAAATCAGCCATCGGAAAAACATTTGTCTAATTTCGGGCCATTTGATATCACATAGTTAAAACAAAAGAATTGTATTTTTTTTTTTTTTGGTGATCGATAAGAATACTTTATGCCTCTTAAAAAAACCAAAACTAATTCCATAGAATTTATTTTCACTTTTGTTGTCGCGACTAATCTCGATTGCCTAGACCTTGGACGTAGTAAGGCCATATTTGGTAACTTGTCAATTATTGACTATTTATGTTCCTTTATTTTCTATAACAAAAAAAGAATATAAATCTATTTGGCAATATCAACAAAGTTTTTTATTCCCAATATCAAATTAATGGCTAAAATAGAAATAAGAATAGAAAAAACTTAATTTTTTGTTCCCGGAACAATTTCTAAGATCAAGTCATTTTATTCTTTCTTTTTTTTTTTTATTTCTTTTCTTCTTCTTCCTCCTCTAGCAAGTCACCAAGCTTAGCAATGGCTAGTGACTAACTCGAGACGAGGTTTGGCAACTTTGTTGGAGCCTCGTTGTGGCTGCGCAAAGTCGAGTCTCGCCATGGTCGGGTGAAACTAACTTTGCCATGATTGGGCAAGGTTGAGCCTTAGTGGTGGCTAGGCGAGTCACACCAAAGGCCGATGAGGTCGTCAACTCTTGTCTTTGGCCGATTGCCGGCCATCGTTGAGACCTAGTGACTGGCTAGAGGAGGAAGCAAAGTAAAGGAAAAATCTCAAAGAAGTATTAAGAATTTAAAAGAAATTTCACGTCACAAAAACATTTGAGAGTCGTACTAGATGCATTCATATTCTTTTTCTACTTAGAGAATAAATTTTTTTATATATCTACCAAATGCATTCAAATGCTGAGAAACTTGTATAAGGAAGAAAGTTGGAAAAAAATATTTCTAAATATAAATTGTTCCCAAGATTAAAATGGTTATCAAACACACCATAAGAATTAAGTTTAGGAGCCCGCCCGTGCCTTCCCCGAGGCTGAACGTCTTACCTAGGGGTTAAAGTTGAAAAAAAAAATTCCATGTAAATACTCTTTATGTAAATATTTCTTTATGAATGAAATATACTTAAGAAGAGGAAATATTATAGTGATTAAAGGATGTTAATAGAGTGTCTAATAGATTCATAAGGGCAAGCACCGATCCAGGATGGACTTTGAAATTGGATCTAACCGACCCTCCCTGGCTGATTCTAGTCCAATTCCTAGTTCTTAATTTTTGTAACCAACTATGTCACTAGTCTGGTTCTCTATTTGGGTTCTGCAGACCAGGGAACCAAATCGTAAAAGAGAACCGAATTGAGAAATCCTAATTCATTTCTTTTAATTTTGTGTTGCATCTTTTATTTTTTTATTGCCTCTTTTGCCTCCTGTAACTAGATGGATGTTTTACTAAAATTTGTCATTTTAAGGAATAAAATAAGGGAAACTACAAAAAATAAAATAAAATAAAATGAGTTGGTTAGTTCTCCAATCCATATTAGATCAACAAGGTCAATTCTAAGGTCTATAGAGTAAATTCTAGGTTTCAATAAGTGGCAACTAATTCCAACAAGGTAGGTTCTAAGTTTCAGATTCGAAACTTGTTCATTCCGAAACTACGCACTTCTAATTCATACTATCAACATTAGACCACTTCGCATATATGTGCCATTATGGATATGGTTCATAATATGAACGGGAAACTAGGTACCCATCTCACGAAACAAGATGGGGGGTTGAAGAAATTAAAGATGTATATGACTAATCAGCCATTGATGCCAGTTGGTTAGTGTCAAAGTGACGCTTATCTTTTGTCCTTCTCTGGCTAAGTCCATTTAATACCATCGCATCGCCCACAAAATCTGATGAATTTGAACGGTGGTTATGCGAACTTGAAGCCGGACAGCCCCGCTGGTCGCACGAGAAGATTGCTATCAAATCTTTTTTTTTTTTTTTTTTTTTAAAAGTTGGAAAAGAGGAAGATAGGGGCCGGTGATGATGATATTAATGCACCTATAATCATGCTTTCTTCTAGAGATAGAGAGAGAGAGAGAGAGACTTGTTCCAAGAAAGCTAAATGCTGTTACAGCGCTCATCTCTCAAATCTCGTTTTGCCGTTTCGTCCGGGCAGTCAATCGGACCCGTTCTCCTCCATCCATCCATCCATCCATCCGTCCATCCCAAGATCCCTTTCTTGCTTAATCAATAACACGCCCAAGAAAGGAAAAAACCAAAAAGAAAAGAATTTTATTGCGTACGCAAATACGTTCCAGGGACACCCATCTGCGCCAATCATCAACCCTTTTCTCTGTATAAGTTCCTGCGCATGTTTTCTTCAAATTCTTCATTGAGCAGCAGCACTCCCTAAAACTGTTCTTGATCCATGTGGGGGCCTCGACCACTCAAACTCCCACCCCAACTTTTGACCCCAAAAAAAAAAAAAAAAAAAAAAAATTCCTCCAAACCGAAAGGCAGGAAAGATCCAAAAATCACCCTTTTACGCCTCGACACGTACTCCGATTTGTTTTGGTGGGGGGGTGGTTGAATCGGTATATATCACAAAGATGGCCAAGAAAATAGGCAAAGGATATATCAGGAACCGTGTAATGCAAATCAGACCCAACGATTTGCTTACGATAAAAATGAGTTTTTTTTTTTTTCCCTCCTCCCCAAGGGAAAAAGGAGAGAGCTTTAGCCACATTTATTGTCATCACCACTCGCAAGGTGGGCTAATCTGAAGCGCCTTCTTTAATGCCCTCCCATTATCATCATCATCATCATCATCATCATCATCATTCTTGAAAACCAGCCATCTCAGCACCACCACCCTGCTGTAGCTTGTGCCTGGTAAGGTTCTCATGTGCTTTATTTTTTTAAATGCTCCTGCTGCAAAAAAAAAAGAAGAAAAGAAATTTGACCTTCGTTATCTATCTTCATCTGGGTATATAAAAAGTATAAAACTTTCTTTCCTTCTTTTGGCCCTGCTCCCGTTTGGATTATTAATTGCTTTTTGTACGGTAACAACCCCCGTAAGAGGCAAGGATTAGGGGGTGCTTTGAATATCTGAGCACTGTACTGTTCTTGGCATTTTTCTCTCTCTCTTATCCAGCCCTCCTTATTTCGTCGTGAATTGTTTATTCTTACTTTATCCCCCTTTTTTTTTCTCTGCCCTCCATGGGAAAGGAAGAGGGGACGCATAACACAACACAAAGTCTCTGATTTGAAATTTCATGGTGGGGGCCTTTTGGAGGGCAAAGGCAAGTTTTGGTCTTCTTCTTCTTCTAATAGAAATCCATTTATCCATATATATATATATATATATATATATATATATAAAATAGATAGATATGTGTGTATTGCCTTCGCAACTCTCTTTCTCACAGTGCCAGATGGAAAGCGAAGAAAGAAACTTCAAATGATTATAATATAATACTCTCGGAATAGAGTACAAAAGTTAGATATCATGATATCTTAGGAATGTCAGACCAGGTAGTAGCCCATGTAGCCCTGTGTTTTGACAAATAGATGAACGGGGAGAGAGATAGAGAGAGAAGGAGGGGGCTTTTTGAATCGAGATTTTGCAGGGGCCTAAAAGGGTGTTCTCTTTTTAGCTTCTTTTTAATGGTGGTGATGGATTAATGATGGAAAAAGTTTCTTCGTGAGCCGTGATGGGTTGTTGAGTCGTTGCTGCTGCTTCTTCTGCTGCCATTGTTACATCTATTGTACACTGAAGCAATTCATGGCTGTGACAGCTACTAAGCTGTACCACATGCCTTTTTTCTCTTGGGCTTCGAATCGAATCACGCAAGAAAACCCTCCTCCTCCTCCTCCCTCTTCTAACTGGGAGTTATTATTTCAGCTTTTGGAAGTCGTCGTTGCTCTCATTAAGTTTGGTTCGTCTCTTGTTATTTGAGCCCCACCAGCAATCTGAATACTAATTTAATGGTTTATTCTTTTTCCATTTTTTCATTCTCTAGTGTTGAAACTCTCATTTCCCCCCTCTCCCGGGTCTATTTGCTTTCTCCGTTGCGTTTTCCTTTAGTCCTTTGGTATTCTGCATATTCTGCTGAACACTTGATGGGTAGTTACTTACTTAACTGCTTCCTTATTAATTATGAGGGTAAGTCCTGTTCTTTTTTATATTGCTAATTCTTATCAATATTGGAATGAAGGTGGAGGTCGATATTGGAGCTTTGCTGGTTGAAGAGGAACCGCCAGCGGATGGCATCAACTTCTGGTGGGAACCAAAGTCCAATGTCTCCATTGAAGGAGCAAATGCAGACCTCTGGATATCATCCATACCCTCCACCTCTTGCAGAGTATGATGATGTTGTGGCAAGTCCTAGCCTCTTTATGACTACTCTGGAGAAGCTCCATTCAACTATGGGGACCAAATTCATGTAAAACCTTAGCTCCTTTTGTTTTGTTTTGTTTTGTTTTTTTTGTTCTTGTCTGTTGTAATGTTGAGCCTTTCTGGACTTGTTATATTTTTTCCTTTAACTAATCGTTTGAGTTGCTGGATATATTCATTCTGCTATTGAGAGGCCCCTATATTTCTCTAGCTAGTTAAAATTGCATTGGTCCTGACAAAGGACTTCTCTTATTGGTCCAGTTTTATTTTCTTGTAAGGCGTAGTATGAGGAGATGGATGCTTCATTTTTCCACAGTTGGCTGAGAGATAAATAATGGGGTTGCCCTCTGCTATATTTGGTACTAGGAAATAATCTTTTAACTGGATAATGAACTTGGTATTATCCCAAGTGGTCTTTTTTATCTGTTCGGGGACCACGTAATGGACATTTCACTTGTAAAACTTGTTCGTGAATCTCATGTGGAGATTAGAAAGGGTTTTAGTTATTTTGCACCATTTTAAGGACATGAGCGTTGGTGAACCGATTCACTTGACTGGCTTGCGTTGTAAAATAACAGGTTGTCTTTGTCCATTTTATCTTTTGCAGTAATCAGGACTGCCCCAGTTGTCCTAACTGGGGAGTAGTAGAACTTGTGATCTTTCATTCTTGTAAGCTGCGATTTTTTTAATAAGTTTTTAAACAATGCATGAGAATTAGAGTAAATCAGTTGTGTTTATGTTTATCTATTTGAAGATTCGCAGGGACTGCAGTTTCTAAGGGATAAAAGTATTAATTTATACTGGGTGCTTTCTGACATTTAGCTAGGGTAGTTTGCTTTCACTTGCTTCTGCAAGGACTAAGTCATTCGTTGTCTACTGGTTGTATGTGGATTTTATAAGAGATTTATCTGTAAACAGCAAGCACATGTACATGCACCGAAAAGCTAATGCTTATGTGGTTGTTGAGGATTTCGAGGAGTTGCTTAATCAGTGAGAATGCTCAAGACTTGATTTTCTCTTTCATTTCCTGAGATAGTATATGGGAACACGTTATTCAATTGGCAAGCTGTTGATTGGCCATAAAAAGAAAAAGAAAAAGGGTTAAGCAGGCTGTTGGCATTAGATATTGAAGCTAGGTGTAAATTGCAGAATTAGTTGACAATCTCAACCAGGCGAACACAGTCATTTTGCTTCTTTGAGAGTAAAAAGAGAAGAGTCTTTCTTGTTTGTCTTTGTCATCAGCGTTGTTGAAAATACAAAGTAATTACTCTGGCTACTCTATTGATGCCTATCAATATCTCTGCAATTAGTTGTGTCTGAAGTCCTTACATAGATAAGATTTGAAGTATTCTGATGAATTGACATGTACTGATCTTCATTTGGTCATCTATTTTGGGTGGTCTTGCTTTGCCGTTGTTGTTCTCTTCATATCCACAATTCCATAATATCAGGATTCCTATTATTGGGGGCAAAGAGCTTGACTTGCATCGGTTATTTGTAGAAGTAACTTCTCGCGGTGGCATTGAAAAGGTAAGATGATACATCCTTTTATTTTGCTGGAAATTAGTTTGTCATTTCCTTGTTTAAGAGTTCCCAAGGTTCATTTGCCATTTCATCAGATCAATACAGTATTTTGCGGGACACTTTGAAGTATTAGGATTGCTTCTGTTTGCCGGTCTTCAAGAGATGCATGAAAATGATGGTCATCTATCTTCTCTTCTTTCATCTATCTTAAATATAATTATTTTGGTCTACTACTTTTACTTATAGGAGAATATGGATAGTTTATCTTGCAACACAGAAAATCCAGTTTGGTATGTGACTGATAATCTACCCAGCATAACATAGCTAATGTGTTCATCTTTTTTCAGTCACATTCAAGATACCTATTTACTTTGCTTATTCACGGAGTTATGTTTTATGGTTCATTTGGTTTTAGAGAATATTCTTCTTTTTGTGTTCACTGAATATTTTCTGAAAACTGTTTAATTCCTTTATTGTCAAGGAATGAGTTTTGTACTTCAAATTTGGGTTATTTTTTTTTGTCTGGAAGTTTTCTCCTAATTTTGGTTTGAAATCAAACTAACATGTAAAATCTTCCATAAAATGTCAGTTTTCTTTGAATTGTGCGTTGAAATCTGTGAAAACCTAGATAATTACCTTTATTGGTCAGAGAAATATTGAAAACTGTATGTGCTACCTAATGTATTTGACCAGTTTTCTGACATATAATAGAAACTTAAATTAGAAATATCTGTTCTATTAATCTTTCTGCTATTAAGAAACTTTGAGGACAGCAAGGTAGATTTACTTCTGTTAAATTTGGATCACAAGGGTATGTTCTATTAATGTTTCTGCTATCCCCACTTGGTTTTGATCATTATATAGCTCATGGAACTTTTCATGTATGGTAAATTTACATATTAGCAGTATAGTTTTCAAGGCTATGATGTGGAATGTAATCGACGGGTGAAACTTGACAGCCTCTAGATATTTCGCTTTGATGTATCATCTTGTAGGATTATCTGTCATGTATGGTCTTTCTTGAATAAGGTCAAGAGCAGACAATAGATGTAAGTTGTGAATATCTTCTATTCATCTCGTCTAAAGAAATTACTGACCAATTGAACCGTCAGATCATTAGGGAGAGACGATGGAAAGATGTGACTGCAATCTTCAATTTCCCCTCCACTGCAACAAATGCCTCGTTCGTGCTGCGCAAGTATTATGTTTCACTGCTTCATCATTATGAACAAATTTACTATTTCAAGGCCCGCGTTTGGACTCCTCTCTCTGCTGGTTTGTGACTAGACTTCTCAGATTTTTCATTCAAGCAAACTGTCCAAAACGTTGATGGTACATTTCATCGGATGATTTTCCTGTCCTAGGAACTCTGCAGAGCCCCCCTGTGCCAACATTTATGGCACAACAGATGGAAGCTATGCGTCCTGCGCAAGAAAGCAAAGCGCCAATGACTGTGCAGCCAAGGACAACAGCATCGGACTTGCCACGAGGTATCATATTGTGAATCATGTGAACTATGAGTGGCAGTTTGCCGTGGTTCATAAAAACTTAATTATGGCTGTTTTTGAGTGAAATTTACGCTCTCGTCCATATTGCAGCAGGCACTACCTGGCCTGCGAATTCTCCAGTGGTGGGAGTTATAGATGGGAAATTTGAAAGTGGGTACCTAGTAACTGTTACAATAGGCTCGGAGAAGTTAAAGGGTGTACTTTACCAAACGCCTCAGAGCGCTGCTGGAAAAATGCCTCAGCAATTCAATTTCTCCATCAATAATAACAATGTAGCTGGAAGTTCGGGCATTCAACGTCGGCGCAGAAGGAAAAAATCTGAGATCAAGAGGAGGGATCCTGCACATCCGAAACCTAACAGAAGCGGTTATAATTTCTTTTTTGCTGAGCAGCATGCGAGATTGAAACCTCTCCACCCTGGGAAGGACAGAGAGATTAGTAGGATGATCGGCGAACTTTGGAACAAGCTAAACGAATCTGAAAGAGCTGTAAGGACCGTGCCTTGTCTCATCTATGCATTCTTAGAAATTACCTAATTATAGGTCCAATCAGCCCTCTCATGGCCTGCATTGCTGCTTATGATGTCTGTAATTGCATGTGCATTGAAAATACCATTACATGTAGCCCAGCTTGACAGGTGTTGATCATGTTTTAAGTTCAGTGGGCATGCTTGGGCTTAAATGTGCTGGCCCTGGACCAGCTTAGCCAAAGTGCGCAAGTTCTAGGAGCCGATTCCAGCTTGTTGATCTGGTCTGAATTGGTACATTCGTGCTATTAGTCTACTTGTTTTCATTTTGAGTTTGATGGCTTGAAGGTTTATCAAGACAAAGCGCTCAAAGATAAAGAAAGGTACAAGATGGAGATGGAGGGCTACAGGGAGAGATTGAGGATGGGCCAGGTCATCAGCGATGCTGTGCCCCTGCAACAACGACTTCCCGAATTGGATGTGGACATGGCAGATGTGGATGCAAATCCTGAAGAGACTGAAGAGGGGAATTCTCCCCAAACCCAAGATAACGAGAGTAGCACCGATAAAAGCTTTTCTGAGGAGGACAACAAAGACACTGAGAAGGAATTGGATGTGGAGGCTTCACCTGTATGTGCTGCAGTCCTCGGGAGTAGCAATTTGGATGTCAATGAGGCACATCCTCAGATGGATGTTGCAAATGTAGAGGAGGGTCATGAGAAGCAGGACATAGCCATTGACAATGTTGAAGTGGCAGAAAGCGTCAGAGATGAAACTGAAAATGTCGAAGATGGAGACCAAGAAAAATTGGGCCAATCTTCTAGCTGAAGGATGAATTTTTTTGCTTTGAAATATTTCAGGGAAGATCATCGGCAGTGATATTTCAGTTCTAATTTTCTTTAGTGGTTCTAATGTTGTTTAGTGAGAGCTACATGTTCCTTTGCAGAATTAGTAGTTTTAAGTCATGGCCAAACCTGGATAGTTTTGGTCTTTGTTAGGAAGAAACTTCTCTTCACAAGTTGAAATTTGAATCGAGTAACTGTGCATGTTCACAAAGACCGTATTTTGCACCAGGCTAGAATCAGAAAAACAGTAGACGTTACTTCGCTCACGAAAACTGAGATCTTGTGCCTCTCATACTTGGACATGATCAAGGATGCCAAGAAATGCACATTTTTACACCGTCACGAAGAAGGATCTTCTCTCTTCACAAGTCAGAAGTTTGATGTTATTGTTAGTAAAAATACGTCTTTCTGCAATTAGTGAAGAACGCATTACGTGAATTCCCCAAGAAACTAGAATGACTTATTTTGACTAATGTTATAGATGCATTTGTAGAGCTTAAACTCTGGACCAACTGAAATGGCTGGCTAAAGATGGTGAAATCAAATTTGTTTAAGCATGAGGTAATCAATGTACATGCCAAAATTTGCAGATTGGACTTCGTATCCATATCCAAGAACAAGAGCAGTTGACTACATTATAAGGATTGTAATTATGGTGATCACAAATTCGAAAGCAAATGGCAACCCAGATCATGTCCATATTAAAGAATGGCATTCTGCACAACTTTACACCACCCGAATTATCATCAATGCCATGTCTCATGAATTCTATTCTTCTTGGTGATCTCGCCATCTCCAGTGTTTTTCTCTTTGATTCAGTGGACAGCCAGGGCTCCTGTGGTGATGGCAACAAGATTTCCAACACCCTCTAGTGAGGAGACTAGTCCTTCGTGTCATTTGAGCTTTGCTTCAAGGAGAGAAGCTGGTGGTCCAGTCAAATGTTGCCTTTGAATTCATCCTTTGGACAGCTGAGCACATTCGCTGCATGGAATATGAGCAGCAGTTCAAATGCAAGGGCAACTTCTTGAGCAGTGTCAAAAGTTCTAAGCCAAACCCTTGTCCTCTTTGTTGGTATCCTGATGTCTGCAACCCAATTGTTGCAATGCATTTGCCTCATTCCTCTGAATGATTTCTTCGTCAAGAAGATGCTGTTGTCAAGCACATTTAGCGCTAGGGAGGCACTCGCAAGTGTTTGATTTGAAAACCGTGGAGTAGTTTTGGGGGCTTGTCGTCACCAAAACAATCTGAGCTGGGGAGTGGAAGGCGAAGGGTTTCCAGGAAACAGCAGCGTGGAGGCACTCTTCTGGTTTGTGCCTAGAAAATCTCTGAAAGGAGGAGCTGAAGGTTATGATGATTTGAATGTAGAAGAGAGTCCAGGAGCTATACGAGCTTCAACTGTTGGATTCAGAAATGAGCTCGGATATGGCAAAGGATTGGTGAAAGCTTTCTTTGACATTGCAATTCGAAGTTGCACGAGTCGGTCCTGGACATAGTAGACTTGCCTGAGCATGCTCCCTAGTGAGACATTCCTGGTAGAGAATCCTAGGATGCGAGGAACGAAAGTTGCACTAAAAAAGTGTTGCTGATCTGCTTTGCTAGACTGAGGACAACCGGAAAATCCCTGAAAATCCTTCCTGATGATGAAGGTTTCTTTTAACGTTCCTTTGATGGACTTCTATGTGAGGTTGTTCAGATCTAAGACTTAATAGCATAGAAGGAAAATGGACGGAGATAGAACCTGTGCAATTTGTATATTTGGAGTTCACCGAGCGTAATTGGCTTGGTAGTTTTGTGCTCGTCCGACATTCAGGTCATAAGTTTGAGCTATGTTTTAATTGAACCACTAGCTAACTCATGCCCTTAAAGCATTGCTATCTCATACAAAAACAGTTGATGGACTACTACAAGCCAGTGGGGCTATCATGATGGGCCCGCCGGCATCAAACCTTATTGTCTAGGACGGTATCAAGTAGTTATCGGGAAAAAAAGATGTATACTCAGATAAAGACTCTATGTGCCCTAAACTTGAGCATGTTAGATTTCAAGTCCCTTGTTAGATCATTTTTGTCGTATAACTCCATGGTTAGACAACATTAAACCCTTGACCCGGTTATGGTTGAAGAAATGTTGGTAAATGGTGACATCATATTATGCATCGTGAAACTGGACAAATGCAGAGTGAATCAGCCAATGATAAGAACTGAAATTGAGTATTTCAAGGGTATATAAAACTAGGGGTGTGCAATCGGATTGATAAATACCTGGACACTGGACATTAGACCGGACTACCTAAAAATAAGTTCGGGAACTAGTTCCCATTAGAATTGATTTGGGAACATATTACGAGTGAATATCCATCCGGGAACAAGATCAGATAGCCATATTTCGAAACTAGTTTTGAAATCGGTTTTATAAGCTAAAAAACCAAAACTTTAATTTCTTTTTCTCCTAAATTTTAACCTCAACACTCCTTCGTCCCCTATCCTTCCTCGAAACTCCTCATCAATCTTTCCTTTTTCCCTAAATTTTATGGATGAATGGTAAATGGAGTTTTATAACTTATGTTTTATGTTATGAATTTGAATTTTTTATTATTTAAAATTATACATGACTATGTCTTCATAATATGAATTGTTGTTTTTTGCGGATAGGGATCTCTATTGTTCATCTTTTACTTTAAATCATTTTGTTGCTCATAGTTTCATATGATTTTGTTGTAAAAAATGAACCAAAAAAAGGAAAAAAAAAAGGTTCTTGGCTAGATCTTGAATTGGACTGAAAAAACAAGATAAATTCAAAACTAGTATTAGGCAAGCAGGGTAGATTTTGGGATCAAAAAACTGAAAACCAATTGTAACATGATAGATTCCAGATTCTAATCCTAAAGTTTACTCACTGTGGAACCAATCACCTTTAAATAGAACAACCAGCAAGTGGTTTTTCCTTGCACAAAGTTGAAAGAAAGATTTGTTGTAGTGTCCTCTCACTAAAATCAAAGCCAAATGCGGTTCCTGATTTGCACTAAGACTATACACATAGTGACAGGACCCTTCATGAATTACGTACCTTGACAGGTCATTTTTTCTGAGAGAGAGCCAAATCTGTTCAAATGCTAAGGAGGAATCATTACCCAACCAACCCTAATCATAATTAACAGCAATGACTACATTAAAATTTCGCACAAAAATTTAAAATTATATTGACAAAATTTAAAACTTTTACAATTGAATTGCATCTGTACAATGAATGCTCATGACAAATGGCCCACCAATTGGTGCCCATGACTCTTTGCTTGCTGGGTTTTGGGTTTGGACTAATCACAAACCGACGGTTCATCTCTCTTCCTCCTTAACCTCTCACTTCATCCCGAGCTTTTTAAAGATTAGTGCTTGGAGTTTTTCTTTTAAGACACTGCCATGTGCTTTTTACCCTAATCACACGTGACCTGTCTCCCCCTTTTAATCATTTGTTTAATAGAAAAACTAAACTTAAAGCTGGCACCGGGTTCCCCAATTTAAGAGATTTAAAAGTCACTAAAAGATTTAAGAGTCATCATCCCTCCTTCCAATCGAACAGAGAAAGGAAGGGATATTTATTAAATACGTGGCGAGGAGATCTCATGGGACTATTTTAAGGTTATTTCAATGTCATATTTGATTATCTCTCTCTCTCTCTCTCTCTCTCTCTCACACATATCATAGCTTATAAAGTGGGCAAATTCTTCTTGTCCAAAAGAGGCCTCAGGGAAACACCAGAGGCCAAGTTTCTGTAGGCTTTTCTTTTGTCATTCTCTTTTTCCCTCCATCACAACTCGACCTTCTTTATTCTAGCTTGGAATTTCAAGCCTCGCATAAAGAAAAAGAACTCGAACAATTGCCTTTCCATGAAAGCATGCACAGGCCAACTACTACAGCAGCCACCTTTCTCGGGCCATTATTTTGAGATTCTTTGTAAATTTTCGAGAGAAATCTCACAACAAAAATCTCGATCAAACCCGATCTTTTGAAGAGTCGCTCCAATATGTTAATCTGATCGGCATTCGCGAAATAGGCCAACATGGAAGCTACATGAGGAAGCGATGGTAATGGGTACGCAATAAATTGACTCGCCCTTTGATCAAGCAAACTATAGCCAACTAAAGCAACTTCCATCGATTTCCGAAACTTGCTAGGGAAAATTCCAGGGGCAACCATGAGGAAAACCTCGGTCTATTACATTAGATCTAATGACATGGAGAAGTTCCTAGATTGTTAAGATTGCTTTCGTAGAATGCAACTGATGAGCATCGATAAAGACCAAGTAAGATAGATGTAACAGAAATGCGAAGACCTATAAAAGTAATCTCGAATTAAGGATGCTTGCAACGATTGTTAATTGTACTTTCAAATGTTCAATGTTACACCAAACTCGTATCCTGGCGATCTTAAAATACGCAATTCTCACAGTGATTTGGAAATACTACAGTTTTCATGTACAATTCGTCATTAGTTAAGCTCACTACTCTCTGACGTTGATTCACACATTGATTTGGCCATGTTGATCCTTCACAGGCCATTCCAGTCAACCTGATGCACAGATCTCACCTTTACTTACAATGATCACTCTGAGAGAACTGCCGATTTACTATCTTGAACACTTATTAAAAGGTTTAAAATGCCATCAACCCCACAATCCGAATTTTGCCATAGTCCTCCAACATAAATATAGCACAAAATGCGAATTCTCAATGTGTCATCCTACATTCAGTGAAGAATGATCTGGATTCAGTCCTCCTAGCTCTCTCACCTACACTATGATTGAAAATGGATCAAAACATCCTTACAACACCTTGAAAGAAACATCTGCATCGAAATTAATCGACCACTAATATGTGCTGCTGATTCGTGAACTAGGAAAGACGAAACACATAATGGCTGACAGAACTTTCTATGGCAACAACGACATAATGTTATTTAAACCAACAGAAAGGCATTGCACAAAACTTAGCAGATTCAAAGAATTCTAAAAGCCAATCAATAGTTCCAAGAAGAATGAATCATGGTGAAGCATTATCTACTGGGCAGTAAAACTTTTGTAAAAAAGTGAGAACCCTCAATTCATTTTACATAAAGATGACAGGGGAAGACGAAAATTTGAAGGATCATCAAACTGAGATGAGAATAAGGTTTCCTAAGATGATAATTTTCATTCTACTTCCAGCTTGAATTAGAATGTCAACCCATGACTCTTCCTCACACAAAAACCACATGCCAAATCAGTTTACGAGCTTTGCATCGAAGTTAACCAATTGAAGAATCGATCTTTAAAAACCAATAGCAGCAAAAATATAATTGAGGACATATTTCATCTGGTGGATCAACAGATACAAGAGGAAATCATGAAATGCTTCAAATGTCAAAACTTAGAAAAGTGCCTGTCAGCAGTTCTTTCTGACATACTTACATCTTAGTATATATTAAGCTAAAACCATTGTCTCACTTTTCCATTTTTTCTTATCTTCACACAGACGTGCAGCGACGTGCAGTGCATGCGCCAACACTAGTGTTGCTTCAGTACAATATGTTTAACTCATTAAGCAATTCCATGATCAACGATGGACATACCATGCTGTGAACTGCAAATATTCATTTCCACCTACAAGAGTAAATATTTCTAAAAACTCATTCTCTCAGACAACTTTTGCACTTCAAGGCAAACATTAAAAGGTTATATACATTTAGAATAATGCAAATAAAGAATCATGACACAGCCCAGAAACCTTAGCACTGTTCCGAAATGGTTAAAATGTCATTTCGGCTGTGAATATGATGGAAATCACACCTTCTAGGAGAACAAAGAGATAGTAAATGATGAATTGGCACTTGATAGATTCATACCAAGCAATTGAGAAATTTATAGTATTATTGAATGGGCACTTAATCGACAAATTCGCAAGCAATTTAGGAGTTTAGAGTATTATTGAATTATGAAGACCTAAATCAGATAAAATTGTGACATCCAAGTTGAAATTCAAACTATATCTAGAACTATGCAGGTCTGACATTCCCGGAAAACAAGCCATTCTCCAGACATGCATCATGACAATGCAATCAGTGCGTTTCAACTATACTCCACCACTTATAGCTAGTTAAAAATCATTAGGCCACACCATTTGGCCGGAAATCATGTGTCAACCAAACAAATGATGGAACAATGCAAATAGCAAATCGCTAGATCTTCCATTACTTCACACCCTAAGATTTGAGAATAAGCAATAGAACACCATTAATATGGAAAAACAAAAAAAGAAGAAGGAAGAATACAGACAGGACATTGCCACCTCTCAAGCTTAATATATTATAGTTGACTTCAAATTAATAGATTCTAATCAATTCATTCTATTTCCACAGGCACTCGACATCCTCACATACTCACCTGCGTTGTCAATCATGCAGCAAACTCTTGCAGTGTTTGCTAATAGCTTCATAAAATGCACGAGTTGTAGAAGGAAATTCCATAAAGACTACCAGTCATTGACACTGATGTACTAAAAGCGACTTTAAGAAAATGAGGTTAAGTAGCTAGATCATCCCAGACTCAAGTAAGTTATGAAGACTAATAATAGATGATCACCGATACAAATACATGACAATGATGGATTAGATTCTTAACAACCACGAAACTTCTCGACATTGTATAATCGGAAACATAACCAACAAACCCAGTCAAACTCACGTCTTGTTCTTCATATGGAAACTATGTCCACCCAGAAATACTGAACAAAAGACACCCTCAGGAGGAAAAGGAGAAATCAACCCAATTGGACCGACGCCTTTCATTTTTTGCCGCTGCTACTACCTCCGGCATCCCCGCTGGCTCCCCCCTGGGCCGCCTTCTTTGCCAACTTCTCCTGCAAGGCCTTCGCATCCCTAGATCGATCCGATCAAACAAAACCCCCCGATTAAATTCACCACCAAACCCACATCGGAACATCATCGGTAAGGACAAAACAGGAGCTACCAAATCATTAATCAACGGAGAAATAAAAAATAAAAATAAAAACAACCCTCCAAAAATCACCATCGCTTAAACCCTAATCGAGATCGAAAGGACCGACCTTTCACGGCGCTGCTCGACGGTCAAGCCGTCGTCCTTGTTGCTCCCCTTCTTGGCACCCCGCGCCTGGGCTCTCTCCCGGTCGCGATCTCTCTGGTTGCCGCGTGCACCATCATCAACATCAAGATCAAAGGAGAGGAATCAAGGAAAAGCAAGAGGAACCCACGAATCCTTTCGCGACCCTTTCTCGAAATTCAAGCGAGCAAGCGAGCGAAACATTCAAAAAAGGCACGATCGAATCTCGAAGCAAAGACCGGGGGTGCATCATCGAAACGGAACGCTGCGAGCAAATCAACGCATGTCGAACTACCCAAGAAAACAAAAAAGAAGAAAAACCCACAAAAGAGACGGAGAGATCGAAGGATATGAGTCATGGCGCAAGGCGAGGGAAGGCCCTTCGAGCGAAGAAGTCGTCGCGCAAAAGGACCGAACTTGCAGCAGCGACAGAGAGAGAGAGAGGAGGATGGGCGGTGTGGGGGGGATTTCACGGGTCCGTGCCGTGCTTATATTTTCTTTCGCCGACGATTCGGGCGCGAAATGCCGGAATTGCCCCCCCGTCACTCGCCAACGGTCAACGGTTATTTTTCTCCGTCCATGATTTGTCCATGCCTCCTCACGTTTTGTCCACTTGAGGACTAAAAAGGAGTAATTTAATTTCCACCTACGGACTCGTCCAAAAATATATAAATTTTTCCACCCCTACAGGCCAAGTGAGGTGCGCGTAGACTTGTCAAACACATAGGTCAGATCCAAAATAATGCGATCCAGATAGACCATTTAACTCGTTTTTGTCCATTTTCATGCAATGTATATATCTGACCCGACTATTATTACTAAAAAACTTTTGTATTTAACCAAATCTAAGAAAATCCATGCCTAAACTGATATGATAGTGTAGAGTTAGGGCCTGTTTTGTAAAGTGTCAAATAATGCCTGATTTTATTATTTTGTTTTTCGGAACAAAAAAAAAAGAATAAAAATTCGCTTGGTAACTTTTTTGTTCTTGAGGTTAAATTTATTCTCGAGAATAAATTTGAAATAAAATCAAGAAGAAGAAAAAAGTCGATTCTTTATTTTTGAGAATAACCCTAGTTACAAGCCAAATCATGTTCTTTTTTCTTTTTTTTTTTCTCTTTCTCTTTTCTTTTCTTTTCTTCTTTCTCTAGCTAATCGCATAAAAGAAATAAAATTATTTAATTTTTTTAAAAAATAATAAAATTATAATATAGACTAAAATAAAATATAATAAAAATATTCAAATATGATAAAATTATATAATAGTCCTTGGATTAGAGAAGAAGGAAAATAAAAACAATATTAGTAATAAAAATTAAATTATTTTATTATCCTCCTTCTCAAAAGCATACGTATTTTACCAATTATATCAAATGCAAATTTGTAATTTGTTTAAGTCAAGATATGTCCTTCAATATCACATAACATCTTTTTTTTCTTAAAAATGAAATAAACAATTATTTTGAAACACAAGGAATTTTTTCTTCTAAATTAAAACATGAAAATATTTTGAATTCGGAATGATTCAATGGAGAAACTAATTAAGGGGTCATTATCAATATGATTTATTTCCAATTAGATGGTATCGATCAATACCACACAAATGGCGAAATAAATTCAACGAAAAATGTGTAGTGCAAAATAAAGATTTAAACAAAAGGCATTCATATGAAAAAGATCAATTACTATTAATTAATTACAAAAAATAAATGATTTTGAATCAAATTCATTATCAAACTCAATATATAACGTTAAAAAATACTATGGATATGACATTTTCTCATATGAATCGATTAATTATGAAAATAAGAAGGATTCACATATTTATGTATCACCATTACGTTTAAAAAATAAACAAGAGACTTCTTGTAATTACAACAAGATATATAGAAAAGGTAAATTAATTAATATGCTGGGAGGTATTATCCCTATTAATTTAGGAGATGATGATATTCTAAATCTGGATAAATTTATAGATAGAAAATATTTTGATTGGAGAATTTTCGATTTTTGTCTTCGAAATAAAGTCAATATATATATTTGGTAACAAGGGATCCATCGGGCCCACTGGGTTTACGCTAGGCAACCCACAGCCCATAGAGTGTGCGATGCACCCCGGATCAAGCGTCAATACCTCGGGGAAATAAAGTCAATATTGAGTCCTAGATTGATATCAATACCAATGACAATAAAAATACTAAGACTGGGGTTAATAATTATCAAATAATTTATAAAATGGATCAAAAATGTCTTCTTCTTTTTTTGTTGGACGCCATAATTCCTCCATTTTGGGAAATTTTAAGATAAACAAAATAGTTACCGAACGCACCCTTTGTAAGCACAAGATTGAATGAATGTGAGAGAAAATAAAGAGATAATCATAGAGTTGGATTGTGTTTAAGTGAATTGTAAACTCATTTAACACTCATATTATGTTTAAACCTATTTATGACCAATTTACTAAATACAACTAATACACATGGGCCAAATTTGCATTGAGAAATAACTTTGGTCAAAATACCGTTTGGTAAAATTTACATTTGTAATTAAATTTTATTAAATTAAAAAAGCAAAAATATGTTTATATTTTTTATATAAACATGTTTTTATATAAAAAATATAAACATATAAACATAAAATATATTTATTAAACATAAAAAATATATATATAATAGATATGTTTATATAAATATATATTTATATAAAAATGGATATGTTTATATCTATATGAAATATATAAAAATATATATTTGATATAAATATATATTATATAATTTTTATAAATATAAATATATATATATATTTATAAATATATATTTATTAAACATAAAATATAAAAAAATAGATATGTTTATATTTTTTATATAAAAATAAACACAAAATATATGTTTATATATTTATACCGGATAGCCGAATTCGGCGGCCGAACCGCCTGAAGAAAAAATATGTTTATGTTTTTTAATAAACATATTTTTATATAAAAATATAAAAATATAAACATAAAATATATATAAACATAAAATATAAAAGTAGATATGTTTATATATCTATATAATATAAAATATAAAATATATATTTTTATATAAAAATATAAACATATTTATTTTTATATTTATTTTTATTCGTTGGCCAATTGGCTTCTCCAGGAAAGATGAACAATACTTAGGAAGTTGCAGATTGAAGATGCAACTTGCCAGCGACCTCAAGAGCTGCTGACATTGGGCTAAAGGCTCTTAGAAGTACTTTGAGATGCAATCGCATCTCACCAAAGATAATAACTCAACTCATTATAATAACTCAACTCATTATACGTGGGTTAAGAAATGAGTTTATGACCATTTTTGATAGGTTTAGGTGCACACTAACAAAATTACACAAATGCTTACATACATACATACATACATACATAAGGTAATCAGCTATCCGAAAACTTATTAATGAAAGATAGGGAAAAGAACATTGAACGTAGTAGGCTAGTGACTATAAGATGAGAGTTTTTGATCAAGGATAAGCTCGTGCAACATCGAAACACCGGGCTACTTTTCCTTTCCGGAGAGTCGGTGAACGGTAGCTTCGTAATAAGTCCTTTTAGATCTCGTCGAGTTCGAGTAGGCGATGGATGCCTCGGGTGAGAGATAAAATAGTATTTCAAGAAAACAAAATGGTTTTACCTACAAAAAATGGCCTTGTCAAGTATGACTAGCATCAGATGACGACACCTTCTTGTGCGCCAGTGGCTGACCTCGCCTTCTGAACGTCCCTTACGCCGTCATGAGTTCACCAAGGCCTAGCGTGGAGGGCCAATGGAGACTAATCCTCTAGTCGAGAGCCCATAGGGCTTCCATTCACAAGGTAAGCTTCACAAAAAAAATGAAAAGAGGCCATATGCCAACGAGATTCAATTTAAATCCTTTAAAGTTCCACAGGGCAAAAGGGCATATATATATATTATATATGAATGTATTGTAGAACCAGACAGACATCAAAAGCCGAAAAAGGGAAAGAAGAATAAGATGGAAAAAAAGGAAAAAATAGATCATCAACAGAGCAAAGTCAGTCGCTCTCTTGCTTTACTCGCTAAAAGCCTAAAGCCCCTCCCCACCACCTCCTCGCCTCACCTCGCCTCACCTCTCCCACTATAACACCTCCCCCTCCATGGCTCCACCACCACCTCCGCCGCCACGGCCACCGCCCTCCCACCCCTCGCCGTCGCTCCCCCTCCTCCTCCTCCTCCTCTCCCTCTCCGCGGCGGCCACCCCGGCGACGGCCGGCACGTGGTGCGTGGCCCGGACCGACGCGAGCGAGCAGGCGCTCCAGAGTGCCCTCGACTACGCGTGCGGGTCCGGGGCCGACTGCGCCCCGATACAGTCGAGCGGCCTGTGTTACCTGCCGAACTCGTTGCTGGCCCACGCCTCCTACGCCTTCAACAGCTTCTACCAGCGCAAGGCCATGGCCCCCGGCAGCTGCGACTTCTCCGGCACCGCCACCGTCGCCGCCTCCGACCCAAGTCCGTCCTCCCTCCCTCTACTTTTCTTCTTTCCCTCAAAAGTGAATATAAACGCGGCTCATCTTCTTTCGAATCAGTGTTTGATTAGCGTGTTGGGGTGCTTGATTGGTGCAATGCGCAGGTTACGGATCGTGCGTGTATCCATCGTCTCTGAGGTATGTTTGGCTCTCTATCTCTCTCTCTCTCTGTTCATCATCTTCTGCATTTTCACAGTAGGAGCGCGTTCGTTAAGGAGCGCGTGTAGATGCTTGCTTTCCCTTCACTTTTTCGTTGCCGGGGTTACTGTTACATCCTTCAGTAGCTTAGAAATGGGAGGAGGGTTAGTACGAGGATGGAGGAGGGGCTTGCTCGGATTCAGATAGAGCTAATTCAAGTCATTGGATGTTACAGTAGTTCGCAGGCGATTCTACACACGTGTCGTCGTGCATGAATGACGTTCTTGGGTGATGATGATGGCCCTCATGCATGATATCACATTTCGCTTGTTTTCAACGCAGTTCTTGGGTTTTTGAGAATACTAGGGTCTAGATTATCGCTTTTATCATGTCATATTATAAAATATATAGAAGTGAGTTCGTATTTATGATTGTTTCATATGAAATCGAAAAGATAATAATAAGGTTTTTACTTAATGAAGCGGACCGATTATTTAAGGGTCGGTTTAGGGCTAGATCTTAGGGGGGGTGGTGAGGTTTTGTCAGACCACCGACTTGTGCTGTTTTTTCAGGATCGATGTTTACTTTGCGTCTTCTTTCAGTTTCTCAGTTTCTTTTTCTCTTCCTTTGGTGCGTTTATCGAGATCATCATGTGTGATCTCTCTTTTTCCTTCTTTTCATCTTGCATCGACTTGTCCAATTTCAAAGTCGGTGTTCAGTTGCATTCCCCACACGACAGCTCTCTCCTCTCTCTGAAAATGACTAGCAGTGTACTCCTGCCAAGTGCCATCCCTCAACTTGATAATCTTTAACCAAGAAGAAAGAAAAATAAAAAGAGAAAGAAAATCCATCAATAATCCATATGAAATCATTCTGTATTGTGGGAATTAACGGCTGTTTTAGGCCATTGAACCGGTTGTGTTCATGTGTTTCGAAAGCTGGAAAGGTATTTTGGCATGTATATTTGAGGTGGGATATTACCCTACCTTCCTGTTTTCAAAATATTTTGAAACTTACCTATTTAATAAATCTGCAATGGCAAGAGTATAACATTCATCACTAATAACTTCAATAGATGGTGGATTTGCTTTTTCATAAATGAATATCTGAACAGAAGTACGAGATAAAATGAAATATTTGTAATCAACCAGAGAACGATATTTGAAATAAGAGAGTGACCGTAACCAATTTTGTTTGTTAAATGGCACAATATGTACTAGATTGGAAGCAAGCACTTAATACTTTTAGTTTTGATAATCTATGGTTATTGTAATGAAATACAAAATGAATTTCTTTTTCTAGCTCTTGTGGGTATTTTTTTTTCTTATGAGTTGAAGGAGGTGAGCAATTTCGACTTTTACGACATGTTTAGCAATGATTATATCCTTAACTTTTTGACTTCCTATTAGGGGATGCGAAATAAGAGGGACAAACCCCATTTTTAGCTTAAAAAAATAGACATGTTTATCGATGATTCACCTTCGCTAATATTATCACATCATCTAGTTAAGATTTGTTATGCCCAAGCTAGTTCGGATATGTCGTTCCACTTGTTTAGGTCGTAAAGACTCGGTTATATTATGGTAAAAAGTTTAGGATTTTCGTTTAGGAATATTCTGCGCACTTATTAGATAACTAAATTAACATTCATCTAAGAGAATGATTTTTTTGCAAGTGCTATTTAAGCAGTATATGTTATAGATCCCACCCCATTTATTTTCTTCTTTTTCCTCCTCTAAATTCTTAAAAGGAGAGAGAGAGAGAGAAACTCTCGCAAAAATAAAAGTTTATACATGGTGAGCTGAGGACAGTCTTCTCTTTGAAGTTGGGAAATTACGATTAACGATGATCTTTTGCTGAGTAATAACGTGACATGTGGGTCCCGCGACACCTGGGGTCCAGTCAAATTCTTTGACCAGCTGACGTGGATTTCCCTGTCCAATGTACCTCCTCGTCGAATGTCCAAATTTTGTTTGGCTTTTTCCTAAGTGTGATGTTCAAGGTCCGGCTTTGAGGTTTGTCCTCCCATTTTTCCAAAGCGCTTTAACACCAATATGCAGTTGATTTTTTTTTTCTTTTAACAAACTTTGCGTAAAGTATATGATTTGAGTAAATTCATATGTTTATTTCTTAAGTCTAGACTTATATTTCTCAGGTGTTTTTTTATTGTGTATTGTCCGACTAGTTAACAACATTCATCGTTAAGGTGACTGAAGAAGAGTAAGATAACTTATTGAGGCAACTTCCAATACTTAAAAAAGACACATTTTTTTTAGAGATCTACATGCATCGGGTGGGGAACCTGATTACAGCTTTGGAACACATTTATCGTGCCTTCACAAGCCATCTTAATACGCATGTTCTTATAAATTCATGCGAAGAGTTCATTGCTCATTAAGATACATTTACGGAAAATTTTTCATGGTCGACATCAAAATCAAATTGTAGTTATAGTTACTAGATATGAAAAGGGAGTTGTGAATCTGAGTGAATAAGCAATTGGATAGAAAGACCAAGAGTATTAGGAAAAGGGCATGACATTCTCTTTGCAGGTGGTCCTATCTCTCACTTTGAAACCCCAGTTGCTCAAAAAAATTGAAAAAAGAAGAAGAATAAAATATATAATATTTGAAAGAGGCATCTTGCAGAAGTGGAATGACTTCACTGGGAAGCTTTGCTTTGCTTTTATTCTTCTGACCTCAAAGCTTTCTTGTGTCCTCAAGATTCAAATAGGAAAAGAAACTTCAATAGGACAAGTCACTCAACATTAGGGTTTGATGACTTTCAGTGCACCTCTTAATCATTGCATATCTAACAATTTCCAATGCATTCTTACCACATGTTCATCTTCATCTGCCGTATGCAAATTGCATGGCATATCTTTCAAAAGCAAAAGAAAATTCTTGCCGAGGGAATTTTGGTTGATTCTCAATTTCTGTCCCTTTGGGAAAAATCTCCAGCACAGCAGGAGGGACCACCACGCCGTCCACCACTTTCCCGACGTCGCCGACCACTGTCGTGCCAAATGCTCCGACGATACCCATATTTTCTCCTCCCACGAACTACGGCGGCACGGTAGGGGGAGTGCCATATGCGGGAGCGACTCCTTCCATCTCCATGAAACCGTTGGAAGCCTCCTGGCGATGCTCGGCCTTGGCAGGCTTGGCAATCTTTTGTATTTGGCTAATTTTATGAGCTCGAGTTGGCATATATTGTTGGTAATGCTTCAGTTTTGGTAGAAAAATGGGGACCCTCTCACTCGATAATTTGAGCACTCCTCACTAAGGGTCCGCCAAATGATATAATATTTTTTTGGGCACGGCTGCTCGGAATTAGGGTTAGCTAAGACAATCTTCAATGTGGTTTATCTTTTGTAGGTCTATGAAAAATGCCATTCTAAAGGCAAATTGATATGACATCTGGTGGATTCTTTTCATTATATTCCTTTTTAAAGTTCATTCCATGACTCTTAGAGAAGGGTCTGCTTGCTGCAATTCCAAACTCAAAACTAAATCAGAGCTAAATTAAAGATAAGTCGAGTCAATTATATTAAAAAGAAAATATGGGTATGTTAAGAATTTCAAATTTTGTTACAAAGTGGAATCGAATTCTAAAAATGTTTCAATTAGTGCATTGAAATAATAATAAAGATATTAGTGTAATATTTTATAATAATTTTTTAGGGTGTATAGTGTTGACACGACATCAAGTGGGTGCCACACATCACGAAAAAAGCCAAAGATAATCATAAAAGAAAGCATAGAACGTTGTCGAGGCAGTCCATGAGCAATTGCGTTTTCTCTTTCTTGATGATTTTGGATAAGGGCTTTTTTTCTTATTAGGTTTTTTTCCCCTTTCCCTTAGTTTTTCGAGCTTTTCATATCATTGCCACTATCTTAAGAAAATCATTGAAAATGCCTCATCGATGTATTCTATCAATCAGATTGAATTGAATGGAGTCAACTGAAAATCCTTGATCGCATAAATTAGACAAATTTTGGAACTCGATTGAGCTTTTTTCAAATTTTAATATTTAATTGCACTTATATAAATTTAAAGGCTTTTGACGTCCTTATCTCTTAAAAAAATTAATATCAACTTGTCGGAAAAATTTGTTCCAAAGTCTCTTCCTGTTGGATCAAAGCCTCATGCAAACAGATCAATAGATATGGGTGTAAAAAAAGCCCACCCTAGCCCTAATATTAAAGGTTTTTTAGGGTTAGGCCTTTGTTTTCTTCGAGTAGTGATAAGATCGGAATAGGGTTAGCCTAGGCTGACGGGGGCTTTTTTGACATCACCATGTATAGATTAGCTTATAAATTTCTGATTTTACCCATTCAATGGAATCAATTTATGATGTTTGAGTTTGACTCAACCTAGGCCAACCAGATCTCTCATGTTATACGATATTCAAATCTCAGATAAAATGAGTCAGACCGGGTTGGGTCAATCATGCCCCTATTGAGTTTCAGGTCAAGTCCGGGTATCATGAAAACCCAGCCCCACCCGATCCATGACACCCTTACCAACAGACATTGGTCTAAGTTTATGACTAGTCATGTTAAAAGAATGCGTCCTAACATTCATTAAGCAAATCAACAAGGGAAATTTTGCAATTTTCAATACGCTCATGCAATCAATGTCATTGGGGTTGAAATGTTCCACATCAAATAAAATGCTACGGCTTTTTTCACTTCCTTACAATCAAACTAGCGACAACAACCATCGTAAAATCTCTCTTTTCGGTTTATAAATGAAAATAAATATAAAAATGGAACCGTGGAAAATAGGTGTGCACATAGTTGCACCAGGAAAGTAAGGATCAGCAGAATTTAGCTGGACATCGTTACAGAGAGAGTGTGGTGCAATCTTTATCATGATTCACATTCAATGATAGCATTACCAAAAGATGAAGCTGCGCAAAACAAAGGCATTTTGGCCATCATCCGTCCCAGATTAAGTTTACATATGAACATGTACCGAGTTTCATGGTATACACAGTTGTTTCATCATAGAAAGAAGTCTTTTAGCACGGGTGGCCATGCTGTCTTCCGCCTCCCGTCTGATGGACAAAGGCGCAGAGTTCGGCACCATCCTCCAATCCCAACTGCAGGTTAGAACGAAATATATCATGAATTCCAAGCGCTGCTTCTAAGTTATGTCCCCGAGAAAATGGTGACCAATCAAGTAGCTATAACTACCTAGTTGCTATTCTGTTTTGTAGAAGATGACACGAGAGTTGTTGATACTTACTGCTTGAGGGGTTTGATTGCCGGTAATCCGATTGCCTTCGTAGAGGAACTGCACAGTCTGCACATCCATTTGTCGCCTTTCACAGTAGATGTTGAACAGCCTAGATAGCCTTGCTGTCCCGTTGATTTTGAAGTAAAGGATGCGATCGTCCTGCAGGTCGAATAAGATGCCTTGAGCGCAGAAACATACAACACACCAAAGTGAAATACTGGAAATGCAGCATATGTGAAGAATGGATGTGATCTTCCTATCCACCACCACCCCTTCTTAATTCCCTTTGTAATTGATTCTACTTCAAGGACCTTGATACAGTTTTCTCCTTCCTGCATCTGTCACTTTGATGCAAGAGACTGATCGTGAAATTAAGCACATGAATCGCTATTACTACTACACTTACGACATTGACCTGCATGAGTTAAAGGAAGGATCGAGACGAACCAGCAGTCAGCATGATAAACCGAATTCGCAATGCGCGAGCTGATGAGCATCAACGCAGCAGGACAAATGGTCGATAATATGACGTCTCATAAAATGTTTTAAAACGCAAAAGTCACCACTTTGAACTCTTTCTTTTCTTCGACCAAAAATAAAAACTCTTTCTTTTCCATTTTAGAGCATTCTGAGTTTTAGCAAAAGGATGCCACATTGATGGAAACCCTGCTAACTCTATGCCCTCATATCCTCTATTGCTCCTAAAATCAATGTTTAAACAACTCTAGCTGCACAAAACAATTGTATGATCTGCATGTGTCCTGGCTAGTCAAAACAACAACTGAAATTTCCACTATTACTTGCAATAAAAATGGGATCTTTAGCTGAGCTAACCTGAAGAAGCAGAACAACAAACAGACCCAGACACACACAAGACATACAGTACCCAGAAAGTGAAACCTTTGATGAAATCAAGCTAACCCACTGAAGCAACATCATCACACCATCACAGCCCTGTGCATATATTAAAGATACACAAACCCAGAAAGTAAAAGACACTAGAAAAGAAGAGCGTAAAGAAGAAGAAGTCATACCTGGCCCCGGACCCGGACGTCTATTCTTTCCGCTCCAATGCTGGTAATAGAAGCTGCCATCTTGGAGCAGGCGAGAGAGATTTTTGAACGAGAGAAAAAGAAGAGGAAAATGGCTTGTAATTTCCAACTTCTTTGTTTTCCTTGAAAATGTAAGAGAAGAAGAGGAAGTGGGAAGGACGGGAGTTTCTGCCTCGCTTTCTGTACGGTTGACAGAGAGAAAGAGAGATGGAGAGAGAATAATATGGAGTGACATTGAATAAGGAGATCAAAAATGGGTCAGAGATGGAGAGAGAAAAGGATATGGAGAGAGATGAGGAGATCAACAAAATGGGTAGCGTAGCAGCCTAGCAGGCTGGCTAGCAGAGCTTTGCAGGGCAATAAAGGCGGATTTCAATGAGAGCGATGCGACCCGATGATGAAATGGCGTCAGGGATTATGGACATAGGCGCGAGCAAGTATCATTAATTAACATTGAGGGAGCCGAAAGCACTGAGGGAGTTTGATAAGACGTGATAACTGGGACTCGACCAGTACTCAGTCACTTTCGTACGGCGCAATTCTTCTTGCTTCTATGTGGGACGGACACCGGATTCTGCCTATGCATGCACTTTTGTACTAGGTTTCTGGCCCCTCCAACGAAAAATGTAAACTAAAGCTTTTCAAAAAAATTAAGGACAATACCACTAAAAGCCACAAATTTGGTCTCAAATAACACATTTATTCTATTTTTTTGACGTAAAAAATTACAAACTTTCAAACCGTGATACATTTACCTCATCAAAAATATTTTTATCTTATTATTATTTTTTTTCTTCTTCTTCCCTCCACCTATCATGGTGAAGCCAGTGAAGGGAAGCCGGCGTCCAGCGAGGGGTGCTTGCAAGGGCGACCCTTGGCTGGGTTGGGCGAGAGGTGCCAAGGGCCTAGCCTCCTCGCCCGACGCCGACAAGGGCGGCCCTAGCCAACCCAAGCGAGGGTGATCCTTGCCCAATGCCAATGAGGGTAGCCATCGCCGAACGTTGGCTTCCTTTCGCCGGTAGGAAAAAAAAAAGAAATAAAAAGACCAAAATGCCATATAATTTGTGGTAACTATGTCTCACGATAAAGGTTTAAGGTTTTTTGTGTCATAAAAAAAATTTTAGGATAAATGTGTTACGGTTGGCAAAATTCAAAGTTTTTCATATCTTAAAAAAAAAATTGGAGTAAATCTATCACTTTAAACAAAATTTAGGGTTTTCGCAATTTTTTCCCAAAAAATTACGAATAAGAATTTGAAATTTCATGTTTCCTTGAAAAATGGTCTAGAGTGACCATAATAGTCCCGAAATGATCTTAATTGTTTCAAATAAGGATCTAACTTGTCAATGAACAAAAGATTTTGATGGATCAAAAATATTTTCATCTAAATACAATTTAAACTAAAATTTAAATTAGATTATATATTTTTTTAAAAGAATAAACAAAGGAAGGAGGGCCTCCTCACTTGTGGCTGCTGCTCCATTGCTAGCAAGTGGCGGCAATGGGTGATGGGGTTGCCAATGCTTGGGCGAGGGTCAGCATTGGATGATGGGGTTGCTAATGCTTGGGCGAGGGTCGGCAACTCTCATTAATTAGAGGTGAGGGCCTGCTACTTAGGTTGCGGGTTGGGCGAGGGCCGATCTTTGCCACCCCATAATAGCTACCGCCCCATTGGTAATGGGCTAACAACCACAAACGGGAGGCCTCATATGTTTGTTTGTTTGTTTTTTTTTTTTTTTTTTGGAGTTTGGAAAGAATAAATAAAAAAAGAAGAAATTTTAAAATTTTAAAAGACGAAATTATCATTCACTAAACAATGAGTTCAAGCTTTTATTTGAAACAAGATCGACTTCAAATATTTATTTGAAAAATGAGAGCACTTCGAACTCTTATTTAAAATAATATATTTATTTGAGAAAATTATGACATTTTAAACTCTCATTTGAAATTTTCTCAAATTTTCCTATGCATTTATTACGGCTTAATCGTTTGGGATTGAGACTATGCGGCGACCTAGACTTTTGTGGATCGCTTGGGATCATTGAAGCGCCTAAGCCAAGCCTTCGACAAGCTCACTTCTAGAGAAGAGAATGGAATTTTGATTATAAAATGAGAGATAATTAGAACTAGAGAGAGAAGGAATGGAATTTTGATTACAAAATGGTTGAATAATTATAATGAGGGGAGTGTACAATCACTTATCGTCCTTTGATCTAGCGAATGAAATTGTGCTTTTTAACCTACCTCCTCCTACTGACATTTATGTCAAGAGAGTTCTAGATCCTCGGCGCAATTTCCATCTTGTCCATCTTTAGAAACATTTCGGAATCTCTTGGGTGAGTTGGGGTGGTCTTCTTCGATCAATGCACGGTCCTTTGGTAGCGGGAACTTTGTGACCGGGACACATTCCTCGCATTCATAACATATGCGATCTGCCTAATGCATATGCTGTCCGATTGGTCAGGTACATTAAATGATTGACAAAAGGGAAGGTGAACAGATTTTCGAGGATATCGGTACTGTATTTTATGGTGCATTGGTTAGAACGCAACCGGGCGGTGTTCGATCCGCGGCAAGCTGTCGGACTTGAATCGGCACTTGCTTCTCGGATCCCACTAGCGATGCATGCTAACTCCATCCATGGCTTTTTCAAAAAGTTTCGCGTTGTTCCGGTGCTAGAATTGGAGTCGCTTCCTGGCCAGCACCTTCTTTATTAGCAGCTTTTGTTACACTTGCTGCAAAGCATGACGTCCTACCAAGTGGTCCCTTCGAGATCATTCCTAATGGGCTCAATCAAGCTCTCGTGGATGGCCACGTCTAAGTCGAAAGATATGGCAAGAGTGAAAGTGAAGCAATGATGAATTTTACAGGATCCTATGTTCTTCTGAATTTGGTGGGGATACCTTCGTTGGACCAATTTTCAAAACAACGAGTTTTAAATATATACGTTTTCCGTTTAATATTTGTTAAGTTTATCTTGTGGATGAATGTCATACTCATGACCCATCGAAACCCATTTTGCATCTTGCGCAATGGCACTATTTAACGCAAAAATGAGACATTTTGATCTTTTTTTGTTTCCACCCATCTACATTCATCTTTCTAGCCCAAGGAACAGTCATAAAATGCCACTCATTTGGTAAACAATGGGATGCCGAAGAGAAAGTGACCAGCAAAAGAAGATGATAAACCGTTACAAGACAAAATTCCATATGCTCATACACATGATCTGGGAACAATCATGACCCCAAACAGCATCCAGAAGAAGGAACAATCCCATCTGCAAACACCCGAGCCATGTTTGGCCATATCTCTTCTGCTTCTATCAACTTATCTCATTCTCCAATTCTGATAGAATTTCCTCATTCGAAACAGTCTGTCATACTCACAAAAGACATTTGATAAACTGGTCTAAAAACTCAAATGCCTACTTTATTAGCTAATGAAATTCATATAACTACACATCAACAACACTGCTCCAGGGGAAAAGCCAATATTGATTAACGACCTGTAATTGTCGTAGTCAAGTTAAGACTGATTATAGGATCACTATCGCATATGAAAACTGTAATTACATTGTACTGATTAAGCAAAAAAGGAAGTACGGCATGAGATCTCTTGCACTGCACTTTCCAAATTGTAAAATTATATCACATATGCTATGTACCAAAAGAGGAGTGAGAGAACCAAAAGACAACAAAATCGCAACTACTGAAGTGGAAATAGCAGCATCAGCAATTTGCAAATTGCAAATTGATCTAAAATCATGTAGGTGATACCACTTACCACAAAGTCAAAATGACTGATTTCAAAACGTACATAATTCACCTAGAACTGGACAAAAAATCTAGTTCGCAAATCAAATTAATAAATATCCCAAACTATTGCATGACCTATCCAGTTGCCCTCTACAGAAGACTAGAAGGGAGTAAAGAATGATGATTTTGTTGTCAGTACTGCCAAACCATACACTACTAGGCGACCTCCGGCTTTGAGACCATAACTGATTTATCTGTCACTGCGTCTTTGGCTTTTGAATCTTTACATATGGGAGAACTCCCCATAAGCAAACAACTTTTGGATTCCATCCCAGTTGCTTGGCCCGACAGAACATCAGGAAAGCGTTTGCATAATAGGAACTGAACCCCATTAACATGTGCCACAAAGCATGACCTTGGGGATTAATATACCACTGAGAGATTTTCTTGCATAACAGACGATCAAAAAGCCAACATAGACCTCCAAGAGATACGGTTGCGACATATAACTTCAACAGACGCTTTGCGGTGACATCTTCTGTGTGGATGTAGTACTTGTACATCCTAGGGATACAAAGGAGGCAGAGTATTGCATAATGTATTTTAAAGCCAATTCCAAAGCGTACTAGTGAATGGAGGATGGCAAATGCAGCACCATAAAGAAACAGAAAGGTTGGCATTGTACTCCGGTAGTGCCAATCTGGTGAATGCAGAATATAGATGTAGAGAAGAATCTCCCATACCATAGGTGTTTCATCTCCTTGATGTGTACTGCGTGAAACAAAATTACTTTCCAGTTAGATAACCTTAGCAATTAAATGGAGTATTTAAAGAATCGAAAACACAAATTGAAGTTAGTTTAAGGGAATAAAAGTCACTCAAGTATGATTTGAGAAATCATAGGAAAAGAATGATTCATCACTCCAAACCTATTTTGACCAAAATTAACTCAGGCACATAACTCCAAATCACAATAAGATTAAATTCAGTCAAAGATCCCCTGGTCCATGGAATCACATATCTCCCATCCTGTTTTACTTCATAGATACAAGCTAGCACCACCTCGATATGATCATCCAGCAAAGGATGTTTTACTTCATAGATACAAGCTAGCGCCCCCTCAATATGATCATCCAGCAAAGGATGAATCCTTCTAACAAATAGAAGCTGTTCTGTATTTGTCTACTGCAGTTTGTGATGTGCGTAGTGTCATGTGGGCAGATAGGTGCCTATTGTGAGTCAGGTCTCAATGTTTTATAACCAATGAATACTGAAGTTGCCTTTTACTTGGTGGCAACAAAAAATTCCACCCCACATGAATGGAAAAATAGACTTATTCCAGAAAATGATAAATATCATATGGACCATCAACACCTATATCAAATACAGCCAGCCTAATTATTGCGGAAAGCGATCTTTCCGATTTATAGTAGAGATGGCTTGTGTGAACTAAGATTCCAATAGCCTAAAGACTACGTCAATCCCATATCTCTAATTGCCAGCTTTATCGTCTCCTTTCAATTGGACATTCACACTGCAACACTTGAATCCAACTGCAGCTTCCTTCTTAAGTGAAATTTCAAGGATGATCATGCTAACCCTAAGCATAGATGCACTATTTTGAAAAAACAATGATTCACAAGTGAAAAGTCATCGCAGACAGAAATTTGCCAGGTAGGTGCAATTCCAACATACCTTTTTGCCAGTTTCTCATTATCAGTGCAAACAATGCAATTTTCTTTATCTATTTTGGGCCAATGTTTCCTCACTTGGTGAACAACAAAGAAAGAACTTATATATATATCTAACCAAAGTAAGTTCTCATTTTTTCCAAGATGTAAGGAGAGTTCAAAGTTCTATAAACAACCGACTGCACAAATACATCTGATCTCATCGAGGCCCTCCATGTGCTACAACGCAGCAATGAGGACCATGGCGAGGCGCGACAGCTTCTCTTACTTGTGTCTATCGTATGTTGTGACCCTCAATGAGCTTTGATGAGCAGGCCGCAGTTCACCCCACTGGTGAGGGAGGTAATAGAAAAATTGATGAGGTTCCACTGCAATAAGGTCAAGTTCTGGTAGGCAAGGAGGAACAGCTGTGGCAGGCGGAGAGAGAGGGGCCTAATGTGACTCTTTAAAAGAGGATTGGGCGGGAGAGAAGGAGGTGGAACACCAGCTGCTAATCAGAGCTGGTTGACATTACCTGTTGGAAGGATCGTGAGCTATGGACAGCTTTTGCTGGATCACTTCCATCAGTTTGTATACAGCTGATTTATGACAGTGAGTGTTACTCAACATTTGAACTCGCAGATGGTTAACAAACTAGAAAATGCGTGGACATTACATATACACGTACTTTCAGCATGATTTCAACAACTAATTAATGAGGAACTAAGCAAGAGACAGCACTTTCAGGACATATTGAGAGAAGTACTTACACTTGTTGTAGTGTGGCATGGTAAAGCATGCTACCAATGGCGAGTATTATATTTGATATGTGGAGTACACTGAATCTCTTCTCAAAATTTTGGCTCAAGGCATTTACCAGGCCAATAAGTGCCAAAAGTATGCCAGGTATGTTTGATACCGTGTTGAATAATTCTGCTATATATGAAGAGTGGACATAATTTTTCTCACACCAGTCAATGGATGTAACAGGACCCCAGAAACTTGATAATCCATCTTCCATTCTTCAAGAAGCCTTTGTTAATGTTACTAGGTTCTTGATGCCTGCATCCATTGCCTAAAAGAGGTAAGATGAAAAGCTTAACAATCAAACATAGAAGTGAACAACAGAATACGTTCAACTAAAAGCAGAATCATGCCCAACGACATAAGTTGAAAGTCAACTCAACGAAATAAGTAAAATCACCAGATGGACAGAGTGACAAAAGGAAAAGAAATCAACAAAGGGAACTGGACTAGAGCCTTAAGTAAAGTCTCCTAATTAAATGAGAACCATGAATTGAATACTAAAATTATGAGTGCCAAATCGTGAACCAAACAGTAGAATTCCATTAAGTACCTTTAAAGATGTTGAGAGGTAACACATGTGGAGTGATATATACATAACACATCTCAAGCAATATCATGTGCTCTCACCACTAATGGTATACTTAGTCCATGGCAACGCAGGCACACTTTGCCATGTAAATGATCGCCAGCGGTAAATTAAATATCGAAATCATTAATTTATTGAAAGTTCACCCTAAAGTGACATATGAATGATACATCCAAAAGATATAAATGCATTTCACTAATCAAACAAATCGGCCTAGATTCCCATCTCTTTCCAAATAGAAAAGCAGCGCCCACCATATGGTCATAGATGTATTTTAGATATGTTCACTTGATTTAAAGCTACCAGATACCTCTGAGTTTAGACAAATTACATGAAACAGTCTATTTACCATAAATAAGGTTTGTGACTTCAATCTATGAAAGTGAATTACAGTATCTGCTGTCACAATGTCAATTTATGAGAGAGAGTGTGAATAAGGTAAGATCCCGCGCATAGCATGAGCGATACTACTTATTACTAGCAAAAATCAAGATTGATATAGAAGAAGATCTCTAATCCAAGTGCCCTCTTAAGCTTACTTTCCCTTTTCTTCAGAGCGGTGGTCGTTCACATAAAACACTATCACAGACCATTGCTTATCGAGACATAGTCGAATGAGAAGTTCACCATCCATCAAAGAAAAGTCAAGTTCATCAATCCATAAGCGGTACCACGATTACCATCAACGGGATTCGACCAAATTTCATTGAAAAAACTGAACTTGAATCCGCCATAAACAAGGGTACGAAAGCACACATCAATCAGTACACTAGCTGCCAGATTCCAACACATGGGAATCATTAAACGCGAACCGACACGAGAAGCCGAAGAGTTCAAGCCGCTCAGCCGTCAAACCCATCTACGTTTCGCAGATCTAGTCCAGCCGGAGCAAAACAGAGGGCCACGACTCGGCCCCTTTCCCCAACACAGATGTCGGCCAGGACATCAGAAAGCACGACCATAACGATCCCCGCACTGGAAAATAACCGCGACCCAGCAACGGTCACGGGAGATAAAAGTCAGGGGCGACGCGCATTACCTATGAGTATCTATGAGCCTCCAAAATTCTCGACGATGCAGGCCAGCCACGCCTGCTCCCGGCGGCTCCACACGAACCCAACAGCAATCTCTCTCTATGAGTTGAGGAGATTCGGCGACAGAACGAGGGGGAGGAGAGTGAAAAGAAAGGGAAGGTTTTATTTTTCTCTCTTGAGTTAACTTCTCGAAAAATCCTAAATTAGCATGGTTGTGATAAATTTATCAAAATATTTTTTGATCATGAAAAATCTCAAATCAGTATACTTGTATCAAATTTACCCCGATTGGACTGATCATGAAAAACCCTAAACTGGTCTTGTGGGCAAATCTCAAACTAATTTATTTGATAATAAAAATCCTCAAACCGATAAATTTGTGACAAATACATTATATAATAAATTGAATTAATATAAAAAAATTATAAAAATTGTAAATTGTGATAAATAGAGTGTAAAATCTCAAATTGGTATATTAGTTAATTGCCACGTGTCATTTAACTTAATAATTTGATAGTAAAATTTAACGAAAACTAACATAAAGTAAATTTGTTACAAATGTATCTGTTTGGGTAAATTTATCAAATGTATACCGGTTTAGGGTTCTTGGTAGTTAAAAAAATAATTTAGGGTAAATTTTTCACATGTGTACTAATTTGGGGTTTTTCAAAGTATTAACCATTCTCTCTTTAATACCAAATTTAAAAATTAATCTTAAGCCAAAAATTAAAAAAATGTTTACTCTATTTTCGCTCACTTATTGGCTTCACATTGAATTGACTACATTTTTTTTTTTTTTTGATGACCTAGGGAAACTCCAAACAATCGACAGCCAGCAGGCAAACCTTAAGGTGACGCTAGTGGAAGACCCATCACCCCAACGTCATGCTTAAGTGTCACCCCATCACTCCAACGTCACGCTTAAGTCACCAAATAGCCTATCAGCCTCCTTGTAACTTGCGTTGCAGGAGTTTCGAACTCTTGACCTCCCATTTCAAAAGTCTGGAGCCTACCTAGCGGAGCCACCATAGCTGGTGGTTGACTACATTATTTCTCTTGCAGCCAAAATTTTAATGTTTACTCTATTTTCGCTCACTTGTTGGCTTCACATTAAATTAACTACATTATTTCTCCCACATCCTCATACTTGACTTAAGATTATTTTTTACCTTTTTCTTTTTTGTTAGTTTTTTCGATCAAGAAGCAACGCTATTTTCACCCGTATACAACTAAATCCATCTTGCTTGGGTTCTATCATTCGATTGTAATTTAAATTGGTGATCCTAAATTTACTTACTTTCCTTTTTATAATAATCCTATACCTATACAGGATCTACTTACCTTAATTAAGAATTTCATATATTTAGTTTTTGGTTTATTGTAGATTTTCCATGTATTTTAAAGGCATCATCATCATCATCATTATGGGATATTGCTTCTATAAAATTTGCTTTGTCGAAAGAAATTTCCAAGAAATCCACGTCTTTTTTATGCTATCAATCAAATTTATGAATAAATTATTAAGTAGATGAAATTTAATTAAATCAAAATATTGCAAAGTAAGACTTTTTTTTTTAAATGCCAATGAAATATTATTATTTTGAGTTGACAAAAACTAATATTATACTGTTTACCAAAAAAAAAAATATTAGGACATCTCATCGTGCATAATGATTTTAGTTTATTCCAAGAAATCTATCTAAGGTCTTACATGATCTATATAAAAATATCTCAAGAAAAAAAGTTAATTTTTTAATATAGTAAATATGAGACTTAAGATATATTTTAGACTAATGAAAGTAATAAAAAAATTCCAAAAAAAAAAGTAAGCTTTTGAAATAAGAGGGACAGAAAAAAAAAAATTGTTATAAGATCATTGATGAAGAAGAGTTTTTTTAGTTGTATACTATATTAAGAATGTGATTTTTCCTTATTGTTAGCAGGATAACTTTACACGAAGCTCGTCAAAAATTATAAGAATGTTCAAGAATACACTTTTCTTTAATATGCTAAAAAATAAAATAAGAGAATTGTTTAATTATGGTAACTTATCATAAATATATATATATAAAAGGACTAGGGCCATCACTTTAAACTGCAATTGAAAGATTAAGGGTGGTTTTGTCTTTTTAGTATAAATAGGGTGAATTTAGTCATTATAAGGGAGTGAGAATAGCGCCACAAAAAAATAAAAACATCAAAAACCTAAAACTATAACCATCACCATATATTTATTCCTTTCTTTGGTTTGGAATGGCAAATGGCCCCCAAACACCCTCGACCATATGCAATCTCGCTCTTCTCTGGTTTGGAATTTAATTTTTTGTTTTTTATTTTTTTTTTTTTGAATCTTTTTTCTGATGTGATGCTCGTGTGGCGCCACTTTATTTGAAAAAACATTAATAATGCCATGTTAGCTGTCATTCAAGATTTTTAGCGATAGCTTTTGATGCAATCATTACGAATGATAAATGCATCATATAAATATAAGTTTGAGGTTTTCAATATAAAAAAAAGGTCTGCAATAAATGTGTCGTAATTGGCATAATTTGAGATTTTTTTTGTGACTTTTTCCCCAAATTTTATTTTGTCTATTTAGTCATAATAAGTATTTGATTAATTATAGACAAATACAAGACGATTTCTCAAAATTGACTGTACAAAATAATCTTCCCTGTAGAGATTGGTACTAGTTAGGATAGGAATTATCGGATTATCATCATCTTTTTTTTTTTTTAATCTTTTTACGCTAAAACATCGGATTATCATTATCTAATAAAGGATCTTGGAATTCATCAGCTGTACTATTTACTAAGGCTTTCCTCAGTTCCTAATCTTTATCAGGAGTCACTCTTACTGCGGAAGACCGAATCCGAGTCGAAATAGAATTGAATCTCCGAGATTGAAGAAGCATCTCTCCATACCAACGCCTATAAATACAGTCTGACCCTCCATCGACGTCCATTCTAGCTCGTGTCTTCTGTAGTTTCATCGAGATGGCTGGCGGTTTCGGCATCGAAAGCAGCGGTGGCGGCGCCGCCAGGGATTATCCTGGGAAACTCACGGCTTACGTTCTCATCACATGCATCGCCGCCGCCATGGGCGGGTTGATTTTCGGATACGACATCGGTATTTCGGGTAATGCTCTCATCTCATTAGCCTCGTCTCTCCTCTGCCTTTCGCGTTGGAACTTCAGAGTTTGTTGCCACTAAGATTCTCTCCTGTGATGATGTATTCACTTAGGCGGCGTGACGTCCATGGCTCCCTTCCTGAAGAGGTTCTTCCCTTCCGTGTACCGGAAGGAGGCGTTGGACCAGTCGACGAACCAATACTGCAAGTTCGACAGCGTCACGCTGACGATGTTCACGTCGTCGCTCTACTTGGCGGCGCTCGCGGCTTCGTTCCTTGCATCCAAGGTGACGAGGGAGATGGGTCGGAGGTGGTCCATGTTGCTGGGTGGCACGATCTTCCTCTGCGGCGCTGTCATGAATGCCGCCGCTCAGAACATCCTTATGTTGATCTTTGGCCGGATTCTGCTCGGCATCGGAGTCGGCTTTGCCACTCAGGTAAAACTCCTTGACTACTGCGCTATTTTTGTACCAAGTTTTCGTTATTCATCGTATCAATCGTGGTTACATGTATATAGCCGGCACGTATGTTTTTTGCCCTTAAACGCATCGTTGTTCTTGCTGGCCTAGATTCGTTGTTACTTGAATTTTACAAGTTTTGCTTGTGAAAAGTTGACTAACCACTGAACTTCCTAGTAAAACTCACTAATCTAGTTTTATTTTTCGGTCGAAAAAGAATAATTCTAGCGAAATTATTGATTTTCTTGCTGATGTGAGAACGGAGTTGAGAGGTCTTAGTTTAACCATGCTTCCTTTCAAGTCAACAAAGAAACGGTTTGAGCCGATTTTCTTGAAATCTCGATTAAAAGATTTGATGATAATACTTATGGATTTTCAGTGGCATTTAATTTTTTATATGGACTTTAATCAACCATGATTGCGTGATTGGAATTGTGAGCTATCCTTGAGATTGCAATGAAATCGACCTAACTCCACATTACGTGTAATTGAAATTCACAGTCTATACCACTCTATGTGTCGGAGATGGCGCCATACAAGCACCGTGGCTCCCTCAATGTGCTCTTCCAGCTGTCCATAGCGGTGGGCATCCTGTGCGCAAACTTGGTCAACTACTTCACCCAAAAGATGGCCAACGGCCAAGGGTGGCGCGTGAGCCTCGGCGGTGCGGCGGTCCCCGCCCTCTTCATCGGCATCTCGGCCCTCTTCCTCCCCAACACCCCCAACTCCATCCTCGAGAGGGGCAATCCCACGGAGGCGCGCGAGATGCTCCGCCGCGTCCGGGGGGTCTCCGACTGCGAGGTGGAGGCCGAGTTCAACGACATTGTGGAGGCAAGCAAGGCGTCCGAGGCCGTGAAGCACCCGTGGAGGAACCTCGGCAAGAGGAAGTACCGGCCACACCTGATCATGTCAGTGCTCATCCCAATGTTTCAGCAACTTACCGGGATCAACGTGGTCATGTTCTACGCGCCAGTCCTGTTCATCACCATCGGGTTCGGGAACGACGCATCGCTTATGTCCTCGCTTATAACCGGCGGGGTCTTTGCGGCGGCGACACTCATCTCCGTGTATGGAACTGATAAGTGGGGACGCCGCCGGCTCTTCTTATGGGGCGGAGGGTTGATGCTCATCTTTCAGGTACGGAAACATCTCGAGACTCATTACACTCTTTACCCAATATCTTCAACTATCCACTCCCTATTCTGTCATCCGACCATGTATGGATCTTTGATCAAGTGTCTGTAAAGCCTGTTTAGACCATCGTGGATGGTGTCCGATGTTCCTTTACGAGTGTAGTCACGAATGTCTGATCCCTATATTCTGTGGAAAGTTAAACCGCTCGTGATTTCGCAGGTGGCGGTGGCGTCCCTGATCGGTTGGAAGTTCGGCGTGACGGGCCAAGTGGAAAGCCTCCCTGGCTGGTACGCAATCGTCGTGGTGATCTGCATCTGCATCTTCGCGGCTGCCTTCGCCTTCTCGTGGGGGCCGCTGGGGTGGCTGGTGCCGAGCGAGATATTCCCCTTGGAGATCCGGTCGGCTGCTCAAAGCATCGTCGTGAGCGTCAACATGTTCTTCACCTTCCTTATCGCGCAGATCTTCCTCACCATGCTCTGCCACATGAAGTTCGGCCTCTTCATCTTCTTCGCCTTCTTCGTCGCCATCATGACCTTCTTCATCTACTTCTTCTTGCCTGAGACGAAGAACATCCCGATCGAAGAGATGTCCCAAGTCTGGGAGGAACATTGGTACTGGAAGAAGTATGTGGTCGTAGATGGACCGCCGTTCGCCGAGAAAGTTTAGGCGCCTGATATTTCGCTAAAGTTTTAGGAAATAATCTGACTATACTTCTTCTAATTTTTGCAATGTCAATATGTTAGGTTTGATTAGGTTGTATGCTTTCCTGAAACCGGGGTTTGCATGCAGATTTTTGTCGTTGAGTAAGCACGACCGGTTTAGGTTTTTGATTCTCTTCCATGCACACTGAAAATAGTTACTTTAATATTCATTGGATAGTTTTGGAATTATCGATTCCCTTTTTCTTCGTAAATTTGTTCCTTGGCTCTATTGCTGATAATTATTGAAGTTATTATAGTCGAGCTTGTGAAATTTATATAAATAGATATTTAAATGCTCGACATCTATAAAATCTAGCATTTTTGTTAGATGAATATAATATAGGATCAATCAAGTAACCTTTTTCCTATGAGGATCACATGAGCGCTGCACGTACTTGTACTTTTTTCACGGTTGAAGAATTAGATATTCTAAATTGATCAAATTAATTGAAAAATTCATTGTTCTTTTGTGAGTGCTCGAAGATTAAATAGTCAGAGATATAACCCTATTATGAATTTACATTATCCATTTGTCAACAAAGATGTTACGTTTATAGTTTCACCGACCATGAATATTTTCATTGTGCTTTCTATCCACTTCATTTAGCTGCTCCTCACCAGGAAATCTTGGACAATACGGCGAATCCCTCGACCGAACTCATTATTAAGATGCATGTGTAAGTGAATCGTATTAGAGAAATCCTATGTCGAAGATTTGGTATGATGTTGAGCGGTTAATATATCATAATTGACCCGTAACTCATTGGTTTAAGTTTTTGAGTGAATGTGGGTCCAACTAAATATATTAATAAACTCTATCTTAGTGATCTCCCTAGATGTAGGTATCGAATTTCTGTTGCACACTCCCCTCACTTTCGACCGCCGTTTTATTTCCTCTATCCTTCAGTGACTGCACGATGGCCCCCGGCAGCGAAGTCGGAGTGGCAAATGGCCCGTAGACACCCGCGACCATATGCAATCTCGCTCTCCTTTGGTCACGAATTTTCTTGTGTTTTTTTTTTATTTTTTTCATCCTTGTTCTAATGTGGCGCTCGTGTGGTGCCACTTCATCAATAAATAAATAAATAAAATGAACAATGCCACGCCACCTGCCATATTTGACGGAACTGTGATGTAGGGTTAATATGTGACATGAGTACAAGCTTGGAATTTTTTACATCAAGAAAAAATGTAGGATAGTGGACATAGTTCAGGATTTTTTTTTGTTTTTTTCTTTAAATTTTGTTGTTGTTTATTTACTTATAATGAGTATTTGATTAATTATAAATATATATGTCACAAAAGGAGATAAAGCAGAAAAAAGGATTCTGGAATCATAGGAGGAATTCTATAGAGGAAGAAATTGTATGCCTCTATTACATTGTAATCTCTGTACAAGACTGTATTTAATTACAAGAGAGAAATTAATATAAAGGAAAGTAAATATCTTCTAATCTTTCTAATTCTAAAATAAACACGATTCCCTATCAATTTACAATTGATACAAATCTGCTAAATCATATCTTCCAACAATATACAAGACGGTTTCTTTCAATTAACTATAAAATAATATTCCCTGTAGATATTGGCGGCAGTAATGATAAGGATTCTCGGATTATCATTATCTAATGAGGATATTGGAATTCATCAGTTGTGCCATCCCTACGGCTTTCCTCAGTTCAATTCTACGTCTGTGTCTTTGTAGTTTCACCGAGATGGCTGCTGGTTTCGGCATCGAAAGCGGCGGCGTCGCGGTCGCCAGCAAGCATTATCCCGGGAAAGTCACGGCTTACGTTCTCATCACATGCATCGCCGCCGCCACGGGCGGGTTGATGTTCGGATACGACATCGGCATTTCGGGTGATGCTCGTCTTCATCAGCCTTTTTCTCTCCTCTGCCGTTCGCGTCGAAACTTCAGAGTTCATTGCGACTGAGAGTCTCTCTCGTTATTTATTCACTTAGGCAGCGTGACGTCCATGGCTCCGTTCCTGAAGAGGTTCTTCCCCGCCGTGTACCGGGAGGAGTCGTCGGACGAGTCGACGGACCGATACTGCGAGATCGACAGGTTCCCGCTGACGATGTTCATGTCGTCGCCCTACATGGCAGCGATCCTAGCCCCGCTCATTGCATCCGAGTTGCCGCAGAGGTGGTCGATGTTGCTGGGCGGCGTGATCTTCCTCTGGGGCGCTCTAATGAATGCCGCCGCTTGGGACTTCGACATGTTTAAGGTTGCGCTCTAACTCCATCCTCGAGGAGGGCAATCCCACGGAGGCACGGGAGATGCTCCGCCGCATCCGGGGGGTCTCTGACCGCGAGGTGGAGGCCGAGTTTAACGACATCCGGGAGGCGAGCAAGGCGTCCAAGGCCATGGAGTATCCGTGGCTCAACCTCGGCAGGAGGAAGTACCGGCCACACCTGATCATGTCGTTGCTCATCCCAACGTTTCAGCAGCTTACCGGGATCAACGTGGTCATGTTCTATGCGCCAGTCCTGTTCATCACCATCGGCTTCGGGAACGATGCATCGCTTATGTCCGCGCTTATAACCGGCGTCATCAACGTGGTAGCAACCCTCATCTCCGTATATGGAGCTGATGGGGACGCCGCCAGCTTTTCTTCTGGGGTGGAGGGCTGATGCTCATCTTTCAGGTATGGAAACATCTTGAGACTCATTACACTCTTTACCCTACATCTTCAACTATCCACTCCCTATTGTCTCATCCGACCGTATTTCGATCTTTGATTAAGTGTCGGTAAAACCTGTTTGAACTGCTTGTGATTCCACAGGTGGCGTTGGCGTTGGCGTCCCCGATCGGCCGGAAGTTTGGGCGTGACGGGCCAAGCGGACAACCTCCCCAGTTGGTATGCAATCGTCGTGGTGATATGCATCTGCATCTTCGTGTCTGCCTTCGCCTCCTCATGGGGGCCGCTGGGGTGGCTGGTGCCGAGCGAGATATTCCCCCTGGAGATCCGGTCGGTTGCTCAGAGCATCGTCGTGTGCGTCAACTTGTTCTTCACCTTCCTTATCGTGCAAATCTTCCCCACCATGTTCTGTCACATGAAGTTTGGCCTCTTCATCTTCTTCGCCTTCTTCGTGGCCCTCATGACCGCCTACATCTACTTCTTCCTTGCCTGAGACGAAGAACATCCCGATCGAGAAGATGTCCCAAGTCTGGGAGGAACATTGGTACTGGAAGAAGTACATGGTCGTGGATGGACCGCCGTTCGCGGAGAAAGTTTAGGCGCTTATATTTCACTAAAGTTTTTGGAAATAATTTTGACTATACTTCTTCTTTCTTGCAATTTCAAAATGTTAGGTTTGATGAGGTTCTGCATGCAGATTTTTGTCGTTGAATAAGTACGACTGGTTTAGGTTTATTGATTCTCTTCTATGCACATGGGGAATAGTAACCTTAATATTCATTGATTAGTTTTGCGATTATTGATTCCCTTCTTCTTTGTAAATTTGTTCCTTGGCTCTATTGCTGATAATTATTAAAAGTATTATAGTCGAGCTTGTGAAAATGATGTAAATAGATGTATAAATGCTTGACATCTATAAAATCTAGTGTTATTGTTAGATGAATATAGAGTGCGATCAATTAAGTACCCATTTTTCTACAAGGATCACATGGGCAGTGCGCGTACCTATATTTTTTCACAATTGAAGTATTAGATATTCTAAATTGATTGAACTAATTGAAACATTCATTATTCTTTTGTGAGTGCTCGAAGATCAAATAGTCGGAGATATAACCATATTATGAATTTACATGATTCCATTTGTCAACAAAGATGGTCCTAAATGCCTCATTAATTAATATTAATAATGTTTATATCACGTTTATAGTTTCACTAACCACGAGCCTCAATTAGGGCAAAAAATAAATAAGATTAGTTTAGAAAAATAAAGCACAATTATTTCTCCTATTGACCACATCAGCCGTGGTTAGTGAACTAGTTGGTCCTAATTATATTCAAATAATCCTTTAGGATATAATTACATACATAAACTAATAACTTTTTACTCAAAAATTGAATAATAAATTTTAGGGAACAAACCACAAAAAGCCTCCACAAAAAGCCTTAGACTATACTCATTGCAGGCGTTTATCTCAATTTTTTTCGTGACATAAAAAATCTCAAATTTATACATGTTTGATACATTTAACCTCCGTCACAATTTCATCAAAGACCTCCATTATGATTCTGATGGGTTAATGTTTTTTAGAGATAATGGTGCCACACGAGCACCAAATCATAAACAGATCAAAAAGAAAAGGGCAAAGTTAAAAGCTAAAAAGAAATAGAAGAAACAGGAACCAGAGGAGAGAGAGACAAGAAATGGTTGGGGGCTGTTTAAGAGCGGCACCGCCGTTCTAACTTCGCCGGCGAGGTGGGATTCATAAGAGGAGCCAAGAGCGCCAGAGCGCGGAGACGCCGAGTGAGGGCAGCGACATCCTTGTTTTTAAGGACCTCGGTTAGGTATTCGCTGCAGAAAGGGAGCTTCTCTCCATGTCGATGTTATTAGAGAAATCCCCAATTTTTTTCCTTATAATTACACTTCCATGATTTTGCAGGCATCTCGTACTTGTAATCATACTTCGCAAAAAATTGAAAAAATCCTGACTTTTCACATAGATTAGTAAGCTACAGGAAGTGAATTTTCCGGATTGGTTACCCTCTTTCGAAAAATTTGATTTTTCTCCCATCACCAATTAGTATTGTCATCGTGCGTTCAGAATCTTATTGCGCTAACATCGTTTATGGAATGTCACTCGCAAGTAACAAAAACTACTTGGAGATCGAGGAAGCAGGTCGTTTATCCCTCTGGCTCAACCCGATTCGACAGTACAAATTCGATTCTCTAAGATCCAATGGCGGACAATGCCCATGGATTCGAATCCATGGGAACGGGCACAGCGCAATGGTCACTAGAGACCAAATGCGATAAATTCAATTATAGAAACCAAATCCGACCATACCCGCTTACTTGTCTTAGATTATAAGTTACGTCCGTATGTATATCACGGTTCAGATGTAAGTGAAATAGACACATTGAAATTTTCAAAGTTCGAGAGAGAATTGAAAGATTTCTTTGAAATATGAATCTCTTTTTCCCCTTATGGCAATGTAAGGATCCAGCTGGTAGTCCGGTTGCGGTTTGGCCCAAAGAACAAGGATGAGAAAGTGAAGAAGTAGGAGTAGGCAATACCTTATTAATCAAAGGATCAAGCATCAAGTGCTAATGTTTAGATTCATGAATGCAAGGGCAAATTACATTTTCGTGTGTAGAGCTGAAGTTCTTCATCTACAGTGCACTCTTAAAAACAAAGGGAGGGGGGTAAAAGGGAAAAATCGCTGATCTCTATAATCAAACGATAACAACAGACAAAAGCTCAGTCTATTCCTGGATGTTGAAATTTTTCCTATGTCGACCGACATTTACACCCAATAATTTACACGGATTTACAGTCCAACAAAAAATTTGAAAGAGCAAAACCAGAAAGAAAGAAAGAAGAAAAGGAAAAAGGAAGGAAAGATACAAGTGGGGGTAAAAATTAACCTGAAGGTTTAGAACGCAACTTGTTGGCTACGTACAGCAGATGGCTAATATTCATGGAGGGGTAATGTTGCAGTAGCTTAAGGTTAGCAGTGAAATCACCAGCAAGGAGGCGTCTCCGTACAAGAATCAGCATTGCGCAGCAGATGCGAAGCAATGTCTCCTGGAATTACAATCAGATATTTTACTTTCAAGCTTTCAACACGCTAGACAGAATTTAAACTGAGAATTGTCCATTTACTGACACAGCAAACAGTACAGTCACATAAGCACTACATAATAACCATTGTGGCAGACCAGACAGTAAAGAGTTTTTGCAGAGTTGAAGTTCAACGAGAGAAGGCAACATTCGAGAAGAAATTCCTCAGATGGTTCACCGGCATATCATCATTTTAAAGATGGTTAAATCTCTAAACATCTAACATAAGTCCTTTAAAGTAGATAAATAACAGGTTTGCAGAAATAATGACTTCACGCACTGATTAGTCTTGTTTTTCTTCCTAATCCAGGCTCCTTTCATTTCTTCTTGGGGCATATGTCAGCAGATCAATGCTTGTTTTAAGTTTTATTCGAGTGGCCTAGCCAATTGACTGATTCCAGAGGCACATCCCCAATAATTCACAGGTCTCCATCATTTTAACTACAAATTTTAAACATCTTTGCTTAAATGGAAGTACATTTAGAATGGAAAGAAAAGGTCTACACATGATGACTCTAGTTGTTGCTTAGTCTCATTTTTCCTCCAATTCCAGATTATCTCGGTTCCCTTATATCTGGAGTTTTCTTTAATAAGAGTTATGCTGAATTTCCATTCATTTCCATTCCAATACTCTACTCTCCATAACCAAGTAACTCCTTAGAGTATCGTGCCATCAGATTTACATAACCATAATAGCACATCACAAAGAGCAAAATATGTACCTGAGGACCTTCAGGGTCACTTAGAAGCGTGTCCCAGATGTGTAGGATGTCCGTAAAACTAAATTCTTGGGTCAGCAGGAGAGTAATCCACCTAAACGCGTAGAACTGTGGATTGACCTGACAGTTTTCAACGTAATTTTCAGGCTTTCGAAAGACCAAGGTTTATGCAATAAGGAGATCTTATATCAACAATTAAAAGAAAAACAGAAAGCGTGATTACAAAATTCGAGAGGCAAACCGCAGTATCATCTGCATCGCGAAGTTGCTGACAATGTCATTATATTTATAAACAGAGGCACAGGCACTTCACTTAGGTATTGTGTGAGATTTAGAATTCCCCAGACACCTTGAGACACATATTGAGAACTTGTTTCTACATGTCTATTTAAAACCAATAATAATATACATGCCCCAGAAATTATCAGAGATGCTGGAAATAAAAAGAAATCCCTTGGAATAGAAGGGAGGATATAATGGATCTATAGCAAGGTACAGCTGATATGAAGTTTTCCCCAACATGACAACTTCTGAAGGTTCAATCAGGGAGATGACCAAGATCAAGAAGAAGTTAAAGACTAAGAATTGTATTGCTCCATCTCACAATAGTCCTTCAGAGCTCATGCAACTTATAAACATCTGGTGTGAAATAGTTGATATCTTATTTATCTATCTCAAAACTTATTAACAGTACTCTCACAATAGTTCATCTTATTTACAATGCCGGAGATTGAAAGTGATAGTGCCCATATCCATACTTCATCAGAGGGATCATTGATGCACAGAAATTGTACAAAACATCATATACAATAGTGGGACAATGAGATAAAAATATCCCAATGGCTCAATATTTGTTACTCAGTTTTCAGTCAATGTTCATCAATTCCCCTTTAGTCCTTTTGATGATAACCCCTAGATACGTCAGCAGAGGAGCTGCACTAACTGTCATTCCTAATCCCAAGAGGAAAAACAAAGTTGTTATTTGTTCTTGCTTTTGGCATCCAACACATGCAGAGCTTCATTTCTTCTGTATTTTTCATTCATGATGTCCATATACTGTTGCTTCTTTTTTTGCAATCCTATGCCTATATGCTCTGCAGCATCAATAGTGTCCTTCAGAAAAGAAGTGATCTCCTCTTCCTGGAAGATCTTTAAAACTGGAACTTCAGGATGGAAAGACCTCTCCACTTGAGAGAGAAATTCCATACAAGCACACTTGTAAAACTTCCCAGTCAAATAGATCTTGAGCACTATGCATTGGTTGAAGTAAACATGGTTTCAAAGAAAAGAAAAAAGACCCATTTTCATGCCAAGACCTCATGCACATGAATGAACCTATACTAGATAAAATCAATGTATGTTATTTTGAATGATTACGCAGAAGGAGGAACATGCCTTAATTATGCTCTTGAACAAGTAAATGATTTCTAGCATACAAGCTCCTTCCATCTAATACACTTAGAAAAACAAAGAGAGAAATGGGGTGGTCAAACTTTGATTATGTCTTACCTTTGTCGTGACCTCAAGATGACGCCAAAGCTCTTCATCATGTTCCTTGAGAAGCTGTGACAACCTTGTAATTGTCGAACGAATGCCCACAACACTGTTGTCCAACTGCTGACAAAAGTTGTCCCGTAAACCACTCAATAACTCAACAAAGCAAAAGAAAGTATCTGCTTCTGCAGCCGCCTGCGTAATGCAAAGATAAGAAACAATGAAGCATACAATACTATACAAGAAAGTATCATTTGTTAATACATCCATGTCACATCATTTTCCAAACTTCAAATTAACATAATCTTGGCAAACTCAAGTTGTTATCCAATTTCAAACACTAATTAGTTAGGAAAAAATCACTGTTCTCTACTGTATCCATGACAGTTACTGCTGTAAATTTGATTACCTTGTTTTTGACATCTTTCGCATTAAGTCCAAGACATAAGAAAAAGAAATCAACAAAAGTGTGCATGTGAGACAACAACACTCAGTAGCATATGAGTAGAGGCAGTGAATGGTAACCAAAAAAACTTGACACCAATGAGATGGTGAGAAAATTTGATGAGGACTGTCAGCATTTAAGAAAATAATTTCAGCAATAAATGAGCAAATCATACGTGGTGCCAATGTTGTGAGAAAAGAGCAAGCACAATGACACTGGAAAAAACAGTATTAGAAAGAAACTTGCAGAAAATCCCTTGCATCTAACCACAAACTATTGAAATCGTCAAGTAAGTTTACTACTGTAACACATTCACCACTGAAGGGTTTTCATGAGGCAATTGATCACATAAGTTGAATGAAAAGTAGACAGGATATACCAGAATCGAACAGGAAACATAAAAATGATACAAAACATCATATTTATAGATAATTCAAGACAGAGCAGAAAGGACTAAGAGTTACATACCGCATTCTCCTCATCAGGATCAGTTCTGAATACAAAGAAAAGAGGAGCCAAGATTTCGTTCATGCCTTGGACATATCTTATGCCAGGATTCAACTTAGCAAACAAAATTAATATGTTCCTCAGAGCATCCTGAGATTATGAAGACAATAAATGAGAAAAATGCATTCCTCTGATAATTCAAGCAAATTGAACAAGCATACTTGATTAGCTTTTGCATATGCCGAATCTCCGGAGAAAAAGTCCATATCCGGATGAGTTCGTTTCACATCACGGTCAATCTGTTGTACGATCTCTGCATCCTAAGAAAAGGACATATTCATACTCAATTCAAACTCTTATTAATACTTAAAGCAACATTTAGATTACAATCCAGTGAGAGAAAATCATTCGTTGAAACTCACAGCAGGCACGACAGATAGAGATAGTAGTAAAAGAAACAAGGGTATGACACAAATAGCTCCTCTGTAAAACAGGTGTTAAGCATCAAGATTGTTAGGTAGGAAAAAAAAACATCACGCCTCTAACAGAAGCAGGACCACACCAAACATCTAACAATTCAAGCTACACTAGCGCCCGATACTGAACAATTGAATCTAGACCAGAACAGGACACTTGATATATTAAAGCAGGTGATAGGAGGACACTATGTCAATTCACATACATTGCCACTTCTAACACCTCTCTCTTTATCTTTTTCACTATTTGATATATTTTTATGTACTTTATAAAGCTCTTGCCGATTACACACATTTTTATGTTTTAAAAGTAAAAATTTACTCATTCAAAGCTCAGCAAGATAGACAACATAAACTTATAACGAAAAAGTTTTCTATCCCGAAAGGCCAACTCCAGATGAGAAGTTTTCAGATTGCATGATTAAAGATACTGAAATGACTATTTAGAAACCAAGAATACGTTTTTAAAGCCTTGCGTGACTAAGGAAATCAGATTTCTAGGAATAATCACCAAATTGATTGCCGAATTACCTAAGAATAACCCACAGGGACACTCAATCTCTTTCTTCCACCCTATACATGTCAGACATCAAAGAGAAGGAAATTATTCATAGTCTCCCCACAAGGCATTTTCTTTTGTAGAATATAACTTTACTTGACCCTCATATATCTTGAGGAAGAAGCTCAAAGAAAAGTACAACCCTTCAGGTTTACAAATAGTGCGAAAGAGTTAGAAAGGACAAACTGAAGTGCATAATCAGAGACAATTCTATTGAAGCCCGTATTACAGTTTAATTTTGGATTATTCATCTGTCTTTCTCTGTTTTAGCTAATTTCTCTTCATTTCTGATTGGCTTAACTTTTTTCAACTCCTTTTCCCATGCAATGTGATTTTACTTATCCTCTGTGCATTCAATCCACTTCCAACATTAATTATCACCTAGAGACCCAATTGGCATTTCAAATAGTGCGAATGACATAATTCCTTTGCTAAAATTTAAAATCTCAAACATCTACAAGTTAACATATGATTACATAATAAATCTCTGATCCAATGACAAGTCAACCAAGGAAAACCTGCATTTCCCCCAGATGTTTATAACTCCACCTTTGATGATGCGTAGCTAGTTTCACCAATAACCTTAATGCTCGTTTAACAAGAAGCAACAGCTAAAATTTTCAAAAGGAAAAGTAATATTCTGGCGACAACATTCAAAAACTTATTTTGCAATCTCTGGTACCTGAAAGAACTGATTCCAAATACTGCTTTTTCCAAGGCACAGGGATGCTCCCCATGAGTTATTTCTGATCGCTTGAGTATGCCACGCCTTTGAAACTTTGACTCTTCGTTGTCACAACTTGTGGATTTATCCAACCTTCTCGTGATTTCTGACTAACTAACCACAAGAAGTTCATAAGTATGTAACTTAATAGCAAAAAATAAGATGCAAAAGGCAAAGTCAATAATAAGATGCAGTGAGCTTCACATTTCAGCATGTTTCATCTAAGTCAAGATCTGACAAAAACAAGTTGACAAAACTAGGCCCCAAGAATTGCCATGATACCGTAACACGTGGAAATTGGCAATTAGAAAGAAGTGTTAAAGATAACTTGTATGTAATTTACTTCTATTACAACCATATTAAGACTGAGACCCAGAAAATACCAAATCGGAAAATAATTGCATTGAATTTATGTTAGAGATTCTCTAACTCGTTCTTCCCATAGTATATTGTATATTATCAGAACCAAAGGTGAGAAATGGAGAATTTTAGCATACTTTACCAGCTAAAACGTAATCAAAACTCAGCAAGGTGAAAGTCTGGTGGGTAATTAGGAAAGAGAAGAATCAACTTTATGGAGAAATTCCCATCATATCATCAAGGGTTTATTGGCTAAAACCAACATACTTTTGGAAGTCCCCCTCTCAGAAGCGCCAAACAAACCAGAGAATTAGAACGAAAATTCAAGCCCCGCGCATTAAAGGTTGTACCTCAATGAACCACCCCATGTCTAAGTTCCCAGGATTAGTTTAACTTAATCCGCCACCTCTTGTCAACATCCAAAGTCGGTTAAACAAAATAATGACTTCCACTGGTAACAGCATATTGGAACTTCACTTCAGAGTCTACTGTTATTGTTACAGAAGGTAGCCATGATATTCCTAATCATAGAAGGGAAACTGCATCAAAAGCCACATACAGAGCATCGAGAACACTGCCTTTTACTTACAGGATTCATCAAAACCTCTGCTCTGAGGTTCTTATATTGCGACCTCTTCTTCGCAAGCTCAGACGACCAGAGCCCTCGATCCGGAGGCAAATAACCAAGCAAAAGCTGCCACAAGGTCCACAATCCACCAGTCACATATTAAACCCTGTTTAATCTACTGGAAAAGAACTGTACAGCAATAAAAAGTAAGGGACAAACAAAAACTTAAACCCTCAAAATCAGGCTAGTCGCACACTGCATTGTGGCAATTTCCACACTCAACCATTTATGAAACTCACTACAGCACTTGGCCAATAGGTCACACATCCATTTCCATTTTTACTACTTGTCAGCAACATGTGAACCACTCCAGAATATGAATTGCAAAACTGACAAAAGCAAGCACAACAATACCTTCCACACGGTGGGACGAACCCCTGCACCATCCGGTATCCCGGGCGACACAATCCTCCTCAACTCCCTCACATTCACCACCTTCTTCGATAGCTACACGTAACCAAACCAAACAAAAACCCATCCGTCAATCCCAATCCCAATCCCAATCCCTGAACATCCGAAATCCCCCGTTCAAGCATTTCCCGAATACAATCACCAATCACACCCCTAGCGCTGGGCCAAGAAAAAGCCTCACCTCGGCCAAGAGCTGAGCCTGCCTGGCGAACTCCTCCCCGGACGGACCCTCGGCATCACCGTTCTCCTCGTCATTGCCGGCCCTCGCCGCCCCCGCGGGCTCCCCCCTCGCGACGCCCCGGGTGGGGGGCGGAGGCGGAGGGGGCCGCGCTGCTGCAGCCGCCGGCGCCGGCCGCCCGTTCCCGTCGCCATCGCCGTCGCCGTCGTCGTCGGCCGAGGCGTACTTGGAGGCGTACCGGAGGAGGCGCTCGTCGTCGGGCGGCGGCGCGGAGGACCAGAGCGAGCTGTTGAGCCAGTCGGGCACCCGCTTCTTCACCATAATCTCCGATCCGCCGCCGGAGCCGAATTCGGATCGCCGGCTCTGGAATTCCCGATCGTCGTTTCGCGACGCGTCCCTTCTTCCTCCTTCTGCTCCTCCTCCTCCTCCTCCTTCCTCGTGAAAAGAGCGCGTGTCGAAGCCTGGGGAGGAGCGATAAGGTCCCGACGGCGGTCGCGAGAGGACGGTGAACGACCAATAGGGGGACGCCACGCTGTCGGACTCGGGTGGTTACCGGTCTGCTGTTTGCGTCTGGACGACAGGTGTTCCCATCTGTTATTTTGAAATTGGTTTCTATTTTTTTTTTTTTAAATATTATTATTGTTAAAAATGCGTCGTTTGACTTGAGTAATTAACTTGAGCGGTATATTGACGTTAACGACGTTAAGTACAAAAAAGGTCATACTAATTAAAGATCTCGCCGGCACAAATGGTATGATTTAGAATATACTAAACGAATGCGATCTATCTTTCTTTCCCAATTTTGTATTTACCCTGAATTATCTCTCACAATTACACTACTGTATGTAGTAAAAGATTAAATTATTAGATAAAAATGTAATTTATTATTTTACTATTCTTGTACTTCCCTTCATGTGTAGATTGGATTTTGAACAGTTAAACTCAAGATCAAAGCATGGTCTATTGTATAAATATTCTTGTAATTGGTATGAATGAGAAATAGAAAATGATTTGCTCTCCAAGCTTATCAGGTGGAATTGGCAAAACATGAATACAATTGAAGCACATAACATTGATTTTCACTGTTCATCCACGTTCGCCAAATTCATAAATGATTTTAATTATCCCATGGATGCATCGAAAGGCATGATTTGGTGGACTCATCAAATTTGGTGGATTATGATGAGCACGAAGAAAAAAACGAATGCATGCATGAAAAAGAAGCCGTAACCAAAACCGATTCGAAACCAAACTACGTTGAGATGCACGATGGAACTCTTCTTCTGTCCGATTCCTCAATGTAGGCATCTGCCCTTATGATCCATTCACTCCTTTACCGAGAGTTTTCTGTTCATCTCGAATCCTACGGACCATCGCATTTGCTCAAGTGACGATTAGCGACATAATTAAAAATGTCTAGATTCAGAGGCGCGCACCTACTCCCACGCAAGGAAGAAGATTAAAAACTCTGCAATCCTCAGGATGAAAGTCAAATGGCACAACCTGGAGTTTGCTCATTTGACTCAACCTCAAGGAATCAATTCGGGGGGTGTGGCATCCCCTTATCGTGTGCTTGCAGCTTCATCAAGCTGGAGGAAACTGCTTCTCAAGCGATCCCCAACTGAACCAGCCATTCCTTGTAACATTGCACGCTAACAGGTTTTCTATATTTTCTCAAGAACTTCCCTCCCAAGAAAGCATTTGAAAATGAAATAGCCAGTGATTGGTGCCGACAAATACAACTTTGACGGCATCAGACGGTCCGATCAAAAGACCAGGGCCAGCCCATTAATCACCTCTGCTTCAGAGTTTTCGTCCAGAATCAGGCAAAATTGCCTATTAGTTACCACCGCCATTTGTATACCATCTTTCCTCACTCATCATCATAAACAAACTTGTCCCAATCTCATCTCCAACCTTCCCCGTGAATAATGCTGCACGGCCTCTCAGCCGCACATGGGATACTGCCGTGCTGGGTGGCCAAACCAATGCCTTTACAAATTCCAAACGAGTCTTCCGTGCTTGTGCGCATTTGCTTGCTCAACATGCACATCTGCCCGGGTGCATGCTCAAAACACAAAAAGATAAGACCTGCCCTTAAAAGCATTCCCATTTCCTTGTGCTAAATTATAAAGAGAACATCCTTAGTAGAGTCAAAAATCTGTTAGGGAGCTATAAGACCAATCATCATTTTACACTATTCCAAGGGCTGAAAAATCATTAGCCCAGACATTGGCAAGCCAGGCAAACACAAGCTTCAAGTCTACAAATTGAAGACGAGAAAAACAGTGAGCCATCATATCTCCAAAATTGTAGAAGCCTACCCGGCAATTTACCGAATCGAGCCATCCTGAATAGATGAAGCCTTGCAAACGCCAGCTGATGTGGTGAACGGGATGTTCTTGAAGTGTGCTACTAGTCCTGAATCCGTGTGCAGATCTGGTTGCAGCGTCTCCCAAACCTTCTTCTTAGGGTTTAATACATCGTCAGGCGCTCCTTCAAACCCAGGGAATGTAACTGTCTCTCCAACCTTAGCAGACTCAGGCGGTTCAATTAATTCAACCTGAAAAATCAAATGTCATAGTTTGGTTTATTCATCCATTGACCATCCATATTCCAGCAAGTGACAAAAGTCTAAATTATCAGTTCACAATACTTGCTGTCGCCTTTACTAGTTAAAGAGAATCAAACCCCATTCCTTCGAGGCCTTAACAGATGACTAATTAACTGAGCAGGAAAACAAAAATGATTTCTGAAAAATGCACCTTGGTGTTCTCCTTGTTTGAAGCGCAAAGAACCATTGCCTGTGACTTGATACCACGCATTGTAGCTGGCTTCAGGTTGCACAGAACACAAACCTTCCGATTCTGCCAAAATAGATTCACCGATAAGCAAGAAGTTAGCTAAATTGCTGATATCTGTGCTGCAAAACAAGGTTGACAATATGCTGTGGAATGAACATGGTTAGAATGAGAAAAAAACCTGCATTTCCTCCAGAGGGATATGCTTGACAAGGCCACTAACTACTGTTCTATTTTGACCTTCGCCAACATCAATCTCTTCAACATACAATGAGTCAGCATCCGGATGCTTCTGAACTTTTGTTATGAGGCCCACGCGGATATCTAGTCTGGTAATGGAAATCTCTGCTTCAGCAGCAGGAGCCTTGGATTTGGCACCAGCTGAAGATTTTGCTGGTTGTGACTTTTTTCTGCTTCCATCTATCACAAAAGAAGTTTCTTTATTAACATGCAATGGATAATGTCAGACTGCTCTTCTAAATCTCACTTCAGACAGGACAGAAGCAGTACATCATTTTGAGATGTCGATTGATGAGATGATCCATCTCCACCATAACTTGGCAATAGTATTAAAAACTTGGCCAATAACAAGTTATTTGATCTTGTAAGCTGCACCTTAGCATTATATTTATATGCATGTTCTTGACATAATATGCTTCAAATTGACCTGCTTCATCTTATTATCGTTATCTTCATTTGCCAATTGCTCTCCACATGACCTTTATCTTGGGTGGGTTGATCTTGACCATCCTAGGGATTTTGGTGTAGATATGATGATGTACGTTTCCTCTCTACCAGTTCTAATTACATGTCTAAATTATATTTAATCTTCGACCAATAAAAATATATTATTACTCATGATTAGTTAGTTCTTTTGTTCATGACTCATGCAATCTTTATTCTTTTAAAGAAAATCACAATCTTAGAAGCAAATTCATGAATATTAAGTAGATTAACAAAAGTCCAAAAATTAAGGGAAAAAGGGTGCCAGTTCACATCTTGATTTCTCTTTTCTGACAAGAATTCGGGTCAAGGCGCTTTGAGGGTATAATATTGAAGATACATACATACATAATTGGCTAGTGATTTTACATTTATTATCTGCCGAGTCTGCATCTTGCATAAAACCTACTATTCATGCAATGATTTGATTATTAAAATCGAAGGGGTATCTTTTATTCATAAAAGTTGTTATCACATCCTGAATTTACATTTATCATCTGCTGAGCCTACATCTTGCAGACCTGTTCATGCAATGATTTCATGATTAAAATCCAAGAAGCAACTTATATTCATAAAGTTGCCATCACGCCCCTTTTTGAATAATGACTTATAAGTAGTACAATTCTAATGGATCCAAATATAAGTAATGATTAGTTAAACTTATAACTGTAAAAGATTACATGTGTAATCGTTAGAGAATTCATGAAATGACTTGTCCACTCCATCCAATCAGAATATACTATTCCAGTTCATATTAATGATAGGTATAATTTTTCATGGAATTTGGTCTAGAATATTAAGGTTGAAAATTGTCAAAGGTTTTGGCTTATGTCATGAGGTAATAAACTATGGAAACTATAAGAGAACAACCAATTGCAGAACTCTAAAGAATATATATTTCTGTATTGTTACATGCTTCCTTTATATGCACAAAACGTTTTATGTGATTGAAGTAGGGCATTATATTATTCTTCACTATTATTCTTCACATGGGTGAGGCAGAATTATCAATAGCAATGGTTCTTACATCCCATGTTTACATGCCATGGAAGGCATGCTACGATTACCGAATAACCAGGACATTCTTTCTTTATCTATCACATTGGAAATAAACAAAACTCAAGTGAACCTAATAAGAGAAAATGCAACTATCCTCCACCTGATACTTTAGTCTTTCGCAATTGCTCAGCCACCTTCGCAGCTTCAGCTTCTGCTCTCACAATTCTATCTGCTTGACTTCCAGCAAACTTAGTCCGATAGAATTCCACTTCTTCATCTTTCTAGACATCATAAAATTTCAAATATTAAGCTTGACTGATTATTGATACCTCCAAAAGAATGAAATACTTGGATAATTAAGACAGGTAATAATTTTTTCCATCTATTTTTATTTATCTTTATGGGTTTGTGAGCCTCAAACACGTACCAATTCCTTAAATAAAGGCTCTGGTACCCCAATCTTGTGGCCAGCAGGTATAATCTCCCAAGGTCTTTTAGCTCTCTCGATCTCCCCATTTTCATCTTGAAGTGAAACTTGTGTCTCAGGAGGCAAATTTAGCTGCTTAAATACCTGAAGCACCAGCAGACAGAATGCAGAAACATCTTCAGTCTGAGCCAATGAAACAAGATTCCTCCCACATGCAAAAAATCATCATCAAATCTATGGTTTGTCTAACTGTAGGCAAACTTAGTTACCTCAATGGAAAATGAAGGCATGAAAGGTTCGAGTAAACATGCAAGGAGATGCACCAGGCCCACAGAAGTTTTCATCACAATGAGCAAGATGGTTGGTCTTCTTTGTACAGCTTCCAGAATTGGCTTGCCTGAAAATACAATGATTCAACGAGTGCATGAGAGATCCTTTTCCAAAAAGGAAACATATAAATAGTACATTCACAAGGTATTTAGAAATTCTCCTAGCATACTTGCAGATACGCGTTTCCCTCGCTTGAAATGCTCATTGCAGTCTTGAGTCCCTGCTTTAGTTTGACCTATACACATTGCAGATTTATGCATGAGTTATAAATGGCAAATTTCCTCGCAATTTATTACATGCTGTGGTAGAGAAATGGGGAGCATGCTTTCGAGTCATAATGCACACAATTCTTGGTAACACAGAACAGATACAGGATGCTTTGTGATTTTTCAATGATTCAATCATAATCCTGCTTGGAATGAGGATATGCTATTCTCATTGGCTGCTAAATGAAAAGTAAGCATTATTTGCTCTGAATAAATCCAGTGGACATGTGGTAAACATTATGCTCCCATCATGTAGTGATGCAATCCATAGTGAAGACTACCCTAATATGTCCTGATTTTATACTATAGAACTATGCGGTCTTGTGAAGATTGACCCTGTGGAGCATTTGATATGGCATAAAGGTATGTTGTATATTTCCTCATTGGCTACGATTTGCTACCATACTGTTGTCACAAATGTTTTATCACATGCCTACTACCCAGCAAAGGTGTCATCGACTCATTTTTTAAAGATCGAGTTGTATATGGGTGCTTAAATATTTAAAGGGCCACCTCAAAATGGGTTCAAAACTCAAAGTTTAATCAGATTGGGTCTTAATGGCTTTGTAGAGAACTCATTTTCGGCCCTATTAAAAACTAAGAAGGTTAGCTTCTTTCAGGCCACTTCTTTTCCTTCATCCTCCACCAAGCAAACCACCGTGGCATCCGAACGCTGCCGTCATGTCTCCCTTGATGTCTAGTTTGGCCAGCCGTCGTCCGTTGCCCATGTTGCATCAAGCCTCAACTGTGGCGACAATCATTGTGGCACCCAAGAGTTCTGTCTTTCTTCAATCGAGTAAGACACCGATTAAAGGTGGTCATGAGGCCACAACCACGGTGACAAGTGACATCAGATCTGACGTCATGAGGGAGGGCATGGCAACTAGGTTTGGATAGTCGGCAATCAGGCCTTTGATCGGTTTAATAATACTGCCTCAATTCTCTCCTTTACCTGTGCTTCTGAATCGATTTCACTGTGCACCTCTTGTAGACTTGGCACTTCTCTCTCGCCACAACACAGAGAGAGCACCTTCAAGTTAACTATTGAGCCCAAAAGAAGAAGCATATCATTTAAAGACCCATTTTGTCCCACACCCCAATAAGAAGCCCACAATAGCCAACCATTCTTTTCTGTTGTATCAATATGGCCAAAATTATCAATTTAAGAAAAAAAACCAAAAGGAATAAGTGCACTGAAAGTCTTATAAAATTTCCAGAAAAATTGAGTCCTAAACCTTATAAATAGTACAATTAAGTCCTAAAACTTATCATGGTACAATCAAGTCCTCTTGTTAACTTCATCCAATTTAGCTAACGGAAAATGCTGACTGATTTCTTTATTATTTTCTCTCTCCTACATGGTGCTAACGTGACTGAAACAAGAAGAATATGGCTAAAACAACATTGTTTTGATCTAAATATGATTTTTAATCTAAATAATATTTAAATTAGATTTAAAAATAATTTAAATTTAAATTTTATTTATATATTTAAAAGAGAGAGAGAGAGAGAGGAAAGACGTCAAATAAGTTTGCCCACAGCCCAAACAACCCTCACCAAGGCTGGCCATCACCCACCACCACTAGCCCTTCCCAAGGGCAATGGGCGGCAGCACCTTTGACTGGCTTCCTTTTTTTCGTTTTAATTGACTTATTTTTAAACATCATCTAAATAAAATTTCTATTAAAAAATCAAATTTAGACTAAAACAACGGCATTTTAGCCATATCAGTGCCACATAGGAGAGAGAAAATAATTAAATAAAAAAGTCATGTCAACGTTTCTATAAGCCAAGTTGTACAAGAGATGACAAAAAGACTTGATTGTACCAATTTGACAAGTCTTAAGACTTAATTAGCACCGTTTGTAAGTTTAAGGTTTCAATTGCACCTTCATGACAAGTTTTAAAACTTTCAATGCACTTATCCTAAAAACCAATGTGGCCCACCTAGGTTAGATTGGGTTCGGTATGTGTTACTAGATTGCTAAGATACTATCTTTATTTTTTTATTTTTTTTTTTTTTTTTTCAGAACTAAGTCTCTATTTGCTTTGAGGAATGTGAACAATTTAGAAAACATTTTTCTAAAACTGATCGCTTATATCACTTAAAATAATTAACCAATAAAAACTATTTTCATTATTGAAAACAATTTTTGTCTAAACATTTACGTGAATTTTCATTCCTTCATTTATGAGCCACATAAGCGATTAAGGAAAATATACTCTAAATCATTCATTTTCTGCAAAACAAATAGAGCCTTAAACTACATAATATGGGTTAATTTTGGGTCAAGCCCATCTTTGACCCACCCGCTTGGTAGGTCTAGTACCCAATAAGGTGATCGATTACTTACTCTAACTAGTGATGTATTCTAAGCGATGAGGTTAGCTTGTTTAGAATACTGGCAATTAGACAAGATTGCAAAATCAAATAGCACAGTAGAAGGTTGCTGAAATATGTGCTTTGAATTTGATTATTGCATGAGACTAACTTGTGCCTTCTTTGAGGGAATCAAGAGAAATAAATTGTGCATTTCCCAAAGAATATACCTTTTCCATGGCCTCCACATATTGCTCCACCAACTTGCCAACTTTCTCAGCCAATTCTACTGTCAGGGAATGTGAATCAGCACCTTGAGCATCGGGAATAACAGAACCATATCCTAAACCTGCAGTCAAAATTAATATTTCAGAAACACCAGTTGCTAGATAAGTGACATATCAGTTGAAATTAAAGTAGGATATTCCATTTCTGAAGCAAAAGAGGGATAAGATCTAAAAACACTGCCAAAACACCAAATTAACCTGTGGGCTTTGCGACAAAGCTCAACACCCTGTTGACAAAGTTGCCCAAATTATTCAGCAACTCGCCGTTCAGTTTTGCTTGCAAATCCACCCAGGTAAACAATGTATCAGAAACCTAATTTGCAAATACAGATTAGGAATGTGAATAGAAATTCAATATAAGAGGAATATATCAAACAAGTTAAATTAATCCTACTCCCACAATATTACCTCTGGCCTATTAGTTAGCAAGTAATATCTCCATACTTCAACTGGAATATTTGTATCTTTAACATCATTGCCGAACACTCCAATCCCTTTGCTCTTAGAAAACTTTCCTGCGCAAAAAAGCAATTTATGCTCAAGCTGACCTGAGATACTTATGTGCACAGAACCATTATATATGCCAGGAAAAATTCATCTTATTTCTAATCAGATCATTACTAGCAGAATGATTGTTGGTATTTACACAAACAAGAATCGGGAAATTTACCTGCTTCATAGTTCAAGTACTCTGTGACACTAATTGTCTTCATCAGGGTCCACTTTTCCCCAGTTCCAAGAAGAGTAGATGGAAATATCACCTGAAACCAGAAAAATTTGCCTCTAAGTTTGAATAGTGTGCAACACCTGCTAAGGAAAAGGTTTCATCACAATAGCATTCCTCACTAGAACTAATCAAATCTTCCTTTTATATAGCAGCATCTTAGAATTTAGGCCTTCAAAAGAAGGATGATCTTCGACCAAAAAATGAAAAAGAAAAAGAAAAAGGATGATCTTTTTTTTTTTTTTTTTTTTGGGGGGGGTTGTCAGTACTCTTTGAATGTTGTGTATCAGCTGGTAAAACCAAGTCGGTTTTGAAACCCATATGTTGAGTTCTCACAGTTTGACGCAGCCATGAGTTTTTATTCGATATCTTCAAATTAGAGGGCAGAAAATTAATGTACATCCAAAGTGATTTTTTATGTGCCACATGACAACTTCTTTGATGTTTTAGTGAATTTGATAAAATCTCCAAGAAATAAACCGGAGAAAGGTGGAAAGAGGAATAAAAACCTAGATTCAACCTTGGGAAAATTCAGGTCTGTTCAAAGAGTTCCATTTATGAATGATATAGGGACAACAGAAATGAGTCTTGAGCAAGAAGATTCAACAAAATCTTTAAATGAAATACTATACAATGAGTCTGATTGTTTTGAAATACACCTAAATACCTTTATGTTGTTTTACCAATTATTCTTATTTCACTTTCTTAATATCACCATACATGGAGATGATTAAAGAAAAAACGGACAGTTCAGCTGCTTATCAATAAATTCCATGTTTCCTTTTCGAAGGATCTCAGGATAAGGAAGAGCTGCTAATTGTTGTATTAGAGAGCCAAAACAAACTCATGGACAACCACCACCACGATAAATAATCAAAAACATGGGTCATAACATGCTGAAATAACAAGAGAATTCACGTTGAAACCAATAATACACCTATTACCAAATGGACCTCATCTTGGATAACTAAGAGAAATATCACTTTGAGTTAATGCCATGCACACCAAAGCATAAGTTAAAAATAGAAACTCTCCAATGGACTATTCTATAGAATTGGTTGAAAATTGTTTAGACTAAAAATTTCTATCAGTCACATAACAAGGTTAACAAAAATTAGCAACCGTGATTCTCATCATCCCAGCATCACAATTAAATTTAGCAACTGCTGCATGAGTCATTCAGGAAAAACATTCCACAAGGTGATTTAGCACTCTGGTACAAAACAAGTTTTGCATTGAAGTTAACAACAGGATGCATCTAATTTCAACATCAACAGGTTTAGGTAAATCAGTAAGGAGAGTTAAGAGCATTAGCCATCAGAGAAGAGATAGGACATTTAAGATTGTTGATACAAAGAGAAAGAAGAAGGGGATCAAAGCATAATTAAGATCTTAAAGACTGTTGATGTAAAGAAAAACTAGAAAAGTCCGACACTTACGGTGTGAAATGGCACATTATCCTTGCCCATAAACTGAAACAACTCCACATTCTCAGGATTCTTCCACCACTGCTCCCATTCTGGGGTGTAACATGAAGTTATTGAGACGTACCCAATTGGTGCATCGAACCAAACATAGAACACCTTACTCATTGCATCAACAGACAAGCAAATGCACATGTCAAGATCATTTTTTAAAGGAACAAAGACTAGAAAAAAAAAAAAACCGAAAATGTGAAATCTTTAACCCTATCACGAGATTACTCATAATTTCAGCTGTAGAAGCACGAGAGTTCAAAATATTTGAATAGATAATTTCTAACCTTGTCTTTAAACTTCTCATGGGGTACAGGAACTCCCCACTTCAGATCCCTTGTGATACATCGAGGTTTAAGTCCTTCTTTTAGCCATGCATGAGTTGTCTGAATGGCATTCTGGCTCCAAGATCCAGCTTCCGACATCTCATTAATATATTCCACCAATTTATCCTTCAGCTGAGGAAGCTCGAGGAACAAGTGATTTGTATCACGGATTCTCGGAGTTGTCTGACAAACCTGTAAACAAGCACTAAGATAAATCGCACCTAACAACAGGTCAATTCGTTAAGGTCACTTAAATCATGCATGAGAAACTAGTTGCTCCAGCATCTGTTTCTTTCATCAAAGACGTAAAACAGACAGTCAGAGGAGCTAAAGAAAGAGGCTCTTATGACTATGGCTGAAAACAAGTCCTAAATTTCTACATTCTAGCTAAGCATTGATATCATCTTGACTAGTAGTAATCTGCCTCGCATTCACAATTCATTAAAGTGCACAGCAGATGGCCACGCGTGCAAGCATAGCCTATACCAAATAAACTACAAAAATTAAAACCTAGTGGAATGTGTGGTACCTTACACCTAGGATCAATTAACTCAGTTGGATTCAAAAGCTTTCCACACTTCTCACATTGATCGCCCCGCGCAGAATCATAGTTACAACCTGGGGTAGGACAAACACCCTCCACAAGCCGGTCAGCTAAGAATCTTGGGCAGTTATCACAGTAAAGCTGTCACAATGAAACGTTGTTCAATTAAAAAAATTGAGCAATTTTTACTAATGAATCGGTAAAATGAACAACTAAATAGCTTCCAAAACTTTCAAACCTGCTGCATTGTGCTCTCACTAAGCCAATTGTTATCATACAATTTCTTGAAAATAGCTTGGCAAACTTCAGTCTGCTGTGGGGTCGACGTACGCCCAAACTTATCAAAGCTTATGTCGAACCAGTCATAGACTTGCTTATGCACTGCATGGTATCTGAAGCATGACAGGAGAAAGAACTTAACTGTAAATTTTATGAGAAATCAATTTTTATGATTATATGAAACAATAATGAATGTAAACAAAATAATTTTCACGTCAACAGCGCTCCTGTAGAGACGAATGCCACAACCCACTGCATAATATTTCCAAGATAACTCAGCCGGGAAAACCATATGCACAACCAAGAACACAGAAAACCTGGAATGCCTTTAAAAGGACAGATATCATCTTTTACCAAAGAAATGTCCAATTATAAGAAGAAGAAAATTATCACGCATGCTTTTCACGCATTTCAAAGCATTTTCCATTCTTTCAATGCAACAACAATGCAAAGAAATGATGAGAAATTATAATTACTTGTCGCAAATCTCCTGAGGTGTGCACTTCTCCTCCATGGCTTTAGTCTCCGTTGCAGTCCCGTACTCATCGGTCCCACAAATATATACTGCATTGTAACCTCTAAGGCGGCAGTATCGAGCGAACACATCCGCACTCAACACACCTGTCCCGACGAAGTAGATCAATCAAATGCTCCAGAGGAGGGGAAAAAACAACAAATTAACCAAAAGAAACAGGATACAAATCACAGCTTGTAATGACAAAACAACCGCATGTGTGCTACTCTTTTCAATACTTTCGCAACATTTCATTCACATTTCATTTCGAGTGTGTTTCTTCCGCATGCCAATTGATTGACATACAAAAGAGCTTACGAATGATCTAGAGAGGAGGAGAAAGAAACAAATCGACCAAAAGAAACAGGATACAAATCACAGCTCGCAAGAACAAAACAACCGCACGCGCACTACTCTTTTCCGCTACTTTCCCAATATTCCATCCGAGCACGTTTCTTCCGCACGCCGATCGATCGACTCACCGCACGAACTCGGCCAATAATATCGAGCAAGGGAAGAGCGCCGGAAAAGAATGCAGAATACGGAGGTCAATCGCCACTATCGAGCCAAACACGATTGCTCTAACTAAGCGGAATAAAAAACCAGAAGAACGCGCTGAAGCTGCTCGATCAAATGCGCAGGAGATAAAGAAATCACGAGCAAACCGTCCGGCACGGAAAGAAAATCGAGAGGGAGAGGACACGTACATCCGATGATGTTGCCGAGGTGGGGGACGTTGTTGACGTAAGGCAGGGCGCTGGTGATCAGGACGTTCCTCTTCCCCGGGATCGGGAGCTTCGTCCCGCCGCTGCTCCCCATGCTTTCCCCACGAGAAGCGCTCGCCGGTTCCGCCGCCGGCGACTGGTGGAGACGGGAAGAAGAAGAAGAAGAAGAAGAAGAAGATTTGGGTGAAGCAGAGAGGAGGCGCAGGGTTTTTAGAACGTTGAGAAATGAGAGGACGGCTTAGGTAGGTGGAAATGGAAGCGGACGGAAGGGATTATTCTAATTGGGCTTCGGTTCTAAATGAGAGGACGGCTTAGGTAAGTCTAAATTCTGGACGAGCCCCCTTTTATAAGTAAGGTAGGTTTGCTGCATTCTTCCTTGGCGTGGGACGCACGGGTTTGAAATAGAGATCATGAGTTCGAGTCACGTTTTGGAAAAAGTCGTTATATTGATCATACTCGCATCAATTTAATCTTAAACTCTTTTGATTTAGTGCTAATTTAGTACTTTCGTCTGATTCTGACATAATATTATTTGGATGTCGACTAGTCTATACAAAATGGGATGAAGATAAGGCGATTAGAGGCTGTAATTGTAAATCAATTGAATTCTTCTTTGCATGAGGTCACTTTTTGAGAGGGGCTTGTATTTTATAGGGTTAGAAATTTATTACTAACATGTTGGGAATGATTTAATAACTAAAAATAGATTGAGTCGTCGATGGGATGGCTCGCATGAGATGGACTGAATAATTATATAATAATATTTGTAGCTGCTTTTCTCTGCTCTTTAAACTAAAGGAAAGTATACCAAGGTTAGATCCTCCCTGCTCTTCGCATTTCGTCATTATTCTTTGATCTTATTATTTAGGTTCACCTAAATGGTAAGTATTTGGATATTATAAATTTTGACCCTCATCAGAATAAACTCACGGGTAAATAGCAATCCCAATTTTTTAATAAAGAAGTTATAAATAATCTATCGAGTTGAACATCTTTCAATGTTTTACATATATGCACAAAATATCTACATATATGCACAAAATATCTATCATACCCATCTATTTTTACCTTAAGTTCTCGTTGGGCTTTTGGGGAAAGCAATTTAGCTTAAATATTTTTCTTAACTGCAATTTGTGTTTGATAAAGTATAATTTAAAAGTATCCTTCGCTGGACACGCCTTCTAGAGGCAAATCTAGCCCCGACAACCATCAGCTCAGATGGTCGATAGCGAGGACATGCGTAGAATTTTGAAAATTTGGAGAGGGCAAAATTAGAAGAATAAAAAATATATTAACATTCTGAAAATGCTAAAGCTCATATCTCTGCAAAGGCTTGGAATCTTGGAGAAATTTGGAAATAGAATATATTCCCCAAAGCCGTCCGAAATATATTTGTAAAACACCTTAGCAACTGGCCAAGAACTTTTGGAGGCCACGGCCTTTTTTAACCATTCCTAAACGCAAGCGAAATGTAATATCATACAGAAAGATTCACAAGAGTAAAAACAATGGAATTTTAGGTATCCGTTCGTTTCACGGAAAATATCATTTTAGGAAAACATTTTCCGGAAGTTATTTTCCGGAAAATGACTCTATTTTACGGTGTTCGGCCAAAATCTAAAATTTGAGTGGAAAATATTTTCCATTGTTCGTTAGCTCAAACATTTTCCTGAAAAAAATTATCAAAAATTGAATTTTAATATTTTTAATTGACCAAAATATTTATTTTATTTATTTATATATTTTTAAAAAAATAATTTTTTAGTTATTTACATTTTTAAAATGGATTTTTTAAAAATTTTTTTCCTTCCTCCTTCCTCCTCCTTCTTCCTCCTCGTTCCGCCGCCGCCTCCTTCCGGCCTAAAGATGGCCGGTTGCCCAGCGGCCAACCAAGACCCGGTGGCCACTCCGGCGAGCTCGAGGCTCGGCCGATCTCACTCGAGCTCGCCGGATCTAGCAACAGAGCTCGAGCTCGCCTGGATCCAACGAGCCGCGAGCTCCGCCGCCAGATCCGGCGAGCTCGAGGCTCGGTCAATCTCACCCGAGCTCGCCGGATCTGGTGACAGATTTCCCCGCGAGCCTCCCGGCGCCACCGCAGAGCTCCCTCTTGAGCCGGATCCTCCCGAGCGGCTTCGAGCCGCCGGGGAAGCGGAGCGCGGCGGTGGCGACGGCGCCCCGACCGGAGCAGGAGGGCAGGAGCGGCCAGGGAGGGCGGAGGCTGGTCTCAGAGAATGACATCGTCGAAGCCGACTTCGCAGCAAGGAGAGCAAGAGAGAGAGAGAATAAGAACCGAAGGAAGAGAAGAGGCGAGGCTTGGAAAATGTTTTCCTCTTTTCAAAAGAGGAAAACATTTTCCAAGCTGCAAAGAAGGAATTTTCCGGTCAACGGAAAATGTTTTCCGTTGACCGTGATTTTCCGCCCACCCGAACATCGGAAAATCCGAACATATTTTCCTGGAAGTTATTTTCCGCGAAACGAACGGAGCGTTAAACATTTTTTATTACTACAATCAAATTCCAAATCTTTATCTATAAGTCTAACAAAGTTCTAAATTTTTTTATTGACGTAATTGATTTCATTTATGAAACTATAACATTGTTATAAAATTTTTATTAATAAGTTTGTCAAGTAGAAAAAGGCAATTTGCCTATCGATGATAAGAAGCACATGGATATACTTTTCAAAGAAAAATTTGACTTAGATTCCGCCCGTTGAACATTGAATTTAATTGAATCTAACAAAATCTCATTCTCTTATAGTATTTTGGTGCACATGAGATCGACACTTGGCCCTTTCTTTCATTGACACCTACCCCACTTTCATTTCTTCTAATTCTGAAAGGAAAAATACTTTAGCATTTCGCCAAAAAATTACAAACAACCGTGTCCGAGTTACAATGAAAAATAGTCCATGGTTAGTTCAAATCTTATAAAATAGGACATATAGAATCTTTGATCATTGTAAAGTAAATTTACATAAAAGATAAAAGAACTTAGAATATTAAATCAAGTAATACACGTTAAACATTATTGTCTCATAACTCTAAAAGAATATCATTGTTTTCAAAAATTTTAATGTGAAAAAAGTAGAAAAGGAGTTTTAATAAACTTAAATTCCACAAATTTTGATATGTAAAACCCACACGAAGCATGAGCAACTACCCATGTGAATTAAGAATCCCAACACGATCCACGGTTGGGATTTGAAAAGAAAGGAATTACTACCTATTTAAAAAATATATAAAGAGAAAGCTAACTCCCGAAAATAAAAATAAAAATTACAAAAAAAGTTATAAACATGTTGCATCTTAAACTATTCAATTTTAAACTTTTTAATTGTGCTAATTAAAGTTTTAAAAATTCTCACATTTTACCAATTGAGTTCATTGAATTATTTTTGTCTAGAAATCGCTAACATTGATATCGTCACCCACGATATAACCATTGTTGACATAAATATTTTTTTCAATTATTTATTTATTCATTTTTTTCTCTTCCTTCTTTACTTCTTTTTATTGTGGCCAAAGAAGGAAAAAGAGAAGAAAATTAAGAAAAGAACAAATAAAATAAAAAAATAAAATATTATTAAAATATTATTAAAATATTCTCCACATTAGCGTTAACTATGCTACATCGAACGACTGATATCCATGTCAATAATTTCCAATCATGGCCTAATGGAACCGTGCATGAGAATTTCATCTCGCATGGCTCTTAAGTGATTAAAAAAAAAAAAATTCATCTTCTTAGAGGTTTAGAACCTTTTTAGTAATTTTTCTTGAATTGAGGTTCAAATCTAAAAGAGCATGCAAAATAACGTAGGAAAACTTTGGCGTCATTCTAGTCTCGATCACAATCAAAGTGAAAAAAGAAGAGCACATAAAGGGGACTATGGAATTTCAATATTTCAATAATTAAGTGATTAATTGAGAAAGAAGATTGATTGTAGAGAATTAGATTAATTGTCAACAAAAAACAACCCCAAAAAACATTTCTCTGTAGCGAGAAAAGAAAATAAAAGAAATGTTCATATGACAAAGACAAATATACGCCTAAGAGTGAAATGCATTTTGATTGCCAAATCTGATATATTTAGACTCGTCAAATAGGTAGGTAAATTGATTTATTTCTATACAATACAAATTTGGTAACCAATACTCAACCAGACCTATAGTGTTGATATAGGAAAACTCATACCCAAAATAAAGTAAAAGCATAAAGTGAGCAAGTGCGAAATTGAGTGAGAGCGAGATAAAGTGAAATTTATTGAATATAACCAAGCTATATGACAACTAAGCCCTCACATATGGTGATCTAATATGACAAGTACCGCATAAAAATGTGCATATAATATGAAGACAAAAATATTTTTCGCTCGTTCATTTTGTTAGTAATACAAGTAATCATTTTTTAATAAAACAAACGAAGACTTAAATTAAAAGGCCTGACACTAGATCATTTTCATTGCCTCCTAGAGAATTATTTTATGTTTTATTAGATGATAAAATAGGAGTATTAGATCTACGACTTTAAATTTTTAGATTCAACTTTAGCCCTTTTTCCATACAAAAAAAATAATGATAATAATAAGCACATGTTTGTTTTGCGGAAAATGAGTGATTTGTAAAATATTTTCTGAAAAATGATTACTTACATCGTTTAGAAAAATTAGTTAACAACAAATATTTTTATCATTCATAACAATTTATGTCTAATTATTTTTATGGGTGATAAAAACCTTTTCCATTCTTTTATTTTTATAAGCGATACAAGCGATTATTTTTGTAAGCGATATAAGCGATTATTTTTCAAAAAATATTTTTAAATCACTCATTTTTCACGAAATGAACGCGTCCTAAAAAGCCCGCTTTTTTTTTTCTCACATGCATCGCACGGGCTACAAGGCTAGCTCTATAGAGAAAGCTTGGCTCCTTGTCTTGACTCCCAAGTTTCTTGCCATGGCAACTTCGAAGATGGAAACCATCAAGATCACACCTACCCAGAAAGCCATGATGAGCTAGTCTTCTATAAAATCAATGCGAATTACTATACCTGGATTTCTTGCGAATTATGACCTTGAAAAAATCGAAAGGACTTTATAGTATATAGTTGCCGCTATGGACCGTCCCCCGAATATCCAGCTATAATTTCCGCGAAAGGTCGGTCCAGCCTCACAAAATAAGAAGCTTTTCGCCTTTCCGCGTTCATCATTTTACCAATTTTGATCAGCGGTACGTTGCATCCGGGGGTCGTGTACGAGACATCCTTGCTCCAAAGACGGTACATTGGACCTTGTCATATATGTAATGACCGACACCCCCTATAAATCGTGCTCTAAGATCAATCGAGCTAGCCATCCAATTCCCCCCCCCCCCCATCGAATTGCTTCTCGGGGACGACATGGGTCGGAGGAAGGTTCGACTGGAGCTGATCACGAACGATTCGGTCCGGAAGACGACCTTCCGGAAGCGGAAGGGCGGGCTGCTGAAGAAGGCGAGCGAGCTCAAGACGCTGTGCGGGGTCGACGCCTGCGCGATCATCTACACCGCGAACGACGCGGAGCCCCACGTCTGGCCGTCGCCGGGGGACGCGCAGCGGGTGCTGGAGCGGTTCCAGAGCCTGCCCTCGAAGAAGCAGGGGAAGCACATGCTGAACCACGAGGACTACCGCCCCAAGGACGTGTCGATGCTGGAGCTTAAACTGGAGAACGGGATCAAGAGGAACCGGGATCTCGAGATGGAACTGCTGTTGCTGGACCATCTTTCGGGTAAGAACGTCGTCGATCTGATTAAGGATGATGAGATGAAAACGTTGTATCAGTCTGTGGATGACAAGATCAGAGACCTAACCCTTCAGATGGCCAACCTCAAGGCGTCCGAGGTTGAGGAAGACGCGCATAGTACAGCTCCGGCCAACTGAAATCTCTCCTTCGAGGACGGGAATCGAAGAGCTCCAAAGGATTTGCAGTGCGAAATTCGTCGCGCCCTTAATGAATTTTCGTTTTCTTTCTATCTTATCAGGTAATAAGCCAAGGTTTCTGGGATTGAATAATGGGCACAACATTTTCAAGGAGGTCATTTTGGCTTCCTTTGGGATTGATTACAGAGGATTTGTTGGCATTTTCTCGTACAAATTATTTGCATTATGCTTTTGTATGTTGCATTTCTCTAATCATCGTTTCAACGCATCGATTAGAAGTACTTGATTTACCCGAGTAAGGTCCTTATGTCGCGATAACATTAGATTAATTTATGTGGTGTGCCCGCTTTAATTAGAGGACAATCGTAGGGATGGCAATGATTAAATTGACCGACATAGAACAGGAGCGAACTAGGTCTTTCTAGAAATTGAGAACCGGTTCTGATAGGTAGATGCTAGTCATTTTGGAACCGGTCGGCGGTAGTCACCCCTATTGTCGGCGATACTAAAGTAGAAACTGGAATATAAGGAAACAAATCTGCATATGAGGGAGTAAAAGTTGCAGCCTCAGGATTTCTCACAGGGATCCTCCCAATTTAAATTAGTGGGGTAGATTCTATGTACCGGAATTAAGAAAGGGTCACCAGAAAGCTCAATTGAAATTAATGGACTGTAATTTAGCAATTCCGTGGACTGCGAAATAACCCCAAATCCTCATATTTCGTGATCCTTGCCAAAAAAAGAAAGATTGATTGTGGAATATTGACAATAATCTTAGGGAAAATATAGCAAGCATTGCAGAAATATAAAGTGAAGTAGGATAAACATATATGTTAATTAGCCTAGTCTCCTAAAAACCCCAATTTTAAGTGCAATCCCAATTTTGTCCTTGACTTTTTTTTTTTAAAAATAAAAAATAAAAAAACCTCAAATTTAGGTACAATCCAAATCTGCTGTGAACTTTTTATTTGTAAAAAAAATAATAAAATAATAAAAACAACTTTCGGTTTAGTCGCAAATTTAGCCTGAAATTTTTTTTTTTTGCCTAAAAAAAATCACCAAGTTTAACTCTAGTCCCATTGCTCCCGTTAGTTTCTATTAAAAAGTCACTGTAAGTCATTCCTAATTTCTCTAATTTTCATGGTAAAGACAGTTTTGTTTTGGAGATAATTTTCTACATCACCTTACTAATGTAAATTTGTTACCGACGTCAAAATGCCCGGTCAAACAACTAATGTTGATTTTTGAATTGAGGGTTAATGGGGGCATATTTAAGACTAGATTGAAAGTTGGTGATTTTTTTAGACAAAAGAATTTGGCAAAATTTTGGGCAATGGTTTTTTTTTTTATATAAAAAAAAGTCCTAGGCAAATTTGGGACTCGAATTAAAGTTTGAGGTTTTTTTAGATAAAAAAATGGGGGACAAAATTGAGAGTGAACTTAAAGTTTGACATTCTATTTTTAGTTAAAAAATGTTTTGAGCAAAATTGAGACTGAGTATTTCAAGAAATTAGGCCTCTGTTAATTAAAGTTGGATATTACCCGCACATAATTGCACCGTGTCATAGGTGCGGGCTTTGCCCATCAATTTCTTTTTCTTTGTTTCTATTGATTTTCTAAAATTTGAACATTTTATATACTTAAATGAATTTCTAAAGTTGAATAATTTATGATATCAACAGAATCTTCGAAGAGCTTAATTATATCAAGACCAACAATATCTATTGACTAAATAATGAAGAATTTGTTTTTAGGAACTATAAAGCTATTCATATATATAGCTAGTCATGCTAGAACTGTTCGACAACGACCATCCCTATTGTCAGTGATGCTAATGTAGAAACTCGAATGTAAGGAGACATGTCTGCACATGAGGGAGTACAAGTTGCAACCTCGGGATTTTCTCACAGGGATCCTTCCAATTTAAATTAATGGGTAGATTCTATGTGCCGCAATTAAGAAAGGGTCATATAAAGCTCATTTGAAATTAATGGACCGTAATTAAGCAATTCCGTCGAGGGCGAAATAACCCCAAATCCTCAAATTTCATGATCCTTGCCAAAAAAAAAAGGATTGATTGTAGGAAATTGGCAATAATCTTAGGAAAAAGTAGGAAGCATTGTGCAAATCTAAAGTGAATTAAGATAAAGATATATGTTAATTGGCCTAGTCTCCTAAAGAAACCCCAACTTTAGGTTCATTTTTAATTTTGTCCTCAACTTTTTTTTTTTAAAAAAAAAAACCTCAAATTTAGGTATAGTCCAAATCTATCCTGAACTTGTTTTGTCAAAAAAAAAAACCCAACTTTAGGTTCAGTCTCAAATCTAACTCAAAAATTTTTGGTGTCTAAAAAAAAAATTCACCAACTTTAACTCTAGTCTCATTGCTTTTGTTAGCCCTCTATCCAAATTCACTCAATCGTCCTCAATTTCCCTAATTTTCATAGTAAATGCGGTTTTGTTTTGGAGATAATTTTCTGCATCACCTTGTTGATGTGAATTTGTTGCCAATGAGAAAATTCAACATTGAACAACTAATAGTGATTTTGGACAAAGAGTTAACCGGGGCATATTTAAGACTAGATTGAAAGTTGGTGATTTTTTTCTTTCAAAATTCGTCGCGCCCTTAATGAATTTTCATTTTCTTTCTATCTTATCAGGTAATAAGCCAATGTTTCTGGGATTGAATAATGAGCACAACATTTTCAAGGAGGTCATTTTGGCTTCCTTTGGGATTGATTATAGAGGATTTGTTGGCATTTTCTCATACAAATTACTTGCATTATGCTTTATATGTTACATTTCTCTAACCATCGTTTCAACACATCGATTAGAAGTTCTTGTTTTACCCGAGTAAGGTCCTTATGTCGCGATAACATTAGATTAATTTATGTGGTTTACCCGCTTTAATTAGAGGACAATCGTAGGGATGGCAGGATTAAATTGACCGACACAGAACGAGAACCAAATAGGTCTTTCAAGAAATTGAGAACCGGTTATGATAAGTAGATTCTAGTTATTTTGGAGCTGGTTGGTGGCAGTCACCCCTATTGTCGGCGATACTAAAGTAGAAATTGGAACATAAGGAAACAAATCTGCATATGAGGGAGTAAAAGTTGGAGCCTTAGGATTTCTCACAGGGATCCTCCCAATTTAATTTAGTGGGGTAGATTCTATGTACCGCAATTAAGAAAGGGTCACAGAAAGCTCAATTGAAATTAATGGACTGTAATTTAGCAATTCCGTGGACTGCGAAATAACCCCAAATCCTCATATTTTGTGATCCTTGCCAAAAAAAGAAAGATTGATTGTGGAATATTGACAATAATCTTAGGGAAAAATTAGCAAGCATTGCAGAAATATAAAGTGAAGTAAGATAAACATTTTTGTTAATTAGCCTAGTCTCCTAAAAACCCCAATTTTAAGTGCAATCCCAATTTTGTCCTCGATTTTTTTTAAATAAAAAATAAAAAACCTCAGATTTAGGTACAATCCAAATCTGATGTGAAATTTTTATTTGTAAAAATAAAAAAACAACTTTAGGTTTAGTCGCAAATTTAGCCTAAATTTTTTTTTGCCTAAAAAAAATCACCAAGTTTAACTCTAGTCCCATTGCTCCCGTTAGTCCTCTATTCGAATTCACAATAAGTCGTTCCTAATTTCCCTAATTTTCATAGTAAAGACAGTTTTGTTTGGGAGATAATTTTCCACGTCACCTTACTAATGTGAATTTGTTACCAACGTCAAAATGCCGGGTCAAACAACTAATGTTGATTTTGAATTGAGGGTTAATGGGGGCATATTTAAGACTAGATCGAAAGTTGGCGATTTTTTTTAGACAAAAAAATTTGGCAAAATTTTGTCAATGGTTTTTTTTTTTTTTTGGACTACGATTAAATGGTTTTTTTATATAAAAAAAGTCCTAGGCAAATTTGGGACTCAAATTAAAGTTTGGGGTTTTTTTAGATAAAAAATGGGGGACAAAATTGAGAGTGAACTTAAAGTTTGACATTCTATTTTTAGTTAAAAAAATGTTTTGAGCAAAATTGAGACTAAGTATTTCAAGAAATTAGGCCTCTGTTAATTAAAGTTGGATATTACCCGCACATAATTGCAAAGGAAAATTTCAATAGGACCCGGAGTGAATCTATATTTTCAAATAAGGACCCAAAGTGAATTTTGTGTTAAATAAAGACCCAAAGTGAATCCATTGTTCCAAATAAGAACTCGAAGTGAATTTTATGTCAAATAAGGACCGAAATGATCAAGTTAATCTCTATTGAGGACCTTAGCTCGCCAACAGACATTTTCCAACGATTAAAATAGGGACAATTTTGTCGAAATTTGTGATTGGAAAAAAAAGGAAAATTCTAAGTTAATTAAGTTTAGGTTTTTCATTTAGATGTTTACATTTTCTTCTTTCTTCTCCCCCGCTGCTCCTCAACCAAATCATTGCCCGGTCATCGCCGCGACTCGATTCTCGTCGCTCCTCGCCTTGCTTGACCGACAGAGAATTTGGGTCTCCGCAAACAAACAAAGAAGCGTTTGGTTTTCTTCTTGTTTTTGTATTCTTGCCTCAACCAGTGGAGAATTTGGGTCTTCGACTTTGCAGAGGATGGGTACGAGGAATCGGGGGAGACGTAGAAAACTTAGGGTTTTTTTTTTTTTTTTTTTTTTTTTTTTTTTCTGTTTTAGGATTTGTTAATTTTCCCTAGATTTTTTGGGACAAAATTGCCCAAAGTCCGATCGTCGAAATGTCACATGCTTGATAGCCGGCGAATATTTGGCGACTAGTAAGCTTAGGTCCTTATTTAGAATTAATTTAACCACTTCAAGTCCTTATTTGAGACAATGGATCCACTTTAGGTTTTTATTTGATACAAAATTTATTTTGAGTCATTATTTGAGATAATGGATCCACTCTAGGTCCTTATTTGGAATTTTCACTAATTGCACCATGTCATAGGTGCGGGCTTTGCCCATCAATTTCTTTTTCCTTATTTCTATTGATTTTCTAAAATTTGAACATTTTATATACTTAACTAAAGTTGAATAATTTATGATATCAACAAAATCTTTGAAGAGCTTCATTATATCAAGAGCAACAATTTCTATTGACTAAATAATGAAGAATTTCTTTTTAGGAACTATAAAGCTATTCATATATATAGTTAGTAATCTTTGGAACCGCTCATGGGATCGCCCTATTGTCGGTGATGCTAAAGTAGAAACTGGAATATAAGGAAACATATCTGCACATGAGGGAGTTCAAGTTGCAACCTCAGGATTTTCTCACAGGGATCCTTCCAATTTAAATTAATGGGTAGATACTATGTACCGCAATTAAGAAAGGGTCATATAAAGCTCATTTGAAATTAATGGACTGTAATTAAGCAATTCAGTCAAGGGCGAAATAACCCCAAATCCTCAAATTTCATGATCCTTGCCAAAAAAAAGAAGGTTTGATTGTAGGAAATTGACAATTATCTTAGGAAAAAGTAGGAAGCATTGTGCAAATATAAAGTGAATTAAGATGAAGATATATGTTAATTGGCCATTGGCCTAGTCTCCTAAAGAAACCCCAACTTTAGGTTCAATTTTGATTTTGTCCTCAACTATTTTTAAATTTAAAAAAAAAAACCTCAAATTTAGGTATAGTCCAAATCTATCCTAAACTTATTTTGTAATAAATAAAAAAAACACAAATTTAGGTTCAGTCTCAAATCTAACTCGAAATTTTTGGTGTCTAAAACAAATTCACCAACTTTTACTCGAGTCTCGTTGCTTTTGTTAGCCCTCTATCCAAAATTCACCGTTAGTCGTCCCCAATTTCCCTAAATTTTATAATAAAGGTGGTTTTGTTTTGGAAATAATTTTCTGCGTCACCTTGTTGATGTGAATTTGTTGCCAATGAGAAAATTCTACATTGAACAACTAATAGTGATTTTGGACAAAGAGTTAACGGGAGCATATTTAAGACTAGATTGAAAGTTGGTGATTTTTTCATTTTAAAAAAAAGAAAAAAGTTTAGAGAGATTTTTACAACAGTTTTTTTTTTTTTGGGTCATTTTTGTACTACAATAAAATGGTGTTTTTATATGAAAAAAAGTTCAGGGCAAATTTGAGACTTGAATTAAATTTTGAGTTTTTTTTTTCTTTTAAGTTGGGGACAGAATCGAGATTGAACCTAAAGTTTGATGTTATTTTTTCAGTTAAAAAAAGTTTTGGGCGAAATTGAGACTGAATATAGCTTGGAATTTTTTTAGGAAATTAGGCCGTGTTAATTAAAATTGGATAGTACTCGCACATAATTGCACCATGCCATAGGTGCGGGCTTTGCCCATCAATTTCTTTTTCCTTATTTCTGTTGATTTTCTAAAATTTGAACATTTTATAATGAATTTCTAAAGTTGAATAATTTATGATATCAATGAAATCTTGGAAGAGCTTAATTATATCAAGACTAACTATATCTATTGAGTAAGTAATGAATAATTTTCTAAGGAACCATATAACTTTTCATATATATAAATGCATAATTTTATGTCAAAGTATCGTCAAAATGTAATAGACGACAACACAAGAACCTTATAACTATTCATATGTATGAATGCATATTTGTATGCCGAAGTATAGTCGAAAGGTAATATATGACATAATTTTATGCCACATTTTAACTAAAAACATCATACTTTGATTAGTAAGAATTGTTTTTAAGTACCTCTTGATTTTTTTCTCGTAATTTGACTTTTCATTAGTTTTAAATCCAATTGAATATAAAAAGACCCTAAGACACGTTCTTTGAGTTTGTTTTAGGATTCGAAAGCTTCGATTGTTTTCAGTCAAAATTACGAAAACAAAAAAAGAAGATTTAAAAGTTTAAAATTATGGTGAAAGAATCCTTCAAAATGTTGAATGCAAACATCTTTACCTTTAAAATATTCGAAGAATTTGATATCAAATAAAATCAAACTTCTAATTCTAGAAGAACATAGCAGCTTTCAGCCATTCAATAGATCTCAATCTGAATGGATATAATTTTCTATTTTTCAATACAACAGTGGAAAGTTTGCGAGGCACACAGGGCTGAGGGCGGCGGACTCATCTCATTTTCTTCAAGATACTTGTGACTTTGCTATAAAGTCTAGAAGGAAGCATCGAAGTGGTTATTGTATGCGTGGACATAAGCATATTTTATCAACATGGAATCGAATTAAAGAATAAATCAAAGTGGGTTAGATCCAATATTGGGTGTATAGTGGCCACTTTGGGAATATTATATTATCTTGTCTTGTTTGTCCATGTTGTCTGATTCCTTGTCACCTATCAACTTTAGCTTTTCATACGAATAAAGGGGAAGATCACTCAGCTTTGCACTCTTGTGAACATTCATTTCACAAGATGGAAACCTACTATTGATAAATAGTTTGAAATGGGGTTAGCAAGACTAAAACCTCATGGATACGATAAGAAGTTGGAGGCAACAAATCCAAATCATCACACAAATATGTTATATCGACATGTGACATATAAATTGATTTAGGCCTGGGACTATATTATCGTAAGTTGATCTTTGAATATCTAAAATCATGACAAGTGTTACCTTTTTATAAAATGAAAGGAAAAAGATACCAAAAATCCTTTTTTTTTTCTTCGTGATATGAAAAACTCCAAACTTTACTAATCGTGATACATTTATCTCAAACTTTTTTTCGTAACACAAAATACCCAAAACTATAAGGCATTTTTGTCTTTTACTTTTTTTTTTCTTCCTTCTTCTTCTCTCTTCCCTTCGCCGGTTATGATGGAGGGAAGCTGGACTCAGGGGAGGGTTGTCCTCACTAGCATTAGGCGAGGGCTGTCCTCGCCAAATTCGGCCTAGGCGAAGGCCGCCCTCCCCAGTCTGGTGAGGGCTGTCCTCACCTAGGCTAGTGAGGGCAACACCCAGGCGAAGGCCGCCCTCCCCAGTCTGGCGAGGGCTGTCCTCACCTAGGCTAGTGAGGGCAACACCCAGGCAAGGGCCGCCCTCGAACTTTATAAAATGAAAGGAAAAAGCTACCAAAAACTCAAAAAAAATAAAAATTGTGACATGAAAAATCCAACGAGGGCCGCCCTCACCTAAGTCCGCCTTCCCTTCGCCATGGCTGGCGGAGGGAAGAGAGAAGAAGAAAGAAGGAAAAGAAAAAGAAGGAAAAATAGAAAAAATAAGATGAAAATGCCTTTAGTTATAGAGTTTGGAGTAGATGTGTCACGGTTAGCAAAAATTGAGATTTTTCATGTCACAAAAAAAGTTTTGAATAAATTTGTCACTTTGGACAAAGTTTGAGATTTTTAGTAGCTTTTTCCCTAAAATGAATTGGAATGAAACCTCGAAAGTTAGTAATAACATAACTTGCTCTTTTCCTCCAAGGAAAAAAAATACTACAAAAGAAAATTGATAAAATGACTCTAAAATTTTGGAGTCATGGTACTAGGCTCATTGTTACTTTGATTCAAAAGATAACTGATGGTTCCTGACTAAGGTTCTTGTCTTGAATACATCATCAACAATCATGCGAGGGATCTAACAGAGCGTCTTGCTTTCAGCTTGTCTTTCTAACCTTCTATTCCAAATGTATATGCCTGTTTAGCCCATCTGCTCATGTTCAAATCCCTTCTTATCGCCTCGGAAATCGAATTGGGATTTGATCCATAAGGCCTTCCTGGAATTCCTAACGGAGCCCGGATTCCTTGGCCTTCAAGAATGGACAGAAAAAGTCAGTAGCAGTTTACCAGACAAGTGAAAGTTTAAAATGAACGTCTAAAACTCTCAGAACCATTTCATCACAAACCTGCAGGCTATTACTTAGCCCAAAGAGAACTACAGTTTAAGAACAAAAGGGTCGGTTGAACAGGTATCGCTGGGCCTTCAATTACTTAAGGCCAAGCCACAATGACATCCAATCAACTTTAATGTGACCTTTGGTTATCAAATCACGGATCGAACCCGGCAAGTCCTGTTTTAGGTATACGATAATCACTATATCGAGCAAGCTCCGGTAGAAAAATCCAGGTTTAAGGTAAAAGAGAGCTTTCAACAAATGTAAACTTTGATTTCCTAACTCAAAAAGGTGGAAGATGAGAGAAATTTATGGATAGCAAATTTGATGAAATTCAATGCCTGTGTTCAAGATCAGGCAGTTTGCGTTCCCAATCCGACGATTAAAAATTCATCGCGACAGACCAAAGGACGCATATAGAGCTTGCAAGTTCATATATGACAACTACCAATAAGGTATGAAGTTGCTAGCCATCTATGGCAAATAATGCTGTAACTGTAACTGAAGCACCTTTTTTAATGTTGTCAGATGGTGCTTCAAAAAAGAGAAATAAGTCAATGCATTACTATTACTGTCGCATCACATCCCAGAGGCTGATTTAGAGCCCAGCTTGAGAGCACCAGCAATCTCATCTGGAGTTGCACCCTCGCTTAGGCAAGTCACCAACGGGCTCTCCCTGGGAACGATGTCATCCCTCAGGTAGCTTCCCGTTGTCCTGAGCAGCTCCTCCGACCCCCTTGACACCACCCCTTTCATTACAACACTGTTGTGGGCCCGGCGATCATCTCCTCGTGGTCAGTGTCGCCGCTCTCCCCGAGGATGACGTACATGTTCGCGACGTTCGATCTCCAGCGTACAAACAGGTACCTAAGGAGAAAAAAAATAATGCAAACCCTCCTACATGAGAAACAATGACAATCTGCTTAAGAAATTGAGGATACCGTCCATGACGACGGTTATTTGCACGAAAGAAATCCATCCTGTCATGGAGACGCTAACTTTTACTTCATTCAAAAATAAGAAAGCAATTTTCCTACAACCTGACCTCACTAACTGGAAATACTGGATTGCACTGTTGTGCCATAGATGGTCTGATAAGCCAATAACCCGTTTATGGATTTGATGAAATATGTTTCAGTTTTCAACTTCAAAATCACACCAGCCTACTGAATCAGCAAGTGTAGTCATCTGGATTATGTCACAGAACTTCTATCCTGACGAACATCTAATTTGGGTTGATTTGACCCATTCAACTATGAAGAAAAAGAAATGTACCTGAGTGCTTGTGCTCGAGATGCCAGAAGAGGAATTATCTGTATTCTGGTTAAGTTCCGGCAATACATCGGATGACAACGGAGTCCTCGCATTCTGAGTTTCTGCCTCAAATCATCCACTTTTTTTGCCTGCAAAGTACTCCACTTTCAATACCTTTTTGTCATTACTATTAGAGTCAATTAGTAACCATGTTCTAATAACTGTTCTGCACATATTTAACGACAGACTCTGCTCACCTTACTAAGGTCCTTTATAAAGTATGAGATGCAATGCGAATTGCTCGATTCTGTATCCTCCTCAATGGGACCACAAGGTTCCTCGAGTTTCTCTTCTCCTTCTGATGTATTCAACAGCTTCCAAATGGTCTTCTTTAAGCCCTCGCAACCCCAACGGTAGTCGATATGTGATGCATAATCTGGGTCAGGAATAAGTGTTCCATCTTCCTCTGTGTAGGCCCCGGGATAATACACTTCACTCCCACTGCTACAGATCAAAGCATCAAACTCATTCACTGGGATGTTCCCTGACTTCAAGAATTCCACAGTTTCTGAAACTGGCATAGCAGTCGATAGAGCAAACCCAGAGACCCTAGTGGCTTGTGGGTCCTGTCGGACAGCCTTCATAACATCTTGCACCATATGAACCATCTTCTTTTCGGGTGCCCCATCACCATCATAGCAGTCAACAGCTATAACTATTAACCTACGTCGCCGCCTTAACATTGGATACTTGCTCACCGAACTCTCAAGTGGTTTGTTTGCACCTTCACTGTCGATCGATCCAGAAGATTCTTGCTTCTTAATTTTGCTAAGAACTCTTTTCACTTGGTCCTGGAGCTCTGGGTCTCCAGAAGTGATTGCTGTATGGTCAAGAGATCCATTTAATGAAGATTTTTCTCCATCAACTGAGAGCCTAAGGGACATATCTTGCACGTCCATTAGGGAATCATTGAATGACTGTTCGGCTGGGATATCGTCCTCTGGCGTAGCAGTTTGCCATTGTGGGTGTCTCATCCGGCATGCCGCCACCCTAGTCAGGTATGTACGGACAATGCTCAGGCCATGAGAAGAGGTGAATGTTTTTCCAACCATTCTTCCTGCATTCATGCCACAAGGACTTCTCTGAGACCAGCTTGAGCAGTGCATCAGCAATAGCTTGTTGATCATGAGGGTCCACGAGCAGCCCATTATTCAGTGCCTAAATCACATAGCAAAATATAAGGATTTAGAAGAAATTTCCCAATTCAACATCTCATGCTGAACCAAAAATGAAAATCGAAAGAAAAGGGAAGATTTGTCAGACACATATCACACAGTATCGAAGTAAGCAGGTCAAACTTACTTGGTGAATGTCAACCGGTCCACCGTTTTTAGTAGCCACCATTGGAAGCCCGTGTGCTGCTGCCTACATTATTCATATAGCACATTAAGTGTTACTCAATACTTCTAGGAACCATCTTTTACAAACAAGAGGAAACCTCATAATACCTCAATCAGAGTAAGACCAAATGGCTCAACTAGAGCTGGATTGATAAAAACGCCCTGCAACAAGTGAGGTGGGATTAGTTTCCTATCATGTTAAGACTGAGGTCACGGACCTTGAGTATGGTGAAGAATAAACCTTTGTTTTTGCTGCTAGACGATAAATATCTGGAACATCAGACTGCCTGTGATGCTTGGGGAAGGCAACTTGCCCATAAAGATCGTACTTGTCCACTAGTTTCAGCACTGTTGTAAGAACGCTGGCGCTTCCAGAAGACATCCCATCTATGTCATCCCTGTTTCCCATGATCAATGTCTGCAGAAAAAGCTTGCCACTTAGTTACATCTGTATGTTCATGTCAGAGTCATACATAGCAAACATCATTCTTACAAGATTTGCAAGCTCCCTCAGAGGGCGGCACTCTCCAAAGGCTTTCACAAGAGTTGTTATGTTCTTCTTTGGGTCTGGCCTTGATAAAGCCAAGATCATTGGCTTGTGGGGATTTGTGAGAAATCTCATCACCTGACAGAAGAAAGGCTCTAGCAATCGGCAAGGATAACAAAAGGCATAAACATGATGGCAATGCAGAATCCTAGACAATCACTCCAGGAATGTAAGTTGGAGAAAGAAGGTTTGTGAACTTTTCTTTGAAGGAAGGCCAAAATGAGAACTTATTTCAAGGCATGATTTAGACCACAAAGCACGCCGGTCAACCAATTGGAGTAATTACCACAGAGCTTGCCAGTCAACCTCACAGTGGCTTTCTAGGGTGTTGCTTAAGAATGCCATCAGAGCCTTTCTTAGATAAACTTCTCATTAGAAAGAAAAAGAAAATTAAGATACTCACGTCTGACCATATTGCCGGGAGGGATTTGGGGGAAGAGCCATCAACACCACCAATAAGTGCTGCCAGTTCCCCATCAACCTCAGAGGTATCTTCCTGGACATTGACATTGCTAAAATCCATGCCAGGAGGAATAACCTGTAAAAGAAACAGTGATATGAGAAACTAAGTAAACGGGCGCACTATGAATGACTATTCAACTATTAATTTTAATCTCTTCTTTGACAAGTACATCAATTCTAATGATCCGCAGAATGATTTAGTAACCTGAAGAGTAACAAATCTTGTGTTATTTCCTTTTGAATATGATTATGAATATAAATGATGTCAATAGATGTTTAAAATATACAAACTGCTAACAAGAATAATCACGTTTGACTGAGGTATGATGAACAACATGAAAGGATAAATCCCTACCACCATCCTTGGCATGTACCGCCCATGACAGTTTACCCCACGTCTAGCACGAGCGCGCAAAACTTTCTCCAGTTTGACATCAAACCCATCATAGAGACCCCACTGCTCTTCTATTTCCTGCTTCGTGCTAGTAATGACAAGCTCAGCGGCATCAAGAGAAAGTTCCTCTCCTTCAATTCTCCTCATGATCTTGTATGTCGAGTTTATATCTTCCTTCGATTGCCGTCCCTGCTTGAGGAGCTGCTCGAGCTTGTTCCTCCCAAGTGAGTGACCCGTTAAGACCATCGGGATATTAAGAGCACCTGAGAGAAGGGCAGCACTATCTCCTGCATCTGCATAATGACCATGAATCACATATGGCCACACAGGCTGTCCCCCACCTATTTGTTCACCGAGAACTTTTGACATATTCAAAATGTGAGCTAAAGCCCCATCAACAAATTCTTGAATATATGGCCAGAGCAATTCCTTGTGGAGATACTTGTTTCGTGGACCAAATGGAATTCTTATAATGTAGGCCCCACTACTCTCTCCCAATTCATTGGTATCGGCATCTTCTGGGCCAGCAGTTAGCATTTCTGTTGGTTCGCCATAACTCCAGTCAACTTCTGGTGAGGAGATTTGACGGGTGAAAAGATCAACCCTGTATACTCCAGGCATTCTAGCAAGCGCTCGAGAAAGCTCTACCACATATTTAACCTGTGCACAGTATTAGATTAGTCAATGCACAAGAATTAATATAAATTGACATAGTCGTGCCTACCTGTCCACCGGTATCAGAGTCCCGACCAAGTTCCATTTGCTCCCCACGGACCAAACCATGCAAACTGGTCAGAACAATTAGTTGGATCAATGAGTCGAACAGCATCATTATAGCCCCAGAGTGAATGATGAATTTACAATTCATAGGAATGCAGACAGATTGCATGAGAATACACAAAGGTCGACACTGAGATCTAGAGTATCTCAGAGTTCACAAATAGGCAAAAAATTTAAACACTGGTGTACAGGATGATGTCCAAATTGTTTATTCCTCTAACTTCAAGTAGCCTAATGAACTCAAGATAAATGGCCTTGCTGTTAGATCAGCATATCTGGCGTAAGATTCAGTTATATTATTATGGTTTATCCTTCAGTTACGAAAAAGGGTAACCTACTTCAGCAGAATTTCAGAAGGGAAATGAAATGAGATACCTTCTTCATTTGGCAAGACAACATTCACGATACCTTGTAAGTTGTATTCTCAGCTAATATAACATCCGAAAAATAAATACAAGAAAATGAAAGTCACACTCTCTCACCTGCTAACATGCTGGAAATTCTATATTTATCTCCTCATAGGCACACAATTGCAAGAAGTTGACTAAACAACAGTTAAGCCGAAGAAAGACTACCTAATTAAGACAATGTAAAGCTTCTTTTCCTTTTTATCATCTGACCACACTTCCAGATTGGAAAAATTCCTCTGAAACTTCTTTCTCGGGGTCTCGCTCAGCATCAACTCTCCAACAGTGTCCCCTTTCTCTCCTTCCGATAAGTCCTCAGACATGTCTTCTGTTGCGTCCCTCCGTCCTTGTTCCCTTTCCCACCTCCGTTTTGCCAGCCTTTGCATTTCCTCCCATTCCAACTGATGACGAAGGGTCCTTAAATTTCAGTAGGAAAACTAAGAAGATACAGGGAACGCAATTGCCTCACCTTGATAAAGCTAATAGCAATATAACAATGAATGGTCTACCAGAAGATACAGAGAACAAGAGAGTGCTTATGATGTAGCCCACACATGCTTGATTGAGAGATGCAAAGCATCGCAAAAGATGCAAGAACAAATAAACAAAGAGCCGAAAGTGAAATCTTTGACATCATCTACTACTAGTATGTTTGTCAACTCAAAGCCCTCGCCATCTACAACATTCCGGGTTTATATTCTGTAATAGTTAATACATGTTGGGTTTGTCCAGTACACAACGTGTCTAATTAATAAGAATGACTCGGGAAGACAAATTGATCACATGGCTGGAAACATGTTGACACCACATGCGTCATAGTGATTACTTTTCCTGGTATATTGAACTTATGACTGGAAGCAGGACACAACTATAATTTTAGCTGTGTTTTATATAGAACTGAAAAATTGGGAAATTGGTAAGGATTACCGAATTGCTGAGTCAAAAACTCAGTTTGGTGTGACATGCTACTCAGAAACAAAACTCAATTGAACCGTAATATGTAAGATTTGTTTATGACACTAAATATTTGTCTCAAAATACCTAAGCACAAAAACAATATTATTAATGACAATGCTGGAAACATGTAGGCACCGTGTACACCACAGAGATCTGTTCTGGTCATGATATGTCGGCAATTGAATTTAAATTTATGATGCGGTTCCAACTTTAACTGCGCTTCCTGCAGAATGTGCTGAATTATTAAACAATTGGCCAATCGGCTAGTGTACCAAATGGACACTTTATAACTGATGAGCTGATGGAAAGATCTATGGCTATTCAGTAAACAAACTGGCTGCATTTTCCTCCAATTAAGTAGAAGAATATATAGGCCAAATGCCTCAGTCGATTTGTTTTAAAAGTAGGAAATTCATGCAAGTGGAAACCTCTGTTTGGCATGATGTTCCCAGTCCACAGAAAACACATGTGCCCCCCCCCCCCCCCCCAAAAAAAAAAAAAAAAAAAAAATTTCTGGTTTTCCCTCTTTTTCCCCTCTCCTTACCTTTAAGTGTCCCCCAGACCTAGAATCCTCGGATAACTGGATCATTTCTCCATAAAATCCTTGTTTTCTTTTTGTTTCTCATGCATTATAGGCACTCAATTCCAAACAATTACTTTCAACAAGAGCTCACAAAACAAAGAGACTCCCACTCATCTGAAACTTTTCCTACTCAGGAGTCTATAGAAATTCAAGCTTCACATGTAGATAGCCTGTCGCCCAAGCTAACACGCGCATGTATGCTCCTGATTGGATTTGCACGTCGATGGGTGTGTGACGTAACTATGATTTTGAAATGAGAATGGACCCAGGACAATTGATATATCTCACAATTTCCCCTACTCAATCAATCAAGCTGGACGTCAAACACGAACCCGAGGATGAAGTAACACAGCAATAACACAAAAAGGGCAAAAGCCGACCATAATAAACTAATTCACAAAAGACATTAATGAAACGTATTTCTAGCAACAATCACTAAGTAAATGCACTGTATATTTCCATCCAACCATAAAAGGACCGGAATTCAATCTCTAGACCTGTCTTCTCTTATCCCGGAAATCTTAAAACACCACGAAACAAGCCGATAACGCGCGCCAAATATATCTCTCGCAACGATCACCGAATAAATGCACCAGATATTCTCAGGAAAAAAGAACAGAAGCATGGAGAAAGCTGCCCCGGAATATCACCTGCTTCTTCTTGCGGGTGAGATGCCAGATGCGCCAGCACATGTTCTCGAGGCGGGAGCTGCGGTCGCGGGTGTTGCGGGTGGCGACGACCTTGATCCACGTCCGGTGGAGGTCGGTCTCGTCGACGCCGGTCACCACCTCCTCCACGAAGTACTTGGTCGGGTTGAAGTCCCCCCTCTCCTTCATCTTCACCTCCTTCTGCACGTTCTGCTCCGACGACCCGCCGCCGCCGCTGTCCAGTATCGCCTCCAAGTACCCGTTTATCCATTCGTTTCCCGCCATTCCAAAAAAACTATCTATATATATATATTCTTCCTTTCCTTCGAAATATATCGCTCAGCCACAATCACAATCTCACAGTCACCGTTCCATCAGACGAACAAGAAAGGTTAACGCATTGCATGCGCAGGGGGGGATATACCCACATGCAGATTCTCACAGATTCTGCAGGTTAGAGAGAGAAACAAGAATCAAGAACCATAAAGCTTCCACCTTTCTTCGCCGTTTCAGGCTGTCGCGGGCGCGCTCGGGCTTGTGGGGGCCACGACGAACATGGGTTTCTTTTTCTTTAATCACAGAACGAGTATGTCAATGGTGCTGACAAGCAACGGTGGCAGGCCACACAGAGAGAGATAGAGAGAGAAAAAGAAGAGAGAGAAGAAGCTGACATGCAGAGAACTTCTTTCCCAAGTTCCTTCCTAGATCGTTCGGGGCGCTTCGGCCGCGGATTTCGATGGGGGAAAATTGGGATTTGAACGAGAGAGAGTTTTGCTCGAGTTCGTGCAAATGGCGGAAGAGGTGTGAGAGAGAGTAAGACGGAGGATGGGGTTGTGTAGAGAGAGAAGAAGGGAGAGAGGGAGGAAGGAGGAGGAGCCACGTGGCGGGCGGCGGTGGGGTCGGGGATTGGGGGACACGTGCGCAGCGAGCGGCGAATCAGAAATGATGGGGGAGGAGCGGGAGAGAAACCTCGGTTTGGCGCACCATTTCCGATGCTGTCCGCTTCCCAATGCGACCTTCCCGCCCCCTCTCTCTCTCTCTCTCTATCTCTAGACTTCTCCTCAATTTACCCTTCACTCTCTTTCTAAACATAATTACAGTCGTTAATTACACCGCTAATTACTGGCCCCATCCATGACTAAATATTTGATAGTAGCCTCGTTAGACCGTACATCCTTCTTGGTATATCCATATAATAGGTAGGAGCATAAACGGAAACATTCTGGAGTTACAAAGATAGTTATTAAATCATTAGTGCAATCATGTTCAATGGCATTACTAACGCTTCCCGACCTCTCAAATTCCATTCATACTCGATGTTGTTCATATCGGGTCGCTCCCTAAGTGCCTTAAAAGTGTAAAGATTGATTTTTATTAAAGGAATCGGGAAGACCATACTTCAAATTACTGCATGATTAGAATGCTGAGAACCAAATTCGAAATTGCTCAGCCTAGTGATTTCGAGTGCTCCCTGACATCAACGACTTATACTCCTAAAAGAATATGTGACATCATGGGTCTATTAAAATTTCTTTGATGTGAAATGTCTATTGTGTTTCATGAAAGTACAGTTAAGATTTGTCTTTGAATGAAAGTTTAGTTTAAAATAAAAGAATGCTAAGATTGTTGGCAATCATAGCCAGAATTGTAATCTCATGGGAAAGATGCGTGTTCTTTGCGCATGAATATTTCATGTAATGGTTAATTTCTTGTCAAAGTCCATTTCCAATAGATTTTAAAGGGAAAGTTTAAGCGCATATATATATATATATATATAATGCAAATAACTTGACGGTCTCTCATTATAATTAGTGAATTTCTATTAAATGAAAAAGAGAGGTTCCAGTCCTTTATTTTATTTTTTTCCCCTAAAAGAATGAATTTTTCAATTGCAGATATTCAATTGTGTTTAAGAAAATGCAGTTATTCAATAAAGGAAAAAAACAATTGAAGTGGAACCTTACAGTGCACTTAACTCAATTACTCATCTTCCATTATGAGAAAATGAACAATACCCAATTTGTCATGACTTGTAAAAGGAATCCTTTACCGGAACAACGAGCTATTCAGGAAATACTTTAATAAATTCTTTTTTTTTTACCAATTATAACACGGATTAAATTTATTGCCTTTTTCTTATTTTTGCATTACATTTACTGGCTTTCTTATTTTTGCTATATACATATCTAATTTTGTGTGCATTTTTTAGGATATAGTAACTTGATAGATAGCAACACCTATTATTAACACCCAATTTATGAGACCGGTTGTTCCCTTCGTTTAATGTCTTCATTTGAATCGGAACGATGTAATCAAACTTCAAATTTTCCGATCACATTTTGTAATGATTTACTGAATACATTATGAAAGTATTATGATTGAGGTTTTCTTGGTATGCACTTTTACTTTGTGTCAAAAAGCTTAATTAGAATAAATAACGCACTATTATAATACACTTTCACTCCGTGAAGAGAATGATTTTAGATTTGTCCTGGCCAATTTAATCATAAACTTTTTGATGATTTGATAATGCAATTATTCTGACCAATTTTGGTCGGAAACCTTTGGTATTAATGCTAGCCATCCTACATGACATAATCGATACTAAAATTGACAAGTTTTGTAATTTTTTTTTAAAAAAAAATGTCTATATTTTCCTTTTTTTTCCTACTTTTCTTTGTTGCCTAGTGGAGATCATCGACCATCTCACCAGATTTGTGTGAGAATCACAATGCCCTTGCCAAAGTCTATGGGGGTCAAGCCTTCGCCAAATCCAGCGAGGACAGCCCTCACCCAAGCCTGCCCTCATTAGCCCTCCCCATGGCTGGTGACCATGTCAACCATTGACAAGGTCCAACAGCTAGCAAAGGGAAATAGAAAAAAGACACAAAAAGAAAGAAAAGAAAAGAAAAGGGGAAAAGGGGAAAAAAGAGACAAGTACAGAGTTTAAAAACAATTGCAAAAGTTATCAGCATTAGTAGAATGGTCAAAGTCCACGTTAACAATTATATAACTAAATTGGCATAATTGAAAAGTTAATAACTGAATTAGCCATTGTACAATACGTTTAAAACTTCTTGGACAATTATGCCAAGTGTTTGTGTAAGAAAATTTGGAACACATAGTTACAATGTGTAGAGTACCAAAAAGAACCTTTCTAGAGTTATACTTGAATTATTAAATAACAAAAGATCAAAATAAAAATTATCCCATGATTTCGTATATATTGTTCCATTCACAAATCCAGCACTCTTGAGTGAAATTTTCACATCATCTATTTGCTTCTATTTCAATATGTAACACATGGAGCAAGTGATTACTAGTGATATGCACCGTTCGATACGCCTAAATATCTCATCTTCCTCATCCAGAACTCAAGGAATATACCTCAGCATCTTCTCAGATTATTATGCCAAGAGTGACAGGAAAAAAATATTCAATGGACATACCCGAATAGAAATAAATAGCAAGAGAAAATTTTTAATTAATTTTTCATATCGTTTGATGTATAATATATATTGTGTTGAATTTGTTTGATCCTGGGCGATGCAAAAGTAAGTGGCAGAGGAAACATGATCTTGCTTTAGGGAGACCACCATCCAACCATTCTCTATCTCCTCGTCACCCTGGCCATAAATGGATGGAACCTTTTTTCACACATGTACCTTTCCGACCTACAAACAAAAGCTCCAGTTTAATGTATTATGACCTCGATGTAACCACTCCACGCGGAGGGTGAGTCAGGGGCTAAGATTAGGCCAAAAGGCGCAGCCAATGGACAACGGGTGTGATGAGATTTCATGGACTTCACATGCACACAAATTGCACCATTATGTCAACTTTTGTCGCTCCTGACACAGCCCTTTCTCTCTCTCTCTCTCTCTCTCTCTCTCATATTCACTTAGCAGAAGAGAGCCTTCTTCAACTGAATTATTGAGCAAAAAGAGCTAGCTTTTCTTTTGAGGTCCTTCGCATGGTTGCCTTCTCCTGTGCTTGTACCGAATTGGAGGTCCCTTTGCTTTAAGTTGAAGCCCCTTTAGCTATAGGAAGGAATTGACAAGAAGAGCTAGCTTTTTTCTTATGAGGTACTTCGCATGGTTGCTTTCTCTTGTTCTTGTACCAAATTGAAGGTCTCTTTGCTTCAAGTTGAAGCCCCTTTAGCTAGAAGGAAACAATGGGAAAGCATCCTTCATGTGAGGAAGCCTCTTGTGTAAGTGCGGTCCGTAAACCTATCAAAGGGTGGCTCAAATTGGATCGGATAACTTGATCCATTTAACCCATTTGTATGTAATACAAATATAAAGACTCATACTCGACCTGAGCCGGCCCATATTTCTAGAAAACTTATTTATTTAACTAAATCAAGAAAATTCATATTCAACTTACGGCAAAAGCACGAAGTGAGTGAAAGCAAGATCAAGAAATGACGAGAAAAAGTCATAGAGGTGAGTTGGCTATACATAAGTCGTGAACTCATTTAATGTTCCTATCAAACTCATTTATAATCCATTTATTGAATATAACTAACTTACATAACAACCCAACCCATCAAATATAAATTAAAAAATGGATTTATGATCCATTTCGACTAGTCTGGTGAGTAGGCATGCTCTCAATGAGGCACGAATGAGCTATTCAAGCTATAGTTACTACTAATTTGATTTAAAATCTGATGATGATCACCTTTGAACTTAAACTAGCAAACTTAATGAAACTCTTGCCTTGTCAAGACATTTGAGCTCCGATAAGTTTTGAGTTCGACGGCATGCAAATGAGCTATTCAAGCTAGAGTTGCTCGCTAATTTGATTTAAAATCCGATGATGATTTCTTTGAACTTAAACTAGCAAATTTAATGAACTTGCCTTGTCAAGATAGTTACATTTGAGCTCCGATGAGTTTTGAGTTCAACCCTGATCATACAACTTTACTTTTAGCAATCGCATCATGAGTGAGTTCGTGTTTTAATATTTTTTATAATCTATGATAGAATCTCGAGAGCCGACTATGATAATTCTAGATGACAAGATACCAACTTAGCTCCAATTAGCAAGTGCCGATTGTGATCGATAGTGTTACTCATTCACTTGGCGAAACAGCCGACCCAACTACGCATGTCCATTTCTAATTGGTGCTTTCTGGGAATACAGAGGGAAAGACAAAAAGGCTCTTGGTCCCCATGAAACGAGAAGCAATTTGTCAACATCCTCCGATAGAACATGAGAATCGAATCTCCGTTGCTTCATCAATGGTACAAGCAACGCTTTTAGGGGTGTCCAGAGGGCGACCCATTCAGGTGCATGCCACATGGGCAAATAGCCCTATAGGTGACTCATTCGTGCCGTCTCGTCATGTTCGATGTTATCAATTCATGTCCTTTCGTACTGTTGTTCTTTTCCATGACTGTACATCGGGGAAATTGGGAGATAACAGGTGAGGAGATGGCAGGACACGAAAGCAAAGCAGGTACACAAATTGCCATCAAGAAGATGAAGAATTTCATTCTGGGTGGAGATATTACCAAGAATTAGAAGTGCATGGTCCGGGCGGCATGGCATTGGGAACCCGTGATTTTTTTCAAATATTTTTCCAATTAATTTTTAAGACTTCTTTTTTTTTTAAAAACAAAGAAAGGACTATAACCAATATCAATGGCGTTTCTACCTTGGAACCGGTGTCATAGGCTGGTTTGTGGCTAGATCCAATGGTTTCTAAGGCTGCAATAAGGAACAAACCAATTGGAGCTAATTCCAAGTTCTTGAGAAAGCGGAACCGAACCGATTATTCTTGAAACCGGCTCAAACTGGAGTGACCAAGCCCATTCCTGATTTCACCCACCACCGTTGCTCACACCTAGGAAGAATAAATGGTAACTCTTTCCAGAGGAAGGAGGCTCTTACCTTTTCTTTGTCTGGCTTGTTCACGATTTCAATTCGAGGGAAATACAACTAAGATAAAAATAACGTTACGTCTCTCAAACCGATTCCCCACTACTCATTTGTTCTAAATGAAGAAAATACCTTGCTACTCTTTGCTCTTGCTTGCGATTGATTACGTGATACTTTGTTGTAGAAAATTTACAAAAGGCCACTTATGACACTTCTTTTTTTGCAATTTTTCCTATTAACTCGTTGAAAAGGGCTGAGTTCACTGACTATCCAAGTTGAAGAACCAAACATATACTTAATCTGTAGCTAGAATCTTCCTGGCTGATTCAGAGGGAATACACTAATTAACTTGCAACTAATCTAGAGATGAACGCATTTTTTATCCACGGACTTTGCCCTTGCCTTACGTTTTCAAACGTTTTCAATCTGATAAAATCTACCCTCCATCTTTCAGACATCAGAATGATAGTTTTTCTCGGTGCCCTTTTGACAAAAGCACCTTTAGCAATCACAACTGACAAGTCATACCAGGTTTCTATTCATTTCGAGCTTGATGAGTTAAATGGAAAATTTAAATACTCCCTTTTGCATCATAATTGACAATTCCATGAACTTCAGTCAATTCCTTCTGCAAAATGCTGTGCACTTGCTATGTGAAGATCTCAAATCTGCTCGTACTCAATAAGAAAAACTGGTTTTTGTTTATGGATCCTCATTCGATACACAGCATGTGCCAATATTTGCTTAAACACAGCAAGTCTAGACGACTGCTATGCTTTGTGAAGAATGTTATAGAAAACGAAATCAACTTTTTATATGGCATTCTTCTCAGTTTTTTCAAAACCGAAAAAGTAATTATTGACATTTTGTATAAACAAAATATCAAGCAATTTGCATATGCAGAAAATAATTCTTTTGCATTATCAACCAAATGTGTCCACATGCTATTTTGAACATTCTCGGCCAGTTCCTCCACACTAGCTGAGAAAGGAAAGTCAAATATGGCAAATAACAGAAAAGAAGAATATATTATGCCACTGTCATATCAAAAAAGAAAAGCTTTAGGGAGGAGTTCAACGTCAAATATGCATAACGATGCAGAATGGATGAATGAGCAGCAGCTTGGTTGCAAGAGCAGTTGATACAAAGAGTGCAATCAATCCTTATAACTGAGAGCCATATCATGGTTTCACTTGATTGTCATTTCTGAATTGAGGAGAATATCAATAATATTCAGACGTATGGAAACACCATTACTGGTAAAGCTTAATTTAAGTAACTGGATAATTATATGTTACAAAGCTAGGCCAAACCATCATTTAAGCATTTTTTTCATGCAAATCGCAAAATATGGCAAACAAAAAAAATCTACCAAGAGTAAGAAAGTTGACCAAAATTCTATTATTTCACTCCTGTTTTAGGCCCTGTTCAGAACTATTTTGTTTCAGCGGTTGAAATAATGGAGAGTATGTGTGGTTGCTAATCATAACAACTAAGACACAAGTGTTAGCAGCAAGGAAAACTAAGCTAGCCATCCATAACTCTACAAAGACATTCTTGCCTTTAAACTCAAGCAGGTAGCCCCACATCAGCCAATGCGTCTGTGCTCCCATCCACAGGAATATGCAACACAACCCTTTCCATTTGAAATTTATAGTGCTCCATGGCAGTATTAGGGGCAGCAAGCAGAAGAACCATACAAAGTACTGCGCAGTGATTACCTGTTAATAGAGATTCAATACATATTAGTAAGATGCAGTATATATGACAGTGACTAACTGTCAACGGAGAAGGTACCAAAGCCATCCACTTAGCCACTTTTCCTTTTGACAGGCAATTCACCTACTCTGGAAGTGAGAATTTTGCAGATTAACATACTAACCTTGTTAAATGCCACAAATGCTACCGTCTGCACGAAAAGGCAGAATGGCAAATCCCGAGCAAAGCGGAGAACAAGAACCAGCTGGACCATGAATTGTGGTAAAAAAGATATGAGCTTCTCCAATACAGAGAACTCACGCTCATAGTGAAGATATATGTGGTAGAAATATATAGAGAAGTTATGTCGCGGATCTGTGCGAGTTAGATGGTAAAGCAATGCCTCACGTAAAAATTCCCACTTGTATAAAAAGAAGCTAATTCCTGTAGAGAAGAAGAAAACAGCTGCAGAAATAACACCAAAAATAATCCTCTCTCTAGAGAATATGCATTTTATCGCAACCAGCACATTGAGTTCAGTTGCTGCTGTGCTGCACTCGTGTTTCTTGCTAGGGCCAGAACTCCAGATCCTAAGAACAGGCTTCTGTCCCAAGTGGAAGAAGTGATGATTAAGAACCAGGACAAGGGTTGGCGCATATATGATTGGATAGATTCTGAAATGGACTACAAGTCCGTACCAAACTGCAGCTTGCAAGAGATTGCCTAATAAACAGAAAACAGAACAGCATAAGAAATATTAGATATGACCACTACTTACACCAATATTAGTTATTATATATAAATATAGTTAAAGGTTGAAGACAAAGAGAAGGAACGAAGAGCCTCATTGACACTTGTGTAGATATAGTAAAGATCAAAAGAAGCCTACTAAACAAAAGTTCCCCTCATCAACATCTCTAAAAGAATGCAACAATTTCAATGCACCGTTTGCTATTGTGATTAATGTTGAATCCAGGTAGAGCATACGTATTCACAATTTAGTCATAAATAGAAAAGGCACTCTACAAACTAAAGTTATAAAGGAAGTCATTGTCCGAACATTTGCCCATCTACACAAACTCTTGCAGAATTACTAAGGCCACAATGCAGTTGAAATTAGGTATTCATGAAGCTCCTTAAGGGACTTCACAGAATTGATAACCACTGTCCAACAAATAAGATATCAGTGAGAGCATTGTCAAAAACTTACAAAGACTGACAAGGCGATATTTTGTAAGTTTTTCTCTCAAAAAGGGCAAAAAACAAAAGAATAACTGCCAGAACATGAAATATGTTAAATACACATGTAATGCTCTTGACAAAGGCAAAAAGTGTTCCAAGGAGAAAATATACCATTCATCAGACAGATAATGATCCATAAGATAATGGCACAGACAATTGGCTCACAGTTCCCACGAGTCCCAATAGTGAAGGTAAAGGGATTCAGAAGCCATGCCATGACACAGTACGTGCAGATATTCTTGGGTACACTGCATTTCTTTAAGATCATGTAGATGAACACTCCAACAAGTAAATCTGCAGCATTGACATAATAATAAAGTAATTTGCACAAGTGAGGAAGATGATAACATTCATTCACCCATGACCTTTGTACTTGTATGATCCAAATAAAAACTAAACTGACAACAGTCATTTATGATTTCCAGTTAAAATGACCAACATAAGAACGCGTAACTAATTGATTTAAGATAGAAGATGAAATCAACATCTAAATGAAAAAGATTGAATAAATATGTTATTAGTTTTACATGTATGTTCAATCACCATCACATACCATAGGTTAAAATACAAAATAAATCTGAACGTTCATAATATATCCTATATGCTCCGACAAAGATGATAAGCAAAAGATCTACCATAATTACAGAGATACAGAACGGTTGGTACCCATTAGTATGAGGACCCGCAGTTTGAAAAAAAAAATTCTAGAGCTATCTATAATTTATCAATATTGGGTTTCTCTACATAATGACATGCAAGAATATTACTCTCAAGATAGCCAGCTCATTCCCTATAAAAAATATGCCACTCAGCTCATCAGTAGACATTTTGTAATGAGGAGGCTTCACAAACCTCTCGGATCAAGGTAGAGAAGATGAAGCCGTTTCCTATTCCTCTTCCAAATTCTCTATAATACATATATACATAGATGTGGAAGACGAGAAATGGACCTAGAAATCTATATCAAATAATATCAACTTCTCCATCCATTGGAAAATTGCAGAACATATGTACCTGAGGCCGAGAAAAGAAACTTGCCCCACGAACGATGAAGAAACGTATTTGGCAAGAGCAGAAAGGCGAGCAAAGGTGAATATCGGTACGTGGTTCTTTCATAAGGAGATTTCCCCGATGCCATTAAATCAGCAGCATCGGAGAACACAAAGTAGTCCACGTCTGTGTACCTAACCTCCATGTGCTTATCTTGCCATTCGCCATACACAATCAAGAACACCCGCAAGAACGCCGAAAATAACAGCAAGGAGCGCATGTCTACAGTCACCATCGCCGAAACAGAAGCAGGGATAAATGTACGACTAACATATACTGCCACCACTCATAATGGTTTTGAAGTTCACTGAAGAAAACAACAATAAAAAGAACAAAAAGATCAGGTCCATGTAAACTGGATATATCGCCATACTAAAAATTACCAATAAAAAACCGAATACACAACCAAGCAGCACACTCTGTCGAACAAGAAACCGGGTCAAATGATGCCCAAAAGAACTCTAACCCCACATTCCAAGAAACAATTTTTCCAACGTTAACAATGTCTCCTAGACAATTCATCGAACATCGGAAACACATTATTAGGCAATCACCATAACCCACCACACAGACCCATACATTCAGTCCGAACGAAACACTAATCGATCAATTCAGCACGAGAGCTTGAAGAAGCTTGAAGAACCCGAACCAACTTCAAGCTCCGAATCTACGCAATATGCAAGTGCATCCGAAGTGGCTCGACTCTGGGGAAAAATCGCCTCGGTACCCAGAATTAGATCTCCCCACCTGGCAACAAGTGCGAGCAAATCCCAGTGGCCTCGATCGGCGAAGATCAGCCGCGTCCCCAGCGTCGGCTATCGGCAAGCTCCGGCGGAAGCGCTCCGGCGGGGCCGCACGGCCGCATCCGAAAAGCGACGTGGGACAATCAATGAACAGAATGCCGACGAGGAGGAGGAGGAGGAGAGTTGTCTGCAGAATACGGAGATGCGGTCGGAGAGTGAACGAGAGATTGGAAGAGGAAGAGGAAGAGGAAGAAGAAGAAGCACTGGTTGAGCTCAGCAGCAGAAGGCAGATCGTTAACTGATAAAAGATAATAATAATATAATTGAGGGACGAAATTGCAAATTGGGCCAAAGTGATTTGATTCAAATTAAAATGTTCACTTCTATTTTTATACTAATTCAAGTTCAGGACGACATATGATATTTTCATATAATTTAATGATTAAATTGAATATTTATCAAAGATTTAGATATTACATTGAACAAATTAATAGTTCAAAAATAATATTGTTTGTTGAGTTAAAATTCATGAATCATATTTGAACAAATTAAATGTTCAAGATCATATTATATATTGAATTAAAATTGAAAAAGTAGTTCCGTCATTTTTTCAAAAACACGTTAGATTTTTGGAATGACTTTGAATTTGACTTCTCATTTTTGTCTCTCCGAGATTTGGTTTTGAATGTATTATTAGTATAATCGATCGATGTTGCAATAGCTTTCTTAATTCTTCATTGCTTTATTTGCCTATCTATACTATGGATAACAAAAAAAAAAAAACATTACAAGAAATGGAGCTTTATAAAGGTTTATATTCGTGACTTGGACATACGTAACTGCCCAATTATCTCTAAAAATGATAAATAAATTTGGGGGAGATACCTTGTGCTGATCTATTCCTCCCATAATATATTCTTTTATATTAATCATATTGCTTTTTTTTTACTTAAATGCGTACCTTTTCAGCTTAGTTAATAGCAAAATTTTACGAGAAAAAATAGGTAGTAAGGAAAAATACCAACTAAGCATTCGTAATACTGATAAGTCTGAATCACTATGTACCAAGCAGGTTTTAAATAGAAAATTTAATAATTCAAACACGGGATTAACGCATTTATTTTTCAATAGTGTTTTGTTAAAATATTCTTAAACAAGTAAGTATTCTAACTATTTCTTTTATTATTAAATGAGAATTATTTTCTCTTACACCGATGTTTAGGATGTTCAAAATCGAAAAAGATTCAAAACAATTTTTTATCTTCTTAGTTTTGCTTATTCTTATTGTTAGTACTATCCACATCAAGTACAACGTAGAAAATAATAAGGTGAATATATTCAACTGATGGATTTATGAGGTGGGCTTAAGGCCCGTCCGCCCAAGTTGGGCCCAAAAAGGCCCGACCACGAGAATAGGACCCGTGGATGGGGGAAGGTATAAAAGGGAGGAGAAAGAGAGAGAAGACACCTTTTGGCACAATTCCAACGTACGTTCTCTCTCACTCTCCCTCCAAAAAGAAGAAAAACGCTTACGGCGATACCGTCTTCCTTTCAAGGCGAATTGACATTACCGGATTAGAATTTCTTCCTCAATCTTCAGCATTGGTGTTTAATCTGTGGCTAACAAGGTACGCTCGAATCCGTGGTGTGTTTTACGATCGGTGATACGTGTTATTCTCGGGCTTCGTCTTCCGCAATGATTTAGGGGTTCGATTCAATGTTGAATCTGATTTTCGGGGATCCGTTATTCCCAACATTGGTATCAGAGCCCTAGTTCACGTTTTCCCGATCAATTTGATGTTTTTTGATTGATTTTTCGCTAAAAAATTTTCGGCCGTACGGATCGGGGCGAGAAATCCCGACACCCGAGCGTTGTTCGGCCATTTTTCTGAGTTTTCGTAAGTCGAAATCGTTTTCTGAACACACAGGGAGAAAGGCAACGTTGAGACGAGTCCGGCGACATGTTGCAAGCCGCCGTACGACTCGCGGACGTAGGCACGCGCCCGGCACGTGCCGGATGATGTCTGCGTGACGTCATCCCCCGCACACGCGAGGCACATGCGGTCGGTCCACGCGAGCGGTCCGACCGGCCCGACCGGTCCGACGATCCCGCGCGCTTTTGACCGTTGATCGACCGTTGACCGTTGACTTTGACCGTTGACCCGAAAAAAAAAAAAAAAAATATTTTGTTTCTTTTTCAATCATGCCTATGTGGGTTATAAGTAATCCATTTTTAATTCTGCATTTGTTGCATGAATTTTGGAAAATTATGTATTTTCCCTTATGTAAATTATGGATTATGAGTAATCCATTTTTAGTTCTGTATTTGTTGCAGGAACTATTATGCGTTATGCAAGGATACCTACAATCCCGAGAACGAACGAGGGAAATGCAAGACTTAAGAGGCTGATGACAAAGTTAGCTGATTATCGGTGGCATGACGGTGATTTGGTATCACATGTGGTCAGGGTCTATCAGATGATACAGGAAATCATCTGGAATGGTTATCTTATGCCGGATTTTGAGAAGGTGCCGGCTTTGATGAACACTATTCCACCTAAATGGCAAGCAGTTGTTAGATCGGCTATGGGAGGTTAACGTGGTCCCGGGTTATAGAAGGCTGGTGGAAGTTTTTGTAAGAGAGTACTATAGGATTGAGTTGGCCAAAACTTCAACCTTTAGATTGAACGCCACATGACGCAGAGTGAATGCGCCTTGATGGCAACATGAAAGCTCTCTAAAAGTTTTTCCATGGTTGGCAAATGTGCCTTCAATTTTCTTAGATATTTTAACTGATAGATTAGAAGGGACATTCCCTATTTATTTCTTTGATTAATTATGTAATGTTTACTACATGATTTTTGTTGATGTAGCAACCGATATATTAGTTGTATCATGTGAAAGCATTGTTATTTTATTCGATATTAAGATTTTATTTGCTTTCTGCTATTGCAAAAGGTTCTTTTGTGGGTAATTAGCTGTGGGTAGTTAATAGAAGTTTTTGTAACTTCATAGAATTTATTTGCATAAGACAATTATATTAATAATAATTTTGAGTTAGGATTTTTGGAGGATGATTGGAAACATAGTGACATTTTGATTAGAAGCCTTACTTGAAATTATTCATTAATATGATGGGTCTATGCAAATAGGGATGCATAAATGATAGGCATTAATTATTCGTGCATGTATGTATGATGTGTTCAGAACGATGGTTCAGCAACTTAGAATGTAATTGCTGATATGAACGGCAACAATTGTAAAATATTGAATATGAAGATTCAATATGTGCTGAAAAAGCAAGAAGCACTAGAAGCTCTTGACCATGTTATAGAAGATCTTGAGGATGTTGTGCGCCACCTTGAGCTGGTAAAGGACCGCCTAACGGTATTTGAGCCGAAAATAGACATTTGCTATGCTGGTTCTAGCTCATAAAGGGCTTTGTGCTCTAAGCGCAAGCGTATTGATTTGTTCAATATGTGGGAATGCAAATGATCAAGTCATTATTGCAAGAAATCAAGAGTTAACCAACACAAGAAAGGAATACGTCCTCAAGTGAAGAAAATGTCAAGGGTAAAATGTTACAATTGTGACAAGAGAGGTCACCATGCTCGCGACTGTCGTGAGCCAAAGAAGGTATACACCTCCTGTACATTTGAGAACTTTGCTTATGTGTCAAGTTCTGCATTATAGGCTGAATCAAATCCTTTGTGAAATGTAGATTCATGAGCGACAAATCATGTAGCAAAGGATAGAGGATCCTTTGTGAAATTCCGACGATACCAACTGGAACTAAGTGGATCTATATTGGAAATAACTCCAGAGCTGAAGTTAAAGGGATTGGCATCTGCCAATTGAACATGCATGGTGGACGCATCTTGATGTTCTATATGCTCCAGAGATTCGTCGAAATTTTGTGTCTGTTTTTGATGTTGGTTAAGCTTGGTTTTGGTATGAACTTCCATAATAAATATGTAGATTTGTATTTGGATACAAACTACTATGGTTGTAGTCACTTTCTGGATGGTTTTATTGTACTAAATGTTGACTGTGGTGATGTCAATATGTTATTCCATTGTTTTACGTCTTCTACCTTATATGATAATGATGTGAATATGGTGGCATGCTAGACTTGGTCATATGGGCCAACAACATATGAATAGACTAGCCAAAGAGGGCTTGTTAAAAGTCGATTTGTCCATATGTGAGCATTGCCTAGTAGGGAAAATGACAAGGAAACCATTTAGAAAAGGTAAAAGAGCTGAATTTCATCTGCATTTAATCCATTTGGACGTTTGTGGTTCAATGAATGTGAGAGGAAGGCAAGGGGCTGTTTATTTCATCACTTTTTATAGACGATTATACTCGAGTCGGATATGTCTATTTGATTTCTCATGAATCTGAAGCATCAGTTGTTTCAGAAGGTTTATGAACTTGGTAGAAAATCAATTAGACAAGAAAATAAAGGTATTTAGATCCGATCGAGGTTGAGAATATTTATCTGATAAGTTCAGAAAATTATGTGATGAAAAATGAATAGAAAGATAGTTGTCTATTCCATGTACTCCTCAACAAAATGGTGTTGCAGAGAGAATAAACAGAACCCTACTGGAATGGTTAGGTCCAAGATGGCGTATGCTAACTTACCTATCACTTTTTGGAGTGATGCGTTGTTAACTGCTGCCAATATACTTAACCGGATGCCTTCCAAATCAATTATTTCCACTTCATATGAGTTATAGACAGTTTGAAAACCGGACTTAAGTTTTCTTAAGCCATGGGGTTGTGCTGCCTATACTCATGAGTCATCTCACAAGTTTGGGAAATTAAGTCCCGAAGGAAAGAATAGTATTTTAATGAGATACCCCGAACACTCAAAAGGGTATATGTTCATAGGTGAGCAGGAAAGTGGGAGTATAACTGAATTTGAATAACAGGATGTCACATTCTTAGTGGATGAATTTCCTAAGAGGGGCGAAATAAGGGAAAATAACTCCATATTTGAAACCTTGGATTAAGATAATGATGTCAGTGGAGTTTTGTCCAAGTGGGAGTAATATGAGATGTAATGAATTGAATTCAACTCATTCTCAATTGCAACCACCTGATGTGACGACATCATCATTACCTAATCCAAGTGGGAGCATGATGGGGAATAATGTGCTAAGTGTACAATCTCCCATACGGTGAACAAGTCGTCAAAGTATTCCCCGTCGATGTTTTGACATTGAAAGGGAAACTTTTATGGTTGCTCCACAAGATGAGAATGAGCTAAGAAATATTAATAAGGCTCTAAATTGTCCTAACAGGGAAAAATGGATTCATGCAATGAAAGAGGAAATTAAGTCAATGAAATCAAACCAAAGTCTGGGAGCTGGTTGATCTTCCAAAAGGACAAAAAGCTATTGGGAACAAGTGGGTTCTCAAAATAAAGCGAAAGGCTAATGGCTCGATAGAAAGGCATAAGGCTCGCCTTGTGGCGAATGGGTATAATCAACAGGAAGAAATTGATTATGAAGATACATTTTCTCCTATAGTGAGATTTACCTTGATTCGCATTATTCTGGCAATAGTGACTAGTATGGATCTTGAGTTACATCAAATGGATGTAAAGACTGTTTTCCTCAATGGAGAATTAGAGGAAGGAACATATATGGAACAACCTGCTGGTTTCATAGTGAAAGGCCAAGAAGAAAAGGTATGTCGACTTTGAAGGTCGATGTATGGCCTTAAGCAGTCGTCAAGACAATGATATATACGTTTTCATAATGCCATAATGGCATATGACTTTACAAGGATAGATGAGGATCATTGTGTATATATCAAAAGATCCAATGATCAATTTGTGATCATATCATTATATGTTGATGATATACTAATTGTCGGAAGTAATATTGAGTTTATAAATACTGTGAAGAATTAGTTATCTTCTAACTTTGAGATGAAAGACATGGGTGATGTTGCATACATTCTTGGATTTAAGATTTCAAGATTATAAACCCATAGATACTCCTATTGCAAAAAGGTGAAGGATTGAGCCATAGACTGTGTCCAAGGATTCCATAAAAGAAGGAACAAATGAAACATGTTCCTTATGCTAGTGCTGTTGGAAGCTTGATGTACATTATGATGTGTACAAGACCTGACATATGTTTATCAGTTGGAATGGTGAGCAGATATCAATCCAATCCAAGTCAAGCACATTGGAAAGGCGTTAAGAGAATACTAAGGTATCTAAAGGGGACTGCTGATTATACGTTGAGTTATTAAGGAAAGGATCTGCAACTCAAAGGCTATTGTGATATTGATTGGGGAGGAGATTTAGATGAAAGAAAATCTATCTCTGGGTTTGTTTTCTTACCGAATAATTGCACCATATGTTGGAGCAGTAAGAAATAAAAGTGTATAGCCTTGTCCACGATATAAGTTGAGTTCGTGGCATTATTAGCAGTAGTGTAAGAAAGTGTTTGGCTTAAGAGATTTTTTGGATCATTTAGGTGTTATTGGAAGTGCTGCAGATTAATTATTGGTTAACTGTGATAGCCAAACAGCAAAAGCGTATAACCAAAGATCCAAAATATAATGGCAAGACCAAACATATAGATACCAAGTATAATCTTGTCAAGGATATGGTTGTACGAAAAGATGTGAACTTAGAGTACGTACTACATATAGAATGGTAGCAGATCATATGACAAAGCCAATACTAGAAATATGTTTTGTGGCCATATGAAATCTCTAGGATTGCGTAGAGACTGATGTATTGAATATTGTATTTTTCCCTAAGTGTTCACATTTGATAAATTTTTGTTTTCATCATTAATGCCTATAAATCTTTGTTTGATCTTTATGCATCTTAATGCTTAGTGCATTACTTTAAGTTGAGAAGTATGTCGGACAGATATAAGATTAGCCCACTCACACGGGTAATCGTATTTATTTACTATGTGATAAATAGAGATGGGACTGTTTTTAAGCTAATTATCTAGGTGATAATCGAGAGCTCAAGCTTAAAACACGTATGTCGCCTTAACTAGGTGTTAAGATGAGGATATAATTCTTACTATGTCCGAAAATAAAATATCCCACATATTTTACTTTATCTGTCTAAGATGCCAGATGTGAGTTCTGATGAATTTTGTGAATGAGTAGATACGTGAACTCAAGTTAGACATTGGGTATGTCTGAACTATCATCTGTACGGTATAAAAGGTGTAGACATACGCTCAATGGGAAAGGAGTTAATACCGTAATACTTATTTTATACTACGTATGCATGAGACGACCAATAAGAGTGGCAAAAGTTTGATCTCAACTTTTATGTCGTGTGAGACTCTTGAGGAAGAGAGTTCCTCAATTTCTTAGTCCCTTCATGACTCTTACTTATTCTCAAGATTTCTATTTAGTGTTTGCTATCTTAGGATGTTGCCAATGGTCATGAGTGATTCGATCTAATGGGGCATTTCTAGAAAAGTAAGCTGGACTGAAATTGAGAGTTTGAAGGAAAGAAGAAGATCGATTTTGGAGAATCACATTGTAGTTTTGTATTCACCGGTTAACCAATTATGCTTGTCTTTGTGATAATCATAATTGTGAATATAATTATATATATATATCATTGTTTAAAAGAGATCAAGAGAGATATAAATGTGATCGATCAATCTAGGGTACTGCATACTAAATCTACTCGGAGTGTGATGCCCATTATGAGCTACTATATATTCCTAACAGATGTATGGCAACGAGCTCTTAAAGTATACTGGTCGCACGGATTATTCACCAGTATGAATGTTGAAGAGAGGAAAAGAGGATTCTGTTCGGCCCACCATGTTAAGTGAGAGTCTATGATGGATTTTTCTATGATGGGGATGAGTAGGGCTTGTCCGCCCATGTTAGTTTTAGACCACCATGTGCGAGTGGAAGATGATGGATTTATGAGGTGGGCTTAAGGCCTGTCCGCCCAAGTTGGGCCCAAAAAGGCCCGGCCCACGAGAATAGGGCTCGTGGATGGGGGAAGGTATAAGAGAGAGAAGAGAGAGAGAGAAGACACATTTTGGCACAATTCCAACGTACGTTCTCTCCCACTCTCCCTCCAAAAAGAAGAAAAACGCTTACGACGATACTGTCTTCCTTTCAAGGCGAATTGATATAACCGGATTAGAATTTCTTCATCGATCTTCAGCATTGGTGTTTAATCTGTGACTAACAAGTACGCTCGAATCCGTGGTGTGTTTTACAATCGGTGATACGTGTTATTCTCGGGCTTCATCTTCCGCAATGATTTAGGGGTTCGATTCAGTGTCGAATCCGGTTTTCGGAGATCCGTTATTTCCAACATCAACTTAGTAGCATGCATATGTACAATATTGATAAGAAAAAATATGCCTACTCTCGTTTTTATATATGATGTCGTAAGAAGATGGTTTAGTAGTTTGTTTCCAGAAAAAGTGGTACTATAAAATAAATTGAGTTTTTATTTAAGCAAGAGAACTTAACCAAATAATACAACCAATCGAGACGTATATCTTATTCACTTTTGATCAAGCCATGATAAATAAGTTGCCATTCAAGACTCATTCAATTGACTCAGCAAATTTTTTGAACTTGAATACCAAATACTCGACGTATATACATCTAAGAATTATTTACTATTGTAATATAATATCCTATAATTAGATGCCGATAAGGAACGCTAATTCAAAATATCTCTCCGCACCGAAGCGCAGGCATAATTTCAGTTAAAACCTGTAAGTAGTTGGGATATTGCGCCAATGCATTATGCAAGATCATTTTTGCATTGTCCAATCCATTCTCTATTTGCGACTATGGGCCTGTTTGTTAAAATTTATTTTCATTCCCGGAACAACTTTTTTGGTTGTTTTGTTCCGGGGAACGAAAAAAGAGTAGAAAGTTATTTGGTAAAATTTTTGTTCCCGGGTTCCCAAGAATAAATTTGGAACGAATAATTTCTAGAATTAATTTTCTTTCTCTTCTTTTTTTTTTTTTCTCTCTTTTCTTCTTCTTCTTCTTCCATTTGGTCGATCACCGGCCTTGGCTATGGCCAGCGCCAACGATTGGCCAGATGAGGGCCGACGACCTCGCCAGCCCCGGAGACACCGAGCCACGGCAAGGCTCGTCAGCTCAGCCGGTCACCGGCCACCCCAAAGAGAAAAAGAAAAAGGAAAAAAAAAAAATAAGAAAAAAATTAAAAAATAAAAAAAATCTAAGAATTTTATCAAACGTATTTCTATCTCAGGAATATAAATTTTGAGAAGTTACCAAATGCGTTCTTTTGTTAAAAAGCCGTTCCCGATAACATAAACATAAAAAATCATTTCACAGCAAAAATTGTTCCTTGAAACAGAACATGCGCCAAAATAATCCCACTTTCCTCGTCTTCTAAAATCTAAACCTCATTTGCAATGGCATCGTGTCATACCAATTTCAAGAATGAATTCCCAGAGCCCTTTCGAGCTTCTAAATAGCACATTGGGTGAAATTTTCTGTCTGGTAATTCAGCACTCTGAAAATTTACGTAATGACAATAATGTTGGAACAGAGCAGCACCATGCAGCATTCAATAGTACAGCGAGAAAATAAACAGATGAACAAACAGCTTCTTTTTCTTTTCTTTTAGTACAAGGCATGGAAAGATGGAACAAGAATACAGATATTATGCCAGGGAATATAGTCTGCAAACCATTAGTCACTGGGATAATACTTGGTGAATCATACAACCTATCCCTGACGGTTAGACTTGTAAAAAACTATTGCTTAGACAATGATTCATGATATTAGAACGCAACTTGATAGCATATATAACCCTAGTGACATCCACGGCTTGGTTATAACCTCTAGCTCTTACTCGACCGGAATTCGAAGTCCTTTTCTTTAAGTATCTTCTCAATATCATCCATGAAGCTTGACAAGTTCATCCTTTGCTGTGGATCTAAGGAGTTGGCTGCTTCCTAAATCATTTAATATCCAGAATTAGAAGCATGCAATTGTCAAAAAGAATGGCATATGTTATATAAACTGAAAAGGAGCAGAATGATATTATCTAACTACCGCAAAAAATTGTTGAAAGCCCTGCAGAAGTTAAAATAGAAAAGCAATAACCCATGCAATCAACCTCTGACGAAGACGCAATGGAAACCACAAATTCACATTAGTGATCTATGACGATATTCATAGGGGAAGGAAGAAATAATTTTGCCATCTACCATCTAATATTTTTTTCGAATAGGATTTCTACGTACTCATAAGTCAATTTTCACAGCCAGAGGGGCACAAGAACCGACATGCTGATAGCAGGATGATTTACACCTGCATCAAGACTTCATGGAAGGAGGGTCAGGGGTGGGGGAGGTAGACTGAGAGCATAACAATACTAACCTCGACCTTTGAAGATAACTTGAATATATATTTCTAGCATGACGATCTGAACTCTGCAATGATTTGAGCTGCAGTGCAATGTTCAGCATTGGCCAACCTTGAGGCACCTTTATTAATGCATCAATCCCACCCGCCATATGAGCTATAATTGTTTCATCTCTATCAACGTACTCCAAAAAGTGCCTGCATTAGTAAACAGAAAACAAGTATACATGAGTAAAAGCTTCTCAGTTAAACTAATCATGATTCAAATGAGGACAAAAATCCATTTATTCAGTGAACTTTAAAGGTCAGTTTAAGTCCGACCTTGATCTAGCTGCAGTCTTGACTGCTAATCGCCTCAAGGTTGACATAATAAGCCTTTCCTGCACTTTCCTCACGAACCACTCCAATGGTGTCTGATGTATTGTCAATTCTGAAAATGACTGCCTGGACATTACCAATCAAGAAAACAATGAAATTCACATTTGTCAGTTCACTGACTTCCCATTCCTCCAGAATTAACTTAATTACTACCGTGCATAGAGAAGTAAATAGTAATGGCAATCAAGAAACTATATGAGTAAATTGGAACTTCTAAATCTAGGCCATTCCCATAAGTAATAACCACTCAAAACAAATGTCTCAAGTGAGGTTCAAATTTCAGTTACAGAGATCTGAAAGTCTTCAAATGGCGTTACTTGAAGGTAACTAACAATCAATTAAATGAAAAGCAGATACAGCCTAACTTCAGCCACCAAAAATGAAAACAAAACAAAGCACAGACGGACCTGAAATCCTTTGCCGCATCAACAATATCATCGATATGCACGTCATTGGGAAAAATCTACAGAATGCAAGGCTGTTATGTTAGAAAGGGATGAAGGATTCATATGAAGTGAAAAAGAATAATGTAACAGTTTCTGAGTTAAGGATGTGCAGCCATGTCAATCTTGAAATTTGGCAACATTAAGGAGAAATTTCCATTCAATTTAGCAGCTTTTCAAAGAGACGTGTAATGTAAAAGCACGAAATTCAATCTCCACTTGCACACGAAAATGCGGTTGGTAATTACACAATAAGCATTCGCTGTGAAATTATTGTTGTAAGTGCTGGGCAGTCAAATGACAAGGATGAGAGGTGTTTTAGTCCTTGCATCTTTCAAAAGTTACACTTATAATGTAAAGATCCCCAAGCAATATCTCAAACAAAAATGATGGTAATTACTGTTCAAACCTCTATCTTCCTCTCTCAATAGGAGGAATTGTGATTGCACATGCATAATTCATACCTCAACATTCTTAAGCTCCAGACACCCGTCCACGAGTTCAATCAGCAACTCATGGTTCAATTCCACAGTCTCAACGGTCTCTTCTATCTTCTGCTGGTAGCTTTCGTATTTTGGAAGATACGTGTTCAGTGACAAGCGAATACAGCTCCCATCAATTTCAATGACCTTTAATCCTGTCAAAGCATCCTCAATTTGTTCAACTGTATCATCCCTAAAAAAGAATAGAGGACAGGTGATAGAAAAACTTTAGAAGCAGAAAAATTGCTGGATGGTCAAAGAAACTGCTAAGAGTTCAAGAGGATAGATTACTTTCTTAGTTGACAGTCTATATGCTCGAGAGATCTCAACAGCATCTTTTTCTCCTCAATTTGACTTTCAAGATCTAGGGCCTGCAAGGCATGAGAGCACCATAGTCCAAGCAAACATGAGCATTAGATCAAAAGCAAATCTCACAATTAAACAATAGCACATAAAATGAACTAGAAATAAAGTGATTCAGACATCCTAGTAACTGTGCTGATCAAAACCTATGTTTCATACATGTTACAAACACAAAAAGAAATATATAGTGGAAAAGCAACCTATGTGAGACTATCTCCAAAGCATGTATAATAGGAAACAGTGTATACATGACCAAAATGAGAAGGCATCAAAATCAAAGGGAAAAAAAAATCCATTAAAATAAACCTCGAACTTGTGGCACACATCTGTATTCATCAAACTCGATTGATAATCCATGCCCACTTTTCCAGCATTTTCCTTCATTAGGCCCTACAATATGTCAAACCATTGTAAGGCATGTGGGTTCAATCTAAACATGTATGAACCCAGCAGAAACTGGATGTCATGGCGAATCACAACCAAAAAAGGAAGTAGAAATAGTCAACAGCCTGTGGAAATGACCACCCTGACAAATGTCACAAGCAAAACATTTTTGTTATTTTACTAACCTGAGAGCCAATAAGATCCAGAGAATATTCCAGCCCTTCAAGGTCACTCTCTAAAGCACTAGAATCTGCAGTCAATATGATCTCTTAAGTTAAGTTCATCTACAAACAAGTAGACTAAAATTATGATTCTTACCAGCCATTATGGATCTTGTGATAAGCTCAACTTCATCAGAGATTTTATTGTTTTCAGCTTGCACTGCATCCAGCTCCTTCTGCAACTGTCCTAAGAATGCATCTACATAATCAACTTTGTTTGTTGTAAAATCCAGAGACGATTAATCAAAACGATAAGTTCATCAATCATGAATATGCATATCGAATTGATATCTACGATGAAGCGCCCAGAATTAGTTTTCTAGCTTGAACGATTATAAGTTCAGTAAGTACAGTTCAAAAAAAGATGCATCAATTCTTATCAATAATCATTAGAAGAAAAAATCCAAATTCAAATACAACTTGCAATTTCTAGCCAAAAGATATTGCAAGAATTTCTTTTCTGCATGAGTATCAAAATTAAAATAAAGACAAAAGGTTTGTGAGCCATTTCATATAGTTTGGACTATCAATTATAAAGTTTCAAATTGGGCCACTAGGGTTGAGAAGAAGGATACAATAAGGTGGCATTATTTATTGTGAACCTATCAGAAGATAGTATACACCATGAAATACAATATAAATACATTATTTGATAGGTAAGGACCATTAAGCCATGACTCAAGTATAACATATCAATCAAGCTGGATGCTTTAACCGCCATCTTAATTAGACACAAGATGAAAGCAGAGAAGTGATTGGAACTACACTTGAACTACAGCCCCTTGTTCCTACATTGTATGTCACTACAAATGCTACAAAATTGAACTAGTCCATATAGCGAAAGAACTGTCCAGAACTATATCATCCCAAAGTACATAACCTGGGAATGGGAACAACCGAGCCATATAACAGGAAAAACAGTACTATTGCGTAGCCCCTGCTCGTTAATTTCCTAATACTGCTCTTCAACTCTCGTGTGGATGTTAAACCCTCAACCAACAGTTGCCATACCATGAACTCAACCTTTATCCAAGAGAAAAATCAAATGATCTCCTAAAAGCCTGAAATTTTGCAAAATTCCTTTCAACAGGTTGACAAAAGTAGACAATAAATTCGATAACCAAGGGCATCTCAGCAGTCATCAGACTTACCCAAATCTTCCTGCCCGAAGCCACTCACATCGGAATACTCCGACACAATCTGCTTCACCCCGCTCTACACAATTTCCACCAAACAAAAATGGCAAAAATACAAACAGAAAAAGGAAAGAGAAACATTAACCCTGGATCTCAATTCCCAAATTCATAAAACCAAACGGGACAAAAAAGGGCCACGAATGGTGGAATCGCCAGCGAAATGCAAGAATCACCTCGATTTCCAGAACGCATCGATTGAGCAAATCCTCCGCGTCGGCCGGGGACGTTTCCGGCGCGTGCTCCGTGCAATCCCTGCATACTTGCTTGAGCTCCCTCACTCGGCTTCAGAACGAGAGAAAAAGCACGGACATTCCCGGTCACACTCTCGATAATCGAACATGGGAACGAGCGCAACGCACGCAAAGACACCTGCAGTACCTTCGAATCCCGTCGACGTCGAGATCGTCGGCAGCCGGCGACGCCGTCTCCATCTGGTCTCGCGTCGTCATCAAGCTCGCGCGCTCTCTCTCTCTTCCCGCGCTCGTCTGCAGAGAATCTGGAAAATGTTTGAAAATGCGAGCCAGAAAAAAGCCTAGCAACAGAGGGCCCACTGAGAATGGGCCCATTTGGGCCCAATGGGCCGAGGAGAGCATGCTAATTCTTAATTTTGCGACAAAATTAAACAATTTTTTCTTTAAAAAAAAAAAGCGAAATAGTGGACCAATAAAATGAAGTATTGAGACTTCGATTAGAACTAACTCAGTCGGTAACATATTTTACTGCTGCTTACCTTATAGATCATAAAATACTTCTTTTTATATAATGAGAGGATAATCTTGAACTTTTAATTGTTGTGTTTATTTTGCGAAAAAAAATTGTTTGGAAAACATATATATTAAAAATGATCATTTGTATTATTTGAAATAATTAGTTAATGAAAAATGTTTTCATCATCGATAGTAATTTAAATGTAAATCTTTTGGTGGACAATGAAAATATTTTTTGTTTGTCTATTTTCATGGGCAATACAATCTATTATTTTTTAGAAAATATTTTATGAATCATTCTTTTTTGTGAAATAAACAACATATAACTTTTTTAAAGGGGCAAAGTCCAAGTGTAAATTATTTATCCTCCTAATAAAACTGGATCTAGTTTGATTTGTCCCGTTAAGGGAGGAAATAAATATCTCAATTGCCCGAGTAAAGCTAGAATGTTATTTACATCACAAGATTGAATTTCTTAATATGCTAACTAATCAGCAGCACGAGTTGTCTTCCCTAAAAAGTATTTTGACATGTTGAAATACTTAATTAGTTTCCATATTTAAGAAGAGAGAATTTGGAAATTCTCTAATAGGCAGGTTTTGATTTTATTCCTTATCCCCTTAAAAGGTAAAAGAAGGAAATTCAATAAATAGATTGCACAAGTTAATACTAAAAAAAACTTCAAAATAACACACTTCTCATAAATTTACCTCAAATTAATAAAACTCTAAATGATGTTTTAGCTCGAAGGTTTTACCTTAATCAAATTTAATATAGATCAATGGAGGATAAAATTACCACAAATGTACTAATTTAAGATTTTTATTGGTAAAAAAATTAATTTAGAGTAATTTTTATCATAAATATATCAATTTAAAGTTTTTAGTTGAAGTAAGTTTATAATAAAGGGTTAATTTAAGATTTTTTGTGATATCAAATTACCATGCGCAATCACCCGACCGGGGAAAAAGGCCCGGCTGGACCGGCTGGACCGGCTGGTGACCCGTCCCTGTCAGGCGCAATGATTGGCTGATTGTTCTAAATCGGTAGTTAACCAAGGAGCTCGCAGTCAGGAGCAAGGACGCTTTCTCTCTCTCTCTCTCTCTCTCTCTCTGTGGTTCGAGGAGGGGAGCAATGGCGGAACGAAGGAGGAACTCGCTCCCGTTCCTGCTCCTGCTCGCGATCGTCCACTTCGCCGCGGAGGCGGCGGCGGCGGCGGGCTCCGCCGCCTTCTTCGAGCCGTTCAACGTGAGCTACGACCACCGGGCTCTGATCATCGACGGCAAGCGCCGCATGCTCAATTCCGCCGGAATCCACTACCCTCGCGCCACCCCGGAGGTACTCGGCAGCGCGGCCTCGTCTCTCGGAGCTTTTTTTTTTTTTTTTTTTTGGCACGTCGCTCTGCGTGGACGATCGGCAGCGTGCTTCGTTGCCGGCGGGACTCGAGCCAAGAGACGATACGAGGTCGTCGCCCTTTCGTTTTTTGCTTATTTCGTCTGCCGAATCCAGTGAAGAAGTGTCGTTTTGGCTTCGAACTCGCGTCGGGCGTGAACTTTCTCGAGCTGCGACGCGTCTGCGATTGCATTTCAGTTGCCCTGTCGTACCGCCAAATGAATTGGAATTTGTGCTTAAGAATGTCGGTGAGGCCAAAATGAAAGGCCAAAGTTCGATTGGATAAGCAGACGGAGCGTGGAAATGGTAGTTTAACTCTTAGAATGAGCACGAGTGGGACATGCACGGGGGATTCTTGCCATATTGCTCTCGTGTGAGAGTTGAGGTAAACTATATGGTTATATAAGTAGGGAATGAATGGACAAAAGCCTACATGCTAGGGGCAGAGCAAGATTCCGGGGCAAACCTCGAGTTTTAGGGTGCGCAGTGTAGTGGATGGGCCCATCAAATGTCTGGAGAAGTGACTTCCCCATTTGAATCCGCGGTGTTGAGAAATATAGGGCCTTCATGTGTGAGAACTAGTCCATGTTTCTTTCTTCATGTCATGACTACCTCTCTCTGTGTTTACTTCGCAATCTCTGCACACAATGTGACGATGTGTACCTCTGCTGTTTCTGCACTGACGGTGCATTTCCCTTGATTATTTTGTTGTTAGTGTACCTGTCATTTGTTTGTCTAGATAGGTGGACAGTGCCTCTCTTGTCTAGTTTGCATGGTTGCTTTATCATATTCTGTTACTTACCGTACTTTGTGGGATGCTGATGAGAGCCTTGCTCATTTGTAACTTTCTGTGAGTAATCAGTTTGTGCCCTCACATTCGGCTTGCATCATGCAGATGTGGCCCGATCTTATTGCAAAGAGCAAGGAAGGTGGTACAGATGTAGTTCAAACCTATGTCTTCTGGAGTGGGCATGAGCCTGTGAGAGGACAGGTACTGCAAATTTTCTTAGAAAGAGGCGAACTCTTTGGATAAAGCATTTACTCATTCCATTATCAACTGTCTCTGCAGTACTACTTTGAAGGGAGTTATGACATTGTCAAGTTTGTGAAGCTAGTGGGATCCAGTGGAATGTACCTTCATCTCCGGATAGGCCCTTATGTCTGTGCTGAGTGGAATTTTGGGTCTCATCTTCTTTCTGATTACTGAATGCTGGTTTTACTCGCTTCTTTTTACTTTACAATCTATCCACTGTTGATGATTTATTTTTGTTGTTAGCAGAGTTACAGTTTTTAATTTCCTCTCCCTGAGCACTCTTTAGTTTCACCTTAATGGAAAAACTGAATTTTCTTAACGAAATTAGATTAGAAACAGGGGACAAGGGATGGATGAGAAATTTATGGCTCTTATCAATGGTTGAAGCTGCTCTTCATTCCTTATTTGGTTTTTCCTCCAGTTGTGGCTGGATAGATAGGATATAATATAGGATCAAGTGCAATGGGTAATAGGATTCATATATCTAACCCCACCTAGTGCGTTAAGTCTTGGTTTGCTGTTGTTGTTGATTCCTTCTCCAAGTCGAGATGAACGTGTCTCTTTGCCATGGCAACAATAAATAGGTTAATGAGAATCATCAAACTATGTTAGTCTTTAGGTGGACAGCAAGACTTCATGAAATGAACGACAGGCCTGGATGTTACTCAGGAATTCTTGGTGAGATTTCAGAAAATCATCAGGAAACTTTACTAATCAAGCTTGTTATCCATATCTGTATTATTAAGCCAAAAGTGGGGTTTGTCTCACTTATTGAGCATTCGCCAATTACCCCTACATATTAGCAATAGGAAGTCAAAATAATTAGGGCGTAGTCAAATTTAAACATGTCCTCATAAGTTAAGACTACACACTTCCTCCACCTCCTCCACTTCAAAAGATAAATTACCCATGAGAGCTGGAAGGAAACCTCATTTTGTTAAGACTAAAATTATAGAAATTTAGATAATTAAAAGTAATTGGATATGCATGTAGCCCATGATTAAAATCTAGTTAGCCTTGTGTTGGGAAAATGGGAGCACTGTGATTCATTCCACAATTTCCATTATCTTCAAAATATCTCCGAAAGAACTAGGAATCTAAGTTCCCTCTTCAGAGGGCAAGAACATATAACTTCAGTCATAAATATTCCTCATATGGTCATCTTTCATCTGTTTTGGAATAAGGCAATTCATATTTCCATGATTAAAAAGGTTACAGTTCTTGACATTTCATAGTTTTTTATTTTAAAATCCCAAAGTAAACTAATCCCTGTAGAAGGTGCATGTGTGGTAAATCTTGCCGAGAGAAATAAGCAGTGCTAAAATTTCCAACATTTAATCACCATCTATTAGCTAACTCTCCATAAATATATCCATCTGAATAACCAAAAAATCAAACTATCATATTTTCTTATAAAAAGGGCTTTTCAAATGGTTTGTGAAAGGCGTTTAATTCTAGACATCGGGTAAGATCTATCTTATATAGGTTTTCAAGTTGAAAGAGCAAAATGTACAAAAGTAAATGTTGTTGGTGCTTCTGTAATTCTTCTTTAGTAGATCATATGGATATGGAGTTCTAGATAGTGCTTCATTGACTCTACTATTCTGATTAGGCTGACATCAATTTAATTGAAAATGGTTCCTTGATATTGTGAACTAATTGTGGGCTATAATTTTGCAGAGGTTTCCCAGTGTGGCTCCGGAATATCCCTGGCATTGAATTTCGAACAGACAATGTACTTTTCAAGGTAAATTTGGCACGTGTGCTTGCTCAGAGTACCTCTTTAGAGTACACAAGTTCTTTTTTCCTCTGTTGAGTATAGAATGAGGTAGGGACATTGTATAGTTTCTCCGAAGGTCCTGATTAAATGCATCATGTTACTAGGCAGGTTCTTAAATAAGGGTGAGAATGGGTCAGATGGATCAACTCAGGAACCTGTAATTAGGGAAGGACTCGCTGGTTCTAGAACCGACAGGTCCAAGGCTGGTTCCCTTTCTGCTTCAGAACTGGTTAATATTTATTTGTTTTTAAATGTAAAGATTAGCTAAAGTGGGCCTAAGTTAATTAGAAATCCAAATTACTTGGCAAACAGGAATCTAGATTCAAACAGACAAGAACAACTGGCCTTAGATCAGAAAACTGGCCCTTAACAATCCAAAATTGGACTTGACTTTGATGAGCTCATAATAAGCTTTCCAACTGTTGTGGAATGGATTAAAAAGTTTATGATCTGTCAAAGCTAAAGTGCTGGGAAACCTTCAACGGGTAGGCCTAATAGATTTGTGCTGATCCAACTAGCCTAAAATCTCTTTAAGAACCACCCTACACCTAAAAATATACCCCGTGTCTTCGTTGAGTGGTGAGTGAGAGATGCTTCATGGCACAAAGTGTCTTATTGGGCTTTTTGTTTGATTTATCATTTAGTTATTGTTTCTGCTAAGAAAAATAAAGTGTAATTGTTTTTGGAGGACTAGTTTTGCTCATGTGTACCCTCGCAATTAAATTTTGATTGGTGGTTTTTTGCAGACAAGAACTTTAAAAGTGCATTTACTGTTGGAGTTTCATTGAGTCCTGTAAAATTTTTGAGATTTGTGTCATTCTAAAAGCTCTAACTGTTAGATGAAAGCATAGTTTATTTTTAAATATTCTAATACTCCCCTCATGCATAGGCTGAAAATTGACCTAAGACCAAAGCATGGAATATATGTGTGTGTGTGTGTGTGTGCGCGCGCGTGTGCTCGTGCATGCGTGCTTGCGTGCATGTGGATTAGATTTGGACTTAGGACCTCCTGCTCTATTACCATCTAAAATTTTGTGTGATCACTGCCAATTGTTCTAAAAGTGCAAATTGTTAGGTGAAGACTTGTTTTGATATTTAAGTATTCAAATGAATTACATCTTCCAGGTTGAGATGGAGCGGTTTGTGAGAAGAATTGTGGATCTAATGCGTGAGAAGATGCTCTTCTCTTGGCAAGGTGGCCCCATTATCATGCTGCAGGTTAGTAGAAGATTTTGACGCAGTAGTATTCTACAAAGTGCTTAATTATATGCTCTCCAAGTCATGGGACATTTTCTTTGGACAAATACCATACTCCTCACAGTTCTGGCGAATCACATCTGATATCCTTTCTTATGGGTCCTAAATCTATACTGGAATTAAATAGCCATATCAGATGTTTAAAGTCAGTTGCAGATCCTGAATCATTTCCTGTCTGAATGTTCCATCTGACATTCGACTGTGATTTATGTTTCAAGATGCTCAATTATGTCATTTGCATTCTAATGCTTTGATTTGTTAATCAGTTTAGTGGCAGTGGACCTTCTCATTACTGAAACATGATATAAAAGATTAAAGATAGTCCTTGCTGGGCTCTCTGCCCTGTTGCCTATTGTGTCTTACTACATGCATAATAACAAGAAGAACTGTCAGGTTGAGAATGAGTACGGGAACATTGAAAGGTCCTATGGGCAAAGGGGAAAGAATTATGTCAAATGGGCTGCAAGGATGGCTATTGAGCTTGATGCTAGGGTTCCATGGGTCATGTGCCAGCAAGCTGATGCCCCTGAAACTATTGTAAGTTATTCCCCCCTCTTTTTGTCGCATGAACTCTTACGGAAATCTGGCATGTGTTATGAAATAGCAATGAGTGCATTGGGCAAAAAAACTTTTGATAAGGGAATAATTTTTAGCTTTTACTGTAAATTTTGGTCATTGTGATGAGTTTTCAAGTTTTCTTTAACAGATAAATGCTTGCAATGGTTATTACTGTGATGGATTTAAGCCTAATTCCTATAACAAACCAACATTTTGGACAGAAGATTGGGATGGCTGGTAAGAAGACGCATCTTCCTTTGCATCTTTACCAGGAATATGTCATTTACAATATGTTGTTTCTAGTACAAGGCGCATGTAATTCCAGAGAAACTATTCATTTTGATGGCTGAACATTACTGTATCTGTGGTGACACTTCTTCTTTTGTGATGAAAAAGTATTATATTTGAAGAATTAACTCTATAGAATGATAGATAGGGATGAGGACCAAAAGGCTAAGAAAATAACAAGCAAAGAATAGTAACCAAGATGCATAACGGAAAGAAAAGATTGGTTTCAAATTGGAAATAGCAAACCTTATTCTATAAATATTTCTTTTGTTTTTCTCCCGATGAGATGGTGAAGATATCTGGAGGATTTACCCTCAGGAATGTGGTCCTACCCTGTTGCAAAAGTGGAAATTTTCCGAGGCATATGTTGATGGCATGACCCAGAAAATTCTGAGACAACATCAAAATTCTGTTTATGACATTAAATTGTTTCCGCTTCCTCATTCGAAAGATGAAAATGACATGTTTGTCAAACGTTTTCCTATTATTATTATTATCAAGATTTAGACTTTATAGAAGACTTTTCTAAAACACCAAAATGATCCTTCCAAATGTTTTTGCTTTTTTTTTTCTAATAATGGAGGAAACAAATGCTAGAAAATGCAAAATCTTTATTTAAACCATCACTTGTTTGTTTTCTCTTGGATATTACTGATTGGAAACAGTTTTAAGTTTTGTTCTGAAATCAGATTTTACTGAAGTTTTTATGACACGAGAATTTTGGTTTAGTAAGGATTCTGATAGCAAAAAATTCATTGTGATCGTACCATTTTATAATAAACTAAAGTTAGTGTGAGATTTTGTGGGATCACTGCCAACTGTTCTAAAAGCTTAAGCTTTTAGATGAAGGCGTGGTTTATTATTTAAATATTCTAACACTCCCCCTCACACTTAGTCTGGTCTTTTTGCCTAGTACTAAGTGTAGAAATTTAATTGGGGAGGCAAATAGGGGCCTGGAAGATTCGAACTCAGGACCTCCTAGCTCTGATATCATGTGAGATTTTGTGGGATCACTGCCAACTGTTCTAAAAGCTTAAGCTTTTAGATGAAGGCGTGGTTTATTATTTAAATATTCTAACAGTTAGTACTACTAATATTTGATTTCATGTTTTGATGGATGTCTTGTGCAATTGTATACTACACTTACAATCACTTTTCCTCATCTGTGGAAACCAAGATACATACTGGAAAACATTACCTTGTATATTGTTCTTCATAAAATCTTCTGACAAAATCGTTTTCCAAATGGAAAACAGTTTCATTGATGCAACAGAGCCTTACTAACTGAATTGCGTTCTTGGAACTTTGTATGAAGGTATGCATCGTGGGGTGGAAGATTACCACATAGACCTGCTGAAGATCTTGCTTTTGCAGTTGCCCGCTTTTTCGAACGGGGTGGAAGCTTTCAAAACTATTATATGGTATGATCAAAACTTTTATAGAAGGAGGTTTTGTCTGTTTATTATTGCTATTGGCCTTTTCTCTCGTGTCATTTACTTGGTTTAAGTGTGTGGTGATATTGGTTATGTCTGAAGGTTCTTCTTTTCCTTTCCTCCCCCTTATATTTTGCAGCAAATGCCTAGATCTCATAGATAGTTGTAGCTATATTGGGGAATTAGAAGAAGGTCTCTTTCTGCTGGAAGGCATTTGGCTCGACAGAACCATTAGGCTTTTACAATAAAAAGAGATAAATTCTTAAATTAGGACTGTATAAGTAGATTTGCTGAAAGTTGAAAAGAAAGAACCATTCTAGCTGAGATCAATGATAATGATGAGCATTCACTGATGACTGATGCTGCATTTATGCATGTGATTCATGGTTCCAGTATTTTGGAGGGACAAACTTTGGCCGAACTTCTGGGGGGCCGTTCTATGTTACAAGCTATGACTATGATGCTCCGCTTGATGAATACGGTAGGCAGAAATGCTTTTGAGAATATGTATGCATCTATATACATATTATGCACAAGCATGCACACTTAGACATCTCTTCTATGGAGGTGAAAGAATGGAGCTCCATTGCCAGCTTAAGGTCACGTGAATTTCAATCTCTGGAATAACAATTATTATATTTCCACTTAGGTCTTCTGAGCCAGCCAAAATGGGGGCATTTGAAAGATTTGCATGCTGCAATAAAGCTTTGTGAAGCGGCCCTTGTTGCTTCTGATGCAGCACAGTATCTAAAATTGGGGCCAAAGCAAGAGGTTGTGGTCTACCCTTGGTTGACTGATTAGCATTTTTTTTTTTTTTTTTTTTTTGTCTTTTGCTGGCTGAAGACTGGTTAGATGTGGACTATGCAAAGACTGATTAGCATGTTGACTATGCAATTTTCTTGATTCAAATACTTCATAAATTCTGTAAATGGCTTAATGTCCATGTTTTCTGCTTGATCTGTCAGTCCATCTCTCTGCCTCTTGATGATGCGTCGTTATAAAAGTTTTTTGATTCCATGTTCAGTAGGTTGTCCTTAAAAGAATGAGCATATTAAAGTATTATTCTGATGTGTGGTGTGCAAAAGATGGCTACTAGGCTTGGCATGTTATTTTAGTTTTCCTCTTTAGGTCATACTTCATCATCAGTCAGACATCAATTTCTGCACATTTTCTTAGGATAATAATTATTGAGCTGGGTTTTTTACTTGTCACTGCATCGTGCAGTGTTTCATCCATATCATTAATTGAATTGAAAGAATCTATTTACTGTTTGAAAGTTCTAAGTGGTTTTCTGGAATGTCCCCTGGCTTTTCTTGGCCTTCAGGCCAGATGTTGTGAGCCATAACTTTCAATACTGTTCATGAATGCTTCATTTCCTCAGAAACCTCATTTTCATGCATTTTTTAGCAGAAGTCTACCAGAGTAGCCTATTCCATTATTAAATCAAAAGTTTTTATTTTTTTCCTTATTTCTCTTCTCAGGCACATGTGTACCGTGGAAACAATCACATCGAAGGCCACAACTTGACTAGGTATACTGGTCAAGGAGTATGCTCTGCATTTCTTGCAAATATAGATGAACATAGATCTGCTACAGTCCACTTTCTTGGTCAGGCGTATACTTTGCCTCCATGGTCTGTGAGTATATTACCAGACTGCAGGAATGTGGTTTTCAACTCTGCGAAGGTATGGCTTTAACTTTGTGGAACAAGTTGTTAGAACTAGGAATTGTGTTCTAGCAATTGAATATGGTGAATCATCTGAAGTAGTTGACTTATGTAATGTAGATTCTCTTAGCTCTTTTGAGATGCTTATCTAATGTAACGAAGTCTAGTCTGATTTTATTTTAATATTTGACTTTGTGCAGACAAAATACTCTACGATAAGTCTACTTTGGTTTTGTTCTGAGATAAAAAATGTTGTAGTTGAGCTAGAAGTTATCCTCCCCACTCCTCCCTCCTTCCATATACCACAGATATTTCCTTTCAGTTACACATCCCTACTGTCTTTCTGCCTGGTATCACATGTAAATTGCATTTCTGCTACTTATACTTTCTGCTGTTCATCACGTATGATTATGAAGGGGAAAGAAGTCTGGAGGATATCTTCCTGAGATCTGATTACATCTTCCTGTCTTCATGTCTAGACCAGGTTGCAGCACAAACTTCCATCAAATCAACAGCAAATGAATTGCCCCTTAATTCTATTGTTTCTGGGGAGAAAATAAAGAAACTGAGCAGGACTTCTTATTTTGGCAAATCATGGACGTGGTCACAAGAGCCAATTGGTGTTTGGAGCCCCACCAATTTTACAGTTGAAGGCATTTTAGAGCACTTAAATGTTACAAAGGACCTTTCTGATTATCTGTGGCATTTCACTCGGTACAGTCTCATCTTACTCCCAGTTTTAGCCGTCATGGATTTTAGCTTTCATGTACCTATTTGCAATTGTATCTATATCATCTTTCTGTTGATTTGAGTTATTATTGAGCTGTCAATTCTTCTTCGTTTGTTGCATTATTTATCCTGTTATACATAGGAGTGGGTTTTTATGCAATGGATGACATTTACTGAGTGGTACACGCTTTCCTTGTTCACCTTTCACTGCTCTTTCTTCTTGCTGTTTGTTTGGGGTTTTTTTTGGCATCCCTGTATTATTTGATTTTTTATGCATGTATGAAGATACATCGATTTTGGGCAGAGGCTCCTTAAGCATCTACTGGTTTCATTTGTTAATTATATCTGATTCTCAGTTCCAAGTTCTGCTTCTGGTTTTGCTTCATAGACATGTATTGACTATGCACTGGGCAGCTCTTAGTGCACATTATTGGAGCTTTCCACCGTCAATAGAAAATACAGGATTGGCGATTGCTCTCTTTAGTAGATGGTGCACACTGTTCGCTTGGCTGGTTTATGTAAAAATAGTCGGGCCTCTTTTATCTCAAATGGAGATTTGGGACCTCTTACAATCAGTGTTTTCAAACCTGGACTGGATCAGCCGGTTCAGCTGGTTAGATGGGGAACTGATTATGGTCCATTCCAGTTTTTCCTATTCACCCCAGATTGGTCAAGATCTGGTTCAACCCTGGTGTTGATGCAGTTCAACCGCTCGATTGGTGAACTGCTTACTGGTTTGACCGGATCTTTGACCAAGTGTTTCGCCTGGAGCAAAAATATGAAGAGCCGAGGCAGGTGGGGATTGACCTCCCGACCTCATTAAGAAAAGAAAGCACCATAACCAGCTCATATTGGTGTCCAAGTGTGTGTGCGTGTACATATATCACATTTATTAGTAAGCTATCCACTTGATTGACCTTGCGGTTCGACCGTCTGTGTTAGAAAACATTGCTAACAACTCATGAACCCTTTAAATCCATCCCTCAAATGCCTGTAACTTTGGATAAACTGTTCAAGACTGATCCAATTTTTTAGTTTGTTGCATTGATGTATTATATGAGCCATTTAACGGAATAATGTAACATCATGCTGAGTCAGATCTGGTGTGATTGCACTGCCCTTTGTACTTTCCTCATGAGATTCTTCTAGCTCGGATTCAGCTTTTGGCTGATGGTATCATGGACGTTGGCAAAAGTTTGCATTTCTGATTGTATATATTGTTTTTATCTTTTCACCAATTCTGTAATGATATTCATTGGCTTATCTGACATCTCAATATTCCTCAATCAAGAATTTACGTCTCCGAAGATGATATCGCCTTTTGGAAGGAAAAAGACATGAGGCCAACAGTTGCAATTGACAGCATCCGCGATGTCCTACGTGTATTTGTCAATGGGCAGTTAGCAGGTATCTGATCTCTTGTTTTTCTCTTCTGGGTATATTGTTGTCCTGTCTCTCCCTCTGCTTGCCGTGTGCTCTCATGCCATGCACAAGTATGTTAGTAAAAGAATGGAATGCACACTGCCAAAAAATCAAAAAAGTAAGAATGAAATGCACTACAAAGAGCAGTATATCAATAATAAATTACATAAACCCACTCGATGATGAATATTTAATTGAGGGAGAAAGCAGATTGCTACCACCGTGCACCCATTTAAGAACAGAGTAAGCTAAATCTGTACAATGTGAAGATATTAATTCACAATTTCTAGCATATGAATCTCTGTTCTTGTGTGGACCATTTTAGTAGCTGCCCTTCAGGCAGTATGCATAGCTTTTCTTCTTTACATATATTTCACAAGTTACTGGGAAGTTTTGTTTCTAATTTTTGGGGCTTCCCTTGTCAGCCTATCAATTTGATCATTCCATACTAGGTCAACAGATATTACCAAGGTAATTAATTTCAAACCATTGGTTTTTCAAAGAAAAATTTATTAAACTCAGAGAAGTGTGAGGTTCATTATTTTCAGCAGAAGTTCATAAGAATGCTTGACACATACTCCATGGGCGATGGTCTTTTATATCCCCAAATATCACATTGTTTCTTTTTCTTTTTAATTTCAATTTTCAATCCCTTGTTATAGGAATGCGATGTACCAGCATTGTTCCTATGATAACAACCTATAGCATGTATTATACTTATTGAAATTATAGGATTGTTGTCAGCTTATCTAAAAACTTAGATATGTTATATAGAGACATGCTTGATATTTTTAAAAACTCCAGTACTCTCCCTCACGCATATGTTGGGGTTTGGCCCTAGTATTGAAGAGTGAAATTTTAAGTCGGGAGGCAAATGAGAGGCTAGAGAGCTTGCACACGACCTCTTGCTTATGGTGAGACTACTGCACTTATTGAAAGCTGAACAGGTTGGATCAATGAAGGTATAGTAAATTTATAAGTACTCTAGCAGCACTGATTTAGGTGCTTTAGATCAAGAAGTTGCAGAATGTTGCCTGCATGTAGTATGTGGGACCGTTGGAGAGAAGCACTAGATATAAAAGACAGCTAATAAATTATTATATGAAAACTATCTCTCCACGGCTGTAACTTACTGGAATTAATATCTGGGGTTTTGCAGTTGTAGGTATGTTATTGTCCTTCAGCAGTGTAAGCGGATTTTGCTTGTCTTTATATGTACTGCCTACTGGTTAAAACTATATCTGCTAAGCCAGTTTTATGTTTAATTCAACTGTAGGCAGTACTTTCGGTCATTGGGTCAAGGCAGTGCAGCCTGTTGATCTTCTGCAAGGATATAATGATCTAGTTCTGCTATCACAAACGGTTGGGTTACAGGTAAATCTTTGTTCCTTGGCGGGTTTGTGAGCACAGCAGCGTCATTTTTATTGGTTTGTGCTGTTTTTACGAAAAGTATTGCCGACCATGTGGTAGTCCCGTGGCTGGTATTTATCGGGTTATTTCCAACAAATTAAGTAAAACTTTGGCTTTCCACAGTTTGCTTCACTGAATTCACTTGGGAAGAATGCCGTGTCTACTTGTAATGGCCCAATGTGATGGAATAAGTGAAATTGGCACTTGTCTCACCTGCTTTGCCACAGATGTTGGACACAAGGGAAAAAGTAGTGGCTTAACAAAGTTTGGTGTTGACACGGTTTCCTGAAAGAAAAAATAAATAAGGGAAGGGAATGGGAGAAGAACACAAAAGGAATTAGTTGAAGTGTCATCTTCTTAGTTTTCTTGGAAACTAATATTAGTCTAAATGGATAAGTATATTGGAAATACTAAGACTTGTCATGAACGTGCAATTGAGTACTAGAACTTTCAAAAAGTGTAACTAAGTCCTAATATTTGTCGTGAAAGTGCAATGAATTATAAAACTATCATGAAAGTGCTATTAATGAAAGGACTTTATTGCACTTTTTGAAAGTTTTAAGACTCGGTTGCACTTTCGTGACAAGTTTTAGAATGTCTAGTGCACTTATCCCTAGTCTAAAAGAGGGTACTTTGGATTTTGAGGTCTCTTCAGGGTGGCAGTTCTTGTAGTTATTTTGGTAATTTGTAATATTTCCCACTCGCTCTACTTTTCTCACTGGGCTATTTATCTGTGGAGTGATACTTTCCAGTTGCTCTTTTTTGTATGGTCTGATGACTGTCATATTAAAGGACATGTCAAGTCTTCTCACTGTCATTATATTATCTCATGGTGCAGAACTATGGTGCCTTTTTTGAGAAAGATGGGGCTGGGTTCAGAGGCAAGGTAAAGCTTACTGGATTTAAAGATGGGGATATAGACCTTGCAAAATCTCTGTGGACCTACCAGGCAAGTTATTCCAATATGTTACTGCTAAAGTTATCACACGGTTTCCCCATCTCTTATTTTTTTCTTCTTCGCAATAACAATTCTGTCCATTGCGGCAAATTGAGTACTAGCCCACTGGCAATGTATAGTTATTCTTCATTTGCAAGTTTGTAATTGTTATCTATGCTGTTGTAACATTATGCACAATTCGCTATCATGTTATTTTAATCAAGATAGCTTTTAGCTCTAAGAAAGTTAAGACATGGAACTTTCTTGAATGAGTATGAAACTCATCCTTACTGTTGGTGAATCAATATAAAAACTAAAAGATCTAAGTACACCCTTGTCTCAGCAACGTATCATACATTTGTATCTGAGTATCCGATTCTGTATTATTTAAATGTTGTTAGATCATTTTTGTGAATCAATTTAGACTATACCCAATTTTATTGCGGTTAACTCACCTTGATTTTTTCTTTTTCTTAACCTTCTCCAAATACTGACACCTGCTGTATAAATTTTGAGGCTGGAGAACCTGGTTCTCATCTTGATCTATCTTGCTTATTAAACCAATATCCCTTGAGAATAATGGATCAGAAATTTCTCAGATGGAACATGTGGCGATTAGCTTCTTGAACAGGCTTATTCCTAAATATATATGCTGATGCTTTAATTGTTTATGCTTTTGTTAGTAGAGACAGGCTTCAGGCAGCAGAATAAAATCTAGATGCTTGTTTTGCACTTCGAAATAATATGCCTTTTGCAACTAGGAACAAAGTTAAAGTTCATGTGCAGGCTCATACTGTTTCATGCTTGAAGGCAAATTTTAGTTTCCATCATATTCTCTCATCAAGTGGTCGTCTGCTTTAGCAACTGAATACCCGAATTTTTTCTTTTTTCCATTATCTTACTGCCTCTATCTAACTAGCCATTAAATACTGTCATCAGAATGTGATTGATTCTGCAGAAGTATTTTTTATATCATTTCATTTTGCATACAGGTTGGGCTCAGAGGTGAATTCCTGAAGATATACACAATTGAGGATAATGAAAAGGCAGAATGGACTTATTTGACTCAGGATCACTTGCCTTCCCCATTTTCCTGGTACAAGGTAACTGGATCACACCCCCTCCCCTCCTTCCCCCCCCAAAAAATAAGAACAAGCCTCTCCCCCTCTCTCTCTCTCCTCTTCTTTTTACTCTTCACTTGGAGTGTACAATCAGTAATGAATTCTGGTTCTATGAGATAATTTTTGCATGTAATACCATACTCTTTGACATGCAGCATTCCCTTATTTTATGATTGCAACCAGGAGTTGACCCATTGTTTCTATTATTGTAATCATTATAAAACATCACAAATGAGAACTCCTCAATAATCAAAAATCTTTTATCGGTTGAAGCAGACATACTTTGATTCCCCAGATGGGACAGATCCTGTTGCTATTGATCTGGGTAGCATGGGAAAGGGCCAGGCTTGGGTCAATGGCCATCATATAGGAAGATACTGGACTCTAGTTGCCCCAAAAGGTGGATGTAAGCCGATATGTGATTATCGCGGACCCTATAATTCAGAAAAGTGCTGCACAAATTGCGGAAAGCCTACCCAAACCCGGTACACCTCTATTGACAACATGTCTATTGCTTTTTGTGTCAGTGCATACAATCTTTACTGATGGAATATTATCATGTTCTTTTCCTCATCCTCACTTACATATGGTTCTTGCCGGAAGCCATAAAAGTACAAGTCTCATGGTTTGGTAAATCTGTGTCTCTGCAATAAGCTTATTGTTTCCCATTTACAGGTATCACATACCACGGTCGTGGCTCCAGGGGTCAGATAATTTACTTGTCATCTTTGAAGAAACAGGAGGGAATCCATTTGATATATCAATCAAGTTACATTTCTCAGAGATCATCTGTGGTCAAGTGTCAGAGTCACACTATCCTCCTGTACAAAAGTGGTCCCTTCCTGATTCTGTTGGGGGAAGAATCTTGATCAATGATATGACTCCTGAGATGCATTTGCAATGCGAAGATGGTTATGTAATTTCCTCCATAGAATTCGCAAGCTATGGAACACCTAAAGGCAGCTGCCAGAACTTTCGCAAAAGCAGCTGCCATGCCCCAAATTCCTTGCTGGTGGTAACGAAGGTAAATGTACACTAAGCTTAGAATAGGTGGAATTTCACAAGAGGAATGATTAGTTTATTGATACAATTAGCCAGTAAAACCCTTTAATGGTCATTTAAGAAAACTCAATATCTGTGTGCCGATTTTGGGGTTCAGAGAATGAGAGCAATTGTTTTTTATTTTTTTTTTCAAAATTAATTTCATTATTTAGAATTCGGTCTAAAAAGGAGGAGGCTGTTCTCCTTTTTTCCTTACGATAGGCTGGGAATTCTAAACATCGACTAAGAAATAGTAGAATGTGAAACTGAGGATAAGCTTGACCATCTCTCTTAGAAGCTCCGTGGAGTATGCATTTTTCTCATCATATTAAGTCAAGTAACCATATTCATCATATTCATTTGATCGCTTGCTACAAGTGAATTATTGGTGCAGTTCTAAATTCTTGTTTTAACTATATAGTAGCATGCTACCTTAAGGTGGAGAAAATTAGGAAAATTTGCTTTCAGTTCTATTATGTAGCATGGCAATTATTAGTTGAATTAGTTGTTACTCTAATTGTAATGATGCGGGGCTCTTAATCATCGACAAAGCATGGTGACCTTTAGCTAGAATGGCCATCGTGATGGTAGTGTTTTTTTCATCCCAATCCATTGGCACCTGCCTAATAGTGTATATTTTATACCTGCAATGTCTCAGGCTTGTCAAGGAAGAAATAGCTGTTCCGTCAGGATCTCAAATGCAGAATTTGATAGTGACCCATGCAGAGGCACCGTGAAGACATTGGCCGTGCAGGCGAAATGCATTTCGTCGTCTGAACATCTCTCAGCTTTGTAGTGGGGGCCCAGGAGCTTTCCCAAGTTCGTTCCCCTGCCATTCATGCTTTGTATATATGGACTCAAAAATGCTTCTTATCAAAACCGGCTCACTTCAATTGCGTCATTTCAGTACACAGGAACTACTCGATATACTTCTGCGAGTAACGAAATGAAAAGCAGGTGCACACTGTGCTGTTATTGAATCTCGAGATGGCATCAAGTTGCAATTCATTGCGAGAAGTATGCATGGAATCAAATTTTAGCTCTTATTAAGTAGTTGGTAAAGCAGTATCCAGTTACTTAGACAAATGCAAGAGACCAACGGAAGAGACTCCGTCCTGTTGAAGTTTAATTTTCGATAGGATGATTCGATAATTTTGCATGCCTAACCAAGACCTTGCTATTTAAATAAGCTCAGCACACTATTTTCTCCATGATCTTAAAGCGCAAATGCAGAAGAATATATCTCTACCAAAAACTGAACAGATAGACTTTGATAACGTCGTCAGGTTTTAGCTGAATAGAGATGCAAATTGAATAGTTATCATGCTGGATTACTGGATATCTTCTCCATTTATGTGTACTTGCTGGAGCTGTCGGTAGTTCTGGTCCTAAAATTATGGGAAACGTGTTTGACGACTCAGTTCAGGCCGGTTGTCTTGTGGCTCGTCTAGAAAGCGACATTGTCAAGAAGTACAACTTCCAACCGGAGTACATTGTGCACGTCCTTGGTCCACATTTGGCCGTTCTCTACTGAAGAGTTCGGCTAAAAACCTCTGCTTTTCCCAATACATACACACACGGATGATGTTCTTGTAGACATCCTCACGAGGATGCTGGTCAAGTGCTTGGTGCGATTCACGTGCATGAGTAAGCGATGGCGTTCGATAATTTCGCATCCTTGGCTTGCCTGCATGCACTCTTAGAACCAAATGCCGTTTAGTTCATAGAAATGAAGCATTCAATGGTGATGAACGGGCTTAAAAGCTCTCGAAAAGCCTGTGAAGGTTTTGCGGGATGAGCTGTCTAAAGTTGCGGAATGTATTGGTATACTTGGCCATTGGTGAGTGCGCTATGATCCATCTACTCGAAGGTAAAGTCTTTCTATAGTTTTGGGCATTATCTATTCACTGATGATTATAAGGTGCTGAGGGGTGATTACTCGACTAATCCTAGTGGCGTTGAAGAAACAACTGTTGTTGAAGGGGGGGATGGGGGCATTAATTGTTTCGCTGCTTTGAAAGGATATATACGCTTTTTTAAGATAGACCAATTGCGTCCGCGGAAAAAGGAGGATAATTGGATCGATCTCTTTTCAGTTTTTGGATTTTGCTTTCTACGTGGTGCTTCTCGTCCGACCATGCCACCTCATCAACTCCGTGTGATGATTTTAATCACGTCATTCTGCCAGCAAAATTCACAAAAATTCTGTTTTGATCTTTACGGAAATGAATTAAACAAAGAAAAATTTGATCATCCATGAAGATATTTTAAATATAAATTATTGTTGGCGATGAAATTTTTTTATTATTGGCCAATCATCTCCAGTGATATAATTTTTTTCAAGAATTTTTTTTTTCAAATCATTCATTTTTTACAAAACAAGGTTACTGTCAGGAAAAACTACATTCAACACCATCGTCCAACTCTTTAAACACCAAAAACAAAAATAATGGGCTTTTCAAATAATCTATCAACAAGCCCCAAACCATGAAATGGGCTGAGAAAAGAGCCCAGCATTCGGCCCGTCTCGGTCCGACCCGGCCCACTTTCTAACCCCATCGTTCGCGCGCTCAATCCCGCGCTTTCCTTTCCCGCGCTCTCTCCCTCCCTCCCTCTCTCTCTCTCTCTCTCTCTTCTCCGAGATCCATTCTTCTCTAGGGTTCTAGAGTTCAATCTCTCCCGATTTCTCCAGCAAAACCGAATCGATCGGCAGAATCCGTCCTTCTCGAGTAGTCGCGGTTTCTGGAATCCGATCATCGAAGACGCGCGGAGCAACTCTATTCGCTTTTTGCAGATTCCCGTTAGTCCCGTCGTGCTATTCGGAAGCGCCGCCGCGGAAGCGTAGGACAAGGTGATTTTCTAGCCAATCGGCTGATGCCGTTCGATGGCTCTCTTCAGTCTCTGTTTGCTCATTTCTTCAGTCCCACTGCTTCCATCTTCCCCCCGATCATGTCCGAAGCGAAATTGCGGAGACGACGGAAGAGTTCCATTCAAATTTTTCTGCTGTGTATCTGTTCCATTACTAGAACGTGTCGTATTCAGCTGATACTGCAGAAGTGGCTCCAGCAAGTTTGTGACTGTCATCGTCACACTGTTTCCTCGCGGTTGCTCTACGACACGGTCACAAAATGGTGAGCGACAATGCGGCGGAAAAAGCCCTCAATCTCATAAGAAGCAGGCTCTGCAATCCTAATTTCATCTTCAGACCTCTCTGCGACTCCCCTGACAGCAATTACAGGTATGATGTCTTTCTTCCCTTGTTTGCTGCATTAAAGATGCGTTCTTTCTCGATTAATCCTTACTCAATCTCTGTTGGAGAGACAGCAAAGTTGGTTTTAGACCAGCGGAATTTGAATTGAAGTACTTTCGGTTTTACGAAATCATGATGCCATTCTTTTCCTATGCAGCAAGTTGAAGTTTATCGTGTCCAGTTCAGTAACGGAGGCATGCAACAATTCTGTCTTGCTTCTAGGTCCCCGTGGGTCCGGAAAAGTTTCCGTATGCTCCATCACTTATTTGTGTTTTTGTTGTGTAATATTTGTGTTAAGAACTGCGACTTTTATTTGTAATTTAAGATTTGGAAAACTGTACCTTTCAGGTGTTGGAACTTGTTCTTGAAGATCTGCTTCTGGAATATCCTGATATGATTACTTTGGTACGCTCATCAATTTTTCTATCTGCAGACTTCTCCTTGAAAATTTTACTTAATGGGGTACTCTGATACTTTTATGCACTGGACTATGCATATGTCAAAGAGCCATATTTAATGTGCTACACTGATGTGAAAAATCTGGTGGAGTTGTGTTTCAGATCAGATTGAATGGGCTGTTGCACAGTGATGATAATAGCGCTGTTAAGGTATGACAGTATCTGATGCTCTTTTGGCACCATCTGTTTTGTTTTTTGTTATATAGCTCTCTATGGTGGCAAGTCTTCATTTATGTCGTTTGATGTGGCCAGTAGCAATTGAAACGAGATATGCAATTATTGATGTAGGAAGTTTTGAACACTTCCATTTCAGGATGATAAAGTCCTCAGTTTGAATTGTAGTAGTATCTTGCATTTGTGCATGACTTTGTAAGTAAATCACGTAAAGGAAGTAACTGATGATAACAGCTGTGCCAATATGGATTTTGAGAATTTTGATGGGGTACTTAGTGATAATGAGAGTCTTGCCTTAATAAAGGTATGTGGGGTATTATTATCACCCTTGGAAGTCAGAAAGTTCATGTATGCCAAGAGGGTATTATAAGTAAAGAATAAGATGGTCCTCCTTATAATCTCACTTCCATGGACCGGAAGTCCTTAAAATGCATGATCTTTCCCCTTTTGTTAGTTGTCTATATTGACCACCATATAATCCTTGGAGGCTTGCCGGGAAAGATTTCTTCCAGAGGCACCTTCACCAGTGATATTGCCATCATCTTCATGCATTACAGACAAAGCTTGGGTGCATGTAATAACGATTCTATTCCCGAGAACAATTTTTTATCAAAAATGATTTTTTTTATTCTATTCCCGGGAACAATTTTTGACCAAAAAACGTGCTTACTAACTGGCCAAAATTTCTATTTCCGGAATAGAAATGCATTTCGTAGAATTCTTAATTTTTTTAATTTTAATTTTTAGTACTTTTATTATTTTTTTCTCTCTCTTCTTCTTCCTCTTTCTTTGTGGCTAGTCACCGGCATGGCGAGGCTCGGCTTCACAGCCTCCCCATGGCTATGCGAGGCTCGACCTTGCCTTGGCTAGGCGAGGTTGACCTCACCCAAATGTGGTGAGGCTGAGCTCACCCAGCCACCAGCGAGGCTAAAGCCTCACCGGGCCACTGCCAGGTGACACCGACCTAGAGATGGCCTGGCGAGGCCAAGCCTCACCCAACCACAGTGAGGCTTGGGCTGATGAGCCTCGCAATGGCTCAACATCACCAGCCCTCGTATGGCTGGTCACCAATCATGGCCGAGATTGGTGACCGGCCAAAAGGAAGAAGAAGAAAAGGAAAGAGAAGAAGATAAAAGAAAAAAACTAGAATTGGTTTTAGGAATTGTTCTGGTGCTTCTTGATTTTGTTTCAAATCTATTCCCGAGAACAAAAAAATGGATTTTTTTTTCCCGGGAACAAAAAATTTACTAGACAAATTTCTTTTCTCTTTTTGCTCCTAGGAACAAAAGAACACAATTAGTTGTTCCTGGGAGTATTACCAAATAGGCCCTTTGTGTCAGGTTCATGCAAGGAAATGATATGCTCTTTATTTAACATCTGAATTCATTCATAGTTTGGTGTCCCCTAAATTTAGACAATATATCAAGTCTTATAATATATGTTCGTGGTTATGTTCTTTGTTAATAATTGACCTGTGCATACTCTTTTCTCATACAATCATATTCCTAAGCACGTCTTTGTTAATAACTTTCTACCTATGGCCATTTCATTTTCTTAAGCAGTTTATCAGTTAATCATTTCAAATTGCTTGCCATTTCTCATCCTAACTGTTTTATGATGATTACTGATCAGGAAATTGCTAGGCAATTATGTGTTGAGCATCAGCTATTATTCTCAAAGATGGTAACTTGCATTTTCTAATGGGAATTTAGCAAATGATCATCTTAAAGTTTTGTTTATAGTTTTTCGAAAGAAAAATCTAATATTTCTCGATTACCTTTTCAGGCTTCATTTGATGACAATTCTGAGTTCATGGTAGCCATGCTGAGGTAAGTGTAGAGTTATCTTCCTACGAGTTAATCATCAATCATCAATCATCATGATGAAATATTAAATAATTTGTTTGCTCATCAGGGAGTGTGGCTTAGCACATAAAACAATTGTGTTTGTACTAGATGAGTTTGACCTCTTCACTCAGGTAACATCCAGCCAATTTTTGTCCATTTGCATCCTCATAGTTGATCTGGGCATTATTTAATTTCTATGCAAGAGTTGGCCTATGTGAGTTGGTAAGTTTGTTTTTTCTTGAAGTGAAATCTTTGAATAGAGAATGACATACTTTGGCTAGTCTTTTTGCAGGGAAAACAACGACTCCTGTATGCATTACTTGATGCGATGCAGTCAGTAACATCTCAAGCTGTAGTCATTGGCGTGAGTTGCCGACTGGTACATTATCTATTGACCATCCATTCTTATTTTCTCTCAATGCATTTCCAATATCTAAAAGTCAAGAAACACAGAGAAGGAGAGTTTGGAAGGGGATATGTAGGGAGAAAAGAAAGAGTAGTCAATCATTAGGTTGCATTGATACTGGTTGTGATTCCGGTGTCCTCTCTGTTTGCTTGAATTGGATTCATGCTCAACCTAACCATTTTTTGGGCATGTAATACTTTAAATTTGCAGGATGCTGACCAGCTGTTGGAAAAGAGAGTAAAGTCTCGTTTTTCTCATAGGAAGCTGCTATTTCTACCCCCATCTGAAGAAGATATATATAGGTAAATAGGCTAACTTTAAAGCTAAATACCCTGTTGATCTTGATTTTTGGTATGCCAAGTGAATTTGACTTATGGTGTTTGTCTTTAGAAATTCATATGAAAGGGGTGAGCTCTTCTATTGTTGCATAAATTTGAAATTGGAATGGCTGAAGAATTAGCTTTTGGCATGACATGAGATGTGGTGAAGCCCCTCTAAAATCTCTTTTTCCTACTTTATTTTCTTGGACGGCTAGTAAGAATGCGATGGTGTCAGGCTTTATGTTTTTGATGGCTAAGTCTGTTCGTCGGAATCCAATTTTTAAAGGAGTTTAAATGATTGAGAGCTATCTTTGATTGACTCCTGTATTGATCATTAGTTTGCTAAGGCTCGTAGATCCACCCACTGCACTTTCTTGTTGACTTGTCTCTTGGCAAAATTCTCTTGTCCTTTGAAAGTTGTACCTTAATTAAGCATTCGGGTAAATCTGTTATCATCTTTTGTTGCTTGTGACTTTGCTCTAACCTTGCAGAATCATATTATCAACTCTTTGAAGATTTTTTATTAACCAAATGCTATTCAAGTATTCAGTGTTGGGAAGGATTTTGGGACAATTCAATGTCAAAGAAATCTTTTGTATTTTTAAAGAAAACCTCAAAGAAATTGTGGTGCACTGCACAGCTTTATCTATGTCATGCATATGGAAGAACATGAGAAAAGATTTTTGGGGGACTTGAAGCTCCTGTTGATTCTTTCTTTTTTTTATTTGTCTGTGGCCATCCTCTGATTCTGTCTACTCTAATTGTTGTTTTATTTCTGTTTGTTTTTCTTTTTCTCTCTTTGCTTCTGTGCTTTCTGATCTATTATAAATTTGGAGCCACTTTCTTTTCTGTGAGACCAGCTCTTATGGTATGCTAAATTTTCTCATCTTCTAGCTATGCAGGTTATTAGATCACGTCTTGTCTTTGCCAGTGGACTCAAGCCTTCCACATGACTATGCTATTGAATTTAATGCAAAACTGCATGTATCCTTTTGCTAATTTATTTTCTTTTTCAGCAATGTGCATGCTCATGTGGCGATGATAGAAAGATTGAAAATGAGGAATCACTGGAGAAAATTGTTGGTATTGACCACCTTAATTAAATTTAGCTTGCAAAATTTAGGACCTTAAGGAACTGAGAGTTAGAGACTGCACGTATATAGTTTCAGAAAATGGAGAGTACGAGATGCAATTGATTTTGTCAGGGATGAGATGCATTGTATTATCCATGCATCTACTATAGCACATTGGCAGTGGGTTGGTAAATGTTGGTGCACATGTATGCTCACTTCGGACTGGGAAACATCAATTTCACTCTTACCATTTGGTGCTGAAAAAAGTTGCCTATTTATTTCGAATGATTGATTTCTAGTGGACAGTGGATCCTTTTATCATATGAACATATGATTGGAAGTTCCTCACTTGAAAAGGGAGGGTTCAATGCATACTTTCTCATCAAGCTTAGAGGAAATAGGGTCGTTTTTAAAGTAATTCCTTAAATTATACTCCAGAGTATGTTCTCAGATGAAAGGTTCCGGCAAGTTATTGATTCTTATATGAATTTCAGTCCCACTGTTCGGCACTTGGTGAAGTTCCTGTAAGTACTCTGCAGCAATTGTACGCTGCATACACTTGTGGTTTATCTATCTTTTAATTTTCATTTGAGGGCCTTATTGAAGCCACTGAAATCAGATTCCGGGCTGTCTCTGATATGGATTTGAAGTTGGGTTATTTATCTTTCGAGAACTTCAAATCTGCAATTTCAAGTTTGCAGAGGCAACCGAAAATGGAATGCTTAAGAGGTACAGATGTGTTAAGAATCTGTTTTGTCAGACCAATATTGATTCATCTGTCATTTTATCCTCAAAGCATGCAATTTGGTGTTGTACAGTACAGGCATTTCTCCAATAATAGGATGATGGTGCTGCTATTTATTCCGTCAATCTCAAGCCAAGCAAATAATTCTCTTTATATAATGCTTCATTCATAGAATTATGATACAGAGAAGTTGGTGAATTATCAAGGAAATGAGTGCTTCCTAATTAATTATTTGCATCATCTCAAATTTTCCATCTAGTTGGTCCTTTAATACCCATAAGTATGGCAGCTTTTGGCATCTTTGGTGTTGGCGACTTTTTTTGCTGTTGCTAGTTTCGTGGCTTGTGTATTGAGATGTCTCTATTACTAGTGAAAATGCTTATTGACAAACATCATTTGACACTCTAGTAACATTGGCCTGCCATTTAATGGAACAAGAGACTGTCTTTCTTCACCCCTTCTCCCCTCCTCTAGAGCCCTCTAACTGTGCTGGAAATGATGTTATATCTGTCTTTTCTCTTCCATGTATGTGCTTCCACCATCTTGTCTGTCTTGCTGAATAATAAGCATGTATAACTTTCTTTGCAGATTGCTCCATACTGGAACTCTATATTCTTGTTTGCATGAAGAGGTTGGAAGTGAAAGAACAGAATTCTTACAGCTTCAGTGCTGTCATGAAAGGTCATTATTGATGTTTCTTGTGGGTTATATAATTTTTATCCATAACATTCTTTTTTGGATGATTTACGTGTTTGCTAAATACTGCAGAGTACAAAAGCATTCATGATTCATTCCAGACATCTGACTATTACAGTCAAGATGTGTGTCTGCGGGTAATGTCTCCATTTGCAAAGTTTTTTTATTTATTTATTTTTGGTGTAAGAACAAAAATATAGTGCATAGAAAGGTTTTACATATTCAGACCCCTTAAATTCTGCTGGAAAAAATCAAAAAGACAGAATTTACACATTTACATTTCGCTGGTTTTAATCCCCCAGTGCCCCACGAGCTCCAGCGGTTGTCCTATTTTCTTCATTCTTCCATAGTGCTACTCTTTTGATCCCCTTTCTCTTCGTCATATGTGAACCGAGTTTGCATGCTTCTGATCCCCTTTCTCTTCTGCCTTAGGTATCTTAATACAATTAGCTCCAGCGGTTGTCCTATTTTCTTCATTCTTCCATAGTGCTACTCTTTTGATCCCCTTTCTCTTCATCACGTGTCAACCGAGTTTGCATGCTTCTGATCCCCTTTCTCTTCTGCCTCAGGTATCTTAATACCATTGTTAGAATGATTCGATCACTATCATTGACATCTCTATTCATGTTCCATTCGGTTGATGGACCCTCGAGTTTTATAGGTTAATTATTGATCCAGTATCACAGTAACTCCATTTAAACCACACTGAGTGATGATTGCTGTTGCGGCTGCCACAGAAATTTTGAAGGAAAAACGAGGAGCAAGAAAGTAATTGCCATTGTTGAGTGGTTGTTTATTTCTCATATCTGCTGTGCTTGGAAGTAGTTTGAGTGGACATTGAAGTTGTAAGAGCTAAATCAGAATTCTGTAGGACCAACAAGGTTGTATTCTCCATGTTCAACATTGAGGGAAGTACTGAAGGAGCATTCAAAGTTCTTGAAGCAAAGTGATCAGTTCAATTAGAAAAATTTCCAGTTCTTAATGGACCATAGTCTAGAATTGTAACCCAATATATGACTGTATTAAGTTATGTGCCCAAGACAGTCAACTCGATTACTTGCTTGAAAACCTGGTGAGTGATGACTAAGGCAGTTTCTGCAGAATCGTTTGGAAGGAATAACAAGCCACTCCAGGCTGTACAAATTCACTGATGCATGTTTCAGGCTGAAGTTCCTGATCCCATTTTCCATGTTCCACTTGGTTCAGCATGCACCATTAGAGATCCTAGACTTCCACCATTTACCCTTTTCTCTTTTAGACATTTTCTCCAGCTAATAAATGGAGAAGCAATCTTTGCCGAGTCAAGCTTACATTATCTGAAGAATATTTTTTAATGTTCCAGTATATATTATTTGATTGGTGTTTGATCTATTTTTTATGGTGGATTTACTGGGTACCAAAAAACGGACGATGAGAATTTTCAGCATCTTAAAGAAAATGAATTCCCTGGCAGGTTTGGCTAGTAAAGTTATAGAGCCCTGTGGAAAAGGTCATGAGAATGTAACTGACCACCTTCTGTGCATGATCAACCTGACTTGGTTTGTGCACTAATTGGCCGCGGCTGAGAGTAAAGGAGGATGGGAAGTTTCTTTGAGAAGAGAGGATGGGAACCTGTTACATCACTGTCATATGCAATAAATTACTTAATGTCTTGTAGATTGAATAGGCCCAAGAATTCTGTTGTGTATTCATGAGTTCTGCACTGATGCTAGGGGATCCGCTGTGTCCTTTTATTTGCAAGTAAAATGAAAGTTGTCTTGTAGCACGATAATTACTGTAAATATTCTAAGGCAGAAAGATGATTTCTTGAACATATATGTCCAAATTTCTGCAGGCATTTGAGCACGTTCTACAACGTGGATTAGTTTGTTTTGCGGATGGCAGAGGACGTATTCAGTCTACTGAGTTTCGCCCTGTGAAGCTTCTGATCTCATTTGCTGAGATCAGCCAAGGCCTTAAAGCACATCATTCATGTCCTGTAAGTTTTTTCCCTTGGGACAGTGCCTGCTTTACCTTTTGGCAGAGGCTATTTTGTGCTTCCAGAGAAGCCATACCCTCATATAGTTTGTACAAATATTTTCTTTCGAAGTGCTATTTCATTCGATCTTTAATATCTATTCATGAATCATTAATCTCATTTTGGCAGGCCTTTCTTCAGAAATTAGCATCATAACGAGCAGCGGGTCGAAACTGTTTCATATGCATGATGGCGACCAGTCAAGATGTCAATCTGATATTCCCATTCCATCATGATTTGGCTTGGTGATTCACTTTTGTTGGCCCAGCTTGTGCAATACACAGTAATAAAGGCACATTTTGTTTTGATTAGCTAGTTGCCGGCTCCGATGCTTGATGCCATCTTAATCTGGCAGTCAACATGTTCACTATCAGATCTCTTCTCAGATAAAGTCTATTTAAGAGCCTTTAGCAATTGTGGGGAAACATTATATACCAAACAGAGAGATCGATTGTGACTCATGCGATGACTCGATCAGGATAAAGTTGGAGTTTTTGCTTTTCTGCCCCTCTTGTTTATATTTTAGTAAAGGTTTAGATATATAAGTTACCACCTTTAACCACCTTGCTAGTAATTTTCATGGGGACTTTGCGAGTTTTAATCCGCTGAGGGAATACTGATAGCATGCGAAGATTTGTTAACAATAACACTGCCAGAATCGCTTTGTTTATCAACAACTCTAAATTTCAGGATCCTTCGTGTTTGCTAATGTAGTAATTTGTCCTGAAATTTTTTTAAGGAGGCTAGTTGATTATGATAGTTGAAGATAACAAAATTATTAAGTGAAGTCCACTCGCTAAAAAAGCAGTAATCATAACATTCTTCGAAGACAAACATAAGTCATATCCAATTGAAAAGTTACAAATCTTCAAAATAATACATCTGTTCATTTTGTTGGTTTTCAAATTGAACAGAGGAAGCTCAGCCATGACATTCATACTCATAAAGGGTAATGACACAAGTGATCCCAATGAGATCCAAAAATTTTAATTTGTTCATTATGGTCTTTGAACTTAATCTAATGTACAATGTCATTATTGAATTTTTAATTTGTTTAATGTGGTTCTTGAACTTTTGATTATATTTAATTTAGTCTCTAAATTGTTCTCTTTAACTTGAAGTATTTGAATGGTAATATTGAGTATTTTTATAAAGTTCAATAATTAAAATTGAATACATACAAAAAATTTATAGATTACATTGAATAAATAAAAATTCCAAAATTATATTATACATTGAATTAAAGTTCATGGATCATCTTGAATAAATCTAATATTTAAGAATCACATCATATGTTGAGTCAAAATTTAGTAACTATCACCAAACTTGACCATGTCCAAAGGTTTTTATTTTTTTTGTTCGAAATGTTCAAGTTGTTTGGCCGTTGGTTTCACTGTGCATTCCTGAAGTCATCTTTTGTAGGTGGCTCGATTCCGACGTGGCGGAGAACCATTCGCTGCTCTTACGTGGGGTGGAGGCTTAAATTGAATAATTCATAAAAACTGGAAAAAGTGCGAACTTTATAACAACTGTAGTTCTCCTCCCAGCAGTCCTGGTCAGAATTCAGGAAAACTCAACTCTCCTTCGATTCGATTTCGTCATCGTTCGTTCAAAGTTCGGATTTTTCGGCGACCCTTTTGTGAGAAGTTCAATCCGTTCGTCGTCGTGGTCGGAGGGTTCCAATCCTCGTATTCTTGATTGACGAGGTAATGTTCTTGGTGGTTTCTTTCGTTTGTTTGTCTTGGCGGATTTTTTTTTTTTTTTTTGAACTTTTCGATTCAATATAGAATCGCGTCTTTCCCCTGGCCTGTTGGAGATCTGTGTTTGTACTGTTTCGATGCTCTGCGCATTCAGATTCTTGTTTCATCGTGCATGCGATCTGGGTTTAAGGAACAAGAACGTCTGGCTTTGATGGTGAATCTGGGTCGGTGAGGTTTTGGGGGTCTGGACAATGTTAGCAGCGAGTCGGTGTTTCTGTTCTGAGCATGTTATATGGCGAATTTGTTGTCTTAGAAAGATTTGTGTTTAGTGTTTGTAAAATGGTTGACGGGGTTGCTGCCTTGCAGATTTAAGCTATGATTTCTGGTTTTGTCCTCTTTTTCAGCTGAGCAATTTCCTTTTTGTATTGCCAAAAAAGAAAAAAAAATATCTTTCTTGCATCAATTGACAAGTGGTTTATCATGGCGGTGATGTTTTGGAACGATGATGGAGACAATTTGGAGATGGCCTTGGGCTGGAATTCGTTCTATGATGATTAGTTGTGCGGTTACCAAAATTTTTAGATGTAATTGCAAAAATCTCTCTATAAAAGGTGGGTGAAAATGTGTCATGCCTTGCAGGGTTCCAGTTTTTTTTTTTTTTTCAGTGGATCCATGCCCGAGTTGTCAGACGGGGTGTGTTCTCAATCTGATAGGGCCTCCCTTCTTCCCTCTTTCTTCTAGGGCTAATATGCTATTTCATTGTTCTAGAGTTGGTAGATGGGGTTCCCTTTTTTTTCTTTCAGTGGTAAGGTTGACCGTTGACTTCTTATTTGTATCAGGAATTGTTACTCTTAGGATGGCCCTTGATTAAGTATTAGGGAAAATTGCAAAAGCTATATTGTCTTAGGTAACTCTGGTCCTCAATACCATGGGGTGCTCTTGATTGTTGTGCCGTGCTTCTTCATGTGATGAGAGAGAGATAGGGGAGGGAAGAGAGTGGGAGTAGGGTCTGGGTTTAGATTTTAAATATGCATGACGATCAATGGGTCTTTTTAGGTTGCAGAGATGTAAAATGTAGGTTTTGAAATTTGAGGAAGGTATATTGTTTGGGATTCTGTTTTTTATCGTCTAATAAATGGTAGATATTGATTGTTGTCCCAACTATCCAGCAACTTAAACTTTAGAAATAATTAGTTGTGTAGACCATAACAGAGCTACGTGTCCTTGTTTTGAATCCCAATACCTTATCTCCAAGTATGCTTTGAACATACTCATGGGTTTCTTGTCCTCCATTGCCATTTCAAGTCTTCTTGGGGTTGCATGTGTAAAGCTGATTAATAGGAATTGGAAGGGTTAAAAAAGAGGTTTGTGACTTTGAGCTTTTGGAATCTATGTAGATGTTAGCTAGTTTCGATTTTTCTTATTGGGAAAGTCTATCCTCTAGTCCAACAATTTGTATTCTGGACTGCTGGATCAAAAAAGAAAAAAATTTCAACCGTTGGATGGTTTTAAAAAGATTGGACTGATGGATATTTAGGGAAAATTACTGACTATTAAATTGCCAATTTTACTATCGATTGAGGAAAATTATGACATGAGGACAATTACTCACCTATAGAGCCTTCAAGTTTACAAAGTGTGAAGGAATGTTACGGTCATTGAAGTTAATAAGAATAGAAAGAAACAAGATTTATGATATATTCAGGTTGATTATGATTCATGGAAAGTTAAGGACACTAAGTTATTCAATCTTACAAGACTTTAAGGTAAATTATTACATGTGAAGGGATGGTTGCTAACTTCTCATTTGCAAGGAGTTCTAGGACAATTTTGAGGTTTGCTATTGGTTAACTACTAAGTATTAGGATATTCATGTTATGAAAGTACTGTCCATCATGATAAATTACTAGTTACAAGGTACATAAGCTAATTTTATTACAGGTAAGTTATGACCCACAAATTTTAATCACTGTCTATAAATGCAATTGATTTAATGATAGGTTCAGGATTTATGGCTAAATAAGGGAGTTGTCTGGTTTTTGTGCTTATGGGATCCTAGAAGCACCCTTATGTTATTATGCTCCTGTATGCAATAGCCCTGGCATTGTATTGATAAGAAGGCACGTCATGATGTTGAATGCTGAACTGAGAATGGGTTGTCAAGTTTTTTAGAGCTCTAGCTTCTTGAATGAAAGGATTTGGAGAAACGGTTTTTATATTTTCTGCAACTTTTCCAGAAATGGCTTTAACCGGACCAACTCCGCCCAGAGGAAGTGCAGCTGCCACCGCAAGCATGCGGAGGCGTAGGACCGCGAGTGGTGGGGCCTCCGGAGGAGCAACTGGGACCATGCTCCAGTTCTACACAGATGATGCTCCAGGACTGAAAATTTCTCCAAATGTTGTCCTTGTGATGAGCATTGGCTTCATTGCATTTGTCGCTATTCTTCACGTCATGGGTAAGCTCTATTTTGTCCGCAGATAGGCCCAGAAGGCTGAAGCCCCTGTTTAAAGGGGTTCAAGTGCTAAGTCATTAGTTCTAATACATCTCTGGAATTGGCTACCGGCAGTAGTTGCGAGTTGGATTGTAAGAACCCAGAAAAGTTAGCCTAGTCACCATCGAGGTTTGAGATACATAGTTTTAGTTTCAATTTGTCATAGGGCAAGATTCAGCGCCAACTGTGTAACTCCTGAGAAGTGTCTCTCAACAGCATGACATTGAGGTTTTCTGTTTCTCTTTGTCCTGAGTCTGTCTGTGAATTAAATCATCTTTTGTGATCAGGATTTGGATGTTACTCATACGCTGGTGTTCTCATGTTGCTTTGATGCGCATTTTTAATGTGGACAGTGAAGCCGAAGGCATTGATTATGATGTGCAATTGTTTTGCACACCCCCTACTTATATGATATTCTCAAAGTACAAGGTAAAATGAGACAATTCATAGAAAACATTTAATCCACTGGAGGCTAATCAGCAGATTCAGCATCGCCTTTTTTAACTTTGTCCATCTTAGGCAGTTTGGTGGCTTTGTTGCCACTCCTCGCCTCGCCTTGTCTCTTGGTTTATTTGTTCTACAGGTTTATGCATTTACTTTTCCCATTCCGTTCGTTAACCCAGGCGACATGCAATGTAGGAGGTCTGAGTTTACCACTCGCATTAACGTAATTAATAAATATGGTTCCTTGGCGTCGATTCTCTATACATGAGATTTTATAGAAAAAAGAAAAAATTGTAGGAGCGGGCTGAACACCAAAGAGGACTAAGATTACAGGAGGATTAGGGTATTCTAGACTACAAGACATCTCTTAGGACCAACCTCATTTGTTTCAGTAAAAAGTGCCAACAAGTGCTTTAGCCAACTCCGAAGTAACATTTGCAGATACATGGGGTGCTTTCAATGTCATTTCCAGGAAAAAAATGTTTCCAAGTGTTGTAATTCTTGTGCCATTCACATTCTCAAGCTGAATGTATATTTCTTTTTATGCTGCTTTTGGAAGGTGCTTCGTGATTCCGAGATGCCCAAATTAGAGTTTTTTTTTTTTTTTTTTGTAAGGTAAGAATATATTGAGCTATAGCCAAAATGTACAAAAGATCCGGCTGAACTGAGTAAGTTTACCACTTATAAAAGATAGAATCATGTATGCAATCTGTTATTTTCTGCTTTTATTTATAGGCTATAGAAGATGAACACATCATAAACTTATCCAATTTCATTATCTGAAAAACCAACACAATACTAAGTACACAAGCTAATGACCAGAAAAAGATTCGTATAAGGTGAAATTTTTGCACCTTCTTTTCAAATAATTCATAACTATTCCAGAGGCTCCCGCCCAAGACAAATAAACCTTTGCTTGACATATTCACAGTGCGCTAAAAATTCTGTTCACTGAAGAAGTATGGAAAACCAATATAAATGGCAAAGGAAAAAAGTGAAAGCGAACTGTCAGTAAATTAACCAAAGATTGATCCTACATGGTATCATCATTTTGTCAATTCCCCCACTCCCTCCTCCCCCCTGGACTCCAAACTAATGTCAGATGATGCTCCTGAATTTTGGCATTGACAAAATTAAAACCTGTTCTCCCTCCTGTGACGTTCACCTTTAGGTGAGAAAAGTATGTCGTTTCTGTCCTCCCTTGTGCTCATTCCCATGTACATTCGGAAACTGCTGGGGTGGGCCTTTAACTAGAAAGGTCAGATGCATCACTGAGTCGTACTATCCGTCGTTTGAGTTTGGAGTTGGTCCTGGACTTGAAGAGACCGAGGTGTTGGTGGATTTCTCATTTCCCATGTCTTTGGTTTTGTGAAGAAGGAATGTCCCGGAGAGTATAGTGACGAAACCGCACAACTCAGTCACGATTTGTGATGCATTTTGCGAATCCCAGTCCTGCATTCCCAAGCATACCAAGGGAAAAAATGGCGGATATGCATTTTAGCACAATAATGTCAAGAACAAATGCAATTAACAAAGAACATGCGTCGCTTTAGATTGTACTGAGCAAAGTTTCTCTGTGTCAAGCTCTTCATGCTGGATCACGAGTCCATTCAATCCTTGTGCCAATAATAAAATTTTTTACAGACCTAGCTGTTGAAGCTTGAGCTCAAAATGTTAAGATTACACCATCTCAGAGATACTGGACTATAAGATACCAGATCGAATTTTTAAAAGATACTGCTTCCGTGTTTTTTTGAGGCAACACTAGAGCTCCTGTTGGGATTATTTTAGGCCAAATACATGTTTCAATATCAACATGAATAACAATATATTATTTTCATACTTCCACAAAGGTCGGATTTGCCGTGTGGACAGGGTTTAAGTCCGCATGCATTTCTTTTACTGAAACGCAAACAATGGTAAGTCTTACTCTACCTTAAACATGATCATGCTGGCAAGGATGGTGAACGTTGTGAACATCACATAGTACACTGGAGAAATTACAGCAGTATTGAAAGTGTCAAGCGCCTGTCAGAAGAAACTTTTTGAGTTATATAATTGTCATTCGATCAGGGGATAAGAAAATCAGGATCGAGAGAACAAGCAATAAATGTGAAAAGGTGATACACTTTCCCATGCATTAGACTTAAGTCCTTCATTTAATGAAATCTTAGATTAACTTAGTAAAAGGTAGGTGAATGTAAAATCTAAAATTTACTGGAATGTCGTTCTTTCTTGACTGAAAGATTTACGACTTACCTTGTTCAAGAAGTTGATCTGCATGAGACTAAAAAAGATGACGACAATAGTGAAGAACCATGTCTGGAAGTATTTGAATTGGTTCGATCCTGAAAATGTGAGCTTCAGGGCGATGCCCAATGCTTTAACACTCATCACCTGCAGAAAATAGTGAAGTTCATCACAGTTTCGAGAAATAGATGTAGCTAGACTTCAAAGATAGTACACTGACCGTTAGCGAACCCATGAGAGAGCAAATCCCAATATAAATCATCATATTTGTAGGTCCATAACGTGGTGCATAGCAGAAAATAAGAACACCAACCACGATGAGAACTATAACGGTATACACGATAAAACCTGTTGCCAGAAGAGAGTTTCTTTCAGCACAACATCCTCAAGAAATTCAAGGAGTTCTATTCAAAATTTGAAGGGTACTTGTTTTGACTGGACTGATACCTGGCTGGGTGGCGAGGCGCCACAATTGTTTAACCGATTCAATGTCCCTTTCCTTTGGAGCATGTAAGACGATGCTCGTGGAACCCACCACGCAAAGAACACATCCAAGCACACCAAAGATGTGCAATTTCTCCTCCAAGATAAAATGGGCAAGCACTGCACTGCATAATGGTTTTTAAGATCGGTCATTGCTGAAAAATAACAGCTTATAGAATATCACATATGTCCATTTTATTATTTCTTGTAGATTTAGAGACAGCTATCTTATTTACTTGACAATTTCAATATCAATACCTGAAGATAATGCTCAGTGCTCCCAAAGGCGTGACAAGAATTGCCGGAGCGTATGCATAGGCAGCGAAATTGGCAATCTCCCCAATAATCACTGCCAAAGATGCGATGAAGCAATTAATTTCTAAGGTCACAAGAGGTTGAGAAAATATATGGTGTCAACGGAAACTCAATTTTGGCTCATCTATATAGCAGCTATCTGCAGGAAAATGAAATTGAGACTATAAGGAACTCATCGTCAAAGAAAAGCTGGATAACCTTTACTGCTTTTACTAGTGAACCAAAGGGGTTCAACCACAACACTACCATGCGCCAAATTCTCCTCTGCTCTAGAATGCTGATTTCTTTAGTTGTCTACTGCATCTAGCTCCTTGATCAATTGATTTCTGTTTGGCACTCTCTAGATAAAAATTTAATTATTAGCACTCGATGAATTTTGATAGATTTGAGTATACGAATGTGTGGTTTCCTCCTAGACCAAAACTATATTTCTCTAACTAAATTCGTATCAAGTAAGTGGATCATAGTCACATTTCCATCCCTGATGCTATAAGAAAGATTACTACGACTATCTGATATATAAACAGTATTGAAAACTAAAAATGAAGACAATAATTGTTTTCCAGTTATCTTTGAACAGATCTTTCTTTAGCATAAACCCCGTTCCTTTCAGGTCAAGGAGCATGACATTACTTGCAATTTATTCCTTTTTTTGGTCAAGAGATTGCCTGCTCACCAAAGCAGTGATAAAATTTTGGGAAGCTAAGAAGTAGGAAGGATGCAAAACTAGAGGTGCAAGATGGATCATCGTTCATGTATCGGGAAAACTTCGGTGCAGTAGACAAGGTAACTCCAGGATTATCCTGGAACCTATATATCGCAGTCCACCCCTAGAGTGCTTCTTTCACCATGTTCAGATTATTATCCATGAAAGTAGGTCATCAAGTGAAACAACAGGATAACTAAGGATTTTACAGACAAGAATAAAATTGTTCATTTGGGAGAACGGAATGGATAAAAGTGGAAATCAATTCAAAGTACTACATGGAACTGAAAGTCATGCCTATGTCAAACTACAAAGCTTGGTAAGAAACTTGCAGAAGAAATGAAGTTCTTGCTAAAACACAAGACCTTCCTAGTACTCCAGGAAAAAGAATTTAAGCACCGGATCCCAGAAGCTGTCTGTAATCTGGAGTCAAATATTGGTCTATTGGTAACAAGAAGAAGAAAAAACAGGAAGACGTGTCCCAGGAACGAGCAATGATCAGGTTGATGGGCCTAATGCACTGGGGACACAAAAGAATATTGCCCTCTCTAACTCTGTAAGTGAACACGCTGCGTGGGCGCACAATCATATGCTCTGGCTGTAGTGGATGATTACAGACCCAAAGACAGACATTTTCAATTCTTAAATCTATCACCATAAGCTACTCGGAGTTGTTCTCTTTCTGAGGTAGTGCACCTTCCATATGATGGAACTTAGTCAAGCGAGAGCTATAGATGATTAGGACTGCATGTCCGGCCCAGGTCACCTCTCACAGGATTTCATTTGTCAGCGAGCAACAAAGGCACAAGCAAATCTTTTTACCACGTGAACTCGCCAAAAAACGAAAATACTATTACTTGAAAATCAATCACATGCAGAATTCTCCATGTCCTAACAAAACATGCTCGATGTATCAAACAGACCCAGAAGTCAGAACTTACTGGTTATCATTCCTACCCACCACCAGGGTTCATATAAGTATGAATAACCCCCTGAACCTGTAAACGGGCAGAAAAATTATCAGACAACAAGGCCAACCCAAAAAAAAAAAAAAACAAGAAGAAGAAGAAGAAGCTTTAACACCCGAAGCCATCAATATCAAATACGCCCACACCGGGGCATCAAAAAGATCAAATTGGATCCTACCTTTTTTCTATGAAAACCATATAAATTCCTGGAAAACGAAGCTAATTCAATGAGGAAAAAGAAGGGGGGAGAAAAAAACAGAACCTGCTCTGACTCCAGTCATCCCAGCTTTCTTCAACCCCTTTTTCTTCACAATGAAGCTAGAACCGATGAAAACGCTCGACGAGAGGGCCAAGATGAGTCCGTGCACGTTATCAGACGACATCCCCATTGGAGTGGGCAACGCAAGGAAAAACCGAACTCCCCAAAAAGAAAGGAAAACAACGTAAAGCTCCCTCCTTTACAGGGCCAAAATCAAGAAAACACCAAGAAATCCACGCCCAGCCAGCCGCAGACCCATCAGGACCACGACGAGAAATCCACGTTCTCGAAGCCGGCACGCGCGTGATGCATCCATGCTCACGTCACGCCTCTATAATACCTGAGAAAAAAGAAGAGAAAAGAAAACGCATAATTCAATCCACCGGGACAAGGAAGAGGAGGAGGGAGAAAGAGGCTGCAGCCCGGACGCCAACCTCCTCCATGTTTGCAAACAATGGTGTGAATTCTGGGTACCCAGATGATCACAAGACACGGCGGTGCTCCTCGTCTCCCCGACGGCCTCGTGGTCTGCTGGGTACTACGTTCATGGGAGGGGGGGGGCTAGAGACAGAGGAAGAGAGAGAGACAGAGGAAGAGAGAGAGAGAGAGAGAGAGTCCGTTACAAAATGGGGTGAAGAGAGAGAGGGAGAGGGAGGAAACGGAGAGTAGAAAAGAATGGCACAAATTAAGGTGGCCACCACATCGTTCCGTTCGCTGTACGATTTTAGTGAGCTGCTCTTCTCTTCTCAGGCCTTTTTGCCCCCCTCCCCCCTATGTTCGCTGGTGATGCGTGCTGACGTGAACCGGAATTGGGTTGTCATTTACAGCAACGACCAATACCAAACGCCCAACACCCCCAACCCAACCCAACCAAAAAAACAAAAAAAAAAACAATCTTCCATATAGTTTTTTTTTTTTTTTTAATTTCCTTATGCATAGACATTCGAAAGCAAGGTCGAAACCCGGATATGGTAATTCGCGATTTAAGATCCAAAGATGTTTTATTCGCACGTGGCATCTCATTATATCACACGACAATCGTCGGAATTCAATGTATTGAATTAATTTCACTTAAGCCGAGAAGCTAAAGGGATAGGAGGCGGGGGCCAGGGATGGAGAGTATCGAGTTCCAGGTTCAATTCATAGAAGAGATGCGCAAGATCGGATAAAAAAAAAAAAACTAATTCCATCTAGGAGGAATGGTGATTACCAATCACTAACGAGTAAATAATTTTCTTATTTTGTCTTACACATTATTTGACCGGCTTAATTGCGTGTTCATTTTGAGAGTTGCAAAAATCGTCAGTCGTGACGAGATATCTTTTTGACTTATATTATTACTTGTAAAAATACAAATACATTGCATGTAGGCAAAATTCGACATTTGAAGGATTTCACAAGATTGCTTTGTTATAGAATGTTTACATTATTAATTGATGGAAGACCTCTTAGATTCCAATTAGGCCGATGGCTAATCTACTATTTCATAAATAAATAAAAATCATATGTTGAGGTCAGTTTTGAGCAGAATCTTGACAACCAATCATATAAATCTCAACTTAGAGGAGGGCGAGTTAAAGAAAATTGGCAGAATCTAAATTTCCAAAGATGAAATAGAGAGATTTCCCATGAAATATAACCCCCTAATAAATCCTTGGAAAAGTTAATCCACTTTCTTCTGAACTTTCTGAATCTTCTCCCCCTTTTTCTAATCCAAGATTTTCTGGTCATTTTATAATAGGGTTTGGTGTGAATGCGATTATCAAACTTCGAAATTCACTCAAATGCTCTGTTCCTTCTCCACACGCATTAAACATCTTAGATAAACACATCTACCATGGCCCAATAAGAGGATATCCTCTTTTCTCAGTGGAATCTTTTTCCTACAGGAAGACAAACGAAAGCTTCCGCCCTCCAATCACATGGAAATGGGCTCAAGCACAAGCAACTGATGGACACTTCGCAATCATTTTCTTCTTCTTCTCGATGAGCTCCTGGGTATATTCTAAGATACCTACATGGGCAGCATCTGTTTCTCAAAGCTTCCTTCTTAATCGACTCTGTTTCCGAGTATTCGCGCAGATGAATAGATATGTCGGTATCTGGAAATTCCTCTGAATTTGACTTTGATTCTTGCACCTCCTGAACTTGATAGCTCTGACCTCTTAAGAAATAACGCCACGAGCTTATCCTTATGGCAGCAGTCCTGCATATTTTCCGCCTTTCCTAGATGCAATTTTTGTCAAATGAGAAATTACCGTCGCCCTAAAACTCCAAATTAAAATTAAGGGAAACCCTCAATTGACCTTACCCCGTTCATGGCATTATCGTTATGGATTTCCTCTCAAATCTATAGTGACTCTCCCCCTCTCTATTTCTTCGATTCGTGCTCAAGAAACTCTGACATTTTCTTTCATGATCTATATATTTTAAGCAAAGTCGAGGCGTTTTAGCTTTTTGATGTGCACATGAGGATGAAGCGTGCACGTGTTCATTGGATTGAAGTAATCAAGCTCATGGGGTATTTTAGAGCAAAGTCAAACGCGGGAGGATTTCGAGAAATAAGCGCCACTTTAGACGGTTGTTAAGTCAGAATGATCAAGTTTTGAGGGAATTTTAGTGGCAAAAGAACAGTGCAAGTACCAAAATTTTGTGTTCCTTTTTATTCTTTTGTTGGGGAACGAAAAAAAAGCGTTTGTGAAACAAGAAAAAAAAGCTTGTTTTCTTGTTTAACACAAATCGAAACTTTTTTTTTTTCTTTTTTCTTTTATTTTCTTGTTCTTCTTTCACGGCCGAGGCCGTCGCGGCCTCGGCCACGGCCGTCGCCGGCCTCGGCCACGGCCGGCGGCCGGCCGACGAGGGCCGCGGCCTCGCCCGGCCACGGCGCGAGGCTCGCCGGCCCCGGCGAGGCCGACGCTCGCCGTCCCCGGCGAGGCCGAGGCTCGCCGGCCGGGGCGAGTCGGCCTCGCCGGATCGGGCGAGCTCGAGCTCGCCCGGCCATGGCGAGGCCGACCTCGCGCCGGCCGGGCGAGCTCGATCTCGCCCGAGATCCGGCCTCGAGCTCGCCCGGGCCCGGCGAGGCCGAGGCTCGCCCGGCGGCCGGCGAGCCTCGGCCTCGCGCGGTGGCCGGCGGGCGCGCCGCGCCCGCCCGGCTGGGCGAGCTCGGCCCTCGCCGGCCGGTCGCCGGCCAAGGCTGGCCGGCGGCCGGCCAAAAGAAGAAAAAAAAATGAAAAAGAAAAAAGAAAAAAAAGAAAAAAATAGAAAAAATAAAAGAAATAAAAAAATTATCCAAATTTACCAAACATGTTTCGTTTATTTTTATTCCGGAACAAGTTTACCAAACGCGTATTTTTGTTCAAAAATTGTTTAGGAGCAGAAATACTTTTTCTATTTACGTTCCTGGAACAATTTTTAAAAAAACTTAACCAAACGCGCCCTTAGAGGCAAAAAAACAGTGCAAGTACCTGAACTTTGTCTGGAAAAACGTTTAAGTGTCAAAAGTTATGAAAAATACATTTAACTATATATATATATTTAAATTGGGACACTTGAATGCCAAAATCGGTAACCTTGACCAAAAATCATATATGACAATTTTTTATTATTATAATTTACCTATGTAACTCATCGAAGAGCTGAGTCAACAAAGAAAATTAAAAACAATGTTGTTTTACCCCGGTTTGAATTTTAATATAAATATTAATTAAAAAAAAGGAGGATGATGGTAGAATGGTGAGAGCTTGGATAGGCCCTGTCTAAACCCTGCAACTTCTTCTTCTTCTCCTTCTTTTTTTTCTTTTTAAATTAAATAATTTAAATTTAATTTAATTCATATTTATATTAAAATTCAAACCGAGACAAAACGATGTTCATTTTCAATTTATCTAGCCATTAGCATGCAAAACAACATCATTTTGCATTTAGCTCACTAAAAAAACACCACATCAACATTTGGTAAAATTTTATCTTATTTATTTGTTCTGATTTTGACACTTAAATGTATATTTCTTAATTTTTGGCAATCAAATATCTCATGTGCTAAGTTTTGGCACTTAGGAATTCGACTCTTGAATTTTAGGAAACATATGTCACTCTAGGGACATTGTTAGTATTTTCTTTGAAGTTTGCTCTCCACTTAAATGAAAATAAAAATACAAATAAAAAAGCAGAGAAAGAAAAAGAAAGACTCCATTGTTGACTTTATTGATTGGATTTTTGCTCTTTATGTGTTTGGATACTAGATTGATGAAGTGACATACCCTCTTAAGTAATTTTCAACCTACTGATACAGTAATTGTCAAGAAGATGATGGAGATTCGGTGACATTCATCACTCTAGCGACATAACCTTGTCGATGTCACTGCACCTAATTGAATTCCCCGACATGCACACATTAGGTCTAGGGATTTTAACATTCTCAAGAAAGAAGAATCTCTTGCATCCTTTGTTGTTGATTCTGACCATGAATGCACCTTGGAACTGACGTTGGAATGAGAGAACTGGCTGGTATGTGCTAGAGGTAGATGAAGAGCAAAGGCTTAGGTATAAAATGACAAAGCATGAAAATGAGGGCACGGATTTTCAAAAACTTCTTATTCCCCTGCAATTTTTTTTTTTATTTTCCCTTCGATTGGGACTTGGTTTGGCCTTGGACATTACACTTTCAACGACATCATTTCCCCCAAAAAGTCATGCCGTACGACTTTATGTAACATCAACATCATGTCAGATTTCTAAACCAGAGAAATTGCCAAAAAGTGAACTCCAATGGCGCTGGTGATAGCTTGAGAAGTTATCACATCAGGTTGAGTATTCAGGAGAAAATTAGGAAAATGGCTGAAAAATTCATAAATTTTGATTTAATATATAATATTATTTTTAAATTTTTTGTATATATTCATTTTAGTTATTAAATTATATAAAATATTTAATATTATCTCTAAATTTAAATGAATGACAGAATAACATTAAATATTTTCTTATAATTCCATTAAAAAAATTAAAAAAATTTGAATCACATCTTAATATTAAGATAAAATTCAGAAATTATATCAAATAAATCAACAGGTCGAGAATCGCATCAAACAAAAAGTTAAATTTTGAAGGCCATTCCCCTTTCCCTGGGCATAGCATATGTAAAAAGACAATACTTTCTTGATGATGGGAAGCGGATGCCAATGCTCTGTTCCATCTCCTCTGTTCTTACCAAAGCTCTGTTTTCTTCGTTTTTTCTTCCTTCCCTCATGCATGCGAAACAGGGGAGCGAGCATCTCCTTCGACTCCTCCAATGCCACACCGCACAGCCATTCCAAATCAAGCAAATACACGCCCTCCTCATCACCAATGGCCACCTTCTCGTCTCGCGCAACCGATGGGCGAGCACCCTCTTGTTCAATGCGCTCATAAGAGGCTACTCCAACTTCGGCCAAGCTCGCCGGTCCCTCCTCCTCTTCACCCACATGCTCGCTCACCACGCGCCGCCCAATGCCATCACCTTCACTTCCCTCGTAAAAGCCGCAGCTTCGTCGGCTTCGTTGGGCACGGCCCTTCATGCCCAGATGTTCAGACGAGGTGTGTCCTCTGACCCGTTTGTCCGAGTGTCCATCATTCATTTCTACGCGCGAATTGGCGAGCTGCCCGGTGCGTGTCGGGTGTTTGAGGAAATTCCCAAGCCATGTGTTGTGGCATGCAATGCGATGCTTGATGCGTTCGGCAAGAGTGGGGTGATGGACTCTGCTGTTTCGCTCTTTTCTAGGATGCCGGAGCGCGACGTGGTATCTTGGACCAGTGTGATTAATGGGCTCGGTAGTAATCGGCGTTTCAGAGAGGCCCTTGAGTTCTTTCGAGACATGATGGTTCATGAGGATATAAAGAGTGGGGTGGTGAAACCAAATGAAGCTACGTATGTTAGCCTCCTCTCTTCATGTGCTAATTTGCCTGGAGGAGGTGCACGTTACCATGGGAAGCAAATACATGGATATATTGTCAGGAATGACACTGGGCTGACAGCTTTTGTAGGGACAGCTTTGATAGATTTCTATGGCAAGACAAGTTCTCTCAGAAATGCTATAGAAGTCTTCAATCAAATGGTTGTCAAGGAGATTTGCACGTGGAATGCACTGATTTTCTCCCTTGCTTGTAATGGTGAAGAGAACAAGGCTCTTGCTATGTTTGAGCAGATGAAGATGAAAGGCTTGTGCCCTAATGGGGTAACCTTTGCTGCTGCTCTCACGAGTTGTGCGCGTGGAGGATTCGTGGACTGTGGTTTCAAATTGTTTCGATCTATGGTCGATGACTTTGGGTTGGTACCTGTAATGGAGCACTATGGATGTATGGTTGATCTGTTGGGCAGAGCAGGACTTTTGAGGGAAGCGATGGACTTTGTAAAGAGTATGCCTTTCGAGCCTGATGCTTCTGTTTTGGGAGCTCTGTTGGGTTCCTGTAAAATTCACGGAGCAATCAATCTAGGAAATGATGTAGGGAGAAGATTGCTTGAGATGCAGCCACGGCACTGCGGACGATATGTCACGTTATCGAGTATACATGCGGAGTTGAACGAATGGACTTCTGCCGCTGAACTGAGGAAAGCAATGGAAGGACTCAAAATTCGGAAAGTTCCAGCCTTTAGTCTAATTGACTCCCACTAGGATGTAGTGTCACTTCTATGTACTGGTTTTACTGTTTTGTCCATGAAGAGATCCGCAGAGTTCAACTCCTTGATACTTCTGGATTGGGAGACGTGTACAGAGTGTAGATCAATCTGATTTGTCTGATCTTGGAATTCTATGATCGATCTATTCATCCAACGAGATAGAGCCTGTGGTAACTGCTAAGGACATTTTGCAACACATGATGTTCTCTCGGTTTTTGTCGGCCGGAACTTTTTATGGAGTTGTGACTCGTTGAAATTTGATATCTCCATCTTGGGCGAAAGCTTATAGGAGGAAGTTAGTAAATTGCAGAAATTTTTCTTTGAAGCATGAAAGGTGAGTGCTCATTGATTTAAGTATGTTAAGGAGTAGAGATTATCAGAGATAGGTAACTGATTTGATTTTGATGTATCGGCTAACTTGTTTCTCCATTTCAGCCATCAGGATACACTTTGAAGCACTTTCTTCAACCTCAATGATCATAGCTTTATGAAGTTTCTATACTGAAGTACTTTCTAGGCTGCTGGCTGTGGCACTGTTCATCCGCGGAGGCAGGATAGGGTGACAAGTGCTCCTCTTTCACAGCGTAGGGGTCAGAAAAGCGATTCAGAATAATTGGTCTGCATCCATCAACCAATTATATCTGTAAAGTTTCGGATTCTTCAGCAGATCCTCCATTATTGGTGTTTGGGAAGCTAAAATAGGTAAGCACACCATTATCCGGTGGGCTTTTGAAGATGGCCGTGAAGACATGGAGATGTACGATTGCGTCACGACTCATTTTATTACAACATGGAGTCTTATCATCTGGCTTTCATTTAACCAGCTTGCAAAGCGACAAAGTTTAAACTGAGATGGATCAAAAGGATAATGGAGGGCCTTTCTCACCCCTTCCGCCCACGAAAGAAGTAGATTTTTCAATTTGCCCTACGTCCCTCTCCTGCAGCACTTTGTAAATCTGTGAAATGCGAGGAACACCAAGTTTGTTTATAAAAGGCAAGTGCAGAGTTATTATGAATATTATGCTAGAGCAGCCAATTGGTTGGCATATACCCAACAACTTTAGAGCTAATTTTTCAAATTGGTTCAGCTTGGAAGGTGGTTAGCATTTTAGTAGGTACTTCAATCGAGAACCCAACGGCCAATCAGGTCAACTAGAAGATTTTATAAAATCATTGCCAACTTTTAAAAGCCATTAGAAAAATGTGTCATTTGTTGTTTAAATATTATAATTCTCCCCCATCACTTAGTCTTACTCTTTTTGCCTAGTACTAAGCGGGGACAAATGTCACTAATGAAGACAATAAGCACGATCCAACAAATATGATAATAACATAAAATTATTTACTCATCTATTATTTGCAACTTATTACTTGTCCATCCTAAGATTATTGTTTATACAACTTAATTAATCATGGAAAAAATTATTTTATATTTTTAATTATATAAAAATATGTCGGTACATAAACATATTTTTATTAGGGTCTGTTTGGCAACTTAACCAAATAGTTATAATTTATGTTATATATTTTTTAAATATAGAATAGATTTGAAATAAAAATTTTATGTTTAATAAATAAAAAAATATTTATAAACAAATTTCTATATCTATTTTTTTTTATATAAATAAATTTATATAAACATATCTCTTTTTATATATTTTTTATGTCTTATAAATATAAAATATAGTTTATTTTTTATATAAACATATTTTTGCTTTTTAATTTAATAAAAGTTAATTCAAAAATCAAGCAACCTAGTTGTTTTTTCTTTCTTTTCATTTTCAAAGGTATTTGTATTTTTCTTTTTCTTCTTCCCGATCAAACAAATATTAACATAAAATTATTTCTTCTATTATTTGCAACTTATTACTTGTCCATCCTAAGATTATTGTTTATACAACTTAATTAATCATGGAACAAATTAGTTGCGGTAATTATATGTATCGGTACTCTTAGGGCCTGTTTGACAACTTACTAAATAGTTATAATTCATATTCTTTTGTTTTTGGGAATAGATTTGGAATAGAAATTCGTTTGGTAAAATTTTTATTTCTGGGAACAAATTTCTTTTTTTTTTTTTGTTCCTGGAAATAGATTTGGAATAGAATTGAAAAGTAAAAAATAGTTTATTCTTTGTTCCCGGGAACAATTCTAGAATCAAGTAACCTATTTTCTCTCTTTTCTTTTCTTTTTTTCTTGTTCTTCTTCTTAATCTGCTATTGTCACTACCGTTGCCATCCGCCGCCCGGCGATTGGTCCGGCGAGCTTGTCGAAGGCTCATCAAGCCAAGGCAAAGTCCAACGAGCTCATCAATGGAGGCTCGAGCGAGGCTCGCCTAGCCCCAACAAGGCATGGCCTTGCCGAGGGCCAGTAACACTCCGGTGAGATCATTGACCCTCATCTCATTTGGCCGATCACCAATCATCCCAAGGTCGACAACCGGCGACCAGCCAAACGAGGAAAAAGGTAATAAAATATTTAAAAATTAAAAGAAAATGATTTTGAGTAAAAATTTTGAGCACAATATCAAACGTAATCTATTCCAAAAATTGAAATTTTTGACAGTTACTAAACGACTTAAAATGCTTCGAAATTATTTCTGAAAATAAAAAAAAAAAAATTATTTCTGATCAGAAATTGCTCCCGAGAACAGAAGCGTTACCAAAAGCGTTCTTACCGAAGGCGCAAGATTAGCACTAGTATGAAAAAGACTTAAAATGCTTCAAAATTATTTTGTTCCAAAGGCACGAGATTCCCACTAGTATGATGACCATTCATCAAACAAGTTTGTCTAGAACTATTATGCTGATCGGTTTATTTGTATTAGCCGAAAGAGAGATAATACAAACACTTGTTTTTTGAAGAACCATTTTCGTTCCACCATGGACTTTAAAAGGAGTTAACCAAGTGTCCATCATAATCTTATATAGGAGAACTCCTCTAGCAATCATTTGCACAGCATGGCAATGAAATACTGAACAGATTGACATTAGCATCTAGAGAATGCAGATGGTGATTTTTACATTGTAAGATATTCTCAAATACTACAAAACTCTTCAAAAACTAGACAAATTTCTGGCAACCGATAACTCAGTAAACTACTCACTGATGAATAATACAATCGTCCGAAAGAAAAACTCCAGACGTAAATATGAAGGATTTATGCATCTCCTTTTAACCGTCCAGCCACAGCATAAATGCCCTCAGTGGCCCCACTCTGGCTGAAGCATAAGCGGGTAAAACTCTAAAACTTACAATAGCAACATCATGGGCTTGACGTCTCCTTAACCGTTTCATTAAATGAGGCAGCAAGAAATTCAGCAAGGTTTTGTCCAGAACCAAACTTGTTGGGAGATTCTGCAACCCTTGGCTTCTTTGGCCTGATGGACTCGGGCATCCAGGGACTCGAAGATCCATGTGAACTGGAACCAATGAACGGAGAATCAACACCTCTCCATAAAACAGGTTTTAAATCCTTCCATGGGTCTTCTAACATGGACTCATGAAAGAAACGCTCTGGCCCTAGTGACCTAGCCAGTGTAGAACCATGACCACGATGTCCCGGACCTCCTCCACCACTCCTCCCTGACCTGGGGCTGCCACCAAACCATTGGCCTCTGCCTCTGCCTCTGCCTGGACTTGTAGCATAATTACCTCCCTGTCCTAAATTTGGCCCTGGACTGTTGCCACGCCAGTGAGAGCGATCTTGCATCTGATTGAAATTATGGGTACCACTTCCTGGGGTACTGGATGGGCTAAAGTAACTTGCCGTGCTGCTGGATCTATTCCAAGCTTGAGGAGAAGCCCCATCTTGCATTGGAAAATGGTGGATGTTTCCCCTTGGACTCTGGTGGGGAGGGAATATTGGGCGGGGACCTTCTGTTTGGTAGATTCCACTGTTGGGTGGATTACGGGGACGCCACTGATAGGCAGGAGAGGGACTTGTTACGAGGTTCTGGGGTCCTGAAAATCAAAGTTGTACACCAGAAAAAAGGAAATTTGAAATTTGTTCAGGCACAAATGAATACGCTACTCTTAAAGCGACTTTTAAGCCTCAAACGGAAACCAAGATATCTGGATACAGGCCAATCAGCAAACAAACAATTCGATAATACAGTCTAAGGTTACTTATCATTTCCATAGAAGACATAAACCAGAACCAGAGTACTCGACCAAAACAGCATCTTGCTTCCCATGCGACCCCTATCACTCAAATCAAACACAACCATCTGCAGTACCAACCTAAATCAGCTCACCCAAATTCTTGAAATGATGCATGTACTTTGTTCCTCAACTAGGCATAATCAAAAAACAGAATGAACAAGAACAGCTCGAGTCAATACATTGCTTCCTGAGGTTTTGCATGATAAACCAGCACTCTATCACTTGCAAGATTCAACGGGTGGCTCAAACACTTTCAGCACTCTCACTAATCATCACCACTAAAATCAACATCGCCATCACGCACCAAGATAATCGCTCATTCGCAAGAGAACATAGGCAAGTATATTCAAGCACAACTCCCATTTGAAGTTAAACAAATCCCAATCTTCAAAAGAGTCAGCGAAACAAGAACTAAAGTTATCAAGTCAACATGTCAGACTGAAGTACCTGGAAAATGAGGCGGAGGCGGAGGAGGGGTGAAATTCGCTTGTGGAGATTGGAACCCGGCATTGCCCCTCGCCCTATTACCGGAAAAAGCCGCCATGGGATCCGTATAGTAGTCGAACCTGGGCGAGGCGCGCGACATCTCGTGCAGCGATTCAGGTGTACGCGTTTCGATCAATGGGTTCGCGAGGCAGCTAGCCTCGGCAGAAGCCTCAGGGCGGTCCGAGAGACCAGCTCGAGCGGCTTCCGCGCGCATCGCCTTCAACCTTTCCCTCCTCTTCTCGGACTCCTCCATCTAAACTGAAACACCGACAGGCAAGAAAGAACCAAAACCGTACTCGTGAGAAAGCAGAACGGGTCCGAAAAAGACGAAACTTCACGCGACCCGCGACCAATCCGACCTCAAAATCGCAGCTTTCTCGGACGGGAACTCGGGAATCGAGTCCCGTTCGAGTGCTGCGGACTCGTGGGGAAGTGGGTAACCTGGATACGGATGTGGGTCGGTCTGGAGGGCGTAACCAGGGGCGTCGCCGGCGACGAGAAACCGCGAAAAGGTCCGAGGAAATCGGAAGTTCCGAGCACAAAAACTCAAACTTTAGGCGAAAACATCTCACCCCAAGTGGCCGAAGATTGGTTTTCTCCCCGGCGCGCCGCCGCTTTCTCCGGCGAGCAAGCGATTCCGCCGCCGCGGTTCCCTCTTTCGCTCGCCTTCTCTCTCTCTCTCTCTTTCCCTCTCCGAAACAGCCAGCCGCCGCCGCCGCGGGATTCTCTCTCTTTCGCTCTGGCGGTATTCCTGCCCTGGAGAGACTTCATGCAATTAAACGAATAGATTGCAAATTTTCCTCTTCTTTTCATTTATTTTTGTTTGTTTTCCAGTAAATTGTCCTAAAAGTTATTGCACAAATATAATTAAATTTTAAAATTTTAAAGAAAACACGATTCCTAAAATTTATCAAATTGATATAATCGAGTCATGCCAAAGTAGCATTATAAAACTAATTTCTCACTTACGTGACTTTTGTATTCCCTTTTATTTTAAATCTCATTTAATAATACTAAAAAACTGAAAAAGCTAAAATAATTTTTAAAAAAAAAAGTGAAAAAAGGGGAAAAAAAAAAAGGCAAGAACTCATCGATGGCTACTATTGTCATCGCCCATCGCCGAAATGGTCGTCAAAGATCATTGGCCCTGGTCAGAGGCTGCTAGTGATCCGTGGTGGCCTAGGCAAACCTTGTTGGCCCCGGCTAGGATTCAACCAAGCCTCGCGCAAGCCTAGCGACAATCATCGGACCTCACCCCAACCCCTTTCCTCCCGGTCATTACTGTCGTCACCGCCACTTAGGGATAGTGTAGCCAACCCCTCTGGCAATGGGCGGCGGCACCCAACTCCACTCCTTGTTCTTTTTTCCATTTTTCTCTATTTTTATTATTTTAGCTTTTTGTAGTTCTTAATATTATTTGAATGAGATTTAAAAGAAAATTTATGAGTTTTAAAATGCTATGTCGGCATTTTTTGTTTGACAAATGGACAGTGTTAATAGAAGGACTCGCTTGCATTAATTTAACAAGTTTTAGAATTCGATTGTATTTTCGTGACAAATTTTAAGATTTAAAATTTACATATTTCTAAAAAAATAGGGAAATTTCTAAATAAGGGTAAAAAATACTCTATACAAAGTGGTTTTATTTTAAATAAAGGCATGAAATAAACTTTGTTTCAAATAAAGATCTGAAATGCTCATATCGGTCTTAAAGAAGGGTTGAATTCACCAAGTGTGAAGGGTAATTTGGTCTTTTTATTTTTTATTTTTTATTTAAAAAAACCATAGGTGGGCCTCACTCCATTGCCAATGATAGGCAACAAAGGTTGGTAGGAACGCCTGTGCCTAAGCGAGGGCTAGCAACCCTTGCCGACTAAAGGCCAAGGTCGCCCACCCTCACATCGACCTAGAGACCCTCGCCCAATGCCCCTAGACCTAGGGCAAGGTCTAAAGGCGCTAGGTGATTTAGGAGAGGGTCACCACCGTCTCCCACGTCTAGCAAGGGCCGCTGGCCCCGCCTAGCCATCGTCGCCACCCCCAACGGCGATGGGGTAGTGGCAGGAGGGACTCCTCCACATTTTTCCTTTCTAAATTTTTTTCTCAAATTTAATTTAAATTTAATTTGTGTGTGGACAAAAATATCCTTAGTTGACTTGAATATTTAGCCAGCCGATGAGTCAGTAAGGCTAAATTCTTATTTGAAATAGTTGTAATCATTTCAGACCTTTCTTTGAGACCAATATAGTCACTTCATGTCTTTATTTGAAAAAATAAACCCCAAAAAAATTATGTTATAGTAAATATTATTCTACTTTATTATTTTCAATAAATCGAGTGACCTAATTGATATTTGTGTCTTTGGTAACATTTCTATTTCCAGAAATAATTTCTTTTTTTAAAATATTTTTTTAATTATATTCCCTAGAATAGTTTTGAGTAAAAAACGCATTTTTTAACTGTATAAAATTTATATTCCCTAGAACAAGAATGCATATGGTACAACCTATAAAAAAATTTTGTGGCGTGGAATTTATTTTAATTTTATAATAATTTTTTGAGATTTTTCCTTCTTTTTTTTTTTCTTTTTTTCCTCTCTTGTTCGTAGCAATAATGGATTGCAGCCAACAAACTTGTTAGAAGAGGAAGAAGAAAAAAATGAATTATTCCAGAAATTATTTTCGAAAACAAGAAGTAACTTTTTTTCTATTTCTTATTTTATTCCAAATCTATTCTTTACTCATTTTTCTATTCGGAAAATATAAAAATTAATTAATGTTACCAAAAGGATTTATGTTCTTCTTCTATCTCGAAGAACAAAAGAACAGAAATATAAAAAAAAATAGAAATGTTAACAAACGGAGCCAATCTTTTGTATTTAAATTTACTGATAAAATGAATAAGAAACTAATGAATTACTTATAAATAATTTTGCATTATTTATTGATTAAATACCAATCGAAGACCCTTGTGTTGCATGAATTTGGAAATCGCTCTTCGTTGGAATTTTTATTTTGGTGATATGATATAAAGCAGGAAATATAAGCTTTTATTTTTGTCAACCAAACAATAAAAATAAATTATGGTGATCAATACCTCGAAAAGGAGTTACCCTGAGCTATAGTTATTATTTTACAATGTAGAATAAGAAAACGCATTACTACATGGTAACAGGATGTCACAATTTCAGGATAGATACATCAGCAATTTTATTACATGATCTAGGGGTTTTTTTCATCGCTGTACACTTGATAAAATGAACAACTAAAGCCTTAATACCCCACGAAATATACTATAGTGTGGCCAAAACAATGACAGGAGATGTCAATTACTTGCATAATTGCATTGAATCACGATGCACAATGATAGGTTGCTTTTGTTCCAATTTATTTTCCTTGGTGATATTTTATCTACATTGAAGTAATCAGATTTTGCTTGACTTTCTTCTATGTAGAGAAATGAGAGCAATATTACAAGCAATGCTAATGATTAGTAAGGACACCATTTTTCCAAAATAATAACCAGGAATATATTATCCAAGAAAAATACCAAACAGAATATTTTATTGCCTTACTTTCAAAATTCCATCTCTGCATTTTACGTTTTAACTGTAAATACCACTTGAGAAAAAATACCAAGAAAGTCCTAAGTCTTTCAATTAAATTAATTTAATTTTAAATATTTTCACATTAATACAAATTTAGTTGATCTAGTCAATTTAGACTAGAAATAACTAACATAAACACCGACTATTTTACGTGCCACGATGACCTAACACTGATTAGAATATTTTTGATAATATTCTAAAAAGCATTTGTTCTTTTCTTTTTTTTTTTTTCTTTCTTTCTTTTATTAATAATATTTTAAATTTGTATCAACAATTATAAAATATTTAAAATTATAGAGGAGAGAACTGAGAGATGTCATTAGATCTTAAAGATAATACTGTTGCACACTTTATCATAAGCATCAACAGAAGCCTTCACTTCCTCTAGCAGCGAGAAGGAACGATGCCTCGACTCTCTGCTTTCTCATGCCTCGGGCAACTTAAGAAGATGTTGCCTAAAAACAAAAATTCATAATCGACTAAGGGGAAGGCAACAGGCACATGAAAACGCAACCAGCATCAACACGTAATGCCACTGTATAAAGAATGAAATAATACAAGTCGATATCCGTATCTGTACATCACAAAAGGGATGTTTTCCTCGCGACAAAATTCTAGACCCCATGCATAACTAAGACACTGTTAACCATTGCCATTTCCGGTAATTTAGTCCAGAGAGAAGGGACCTCGTCATTCTCCTCAACTAAGGGGCCAGCTTCGGCTCGCATAAATGACTTTTCTACCGAAAAAAAGAAAAAAAAATCAAGGTACGGATGGAGTTAGAATGACCTCTCCATGATGCCCCACCACACCGTCCTTGAACACCCGATCTTACCGCAGCAGCACAGCCCTACTGCAAAAAGCTCCTCAATACAATACCACACGGCCTCGCTTTCTCCACAGGTGCTGAATCTTACCTTTTCACAGATGGTGGGAGGAGGTTCCGGGTTATCTATCAAACAGAGGTGACATCAAAGTCGTGCTTCAAGAACTGCTTTTTAAGGAACTCTCTGGTTGGCGGGCGATGGATGAGATTGCATCGTGCTGACCATTTTTTTGCTCCTCCAGCATTTGACAGCCAAAAGGAGACTGTATATTAGAGGCGCTCCTTGTTCACAAAGATGCATCCGTTGTCCATGAATGATAACACTCCTGTTTTCTAATGCATCCATCTCGCCATCTTCATGGTCATTATTTTCCTTTTCTTGTGGGCGCTATGCCTGGCGGACATCCTCAGTTTCCTTTTGGCATTACGCACTGGATTGATCACAGCCATGAGCTTCTCATCCTGTTTCCTTTTGTCCCTCTTGTGCTTAAGATCCTTCCTTATCTGGCCATAAACTTGTACGAAATTCTGGAGGCCCAAAGTGCTTCGTAATGACTCAGAAACCTCTTGAGCTAACTGTTTCGAATTTTCTGCAAGACAAGTCCCATTAAAAAAAAAAAAAAAAAAAAAATGATCAGATTTTTCCAGAAGGTAGCATAACACCTCAAAAAACAAATTACAAACTTGAGAACTTATATCCTCTTTCAATCCATTTTAATTTGGCTTCACAACCACTCAGGAACTAGTACCCAACCAAAATCCCATTTTGCAACTTTAATCTCTGGTTTGCTGGGATATCGAATATCAACTTCTTTTGTCACCTCTATAGTGTTGGTTCTCAGACCACTTACATCTACATCACAGGCTTGACAAGAATGACCAAAACTGAGGTGAAGATTAATTTAACATTTACACAGAAGGTGGCCCTCATTAGATCCTAGCTTTAAGATTTTATATGGCTTAATTCGAGTTTCTGCTTCTGCTCTTTTTCATGAAGCACATCCTCTTGAACCTTATGCGAGACAAACCTTTTTTTCCCCCTGGGACTAGGAAGGAAAAGCTCTCACCTGCAGACCAAACAATCTAGTAGTCCACAGGTGTTTAACCCAAAAAAAATCAACTCCCATTTCTGCAAGTTGTTTTTATCAATATGCATAACTTCTCAATAATATAATCAACATCATTACCAGATATGACTTTCCCTGTCAATTCTTCACAAACTTTATAGAGCGGTAGTAGCAACTGATATGCATAATGCACTGCATCTTCACCACCAATTTGTGATGAGAACTTCTGGAATATACCGAAGACAATTTTTAACTGCATGCAACAATAAAATGTTATTAAAAAGCAGGAACATTAAGAGATAACAGGGACTAAGATCATACAGGAAAAGACACAAAGGTAAGAGACCGAAGAATATTTGAACGAATAGTAATTTGTTTTAGCATGCTCTTCCATCTCTTATGCCATCACTTATTGCCACTTTCAATTAAACTGCATCTATTGAAATCTCTCCAGAGCTCTCTGGAGCAACAATTACCATGACAAGGATATAACCCCAGAATGAAATATTGGTCACTTTCAAAATTCCAACTCTCCATGGCTTTGACATTCCCTCCTTACTATTACTATAGCAGAAAGAAAGTGCCACAATAATCCCAGCCCCTGTTTCAGGCACTTAAGCGCCTTCTTCCAGCAGCATCTCCTGGGACTTTGAGGCCAGGCAGAACACCACAAAGTAAGGGATAGCAAAGCTCCCACGTTACCGTGAAACATTTTCCAAAAAAGGTTCTCACATAGGATAAGCCTTAGTAAAGTGCCTTTGCACATATTATTTGTCAAAGAAAAGTACCTGAACATGCTCCATCTGAAGGGCAATCTTCCCCAACCTTTTAAGCAAACTGCGTACAAGCAAATATCGACCATCTCCAGAGTGGCCATCATTATGGCCTTCTGGACCAGATGTTAGAGAGACAAAGATGGCTTTTCCATTTCTTGGGTCAAGCAATTGGAACGCTTTGAGAAAGCAAAGCTTCTCATCCTGTCCAAGAGTATCCCAAAAACTTTTCCAAGCTAGAGGCTCAACATGTCCCATCAAAGAATTTAAACAACTCATGGAGAAAACAATATTTTCTATCATGAGGTGTCCTGCTGCATCATCCGCAGGTTGCGTCTTTATTTGGCAGCACAAGGAAACAGCTATCAGAAAAAGTCTGCTTTTTCTCATCAGAAGAAAGTCTCCTAATTGCTTCTCATTGTTTCCTCTGCATGCATCAGTTATTGCTGCAAAGTAAAATGCTAAAAGACGACTGGATATATTGCGTAGCCACATATGTGGATGCAGCAGCAACTCTGACACTGCTGTCCATATATCCTGAAAGATTGCAATATATAAGAGATGCTCTGCACCATCCCCACCCCCTCTTCCCCCATAACAAATTAAAATAATCATGCGCACACGCCAAAAAAACATGAATTACATGACCACAAAACTATCCAACAAGAAGTTCTGTACCTTTTACCAGGCTAGATGGTTCCTATAATGTCACTCTGCCCTATCCTAAACCATGCCCATGCACAAACTGAAACTACAAAAAGTAAAGAAATGACCCAGAAAGAAGACCTCGAAATACTCAGTTTCACAACTCACAAAATTTAGCCAAGCTAAATGCACAAAATACAGTGTCACCCAAAAAAATCCAACATAAACATAAGGAACTATCAAATTAACAGTTTACAGATATAATTTCTTAGCAAATGTAACACTCAGACCACCCAATTAACATCACTGCCAGAGAATTCCAGTACCACCACCACCACCATGCTCCCATTTGTGAACTGTTCTAGAAGGAAATTTTTTCCCCACTCAATTAATTATATTAATTCAGAAAAAATTCCTGAAGTTACAAAGTTACCATCAAGATGAATTGATGTCTAAAATAAGAGCTGGATACGTCAAACATCAACTTGCATGCAATATAAACACAACTGATGCACTGGCAATTCTTTACATGAAAAGATTGTGCTGAGCAGGAAAGGTGAATGGTAAAAGAGCGTCAAGACATGTGCTTTAAGAGAAGCAAACGGAATGACATAGTCTTTTATAAGTTACGGAGGTATTAGAATGTCCACATGGGAGGCAGAAATTATCATAGGCAAATCAAATCAAACCTATTTTCAAAGAAAAATCAAAAACAAAACTATCGTGACTAGGAAAGCCCCAAAAAGTCAACTGGAAAATGGAAACATCAAACTGAGCTGCAACTCATTCATATTTAGGGCATTGGACAAAGACATGTCACAAACAATAACAAAATGTGGCAAATATAGACAAAAGTAGTGAACATACCTCAAATTCTGCTTCAAAAGTTAAATGCTGAAATTGATGTAAAATTTTCTCCAACATAACCAGAGAGTAATACGCTTCTTTCCAGAAAGGAATAGCTGCCTCATCAGGGAGATCCAGTTGGTCACTTGCAACTGAACTGACAGCAGACTGCAAAACGCTTCTAGCTACAGGCAATATACTAGAAATATATTTATGAAAGCCTTTCTTCATGACTTCAACCAGCAGCCCTAAGACCTGTACAAATAAAAGCAATTGTATGGATGTATCCCTTTAAGAAAAAGAAAAATAACATCAGCCCCTATGCTGGCCTCCAAGAACATGGTGGATTAAGTAAATTCAAAATACAAAGAACAAACCAAGATGACAGCGTTCTGGATGACACAGAGTCCAGACTGAAATATACTGACAGATAAGATAGTGAATTGAGAAAAAGTTTGGCAGCAATTATCACTCCATAAAAGAATAGGCCTTCACTGGCAACACATTAGATTTCATCTTGTCTGTATCATCAACAAACAAAAGCTCTCATTTGAAAAGTCCATGACTTTTCTATGGAAACATGGTAATGTAGAATCCAAAGTTCTCTCCAATACGCAAAGCACCAATTTTTCCTCACTTGAACCATGTAACACCACCATGGCTTCCATCACTCTTTCACCCACGCATGTACTGACATGCCCAGAGAGAGAGAGAGAGAGAGAGAGAGAGCAGGAAGCAAAGGACAGTACAAAGAAACATGAATAGCCATTTAAGTCCCAAAAAACCCGGTACTAGCACAGAAGACGTGAATTATTAGAACATGGAAAGATTCCGGATTATCTACCTGTGCTGCAGCACTCCAGAGTTGCTTTTTCCCACCCAAATACCAAGAAAGACTATACTCAAGGATAGAATGAAGTGGATGAGGGCTTATACGCCCAACTAAAAGTTTTATCACTGCACCAGTCATAGAGCGAACTCTGTTATCTTGATCATTTGCTAAAGAAACCACCAAATGGATGAATAGCGATTGGGACTGCTCATCCAGAATGCTTTTAGGAAACTTGACAATAATGGCATGAAGCATTTCAAGCACAGCTTCTCTTCCACTTGAATGCTCATACCTGCATTAAAATGTAAAAAGTAATTCATATAATACCGATCAGAGGAAACCTTCTTCTGTATTCAAACAAGTACTCACCTCAGATTAGAAAGCAGAAAATCCAAATGCTGCTGCAACCGCTTCTCAGATAGATGGTAATCGAGTAAAAATTGCAATAAAATCTGACTGCACTTCTTACGTATAGAATCCACTTGACTAGTTACCATCAATTCTCCAACTTGTTTTACAACATCATAAATCTCAGGTACCACTAACTTGCGGCTGATGATTGCCTTCAGTAGAGAAAGGGCAAGGAAAGAAGAATTCCTTTCGAGGTCAACAAATATGGGAAATTGTATCAATGTTTGCAATTCTTCAGAAGAAAGTGTTATGTTGGTCATCCGGAGAAGCACAGTTAATAATTTGAGGCATGACTGCATCAGAGGGCTGCTACTATCCACAGAACTTTGGGCAATATCAAGCAGCGCTCCTTTAATTTTGTCAGCCTGAGTTTCAAAAGATGGCAAGGGCAATCTGAACAGAGGAGTCAAACATCTTAAAGATGCAGACAAGATATCTTCATATTTGGAACTTAAGCAGCTGCATAACAGTACAACAAAAGGATCCAACATGGACAGCAGATTTACATCATTTCTGTCCATTTTTGAATTCTTGAGACGAGCATGCAACAATCCAAGACCAAACACCGTAATCATATGTGAACCCTGAGAGTCAATCTGAAACAGCTGACTCGTAGCAACTCTGTTCCCGCTCATGTTATCCTTATGATATTTCTCTCCAGAAGGAACTGTCAAATTATCACCCTGACCCATTTCTTTGTTTATTCCATCTTCAATGAGGCCATATACAAAAATAAGCAGGTCAGTCTGATCAACAGATGGATTAGATTCAATCCCAGTTGCAATATGACTTAACATGCTCTCCAACTTCACTTTCAGCTTTGGAGTCAGATGCTTCTGTAACTGAGAAGTAACAGGAGAAAGAAGTTTCAAAGCATGGCTTTTGAATGTGACGTTTTGTGCAATCAATTTCAACGTATCAAATGACTTTCGTTTCCTAGTTTCCTTCATTTTAGATGCTATCTTCTCCACCTCTTTTTCTTCGGAAACATCTCCAAGGATATCGCTCTTTACTATTGATAAAAGATCTTCCAAACAATAATCCAACTTCATCCTACTGGGATGCACAAGAAACTTTGACAATATGAAGTTCAATGTGTAACCCAGCACATGCAGCTCATATCCTCGCTTCAGTGTAGCACGCAGGACACTGAGTATGAATTGCAAGTATTCCAGCCCAAGTTCCTTCAAACAAGCTGCTAAAGCAGACCTGCCTTCATCACGAGTACTTTCTGCACGACTCTTTAAGAGATTTACGATGTGATGAATGATAGTAGGAAGCTGTGAATCCAGCGTGTCACCTGAAAGCAACTTTAGCAGCTTGAGGGCTGCTAGATTAATATTAACATTAAGCTTATCCGAGTCACAGTTCAGAAGCTTCTGTATCCTTGGTAGCACATTTTTCTGGAGGGAATCCTGTATCTCCATGGCCTCAATTGAAGAACATTTTCTCAAAGTAACTGAGGCACTATCCAACTTGACTGTATCTGGAGCAGTTTCGGAAGGGCCTATAGATTCTCGATTAAAGTTGACTTCTGAGAAATGAAACTGGTCCAAAATAAAGCAGATTAAACGCAACAATAGCTTCTGCTTCTCAGGATTTGTTGTCATTTCTCGGAAGCATCTAATGAGCAATGCATAATAGGACCTCCATTCCACATGACCAGCAACTGATGCAAGGGCCTCTAGGCACGCATTTTTTATTTGCTCTATCTTTCCATCTTCAACATCAAACAGCATATTGAAAAACATTGGCACAAAAATCTTGTTAAGGATGTCCTGGAAGTTGACAGCAGAATCATCGTTCAAATACTGAACATCAGATATCAAAATCACAATCAACATGAAGACAGAAGTACCTCGGACATGCTACTGGTACTTATAATACTCCTAAAGCGTGACAAAGCCCTTGCCCTTCTATGCTTCTGTCATCACAATAATAAATATATGAGAAGTACTCACAAGATCAACCAAGAACATCCTCCCCACATAGTTTTGCAGGAAGTAAATATTGCTCTCATATGATTCTTTTGGTTTTCAAAAAGAAAAAACAATTATACTTGCTATATAATTCAAAACTAAAAAAGGAAGCTTTATCTATAGAGTCAGAAGTCAAAAAGGTGCAGATGACAAGCACATCAAAGCCAAGACCAAATGTCCATTCTAAATTAAAGGCAACAGAAAGTTGACACCAACCTGCAGATGAACAATATTGAAAAAGAAATCTACTTCAGCATCTTCACTGCATAATGGGTTGAACGAATTCAGGTTTGCCAATTCAGGGAGATTCAAGACCATTGCTCGTAGGAGATCCATCCATTCCTAGAAACATGTTAGGCAAAATTAAAGCAAGGTGCCTAATAATGACACCTAGCCATTAAGTACCGATCGACAAAGTCAAAATAAAAGAGAAAATTCAACTTTCACTTTAGGAAAATAACAAAAAATTTAACTAAATGTGTGAAGATCATTCTTCAGGACACATCCTACAAGCCGAAAGGCACAAAGAAACTCATTTTCAGTGCCAATTTATGTCTCTTTTAAATGTGCATGTGCAATCTTTCTAGGCATTACTAAAAGAGTTCCAAGTGCAATATCATAAACCATAAGATTATACCCACTGACATAAAATATAATACCTTCCGAATTGATGCTTTCTTCCTCATCACCCCTCCTAAATGCTTCAAGAGGAACTTATCAACAATGCGCTCAACAGAGGATTTTGTCCAGCAACTACCGTCATGAACCACCATGCCTTCTGGCGTTTTTTCTACCCCCTTTGTTTCACGGTCAATGATCTTGGTGGAAAATTCAATGAATGCATGCAACGACCGATATGCACTGTGCCTTAAGATTAATTCATCAGAGGACATATCATAGACAAACTGTGACAAAATGATTAATGCGTGATCCACTTCAACAGAATAGAACAGATCGAAGCTAATCTTTTCATATGCATTCGTTATTCTGTCATAGTCAAGGCCTTCTATTTCCATGGAAGAGGTTGCATTCAATTCATTTATAAGTTTTCCCTGCAGTCCAAGAAAGTAATCGTCATTAAGAACTATGAGAATACCCTAGAAATAATACAAAAGAAAGTTCAAGAAAAGGGAAAATACTACCACAACAGCTATAGAATGGTCAGTTTCAGCAAGAGCAGCCAGAAGATTACATATAGATACTCGCATATCCAACTCGACCCAACTAAGCAGAGGGGAAACTGCAACCAGAATCTCCTTATCGCATGTGCCACTCAAGACAGGTAACAAGTCTTGAATCACATGCAGAATTTCTCGATAAACATCTGAAAAAAAATGTAACTGGTTAGATAGTAAATCTAAGTGTATGACATTTATAGTCACTGTAAGTATTGAAGTTTCTTACCAGGGTTCTGCGCTCCCTTCGACAAGAACAGAAGTAAAACATCCATAATCTTTCTTCCAAGTGATGGATTGCTCACATACTTGGGTAGCAATTTAAATACTTTAATCAGAGACTCCCCAGGATGTTTGATCAATTTCCTGTCACAACAAATCAAAATCATTAATCTCTCAGATATCATGCATCTTGAGTAACTTTACCTTCCAAATTAAGAGGAGGAATTTAGAATAAAGAGTGGACATCTTTCCATTACATAGTTTCAAAAAATAAAGCCTACTAGCATCATTCCATAGATCCACAATGCAGGTCCAATTAATCAGAACACAGCATACCTTCTTATGCCACTATTCCCAAATTTTCATTCCTCTTCAAACTTGCTTTCTACTGGAATTAGATCATCCACCTCCATTCATAACCAAGTCAACCAAGGATTTTTTGTTTCCTTCTTAATTTGTTCATCATTGTATGGAAACATGATTGTTACAACAAATTACAGCTGAAAATGATTGATTTACAATGTAAACACTTCATACTACTACTTAATGAATGAACTGCTAAGAAGGAGAAGTGCATTCTTTTGGATAAAATGATATTATACAGGTCTTTCGCACCTCAGACTTGGGCTCCATTTGTTTTGTGGAAAATGAATGATTTGAAAAATGCTTTCCTAAATATAATTACTTGCATCACTTGAACCATCAACTATTTAAAAAAAAAAAAATCCATCGGACATCATTCAGTAGAGCTCAAGACAGTCAACAGAGATGGCCATAGAGGTACAACAGCACAGCATGCAGCATGCAACCAAAACTTACAGTATCTTAATGTTTCAACTTAATTTGTTGTTGTAAAGTACCACATAAGCACTCAAAAGTGAAGAAGAAAATAAAAGCAATTCCTAACAAGACAACAGTGCAGTCAGCCGCACATTTGAAAGCACAATTTCTCAGCTTGAAGCTGTCGACTCCATTGCTTCAAGAGTTACATCCTTCTGGATCACATCTAAAATATTTACTTGACACTTATGCCACTCAGACCAATTATGAAATGCAAAGATGAATAAGCAAGGCATGTATAGGCATGAATGCACACTATTTCTTTTCTTCTGCAGCTTCATTTTTCTCTTTGGGATGGTAAAAAATTTATAGGAAGAAGCGGAACATTGTCCAAGTCCACTTTACAAAAGTGTAATTCCCAAAATACGTTAGTGAACCAACATCCAACACAACATTGAAAAGATAAACATGCTTTCAAAGTATTAGACTAAGAGTCAAAATTATCAGAAAGAGATTTGATGACAAACTAAACCAAATTTATCAATTGGCCATAAACTAAACAAGATTCAAGAAGGAAAACTTTGATACGACCCCAATTAATCGAGATAAGCTCAGCATAACTATTAAGATATAGCTCTACTAAGAGACATAAGTGGCATAATCTACTAATGCGCAAAGTATGGTTTTACCTCTTTATAGGAGAATCACCAAGAAAAAGAGAATGCAGACTACAGGTAAGTTCCTCAACGTTAGGAAGTAGAACTTCTCTAACACAACTGTCCTCTTCCCCCAAGTCACTGTCAAGATTGAGAAGGTTCTCTATAAACTTTAAAACGCCTGATAAAATTGCTTCGGATGCAGTTGTAATAGACAGCATTGAAAACATATCTGGGACCAGGCTTTGTTCCCTACACAACAGGGATACAAGTTTGTGGCTTCTGCTCATAGAAAGAAAGCAAGAGAACAGTGAGCTTGGCTTCTCACTGCTTGAACCCTCTTGTTTGAAGCCTTCAATTAATGGTTTCACCGAATGGAAGAAAAGGTCCCACAATTCGCCATCAAACTCATGTTCTTCATACTTAATTAAAACAGAGGAAACAATTTTCAGGCATAGAGACCTCAGATCCTTGAGCTGCTTACTTTCCACACCCACCTTCAAAATAGAATTCGAGCTTAGAAAGTGAGAAAGACGAAGAAGAAGAAAAGGAAAGACACATAATTGAATAAAAGAGGAGAACAGTAAAAATCGCCCCCTTGATCCCAAAATGCCCCTAATAGAACAATGACATAATTCCGCCAGCACCCAATTTGAGACCATTAACCCTTAGACTTGCAAATGTAGCAATTAGTGGCAGAACCAATCTGCCCTATGAGTAATTTAGATCGCTACTGGTGTCTCACGTGATTCTTTGCCGCCAACAAGGACGACATTTGCAGGAAAAGAAATCTCAGCTTCCATTAGTCACATGAGAACTGTGGTAGCCAATTTTTGATAGAGAGAGCCTCCTTGTCAGCACCAAAGAATCATGGGAGCTGCACATGCATTGATGGCACAGAAGCTTGCTCAAGGTGGATTGATTTTCAGGCAATTTGACAGACTCTTAGTAAGTTTAGGCATCAACTAAGATAACATTAGGAATAGGGGGACTTCGAGATTTTATGCTGATTTTGGGGGCATGGCAGAATTAATGATGAGATCTCTCACGAATTATATAAGTGAGGAAGCTTTAGCACAGCTTCTTGCTATGAATGCACGCTAGTCATCTGCCTGTATCAGGGATTTGACAAGAAGAATTACTAAAGACAAAAACTTAAGATAGATACAAAATTTATGTTTCCATTTAACTTTCACCCCCATTGACACGTGCATCTACTGCAGAGCGCTGATCTAACAATTTGATTTTTTGTATTTATACTATATTGATCTCCATATAAAAGGAAATATTATCAATAAAGTAAATAAATGATAAATCTGGAACAGTAAATTCAACATTTTCACATATGATAGAGAAATTACCAAAAAATTATCCCCTGCTCCAGTGTCCTCATTCGAAGCCTGGTTGCTCTTTCCTCTGTCCAATTGACATGTACAGAAAGCCAAAAATCGCATGACAGAACCCATTAACAGTTGAAGGAATGGGTTAATATGATGTTCATCAAAGGTCATCAGAATATCCTCAATTACATGCAAGTAACCAGATCTCTTCTTCCAAGATAGGGCTGCTATATTATCCGTAGTGAAATACTTCAAAAAGTTAAATGCCAGAAAGTCGTCCATTGAACTGCTTGCAGAATACACAAACCAATTCTGCATGCCATCACTTCCCATTGTAATAACTTGAAATGGCTTTACCAGCAGTGCAAAGAAAAGCGGAAGCTCATTGACATCTAACTGAGCAATGAAACCAAGAACTGCCTTCCGATGATACACACTCTTGTGCTGACATGAAGCAAAAAGGTGTAAATTATCTAATGGCTGAATGAGTCAGAATAAGCAGGGGAAAAAATTCAGTTCACCAAGAAGTACACGAATTCTGCCATACTTTACTTGAAAAATAATTATGGAAATTATTGAAACCAAGTAACTATGTGCTGGTTGATGAGATAGATACCTTTCGTGAGGCTAGTGTCTTTAAGTTTCTCACTTTGGGGACCAAAATCCGGATGACTAAAGGAACAATATAAGCTCTGTGACCATATTCAATCAGATTAGAATCCAAGGATAAACTCCAGGTAGTTAATTCTTCCCGTAAGCTTTTTGAATCAATCAGGCTCCTGAGATTCTGCTCATAAGGCAGTAAGAACGCATCCTTCCATGTCAGGAGGCACTCCAGAACCTTCATCTGTATTTCAGGGTCATTGTCATCCAGAAGCCTGTCAAAACAACAGGAAATTAAATTAGTAATCAAGCTTGCAGATGTTTGCACAAGCATTCTCAAAAACATTCCAGAAAAACAGGTACAATCTGACAAGCTCAAGTACCTGTTTTGCAAAACTTCTTTGAGAAACTGACTCCAGTAGAAGGATTTAGGATTGCGCATCAATTTTAGCAGGTTTAGCCATTCTTTGAGGATGCCCTTCCATTGTTTTCCTTTACAAGCATGTGAATCGAATGAACCAACACTGCAATCTCACAGGAACACGGCATTCAGTCACAACAGAGTGAAAGAATCATCCACAGGTTTAGATGAAAGAACAGCTTTAAGAAAGCTTAGCAACCAAAGTGACTACCTTGAATGCTCATGATCACTGTAGCCCAAAAAGTTCAAGAAAAGAGGAACAAGTTGCCGAGATCGAGCTTCAGCAATAGTTGGAACTTTTTGCAGAGATTGGATCAACAGAGAAAATACCGACTCAATAGGTGTCCTATCCACCACTGGACTTGTAAACAAATGAAAGCGCTTCACCAAGCCTGAAATTTCAAAACCTTGAAATTGAAGGACTTCTTACATAAGCCAATAAGAAAGCAATTCAATTTCTATCAAAAGCTTAAATGCACTAGGATTTCTACTCTATCACCACAGATCATTTAAAAATTGAAGTGACACCAAAAATATTCTGAAATAGATAACTACACCAAAAGTAATAGAGACAACACACAAGGTATTACTACCAGATACTGTAAAGCTGGAGCATCACTTACCATTTGAGTTGTCAGGCAAATCAGCAGTTACTTCATTAACATGATCACGGGAAGCTTTGAAAACCAATTGGCAGTCTCTGAGATACCTTATAAATATGTCCCATATAGTTCCAGCATGTTTGCTAATTAAAAAAGCAAGGCAGTCCAATGCTGGAGCCCACAGATAACTAAATCTATTATAAAAGATGCCTATTATCCCATATAAAAGCAAGGGTAAATAGCTTTCACCAATCCTTCCAGCAGATAAATCCATCTGTATTTTAGAGATCAGTAGGATCACTTTCCTGCTGGTAGAAACTGAAAGAGGAATCGTCTCAATAGAAAGGAGGAGCTCAAGCACCTGAAATTAATGAAACATGAGAACACAGCTCTGATGTTAAGGATAAGTCAACTAGCTAGATGGAAAATAAAATACATACATTACCACCCAGACCAATGCCATGGGAAGTCTGGCAAATTTCATCACTCATTTTCTGCCCTACAGGTCGGTCTGAAGCATAGATATCACAACTGAGAAGCTGATAATGAGACAGTATTCGTAAAGTTGAGACACGAATCCTCTTGTCAAAGTGACATAAATTTTCTGCAAAACAATCAACTGCATCCACAAACTTGTTTGCCTTGAACTCCTGATGGTATGTGTCATCAGCTTCTCGCAATTTAGACCTGTTGGAAGTACGCAAAAATTGGATTAACTGGGAAAGAACATATTTTGAAGAAATGCAAAGGAGAAAGGAAAAACGAATGACCAAAGAGCATTCTAAGCAGCAACACTGTTCAACTTACCCATGCACACTATCGAGATAATCAGCAACAGCCACCAACACTTGAGGAGATGACTTGTGTTTTTTCGCAAGTTGCACAACCTTATTTGCATCTTCAAACCCAGCTTTTGTATTGCAACACAGTCTGTGGTGGGAACTTATAGCAGTACCCATCAGGCTTTGCCAGGTGTGCCTAGCAAAACCTAGGATTTTATCTGAAAATATAAAAGGATGATTAATACACGCTTATCAAATGAAAATGAAGTATATTCACGTACCATTGCTTATAAATAAGTAGCTCGCCATCCATTGTAATGCATTTAAGAGCAAAAAATTGAAATATATGCCAAGATTAAAAAACAAATAAAATCATACCATCTTGGGCCAGTAAAAGCTGATCAATTTCATCAATCAGGTCCATTAACAAGGCCAGACAGTGCGGAGTGTCAAAGGCATAGGGATAGCAGCATATGACTCCCCACAGCAAAGCCAGTTCAGCCTCATCAAGTTGAGCAGACAAGCGATCTCCATTTCTAAAACCCTTTATCAGAGATACCCAGTTGGTAACAGTTTGCTGCACAAATTGCTGAATCCTTGAATGTCCTCCAAATAACACCCCATGGATGTCAACCGCTACTTGCATTTTCTCAGATAAGCAGAGACAAAGACAGATCACTTGTTCCAGGGAATTTTCAATTAAATTATCCAATGTCCTGTAATCCCACCAGCAAAGTTGAAATTGGGGCACGGTAGAGGTAACGAGCAGTAATCTATGCAATCACAAAAGGATGAAGAAGGTGCAAAAGGATATATTACCTCAAAATGATGGCACGGAATACACACACTATGGAAGAATCCTTCAGTAGCATTTCTCCAATAAATTCCAACAAACTGAAAGCAAAGATGGCATGAAAATATTAAAGGGAAAGTTGAAAAAATTCACAGGAGAACAGAAAAGTATTTCGTTAAACAAGTTACCTCAAGTTTTGCAACTCAAATAGAGGAGTCCATTGCAGACAGCAGTGTTGGAGAGCAGACGAGTTATTAGCACGATGTAGCCCATTGACAATACATAGCATTAACTTCAGAACCTTATCAAGAACCTCGTCAAGACCATCCTCAGCCACTGTGGAACCATGAGAGACAAAAAGCTTTTGCACAAGCATTGTCACAAGTTCAAGAAGCGGCCCATAATCTGCAAGATGTTGAGCAAAATCAAGAAATGTATCATGGTAACTTCAATTAGAATGGTATCATAATGTGAATGGTAAAACTACCTAAAACTTTGCGTCCTTCGTCAAACTGGACATTCGAGATTAATAAAGTCAAGAGTCTGCCAAGGTAGGAAGAGTTTTTGCTATTTATAGCATCAATGGTCTCCTGATACAAGCAATTCCACAACAAAGTCAACTCCTTGGACTCCAGTGCTTCACACAACCTTCGGAAGGCAGCATCAATGACCTCAACAATAGTGTCTGCACCTGTTTTTGGGTGGTGAGAGGTTGAGGAGAGAGAGAGAGGGGGGGGAGAGAGTGTCAAGACCAAAAGCCTTCAAGTTTAATGGAAAATCCAGTCACATAATTACAGTCCTAGAAGAGCACAATCTTCTTTATCAGAAACGCAAGAAAGCTCCAAAAAGAATAAATAAAGATGGAGATCTAAACAAAAAATAATTAAAAAAGCCAAAATAAAGAGACACTACAAACTACTGCCAATAATGCCAATTTTTGCACAGGAACAAAAAAAAATTTTCAGGTGAAGTTACCAGATAAAAAATGATAATTAACTTCCTGCAAAGTCCGGTGTCAGGTTGCCAGTATAGTTAGAATGTTTACACTTGCTTGAGATATACAGTAATAAGAAAACCAACAAAATTGCAAAAAAAATCAATGAGTGAACAAAAATGTTTTGGTATTCAATGAAAAAAAAATGTTTTGGTATATTAACTCTAAGTCAACTATTCAAGGGGGAAAGACTTGCCTTCGGTGAATTTATCGCCAATCCTGAAAATTGAATTATCCAGCAATATCCGCAGTACACGCTCTGCCTTTGAATGGAACTTCAGTGATGTTCCTCTCATAGTATAATACAATAGTGCACTAACACCAGCTTTTCTCTCAACTGATTGTTTCTTCACAACTTCAAACATGAGCTTTCTTACACCTGGTCCAATAACACAACTAGTAAGAACAAAACCTACATGTGGACTTATTGTTGAAGTTACGAAATGAATTAAACATGGGAAGGTCCACGTATTTCCTCCACATTTTTGCAATTAATATAATATATATGAATATATATATAAAAGATGTCAAAAGAGGTATTGATTGTGTCATTAAAATTAATATTTGGAATGAAGAAAGTTAGACCCAAACTATCCACGCTATAAAAGAACTAGCAACAATCATGTAAAACTAAGGCAAATATCCTATATTGTGACGGATCCTATTTTGTGATGGAGATCTAGCCACAATCAGCACCCAAAGCAATCTTTCTAGACAGTTTGAGTGATGGAAGATATCCGCAAAAGCAGCAACAGCGAAAATCGAGACAGATTCATTTCAAAATTCATAAAAGAAAAAAATTATAAGAAAAGAAGGCCAAAGCCATTCAAAGAATGTAAAACCAAAACAAGAGGACTGTTCTTGTCCAAGGACCTTCCACACACACCCATACACGCGCATGCATACACAGAGGGATTCCATTCGGTTATTATAGATAGTCAACGTAACATAGTATTGCTAATAAACCTTTTCCTCTGCACATCAGATACGAAATTGGGTCTTTTCACATTATAACCATTAGAGAGAAAAAGGACATTCATATGTTCCTTCAAAACAATTTGACAGGAAGGAAATGGTTAGAACATTCTGGTACTTTGTCACAATGCTTCTTAATTGAGATATCAGCCATTATAATATCAAGTCATTACTCAAGCAAACATGAGTCGATTAGGCTCCTCAAATGGAACTGACCAAATGGCAGCTTTTTCTTCCCATCAAATCAATACTTCAGAATTGAATGAGTTTTCCCTTTTAGCATTACTTTGATGATAAAAAAGTCTGTTGCATTGACTATTCTGCTGTAGACGTTACATGTTCAAGCAGAGGCAAACTCGTTATGTGAAGACTTTTTTTTTTCTGATCAAGTTGAAGAATATTATGAGGGAAGAGACAGTGTTAAAATGCTTATCTTTTCAGGGTATTGTGGCCATGCAACTATGCAGCTAGTTATTGCACAAAAGCAGACATTTAGCATCATCTATGCTAACATATAGTCGACTATTACAGCCAAATGGCACGAAATTTTCATGTCAAATGTCAATGAAACAATAACTGTTTGGATGCAAACCCATTTTCATACCTTTTATAAGCTCTTCAACAGGTGCATTCCTTAGCAAGAATGACATTGCTTCTGCCATGAAGTCTTGGACATATTCTTTAACATAATATCTTAATTTGGTCGTAATCCTTCAAGAAAGAGATAATTAAAATGATTATCTTAATCAGAACGAATGATTCACACAAACAGACTCAAATTCTTCATGTCTACACACGTGTCATTCCCCAAACAAGATATCAGAATACATATAAACCAAATTACCCACCAAGATATAGATATATGCATCTCTCCCCATGGAGAAACTAAAAGAAAAAGAGCATAGCTCTCATATCCAGAAGATCAACAACACACATCTATCACAAGATCAGTCCATGAAACAATACTTACTTGAGCACATATACAATGTCTCGTCTTAGATACTTTTGCAAATACATCATCATTGATGACCATGAGCAGAAGATCTGCAGAAAGAAAGCTCATTAATATGGCCAATCAAAATGAAAAGCACTGTCTCAAAAACAAAAAAAAACAAAAACAAAAATTAGATGAAACCTGTTCAATAATCTCAGTTTCCTTATCGGCACCATTTTCGAGAAGAGAAACTAAAGAATCAACAATCCTTGATAAAAACCTGGCAGAAGTATACCAAATTGATTATACAAAGAATCAAGTTACCAATGCATGATTTTAGAGATTTCATAAGATTTTCAGATAACAGAGTGTTCTTTATTAGCCATCAATAGATGGCAAAGTAGATAAAACAGTAGATGGAGACCATCATTGCTCTCATACGGGAAATGGCAATGGTATTTCGAAACATACCCTAGTTCTGAAGTGTAGTACAATAGAGTAGCTTTTTCTTTTTTGAACATCATCTGATTAATTGGTCATTTTTAGAGCAATATCCACACTGATATCCATAACTTAAAACTCCAAATATAGTAAAGTTAGTCAATTCTTGCTAAAATATATTCCTAGATCAAATTTTGCCCGAAAGTAAGAAGATCATTTACAGTTTGGGAATGTTGGGAATATTGATTTTGGAGTTCTGAATCGCCTAGAAAAGGGACAGAGAATTCCAAATCACAGCACTTGAGGAATAGTATATCATGTTGGGATAGCATATAATGTACTAAGGAAAGATCATGTAAATCGTAGTCTGCCAGCTATCTGCAGGTATAGGAAAAGAACAAATTCAGTTGTCCTCCAAAAGGCAAAAGAAAACCCAACTTCCTTTTCCATTTTATATTTGGCAAAGGTTGGATCACGGATAAGAAATTCTTTTTATGTTGGACCGGGACAAAAATAAGTCATTATTCCTGATACAACTTTTGCATGGGACAGTCAGTCATATCATTCAATCCGAACCAATTCTTAGATCAAAAAGCTCAACTCTCCCAAGAATCGATAGCAGATTTAAACTGCATTAAGTGGACTGCTTCACAGCCAAATACTATGACTTCATGAAAAAGAACAGAATTGAGTATTATCAATGTTCACTCAGAACATACAAATGACACAGGAAAAAAAAAATAGTAAAAATTAATCACACTGTGACCTATCTATCTCTGTGTCTTAGGGAATATCTGCAGGCAAGGCTCTTCATTGGTAATAGCTGACCGCCTTTAATATTGCTATGAAGAATATATTCTTGCTCCCATACCGTGACCTATCTATCTCTATGTCTTAGGGAATATCTGCACCCAAGGCTCTTCATTGGTAATAGCTGACAGCCTTTAATATCGCCATGAAGAATATATTCTTGTACCCACCAAGTGCAATTGAAAATAAAAACAAAAAATTTAAATTCTATGCAGTTTGTAGCAAAATTTGACCATTCAGTACTTGTTAAAAGACTTTCCATAGTAGTCACGTGAATTATTTATGCATTTTGGAATCATTGCTTACAGTATAGATGGCAAATATAAATTCTGAAAGGATTTAAATATTTAATCTCTTTAAAGGGTTTCGAGATCACAGTTTTACTGGAGAAAGTACCCATCCTCGAACATATGCTTTCTGTTAATGCCAACTACAGACACCGGTGTGACTGAAACGATGAAAATCCTCACCTCTCAAACTTGAAGTGAACTTCAAGAACCTCTTATGGAGAGTAATTCTAAAAGACCCTTACCTTCAAACCTGAATAGAAATTATTTCCTAATGTTCAAACTTAAAACTGGAAAGATTTTTTACACCTTGTGTATAACTTGTCTTCTTAACCCATTAATATAATAAAGGTGCTTTAGCTTTCTAAATATATCTTTGGTTTCTGAAACCAATTATATCATCAACACAAATTTTCCCCAAAAGTTTTAGGATGATTTTCTTTCCAGAAGCATACACAAGACCTAAATACTATTTATTTTTACTATAACAGAAGGGAAGAGGATATTTAATCACCTAATATTGGAAAGGAAACAAGAGAATGGGAAGAATGTGAGAAAGAAGACAGTGTCTCTGGTGATCCTTATGAACATTGAAGCATGAGTTTTCAGTTACTTTTCACATTGCTTCCCAAGATGAACTGCTTCCATGACATATGGGTAGAAAAGCATGTATCCACCTGTTAAAAAAAATCTATAAAATGGTAAAACATCTACTCACCTTCCCCTACATATTGTCACTGAAAATACCGTCCATTAGTATTCACCTATAGTTCTCCTCCATATGTTAAAAAACCCAACTGATCAGTGGGAATTAAACAACTTAAATTTTTCTTTCTAAATTCTGAAAAGATCAGAAATCTTTTCACCTTCTTCTTTGAACTTCTGTGCCCCAGTAACTAAATCCTAAGTAAGCAATCTGCTTTGCTTTGTATTTACTCGTATTACAAATGGTTTACATGGTTCAGGAAACATCCCAGTAAGAAACTAAAGCATTGGCACCATGCAACAAGTAAGCAAGGCTCACACTGCGCCTCTTGCTTGTAGAATAATAACTTGCACTGTTTGACAAGACTGATAATTAAAAATTGGAAAGTTAAGAGAGATGGATTTTAAGTCTTAAAGACAATAGTTGAGAAAATGTAACATCTTTTTGCGAGCATCATCTTTTTTGTTGGCATCTGAAATATACAAGTTGGAGGTAGTTATCAAGTATGTATTGATATGAAATTAGGAACTTACAGTACTTAGTTTCAAGAAGTATTCTATATCAATTATTTACTATTTCCATCATGAATTGGAAAAGATTAAGCAGTTCATCATTAACTTGAGGGATTAAATGACATTTTAAAATTGATCGATTAAGTTGCACCTATCTGCAAGTTATGTAAAGACTTAAGTTTAAGCCCTTCATGAAGTCATGAAGGAAACCATCAGTGTCTCAAGTCCCAAATGCATCTTCCTACTATTAAGAACATTGGCAAGTGATAACTGTAAAGAGCATTTTATAACAACAGAGTTTCCATTGACCACAATTGAGAATACTTTTATCAATCTAGGAAAAAAAAAACTGAACAAATAAAAGTCAATTGCATCGATATCTTTTATGGCGGACATCTAGCTCTTGCACTCCGGAAAGAAAAATACAGAAAAAGAGAGAACTCATTGCTCACGTGAAACCAAATTATTAAAATGATCTATCTTGTGGTGCCTGAATTGGCAAACCCTAGATGCCTTCATTATATCAAATTTGCTCTACAAGGTTATGTTTCTTCAAGAGATGAAATACACGCCAAGTTGTGCAAGACTTAAAGCCAAATAAAGAATTTATGATAAAGCATGAACTCACGGGAAAAAATCCTCCAGCAAATCTCTAGATAAAGCTGAAATCAACCTGTATTCACATCAGGGTAAAACAAAATATTTGTCAACTTCAAATGATGGAAAATGAACCACATTCGAAACCAAAAAACAGATATTAATTAGGATGCAAGTAAATGCTAATGTCCCCATAAAACAAAACCAAAGAGTATTCATTTAGTGTATGGCTAGTATAAGTTGTACATTCAGTGAGACAAATTAAAATGTTAAATCGTTCATTCTTTCTACAACAACCCAAGAAATAATATAAAAGAACAGCAAGAGTTATGGACAATTCCTCTAAGACGCTCTAGAATGATGTTAACCTCAAAGGATAAAAATTGATACTGTAAAAGTGCAATTCACTAGGGTGCTCTAATTAGGAAAGCATGTCTATTCTCTTCCTATCTCTTCCTTCCTTTTTTCCTGGCTAGGCAAGTATAGAAAGAGGAAGTTAAGAATCCAAGCCCCTATTTCTCTTTTATCACCTTTTGGCATGTTCATTGCTGGATGTTAGTGTATATGCCTAGTACACATGCTAATAACTCTCGCTTCTGCCAAAAAACACCAGTTATTCGTGACAACTCAAACTCTGCACAGTGATGTGAGCCAATACTCGCTGACTTATCCCAAAAAATTTTCATTGCAAGTGAAGAACATGGCCACTCAAGGATTATTAAGATCAGCGAGGACATAAATCAGCTGCTCTTTCCAGCTTACAGGCCAGCACAGATCCCCCAAAAAATCAGAAGCAAGGGAATAAACTTAAGCAAAACACCTAGAATTATGAGTGGACCAACATAAAACTTAACACCAACAAAACAAAAAGAAATTCATGGCAATAAACTTTAACATACCGGAGAATTGGCTCAAGTGATAATCTCGCCTTCATCTGTAGTCTAGATAAAAGCTTTGAGATTATCACTTCCTTGTGCAATAAAACCAAGGGCAATGTCTGTACTAAAGGCATAATCTCCTCATAATAAGAGATAAAATCTTCCGTGGTGTTTAATTCCTGAAATGTAAAATCAAGAACCACATCCAATCAGAAGGGAGAAAAGAATTGCAACCAATGATCAGCCCAATAAATTTGAAGCATTTACCAATACCACATCAACTCAATTCAGCATAAATCATCTCATAATCATCAGAAGTTCACCATTCAGGACAGCAATTTCTTTCTCTGATGGGAAGGAGTGAATGAAAGAAATAGCAGTTAAACCTATAGATAAAATTTCAGGAGAGCCCTCTTCCACCAAAAATTTCAAGCCCAAACCTAGAAGGTAAAGTGATTACACAAACGCATAGCCACTGTCAACTGGAACTAAAATCAAACCAGCCAGTGAGCCATCAAATTAGTGAAAGTAAATTATGGAGTAGAAAAAGTTCAATATCTGCCAGCTAAAGTACTTCCAAAGCAAAAGGTTTACATGATTGACACCATTCTGGAAGAAACCAACATGACCAACCAAAGTGATGGAATTTAATTTAAGAAAAATGGCAACAAGGCTCCAATCTCCACATCCCTCTATCATAACATGAACTTTTATAAGATCTAATCTCCGACTCAAGACCTAGATTAACAAACAGTAACATATTACATTTTACTCTGACCCTTATACTCACTTCCCCCATTTGACTTGCGGACCTCTGTTCCACTCCCTAGCACTAATACTTGAAGACATCAAACCGTTGATTACAGTGTGCATCTGCAAACATGAGAGAGAGAGAGAGAGAGAGAGAGAGAGATAGAAGGACATTGTAACCAAATCCTCATAAAAGAAGATAATAAGCATTGGCCCTCGAGCAATTCGACATCATCTGTTTCCTTGCAAAAGGAGAAAAGTATCATGACCCCTCTTAACAATTACTATTCTTTGGTGGCTAGAATAACCGCTTTGGTGCAATGCTTTATGCAAAGCGAGCTATCTCAACCTATCTTATTAAATCCATACACATAGCAGAAATGACCAGATATTCCACATGCAAGAAATCAGTATGAGCAGTAACTACACCCAAAGCAATGTAAGCAATCATCTCATACTTTCACTCATGAACCTCAGAGGACATAAAGAGATCTCCTAAGACCAAAGGAAAATATCAAGACCCCAAAAATAATTGCTGTTTTGTAACCATTCCATACTTCTGCACATAGGTTGCTGATAATTTCAGTAATGAATTCACAACTATCGGGAGACACCCAAAATATTATACAAAAAAAAAAAAAAAGGAAAGAACGTGAAAGTTGCATACCCTCCATTCTACGAGGCAATCCCTGAAAAAAGACGATCCCTCAAAAGGCTCGGACTTAACTCTGTCGAGGCTCTTGTAGACATCGATCTCAATTTCCTCCAACCTCTGGGAGAACGTTTTGAACTATCCACAAGAAAACACCGCGGATTAATCAACATCCACCAACTAACACACAGCCGGAGAAACCAAAAGACAAACTCAAGACACAATTATCAAAGCCCCGCGACCACCGTGAAATTTTGTGGGAACACAGCCAACTATTCTAAAAATTTAATCTTTTCGACAAAGACGCAGTTTATTATTTAAATCTTCTAACAACCACGGATGGCACAACCAATTCTACTCTAGAGGCCAAATTATGGGACGAAGCCGTGCACGAGTGCATGTGGAGGACAAGACTCGCGGTGCGCTCATCGGCTCAAAACTATCAATCAATCCGAGCGGACTTCCCGAAACCGAGACGAGCAACCACAAGCGACCGAGAGAAATCCCGCCGAAGCTCCCGGCGCTGGAAGCACGAGCTTCCGGGAGAGGAACCGAGGGCGTCCGAGAGAGGACTTACGACGAAGCGCCGGCGGCCGGGCGCCGTGTTGAGAGACTTGACGGCCTGAGCGTCGGACGGAGTCGCCATCGCCGGACCGGAGAGCCGGACCGGAGAGCCGCGCCGGCGAAGCCTCGCCGATCGCGAGGAGCAGAGGGGGAGAGAGAGAGAGACTGCTGGTCGGTGGAGCTCGCGGAGTTTCGTTCGGGTCTTGAGGGTTTAAGAGGAAAGAGAGAGAGGGTTTATCGAGACCGACTTATCGACAGGCGGGCCGGGTTGGGCCATCGCCTAAGCCCGAGAGATAAACGGGCCGGTTTGGATGGGGCCCAGGAGACGTTTTTGGTCGAGCCCGCCCAATGATGGGTTGGGCCGAAACGGGCTTGCCTGGCGAACCGGATCCGGGCGGGCTACGTAGTTAACGCGTCGCGGCCCGAGTAATTGCTAGGCCCGCTATTCTCGGGCCCATTTGGGCTTTTTTTGAGGAGGCTCTTGCCCGGTCGATCAGAAGTCGACTCGGGCTCGTTGGGCTCGGACTGGCCCAACCGGCTCCGAAGTTTTTGACGACCAATCGCGTTTCCCATGCGGAAAAAATAAAAGATAACCGTTGTCTGCGGCGATTAACTTTCGCAAAATTCTCTGATAAAAAAAACACACGAAAGTAAAAAAAAATTGGAAAATTCCAAAACGAGAGGGGTAGATTTTGGGAAATGCTAATGGTTAGCGTGCAAAAATCATTCTATAATTCAGCACACGACAAGGCAAACATTGCACCTAAGGTTGCTATGGCAGAAGTGGAGAATAGTTAGATAAACTTACCATGATGAATTGACATGACATGACATGGACCAACATGAAATCGTGCTCGAGTCAACTTGCACCAATTATCTTGCACTTGGCTAGATAAAAAGGTGCTGATTCGATGAAATTATTTAATTCTTCTTTAAATCCGCCAAACTAGTGAACCGGATTAAGTTGGAGGAGGTTGAAAATGAATTTGACAAAAGTTAATCCATTTTTGTCTTGTACAGTTTTAGCGACTTGTAGGCCTACAATTTGTTTCCTCTTTCCTAATGCACTTATTAAAAATAAGGCAATTTTTGCAGTATATGGTAGTGGCAATTGGCAAGTCCAGTAGCGTGATGAGGCTCGGATCTCTAATTCGATCTCAAAGGAACGCGCATGTATAAAGTAACTCCACCGTTCTAGTCCCTAGAGTTCAAGATCTGCTTTTATCACGCCAACAGCTATTCAAAATCCTCTTCAAATGAAATATTCACTACCAACATAGTAGTAGCTTTGAAACATTAATAGAGGCCATAAATGCAGCTGAAATTCAGAGTCCTAATGGATTTTGCAGATGGTGAAGGAACTTTCACAGCTTCTGCCGAAACCTATCCGTGAGCAACACAATGGATCGTGCTTGGAGATCTCAGACAGCGGTTCTTTTCATGATCCTCTACTCCAGTTTAAAATGCTGTCAAAAATGCTTGTTTGGTTCTTAAATGCAGTGGACCTTAAAGTATTGAGAAGTAGAATTTATGGATTGCACAGATAACTTTATACCATTGAAAGACCAGTTCATGCTAAACCGTATACGCTCTGAATCAAAGCAGAACTGTGGATCTACAATACCCATTACACGGTCTCATCTGAAAGCAATGAGGATGAAGATCTTGCGTACATAAAGAAAACATTGCTGGAAAAAGATGCCTAGTATTAAAACAGAGATGCCACTCGAAATCATGTTAGAGGGCACAATATATACTGAAGCTCTTAAATGACCAACTACAGTAAGAGTTCGGAGTTTTATCTGAAAGAATGAGAAGCCTACTAAATGAATGAATTGCGCTTCTTCCTTATCATTTCCCTTCTATCTTACATCTGTAAATAAACAGTTTCTATGTTACAAACCAAAATTGTGGTGGAGTTGCAAAGACCACAAGCTCTAGTTTCTCTTACATCTCAACTAACAACATCTCCAACCTGTAAGCGATCCGAATGCCCAAAGCTAATGCCATCTCACTTTTCTGAGCAAATTAGCTCCTATCGAAATTCCACATTGAATGAATTAGTTGTTCCTTCAAGAAGTACAGGAACTGCCCCCGAATGCCCGGTGCCGCAAACAATTAATCTGCAGAATGTTACAATTGCCTGGGCCTTGAATAGACCTTGGAAGACACAGATCTGCAGAATGTGATTGGAGATGAATCCAATAGGAAAATCAGAAGATCCATCTCCGCCACCAGTTTCTAGAAAATTACCTCGCAAATTCTGGTCCCGAAGAGTGCCTCCACGATCAGGATTGTGAACCATAATTTACATCACAAGCCAATTAGAAAGGAAGCACATATGGAAGGGCAACAATATCTGCAGACTCCAAGGAGACGGCTTTGTCCCAAATCCTGGGCGTCTCCTCTTCTACCTTAGAAGATCCTTCCCCTTCTACCTGAGAAGATCCTCCCTCTTCCTTCTTTGGTTTTTGCCATCGTCTTGCAAGCAGCCAGTCGTCATCACGCTCCAACTCAGACAATTCCTCCAATTTTGGAACTGCCAGTAATTCATCTAAATATTTCGAATCAGGATGGGGTGATCTGGCAGCTGCTTCAGCTAATAGATCTTCTAGAGATTTTTCCGGTAAGGGATGAATTGCGGAAATCGGATCGGGCTTAGTATCAAGAATACCATTTACTTTGTTCTCCTTGCTCTCTGCTTTAAGAGCCTCCAGGGAGTCCCTTCTATCTGATAAAAACTTGCTGGGAGTTTGGGAAAGGTCCAAAATCCTTCCATTCTCCGTCAAATGATGAGAGGTGGATGTTGGTCTTGGCAACTTTTGCGACTTGGCTTCATTTTCTGTGCAAAGATACAAAAACAAAAGTCGGTAGGTGTTATGTCAAAGTGTTTGCGAATATCCCACCTGACAATAGGTCACACAGATACAGAATATTAAGTGCCCCAATCCCAAAAACAAATATTACAAAAAGATTCCATCTCAGAAAGCATTCAAGTCAGTCTGCAGAATCCACAGGAATCCCAGGTGAGAGAAGCTACAGTTTATAAGTGCTTTGTTGGCAGCAGCATGGTTCAAAGGGGGTTAGAAGCACTTTGAGACTTACCATGTAAAAACCCATTTGCTTCAAAATCCTTTCTTTTCTTCAGATTTACCCCGGTCTGAGTAACCTTGTTTGTATTCTCCAGGTGTTGTGCAATAACATTAGGGGTGGGGATAGCACCAGCATTATCCTTTTTGCTTTCTTTGATTCTTTCCGGTTCAGGTTTTCTGCTGTCGCTCTTCTTCGACTTGTCCTCCTTTCTTTTCTCTCTGTCCCGGTCTCTGTCCTTCCTTTGGATTTTGTTGATCAGGTGTATATCCACGACACTGTGTTTGTCCCACCCCTTATCTCCTTCCTTTTCCTTGATCTTCTCTTTCCCTTCCATCTTCCTGTCAACATTTTTCTCCACTGGCCTGGGTACTGTCTGAATAGATGCACCAGCATTTAGAACCACCGAATTTCCACTAAATTTTCTATCATCCCTGATCCCTCGCTCTCCCGACTTTCGGTCATCACCTTTCCTTTCATGGGTTTTCTCCTTCCTGTCAGGCAAAGAACCAGTTTCTGCAATCGCTGCTTCTGCCATTCCCCCATCCTTTTTCCTGTCTGCACCCACAAGCTTCTCAACCATCTGACTCCCCAATCCCGCAACATCTCTCACCCTCTTGCCTGGCTCCTGCACAAACTTAGAATCATTGGAATTCCCAACTACATGGCTGTTCTGATTCTTCTGAATAATCTTCTCTGCACTATAAGATGCAGGTTCCACTGCAGCTCCTTTTCCATATAAAGTATGATTTTTATTTTTATCCTTCTCAAGTCCTGAACTGTTTTCTCACCGGACGGCCCTCCAGAGTGCCAAGATAGTCTATCCTTATCAGTATTTTTGTCCTTGTTGTTACCATCAGCCTGTCCTGATGGCCTCCTCTCATCTGCAGCACCATTTTTCTCTTTATCTCTTTCCCTCTCCTCCTTATCCTTCTTTTTGTCTTTGTGCCTTTCCTTTTTGTCTTTCTTGTCCCTATGCTTCCCTTCACTTCGGTCTTTCTCCCTTTTCTCTTTATCCTCCCCCTTCTCTTTGTCTTTCTTCTCCTTCTTACGCTTCTTCTCTCGATGCTTCTCCTACACATAATTGTAAAACAGGAGGCTAGATTGGACATCAACAAGGAGAGACCAGTACAAGGTGTAAACAAAGGGCCTCACGCCAACTAACATAGATAAGAAACATCCACTACTCCCATTAAGCATATCTACAGGCATGCTATTAGAAAACAGAATACAGACACTAAATACAATCAATGATGACACATCATGCAAGTAATGATGAGTTTTATCATCCTATGCAGATGCCAATACATCTGCCATTGGCCACATCCAAAGTTGCAAGGAAGATCAGGCATAATTTCACAAACCAAAACCACCAATAAAAACCTTAGGTTGTACTAAACTAAGAGCAAAGGAAGACATAATTAGCCAAATAACAATTAACAGCATATAAACAGTATACCAATCATGCCCATCATTCAACATAACAATGCCAAGATAAAATTGCAGTGGATATCTTCAATAACAGCTCAATATCTTTTGGTGATATGCATGCCATTTAAGCTGATAGAAGCCTCTTAAACCAATAAATCCTCACAATCTAACAAGGCAACAAGAAGCATTTCCTTTTTCCTCGACTAATAATGAAGAACCATTAATAAACAACAAGTCAGGTCATCACGATACTTTTTCTGGGCCGATGCACAAGATCGGCTCTCAGATTCAATTAAGGAAAGTCGATCAACATGGACATTGCCAATGAATTGTACCTAGAATTATGCCTACAATTCAAATTCTATTTAATTAAGTAAAGACTTGAAAAATTAAAGTAAGTGTCCACCGCAACAAAAGCCCAACCAGATTCTGCAAGACAGGCTAGAACTCCCAAATAAATACCAAATGATACCACAGCAAAACCAGATAAAATTCTCGGAAACGACATGGAAATCTATTGAAAGTACTCAGCAGCAAAAGAAAACAGTGGAAAGCAGAAGAATCATCTCCTAATGTCTTAGATGCATAAGCATGTGAGCAAAATTCAGAAAAACTTTTAGTCGATGGCTGCTGTAACCCCACCGATTAATGGCCATACAAAAATAACCTGTAACCTCAGGGTAAATGGATACAGTAGATCCAAGTTGACACAAATTATATATTTCATCTATGGAAACTTGAACCCAACACAGAGTTTGCATATGAATAAAGCTAAAAGCTTCTGCACCAAGCACGCTATTAATGAATTTTTCTTTTTCTATCAGGGCAATCCCAACTTCTATCTCCACTGAGATGAACAACTTTCTAATTTCCAAACCAATCACCAGGAAAATAAATATCAGCCTTACCATGCTAGGAAAAGTCTCTTACATATCAAAGAGAAGGAGAGTTTGAAAAACTCTGCTTGGCTACAGTATGACGAAACTTATGAATGCCTAAATTGCTGGCCCTGTGATGCCAAGAGTTCAGCGCAATAGCCTTCTTTCCTTGCTAGATACCCCAAAAACGATAGCCCTAATTTGGAAGTCCAGTCATGTCTTGGGTAAGCCCCACCCTTACATTCTAACACCAATTGTAGGTGTTTGTTTAGAAAATGTAATGTCCTACAACTTTCATGGTAAGTATTGCTTATATAGTATCAGATACCACGAGGCAATGCCAAAAAAGCACTTTTATTAAACAGTCGGCAAAAAAAAAAAAAGAGACTCGGTAATTGAGACAGAGGTTAGGTGCTATTGTTTTTGGTAAGCACAAAGCACATTTCATAGATGGTAACAACTTAAGGGCAGCAAAACAATGCTACAAAAACAGAAAGGAGAAAGCATAAAAAATTTTAGGCCAAAATCCTAAAGGAGAGTTCATATCAAGAAAACCACAGCACACGAATCATCTCCATGTCCTCATGTCAATTTTGTAAATTCACCAATTGAGACAAACAATCATATTCAAGAATGACAGCTCACAAAGAGCGACGAATCATACCGCATTGAACAAAAACGGAAGAAAAGTAGACGATCCGATTGATGATTTGTTGAGAAAAACTAAACATTCTAACTGAGTCAAGTCCACTCCTGCTATAACAAGAGTTCACATAATGACAAGTGGCAAGAAAAAGATGGAGGGCAATTAAAAAACGCATCCCTGTCCCTACAGCTAATGGACATTGACCTACAAAATAAACTTTCACCATTTATGCAAAAGTCCTGACATAAGTATAAAAGTGAATAAACAGGGGAGCACTAGACTTCGTAGCATAGATAATTACAAAACTATAAATCTGGCCAAGCCAAAAGAATAACCTATAAGAGTGGTATTTGCAAGAAGTAAATGCCATCAACCAGTCATGCCAATCAAAATCCAAAAGGCCCAATCCACATTAGGAGCAATACATGAACAGCCAAAGTTAGCCTCCTTTAAGATTGCCAAAAGTGAGCCTCATGCGGATATGGATTTCTCAGTCCAGTCATGCAGATGATATATCTGAGAGATAATCACCTAGATCACTCGGTCTTACTACACTCATGGAACTGCCTATGCACATACCACCCCGGTAGAATCAGCTATATCAATCTTCGTCTTTTTTGAGTAATGAGCTTCACGAATCTCATGCTGCAACATTTTCTCTAATAAATAGAAAGTGATTCAAAAGACTCGACTATCATGCCCACCTCGTTTCGTCGTCAACTCAAATGTAAGTTTCAGCTGTAAAAGAATTAGTTACCCCGTTTAGCACCAAAGAACGGACGGATATAATGACCTAGAAATTTCAATACAATCAAATGAAGACTGAGCAAGAATATTAGCAGAATAACGCCCGATTCTACATATGAAATCTGATTAACTCTTGCACTTTATGGTTATCAACAAGGAGAGCTGTGGAATACGGTGCAGTAAATATTACTAACTCCATATTTGGTCCTATTTTAAAATCAAATTACCTTTAATAAGTCTAGAGATCCATAATGGTCTTATTTCCGAAATCTGAAATCACTATACAACTGGCTTAAGTAAAGAAGTCTCAAATCCAAATTTCTGAAATCCCCATTTATCCTCCTAGATCTTTCTATCTTCATATATATACCTACCTTCTGCCCCAGCAGAATTGATAAGTAAGGCAATATGGAAAGAAAAAAGGCGAGGTGTGACAGAGCAATCCAAAATGAATTCTTTTAACTCCCCAGAATTCCAGCTTGCCTTAGTTTCTTTCTATTTGCACAAACATGCAATGACTAACTAGCCATCCCCTTGAACTGTATGAGAAGTTTATTATGCCAAAAGTAGAGAGAAACATACAAGGAAGATTTCCCACATTCTTCTAAAAGAGGACATAACTGAATGTACAAGCTCTTACCAACCTTATAAAGGTTCTACTTATTGAATGGTAATGTTCCTAGGGCAATGAGCAGAGTTCTCTAATATGAAACATAACATACTAGCTGTGCTCCGAGAGATCAATATTAAGTTGTTATTAACATTTCAGCAAATTCGAGTGCCATACCCTATACTGATAAACTAGAAAACAAAACTTCTAGCATATCCCACGTTACATTTTTAGTATATAGCACATAGTCATCAGGTCAACTAAGATTAATCTTTCAGATCCTTTCATATGAGTATTGGAACTGATTTCTTCGCATCCACAGTAAGTGATGTCTCTGGGTTGCATACCGGGTTTATCGCAATAATCCAACGGATAGGTAAGCGTAAACAGAAAGGGTCTTTTCTGATCTCAACCGGTCACATTTCTTTACAAGCATCAACAGAAAATTCATCTTTAAGGTATTGCTAGCTTAGTAAATTACGCATATACTACTGCAAATCGTCACTTGGTAAGAGACCTATGCATCTTACTTGAAAAGGCGAAACCATAATTTCATAGCGAATAAAGAAGAGTCTCACACCACGGGAAAAAAGGTGATGAGTTAACAAGACCAAGCGATAAATGGCTCGAACCTACCCATCTACCTATATAAAGTGGCAACAAATGGAAGCCCTCTTGACTAATCCAAGCATCCAAAATTCAAATACTCCCATCATCTCCTCCCCTCAGAAAGCAAGACTGCCTTACTTTTTCCTATAGACTAACATAGAGTTGAGAGTATGAGTTCCTGTTGGCAAAGTATTTCCGAATTCCATGCAACGGTCATAATCAGAAGCCATTTGCTTGTTGGAGTTAGAATCAAAAGGCAGCAAGCAAATTCAGATGCTCTAACTAGTTTTTTCAAGTCAATAGGAATCCAGCTACATGACCAACGCGCATGCAATGCCAAGTATGAAACGTGACCAACTAAAAAGAGAACATATTAACCTTCTTCAGTAGGTCAACATCATCTGCTCTAGCCTTCCTTTCGTAGCCTGGCGGAGGAAACGGAAAGCAACGAGACATTGCTGCAATACCCAAAGGCACAAAATGCCAGCTATTCCAGAAACAAAAAAGTTGGGATTTACTTCCTAGTAATGCCACCCCAGGGAATGAGCTGGTGGTGATGCTCTCTCATGGACCATATCCTTGCAATGTGAAGTCAATTTTTCCCCATAAGCTTCTCATCCACTCCAGCAGCCACGGATATAAACGACCGGCAATACGAGTTCTCTTGTCACCCCAAGAGTAACGAATTTGAGCAGATTAGACCAGGACCCAGTTCAAAATCGAAGGCTGACGCCCCGGTTGTGAGGTGAAAACACCGGCACGAGAGTTCACTTACGGAATTACCTACAGAATATTCTTCAAATAGGAGTTAAACGGCCTCACGAGATCCGCTGAGGCTCGCAGGACAACCTGATCTCCTGAAAAAGGAATAGCCTCTCTCTCTCCCCTGGTCACCAAAACCAAGTAAACCACGGGTGGGGGATCAAAGCTCTAAAAAGAAAGGGAAAACGCCAAAAACCCTAATTTTCCCCCCTAAAGAACAAAAGTTGAATTCTTGAGCTGCTCCTTCCACCGTCTACGCCGTTCTGTAGGTGCAATCCTCTTCCATTGCCATCAAAAACCCAATGCCCCGTTAATCACCACTCTCGAGCAATCTCAAGTCCTGAGAGACCCCTTCACAGTGCCGCCCAGCTCGAAATGCCAAATTCCGTGGACAGAGAAGGAGCTCGCGCCCATTTCGTTGCAGGCGCGATTGCCGTACTACGTCTTTCCAATCCGCCCTGTGATCAAAACCCTAACTCGCCCGGGGGACCTTCTCCGACCGATGGAGAGATTCCGATGAGGATCCGCAAACCCTAGCAACACGCAGCAAAAACATCTCACTGAGCACCCGGAAAAAACACTGGAAAAACCAAAACCCATCACAATCCAAATCACCCGGAAAACAGCAAAAAGAAGAGATTTTTCCGCTTGCCCAATTCAGTATCGACAAAAAAAGAAGTGGCAAAGCGGATTATTGTATTCGTTCTGTAATCTTTTTTTTTTTTTATCATCGACCCTTTTGCCCCCCCTTTTGAGAATCGACGCTGCCCACGAGCAGCGATCAAAAGCCCAAAAGGGGGAGAAGGGAGGAGCTCGATTCGGGAGAGCGGAATTCGATTGAGGAGCGAGGCGAAAATGATGGGGGGGAGGGGGGTGGAGTCACTACCTCGCCCACTACACAGTGAGATCTCTGCGAAATCCGAGCAAGGCGACGCCGGAACCCGATTCGAAAAGGAAGAGGAGAGTATATACAGAGAAGAGCTTTAAGTCAGTGTGTGTGTGTGTTGTTGTTCCCTTGTTGTTTTATCTCTCTCTCTCTCTCTCCCCCGGCGAGGCGATGAGGTGTCTCTCGGGGCTCTCTGTTCAAGAACTCTCCTGTCTCTCTCGCGCCGCCGTCTGCGGTGTTTCTCCTCCGTCAATGGATTCAGGTAGAGAGAGAAAGGGAGAGGAGGGGGGGGAGGAGATTTTATGAGGGGTGTGCGGGGGCGGAGTTCGGAAGTTACACGCGAAGGAATGAATGCGAGTCGGGAAGGGAGGGGAGCGAGAGAAAGAAGAGAGAGAAAGGAGAGAGAGAGAGAGCATATAAATATGTGACTGGAGAGACCCCGTTGGGGGGCGTTCAGTGTCTTGTCTCTTCAACGTATGCTCTCTCTCTCTCTCTCTCTTTCTCTCTCTTGCTCGCACGTACTGACGCCGTCGTTTGCTGCTTCGGCTACTCGCATGTGGTGATCTTGCTAAGACCTGGTACTCGTCCATTGGTGTTGAGGTTTTCGTACCTTGGACCATGTTCTTGTTGTTCTCCTTCTCCTCCTCCTCCTCCGTCTGTTTTAGTACAAAGGGAAAGAACACAAGAACCTTGATTTGGTTTGCATGCGAGTGATGTTCATAATATTATGACCTTATCAATCGGGAGCATGAGAAAAGAAATTCCCATTTGATCAGTGATGAAAAAAATACTATTTTTGTAGAGACGTTAAGATAATTGAAACCTTTTAGGATATGGTTCTTCATTCTAGTTTATTGGATGAAGACGGCGTTATCCTATGAGAGGAGGTTTGATTTTGAATTGATGGACGGTTGAGTTATGATTGTTTGTTCAGACTTATTTTTCTATTTTTGTGTTTGCTTTTTTTTTTTTTAAAATAGAAAGTTTGTGTTTTTACCTGCGATAGTGTTCGGATGATGATGACTGTGGAGAAGAAGATGAGGAAGTTATAAAATGCGTTTTAGCTTCTTTAATGAAGGCGTTATGACTTAACCGATGCCATAATGTCACTTGTTAACGAGATACTAAATCGAGAGTTAATTGAAGGTGGGCAATATGGCGTCACGATGATGATAGTTTTGATAATTGATGGGAGATTTAAAGTCATTTAACCATGTTCACTTTCCTTCTAAGATAGTGAAGTGTGGTGTACTTCTAGTGGACACTTTTTTCTAGCTTCTTTGAAAACTCTTGCGACTTCCGTATTTTATTTCAAAAGAACTTATTGTAATCAAATAGTCCATATGATGTTTAGTGATACTTAATTTTACTCATCGTCCGAAGTCCTTTCTAGGTTACATAACATATCTTAGACTAACTGTATACAATAAAATCCACGTGGTAATTATATATTTTAATAATCTCAATAGATTTTCTCAAAAATTGCATAAAATATTGATTTTGGTTTTTTTATTCAAATTAACGGGTGCCTTTTATGAATAAAGCAAAAGAAACCCATCAAACTAAATTTATTCACGCGCTCAAGCTTGCTTAAAATATTCTACGCATGGTTCATTTTTTACTCAATCCAAATTTCATCCTGAACATTTTAAAAATTTCACAATATACAAATGTTGACTAGTGGATGCACATACATGTTTCTATCGATTTTTGGAATTTACATAGTCCTTCGAATTTTGAGGAGAAAATAGGATTATTAAAAAAAAAAAAAGCTTCTAAATTAGACTTGATTCTGATAGTTGGGATAATTGGCAATAGAGAGTGAAGCACACGCTCGTTGAGTGCGAGTGAGGCAAGGAAATTCCTCCCCAATGCAAGGGAAGGAGACGTACAGTGAGAAGCCCATTTGCCTAAAGCCGCATGTGGGCTGGTTCCCCTCTCCCTGACTTTTCCACTAGTGGTGCATCTCCAGGTGGCGCCACCCCAGCCCATGGCTGCCCACATCTGTCCCTACACGTGGCACCAGATCACAACCCCCACCTCCAAAACCTCGTCTATTACATGATGTTTTTCTCCCAAATCAGGTTTGCATTAACTTTTGCAGATTTCCTATGTTTGATCTTGCCATGTACACTGGTCATGGAGTGCATTTAGGAACACAACCTGTTGAATTTGAATAGATGGGTTTTCTTCTCTTTCTTAAACTACTTTACTAGTTTTGATTGAATTGGAGCGATTAATTTACTGTGCATTTCATCTTAAAATGGGAAGATTAAATTTGAGATTTTAAATGCTTTGGATAGAGTTTAGCCTTTTCTAGGATGTGGAAATCATTTGTATGAATCGGAGCAAGCAAATTGCATTCGAGGAAAGTTGACCAAGTGACAAGAGCCAAATCATTATCGATGTGTATCTGTCATTTTATTGTTAAAGTAAATGATGATCTCGCCATTTATTTCATGTCAAAAAAGGAAAATCAAATCTAGATTCCTTGAATGCTTTGGAGAGTTTAGCTTTTTTGAGAGTGCAATGTCATTCCTACGAATCAAAGTATGCATAGTCGCATTCAAGGAAGGCATCAAGTAAAAGGAGTTCAATCCATCTCAACGTACTTGTTTATCTTCATCCGAATAAGCGGTGATCTTACCGGTTACCATTGGTTTCATGTCGAAAAAGGAAAATAAAATCTCGAGTCTTTGAGTGTCTTGGATTGAGTTTAGCTTACTAGGGCTCATTCGTATGAATTGGAATGTACGTATTTGTCATTCGAGGAAAGTTCATTGAGCAAAAGGAATTTAATCTTTTTAGATGTGTATGTGCCAATTCTCATTTAAGAGAGTGATTATCTTATCACTTATTTCATGCCGAAAAAGAAAAAATCTAATAAGGAGTATTTGAATGTTTGGATGGAGTTTAGCTTTCTCAGGAGTGAAAGGTCATTCACATAAATTAGAGTACATGCATTTGTGTTCGAGGAAAGTTCGTAAAGTAAAAGGAATTCAATCATTCCAGGCGTGTATTTGTCAACCCTCGTCCAAAGAAGTGATGATTTTACTATTGGTCTCATGTCAAGAAGAGAAAACCAAATCTCGAGTTTTCTAATGTTTTTGATACAATTTAGATTTATGAGGAGGGTAATGTCATCTATGTAAATTAGGAATATGTATCAAGGAAAGTTCATCAACTAAAAAGAATTCAATCCTTCTTAATTATTGCCGTGTATTCGCCCATCATTGCTTAGAAGAGTAATGATTTAACCATTTTGTCTTACGTCAAGAAAAGGAAAGTAACTCCAATAAAAGTGCAGGGTAATTCATTTGGACAGGCAAACGTAGGCTTTCCTTTCAGGAAAAGGTTTTGAATAAGAAGGCACTAAATAAATTACAGTTATACTTCCCAAGTCATCAATGAATGTCACGACAACAAAAATAAAAATAAAAATAAAGGATTGAGATTTTCACGATGTCTTGAATTGCATTACAATGAAAGACTATTTGAAAATGTGGGGAAAAACGATACACATAGTATTTAAACTTTAATCCAATGTGTAATGTGATCCATGAAACTTTAATTTGTTAAACGTTATAGTTGAATTTTACCCCAACATGTAATGTGGTATCTGATGCAATTCATAAACTTTGTATACATATTCAATTAATCTCTATGCTACATGAAAAAAATGAAATGATGATATGGAATATTTTTATATAATTGGGGGACTAAATCAAATATATTTTAAAATTTTAGGACCGCATTGTATGTTGGATTAAAGTTTAGGAATCACTTTAAATAAATTAAAACTTCAAAAATCACGTTACAGATCAAGTCAAAGTTCATGGGTTATTTTATTTTATTTTTATTTTTTAATTATTTTTTTAATTGTTATTATTTTTTTAAGTTAATGGGTTATTCACGGTGTGTAAAATATTCAGGACATTTTATTTTGGATCACAATCAATTGTGCTGAGCTCATACATAATTGCAAAACCGTTTTGGGCCTAATCGATGCGCATTTCGGGCCCGAATAGTTTTGATCCGGGCCCGTTTTCAACTCTAATAAATGGAAACGAGAAATGAGAGTGGGAAAAAAGAAAAAAAAAAAAAGAGATAAAAAACGGAAATAAATCCCCAACCCGGGGGGGTGGAGAAGCGATCGCCTACGATCAACGGTCTCCGCAACACGCCCGACGCAGAACCACAAAACGAATAGAAGAATCCCACGTGTCGGGCCATAAGGAACGGGCCCGCGCCTTTCGTGAGCGTGACCTCACGCAGCAAAAACCCTTTCCCTTCTCTTTTATCCAAAAACCCCCCGAGAAAAAAGGGGGAAAATTGGAGAAAAGAAAATGGAAAAAAATCAAAAGGCCCCGCGAGCTCGAGGATATTTCGGGAAAGAGGCGCCGCTATAAATAAAGCGGGCTGGTGCTGGAAAATCGCTCAGCCGCGCTCCTCCTCCTGCGTCTTCCTGCTAATACCCTAAACCCTAGTTCCTCTCTCCACAGGTGAAAAACCCTCTCTCTTTCTTCGCCTTCTTCTTCCGCTTTCGTTCTCCAGTGGCAAGCGTTGTGTGGGTGCCTGCGCTCTTGCGTTCGAAATGGTCTCGGGAGAGTCTGGTGTTGAGTGGTTTTTTTTTTTTTTTTTTGGCTGTGGGTCTTGCCTTGTTGTTTTGGTGTCTTTTTCTTGTTTGGTCATTCGAAACCTGGCTGTTTTGCTTTCGCTAGCTCCGAATGAGAGAGTACTTGGCGAGACGGCGCTCTTATGTTGCTTCCCGTAGGTCGAGAGAGCTTTATCTTTTTGTTCTCTGTTGGCTCTGTTGGCTCTGTTGGCTGCTTCTTGGGTCTGTTCTGTTTTGGAGGGAATACATGAATGGTGGGTTTCTGGTTGAGCAGCCGAGTCAAGGACAGTCTGAATATGCTGAAGGTGGATAGATTCGTTACATTTGTACTTAGATGGTCATGGGCTTACTGTATTGTTCATGTCTCCTGTTGATTTCTGTGCTCGTTGTATTATCATTTTCGAGAGGGCCCCATTTCCTCGTTTGTAATCGTTGTGAGGCTGACGTCCGCTCGTTGAGTAAAGCATCTGACTTGGTGGGTTTTTATGATTTTGTGTTGATTCAGCCCTCTTGGAGCAGCTGGTTCATTAGACAATTGGCAATGGCTTTCTACAACAAGGTTGGAAATCTTTTGAAGCAGAGCCTTTCCCAAAATAGGCCTGCTTCTATGCTGAACTCCATTCGATGGATGGGGAGCCAAAGTAAACTTTTTGTAGGAGGTATTGTTCAATGCAGAATTTAAGGTACTTTGGATGTTAAACGTGATTTGTGCTATCGGCTCCCTTATCTGCTATTCCATGCCTCAGGTCTTTCGTATGGAACGGATGACCACTCTCTTAAGGATGCGTTCTCGAGCTTTGGTGAGGTGGTTGAAGGTGAGTTTAACTGTCAATGGCTCTCTTTTCGTTGTGGTATGGTAATTTACTTTCTTAACATATATTCTAATGCCGTGTACTTCCTCACATTGATACAATGGCTGCCACATAATAAACTGTAATCAGCTTTCTGTTGCTGACTTGGTTTCCTTGCCCCCCACTTTGGTCCATACGTTGAGAATATTGTTTCCTTGTAAGAAAAAAAAAAGGAGCGCAAAGTGATCGTACAGCCTATGGCCAGAAAAGTAGAAATTACACTGAAACTCGATAACTGGGATCTAGAGATGGCGCACTCGATTTATAGATTTTGTTATTCGTTACTGACTAATACCTCGTACCCTCTCATCCCCCTGAACTTCAGATCTGCAGATTTGTTTATTTTATTTTAAATTACATTGATTAAGTTGCTACTACTTCTCTAAGATATCTTGTGGTAATTTTTTCGTCTTTCGTTTGTTATCATGGTTTGTAGCCAGGGTAATAACAGACCGAGATTCAGGAAGATCTAGGGGTTTTGGATTTGTCAGTTTCTCTAGCGATGAATCTGCCAGCTCAGCAGTGTCAGCCATGGACGGTCAGGTAAGCATTGTTCTTAGAAAATGTGTAACATGCTGTCACATAATCATTATGATTTCTCACATGTGTCTTTTCAGGATCTTCAAGGGCGGAATATCCGTGTAAGCTACGCAACTGAGAGACCCAGTGGCAACCGAGGTTTTGGTGGTGGTGGCGGCGGCGGCAACTATAGTGGTGGGTATGGTAGCAGAGCAGGCGGAGATGGTGGCTTTTGAGCAGTTACTTCTATTTTCAGCTTTTACTTGATTTTACTTGCTCTGATCAAGGTTGCTTAACCTTTTGATCTGTACTTTTGGATCTGGTTTGGATTCCTTCATATTTAGTGGTTTGTCTCGTGCGCAATTTGTGAAGTTGCTCTAAGCTGGTATAACTACTAAATAATTTGTTGCTTGTTGCGGAATATCTGCATTTTGTCATTGCTTTAAATGGATGCTTCCCCTATGGAAGAGATCTAGTGTCAAGACATTGTAGGGTCGTAGCATCCTTTGTTTCGTTTGGTAGTTTTTCGTCCCTACCCCCAATCCGGCCTAAGAGGGGTTGTCGAATTTCCTTCCTCCCACTTTGTCCTAATGGATTCGTTACTATTAGGTCACTGCGGTGTGGCTGACATCATAAACTTGTTGAGAGGATGATATACGGACATTTTTATTTCTTCTACATCTATAACCACATTCTGTTTGGAAAATCATATCTGACCAATCTGGGAATTTATAGTTTTGGACCCCTTGATTACAATCCAGTCCTGCAATTATATTAAATTTGACAGAAAACTGGCCAACCAATTTACGGACCTGATCCGTCATGTCTGATTGCTTTCGTATTTGTAAAATCTCCATATTTGTCAACACAGCCATTTAGTGGTCCTCCGCCTTCTAGTCTTATTCAATATCTCGAGAACAAGTTTTCAGACAGTGGTTCTCAAGTTCTACCTGCAGAAGCATCACGTTTGCGGCTGGGGAATGACCATCATTATCTTATATATTGTTGGCGTTGGGTTTTGCTGGCTGAATTATGCTTTGTATGTGCTCTTTTTGTTGTTTGACTTGGCTGCTTTGTTCTCTCAGTTCAAGCTTTTTCCTGTTAGGGGTAAAAAAAATCCTTTTTTATAAAGTCTTGCTGACAACTGTTTTTGAGTTGTGGCACTTTTAAACTTCTGCCATCAAGGAAAGAGGCAAACAACCAGTATTAGATTTTCATCTCCATTTTACTAGGATGATTTGATCTTGAATCTTTTCGGTATGAATTGAAAATCACTTTGAACTCCATGTCAAACATGCTGGGGAACGTCGGGGTTCATTCAAGAACTTTTCATATCATTATGAACTGCGAGTAATGATAAGTGGATACATATTGTGCGTCGGGGTTCATTCAAGTGGATACAATTGTGGTGTCCTTTCTGTTATGAATTTATTTTGGGTCCGAATTTATGGGCTCCCTTTGGAATGGAAGAAAGTGGATACATATTGTGGTGTCTTTTCAGAAAATAGGGAAAGCAAAAGTGGAGTTAGACTCGTGGGAAAAGAACGCTTCTACTCACTGGTCAGGAGTACAACAACAATCCTAACCTCCAGACATCTACTTCAATCAGCCTAAAAAAGAAAACCAATATGCAACCAAAAACCCCCTCTTTCAAGAAACAAAGGAAAATCCATGTGCAAGCAACTCTAACCCCAGCGCAGGGTTGGTTGGATGAAACTCAACTCCTTGAAACACCCATACAGATGACCAAAGAAGTTGAAGCACGGGCTGTGGTGGCTAGCCCTAATAAGCTACCAAATGAACCATGAATATACTGAGCTGGAACTGTCAAGGGTTGGGCACACCCTTGACAGTCCGAGAGTTGAGAGTCTTAACGGCTCAATATAGGCCATGTTTGGTTTTTATTATGGAAACAAAAAATAAGGCTGAGTTTGTGGAAAGAATCAAAAGAAGACTCCAATTCCAGAGGTGTGTAATAGTGAATCCTGTGGGTACGGCTGGAGGATTGGCCCTTATGTGGGATGATCGGATTTCAATGGATATTGACACAATGACTGAAGACTTTGTGAATCTAAAGTGTGAAGAAGGGATTTCGGGTAAAACAATGCGTATCACCTTTGTTCATGCTCCATATACCTACTCTAGAAGGCTGCAACTTTGGGAGAAATTAAAACAAATTAGCTCCTCAAATACTTTGCCATGGGTGTGCTTGGGGGATTTTAATGAAGTGCGGTTCCATTGGGAAAAAGTGGGGAAGAGGCTGGCTGAAAATTACAGAATGAGTGCTTTTCGGGATTGCTTAGATGCATGCTCTTTCATGGACATAGATAGTAAGGGATGTGCTTTTACCTGGGCCAATAACAGAGATGGGGAAGCATATGTGAAAGAACGACTAGATAGGGTATTATGCACGATCGAATGGAGATTAATGTACCCTGAAGCTGAGGCTTTTGCCCTTCCTGCAGTAGGGTCAGATCATAGCCCTCTTATACTGTCTCTTCAAACAACTCAAGCTAGAAGAAAACGAAACTTTAAATTTGAGGCGTTTTGGCTTTCGAATGCTGAATGTAGGGAAGTGGTGTTAGAATCGTGGAATATGCTGAATCAGAACCAAATACATCTTGCTGGGAAAATTTCTGCAGTCCAGAACGCTCTATCCAAATGGAGTAAAGAGACATTTGTGCATGGGAAAAGGAGGATTCGAGTGCTGAAGCAGGAGCTTGAGTGTCTAACAAATCATATTTCAGGTTGTTTCAACAAGGCACAATTTCAAAAGATACAGGGAGAAATTGATGAACTTGGAAGGCAAGAAGAGATGTATTGGGGGATAAGATCTAGAATTGAGTGGCTGAGATGGGGAGATCGGAATACCAAATACTTTCATGCGACAACTATCTAAAGAAGACAGAGAAACCGGATTTCGATGCTGCAAACGGAAGAAAATACATGGCTGGTTGAGCCAAATCAGTTAAAAGAACATACCGTGCAGTTCTTCAGGAAGCTATACCAGTCATATGGTCCCCGGAACTTCGCCCCAGTGGTTGAGCAAATATCTGAAGCAGTGACAGAAGATATGAATAGAAGTTTAATTGCTGAAGTTACTATAGAAGAAGTTACTAAAGCAGCATTCGAACTCGGCGCAACTAAAGCTCCAGGACCGGATGGTCTTAGTGGTTTGTTCTACTAGCATCATTGGGACGACATCAAAGGGGACATATTCAAGGAGGTCAAGAACTTTATGACTACTGGTTCCCTCTCAACGGCACTCAATCAAACACATATCTCCCTCATTCCGAAGGTTCCAAACCCAGAAAGACTGGAACAATATCGTCCCATCAGTTTATGCAATTTCGCATACAAAATTATATCAAAAGTGCTGGTAAACAGACTCAAACCCATAATATCAGAAATTATAGCACCCGAACAAAGTGCATTTGTGGGCGGGAGACAAATCCAGGATAACATATTTATTGTCCAGGAAGTACTTCATCAAATTCGAATCAGGAGCAGAAAAAAGAAATTCCAGGCCATTCTCAAACTAGATATGAAGAAGGCCTATGATCGCGTGGAATGGGATTTTTTAGAGGCATGTCTTCTAAAGACTGGATTCGATGCAAAATGGGTGGGATGGATAATGAAGTGCGTTACTACGGTCACATTTAGTGTTCAATTAAATGGAGAACCCCTGCAATCCTTCCAACCTTCAAGAGGACTAAGGCAAGGGGATCCTTTATCTCCTTATCTCTTTATTATTGTGGCTAATGTATTATCTCTATTGATGAAGCAAGCTGTGGAAGATGGGAGTGTTAAAGGAATTAGACTAAATCGAAGCTGTCCTACCTTATCTCACCTATTATTTGCTGATGATTCGATTTTCTTCTTAAACGGGACCATTTTAGAATGTCAAAATCTTGCCATGATCCTCAATCAATATTGTTTCGCAGCTGGACAGGAAATTAACTTAAATAAGTCGGGGATATTCTTTAGCAAGGGATGTCCTCAAACATTAAAAGATAATATGGCAAGAACATTGAGAGTCCCTATCATTGATAAAACAGGGAAATATTTGGGTATTCCTTCTGACTGGGGAGAATCCAAAAAACAGATGTTTGCATGGGTACTTGGGAGAGTTAGTGCCAAACTAGAAAGTTGGAAGGAAAAGTTACTATCCAAGGCCGGAAAAGAAGTCCTGCTGAAAACGGTCATACAAGCCCTACCACAGTTTGCAATGTCGGTATTTAAAATCCCGGTATCTATATGTAAGGCTATTGAACAGAAAATTGCAGCCTTCTGGTGGAAGAGTAATGAAAAGAAGGAAGGTATTCACTGGAGGAAATGGGAGCTACTAAAAACTAGAAAAGACAGAGGTGGAATGGGATTTAGAGACCTTCTCGCATTTAATAAGGCTATGTTAGGGAAGCAGGCTTGGAGGTTGGGACAGCAGTCCTCTTCTCTCTGGAGTTCACTGTTTAAAGGGCTATATTATCCTCACACAGATTTTTGGCATGCAGCAAAGGGTCTTCGACCTTCATGGGGATGGAGAAGCTTGATTTTAGGAAGGGATTCAATTGCATCGCAAGTCATGTGGCAGGTTGGAGATGGATCCAGGATAAAAATACGAGAAGATAAATGGCTGCCACGAGGAATCATCGAGGGACCAGTGAATGCAAATGAACCATCCTTAGTTTCAGAACTCATTGATAAAGAACAAGAAATATGGAAAGAAACGACAATAGCAGCACACTTTGAGGACAGCGTAGTTGAAGAAATCCTAACCATTCCAATCAAGCCTAAAACAGAAACAGATCAGATGGTATGGACTGGAACTCAGGCAGGCAAATATACAGTCAAAAGTGCGTATAATCACATTAAGGCGGATACAGAACAATGTCAGACAGATCATGCCACAACGTCATTTCAGACTCCCCCCGCACTCTGGACAGGCATTTGGAAGCTACACACTCCTTCTAAGGTTAAAAACTTCATGTGGTGCTTATGTCAAAATGCTTTACCGACGAAGGACAATTTGTTTAGAAGGAACATATTACCTGATCCAATATGTCCTCTATGCAATCATGAAAGAGAGACGGTGGAACATCTCTTCTTATTGTGTCCATGGACAAGACAGGTATGGAGTGATCCTGTGATGAACATCAAAATCTCAAGGCAGGGCTTGACAAGAATAGAAGATTGGCTTGACAGACTTAAAGAAAAGACCACTCACCCTCCAAACCTGCACTTGGTAGCTGTTGTGTTGTGGTCTATATGGAAGGCGCGAAATCAAGCTATTTTTCGGGGTAGAGAACCTGAGGGTTCGGCCATTATAGAATCTGCACAAGCAATATGGAAAAGTTATCAAAGATGGAATCCACGGATAAGTGGCCCTCAAGCAGGAGTAAGTATTGAATCTCAAAACAGAGCACATCCAACAAAGCAAACTGAGCAAAACAGGGAGCAAAAAAAGAGGCAAGGAGATTCGGGTCGAGAGCAACGGGCTGTAAATAATGAGCGAGGACTCAGAGTAGCAAATGAACAGGCCAGTAGAGAGTATGATCTGAGAACAGACCTGCGATTTCAACTCAGAGGCACATGGAGTGGGCACAATAGACAGCCGTATACAGAGGATGATGCTGGATGCTACAGCAGAACCGGATCTGGTGCAGGGCCCTCTTCGCGAAGAGGCTCAACTGCGCGACATACTGAGGGAGATGAGGACAGAACCGAGAGATCTGCACACAAGAGATTAAGTGTCGAGCTGAGACCTTCAAACCGAGGGAAAGGCGCCACCAAGGAAGACCGATTGGAGGAACAACCAGCTCAGCCGCGCCTTCGAACGGGAGGAGAACGCGGAAAGGAACTCCATGAAAGGGATGCCGAAGAAGGAGGAAGAGCGGAACTCCAGATCCCGAAACGCTTGCTGCGATGCTGGTTGGAAGACCCACGAAAATTCCAGATCTGAAACCCACGAACTTCAAACACCTAAGCCATGGATTCCACCACAAAAAGGAGTCTTCAAGATAAATCTGGATGGAACGTACGAACCTAGGAAAGTATGTTTTGAGTTTTTACTTTGCTGTATAACGTGAACGATACTGTTCGAGGATCCCAGTTCTTTATGTGTTTTAACCATTCATCTTATGGTTCCTCCAGCTCGTTGGCATTGCATGCTGCGCCAAATGGTGTAAAACTTAAAACTTTTGGAGTCCGGAGTTTGCAAATCAAAAACCAAAGTCAAATTGTGTTTCCATGTTTAGGTCCGTTTGGTTTGTGATTTTGCTCAATTTTGGGAAAATATAATTGCACCTTCAAAGGGCTTTAAGGGCATTTAGTCTAAAGCAAGACTTGAGATACTTTTTGGAATACTTTTCGAAATAGTGGTGGTCTTTTATTGTTCATCTTCTCCAAAGATTATTGCATGGAAAGTCGATCGGAGGTCGATGATTGCTAGCCATCGTCGAATCTTAGTTGACAATTGCCTGGGGTTGCTGGGGTCGATCGACCTTAGGCAACAATCGCCTAGGTTGTGTGACCTCATGTGAGGTCATCCGGCGGTCCAGTAGCTTAAAAAAAATTGCAAAAATCTTTATTTTCTAGTAAAAGTCATTTACAAATGTCTTTATCAAACGATATTTTAGCGAAAGTTATTTTGCCGTACACTTTAAAATTACAATTCACCAATCGTTATTTGCATTTTGGAAAATTTCCTTAACTCAAAAGTATTTGCATCTTCTCCAAGATATTCCCCAAAAGTTGAACCAAATGGGGCCTTAATTACTTTTACCTCGGCTGGTGTGGAGTGGGACATGGGCAGTAGTAACTCGAGTATGGGAGGTAGGTAGAAATGCACAACTATAGAGGACTCGGGCACAACACTAGGGTCTTAGGCTCGGCCTTCAAGAACTTAGGGCCTTGTGGACCCAAACCTAGTTGCCAAGGAATAGATTTCGGCTTCGATGGACTAGGGCTTGGCAGTTAGGTACGTGACGATTGGGTATTCGAGCACAACAACAATGAGAACTTGGGCATGGGCACTGGTTGTCCAGAACCCAAGCATAGCCATTGGGGTTCTTATGCCAGTATGCCGATGTCATTGATATTTTGGAATATGAATTTTGATTTTCAAAATCATTTTCAAAAATTAATCATAAATTTTCAGTTGAACGGTGATAGAATTTTCTATTTCTTAGCCTTCTCAAGTGATCCAAACGTTAGGAAATGATGAAAATATTTTTTGTGAAATAAATAGAGTATAAGAAGGGTTTTATGGTAAGAAAAAAAATTGAAAGAATCAATATTTATTTGATTAGATAGTGGGCTAGTGATTTGAATGAATAAAATGAAAGGTTTTTGAGCCATGCAGAAGGGCTCACATCGTTGGCTCAGAACGATGCTCGTATGAACCGCCAATTCAGTTGTCATTTGCTAGATTCATGGGTCGTTGCGGATCGAGAGGAATCAGAATCTCCGTAGCATCCACGGCCGCCGAAGAGGAGATGTCGGTGGTGGACTCTTCTTCGGGAGTCATGTCATGCTGGATTCAAAGCAGGTCGTTGTGGGTCGAGAGCAATCGGGATATCCACTGCCGCCGAAGAGGAGATGTCGGCAGTAGACTCTTCCTCGGAAGTCGTGTCATGCTGGACTCAAAGTGCGTCGTTGTGGGTCAAGAGAAATCAGGATCTCGACAGCATCTGCAGCCACCAAAGTGGAGACGTAGGCAGCGGACTCTTCCTCGGAAGTTGTGTAGGACAAGGAGGTAGAGCTTTCTTGTTCTTTTTTCTTTTTACTCTTTCTTGTGTTCGAAGTGGTGATAATTTCCTGTGTTTGTGGTTATGCCTTAAGAGAATTGTGACAGAATGTGACTTGTTATGAAGATTAGGTTATTGGGGAATGGAATGATCAGGTAGCTGATAAAATTTGAAGAAAGCATTAGCTCAATCTCAAGTAGGTTTACTCACTCACCCAGATCGGCCTTACTCAAATCGGCCTTACTCGGATCGATCGCTCTCAGATTGGCCTTACTCAGATCGATCGCTCACTCGCTTACCTATCGGCCTTACTCGGATCGATCGCTCACTCGCTCACCTGGATCGATCGCTCACTCGCTCACCCGATAGGGAGAAGGTTTCTAGAGAGAAGCTCTTGAAGAGAAATGAGCATTTTAATTATTGAATGGTAGGATGAATTCAAATGAGGGGAGGGCACCCCTTCTTATACTAGAGGCTTTCAGATTGCAACAATTGATTGAGATTTCATCCGATGGACAAGATCGTACTACCCAACCTACCAACTACCGACACTAATAACTGGAGAGTTTTAGACCTCAGCGCAATTACCATATCGCCTACCCTTGAAATGTTCTGGAAGCTCTCTTGTGAGAAACCATGCGATCTTGGGAGGTCCTCCTTGAAAATGTCTTTTAGCCATAGGAACCTCTTGACCATGACACATGCATATGGAAATCAAGGAGGGAGGATCAGTTGGTCGAAGATCATAGCGTAAAGTGAAGAGCAACCTATGGAATCAAATCCTGTACTATAACAATGGCGTTACACCTGAAAATGTTTTGCACTTGTTACTCTAAATCGCTCCTAAAGAATCAGTTGATGTTATAACATAGTAAAGTCCCAACAATAGTTGATGCATTTGGTAGATGACGATAAGGAGGGATAAGGAGATTGAACCAAGTGTTTAAAGAGGTTTGGCTGTACATGTCTATGTTCTCGAATTAAGGCTGAGCTCCACTACTTCAATCAAGCAGTACAAGAGTTGCAATATATCTTCCCCTGCAACAGTAGCAGTTGCTTCTGTAATTCTCCCTTGGATACAAAACCACCTCCCTTTCTGAACACCTCCAGTAAGAACACAACCTGATTTGTGTACAACTCAAGTGCAGTGAACCCATTCCTTCTCTATTGACACACTGAGCGGCATTATGCTTTTCTTCTCATACCAAAATTTAGTCTCAATTTCACAAGTTTTTAATCCCTCAAAATGTAATCAAGAAATACTCTTCAGAAATTCGGAAGCGTATAAATAAGAATAAATGTGATAATCAGGGTATGCTTCTTTGGGTGCTGTCTTTGTCTTAGTCTTTTTCTCTTTTCCTCCACTTCAATTTCCAGCCCTTTTTTTTTGGTCGAATAATTTCCAGCCCTTATAAGAAGCTTCAAATTTGAAGATTTTCCTTATGATCCGCTAGCTGTTGCATCTTATGTTGACTTTCATTAGGATGTGCATTCATGTTTCTAGAATCCTTAGTAGCTTGATTGTCAATCACATAAACAACTCTCCATATACGTGCTTCAATCAAATTTTCAATCGCATCTTCAAGCCAACTAGCCTTTTCTCACAGTTAGCGATTCCCTAGCCCAAATTTTTTTCAACTAACCGCAAACAGGATCAGATATGTGGATTACAAGTCCCATAAACAAATGAAATCAATCTCCAATCACCATGATCCTCTCCTTAATAAAAAGATATCTATCTTTTGTTTGGTCTATCTTTGATTAATGCAATTTCATCAATCAACTATTGTGTCTCACATTGAGTCCATCCAAATTCAAAATTTGAAAAGTTGGTGGTTCATTAGAGCACATCTAGGGGTGGCAAATGGGTGGGTTGGGTAGAAAATGGGTCGATCCATATTTGACCCATTTAACCCGTTTTGACCCATATTTTTGTAATGTAAATCTAATAATCCATACCTGACCGACCCATATCCGACCTATACCAAACCTGACTCATATTGCTAAAACCTATTAATATTCTAGGAAAACCCACGTATACTATATGCTAATTGTGGATTAAAACTTCAAATATAATTTTTAATCGAAAAATTAATTTTTTAAAATATAATTTTTTATTATTTAAATTTTAAAAATATAATTATAATTTTAATCGAATTTAATTATTTTTATTTTTAATCAACTTGCTGATGAGCTTAAGCCTCGCCTAGCACATTGCGATTGGCGTACATTGTTGCCCTACTGATTATTGGCTAAGGGAGGAAGAAAAAGAAAGAAAAAAGGAAAAAATTGAAAAAAAATAATTATAATTTCAAATTTTAATAACTTTTTTATAAATTTAAAAAAAGCCACAAGGTTTAAACTTTTAAGTAGGTTTCCTTTCTTAATAACCCATTTAGATCCATTTCTTTTTGCATTTTATTTTCTCCGATCCATTTCTAATCCATATTTAACTTTTAGTTGACCCATTTTTGACCTATATTTAATTTTCACTTGACTCATATATGACCCCCATTTAACTAAAAATGGGTCATGTGTTTATGACCCATTTTGCCAACTCTAAGCACATCATGCTACTAAGCGACAGCACTTCCCACTTCTATGGTCAACACAGCCACTTAGTGGTCCTCCGCCTTCTAGTCCTATTCAATATCTCGAGACCAAGTTTTCAGACATTGGTTCTGAAGTTTTATCTGCAGAAGCACCATTTTGCGGCTGGGGAATGACCATCTATATTGTTGGCGTTGGGTTTTGCTGGCTGAATTAGGCTTTGTATGTGCTCTTTTTGTTGTTTGACTTGGCTCCTTTGTTCTTTTAGCTCAAGTTTATTCCTGTTAGGGGTAAAAAAATCAATTTTTTAGTCTTCATGACACAATATTTGAGTTGTGGCGCTTTTAAACTTCTGCCATCAAGGAAAGAGGCAAACCTTTATTAGATTTTCATCTCCATTTTACTAGGATGATTTGATCTTGAATCTTTTCAATATGAATTGAAAATCACTTTGAACTCTGTCAAACATGCTGGGGAACGTTGGGGTTCATTCAAGAACATTTCGTATTATTGTGAACTGTGAGTAATGATAAGAAAGTGAATATGTATCGTGGTGTCGAAGTATGTTTTGAGTTTTTACTTTGTTTTATCATGTGAACGATGCTGTTTGAGGATCCCAATTTTTCTGTGTTTCGACTATTTCATCATAAGATGGTTCCTCTAGCTCACTAGCATCGCACGTTGCGCCAGATGGTGTAAGACTTTTGGAGTCCGGAGTCTGCAAATCAAAAACCCAATTCAAATTGTGTTTGCATGTTTAATTACTTTCGGTCCAGCCAATGTGGAGCGACACTTATGCACTAGCAACTGGGGTATGGGAGGTAGGTAGAAATACATGACTACGAAGAGTCAGGCATGACACCACGGTTTTAGGCTTAGCCTTAAAGAACTTAGGGCCCACTTGTGGACCCAAGCCTGGTTGCCATGGAATAGATTTCGACTTTGATGGAATAGGGCTTGGTAGCTGGGTACTTGAGCATGACGGTTGCATATTCAAGCACCACAATGAGAATGGGGCACGGGCAGTGGTTGCCGAGGCACGGGTATTGGGTTCTTGTGCCCGTGAGTTGATGTCATTGATATTTTAGAATATTAATTTTGATTTTCAAAATCATCCCTAGAATTTAATCATAAATTTTCAATTGAACGATGAAAAGATTTTCTATTACCTAGCCTTCTCAAGTGATCCAAACACTAGGAAATGATGAAAGTATTTTTCGTGAAATAAATGAAGTACACGAAGGGTTTTTTGGTAAGATAAAAAAGTTGAAAGAATCAATATTCATTTGGATAGATAGTGGGTTAGCGAACCGAATGAATAAAATGGAAGGTTTTTGAGGCATGCGGAAGGGCCCGCATCCTTGGCTCAGAACGACCCCTGTTCAAACCGTGCCGATTCAATCTGTGGTTTGCAGGTCATGGCTATGCCGGCGCCATAGAGGTCGGTCCTACTGCCATCTCTTAATTGGGATGCACGAGGCAGACACATTAACTCAGGCCATAAATTTAGAACACGGATACTAATCATTCTTTTTTATAAATAGATTTTTTATTTATTTCCTAAATGAATTTTTGAACAAAAAAACAAATTTGATAAGGACAAAATTTTTATTCTCAAAATATAAATTTGTTTGATAATGATATAAAAAATTTTCTTCTCAAGTGGTGGTGGTAGGTGGTGAGAGGCGGGTGTCTGACTAATAGTGAGGGTGTGCAATGATAATGATTTTTATTTTTCATTTCTATTAAAAAAATAGAGAAATGAAAAAATTTTGCTTCGTATTTTTGGACTAAAAATTTGTTTTATAAATAGAAAAATGAAGTTGTGTTATCAAATAATTTTCAGTCCCAAGTTTACTCTAGGGAATAAAAAAATAATTATACTCATAAATAAAATGATTATCATGCCCGTCTTAAGAGTTGACGGATAAAACGGAGAGAGAAAAGAACGTCAAAATGAAAGATGAAGAAGAGAGAGAGGAAACCGTAAAACATAAACTACGAAGAACGCAGGAAGAAAATAGAGGGAAAAATTCACTTATGTGCCGTGTACATCTCGGCAAGACAGATGAACTTAGTTTTGCAACCTAATAAGGTTTCGAGCCATTTGTTCGTCTAATTAGAGTAAACTTTCGAAGTTTGAGCATAAATTTAAAATTATATAAACTTTGAATTGTCTGATTTGGGAGTTATTAAATCTAGAATTTTATGAAAATAAGTTATTTGGATTTATGGTTTGTTTGAGGGAATCTTTAAAAGTCTTGCCCTTACGCTCTGCATGAAGGGTAGCACATAATAAAATTTTTACTTCTTTATTTCTTTATTTCTCTATTCCCGAAACATGTTTGGAATAGAAATCTGTTGCTAACGTAATTTGATTTTTCTATTTCCGTAACAGATTTCTATTCCATAAATAAATTTGAAGAAGAAATCAGAAGCTATGTGCATGGTAAAATTTCTACTTCTTTATTTCTCTGTTTCTTTTTTCTCGGAACAAGTTTGGAACATAAATCCATTTGATAACGCAATTTGATTTTTCTATTTCTAGAACAGATTTTTATTTCAAAAATAGATTTGAAGAAGAAATCAGAAGCTTAGGGCGCGCATATGACAAAATTTCTATTCTAGAAATTGATTTCTCGATAGAAATTGATTTCTCAATTTGTATTCCCCGGACAAGTTTTTGAGCAAAGAAACCCATTTGATAACGGCTCAAAATTTCTATTTCTGGAACATAAATCCGTTTGATAACAAAATAAAATTTCTTTTTCTATGAACATAAATTGATTAGATAACAACATAGGAAATCCTCAAATACAAAATAATAGTCGAAATAATACTAATATATTACAAAAGCTGAAAATACAATTTCATGGAATTTCCAGCATATTATTATCTATTTCCATTTTATTGGCAATGGTTTTCCTAAGCATATTTATTTAGTTTCCCTCCTCGCTCAATGTATCGTTTGCAAGCTCATTCTACGTAGGTTCAGACAAGTATTGTGGAAGCATGAATATGGGGTGCTTATATAGCCCTGTCATTTTATCAAATACTAGTATTATACAAGATTATCAACAAAATAAAATTGATGGTGTAAAGAAATATATGAAAATTTTACCTCGAAGTAACGTTTATTGGTTAGGAACCAATCAGGGGAATGTCGATTTATTTTGATTCTCGAATTGAATCAGTCCAATTACTCATCCCTAATTTCTTTATTGTTGCTCAATGAACCTTTAATGGCCCTTGCATAGCAAAGAGAGAGATTCTCTTGAATCTCTTGCCTTCAAATTAAAATTCAATATTGTGTAACAATCTAATTATTTTGATTTTGCAAGAATTTTGAATTCATAAAGAAACAAGGTTAAATTTCTAGGCACGTTTTTTATTTTATTTTTTGGTAAAGTCTAGGCACGTTTTTTAATCATCTATTGCGTAAGAAATTTTTCTTCAACTGGCCATGCATGTGCCATTTCTAGGAGGAAAGAACCCCATTGTTTTTAAGTAAGCATTTAAGAACTTTGGTCGTTTTTAAAATTGGGGACCCATTCGATTGCCTTTCATCATAATGAGGAAGTTATCAAAAAAAAATCGAAAATAAAAGACACGAGCAAAATAATAAAAAAGAAAAAGAAAATTAGCAATAATTTGTGAAGTTGTAGTTATGAGTGAATTAAGTTAGTAAGAAAGCACAAGGTTCTTTTCTATGATCTGATTTTAGTTTTTGATTTCTATTTCAAAAAGCGAGAAGTTAAAAATTTCAGTTTCGATTTATTCGATTTCTCGATTTTTGGAATAGAAATATGTTTTAGAAATAGAGAAATCAAATTATGTTACCAAACGGATTTTTGTTCCAAACTTGTTTGGGAGAGCGGAAAAAGAGAAATCGAGAAATATAAATTTTATCATGCGCACCCTTAATTTTTTGAAACAAAAATTGGCAAACTCAATTTCTGACTAAAAATCAGTTTCAATTTTAGAAATTTTGTTATGCGTACCCTAAACTTTTTAACTTCTCAATTTTTGAAATAGAAATTGAGAAATGAATTTATGATCAGGAATCAATTTTTGTTCCAGAAATTTTATCATGTGCGACTTAAAATAATTGCTTTGGGCAAGGGTTTCTTTTGCTCATAGGATCATTTTGTTGACGATCAAGTTTAGTTTGGTCAAGTAGTAGTTAAAGTAGCTTGTTACTTCATTTTGATATCCTTTTCTGATTGATTGATTTAATGAATTATGCTTATGCTATGCTATCATTAGAATTCATTGAGCAATAAGCATGCATTTGGTTATCAAAATGTTTTCTGGCCAAACCACTACCTGTTATATGTGGAGACCTGGCAACTTGGTTGCCTTTGTCACTAGCGTCAAGTGTGGCCATAATCAAATATTGAGCATTATATTTTGATATTGTCTATTGCTATGATATGTCAAAAGTTTTATTGAAAAAATATAACTCATTTTTTATATTTTATATACGTTGTATAATGAATTCGGGAATGATAAGTTAAAATTTGCATCATGAATGTTTGATTTACTTAAAAGACATTTGTACTATTTGTTTGATTGTGGTTGCTCATTTTATTTGTTCTACAAGTTTTTCAGGTTCTTAAGAGAATTCATAGAAAATTCCAAACTAGTATACCTATGACAAATTTATCCAAAATTAATTTTTTGATCGTGAAAAACTCCAAATTGGTACGCATGTAGCAAATTTACCCCAATTAATCATAAAAAACCTTAAACTAGTACATTTGTGATAATTTTACCAAAAATTAATGTATTTGACTACTAAAATCTTAAACTATATATATTTGCGACAAATATACCCTCCATTAAATTAGAGTGCGTTTGGTAACGTTTCTGTTTAAAAATTGTTTCTGGGAATAGAAATAGAAAAAATTGTTTCTGTTCTAGGAACAATTTTTGACAAGAAAACGCGTTTGGTAAATCTGTTTCAGAAATATAAAAAGAATAAAAATACATTTGGTAAATTTGTATAATTTTTTTATTTCTTTTAATTTCTAAATTTTATTTTATTTTCTATTTTTTTTCTTTTTTTCTTTTTTTTTTTTTTGGCCGGCGATCGGATGACAAGGGCCGCGGCCTCGCCATGGCCGGCAAGCTCGCCCAACGGCTGGTGAGGCTTGGCGTTGCCGGTTGTTGGGCGAGCTCGGCCTTGCCGGATCTGAGTAAGATTGAGCTCGCCCGGCCCGGATATGGGTGAGCTCAAGCTCGCCTAACCAAGGTGAGGCCGCCGGCCATGGCCAAGCCGGCGTGACCGGCCAAAAAAAAAAAGAAAGAAAAAGAAGAAGAAAAGAAGAAGAAAAAGAGAGAAGTGTTTTAGATTTTGTTCCGAAATAAGAAACAATTTTTTTTTTTTTTTTGTTTCTTGTTTATGTTCCAAATGTGATTTTGGGAACAAAAAAATAGTTTTGGAACAAAAACGCAAACAAACGCGTTTTATTCTTTTTTTGTTCATCCTAGGAACAAAAGAACATAAATTTTTGTTCCTGGGAACAGAAACAAGTTGCAAACAAACAGACCCTTAGATAAATATCACAAAAAATCATAAAAATTATATAACTAAAACAAACGAAGAATAAAATCCTAAATCGAACCCACCCCGCGATAGATGCACTAGTTCGTGCCTTGCCTCCTCATCTAGGAGGGGAGGGGTTTAAAACTCCGTGCTCCCATTGCACGACTCACCTGCGGCTCGTGGGAGGTGGGTTCTTGCAAGTCACGCTAGGTTTACACCGCCGGCTGCCAGCTGTATGACGGTTCCCAAGTCACCAAAAAAATAAATAAATAAACAATCTCAAACTGATACACTAGTCAATTATCACATGTCTTTTAATTTAGTAATTTGATAGTAAAATTTAATAGAAACTAACAGAAAATAAATTTGTTACAACTATATCAATTTGTGGTAAATTTATCAAAAATGTATTAGTTTTGGGTTTTTGGTGGTCAAAAAATTTAACTTGAGATAAATTTATTACATGTGTATTAGTTTAGGGTTTTTTTAGGATATTAACCATTTTCATTATTAGCAGCACATTTTGATAGCGATATTTTTGGATATGAGTTGTTTACATTTGAGATGAATTTGTGAGTTTAGTTATAATAGAAAATTTAATTTTGTAATCATATTACTTTTTTTAAATACATGGATGTATAAATTTTGATAAGATGATTTAAGTTATTAGGGGTGTGCAATGGGAACTTTTCGAATTGGAATTGCCTAAATTGGATTGGCCGGTCTAGGTGGTTTGCAAAGAGGGTGATTCGATTCTCGGTTCCCACTCTTGGAAGTGGTGGCCTATCGATCTGGTTATCGGTTCCAAGGTAGGAACCGGATCCACTTGACTAGATTGATTGATTATATATATATATATATATGTAATGTTTTAAAGTTTCTTAAGAAACAAATCTTAGTTCCTCCCAATTTTTCCCATTTTTCATTTTATATTTAACCCAAAACAGCAAATTTATTGGTTCCACCAAACCTAAACATATCGGACTAGACTATCGGTTGGCTTGGTTCCTAATAAGTTATATGTTCGAATAAATGGTTTATATCATAAAAACACTAAATTAGTATATTTACGACAAATTTATCTCGAATTAAATTTTTTGATCACATAAAATCTTAAATCAATACACCAATGCCAATTTTACCATTCTTAATTTTTATTGAATTTTAATATTAAATTATTAAGTTGGATAACACAGCATATCGATATGAATTTTATCACTCATTTATTACTACAAGTGTATTAATTTGTGGAGAGGGTTTAATTTGTCACAAATTTTAGTAATTTAAAAATTATTTTTAGATAAACTTATTATAAATATATCAGTTTGAATTTATTTTTTTTATTTTTATTTTTAAATTGGCAGCGGGACACTTCTCCCCCTCCACCGGAGGAAAGGAGTCCAAGCACAGAGCCACCCCCGCTTTCCTTTTCTGTTCCCTTTCTTCTTCTTCTTCTTCACCCCCACAAAGCAAGCTCTCTTCGCTCCGCTCTCATTTCAACGGCTCATGCGGTAGCGAGGGAGGCCGGGACGGTCGCTCTTTCGTCGGAGGAGCAGCGGCGGCGAAGATGAGCACGGTGGATAAGATGCTGATCAAGGGCATCCGGAGCTTCGACCCGGAGAACAAGCTCGTCATCACCTTCTTCAAGCCCTTGACCCTCATCGTCGGCCCCAACGGCGCCGGAAAAACGGTAACCATTCTCTCTCTCTCTCTCTATCTCTCTCTCTTCATCTGAGGAAGTTTTTCTCCGGTCGTGTGTTTCCGCAGACGATAATCGAGTGCCTGAAGCTGTGCTGCACCGGCGAGCTGCCCCCGAACGCGCGGTCCGGCCACAGTTTCATCCACGACCCCAAGGTGCTCCGATTCTCCGTTTCGCCCTTCCGTTCCTTTTTTTTGTTTGGCTTTTGGGGTGAGATATGTTTGGGATTGGTGGCGGTTTGAAGGTGGCGGGGGAGACGGAGACGAAGGGGCAGATCAAGTTGAGGTTCAAGACGGCGGCGGGTAAGGACGTGGTGTGCATCCGGTCGTTTCAGCTGACGCAGAAGGCGTCCAAGATGGAATTCAAGGCCATCGAGAGCGTCCTGCAAACTATCAATCCTCACACCGGGGAGGTGAGTATTGCCTAGCTAATTTGTGGAGTATCTTCTCTGTTCGTGGAGTTATTATGTGGCTGGATGGTTGCTTTTGATGTCTGCCCTGTTACTGAGTGTAGTCGCCATTGAGTAGATGGTCACTTCATTGGTTTATCGAACACTTCTCTTGCCCATTGGTTTAAGTACGGTGTCTTATTGATTACTCCAATGGGAGTATGTAACTTGAGGGCAATCAATTTTAAAAGATGTTGCTTGTGCTGTAATCTATCACGTGTCGATCCTCTGTGCTTAAATTGCCCCATGTTTTCTCTTATGCTGCAGAAAGTTTGCCTTAGCTACAGATGTGCTGATATGGACAAGGAGATCCCCGCTCTGATGGGTGTATCAAAGGCTGTTCTGGAAAATGTTATATTCGTTCATCAAGACGAAGCGAATTGGCCATTGCAAGATCCTTCCACATTGAAAAAGAAGTTTGATGATATCTTCTCTGCTACTCGGTATATGACAGCCTATTTGTGCAACTTCTCTGCAAGTATAATTAATCTTTATAATCACGTGCATGCATTGTGTCCACCAAATTTTTGGTAGAAAAGCTATGCTTTATTTTATTTGTCAGAAGCCTTTCTCAATGCTGTGGTCATTCTTTGACTAGTTGGTACTTGATATGCTCCGCATCAAATGCATTGTGGATGATGTGTCATTTCCATAGTGTCATTGACTCAATTATTATGTAGCTTCCTCTCAATTAACAGTGTATGCTCTTGAAAATGTGTGTAAAGATTGATGTTGCTTGCTGTTTTGCTTTAATTGTACTTATTTTGTCTCATTGATGAAAGGACACTTCCCTGTGATGCTGTAATGAAAGGAAAGGGAGGGATTAGCGTGCCATTGACTTTTTTCTGACACTCGCAGACGATTTGCCTTTCATGGTTGCGCTTTTTACATGTTTTTTAATTTGCTACATTGAATAAGATACAGCCATATATCTGCATATGTATAGCTTTCATCTATTGCCAGATCTACTATAGTAGTTGTGCACCTCTCAAAGTATTTCTGATTCCACTTATGTACTTCCTACTTTCATACTTTTAATTTTGGACTTTTTTGGTAATATAACTGATTAAACTGTCACCTTGACCATATTATCTTTCACTGTACATATTTGTTTTGCATGGTTCGATATATGTGTGGGCTTGTGCTGACTTAGTCCATGACATCTGTCTTGCTGTTTCACCTCTTTCAGTTAAATTTCTTGAATTATGGCTGACTGTTTTGTTATGTTTACACCCAGTTCTCCTTGTAGCTTTTACTATTACGTTCCTCATCGATTTAGGCATTTAATTAGTTTTTTAGGGGGTAAAACTGGTTTAAATTCTGAAATTGCAAAGTTTTTGGAAAAACCATCTTAGGAAATGGGTTAATTAATTCAATGAGGAAAAAAACAACTACTACTGGGTTTGATTGTGTATCCTATTATTACTCCCATGTATTGGGTTCACGACTTAGCCTGAAATTGACTGCAGCGTTTCTAATTTGGGGTTTCAGCCTGGGGATTGACCCACCTTGCTTGTGCTTGTATCTAATTAGTGAAGCAATGCTTGTGTTTGGAAGTATCTCTGTTCATTTCTGGGGAAACTGCATTGATGATAGTTTCATTGATTGAACTCTTTTTGCTCCCTATATTTTGATCCTCTCCGATATTTTTTTATTATAGTTTTTTCCATGGAAGTTCCCCCCCCCTACCTTCAAGGATAAGCACAGTGGTTTTCAGTAAATATTCAATTTTGTTGATCATAGTTCTAGAGGTTCTTAGTTTGGTCTGAGAGGCTTAAATTTAAAGGGACTCTACTTATTTTTGTCCAGTTTCATTTCATCTCTCTGGATACCTTAAAGCTGGACACGGTTAGGAGATTGAGTAAATTATGAAGCCGTTTATTAATGTCAGAAAATTCATGGTTTACCTTGCATATTATTAAAAGAAAGGGTTTTAATGGGAATGGACTGTGAATATAAGGGGAGAGAAAATAAAAAGAGTGGCTCCTGCTATTCTCTGCATCGACTTAGGAATCTCTAAATTAGATAGAGTGACTGGACCACTAATCACGTCCTTTTGTTTCGATATAGGAGCACAGAGGAATAGGATTCTTTGAACATGCTTCATGTCAGATTTACTGCTGTGGAGCTGAAGATTTTGCTTTATGCATCTCCTACTCTCTTTTTGATGATCTCTTTAGTTCTTCTTCGGCAGTTATTAGTGAGACATAAGAAGAACATCACTGTACTTCTTTTCTGTGTCTTTTCCCCATTTGTCCTTTCAGCAATATTTGTACATCAAATTTAATTCTGGATTCTTGTGATTGATGTGAAATCTGTTTTCCTTGCTGTAGAAAATTTTCTCTCCTTTCCTTTTCCTTTTACTGAATATAGTATATGAATTGCAGATGTAACTTTTGATGTACTACGCAACAGGTACACAAAGGCCTTGGAAGCCATAAAGAAACTTCACAAAGACCAGGCACAAGAGATAAAAACTTACAAGTTGAAGTTAGAAAATCTCCAGACGTTGAAAGATGCTGCGTATAAGGTTATATCTTGTATCTGTCTATTGATGATAGTGACATGTGCAAGCTGTATTCCATCATTTGAATCTGTCATATTGCTGCATCTGAGTACAGTCGGTTACTGAAAAAAGTAATTGTAGTATCAGTGTTATTTAAGTTTTCAATGCAATTCCTGATGGTACTATAAGATTAAGATACTTTATCGTACTATCTTTACCCTGGAAAAGGGGAGGAGTGGACAGTTTTGCTTCTTCTGGACTAGTGAGTTGCAATTAATCCTCTGACGATAATGATGTATCCGATCTTCCAATCACAGCGTAAACACTACTCTTTGAGAACACAGACTATTGATTTTGAAGTGTGAGGAGTAGCTTTGTCAATAATAAAGTAGAAATTGGGTAACTAATTTTTTGTGTTGACAAATTTTGCATCTCTTAGGCATAATAGTGTGCTAGTTCGTTGCAGTCAGGGTTGAGTAAGTTTGCTCATATAACTTGCTTTATATCTGGAATTCTTGGCATAATGGGCGCATAAAATGGACTCAGTCTTGCTCATCATCATAATGTAGACTTGTTATGGTCTGACTATATGCACTTCTTGTAGTTTGTGAATTGCACATAGTTGTCAATCTCCTGCAGCTTTTTGCAATTAGTTTCCCCAAGAGGAGATTCTTTGCTTTCAGAGGAGAAGGAAGAGAAGGAACTTGGGCTCATTCTTTCCTTTATTTTTTCTGTTCTTTGAGAAATCATCACATTTTGAATTTGTAACAGTTAAGTGAAAGCTCATATTCTTAGCTAGGTGCTTTAGTTCTTGCTATCTTCTGGGCTGCATTTACACTTTATTTGACATACTTATGTCTTTTACAGCAACACGAAAGCATTTCTCAAGATCAAGTTTACACTTTATTTGACATACGCATGTCTTTTACAGCTACGTGAAAGCATTTCTCAAGATCAAGATAAAACAGATTCTTTGAAGAGTCAATTGCATGATTTGGAAGAAAGTATTCAAACCGTGGATGCTAAAATTCATCATACAGAAATAACGCTGAAAGATTTGAGGAAACTACAGGAACAGATAGCGACAAAAACTGCGGAAAGAGGAACTTTGTTTAAGGAGCAGCAGAAGCAGTATGCATCTCTTGCTGAGGAGAACGAAGGTATTTATATATCAATTTAACAAATCATCTGCTTTATTTAAGGTTTCCCTGTACCTCCTCTCTTACGCTGGGAATCAACTGCTTGCCATTGCTGATTATTGTCTGCATTAAGCATATATTCAATGGGAAGTAGCTCACTTCTAACTATTTATAATATTAAACATTATTTATAGTCAGACTGGTTCATCAAGAGCCACTGTTAATGATTAAAAGCCAGACTGGTTTGTAAATAGTCACACAAAGGTCATTGGAGGAGAAAAAATATAGAGCCGTTTTTAGTTACCTTTGCAATTACGTAGTTGAGACATTTAGTTGAGGAGCTCCTTAGGAAGGCAGATGCTATGCTATTATGTTGTGATAGTCAAGCTATGCTGCATATAGCTTCAGATCAAATATATAATGGGATAATTAAGCACACTGAGATTGACTGCCGCTTTATTAGAGGAAAGCTGGTTTCTGGTGAAACTGCAACAGCCTTTATGAACTCAAGTGATTAACTTGCTGATATATTTACTGATATCCATGTAGTCTTCATTGGAATTACATTCTTTTAATATGCTGGGAATATATGAAATGCATGCTTCAGCTTGAGAGGAATTGAGGAGTTTTTGTCACATACAGTGGCACTTGTAAAAGGTCACACCCTGTTCATTAGAATGGGCCACACGAAAATCCCCAACCATTTAGTCTTAAATCTGTTGTCTTTTACTTTCACAAGCATCATCTTTTCTTTTCAGATGTTTTTCAGATAGGGTGATGCTTTAAGAAACAGTATGCTTTTTTTTTTTGGTTTCTCTTGCAAAACTAGATACGGACGAGGAGTTGATAGAATGGAAAACCAAGTTCGATCAAAGAATTGCCCTCTTGGAATCGAAAATTGGCAAGTTAGAGAGGGAAATGAATGACACCGAGACAAAAAGTTCTTTCCTTAAGAAGACGATCAATGAGTCCATATGGGAAATAAGCAAACTGCAAACTGAAGCTGAGGTAGGGTTAACTAAGTGATGCAGCTTTCTGTTTTTAACAGTTGTGAATGTTGTAGTACTGTTTCATATTAACTCCTTTAACTCTTATTTCAGGCTCATAATTCTTTGAAAAGCGAAAGAGATTCCGCCATTCAAAAGCTTTTTTCACGGCACAATTTGGGGTCTCTTCCAAGTATTCCATTTGACAATGATGTTGCCTTGAACTTTACAAATCGAGTGAAATCAAGGCTATTGGATCTTGAGCAGGATTTACAAGATAAAAGGGTGACCTTCTTATTCCATGGTCTATGACTGTTTCTGTCCAAAAGTGAATTTTTAAGGGCCATACGTTCATCTCCATGTGCTTAATTCATCAGTAGACAATGAACTGCTAAAATACTACTTTTAAAATAACTTAAAGTAGCTGACTTCTAGTTTATTGAGAAGCAATGTCTGCAAAAAAAAAAATCCCTTTTGTTTTCTGAAGGCAGTTGTTCTGTTTACCTATTTTAAAGGGAAAAAAAAAAGCTCTGACAAGGAAAATTGTCTTGCAGAAATCAAATGAGATGGAACTTAAGGTTTCGTGGGATCGGTACATGGATGCAAATGATCGGTGGAAAAATAGTGATGCTCAGATTCAGGCGAAGGCAGAGATCAAGGTTTAGAAGACATGCTTTGTTGTGGATTTTTCAATATTCAGATCGCTCTTCTATTTTTTCCAGGGCATTTGAACTTCTATCCTATGCAGAGTGGCCTTTTGAAGCGCATCAAAGAGAAGGAAGATGAGCGTGACTCATTCGAACTTCAAATATCTAATGTCGATCTATCTCATATAGATGAGAGGGAGCAGAGCATGGTAACATAGTGGTGCTTAGCTCTTGTTGTGGGTCCATGCATGTTAGAGGCACGATACACAGATCTCATCTCTCTCTCTCTCTCTCTCTTGTATGTGCAGCGAATTGAGGTTGAGAGGAAAACAAACCAGCTTGCTGGAAGAGAATTTGAATCTAACATACGGCAGAAGCAGAGTGAGATTTACAGCAATGAGCAAAAAATTAAGGCGCTTAATCGAGAGAAAGATATTATGGCAGGCGATTCAGAGGACAGAGTAAAACTTGCTTTGAAGAAAGCTGAGCTAGAGAACCACAAAAAGAAACACAGAAAGATGTAAGTAGGATATTCTTCCACAGCTTCTTTCTTTCTGATTGTGCATTTATGTGCTCTTTGCAGTTTAGTGTGATTACTTATGAGTTGAAGCTTTACTTTGGGCATCCTTTTTGTTTCAGAATTGATGATTGCAAGGATAAAATTAGAGGAGTCCTGAAAGGGAGGCTTCCACCTGACAAGGATTTGAAGAAGGAAATGACTCAAGCTTTGAGGTAATTTTATGTTATGTATTTGTGTGTCAATGATTATAAGCATGTACAACGGCCACATTGATTGGTTAATAATTTACTTATTATGCTTTTTTGTTCCTCTTGCTCACAATGGAGCAACTGTTTGGTCAAGCCACTTTTGAGAGCATGCTTAGATGTCGACTCTGTTGTGAATAAAATTCCTATCTGAATGATTGTGCTTACTGGTGAAAAATCTTGCTGGAAAATTTTAAGCGCCAAACCATTTTCTCTGTAAAATTATGCGTTTCTCTACCTCTGGATTTCCACTGTGTCAGTAAATGAACCTCTCTTTGTACTGTCAATTGAAGGATGCAATTCCTTGAGCATGCTAGCGTTTACTGTTTCTTTATTGTGCATTCATGTGAAATTATCCTTCTCGCATAAATGCGTTATCTGGAGAATCAAAACTAACAGAGTTTAAATGACACATTATGGAAAGGGGATGCGCAATGCAAATTTTTGGTGGAAAATATTTGATAAAAACCTTCGCTTTCTTTTGTTGTCTTCTTTATTGCTGAAACATGTGTTTTCAAACTTTATCATCATACATTACAAACCAGGACCATGATGGAGCTAGCTCATGGTATGGAAATTTTCTAGAAAGTGTTGTTGTTTTGCTGTTGAGATGGTATAAGAGGGATCCATGAAGCGGAACCCAGTATAAATAGTTGGTTTGTTGCTTGGTTGCTGTTGTTCTTGTCATCCCTAAGGTTGATGTTCCTGTTGCAGGGCTATTAATTTGGAATTTGATGACTTGGGCTCGAAATGCCGTGAAGCTGAGAAGGAAGTGAATATGTTGCAGATGAAAATACAAGAAGCTAATGATAGCTTGTCTAAACTTCGCAAGGATTCGGAATGTAGGAAATCTTTCTATTCTTATAATCTGTTATCATGTAGGGACTCATTTTGCTTAATTGAAGTTGACATATGCTTTGTGGCGAAAAAAAAAAAAGTTGACATGCTTGAACATTGCCTGAGCTCGTCTGATTTTTGGGAGTATAATTGTAAAAATTTGAAAGGTAGGAACTCTTTTCGCTATGTAATGATAGGTGGGGACTTATTATGCTCAACTAAAGTTGACATTTGCTTGATGTTCTCCTTGCTGGTTTGATTTTTTGGAGTGTAAGTAGCCATTCCTAGGATAATATCCAATGCTTAGGGCCCTGGAAATCACATAGGATAGAATAGCTCTGACTTTTCCAGGTTCAATGTTATTTGGTCTACAGGCAGACCCATAAGTTGGTCTTTCCACTGGATTGAAATAAGTAAGATGCTGAAACTTCATAATGACTTCGAAATTTTAGGATGTGATGGCGGTCATCCTGACATGGCTTTATGAGTTAATGGAACTTATTTAAGTGATAAAAATTGGTGGGAAGTATTTCAGATTGATCAAGTTGTTATAATAGTTGTTTAGACAAACTAAATCAAATTAGTGACTCTATCTTGAAGGATGGAGAAGAAAGAACTGAAGTTCTCTCTGTGGTGAATATGCTAGATATGAAAGTAGTTCCTGATGATTTTCCTTTTTCCTTTTTGGGCATTTGAGCCAAGTTGCATTACATGAGGATTTCCCTGTTCAATTTATTGCAGCACGGAAGAGATTTATAGAGTCCAAGCTGCTGTTGTTGAATCAGCAATCTTCTGATATTGATGTTTATCTTAGAGTATTGGAGTCAGCGAAGGAGAAAAGGGATGTCCAGAAAAGGTCATCAATTTTGGAGTCAAGATCATAAATAAGCTAGTGTTCTGGTGAGGATAGAGCTAACAACCATTACATGCTGTCTGCAGTAAATATAATATTGCTGATGGTATGAGGCAAATGTTTGATCCTTTTGAAAGAGTTGCCCGTGCTCATCATGTCTGTCCTTGCTGTGAGCGTCCTTTCTCTGCAGAAGAAGAGGATGATTTCGTCAAGAAGGTTGGTATATCTCTTGCAATGCTTTCAAGCTGCTTATCCATGAATTTGTTGCTTAGACTTTTCTCTTTCCGGTATTTTATTGCCTTGATGCTTTTGACTCTGTTGGCATTTGGAAATTACAGCAACGAGTGAAGGCTGCTAGTTCTGCTGAACACATGAAGGTGCTGGCCGTGGAATCCTCAAATGCTGACTCATTTTTTCAGCAAATGGACAAGCTTCGTGTGGTGTACGAAGAATATACTAAAATTAAAAAGGAAACGATCCCTCACACAGAAAAAAGCTTGGATGAGTTTACTAAAGAGTTGGATCAAAAGTCCCAGGCCCTTGATGATGTAATTATCTCTCCTCTATCCATAAGCTTTATAATGTTTTCATTTTGGCGAAGATGATTGGCTTCAGGACTCCTTACATCATTTTTGAAATGGTTTTTCTTTTTTTCCCGCATGAGATTTTGTATCCAATTTTCTCTAGTGGGTTGTCATAGAAGGATAATGTACTCGTTCACTACTTTTATGCTAGACATGATGATGTTTCTCGGTACATTAGGTTTAAAAAGTCGCGTAGCTTACTATTGTTGATGCCTCCTATCCTATGCATGCTTGATAAGTCTGTTAATATATCCTCTTTCCTGCCTTCTGACTTATGAGTACTAGAGATATATTCTACTATTCCTGAAAATAGCTGATTAATTGGTAGGAAAAGAACTGCTTTATTAGAGTTCTTTTTTGGTTGTTGTTGTTCTCATAATCACATAAGACAATTCAATGGAGAGCTATATGTGTTTGGTCTGCATCTAGTATGGTTTGATGCCAGAGCAGTCTTCGTTTTTCTTGTTGTATTGATAGAGGATTTGAGTTCCTGGACCAGCTTTGATAGGGTCTCATTTAAGTGCTGACACTGCTTGGTGTATGAGTAAAGCAAAAATGCAATTTATTTTGATCTGTTTGTCTTTCTGTCACTTCTTGGTTATCTAAGCTTGCATGTACTTTGGATGTGATTTTCTTGAGTGCTTTTCCTGTAGTCTAAAATCCATAGGACATTGATACTAGGTGCCTATTAATGGACTTCATGTCCTATGCTTACTGCTAAGTGTAATCTGTATAGCCCCTATAAGTATAAATCTTATGATTACTATATAACCTTACATAAATACATAAGCGGGTGTCATTCATTGTAACAAAGGGGTTGTGTTACTACTTAGCTAAGCATCTCTGTAAGTGGTTAGTGAATCAATAATGGTATTGCCTCTACCCTGGGCATGAGAGTACGGAAAATTTGGTATAATATTTATAAATTACACAGACATGACATTGGTATTCTTAGGATGCTTCTATTACTGACTGCCAAAAGAAAAAGCATCCCTTACACAGATCCAAATCATGTTTGTGGGGAAATCATTTATTCCCTGCTTCTTAGCAGAATATTAAGGCAGTAGGACCTATACTGAAATTCCTCAGTTTTGATCCTCTTTTTGCAATGAGAGATCCAGGTGTGGAATCTTCCCATTTGCAATTTAAGCAGCATGCTTGGAAAGAAATACTCCAAGTAGCCCCTTCCGTTTGAAGATCTCAGAACCACTTACTTGAGAAGAATATCTGCACCACCTCATTTTTCAAGAAGCACACAGAAATCTACTTCTCACCGTGATTCTGGATGAACACTGAAAGAATTATCTCTATTCATTTCCAGCCTCCAATCTTGATGATTAACTCTGCATAATTATTGAGTATTGGCGATTTAAAAAATACTTTGCAAATACAGGTACTAGGGGTTTTGGCTCAAATAAAAGCCGAGAAAGAGTCAGTTGAGGCCTTGCTGCAGCCTGTTGATACAGCTGACCGACTTTTCCAAGAGATCCAGAGTTTGCAGAAGCAGGTCGATGATTTAGAATATAAGCTTGATTTCCGGGGACAAGGTGTGAGAACTATGGAAGAGATCCAATTGGAGCTGAATGCTTTGCAGAGCACAAAGTACACGGCCTTCAGCTATTTGTTTTATTTTAATTCTCCTTCTGCTTCTTTTCCTTTCTTGTCCTGACAAATGCATGTGATCCCAAACTTAATACACCAGTTGTCTGGAGAAATTGGGCTGCGGAAGTCTGATTATTCTCTCTTCGCCAACTTGACTTGATTGTTTGGTTATAGAAAGCTTTCTGTCAAATTTGATTTGAGCTTATTGTCCTAACATCAAAACTCAACCTCCTTCTCTCTAGGGATAATTTGCACAATGAATTGGAGAAGCTCAGGGATGAGCAAAGGTATATGGAGAATGATTTATCCAACATCCAAATTCGCTGGCATACTCTGAGGGAGGAGAAAGTAGCAGCAGCAAATACACTCCGTGATGTCAAAAAGGCAGAAGAGGAGCTAGAGCGATTGTGGGAGGAGAGAAATCAACTTGACCTCGATGAGAAGGTTGTCTACTTATAGTATTTTCTTTTCTCCAAGATCTAATTAAATCATATAACACTGAAGTAGACTGATGGAGTGAATTCTACAATTACAGTTGATTGTTTCTTGTAATTGAGCTGCTTTTAGCTTCAAGGTCTTTTGCATACACAAATCATCATCTCTTTGGTGCCCAATAAGGAAGTCTCTCTAGCAGAAGGTGGCTTTCTAAGTCCACCATCAAATCCTGAATGATAATCCTAAGGGTTGTAATTCATAAGGGATGTAATCCTGCACGTGAAGAATAAAATGGCCTTACCCATTTTTATGCATAAAATAATTGTTAATTACTTGAAAAGTCAAAAAAATATATTCACTCAGGGAAGATTCCTGAAGATGCTGACCGTAAATGAGAAGATTGATTATGGAATGGTTGATACTGGGTGCCGTGCGTGTCGTTTCATAATTGGAAAAATCAGCGCCATGGAAATACATGCCACTCAGCCAAAGAAAGATGATGGAAATTTGGTCAAAATGAGCTCCAAGTACTTTTCGCTTTTCTTGTGAATACAATAAATAGAGGGGTAGTTTGTGTAAATGATAGATCATCCACTCTGCTCTCTTTTGGCTAGCTGCTTGTCATAATTTCTGAATTCTTCATTTGATTCCTTTTGTGTCTCTGCTCAGGAGAATTTTGTTGACTGTACATTTATGTACTTTCTCTTTTCAATGCTCAGGTTTTCATAACTTGAACTTGCTGCTCAAGCATATTTTCATGTATTTACTGCTTTCTTACGAATGATTTGCCATCTATCCTCTTGTTGACTATGTATTCTCTTTGTGCTGATTTCAGCATTTGATGGACGCTCTTGGCCATATATCCAAAGAGAGAGATAGGCTTCTGAATGAGTACAATGATTTAAAGGTTAAACTTAATCATGAGTATGACGAGCAGGCTGAACAGAAAAGAAGCTATCATCAAGAAGTGGATTCACTACTCAAATTATCTTCCAAAATCAAGGAGTATGTTCTTCTGAATTTAGCGATAGTTGTGAGGACCCAATACCTGTTTTTTAATCTTCAGACTGGCTGTACTAGGTACCATGATCTCAAGAAAGAAGAGAGGTTGAAAGAGCTGCAAGAAAAGCAAGCTGCATCAGAATCTCAGCTTCAAGGTTGTGATCAGAGGAAACGAGAAATTTCAGAAGAACTTAACAAAAGTAAGGACTTGATGAGGAATCAGGATCAACTTAGAAGAAATATTGAGGATAACCTAAACTACCGAAAGACAAAATCTGAAGTAGATGACCTTACCCGTGAAATCGAATCTCTAGAAGACAGAATACTCAAAATTGGTGGCATTTCTACCATTGAAGCTGAACTTGGGAAACTTTCACAAGAAAGAGAGAGGCTACTTTCTGAGGTATTCTACTTGTGATAAAACTCTTCTTTCTTGGGCCACCCACCTGGTTTTCGTTTCGTGTCTCATCTGATCCATGTGGTTGGAGATATTTTAAGCCCTGGGGTTTGCCTATTGAGGTGGGCTTCATCATAATCATAGAAGTCAAAACCAATAGTGATGAGTATTTGCTTGCTACATGAAATTTGGTATTGAAGGGGAATATATGAACTTATGGTGTTATATGGTTGTTTTGTTCTGGTCAATCTATCATACAATGTGTTTCTTTATCAGAGATGTGCAGTATTGTTCCCATATCTCACATTGGCTTGGTGTTAAAGTATGTTTGCAGTTAAAGGGCGTCATTGTTCTTTTCTTTTGTTTGATAGTCTATCCTTGTTTATGGGGAGACAACAGTACTCTTGAGCCACTGCTTTACCAACTCTGTCTTTCCTTGTATTATTCTCATACTTAATTTGTGTATGTATATGGTATGATGGGTACCTATTTTTATCCATATTGTCTATGGTTCCACTATTTAGTTTCTCATTTTTCTTCTCGCCACAGCTAAACAGGTGTCAAGGAACAATGTCTGTCTACCAAAGCAACATTTCTAAGAATAAATTAGATCTTAAGCAAGCCCAGTACAAAAACATTGACAAACGATATTATGACCAGTTAATACAGCTCAAGGTAAAATGTTTATGAGTAGTAGTTGGTGTCCTCCTTTATATTTCTCAACTGGATAATAAATGAACCAATTTCTGGCAGACCACGGAGATGGCAAACAAGGATCTGGACAGATACTACAATGCCCTTGACAAGTGAGCTCTCCAAATATGTACTCCATTTCCTTTTAAACTTTAGTGTTTCAGATGTTGCCTTTTCTCCTTGTGTTTGTGTGCTCAGGAACTATAAATACAAAATCTGAAGTAGAGTTTGGTATTGGTAAGTTTGTTGCTATGAAGGTTAGTTTGGAGATGTGGAACAGAAGGGAATTTGAGGGAACAGAGTTATTTGGATGTCTGTCTATATGGGTTAATGGTTTGAAACTTGAAACGTCTAGCACAGTGGAAGGATCTTCATCGATGTGAATGCTTTGTAGCTATTGTAGAGTCACTTTTCTCTGTCTCTCTCACTCTCTTAAATGAGTTTTTCTTTGAGCTCTGAGCTATTTTTTTCCCTCTTGCCAACATGTCACCCATTAGGGGCCGTTTTAATCAATTACTAAGGATTTTAACGGGGAAAAAATTTGAATGTGGTAAAGAAAGGCACTCTACTGAGGTTATACAACCATAAGTTTATTTTCTTAAGCAAATTTTTAGCACCCAAAAGAACACTGGAAGATAAAATGGTAGAAAAAGGATAGAAAAGCAAAGAAGATGGAAAACCAAGAGATATTAACCCTGAGATGGGTGAAGAAATCAGACTCTTTACTGGGGTCATTCAAAGAATTGCTGATTTGATGGTTGGTGAGGTGGAGCCCCTTGACAGTTGTGTAATGTTTGTGCAGTATTTTCTTGTGATTTTCTGTCGATGCAACATTCCCTATGCTGAGGAGGATGGCAACAATTTTTCTTTTTCAGAGCCAAAATATTTATAGAAGTGGCATCAGGAGGGTGCAAACCCTTATGCATAAGAGCTCATTTGCAAAAGAGAGGAGGTCTCTCAGATTTAAGAGCGCCTTTTTTCAAATCCTTGATCTTTATTTTGACCTCTTCCCCAGCATATCGCTGCAATCTTCCAAATGCACTTAGATTGTCCAACCGTATTTTGTCACTGCTGCATGTGTACCCATTTTCTCTATCCTCACTATTCCCTATCAGGTACATTAACTCATTGATCGACTTTTGTTGTTAATTGTTTGGTGCTCTCATGAGCACTGCCTTCCTGTGGCTTCAAGCAAGTGAAAATGACTAGTTCTCATTGAACTTCTTAATCTGACGCACATAATTGAGTGAGATTTATTTATATGTGACATGACCTATTTGCCCAATTTTGCTGGAGAAATCATGCTTGGGGAGAATATAAGCTTCCCTAGATATTATATTCAGTTGTAGCTAGTGAGCATCTGGGATCGTGTTTGTTCTCTTCTTGATATTCTTGAGAAAGAGGGTACTTTATGATTGCTTCTTTGTTCTTTTGGGTTCTATTTATGGCGTTATCTTTACATGCGCAAAAGGAGATCCAAATGTTCGCGTAGTGTCATTTGTGACATCTTCCTTCTTGATCCCCTGCCTTTCTGTTTACATCATTTTTGTGAATTTGAGGTGCTTCATCACTCTATCCTCTTTTCCCTAGCCAAGGAACCTTTCTCTAAGGACATTTTTTTGTGATGATGGTTGCAAAGGCTGAAAGTTGACCTTGCTTGTCTTTACAAATGGCTTATTTACTGCGGACCAGTAATACTTTTCTTTGGCAGAGCTCTTATGCGATTTCACACTATGAAAATGGAAGAAATAAATAAAATCATAAGGGAACTGTGGCAACAAACTTATAGAGGACAAGATATGGACTACATCAGAATACATTCGGACTCGGAAGGTGCTGGGACTCGATCATACAGCTACAAGGCATGCAAACCTTTTTTTTATTGATATTAATTTAATCTGTCCAGTGAGATGATATACATCTTACCAGTAAACTTTGTCAATTATGCAGGTTCTCATGCAAACTGGTGACACTGAGTTAGAAATGAGAGGACGGTGTAGTGCTGGTCAGAAGGTGCACAACTTAGAAGGGATCACTTTGTCTACTTTCATCATGCTGTTTGTGTAGGAGAAAATCTACAGCTAATAATTGGTTTCAGGTTCTTGCTTCGCTTATCATTCGCTTGGCTTTAGCTGAGACCTTTTGCCTCAACTGTGGAATCCTAGCACTTGATGAACCAACTACCAATTTGGATGGTCCTAATGCTGAAAGTCTTGCAGCAGCTCTTGTGAGGTATTACTGTGGATTATTTTCACTTCTCTATTTTGGTGAAAATGGATGAGTGTAAATAGCAATAATGTCGGGGTAACTGGACCACAAATTGCAGTCACTCACTTTCTTTTGTTTGGCTTCTCCAGAATTATGGAGGACAGGAAGGGACAGGAGAATTTTCAGCTGATAGTCATCACACATGATGAACGGTTTGCGCAACTTATCGGTCAACGACAGCATGCAGAGAGATATTATCGTGTCTCAAAGGATGATCAGTGAGTTTTTGAATTTGTCAATTCATATCTCTTCTAATTCATCATATTGTCTATTATTGCTTTTAACTTCTCGAGTCACACTATCAGTCAGCACAGTATAATTGAAGCCCAGGAGATATTTGACTGAAGATGGAGATTTGGTTCTCTTGAAGGTCTTCTCAGGATTCTTGTGAAGTATATTTTTGCGACCTGTTTCCGTGGATGACATGAGCTCTCTAGGGCTGATGTATGTTCGCTTTTCTAATTTTGATACTTGAATTAAGTTACCCATGCTCATGCTTCAGAAAGATGGCATGTCGAATGAAGTGGAATAATGATACTTGTGAGTAATTTTCTGTGCAATCATTGATTACAGGGAAACAACAAGTCATGCTCAAGGTTTCAGAACCAAATTGGTCATGTCGAACTGAAGAGGCAGGGGAATTTGAGGTGAGTGTTAGGTGAGGGTTGGTATGCGACGCATTTTCTGACCTTGCAATGTTATTTAATTGCGAGACCATATGGAGTGTTTTTGTAAATGACCATGCATTGAAATTAAGTGTACTCTTGACTATATAAATGCAAGTAAAATTCCCATAACTTTCTGTTGCAAAATCCATTTTGTTCCTTGAGGCCGTGTCCAGTGTCCCTCTGAAGCCAAGGCTTCCTGCATTCTCATTTGAAATTGGAAAAGCTCAAAATCTAACCGTGCAGATGAGAAGAATAACAGTCTGGCTCCGTTGCTTTGTTATATGCAACTGCAGAAAGCAGGAGGGGACATAGCCTCGGCAAAACAACTTTTCACGTGATTTTTGCGCATATTCCAATTGGCCATGGACGGTAGTGAGTAGATGTAAGCACCGTCCCCAGTCCTTGGCTGCCTATAATCTCCTTCAGTAATTTTTGCATTGTAAATCAACCGTGCTCCAATGTTTAATCTCACTCTCATCAGGCTTTATTAGAGTCTGAAAATTCACCTAACCAATGACATTTGCCTAAGACAAACTGATTTGAAGGAGGGAATCAGCAAAAATTCCTTTTCTTCAAGCATGAGTTCTCTCCGGAGGCTAGAACTGATCATACCTTTGGAAATGTAACGTTAGTTCATGATTCAAGGCCTGAGAAACATGTAAGTTAGATTACCTTTGGACATATAGCATACGGTCCTGCTTTATAGCACAGGAAAAAGGCTCAGAATACCTAGCCGAGAAAGGCAAAACGCCGATTTCTCTTTATTTTCATAGAGCGAAATCAAAATGGTAAGTCACCCCCGCAAATTACTCTTTCAAGTCTTGATGTCTCCGACGTCTCGTGCAAATCTAGTGGTGATCGTGCACCCTCTGTTGTGCGGGTTGGCCTGCCCGCCTGGGCAATTGTAGTAGGAAGCCCCTGATTTCTGGCAGGGCACCGTGTCCTCCCTCAGCAACTCATAGCCGATGTACTTCTTGTTGCTCTGCTGCCCTGCCACTGGCACTCTCCGGCTGGTCTCCTACTCCATCTCCGGCTCGGTCACGCGCTCCCCAAGGGCAGCCTCCAAGCATGATGACCTCTCCAGAGGAAGGTCTAGACCGCCGCTTCGCAGTGAACCGAGGCCCATAATGGACACCGCATTGCAGTTTGTGAGGTGCATGAGGATGAAGAGGAGGCATAGGTGGAAGAAAGCGATGGAGCTGAGCTTAGGGTTGAGATTGAGCATGCTTCTCTCTCTCTCTCTGGTTTCTTTGAGTGGGGATCTTGTTGGGGACGACGAGGAAGTGGGACTTCGCCTTTCGGGTAGTTGGGTTGCGAAGGATCATTAGTGAGGACGAAACAGTCTCAAGGTATCACTTACAAACTTACGAATGTGGGGACAATGAAATGAACCGGTGTATTTGGAAAGTCATGTATAAATATAAGAGAAAACCACACAAATGGTTCCCAAACTTTGATTAATATGGTTCATGAATTTTTAATCTATTCCATTGTGGTCGTTGAACTTTAACCCAATATGTAATGTCGTTCTTAAACTTTTAAAATCATTCAATATGGTTCTCAGATTTTTGGTACATGTTTAATTTAATTTTTAGACTATATGAAAATATTCATGTTATCCTTGAATTTGAATTAATAGAAAGATAAGATCAAAATTTTTAGTGATCATGTTACAAAAAGTTTTGGAGACCACATTGCATATTATGAGTAAAGTTCATGAATCACATTATATATTGTCCATAAATATAAGAGAACACTCCTTGCCCGTGAGTTCCTTAATGCACCAATTGGCAATGCATTCTCTTATCTCATGTTGTTTAGAAGGTTGCGAGTAGAGAAATGTAAGGAAATGTATCAAACCATTAAATTCTATAATGATTTGATTTTGGCTATTCCTTTGTTATGGGGTTATTATAACATCTTAGATTTTTAATCCTATTTTCCATTTAATAAATTGGACATTTTTTCGACACGCATATATGGTTCTTCATAGAGTCGATCACTTTCAAGATAATTAGACTATTTGAAGAAGCCATTAAGTAATTTTAAGGCAATAGATTTGAGAATTCGATTAGGAATTAGCTACTCGATCGTGCTTATCTTTAGATGTTATTACGGCATAGTTAAAAATCGATTAGAAGTTAGGGATAGGTCGATTTGACTGAAATGTGTTGCTAAACATACGTGACTCCACTAATTTGGAAAATTCTTGTCGGCCGACACTAGACTAATTTTTCTATCGTTTTGGTACTTTGTGTCAATATTTAAATTATTGAGATTTTAATGATAACCGAGAGTCGCCAATATGTCAAGTGGGTTTATTGTGGCTCAAAAAAATTGACCACGGGTCAATTGCACTAAAAATTTATAAAAGCTACCGGTAGCCTATATCATGCTAAAAACGCGCCAGATTGAAATTAACTACAAATTTGAATCCAATTTCAGAAATTGAAAGTTCTGTCATGTTATAATTAATTCTAGGAGCGTTCGACTTAGTCTTAGAAGATTTTTCTGCAAACCGAGACTTTTTGGGGAAAAATCATCCTAGGGCCATTTTTGTCCAAAAAAAATGTGAGGGATCGTTTTTGATCGCGTAATAGGGATGCAAGTGAGATCCATTGGTGATGAAAAATATCAATTGGATCAATGAGGTGTCGGTTGATTTTTGAGAGGCCAAATTAGATTGATTTAAACAAGAATAAGTATCTAATTGAAGGGGAAATCAAACAAATTCGTGTGCCCCCACCACATGCGACTTTTGGACCACCTCGGGCTTCTAGAAGAGAGCCTTGGTGGCTGTTTTTGGGCCATGGATGCAGTTGGTGGTGGTGGATGGTCAATGGGAACCAAGAAGATGAGGTTGGACCAAGAGGTGGACCCATTGTCCCTTCTTCTCTCCTTTATCCTCTCTCATTCACTAAGATTGGCTGACCACCTCCATTTCCCCTCCCCCTTGCTGTTCGAGACCTCCAAAAGCCAGAGAAGCCGCCGTTTGAAGCCGCACGCTGTCGGAGGAGCCTTCACCACCGCCGTTCGCTGCCTCCGCCTTGCGTGTGTGCCATCGCGCCACCCGCACGATCTCGACATTCTAGCTGCCGTCCTTGGCTGTTCAAGAGCTGTACAGCTTGTCCCCGCCGCTGTGAGTTGCTACCGGCCACTGTTCAAGTCCCGCCTAGGCTTGGTTTGGCCCTTTCAACCTTCCAAGATCCATCCCCGCCTCAACCGAGCCACCACCTCGCCTTTTCAGCCAGCAACTAGCCAAGACCAAAGAGTAAAACATTGGGTATTCCAGCACTGTTTTGGCCCGTTTTGAGGTCATTCTCAAACCCGAAAGCTAGGCCCATTTTGGAGAGAATTGAGCCCCATTGCATCTTCGGCGTTTTGAATCGATTAGATGGCGAAACAAGTGAGTTTAACTCACTAATCATTGCTTTGTAGGTTAATCACACTTAGGGATTGATTAGTTTAGGCTAAGATGGATTAGGTGGTTAGATTAGATTAGATTAGATTAATAAATTTAATTGATTGTCAATGCATGTTAGGTAAATAGTTAGTGCAATTAGTGAGTAAATAGACTCTAATGTTTATTTAACAAGTCTCGGAATTTTTCTGGGCTCGTTTCGGCATATAATTAGGCATTACGGGCCTAAGTATGCATTTATTTAATAATTATTTTTCGTAATTAATTAATTTCCATAAATTAATTAATTAATTATTTTCCGGAAATTGACTGGGATAGTTGGTGACCAGAATTTTTTGCTAGTTATTGTGGTGCGATTTGTTTATTTATTTAAGCTTTAATTTGTGCTAATTTTGCCTGATTGCAATTTTAAGATTATTCCTAAATTGGTTTAATTTTGGTAATTAATTGGAGAATCACTGGACGTCAATCTACAGCGCCAAAAATCTGTTTTGGGACTACTGAAAATAGTCGGAGGTTCAAAGTAAAAACTTGTATTTTGGCTAAGGTCGGTCGTGTACCCACACACATATATTTTTATTGGGTGTGATAAAAATGGAAAATTGATTGTACGATCGTAATAATATACTATATTGGCTCGGTGACTCTATATGTCATCTTGGAGATAGGACGATATATCATATCGGCTTGGTGACTCTATATGTCATCTTGGTGAAATGAAGATATATTATACCGGCTCGATGACTCTATATGTCATCTTAGAGAAGGAACGGTATGCAATACTGGCTCGGTGACTTGATATGTCATCTTAGAGAATGAACATTATGCTATTTATTAGCCTTTGGGGGCAAGCTACTATCTATATATCACCTAGGTGGTGAGCAGTTAGATTTATAGATAATATTGTTTTGACCATGTGATGGTCCGATGACATGGAATCAATTGAGTCGATTGATCGATAATTCGATCTGATTGAGTGATTTGATTGTTGATATGATTCAATGAAATATTAAATGGTAACGACTTGTAGGAAGGAAACTGAGCCTAAAGTAAGTCTTTCGACCTATGATTGTGTTTAGGCAGCTCTTATAGCGTATTTTCTTCCTAATCGAGTCTTAAGGGTAGGACTCGTTGAAACATAGTCTCATCTCGTTGTGGGACAATATTTTAGGTCCATATATGGTAGTACTTTCAGCTCCTCTCAAGCATTTTGGTATATTGGATGAAATAACAGAAATATGTTATCATATTTCAATACACCACCACTATGAAGGATTAGAATATATACTGGTGAAATTCATTGTTTGGGTAGATGTGGGTGAACCCCAAAATGTGCCCCATAATTACCGGTCGTAGTATCGCCATTACAATGATGGACGAAGGGTGGGTCTTGTGCCGGAATGGGAAAAGTGCCAAAAAGTCATAAACCTTTTAGCTTTGTGCCGATTTAGTCCTAGACTTTTTTTTTTGTGCCGATTTAGTCTTAAACCTTTTTGCGTTGTGCCAATTCAGTCATTTCCGGCCAATTTTGGGACGGACGTTGGCCGCGCGACGGCTTGATCGGCGCCGACGTATACAATTTTTAATAATATTTTAATATTTTAGAATATTTTTTTAATTTAGAATATTTTTTTCTTTTTCTTTTTCTTCTCATCTTCTTTCTCCGGCCCGGTCGCCGGAGCTTGGCGACCGCCGAGGCGGCGGTCGGCGAGGTCGACCTCGCCAGCCACCTCGCCAGTGGCCGCGAGGATGGCCGACGAGGCTCAACCTCGCCAGATCCGGCGAGGGGGAGCCTCGCTCGCCCGGCGCGAGGCCGCCCTCGCGGCCTGGGTGGCGAGGGTTGAGCCTTGCCCATGGCCGGCGAGGGTGAGCCCCACTAACTCGGCACGAGGCCAGCTGCCTTAGAGAACCCCAGGAATCACAAAACCCCCACCCCCGATAAATTGCCGCCGCGGGAGAAACAGGCGAAAATTTGGGGCCGGAGCCGCGCGATCGAAGATACCCCGAGCTCCCGTAAACCCTAGAGACGACGACGACGACGAGCGGAGGAGGGAGGAAATTTCTAGGGCGAGATTGGAATCGGAGAATGGAGCCGGGGAGGAGTCCAGCTAGCCTCGCGCTGAGCTGGAGGGGCTCACCCTCGCCGGCCATGGGTGAGGCTTGACCCTCGCCAGATTCGGTGAGGGCGAGCCTCGCCACCTAGGCCACGAGGGCGGCCTCGAGCCGGGCGGACGAGTGGCCATTGGCGAGGTGGCCGGCGAGGTCGACCTCGCCTGTCGTCGCCTCTAGCCGGTCGCCAAGCTCCGGTGATTGGCTAGAGGAAGAAGATGAGAAGAAAAAAGAAAAAAAGAATAAAGAAAAGAATAAGAGAAATTTTTTATAAGATATTCAAAAATATTAAAATATTATTAAAAATTGTACACGTTAGTGCCGATCAGGCCACTTCAGCCGGCCGGCGTCCAGTCAGCAAAATCCGGCCAAAATTGGCCGGAAATGACTGAATTGGCACAACGTAAAAAGGTTTAGGACTAAATTGGCACCAAAAAAAGGTTTAGGACTAAATCGGCACAAAGCCAAAAGGTTTAGGGCTTTTTTGGCACTTTTCCTGTGACATCCCGATTTTCCAATTCTATTTTCAATAAATTGAGATGGGCATTTCGTTGGCACACATATAGTTCTTTTCCTTGAGTTGGCCACTCATGTAGAAACTAGTTTATCGGGCGAAGCCGTTAAGAGTTTCTAATGCATCAGACTCGAGAATTTGACCAGGAAGCGATCTTTCGATCGAGCTAATCTGCAAGGGTCATTACGGCACAATTAAAAATTGATTAGAGATCGGAGATAGGTCGACTCGACAGAGGCATTTGATCGAGTGTGGGTGATTCTGCCGTCCACCACGCCTCACCAGCCACGGATCCGCTCCTTCTTGGCACAATTCTTGTCGATCGGCCATTGATCGAGCCTTGATGTGACATAATAGGTTTTACTTTTTATTTATTTAAATGTTTCGAAATTCTGGAATTTATAATATTATATTATATTCCGAAATTATTAAAATATTATTAAAAAAAGGAAAAATTATTTTTGACCCGATTGTTCAGAATTTCGTGCCGATATTTGTGTATTCGGATTTTGAAATTGATGGTTGGATATTATAAATTGAATGTGGATGACGAAAAATATGGATATTATTATTTAATTAATTTTCGGAATAAATTTAATTACTTATTAAATTCCGAATATTTCGTCGGGACCTTGTTCTCTTAGAATTTTGTGCTGATCGTCGCTATGCATGTAGAATTTGAATTTGATGATTGATCGTGACAAATTGAGTGTGATTGCGATAAATATGGATTCTTTATAAAATCCTAAGGGTGGAAATTGATGGGAGATTGGCCGTGATTAACCACCTATGAGAGGTCGTGCCTAATAGGGCCATGATTGACCACCTATTAGAGGTTGTGCCCAGTGAGGCCGTGATGAACCACCTATGAGAGGTCGTGCCTAATAGAGCCGTGATTGACTATCTATTAGAGGTCGTGCCCAGTGAGGCCGTAAAGGACCACTTATGAGAGGTCGTGCCCAGTGAGGCCGTGATGGACCACCTAATTAAAGGTCGTGCCGAGTGGGGCCGTGATTGCCACTGATTATTAAACCTTCCTATAGGGCCGTGATTGAGAGTAATGACTGATTTGCTAGAATGACATGTAATCGGCCGAGTCGATTGATCGCTTAGATGATCCAAGTGGTTGAATTGTTATGATAATGTGATTGTGCTGCAGTTGTTTGGTTATCATAATGATAGTTCCTTTTAAGATGTACCTTTTGTAGACTTTTGGCTGTAGGCTTCGTTTGTAATTCTGTTGGATTATGAAAGTGTTATGTTGTGGTTTTGCTTCCTGCTCTTCTATCCCGTATTTCATTGTCAGGGGTTTTATAATACGTTCCACTTGCGCAATAATAAATGAATGGGGTCGGCGATACTTAGTCCTGGGATATCGCATTTTAAAATCGACCAAATGTAAGGGATGTGCGTGTGCTCGAGGTTGGATCGGAATTTGATGTACCTTTGTGGATGCGAAGGGTACAACAAATCCTAAGGTCGGATCGATGGTGGATGCGAAGGATCCCAAGCTTGGTGATGATCTTGAATCTTCCGAAATACTCAGCAGTGAACTCTAGCTTGAGCATGGAAGAAAAAGAGATTGTTGAGGAGGAGGCCTTGGAGAAGGATCTAGGGGAGGATTGAAACCCACCCCTATTTTCAGACTTTATTTTTTGAACTTGTTTGATTAGGACCTAACTTGGTAATTTACCTTTGTATATATTTGCATTATGGTTTATAATGTATATAAGTGTGATGGTTTTTAGGTTACTTTCTTATCCCATTGGTTTATTATTTGGGGATTATTTCCGCATGCGTACTAAAATGAATGGGTTGGTAATGCATTTTAGGACGTTGCTATTTAATCGATCATGTGAGGAATGTGTGCGTGCCCGAGAATCGGGGCATTACAGTTATTATTCCGATTTCCTTTTATGGTCTAAAATAACCCCATTTATTACATGGAATTCTATTAATAACTTAATTTTCATTGAGCAATTAGCTGGTACATAATAAGATCAATTCTCCATGACTACTTAGAAAATGCCAAATCTAATTTATAAACACATCTACTCCAATGCCCCGGATACACCATATGCATACTTATTTCATCACCTGGTGTTTTGGCCAACCCACGTCAGAGTGCGGCGGACAATGCATGCCAATGCTCAAGAAGAAGGATGCATCTCCGGACTTGGCTTCTCTTGCCTCTATGGTTCATCTAAAGGAAGCTTCAGCAAAATGGTGAATGATCTTATTAGTGAACAATGTGCATGTTTGACCTCTTTTGTAAATTGACTCAAGCACAAATGTACCAAGATGTCCCACTACAGAGATTAGCAGTGAAAGCCAACCAGATTGCTTAGGGCCATGATTTTCCAAGTTTGAGATCATTTGACCGTTTTCCTAATTGGTGGTTTACAACACCGGACATCTTCTGCACTAACATGACAATTAATTTTTTATACTGGTGTTGTCCACAGCTCGTGACCTGCCAATCGGAAGCATGATAAGAGGAAAATATGGCCTAATTACTTTCACTCCAAGACAGAAGATCGTGCTGGCCGCGACAGATAAATCGCGGCGAATTTATTTCCACCTAATTGGCATAGCACAGTAAGGAGATGTAGTCGAGTTCGAGGGATGTGACTCCCCGGCAATGGTCCTATTCACGAAACGCCTGGGTTGTGGTCCATGTCACACAGGGCAGCCATTGTCGCTCCCTCGATTGGTAAAGTTTGACTTGATTGACGACCAAAACCGACCACGACATGCCTCCGGCCACTGATCCGACAATCGACTTCAGTCCCTCAACAAATTCTTTGGCTACCATTAATCATCCTTCATGCTCAGCATACATACAGATTGAACTGAACTAAAGTCGGAAAAAGATGGCTCGTGGGCTAATTAGACAACATCTTGCTTCGAACATAGGAGTTGCTATGAGTAAAATTCGGGAAAAGGAGCCCATTGTATGGGAAATACTGCAAGAAGTTATGCAGGGGCATCCCGTATTGCTGAATAGAGCGCCTACTCTGCATAGATTAGGCATACAGGCATTTCAACCCATTACAAACTAAAATTACACGATCGAATTTAAAAGTTATTCCATTGGCAAGGGAGAAGTGGAGGTTTGAATCTTCACAATTTCTAAAGATTGTGATAGCGACGATTTAGTTTTAGTTTCACTTGTGGATTTCAAATTCTTAAGCATAACTTAAAAAAAAAAAAAAAAAAATTCAAAAGTAGAGTAATATTTTCCTGAAAGAGTCATTAACCGAAGAAGACGGCACAAAGAGAGAAAGGAAACGCCAAAAGCTCAAAACCCTGTCTTCCTGCCGGCGGTAGCAGAAGGCAGAGAGAGAGACAGAGAGAGAGAAAGAGCGGGGCGATGAAGTACGCGGTGAAGGCATGGAGCAACGGGATGGCGCGGGCGGGAGTGCTCCAGCTGGGCGGCGGCAGCTGCGGGTGCCCGCTGGAGATAGAGACGCCGTCCCTGCTCCTGCCCACCCGCAAATGCCTGCCCCACTTCATCTCTCCCGACCTCCTCCCTTCCCTCCCTTCCCCTGACTCCCGCCTCCTCCAGTTCAGCCCTCTTCACTTGTACGTCTCTCTCTCTCTCTTCTTTTGGGCTCCTTTTATCTTTCACTGTAATTTGCCACGATGTTGTCGAAATGTTCGAGTGTGTGTACGTTCGTTCTCGTTTCTGTTGATGATGTGGCCAAGTATTATTTTGTGTTCAAAGTAGGTGGTTTACTTAAAGTTTGCGCATTTTGTCGATTTTAAAGTGTCCCAGAAAGTGTTGTGACTGCTTCTCATCGAGTGGCGTAAAGCCTTTAGAGGCTGTGGTTACTTATGCCTGTGAATGAAAGCTAACGTTGCTTGTGGAGACAATTCAGTGTTAGTGATGTTCATCTTTTTCAGTTGTTGTCTCTGATTCTCGAGTAGTTTAAAGTAGTGGTTTTAGAAGAGTAAAGCTTAGAACTTGTGACTCATGCGAATATTCTTTATTGGGGATCAAGGTCATTGAAACCTGTGATCTTTGTGACTGTAGCTTGGATGGAATTTCGACGCAGACAATATCGAATCTTGGAGGTCTCCACCAGATGCTTGGTCTGCATGAGTATGGGTTGGTAGCTGTTCCGAGGGATTCCATTCAATGCCTTCCTGCATCTGAAGCGACTAATAAAGTTGGAGCATCGTTCGAGACTCCGTGTGGCCGGCGTTTGGTAAACTAATGGTTTTCCCATGTATTCACTTGATTCGGACCATTCACCAAAGGAACTGCTTGAAGTCGTTGCATGATTGTGCTATTGCAGATTAAGCCAAAAGAATACATGCAAATGATTTCTTCGATGCGGCCTGACATCTGGGTCACATTGGCTGATGAGGTGCCAACTTGGGTTTCTGAAAAGCGAAACAATTCCTCAGTGGATCGAACTATCAGGTGGCTCGATGAATGCATCGCATTGAGGCCGGTACAAACTCAATGTTCGTTTCCTATTTTAGTACCTTGAACTACTGTGAATCAGAAATTTCTTGATTGGAATTAATGAGCATTGATGCTAACTATGGAATGAAAATGTGAAATGCAAAATGATTTTGTTCCTTACCAAGGCGCAACTTTCTCTATACTAAAATGAGCGGTTTGAAGTAACAAGAGCTGCTTTAGGTAAACAGCTTTTGTGCTGGGCAGTTTAGTAGATATTTGTGTATGCTATGCTTTCTCTTGTTAGTTTCATGGCCTGATCAATCTAGCTTATCCGTTTGGACTTTCAACTTGCTAAGTTGCCTAGTCATCTCTTCCGTTGATCATTTATGCACTTTCAAGGATGGTATAATGTTAAATTGGGGAATTTTCATTTTGCTGCTAGAAGACTCTGAGACTATTTCAGAATGATGCTAATACAAAAGTCGCTATAAAATTTGTGTAGTTAGGTGGAGACATCTTTGGTTCCATTGTTGGTGGAGCTAATCTGCAGCAGCGGCAACGGTGTGCTGAAGAAGTCGCTAAACGAAACTTATCAGGTACTTGCTACTTCTTTTGTGATAACTTCTACCAGTGGGATATCAGTGACCTGTTAAAGCAAGCATCTTGTAGAAAATTGCATGGCCTATCCCTATCCATTATTAATACCTCTGGTCATGTCTAATTTGTTCAAGTCAACTTTTTTTTTTGCTAGAAAATTTGTTTAAGTTGACTTTTTTTTTTTTTCTTTTCTTTTGGATAAAATATTTGTTTAAGTCAACTTACAAGGGGCTCTGTGTTTCGCTTATGCTTACACTTGTTCCAATTTTTATTGTTCCTAATTCTGCTGTCCACAGGTTACTGGATAGGGGGATTTGGGCTTGGAGAGAGCATGGATGAACGTCCTGCTCTGCTTAAAACTGTTTGTGTAAGAGCTTGTTTACTCTAGCTTTCCAACTTTGTACATGAATTAACTTGGAAGAATTTGTGGTGGTTGCCTTTGACTCTGTGGAGTCTGGACTGCAATCTGGTCCATGTTTATACTGGATCTGCTTTTACAGTTGGTTCACTTGATAAATTATCACAACTAAACTCAACAGAATAAGCAGATGAAATTTCCTATTAAATCTGGGCAGTTAGTATGCTTAATTGATAGTCCTTAAGGCATGTATGTTTTTGTGAGTATGATGATTGGCAGTTTCTGACAGAAACTCTCTGTTCTGTTATTTCTCTCTTTCCAACTCTTAACTGGCTCACAATCATGTAGTAGATGTGAGTAAAAGGTTATATATATTCGATAATTGAAGTCATGAAGTTTGCATGAACTCTGTTATGATAATGTGAAACTACAGCTGGATTTATCTCCTTTACATCGTAATATGTATGTCATGGTAACTTCCAATTCGTCTTATATCTAATTAATTCATCATGCTGTGTTTGAGGCCCATGATTTGAGATCAGAAGAGCTTAGTGTGACATGCAAGGCTTTTTGTTGTCAACTGCTGCTGTTAGGATTAAATCTTTCAGACTCAACTGTGTGGTAGATCTTCGATGTTGGTTCATTTATTTTAACTGTGAGCCACCACTTTCTACGACTAGCTGATTGTTCCAATGGCTTAGGATACATAAATGGTTCTTTTAGGAGACCTTAGTTTCTAAACAGTGATTAATTCCTGCGAAGCAATTATCCTTTGCAATTCAATTTCTTTAAGTGGATGTGTATTCCCATCCTGGTCCTTAAATGGAGCAATTTTCTTTTTATGGCTTTTGGCAAATGCTTCTAGGAAATCTTCCAAAATCATTAGGTTTCAATGCTGGATGATTCATTTTTTGATTTCTTAGTATTTTTGATGCTGCGACTGTCATCAGGATAACTTGCCTGAAGAAAAGCCTCGTCTAGTCTGCGGTCTCGGGCTACCTGGTATGAGGTTCATTCCCTCCACTTTTCCTTGCTTATCTCCTGTATTTTTATCGTTGTGGGAAGCATTAAAGTGTCAGCTGTTTGTAAAGAAGTTATTCTTGTAATGGGAGAGTGAGGCGAGCTGCTTTCTGGCAGGCCCAGATTATATTCAGAGTAGTGTTAAACCATCAGCAGCTCTATGATCACTTCAGTTCAGAATTATTATTCTTATTGTGATTAATTATTCTCTTTTTTATATGTATGCTTTAAAAAAGTTAATTGTTCCCAATAAATCCTTGCAAATTGAAAGTTTATGCTTATTCATTGTGCAGAGGAGGTTCTACAGGGTGTTGCTGCTGGAATTGATCTATTTGACACTACGTACACAACTCAACCGTCTACTCTGGAACTTCTTCGTTTGCTTTCATGGTTTGGTTGAGAACTGATTGATTAAATGGATGTTGGCAGGTACATTTACCACATTACGATTGCAGGTTTTGCACTTACCTTTCCACTTGACAAAATTGGAGCAAGTGAGTTAGTTCCTTATTCGAGTGACATAGGAAGTGACCAGGCGAAGATTAATCTGAGGGCGACTGTTTACCGGTAATTGATCAGATCTTTGCTTGCTTCATTTTGATTTATAGACGTGACAACTTGATCTATTGGAAAAGTTCACTTCTTTGTCCATGTCCTGCATCAAATGGAAGGTCCTATTTAGTTGTCCTTGTAGCATGATCTGAAAAATTTCAGCATTCTGGTCTGAATATGTGTGCCGGTGCCTTAGCTCGTTCTTTCTCCTTTTACTCTCTTTTTGTCATAATGGAGGCACATCTGCATTGCATAATTTCCAAACGATTACCTTCATATGCTCCAGGAAAGACGCTACACCTATAGTCCAAAGCTGCAGCTGCTATACATGCAAGAATCACACGAAAGCGTATATAAATCACCTTCTCACCGTTCATGAGATGCTTGCGCAGACTCTGCTGGAAATGTACTCCTCTTCCCTTCAACTTTTTCATGAAAGGGTTCTGCTTCTTTTTAAGGGTTTTTTTTATTATAAAACCTCTTTCATCTTTGTTGCAGCCATAATACCCACCACTTTCTTGGTTTCTTCCGCTTGATACGAGAAGCAATTAAGGAAGGCGAGTTTGATCGATTTCGAGAGAAATTCATCCACAATAGGCGCGAGCACTTGGCTGTTTCTGCTGTTCACGCATGAATTGTTTGGCTCTGCTTTTGTTTGTGTTAGCTGTGGTTCGATTGAAGTTAGGACATCAGTGGCACTGCCAGATTAATACAACTATCAGGAAAACCATTGATAGGTGATGATACAGTTGGAACTGGGAAGCAGTTCTTATCCTTTAACAATGACGCCGGATGGCACCTTTAAGTAAACCAAGGACCATGATCACACTTCTAACTTCATGGACCGCGTAAGATGCGAGCTGAAGTTATGAAGAGTGGCAGAACTATGTCAGCCCTCATTAGCATTTGTTGTTTCATAGTAGTGTAATTTTCACCTCATGATTTGCCTCGTGTACTTCTGAAACACCGAAGGGAAGAAAATTTTCAAGGGACTTGTTTGAAGCTTGTCTTTTTTCTTTCTTTTTTGGCGCCCTAAATGTTATTTGAAAGAGATAGGGACCTACTCCACCCGCTGTCGGAATGTTCAGTTTAAGGAGCCAACGAAACATTAATGACATACTGGGCATATCACTGCAGCTCCACGAGGTGGGAGTAAGGAAGCTCAAGATCGATGATGCATCTGAACTCAAGTTCATCTTTCGCATTGCATAAGAGGGTGTCTCATTGGGGTAGTTGAAAATGGACATGTAGATCCTGGAGTGCCAAAACTTGGTAGAAAGGGACAAAGTGCTATAACTTATGAAATGTACACTTAAATGGATTACTTGAGTGCCAATCCGTTCAAATTGCATATGTGATATTTTTCCGGCGAAGCGAGTGCAAAACAACGCCGTTTTGCATGCTGACGTGGTAAAAAAATAATATAAAAATAATAAGAGAAAAAAATGGAAAAGAGAAGGGGAGGAGGCGGTTGAGGGAAAAAATGAGCCCTCGCCCTAGGGGGCGAGGGTTGAGGGCTCGCGTTGCCTAGATCCGACGAGGGTTGGTGGCTCTTGGCTTGGCCAGGCAAGGGTCGTCGACCCTCGTCGGATCTGGGTGAGGGCTATGAGCCCTTGCCACTCGCCATGGATCTGGGCAAGGGTCGGCGGTCCTCGCACTGTTGGGCCAAAGGCCACTGCCCATTGGGGGTCGACCCTTGCCTAGATCAGCTAGGGCTCGCGGCCCTTGCCTAGATCCAGTGAGGGCTTGTGGCCCTCTTCAAATCCAGCAAGGGAGGAAGGAGGAGAAGGGGAGGTAGTTGGTGGCTGAAGAGGAGGAAAAAGGTGGGGGGGGGGGCAGAAGGAGAAGGAGGGAGGCAGTTGGTGGCGAGGGTTGGGGCCGCCGAGCCTTGGCGAGGACCCTCGCCCAGACTCGGGCGAGGGCACGTAGGCCCTCACCGTCGGTCGGCTGGGCCGTTGGCTCTTGGCCGGGCTCGGCGGCCCTGGCCAACCCTCCCCCACCTATATATTATAATTTTTAATTTAATTTAATTTAATTAATTTTTATATTATATTTTAATTCAAATTATGCCAAAACGACGTCGTTTTAAGTGAATTAGAGCTGAGTTAGCTCTCCGGCGATAACCTTGGTGAGAAATATTAATATTTTATGGCCACATATGATTTCCGGCCGTTTTCGTCGGAAGTGGCACTCAGGTGTTTCACTTTTCTTTAAATGTGGCACTTAAGTGTCACTTTCATAAGTTATGGCACAATATCTCTTTATGCCAATTTATGGCAGTTGAAGCGTTCTTGTGCCGTTGAAAATGTATTTGGGATTTATTGTTGATGCCATATGGTCAAGATAATATAATCACGATCGAGTCTTGTTAACAAGAGCCTTGGGGGTACTAGTTAAGTTAACAAATTGTCAAAACAAAAAAGAAATGAAAGAATTACAAATTTCAACAAAATAACCTACTTCAAATAGGAAATTTTATACTTTTAAAGTATATTGTATAATTTAGACCCTTTTGCAGAATACAATTTGTAAGAAAACATTTTCTGGATTTTCTAGAAACATTTTCCATAAATGGAATTAGTCTTCTAAAATAAGGAAAAATATTTTCCATTTTTTAGAAAGCGAAAAGCATTTTCCATCTTTCTTTAATCTCTAAGGCTAGCACTTTTTTTTTTTGCACCAAACAATTTTTTATTTTATTTTTATTTTATTTTTTAAAAATTAGATTTTTAATTAATTTTAATTTTAATTTTTATAATTTATTGATTTCATTTTCTTTCTTCTTTGGCCATTGTCGTGATTGTTAGCCAGCAACTAGCCACCACAAGAGAGCTCGAGCCATGCCACAGGGCGGTGAGGCTCGAGCTCACCAAATTTGAACAAGGTCGAGCTTTATCTCACCTATTTAAAAATGTCATGTATCATACCGAGTAAGCATTTCCGTCCATAATTTTGATGGTTAGAACTAACTTGAACTAAAAAAAAATGCATATTAGGATCCGATTTCACAAAATAAATTTTAAGGGCCCGATCGAACAATTTATAAAAGTTGAGTAACCTATGGTGGCTCCATCCTTCATCTTTTTTACAAACAAATTTACTTTTCAAATTATTAAGAACTAAGACCCTATGCCACCCCTCTAAATAAATAGAAGATACAAATCCGTATAGATATGCAAACCCATGCTACAAAAGCCTACAAGTAGCAGTGCTGCAACAGCAAGAGCAAGATACAAAATCGCATTATCAGCTGACTGACTACCGCTCCAGAAGCAAGCTTGACCATTCATGGAGTCTCCACCGGCGGGCAGGTGACAAGCTCGCCGCCGTTCACCTTCCAAGCCAACATTTTGGGACCCAATCCGCCGTCTCCTCCTGTGGGTTCTCTTAAGACCCATTGCCCCTGTCTCTCTCTTCCCTGTAATACTCGGTTCTCTTTCACTGCGAATGCGAAACGAAGCTGCTTCGTGTGAATCGTTCTGAAGGGCCTGGGCTATGACTTTCGGGACCGGATTGGTTGTTCGGATTACATGCCGCGACATTCCCTCATGCTGGTATGTTGCCACTGCGCTGTCTGCTAGCTGTTTGATTAAATTCTCAAACTACGTTAAAGTTCTCTGCTTTACTGCTGTTCCCGTGATGGGGTGCCCTGGTTTTTTATGTATCGTCTGCATGGCGAAAAATTCGTATCTGGGTCTGGTTTCATGGGTTTTAGTGGGTTTTGTTTTGGAGCATTTTGAATGATCTTTCTAGCGCCACCACCAGAAGCAGTAATGGAGTGCCCGTCCTTATCTTCTGCTATGCTCCGTTTCTGTAATTCTCGGTCACAGATCTCTTGATTGGATGCAGATAAAAGGATCAGTGTCGTAAGACAGGCCTTCGTTAGAATTACTGTGCCATTTTGGTGTGCATTGATTTACTCTAGCTGATGTGGTGTGTGTTGATTTTCCTTTGCAGATATCTTCTTAAAGTCTTGAACTGGGTTGCACTGATGAGTTAGAGCCGCATCCCTCGTGCTGTTGAACTTTGTCAACTATCTTCAGACTAAGGCAAGGGAAGCCAAGACTGCTGATATCTGGAGACGAACCAGAATTTTTGTTGTCTTTTTCACGTTTCAATATTGAGTGAGGGACTTGAACTCTCTTTGGGTTCTTAACGTATGAGTCATCTCTTGTGGTCTCCATCGTGATTTGCTTTGGTAAATATCATAAACAGCCAAGTAATCATAATTAATTGAGAAGGATGGAGCTTGCTAAAAGATTTCCTGTCTTGTCATTTATCACGAAATCAGAGATACCACTTCTTTTAAAATATCGGAAAAGATTCTTGCCCCTGCCTTGTAGTCCAAGTTCCTTCATCACAAGAACTGTTAACAGTTATCCTTTCAATCCACATTCTGTGAAGAGAATAAACTGTCTTACCACCTCAGCAAACCTTAATCCCTTGCCACCACTTCATCAGACCTCTGGTGAAAGGGTTTCCAGGAAAGCAAAGAAGAAAGAACGCATGGAATTACCTGAGTCGTTGCTCAAGTTTAAGCTGGATATGTGCTCAAGACATGGAAAACTTGTTGAAGCTCTTCAACTTTATGATGAAGCTCGGGAAAATGGGGTTCCACTTTCACCATACCATTACAACGTGATGCTTTATTTGTGCTCCTCTGCTGGAAGTGGTTCACTTGGACAAGGTGGCAGTGAAAATGATGAGAACCTAAAAGAATTGGGTATGAGAAGGGGATTTGAAATATTTCAGCAGATGGCCATTGATAATATTGCCCCAAATGAAGCAACATTTACCAATGCTGCAAGGTTAGCAACTGCTAGGGAAGACCCTGAAATGGCTTTTGATTTGGTTAAAAAGATGAAGAATTTTGGTATTCCACCTCGCTTGAGGTCCTATGGACCTGCTTTGTTTGGGTTCTGCAAAAAGGGAAATGCCGATAAAGCTTATGAGGTAGATGAACACATGGTTGATTGTGGAGTTTCAGCTGAAGAGTCTGAGCTGTCAGCACTTTTAAAAGTTAGTATGGATGCAAAGAAGGCTGACAAGGTATATGAGTTGCTACACCGAATACGTGCTACTGTGAGGCAGGTTTCTGAATCATCTGCCCAAAATGTTGAGGATTGGTTCAAGTCTGATTTTGCAGCAAGTGTTGGCATAGAAAGTTGGGATGTTAACAAGATTAAGGAAGGAGTATTAAAGGGAGGAGGAGGTTGGCATGGACAAGGGTGGCTTGGCTCTGGTAACTGGAGGATTCGAAGGACTCAAATGGACAAGAAAGGTGTTTGTCAATCCTGTGGTGAGAAGCTTGTCTGTATTGATATTGATCCAAAGGAGACAGAAAACTTTGCCAGCTCATTGACCAAACTAGCTCGCGAAAAAGAAGCTAAGGTTGGTTTTACAAAATTCCAGGTGCGGAACCATCTTTCCTCATTGGATTTGACCATTGAAAATATTCAATATCTAGCTTCACTCTTCACATATGTGTGGAATTGATCACCATCGCGCATCTCACTGTCCAAAATTCAGAAGAATATTGTCTATTCTATTCTTGTGTTATACATAAGTCAAATGGGAATGGTCTCCCTCATCTGGCACCCAAACTGTTCAATAAAAAACTTTCAATTATCAACTCTAATTGGTGGGTTGATACAATCAATGCATTTACGAAATCAAAGAGTTTAATGTGAACAAATAGAAGATAATAGCATCAATAATTGCTGAAAAGAGATGAACAAAGTTGTTTGGCTTTTTATGTTCAAGCACGTTCCTCTGCTGACTGTTCAAGTGCTATATTAGATCAGATGTGTAAAATGATTTTAAGATGTTCTATTCCTCAGTTTTCGGCAAATGACTGGATTACTAGATTCGGATAATATTATTGTGCAAAAGATGTTCCCCCCAGTTTTCATGAAGTGAACAGTTTACTGATTGGGTTGTTGCTTTCATGCAAAAGATGGTAAGGAATGAGATCGATTTCTACTAAGATTTTTAGGGCTAGGTATCTGTGTATCACCGTTCACTCTGTTTCTGTGGGGATTCATCATAAGTACATAAAGAATAATTGCACATTTTCTCTGTGGTTAAGGCATTGTTTATCATTGGAGGATGTTCTTATGCTTTGGCAAACTATTTTGTTCTTGTGTCATGTCATGGCAACTAAATGAGGAGATAAATTGTTCTAGGCTTGGCTTCAAAAGCATGGACCTTTTGATGCTGTTGTGGATGGTGCAAATGCAGGTCTTGTCAATCAGCAACGTTTCAATTTTTTCCAGGTGGAGATTAGTCCTGCAGAACTCTCATTCTGATTTATTAACGTTCTTCGAAGCAATGTTCTGAAGTGTTGTTGTTTTGGTCTAGGTCAACTTTATCATGAATAAGTTACGTGAGATGAGCCCGTCAAAGAGATTCCCTTTACTTATATTGCATAAAAGGCGAGTGCATGGAAAACCTGATAAAGATCCTAGGAACCAAAAATTGTTGGAGACATGGGAGAAGTCTGGTGCACTGTATCCAACTCCCCTTGGCTCAGATGATGATTGGTAAGGTTTTACTAGTTCATGCAATTCTAGTGAGTGCGGCCTTAACTATTAAATTTCTTATTCTCTGGTCCATTTTCCACCTTGAAGCTATGCATTTTGCTTGGCAGAACTGTCAGCAGCATACTAGTTCATGTGAATCTTATGGGAGTAGTGCTTTCAGAGGTCATCGACTTTATGTTTGGAATGACCACCATTTGGGGAGTGATATGTCAGATAAATAATTTTCAAATTAGTGGACCCGATATTTGAAGTCAAGGGAATGTGGTTTAACTAATTTTATACAAAAAACTAAGGGGATAGAAGGTTGAAGACAATTTCTTTTAGGTAGTTCCACAAGCATTCAGTCTGGTTGGGGAAAGAGGAGGATGGGGGGACATAGAAACTGTCTTGGGGAAGAAGAGGGTAGGGGGGCATAGAAACTGCCTCGACAGCTTGAGAAATTCAAAACTATAGATACCATGATGAAGGTGATGATAAAACTATTGTAATGAAAACACTTGTCACGTATGTTATTCACCCATCCAGATCCTCCTCTGTTGTGTCCAGGTACTGGTTGTATGCTGCTGTCCATTGGAACTGTTTGCTTGTCACCAATGATGAGATGAGGGATCACCTCTTTCAGTTGCTAGGATCTAGCTTTTTCCCAAGATGGAAAGAAAAGCATCAGGTTGATGTTCATTACACATCTTTCTTTTTGGTTTGAGATTCTCTTGTTAACGCATCTACATGTTTCGAATCTGTCTCTTTGGATTTGGGAATTTATGCATCTTATGTTTAATGACATCAGCTTACATGATATGCTTGTACTCGAGCTTAAAGATGGATGGATTAATTGAATATTGGTTGACATAATGTTGATGTTAGTTCTGTACTAGTTTGCCACTCATTTGGATGTTGTGGGTTACTTTAATTCATAGACATGGATCCGATATTCATTAATCATAAATTTTATCCTCTCATAATTTTTTAGCTGTGGCTATTGATCAAATGTGACTTGATTGGGTTCTCAAAAGGCCAAAAAATGTCTAGGGAGAAAAATGATCAAAATTATTATACGAAATTAATCAAAAGGAATATTGAGTTTATATTCTAGGTTCCACTCTGTCTCATGAACTCTGTATCTTCCTCAACACAGAACAGAAGTAATTGAAGTTGCCTGGTTTTCTGCTGTACACCTAGTAAGCACTGGAAAAATGTAAAGTAAGATTTTAATTAAATCTGCTGTATCGGTATGGGAATAAAAGTATCTTTAGGCTGCAAAGTACCTCATAAACTGACATAGAGGTCTGTACAATTGGAGGGATCAGTCAGCATTTCTAACCCTCATGGAGAGACACTTGTTTATATCCCCCTTCACCAATTTCTCTTAACATATTGGCAACAGCAAATTAGAAGGAATCAAAAAGACATGGTAGTTCGTTGCTATAATGCTACTGAATGTCTTTACAGAGAATCCTAAAATGCTGTCACTTTTGACAATGTTTTACCATCCTTTGAATTTTAATTTCAACAGCTGGCTGAATGGTGTGCTTTTTTGTGTATATTTTAAATGGTGTAATATCTTAATTAGCCATCTCACGGCTACCAGCTTCCTTTGTTGTGAGAAATATATGATACTTATTTAGTATGTTCAAATTAGTAACTGTGTGAAGCTTGTCTTTGTATAGGTTCGGATATCAGTCTCAAAACGCGGTATTCAACTTCACATGCCTCCGCCTTATTCTATTGTCATTCAGGTTATATCTGCACATACTCTGTGTGTCCTGTTATAATCTTATACTTTTTCTCTTCTTTGGTTGAACACCTCTCTCTCTCTCTCTCTCTCTCTCTCTCTCTTTGTGACACTCATCAGGTGGGTCATGTATTTGCAGGAGTCGGAAAATGGTAGTTGGCATGTGCCAACAGTCACAGGTGACGACTTGGAGACCCCGAGGCAATGGTTGTGTGCTACCAGATCCAAAAATGTGTCGAACCCACTCTCAAACTTGTTCTGATATCCTAATCTGTATCATGCCGTTTTTGATTCTTCTGCACATGAAAATCCATGTCATTCCATGGACATTTATTTGATGGGTAAGATTAGAACATTAAGGAGACTTAACTTGTGTGGAATAGGAGCAGAGATCATAAAAAAAGAAAAGAAGAAGAGGGGAATTTAAAAAGCCTCAATGCGCAAATTGAACATCATAACCAGCCTTGTTCCTGCATTCTTATGTACTGAACTTTCTTCTTTGGCCAGACATGTTCTTTTAGCTAATTCGATTCCATTTGTTCACAATTTGGAATCTGTTGGTGAGTATCTTTGTTTTTCATTCCAAATATTTTGCATCTCCCCAACTTTAAAAGACGCGTTTGCACACCCAATTTGGAATGAAGTCACTGCAAGGTAGTCCCAGTTTTCTGCTTTAGCTGGCTGGCGTTGGAAGATTCGGCCCTAGTTGTAGCTAGATATATAACTAATGGGATAAGTGCATTGGAAGTCCTAAAATTTGTCATGAAAATATAATTAAGTTCTAAAACTTTCAAAAAGTGCAATCTAAGTCATTCCATTGATTGCATATTTTGAAAGTTTTATGATTAGATTGCACTTACGAAATAAGTTTTAGGATTTTATTGAACCTTTTGAAAGTTTTCGGACTTGATTGAATTTTTGTGACAAGTTTTAAAACTTAATAACACTTTTTTAAAAGTTTTAGGAGTTAATTGTATTTTCATGATAATTTTTAGGACTTTTAATGCACTTATCTCATAACTAATTAAAAAGCTTCCGCAAAACTCGAGATATCTTTCTGTCGCCCAATGATCGTGCCATGTCCGTTGGCCATTTCTATGCACGCTTGATATTTCCATATATTTCGTTACATGGTTAGGAGTCATTGTACGGGTCTATGTAAATGGCTTATGACACTTCTCGGCGAAACCTGAAGGTGGTGCCACAACACATTTGATATGCACCCGAATTTTACAAACTTGCATAATTACGTTTATTAAAAAAATTGAAAAAATAATGCAAATAGTCTATAAACTTTGGTCTTGATATACAAAGTTGTTCCTAAATATATATTTTTATTTAATGAGGTCTTTGAATTATTGGTAAATATTCGATATAGTCCTTCTTCCTTACACTTGTTGAGATAGCAAATCAAGCGTAATTTGATAATATGGCTTATTATAAATGAGACAACATGTGCATCTTTTTATCCATCTGCTTTAAAAAAGAATAAGAAAATAAAATATAGTGTTAACATGTTAATCATTATTTGATGACATAAATTATATTATAGCGATTTGAGATAAATATCTTATTTGGATAATGCACATTTAACTTTTTTCTTTTTGTTCACCTTTTCAACTTAACAGATTGAAGGTCACATCAGTATATTCAATTTAATTATTGAAAGTTACATCAATAGAATCTGGCTAACTTGAATTAATGAAAAGCAGATGTTAGATATTTTCATATAATTTAATGACTAAATTGAATATGTATTAATAATTCATCAATAATGTCATTCTCTCAAAAAGAGATAAATTAATCTATATTATTGGAACACAAGAAGATCACTTGATTCAACAACAATATGGGGAAATTGGGTCCACGTTAATCACATTCGTATTAAATAAAACTGCGCTGTATATCTTGAAACTGGCCAATTGTCCCATTGAAGTGAAAACACACATAAGATTTTATTGCCTTTTGAATCCATATAACATATAAGACTTCTGCCGAACATTATCATTTTTTATTCTTTTACTTCATTTATTTTTTTGGATTGGTATATCATGCTCAGTTCATGCAAGTTTTGTCTATTTTAAATAAATGTATTTGCCGCCTAAATAAAAAAATTAAATATGATTTTCCATCCAAAATGAAATTATTATTATTATTATTAAAATTTAATTCGTATTCATTTTTTTGGGATAAGTGTTACAGAGTCTTAAAATTTGTCACAAAAATGCAATTGAGTCTTAAAATTTACAAAAAGTGCAATTAAGTTCTAAAATTTATCAAAATGTTTCAATCGAGTGCTAACGTGACTTTTTTTTAATCGTTTCTCTTTCCTATGTGGCGAATAGTTAAAAAAAAAATTTATGTTAAGAAATTTGATAGCATCGGTTTTAGGATTTGATTGTAATATCTTGATAAATTTTAAAATTTAATTGCACTTTTGTAAGTTTTAGATTTTAATTGCATTTTCATGATAAATTTTAACACATCTGCAATACTTATTCATTTTTTTCTCGGTGTTCCTTTGACTCTTCGTGCCTTGGGTTGGTACGCAAGATTGGCGAGATGCACGAGCAGGTAATTACCTGCCCCCATGCAGGTCTCACCTCTGTTCCATGCACCTTCAGCAGTGACTTAGGCATTTCGTCGAACACCCGCTGAGCACGCGTCTTCTCCCGCCATGTCTTGACGCGGGACTGCTCTCCGAACCAACAGAGCAAGCGAACGCATCTTCGGGATCGGTGCGCATCACCTGCTCGACGATTTGCGGCATTGGATTCGCCCGTTCTAGAAATCGGCGTTCGGGATGGACGAGTTCTTCAAGAACCGAATGTTTACGACGCACGCGGTCGCCGCCGCCGCATCGGTCACTTTGGGAACGGCCCTCACTTATCCTCTCGATACCATCAAGACCCTTATCCAGGTTGGTCTGTTGATGCCCTCTTGTTTTCTTCTTTCCCCTCTGAATTGTAGGAATTTCGGATTTCCATTGCGTTTGACTCTCTGTGTGTGTGCAAAGCAGGTTGGTTCTGGCTCAACTAAGCAGTTGACTCCGGCGCAGGCTGTGGAAAGAGTTCGGGCTTTGTCCGGTGGTTTAGGAGGTACTTTGGAAATGCAGCCATTTTTGCAGTCCATTTACTTTATCTTTATTCGATTTTTTTTCTCCGGTTAGTTAGAAGATAGATAGGAATTTGTAGAGTACATCCTGTGCTCTTGTTCAAAGCTATAACATCCGTGATCCATTTAAGGGGTGTTGAACTGGTTAGCCATTTCCGGCCTAAAAGAAAAAAAGAACGGGAAAGAAGATTGAGGAAGTACCTCTGTTAAAGTCCATTCCTTCGATTCCCTGAGAACTTTGCTTATTCAAAATAAATCATGTACAAAATGCGGTAAAAAATTGAAGACTTCCCACACAAAATTCCTCTTGTGGAAAAACCTTTTTGTTTCTGGAGTATGCAACTTCTGCTTGCTCTTTGACGAGATTATATGTTTACTCAAGACCCTTCTTCATGATGAAAGTGGCGGTTGATGTTCTACTGGTGGAAAGGGGAGTCTGTCCCAATGTATGGCAGGTTGCTTGGGAATTGTTGCTCCTCCTTATTAGTTGATTGCATGTGCTAAGGAGATGAAGTGCTTTATCCATAGTATTTTTGGACAATAACAATTGAATATTCATAGACGTGATTCTTAGTTGTTGATTCTACTATTACTCTTGAATTGTAGGTCTTTACAGTGGCTTTGGATGGCTGACGTTGGGGAGAACATTTGGTCTAGGAGCTCGTTTTGGTGTTTACGAGATTCTAACAGCATTTTGTAAAGGTACTTCATTTTCCACTTTCTTGTCTTCCAGACGTCTGTGTCCGACTATGGCTATGCTTTGTCTGTCCTCTGTTTATCATTCTCTCTTTTTCCGGGCGGTATATTTTTATTTTCATACATGCCTGCTGTTGAGTACACCTTATTTTAAATGATGGCTTTAGCTTCTTCACTTTTTGAAAGCATATGGACATTTCTGACGTTGTTATATGTATTATCTTGAGTTAAAATGAAACACACTTTGATACCAATCACCATTATGCTTTTATGTATTAGTGAGTAATGTACTTTACAAGCTGATTTATATTCCCTTTTTTTGTTTGGCTGGCACCTGATCTGTATAGCTTGTATATTAACTAGTAATTAATTTTTTCACTGCAGATGGTCGGGAAGACAATTATGTGTATGTCTCTGAGGCCCTTATGGCTGGACTTGCTGCTGGTGCAGCAGAATCCCTTATGAGCTCTCCATTTGAACTTCTCAAACTACGTTCACAGGTGACCACTGCTTCTCGCATTTCATCCTCTGCATACATCAGAGCAGAGTCAGCTGCTTCACCTGCAATTGAAAGGTTACTAAAAGGATATAACCCAGATAAGCGAGTCTTGAGCGAGTATGTTGGCCTTTTGTCCACCTTAACCACCAAGCATCCCAATATGGCAGCCACCTTGCAAGAGTACCCATGGATGATGACTGGGTCTGGCAGGCCACCTTCTATATGTGATGTAAAGAGGCCATCAGACATTATTTCCTTGGAAGGTTGGTCGGCACTATGGAGAGGGCTCCGATCTGGAATTGCTCGAGATTCCTTTTATGCAGGCATATTCTTTTCTAGTTGGCAGTTCATGCACCGAGCTATGCTTGACTGGAAGGCAGTAGGGATGGATCCTGAACCAAGGTCTTGAAACTCAGTTCCACTTATCTTTCAAGGATTTATATGATTGGGAAATTTTCATTGCTTATATGTGAGTGAACTGTTAAAGATATCTCACTAAATTTTATTGCAATCCAGGTATCTTAAAGAGGATTTGGAATATGAAAGTAGTAGATAGCTTTGCTGTAACGTCATGCAAACTCAGCTGTTCCATGATATTTTGCACATATTTAGGCTCTAGAATGTTAGTGCATCTCCATAGCCCTTCCTGAGGGTTTTCCAATGTATGTGATTGATAGGGGTGTCTGGATAGAGGTATTGGAAAAGATTGTTTCATACTGCCTAAACTGTTTACATCTTTTTTTGGGTCTGTAGAAGTATATGGGATGGATTTGAGCATTGAGTGGTATTCAAGTCTTCTTTTGTTAATCGACATAACTTGCTTTCTGTTTACCCACTGCAAGCAACTGACATGGCAATTACTCCCTAGCATGCTATTCATAGAGCATGCATAAAGAATTTAGCTCCAGGATGTTTTAGACTGAACTGAATAGCATTTTACAAGCCTGATTTGGGGCTGCTGCCGAAATTAAAATATAATTCTGAGCCAATGCAGGAGACCCATTTATTTTTCCTTGAAAATTGTGTCTACAATAGGAAAATTTCTTTGCAGCTTAACTTGCTCTGCTGTCAGTATGTATTACTAATTTAACCATGCTACTAAATGCTGCTTCAAGGAGTGCTTTAAATTGGATCGATTGAATTCAAACTCAATATTATTCAAATTGCTCTGGTGTTGACCTGTTTTTTCATTTTCTTCTCATGTTGCGACAGTTCTGATGAAGAAATTGGTCCTCTGTCTCCTCTAGCTGTTAGTCTCTCTGCTGGATTTTCTGGAATGATTGCTGCTGCAAGTTCTCACTGTTTTGACACTGCCAACAGTCGATCTCAATGTATTGTGCTACCTAAGGTACATTACTCTTTGCTGAGAGACAATTTATTTTGGTGTTTGATCTGGCACTTCATATTCATGATATGAGTATGATAGACCACTGGTCATATTCTGAGAAAGTGTGTCTTATTCAGGCTTTGTGATTTTGTTTTTTACTTCGTGGGTTATTTTTCTTGGGATCTTATTATGTTAACTTATAACTCAGAAGGAGAAATTGGCAAAGATAGTGAGATCAAACTCATATGGAAGTAGCCTCACATAATTGTTTTGCTGAAGTTGTTATTTATGTAAATGTTTTTATGTGTTTTCAGGTAATTAACTTTGCTTACTCTAGATCTGGGTTGGAAATTCTTTATAGTAATCATCGCTCCCCATTTTCTGATGTTATAAGATCACCTTTAACTAACAAGATGGAAACTCATTTCTCCATGGTGCATCGAATTGCATAAGTTCGAGTATGAGGTCTATCCTCTTCTTTCATTTGAATTCAGGATCACATTGGCCATTTTATTTTTGTTTATATATATATATATATATTGGCACTTCAGAAGTTGCTACACTTGTTTTGGCCAGCATCAGAAGTTGCCACTTGCTTCCCCTGACGTGGAACAAATATTTCCTCCTTGCCATTTACAAGGGTTTCCCAAGTCTTGAAATTAATTTTCTTGCATTGCTCTTTCCAATCCCCCCCACAACCAGCTCACCCCAGTCCCCCACCTACGGTCCTTCCAAGCATTGCCACACCTCGTCCAGCCAATTAGGCAAACAGAAAAAACAACAGTATTGATTTGGATATCTGGGCATACAATTGATGACTTTACATTGCAGTAAGATGCAGATGCAGGTCCTGGACAATATCAGGCATGAGAGAAAGGCGTCTGAACCTATACTACAACTTATTGGATTGTCCCACTCTAAGTATATAAGGATAGGAAATACTCATTGTCATTGTTCTATCATTTAAATATTGACTAGTAGAATAAGCTCAGTTACTGTTCTTGCACAACTTACTCTCAGATATCGTGGCTGTGCCTATGTTGCTTTGTTGTCTCATTGGCTTATTAGTGGGAAAACTTGGTATATACCACTCTTTTTTGTTAGCCATATTGCCATTGAGTGGGTGCACCTTTCATAGAATGCCTTGCTGACTGATCCTGATGGTTTCTCGTTGCTTTTTTGTCAGTATATCACTATGGAAAGAAAGCTTCTCAAATGGAAAACACCAGGCAACAGATTTGAGAGAGCGACTGGCATCCACCCTTCCGACAGGAATCTTCTCTTTCGCGGAATTTGGATTCGAATGGCTCGAAGTGGCATTGCATCTTTCATGATTGTCGGTGGTTATTACTTTGCTGTAGATCATCTAATTACAAGCTGAATGGATAGGACTCACTCTTTGATAAACTGGATAGCTGTTATCATCTGACAATTATGCATTTGATTCCATTTGGTTTGACTCAAATGTAAAGAACATGAAATGGCTCATGTTCTACTCAGCGGCATCTTTCTCACTTGTGGCATGAGTGATGACTCTGGATGCAGGTGTAGAAGAGCCGAATTACATGTAGAGTGAATTCCTCCTTATGCCAATATGTGCAGATGCCCAGTTGGCTTTGCTTATCACAGGACTGGCATGCTTTCTCAGGCTCGATGTATATATCGTTTATCTGGGTTGGCATCAAACCATAGTCACACTCAATGCAATCGTCTCTCTACCACAGATATTGTGACGTCTTCTACACAGTTTTTGTCACATCTTTTAGTGTTGTAGGAGTTACATAAAGTTCCAATTAGCTAGGAAAGTTTTGACATTTGGGCTGTGAAATGTTACTGTCATATCTAATCTAGCATCAACTCAATAATGAAGCAGTTGTAGCTTCACAAATTGTTCTCAAGCTGAAGATTGAATTAGCTTGGTACATGGTCCTCAATGTGTTTCTTTGTCATAAACAATACTGCTTCATCTTGTATATTAACACAGATAGACCTCTCAGCACTGCACTCCGCGGTAATTGATGGTAGCAAACTGATGCAAGCCTAGGGGAGGCTTTCTCAAACAATAGGATTGGGAGAGTGACTCGCGCACAAGAAACGGGACAAACAGTAATTTCAGCACTGCGCAAGCTCAGGAGAACGGTCGTATCTTTGTCGATACAGATCGGATCAACCTGATTCCAAAGCCAAATGAATAAAAACTTCTGGATCTACAATTTCTGTGTTTTGGGTTTTCTGAAATAAGCACTATAGGATAGTCGAAATTGGGTTGGAAGTAACGAACGGAACATGAAAAGATAGGAACTTCGTTGGTTGCTCTTCTAGGCCTCCAAGGAAGTTGAGGGGGGCACCGATTCTTCTAGATCGATGACTGCAACTCTTCAAGGATGCAGATTTCGAAAGCTCCGACTCTTCAAGGACGGAGTGAAAGCTCTTCTAGGTTTTCAAGGAGATGAACTCTACAAGGTTCATGATACTTGCTTCAAGCAAAGCTTTTCATTTATCAAAAGTTGTCTGTCTTCTACAAGGGATTGGATGGCTTATATCATCAAAGAAATAAAAACAAAGCATAGAAACTTGAAAGCATTAAAGAGCCTAGAAACTAGAAAAATAATAAAGAGCTTAGGAACTAGAAACTAGTAAAAGAGCATGGAAACTATAAACTAGTAAAAGAGCATGGAAACTATAAGCTAGTAAATGCGTCACGCGAGCTCCCAAAGTGTCTTTCAAGCTTTTGAGTTCTCCCAAAGTGTCTTTCAAGCTTTTGGAATGGACTCAAGATACTGTTACGGCTTCTCGGTTTCGTCGAGCTTGAATGCGGGCTGATCTTCTTGGTCGAGAGAGTTGGTCTTCAATGCGGGCTGCATCACAAACAGATGCTGCTAGCGAGTGAAGCTTGACACTCTTTATTGGGGATATGTCTATTGCTCCGGCCCCTAGAAATTTGAAGAAAATTGTGGATAGTAATTTTTGAGATCATACTTGGATACGCTCAATTTGCAACGAGATCTTTGTCTTTGTCACAAACATAAAGATTTCTTAGGAAACATTCGAATTCAATATGCGTTTGTGGGCCTTTCTAGGTAGGACTTGTTATCTGGAGCTTTAACTCTTTCTTGGACTACCAAATAGATTTAAACAGCACTCAATGGAATGAGATCAACTCCCTAATAGAAAAACCAAGGACAAACTGGACCTGTAAAGAAATTGGCATGCATGTGCACAGAGAGAGAGAGAGAGAGAGAGAGAGAGGGAGTGAGTTTATATACCAGACTACAGTACAACATCGCGAATACAAGTAAACCGCCTTAAACTGAAGGCACTATTCCAATCCATAGAACTAGGAAGTGAATCCTGCTGAAAACTTAAACGAAACAACAATTCATATGAGCCAGAGCGTCTTGAAATTTCGTCGGTTTACTCCGCTTGAATATTTGCAAAGATCTCTTCCTTCTCCAAAAATTTCATCTGGGGGTCATGGGGTTGCTTCCCAGATGAACCTGATGCAACCATAGGATGACAATTTGTTAGAATTTGAACCATAAAAAGGCAATAAGAAAATTTTATACCAAAAGTAACCCTGAATGTCAAAAGAATTCCAACATCTTTTATCCTTCCTCACCAAAAATGGGGAAAAAAAAAGCTTGAAGATGCACTAAAATCTTTGTATTTTTATTTTGTGCAACTCCCATCGTACACGGTAATATATAATAGAAACTTTCAATTTGTATTGACTAAAAAGTTCACTTGCCATATGTTTTCATTAGAACATGCAGTCAGTTTTAAAGCTTGATTAACTAAACAGTATGCTGGACAAGTTCCACAGTGCAAGTATATAGAACATATCTCTGCTGATTTATATATATATAAATGAATGTATGTATGGATGACAAGAACCTATATATAACAAATCTCTACTGATTTACATGTATGTTTGTATGTATGCATGACAAGAACCTATAAATGAGCCTGCTCATCTTGAGCGCAAGTTTTTTGAAGCCGATTAGTTTGTACAGTCTGACCTTTCCCCCAATATATTGCTTACTTTCACCAAAAAAACAAAAAGAACCTATAAATGACACATCTCTGCTGATTTACAAACAGACACAGACACAGACACACAGAAGACAGACAGAGAGACACACACACATGTATGTATGCATGGATGACAAGAACCTAATTTACACACTAATCAGCAGAAATATGTTCCCCCAAAAAATATAGTGGCTGTCAAAATAAGGTTTACACATCACTTTTATATTGGATCAGGCATTACCTGGGTCGCATATGAAGAACTTTGAGCAAGAAACATAACAAATTCTTGCTTCTTTCTCTCAAAATTCATTTTAGCGTGATCCAACATTTGTCGCTCTCGTTGTAAATCTTCCAGCAGTTTTTCCCTTCTCCACCTCAAGTCCTTCATCTGGTTTTCTACTTCATGGTAATTTGCAGGACGACTGGATGCACCTGATGGTACTGGAAATCTCACATCCACATCCTCCCTTAAAATTGATAGCAGGGACAAATGCAGCAGAAGAAGATTAAGATTACTTTTAGCCAGAGAAAAAAACACACTCTACAACCTGACCAAAAGGAAATATTACAAGAAAGTAGATACTTTCCCCGGCACACAAAAATGACAGACCTTTTTTTTTTTTTTTTTTAAATCTAACTATTTATGCATGCAAGTATTAACTGGAAGCCGCAAGCATACTCAACTTAATCCTTCTGAGAATCACGTTCAACACATGAGCAAGAAGATAAAAATTTGTATTGGAGAGGACATAAATGATTAGAGATGAGCTGACATAACCAAAAATAGCCATAAAGATCAGGAAGGACTGTAAATGGCCACTTCATGCAGCATTTTTTTTTTTTTTTTTTTTATAAATAGACCTTCTCAATGTGCAGGAAACGCTTACAAAAATAAATCAGAATGCACATTGTCATAGATGATGGGCAAAGTTGTCTTACCGCTTGCCTAGGAAATACATGCCAGGACCTCTAATTATCCCACCATCCAAAGAGATGGCTCCACCACTAATTAAAGGAAGAGCACGTAGCATGTCCGCCCTCGTGCTATATACTTGAGTCCGAGAGAAAAGATGATAAAAAAGAGTTTCCCTGAGACCATGACCGCTTGGTGTTAAACAAAACAAATGAGTGGCATCAATGTTGACCATATTGACTGCGAAGCCAAGGAAACCGGGTGGACATTCCCCACTTGGTAATCTGGGCTTAAAGAGATCGAGTCTTCTCTGGCCATCATCATATACAAAATCACCAACATATGGTCTGACAAAATTAAATGAAGGAAATTAGTATCTGTAAGGTTAAACTGCGCACCATCCATCAAGAGAGATAAGAATTACACCTTAGATCTTCTAAGCAAATAACGAGAAATCTTCCATTTAAATCCCTTCCGATGGAAGAACTAAGCCCATGAAGACCAGCACTCATATCAATACTGCTGTCTGTATCATATGTTTCTAGAGCCTTCATGCCTTCTCGAGTCTTGCAAACAATGGAAAGCATGGCGTCCGCTCCTAAATACTCAGAGAGAAGCCTAAACCCCAGTCAAGCAGAGTGATGGATTGAGATTAGAGCAAAATCATGAACTGAAACAACACAAATCAATCTAGGAAATGCACCAGCAAGTGCAAGATATTAGAAATCGTAAGTTTGAACTACCCTACCCACAGCCATTTCTCATGAGCATTCATGAGACAAGGCTCACTGCTTCTCTTTCAACAATCTAAAATATTAATCTCGAGACATCAACAAGTGCAGTGACTTCTAACCAAAAAAAAAAAAAGAAAAGAAAAAAAAAAAAAAAAAAAAAAAAAACAGATGATTCAATTACTTCCAACAAAAAGAATTTCAGTTCAAACTTCTAACTATTGATGACGAACTGAACAAACCTGCTAAGGTTTTCATCATCAACTTTGCCCAGAGTAGCAACTATGCCGATGACATCCTTGGATAAAGCAAGAATGGGAGCCTGAGTGCCACGGCTATTCTTAAGTTGGCACCATATTCCAGCAGCAGATTTATCACGCTTCAATATTTGCTCAGTTGTTTCCTCCTCGCCTCCACTGGAAAGGCTATTATCTTCAGCACTAGGTGGGGCAGAAGAATGATACTTCCCAAGAATGACTGAGTAATGACAAGTCAGCAAGAAACATGTTAGAAGATGCCATAATAATCAAAGAAGTGGCCACTGCTCTCTGCTTTTCCTTTGAGAAAATATGTGAACTCAATCCACTTGAATGTGCATGGTATGCTAACCCAGTACAAATATATGAGGCTGTCTTGAAGGCCTTACTTTCTGATTTACTTTCACTAATATTCTGTATCATAACTAACCATATTGCAAGGTAAGAAGCCCAGATATTGACTCCCATTTACAGAGCCATCAGATTTCAGATAACATACCTCGTTTATCAAGAATAGAGTCATCTAATGTGTTTTTCTGAGTCTTCAGAGATTTTATGTTATCCTCATGCTGTTTGATTTTTAGACCGAGAGATTGTAGATCATCTTGAAGTCTCTACACAAACACAGGCAAATATCAGTTGGATTGACCTGTTTGTCCAAAATAAGTTCTTAACCCTGTATTGACTATGCAGTAAGCCAATAGAGACTGAACAGGGAAAAATCATCGTGCCCAATAGCCTAGATGTAGATGAATGTTTGACCAGAATGACTCTCCAAGAAACACCCGAGCCATTTCAAATACAAACCTTAGAACTGTTCATTAATGTATCTGCCTGTATAACACCTCCACTTGGCACTCCGCTGTTTGCATTAGGAGATCCTTCATTCTGATCAACAACCACCAATGCCAATGAGTCTTGGCCAGGCAATGCTGTTGTGATGACAGAAGGCTGCAAATGGGTGGACATCAGCAACTAGATATGTGCATCTTTGCCGCAAAAAAAGAAAGATGAAGAATGCAGGTCATGCGATATGGAGTAAACTTAAGCTGTAAGTATAAAAATAAGTATATAACCATCACTCGCACACAAAGAAATTCTGGGAGACAGTGCATGATTTGAGTGAAACGTTTGAATTTTTCTCACTTCAGACTGTCAATGGTACCAATGAGCAACAAAACATGTGCTTGAATAAATATCTTCTCATGTAACCGGAGAAACCGAAGAACAGAACTTTTGATACTTGAACTCATCGCAGTATTTGCCCATTTCTTTCCAGTAAGTTCAGCAGATTATCATGATTGCAACAATGAACTTCCTTTGTTGCATCAGAATCAAAAGTTCAATAAAATATGTGGAACTTATAGCAATTCGCATATTTAGCTTGTGCTCAAAGAATGATATGTGGGTTTTTTCATCATGATAAATAGTAAAATAATCCAGGTGAGAAAATTGAATGGCAATGTTCCAACTTTAAAATGATCTTCCTAATCAATGAACGTAACCAGCTAAGGTAGGTCATCTGCTTTATACCCATACCTGAACCAGTCAGTCCAAAACCCATACAACGAGTGCTCAGTTCTTTCCAATGAAAAACGCATTAAATTCCCGCCAAGCTCCTTTTTGTCCAGATTAAATACACTCTAGCAACTGCACGTCTCCCCAATATTCGCCCAGAACACTATACAAACTTGAAAAGTTTGAAATTTTGCAAACATAATTACAAGTTAACCTCTACAACTGTTACCAGAATTCTTCCAAGCAACCAACCACATTGTCAAATCCGAACACATACTCTCCAATAACGATCCGAATTCCCGACAGATAACATCGAACTCGAACGCATACGAAATCATCCACCGGCCAACTCCACCCCTCCAATATCGTACACCACTTGCACATTCAAAAACTCTTTCTGGGCAATTACGAAACCCCCCAAACATACCCTCCGAATGTCGAAACGAGGACATGCAAGCACGAATTAGACAAAAAGAACCGGTTTTTCCCGCGGGAAAAAAACGAAACTTGTCGAGGAATCGACAGCCCAGTTCAATTTCCGTCACTGGGTACATCATTTTTTCCACGGCGAGATCAAAACACAAGGCGAGAACAAGAAAGCGAAAGATTCGCGCCCCCGGGGGAGTGGAGAGCGTCGCTCACCTGGGTGTGGTCGTTCGCCTGAGACGTCGACATCGCGAGATGATTCAGTTGAAATGGAGCGCTCTCTCTCTCTCTCTCTCTCTCTCTCGTTCAGGCACGACAACTTATGAATAGAGACTCTCGAAGACCGTGCTGACAAGTAGGTTTTTAAAATTCCGGCGACCTCGTCAAAACTTTTTTTTTTCTTTTTTTGGGTGGTATTTTAATTATCAAAATAGAGAGTTTAATTTCGATAGTTTGCATTTACCATCAGAATCAAGTATGATATGAAGTCTTAGATTTTTCTCTATATAAGCTAGAGAGTTTAATTTTGGTTGTCTACATTGGAAGTTAATATGTCTAGCTTATATAGAGAAAAAATATATAAACTTCATATCATATCTTATTTTGATTATAAATGAAGATGATGGAAATTTAACTCTTATTTTCACATCCTATGAACTGCATATTGGTTTAAATGAAAAATATGCTCCTATGTGCGATCCATGAAAATGTGTTATTTGATGTGATTGCTGAAGCTATTTTCTCTTGTCATATTCAATGAAAACTCTCAGGTCCAACAACTTAAGAAAATTATATATTGATTGTGAAAACAAATGATATAGGAAAGGCTTTCAATTGGAGAAAAACAAATAGGAAAGAAAATGTTCCTTTTTCTTTAAACTTTGTTCATAACATTAACAAATGAAGAGGTGGAACCAAATTATGAAGTCAAAGTCTACATATTAACACAATTGATCTACTTTTGAATGACTCTATCATGATAAATTTAATCGACAATGGATATTTTTCTCCTTTAAATTTAACACAAAATGGCAAACAAAGACCATTTCAATGAAGACATATTAGCACCTTAGGACATAGAGGTCCTTCACTTGTATCACACTCATTAAACACTTGTACTTTCAAATTTTGCTTCCATGTCTTCTAATACAACGGCTCAATAATATCATTTGTTTCTACATCTTTGAAGTGCATCTAAATGCTAAGAATTATTCATTATTATCGTGATCCATATCTAATAAGGAGAAAAAAAGAAAGAAACATGAGATACTAATTGTCCGGTGAGGTAGTAGCAAAATTATTCAAAGCCTCACAATATAACTTTTTCAAACTGATAAAAACTAAAAAAAAAAAGAGACAATAATGCAAGCCTAGGAATGGAATGAGAGGAGAGGGATTCTCACTGAATTAATCCATGATAATTCTTGGAAATGCACAAATTGAAAGGATTGCTGATTGTTTCTTCGATTCATTGCTAAAAAACCTGAAAATACACAAACAAAAATAGTAAAAACCTATCATAATTCGCTGCTAAGGAAATAAAAAATGCCCAATCGGAGACATCTATCGGCATGATAGATTTAATCAACAATGGACATTCTTCTCCTCTAAATTTAACACAAAAAGAATGGAAGATAGTTACTATCATCATCACTATTCTTAATTGTTTCAATAATGACAAACTAGCACCTTATTACACATGTCTAATAGCTAGAGGGAAAAAAATGCGACACAACTCTTACAACAATGACAACAAATAATTCTTTACATAATATTGAATCATAAACCTCTCCGTGTCCTTCACTTGTACTCCACTCAATAAACACTTGCACTACTAAATTTGCCTCCGTGTTTTCTAATGGTTTGATAGCTCATTAATATCATGTTTCTACATCTTTGACAATGTATCTAGATGCTAAGTAATTATTCACTAATATCGTGATTCATATCTAATAAGAAAAAATAAATGAAAAAAAAACATGAGATACTAATGGTGCGTTTGTTTGCGTTTCTGTTTAAAAATTGTTAGGGGAACGAAATAAAAAAAAATGTTTCTGTTCCAGGGAACAATTTTTGAACAAAAAAACGCATTTGGTAAACTTGTTCCGGGAATAAAAAATAAACGAAACACGTTTGGTAAATTTGTATAATTTTTTTTTATTTCTTTTATTTTTTCTATTTTTTTCTTATTTTTTTTCCTTTTTTCTTTTTTTGGCCGGTCGCTGGCCTTGGCCATGGCCGGCGGCCTCGCCCAGCCACGGCGAGGGTCGGCCTTGCCTTGATCCGACGAGGCCGAGCTCGCCTAGCGGCGGGCGAGGCGCGGCCTCACCGGGCCACCGCCAGGCGACGCCGACTCGCCTAGATCCGGCGAGGCCGAGGCTCGTCGGCCGCTGGGCGAGCTCGGCCTCGCCGGATCTGGGTGAGATCGAGCTCGCCCAGGCCGGTGTGAGGTCGGCCTCGCCTTGGCTGGGCGAGCTCGAGCTCGCCCAGATCCGGTGAGGCCGACCTCGCCCCGTGGCCGGCGAGCCTCGGCCTCATTGGATCTAGGCGAGCTCGAGCTCGCCCAGCCAAGGCGAGGCCGACCCTCGCCCAGCTATGGCGAGCCTCGGCCTCGCCGGGGGCTGGCGAGCCTCGCTATGGTTGGGCGAGGCCGCCAGCCCTCGTCGGCCGGTCGCCGGCCATGGCCGAGGCCGGCAACAGGCCAAAAGAAAAAAGAAGAAGAAAATAAGAGAAAAAAGAAAAAAAAAGTTTCTCAAATGTGTTTCGGAAATAAGAAACACAAAATTGGTGTTTCTTTTTTGTTCTTGGGAACAAAAGAACAAAAAAACAGAAAAAGTGTTTAAAAACAAAAAAAGAAACACAAACAAACGTTGCCTAATTGACAAATGAGATAATAACAAAATCCTCCGAAACCCCACAATATAACTTTATCAAATTAACAAGAGCTATAGAAAAAAAGAAAATAATGCAAACCTGGGATTGAAATGAGAGGACACATATTCTCACTAGACTAATCCATGATTATTGTTTGGAAATGCACAAACTAAAAATATTGCTGATTATTTCTCAGATGCACTGCTAAAGAACTTGAAATTACACTAATGGAAATGGTAAAAACCTATCACGATTCATTGCTAAAAAAAATAAAAAATATATAGTTGGAGACATCTATAGGCATGATAAATTTAATTTACAAGTGGACACTCTTCTCCTCTAAGTTTAACACAAAAAGAGTGAAAGACAGTGACCATCACTGCTTCAATAATGACAAACTATCACCTAATTACACATGTCTAATAGCAAGAGAAACTTACAACACAACTCTCACAACAATGGTAACAAATGATTCTTTACATAATATTGAATCACACACCTTTCCTTGTTCTCTGCTTACCCTCCACTCATTAAACACTTGTATAGCCAAATTTTGCTTCCATGTTTTCCATTGATATGATGGCTCAACAATTGATATTGTTTCTACATCTTTGACGGTGTGTCCAAATGTTGAGTAATTATTAACTATAATCGTGATCTATATCTAATAAGGAACAAAAATTAAAAAACATGAGGTTCTAATTGTCGAGTATGATAATAGCAAAATCCTCCAAAACCCACATTATAAAATTTTCAAATCAACAAAAGTTCAATAAAAAGATAATAACACAAGCCTAGAATTAAAACGAGGGGACACGGATTTTTAGTAAACCAATACATGATTATTACTGGAAATGCATAAACCGAAAGCATCATTGATTGTTTCTTAGATTCACTGCTAAAGAACCTAAAAATAAAACAAACAAAAATCATAGAAACCTATCATGATTCACTACTAAAGAAATAAAAAATGCATAATCGAAGACACCTACTAGCATCAAAATCTAAGGATTAAATTTGTTGTATCATTGTAAAGCCACATAACTGATACGATAAGGAATGTGAATGGGTTATAGCAACATCGATAAGATAAATTGGTCAAAGAATTCCAGATCTAATAAGAGAGCGAAAGTATAATCATTCACCTTCATGATTTTGAAAAATATAGTGCATCAACTCTCTCACCGTTCTAGATTTGATGTGAGCTAGAGAGTTAGAAAGGAGAAAGAGTTTCGTCTTTCTTGTTGCGGAGGAGGAGAGGTAGAAGATAGGGTTTTTCTAGAAAGTAGATTTTATACCACAAACCTAAGAAATTCTATCTTGACTTTAATCTTGACTAGAGGTGGCGAAGAGGTGGGATGGGTTGGGTTTGGGGTGAGTCATAAATGAATTCAACTCAAATTCACCCATTTAATTCGTATAAGCCTATTTATTTTCTAAGTAATTTAGATGGCCCATACCCAATCCGATCCAATCCCAATCCAAACTAAACCCACCCACATAACTCACATTTTTTAATTATACCAACTAAGTATTAAGTAAATTAAAGTAGTTTGTGGGAATGCAATTTTCTTTGCTAGACAAACCATCGACTTGCCTAGAACATTGGGTATGCGACTGCATCCCTCCCAATGAACCCTCACTTCTCTCACCGTCTTTTGTAGCCCTCTTGGCTCTTGCTTGAACTTCAGCCAGTCCTTTCCCCATAGCTCCTTCATATCATCATGCCCCACCAATTGCTGATGTGGTTGTGTTCCACTGGTTTTGGATCTCGTAATGAAATATCTTTCATCAAGTATTATGTTTTGGTTTTTATTAAAGGGGACTTAGGTTCTGTGCTAGTATTTGACGGAGAGGATCAAATACTAATGGATATATATATCATATAGTCTTGAATCTAATGGCGTCGTTCAATACAAGCTTGGAATCAATCAATGATAACCAAGGTCGAAATCTAATCAACAGCTTGATTCGAGTACACTACAACATGCTAATGAAAGCTCATTAAAATCAAAGTGGTTTGTACAACATCAAAGCTAATTCAACAAAACTAGGCTTTAAACACAATATTGGGAAGGCATTGCTCTAAATTGGGTTTGAGGACACAATGTTGGAACCTACTCAACGATGTTGGACAATGGAAACAATACTTAATAGGTAGTGCTCCTAGATGGATACGAGAATACAATGTTAGAATCTAATTGATGACGCTGGATGGTGGAAACAACACATGGTGGATACTACTCCTAAATGGATATCGGGACGTAATGTCGGAATTTAATCGATAACGCTGGACGGTAGGCCATCATTAGAATTTAATCAATAACACCACCTAGAATATGGACACTCGCCGGGATTGAATTTACAATGGGAATCTAAAGCTACAACAAAACTAAGCTAGGTTAAGATTATTAAAAGGGTAAGATAAAAGGATTTTTGTGTGTTGTTTGGGAGGTTCTTTGTTGGATTGTTTGCGGTATTTATAGGCCAGTCTAGTGACAGTTGGTCATTAGTTGATCATTAGTTGATCATTCCTTAAAAGTTACTCCATGTTCTTTGCTTAATCGCTTTATTCATTTTTTGTTGTCTTCTAACTAGTTCGATGACGTTCACATGATATTAATCTTTCCTTTGATTTTGCGTGCCCTTTTAAGCACCAATCGTTCTCGCCTAAATCTTGATGTCAATTTTATCTGAATTTTACGTCTTCAACAGTATCTCTTGGCCTCAACATGTGGCAATCAACTACTTTATCATTGAATCACGTACCTCTACTTATAGCCCCATTGAAATCTAGCCCAAGGGCTCTTGAAAACCTTGGCCATTTTTTGTTTCTGTGATTGACATGGGCCGGGTTGATGTTAATCACAGCCCACTCATGATAGCAAGGGTGATTTTGAATGCCTATATCCCTCGTGACTAGCACGTGACAATAAGGGTAATTTTGGGTGTCAATAGATTGGTTCTTCTTGTTTGAACCATGTAGCATGGGCATTTGATGCAAACCATGTGGCTTAGCGGATAATCGTGATTGAGAGTTGCGTTGGGCAATTGATCTATCCATTGCTCAAGGGAGATGGTGGCCAAAAATGACAGTTAGATTTGGGCATACGAGAGACAAAGATCCACAAGCACTATATAAGATTGGAACTGTTGGTTTTGCTTGCGAGACTAATGACAGCAAGACTGTCAGCAAAATTGAGTTCTTTGGCAATTGGATTCTTAAACTATTTTAAGTGCAAGTCAGGCCCCCTCTAACTTGGTTTTCTGAACTCGAGTCCTTTTTCGAATTATTACATTTAATTAATGTGCTTTTTTTGTGTGCCTAGTAGAAGAAAATACTTTTAGAATTCTCAAATTTTTAGTCTGATCGAGGGCAAATATATTCTCCTGATGATGTTCCTAGTATTCTAAATTGAATTCTAGACTTCTGATGGCCCTTATCTTCTTTATTAGACTAAATTTTAGGATTTTATAAGTATTTTTTTCTCACTTCTTTTACAATGTTAGAAATATAAAACAATCACATAAATCATAACTAAGTGCGATAATTAAAGAGAAAATGATATACATAGTTTATGAATTTTGTCTAAATATGTAATGTGTCCTTGACTTAATATGCAACGTGAATCTTGAAATTTTAATTTATTTAATGTAATCATTAAATTTTTTGAACATATTCAATTTAGTCCATAAATAAGATAATCTAATGACTAAATTGAATTTGAAGATATAAAAAATTTATTAGGAATTAGAATTATACTAAACAAATTAAAAGCTCAGGAAAAACACGCTGTACATTGAGTAAAAGCTCAATGATCATGTTAATCAAATTAAAAGTTTAAGGATCAAATTTTATATTAGGACAAGTTTAGGGATAATTTATGCATTTAAAAGATGACTTGATTTCAAAATCAGGTTAAATTTACATATTCTGCCCCCAAAAACTCCCCAAACGAGCACTGTCAGGCAGTCATTCTGCTTGAGCCTCGGGGAGAGAGAGAGAGAGAGAGAGAGAGAGAGAGAGAGCTCTGAAGCTTCAATGGCGGCAAACTCGGGCTTCCAGCTGTTCTCTTCATCCGGCGATTTGGCCAATCTGGGGTTGGGGTTCGCCGGCGATTCTCCACCGGAGGCTCCTCATCCGCCCCCTCCTTGCGTCGAAGTGCTTCCCTCGGAGGTTCGATTCGTTTCCCAATCAAAATCAATCGATGGCGTTTCTCAAAAATCGAACCTTTTTAGGGTTTCCCTTCATAACTGATGTTGGCTAGTGCCGCTTAGGTTTCGGAGAATGTCAAGTTCACCGCGGAGCCTGTCCATCTGGGAGAACTCACCTTGCTCAAGGTAAGTCTGCCTATGGTCTTCTTTGGTCGCTCGGAGAATGAGAAGGGTTGTTTTCAGTTGAAGTGATTGAAGAGCATAAGAGTGAAAGTAGAACGACCTTTGTGTGAGTTTGGTAGTCGCGAGCGATCAATCTGAAGATTGTAGGTTTGCTTATTTCTGCTGGGGTTAAGCAAGACTGATACTGAATGTGAGCTATATCAAATGGAAAGATGGGCAAAGTAATTGAAGATGTTGTTGCTTGTTAAATTGGTGGTCTGATGACTGTGTTGTGGTGTGTGCTAGGGCCGGGTCAGCACCCAAGAGGTCTTTTCCTTGTCAAATTCGGACTTGGTGCCTGGGAAATATGAAGGTGCGTAAAACCCACTATTCTTCACTTTTGTCTTTGTGAATGTAACATCAACTTCTGTTGTTCATGCGCATTCTAAGTTCTTGTGCTCTGTTGACTGGAATATTGACTAGTGGCTTTGGTGTGTAGGAGGATTGAAGCTATGGGAAGGTTCGATGGATTTGGTTAAAGCCCTCCAGTCAGAAATAAAAGCTGGGAATTTATCATTTAGTGGAAAGAGAGTGTTAGAGGTGCGCTTATAATTTCAGGTGATTCACTGTGAAGCCATTGTGAAATGTGGATGGAGAAACTAGTAGTAAGAGTAATAATAGCTTGCTTCTTGCTGATACATGACCCATATTTGGAACTTTTAAAAGCCCAAGCCTGCATTTCTGTCTTGTTTTATGTGCACGATGACCCATGAAGGAAAGTCTTGTTTGTTCTTTTCATGAACAGTAGTGTGTGGAATGGTCAATCAGGAGGCCAACTAACTCTAATTCTTGGACTGGAGATTGTAAGTTGTGACTTTTAGGTGTTACTGGAGGATTGAAGGAAATGCTACTGCTGCTAATATATTTCATTGTTCTTGGAGTGTTGCATTTTAGAGTTTGGGTGTTATACGTGGGACATACATAATGCTGCTTTGTCATTGCACGATGGTGCCTTTTGTGCCTAGCAAGGGAAGAGATCATTGGAAGTGTTGCACAGAATTGCTTTTTCTTGCTACTATGGGGTATCCAGCTTTCAAACTTTTTTTCTTAGGAAACTGATATGGTTGCTGAATTCACAGAGTGTTGAAGGAAAAATTTCTGCATATTATAATGCTGTTTTCACGGTGAGGAAGTGTGCTGCGTTTATGGTCTAGAGATGTTAGGACCACATACCTCTAGCAGTCTTCATGATCCAAAATTTAATCTGTATTAATAGTATGGACAATTAGCGTTGAAGCTTCGGATTTATACTCAAGAATAAGTTCAATACTTTTGTCAATCTTTAAGTTGCGAACAGTTGTGATTTTAATGCATCATGTGGTCAGCATTCTTAAGTACCCATAATGTAGGTATGGTCTCTCTGTATAACACCCTGGTTATTTTTACCATTATTGACATTTCCATGACTTTTCCTAGTGGTTTGGACTCTGGAGTGACTATTTCTTACTTGTTCCTCTATGATATTTGTGAATATTAGAAGTTTGTATTCTCTAAGCGTTGATCAAATTTTTTCTTTGTCTTTGCGCTTTAAGTGTGAATAGAAATGATGGAGATGAGAAGTTGTTGCAGGGTATGTTGTTCAAAGGTTGTTTGCCTCCTTTAGACAATCAGTTCACTCTCTGACTTGCAATGCAAGATTGTTAGCAACTCAACTTCAAGTCTTCAACCACTTTTTTGTCTTTGAAGGATTAGCCTCCAAAGTAGGTCCAGTTGCTTGAAATGGAATGTCTTCCTAGGCTAAGATGATGATACTATGGCAAATGACCATTTTGGTGGCTACTGGCTAACCATGCATTAATATGATCTTAATCAAGTTCTCTGTTTTGCATGTTTATGTTTGTCATGACTTGATGAAGTTTTAGTATTTTCATGAAAAGGCTGCATGAAACTTAGGTTCGCAATGTTGAGTCATTTAATTTGCGTTTGGTTGCATCTATTTCTATAGGCAGCCATGTTTTGTGGTGGTTGCTTTTTGGTTGTCATGAGGTTTTATTAAGTTGAATACTGATTAATCTCTAAAATAGCTATTTGCCCTGTGATCTGATTGTTGTTAAGTTCCATTGTAGTAATATCTTCTTTTCCGTCATGCACCAATCCACCTTTTCTTCTGTATTGATTGTTACTGGTCTAAGTTGAGATAACAATTTTTTTTTCTCTTTTTCTGTTGCTCTTGCTGATGAAATTGCATTTTTTTTTTTTCAGCTTGGATGCGGTCATGGACTTCCAGCAATTTTTGCATTCCTTGAGGTAAAGTATCTATCTTGCATTTGACATAGGTGTGCCTAGTTGATGCCTGTTGTAGCTGAATTTCATATAATGACTCAAATTTGCTGTAGTAGGGTGCTCCTACTGTTCACCTACAAGACTTCAATGCAGAGGTGCTGCGATGTCTAACCATTCCAAACATGGATGTAAATTTGAAGAAATCCCAAGCTCCTGAATGTAGCCTAGCCGGTAGAGATATTCGTTTCTTTGGTGGTGACTGGAAAGACGTCCATCACATTCTTCCACACACAAAAGATAATGAAGAGGACTCAAATAAAGATAATGGCTTGGCCTCAGGGGGTTATGATGTTATATTAATGGCTGAGACAGTGTATTCAATCTCCTCTCTCCAAAATCTGTATGAACTTATAAAGAAGGTTAGTTTGGTTCAGTGCACAGCCTTCCTCTTGCAATGACACGGTTCTTATTTCTTCTTGTATTGACTTTTGTGAACAGTGCATGAGTCATCCTCATGGAGTTGCATACATGGCTGGTAAGAAGCATTACTTTGGAGTTGGAGGGGGAACACGGAGATTTCTGTCTCTGGTGGAGAAAGATGGTAAGTGTTGGAAAATTGAGCACCTTTAGTAAAGCCACCTTTATGGATTGAAAGGTTCTTTTTGTTTTTAGGTTTTGGAGATAATGTTTATCGTGTAGAAAGTAGTGTTGGTACTTATTGGCACAATCCCTTGAGTTGAACACCTTGACTAAAGCTGCCTTTATGGAGTGAAAGGTCCTGTTGCTTTTTTTTTTTTTTGGAGATAATGTTTTATTGTGAAAAACGTAGAAGTGGAATTTATAGTGAAGTTATGTGGACACTCCTCGAGCTTTGGTATCTTTTTCTCGTGAATTGTGCCTTTAGATGGATTCACATGATTTTTTTTTTTTTTAATTATTGAAGCATACTTGTTACTTCTTTATTATGGTGTATGCGAATAACTAAAGACACTCACCTGGAAATATCGTTTTCCAAGCAAAACCTTCAAAAGAATCATCCTTTTTATTCAAGATAGTCTCTGATAATGACAAAATCTGCTACTGTTGGTGTCTCATGCTTTGGGTATTCTCCTTTGGTGGTTGCTATTTTACAGGCATAATGGCAAGCAGCATAGTTGCCGAAGTGGCTGATGGTTCGTCCAACCTTCGGGAGATTTGGAGGCTTTCATTCAAGTAAACTTTGTTCCAAGTCAACTATAAAACATGAAAATCCACATCTACAGAAAGAGAAGGATAATGTGACTTATCCTACAATGTCTCATTCCATTAGGTAAATTTTAATCCTCGATGCCATATTTGTTTCTAGTTTCTTATCTCATCACTCATGGTGTGGAGTATGACATTACTTGAGGAACTTTTGGAAACATGGTTTACAATGCGATGATCAAAAGCTGAGGTCGGAATTCTCTCAATGCTTTTCTCAATGTTTAATATTGTACTTAATTGATTGAAGTTATGATGGTTTTCAGGGTATGGCACCAAAATTTACTCGAGTTATTCTTATCTTTATGATGAATTCTGTGTGGCCAAGGAAGTCCATCCGGTTAATCCAAATCGTCATATTTTAATGCTACAATGTAAACCGTCGGATCAGATTTAACTAAATGGAACAGGTGACTGGTTAAATCGGTCTACAATTAATTTGTCCACACTGTTCACTAGTTTCTTATCAACAAGATATGAGACTGTTTATTCGCAGGAAAATATCTTATCCAAAAATGTTTTTACCGTTTTCTATTGCTTACTATGGGAAAATAAACTAGCCACAGAAAATGGAGTCGATCAGAAAGTTTGAGTTTAAAAATTAGAAAATCAACTTCCCAGTTTAAGGAGTAGAAGCCATCTTTGGAGCTTTCGCAAAATGTGCTCGACTTCGTCCTAAGCGAACAAATCTTCGGAGATAATCTCTGCATCTTCCACACGAACCCTAATTGGAAAAGGTTTGCACAGAGGACAGCCTTCCTATCCACAGCGAAGCTCTTCTTGACGTCGAACTCTTCGTTCCTGTATCTTACATAGCTGTTATCTTCGCGAGCTCCGCCATCGAAGCGCACTTCCAAGTCAGGAGATTTTTAGGTCTTCCTCTTTCTGTAGTCCCTACCTAGCTTCGCCACATTTTGGAGAGCAACGCTGGCCTTGATAGCAAGAGCTGCCATGTCCGACGCCATGAGCCTCCGCTGGAGCTTGGGCTCGGGGACAACGAAGTAGATATGGTTGGGTGAGAGCTCGTCGACAGCCTGCAGAACGGGTATGCACTCCTCGTAGTGTAACATGCATATAAAGCACGAAGAGGACAAAAAAGAGGAAGGTGCCGAATATGGTTGAGTAATCACAGAAGGGTTTGGTTCAATTTTTGGTTCTGTCCACTGAACTAGTCGATTCTGCTGGGGATCAGACCTTAAACTGGTTCAAAACAAATCAAATCCTCAATTATATCAGACATATATCTTTTCTAGTTTTATGGTCTTCTCACTTCTCACAGCTGAGAAAGAAGATCTATCAGCAACATTTGTCATGGATGCACTACGGTCAACTCGCAGGCCAAAAATCAACACTTTTCTGCGGTCTTCTATATCTTCTCGATCTCTTTGCTGAGCATCGAACTGTAGCACGACTTGTGCTTACCGAAAAAGAGAAATATGACCGACAGTTGTTCGATTGTATATACATGTAATTTCTTTTTTTACACTTCTTACTATTATCACATCCAGGTTGGAACAGCTCGCAAAATCCAACCACTTTACCTTCTTCATTGCCCCTACACGCTTGCAAAAGAAAGCAGAATCCTATTAATTGATTGACGTCAATAACATGCATGCCTTGGAACCAACCGTCACGTGGCAAAAAAGCCTTGTGTTTTACAGGGATATGCAGAAATGGTCTAACATTGCTACAATTTTCATCCAAATTTGTTCGATATTCCCTAAACATGCTTCACTTCGTCATCTTGTAATGCTTATGTTCTGCCCCCTCCTTTATGTTAAGTTCTCATTGCTTAAATGAAATTTTCTTATATAAACCATTTCACCAATTAAATAAAAAAAATGAAATTGAAAGGTTGGCTCACGGTTCCAAAAACTAGAAATCTACTATGACAGATAGGTTTCAGAATGGACATATAGGTTTCAAAGTAAGTTCCTTCTTAAATCGATCTCGTTGCTCTGAAGACTTGAAACACGGAGATGGGGGCACTATGCCTATCTTCTCATCTCGCCTTTCCTCCAAAAGAGTTTGCCGAGAGTCACCGTTAGAAATGATGTAGCAAAAGCACATTTGAACACAAAACTCTCATTCTCTAACAATTTTCCCCTCTCTAGTGACTTTACATAAATCACAACTAGCTGAGCACCTCTTTGCGGATTTTGTGATCATTTCTAGGATTGAGAATGGAATGGCATGAGGGCATAAACTTAGAAAGGTGACCTTGCAGAAGCCATGGTTTTCTTACCGAATCCCAAACTGCAAGAAAATGAAGAAGAAAGTGAAACGAGGGATTACGTTATAGTCTCTGCCTTTTCTTTCTCTCTCTACTTACCGTGATCCTCTCAGATTTTTGCTATTTTTGAGTGGTTCTCTTGCTGCTTTATGGTAAAGATTACATTCTGTGAACATGTGATTATTAGCATAATGATTTTGTTGAAGAGTGCTTTCAGAATATTGATTAAACAACTAAATATTTATTTATTTTTATATAATTTTCAATGTACTAACTGTTCTTATGATATGCGCAATCAATACTCTAAAAATGGAATATCTCTTTTACACGTTGAATAAGTATCACGAAATCACTCACTCACAAGACATTTTTTGTAATTCAAAAGTCAATAAGTAATTGTTCACATCAATCTTAACCCATCTTTTTCTTGAGCGAATGTGTGCACCCTGGCAGATGTGCCATGTGTGTTAGGCACAAGGGGGTGCAATCGGATGCTTGAAGAGCCTCAGGCACTTTAAAAAAGAGTGTGACACATCATGTATCACATGTAAGAGTTTTCCTAATGTTGACTAAATTAATTGATATTGTAATTTACTGTTTTTACGGTTACCGTAAAATAGGGTTGGTCTAAAGAGAGATAAAATGTTTCTTAATTAGTCTAATATGGGCTGGCTAGTGTGGGCCAAGTTGAGCCTGGCCCGTAATGAGGGGGATTGGCTGGAAACTCTATAAATAGTGCTCAAGTCTTTCTTCTAACCTTAATTCTCACATGTATCCTCACCTAAGGGGCGTTTACCTAACGCTAAACGTGAGGGGGCCGCCTCATTGAGCTAGTGATACGGAGGGCAATAGAGGAGAATGACTTGATGCGTGGATCCCCTCGATATATGTGGGTAATCCTTTTCTGCTTCCGCTTTATGTTTGATGGATTCCAAAACAGGTGCGTTAATCTTTCTACTCAATTATGTATGTTCTTGTTATGGTTATGGAGATCTTGGGGTTGCGCAATTTGCGTCTAATATGTGGTATCAGAGCAACCATAACCTTAGAACTCGAATGCAATTGGTTTTGTCCTAATTTGTACAGATTTACCCTAATTTGTACGGATCTATCCTAATTTTTATGGATTAGCAATAATTGGTACTGATCTTGCCTTAATTTGTGATTTTCGAGACTTTTTGTTCAATAAAAATTAAATTAAATCACAAATTTGGATTGGGGGAGACGGGACGAGCAAGAGGGTTGGCGACGCGTCGCCGGGGGATGCCGCATGTGCCCCCACGCGCGGCCACGCGCCGCCTGGGCGTCGAATGAGCATCGCGCGTGAGCCCCACGCGCCGAGCACTCAGGCAGCGCGTGTAAGCGCGTGGGGGCTTATTTTGGCGCGTGGTTGGCGGCGTTGGACTCGTATGGTGATTTCCTATCTTGTGGTATATTTATTTTATATATTTGATGGTTTTATTGATGTGAAATTGCATATGAAATCCTAAATGCTTGTATTTTTAGTGTATTTTTGCGTATTTTTCTTGTATTTTCTGTGATTTTGGAAATACAGGTGATGGGTTACTAGTATGTTATCACATAATAAAAAAGGTGTGATTCATCAATAAAAATCAAACTTTATTATGAACTGAAGCTGGATTAATGATATACAATTCGTATGAGATTGTATTTGAGCTATGTATTGAGTTGATGAAAAACAATAAATATTATGAAACTTTTGTTACTCAAGTATACTTCTTTACACACTGGTAATCTTTGAATGATAGACGACTTAATGACTCGTGACCAAATTGATGTACTGATTAACACATCTGCTGAATGTGGGTAATGCATGTCAATTAAGTTACTACATATTGTACATGAACTTATTTGGTCACTTGTTAATGTCTATCAAGTTGAATATTTTTTATGATTAAGGAGTATGACAACATTTATGCGGAGCAATAGTATCTACTGTTAAATTTTAGATATTTGGTTATCTGGTTTGACTCAATTAATAGGTCACTGGTTGAAGTAATGATATTTGTTACCTAAAATTGATTAATAAATCAGTTGTTGGCATTGGAGTCATTTTTGCCTTATGAATTCATGAGTGATAATAGATTAGCTGTCAAGTTTGTCGATTTGGTGCACCATGTATTACTATTGATGTTAATTTGTGAGAGATATAATAGATCGGCATTCTTTTTATGTTGTTCTGGTAATATGTAATTGTGGTGCATAAGAGATGTTTTATTCTCTGTTATGAGAAGTTTCTTGTGTTACTGTGATCAATGATCTCATTGGAATTTGTCTTTCAGGTTCGCTATATATATGATTAATTTTTTATTAATAAATAAAGCAATATAATTAGTATGATATGTGATTTTGGTGATATGATGCCCCTATCACTAAAGTTAAAATCACATATATATGGTATATGTGAGGAGTAAAGCTTATATCCATAGTATGAGAGAATTTCAATGATTCAATTGAGTAGTGACCGCCAAAGTGGCACGCTTGATTGGGTTTGAGAAATTTCGGTCTCGTATGATGATTGAGATGTCTCTTGGTCTAATGCGTAATCATACTCCCAAATGAGGTAATTGTGTATTAGTACATGGAGGGATACATGATAGTGTGGTGGAGAAGTGACTGATTCTAGTGATTCATATGCCCAAAGGTGATGAATTCACGAAGAATTGGAACATATTCTCATAATCCTTATCATGTGGGAAGTGTACAATTGCATGTCATGTATTTTGTCCAAAGGTGATTATGTGATTTTGCATGTAACTCTCTAGATGTGTACTTGTACGTCAAGTTACACAATGCTCACATGATGCTAATTATATACTATTTGTTTTTCAGTCACCTTTTCTATAAATGGTAATTCCGTCATCACTGAGGTTTTTACTGCTTCAAATTTTAAGTTGACATATAATTTGTTGCTTGAGAAAAGAGCAATTGAATTTGCTTACTGTCCATGAAGCGTTCCATTCTGGAACACTTGAAAAGAGGTTTGCCTGCGGACTGCACTGTTATAAGATGATGGAAGCCTTAGTTGCTTGAAATTATGTCTTGTCTGATATTGAAATTAGGACACACCTGCAAAGATTGTGTTTAAGTCCTAATGACATATACATCTCGTATATGATAATATTGTTTCCAAAAGTTTTTTTTTTTTTATTTAAGGAAAATGACCGAGATAAATGTCTTAAAAGGTTGTCAGGTTTAACAGTGGCCGTTAGTATTTTGGCAAGTATGACAATGCGAAATAGCTTAAAGAGTCATTTGTCAAATACTTGGTAGATTCTGGGGTGGTAATTTAATTACTATACCTGAAAATTCTGACAAAAATATTTGGTCGAAAGGCATAAATGCACCATATTGAACATGGTGATAAGTATGATTAGTAAGACTAATTTATCTGGTCTTTTGTGGGCTGATATTATGAAAGTAATTTTTTCATATACAAAAGGGGTATTGATTTTAGGACCCTAAAGAAGGTACAAGAATTATGGAATCACATACTCTAAAATTTTTAAAAATTGACGTAATTGTAGATGATAAATGCTATCAGACTATTAAAGATAATAGTATGATGGATGTTACTATATTTTTGTCTTTACCTATACAGATAATTATGGAATCTCCTGTACCATATACTAAATTAATTGAGGTTCAAGGTACTATTCTTGATATAATTTATAATAAAATTTCTTAAACTTCTCAAGTGCAGAATGAAGTGGTTGTAGCTTTATTAAGGAGATTTGTTAAGGAAAGACGATCAGTTATACCGTCAGACTATATAGGGGCTGTTTGGTTCAACTTTGGGGAAATGGCTTTGCATTTCCCCAAGTATCTTCATAAGAATGGGCATTTGGTGAATGCTGAAGTGTTTGGGAACTTTTATTTTGATGTAGCATTTTGCGAAATAGCTTTGAGGTGAAAAGAAAAAGGAAAAAAAGAAAAGGAAAAAGGAGGAGGAGATGTTGATGCAGAGGAGGGGCGCGAGTGGGAGGCAATCGGAGCTAGTGGGGGAGGCGGCCGGTGGCTGTGGTGGGGGAGGCGGCTGGTGGCTGTGGTGGTGGGGAGGTGGCGGATCGCGCAACCCACGCACCGCCGTCCTGTGGGTCGCGCGGCCTCAGGGCAACTGGATCTGGCCGGCTGAGCACCACTCAGCCTGTCGCGTGGGTCGCGCGACGTCGCCTGAGGCTGCGACCCATGCGACGGCGGTGCGTGGCCACCGGATCTGGGCGGCTGAGCGGCGTGGGTCGCACGACGCCGCCTGAGGCCGCGACCTACACAACGGCGATGCGTGGCGACCGGATCTGGTCGGCGAGCACTGCTCAACTCGTTGCCTGGGTCGCACGACCCAGGCGACGCCTCTGAGGTCATGACCCACGCGGCGGTGGTGTGTGGCGATGGCCGTGCGTGGCCACGGCGACGTGTGGCGATGGCCATGCGTGGGCGACCAGCTCCGACCGGTTGAGCTCCGCCGGCTGAGCTTTGGTCTTGAAGAAACAAGGAAAACGAGGAAGATAATGAACAGTTAATTTTTGAAGGTAAAACAAGAAAACTAAATTATTAGTGAGGGCAATATTGGAAGAAAAAAAATTCATTAAACCCCCCTCAGCATTCTAGAGCATTCCAAATGCCAGCATTCCCCCAAGTATGGCTCCAAATGCTGAACTAAACGGTTGAAATTTTTCCCAAGGGGCTTTCGGGGCTGAAAGCCCCTTGGGAATGCTGAACCAAACAGCCCCATAGTCTATTTGTGAGAGCATGATTACAATATCTACTATATGATTGATATAATGACATATTTATAAATGTCGTTTCTTATTCTCAATCAAGTATATGATTAGATGCCATAAAAGGCGATATACAATCTATGAAACATCATAGTGTTTGGAAACTAACTTACTTGCCTAAAAATTACAAGTTCATTAGTTGCAAATTGGCGTACAAAATTAAAAGAATTTCAAAGAAAGATTGTGGAATTTAAAGCTAAATTGGTAATTAAAATTTTAACTCTGAAAGAGGGGTGGATTGTTTATAGTGAAGAAATAATTATTTCTTTAAATATTCTTTCAGAGTAAACGTGGCATTAATAATTTATTTTGATATAAAGTTACGTCAAGTAGATACAAAATATATATTGTGCAATTGGATAATTTTGCAACAGATTCAAGTAAACTTGTGTATAGACTGAAAAGTTCTAATTCATGGTCTTAAGCAAGTTTCCAGACAATATTATTAAAGTTTCATAGTGTTGTTATTTTGTTGAATTGGGAACAAAGTAATTCAATATACTGAAAGGTCAGTGGGAGGAAATTTATTTTTCTCATACTTTATGTACATGATGTTTTGCTTACAAGCTGTGACATTGAGATATCTTATATCCTTTGTTAAGGATTTTTTTTGCCATATTATATTAGATTTTCTCGGAGGACATTTGCTGATTGTATATTGGGAATATTCAATATACATCATTGCAAGCCAGGAATTGCTCCTGTTGTTAAGGGTGATGGACTAAATTTATCACATTGTCCTTATTTAGATATTGAGAAAATTTAATTAAATGATGTACCTTATGTCAGTGCACTTAAAAGTATAATATATGCTCGAATTTGCACTAGACTAAATGTTGTCTTTATGACGGGACTTCTAGGCAGATATCGGTCAAATTCAGGACATGATCACTGGGTTGCTATCAAGAAGGTTTTAAGGTACTTAAAGAAGACAAGAGATTATATGCTAACTTTTTTGCAGTTAGTAGAGTATTTAGATGTAAACTTTGCTGGCTATTCCGATGACATGCAATCAATAACGGAATACAGATTTATGTTAGTAGGAAGTATAGTAAATAAAGTTCTTTGATATTTTCTACTATGTATGTAGTGTTAGTAACATTCTTTTAGGTTGTTACTTGGGCTATTAGGCTCCAAAACCTCATGACGGAATTGATCGTTTCAACTTAATGGATAGACCCATACGGTTGTATTGAGATAACAAATTTCTAGTATTATTTATTTACTACAGAGGTTTCAAAGGGTCTAAATATATGGTGGTAAGATATTTTTGACTATAAAGAAACGGCACAGAAATGTTACTTATAATATAACATATTTTCACAAATGATGTGGTTGCAGATCTACTAACTAAAGGCCTACACCCATGTGTATTTTAGTAACATATCATTAACATGGGCCTAGGAGTATCTTCGGATACTGTTGTTTAGTGGGAGCTATTTTGGCTTTAATCTGATAAAGTTCACATCTGTGGTTCGTTACACTTAGTAACGGTTTGATATGTATCAACTTTTACATTTAATAAAATATTATGAATGTGTTGTTATTATGTTGAATACATATTGATAAAGTCTCAAGGTATTGTATAAATCTTGAGTGAAGGCTAGGGGCATCCGGGCATCCGGTTATTAACCTCGTGCATATGTCTTGTAATACATAAAGAAAGATTAACCATAAGGACAAGACATATGTGGGTTCATTGGAACCATAAAACATTCTTTAGTGGCACAAGTTTCTTTTGTGACACTTAAGGTAAGAGAATGGTGACTGACAAATGGGATCTCTCTATGAGAGATGTTATCCATTTGACACACTACCATATTGAATCCATATCAATAAAGTTGAGAACATTCATGACCATGGAAGGCTCTGTGTGTATACACGCAGTTACCGCCATGATTCGGTGTTTAAGACTTTATGAGATAGGATTGACTATTAAGAATTATCTCTGAACCAAATGTGTGCACATACGGTACGATTTCAATTAATATAGTCCAAGTGGGAGAATGTAAGAGTTTTCTTAATGTGGACTAAATTAATTGATATTGTAATTTACTGTTTTTACGGTTACCGTAAAACAGGGTTGGTCTAAAGAGAGATAGAAGGTTTCTTAATTAGTCTAATATGGGCTGGCTAGTGTGGGCCGAGTTGAGCCTGGCCCGTAATGAGGGGGACTGGCTGGAAACTCTATAAATACTGCTCAAGTCTCTCCTCTAACTCTAATTCTCACATGTATCATCACCTAAGGGGCGTTTACCTAACGCTAAACATGAGGGAGCCGCCTCATTGAGCTAGTGATACGGAGGGCAATAGAGGAGAAGGACTTGATGCGTGGATCCCCTTGATATATGTGGGTAATCCTTTTTCTGCTTCCGCTTTATGTTCGATTGATCCCAAAACAGGTGCGTTAATCTTTCTACTCAATTATGCATGTTCTTGTTCTGGTTATGGAGATCTTGAGATTGTGCAATTTGCGTCTAATATCACATCCAATGGGAGAGGAGACGTAATATCGATTGATTCGTAAATAATGATTCATCTCTAAGTGGCTAACTTTTTAAATTTTGAATTTGGTCAACTTGGATAGAACAAGATTGTTAAAAAATCTACTTTCCAGCCGATGAAAACTATTAGCTACTTGCAAGTCACAACTGCCAACGCTTTATTATCCCACCCAACCTATAAACCCCCAATAGTCCCAGTACTCAAAGTGAAAAGGATGGCCATAAACATAAAAATCATCTATTTCCTTTGCATGTTTGATAAGTTCCACAAGAGCACTCGATCAAAAAATATTTTTTATAATTCAAAAAGTCGGTCCAGCAATTGCTCCCATCAATCTTAACATATATTTGTCTTAAGCGAAAGTGTGCACCCTAACAAAGCGGAGGAAAAAGTATCAGAAAAGTTATAAATCTTTTGTATTGATACCAATTTAATCGTAAACCTTTTATTGGTGTCAATTTAGTCTTAAACCTTTTATTGGTGTCAATTTGATTCTAAAAAAAAATGATGGAGTTTGGTTAGGACTTGCCATATATTGCTTTTTAGTGTAATTAGGCCTTTATTTACTCGTATATTAATTATATTGCATGTTTAATTATGTTTGATTGCATGTGTTTAATTTTATTGCAATTAGGATCTTGGTAGTTATAATTATTACTTTAATGATTGCACACCCATATGATTACCTCACATGTTAGTGGATAAGTATAAAATCAATCCAAATTGTCTGACAAAAATCATTTCTTTTAAAATGAACAGATTAGATACCAAAATGGCACTAATTAGTTAATTAGTGTAATCAAGTCCTCGATTCTAGATTCTTTGGTTGCGTAGGAAGTGTGGCATACTCTCATGTCTCATTTGGTTTCTAGCTGACCCCAATAGATTTAGTGGCGACTCTTTTTGTGCAAAAATTCCTAAAGAATATCCCAATGTCACGTGGGGTATGAGTTTGGGAGAACCCACGCCTAATCATGGGCCTTAGGCTCATCTTTTAGGCAATATCTCTAAACTTATTCCTTTCCCCTAAGGGTAGGTCGCGACATCTGAAAAAGTGACAAAATAAAGGGAAAAAAAAAACTTAATGGATGCAAAAAGAAATTAAGGCCTAGTTGAAAGGACCTAGCAAAAATTTAGGTGTCAACACATAATTCCAAAACAGTTAGTTGCACCGTGATCTGGTTAAGTTCCAATTGTAGTAATATTCTCCTTCCGTGTCATTTACCCATCCGTCTTCCCTTTTAGATTGACCGTTACTTATCTAGGTCAAGCGAACGATTCTTCTCTATTTTCTGTTGCTTTCACAAATGAAATTGCATTTTTTTTTTTTTTCAGCTTGGACGCGGTCATGGACATTCGGCAATCTTTGCATTACTCGAGATAAAGTATCCATCTTATATTTCACTTGGGCGTGGCCAAGATGATACTTGTCATTGATTAGCTGAATTTCGTACAATGACTTCAATTCGCTGGAGCAGGGCGCTCCCACCATTCACCTCCAAGACTTAATGCAGAGCTACTGCAATCTGACCATTCCAAATGTGAATGCAAATTTGAAGAAACCCCAAGCTCCGGATCGTAGTCTAGCAGATAGATATATTCGTTTCTTAGGTGGTGACTGGAGCAACGTCCATCAAATACTTCCATACGTAAAAGATAATGAACAGGACACAAATGAAGTGCATGAGTCGTCCTGATGGAACTTACATAGCTGGTGAGAAGCATTACTTTGGAGTTGGAGGGGGAACACGGAGATTTCTGTCTCCGGTGCAGAAAGATGGCTAGTCTTGGAGAACTGAACACCTTGACTAAAGCTGCCTTATGGACTGATTATATATTTATTTATTGTTATCTTGCTTTATATTTTGTATATGGAATCGCGTGATTGCTATGATTATAAAAGCAATATTTGTTCCCTCTAATATGGTGTGCCACAATAATTAGTGCTGTCTCATTTTTTTTATTTATCTAAATGATCATATTATCCTTACCTGGAAATACTTATATTCTGTCAAGACCTTCCCGATGGTGAATTACCCAAAAGAAAGTTAATGGATTACTAAGTTCGAAAACTTAGCATGGACCCTTCCAAGTCCTACAGATAGCAACTTGACACTTATAAATTAATCCATATAAACATGCAATTTTACTTACTTTGGAGCTGCCACTAATGAATTAGGGTTGATTAGAAACCCATGTAAAGTATGGGAGAGTATCTGACTTTTGCAAACCATAAATTCAATAAATCTGGGGACATGGTTACACTAGATTAATTTAACGCCAATTTGGTATCTTTTCATTTTAATTTCAAAAATATTTTGCAAGCAGTCTTGACTAAATTTAACCTATGCCATTAACATGCAAATGGTGATCATGTGAGTGCACAATCAATAAAACAATATTCAATAAACCCAAGTGATGAATTGTAAAAAATAATAGCTAATCTTAAGCAAAACAAACTACAAATTTATTAAGGTTTATTCTCTAAAAAAAAATACAATATGTTAATTAAAAATGCATGCCCTAAACATGATTTCTAAATGATATGACACTTAATTTTTTTATTTTTTTAATGTTAATTATGTGCAGTTTGAATTTAAATTTAATATGCATGATTTTTACTTTAATGACATGTGAGATGTAATTCATATGACATAACTTGAATCATCACAACATGTGTGTAATCCCATTTACGTGATCCTAAATATACATGTGCTACATAATGAATGACTTGTAATTCTATGTGCATGCATGTTCTTTTTATGAATTTTCTTTTTACAATTAATGCAAAAATCCGATAAATTCGCTTTTTTTTTTTATATATGCAACCTACATGAAATAATAATGACATGAAATGGGATTAATTATGAAATAACCCTATTAGCTAACCAAGCAAATGACCTTTGTGTTTTCCTTTTAAATAAAATAAAAAAACTAACGCAACTTAGTGATTTTTATTGAAAAGAAAGTGACCTAATGATGCAACGCCAATCTTTTGGCATTTTCTTCTTTTTTTTTTTGAGAAGAAAATGAACTCATACATCATTAATAATGCATAAACACAGTAATTAATTATGTGGCTTGATTGCATTACTAGAGTATTAAGACAATGAACATGTGACTCATTAACTATCGTGCAACATACCAAATGCATCTATAAAATCTATATGACTTAAATAACATTATTATTTGGTTTTTGTTTTATTAAAGAAAACTCTATACTATCTCCTAACTCCATAAGAATTTTAAAAATCAACATCCATTGCTTTAAACATGAATTATGTATGCACCTAAGTTCTAGATATGAAATATGATGTGTGATATGCAATATGTATGTGACGATTAAATGTCAAATGACGCATCGAAATATATGTCCCATTGATAATTCACTGTACAATTCAATGACATTATTTTAACGCGGGTCAATTATGCAAAGCAATCCATAAAATTGCCATGAAAAATCGAAATAATAAAAAATCTAACCTAATGTCTCATGGCTCAATATTCCTCATTATTATGACTTAATACAACAAATTTCCTAATCAAATAATGATTAAATATATCAAAACAAATCAAGTCAGAATCACAAACTAGAAACCGGATATTTGAACTGAATTCAGTCTAAAGAGATTACCTAGTCCAGGACACAACTTTCTTGAGGGGGCGGTGGCAAGGTTTGTGGACCAACAAGTAAGGTATGACCGAGAATTCACCGGTGCTTGGTGAGTAACCGGTGATTAAAAGTTGGTGGTCTAACGACGATTCCACCACCGTGAGGTCTGGCCAATGAATCAAATACCTGCACAGAAAAAATCAACCTCTGCGTTGATGGACTGATTCGGATGAAGGATGGCGATGCTTGATTGGGAGTGAGCTATGGTTGAACAACGTCAGCAAGGCTATATGGCGTCAGTTGGCAAGACTGGGCTGCCACCGTGAGCGTAGAGATGCCAGAAAAGGAACACCCGGTGATAACACCTTTGCAAGAAGCGTCGGAAAAGGATCGCCGGTCATCTGTGATATCAGCGATGCTGTCCTGATCGCTGGAGATCGTGGCAGAGTAGGAACGTCGGGGCTGATGACAAGCTCGTCTGGCTAGGCGAAGGTCCATGATTGGCTGGTCTTGCTGATGTGGTAGTCGGTATTAAGTGTTGTGCGTGGAATATGGACCAAGCGAATCGGATAAAATAGTCGGAATGAAGGAAAGGGAATCAGACACCGGATTTATGTGATTTGGTCCGAATATCGGAACCTACGTCCACGGGGAGAGCAGTACGAAATTCCACTATAGAAACAAGTGATACACCGGAGATTACAATCACTCGAGTACTCAAACACACTCTCAGTGTTTTCTAGCCCCAAATTACATCCAAATAACTCACACAGTGTTTAGCTTCTCACAGTTCCTAGTAAAACCTCACTCAAGGAATTAAACAAATTCTACTCATAAGAATTTAACTGGCTAAAACACTTGGGTATAATTATAACGAGATTATTCCTCTCTGCCGAGAGATTTTGCCTTTTCTCCAGGAAGTCTCATGACTTCTCTCTTCAGCTCTTCTTTGCTTCTCTTCTTTGATCCTCCTTTAAATGGAGAAACAAGATAGAAACGTGGACTCATTCGGCGCTCACAATCAGCACCGACGCCCACCAATATTCATGGGCACGCATGCACACTTTGCATGGGATGCATTTGATGAGGCAAAAAACATGCGCCCATAATCTAAGCATAAAACAAGGATGGCCGCCGTCTTCCGAGATCATGTCCATGACTCTCAACTCCTTCAATTAATATTTTATCCTTTCTTTCCTTTCGTTGGCTTTAGTGGCTTCAGCTGAATGAAAGAGCAAAAAGAAAGAAACAAGGAGTTAATGAAAAAAGACAAAACAAGGCCACAACTTTTTACTTTTGGCCTTGGTCTTCAACGTCCATTTTTGCCATGCATGCATGTCCATGTGCATGCAATTAAAGAGGTAGAACAATAATGGACTTGGGAGACGTGCATATCTTTGACAAATATACACGTGCAGAGGCCATCGTGCTTTGCTTCTTCATTGTCAATTTTTGCGCCGAACTTTGATCAACAAATGCTCTTCGTGTGCGTCAAATCTTGGGCTCAAACTCGAAACATAATTTTATCAATCTCCACCTTGGCTCGACGTTTGAGTCAAGTCATAATCGTTTTAGTGGACACCTCGCTACTATTCTCCCACGGCCCCAATGGGCTCAACCACCACAGAGTACTTCCAAGTTCAAATAACTGTGGACTTCATCAGGACACCAACTCCACTTGCATAATTAGCTACTCCACAATAATTTTCTGACATAACCTTTTGTATCAAAGATAAAGCAAAACCATTATTGCTTCAATATCTGATAGAAGGTCGAACACGCACCTTGTCAAATTCAGCAACTACAACAATTGTTGGCTCTATCGGCTCCACCTTGCTACAAGCATCATCCGTGTCGATTATTCCGCTAGTTACCACTACCTTAGGAGTTTTTGGTTGCAATTCCACCTTGAGCTAAACACTGTCCAGATTTGTATTAACACTATCACAAACACTCCTAGTCAGAAGTATTGGAGACTCATCAAGGGTAGTTTCTCTGCTGTCAACAGGTGAATTTATATCCGGGCACCACAATTGATCGCCCCGCTCACCTTGTGCATAACCATGGAATATGCATCTTGCCCTCCCATTGAGCTCACCATCACTCACTCAAAAATAACACGGGCAACCAAACATTCTAAAAATAGAATAACCAGCAACGTTACCTGACCACACTTTTTTAGGAGTCCACCATTTAATAGTAGTTGATGGGGATCTATTCACCAGGCAATTAGCTAGGATTCTCCTAGCAACACCAGCACTAGAGATCATTTTACGGGCCGTTTCTAGTAATGTTCTGCTCATCAATTTTGCAAATTGTTGTGATTTACTAGCACTAGTGCGTCGTTTCATTATGCCCTCTTTCATGCAGAATTTATTTACCAGCTCCGAGCAAAATTCCATGCTATTGTCAGTTTGCACATACTTGATCGACTTACTAGTCTTTGTCTCGATCAAAGCTCTCGATCGCGTGATCCTGACACCAGCATCAAACTTGTGCATCGACACAAACACTCAGGTCTTCCTCAAGCAGTCAATAGACCCTCGAATAGATGCTTCCAACGTTTCCAAGGTGAAATCTGTCACCGTCTCACCTTGAAGTTTATACAGGCCTTCGTGCTTGATTCCTTTCATTATCACCAGGCACCTCGAACAACCTTCAGAACTCTACCTTTTGAAGAATACCTGTAACTAGCTGAATCTAGGGCACCCAAGGAAATTAAGTTCTTTTTTAATTCTAGAACGTGTCTTACTCCAGTCAATGTCCTCACAATACCATCATGCATTTTGATTTTAATATCACCAACAACCACAACATCGCACTTAGCGTTGTTCCATAACTGGACTTTATCACTACTCGTGCACCGATAAGTGATAAACCAGTTCCTATTTGGTGTAACGTGAAATGACAACCAGAATCCATTATCCATCCATCAAATGATGAATCCTCAGTGACATATAAGACATAATTGACACCATTAGAATCATTCTCAACTATTGCTGCAATATTATATATAGACTCAACTCTAATTCCCTTACCCTTTTCATTTTTCAGCTTAAAATGGTCTCTTCTACGATGCCCACTATTGCCACAATTCCAACAGACAACCCTACTAGTCCTAGATTGACTACGTCTATTCATGTTTCTTCTAACATGTGTGCTAGTTCTTCCTCTACTTTCACCTACTAAAGCAATAGACACGAGTTCACCAGATTCTTTCCTACGAAAGTCTTCACTCGGAATCAAATTGCGAACCTCATCAAACGTCAAACTTCTTGACCTAGAAGAATTACTAATAGCAATAACAGTAATATTCCAACTATCAAGCAATGAGGATAATAAAATCAACGCACGTATCTCATCTTCAAAGTTAATCTCAATTGAACTCAATAGGTTAATGACCTCATTGAATTCGTTGATATGTTTAGCTATTGATGTACCTTTGCCCATCTTTAAGTGAAACAAACGTCGCATCAAATAGACCTTATTGATCGCAGAAGGTTTCTCATACATATTCGATAGGGCTTTCATCAGTCCCGCAGTGGTTTTCTCCTTCACGATGTTAAATGCGACGTTACGAGCCAACGTTAGCCGAATAACACCCATTGCTTGTTTATCCAGTAATTTCCACTTGTCGTCTTTCATCAAGTTTGGTTTCTCCTCAGATAAGGGCAAGTGCAAATTTCTCTGGTACATACAATCTTCAATCTGCATTTTCTAGAAAGCAAAATCCTTCCCATAAAATCGGTTGATTCTCACCTTTCCTTCTTCCATCGTTACCGATTTACTTCACGTCAGCCAAATTGGGCTCTGATACAACTTGTTGCACGCGGAATATGGACCAAGCGAATCGGATAAAATAGTCGGAATGAAGGAAATATAATTGGACACCGGATTTACGTGATTCGGTCCGAATATCGGAACCTACGTCCACGGGGAGATCAATATGTAATTCCACTTTAGAAACAAGCGATATACCGGAGATTACAATCACTTAAGTACTCAAATACATTCTCAGTGTTTCCTAGCCCCAAATTATACCCAAATAACTCACACAGTGTTTAGCCCCTCACAATTCCTAATGAAACCTCACTTAAGGAATTAAACAAATTATACTCACAAGAATTTAACTTGCTAAAATACTCGGGTATAATTACAATGAGATTATTCCTTTCTGCCGAGAGCTTTTGCCTTTTCTCCAGGAAGTCTCACGACTTCTTTCTTTAGCTCTTCAGCTCTAACTTACTTCTCTTCTTCGATCCTCCTTTTAAATGGAGAAACAAGACAGAAACGTGGACTCATTCGGCACTCACAATTAGCACCGACGCCCACCAATATTCACGGACACACATGCACACTTTGTATGGGACGCATTTAATGAGACAGAAAACATGCGCCCATAATCTAAGCATAAAAGAAGGATGGCCGCCGTCTTCCAAGATCATGTCCATGACTCTCAACTCCAATTAATATTTTATCCTTTCTTTCCTTTCGTTGGCTTCAGTGGCTTCAGCTGAATGAAAGAGCAAAAAGAAAGAAACAAGGAGTTAATGAAAAAAGACAAAACAAGCCCACAACTTTTTACTTTTGGCCTTGGTCTTCAACGTCCATTTCTTGCCATGCATGCACGTCCATTTCTTGCAATTATAGAGGTAGAAAAATAATGGACTTTGGAGACATGCATATCTTTGACAAATATACACGTGCAGAGGCCTTCGTGCTTTGCTTCTTCATTGTCAATTTGTGCGTCAATTTGCACCGAACTTTGATCAACAAATGCTCCTCGTGTGCGTCAAATTTCGGGCTCAAATTTGAGACATAATTTTAACATTAAGAATGTGAGATGTGAAAAGAGGAACCCAAAGGATGACACCATGTTGTCCACTCGTTTGACCCACGCATTATCACTCTCCTCTTTCTTTTTGCTTGTGAAAATCTTCTTCTCTCACTCTTTATTCTCTCTGCAAGTGGCGGCTTCTTCCATCAATACGGATAGACTCTCTCCTCTCTCCTACTTTTTCCCCCGTGTCACTCATGAACGCTCTGCAAGTTTCTCTCTCTCGCCTTTTCTCATTCCCCTTAAACGAAACCTCACGAGCCCTTGCAAATTTCTTTAAACGAAGCCTTGCTAGAGAGAAAAAAAGAAGTTTTTTTTTTTTGCAAGTGAAGATTTTCCAAGATTATCACATATATTCACTCAACCACTGATGATCATCTTTCAAAAAGAGGGGATACGCTCAACAAGAAAATGGCTCCAAAATCTAAAATCTTTTATGAAAATTTTCCAAGATAATTTACTCAACCGCTAACTATCATCTTCTGAAATGAGAGAATACGCTTAGAGAATACGCTCAATATGAAAAAGGCTCCATTATCCAAAATCCAAAATCTTTCAAAATCTCCCTCCACAACCAAATATTTTATTTTATAAATTATTTCTTATCCTCTCTTTTTCTGTTTTCTATTTTTTTTGAACATTTTTTTTTAAAAAGATAAGTTTGGTACTAAATGTTATTGTTATTTAAATTGATATAATGAAATGCTTAATGTAATTTTTACATGACAAACAAGTAAGTAAAATAGTTAAAATTTGGTGTCAACAGCTGTCCTTTTTTGAAGGAAAACTTGAAGAGGTTTCCTTCAAAGATAAATGACACATAAATTTAAACAATGCAAAATGAATGTACAAATGTTAATACGATGACTCTTTTCTTTTTCAAGGAATGGACTCCAATGAGTTTAATCCCATTTTCAAATGCGAGGTCATGCAATAAAGAATACAATGTAAATGCAATGGTTTGGTCAGGAGCATAGATCTCAATGTGTCTATGTCCATTTTAGAATGTAATGAAATGCCAATGCAAAGAAGAATATGTACCCGCTGTACTCATTTGGAGATTCAACAAGCATAATTGGGTACAAAATGATTCCTATGAGACTTGACAAACATCTGGAACTCTCTTCAAATAATTGAAAAGGTCAAAAAAATTCTGAAAAAAATTCTTCAAAAATATGGAATTCTCATCAAATTCCAAAAGAGACCAAACACTAGGAAGTTACATAAGGTATTTGAAGTTTCAAAAATCTGATGTTCATGTCAGACATTTGAAAACATTTACTAAACACCTAGACATCAATTGAAAAGATAAACACCTAGAAGTCACATTCAATGTTTAAAGGTTTGAATATTTGGAATTCACATTGGACATTTGAAAACATTTTATAAATGGGTACTTGGAATTCTCATCAAGTATTCCAAAGATTCAAAAGCGATTAGACAAACTTGGGGCTTCAAAGACGAATCCTTCGGTCATTGAGGATAAATTCATTCTTTAAAACTCAATGAAGGTCCATGCCTTGCCGTAGGCGAAGGGGCCTTGCCTAGATTTGGGTGAAGCCGCCTCACCCACGGCCTTAGGCATCACCCAAATCTAGGCAAGGCTACCGACAAGATTTGGTGAGGGTTGTGACCCTCACCGATAGCCAATGGGGGCTTCACAACCCTCGCCCAGCTATTGGCTATCTTACTTGGAGCCTTGTCAGCCACTATGGGGGAGAAGAAGCCAAAGAAGAAGAAGAAGAAGAGAAAAAAGAAAAATAAAAAATTAACACAAAATTCGAAAAATATAAAATATTATTAAAAAATTGCCAAGTTAGCATTCGATGGACAACTAGTGCTGGTTAGCTAAATTTGGCCAATTAGATTGAATTGGCACAATTGCAAAATATTTAGAACTGAATTAGCAAAAAAAAGTTTATGATTGAATTGGCATAATTGCAATAAATTTATAACTTTTTTGGTAATTCTCTCATATGCTATGTGAGGTAGACAAAGAGAGAGAAGTTTGAAAATGTCTTCATTCATGCTAGGTTTGGTGAGTTTACCATTTCCGATGGAGTAGACATTTCTAAGACTGAGTGGGAAATGGAATGAGGACACACACTTAGAAACCTAACATTGTAGTTTATACAAGCTATGATTTTCCTTATTGAATCCTTAGCTGCAAGAAAAGGAAAGAGAGAGATAAAAGGAATTAGGTTTCATTCTCTACCTTTTGTTTTTCTTCATGTGTTGAAAGAAAAAAAATGGTTATTATTATAACTTGGGATAATGGTCCTTGAACTTTGGCATTCCAATGTGTAATTCCATTCCAAAATTTTTAATTTGCTCAATGTGACCCTTGAACTTTAGTTTAATATGCAATATTATCCATGAACTATTAATTTATTAAATATAGTCCCTAAACTTTTGGTATGTTCAATCTAGTCCTTAAACTATATGAAAATTTCCAATGCCCTCTTTCCATTAATTCAATTTCAGGGATAGTATTGAACATTTTCATACAATTTAGAGATTAAATTGAACATTACCGAAAGTTTGGAAATCATATTGAACAAATTAAAAGTTCATAAATGACTTTGCACATTATGTTAAAATTCAAAGTTCACATTGACAAAAAATTCATGGATGACATTGCAAATCAAATCATTATTGACCATTTGTGTCATTTTCCCTTATAGTTTCTCTAGTCACTTGAACCTTCGAAACTTTTGCCTTTTATGGGGTGGTTCTCTTCTTCATTTACAAGCAAGCATTGAAAGATGCTAATTTTAGCCAAGCATTGAAAGATGCTATCATTTTCCGAAAAATTCTTGAATATATATTATGCATAGGTATAATTTTTCACAAAACAAATTGAGCATAAGTAGTTAGAACTTGCTCTCTCATTAAAAAAATGTTACTAAACAACTAAATGAATCCTTATGTTTTCGATTTGAAAAGTTGCTCATGTTGAAAAAGTCACCTATTATAATACAACAAATTGAAATTTCACTTTCGATATAAAAAGATAACAACATGGAGAGTCATTAATATCAGTTTGATTGAATATAATGTACTATCATGGAAAGTTAAGATCACATGAAAGCGTTAATAGTAACAAGGTGGTCTATATTCTATTTTTTAGTGAGCAAAATAATGGCATGTTTGGTAATCATCCTATTTTTCTATTTTTCTATTTTTTATTTTCCCCATGACAAAAAAAGAATAGAAAATCATTTGGTAAATTCAAATAATTTTCTATTCTCCAAAATAAATATGTGGTTAGGGAATAGATTTGAAACAAAAACAAGAAGTAAAAAAACAATACTTTTTTGTACTCGAGAACAAATTTTGAAATAAGGTCATTTTTTTTCCTTCTTCTTTATGTTCTAATCAATCGTCAGGCATCGACGATGGCCGATGGTTGGCAAACCAACCTCAGGGTGGCTAGGCAATGTCGAGGGGCAAGGCCAACCTCACCCAAATTTGGTTAGGTCAAGCCTCACCTACCCATGGCGAGGTCGACCTTGATAGCCCTCATCTCTGGCTAGTTGTTAGCCATCGCTAAAACCTAGCAACCGACTAGAGGTGGAAGAAGAAGGGAGAAAAAAAGAGAAAATAAAACTAAAAAAAGAAAAAGAAGAATCTTAGAAAATTATTTTAAATTTTTTTAAAAAAATTCATGTAAAAAAAATTGAGGGTAATACCAAACTCTTTTCTGTTCTTTTATTTATTTATTTCGAGAATAGAAATTTTAAGGTCGTATCAAACGTGTTCTTCTACTCAAAATTTCATTTAGGGAATAAAAATTGGAATTTTTTTTTGGATAGAAATTGTTCTTGGAAATATTTTTTTAACAAGCGCACCCTAATTTTCATTTACTACACAAAATATTTTTTTATTTTTAACTATACATAAGTTTGAAAAAGCATTGACTATAGTGAAAACTTATACAAGCGCAAGTAGTACAAAGTTATCAGCTTTATCATAATATTTGAGCATTCTCTTTAGAGCCATCTCTCGAGAGACGCAATAGAAATAGATCTAGGAAGATTTCTTCAGGACAAGCTCCGTAAGTATTTATAAATAATAATTAGTAGTAATCTCTATAATTGATGTACTGCTTTCTGAGTGAAAAATCATATTTGTAAATATGGCAAGAATACGTTTTGTCAACATGTGATTAGATCTTCATGATAATATAGTCACGGTCCAATATAATACTTGTAGTGGGGGCAAACCGGATAAAAAAACAGAGGACGATAGCTTATCTGAGCTTCCTAGGAACTTTATGAGAGCATAATTGAAGGGAGTCTTTGAAACTTACCAGCATATTGGCGTAAATTTTTTTTTCTAGAGAGTGCTTCTATGGCACTTTTTTTATCAACTAAATGAAAAAATGTAATATTTAATGTATTAGCCGTTCTCATGATGTGCATATTGCAAATTATTTACTGTGCATGTTTAATAAATACAATATGAGCACCTGCTCGAAAAAACCCTTTACATGATTCGAAAAGTCAATCGGGCAAGTTCTTCCACCAAACTTAACAAATACTTGTTTTGAGCACGAATGGGTGTATGTTAGGCACATGGGGAAGCGGTCAGGTGCTTGAAAAGCCTCAAGCATCCGATTGCTGAAAAAAAAGAAGAAGCTTAATATCCTCAAGTCTCACATTATATAAAAGATGCCTTAGAAACTCATTCACGAACACCTCTAAATGACCAGACTTTTTAGTACTCAACAGGGATCCAACTGGATCATTAGAAAAATTTAGTCTTATGATTTTTTCAGCAGATGGTTTCCTATGTATGGCTATTGTAACTACCCAGCTCTTACTATCCACCTACTCCTACAATCCACCTAATCCCTAGAATCCACGGAGAGTCATGGTACACGAAGTCACAAGGATGACCAGAAACATGGGAACATTTTTCATGGCACAACATGAATTTTCACGTACATTGTACAGCTTTAAATTACATCTCTTTCACAATTAAGTCACCATGTCAGTTGTTTCATTGCATTCTCCATCACCATTAATACAAAATAAGGAGCGTTTCATGGTCCAACATCTATACGGAGTGAATGAAAGCGTGAGTGAGGCATTTGATGGAGAAATATCCCGAATGGTACCTTCCCATCAATAAATATCTCCATCTATAGCAGTGAATGCACCTAATGGAACCTCGAATGCTAAGATCTTCAAATGATATTCGTCCACGACGACAATGCAACATTAGCTAAAGATCTTAGAAATTGTATCGTTCCTGTATGCGTGACCTATTTCCTCTTCTTTGGCCGACATATTTACACACACGACCTTTCTAACACTTTTGTAATAATTTTCTGGTTCTTAGTGATCGAGTTATTTTTAGGGTTCGTTTGTTCGAAGAAAAACTATCTTTGAGAAATTGTCTTTCGCCTTTCCAGCATTTGAATAACGGAAAACCAATCGACATGCGGAAAATGTTTTTAGTAGACTAAAAATAACAAGTTTAAATTGAGGGAAAACGACTTTCCTTTATAATAAAAAGGAAATCATTTTTTCCAAGCCACCAAATAAATGGAAATTAATCACTTTCTTTGTGTCACATTAGATAGGACATCCCCTGTGAATCGACTCATAAATGATGATTCAACTGTAAATGGCTATCCTTTTGACTACTCGCCTCGATCGACATGGAGTGAATTGCGTTTGTTAGAAAAACTCCTTTATGATTCTTTCGGTACACCTGTTTCACATCCATATAAAATATGTCCAACGTATAGCTACTTATAACTACCAACTCTTTATTCTCCCAACTAATTCCTATAATGTACGGAGAGTCATGGTACACAAAGTCACAAGGATGGCCAAGAAACATAAAGAACCATCTATGGGCATGTATCTGTTGATGATATCCAATTCTTTCATAAACTTTAGATCCTCAACACTCTTATATAGGGAATATCCAATTCCTATAATGTTCATTAGAAAAATTTAGTCTTATGATTTTTTCAGCAGATGGTTTCCTATGTATGGCTATTGTAACTACCCAGCTCTTACTATCCACCTACTCCCTACAATCCACCTAATCCCTAGAATCCACGGAGAGTCATGGTACACGAAGTCACAAGGATGACCAGAAACATGGGAACATTTTTCATGGCACAACATGAATTTTCACGTACATTGTACAGCTTTAAATTACATCTCTTTCACAATTAAGTCACCATGTCGGTTGTTTCATTGCATTCTCCATCACCATTAATTCAAAATAAGGAGCGTTTCATGGTCCAACATCTATATGGAGTGAATGAAAGCGTGAGTGAGGCATTTGATGGAGAAATATCCCGAATGGTACCTTCCCATCAATAAATATCTCCATCTATAGCAGTGAATGCACCTAATGGAACCTCGAATGCTAAGATCTTCAAATGATATTCGTCCACGACGACAATGCAACATTAGCTAAAGATCTTAGAAATTGTATCGTTCCTGTATGCATGACCTATTTCCTCTTCTTTGGCCGACATATTTACACACACGACCTTTCTAACACTTTTGTAATAATTTTCTGGTTCTTAGTGATCGAGTTATTTTTAGGGTTCGTTTGTTCGAAGAAAAACTATCTTTGAGAAATTGTCTTTCGCCTTTCCAGCATTTGAATAACGGAAAACCAATCGACATGCGGAAAATGTTTTTAGTAGACTAAAAATAACAAGTTTAAATTGAGTAAAAACGACTTTCCTTTATAATAAAAAGGAAATCATTTTTTCCAAGCCACCAAATAAATGGAAATTAATCACTTTCTTTGTGTCACATTAGATAGGACATCCCCTGTGAATCGACTCATAAATGATGATTCAACTGTAAATGGCTATCCTTTTGACTACTCGCCTCGATCGACATGGAGTGAATTGCGTTTGTTAGAAAAAACTCCTTTATGATTCTTTCGGTACACCTGTTTCATATCCATATAAAATATGTCCAACGTATAGCTACTTATTACTACCAACTCTTTATTATCCCAACTAATTCCTATAATGTACGGAGAGTCATGGTACACAAAGTCACAAGGATTAGGGGTGAGCATGGTCCGGGTTGGTCCAGGTCACCCCCTAACCCTAGGACCGACCCGTACAGTGTCGGTCCTCAATTTTTAGGACCGAGGACCGACCCTATTGAGCCTGGGACCAAGGACCGGATCGACCCAATGGGTTCGGTCCGGTTCCAGGGTCAACCCGAGACCGATTGATAATTTTTTTCATCTTATTTTTTATACTTCCTAAAAAAGCAAACCTACAAATTCAAATTATACATCCATCGACAATGCGACATTGTGCAATTAAACTATAAATACCAATACATATTTAGCAAATTTAAGATGACACAATAATAGAAATTTCGTACCTGCTAACCGCTCATCGAGATATGGAATAAGATGGAAAGTTCTTGTAATCATCTATCTTTAATATTCATAACATCATATGCAAAAGTATTTTCCTGCATTTGATCATGTAGAGTCCACTTAACCAAAAAATAAGCTTCACACCACTTGACTAGCAAATCACCGTAGCAACTACAGTACTACTACATTCTTCAAAAACTTCTACCATTTAACACAAATTGAAAAGCAAAGTGCAACTGAAATTCATTAATAAAATACAATTAAACCATAAAAAGTTCAAAATACTTAATATAAACCATGAATATATAATTTCACATCTTGTTAATTCACTTGAACTTCTAAACACACGAAAACAAAACAAACGACACATAATTAATACTCAACAAAAGTTTTAAATTGAAATTACTATTAGTACTATTGATAGAACATCTCAATATAATATAATATAACAAGCATTTTACTTAGATTTGAATATATAAAATAATTATAAATAATATAATATAATATACTATACAGGGTTGGTCCAGGATTAGACCGACCCAAAACTCTTAGGACCGAGGACCAACCCGCACAGTGTTGGTCCTGAAATTTCAGGACCAAGGATCGACCCAGTCCTCTTAGGAACCGGACCAGGACCGGCAGGGTTGGGCCGGTCCAGGGTCAATCCAGGGTCGACCCTAGACCGCTGCTCACCCCTAACAAGGATGGCCAAGAAACATAAAGAACCATCTATGGGCATGTATCTGTTGATGATATCCAATTCTTTCATAAACTTTAGATCCTCAACACTCTTATATAGGGAATATTACAAGTCCTGTCCAATTGAGTAGAAAAAAGAAGGGAATATTACAAATCCTGTCCATTGGAGTTGAAAAAAGAGTATGATGGCCTTAAACCAGTGACTCCTTTGGGTCTATACTTCAACAACAAAGTGTTGTGGCTTTCTTTTCTCGGCATTTTGGAATCCAAAATTCCAATCGATGACTCCCAAACTACGTCGCTGATCAAAGATGTTTTCCTCTTAATCAATCCATGCTTCTCTTCGATCATGGTATGTATGTGTGTACTCTACGCATGTATATTAACCATTGATGGGATTGATATATGGGTAACTAGTGTTTGTCAAGTGTTATGCGTGCATGAACACATATCTTGAATAAATAAACCCTAATTCACTGCACATACTTAAATATTATTTTGGTTTTCTTTTGACTTGGATATTTGATGGGAAAGAAGGGAGGAAGAAAATGGAAGAAGGTGGAAGTGAATGTGGACTTAGATCAGCTACATAGTTTGGGAGTCATTGATTGGAATTTTGAATTCTAGAATGCCAAGAATAGAAAGCGCAACACTTTTGTGACATCTTGATTTTCAACCTTGTTTTTGATGATATGAAATGGGTTTTTCATCAACGCACCTATGGCATTTTTCTCTGAGTTGGCCACTCACGAGTGAACTAGTCTACTAGGTGAAGCCATTAAGGAATCTAAACGCAACATACTTGAGAATTTGACCAAAAGCCGACTGCTTGACCGTACTAATCTGCAAGGGTCGATATGGCATTGTCAAAATCGATCGGAGACCGGAGATAGATCGGTTCGATTGAGGCATGTAATTAAAGTGTCAAATTGCAAAATTCTTGTTGAACAACACTAAACTGATTTTTCTATCGTTTTTGTATCCTATGCCCGTATTTGAAATCTCGAAATTTTCACAACAACCGAGAGTCGCCTATGAGTCGAAGATTTACAATGTGGCTAAAAAATAATCGACCACGGGTTAAATGCGCTAAAAATTCCTAAAAGCTACCTGGTAGGTTAGGTTACGCTAAAACCACGTTCGGTTGAAATTAACCACAAAATTGAACCCTGGACCTAGACTTAGAACTAGGGAGGACGATTTTAGTTTCTTACAGGTATGCCTTCCCACAGTAGGTGAACCTCTTGTTCAAGCCTTTCAGGGATAGCCTTTTAGCAATAAACTACTTTGACCTTTAGTTTAGAGCCTAGAGACACTCGAATAGAACCAGGATGGTAATATTTCTAACTATCCAAGTTGCATTTTTTAGAGGAAATTACCAAGCTGGAGAAGAAGGAGGAGTTTAGAAAGCCATAAAGATAATTTCACAAAACACTCACTTTACTTCAAGGGACTCTGCCCAACACATTACATCCTCCTTGTCTTTTGTAGGCAATAAGAGGTCACACACAAACAAGGACCAAACTCATGGGTCCTGAAACAAACAAACGCTTCTGAAAATCTCGGTAGGGAATTATTTGTACGGTATGAATAGTGACAGTGAATAGTAACTTTCGTAGCTTACTGCTATAGTAAAAGTGAACAGTAACTTACTACAGTAAACTTGTACAGATAGTTTAGTAGTCTCGTCCATCATGAGCATTGTAATCATAGTTCGAGTCATTAGAGCTGTGTACTGTTGCTAGAAGATGTTTCTAATATTTTTGTTTAAGTGCTTCAAGGTCTTTTGGTGTGAGGATCTGGTTCAGTTGATGTGATGTGGATGCAGATGTTGCGAATGCTAGCTCTTTTGCCCAGTTTGTGTTGTCGTCATCTTCAGGAATGCTTGGCTAAGACCAATTGGATGGCTGTGCATAAAAAGATGTGTCCATGCCTTGGGAAAATGACAAAGGTCCTTGGCTGTATGGGTCTTGGGAAAGAGGACCTCCCCATCTAGCATAGGGGTCTTGTGAAGATTGTGCAATGTGATCTATGCTTGCTATTTCATGCTCCTGCGATGCATGTTCCTCGGATGATGCAGCTTGTTTGAATTCTTCGAGTGCTTCCTTGGCTTCTGATGCTAGGAAATAATGATCCCATGTAGTGGGTATATTATAATTCCATGCATCTGGAGGAATGGTTTTGTTTTCCTGGCATAGGATTCTCTAGAGTTCTCGATACTGGTGCTCACAGCAACCAACAGGTCCTGGATAAGATTTGTGAACTCGAGCCTTTGCACTATGTGGAATAGGTTTGTAGGATGAGGTACCTATAATTAGGGGGGCATTGATGATGTTGCTATTATTAGTGAGAAAAGCCCATGGTCTTCAAAAAACAAAATGGTATGGACTTTAAGGTTTGGCTGTGTAGTTCTCAATTTTTTTTCCAAGAGTCATTTCTAGTGAGTTGGAGGATAAAACCAATTAAGGAAATCTAAAAGATTTTTGTCACTCTCATTTTTAATCTTACCTCTGCCGAGTCCAAATATCCTGGTGAGGTTGGCAATGAATCTTCTAGTTGGAATTTCAATAGCTATTAAGTATTTATTGGTTAATTACCATAATAACCATCGAAGCTAGTCAGGAAAATCATATTCCTTCCATATTAGGGGATGCGTGAATGGATAATTTGTATTTAATCCGAAATGATAAAGAATCGAACTTCCATTGAGTCTAAATAGATCTGTGTGGCATTGCCACATGAATTTATCTAGATTTTCAGTAAGGCTGTCTTTCTGGATTTGTTCAATAATTTCTGGGGGGTATCGCCATCTTGGCCAGTCTTTGATCTTCTCAATCTTATACTTCTCATTGTGATGAGCAGTATGGAAAGCATGTCCCATGATATGCATGTTGATTTCTGCCGGTGCTTTTGGTCTTGACAAGAAGTCGGTAAGCACATTCTTCTTTTTAGCAATTTGTTTGGTCTTAAAAAAATATTTTGAAAACCATTCAGCCCATCGAAGCAGTTGAGAATTTGGAACCTGCTTTTGTTTGAATTTGGTCATCTGTGGGAAGGATGCCATATCCAATTCTACCAGGAAGTGATGGCTAATGAGATGGAATTCAAACTTTTTTATTCCATTTTTCACCGTCAAGATTTCTTTAAAAGTGAAATGATAATGCATTTCAGCTTGAGAAAATTTTCTGGTTTTGTAGGCACACAAATTTGTCTTACCATCAATTTCTTCGAGTAGAATGGTAGCCCAATATTCATCACTGGTGTCGGTCTGGAGAATTCTCTTTTCTGTTAATGGGATTTGTAATGGAGGAAGAGATTGCATAATCTCTTTAAGTTCAGCTACTGCTTGAGTCTGAGATTTTCCCCAAGGTGGGGGGTTCTTTTTCAGCATTGTCTGCAATGGAATCAGTAACCTTGCAAGGTGTGGAACAAAATCTCTAAGATAATTAATTATCCCAAGAAATTGTTGAACTTGCTTTGTGATGAAGTTTTTTTTTTTTTTTTTTTTTTTTTTTTTCCAGAAAATTTCAGCAATTTTTGAGGAATATGTGACCCTAGATAGTATGTCCCTTTGTTAAGGTGCATACCAAGAAATTCAATTTCTGTCTGGGTGATGTTCATTTTTCTTTGGGAAAGCATGATTCCATGCTTTTTCACAATTTCAGCAAACTGCTCAAGAAGTTGGTAGTGAGATTGTTCATCAGGACTGTAGAGCAAAATGTCGTTGATGTATACCACCACAGTAAACATGATTGGTTGGAAGATTCGACACATTGTCTTTTGAAAAAGAGATGGTGTAACCTTCAAGCCAAAAGGAAGAACTTTCCATTGGAAATGTTGATTTAGGATACAAAACCCTATTTTTGGTCTGTCTTCAGGATGAATGCCTAATTGCCAAAATCCTGCTTTGAGATCAAATTTGGAATAGATCTAGGTTTTGGATAATCCAGCAAAAAGAGAGTTTCTAGAAGGTAAAGGGAATTTATCATCTTGGAGGAAAAATGTTAAGGGGTTGGTAATTAATTACCAATCTCGTCTTCCCTTGGTTTTGGTCAGCACGTTTGTTAATATAAAAGGCTTCACAAGCCCATTGAGAATGTGAGATCTCAATAAGGCCTTGTTGCAGTAGTTCTGAGCATTCCCTTTGAGCTAGAATAAGATGTTCTGGATTTATTTCCATATGACTCGCCTTGATTGGATTAATATCTTCAGTCTTTTTGAAAGGACGGTGAACAAAGAATTTTGGGTTTTTCCATAAAGGATGAGAACATTTCTGAGCAAACTCTGAATGAGATTCCGAACATGATTCCAACAACTTATGCATGATTGGGTCTAACAGGCTCATCTGAATGGAAAAAAGTCTCTGAATATTAACAAATTTAGAAAATTAGTCTTTATACTTAAGACCTTTTCAAGGAATGATGCGAAGTTGTTAAATCTAAGTCATAATATCCCAAATGATAATCAAATCTTTGTTGGGAAGACTAGAGCCAAAGATTTTTGTGGTTATGGAACATTGTGGAAAAAACTGGATAGTTATCGGAGTGGTTCTCACATTTGTAGTGAAAGTGTCTCTTGAAGCAGAATTGAAATACCAGATACATGAAGTCCAATATTCTTCAGGAAGAACTTTAGTGTCTAAAATTGAAGAAGCTGCTCTAGTATCTATGGGAGCAATGATAGTGATTGGTTTGACAAATTTTGAAGTGAATATTTTCATAGGAAAATAGGGGCAATGGGTTTGGCTTAAAAATATGTCAGTGCTTTCTTCTAAAGGAGTCAAAGATATATGAAAAATATCTTCAAGGTCTTAATCTAAATCAGTTTCACTGGGAGTTTGGTAACATAGAATGATACAAAGGGTTTGTTCGCATGGTTCTTCATCCACAGAAAATAGGGATTCGATTTCATCATTTTCAAGAGAAATACTAGTTTCATTCTCAATATGACGTATCAAATGATTTTGACATTTTTTTACCTGAGGACAGTTTTTGGCAAAATGTCTTTTCTTGTTGTAGATGAAGCATCGATTTGACTTTTTATGGCTTGAGCCATTTCTTCTTTCTTCGAAAATGCTTAGAGCCATCCTTGGATTTGTTTATCCAAACTTCTTGAAATGCTTCTTCTTTCTAGAGGATTTTCCACAAGAACCATCATAGTCTTTTTTGGAGCATTTGATTTTTAACCTCTAGCACGAACAGGTTGCGTCAAGTTCTTTGTTGTCGTTGACATTGTCTAGATCATTTGGCATTTGATACATAACTCTTCAAGGCACAATGGATTTCTTGTTGCATTTCTCCCAATGGAACATCCTAGATCCTTCTCTGTTTAGACATGAAGGTTCTCTCTATTGTTTGAGATAATTCTTTGGGGATGGAGGTTAAGAAAACATGCTTCAAGTTTGCATAAACTCCGATTTGATAGAAAAGTTTAAGCATTTCACAATAATGCTTATTAAGATTTTTTTTTTCTGAAGAGAACAATATTTTCTTTCAAAAAATTCTCTTCTTTTAAGTTCTATAAGATCAATGGGTTTTCTACAAAGAAATGATATAGAAGAGTAATGGCATGACCAAAACTTGGGGAGAGTAAAAAGTGAAGTTGATCTTGTTCTGACACAGATTACCACCAAAGTTTGAGGCTACCTTTGAATCTAGTGATAAAGTTGAAAAGAACATCATGCTTATTCTGGTTGGTAATAGCTTGGGTATTCAACTAAGTATGAAGTTCTTCAAGTCTTTTTGGCCATTTGTGATAAGGAATGTCATCAATAGTAAAAAACTGTTTTGATGAAGTGGACATATTCTAAAAGGGATTGTTTGGTTGAACAACTTTTGGTTTAGAAGGGTTTGATTCCATGTCATGGTCTGGAGGATTGGCCATGAATATTGATGAAGTTACTGGTACTATGGGAAATGAATCAATGGTAGGAATTGAGAAAGATGATGAAGGCGAAAGAGATACTGAGGTTGATTCATTTTCAAAAATGTTTGGAAAGGCTGATTCTATTGGAAATAGAACCTGGTTTGTTGGAATGACAAGATCAATCTGGGATGGAGGTTGTAGAGTAACGGGATTAGGCTGTGGTTTCTGATTACTCAAATCTCTGAGAAAAGATTCTCATGGATTTGACAGATCGGTTGATCTGGCCTTTCTCTTATAACAAGTGAAGATTCCTCAAGCTTTTCCTCCTATCATTTTCCTTTCCTTATTTAATCCAGTTCTCTGAGACAATTTCTTATCTCAGTCACATCTGTCTTGTCTTGTCTAACGGGTATATTTGTGATGGCAACAAAGATAGATGTCTGAGGTGGTGGAGGAGGGAGAGATTCTGTTAGCAAAGTAGTCGGAAATGGATTGAGTCTTCCTTCCTCAAGGATTTGGATATGCCTTTTAAGCTTTTCTATTTCTGCTTTGGGAATTTCAAGATGATGATTACCCTAAATGTTTCTAGATTCCAAAGCATGAATCCTCTTTTGGAAATCTGAAAGCATTTTCTTGGTAGTTTCATCATATCTTCGCAAATCTTGTTGCACATTTCCAATCTTGGAATCAATTGCTTTGAAGGCATTGTTATGTGCTAAAAGAGTCTCCGATTGCCAATTTAGGACAACTTTAGCAACATGAGTTCTTTTTTGTTTTCCATGCTCATCCACATTAGTGGGGGCAGGTATCTTAGGAACATGTCTATATCTGCCTTGTGGGTCAATAAACTCTTTTGGAGCGGGAAACGAGAGTTTGGAACTTTCCTTAACAAGAGGAGGAAAGTCGGTTTCCTGGAACATGACAATGGAAGAGTTAGGTGGTGTTTCTGGTGGGCTTCAAGTGGGTAGGAATGTTTATTTGCCCACTTTACAATTGGCTTATAAAACAAAGAAATAGCTTATTTTTTTTGAGGAGGAGATGGAAGAGGTGATGACGGTGGATCTGGTGATATTGGGGGAGAAGTAGTGAACTTTAGTGGTGGAGTCGATGCATATGAAACCATAAACTGATATTCATCACTCTCACCAAAAGTGTCTACGGAGGAATCTCCATTTAAGTACCTTTGGTACATAGGATCTTTTGGCTTCTTATGCTTCCTCTGAGGTGGAGGTTTAGCAAATGGATCTACCTCATCAGGGGAATTTGTACAATAAGAATATTGGCAAAAAGGATCCCATAAACAATGACCATACTAATCTTTGTAGTAATGGACAGGATGTCCATCACTTTTGAAGTATTTAACAAGCTTTTCGGTTGTCGTAGAAATCTCGAGATTTCAAATACGGACACAAGGTATAGAAAAGACAGAATGATCAGTCCAATGCCGTTCGACGAGAATTTTGCAATCAAGTGGAATCACCCACACACTAATCATATATCTCAGTTGAATCAACCTATCTCTGATCTTTGTTCGATTTTGATAGTGCCATATTGACACTTGTAGATTAGCACGGTCTAGCAGTCGGTTTCTAGTCGAATTCTCAAGTCAATTGCGTGTATATTCCTTAATGGCTTCACTTGATAGACTAGTTAACTTGTGAGTAGCCAACTCAGAGAAAAAGGCTATAGGCACGTTGATGAAAAGCCCAACTCATTCAATTGAAAACACAATTGGAAAATCAGAATGTCACAGGTCGAACCTCACAGGTGGCTAGGCGGGCCTCGCCCAGGCCTCCCCTGGTCACTAACGAAGCTTACCTGATCGGGCGAGGCTCGGTTTAGTTCGCCCAGCTGCTGGTGGGGCTTAACCTCACTAGATTTGGGTGGCCACTCGCCCAACCATAGCTCAGCCGACTTACGAGTCGGTGATGCTTCGGTGAGGTCACTGACCCGTCTGGCCAGTCGCCAGTCATCTCAAGGTTGGCGATCGACAACCTTGAAGAAGAAGAAGAGAAAGAAAGGAAAAAAAGAAAAGAAGAAAGAAGAAAAAAGTAATAAAATTATTTAAAAATTAAAAGAAAATAATTTATATGAGAAATTTTGAGAACAACGGTACCAAATGCAATTCTATTCCAGGAATAAAAATTTTGGATAGTTACCAAACGATTTAAAATGTCTAAAAATTGTTCTCAGGAATAGAATAAAAAAGAATCATTTCTGATTAGTGTCACTTTCTTTGAAAAATTGACACTTGAGTTCCATGTCCAACGACCTTGAATGGAAATTTTATGTAACAATTTTTATTAATAAAGAAATCCTATGTGGCTTGCTGAAGAACTAAGTCAACAAAGAAGCCTTTTATATGAATTTTAATATAAACATTAATTAAATTAAATTTAAAAAAGGGGGTAGGAGTTACAAAATGGTGAGGGATGTGCAAGCCTTTGCCGTTGCTGCCCCACTGTCGCCGAGAAGGCAACCCTAGTTGATTGGTGGCGAGGGGTTGCAAGCCCTCACCCAAATCTAGGGCGGGGGTTGCGGCCACAATGAGGTTCATCATCCCTCACCAGTTAGGCGAAGGGGTACCACCCCCACGTCGTTGGTTGGCCAAGGCCTGGCAACCTCGATTGACCCTCCCCCCACCGTCACCGGCCCTTCTCGGTGAGGATGGGGTGGTGGCGACGACAATTGTGACATCCGATTTTCAAGTTCTGATTTCGATCGGATAAGTTGGTATTTCATTGATGCAACCATAGTGCTTTTCTCTGAGATGGCCACTCACGAGATAACTAGATTATCTAGGAAAGCCATTAAGGAATTTTAAGGCAATATACTTGAAAATTCGACTAGAAATCGGTTTCTTGACCGTTCTCATCTTTAGAGGTCATTACGGCACAATTAAAAATCGAATTAAGATAGGAGATAGGTCGGTTTGACTGAGATGTGTGGCCAATCGTGGGTGACTCTACTAAATTAGAAAGTTCTCGTCGACCAACACTAGTTTGATTTTACTGTCATTTTGGTACCATGTGTCCGTAATTGAATCCTCAAGATTTTCACAACAACCGAGAGTCACCAATGTGTCGAGTGGGTTCAATGTAGCTCGAAGAAATTTGACCACGGGTCGTTTGTCCTAAAAAGTCTTGAAAACTATATGGTAGCCTCGGTTAAGCTAAAAAAGAGTCGGAGTGAAATTAACCGCCGATTTGAGTCCGATTTCAGAAATTGAAGATTCTATCATGTCACAATAAATTCTAGGACCCACGACTCAGTCTCAGAAGATTTTTCTGACAATCGAGACTTTTTGGGAAAAAGTCGATTTAGGGCTGTTTTTGTTCAATCAAGGCTGGGGATTAATTTTGGTTGCAAAATTGGGAAGCAAAATGGATTCTTGAGTGAGGAAAGTTATCAATGGAGGCATTGAGATATCAATTGAATTTTTAAAGGCCAATGAGATTGAATTAAGTGAGGAATGGTGTTCAATTGAGAGAGATTTGTGTCAAATTCACTTCCCTTCCCCCTAGCCATTTTGGACCATTTGAAAAGTTATTAGGCATGCATGTGTGGCCAAATGATAGCCAAGGGTTGCTGCTTACTTGGGCAAGCTTGTAGGGGACAACTTGGTGGAAAAGAGTTGGCCAAAGGACCCACCAATGCCAAGCTTGCTCCACACTCTTTCCCTCTCTCCTTCTTCTTGCCATCCACTCCATTCTCTCTCCATTTTCGGCCAAACTAGCAGTTGAAAGAAGAAGCTAAAGCGCACGCCGCTTGGACGCCGGATCGCCACCTCGCCGTCGCCGGTTCGTGCGTCGTCGTCCGTGCGTGCTTCATCGTGCACACCGCCCCTTGCCCACCTCCCTCATGCCGTTGAGCCCTCTGACCAACCATCCAAGCCTCTGTTTAGCTATTGTAAGTGACCGAGGAAGCCTCCCGAGTCACCGGTTTTGACCGAAACCATCCCGTTGTCCATCTCCGAGCCTTCCCTCACCAAACCAAGTTGTTTGCTTCTATTTTTGTAGCTCAATTAGACCCGATTTTGTGGGTTTCCAGAAAGTTTCTAGACTTGCTTTGAGGGTGTTTCCAGCCCCAAACCCTAGGCCTACTCTGGAGAAAAATATCTCCCGCGACGTTCTCGATGTTTCAATCCGAGCAGATTGTAAAACGGGTAAGTTTAGCTCACTAATCCTCGCTTAGTAGGCTAATGATGCTTAATGATTGATTAGTGTTAATTAAATATGATTAGGTGGTTATATTAGAATAGATTAGTGATTATTAGTTAATTTTAATGCATGTTAGGTGGTTAGACATAATCATTAGGGAGTAGAAATACTATAGTATTTATTGATTGCATCTCGGGATTTTACCCGACCCGTTTGGGGCTTCAATTAGGCATTACGGGCTTAAATTGGATTTATTAGCATTTATTAATTAATTTTTGAAAATTAGGCTTGGATAGTCAACGATTGAAATTTTATGCTGATTGTCGTGGTGTAGTCCATTTATTTATTTGAACCCTACGTTGTGTTGAATTGAATTGATTGTGAAATTTTAGGAATTATTCCTAAATTGAATTGAATTTGAGTAATTGATTGGTAGATGGCCGAGTATGATTATGCGCCAGTAATACTTTGATGGGCTATAAAGTGAAGAAAATCATGAGAATGAACTAAGTATACTCTTGGCTAAGACCAATCGGGTGCAATGTTATCAAGAATGATAAAGTTGAGAAAGAAATATGTAATACTTTGCTCGGTGGTTAAGTACATCACCTTGGCGAATAGGTCGCCTTAGAGAATGCACTTAAATCGTTTATTATATACATCACCTGGAAAAGACACGTGGCTTGGCGATTAGTATGTCACATTGGTGAATATGGCGCCTTAGAGAATGCACATGGCTCGGTAATTTGGTATATTGCATTAGAGAATGGGTGTGGCTCGGTGACTAAGGTTGTGCATGATAAAATTTCTATTTCTTGATTTCTCTGTTTCTCTGTTCCAAGGAACAGTTTTGGAACAGAAATCCGTTTGGTAACGCAATTTGATTTCTCTATTTCTGAAACAGATTTCTATTCCAGAAATAGATTCGAAAAAGAAATCAGAAGCTAAAATTTTTAGCTTCTCAGTTTCTGAAATAGAAATTGAGAAATCAATTTTTGGCCAGAAATCAATTTCTATTTCAGAAATTTTGTCATGTGCACCCTAAGTAGGGGTGAGCGGTTCCCGGTTCCTTACAGGTTCCGCTTGGAACCTGGAACCTACCCTCGGGTACAGGTTCCTCATTTTTTGGAACCTAGAACCTACCCGTCAGAACCAAGAACCGGAACCTACCCCCGTCACGGGTTCCGGGTCGGTCGGTTCCGGGTTCCAACGGGTTCTTTTTTCTCCTTATTTTTTTTTCATTTTTTAGTTTAAAAAAATGGAAATGAATGTAGCAATAATAAACAAACTTGTCATTCATCAAAGATAATATAACACGAACATAATCTATAATACTCATAAGCGTTTAATATTCTAAAATGTGAACTATTTCTCTTTTGCAAAGTCCATCGGTTCACTTCACAAAGTCCCTTACCTCAGCAACAACCCTGCACCAAAATAAAGCCATATCCCTCATTGTTTTACAGCTTCCAATGACTTCAGCAACTTTAGTAACAAAGCTTTCAAGTGGAGCTGCATGAATATCTCTTGGCAATGTTGCAGCAGTGGTTTCTGAACCAGAACTGATCTTTCTTCTGAGAAACTTCCCCCCTGCAAATATCTTGTAGATATTACAACGAAGTGAAAGATCATCATAGGATAATTTTAAAAAAGAACCGATAATTTTTTTTTTTTTATAATGGTTGAGTATTATTTCATGGACTAGTAAATTTGATAATCTGATTATTGTTTTACCTGCATCAAACAACAAACTAATCAAAGAATAGAGCTTCACTTCATCGGGAAACTCGGATATGTTATCTTCCTTTTCACAAAGCACAAGCGACCTCAGCAAAGAGACTTAGTCCTGCCCTTTCCTTGATAGGAGAAGAACCTTTGTTTGTTGCCAGAAAATCTTTCATTGAGCTAAATTTCTTCCCATTCCTGGGAAAAGTTTCCAAAGATGTCTAAGTGATAGAAGAAATATATAGAGCTAAAAGTTATAATGGCTATCTTGTAGATAATAAAGACTTACTCTACAGCCACATCCAGTTGTTTGATAACTGGTGATGGAGGAATTTTCTCTCTGTTACCAGCAATTAGACCATCCAATATGGATATAGACTTTGAACCCTATCAAAACATTTTTAATCCAAATTAGACAGCAAAAACATAAACAGGTCATCTTAAACCTCGAAGTCTGATCTCTTGCTGAAGTAAAAGATATTAATTGTCATCATAACTATAAACTATTTGCAGCCATTTCTGATTTCACACGAAAAGAACAGCGTGGGGCATTATTGCAACAGACAGATAAGGATATGAGAAAGCTGAAGAGAGATTGAAGTACAAGATTTTCTCTGAACTGCAATGAAAAATTACGGTAAATGTACAGTGAGTAGGCAGTTGGCTTCTCCACTGATGATTTTGCCGAACCAATGAGGACTCCCTCTGTTCTCTATCTACTATACATATTTGACGTATAACAAAAGCTTTACTAGTTAATTCTTTTTTTGCCAAAATTTTTTTTGCTGGTGTAATAGTAGATATTAAGACAACAATAACAGAGCTTAAAATTAATTAATCTATTGTCCCAGAATTGACATTTTCTATTGGCCATTTAGGGACATCTGATGCAACATGTTTATACATGTAAGCGAGTTGTCACATCGATGACTTCTAAGACATCTATGACGGATGATAATATGAGCTAGTAGCAACCAATGAGTTAGCCAGCAGATCACTAAACTCAATTACTATAACACACGCAGAAAATAAACATTTTGAGTGTGTAAAAGAGTTAAAAGCACCAAAAAAAAAAAAAATCACCATTGATTCAGAATCATTCTTCTCATTCGCTATGTACAGTTTCCCTCCTGTTGAACAGGAAAACCAATATGAGCATCTCATCACGTGAATAACATAAGACGAATTAAACATTAAAAGTGTGGAGGAGAAACCTTAAATGCCAATATTCTAGGAGCTGGAAATCGTGATTCTGTGAGTTCTTCAGCCAAAGTTCGGCAAGCCGCTAAAGTTGCTGCACTTTTCCCTTCGTCAGCAACAAGTTGGGCACCCTATTCATCAATCGATGGGAAAGATGTTAACAAGAGCGACATATGATAGTGGGAATTCCAGAATGTGCAGTGGGTTAGATACTGATATCTAACCTTACATTTTCCTGTCATACATCAAGGTGTATACTGATGCGTTAAGAAGATTATATGTGCTCGAAGGTGCCACCGAGGGGATGAGCGGCGTCCACTGGCGGCGTCGACGGCGAGCGGCTGAGCAGTGAGGCAAGCGAGGGGTGACGGCGTCGAGGGAGCAGGAGGCAAGGGCGAGACGAGCGTGGGGCGACTGGCGTCCAGCGGCGGCGTCGAGGGCGAGTGGCGTCGGCGACGGGCAGAGGCAGAGAACTGGAGGGTCCAGTTCGGTTCTCCGGTTCCCGGGTGCTCACCCCTGCTTAAGCCCGAACGAAGACTCTTTATAGGCATACTAGCAGTCTAGCACACACAACAAGCGTACCAGAATGCACATCAGCGTCAATGGAGAACCGGCAGGGCCAGAGTTCACATAAGCTGAACGGCCGCGAACTCAGACCCCGCGTGCCCAAAACAAGGCACGTACAGATGAAGAAAGGCTTACCTGGGCCGGCGCGGTGTTGTGGTGGGCGGTGGTCGGTGGGCTGGCCTCCGGCAACGCGAGTCTCTTACTACTTTCTCACACAGACGAAGCGGACTACTCACTCTCTCTCACACTCCCTTGGTCTCTCTCTCGGTCTCGCTCTCTAACCGAGCCCTTGCACGGCTGAACCTCTCCCGTTCTCCCTCAATCGCACTGAACTCTCCTTCTCGATCTCTCTCCCTTGAGCTCATCTCTCTCTCAGCCCAAAATCTACGGAAAAACCAGAAACCCCCTTGATTTCCCTCTCCCTGTCACTCTCCCTTGCTTGGTCCCTCCCTCCCTCGGCCAAAAAGGAGCCCCTCAAAAAGAGAGGATGGAAGAAGAAGAAGAAGAAGAAGAAGAAGAAGAAGAAGAAGAAGAAGAAGAAGGGGGGGTTTCGGCCTAGAGAGGAGGAAAGAGGAGAGGGAGAGAAGAAAATAAAAAAGTTTGGGGGAGGCAGGAAGTGACGTGAGGAGGAAAAAGGGGAGAAAAGAAAGAGAGAGAGAGAGAAAAAGAAAGGGAAAAGGGGGGAAGAATCGGCAGAGGGGGGGAAAATGAAATCACGTGGGGGCGGGCTAGGGTTTTTTTTTTTTTTTTTTTTTTTTTTTTTTTTTTTTAACTTGGCCGGTTCTGGTTCCTATGGGAACCGGAACCAGAACCGAGAACTGCCGGTTCCCAGAAAAAAGGAACCGGGAACCGGAACCGGCCTCTTCAGAACCGGGAACTGAACCGGACCCTCCTCTGGTTTGGTTCCGGTTCCTGGTTCTACCCGGAACCACGCTCACCCCTAACCCTAAGTACATCGCCTTGGAGAGTAGGTCACCTTAGAGAATGCACATGGCTCGGTGACTAGTTATATATTATATTGAAATTGAACAATAAAAATGGGAATGACCAAGAAATGGTTCGAATGATATGTAATCGACTAGGTCGATTAATCAATGCTTTGATATGATGTCGTGAATTGAAATAACCGGGAAATGGTCTGATTGACATGTAATCGACTAGGTCGATTTGATCGATGTTTTGATCTGTTGTGATTGTTTGGGTGCCTATTGAACTGTACTGATTTACAGGTGGAATCTAAAGCCAAGGTAAGTTCTCTAACTCATGTTGTGCATAGGCAACCCTAAGGTGTATTAGTTTCCTAATCGGGTCTTAGGGAGTAGAACTCGCTGAGACATTATCTCATTGGTTATTGAATAACCATTTTCGAGTCCTTAGACAGCATTGGTGAAGGACCAGAGGCCCAAAGTGAAGAAGGTGAAGCTTGAAAATTGACAACCCTAGTGGACTAGATAGTCATAGGACAATTCTCTTTTGTTGGGAGTCGAGTCTTTGATGCAGACTTTGTTTTATGAACTTGTGGTTTAAAACCTGATTTGATCATTCGACTTGTATATATTTGCACTATGGTTTGTAATGTATATAAGTGTGGTTGCTTTTAAAGTGAAAATTTGGAGTCCTACGTTTCTATGCCATTGCTTTATTGTCTGGGGATTTATAATTGCTTCCATGTGTGTTTATTAAATTGAATGGGTCAGCGATATGTCCTGGAATATCGCTAGCAATCGACCAAAGGTGAAGGATGGGCACTTGACCGAGGATGGGGCATGACAACAACGAGGGCTTGTCTAGCCCTTGTCATTTTGCAACTCCTCCCCGCCCCCCTTTTTAATTTTTTTATTATCATAATTTTATTTTAAATTTAATTTAGTTAATATTTCTATTAAAATTCCCCAAGGAAAAACGACCTTGTTTTTTGCTTATATAACCTATTAGCGTGCTCTTGCTGGAAAACCACCATATTAGTATTTTGGTCGAATTTTCTCACTATTAATATTTAATTGATCCATTTTGCTTTGATTTTGACATTTAAGTGTACATTTTCAATTTTTTGGCACTCAAGAGTCCCCTGTACCAAGTTTTGGCATTCTAGGTGTCCTTTCTCCCACAACTAGCCATATTCTTCATGTATGTGTGAGGTAGAGAGAAAGAGAGGAGTTTGATAACCTCATCACGGATTTGGTAAATTTACCATTTTTGATAGTGTGATCATTTCTAGCATTGAGAATGGAATGGCATGAGGACATAAACTTAGAAACCTGACCTTGCACAAGCCATGGTTTTTTTCTTATTGAAAAGAAGAGAGAGATAAGAGGGATTTACTTTTTCTTTTTCTCTCTACTTACCGTGATACTCTCAGATTTTTGCTGTAATGGGGTGATTCTCTTGCTGCTTTATGGCAAGATTACATTCTGTGAACAAGTGATTATTAGCATAATGATTTTGTTGAAGAGTGCTTTTCACAACATTGATTAAACAACTAAATAAAAAATATTGTAATCTTCAATGCATTGACCGTTCTCATGATATACACTATCAATAATCTAAAAATGGAATTTCTCCTTTGCATGTTTGATAAGTTCCACAAGGCCACTCCCTAACAAAACATCTTTTATAATTCAAAAAGTCAGTCAGGTATTTGCTCCCATCAATCTTAACACAGATTTGTCTTGCGCAAACGTATGCACCGTAGCAAATCAGACGATTGAAGAGCCTCAAGGTTTGAAAAAAAGTGTCACACCCCCAAGTCTCACATCCGATGGGAGATGTAATATCAACTGATTCGTAATTAACGATTTATTTCCAAATGGCTACCCGTTTGAATACAAATTTTGGCCAACGTGGTTTAAACTAGATCGTTAGAAAATCTCTGTCTTATGAGTTTTTCCAGCGGATGACGTCCCAAGTGTAGCTACCTACATGTTACAACAACAATTTATTATCCCACCTAATCCTTATACTTACCAACAACTTGGTACACAAAGTCACATGGATGATAGAAAAATATAAATCATCTTCAGACACGCGCACCCACACACGTATATATGTCTGTATGCCAATGCCAATGATATCCGATTCTTTCATAGACTTCTCTATAGATTCTCAACCCCTTACGCTTAGACTGGGATTATTGCAAGTCCTGTCCAATGGAGTTGATAAAAGAGGATGATGGCCTTGAGCCAGTGAGCCCTACAGGACAGTACTTTAACAGCAAGGTGATGTCGGTTTCTGTTCTTGGTATATTGGAATTAGAAATTCCGATTGATGACTCCCAAGCTACGGCGCTGATCAAAGATGTTTTCCTCCCAATAAACCCTCGCTTCTCTTCTATCATGGTATGTATGTGTGTACCCTTATGCATAGATATTCACCATTGGTAGGATTGATATGAGTAATTAGTGTTTATAAAGTGAATGCGTGGTTGGTCATATATCTCGAATGAATAAACCCCAATTCACTGCACATACGCAGATATTATTATTTTTTTCTTTTGTCTTGGATAGGTGATAGGAAAGAAGGGAGCAAGAAAATGGAAGAAGGTGGAAGTGAAGGTGGAAAACCATGTGCACGTCCCCAGTTTTGACTCTTCCAAGGGCTCGTCATCTCCATCCGAGAATGACAGTTTCCTTAAAAGTTACATTTCACAAATAGCAAAGCAACCATTTCCACAAGGCCAACCATTGTGGGAAGTACATTTTATCAAGTGTCCAACCAGTGAAGCACAAGAAACCCTAATTTTCAAGCTTCACCATGCACTTGGTGATGGCTATTCTCTTGTGGGCGTTCTCTTGTCTTGCCTTCAAAGATCTGACGATCCTTCTCTTCCAGTAACCTTTCCCTCGGTCAATAAATTCAGGTCAGCCAATAATGACGGCAGAAACATCGGACTTCCGAAGGTGGTTAGCGGATGTTTTTTGCCACTTGTCAACACCGTAAGAGATTTTGGTGGGAGCGTCTTGAAAAGCACTTGTTTCAAAGATGATTTGTCGCCGATTCGGTGTGGGTTGGAGAGCTTTCGGCCATTTTCATTGTCAGCGATCTCGTTCTCATTAGATCGCATCAAAGAGATCAAGTCTCGCCTTCGAGTGGTAACTAATATCACTTCAAAGACAATACTAAGTCTAGCTTCTTGCATCGCACAAGCATTACTAAGTCTTTTAGCATTTTACTTTATGAGGTACCCTTTACGTCTCTAATCTTTTGCATTATAATGGTCGCCTTCACATAACGAGCTCAAAAGTATTGTGTTTTCTAACGTATTCACAAAATATATGCAGTTTAGGTGATATTTATTTTAGGCATTTATTATATTCAGTCTGTCAATTAGTATGCAGCTAGTACTCAGGGTGTACAACTCTAACCGAGGAAAATGACATGATTAATGCGCATAATATTTATGTTTATTTTACGTGCGTGACGATTTTCCTAGCCACCCGCACAACGTTACATCCTTGACAACAAAAAGACAATTGAGCTAGAAACTGGTTTCTTTTTCAGATATATAGATGCTAAGTTATAGAAAACTAGTTAATTTCTTCATCCAAAGATAATTTTGTGTTTATCTACATGATTTTAGATATATATGATGTCTAGGTGCAGCATTGATTTTTATTAAACAAACCCACCAATCAGATTTTTTTTTTATCAGCTCGTTTAGTTCACTTACATTTTTTAGCTTTAATCATGTCTCTTTTAACATTAATTCACCATATTGAGCATTTACTTGCATTATCCATGACAATTAATAAAATAAAGGGATTTTTCTTGATCCAACGTTAAATCTTTCTTGGACTTTATTCACATTCAACAAGCATGAGTAACACATTTGACGGAGAAATATATCAACATTACATTAGCGGACATTATTTCTTGAAATAAGTTCAAGTTGGAACTATTGGCATATTTACTATTTTACTATACAAAAGTTGATTAATAATCTGAGGGCTTCGGATCAATCAATTATGCAACGACTTAAAGGCAAAATACTAATGTATCCTTGGTCCTTTTCCCTTGAATTTTCTCTTTATAACAGACTATCAACGATGTCATTATGGGGGTAATCTTCTTGGCGACTCGATTGTACATGCAAAGAGGGAGCCCAAACTCGAACTTGAGCAGCAACTCCACAGCGCTAGTGTTGCTAAATACAAGGAATTTGCGAGATTACAAGTCAGTGAAAGACATGGTCCGGCCTAATTCTGAATCACCGTGGGGAAACAATTTTGCATTCTTGCATGTACCTATACCGAAAGTGAAACCGAGCGATTCTGAGTTCTCTAATCCTTTGAAGTTTGTCCACAAAGCTCGTGAGGCGATCAAGAGGAAACAGAGCTCCTTTGGTGTAGTTCTCACAGGGAAGCTGTTAGAAATGATGAAGAAATGCAGAAACCCAGAGGTATGTACACGTCGCGATGATTAACTTATCAGAAATGATAAGTATTTTATGTCTGATTTAAAAAATCGATATGTTACGTGATGTGATAGGCTATTAATAGGTATGAACGTGACACGCTCTCGTTGTATAATTTCTTGTGGTTTGTCATATATTTTGTAAATTGGTTATAAGTGTATTTAGCATTACTCGTTTTTGATATTGTCGTTAACACAAATGGAAGCTTGTTCGCTTGTACAAAATGTGTTTAATCATTGCAGGCAGTAGCGAGGCACATTAACAGGACAATGAGAAACTCGAGCATGATCATCTCCAATGTTATAGGGCCAATGGAGAAATTGTCCCTAGCTAATCATCCTATTAAGGGCATGTACTTCACTGTCACCGGCACACCCGAGGTATTTATATAATTATTGTTTGATTTACCCAAGAGCACAAAATTACCTATGCTTTATTGGTAGTAGGCCTCTGTATCCTAGTTGTTACATGCATCATCTTCCGAAAATATTGATATAGATTATGAAATTTGGGAAATATAGGTGTCCAATGACCTATGTGTTACATTTTATGCAACAGCTACGCTCCTATGCCATCTTTCAGAGTGGACAGAATTTTGAATTCGAGAAATTGGTTTTTCTTATTTACCACGACACATTCTCACTAGTCTGAATCGTGAGTGACTTTCTTCTATGCATCAATGATGTAACGCTACTTTCTTCGTGTTTTCTTTTTGCAGACTCTCCAAGTAACGATGATCAGCTATGCAGGAAATTTGAGAGTAGTTGTGCGAGCTGAGCAAGGGTTCATAGATTCTGAGTTGTACACCCGCTCCTTGCATGATGCTTTGGACATGATCCTTCATGATGCATGTGGGAAGCAATAGAGACCATTCCTACTCCCATCCAAGGTTCAACGCCTCACGAGAAAACCCTACTTTTTCCCATTATATTTTTCATTACGAAGATCTTGTTAGCGGGACCAAATCTATTGTGGGGGGAGGGTGGACAAATTATAAGTCTACTCTAAATAAGTGTAACTGTTGACTCTTATGGTGGGGAACTCAATAAAGTATGTTTCGCTTGTAACTAACGGAATGCCTTTCACCAAAGATTAGTCTTCGATGACCGAATTAAATTATTTTTATGATGAATTCTATGTGGTTGAGGAAGTTTGTCTAGTTAATCCAGATTGTCATATTCTAATAATATGATGGAGACCGCTAGTAAAGGTTCAGATAAATGGAATGGGCAATTGGTTAAATTGGTCTATTGGTAGTATCCACATAGTTCTATGTTTGTTTGCAAGAAAATATTTTACCAAAAACGTTTTTTTTTTTTTTTTTTTTTTTTTGGGTTTTCTGTTTTTTGATGTGGAAAATAAACTGGTCACAAATTAATGATGGACTCAACCAGATGATGCAAGTTTTAAAATTTTAAAAAAATAATAATAATTAAAAAAAAACCTTAAAAATTTATAAAGTAGAAGCCATCTTTGGAGCTTTCATAAAACGTGCTTCAACTTCATTCTAAACAACAAATTTTTATGGATAATTTCTGCATCTTCCTCACGGACCGTAATTGGATAAGTATCGTGCCACGAACTGCCTTCCCATCGAGGGCGAAGCTCTTCTTGAGCTCGAACTCTTTGCTCCCATATTTGACATCGTCGTCATCTCCGTAAGCTCCGTCGTCAAAGTGCACCTCCAAGACGGGAGATATTTAGGTCTTCCTCCGCCGGTGGTCCCCACCTTGCTTCGCCACCATTTGGAGAGCAACGCTGGCCTCAACAGCAAGAGCCGCCGCGTCTGACGATCCACTGTTGGAGCTTGGGCTCCGGGAGAACGAAATAGATATGGTTGGGCGAGAGCTTGTCGTCGGCTTGAAGAGGGCGTATGTACTCCACATAGTCTAACTTGAATATAAAGCATAAAGGTTGTATTTGATAGTCCGGATTTGAAGTTGGATAAGATAAAATGCTGGATAAGAAATCCGGACTAGGGATGGTGCTTTATATTCAAGTTAGACTATGTGGAGTACATACGCCCTCTCCAAGCCACCGTGCAAGGAACACCGCCATAACAGCCTGTCATTCCCCACCACCGTGCAAGGCCACTGTGCAGGATCACTGCTACAATAGCCCATCACTCCCAACCACCGTGCATTTGTCATTGTCTTCAATCAATGCTGATCACCATTGCTGTCTAGCCCATTTGGTTTGTCGATTATCCTCTGATGACCGTTGAACTGAATCGGCCATCGCCAATGAATGAGGAAATCGATGGATCAACACCGAAAAGTCGTTTGTGAAAAAGGAGAAGAAAATAAAAAATCGAAATGCACATAGTTTTGGGTGTTTGTATGTCGGTCCTAAACGATGGTCACCTGATTTTGCCATGATGCTTCGACGTCCAATCCTGTCCTCTACTCAAATCTGAGACTCTTTGTGCTGACAATTGAAAGATTTCAAAGGAGGAGGAGCTCCAGCGAAAACGGTGACTGCTCAAAATGTTGCTAGTCTTGGCCGTGTGAGATTACGTCGACAATATGTTGTCCTAGATTTGGAAAGTATCACCTCTTTGAGCAAGTGAGATCTTCAAAGATTTTGAATTCTATCTTGGATTGCACCAAACATAAGAAATGATTCTTTTTTTTTTTTTTTAATCCGGAGGATATGGGAAGGATTTCTAATCCTACCTTATCCTATCTTATGTGATCATGTTTCCTTACCTGGAAATATTGTTTTCCAAGCAAAAGCTTCTAAAGAATCATCCTTTTTCTTCAAGATAGTCTCTGATGATGACAAAATCTGCTACTGTTGGAGTCTCATGCTTTGGGTATGCTCCTTTGGTGGTTGCTATTTTATAGGCATAATGTCAAGCAGCATAGTTGCCGAAGTGGCGGATGGTTCGTCCAACCTTCGGGTGATTTGGGGGCTTTTATTCAAGAAACTTTGTTTCAAGTCAACTACAAAAGATGAGAATCCACATATACAGAAAGAGAAGGATAATGTGACTTAGTTTACAATGTCTCATTCCATTAGGTAAATTTTAATCTTCGACGCCATAGTTGTTTCTAGTTTCTTATCTCATTACTCATGGTGTGGAATATGACATTACTCGAGGAACTTTTGAAAGCATGGCTTAATGTGACGATCAAAAGCTGGGGTTGGAATTATCTCAATGCTCTTCTTAAGGTTTAAAATTGTACTTCACTGATTGAAGTTATGATGGTCTTCTGGCATGGCACCAAAATTTTCTCTCTTGAGTTATTCTCATCTTTACGATGAATTCTGTGTGGTCAAGGAAGTCCATCCAGTTAATTCGGATCATCATATTTTAATGCTACAACGTAGACCATTGGATTAAATTCAACTAATGGAACAGATGACTGGTTAAATTGGTCTACAGTTAATTTTTCCACCCTGTGCTGTAGTTTCTTATCAAGAAGATATGATACTGTTTATTCGCAGGAAAATATTTTATCCAAACATGTTTTTACCGTTTTCTATTGCTTAGCATGGGAAAATAAACTAGTCACAAATTGCTTAGAATGGGAAAATAAACTAGTCACAAAAAATGGAGTCAATCATAAAGTTCAAGTTTAAAAATAAGAAAAACGACTTCCCAATTTAAGAAGCAGAAGCCATCTTTAGAGCTTTAACAAATGTGCTAGACTTCGTCCTAAACGAACAGATCTTCGTGGATAATCTCTGCATCTTCTACACGGACCCTAATTGGAAAAGGCTCGCTGTCACGCCCCGACCCTCAGGCACGCACACATCCCTTACTTTTGGTCGATTTTAAAATGCGATATCCCAGAACTATGTATCGCCGACCCTTTCATTCATATATGCACATGCGGAAGCAGTTATAATTCCCCATACAATAAAGCAATGGGATAGAAAAGCAGGCCATATATTTTCCTTACTAAAAATTCACAACTACATCTTTTTACATGCATCTCATAGTATTCTACAATACTATATATACACAACTCTGGTCTAACGTCTATTCACATACAAACAAGGTCTGACAAGACAGGATGGGATCTTAGTTCTCATTCGGGTCGTACTCGGGGTTATCCTCAGGGTCCTCCTCCACGTATTCCTCTTCGGGTTCCTCAACAGGGATCTCCTCATCAGATTCATGCTCCTTAGGCTCCTCATCCAGGTCCTGAAATGGTTATTCAATAACCACTGAGACAACGTCTCAGCAAGTTCTACCCCTAAGACATGATTAGTAAATTAATACACCTTAGGGCTGCCTATGCACAACATAAGTCAGAGGACTCACCTTGGCCTCAGATTTCACCTGCATATTAGCACAGATCATATAGGCACCCAAGCAATCATATTATAGATCGAAGCATCGATCTAATCGACCTAGTCGATTACACACCAAGAAGACCCCTCACGGTCATCTCTATTCAATCATTCAATTCACAACATCAAACCAAGGCAATGAATCACATCAAGTCACACTCAGATCGAATCATCGATCAATCGACCTAGTCGATTACAAGTCAATCGGACCATTTCTAGGTCATTCATCCAACACCAAGCAATTCCTTAGATTTAGTGGCTTTATGGTCCCACCCGACTTTTTCAAGATTTAGTGGCTTTATGGTCCCACCTGACCCTCTCAAGATTTAGTGGCTTTACGGTCCCACCTGACCTTTCCAAGATTTAGTGGCTTTACGGTCCCACCCGACCCTTTCAAAATTTATTGGCTTTATGGTCCCACCCGACCCTCTTTACGATGCCATAATCTGTCACCGAGCCTCGTGCATTCTCCAAGAAGACATACGAAGTCTCCGAGCCACGTGCATTCTCTAATGCTACCTTTTCGCCAAGATGACATATCTAATACCGAGCCACGTGTCTTTCCCAAGTGACATTCCAATTCACTGGGCCACGTGCATTCTCCAGGTGATTTACCAACTCACTTTCAATACTGACAATCGATACCCGACCAATCCTCAATCACATAGCCAAATATCACATTATTTAAGAACATAACTTAAAATTGCACCATTAAATCAATTCGACACAAATTAAAGCTCAATTAAATAAACAGACCACTTCACGACAATTAGAACGAAATTCCGGTCACCGACCATCCCGGTTGAATTTCCGGAAAATAAATAATTAAATAATTAATTTCGAAAATTAAATAAATAAATACAATAAATTCAATTTAGCACAATATAAAGCTCAATTAAATAAACGGACTGCGCCATGATCATCAGCATAAAATCCCGGTCACTGGCCATCCCAGTTGAATTTCTGGGAAATAAATAATTAAATAAATAATTTCGAAAATTAATATTTAATTCCTAAAAATACCACCTAGGCCCGAATCGCTTAATTAACACCCGATAAGGGACGGGAAAAATCCCAAGAAGCATCCAATAAATACTACATGCAATTCTCTATCTAATTACACTAACCAAACAACTAATATGCAAAGCAATTAACTAATAATCACTAATCAATTCTAATCTAACCACCTAATTACACTTAATTAACGCTAATCAATCTTTAAGTATAATTAGCGCACTAAGAAGGCATTAGTGAGTAAAATTCACTCAAAGCGACGGGCTCGACGCGAGGATCGACTTTCCTCAAAGCGGGCCGAGCATCCGAGCTCGGAAAGGTGGCCAAAATGGGCCAAAACCCTCTGCGATACCCATTTTTTGCACCTTCTGCTCGTTGCTGGTTGGGGGCGAAGTTGGGCGGATCCGAGGTTGAGATGGTGAGGCAAGGGCGGCTAGGACCAGGCGAAGCTCCGATGGGTCGAAGTGACGGAGCACAGTGGCCGGAGGGAGCTCCGGCGGGCCTCTACCGTCCCTCACGACCACCGAACAGCAGCTGGCTAGATGGGGTCGTGGACGGCAACTCGACTGGACGAGGCCAAATGGCGCGGCTAGGCGACCGTGGAGCTGCGACGGCGCACGGCGTGAGGCGGCGACGACGACCTTGGCTTTGATTTCGGCTGCTGGTTGTGACAACAAGCTTCTCTCTTTGTTTCTGCCCTTGCTGGTTCGAACGGCTGAGAGGGATAGGAGGAGAGAGAAGGGCGAAGAGCGTTCAAGTGGGCGAGAGGGAGGCGGACGACGGTGGTACTCTGGCACGACGGTGACGGCAACTTCATCCCGCAGCTCCTTCAAGCAGCGCCGATCGCTGCTTCTACTTTTGCTGGTCGGTTCTGTTCGAACCAGAGGGAGGAGAGGGGCGGAGGGCGTGCGGATGACCGTGGAGTAACGGCGGTGGCTTCGGCTTCGGTGGGCAACGACAGCGGCGAGAAGCGGCGACGATAGCTCGGTCTTTGGTGGTCTTCCGCTTGTTGGTTCCTCGCACGTCAAGAAGATGGGGAAGAAGAAGCACCGACGGAAGAGAGAGAGAGAGAGGAAGAAGAGAAAACCAATTTCTCTCCCCCTCTTTGGTCTTCGAATGGGGCCCACCATAAGGCTGTCATCCACCCACCTTTTCAAGGCCCAAAATACCTCTTCTAGAAGACTTTGGGTAATTTAAAATATTGGGTCTATGGGCATACGAATTTGCTAGGTTTTCTTTCCAATTGGGTCTTAATTCCTCTTGAATTAAATCAAATTGACCTCCATTAATTTCATTCAACACCTCGTCATTTCAATTGGTATTTTTCCTTACCAATATAGCCCACTTGCATCCCAATTTCACAATCCCTAGCTTCAATTGAACAAAAACGGCCCTATTTATCCAATCGAAATTTGAACCCGAAAATCTGGATGTCACACTCGCACCGCGGACAGCTTTCCTATCCTCAGCGAAGCTCCTCTTGATGTTGAACTCTTCGTGCCCGTATCTTACATCATCGTCATCTTCGTGAGCTCGGCCATTGAAGCGCACCTCCAGTCAGGAGACTTTTAAGTCCTCCTCTTTTTGTGGTCCCCACCTTTGCTTCGCCACATTTTGAGAGCAACACTGGCCTTGATAGCAAGAGCTACCATGTTCTACGCCATGAGCCTCCATTGGAGCTTGGGCTCGGGGAGAACGATGTAGATATGGTTGGGTGAGGGGTAAAAGGTCGAAATAATCTTAAATTTATTGCATTGGTGCCAATTTAATTTTAAACTTTTTGATTTGGTGCCAATTCAGTCATTTTGACTAATTTTGGTAGAATTTTACTGACGTGAATGTCATTTGGCTTATGTGACACATTGACACTGACATGGATAAATTTTTAATAATAATTTAATTTTTTTGATTGATTGATTAATATATTTCCTTCAATCTTTTTTTTTTCTCTCTTTCCTTTATTTTTCCCTTTTCTCCTTCCTCTAGTTAGTCATCGGTTTGCGATCGGCCAGAGGCGAGGGTCGGTGAGTGTCACTAGCCACTAGCAAGGCTTGCCCTCACTAGTGACAGTGAGGTCGTGCCTCGCCCAACATCTAATGAGCTTGCTAGAGGTCATGAGGGCTGCCTCACGTAGGGCTAGTGAGGTTCAAGACTTGCTGCCCATGGACAAGGCTTGACCTCACCCGTGAGGGTCTTGTCTCTGGCCTATTGTCAACCAGCGATTGGCTGAAGGAAGAAGGAAGGGAAGGAGAAAATCAAAAGAAAGAGAAAAAAATATGAAATAAAGGAAACAAAAAAGATAAAAAAAAAATATTAAACTATTAAAAGTTATCCATATTAGTGCTGGCCGTGCCAAGTAAGCCAACTGTCATCCATGTTAGCAAAATCTGGCTAAAATTAACTGAAAGGATTGAATTGACGCTACGTCAAAATACTTAGGGTTGAATTGACACGAAATCAAAATGTTTAGTACTAAATTGACACCAATGAAATGTTTATGATTATATTAGCACAATTACAATAAGTTTATGACTTTTTTTGACACTTTTTTAGTTGGGTGAGAGCCCGTCAATAGCTTGGACAGTAGGTATGCACTCCTCGTAGTGTGACTTGCATGTAAAGCATGAAGAGCACAAAGAAGAGGAAGGTGCCAATTAGAGTTGAGTAATCACACAAGGACTGGTTTGGTTTCTTGTTCTATGCACTAAATTGGTCAATTCTACTAGGGATCATACCTTAAACAGGTTCAAAACAAACCCTCAATTATCTTAGACTTATATATCTTTTCTAGTTCTTTGGTCTTCTCACTTCTCACAACCGTGAAGGGGTGAACCATATAGGGTTTGGCTAATGGATTATTAAATTTAAACTTAGCTCGGACTCTTCCAAGCCCATATCAATTCGCGACTTAGGTTCAAGTTCTTAACATGTAAATGATTTTTCAATTAGGAGTCGTTACTAATCAGTTTACGGTAGGTCAACTAGACACCTAAGTAATTATTTTACTCCACGAACCAGATATTTTGAGCACATGGACTTGATTACACCAGATTTCTCTAATGCTCCTTCGGTAATGTTCTTTTTATTTTCAAGAAAAATATTTTTGCAAGTAATCTTGATTGATTTTAATTTATTTTCCTAACATATGAGGTGACCACGGGGGTGTGCAAACCACCAATTTAACACCCAAGAAAGTAATAAATAAATTATCGGACTTCTCTCGTAGTAACGAAAACATATGCAATATTAGGTCAGAATTCATATCAGTAACCCTACATATGATTTCTAATTAACACATAGTCACTCAAATTTTTAGGATTTTCTCTTGTTTAATGAAATCTAAGCTATAAGTCATGCAATTTAAGTAAATTGCATAATTCTGATGACGGACAATTTCTAATTAAATAGACCTAGCAACAATTACTAAATGACATTGATTTCATGAACCTAATTCTATATGACATGTGCATGATATTTTTGTATTTTTTTAATAAAAATTCGTAACTAAAAATTACTAACAATAAAAAAACTAACTAAAGTGAGATATTATCTATTTTAAGTTAGGAAATAGATTAATCTCAATTCTATCTTAACTTAGAAATTTATCTCGACATGCAATTTAATTCCAAGATATTATCCGACCTAGATATCATCTAAACATGCATCCTAATATAATTAGAAAGAGGTAACAAAACAATACTTTTTTGTACAATAAGGTCATTTTTTTCCTCCTTCCTATTCTAATCAATTGTCAGGCATCAATGATGGCCGATGGTTGGCAAACCAACCTCAAGGTTAGGGGTGAGCAATTCCTGGTTCCTTACAGGTTCCGTTTGAAACCTGGAACCTACTCTCTGTCACGCCCCGATCCTCGGGCACGCACCCATCCCTCACCTTGGTCGATTAATAGTGACGTCCCAGGACGCATTGCCAACCCTTTCTTTTTAATACGCATGCGGAAGCATATAAAATCCCCAGACAATAAAGCAATGTGATAGGAAAGTAGGATTTCAAATTTGAGTTCTTAAAATAACTACACTTATATATATTGCAAATCATAGTGCAAATATATACAAGTCAATTTGTTAAGTTAGGTTCTAAACCACAGGTTCATAAAACAAATTCTGCAGAAAAGGAATCAACTTCTATCAAGAGAGGATTGTCCTATGACTAACTAGTCCTATTGGATCATCAGCTCTTCAGGCTTTTGCTTCTACACTTCAGGACTTCGATCCTTCACTAATGCCACTTAAGGACTTGAAAATGGTTATTCAATAACTAGTGAGACAATGTCTCAGCAAGTTCTATCCCTAAGACTCGATTAGGAAACCAATACACTTTAGAGGCTGCCTAAGCACAACACGAGTCAGAGGACTCACCTTGGCCTCAATTCTTTCCTGCAAGTTAGTATACATATCAAATATACACGATCACATCACATCACATCACATCACATCACATCAATTAGATCGAATCATCGATCAATCGACTTAGTCGATTACATGTCTTTTCAACCCTTTCTTGGTCGGCTCATCTCATACTACATATAAGTCCGTTCATATTAGGACTGCTCATTACTAAGCTGATAAATATATAGTATAGCTCGCTTTTGAGATGATCGGGTATATTGCTCTATACTAAACTGTCATATCGCTCATAGGTTGATATAGTATACCGACAGTGCTCAATCTAAGTTGATAAGGTATACTGTTCTTTGCTAAGTTGCCATATTGCCCGTAGGTTGATATAGTATACCAACATTGCTCTCTACTGAGTTGACAATGTATACTGCTTTTTGCTAAGCTGCTATATCAGAGCCTGTAGAATGATATAATATACTGGTGTATTGCTCGCAATCTAAGCTGACATATCAAAGCCCGTAGGATGATATAGTATATCAGTATACTACTTGCAATCTAAGTTGACATATCACCCGTAGGTCGATATAGCACACCCCACCCAACCATTCAATCAATTCAATCTTTTATCATTCTTGATAAAATAGTTGTGTGTGGGGACACGGTTGGCTTTAGCCAAAATATCATAATTTCACTTTCTATAAATCCCACCATTTTCTGTAGTCCACCAAAACATTTTTGGTGCTGTCAATCGACACCCGGTTATTTTCCAATTAATTATCTAAATTAATTAATTCAGGAAAATAATCTAATAATCACAAACAATTCATTTCAGCACAAAATAAAGCTCAATTAAATAAACAGACTGCACCATATAATCAGCATAAAATTTCATTCATCAACTATCCTAGCCTAATTTCCGTCAAATAAATAAATAATTAAATATTACGGAAATTATTAAATAAATGCAATAAATTCAATTTAGGCCCGTAATACCTGATTGGAAGCCAAGACAAGCCCGGAAAATTACCAAGACTCGTTCGATAATTACTAGGACTTATCTACTCTCTAATTACACTAACCATTCTCCTAACATGCATAGGTAAATCCCTAATTTAATTATTCTAATATAATCTAACCACCTAATTGCACTTAATTAAATCTAATTAACCCATAAGTATCATTAGCATACTAATATGGGATTAGTGAGCAAAAGTTACTTGAGCAAAGTGAAGACTAGAACACCACGACGGCGGCTGAACTCCGAATTTTCGACGGTGTCGACGGACACTTAGACCAGGCCAAGAAGGCCTTGCAAAGCCCACAACAACTGCTAGGCTTGATCCTGGGTTTGGGCTGCAGCTGGGCTTGCTTCGTGAGCCTCAAGTGGGCTCGGAACTGGGCTGCTAATTTTGCTGGGCTTCAAATGGACTGGACCAAACAGCTGCTGGGCTTGGGGATTTGCTGATGTTGGGCTGCTGCACTTGTGGGCTGCTGGCCCCAGAATGAATGCTGGAAACGGAGCTGTTGCTGCGCCGAAATCTTGCGGGCTCATGGACGTGAGAGAGAGACGAGCGGTGATGCGGCAAGATGGAGAAACGTTGGAGTCAACTTCGGCAGAATGGTTTCGCTGGGGTTTTGACCGAGAGAAGCAGCGAAGATGGAGAGGAACGTGGGCTGGCTTCGTGCGTTGCTGGCGGAGTCAACAAGAGGGGAGGAATTTTGCTGGTGTTGACCTGTGTACTGGCATGAGCTGACGGTGGCAGCTGCAAGGAGAATCGAAGGAGCAGCTTCGGTGGACTTTGACGTTGAGGCAGCCGCAGGAACTTCAGTGGAGACGGCAGCAAATGGAGAGAGAGGGAACTTCGGTGGGGGACAGGTAATGGTGGATGGCAGCAGCTTTGGTCGCTGCATGGGGGAAGAGAAGCGGACGTGGAGCTGCGGCAGAAGCTGGAGTAGCTTCGGTCAACAAGATGGGGAAGAGTTTGCTGGTTTGTGGACTTCGGTGGGGCTGCTTCGGTGGCTTGACTCGCTGGGGAAGAGGGACGCTGGCATGCGGCAAAACAGAAGGAAAATTCGGTGGAACGGTAGAGGAGGTAGCAGATGGTGAGGCGGCAGAATGAAGCAGCTGCTGGCGTCGTGGGGTCTTCGGTTGCCAAGAATCAACGAAAATGAAAGTGCAGGAAGATGAAATGAAAACGGGGGCAGCGAAGGAAGGGAAGTCGACGAAGGTGGCGTGCACAGGATGGAGACAACGACGGGAGATGCGGCTGGCAAGACTTGTTCAAGAAGCCAAAGAAAAAGGGGAAAAGTAAGCAAGGTTATCCACTTAATTGAAGACTTGGTCCCCTAATACTTTCTTGAAGGTAAATCCACAAATTATCCAATTTTAATGCCAAATGTTGCACCCCCATGCCTAGTTCCGAATTTCTTCAAAATGAGCTTCCATTTCAACACAAATATCCTCAATTGATGTCCAATTTCGCCAAGGAAAAAGCCCACAAAACTTTTATAAGTTCCCATCACCAAAGAGCTTAGCTTGAAAGTTAGAGATTGGGACACCTAGAGTATCATAATTTGGCACGGAGGGACACTTAAGTACCATAACTTCAAAATGGTACACTTAAGTGCCAATATCGGAGTAAAATGGGACACTTAAGTGCTACTTCAGCGAAAATCCGGCCAAATGGCTGACGTGGCCATTTTCTGGCGAGTTTGGTCTAAAACGACATCGTTTTGCACGCTGACGTGGCGGAGAAAATACAAAAACGACACCGTTTTGTGTTTACATGTAAATAATAATATAAAAATTAATTAAATTATATTTAAAATTAATTTTATTTAAAATATTCAAAAAATGTAAAAAAAGAAAAATTTAAAAAATTTAAAAATCTTAAAAAATTAAGAAAATTTAAAAATCTTAAAAAATTAAGAAAATTTAAAAAATTTAAAAAATTAAGAAAAAAGGGGGGGGGGGGGAGGGGGAGGTCGAATGGGGCGGCTAAGGGCGAGCCCTCATCGCCGCCGCCTCCCCGCCGTCATCGGGAAGGGTCGGCGACGGAGGGGGGAGGGTTAGCCGGGGTTGCCGACCCCAGGCCGACCGATGGCGAGGGCTGTGAGCCCTCGCCGGATAGTGGCGAGGGCCGCAATTCTCACTCCAGATCTGGGCCAGGGCTCGCGAGCCCTCGCCACCGGTTGGCCGGCGGTCGCCGGCCCTTGGCTAGGGGCCAGCGACCCCGACTGACCCTCCCCACTCCGTCGTTAGCCTTTCTTGGCAGTGGCGGGGAGGCGGCGAGGGCCTGCGAGCCCTTGCCAGATCTGGGCGAGGGTTGTGGCTCGCACCCAGATCTAGGGCGAGGGTCGCGGCCCTCGCCGCGATCCAGCGAGGGTTGTTGGTCGGGGGCCGGCGACCTTGGCCGACTCTCCCCCCTCTGTCGCTGGCCCTTCCCAGCGACGGCGGGGAGGCGGCGGCGGCGGCGAGGGCTTAGCCCTCGGCCGCCCCGTTCAACCTCCCCCTTTTTTTTTTTCGTAATTTTTCTTAATTTTTTTATTTTTTGAATATTTTAAATAAAATTAATTTTAAATCTAGTTTAATTAATTTTTATATTATTATTTACACGCAGACACGAAATGATGTCGTTTTTGCATTTTCTCCGCCACGTGAGCGTGCAAAACGACGCCGTTTTGGACCAAACTCGCTGGAAAGTTGCCACGTAAGTCATTTGGCCGGATTTTCGCCGGAGTGGCACTTAAGTGTCCCATTTAACTTCAAAACTGGCACTCAAGTGTACAATTTTAAAGTTATGGCACTTAAGTATCCTCCCATTTTGTCAAGTGTACAATTCATTTTCAGATTTGAACTATAACGAAGAAGGAAAGAGACAAAATTGTTTCCTCAACTAAAAGAAGCCCCTTAGGCCTTGTTTGTTAATGTTCTTTTTTTCTGTTTATGAACAAAATTTCAGTTTTTTTGTTCTTGGGAACAAAAAAAGAATAGAAACGCGTTTATTTGCATTTTTATTCCAAATCTATTTTTTTTTTGTTCTAGGAACACATTTGGAACATAAACGAGAAACAAGAAAAATATGTTTCTTGTTTCTGGAATAATTTTTAAGAACAAATTTTCTCTTTCCTCTCTTTTTCTTCTTTTCTTTTTTTTTTCTTTGGTCGGTCGCTAGCCTTGGCCACGGCTAGCGACCGGCCATTGAGGGTTGGCGACCTCGCCGGAGTGTCGTCGGCCCCTGGCGAGGCTCGGCCTCGCCTTGGCTGGGTGAGCTTGGGCTCGCCAGATTTGGACAAGCCCGAGCTCGCCCAGCCCTCGCCGACGCGGGGCAAGGTTGGGCAAGCTTGGGCTCGCTGGATTTGGGCGAACTTGAGCTCGCCCAGCCAAGGCGAGGCCGCCGGCCCTCGTTGGCTGGTCGTCGGCCATGGCCGAGGCTAGCGACCGGCCAAAAGAAGAAAAAAAGAAAAAAGAAAAAAATATAAATATTAAAAAATTAAAAGAAACAAAAAATGAACACAAATTTACCAAAAATGTTTCTGTTTAAATTTTTTATTCTCGGAACAAGTTTACCAAACGCCTTCTTCTGTTCAAAAATTGTTCCCCGAAGCAGAAATAGTTTTTTCTAATTCTGTTCCCTAGAACAATTTTTGACAAAAACGTTATCAAATGCGCCCTTAATGTGCATGAAGCAATTCCATCAGAAACTAGAGACTTTGCATCAATATCAAGAACAAACAAGCTTCTCACTACAGATTTTGTTGCATCATGGTAGGCTAAGGCCACATCTAATAGAAGGCATATGCAAAGAGCTACAGTCTGTGTTCATACATACACAAGTGGTAAGCTGACAATTGAGAGAGAGAGAGAGAGAGAGAGAGAGAGAGAGAGAGAGAGAGAGAGGATGGGAGGGAGAGAATAAAGCTATAGATGACAAATTTTAGTACCTCATCTATTGGTTCAATGTTGTTAAACAATGGTTCAAGGATGGATAATGCCTTGCCATATTCATGGAGGTGGAACCATATGACAACCTATAAACAAAAGGGTCGACAACATGTTAGACAATATAACCAATATTAAGGACATTTCTCAACCTTCTTCCATCAAATACAGAGAAATTTAACTTGAAATAAATATTGCCTTCATTCGTATGATATTAAATGTTGCCACAGAAGAGTTAAACTCGTATGTGTAAAGAATACTGGCACTATTTAATGAATTCGTTTGTTGTGCCATGGTAGAACTTCCCTTAGGACCTACAATGACTTTGTTGCCCACATTGCCAACAACCTCACCCTGCTCCAAAGATGCACGGGCAAGCTCCACTTTTTCTCTGGATAAAATCAACCAAATAAAAAAATTAGAAAGATAACATGATAGAAAGTACGACCATATGTTATGGATAAAATCGACTTCTCTTTTCATGTATATTTGGATCTGAGCATGTGAGTTTGGATATGGTTTGATGGTATGTAATATTTGGATCCAATAATGTAAAATTGGCATATCTTTTGATGGTACTTATAGAGTTTCCATTATGGGTTTCCAACAAGTAGCATTCCTTATTTAGATATCATATATATCACAAGGGAAGAGATCAAACTATTGGATCCGCCCCATGGAATGAAATGAAAATCTACAAATGCACATGACCAAAGCTAACAGCTAAATACTTCTCTTCCTTTTACAAGCTGGACCTATCTCTTCCATGATTTTGTTGATAAAAAAGCACTTAGAGATGCTTTATTTATCTAAGAATTTATGAATAATTCATGCAGGTTAACTATGAATGCATAATTTACACAAGGTGGAACCTTCCGAATGCCATGTATGCCAAGTTATCTCTTGCAGTTACAGGTTCCTAGCCCTAAATATATCGTGCTGCATACTTCACGATAGTTTATCTAAGAAGAAACATAGAGGAAGGATTTAGACTAATGGAAAAACCAAACACCTACTAAAGGAGCGTAGGTGCCAACACACAATCAGCATCCATGTGTGCAAAGATAAACTCTCTAAAATCGAGACAGCAATTGCATTTGTAAAATCTTGACTCAGGGAGCCACGAGTTACACCAAAAATTATCTTAAGTTATTCCTCATACTAGAAAATACATGGGACCCTTCGTAAGGATTACATCCCTACATGATACAAGTTTAAGAGATAGCTGTAGATGACAAAACCATCCCTTTCTTCCTTGATGTTCCATTACTACCTTTCCAGCCTGACTTATTATTTTGAACAAGTTTTCCTCACAGTAAAAAATTAGAGAAAACCAATTTTCAAGGACTCCACATGATCAGGTTTCTCTTTACCATCTTTGATGACCAACATCCATTTACTAACAACTCATACCTTCTGCAAACACTACTAAGGCACTATTCAGCCTTCAATGGCCAATGGAGGACTATAGTGATAATATCCCGCGCACAAAAAAATTGGCACCCTTTACTTGATTTCACAATAATTTGTCAAAGAAGACACCATTTTTCACCAAAAATTAAGTCTGCCAATCAACAAATTCTTAGCTCTTGCACTCGGTTGGATTTCCAAAGTAACTCTATATTTGCTATCACCTTCCTCATTGTCTAGACAACAATCTAAGAATTTCCTCCACTTCATCATACTCGCTCTCAATGTGTTGAGAAACTATACTAATTTTCTCCAAACAAGACCGAAGTCCACCAGTTTCACCACTCTTTAATGGAGAAGAGCCTTTTAAAGAATAGCACACAATGTATAAGAAAGGCTCTGCCCTTGCCCTTTTTTAAAATTCTAGACAAAGTTCCGAGTCATTCACCTCTTTCATCAATGTCTAGATGATAATTTAGAAGCAACTATCAGTGTTTCTCTCTTCCCTACTCCCACTGTGCCCAACGCAACATATCAAGATTGATTCAAAACTCAATAGCTTTAAGTAAAAATCAAATAACCTAAAAGCCTTTCAGATACTTCTGGATAAGGAGTGGATCGCATATTCTGAAGAGAGTGGGTTTGAAGGAGTGCCACACCTTGACGGTATTCAGTAAAGCAATCTCCTAGGATCTGAACAGCCATCACAAAAGTATTCGGCGACCGCAATATTGTGGAGGTCCTGCATTGCACTAATGTTAATAGCTCAGACCATGTTGCTTTAGGTGAGTTAGACAAAAAGAATGACTCCTTTACTCAAGAAATGCCATATATAGAAAAGGAAAAGTATGCACAGCCAGGAACAGCCCAAGTGGCTAGGATGTCCAAATTCCAATCAAAACCCAGACATTCAACCTCAAACCAATAGAGGATACATCATGCTTACCACGTAGAAGAAAAGCTCACAACAAACCCAAAGGATAAACAAACATGCGAAGCTGAATCTAGAATTTATTTACTGGTCAAATAAGAGCCAAATCGAGGAGAGAAACGAACCTCGAGGCGAGATGTGAGGACACACACTCGTACCACTTGTTGGCGTTCGGGAACGAGCCTCCAGGCTTCTCGAGAACTACGGCGTACACCTTGATGGCGTCCTTCCTCCTTCGTGAGATGATCTCTGCCATTGAAAACGACGTTGATAAACATCCCCAACAAGCAAGGGGGCCCAAGATACTGAATTGACCGATCAATCCCCCACGCGAAGAACTGAGAAAGAGAGAGAGAGAGAGAGAGATTGAAGCGTTACTCGGAGATGTAGGTCTTGTTGGAGAGGAACTTGTCGAGGGACTTGAGGCCCGACTCCGTGTGGAGATTCGTTGAGGAACATGTCAAGAGCGAGCAACATCGGGTAAGTGTGAAGTGAATTGAGTGAGAACTGAGACTAGGGTAAACATTAAAATTGTTAGGGTTTTTTTGGAACCTAACCGGTTTCGGTTCCTAGAAAAAGGGAACCGGGAACCGGAATCGGTCTCTGTAGAATTGAGAATCAAATCGGTCTCTTTAGAACTGGGAACCTAACTAGAACCCTCTGGTGCGGTTCTCTGGTTCCCGGTTCTACTTGGGAACCGTGCTCACCCTTACTCAGGGTGGCTAGGCAATGTTGAGGGGCAAGGCCAACCTCACCCAAAGTTGGTGAGGTCAAGCCTCACCTACCCACAGTGAGGTCGACCTCGCCAGCCCTCATCTTTGACTAGTCATTAGCCATTGCTAAGGCCCAGCAACCGACTAGAGGTGGAAGAAGAAGGGAGGAAAAAAAAGAAAAGAAACTAAAACAAAAAAAAGAAAAATCTTAGAAAATTATTTAAAAATTTCAAAAAAATTTCACGTCACAAAAAAATTTAAGAGTATTACCAAACTCTTTTATGTTCTTTTTCTATTTCAAGAATATAATTTTTAAGGTTGTATCAAACCTGTTCTTTAACTAAAAATATTCATTTTGGGAATAAAATTTTGGAAAAAACAATTTTTGAATAGAAATTATTCTCGGAAATATTTTTTTAAAAAGCGCACCCTAATTTTCATTTACTACACAATATATATTAACTATACATAAGTTTGAAAAAGCATTGATTATAGTGAAAAATTATACAAGCGCAAGTAGTACAAAGTTATCATATTTATCATAATATTTGAGCATTCTCTTTAGAGCCATCTCTTGAGAGACGCAATAGGAATAGCTCTAGGAAGATTTCTCCAGGGCAAGCTCCGTAAGTATTTGTAAATAATAAATTGTAGTAATCTCTATAATTGATGTACCACTTTCAAAGTGAAAAATCATATTTGTAAGTATGGCAAGAATACGTTCTGTCAACATGTGATTAGAACTTCATGATAATGTAGTCACGGTCCAATATAATACTTGTAGTGGGGGCAGACTGGATAAAAAACAGAGGATGATAGCTTATTTGAGCTTCCTAGGAACTTTATGAGAGCATAGTTGAAGGGAGTCTTTGAAACTTACCAGCATATTGGTGTAATTTTATTTTCTAAAGAGTGCTTCTATGGCACTTTTTTGTATCAACTAAATGAAAAATATTGTAATATTTAATGTATTAACCATTCTTGTGATATGCATAATCAATATTTTGCAAATTATTTATTGTGCATGTTTAATAAATACAATATAAGCACATTCTCAAAAAAACCCTTTACATGATTCGAAAAGTCAATCGGGCAAGTTCTTCCACCAAACTTAACAAATACTTGTTTTGAGTACGAATGGGTGCATGTTAGGCACATGGGGAAGTGGTCACGTGCTTGAAAAGCCTCAAGCACCCGATTGCTGGAAAAAAATGCTTAATATCCTCAAGTCTCACATTATATAAAAGATGCCTTACAAACTCATTCATGAACATGTCACAGCCCAAAAGAAAGCCGATCCAAGAGGGTTCTAAGGGACGAGTGTGACACATCCGTGGATCAAGCGACCCTCGGCTTGTATCACTGAGATCTAGGGTTTTCGCGAGTCTTCTAGAATACTCTTGGGGGCAAGCGATACGGTAATTATATTCGTATGTAATAAATGCGGGTAGTTGGTAGTCGGGGAGATGTAATTTTCACTGTTAGACCAATGAGAGATCTACGGATACGGTTTGCCTTGTATTAGTATATATAGGGGTCTCCTCCTTGATATAGCTAGTACGAGTACCTAGAGGGGGTGAATAGGTGTAAAATTTTTTTTTCTTGAAGATTGCACAATACTTAGACAGTTGAAGGATTTGCAATAATGAAAAATCAATCGTAAGACTGAGTAAGGGAAAGAGAGAATTGAACATGCGGTTTATAATGGTTCGGCTTGATTCAAGCCTACGTCCACTCTTCTGCACTGACAGCCAATTGGCTGGATTCCACTATGATCAAAGAGATGTTACAGTGTTGATCTTCCTTGATTTCTAGGTGTAGATGATCTACCACACTCGCTCAAGGTGTCACCAAGTATAAACACTCTCTGTGTATATAATTTCGCTCGAACTGTATCGACTAACAATCAATGTTCTTCAGACTCTGGAATTTTTCTATCAATCACCCACTTAAAACAACTAGAACGTCTTCCTTTTATACTCCTTTATGCCATCATAGCCGTTGGCACTTACCAAAGGAATTCCTCCAATCTACCCGTTGGACGGAATCAATCAAGAAGATCATCCGAGCTATTTAAGGAACATGATGATAGCCCATCAATCCTGTTTGCCCATACAATCAGGATCTTGGTTTCCAAGAATAGAACATTCCAAGAATATTTCGTCGACCATCGGATCTTCAATCGATCTTAAATGAGAATCAAAGAATCCGAAATGATTATCCAACCAAGGAATCTTTTCCAGAGGACAGGATCGAATCCTCAACCATATACTTTGGCTTTGGATTTCCTTCGTCACTAGATTAGAAAGACTGTCAATGAGAATAGTCTTGAGTCTTGAGTCTTGAGTCTTGAGTCTTGAGTCTTGTGAATACAAAGTCTTCAGACTTTAAACTGTCGATCTCCGAACATCCAGACTTAGACTGATAGAAACGTTTTGTTAGCTTCAAAATATTATGGAAAGATTTCTCCAACACTCCTCCTCATTGTACTCATCTTATTCACAAGTAAATACAATCCATAGCTTCTCTCTCTACGATCCTTATGAGTTGAGTGTGAGAAAGGCTAACTTGGGAGAAATTCGTAAGGCCGCACGGGTAAGGGAACGCTAGATCGATCGGCCTGTGACAAGTGGTATCTGAGCAAGTTGTTCCAAGCACAATGGTTGATCCACGATCCGATGAGGCGCTTGCCATGGGTGGTGACTGTGTTGATTATGGGAGGAACGCTGAGAAGGGCGTTGCTAAGGGAAAGAAGAATCGTGGTGGTTCGAGTTCAAGGGATTCAACGGGGGATCTTGCACATCGCATGACGAAGCTAGAGTTGTTCGTTACCAATGTCTAAGGATCGATCGACGACCTGACCTAGACCGTGGATGGAGTAGATGTTGGAAGGGAAGAGCTTATAAAAGATGTGCAAGAGCTCAAGATTGGCATGGGATAACTCTGACACGAGTTGTTGGGGACCCTAAGGGAAGAACTCGCACAATGGTATGAACCCCTGAAGGGAATGATGGCGGCCATGTGCAGAGATAGTGGAGCTCAGGGGTAAGCTCGCTGAATCGAAAGCTACACGTGTGAACATGGTGATCACCGTGCAAGGTCCACGAGTGGACACACCCAAGCTGAAGGAATTCAAGGGCTCGCGGGTGGCCAAAGATGTGGATAATTTCCTATGGTACATGGAGCGGTGCTTCCAAGCTATGTGGATCAATGGCGACCAAATACGGGTAAACACTGCATCTATATTTGGCTAATAGTGCATTGTTGTGGTGGTGTTGTCATTCGGATGATAGGTGTGGGGATCCTATCACAACCTAAGGTAGATTTGTCGAGGAGTTCCAATGGAACTACTTTCTCGCATGGAGGAAGCTTGTGACGAACTGAAGTGTCTCTAGCAAAATGATGGTGTGCGCGACTACATCAAGTGGTTTCCGGAGTTGCTACTCCAAATCCCTTCGATGGATGAGAATGAAGCATTCCACTAGTTCATGAGTGATCTCAAGCCATGGACTAAATAGGAATTGAAACGGTTCAACGTGTGTGACACCCCGAACCCTTCGCAGGTCGTCACCAGCGCCGGTGTTACATCTTTTACCATCTCTATCTCTTGGCTAAATTTAGCCTTGCCAGATTACAGGCATTTTTTTTTAAGCGGTCCCATGCGTGACTCATAGCGGAAGCAAAATTCACATCGTCATCTATCCCCCTTCTAACCCATGATACAAATACACACCAGCTACACATCAGGATTTTATAAATAACGTTGATGCTTTGCTTACATACATACATATAGCGAGATGGGGTTTCCTTCGAGTTGGTACAAAAACCAGAAAGGTTAAGACTCTGCCATGTCCCACCTAAAATCTCAAAAAGGAACTCCGACCCCTAACATCACATGAACACAAAACCCTCCCATCACCAGCATCAACTATCTACATCAAAAAGTGATCTAGCTCCTACTCCTCGCGTGCAGGACTCACACCCAACCCGGTGCGTCAGGTGGTGGCGGTGGCAGCATCCCTCGCATCGCTCCATCCCGTCGAACGTGCACAGACAGGAACTCTTGTATGACAGGGCCCCTAGCTAGGTCGATATCATACATAACTAAGCATCGCACTCGGATAAACGTCAATCCGGGCATAGAGGGACAATCTATCTCCGTACACTCCACCTCAACATCAGACGGTAGACCGTAAAATACCCCACGCGAAACAGCAGGTAGCGGCATAGTGCTAATCTGAAATGTTATCCCCAAAAGGGGTGAGTACAACCACTCAGCAGATAGGGAAATCCAATAACAACTCAGTGCACCATGCATACCATCATACAATGCAGGCATTGCTTACCTTTTTGATGTCAAGCGTATTCATGCATCATCATAGCATATATATCATCATCATGGCATCTCATATATCATTATCATCGCACCATCATTAACCATGTATTACCATTCATATCACATCATCATTAGCCATGCATCACCATGCATATCACATCATCATTAGCCATGCATCACCATGCATATCACATCATCCTTAGCCATGCATCACCATGCATATCATATCATCATTAGCCATATCACATCATCATTAGCCATGCATCACCATGCATATCACATCATCATTAACCATGCATCACCATGCATATCACATCATCATTAGCCATGCATCACCATGCATATCACATCATCATTAGCCATGCATCACCATGCATATCACATCATCCTTAGCCATGCATCACCATGCATATCACATCATCATTAGCCATGCATCACCATGCATATCACATCATCATTAGCCATGCATCACCATGCATATCACATCATCATTATCCATGCATCACCATGCATATCACATCATAGATCAATTTCCACTTTTACTTATTAATTGATCCCCAGATTATCTTTTCTCAAATCATCAAATTCACCATCATCATCATCCCTTCGGGCAGAAACCTCCGACAGGGATCCCAGCATTCCAGCCATCTCATGGCCACTGGGCTTCCGGCCCCCCACATTCCGGGCATCTTGCATCTCAACTAGCATCACGAGGCATTCCTTGGGCGAAACCTCCGACGGGGCTTCCGGCCTTTACCCTTCTAGCCAGGGATCTCGCACCCCAATCCTGGCATCGCGAGTCACTCCCTTCGAGCAGAAACCTCCGACAGGGCTTCCGGCCCCCCACATTCCGGGCATCCTGAAACTCCCAGGGAATCTTTGGAATTACGCCACCAGGCCACCAGACAACATCCTCCACCACAACCTCATTCTCATCCACATTTATCTTTTATCTCAATTTAACATGGCAGTTTGGCATGGCATCAAACATATCACACTTGCATTTCAATTCACATGTCATGCACATGTCATAGCTTAATCACATAAGCATTTCAATTCACATGTCATGCACATGTCATAGCTTAATCTTATAAGCATTTCAATTCACATGTCATGCACATGTCATAGTTTAATCACATAAGCATTTCAACTTAATGCATATACAAAGACCGCATCACACAAGTGCCACACAAATGGAATTGAATCCATGGCCAAACAAAATCTATTTTATTTTATTATTTTATTATTTTATTATTATTATTATTATATTATTATATTTATTTATTTTCATAAATAAATATTTAATATTTATGATTTTCCCAAAATCATAATATTCAAACAATCACTAATAGGATCACAATTTTATATAAAATTCGTGACCAAATTGAATTTATTTTAATTTCACAATTTCCTCCAAAACATCCTAAAATTCTCGGATTTAAACCCACTGCACAGTTTCCGAATAATTTCAATTAAAATATCCATTCGGTCTCCAAAAATTACTAAAATTTACAGGGTGATAGCCAACACATTTTCGTACCTTTTTCATTAATAACTTTAAGACAAATTCCTTTTAGATTAATTTCCATAGCCCTACGAAGCTTCTGGAACCACTACCGTTTCGTCCAGAACACACTTCTCCGTATTTCTTAGATTTCACCCATCAAATCTCTTTCGTTCCTTCTGAAATTTAATTATGTTATGTAAAAATGTGTCTTTTACAATTTTCATGAAGGGATCTAGGTCAAATGACCAGATTATGGTCACCATTTTAACCCATGAAGTCTCGGGTGGCTCGGTACACCTCACCAGAATCAACCATCTTCAAGATCTAACCATTTCACCAAGTTATACTTGTTATTTTTGCCTCATATTCGAGTATGTTGTAGCTTAAGGTGTTTCCTACAACTTTCAAGAAGAAAACAAAGTGAGATCTCCAACAGAAATCAACATGCAACCAAGAAATCAACAAAAGGTCAGTGAAGATTTCGCAGATCTGAGGTCTCCGTGTAACAGAGGTTTTGACCCCACATATCACCATAGTTTTCCATGAAATTCGAGTATGTCATACGAAAAGACATTAGCTTCAACTTCCATGAAGAAACCGAAGCCAAAATCGCACTCCAAATACACATGCAAGCTCGACTAAGATACTGACTACCACAAACCGAACAAAAACAGTCACATAGCTTGAACACATCCAACCCTTACCTCGGTTTTTCGCCCAAATCACACCTAAAACCGAACATGCAACCAACAAAACAGACATGCAAGAGAAGTTAAGGACCCCACTTGCCTCCAAGATGAACAAACAGCAATGAACGGCGGACGGGCGGCGGCAACTCTCGGCTCCACCTCCTCTCTCTCGGTTTCTCCCTTTCTCTCAAACTCTCTCTCTCTCTCGCACACCTCTCTTGGCCGAATGAGCAAAAGAACCGGCCATCTCTCTCTCCTAACCCCTTTTATATCCCCTTAATCTCATGATTACTTGCCTCTCAAAGGGACCAATGCATGAGGACTTGTCTTGCCACTTGTCATTTTATTTTTGAATTGATTTTGGGTTGATGGGCTTTGGAGTTGGGCCATCCGGCCACTCCTCCTTGGGCTGGTCGAAATCCTTCTTGGGCCCTAATGGCCAACTAGCTTGGCCCACCAAGCTTTAGGCTAATGGGTCCAAGGCCCATCTTGAAAATAACCCTATTTTCTCCCTTTTTTTTTTTTTGAATTCCTATCAATTAATATTTCTAAATTCAAATTTTATCTTGGCCAAAATCTTGGGATATTTTTAATTATTGAAATTTAAATCATATGGCCAAGCATTAATCTATTAAATTTGAATTTCCACAATCACAAGCATAATTCATTTAAATTAAAAGACAAATTGGCTAAAGCATAAACCATAAAATTCTATCACCTAATTAAAGACATTTAACACACCTTAAGGCTTGGCTTTGAATTTCCGGGATGCCACAACGTGGGAGATCTCACAACGGCTATAACCGTAGTCGAATCACTCATGGAGTATAAGGCGCCTTCCACATCTCAATCGGACGCTTGTACGAGGGATAAAGCCATTGGTGCGGGAGATCGGGGGAGATACAATTGCCCGACCGGAGGTAGACCACCGGCTAACCCTCACAAGGCTTATGCAGAGTCAAGCGAAGAAGGACAAATGAAGGTACGCTAATACAAATGTTTCTTTTGTGATGGTTCACACATGGCGCGAGATTGCACAAACAAGGCCAAGTTGGCCGCCCTTTGCAAAGAGGATGAGCCTAAGGAAGAATCACGGTTGTGTTTGCTGCGACTCCTTAGCACAATCAAGTCCAAGAAGGCGAAGGAGTCTAAAGGACTGATGTTTGCGGATTTAAGGATCGGAGAATCCACAAAGAATGCGCTCGTGGACATGGGAGCATTCGATCTCTTCATATCGGAACAAGCTACGAAGAGATTTAACCTATGGTTTGAGAAGGGAGCTGGGTGGCTCAAGATGGTAAACTCCAAGGAGGTCCCTACAATCGGTGTCGCGAGGGACGTTGAGCTACAACTCGGGCCATGGAAGAGCAAAGAAACTCTAGAGGTAATTCCCCTTGATGCTGTTATATTTATTGGAGAAATCTTCTTGAAGTGTTTTGAAGCTGACAAAACGTTTCCATCAGTCTAGTCTGAAGGTTTGTAGACTCTGCTATTTAAAGTCTGAAGACCTCCAGACAGCCAGACTCAAGACTCAAAGTCTATCCTCATTGACAATCTCTAATCCGTTGAAGAAAGGTTATCTAGAACTGGATGCTTTGTTAAGGGCTAGAGAAGATCTCGTGGCTGGAAAAGACACAACGTAATTCTTTGATTGATCGAGATTGACTCGAAGATTAAGGAATCAATGATTGCCTAAATATTCTTGGAAGGTTCTAATTATGGAAACCGAGATCCTGATTGTATGGGCAAACATGATTGATGGGCTATCGACACGTTCCTTTAATAGCCCGAATGATCTTCCTAATTGATTCCGTCCAACGGGTAGATTTGAGGAATTCCTTTGGTAAGTGCCAACGGGTATGATGGCATAAAGAAGTATATAAGGAAGACGTTCTAAGTTGTTGAGGTGTGCGCGATAGAAGAATTCCAAAGTCTGAAGCTCCTTGTTGTTTAGACAATTCCTTTGAGCGAATACTTGTATACAAAAGAGAGTCTATATTTGTGAGAAACCTTGAGGATGTGTGATAGAACATCTACACTGTGGAATCAAGGAAAAGCAGTGCTATAACTTCTCTTTTGTTCATAGTGAAATCCAGCCGGTGGGCTGTTAGTGCGGAAGAGTGGACGTAGGCTTGGATTAAGCCGAACCACTATAAACCCTGTGTTCAATTTTCTCTTCTTTACTCTCTTTACTTTGATTGTATTTCATTTTGTCAATCAATAGTGAACTACCTTTCTATCGTTTGCCAAGAATTGCTTCCGTATTTCGATAAATTGATTGTGCACCTATTCACCCCCCTTTAGGTGCTTATACTAGCTATCTCAATTGGTATCAGAGCTCGTGTACTCACTTTGTTTGAAGTGTTTTACTTTAGAGTAAAAGATCCATGGCTAGTATGTTGGCTCCAGGGCTGGTAGAAGGGCAAAGCAACACCAGACCGCCTTACTTTGATGGAAAGGACTATAACATATGGAAGAACAAGATGAAGGTGTTCTTAAGATCAAAGGATCCTCTAGAATGGGACGTTGTAGAAAAAGGAATCATTCCTAAAGTTGCATCTGTCTCAGAAAGAGGAAAGGACACTGTTGAGTCCAGCGAGATGAGTCAGGAAGAGATAATCAAGAGACAAGCTCTTGATGCAAAAGCAATTTATATATTGTGCTTTATCACCTACTGAATATAACAGAATATCTTCTTGTGATATAGCCAAAGAAGTCTGGGATAGATTACACATTACTTATGAAGGAACCGATCGAGTGAAAGAGACTAGAATCAACATTCTTCTCGGTCAATACGAAGCCTTCAGAATGAAACCAGGAGAATTTATAACTGACATGTTTAGTCGTTTTACAGAAATCGTGAATGGTCTTGAAAATCAAGGTCAACCAATTTCTGATCCTATGAAAGTGAACAAGCTACTGCGTGGACTCTCCAAGGATTGGAATCATATAAAGACCTTAATCCGAGAGACTCAAAGAATCATGCCATTGTCTGTCGATGAGTTGGTTGGGACTCTTCAGTCTTATGAAGTGGAACGAATCAATGAAGACGAAGATCCTAAAGGTAAGAAATCTATTGCATTAAAATCTAATGATGACTCGGATGTAACAAATTCTGAAGACGACATGGATGATGAAGAATTTGCTCTCATGATAAGAAGATTCAGAAAGCTGAATAGAAAAGGAAGAAGATTCAATTCAAGGAAACAAAGTTTTCAAAAGCAACAGACCAAGTCTGCTGAAGATGATGAATCAAACAAAGATGTAGTTTGCTTTGAATGCAAGAAAAAGGGACACATTAGACCCAACTGTCCTCTTCTGAGGAAGAAGAAAGGAAAAACTGAAAGGTATTGAAAAGCTCTCAAAGCTGAAACCTGGAGTGATACGGAGTGTGAAGATAGTGATGATGATTATGCCAACATATGTCTAATGGCATAATCGGACTCAGAATCAAACTCCGAGATTGATTCGGATTTAGAAAGTGAATTCGAGGTAAGTAATTTCAAAATCCCTATTAAAGTTTCAAAATACATTGATGAATTATGTTTTAGTCTTAAGACTTCTCTTAAAAGAATTTCCAAACTCAAAAAAGAAAATTCTGCTTTAAAACAACAAGAGAATGTTTTGGAAGAAAAAGTGAAATACTTAGACCATAATGTTTCCTCTCTCAGAGAAAGTAAAGATATTCTTTTAAAAGAAAATGCATTTTTGAAAAATGGTATTTCAAAAATTTCCAAAAGATTTTCTCTAGGATCTAAAAAACTGGAGAAAATATTTTCTGTTCAAAGACCTTATTTCAATAAATCTGGTGTGGGAATAACTGCTGAAACTATTCCTTTAATCGATTTTCCTAAAGTAAAAGAAAGAATTAAGCAAAAACCCACAAGAAATGCTTACAAAAATCATTTTGAAAGAAACTTTGTAAAACCAGTAGGTTGCAATGCTCTTAGATGTTCAAAATGCAATAGTGCAGATCATTTTGAGAAAGAATATCCTATGGTTTGGAGACCTGTCAATAAAGTTTGGGCAAAAACTGTATATCAGACTAACTCAAAAGGACCCAAGATAATATGGGTACCAAAGAAAGCTTGAGTTTTTTTTAAAATGCAAGTCACTATTAAGAAAAAGGTGAAATGGTATATGAATAGTGGATGCTCGAGACACATGACAGGAGACTCAAATTGCTTTATAAAGATTGTTCAAGTGAATGGTGGAAAAGTATCATTTGGAGGAAACAACAAAGGAAAAATAGTGAGATTTGGAATTGTAAAGATTGGGAACCTCACAATAAGCAATGTTTCTTTAGTTGAAGGGCTCAATTACAATTTGCTCAGTGTCAGTCAACTGTGTGATGCCGGTTTTAGAATCAACTTTCAAGAGGGTATTTGTTCAGGAACCAGTAAAGACTCTACTTAGTCATTCATGGGTCAAAGGCATGGAAATATCTACCTCTTGGACGTGAAACCAGATGAATCGCAATATCTAATCTCAATCCAAGATGAAGCAAACTTATGGCACAAAAAGCTTGGGCATGTCAACATGAAGCAGATAGCCAAGATCTCAGCAAATAAGCTTGATCGTGGTCTACCCAATTTATCATACCAAAAATCTGATCTATGTACACTATGTATATTGGGAAAACATGTAAGAAATTCCTTTAAGCCAATAAATCAAGTTTCCACTAATCATGTACTGCAGCTCTTGCATATGGATCTCTTCGGACCAACAAGAACGCATAGCATTGGAGGTAAGAAATATTGCCTAGTAATTGTGGATGACTATTCACGATTTACTTGGGTATATTTCTTGGCAAGTAAGTCTGAAACTTTCTCTTACTTTGAAAAATTTGCTAAGAAGGTTCAAAATGAAAAGGGGTATGTTATTTCAAGCATAAAAACAGACAATGGTGCTGAATTTAAAAATTAGGATTTTGCCAAATTTTGTGAAGAATCTGGTTTTCAGCATTTGTTCTCTTCTCCATATACTCCAGAGCAAAACGGAGTTGTGGAAAGGAAAAATAGATCTCTTCAAGAAATGGCTAGAATTCTCTTAATTGAAGGTAATATTTCTTTGCGGTTTTGGGCTGAAGCAGTTCCAACATCATGTTATATTATCAATAGAGTTTTTCTAAGACCTATTCTAGAAAAAACTTCCTATGAACTATTTAAAGAAAATAAGCCTATTGTTTCATATTTTCATGTATTTGGATGCAAATGTTTCATACTGAAAAATGCAAATGATCGAGTTGGTAAATTTGAAGAAAAGTCAGATGAAGGCATCTTCCTTGGATATTCAACCACAAGCAAGGCATATAGAGTCTACAATAAGAAGACTCAAACAGTGGAAGAATCAATGAATGTCAAATTCCAAGATTCTACACAAAATGAATCCATTCAGACTCATCTCGAAGAGACTGAACCCGCTCCAACTCTACAAAGTCTAAATCTCAAGAAGCAGCTTATACTTTGAAGGACCAGCAACAAGTGACTGTTGAAGATTCCAGTGAAGGAAGTGACCATCAATCTGATAAATTAACCAGCAACTGGAAACATAAGTCCAGTCATCCCAAAGATCTTATTATTGGCGACATCAATGAAGGAATCCGCACAAGATCTAAAAGGCGAGAAGAGTCTAGTGCTGTGGCTCTTATTTCTGAAATAGAACCCAGGAGCATAGAAGAAGCTTTATCCAATGAGAGTTGGATTGAAGCTATACAAGAAGAACTCAGACAATTCAGAGTTAATGATGTCTGGGAGCTGACTCCTAAACCAAAAGGTAAATCAATTGTTGGAGCTAAATGGGTTTTCAAGAACAAAATGGATGAGAAATGAAAATTCATAAGAAACAAGGCTAGACTCGTGGCCAAGGGATACACACAAGAAGAAGGGATCGACTATGACGAGACTTATGCACCGGTAGCAAGGTTAGAAGCAATTCGTTTATTACTTGCATTTGTTTGTCATAAAAATTTCAGGTTATTTCAAATGGACGTCAAAAGTGCTTTCCTAAATGGATTCATCCATGAGGAAGTCTATGTGGAACAACCACTAGGGTTTGAAGACCCAAAGAAACCAGACTTAGTATTCAGACTAAAAAAGGCCATGTATGGCTTAAAGCAAGCACCTCGAGCTTGGTACGACAGATTAAGTAAGTTTTTAATTCGAAATGGATTTGTTAAAGGTAAAGTAGACACAACTATTTTTATTAAAAGAGAAAGCAAAAGTTTTCTACTTGTTCAAATATATGTCGATGATATTATTTTTGGATCCTCCAATGAAAGTCTGTGCAAGAAATTCTCTAAGACTATGCAGGATGAATTTGAAATGAGCATGATGGGTGAGTTAACCTTCTTTTTTGGACTTCGAATAAAACAATTGGAGGAAGGAACTTTCATTCATCAAGAAAAGTATGCAAATAATCTTGTCAAAAAGTTTGGACTGGACAATTGCAAAAAGACTGACATACCAATGTCAAGTTCCTTGAAGATAGACAAAGATGAAGAAGGAAAGAAAGTCGATCAAAAGCTATACAGGAGTATCATCGGATCACTTTTTTATCTTACTGCTTCTAGACCTGACATTCTGTTTAGTGTTTGCATTTGTGCCGGATTTCAATCAGACCCAAAAGAATCTCATTTGAATGCTGCGAAGCATATTATTAAATATGTTTCATCAACTTCAAGCTTTGGTCTCTGGTATCTAAAAATGGGAGACTTTACTCTTGTTGGATATTCAGATGCAGACCTTGCTGGATGCAGAGTCGATAGAAAGAGCACCTCGGGTACTTGTCAACTACTTGGAGGTAGGACAGTGTCTTGGTTTTCCAGAAAGCAAAGTACAATAGCTCTCTCTACAGCAGAAGCAGAGTATATAGCTCTTGGAAGTTGTTGTTTGCAAATTCTCTAGATAAAACAGCAGCTAAGAGACTTTGAAATTGAAGACTCATGCACGGAGATTAATTGCGACAACACCAGCGCTATCAACCTCACCAAAAATCCAATTCTCCACTCAAGAGCAAAGCATATAGAGATTCGACATCACTTTATTAGAGACTATGTTCAAAATGGAGATGTTTCAATCCAATATGTTGATTCAAAGAACCAACTAGCGGATATATTCACAAAGCCTTTGGAGAAAAATCAATTTGAAACCATCCGTTCCAGACTCAACATTTTAAAGTATGAGGAGATCAAAATCTAAAGACTTTCAGACTCAGACATACAAGACTTTAACTATAAGTTAGTCTTGGTACGATCGTCAGACTGTAAGTTTTTTTCTCTCTCTCGAATCTTATCTTGAAGAGGTACGATTGTCAGACTGTGTTTAAATTGTTGCTATATTTAATCGACTTAATTATTGCATCGCTTCATTTTCAAAAAGGAAGTTATTTTTGAAATGACTATTTTCGCGGAAAAAGACAGTTATTTTGAAAAGGCATCTCTTTATTTCCTTTGTGACGGTTCGTTTATCTCTCTTTTTAACCGATCGTGCATTGTCGATTCCTCTTCACTTTACTCTCAAAAACCTTAGAAAGCATCGATCCTCCATTCCCGTTTTCTTCCCTTGTTTAAATCTTCAAAAATTTGTCATCTTTCTTGGAAAAGTCAAGCAAGGAATCTTCCAAAAACTGAGAAAGATGTCATCTTCAAGAAAGTCTTCGAGAATCGCAAGCAGGGGACCACGACGAATGAGTGAGGGGCCTACGCACTTCGATCTCACCGAAGAAGAAGTGTCTCCAAAACAGCAACCTAGCCCACAACATTCTCAGCAGCGTCATTCTCCTCCATCTAGTCCTCAAGGCGTTGATCATCAACAAGAGGAACAAATCATTGAGGATGCAGATCCAGTAAGAGTTCAACAGCCCGCTTTTATTTATAAGCTGTATCGTGCCTTAAAAGGAACTCGTACTCCCTTGAACTATGTCGATGATTTTCTTAAAGACAAAGGATATAGGAACGAATATATCTTTCTGCAAAAAATGGAAAGTTTGGGAATTGCTTGTAAAGGGTTGGCTGAGGAAACTCTTGCGAATATCCTGAGTGATCCTCGTGATTGGGGACCAAATCTTGTAGATGGGAATGATGATGACAAATTGTACAGTCTATTTCAACCGAGAATGGGTGTTGCGGTTGAAAGTCGAGGAAAAATGGGAGATTTGTTCAGATTAAAGGAACAAAAGGATTTGTACTCGAAATTGCTGAAGCGTGGGGTATAAACTCTAGAAGTGTGGATTTTGACTTTCTGGATGCCGTGAAAATGAACTTGAGGGAAAAGTTCAGTTATCTTCAACTTGAAAGGTTCTGCTTCGACACTACAGAGGCCTATGCTGAACTAACTGCATATTTCTATTCAAATCTTAGCTTTTTGGATACGAATAGATTTTCTTTCAGTGTTAAAGATCAAGACTATGTTGTGGATATGGATATGCTGGCAGATGTGTTAGGAGTTGAAAGAGGAAGCTATCAACCGATCAAAGTTTCCATTGCTCGAGCCACTTTGGAACTGGTGAGGACAGGAGAACAGAGGAGAAGATCACCTACTTGAGGATGAGTGCATTCAACATCTTGCTTCACAAGATTGTGATCAATTGCCTTCGACCGAAATCAACCTTAAAGACTGATGTTTCAAGCTCAGAGGCAAAGCTGATGTATGCCATCCTCACTGGGAAAAGGTTTTCTCTCCCTCACACTATCATGTTTCACATGTATAGAGCGATGATGAAGGATAGAGGTCAACTTCCTTACCCAAGCCTTGTGACGAAGTTATTCAGACATCTGAATATTCAGCCTCCGCAAATCTTTTGTGTTCGATCGTGCGATCATATGGTGGTAGGACTGAAGATGGTGACCAAAATGCGTCTGAAGGAACTGGACAAGGAGTTGGAGAAATTCAAGGAGAAGACTCCAGTTAAAGCTCATCAAATTTTTTCTTCAAAACGGAAAGGAAAGGAGAGCTCTTCTTGTGGAAGATGAAGAAGATGATGACCTTACTATTTCGGCCATAGCTTTGAAGAAGCTAAGTCGCACTATTTCAGAGTCAATGTAACAACATGAGAAAGAAGGAAAGGAAAGAGAAGGCCAAGATGAAAGAGAAGGTCAAGAAGAAGAAGAGAAAGAAGAAGAAAGAGCAGTTGGTGAAAAAGAAGCAGAGGAGGAAAGACCTGAAGAAGAAAGACGAGAAGAAGGAGAACCTGAGGAACACTCCTCTCCACCTGTAGGCATGGTAACAGGGGGAGATCAAGAGAAAGGAGGAAAGTTCTCATATCCTGATGCAAGTGAAGGAGTTAGTTGCTCACCTGTAGACCCAGAGGATGTTTATGCCTCTCAATTTCCAGAAGAAGGTCATGAAGTTTCATCACCAAACCTGCGAGATTATTCTGATATGCCATCATCTGCAAAACGTGCTGAAGCTAGTACGCAGACCGAAAACCCTGCCGATTTTCGCAGAATCATGGATCTTCTAATGGAAATGCTAGGTCAAATTTATGCCTTGAGATGCGAGGTTCAAAACTTGCAAAATGCGGGTCAAGTTTCTTCATGCTCATTGAATGATCAAATCCAAGACCTCTCTGTTCAGATTCAGGCCAATGCCAAGGGTGAGGAGATTGCACAATTGAAGGAAGACTTGAAAAGGCTGGAAGGCATCGTTCAGTCTATGGGAGATTTTCAGCTTTTCCGCGTTCCCAAGCAATCTTGACTTCATTCCATTTTCATCTAAACCTTTTTAATGCTGACAAAAAGGGGGAGAGATGCAAGATTTGAACAATTTGACTTTTAATCGTGTGGTTTGTTAGACTGTTTGTTGGTTTTTGTGGATTGTTTTGATGTTTGAATCATCAAACTCTGTTTGTTTGACTTTGTTTTTGTGTTTAGATGAGAACTGAACTAGACTTGGACTTGACTGCTATTAGTAATTATCATTGGTATCTTATGGATGGCTTTATCACTTATTAGACTAACCTATTTTCTGTGGTTGCAGATTCTAGTGTTATTCATTTAGCCATTTATCTCTATAAGATATGCATATGCATTTGAGAAATGTTTTGCAAGTCAAAGTTGTCCAAATCTGCAAGAAATTTTTGTCACCATAAAAAATGGGGAGATTGTTAGAGAAATCTTCTTGAAGTGTTTTAAAGCTGACAAAACGTTTCCATCAGTCTAGTCTGAAGGTTTGTAGACTCTGCTATTTAAAGTCTGAAGACCTCCGGACAGCCAGACTTAAGACTCAAAGTCTATCCTCATTGATAGTCTCTAATCCGTTGAAGAAAGGTTATCCAGAACTGGATGTTTTGTTAAGGGCTTGACCTTATCAATTGGAGAAGATCTCATGGTTGGAAAAGACACAACGGAATTCTTTGATTGATCGAGATTGACTCGAAGATTAAAGAATCGATGATTGCCTACATATTCTTGGAATGTTCTACTTATGGAAACCGAGATCCTGATTGTATGGGCGAACATGATTGATGGGCTATCGACATGTTCCTTTAATAGCCCGAATGATCTTCCTAATTGATTCCGTCCAACGGGTAGATTGGAGGAATTCCTTTGGTAAGTGCCAACGGGTATGATGGCATAAATGGGTATATAAGGAAGACATTCTAAGTTGTTGAGGTGTGCGCGATAGAAGTATTCCAAAGTCTGAAGCTCCTTGTTGTTTTGACAATTCCTTTGAGCGAATACAAAAGAGAGTTTATATTTGTGAGAAACCTTGAGGAGGTGTGATAGAACATCTACACTGTGGAATCAAGGAAAAGCAGTGCTGTAACTTCTCTTTTGTTCATAGTGAAATCCAGCCGGTGGGCTGTCAGTGCAGAAGAGTGGACGTAGGCTTGGATTAAGCCGAACCACTATAAACCCTGTGTTCAATTTTCTCTTCCTTACTCTTTTACTTTGATCGTACTTCATTTTGTCAATCAATAGTGAACTACCTTTCTATCGTTTGCCAAGAATTGCTTCCGCATTTCGATAAATTGATTGTGCACCTATTCACCCTCATCTAGGTGCTTATACTAGCTATCTCAATATTGCCTTTTGCCGAGTGTATATACATGTTGGAGAAGCATTGTCAATGCGTGATCTTGATCTATCACGAATTGGATCGTGATCAAAAGATGATCTTGGCGATGCAACTCACTAAGGGAGCAAGGTGTTGGAGAAATCTTTCTAGAATATTTTGAAGCTGACAAAACGTTTTTTTCAGTCTAGTCTGGATATCTGCAACTCGTCTAGTTTAAAGTCTGAAGACTTTCTGATTACCAGACTCAAAATTCAAGACTCAAGATTCAAGACTCAAGACTATTCTCATTGACAGTCCTTCTTATCCAGTGACGAAGGAAATCCAGAGCCGAAGTAAATGGTTGAGGATTTAATCCTATCGTCTGGAGAAGATCTTTTGGTTGGATAAATATAACGGATTCTTTTGTTCGTATCTAGATCAATTGAAGATCCGATGGTTGACGAAGTATTCTTGGAATGTTCTATCCTTGGAAACCAAGATCCTGATTGTATGGGCGAACAGGATTGATGGGCTATCGTCAGGTTCCTTTAATAGCTCGAATGATCTTCTCGATTGATTCCGTCCAACGGGTAGATTGGAGGAATTCATTTGGAAAGTGCCAACGGGTATGATGGCATAAAGGAGTATAAAAAGGAAGATGTTCTAATTGTTTGAGTACGTGATTCATAGAAAAATTCAAGAGTCTGAAGCACCTTGATTATTAGTCGATACAGTCTGAGTGAAATTGTATACACGGAGAGTGTCTATACTTGGTGATACCTTGAGCGAGTGTGGTAGATCATCTACACCTAGAAATCAAGGAAGATCAACTCTGTAACATCTCTTTGTTCATAGTGGAATCCAGCCAAATTGGCTGTCAGTGCAGAAGAGTGGACGTAGGCTTAAATCAAGCCGAACCACTATAAACCGCGTGTTTAATTCTCTCTTTCCTTTACTTAGTCTTACGTTGATTATTACTTATCGCAAATCCTTCAACTGTCTAAGTATTGCGCAAGTATAAAGAAATTATCAAGAAAAATCTTTTTATACCTATTCACCCCCTCTAGGTACTCGTACTAGCAATATCAATTGGTATCAGAGCCCGTGTTCTTACTTTATTTGAAGTGTTTTACTTCAGAGTAAAAGATCCATGGCTAGTATGCTAGCACCAGGGCTAATTGAAGGGCAAAGCAATACCAAACCACCCTACTTTGATGGAAATGATTACAACATCTGGAAGAACAAGATGAAAACTTTCCTACGATCAAAGGATCCTTTGGAATGGGACATTGTGGAAAGATGAATTACTCCTACTGCTGCATCAGTCTCTGAAAGAGGGAAAGAAACTGTTGATGCCAGCGGAATGACTCAGGAAGAGATAAACAAGAGACAAGCACTCGATGCAAAAGCAATTTACTCTTTATATTGTGCCTTATCTCCAACTGAATATAACAGAATATCTTCTTGTGTTATAACAAAAGAAGTATGTGATAGATTACATATCACCTATGAAGGAACAGATTGAGTGAAGGAGACCAGAATCAACATTCTCCTCGGTCAATATGAAGCCTTCAAAATGAAACCAGGAGAATCTATAACTGACATGTTTAGTCGTTTTACAGATATTGTCAATGGTCTTGAGAACTAAGGACAAAAAATTTCTGATCCCATGAAAGTAAACAAGCTACTGCGTGGACTCTCCAAGGATTGGAATCATATAAAGCTTTCAATAAGAGAGACGCAAAGAATTATGCCTCTATTTGTCGACGAGCTTATCGGAACTCTTTAGTCTTATGAAGTGGAACGAATTAATGAAGACGGAGATCCAAGAGGTAAGAAATCTATTGCATTAAAATCAAATGATGATTCTGATGATACAGATTCAGGAGATAATATGGACGACAATGAGCTTGCTCTCATGATAAGAAGATTCAGAAAACTGAATAGAAAAGGTAGAAGGTTTAACTCAAAGAAACAAAGTTTCCAGAGACAGCAGACCAAGTCTGTTGATGAAGAGGAATCAAACAAAGATGTAGTCTGCTTCGAATGTAAGAAAAAGGGACACATCAGACCCAACTGTCCTCTTCTGAAGAAGAAAAGAGGAAAAGCTGAGAAGTTTCGAAAAGCTCTCAAAGCCGAAACCTGGAGTGATACAGAATGTGAATAAAGTGATAATAAATATGCCAACATATGTCTGATGGCACATTCAGACTGAGACTTAGATTCTGGATCAAACTCAGACAGTAAATTTGAGGTAAGTGATTTTAAAATTCCTGTCAAAGTTTCTAAATACATTGATGAACTGTGTTTCAGTCTTAAGACTTCTCTCAAAAGGATTTCCGAACTTAAAAAGGAAAACTCAGCTCTAAAACAAAAGGAAGCCATTTTAGAAGAAAGAGTTAAAAGTCTAGTCCTGAATGTTTCTACTCTTAAAGAAAAAGAAGATAATCTTTTGAAAGAAAATGTTTTCTTAAAAACGGACTTATCAAATATTTCAAAGAAATTTTCGATAGGATCCGAAAAGCTTGAAAAAGTTCTTTCAGTTCAAAGACCTTACTTCAATAAGTCTGGTCTAGGCATGACAGCAGAAACAATTCCCTTGATTGATTTTCCTAAAGTAAAAGAAAGAATAAAGAAAAGACCGTCGAGAGAGGTTTACAAAAACCATTTCAAGAAAATTTTTGTAAAGTCTGTAGGTCGAAATGCTCTAAGGTGTTCAAAGTGTAATAGTCAGGATCACTTTGAAAAAGAGTGTCCCATGGTTTGGAAGCCTGTTAAGAAAGTATGCCTAATAATGTTTATCCTACTAACACCAAAGGACCCAAGAAAATTTGGGTACCAAAGAAAACTTGAGACTCTCTTTTGAATGCAGGTCTCCGTCAAGAAAAAGGTAAAGTGGTATCTTGACAGCGGATATTCAAGACACATGACAGGAGACTCAAAATGCTTCATAAAGCTTGTTCAAATAAATGGTGGAAATGTTTCATTTGGAGGAAACGGCAAAGGAATCATTGTGGGATTTGGAACTGTGAAAATTGGAAATCTCACAATAAGCAATGTTTCTCTAGTGGAAGGACTCAACTATAACCTCCTCAGCATTAGCCAATTATGTGATACTGGCTTTAAGATCTTCTTTCAGGAAGGAATTTGCTATGGAATTAGTAAAGACTCTACTCAGTCTTTCATGGGTCGAAGACATGGAAATATCTACCTCTTAGACATGAAATTAAATGAATCACAATGTCTAATCTCAATTCAAGATGAAGCGAGCTTATGGCACAGAAAGCTTGGCCATGTCAATATGAAACAACTGATATTGCTAGTATGAGTACCTAGAGGGGGGTGAATAGGTCTACAAAGATTTTTCTTGATAATTTCTGTATACTTGCGCAATACTTTAGACAGTTGAAGGATTTGCGAAGAATAATAATCAACGTAAGACTAAGTAAGGAAAGAGAGAATTAAACACGCGGTTTATAGTGGTTCGGCTTGATTCAAGCCTACGTCACTCTTCTGCACTGACAGCCAATTTGGCTGGATTCCATTATGAACAAAGAGATGTTACAGTGTTGATCTTCCTTGATTTCTCGGTGTAGATGATCTACCACACTCGCTCAAGGTATTACCAAGTATAGACATTCTCTGTGTATACAATTTCGCTCAGACCGTATCGACTAATAATCAAGGTGCTTCGCACTGGAATTTTTTTTATCAATCACATTTTTAAACAACTAGAACGTCTTCCTTTTTATACTCCTTTATGCCATCATACCGTTGGCACTTACCAAAGGAATTCCTCCAATCTACCCGTTGGACGGAATCAATCGAGAAGATCATTCAAGCTATTAAAGGAACCCGATGATAGCCCATTAATCCTGTTCGCCCATACAATCAGGATCTTGGTTTCCAAGAATAGAACATTCCAAGAATACTTCGTCGACCATCGGATCTTCAATTGATCTAGATACGAACAAAAGAACCCGTTATATTTATGCAACCAAAAAAGATCTTCTCCAGACGATAGGATTAAATCCTCAACCATATACTTCGGCTCTAGATTTCCTTCGTCACTGGATCAGAAAGACTGTCAATGAGAATAGTCTTGAGTCTTGAGTCTCGAATCTTGAGTCTTGAATCTTGAGTCTCGGTAGTCGAAAGTCTTCGACTTTAAACTAGACGATCCGCATACCCGAGACTAGATCGAAGGAAACGTTTTGTCGGCTTCAAAATATTCGGAACGATTTCTCCAACAATCTCCCCTTTTTGATGGTGACAAAACTTTCCTGTAGATTTGAACCACTTTGACCTGCAAAAACATTTCTCAAGCAATATGGCTATCTCATAAAATTAATCAAAACAACCAGACTTTGCATCCACAGAAAATTGGTTAGTCTTTCATGAGTAATACCATATAACAATACTTGAAATAAATGCAAATAGTTAAGCATCTAAATCCACAGCCAATTAAGTCAAGATCAATTTTACACCCAAGTTTACTCAAGTCATAAACAAACATATTCAACAAAAACTAAAGAAAGTTGGTTGGTTGGTTGGTTCAAATTGCTTCTCCCCCTTTTTGTCATCATTAAAAAAAAGTGAGAAAGGAGTCATGTTTGCTTGGGAATGCGCACGATTTGCAAATCTCCCATGGACTGAACTACTCCTTCTAGCCTCTTCAAGTCCTCCCTTAGTTGTGTTACCTCCTCTCCTTTGGCACTGGCTTGAAGTTGTAGAGCGAGGTTTTTCATTTTGTCCTCGTGGTAATCGAAGATGCTTGTCCAGCAGTCTTCAAGGCTTGAATTTCACAGTCCAGAGCATAGATTTGGCCACGCATTTCCAGAAGAATATCCATAATACGACGAAAATCTGCAGAATTATCCGTCTATGTGCTAGCATTTGCTTTCTCAGATGGAGTGAATGCAGACGATGGCGCTTCTGTAAAGTCTTGCAGATTTGGTTCTGACGTATCGTGACCTTCTTCAGGCAATTGAGAAGCCTGAAATTCTTCTGGGGCTGCTGGAGATTGTCTTAGATTTTCACTATTGGCAGCATGCGGTGAGGACCTTTCTTGCTTGCCAACTCCCTCTGTCTCTAGGACATCAAGAGGGGAAGAGTGATAATCATGCTTTTCTGTATCCTTCTCTCCAGATTCAGCGGCAGACTTTTCTTGCTCTTCTTCTCCTTCTTCTTCAGCTTCTTTCTCCTTCTCTCTCTGTTCCTCTTCTTCTCTGTTCTTGTCTTTTTCTTCTTCTTCTCTCTGTTTCTTCTGCTGTTCTGTTGATTGGGGAACATAATGTCTTGTCCTTATCAAGGCAGTGATTGTGAGATCTTCCTCCTCATCTTCATCCTCCAAGATGAGAGTTCTCTTCTTTTTGGATGGGGCACCAATGGCTTCCTTTCCCTTTCTTTTTGAAGCAGACGGAACTGGAGTCTTCACTCTGAATTTCTCTATTGCCTTAGAAAGTTCTTTCAGACGCATCTTTGTCAACATCTTTAATCCTACCACCATCTTATCGCATGGTTGAACACAAAGAGTGTGTGGAGGTTCAATATTCATGTGTCTGAAGATCTTGGTCACCAGACCTGGATAAGGCAATTGTCCCTTGTCTTTCGACATTGTTCTGTACATGTGAAAAAGAATAGTGTAAGGGAGAGAGAACTTCTTCCCGGAGTTGATTGCGTACATCAATTTTGCTTCAAAATTAGACACATCAGTCTTTGATGTAGACTTCGGCCTAATGCAATTGATAACAATTTTGTGCAACACAATGTTGATGGCATGCTTCCTTGAATAGATGATTTTTCCCTCAATATTTCTATCTTTGACAAGGTCCATTGTGGCACGAGCAACTGAGACTTTGACTGGTTGATAACGTCCTCGTTCAACTCCAATTATGTCCGCCAACATGTCCACATCCAACACATAATCCTGATCTCGAACACTGAAAGATATTCTATTCGCATCGACAAAGCTAAGATTTGAATAGAAATATGTAGTCGGTTGTGCATATCCATCCGTGGTGTCAGTGCAAAAACGTTCTAGTTGAAGCAGACTGAACTTCTCTCTCAAGTTCACATCCACAGCATCCAAGAAATTGAAATCGACACTCCTAAGGTTTATCACCCCTCATTTCAGCAGTTTGAAGAACAAATTTTCCTGTTCCTTCGATTTAAATAACTCCATCCTCTTTCCCTTTACCTTCGCAGCAACACCCATTCTCGGTTGAAAATCAGTGAACATTTTGTCATCGTCGTTCCCATCAGTCAAATTTGGTCCCGACATACGAGGATCACTTTGGGAATATTTGCAAGTGCTTCCTCCGCTTTACCTTTGGGAGCAATTCCCAAATCCTCCATTTTCTTCGTAAAGATATACTCATTCCCATAGTTCTTTTCTTTAAGAAAATCATCCACATATTTCATCGGAGTTGCAGTACTTTTCAATGCACAGTAAAGTTTGTAAGTAAACGAGGGTTTTTGGACTCTTACTGGGTTTGCGTCCTCGATTATCTCTTCCTCCGGATGTTGACCCGCACCTTGTGGGGTAGAAGGCATTGAATGACATGGTGGAGAATGAGTCGGGTTCTGATGCTGACTTGATAGTTCTTCCTCTTCTGTGAGATCGAAGTGGGTAGGTCCCTCCTTCATCTTCTGTGGTCCCCTTGTCGCGATTCTTGAAGACTTCCTCGAAGAAGACATTCTTCTTGTCGCTGAGAGATTCCTTTGCTTGCTTTCCCAAGAAAAGATGACAACTTTTTCGAGGATGAATTCGAAGTAGAAACCGGATTGAGAGGAGAATGCTTTTAGGGTTTTGAAGATTGAAAGAGAAAATTGTGTATATATAACTCAGTTTTGAAAAGGGGAAGTTCAATTGGTACAAGGAAAGTGTACGAATACCTCTTTTCAAAATCAATAACGCCAAAATTAATCCTTTTGAAAAGACAAGTTTTTCGATTTTCACGAGACTACAAACGAAAGATCATACCTTTTCGAGTTTAGATAAAGTAACAACTTACGAGTCTATAGTCATCAACGTCTGAGTCGTAGAGATTTGAGTCTGAGATATTTGAGTCTGACGGTTATCAACTTTCTGAGTCTGAAGGTTGGAGAGTCTCTAGACTTTAACTTCTTCAAGCTTCAAAATGTTGAGTCTGGAGCGGATAAAATCAAATTGATTTTTCTCCAAAGGCTTTGTGAATATATCCGCTAGTTGACTTTTTGAATCAACAAATTGAATCGAGATTTCTTCGGTTTGAATATGATCTCTAATAAAGTGATGTCAAATTTCTATATGCTTTGCTCTTGAATGAAGAATTGGATTTTTGGTGAGATTGATTGCGCTGGTGTTGTCACATTTGATTTCTGTGCACGAGTCTTCAATCCCAAAGTCTTGTAGCTATTGTTTTATCCATAGAATTTGTGAACAGCACTTCCAAGGGCAACATACTTTGCTTCGTTGTTGAGAGAGCTACGGTGCTTTGTTTTCTTGAAAACCAAGACACCGTCCTGCTTCCAAGCAACTGGCAAGTTCCTGAAGTACTCTTTCTATCCACTCTGCAGCCGGCCAGATCTGCGTCTGAATATCCTAGAATATTAAAATCTCTCTTCTTAGGATACCAAAGACCAATGCTTGAAGATGAAGCAACGTATTTAATAATACGTTTTGCAGCACTGAGATGGGATTCTCTAGGATCTGATTGAAACCTAGCACAAATGCAAACACTTAACAAAATGTCAGGTCTAGAAGCAGTAAGATAAAGAAGTGAACCGATGATGCTCCTGTACAGCTTTTGATCAACTTTCTTCCCTTCCTCATCTTTGTCTATCTTCAAAGAACTTGACATTGGTATATCAGTCTTCTTGCAATTTTCCAATCCAAATCTTTTGACAAGATCATTAGCATATTTTTCTTGGAAAAAAGTTCCTTCCTTCAATTGCTTTATTTGAAGGCCAAGAAAGAATGTTAATTCTCCCATCATACTCATTTCAAACTCATCCTGCATAGACTTAGAAAATTTATTGCATAGACTTTTATTAGAGGATCCAAAAATAATGTCATCAACATATATTTGAACAAGTAAAAAGCTTTTGTTTTCCTTTTTGATGAATAGAGTAGTATCTACTTTACCTTTAACAAAGCCGTTCTGTAATAAGAACTTACTTAGTCTGTCGTACCAAGCTCGAGGTGCTTGCTTTAGACCATACAGGGCCTTTTTCAGTCTGAAGACTGAGTCTGGCTTCTTTGGGTCTTCAAATCCAGGCGGTTGTTCCACATAAACTTCCTCTTGGATAAATCCATTTAGGAAAGCACTTTTGACGTCCATTTGGAATAACCTGAAATTTTTGTAACAAGCAAACGCAAGTAATAGACGAATAGCTTATAACCTTGCTACAGGAGCGTAAGTCTCATCATAGTCTATTCCTTCTTCTTGCGTGTATCCCATGGCCACGAGTCTTGCGTTATTCCGTAGGACTTTTCCTTTTTCGTTCATCTTGTTTCTGAACACCCATTTGGCTCCAATAACAGTTTTACCTTTTGGTTTAGATGTCAATTCCCAGACATCGTTAATGTTGAACTGTCTAAGCTCTTCTTGCATAGCTTCGATCAAGCTTTCATCAGATAAAGCTTCTTCTATGCTTTTTGGTTCAATTTCAGAGATGAGAGCCAATGCACTAGACCCTTCACGTCTTTTGGATCTGGTGCAAATTCCTTCATTAATTTCGCCTATAATGAGATCTTTAGGATGACTGGACTTGTGCTTCCAGTTATTGGTTGATTTGTCTGGATGATGATCTCTTTCTTTATTTGAATCTTCATGAACATCTTGATGCTGGTCTTGAGATACTTTTTGAGTTGTAAGCTTAGGAAGGTCTGGAGCAGGTTCAGACTCTTCATATTGAGTCTGATTGGATTCATCTTGCTTAGAGTCTTGAAATTTGACATTCATTGACTCCTCCACCGTCTGGCTCTTCTTGTTATAGACTCTGTAGGCTTTGCTTGATGTAGAATATCCAAGGAAGATGCCTTCATCTGATCTTTCTTCAAACTTACCAACTCGATCTTTTGCATTTTTCAATATAAAGCATTTGCAACCGAACACAAGAAAGTATGAAACAATAGGTTTTTTACCTTTGAATAATTCATAAGGGGTTTTCTCAAGAATAGGTCTTAGGAAGACTCTATTGATGATATAGCAAGCTGTTGAAACCGGCAAAATTTCAGCCCAAAATCGTGAAGAAATTTTACTTTCAATTAAAAGAGTTCTAGTCATTTCTTGAAGAGATCTATTCTTTCTTTCCACAACTCCATTTTGCTGAGGAGTGTATGGAGAGGAGAACACATGCTTAAATCTAGATTCATCGCACAATTTTGTGAAATCTTGATTTTCAAATTCTCCTCCATGATCTGTTCTTATACTTGAGATAACACATCCTTTTTCATTTTGAACCTTTTTAGCAAAATTTTCAAAATACGAAAAGGTTTCTGACTTACTTGCAAGGAAATATACCCAAGTAAAGCGGGAGTAATCATCCACAATTACTAGGCAATATTTCTTACCTCCAATACTCTGGGTTCTGTTTTCCCAGAATACAAGGTGTGCATGGATCGGACTTTTGATATGGTAATTTGGGTAGACCTCGAACAAGCTGCTTTGATGAGATTTTGGCTAATTGCTTCATATTGACATGGCCAAGCTTTCTGTGCCATAAGCTTGCTTCATCTTGGATTGAAATTAGGCATTGAGATTCACTTAATTTCATGTCTAAGAGGTAGATGTTTCCATGTCTTCGACCCATGAAAGACTGAGTAGAGTCTTTACTAATTCCATAGCAAATTCCTTCTTGAAAGGAGATCTTGAAACCAGTATCACACAGTTGGCTAATGCTGAGGAGGTTATAGTTGAGTCCTTCCACTAGAGAAACATTGCTTATTGTGAGATTTCCAATTTTCACAGTTCCAAATCCCGCAATGCATCCTTTGCCGTTTCCTCCAAATGAAACATTTCCACCGTTTACTTGAACAAGCTTTACGAAGCACTTTGAGTCTCCTGTCATGTGTCTTGAACATCCGTTATCAAGATACCATTTTATCTTTTTCTTGACGGAGACCTGTATTTAAAAGAGAGTCTCAAGTTTTCTTTGGTACCCAAATTTTCTTGGGTCCTTTGATGTTAGTAGGATAAACATTATTAGGCCATACTTTCTTAACAGGCTTCCAGATCATAGGACACTCTTTTTCAAAGTGATTCTTACTGTTACACTTTGAACACCTTAGAGCATTTCGACCAACGAGACTTTACAAAAACTTTCTTGAAATGATTTTTGTAAGCCTCTCTCGACGGTCTTTTCTTTATTCTTTCTTTAACTTTAGGAAAATCAATCAAGGGAATTGTTTCCATTTGTCATGCCTAGACCAGACTTATTGAAGTAAGGTCTTTGAACTGAAAGAACTTTTTCAAGCTTTTCGGATCCTATCGAAAACTTCTTTGAAATATTTTGATAAGTCCGTTTTTAAGAAAACATTTTCTTTCAAAAGATCATCTTCTTTTTCTTTAAGAGCAGAAACATTTAGGTCTAGACTTTTAGCTCTTTCTTCTAAAATGACTTCCTTTTGTTTTAGAGTTGAGTTTTCCTTTTTAAGTTCGGAAATCTTTTTGAAAGAAGTCTTAAGACTCGAAACACGTTCATCAATATATTTAGAGACTTTGACAGGAATTTTAAAATCACTTACCTCAAATTCACTATCTCGAGTCTCGATCCAGATCTGAGTCTGAGTCTGAATGTGCCATCAAACATATGTTGGCATATTCATTCTCACTTTCTTCACATTTTGTATCACTCCAGGTTTCGGCTTGAGAGCTTTTTGAAACTTCTTAGCTTTTCCTCTTTTCTTCTTCAGAAGAGGACAGTTGGGTCTGATGTGTCCCTGCTTCTTACATTCGAAGCAAACTACATCTTTGTTTGGTTCCTCATCATCAACAGACTTGGTCTGCTGTCTTTGAAAACTTTGTTTCTTTGAGTTGAACCTTTTGCCTTTTCTATTCAGTTTTCTGAATCTTCTTATCATGAGGGCGAGCTCCTCATCGTCCATATCATCTTCAGAATCTGCATCATCAGAGTCATCATTTGTTTTTAATGCAATAGATTTCTTACCTCTTGGATCTTCTTCTTCATTCATTCGTTCCATTTCATATGATTGAAGAGTTCCAATCAGCTCGTCGACAGATAAAGGCATAATTCTTTGCGTTTCTTTTATTGAAGTCTTTATATGATTCCACTCCTTGGAGAGTCCACGCAGTAGCTTGTTCACCTTCATAGGATCAGAAATTTTTTGTCCTTGGTTCTCAAGACCATTGACAATATCTGTAAAACGACTAAACATGTCAGTTATAGATTCTCGTGGTTTCATTTTGAAGGCTTCATATTGACCGAGGAGAATGTTAATTCTAGTCTCCTTTACTCGATCTGTTCCTTCATAGGTGATATGTAATCTATCCCATACTTCTTTTGCTGTAACACAAGAATATATTCTGTTATATTCAGTTGGAGATAAGGCACAATATAAAGAATAAATTGCTTTTGCATCGAGTGCTTGTCTCTTGTTTATCTCTTCCTGAGTCATTCCGCTGTCATCAACAGTTTCTTTTCCTCTTTCAGAGATTGATGCAGCAGTAGGAGTAATTCCTCTTTCCACAACGTCCCATTCCAGAGGATCCTTGGATCGTAGGAAAGCTTTCATCTTGTTCTTCCAGATGTTGTAATCCTTTCCGTCAAAGTAGGGTGGTCTAGTATTGCTTTGCCCTTCCATCAGCCCTGGTGCTAGCATACTAGCCATGGATCTTTTACTCTGAAGTAAAACACTTCAAACAAAGTAAGAACACGAGCTCTGATACCAATTGATTTTGCTAGTACGAGTACCTAGAGGGGGGTGAATAGGTATACAAATATTTTTCTTGATAATTTCTGTATACTTGCGCAATACTTTAGACAGTTGAAGGATTTGCCAAGAATAATAATCAACGTAAGACTAAGTAAGGAAAGAGAGAATTAAACACGCGGTTTATAGTGGTTTGGCTTGATTCAAGCCTACGTCCACTCTTCTGCACTGACAGCCAATTTGGCTGGATTCCACTATGAACAAAGAGATGTTACAGTGTTGATCTTCCTTGATTTCTCGGTGTAGATGATCTACCACACTCGCTCAAGGTATTACCAAGTATAGACACTCTCTGTGTATACAATTTCGCTCAGACTGTATCGACTAATAATCAATGTGCTTTAGACTCTGGAATTTTTCTATCAATCACATTTTTAAACAACTAGAACGTCTTCTTTTTTTATACTCCTTTATGCCATCATATCGTTGGCACTTACCAAAGGAATTCCTCCAATCTACCCGTTGGACGGAATCAATCAAGAAGATCATTCGAGCTATAAAAGGAACCTGACGATAGCCCATCAATCCTGTTCGCCCATACAATCAGGATCTTGGTTTCCAAGCATAGAACATTCCAAGAATATTTCGTCGACCATCGGATCTTCAATGGATCTAGATACGAACAAAAGAATCCGTTATATTTATCCAACCAAAAAAGATCTTTTCCAGACGATAGGATTAAATCCTCAACCATATACTTTGGCTCTGGATTTCCTTCGTCACTAGATCAGAAAGACTATCAATGAGAATAGTCTTGAGTCTTGAGTCTCGAATCTTGAGTCTTGAATCTTGAGTCTGGTAGTCAGAAAGTCTTTAGACTTTAAACTAGACGATTTGCAGATACCCAGACTAGACTGAAGGAAACGTTTTGTCAGCTTCAAAATATTCTGGAACGATTTCTCCAACAGTAACTAGCCAAAATCTCATCAAAGCAGCTTGTTCGAGGTCTACCCAAATTACCATATCAAAAGTCCGATCCATGCACACCATGTATTCTAGGTAAACAGGTAAGGAATTCATTTAAGTCAATAATCATGTCTCCACTAATCATGTACTACAGTTGCTGCATATGGATCTCTTCGGACCAACCAGAACCCAGAGTATTGGAGGTAAGAAATACTGCCTAGTAATTGTGGATGATTTCTCTCGCTTTACTTGGGTATATTTCCTTGCAAGTAAGTCAGAAACCTTTTTGTATTTTGAAAAATTTGCTAAAAAGGTTCAAAATGAAAAAGGATGTGTTATCTCAAGTATAAGAATAGATCATGGAGGAGAATTTGAAAATCAAGATTTTACAAATTTGTGTGATGAATCTGGATTTAAGCATGTGTTCTCCTCTCCATACACTCCTCAGCAAAATGGAGTTGTGGAAAGAAAGAATAGATCTCTTCAAGAAATGGCTAGAACTCTTTTAATTGAAAGCAAAATTTCTTCACGATTTTGGGCTGAAGCTGTTTCAACAGCATGCTATATCATCAATAGAATTTTCCTAAGACCTATTCTTAAGAAAACCCCTTATGAATTATTCAAAGGTAAGAAGCCCATTGTTTCATACTTTCATGTGTTCGGTTGCAAATGCTTTATATTGAAAAATGCAAAAGATCGAGTTGGTAAGTTTGAAGAAAGATCAGATGAAGGCATCTTCCTTGGATATTCTACATCAAGCAAAGCCTACAGAGTCTATAACAAGAAGAGCCAGTCGGTGGAGGAGTCAATGAATGTCAAATTTCAAGACTCTACGCAAGATGAATCTAGTCAGACTCAGTATGAAGAGTCTGAATCTGCTCCAGACTTTCTAAAGCTGGCAACTCAAGAAATATCTCAGACTTTGAAAGACCAGTATCAAGATGTTCATGAAGATTCAAATAAAGAAAGAGATCATCATCTAGAGAAATCAACCAGTAACTGGAAGCATAAGTCCAGTCATCCTAAAGATCTCATTATCGGCGAAATTAATGAAGGAATTCGTACCGGATCCAAAAGACGTGAAGAGTCTAGTGTTGTGGCTCTCATCTCTGAAATTGAACCAAAAAGCATAGAAGAAGCTTTATTTGATGAAAGTTGGATCGAAGCTATGCAAGAGGAGCTCAGACAGTTCAACATTAACGATGTCCGGGAATTGACATCTAAACCAAAAGGTAAAACCGTTATTGGAGCCAAATGGGTGTTCGAAACAAGATGAATGAAAAAGGAAAAGTCGTACGAAATAAAGCAAGACTCGTGGCCAAAGGATACACGCAAGAAGAAGGAATAGACTATGATGAGACTTACGCTCCTGTAGCAAGGTTATAAGCTATTCGTCTATTACTTGCGTTTGCTTGTTACAAAAATTTCAGGTTATTCCAAATGGAAGTCAAAAGTGCTTTCCTAAATGGATTTATCCAAGAGGAAGTTTATGTGGAACAACCGCCTGGGTTTGAAGACCCAAAGAAGCCGACTCGCCTTCGGGACTCGAAAAATGCCTTGTATGGTCTAAAGCAAGCACCTCGAGCTTGGTACGACAGACTAAGTAAGTTCTTATTACAGAATTGTTTTGTCAAAGGTAAAGTAGACACTACTTTATTTATCAAAAAGGAAAACAAAAGCCTTTTACTTGTTCAAATATATGTGGATGATATTATTTTTGGATCCTCTAATGAAAGTCTATGCAAGAAATTTTCTAAGTCTATGCGGGATGAGTTTGAAATGAGTATGATGGGAGAATTAACATTCTTTCTTGGTCTTCAAATAAAGCAATTGAAGGAAGGAACTTTCTTTTACCAAGAAAAATATGCTAATGATCTTGTCAAAAGATTTGGATTGGAAAATTGCAAGAAGATTGATATACCAATGTCAAGCTCTTTGAAGATAGACAAAGATGAAGAAGGAAAGAAAGTTGATCAAAAGTTGTACAGGAGTATCATCGGTTCACTTCTTTATCTTATTGCTTCTAGACCTGACATTTTGTTGAGTGTTTGCATCTGTGCTAGGTTTCAATCAAATCCTAGAGAATCCCATCTTAGTGCTGCAAAACGTATCATTAAATACGTTGCTTCATCTTCAAGCATGGGTCTTTGGTATCCTAAGAAGGGAGACTTTAATCTTCTGGGATATTCAGACGCAGATCTGGTCGGCTATAGAGTCGATAGAAAGAGTACTTCAGGAACTTGCCAGTTGCTTGGAAGTAGGACAGTGTCTTGGTTCTCAAGGAAGCAAAGCACTGTAGCTCTCTCAACAACAGAAGCAGAGTATGTAGCCCTTGGAAGCTGCTGTTCACAAATTCTATGGATAAAACAACAGCTACTACAAGACTATGGGATTGAAGACTCATGCACGTAAATCAAATGTGACAACAAGCGAGCGCAATTAATCTCACCAAAAATCCAATTCTTCCTTCAAGAGCAAAGCATATAGAGATTCGACATCACTTCATTAGAGATCATATTCAAAATAGAGAAATCTCGATTCAATTTGTTGATTCAAAAAGTCAACTAGCGGATATATTCACAAAGCCTTTGGAGAAAAATCAATTCGATTTTATCTGTTCCAAACTCAACATTTTGAAGCTCGAAGAAGTTAAAGTCTAGAGACTCTCCAACCTTCAGACTCAGAAAGTTGATGATTGTCAGACTCTAATACCTCAAACTCTAAATCTCTCAGACTCAGACATTGATGTCTATAGACTGTAAGTTGTTATTCGAGAAGGTATGATCTTTCGTTCAGTTATTTTGAAGTCTCTGTGAAAATCGAAAAATTGTCTTTTCAAAAGAATTAATTTTGCCAGTTATCGATTTCGAAAAGAGGTATTCGTACACTTTCCTTGTATCGATTGAACTTCTCTTTTCAAAACTGAGTTATATATATACAGTTTTCATTTTCAATCTTCAAAACCCTAAAAAGCATTCTCCTCCCAATCCGGTTTCTACTTCGTGTTCATCTTTGAGAAAGTTGTTATCTTTTCTTGGGAAAGCAAGCAAAGGAATCTTTCAGCGACAAGAAAGATGTCTTCTTCGAGGAAGTCTTCAAGAATCGCGAACAGGGGACCACAGAGGATGAAGGAGGGACCTACCCACTTCGATCTCACAGAAGAGGAAGAATTATCGAGTCAGCAGTAGAACCCGACTCATTCTCCACCACGTCACTCAACACCATCTACCCCACTTGATGTGGGTCAACATCCAGATGAAGAGATAATCAAGGGCGCAGACCCAGTAAGAGTCCAAAAACCCTCGTTTATTTACAAACTCTACTGTGCGTTGAAAAGTACTGGGACTCCGTTGAAATATGTGGATGATTTTCTTAAAGAAAAGAATTATGGGAATGAGTATATCTTTCTGAAGAAAATGGAGGATTTGGGAATTGCTCCCAAGGGTAAAGCAGAGGAAGTACTTGCGAATATTCCCAGTGACCCTCGTATGTCGGGACCAAATTTGACTGATGGGAACGACGATGATAAAATGTTCACTGATTTTCAACCTCGAATGTGTATTGCTACAAAGGTGAAGGGAAAGAGGATGGAGTTATTCAAATCGAAAGAACAGGAGAATTTGTTTTTTAGACTGCTGAAACGAGGGGTAATAAACTCTAGGAGTGTCGATTTTGATTTCTTGGATGCTGTGAATGTGAACTTAAGGGAGAAGTTCAGTTTGCTTCAACTGGAATGTTTTTGCACTGATACCACGGACGGTTATGCTCAACTGACTGCGTATTTTTACTCGAATCTCAGCTTTATAGATCCGAATAGAATATCATTCAGTGTTCGAGACCAGGATTATGTGTTAGACGTAGATATGTTGGCAGACATAATTGGAGTTGAACGAGGACGCTATCAACCAATCAAAGTCTCAGTTGCTCGTGCCTCACTGGAACTTGTCAAAGATAAAGATATAGAGGGAAGAATCATTTATTCAAGGATGTGTGCCATCAATGTTGTGCTGCACAAAATTGTGATCAATTGCATCAGGCCCAAGTCTACATCAAAGATTGATGTGTCAAACTCAGAGGCAAAATTGATGTACGCAATCAACTCAGGGATGAAGTTCTCTCTTCCTCACACTATTCTCTTTCACATGTACAGAGCAATGTCAAAGGACAAGGGACAATTGCCTTATCCAGGTCTGGTGACCAAGATCTTCAGACACATGAATATTAAACCTCCACACACACTTTGTGTTCGACCGTGCGATAAGATGGTGGTAGGTTTGAAGATGTTAACGAAAATACGTTTGCAAGAACTTTCTAAGGCAATGGAGAAATTCAGAGTGAAGACTCCAGTTTCGTCTGCTTCAAAGCGAAAAGGGAAGGAGGCCATTGGTGCCCCATCCAAAAAGAAGAGAACTCTCATCTTGGAGGATGAAGATGAGGAGGAAGATCTTACAATCACTGCCTTGATAAGGACCAGACGTTCTGTTCCTCAATCAACAGAACGTCAGAAGAAACAGAGAGAAGAAGAGGAGCAAGCCAAGAATAGAGAAGAAGAAGAGCAAGAGAGAGAGAGAGAGAGAGAGAGAGAGAGAGAGAAAGAAGTTGAAAAAGAAGGAGAAAAAGAGCAAGAAAAGTCTGCAGCTGAATCTGGAGAGAAGGAGAATCAAGACACAAAAGAGAATGATCATCACTCTTCCCCTTTTGATGTCCTAGAGACAGGGGGAGTTGGCGAGCAAAGGTCCACACCTCATGCTACCAATAGTGAAGATCTAAGACAGTCTCCAGCAGACCCAGAAGAATTTCAGGCTTCTCAATTGCCTGAAGAAGGTCATGATATGTCAGCACCTAGTCTGCCAGACTATGTAGAAGCGCCATCGTCTCCATCTGAGAAAGCAAATGCAAGCACACAGACGGACAATTCTGCAGATTTTCGTTGCATCAGATCTTCTTCTGGAAATGCGTGGCCAGATATATGCTCTGGACTGCGAAATTCAAGCCATGAAGAATGCTGGACAAGCATCTTCAGTTACCTTGGAAGGTAAAATGAAAGACCTCGCTCTGCAACTTCAAGCAAATGCCAAAAGAGAGGAGGTAGCTCAACTAAGGGAGGACTTGAAGAGGCTAAAAGGCGTAGTCCAGTCCATGGGAGATTTCCAGATCGTGCGCATTCCCAAGCAGACATGACTCCTTTCTCACCTTTTTAATGATGACAAAAAGGGGGAGAAAGCAATTTGAACCAACCAACAAACCAACCTTCTTTAAATTTATTTTGAATGTTTTTTTTGAGTAAACTTGGATGTGAACTTGAATCTGACTGAATTGGTTGTGGATTTAGATGCTTGATTGTTTGCATTTATTTCAAGTATTTTTATATGGTATTACTCATGAAAGACTAACCAATTTTCTTTGGATGCAGAGTCTGGTTGTTTTGTTTTGTTAAATCTTTATGAGATAGCCATATTGCTTGAGAAATGTTTTTGCAGGTCAAAGTGGTTCAAATCTACGAGGAAAGTTTTGTCACCATAAAAAATGGGGAGATTGTTGGAGAAATCTTTCAGAATATTTTGAAGTCGACAAAACGTTTCTTTCGATCTAGTCCGGATATCTGCAACTCGTCTAGTTTAAAGTCGAAGACTTTTCGATTACCAGACTCAAAATTCAAGACTCAAGATTCAAGACTCAAGGCTATTCTCTTTGACAGTCCTTCTAATCCAGTGACGAAGGAAATCCAGAGCCGAAGTAAATGGTTGAGGATTTAATCCTATCGTCTGGAGAAGATCTTTTGGTTGGATAAATATAACGGATTCTTTTGTTCGTATCTAGATCAATTAAAGATCCGATGGTCGACGAAGTATTCTTGGAATGTTCTATGCTTGGAAACCAAGATCCTGATTGTATGGGCGAACAGGATTGATGGGCTATCGTCAGGTTCCTTTAATAGCTCAAATGATCTTCTTGATTGATTCCGTCCAACGGGTAGATTGGAGGAATTCCTTTGGAAAGTGCCAACGGGTATGATGGCATAAAGGAGTATAAAAAGGAAGACGTTCTAGTTGTTTGAGTACGTGATTGATAGAAAAATTCCAGAGTCTGAAGCACCTTGATTATTAGTCGATACAGTCTGAGCGAAATTGTATACACAGAGAGTGTCTATACTTGGTGATACCTTGAGCGAGTGTGGTAGATCATCTACACCTAGAAATCAAGGAAGATCAACTCTGTAACATCTCTTTGTTCATAGTAGAATCCAGCCAAATTGGCTGTCAGTGCAGAAGAGTGGACGTAGGCTTAAATCAAGCCGAACCACTATAAACCACGTGTTTAATTCTTTCTTTCCTTTACTTAGTCTTACGTTGATTATTACTTATCGCAAATCCTTCAACTGTCTAAGTATTGCGCAAGTATAAAGAAATTATCAAGAAAAATCTTTTTATACCTATTCACCCCCTCTAGGTACTCGTACTAGCAATATCACAAGGAAAGGTGAGGTGACCATCCTAGCTATCTTGAAGACCGAGGACGACAAGGGTGAAGGGAATAGAGTCTCGACGGAGGTAACCGAAGTCCTTGACTCGTTCAAGGACGTGATGCCCCCTGAGTTGCCAAAGAAGCTACCACCTCAAAGAGAGGTGGATCATCGAATCAAGCTTGTGCCTAATGCTTGACCGCTTGCCATGGCACCTTATCACATGGCACCCCATGAATTGGAAGAACTGAGGAAGCAATTAAAGGAGCTGCTCGATGCGGGATATATTCGACCGTCCAAGGCTTCGTTTGGTGCACCGGTCCAATTTCAAAAGAAGCACAATGGGTCACTCCGAATGTGCATTGACTATCGGGTGCTGAACAAGCTAACTGTGAAGAATAAGTACCCGATCCCGCTTATTGCGGACTTTTTTGATCAACTCGGTGGTGCTCAATGGTTCACCAAGTTGGATCTTCGTTCGAGCTACTACCAAGTTCGGATTGTTGAAGGGGATGAGCTAAAGACCGCATGTGTGATGCGGTATGGATCCTACGAGTTCTTTATGATGCCGTTCGGCCTGACCAACGCTTTGGCTACATTTTGTATGCTCATGAGTAAGGTACCCCACCCTTTTCTAGATCAGTTTGTAGTAATTTACCTAGATGACATTGTAGTGTGTAATCGGACGCTCGAAGAGCAAGTTGAGCACTTAGGGCAGGTCTTCAAAGTCTTGCGTGAGAACGAGTTGTATGTTAAGCGCAAGAAGTGTGCATTTGCCTAAGAGGGAATTCTGTTATTGGGGCACATCGTCGGGGGTGGTGAGTGCGGATGATAAGGCAAAGATTCAATCGATTGTGGAATAAGAGCTGCCGACGAAGGTGAGGGGGTTGGGGTCGAACCTGGGCCTCGCCAACTACTGTTGGCGCTTCATCCGAAGTTACTCGAGCATCATTGTGCCACTCATGGATCTGTTGAAGAAGGAGAAGTCGTGGGAGTGGACAAATCGATGCCAAAGGTCATTTGATCGATTGAAGCGAGCAATGACCGAGGAGCCGGTGTTGGTGTTGCCCGATTACACCAAGCCCTATGAGGTAGAGATTGATGCATTGGATTTTAGTATTGGTGGCGTTCTTATGTAGGATGGCCATCCGGTGGTGTACGAGTCTCGTAAGTTGAACGATACCGAGCGTCGGTATACCGTTCAAGAGAAGGAGATGACCGTGGTGGTTCATTGCCTTCGGATGTGAAGGCATTATCTCTTGGGGTCGAAGTTTGTCGTGAGGATGGACAATGTGGCCACCAGTTACTTCCAGACCCAAAATAAGCTAAGTCTAAAGTAAGTTTCATTTTGCACAATCACCTATTCACCCTCTCTAAGTGACGATTCTAGCCATAACAGTACAGCTTTTGAACTTTCTCGCTTGGGAACCTAATATTGTTACTGATTTCAAAAAAGGTCAAATGAAAATTTCTTCACATTAAAATGCTGCTTTGACAATGAAGAATTATGCTGCGCTTTCGGCCTAAAGGTGCTAGGACTACATAACACTAAGCCCTCTCAATGATCCAAAATTTACTCTATATTAAGTAGTGTTGAAGCTTGGGATTTAGACATGAGATTAATACTTTTGTCGACCTTTAAGCTTTGCATCAGTTGTGATTTTAGTGCATCATGTGATGAGCTTCTTAGGGCGCGCATGACAACCATTTTGTTCTAGAAATATTTTCTGGAATAGAAATAGATTTTTCTATTTCTATTTCTAGAAGAGTTTCTAAGCAAAAATAACCGTTTGATAATGACACAAAGTTTCTATTTCTAGAAATAGTTTTCGGAATAGAAATATATTTTTTTCCTTTCGGATGATGGCGGACTAACGGATAGCGGGGACAGATGGTGGTGGCTGCGGCGGTGGCAGTGGCAGTGGTGGCGGTGATCGGTAGCTGCCGGCGACCGACAGCGGTGGCGACAAGCGATGGTCAGCGATTGGTGGCGGCAGCCGGTGACTGGCGGTGGATGGCAATCGGCGGCGGTGGCGGTCGGTGACCAGCGGTGGCAGCGAGCGGGCGAGCGGCCGACGAGCGAGCAGCTGGCGACCGACGAATGGTGGTCAGCGGCAACAGATGAAGGATCAAGTTGATGAATGATGGGAAAATTTTTTATTTCTCATTTTTTTCCAGAAATAGAGAAGTAGAAAATTTCTACTTTTAATTTTTATTCTAAACCTATTTCTGGAATAGAAATTTATTCTAGAAATTAAAAAAATGGAATAAATTTATCAAACGGATTTCTATTCCGAAAACAAGTTTGGAATAGAAAATTTGTTTTTGGAAGAAATAGGCCCCCTTAGGGTGCGCATGCAAACGCTTCTGTTCCGGGGAAGAGTTTTTTTTCAGAAATGGTTCTTTTCTATTTCTGCTCCGGGGAACAATTTCTGAGTGAAAGAACCCGTTTGATAACGACACAAAATTTCTACTCTTGGAATAGAAAAAGAATAGAAATGCGTTTGCAAACGCAACAATTTCTTTTTTGTATTTATTCATTTTTTAATCTTGCCGACGGATTGCCGCCGCCTCCGGCCGTCGGTCGCGCCGCCAGCCCGCCCGGCCGCCACAGACAACCGCGGGTGATGGTCGGCGGCCGGCGGTCGGCGGCGGCAGGGCGGCGGGCGGGCAAGAAGGGCGGCGACGGCGGTCGCGACGGCGGCCGGCGACCACCGGTGGTCGTGCGGTGGTGGCGGCTGGTGGGCTGGGCCGGCCCGGAGACGACGGCGCCGGGCGGCGGCGGGGCGGGCGGCGACCGGGCGGGGCGGGCGGGCAACAGCGGCGGGGCGGCGGGCGGCGGGCGGCGGCGGCGGCGGGCGGCGACCGGGGCTGGCGGCGGGGCGGGCGGCGACCGGGCGGCGGGCGGCGGCCGGGGCGGCGGCGACGGGGTGGTGGGCGGTGGCTCGGGCGGTTGACGGTGGTCGCGGCAAGAAAAGGAAATAAAAGAAAATTAAAAAAGAAAATCAGTTTATTTCTACAAATTGTTCCGGGAACAAGAAGCAACTTTTTTTTGCTTCTTGTTTCTGTTCCCAAACCATTCCCGGGCTAAGTTTTTATTCCCGGGAACAAAAAAACAATGTGGCGTTAGCAAACAGGTTTTTGTTCTTTTTTTGTTCCGGGGAACAAAAGAACAGAAACCATGAGAAACTGAAACGTTTGCATGCGCTACCTTAGTTATCCAAATGTAGGTGTTGTCTCTCTACAAAATACCCTGGGTATTTTTACCACCCACCTGGGTGGCGTTGCTGGCTGCGAGCTTCTCCCCCTAATGCAAGGGGAGGAGTTTGATTCCCGGGCGTCGCAGGGTGACTTACCCGGTGGCACGTGTGTGGTGGCTAGCACGTGTTGCCTCCATGGTTTACCCCTCGTTTCCTCGGGTCTTTCGGGCTGTCCGTGTTGGTACAGTGTGCAGGTTCCCTGGTTCACAAAAAAAAAAAAAAAAAATGCCCCGGCTATTTTTACCATGTTGACACTTCCATGACTTGTCCTAGTGGTTTGGACTTTGGAATAACTACTTCTTGCTTGTTGCTTTATAAATATATTTCAAACCATCTGAAGCTCAAAAGTTCGGAGTCCCTAAGAATTGTTCAAATATGTTCTTTGAGCCCTTTGTGCTTTAAGTGGGAACAGAAATGATGTCAATGAAAGTTGGTGCAGAGTATGTTGGTGAAAGGTTGTTTGCCTCCTTTAGACAAGAAGTCCTCTCACTGACTTGCGATGTAGGATTCGTAACAAATCTCCAACCACTTTGCCTCGAAAGATTAGCCTCCAAATGTAGTCTTAATTGCTTCAAATGGAACGTCTTCTTAGGCTAAGATGACGAGCTTATTCTAAATGACCATTTTGGTGGCTACTGGCTAGCCATATTTTAAGATGATCTTAATCAAGTTCCTCTGTTTTGCATGTTTATGTTTGTCCATTCATGAATCGACTAATTTTAGTCTTTTCACGAGGAGGCCGCATGAAACAAAGGGACTCGATGTTAAGTTCTTTATTTTGCATTTGTCTGCACTGATTTCTATAAGCTGCCATGACCTATGGTAGTTGCTTTTGGTCGTCATGTAGGCAAGGATATTAAGTTGCATACTGGGTTAAATTCCAAAACATTTAGTTGCACCGTGATCTGGTTAAGTTCCAATTGTAGTAATACTCTCCTTCCGTGTCATTTACCCATCCGTCTTCTCTTTTATATTGATCGTTACTGATCTAGGTCAAGTGAACGATTCTTCTCTCTTTTCTGTTGCTTTCACTAATGAAATTGCATTTTTCTTTTCAGCTTGGACGTGGTCATGGACTTTCGGCAATCTTGGCATGCCTTGAGATGAAGTATCCATCTTATATTTCACTTGGGCGTGGCCAGGATGATACTTGTCATTGATTAGCTGAATTTCGTACAATGACTTCAATTCGCTGGAGCAGCGCGCTCCCACCATTCACCCGCAGGACTTAATGCAGAGCTACTGCGATCTAACCATTCCAAATGTGAATGCAAATTTGAAGAAACCCCAAGCCCCGGATCGTAGTCTAGCAGATAGAGATATTCGTTTCTGAAGAAACCCCAAGCCCCGGATCGTAGTCTGGCAGATAGAGATATTCGTTTCTTAGGTGGTGACTGGAGCAACGTCCATCAAATACTTTCATACGGAAAAGATAATGAACAGGACACAAATGGAGTGCATGAGTCGTCCTGATGGAGTTACTTACATAGCTGGTGAGAAGCATTACTTTGGAGTTGGAGGGGGAACACGGAGATTTCTGTCTCCGGTGGAGAAAGATGGCTAGTCTTGGAGAACTGAACACATTGCTAAAGCTGCCTTATGGACTGATTATTTATTTATTTATTTATTATATTTCTTTATATTTTGTATATGGAATCGCGTGATTGCTATGATTATAAAAGCAATCTTTGTTGCCTCGAATATGGTGTGCCACAATAATTAGTGCTGTCTCATTTTTTTTTTTTTTAAAATCTAAGTGATCATATTATCCTCACCTGGAAATACTTATTTTCTGTCGAGATCTTCTTGATGGTGAATTACCCAAAAGAAAGCTAATGGATTACTAAATTTGAAGACTTAGCACAAATCCTCCCAAGTCCTACAAATCACAACTTGACACTTATAAATTAATCCTTATAAACATGCAATTTTACTTAATTTGGAGCCGCCTCTAATGAATTAGGGTTGATTAGAAACCCACAGAAAGTATGGGAAAGTATCTGACTTTTGCAAACCAAAGATTCAATAAGTTTGGAAACATGGTTACTCTAAATTAATTTAACTCCCTTTCGGTACATTTTCATTTTAATTTCAAAAATATTTTGCAAATAGTCTTGACTAATTTTAATTTAAGCCATTAACATGCAGATGGTGGTCATGCAGGTGCACAATCAATAAAATAACATTCAATAAACCCAAGTGATGAATTGTAAAAAATAATAGCTAATCTTAAGCAGAACAAACTACAACTCTATTAAGGTTTATTCTCTAAAAAAAAAAATACAATAAGTTAATTAAAAATGCGTGCCTAGACATGATTTTTAAATGATATGACACTTAATTTTTTTATATGTTTTTTTTAATGTTAATTATGCGCAGTTTGAATCTAAATTTAATATGCATTATTTTTACTCTAATGACATGTGAGATGTAATTCATATGACATAATTTGAAAGATCAGAATATATGCGTAATCTGATTTACGTGATCCTAAATATGCATGTGCTACATAATGAACGACGTGGTAATTCTATGTGCATGCATGTTCTTTTATACTTTTTCTTTTTACAAATAATGCAACTCCGATAAATTCTCTTATATATATATGCAACCTACATGAAATAATAATAACATGAAATGGGATTAACTATAAATAAACCCTATTAACTAACCAAGCAAATGACCTTTGTGTTTTCCTTTTAAATAAAATAAAAAAACTAACACGACTTAGTAATTTTTATTGAAAAGAAAATGACCTAATGATGCAATGCTAATCTTTTGGCATTTTTTCTTCTTTTTTTGACAAAAAAAATAAACTACATACATCATTAATAATGCATGAAACACAGTAATTAATTATGGCTCGATTGCATTACTAGAGTATTAAGACAATGAACATGTGACTAATTGACTAACGTGCAAGATACCAAATGCATACTATGAAATCTATGACTTAAATAACATTTTTATTTGGTTTTTGTTTTATTAAAGAAAACTCTATACTATCCTAACTCCATAAGAATTTTAAAGATCAACATGCATTGCTTTAAACATGAATTATGAATGCACTTAAGTTCTAGATATGAAATATGATGTATGATATGTGATATGTACGTGATGATTAAATATCAAATGACACAGCGAAATATATGTCCCATTGACAATTCACAGTACAATTCAATGACATTATTTTAACGCAGATAATTATGCAAAGCAATCCATAAATTTACCATGAAAAGTTGAAATAATCAAAAATTTAACCTGACATCTCGCGGCTCAATATTCTTGATTAATATGACTTAATACAACAAATTTCCTAATCAAATAATGATTAAATATATCAAAACAAATCAAGTCAGAATCACAAACTAGGAAACCGGATATTTGAACCAAATTCAGTCTAAAGAGATTAGCTAGTCCACGACACAACTTCTCGAGGGGGCGGTGGCAAGGTTTGTGGACCGACAAGTGAGGTATGACGGAGAATTCACCAGTGCTTGGTGAGTAACCAGTGATTAAGAGTTGGTGGTGTAACGACGATTCCACCACCGTGAGGTCTGGCCAATGAATCAAAAACCTGCACAGAAAAAATCAACCTCCGCGCTAATGGACTGATTCGGATGAAGGATGGCGATGCGTGATTGGGAGTGAGCTATGGTTGAACAACGCCAGCAAAGCTATATGGCATCGGTTGGCAAGACTGGGCTGCCAACGTGAGCGTAGAAAGGCCAGAAAAGGACCACCCGGTGACAACAACTTTGCAAGAAGCGTCGGAAAAAGGATCGCCAGTCATCTGTGACATCAGCGATGCTGTCATAATCATTGGAGATCGTGGCAGAGTAGGAACACCGGGGCTGATGACAAGCTCGTCTGGCGAGGCGAAGGTCCATGATTGGCTGGTGTTGCTGATGTGGTAGTCAGTATTAAGAATGTGAGATGTGAAAAGAGGAACCCAAAGGATGACACTATGTTGTCCACTCCTTTGACCCACGCACTATCACTCTCCCTCTCTCTTTTTGCTTGGAAAAATCTTCTTCTCTCACTCTTTATTCTCTACAAGTGGCGGCAAAATTTTTCTTTTTCAAGGAATGGACTCCACTGAGTTTAATCCCATTTTCAAATGTGAGGTCATGCAATAAAGAATACAATGTAAATTCAATGGTTTGGTCAGGAACATAGATCTCAATGTGTCTATGCCCATTTTAGACTGTAATGAAATGCCAATGCAAAGAAGAATACATACTTGTTATACTTATTTGGAGACTCAAAAAGCATAATTGGGTACAAAATGATTCCTATGAGACCTAACAAACATTTGGAACTCTCTTCAAAAAATTAAAAGGGTCAAAAAAATTTTGAAAAAAATTCTTCAGGGATATGGAATTCTCATCAAATTCTAACATAGACCAAACACCCAGAAGTTACATCAGGTATTTGAAGTTTAAAAAATCCAATGTTGATGTCAGACATTTAAAAACATTTACTAAACACCTAGAAATCAATTGAAAAGATAAACACCTAGAAGTCACATCTAGTGTTTAAAGTTTCAAATATCTAGAATTCACATTGGACATTTGAAAACATTTTATAAATGGGTACCTAGAATTCTCATCAAGTATTCCAAAGATTCAAAAGTAATTAGACAAACTCAAGGCTTCAAGATGAATCCTTTGGTCCTTGAGGAAAAATCCATTCTTTTAAACTCAATGAAGGTCCATGCATAATAGTTTTATCACATTTCCATTGGGAAAAATTATCATTAAGACAATTTCCATTTATAGCGTGGACTTCTTGAAATGCTAAATGAGACACTTTCAATCTAAAAAGGCTTTTTACTTGCTCTCATTTAGGAGGGGTTATTTGTCCCAACCATTGATGCAAGAATATATAAATCACTCAATCTTATCCTCATCCTATCGACAAGAGTTCGAGTTTTCTCACAAGCAGTATGATTTACCAATATGAGGGGTCTTTGCCAGGATCATAATGTGAACTTGGTCAACAGCTTAGCAAATGAAAATTTGATGGCTCATAAGGGAATATTTTACGATTATTAAGTGCCTTGATATGAAGAGACTTTACAAAGGACTAAACGTAGGCTAGGTTCATGGGTTCAGAAACAAAAGGATTCGTCAAGCTCAAAGATGTGTATAGATGGGGTTACAGATGGTGATCATTCAGGCCTTGTCACTGGTCTTTTTCTTCACCAGCGATTATCTTCCTAACAGATGCCCTTATTTGCTTCAAGAGTTCACAACTTGATTCCTTGTAGTAAAAAAATAACTCTACTGGGGATCTTTTTTCAACATTTTTTTTCAAGTTCTTTTCTTTGATGATGGGCATCGACCTTACTTTTACAAGACACGTTGTTTTTTCATGCCCCTCAATTCATCAGTCATTTTTCTCTTTTTAATTCTTTTTTAGGATTTTGTGCTCGAATGTCTTTATCTTCAATTGGCACTCTAGATTAGCTACTCAAATAGTCGGCTTGCCCTAATATGGGGTATGATCACCAGCTGGGTTCATATGAAATGAAATTACAGGCTCAAGTGGGCGACACAATGGATATAAGTATGTAACATAGAGAAATAAATGCTCTTCATCATATCGAGGTACTTAAATTTCGTGTGAGATCATTTGAAATAACAACACATGAAGATTGATGCAAGTGAGAGCTAGAAAATTTCTATCTATTTCCTTCACCTCTAATGTTGACTTACCTCCATTTGCCCCAACGGAGAGATTTTGATCTTCGTCCGATTGCGGCCCCTATGTAACTTCACCACCTTTGGGAGAGTGGCACTGCCTTAATGGGCCAAGCCAAGTCTAATGCCATGAGCCACTGCTAGAGCATGGGTGACTTAGAGAGGGGGTATGAGCTCATCGTGTGTATCCTATTGGAGTCACATATAAATCATGAAGGGAACAAAATGATGACTAGGATAAGCAATCAAGCTAATTCAACTCGAGAATAGAATCACATAGAAAGAAATCAAGCCAGTTCAGGAACCAAACCACATAGGACTAAGTCAAATCCCAAGTAAAAAATATTGGAAACCAATCAATTCAGTTCGATTTCTAATAGAGCTAATTTATAAAACCAATCTCAAATTATCTCGCGTCTCCAATATTTCTTTTCTAGTTGTTAGTCTATCGTTCTCAAGATAGTTGAAGAAGAATATCCATTAGCAACATTTGTCACAAATAAACTCAGGTCAACTTGCTGATCAACATCACCACTTTCTTACTATGAATTGCTTGTGGCCGGTGCCATCACTTGCCATCGCTTGTGGTTAGCAACCTTGCCAGCCTGTAATTGGGGAAAAAAGAACGAAAAGAAAAGAAAAGAAAGAAGAAAAATAAAAAAAAACAAATTAATTAATTAATTAATAAATTTCAAAATTTCAAAAAAATTATCCATGTTTATGCCAACCATACAACGTAGAACGGTCAACATTTGTGTTAGTAATTTCTAGTCAAATTGGTTGACTAGACTATATTGGCAAATTGTCAAAAAAATTTAGAACTTAATTGACATAATAGGAAGGTTTATGATTGGATTAGTATAAATATAAAGGTTTAGGAGTTTTTTGTTTTTTTTTTAAATACTTTCCTCCCATTTGTTTTTGTCTTGCAAGGTATATTTCTAGACTTTTGGAGCTCCTCCACGAGGAGCTTGGCAAGCCCTTTGTGGGTCCAATATTTTTCCTCTTAAATGGGACTTTTTTTTTTGGGTCAAACCTTAAATGGGACTTGCTTACATAAACCAGTTGAGCAATTTAATAAAAACATGAAACAAAATAGGCCATTCTTTTCTATTTAGTTTCTGGATTATTGATGTGAAATCTATCCACCCTAGAATTACCACAGTTAGTTTGTGCTCGGAGGACTTGGGACACGGATATAAGGACAGCGTGCCTCTTTTTCATCTCACTATCTCTCCCTACGTATTGGGTCTCCCTTCATTACATGTTGCAAGGAGTTAACATAAGAAATGATGGAATAAAAAAGCATGTATGAACATAAAACTCTATGTTTCTTACATTTTTTCCCTCTCCATGGACGTCTCATAGAGGACAATAAGTAGTTGTATTCCTTTTTTTTCTTTTGGTAAGGAAAACGAAAGAGATAATCACTAGCTGTATCCTTTATGTATGTGCCATGGGGAAAATTATCCAAAGAGTTCTAAACCTATTGCAATTGTGGCAATTCAGTCCTAAAGTTTTTTTCTTCATCAATTCAATCCATCGACCAAATTGGCCAACCGGGGCTAATGTGGATGTTGGCCAAGACTGGCAGTTCAGTGAATGTTGATGTGGCAATTTTTAAATAATATTCTATTTTTAAAATTTTTAATTTTTTTTTTCCTTTTTTCCTTTCCTTTTTCCTTTTCCTTTTCCTTTTTCTCTTGTTCTTCTTTGCTTCTTCTCCCCCACAATGGCTAGCAAGGCTTTGATGGGGCTCACCGCCAATAGGGGCTTTGTGGCCTTGCCCACCCTTGCTGGTAGCCTCGCCCAAGTCTGGGGAAGACATAGGGCTCACCCAAATTTAGGCGAGGCCAGCCTCACCCTGGCCTTGCTATAGGGGAAGGCGACCTTGCCTAGATTTGGGTGAAGCCGCCTCACCCGCGGCCCTAGGCATCACCCAAATCTAGGCAAGGCCGCTGGTGAGATTTGGTGAGGGCTGCGACCCTTATTGACAACCAGCAGTGTCTTCATAACCCTTGCCTTGTCACGGCCCAAACCTCGAGCGTGTGAACATCCCTCAGGGGTTGATGAAAATTGCGATGTCCCAAGACGCGTCGCCAACTCACTCATTTTATTGCACATATAAAAACAAATAAACAAATCCCCTGACAGCAAACATCATGGGATAGAAAAGCAAGATAACAACTTCACAACCAAAACATGCTTTTATAAACAAACTAAGTTTATAGACAAAACTAGTTTGTCTACCAAAAAGATCAATCCTAAAAAAGGAAACTATCCTACGACCCACTAGTCGGACACATTCACCGATCCTTCGGACTCCACAGGCTCCTAGGGCACCGGGTCCTCCATGGCACCATTAGGAGAGTTAGTTGCACCCTCGCTAAAAGCGGCGTCGACTACCACAACGGGGATCTCAAAGTCCCGGAGGGGACCAACTTTGTATCTATTGAGCTCGTGGCAAAACCACACCCTAAATCGATGAGGTACCCTTTGAGGTTGGCCCTCATCAACCAAGGTGGTGGTCACTACGAGCTCATAGACCCAGTGGCCTCCGGGAATAGGGAAGTCAGTATTCAGCTCAGTAACCTTTTAAGGTTGACCATAACGAACCGGTGGGGTTGCCATTTAAGGACCTAAAAAGAATTGAGCCCACAACAAGGTGAGACAACGTCTCAGCAAGTCCACCCCCCTAAACTCTGACTAGGATGGAAATACGCCTAGCCACATAATCACACAACCACAGAGACTCACCTTGTCTCAGATCCTCCCTACAAGTCAGCATAGTTCAAATACATAACCATATGTAGTAATCAAACTCAATAAATTGGAATGCCACCACTTTCATCTCAATAAACACAAGGGCCCCGATTATAAGGCTAAATCGTTATGATATGTCCCATACATTGCCGCACAATTTTGTCCCATAATTAGGCGCATCAACTTCACTCATCATGCGTTCCAATTTTAGGCACGGCCTACTTGACGTTTGGCGGTGTTCTGGCATAACCAGACATCGTCTTGCCCCATCAAGCATGGCAACGTCTACATTTAGATGGCATTCCACATAGAAGCATCGGTCCAACCTCTACTATGATCGGCATCCATTGACAAGGGCATCCTATATGGGGGCATGTCCACTCGACTCATTTCGGGGATGGATTCTCATAACCATTCATGCATTAATCAAATTCTGGCCAAGACATCATACTTTGCACTCAAATGTCTCAATTAAAATAATGTATTTGGCCAATTTTCTTTCTATTAAAAACACACGGTAAAATAATTGTGTATGGGTGCACGGTTGATTTGAACTGGAAAAATTGATATCCGCTTTTTCAAAATCCCATTATTTGATATAGTATCTAAAACCATTTTTAGTATCAAAAACCCGATACTTGGTATTTTCTAATTAAATACCAAAATTTTGTAATTTTGAAATAAATACTCAAAATCACAATCACCACTCAATTTGCACAAATTAACACTCAATTGTATTAACTGAGCACACCATTGCAATCAACACGAAATTCCAATCACTAACTATCCTAGTTTAATTTTTGGAAAATATAAAATAATTGAATAAATTCCAAAAATAATTAAATAAAGCAAATTAGATACAATAAATACTAACTTAGGCTGGAAATGCTAATCTAACCACCTAAACGGGACTAGAAAATTTTTGAACCTATCTAGATAAATAGTACAATTTATCTAGCCCTTAATTAGTCTATTCTAACCACCTAACATGCATAATTAAATAATTAAATCACTAATCCAAACTAAGTAGCCACCTAATCCACACTTAGACCAAACTAATTATCCACTAAGCGTCATTAACTCCTTAAGCAAAGTTTAGCAAGTAAACTCATCGATTTAGTGGGCTGGTGAGTCCACGACAATGGTGACATAGAGGCAAGAGATAAACAAGCCTGCGGTGACACCAACAAAGGTCAAGACGGGCCTAAAAACGAGCCACAAAGCCTCGGCTAGGGGTTGAGCTTCGGCTTCTGCTCTAGGCCGAGAGAGTTGGGTTGAGCGGCTAAAATGGCATGGGATGGGAGGTGGAGGCTGTAGAGGGTGATGGCGGTGGTTTCGACTAGCTAGACGGTGGCAAACGGCAATTGGATGGCAACTAGGGCACATGGGGGATGACTGCTAGGTGCGAGGACGGGCAGATGCAAGCCGGGGCAGGCAAATGTGCATGCTGGCTTGCAGTGGTAGCAATAGGTCCAGCAGCTTCAAGCGGCGGTCAACAGTGAAGGGCGAGGCTACTAGCTATTCTCTGGTTCTCTCAAGCTCCAAAACACACTCAACAATGGATAAAGCATTCTAATGAAGAAGAAGAAGAAGACGATTGCAACAAGAGGGGGACCCAATGGCCTCAAATATCCACCAAAATATCCATTTCACTCATTTGCTTGCCCCCACCACCTTCAACCTTTAATCCTCAGCCATTTGTACACCCAAGGCTTCCCTAACAAGCCATTGAAATGGTCCAAAAGGTTGCTGCCCTCTGGCCTACGAATTTTGGACACTTCCCTCCAAATTCAATTCAATTGCAACTCAATTCAATCCAATTGATGTCCAATAATTCTAGCCAAGGTGCCAACATTAAATTCTTGCTATTCTCTCGCCAAATAGTCCAACTTGAATGCTAAAAATGCTACAAAAAAAATGGCCCTATAATTTTCCCGGTCCAAAATAGCCTTACTTTAAATTTTCACCGAAATCTCGAGTTTACAGAAAAATCTTCGGAGGATGAGTCGAAGTTCCTAAATGAATCGTGACATGACCGAATTTTCAATTTCTGAAATCGGGTTTGAATTCACAATTAATTTCAACCGAGCTCGATTTTAGCGTGACCTAACCTACTAGGTAGTTTTTAAAAATTTTTGTGCAATTGACCCGTGGTCAATTATTTTCAAGCCACATTATGCATTTTTCGACTCATTAGCGACTCTCGGTTGTCATGAAAATCTCAAGGTTTCAAATATGGACACAAAGTACAAAAATGATAGAAAAATCAATTTAATGCCGTCTGACAAGAATTTTGCAATTAGATGTAATCACCCACACACTAATCACATATTTTTGTCGAATCAACCTATCTTCGGTCTCTGGTCGATTTTGACAGTGCTGTATTGACCCTTGCAGATTAGCACGGTCGAGCAATCGATTTCTGGTCAAATTCTCAAGTCTATTCCGTCAAAATCTTTTAACAGCTTCATCAGATAGACTAGTAATCCCGCGAGTGATTAGCTTAGGGAAAAGAACTATAGGCGCGTCGATGAAAAGCCCAACTTGTTTAATGGAAAATAGAATCAGAAATTCAGGATGTCACATGCCCAGTAGTTGGCTATCTTGCCTGGAGCCTTGTCGGCCACTATGGGGGAGAAGAAGCTAAAGAAGAAGAAGAAGAGAAAAAATAAAAATAAAAAATTAACAAAAAAATTTGAAAAATATAAAATATTATTAAAAAATTGCCAAGTTAGTATTCAGCAGACAGCCAGCACTGGTTAGCTAAATTTGGCCAATTATAATGAATTTACACAATTGCAAAAGATTTAGAACTAAATTGGCAAAAAAAAAATGTTTATAATTGAATTAACATATTTGCAATAAATTTATAACTTTTTTGGTAATTCTCCCATATGCTGTGAGGTAGACAAAGATAAAGAAGTTTGAAAATGTCTTCATTCATGCTGGCTTTGGCGAGTTTACCATTTCTGATGGAGTAGACATTTCTAGGATTGAGTGGGAAATGGAATGAGGACACACACTTAAAAAACCTAACATTGTAGTTTATACAAGCTATGATTTTCCTTATTGAATCCTTAGATGCAAGAAAAGCAAAGAGAGAGATAAAAGGAATTAGGCTTCATTCTCTACCTTTTGTTTTTCTTAATGTGTCCAAAAAAAAATGGTTATTATTATAACTTGGGATAACGGTCCTTGAACTTTGGCATTCCAATGTGTAATTCCATTCCCAAACTTTTAATTTGCTCAATGTGGCCCTTGAACTTTAGTTCAATATGCAATATCATCCATGGACTTTTAATTTGTTAAATGCAGTCCCTAAACTTTTGGTATGTTCAATCTTGTCCTTAAACTATATGAAAATTTCCAATGTCCTCCTTCCATTAATTCAATTTCAGGGATAGTATTAAACATTTTCATACAATTTAGAGATTTACCGAAAGTTCAGAAATCACATTTAACAAATTAAAAGTTCATAAATGACTTTGCACATTAGGTTAAAATTCAAAGATCACATTAACCAAAAATTCATGGATGACATTGCAAATCAAACCATTATTGACCATTTGTGTCATTTTCCCTTTTAGTTTCTCTACTCACTTGAACCTTTGAAAATTTCGCCTTTTATGGGGTGGTTCTCTTCTTCATTTACAAGCAAGCCCACGAAGTAGGTTTTGGCTTGAAAGTTTCATTAGAAAAATGAAAATAAAATTTCTTTTTCAAATAATGAAAAAAAAATCAGTTCAATTTCAAATTTTAACCAAATATTGAAAGATGCTATCATTTTCTGAAAAATTATTGAAAATATTTTATGCATAAGTATAATTTTTCATGAAAAAAAATTTGAACATAAGTAGTTAGAACTTGCTTTCTCATTAAAAAAAAATGTTACTAAGCAACTAAATGAATCCTTAAGTTTCAATTTGAAAAGTTGCTCATGTTGAAAAAGTCACCTATTATAATACAACATATTGAAATTCCACTTTCGATTTAAAAATATAACAACATGGAGAGTCATTAATATCAGCTTGATTGAATATAATGTACTATCATGGAAAGTTAAGTTTGCAAGAAACAATTAATAGTAACAAGGTGGTCCATATTCTATTTTTTGTGAGAAAAGTAATGGCATGTTTGGTAATCATCCTATTTTTATTTTTCCTATGACAAAAAAAAAAATCATTTGGTAACATCAAATAATTTTCTATTCCCAGAATAAATATGTGGTCAAAGAAATAGATTTGGAACAAAAACAAAAAAACAAAAAAACCATACTTTTTTGTACTTGAGAACAAATTTTGAAATAAGGTCATTTTTTTTTTCTTCTTCTTCCTACTCTAATCAATGGTAAGGCATCAACAATGGCCGATGGTTGGCAAACCAACCTCAAGGTGGCTAAGCAATGTTAAGGGGCAAGGCCAACCTCACCCAAATTTGGTGAGGTCAAGCCTCACCTACCCACGGCAAGGTCGACCTCGTCAGCTCTCATCTCTGGCTAGTTGCTGGCCATCGCTAAGGCCCAACGAACGACTAGAGGTGGAAGAAGAAGGGAGGAAAAAAGAGAGAAAAAAAAAACAGAGAAAAATCTTAGAAAATTATTTAAAAATTTCAAAAAAAATTCTCATCACAAAAAGATTTGAGGGTAAAACCAAACTCTTTTATGTTCTTTTTCTATTTCGAGAATAGAAATTTTAAGGTCATGTCAAACGTGTTCTTCTACTCAAAAATTCATTTAGGGAATAAAAATTGAAAAAAAAAACAAATTTTGAATAGAAATTGTTCTCGAAAATATAAATTTTACCAAGCGCACCCTAATTTTCATTTACTACACAAAATATTTTTTATTTTTAACTACACGTAAGTTTGAAAAAGCATTGACTATAGTGAAAACTTATACAAGTGCAAGTAGTACAAAGTTATCATCTTTATCATAATATTTGAACATTCTCTTTAGAGCCATCTCTCGAGAGACACAATAGGAATAGATCTAGGAAGATTTCTCCAGGGCAAGCTCCGTAAGTATTTGTAAATAATAAATCGTAGTAATCTCTATAATTGATGTACTGCTTTCTGAGTGAAAAATCATATTTGTAAGTATGGCAAGAATACGTTCTGTCAACATGTGATTAGATCTTCATGATAATATAGTCACGGTCTAATATAATACTTGTAGTGGGGGCAAACCGGATAAAAAACAGAGGGCGATAGCTTATCTGAGCTTCCTAGGAACTTTATGAGAGCATAGTTGAAGGGAGTCTTGGAAACTTACCAGCATATTGGCGTAAATTTTTTTGCTAAAGAGTGCTTCTATGGCACTTTTTTGTCAACTAAATGAAAAAAAATATTTAATGTATTAAACGTTCTCGTGATATGCATAATCAATATTTTGCAAATTATTTACTGTGCATGTTTAATAAATACAATATGAGCACTTGCTTAAAAAAACCCTTTACATGATTAAAAAGTCAATCGGGCAAGTTTTTCCACCAAACTTAACAAATACTTGTTTTGAGTACGAATGGGTGTATGTTAGGCACATGGGGAAGCGGCCACGTGCTTGAAAAGCCTCAAGCATCCGAAAAAAAAAAAAAAAAAAGCTTAATATCCTCAAGTCTCACATTATATAAAAAATGCCTTACAAACTCATTCATGAACACCTCTAAATGACCAAACTTTTTAGTACTCAACGGGGATCCAACTGGATCATTAGAAAAATTTAGTCTTATGATTTTTTCAGCAGATGGTTTCCTATGTATGGCTATTGTAACTACCCACCTCTTACTATCCACCTACTCCCTACTATCCACCTAATCCCTAGAATCCACGGAGAGTCATGGTACACGAAGTCACAAGGATGACCAGAAACATGGGAACATTTTTCATGGCACAACATGAATTTTCACGTACATTGTACAGCTTTAAATTACATCTCTTTCACAATTAAGTCACCATGTCGGTTGTTTCCTTGCATTCTCCATCACCATTAATACAAAATAAGGAGCGTTTCATGGTCCAACATCTATACGGAGTGAATGAAAGCGTGAGTGAAGCATTTGATGGAGAAATATCCCGAGTGGTACCTTCCCATCAATAAATATCTCCATCTATTGCAGTGAATGCACCTAATGGAACCTCGAATGCTAAGATCTTCAATTGATATTCGTCCGCGACGACAATGCAACATTAGCTAAAGATCTTAGAAATTGTATCGTTCATGCATGCATGACCTATTTCCTCTTCTTTGGCCGACATGTTTACATACACACGACCTTACTAACACTTTTGTAATAATTTTCTGGTTCTTAGTGATCGAGTTATTTTTAGGGTTCGTTTGTTTGAAAAAAAACTATCTTCGAGAAATTGTCTTTTGCCTTTCTAGTATTTAAATAACGGAAAACTAATCGACATTCGAAAAATGTTTTCCGTAGACTAAAAAGAACAAGTTTAAATTGGGGGAAAACAACTTTCCTTTATAATAAGAAGGAAATCATTTTTTCCAAGCCACCAAATAAATGGAAATTAATCACTTTCCTTGTCTCACATTAGATAGGACATCCCCTGTGAATCGACTTGCAAATGATGATTCACCTGTAAATGGCTATCCTTTTGAGTACTCGCCACGATCAACATGGAGTGAATTGTGTTTAGAAAAACTGTCTTTATGATTTTTTTCGGTACACCTGCTTCACATCCATATAAAATATGTCCAACGTATAGCTACTTATAACTACCGACTCTTTATTATACCAACTAATTCCTGTACTGTACGGAGAGTCATGGTACACAAAGTCACAAGGATGGCCAGAAAACATAAAGAACCATCTATGGGCATGTATCTGTCTATCATATCCAATTCTTTCGTAAACTTCTTTATAGATCCTCAACACTCTTAGATAGGGAATATTACAAGTCCTGTCCAATCGAGTAGAAAAGAGAAGCGAATATTACAAATCCTGTCCGATGGAGTTGAAAAAAGAGTATGATGGCCTTGGGCCAGTGACCCCTTTGGGTCTACACTTCAACAGCAAAGTGTTGGGGCTTTCTTTTCTTGGCATTTTGGAATCCAAAATTCCAATCGATGACTCCTAAACTACGTCGCTGATCAAAGATGTTTTCCTCTTAATCAATCCATGCTTCTCTTCGATCATGGTATGTATGTGTGTACTCTATGCATGTATATTAACCATTGATGGGATTGATATATGGTAACTAGTGTTTGTCAAGTGTAATGCGTGCATGAACACATATCTTGAATAAATAAACCCTATTTCACTGCACATATTAAATATTATTTTGGTTTTCTTTTGTCTAGTAGATTTGATGGGAAAGAAGGGAGGAAGAAAATGGAAGAAGGTGGAAGTGAATGTGGACTTAGATCAGCCACATAGTTTGGGAGTCATCGATTGGAATTTCGAATTCCAGAATGCCAAGAATAGAACCGACAACACTTTACTGTTGAAATATTGTCCTAAAGGGAATATTATCAGGTGACTATGTGCATGATCACATATTTTGAATGAAGAAACCTCAATTCACTGCACATACTTGGGAAAATGATATCACAATTGCCATAACTTTTGTATAACATTCAGTTGAGTGTCACAACTTTTTTTCGATCACATGAGTACCATAACTTCTTTTTTTCTAATCACTTGATTATCGTATAACATTTCAATTAATCATTGGAATGCCGTTACTTTTGAAAAATGCTCACCACAACTGTTATGCCACATCAGATTTCCAACACTTGGGTATACATCTTTAAAAATTAATAACATTCAAATAATTATTGAAAGTTATGCTACTCAAATGATCAAAAAAAGAAAAAAACAAGTTATAGCACTCAAGTAAGTATTATATAAAAGTTATAGAACTTGTGGTATCTTGATCCCCACATACTTGGATATTATTTTGGTTTTCTTTTGTCTTGGATAGGTGATGGGAAAGGAGGAAGCAAATGGAAGAAGTGGAAGTGAATGTGGAACGTTCCCGGTTTTTCCTCTCCAAAGGGTTCATCATCTCCATCCATGAATTGACTTCCTCAAAAGTAACATTTCACAAATAGCAATGCAAGCAATTCCACAAGGCCAAACATTGTGGGAAATACATATTATCAGGTGTCCAACCAGTGAAGCATAAGGAACCCAAATTTTCAAGCTTCACCATGCCCTTCGGCTATTCTCTTTTGGGTTCTCTCGTGTCTTGCCTTCAAAAAGCTGACGGTCCTTCTCTTCCAGTAACGTTTCCCTCAGTCAATAAGGATGGCAGAAGCATTACTTTGGCGTTGGAGTGGGAGCACGGAGATTATCTCTGGTGGAGGAAGATGGTAACTCTTGGAGAGTTGAGCACCTCTACTCAAGGATTGAAAGGTTCGTTTTGTTTTTTAGGTTTTGGAGTTAATGTTTATTATGTAGAAAGTAGAATTGGGACTTATTGGCAGAATCCCTTAAGTTGAACACCTTGACTAAAGCTGCCTTTGTGAATTGGCAGTTTTTATTTTCATTTTTAAAAACTTCACTTTTTGGAGATAATGTTTATCGTGCAGAAAGTAGAAGCGGTATATATTGGCAGAATCCCCTAAGTTTATTGAAGTTACGTAGACACTGCTTGAGCTTTGATACCCTTTTTCTTGCGAATTATGCCTTTAGATAGAATCACATGATTTCTTTTTTAATATTGAAGCATACTTGTTACGTCTTTAATATGGCGTACGAGAATAACTAGTGTTACTACTTTTTTGACTTATGTGATCATGTTTTCCTTACCTGCAAATACTGTTTTCCGGGCAAAACCTTCAGAAAAAATCGTCCTTTTGATTCAAGATTGTCTCTAGTAATGACAAAATCTGCTGCTACTGTTGGTGTTTCGTGCTTTGAGTATGCTCTTTATTTATTTATTTTTTTGACGATTTGAGCATGCTCTTTTGAATGGTTGCTTTTTTAGGCATAATGGCAAGCAGAATAGCTGCCGAAGTGGCTGATGGTTCGTCCGACCTTCCCAAGATTTGGAGGCTTTCATTCATGTAACTTCGGGTCAAGTCAACAATAAAAGCATTCTGCCGAGGTGGCTGGTAGTTCATCCAACCTCCCCCAGATTTGGAGGGCTTTCATTCAAGTAATTTCGGGTCAAGTCAACAGTAAAAGCTAAAAATCCACATATATAAAAAGAGAAGGATGATGGGACATAGCTTACAAATGTCAAATTCGTATAACCGGCAGCTGGCGAGTAAACCCTGGGGCGAACTAAGCCCCTACCACTGACCCAACCGCGGGTAAGTCGCGCAATAGGGACGTAAGATTTCGAATTCCTCACCTGTCGTTAGGATCAGCGGAGCGCTAGCCAACGCGGCAACTGCGGGCAGTGGTATCTCATTACTCGTGTTGTGGACCACTATTTGGGGAATTTTATAACACATGGCTTATGAGTGTGACGGTCAAAAGTTGGTGCTGGAATTATCTCACTGTTTTTCTGATTGCTTAAACTTGGTACCTTGTTTATTTGAAGGTATGATTGTTTTCTGAGTATATGTTGAGATGTAGTTTATACTCTCCATTGCCATAGTCACTAGTAGATTTTATAATTTGAGCTATATTTTATTGGTTGTTTGGACTGAATATATATATTGATTGAAATTTGTAACAGAGCAATGTGAGTTGCTAGTTATAAAGAAATCATCTACTGAATATATATTTAGTTTAAGGGTGAACATAAACCTTGTGTCGATTATTCATTCATGCTCTTACTCTCTAGTTTGTTATGTTTGAGCGTCCTATTAGTTTGGCACCAGATCTTCTCTCTTTGATCCTTTTTAAGTTATTCTCATATTTATGATGAACTTAAAGTGGTTTAGGAACTCCATATGAAGACAATAAAATAAATGGAATAGACAACTGATAAAACCAATTTACAGGTAGTTTTCTACATTGTCCTGTGGTTTCTTATGAAGGTGTGGAAACCCTATTGGTTTGTAGGAAATTTTTCTACTGTAAAACATTTTTTCGTTATCTTTTGCTTGGTTTGGGAAAATAAATTGGTCACGAGTCAATCCGAAAATTAAAGTTTAAAAATAAGAAAAAAAAAAACTTCCTAATCTAAAAGTAGAAACTATCTTTGGATTTCACGGGAAGTGCTCAACTTCATCCTAAACGAACAAATCATCATAGACGATCTGCATCTTCCTCTCGGACCCTAATCGAGAAAGGCTCACGCCCTTGACTGCCTTTCCATTGATGGCGAAGCTCTTCTCGACGTTGAACTCTTCACTCCCATATCAAACATTGCCGTCATCAGTATGAGCTCTGCCGTCGAGATGCACCTCAAAGATGGAGATGTAAGAGTTTTCCTAATGTGGACTAAATTAATTGATATTGTAATTTACTATTTTTACGGTTACTGTAAAACAGGGTTGGTCTAAAGTGAGATAGAATATTTTTTAATTAGTCTAATAGGGGCTAGCTAGTATGGGCCGAATTGAGCCTGGCCCGTAATGAGGGGGACTGGCTGGAAACTCTATAAATAGTGCTCAAGTCTCTCATCTAATCCTAATTCTCACATGTGTAAGGGGCGTTTACTTAACGCTAATCATGAGGGGGGCTGCCTCATTGAGCCAGTGATACGGAGGGAAATAAATGAGAATGACTTGATATGTGGATCCCTTTGATATATGTGAGTAATTCATTTTCTGCTTCCGCTTTATGCTCAATGGATCCCAAAACAGGTGCATTAATCTTTCTACTTAATTATGCATGTTCTTGTTAAAGGTTATGGAGATCTTAGGGTTGCGTAATTTGCGTCTAACATGTGGTATCAGAGCCTCCATAACCTTAAACTTGAACACAATTGATTTTTCCCTAATTTGTACGGATTAGCCATAATTAGTACGGATCTTGCCCTAATTTGTGATTGTTGAGACTTTTTGTTCAATAAAAATTAAATTAAATCACAAATTTGGATTGGGGGAGACGAGACGAGCAAGAGGGTCGGCGGCGCGTCGCCGGGGGATGCCGCACGCGCCCGCACGCTGCGGCCATGCGCCTGCCTGGGTGTCGAAAGAGCGCCACGCGTGAGATCCACATGCCGCACACTCAGGCAGTGCGTGTGGGCGCGTGGAGAGTCGGATTGCGTGTCGCCGGCGGCATTGGATCTGTATGGATATCCTCTATCTTGTGGTGAATTTATTTTACATGTTTGATATTTTATGGATGTGAAAATATATACAAAACCCTAAATACATGTATTTTTAGTGTATTTTTGCGTACTTTTCTTATATTTTCTGTGATTTTGGAAATATAAGTATTGGGTTATAGGTATGTTATCACATAATCATTATAAAAGTGTGATTCATTAATAAAAATCAAACTTTATTGTGAATTGAAGCTGGTTTAATGAGATACAATCATTATGAGATAGTAATTGAATATATCTTGAGATAATAAGAAACAGTAAAAGTCATAAAATTTTTATTGCTCATGCATACTCTTTTACATGTTGGTAACCTTTGAATGATAAACGTCTTAAGAATTTATGACCAAACTGATTGTACTAATAAAGACATATGCTGAGTGTCAGTAATGCATGTTAGTAAAGTTATTGCGTATTGTACCTACACTCATATGGTCAGTGGTTAATGTCTATCGAGTTAAATATTTTTTTATGGTAAGGGAGTATGGCAATACTTATGTAGAGCAATAGTATCTACTGTTGAATTTTTAGATATTTGGTTCTCTGGTTTGACTTAATTAATAGGCCACTGGTTGATTACAATAATAATTTGTTACTTAAAAATTGGTTAATAAATTAGTTGGCCTTGGAGTCATGTTTTTCTGTATGAAACTCATGAGCAATAGTTGATTAGTTATCAAGCTTGTCAATCTGAAGTACCATGTATTGCTATTGATGTTAACTTGTGAGAGATCCTTTGGATCAGCATTTTTTTTTAATGTTGTTTTAGTAATAAGTAATCGGGGTGCACAAGATGCTTGCTTCTATGAGAATTTTATTGTGTTACTATGATCAATGATCTCATTGAAATCTATCTTTAGGTTTGCTATATATATATATATATATATATGTATGTATGTATGTATGTATGTATGTATGTATGTATGTATGAATAAATAAAGATTTTATTAATGAATAAAGTAATGTAATTATCATGATATGTGATTTTGGTAATATGCTGCTCCTATCACTAAAGCTAAAATCACATGTATATGGTATATGCGAGAAGTAAAGTTTATATCATTGGTATGAGAGAATTTCAATGATTCAATTGAGTAGTGACCGCCAAAGTGGCATGTTTGATTGTGTTTGAGAAATTTTGGTATCGTATAATAATTGGGATGTCTTCTGGTCTAATGCGTAGTTACACTTCAAAATGAGGTGATTGTGTATTAGTTCATGGATGGATACATGATAGTGTGGTGGAGGAGTGACTAATTCTAGTGATTCATATGCTCAAAGGTGATGAATTCACGAAGAATTGAAATATATTCTCATAACCGCTATCATGTGGGGAGTGTACAATTGCATGTCATGTATTCTACCTCAAATGTGATTATATGATTATGTGTGTAACTCTCTGGATGTGTACTTATATGTCAAGTTACACAGTGCTCACATAATGCTAATTATATACATTGCTTGGTTTTCAGTCACATTTTTTGTAATTAATAATTTCATTATTATTGAAGTTTTTACTGTTTCAAATTTTAAGTTGTGAACATATGATTTATTACTTGAGAAAATAGCAATTGAATTTGTTTATTATCCATGAAACGTTTCATTTCGGAACACTTGAAAGAGGTTTGCCTGTGGACTGCACTACTATAAGATGATGTAAGTCTTAGTTGCTTGAAATTATGTCTTGTTTGATATTGAAATTATGATATATCTGCAAAGATTGTGTTTAATTCCTAATGATATATACATCTCGTATATGATTAAAAGGTTGTTTCCGAAAGTTTTCTATTTAAGGAAAATGACCGAGATAAAAAATAAAACAATTACAATTAGTCTTAAAAGTTTGTCAGGCTTAACAGTGGCTGTGGGTATTTTGACAAGAATGACAATGCAAAATAACTTAGAGGATCATTTGTCAAAAACTTGGTAGATTCTGGGGTGGTAATTTAATTACTATACCTGAAAATTCTGAAAAAAAGATTTGGCCGAAATGCACAAATACACTATATTGAACATGATGATGAGTATGATTAGTAAGACTAATTTATCTAGTTTTTTGTGAGGTGATATTATGAAAGCAACTTTTTCACATACAAAATGTGTCTCTTATCAAAATTGTTTCATAAACTTCTTTTGAGTTATAGATTGGACATAAATTACTTGAATCATATGAAATTTAAAGGTGTCATGCAAAAGTGAGGTTATCTAATTCAATATTAAGTGAGGTTATCTAATTCAAATCAACTTGGAATTATTTTGTATCTTATCTAGATAGTTAAAGGGGTATTGATTTTAAGACCCTAAAAAAGGTACAAGAATTATGGAATCACATACTCTAAAGTTTCTAAAGATTGACGTAATTGTAGAGGATAGCTGCTCTTAGACTATTAAAGATAATAGTATAATGGATGTTATTATGTTTTTGTCTTTACCTATATAGATAATTATGGAATCTCCTATAACATAGACTAAATTTGTTGAGGTTCAAGGTACTATTCTTGATATATTTTATAATGAAATTTCTTAAACCCCTCAAGTGCAGAATGTAGTGGTTGTAACTTTATTAATGAGATTTGTTAAGGAAAGACGATCGGTTATATCATCATACTATATAGTCTATTTATGAGAGCATGATTACAATATCCACTACATGGTTGTTTTAGCAACTTATATAAATGTCGTTTCTTGTTCTTAACTAAGTATGTGATTAGATGCCATAAAATGCGGTATACAATCTATGAAACATTATAGTATTTGGAAACTAACTTACTTACCTAAAGATTATAAGTTCATTAGTTGCAAATTGGCATACAAAACTAAAAGAATTTCAAAGAAAGATTGTGGAATTTAAAGTCAAATTGGTAACTAAAGTTTTCACTTTGAAAGAGGGGTGGATTGTTTATAGTGAAGAAATAACTATTTCTTTGAAAGATTCTTTCAGAGTGAATGCGGTATTAATAGTTTATTTATTTATTGATTTATTTATTTATGGAGTTACGCAAAATAGATATAAAATATATATTGTGCAATTGGAGAACTTTGTAATAAATATTTCGAGTAAACTTGTGTGTAGACTGAAAAGTCTTATTTATAGTCTTAAGTAAGTTTCCAAATAATATTATCAAAGTTTCAAAGTGTTGTTACTTTTTTTTTTTGTTCAATTGAGAACAAAGTAATTCAATATACTACAAGGTTAGTGGGATGAAATTTATTTTTTCTCATAATTTATGTACATGATTTTTGTTTACAAGTAGTGACCTTGAGGCATCTTTTGCACTAAGGTCTGTAAGGATTGCTCTTGTCACATATATTGGATTTTATATTAGATTTTCTTGGAGGGCATTTGCTGATCGTATTTTGGAAATATTCAATATATATCATTGCAATTAAGGAATTACTCATGTTGTTAAGGGTGATGGACCAAATTTATTACATTGTCCTTATTTAGATGTTGAGAAAATCTAATTAAAGGGAGTACCTTATGTCAGTGCACTTAAAAGTATAATGTATACTCGAATTTGTACTAGACTAAATGTTGTCTTTGTGATGGGACTTCTAGGCATATATTAGTCAAATCCAAGACATGATCACTGGGTTGCTGTCAAGAAGGTTTTAAGGTACTTAAAGAAGACAAGAGATTATATGCTAATTTATAGACATGTTCAATTCTTGCAGTTAATAGAGTATTTAGATGTAAATTTTGTTGGCTGTTCTAATGACATACAATCAATAACGGAATACATATTTATGTTAGCAGTAAGTGCAGTAAATAAAGTTTTATGTCATCTTCTACTATGTAAGCGGTGTTAGTAACATTCTTTTAGGCTGTTACTTGGGCTTTTAGGCTTCAGAACCTCATGAAGGAGTTGATCGTTTTAACTTTATGGATAGATCCATACGGTTGTATTGAGATAATAAATTTGTAATATTATTTATTCACTACGGAGGTCTCAAGGGGTCTAAATATATGGTGGTCAAATTTTTTGACCAAAAGCAAACGGTACAGAAAGGTGACGTTTTAATACAATATATTTTCATGGATGATATGATTGCAGATCCACTAACTAAAGGCATACGCCTGTGTATATTTGAGTAACATATCATTAACATGGCCTAGGAGCATCATGAGATTTTGTTGTTTAGTGGGAGCTATTTTGACTTTACTCTAATAAAAGTTTCATCTGTGTTTGTTACACTTTGTAACGGTTTGATATGTATCAACTTTTGCATTCAATAAAATATTTTTGAATGTATTGTTATTATGTTGAATACATATTGATAAAGTCTCAAGGGATTATATAAACCTTGAGTGAAGGCTAGGGGCATCCGGTTATTAGCCTTGTGCATATGTCTTGTAATACATAAAGAAATATTAACCATAAGGACAAGACATATGTGGGTTCATTGGAACCATAAAGCATTCTCTAGTGGCACAAGTTTTTGTGATGCCTAAGGTAAGAGAATGATGACTGACAAATGGGATCTCTCTATGAAAAATGTTATCCATTTTCCACAATACCATATTGAATCCATATCAATAAAGTTGAGAACATTCGTGACCATGAAAGGCTCTGTGTGTATACATGCAGTTATCGCCATGATTCGGTATTTAAGACTTTATGGGATATGATTGACTATTAAAAATTATCTTTGGACCAAATGTGCGCACATACAGTACGATTTCAATTAATATATTCAAAGTGGAAGAATGTTAGAGTTTTCCTAATGTGAACTAAATTAATTGATATTGTAATTTACTGTTTTTACGGTTACCGTAAAACAGGGTTAGTCTAAAGTGAGATAGAAGGTTTCTTAATTAGTTTAATATGGGCTGGCTAGTGTGGGCCGAGTTGAGCCCAGCCTGTAATGAGAGAGACTGGCTGAAAACTCTATTAATAGTGCTCAAGTTTCTCCTCTAACCCTAATTCTCACATGTATCCTCACCTAAGGGGCGTTTACCTAACGCTAATCGTGAGGGGGGCCGCCTCATTGAGCAAGTGATACGGAGGGCAATAGAGGAGAAGGACATCATACGTGGATTCCCTTAATATATGTGGGTAATTCATTTTCTGCTTCTGCTTTATGTTCGATGGATCCCAAGACAGGTGCGTTAATTTTTTTACTCAATTATGCATGTTCTTGTTAAAGGTTATGGAGATCTTGGAGTTGCATAATTTGCGTCTAACAGGAGAGATCTAGGTATTCCTCCGTCTGTGGTCCCCACCCTGCTCCTTGACCTTTTGTAGCGCGAGGCTGGCCTTGAGAGCGAGAGCTGCCATGTCCGACGGCATGAGCCGCTGCTAAAGCTTGGGCTTGGGGAGAACGAAGAAGAATTGATTGGGTGGAGGCTTGTCATTGGCGGAGAGCAGGTATGCAGTCCTCGTAGTGTAACTTGCATATAAAGCATGAAGAGGACAAGAAGAGGAGAGAACCAGGATTGAGCAATCAGGCCAGTTCAACCTGGGAACCAAACCAGACTGGTATTACTTGGCTAATTCACATAAGGATCAATTCAATTTTCAGCTTTATGCGCAGACACTGACTTTAAACTGGTTTAAAACCAACCCAAAAATATCTCAGACATATTTCTTTCTAGTTCTAGGTTGTCTCACTTCCCACAACTGTTGCAGAAGATCTATCAGCAACATTTGTCACTGATGAACTCCGGTCAACTTGCAGACCAAAATCAACACTTTTCTGCGGTGTTCTATATCTTCTTGATCTCTTTACTAGGCATCGGCCTGAAGCACGACTTGTGCTTACTCTACACGCTTGCAAAAGGAAGCAGAATACTATTAGTTGATTGACATCAATCCCATGCATGCCTTGCAACCAACCCTCACGTGGCAACAAGCCTTGTGTGCTGGGGACACCCCCTTTGAATATACAGAAATGGTCAAACATTGTCGCAATTTTCATCCAAATTTGTTCAATTTTCTCAAAACATGCCTCACTTCGTCGTCTTGTAATCCCTTTCTTCTGCCACTTCTTTATGTTAAGTTTTCATGGCTTGAATGAGATTTGCTTATATAAATCATTTGAGCAATTAAATAAAAAAAAAAGAAACAGAAAAATAAAATAAAAAAATAAAAAAGGCTGGTTCATGGGTCGATACTGGAACAAGCTTGGAAAGGTCAGTTACTGGTTCCAAAAACTCGGAACCAGCTCTTACAATAATAGAATTTCTCCTTTGCATGTTTGATTTTTGCTTGGAGGACTCAAAACACAGAGGTAAGGACGCTATGCATTGACTATCCTCATGATATACACAATCAATAATCTAAAAAAGGAATTTCTCCTCTTTTTTGCATGTTTGATAAGTTTCACAAGGCCACTTTCTACACTAACAAAACATTTTTTTATAATTGGAGAAAAAGTGAGTTGGGCATTTGAGTTCCCATCAATCTTAACACATATTTGTCTAGCGCAAATGTGTGCAACATAGCAAATCTGACGATTGAAGAGCCTCAAGCGCTTGAAAAAAGCGTCACACCCGAAAGTCTCCCATCCGATAGGAGATGGAATATCAACTGATTCGTAATTAACAATTTATTTCTAGATGGTGGCTTGTTTGAATATAAATTTGAGGGCAAAAGAACGCTTCAAGTGCCACAACTTTGGCCAAACGGACATTTAAGTGCCATAACTTATGAAATGTACACTTAAGTGCCACATTCAAAGAAAAACGGATCACTTTAGTGCCACTCCGGCCAAAATCCGGCCAAAAAGCCGACGTGGCATTTTTCCGGCGAAGCATGCCCAAAACGACGCCATTTTGCACGCTGACATGGCGAAATAATGCAAAAACGGCGTCGTTTTGTGCTGACGTCGTAAAAAAATAAATAATAAATAAATTTAATTTAATTTAAAATTAATTTTAATTAAAATATTAAAAAATGAAAATTTTAAAATTAAATTTAGTTAAAATATTAAAAAATAATAATTAGAAAAAAACTTTAGAAAACTTTAAAAAATTTAAACAAAATTAAAAAAAAAAAGAGAACGGGGGAGGCGGCTGAGGGCTAATCCCTCAGCTGCCGTCGCTGCCGCCACCGGGAAGGGTCGGTGACGGCAGGGGGAGGGTCGGCTGAGGTCGCCGACCCCTAGCTAGGGCTCGGCGACCCCGGTCGATCGGCGGCGAGGGTTGCGAGCCCCCTTAGATCCAGCGGTGAGGGCTCGCGGCCCTCACCCATATCCGGCGAGGGCTCGCGAGCCCTTGTTGCTGGTCAGTCGGGCGAGGGTCGCAAGCCCCCCCAGATCCAGCGGTGAGGTCTCCTGGCCCTCGCCCAGCCCGTTGGCTGGGGTCGCCGGCCCTTGGCCAGGGCGTGGCGACCCCGGCCGACCCTCCCCCTACCATCGCCGGCACTTCCCGGCGGCGACAGCGGCGGTGGCTGAGGGTTGATCCCTCAGCCGCCTCCCCCCGTTCCTTTTTTTTTTTTTTTATAATTTTAAAAAAAAAGTAAATCGTCTCAGTCCAGTACGAAGATTGCCCTACTTGCCTCTAAAAATAAGAGAGTGATGAAGACAATATCAAGAGGAGAGCTTATCTAAAATGAGAAGGAAGAAGTGAAAAAAAATTATTATTTTAAAAATATTTTAAATAAATTTAATTTTAAAATTATTATTTTTTAATATTTTAACTAAATTTAATTAATTAATTAATTAATTATTTTTTATCACATCAGGCCAAAACGACGCCGTTTTTGCATTATTTCGCCACGTCAGCGTGCAAAACGGCGTCGTTTGGGGTGTGCTTCGTCGGAAAAATGTCACGTCGGCATTTTAGCCGAATTGGCACTCAAATGATCCATTTTACTCCGATTTTTGGCACTTAAGTGTACTTTTCGTAAGTTATGGTACTTAAGTGTCTCTTTGGCCAAAGTTATGGCACTTGAGGGGTCCGCATGTCCAAATTTGGGCCAACACGGATCGAACTAGATCGTTAGAAATCTGTCTTACGATTTTTTCCAGCGGATGACGTCCCAAGTGTAGCTACGCACATGTTGCAACAACACTTTATTATCCCACCTAATCCCTATATTCACCAACAACTCGGTACACGAAGTCACATGGATGGCCAGAAACATAAAAATCATCTACAGACGCACGCGCACCCACACACATATATATGTTTGTATGCCGACGATTTCCCGATTATTGCAAGTCCTGTCCAATGGAATTGATAAAAGAGGATGATGGCCTTGAGCCAGTGAGCCCTACAGGACAGTATTTCAACAGTAAAGTGATGTCGGTTTCTGTTCTTGGTATATTGGAATCAGAAATTCCGATTGATGACTCCCAAGCTACGGCGCTGATCAAAGATGTTTTCCTCCCAATAAACCCTCGCTTCTCTTCTATCATGGTATGTATGTGTGTACCCTATGCATAGATATTCACCACTGGTAGGATTGATATATGAGTAATTAGTGTTTATAACGTGAATGTGTGGTTGGTCATATATCTTGAATGAATAAACCCCAATTCACTGCACATACACAGATATTATTTTGTTTTTCTTTTTTCTTGGATAGGTGATGGGAAAGAAGGGAGCAAGAAAATGGAAGAAGGTGGAAGTGAAGGTGGAAAACCATGTGCACGTCCCCAGTTTTTCCTCTCCAAAGGGCTCGTCATCTCCATCCGAGAATGACAGTTTCCTCAAAAGTTACATTGCAGAAATAGCCATGCAACCATTTCCACAAGACCAACCATTGTGGGAACTACATATTATAAAGTGTCCAACCAGTGAAGCACAAGGAACCGTAATTTTCAAGCTTCACCATGCACTCGGTGATGGCTATTCTCTTGTGGGCGCTCTCTTGTCTTGCCTTCAAAGAGCTGACGATCCTTCTCTTCCAGTAACCTTTCCCTCGGTCAATAAATTCAGGTCAGCCAATAATGACGGCAGAAACATCGGACTTCCGAAGGTGGTTAGCGGATGTTTTTTGCCACTTGTCAACACCGTAAGAGATTTTGGTGGGAGCGTCTTGAAAAGCACTTGTTTCAAAGATGATTTGTCGCCGATTCGGTGTGGGTTGGAGAGCTTTCGGCCATTTTCATTGTCAGCGATCTCGTTCTCATTAGATCGCATCAAAGAGATCAAGTCTCGCCTTCGAGTGGTAACTAATATCACTTCAAAGACAATACTAAGTCTAGCTTCTTGCATCGCACAAGCATTACTAAGCCTTTTAGCATTTTACTTTATGAGGTACCCTTTACATCTCTAATCTTTTGCATTATAATGGTCGCCTTCACATAACGAGCTCAAAAGTATTTGTGTTTTCTAGCGTATTCACAAAATATATGCAGTTTAGGTGATATTTATTTTAGGCATTCATTATATTCAGTCTGTCAATTAGTATGCAGCTAGTACTCAGGGTGTACAACTCTAACCGAGGAAAATGACATGATTAATGCGCATAATATTTATGTTTATTTTACGTGCGTGACGATTTTCCTAGCCACCCGCACAACGTTACATCCTTGACAACAAAAAGACAATTGAGCTAGAAACTGGTTTCTTTTTCAGATATATAGATGCTAAGTTATAGAAAACTAGTTAATTTCTTCATCCAAAGATAATTTTGTGTTTATCTACATGATTTTAAATATATATAATGTCTAGGTGCACCATTGATTTTTATTAAACAAACCCACCAATCAGATTTTTTTTATCAGCTCGTTTAGTTCACTTACATTTTTTTAGCTTTAATCATGTCTCTTTAAACATTAATTCACCATATTGAGCATTTACTTGCATTATCCATGACAATTAATACAATAAAGGGATTTTTCTTGATCCAACGTTAAATCTTTCTTGGACTTTATTCACATTCAACAAGCATGAGTAACACATTTGACGGAGAAATATATCAACATTACATTAGTGGACATTATTTCTTGAAATAAGTTCAAGTTGGAACTATTCGCATATTTACTATTTTACTATACAAAAGTTGATTAATAATCCGAGGGCTTCGGATCAATCAATTATGCAACGACTTAAATGGCAAAATACTAATGTATCCTTGGTTCTTTTCCCTTGAATTTTCTCTTTATAACAGACTATCAACGATGTCATTATGGGGGTAATCTTCTTGGCGACTCGATTGTACATGCAAAGAGGGAGCCCAAACTCGAACTTGAGCAGCAACTCCACAGCGCTAGTGTTGCTAAATACAAGGAATTTGCGAGATTACAAGTCAGTGAAAGACATGGTCCGGCCTAATTCTGAATCACCGTGGGGAAACAATTTTGCATTCTTGCATGTACCTATACCAAAAGTGAAACCGAGCGATTCTGAGTTCTCTAATCCTTTGAAGTTTGTCCACAAAGCTCGTGAGGCGATCAAGAGGAAACAGAGCTCCTTTGGTGTAGTTCTCACAGGGAAGCTGTTAGAAATGATGAAGAAATGCAGAAACCCAGAGGTATGTACACGTCGCGATGATTAACTTATCAGAAATGATAAGTATTTTATGTCTGATTTAAAAAATCGATATGTTACGTGATGTGATAGGCTATTAATAGGTATGAACGTGACACGCTCTGGTTGTATAATTTCTTGTGGTTTGTCATATATTTTGTAAATTGGTTATAAGTGTATTTAGCATTACTCGTTTTTGATATTGTCGTTAACACAAATGGAAGCTTGTTCGCTTGTACAAAATGTATTTAATCATTGCAGGCAGTAGCGAGGCACATTAACAGGACAATGAGAAACTCGAGCATGATCATCTCCAATGTTATAGGGCCAATGGGGAAATTGTCCCTGGCTAATCATCCTATTAAGGGCATGTACTTCACTGTCACTGGCACACCCGAGGTATTTATGTAATTATTGTTTGATTTACCCAAGAGCACAAAATTACCTATGCTTTATTGGTAGTAGGCCTCTGTATCATAGTTATTACATGCGTCATCTTCCGAAAATATTGATATAGATTATGAAATTTGGGAAATATAGGTGTGCAATGACCTATGTGTTACATTTTATGCAACAGCTGCGCTCCTATGCCATCTTTCAGAGTCGACATAATTTTGAATTCGAGAAATTGGTTTTTCTTATTTACCACGACACATTCTCACTAGTCTGAATCGTGAGTGACTTTCTTCTATGCATCAATGATGTAACGCTACTTTCTTCGTGTTTTCTTTTTGCAGACTCTCCAAGTAACGATGATCAGCTATGCAGGAAATTTGAGAGTAGTTGTGCGAGCTGAGCAAGGGTTCATAGATTCTGAGTTGTACACCCGCTCGTTGCATGATGCTTTGGACATGATCCTTCATGAAGCATGTGGGAAGCAATAGAGACCATTCCTACTCCTATCCAAGGTTCAACGCCTCACGAGAAAACCCTACATTTTCCCATTATATTTTTCATTACGAAGATCTTGTTAGCGGGACCAAATCTATTGTGGGGGGGGAGGGTGGACAAATTATATGTCTACTCCAAATAAGTGTAACTGTTGAGTCTTATGGTGGGGAACTCAATAAAGTATGTTTCGCTTGTAATCAACGGAATGCCTTTCACCAAAGATTAGTCTTCGATGACCGAATTATATTATTTTTATGATGAATTCTATGTGGTTGATGAAGTCCGTCTAGTTAATACAGATCGTCATATTCTAATAATATGATGGAGACCACTAGTAAAGGTTCAGATAAATGGAATGAGCAATTGGTTAAATCGGTCTATTGGTAGTATCCACATAGTTCTATGTTTGTTTGCAAGAAAATATTTGAGCAAAAAACGTTTTTTTTTTTTTTTTGGGTTTTCTGTTTTTTGATGTGGAAAATAAACTGGTCACAAATTAATGATGGACTCAACCAGATGATGCAAGTTTTAAAATTTTAAAAAAATAATAATAATTTAAAAAAAAAACCTTAAAGATTTATAAAGTAGAAGCCATCTTTGGAGCTTTCATAAAACGTGCTTCAACTTCATTCTAAACAACAAATTTTTATGGATAATTTCTGCATCTTCCTCACGGACCGTAATTGGATAAGTATCGTGCCACGAACTGCCTTCCCATCGAGGGTGAAGCTCTTCTTGAGCTCGAACTCTTTGCTCCCATATTTGACATCGTCGTCATTTCCGTAAGCTCCGTCGTCAAAGTGCACCTCCAAGACGGGAGATATTTAGGTCTTCCTCCGCCGGTGCTCCCCACCTTGCTTCGCCACCATTTGGAGAGCAACGCTGGCCTCAACAGCAAGAGCCGCCGCGTCTGACGATCCACCGTTGGAGCTTGGGCTCCGGGAGAACGAAATAGATATGGTTGGGCGAGAGCTTGTTGTCGGCTTGAAGAGGGCGTATGTACTCCACATAGTCTAACTTGAATATAAAGCATAAAGGTTGTATTTGATGGTCCGGATTTGAAGTTGGATAAGATAACATGCCGGATAAGAAATCCGGACTAGGGATGGTGCTTTATATTCAAGTTAGACTATGTGGAGTACATACGCCCTCTCCAAGCCACCGTGCAAGGAACACCGCCATAACAGCCTGTCATTCCCCACCACCGTGCAAGGCCACTGTGCAGGATCACAGCTACAATGGCCCATCACTCCCAACCACCGTGCATTTGTCATTGTCTTCAATCAATGCTGATCACCATTGCTGTCTAGCCCATTTGGTTTGCCGATTATCCTCTGATGACCGTTGAACTGAATCGGCCATCGCCAATGAATGATGAAATCGATGGATCAACACCGAAAAGTCGTTTGTGAAAAAGGAGAAGAAAAAAATCGAAATGCACAAAGTTTTGGGTGTTTGTATGTCGGTCCTAAACGATGGTCACCTGATTTTTCCATGATGCTTCGACGTCCAATCCTGTCCTCTACTCAAATCTGAGACTCTTCGTGCTGACAATTGAAAGATTTCAAAGGAGGAGGAGCTCCAGCGAAAACGGTGACTGCTCAAAATGTTGCTAGTCTTGGCCGTGTGAGATTACGTCGACAATATGTTGTCCTAGATTTGGAAAGCATCACCTCTATGAGCAAGTGAGATTTTCAAAGATTTTGAATCCTATCTTGGATTACACCAAACATAAGAAATGGATTTTTCTTTTTTTTAAATCCGGAGTATATGGGAAGGATTTCAATCCTACCTTATCCTATCTTATGTGATCATGTTTCCTTGGAAATATTGTTTTCCAAGCAAAAGCTTCTAAAGAATCATCCTTTTTCTTCAAGATAGTCTCTGATGATGACAAAATCTGCTACTGTTGGTGTCTCATGCTTTGGGTATGCTCCTTTGGTGGTTGCTATTTTACAGGCATAATGTCAAGCAGCATAGTTGCCGAAGTGGCGGATGGTTCGTCCAACCTTCGGGTGATTTGGAGGCTTTCATTCAAGAAACTTTGTTTCAAGTCAACTACAAAAAATGAGAATCCACATATACAGAAAGAGAAGGATAATGTGACTTATTTTACAATGTCTCATTCCATTAGGTAAATTTTAATCTTCGATGCCATAGTTGTTTCTAGTTTCTTATCTCATTACTCAGGGTGTGGAATATGACATAACTCGAGGAACTTTTGAAAGCATGGCTTAATGTGACGATCAAAAGCTGGGGTTGGAATTATCTCAATGCTCTTCTTAAGGTATAAAATTGTACTTCACTGATTGAAGTTATGATGGTCTTCTGGCATGGCACCAAAATTTTCTCTCTTGAGTTATTCTCATCTTTACGATGAATTCTGTATGGTCAAGGAAGTCCATCCAGTTAATTCGGATCGTCATATTTTAATGCTACAACGTAGAACATTGGATTAAATTCAACTAATGGAACAGGTGACTGGTTAAATTGGTCTACAGTTAATTTTTCCACCCTGTGCTGTAGTTTCTTATCAAGAAGATATGATACTGTCTATTCGCAGGAAAATATTTTATCCAAACATGTTTTTACCGTTTTCTATTGCTTAGCATGGGAAAATAAACTAGTCACAAATTGCTTAGAATGGGAAAATAAACTAGTCACAAAAAATGGAGTCAATCATAAAGTTCAAGTTTAAAAATAAGAAAAACGACTTCCCAATTTAAGAAGTAGAAGCCATCTTTAGAGCTTTAACAAATGTGCTAGACTTCGTCCTAAACGAACAGATCTTCGTGGATAATCTCTGCATCTTCTACACGGACCCTAATTGGAAAAGGCTCGCACCACGGACAACCTTCCTATCCTCAGCGAAGCTCCTCTTGATGTTGAACTCTTCGCGCCCGTATCTTACATCACCGTCATCTTCGTGAGCTCGGCCATTGAAGCGCACCTCCAGTCAGGAGACTTTTAGGTCCTCCTCTTTTTGTGGTCCCTGTTGGAGAAATCGTTCCAGAATATTTTGAAGCTGACAAAACGTTTCCTTCAGTCTAGTCTGGGTATCTGCAGATCGTCTAGTTTAAAGTCTGAAGACTTTCTGACTACCAGACTCAAGATTCAAGACTCAAGATTTGAGACTTAAGACTCAAGACTCAAGACTATTCTCATTGACAGTCTTTCTGATCCAGTGACGAAGGAAATCCAGAGTCGAAGTATATGGTTGAGGATTTAATCCTATCGTCTGGAGAAGATCTTTTTGGTTGGATAAATATAATGGATTCTTTTGTTCGTATCTAGATCAATTGAAGATCCGATGGTCGACGAAGTATTCTTGGAATGTTCTATTCTTGGAAACCAAGATCCTGATTGTATGGGCGAACATGATTGATGGGCTATCGTCAGGTTCCTTTTATAGCTCGAATGATCTTCTTGATTGATTCCGTCCAACGGGTAGATTGGAGGAATTCCTTTGGTAAGTGCCAACGGTATGATGGCATAAAGGAGTATAAAAAGGAAGACGTTCTAGTTGTTTGAGTACGTGATTGATAGAAAATTTCCAGAGTCTAAAGCACCTTGATTATTAGTCGATACAGTCTGAGCGAAATTGTATACACAGAGAGTGTCTATACTTGGTGATACCTTGAGCGAGTGTGGTAGATCATCTACACTGAGAAATCAAGGAAGATCAACACTGTAACATCTCTTTGTTCATAGTGGAATCCAGCCAAATTGGCTGTCAGTGCAGAAGAGTGGACGTAGGCTTGAATCAAACTGAACCACTATAAACCGCGTGTTTAATTCTCTCTTTCTTTACTTAGTCTTACGTTGATTATTACTCTTCGCAAATCCTTCAACTGTCTAAAGTATTGCGCAAGTATACATAAATTATCAAGAAAAATCTTTGTATACCTATTCACCCCCCTCTAGGTACTCGTACTAGCAATATCAATTGGTATCAGAGCCCGTGTTCTTACTTTGTTTGAAGTGTTTTACTTCAGAGTAAAAGATCCATGGCTAGTATGCTAGCACCAGGGCTGATGGAAGGGCAAAGCAATACCAGACCACCCTACTTTGACGGAAAGGATTACAACATCTGGAAGAACAAGATAAAAGCTTTCCTACAATCCAAGGATCCTTTGGAATGGGACGTTGTGAAAGAGGAATTACTCCTACTGCTGCATCAATCTCTGAAAGAGGAAAAGAAACTGTTGATGCCAGTGGAATGACTTAGGAAGAGATAAACAAGAGACAAGCACTCGATGCAAAAGCAATTTATTCTTTATATTGTGCCTTATCTCCAACTAAATATAACAGAATATCTTCTTGTGTTACAGCAAAAGAAGTATGGGATAGATTACACATCACTTATGAAGGGACAGATCGAGTGAAGGAGACCAGAATTAACATTCTCCTCGGTCAATATGAAGCCTTCAAAATGAAACCAGGAGAATTTATAACGAACATGTTTAGTCGTTTTACAGATATTGTCAATGGTCTTGAGAACCAAGGACAAAAAATTTCTGATCCCATGAAGGTGAACAAACTACTGCGTGGACTCTCAAAGGAGTGGAATCATATAAAGACTTCAATAAGAGAAACGCAAAGAATTATGCCTCTATCTGTCGACGAATTAATGAAGAAGAAGATCCAAGAGGTAAGAAATCTATTACATTAAAATCAAATGATGACTCTGATGATGCAGATTCTGAAGATGATATGGACGATGAGGAGCTCGCCCCCATGATAAGAAGATTCAGAAAACTGAATAGAAAAGGCAGAAGGTTCAACTCAAAGAAACAAAGTTTCCAGAGACAGCAGACCAAGTCTGTTGATGATGAGGAACCAAACAAAGATATAGTTTGCTTCGAATGTAAGAAGAAGGGACACATCAGACCCAACTGTCCTCTTCGAAGAAGAAAAGAGGAAAAGCGAGAAGTTTCAAAAAGCTCTCAAAGCCGAAACACCGGAGTGATACAAAATGTGAAGAAAGTGATAATGAATATGCCAACATATGTTTGATGGCACATTCAGACTCAGACTCAGATTCTGGATCAGACTCAGACAGTGAATTTGAGGTAAGTGATTTTAAAATTCCCGTCAAAGTCTCTAAATATATTGATGAACTGTGTTTCAGTCTTAAGATTTCTCTCAAAAGGATTTCCAAACTTAAAAAGGAAAACTCAGCTCTAAAACAAAAGGAAATCATTTTAGAAGAAAGAGTTAAAAGTCTAGACCTAAATGTTTATGGTCTTAAAGAAAAAGAAGATGATCTTTTGAAAGAAAATGTTTTCTTAAAAACGGACTTATCAAATATTTCAAAGAAGTTTTCGATAGGATCCGAAAAGCTTGAAAAAGTTCTTTCAGTTCAAAGACCTTACTTCAATAAGTCTGGTCTAGGCATGACAGCGGAAACAATTCCCTTGATTGATTTTCCTAAAGTTAAAGAAAGAATAAAGAAAAGACCGTCGAGAGAGGCTTACAAAAATCATTTCAAGAAAGTTTTTGTAAAGTCTATTGGTCGAAATGCTCTAAGGTGTTCAAAGTGTAACAGTAAGGATTACTTTGAAAAAGAGTGTCCAATGGTTTGGAAGCCTGTTAAGAAAGTATGGCCTAATAATGTTTGTCCTACTAACACCAAAGGACCCAAGAAAATTTGGGTACCAAAGAAAACTTGAGACTCTCTTTTAAATGCAGGTCTCCGTCAAGAAAAAGATAAAATGGTATCTTGACAGCGGATGTTTAAGACACATGACAGGAGACTCAAAGTGCTTCATAAAGCTTGTTCAAGTAAACGGTGGAAATGTTTCATTTGGAGGAAATGGCAAAGGATGCATTGTGGGATTTGGAACTGTGAAAATTGGAAATCTCACAATAAGCAATGTTTCTCTAGTGGAAGGACTCAACTATAACCTCCTCAGCATTAGCCAAGCTTGTGTGATACTTGGTTTCAAGATCTCCTTTCAAGAAGGAATTTGCTATGGAATTAGTAAAGACTCTACTTAGTCTTTCATGGGTCAAAGACATGGAAACATCTACCTCTTAGACATGAAATTGAATGAATCTCAATGCCTAATTTCAATCCAAGATGAAGCAAGCTTATGGCACAGAAAGCTTGGCCATGTCAATATGAAGCAATTAGTCAAAATCTCATCAAAGCAGCTTGTTCGAGGTCTACCCAAATTACCATATCAAAAGTTCGATCCATGCACACCTTGTATTCTGGGAAAACATGTAAGAAACTCATTTAAGCCAATAAATCATGTCTCTACTAATCATGTACTACAGTTGCTGCATATGGATCTCTTCGGACCAACCAGAACCCAGAGTATTAGAGGTAAGAAATACTGCCTAGTAATTGTGGATGATTACTCCCGCTTTACTTGGGTATATTTCCTTGCAAGTAAGTCAGAAACCTTTTCGTATTTTGAAAAATTTGCTAAAAATGTTCAGAATGAAAAAGGATGTGTTATCTCAAGTATAAGAACAGATCATGGAGGAGAATTTGAAAATCAAGATTTCACAAAATTGTGTGATGAATCTGGATTTAAGCATGTGTTCTCCTCTCCATACACTCCTCAGTAAAATGGAGTTGTGGAAAGAAAGAATAGATCTCTTCAAGAAATGGCTAGAACTCTTTTTTGAAAGTAAAATTTCTTCACGATTTTGGGCTGAAGCTATTTCAACAGCATGCTATATCATCAATAGTCTTCCTAAGACCTATTCTTGAGAAAACCCCTTATGAATTATTCAAAGGTAAAAAGCCTATTGTTTCATACTTTCATGTGTTCGGTTGCAAATGCTTTATATTGAAAAATGCAAAAGATCGAGTTGGTAAGTTTGAAGAAAGATCAGATGAAGGCATCTTCCTTGGATATTCTACATCAAGCAAAGCCTACAGAGTCTATAACAAGAAGAGCCAGACGGTGGAGGGGTCAATGAATGTCAAATTTCAAGACTCCACGCAAGATGAATCCAGTCAGACTAAATATGAAGAGTCTAAACCTGCTCCAGACCTTCCTAGGCTTACAACTCAAAAAGTATCTCAGACTCTGGAAGACCAGCATCAAGATGTTCATGAAGATTCAAATAAAGAAAGAGATCATCATCCAGACAAATCAACCAAGAATCGGAAGCACAAGTCCAGTCATCCTAAAGATCTCATTATAGGCGAAATTAATGAAGGAATTCGCACGAGATCCAAAAGACGTGAAGAGTCTAGTCTTTTTGTGGCTCTCATCTCTACGAAATTGAACCAAAAAGCATAGAAGAAGCTTTTATCGATGAAAGTTGGATCGAAGCTATGCAAGAAGAGCTCAGACAGTTCAACATTAACGACGTCTGGGAATTTGACATCTAAACCAAAAGGTAAAACTGTTGTTGGAGCCAAATGGGTGTTCAGAAACAAGATGAACGAAAAGGGAAAAGTTGTACGGAATAAAGCAAGACTCATGGCCAAGGGAGGGATACACGCAAGAAGAAGGAATAGACTATGATGAGACTTACGCTCCTGTAACGAGGTTAGAAGCTATTCGTCTATTACTTGCGTTTGCTTGTTACAAAAATTTCAAGTTATTCCAAATGGACGTCAAAAGTGCTTTCCTAAATGGATTTATCCAAGAGGAAGTCTATGTGGAACAACCGCCTGGATTTGAAGACCCAAAGAAGCCAGACTCAGTTTTCAGACTGAAAAAGGCAATGTATGGTCTAAAGCAAGCACCTCGAGCTTGGTACGACAGACTAAGTAAGTTCTTATTACAGAACGGCTTTGTTAAAGGTAAAGTAGATACTACTCTATTCATCAAAAAGGAAAACAAAAGCTTTTTACTCGTTCAAATATATGTGGATGACATTATTTTTGGATCCTCTAATGAAAGTCTATGCAAGAAATTTTCTAAGTCTATGCAGGATGAGTTTGAAATGAGTATGATGGGAGAATTAACATTCTTTCTTGGCCTTCAAATAAAGCAATTGAAGGAAGGAACTTTCATTTACCAAGAAAAATATGCTAATGATCTTGTCAAAAGATTTGGATTGGAAAATTGCAAGAAGACTGATATACCAATGTCAAGTTCTTTGAAGATAGACAAAGATGAGGAAGGGAAGAAAGTTGATCAAAAGCTGTATAGGAGCATCATCGGTTCACTTCTTTATCTTACTGCTTCTAGACCTGACATTTTGTTGAGTGTTTGCATCTGTGCTAGGTTTCAATCAGATCCTAGAAAATCCCATCTCAGTACTGCAAAACGTATTATTAAATACTTTGCTTCATCTTCAAGCATTGATCTTTGGTATCCTAAGAAGGGAGACTTTAATCTTCTAGGATATTTAGACGCAGATTTGGCCGGCTGCAGAGTAGATAGAAAGAGTACTTCAGGAACTTGCCAGTTGCTTGGAAACAGGACAGTGTCTTGGTTCTCAAGGAAACAAAGCACTGTAGCTCTCTCAACAACAGAAGTAGAGTATGTAGCCCTTAGAAGCTGCTGTTCGCAAATTCTATGGATAAAACAACAGCTACAAGACTTTGGGATTGAAGACTCATGCACAGAAATCAAATGTGACAACACCAGCGCAATCAATCTCACCAAAAATCCAATTCTTCATTCAAGAGCAAAGCATATAGAAATTCGACATCACTTTATTAGAGATCATATTCAAAGTGGAGAAATCTCGATTCAATTTGTTGATTCAAAAAGTCAACTAGCGGATATATTCACAAAGCCTTTGGAGAAAAATCAATTTGATTTTATCCGCTCCCAGACTCAACATTTTGAAGCTTGAAGAAGTTAAAGTCTAGAGACTCTCCAACCTTCAGAGTCAGAAAGTTGATGACCGTCAGACTTAAATCTCTCAGACTCAGACGTTGATGACTATAGACTGTAAGTTGTTACTTTATCTAAACTCGAAAAGGTATGATCTTTCGTTTAGTTATTTTGTAGTCTCCGTGAAAATCGAAAAACTTGTCTTTTCAAAAGGGTTAATTTTGGCAGTTATTGATTTCAAAAAAAGGTATTCGTACACTTTCCTTGTACCGATTGAACTTCCTCTTTTCAAAACTGAGTTATATACACAGTTTTCACTTTCAATCTTCAAAACCCTAAAAGCATTCTCCTCTCAATCTGGTTTCTACTTCGAATTCATCATCGAGAAGGTTGTCATCTTTTCTTGGGAAAGCAAGCAAAGGAATCTCTCAGCGACAAGAAGGATGTCTTCTTCGAGGAAGTCTTCAAGAATCGCGACAAGGGGACCACAGAGGATGAAGGAGGGACCTACCCACTTCAATCTCACAGACGAGGAAGAACTATCGAGTCAGCATCAGAACCCGACTCATTCTCCACCACGTCACTCAACGCCTTCTACCCCACAAGGTGCGGGTCAACATCCGGAGGAAGAGATAATCGAGGACTCAGACCCAGTAAGAGTCCAAAAACCCTTGTTTATTTACAAACTTTACTGTGCATTGAAAAGTACTGCGACTCCGATGAAATATGTGGATGATTTTCTTAAAGAAAAGAACTATGGGAATGAGTATATCTTTCTAAAGAAAATGGAGGATTTGGGAATTGCTCCCAAAGGTAAAGCAGAGGAAGCACTTGCGAATATTCCCAGTGATCCTCGTATGTCGGGACCAAATTTGACTAATGGGAACGACGATGACAAAATGTTCACTGATTTTCAATCGAGAATGGGTATTGCTGCGAAGGTAAAGGGAAAGAGGATGGAGTTATTTAAATCGAAGGAACAGGAAAATTTGTTCTTCAAACTACTGAAACGAGGGGTGATAAACCCTAGGAGTGTCGATTTCGATTTCTTGGATGCTGTGAATGTGAACTTGAGAGAGAAGTTCAGTCTGCTTCAACTGGAACGTTTTTGCATTGACACCACGGACGGATATGCACAACTGACTGCATATTTCTATTCAAATCTTAGGTTTATCGATGCGAAAAGATTATCTTTCAGTGTTCGAGATCAGGATTATGTGTTGGATGTGGACATGTTGGCGGACATAATTGGAGTTGAACGAGGACGTTATCAACCAGTCAAAGTCTCAGTTGCTCGTGCCACAATGGACGTTGTCGAAGATAGAAATATTGAGGGAAAAATCATCTATTCAAGAATGCGTGCCATCAACATTGTGTTGTACAAAATTGTTATCAATTGCATTAGGCCGAAGTTTACATCAAAGACTGATGTGTCTAATTCCGAAGCAAAATTGATGTACGCAATCAACTCAGGGAAGAAGTTCTCTCTCCCTCACACTATTCTCTTTCACATGTACAGAGCAATGTCGAAAGACAAGGGACAATTGCCTTATCCAGGTCTGGTGACCAAGATCTTCAGACACATGAATATTGAACCTCCACACACTCTTTGTGTTCGACCGTGCGATAAGATGGTGGTAGGATTAAAGATGTTGACAAAGATGCGTCTGAAAGAACTTTCTAAGGCAATGGAGAAATTCTGAGTAAAGACTCCAATTCCGTCTGCTTCAAAAAGAAAGGGAAAGGAAGCCATTGGTGCCCCATCCAAAAAGAAGAGAACTCTCATCCTGAAGGATGAAGATGAGGAGGAAGATCTCACTATCACTGCCTTGATAAGGACAAGACGTTCTGTTCCCCAATCAACAGAACAACAGAAGAAACAGAGAAGAAGAAGAAGAAAAAGACAAGAATAGAGAAGAAGAAGAGCAGAGAGAGAAGGAGAAAGAAGCTGAAGAAGAGCAAGAAAAGTCTGCAGCTGAATCTGGAGAGAAGGATACAAAAGAGCATGATCATCACTCTTCCTCTCTTGATGTCCTAGAGACAGGGGGAGTTGGCGAGCAAGAAAGGTCCTCACCTCATGCTGCCAATAGTGAAAGTCTAAGACAATCTCCAGCAGCCCCAGAAGAATTTTAGGCTTCTCAATTGCCTGAAGAAGGTCACCATACGTCAGAACCAAATCTGCAAGACTTTACAAAAGCGCCATCGTCTGTATTCACTCCATCTGAGAAAGCAAATGCTAGCACACAGACGGATAATTCTGCAGATTTTCGTCGTATTATGGATATTCTTCTGGAAATGCGTGGACAAATCTATGCTCTGGACTGTGAAATTCAAGCCATGAAGACTGCTGGACAAGCATCTTCAGTTACCCTGGAGGATAAAATGAAAGACCTCGCTCTACAACTTCAAGCCAATGCCAAAGGAGATGAGGTAACACAACTAAGGGAGGACTTGAAGAGGCTAGAAGGAGTAGTTCAGTCCATGGGAGATTTCCAGATCGTGCGCATTCCCAAGTCGACATGACTTCTTTCTCACCTTTTTAATGATGACAAAAAGGGGGAGAAGCAATTTGAACCAACCAACCAACTTTCTTTATTTTTTGTTGAATATGTTTGTTTATGACTTGAGTAAACTTGGGTGTAAACTTGACCTTGGTGAATTGGCTGTGGATTTAGATGCTTAACCGTTTGCATTTATTTCAAGTATTGTTATATGGTATTACTCATGAAAGACTAACCAATCTTCTGTGGATGCAGAGTCTGGTTGTTTTGTTAAATTTTATGAGATAGCCATATTGCTTGAGAAATGGTTTTGCAGGTCAAAGTGGTTCAAATCTACAGGAAAGTTTTGTCACCATCAAAAATGGGGAGATTGTTGGAGAAATCGTTCCAAAATATGTTGAAACTGACAAAACGTTTCCTTCAGTCTAGTTTGGGTATCTGCAGATCGTCTAGTTTAAAGTCTGAAGACTTTCTGACTACCAGACTTAAGATTCAAGACTCAAGATTCGAGACTTAAGACTCAAGACTCAAGACTATTCTCATTGACAGCTCTTTCGATCTAGTGACGAAGGAAATCGAGCGAAGTATATGGTTGAGGATTTAATCCTATCGTCTGGAGAAGATCTTTTTGGTTGGATGAATATAACGGATTCTTTTGTTCGTATCTAGATCAATTGAAGATCTGATGGTCGACGAAGTATTCTTGGAATGTTCTATTCTTGGAAACCAAGATCCCGATTGTATGAGCGAACAGATTGATGGGCTATCGTCGAGGTTCCTTTTATAGCTCGAATGATCTTCTTGATTGATTCCGTCCAACGGGTAGATTGGAGGAATTCATTTGGTAAGTGCCAACGGTATGATGGCATAAAGGAGTATAAAAAGGAAGACGTTCTAGTTGTTTGAGTACGTGATTGATAGAAAAATTCCAGAGTCTGAAGCACATTGATTATTAGTCGATACAGTCTGAGCGAAATTGTATACACAGAGAGTGTCTATACTTGGTGATACCTTGAGCGAGTGTGGTAGATTATCTACACCGAGAAATCAAGGAAGATCAACACTGTAACATCTCTTTGTTCATAGTGGAATCCAGCCAAATTGGTTGTCAGTGCAGAAGAGTGGACGTAGGCTAGAATCAAGCCGAACCACTATAAACCGCGTGTTTAATTCTCTCTTTCTTTACTTAGTCTTACGTTGATTATTACTCTTCGCAAATCCTTCAACTATCTAAAGTATTGCGCAAGTATACAGAAATTATCAAGAAAAGTTTTTGTATACCTATTCACCCCCCTCTAGGTACTCGTACTAGCAATATCAGTCCCCGCCTTTCGCCACATTTTGGAGAGCAACGCTGGCCTTGATAGCAAGAGCTGCCATGTTCGACGCCATGAGCCTCCACTGGAGCTTGGGCTCGGGGAGAACGACGTAGATATGGTTGGGTGAGGGGAAAAAGGTCGAAATAATCTTAAATTTATTGCATTGGTGCCAGTTTAATTTTAAAATTTTTGATTTGGTGCCAATTCAGTCATTTTGACTAATTTTGGCAGAATTTTACTGACGTGAATGTCATTTGGCTTATGTGACACATTGACACTGACATGGATAAATTTTTAATAATAATTTAATTTTTTTGATCGATTGATTAATATATTTCCTTCAATCTTTTTTTTTTTCTCTCTTTCCTTTATTTTTCCCTTTTCTCCTTCCTCTAGTTGGTCATCGGTTTGCGATCGGCCAAAGGCGAGGGTCGGTGAGCGTCACTAGCCACTAGCAAGGCTTGCCCTCACTAGTGACAGTGAGGTCGTGCCTCGCCCGACATCTAATGAGCTTGCTAGAGGTCATGAGGGCTGCTTCACGTAGGGCTAGCGAGGTTCAAGATTTCTGCCCATGGACAAGGCTTGACCTCACCCGTGAGGGTCTTGTCTCTGGCCTATTGTCAACCGGCGATTGGCTGAAGGAAAAAGGAAGGGAAGGAGAAAATCAAAAGAAAGAGAAAAAAATGAAATAAAGGAAATAAAAAAGATAAAAAATATTAAAATATTAAAAGCTATCTATATTAGTGTTGGTCGTGCCAAGTAAGCCAACTATCATCCATGCTAGCAAAATCTGGCTAAAATTAACTGAAAGGACGAATTGACGCTACATCAAAATACTTAGGGTTGAATTGATACGAAATCAAAATGTTTAGTACTAAATTGACACCAATGAAATGTTTAGGATTATATTAGCACAAATGCAATAAGTTTATGACTTTTTTGACACTTTTTCTATTGGGTGAGAGCCCGTCAATAGCTTGGACAGTAGGTATGCACTCCTCGTAGTGTGACTTGCATGTAAAGCACGAAGAGCACAAAGAAGAGGAAGGTGCCAATTAGAGTTGAGTAATCACACAAGGACCGGTTTGGTTTCTTGTTCTATGCACTGAATTGGTCAATTCTACTAGGGATCGGACCTTAAACAGGTTCAAAACAAACCCTCAATTATCTTAGACTTATATATCTTTTCTAGTTCTTTGGTCTTCTCACTTTTCACAACCGTGAAGGGGTGAACCATATAGGGTTTGGCTAATGGATTATTAAGTTTAAACTTAGCGCGGACTCTCCTAAGCCCATATCAATTCGCGACTTAGGTTTAAGTTCTTAACATGCAAATGATTTTTCAATTAAGAGTCGTTACTAATCAGTTTACGGTAGGTCAACTAGACACCTAAGTAATTATTTTACTCCACAAACCAGATACTTTGAGCACATGGACTTGATTACACTAGATTTCTCTAATGCTCCTTCAGTACCGTTCTTTTTATTTTCAAGAAAAATATTTTTGCAAGTAATCTTGATTGATTTTAATTTATTTTCCTAACATATGAGGTGACCACGAGGGTGTGCAAACCACCAATTTAACACCCAAGAAAGTAATAAATAAATTACCGGACTTATCTCGTAGTAACGAAAACATATGCAATATTAGGTCAGAATTCATATCAGTAACCCTACATATGATTTCTAGTTAACACTTAGTCACTCAAATTTTTAGGATTTTCTCTTGTTTAATGAAATCTAAGCTATAAGTCATGCAATTTAAGTAAATTGCATAATTCTAATGACGGACAATTTCTAATTAAATAGACCTAGCAACAATTACTAAATGACATGGATTTCATGAACCTAATTCTATATGACATGTGCATGATATTTTTGTATTTTTTTAATAAAAATTCGTAATTAAAAATTACTAACAATAAAAAAACTAACTAAAGTGAGATATTATCTATTTTAAGTTAGGAAATAGATTAATCTCAATTCTATCTTAACTTAGAAATTTATCTCGACATGCAATTTAATTCCAAGATATTATCCAACCTAGATATCATCTAAACATGCATCCTGATATAATTAGAAAGAGGTAACAAAACAATACTTTTTTGTACTCGAGAACAAATTTTGAAATAAGGTCATTTTTTTTCCTCCTTCCTATTCTAATCAATTGTCAGGCATCAACGATGGCCGATGGTTGGCAAACCAACCCCAGGGTTAGGGGTGAGCAGTTCCTGGTTCCTTACAGGTTCCATTTGAAACCTGGAACCTACTCTCTGTCACGCCCCGATCCTTGGGCACGCACCCATCCCTCACCTTGGTCGATTAATAGTGACGTCCCAGGACGCATCGCCAACCCTTTCTTTTTAATATGCATGCGGAAGCATATAAAATCCCCAGACAATAAAGCAATGGGATAAGAAAGTAGGATTTCAAATTTGAGTTCTAAAAATAACTACACCTATATACATTGCAAATTATAGTGCAAATATATACAAGTCGATTTGTTAAGTCAGGTTCTAAACCACAGGTTCATAAAACAAATTCTGCAGAAAAGGAATCAACTTCTATCAAGAGAGGATTGTCCTATGACTAACTAGTCCTATTGGATCATCAGCTCTTCAGGCTTTTGCTTCTACACTTCGGGACTTCGATCCTTCACTAATGCCACCTAAGGACTTGAAAATGGTTATTCAATAACCAGTGAGACAATGTCTCAGCAAGTTCTATCCCTAAGACTCGATTAGGAAACCAATACACTTTAGAGGCTACCTAAGCACAACACGAGTCAGAGGACTCACCTTGGCTTCAATTCATTCCTACAAGTTAGTAGACATATCAAATATACACGATCACATCACATCACATCACATCACATCAATCAGATTGAATCATCGATCAATCGACTTAGTCGATTACATGTCTTTTCAACCTTTCTTGGTCGGCTCATCTCATACTATATATAAGTCCGTTCATATTAGGACTGCTCATTACTAAGCTGATAAATAGATAGTATAGCTCGCTTCTGAGATGATCGGGTATACTGCTCTCTACTAAACTGTCATATCGCTCATAGGTTGATATAGTATATTGACAGTGCTCAATCTAAGCTGATAAGGTATATGTTCTCTGCTAAGCTGCCATATTGCCCGTAGGTTGATATAGTATACCAACATTGCTCTCTACTGAGTTGACAAGGTACATTGCTTTTTGCTAAGCTGTTATATCAGAGTTTGTAGAATGATATAATATATTGGTGTATTGCTCGCAATCTAAGCTGACATATCAGAGCCTGTAGGATGATATAGTATATCGGTATACTACTCACAATCTAAGTTGACATATCACCCATAGGTTGATATAGCACATCCCACCCAACCATTCAATCAATTCAATCTTTTATCATTCTTGATAAAATAATCGTGTGTGGGGACACGGTCAGCTTTAGCCAAAATATAATAATTTCACTTTCTATAAATCTCACTATTTTCTGTAGTCCACCAAAATGTTTTTGGTGCTGTTAATCGACATCCAGTTATTTTCCAATTAATTATCTAAATTAATTAATTCAGGAAAATAATCTAATAATCACAAACAATTCATTTCAACATAAAATAAAGCTCAATTAAATAAACAGATTGCACCACGATAATCAGCATAGAATTTTGGTCATCAATTATCCCAACCTAATTTTCGAAAAAAATAATAATTAAATATTACAGAAATTATTAAATAAATGCAATAAATTCAATTTAGGCCCGTAATACGATTGGAAGCCAAGACAAGCTCGAAAAATTACCAAGACTCGTTCGATAATTACTAGGACTTATCTACTCTCTAATTACACTAACCATTCTCCTAACATGCATAGGTAAATCCCTAATTTAATTATTCTAATATAATCTAACCACCTAATTGCAATTAATTAAATCTAATTAACCCATAAGCATCATTAGCATACTAATATGGGATTAGTGAGCAAAAGTCACTTGAGCAAAGTGAAGACCGGAACACCACGACGGCGGCTGAACTCCGAATTTTCGGCGGTGTCGACAGACACTTAGACCAGGCCAAGAAGGCCTTGCAAAGCCCACAACAACTGCTAGACTTGATCCTCGGTTTGGGCTGCACCTGGGCTTGCTTCGTCGCGATCTGGCGAGGGCTGTTTGTCAGGGGCCGGCGACCCTGGCCGACCCTCCCCTCTCCGTCGCTGGCCCTTCCCAGTGACGGTGGGGAGGTGGCGGCGGCGAGGGCTTAGCCCTTAGCCGCCTAGTTCGACCTCCCCCTGTCACGCCCTGATCCTCAGGCACGCACACATCCATCTCACTTGGTCGATTTTATAATGCGATATCCCAGGACAATGTATCGCCGACCCTTTCATTTTTAATCACATGCGGAAGCAATTAAAATCCCCAGACAATAAAACGATGGGATAGAAAAGCAGGGCCATATTTTTCATATTGAAATTTATAACCAAAATTTTGTACATGACATCAACTAGAGAACTTCATAACTATTCACATCAAAAAGGAGATCTCAAAATAAGATAAACTCTCAACCATCCGGGCCGTACTCAAGGCCCTTCTCAGGATTATCTTCTTCTTTCAAAAATCCTTCTATTCAGGTTTCACCTCCGAGTTCTCCTTCTCGATTCCTCCTCGGCTCCTCAACGGGTCCCGAAATGTTTTTCCCCAACTGGGATGAGACTACGTCTCAAGCGAGTTCTACCCCACTAAGCCCAATTAGTAAACCATTATACTAAAGGCTGCCTAAACACGCATAGGTTAGAAGACGTACCTTAGCATCAGATCCCACCTGCAAGTCAGTACAATTCATAATAGGCACTCAAGCAATCATATCACGGATCGAAGCATCGATCAAATCGACCTAGTCGATTAAATGCCAACAAGACCACTCACGGTCATTTCTATTCAGTCAATCAATTCACAACATCAAATCAAAGCCATGAATCACATCAAGTCACACTCAGATCGAATCATCGATCAATCGACCTAGTCGATTACAAGTCAATCGACCATCTCATGGTCATTTCCAATAAATCGATCAATTCACAACATCAGATCAAGCAATGATCAATCGACCTAGTCGATTACACGTCATCACGACCCATGCTTGATCGGCACATTCAATACTATCTATAAGTCCGACCATCTCATGGTCAGATCGAATCATCGATCAATCGACCTAGTCGATTACAAGTCAATCAGACCATCTCATGGTCATTTCCAATAAATCGATCAATTCACAACATCATATCAAGCAATGATCAATCGACCTAGTCGATTACACGTCATCACGACCCATGCTTGATCGGCACATTCAATACTATCTATAAGTCCGACCATAGTTCAGGATTGCTCACTCTAAGCTGATATATAGATAGTATAGCTCACACTAAGCTGACAGGGTTAAGGTATACTACTCTCATTAAGCTGACATATCGCCCGTAGGCTGATATAGTATACCGGTATATTGCTCTCGCTAAGCTGACATATCGCCCGAAGGCCGATATAGTATACCCCCGATGCTCCCACTAAGCTGATAAAGTGTACTACTCGCACTAAGCTGACATATCGCCCGTAGGCTGATATAGTACACCAGTATACTGCTCTTGCTAAGCTGACATATCACCCACAGGCTGATATAGTATACTCCCGATGCTCCCATTAAGCTAATAAAGTGTACTGCTCGCACTAAGCTGACATATCGCTCGTAGGCTGATATAGTACACCAGTATACTGCTCTCGCTAAGCTGACATATCAGAGCCCGTAGGATGATATAGTATACTATCCAACCATTCAATCCATTCCATCTGATATCCTTCTCGATAAAATAGCCGTGTGTGGGGACACGGTCGGCCTTAGCCAAAATATTATAATTTCCTTTTTCATAATTCCCACCATTCTCTACAGCCCACCAAAACACTTTTGGTGCTGTCAACCGACACCCGGTTATTTTCCAATCAATAATCAAAGATTATTCCATTAAAGGATAATTCTCAACTTCACAAATAATTCAAGTCAGCACAAACTAAAGCTCGATTAAATAAACGAACTACGCCATGACAATCGGCATGAAATTGCGATCGTCGCCCATCTCAATCTTAATTTCTGAAAAATAAATAAATAAATAATTAATTTCGAAAATTAATTATTAAATGTTAAAAATTCCATTTAGCTCAAAATAAGGCCCAATTGAATAAACGAACTTCACCACGGTCATCAGCATAATTTTCCGGTCACAGGCCATCCCAGTTGAATTTTCGGAAAATAAATAATTATTTAATTAATTTCGAAAATTAATTAATATTAAAAATTCAATTTAGCTTAAAATAAAGCCCGATTAAATAAATGGACTTCACCACAGTCATCCACATAATATTCCGGTTCTAGACCATCTCCCTTGAATTTTCGGAAAATAAATAATTATTTAATTTAATTCCGAAAATTAATATTTAAATGCCAAAAATCTCCCTTAGGCCCGAATCATCAAATTGAAGCTCAATTAGGGGTCCGAAAATTCCTGAGACACTCCAAATAAATAGTAGACCACGTCTACTTGCTAATTGCGCAATCAATTTATTTAAATCACATCACAATTGACTAATAATTGCTAATTAATTCTAATCTAACAACCTAAACATAATTAATTAAAAATAAACCAACCTAAAGCATAATTAGCTAACTAATCCGGGATTAGTGAGATTACTCACCAAATCGCGCGCAAATCGGATCAATCCGACGGCGGCGGCGCGAGGAACAATTCTTCCCAAAGCGACTCGCGGATCCGGGGCCCGGAAATGGCCCAAAAGCAGGCCCGAAGCTGCTGAAACCCTCTCCGTGAGCTTGCTGGTCGCGGCTGATCGGGACTGCACCGGCGGCTAGGGAGGTGAGGGGAAGCCGGCGGAGGGTGAGGGGGGCGAGGGGGAGGTCCGGCGGGGCTAGGTGGTGGCCCACGGTGGCCGGAGGGTGGCTGGTCGGTGCGGAACAGGGGCGAACAGCAGTTGGTTCGTGCGGCCAAGGTGTGCGCGGACGGCGGAACAGAGGCGAGCGCGCGGGCGGCGGGACGAGCGGCGACGGCTCTCGACGAGTTGCGATTGTCGGCTCTTCTTCTGCTCCCGGTTCTGGTTTGCTCAGATGCACGGGGAGGAAGAAGAAGAAGAAGAAAGAGAGAGAGAGAGAGAGAGAGAGAGAGAGAGAAGGATGTGCATTGACTGGTCAAAGAAAGAGAGAGAGAGGGAATGGGCGATGGGGAATCGCACGAGGAGGAGGGGAGAGGAGAGAGGAGAGAGAAAGAAAAGAGAGAAAAGAAAGAAAAGAAAAGAGAGGGAGAGAGAGGAAAAAGAGAGAAAAAGAAATTGACGAGCGATGAGACAGGATCCTATTTATCCAGTTAAATTAAAACCCGAAAATCTAGATGTCACATCCCCACCCCCTTTTTTTTTATTATTTTAAATAAAATTAATTTTAAATCTAATTTAATTAATTTTTATATTATTATTTACACGCAGACACGAAACGGCGCCGTTTTTGCATTTTCTCCGCCACGTCAGCGTACAAAACGACGCCATTTTGGACCAAACTCGCTGGAAAGTTGTTACGTAAGCCATTTTGGACCAAACTTGCTGGAAAGTCGTCACGTAAGTGTCCAATTTAACTTCAAAACTAGCACTCAAGTGTACAATTTTAAAGTTATGGTATTTAAGTGGCATTTCGTGCCAAATTATGGCACTTGAGCTGTTCTTCTACCTTGAAAGTCAAAATTCCCTTCAAATGAGCCCATTTGAATTTCCGAATCATCCAAACCGATTTTCTGTAAAAATTCCGAACTCGATGGAATTTCTCCGAAAGATAAGACGACGTCCTATAAATGAACCGTGACATGCTCGAACGTTCGATTTCCGAAACCGAATTCAATTTCGTGGTTAAAATTGACCGGATGTGATTTTAGTCAAATCCAACCTACCGGGTAGCTTTTAGGAATTTTACCGCGGTTATATCCCTTAACGGCTTCACCTAATAGATTGGTTAACTTTTGAGTGATTTGCTCAGAGAAAAAGGACTATAGGCGCACTAACGAAATGTCCATTTCATATATTCGGGACTAGTTGAAAATTCAGGATGTCACACCCTTGGTACATGTTTCTCATTTTTTGGAACCTATAACCTACCCATTAGAACCAAGAACTTGGAACCGATCTTGGAACAAGTTCCATGGTTGGTTCCAATCGGTTCCAAGTTCTAATAGGTTCTTTGCTTTTTTTTTTGGTTTCATTTTCAGATTTGAACTATAACGAAGAAGGAAAGAGACAAAATTGTTTCCTCAACTAAAAGAAGCCCCTTAGGCCCCTGTTTGTTAACGTTCTTTTTTTTCTGTTTATGAACAAAATTTCAGTTTTTTTGTTCTTGGGAACAAAAAAAGAATAGAAACGCGTTTATTTGCATTTTTGTTCCAAATCTATTTTTTTTGTTCTAGGAACACATTTGGAATAGAAACGAGAAACAAGAAAAACATGTTTCTTGTTTCTGGAACAATTTTAAAGAACAACTTTTCTCTTTCCTCTCTTTTTCTTCTCTTTTTTTTTCTTCTTTTTTTTTTTTTTCTTTGGCCGGTCACTAGCCTTGGCCATGGCTAGTGACCGGTTGTCGAGGGTTGGCGACCTCGTCAGAGTGTCGCCGGCCCCTGGCGAGGCTCGGCCTCGCCTTGGCTGGGTGAGCTCGGGCTCGCCAGATTTAGGCAAGCCCAAGCTCGCCTAGCCAAGGCGAGGCTAAACTTCGCCGACGTGGGGCAAGGTTGGGCAAGCTTGGGCTCGCCGGATTTGGGCGAGCTCGAGCTCGCCCAGCCAAGGCGAGGCCGAGCCTCACCTAACCACGGCAAGGCCGTCGGCCCTCGTTGGCTGGTCGTTGGCCATGGCCGAGGCTGGCGACCGGTCAAAAGAAGAAAAAAAAAAAAGAAAAAAGAAAGAAAAAAGAAAAAATATTAAAAATATTAAAAAATTAAAAGAAACAAAAAATGAACACAAATTTACCAAACGTGTTTCTGCTTATTTTTTATTCTCGGAACAAGTTTACCAAACGCCTTCTTCGTTAAAAAATTGTTCCCGAAGCAGAAATAGTTTTTTCTATTTATGTTCCCTAGAACAATTTTTGACAAAAACGTTACCAAACGCGCCCTTAATGTCCATAAAGCAATTCCATCAGAAACTAGAGACTTTGCATCAATATCAAGAACAAACAAGCTTCTCATTGCAGATTTTGTTGCATCATGGTAGGCTAAGGCCACATCCAATAGAAGGCATATGCGAAGAGCTACAGTCTGTGTTCATACATACACAAGTGGTAAGCTGACAATTGAGAGAGAGAGAGAGAGAGAAAGAGGATGGGAGGGAGAGAATAAAGCTAGAGAAGGCAAATTTTAGTACCTCATCTATTGGTTCAATGTTGTTAAACAATGGTTCAAGGATGGATAATGCCTTGCCATATTCATGGAGGTGGAACCATATGATAGCCTATAAACAAAAGGGTCAACAACATGTTAGACAATATAACCAATATTAAAGACATTTCTCAACAAATACAGAGAAATTTAACTTGAAAATAAATAATGCCTTCATTCGTACAATATTAAATGTTGCCACAGAAGAGTTAAACTCGTATGTGTAAAGAATACTGGCACTATTTAATGAATTCGTTTGTTGTGCCATGGTAGAACTTCCCTTAGGACCTACAATGACTTTGTTGCCGACATTGCCAACAACCTCACCCTGCTCCAAAGATGCACGAGCAAGCTCCACTTTTTCTCTGGATAAAATCAACCAAATAAAAAATTAAAAAGATAACATGATAGAAAGTACGACCAGATGTTATGGATAAAATCGACTTCTCTTTTCATGTATATTTGGATCTGAGCATGTGAGTTTGGATCTGGTTTGATGGTATTTAATATTTGGATCCAATAATGTAAAATTGGCATATCTTTTGATGGTACTTATAGAGTTTCCATTATGGGTTTCCAACAAGTAGCATTCCTTATTTAGATATCATATATATTACAAGGGAAGAGATCAAACTATTGGATCCGCCCCATGGAATGAAATGAAAATCTACAAATGCACCTAACCAAAGCTAACAGCTAAATACTTCTCTTCCTTTTACAAGCTGGACCTATCTCTTCCATCATTACTTTGTTGATAAAAAGGCACTTAGAGATGCTTTATTTATCTAAGAATTTATGAATAATTCATGCAGGTTAACTACGAATGCATAATTTACACAAGGTGGAACCTTCCGAATGCCATGTATGCCAAGTTATCTCTTGCGATTGGGTTCCTAGCCCTAAATATATCATGCTGCATACTTCACGATAGTTTATCTAAGAAAAAACATAGAGGAAGGACTTAGACTAATGGAAAAACCAAACACTTACTAAAGGAGCGTAGGTGCCAACACACAGTCAGGATCCATGTGTGCAAAGATAAACTCTCTAAAATCGAGACAGCAATTGCATTTGTAAAATCTTGACCCAGGGAGCCACGAGTTACACCAAAAATTATCTTAAGTTATTCCTCAGACTAGAAAATACATGGGACCCTTCGTAAGGATTACATCCCTACACGATACAAGTTTAAGAGATAGGTGTAGATGTCGAAACCATCCCTTTCTTCCTTGATGTTCCATTACTACCTTTCCAGCCTGACTTATTATTCTGAACAAGTTTTCCTCATAGTAAAAAACTAGAGAAAACCAATTTTCACGGAATCCACATGATTAGGTTTCTCTTTACCATCTTTGATGACCAACATCCATTTACTAACAACTCATACCTTCTGCAAAGACTGCTAAGGCACTATTCAACCTTCAATGGCCAATGGAGGACTATAGTGATAATATCCCGTGCACAAAAAAATTGGCACCCTTTACTTGATTTCACAATAATTTGTCAAAGAAGACACCATTTTCACCAGAAATTAAGTCTGCCAATCAACAAATTCTTAGCTCTTGCACTCGGTTGGATTTCCAAAGTAACTTAATATTTGGCTATCACCTTCCTCATTGTCTAGACAACAATCTAAGAATTTCCTCCACTTCATCAGACTCGCTCTCAATGTGTTGAGAAACTATACTAATTTTCTCCAAACAAGACCGAAGTCCACCAGTTTCACCACTCTTTAATGGAGAAGAGCCTTTTAAAGAATAGCACACAATGTATAAGAAAGGCTCTGCCCTTGCCCTTTTTTAAAATTCTAGACAAAGTTCCGAGTCATTCACCTCTTTCATCAATGTATAGATGATAATTTAGAAGCAACTATCAGTGTTTCTCTCTTCCCTACTCCCACTGTGCCCAACGCAACATATCAAGATTGATTCAAAACTCAATAGCTTAGACTAAAAATCAAATAACCTAAAAGCCTTTCAGATACTTCTGGATAAGGAGTGGATCGCATATTCTGAAGAGAGTGGGTTTGAAGGAGTGCCACACCTTGACAGTATTCAGTAAAGCAATGTCCTAGGATCTGAACAGCCATCACAAAAGTATTCGGCAACCGCAATATTGTGGAGGTCCTGCATTGCACTAATGTTAATAGCTCAGACCATGTTGCTTTAGGTGAGTTAGACAAAAGGAATGACTCCTTTACTCAAGAAATGCCATATAAAGATTCTAAAAGAAAAGGAAAAGTATGCACAGCCAGGAACAGCCCAAGTGGCTAGGATGTCCAAATTCCAATCAAAACCCAGAAATTCAACCTTAAACCAATAGAGGATACATCATGCTTACCACGTAGAAGAAAAACTCACAACAAACCCAAAGGATAAACAAACATGCGAAGCTGAATCTAGAATTTATTTACTGGTCAAATAAGAGCCAAATCGAGGAGAGAAACGAACCTTGAGACGAGATGTGAGGACACACACTTGTACCACTTGTTGGCGTTCGGGAACGAGCCTCCAGGCTTCTTGAGAACTACGGCGTACACCTTGATGTCGTCCTTCCTCCTTCATGAGATGATCTCTGCCATTGAAAACGATGTTGATAAACGACCCCAACAAGCAAGGGGGCCCAAGATACTGAATTGACCGATCAATCCCCCATGCGAAGAACTAAGAAAGAGAGAGAGAGATTGAAGCGTTACTCAGAGATGTAGGTCTTGTCGGAGAGGAACTTGTCGAGGGACTTGAGGCCCGACTCCGTGTGGAGATTCGTTGAGGAACACGTGGAAATTCGTTGAGAGCGAGTGAGCAACTAGGGTAAACATTAAAATTGTTAGTCGGTTTAGGTTTGAAAAAGAGACGATCTCTTTAGAAGAGGAGAATTGTGAGATGGACCATGTGAAGTGTGAAGTGTTAGATTAGTAAATTTAGAACGGATATTTGATTTTATTTTCAATTAAGTCTATAGATTATAATAATTTGATTAGTGATTGTAATGCTAAAGTAAATTTCTAATTTTAACGTTTCTTGTGATAAATTCTTTATAGACTAACACGAGACTAGGGTAAACATTAAAATTGTTAGGGCATCTTCTTCTTCTTTTTGGAACCTCAACCGAGCTTAGGAGTGAGGCAACTAGAAGTTCATTAATCTATGTTATGCATGCTGTGACTATCCGGTGAAGTGCTGGTAGATTTGAGAAAGCGATGGGACATTCCTAAATTGAAGCTACAAGTCATTGCATGGTTCCTAGAAAAAGGTGAACCAAAGTGTGAATATTTGCTTTGTACTGAGCTGTGGAAGGTCTCTATGAGAGTAAAAACCTATTGTGATTACCTTAGATGCTGTGGAAGAGTATTAAGTTGCTGTAAAAGAAATTGGTAGAGAAACCGGGAATTTAGCTAGAAACGAAGAAGACAGGTATAAGGTGTCTATTTTAGAGAAATATAGGTCTCTTGATTTATAATGATTTAAGGAAAAGAATAAGTTTATATGAGAATCAAATCAAGTTTGACATCTCTTTGAACCAATAAGCCGTACTGTAGAAGACATCATGGACTTTGATGATTTCACGAATTTTCTGTAATTTTATAGATAGAATTGGACTTCTAACCCTTAATGAAAGTTGTAGGGCACATCCTTAGGAATAACATATCAAAATTTGAGAATAAATGGACAAGGTTTGGTCAGTAAAACGATTTTCTCTGTAAATGTTAAATCTAGAAGCTATTACAGAATGTTAGTAAAGAATATATCAATTACTAATCTTGATATACAATGAATATGACTCAGTGTTCTTCATGAAACTTTTTCCTTTAGGTCTTGTTTATATCATATCAAAATTTCAGAATTTTCTGAGTTCATTTAGGGATTATTCCGAAATTGTTACTAAAACTGTGCATTGTGATGTTTGAGCTGTTTTATTCAGAATTTGCTCAATTTGTCCCAAAGGTGAATGCATCTTGAGTTGTTATTTGAGATAATGATATTGGCATTTAGCATATCATGTGACATCTTGTCATTGCATTGAAAAGTGTTTTTGGAAATTAAGATGTTAATTGTTACCGTTGGACCCTTGGGTTAACGATGCCTTGGGAGTTGGGATGCCCAGAGGTTCGAATGAGTCGATGCCCTTTAGATGCCTGGTTGTATTATGAATACATGCCCAGAGATTTTCCCTGGGAGCATTGGGATGCTCGGTTGTATGCTTGTCTGTACGTCAATTCGAAGGTTAGGGGTAACCATGTCTATGGTCCCCAGTGATTTCTCGTGATGCCAAGTGGGGTGTGAGATGCCCGGAGGCTTTCGCGATGCCATGTTGGGTGCGAAATCCCATAAGGACGCAAACATTGGTCCTTTGGGGGGATAAAACCTTTTGAATGTTAAAAATGATGGTTCTACTAAGAGTGCATGTGGTCTGGTTATGAGACTAAATTGTATGGCATGGAATGTAACGTGTCATAACAATTTGGCCTTATGATCGGGACCTGTGTGATTAGACATGATGCATCTTGTTTGTTGGAACTGCACTGGTCATTACACTAAAAGTTTTATGGTTCTGATGCATACTCATTCCTTGATGAACTGTCTTGTCTATCTTGCATAAAATTAGATCGTGATGGCTTGCATAGTATAGTTTAACGGATCTTTTGTTGCTGAGTGGTTGTACTCACCCCGTTGGGGGACTAACATTTCAGACTAGACAAGATACCTTTTCTGCCACCGCCACCAACAGAAGGATCAAGTGATTGAATATGACCATGAGGAGGAGGACAGCAGAGGAAGGAGCTTTTGGAGGCCGACACTAATCGATGGACTTTAAGTAAATGACTGTTGGAAAAGATGTTGGTCATCTTTTGAAATATAGCTGAGTATAGAAGACTACGACATTTTGGTGTACCGACGAATGATGTCCATCTGGTTTAAGTAACCTTTTACTATAAAAATGTTTAGTTGGTGGAATATAGGGAAGGGAGTTGGATATGTTGCCATAGCAAGGGCAAGGCCATGACCTCGGAAGTCCAAAAAAATAAAATAAAAAGGGATATCTAGGTAGAGGAAACAATGTGGTGACCCTAATGGATTGGGGGCCGTCGAGGGGTGCCACAGAACCGAACCCTCCGGTGCGGTTCTCCGGTTCCCGGTTCTACTCGGGAACCGCGCTCACCCCTACTCAAGGTGGCTAGGCAATGTTGAGGGGCAAGGCCAACCTCACCCAAATTTGGTGAGGTCAAGCCTCACCTACACAGTCGAACCGCCCTCAGAGGTGGAAGAAGAAGGGAGGAAAAAAGAGAAAAAAACTAAAACAAAAAAAAAGAAAAATCTTAGAAAATTATTTAAAAATTTCAAAAAAATTTCACGTCACAAAAATTTTTGAGAGTATTACCAAACTCTTTTATGTTCTTTTCTATTCCAAGAATATAATTTTTAAGGTTTTATCAAACGTGTTCTTCTACTAAAAAAATTCATTTAGGGAATAAAATTTTGGAAAAAACAAATTTTGAATATAAATTATTCTCGGAAATATTTTTTTAACAAGCGCACCCTAATTTTCATTTACTACAAAAATATTTTTTATTTTTAACTATACATAAGTTTGAAAAAGCATTGATTATAGTGAAAACTTATACAAGCGCAAGTAGTACAAAGTTATCATATTTATCATAATATTTGAGCATTCTCTTTAGAGCCATCTCTCGAGAGACACAATAGGAATAGCTCTAGGAAGATTTCTCCAGGGCAAGCTCCGTAAGTATTTGTAAATAATAAATCGTAGTAATCTCTATAATTGATGTACCACTTTTTGAGTGAAAAATCATATTTGTAAGTATGGCAAGAATACGTTCTGTCAACATGTGATTAGATCTTCATGATAATATAGTCACGGTCCAATATAATACTTGTAGTGGGGGCAAACTGGATAAAAAACAGAGGACGATAGCTTATTTGAGCTTCCTAGGAACTTTATGAGAGCATAGTTGAAGGGAGTCTTTGAAACTTACCAGCATATTGACGTAATTTTTTTTTTTCTAAAGAGTGCTTCTATGGCACTTTTTTTATCAACTAAATGAAAAATATTGTAATATTTAATGTATTAACTGTTCTCATGATATGCATAATCAATACTTTAGAAATTATTTACTATGCATGTTTAATAAATACAATATAAGCACCTTCTCAAAAAAACCCTTTACATGATATGAAAAGTCAATTGGGCAAGTTCTTCCACCAAACTTAACAAATACTTGTTTTGAGTACGAATGGGTGCATGTTAGGCACATGGGGAAGTGGTCATGTGCTTGAAAAGCCTCAAGCACCTGATTGCTGGAAAAAAATGCTTAATATCCTCAAGTCTAACATAATATAAAAGATGCCTTACAAACTCATTCATGAACATGTCACGGCCCAAAAGAAAGCCGATCCAAGAGGGTTCTAAGGGACGAGTGTGACACATCCGTGGATCAAGCGACCCTCGGCTTGTATGCTCGAGATCTAGGGTTTTTGCGAGTCTTCTAGAATACTCTTGGGGGCAGGCGATATGGTAATTATATTCATATGTAATAAATGCGAGTAGTTGGTAGTCGGGAAGATGTAATCTTCACTGTTAGACCAATGAGAGATCTACGGATACGGTTTGCCTTGTATTAGTATATATAGGGGTCTCCTCCTCCTCATTGTACTCATCTCATTCACAAGTAAATACAATCCATAGCTTCTCTCTCTACGATCCTTGTGAGTTGAGTGTGAGAAAGGCTAACTTAGGAGAAATTCCTAAGGCCACACAGGTAAGGGAACGCTAGATCGATCGGCTCGTGACAAGTGGTTTATGAGCAAGTTGTTCCAAGCACAATGGTTGATCCACGATTCGATGAGGCGCTCGCCATGGGTGGTGACTACGTTGATTATGGGAGGAACGCTGAGAAGGGCGTTGCCAAAGGAAAGAAGAACCGTGGTGGTTCAAGTTCAAGGGATCCAATGGGGGATCTTCCGCATCGCATGACGAAGGTAGAGTTGTTCGTCACCGATGTCCAAGGATCGATCGACGACCTGACCCAGACCGTGGATGGAGTAGATGCCGGAAGGGAAGAGCTCGTACTTGAGGTGCAAGAGCTCAAGACTAGCATGGGAGAACTCCGACATGAGTTGTTGGGGACCCTAAGGAAAGAACTCACACAACGGTATGAACCTCTGGAGGCCATGATGGCGGCCATGCGCGCGGAGATAGTGGAGCTCAGGGGTAAGCTCGCTGAATCGGAAGCTACACGTGTGAACGTGGTGATCACCGTGCAAGGTCCATGAGTGGACACACCCAAGCTGAAGGAATTCAAGGGCTCGCGGGTGGCCAAAGACGTGGATAATTTCCTATGGTACATGGAGCGGTACTTCCAAGCCATGGGGATCAACGACGACCAAACACGGGTAAACACTGCATCTATGTATTTGGCTGATAGTGCATTGTTGTGGTGGTGTCATCGTTCGGATGATAGGTGTGGGGATCCTATCACAACCTAAGGTAGATTCGTCGAGGAGTTCTAATGGAACTACTTTCCCGCATGGAGGAAGCTTGTGACGAACTGAAGTGTCTCTAGCAAAATGATGGTGTGTGCAACTACATCAAGTTGTTTTCAGAGTTGCTACTCCAAATCCCTTCGATGGATGAGAATGAAGCATTCCACTAGTTCATGAGTGATCTCAAGCCATGGACTAAATAGGAATTGAAACGTTTCAATGTGGGAGATCTCACAACGGCTATAACCGTAGCCGAATCGCTCGTGGAGTATAAGGCGCCTTCCACATCTCAATCGGACGCTCGTACGAGGGATAAAGCCACTGGTGGGGGAGATTGGGGGAGATACAACCGCCCGACCGGAGGTAGACCACCGGCTAACCCTCACAAGGCTTATGTGGAGTCGAGCGGAGAAGGACAAATGAAGGTACGCTAATACAAATGTTTCTTTTGTGATGGTTCACACATGGCGCGGGATTGCCCAAACAAGGCTAAGTTGGCTGCCCTTTGTAAAGAGGATGAGCCTAAGGAAGAATCACGGTTGGGTTTGCTGCGACTCCTTAGCACAATCAAGTCCAAGAAGGCGAAGGAGTCTAAAGGACTGATGTTTGCGGATTTAAGGATCGGAGAATCCACAATGAATGCGCTCGTGGACATGGGAGCATCCGATCTCTTCATATCGGAACAAGCTACGAAGAGATTTAACTTATGGTTTGAGAAGGGAGCTGGGTGGCTCAAGATGGTAAACTCCAAGGAGGTCCCTGCAATCGGTGTTGCGAGGGATGCTGAGCTACAACTCGGGCCATGGAAGAGCAAAGAAACTCTAGAGGTAATTCCCCTTGATGATTATGACTTTGTCATTGGGATAAAATTCCTAGATAAGATCCATACTGTTATATTGCCTTTCACCGAGTGTATATGCATGTTGGACAAGCATTGTCAATGCATGATCTTGATCCATCACGAATCGGATTGTGATCAAAAGATGATCTTGGCGATGCAACTTACTAAGGGAGCAAGGAAAGGTGAGGTGACCATCCTAGCTATCTTGAAGATTGAGGACGACAAGGGTGAAGGGAATAGAGTCTCGACGGAGGTAACCCAAGTCCTTGACTCGTTCAAGGATGTGATGCCCCCTGAGTTGCCAAAGAAGCTACCACCTCAAAGAGAGGTGGATCATCGGATCAAGCTTGTGCCTAACGCTTGACCGCTTGCCATGGCACCTTATCACATGGCACCCCATGAATTGGAAGAATTGAGGAAACAACTAAAGGAGCTGCTCAATGCGGGATATATTCGACCATCCAAGGCTTCGTTTGGTGCACCAATCCTATTTCAAAAGAAGCACGATGGGTCACTCCGAATGTGTATCGACTACTAGGTGTTGAACAAGCTAACTATGAAGAATAAGTACTCGATCCTGCTTATTGCGGACCTTTTTGATCAACTCGGTGGTGCTCAATGGTTCACCAAGTTGGATCTTCGTTCAAGTTACTACCAAGTTCGGATTGTTGAAGGGGATGAGCTAAAGACCGCATGTGTGATGTGGTATGGATCCTACGAGTTCTTTGTGATGCCGTTTGGCCTGACCAACGCTTTGGCTACATTTTGTACGCTCATGAGTAAGGTACTCCACCCTTTTCTAGATTGGTTTGTAGTGGTTTACTCAGATAACATTGTAGTGTGTAGTCGGACGCTCGAAGAGCAAGTCGAGCACTTAAGGCAGGTCTTCCAAGTCTTGTGTGAGAACGAGTTGTAAGTTAAGCATGAGAAGTGTGCATTTGCCCAAGAGGGAGTTCCGTTCTTAGGGCACATCGTTGGGGGTGGCGAGTATGGATGGATAAGGCAAAGATTCAATCAATTGTCGAATGTGAGCTGTCGACAAAGGTGATGGGGTTGAGGCATTCCTAGGCCTCACCAACTACTATTGGCGTTTCATCTGAAGTTACTCGAGCATCATTGTGCCACTCATGGACCTGCTGAAGAAGGAGAAGTCGTGGGAGTGGACGAATCGATGCCAAAGGTCATTTGATCGATTGAAGCGAGCAATGACCGAGGAGCTGGTGTTGGTGTTGCCCGATTACACCAAGCCCTATGAGGTAAAGATTGATGCATCGGATTTTACTATTGGTGGTATTCTTATGTAGGATGGCCATCCGGTGGTGTACGAGTCTCGTAAGTTGAACGATACCGAGCGTCGGTATACCGTTCAAGAGAAGGAGATGACCGTGGTGGTTCATTGTGTGACGTCCAGATTTTTGGGTTTTAATTTTTACTAGATAATATGGCCGTTTTTGTTCAGTTGAAGCCGAAGATTGTGAAATTGAGAAGCATGAGGGAATTCTTGGATGAGGAAAATAATCAATTTGATAAGTGAGACATCAATTGATTTTGCGAGAGTTAATTGAGAGAAGTTCAAAAAACGAAATTGGATGCAAAATGTCAGGATAGACCAAGTGCTTTAATTTGGATTTTCCTTGGTTATCTAGGCGCCAATTTAAAAGAATTTGGGATAAGAATTTCTTAATTGAGGAAATTCTTTTCTTTAAAAATTTCTTCCCAATTCTTTCCCTTTTTGGCCAAGCATCCAAGCACCTTTTTCTCTCCCCCCTTTTTCCTTTTCTTTCTTTCTTTCTCTCTCTCTCTCTCTTTCTCTCCTTTTCCCCATCGTGCGAAACACCCCCTCTCCACGCCAACTCTCTCTTTCTCTCTCTCCCTTTGACCATTCAACCTTATCTCTTCTCTCTCTTCTTGCCTCCTCCCCCACGTTACCTTCCTCTTCTCCTTCTTCGTTCTTCTTTTTGCGAACGGAACCAGGAGCAGAAGAAGAAGTCGCGCAAGAGCAGCTTGCCGCACGCCGCCGGGCCGCTGTCCGCACCACCCGCGCACGCCGCGCGCTCCGCCACCGCCCCTTCGCGTTTGCTGTCCCCACCGTGCGCCGTCCAGCTCCCAACTGCCTCTGTTCAGCTCCGTCTTGGCCAGCACCGGCCACGATCCGGTCACCTCCAGCCACCGTGGGCCACCGCTTGGCCTCGCCAAGGCACCACCCGCTCTCCCGACCTCTTGCCGCCCCCAACCCTCTCTCTTTCTTGCTGTTTTGCAGCCGAACCAGCAAACCCGCAAGTGGGTTTCTAGCCGGTTTGTGGGCCATTTTGGGCCGTTTCCGAGCCCCGAACCCGAGGCCCGCTTTAGGAAGAATTGTTCCTCGCGTCGCCGCCGTCGGATTGATCCGATTTGCGCGCGATTTGGTGAGTAATCTCACTAATCCTGGATTAGTTGGCTAATTATGCTTTAGGTTGGTTTAATTTTAATTAATTATGTTTAGGTTGTTAGATTAGAATTAATTAGCAATTATTAGTCAATTGTGATGCGATTTAGATAAATTGATTGTGCAATTAACAAGTAGACGTGGTCTACTATTTATTGGGAGTGTCTCGGGAAATTTTGGACCCCTAATTGAGCTTCAATTTGATGATTCGGGCCTAAGTGAGATTTTTGGCATTTAAATATTAATTTTCGGAATTAAATTAAATAATTATTTATTTTCCGAAAATTCAAGGGAGATGGTCTGGAATCGGAATATTATGCGGATGATTGTGGTGAAGTCTGTTTATTTAATTGGGCTTTATTTTAGGCTAAATTGAATTTTTAATATTAATTAATTTTCGAAATTAATTAATTAATTATTTATTTCCTGAAAATTCAACTGGGATGGTCCGTGACCGGAAAATTATGCTGATGACTGTGGTGAAGTCCGTTTATTTAATTGGACCTTATTTTGAGCTAAACATAATTTTTAATATTAAATAATTAATTTTCGAAATTAATTAATTATTTATTTATTTTTAAAAAATTAAGTTTGAGATGGCCGATGATCGAAATCTCGTGCTGATTGTCGTGGCGCAGTCCGTTTATTTATTTGAGCTTTGAATTGTGCCAAATTGATTTAATTGTGGATATTTAGGATATGTTCCTAAATTGATTATTTGGGTAAATTGAGTACGAATTAAGGTTGTGGATAATTACTTTAGAAACAGGATGAATCATCATGAAAGGCACGTGGCTCGGTGAATAGTACATCATCTCGGAGAATGCATGTGGCTCGGTGATTTGGTATATCGCTTTGGAGAATGCACGGGGCTTGATGATTAGATATGTCACATCGGAGAATGCACATGGCTCGGTGACGAAGTATGTCACCTTGGAGAATGCATGTGGCTCGGTGATTGGTTTTATCAATTAGGATTGAATAGCAATTTATTATCAGCTTTGGGTGAGCATATGGTATACTATATCGGCCTTCGGGCGATATGTCAGCTTTGGTTGAGCAGTATACCGGTATACTATATCGACCTACGGGCGATATGTCAACTTTGGATGAGCAGTATACCTTATTATCAGCTTTGGGCAAGCAATATATTAGCAGCTTTGGGTGAGCATATGGTATACTATATCGGCCTTCGGGCGATATGTCAGCTTTGGGTGAGCAGTATACCTTATTATCAGCTTTGTGTGAGCTATGTGTCGCGACCAATTTTTCGAGTGTGAATCACCTAGGATTTTGGCTAATGGATTGTTAAGCCTAGACTTAACTCGAGTTCTCCCAAAGCCCATACCAATTCGCGACTTAGGTTTGAATTGTTAACATGCAATTGAATTTTAACTAGGAGTCGCCACTAATCTATTTTTGGTGGGTCGATTAGAAACCCTAGTAAAGTAACGAGAGATTTACTTTACTCCTACGAACCAGAGACTAAGGGTACGGGGACTTGGTTACGTTAGATTTCTCTAACGCCCTTTTGGTACCTTTCTTTTTATTTTTGAAATATGTTTGGCAAGCAATTTGGATTGATTTTAAATCTATTTCTTTAACATGTGAGATGTTCATGCAGGTGCGCAAACCACCAATTTAACACCCAATAAAGCAATTAAATGATGCAGAACTTACCTCAAAGCAACGAAAGCATCTGCATTGTTAAATTAAAATCCACATCAACAACCCTAGATATGGTTTCTAATTAACAATCAATTTCTTTCTTTTTGTTTTCACTTGTTAAACGAGACTATAATCCATATGCAATGCAATGCTTTTAATCTAATATGAAATGATATGGCATGGCAACATGTCCTAAACATATGAATAAAATTTTTATGATCTCTTAATGAACATGCAATTGTTAAATATGCAATTTAAATTAACCAAAATGACTTAATTCTAATGACGTGAAATGCAATGTAATGACGTACAAAATTATTTCAACTAAAATGACATGCAACATATAATTTAATATGCAAACTATATGTCACGCAACATTCATTAAATGACCTAATCTAATGACGGACGATTTCTAATTAGAAATGAACCTAACAATAATCACTAAAATGACATGCATTTCATGTACCTAAATCTATATGACATGCAAATGACATTTTTTATTTTAAAAGTGCAATCTATCCTAAAAATTGCAACTAATTTATCCTAAGACAAATTTTATGAAATTTGAAATGATCTAGCTAGATTAAAATTCTATCTAATTTAAACTAGGGATTAAGTCATATTAAATCCTAATTTAAACTAAGACATTATCTAAATCTAAAATGCAATTTATCTAAAGAAGATGATCTAAATTTAAAATGAAACGTGCAATTCTAATCTAATATGCACAATGATCTTTTTTTGTGTTTTTCTTTAAGAAATTCGAAATTAAAACTTCACATAATTGAACATGCAATTCAAATAAAAAATAACAACCTAAATGATTGCACTTTCTTTTTTTCGATTTTTTATTTAAAAATTCGAAATAAGATTGCGATTTTAAACCTAAGACTAGGAATATTCTAAAGCAAATCTATTCCTAACTCAAGTATTTTTGGATTTTTCTTTTACGAAAATAAGATTGACTCAACTAACTTGATGATGGCAAATCAAACAAGATAAGATTGATATCCAAAAATTAATGAACCATATCTCGCGCATGAGATCGGGTTGGCCAATTTTAAATTAAATCACGAATCGAATCTTGGGCTTGAGATTGGATTGTCGATTTTTATAAGGGATTGCGAGTCGGATTTCGGGCGCAAAAATCAGACTGTCAATCCCTACTCTCAGAGGCAGTCTCATGTTAGAATCTCAACCATTCATTCAGGAATAATCCTACTAAAATAAAGTAAATAAAAAGAAAAACTACCTAATTGATTTTCCTTTTTTTTCTTTTTTTCTTTTCCCGCGTGTAACCGTGGGTCTCCAAGAGCAATTGTCATCGGTCCGGCAGGGGTAGCTTTGGCGAAGGGAAGGCACAATTGGTCACGGGTCAAGCGGCACAGGGCGAAGCAAACAGGGCTTGGGCACTGGCGAGAGGGGCGTTGTGGCTTCGGAGCAAAGGCGGCGCAGGGTAGAGGCGTGCGATGCAGGGGGCGTCACGGGAGCTGCAGCAACGGTCGTCAGAGGGAAAGCTCGGAGCCGACGCGGTGCAGGCGGTGCGAGCGCGGCGGGGGTTCAGCGGCTTCGTGGCTCCTGGCCAGACCAGTGACGAGAGCTCGCGGGCGAGGGAGACGGCGCAGGCTTCGACTGCTAGTGGCTCGAGCAGCAACGAGCGAGTAGGAGGAAGCGTCGGCGAGACGCGGCGTCTGGAACAGCAATCGGGCCAGCTCGCAGATCTGGGAATCTAGGCAGAGTCGGGCCGTTGTGGGTCGGTGCGGTGGTGGTGGTCCAGAGGGCAGTGGGCGTGGGCGTCGTGTGGCAAGGTGCGGTGGTGTCCGGCAAGGCGGTGACCGATTGGGTTGCTGGCGGAGCGGCGGTGGACGTGGGAGTCTTCGCAGATGGGAGTTGCAGAGGGGCATTAGGGCGGTGCACGAAGAAGGAGAAGAATACCCCTTTTTTTCTTTTCCCTATTTGTCTTTTCTCTTTCTTCCTCTCTCTCACGTCGCTTTCACTCTCTTTTTCGTGTCCTTTCTGCATAAGCTTTTTTTTGCTTTCTTTTGACCTCTCAAAGATCCGACGAATGGCCCTCTCTCTCCCTTTCTTTTTCTGAATTTTTTTCAAAAGAAGTCCCTAAAGCACGTACACTCTTTTCCCCTTATGTGGATTTTGACTTCTTTTTTTTTTTTCCCAAAGGAAAAGAGCCCCCTTAAACCTCTCGCATGCACGGCCTTTTATAGGGAAAGGAATTGGATTTTCAAATCCTTCCTCGAATCAACCTTCGCAAATCTTTTTCACAAAATTCATCCCATATTGATAAGGATTCGATATCAAGATGAAATTTTTTCTAAATCCAAATCTTTTAAAGACAAATCGCAATATTTTTTTACCCACCTGCCTTATCCAAAAAAGATTCATATCTCGGAAAAATTTTAAGATATTATATTCCCACGAGATAATTTTTAATTATTAAACAAACGCGGGCTTCAGCCAACTTGCTCACTTCATGGGCCTGATCCATCTACTTCGAACTCATCCGCCACTAGTCCAATAAAATGCAAAAAATGCAAATAACAAAATAAATGCAATCTAAATCTATATGCTATGCAATTAATAAAATTAACCCATAATTTCCTATGGAATAAATAAATAAACTAAATTGTCAAAATTTAGGTGTCAGCACTATGCTATCTATTTATCAGCTTTGGGTGAGCAGTTCTGATTTAATAGGACTTCATAGATAGTATTGAATGTGCCGACCGAGCATGGGTCGTGATGACATGTAATCGACTAGGTCGATTGATCATTGTTTTGATTTGACGTCGTGAATTGATTGACTGATTGGAAATGACTATGAGTGGTCTTGTTGGCATTTAATCGACTAGGTCGATTTGATCGATACTTCGATCAGTGATATGATTGCTTGGGTGCCTATTATGAATTGTATTGACTTGCAGGTGGGATATGAGGCCAAGGTACGTCTTTTGCCCCATGCGTGTATAGGCAGCCTATAATATAATAGTTTACTAATTGGGCTTAGTGGGGTAGAACTCATTTGAGACGTAGTCTCATCCCGGGCTTGGGGAAAAACATTTCGGGACCCCGATGAGGAGCCGAGGAGGAGTCTAAGAAGGAGAACTCGGAGGTGAAACTTAAAGAGAAGGATTTTTGGAAAAGAAGATAATCCTGAGAGGGGCCTTGAGTATGGCCTGGATGGGCTGAGAGTCTATCTTCTTTTGATAATTTCTTTTGAAGTGAATAGTTATAAATTGGTTTGTGTTTTGTATAAAAGTTTGGTTATAAATTTCAATATGAAAAATATGGCCCTGCTTTTTTATCCCATCGTTTTATTATTTGGGGATTTTAACTACTTCCGTATGTGCTTAATAAACGAAAGGGTCGGCGATACTTTGTCCTGGGATACCGCATTATAAAATCGACCAAGTGAGAAGGATGTGTGCGTGCCCGAGGATCGGGGCATGACATCCAGTTTAAGTGGTATCAGAGCGAAGTTGAAGATTGGAGTGATAAGGAGTGTTGACCATGGGATAGTTAGTAGGAAAGGCCTTTAAATTCATGCTGGTGCATGTCTGTGTTAGCTGGATGCTAGAATTGATTGTCGTGTTGGGATCGCTCATCTTCTAATCTAGTGTGGAAGTGGAAAGTGAGTTTAAGTGTAAAGACTGAATTATGAGCGAGTAGGAGCTGAGAACTCCTAGTAAGAGGACAATGTCCTATGTGACTCGGGATAATGCACTGATAAAGGTCGGTACCCGAGGTCGTTGTGGCAGAGTGTCGGCTCTGGCCAGCTCGAGTGTAAGAGTACCACTGCAGGTTGGTACTAGTGTAGCAGCGTCGAATGATCCTAAGTTCGATAGGATCGTTTTGATGCTAGTGTTCCTTGGGAATTGGATGAGCCAGGAGGCTCAGGATCGAGCTAGGAGGCTCAGGATCGAGCCGCCATCAGTGTTGCAACCGTCGTTGTCACTTCACCTGCTGAGATCCAGAGTGGAGATGTGATCCGAGAGCAAGTCTTTGCATTCGAGCCGAGGTACAGATCCGGTTCAGGCAGAAATAGAAATTGGTCAGAGAAAAGATCGAGGTCGAGAGTGGTCTTAGCAGACTGATGGGGCAACCAGAAAGAGTGTGTGCTGTCACTTGGTAGGAGATAGAAGACTCACCTGATAAGTGTCAGAATTGTAGAAAGAAGCATGGATGAATCCGATGCCCGAATATGACTAGAACATGTTGTGATGATGACCAGCGTGGCCATCAGGTGAAGGATTGTCAGTGGAAGTCTAAGGTGACATAAACATCATTACTGCGACCAAGAAGGAATGGGAGTAGAATGGACCTTGCATCGATTAGAGAAAGAATGTGTTGGAAGTGATTTTATCAGAGCAGCACAGTAAAGCTTTGTGCTGAGTTGGTAGAACTTAAATTGTTGAAGTAAAAGGGAAAAAAAGGAAAATCACTAGCAATAGTTGTGCTTGACTAGTTGCTGAGGTGTGAATTTGATGCCACATGAACAGTGTAGGCTTATGGAGCATCTTGTGATAATGAATCATGGTCATTGAGTAATCCAATTTAGTCAATTAACAGGTTAAAGTGTCGAGGTTATTGGGAGTCGAAAAGAATCTTCGATTTCATTAATCTCATTGACTTGAGGCAACTTGTTTGTTAGACGGAGGTTGCCAAGGTTGCTTGGTGATTGTCTTAGGTAGGACAAATTGAAGAACTAGAGATGGAGGACATCTTAGTGGTCTAAGAATTTCTAGATGTGTTGTTGCAAGAACTGTCAAATTGTCGTCAGAAAAAGAAATAGAAAGTGCAATCGAGCTAGCACTAGGATAGAGCTACTCTCGAAGGCTTATTACTAGCTGTTGTTGTTTGAATTGATATAACCGAAGGTACGGATGTGAAGATTGATGAATGAGGAATTCATACATATTAGTGCATCGTTTTAAGGAATCTCAGTTTTGTGGAAAGAGAAATGAAGATGGTTCATTGCAATCATGCATCAACCATTGTCAACTTAATTGGGTGACTTGTTATAAAGAGTGTTGATGTCTTCAAGGATTGACTTGAGGACAGATTATTGTCAGTTAAGAACCAGGAATGAGGTTATATCCAAGACAGCATTTTGCACTTGATTTAACCCTTGTGAGAATATTGTAAAGCCATTTGATATAACGAACGTTCTAGCCGTTGTCATAAATTTGACAAACTGAGTGTTCAAAGAATATCTAGATCAATGGTGAGCGTGTGGTGCAGTGACATTCTAGGGTATTTATTAAGTGATGAGGATCACGAGAGCCCTTAAGAATGGTCATGTGATTACAAGTTAAGGAATCTTCATGGACCCAGCCAAGATTGAATAAGTTGTTTATGGACCGAGACCGACATCAATGTCAGAGATTGGAAGCTAGGGGGGATTGGGCAGGTTATTACAGACGGTTCGTGAAAGAACTTTCAGCATCGGTATCATCGCGGGTTTGATCACTTAAGAAAGAAGAGAAATTCATCAGCATAGACAAGTACAGGGATAGTTTCCAGAGCTCAAGTAAGAATTCACTATCGTACTTGTGCTAAACTTTTCATTTGGCTCTGGAAAGCACGAAATCTTTAGTGATGTGTCTTGCAGAGGACGAGGTATGCATTGATACAACATGAGAAGATCGTTGCATCACCATTCCGCCATTTGAGACCCAATAAGTGGAATATGAAGCGGTGTCGTGAACCAGAATTTTGGCAAAACTATAATAGTGATATCGGATATCACCCTGGAGGAACAATGAGTCATTAATGTGTTGAGCCGAGAGTCTTCAATTATGCATAGATTGGCTAAAGTGTAGACTTTACTTGAAAATATGTCGAAGCTTGGTTTTCAAATTTGAGGTAGGTTACCTTTTGAATTTTATAGCCGCCCTCAAAATTGAACCAAATGTTCAAGTTAGAATCAGCGCCTAGTTGACAAGCAGAGATGTGCAGAAAATCTTATAAGAGAATACTAGTAAGAAATATATTGACTTTAAGATTTCTGAGGATGGAAAGTTCGGCTTCCATGAGTGATTGAGTGCACTTGACAGTGTAACACTTAGGGAAAACATATTGTCAGAAGTTCACTATAGTATCACAGTTTTGACTAGATGGGGCAAGTAATCAAAATCAACGTTAGCTAAATTGGTAGATCGATATGAAGATAGATACCGCCAAGCAGGTTGCAAGTGTCAAATGTGTCAGTAAGTGGAAGTTCAGTAATGCAAATTCGGAAGATTTTAGCATCACTCGAGAGTCCCAAGTGGAAATGGAAATATATGGCTTACTAAGGATTCAGGGGATTACTGATACCATTTGAGAATAGTGGTTGATCAATAGATGGAGTTGGTCCACTTTGGTACAGTATGAATATATCTTGTTTTGAGCGTGTGATCCTGATTTTCAGACTCTGATTTCGATTGGTTAAATTGGGCATTTCATCGACGCGACTATATTGTTTTTCTCTGAGTTGGCCACTCATGAGATAACTAGACTAGCTGGGTGAGTTATTAAGGACCTTAAGGCAAATAGACCTGAGAATTTGACCAGGGATTGACTTCTCGACCGTGCTCATCTTTAGAGATCATTGCGGCACAGTATAAAATCGATTTGAAATCAGAGATAGATCGGTTCGACTGAGATGAATGACCGATCGTGGGTGACTCCACTAAATTGGAAAAAAAATTCTCATCAACCGATACTAATTTGATGTTTCTATCGTTTTGGTACCCTATGTCCGTATTTGAATCCTTGAAATTTTCACGACAATCGAGAGTCACCAATGGGTCGAGTGGGTTCATTGTGGCTCAAAGAAAATCGACCATGGGACATTTGTCCTAAAAAGCTTTGAATACTATCCAGTAGCCTAGGTCACACTAAAAGCGTGTCGGAGTGAAATTAATCGCCAATCTAAGTTCGATTTCAGAAATTGAAGATCCTATCTTGCCACAAAGTGGGTATACCGAAGTGTGTGTGTCTCAGATAGTTCACTGACATGGAGTGTTGAGGATGAATTATATCTCGAATTTAGATCAGAGATTATAAGTTGGCAGAGTTTTCAGAGGGTTCTTTATTAAGCAGTGTGTAGCAGAGGGTACATAATTTCAGTGGTGAAAAGAAAGTGAATAATGATGTCAGCTCAGTAATCAGTGTTTGCAGTTGTCAAATCAGTGTTAGAGTAAAGATTGCTCATAATTGTTAGAAATTTTGAATCGTTGAGGTTCGAAGGTTTACTAGAGAGTCGAGAAAAAGTGATCAGATGTGGATGACAGCGTGTCTTATGTGAGTAGCTCAGTTCAGTTGTTGGTACAGAAAGAGCAAAGTTTGTGTACCAAGATGATCTCCTTGGTCAAAGTGGTCAGACAACGCTGCGAGACCGAATGATCAGCGTGGGAAAAAGTGAGACTCGATGAGACGACAATACCCTCACCTTTCGTTTAATGACTAATAAAGGTTTAAATTTCGAGGACGAAATTTTTATAAGAGGGGAAGAGTTGTAACATCCGGATTTTCGGGTTTTAATTTTTACTGGATAATATGGCCATTTTCGTTCAGTTGAAGCTGAAGATTGTGAAATTGAGAAGCATGAGGAATTCTTGGATGAGGAAAATAATCAATTTGATAAGTGAGACATCAATTGATTTTGCGAGAGTTAATTGAGAGAAGTTCAAAAGGGAAATTGGATGCAAAATGTCGGGATAGACCAAGTGCTTTAATTTGGATTTTCCTTGGTTATCTAGGCGCCAATTTAAAAGAATTTGGGATAAGAATTTCTTAATTGAGGAAATTCTTTTCTTTAAAAATTTCTTCCCAATTCTTTCTCTTTTTGGCCAAGCATCCAAGCACCTTTTTCTCTGCCCCCTTTTTCCTTTTCTTTCTTTCTTTTTCTCTCTCTCTCTCTCTCTCTCTCTCTCTCCTTGTCTCCTTTTCCCCATCGTGCAAAACACCCCCTCCCCACGCCAACTCTCTCTTTCTCTCTCTCCCTTTGACCATTCAACCTTATCTCTTCTCTCTCTTCTTGCCTCCTCCCCCACGTTACCTTCCTCTTCTCCTTTTCGTTCTTCTTTTTGCGAACGGAACCAGGAGCAGAAGAAGAAGTCGCGCAAGAGCAGCTCGCCGCACGCCGCCGGGCTGCCGTCCGCACCACCCGCGCACGCCGCGCGCTCCGCCACCGTCCCTTCGCGTTTGCCGTCCCCGCCGTGCGCCGTCCAGCTCCTAACCGCCTCTGTTCAGCTTCGTCTTGGCTAGCACCGGCCACGATCCGGCCACCTCCGGCCACCGTGGGCCACCGCTCGGCCTCGCCAAGCCACCACCCGCTCTCCCGACCTCTTGCCGCCCCCAACCCTCTCTCTTTCTTGCTGTTTTGCGGCCGAACCAGCAAACCCGCGAGTGGGTTTCTAGCCAGTTCGTGGACCGTTTTGGGCCGTTTCCGGGCCCCAAACCCGAGGCCCGCTTTGGGAAGAATTGTTCCTCGCATCGCCGCCGTCGGATTGAACCGATTTGCGCGCGATTTGGTGAGTAATCTCACTAATCCCGGATTAGTTGGATTTAGGTTGGTTTAGTTTTAATTAATTGTGTTTAGGTTGTTAGATTAGAATTAATTAGCAATTATTAGTCAATTGTGATGCGATTTAGATAAATTGATTGTGCAATTAACAAGTAGACGTGGTCTACTATTTATTGGGAGTGTCTTGGGAATTTTTGAACCCCTAATTGAGCTTCAATTTGATGATTCGGGCCTAAGTGAGATTTTTGGCATTTAAATATTAATTTTTGGAATTAAATTAAATAATTATTTATTTTTCGAAAATTCAAGGGAGATGGTCTGGAACCGGAATATTATGCGGATGACTGTGGTGAAGTCCGTTTATTTAATCGGGCTTTATTTTAGGCTAAATTGAATTTTTAATATTAATTAATTTTCGAAATTAATTAATTAATTATTTATTTCCTGAAATTTCAACTGGGATGGCCCGTGACCGGAAAATTATGCTGATGACCGTGGTGAAGTCTGTTTATTTAATTGGACCTTATTTTGAAAATGTCAAATGAAAATTTCTTCACATTAAAATGTTGCTTTGACAATGAAGAATTATGCTGCGCTTTCGGTCTAAAGGTGCTAGGACTACATAACACTAAGCCCTCTCAATGATCCAAAATTTACTCTATATTAAGTAGTGTTGAAGCTTGGGATTTAGACATGAGGTTAATACTTTTGTCGACCTTTAAGCTTTGCATCAGTTGTGATTTTAGTGTGCGCATGACAACCATTTTGTTCTAGAAATATTTTCTGGAATATAAATAGATTTTTCTATTTCTATTTCTAGAAGAGTTTCTAAGCAAAAATAACCGTTTGATAATGACACAAAGTTTCTATTTCTAGAAATAGTTTATGGAATAGAAATAGATTTTTTCCTTTCGGACGATGGCGGATAGCGGGGACAAATGGTGGTGGCTGCGGCAGTGGCAGTGGCAGTGGTGGCGGTGATCGGCAGCTGTAGGCGATCGACAGTGGTGGCGACAGGCGATGGTCAGCGATCGGTGGTGGCAGCAGGTGACCGGCGGTGGCCGGCAATCGGGGGCGGTGGCGGCCGGTGACCAGCGGTGGCAGCGAGCGGGCGAGCGGCCGACGAGCGAGCAGCTGGCGATCGAAGAATGGTGGTCGGCGGCAACAGATGAAGGACTGGTTGATGAATGATGAGAAAATTTTTATTTCTCATTTTTTTCCGGAAATAGAGAAGTAGAAAATTTCTACTTCTAATTTTTATTCCAAACCTATTTCTGGAATAGAAATCTATTCCAGAAATTAAAAAAAAAAACGGAATAAATTTATCAAACGGATTTCTATTCCAGAAACAAGTTTGGAATAGAAAAATTGTTTTTGGAACAGAAATAGGCCCCTTTAGTTACCCAAATGTAGGTGTTGTCTCTCTACAAAATACCCCGGGTATTTTTACCACCCACCTGGGTGGCGTTGCTGGCTGCGAGCTTCTCCCCCTAATGCAAGGGGAGGAGTTTGATTCGGCGTCGCGCAGGTGACTTACCCGGTGGCACGTGTGTGGTGGCTAGCACGTGTTGCCTCTAGGGTTTACCCCTCGTTTCCTCGGGTCTTTCGGGCTATCCGTGTTGGTACAGTGTGCAGGTTCCCTGGGTCACAAAAAAAAAAAAAATGCCCTGGCTATTTTTACCATGTTGACACTTCCATGACTTGTCCTAGTGGTTTGGACTTTGGAATAACTACTTCTTGCTTGTTGCTTTATAAATATATTTCAAACTATCTGAAGCCCAAAAGTTCGTAGTCCCTAAGAATTGTTCAAATATGTTCTTTGAGCCCTTTGTGCTTTAAGTGGGAACAGAAATGATGTCAATGAAAGTTGGTGCAGAGTATGTTGGTCAAAGGTTGTTTGCCTTCTTTAGACAAGAAGTCCTCTCACTGACTTGCGATGTAGGATTCGTAACAAATCTCCAACCACTTTGCCTCGAAAGATTAGCCTCCAAATGTAGTCTTAATTGCTTCAAATGGAACGTCTTCTTAGGCTAAGATGACGAGCTTATTCTAAATGACCATTTTGGTGGCTACTGGCTAGCCATATTTTAAGATGATCTTAATCAAGTTCCTCTGTTTTGCATTTTATGTTTGTTCATTCATGAATCGACTAATTTTAGTCTTTTCACGAGGAGGCCGCATGAAACAAAGGGACTCGATGTTAAGTTCTTTATTTTGCATTTGTCTGCGCTGATTTCTATAAGCTGCCATGACCTATGGTAGTTGCTTTTGGTCGTCATGTGGGCAAGGATATTAAGTTGCATACTGGGTTAAATTCCAAAACATTTAGTTGCACCGTGATCTGGTTAAGTTCCAACTGTAGTAATACTCTCCTTCCGTGTCATTTACCCATCCGTCTTCTCTTTTATATTGATCGTTACTGATCTAGGTCAAGTGAACGATTCTTCTCTCTTTTCTGTTGCTTTCACTAATGAAATTGCATTTTTCTTTTCAGCTTGGACGCGGTCATGGACTTTCGGCAATCTTGGCATGCCTTGAGATGAAGTATCCATCTTATATTTCACTTGGGCGTGGCCAAGATGATACTTGTCATTGATTAGCTGAATTTCGTACAATGACTTCAATTCGCTGGAGCAGCGCGCTCCCACCATTCACCCGCAGGACTTAATGCAGAGCTACTGCGATCTAACCATTCCAAATGTGAATGCAAATTTGAAGAAACCCCAAGCCCCGGATCGTAGTCTAGCAGATAGAGATATTCGTTTCTGAAGAAACCCCAAGCCCCGGATCGTAGTCTGGCAGATAGAGATATTCGTTTCTTAGGTGTTGACTGGAGCAACGTCCATCAAATACTTTCATACGGAAAAGATAATGAACAGGACACAAATGGAGTGCATGAGTCGTCCTGATGGAGTTACTTACATAGCTGGTGAGAAGCATTACTTTGGAGTTGGAGGGGGAACACGGAGATTTCTGTCTCCGGTGGAGAAAGATGGCTAGTCTTGGAGAACTGAACACATTGCTAAAGCTGCCTTATGGACTGATTATTTATTTATCTATTTATTATATTTCTTTATATTTTGTATATGGAATCGCGTGATTGCTATGATTATAAAAGCAATCTTTGTTGCCTCGAATATGGTGTGCAACAATAATTAGTGCTGTCTCATTTTTTTTTTTTAATCTAAGTGATCATATTATCCTCACCTGGAAATACTTATTTTCTGTCGAGATCTTCTTGATGGTGAATCACCCAAAAGAAAGCTAATGGATTACTAAGTCTGAAGACTTAGCACAAATCCTCCCAAGTCCTACAAATCACAACTTGACACTTATAAATTAATCCATATAAACATGCAATTTTACTTAATTTGGAGCTGCCGCTAATGAATTAGGGTTGATTAGAAACCCACAGAAAGTATGGGAAAGTATCTGACTTTTGCAAACCAAAGATTTAATAAGTTTGGAAACATGGTTACTCTAAATTAATTTAACTCCCTTTCGGTACATTTTCATTTTAATTTCAAAAATATTTTGCAAATAGTCTTGACTAATTTTAATTTAAGCCATTAACATGAGATGGTGGTCATGGGTGCACAATCAATGAAATAACATTCAATAAACCCAAGTGATGAATTGTAAAAAATAATAGCTAATCTTAAGCAGAACAAACTACAACTCTATTAAGGTTTATTCTCTAAAAAAAAAAATACAATAAGTTAATTAAAAATGCGTGCCTAGACATGATTTTTAAATGATATGACACTTAATTTTTTAATATGTTTTTTTAATGTTAATTATGTGCAGTTTGAATCTAAATTTAATATGCATGATTTTTACTCTAATGACATGTGAGATGTAATTCATATGACATAATTTGAAACATCAGAATATATGCGTAATCTGATTTATGTGATCTTAAATATGCATGTGCTACATAATGAACGACGTGGTAATTCTATGTGCATGCATGTTCTTTTATACTTTTTCTTTTTACAAATAATGCAACTCCGATAAATTCTCTTATATATATATATGCAACCTACATGAAATAATAATAACATGAAATGGGATTAACTATAAATAAACCCTATTAACTAACCAAGCGAATGACCTGTGTTTTCCTTTTAAATAAAATAAAAAAACTAACACGACTTAGTAATTTTTATTGAAAAGAAAGTGACCTAATGATGCAATGCTAATCTTTTGGCATTTTTTCTTCTTTTTTTGAGAAAAAGAATAAACTACATACATCATTAATAATGCATGAAACACAGTAATTAATTATGGCTCGATTGCATTACTAGAGTATTAAGACAATGAACATGTGACTAATTGACTAACGTGCAACATACCAAATGCATACTATGAAATCTATGACTTAAATAACATTTTTATTTGGTTTTTGTTTTATTAAAGAAAACTCTATACTATCCTAACTCCATAAGAATTTTAAAGATCAACATGCATTGCTTTAAACATGAATTATGAATGCACTTAAGTTCTAGATATGAAATATGATGTATGATATGTGATATGTACGTGATGATTAAATATCAAATGACACAGTGAAATATATGTCCCATTGACAATTCACAGTACAATTCAATGACATTATTTTAACGCGGATAATTATGCAAAGCAATCCATAAATTTACCATGAAAAGTTGAAATAATCAAAAATTTAACTTGACATCTCGCGGCTCAATATTCTTGATTATTATGACTTAATACAACAAATTTCCTAATCAAATAATGATTAAATATATCAAAACAAATCAAGTCAGAATCACAAACTAGGAAACCGGATATTTGAACCAAATTCAGTCTAAAGAGATTAGCTAGTCCACGACACAACTTCTCGAGGGGGCGGTGGCAAGGTTTGTGGACCGACAAGTGAGGTATGACCGAGAATTCACCAGTGCTTGGTGAGTAACCAGTGATTAAGAGTTGGTGGTGTAACGACGATTCCACCACCGTGAGGTCTGGCCAATGAATCAAAAACCTGCACAGAAAAAATCAACCTCCGCGCTAATGGACTGATTCGGATGAAGGATGGCGATGCTTGATTGGGAGTGAGCTATGGTTGAACAACGCCAGCAAAGCTATATGGCATCGGTTGGCAAGACTGGGCTGCCAACGTGAGCGTAGAAAGGCCAGAAAAGGACCACCCGGTGACAACAACTTTGCAAGAAGCGTCGGAAAAAGGATCGCCAGTCATCTGTGACATCAGCGATGCTGTCATAATCATTGGAGATCGTGGCAGAGTAGGAACACCGGGGCTGATGACAAGCTCGTCTGGCGAGGCGAAGGTCCATGATTGGCTGGTGTTGCTGATGTGGTAGTCAGTATTAAGAATGTGAGATGTGAAAAGAGGAACCCAAAGGATGACACTATGTTGTTCACTCCTTTGACCCACGCACTATCACTCTCCCTCTCTCTTTTTGCTTGGGAAAATCTTCTTCTCTCACTCTTTATTCTCTATAAGTGGCGGCAAAATTTTTCTTTTTCAAGGAATTGACTCCACTGAGTTTAATCCCATTTTCAAATGTGAGGTCATGCAATGAAGAATACAATGTAAATTCAATGGTTTGGTCAGGAACATAGATCTCAATGTGTCTATGCCCATTTTAGACTGTAATGAAATGCCAATGCAAAGAAGAATACGTACTTGTTATACTTATTTGGAGACTCAAAAAGCATAATTGGGTACAAAATGATTCCTATGAGACCTAACAAATATCTGGAACTCTCTTCAAAAAATTAAAAGGGTCAAAAAAATTTTGAAAAAAATTCTTCAATGATATGGAATTCTCATCAAATTCTAACATAGACCAAACACCCAGAAGTTACATCAGGTATTTGAAGTTTAAAAAATCCGATGTCGATGTCAGACATTTGAAAACATTTACTAAACACCTAGAAATCAATTGAAAAGATAAACACCTAGAAGTCACATCTAGTGTTTAAAGTTTCAAATATCTGGAATTCACATTGGACATTTGAAAACATTTTATAAATGGGTACCTAGAATTCTCATCAAGTATTCCAAAGATTCAAAAGTAATTAGACAAACTCAAGGCTTCAAAGATGAATCCTTTGGTCCTTGAGGAAAAATCCATTCTTTAAAACTCAATGAAGGTCCATGCATAATAGTTTTATCACATTTCCATTGGGAAAAGTTATCATTAAGACAATTTCCATTTATAGCGTGGACTTCTTGAAATGCTAAATGAGACACTTTCAGTCTAAAAAGGCTTTTTACTTGCTCTCATTTAGGAGGGGTTATTTGTCCCAACCATTGATGCAAGAATATATAAATCACTCAATCTTATCCTCATCCTATCGACAAGAGTTCGAGTTTTCTCACAAGCGTTATGATTTACCAATATGAGGGGTCTTTGCCAGGATCATAATGTGAACTTGGTCAACAGCTTAGCAAATGAAAATTTGATGGCTCAGAAGGGAATATTTTACGATTATTAAGTGCCTTGATATGAAGAGACTTTACAAAGGACTAAACGTAGGCTAGGTTCATGGGTTCAGAAACAAAAGGATTCGTCAAGCTCAAAGATGTGTATAGATAGCGTTACAGATGGTGATCATTCAGGCCTTGTCACTGGTCTTTTTCTTCACCAGCGATTATCTTCCTAACAGATGCCCTTATTTGCTTCAAGAGTTCACAACTTGACTCCTTGTAGTACAAAAATAACTCTACTGGGGATCTTTTTTCAACATTTTTTTTTCAAGTTCTTTTCTTTGATGATGGGCATCGACCTTACTTTTACAAGACACGTTGTTTTCTCATGCCCCTCAATTCATCAGTCATTTTTCTCTTTTTAATTCTTTTTTAGGATTTTGTGCTCGAATGTCTTTATCTTCAATTGGCACTCTAGATTAGCTACTCAAATAGTCGGCTTGCCCTAATATGGGGTATGATCACCAGCTGGGTTCATATGAAATGAAATTACAGGCTCAAGTGGGCGACACGATGGATATAAGTATGTAACATAGAGAAGTAAATGCTCTTCATCATATCGAGGTACTTAAATTTCGTGTGGCATCATTTGAAATAACAACACATGAAGATTGATGCAAGTGAGAGCTAGAAAATTTCTATCTATTTCCTTCACCTCTAATGTTGACTTACCTCCATTTGCCCCAACGGAGAGATTTTGATCTTTGTCCGATTGTGGCCCCTATGTAACTTCACCACCTTTAGGAGAGTGGCACTGCCTTAATGGGCCAAGCCAAGTCTAATGCCATGAGCCACTGCTAGAGCATGGGTGACTTAGAGAGGGGGTATGAGCTCATCGTGTGTATCCTATTGGAGTCACATATAAATCATGAAGGGAACAAAATGATGACTAGGATAAGCAATCAAGCTAATTCAACTCGAGAATAGAATCACATAGAAAGAAATCAAGCCAGTTCGGGAACCAAACCACATAGGACTAAGTCAAATCCCAAGTAAAAAATATTGGAAACCAATCAATTCAGTTCGATTTCTGATAGAGCTAATTTATAAAACCAATCTCAAATTATCTCGTGTCTCCAATATTTCTTTCTAGTTGTTAGTCTATCGTTCTCAAGATAGTTGAAGAAGAATATCCATTAGCAACATTTGTCACAAATAAACTCAAGTCAACTTGCTGATCAACATCACCACTTTCTTACTATGAATTGCTTGTGGCCGGTGCCATCACTTGCCATCGCTTGTGGTTAGCAACCTTGCCAGCCTGTAATTGGGGAAAAAAAGAACGAAAAGAAAAGAAAAGAAAAGAAAGAAGAAGAAAAAACAAATTAAAAAATTAATTAAAAATTTCAAAATTTCAAAAAAATTATCCATGTTTATGCCAACCATACAACGTAGAACGGTCAACATTTGTGTTAGTAATTTCTAGTCAAATTTGTTGACTAGACTATATTGGCAAATTGTCAAAAAAATTTAGAACTTAATTGACATAATAGGAAGGTTTATGATTGGATTAGTATAAATATAAAGGTTTAGGAGTTTTTTGTTTTTTTTTAAATACTTTCCTCCCATTTGTTTTTGTCCTGCAAGGTATATTTCTAGACTTTTGGAGCTCCTATACGAGGAGCTTGGCAAGCCCTTTGTGGGTCCAATATTTTTCCTCTTAAATGGGACTTTTTTTTGGGGTCAAACCTTAAATGGGACTTGCTTACATAAACCAGTTGAGCAATTTAATAAAAACATGAAACAAAATAGGCCATTCTTTTCTATTTAGTTTCTGGATTATTGATATGAAATCTATCCACCCTAGAATTACCACAGTTAGTTTGTGCTCGGAGGACTTGGGACACGGATATAAGGACAGCGTGCCTCTTTTTCATCTCACTATCTCTCCCTACTTATTGGGTCTCCCTTCATTACATGTTGCAAGGGGTTAACATAAGAAATGATGAAATAAAAAAGCATGTATGAACATAAAACTCTATGTCTCTTACATTTTTTCCCTCTCCATGGACATCTCATAGAGGACAATAAGTAGTTGTATCCCTTTTTTTCTTTTGGTAAGGAAAACGAAAGAGATAATCACCAGCTGTATCCTTTATGTGTGTGCCATGGGGAAAATTATCAAAAGAGTTCTAAACCTATTGCAATTGTGGCAATTCAGTCCTAAAGTTTTTTTCTTCATCAATTCAATCCATCTGACCAAATTGGCCAACTGGGGCTAATGTGGATGTTGGCCAGTACTGGCAGTTCAGTGAATGTTGATGTGGCAATTTTTAAATAATATTCTATTTTTAAAATTTTTAAAATTTTTTTATCCTTTTATCCTTTCCTTTTTCCTTTTCCTTTTCCTTTTTCTCTTGTTCTTCTTTGCTTCTTCTCCCCCATAATGGCTAGCAAGGCTTTGATGGGGCTCACCGCCAATAGGGGCTTTGTGACCTTGCCCACCCTTGCTGGTAGCCTCGCCCAAGTATGGGGAAGACATAGGGCTCACCCAAATTTAGGCGAGGCCAGCCTCACCTTGGCCTTGCTATAGGGGAAGGCGACCTTGCCTAGATTTGGGTGAAGCCGCCTCACCCGCGGCCCTAGGCATCACCCAAATCTAGGCAAGGCCGCTGGTGAGATTTGGTGAGGGCTGCGACCCTTATTGACAATTGGCAGTGTCTTCATAACCCTTGCCTTGTCATGGCCCAAACCTCGAGCGTGTGAACATCCCTCAGTGGTTGATGAAAATTGCGATGTCCCAAGACGCGTCGCCAACTCACTCATTTTATTGCACATACGGAAGCAAATAAACAAATCCCCCGACAGCAAACATCATGGGATAGAAAAGCAAGATAACAACTTCACAACCAAAACATGCTTTTATAAACAAACTAAGTTTATAGACAAAACTAGTTTGTCTACCAAAAAGATCAATCCTAAAAAAGGAAACTATCCTATGACCCACTAGTCGGACACATTCACCGATCCTTCGGACTCCACAGGCTCCTAGGGCACCGGGTCCTCCATGGCACCATTAGGAGAGTTAGCTGCACCCTCGCTAAAAGCGGCGTCGACTACCACAACGGGGATCTCAAAGTCCCGGAGGGGACCAACTTTGTATCCATTGAGCTCGTGGCAAAACCACACCCTAAATCGATGAGGTACCCTTTGAGGTTGGCCCTAATCGACCAAGGTGGTGGTCACTACGAGCTCATAGACCCAGTGGCCTCCGAGAATAGGGAAGTCAGTATTCAGCTCAGTAACCTTTTAAGGTTGACCATAACGAACCGGTGGGGTTGCCATTTAAGGACCTAAAAAGAATTGAGCCCACAACAAGGTGAGACAACGTCTCAGCAAGTCCACCCCCTAAACTCTGACTAGGATGGAAATATGCCTAGCCACATAATCACACAACCACAGAGACTCACCTTGTCTCAGATCCTCCCTACAAGTCAGCATAGTTCAAATACATAACCATATGTAGTAATCAAACTCAATCAATTGGAATGCCACCACTTTCATCTAAATAAACACAAGGGCCCTAATTATAACGCTAAATCGTTATGATAATGTCCCATACATTGCCGCACAATTTGGTCCCATAATTAGGCGTATCAACTTCACTCATCATGCGTTCCAATTTTAGGCACGGCCTACTTGACGTTTGGCGGTGTTCTGGCATAACCAGACATTGTCTTGCCTCATCAAGCATGGCAATGTTTATATTTAGATGGCATTCCACATAGAAGCATCGGTCCAACCTCTACTATGATGGGCATCCATTGACAAGGGCATCCCATATGGGGGCATGTCCACTCGACTCATTTCGGGGATGGATTCTCATAACCATTCATGCATTAATCAAATTCTGGCCAAGACATCATACTTTGCACTCAAATGTCTCAATTAAAATAATGTATTTGGCCAATTTTCTTTCTATTAAAAACACACGGTAAAATAATTGTGTATGGGTGCACGGTTGATTTGAACTTGGAAAAATTGATATCCTCTTTTTCAAAATCCCATTATTTGATATAGTATCTAAAACCATTTTTAGTATCAAAAAACCCGATACTTGGTATTTTCTAATTAAATACCAAAATTTTGTAATTTTGAAATAAATACTCAAAATCACAATCACCACTCAATTTGCACAAATTAACAAGTCAATTGTATTAACCGAGCACACCATTGCAATCAGCATGAAATTCCAATCACTAACTATCCCGTTTAATTTTTTGGAAAATATAAAATAATTGAATAAATTCCAAAAAATAATTAAATAAAGCAAATTAGATACAATAAATACTAACTTAGGCCGAACATGCTAATCTAACCACCTAAACGGGACTAGAAAATTTTTGAACCTATCTAGATAAATAGTACAATTTATCTAGCCCTTAATTAGTCTATTCTAACCACCTAACATGCATAATTAAATAATTAAATCACTAATCCAAACTAAGTAACCACCTAATCCACACTTAGCCCAATCTAATTATCCACTAAGCATCATTAACTCCCTAAGAAAAGTTTATCAAGTAAACTCATCGATTTAGTGGGCTGGTGAGTCCACGACAATGGTGACATAGAGGCAAGAGATAAACAAGCCTGCGGTGACACCAACAAAGGTTAGGACGAGCCTAAAAACGAGCCACAAAGCCTCAGCTAGGGGTTGAGCTTCGGCTTCTGCTCTGGGCCGAGAGAGTTGGGCTGAGCGGCTAAAATGGCATGGGATGGGAGGTGGAGGCTGTAGCGGGTGATGGCGGTGGTTTCGACTAGCTAGACGGTGGCGAACGGCAATTGGATGGCAACTAGGGCACATGGGGGATGACTGCTAGGCGCGAGGACAGGCAGATGCAAGCAGGGGTAGGCAAATGTGCATGCTGGCTTGCAGTGGTAGCGATAGGTCCAGCAGCTTCAGGCGGCGATCAACAGTGAAGGGCAAGGCTACTAGCTATTCTTTGGTTCTCTCAAGCTCCAAAACACACTCAACAATGGATAAAGCATTCTAATGAAGAAGAAGAAGACAATTGCAACAAGAGGGGGACCCAATGGCCTCAAATATCCACCAAAATATCCATTTCACTCATTTGCTTGCCCCCACCACCTTCAACCTTCAATCCTCAGCCATTTGTACACGCAAGGCTTCCCTAACAAGCCATTGAAATGGTCCAAAAGGTTGCTGCCCTCTGGCCTACGAATTTTGGACACTTCCCTCCAAATTCAATTCAATTGCAACTCAATTCAATCAAATTGATGTCCAATAATTCTAGCCAAGGTGCCAACATTAAATTCTTGCTATTCTCTCGCCAAATAGTCCAACTTGAATGCTAAAAATGCTACAAAAAAATGGCCCTATAATTTTCCCGGTCCAAAATAGCCTTACTTTAAATTTTCACCGAAATCTCGAGTTTACGTAGAAAAATCTTCGGAGGATGAGTCGAAGTTCCTAAATGAATCGTGACATGACCAAATTTTCAATTTCTGAAATCGGGTTTAAATTCACAATTAATTTCAACCGAGCTCGATTTTAGCGTGACCTAACCTACTAGGTAGTTTTAAAAAAAAAATTGTGCAATTGACCCGTGGTCAATTATTTTCAAGCCACATTATGCATTTTTCGACTCATTAGCGACTCTCGGCTGTTGTGAAAATCTCGAGGTTTCAAATACGGACACAAAGTACAAAAATGATAGAAAAATCAATTTAATGCCATCTGACGAGAATTTTGCAATTAGATGGAATCACCCACACACTAATCACATATTTTTGTCGAACCAACCTATCTTCGGTCTCTGGTCGATTTTGACAGTGCCATATTGATTCTTGCAGATTAGCATGGTCGAACAGTCGATTTCTGGTCGAATTCTCAAGTCTATTGCGTCAAATTCCCTTAACGGCTTCACCAGTTAGACTAGTTATCTCGTGAGTGATTAGCTCAGGGAAAAGAACTATAGGTGCGTCGATGAAAAGCCAATTTGTTCAATTGAAGATAGAATCAGAAATTTAGGATGTCACATGTCTAGTAGCTGTCTATCTTGCTTGGAGCCTTGCCGGCCACTATGGGGGAGAAGAAGCCAAAGAAGAAGAAGATGAAGAAAAGAGAAAAAAGAAAAATTAAAAATTAACAAAAAAATTTGAAAAATATAAAATATTATTAAAAATTTTCCAAGTTAGCATTCAGCAAACAGCCAGCGCTGGTTAGCTAAATTTGGCCAATTAGAATGAATTTGCACAATTGCAAAAGATTTAGAACTAAATTGGCAAAAAAAAAGTTTATAATTGAATTAGCATATTTGCAATAAATTTATAACTTTTTTGGTAATTCTCCCATATGCTGTGAGGTAGACAAAGATAAAGAAGTTTGAAAATGTCTTCATTCATGCTGGCTTTGGTGAGTTTACCATTTCTGATGGTGTAGACATTTCTAGGATTGAGTGGGAAATGGAATGAGGACACACACTTAAAAAACCTAACATTGTAGTTTATACAAGCTATGATTTTCCTTATTGAATCCTTAGATGCAAGAAAAGCAAAGAGAGAGATAAAAGGAATTAGGCTTCATTCTCTACCTTTTGTTTTTCTTAATGTGTCAAAAAAAAAATGGTTATTATTATAACTTGGGATAACGGTCCTTGAACTTTGGCATTCCAATGTGTAATTCCATTCCCAAACTTTTAATTTGCTCAATGTGGCCCTTGAACTTTAGTTCAATATGCAATATCATCCCTGAACTTTTAATTTGTTAAATGTAGTCCCTAGACTTTTGGTATGTTCAATCTAGTCCTTAAACTATATGAAAATTTCCAATGTCCTTCTTCCATTAAGTCAATTTCAGGGATAGTATTAAAAATTTTCATACAATTTAGAGATTAAATTGAACATGTACCGAAAGTTAAGAAATCACATTGAACAAATTAAAGTTCATAAATGACTTTGCACATTAGGCTAAAATTCAAAGATCTCATTAACCAAAAATTCATGGATGACATTGCAAATCAAACCATTATTGACCATTTGTGCCATTTTCCCTTTTAGTTTCTCTACTCACTTGAACCTTTGAAAATTTCGCCTTTTATGGGGTGGTTCTCTTCTTCATTTACAAGCAAGCCCACGAAGTAGGTTTTGGCTTGAAAGTTTCATTTGAAAAATGAAAACAAGATTTCTTTTTCAAATAATGAAAAAAAAAAATCAGTTCAATTTCAAATTTTAACCAAATATTGAAAGATGCTATCATTTTCTGAAAAATTATTGAAAATATTTTATGCGGAAGTATAATTTTTCATGAAAAAAAATTTGAACATAAGTAGTTAGAACTTGCTTTCTCATTAAAAAAAATGTTACTAAGCAACTAAATGAATCCTTAAGTTTCAATTTGAAAAGTTGCTCATGTTGAAAAAGTCACCTATTATAATACAACATATTGAAATTCCACTTTCGATTTAAAAATATAACAACATGGAGAGTCATTAATATCAGCTTGATTGAATATAATGTACTATCATGGAAAGTTAAGTTTGCAAGAAACAATTAATAGTAACGAGGTTGTCCATATTCTATTTTTTGTGAGAAAAGTAATGGCATGTTTGGTAATCATCCTATTTTTCTTATTTTCTATTTTTATTTTTCCTATGACAAAAAAAAAAGAAAATCATTTGGTAACATCAAATAATTTTCTATTCCCAGAATAAATATGTGGTCAAAGAAATAGATTTGGAACAAAAAACAAAAAAACAAAAAAACCATACTTTTTTGTACTTGAGAACAAATTTTGAAATAAGGTCATTTTTTTTTCCTTCTTCTTCCTAATCTAATCAATGGTAAGGCATCAACAATGGCCGATGGTTGGCAAACCAACCTCAAGGTGGCTAAGCAATGTTAAGGGGCAAGGCCAACCTCACCCAAATTTGGTGAGGTCAAGCCTCACCTACCCACGGCAAGGTCGACCTCGTCGCCTCTCATCTCGGCTAGTTGCTGGCCATCGCTAAGGCCCAACGACCGACTAGAGGTGGAAGAAGAAGGAGGAAAAAAGAGAGAAAAAAAAAACAGAGAAAAATCATAGAAAATTATTTAAAAATTTCAAAAAAAAAATCTCGTCACAAAAAGATTTGAGGGTAAAACCAAACTCTTTTATGTTCTTTTTTTCTATTTCGAGAATAGAAATTTTAAGGTCATGTCAAACGTGTTCTTCTACTCAAAAATTCATTTAGGGAATAAAAATTGAAAAAAAAAACAAATTTTGAATAGAAATTGTTCTCAAAAATATAAATTTTACCGAGCGCACCTAATTTTCATTTACTACACAAAATATTTTTTATTTTTAACTATACATAAGTTTGAAAAAGCATTGACTATAGTGAAAACTTATACAAGCAAGTAGTACAAAGTTATCATCTTTATCATAATATTTGAACATTCTCTTTAGAGCCATCTCTCAAGAGACGCAATAGGAATAGATCTAGGAAGATTTCTCCAGGGCAAGCTCCGTAAGTATTTGTAAATAATAAATCGTAGTAATCTCTATAATTGATGTACTGCTTTCTGAGTGAAAAATCATATTTGTAAGTATGGCAAGAATACGTTCTGTCAACATGTGATTAGATCTTCATGATAATATAGTCACGGTCCAATATAATACTTGTAGTGGGGGCAAACCGGATAAAAAACAGAGGACGATAGCTTATCTGAGCTTCCTAGGAACTTTATGAGAGCATAGTTGAAGGGAGTCTTGGAAACTTACCAGCATATTGGCGTAAATTTTTTTGCTAAAGAGTGCTTCTATGGCACTTTTTTTGTCAACTAAATGAAAAGTATTTAATGTATTAAACGTTCTCGTGATATGCATAATCAATATTTTGCAAATTATTTACTGTGCATGTTTAAAATACAATATGAGCACTTGCTTAAAAAAACCCTTTACATGATTAAAAAGTCAATCGGGCAAGTTTTTCCACCAAACTTAACAAATACTTGTTTTGAGTACGAATGGGTGTATGTTAGGCACATGGGGAAGCGGTCATGTGCTTGAAAAGCCTCAAGCATCCGATTGCTGAAAAAAAAAAGAAGCTTAATATCCTCAAGTCTCACATTATATGAAAGATGCGTTAGAAACTCATTCACGAACCCTCTAAATGACCAGACTTTTTAGTACTCAACGGGGATCCAACTGGATCATTAGAAAAATTTAGTCTTATGATTTTTTCAGCAGATGGTTTCCTATGTATGGCTATTGTAACTACCCAGCTCTTACTATCCACCTACTCCCTACTATCCACCTAATCCCTAGAATCCACGGAGAGTCATGGTACACGAAGTCACAAGGATGACCAGAAACATGGGAACATTTTTCATGGCACAACATGAATTTTCACGTACATTGTACAGCTTTAAATTACATCTCTTTCACAATTAAGTCACCATGTCGGTTGTTTCCTTGCAGTCTCCATCACCATTAATACAAAATAAGGAGCGTTTCATGGTCCAACATCTATACGGAGTGAATGAAAGCGTGAGTGAAGCATTTGATGGAGAAATATCCAGAGTGGTACCTTCCCATCAATAAATATCTCCATCTATTGCAGTGAATGCACCTAATGGAACCTCGAATGCTAAGATCTTCAATTGATATTCGTCCGCGACGACAATGCAACATTAGCTAAAGATCTTAGAAATTGTATCGTTCATGCATGCATGACCTATTTCCTCTTCTTTGGCCGACATGTTTACATACACACGACCTTACTAACACTTTAGTAATAATTTTCTGGTTCTTAGTGATCGAGTTATTTTTAGGGTTCGTTTGTTTGAAAAAAAACTATCTTCGAGAAATTGTCTTTTGCCTTTCTAGTATTTAAATAACGGAAAACTAATCGACATTTGAAAAATGTTTTCCGTAGACTAAAAAGAACAAGTTTAAATTGGGGGTAAACAACTTTCCTTTATAATAAGAAGGAAATCATTTTTTCCAAGCCACCAAATAAATGGAAATTAATCACTTTCCTTGTCTCACATTAGATAGGACATCCCCTGTGAATCGACTTGCAAATGATGATTCACCTGTAAATGGCTATCCTTTTGAGTACTCGCCACGATCAACATGGAGTGAATTGTGTTTAGAAAAACTGTCTTTATGATTTTTTTCGGTACACCTGTTTCACATCCATATAAAATATGTCCAACGTATAACTACTTATAACTACCGACTCTTTATTATACCAACTAATTCCTGTACTGTACGGAGAGTCATGGTACACAAAGTCACAAGGATGGCCAGAAAACATAAAGAACCATCTATGGGCATGTATCTGTCTATCATATCCAATTCTTTCGTAAACTTCTTTATAGATCCTCAACACTCTTAGATAGGGAATATTACAAGTCCTGTCCAATCGAGTAGAAAAGAGAAGCGAATATTACAAATCCTGTCCGATGGAGTTGAAAAAAGAGTATGATGGCCTTGGGCCAGTGACCCCCTTGGGTCTACACTTCAACAGCAAAGTGTTGGGGCTTTCTTTTCTTGGCATTTTGGAATCCAAAATTCCAATCGATGACTCCTAAACTACGTCGCTGATCAAAGATGTTTTCCTCTTAATCAATCCATGCTTCTCTTCGATCATGGTATGTATGTGTGTACTCTATGCATGTATATTAACCATTGATGGGATTGATATATGGTAACTAGTGTTTGTCAAGTGTAATGCGTGCATGAACACATATCTTGAATAAATAAACCCTATTTCACTGCACATATTAAATATTATTTTGGTTTTCTTTTGTCTAGTAGATTTGATGGGAAAGAAGGGAGGAAGAAAATGGAAGAAGGTGGAAGTGAATGTGGACTTAGATCAGCCACATAGTTTGGGAGTCATCGATTGGAATTTCGAATTCCAGAATGCCAAGAATAGAACCGACAACACTTTACTGTTGAAATATTGTCCTAAAGGGAATATTATCAGGTGACTATGTGCATGATCACATATTTTGAAGAAACCTCAATTCACTGCACATACTTGGGAAAAGGATATCACAATTGCCATAACTTTTGTATAACATTCAGTTGAGTGTCACAACTTTTTTTCGATCACATGAGTACCATAACTTCTTTTTTTCTAATCACTTGATTATCGTATAACATTTCAATTAATCATTGGAATGCCGTTACTTTTGAAAAATGCTCACCACAACTGTTATGCCACATCAGATTTCCAACACTTGGGTATACATCTTTAAAAATTAATGACATTCAAATAATTGATTGAAAGTTATGCTACTCAAATGATCAAAAAAAAAAAAGCTATAGCACTCAAGTAAGTATTATATAAAAGTTATAGCACTTGTGGTATCTTGATCCCCACATACTTGGATATTATTTTGGTTTTCTTTTGTCTTGGATAGGTGATGGGAAAGGAGGAAGCAAATGGAAGAAGTGGAAGTGAATGTGGAACGTTCCCGGTTTTTCCTCTCCAAAGGGTTCATCATCTCCATCCATGAATTGACTTCCTCAAAAGTAACATTTCACAAATAGCAATGCAAGCAATTCCACAAGGCCAAACATTGTGGGAAATACATATTATCAGGTGTCCAACCAGTGAAGCATAAGGAACCCAAATTTTCAAGCTTCACCATGCCCTTCGGCTATTCTCTTTTGGGTTCTCTCGTGTCTTGCCTTCAAAAAGCTGACGGTCCTTCTTTTCCAGTAACGTTTCCCTCAGTCAATAAGGATGGCAGAAGCATTACTTTGGCGTTGGAGTGGGAGCACGGAGATTATCTCTGGTGGAGGAAGATGCTAACTCTTGGAGAGTTGAGCACCTCTACTAAAGGATTGAAAGGTTCGTTTTGTTTTTTAGGTTGTGGAGTTAATGTTTATTATGTAGAAAGTAGAATTGGGACTTATTGGCAGAATCCCTTAAGTTGAACACCTTGACTAAAGCTGCCTTTGTGAATTGGCAGTTTTTATTTTCATTTTTAAAAAACTTCATTTTTTGGAGATAATGTTTATCGTGCAGAAAGTAGAAGCGGTATATATTGGCAGAATCCCCTAAGTTTATTGAAGTTACGTAGACACTGCTTGAGCTTTGATACCCTTTTTCTTGCGAATTATGCCTTTAGATGGAATCACATGATTTCTTTTTAAATATTGAAGCATACTTGTTACGTCTTTAATATGGCGTACGAGAATAACTAGTGTTACTACTTTTTTGACTTATGTGATCATGTTTTCCTTACCTGCAAATACTGTTTTCCGGGCAAAACCTTCAGAAAAAATCGTCCTTTTGATTCAAGATTGTCTCTAGGAATGACAAAATCTGCTGCTACTGTTGGTGTTTCGTGCTTTGAGTATGCTCTTTATTTATTGATTTTTTTGACGATTTGAGCATGCTCTTTTGAATGGTTGCTTTTTTAGGCATAATGGCAAGCAGAATAGCTGCCGAAGTGGCTGATGGTTCGTCCGACCTTCCCAAGATTTGGAGGCTTTCATTCATGTAACTTCGGGTCAAGTCAACAATAAAAACATTCTGCCGAGGTGGCTGGTAGTTCATCCAACCTCCCCCAGATTTGGAGGGCTTTCATTCAAGTAATTTCGGGTCAAGTCAACAGTAAAAGCTGAAAATCCACATATATAAAAAGAGAAGGATGATGGGACATAGCTTACAAATGTCAACTTCGTATAATCGGCAGCTGGCGAGTAAATCCTGGGGCGAACTAAGCCCCTACCACTGACCCAACCGCGGGTAAGTCACGCAATAGGGACGCGAGGTTTCGAATTCCTCACCTGTCGGATCAGCGAAGCGCTAGCCAACGCGGCAACTGCGGGCAGTGGTATCTCATTACTTGTGTTGTGGACCACTATTTAGGGAATTTTATAACACATGGCTTATGAGTGTGACGATCAAAAGTTGGTGCTGGAATTATCTCACTGCTTTTCTGATTGCTTAAACTTGGCACCTTGTTTATTTGAAGGTATGACTGTTTTCTGAGTATATGTTGAGATGTAGTTTATACTCTCCATTGCCATAGTCACTAGTAGACTTTATAATTTGAGCTATATTTTATTGGTTGTTTGGACATCAATATATACATATATATATATATATATATATATATATATATATATATATATTGATTGAAATTTGTAACAGAGCAATGTGAGTTGCTAGTTATAAAGAAATCATCTACTGAATATAGATTTAGTTTAAGGGTGAACATAAACCTTGTGTCGATTATTCATTCATGCTCTTACTCTCTAGTTTGTTATGTTTGAGCGTCCTATTAGTTTGGCACCAGATCTTCTCTCTTTGATCCTTCTTAAGTTATTCTCATATTTATGATGAACTTAATGTGGTTTAGGAACTCCATATGAAGACAATAAAATAAATGGAATAGACAACTGATAAAACCAATTTACAGGTAGTTTTCTACATTGTCCTGTGGTTTCTTATGAAGGTGTGGAAACCCTATTGGTTTGTAGGAAATTTTTCTACTGTAAAACATTTTTTCGTTATCTTTTGCTTGCTTTGGGAAAATAAATTGGTCACGAGTCAATCTGAAAATTAAAGTTTAAAAATAAGAAAAAAAAAAACTTCCTAATCTAAAAGTAGAAACTATCTTTGGATTTCACGGGAAGTGCTCAACTTCATCCTAAACGAACAAATCATCGTAGACGATCTGCATCTTCCTCTCGGACCCTAATTGAGAAAGGCTCACGCCCTCGACTACCTTTCCATTGATGGCGAAGCTCTTCTCGACGTTGAACTCTTCGCTCCCATATCAAACATTGCCGTCATCAGTATGAGCTCTGCCGTCGAGATGCACCTCAAAGATGGAGATGTAAGAGTTTTCCTAATGTGGACTAAATTAATTGATATTATAATTTACTGTTTTTACGGTTACTATAAAACAGGGTTGGTCTAAAGTGAGATAGAATGTTTTTTAATTAGTCTAATAGGGGCTAGCTAGTATGGGCCGAATTGAGCCTGGCCCGTAATAAGGGGGACTGGCTGGAAACTCTATAAATAGTGCTCAAGTCTCTCATCTAATCCTAATTCTCACATGTGTAATGTCACACCCCGATCCTCAGGCACGCACACATCCGTCTCACTTGGTCGATTTTATAATGCAATATCCCAGGACAATGTATCGCCGACCCTTTCAATTTTTAAGCACATGCGGAAGCAGTTAAAATCCCCAGATAATAAAACGATGGGATAGGAAAGCAGGGTCATATTTTTCATATTGAAATTTATAACCAAACTTTTGTACATGACATCAACTAAAGAACTTCATAACTATTCACATCAATTGGAGTTCACAAAAGAAGATGAAATCTCAATCCCTTCAGGTCATATTCAAAATCTCTCTCGGTACTATCTTCTTCTTCCAAAAGTCCTTCTACTCATGTTTCACCTCCGAGTTCTCCTTCTCAGATTCCTCCTCAGCTCCTCAACGCGGTCCTGAAATGTTTTTCCCCAAACTGGGATGAGACTACGTCTCAGCGAGTTCTACCCCACTAAGCCCGATTAGTAAACCATTATACTAAAGGCTGCCTAAACACGCATGGGTTAGAAGACGTACCTTAGCATCAGATCCCACCTGCAAGTCAGTACAATTCATAATAGGCACCTAAGCAATCATATCATTGATCGAAGCATCGATCAAATCGACCTAATCGATTTCATGCTAACAAGACCACTCACGGTCATTTCCATTCAATCAATCATTTCACAACAATCGGATCAATTCAATGGTCAATCGAACTAGTCGATTACATGTCAGACGGACCATTCTAGGTCAATACTCTCGGGCGTCAAGTTCGCCAAAGTGATTTATCCACTAGACAATTGCGTGCGTTCTTTAAGGCGCCGTTTTCGCCAGTGATCTCCTTAGTCACCGAACCACGCATGCCTATGACCATGTACTCAAATAGACAATTGTGTGCGTTCTTTAAGGCGCCGTTTTCGCCAGTGATATCCCAAATCACCGAACCACACATGCCTACCATGATCTGTTCAATAGACAATTGCGTGCGTTCTTTAAGGCGCCGTTTTCGCCAGTGATATCCCAAATCACCGAACCACACATGCCTATCATGATCTATTCAATTGACAATTGCGTGCGTTCTTTAAGGCGCCGTTTTCGCCAGTGATATCCCAAATCACCGAACCACACATGCCTATAACCATGTATTTAATAGACAAGTGTATGCGTTCTTTAAGGCGCCGTTTTCGCCAGTGATATCCCAAATCATCGAACCATACATGCCTATAACAATATGAGTACTAGACCGATACGTGCGTTCTTTAAGGCGCCGTTTTCGCCAGTGATATCCTAATCACCGAACCACGTAGGTCCACAATAATGTATGTACTAGACCGATACGTGCGTTCTTTAAGGCGCCGTTTTCGCCAGTGATGTCCCAATCACCGAACCACGTAGGTCCATACACTGTGTCTGATTGGTTCAATTCCAGAGTATTTCCAATTCTCTCATAACTCCATCCACCGTACAACTCAATCAAAGCAATATAAATGCTAAACAAACATACTCGGCCATCTACCAATCAATCATTCAATCTCAATCAATTCCAAATCAATTTAGGGTAAATCCCTAAAATGTCACAATTTATTCAATTCCATACAACGTAGAGCTCAAATAAATAAACAAACTGTGCCACGACGATCAGCACGAGATTTCGATCGTCGGCCATTGAAATCTTAATTTCCCAAAAATAATTAATTATTAAATATTAAAAATTCTGTTTAGCTCAAAATAAGGTTCAATTAAATAAACGGACTTCACCACGGTCATTAGCATAATTTTCCGGTCACGGGCCATCCCAGTTGAATATTCAGGAAATAAATAATTATTTAATTAATTTCGAAAATTAATTAATATTAAAAATTCAATTTTAGCTTAAAATAAAGCCCGATTAAATAAACAGACTTCACCACATGCATTAGCATAATTTTCCGGTCACAGGCCATCTCCCTTGAATTTTCGGAAAATAAATAATTATTTAATTTAATTCCGAAAATTAATATTTAAATGCCCAAAAATCTCACTTAGGCCCAAATCGCCAAATTGAAGCTCGATTAGGGGTCGGAAAATTCCCGAGATACTTCCAATAAATAGTAGACCACGTCTACTTGCTAATTGCACAATCAATTTATTTAAATCACATCACAATTGACTAATAATTTCTAATTAATTCTAATCTAACAACCTAAACATAATTAATTAAAACTAAACCAACCTACAGCATAATTAGTCAACTAATCATGGATTAGTGAGATTACTCACCAAATCGCGCGCGAATCGGATCAATCCGATGGCGGCGACGCGAGGAACGATTGTTCCCAAAGCACGGCTTGGGTTCGGGGCCGGGAAACGGCCCAAAACGGCCTTGAACAGTGCTGGAAACCTATTTTTCCAGCTGCTGTTCATGGCCAAACGAAGCTGCTCCAGTGGCTGAGATGGCGGAGCAAGGCCGGCGGAGGGCGAGGGGAACGTCGGGGAGGTCGGGCGGAGTTGGGCGGTGGCCGGAGGTGGCCGGACGGAGCTGGACAGAGGCTAAACGGCTGCTGGACGGAGCTGCTAGGCGGCGGGGACGCGAGGGACGAGCGGCGGGATGCACGGCGTGCGCGGGCAGTGCGAACGGCAGTGATCGCTGGGCATCCGGGTGGCGGTGCGGGCGGCGACGGGGAGCTGCAATCACGCGGCTCCTGCTCGAGCTTCCTCCTCTGGTTCGCTTCTTCGGATGCGTGGGGAGGAAGAAGAAGAAAAAGAAAGAGAGAGAGAGAGAGAGAGAGAGAGAGAGAGAGAGAGAAGAGAGAGAGATAACCTTTTGACTAGTCAAAGGTGAAAAAGAAAGAGAGAAGGAGAAACCAATTTGAAATTGGCAAGGGGTATTGGCGGTGGGGAGGGGATTCGCACGAGAGAAAAGAGGGATGGAGAGAGAAAAGAGAGAGAAAAGAAAGAGAGAGAGAGAGAGAAAAGAAATAAAATAATATAACACCACATGGTCTTATTTTTTTCTTTTCTTTTCTTTCTCTTTCCCTTTCTATTTTCTTTTGGTCTTCGATTTTCCTCCGATAATTTCTTTCTTGAAATTTCGGACTCGTCAATAAATTGACGAGCGATGAGACAGTGTCCTATTTATCCAGTCAAATTAAAACCCGAAAATCTGGATGTCACATGTAAGGGGCGTTTACTTAACACTAATCATGAGGGGGGCCACCTCATTGAGCCAGTGATACGGAGGGAAATAAATGAGAATGACTTGATATGTGGATCCCTTTGATATATGTGAGTAATTCATTTTCTGCTTCCGCTTTATGCTCAATGGATCCCAAAACAGGTGTATTAATCTTTATACTCAATTATGCATGTTCTTGTTAAAGGTTATGGAGATCTTAGGGTTGCGTAATTTGCGTCTAACATGTGGTATCAGAGCCTCCATAACCTTAAACTTGAACGCAATTGATTTTTCCCTAATTTGTACGGATTAGCCATAATTAGTACGGATCTTGCCCTAATTTGTGATTGTCGAGACTTTTTGTTCAATAAAAATTAAATTAAATCACAAATTTGGATTGGGGGAGACGATACGAGCAAGAGGGTCGGCGGCGCGTCGCCGGGGGATGCCGCACGCTCCCCCACGCTCGGCCATGCGCTGCCTGGGTGTCGAAAGCGCGCCACGCGTGAGTTCCACACGCCGCACACTTAGGCAGTGCGTGTGGGCGCGTGGAGAGTCGGATTGCGTGTCGCCAGCGGCATTGGATCTGTATGGCTATCCTCTATCTTGTGGTGAATTTATTTTACATGTTTGATATTTTATGGATGTGAAAATATATACAAAACCCTAAATACATGTATTTTTAGTGTATTTTTGCATACTTTTCTTATATTTTCTGTGATTTTGGAAATATAAGTATTGGGTTATAGGTATATTATCACATAATCATTATAAAAGTGTGATTCATTAATAAAAATCAAACTTTATTCTGAACTGAAGCTGGCTTAATGAGATACAATCATTATGAGATTGTAATTGAATATATCTTGAGATAATAAGAAACAGTAAAAGTCATAAAAAATTTATTGCTCATGCATACTCTTTTACATGTTGGTAACCTTTGAATGATAGACGTCTTAAGAATTTATGACCAAACCGATTGTACTAATAAACACATATGCTGAGTGTCGGTAATGCATGTTAGTAAAGTTATTGCATATTGTACCTACACTCATATGGTCACTGGTTAATGTCTATCGAGTTAAATACTTTTTTATGGTAAGGGAGTATAGCAATATTTATGTAGAGCAATAGTATCTACTGTTGAATTTTTAGATATTTGGTTCTCTGGTTTGACTCAATTAATAGGCCAATGGTTGATTACAATAATAATTTGTTACTTAAAAATTGGCTAATAAATCAGTTGGCCTTGGAGTCATGTTTTTCCGTATGAAACTCATGACCAATAGTTGATTAGTTATCAAGCTTGTCAATCTGAAGTACTCTGTATTGCTATTGATGTTAACTTGTGAGAGATCCTTTGGATCGGCATTTTTTTTTTAATGTTGTTTTAGTAATCAGTAATCGGGGTGCACAAGAGGCTTCCTTCTATGAGAATTTTATTGTGTTACTGTGATCAGTGATCTCATTGGAATCTATCTTTTAGGTTTGCTATATATATATATATATATATATATATATATATATATATATGTATATGTATGTATGTATGTATGTATGTATGTATGTATGTATGTATGTATGTATGAATAAATAAAGATTTTATTAACGAATAAAGTAATGTAATTAGCATGATATGTGATTTTGGTAATATGCTGCTCCTATCACTAAAGCTAAAATCACATGTATATGGTGTATGCGAGAAGTAAAATTTATATCATTGGTATGAGAGAATTTCAATGATTCAATTGAGTAGTGACCGCCAAAGTGGCATGCTTAATTGTGTTTAAGAAATTTTGGTCTCGTATAATAATTAGGATGTCTTCTGGTCTAATGCGTAGTTATACTTCAAAATGAAGTGATTGTGTATTATTTCATGGATGGATACATGATAGTGTGGTGGAGGAATGACTAATTCTAGTGATTCATATGCTCAAAGGTGATGAATTCACGAAGAATTGAAATATATTCTCATAACCGCTATCATGTGGGGAGTGTACAATTGCATGTCATGTATTCTACCCAAATGTGATTATATGATTATGTGTGTAACTCTCTGGATGTGTACTTGTATGTCAAGTTACACAGTGCTCACATAATGCTAATTATATACATTGCTTGGTTTTCAGTCACATTTTTGTAATTAATAATTTCATTATTATTGAAGTTTTTACTGCTTCAAATTTTAAGTTGTGGACATATGATTTATTACTTGAGAAAATAGCAATTGAATTTGTTTATTATCCATGAAACGTTTCATTTTGGAACACTTGAAAGAGGTTTGCCCGTGGACTGCACTGCTATAAGATGATGTAAGTCTTAGTTGCTTGAAATTATGTCTTGTTTGATATTGAAATTAGGATATATCTGCAAAGATTGTGTTTAATTCCTAATGATATATACATCTCGTATATGATTAAAAGGTTGTTTCCGAAAGTTTTCTATTTAAGGAAAATGACCGAGACAAAGAATAAAACAATTACAATTAGTCTTAAAAGTTTGTCAGGCTTAACGGTGGCTGTGGGTATTTTGACAAGAATGACAATGCAAAATAGCTTAAAGGATCATTTGTCAAAAACTTGGTAGATTCTGGGGTGGTAATTTAATTACTATACCTGAAAATTCTGAAAAAAAGATTTGGCCGAAATGCACAAATACACTATATTGAACATGGTGATGAGTATGATTAGTAAGACTAATTTATCTAGTTTTTTGTGAGGTGATATTATAAAAGCAACTTTTTCACATACAAAATGTGTCTCTTATCAAAATTGTTTCATAAACTTCTTTTGAGTTATAGATTGGACATAAATTACTTGAATCATATGAAATTTAAAGGTGTCATGCAAAAGTGAGGTTATCTAATCCAATATTAAGTGAGGTTATCTAATTCAAATAAACTTGGAATTATTTTGTATCTTATCTAGATAGTTAAATGGGTATTGATTTTAAGACCCTAAAAAAGGTACAAGAATTATGGAATCACATACTCTAAAGTTTCTAAAGATTGACGTAATTATAGAGGATAGTTGCTCTCAGACTATTAAAGATAATAGTATAATGGATGTTACTATATTTTTGTCTTTATCTATACAGATAATTATGGAATCTCTTATACCATAGACTAAACTTGTTGAGGTTCAAGGTACTATTCTTGATATAGTTTACAATGAAATTTCTTAAACCTCTCAAATGCAGAATGTAGTGGTTGCAACTTTATTAATGAGATTTGTTAAGCAATGACGATCAGTTATATCATCATACTATATAGTCTATTTGTGAGAGCATGATTACAATATCCACTACATGGTTGTTTTAGCAACTTATATAAATGTCGTTTCTTGTTCTCAACTAAGTATGTGATTAGATGCCATAAAATGCGGTATACAATCTATGAAACATTATAGTATTTGGAAACTAACTTACTTACCTAAAGATTATAAGTTCATTAGTTGCAAATTGGCATACAAAACTAAAAGAATTTCAAAGAAAGATTGTGGAATTTAAAGCCAAATTGGTAACTAAAGTTTTCACTTTGAAAGAGGGGTGGATTGTTTATAGTGAAGAAATAACTATTTCTTTGAAAGATTCTTTCAAAGTGAATGCGGTATTAATAGTTTATTTATTTATGGAGTTACGCAAAATAGATATAAAATATATATTGTGCAATTGGAAAATTTTGTAATAAATATTTCGAGTAAACTTGTGTGTAGACTGAAAAGTCTTATTTATAGTCTTAAGTAAGTTTCCAAATAATATTATCAAAGTTTCAAAGTGTTGTTACTTTTTTTTTTTTTGTTCAATTGAGAACAAAGTAATTCAATATACTGCAAGGTTAGTGGGATGAAATTTATTTTTTCTCATACTTTATGTACATGATTTTTGTTTACAAGTAGTGACCTTGAGGCATCTTTTGCGCTAAGGTCTGTAAGGATTGCTCTTGTCACATATATTGGATTTTATATTAGATTTTCTTGGAGGGCATTTGCTGATCGTATTTTGGAAATATTCAATATACATCATTGCAATTAAGGAATTACTCATGTTGTTAAGGGTGATGGACCAAATTTATCACATTGTCCTTATTTAGATGTTGAGAAAATCTAATTAAATGGAGTACCTTATGTCAGTGCACTTAAAAGTATAATGTATGCTCGAATTTGTACTAGACTAAATGTTATCTTTGTGACGGGACTTCTAGGCATATATCAGTCAAATCCAAGACATGATCACTAGGTTGCTGTCAAGAAGGTTTTAAGGTACTTAAAGAAGACAAGAGATTATATGCTAATTTATAGACATGTTCAATTCTTGCAGTTAGTAGAGTATTTAGATGTAAATTTTGTTGGCTGTTCTGATGACATACAATCAATAATGGAATACATATTTATGTTAGTAGTAAGTGCAGTAAATAAAGTTCTATGTCATCTTCTACTATGTAAGCGGTGTTAGTAACATTCTTTTAGGCTGTTACTTGGGCTTTTAGGCTTCAGAACCTCATGAAGGAGTTGATCGTTTTAACTTTATGGATAGATCCATACGATTGTATTGAGATACAAATTTGTAATATTATTTATTTACTACAGAGGTCTCAAGGGTTCTAAATATATGGTGGTCAAAATTTTTGACCAAAAGCAAACGGTACAGAAAGGTGACGTTTTAATATAATATATTTTCACGGATGATATGATTGCAGATCTACTAACTAAAGGCATACGCTCGTGTATATTTAAGTAACATATCGTTAACATGGCCTAGGAGCATCATGAGATTTTGTTGTTTAGTGGGAGCTATTTTGGCTTTACTCTGATAAAAGTTTCATCTGTGTTCGTTACACTTTGTAACGGTTTGATATGTATCAACTTTTGCATTCAATAAAATATTTTTGAATGTATTGTTATTATGTTGAATACATATTAATAAAGTCTCAAGGGATTATATAAACCTTGAGTGAAGGCTAGGGGCATCCGGTTATTAGCCTTGTGTATATGTCTTGTAATACATAAAGAAATGTTAACCATAAGGACAAGACATATGTGGGTTCATTGGAACCATAAAGCATTCTCTAGTGGCACAAGTTTTTGTGATGCCTAAGGTAAGAGAATGATGACTGACAAATGGGATCTCTCTATGAAAAATGTTATCCATTTTCTACAATACCATATTGAATCCATATCAATAAAGTTGAGAACATTCGTGACCATGAAAGGCTCTGTGTGTATACATGCAGTTATCGCTATGATTCGGTATTTAAGACTTTATGGGATATGATTGACTATTAAAAATTATCTTTGGACCAAATGTGCGCACATACAGTACGATTTCAATTAATATATTCAAAGTGGAAGAATGTTAGAGTTTTCCTAATGTGAACTAAATTAATTGATATTGTAATTTACTGTTTTTACGGTTACCGTAAAACAGGCTTAGTCTAAAGTGAGATAGAAGGTTTCTTAATTTGTTTAATATGGGCTGGCTAGTGTGGGCCGAGTTGAGCCCAGCCTGTAATGAGAGAGACTGGCTGAAAACTCTATTAATAGTGCTCAAGTTTCTCCTCTAACCCTAATTCTCACATGTATCCTCACCTAAGGGGCGTTTACCTAACGCTAATCGTGAGGGGGACCGCCTCATTGAGCCAGTGATACGGAGGGCAATAGAGAAGAAGGACTTCATACGTGGATTCCCTTAATATATGTGGGTAATTCATTTTCTGCTTATGCTTTATGTTCGATGGATCCCAAAACAGGTGCGTTAATTTTTTTACTCAATTATACATGTTTTTGTTAAAGGTTATGGAGATCTTGGAGTTGCATAATTTGCGTTTAACAGGAGAGATCTAGGTATTCCTCCATCTGTGGTCCCCACCCTGCTCCTTGACCTTTTGCAGCGCGAGGCTGGCCTTGAGAGCGAGAGCTGCCATGTCCGACGGCATGAGCCGCTGCTAAAGCTTGGGCTTGGGGAGAACGAAGCATAATTGATTGGGTGGAAGCTTGTCATTGGCGGAGAGCAGGTATGCAGTCCTCGTAGTGTACCTTGCATATAAAGCATGAAGAGGACAAGAAGAGGAGAGAACCAGGATTGAGCAATCAGGCCAGTTCAACCTGGGAACCAAACCAGACTGGTATTACTTGGCTAATTCACATAAGGATCAATTCAATTTCAGCTTTATGCGCAGACACTGACTTTAAACTGGTTTAAAACCAACCCAAAAATATCTCAGACATATTTCTTTCTAGTTCTAGGTTGTCTCACTTCCCACAACTGTTGAAGAAGATCTATCAACAACATTTGTCACTGATGAACTCCGGTCAACTTGCAGACCAAAATCAACACTTTTCTGCGGTGTTCTATATCTTCTTGATCTCTTTACTAGGCATCGGCCTGAAGCACGACTTGTGCTTACTCTACACGCTTGCAAAAGGAAGCAGAATACTATTAGTTGATTGACATCAATCCCATGCATGCCTTGCAACCAACCCTCACGTGGCAACAAGCCTTGTGTGCTGGGGACACCCCCCTTTTACTTGAATATACAGAAATGGTCAAACATTGTCGCAATTTTCATCCAAATTTGTTCAATTTTCTCAAAACATGCCTCACTTCGTCGTCTTGTAATCCCTTTCTTCTGCCACTTCTTTATGTTAAGTTTTCATGGCTTGAATGAGATTTGCTTATATAAATCATTTGAGCAATTAAATAAAAAAAAGAAACAGAAAAATAAAATAAAATAAAATAAAAAAAGGCTGGTTCATGGGTCGATACTGGAACAAGCTTGGAAAGGTCAGTTACTGGTTCCAAAAACTGGGAACCAGCTCTTACAGATAGGTTTCTGCTTGGAGGACTCAAAACACAGAGGTAAGGACGCTATGCATTGACTATCCTCATGATATACACAATCAATAATCTAAAAAAGGAATTTCTGTTTTGCATGTTTGATAAGTTTCACAAGGCCACTCGCTAACAAAACATTTTTTTATAATTCAAAAAGTGAGTTGGGCATTTGTTCCCATCAATCTTAACACATATTTGTCTAGCGCAAATGTGTGCTACATAGCAAATCTGACGATTGAAGAGCCTCAAGCGCTTGAAAAAAAGCGTCACACCCGAAAGTCTCCCATCCGATAGGAGATGGAATATCAACTGATTCGTAATTAACAATTTATTTCTAGATGGTGGCTTGTTTGAATATAAATTTGAGGGCAAAAGAACGCTTCAAGTGCCACAACTTTGGCCAAACGGACACTTAAGTGTAGCTACGCACATGTGTCTTATGACTTTTTCCAGCGGATGACGTCCCAAGTGTAGCTACGCACATGTTGCAACAACACTTTATTATCCCACCTAATCCCTATATTCACCAACAACTCGGTACACGAAGTCACATGGATGGCCAGAAACATAAAAATCATCTACAGACGCACGCGCACCCACACACATATATATGTTTGTATGCCGACGATTTCCCGATTATTGCAAGTCCTGTCCAATGGAATTGATAAAAGAGGATGATGGCCTTGAGCCAGTGAGCCCTACAGGACAGTATTTCAACAGTAAAGTGATGTCGGTTTCTGTTCTTGGTATATTGGAATCAGAAATTCCGATTGATGACTCCCAAGCTACGGCGCTGATCAAAGATGTTTTCCTCCCAATAAACCCTCGCTTCTCTTCTATCATGGTATGTATGTGTGTACCCTATGCATAGATATTCACCACTGGTAGGATTGATATATGAGTAATTAGTGTTTATAACGTGAATGTGTGGTTGGTCATATATCTTGAATGAATAAACCCCAATTCACTGCACATACACAGATATTATTTTGTTTTTCTTTTTTCTTGGATAGGTGATGGGAAAGAAGGGAGCAAGAAAATGGAAGAAGGTGGAAGTGAAGGTGGAAAACCATGTGCACGTCCCCAGTTTTTCCTCTCCAAAGGGCTCGTCATCTCCATCCGAGAATGACAGTTTCCTCAAAAGTTACATTGCAGAAATAGCCATGCAACCATTTCCACAAGACCAACCATTGTGGGAACTACATATTATAAAGTGTCCAACCAGTGAAGCACAAGGAACCGTAATTTTCAAGCTTCACCATGCACTCGGTGATGGCTATTCTCTTGTGGGCGCTCTCTTGTCTTGCCTTCAAAGAGCTGACGATCCTTCTCTTCCAGTAAACTTTCCCTCGGTCAAAAAATTCAGGTCAGCCAATAATGATGGCAGAAACATCGGACTTCCGAAGGTGGTTAGCGGATGTTTTTTGCCACTTGTCAACACCGTAAGAGATTTTGGTGGGAGCGTCTTGAAAAGCACTTGTTTCAAAGATGATTTGTCGCCGATTCGGTGTGGGTTGGAGAGCTTTCGGCCATTTTCATTGTCAGCGATCTCGTTCTCATTAGATCGCATCAAAGAGATCAAGTCTCGCCTTCGAGTGGTAACTAATATCACTTCAAAGACAATACTAAGTCTAACTTCTTGCATCGCACAAGCATTACTAAGCCTTTTAGCATTTTACTTTATGAGGTACCCTTTACATCTCTAATCTTTTGCATTATAATGGTCGCCTTCACATAACGAGCTCAAAAGTATTTGTGTTTTCTAGCGTATTCACAAAATATATGCAGTTTAGGTGATATTTATTTTAGGCATTCATTATATTCAGTCTGTCAATTAGTACGCAGCTAGTACTCAGGGTGTACAACTCTAACCGAGGAAAATGACATGATTAATGCGCATAATATTTATGTTTATTTTACGTGCGTGACGATTTTCCTTGCCACCCGCACAACGTTACATCCTTGACAACAAAAAGACAATTGAGCTAGAAACTGGTTTCTTTTTCCGATATATAGATGCTAAGTTATAGAAAACTAGTTAATTTCTTCATCCAAAGATAATTTTGTGTTTATCTACATGATTTTAGATATATATATATATATATATATATAATGTCTAGGTGCACCATTGATTTTTATTAAACAAACCCACCAATCAGAATTTTTTTTTTTTATCAGCTCGTTTAGTTCACTTACATTTTTTAGCTTTAATCATGTCTCTTTTAACATTAATTCACCATATTGAGCATTTACTTGCATTATCCATGACAATTAATACAATAAAGGGAATTTTCTTGATCCAACGTTAAATCTTTCTTGGACTTTATTCACATTCAACAAGCATGAGTAACACATTTGACGGAGAAATATATCAACATTACATTAGCGGACATTATTTCTTGAAATAAGTTCAAGTTGGAACTATTGGCATATTTACTATTTTACTATACAAAAGTTGATTAATAATCCGAGGGCTTCGGATCAATCAATTATGCAACGACTTAAAGGGCAAAATACTAATGTATCCTTGGTCCTTTTCCCTTGAATTTTCTCTTTATAACAGACTATCAACGATGTCATTATGGGGGTAATCTTCTTGGCGACTCGATTGTACATGCAAAGAGGGAGCCCAAACTCGAACTTGAGCAGCAACTCCACAGCACTAGCGTTGCTAAATACAAGGAATTTGCGAGATTACAAGTCAGTGAAAGACATGGTCCGGCCTAATTCTGAATCACCGTGGGGAAACAATTTTGCATTCTTGCATGTACCTATACCGAAAGTGAAACCGAGCGATTCTGAGTTCTCTAATCCTTTGAAGTTTGTCCACAAAGCTCGTGAGGCGATCAAGAGGAAACAGAGCTCCTTTGGTGTAGTTCTCACAGGGAAGCTGTTAGAAATGATGAAGAAATGCAGAAACCCAGAGGTATGTACACGTCACGATGATTAACTTATCAGAAATGATAAGTATTTTATGTCTGATTAAAAAAATCGATATGTTACGTGATGTGATAGGCTATTAATAGGCATGAACGTGACACGCTCTGGTTGTATAATTTCTTGTGGTTTGTCATATATTTTGTAAATTGGTTATAAGTGTATTTAGCATTACTCGTTTTTGATATTGTCGTTAACACAAATGGAAGCTTGTTCGCTTGTACAAAATGTGTTTAATCATTGCAGGCAGTAGCGAGGCACATTAACAGGACAATGAGAAACTCGAGCATGATCATCTCCAATGTTATAGGGCCTGTTGGGAATAACGGATCCCCGAAAACTGGATTCGACACCGAATCGAACCCCTAAATCAAACGGAAGACGAAGCCCAAGAAAACAACACGTATCACCGATCCTAAAGCACACCACAGAGTCGAGCGTACCTTTTAATCCACAGATTAGACACCGACGCCAATGGAGGAAGAAAATCCGGTCGAATTCGATCTGATGAAGCCTTGAAGGGAAGAATTAAAAGCCGTATGCCTACTGTTCCTTTTTGAGAGAGAAAACGCGAGGGAGAGAAAAGACGTGCGTAATTCTGATTCCAACAGACGTCTTCTCTCTCTCTCTCTCTCTCTCCCTTTTATACCCCATTCTTTCCACGGGCCCCTATTTCCATGGGCCGGGCTTTCTGGGCCCAGCTTGGGCGGACAGGGCCTTAAGCCCTTTAATTAAATAAAGCTTTCATCTCCCACTCGCACAAGGTGGGCCGAACAGGATTCTCTTTACCTCTCTTCAACATTCATACCGGTGAATAATCCGTGCGACCAGCATACTTTGAGAGCTCGTTGCTATACATCTTAGGAATATATAGCAGCTCATAATGGGCGTCACACTCCGAGTAGATTTAGTATGCAGTACCCTAGATCGATCGATCACATTTATATCTCCCTTGATCTCTTTTAAACATGATATATATATATATTGTATTCACAATTATAATTATCACAAAGATAGTTATAATTGGTCGACCAGTGAATACAAAACTATAATGTGATTCTTCAAAATCGATCTTCCTCTTTCCTTCAAACTCTCAATTTCAGTCCAGCTTGCTTTTCTAGAAATGCCCCATTAGATCGAATCATCTCATGACCATTGGCAACACACTAAGATAGCAAACACTAAATAGAAATCTTGAGAATAAGTAAGAGTCCTGAGGGGACTTCAAAATTGAGGAACTCTTTTCCTCAAGAGTCTCACACGTCATAAAAGTTGAGATCAAACTTTTTGCCACTCTTATTGGTCGTCTCATGCATACGTAGTATGAAATACGTATTACGGTATTAACTCCTTTCCCATGGAGCGTATGTCTACACCTTTCAATATCGTACAGATGATAGTTCAGACATACCCAATGTCTAACTCGAGTTCACGTATCTACTCAATCACAAAATTCATCAGAACTCACATCTGGCATCTTAGACAGATAAAGTAAAATGTGTGGGGTATTTTACTTTCAGACATCTTTAGTATTATGTCCTCATCTTAACACTCAGTTAAGGCGACATACGTATTTTAAGCTTGCGCTCTCGATTATCACCTAGATAATAAGCTTAAAAACAGTCTCATCTCTATTTATCACATAGTAAACAGAGGCGATTACCCGTGTGAGTGGGCTAATCTTATATCTGTCCGACATACTTCTCAACTTAAAATAATGCACGAGCATTAAGATGCATAAAGATTATACTAAGATTCATAGGCATTAATCAATGAAAAAACAAAATTTCATAAATGTGAACAATTCGGGAAATTACAATTCAGTACATCGAGACTCTACGCAATCCTAGAGATTTTACATGACCACAAAACACATCTCTAGGTATTGGCTTTGTCATAGGATTTGCTACCATTCTATGCGTAGATATGTACTGCAAGTTCACATCCTTTCGTGCAACCATATCTTTTACAAAGTTATACTTGGTATCTATATGTTTGGTCTTGCCATGATACTTTGGATCTTTGATGTACGCTATAGCTGCTTGGCTATCACAGTTAACCAACAATGGATTTGCAGCTTTCTCAATAACACCTAAATGATCCAAAAATCTCTTAAGCCAAACTGCTTCTTGTACCCGCGATAACGCCACGAACTCGGCTTCCATCGTGGACAAGGCTATGCACGTTTGCTTCTTACCGCTCCATGATATGGCGCCATTGTTCGAAGAGCAAAACCCGAGGTAGATTTTCTTTCATCTAAATCTCCTCCCCAATCAGCATCTCGAATAGCCTTCAAGTCGCGAGATCCTTTCCTTGATAATTCAACTTGAAATCAGCAGTTCCCTTCAGATACCTCAGTATTCTCTTCACGGCTTTCCAGTGTCTTTGGACCCGGGTTGGATTGGTATCTACTCACCATTCCAACCGCAAAACATATGTCGGGTCTTGTACACATCATAGCGTACATCAAGCTTCCAACAGCACTAGCATAAGGAACATGTTTCATCTGTTCCTTCTCTTGTGGAGTCCCCCGGACCACGAGTCTATGGCTCAATCCTTCACCTTTTGCAATAGGAGTGTCTATGGGTTTACGTCTTGCATACGAAATCGTTCAAGAACCTTATTTATATAGGTTTCTTGCGAAAGAGACAACGATCTCTTGAACGATCTCTCGAAATCTTAACTCCAAGAATGTATGCAGCTTCACCCATATCCTTCATCTCAAAGTTAGAAGACAACCATCTCTTGACAGTATTAACCAACTCCATATTGCTTCCGGCAATTAGTATATCATCAACATATAATGATATGATCACAAAATGATCCTTGGATCTTTTGATATATACACAATGATCCTCATCAATCATTGTAAAATCATATGCCACTATGGCATTATGAAAACGTATATACCATTGTCTTGATGATCGCTTAAGACCATATATCGACCTCAAAAGTCGACATACTTTTCTTCTTGGCCTTTCACTATGAAACCAGTAGGTTGTTCCATATATATTTCTTCCTCTAATTCTCCATTGAGGAAAGCGGTCTTTACATCCATTTGATGTAACTCAAGATCCAGACTAGCTACTATTGCCAGAATAATGCGAATTGAGGTAAATCTCACTACAGGAGAAAATGTATCTTCATAATCAATTCATTCCGTTGATTATACCCTTTCGCCACAAGGCGAGCCTTATGCCTTTCTATCGAGCCATCAGCCTTTCGCTTTATTTTGAGAACCCATTTGTTCCCAATAGCTCAAGGCGTCCTTTTGGAAGATCAACCGGTTCCCAGACTTGGTTTGATTCCATTGACTCCATTTCCTCTTCCATTGCACGAATCCATTTTTCTTTACTAGGGCACTTGAGCCTCATTGATATTTCTTGGCTCATCCTCATCTTGTGGAGCAACCATAAAAGTTTCCCCTTCAATGTCAAAACGTCGACGGGGAATACTTTGGCGACTTGTTCGCCTTACGGAGATTGTACACTTTGCACATCATTCCCTATTACGCTCCCACTTGGATGAACTCCACCAATATCATTATCTTGATCCAAAGTCTCAAATAGGGAGTGATCTTCCCCTATTTCGCCCTTCTTAGGAAACTCATCCTCTAAGAATGTGACATCTCGTGATTCATATTCGTTACACTCCCACTTTCCCGCTCACCAATGAACACATACCCTTTTGAGTGTTCCGAGTATCTTATGAAAATACTCTTCTTTCCTCGGGACCTAATTTCCCAAATTTGTGAGAGGACTCATGTGTGTAGGCAGCACAACCCCATGGCTTAAGAAAACTTAAGTCCGGTTTTCTACCGTCCATAACTCATATGGAGTGGAAGTAAGCGATTTGGAAGGCACCCGGTTAAGTATATAGGTAGCGGTTAACAATGCATCACTCCAAAAGGTGATAGGTAAGTTAGCATGCGCCATCATAGACCTAACCATTTCCGGTAGGGTTTGTTTCTTCTCCGCAACACCATTTTGTTGAGGAGTATACGGAATAGACAACTGTCTTTCTATTCCTTTTTCATCACATAATTTTCTGAACTCATCAGATAAATATTCTCGACCTCGATCGGATCTCAATGTTTTTATTTTCTTGTCTAATTGATTTTCTACCAGGTTCATAAACCTTTTGAAACAACTTATTGATTTAGACTTATGAGAAATCAAATAGACATATCCGTATCGAGTATAATCATCAATAAAGGTGATGAAATAAACAGCCCCATGCCTTCCTCTTACATTCATTGGACCACAGACATCAGAATGGATTAAATGCAAAGGAAATTCAGCTCTTTTCCCTTTCCCAAATGGTTTCCGTGTTGTTTTTCCTTCTAGGCAATGCTTACATATGGACAAATCGACTTTTTCAATATTGCCCAACAAGCCCTCTTTGGCTAGTCTATTCATTCGTTGTTGGCCAATGTGACCAAGTCTAGTATGCCACACATTCACATCATTATCATAGGTATTAGAAGATGTGATAAGGGAATAACAAACATTTGCATTAATATACTCAATATCCAATACAATAAAACCATCAAGAAAATAGCCACAACCATAGTAATTTGTCTCCAAAAACAAATTCACACCTCTACTACGAAGTTCATATTGAAACCTAATTTAACCAACATTAATACGAGACACTAAATTCGACGAATCTCTGGAGCATACAACACATCATGAAGGAACAAAGTGCGTTCACCACGCATATTTAGTTGGCATGTGCCAATTCCTTTCACTTCAGCTCTGGAGTTGTTTCCCACATAGATCCACTTAGTTCCAGTTGGTACTCGTCGGAATTCCACGAAGGATCCTCTATCCTTCGCTACATGGTCTGTCGCTCCTGAATCCACAGTCCACAAAGGATTAGACTCAATTAAGAACACAGAACTCGACACATAAGCAAAGTTCTGAAAAGTGCAAGGGGTGCATACCTTCTTTGGCTCACGACAGTCGCGAGCATAGTGACCCTTCTTGTCACAGTTGTAGCATTTCACCCTTGCAAGCTTTTTCATGTGAGGACGCTTCCCTCTTCCATGTTGGTTGAATTTGGGTTTCTTCCCTGAAGGACACGCTTCTTCCTTGCCTTTCCCCTTATCAAACCGGTTAGGGCGCTTGCGCTTGGAGCTCGAAGCTCCATTTGAGCTAGAACCAAGCATAATAGAGTTCAAGATCCGGCTTAGCCGCCAACAGCGGTCCTCTTCCAGCTCAAGATGACGCATCGCATCCTCAAAGGTTTTGATGTTTTCATTATGAGTCGGGTGCACCTTCATATGCTCCCAACTCGAGGCAAGGAACGAATCGCTTGCACTTGCTGCTCATCCGTGAGGACATGGCCAGCATCTTTCGGCTCGGTTATCATGTTTGACATCTTTCTAAGATGTTGCTTCATGGTCTCGACCATGAGGCTTCTTATAAGAGTCAAACCGATAGTGAGCCGCCTCGATCTAGTCACCGAAGTATGACCATATCTAGCTGCCAATGCCTCCCACAATTCCTTGGCATTATCAAAACGCCGAAACTCTCGCATGACGTCATTTTCCATGCTTTGCTCAACAACGTGATGCGAGCTAGAGAGTTCATTCTTTTCCACGCTAAGAAAGCTTCTTTGTTTCTTTTGTCTTTGTGCGGTGGTTCCCTCTTCAGTTCTTCCATGGTCATGACAAGAGCCTCAAGTGCTTCTTGCTCTTCCAAAGACATACTGGATTTTCATTTGCCAAATCTCATAGTTGTCTCCATTGAGCTTTTCACCTTTGTTATTTCGGCAACTATGCTCTTTGTGAAGCCATTGATCCGAACAAATCAGACAAATATGCACGAATTATTAATGCCTATCATTTATGCATCCCTATTTACATAGACCCATCATATTAATGAATAATTTCAAGTAAGGCTTTAGAATCAAAAGGTCACTTTGTTTCCAATCATCCTCCAAAAATCCTAACTTAAAACTATCATTAATATGATTGTCATATGCAAAATTAATTCTATGAAGCTACAAAAAACTTCTAAAACTACCTGACTAATTACCCACAAGAACCAAAGAATAATGACAAAGCAACAGATAATTGAATTCCAATAAAACAATAATACTTTCAATCAATACAACTAACATATCAGTTGTCACATCAATAACAATTGGGTAGTAAACAATACATTATATGTTCATTTACAAAATCTATCACAATTTTCTTATAGGAAGCAGCTCCATTGACATCCCATATGCGATTCAACACATCTTGCCATTCAGGTGGAAGAGTGCTTATGAAAAATCGCACCATCTTTGACTGTGACATAGGACGACCATTCCATATGACCTGTTGAATTTTCCCGTTGACTTCAAGGACGTGATCAATTAAGTCACCACTCTCCCATCGATGATCGATCATTTCACTATCAACTTAACGGACCTTTCCTTTTGTTCATCGGTCACTGCGCGAATAGGTGTGCGCAACCTCAGGGGAGGCATTGTTCCTGCAACAAATGCAGAACAATTAAGGGATTACATATAATCCACATAGACTTAATTGAAAAAGAAACACATTCTTTTCCCTTTTTTTTTGGTCAACGGATGGTCAACGGTCAACGGTCAACGGTCAAGTCAACGGTCAACGCTCGTCGGTCAACGGTCAACGGACGGTCAACGGTCAAGTCCACGGTCAACGCTCGTCGCCGGTCAACGCTCGTCGGTCGTCGGACCGGTCGGACCGTTCGGGCGGACCGGCTGCACATGCCGCGCGCGTGCGCGGGTTGACGTCACGCAGACGTCAGCGGCACGTGCCACGCGCGTGCCATCGTCAGCGGGTCGGGTCGAGTCGGTTCGCGGGTCGGGTCGCCGCCCGGCCAACCGACGTCATCGCTGACGTCATCGATGACGTCAGCCCAGCGGTTACTGACCGTTGGGTGACGATCATGCGCGACGTCGGCATGCGCCGGTCCGTGGACCAGCCGCGTGCCGGTTCCGCCGGCCGGCGCGCACGCGCCGATTCGCCGACCGGCGCGTGTGGCGCACGCGCACAGCGATCAGCGCTCCGGGCGCGTCGCGCCACGCATAGCCGCCTTCCGGCCACGCGTGTGGGCGCGTGCGGCGTCTCCCGGCCGCGCTCGAGACATCTCCAGACTCGTCTCGACGTCGCCGTTCTCCCAGTGCTTTCAGAATTTGTTTTTGATATTCGAAAAGTCATGAAAATGGCCGAAGAAGTCTCGGGTGTCGGGATTTTCGCCGGTTCCGTACGGCCGAAGGAATTTCGCGAAAAAATCAATCAAAAAACATCAGAATTTCTCGGGAAAAACGTGAAACAGGGCTCTGATACCAATGTTGGGAATAACGGATCCCCAAAAACTGGATTCGACACCGAATCGAACCCCTAAATCAAGCGGAAGACGAAGCCCAAGAAAACAACACGTATCACCGATCCTAAAGCACACCACAGAGTCGAGCGTACCTTTTAATCCACAGATTAGACACCGACGCCAATGGAGGAAGAAAATCCGGTCGAATTCGATCTGATGAAGCCTTGAAGGGAAGAATTAGAAGCCGTATGTCTCTTGTTCCTTTTTGAGAGAGAAAACGCGAGGAGAGAAAAGACGTGCGTAATTCGATTCCAACGGACGTCTCTCTCTCTCTCTCTCTCCCTTTTATACCCCATTCTTTCCACGGGCCCCTATTTCCATGGGCCGGGCTTTCTGGGCCCAGCTTGGGCGGACAGGGCCTTAAGCCCTTTAATTAAATAAAGCTTTCAGGGCCAATGGGGAAATTGTCCCTGGCTAAACATCCTATTAAGGGCATGTACTTCACTGTCACTGGCACACCCGAGGTATTTATGTAATTATTGTTTGATTTACCCAAGAGCACAAAATTACCTATGCTTTATTGGTAGTAGGCCTCTGTATCATAGTTATTACATGCATCATCTTCCGAAAATATTGATATAGATTATGAAATTTGGGAAATATAGGTGTCCAATGACCTATGTGTTCCATTTTATGCAACAGCTGCGCTCCTATGCCATCTTTCAGAGTCGACAGAATTTTGAATTCGAGAAATTGGTTTTTCTTATTTACCACGACACATTCTCACTAGTCTGAATCGTGAGTGACTTTCTTCTATGCATCAATGATGTAACGCTACTTTCTTCGTGTTTTCTTTTTGCAGACTCTCCAAGTAACGATGATCAGCTATGCAGGAAATTTGAGAGTAGTTGTGCGAGCTGAGCAAGGGTTCATAGATTCTGAGTTGTACACCCGCTCCTTGCGTGATGCTTTGGACATGATCCTTCATGAAGCATGTGGGAAGCAATAGAGACCATTCCTACTCCTATCCAAGGTTCAACGCCTCACGAGAAAACCCTACATTTTCCCATTATATTTTTCATTACGAAGATCTTGTTAGCGGGACCAAATCTATTGTGGGGGAAGGGTGGACAAATTATATGTCTACTCCAAATAAGTGTAACTGTTGAGTCTTATGGTGGGGAACTCAATAAAGTATGTTTCGCTTGTAACTAACGGAATGCCTTTCACCAAAGATTAGTCTTCGATGGCCGAATTATATTATTTTTATGATGAATTCTATGTGGTTGAGGAAGTCCGTCTAGTTAATCCAGATCGTCATATTCTAATAATATGATGGAGACCACTAGTAAAGGTTCAGATAAATGGAATGGGCAATTGGTTAAATCGGTCTATTGGTAGTATCCACATAGTTCTATGTTTGTTTGCAAGAAAATATTTGAGCAAAAAACTTTTTTTTTTTATGGGTTTTCTGTTTTTTGATGTGGAAAATAAACTGGTCACAAATTAATGACGGACTCAACCAGATGATGCAAGTTTTAAAATTTAAAAATAATAATAATAATTAAAAAGAAAACCTTAAAGATTTATAAAGTAGAAGCCATCTTTGGAGCTTTCATAAAACGTGCTTCAACGTCATTCTAAACAACAAATTTTTATGGATAATTTCTGCATCTTCCTCACGGACCGTAATTGGATAAGTATCGTGCCACGAACTGCCTTCCCATCGAGGGCGAAGCTCTTCTTGAGCTCGAACTCTTTGCTCCCATATTTGACATCGTCGTCATCTCCGTAAGCTCCGTCGTCAAAGTGCACCTCCAAGACGGGAGATATTTAGGTCTTCCTCCGCCGGTGGTCCCCACCTTGCTTCGCCACCATTTGGAGAGCAACGCTGGCCTCAACAGCAAGAGCCGCCGCGTCTGACGATCCACCGTTGGAGCTTGGGCTCCGGGAGAACGAAATAGATATGGTTGGGCGAGAGCTTGTCGTCGGCTTGAAGAGGGCGTACGTACTCCACATAGTCTAACTTGAATATAAAGCATAAAGGTTGTATTTGATAGTCCGGATTTGAAGTTGGATAAGATAACATGCCGGATAAGAAATCCGGACTAGGGATGGTGCTTTATATTCAAGTTAGACTATGTGGAGTACATACGCCCTCTCCAAGCCACCGTGCAAGGAACACCGCCATAACAGCCTGTCATTCCCCACCACCGTGCAAGGCCACTGTGCAGGATCACAGCTACAATGGCCCATCACTCCCAACCACCGTGCATTTGTCATTGTCTTCAATCAATGCTGATCACCATTGCTGTCTAGCCCATTTGGTTTGCCGATTATCCTCTGATGACCGTTGAACTGAATCGGCCATCGCCAATGAATGACGAAATCGATGGATCAACACCGAAAAGTCGTTTGTGAAAAAGGAGAAGAAAAAAATCGAAATGCACAAAGTTTTGGGTGTTTGTATGTCGGTCCTAAACGATGGTCACCTGATTTTGCCATGATGCTTCGACGTCCAATCCTGTCCTCTACTCAAATCTGAGACTCTTTGTGCTGACAATTGAAAGATTTCAAAGGAGGAGGAGCTCCAGCGAAAACGGTGACTGCTCAAAATGTTGCTAGTCTTGGCCGTGTGAGATTACGTCGACAATATGTTGTCCTAGAATTGGAAAGCAACACCTCTATGAGCAAGTGAGATTTTAAAAGATTTTGAATCCTATCTTGGATTACACCAAACATAAGAAATGGTTTTTCCTTTTTTTAAATCCGGAGTATATGGGAAGGATTTCAATCCTACCTTATCCTATCTTATGTGATCATGTTTCCTTGGAAATATTGTTTTCCAAGCAAAAGCTTCTAAAGAATCATCCTTTTTCTTCAAGATAGTCTCTGATGATGACAAAATCTGCTACTGTTGGAGTCTCATGCTTTGGGTATGCTCCTTTGGTGGTTGCTATTTTACAGGCATAATGTCAAGCAGCATAGTTGCCGAAGTGGCGGATGGTTCGTCCAACCTTCGGGTGATTTGGAGGCTTTCATTCAAGAAACTTTGTTTCAAGTCAACTACAAAAGATGAGAATCCACATATACAGAAAGAGAAGGATAATGTGACTTATTTTACAATGTCTCATTCCATTAGGTAAATTTTAATCTTCGACACCATAGTTGTTTCTAGTTTCTTATCTCATTACTCACGGTGTGGAATATGACATTACTCGAGGAACTTTTGAAAGCATGGCTTAATGTGACGATCAAAAGCTGGGGTTGGAATTATCTCAATGCTCTTCTTAAGGTTTAAAATTGTACTTCACTGATTGAAGTTATGATGGTCTTCTGGCATGGCACCAAAATTTTCTCTCTTGAGTTATTCTCATCTTTACGATGAATTCTGTATGGTCAAGGAAGTCCATCCAGTTAATTCGGATCATCATATTTTAATGCTACAACGTAGAACATTGGATTAAATTCAACTAATGGAACAGGTGACTGGTTAAATTGGTCTACATTTAATTTTTCCACCCTGTGCTGTAGTTTCTTATCAAGAAGATATGATACTGTTTATTCGCAGGAAAATATTTTATCCAAACATGTTTTTACCGTTTTCTATTGCTTAGCATGGGAAAATAAACTAGTCACAAAAAATGGAGTCAATCATAAAGTTCAAGTTTAAAAATAAGAAAAACGACTTCCCAATTTAAGAAGTAGAAGCCATCTTTAGAGCTTTAACAAATGTGCTAGACTTCGTCCTAAACGAACAGATCTTCGTGGATAATCTCTGCATCTTCTACACGGACCCTAATTGGAAAAGGCTCGCACCACGGACAGCCTTCCTATCCTCAGCGAAGCTCCTCTTGATGTTGAACTCTTCGCGCCCGTATCTTACATCACCGTCGTCTTCGTAAGCTCGGCCATTGAAGCGCACCTCCAGTCAGGAGACTTTTAGGTCCTCCTCTTTTTGTGGTCCCCACCTTGCTTCGCCACATTTTGGAGAGCAACGCTGGCCTTGATAGCAAGAGCTGCCATGTTCGACGCCATGAGCCTCCACTGGAGCTTGGGCTCGGGGAGAACGACGTAGATATGGTTGGGTGAGGGGAAAAAGGTCGAAATAATCTTAAATTTATTACATTGGTGCCAGTTTAATTTTAAACTTTTTGATTTGGTGCCAATTCAGTCATTTTGACTAATTTTGGCAGAATTTTTACCGACGTGAATGTCATTTGGCTTATGTGACACATTGACAACGATATGGATAAATTTTTAATAATAATTTAATTTTTTTGATTGATTGATTAATATATTTCCTTCAATCTTTTTTTTTTCTCTCTTTCATTTATTTTTCCCTTTTCTCCTTCCTCTAGTTGGTCATCGGTTTGCGATCGGCTAGAGGCGAGGGCTGGTGAGCATCACTAGCCACTAGCAAGGCTTGCCCTCACTAGTGACAGTGAGGTCGTGCCTCGCCCGACATCTAATGAGCTTGCTAGAGGTCATGAGGGCTGCTTCATGTAGGGCTAGCAAGGTTCAAGATTTCTGCCCATGGACAAGGCTTGACCTCACCCATGAGGGTCTTGTCTCTAGCCTATTGTCAACCGGCGATTGGCTGAAGGAAGAAGGAAGGGAAGGAGAAAATCAAAAGAAAGAGAAAAAAAATGAAATAAAGGAAATAAAAAAGATAAAAAATATTAAAATATTAAAAGCTATCTATATTAGTGTTGGTCGTGCCAAGTAAGCCAACTATCATCCATGCTAGCAAAATCTGGCTAAAATTAACTGAAAGGACTGAATTGACGCTACGTCAAAATACTTAGGGTTGAATTGACATGAAATCAAAATGTTTAGTACTAAATTGACACCAATGAAATGTTTATAGTTATATTAGCACAAATACAATAAGTTTATGACTTTTTTGACACTTTTTCTGTTGGGTGAGAGCCTGTCAATAGCTTGGACAGTAGGTATGCACTCCTCGTAGTGTGGCTTGCATGTAAAGCACAAAGAGCACAAAGAAGAGGAAGATGCCTATTAGAGTTGAGTAATCACACAAGGATTGGTTTGGTTTCTTGTTCTATGCATTGAATTGGTCAATTCTACTAGGGATCAGACCTTAAACAGGTTCAAAACAAACCCTCAATTATCTTAGACTTATATATATCTTTTCTAGTTCTTTGGTCTTCTCACTTTTCACAACCGTGAAGGGGTGAACCATATAGGGTTTGGCTAATGGATTATTAAGTTTAAACGTAGCTCGGACTCTCCCAAGCCCATATCAATTCATGACTTAGGTTTAAGTTCTTAACATGCAAATGATTTTTCAATTAAGAGTCGTTACTAATCAGTTTACGGTAGGTCAACTAGACACCTAAGTAATTATTTTACTCCACGAACCAGATACTTTGAGTACATGAACTTGATTACACTAGATTTCTCTAATGCCCTTTTGGTATCGTTCTTTTTATTTTAAAGAAAAATATTTTTGCAAGTAATTTGTATTGATTTTAATTTACTTTTCTAACATATAGGGTGACCACGGGGGTGTGCAAACCACCAATTTAACACCTAAGAAAGTAATAAATAAATTACCGGACTTATCTCATAGTAACGAAAGCATATGCAATATTAGGTCAAAATTCATAACAGCAACCCTACATATGATTTCTAATTAACACGTAGTCATTCAAATTTTTTAGGATTTTCTCTTGTTTAATGAAATCTAAGCTATATGTCATGCAATTTAAGTAAATTGCATAATTCTAATGACGAACAATTTCTAATTAAATAGACCTAGCAACAATTACTAAATGACATGGATTTCATGAACCTAATTCTATATGACATGTGCATGATATTTTTGTATTTTTTAATAAAAATTCGTAATTAAAAATTACTAACAATAAAAAAACTAACTAAAGTGAGATATTATCTATTTTAAGTTAGGAAATAGATTAATCTCAATTCTATCTTAACTTATAAATTTATCTCGACATGCAATTTAATTCCAAGATATTATCCGACCTAGATATCATCTAAACATGCATCCTAATATAATTAGAAAGAGGTAACAAAACAATACTTTTTTGTACTCGAGAACAAATTTTGAAATAAGGTCATTTTTTTTCCTCCTTCCTATTCTAATCAATTGTCAGGCATCAACGATGGTCGATGGTTGGCAAACCAACCTCAGGGTTAGGGGTGAGCAGTTCCCGGTTCCTTACAGGTTCCATTTGAAACCTGGAACCTACTCTTTGTCACGCTCCGATCCTTGGGCACGCACCCATCCCTCACCTTGGTCGATTAATACGCATGCGGAAGCATATAAAATTCCCAGACAATAAAGTAATGGGATAGGAAAGTAGGATTTCAAATTTGAGTTCTAAAAATAACTACACTTATATACATTATCATAGTGCAAATATATACAAGTCGATTTGTTAAGTCTGGTTCTAAACCACAGGTTCATAAAACAAATTCTGCAGAAAAGGAATCAACTTCTATCAAGAGAGGATTGTCTTATGACTAACTAGTCCTATTGGATCATCAGCTCTTCAGGCTTTTGCTTCTACACTTCGAGACTTCGATCCTTCACTAATGCCACCTAAGGACTTGAAAATGGTTATTCAATAACCAATGAGACAATGTCTCAGTAAGTTCTATCCCTAAGAGTCGATTAGGAAACCAATACACTTTAGAGGCTACCTAAGCACAACACGAGTCAGAGGACTCACCTTAGCTTTAATTCATTCCTGCAAGTTAGTAGACATATCAATATACACGATCACATCACATCACATCACATCACATCAATCAGATCGAATCATCGATCAATCGACTTAGTCGATTACATGTCTTTTCAACCTTTCTTGGTTGGCTCATCTCATACTATATATAAGTCCGTTCATATTAGGACTGCTCATTACTAAGCTGATAAATAGATAGTATAGCTCGCTTCTGAGATGATCGGGTATACTGCTCTCTACTAAATTGTCATATCGCTCATAGGTTGATATAGTATATCGACAGTGCTCAATCTAAGCTGATAAGGTATATGTTCTCTGCTAAGCTGCCATATTGCTCGTAGGTTGATATAGTATACAAGCATTGCTCTCTACTGAGTTGACAAGGTACACTGCTTTTTGCTAAGCTGTTATATCAAAGTCTGTAGAATGATATAATATATTGGTGTATTGCTCGCAATCTAAGCTGACATATTAGAGCCCGTAGGATGATATAGTATATCGGTATACTACTCGCAATCTAAGTTGACATATCACTCGTAGGTCGATATAGCACATCCCACCCAACCATTCAATCAATTCAATCTTTTATCATTCTTGATAAAATAGTCGTGTGTGGGGACACGGTCGGTCGGCTTTAGCCAAAATATCATAATGTCACTTTCTATAAATCTCACTATTTTTACGTAGTCCACCAAAATGTTTTTGGTGCTGTTAATCGACATCCGGTTATTTTCCAATTAATTATCTAAATTAATTAATTCAGGAAAATAATCTAATATTCACAAACAATTCATTTCAACATAAAATAAAGCTCAATTAAATAAACAAACTGCACCACGATAATCAGCATAGAATTTTGGTCATCAATTATCCCAACCTAATTTCCGGAAAAAATAATAATTAAATATTACGGAAATTATTAAATAAATGCAATAAATTCAATTTAGGCCCGTAATACCTGATTGGAAGCCAAGACAAGCTCGAAAAATTACCAAGACTCGTTCGATAATTACTAGGACTTATCTATTCTCTAATTACACTAACCATTCTCCTAACATGCATAGGCAAATCCCTAATTTAATTATTCTAATATAATCTAACCACCTAATTGCAATTAATTAAATCTAATTAACCCATAAGCATCATTAGCATACTATTATGGGATTAGTGAGCAAAAGTCACTTGAGCAAAGTGAAGACCGGAACACCACGACGGCGGCTGAACTCCGAATTTTCGGTGGTGTCGACAGACACTTAGACCAGGCCAAGAAGGCCTTGCAAAGCCCACAACAACTGCTAGACTTGATCCTCGGTTTGGGCTGCACCTGGGCTTGCTTCGTGAGCCTCAAGTTGGCTCGGAACTGGGCTGCTAATTCTGCTGGGCTTCAAATGGACTGGACCAAACAGCTGCTGGGCTTGGGGATTTGCTGAAGTTGGGCTAGTGCACTTGTGGGCTGTTGGCCCCAGAATGAATGCTGGAAACGGAGCTGTTGCTGCGCCGAAATCTTGCGGGCTCATGGACGTGAGAGAGAGACGAGCGGTGATGCGGCAAGATGGAGAAACGTTGGAGTCAACTTCGGCAGAATGGTTTCGCTGGGGTTTTGACCGAGAGAAGCAGCGAAGATGGAGAGGAACGTGGGCTGGCTTCGTGCGTTGCTGGCGGAGTCAACAAAAGGGGAGGAATTTTGCTGGTGTTGACCTGTGTGCTGGCATGAGCTGACGGTGGCAGCTGCAAGGAGAATCGAAGGAGCAGCTTCGGTGGACTTTGACGTTGAGGCAGCCGCAGGAACTTCAGTGGAGACGGCAGCAAATAGAGAGAGAGGGAACTTCGGTGGGGGACAGGTGATGGTGGATGGCAGCAGCTTTGGTCGCTGCTTGGGGGAAGAGAAGCGGACGTGGAGCTGCGGCAGAAGCTGGAGTAGCTTCGGTCAACAAGATGGGGAAGAGTTTGCTGGTTTGTTGACTTCGGTGGGGCTGCTTCGGTGGCTTGACTCGCTGGGGAAGAGGGACGCTGGCATGCGGCAAAACAGAAGGAAAATTCGGTGGAACGGTAGAGGAGGTAGCAGATGGTGAGGCGGCAGAATGAAGCAGCTGCTGGCGTCGTGGGGTCTTCGGTTGCCAAGAATCAACGAAAATGAAAGTGCAGGAAGATGAAATGAAAACGGGGGCAGCGAAGGAAGGAAGTCGACAAAGGTGGCGTGCACAGGATGGAGACAACGACGGGAGATGCGGCTGGCAAGACTTGTTCAAGAAGCCAAAGAAAAAGGGGAAAAGTAAGCAAGGTTATCCACTTAATTGAAGACTTGGTCCCCTAATACTTTCTTGAAGGTAAAAAAACAAATTATCCAATTTTAATGCCAAATGTTGCACCCCCATGCCTAGTTCCGAATTTCTTCAAAATGAGCTTCCATTTCAGCACAAATATCCTCAATTGATGTCCAATTTCGCCAAGGAAAAAGCCCACAAAACTTTTATAAGTTCCCATCACCAAAGAGCTTAGCTTGAAAGTTAGAGATTGGGACACCTAGAGTGTCATAACTTGGTATGGAAGGACACTTAAGTGCCATAACTTTAAAATGGTACACTTAAGTGCCAATATCGGAGTAAAATGGGACACTTAAGTGCCACTTCGGCGAAAATCCAACCAAAATGGCTAACGTGGCCATTTTCCAGCGAGTTTGGTCCAAAACGGCGTCGTTTTGCATGCTGACGTGGCGGAGAAAATACAAAAACGACGCTGTTTCGTGTCTACGTGTAAATAATATTATAAAAATTAATTAAATTAGATTTAAAATTAATTTTATATAAAATATTCAAAAAAATTTTAAAAAAGAAAATTTTTAAATATTTAGAAAAATTTAAAAAATTTAAAAGTTTTAGAAAAATTTGAGAAAAATTTAAAAATTTTAAAAAATTAATAAATTAAGAAAAAAAGGGGGTGAGGGGGAGGTCAAACGAGGCGGGCCGAGGGCCGAGCCCTTGTCGCCGTGCCTCCCCCGCCGTCGCTGGGAAGGGTTGACGGCGGAGGGGGGAGGGTTAGCTGGGGTCGCCGGCCCCCGGCCGACCGATGGCGAGGGCCGCGAGCCCTTGCTGGATCGTGGCGAGGGCCGCGACCCTCATCCCAGATTTGGGCGAGGGCTCGCGGGCCCTCACCACCGATCAGCCAGCCTCGCCGGCCCCTGGCCAGGGGCTGGCGACCCCGACTTACCCTCCCCACTTTGTCGTCGGCCCTTCTCGATAGTGGCGGGGAGGCGACAAGGGCCCATGAGCCCTCGCCGGATCTGGGCGAGGGTTGTGGCCCGCGCTCAGATCTAGGGCGACGGTTGCAACCCTTGTCGCGATCTGGCGAGGGCTGTTGGTCGGGGGCCGGCGACCCTGGTCGACCCTCCCCCCTCCGTCGCTGGCCCTTCCCAGCGACGGCGGGGAGGTGGCGGCGGCGAGAGCTTAGTCCTCAGCCGCCTAGTTCGACCTCCCCCCACCCCCTTTTTTTGAATATTTTAAATAAAATTAATTTTAAATCTAATTTAATTAATTTTTATATTATTATTTACATGCATACGAAACGGCGCCGTTTTTGCATTTTCTCCGCCACGTCGGCGTGCAAAACAACGCCATTTTGGACCAAACTCGCTGGAAAGTTGTCACGTAAGCCATTTTGGACCAAACTTGCTAGAAAGTCGTCACGTAAGTGTCCAATTGAACTTCAAAACTAGCACTCAAGTGTACAATTTTAAAGTTATGGTATTTAAGTGTCATTTCGTGCCAAATTATGGCACTTGAGCTGTTCTTCTACCTTGAAAGTTAAAATTCCCTTCAAATGAGCCCATGCGAATTTCCGAATCATCCAAACAGATTTTCTGTAAAAATTCCGAACTCGATGGAATTTTTCCGAAAGATAAGACGACGTCCTATAAATGAACTGTGACATACTCGAACGTTCGATTTCTGATACCGAATTCAATTTCGTGGTTAAAATTGACCGGACGTGATTTTAGTCAAATCCAACCTACCGGGTAGCTTTTAGGAATTTTACCGCGGTTATATCCCTTAACGGCTTCACCCAATAGATTGGTTAACTTGTGAGTGATCTGCTCAGAGAAAAAGGACTATAGGCGCACTAACGAAATGTCCATTTCATATATTCGGGACTAGTTGAAAATTTAGGATGTCACACCCTTGGTACATGTTTCTCATTTTTTGGAACCTATAACCTACCCATTAGAACCAAGAACTTGGAACCGATCTTGGAACAAGTTCCAAGGTTGGTTCCAAGTTCTAATAGGTTCTTTGTTTTTTTTTGGTTTCATTTTCAGATTTGAACTATAACGAAGAAGGAAAGAGACAAAATTGTTTCCTCAACTAAAAGAAGCCCCTTAGGCCCCTGTTTGTTAACGTTCTTTTTTTCCGTTTATGAACAAAATTTCAGTTTCTTTGTTCTTGGGAACAAAAAAAGAATAGAAACGCGTTTATTTGCATTTTTGTTCCAAATCTATTTTTTTGTTCTAGGAATACATTTGGAACAGAAACGAGAAACAAGAAAAACATGTTTCTTGTTTCTGGAACAATTTTTAAGAACAAATTTTCTCTTTCCTCTCTTTCTCTTCACTTTTTTTTTTCTTCTTTTCTTTTTTTTTTTCTTTGGCCGGTCACTAGCCTTGACCATGGCTAGCGACCGGCCGTCGAGGGTTGGCGACCTCGTCGGAGTGTCGCCGGCCCCTGGCGAGGCTTGGCCTCGCCTTGGCTAGGTGAGCTCGGGCTCGCCAGATTTGGGCAAGCCCGAGCTCGCCTAGCCAAGGCAAGGCTAAATTTCGCCGACGCGGGGCAAGGTTGGGCAAGCTCGGGCTCGCCGGATTTGGGCGAGCTCGAGCTTGCCCAGCCAAGGCGAGGCCGAGCCTCACCTAACCACGGCAAGGCCGTCGGCCCTCGTTGGCTGGTCGTTGGCCATGGCCGAGGCTGGCGACCGGCCAAAAGAAGAAAAAAAAAATAAAAAATAAAAAAGAAAGAAAAAAGAAAAAATATTAAAAATATTAAAAAATTAAAAGAAACAAAAAATGAACACAAATTTACCAAACGTGTTTCTGTTTATTTTTTATTTTCGGAACAAGTTTACCAAACGCCTTCTTCTGTTAAAAAATTGTTCCCTGAAGCAGAAATAGTTTTTTCTATTTCTGTTCCCTAGAACAATTTTTGACAAAAACGTTACCAAACGCGCCCTTAATGTCCATAAAGTAATTCCATCAGAAACTAGAGACTTTGCATCAATATCAAGAACAAACAAGCTTCTCATTGCAGATTTTGTTGCATCATGGTAGGCTAAGGCCACATCCAATAGAAGGCATATGTGAAGAGCTACAGTCTGTGTTCATACATACACAAGTGGTAAGCTGACAATTGAGAGAGAGAGAGAGAGAGAGAGAGGATGGGAAGGAGAGAATAAAGCTAGAGAAGGCAAATTTTAGTACCTCATCTATTGGTTCAATGTTGTTAAACAATGGTTCAAGGATGGATAATACCTTGCCATATTCATGGAGGTGGAACCATATGATAGCCTATAAACAAAAGGGTCGACAACATGTTAGACAATATAACCAATATTAAAGACATTTCTCAACAAATACAGAGAAATTTAACTTGAAAATAAATAATGCCTTCATTCGTACAATATTAAATGTTGCCACAGAAGAGTTAAACTTGTCACGCCCCGAACCTCGAGCACGTGCACATCCCACTGCGGTCGATAGAAATGCGACTTCCCAGGACACGTCGCCGACCCATTCTTTTTAATTGCACATGCGGAAGCAAGTAAATAATCCCCAGACAAAATTCAATTGGGATAGAAAAACAGGATCACATTTTCAAAACCAACCACATACTTTATATACATATCAAACCAGTTCATTTACAGGACTAGGCTATTTACAAAAGATCTATAGAAGATTAGTCCTCAAAAACTAGGCTGTCCTAAGATCAGCTAGACACGTCCATTCGCCAGCTCTTCAGTCGGGATCGGCGAAGTCAAAAATCCTCTCAGCGACTCTCACTGGTCTATCAAAAAGCTCCGGAGGATCCGCCATCTAGGGACCTGAAATATTATCCCACAACCGGGATGAGACAATGTCTCAGCGAGTCCTACCCCCTAGAACTCGATTAGGAAGAAAATAAGCCCCAGGGTGCTCTAGCCACACAAAGAGAATAGAGGACTTACCTCGCCCCAATCCTTCCTGCAGGTCAGTGCAACTCATCCGTCGATAAATTCATACCATATATCAATTCATATCATCTATCAATTCATACCATCTATTCATCCATTAATAAATCACGGCTCACACAAGCTGATATAGATGGTAGCTCGCACAAGCTGATATATGCATAGATGATAGCTCGCACAAGCTGAAATATGGATCATTGCTCTCATAAGTTGACATATATAAACCAATTGCTCGCCAAAGCGGATAATTCAATAATAAACCAACTCATATCTCAATTCAATCAATCAATCAATCCAATTGATTCAAACTGGTCATACAAATCAATTACGGTGCTAGAAGCTAACACCGGGTATTTTTAAGTTAAATACCACAACTTCATCAATTTCACATAATTCCACACTTTTGGAATTATTAACCACAATCATCAATCACTCAATTTCTCAATTTAAACATACGATTAGCACAAACCGATCAAGATCTAATACGATCAGCGCGAAATTCTAACGACCGCCATCCCGGCAAAATTTTCGAAATTATTAAATAATTAAATTTAATTCCGAAAATTAAATAATTAAATATTATATTATAATAATATAAAACAATAAAATAATATTTAAAAATTCGGAATAATTATTTAATTAAAAATAATCAATTAGGGCTTAAATTAGATTACACTAATTTAAACATACAATTAGCCCTAATTAAACATCCATTAAACTAATCATACAACTAATCTAATTTACATTAAAATAATCTAATCTAACCACCTAAACCTAATTAGACTAATCTAAACACCCATTAAGCATGATTAACTTACTAAGCAAGGTTTAGAAGATAAACTCACCGGTTTTGCGCGCCGGTGAGTTCATGGCGACCACGACGCCAAGGCGGTCGATAAACCCTAAAGCGGCGACACCAACGGAGGCTGGGAAGACACTGAAAACGGGCCTCGAAGATCACACGGCTTGCTGGATTTCTGCTTCTGATATGAGCTGAACCGGGAGAAGAAAACAGCAGCTGAACGGAGAGGAAACAGGCTGATCGGAGCTCCGGCAAGCGGGTGGTTGGCAACCGGCGGCTCCCGGGGGTCTTGGGGATCTTGCTGGAGGTTGGGACGGGCAAAGGAATGGTCGGAATGGGGTGAAATAGCAAGAAAACGCGGAACAGGCGGAGCAGGGCGGAACCAGACGGTCCGGCGAGCGGCGGCTTCTCTCAGGATTTCGGGACAGCCGGAGAATCGTTCCGGCAAGCGGCGAGGTGCTCCGGAACGGTCTGGATGTCGTCTTCGCGGAGATGGGTGGCTCGTTTGCTGATTCAACCGGGAAGTTAACTTTTTACTCGGATCTTTGGCGAAAGGTCGGCTGGAGCAGAAACTGGAACGAGGGGAAAACAGAGGAGGAAATGGGGTCCGATGGGCATGCGACGGTGATGGGGAGGTCAGACGGGCAAGAGGAAGCTTCGGGCGGCTCCCAGGCGGTGCTGTGGCTGTCGAACGGCGAGGTAGACGGCCAAAGGACGCAGGACGAAGGCAGAGCAGCGGCTGGACTCGCGGCTGCACGGGACTGGACGCGGCGGGCGAGCTAGCTACTCCGGTGGGCTTGCGGGGCTTCGGACGGCTGCTGGACGAACTCCACTGGTTTCTCAAGCTTTTTTCCTTCCTCAACCATGGAGAAAGCTGCCACACGAGAGATTCAAGGAAGGAGAAGCTTCAGCTGAAGCAAGGGCCCCCCAAGAGCTCTTCTAGCTTCGACACTTGTCAATCTCTCTCTCTCCTTGCCCCCACCATGGCCGGCCCACCCTTCAGCCTCTTTCTCTCTCCTCTAGCTCCCCTACAAGCTAGTTAATAGGTCCAAAATGAGGTGTGCCAAGGGGATTTCGAATTTTGAACATTTGTTCACTTAATTCATTCAATTGCCAATTAATTCCATCCAATTGAAGCTCAATTAAATCAACCCATGTGTCCTCGGCCTTCTCATGACATTTCCCCATCAAATGATCCAACTTGCCTCCCGAAGATTCGATTAAAAACGGCCCTCTGACAATCCCGAACAAAAACGGCCTTACTTTGCTTTTCCGCCAAAAATCTCGGTTTGTAGAAAAATCTTCTGGAGATGAGTCGACGTTCCTAAAATGAATTGTGACATGCCAGAACCTTCAATTTCTGAATCCGGTTTTAAAATCACGGTTAATTTCAATCTGGCGCGATTTGAGCGCGTCCTAATCTACCGGGTAGCTTTTAGGAAATTTTCAGTGCAATTGACTGTGGTTGATTATTTTCAAGCCACGACATAAATCTTCGACACATTAGCGACTCCCGATTGTCGTGAAAATCTCGAGGTTTCAAATACGGACACAGGGTACCCAAAACGACAGAATAATCAGTTCAGAGTCAGTCGACGAGGATATTGAAATTAGATGGAATCACCCACACTCTAATTACATATCTTAGTCGAATCGACCTATTACTGATCTCTGTTCGATTCTGACAGTGTCGTAATGATCCTTGCAGATTTATACGGTCGAGCAGTCGGTTCATGGTCAGATTCTCAAGCCTATTGCATTTAAATTCCTTAACGGCTTCACCTGATAGACTAGTTATCTCGTGAGTGATCAGCTCGGAGAATTGAACTATAAGCGCATCGATGAAAAGTCCGTCTCATTTAATTAAAAACAGAATCAGAAATTTGGGATGTCACAAAACTCGTATGTGTAAAGAATACTGGCACTATTTAATGAATTCGTTTGTTGTGCCATGGTAGAACTTCCCTTAGGACCTACAATGACTTTGTTGCCGACATTGCCAACAACCTCACCCTGCTCCAAAGATGCACGGGCAAGCTCCACTTTTACTCTGGATAAAATCAACCAAATAAAAAAAAATTAGAAAGATAACATGATAGAAAGTACGACCAGATGTTATGGATAAAATCAACTTCTCTTTTCATATATATTTGGATCTGAGCATGTGAGTTTGGATCTGGTTTGATGGTATTTAATATTTGGATCCAATAATGTAAAATTGGCATATCTTTTGATGGTACTTATAGAGTTTCCATTATGGGTTTCCAACAAGTAGCATTCCTTATTTAGATATCATATATATCACAAGGGAAGAGATCAAACTATTGGATCCACCCCATGGAATGAAATGAAAATCTACAAATGCACCTGACCAAAGCTAACAGCTAAATACTTCTCTTCCTTTTACAAGCTGGACCTATCTCTTCCATCATTACTTTGTTGATAAAAAGGCACTTAGAGATGCTTTATTTATCTAAGAATTTATGAATAATTCATGCAGGTTAACTACGAATGCATAATTTACACAAGGTGGAACCTTCCGAATGCCATGTATGCCAAGTTATCTCTTGCAGTTACAGGTTCCTAGCCCTAAATATATCATGCTGCATACTTCACGATAGTTTATCTAAGAAGAAACATAGAGGAAGGATTTAGACTAATGGAAAAACCAAACACCTACTAAAGGAGCGTAGGTGCCAACACACAGTCAGGATCCATGTGTGCAAAGATAAACTCTCTAAAATCGAGACAGCAATTGCATTTGTAAAATCTTGACCCAGGGAGCCACAAGTTACACCAAAAATTATCTTAAGTTATTCCTCATACTAGAAAATACATGGGACCCTTTGTAAGGATTACATCCCTACATGATACAAGTTTAAGAGATAGCTGTAGATGACAAAACCATCCCTTTCTTCCTTGATGTTCCATTACTACCTTTCCGGCCTGACTTATTATTCTGAACAAGTTTTCCTCACAGTAAAAAACTAGAGAAAACCAATTTTCACGAAATCCACATGATCAGGTTTCTCTTTACCATCTTTGATGACCAACATCCATTTACTAACAACTCATACCTTCTGCAAAGACTGCTAAGACACTATTCAGCCTTCAATGGCCAATGGAGGACTATAGTGATAATATCCCGCGCACAAAAAAATGGGCACCCTTTACTTGATTTCACAATAATTTGTCAAAGAAGACACCATTTTCACTAGAAATTAAGTCTGCTAATCAACAAATTCTTAGCTCTTGCACTCGGTTGGATTTCCAAAGTAACTTAATATTTGGCTATCACCTTCCTCATTGTCTAGACAACAATCTAAGAATTTCCTCCACTTCATCAAGACTTGCTCTCAATGTGTTGAGAAACTATACTAATTTTCTCCAAACAAGACCGAAGTCCACCAGTTTCACCACTCTTTAATGGAGAAGAGCCTTTTAAAGAATAGCACACAATGTATAAGAAAGGCTCTGCCCTTGCCCTTTTTTAAAATTCTAGACAAAGTTCCGAGTCATTCACCTCTTTCATCAAAGTATAGATGATAATTTAGAAGCAACTATCAGTGTTTCTCTCTTCCCTACTCCCACTGTGCCCAACGCAACATATCAAGATTGATTCAAAACTCAATAGCTTAGAGTAAAAATCAAATAACCTAAAAGCCTTTCAGATACTTCTGGATAAGGAGTGGATCGCATATTTTGAAGAGAGTGGGTTTGAAGGAGTGCCACACCTTGACAGTATTCAGTAAAGCAATCTCCTAGGATCTGAACAGCCATCACAAAAGTATTCGGCAACCGCAATATTGTGGAGGTCCTGCATTGCACTAATGTTAATAGCTCATACCATGTTGCTTTAGGTGAGTTAGACAAAAAGAATGACTCCTTTACTCAAGAAATGCCATATAAAGATTCTAAAAGAAAATGAAAAGTATGCATAGCCAGGAACAGCCCAAGTGGCTAGAATGTCCAAATTCCAATCAAAACCCAGAAATTCAACCTTAAACCAATAGAGGATACATCATGCTTACCACGTAGAAGAAAAACTCACAACAAACCCAATGGATAAACAAACATGCGAAGCTGAACCTAGAATTTATTTACTGGTCAAATAAGAGCCAAATCGAGGAGAGAAACGAACCTTGAGACGAGATGTGAGGACACACACTTGTACCACTTGTTGGCGTTCGGGAACGAGCCTCCAGGCTTCTCGAGAACTACGGCGTACACCTTGATGTCGTCCTTCCTCCTTCGTGAGATGATCTCTGCCATTGAAAATGACGTTGATAAACATCCCCAACAAGCAAGGGGGCCCAAGATACTGAATTGACTGATCAATCCCCCACGCGAAGAACTGAGAAAGAGAGAGAGAGATTGAAGTGTTACTTAGAGATGTAGGTCTTGTCGGAGAGGAACTTGTCAAGGGACTTGAGGCCCGACTCCGTGTGGGGACTTGTTGAGGAACACGTCAAGAGCGAGCAACTTCGGCCAGAGATAGAGGAGAATTGTGAGTGTGAAGTGTGAAGTGAATTGAGTGAGAACTGAGACTAGGGTAAACATTAAAATTGTTAGGGCTTTTTTGGAACCTAACCGGTTCCGGTTCTGGTTCCTAGAAAAAGGGAACCGGGAACCGGAACTGGTCTCTTTAGAATTGAGAATCAAATCGGTCTCTTTAGAACTGGGAACTGAACTAGAACCCTCTGGTGTGGTTCTCCAGTTCTCGGTTATACCTGGGAACCGTGCTCACCCCTACTTAGGGTGGCTAGCCAATGTTGAGGGGCAAGGCCAACCTCACCCAAATTTGGTGAGGTCAAGCCTCACCTACCCACAGTGATGTCGACCTCGCCAGCCCTCATCTTTGGCTAGTCATTAGCCATTGCTAAGGCCCAGCAACCGACTAGAGGTGGAAGAAGAAGGGAGGAAAAAAGAGAAAAAAAACTAAAACAAAAAAAAAAAAGAAAAATCTTAGAAAATTATTTAAAAATTTCAAAAAAATTTCACGTCACAAAAAAATTTGAGAGTATTACCAAACTCTTTTATGTTCTTTTTCTTTTTCAAGAATATAATTTTTAAGGTTTTATCAAACGTGTTCTTCTACTAAAAAAATTCATTTAGGAAATAAAATTTTGGAAAAAACAATTTTTGAATAGAAATTATTCTCGGAAATATTTTTTTAACAAGCGCACCCTAATTTTCATTTACTACACAATATATATATATATATATATTATATATATATATATTAATATATTAACTATACATAAGTTTGAAAAAGCATTGATTATAGTGAAAACTTATACAAGCACAAGTAGTACAAAGTTATCATATTTATCATAATATTTGAGCATTCTCTTTAGAGCCATCTCTCGAGAGACGCAATAGGAATAGCTCTAGGAAGATTTCTCCAGGGCAAGCTCCGTAAGTATTTGTAAATAATAAATCGTAGTAATCTCTATAATTGATGTACCACTTTCTGAGTGAGAAATCATATTTGTAAGTATGGCAAGAATACGTTCTGTCAACATGTGATTAGATCTTCATGATAATGTAGTCATGGTCCAATATAATACTTGTAGTGGGGGCAGACTGGATAAAAAACAGAGAATGATAGCTTATTTGAGCTTCCTAGGAACTTTATGAGAGCATAGTTGAAGGGAGTCTTTGAAACTTACCAGCATATTGGTGTAATTTTATTTTCTAAAGAGTGCTTCTATGGCACTTTTTTTATCAACTAAATGAAAAATATTGTAATATTTAATGTATTAACTGTTCTTGTGATATGCATAATCAATATTTTGCAAATTATTTATTGTGCATGTTTAATAAATATGATATAAGCACATTCTCAAAAAAACCCTTTACATGATTCGAAAAGTCAATCGGGCAAGTTCTTCCACCAAACTTAACAAATACATGTTTTGAGTATGAATGGGTGCATGTTAGGCACATGGGGAAGCGGTCACGTGCTTGAAAAGCCTCAAGCACCCGATTGCTGGAAAAAAATGCTTGATATCCTCAAGTCTCACAGTATATAAAAGATGCCTTACAAACTCATTCATGAACATGTCACGGCCCAAAAGAAAGCCGATCCAAGAGGGTTCTAAGGGACGAGTGTGACACATCCGTGGATCAAGCGACCCTTGGCTTGTATGCCCGAGATCTAGGGTTTTCGCGAGTCTTCTAGAATACTCTTGGGGGCAGGCGATACGGTAATTATATTCATATGTAATAAATGCGGGTAATTGGTAGTCGGGAAGATGTAATCTTCATTGTTAGACCAATGAGAGATCTACGGATACAGTTTGCCTTGTATTAATATATATATAGGGGTCTCCTCCTCCTCATTGTACTCATCTCATTCACAAGTAAATACAATCCATAGCTTCTCTCTCTAGAGTTTCTCTCTCTACGATCCTTGTGAGTTGAGTGTGAGAAAGGCTAACTTGGGAGAAATTCCTAAGGCCACACAAGTAAGGGAACGCTAGATCGATCGGCCTGTGACAAGTGGTTTATGAGCAAGTTGTTCCAAGCACAATGGTTGATCCACGATCCGATGAGGCGCTCGCCATGGGTGGTGACTGCGTTGATTATGGGAGGAACGCTGAGAAGGGCGTTGCTAAGGGAAAGAAGAACCGTGGTGGTTCGAGTTCAAGGGATTCAGCGGGGGATCTTGCGCATTGCATAACGAAGCTAGAGTTGTTCGTTACCAATGTCTAAGGATCGGTCGACGACTTGACCCAGATTGTGGATGGAGTAGATGTCGGAAGGGAAGAGCTTGTAAAAGATGTGCAAGAGCTCAAGACTGGCATGAGATAACTCCGACACGAGTTGTTGGGGACCCTAAGGGAAGAACTCGCACAACGGTATGAACCCCCGGAGGTAATGATGGCGGCCATGCACGCAGAGATAGTGGAGCTCAGGGGTAAGCTCGTTGAATCGAAAGCTACACGTGTGAACGTGGTGATCACCGTGCAAGGTCTACGAGTGGAAACACCCAAGCTAAAGGAATTCAAGGGCTCGCGGGTGGCTAAAGACGTGGATAATTTCCTATGGTGCATGGAGCGGTACTTCCAAGCTATGGGGATCAACGACGACCAAATACGGGTAAACACGGCATCTATATATTTGGCTAATGGTGCATTGTTGTGGTGGCGTCATCGTTTGGATGATAGGTGAGGGGATCCTATCACAACCTAAGGTAGATTCGTCGAGGAGTTCCAATGGAACTACTTTCCTGCATGGAGGAAGCTTGTGACGAACTGAAGTGTCTCTAGCAAAATGATGGTGTGCACAACTGCATCAAGTTGTTTTCGGAGTTGCTACTCCAAATCCCTTCGATGGATGAGAATGAAGCATTCCACCAGTTCATGAGTGATCTCAAGCCATGGACTAAATAGGAATTGAAATAGTTCAATGTGGGAGATCTCACAACGGCTATAACCGTAGTCGAATCACTCGTGGAGTATAAGGCGCCTTTCACATCTCAATCGGACGCTTGTACGAGGGATAAAGCCATTGGTGCGGGAGATCAGGGGAGATACAATTGCCCGATCGGAGGTAGACCACTGGCTAACCCTCACAAGGCTTATGCAGAGTCAAGCGAAGAAGGACAAATGAAGGTACGCTAATACAAATATTTCTTTTGTGATGGTTCACACATGGCGCGGGATTGCCCAAACAAGGCTAAGTTGGCTGCCCTTTGCAAAGAGGATGAGCCTAAGGAAGAATCACGGTTGGGTTTGCTGCGACTCCTTAGCACAATCAAGTCCAAGAAGGCGAAGGAGTATAAAGGACTGATGTTCGTGGATTTAAGGATCGGAGAATCCACAATGAATGCGCTCGTGGACATGGGAGCATCTGATCTCTTCATATCGGAACAAGCTACGAAGAGATTTAACCTATGGTTTGAGAAGGGAGCTGGGTGGCTCAAGGTACTCCACCCTTTTCTAGATTGGTTTGTAGTGGTTTACTTAGATAACATTGTAGTGTGTAGTCGGACGCTCGAAGAGCAAGTCGAGCACTTAAGGCAGGTCTTCCAAGTCTTGTGTGAGAACGAGTTGTATGTTAAGCACAAGAAATGTGCATTTGCCTAAGAGGGAGTTCCGTTCTTGGGGCACATCGTCGGGGGTGGTGAGTGCGGATGATAAGGCAAAGATTCAATCGATTGTCGAATGGGAGCTGCCGACGAAGGTGATGGGGTTGAGGTCGAACATGGGCCTCACCAACTACTATTGGCGCTTCATCCAAAGTTACTTGAGCATCATTGTGCCACTCATGGATCTATTGAAGAAGGAGAAGTCGTGGGAGTGGACGAATCGATGCCAAAGGTCATTTGATCGATTGAAGCGAGCAATGACCGAGGAGCTGGTGTTGGTGTTGCCCGATTACACCAAGCCCTATGAGGTAGAGATTGATGCATCGGATTTTACTATTGGTGGCATTCTTATGTAGGATGGCCATCCGGTGGTGTACGAGTCTCGTAAGTTGAACGATACCGAGCGTCGGTATACCGTTCAAGAGAAGGAGATGACCGTGGTGGTTCATTGTGTGACGTCCAGATTTTTGGGTTTTAATTTTTACTAGATAATATGGACGTTTTAGTTCAGTTGAAGCCGGAGATTGTGAAATTGAGAAGCATGAGGGAATTCTTGGATGAGGAAAATAATCAATTTGATAAGTGAGACATCAATTGATTTTGCGAGAGTTAATTGAGAGAAGTTCAAAAACGGAAATTGGATGCAAAATGTCAGGATAGACCAAGTGCTTTAATTTGGATTTTCCTTGGTTATCTAGGTGCCAATTTAAAAGAATTTGGGATAAGAATTTCTTAATTAAGGAAATTCTTTTCTTTAAAAATTTCTTCCCAATTCTTTCCCTTTTTGGCCAAGCATCCAAGCACCTTTTTCTCTCCCCCCCTTTTTCCTTTTCTTTCTTTCTTTTTCTTTTTCTCTCTCTCTCTCTCTCTCTCTCTCTCTCTCTCTCCTTCTCTCCTTTTCCCCATCGTGCGAAACACCCCCTCTCCACGCCAACTCTCTCTTTCTCTCTCTCCCTTTGACCATTCAACCTTATCTCTTCTCTCTCTTCTTGCCTCCTCCCCCACGTTACCTTCTTCTTCTCCTTCTTCGTTCTTCTTTTTGCGAACGGAACCAGGAGCAGAAGAAGAAGTCGCGCAAGAGCAGCTCGCCACACGCCGCCGGGCCGCCGTCAAGCTCCACCTGCGCACGCCGCGCGCTCCGCCACCGCCTTTTCGCGTTTGCCGTCCCCGCCGTGCGCCATCCAGCTCCCAACCGCCTCTGTTCAGCTCCGTCTTGGCCAGCACCGGCCACGATCCGATCACCTCCGGCCATCGTGGGCCACCGCTCCGCCTTGCTAAGCCACCACCCGCTCTCCCGACCTCTTGCCGCCCCCAACCCTCTCTCTTTCTTGCTGTTTTGCGGCCGAACCAGCAAACCCGCGAGTGGGTTTCTAGCCGGTTCGTGGGCTGTTTTGGGCCGTTTCCGGGCCCCGAACCCGGGGCCCGCTTTAGGAAGAATTGTTCCTCGCGTCGCCACCGTCGGATTGATCCGATTTGCGTGCGATTTGGTGAGTAATCTCACTAATCCTGGATTAGTTTGCTAATTATGCTTTAGGTTGGTTTAATTTTAATTAATTATGTTTAGGTTGTTAGATTATAATTAATTAGCAATTATTAGTCAATTGTGATGCGATTTAGATAAATTGATTGTGCAATTAACAAGTAGACGTGGTCTACTATTTATTGGGAGTGTCTCGGGAATTTTTGGACCCCTAATTGAGCTTCAATTTGATGATTCGAGCCTAAGTGAGATTTTTGGCATTTAAATATTAATTTTCGGAATTAAATTAAATAATTATTTATTTTCCGAAAATTCAAGGGAGATGGTCTGGAACCAGAATATTATGCGGATGACTGGGGTGAAGTCCGTTTATTTAATCGGGCTTTATTTTAGGCTAAATTGAATTTGTAATATTAATTAATTTTCGAAATTAATTAATTAATTATTTATTTCCTGAAAATTCAACTGGGATGGCCCATGACCGGAAAATTATGCTGATGACCGTGGTGAAGTCCATTTATTTAATTGGACCTTATTTTGAGCTAAACAGAATTTTTTATATTAAATAATTAATTTTCGAAATTAATTAATTATTTATTTATTTTTTGGAAATTAAGTTTGAGATGGCCGACGACCAAAATCTCGTGCTGATTGTCGTGGCACAGTCCGTTTATTTATTTGAGCTTTGAATTGTGCCAAATTGATTTAATTGTGGATATTTAGGATATGTTCCTAAATTGATTATTTGGGTAAATTGAGTACGAATTAAGGTTGTGGATAATTACTTTAGAAACGGGATGAATCATCATGAAAGGCACGTGGCTCGGTGAATAGTACATCATCTCGGAGAATGCGCGTGGCTCGGTGATTTGGTATATCGCTTTGGAGAATGCACGGGGCTTGATGATTAGATATGTCACATCGGAGAATGCACATGGCTCGGTGGCGAAGTATGTCGCCTTGGAGAATGCAGGTGGCTCGGTGATTGGTTTTATCAGTTAGGATTGAATAGCAATTTATTATCAACTTTGGGTGAGCATATGGTATACTATATCGGCCTTCAGGCGATATGTCAGCTTTGGGTGAGCAGTATACCTTATTATCAGCTTTGGGCAAGCAATATATTAGCAGCTTTGGGTGAGCATATGGTATACTATATCGGCCTTCGAGCGATATGTCAGCTTTGGGTGAGCAGTATACGGGTATAATATATCGGCCTACGGGCGATATGTCAGCTTTGGGTGAGCTATGCTATCTATTTATCAGCTTTGGGTGAGCAGTCCTGATTTAATAGGACTTCATAGATAGTATTGAATATGCCGACCGAGCATGGTGGTGATGACATGTAATCGACTAGGTGGATTGATCATTGCTTTGATTTGACGTCGTGAATTGATTGATTGATTAGAAATGACTATGAGTGGTCTTGTTGGTATTTAATCGACTAGGTCGATTTGATCGATACTTCGATCAGTGATATGATTGCTTGGGTGCCTATTATGAATTGTACTGACTTGCAGGTGGGATATGAGGCCAAGGTACGTCTTCTGCCCTATGCGTGTATAGGCAGCCTATAGTATAATAGTTTACTAATTGGGCTTAGTGGGGTAGAACTCGTTGAGACGTAGTCTCATCCCAATTTGGGGAAAAAAATTTCAGGACCCCGATGAGGAGCCGAGGAGGAGTCTAAGAAGGAGAACTCGGAGGTGAAACTTAAAGAGAAGGATTTTTGGAAAAGAAGATAATCCTGAGAGGGGCCTTAAGTATGGCCTGGATGGGCTGAGAGTCTATCTTCTTTTGAGAATTTCTTTTGAAGTGAATAGTTATGGATTGGTTTGTGTTTTGTATAAAAGTTTGGTTATAAATTTCAATATGAAAAATATGGCCCTGCTTTTCTATCTTATCGTTTTATTGTTTGGGGATTTTAACTACTTTCGTATGTTCTTAATAAACAAAAGGGTCGGCGATACTTTGTCCTGGGATATCGCATTATAAAATCGACCAAGTGAGAAGGATGTGTGCGTGCCTGAGGATCGGGGCGTGACATCCAGTTTAAGTGGTATCATAGCGAAGTTGAAGATTGGAGTGATAAGGAGCGTTGACCATGGGATAGTTAGTAGGAAAGGCCTTTAAATTCATGCTGGTGCATGTCTGTGTTAGCTGGATGCTAGAATTGATTGTCGTGTTGGGATCGCTCATCTTCTAATCTAGTGTGGATGTGGAAAGCGAGTTTCAGTGTAAAGACTGAACTATGAGCGAGTAGGAGCTGAGAACTCCTAGTAAGAGGACAATGTCCTATGTGACTCGGGATAATGCACTGATAAAGGTCGGTACCCGAGGTGATTGTGGCAAAGTGTCAGCTCTGGCCAGCTCGAGTGTAAGAGTACCATTGCAGGTTGGTACTAGTGTAGCAGCATCGAATGATCCTAAGTTCGATAGGATCGTTTTGATGATAGTGTTCCTTGGGAATTGGATGAGCCAGGAGGCTCAGGATCGAGCTAGGAGGCTCAGGATCGAGCCACCGTCAGTGTTGCAACCGTTGTTGTCGCTTCACCTGCTGAGATCCAGAGTGGAGATGTGATCCGAGAGCGAGTCTTTGTATTCGAGCTGAGGTACAGATCCAGTTCAGGCAGAAATGGAAATTGGTCAGAGAAAAGATCGAGGTTGAGAGTGGTCTTAGCAGATTGATGGGGCAACTAGAAAGAGTGTGTACTGTCACTTGGTAGGAGATAGATGACTCACCTGATAAGTGTCAGAATTGTAGAAAGAAGAATGGATGAATCCGATGCCCGAATATGACTAGAACATGTTGTGATGATGACCAGCGTGGCCATCAGGTGAAGGGCTGTCAGTGGAAGTCTAAGGTGACATAGACATCGTTACTGCGACCGGGAAGGAATGGGAGTAGAATGGACCTTGCACCGATTAGAGAAAGAATGTGTTGGAAGTGATTTTATCAGAGCAGCACAGTAAAGCTTTGTGCTGAGTTGGTAGAACTTAAATTGTTGAAGTAAAAGGGAAAAAGAGGAAAATCACTAGCAATAGTTGTGCTTGACTAGTTGCTGAGGTGTGAATTTGATGCCACATGAACAAGTGTAGGCTTATGGAGCATCTTGTGATAATGAATCATGGTCATTGAGTAATCCAATTTAGTCAATTAACAGGTTAAAGTGTCGAGGTTATTGGGAGTCGAAAAGAATCTTCGATTTCATTAATCTCATTGACTTGAGGCAACTTGTTTGTTAGACGGAGGTTGCCAAGGTTGCTTAGTGATTGTCTTAGGTAGGACAAATTGAAGAACTAGAGATGGAGGACATTGCAGTGGTCTAAGAATTTCTAGATGTGTTGTCGCAAGAACTGTCAAATTGTCGTCAGAAAAAGAAATAGAAAGTGCAATCGAGCTAGCACTAGGATAGAGCTACTCTCGAAGGCTTATTACTAGCTGTTGTTGTTTGAATTGATAGAATCGAAGGTACGGATGTGAAGATTGATGAATGAGGAATTCATACATATTAGTGCATCGTTTTAAGGAACCTCAGTTTTGTGGAAAGAGAAATGAAGATGGTTCATTGCAATCATGCATCAACCATTGTCAACTTAATTGGGTGACTTGTTATAAAGAGTGTTGATGTCTTCAAGGATCGACTTGAGGACAGATTATTGTTAGTTAAGAACCAGGAATGAGGTTATATCCAAGACAGCATTTTACACTTGATTTAACCTTTGTGAGAATATTGTAAAGCCATTTGATATAACGAACGTTCTAGCCGTTGTCATAAATTTGACAAACTGAGTGTTCAAAGAATATCTAGATCAATGGTGAGCGTGTGGTGCAGTGACATTCTAGGGTATTTATTAAGTGATGAGGATCACGAGAACCCTTAAGAATGGTCATGTGATTACAAGTTAAGGAATCTTCATGGACCCAGCCAAGATTGAATAAGTTGTTTATGGACCGAGACCGACATCGATGTCAGAGATTGGAAGCTGGGGGGGATTGGGCAGGTTATTACAGAAGGTTCGTGAAAGAACTTTCAGCATCAGTATCATCGCGGGTTTGATCTCTTAAGAAAGAAGAGAAATTCATCAGCATAGACAAGTACGAGGATAGTTTCTAGAGCTCAAGTAAGAATTCACTATCGTACTTGTGCTAAACTTTTCATTTGGCTCTGGAAAGCACGAAATCTTTTGTGATGTGTCTTGCAGAGGACGAGGTATGCATTGATACAACATGAGAAGATTTTTTGTATCACCATTCCGCCATTTGAGACCTAATAAGTGGAATACGAAGCAGTGTCGTGAACCAGAATTTTGGCAAAACTATAATAGTGATATCGGATATCACCCTGGAGAACGAAATGAGTCATTAATGTGTTGAGCCGAGAGTCTCCAATTATGCATAGATTGGCTAAAGTGTAGACTTTACTTGAAAATACGTCGAAGCTTGGTTTTCAAATTTGAGGTAGGCTACCTTTTGAATTTTATAGCCGCCCTCAAAATTGAACTAAATGTTCAAGTTAGAATCAGCGCCTAGTTGACAAGCAGAGATGTGCAAAAAATCTTATAAGAGAATACTAGTAAGAAATATATTGACTTTAAGATTTCTGAGGATGGAAAGTTCGGGTTCCATGAGTGATTGAGTGCACATGACAGTGTAACACTTAGGGAAAAGATATTGTCAGAAGTTAGTATCACAGTTTTGACCAGATGGGGCAAGTAATCAAAATCGACGTCAACTAAATTGGTAGATCGATATGAAGATAGATACCGCCAAGCAGGTTGCAAGTGCCAAAGGTGTCAGTAAGTGGAAGTTCAGTAATGCAAATTCGAAAGATTTTAGCATCACTTAAGAGTCCCAAGTGGAAATGGAAATATATGGCTTACTAAGGATTCAGGGGATTATTGATACCATTTGAGAATAGTGGTTGATCAATAGATGGAGTTGGTCCACTTTGGTACAGTACGAATATATCTTGTTTTGAGTGTGTGATCCTGATTTTCAGACTCTGATTTTGATTGGTTAAATTGGGCATTTCATCGACGCGACTATAGTGTTTTTCTCTGAGTTGGCCACTCATGAGATAACTAGACTAGCTGGGTGAGTTATTAAGGACCTTAAGGCAAATAGACCTAAGAATTCGACTAGGGATTGACTTCTCGACCGTGCTCATCTTTAGAGATCATTGCGGCACAGTATAAAATCGATTTGAAATTAGAGATAGATCGGTTCGATTGAGATGAATGACCGATCGTGGGTGACTCCACTAAATTGGAAAAAAAATTCTCATCAACCGATACTAATTTGATGTTTCTATCGTTTTGGTACCCTGTGTCCGTATTTGAATCATTGAAATTTTCACGATAATCGAGAGTCACCAATGGGTCGAGTGGGTTCATTGTGGCTTGAAGAAAATCGACCACGAGTCATTTGTCCTAAAAAGCTCTGAATACTACCCAGTAACCTAGGTCACACTAAAAGCGTGTCGGAGTGAAATTAATCGCCAATCTAAGTTTGATTTCAGAAATTGAAGATCCAATCTTGCCACAAAGTGGGTATACCGAAGTGTGTGTGTCTCAGATAGTTCACCGACATGGAGTGTCGAGGATGAATTATATCTCGAATCTAGATCAGAGATTATAAGTTGGCAGAGTTTTCAGAGGGTTCTTTATTAAGCAGTGTGTAGCAGAGGGTACATAATTTCAGTGGTGAAAAGAAAGTGAATAATGATGTCAGCTCAGTAATCAGTGTTTGCAGTTGTCAGATCAGTGTTAGAGTAAAGATTGCTCAGAATTGTTAGAAATTTTGAATCGTTGAGGTTCAAAGGTTTACTAGAGAGTCGAGAAAAAGTGATCAGATGTGGATGACAGCGTGTCTTATATGAGTAGCTCAGTTCAGTTGCTGGTACAGAAAGAGCAGAGTTTGTGTACCAAGATGATCTCCTTGGTCAAAGTGGTCAGACAACGCTGCGAGACCAAATGATCAGCGTGGGAAAAAGTGAGACTCGATGAGACGACAATACTCCCACCGTTCGTTTAATGACTAATAAATGTTTAAATTTCGAGGACGAAATTTTTATAAGAGGGGAAGACTTGTGACATCCGGATTTTTGGGTTTTAATTTTTACTTGATAATATGGCCATTTTCGTTCAGTTGAAGCCGAAGATTGTGAAATTGAGAAGCATGAGGGAATTCTTGGATGAGGAAAATAATCAATTTGATAAGTGAGACATCAATTGATTTTGCGAGAGTTAATTGAGAGAAGTTCAAAAAGGGAAATTGGATGCAAAATGTCAGGATAGACCAAGTGCTTTAATTTGGATTTTCCTTGGTTATCTAGGCGCCAATTTAAAAGAATTTGGGATAAGAATTTCTTAATTGAGGAAATTCTTTTCTTTAAAAATTTCTTCCCAATTCTTTCCCTTTTTGGCCAAGCATCCAAGCACCTTTTTCTCTCCCCCCCTTTTTCATTTTCTTTCTTTCTTTTTCTCTCTCTCTCTCTCTCTCTCTCTCTCAACCGTACGATTTTCCCGATCTAAATCAAGCAGGTTTTACATGAAGAAGATTTGGCTCAGCATGTTCTATTCGATACGGGTAGGAAAAGTGGTATTCTTAAAAAAATAGAGAAATCAGAACCAAGTCACGATGATACGGGTCAACCCCTTCTTCTTGCGCCAAAGATCTTACCATTTCCGAAGGAACTGGATTCTCTCTCTCTCTCTCTCTCTCTCTCCTTCTCTCCTTTTCCCTGTTGTGCGAAACACCCCCTCCCCACGCCAACTCTCTCTTTCTCTCTCTCCCTTTGACCATTCAACCTTATCTCTTCTCTCTCTTCTTGCCTCCTCCCCCATGTTACCTTCCTCTTCTCCTTCTTCGTTCTTCTTTTTCCGAACGGAACCAGGAGCAGAAGAAGAAGTCGCGCAAGAGTAGCTCGCCGCACGCCGCCGGGCTGCCGTCCGCACCACCAGCGCACGCCGCGCGCTCCGCCACCGTCCCTTCGCGTTTGCCGTCCCTGCCGTGCGCCGTCCAGCTCCCAACCGCCTCTGTTCAGCTCCGTCTTAGCTAGCACCGGCACGATCCGGCCACCTCTGGCCACCGTGGGCCACCGCTCCGCCTCGCCAAGCCACCACCCGCTCTCCCAACCTCTTGCCGCCCCCAACCCTCTCTCTTTCTTGCTGTTTTGCGGCCGAACCAGCAAACCCGCGAGTGGGTTTCTAGCCAGTTCGTGGGCCGTTTTGGGCCGTTTCCGGGCCCCAAACCTAAGGCCCGCTTTGGGAAGAATTGTTCCTCGCGTCGCCACCGTCGGATTGATCCGATTTGCGCGCGATTTGGTGAGTAATCTCACTAATCCCAGATTAGTTGGCTAATTATGCTTTAGGTTGGTTTAGTTTTAATTAATTGTGTTTAGGTTGTTAGATTAGAATTAATTAGCAATTATTAGTCAATTGTGATGCGATTTAGATAAATTGATTGTGCAATTAACAAGTAGACGTGGTCTACTGTTTATTGGGAGTGTCTCGGGAATTTCTGGACCCCTAATTGAGCTTCAATTTGATGATTCGGGCCTAAGTGAGATTTTTGGCATTTAAATATTAATTTTCGGAATTAAATTAAATAATTATTTATTTTCCGAAAATTCAAGGGAGATGGTCTGGAACCGGAATATTATGCAGATGACTGTGGTGAAGTCCGTTTATTTAATCGGGCTTTATTTTAGGCTAAATTGAATTTGTAATATTAATTAATTTTCGAAATTAATTAATTAATTATTTATTTCCTGAAAATTCAACTAGGATGGCCCGTTACCGTAAAATTATGCTGATGACCGTGGTGAAGTCCGTTTATTTAATTGGACCTTATTATGAGCTAAACAGAATTTTTAATATTAAATAATTAATTTTCGAAATTAATTAATTAATTATTTATTTTTCGGAAATTAAGTTTGAGATGGCCGACGACCGAAATCTCGTGCTGATTGTCGCGGTGCAGTCCATTTATTTATTTGAGCTTTGAATTGTGCAAAATTGATTTAATTGTTGATATTTAGGATATGTTCCTAAATTGATTATTTGGGTAAATTGAGTACGAATTAAGGTTGTGGATAATTACTTTAGAAACGGGATGAATTATCATGAAAGGCACGTGGCTCGGTGATGAGTACATCATCTCGGAGAATGCGCGTGGCTCGGTGATTTGGTATATCGCTTTGGAGAATGCACGGGGCTTGATGATTAGATATGTCACATCGGAGAATGCACATGGCTCGGTGACGAAGTATGTCGCCTTGGAGAATGCATGTGGCTCAGTGATTGGTTCTATCAGTTAGGACTGAATAGCAATTTATTATCATCTTTGGGTGAGCATATGGTATACTATATCGGCCTTCGGGCGATATGTCAGCTTTGGGTGAGCAGTATACCGGTATACTATATCGACCTACGGGCGATATGTCAGCTTTGGGTGAGCAGTATACCTTATTATAAGCTTTGAGTGAGTTATGCTATCTATTTATCAGCTTTGGGTGAGTAGTCCTGATTTAATAGGACTTCATAGATAGTATTGAATATGCCGACCGAGCATGGGTCGTGATGACATGTAATCGACTAGGTCGATTGATCATTGCTTTGATTTGACGTCGTGAATTGATTGACTGATTGGAAATGACCGTGAGTGGTCTTGTTGGCATTTAATCGACTAGGTCGATTTGATCGATACTTCAATCAGTGATATGATTGCTTGGGTGCCTATTATGAATTGTACTGACTAGTAGGTGGGATATGAGGCCAAGGTACGTCTTCTGCCCTATGCGTGTATAGGCAGCCTATAGTATAATAGTTTACTAATTTGGCTTAGTGGGGTAGAACTCGCTGAGACGTAGTCTCATCCCAGTTTGGGGAAAAACATTTCAGGACCTCGATGAGGAGCCGAGGAGGAGTCTAAGAAGGAGAACCTAGAGGTGAAACTTAAAGAGAATGATTTTTGGAAAATAAGATAATCCTGAGAGGGGCCTTGAGTATGGCCTGGATGGGCTGAGAGTCTTTCTTTTGAGAATTTCTTTTGAAGTGAATAGTTATGAATTGGTTTGTGTTTTGTATACAAGTTTGGTTATAAATTTCAATATGAAAAATATGGTCTTGCTTTTCTATCACATTGTTTTATTGTCTGGGGATTTTAATTACTTCCGCATGTGCTTAATAAACGAAAGGGTCGGCGATACTTTGTCCTGGGATATCGCATTATAAAATCGACCAAGTGAGAAGGATGTGTGCGTGCCCGAGGATCGGAGCGTGATACATTGCATTCAGATGTGAAGGCATTATCTCTTGGGGTCGAAGTTTGTCGTGAGGATGGACAATGTGGCCACCAGTTACTTCCAGACTCAAAAGAAGCTAAGTCTAAAGTAAGTTTTGTTTTTCACAATCACCTATTCACCCTCTCTAAGTGACGATTCTAGCCATAACAGTACAGCTTCTAAACTTTCTCGCTTGGGAACCTAATACTATTTGCTAATTTCACAAAATGTCAAATGAAAATTTCTTCACATTAAAATGCTGCTTTGACAATGAAGAATTATGTTGCGCTTTTGGTCTAAAGGTGCTAGGACTACATAACACTAAGCCCTCTCAATGATCCAAAATTTACTCTATATTAAATAGTGTTGAAGCTTGGGATTTAGACATGAGGTTAATACTTTTGTCGACCTTTAAGCTTTGCATTAGTTGTGATTTTAGTGCATCATGTGATGAGCTTCTTAGGGTTTGCATAATAACCATTTTGTTCTAGAAATAGTTTCCGGAATAGAAATATATTTTTCTATTTCTATTTCTAGAAGAGTTTCTAAGCAAAAATAACCATTTGATAATGACACAAAGTTTCTATTTCTAGAAATAGTTTCTGGAATAGAAATAGATTTTTCCTTTCGATGATGGCAGCGCGGATAGCGGGGACAGATAGTGGTGGCTACGGCGGTGGCAGTGGTAGTGGTGGCGGTGACCGGCGGTGGCCGGCGGCCGACAGCGGTGGCAACAGGCGATGGTCAGCGATCGGTGGCGGCGGCCGACGACCGGCTGTGGCCGGTAATCAGCGGCGGTGGTGGCCGGTGACCAGCGATGGCAGCGAGCGGGCGAGCAACTGGCGACTGACGAATGGTGGTCGGCGGCAACAGATGAAAGACCCCCTTAGTTACCCAAATGTAGGTGTTGTCTCTCTACAAAATACCCTGGGTATTTTTACCACCCACTAGGATGGCGTTGCTGGCTGCAAGCTTCTCCCCCTAACGCAAGGGGAGGAGTTTGATTCCCGGGCGTCGCAGGGTGACTTACCCGGCGGCACGTGTGTGGTGGCTAGCACGTGTTGCCTCCAGGGTTTACCCCTTGTTACCCTGAGCCTTTCGGGTTGTCCATGTTAGTACAGTGCGCGGGTTCCCTGAGTCACCAAAAAAAAAAAAAAAAGCCCCGGGTATTTTTACCATGTTGACACTTCCATGACTTGTCCTTGTGGTTTGGACTTTGGAATAACTACTTCTTGCTTGTTGCTTTACAAATATATTTCAAACTACATGAAGCTCAAAAGTTCGTAGTCCCTAAGAATTGTTCAAATCTGTTCTTTGAGCCCTTTGTGCTTTAAGTGGGAACAGAAATGATGTCAATGAAAGTTGGTGCAGAGTATGTTGGTCAAAGGTTGTTTGCCTCCTTTAGACAAGAAGTCCTCTCACTGACTTGCGATGTAGGATTCGTAACAAATCTCCAACCACTTTGCCTCGAAAGATTAGCCTCCAAATGTAGTCTTAGTTGCTTCAAATGGAACGTCTTCTTAGGCTAAGATGACGAGCTTATTCTAAATGACCATTTTGGTGGCTGCGGCTAGCCATATTTTAAGATGATCTTAATCAAGTTCCTCTGTTTTGCATGTTTATGTTTGTCCATTCACGAATCGACTAATTTTAGTCTTTTCACGAGGAGGCCACATGAAACAAAGGGACTCGATGTTAAGTTCTTTATTTTGCATTTGTCTGCACTGATTTCTATTAGCTGCGATGACCTATGGTAGTTGCTTTTGGTCGTCATGTGGGCAAGGATATTAAGTTGCATACTGGGTTAAATTCCAAAACATTTAGTTGCATCGTGATCTGGTTAAGTTTCAATTGTAGTAATATTCTCCTTCCGTGTCATTTACCCATCCGTCTTCTCTTTTATATTGATCGTTACTGATCTAGGTCAAGTGTGATATTACTAGTATGAGTACCTAGAGGGGGGTGAATAGGTATACAAAGATTTTTCTTGATAATTTCTGTATACTTGCGCAATACTTAGACAGTTAAAAGATTTGCGAAGAGTAATAATCAACGTAAGACTGAGTAAGGAAAGAGAGAATTAAACATGCGGTTTATAGTGGTTCGGCTTGATCCAAGCCTACGTCCACTCTTCTGCACTGACAGCCAATTCGGCTGGATTTCACTATGAACAAAGAGATGTTACAGTGTTGATCTTCCTTGACTTCTCGGTGTAGATGATCTACCACACTCGCTCAAGGTATCACCAAGTATAGACACTCTCTGTGTATACAATTTTGCTCAGACTGTATCGACTAACAATCAAGGTTCTTACCACCGCCCGCGGTGGAAGCGTTGGTTAGGGCTTGGTACCCCAAACGCAGGGGGAAAGGTTCGAACCTCCGTGGAAGCGATGCTTCAATGCATAACGCGCGTCTTACCTGCGCTTGGGGGTCAGCGGTGGGGGCCCCCGGCGCTCCATGGTTTACTCTCCCCGCGAAGCGGCGTTCGGAGGTTCCCTGGGTCATCAAAAAAAAAAAAAAAAAAAAAAAAAAAAAAATCAAGGTTCTTCAGACTCTGGAATTTTTCTATCAATCACACACTTAAAACAACTAGAACGTCTTCCTTTTATACTCCTTTATGCCATCATAGCCGTTGGCACTTACCAAAGGAATTCCTCCAATCTACCCGTTGGACGGAATCAATCAAGAAGATCATCCGAGCTATTTAAGGAATCTGATGATAGCCCATCAATCCTGTTCGCCCATACAATCAGGATCTTAATTTCCAAGAATAGAACATTCCAAGAATATTTCGTCGACCATCGGATCTTCAATCGATCTTAGATAAGAATTAAAGAATCCAGAAATATTTATCCAACCAAAGAATCTTTTCCGAGAGGATAGGATCGAATCCTCAACCATATACTTCGGCTTTGGATTTCCTTCGTCACTGGATTAGAAAGACTGTCAGTGAGAATAGACTTAAGTCTTGAGTCTTGAGTCTTGAGTCTTGAGTCTTGAGTCTCGAGAATACAAAGTCTTCAAACTTTAAACTGTCGGTCTCCAAACATCCAGACTTAGACCCAAAGAAACGTTTTGTCAGCTTCAAAATATTCTGGAAAGATTTCTCCAACAAAGTGGAGGATTCTTCTCTCTTTTCTGTTGCTTTCACTCATGAAATTGCATTTTTCTTTTCAGCTTGGACGCGGTCATGGACTTTCGACAATCTTGGCATGCCTTGAGATGAAGTATCCATCTTATATTTCACTTGGGCGTGGCCAAGATGATACTTGTCATTGATTAGCTGAATTTCGTACAATGACTTCAATTCGGCGGAGCGGGGCGTTCCCACCATTCACCCGCGGGACTTAATGCGAGCTACCGCGATCTAACCATTCCAAATGTGAATGCAAATTTGAAGAAACCCCAAGCCCGGATCGTAGTCTAGCGAGATAGAGATATTCGTTTCTTAGGTGGTGACTGGAGCAACGTCCATCAAATACTTCCATACGGAAAGATAATGAACGGGACACAAATGGAGTGCATTAGTCGTCCGATGGAGTTACTTACATAGCTGGTGAGAAGCATTACTTTGGAGTTGGAGGGGGAACACGGAGATTTCTGTCTCCGGTGGAGAAAGATGGCTAGTCTTGGAGAATCGAACACATTGCTAAAGCTGCCTTAAGGACTGATTATTTATTTATTTATTTATTATATTGCTTTATATTTTGTATATGGAATCGCGTGATTGCTATGATTATAAAAGCAATCTTTGTTGCCTCGAATATGGTGTGCCACAATAATTAGCGCTGTCTCATTTTTTTTTTTTTATCTAAGTGATCATATTATCCTCACCTGGAAATACTTATTTTCTGTTGAGATCTTCTTGATGGTGAATTACCCAAAAGAAAGCTAATGGATTACTAAGTCTGAAAACTTAGCACAAATCCTCCCAAGTCCTACAAATCACAACTTGACACTTATAAATTAATCCATATAAACATGCAATTTTACTTAATTTGGAGCCGCCGCTAATGAATTAGGGTTGATTAGAAACCCAAATAAAGTATGGGAAAGTATCTGACTTTTGCAAACCAAAGATTCAATAAGTCTGGAAACATGGTTACTCTAAATTAATTTGACTCCCTTTCGGTACATTTTCATTTTAATTTCAAAATTATTTTGCAAATAGTCTCGATTAATTTTAATTTAAGCCATTAACATGCAGATGGTGGTCATGCAGGTGCAAAATCAATGAAATAACATTCAATAAACCCAAGTGATGAATTGTAAAAAATAATAGCTAATCTTAAGCAGAACAAAGTATAACTCTATTAAGGTTTATTCTCTAAAAAAAATACAATATGTTAATTAAAAATGCGTGCCCTAAACATGATTTAAATGATATGACACTTAATTTTTTTTTATGTTTTTTTAATGTTAATTATGCGCGGTTTGAATCTAAACTTAATATGCATGATTTTTACTTTAATGACATGTGAGATGTAATTCGCATGACATAATTTGAAACATCAGAATATATGCGTAATCAGATTTACGTGATCCTAAATATGCATGTGCTACATAATAAACGATGTGGTAATTCTATGTGCATGTGTCACGGGCCGAGGGTTTCCTTGGCCTCGGAAACAACCCGCGGGCACCTAGTGAGCGGAATTCGCTAGGCCAGGCCTTTCTTTAGCTGTTCCACGAACGATACGGTGAATGATTCTTCGTGCGAGATCCTACCATGCCCAGCTTCGCTCGGGCGTCTAGTCCATCGAGTAAGGCAGCAGTTCTCTTTAGGCACAACAATTGGTTTCGGCCTGCCATGGCCTCGTCAGGAGAGCGGCATCAGCTCCCGACCGGTTTGTGCACGGGAGGCCTACCCCGTCTTCAGAGCTCCTAAGTAATGTAATCCTTCTATCCTAGAACTCTTAGCACCAACCGTCCTGACGCCATTCCCATGGACCAATTGTGTTCTACCCTTCTGCCTCATACTCTTCACTAAATAACCCCAAACGCCACTCACAAGTGTCACGAGTACAGGAGGATTCACGGACCGTGACATTCTCCCCCACTCAATTCGCAACGCCCTCATTGCGATCTCTGTTCTGCTGCTTCCTCGCGTAAATTAACCATTAATGTGCCACTTTTGGGAATTCACATTGAACGGTCACGCTCGCCCAACAAAACAGGTTTTGCTCCATTGGTGGCCTCTTTTGATCTCAGCCACTCGGCCCTTCAATCACCTGCACTTTTGGCAAGTGTGACATTTTTCGCCAACCGCATCTTTTAGCAGCACCCTTTAAGCCTAATCAGCATCTTGACCCTAGCAGACCAATGGAGGTTCTTTTCTTGTTGAAAACGTGATAATAGACCTCTTCTTCGAATTCACCGATCGATTTAGGAACGTTATCCCCATTCAGCAAGGGTTTGGTTCTTCTCGAACTCCCTATTGGCTCGGCGAGGAACCGACTCGTCCCAGTACTATTGCCATCCTAGGAGTAGAGAGCGCAGCTTCGTTCGAGCATCTTTTGCCCTGGCTATTCACTTTCCGCTGCACTAGGACAGGACTGGGCACTCATCAGTTCGACCCACTAGAGCGAGAAGCTCAATTCTCTGACTTGCTCACTTGCTTACTGGAGGGATTCCTACTCTGATACCACTTGTCACGGGCCGAGAGTTTCCTTGGCCTCGGAAACGACCCGCGGGCGCCTAGCAAGCGGAATTTGCCAGGCCAGCCATTTCTTTAGCTGTTCCACGAACGATACAGTGAATGATTCTTCGTGCGAGATCCTACCACGCCCAGCTTTGCTCGGGCGTCTAGTCCATCGAGTAAGGCAGTAGTTCTCTTTAGGCACAACAACTGATTTCGGCCTGCCATGGCCTCGTCAGGAGAGCGGCATCAGCTCCTAACCAGTTTGTGCACGGGAGGCCTACCCTGTCTTGAGAGCTCCTAAGTAATGTAATCATTCTATTCTAGAACTCCTAGCACCAACCATCCCGACGCCAGTCCCATAGACCAGTTGTGTTCTACCCTTCTGTCTCATACTCTTCACTAGATAACCCCAAGCTGTGGCATCCCAAAATTCAAGTCATCCTCAAGAGAAATTAAAGCCTATAATTAGGTAATGAAATTACCTATGGTCTATGTGTTAGCCATTAGTTTTCTTAAGGCTAGGTGTTATTGTGCTTGTGTTTATGAATTTTGAATTTAGAACTATATGATAAATTAATAATTTATGCTTGGCCATGTACTTTATAAATTAAATTTCAATGAACAAAAATGCCCAAAGACTTTGGCCAAGATGAAAATTGGAATTTAGAAATATTTGTAGAAAGGAATTCAAAAAAAAGAAAGGGAAAAAGAGGGTTATTTTTGGAATGGGCCTTGGACCCATTAGCCTAAAGCTTGGTGGGCCAAGCTAGTTGGCCCATTAGGGCCCAAGAGGGAGCTCGACCAGCCCAAGGGGGAATGGCCGGATGGGCCTAAGCCCAAGCCCAATCAAATTCAAATTTAAAACCCAATATGACAAGTGGCAAGGAGAAGGCCATGCATTGGCCATGGTAGAGGCAAGGTAATCATGAGCTTTAGGGGATATAAAAGGGATGAGGAGAGAGAGATGGCCGGTTCTTTGCTCCATTTCGTCCAAAGAGAGGGTGAGAAAAGAGAGAGAGTTTGAGAGAAAGGGAGAGAAGCCGAGAGGGAAGGAGGCGGAGCCAGAGGGGAGTGCCGTTTGTTCGCCGTATCCCGTCGCCGTTCGTCGTTGCTAGCTCATCTTTAAGGCAAGTGGGGTCCTTTACTTCTCTTGCATGTCTGTTTTGGTTGGTTGCATGTTCGGTTTTAGGTGTGATTTGGGCGAAAAACCGAGGTAAGGGTTGGATGTGTTCAAGCTATGTGACTGTTTTCGTTCGGTTTGTGGTAGTCAGTATCTTAGTCGAGCTTGCATGAAAGTTGAAGCTAATGTCTTGTAGTATGACATACTCGAATTTCATGGAAAACGATGGTGATATGTGGGGTCAAAATCTCTGTTATACGGAGACCTCAGATCTGCGAAATCTTCACTGACCTTTTGTTGATTTCTTGGTTGCATGTTGATTTCTGTTAGAGATCTCACTTTGTTGTCTTCTTGAAAGTTGTAGGAAACACCTTAAGCTACAACATACTTGAATTTGAAGCAAAAATAACAAGTATAACTTGGTGAATCGGCTAGATCTTGGAGATGGTTGATTCTGGTGAGGTGTACCGAGACACCCGAGACTTCATGGGTTAAAATGGTGACCATAATCCGGTTATTTGACCTAGATCTCTTCATGGAACTTGTAAAGGACACATTCTTACATAACATAATTAAATTTCATAAGGAAAGAAAGATATTTGGTGGGTGAAATATAAGAAATACGGAGAAGTGTGTTCTGGACGAAACTGTAGTGATTCCAGAAGCTTCGTAGGGCTATGGAAATTAATCCTAAAAGAATTTGGCTTAAAGTCCTTAATGAAAAAGGTACGAAAATGTGTTTTCTATCACCCTGTAAAGTTTCGTAATTTTTGGAGACCGAATGGATATTTTAACTGAATTTATTCGGAAACTGCGTAGTGGGTTTAGATCCGAGAATTTTAGGATGTTGTTGGAGGAAATTGTGAAATTATAAGAAATTCGATTTGGTCACGAATTTTATATAAAATTGTGATCCTATAAATGATTTTTGAATATTATGATTTTGGGAAAATCATAAATATTAAATATTTATTTATGAAAATAATAAAATAATAAAAAAATAAAATAGATTTTTATTTGGCCATGGATTCAATTCCATTTGTGTGGCACTTGTGTGATGAGGTCTTTGTACATGCATTAAGTTGAAATGCTTATGTGATTAAGTTATGACATGTGCATGACATGTGAATTGAAATGCTTATGTGATTAAGCTATGACATGTGCATGACATGTGAATTGAAATGCTTATGTGATTAAGCTATGACATGTGCATGACTTGTGAATTGAGATGCAAGTGTGATATGTTTGATGCCATGCCGAATTGCCATGCTAAATTGAGATAAAAGATAAATGTGGATGAGAATGAGGTTGTGGTGGAGGATGTTGTCTGGTGGCCTGGTGGTGTAATTCCAAAGATTCCCTGGGAGTTTCAGGATGCCCGGAATGTGGGGGGGGCCGGAAGTCCGGTTGTATCTTAGATACATGCCCAAAGATTCCTCGCGACACCAGGATTTGGGTGCGGGATGCCCGGCTAGAAGGGTAAGGGCCGAAAGTCTGGTTGTATCTTGGATACATGCCCGGAGGTTCCTCGTGATGCTAGATGAGATGCGAGATGCTCGGAATGTGGGGGGCGGATGCCCGGTTGTATCTTGGATACATGCCCGGAGGTTTTTCTCGCATGAGATGCGAGTGTAAAATATGAGATAAAATTGATGAATCGAGAAAGGGTGATGTGGTGATCAAAATTGAAAGATAAAGATGATAATTAACTCATGACATGATGATGATGGCATGTGATATGATGATCACCTATGATAATATATGCATGATGGTGATGATATATGATATGATATGATGATCACCCATGATATGATATGCATGATGATATGCATGATGATGGTGATGATATGTGATGTGATATAATGATTACCTATGATAATATATGCATGATGATGCATGATGATGATGGCATGTGATGTGATATGATGATCACCTATGATAATATATGCATGATGATGCATGAGGACGATGGCATGTGATGTGATATGATGATCACCTATGATAATATATGCATGATGATGCATGAGGACGATGGCATGTGATGTGATATGATGATCACCTATGATAATATATGCATGATGATGCATGATGATGATGTGTGATGTGACATGATGATCATCAATGGTATGATATGCATGATGAAATGCATGATGATGCATGATGATGATGTGTGATGTGACATGATGATCATCAATGGTATGATATGCCATGATGATGATGATGATATATATGATGTGATGATGCATGATACGCATGATTACAAGGTAAGTGATGCTTGCAACATGTGATGATATGCATGATGCATTGGGATGTTATTGGATTTCCCTATCTACTGAGTGGTTGTACTCACCCCTTTTGGGGACCAACATTTCAGATTAGTAGATGGTTTGAATGGTTGGATATAACCGTGAGGAGGAGGATAGCAAGGGGAGGAGCTTTTGGACGCCGACATTGATCGATGGACTTTAAGTGTATAACTATTGGAGGAAATGTCGGTCATCTTTTGGAGTGTAGCCGGATATAGAAGACTACGGCATTTTGATGTACCGATGAACAATGTCCATCTAATTTAAGTAAATAAAAGATGTACGGCTTTTACTTATAAATATTTAGTAGGTGTGCATCGTTTTCTGAATGTAGGGAAGGGAATTGTTGGATATGCTTCCGTTATGTAAATTGCGCAAGGGACCGTTAATAAAAGATGTAAACCCCCATGGTTGTATGGACCCGCTGCAACTAAAAAATGGTATCGGAGTGACTTGTTATTTGGGAAAGAAAAAGGAAAAGCGAACTGTGGTGACTCTAGCGGATCGGGGGCCGTCGAGGGGTGCCACACAAGCGCCACTCACAAGTGTCACGAGTACGGGAGGATTCACGGACCGTGACACATGCATGTTCTTTTATACTTTTTCTTTTTACAAATAATGCAAATCCGACAAATTCTCTTATATATATATATATATATATAACCTACATGAAATAATAATAACATGAAATGGGATTAACTATAAATAAACCCTATTAACTAACCAAGCAAATGACCTTTGTGTTTTCCTTTTAAATAAAATAAAAAAAACTAACACGACTTAGTAATTTTTATTGAAAAGAAAGTGACCTAATGATGCAATGCCAATCTTTTGGCATTTTCTTCTTCTTTTTTTTGAGAAAAAAACAAACTACATACATCATTAATAATGCATGAAACACAGTAATTAATTATGGCTCGATTGCATTACTAGAGTATTAAGACAATGAACATGTGACTAATTGACTAACGTGCAACATACCAAATGCATACTATGAAATCTATGACTTAAATAACATTTTTATTTGGTTTTTGTTTTATTAAAGAAAACTCTATACTATCCTAACTTCATAAGAATTTTAAAGATCAACATGCATTGCTTTAAACATGAATTATGAATGCACTTAAGTTCTAGATATGAAATATGATGTATGATATGTGATATGTACGTGACGATTAAATATCAAATGACACAGCAAAATATATGTCCCATAGATAATTCACAGTACAATTCAATGACATTATTTTAACGCGGATAATTATGCAAAGCAATCCATAAATTTGCCATGAAAAGTTGAAATAATAAAAAATCTAACCTGACATCTCGCGGCTCAATATTCTTGATTAATATGACTTAATACAACAAATTTCCTAATCAAATAATGATTAAATATATCAAAACAAATCAAATCAGAATCACAAACTAGGAAACCGGATATTTGAACTAAATTCAGTCTAAAGAGATTACCTAGTCCACGACACAACTTTCTCGAGGGGGCGGTAGCAAGGTTTGTGGACCGACAAGTGAGGTATGACCGAGAATTCACCAGTGCTTGGTGAGTAACCAGTGATTAAAAGTTGGTGGTCTAACGACGATTCCACCACCGTGAGGTCTGGCCAATGAATCAAAAACCTGCACAGAAAAAATCAACCTCCGCGCTAATGGACTGATTCGGATGAAGGATGGCGATGCTTGATTGGGAGTGAGCTATGGTTGAACAACGCCAGCAAAGCTATATGGCATCGGTTGGCAAGACTGGGCTGCCACCGTGAGCGTAGAAATGCCAGAAAAGGACCACCCGGTGACAACGACTTTGCAAGAAGCGTCGGAAAAGGATCGCCAGTCATCTGTGACATCAGCGACGCTGTCCTAATCATTGGAGATCGTGGCAGAGTAGGAACACCGGGGCTGATGACAAGCTCGTCTGGCGAGGCGAAGGTCCATGATTGGCTGGTGTTGCTGATGTGGTAGTCAGTATTAAGAATGTGAGATGTGAAAAGAGGAACCCAAAGGATGACACTATGTTGTCCACTCCTTTGACCCACGTACTATCACTCTCCCTCTCTCTTTTTGCTTGTGAAAATCTTATTTTCTCACTCTTTATTCTCTACAGGTGGCGGCTTCTTCCATCAATACGGATAGACTCTCTCCTCTCTCCTAAGTTTCACTCATGAACACTCTGCAAGTTTCTCTCTCTCTCACCTTTTCTCATTTCCCTTAAACGAAACCTCACGAGCCCTTGCAAATTTCTTTAAACAAAGCCTTGCACTCTCTATTTATATCTTTGCAAGTGAAGATTTTTCAAGATAATTGCATATATCCACTCAACCGCCAATGATTATCTTTCAAAAAGAGGGGATACGCTTAACAAGAAAATGGCTCCAAAATTTTAAATCTTTTGTGAAGTTTTTCCAAGTTAATTTACTCAACCACTAACGATCATCTTTTGAAACGAGAGGATACACTCAACATGAAAAATACTCCATTATCCAAAATCCAAAATCTTTCAAAATCTCCCTCCACAACCAAATGTTTTATTTTGTAAATTATTTCTTATCCTCTCTTTTTTCAGTTTTCTATTTTAATTAGAACATTTTTTTAAAAGATAAGTTTGGTCCTAAATGTTATTGTTACTTAAATGCGATATAATGAAATGTTTAATGTAATTTTTATATGATGAACAAGTAAATAAAATAGTTAAAATTTATGTGTCAACAGTTGTCATTCTTTGAAGGAAAGCTCGTAGAGGTTTCCTTCAAAGATAAATGACACCTAAATTTAAACCATGCAAAATGAATGTACAAATGTTAATACGATGACTCTTTTCTTTTTCAAGGAATGGACTCCAATGAGTTTAATCCCATTTTCAAATGCGAGGTCATGCAATAAAGAATACAATGTAAATTCAATGGTTTGGTCAGGAACATAGATCTCAATATGTCTATGCCCATTTTTAGACTGTAATGAAATGCCAATGCAAAAAAGAATATATACTTGTCATACTTATTTGGAGACTCAAAAAGCATAATTGGGTACAAAATGATTCCTATGAGACCTAACAAACATTTGGAACTCTCTTCAAACGATTGAAAGGGTCAAAAAAATTTTGAAAAAAATTCTTCAGGGATATGGAATTCTCATCAAATTCCAAAAGAGACCAAACACCCGGAAGTTACATAAGGTATTTGAAGTTTAAAAAATCCGATGTTCATGTCAGACATTTGAAAACATTTACTAAACACCTAGAAATCAATTGAAAAGATAAACACCTAGAAGTCACATCTAGTGTTTAAAGTTTCAAATATCTGGAATTCACATTGGACATTTGAAAACATTTTATAAATGGGTACCTAGAATTCTCATCAAGTATTCCAAAGATTCAAAAGTGATTAGACAAACTCAAGGCTTCAAAGACAAATCCTTTGGTCCTTGAGGGAAAATCCATTCGTTAAAACTCAATGAAGGTCCATGCATAATAGTTTTATCACATTTCCATTGGGAAAAATTATCATTAAGACAATTTCCACTTATAGCGTGGACTTCTTGAAATGCTAAATGAGACACTTTCAGTCTAAAAAGGCTTTTTACTTGCTCTCATTTAGGAGGGGTTATTTGTCCCAACCATTGATGCAAGAATATATAAATCACTCAATCTTATCCTCATCCTATCGACAAGAGTTCAAGTTTTCTCACAAGCAGTATGATTTACCAATATGAGGGGTCTTTGCTAGGATCATAATGTGAACTTGGTCAACAGCTCAGCAAATGAAAATTTGATGGCTCGGAAGGGAATATTTTACGATTATTAAGTGCCTTGATATGAAGAGACTTTACAAAAGACGTAACGTAGGCTAGGTTCATGGGTTCAGAAACAAAAGGATTCATCAAGCTCAAAGATGTGAGAGTTGGTGATCATTCAGGCCTTGTCACTAGTCTTTTTCTTCACCATCGATTGTCTTCCTAACAGATGCCCTCATTTGCTTCAAGAGTTCACCACTTGACTCCTTGTAGTACAATGATTACTCTATTGGGGATCTTTTCTCAACATTTTTTTTTTCAAGTTCTTTTCTTTGATGATGGGCATTGACCTTACTTTTACCAGACATGATGTTTTTTCATGCCCCCCAATTCATCAGTCATTTTTCTTTTTTTTAATTCTTTTTTAGGATTTTGTGCTCGAATGTCTTTATCTTCAATTGGCACTCTAGATTAGCTACTCAAATAGTTAGCTTGCCCTAATATGGGGTATGATCACTAACTGGGTTCCTATGAAATGAAATTACAGGCTCAAGTGGGCGACACAATGGATATAAGTATGTAACATAGAGAAAGAAATGCTCTTCGTCATCTCGAGGCACTTAAATTTCGTGTGGGGTCATTTGAAATAACAACACATGAAGATTGATGCAAGTGAGAGCTAGAAAATTTCTATCTATTTCCTTCACCTCTAATGTTGACTTACCTCCATTTGCCCCAACAGAGAGATTTTGATCTTCCTCCGACTGCGGCCCTTATGTAACTTCACCACCTTTGGGAGAGTGGCAATGCCGTAACAGGCCAAGCCAAGTCTAATGCCATGAGCCATTGCTAGAGCACGGGCGACTTAGAGAGGGGGTATGAGCTCGTCGTGTGTATCCTATTGGAGTCGTATATAAATCATGAAGGGAACAAAATGATGACTAGGATAAGCAATCAGGCTAATTCAACTCGAGAATAGAATCACATAGAAAGAAATCAAGCCAGTTCGGGAACCAAACCACATAAGACTAAGTCAAATCCCAAGTAAAAAAATTGGGAACCAATCAATTCAGTTCAATTTCTGATAGAGCTAATTTATAAAACCAATCTCAAATTATCTCACATCTCCAATATTTATTTTCTAGTTGTTAGTCTATCGTTCTCAAGATAGTTGAAGAAGAAGATCCATTAGCAACATTTGTCATGGATAAACTCCGTTCAACTTGCTAATCAACATCGCCACTTTCCTACTATGAATTGCTTGTGGTCGGCGACCATCACTTGCCCTCGCTTGTGGTTAGCAACCTTGCCAGCCTGCAATTGGGGAAAAAAAGAAAGAAAAGAAAAGAAAGAAGAAAAATAAAACAAAAAAAAAGTAAAAAAATTAATTAAAAAATTTCAAAATTTCAAAAAATTATCCATGTTTGTGCCAACCATACAATGTAGAACGGTCAACATTTGTGTTAGCAATTTCTAGTCAAATTGGCTGACTAGACTATATTTGCAAATTGTCAAAAAATTTAGAACTTAATTGACATAATAGGAAGGTTTATGATTGAATTAGTACAAATATAAAGGTTTAGGATTTTTTTTTAATACTTTCCTCCCATTTGTTTTTGTCTTGCAAGGTATATTTCTAGACTTTTGGAGCTCCTCCACGAGGAGATTGGCAAGCCCTTTGTGGGTCCAATATTTTTCCTCTTAAATGGGACTTTTTTTTGGGTGAAACCTTAATGGGACTTGCTTACATAAACTAGTTGAGCAATTTAATAAAAACATGAAACAAAATAGGCAATTCCTTTCTATTTAGTTTCCAGATTATTGATCTAAAATCTATCCACCCTAGAATTACCACCGTTAGTTTGTGCTCGGAGGACTTGGGACACGGAGATAAGGACACCGTGCCTCTTTTTCATCTCTATCTCTCCCTACCTATTGGGTCTCCCTTCATTACGTGTTGCAAGGAGTTAACATAAGAAATGATGAAATAAAAAAGCATGTATGAACATAAAACTCTACGTCTCTTACATTTTTTTCCTCTCCATTGACGTCTCATAGAGGACAATAACTAGTTGTATCCTTTTTTTTTTTTTTTTTTTTTGTAAGGAAAACGAAGGAGATAATCACCAGCTGTATCCTTTATGTGTGTGCCATGGGGAAAATTATCAAAAAAGTTCTAAACCTATTGCAATTGTGGCAATTCAGTCCTAAAGTTTTTTTTTTTTTTATCAATTTAACCCATCTGACCAAATTGGCCAGCTAAGGCTAATGTGGATATTTGCCAGTACGAGCAGTTCAGTGAATGCTGACGTGGTAATTTTTAAATAGTATTCTTTTTTTAAACTTTTTTTAAATATTTTTTCCTTTTTTCCTTTTTTCCTTTTCCTTTTTCTCTTGTTCTTCTTTGCTTCTTCTCCCCCACAATGGCTAGCATGGCTTTGATGGGGCTTATCGCCAATGAGGGCTTTGTGGCCTTGCCCACCCTTGCTGGTAGCCTCGCCCAAGTCTGGGGAAGGCATAGGGCTCACCCAAATTTAGGTGAGGCTAGCCTCACCCTGGCCTTGCTGCAGGGGAAGGTGACCTTGCCCAAATTTGGGCGAAGCCGCCTCACCTGCGACCCTCGGCATCGCCCAAATCTAGGCAAGGCTGTTAGCGAGATTTGGTGAGGGTTGCGACCCTTGTTGACAACCAGCAGCATCTTCACAACCCTTGCCTTGTCACAGCCCAAACCTTGAGTGTGTGCACATCCCTTAGTGGTCGATGAAAATTGCGATGTTCGAAGATGCGCTGCCGACCCACTCATTTTATTGCACATACTGAAGCAAATAAACAAATCCTCTAACAGCAAATAACATGGAATAGAAAAGCAGGATAACAACTTCACAACCAAAACATGCTTTTATAAACAAACTAAGTTTATATACAAAACTAGTTTGTCTACCAAAAAGATCAGCCCTCAAAAAGGAAACTGTCCTACGACCATTAGTCAGACACATTCACCAATCCTTTGGACTCCACAGGCTCCTGGGGCGCCGGGTCCTCCACAACACCATTAGGAGAGTCAGCTACATCCTTGCTAAAAGTGGCATCGACTACCACAGTGGGGATCTCAAAGTCTTGGAGGGGACCAACTTTGTATCCATTGAGCCCGTGGCGAAACCACGCCCTAAATCGATGAGATACCCTTTGAGGTAGGCCCTCATCGACCAAGGCGGTGGTCACTACGAGCTCATAGACCTAGTGGCCTCCGGGAATAGGGAAGTCAGTATTCAGCTCAGTAACCTTATGAGGTTGACCATAACGAACTGGTGGGGTCGCCATCTAAGGACCTAAAAAGAATTGAGTCCACAACAAGGTAAGACAATCTCAGCAAGTCCACCCCCTAAACTCCGACTAGGATGGAAATACGCCTAGCCACACAATCACACAACCACAGAGACTCACCTTGTCTTAGATTCTCCCTACAAGTCAGCATAGTATTGGAACACCACCACTTTCATCTCAATAGACACAAGGGCCCCGATTATAAGGCTAAATCATTATGACATGTCCCATACCATGCCGCACAATTTTGTCCCATAATAAGGCGCATCAACTTTGCTCATCATGCGTTCCAATTTTAGGCACGGCCTACTCGACGTTTGGTGGTCTTTTGGTGTAACCAGACATCGTCTCACCCCATCGAGCACGGCAACGTCTACATCTAGACGGCATTCCACATAGGAGCATCGGTCCAACCTCTACTATGACCGGCATCCATTAACAAGGGCATCCCATATAGGGGCATGTCCACCCGACTCATTTCGGGGATGGGTTCTCATAACTATTCATGCATCATCCAATTCCGGCCAAGACATCGTGCTTTGCACTCAAATGTCCCAATTAAAATAATGTACTTGGCCAATTTTCTTTGTATTAAAAACATACGGTAAAATAATTGTGTGTGGGTACACGGTTGATTTGAATCAGAAAAATTGATATCCTCTTTTTCAAAATCCCATTATTTGATATAGTATCTAAAATCATTTTTAGTGTCAAAACCCGATACCCGGTATTTTCTAATTAAATACCAAAATTTTGTAATTTTGAAATAAATACTCAAAATCACAATCACCACTCAATTTGCACAAATTAACACTCAATTGTATAAACTAAGCACACCATTGCAATCAGCACGAAATTCCGGTCATTGGTTATCCTAGTTTAATTTCCGAAAAATATAAAATAATTAAATAAAGCAAATTAAATACAATAAATACTAACTTAGGCTGGAAATGATAATCTAACCACCTAAACGGGCCTAGAAAATTTTCGAACCTATCTAGATAAATAGTACAATCTATCTAGCCCTTAATTAGTCTATTCTAACCACCTAACATGCATAATTAAATAATTAAATCACTAATCCAAACTAACTAACCACCTAATCCACACTTAGCCTAAACTAATTATCCACTAAGCGTCATTAACTCCCTAAGCAAAGTTTAGCAAGTAAACTTATCGATTTAGCGGGCTGGTGAGTCCATGGCAATGGCGACACAGGCAAGAGATAAACAAGCTTGCGGCGACACCAATGAAGGTCCGGACGGGCCACAAAGCCTCAGCTAGGGGCTGAGCTTCGGCTTCTGCTTTGGGCCGAGAGAGCTGGGCTGAGCCGCTGAAACGGCACGGGACGGGAGGTGGAGGTTGTAGCGGGTGACGGCGGTGGTTTCGACTAGCTGGATGGTGGCGAACGGCAACTGGATGGCAACCAGGGCACGCGGGGACGACTGCTGGGCATAGGGATGGGCGGATGCAAGCAGGGGCAGGCGGACGTACACATGGGCTCGCGGTGGTAGCGACAGGTCCAGCAGCTTCAGGCAGCGATAGATAGTGAAGGGCAAGGCTACTAGCTATTCTCTGGTTCTCTCAAGCTCCAAAACACACTCAACAATGGATAAAGCACTCTAATGAAGAAGAAGAAGACAACTGCAACAAGAGGGGGACCCAATGGCCTCAAATATCCACCAAAATATCCATTTCACTCATTTGCTTGCCCCCACCACCTTCAGCCTTCAATCCTCAGCCATTTGTACACCCAAGGCTTCCCCAACAAGCCATTGAAATGGTCCAAAAGGTTGCTGCACTTGGCCTACGAATTTTGGACACTTCCCTCCAAATTCAATTCAATTGCAACTCAATTCAATCCAATTGATGTCCAATAATTCTAGCCAAGGTGCCCACATTAAATTCTTACTATTCTCTTGCCAAATAGTCCAACTTGAATGCTAAAAATGCGACCAAAAATGGCCCTATAATTTTCCCGGTCCAAAATAGCCTTACTTTGAATTTTCACTAAAAGCTCGAGTTTATAGAAAAATCTTCGGAGGATGAGTGACGTTCCTAAATGAATCGTGACATGACAGAATTTTCAATTTTTGAAATCGGATTTAAATTCGCCGGTTAATTTCAACCAAGCTCGATTTTAGCGTGACATAACCTACTGAGTAGCTTTTATAAATTTTTAGTGCAATTGACCCGTGGTCGATTATTTTCAAGCCACATTGTGCATCTTCGACTCATTGGTGACTTTGGTTGTTGTGAAAATCTCGAGGTTTCAAAGACAAGCACAGGGTACAGAAATGACAGAAAAATCAATTTAGTGCCGTCAACGAGAATTTTGCAATTAGGTGGAATCACCCACACACTAATCACATATTTTTGTCAAACCGACCCATCTCCGGTCTTTGGTCGATTTTGATAGTGTCTGTATTGACCCTTGTAGATTAGCATGATCGAGCAGTCGATTTTTGGTCGAATTCTCAAGTCTATTGCATCAAAATCCCTTAACGGCTTCACCAGTTAGACTAGTTATCCCGTGAGTGATTAGCTAAGGGAAAAGAACTATAGGTGCATCAATGAAAAGCCAACTTGTTCAATTGAAAATAGAATAGAAATTTAGGATGTCACATGCCTAGTAGCTGGCTATCTTGCTTGTAGCCTTGCCGGCCATTGTGGGGGAGAAGAAGCCAAAGAAGAAGAAGAAGAAGAAGAAGAAGAAGAAGAAGAAGAAGAAGAAGAAGAGAAAAAATAAAAAATAAAAATTAACAAAAAAATTCGAAAAATATAAAATATTATTAAAAATTGCCAAGTTAGTATTCAGCGACAGATAGCTAACGCCGGTTAGCTAAATTTGGCCAATTAGAATGAATTTGCACAATTACAAAAGGTTTAGAACTAAATTAGCAAAAAAAAAAAAAAGTTTATAATTGAATTAACATATTTGCAATAAATTTATAATTTTTTGGTAATTCTCCCATATGCTGTGTGAGGTAGACAAAGATAGAGAAGTTTGAAAATGTCTTCATTCATGTTGGCTTTGGCGAGTTTACCATTTCTGATGGAGTAGACATTTCTAGGACTGAGTGGGAAATGGAATGAGGACACACACTTAAAAACCTAACATTGTAGTTTATACAAGCTATGATTTTCCTTATTGAATCCTTAGCTGCAAGAAAAGCAAAGAGAGAGATAAAAGGAATTAGGCTTCATTCTCTACCTTTCGTTTTTCTTCATGTGTCCAAACAAAAAAAAATTGGTTATTATTATAACTTGGGATAACGGTCCTTGAACTTTGGCATTCCAATGTGTAATTCCATTCCTAAACTTTTAATTTGCTCAATGTGGCCCTTGAACTTTAGTTCAATATGCAATATCATCCCTGAACTTTTAATTTGTTAAATGTAGTCCCTAAACTTTTGGTATGTTCAATATAGTCCTTAAACTATATGAAAATTTCCAATGTCCTCCTTCCATTAAGTCAATTTCAGGGATAGTATTAAACATTTTCATACAATTTAGAGATTAAATTGAACATGTACCGAAAGTTCAGAAATCACATTGAACAAATTAAAGTTCATAAATGACTTTGCACATTAGGTTAAAATTCAAAGATCACATTAACCAAAAATTCATGGATGACATTGCAAATCAAACCATTATTGACCATTTGTGTAATTTTCCCTTTTAGTTTCTCAATTCACTTGAACCTTTGAAATTTTGCCTTTTATGGGGTGGTTCTCTTCTTCATTTACAAGCAAGCCCACGGAATAGGTTTTGGCTTGAAAGTTTCATTAGAAAAATGAAAAAAAAAAATTCCTTTTTAAATAATGAAAAATGAAATCAGTTCATTTTCAAATTTTAGCCAAACATTGAAAGATGCTATCATTTTCTGAAAAATTATTGAAAATATTTTATGTGTAGGTATAATTTTTCACGAAAAAAAATTGAGCATAAGTAGTTAGAACTTGCTCTCTCATTAAAAAATGTTACTAAGCAACTAAATGAATCCTTAAGTTTCAATTTGAAAAGTTGCTCATGTTGAAAAAGTCACCTATTATAATACAACATATTGAAATTCCACTTTCGATTTAAAAATATAACAACATGGAGAGTCATTAATATCAGCTTGATTGAATATAATGTACTATCATGGAAAGTTAAGTTTGCAAGAAAGAGTTAATAGTAACGAGGTGGTCCATATTCTATTTTTTGTGAGAAAAGTAATGGCATGTTTGGTAATCATCCTATTTTTCTATTTTTATTTTTCCTATGACAAAAAAAGAATAGAAAATCATTTGGTAACATCAAATAATTTTCTATTCCCCAGAATAAATATGTGGTCAAAGAATAGATTTGGAACAACAAAAAAAACAAAAAAACCATACTTTTTTGTACTCAAGAACAAACTTTGAAATAAGGTCATTTTTTTTCCTTCTTTTTCCTACTCTAATCAATCGTCAGGCATCAACAATGGCCGATGGTTGGCAAACCAACCTCAAGGTGGCTAGGCAATGTTAAGGGGCAAGGCCAACCTCACCCAAATTTGGTGAGGTCAAGCCTCACCTACCCAGGCGAGGTCGACCTCGCCAGCTCTCATCTCTAGCTAGTTGCTGGCCATCGCTAAGGCCCAACGACCGACTAGAGGTAGAAGAAGAAGGGAGGAGAAAAGAGAAAGAAAAAAAAATAGAAAAATCTTAGAAAATTATTTAAAAATTTTAAAAAAAAATTGTCGTCACAAAAAAGATTTGAGGGTAAAACCAAACTCTTTTCTGTTCTTTTTCTATTTCAAGAATATAAATTTTAAGGTCATGTCAAATGTGTTCTTCTACTCAAAAGTTCATTTAAGGAATAAAAATTGAAAAAAAAAACAATTTTTGAAGAGAAATTTTTCTCGAAAATATTAATTTTACCGAGCACACCCTAATTTTCATTTACTACACAAAATATTTTTTATTTTTAACTATACATAAGTTTGAAAAAGCATTGACTATAGTGAAAACTTATACAAGCGCAAGTAGTACAAAGTTATCATCTTCATCATATTATTTGAACATTCTCTTTAGAGCCATCTCTCGAGAGACGCAATAGGAATAGATCTAGGAAGATTTCTCCAGGGCAAGCTCCGTAAGTATTTGTAAATAATAAATCGTAGTATTCTTTATAATTGATGTACTGCTTTCTGAGTGAAAAATCATATTTGTAAGTATGGCAAGAATACATTCTGTCAACATGTGATTAGATCTTCAAGATAATATAGTCACGGTCCAATATAATAATTGTAGTGGGGGCAAACCGGATAAAAAAACAGGGGACGATAGCTTATCTGAGCTTCCTAGGAACTTTATGAGAGCATAGTTGAAGGGAGTCTTGGAAACTTACCAGCATATTGGCGTAAATTGTTTTGCCAAAGAGTGCTTCAATGGCACTTTTTTATCAACTAAATGAAAAATATTTAATGTATTAAACGTTCTCGTAATATGCATAATCAATATTTTGCAAATTGTTTACTGTGCATGTTTAATAAATACAATATGAGCACTTGCTTAAAAAAACCCTTTACATGATTCGAAAAGTCAATCGGGCAAGTTTTTCCACCAAACTTAACAAATACTTGTTTTGAGCACGAATGGGTGTATGTTAGGCACATAAGGAAGCGGTCACATGCTTGAAAAGCCTCAAGCATCCGATTGCTGAAAAAAAAAAAAAGTTTAATATCCTCAAGTCTCACAATATATAAAAGATGCCTTAGAAACTCATTCACGAACACCTCTAAATGACCAGACTTTTTAGTACTCAACGGGGATCCAATTGGATCATTAGAAAAATTTAGTCTTATGATTTTTTCAGCAGATGGTTTCCTATGTATGGCTATTGTAACTACCCACCTCTTACTATCCACCAACTCCCTACAATCCACCTAATCCCTAGAATCCACGGAGAGTCATGGTACACGAAGTCACAAGGATGACCAGAAACACGGGAACATTTTTCATGGCACAACATGAATTTTCACTTACATTGTACAGCTTTAAATTACATCTCTTTCACAATTAAGTCACCATGTCGGTTGTTTCCTTGCATTCTCCATCACCATTAATACAAAATAAGGAGCGTTTCATGGTCCAACATCTATACGGAGTGAATGAAAGCGTGAGTGAGGCATTTGATGGAGAAATATCCCGAATGGTACCTTCCCATCAATAAATATCTCCATCTATTGCAGTGAATGCACCTAATGGAACCTCGAATGCTAAGATCTTCAAATGATATTCGTCCACGACGACAATGCAACATTAGCTAAAGAACTTAGAAATTGTATCGTTCATGTATGCATGACCTATTTCCTCTTCTTTGGCCGACATGTTTACATACACACGACCTTACTAACACTTTTGTAATAATTTTCTGGTTCTTAGTGATCGAGTTATTTTTAGGGTTCGTTTGTTCGAAAAAAAAAAACTATCTTGGAGAAATTGTCTTTTGCTTTTCCAGTATTTAAATAACGGAAAACTAATTGACATTTGGAAAATGTTTTCCGTAGACTAAAAATAACAAGTTTAAATTGGGGGAAAATGACTTTCCTTTATAATAAGAAGGAAATCATTTTTTCCAAGCCACCAGATAAATGGAAATTAATCACTTTCCTTGTCTCACATTAGATAGGACATCCCCTGTGAATCGACTTGCAAATGATAATTCACCTGTAAATGGCTATCCTTTTGAGTACTCGCCACGATCAACATAGAGTGAATTGTGTTTAGAAAAACTGTCTTTATGATTTTTTTCGGTACACCTGTTTCACATCCATATAAAATATGTCCAACGTATAGCTACTTATAACTACCGACTCTTTATTATCCCAACTAATTCCTGTCCTGTACGGAGAGTCATGGTACACAAAGTCACAAGGATGGCCAGAAAACATAAAGAACCATCTATGGGCATGTATCTGTCGATCATATCCAATTCTTTCGTAAACTTCTTTATAGATCCTCAACACTCTTAGATAGGGAATATTACAAGTCCTGTCCAATCGAGTAGAAAAGAGAAGCGAATATTACAAATCCTGTCCAATGGAGTTGAAAAAAGAGTATCATGGCCTTGAGCCAGTGACCCCTTTGGGTCTATACTTCAACAGCAAAGTGTTGTGGCTTTCTTTTCTTGGCATTTTGGAATCCGAAATTCCAATCGATGACTCCTAAACTACGTCGCTGATCAAAGATGTTTTCCTCTTAATCAATCCATGCTTCTCTTCGATCATGGTATGTATGTGTGTACTCTATGCATGTATATTAACCATTGATGGGATTGATATATGGGTAACTAGTGTTTGTCAAGTGTAATGCGTGCATGAACACATATCTTGAATAAATAAACCCTAATTCACTGCACATATTAAATATTATTTTGGTTTTCTTTTGTCTAGGAGATTTGATGGGAAAGAAGGGAGGAAGAAAATGGAAGAAGGTGGAAGTGAATGTGGACTTAGATCAGCCACATAGTTTGGGAGTCATCGATTGGAATTTCGAATTCCATAATGCCAAGAATAGAACCGACAACACTTTACTGTTGAAATATTGTCCTAAAGGGAATATTATCAGGTGACTATGTGCATGATCACATATTTTGAATGAAGAAACCTCAATTCACTGCACATACTTGGGAAAAGGATATCACAATTGCCATAACTTTTGTATAACATTTAGTTGAGTGTCACAACTTTTTTTCGATCACATGAGTACCATAACTTCTTTTTTTCTGATCACTTGATTATCGTATAACTTTTCAATTAATCATTGGAATGCCATTACTTTGGAAAAATGCTCACCACAACTGTCATGCCACATCAGATTTCCAACATTTGGGTATACATCTTTAAAAATTTATGGCACTCAAATAATCAATTGAATATTATGGTACTCAAATGACAAAAAAAGAAGAAGAAGTTATAGCACTCAAGTAAGCATCATATGAAAGTTACAGCACTTGTGGTGTCCTTATCCCCACATACTTAGATATTATTTTGGTTTTCTTTTGTCTTGGATAGGTGATGGGAAAGAAGGAGGAAGCAAATGGAAGAAGTGGAAGTGAATGTGGAACGTCCCCGGTTTTTCCTCTCCAAAGGGTTCATCATCTCCATCCAAGAATTGACTTCCTCAAAAGTAACATTTCACAAATAGCAATGCAAGCAATTCCACAAGGCCAAACATTGTGGGAAATACATATTATCAGGTGTCCAACCAGTGAAGCATAAGGAACCCAAATTTTCAAGCTTCACCATGCCCTTCGGCTATTCTCTTTTGGGTTCTCTCGTGTCTTGCCTTCAAAAAGCTGACGGTCCTTCTCTTCCAGTAACGTTTCCCTCAGTCAATAAGGATGACAGAAGCATTACTTTGGCGTTGGAGTGGGAACACGGAGATTATCTCTGGTGGAGGAAGATGGTAACTCTTGGAGAGTTGAGCACCTCTACTAAAGGATTGAAAGGTTCGTTTTGTTTTTTAGGTTGTGGAGTTAATGTTTATTATGTAGAAAGTAGAATTGGGACTTATTGGCAGAATCCCTTAAGTTGAACACCTTGACTAAAGCTGCCTTTGTGAATTGGCAGTTTTTTTTTTTTTTTTTAACTTCATTTTTTGGAGATAATGTTTATCGTGCAGAAAGTAGAAGCGGTATATATTGGCAGAATCCCCTAAGTTTATTGAAGTTACGTAGACACTGCTTGAGCTTTGATACCCTTTTTCTTGCTAATTATGCCTTTAGATGGAATCACATGATTTCTTTTTTAATATTGAAGCATACTTGTTACGTCTTTAATATGGCGTACGAGAATAACTAGTGTTACTACTTTTTTGACTTATGTGATCATGTTTTCCTTACCTGCAAATACTGTTTTCCGGGCAAAACCTTCAGAAAAAATCGTCCTTTTGATTCAAGATTGTCTCTAGGAATGACAAAATCTGCTGCTACTGTTGGTGTTTCGTGCTTTGAGTATGCTTTTTTTTTTTTTTTTTTTGACGATTTGAGTATGCTCTTTTGAATGGTTGCTTTTTTCAGGCATAATGGCAAGCAGAATAGCTGCCGAAGTGGGTGATGGTTCGTCCGACCTTCCCAAGATTTGGAGGCTTTCATTCATGTAACTTCGGGTCATGTCAACAATAAAAGCATTCTGCCGAGGTGGCTGATAGTTCATCCAACCTTCCCCAGATTTGGAGGGCTTTCATTCAAGTAATTTCGGGTCAAGTCAACAGTAAAAGCTGAAAATCCACATCTATAGAAAGAGAAGGATGATGGGACATATCCTACAAATGGCTCATTCCGTTTAGCGAATTTTGATCTTGGACGCGATAGCTGTTTCTAGTTTCTTATCTCATTACTCATTTTTTTTTTGATAATTTAGGGGATCTGTACAGCCGGCAGCTGGCGAGTAAATACTGGAGCGAAATAAGCCTCCACCACTAACCCAGCCACATGTAAGTCACGCAATGGGGACGCGTGGTTTTGAACTCTTCACCTATCGTTAGGATCAGCGGAGCGCTAGCCAGCACGGCCACCGCGGGTGGTGGTATCTCATTACTCATGTTGTGGACCACTATTTGGGGAATTTTATAAAACATGGCTTATGAGTGTGACGATCAAAAGTTGGTGCCGGAATTATCTCACTGCTTTTCTGATTGCTTAAACTTGGTACCTTGTTTATTTGAAGGTATGACGATTTTCTGAGTATGTGTTGAGATGTAGTTTATACTCTCCATTGCCATAGCCACTAGTAGACTTTATAATTTGAGCTATATTTTATTGGTTGTTTGGATTGAATATATATATATTGATTGAAATTTGTAACAGAGCAATGTGAGTTGCTAGTTATAAAGAGATCATCTGCTGAATATAGATTTAGTTTAAGGGTGAACATAAACCTTGTGTCGATTTTTCATTCATGCTCTTACTCTCCAGTTTGTTATGTTTGAGCGTTCTATTAGTTTGGCACCAGATCTTCTCTCTTTGATCCTTCCTAAGTTATTCTCATATTTATGATGAACTTAATGTGGTTTAGGAACTCCATATGAAGACAATAAAATAAATGGAATAGACAACTGATAAAACCAATTTACAGGTAGTTTTCTACATTGTTCTGTGGTTTCTTATGAAGATGTGGAAACCCTATTGGTTTGTAGGAAATTTTTTTACTGAAAAACATTTTTTCGTTATCTTTTGCTTGGTTTGGGAAAATAAACTGGTCACGAGTCAATCCGAAAATTAAAGTTTAAAAATAAGAAAAAAACAAACTTCCTAATCTAAAAGTAGAAACTATCTTTGGATTTCATGGGAAGTGCTCAACTTCATCCTAAACGAACAAATCATCGTAGATGATCTGCATCTTCCTCTCGGACCCTAATCGAGAAAGGCTCACGCCCCCGACTGCCTTTCCATTGATGGCGAAGCTCTTCTCGACGTTGAACTCTTCGCTCCCGTATCAGACATTGCCGTCATCACTACGAGCTCTGCCGTCGAGATGCACCTCAAAGATGGAGAGATCTAGGTATTCCTCCGTCTGTGGTCCCCACCCTGCTCCGTGACCTTTTGCAGCGCGAGGCTGGCCTTGAGAGCGAGAGCTGCCATGTCCGACGGCATGAGCCGCTGCTAAAGCTTGGGCTTGGGGAGAACGAAGCAGAATTGATTGGGTGGAAGCTCGTCATCGGCGGAGAGCAGGTATGCAGTCCTCGTAGTGTAACTTGCATATAAAGCATGAAGAGGACAAGAAGAGGAAGGAGAGAACCAGGATTCAGCAATCAGGCCAGTTCAACCTGGGAACCAAACCAGACTGGTATTACTTGGCTAATTCACACAAGGATCAATTCAATTTTCAGTTTTATGCGCGGACACTGACTTTAAACTGGTTTAAAATCAACCCAAAAATATCTCAGACATATTTCTTTCTAGTTCTCGGTTGTCTCGCTTCCCACAACTGTTGAAGAAGATCTATCAGCAACATTTGTCACTGATGAACTCCGGTCGACGTGCAGACCAAAATCAACACTTTTCTGCGGTGTTCTATATCTTCTTGATCTCTTTACTAAGCATCGGCCTGAAGCACGACTTGTGCTTACTCTACACGCTTGCAAAAGGAAGCAGAATACTATTAGTTGATTGACATCAATCCCATGCGTGCCTTGCAACCAACCCTCACGTGGCAACAAGCCTTGTGTGCTGGGGACACCCCCTTTTACTTGAATATACAGAAATGGTCAAACATTGTCGCAATTTTCATCCAAATTTGTTCAATTTTCTCAAAACATGCCTCACTTCGTCGTCTTGTAATCCCTTTCTTCTGCCACTTCTTTATGTTAAGTTTTCATGGCTTGAATGAGATTTGCTTATATAAACCATTTGAGCAATTAAATAAAAATAAAAAAAGGCTGGTTCATGAGTCGATACTGGAACAAGCTTGGAAAGGTCAGTTACCAGTTCCAAAAACTGGGAACCAGCTCTTACAGATAGGTTTCTGCTTGGAGGACTCAAAACACAGAGGTAAGGACGCTATGCATTGACTATCCTCATGATATACACAATCAATAATCTAAAAAAGGAATTTCTCCTTTGCATGTTTGATAAGTTTCACAAGGCCACTCGCTAACAAAACATTTTTTATAATTCAAAAAGTGAGTCGGGCATTTGCTCCCATCAATCTTAACACATATTTGTCTAGCGCAAATGTGTGCAACATAGCAAATCCGACGATTGAAGAGCCTCAAGCGCTTGGAAAAAAGTGTCACACCCCCAAGTCTCACATCCGATGGGAGATGTAATATCAACTGATTCGTAATTAACGATTTATTTCTAAATGGCTACCCGTTTGAATACAAATTTTGGCCAACATGGTTTAAACTAGATCGTTAGAAAATCAGTCTTATGAGTTTTTCCAGCGGATGACGTCCCAAGTGTAGCTACCTACATGTTACAACAACACTTTATTATCCCACCTAATCCTGATACTTACCAACAACTCGGTACACGAAGTCACCTGGATGATCAGAAACATATAAATCATCTACAGAAACGCACGCGCACCCACACACATATATGTCTGTATGCCAATGCCAATGATATCCGATTCTTTCATAGACTTCTCTATAGATTCTCAACCCCTTACGCTCAGATTGGGATTATTGCAAGTCCTGTCCAATGGAGTTGATAAAAGAGGATGATGGCCTTGAGCCAGTGAGCCCTACAGGACAGTACTTTAACAGCAAGGTGATGTCGGTTTCTGTTCTTGGTATATTGGAATCAGAAATTCCGATTGATGACTCCCAAGCTATGGCGCTGATCAAAGATGTTTTCCTCCCAATAAACCCTCGCTTCTCTTCTATCATGGTATGTATGTGTATACCCTATGCATAGATATTCACCATCGGTAGGATTGATATATGAGTAATTAGTGTTTATAACGTGAATGTGTGGTTGGTCATATATCTCGAATGAATAAACCCCAATTCACTGTACATACTCAGATATTATTTTGTTTTTCTTTTTTCTTGGATAGGTGATGGGAAAGAAGGGAGCAAGAAAATGGAAGAAGGTGGAAGTGAAGGTGGAAAACCATGTGCACGTCCCCAGTTTTTCCTCTCCAAAGGGCTCGTCATCTCCATCCGAGAATGACAGTTTCCTCAAAAGTTACATTGCAGAAATAGCCATGCAACCATTTCCACAAGGCCATCCATTGTGGGAACTACATATTATAAAGTGTCCAACCAGTGAAGCACAAGGAACCGTAATTTTCAAGCTTCACCATGCACTCGGTGATGGCTATTCTCTTGTGGGCGCTCTCTTGTCTTGCCTTCGAAGAGCTGACGATCCTTCTCTTCCAGTAACCTTTCCCTCGGTCAATAAATTCAGCTCAGCCAATAATGTCGACAGAAACATCGGACTTCCGAAGGTGGTTAGCGGATGTTTTTTGCCACTTGTCAACACCGTAAGGGATTTTGGGGGGAGTGTCTTGAAAAGCACTTGTTTCAAAGATGATTTGTCACCGATTCGGTGTGGGTTGAAGAGCTTTCGGCCATTTTCTTTGTCAACGATCTCGTTCTCATTAGATCGCATCAAAGAGATCAAGTCTCGCCTTCGAGTGGTAACTAATATCACTTCAAAGACAATACTAAGTCTAGCTTCTTGCATCGCACAAGCATTACTAAGTCTTTTTGCATTTTACTTTATGAGGTACCCTTTACGTCTCTAATCTTTTGCATTATAATGGTCGCCTTCACATAACGAGCTCAAAAGTATTTGTGTTTTCTAACGTATTCACAAAATATATGCAGTTTAGGTGATATTTATTTTAGTCATTTATTATATTCAGTCTGTCGATTAGTGTGCAGCTAGTACTCAGGGTGTACAACTCGAACCGAGGAAAATGACATGATTAATGCGCATAATATTTTTGTTTATTTTACGTGCGTGACGATTTTCCTAGCCACCCGCACAACGTTACATCCTTGAAAACAAAAAGACAATTGAGCTAGAAACTGGTTTCTTTTTCAGATATATAGATGCTAAGTTATAGAAAACTAGTTAATTTCTTCATCCAAAGATAATTTTGTGTTTATCTACATGATTTTAAATATATATATAATGTCTAGGTGCACCATTGAGTTTTATTAAACAAACCCACTAATCAGAATTCTTTTTTATCAGCTCGATTAGTTCACCTACATTTTCCAGCTTTAATTATGTATCTCTTAACATTAATTCACCATATTGAGCATTTACTTGCATTATCCATGACAACAAATACAATAAAGGGATTTTTTTTTCTGATCCAACGTTAAATCTTTCTTGGACTTTATTCACATTCAACGAGCATGAGTAACACATTTGACGGAGAAATATATCAACATTACATTAGCGGACATTATTTCTTGAACTAAGTTCAAGTTGGAATTGTTGGCATATTTACTATTTTACTATACAAAAGTTGATTAATAATCCGACGGCTTCGGATCAATCAATTATGCAACGACTTCAAGGGCAAAATACTAATGTATCCTTGGTCCTTTTCCCTTGATTTTTCTCTTTATAACAGACTATCAACGACGTCATTATGGGGGTAATCTTCTTGGCGACTCAATTGTACATGCAAAGAGGGAGCCCAAACTCGAACCTAAGCACCAAATCCACAGCGCTAGTGTTGCTAAATACAAGGAATTTGCGAGATTACAAGTCAGTGAAAGACATGGTCCGGCCTAATTCCGAATCACCGTGGGGAAACAATTTTGCATTCTTGCATGTACCTATACCGAAAGTGAAACCGAGCGATTCTGAGTTCTCTAATCCTTTGAAGTTTGTCCACAAAGCTCGTGAGGCGATCAAGAGGAAACAGAGCTCCTTTGGTGTAGTTCTCACAGGGAAGCTGTTAGAAATGATGAAGAAATGCAGAAACCCAGAGGTATGTACACGTCGCGATGATTAACTTATCAGAAATGCTAAGTATTTTATGTCTGATTTAAAAAAATTGATATGTTATGTGATGTGATAGGCTATTAATAGGTATTGAACGTGACACGCTCTCGTTGTATAATTTCTTGTGGTTTGTCATATATTTTGTAAATTGGTTATAAGTGTATTTAGCATTACTCGTTTTTGATATTATCGTTATCAAAAATGGAAGCTTGTTCGCTTGTACAAAATGTGTTTAATCATTGCAGGCAGTAGCGAGGCACATTAACAGGACAATGAGAAACTCGAGCATGATCATCTCCAATGTTATAGGGCCAATGGAGAAATTGTCCCTGGCTAATCATCCTGTCAAGGGCATGTACTTCACTGTCACTGGCACACCCGAGGTATTTATGTAATTATTGTTTGATTTACCCAAGAGCACAAAATTACCTATGCTTTATTGGTAGTAGGCCTCTGTATCGTAGTTGTTACATGCATCATCTTCCGAAAATATTGATATAGATTATGAAATTCGGGAAATATAGGTGTCCAATGACCTATGTGTTACATTTTATGCAACAGCTGCGCTCCTATGCCATCTTTCAGAGTCGACAGAATTTTGAATTCGAGAAATTGGTTTTTCTTATTTACCACAACACATTCTCACTAGTCTGAATCGTGAGTGACTTTCTTCTATGCATCAATGATGTAACGAAGACATGAAATACTTTCTTTGTGTTTTCTTTTTGCAGACTCTCCAAGTAACGATGATCAGCTATGCAGGAAATTTGAGAGTAGTTGTGCGAGCTGAGCAAGGGTTCATAGATTCTGAGCTGTACACCCGCTCCTTGCATGATGCTTTGGACATGATCCTTCATGATGCATGTGGGAAGCAATAGAGACCATTCCTACTCCTATCCTTCCATGGTTCAACGCCTTATGAGAAAACCCTACTTTTTCCCCTTATTTTTCATTATGAAGGTCTTGTTAACCGGACAAAATCTATTGTGGGGGAAGGGTGGGCAAATTATAAGTCTACTCCAAATAAGTGTAACTGTTGAGTCTTATGGTGGGGAACTCAATAAAGTCTGTTTCGCTCGTAATTAATGGAATGCCTTTCACCAAATATTAGTCTTTCATGACTGAATTATCTTATTTTTATGATGAATTCTATGTGGTTGAGGAAGTCCGTCTAGTTAATCCAGATCATCATATTCTAATGATGCGATGTAGACCATTAGTAAAGGTTCAAATAAATGGAACGGGCAATTGGTTAAATCGGTCTATTAGTAGTATCCACACAGTTGTGTTTATTTGCAAGAAAATATTTTACCAAAAAACTTTTTTTTTTTTTGGGTTTTCTATTTTTTGATGTGGGAAATAAACTGGTCACAAATTAATGATGGACTCAACCAGATATGCAAGTTTTAAAATTTAAAAGTTGAAAAAAAAAAAACTTAAAAATTTATAAAGTAGAAGCCATCTTTGAAGCTTTCGTAAAACGTGCTCAACTTCATTCTAAACAAACAAATCTTTATGGATAATCTCTGCATCTTCCTCACGGACCGTAATTGGAAAAGTATCGTGCCACGAACTGCCTTCCCATCGAGGGCGAAGCTCTTCCTGAGCTCGAACTCTTTGCTCCCATAGTTGACATCGTCGTCATCTCCGTAAGCTACGTCGTCAAAGTGCACCTCCAAGACGGGAGAGATTTAGGTCTTCCTCCGCCGGTGGTCCCCACCTTGCTTTGCCACCATTTGGAGAGCAACGCTGGCCTCAACAGCAAGAGCCGCCGCATCTGATGATCCACTGTTGGAGCTTGGGCTCCGGGAGAAAGAAATAGATATGGTTGGGCGAGAGCTTGTCATTGGCTTGGAGAGGGCATGTACTCTGTTGGTAATTTGTTTATAAAACAAATGAAGATGTGCCTTGTCCCACATTGAAAAGATGTGAGTGTGCATGTGGACGAGATTTGGCACTAATCGACGACTATTAATTTTATTTATTGAAAATTCGGATTTATTTTTATAAAAAAATTAATTATAAAGTCTTGTTGAAATAGTGCGACTGTTCACGAAAAGTTACAGTTATTTTTTTATTTTTTAATTTCGAATTTTTATGTCTTTTTAACGTAACCTTTGAAACGTACTTGTTCCCGAAATGTTGCCTTTGTTCTTTTTGCAACCTTTTGAATAGTTGCCTCTATTCGAAAGACAAAGACAAGTAATGTTGTTTTTGAGATCAAACAATAATCTTCTTCCTTTTTCGTCTTTTTTCGATAGAAACTACGGCCATTGTTTTCAATTGTTTCCCATGAGGGACCCTAGAGAAATATTATAATTGATATCTAGTATTCTCATTTGAGACTTTGTTGTATCCCGGAGGAAATTTTGCTAGTGACCATTAGCAACGTTGTGGGGCAAATAAATCTTTAAAGAAAGTGATATCACACCTCAAAATCCGACTTGAGTACTCTAAAGATCCGACTTCATTGTTATACCCAATTCGAAGCATATTTTCCCAACAATTTTAAGGATTTATTTGTGCAACAATGGAGTTAAGGATGCGGTTGATGGTGGGTTAAGCAAAGGATGTGCAAAATGCAAATGGAGCCCTCTTCTTCATTCCATGGACAAATCTCTCTCTAGTCATTATGGCATTCATCCCAATCACGGTGGCAGGGGAGGCTCTCTATTTCTCTCTTGAATTTTTTCTTTTTTTTTTTTTTTTTTTTTATATGTCCATTTTGGTTCTGTCATAAGTCAAGATGTGGTGAAACAAGATTGCATGAGGAAGAGAGGTGGAGTTGCTCTCGAAGCCATTCACAATGTAGAGTGCACTGACTAGGATGTGGGACTTAGTCGCCAGGGGAATATGGATCATTTTTTTTTTTTTTTTGCAGTGCAGCCTTCGCTCTCATTAGTGCCACGCTTTTAGAGATCTCAATATTATATTATTTGGTGGCATTAGTATTCTTAGCACTGAATGGGAACACTGCAATGTGTCTTCGATGTTGGAGAAAACTTCCTTGACTATTTTGAAGCTGACAAAACGTTTCCATCAGTCTAATCTGAATGCTTGCAGACTCTACTATCAAAGTCTGAAGACCTCCGGACTACCAAACTCAAGACTCAAAGTTTATCCTCATTGACAGTTTCTAGACCGTTGAAGAAGACTTATCCAAAACTGGATGTTTCGTTAAGGATTTGGCTTTATCAACTGGAGAAGATCTCTTGGCTGGATATAGCATGATGGAATCCATTATTCAAATCAAGATTTATTTAGGGATTGTGGATCCGTTGATTGACGAAGTATACTTGGAAGGTTCTACTTATGGAAACCAAGATCCTGATTGTATGGGCGAGCATGATTGATGGGCTATCGTCATGTTCCTTAAATAGCTTGAAGATCTTCCTAATTGATTATGTTCAACGGGTAGATTGGAAAAATTCATTTGGTAAGTGCCAACGGGTGTGATGACATAAATGAGTATATAAGGAAGACGTTCCAGTTGTTCGAGTACGTGCGTGATAGAAGAATTCCAAAGTCCGAAACTCTTTGTTCTTAGTCAATTCATTTGTTGAGCAAAATCTTGTACGCAAAAGAGAGTCTATATCTTTGAGAGATTTTGAGGAAGTGTAGTAGAGTCTCTACATTGTGAAATCAATGAAGAGCTTTACTATAATAACTCTTTTGTTTATAGTGAAATCCAGCCGATGGGCTGTTAGTGTGGAAGAGTGAACATAGGCTTGGATTAAGCTGAATCACTATAAACTCTGTGTTCATATTCTCTTCCCTACACTCTTTTACTTTGATCGTAACTTGTTTAGTTGACAAGAAACAAATTTATTTTTTATAATCTATTATTGAATAGTGCTGCACACTTATCTCAAAAATTTGTTTTTACACTTATTCACCCCCTCTAGGTATTCATACTAGCATTCATAATTGGTATAAGAGCTTGTGTATTCACTTAAGTTGAAATGTTTTACTTTAGAGTTAAAGATCAATGGCTAGTATGTTGGCACCAGGACTGGTTGAAGGGCAAAGCAATACTAGATCGCCTTATTTTGATGGAAAGGAATACAATATATGGAAAAATAAGATGAAGGCATTTTTAAGATCAAAGGATCCTCTGGAATAAGATGTGGTAGACAAATGAATCATTCCTAAAGCTGCACCTATCTCAAAAAGAGGAAAAGAAGCCATTGAGTTTAGTGAAATGACTCAAGAAGAGATAACCAAGAGATAAGCTCTTGATGCAAAAGCAATTTATTCTTTATATTGTGTATTATCACCTACTGAATATAATAGAATATCTTCTTGTGTTACAGCTAAAGAAGTCTAGGATAGATTACACATCACTTATGAAGGAACCGATCGAGTGAAAAAAACCAAAATGAACATTCTGCTCGGTAAATACGAAGCATTCAAAATGAAATCAGGAAAATCTATCACTGACATGTTTAGTCATTTTACAAAAATCGTAAATGGTCTAGAAAATCAAGGTCAACCAATTTCTAATCCCATGAAAGTAAACAATTTACTGGGTGGACTCTCTAAGGATTAAAATCTCATAAAGACCTCAATAAGGGAGACACAAAGAATCATGCCACTCTCTATTGACGAATTGGTTGGGACTCTTCAGTCTTATGAAGTGGAGCAAATCAACGAAGATGAAGATCCTGAAGGTAAGAAATCCATTGTATTAAAATCTAATGATGATTCTGATGTCACAGATTCTAAAGACGATATGGACGATGAAGAGCTTGCTCTCATGATAAGAAGACTCAGAAAGTTAAACAGAAGGGGAAGAAGATTCAATCCAAAGAAACAAAGTTTTCAAAAGCAACAGACTAAGTCTGCTGAGGATGATGAATCCAATAGAGATGTAGTCTTGTTTGAATGTAAGAAAAAGGGACACATCAGACCTAATTGTCATTTTCTGAGAAAAAAGAAAGGAAAAGCTGAGAAATATCGAAAGTCACTCAAATTAGAAACTTGGAGTGATACAGAATGCGAAGAAAGTGATGATAATTATGCTAATATTTGTCTCATGGCACAATCAGACTCAGATTCAGATTCGGAGACAGACTTAGATTCAGACAGTGAAATCGAGGTAAGTAATTTGAAAATCCCTCCTAAAGTCTCTAGATACATTGATGAATTGTGTCTTAGTCTTAAAACTTCTCTTAAAAGGATTTCCGAACTTAAAAGAGAAAATTCTGCACTAAAACAACAGGAAAATGTTTGGAAAGAAAATGTCAAAAGTTTAGACAAAAGTGTTACTATTTTGAAAGAAAATAAAGACAATCTTTCAAAAGAAAATGCACTCTTGAAAAATAACATCTCAAGTATTTCTAAAAAAATTTCTATAGGATTTGAGAAACTAGAAAAAATTCTTTCTACACAAAAACCTTATTTCAATAAATCTGGTTTGGGAATGACTACGGAAACCATTCCTCTAATTAATTTTTCTAAAGTAAAGGAAATAATTAAGCAAAGACCTACAAGAGATGTTTACAAAAGTTATTTCCAAAAAGTTTTTGTGAAACTAGTAGGTCGCAATGCTCTTAGATGTTCTAAGTGTAATAGTTCAGATCATTTTGAGAAAGAATGTTCTATGGTTTAGAAACCTGTTAAGAAGGTATGTGCAAAGACTGTATATTATATTAACACCAATGGACCCAAGAAAATATGGGTACCAAAGAGAGCATGAGTTTCTTTTCTAAATGCAGGTCACCATTAAGAAAAAGACTAAATGGTACTTGGATAATGGATGCTCAAGGCATATGACAGGAGATTCAAATTGCTTCATAAAGCTTGTTCAAGTTAATGGTGGAAAAGTTTCATTTGGAGGAAACATCAAAGGAAGAATTGTGGGATACGGAACTGTAAATATTGGAAGTTTCACGATCAATAATGTTTCCTTAGTGGAAGGACTCAATTACAATTTGCTAAGTATCAGTCAGCTGTGTGATACCGGTTTCAAAATCAATTTTCAAGAGGGAATATGTTCAGGAACTAGTAAAGACTCCTCTCAGTCTTTCACGGGTCGAAGACATGGAAATATCTACCTCTTGGATGCTAAACCAGATAAAACCCAATGTCTAATCTCAATTCAAGAAGAAGCAAACTTATGGCACATCAACATGAAGCAAATAGCCAAAATTTCAGCAAAGAAGCTTGTTCGTGGTTTACCCAATCTATCATACCAAAAGTCTGATCTATGCACACCATGCGTGTTGGGAAAACATGTAAGAAACTCATTTAAACCAATAAATCAAGTTTTCACTAATCGTGTACTGCAGCTCTTGCATATGGATCTCTTTGGACCAACCATAACTCAGAGCATTGGAGGTAAGAAATACTATTTAGTGATTGTGAATGATTATTCACGATTCACTTGGGTATATTTCCTGGCAAGTAAGTCTGAAACCTTTTCTTATCTTACAAAGTTTGCTAAAAATGTTCAAAATGAGAAAGGGTATGCTATTTCAAGTATATGGACAGACTATGGAGGTGAATTTGAAAATCAAGATTTTGCTAAGTTTTGTGATGAATCTGATTTTCAGCATGTATTCACCTCTCCTTATACTCCATAACAGAATGGAGTTATGGAAAGGAAGAATAGATCTTTGCAAGAAATGGCTAGAACTCTTTTAATTGAAAGTAACATTTCTTCTTGTTTTTGGGCTGAAGTAGTTTCTACAGCATGCTATATGATTAATAGTCTTTTTAAGGCCTATTCTGGAGAAAACTCCCTATGAATTATTCAAAGGAAAAAAGCCAATTGTTTTGTATATTTATGTGTTTGGATGTAAATGTTTTATTTTGAAAAATGCAAATGATCGAGTTGGTAAGTTTGAAGAAAAATCAGATGAAGGTATCTTCCTTGGATATTCAACCACAAGCAAAGCTTACGAAGTTTACAACAAGAAGACTCAATCCGTGGAGGAATCAATGAATGTCAAATTTCAAGACTTTATGCAAAATGAATCGATTTAGACTCAACTTGAAGAATCTGAACTTGCTCTAGACTCTACAAAGTCTAAATCTCTAGAAGCAGCTCAAACTTCAGAAGACCAGCAACAAATGATCGTCGAAGATTCAAATGAGAAAAATGATCAACAATCTGACAAATCAACCAGCAACTGGAAGCATAAGTCCAATTATCACAAAGATCTAATTATTGGTGATATTAATGAAGGAATTCGCACAAGATCCAAAAGGCGTGAAGAGTCTAGTGTTGTGGCTCTTATTTCTGAAATAAAACCCAAAAGCATAGAAGAAGCTTTAATTGATGAAAACTGGATTGAAGCTACGCAAGAAGAACTCAGGCAATTCAGTATCAATGATGTCTAGGAATTGACTCCTAAACCAAAAGGTAAATCTATCGTTGGAGCTAAATGGGTTTTCGGAAACAAGATGAACGAAAAAGGAAAAGTCGTGAGAAACAAAGCAAGACTCGTGGCCAAGGGATATACGCAAGAAAAATGGATAGATTATGATGAGACTTATGCACCAGTAGTAAGGTTAGAAGCAATTAGATTATTACTTGCTTTTGCTTGTCATAAGAATTTCAGGTTATTTCAAATGGACGTCAAAAGTGCTTTCCTAAATTGATTTATCCAAGAGGAAGTATATGTGGAACAACCACTCGGTTTTGAAGACCCAAGGAAACCGGACTCTGTATTCAAACTGAAAAAGGCTTTATATGGTTTAAAGCAAGCACCTTGAGCTTGGTACAACATACTAAGTAAATTTTTAATTCAGAACGGTTTTGTCAAAGGTAAAGTAGATACTACATTGTTTATCAAAAAGAAAAGCAAAATTTTTTTACTTGTTCAAATTTATGTTGATGATATTATTTTTGGATCTTCTAATGAAAGTTCGTGCAAGAAATTCTCTAAGTCTATGCAGGATGAATTTGAAATAAGCATGATGGGTGAATTAACCTTCTTTCTCGGGCTTTAAGTGAAACAACTGAAGGAATGAACCTTTATTAATCAAGAAAAGTATGCTAAAGATCTTGTCAAAAAGTTTGGGCTAGAGAATTCCAAAAAGATTGATATACCAATGTCAAGTTCCTTGAAGCTGGACAAAGATGAAGGAGGAAAGAAAGTTGACCAGAAACTATATAGGAGTATCATTGGTTCACTTCTTTATCTTACTGCTTCTAGACCTGATATTCTGTTTAGTGTTTGTATTTGTGCTAGATTTCAATAAGATCCTAAAGAATCTCATCTAAGTGCTGCAAAGCGTATTATCAAATACATTTCCTCAACTTCAAATTTGGGTCTCCAGTATCCTAAAGAATGAGACTTTACTCTTCTTGGATACTCAGACATAGACCTAGCTAGATGCAAAGTTGATAGAAAGAGCACTTTGGGTAACTGTCAACTACTTGGAAACATGATAGTGTCTTGGTTTTCAAGGAAACAAAGTACAGTAGCTCTTTCTACAGCAGAAGCAGAGTATGTAGCTCTTGGAAGTTGTTGTTCACAAATTTTGTGGATAAAACAACAACTAAGAGACTTTGGAATTGAAGATTCATGCACTGAAATCACCAGCGCAATCAATCTCACTAAGAATCCGATTCTTCACTCAAGAGCAAAACATATAGAGATTCGACATCAATTCATTAGAGATCATGTTCAAAATGGAGAAGTTTCGATTCAGTTTATTGATTCAAAGAATCAACTGGCGGATATATTTACAAAGCCTTTGGAGAAAAATCAATTTGAAGTTATTCGTTCCATACTCAATATCTTAAATTCTGAGGAAGTTCGGACTCTGGGCTAAAAATCCAAAGTCAGTCAGACTCAGACGATCGAGATTCTCGACTGTAAGTTATCTTTATTTTAGAAAATTATCTCTTGAATCAAATCTCAAAAATGTACGATCATCTATCTGTAATTGATTGTTGCTATTTTCAATCTCCGTGATTATTGCAATCTTTTCTTTTCGAAAAATAAGTTATTTTTGAAATGACAGTTATCTAATTTTTGAAAAGACAGTTATTTTTAAAAGGCATATTTATATTTCCTTTTTACGGCGTTTCGTATGCCTTGCTTCAATTGTCTTATATACTGTCGGTTCTTCTTTGTTTTACTTAGAAAAACCCTAAGAGAGCACCGATCTTCCATTTCTATCTTCTTCTCTTGTTTAATCATTGAAAATTTTTTATCTTTCTTAGGAAACAAGCTTGGAATCTCTCAAAGACTGTGAAAGATGTCGTCCCAAAGAAAGTCTTCAAGGATTGCGAACATGGGACCACAACAAATGCGTGAGGGGCCTACGCACTTTGATCTCACCGAGGAAGAAGAATCTCCTAGTCAACAGTAGAGCCCACAACATTCTCAATAGTGTCCATCTCCTCCATCTAGACCTCAGGATGCTACACATCAAGAAGAGGAAGAAATCATCGAAGACGCAGAACCCGTAAGAACTCTTAAGCCCGCTTTTACCTACAAGCTTTATCGTGCTTTGAAGAGGGGTGGTACTCCTTTGAACTACATTGATGAATTTCTGAAAGACAAAGGGTATAGAAATGAAACTTTCTTTTCACGCACAATGGAACGATTGGGAATTGCCCCTACTGGGTCGGTAGAAGAAGCATTGGCAAATATCCCAAGCGATCCACGTGTTGGAGAGCTGAGTCAGCCTAATGGGAATGATGATGATAGGATGTTCAGTCAACTTAAACTGAGAATAGATGTTGTGGCAAAAATCCGAAGCAAAAGGACAGACTTGTTTCGATCGGAGGAACACAAGCAACTGTACTCTAAGTTGCTAAAGCGTGGGGTGATAAACCCTAGAAGTGTGGATTTTGATTTTCTTGACTTTGTGAATGTCAATATGTGGGAAAAATTCAGTCTTCTTCAACTCAAATAGTTTTGTTCTGAAAGTACATAAGCTTATGTTGAACCTACTGCTTATTTCTATTCGAATTTTAGTTTCTTGGATGCGAATAGATTCCCTTTTAGTGTTCGAGATTGGGACTATGTGGTTAACATGAATACATTGGCTAATGTGATTGGGGTTGAAAGAGGGAGATATCAACCTATCAATGTGTCTATTGCTCGTGCAACATTGGAGCTTGTTAAGGATAGAAGGACGAAAGAAAAGATTTCCTATTTGAGGATGAATGCGTTCAACGTTTTGCTTCACAAGATTGTGATTAACTGCCTCAGACCAAAATCTACTTCAAGAACGGACGTTTTAAACTCGGAGGCAAAGCTGATGTATGCCATCAATGCTGGGAAAAAGTTCTCTCTTCCACACATTATTATGTTCCACATGTACATGGCAGTGGTGAAGGACAAGGGTCAACTCCCATACACAGCTCTTGTGACCAAGTTATTTAGACATTTGAACGTTCAGCCTCCCCGAATTCTCTGTATTCGAACGTGCGATCAAATGGTGGTGGGACTGAAAATGGTCTATAAAATGCGTCTGAAGGAACTCAACAAGGCATTGGAGTAATTCAAGGAGAAAACCCCTATCAAGACTCATCAACTCTCTTCGGCTGCAAAGAGGAAAGGGAAGGAGCCCATGGTTGCTCCATCCAAGAAAAGAAGAGCTCTCATCATTGACGATGAAGAGGATGAGGATGATATCACCATTTCTGCAATGGCATTAAAGAACTTGAGTCGTTCTGCTTCATAATTGTTGGAGAAATCTTTCCAGAATATTTTGAAGCTGACAAAACGTTTCTATCAGTCTAAGTCTGGATGTTCGGAGACCGACAGTTTAAAGTCTGAAGACTTTGTATTCTCAAGACTCAAGACTCAAGACTCAAGACTTAAGACTCAAGACTCAAGACTTAAGTCTATTCTCACTGACAGTCTTTCTAATCTAGTGACGAAGGAAATCCAAAGCCGAAGCAGGTGGTTGAGGATTCGATCCTATCCTCTGGAAAAGATTCTTTGGTTAGATAATCATTTCGGATTCTTTGATTCTTATCTAAGATCGATTGAAGATCCGATGGTCGACGAAATATTCTTAGAATGTTCTATTCTTGGAAACCAAGATCCTGATTGTATGGGCGAACATGATTGATGGGCTATCATCAGATTCCTTAAATAGCTCGGATGATCTTCTTGATTGATTTCGTCCAACGGGTAGATTGGAGGAATTCCTTTGGTAAGTGCCAACGGCTATGATGGCATAAAGGAGTATAAAAGGAAGACGTTCTAGTTGTTTTAAGTGTGTGATTGATAGAAAAATTCCGAGTCTCGAAGAACCTTGATTGTTAGTCGATACGGTTTGAGCGAAATTGTATACAGAGAGTGTTTATACTTGGTGACACCTTGAGCGAGTGTGGTAGATCATCTACACCTAGAAATCAAGGAAGATCAACACCGTAACATCTCTTTGATCATAGTGGAATCCAGCCAATTGGCTGTCGGTGCGAAAGAGTGGACGTAGGCTTGGATTAAGCCGAACCACTATAAACCTCGTGTTCAATTCTCTCTTTCCCTTACTCGTCTTGCGATTGAATTTTTAACTGTTGCAAATCCTCTAACTGTTTAAATATTGTGCAATCTTCAAGAAAATTTTTATATACCTATTCACCCCCTCTAGGTTCTCGTACTAGCTATATCAATTGGTATCAGAGCTCGTGTTCTTACTTTATTTGAAGTGTTTTACTTCAGAGTAAAAGATCCATGGCTAGTATGCTAGCACCAGGGCTGGTGGAAGGGCAAAGCAATACCGAGACCACCCTACTTTGATGGAAAAGATTACAACATCTGGAAAACAAGATGAAAGCTTTTCTACGGTCAAAGGAAGCTCGAATGGGATGTGGTGGAAAAGGAATCACTCCTACTGCTGCATCGCATCTCGAAAGAGGGAAAGAAACTGTTGAAGCCAACGGAATGTCTCAAGAAGAGATAAACAAGAGACAAGCACTCGATGCTAAAGCAATTTATTCTTTATATTGTGCTTTGTCACCAACTGAATATAACAGAATATCTTCTTGTGTTACAGCAAAAGAAGTCTGGGATAGATTACATATCACTTATGAAGGGACAGACCGAGTGAAGGAGATCAGAATTAACATTCTCCTTGGTCAATATGAAGCCTTCAAAATGAAACCAGGAGAATCTATAATTGACATGTTTAGCCGTTTTACAGATATTGTCAATGGTCTTGAGAATCAATGACAGAAAATTTCTGATCCTATGAAGTTGAACAAGCTACTGCGTTGACTCTCCAAGGATTGGAATCATATAAAGACTTCAATAAGAGAGACGCAAAGAATTATGCCATTATCTGTAGACGAGCTGATTGGAACTCTTCAGTCTTACGAAGTGGAACGAATTAATGAAGACGAAGATCCAAGAGGTAAGAAATCCATTGCATTAAGATCTAATGATGATGCTGATGATACAGATTCTGAAGAAGATCTGGACGATGAGGAGCTTGCTCTTATGATTAGAAGGTTCAGAAAGCTGAATAGAAAAGGAAGAAGGTTCAACTCAAAGAAACAAAGTTTTCAGAAACAGCAAACCAAGTTTGTTGATAATGAGGAACCGAACAAAGATGTAGTTTGCTTCGAATGTAAGAAAAAGGGACACATCAGACCCAATTGTCCTCTCCTGAAGAAGAAGAGAGGAAAAGCTGAAAAGTCTCGAAAAGCTCTCAAAGCTGAAACCTGGAGCGATACAGAGTGTGAAGAAAGTGACGAGGAATATGCCAACCTATGTCTGATGGCACATTCAGACTCAGATTCAGATTCTGGATCAGACTCAGACAGTGAATTTGAGGTAAGTGATTTTAAAATCCCGGTCAAAGTCTCTAAATATATTGATGAACTCGTGTTTGTCTTAAGACTTCTCTCAAAAAGATTTCCGAACTTAAAAAGGAAAACTTAGTTTTAAAACAAAACGAAAACATTTTAGAAGAAAAAGTGAAAAGTTTAAACTTGAATGTTTCTACTCTTAAAGAGAATGAAGATAAACTTTCAAAAGAAAATGCTTTCTTAAAAACTGATTTATCAAATATTTCAAAGAAATTTTCAATAGGATCGGAAAAACTTGAAAAAGTTCTTTCGGTCAAAGACCTTACTTTAATAAGTCTCGGTCTAGGTATGACAGCAGAAACAATCCATTTGATTGATTTTCCAAAAGTAAAAGAAAGAATTAAGAAAAGACCGTCAAAAGAGGCTTACAAAAATCATTTCAAGAAAGTCTTTGTAAAGTCTATAGGTCGAAATGCTCTAAGGTGTTCAAAGTGTAACAGATCAAGATCATTTTGAAAAAGAGTGTCCTATGGTTTGGAAGCCTGTAAAGAAAGTATGGCCTAATAATGCTTATCCTACTAACACCAAAGGACCCAAGAAAATTTGGGTACCAAAGAAAGCTTGAGACTCTCATTTGAATGCAGGTCTCTGTCAAAAAGAAGGTAAAGTGGTATCTTGACAGCGGATGCTCAAGACACATGACAGGAGACTCAAATTGCTTCATAAAGCTTACTCAAGTAAATGGTGGAAAAGTTTCATTTGGAGGAAATAGCAAAGGAAGTATTGTGGGATTCGGAACTGTGAAAATTGGAAATCTCACAATAAGCAATGTCTCTCTAGTGGAAGGACTCAATTACAATCTTCTCAGCATTAGCCAATTGTGTGATACCGGTTTCAATATCTCCTTTCAATAAGGCATATGTTCTGGAATTAGTAAAGATTCGACTCAGTCTTTCATGGGTCGAAGGCATGGAAACATCTACCTCCTTGATGTAAAACCAAATGAAGCACAATGCCTAATCTCAATTCAAGATGAAGCAATCTTATGGCACAGAAAGCTTGGCCATATCAACATGAGGCAATTAGCCAAAATCTCATCAAAGAAGCTTGTTCGAGGACTACCTAAATTGCCATACCAAAAGTCTAACTCATGCACTCCATGCATTCTGGGAAAGCAGGTAAGAAATTCATTTAAGTCAATAAATCATGTCTCTACTAATCATGTACTACAGTTGCTTCATATGGATCTCTTCGGACCAACAAGAACCTAGAGCATTGGAGGTAAGAAGTATTGTCTAGTAATTGTAGACGATTACTCTCGCTTTACCTGGGTATATTTTCTTGCAAGTAAGTCAGAAACCTTTTCGTACTTTGAGAAGTTTGCTAAAAAGGTTCAAAATGAAAAAGGATGTGCTATTTCAAGTATAAGAACAGATCATGGAAGTGAATTTGAAAATCAAGATTTTACGAAATTCTGTGACAAATCTGGTTTTAATTGAGAGTGCTAGTATGAACAAAATAAAGGAGTTAGGGAAGAGAATAAGAACACAAGATTTATAGTGGTTCGGCTTAATCCAAGCCTACGTCCACTCTCCCACGATAACAGCCTTCTTGGCTAGATTCCACTATGCAATCAACAAGAGATTACAACTTCGAGTGCAAACACTTAGTAGTAGATCACACTATCTCACTAAGTCACTCTTTTGGTATTTCTCTCACGATTACAAATGTTTAAGCTCTCAAGAGACAAGTATATGATCGAAAGTCGCTCAGACTTTGGAATTATAAATTCTATGCCCGTCTCTTACTTGCTCATCGGTCCTTCATCTCCTTAAATACTCCTCCACTTCCAAACTACCCGTTGGACAGTATCCCGGAGAATCGTCTTCCAATATACCCATTGGACAGCTCTGTATCTAGAAGATTTAGTAGCCGTTGAGTGACAAAGATAGAATCCCAAATTGATTCCGATCGCCCATACAAACGAAATCTTGGTTTCCATAAGTAAAGCTTTTTCATATAGAAAGTTCTTGTCTTCAAGATCCAATCGTCAATCAATTAGATTGAATCAATCAAATCAATCTTGATGTGGAATCCAAACCAGATCACTAGCCGTTGTATGATTGGGCTTGAGTTACGATTCATCGAACGGATGTAAAGTCTAAGTCTCGTAGACTTTACAACTCGAGTCCGTAGACTTTACAATCGAGTCTTCGACTTTACAATCGAGTCTTGAGTCCGATGCGGTCTTCAAACTTTGACACGAAGTCTGGAAATCTTCAGAATATACTCTGGACATATATTACGTTCAGTCTTCTGGCCGTCTTCTGACTTTGATAATATCCTTTATATGTTATATCATCTGCATGGTCTATTACTCAACCATCAAACATGTTAGTAGCGTTTGATTTATTTTTTCATCTTCAAAACATCATAAGGGTTTCCCTAACATTAATCACATGTTTTCCTCTCCGTATACTCCAGAGCAAAATGGAGTTGTGGAAAGAAAGAATAGATCTCTTCAAGAAATGGCTAGAACACTTTTAATTGAAAGTAAAATTTCTTCACGATTTTGGGCTGAAGCTGTTTCAACAGCATGCTATATCATAAATAGAGTCTTCCTAAGACCTATTCTAGAGAAAACCCCTATGACTTGTTCAAAGGTAAGAAGCCTATTGTTTCATACTTTCATGTGTTTGGTTGCAAATGCTTTATTTTGAAAAATGCAAATGATCGAGTTGGTAAGTTTGAAGAAAGATCGATGAAGGCATCTTCCTTGGATATTCTACATCAAGCAAAGCCTACAGAGTCTATAACAAGAAAAGCCAGTCTGTAGAGGAATCAATGAATGTCAAATTCCAAGACTCAACGCAAGTTGAATCTAGCCAGACTCAATATGAAGAGTCTGAACCCGCTCTAGACCTTCAAATGTTTTCAACTCAAGAAGCATCTCAGACTCTGGAAGTCCAACATCAAGATGTTCATGAAGATTCAAATAAAGAAAGAGATCATCAACCAGGAAAATCAACTAGTGACTGGAAGCATAAATCTAGTCATCCCAAAGATCTCATTATTAGCGAAATCAATGAAGGAATCCGCACCAGATCAAAAAGGCGTGAAGAATCTAGTGCTGCGGCTCTCATTTCTGAAATTGAACCAAAAAGCATAGAAGAAGCTTTATCTGATGAAAGTTGGATCGAAGCTATGCAAGAAGAACTCGACAGTTCAACATCAATGATGTCCGGGAATTGATATCTAAACCAAAAGGTAAAAGCGTTATTGGAGCAAAATGGGTATCGTGAACAAGATGAATGAAGAAGGAAAAGTCGTACGAAACAAGGCAAGACTAGTAGCCAAAGGATATACGCAAGAAGAAGGAATAGACTATGACGAGACTTACGCACCTGCAAAAGAACAAGGTTAGAAGCTATTCGTCTATTACTTGCGTTTGCTTGTTATAAAAATTTCAGGTTATTCCAAATGGACGTCAAAAGTGCATTCCTAAATGGATTTATCCATGAGGAAGTTTATGTGGAACAACCACCTGGGTTTGAAGACCCAAAGAAGCCAGACTCAGTCTTCAGACTGAAAAAGGCCTTGTATGATTTAAAGCAAGCACCTCGAGCTTGGTACGACAGACTAAGTAAGTTTTTATTACAAAATGGTTTTGTCAAAGGTAAAGTAGATACTACTTTGTTTATCAAAAAGGAAAATATTGTTCAAATATATGTAGACGATATTATTTTTGGATCATCTAATGAAAGTCTATGCAAGAAATTTTCTAAGTCTATGCAGGATGAGTTTGAAATGAGTATGATGGGAGAGTTAACATTCTTTCTTGGACTCCAAGTAAAACAAATGAAGGAAGGAACTTTCATTCATCAAGAAAAATATGCGAATGATCTTGTCAAAAGGTTTGGATTGGGAAAGTGCAAAAAGACCGACATACCAATGTCATGTTCTCAGAAGATAGACAAGGATGAAGAAGGGAAGAAAGTAGATCAAAAGTCGTACAGGAGCATAATCGGTTCACTTCTTTATCTTACTGCTTCTAGACCTGATATTTTGTTGAGTGTTTGCATCTGTGCTAGGTTTCAATCAGATCCTAGAGAATCACATCTCATTGCCGTGAAACGAATTATCAAATACGTTGCCTCATCTTCAAGCATCGGTCTTTGGTATCCAAAGAGGGGAGACTTTAATCTTCTAGGATACTCATATGCAGATCTGGCCGGTTGCAGAGTCGATAGAAAGAGCACTTCTGGAACTTGTCAACTGCTTGGAAACAGGACAGTGTCTTGGTTTTCAAGGAAGCAAAGCACTGTAGCTCTCTCAACGACAGAAGCAGATTATGTAGCTCTTGGAAGCTGCTATTCGCAAATTCTATGGATAAAACAACAGCTACAAGACTTTGGCATTGAAGACTCATGCACGTAAATCGATGTGACAACACTGCGATCAATCTCACCAAAAATCCAATCCTTCATTCAAGAGCAAAGCATATTGAGATTCGACATCACTTCATTAGAGATCATATTCAAAATGGAGAAATCTCGATTCAATTTGTTGATTCGAAGAGTCAACTAGCGGATATATCTACAAAGCCTTTGGAGAAAAATCAATTCGACTTTATCCGTTCAAGACTCAACATTTTGAAGCTTGAAGAAGTTAAAGTCTAAAAACTCACAAACTCTGAGACTCTGATCTCTCAGACTTTAAATCCTGAGACTCAAACATTCATGGCTAAAGACTCGTAAGTTGCTATTTTATCTAAAAAGGTACGAATTCTCATTTAGTTATTTTATCTAAATTTGAAAAGGTACGATCTTTCGTTAGGTTATAATCCGTGTGAAATTCGAAAACTTGTCTTTTTAAAAGGGATTAATTTTGGCATTTATTAATTTTTGAAAAGAAGTGTTCGTACACTGGCCTTGTACCGATTGAACTTCTCTTTTCAAAAACTGAGTTATATATATACAGTTTCTCTTCACCCAATCTTCAAAACCCTAAAAGGCACTCTCCTCCCGATATTGTTTTTCTACTTCTTGTTCATCGTCGAGAAAGTGGTCATTTTTCTTGGGAAAAGCAAGTGAAGGAATCTTCCAATAGACAAAGAAAGATGTCGTCTTCGAGGAAATCATCAAGAATCGCAAGCAGGGGACCACAAAGAATGGAGAAGGGACCGACTCACTTCGATCTTACTGAGGAAGAAGACTTATCAAGTCAGCGACAAAGTCCGATTCGCTCTCCTCCACGTCATTCAACACCTCCTACCCCACAAGGTGCAAGTCAACATCTAGAAGAAGAGATAATCAAGGAAGCTGACCCAGTAAGAGTCCAAAAACCCTCCTTTATCTATAAGCTTTATCGTGCATTGAAAAGCTCCGGTTCTTCATTAAAATATATAGATGACTTCCTTAAGGACAAAAATTATGGGAATGAGTATCTTTTTCTGCGGAAAATGGAGGAATTGGGAGTTGCTCCTAAAGGAAGGGCAGAGGAGGCACTAGCGAACATTCCTAGTGACCCTCGTTTGCCAGGACGAAATCTGATTGAAGGGAACGATGATGACAGAATGTTCCTTGAATTTCAACCTAGAATGGATGTGGCAGCAAAAGTGAAAGGAAATCGGATGGATTTGTTTAAATCCAAGGATCAGGAAAAAGTGTATTTCAGGCTGTTGAAAAGAGGGGTGATAAACCCTAGAAGTGTTGATTTTGACTTCCTGGACGCCATCAACATGAACTTAAGAGAGAAGTTGAATTTGCTTCAACTTGAGACTTTTTGCTCTGACTCTACGGATGGGTATGCTCAACTGACCGCTTATTTCTATTCAAATCTTAGCTTTTTGGATGCGAATAGAATTTCATTAAGTGTTCGAGACCAAGTCTACGTGGTAGATGTGAATATGTTGGCGAACATAGTTGGAGTTGAACGAGGACGATATTTACCAATCAAAGTCTCACATGCTCGTACTACTCTGGATCTTGTCAAAGATATGGACGCAGAGAAGAAAATTACCTACTCAAGGATGAAGGCCATCAACATTGTGCTTCATAAGATTGTGATCAACTGTCTCAGACCAAAGTCTACGTCAAAGACTACTGTGTCTCTTTCTGAAGCAAAGTTGATGTACGCGATCAACTCAGGACGGAAGTTTTCTCTCTCGCACACAATTCTCTTCCATATGTACAGAGCAATGTCAAAAGATAAAGGACAATTGCCTTATCCTGGTCTGGTGACCAAGATCTTCCAACACATGAATATTGAACTACCACAAACATTTTGTGTTCGACCGTGTGATAAGATGGTGGTAGGTTTGAAGATGTTAACGAAGATGTGTCTGCAAGAACTTTCCAAGGCAATGGAGAAATTCAAAGTGAAATCTCTAGTTCAGTCTGCTTCAAAGAGAAAAGGAAAGGAGGCCATTGGTGCTCCATCGAAAAAGAAGAAAAGAACTCTCATCCTGGAGGATGAAGATGAAGAGGATGAAGATCCCACTATCCATGCACTGACAAGAACCAAACGCTCTGTGTCTCAACCGACAGAATTTTAGCAAAACAGAGAAGAAGAAGAGCAAAGAGAGAAGGAGAAAGAAGCTGAAGAAGAAGGAGAAGGAGAAAAAGAAAAGTCTGCTGATAAATGGAGGGAAGGGAAATCAAGAGCATGATCATCACTCTTCCCCTTTCGATGTCCTAGAGACAGGGGGAGTTGGCGAGCAAGAGAGGTCTACCCCTCATGCTGCTGTCAGTGAAGATCTAAGACAATCTTTAGAAGACCCAGAAGAAGTTCAGGTCTCTCAATTGCCTGAAGAAGGTCACGATACGTCAGAACCAAATCTGCAAGACTTAACAGAAGCGCCATCATCTGCATACACACCATCTGAGAAAGCTAATGCTAGTACACAGACGGACGACTCAGCAGATTTTCGTCGTATCATAGATATTCTTCTAGAAATGCGTGGCTAGATATATGCTCTGGACTGTGAAATCCAAGACATAAAGAATGCTGGACAAGCACCTTCAGTCTCTCTGGAGGATAAATTCAAAGACCTCGCTCTGCAACTTCAAGCCAATGCTAAGGGAGAAGAGGTAGCTAAATTGAGGGAAGACCTGAAGAAGCTCGAAGGAGTAGTCCAGTCCATTGGGGATTTCCAGATCGTACGCATTCCCAAGCAGACATGACTTCTTTCTCACCCTTTTTAATGATGACAAAAAGGGGGAGATTCATTTTGAACCAACATCTTTCAACATTTTTAAACTTTTGTGGTTATGTTTATTTTCGAGTATGACTTGAGAACTTGAACTTAGGTGTGAATTTAAATTTGACTGAATTGGCTGTGGATTTTGATACTTGACTGGTTGCATTTATATCAAGTGTTATTATATGGTATTACTCATGAAAGACTAACCAATTTTCTGTGGATGCAGAGTCTGGTTGTTTTATTAATCTTTATGAGTTAGCCATATTGCTTGAGAAATGTTTTTGCAAGTCAAAGTTGTTCAAATCTACAAGAAAGTTTTGTCACCATCAAAAAGGGGGAGATTGTTGGAGAAATCTTTCCAGAATATTTTGAAGCTGACAAAATGTTTCTATCGCCTAAGTCCGGATGTTCGGAGACCAACGGTTTAAAGTCTGAAGACTTTGTATTCTCAAGACTCAAGACTCTAGACTCAAGACTCAAGACTCAAGACTTAAGTCTATTCTCACTAACAGTCTTTCTAATCCAGTGACGAAGGAAATCCAAAGCCGAAGCAGATGGTTGAGGATTCGATCCTATCCTCTGGAAAAGATTCTTTGGTTAGATAATCATTTCGGATTCTTTGATTCTTATCTAAGATCGATTGAAGATCCGATGGTTGACGAAATATTCTTGGAATGTTCTATTCTTGGAAACCAAGATCCGATTGTATGGGCGAACAGATTGATGGGCTATCATCGATTCCTTAAATAGCTCGGATGATCTTCTTGATTGATTCCGTCCAACGGGTAGATTGGAGGAATTCCTTTGGTAAGTGCCAACGGATTTAATGGCATAAAGGAGTATAAAAGGAAGACGTTCTAGTTGTTTTAAGTGTGTGATTGATAGAAAAATTCCAGAGTCTGAAGAACCTTGATTGTTAGTCGATACAGTTTGAGCGAAATTGTATACACAGAGAGTGTTTATACTTGGTGACACCTTGAGCGAGTGTGGTAGATCATCTACACCTAGAAATCAAGGAAGATCAACACTGTAACATCTCTTTGATCATAGTGGAATCCAGCCAATTGGCTGTCAGTGCAGAAGAGTGGACGTAGGCTTGGATTAAGCCGAACCACTATAAACCTCGTGTTCAATTCTCTCTTTCCCTTACTCAGTCTTGCGATTGAATTTTTAACTGTTGCAAATCCTCTAACTGTTTAAATATTGTGCAATCTTCAAGAAAATTTTTATATACCTATTCACCCCCCTCTAGGTTCTCGTACTAGCTATATCAATAATCAATGGAGAGACGGGAAAAAGACACGAATGAGACAGAACAGAGGACTAAAGTGAGAGAAGATTTGGAGAAAGAAGCAGAGGAGAGAGATGTAGAGGAGGAAAGAATTGAGGAAGAAGAAGAAGAAGAAGAAGAAGAAGAAGAAGAAGAAGAAGAAGAGGAGAGAGGAGATCAAGTGGAAGCAGAGCATGAGGAACACTCTTCTCTACCTGAAGGCAGGAAACAGGGGGAGATCCTGAGAAAAGAGGAACGTCCTCATTCCCTGCCACCAGTGAAGGAGTAAGCCACTCTCTAGCAGATCCAGATGACATCTATGCCTCTTAATTTCCTGAGGAGGGTCATGATGTTTCATCGCCCAATCTACGTGATCATGTTGATTTGCCATCATCTGCCTATACTCCGTCTGATCATGCAGATGCCAGTACTCAGACTGATAATTCAGCAGACTTTTGCAGAATACTTGATGTTCTTTTGGAGATGCAAGGTCAAATCTATGCTCTGGGATACAAAATTCAGAACTTGCTGAAGGCAGGACAAGCTTCTTTAGTTTCTTTGAATGATCAAATCCAAGCCCTTGCTTTTCAAGTTCAAGCAAATGCTAAGGGTGAAGATGTGGCGCAATTGAAGGAGGACTTGAAAAAGTTGGAGGCATTGTCCAATCAATGGGAGATTTCCAGCTTGTTCGTGTTCCCAAGCAATCTTAATTCCATTCTCTTTTCATCTCTACCTTTTTAATGATGATAAAAAGGGGGAGAGATGTGGCAGATTTGAACTTTGAACTTTGAACTCACCTTTTGAACCTTTATGTCGGTTATGTTTGATTGACTTGACTTTTGTGTTTGGCTGTTTGGATTTGGATTGGATTTGGGTTTTGACTGTTTAAATGTTTGTTTATCTTAAGCACTATTGATATCTCATGGCTTTGCTTATTTATAGAACTAACCTACTTTCTGTGGATACAGATTCTAGTGTTATTTTTACTAAGCTATTTATCTTTGTGAGTATCCATATTTGCTTGAGTAATGTTTTGTAGGTCAAAGTTATCCAAATCTGCAGGAAAGTTTTGTCACCATAAAAAATGGGGAGATTGTTGGAGAAAACTTGCTTGAGTGTTTTGAAGCTGACAAAACGTTTTCATCAGTCTAGTCTGAAGACTTGCAGACTCTACTATCAAAGTCTGAAGACCTTCGGATTACCAGACTCAAGACTCAAAGTCTATCTTCAGTGACAGTTTCTAGACCGTCAAAGAAGACTTATCTAGAACTGGATGTTTCCTTAAGGATTTGATTTTATCGACTGGAGAAGATCTCTTTGCTGGATATAGCATGACGGAATCTATTATTCAAATCAAGATTGATTCAGGGATTGTGGATCCGTTGATTGATGAAGTATACTTGGAAGGTTCTACTTATGGAAACCAAGATCCTGATTATATGGGCGAACAAGATTGATGGGCTATCATTATGTTCCTTAAATAGCTTGAAGATCTTCCTAATTGATTATGTTCGACGGGTAGATTGGAAGAATTCCTTTGGTAAGTGCCAACGGGTGTGATGACATAAATGAGTATATAAGGAAGACCATCTAGTTGTTTGAGTGCGTGCGCGATAGAAGAATTCCAAAGTCTGAAGCTCTTTATTCTTAGTCAATTCATTTGTTGAGCGAAATCTTGTACGCAAAAAAGAGTCTATAGTGTAGTAGAGTCTCTACACTGTGGAATCAAGGAAGAGCTTTACTGTAATAACTCTTTTGTTCATAGTGAAATCCAGCCGGTGGGTTGTCAGTGTAGAAGAGTGGACATATGCTTGGATTAAGCCGAACCACTATAAACTCTATGTTCATATTCTCTTCCCTACACTCTTTTACTTTGATCATAACTTGTTTAGTTGACAAGAAACAATTTTCCTTTTCATAATCTATTATTGAATAGTGCTACACACTTATCTCGAAAATTTGTTTTTACACCTATTCATCCCCCTCTAAGTGTTCATACTAGCATTCACATTCGGAATGCGTCTCTTGGTTATTTTGTGCATTGGTGCAGGATATCTTCTTTGACGGGGAAATGGTGGTTCATCGGGGAATGGCTCGTTTATCATGCATGAATTCGAGTGCAGCGCTGGTTCATCTATGACGACAATAGCGAGGATGACATAGACGATATAAATGAGTCCCTTGCCAACGTCGATTACAACATCTCGAGGCACGTGTGGCCATAGATTTAGATGCAAGAAGCAAGGTCTGTTCTTGGATGACTTACATGGACGCCGATGATCATCTTTCATTGCATGAGAACCTGAGGCGACTGGATCTCAATTGAGATCTTTCCGTTGGCCGTGACTCCGATTGTCAATGATAACCGAAGCCGGATCATGCCCTCATGGAACAGATCAACACGCAGGAAGTCATGATCCTTTCCGATTTTCTTTGCTTGAACCTTCTTTGGATTTAGTAGCGTGATCAGGATTTTGCTTCCTCCAAAACACAATCATCCTTGTTACGAACGAGTGAACAAAAACGATATACACTCCAATGAAGGCAACGATTGGCAATGAAGAGGTAGGAGGGAGTTTAGAGGAAATCACCAAGAAAGCCACTCCAAAGTTCCATCAGTCTAAGCCACCGATGCCCTCTACCCTGATTCTCTCCCAAAAAGGGAAACAAGAATTTCTTCCGTCCCTCTGTGAAAATGGCCTCCCTTTGCCTTGCCTCCTTCACGCCTGATTCAGTTTTGCTCACTTTCACACGCGCAATTGAAGGCTCTTGTTTCCACGCTTCAAATTGGGATCCAGAATTTTGATTCAAGCAAAATTTCACTGGCGACAGAGCAGAACGGAAATCCTGATGGATATCAGTTGATACAAAAAGAAGATGTGCATTGGAGGAGACCTCAAATTCTTTGGCAAATATATCGAGTGATCACATGCCAGATGATGCTCCACGTTCTTCGTGAGGCTGTTAGGGACCTTGGACTGGTGGTTCTCGTTCACCTGGGAGATCAACGGGAACATCTCGAAGGTGCTGTCAATATACTCGGATTTGTCGGTCAATTTCTTTGGGGTCGTGCATCAGCACCGCGCCCTGCAGAATGCTGCCGGCAGAAGGTACGGCGAGAAGCTGGAGAGCTCGGAGGCCTGATTGCGTCCATCGATTAGAGCGATGGTTTATCAATAATACCAATCCTCCTTAAGCTTGTGCTTCTTAGTCAACTGATTCAACCTTGGCTTGGTTTCTTCTAGTCGTGTCTGCTCTTGCGAAAGTGAGTCTTAGACGTTTGGCTGTTCATCGTGTCGGTGAATAGCGGACGCTGGCTGCGGGATTGTTTCTCTTCAATACTAGCCCCGCACTGCCGAGATATGAAGAGTTCAGTTAACTGAAGTCACAAGGGTCATGAAAAAGAGCTTTTGGGGATAGTTTGCATTTGCTTTGCTGAAGAACATAAGTAGGGGGAGATTATCAAATTGCTGTGCTTATTCATCTTTGCTTTGTAGAGTCAGTATTTTTTCATGGCTCTAGGTGAGTTGAAAATCAGAAGCTTCGGGAAAGCCTCTGAATGACTAATTTTGTGTGGGAGCCTAAGTAAGTACGATGGGTTCTGTTTTCGGTGCACTCTGGTTTGTCCATGTCACTAGGTTCAAATTTGGAAGTTCTGCAAAAGCTCTGATGGTAAACTTGAGAGGTAAAAGTGCATTGGGCTTCTGCTTTTGGTATACTTTTATTGATGAAGTGCGTCATATTCAAATCTAAATGTTAAGCGAACTATATCGATGTTTATTGAACTTGAATAAAGTTAGCGGCAGCTAGAAGGATCATTTTATTTAAAATACTTAGAAACACTCTGCCATCAAGATGTGTTAGAGAGATGGATTGATTTAATTCTTGATGTAATAATGAAACGAACTTTTGCATGACCCCGTGGATGCTGTGGTTGGTAATACTTGACTTTTTATGGTTTTGAAATTGAGTTGGGTCATTCATGGATGTTCTGGATAATTACTTGAGAATGTAGTGAGGTATTGCTTTATGCTTATTGGCTTATATGCTAAGGTATGCGATATTTTTATCTCCACGTAAACTGCTACACTATTTGTCATTGAGGGTTTCATACTTGCTCTTAATCTTTAGTCATCTTTTGGCTTGTGTTCAATTCCATATGAGGGATAGTGATAGAATTGAAGAGATGCGATATATGCCACTGTTTAAGACTTCAATAACAAGAAAATGGTACGCATGTGTATGCTTGGGCTGTTGATAGTTGTAGGCGGTTGACCAAGAATGGTGAGTTCAATCGCAATGTATTACGAGGTTGACACAAGCGTATAAATTTTGAATTGGAACTGGAAGGTGTCTATAGAATTTTGGTATCGTGTGATTAAGCTAGACTTTTGGTTTAAATTCATTTCTTGCTTTAGTATTTTTGAGCCATGCATTCAAGCACAAGATTAATTGGAATCAGCTTGATTGTTTGATGTCCTGGATTAATATGTGCAGGGATGTTTATGTTATTATGGGCTTATGCAAGCACATAAGCAGTGGCATAAAAAAATCGATTTAATCATATTATCTAATGGTCTCAAGCATAATAATGTTAAATTTATGGTTTTGCCCCTGCGTGCAATTTGATGAAGAAATGAGGTATGGCTTTGATTATACCTTTTAGAAGGTTTTTGATTATACGATGTTGTTGATTCCATTCCTAGAATTGTCGGTATCTTCTTTTCGCCTCTCTCAATTCCAGTTTATGCACTTTTGATACCTCGATACTCAATTCGCTCGCATTTACTAAATTGTTAGAGAATGTTGTTATATGCATGGGCTAATATGTAGTGCTCTAGTTATGGAGGCGATATAGAGATACTAAATGGGTTTTCAGGTGTCCCTTGTTTGGTTCTAATGTGTTTTATTTGTTGTCCTTGCCCCTCATAAATTTGATTCTATGGAATAGCATAAATGAGCCAAGAGAATAGAATTGCATTGATTTACTATTTTGATGTATGTATTTCATCGATGATGTAAATTTGATGATGCATAATTTTGATTAATTACCTCTTGGAATATTCTTGAAGTGGGGTTATGTCCGAAGGACTTTGGAACTAATATGATTGGAATCATTGAGATTAAGAAGTATTTGACTTTCATTTTCAAAATGAAAGATTTGGGTGAAACAGATACTATCTTAAGTATTAAAATTAAAAAATAGTGGGGGTTATTCTTTGAGCTAAAGTGATTACATGGAGAAGATGTTTGTATAGATTTAAACATCTTGTTTTCAAATATATAAGTACTCAATTTGATTTCTGGTGGAGAGTTTTTAATGTGAGTGCTATGAGTCTTTAATGTATGCGATACATTATACTAGACCTGATATTACTTTTTGTATTTGCAAGTTGAGTAAATACTAATAATCCAAATATAGAACATGTGAGAGTTATCTCATTGTTCTATAATAATCCGGCTATATAAGAAGGATACACCGATGCTACTTGGATTACAAGTGTGGGAGATGAAACTTTCTAGATGGATTTTTACATTACGTGAATGTGTTGTTTCTTAGGTGAGCAAGAAACAATTGTGCATAATTCACTCAACTATGAAATTTGAATCATTGCTTAGTAGCAAGTGGGAAAGAGATTGATGGATTAGGAATTTATTGTTGGATATCAAATTATGGCCTAGTCCCATGCCTCTTATTTCTATCCACTGTGATAGTTAGGCTACTTTGGTAAGAGCCTATAGTAGAACCTATAAGGTAAGTCTAGACATATTAGTCTAAGACATGAATATGTGAGATAATTGACTAAAGATGGTACCATAATAATTGTTTATGTGAGGTCAAGTAATAATCTTGCCAATCCTTTGATGAAGGCTTTACCAAGACATATGGTAATAATGATCTCACAAGAAACGGGGCTGAAACCCTTTTATTGAAATCACCAATAATGGTAACTCGACCTTTTTCTAGAACATCACTAGTTACAAGGTTTAATGGGTAAGAACAAGTTATTGAATGTGATTGTTTGATATTGACGTAGCCCTGATATGAGAAGTCAGTATCTTCTGTTACATTTTGTAGGTTGAATTGAATTCTTAATGAAGTATAGTACAAACTTGTAATGTGTTGATAGTAACAGAAACACATGGTAGATACTTCACCTATATGAGTTTAGAAGTGATGCCACTTCTTATGAAAGTTAGGGTTGCTTTCTAAAGAGCTCATGAAACAGGATCAAGCATAAGGCCATAATAGTGCGGAGTAATGTAGAACTTCTTGCTGAAACAAGAGGTTAGTATATATGCGGTATATCCAGTTCTATTATATAAAAGTACAAGTTTAAAGCCGAGCTACTTGTCACTTTGATAGAGCTTTGAGGTACTTGCACTAAGTAAATGTTTAACTCGAAAGAGACTTTTATGTATTTATATTAATCTTATGAAATTTTGGCCATATATTTTTAATGTTTTATTTTTGTCTTGTTTTATAAACAAAAATGGGGGATTGTTGGTAATTTGTTTATAAAACAAATGAAGAGGTGCCTTGTCCCACATCGAAAAGATGTGAGTGCGCACGTGGACGAGATTTGGCACTAACCGACGACCATTAATTTTATTTATTGAAAATTCGGATTTATTTTTCTAAAAAATTAATTACAAAGTCTTATTGAAATAGTGCAAATGTTTACAAAAAGTTACGGTTATTTTTTTATTTTTTAATTTCGAATTTTTATGTCTTTTCAACGTAACCTTTGAAACGTACTTGTTCACGAAATATTGCCTTTGTTCTTTTTGCAACCTTTTGAAGAGTTGTCTCTATTCGAAAGACAAAGACAAGTAATGTTGTTTTGAGATCAAACAATAATCTTCTTCTTTTTTGTCTTTTTTCAATAGAAACTACGGCCATTGTTTCCAATTGTTTTCCATGAGAGACCCTAGAGAAATACTAGAATTGCTATATAGTATTTTCATTTGAGACTTTGTTGTATCTTGGAGGAAATTTTGCCAGTGACCATTAGTAACGTTGTGGGGCAAATAAATCCTTAAAGAAAATGATATCACGCCTCAAAGTCTGACTTAAGTACTCTAAAGATCCGACTTCATTGTTCTACCAAATTCAAAACATATTTTCCCAACATACTCCACATAGTCTGACTTGAATATAGAGCATAAAGGTTGCATTTGGTAATCTAGATTTAAAGTTGGATGGTATAACATGCTGGATAAGAAATCTAGGCTAGGGGTGGGATAAATCTAGATTGGATAATTCATTTTAATAATAATAAAAAAAAACATAACAATTTACTTCCAGTGATGGAGTGGTGGAGTCTGGTTTCGCCAGCCACCGTGCAAGGAACACTGCCATAGCAGCCTATCACTCCCAACCACCGTGCAGTTGTCATTGTCTTCGATAAATGCTGATCATCATTGCTGTCTAGCCCATTTGGTTTGCCGATTATCCTCTGATGACCCTTGAACTGAATCGGCCATCGCCAATGAATGATGAAATCGATGGATCGACACTGAAAAGTTGTTTGTGAAAAAGGAGAAGAAAAAAATCGAAATGCACAAAGTTTTGGGTGTTTGTATGTCGGTCCTAAACGATGGTCACCCGATTTTTCCATGATGCTTCGACGTCCAATCCTGTCCTCTACTCAAATCTGAGACTCTTTGTGCTGACAATTGAAAGATTTCAAAGGAGAAGGAGGAGCTCCAGCGAAAACGGTGACTGCTCAAAATGTTGCTAGCCTCGGCCGTGTGAGATACGTCAACAAAATATTGCCCTAGATTTGGAAAGTATGCAAGTGAGATTTTCAAAGATTTTGAATTCTATCTTGGATTGCACCAAACATAAGAATGATTTAAAAAAAATAAAATTCCGGAGGATATGGGAAGGATTTCTAATTCTACCTTATCCTATCTTATGTGATCATGTTTCCTTACCTGGAAATATTGTTTTTCTTCAAGATAGTCTCTGATGATGACAAAATCTGCTACTGTTGGTGTCTCATGCTTTGGGTATGCTCCTTTGGTGGTTGCTATTTTACAGGCATAATGTCAAGCAGCATAGTTGCCGAAGTGGCGGATGGTTCGTCCAACCTTCGGGTGATTTGGGGGCTTTCATTCAAGAAACTTTGTTTCAAGTCAACTACAAAAGATGAGAATCCACATATACAGAAAGAGAAGGATAATGTGACTTATTTTACAATGTCTCATTCTATTAGGTAAATTTTAATCTTCGACGCCATAGTTGTTTCTAGTTTCTTATCTCATTACTCATGGTGTGGAATATGACATTACTTGAGGAACTTTTGAAAACATGGCTTAATGTGACGATCAAAAGCTGGGGTTGGAATTATCTCAATGCTCTTCTTAAGGTTTAAAATTGTACTTCACTGATTGAAGTTATAATGGTCTTCTGGCATGGCACCAAAATTTTCTCTCGAGTTATTCTCATCTTTACATTGAATTCTATGTGGTCAAGGAAGTCCATCCGGTTAATTCGGATCATCATATTTTAATGCTACAATGTAGACCATTGGATTAAATTCAACTAAATGGAACAAGCGATTGATTAAATTGGTCTACAGTTAATTTTTCCACACCGTTAGTTTCTTATCAAGAAGATATGAGACTGTTTATTAAGAAGTGGAAGCCATCTTTGAAGCTTTAACAAAGTGTGCTAGACTTCGTCCTAAACGATTTGATCTTCGTGGATAATCTCTGCATCTTCCACACGGACCCTAGTCGTCATCTTCGTGAGCTCGGTCATTGAAGCGCACCTCCAAGTCAGGAGACTTTTAGGTCTTCCCCTTTTTGTGGTATCCACCTTGTTTCGGCACATTTTGGAGAGCAACGCTGGCCTTGATAGCAAGAGCTGACATGTTCGACTCCATGAGCCTCCACTGGAGCTTGGGCTTGGGAAGAACGACGTAGATATGGTTGGGTGAGGAGAAAAGGGTCGAAATAATCTTAAATTTATTGCATTGGTACCAATTTAATTTTAAACCTTTTAATTTGGTACCAATTTGTTGCGAACGGGTTCTCCAAAACCCATATCTCGCATGATGTTGAGGTGTTCATAAGAATTTGTAATAAGAAATCGTCACTAGCCTATTGAGGTTAGCTAAAATCCAAATGAAGCTTGGTAGTACACCTCACTTCCTACGCAAACAGAGAATCTATGCTCGGAGACTTGATTACACTAATTAATCAATTAATGTTTTTTTGGTACCTAATATTGTTCATTTAAAAAAAATATATATTTTTGTCAGGTAACTTGGATTGATTTTAGGCATATCCATTAACACGTCCTGATCATGCAGGTACACAGTCATCAACATAATAATCAACAATCAAATAAAGCATTAAATGCACATCATGGGATAGCAAAAATTTAACATTAAGAAAGAGGTAAATATTAATCTTAACTAGACTAAAGAAAAGTCAAAATCAACATATCAATATTGTGCATTTAAAGGCATTTGTCCCTAAAGACATTTGAAACCCTAAGGTAAAGCCCTAAAGGTTTAATCAAACTTAAACATAATTTCAAATTGAAATGTTTCTTATTTTTAGGAGAAAATTCATCCAAAGATTAATTTCAACCTTTTTGAGGAAATTTAAATTTTTTTAAATATATTTTTTAAAATTTCTATTTTTTAAAAAAAAAAGGAATTTTCAAATTTTCCAAAAAAAAACTGGATTTTTACAATTTTTTTTAATTTTTTTAGTTTTTTTTTGATTTTTTTAAAAGATCAAAATTTTTAATGTTTTCTGAGTTTTTAAATTTGCGGAATTTTTTTTTTTGATTTTTTTGATTTTTTTACAACAAAAAAAATAAATTTTTGATTTAAAAAAATGAATTTTAAATATATTTTAAATATTTAATATTATTATACTCAGGAAAACGGGTTCGGATCAAGTAAAACCAATCCGGCCCGCTGATCCAATCCGAGCCCAGGTCCGACCCAAAAAAAAGAATTTTTTTTTTTTTTGGTTTAGTTTTTTTAAAACTATATATATTTTTTTTCTTTTTTTTTTTTTTTTGTTTTTTTCTGTTGCTTTCTCTTCTGCACTCCTCATTCCCGGAGCCAACTTTTGTTCTCTTTTCCCTATTTCTTTTTCTTTTTCTTTTTTTAACTTTTTGCTGCACCCTTTTTTGTGCTTTTACTTATGTTTTCTTCTTACCCTTCTCTGGTCTTCTTCTTCCTGCGACCTCTGCACGCCGAAGCCACTTTCCTCCTACACCCTCTTTCACTGAAACTCGTCGATCAAAACAGCGCCATTTTAAATGAGCCTCACTATCTTTCGTCACCGGCATCGACATCGCCCACACTTGGGCCACCGCCGAGCCGACACCCACTCTCTCTCCTAAACAGATAGGACACAACTTGCACAAAAATAAGCCCAAATCACAACATACAGCCATAAGTCCTAACCACGACAATGTAAACTCGGAATAAATGAAACAAAAGCGTGTAGAACAACAACAAAACATGTCTAACAACGACGGACGCCTCAGATAAATAAAGATTCAGAAATAGTTATGCGGGCTTCACTCAGACATTTATACAAACAGTTTGCGAGCATTACTGAATGTTTAGATTTCCGACTCAATCGGAACTCGAAATGGCATCGGGATTCTCGGAAAACGACCAAAAACACACAGACTTGGATAAAGACCTACGGGGGGTCGGAGGGACCAAAGCTCATGCGAACGGGTCGTCCACAAGCTCCGGTCTGACGCCCTACAAAAACGGAGCATACATGACCCGAGAAAACCCACCCGGTTTGGTTCAATGGGGGTACTGCGGTAGATGACAGTTGACTAACGAACCACCGACGATAGCAGATCAGTTTTTTGGGCTCACGCTCTTGTTGGTCCCTCTCGGCCAAAACCAACGTCGAAGGACGTGGAAGAAGGGGGGAACCGCGAGCTCCGTCGCACTGGTTTGCATCAAGGACAGCTGGACGACGCTTAGCTGGGGCTAAATTGCAGCCCTCTCGCTCTCTCGGCTGCTCTCGCTCGAACTCTCTTTTGGATCTCTCTCCGACCTTCTGTCCTTCACTTGAACCCCAGAACCCCGCCTTTTCTCTTTGCTCTATTCCTTTTAAGCCCGGCCAACGACAGACGCACATGACTTCTACCACTACCAGCCTGTCGCAGCCGCTTGATCTCCCGCTTGGGATCGCGCCGTCCTTTGCCCTTGTGATCCTCTGATGTTGCGATCCTCTGTCTCGTCCCTGACTTGTACGTTTCTCTTTTCTTCTTCTTCTTCTAGAGCGCGGTTGGGGGAGGGGAGGAAGAAGACTCACGCATGGGCTGGGCTGAAATGAAAGGAGCTAGGCCAATCTGCACAAAAAAAAGAAGAGAGGTGGACCAGCCCTATCTTCTCTCTTTTTTTTTTTTTTTTTTTATGATCAATTTCTTTTGACAAATTTTTGATATTTTTATTTTTTATGACAATTTTTGGAAGAAATTAAGAAAAGACCATTCATTGTGCAGTGCAATAATGAAAACACAATACCTTTAATGAATTTTTTATACTTTTCTTTCTTCTTCTTTTTTTCCCTTTTTTTTTAGCAATTAATTCTCAATTTTGTATGTAATTAACTCCTAAATAAGATTGTAAAATTTAGGTGTCAACACAATTAAGTCATTTTGACTAATTTTGGCCGAATTTTGCTGACGTGAATGTTATTTGGCTTACGTGGCACATTGACATTATCATGGACAAATTTTTAATAATAAATTAATTTTTTGATTGATTGATTGATTGATTTATTTCCTTTAATCATTTTTTTCATTTTTCCCTATTTCCTTTATTTTTCCTCTTTCCTTCTTCCTCTAGCTGGTCGTTGGTTTGCGATCGGCCAAAGGCGAGGGTTGTTGAGTATCACTAGCCACTAGCAAGGCTTGCCCTCACTAGTAACGGTGAGGTTGTGCCTCACCCGACGTCTAATGAGCTTACTAGAGGTCATGAGGGCAGCCTCACACCGGGCTAGCGAGGTTTAAGACTTGCTGCCCATGGACAAGGCTTGACCTCACTAGTGAGGGTCCTTGTCTTTGGCCTATCGTCGACTGGCGATTGGCTAAAGGAAGAAGGAAGGGAAGGAGAAAGTCAAAAGAAAGAGAAAAAAAATAAAGAAATAAAGGAAATAAAAAAGATAAAAAAATAAAAAAATAACATTAAAAGTTGTCCATGTTAATGTTGGTCATGCCAAGTAAGCCAATTGTCATCCATGTTAGCAAAATCTGGCTAAAATCAATTGAAAGGATTGAATTGACATTACGTCAAAATGCTTAGGATTGAATTGACACAAAATCAAAATGTTTGGTACTAAATTGATACCAATGAAAGGTTTTTGATTAAATTGGCATAGATATAATAGGTTTATGATTTTTTTGACCCATTTTCCTTTGGGTGAGAGCCTGTCAATGAGCCCGGAGAGCATGTATGCACTCCTTGTAGTGTGAGTTGCATGTAAAGCATGAAGAGGACGAAGAAGAGGAAGGTGCCGACAAGGATTGAGTCATCACACAAGGACCGGTTTGGTTTCTTGTTTTATGCACTGAATTGGTCGATTCTACTAGGGATCATACCTTAAACTAGTTCAAAACAAACCCTCAATTATCTCAGACTTATATATCTTTTCTAGTTCTCTGGTCTTCTCACTTCTCACAACCTTGAGGAAGATCCATCAGCAACATTTGTAATGGATAAACTCCGGTCAACTTGTAGGACACAAATCAACACTTTTTTGCAGTCTCCTTTTTTCCCTCTTTCCTTTATTTTTCCCTTTCCTTCTTCCTCTAGCCGGCCTTAGGTCTACAATCGGCTAGGGGCAAGGGCTGGTGAGTGTTGCTTGCCACTGGTGAGGTTTGCCCTCATTATGACTGCGAGGTCGTGCCTTGTCCAACGTTTGTCGAGCTTGCTAGAGGTCACGAGGGCAGCCTCTCCTGGGGCTAGCGAGGGTCAAGACTTGCCAGCCATGGGCAAGGCCTAACCTCACTAGTGAGGGCCCTTGTCTTAGGCTGATTGTCAACCGGCGATTGGTTGGAGGAAGAAGGAAGGGAAGGAGAAAATCAAAAGAAAGAGAAAAAAAAAAGAAATAATGGAAATAAAAAAAGATAAAAAATAAGAAAAAGTATGAAAATAATAAAAGTTGTCCATGTTAGTGTTGGCTGTGCCAAGTAAGTCAACTGTCATTCATGTTAGCAAAATCCGACTAAAATTAGTTGAAATGACTGAACTAACATTACACCAAAATATTTAGGGTTGAATTGACATGAAATCAAAATGTTTAGTACTAAATTGATACCAATGAAATGTTTATGATTAAATTAACACAAATACAACAGGTTTATAACTTTTTCCGTTGTCAATAGCCCGGAGAGCAGGTATGCACTCCTCATAGTGTGACTTGCATGTAAAGCACGAAGAGGACAAAGAAGAGGAAGGTGCCGACTAGGGTTGAGTAATCACACAACGATCGATTTGGTTTCTTGTTCTATGCACTACATTGGTCGATTCTACTGGAGATCAAACCTTAAACCTGTTCAAAACAAACCCTCAATTATCTCAAACTTATATATCTTTTATAGTTCTCTGGTCATCTCACTTCTCACAACCGTGAGGAAGATCCATCAGCAACATTTTTCATGGATAAAATCCAGTCAACTCGCAGGCCAAAAATCAACACTTTCTGCGGTCTTCTATATCTTCTCAATCTCTTTGCTGAGAATCGAAATATAGCCCGACTTGTGCTTACCCTACACACTTGCAGAAGGAAGCAGAACCCTATTAATTGATTGACATCAATAACATGCGTGCCCTGGAACCAACCGTCACGTGGCAAAAATGCTTTATGTGCTGGGGACACCCCTTTTAAAGGAATATGCAGAAATGGTCCAACATTGTTACAATTTTCATCTAAATTTGTTCGATATTGTCAAAACATGCTTCACTTCGTCATCTTGTAATGCCTGTGTTCTGTCCCCTCTTTTACGTTAAGTTTTCATTGCTTAAATGAGATTTGCTTATATAAACCATTTGAACAATTAAATAAAAAATATGACACAGATAAAAAAAAAAAAAAAGTAAAAAACTGGCCGGTTTCTGGGTCGATCTTGGAATAGACTTGAAAAGGTCAGTTCCTGGTTCCAAAAGCTAGAAACCTACTCTGATAATCGGTTTCAGAATACATTCTGAAACCAATCTCGTTGCTTTGAGGAATTGAAACACGGAGATGGGGACGCTATGCCTATGTTCTCATCTCTCTTTTCCTTCAAAACACAATACCTTTTAATGAATTTCTTATACTTTTCTTTCTTCTTCTTTTTCTTCCTTTTTTTTTCCTTTCTTTTTTTAGCGACTAATTCTCAATTTTGTATGTAATTAAGTCCTAAATAAGATGGTAAAATTTAGGTGTCAACACAATTAAGTCATTTTGACTAATTTTGGCCGAATTTTGCTGACGTGAATGTCATTCAGCTTACGTGGCACATTGACACTGTCATGGACAAATTTTTAATAATAATTTAATTTTTTTGATTGATTGATTGATTTATTTATTTCCTTTAATCATTTTTTTCCTTTTTTTTTTCCCTCTTTCATTTATTTTCCCATTTCCTTCTTCCTCTAGCTGGTTGTCGGTTTGTGATCAACTAGTGGCGAGGGTTGGCGAGCGTCACTAGCCACTAGCAAGGCTTGCCCTCACTAGTGACGGTGAGGTTGTGCCTCGCCCGACATCTAATGAGCTTGCTAGAGGTCGTGAGGGTGGCCTCATGCAGGGCTAGCAAGATTCAAGACTTGCTGCCCATGGACAAGGCTTGACCTCACTAGTGAGGGTCCTTGTCTTTGGCCTATTGTCGACCGGCGATTGGCTAAAGGAAGAAGGAAGGGAAGGAGAAAGTCAAAAGAAAGGGAAAAAAGAAAGAAATAAAGGAAATAAAAAAGATAAAAAATAAAAAAATAAAAAATATTAAAAGTTGTCCATGTTAATGTTGGTCGTGCCAAGTAAGCCAACCATCATCCATGTCAGCAAAATCTGGCTAAAATCAATTGAAAGGACTAAATTGACACTGCATCGAAATGATTGACACGAATGAAATGTTTATGATTAAATTGGCATAGATGTAATAGGATTATGACTTTTTTGACCCTTTTTCCTTTGGGTGAGTGCCCGTCAAAGAGCCTGGAGAGCATGTATGCACTCCTTGTAGTGTGACATGCATGTAAAGCACGAAGAGGACAGAGAAGAGGAAGGTGCCGACTAGGATTGAGTCATCACACAAGGACCGGTTTGGTTTCTTGTTCTATGCACAGAATTGGTCAATTCTACTGGGGATCAGATCTTAAACTAGTTCAAAACAAACCCTCAATTATCTCAAACTTAGATATCTTTTCTAGTTCTCTGGTCTTCTCACTTCTCACAACCTTGAGGAAGATCCATCAGCAACATTTGTAATGGATAAACTCCGGTCAACTTGCAAAACAAAAATCAACACTTTTTTTGCAGTCTCTTTTTTTTTTCCCTCTTTCCTTTATTTTTCCCTTTCCTTCTTCCTCTAGCCGGCCGTCGGTATGCAATCGGCTAGAGGTGAGGGTCGGCGAGCATTCCTTGCCACTAGTGAGGTTTGCCCTCACTAGTGACTGCGAGGTCGTGCCTCGTCCAACGTTTGTCGAGCTTGCCAGAGGTCACGAGGGTGGCCTCTCTTGGGGCTAGCAAGGGTCAAGACTTGCCAGCCATGGGCAAGGCCTAACCTCACTAGTGAGGGCCCTTGTCTCTAGCCGATCGTCGAATGGCGATTACCTAGAGGAAGACAAAAGGGAAGGAGAAAATCAAAAGAAAGAGAGAGAGAAAAAAAAAAATAAAGGAAATAAAAAAAGATAAAAAAATATTAAAATATTAAAAATTGTCCATTTTAGTGTTGGCTGTGCCAAGTAAGAAAACTGTCATTCATGTCAGCAAAATCCAACTAAAATTTGTTCAAATAAGTGAATTGACACTACATCAAATGTTTAGGGTTGATTTGACATGAGATCAAAATATTTAGTACTAAATTGACACCAATGAAAGGTTTATGATTAAATTGACACAAATACAACAAGTTTATAACTTTTTTGACACTTTTTCTGCTGTCAACAGCTGGGAGAGCAGGTATGCACTCCTCGTAGTGTGACTTGCATGTAAAGCATGGAGAGGACAAAGAAGAGGAAGGTGCCGACTAGGGTTGAGTAATCACACATGGACCGATTTGGTTTCTTGTTCTATGCACTACATTGGTCGATTCTACTGGAGATCAAACCTTAAACCTGTTCAAAACAAACCCTCAGTTATCTCAAACTTATATATCTTTTCTAGTTCTCTGGTCATCTCACTTCTCACAACCGTGAGGAAGATCCATCAGCAACATTTGTCATGGATAAAATCCGGTCATCTCGCAGGCCAAAAATCAACACTTTCTGCGGTCTTCTATATCTTCTCAATCTCTTTGCTGAGCATCGAAATGAAGCCCGACTTGTGCTTACCCTACACACTTGCAGAAGGAAGCAGAATCCTATTAATTGATTGACATCAATAACATGCGTGTCTTGGAACCAACCGTCACGTGGAAAAAAAGCTTTATGTGCTGGGGACACCCCTTTTAAAGGAATATGCAGAAATGGTCCAACATTGTTACAATTTTCATCTAAATTTGTTCGATATTGTCAAAACATGCTTCACTTCGTCATCATGTAATGCCTATGTTCTGCCCCCTCTTTTACGTTAAGTTCTCATTGTTTAAATGAGATTTGCTTATATAAACCATTTGAACAATTAAATAAAAAATATGACAGATAAAAAAAAAGTAAAAAACTGGCCGGTTTCTGGGTCGATCTTGGAATAGACTTGAAAAGGTCAGTTCCTGGTTCCAAAAGCTAGGAACCTTCTCTGATAATCGGTTTCAGAATACATTCTGAAACCAATCTCGTTGCTTTGAGGAATTGAAACACGGAGATGGAGACGCTATGCCTATGTTCTCATCTCTCTTTTCCTTCAAAAGAGTTGCAAGGAGTTAACATCAGAAATGATGAAGCAAAAGCACGTATGAACACGAAACTCTCAATCTCTAACAATTTATTTTCTCTCCAGTGAGGTCTCATAAATCACAACCAGCCATATTCTTCATGTATGTGTGAGGCACAGTGTGATAACCTCTTTGTGAATTTGGTAAATTTACCATTTCTGATTGTGTGATCATTTCTAGGATTGAGAATGGAATGGCATGAGGACATAAACTTAGAAACCTGACCTTGCACAACCCATGGTTTTCTTACCGAATCCCTAACTGCAAGAAAAGGAAGAATAGAGAGATACGAGGGATTACGTTACAGTCTCTGCCTATTCTTTTTCTCTACTTACCGTGATCCTCTCAGATTTTTGCTGTTTCGGGCTGTTTGTTTTTTTAGGTATAAGTTTTGGGCTGGTTCTCTTGCTGCTTTATGGTAAAGATTACATTCTGTGACCATGTGATTATTAGCGTAATGACCATGTGATATTCTTATGATATGAACAATCAATATTCTAAAAATGGAATATTTCCTTTATATGTTTAATAATTACCACGAAACCACTCACTAACAACACATTTTTTTTGTATTCAAAAGTCATTCAAGCAATTATTCCCATAACTTTTTAACATATTTTCTCAAGCGAACATGTGCACCCTGGCAGATGCGCCATGTGTGCCGTGTGTGCTAGGCACAAGGGTGTACAATCGAACGCTTGAAGAGCCTCGAGTACCTGGAAAAATTGTAACACACCATGTCGCACATTCAACAGGAAATGTAATATCAACTGCTTCGTAAATAATGTTCATCTCTAAACTGCTACCCTTTTGAATACTGAATTTGACCAACTCGGATCGAACTAGATTGTTAGAAGATCTGTCTAACGACTTATCCAGCCGATGAAGACCTATGGGTAGCTACTTGCAAGTCACAGCTGGCAACATTTTTTTATCCCACCTAACCCCTTTAAGTCACCGACAGTCCAACTACACGAAGGCACAAGGATGGCCATAAACCATCCATGGACAGATACACGCGCACCCACGCCACATATATGTCGATGATATCCAACTCTTTCGAAGACTTCTCTATGAATTCTCAACCTGACTTCGATTAGGATTATTACAAAGTCCTGTCTAATGGATTTGACAAAAGAGGATGAAGGCCTTGAGCCAGTGAGTCCTTTAGGACAGTACTTCAACAGTAAAGTGATGTCGGTTTCTATTCTTGGCATACTGGAATCCGAAATTCCAATCGATGGCTCCCAAGCCAAGTCACTGATCAAAGACGTTTTCCTCCCAATCAACCCACGCTTCTCTTCTATCATGGTATGTATGTGTGTACCCTATGCATGGATACTCACCATTGGTAGGACTGATATATGAGTTAATTAGTGTTTGTCAGCTGAATGCGTGCTTGGTCACATATCTTGAATGAATAATCCCCAATTCACTTCACATACTCAGACATTATTTTGGTTTTCTTTTGTCTTGGATAGGTGATGGGAAAGAAGGGAGGAAAAAAATGGAAAAAGGTGGAAGTGAAGGTGGAAAACCATGTACACGTCCCCAGTTTTTCCTCTCCAAAGGGCTCGTCATCTTCATCCGAGAATGATAGTTTCCTCAAAAGTTACATTGCAGAAATAGCCATGCAACCATTTCAACAAGGCCAACCATTGTGGGAAATACATATTATAAATTGTCCAGCCAATGAAACACAAGGAACCGTAATTTTTAAGCTTCACCATGCACTCGGGGATGGCTATTCTCTTGTGGGCGCTCTCTTGTCTTGCCTCCAAAGAGCTGACGATCCTTCTCTTCCGGTAACCTTTCCCTCGGTCAATAACTTCAGCTCAGCCAATAAAGATGACGGAAAAATTGTACTTCGGAAGGTGGTTAGCAGATGTTTTTTGCCGCTTGTCAACACTATAAGAGATTTCGGTAGGAGCGTCTTGAAAAGCACTTGTGTCGAAGATGATTTGTCGCCAATTCGGTGTAGGTCGGAGAGCTTCCGGCCATTTTCATTGTCAACGATCACATTCTCGTTGCATCACATCAAAGAGATCAAGTCTCGCCTTCGAGTGGTAACAAATATCATCTTGAAGACTATACTAAGTCTAGCTTCTTGCATGACACATGCATTAGTCGATCTTTTAGCATATTAGTTTATAAGATACACTCGCATCTCTAATCTTTTGCGCGATAATGGTCACCTTCACAAAACTAGCTCAAAATGATTTATTTTTTTTCTAACGTAATCGCATATACGTAGTTTAGGTGATTTTTATTTAAGGCATTTACTATACTCAGACTGTAAAATAGTACACAACTAGTATTCAGGGTGCACAAGGTTTAACCGAGGAACATAACAAGGATTTACGCATTCAATGCACATATTTTTTTTGCTCACTTTACGTGGGTGACGATTTTTCTAGCCACAAGAGCACAACATGAGATCCTTGAAAGCAAAATGACACTTTTGAGCTAGAAACTGGTTTGTTTTTCAAATATATATAGAAGATAAAATCTAAAAAACTAGTTAATATCTTTTTCCGAAAATAATTTTACATTTATTTACATGATTATAGATATAGATGTCTAAATGCAACAGAATATCTTTAAAGGATTCTATCTAGCATAGATGTAGAATTTCTTAAACAAACCCACCAATAAGAGGAAACTAGTTTATTAGTGAAAAAATTGTCTAAAAAGTCTTAAATCTATAACATTTTTATTTATTCAGTCCAATTTTTTTTTTTAATTATATAAATTGAATCTTAAATCTTTTTACGTTTTACTAGTCAAGTCCATATGCTTAATTTTGGCTAGAAATTGTAGATGTTTGGGATATCAACGGTTCGGTTCAAATTTAAGGAAATTGGAATCGAACCAAACTATTTGGGGGTGCATTATCTTTGAACTGAACCACAACCCAAACTGAATATAACCCGAATCAAAAACCCAATTTGGTTTGGTTTTTTGGTAATTTTTTGTTGTTGTAATATTAAGAAGAGGTTTCAGTGAAAAAGGAGAGAGAAATAAATTGTAATATTAAGAAAAAGGGTGATTTTTAGTTTGGTTCCATTAATTGAATCGAACTGAAACTATTTGAATCAAAATAAAAAATGGTTATTTTTTATTATCTAAATCGAAATAGGAATTGAACCGAAAATGCATGAATATCCGATGTGGTTTGGTTCAATTTCAGTTTTAGTTTGGTCTTTCGATGCGGTTCTAATGTCCTTAGCTGACGTGGATGCCTTCAGTCCTACGAGGTGTGGTTGGCGTTGAGTGGAAATTTTTTAATAATATGTTAATATTTTTTTGAACTTATTTATTAATTCTTTTTTTCTTCCTTTCTTCCTTGTCTAGCCAGTCGCCGAGGCATGGCAATTGACTAGAGGCAAGGGTCGACCAGGTTGACCTCGTCGAAATATGGCAAAGCTCGTTCCCATTGGCCATTGGGAAGGGCAAGGTCCTTGCCCAACCATGGCAAGGTTGACCTTGCTCAATGGCAATGAGATTGACCTCGTTGGATTTGGTGAGGCTCAAACTCGCTCATTGACCACGAGATCGAGCCTAGCTAGTGGCTGGCAAGATCCTTGCCTCTAGTTGGTCATTGAGATCCGACAACCGGCTAGAGAAGGAAGACAAAGGAAAGAGTAAGAAAAAAATGAAAAAGAGAAGAAAATAAATTTTAAAAAATTAAATATTATTAAAATTGATCTACATTAGTAAAAAAATTTGGCCAAATTTGATCGGATGGACTCAATTGTCAAAACTTGAAAATGTTTAGTACTTAATTAACACAATTAAAAAGTTTATAACTAAATTGACAAAAATGTAGTAAGTTTAGGACTTTTTGGACAATTTTCTCATTTATCAGTTGGATTTGTTCGAATAAGTTTTTAGCTTTAAATTCACCATATATGTCAAGTTGGAAATATAGGCATATTTGCTTTTTCACTGCACAAAAATCGATTGATTATCTTAAGAGAAGATTTCAAATAATGATTTAAAGTGTTATTATTTTCTCAAAAAAGGGTTCAAAACATATCTTATTTCAAATTAAGGTCTAAAGTATCCAAGTTAATCTCAAATGGTGGTTTGAGCTTGCCTAACATATAACAAGCATATGACAATTCTGGCAATAGAATAAGGGCATTTTTGTCCAAAATATTTTTGAATATAGAAAACCAAAACTCTAACATTAAAAATCCCAACAAATCTTGAAGATGCTACGGTCAAAATATGTATTTATTGAGAAAATATTTGGCAGGTTAGATTTTTCATGTCAGCCTAGAACACTCTACTCAATAATCGACACATTTCTAAATGGTGTCCACTATTGGCCTTTACGCTCTCTTGTCCGTTGCTTTCCCCATTGGATATTTTCTCGCCGCCGTCCCCTCTCTTGTCCTTTGTTGTCTATCATTGAATATTTTTTCCCTACCGTTACCCTCTCCCTCCCACCTACTTTTCACCATCTTCTTCTCCTTCTTCTCGTGTATAGACATACGCATGCAACCGCCATAATCAACCTAAAATGCAGAAGCGGATCTTCATTTTTTCTTCTCCTTTTAATATTATGGCCATAATCTCTTCAATATGGTGGATCTCCAAGCATTTGTAAGATATGGGCGATTCCAGTCTAGCCTCACTCAAATAGGGGCTAGGCAGCCTCGCTCATGGTCACTGAAGCCATGGTGAGTCTTTTTCCTTTATATAAAGACTAAGAAGAGAGAAGAGTAGAGAGGAAAGAAGTGTTTATTATCATGAAAGACGGAGAGGAAAAGGAAAAGTAACAGTGAGAGAGAGAGTAGATATAGTACTTTGATAAGTGGGACCTACTTTGACACATGTTGATCAATGGAGTGTTCTATAGCTAATGTGGAAAATTTAGGATTAATATCTTAAAAAATTCCAAATTGTTATAATCGTGATAAATTTATTTTAAATTAATTTTTTAATAATAAAAAATCCAAAACTAATTCACTTATAATAAATTTATCATCTATTAATTTTCATTAGATTTTAATATTATATTGTTAATTTAGACGACACAAGATAGTTGACATTGGTTTGACTCTCCATTTGTCATAGATATATCAATTTATAACTTTTTGTGGTATTAATTTAATTTAACGGATGATAAATTTGGCACAAAAGTATCAGTTGGGAATTTTTTGGGGTTAAAAAGTTAATTTCAAATAAAGTTGTTACAAGTGTATAAGTTTTGATTTTTTTTTTTTTTTTTTTGGTAGTATTAACCCAAAAATAACCTACCTAATATTTTCTCATATACGAGAAGAGAAGAGAACACGGATACTATAGGGTGATATAGAGGGTTTCGGTAATGAGCAGCGGCAGGGGTAAGGGACGCAGGGGAGGTGGTGCCAGAGCGGTGGAGGACGACGGCTGGGCGGTGGCTCAGGCGATCAAGGAGTGGAGCAGGTGGGCGATGAATAAGGCCAAGGTCATCACCCACTACGCCTTCATCCCCGTCGTTGTCATTATCGGCATGAACTCCGAACTCAAGCCCCACCTCTCTCGGCTTCTCTCTCCCTTCCAATTCCATGATACTCTCCCTTCTTTTCTTTTTCAGTTCCATTTCTGCTTGTTCGAACTTGAGCAGGAGCTGTGCCCCAACTGCAACTATTCACCGCTTATCGTGTCTTTCCATAAGCGTCGTGGTGGACGCCGCCACACCGCTGCCTCGCTGCCCGCCAGTGCTTGTTCTAGCAACGTTTCCTCGCCCAGTGGTTTGGAGAAGAGAACTTGGGTAGGAGAAGAGAACACCACTTTTGGGATTCTCGATTTTTGAGGTTTAGCTATTTTCTTATCGAAAATTTTTATGGACAAAAAAGCCCTTATTCCGGTCATTGGAAATATCATATTCTCACCGTCCGGCAAACATTTGATTGGCCGGCAAGTTTAGGTCTTTTTTGAAAGAAAATTCACTCTGATCTTTTTTCTTTTTTTTTGAGAAAATTAGAGCACCTCAAGTCCTTATCTGAAAATAAATGATTACGCAACGACTTTGAAAGTAGAAAACTAACATATTGTTAGTTCTTTTCACATGAATTTTCTCTTCACTCAAGCAGACTGTCAACGATGTGGTTACTGGAGTAATCTTCTTGGCAACCCGATTATACATGCAAAGAGTGAGCCCAAACTCGAACGGAAGCACCAATTCCACGGCGTTGGTGTTGCTTAATACGAGGAATTTACGAGATTACAAGTCAGTGAGAGAGATGATCCAACCTAATTCCAAGTCACCTTGGGGGAACTATTTTGCGTTCTTGCATGTGCCGATACCGAAAGTGAAACCTAGTAATTCTCAGTTCTCTGATCCTTCGAAGTTTGTCCACGAAACTCATGAGGTGATCAAGAGAAAACGGAGTTCCTTCGGTGTAGTCCTCACAGGGATGCTGCTAGAGATGATGAAGAAATGCAGAAACCCAGAGGTATGTGCATGTCGCGACGATTAAGTAGTCAGAAATCCTAGGTATTTAAAGTTTGACTTACATGATTGATATGGTAAGTGATGTGATAGATTATTATCGGGTATTAACTGCGGCACGCTCTTGTCGTATAATTTCTTGTAGTCTGTTGTATATTTTGTAAATTGATTTTAAGGGTACCTAGCATTACTCCTAATTTATATTATTAACAACAAAAATGGATGCTTGTTTTTATGTGTTTCATCATTGCAGGCAGTAGCAAGGCATATTTACAGGACAACGAGAAACTCGAGCATGGTCATCTCCAATGTTATAGGGCCAATGGAGAAATTGTCTCTAGCTAATCATCCTATTAAAGGCATGTACTTCACGATCATCGGCACCCCTGAGGTAATTCTAGAATTATTATAATTTTCTTTATGTAATCATTGGTACTATGCCTCATTTTCGAAGTCATTACATGCATCTTTATCTGAAATATTGATACAGATTTCGATATTCGGGACATATATGGGTCTAAAGACCAATGTATAACATTTTATGCAACAATTACTCTCCCATGCCATCTTTAAGAGTCGACAGAATTTTGAATTCGAAAAATTGGTTTTCTTTATTTACCACTACACATACTCACCGGATAGAGTCGTGAGGGTCTTTCTTCTTTACATCAATGATGTAACGAATACATGAAATACTTTCTTCGTGTTTTCATTCTGCAGAGTCTCCAAGTAACGATGATCAGTTATGCAGAAAATCTGAGAGTAGTTGTGCGAGCTGAGCAAGGGTTCATAGATTCTGAGTTGTACACCCGCTCCCTGCATGATGCTTTGGACATGATCCTTCATGATGCATGTGGGAAGCAGTAGAGATCATTCCTATTCCTATCCTTCCATGGTTCAATGCCTTATTATGAAACCCTATTTTTTCCTCTTATCTTTCGTTATGAAGATCTTGTTAACGGGACCAAATCTAGAAATTGAATCTTGGGGGGCTAAATTATTAGTCTACAGTAAGTGTAACTGTTGAGTCCTATGGTGAGAACTCAATAGAGTCTGTTTCACTCGGAATTAGCAAAATACTTGCACTGAAGATTAGTCTTTCGTGATGGAGTTATTCTTGTCTTTATGATGAACTCTATGTGGTTGAGGAAGTTTGTCTGTTTAATCCGGATCACCATATTTTAATGATACGATGTAGACTGTTAGTACATGTTCAAATAAAAGGAACAAAATATTGGTTGAATCGGTCCACAGGTGGTTTTCCACGGAGTTCTATAGTTTCTTATGAAGAAGTTACAAATTTCTGTTTGTTCACAAGAAAATATTTTCCCAAATAACATTTTTTTTTTTTGGTTTTGTTGCGACCTCTTTTTTTCGGCGCCCGCGATCGGTTACGAGCGCCCAAAAGAGGCTAATGGCTCGGCTGAAATTAATTATGCCCGGACTCTCCCAAGTCCACCAATTCATGACTTTAATAGTCTGAGTTTTTAACCCGCAAGCTGATTTTTAAAATGGAGTTGCCACTAATCAATTTGGGGTGGGTTGATTAGAAACCTAAGTGAAGTATCGGGAGAAATACTCACTCTGCGCAACCGAGAGAAATTAGGATCGGGGACTTGATTACACTAGTTAATCACTAATGCCCTTTCGGTACCTAATCTTGTTTAAACCCGAGACTTTTGGATGTTTGAGGGGTTTTCCATGCATTTTTGGGAGAAAAAACATTTTTTTGAGTCATTTTCTAATTTTTGGACACAAAAGGATTTTTTGGTTTTTTTTTTTGAAAAATACAAGTCTTTTAGGCTTTTTCTGATTTTTTTTTTTGGCTTTTTCATGAATTTTTGGCGTTTTTTTTTTGGATTTTTGACATTTTTTGGACAATATGAAATATTTTTTTTTTTTTTTTATTTTTCGGAAAATAAAATATTTTTGTCATTTTTTAATTATTTTTCGATTTTCTGGAAATTAAAACATTTTTTAATATTTTTTAGGAAAATAAAATATTTTTTTGGATATTTTTGTTTTTTAATTAAAATGCTTTTTCTTTTTTTTAAATAAAATATTTTTCGAAAATAAAATATTTTTTTCCTTTTTTTGAAATAAATTATTTATTTATTATTAAAATATTATATTAAAATAAAAATCGACCCGGGTTGGATCCACGGGCTATGCCCGACCCGAACCGGCGACCCGAACGAGGACGGGCCCGACTCGGATTTTTTCATCTTTTTTTCTTTTATTTACTGAAAACAACGCCATGGCCGGGCGTTTGGGGGCGCTTGGCCCAGCCCGATGACTCGAATCCATCACTCACTCCATGACTCGGTTCGCTGACCCACTCTGACTCGCAACCCGGTTCCTTCGGAACCCTACCCGACCCGGATCCGGCGCATGACCCGATTCGTAGCCGCCCCCGGATCGCAAACCCTACCCGATTTTCCGGGTCCGAATCCGCTTCGCGACGCCGGGGAGGAGACCGAAGCGATACGACGGCGACGATGGCCACAGCGGTGACGGTGACAACGGTGGGAACCACAACGGCGGTGACGGTTTTTACCTTTTCTTGAACGGAGGCGAGGACGGCGACGACAGAAGTTGATCTACGACGGTGGCGGCCACGGCAAGGGCAGATTGAGGACGACGATTGCGGCGGACGACGACGGCGTCGGTGAGTCTTGGACGGTCAGATCCGACGCCGAGTTACCTTCTTTCTCCCTCGGGCTCGCCCTTCGAGCTCCCCGAAGTCTCTCGGGGACCCCTCCAAGCTCACCACGCCACGGCCAGCTAGAACTCGAGCTCCCCGAAGTCTCTCAAGGGACCCCAAGCTCCGGTGGCTTCTCTCTCTCTTTCTTTCTCTCCCTCTCTGTGATCTATGTGTTTCCGTCCCCCGAAGTCGACGGTGGCCCCCCTCTATTTATAGGCGCGGGAGCGGCCGGTCGGCGAGGCCTCGACCCGCCGGTTGGACCGCCGTCCCATCCACCATCATCACCTCCTTCGGTCACGTCCCGTCGACGCCACCTGCTCCTCTGCTCCGCACGCGACTGCCGTCCATCCACCCCCTTCCTCTCCGTCGCGCCCTTTGCGCGTGCGCTACAAAGGCGCAAGGAAGAAGAAGATGTGGTGGGGCCGGGCTTTGGCGGAAATGGGCTGAGAGCCCATGGAGGGGCTGCTCCTCTTTTTGCTTTTCTTTTTCTTTTGCTTTGTTTTTGCTGTTTTCACTTTTCTTTTCATCATTTTTTATATTATTTATTATCCAATAAAGAGAATAGTAACTTAATAAATAAACTAAAACATACCTAAATAAAAATAAGGCGTCAACAGCTGCCCCTCTTTGAAGGTGAGTTCGCAAAGGTTGCATTCAAAGACAAATTGATGCCTAAATTTTATCTATGCATGCGCAACGGATTATATTTTATTTGGAACCTATTGTTCTATGCAGAAAAAGAGCAATATAACTTTACATATACTAAGACAAATAAAAAGATACCTGTAGTTACTTACCGGGAGTGAGTGAGATAGGGCGTGAGCCCCGAGTTTGGCAAGTATCAAGGCGTCATCTTACCTGGTGATATGAGGAGGTTGCTTTTCCAGGGCTCGAACCATTATCCGGTCGCCTGTTAAAGCAATCAATGATTTGTCTAAGACCCGAACATTTCTTCGGTTGTCGTGACGGGAAGTTGCTTCTCCAGGACCCGAACCATTTTTCGGTCGCCTGTTAAAACAATTAGTGATTTGTCTAGGACCCAAACCTTTCTTCGGTTCCCTTGATGGGAGATTGCTCCTCCAGGACCCGAACCATTCTTCGGTCGCTTGTTAGAGTAATCAGTGGTTTGTCTCGAACTCAAACCATTCTTCGGTCGCCGTGACGGGAAATTGCTTCTCCAGGACCCGAACCATTCTTCGGTCGCCTGTTAAAACAATCCAAGATTTGTCTAGGACCCGAACCTTTCTTCAGTCGCCTTGACGGGAGATGCACTGACCTTTCTCAGGGCATCTCGTTTGTGGGTGCCTGATTTGTATCGATGACACCAGTTGGTACCCGACCTTTCTCGGGAGATGTGCTGATCTTTCTCAGAGCATCTGTTTTGTGGGGGTGTCTGACCTTTGTCAAAGACACTGGTTGGAACCTGATCTTTCTCAAGAGGATGCACCGACCTTTCTAAGGGCATTGATTTGTGGGGTGTTTGATTTCTGTTGAAGACACCAATTGGAATCCGACATTTTTCAAGATGATGCGCCGACCTTTCTCAGGGCATCGATTCTCGAAGATACCTGAACGTTCACAGGCATATCAAAGAGTACCTGGATATTCACAAGTACTAACCTGAAGGATATTTGGGCTTTTGCAGGCGTCGAAGGGGTACTTGGATGCTCGCAAGTACAAACTCTTGGAGGGTGCCTGGATGTTCGCAGATGCTGGGATATTCATGAAGGTCTCTCACCTCCTGGTAGTGGGAATATTGAGGATGTGCCTCGCATATTCATGAAGGTCTCTCACCTCCTGGTAATTGGGAATATTGAGGACGTATCTAGGATATTCGTGAAGGTCTCTCACCTCATGGTATTATAAACTTGACTGTGGTATGAGGCTTACTTGGATTACTGCAGGCATTTAAAAGGGGTGGGACACCTGGATAGCCACAGGTGTACAAAGTACTGGAATACTTGGATGAACACAAGTATTTAATGATATCATCTGGGACCACTAAGGCTGGTCCAAGTGCTAGAAAACATACCTGGACGGTGGTGCCAAGCAAAGCAACGGAATGCTTGAACAGCTGCTATATTATTTGGGGACAACTCGGGCAGGTTGAGTGTCAACAGAGGGAGCACTCGGCAAGTGGTGGGTACTCAAAAAGAAGGGGGTACTTAGACAGCAATAAGCACCCAAACCCAAGTGACAACTCGAATAGGTCGAGTGTCAATAAGAGAGTACCTAGATAGTGATAGGTACTTTAAGACAAATGGGGATAGTGATATGCTTACCTGACAATATCTCTGATCTTTGAGAGTATATATGCTATTTGCACAATATGCACACATGATTGTATATACTGTAAATTCATAAATCCAAATGTGATTTATACATGATAATTTTATCAATTTCGTATCATTCGAATTCCATTGGGGAAGATTTTGAAAGACAACATTTACTCAGAATATAGATGTTTTGAGCATGCCAGATGAGGGACTTTCAGTCTGAAAGGACTTTTAACTCATTCTCATGGAGAAGGCTATCCTGACCGTTGATGCATGATTTATAAGGACCACACTATCTCACTATCATCATGTCAGCAGGGGTCCGAGTGTTCTCGCAAACGGTACGACTTTACCAATGTGAGAGGTCTTTGTTGAAATTGTGATGAAGACTTGGTCAATGGCTCATCAAATGGGATCATCGAGGTCGAAGTCAATGGATAAAAATGCCGCACGATCATCTCCGGATTTACAAGTCAAGAACCCTGCGAAAAGAGATAGAGTAATCTTGCTTGTACTTCTTCGAGCGATGTTTATGTACACATGAAATCCTACGTTAATTGAAGTGCCCCTAGTCTGAAGAGACTTTTACAATGGGAATGTAACTTAGTCTTGGCTCACATGCAAGAGGGTGAGAGTTGGTGATTGTCTTGGCATTTGTCACTAGTCTTTCTTCACGGTCAGATGGAGGTTGTATCAATTGAACAACAATTTCTCTTGGGAATACAAATGGCTGTATTTTTGTTTGGGGCATTGGCCTTACTTTTACCAGGCACATTGTTTTTTTCATGCCCTTATTTCTTATCTCAATTTTTCATTCATGGGCATTTGACCTTGCTTTTACCGGGTACATTGCTATTTTATGCCCCTGTTTTTGTTCTTGTTTGCTTGAGGAATTGAACTTGGCAAGTTCAAGCAAACGCCTTTGTTAGACTATGGAGTCTTCATCTTTTGTTGGCACTTTTGATTATGCTGCTCAAACGATAGTGGCTTTTGCTTTGCCTCCATGTGAGGGTGAATTTTCAGGCTCAATTGAGTTGTACAATGGATACAAGTGCGTAAATAAAGAATTGCTCTTCACGACTCTAGGGCACTTAAATTAACGCGAGTGTTCATATGCAATAAAGACACTCGAAGATTGATGCAAGTGCAAGCAAGAAAATTTCTATCCCCTTTCTCACCTTATGATGCTGATTTGCTTTCAACTTGCCCTATGTGGGGTGATTCTTTGGGAGTATAGCAGAAATTTGTCAGTGTATGGGGCTCAAAGTGAGTGATGGAATGCCTCTCACTGCTTTGATCATCGTACCATTCGCGAGAGAACTCTTTACCCTGTAGTCATGGAATTTTCTGCACTCATCTTACAAGTGTATAGATGGGGGATTGTGTGTAGGATATGGCTTGCCTGTCATCATTCTGACGCGCCTCATCCAACATGCTCAATCAATCTTGCATTCTTCAATCGGCTGTCTATTCTAATAATTCTCAATGGAATCAATGATTTAGACAGACAAAATCATCATGCAAAATTCACCTAGAAAAATGCATGCAGTGTATGATGTGATGGGGCTTGTATTCTCAAAATAAATGAAAGGCTTTTTACTCAAGAAGAACTTATTAACAGTTATAGGGGTGTTTACTTGGTGGAACAGTATTCACAAATGTGTTGAATTTTGAAAGAGTTATTTACAAAGGGTTATTCACAAATGAGTGTCGATGGATGTCCCTATTGATTAGGGATATGAAGCATGAATAATCAGCTAAAGGTTGAGAATTTGATCGGGTGTCTCTGCTCTTGTCCCGGGTTTGGATCACTTGGTTTGCCCCACTTAACCATTAAGCTTGGCCCTTGAATCCCAATGCTTCCTGTCAATATAAGTTCAGAGAGTGAGTGTTAGAAATGACACCGGGCATTTCCCCCGAGTTTATATGAGCTGGCTTCTAGGGATACTTGAATGTCGATGATGGTCTCTTTGTAGTTCCATGCTTCTTTTGACTGGCTTTTCTTATTTGTGGCCATGTAGGCATGATTGCTAGCTGTTGATTTACTTTCAACGCCTTCCTTTTGTGGAACTTCCCCTTCTGTCTTTGATTAGCAGCATTGGGCAAAGTCATGTATCTCAGGCTTCTATGGAATTTTGAGATGGACAATTAAAATTTCCACCTTTCCAATAGCAATTGCTTCTTGCAAGGGCATGCATTTGGAACAAGAAGTGAGGTTTCCAGATTCTAAGATTGTTGATTGGGACAAAGCTTCCTTCTAACCAAGCTGGCTCTTGAACGACGCATCTTTTACACCAAGCTAGGCGAAATTGACATGGATTACTCTTATGTGTCTGCCTAGGTAATGTCGATTTGCTCAAGTTATGCCATCGAGTTTGCTACTTGATTTTCGACACTTCCTTAAATGCTTGTGATTACCATTCATTTTTCTCCAAATACACGATTTTCATGATGGTGTAAATACATCACTCATATATAAAGGTGCATAGGCATCTTCAATATGATAGAGAAGTGTTTGGCAATGCCAGACAATGAACATCATTCAAGGGTAGTACTTTTTTACAGCATCGGAATTTACTGGTTTAGAAAACTCTCGCCCATCCATCTCAGTTAGGATCAAGGCTCCTCCGGGGAGTATCTTCTTTATTAAATAAGGACCCTTGTAATTTGGGGCAAACTTGCCTCCAGGCTCTGGAAAGATTGGCAGCGTCTTTCTTAAGACTAGCTCATCTACCTTGAAGTGCCTGGGTCGCACCTTTTGATTAAATAATCGAGCTACCTTTTGTTGATAACACTGACCATGACAGAGGGCTTTCAGTTGCTTTTCATTGATCATGTTCAGCTGCTCGAGCCTTTGTTGTGTCCATTCCTCCTTAGATAATCCAGCCTGGGATAAAATTCGTAGGAAAGGGATTTCTACTTCCACGGGTAAAACTGCCTCTATACCGTAAACCAGGGAAAAAGGGGTTGCCCCAATAGAAGTTTGAATCGAAGTTCGTTATGCTATTAGTGCGAAGGGTAGCCTCTCGTGCCAGTCGCGGTAATTTTCAGCCGTCCTAGCTAGGATTCTCTTGATGTTATTGTTGGCGGCCTCTACAGCCTCATTCATTTGCGGGCGATAAGGGGATGAGTTCAGATGCTGGATCTTGAACTTAGAAAATAATTGATCAATCAGCTTGTTGTTCAGATTTGTCCTGTTGTCGGTGATGATGGAATTTGGCATGCCATATCGGGCGATTATGTCACGTTTGATAAACTTCATAACATCATGTGCAGTTACACTTGCATATGATGTGGCCTCGATCCATTTCGAAAAGTAATCAATTGCAACCAAGATGAACCGATGCCCGTTTGACACCTTTGGGTTAATTGGGCCGATTACATCAATGCCCCACATTGAAAACGGCCATGGCTCAGATAACTGATGCAGTTCAGTTGGAGGGACATTTATCTTATCTCCGTGAATTTGCCAACGATGACAACTTCGTACATGCTGAGCACAATCATTCTCTAAGGGGAGCTAGTAATAACCCAGTCTCATTATCTTCTTGGCCAACATACATCCATTCATGTGAGGGCCACATACTCCCTCATGTATTTCTTGCATTATTTGTGTGGCTTCTGCCGCATCCATACATCTTAGCAGGACTGAGTCATACGATCTTTTGTATAGATTTTCACCGCTGACGAAAAACATTGAAGCCATTTTCATTAGGAATTTTCGATCAGAGGGAGTGCTTTGTTCATGGAACTCCTGCTTCTGGATGTATTTCATGATGTCGTAATACCAGGGTCTCCCGTCACGCTCTTCAGTTATGGCCATGCAGTAAGCCTGTCTTGCCAGGACTTCGATTTTTAAAGGCTCAACTTCTAATCCTCTCGTTGCTTGCAACATAGATGATAGCGTTGCTAGTGCATCAGCGAACTGATTATGAATTCTAGGTAGGTATTCAAACGAGATGTCTTGGAATTTTCCCACCAACTTTTCTAAGTAACCATGATAAGGCACAAGTTTGGCGTCTTTTGTCTTCCATTCGCCCAATGTCTAGAGAATTTTTAAGGTAGAATCACCGAACACCTTTAGCTTCGTCACTCCCATTTCAATAGCTGCTTGTAGGCCGAGGATACATGCTTCATATTCGGCTATATTGTTGGTACATGGAAACATCAATTTTGCAGCCACAGGATAATGCTGTCCATTTGGGGATATGAAGACTGCCCCAGTGGCAGAGCTTGACAAATTTACAGCTCCGTCAAAGAACATATTCCACGTGTCTTCTTCTACCGCAGAATTTCGATCGTCCAGGGGATTATCCTTGCATACTTCTTTAGGACAGTTTGCTAACATATCAGCAATCACCCGCCCTTTAACTGATTTTTGTGACATGACTTGAATGTCGAATTCCGAGATCAAGATTTGCCATTTGGCCAATTTTCCTACCAATGCTGGGCGACTGAGCAAATACTTAATCGGATCACTTTCGGTTATGAGGAAAGTTTGGTAATGCAAGGTATACTGTCGGAGTCTATGCAACACCCATACTAATGTGGCGCATGTTTTTTTTTTTTTTTTTTTTCTGATTTGGAGTAGTTTTGCTTTGACGCGGTGAACTTTTTGCTCAAATAGTAGATGGCTCGCTCTTTCTGGTCATGGGGCTCCTTTTATGCCAGCATTGCACCTAAGGACTCACTGCTAATTGTAAGGTAGAGAATTAAAGGGTGCCCTGGTACTGGAGGTATTAGAATCGGGGGTTTCATCAAGTATTGCTTTAGGTCTTCAAATGCCAGTCGACAATCATCATCCCATTTAATTTGTGCGTCTTTCCTAAGAAGTTTAAAGAAAGGTTTTGCAGTTTCAGAAAGCTGGGAAATGAATCGAGCAATGTAATTTAATCTCCCCAGGAGGCTTCGGACTTCTTTTACAATCGAGGGAGGAGGCATCTCAAATATTGCCTTGGTTTTTTATGGATGTACTTCTATCCCTTTACAGCTTACAATGAATCCAAGTAATTTGCCAGAAGTTGCTCCAAACACACATTTCGCTAGATTCAAGCGCAACCTAAACTGGCAAAGTCGCTCAAATGGTTTCTCTAAGGTCTTCACATGGTTTTCTCCATGTTTGGTTTTAGCAATCATGTCATCGACATACACTTCAATTTCTTTGTGCATCATGTCATGGAAAAGGGTGACCATGGCTCGCTGGTAAGTTGCTCCCGCGTTTTTCAAGCCAAAAGGCATGACCTTATAATGGAAAGTTCCCCATGGAGTAATGAACGCCGTTTTTTCCTTGTCTTCCTCCTTCATCTTTATTTGGTTGTATCCCGAGAATCCATCCATAAAAGAGAACAGTTTGAACCCTGCAGTACTGTCTACCAGAACGTCTATGTGGGGTAATGGGAAATCATCTTTCGGGCTTGCTTTGTTCAAGTCACGATAGTCGACACAAACACATATTCGACCATCCTTCTTTTTCACTTACACAATGTTTGCTACCCAGTTGGGGTATCACGAGACTTCAAGGAAACCCACTTCAAGGAGCTTCATCACCTCTTCTTCAATCTTTTTTTGACAATTCTGGCTTGGTTCTTCTTAGCCGCTGCTTCTTGGGGGGCTATATCAGGGTTGGTTGGCAAACTATGCTCCACGATCATTGGATAAAGGCCTGGCATATCCGCGTATGACCATGCGAATACGTCTTGATACTTCTTTAAAAGGGCAATCAGGTCCGCAGCTTCTTCTTCAAGAAGGTTGGCACCAATCTTTATCTCTCTTGGACCTTCTGTGCTGCCTAAATTGACAGTGACGGTGTCTTCAATGGTAGAGGGCCTTGTTTCTTCATGACGCTCCCAGTCTCGTTGAATTTCATCGGAATTATCAAAGTCATCATATGAGCTATCATAATTGCTATCATGGCTATCCACGATATTGGTTTGGACCGCTCCCATACCCTTGCCTACCGCTAGATTATTCATGTGTCATAGAGTAGATAGGCTAAGAGGACAAATAAGATTAGTAGTATGCATGCTCTTTTTTTTCGAAATGTGATAAATTGTTCTTGAAGATTTAGGATAAGGAAACATGAGGAGACCCGGGCCTCAAATTTCTTTTTTCATTTGATAGCTGGTTATCATCAACGGGCCGGTTTGGTGTGTCTCCTCATGCCCTCAAATTTTTTCAACTTTATTTATTAGTAGACGGATTTACAAAGTGATTTCAAAAAATGGTTCCCCGGGTGGAACTGATGTTGAAAACAAAACAAGCCAAACTCTTAAAAAATATGTACAGGCTCCCACGTAGGGGAGTATGTGAAGGAAATAAAAAGGATTCTACTCGAGCGGGTCTGCGCCCATTTCCCCTGGCGGTCCTTCATTGATAGCGCCCACGAAGAAGTCTTCATACCAGCTGCCAGCCACTTCTCCCTGTTCTTGCGGCTTTGCAGATTCCAAATCATCCATGCCTTCCCATCCATCAGGGACGATGTGGCGATGATGATCATAGAAACTTTGGGGGATTGAGTAATTGACATAATAGTCAAATTTACCACTTGGCTGACCAAAAGTGTCCATGATCATCTCTCCTCTACGTGCTTCCTTAGCATGCTCAGGGAACATGGTACGAGTGCTGGGTACCACGAGGAGGTGATCCTTGCCAAAACACAGCCACGGAGAGAGGAACGTGAATACCCCAACATCTAAAAGATCCTGGACCTTGTCTTTCAGGATGGTACAGCCATCTAACGAGTGTCCTAATTCCCCTGAATGATAATCACATTGTTTGGATGGATCATAATCAAGGAAGTACTCGGGAGTAGGATGACTCAGTTCCCTGGTGATTAGCCCTTGCTCTAGGAGGATGGGAAAAATGATGGTCATCGATTTAGGAAGAGGCGAATACTGCCTCATGCTTTTTGAGGACTGAGATAGCCGGACCCCTTGCCAGATCGCATAGTAGGCTCTTCTTCATTTACTACCAAATCCTCATTACGACGGGAGCGGAATGCGCGGGTAACTTGAGCGAAGTTTTCTGTCAAGTGGTGTACTGTCTTGCGTAGTTCATCAACTTGGCGTTGAAGCTGGATGAATGAGAAATTATCGCCTGCTCCTTCTAACTGCTCTTCCTCAATAGCACATATAGAAATGTCTCCAAACATGGTGGTCATGTCATCGTGCCCCTCTTTCTTTGAGGGCCAAGTTGTGCCCTCCTGGATTATGGGCAAGTTTGAGCTCCCGGGGTTGAACCAATTTGGAGTATTGATCACTCCTTCCTCTTCACGCATCATTCGGGTTGGGCCTGGGAAAGTTTCCTCGAGACGGGGGTATAAAAGGCCGACTTTTTTCTTTGCTTTTCTATCTGGGAGGTATCCTAAACCGACAGTGTAGGGTCTCCTCAGGGCTTCAATAGGTTGACGGATGCCCTGGCCTTCCTTACCAAGTCCTTGTCCTGGAATGAAACCGTGTCCAACCATGATTTTTCCTACCATGATCGCAGCACTTGATACTTCGGGGACGAGGGGCAAGGTCCCTCGAGTTTCGTGTACAGTAGACACGAGCTTGAATGATTGATAGCTAGCTTCATTCTTGTCACCAGGCTCAACATAAGGAATGGCTGTCTCGTGGTAGATACGGTGGTCTTCTTCTCCTCGGACTGTGATTAGCTTTCCTCCAACCACGAACTTCACACTTTGGTGGAGGCTTGAAGGTACTGCTCTTGCGACGTGGATCCATGGGTGCCCTAAGAGGAAATTGAATGCAGTGGAGATATCCATTACTTGGAACAAAATTTTGAATACAGTTGGGCAAATTTGAACGTCGAGCTCAATCTCTCCTACTGTTTCCTTCTTTGTTCCATCAAATGCTCGAACAGAAGTCTTGGGTACTTGGATCCGTGATCTGTCTATTTAAAGGCGACAGAGTGTCGCTAGTGGACATATGTTAAGAGCATATCCATTGTCAATCAGCATCGAGCAACGTGAGATGCGTTGCATTTGACTGATATGTAGAGGCCTTTGGTGTGTCCTCTACCCTCCTCCGGGATTTCTTCATCAGAGAATGCCATTTGATCCTTCAGTAGGATGGTGCTAACAAATTCCTTGAGTTTGTCATGTTCAATTGTTTCATGGACATGTACCTCACTTAATACCTTCATAAGGGATTTTTGGTGCTTGATAGATGTCTGAAGCAATTCCAGCAGAGAGATCTATGCTGGTGATTTTCGTAATTGCTCCACCACATTATATTTGTTTGCCTTAACTACGGCCAAAAACTCCTTGGCTTCTTCGTCGGTGACGGGCTTAGCAGACTACGTATTTGCGTGAGCATAGGTTCACCCAGATCTCGTGACTAAACCCACATCAAGGTCATAAGACCATGGTACCACATTGTTACGTTCATATTTGTAAGGCTAGGGGATTTCAATGATTATAGCTGCTTCCGCTATCGATGCTTCGATTATATCCTCCGGTGGGGTGGAATCTTTCTTCTTCCTTTCTGCATTTAGTGCGGCACATTCCTCATCCCAGTTGATGAGGACTTGCGATATAGTGGAAACTATGCCAGTGTGACCAACATGCATGATTACTCCGGCTTCTATCATTCTTGATACCCTTGCTTTCATTGTCGCAAAAGGTGGTATTTCGTCATTGGGATAATACCCGGTTTCCACTAGCCCTCAATAGATGTCAACAATAGGGGTACTAACATTTTTTATTTGACTTCAGAACCGAATATCACATTTACTTTGTCAGCATGATCAAGGAGCGGATTGCTTTGGACATTTGGCTTCGTCGTCTAGAATGAGAAGGCTTTAGTATCCAGCAGGTTTTGGATCCGATGTTTAAGGATGAAGCAATCATTATTTGAATGGCCTACTTCTCCCATGTGATAATCGCATTTTTTGGACGGGTCGTAGTTGGCGAAGCTTTCAGCATTGGGTCGTCTCGGCTCAATCGAGAGGAGATTCTTGTTCCGGAGGATTGCCAAAACCTGGGAAGGAGATCCAGGAAGCAGAGTAAATTGTCTTCGATTGTTGTAGCGTTGAGGCTGACGGCTATTGGTTTGTTGTTGGCCTGTGCTTGTCTGAATAGTTAGGAGGTGACCGGTATTTGCGGTGTAGGTGGCATTGACATCGCTCAGGGGCTCTTTATCCTTTTTCATGCTGAATCTTCTACCGACAGGTGTAGGCTCGGTGAACCAGCCATCTCTTAACCCTATCTCTATCTGCTCTCCCACTGGAATGAGTTGATTGAATGATTCAGCGATCGTAGTCACCATCCGGTTGCGGTATTCATAGGGGAGGGTTTTGATGAACATTTTTCTTAATTCAAAGTCAGTCGGTTCGGGACTGATCTGGGCGACGAGATTCCTCCACCTGATAGCATATTCTTTGAAAGATTCCTGCTTCTTCTTTTCCGTGCGATTGAGATCCTCACGAGAAGGGGTAATGTCCATTATGAATTTGTACTGCTTGAGGAATGCCTCGCTTGCTTCACTCCATGTTTCGATGAGGTTTATGTTTTTCTTGATGTACCACCTCAAAGCAGGACCTACTAGACTTGACTGGAACAACTGGATCATTAAAGGCACATTATTAACGTATTGGGTCATTTGAACCAAGTACATTTGCAAATGAGCCCTTGGGCAGGTTGTGCTATCGTATTTTTCAAATTCAGGCACCTTAAACTTTTCGGGCATTTTGACTTTGGAGTAGATGGAGAGGTCTGTTGGAGTAGGATCATGTAGGCCTTGCAGTTGCTTTAGCCTTTCTTTAAGCTTCTCCAGACGCTTATCATGCTCGGTCTTAGATGAAATGTTGGGTTTTACTTTCTCAACCATGATTTGGTGTGTGTCGTCCTCCAATTCAGGCATGCTATCATCGATTTCTCTTCCTTGTTCTCCTCGGGTGGATGATTGCGGTAATACTACTTCGATTGAGGCTGGGGTAGGAGTCAATTTGCCCTGAATGGAATCTACTTGTTTTGAGAGTTGTTGAAGCACATTTAAGACCTGCTTCAATTCTCTTTCCATAATCTCGACACGACTTGGTACATTTTCTTCAGCCATCTAAGCTTTTGGATTTGGTGAATATGGCTATGTTGTGATTACCTGCTAACACAGGAAATGAAGAAAACGTAAATAAAGGAAACACATGGAACACTGGCTCATGGCAAGGGTCGAGTCATTCTTATTTATTAACAAGAGTTTTATATAATGCCAAAAGGATTTTTGACACAAGTCAGGACGACCCTAGACATTCACATTAAAACACACATCAAAAGCCACGACGTCCATTTTTATATGCGATGGGAAGTCTCGATCTTGCGACGCCGTTTTCTCTTTTGAGATAACTTTGATATGCAACTCTTGCTGGTCTCCAAACTTTCTTCAAGAGACCTGATCATTTCTTGCTTGGTAAGTTTGCTGCTTACATCAGGGATTACTGGCTACAACTCCTCAGGAATCCCATGGTTGAGGATGTAAAAGGTGGATGCATGATGGGCTTTTTCTTGTCCCTTCAATCTTTTGGGTACGATAATCCTCTCTGGGTGGCATCTATCCCATGCATTCTGGATTATATTGATTTCTTCTGAGTAGTCCTAACTGGTGGGGTTGAAAGAAACCCGAAACAGTCCTGTCTTGAGTGGTAGCGGGACTTCTTGAAGGATCCTGTACTGGCGAGCTACCCTATATGGATAGTATGAGGTAGCTCCGGAGAGGCCCAGCAGTGGGATGGGATCATAATAATCAAGCGCGAAACGTGCCTCACTCACAAGGAACCACTTAGTTCGCCATATGAATGTCTTTGGGACTGGGTTTTTTAATAAGTTAATCCATCGAGAATATTCTTCATTGGGAGAATATTTCTCCAAGCTTTGGAACTTTTGCAGTGGGTGCTTGAACTCATTGATTTCAAATATTTGCATGAGGTGCCCAAATCTTTTGATATGAGAAAAGAACCACATTTGTAAAATTTCTGGGGCAGCTCTCATGATCTTTTCTTTTTGATCTTTGAAACGATTAAGGAATAAAAATGTTTCGGCTAAAACCATGTTTACATATCCCGCTCCAAAAGTGATTTGATTTATTATCTCCATGATTGAAGGATTTATGGCATTCTTTCTACGGGGAAAGATAATAAATCCAAAGAACGGCAAAAGGAAGATCTTGGTTTTTTGGGGCATTGACTGTTTTTCAAAGCATTCGGCTAAGGATGATAGCGGGAAAGCATTGTTGTTAGTTCTAACAATTTCTCTTACTGAATGATTTTTAAAAAAAAATGCGATAGACTGACTATGGGGTCAATGCCAATTTGTGGCTTAGCAAGCTCTGCTCCCAGGGACATTCCTATGGCGAGACTGTATTCCTCCAAAGTGGAAGTCAGTTCAAATTTGCCAAACATGAAAGTGGATGTTTCCGGACACCAGAAATGTGGCAGGGCTTGCATGATCCCAGAGTGAATATTGATTTGGAGCAATGGGAGGAGATGACCAATCCTCATTTTGACATGCTCTTGGCCGAGCTGATCTAACTGATTCCACCACCTGAGGAGTTCTTTCTTTGGGGCAGGAATGAACTTGTAGGAATGAACTTGATATCGATTCTTCCCATCGCATTAAAAAAGAGGCTACACAACCTGAACCAATTTTGCCATGAGCCATAAAAGATTAAGTAAAAGTAAATAAATTACTTTGTTCTAAATAAAATGGCAAGGGCAAAGACATATAGATGGGATGTGCAGCTCGATTTCTAACTCAGAAGGCTTGATGAAATTAAAAGGGTATCCGCCCGTTGCAGTCTCGCGTTAGCAGCATACCCCCTTAACCTCGGCTAAGAAATTCGGGGAAAAGAAAGGCAACCTCTACATCGCAATCTTGCGTTCGAGGTCGTATTTTTCTTAACACCATCCTAAAAATCCTATGGCGGCCCGAGTCCGGCGGGCCGGGTTGTGTGTGCCATGTGTAGTGTCTAAAACAAGTAAAGCATGCATAACGGTTTATAATCACAAGATAATCTATTTTAAGCAAAATTAAAATAATTTTCTAAACTACTCGACTTGCATAAAGAAAAAAAGAAAAAAATAAATAAGTCGTAAAGAATTTAAACAAGACAAAAATGGCCTAAGTCCTCAATGTCCCCAGCGGAGTTGCTAAGTTTGTTGCCACCTCTTTTTTTCGGCGCCTGCGATCGGTTACGAGCGCCCAAAAGAGGCTAATGGCTCGGCTGAAATTAATTATGCCTGGACTCTCCCAAGTCCACCAATTCACGACTTTAATAGTCTGAGTTTTTAACCTGCAAGCTGATTTTTAAAATGGAGTCGCCACTAATCAATTTGGGGTGGGTTGATTAGAAACCCAAGTGAAGTATCGGGAGAAATACTCACTCCTGCGCAACAAGAGAAATTAGGATCGGGGACTTGATTACACTAGTTAATCACTAATGCCATTTCGGTACCTAATCTTGTTTAAACCCTGAGGCTTTTGGATGTTTGAGGGTTTTCCATGCATTTTTGGGAGGAAAAACTTTTTTTTTTGAGTCATTTTCTAATTTTTTGGACACAAAATGATTTTTTGGTATTTTTTTTTTTATAATACAAGTCCTTTTGGCTTTTTCATGAATTTTTGGCTTTTTTTTGGATTTTTGACATTTTTTGGAAAATAAGAAATATTTTTGATTTTATTTTTATTTTTTCGGAAAATAAAATATTTTTGTCATTTTTTTATTATTTTTCAATTTTCTGGAAATTAAAACATTTTTTAATATTTTTTAGGAAAATAAAATATTTTTTTGGATATTTTTTTTTGGAAATTAAAATGCTTTTTTTTTTTTAAAAATATTTTTCGAAAAGAAAATATCTTTTTCCTTTTTTAAAAAAATAAATTATTTATTTATTATTAAAATATTATATTAAAATAAAAACTGACCCAGGTTGGATCCACGGGCTATGCCCGACCCGGGCCGACGACCCGAACGAGGATGGGCCCGACTCGAATTTTTTCATCTTTTTTTTTTTTTTTTTTTTTTACTGAAAACGACGCTGTGGCCGGGCGTTTGGGGGCGCTCGGCCTGGCCCGACTACTCGAATCCATCACTCACTCCATGACCCGGTTCGCTGACCTGCTCCGGCTCGCAACCCGGTTCCTTCGGAACCCTACCCGACCCGGATCCGGCGCATGACCCGACTCGCAGCCGCCCCTGGATCGCAAACCCTACCCGATTTTCCAGGTTCGGATCCGCTTCGCGACCCAGAAAATCGCAAACCCTAGGGTTTGCGAATTCGCGGCGTCGGGGAGGAGACCGAAGCGATATGACGGCGACGACAGTGGGAACCACGACGACGGTGACAGTTTTTACCTTTTCTTGAACGGAGGCGAGGACGGCGACGATAGGAGTTGATCTACGATGGTGGCGGCCACGGTGAGGGCAGACTGAGGACAACGATCGCGGCGGACGACGACGGCGTCGGTGGGTCCTGGATGGTCAGATCCGGCGCCGAGTTACCTTCTCTCTCCCTGGGGCTCGCCCTTCGAGCTCTCTGAAGTCTCTCGGGGACCCCTTCGAGCTCACCACGCCACGGCCGGCCAGAACTCGAGCTCCCCGAAGTCTCTCAAGGGACCCCAAGCTCCGGTGGCCTCTCTCTCTCTTTCTTTCTCTCCCTCTCTGTGATCTGTGTGTTTCCGTCCCCCGAAGTCGACGGTGGCCCCCCTCTATTTATAGGCGCGGGAGCAGCTGGTCGGCGAGGCCTCGACCCGCCGGTTGGACTGCCATCCCATCCACCATCATCACCTCCTTCGGTCACGTCCTGTCGACGCTACCTGCTCCTCTACTCCGCACGCGACTGCCGTCCGACCATCCCCTTCCTCTCCGTCGTGCCCTCTGCGTGTGCTCTACAGAGGCGCGAGGAAGAAGAAGATGCGATGGGGCCGGGCTTGGCGGAAATGGGCTGAGAGCCCATGGAGGGGCTGCTCCTCTTTCTTTTTGTTTTTTCTTTTGCTTTGTTTTGCTTTTTTCGCTTTTCTTTTCATCAATTTTTATATTATTTATGATCCAATAAAGAGAATAGTAACTTAATAAATAAACTAAAACATACCTAAATAAAAATAAGGCATCAACAGGTTTTTTGTTGTTTGACGTGGTAAATAAACTGGTCACAGATTAATGATGGACTCAACCAGATAATGCAAGTTTTAAAATTTAAGAGTAAGGAAAACAACTTCCAAATTTATAGATTATGAGCCATCTTTGGAGCTTTCATAAAACGTGCTCAACTTCATTCTAAATAAACGTGTATTGATAATCTCTGCATCTTCCTCACGGACCGTAATTGGAAAAGTCTCTTGTCGTGAACTGCCTTCGCATCGAGGCGAATCACTTCTTGAGCTCGAACTCTTTGCTCCCATATTTGACATCGTCGTCATCTCAGTAAGCTGCGTCGTCAAAGTGCACCCCCAAGACGGGAGAGATTTAGGTCTTCCTCCGCCGGTGGTCCCCACCTTGCTTCGCCAACTTTTGGAGGGCAACGCTGGCCTCAACAGCAAGAGCCACCATGTCTGAGGCCATTAGCCACTGATGGAGCTTGGGCTCCGGGAGAACGAAATAGATATGATTGGGCGAGAGCTTGTCGTCAGCCTGGAGAGGGGTATGCACATCGTCTAATTTGAATATAGAGCACAAAGATTGAGCAATTAGGCTGGTTCAACTTGGTAATTGTTTCGCTGCAATTTGTTCCAGCGCCGAATTATCTTTCATTGAGAATAACTTGAGAATATAAAGATAAAATGTCGGAATTTAATTGACGACACAACACTAAGACAAAGATACATTCCGAAATTTATTCAACTATGCAATCCTAAGAACTACAGCTAAGGAAATTTAAAGTACAGTGTAGAAAAGTTAAAGATAATTGAAAGACAACATTTTGTTTGATTTGTGCGAGGGTTCTATTATGGTAATTGCCTTTTGACGTTTCCCAATGGTTATAATTTCTTAGATAACTTCTGTCACTTACCTTACATGCATAAACTGCTCTATGATGTGGTTTCTTGTAATCAGTGTGTATTTATTGCAACCTATCCCTTGATGGAGGGAATAGATTTATGGGTATTACCTAAAAGACAAGACTATGACCAATGATTAGGTACAGACTCTCCAAACTCATACCTCACGTGATATTGGAAGGTTCATAAGAATTTTGTAATAAGGAGTTGTCACTAACTTATTAGTGTTGACTAGAAATCAAGTGAGGCAAGAGAGTGTACCTCACTTCTTATGCAACTTGTCAAGCCCCGAACCTCTACAGCTACATGACCAAGTGAGGCAAAAGGGTGCACCTCACTTCCTATGCAACTTGTCACGGCCTGAACCTCTATGGTTGCGTGACACACACACACACACACACACACACACACACACAAACAAGCGTTATGAGTCAACATCTCATACAACACAAGTTCAAGGGTTAATCAACTAACTTCTTCACCTTTGACACACCTAACCACTTTGTCATGACCTCCTTCAAAAAGGGCTCGGGGGGGTGTGGGGGTGTACCTATGCCTTTAATACTATAGGGGTGGTTTAAAAAGTGGAAACACCCCACGTCTACCTAAGCCCCAATCAGCGCAAGATTGATCTCGGGGTCGATCATCTCCCCATTGAGAATGTCCCCATCCTTGGCATCCCAATTGATGCTGCCCCTAGATCCTCCAGCACCTGGCGGATTGTTGAAACCACATATGGGATCGTGTCTCTCGTTGCCTACCCAAAAGTACTAGGGCACAACTTAGCATGGCACGAGGTTAGGCAAACCCTCATTAACTCAAATGGTTGTGACATATCGCGTATAGTGCGCATCGGCCGCTCTCACTACTGGGTACTCCATCACCTCCTGACTATGCTCAACAAGGAGGCCAAAATGAATATGATGGAATGGTTCAGCTATTCTTAGGGCTTGAAAACATTTCAACAAACAAATATGAGATAAGTAAACTTCCTAGACCTCGTGTAGGGAGGTTATTTACCTCTGAAACGCCCTAAACATGGAAATATCTATCGATGACGAAGCATGGCAATACACTTCTCGCTTTACTCTCATCAATCTCGTAAACAACTCATCTACCATATAAGGCCATCAATGTAGATGCATAGGCAATTTCATAACATAAACTTCATGTTCTCAAGCCAAACATATGAATACGCATTATGATCTAAGTTATGCGCTCATGCCATGCAATAATTAGGACCTCATCACATAGGGATCTCATGCACTTCCTATACATATTTGTCCAGATTATTATGGCCACTTAGGACCCAAGGCCAACTCGAAGGTTCATAATCATCCAACGTAATCAAGCATCGTCTTGCCCCATCAAGCACGGAATCCCGTTGACGTGGGGGCATTCTAGTAAGGAGCTTCATTCTTAAACCTATCTACGAACAACATCCCATTGACTTAGGGGCATCCGAACTTAATTGAGTATTGTCCTGTGTAAAATGCCTCAGGTTGGATTCACACCCGCGTAAAACGCATCAGGGTCTTAGGTGATTGCATGGGCATACCATCACAGTCCATTTCTTATCTTCCTCATTTAACCCATGTGATGCTCATCATTCCATACACTTGCATTACTTATATTGCACACATATGCATCATTCACTTCCCAAACTCATGACACATAATCCGATTATCATAATTAACCACTAATCCACATGGCACATATTCCATTTATCATTTTTAACTTTTAATTAACATGGCGCATCATCCAAATATCATGTTTAACGATTAAACCACGTGGCACATAATCTGAATAATATAGATAACCACTAATCCACATGGCACATCATTCAAATATCATGTTTAACCACTTAAACCATATAACACATAATCCAAACATCATGTTTAACTACTAAACCACATGGCACATAACCTAAATAACATAGATAATCATTAAACCACATGGCACGTCATCCAAACAATGTGTTTGACCATTAAACCATATGGCACATAACCCAAATAATATGGATAACCACTAAACCACATGGCACATAAGCCATATAACATAGATAATCACTAATCCACATGGCACATCATTCAAACAACATGTTTAACCCCTAAACCACATGGCACATCATCCAAACAACATGTTTAACCCCTAAACCACATGGCACATAACCCATATAACATAGATAATCACTAATCCACATGGCACATCATTCAAATATCATGTTTAACCCCTAAACCACATGACACATCATCCAAATAACATGTTTAACCCTCAAACCACATGACACATAACCTAAATAACATAGATAACTACTAATTTGCCCTAAACTACTCCCTAAAGCAATGAAAGCCCTAATCAAAGGCTAGAAAGCTACTCACGGATGACTCGGACTTTGAAACATGTCGAGGGAAGGGACAACAAGACCGAATCAGCCGCTAAGGTTGATGGTTGCTTGTCCACCGCACGTGAGGGAGTTGGACAGTGGTTAGTTGTTGCTCCAATGGTGGCTTGGCGATGGTACGGCCTCCGGTGAGGAAAATAAATGAAGAACAAGCTTGCAAGGAGAGAAAATGGAGGTGTGGGGGTTCAGTTGTGGTGAGGGAAGAGAGGTAGAGAGCTTCCAACCAAACAAGTGAGGAAATGAGAGAATGAGGCTGAGGGAGAGTGTGACTGGCATGAGGGGGAGAGAAAAGAGAGAGAAAAGAGAGGTCTTGTCCTCATTAATGCCTTACCCTCCAAATCTTCCACATCTCTCAAACCTAGGCTTCCGGTGAATGAGGATGTGACACTTTGAAGGGGGAAAAAGTGAAATTGAGGGAAATAGGAGAGGTGGCTAGCAGTTTGGAGAGGAAAGGGAGGAGAGAGAGTGATCTTGTCTCTCATCAATGCCCCATCACTTCCCTTGTCTTTAGTGCATCAAACTTAACCAAAGAAGAAGCAAGATATATCATTAAAGGTGAGGACTTACACTTAAGTAGCTTGATAGGACTAGACTAGGGTTGGTAGGTTTTCAAATCTCTCATTTGTCGTCCACTCCATGCATGGCCACCCCTTCCTAGCCAATTCCCTATCTTGCCCTTTCGTCTTTAGTCCAATAGAAGGGTACTTCAGTCGTTTCACTAAGATCTCGCACTATTCATGCAATATTCATGTCCTTTCGTGCATTTAATGCCAAGATTGTGTCAAACGATTTTGATGGGCTTTGAGGGGCCCATGGGCCTCCCTTGGCCGCCCACCCCTTGGGCGTGTGGGCCTTGGGCCACTCACTTGGGCCCGAGCCTAATGGGTCCTCATCCGTGCCCTGTTTTCACTTTTCCACACTTATATGTCCTTACTGATGAAAAACCGAGTTTTAGCCCCTCAATGGCCTTTCCCAATGTCCTCGTGGTCTATCGATCCTCAAGACACTCTCGTCCGATGATCACTTGCCGGAATAATTCCATTATGAAAAATCGGATCGGAACGAGGATGTCACACAACTAGAGATATTGCTTTCACCAATAATCCCAAGAAATCTTTAGAGTTAAATTATTGGTCAACCGCTTAATTCAACCCTCGCTCAACTTTTTTAGAAAACAATGAAAAAGTTGATAAATTCTCAAATCAAGTCTTTTTTTTTTTTTTTTTTTAAATCAGACTTTTAATTCATCATTTTTATAAAAATCGATCAGAATTGGCTTTCCCACCCATATCAAAAATTTCAATTTCCAATCGGCCAAATTCAAAATTCATTAATTTATAGTCAGTTTTTAGAGAAATTTCCTTCTCAACAGTTAATCTAGCAGTTATTGTACATTCAATTGTCAAATCAATTTTGAGATTCCAAATTGGAGGCGAATACGCGCAATTTCAAGCGCCAATCAGGGGTCCCAGCTGGTTCTTCACAAGTATCATCAATTAGCCAAATTGAGTTTGATTGTGTTCAAGAAACTCAATTTCAATTTCAATTTTGACAAAATCAAAATAATTTGGCCTAATTGGACCAAAATAGTTTATTAAACAATTGACAAATTCGAGATGGGTTGAAAGCGATTGCATTTGCTACACTTGCGATTTGCGATCCTCGACCACATCACCTAGAAAATAATATTTTGACAGATGGGTAATTATGTGCACATCACCTAGAAGAACTTCATGCCCTATCGCTTCAAAGTGCTTCGAAAGTCCGACACAATGGATGCTTCTCGAGCAATGAAGGAGGAGTAGATCTCGTCCATGACGCCAGATCTAGTTACGAGCATAGGCGACCACGGCTATGGTTCAGATGACACCAGATCTAGTCGGTGAGCATTGGCGACAGTGACTAGAGCGTCGTGGATGTCGCTGTTTGACGACGGTGGTTTCTCCAGTAATGTAATGATGATCGTCGGTGGCTAGGGTAAAAGGTGTATTTTTGTGGTTCTAATACCATGCAAACGAAAGAGAAGAAAATTGTTATTTTCATACTTAGAGATTACATTAATATATACAGTGAGCATTAGGGTTCACTAATAATGAAGAAGACCAAACTATCCTTCAACAAAAGAAGATGACTAAACTACCCTTCAACACTCTGTATTAAGTACTGTTGAAGCTTAGGATTTAGACAAGAGGGTAATACTTTTGTCGACCTTTAAGTTTCGCATCGGCTGTGATTTTAGTGCATCATGTGATCAGCTTCTTAGGTACCCAAATGTCGGTGTTGTCTCTCAGCAAAATACCCTGGGTATTTTAACCATCGTTGACGCTTCCATGACTTTTCCTGGTGGTTTGGACTTTGGAATAACTACTTCTTGCTTGTTCCTTTATAAATATTTTTCAATCCATCTGAAGCTCATAAGTTCGTTGTCCCGAAGAATGTTTAAATCTGTTCTTTGAGCCCTTTTGTGCTATAAGTTGGAACAGAAATGATGTCGATGAAAGTTGGTGCAGAGTATGTTGGTCGAAGGTTGTTTGCCTCCTTTAGACAAGCAGTTCGCTCACTGACTTGCGACGTAGGATTCGTAACAACTCAACTTCAAGTCTTCAACCAGTTCGCCTCGAAAGATTTGTTGGGGTTTCATGAATCATGTATAAGAAAAATCAACAGAATAAACGCAGCGGAAACAAAGATATATATTTTACACATGATTCTCCTTATGCGTTGTTCGTGTGTTTTAATCAAAAATCTAAACATAAAAGGGAGTTAAACGAAATACCTCTCGAAGCGCACTTTGAAACAAGTCGGTTCGGATGTTCTACAGTACAAGTCCCACAAGCGTCGGACCTCTAGTTCAGACACACCAACAACGAACGTCGAACGGAAGAGAGAACTTTCGGATATCCACCACTTCAATCGTGCTAGCAATCACGTGGAAAGAATCCGTCGTATTCTTGATGCGTAGTAGTCACGGCCCGAACAAGAGAATTGTTTCTCTTCCTCGTGTCTCAAATACACAAGAACACACACACAATTTGCTCTCTGTTTTCAGCAAAGCATTTTCTCTCTAAAACACAAATGCACACCCTAACCCTTTTCTCTGTTTTTAACAACCTCTTTTTTCTCATCCCTCGTTCATTTTTATATTAAAAATGACCAGCAACGGTTGCTGATCAATGGACGAACGTGGCATGATGGTCAGCGGTTGCTGACCATCAATGCTACGTGCATAATGGTCAGCAACCGCTGACCATTATGCTTCGTGCACATGCACGAACCTTTAAATCTTTTTTTTTTTAATAAACAAGTTAATTTAGGGCATAATCTACTAACAGTCTCCCACTTGAACTAAAACCAACTTGTTTAGTATGTTAACATATATCCACTTTGGGCATGCGTGTGCATCATATGCAAGTAGGCTCGTGACTATAATACGAATTAAATTAAATTTCATTTAATTTAATTTCAAATCGGCTTAATTCGATTGCATTAATTGCAAACATATTTGCAATAATATTTCTCTCTTGTTCCACGTCATCCTAGTTGTTTATGGTGTGTGACATCCCTAGGTTCATCACTAAGCTGGTAGTAAGACTTGTACCAACACATTAGTACTTCCAAAAGAATTAATTGTCCCGATTAATCTTTTAGGTCCTACAAGCCACGATTGACATCTAGCAATATGTCATGGCTACCCAGTAGTGTGAATGCTTTAAGAACATAATGAACATGTCAGCTTTGGCTACAGTGTAATTCAATCCCTCTGTCTTACTATGTCCCGATCAAATAAAGACCATGGAATATTTGTCAAGTCATTAATTCGATCATATGCACAAATTTAATTGACATGCATTTTATTCGAGACATAAACAATTTATTATCGGTTACAACCCCGGCCGAGGATTTCAATGCAGTGTCACAATTAGATCGCATAGGACATCATTATCATACCTTGCATATAACAAGGAGACAGATTCCATATTGCGCACACGTGTAACTTCGTATATGAACAAACTATGACCATCAGGTATAAAGACGGATCGACGACCCGGCATTATGTGCACCCGTGAACCATAGTTGTTCGATACACAAGTTAACACTGTGCCTTAGGTCTAAGGATTATTTACACAAGACCAAAGCATGAACAATTAGACATTGACCACGCTAAAAGCTTCCATGTCGCTAATCGTTCCATATGCGTCACGTTCAGTGAATTTGTCTAATACAAAACACATGTGTTCTAACTCAAGCATCATAATACCCAATGACATGTGACTCATCATTCCCTTAAGTATCCAATACTTAATGGAGAAGTTAAGAACACACTGATCTCAACAGGATTATTAATATCCACTTAATAATCCATCGACTGGGAACAATTTAAAGATTCAGTCTAACTATGAACCCGTCACATATATTCTTGACGTCTCAAGAATAGGTCTAGTTGCAACTGATCTTATGGAATTATTCATCAATATAAAATAATTGGACAAATGAATGAATACGTCGTTGCCATTAATTAAATAATAATAATAATGAAAGTACAACTGAAATCCCTAATATGTAACTATTACATAGTAGCTTTAGGGCATACATCCAATAATTTCCCAGTTACACTAAAGCCAACTTGTCTGGTACCTCAAACCCATTTTGTCAATATGTCTTTCAAAAGAAGATTGAGGTAAGGCCTTAGTGAAGGGATTTGCCACGTTTTCTGCTGAGGCAATTTTCTGCAAGGCGATATCACCTCTCCCAACAATTTTTCTGATGAGATGGAAGCGTCTCTCAATATGCTTGGACTTCTGGTGAGACCTTGGTTCCTTAGCTTGAGCTATCGCCCCATTGTTGTCACAAAACAATGTGATCGGTTGCTCAATTGAAGGAACGACTCCAAGTTCAGAAATGAACTTATTCATCCAAGCGGCTTCCTTTGCTGCTTCAGAAGCAGCTACATACTCTGCCTCAGTGGTGGAATCGGCAGTTATGCTTTGTTTGGAACTTTTCCAACTAACTACACCACCATTGAATGTGAAGACAAACCCAGACGTAGACTTATAATCATTAGGATCCGATTGAAAATCGGAATCGGTATAAGCTACAATTTTAAATTCTCCTTCTCCATATATCAAGAATAAATCTTTAGTCCTTCGCAAGTACTTAAGAATATTCTTGATTGCTATCCAGTGCTCTTCTCCTGGATCAGACTGATATCTGCTAGTAATACTTACAGCATGCGCAATATCAGGTCTAGTGTGACACCCCGAACCCTTCGCAAGTCGTCACCAGCGCCGGTGTTACATCTTTTACCATCTCTATCTCTTGGCTAAACTAAGCCTTGCCAGATTACAGGCATTTTTTTTTTTTTCAAAAGCGGTCCCATGCGCGACTCATAGCGGAAGCAAAATTCACATCGTCATCTATCTCCCTTCTAACCCATGATACAAATACACACCAGCTACACACATCAGGATTTTATATACGAACATCGACACTTTATTTACATATTCTTTTAGGATGGGACTCCTCCTTTCTCGGGTCGATACAAAACAAGAAAAGCAAGGGCTCGCCATGTCCCGCCTAAAATCTCAAAAAGAAACTATCAACCCTCTACATCAAGCGCACAAGCTCCCATCAAAGGTGTCGATTATCTACATCAAAAGCTCGGCTCCTACTCGTCACGCGTGAGTCTCACACCCAACCCGGTGCATCAGGTGGTGGCGTCGGCAGCATCCCTCGCATAGCACCATCTCGACGGACGTGAACAGAAATGAACTCTTGTATGACAGGACCCCTAGCCAGGCCGATATCATACATAACTAAGCATCGCACTCGGATGAACGTCAATCCGGGCACAGAGGGACAATCTAACTCCGTACACTCCACCTCAACATCAGACGGTAGACCGTAAAATACCCCACGCGAAACAGCAGGTAGCGGCATAGTGCTAATCTGAAATGTTGTCCCCAAAAGGGGTGAGTACAGCCACTCAGCAGATAGGGAAATCCAATAACAACTCAGTGCACCATGCATACCATCATACAATGCAGGCATTGCTTACCTTTTTGATGTCAAGCGTATTCATGCATCATCATAGCATATATATCATCATCATGGCATCTCATATATCATTATCATCACATCATCATTAACCATGCATCACCATGCATATCACATCATATCATCATTAGCCATGCATCACCATGCATATCACATCATCATTAACCATGCATCACCATGCATATCATATCATATCATTATTAACGATGCATCACCATGCATATCACATCATCATTAACCATGCATCACCATGCATATCACATCATATTATCATCATAGATCAATTTCCACTTTTATTTATCAATTGGTCCCCACATTATCTTTTCTCAAATCATCAAATTCACCATCATCACCATCCCTTCGGGCAGAAACCTCCGACAGGGATCCCAGTATCCCAGCCATCTCATGGCCACTGGGCTTCCGGCCCCCCACATTCCGGGCATCTCGCATCTCAACTAGCATCACGAGGCATTCCCTTCGGGCAGAAACCTCCGACAGGGCTTCCGGCCTTTACCCTTCTAACCGGGGATCTCGCACCCTAATCCTGGCATCGCGAGTCACTCCCTTCGGGCAGAAACCTCCGACAGGACTTCCGGCCCCCCACATTCTGGGCATCCCGAAACTCCCAGGGAATCTCTGGAATTACGCCACCTGGCCACCAGACAACATCCTCTGCCACAACCTCTTACTCACATACCACTTTCCACTTTTTATCATCCTTTTCATCTTATTATTTCATGGCATATTGTTCACACACATGCATCATGATTCATAATCATACATGCATCAATGCCATATAACCATGCATCATAATTCATGATCATTCATACATCAATGCCATATAACAATACATCATAATTCATGATCATACATGCATCAATGTCATATGGCAATGCATCATAATTCATGGGACTCATGGCCAATAAAATAATCCACCTTTTATTTTATTATTATTATATTATTATATTATTATATTATCATATTATTTATTTCCATAAAAAATATTATATTTAATATTTATGATTTTCCAAAAATCATAATCTTCAATCAATCATTAAACAAACAATTAGAATCAAATTTCACATAAAATCCATGGCTAATTTGCATTTTACATAATTTCCCAAATTTCCACAAAATACACACAACATTCGGAAAATGGCCAGATTGCACAGTTTTCGAATTAATCCAATTAAAATACTCATATGACCTCCTAAAATTCCCAAATTTTACAGGGTGATAGCCAACACATTTTCGTGCATTTTTCATGCAGAACTCTAAGCCAAATTCTTTATAGATTAATTTATACAACTCCATGAAGCTTCTGGAACCTCTACCGTTTCGTCCAGAACGTACATCACCAAAAAACTTAGGTTTGACCCATCAAATCTCTTTCGTTTCTTCTGAAATTCGAGTATGTTATGTATCAATGTGTCCTTTACAAGTTTCATGAAGAGATCTAGGTTAAATAACCAAAGTATGATCCTCTTTTAAGCCCTTGAAGTCTCGGGTGTCTCGGTTCACTTCAACAGAACCATCCGTCTCAAAGATCTAGCTGGTTAACTAGGCTATACTCATTTTTTTCTCCTAAAATTTGAGTATGTTATAGTTTAGGATGTTACCAACAACTTCCATGAAGACAACAAAGTGATATCTCCAACAGAAATCAACATGCAACCAAGAAATCATCAAGAGGTCAGTAGGAAATTCGCAGATCTGAAGTGTCCGTATAACAGAGCTTTTGACCCATCATATCACCTTCGTTTTCCATCAAATTCGAGTATGTCATACTACAAGATGTTAGCTTCAACTTTCATGAAGACACCGAAGCCAAAATCACACTCCAAATACACATGCAAGCTCGAATAAGAAACTGTCTACCACAAGCCGAACGGAAACAGCCACATAACTTGAACACATTCAACCCTTACCTCGGTTCTTCGCCCAAACCACACCTAAAATCTAACATGCAACCGTCAAAACAACATGCAAGAGAAGTTATGAACCCCCACTTGCCTTAAAGAAGAACACACAGCAACACACGGTGGCGTAGGACGGTCGGACAAGGCGGCGACGGCGAGACACGGCGGCGGCAACTCTCGGCTCCACCTCCTCTCTCTCGGCCTCTCCTCTGCTCAAGCTCTCTTGGCCAAAATGAAGAAAACGGCCACTCTCTCTCTTCCCTCTCTCTTTTTATATCCCCATCTTCTCATGATTAGCAATCATGAGATTGCCTACAATCCCACCAATGCATGCCATTTCTTTATGCCACTTGTCACACTAATTTTTGAATTGATTTTGGCTTGTTGGGCTTTGGAGTTGGGCCATCCGGCCACTCCTTCTTGGGCTGGTCGACAGCCACCTCTTGGGCCCAATGGGCCGACTAGCTTGGCCCTCCAAGCTCTAGGCTAATGGGTCCAAGGCCCATTTCGAAAATAACCCTATTTTCTCCTATTTTTTTTTTTTTGAATTCCTTTCTATAAATATTTCTAAATTCAAATTTCATCTTGGCCAAAGTCTTGGGATATTTTAATTATTGAAATTTAAATCATATGGCCAAGCATTAACTAATTAAATTTAAATTTCCACAATCACAAGCAAAATTCATCAAATTAAAAGACAAATTGGCTAAAGCATAAGCCATAAAATTCTATCACCTAATTAAAGACATTTAACACACCTTAAGGCTCGGCTTTGAATTTCCGGGATGCCACAATTTGCATCACCATGCATATCACATCATATCATCATCATAGATCAATTTCCACTTTTATTTATCAATTGATCCCCACATTATCTTTTCTCAAATCATCAAATTCACCATCATCACCATCCCTTCGGGCAGAAACCTCCGACAGGGATCCCAGTATCCCAGCCATCTCATGGCCACTGGGCTTCCGGCCCCCCACATTCCGGGCATCTCGCATCTCAACTAGCATCACGAGGCATTCCCTTCGGGCAGAAACCTCCGACAGGGCTTCCGGCCTTTACCCTTCTAACCGGGGATCTCGCACCCTAATCCTGGCATCGCGAGTCACTCCCTTCGGGCAGAAACCTCCGACAGGGCTTCCGGCCCCCCACATTCCGGGCATCCTGAAACTCCCAGGGAATCTCTGGAATTACGCCACCAGGCCACCAGACAACATCCTCCGCCACAACCTCATTCTCACATACCATTTTCCACTCTTTTTATCATCCTTTTCATCTTGTTATTTCATGGCATAGGATTTACATACATGCATCACAATTCATGATCATTCATACATCCATGCCGTATAACAATACATCATAATTCATGATCATACATGCATCAATGTCATATAGCAATGCATCATAATTCATGATCATTCATACATCAGTGCCATATAACATTACATCATAATTCATGATCATACATACATCAGTGCCATATAACATTACATCATAATTCATGATCATACATACATCAGTGCCATATAACATTACATCATAATTCATGATCATACATGCATCAATGTCGTATAACAATGCATCATAATTCAATAGGACTCATGGCCAATAAAATAATCCACCTTTTATTTTATTATTATTTTATTATTATATTATTTTATTATTATATTATTATATTTAATATTTATGATTTTCCAAAAATCATAATCTTCAACCAATCATTAAACAAACAATTAGAATCAAATTTCGCATAAAATCCATGGCTAATTTGCATTTTACATAATTTCCCAAATTTCCACAAAATACACACAACATTCGGATCATGGCCAGATTGCACAGTTTTCGAATTAACTCAATTAAAATACCCATATGACCTCCGAAAATTCCCAAATTTTACAGGATGATAGCCAACATATTTTCGTGCATTTTTAATGAAGAATTCTAAGCCAAATTCTTTATAGATTAATTTATATAACTCCACGAAACTTCTGGAACCTCTACCGTTTCGTTCAGAACGTACATCACCGAAAAACTTAGGTTTGACCCATTAAATCTCTTTCGTTTCTCCTGAAATTCGAGTATGTTATATATCACTGTGTCATTTACAATTTTCATCAAGAGATCTAGGTTAAATAACCAAAGTATGATCCTCTTTTAAGTCATTGAAGTCTCGGGTGTCTCGGTTCACTTCAACAGAACCATCCGTCTCAAAGATCTAACTGGTTAACTAGGCTATACTCATTGGTTTATCCTCAAATTTGAATATGTTGTAGCTCAAGGTGTTTCATACAACTTTCAAGAAGACAAAAAAGTGAGATCTCCAACCGAAATCAACATGCAACCAAGAAATCAACAAAAGGTCAGTAGGAAATTCGCAGATCTGAAGTCTCCGTATAACAAAGCTTTTGACCCCACATATCACCATATTTTTCCATGAAATTCGAGTATGTCATACCTCAAGATGTTAGCTTCAACTTTCATCAAGACACCGAAGCCAAAATCACACTCCAAATACACATGCAAGCTCGAATAAGATACTGTCTACCACCAACCGAACGGAAACAACCACATAACACGAACACATTCAACCCTCACTTCGGTATTTCGCCCAAATCACCCCTCAAACCGAACATGCAACCATCAAACAACATGCAAGAGAAGTTAAGAACCCCCCCACTTGCCTTAAAGAAGAACACACAGCAACACACGGCGGCGTAGGACGGTCGGACAAGGCGGCGACGGCGAGACACGGCGGCGGCAACTCTCGGCTCCACCTCCTCTCTCTCGGCCTCTCCTCCGCTCAAGCTCTCTCTCGCACACTCTCTCGGCCAAAATGAAGAAAACGGCCACTCTCTCTCTTCCCTCTCTCTTTTTATATCCCCATCTTCTCATGATTAGCAATCATGAGATTGCCTACAATCCCACCAATGCATGCCATTTCTTTATGCCACTTGTCACACTAATTTTTGAATTGATTTGGGCTTGTTGGGCTTTGGAGTTGGGCCATCCGGCCACTCCTTCTTGGGCTGGTCGACAGCCACCTCTTGGGCCCAATGGGCCGACTAGCTTGTCCCACCAAGCTTTAGGCTAATGGGTCCAAGGCCCATTTCGAAAATAACCCTATTTTCTCCTTTTTTTTTTTTTTGAATTCCTTTCTATAAATATTTCTAAATTCAAATTTCATCTTGGCCAAAGTCTTGGGATATTTTAATTATTGAAATTTAAATCATATGGCCAAGCATTAACTAATTAAATTTAAATTTCCACAATCACAAGCAAAATTCATCAAATTAAAAGACAAATTGGCTAAAGCATAAGCCATAAATATCCATCACCTAATTAAAGACATTTAACACACCTTAAGGCTCGGCTTTGAATTTCCGGGATGCCACAATTCTCCCCTCCTTAGAGAATTTCGTCCTCGAAATTCAAGCACTACTCGCGCCTTCTTGAAATAAAGAAGGGTACTTTTCCCTCATTTGATCCTCACTTTCCCATGTGGCTTCCTCCACATCATGATGTCGCCATAACACCTTAACCAATGGGATCTTTTTGGTCCTAAGAATTTGCTCCTTTCGATCTAGTATCTGCACAGGCTCTTCACTATACCTCACTTTCTCATCCATTTTGATGGCTTCATGATCGAGTATGTGACCAGGATCTAACTGGTACTTCCTCAACATTGATACATGAAACACATCGTGCAGATTTCCTAACTTAGGAGGTAACGCTAAACGATAAGCCACGTCACCTATTTTCTCAAGTATCTCAAATGGTCTGACAAATCTAGGGCTTAACTTACCCTTCTTCCCAAATCGAGATATTCCTTTCATTGGAGATACCTTCAGGAATACATGGTCTCCTACATTAAACTCCAAAGGCCTCCTATGTCTATCTGCGTAGCCTTTCTGTCTACTCTGAGCTGCTCTAAGCCTTTCTCTGATAATATCAACAGCCTCAGTGGTAACTTGTACTAATTCAGGTCCTGTCAACTTCCTTTCACCTACTTCACTCCAACAGACAGGAGTCCTGCATCTCCTTCCATACAATGCTTCATAAGGTGCCATGCCTATACTCTTCTGAAAACTATTGTTATAGGCAAACTCTACCAAATGCAATCTTTCATCCCAATTTCCTTTGAAATCAATCACACAAGCTCTTAACATATCCTCTAATATCTGGATTACTCTTTCTGATTGACCATCTGTCTGAGGATGAAAAGCTGTACTAAACTGAAGCTTAGACCCTAATGCAATTTGGAGACTTCTCCAAAAATTCGAAGTAAACCTCGAATCTCGATCTGAAGTAATAGTCACTGGAACACCATGTAAGCGTACCACTTGACTTACATACATGTCCGCATACTTATCCATTGGGTAATCCATGCGAATCGCTAAGAAATGTGCCGACTTAGTCAATCGATCCACTATAACCCAAATTGAATCGTGACTACTTGATGTCCTTGGTAATCCTTGCACAAAGTCCATCGTTATATCTTCCCATTTCCATTCAGGAATGTCTAATGGTCTCAAAAGTCCTGCGGGTTTTCGATGCTCTGCTTTTACTTGCTGGCATGTCAAACATTGAGAAACGTACTTAGCCGTATCTGCCTTCACACCATTCCACCAAAATTGCTGACGCAAATTTCTGTACATCTTTGTACTACCTGGGTGGATACTATAATTACTCTTATGTGCCTCCGACAGAATTTCCTTCCTTAATTCCTCATTGTCGGGAACACAAAGTCGTCCTTGACATCTTACTATTCCATCATCAGAGATATGAAATTCTGATCTTTTCCCTAAAGATACTGTATCTTTCACTTTCAAAACCTCTAGGTCAGATTCTTGCAAAATTTTAATTCTCTGGATAATCTCTGGCTCAATCCTTAATGCACTAAGCATACCAGTAAGACAATCCACTTCCAATTTAAATTCGGAATTTGCCACAGATTCTAACAATTTCCATTCTGCCATCCTCAAACTAGCTATCTCAATGGCCGACTTACGACTAAGAGCATCTGCTACTCTATTCGCTTTCCCTGGATGATATTTTATCTCACAGTCATAGTCCTTTAACAATTCCATCCACCTCCTTTGTCTCATGTTCAACTCCTTTTGTGAGAACAGATACTTCAAACTCTTATGATCCGTATAGATCTCAAACTTTTCCCCATACAAATAGTGTCTCCATATCTTCAAGGCAAACACTATAGCTGCTAGCTCTAAATCATGCGTCGGGTAATTTAGCTCATGAGGTTTCAATTGTCTGGATGCATAGGCTACAACCTTGCCATGCTGCATCAACACACATCCTAATCCTTTATGAGATGCATCACTATACACCGTGAAACCATCAGGTCCAGTAGGTATAGTCAAAATTGGAGCTGAAGTCAATTTCCTTTTGAGCTCCTGAAAACTCCTTTCACATTCTCCATTCCACTCAAATTTCACATTCTTTCGGGTCAATTTAGTTAAAGGTCCTGCTAGCCTTGAAAATCCTTCAATGAATCTCCTATAATAACCAGCCAATCCTAAGAAACTTCGTATCTCAGTAGGTGTGGTCGGTCTCGGCCAATTCACTACCATTTCAACTTTTGCCGGGTCTACTGCAATTCCTTTTCCTGACACCACATGTCCTAGAAATATTATCCGGTCCAACCAGAATTCACACTTACTAAACTTAGCATACAACTTATGCTCTCTCAAAGTCTGCAAAACTATCTTCAAATGCTGCTCATGCTCTTTAGGCCCTTTTGAATATACCAAAATATCATCAATAAAAACAATCACAAATTGGTCTAAATAAGGCTGAAATATTCTATTCATCAAATCCATAAATGCAGCAGGGGCGTTAGTCAATCCAAATGGCATAACAAGGAACTCATAGTGTCCATAACGAGTCCTAAACGCAGTCTTAGGAATGTCCTCCTTTTTAATTCTCAACTGATGATATCCCGACCTCAAATCAATCTTAGAAAAGACCGAACTTCCCTGAAGTTGATCAAATAAATCATCAATTCTAGGCAAAGGATACTTATTCTTAATGGTCACTTGATTCAACTGCCTATAGTCAATACACAAGCGCATTGGTCCATCCTTCTTTTTCACAAACAAGACCGGTGCACCCCAAGGTGAAGCACTTGGTCTAATGAATCCCTTATCAAGCAATTCTTGCAGTTGCACTTTCAACTCCTTCAATTCAACTAAGGCCATTCTATATGGAGCTTTTGATATTGGTCCTATTCCAGGCATTAATTCAATTTCAAATTCAATCTCCCGCTCTGGTGGTAATCCAGGCAATTCGTCAGGAAATACATCTTGAAATTCATTAACCACATAAACTTCCTCAAGATTAGGCTCCTCCCTGGCATAATCTCTAACTATGGCTAGATACCCTTGACATCCTTCGTCAAGCAACTTACATGCTTCTACTGCCGAAATAAGAGCTACAGGAAAACAGGTTTGACCTCCTAGAAATTCACAACTAGACTGATCAGGTAAAACAAATTGCACCACTCTTCTATAACAATCCATTCTAGCTCGATACTTACGAAGCCAATCCATTCCTATAATAACATCAAAATCATACATAGCCATTACAACCAAGTCCATTTCCATATCCTTTCCTCCCATTGAGATCTTACAATTTTCACACACCAATGTAGACAATACCATATCCTTTAAAGGCGTGGAAACACAAAGAGGCGTCTCAAGCGGCATAACTTCTATCTTATTCAAACATCTATATCTTTCAGACACAAACGAATGCGTTGCACCCGTGTCAAACAATGCATATGCCTTTTCGCCATTAATAAGAATCGTACCTGAGATAACATTCTTGGAAGCTTCCGCTTCCTCCTGGGTGATCGCATACACCCTTCCTTGTGCAGGTGGTCTCTCGAGGATTTCCTTGCGGATTTGACCTAACAAAGCACTCGATATCCCCTGTCGCACCGAGCCAACACTCACTTGCGACCTCTCTCGTGGGCAATTCCTCCTAAGATGTCCCACTTGTCCACAGCCAAAACATTGCTGTTGTCCAGGCTGATAGGGTGCTTTCCCTATGTTCAGACCACTCCTTGCCCCTCCAAAATTTCCAAAATTACCCTTCTTCTTCACATTCCAGGTCTGACCTTGACCAGAATAAGGTCTCTTCCCCTTTTTCACATCACTAAAATTAAACGGTTTCTTAAATTCCGACCTCTCCCTCAACAGCTCCTGCTCCACTAACTGCGCCCTTTCATAAATCTCATTATAATCTCTTATGTTCAAAGGCACCAACTGCTTTCTAATGTCAGTCCTTAATCCTTTCAGGAATCTCTTAGCCTTCTCTTCCTGATCCTCAATCAATCTAGGAGCATATCTAGACAATTCAGAAAATCTAGCTTCATACTGATCTACAGTCAACCCCTTTTGTTCTAGCTGAACAAATTCAGTAATCTTCTTATCCTTAGCACAGTCAGAGAAATGCTTCCTATTAAAAGCTTTAACAAACTCTTCCCAGCTAACATCAGTATCTGGTGGAAAGATTATATCCTTTGAAGCTCTCCACCAAAACTTCGCATTTCCCTCCAATTGGTACTCTGCTAAGACTATTTTCTCAGCATTAGTGCAGTCCAACAGCCGGAAAATTCTTTCCATTCCATCAATCCATTGCTCTGCCTCCTCAGGACTTCCCATTCCATTAAACTTAAGTGGCTTCAGCCTCAAAAATTGCTCCACTAGTCCTTGAGTACGGCGTTCTGCTCCGGGCTGTTGCTGCGCCTGCCTCTCCATTAGATTTCCAATATTGGCTAATGCCTACAGGATATCTTCCATTCGAGGTTCAGCCCTTGCAGCAGAGGCTTCAGCCCTCGATGGATGAGCACTTCCAGCTCGCACCATGACTCTCCTGCAATTTCCAAGCATTGCCTCAGGAATAATCTGAGACTCACTGCCTCCACTCAAAGCAACTACTATCACTACATAAGTAACATATACATGTTACTGGCACTTAAAATAACTCAAACAAACTACTGGGGATCTACGAGTGAATTCTCATCACCCGTTATTCAATTATCTCGTTTTAAATCCTATGGTGTGTATTGTCATCATGTTCCTCAATTCCAAATGAGGCTCCTTATCACTCCAAATGAACCATTCGCTCTGATACCAAAAAGAGCGGCTGTGACACCCCGAACCCTTCGCAAGACAGGGTTCTGTATCCCAAACCAGCACTTCCAGTGGAAAGTTCTTCCTTTTGGCCTAAAAGTAGCACCGTCTCTTTTTCAAAAGGCCATGTGTCGTATTTTCCAACCAATTTTAGCAAGTGCAGCTGTATATATTGACGACATTCTACTCTACATTCCTGATGAACAGTCACACTGTCAACTCCTTGAGCAGTTTGCAGAAATAGTGAGAAAGCATGGCATTATGCTCTCTCAAAGAAAGATGAATATCGCCTAGACAGAAATAGAATTTCTTGGTATGCACCTCAATAAGGGTACATACTATCCAGGGCCACACATTGCTCAAGAGCTTCTGAAGTTTCCTGAAAGTAACTTCACAACAAAACAAGTTCAGCAATTTTTGGGGATAATCAACTATCTCAGAGATTTTGTCCCCAATATTGCAAAGCTTTTGAGTCCTTTGCAATCCATGCTAAAGAAGAACTCCCCACCTTGGGGAAAAATGCAGACAAAAGCAGTCGCTGAGCTTAAGGAGATTATGCAGAATCTCCCACCATTAAAAATACCATCAACAGGTAAAAGAATTCTTCAAACTGACGCTAGTGATGAATACTGGGCAGCTGTTTTATTTGAAGAAATTGATGGTAAGAAACATATCTGTGCCTACAAAAGTGGAAAGTTTTCCCAATCTGAAATGCATTACCATTCCACTTTTAAAGAAATTTTGGCAGTTAAAAATGGAATCAAGAAGTTTGAATTTCATCTCATCGGCCATCACTTCTTGGTAGAATTAGACATGGCATCTTTTCCCAGATGACCAAGTTTAAACGAAGCAAATTCCAAACCCTCAATTGCTTCGATGGTCTGAATGGTTTTCTAAATACTCTTTTGAAACCAAGCATATTCCTGGCAAAAAGAATGTACTTGCTGATTTCTTGTCAAGACCTAAGGCACCATCCGAGATCAACATGTATATCAAAAGACCTGCATTCCAGATGCGCAATCATGGTGTGAAATACAAGATTGAGAAGATCAAAGATTTGCCAAGCTGGAAATTTCTGACGAAATTATTCAGCAAATCCGTAACGACAGTCTTTATCGAAAACCTGGACAACCTCATGTGGCAATCTCACACGAGACCTATTCGAGATTCAATGGAGGTTCGATTCTTTATCCTTTTGGGCTAAATTTGAATTACCCTTTCATTCATCCTCTTGTCGGAAGGAAGATGATTTCCCCGACCAGCTCAAAACGCTGTTATGGTACTTAACCAATAAGTACCTAATAGCCATTGAAATCCCCACCAGGAGATTCATTGCTAATCTCACCAGGATATTCTTACTCGGAAGAAACATTGAAAATGAATGTGATAGAAATCTTTTAGATTTTCTAAACTGGTTCTATCATCCCACATGTTGGAAACAAGACTTGGAAAGAGAATTGCGAACTATGACACCAAATCTTGAGGTTCACACTATCCTGTTTTTCAAACGTCCATGGAATTTTTGCAGAAATAATGGTAGTATTTTGGATAGACCACTTGAAATAGGAACCACATCCTATAAACCCCACTTGAACAGCCGTGAAGCTCGAATCTACAAATCTTATCCAAGATCTGTCAGATTCTGTGAAAACGAGTATCGAGAACTCCAAAGAATCCTATGCCAGGAAAACAAGACCATTCCCGAAAATGTCTGGAATAATGCACCCACTACGTGGAATCATTATGACCTAGCACCGGAAGCTAAGGAGGCACTCAACCAGTACAGACAAGCTGCATCGTCCCAAGAGCATGAGATGACAAGTGAAGATGACATTGTCCAGTCTACTCAAGACCCCTATGCACGCTTTGGAGGTCCTCGTCCCGGGATCCTACGAACGGGGACCTTCGTCCTCATTCGAACATGGACATATCGTACTATGCACGGACATCAAGCGGCCTCAGCCAAGCATTTCTGCTAGACGACCGACAAGGGAAGAAACAAATTGGGCAGAAGAAGAAGCATCACATTGGGCTCATGAACAAGCATCCTCATCAAGAAGACTAGATCAGATCCTCTCACCAGAAGATCTTGAAGCCCTTCAGCAGAAGTACGAAGCTCACCTCCTAGAAGACAACTCAGATGACTCAGATTCAGTCTGTAGCTACAATGCCCGCGACGGACGAGACCGTTGAGTCCGTACAATTTCACCGTAGCGGAGTCCTTTGTTCACTTTTTTGTAGCACTAGGCTAGGGAAAGTCTTGTTCACGATACAATCCTTGTTCATAGTGTGCGAATAATTCCCTCCCGGAAATTTCTGGTGCTCCTGTTTGTATCCGGACCCATATGTTTGGTCCTTGTTTGTGGCTTTCTCACCTCATTTTGCCTATATAAGGCCATGAGGATGTATTGTGTTGGGCAGAGTCCCTTGAAGTAAAGTGTGTGCTTTGTGAAAATACCTCTCCATGGCTTTCTAAATTCCTCTTCTTCTCTAGCCTGGCATGATCCTTCAAGAAATGCAGCTTGGATAGGTTAGAAATGTTTCCATCCTGGCATCCTCTGAGTGTCTCTAGGCTCTGAACTAAAAGGCTGAATGGTTTCCTGCTAAGAGGCTGTCCCTGGAAGGGCTTGAACGGGCGAACATCTTTTACCATCTCTATCTCTTGGCTAAACTAAGCCTTGCCAGATTACAGGCATTTTTTTTTTTTCAAAAGCGGTCCCATGCGCGACTCATAGCGGAAGCAAAATTCACATCGTCATCTATCTCCCTTCTAACCCATGATACAAATACACACCAGCTACACACATTAGGATTTTATATACGAACATCGACACTTTATTTACATATTCTTTTAGGATGGGACTCCTCCTTTCTCGGGTCGATACAAAACAAGAAAAGCAAGGGCTCTGCCATGTCCTGCCTAAAATCTCAAAAAGAAACTATCAACCCTCTACATCAAGCGCACAAGCTCCCATCAAAGGTGTCGATTATCTACATCAAAAGCTCGGCTCCTACTCGTCACGCGTGAGTCTCACACCCAACCCGGTGCATCAAGTGGTGGCGGCGGCAGCATCCCTCGCATAGCACCATCCCGACGGACGTGAACAGAAATGAACTCTTGTATGACAGGACCCCCAGCCAGGCCGATATCATACATAACTAAGCATCGCACTCGGATAAACGTCAATCCGGGCACAGAGGGACAATCCAACTCCGTACACTCCACCTCAACATCAGACGGTAGACCGTAAAATACCCCACGCGAAAAAAGGTAGCGGCATAGTCTAATCTGAAATGTTATCCCAAAGGCCGAAGATCTGCAAATTTCAATCGCCAGAGATAGGAAATCCAATAACAACTCGGTGCACCATGCATACCATTATACAATGCAAGCATTGCTTACCTTTTTGATGTCAAGCGTATTCATGCATCATCATAGCATATATATCATCATCATGGCATCTCATATATCATTATCATCACATCATCATTAACCATGCATCACCATGCATATCACATCATATCATCATTAGCCATGCATCACCATGCATATCACATCATCATTAACCATGCATCACCATGCATATCATATCATATCATCATTAACCATGCATCACCATGCATATCACATCATCATTAACCATGCATCACCATGCATATCACATCATATCATCATTAACCATGCATCTCCATGCATATCACATCATCATTAACCATGCATCACCATGCATATCATATCATATCATCATTAACCATGCATCACCATGCATATCACATCATCATTAACCATGCATCACCATGCATATCACATCATATCATCATTAACCATGCATCACCATGCATATCACATCATATCATCATTAACCATGCATCACCATGCATATCACATCATCATTAACCATGCATCACCATGCATATCACATCATATCATCATTAACCATGCATCACCATGCATGTCACATCATCATTAACCATGCATCACCATGCATATCACATCATATCATCATTAACCATGCATCACCATGCATATCACATCATATCATCATTAACCATGCATCACCACGCATATCACATCATCATTAACCATGCATCACCATGCATATCACATCATATCATCATTAACCATGCATCACCATGCATGTCACATCATCATTAACCATGCATCACCATGCATATCACATCATATCATCATTAACCATGCATCACCATGCATATCACATCATATCATCATCATAGATCAATTTCCACTTTTATTTATCAATTGATCCCCACATTATCTTTTCTCAAATCATCAAATTCACCATCATCACCATCCCTTCGGGCAGAAACCTCTTCCGGGGATCCCAAGATCCCGGCCATCTCATGGCCACCGGGCTTCCGGCCCCCACATTAGGGCATCTTGCATCTCAACTAGCATCACGAGGCATTCCCTTCGGGCGAGAAACCTCCGACAGGGCTTCCGCATCGCGAGTCACTCCCTTCGGGCGAGAAACCTCCGACGGGGCTTCCGGCCCCCACATTCCGGGCATCCCGAAACTCCCAGGAATCTCTCGGAATTACGCCACAGGCCACCGGACAACATCCTCCGCCACAACCTCATTCTCACATACCATTTTCCACTCTTTTTATCATCCTTTTCATCTTGTTATTTCATGGCATAGGATTTACATACATGCATCACAATTCATGATCATTCATACATCCATGCCGTATAACAATACATCATAATTCATGTCATACATGCATCAATGTCATATAGCAATGCATCATAATTCATGATCATTCATACATCAGTGCCATATAACATTACATCATAATTCATGATCATACATACATCAGTGCCATATAACATTACATCATAATTCATGATCATACATACATCAGTGCCATATAACATTACATCATAATTCATGATCATACATGCATCAATGTCGTATAACAATGCATCATAATTCAATAGGACTCATGGCCAATAAAATAATCCACCTTTTATTTTATTATTATTTTATTATTATATTATTTTATTATTATATTATTATATTATTATATTATTATATTTATTTATTTTCATAAATAAATATTATATTTAATATTTATGATTTTCAAAAATCATAATCTTCAACCAATCATTAAACAAACAATTAGAATCAAATTTCGCATAAAATCCATGGCTAATTTGCATTTTACATAATTTCCCAAATTTCCACAAAATACACACAACATTCGGATCATGGCCAGATTGCACAGTTTTCGAATTAACTCAATTAAAATACCCATATGACCTCCGAAAATTCCCAAATTTTACAGGATGATAGCCAACATATTTTCGTGCATTTTTAATGAAGAATTCTAAGCCAAATTCTTTATAGATTAATTTATATAACTCCACGAAACTTCTGGAACCTCTACCGTTTCGTTCAGAACGTACATCACCGAAAAACTTAGGTTTGACCCATTAAATCTCTTTCGTTTCTCCTGAAATTCGAGTATGTTATATATCACTGTGTCATTTACAATTTTCATCAAGAGATCTAGGTTAAATAACCAAAGTATGATCCTCTTTTAAGTCATTGAAGTCTCGGGTGTCTCGGTTCACTTCAACAGAACCATCCGTCTCAAAGATCTAACTGGTTAACTAGGCTATACTCATTGGTTTATCCTCAAATTTGAATATGTTGTAGCTCAAGGTGTTTCATACAACTTTCAAGAAGACAAAAAAGTGAGATCTCCAACCGAAATCAACATGCAACCAAGAAATCAACAAAAGGTCAGTAGGAAATTCGCAGATCTGAAGTCTCCGTATAACAAAGCTTTTGACCCCACATATCACCATATTTTTCCATGAAATTCGAGTATGTCATACCTCAAGATGTTAGCTTCAACTTTCATCAAGACACCGAAGCCAAAATCACACTCCAAATACACATGCAAGCTCGAATAAGATACTGTCTACCACCAACCGAACGGAAACAACCACATAACACGAACACATTCAACCCTCACTTCGGTATTTCGCCCAAATCACCCCTCAAACCGAACATGCAACCATCAAACAACATGCAAGAGAAGTTAAGAACCCCCCCCCCCCACTTGCCTTAAAGAAGAACACACAGCAACACACGGCGGCGTAGGACGGTCGGACAAGGCGGCGACGGCGAGACACGGCGGCGGCAACTCGGCTCCACCTCCTCTCTCTCGGCCTCTCCTCCGCTCAAGCTCTCTCTCGCACACTCTCTTGGCCAAAATGAAGAAAACGGCCACTCTCTCTCTTCCCTCTCTCTTTTTATATCCCCATCTTCTCATGATTAGCAATCATGAGATTGCCTACAATCCCACCAATGCATGCCATTTCTTTATGCCACTTGTCACACTAATTTTTGAATTGATTTGGGCTTGTTGGGCTTTGGAGTTGGGCCATCCGGCCACTCCTTCTTGGGCTGGTCGACAGCCACCTCTTGGGCCCAATGGGCCGACTAGCTTGGCCCACCAAGCTTTAGGCTAATGGGTCCAAGGCCCATTTCGAAAATAACCCTATTTTCTCCTTTTTTTTTTGAATTCCTTTCTATAAATATTTCTAAATTCAAATTTCATCTTGGCCAAAGTCTTGGGATATTTTAATTATTGAAATTTAAATCATATGGCCAAGCATTAACTAATTAAATTTAAATTTCCACAATCACAAGCAAAATTCATCAAATTAAAAGACAAATTGGCTAAAGCATAAGCCATAAAATTCCATCACCTAATTAAAGACATTTAACACACCTTAAGGCTCGGCTTTGAATTTCCGGGATGCCACATCTAGTACATAGCATAGCATACATTATGCTTCCAATAGCGGATGCATATGGTATCTTTGCCATCCGCTCTCTTTCTTCAGGAGTGTTGGGACACATCTCCTTAGAAAGACGGATCCCTTGCCTAAAAGGCAATAATCCTCTCTTGAAACATTGCATGTTAAACCGTGTTAACACTTTGTCTATGTACGTAGATTGTGAGAGGCCAATCAATCGTCTTGATCTATCTCTATAGATCTTGGTACCTAAAATGTAGGTTGCCTCTCCTAAATCTTTCATGGAGAATTTTTGTGACAAGAATAGTTTTATCGATGATATCATTGGTACATCATTTCCAATCAAAAGTATATCATCGACATACAAAACCAGAAATGCAATTGCACTCCCACTGATCTTCTTATATACACAAGGTTCATCCGGATTTTTGATGAAGCCAAACGATTTGACTACCTCATCAAAACGGATGTTCCAACTTCTGGAGGCTTGTTTGAGTCCATAAATGGATCTCTTAAGCTTACACACCTTCTGTTTTTCACTATTGGATTCAAAACCCTGTGGCTGTTCCATATAAATGTCCTCATCGAGAAATCCATTTAGAAAAGCCGTTTTGACATCCATCTGGAATATCTCATAATCAAGGTGTGCAGCTATAGCCAACATAATCCGAATGGATTTTAGCATGGCCACAGTGAGAAAGTTTCGTCATAATCAATTCCTTCTTTTGACGATATCCTTTCGCCACCAGCCGTGCTTTGTAAATTCCAATTTGACCTTCAACATTCATCTTCCTCTTGAAGATCCATTTACAGCCAATTGGTACAATACCATCAAAGCAGTCAGTCAAGGTCCATACCTCATTAGAATACATTGAGTCCATTTCGGATTTCATGGCTTCTAGCCATTTACCAGAATCGATGTCCAACATCGCCTCCTCATAGGTTTTAGGATCACCGGGTTGATCACTATCATTCACAATGAATAATGGTTCAATATGATCAACCGAGTGTCTATAACGAGCGGTGGGCGAGACATTCTCGCACTTCTCCTAAGAGGTTGTGTATCGAAGCTCCCCTTTGAATCGAGATTGGTATCTCGAACTCGGTTGTTTGATACTTCATTATTTTCTTCTTGTAAGACTATTTTCCGCCCAAAGACCACTTTCTTGGATGAACTGATTCTCTAAGAAAGAAGCGTGCTTGCATACCAAAATTCTTTGGTCTCGAATGAAAATAGAAATAATATCCAAGAGTTTCCTTTGGATATCCAATGAAGCGACATTGTTCGAGATCTTGCCTCCAATTTTTCCACTTTCACCTTTTTCACAAAAAGTGGACAACCCCAAATCTTAATATGATTAAGACTAGGTTTCCTACTATGCCATATTTCATAGGGCGTAGTTGGAACAGATTTGGACGGCACTCTATTCAAGTATATATGTAGCAGTCTCAAGGGCATATCCCCAAAGGGATATTGGCAAATCGGTGTAACTCATCATAGATCGTACCATATCTAATAAAGTACGATTTCTTCGTTCGATACACCATTATGTTCGGAGTTCCAGGAGGTGTCCATTGTGATAAAATGCCATTCTCTTTAAGAAAGTCCAGGAATTTAGTACTAAGGTATTCACCTCCTCGATCGATCGAAGAGCCTTAATACATTTTCCTGTTTGTTTCTCAACTTCAGCCTTGAATTCCTTGAACTTTTCAAAGGATTCAGATTTATACTTCATGAGGTATAAATAACCATACCGTGACTGATCATCAGTGAAGGTAATGAAGTAATTATAACCACCTCTAGCAGATTCATTAATTGGTCCACATACATCTGTATGTATTAATTCTAATATGTCAGCAGCTCGCGCACTTTGTCCCACAAAAGGTGCTTTGGTCATTTTTCCTAGAAGACATGCCTCACAAGTCGAGTATGACTCAAAATTTGAAGGATCAATGTATCCATCATTACTCAACTTGTTAATTCTGTCTTCTCCAATATGACCTAATCGAAGATGCCAAACATACTTTTTATTTGGACCGTCTCTAGGGCGTTTATTAGTTATGGCATTTATATCAATTCTATTTTGCTTATTGACATTGGTAATCGCATTACCGGACATTGTAATGGTATAAAGATTGTTGGTTAATAAGCTAGAACCAACACATATTCTATTATGATAAATAGAACATACATCATCAGCAAAAGAAAATTCATAATTCTCTTTACCCAAACGAGGTATAGAGATGATGTTCCTAACAGCATTCTTATAATGCAAACAGTTCTTTAAAAACATTACATGTCCAGAAGGCAAACATAAATGAAAAGTCCCTATAGCTAATGCAGCAACTCTTGCTCCATTGGCAAACGTCAGGACAATCTCATTTCGCCTTAGCATCCTGCTTATTTCCAGATTCTGCAAAGACATACAAATATGTGAAGTTGCAGCAGAATCTAGAACCCATGAGTTGGATTCAGCACTAACCATAAGATTGGTTTCAATAAGCATAGACACCATACCTTCATAAGGTCGGTTCTTGGGCTTGACCTTCAAGCTCGCAAGGTACCTCTTACAGTTCCTCCTCCAGTGCCCTTTGACACCACAGTAATGACATTTCCCTTTATCAATCATGGGCTTTGGTTGCACAACAGGTTTGGCAGGCCTCTTCCATTTATTCTTCTTTAAAACAGTCTTACCCTTTGAAGAAGAAGCCTTAGCCATAGCCACTACATTTGGCCTCGTGTTATGCATTTCCTTCTCATAAACTACCAGCATGCTATGTAACTCCGCAAGAGTTTTATCCATCTTATGCATGTGGAAGTTTTGGACAAAACCAGAGAAGGAATCGGGTAAAGATTGGAGGATCAAATCCACGGCTAACTCATTATCCATAACGAGATTTAGCCTAGCCAATTCTTCAATGTGCCGAGATCATTTTCAAAGCATGATCATTAACAGATGATCCTTCAGCCATCCTCATACGGTACAATGCCTTAGATATCTCATATCTAGAGGTTCGACCATTCTCATCAAAGTATTCCTTTAAGTGCAAAATTATCGACCCAAAGATCTTCCATAGATTCATACTTATTTTGTAATTCATTATTCATAGAAGCAAGCATATATGACCTAACTTTTAAGTCATCATCACGCCACTTATCATAAGTGACACGCTCCTCTTGGGTCCCACCCTCGGGAAAGGAGGTTGGCATCTTTTCATCAAGCACATACCCAATTTTTTCTGAATTGAGAACAATTCTCAAATTCCTCACTTGATCGGTGAAATTGGGTCCAGTCAAACAATTCTTGTCAAGTATAGAAGCGAGTGGGTTTGTGGTCACCATTTTCAGAGTAATAATATATATCTGTTGCAAAAAATAAATTGTTAGCCGTTGTATCTTTCAAAGTAACTATTTCATTTTGGTCTTTAAATGAAATCGATCCTCCCACTAAATTTATCTTCGAATCCCATACTCCTTAAGATGGGAAGCGGTAATCTTTGTTGGGTAAAGATTACTAGTGGGGATTGAGTCCCACCAGTCCAAAATCCACCTCACCTAAATGAGTTATTGGTGTCTTATGAACTTAGTGAGTGAACTAGCTTGTTCAACGCATCATATGCGAGTCCCAATCATAACTTCGGCCTCTAGACCATGAAAGCCTCACCTAACAGTTATTGGCATCACGATCATAGTTAAGTCTAGTCCATCGTCTCATGCAAGTATTGAAAACACAAATGATTCCCTCACTTGACAGTTATTAAAAATCATTTGGCTCCAACCCCACAGCATCATATGCATAATGGAGTGGTCCAATATTATAAATGGTAATTAACCCTTATGTATCCATAACCGGTTAGTTAACCACTTTAATATTGGATCAAACCACGACGATGGAAGGCCACGAGTTCGAAACCCGTTTCGACTTAATATTCTTTGTAAGGAGATTCGGGTCGTTATTAATGGTCTCACTTTGCACATTAACCGGTTTAACATGCACGATATCATAAACACAATAAATAAATAGATATCACATTAACATCTATCCTATGTGGTGATCATGGAATTATGGTTCAATGGGTCTCGAGCCAAAGAGACCCATTTAGCCATTTTAATGTTTTAATTATATGGACCTGCTCGTCACTTTTTCTTCAATCTTTGAACTCTTCAAAGACCGGGCCCAAAGAGCTCACCGGTTTAATGGCTCCTCCAATGGCTCCTCCTCTCTTGTAGTATTTACATCAACAATTGAAATACTAAACTATACTAAAATTACATATCAAGAAATTAAAGTAAAATAAAAGGAAGGACGCAGCCTCCATTTAATAATTACATCCCTAAAAAGAATACCTGTAATCATCATACATTCATCCATACAACAATCACAACAATTAGGGATTTTTCCATGATCACCACCCTTCCTTACGAGCCATAAATTCAAAATTTAAAGCTCTGGAAGGCATGCATAAAATTATGCATATCATTTGTAGAATATAAACACAAAGTACAACAAGTTATGGATTTTTGATTCAAAATTGATTTAGTTCTAATTTTTGCTTGGTTGATTAAATTTATCACATAAATTAATCAACTTCTATAGGCCACATAAAAGGTAAGAGAACCGATTCTCTTAACAAAATAAATTGGCCATTAGAACGCAAAATTATATTTGAACTACAAATCAATTAAACGCACGAAAAACGCCTAAGGTTGGCTCTGATACCACTGTTGGGGTTTCATGAATCATGTATAAGAAAGATCAACAGAATAAACGCAGCGGAAACAAAGATATATATTTTACACATGATTCTCCTTATGCGTTGTTCGTGCGTTTTAATCAAAAATCTAAACATAAAAGGGAGTTAAACGAAATACCTCTCGAAGCGCGCTTTGAAACAAGTCGGTTCAGATGTTCTACAGTACGAGTCCCACAAGCGTCGGACCTCTAGTTCAGACACACCAACAACGAACGTCGAACGGAAGAGAGAACTTTCGGATATCCACCACTTCAATCGTGCTAGCAATCACGTGGAAAGAATCCGTCGTATTCTTGATGCGTAGTAGTCACGGCCCGAACGAGAGAATTGTTTCTCTTCCTCGTGTCTCAAATACACAAGAACACACACACAATTTGCTCTCTGTTTTCAGCAAAGCATTTTCTCTCTAAAAACACAAATGCACACCCTAACCCTTTTCTCTGTTTTTCAACAACCTTTTTTCTCTCATCCCTCGTTCATTTTTATATTAAAAATGACCAGCAACGGTTGCTGATCAATGGACGATCGTGCATGAGCAACCGCTCATGCACGAACGTGGCATGATGGTCAGCGGTTGCTGACCATTATGCTTCGTGCATGTGCACGAATTCGTGCACATGCACGAACCTTTAAATCTTTTTTTTTTTTAATAAACAAGTTAATTTAGGGCATAATCTACTAACAAGATTAGCCTCTGAATGTAGTGTTAATTTCTTCACATGGAAAGTCTTCTTAGGCTAAGACCGTTTTGGTGGCTACTGGCTAGCCATGTTTTAAGATGATCTTAGTCAAGTTCCTCTGTTTTTCATTTTTATTTTTCTCCATTCATGAATCGACTAATTTTAGTCTTTGCACGAGAAGGCTGCATAATACATAGGTGCGCAATATTTGAGTCATTTCTTGTGCGTTTGTCTGCACTGATTTCTATAGGCTGCCATGACCTTCTGGTGGTTGCTTTTTGGTTGTCATGTGGGCAAGGATATTAAGTTGCGTACTGGGTTAAGCTCCAAAACAGCTAGCTGCACTGTCATCTGGTTTATGTTATGTTCCAATTGTAGTAACATTCTCCTTCCGTGTCATTTACCCATCCGACTTCCCTTGTCTATTGATCATTACAGATCTAAGTCTAGCAAACAAATCTTCTCTCTTTTCTCTTGCTTTCACTAATAAAATTGAGTTTTTTTCTATCTTGGATGCGGTCATGGACTTCCGGGAATCATCGCGTGCCTTGAGGCAAAGTATCCATCTTATATTTCACCTCGGCGTCACCAAGGTGATACTTGTCATAGATTAGCTGAATTTCATACAATGACTTCAATTCGCTGGGGCAGGGTGCTCCTACCATTCACCTACCAGACTTTAATGCAGCGGTACGGCAATCTAACCATTCCAAATGTGGATGCAAATTTGAAGAAAACCCAAGCTCTGGATTGTAGCCTAGCCGATAGAGATATTCGTTTCTTGGGTGGTGACTGGAGCAACGTCCATCAAATACTTCCATACGTAATAGATAATGAAGAGGACACGAATGGAATACATGAATCGTCCTCATGGAGTTCCTTACATGGCTGGTGGGAAGCATTACTTTGGAGTTGGAGGGGGAAAGGAGATTTCTGTCTCCGGTGGAGAAAGATGGCAAGTCTTGGGAAATTGAACACCTTGACTAAAGCTGTCTCTATGGACTGATTTTTTTATTTTTTATTTTTATCATCTTGCTTTATATTTATAGATGGAATCATGTGATTACTTTGATTATCAAAGCACTACTTGTTACCTCTAGTCTGGTGTACCGCAATAGCTAGTGCTGTTCAGATTTTTTATTTACGTGATCATATTTTCGTTACCTGGAAATACTGTTTTCCAAGCAAAGCCTTCCCAAGAACCTTCCATTTCATTCAAGATAAGTCTCCAGTAATGACGAAATCCGCTACTCTGTGTTTCATTCTTTGGCCAGACATAATGGCAAGCAGCATGATCGCTGAAGTTGGTTCATCCAACCTTCGTGAGTATTAAAGAGTCCAATTCAAAAGTTTAAGCTATTATATGAAAATATGGTTTATTAGTTAAATATTTTAACACTCCCCCTCACATTTATTTTAGTTTTGTTTTGTTTTGTTTTGTTTTTTTTTGTTTTTGCCTAGTATTAAGCGTGAACATATTTAATTGAGGGGGTAAATAGGACTTGAAAAGATTTGAACGCAGGACCTTCTAACTTTGATATTAAGTAAAAAAAAGTTCAATCCAAAAGCTTAAATTGTTAGATGAAAATATGCAAAAGAATAGCGCAAGCACCAAAAGTTGGCATGTTTGAGATACTTAAATGTCAAAAGTTACAAAGGATACACTTAAATGCTTTTTTTTTTTGTGGGGGGGGGAATTGAGACACCTAAATGCCAAGTCTAGTGACCCTAGCTGAAAATCCTACGTGTCAATTTTTTAATAATATAACTCACCTACGTAGCTCGCTAGAGAGCTAAGTTAGCAAAGAAGAATTAAAATGACATCGTTTTGCCTCTTTTTTGAATTTTAATATAAATATTAATTAAATTAAAATATTTATAAAAAATAAAAAAAAAAAAAGGAGGAGGAGGGTGAAGCCCTCACCACTGCCTCCCTACCATTGCCTAGAAGGGTCAACGATGGTGGGAAAAAGGTTGCCCAGACCTGGGGTAAGGGTCACGGCCCTCTCCCAAATCTAGGGATGGTCATCAGCTCTTGTCTAGCTTGGCCAAGGGCCACCGCTAGTTGGGGAACCCCTTGCCGTTGGTCGGCTAGAGTCGCCGGCTCCTTGGCTAGGGCTCGGCGACCCCGAACAACCTTAACCCCACCATCACCAATCATTCCCGGTGATGGTGGCAAGGCGGCAATGAGGGGTTGCACATCCCTTGCCGTTTTGTGATCTTTTTTTTTTTTTAATTTAGTTTAAATAATATTTTGTTTTGCCTTTTATTGGAATTTTAATATAAATATTAATTAAACTAAATAATTTTAAAAGAAGAACAAGAAGGAGAAGGAGAAGAAAAAGAAGTTGCAAGTGCTAGGCAAGGGTTGTGCAAGCCCTCACCACCACCTCCCTCATCGTGACCACGGCCAACCCTTCCATCACCGTTGCCGGCCCTTCCCGACAATGGGGGAGGTGGCGATGAGGGCTACCTCTGTAACATCCTTGATTTCGAGCTTGTAAGGATTGGCCATAAGGCCCTAAAAGGATCGGTCATGGGCTATTGTATATGGATCAATCACTTCGATCGGTAAGGAATCACGGATCGATCATAAACTGACCAACTGATGGACTGGCCATGAACTAGTCGAGGTGTAGGTTGTGAATTTCTATCGACCATACCAATTGGATAGGATCACCGGCTTATAAGATGACTTTTGGATCAGGATAATTGATCATAGGATGATTTTGGATCAGCAGATGGTCACAACCGGTCGTAATGCTTGGCAGTGGGTGATTCTGCCCGACTATGCACTAATACACGAATGATCCGATGCGATCAAATGTGAATGTCTTTTGATAGAAAATGCATCATTCCTTATTTAATTCTTAGTGATCATAAAGGAATCTTGAATTGGTGATGTCCGATCATAGATTAATAATGCATCGATCATGAGCCAAACAAATGGATCGGGTGTTGATCGGAATGAGCTCAAGGATAAGACCAAGCTATTCCGTCACTAATTTTAAGATCCATGAGTGCCTTGGCTTAGTGCTAGGCCATGAAAAGCCTTAAGATTGGCTTTGAACTGATCAAAGGACAACCAACCATTTAGGCCGATCGACCATCCAAGGGCACGGTTCGGGTAAGCATGGGGCATGATGGCCGAACCTCAGGTGTACGCGATTTGATTTTTCGAGGTGTACCTAATGACCCCTTCTCCGGCCCCAGAACCAACTTAGATAATAGAATTCTCTAGACCACCTTATTAATGAAGAAAAAGACAAAAGTAAGGAAAATTCTAGAAACCCCTTATTAAATGAAAGGGTGAGTTGTTCTTTGAATAGTCAAAAGTCATGATGGCAGCCAAAATATCTTTAAAGATTTTAGAAAAAAGGCGGCACATATGTGGACCGATTAGAGAGCGATACATGAGCCCTCATTAATGACCAAATGTTCTAGAATTGCTGAGTTGGCAACTATAGCACAATTATTGTCAAACTTCATTAAATGTCCTTTAAAAGTGGTATATAGGTGGACTAATGGAAAAGCGAAAAGTGAGCCATCATCGATGATATCTAGGAGCTTAGATTACCAAGCAAGACCTTTAGCCATGCCAACTCACTCTCTAGGTGTAATTATGAGGCAAAATAGACTTGCCACCTAAGGACTTTAGGCAGGACACTTGGAAAAAGTAGAGTGGACCATTTGGCTTGGTAATGATGGCTTGAGATTTGCTTTGGAGAAGAAGTTAGTAATTCATGCTTAGGTATCCTCTAGAATCTTAGGTTATGATGAGCTTAAAGGATAGCCTTGGTGATCGAGTCAAAGGCCAACCAATCAAGAGAAGACATTAAGCATCAAGGGGGCTTATGTGTCCCCTAGGACCATAGGCACATCATAAGACTAAAGTGAGCCTTGGAGGGTAAGCAAATAGATGGACCAATCACAATCAAACACAAATAAGCATAGATGCTAACTAAGGAGACTAGATAGGCCAACTCATTTCTTAGGCTTAATCATGAGATAGGCATCAATAATTGAAGAGGAGGAGGCCTATAAATAGGAGAAGGCATCCTCATATTTTGGAGGCTTAGCCATTCTCTCATTTCCTCTCCCTTTCTCACCTCTCTTTCACATCCTTTTCCTCCAAGCTGTCTTAGGAGCCATCCAGTCATTAAAGGAGCATCTTGGAGTTACGCTTAAAATTAGTAAGTGGAACTTCTAACTCTTGACTAGGGCGATAGCCTACATCATCATTTTAGTGGTGTGCTCACCTGTGTAAGCCGTGTGTATGTTGTAATGTTCTTTTGTGTATTTGCTCATATTTGCATCCTTGAGTGTGTTCACAACCCAGGACGAGGTCAATGTTCGCCTGGCTTGGAACCAATGTCAAGTCACAATAGCCTAAGCAAGCAACTCAAGCCATGAACCAAGAATCATTCCCGACATATTTTATAATATGATGTTAAGAGTCATGGCACACCTACTTGAATGAGCATGCCTTTGAGCCTTGCATACGTTGGCTAAGATAAGAGATAAAAAATCAGCTTGTGTGATGCACTTGTGTGTGCACTTAAAAAGGAAAAAGTGCACGTCATCACATAGTGTTGGTGGCGATGCTTCATTCATTGAATGCGATGCCCTAGTTAAGCCATGATGTTTGGGTTTGAGCCTAGATGCCTTGGGTAAGATGCTTGGGTTGAGCTCGGATGCCTTGGCGAGCTAGCGCCAGGATGCCCTGATTTAGTCGGCTGAGCAGGGAGGGCCTGGTTGAGCTAGAATGATAATAAATGAATTTGCATAAGTGTCGGTTTATGCATAAGTATGATATGTTGATATGTTCATTGACAAGCAAAAGGTAAGCATGCATTGAAATATGTAGTAATGGACATCTACATGTAGTCGATGTGTAATGATCTACCATCGATATTGCATTGCAAGGTTTGTATCTACTAGATTTTGATTATGAGGTGTCCCCCTAGTAGATAATTTAGAGTTTTACTTACTGAATCCATGACTCACTCCGTTGTTTTTTCATATTGAAGGTATGGAGGGGTTGCAATCTCGATAAAGGACTTAAGATTTACCTTGACCTTTTTTAACATAGAGCATTTAATGATTGTAAATATAACAGCTTATGACAAAAAGGGTTTGTAAATATAACTGATGTAATTATATATATTTAAATGGTTGTTTTCCTGACTACTTGTTGTTTGGGTGTTGTATGTACACTTCCACATGTGCTTAATGAAAAGATAAAAAGAAATGGGATGGCGATAAACCAAGGATGTCGCGAAAATAACACTTGTTGCACATGACCCTAGGAATAGAATTGGAATTATGACAGCCTCGCCCCGCACCTACAACTTCTTCTTCTTCTTCTTAAAAATAATTTAGATTTGAATTTAGTTTAATTAATAGTTATATTAAAATTCAAACCAAGACAAAACGATGTCATTTTTTTCTTATTTAGTCATGTCGGCATGCAAAACAATGTCATTCTAGGCTTTCTTAGCCATGTCAATGTGCAAAACGACGTTATGTTGCATTTATCTCACCAAAAAATTGTAACGTTAGCATTTTAGCTAGATTTTCCATCCTTGGCATTTAACCGATCCATTTTATTTCAATTTTGGCACTTAAGTGTACATTTCTTAACTTTTAGCACTTAAGTGTCCCTTAGTGCCAAGTTTCAATATCTCAAGTTTCTAGGTTCGATGAATAGATGGTTTATTATTTAGGGAAAATGACACAAATAGTCTTTCAACTTTGGCCAAATGTGCAATGCGGTCTATAAACTTTGATTTAATATAGTTGTTGAACTTTAGCCCAGCGTACAATGTAGCTTTTGAACTTTTTATTTGTCCAAGGTGCTCCTTTGACTTTTGGTATATTTTAATTTGTCCCTAGACTATATGATAGTGTTTAATGTCGTAATCAAACTTGAATTAATGGAAAGATAAAATTAATCATTTTCATATAGTTTAGGAACTATATTGAACATGTACTAAAAATTCAAAGATCCTATTAAAATAATTAAAAGTCAGAGATCACACTACACATCGGGCTAAAGTTTAGAGATCACATTACACATTTGGCCAAAGTTCATGAACTATTTATGTCATAGCCCTATTATTTAAATATTTTAACAATGAGATTTGGAGGCTTTCATTTCAATTAACTTTGGTTAGAGCCAACTAGAAATTTTAGATGCCCATGCTATAGTTTTTCCTAGTTTCTTATTATCTCATTACCCATGGTTTGGAATTTGTCGTTGTGCGTGGAAATTTTGAAAAACATTTCTTACGAAGGTGATGTTCAAAAGTTGTGGTTGGAATTATCTCACTTATTTTCTTGAATGTTGAACCTTTTACTTCACCTAATTGAATTATGATACTTTTAAGAGCGTGCCACCAGATCTCCTCTTTAGTCCTTACAGAGTCATTCTTAAACAGACAATGAAGAATGGTGGATCAGATCTAAATACATGGAAGAGGCAACCGGTTAAATTGGTTTAGTGGTGGTTTTTTACACCGTCCCTTATGAAGAAGATATGAAACTTTGTTTGGATGAAAATATTTTACCGGAGAACAATTTTCCCAACCATATATTATCTCACATCTCTAATATTTCTTTTCTAGTTCTCAGTTCTTTTTGTACTCACAACTGTTGAAGATCCGTTAGCAACATTTGTCATTGATAAACTCCGGTCAACTTAGAGATCAACATCAACACTTTCATGTGGTTTCCTAATTTGGTTCCAGGTTATCGATCTAGAATCTATTCACCTTGGAATCAATGACAAATAGTTTCTCCTCAAAGGAATTGGGATACGGAGATGGGACCGTTGTGCCTTTCTTTCTTCTTATCCATCTCTATCTACATGTTGGGTCTTCCTTCATTATGAATTGCAAGAAACAACTCTACATCTCTTACATTTTTCCCTCTCCATTTATGTTGCATAATGGACAATCACCAGCTGTATCCTTTATGTGTGTGCTGTGTGAGGTAGAGAGAGACAGAAGTTTGAAAATGTCTTCATTCCTTGAGTTCGAAAAATTTACCATTTCTAATAGAGTAAACATTTCAAAATTTATATAACATCATTTCAAAAGTTGAGATGAGTTAAAAAGTAGGGAGCGGAGGAACTGTTCATGCCTCCTCTCTTCTTGGGCGATTGAAACACTATTCCCGCTACTGGTCTTCGAGCTGGTGGAGGAGCTACGACCGGTTGTTGCAACTGATTTTTGGAGGGTAGCTTCTTCCTTTTCCTCTCCAAATCTTGACCGAAGCTTTCCATCTGGTATGGTTTGATTTGGCGTTTATGTGTATTCTACTTTAAGGTTTTGGGTTTCGTCTGCTGGGTTGTGCGGGCTTATGGCTTCCCCTGCTAATCCCGCGCGCTTGGGCCGAGATAAGGAGAAGTTTTCAGCTGGTGATAGGCGGAGTCGAAGCCGCGCCAGGTTTGCCATTCGTGGCACCATGTTGGCTTAGCACATTGCCTCAAATTCGAAGGAGTCAAAGGCTCCCCCTACCCGATCTTGGGTAAATGTTGCTAGGTTGTCTGATAAGAGCTACGAACTTAGCTATGTTCCTCCTACTACTGTTGGTAAAAAAGCTGTCGTTCATTTGACTGGTAATGATATACATGCTACTGATCCTAAACGGAACAAATGCTTGGTGGGTTACTTTGTTGGAAAGAATGTTCCCTTTAAGATAACATAAACGATTTTGAAACAAACATGGGGCTCCCTTCTCTCAGAAGTTCTAGCCAATGAGGGAGGCTTCTACTTCTTTATTATTCCAGATGATGATTATCGCAGGAAAATCCTCGAGGAAGGTCCACTAACGGTGGTGAGGATTCCTCTCATTCTTAAGCAGTGGCACCCAACTCTTGAGCTAAAGAAAGATCTTCAATCTTCTGTGCCTGTATGGATTCGAATGAAGAACATTCCGTTTGCCTATTGGTCAGCTCCTGCCATTAGCCAAATTGCTAGAGCGGTGGGTAGACCTTTATATGTTGACCCTTTAACTGAAAAAATGAAACGCCTATCGTTTGCAAGAGTGTGTGTTGAAATTTCTGCTAGACTTGAGAGATGTGAATCAGTGGAAGTTTTTCTGAATGATGAATCATTCACTGTCCCCATACTTTATGAATGGAGACCGATTTCGTGTTCTAAATGCTATGCCTTTGGCCATGATTGTGTGGGTAATAAAATTCTAGCTCCTTCTGCCGAGGAGCCCTGTGCCTCTAATGCTGTGAATCAGTTTGCTCCTACTCCTTCGAGCCCTCCAACTGAGGTTTTGGATTTAGTCTCTAATGATCAGCAAGATGGCTGGAAAGAGGTGACTCAAAAAAGAAAAAAAAAAAACCAACCGGGCCTAGAGAAAAGGGCAAATCTTCTATGCCCCCTGTTTCTGCTTTGAGGACTGAAACTAATGCGGAGTCTTCTCGTCCGCCTCTATCCAAGACTGGTCAAAAAGATCCTAGAAGCCTTCAGGCCAATGTTGTTGGTCCTTCTTCTTCGATGGTTCCAGTGGATCCCCTGCCAGGGGCTGCTTCTTCGCTGTCTATTACTTCGGAATCCTCAGATGATGTGGCTAGTGCAGTCAATAGTAGCTCGGATTAGAAGGAGCCTGATACAATTATCCCTCAAAGGCTAGGCTCTCGTGGTGATCAGCAAATTGGCCTTGAGAATACCCCCCTTAAGAAGGACGTCCCTCAAGTATCTGTTGATCCCCAATTGTTGGCTGATCCTCCTAACCAGGGGACCAATCGGAGGCGCCCTCCTAAGCGCCGGTAATCTTCTATGCCCTCTCTATCTATATATTATACATATGTACATAGGAGTATGGAACTTTAGGGGTCTCGGTAAACCCCTTAAGCAAGCAGAAGTTAGAAACTTTGTAAGATCCAACAACTTACGCTGTGTGGGAATTGTGGAAACAAAAATTTCCTAAATGGCTTTCAGCACGGTATCCTCGGTTTTGCTGCCAGGTTCGAAGTGGGTTAACAATTATAATTATTCCCCTAAGGGAAGGGTTTGGGTGGGGTGGAACCCCCGAGATGTTTCCTTCGATGTGACTTCTTCATCGGAGCAAGGTCTTCTTCGTCACAGTGGTTTACGCTGAGCATACGTTTGTCTCAAGACGCCCTTATGGGATGATATAATTCATTCCAGTTCTATTCTTGCGGACACTCCTTGGATTATAGTAGGAGATTTTAATGCTATTCGAGATCCTTCAGATATAGTGGGAAGTTCTAATGCGTGGATTCCAACCTTTGATGAACTTCGAGATTGTATCATTCAAGCAGGACTTGATGATCTCAGGTATACAGGGCATAGGTTTACTTGGGCTACTTCTATGGGCCTTAATCGTAAGCAATGGAAAATTGATAGAGTGCTTGTGAATCCCTACTGGAATTCTGAGTTCTCTTACTCTGAAGCTTTCTTTTTGGCCCTTGGTGTTTCAAACCACACTCCGATGGTTGTTAAAATTATGCCTACGCCTAAGTCAAACAAACCCTTTAAGTTTTTCAATTTTTGGATAACTCACCCGGACTTCCTTAGCTTGGTCTCTCAAGTCTGGGACTCATCGTTTATGGGGACGTTAATGTATGTTTTGTGCTCTAAGTTGCGACTACTCAAATGCAGGTTGAAACAACTCAATAGAGAGTCCTTTTCGGACATTTCTTCACGAACGGTTGAGGCAAGACATGCCTTACGCAACACCCAGGATGCTCTTCAAATCGATCCCAATAATCTACAACTTGTGGAAGTTGAGAAGCTTCAACTCCAAACCTTTTTTGTGTTGCACCTTCAAGAAGAATCTTTCTACAGACAAAAGTCTAGGGTGCGGTGGTTAAAAGAAGGGGATCTCAATACCAAATTTTTTCATCATTCGGTGAATAGGAGACACCTTCATAACATGATTATCTCGCTGACTAATGGGGACAATATCATCTCGAACCCTACTGAAATTCAGCGCTTATTTGTTGACCATTTCCGAGAGCTTTTGACAGCTTCTCCTCCCGATGTTCGGCCAACCATGGAAGAGATCACGGCGGTCTTGAGACGCACCTTAGATGAAGATCAGGTGCGTTTTATCTCTAGCCCTATCTCTGATATTGAGATTAGGGATACCTTATTCTCGCTTGCAGTGGGTAAAGCCCTTGGTCCAGATGGCTTTAATGTAGAGTTTTTTAAGCATTCTTGGGAAATTGTTGGTTCCTCAGTAATTTTGGTGGTTAAAGATTTCTTTGCGACGGGTAAGTTATTGCGGGAAATTAATACTACTATTCTAGCCTTGATCCCCAAGATCCCTAATGCTTCCAATGTCAATGACTTTCGACCTATAGCTTGCTGCAACACTATATACAAGTGTATCACCAAATTAATTGCCAAACGGCTCTCTCATGTGCTGCCTTCTATCATTAGCTTGCCCCAAAATGCTTTTGTTAAAGGTAGACATATTAGTGACAATATTTTGCTAGCTTAGGAACTTTTTTGTGGCTTCCATCATGAGCCCTACCGACCTAAGTGTATTATTAATGTTGATTTCAAGAAGGCCTATGATATGGTTGATTGGGATTTTACTGAATTAACTCTACATGCCCTTTGGCTTCCCTCCCGAGTTCATTGCCCGCATTATTGTTTGTATTCAGTCCCCCAAGTTCTCTATTTCTTGAATGGGGAACTCCATAGATTCTTTTCGAGTAGCAGGGGCATTCGACAAGGTGACCTAATGTCTCCTTACATCTTCACGCTTGTTATGGAAGTCTTCACAGGTTTATTGGACATACAAACTAGACAACCGGCTTTTGGATTTTTCTGGCGATGTGAGTCCACTAGGCTCTCCCATCTATTTTTTGTGGATGATGTACATCTCTTTGCTAAAGCTAGCTTGGCTTCTATTGAGCTACTAAAGGAAGGGATTGATAATTTCTCCAATCGGAGTGGGCTCACATCGAACTTAAGGAAAAGTGAAGTCTTCCTCTCTGGGGGCTCTCTTGCTCTTTGTGATGATATTTTGAACAAGTTGGGCTACCAGTTGTGCTCCCTTCCTTTTCGTTACCTTGGAGTACCTGTCATCTCTTCAAGATTGGGGAAGGCGGATTGCGTCTCTCTTGTGAATGCAATTACTACTCGAATTCAATCATGGACTCACAGATTCCTCTTCTTTGCGGGGCGGTTGCAACTCATAAGGTCAGTGCTTCACTCTATCCAAGCTTTTTAGGCTCATGTCTTCTTTTTACCTTGCTCGATTCTTAATCGTATTGAACAATTTTTTCGGGAATTCTTATGGAAAGGTCCAATGATGGGACCGGGGGGTGCTAAAGTTTCTTGGAGTGATGTTTGTCTTCCAAAAAAAGAAGGAGGCCTTGGTATTCATACCTTACGTGAGAGTAATATAGCTTTAATGCTCAAGCACATTTGGATTCTCTTTTCTGATAAGGAATCCCTTTGGTGCAAATGGATTCATTCCACCTTCTTAAAGCAAAAGAATTTTTGGGTTGTCCCTCGTCCTACTCTTTGTTCGTGGGCTTGGAAAAAGATTTTGGACCTTCGCAAGCATTTCCAACAGCACTTCAGGTGGACTATTGGGAATGGATGTTCGATCTCTTTTTGGTTTGATCCGTGGCATCCTAAGGGTCCGTTGAACAATGTGTTCTTTGACCAAGACATTTACCGTTCGGGTATCTTGCGACTGGCTTCTGTTGCGGATGGCTTTGCCACTCCAATGGGATGGTATGTTATCAATATTTTGGCCAATTGGTGGGATCTCCTCTCGGTGCTCAATCAGGAAGAAGATCATTTTCAGTGGCTTCGTCACCCATCCGGTTATTTCTCTACTGCCTCTGCGTGGGAGTTAATTCGACCTAAGGGTGATATGGTCTCTTGGTCCTCCTTTATTTGGAGCTCCTCTATGCCTCCTCGATATCAAACACATCTTTGGCTCATTACTCGAAATCGGTTGCCGACTCAAGTCTTACTTATCTCTTATGGTAGAATTATGGCTACAAATTGCCCTTTTTGCTTGTGTAGACCAGATTCTATAGATCACTTGTTTTTTGCTTGCCATGTTACTGGCAATCTTGCTTCTTTTTGGGCGGCGAAATTCAATCGTGCTTGGCGTAACAAACCGTGGATGGAGAATCTTGCTTGGGCTTCCAAGTGCTTTGCGGATAATAGCTTTTATCAGACTTTGGCTCGCTTTAGCTTTGGAGCCCTGTGTTACATCATTTGGAGAGAGTAGAATAACATTCTATTTCGCAACCAGACCCTTTTCCTTCCGGTGATGAAGATGCACCTCCAGAAGGCTATTAAAGATAAAGCGACGACTTTTAAGCATGTCCTGGACATTCCCAAGAACAGAAGACTTCAACGGAGTTGGGATTTACATCCGTCTATCTTTGATTGATGGAGGTTCTCTAGCGTTTGTTTGTTAGTCTTTTGTTCTTGCTTTTCGCTTTCTGTTGGTTTCTCTTTTGGAACCATAGTACCCCTACACTCGCATTAGACTTTTGTCTTCTTGAGTGTCTGTCTTTTGTTGGTGCCGGGCCTCCACCTTGTATTCTTTTTAGGTACAATCTATACATCTCTTAATTTCACCAAAAAAAAAAAAAAACATTTCTAGGACAGAGAGGGAACTGGCATGAGGGGGCAAACTTATAAACCTAACCTTGTAGCTTACACAAGCCATGATTTTCCTTACTGGATCCATAACTGCAAGAAAAGGAAAGGGAGAGATAAAAGGGATTAGGTTTCAGGCCCTACTATTTTCTTTTTCATTGTGTGTTGAAAGAAAAATAATCTTTTAGTTATTATTATAGCATGGGATAGAATTTTGGCCAATTGTATAATCTTGTCCCTAAATTTTTAATTTGTTGAATATAATATTGTCCAATATGCAATATTGTCTTTAAATTTTTAATTGTTACATATAATCCCTGAACCTTTAGCATAAATTCGATCCGGTCCCTTAACTATATGAAAATGTTAATTCTATCCTTCCATTAAAATATATATGTTATGTAGCTTACCCTTTAGACCTTTTTGAAGAAGGGTTTTTTAGTTATTATAGCAGACAGAATTCCATTGGTCTAAGTGACAAGAGGTTTTTCAAATCATAAAAAAGAACTACGAGATCACTCCTTTCATTCTAGGGTGACAGAGGGGATCTGTGGTATCCGCCTTATTGGGTAGAATGCCCTCTACTGTAGGTTATCAACCTACTCATAAGTTTTCTTCTTCTGCATGTAGAAAAGGAATAACTGTACAACTTGCTAATACCATTGATTAAATGATTTAAGTTCATACACTAAATTGAACATGTATCAAAAATTCAATTTGAATAAATTAGAAGTTCAAGAACGATATTGCATATTAGGTTGGAATTCAAATTCCATATCGAACAAATTAAAAGTTCAGATATGAAGTTGCACATCTGACCATCAGAAATCATTTGTCATTTTCCCGAATTTTATCCCAATAGCCAAATGTAGCTTTAGTGTGATCCTCCAACATTTTTGCTTTTCATTAGGTGGTTCTCTTACTTCTTCATTTACAAGCAAGCCCACGTAGTAGGTTTCAGCATAAAAGTCTAATTAGAAAAATGAAAATAAATTTTCAAAAATATTTTACAAAGATGTATATTTATTTGTGAAATAGATTGAGCATAATTAATTAGAACTTGTCGTCTAATTAAAAAAAGTTACTAAATGAATAAATGAATCCTTACATTTTTAATTTGAAAAGTTGCTGATGTTGAATTAGTTAATTATTACAAAACAAGACATTGAAACTCCACTTTCAATGTAAAAAGATAATAATATGGAGAGTCATTAATATCAGTTGGATTGAATATTAAGTCCTATCATGGAAAGGGATGATCACAAAGGAAAAGTTAATAGTAACAATTGTCATGCCCCGATCCTTGAGTGTGTGCCCATCCCTAGGTGGTCGATAATAAAAATGCAACTTCCCAGGATGAGTCACTGACCCTTTCATTTTATTGCACCTGTGGAAGCAAATAACAAATCCCCTGACGGTAACCATTTAAGGATAGAAAAGTAGGACAACAGATTCACGAACAAAACATGCTTTTATATACACACTGAGGCATGTACAAAAGTCTACAACCAAAAGACTTCAAAAGATTGACTCCCAAAAGAAGCTGTCCCATCTGACGTACACCTCAGATCCTCTCAGCTCGACTTTAGCTCCTTCACTCTACGACCCTGAAAAGAATTGAGCCCACGACGGGGTAAGAAATAAATCTCAGCGAGCTCACGCTCTAAACCCTAATTAGGAGAGTAATACACCTAGAGGCGTCCTAACCACACAATCACACACTTAGAACATAGGACTTACCTCTCCTTAGTTCCTTCCTACACGTTAGCACAGTTCATATACACAATGCATATCATCACATCACACTACAATTGAAACGCCTCATCAATTCAATCAATCACAGGGTCTCGATTATAAGGCCAAACCGTGATGACACATCCCATACCGTGTCACACAGTTTTGTCTCATAATCAGGTGCATCTAACTCAATTAGTCATGCGTTCCAATTGATAATTACACCTCTCTAAGGTATGGCCTACTTGAAGTTCGGTGGTCTATTAGCATAGCTAGGCATTGTCTCATCCTATTGAGCATGACTACGTCTCTCAAAGATGGCTTTCCCAAAGGAGTATAGGTCCAGAATCTACTGTGACCAAAATCCCATATAAGGTAATGTCCAGCGTAAACGCTTGAGATGGGTTTTTTTAACCAACACACGACCATTCAATTTCGGCCAAGGACACCATGCATTACACTCAAATGTCTCAATTAAAATAATGATCCTGGCCTATTTTTTTCGTATTAAAAATACTTGGTGAAAATAGTCACATGTGGGTACATGGTCAAATCGAACCTGAAAAATTCATAACCTTCCTTTTAAAATCCCACTGTGTTATATAGTATATAAAAACATTTTTGGTGTTAAAATCCAACACCCGAGATTTTCTGAATAAATATCGAAATTCACAAATTTTAGAATAATTGACTAAATTTCCAATCAATATTCAATTTGCACAAATTAACATCCAATTGCATAAACTAAATACAACATTGCAATCAACACGAAATTCTAGTCATTGGCTATCCTAGTATAATTTCCGTAAAATATTAAATAATTAAATAATTACCAAAATTAATTAAATAAATCAATTTTAATACCAAATATGATAATTTAGGCTAGAAATGCCTAATTAAATACCGAAATAGGCTCGGAAAATTACTGAACCAACCTATATAAATAGCACATCCTATCTAGCGCTTAATTAATCTAATCTAACCACCTAACATGTATAAATGAATAATTAAATCATTAATCGAATCTAACTAACCACCTAATTCCTAATTAACTTAAACAAAACACCCCTTAAGCATAATTAACTCCTTAAGCAGAGTTTAGCATGTAAACTCACTTGATTAACGTTTTGATAAGTTCATGATGATGGCGACGTGGAGACGGGCAACGAACTCTGAAGTAATGACACTAAGCGAAGACCGAATGGGCCTAAAAAACAGGCTCAATAGCTCGTGGCTTGAGCTGCTGGACGGCTTCCGCTTGCTGGACCGAGAGAGAAAACCAGTGGTTGAAACGGCAAGGAAGGGCTGGCAGAGGTTGCAATAGCTCAGGTGAGGCTCGACAGTGACAGATAGAGGTTGGACGACATCAGTGGAGCTCGGCGGGGCTTCAGCTGAAAGGATAGAGGCTCAAGAGGTGGCCTATGTGCGTACAAAGGCACGAGACGCGAGGGGAAGGCTGACACTGCTTCGGGCGCGCGATAGCATGTGACGGTGCTTTGGTGGCTGGCGGGTGGTCGACGGGCAAGGAGGAGGGGTGCTGCTCGGTTTTTTGGTTTTCTAAGCTTCCCAACACACTCAAAAATGGGGAAAGTGGCCGCTAAAGGAAGAAGAAGGTTGTTGGAGCTTGAGGGGCACAAATATCCTAAGCTCTCAAGTGGCTGCCCCACCACCTTGGCTAGCATCCTCAGCCAAGTTGTAGCTCCTTGGCTTTCCAAACAAGCCTTCCAAATGGTGCAAAGGTTGCACACCATGGGGGGCTACGAATTTGGAATATTTTCCCTCAAATTGGATTTAATTCCCTTCTAATCTCCCTGAAATGGACTTAATTTGATGACCATAAATCCGACCAAAATGGCCACACTTTAATTCACATTTTTCCTCGCCCATTGAACCAACTTGAATCCCAAAAATGCGACCAAAAATAGTCCTTTGATTTTCCTGGTCAAAAACAGCCCAACTTTGAAATTTTGCCAAAAATCTCAGTTTACATAATTTTTTTTTTCGAAAGATGAGTCGATGATCCTAAAATAAATTGTGACATGATAGAATTTTCAGTTTCTAAAATCATGTTCAAATTCGCAGTTAATTTCAATCTGACGTGATTTTAGCGTGACCTAACTTACCAGGTAGCTTTTAGGAATTTTTGATGCAATTGACCTGTGGTTGATTATTTTCAAGCCACACTTTACACCTTCAACATATTGGCAATTCTTGATTGTCGTGACAATCACAAAGTTTCAAATATGGACATAGGATACAGAAAAGACAGAAAAATCGATTTAGTGTCGTTTGACAGAAATTTTGAAATTATGTAGAATCACCCACACACTAATCACATACCTTTATTAAATCAACCTATCTCTGGTCTCTGATCAATTTTGATAGTGCTGTAATGACCCTTGCAGATTAGTACGGTCGAACAATTGATTCTTAGTCGAATTCTCAAGTTTATTGCGTTTAGATTCTTTAATGGCTTCACTTAATATACTAGTTATCTCGTGAGTGGCCAACTCAGAGAAAAGAACTATAGGCGTGTCAATTAAAAGCCTAACTTATTCGATTGAAAACAGAACCTAAAATTCAGGATGTCACAAGGCTTCCCCTCTTAAAAAAAATTTCGTCCTCGGAATATAAACCTGGTACAAATCTTAAACAAAAAGGTAGAGGTACAATCATCTCATCGAATCTTCGCTTTCCCAAGTTGCTCCCTCTGTACCGTGGTATTGCTAGACCACTTTAACCAATTGGATTGTCTTGGTGCGCAGAATCTATTCTTTCTTATCCACAATCTAAACCAAGCTGTCAGCGTACGACACTCTGTCGTTCATGTCTAATTCTTCAAAATTTAGCACGTGGATCGGGTCAAGTTCATACTTCCTCAACATCAACACGTAAAAGATGTCATGCACTTGCGTTAACCTAGGTGACAATGCAAGACGATATGCTAGGGTCCCAATTTTTTCTAAAATCTCAAAGGGACCTACATACCTCGGACTCAGCTTTCCTTTTTTGCCAAAGCATGAAGTACCCGTCATTGCTGACACCCTTAGAACGGCGTGATCACTAACTTGAAATTCAAACGGTCTCCGGTGCTTATCAGCATAGCTTTTCTAGCAACTCTTAGTGGCCTTTAATCTATCTTTAATGATGGCAACTGCATACACTGACTACTGAACCAACTCTGAGCCTGTAATCTTTCGTTTTCTGACTCATCCCAACACACTAGCGTTTTGCACACTCTACCATACAATGCTTCAAACGGTGCCATGTGAATGCTTTGCTGGTAGCTATTATTGTAGGCAAACTCGACAAGATGAAGTTGTCCCTCTCAACTTTCCTTGAAATCCAACACGCAAGCTCGCAGAATGTCTTTTAAGAGCTTGAATCATGTTCTTAGACTGTCCATTTGTCTGGAGATGATAGGCCATACTGTACTGTAGCTTCGTTCCTAAGGCGATGTATAAACTCTTCCGAAAGGCAGCTGTGAACCTCTGGTTTCGATCTGAGGTAATCATCACCGGCACTCTATGTAGACGAACAATCTTAGGCACGTACAACTTTGTGTGCCTGTCCAAATCAAGGTCCTTTCGCATGGAATTGAAGTAAGCCGATTTCGTCAGTCTATCGACCACTACCCAAATTGGATCATTACCCCTCTGATTCCTTGGTCAGCCTATCACGAAGTCCATTGTGACGTGTTCTCATTTCCACTCGGGAATCTTGAGAGGTTGCAGAAGTCCTCCCGGCTTACAATGTTGTACCTTCACTTGCTGATACGTCAGACACTTGGTGACATGCTTGGCGATGTTCGCCTTTATACTGAACTACCAATAGTATTGACACAGATTCTGATACATCTTCATACTACTAGGATGAATGCTGTAACGGTTACGATGAACTTTTGATAAGATCTCTTTCTTAAGTGTTGTATCGTTAGGTACACACAATCATCCTCGGAACCTCAATGTTCCGTCTTAAAAAATCTGAAAGCCAACCTTCCTCTTCTCAATATCCTCTTGCGAGATTTTCTAAACATCCGGATCTGTCGACTAAAGCGTCTTGATTCTGATCTACACTTTCGGCTCAATTATGAGGGTTGCCATAAAATTTAAAAGGTGGCATACCTCAAACTTGAAAACCGAATCTCGACCTCACTCGAGCAAAATCCATTCCTTAAGCAACATCTGCACAACTGAAAACTTCCGACTCAGTGCATCAGCGACTTTATTCACCTTTCCAGGGTGATATAGAATATTACAGTCATAGTCTTTCAAAAGTTCCATCTAGCAACGCTGTCTCATATTCAATTCCTTCTAAGAGAATAGGTACTTGAGACTTTGATGGTCTGTGAAGATCTGGAATCTTTCTTCGCACAAATAATGTCTCCAAATCTTCAGAGCGAAAATAATCGCTACGAGTTCTAAGTCATGCATAAGATAATTCAGATCGTGAGGTCTCAACTGACGAAACGCGTATGTAACAACCTTACCATGTTGCATTAGCATGCAACCCAGTCTTCTAAATGACAAATCACTATAGATCTCGTATCATCCAAGACTAAATGAAATGGTTAACACTGGTGTGGTAGTCAACTTCTGCTTAAGCTTTTGAAAACTATGCTCACATTTATCTATCCGCACGAATTTCTCTTCCTTCTTTAGTAGTTGAGTCAACGGTGAGGCTAAAGCTAAAAATCCTTCCACAGACCTTCTGTAATACCCTGCTAAACCTAGAAAACCTTTTATCTCTGTCACGGTTGTTGGTCTTGGCCAATTGATTACTACTTCAATCTTGGTTAGGTCCACGAAGACTCTTTCACCTGAAATCACATGACTTAAGAAAGCAACACGAGTCAACTAAAACGCGCATTTGTTGAACTTAGTGTACAATTCATGATTCCTCAGTGTTTGTGGTACCATCCTCAAATGCCCTTCATGCTCTTCTAGACTTCTAGAGTACACCAGGATATCATTGATGAACCCAATCACAAACTGATCCAAGTATTTTTTGAACATTCGTTTCATCAGATCCATAAAAGTAGTTAGGGCATTTGTCAAACCAAACGGCATTGCAATAAACTCTTAATGGCCGTATCGAGTGTGGAACGTTGACTTCGATATATCCTTATTTCTGATCCTTAACTGATGGTATCCCATCCTTAAGTCGATTTCAGAGAACATCGACGCTCCTTGCAACTGATCAAACAAGTCATCAATCCTCGATAGTGGATACTTGTTCTTGATCGTCACCTAATTGAGTTAGCGATAGTCGATGCACAGATGCAATGAACCATATTTCTTTTTCACCAATAGAATTAGTGCTCCCTAAGGTGATGCACTGGGACGTTGTCGCAACCCGATCTCGCCGCCCTCGAATGTCAAAGGTGGGAAAAGGTCGGGTTTTGGGGTACTTTAACCATGAGAGTTCCCTCACGAGATCGCGAGCTCTACCAAGCTCGTACCCCACGCGACAGTGGATTTATTTATACGATCTAGACGTTTAACAACCTACGAATATACATGAGTCACCACTAGCCTCATTTTAGAGGTCGGCTAGAAACCCAATCGAGGGTCGGGAGTATTCCCTCGATTCCTACGTAACCAAATATCTAGGTTTGGGGACTTGGTTTACGCTAATATTTCTATTAACGCCATTTCGATACCTAAACAGTATATTGTGTTTTTCCTAACATGTCCATATGTTTCTTTTTACATTTTCGGGATCATCAATTCTAGATTAAGTGATCATGCGTGGTGAATTATTTTCATTCTATTCTATTCCTAAAAAAAAAAAAATGAAAGGAAAACAATCAATGAAATTGAAAATACAAGACATCAACTAAACAATTAAGAAATGCAGTAAACATAATCATGCAATTCTAAAAATATAAAAGAAAAAAAATTGGGAAAGAAAGGAAACCCGAAACTCGTCGGGTTTTATACAATGCATGGAACCCGAGACATATGTCGGAAAAACGAATATTACATAATAAAGGTCGGAGTGGACATCGACCTCCACCATCTTCACACCTTCTCTATCTTCAAGGTCTAATCTAAACCTAATCTAAGAAACATGGATTCCTTGCCTCATCTTATATGTGACTAAGATAACACATAGAAATCATTATTTTATCCAATGGACATAGACATCAGACATGAACATGAGTCCAACAAATTCAAGTCACAAACAACAATTATAACTTGGCGAAAGCACATTATGAATATACACAACATTCATAGCCAAGAATATAGCATGTTCAGCAACAAACAAAACAAAATATGATGCATGTTTAATGGTTCGTAAGACCACCCAGACAATGCACAAAAATGTGAAACTTGCACATGACATAAGATCGAATGCAATAAAGGTTCAAGTAAACATTTAACCCTAAATCAAAATGTAGAGAAGTCACACAAGTCATTAACATTGAAAAGTGACTTAGAAGTAGGAATGTCATACTTGGCAAATTTCGACTACAATTAACCAAATGGATGCATGATATTCACATCAAACAAGATTCAAATATGATATGCCATGCATTGATGCGAAACTTGTAACACGTGTTTCAAATGTCAAGAAGACAATGAGGCATGATTTGGCCCTTAAAAGGCCCAAACAAATTAACCCTTAAGCCTTTAACTCAGCATGATCATCACGAAACATGATTAATTTTTTATGACTTAATGATCTGCAAAAATCTCAAGAAAAATCCTCTATGTAGAATATGGCCTGAAGAACATTTCTCATGAGGAGTCTAAACCTAATTTGGTCATATGAGCCCACACAAAAGTGACAAAATATAGTCATGTAATGAAATGCTTCAATTGTAGCAGAACTTTAGACACATTCATGCATGCAATTAACATGGAAAATGACGCTTAATTCACACAAATCATACGTTGTTAGAACACTTGCAACTTGTATTACAAATCTCATAAAGGATGTGATGTCAAATGAACTCATCTACAACCTCAATTTCAATCAAAAAACAATTCGGATCTAGTGTAGGATAGACAGACATAGTGATATTACTAGTATGAGTACCTAGAGGGGGGGTGAATAGGTATACAAAAATTTCTCGAAGCTTGCACGATATTTAAACAGTTAATGATTCAATCGCAAGAGTTAAATATCAATCGAGAGACTGAGTAAGGGAAAGAGAGAATTGAACACTCGGTTTATAGTGGTTCGGCTTGATCCAAGCCTACGTCCACTCTTCTGCACTGACAGCCGATTGGCTGGATTCCACTATAATCAAAGAGCTGTTACAGTGTTGATCTTCCTTGAATTCTAGGTGTAGATGATCTACCACACTCGCTCAAGGTGTCACCAAATACAAACACTCTCTGTTTACAATTTCGCTCGAGCAGTCTCAAATAACAATCAAGGATCTTCGACTACGGAATTTTTCTATCGATCACACACTCAAAACAACTAGAACGTCTTCTTTTTATACTCCTTTATGCCATCATAGCCGTTGGCACTTACCAAAGGAATTCCTCCAATCTACCCGTTGGACGGAATCAATCAAGAAGATCATCCGAGCTATTTAAGGAATCTGATGATAGCCCATCAATCCTGTTCGCCCATACAATCAGGATCTTGGTTTCCATGAATAGAACATTCCAAGATTATTTCGTCGACCAACGGATCTTCAATCGATCTTAGATAAGAATTAAAGAATCCGAAATGATTATCCAGCCAAAGAATCTATTCCAGAGAATAGGATCGAATCCTCAACCATAAACCTCAGCTTTGGATTTCCTTCGTCCTTTGGATTAGAAAGACGCGGTGAGAATAGTCTTGAGTCTTAAGTCTTGAGTCTTGAGTCTTGAGTCTTGAGTCTTGAGTCTTGAGTCTTGAGTCTTGAGTCTCGAGAGAACAAAGTCTTTAGACTTTAAACTGACGGTCTCCGAACATCCAGACTTAGACTGAAAGAAACGTTTTGTCAGCTTCAAAATATTCTGGAAAGATTTCTCCAACAATCTCCCCCTTTTTGATGGTGACAAAACTTTCTTGAAGATTTGAACAACTTTGACCTGCAAAACATTTCTCAAGCAATATGGCTAACTCATAAAGATTAGTAAAACAACCAGACTCTGCATCCACAGAAAATTGGTTAGTCTTTCATGAGAAACACCATATAACAACACTTGAATAAATGCAACCAGTCAAGCATCACAATCCACAGTCAATTCAGTCAAATTCACACCCAAGTTCAAGTTCTCAAGTCATACTCAAAATAAACATAACCACAAAAGTCAAAGTTTAAAAGATGATGTTTTGTTCAAATTGGTTTTCTCCCCTTTTTGTCGCATTGAAAAGGGTGAGAAAGGAGTCATGTCCGCTTGGGAATGCGCACGATCTGGAAATCCCCAATGGACTGGACTACTCCTTCGAGTTTCTTCAGGTCTTCTCTCAGATGAGCTACCTCTTCTCCCTTGGCATTGGCTTGAAGTTGCAGAGCGAGGTCTTTGAGTCTATCTTCCAGAGAGACTGAAGATGCTTGTCAAAGCATTCTTCAAAACTTGGATTTCACGGTCCGAACATATATCTCGGTTCCGCATTTCCGAAGAATATTCATGATGCTACGAAGATCTGCGCAGAATCATCCGTACGTGTACCGGCATTGACTTTCTCGATGAAGTGTATGCGAGACGATGGCGCTTTTGAATGGACTCGGCAGATTTGGAATCAATGCATCACCTTCTTCGGCAAGTGAGAGACCGAACTTCTTCCGGGTCTTCGGAGATTGTCTTAGATCTTCACTGACAGCAGCATGAGGTGTAGACCTCTCTTGCTCGCTAACTCCCCCTGTCTCTAGGACATCGAAAGGGGAAGAGTGATGATCATGCTCTTCATTTCCCTTTTCTCCAGAATTGTCAGCAGACTTTTCTTTTTCTCCTTCTTCAACTTCTTTCTCTTTCTCTCTCTGTTCTTCTTCTTCTTTCTCCTTCTCTCTCTGTTCTTCTTCTTCTCTGTTCTGCTGAAGATCTGTTTGATGAGACACAGAACGTCTTGTTCTTGTCAGCGCTTGGATAGTGGGATCTTCATCATCTTCATCTTCATCATCATCATCAAGGATGAGAGTTCTTCTCTTCTTCTTCGATGGGGCACCCATGGCCTCCTTTCCTTTCCTTTTTGAAGCAGACTGGACTGGAGATTTCACTTTGAATTTCTCCATTGCCTTGGAGAGTTCTTGCAGACGCATCTTCATTAACATTTTCAACCCTACCACCATCTTTTCACACGGTCGATCACAAAATGTATGCGGTAGTTCAATGTTGGATGTCTCGAAGATCTTGGTCACTGGACCAGGATAAGGCAATTGTCCTTTGTCTTTTGACAATGCTCGTACATATGGAAGAGAATAGTGTGCGGGAGAGAAAACTTCCGTCCCGAGTTGATCGCATACATCAACTTTGCTTCGGGAAGAGACACGAAGTCTTTGACGTAGACTTCGGTCCGAGAGCAGTTAATCACAATCTTATGAAGCACGATGTTGATGGCCTTCATCCTCGAGTAGGTAATTTTCTTCTCTACATCCATATCTTTGACAAGATCCGAGTAGTACGAGCAGGTGAGACTTTGATAGGGAGATAGCGTCCCCGTTCAACTCCAACAATGTCCGCCAACATATTCACATCTACCACGTAGACTTTGTCTCGAAACACCGAATGAAATTCTATTCGCATCCAAAAAGCTCGATTAGAATAGAAATAAGCGGTCGATTCAAAGCATACCCGTCGTAGAGTCGAGCGAGAAAGTCTCAAGTTGAAGCAAATTCAACTTTTCTCTTAAGTTCACGTTGATGGAGTCCGGGAAGTCAAAATCGACACTTCTAGGGTTTATCACCCCTCTTTTTAACAGCCTGAAATATACTTTCTCCCGATCCTTGGATTTAAACAAATCCATCCGATTTCCTCTCACCTTTGCCGCCACACCCATTCCGTGTTTAAAATCAAGGAACATTTTGTCATCATCGTTCCGTCAATTAGATTTTGTCCCGGCAAACGAGGATCGGGAATGTTCTCAAGAGCCTCCACTTTGCCCTTCCTTTAGGAGCAATTCCCAATTCCTCCATTTTCCGCAGAAAAAGATACTCATTCCCATAATTTTTGTCCTTAAGGAAGTCATCTATATATTTTAACGAAGAACCGAGAGGTTTTCAACGCACGATAAAGCTTATAGATGAAGGAGGGTCTTTGGACTCTTCTTTGGTCGGCATCCTCGACTATCTCTTCTTCAAGATGTTGACTTGCACCTTGTGGGGTAGGAGGTGCTGAATGACGTGGAGGAGAGCGAATCGGACTTTGTCGCCGACTTGGTAAGTCTTCTTCCTCGGTGAGATCGAAATGAATCGGCCCTTTCTCCATTCTTTGTGGTCCCCCGCTTGCTATTCTTGATGATTTCCTCGAAGACGACATCTTCCTTTGTCTATTGGAAGATTCCTTCACTTGCTTTTCCCAAGAAAAAATGACCACTTTCTCGACGACGAACAAGGAGTAGAAACGAGATCGGGAGGAGAGTGTCTTTTAGGGTTTTGAAGATTTGGGCGAAGAAAAGACAACTGTATATATATATATGTACCTCGGATTTGAAAAGAGAAGTTTAAATTGGTACAAGGAAGGTGTACGAACATATCGTTTCAAAATCAATAACTACCAAAATTAATTCCTTGAAAAATTTTCGAATTTTCACACAGATTATTACCAAACAAAAGATCGTACCTTTTCAAATAACTAAGCGAGAATTCGTACCTTTTCGAATAGGAACTTACAGTCTTTAGCCATGAATGTTTGAGTCTCATGATTTAAAGTCTGAGAGATCAGAGTCTCAGAGTTGGTGAGTCTCTAGACTTTAACTTCTTCAAGCTTCAAAATGTTGAGTCTTGAGCGGATGAAGTCGAATTGATTTTTCTCCAAAGGCTTTGTGAAAATATCCGCTAGTTGACTCTTTGAATCAACAAATTGAATCGAGATTTCTCCATTTTGAATATGATCTCTAATAAAGTGATGTCGAATCTCAATATGCTTTGCTCTTGAATGAAGGATTGGATTTTTGGTGAGATTGATCGCTATTTGGTGTTGTCACATCGATTTCGTGCATGAGTCTTCAATGCCAAAGTCTTGTAGCTGTTGTTTTATCCATAGAATTTGCGAACAGCAGCTTCCAAGAGCTACATACTCGCTTCGTCGTTGAGAGAGCTACGGTGCTTTGCTTCCTTGAGAACCAAGACACCGTCCTGTTTCCAAGCGGTTGACAAGTTCCGAAGTGCTCTTTCTATCGACTCGCAACCGGCCAGATCGCATCTCGAGTATCCTAGAAGATTAAAGTCTCCCTCTTTGGATACCAAAGACCGATGCTTGAAGAAGAGGCAACGTATTTGATAATACGTTTCACGGCAATGAGATGTGATTCTCTACGATCGATTGAAACCTAGCACAGATGCAAACACTCAACAAAATATTAGGTCTAGAAGCGTAAGATAAAGAAGTGAACCGATCATGCTCTGTACAGCTTTTGATCTACTTTCTTCCCTTCTTCATCCTTGTCTATCTTCTGAGATCATGACATTGGTATGTCAGTCTTCTTGCAATTTTCCAATCCAAATCTTTTGACAAGATCATTAGCATATTTTTCTTGAAAGATAAAAGTTCCTTCCTTCAATTGCTTTATTTGAAGGCCAAGAAAGAATGTTAATTCTCCCATCATACTCATTTCAAACTCATCCTGCATAGACTTAGAAAATTTCTTGCAAAGACTTTCATTAGAGGATCCAAAAATAATGTCATCAACATATATTTGAACGAGTAAAAAGCTTTTGTTTTCCTTTTTGATGAACAGAGTAGTATCTACTTTACCTTTGACAAATCCGTTCTGTAATAAGAACTTACTTAGTCTGTCGTACCAAGCTCGAGGTGCTTGCTTTAGACCATACTGAGCCTTTTTCGGTCGAAGACCGAGTCCGGCTTCTTTGGGTCTTCAAATCCAGCGGTTGTTCCACATAAACTTCCTCTTGGATAAATCCATTTAGGAAAGCACTTTTGACGTCCATTTGGAATAACCTGAAATTTTTGTAACAAGCAAACGCAAGTAATAGACGAATAGCTTCTAACCTTGCAAGCGGTGCGTAAGTCTCGTCATAGTCTATTCCTTCTTCTTGCGTGTATCCCTTGGCCACGAGTCTTGCTTTATTGCGTACGACTTTTCCTTCTTCGTTCATCTTGTTCCCGAATACCCATTTTGCTCCAATAACAGTTTTACCTTTCGGTTTAGATGTCAATTCCCAGACATCATTAATATTGAACTCATCGAGCTCCTCTTGCATAGCTTCGATCCAGCTTTCATCGATAAAGCTTCTTCTATGCTTTTTGGTTCAATTTCGAGATGAGAGCAACAGCACTAGATTCTTCATGTCTTTTTGATCTCGGTGCGGATTCCTTCATTGATTTCGCCAATAATGAGATCTTTAGGATGACTGGATTTGTGTTTCCGATTCTTGGTTGATTTGCTTGGTTGATGATCTCTTTCTTTGTTTGAATCTTCATGAGCATCTTGATGATGGACTTCAGTGCGAGATGCTTCTTGAGTTGAAGACTTTGGAAGGTCTAGAGTGAGTTCAGATTCTTCATATTGAGTCTGGCTGGATTCATCTTGCGCTGAGTCTTGGAATTTGACATTCATTGATTCTTCCACAGACTGGCTTTTCTTGTTATAGACTCTGTAGGCTTTGCTTGATGTAGAGTATCCAAGAAAGATGCCTTCATCTGATCTTTCTTCAAACTTACCAACTCGATCATTTGCATTTTTCAAAATAAAGCATTTGCAACCAAATACATGAAAGTATGAAACACTAGGCTTCTTACCTTTGAACAATTCATAAGGGGTTTTCTCAAGAATAGGTCTTAGAAAGACTCTATTTATAATATAGCATGCAGTTGAAACGACTTCAGCCCAAAACCGTGAAGAAATTTTGCTTTCAATTAAAAGTGTTCTAGCCATTTCTTGAAGAGATCTATTCTTTCTTTCCACAATTCCATTTTGCTGAGGAGTGTATGGAGAGGAGAATACATGTTTAAAACCAGATTCATCACACAATTTTGTGAAATCTTGATTTTCAAATTCACCTCCATGATCTGTTCTTATACTTGAAATAGCACATCCTTTTTCATTTTGAACCTTTTTAGCAAATTTCTCAAAGTATGAAAAGGTTTCGACTTATTTGCAAGAAAATATACCCGGGTAAATCGAGAGAAATCGTCTACAATTACTAGACAATACTTCTTACCTCCAATGCTCGGGTTCTTGTTGGTCCGAAGAGATCCATATGAAGCAACCGCAGTACATGATTAGTAGATACATGATTTGTTTGCTTAAATGAATTTCTTACCTCGCTTTCCTGAATGCATGGAGTGCATAAGTCGACTTATGGTAAGGCAATTTAGGTAGACCTCGAACAAGCCGCTTAGAAGAGATTTTGGCTAATTGCTTCTTGTTGATATGGCCAAGCTTTCGTGCCATAGAAGCGCTTCATCTTGAATTGAGATTAAGCATTGTTCTTCATTTGGCTTTACATCAAGGAGATAGATGTTTCCATGCCTTTGACCCATGAAAAACTGAGTCGAATCTTTGCTAATTCCAGAACATATGCCTTCTTGAAAGGAGATCTTGTAACCGAGTATCACACAGTGGCTAATCCGAGTAGATTGTAGTTGAGTCCTTCCACTAGAGAGACATTGCTTATTGTGAGATTTCCAATTTTTACAGTCCCGAATCCCACAATACTTCCTTTGCTATTTCCTCCGAAAGAAACTTTTCCACCATTTACTTGAATAAGCTTAATGAAACAATTTGAGTCTCTGTCATGTGTCTTGAGCATCCGCTGTCAAGATACCATTTTATCTTCTTTTTGACAGAGACTCGCATTCAAAAGAGAGTCTCAAGCTTTCTTTGGTACCCAAACTTTCTTGGGTCCTTTGGTGTTAGTAGGATGAGCATTATTAGGCCATACTCTCTTAACAAGGCTTCCATACCATAGGACATTCTTTTTCAAAATGATCATTTGTTACACTTAGAACACCTTAAAGCATTTCGACCTACGAGACTTTACAAACACTCTTTTGAAATGATTTTTATAAGCCTCTTTTGATGGTCTTTTCTTAATTCTTTCTTTTACTTTTGGAAAATCAATCAAGGGGATTGTTTCCGCATTTGTCATACCTAGACCAGACTTATTAAAGTAAGGTCTTTGACCGAAAAGCACTTTTTCAAGCTTTTCGGATCCTATCGAAAACTTCTTTGAAATATTTGATAAGTCTGTTTTTAAGAAGACATTTTCTTTCAAAAGATCATCTTCTTTTTCTTTAAGAGCAGAAACATTTAGGTCTAGACTTTTAACTCTTTCTTCTAAAATAATTTCCTTTTGTTTCAGAAATGAGTTTTCCTTTTTAAGTTCGGAAATTCTTTTGAGAGAAGTCTTGAGACTGAAACACAGTTCATCAATATATTTAGAGACTTTGACAGGAATTTTAAAATTACTTACCTCAAATTCACTCGCATCGAGTCGATCCAGACCGAGTCCGAGTCCGAATGTGCCATCAAACATATGTTGGCGTATTCATTATCACTCTCTTCACATTCTCGTATCACTCCAGGTTTCGGCTTTGAGAGCCTTTCGAAACTTCTCAGCTTTTCCTCTTTTCTTTTTCGAAGAGGACGGTTGGGTCGATGTGTCCCTTCTTCTTACATTCGAAGCAAACTACATCTCTATTTGGTTCCTCATCATCAACGAGACTTGGTCCGCTTTGTCTCGAAAACTTTGTTTCTTTGGGTTGAACCTTCGCCTTTTCTATTCAGTTTCTTGAATCTTCTTATCATAAGGGCGAGCTCCTCATCATCCATATCATCTTCGAGAATCTGCATCATCGAATCATCATTTGATTTTAGTGCAATAGATTTCTTACCTCTTGGATCTTCGTCTTCATTAATTCGTTCCACTTCGTAAGACCGAAGAGTTCCAATTAGCTCGTCTACGAGATAATGGCATGATTCTTTGCGTCTCTCTTATTGAAGTCTTTATATGATTCCAATCCTTGGAGAGTCCACTTGAAGCTTGTTCACCTTCATGGGATCAGAAATTTTTTGTCCTTGGTTCTCAAGACCATTGACAATATCTCGTAAAACGACTAAACATGTCAGTTATAGATTCTCCTGGTTTCATTTTGAAGGCTTCATATTGACCGAGGAGAATATTGATTCTAGTCTCCTTCACTCGATCTGTTCCTTCATAGGTGATATGTAATCTATCCCATACTTCTTTTGCTGTAACACAAGAAGATATTCTGTTATATTCAGTTGGAGACAAAGCACAATATAAAGAGTAAATTGCTTTTGCATCGAGTGCTTGTCTCTTGTTTATTTCTTCCTGAGGCATTCCGCTGGCTTCAACAGTTTCTTTTCCTCTTTCAGAGACTGATGCAACAGCAGGAGTGATTCCTCTTTCCACAACATCCCATTCCAGAGGATCCTTGGATCGTAGGAAAGCTTTCATCTTGTTCTTCCAGATGTTGTAATCCTTTCCGTCAAAGTAGGGAGGTCTGGTATTGCTTTGCCCCTCCATCATCCCGGTGCTAGCATACTAGCCATGGATCTTTTACTCGAAGTAAAACACTTCAAACAAAGTAAGAACACGGGCTCGATACCAATTGATATTACTAGTATGAGTACCTAGAGGGGGTGAATAGGTATACAAAAATTTCTCGAAGCTTGCACGATATTTAAACAGTTAATGATTCAATCGCAAGAGTTAAATATCAATCGAGAGACCGAGTAAGGGAAAGAGAGAATTGAACACTCGGTTTATAGTGGTTCGGCTTGATCCAAGCCTACGTCCACTCTTCTCGCACCGACAGCCGATTGGCTGGATTCCACTATAATCAAAGAGCTGTTACGGTGTTGATCTTCCTTGAATTCTAGGTGTAGATGATCTACCACACTCGCTCAAGGTGTCACCAAATACAAACACTCTCTGTTTACAATTTCGCTCGAACAGTCTCAAATAACAATCAAGGATCTTCGACTCTGGAATTTTTCTATCGATCACACACTCAAAACAACTAGAACGTCTTCTTTTTATACTCCTTTATGCCATCATAGCCGTTGGCACTTACCAAAGGAATTCCTCCAATCTACCCGTTGACGGAATCAATCAAGAAGATCATCCGAGCTATTTAAGGAATCGATGATAGCCCATCAATCTGTTCGCCCATACAATCGGGATCTTGGTTTCCATGAATAGAACATTCCAAGATTATTTTCGTCGACCAACGGATCTTCAATCGATCTTAGATAAGAATTAAAGAATCCGAAATGATTATCCAGCCAAAGAATCTATTCCGAGAGAATAGGATCGAATCCTCAACCATAAACCTCGGCTTTGGATTTCCTTCGTCACTTTGGATTAGAAAGACTGTCAGTGAGAATAGTCTTGAGTCTTAAGTCTTGAGTCTTGAGTCTTGAGTCTTGAGTCTTGAGTCTTGAGTCTTGAGTCTCGAGAGAACAAAGTCTTTAGACTTTAAACTGACGGTCTCCGAACATCCAGACTTAGACTGAAAGAAACGTTTTGTCAGCTTCAAAATATTCTGGAAAGATTTCTCCAACACATAGATCGTAAAACAAGCAAGCAAATGCATCTCAAAACAAAACCTTTAGGCGAGTTAGTCAAGCAAGCATCAGAAGAGAGTAGTCATATCAAGACATGAAACTTGCAACTATTATGAAGAAATCTACTCTTGAACCCAAATTAAATGATTTGATTAATACCAAAGAATTGAGACACTCAAATCAGCATGATCTATTGATTTGAACTCTATAAGAGGAGTGAATGCAAGTTACACAAAACATAAACCTTTATTCACATTACAAGGATGTGAGATATCCTTACAATGTGACACTTTCTCTTCCCTTTAATGATGGAAACTCGTCAAGGACAAATCCTAATAATCTTGCGGATCCATTGGTAGATATGAAAATCTATTTATGCATGCTACAGTCAAGGATCTAAGCAACAAGAATGAGATTTACATGATCCACTTACTACTCTATATAGGTAGAGAGAAAAGTAATACAATACATGCGCAATTGAACTACATATAATATTCACAGACTTTATATGTGACCAGGAAGTATTGCCAAGATGAGCAACGATGACAATTTTAAATCTATACACAGGTTCCATGATCTAAACGAGACGCTCGGAAAAATTTGAGCATAGACAATCAGACGGATTCGTTCAAATGATCCGGTCCTTCAATATCAACGTACTCTAAAACTACTGCTGATGGAAGACTGGCGATAACAAAATTCTCTACTCCCATGCACCAGAATAGAAAAGTCGCCATTATTTCAAACAGAAACATCAATTTCATGAGCATATGACATAAGAAAACATATAGTTTACTTTTATCCAGAGAGATGAGCAATCAAAATTTGTCAGACATCACTTATGTGCATTCATGTCAAACGAATCAGCATCTTCAATGCCATCAATGTATAGCCAATATTCAGGACAAATACAAGCACTTCCAGCATACGTAGCATCAATATGGAACCACATCCCATTTCTCTTAGCAACTATTGCTAGTGTAAACAGGGGACTAACTATTGTTGAAGAACTTGTACCAACCTTGAGTGAATCGGCGAATGATTGAAGACCGTCGTCGTTGTCAACACCATCTGAACCTTAAACTCCGAGCTCCTCGACCAGCCATTCTAGCAAGTCAAATTCGGCACGCAAAACAAAGCCGAGATAAAATGTTCGAAGTCAGAGGGGGCGAACAGGAGAGAGAACCATATCCTAAAAACTTAATCGGATCATGAGAGAAAGAGACCTCACCGCTCCGGTAAGCTCAATCCAAAGAGAAGCTCGGTTAAGCGTTGTCGTTGCCTCTGTTGTCGCCGAAGTCACCAATCCTTGTCCCAAACCGAGAGAGAAATCTGCTAAGGGAGAGAATCTCTGGTTTCCACCCCTTTGACAAGAGTTCGGGTGGTTGATGATGAACGGAAAAGGTCGAATCGATGGTTGAATCGAAAAATTAAGGCTCGTGGCTAGCGAGGGGCTCGAGCTGAGAGCGCGTGCATGGCGGATTCGCTCCGCGATGGTGGCGACGACTTCTTGATCTCGATACTGGGCGATTCCCTCGCTCCTCTTTCTACCTCCGACTCCGAGGTCTTCTTTCGATGGACGTCGAGCGACACGGAGATTCTCCCATGAGGAATGGCGAAAATCTTCTGGGATCATTTCAGGCTAGGGTTTCGAGATCTACCATGGAAGCTCAATCCAGTAGTTGGAGAGAGAGAGAGAGAGAGAGTGATCGAGAGCGTTCGAGAGAAAGAGAAAGATTCCGAGTCGAGAGAGAGTTCATTTGGCCGTTTTTCCGAGAGAGCGGGAACCCCCGAGGAGAGAGACAGAAATCAATGTCAAGAGAGAGCCCCCTCATCCATCGAGTGGCCCCCTTTTATATATATATATATATATATATATATATATATATATATATTTCAGCATTTTTCCCCTTTTTCTTTTTGTTTTCTCTTCTTCTTCTTTTTTGCTCTTTTTTTTTTTATATTTTTCTTGCAAAATGAATGTTTAAAACGTAGACAAAAATTTCATGTGTCAATAGACGTATGAATCTCTTATCTAATAACTCCCGCATCTTCACCTTCGGTTCTTTTAACTTTGACAACGCTATTCGATAAGAAGCCTTAGAAATTGGATCTGTCCCGGGAGCTAGCTCAATTACAAACTCAATCTCTTTCTCTGGTGGCAAACCTAGCAATTCTTTCGGAAACACATTAAGAAACTCTTGGACTACTGTGATGTCCTCAATCTTCATTTCCTCAATTGTCGTATCCACGAGAGTTGCTAATTAAGCTTGGCAACCCTCGTCTAACAACTGGGTTGCCTCAACCAACAAGATTAAGGTAATCGAGGGTCCTCCTCGATTCCTAATAAACTCGAAACTTTCACCTGCTAACGGGTTAGACTGAATTACTTTATGATAGCAGTCCATCTTAGCTCGTTGCTTGGTGAGCCAATTCATGGCAATTCTCACATCAAAATCATACATGACTAGGACTATCAAATCTATCATCGCCTCTTGCTCACTAATCACTAACTTACAACTAAGACAACCCATTGTAGCTAACACCTTATCCTTTAATGGTGTCGATATACTAACCACTAACTCCAACAACTTAGGACTCAATCCTATCAGCTTAACAAATTGCTCAACTATAAACGAATGAGTTGCACTAGGGTCGAATAAAGCATACATAACGTGGTTGTTCAACAAGACCATACATGTGATCACATCAGGCGAGTCATCTGCTTGTCCTCTAGTGATAGCATATGTCTTTCCTTGAGTTTGAGGCTTGTTCAAAACACCATGTAGCGCATTCGGTGACGTGATTCCTCAGTTTTGACCCATCGGTGGCGGTGATGGTAACTGTGGTCTTATTTGTCTTCTGGGACAATTTCGAGCCATGTACCTTGCTGGCCACACACAAAACAAGCACCCATCCTAGTAGGACAAAGGGTTGATCCATGTCGTCTTCCGTAGGCACGACACACTCTATTCTGGCTTGATGCTGACTTTCCTATCCCAGCCTTCCTGTTTGGTGGAACAAGATACCTTCCTCTAGTCATCGGTCTCTTCCCAAACTGATTCCCATCCTGTTTAGAACTAAACCATGACTTAGATGCGGTGGCTCGTTTGTTTGGTCTCTCTCTATCAGCTAGCATGTTCATACAGGTCATTGTAATCCTTCAAATTGAGTGGCACCAGCGGGCTTCTCACTTCCGGTCTAAGTCAATCTCTAAACCTTCTAGTTTGTTCTACTGGATCCTCAACTAGTTTGGGGGCATACTGTGACAGTTCAGCGAACTTCACTTCGTACTGATCTACTGTCATTGCACCTTAGCAGAGGCGCTGAAATTCAGCCATCTTTAGTTCCCTAGCATTGTCAGAAAAATACTTGTCATTGAACACTTTGACAAAGGTGTTCCACTCTAGGACCACATCTTCTGGGAACACTATTCCTCTTGTGGCTCTCCACCAAGTGCTTGCAATCCCTTGTAGTTGATAGACTGCAAGGACGGCTTTTTCTGCCTCAATACACATCAGTAATGCAAAGGCCTTTTTCAACTCCTAGATCCAGAGGGCTACAACCTTGGGATCTCTTGTGCCAGTGAACCTTAGCGGGTTCAACTTCAAATACTACTCCACGAGCTTGTGCATCGGTCTTGTCGCGACTTACCCTCGGGGGGAAGGAATATGTTTAAGGGTATTGCCTAAAGGATGGGCCTAAGGCCCATGATTAGGTGCAAACTCTCCCAAGCCTATACTTCGTGTGATGTTGGGTTATTTTCAAGAATTTTGCAGAACTGAGTCACTACTAACCTATTCGGATCGGCTAGAAACCAACTGAGGCATGTGAGTATATCTCACTTCCTACGCAACCAAAGAATCAAGGGTTGAGGACTTGATTACACTAATTAATCAATTAGTGCCCTTTTGGTACCTAATCTTGTTCATTTTAAAATAAAACATTTTTTGTCAAGCAGTTTGGATTGATTTTATACCTATCTACTAACATGTGAGGTGATCATGCAAGTACACAATGATTAAAGTAACAATTAGCAACTAAGGAAAACATTTAAATAAATTGCATGGGAGAGCAAATATTTAATATTAAGGAAAAGATAAATGCTAATATTAAATGGACTAAAGGGATTAAAACAAAAAAAGCATGCAAATAAGAGTAATTGTATTTGAAGACAATTGAAATCCTAAGGTAGAGCCTTAAGGGCTTACTCAATTTTTTAGCACACTTTAGAGTTAAGAAACTCCAATTTTTTAAGAAAATAGCTCGAAATGTTTTTTTTTTTTTTTAATTCAAAGGAAATTATGAATTTTCTTACATTTTTTTATCTTCTTTTTCGAAATTTTTTTTTTTTATATTTCTTTCTTTTTCTTTCTTCTCTCTTTTTGTCCTTTTCCCTATTTCGGCTTTTTGCCGTGCATCTTCTGCACTTCTTGTTCTCGAAGCCAACCTTTGCTCTCTTTTTTCCGATTTCTTTTTTTACTTTTTGCTGCACTTTTCTTTTCTTGCTTTCTTTTTTTTTTCTTTCTTTTGGTCTTCTCCTTCTCCATCTCATCTTTTTCTTTACTTACATATTCGTTCCCCCCACCTTCACTGAAACAGCCATCCTTTGGACGAACTCTCACCGGAAAGTTCTTTCGCCTCAACACCAACCACCGACGCTGACCTACACGGCCGCGAACGAGCGGTGCAGTCGCCTCCATCAATCCCCAAACTTTGGAGACCCCACTGACCTAATCCAGACTCGATTGACAAACCCGACCCCACCATTGGTCGACACAGGCGACAAGGAAATGCCAACTAAGCAACCACGAATGAACGAAACATGGAATCACAACTAGTATTTCGAAAGCAAAGAAAAAATTGGTGTAAGTATTCATAGATCTAACTAAGAAATTTTCACAAACAGTTGACGTGTGCCAACAAATCCTAAGGTTTCCGGCTCCACTAAGACTCAAATCCATGTTGGCGACCTCGATGCATCACGTACGGGGACTGTGGAAACAAAATGTAAGGACGATAAGAGCCAGAGCTCACGCGAGTTAGACGGCTGCAATCTCTGGCCTGGTGTGCCCAAAACAGAATGCAAGTAGAGCCGAATGCACCTATTCGGCTTGAGGACATCGCGGGGAAGGTCCTCGGATGGGTGTGCGCAAGGCCGAGGTGCCCTCTCTTGCTCTCTTAGTCGCTTGAACCTTTCACTCTCTGTTCACCATCTCTCTCTCAGACTCTCACCGAAGAGTTCCCCTTTGAACATCTCTCTCTCGAATCTCTCTCGGTCTCACCCTCCCTCCCTCTCCGTTTCTCTTAGATCCGCCCTGACGGTTCCATCTGCTTTTGTGCTCTGCTCCTCTTACTCGCGTGCTTCGCTTGAACCAATTGGTGCACGAGGTCCCCTCATGCGATCCTGGTTGGCAGTGTCAACCTAACCTTGACCTCCCACTCCTGGTTGGAGCTTTGCCCCAGTCTCTGTTCTCCCTACCCTATGTCATTGTGCTTCTGCTTTTTTTTTTTTTTCTGCAGAATGCATTAAGGACTAAGAGGGAGAAGGCTGGCATGGGCCGGACCAAAGGTGTGGCACCCCGAACCCCCTTAGGTTGCCACAGACACCTAATGTTACACCTAATAGAACACTAGTTACATCTCTTAGAAGAAACGTCGTAAATCATACACATTTTTTTTTTAAAATGATCCTAGCGCGACTCATTAGCGGAAGCAAAATATAATATTGCCATCTCTCCCTCCAACAACCATGATACAATTTCACACCACTAAACATCATAGAAAAGATAAAGCCACGACACTTTTATTTACATATTTTCCACGATGGGTTTCCTTGGGTCGGTACATCGAAAGAAAGGCCAGGACATGAAGCCACACTTGGCCATAAACCCAAAAAGAAACACTTGACCCACTATGTCTATCGTGCAAGATCCCCCATCACTAGTGTCAGCTAATCATCCCAAAAAGTTTCAGCTCCTACTTCTCACGCACGGGCCCTCACGCCCATCCCGGTGCATCAGGCGGTGGCGACGGCAACATCCCACGCATCACTCCGTCTCGACGAATATGGACGGATATGAATTCCTGAATGACAGGGCCCTCAGCCAGGCCCACATCATACATCACTAAGACGCGAACTCGAATAAACGTCAGTCCAGGAATGGTGGGACAGTCGATCTCCACACACACGACCTCTACATCGGAAGGAAGGCCGTAAAATATGCCTCGTGTGACAGCAGGAAGCAGCATTTTGCTAATCTGAAATGTTGGTCCCCGAAGGGGTAAGTACAACCACTCAGCAGATAAAGGATCAATAAACCAACTCAATGCATCATGCCACACAATCATCACAATCATAGCATCACATGTCATTAGGGCATCCATGCATAACTTACCTTGGTATCATGCACATGTCATCATACCTCATGTACATACATCATCATACAGTCATTACCTTCATATCGTACACTTACCATCATCATGTCACATATGGCATCATCTTTGCCATGCATCCATGGATATAACATCATCATCATATCACATGTACCATCATCGTTACCATGCATCCATGCATGTAACATCATCATCATATCACATGTACCATCATCGTTACCATGCATCCATGCATGTAACATCATCATCATATCACATATACCATCATCGTTACCATGCATCCATGCATGTAACATCATCATCATATCACATGTACCATCATCATTGTCATGCATTCATGCATGTAACATCATCATCATATCACATGTACCATCATCATTACCATGCATCCTTGCATATAACATCATCATCATCATATCACATGTACCATCATCATGTCATGCATATATCATCATGCATAGATCAATTTCAATTTCATTTTGGACCACCACATTTCTCTTTCCCGCAACCAATGTTTGCATCCCACATGTATCCAAGATACAATCACACCATTCGGCTCCCCCACTCTCCGGGCATCTCGTACCCCAACTGGCATCACGAGGACCCTCCGGCATTCAACCATTTAAGGCCACCGGGCAACCGACGGTACCCTTCTAACTAGGCATCTCACACCCAAATTGGCATCATGAGGCATCCCGCGGCACAACACCTATTGAGCTTCCGGCTCCTCCACTCTCCGGGCATCTCAACACCTCTCGGTACTCCCGAGGCCCTCCAGTATCAGGCCACTCATGACCACCAGGCAACCGGCCGTACCCTTCTAGCCAGGCATCCCGACACTCCCGGGGCATCGTCGGCTCACACCTCTGACGGCCTTCTCATTTATCTCAATTCTCATCTTCAATTATAGTTCAATTTTAACATGGCATGTGATGTGATGGCAATCAAGATCATATTCATCATTGAATTCATACATGCATCTCAAATCATTATCATACATGCAGCAAGACACTATCATCCAATCAATACAATTCATGAAGTCCATGCAATTTAAAATGGTCCATATTTCATGCCTTCTACAAAATTCCAGCATGTACCATTTTTAGAAAATATTTAAATTAAATATCCATATGCTTCTCCAAAATCATGAAATCAAGGCATGTGATAGACAAGACAATAAGATAGTAATTTCATGAAAAACACATGCCCAATAGAGTTCCACACAAAAGATATAATTCACACAAATACAACATGACTTTTCGGATAGAAACAGAATGTGCAGTTTTCGAAATAATTTGATTAAAATACCTGAACGACCTTCGAAAATTATGAAATTTTACCAGGTTATATTTAAGACACTAAAGTAGACTTCTAGGCTAGATTCGTTCTAGATAATTTTATATAGTCATTCGAAGCTTCTGGTTCTCGAACCGAAACGTCTAGTGTAGTCATCTCCGAAATACCTAGTTTTCACCCCTTTATTCTTCTTCGTTTTATCTGAAATTTGGATATATTTTACTCCCCTACAACTTGATATTGCTAGTACGAGTACCTAGAGGGGGGTGAATAGGTATACAAAGATTTTTCTTGATAATTTCTGTATACTTGCGCAATACTTTAAACAGTTGAAGGATTTGCGAAGAGTAATAATCAACGTAAGACTAAGTAAGGAAAGAGAGAATTAAACACGCAGTTTATAGTGGTTCGGCTTGATTCAAGCCTACGTCCACTCTTCTGCACTGACAGCCAATTTGGTTGGATTCCACTATGAACAAAGAGATGTTACAGAGTTGATCTTCCTTGATTTCTCGGTGTAGATGATCTACCACACTCGCTCAAGGTATCACCAAGTATAAACACTCTCTGTGTATACAATTTCGCTCAGACTGTATCGACTAATAATCAAGGTGCTTTAGACTCTAGAATTTTTCTATCAATCATGTACTTAAACAACTAGAACGTCTTCTTTTTTATACTCCTTTATGCCGTCATACCGTTGGCACTTACCAAAGGAATTCCTCCAATCTACCCGTTGGACGGAATCAATCAAGAAGATCATTCGAGCTATAAAAGGAACCTGACAATAGCCCATCAATCCTATTCGCCCATACAATCAGGATCTTGGTTTCCAAGAATAGAACATTCCAAGAATACTTCGTCGACCATCGGATCTTCATTTGATCTAGATACGAACAAAAGAATCCGTTATATTTATCCAACCAAAAAAGATCTTTTCCAGACGATAGGATTAAATCCTCAACCATATACTTCAGCTCTGGATTTCCTTCGTCACTGGATCAGAAAGACTGTCAATGAGAATAGTCTTGAGTCTCGAATCTTGAGTCTTGAATCTTGAGTCTGGTGGTCAGAAAGTCTTCAAAAGGAAACGTTTTGTTAGCTTCAAAATATTCTGGAACGATTTCTCCAACAATGTCCCCCTTTTTTATGGTGACAAAACTTTCCTATAGATTTGAACCACTTTGACCTGCAAAAACATTTCTCAAGCAATATGGCTATCTCATAAAATTTAACAAAACAACCAGACTCTGCATCCATAGAAAATTTGTTAGTCTTTCATGAGTAATACTATATAACAATACTTGAAATAACTGCAAACAGTTAAGCATCTAAATCCCTGACCAATTCGGTCAAGTTCAAGTTTTACACCCAAGTATACTCAAGTCATAAACAAACATATTCAACAAAAAATAAAGAAAGTTGGTTGGTTGGTTGGTTCAAATTGCTTCTCCCCCTTTTTGTCATCATTAAAAAGGTGAGAAAGGAGTCATGTACGCTTGGGAATGCGCACGATCCGGAAATCTCCCATGGATCGAACTACTCCTTCTAGCCTCTTCAAGTCCTCCCTTAGCGTGTTACCTCCTCTCCTTTGGCATTGGCTTGAAGTTGTAGAGCGAGGTCTTTCATTTTATCCTCAGAGTAACCGAAGATGCTTGTCCAGCGAGTCTTCATGACTTGAATTTCACAGTCGAGCATAGATTTGGCCACGCATTTCCAGAAGAATATCCATAATACGATGAAAATCTGCAGAATTATCCGTCTGTGTGCTAGCATTTGCTTTCTCAGATGGAGTGAATGCAGACGATGGCGCTTCTGTAAAGTCTTGCAAATTTGGGTCTGACGTATCATGACCTTCTTCAGGCAATTGAGAAGCCTGAAATTCTTCTGGGGCTGCTTGAGATTGTCTTAGACTTTCACTATTGGCAGCATGAGGTGAGGACCTTTCTTGCTCGCCAACTCCCCCTGTCTCTAGGACATTAAGAGGGGAAGAGTGATGATCATGCTCTTCTGTATCTTTCTCTCCAGATTCAGCGGCAGACTTTTCTTGCTCTTCTTCTCCTTCTTCTTCAGCTTCTTTCTCCTTCTCTCTCTGCTCTTCTTCTCCTCTGTTCTTGTCTTTTTCTTCTTTTTCTCTCTGTTTCTTCTGCTGTTCTGTTGATTGGGGAACAGAACGTCTAGTCTTTATCAAGGCAGTGATTGTGAGATCTTCCTCCTCATCTTCATCCTCCAAGATGAGAGTTCTCTTCTTTTTGGATGAGGCACCAATGGCTTCCTTTCCCTTTCTTTTTGAAGCAGACGGAACTGGAGTCTTCACTCTGAATTTCTCCATTGCCTTAGAAAGTTCTTTCAGATGCATCTTTGTCAACATCTTTAATCCTACCACCATCTTATCGCACGGTCAAACACAAAGAGTGTGTGGAGGTTCAATATTCATGTGTCTGAAGATCTTGGTCACCAGACCTGGATAAGGCAATTGTCCCTTGTCTTTCGACATTGCTCTGTACATGTGAAAGAGAATAGTGTGAGGGAGAGAGAACTTCTTCCCGAACTTGATTGCGTACATCAATTTTGCTTCGGAATTAGACACATCAGTCTTTGATGTAGACTTCGGCCTAATGCAATTGATAACAATTTTGTGCAACACAATGTTGATGGCACACATCCTTGAATAGATGATTTTTCCCTCAATATTTCTATCTTCGACAAGGTCCATTGTGGCACGAGCAACTGAGACTTTGACTGGTTGATAACGTCCTCGTTCAACTCCAATTATGTCCGCCAATATGTCCACATCCAACACATAATCCTGATCTTGAACACTAAAAGATATTCTATTCGCATCGATAAAGCTAAGATTTGAATAGAAATATGCAGTCAGTTGTGCATATCCGTCCGTGGTGTTAGTGCCAAAACGTTCTAGTTGAAGCAGACTTAACTTCTCTCTCAAGTTCACATTCACAGCATCCAAGAAATCGAAATTGACACTCCTAGGGTTTATCACCCCTCGTTTTAGCAGTTTGAAGAACAAATTTTCCTGTTCCTTCGATTTAAATAACTCCATCCTCTTTCCCTTTACCTTCGCAGCAACACCCATTCTCGATTGAAAATCAGTGAACATTTTGTCATCGTCGTTTCCATCAGTCAAATTTGGTCCCGACATATAAGGATCACTGGGAATATTTGCAAGTGCTTCCTCTACTTTACCTTTGGGAGCAATTCCCAAATCCTCCATTTTCTTCAGAAAGATATACTCATTCCCATAGTTCTTTTCTTTAAAAAAATCATCCACATATTTCATCGGAGTCGCAGTACTTTTCAATGCATAATAAAGTTTGTAAATAAATGAGGGTTTTTGGACTCTTACTGGGTCTACGTCCTCGATTATCTCTTCCTTCGGATGTTGACCCGCACCTTGTGGGGTAGAAGGCGTTGAGTGACGTGGTGGAGAATGAGTCGGGTTCTGATGCTGACTCGATAGTTCTTCCTCTTCTATGAGTTCGAAGTGAGTAGGTCCCTCCTTCATCCTCTGTGGTCCCCTTGTCGTGATTCTTGAAGACTTCCTCGAAGAAGACATCCTTCTTGTCGCTGAGAGATTCCTTTGCTTGCTTTCCCAAGAAAAGATGACAACTTTCTCGATGATGAATTCAAAGTAGAAACCAGATTGAGAGGAGAATGCTTTTAGGGTTTTGAAGATTGAAAGTGAAAACTATGTATATATAACTCAATCGGTACAAGGAAAATGTACGAATACCTCTTTTCGAAATCAATAACTGCCAAAATTAATCCTTTTGAAAAGACAAGTTTTTTTTTTTTTTTTTGATTTTCACAGAGTCTATAAAATACCTGAACGAAAGATCATACATTTTCGAGTTTAGATAAAGTAACAACTTACAATCTATAGTCATCAACGTCCGAGTCCGAGAGATTTGAGTCCGAGATTTTTGAGTCCGACAGTTATCAACTTTCGAGTCGAAGGTTGGAGAGTCTCTAGACTTTAACTTCTTCAAGCTTCAAAATGTTGAGTCTGGAGCGGATAAAATCAAATTGATTTTTCTCCAAAGGCTTTGTGAATATATCCGCTAGTTGACTTTTTGAATCAACAAATTGAATCGAGATTTCTCCACTTTGAATATGATCTCTAATAAAGTGATGTCGAATTTCTATATGATTTTCTCTTGAATGAAGAATTGAATTTTTGGTGAGATTGATTGCGTTGGTGTGGCCACATTTGATTTCTGTGCATGAGTCTTCAATCCCAAAGTCTTGTAGCTGTTGTTTTATCCATAGAATTTGTGAACAGCAGCTTCCAAGGGCAACATACTCTGCTTCTGTTGTTGAGAGAGGTACAGTGCTTTGTTTTCTTGAAAACTAAGACACTGTCCTGCTTCCAAGCAACTGGCAAGTTCCTGAAGTACTCTTTCTATCTACTCTGCAGCCGGCCAGATCTGCGTCTAAATATCCCAGAAGATTAAAGTCTCCCTTCTTAGGATACCAAAGACCAATGCTTGAAGATTAAGCAACGTATTTAATAATACGTTTTGCAGCACTGAGATGGGATTCTCTAGGATCTGATTGAAACCTAGCACAGATGCAAACACTCAACAAAATGTCAGGTCTAGAAGCAGTAAGATAAAGAAGTGAACCGATGATGCTCCTGTAGAGCTTTTGATCAACTTTCTTCCCTTCCTCATCTTTGTCTATCTTCAAAGAACTTGACATTGGTATGTCAGTCTTCTTGCAATTTTCCAATCCAAATCTTTTGACAAGATCATTAGCATATTTTTCTTGGTAAATGAAAGTTCCTTCCTTCAATTGCTTTATTTGAAGGCCAAGAAAGAATGTTAATTCTCCCATCATACTCATTTCAAACTCATCCTGCATAGACTTAGAAAATTTCTTGCATAGACTTTCATTAGAAGATCCAAAAATAATGTCATCCACATATATTTGAACGAGTAAAAAGCTTTTGTTTTCCTTTTTGATGAATAGAGTAGTATCTACTTTACCTTTAACAAAGCCGTTCTGTAATAAGAACTTACTTAGTCTGTCGTACCAAGCTCGAGGTGTTTGCTTTAGACCATACAGGGCCTTTTTCAGTCTGAAGACTGAGTCTGGCTTCTTTGGGTCTTCAAATCCAGACGATTGTTCCACATAAACTTCCTCTTGGATAAATCCATTTAGGAAAGCACTTTTGGCGTCCATTTGGAATAACCTGAAATTTTTGTAACAAGCAAACGCAAGTAATAGACGAATAGCTTCTAACCTTGCTACAGGAGCGTAAGTCTCATCATAGTCTATTCCTTCTTCTTGTGTGTATCCCTTGGCCACGAGTCTTGCTTTATTCCGTACAACTTTTCCCTTTTCGTTCATCTTGTTTCTGAACACCCATTTGGCTCCAATAACAGTTTTACCTTTTGGTTTAGATGTCAATTCCCGGACATCGTTAATGTTGAACATCGAGCTCTTCTTGCATAGCTTCGATCTAGCTTTCATCGATAAAGCTTCTTCTATGCTTTTTGGTTCAATTTCAGAGATGAGAGCCACAAAGACACTAGACTCTTCACGTCTTTTGGATCTCGGTGCGAATTCCTTCATTAATTTCGCCTATAATGAGATCTTTAGGATGACTGGACTTGTGCTTCCGATTCTTGGTTGATTTGTCGGATGATGATCTCTTTCTTTATTTGAATCTTCATGAACATCTTGATGCTTTGGTCTTCAGTCGAGATACTTTTTGAGTTGTAAGCTTAGGAAGGTGCGGAGCGGTTCAGACTCTTCATATTGAGTCTGACTAGATTCGTCTTGCTTAGAGTCTTGAAATTTGACATTCATTGATTCCTCCACCGTCTGGCTCTTCTTGTTATAGACTTTGTAGGCTTTGCTTGATGTAGAATATCCAAGGAAGATGCCTTCATCTGATCTTTCTTTAAACTTACCAACTCGATCTTTTGCATTTTTTAATATAAAGCATCTGCAACCGAACATATGAAAGTATGAAACAATAGGCTTTTTACCTTTGAATAATTCATAAGGGGTTTTCTCAAGAATAGGTCTTAAGAAGACTCTCTTGATGATATAGTATCTTTGTTGAAAAAACAGCTTCAGCCCAAAATCGTGAAGAAATTTTACTTTCAATTAAAAGAGTTCTAGCCATTTCTTGAAGAGATCTATTCTTTCTTTCCACAACTCCATTTTGCTGAGGAGTGTATGGAGAGGAGAACACATGCTTAAATCCAGATTCATCGCACAATTTTGTGAAATCCTGATTTTCAAATTCTCCTTCATGATTTGTTCTTATACTAGAGATAACACATCCTTTTTCATTTTGAACCTTTTTAGCAAATTTTTCAAAATACGAAAAGGTTTCTGACTTACTTGCAAGGAAATATACCCAAGTAAAGCGAGAGTAATCATCCACAATTACTAGGCAATATTTATTACCTCCAATACTCTGGGTTCTGGTTGGTCCAAAGAGATCCATATGCAGCAATTGTAGTACAAGATTAGTAGAGACATGATTTATTGGCTTAAATGAGTTTCTTACCTGTTTTCCCAAAATACAAGGAGTGCATGGATCGGACTTTTGATATGGTAATTTGGGTAGACCTCGAACAAGCTGCTTTGATGAGATTTTAGCTAATTGCTTCATATTGACATGGCCAAGCTTTCTGTGCCATAAGCTTGCTTCATCTTGGATTGAAATTAGGCATTGAGATTCATTTAATTTCATGTCTAAGAGGTAGATGTTTCCATGTCTTCGACCCATGAAAGACTGAGTAGAGTCTTTACTAATTCCATAGCAAATTCCTTCTTGAAAGGAGATCTTGAAACCAGTATCACACAGTTGGCTAATGCTGAGGAGGTTATAGTTGAGTCCTTCCACTAGAGAAACATTGCTTATTGTGAGATTTCCAATTTTCACAGTTCCAAATCCCACAATGCATCCTTTGCCATTTCCTCCAAATGAAACATTTCCACCGTTTACTTGAACAAGCTTTACGAAGCACTTTGAGTCTCCTGTCATGTGTCTTGAACATCCGCTGTCAAGATACCATTTTATCTTTTTCTTGACGGAGACTTGCATTTAAAAAAGAGTCTCAAGTTTTCTTTGGTACCCAAATTTTCTTGGGTCCTTTGGTGTTAGTAGGATAAACATTATTAGGCCATACTTTCTTAACAGGCTTCCAAACCATAGGACACTCTTTTTCAAAGTGATCCTTACTGTTACACTTTGAACACCTTAGAGCATTTCGACCAACAGACTTTACAAAAACTTTCTTGAAATGATTTTTGTAAGCCTCTCTCGACAGTCTTTTCTTTATTCTTTCTTTAACTTTAGGAAAATCAATCAAGGGAATTGTTTCCATTTGTCATGCCTAGACCAGACTTATTGAAGTAAGGTCTTTGAACTGAAAGAACTTTTTCAAGCTTTTCGGATCCTATCGAAAAACTCTTTGAAATATTTGACAAGTCCGTTTTTAAGAAAACATTTTCTTTCAAAAGATCATCTTCTTTTTTTTAAGAACAGAAACATTGAGGTCTAGACTTTTAACTCTTTCTTCTAGAATAACTTCCTTTTGTTTTAAAGCTGAGTTTTCCTTTTTAAGTTCGGAAATCCTTTTAAGAGAAGTCTTAAGACTGAAACACAATTCATCAATATATTTAGAGACTTTGATAGGAATTTTAAAATCACTTACCTCAAATTCACTGTTCGAGTCGATCCAGAACGAGTCTGCGAGTTTGAATGTGCCATCAAACATATGTTGGCATATTCATTATCACTTTCTTCACATTACGTATCACTCCAGGTTTCGGCTTTGAGAGCTTTTCGAAACTTCTCAGCTTTTCCTCTTTTCTTCTTGAAGAGGACGGTTAGGTCGATGTGTCCCTTCTTCTTACATTCGAAGCAAACTACATCTTTGTTTGGTTCCTCATCATCAACAGACTTGGTATGTTGTCTCTGGAAACTTTGTTTCTTTGAGTTAAACATTCTGCCTTTTCTATTCAGTTTTCTGAATCTTCTTATCATGAGGGCGAGCTCCTCATCGTCCATATCATCTTCAGAATCTGCATCATCAGAGTCATCATTTGATTTTAATGCAATAGATTTCTTACCTCTTGGATCTTCTTCTTCATTAATTCGTTCCACTTCATATGATTGAAGAGTTCCAATCAGCTCGTCGACAGATAGAGGCATAATTTTTTGCGTTTCTCTTATTGAAGTCTTTATATGATTCCACTCCTTGGAGAGTCCACGCCGTAGCTTGTTCACCTTCATGGGATCAGAAATTTTTTGTCCTTGGTTCTCAAGACCATTGACAATATCTGTAAAACAACTAAACATGTCAGTTATAGATTCTCCTGGTTTCATTTTGAAGGCTTCATATTGACCGAGGAGAATTTTAATTCTGGTCTCCTTCACTCGATCTGTCCCTTCATAGGTGATCTGTAATCTATCACATACTTCTTTTGCTGTAACACAAGAAGATATTCTGTTATATTCAGTTGGAGATAAGGCACAATATAAAGAATAAATTGCTTTTGCATCGAGTGCTTGTCTCTTGTTTATCTCTTCCTGAGTCATTCCGCTAGCATCAACAGTTTCTTTTCCTCTCTCAGAGATTGATGCAGCAGTAGGAGTAATTCCTCTTTCCATAACGTCCCATTCCAGAGGATCCTTGGATCGTAGGAAAGCTTTCATCTTGTTCTTCCAAATGTTGTAATCCTTTCCGTCAAAGTAGGGTGGTCTAGTATTGCTTTGCCCTTCCATCAGCCCTGGTGCTAGCATACTAGCCATGGATCTTTTACTCTGAAGTAAAACATTTCAAACAAAGTAAGAACACGGGCTCTGATACCAATTGATATTGCTAGTACGAGTACCTAGAGGGGGGTGAATAGGTATACAAAGATTTTTCTTGATAATTTTTGTATACTTGCGCAATACTTTAAACAGTTGAAGGATTTGCGAAGAGTAATAATCAACGTAAGACTAAGTAAGGAAAGAGAGAATTAAACACGCGGTTTATAGTGGTTCGGCTTGATTCAAGCCTACGTCCACTCTTCTGCACTGACAGCCAATTTGGCTGGATTCCACTATGAACAAAGAGATGTTACAGAGTTGATCTTCCTTGATTTCTCGGTGTAGATGATCTACCACACTCGCTCAAGGTATCACCAAGTATAGACACTCTCTGTGTATACAATTTCGCTTAGACTGTATCGACTAATAATCAAGGTGCTTCAGACTCTAGAATTTTTCTATCAATCACGTACTCAAACAACTAGAACATCTTCCTTTTTATACTCCTTTCTGCCATCATACCGTTGGCACTTACCAAAGGAATTCCTCCAATCTACCCATTGGACGGAATCAATCAAGAAGATCATTCGAGCTATAAAAGGAACCTGACGATAGCCCATCAATCCTGTTCACCCATACAATCAGGATCTTGGTTTCCAAGAATAGAACATTCCAAGAATACTTCATCGACCATCGGATCTTCATTTGATCTAGATACGAACAAACGAATCCGTTATATTTATCCAACCAAAAAAGATCTTTTCCAGACGATAGGATTAAATCCTCAACCATATGCTTCGGCTCTGGATTTCCTTCGTCACTGGATCAGAAAGATTGTCAATGAGAATAGTCTTGAGTCTCGAATCTTGAGTCTTGAATCTTGAGTCTAGTGGTCAGAAAGTCTTCAGACTTTAAACTAGACGATCTGCAGATACCCAGACTAAACCGAAGGAAATATTTTGTCAACTTCAAAATATTCTAGAACGATTTCTCCAACACAACTTTCATTAAGGGATCTAAGTCAAATTTCCAAAGCATAGTTACCATATGGGTCCATGAAGTCTCGAGTGTCCTGTACCGTGTCTCCAAATTTACCATCTTCAAGAGTAAGTGGATTCACTAAGCTGCACTTACTCATTTTGCTTCAAATTTGCGTATGTCAGTCTTTAGGATGTTCTCTACAAGTTTCATGAAGAAGTCGAAGAGAGATTCTTAATAAAAATTAACATGCAACCACAAATCTACCAAAAGGTCAGCAAAACAGTTCCAGATTTAGTGTCTCCGTAGGATGAGGGTTTGACCCCTTAAATATCCACCATTTCGTTCCAAATTTTATTATGTTGTAGTTTAAGATGTTGGCTACAACTTTCAAGAAGGAATCAAAGTCAAAATACAACTCGAAACATGCATGCAAGACTTCACAAGATTCTGGGTCACGTGGTTCACACGAAAACAGCAAACATACTCAAGAACAAGTCACATTCTAGCTACGGTTTTGTCTATCCTAACATCCGAAATCTACCACCAAAAAATCACACATGCAAGGCACACATGCAAGAGTGGAAATCAGTCCCAACTTGCCTCTAGGACCAAGCGGACAGTGGCACATGAACGGCACATCGGCGACTGACGGATGGCGTGCGGGCGGCGACGGGCGAACTCCTTCTCCCTCTTGGCCTCACTCTCTCTCTCTCTCTTTCTCACTTGGACGGTGGCTCTCAACCGGCCACTCTCTCTCTTCCTCTCCCTTTTATTCCCCCAATTCTCTATCATTGGCAATGATTACTTGCCTCTCTCAATGGCCAATGCATGCAAGCCTCTTTTTGCCACTTGGCATGCCACATGCAAGATGGGCTTGGGCTTGGGCTTGAATTGTAAGAAGTGGGCCGGCCACTCCTCCCCCCTCATGGTCGACGGCAGCCTCTTCCTTGGGCTCTAATTGGGCCGGCCAATCAACCCACCAAGAACTCAAGCCATTGGGCCTAAGGCCCAACCTAATTAAACCCATAATTTCACTTTCAATTACTCATCATTAATTATTTCTTTTATAGATTACAAATTTTAAATTTCACATGGCCAAGAATAAATCATTCTCATTAATTTATCTTATAACACTAATTTAAAAACTCATGAACACAAGCCTATATCACTTAGTCTTAAGAGGAGACTAATGGCTAAAGCATAAACCATAGGTAATTTCATTACCTAATTATGGACTTTAATACACCTTAGAGCTTGTCTTGAATTTTTGGGATGCCACAAAAGGGGAAACGGGCTTGGGCCACGTAGGGGAAAGAGAGGCGGGTGGCGGGTCGAGCCAATGCCAAATCCAGCCCAACCCGACCTCTAAGCGTTTTTTTAAAATTATTTTTATTTGTTGTTTTGTTGTTTTATTTTTATTTTTTTTAGCAGCTAATTCCTAATTTTGTACACCATTAAGTCCTAAATAAAATCATAAAATTGACGACCATAAAATTGATGACCCTAAATAAGTCCTCAATAGGTCTTCCTCTCTCAATAACTACGTTCCCTGGTGGAACTTCGGCAGGTGCAGCGGCAGGTGCAGCAACAGCTGCAGCAGTAGTAACAACATCAACAGCAACATTGGCAGCAGTAGTGGCGGCGACAACTTGATTCTAGGCCTGCTGTCCCATATGTGCTCCCATAACTTCACGCAATTGCATGATCCCGTCCATTCTTGGATAACTAAGGGCTACTACCCCAGCACCAATAAGAGGTGATGCTACTCCACTAGTGCTAGCTTGAGCTGGCGCTCAACCACAACCTCCTCGGGTACCAACCCTAGTTGGCGTCCTACCGCCGAGTTACCAGTCCAATGGTCATTTTTCTAGGATTCCTCTACTTCTGATCATTCATGATATAGACTATCTACAATACCTATTCCGAATTCCATACAAAATTAGAAACTGAGGGATCCCACAAACAACTACCAAACAACTATCTCTCACATGCATTGGCATAAAATAGAGGTCATTCTTACTAATTATTCCAAGAACTCATTGCACCTTATCACTCCAAATACTAACATGCTCTGATACCACTTAAACGGGAATGTCATGCCCCGATCCTCGAGCGCATGCCCATCCCTCGATGGTCGATAATAAAAAAGCAATTTCCCAGGATGAGTTGCCGACCATTTTCATTTTATTGCACATGCGGAAGTGAATAACAAATCCCCTGACAGTAACCATCTCAGGATAGAAAGTAGGACAACATATTCACAAACAAAACATGCTTTTATATACACACTGAGCCATGTATAAAAGTCTACAACCAAAAGACTTCAAAAGATCGACTTTCAAAAGAAGTTGTCCTATCTAACCTACACCTTTGATCCTTTTAGCTCGGCTCCCACTCCTCCACTCTACGGCCTTGAAAAGAATTGAGCTCAAGATGGGGTGAGATATAAATCTCAATGAGTTCACGCCCTAAACCCCGATTAGGAGGGTAATATGCCTAGAAGCGTCCTAACCACACAATCACACAATTAGAACAGATGACTTACCTCACCTTAGTTCCTTCCTACACGTTAGCATAGTTCATATACACAATGCATATCATCATAGCACACCACAATTGAAATGCATTATCAACTCAATCAATCACAAGGTTCTCGATTATAAGGCCAAACCGTTATGACACGTCTCATACCGTACCACACAGTTTTGTCTCATAATCAGGTGCATCTAACTCAATTAATCATGTGTTCCAATTGATAGTTACGCCTTTCTAGGATACGGCCTACTTGAAGTTCAACGGTCTATTGGTGTAGCTAGGTACTGTTTCATCCCATTGAACACGGCTACGTCTCTCAAAGACGGATTTCCCGAAGGAGTATAAGTCCAGAATCTACTACAACCCAAATCTCATATAGGATAACGTCCGGCGTAAACGCTTGGGACTAGTTTTCTTAACCAACACCCAATCATTCAATCTCGACCCAAAACATCGTGCATTGCACTCAAATGTCTTAATTAAAATAGTGATCCTGGCTTATTTTCTTCGCATTAAAAATACCCGGTGAAAATAGTCGTGTGTGGGTACATGGTCAAATCAAACCCAAAAAATTCATAACATTCCTTTTAAAATCCCATTATTTTATATAGTATATAAAACCATTTTCAGTGTTAAAATCCAACACCTGAGATTTTCTAAATAAATATCGAAATTTAAAAATTTTAGAATAATTGACCAAATTTCCAATCAACACTCAATTTGCACAAATTAATGTCCAATTGTATAAAATGAACACACCATTGCAATTAGCATGAAAATCCGATCATTGGCTATCCCGGTCTAATTTTTGAAAAATATTAAATAATTAAATAATTACCAAAATTAATTAAATAAATCAATTTACATACCAAAAATGCTAACTTAGACCAGAAATGCCTAATTAAATATCAAAATCGGCCCGGAAAATTACCAAACCAACCTATATAAGTAGCACATCCTATCTAGCCCTTAATTAATCTAATATACCCACCTAACATGCATAAATGAATAATTAAATCACTAATCTAATGTAACTAACTACCTAATCCCTAATTAACTTAAAATAAACACCACTTAAGCATAATTAACTCCCTAAGTAGAGTTTAGAGAGCAAACTCCGAATTAGCGTTCCAATGAGTTCACAATGATGACAACACAGAGACGTGCAACAAACTTCGAAGTGGCGACACCAAGTGGAGACCAAACATGCATCAAAACGGGCCCAACAGCTTGCGGCTTGATCTGCTATATGGCTTCTGCTTGCTGGATTGAGAGAGAAAACCAGCGGCTAAAATGGCGAGGAAGGGTTGGCAAAGGTTGCAATGGTTTAGATGGGGCTTGACGGTGGCAGACAGTTGCTAAACAACATCGGTGGAACTCCGACGAGGCTTCAACTGAAAGGACATAAGCTCGAGAGGCAGCCTAGGCACGAACGAAGGCACGGGACGTGAGGGGAAGGCTGACGCTGCTTCTGGCGCGCAACATCGTGCGATGGTGCTCCAATGGCTAGCAGGTGGTTGACGGGCAAGGAGGAGGGGCGTTGCTTGGTTTTCTAGTTTTCTAAGCTTCCCAACACACTCAACAATGGGGAAAGTGGCTGCTGAAGGAAGAAGAAGGTTGTTGGAGTTTGAGGGGGCCACACTAATATCCTAAGCTCTCAAGTGGCTGCCCCACCACCTTGGTTGGCATCCTTAGCCAAGTTGCAGCTCCTTGGCTTCCCAAACAAGCCTCCCAAATGGTGCAAAGGTTGCACACCATGGGGGGCTATGAATTTGAAACATTTTCCCTCAAATTGGATTCAATTCCCCTCCAATCTCCCTCAAATGAACTCAATTTGACGACCATAAATCCGACCAAGTTGCCCACACTTCAATTCACATTTTTCCTCACCCATGAACGAGCTTGAATTCCAAAAACGCGACCAAAAACGATCCTCTAGTTTTTGCGATGAAAAACAGCCCAACTTTGAAATTTTGCCAAAAATCTCGGTTTGCAATAAAAATCTTCAGAAGATGAGACGACGTTCTTAAAATAAATCGTGACATGACGGAACTTTCAATTTCTGAAATCGAGTTCAAATTCACGATTAATTTCAATCTGACGTGATTTTAGCATCACCTAACCTACTGGGTAACTTTTAGGAATTTTTGGTGCAATTGACCTGTGGTTGATTATTTTAAAGTCACATTGTATCTCTTCGACATATCGATGACTCTCGGCTATCGTGAAAATCTCAAAGTTTCAAATATGGACACAAGGTACAAAAAAGACAGAAAAATCGATCTAGTGTCATTCAACAGACATTTTGTAATTAGGTGGAATCACCCACACGTTAATCACATACCTCTATCAAATCGATCTATCTCTAGTCTCTGATTGATTTTGACAATGCCGTAATGACCCTTGCAAATTAGCATGGTCGAGTAGTTAATTCCTGGTCAAATTCTCAAGTCTATTGCGTTTAGATTCTGTAACGGCTTCACCTAATAGATTAGTTATCCCGTGAGTGGCTAACTCAGAGAAAATAACTATAAGCATGTCGATGAAAAGCCCAATTTATTCGATTGAAAACAAAACCTGAAATTTAGGATTTCACAACAACTCGGTATATACTCAGTTTTTCAGTGAGCAAAGTAATTTTTGTTTACCACCCCAAATCTTTTTTTTTTAAACTACACATGACTATGGTGAAAACTTAATACAAGTTATCATCTTTATCATAAAATTTTAGCATTCTCTTTAGAGCCATATGGTGGGAGACCCAACAGGAATAGACCTAGAAAGTTCTCTTGAGGGCAAGCTCAGAAAGTAATTGAAAATACTAAATCAAATCTCTATAATTGATGTACTGCTTTCTAACTGAAAAGAAAAATCATATTTGAAAGTATGGTAAGAGTACGTTCTGTGAACATCTGATCACACCTTCAGGATCATATAATCACGGTCCAATGTTATTTTTGACTGGGGGCAAACCGGATAAAAAACAGAGGACAATAGCTTAGCTGTGCTTCCCTAGGAACTTTATGAGAGCATAGTTGAAGGGAATCTTTGAAACTCACAAGCATATTAGCGTAAAGATTTTGTTGAAGAGTGCTTCCATAGCACATTTTTATCAACTAAATGAAAAATATTGCGATCTTTAATGTGTTGACCATTCTCGTAATATGCACGGTCAATATTTTGAAAATCGAATATCTATCATGCATGTTTAATAAATACATTAAGAGCACGTGCTAACAAAAACCCTTTACATGATTTTGAAAGTTAATTGGTTAACTTCTTCCACCAACCTTAACAGATACTTGTTTTGAGCGTGAACGGTTGTATGTTTGGCATGTGGGGTAGCAGTCACGTGCTTGAAAAGCCTCAAGCACCTGATTACTGGAAAAAAAAAAATTAATATCCCCAAGTCTCACGTTATATAAAAGATGCCTTACAAAATCATTCTTGAACACCCCTAAATGACCAACCTTTTTAGTACTCAACGGGGATCCAACTGGATCATTAGAAAAATTTAGTCTTATGATTTTTTCAGAAGATGTCCTATGTATAGCTACTTGTAACTACCCACCTTTTATTTTCTACCAAATCCCTAGAATCCACGGAGAATCATGGGACACGAAGTCACAAGGACGACCAGACACAAGGGAACATTTTTTTATGGCACAACATGATTTTTCAATTACATTTTACAGCTTTAAAATTACGTCTCTTTTACAATTAAGTCATCATGTCGGTTGTTTCCTTGCGTTCTCCACCACCATTAATACAAAATAAGGAGCGTTTCATGGACCAACACCGATACGGTGTGAACGAAAACGGGAGTGAGACATTTGATGGAGAGAGATCCCGAATGGTACGTTCCATCAATCAATATCTCCATCTATCGTAGTGAATGCACCTAAAGGAACCTCGAATGCTAAGATCTTCAAGTGATATTCGTCCACGACGACAATGCAACATTAGCTAAAGATCTTTGATATTATATCGTCCTTGTATGCATAACCTATTTCCTCTTCTTTGGCCGACATATATACACACACATCCTTACTAACACTTTCGTAATAATTTTCTAGTTCTCGGTGACCAAGTTTTTTTAGGGTCGGTTTGTTTCAAGACGAACTATCTTTAGGAAATTGTCTTTCGCCTTTCTGATATTTAAATAATGGAAAACTAATCAACATACGGAAAATGTTTTCCGTAGACTAAAAATAACAAGTTTAAATTAGGGGAAAACGACTTTCATTTATGTTAAGAAGCATATCATTTTTCTCAAACCACCAAATCAATGAAAATTAATCACTATCATTCTCTCGCAATAGATAGGACATACCCTGTGAATTGACTCGCAAATAATGATTCACCTGTAAATGGCCATCCTTTCGAGTACTCGCTTCGATCAACATGGAATGAATTGCATTTGTGAGAAAAACTCCATCTTACTAATTTTTTTCAGTACAGATGTTTCACATCCATATAAAATATGTCCAACATATAGCTACTTATAACTGCCAAATCTTTATTATACCAACTAATTCCTATAATGTACGGAGAGTCATAGTACACAAAGTCACAAGGATGGCCAGAAAACATAAAGAACCATCTTTGGACATGTATCGGTCGATGATATCCAATTATTTCATAAACTTCTTTATAGATCCTCAACTTGCTACTCTTAGATAGGGAATATTACAAGTCGTGTCCAGTGGAGATGAAAAAAGAGTATGATGGCCGTGAGCCAATGAGCCCTTTGGGTCTATACTTCTATGAAAGCTAGTATGAGCACTTACAGGGGGTGAATAGGTGCGAAAACAAATTTTCTAGAGTGAAGTGAATGATTTTATTTTTAAAGCAACTCTGATCAGCAATAGATTATGAAAAGGAAATTAGACTCTAATAATCAAATTGAATTACGATCAAAGTAAAATAGCTTAGGGAAGAGAATAAGAACATAAGGTTTATAATTGTTCAGCTTAATCCAAGCCTACGTCCATTCTTCTGCATTGATAGTCTACCGGCTGGATTTCACTATAAATCAAAAGAGTTGTTACAGTATAGCTCTTCCTTGATTCCACAGTGTAAAGACTCTGCTACACTTCCTCAAGGTCTCACAAAGATATAAACTCTCTTTTGAGTACAACATTTCACTCAACAATTGAATTGACTAAGAACAAAGAGTTTCAGATTTTGGAATTCTTCTATTGTGCACACACTCGAATAACTGGAATGTCTTCCTTATATACTCCTTCATGCCATCACACCCGTTGGAACATACCAAAGAAGTTCTTCCAATCTACCCATTGGAAAGAATCAATTAAGGAGATTTCGAGTTATTTAAGCAATATGACGATAGCCCACCAATCTTGCTCGTCCGTACAATCAGGATCTAGGTTTCCATAAGTAGAACCTTCCAAGTATACTTTGTCAATCAACATATTCAAAATCCCTAAATCAATCTCAATTTGAATAATGGATTCTGACATGCTATATCCAGCCAAGAAATCTTCTTCAGTCGATAGAATCAAATCCTTAACGAAATACTCAGTTTTGGATAAGCCTTATTTGACTGTCTAGAAACTGTTAATGAGGATAGACTTTGAGTCTTGAGTCTAGTAGTCTGGTGGTCTTCAAACTTCGATGAAAGAGTATACAATTCTTCAGATTACTTTGATGGAAACGTTTTGTCAACTTCAAAACACTCAATAAAGTTTTCTCCAACAATCTCCCTCTTTTTATGGTTACAAAACTTTCCTGCACATTTGGATAACTTTAACCTGCAAAACAATCTCAAGCAAACATGGATATCTCATAAAAGAGAATTGGCTTAGTAAGGACAACATTAAAATCTGCATCCATAGGAAATAAATTAGTCTTGTAAATGAGCAGCTATCTTTGCCATGAAATACCAATAGTGCTTAAAATAAACAAACAATCAAACAATCCAAATCCAAATCTAGTCACAACCAAACAGCCAAACACAAAAGTAAAGTCAATAAAAAAAAAATCAAGAGTTTAAATCTCCAATCTCAAATCTGCACCACATCTCTCCCCCATTTTGTCAGCATTAAAAAGGTAGAGATGAAAAGCGAATGGAATTAAGATTGCTTTGGAACACGAACAAGCTGAAAAAATCTCCCACTGACTGGACAATCCCTTCCAACTTTTTCAAATCCTCCTTCAATTGAGCCACATCTTCACCCTTGGCATTTGCTTGAACTTGAAGAGCAAGGGCATGAATTTGATCATGCAAAGAAATTGAAGAGGCTTAACCTGCATTCTGCAAGTTCTGAACTTCGCATCCCAGAGCATAAATTTGGCCTCGCATCTGCATAACAACATCAAGCACTCTACGAAAATCTGCTAAATTATCAGTCTGAGTACTAGCTTCTATACGATCAAAAGGTGTATTAGTAGATGATGACAAGTCAGCATGATCACTCAAATTGGGCGATGAAACCTCATGGCCTTCCTTAGGAAATTGAGAGGCATAGATGTCTTCTGGATCTGCTGGTGAACGAAATACTCCTTCACTAGTAGCAGCAATTAAATATGTACCTCTTTTCTCATCATCTCTCTCTATTTCATTACCTTCATGCTCTACTTCTTCTTGTTCACCTCTGCCCTCTTCTTATTCTTCCTCAATCCTTTCTTGCTCAGCTTCTTTCTCCATTGATTCTCTCTCTCCAGTCCTCTATTTGATCTCCTCCTTGTCTTGTTCCTGTCTCACCTCTGTCTCAGGAACGGAATGACTTAAGTTTTTTAATGCAAGAGCAGAAATTTTCTCATCCTCTTCATCCTCCAAGATGAGTGCTCTTCTTTTCTTAGATGGAGCAACCATGGGCTCCTTCCCTTTCCGTTTTGCAATCGAAGAGACTGGATGAGTCTTGACAGGGGTTTTATCCTTGAATTGCTCCAAAGCCTTGTTAAGTTCATTCAAACGCATTTTAGAGACCATTTTCAGTCCCACCACCATTTGATTGCATGTTTGAATAGAAAGAATCCTAGGAGGCTGAATGTTCAAATGCTTGAATAACTTAGTGACAAATGCGGAGTAAGGAAGTTGGCCCTTATCTTTCACCATTATTCTGTACATGTGGAACATAATAGTGTGAGGAAGAGAGAACTTTTTGCTAGCATTAATGGCATACATCAGCTTTGCCTCTGAGTTTGAAACATTGGTCTTTGAAGTTGATTTGGGTCTGAGGCAGTTGATCACTATCTTGTGAAGCAAAATATTTTAGGCATTCATCCTCAAATAAACCTTTCCTTCTACCATTCTATCTCGAACAAGCTCTACCGTCGCACGACCAGTAGACACACTCATTGGTTGGAATTTCCCTCTTTCAACCCCAATCATATCAGCCAATGTATCCATGTCAACTACATAGTCCTAATCTCGAACACTGAAAGAGAATCTATTCGCATCCAAGAAATTTAGATTAGAATATAAGTAAGTGGTGAGTTCAGCATGAACCTCTGTTGTTTCAGAACAAAACCGTTCTAGTTGAAGAAGATTAAATTTCTCTTGTAGCTTGACATTCAGAGAATCAAGAAAAACAAAGTCCACACTTCTAGGGTTAATCACACCACACTCTAGCAACTTAGAGTATAATTGCTTATGTTCCTCTGAGCGAAACAAATATGTCCTTTCACTTCGGATTTTCGCCACAACACCCATTCTAGATTTAAAATGAGTGTACATCCTCTCATCATCATTCCCATCAAGTTGACTTAGGCCTACAACACGTAGATCCGCTGACCCTGCAGGAGCAATTCCCAATCATTCCATTGTGCATAAAAAGTAGGTTTCATTTCGATACCCTTTGTCTTTCAAAAATTCATCAATATAGTTCAAGGGAGTACCACCATTCTTCAAAGCATAGTAAAGCTTAAAAGTAAAAGTGGGCTTTTGAGTTCTTACGGGTTCTGCATCTTCGATAATTTCTTCCTCTTCTCGATGTTCAATATTCTGAGGTCTAGATGGAGGAGATGGACGTTGTTGAGAATGTTGTGGGCTTTGCTGATGTCTAGAAGATTCTTCTTCCTCGGTGAGGTCAAAATGTGTAGGACCCTCACGCATTTGCTAAGGTCCCCTGTTTGTGATCATCGAAAACTTTCTTTGAGACAATATCATTCACACTCTTTGAGAGATTCCAAACTTGTTTTGCAAGAAAGGTGAAAACTTTTTGAGGATTAAACAAGAGAGGAAAAGAGAAGTTGAAGATCTGTGCTCTCTTAGGGTTTTTGTGAGTAAAACAAAGAAGAACCAACAGTATATAAGGCAGTTGAAGCGAGGCATACGGAACGTCGTAAAAGGAAAAATAAAAATGTCTTTTAAAAAATAACTACCTTTTTTGAAAAATTAGGTAACCGTCATTTCAAAAAATAACTTCTTTTTCGAAAAGGAAAGATTGCAATAATCACAAAAGCTGGGGAAGATAATCAATTACAGATAGATGATCGTACCCTTTCGAGATTTTATCTAAGTGGTATATTTCTATAATAGAAATAACTTATAGTCGTGAATCTTGATCTTTTGAGTCTGAGCGTCTTTAGACTTTCAGCCCTAAGTCTAAACTTCCTCAGACTTTAAAATATTGAGTCTGGAACGAATAATTTCAAATTGATTTTTCTCTAATGGCTTTGTAAATATATCCGCTAGTTGAGTCTTTGAATCAATAAACTAAATCAAAACTTCTCCATTTTGAACATGATCTCTAATGAAATGATATCGAATCTCTATATGTTTTGCTCTTGAATGAAGAATTGGATTCTTGGTGAGATTGATTGCGCCGGTGTTGTCACATTTGAGCTCAGTGCATGAATCTTCAATTCTAAAGTCTCTTAGCTATTGTTTTATCCATAGAATCTGTGAACAACAACTTCCAAGAGCTATTACTCTACTTCTGCTGTAAAAAGAGTTACGGTACTTTGTTTCCTTGAAAATCAAGACATTGTCCTGTTACCAAGAAGTTAATAGGTGCCCGAGGTGCTCTTTCTATTAACTCTGCATCCTGCTAGGTCTGCATATGAGTATCCAAGAAGAGTGAAGTCTCATTCTTTAGGATACCAGAGGCCTAAATTTGAAGTTGATGCAATATATTTGATAATACGTTTTGCAGCACTTAAATGAGATTCTTTGGGGTCTTATCGAAATCTGGCACAAATACAAACACTAAATAGAATGTCAAGTCTAAAAGAAGTAAGAGAAAAAAGTGAACCCATGATACTCCTATATAGCTTCTGGTCAACTTTCTTTCCTCCTTAATCTTTGTCCAACTTCAAAGAACTTGACATTGGTATATCATTTTTTTTTGCAATTCTCCAGTCCAAACTTTTTGACAAGTTCTTTAGCATATTTTTCTTGATGATTAAAAGTTCCCTCCTTTAGTTGTTTCACTTGAAGCCTGAGAAAGAAGGTTAGTTCACCCATCATGCTTATTTCAAATTCATCCTACATAGAGTTAAAGAATTTATTGCACATATTTTCATTAGAAGATCAAAAAATAATATCATCAACATAAATTTGAACAAGTAAAAAGTTTTTACTTTCTCTTTTGATAAACAATGTAGTATCTACTTTACCTTTGACAAAGTCATTTTGAATTAAAAACTTATTTAGTCTATCGTACCAAGCTTGAGGTGCTTGCTTTAAACCATATAAAGTCTTTTTCATTCTGAATACAAAGTCTAGTTCCCTTAGGTCTTCAAAACCAGGAGATTGTTCCACATAGACTTCCTCTTTGATAAATCTATTTAGGAAAGAGCTTTTGACGACCATTTGAAATAACCTAAAATTCTTATAATAAGCAAAAGCAAGTAATAATTTAACTGCTTCTAACTTTGCTACCGACGCATAAGTTTCATCATAGTCTATCCCTTCTTTTTGCGTATATCATGTGGCCACGGGTCTTGCTTTGTTTCTTATGAATTTTTCTTTCTCGTTCATCTTATTCCTGAACACCCATTTAGCTCCAATGATGGATTTACCTTTCGGTTTAAGAGTCAATTCCCATACATCATTGATACTGAATTGCCTAAGTTCTTCTTGCATAGCTTCAATCCAGCTTTCATCAGTTAAAGCTTCTTCTATGCTTTTGGGTTCTATCTCAGAAATAAGAGCCCCAACACTAGACTTTTCATGCCTTTTGGATCTTGTGTGAATGCCTTCAGTAATATGACCAATAATAAAATCTTTGGGATGACTGAACTTATGCTTCCAGTTGCTGGTTGATTTTTCAAAATGTTGATCATTTCCTTTATTTGAATCTTCGATGATCATTTGTTGTTGGTCTTCTGAAGTCTGAGTTTCTTTTGGAGATTCAGACTTTGTAGAGTCTGGAGCAAAATTTTGATTCTTTAGGTTGAGTTTGAATCAATTGATTTTGCATAAAGTTTTGAAATTTGACATTCATCGATTCCTCCATAGATTGAGTTTTTTTGTTGTATACTCTGTAAGCTTTGCTTGTGATTGAATATCCAAGGAAAATACATTCATATGATTTTTCTTTAAACTTACCAACTCGATCATTTGCATTTTTCAATATAAAATATTTGCATCCAAACACATGAAAATACAAAATAATTGGCTTCTTTCCTTTGAATAACTCATAGGGAGTTTTCTCTATAATAGGCCTTAAGAAGACTTTATTAATAATATAGCACGTTGTAGAAACTATTTTAGCCTAAAAACAAGAAGAGATGTTACTTTCAATTCAAAGAGTTCTAGCCATTTCCTACAACGATCCATTCTTTCTTTCCACAACTCCATTTTTTGTTAGTATATGGTGAAGAGAACACATGCTGAAAGCTAGATTCTTCACGGAATTTAGTAAAATCTTGATTTTCAAATTCACCTCCATGATCTATCCGTATACTTGAAATAACATACTCTTTCTCATTTTGGACTTTCTTAGCAAACTTTATAAAATAAGAAAATGTTTTAGACTTACTTGCAAGAAAATATACCCAAGTGAATCGTGAATAATCATCCACATTTACTAGGCAGTATTTCTGACCTCCAATGCTCTAAGTTCCGGTTGGTCCAAAGAGATCCATATGCAAGAGTTGTAGTATACGGTTAGTGGATACTTGATTTATTGGTTTGAATGAATTTCTTACATGTTTTCCCAACACACATGGTGTGCATAGACCATAAGTTTGCTTCCTCTTGAATTGAGATTAGACATTGGGTTTCATTTGGTTTGATATCCAAGAGATAAATACTCTCATGTTTTCGCCCCGTGAAAGACTGAAATGAGTCTTTACTAGTTTCTAAACATATTCCTTCTCGAAAGTTGATTTTGAAACTAATGTCGCACAGTTGACTAATACTCAGCAAGTTGTAGTTGAGTCATTCCACTAAGAAAACATTATTGATCGTGAGGCTTCCAATTTTTATAGTATCGTATCACACAATTCTTCCATTGTTATTTCCTCCAAAAGGAACTTTTCCACCATTAACTTGCACAAGTTTTATAAAACAATTTGAGTCTCCTATCATATATCTTGAGCATCCATTATTCAAGTACAATTTAACTTTTTTTTCTTGATAATGACCTGCATTTAGAAAAGAAACTCAAGCTTTCTTTGGTACCCATATTTTCTCAAGTCCATTGGTGTTAGTGTAATATACGGTCTTTGCCCATACCTTCTTAACAGGTTTCCAAACCATAGGACATTCTTTCTCAAAATGATTTGAGCTATTGTACTTAGAACATTTAAGAGCACTGCGGCCTACAGGTTTTACAAAAACTTCTTGGAAATGATTTTTGCAAGAATATCTTGTAGGTCTTTGCTTAATTCTTTCCTTTACTTTAGGAAAATCAATTAAAGGAGTGATTTCAGTAGTCATTCCCAAACTTGATTTGTTGAAGTAAGGTCCTTGTGCTAAAAGAATTTTTTCAAGTTTCTCAGATCCTATAGAAATTTTTTTAGAAATACTTGAGAAATCATTTTTTAAGAATGCATTTTCTTTTAAAAGATTATCTGCATTTTCTTTCAAAGTAGTAACACTTTTGTCTAAACTTTTAACCTTCTCTCTCCAAACATTTTCCTATTGTTTTAGTGCAGCATTTTCCCTTTGAAGTTCGGAAATTCTTTTGAGAGAGGTTTTAAGACTAAGACACAATTCATCAATATATCTAGGGACTTTAGTAGGAATTTTTAAATTACTTATCTCGATTTTACTGTCTGAGTTTGAGTTTGTCTCAAAGTCTGAATCTGAGTTTGATTGTGCCATGAGACAAATATTGGTATAATCATCATCACTTTCCTCACATTCGGTATCACTCCAAGTTTCTGCTTTAAGTGCCTTTCGATATTTCTAAGCTTTTCCTTTCTTTCTCTTCAGGAAAGGACAGTTGGGTCTGATGTGTCCATTTTTCTTGCATTCAAAGCAGACTACATCTTTATTAGATTCATCATTCTCAACTGATTTATTTTGTAGCTTTTGAGAACTTTGTTTCTTTGAATTAAATCTTCTCCATTTTCTATTCAGTTTTCTGAACCTTCTTATCATGAGAGCAAGCTATTTATCATCCATATCGTCTTCAGAGTATGTGACATCAAAATCATCATTAGATTTTAATGCAATGGATTTCTTACCTTTAGAATCTTTATCTTCGTTGATTTGCTCCACTTCATAAGACTGAAGAGTCACAACCAATTCGTTAACAGAGAGTGGCATGATTCTTTGTGTCTCCCTTATTGAGGTATTTATGTGATTCCAATCTTTGGACAATCCACGCAGTAACTTGTTAACCTTCATGGGTCCAAAAATTGGTTGACCTTTATATTCAAGACCATTCACGATTTCCATAAAACGACTAAACATGTCAGTGATAGATTCTCCTGGTTTCATCTTGAATGCTTCATATTGACCGAGCAGAATGTTGATTATGATTTCTTTCACTCAATCAGTTCCTTTATAGGTGATGTGTAATCTATTCCAGACTTCTTTAGTTGTTTCACAATAAGATATTCTATTATATTCAGTAGGAGATAATGCACAATATAAAGAATAAATTACTTTTGTATCAAAATCTTGTCTCTTGGTTACCTCTTCTTGAGTCATTTCACTGGACTCAACAGCTTATTTTCTTCTTTCTGAGATTGTTTTAGCTTTAGGAATGATTCATTTGTCTACCACGTCCCATTTCAGAGGATCCTTTGATCTTAGGAATGCCTTCATCTTGTTTTTCCATATGTTGTATTCCTTACCATCGAAATAAGGCAGTCTGGTATTGCTTTGCCCTTCAACCAAACCTGGAACCAACATACTAGTCATGGATCTTTAACTCAAAAGTAAAACACTTCAACTTAAGTGAGTATACAAGCTCTGATATCAATTTTGAAAGCTAGTACGAGCACCTAAAGGGGGTGAATAGGTGCGAAAACAAATTTTCCAGAGTGAAGTGAATGATTTTATTTTTAAAGCAACTCTGATCAGCAATAGATTATGAAAAGGAAATTAGACTCTAATAATCAAATTGAATTACGATCAAAGTAAAAGAGCTTAGGGAAGAGAATAAAAACACAAGGTTTATAGTGGTTCGGCTTAATCAAAGCCTACGTCTACTCTTTCGCATTAACAGTCCACCGGCCGAATTTCACTATGAATCAAAAGAATTGTTATAGTATAGCTCTTTCTTGATTACATAGTGTAGAGACTCTACTACACTTCCTCAAGGTCTCACAAAGATATAAACTCTCTTTTGAGTACAAGATTTCGCTCAACAATTGAATTGACTAAGAACAAGGAGCTTCAGACTTTGGAATTATTCTATCGCGCACACACTCAAATAACTGGAACATCTTCCTTATATACTCCTTCATGCCATCACACCTATTGGCACTTACCAAAGGAGTTCTTCCAATCTACCCATTGGACATAATCAATCAGGGAGATTTTGAGTTATTTAAGGAATATGACGATAGTTCACCAATCCTACTTGCCCATACAATTAGGATATAAGTTTCCATAAGTAGAACCTTCCAAGTATACTTTGTCAATCAACGGATCCAAAATCCCTGAATCAATCTCAATTTGAATAATGGATTCCAACATGTTATATCCAGCCAAGGGATCTTCTTCAGTCGATAGAATCAAATCCTTAATGAAATACTCAGTTCCGAATAAGCCTTCTTCAACGGTCTAGAAACTGTCAATGAAGATAGATCCAGACATTTTGGAATGTCGCTGATCAAAGATGTTTTCCTCTCAATCAACCCATGCTTCTTTTCAATCATGGCATGTATGTGTTAACCCTATGCATATATATTAACCATTGATGGGATCAATATATGGGTAATTAGTGTTTGTCAGGTGTAATGCGTGCATGAACACATATCTTGGATAAATAAACCCTAATTCACTGCACATACTTATATATTATTTTGGTCTTCTTTTGTCTTGGGATGGGAAAGAAGGGAGGAAGAAAATGGAAGAAAGTGGAAGTGAACGGGGACTTGGATTAGCCACATAGTTTGGGAGTCATTGATTGGAATTTCGGATTCCAGAATGCTTAGAATAGAAACCGACAACACCTTACTATTGAAGTATTGTCCTAAAGGGAATATTATCAGTTGACTACATGCATGATCACATATTTTGAATGAATAAACCCTAATTCACTGCACATACTTGGGAAAAGGATATCACGAATGCCATAATTTTTGTATAATGCTTAATTGAGTGTCACAACTTTTTTTTTATCACATGAATACCATAACTTTTTTTTAGATCATTAATTATTGTATAATTTTTCAATCAATCATTGGAATGTCATAACTTTTGAAAAATGTTCACCACAATTGTCATGCTACATCAAATTTCCAACACTTAGAGGAATTTTTTTAAAATTTATAGCACTCAATTAATCAATTGAAAGTTATGGCACCCAAATAATCCAAAAAAAAAAAAATTTATAGCACTCAAATAAGCATCATACGAAAATTATAGCATTTGTGGTGTCCTTATCCTCACATTTTTAAATACTATTTTAGTTTTCTTTTGTCTTGGATAGGTGATGGGAAAGAAAGAGGAAGAAAATGGAAGAAGTGGAAGTGAATGTGGAAAACCATGTAGACGTCCCCAGTTTTTCCTCTCCAAAGTGTTCATCATCTCCATCCAAGAATGACTTCCTAAAAAATGGCATTTCACAAATAGCTATGCAACCAGTTCCACAGGGACAACCATTGTGGGAAATGCCTATTATCAAGTGTCCAACCTGTGAAGCACAAGGAACCCAAATTTTCAAGTTTCACCATGCCCTCGGGGATGGCTATTCTCTTGTGGGTTCTCTCTTGTCTTGCCTTCAAAGAGATGACGGTCCTTCTCTTCCAGCAATTTTTTCCTCAGTCAATAAGGATGGCATAGCGTTATTTTGGCGTTGGAGGGGGAACACGGAGATGTTCTATCTCTGGTGGAGAAAGATGGTAACTCTTGGAGAATTGAGCACCTCTACTAAAGCTGCCTTTATGGATTGAAAGGACGTTTTGTTTTTTAGGTTTTGGAGATAATGTTTATCATGTAGAACGTAGAATTGGGACTTATTGACAGAATCCCTTGAGTTGAACACCTTGACTAAAGCGACCTTTGTGAATTGACAGTTTTTTTTTTTCTTTTTTGCTTCGTTTTTTGGAGATAATGTTTATCGTGTAGAAAGTAGAAGCGGCATTTATTGGCAGAATCCCTTAAGTTTATTGAAGTTACGTGGACACTGCTTGAGCTTTGATACGTTCTTTCCTGCGAATTATGCCTTCAGATGGAATCACGTGATTTCCTTTTTAATATTGAAGCATACTCGTTACCTCTTTAATATGGCGTACGAGAATAACTAGTGTTACGACTTTTTTGAATTATGTGATCACGTTTTCCTAACCTGCAAATACTGTTTTCCGGGCAAAACCTTCGGAAAAAAATCATCCTTTTGATTCAAGATTGTCTCTAGGAATGACAAAATCTGCTGCTACTGTTGGTGTTTCGTGCTTTGGGTATTCTGCTCTGAATGGTTGCTATTTTGCAGTTATAATGGCAAGCAGAATAGCTGCCGAAGTGGCTGATGGTTTGTCCCACATTCCCAAGATTTGGAGGCTTTCATTCAAGTAATTTCGGGTCAAGTCAACAATAAAAGCATTCTGCCGAAGTGGCTGATGGGTCGATCTTGAAAGAGACTTGGAAAGGTCAGTTCCCGGTACCAAAAACAGGGAACCTGCTCTTACGGATAGGTTTCTGCTTGGAGGACTTGAAACACGGAGATGGGGACATTATGCCTATCTTCTCATCTCTCTTTTCCAAAAGAGTTGTGTGGAGTTAACATAAAAAATGATGAAGCAAGAGCACATATGAACACGAAATCTCAATCTCTAACAATTTTCCCTCTCCAGTGACGTCTCTAAATCACAACCAGCCATATCCTTCATGTATGTGTGAGGTACAGAGAGAGAGAGAGAGAGAGAGAGAGGAGTTTGATAGCCTCTTCGCGGATTTGGTAAATTTACCATTTCTATAGTGTGATCATTTCTAGGATTGAGAATGGAATGGCATGAGGACATAAACTTAAAACCTGACCTTGCACAAGCCATGGTTTTCTTACTGAATCCATAATTGCAAGAAAAAAAAAAAAAGACAGAGAGAGATAAGAGGGACTGCGTTTCACTCTCTGCTTTTTCTTTTTCTCTCTACTTACCGTGATACCCTCAGATTTTTGCTGTTATGGGGTGGTTCTCTTGCTGTTTTATGGCAAGATTACATTCTGTGAACAAGTGATTATTGGCATAATGATTTTGTTGAAGAATGCTTTTCACAACACTGATTAAACAACTAAATAAAATAATATTGTAATCTTCAAAGCATTGACCGTCCTCATGATATATATAATCAATACTCTAAAAATGGAATATCTCTTTTGCATGTTTGATAAGTTCCACAAGGCCACTCGCTAACAAAACATTTTCTATAATTCAAAAAGTCAGTCGGGCAATTACTCCCATCAATCTTAACACATATTTGTCTCGGGCGAACATGTGCACCCTGGTAAATCAGACAATTGAAGAGTCTCGAGCACTTGGAAAAAAGTGTCACACCCCCTAGTCTCAACATCCGAGGAGATGTAACATCAACTAATTCGTAATTAACGATTCATTTCTAAATAGCTACCCAGTGGAATACTTAGTTTGGCCAACGTGGATCAACCTAGATCGTTAGAAAATCTCTATCTGATGACTTTTTCCAGTAGATGACGTCCCAAGTGGAGCTACTTCCATGTTGCAACTGCCTAAACTTTATTATCCCACCTAATCCCAATAATCCACCAACAACTCGGCACACGAAGTCACATGGATGGCCAGAAACATAAAAATCATCTATGGACGCACGCGCGCGCACATATATATATATATGCCAGTGATATTAGGTTCTTTCATAGACTTCTCTATAGATTCTCAACCTGTTACGCTTTGGTTGGGATTATTGCAAGTCCTGTCCAATGGAGTTGATAAAAGAGGATGATGGCCTTGAGCCAGTGAGCCCTTCAGGACAGTACCTTAACAGCAAAGTGATGTCGGTTTCTATTCTTGGCATATTGGAATTAGAAATTCCAATTGATGACTCCCAAGCTACGTCGTTGATCAGAGATATTTTCCTCCCAATAAACCCTCGCTTCTCTTCTATCATGGTACGTATGTGTGTATTCTGTGCATAGATATTCACCATTGGTAGGATTGTTATATAAGTAATTCGTATTTATCAGGTGAAAGTGTGCTTGGTCACGTATCTGAATGAATAAACCCTTATTCACTGCCCATTCTTAGATAGTATTTTGGTTTTCTTTTTTCGCCTTGGGTAGGTGATGGGAGAGAAGGGAGCAAGAAAATGGAAGAAGGTGGGAGTGAATATGGAAAACCATGTACACGTCCCGAGTTTTTCCTCTCCAAAGGGCTCGTCATCTCCATCCGAGAATGACAGTTTCCTCAAAAGTTACATTTCACAAATAGCTATGCAACCATTTCCACAAGGCCAACCGCTGTGGGAAATACATATTATCAATTGTCCAACCAGTGAAGCACAAGGAACCCTAATTTTCAAGCTTCACCATGCGCTTGGTGATGGCTATTCTCTTGTGGGTGCTCTCTTGTCTTGCCTTCAAAGAGCTGACGATCCTTCTCTTCCAGTAACCTTTCCCTCAGTCAAAAAGTTCAGCTCAGCCAATAAAGATGACAGAAACATCGGACTTCGGAAGGTGGTTAGCAGATGTTTTTCCCCGCTTGTCAACACCGTAAGAGATTTCGGTTGGAGCTTGTTGAAAAGCACTTGTGTCAAGGATGATTTGTCGCCAATTCGGTACGGTTCGGAGAGCCTCCAGCCATTTTCAGTGTCGACGATCACGTTCTCGTTGGATCACATCAAAGAGATCAAGTCTCGCCTTCGAGTGGTAACCAATATCATTTTGAAGACTATAATAACCCTAGCTTCTTACATCACGCACGCATTACTCGATCTTTTAGCATTTTGCTTTTTAGGTACAACTCGTCTCTAATCTTTTGCACTATAATGGTTGCCTTCACATAACTAGCTGAAAAGTATTTATGTTTTCTATCTTATTCGCAAAATATACGTAGTTTAGGTGATATTTATTTTAGACATATACTATACTCAATATGTAAACTAGTATACAACTAGTACTTCGGTTGTACAAGGTTTAACTGGGAAAAATAACATGGATTTACCCATCTATGCCCATAATTTACATTTTATTTTATGTGTGTGACGATTTTCCTAGTCACAAGAGCACAACATGACATGCTTGAAAAAAAAAAAAAACGCGACAATTGAGCTAGAAACTGGTTTGTTTTCCAATATATAAAAGATAAGTTCTAGAAAGTTAGTTATTCTTTCCAAAGATAACTTTGGCATTTATTTACATGATTTTAAATATATATATATATGTCTAGATGCACCATTTAGTTTTATTTTTTTAAACAAACCCACCAATCAAACATGTTTTGGGTTAATATCACAAAAAATCTTAAACTGGTATATCTATAACAAATTTATTATAAATTAATTTTTTTATCACAAGAGACCTCAAACTAGTACACTTGTGACAAATTTATTTCAAACTAATTTTTTGACCACAAAACCTCCTAAACTAGTATACTTATGACAAATTTACCCTAAACTAATTTTTAACCGCAAAAAATCTCAAATTGGTACAAAGTGTGACAAACGAAGGGTAAAACCCAAAATTGGTGTACCTGTCAACTGTCATATATCATCCAACTAAGTAATTTGATTGTAAAATTAAATAAAAACTAGCGTAAAGTGAATTTGTCACATATATACCAGTTTAGGACTTTTGTTGTCAAAAAATTAGTTTAGGATAAATTTAAATATATCAATTTAGGGTTTTCCGTGACTAGTTCACTTGCATTTTTCAGCTTTAAATTATGTCTCTTTGCATATCAAGTCACCATATTGGGCGTTTCCTTGCATTTCCCATAACAATTAACACGATTAAGATATTTTTATTTAACAAGCATGATAAGACATTTGCCGCAGAAATATGTCGACATTACATGAGTAGACGGGAATAAACCTCAAATGATAAAATCTTTAGTAGCATTCGACGATACAAACGCAACATTATTTCTTGAACTAGGGTCAAGTAGGAACTGTAGATATATTTACTCTTTTACTATATAGAAATCGATTAACAATTCTAAGGCTTCGAATCAATCACTTATGCAACGACTTTGAGGCCAAAATACTAACATATCATCAGTCATTTTCGCTTGAATTTTCTCTTTAATAAAACAAACCGTCAACGATGTGATTTTGGGAGTAATCTTCTTGGCGACTCGATTGTACATGCAAAGAGTGAGCACAAACTCGAACCTGAGCACCAACTCCACAGCACTGGTGTTGCTAAATACAAAGAATTTGCGAGATTACAAGACAGTGAGAGATATGGTCCGACCTAATTCAGAGTCACCATGGGGAAATCATTTTGCATTCTTGCATGTGCTGATACTGAAAGTGAAACCAAGCGATTCTCAGTTCTCTGATCCTTTGAAGTTTGTCCACAAAACTCATGAGGTGATCAAGAGGAAACGGAGCTCCTTCGGTGTAATCCTCACAGGGAAGCTACTTGAGATCATGCAGAAATGCAGAAACGCAGAGGTTTGTGCACGTCGGGACGATAGATTAAGCAAAAATGCTAAACATGCTAAGTTTGTTTTACAAAATTGATATGAATGTGCTCTTGTTTGCTGGTACTTGCAGGCTGTAGCAAAGCACATCAGCAGGACATTGAGAAACTCGAGCATGGCCATCTCCAACCTTATAGGGCCAATGGACAAATTGTCTCTAGCTAATCATCCTCTTAAAGGCATGTACTACACCGTTGCCGGCACATCTGAGGTATTTATTTAATCATCATTAATTTTGATTTTGGACCCAAGAGCATAAAATTAGGTAGAATTATCAAAGAAGTTCTAAACTTATTATGGTTATACTAATTAAATCATGAACTTTTTGGCCAATTCAATCCTAAACCATTTGCATTTATGCTATCAAATCCATCCAATTAATTTTGGCTGGCCGACGTTGACGTGGCACTATCAATGCTAATGTGACATTTTTAAAATAATATTTTAAATTTTTTATAATTTTTCCTTATTTTCTTTTTCCTTTTCTTTTCTTTAATATTTTCTCCCTTCCCCTTCCCCTTCCCCTTCCCTAGAGTTGGCAAGGGTCACCAGTCATAAGCGAGGGCTGGGATGCCCTCGCTAGATCTAGCTAGGCAAGGGCATCCCAACCTTGGCCAGCTCTAAGGGAAAGGGAGGGGGAAGGGGAAAAATTAAAGAATAAAAGAAAAATTATTAAAATTCAAAAAATTATTAAGATACAATATTAAAAATGTTACATCAACACTAGCAATACTACATCAGTGCCAATGGTCAATATTGGCTAGATGGACTAAATTAGCACAAATGTAAAAGGTTTAAGAGTAAATTAGCCAAAAAAATTGTTTATGATTAAATTTGCACAATTGCTTAAGAATTTTTTTGATAATTCTCATCATAAAATTACCGATACTTGGTCGGTAGGTCTAAATTTTTGGTACAAAGCCTCATTTTTCAAGTCACTACATGCATCTTCTTCCGAAATATCCATATAGATTGCGACATCTAGGACTTATATATAGGTTATAAACACAAACTTTTCTAGTACCTAACATGATATTGTAACAGAGTTTATGCAACAGTTTGGCTCTTATGCCATCTGGAAGAGTCGACAGAACTGTCGAATTTAAATTTTGATTTGACCTTGTTTACCATAACACATAATGACTAGACTGAATTCTGAGTGACCTTCTTCTTTGTAAACGATAATGTCATCAACGCATGAAATACCTTCTTGCGTTTAACTTTTGCAGAGTCTCCGCATAACGATCTTCAGCTATGCGGGAAATCTGAGAGTGGCCATTGGAGCTGAGCAAGGCTTCATAGACTCCGAGCTGTACAACCATTTGCTGCTTGATGCTTTCAACATGATCCTTCGCGACGCATGTCAGAAGCAGTAGAAGCCATTCCTATTTCTATTATTCTCATCGTTCAACGCCTTCTGATGAAATCCTAGTTTTATTTTTCTCCCTTGTTTCTTGCAATGAAGATACTGTTAGCATGGAAGGATCCAAACATATGTCGACAGGAAAATATTATTTGAAAAAATCAATATATCAGGGGACGTGTTTAGCTTTAAATTTAGAATATGGAATATTTCTACAAGGATCGAAAACACTATGGATGACGAACAGAGTTGAAATTTTTCGTTCATATTATGTGGCATGTAGGATTTGTTATTCAATGAGCCGATCAAATTATTCACGTTAGAGTTAATTGCATGGAAATTATAAAAATAACTTATCTTTTACGTTGTTTATGTATGTAAGAAAATAAATTTTTCTCATCTTATTTGGCGAAAAGAAATCTCGAAATTGGCATTGAACTAGCAAAAGAATAATAATGTTTTGGCTGCTTTGAACATAAAAGAGATAATATCACCACCACTAACAATCAAATAGCTGGAGAGAAAATACTAAAAGAGATAGTACATATATTTCTAAAGAAAAAGCTACCAAAAACCCTAAAAGATTATCACTATGCTACATTTATCGCAAACTCTTTTTTTAAACATCAAAAACCCCAAACTTACACTCATGTGATATATTTAACATATATTTTGAGGTAAATGTGTTTAACGGATACAAGTTTAGAGTTTTTGGTGTCATAAAAAGATTGAAGTAAATTGTCACACCAGTACAAATTTGAGATAGATGTGCCACATGGGTAACATGGGTACAAATTTAGGGTTTTTTTATGTCTTCCAAAAATTATTTGGATTAAATATGTCATAATAGGCACAATTTATAATTTTTGGTGGCTTTTTCCTATCTCTCTCGATGTTAACATTGTATGACTTTGACTTACTAGCAAAGAGTTGAGGGAACAGGTGTTAATTTTGATACTCTATCTTTTGGTCTATGATGTTAGATTAGTTTTGGAGACAAGCGATGTAATCTACAAAAACAAATATTATCCTGCCCCTACAAATAATTGGTTGCAACAGAGGTTGTCATTAAGGTTTCATTTGTTTTGGGAAGAATTGATGATTTGAAAAATACTTTTCAAAAAATGGTTACTTGTATCTCTTAAAATAATTAACCATAGGAAAAATGTTTTCATTATTGACAATAATTTATATCTAAACATTTTCATTTCATTGATCATGAAAATATTTTCTGTTAAGCCCATTGTATTTATGTCAATTTAGTTTTAAACCTTTTGACTTAACACAAATGGTGCTAATTTAATCATAAACCTTATGAACTAGTGCCGATTCAATCCTAAATGTTTTGATTTGATATTAATTTTGTCATTGTGGTTAATATTTTATTATTTCTTCTTGTTCTTCCTTTTTCCAGTGACCGATCACAGACCACGGCTATTGACACCTAATTTTTTTGCAAATCTAGGAAAATAAAGAAGATAAAAATTGCATTGGAACAAATAAAATAAAAAAATAAAACTATAGGGGAAATTGATTTGATTGATTATGCATGGAAAATTAAAATTCTGATGGATATTTAGATTTTTTTAAATGCCGAAGTAATTTAAAAATCAAGTGAATAAGGGGTAAGAATTTTTGTAAAATGGAAGAAATCCGAGGAAAATCGAGCTGATTACGAAATCATACTCTGATTTATAGCTTTGATTTAATGTGACTAGAAATGAAAACTCAGAAAATGCCATACAAAACGGCCATTCGGAATCATTATAAACAAGATGTTCATTTTTTGTAAAGGAGGAGGGCAAATTCGAAAAATGGAGAGAAAGAATTTGGGAAGGAAAAAAGAAAGAATAGAAAATTCAAAAAAGTGAAAAAAGAGAGGAAAGGAAGAAGGGACATGTGGCAGGATGAGGAAAAAGCATAACAGTAGAGTGACATGAGAGAGAGACAGGAGGAAAAAAGAAAAATTAAAAAAGAAGAAGAAGAACACATTGTTCTTCTTCTCCGGTGACTTGCTGCCATCTGCCCACGCTCTATCTCTTGCCTGTCGGACATCGGCACTGTGCCTCGCCACGCCACCCAGATTCGGCGTGCCTCCGCGGTCACCTGAGTAGGATCTGCACCCCTACCCGATCCACGGGTGCTTGCCCTGCTGATCACGACCTCATCCGCCGTTGCAACACATCCGAGCCCTTGCTCGGCGTCTCCAAGCATCGCCGCTCAGCCGCACCGGAATATTGATCTGCCCGCGACGATGCTACTGCCCCTGCTTTGTACGCAATCTGCCTGCAACCCGCGTCGATCCGAGATCTACCATCCTGCCTTGCCGCACCTCCTTCGCGAGCAACTCGCGATGCCAGCCCAGTCGTCCGTGACTTCCCCTGCCGACGCCGCTCCTGCCCTACTTTGCCACTTGCCCGCAATTGCCCAGCAGATCTCGCCTTCGCTCGCCGTCCGTGAAGCCCAATGCCAACGGATTTGAGACCCTCGCAGCAGCCGCCACCCGAACACCTTTGCTTCGCCTTACCATCGCCGATCCGCCGCACCAGAAGTCCTGGCGTCCCTGCTCGCCTCCGCCTAACGCCCAGCCGCCGCTGTACCGCTGTCCCTGCTGCATCTCGATGCCGCCGGAGCCCACACCGTCGCTGCTCTTGTCTCCCCGATGCCCGACAGTGAGCTTCATGCCCCACGACGCCCCCTCGCTGGAGCTCCGACGCCGGCCACTGTCCGCCCGATGCCGACCAGCCTACTGCCCCCTTTTCCTTAGGTTGCTTGCTTTTATTTTTATTTTTATCTTTCATTTATTTTATGTTATTTTTTTAATTTTTTTGCTATTATTATACCAATTAGAACATTGGGAATTGATCTTCATTTTATTGCAATCATTATCCGTAGGGAAAATGTCATAAATAGTCCCTATATTTTCACTCAATGTCAAATTTCATCCTTGAACCTTCGGTTGGCTCAATTTGGTCTCTGAACTATTGATAAAATGCCCGATCTAGTCCCTGAACTTTCGAATTGCTCAATTTGATCTCTGAACTATTAATAAAATGTCCGATCTAGTCTCGGAACTTTCGATCGACTCAAGTTGGTCCCTGAACTATGATGAAAAAAAGGGGAAAAATTGGAAAAAAAAAAAAGGACAAAAAGGAAAAAGAAAAAAGAAAAATAGTAACGAAAGACTAGATTGGACATTTCATTATAGTTCAGGGAACAACTTGAGCCATTCGAAAGTTCAGGGACTATATCGGACATTTTATCAATAGTTTAGGGATCAAATTGAGCCGATCGAAAGTTCAGGGACGAAATTTGACATTGAGTGAAAATATAGGGATTATTTGTGACATTTTCCCTTATTCGCAAGGGTGTTGTCCAAAATTATTGTAATTATTAATTTGATCTATAAGACGTCGGATCATTTTTTTAATTATATTAATTTTTGAGCATTTTAATAGTATTTTGATTGTTAGATCATTATAATTATTAATTTGATCTATAAGATTTCAAATCAGATTTTTAATTATTTTGAGCTTATTTGTCGTGATGTTTAAGGATTAGAATAATCGTTAATCGACTGTGAGATAATATGTGACATCCCGATTTTTCTAATTTTATTTTTAGCTGATTGAGTCAAGCATTTCATCCGTACATAAAGTTCGTCTCTCTGAGTTGGCCAATCATGAGAGGACTAGCATATTGAACAAAGCAATTAAGGGATTTTAACGTGTCAGACTTGGGGACTGATCACCCTTAGGTCGGATGCAAGAAAATTTCCCTGAAAGCTACTCGGTAGGTTAGGACGCGTTGAAATCCCCATATTGAAATCAACTGTGAAATTGAGATTGAATTCAGAAATTAGAAGTCAGGTGTGTCACAAATCATTTTAGGATCATTGACTCATCTTTGGAAGATTTTTCATGTAATCAGAATTTTTCAGAAATTAAATTAGAGAATAGCTATTTTGGCTCGAGAAATTAGTAGACCCGCATTTGGTCTTACTTTTGGAACTTAAATTGGTTCTCTGGACAAGAGAAAATGTGAATTAAAATGTGGTGACATTGTATTAATTTTATGAACTTTAATTGGACTCAATTATAAGAGAATTAAATGAAAAATTGTCTCTAGGCTCTGAACTAAAGGACTGAGTGGTTTTCTGCTAAAAGGTTGTCCCTGAAAGGCTTGAACGGGAGTTGTTCGCCCACTGTTGGATGCATACCTGCAGGAAATTTACTCTCCTTCCTTGGTTCTAAGTCTAGGTCAATTCATGGTATCAAAGCCATGGTTTAGTTTTTTGATATTATCCATTCCATGCGCTTGACAGGTGAATCCAATGCTGAGAAGATTTTTTCACATCATGACCACAAAACCAGAGTCTACACAACTAGAAATCCTTAAAGCACCCGTTTCTCTTGTTCCTTCTTCATCATCTTCAACTCATCCAGAATTTCGTGTTTCCAATGCTTCTAAGATAGATTATCTCTATGAAGTCTCTCTTAGTGATGAAACTAAGATCTCATAAACTCAGCTTCCTCTTATGAACTCTTACTCTGCTTTTGCTAAACCCACCTCATCATTCTCACCTATCCGCTCCATTCGTCAACTTATTCACCAAACCCCAAAGCAAGTAAATGAGTACGTTCAATCCTCCAAATTCGACCAGCATCCCATTCCTGCTACTGAAAAAGAGCACTTTGTTACTCTTCAGATCCCTCCAGAATTTCCTAGACAATGGGTTCAACATGGATATTCTCATGTCCATTATGGAGCTATTCGTCTTGCTCTCACCTTCCATGGTCGTAAAGGTTTGCCAAATGTGGCAAGAATCGCGTTGTTAGATACCAGATTTTTACAATACCAACATGCTTGCATCAGTACTGTTCAAACTACTATGAATGCCGAAATAGTCTTTGTGACTTTGTATCCAAACTTCAACATCACCATTTCAAATCCCCAGCTACTTTCTTTCTTGAAAGTCCAAGTTCAGCTCACTGGAGCCCCTCAAACTGCTGACTATGTAGCTGCAACCCTACATTACTAGATGGTTTATCGAGTGCAAAACCATGCTCTCGACCTCAACTTCAACAATGGTAATGAAGATGTGTTGTTCATCTCTATGTAGAATGACCAGGCGTCCTGCATCCATGTTCCCAGACAGATCCCAAAGGATACATTGGCCAAGCTCCTTCCAGAGACTTAGATCGCCAACTATGAAAAGCTACACCAGCATAACAAGCCTTTCCAGTTTACGGACTTATAATTTGTATGGAAAAAGGATGGAATTGTTTCCATCAAATTTGGCAAGGAAAAGGAAGAAAGTCCTTTTATCTTCCAGACCCTCTTCATGATTGAACCATGTGTTCCTGAATCTATTTCCAAACCAGATCCAAAAAAGCATGTTCGACACTTTGATGGTGATGGGCATCATGTTCATTACTATATAGACAATTATGATCATTGTTTTTGGGATCCTTTTTGCCAATGTTCCTTCTGTACAAATTCTCCTGACGAGGTAGACCCTCTTGCTAGACCTCTACCCCAACGGAAAAAGTCAAAGGACAAGGTATACCAAAGGTACTTAAACGGAGATTCTTCCGTTGATACTCTTGGTGAATGTGATAAATACCAGTTTATGGTTTCTTATGCACCACCTCCACCACCAGAGTCCAGTACTACATCCCAAGCCTTACTAGATCCACCAAAATCACCTCCACCCTCTCCTCCTCAGAAAAAAAACAAGCTCTCTCTCCATTTTATAAGCCAATCCTCAAATGGGCTAAGAAACATTCTTACCCGCTTGAAGTCCCAACAAAAGCACCAGCCGAAATCAACATGTACATCAAAAGGTCTGCTTTCCATATGCTTAATCATGGCGTGAAATACAAGATTGAGAAGATCAAGGACTTGCCAAGCTGGAAATATCCCTAGGAGATTATTCAGCAAATCCAAAACGACAGTCTTACTAAGAACCTGGAGAACCTCATGTGGCAATGCCACACAGACCTATTCAGATTCAATGGAGGTTCGATTCTTTATCCTTTCGGGTTAAATTTGAATTATCCTTTCATTCATCCTCTTATCTGGAAGGAAGATGATTTCCTTGACCAGCTAAAGACACTGTTATGGTACTTAACCAATAAGTACTTAATAGCTATTGAAATTCCCACCAGAAGGTTCATTGCCAATCTCACCAAGATATTCTTACTCGGAAGAAATGTGGAGAAAGAAAGTGATAAGAATCTCTTAGACTTTCTTAATTGGTTCTATCACCCTACATGTTGGAAACAAGACTTGGAAAAAGAATTAAGAACCATGTCACTGAATCCTAAGGTCCACACCATCCTATTTTTCCGACGTCCATGGAATTTTTGCAGAAATAATGGTAGTATTCTCGATGCACCACTAGAAATAGGAACCACATCCTATAAACCTCACTTGAACAGCCGAGAAGCCCGGATTCACAAATCTTATCCAAGATCTGTTAGATTTTGTGAAAACAAGTATCGAGAACTCCAGAGAATCCTATGCCAGGAAAACAAAACCATTCCTGAAGATGTTTGGAATAATGTACCCACTACATGGGATCATTATGATCTAGCACCAGAAGCTAAGGAAGCACTCAGGCAATATAGACAAGCTGCATCATCCCAAGAGCATGAAATGACAAGCGAAGATGACATTATCTAGTCTACTCAAGACCCCTATGCATGCTTTGGAGGTCCTCTATCCCAGAATCCCTATGAACAAGGACCTTCGTCTTCATTTCAAGACATGGACACATCCTTCTCTGCACAGCCATCCAATTGGCCTTAGCCAAGCATTCCTGCCAACACTATCAGTGAAAATACAAATTGGCCAAAAGAAGAAGCATCCCATTGGGCTCATGAAGCATCCTCATCTCGAAAGCTGAACCAAATCCTCTCACCTCAAGACCTTGAAGCCCTCTAGCAGAAATATGAGGCACATCTCCTAGAAGACAGCTCAGATGATGACTCAGTATGTAGCTACAATGATCGTGATGGACGAGATCGTTGAGTCCGTACAATTTCACTATAGCAAATCACTGTTCACTTTTACTGTAGCACTAGGCTAGGGAAAGTACTGTTCATAATACAGTTACTGTTCATAGTGTGCTAATAATTCCCTCCCGGAAGTTTCCGCTGCCGTTGTTTGTATCTAGACCCGTGAGTTGGTTCCTGTGTGTGTCCTTGTATCCTTTCTTTGCCTATATAAGGCATTGTTCGTGTAATGTTTTGGGCAGAATCCCCTGAAGTAAAGTGTGTGCTTTGTGAAAAACCTCTCCATGGCTTTCTAAATTCCTCTTCTTCTCTAGGTTGGTAGGATCCTTCGAGAAATGCAGCTTGGGTAGGTTAGAAACGTTTCCATCCTGGCATCTCTGAGTGTCTCTAGGCTCTGAACTAAATGGCTAAGTGGTTTTGGTCTTGACAAGAAATCAGCAAGCACATTCTTCTTTCCAGGAATATGTTTGGTTTCAAAAGAGTATTTTGAAAACCATTCAGCCCATCGAAGGAGTTGAGAGTTTAAAATCTGTTTCTGTTTAAACTTGGTCATCTGGGGGAAAGATGCCATGTCTAATTCTACCAAAAAGTGATGGCCTATGAGATGAAACTCAAATTTTTTTATTCCATTTTTTACTACTAGGATTTCCTTGAAAGTGGAATGGTAATGTGTTTCTGCTTGAGAAAACTTTCCACTTTTGTGAGCACAAATGTGTCTCTTACCATCAATTTCTTCGAATAAGATGGCCGCCCAGTATTTATCACTGGCATCGGTTTGAAAAATTCTTTTTCCTGTTGATGGTATTTGTAATGGTGGGAGATTCTGCATAATCTTCTTAAGCTCAGCGACTGCTTTAGTTTGAGTTTTTCCCCAAGGTGGGGAATTCTTTTTCAACATGGATTGCAAAGGAATCAGCAGTTTTGGAATGTGTGGGACAAAACCCCTGAGATAATTGATTATCCCAAGAAATTGTTGAACTTGTTTTGTTGTGAAGTTTTCTACAGAGAACTTCAATAGTTCTTGAGCGATATGTGGCACTGGATAGTATGTACCTTTGTTGAGGTGCATACCAAGAAATTCGATTTTTGTCTGGGCAATATTCATTTTCCTTTGAGAAAGCATAATACCATGCTTTTTCACGATTTCTGCAAACTGTTCAAGGAGTTGATAGTGTGATTGCTCGTCAGGACTGTAGAGCATAATATCGTTGATTTATACGGCTGCACTCGACAAGATTGGTTGGAAAATACGACCCATGGCCTTTTGGAAAATGGATGGTGCTACCTTTAGGCCGAAAGGAATGACTTTCCACTGAAAGTGCTGGTTCGGGATACAGAATCCTGTTTTGGATCTATCTTTAGGATGGATGCCCAATTGCCAAAATCCGAATTTGATGTCGAATTTGGAATAGATATGAGCCTTGGTTAAACCAATAAAAAGAGAATCTCTTGATGGTAAAGGGAACTTATCATCTTTAAGAAAAAGATTGAGAGGTTGATAGTTAATCACCAGTCTCATTTTCCCTCTGTTTTGCTCGGCGCGCTTATTGACATAAAAGGCTTCACAAGCCCATTAAGAATCAGAAATTTCAATAAGGCATTGTTGCAATAATTATGAGCATTCCCTTTGAGCTAAAGCCAAGTGTTCTAGCTTCATTCCCATATGACTCACCTTTGTTGGGTTGATGTCTTCATTTTTTTTAAAGGGAGGCGAACAAATAATTCTGGATTTTCCCATAAAGGATGAGAACATTTTTGGGTGGATTTTGAATGGGATTCCGAACAAGATTCTAACAACTTTTGCATGATTGGATCTAATAGACTCATTTGAATAGAAAAGAGTCTCTGAGTATTGACAAACTCAGAGAACTAATCTTTATATCTAAGACATTTTCCAGGAATGATGCGAAGTTAAGAGATTTGAGTCATGATGTCCCACCCAATTATCAAATCTTTATTTGGGAGGTTTGATCCAAAAATTTTTGCATTGAAGGAACATTGGGGAAAGAACTGAACATTAACTGGAATGGTTCTGACCTTTGTGGAGAAAGTATCTCCAGAAGCGGAGTTGAAATATCGGACATGAGGAGTCCAATATTCTTCAGGTAGAACTTTAGTATCTAGAATGGAGCAACTTGCTCCGGTATCAATGAGAGAAATGACATTGATAGGTTTGGCAAACTTCGAGATGAGAATCTTTATAGGGAAATGGGGACAGTGGGTTTAACTTGAGAATATGTCAAGATATGGTCTTGAAAATGTGGGGGATATGTGAAAAATGTCTTCAGATTCTGAGTCTGACTCAGTGTCACTGGAAGTTTGATAAAAGGGAATGACACAAAGTGTTTGGTCAGATGGTTCTTCATCAGTAGAGAATAAGGATTCAATATCATCATTTTCAAGAGAAATACCTGTTTCATTCTCAATTTGATGAATTAGATGATTCTGAGCTTTTTTTGCTTGAGGACAATTTTTGGCAAAATGTCCGTTCTTGTTGCAAATGTAGCAACGATTTGATTTCTTATGGCCTGTACGATCTTTTCTTTTGCGTAGGTATCGCCATTTCTTCTTTTTTCGGAAATTCTTGGAGCCATGTTTGGATTTCTCTATCGAATACTTCTTGTAGTGTTTTTTCTTCCGGGAATACTGGCCACAAGTACCATCACAGTCTTGCTTGGCGCATTTGATCTTTAACTTCTGGCGAGAACAAGCTGATTCAAGGCGCTTGTCATCTGTGATGTAGGTACGGACCATCTGGCGTTTTAAGCATAATTCTTCAAGGCATAGATGGATTTCTTGTTGTATTTCTCCCAAGGGAATATCTTGTACTCTTCTTTGTTTTCCAAAGAAAGATCTTTCAACCATCTGGGATAGCTCTTTAGGGATGGATGTGAGGAAGACATGCTTCAGATTTGGATCTGCACCAATTTGGTAAAAGAGCTGAAGCATTAGTTGATAATGCTTATTAAGATGCTTTTCCTGAAGGGAGCAGCATATTCTCTCGAAAAATTCTCTTCTTTTTATCTCTATGAGATCTCCGGGTTTTCCCACAAAGACATGGTATAAGAGAGTAATGGCATGGGTGAAATTTGGTGACATCAGAAACAAAATCTGATCTTGTTTTGAAATTGATTGCCACCAGAGTTTAAGGCTTTCTATGAACCTTGTAACAAAGTTGTAAAGGACATCATTCATATCATGGTTGGTGATGGACTGTGTATTCAATCAAGTATGAAATTCTTCAAGTCTTTCTGGCCATTTTGGATAAGGAATATCATTGATGGTGAAGAAATGTTTTAATGTCGTGGACACATGCCTAGTAGGATTGTTCCTAGTAGAATTGCTAGTCTGACCAATTTCTAGATCAGAATAGTTTGATTCCATTTCATAATTTAGAGGATCAGCCATGAATATTTGTGAAGTTAATGGCACAATGGGGAGGGAATCAACTATAGGAATTGAGAAGGTTGAGGAAGAAGAGAGAGATGCTGAATCTGATTCAGTATTAGGAGAAGTATGTTCAGTTGGAAACAGAATCTGTTTTTCTGGAATGGTAGGATCGGACTCAGGCTGTTGGATAACAGGATTAGGTTCCTGAGTACCCAAATCCTTTAGAAAAGATTCTAATGGATTTGATAACATCATGCCTGTCTTTTATAACAATCGAACTTGATTATGTAGGTGAGCTTTTTTCCTTTCCTTTTTCCTTCTGCAGGGCCTTGAGACAATTTCGTATTTCTGCCATATCTGGTTCTCTTCTGTAGGGATCTTCTGGAATGGTGGCAAAAATAGACGTCTATGGATGTGGGGGTAAATACCCAGTTCTAATAAGAGGTGCTAATGGGTCAAAGGGTCTGAATCTTCCTTCTTCAAGAAGTTAGATTTGCTTCTTGAGCTTTTCTATTTCTAGCTTTGGATTTTCAAGATAATGATACCAAGATGTTGTCCTGATTCCAAGGCGTGAAGCCTTTTCTGGAACTCAGAAAGTTTCTTTTTGGTGCCTTTATCATACCTTCGAAGATCTTATTGCACATTTCCAATCTTGGAGTCAATTGCCTTGAAGGCATTGTTTTATGCCAATAAAGTCTCTGATTGCCAGTTTAAAACGGCTTCAGGAGTAGAGGTTTTTTTCTGTCTCCCATGTTCATCCACATCAGTGGGGGTAGGAATTTTGGGAACATGGCGGTATCTGCCCTGTGGATCAATAAACTCTTCTGAAGTAGGAAACAAGAGTTTAGAACTTTCCTTAACAAGAGGAGGAAAGTCAATATCTTGGAACATGGCAATAGAAGAAAAATTGGACCCCTGCGGAAAATGAAAGTGCAACCAATTGGAGAAGTTGTGGAGGATTTGAGTGAATGGAAGATGACATGGGATGATGTCATGGTGGGCCATTTTTGTAGGATTAAAGAAAAAGGAAAAGAAAATGAGGTGGTCCCTCTTATTCTCTCTCTCCTTCCTCTCTCCCTTCCGTTGGTTTCTCCTCCATCTTTGTTGTGCGAAGATCAGAAAAAAATGGAGAGAAGAAGTTGGAGTAGCATGGCTGTTCGCTCCCACTCGCACGCCATCATCGCCGTCGCCGCCGCCGCCATGCGTCTACCCAGCGCGCACCTCGCCTGGACTGCCACCTCTCCCTCCGCTCCGCCCACTTTGTCCAACCCGTGCCAGCAACGCCGCTATCGCCCTCTATCAACCGAGTTGCCAGTTGCCGCCGTGGGCCACCTCCAAGCTGTAGTCGCCACTTCTCTACCGTCCCGCACGTTCAAAGCACCGCCAAGCAACCTCAGTCTAACCGCAACCAATAGCTGCAAAAATGGGTTTCTCAGCCCCTTCTTGGCCTGTTTTGGCCGTCTTCCCAAGCCCAGAAGCTTGGCCCACTTTGAGGAAAGTTGTTCTCCTCGGCATCCCCGTCATTTTGGTCCGCTCAGCTCGCTAATTCGGTGAGTTTAACTCACTAAATCTTGATTAGAGTGTTAATCATGCCCTAAGTGTGTTTAGTTTAAATTAAGTAAGTTTAGATGGAGATTAATGTATTTAATTATAAATTGGATTAAGAGGTTGGTTTATGTTAAAGTGTGTTTAATTAAAGGTTAAAAGAAGTTATGTTAAGCATTAATGGGACATAATAGGGTTTTAGTTTTGAATTATTTAATTATTTCGAAATTCTGGAATTTATAATATTATATTATATTCCGAAATTATTAAAATATTATTATTTATTAAAAAACGGAAAAAAAAAATTATTTTTGACCCCGGTTGCTCAGAATTTCATACCAATCGCTGCTGTGTAGTTAGAATTTAAAATTGATGATTGATTATGGCAAATTGAGTGTGATTGTGATAAATATGGATTCTTTATAAAATCTCAAGTGTCAAAATTGATGGGAGTGAGGCTGTGATTAACCACCTATTAGAGATCGTGCCCAGTGAGGCTGTGAATTGCCACTTGATAAAGGTCGCGCCCAGTGAGGCCGTGAATTGCCACCTGATAAAGGTCGCGTCCAATGAGGCCGTTAATTGACATTTGATAAAGGTCACGCCCAACCAGGCTGTGATTTATCACCTACTAGAGGTCGTGCCCATTGGGCCGGGATCTACCATCTTTTAAAGGTTGTGTCGAGTGGGGCTGTGATGCCACTGATTCTAATCGTGGCGAGTGGGGCGGTGATTGCCACTAGTCGTTAAACTTTCATATAAAGTCGTGATTGAAAGCAATGATTGATTTACTAGAATGACATGTAATCGGCCGAGTCGATTGATCACTGAGATGATCCAAGTGGTTGAATTGCTCTGATAATGTGATTGTGCCTCAATCGTTTGGTTATCATAATTGCACATGGTTGAATTATATAAACTATGCTAACCTGCAGATGAAGATGAATGCGAGGTAAGTCTTTTGTGTGATGTGACTAGGCCACCCGGGACATATTTTCTTTCTAATAGGGGTTTAGGGGGTTGAATTTGCTGACACGATGTCTCATCCCAATTTGGGGATTAAAATTTCAGATCCCTGGTGGACAGAGCGACCAGATAGCTTTGGTTAGCTTTGAGGAGTTGCAGAGATGAAGTAATAAGGATTGGAGAACATGTCCGACTTCTAGGTCATAAGACAGTTCCTTTTTAAGAGCCAGTCTTTTGTAAACTTTTGGCCGTAGACCTCTATTTGTAATTCTGTTGAATTATGAAAGTATTATGTTGTGGTTTTTTGCTTCCTGCTTTTCTATCCCATATTTCTTTGTCAAGGGTTTTATAATATGCTTTCGCATGTGCATTAAAGAATTGATTAAGTCGACCACTTAACCTGGGAATGTCACATTTGAATGACCATGGTGGGATGTTGGCACGCTCGAGGTTCAGGGCGCGACATAATAGGTTATTTTTTCGATTATTTTAATCATTTAGTTGTTTGATTAGTTTATTTGAAACTTGTTTATCTTGGAAAAGCACTAAAAAAATCAATGATAAAAAAAAAAATCAAAATCTTGCATGAGCATATAGATTTAGTAAATTAAAATTTTTCTAAAAGTTAGTTTTCTAAGATAGGATAGGATTTAAGTCAAATTAATCCCTAAAACATATTAGAAAATTATTCATTTTTAGATAGTTTAATTAGGATTTTTATTAATTCCAAATTTCAATAAAAATACAAAAATACTAGGTGCATGTAAATTAGTTTGCATAATAGGATCATTTAATTAGAATTTTTTTATTAGTAAAATTAGGTCATGCATGTTTTATAAAAATTCTAAATTCAAGAAAACCCAAAAAAATTGCTTGCTCCATGTGTTTATTTCTTTTGATGCAATTTATTTTATTGAACGTTTAATATCGGTTGAGCATCCATGTGGTCACCATACATGCATGATAGTAATTTAGATTAAAATAAATCAGCTGCCTGTTAAAAAAAATATTTTTGAAAATTTAAAAGAAATTGTACTGAAATGGCATTAGAGCATTTTAATGTAACCAAGTCCTCATACCCTTAATCTCTGGTTTGTATGAGTAAAATAATTCTCCAATTATTTTACTTAGGTGTCTAATCGACCTACCGTAAACTGATTAGTGGTGATTCATATATAATAATAATTTGCATGTTAAATATTTGAATTTTAAGTTGCGAATTGGTATGAGCTTAGGAGAGCCCGAGCTAAGTTTAAAGACTTAGTAATCCATTAACCTAGTTTTAGGTGGTGCATCCTAAAATTAGGTCATGACAACAGCCAACTACATTCCCATTGATGGTGAAGCACTTCTCAACATTGAACTCTTTGCTCACATATCTAACGTCGCCATCTTCTGAAATAACTCGTATACTTACAAGTTATTTCAAAAGTTTGTTCCATTATATAACAGATTCTGAACATCTACCAGAAGTCTAGTGGCTCATTTGTTAGACTTTAATCCTTATTTAGACTTCGCTCACAACTTATTTTATTTTGCATTTATTTGTCAATACTTCTTTTAAACATCTATTCACCCCCTCTAGGTGTTCATATAAGCATTATCATTGGTTACCTGCTCCAAAAATTGGGTCCTAGCTCTTATAGATAGGTTTATGCTTGGAGGACTCAAAACACAAAGGTGGGGACACTATACCTATCTTCTCATCTCTCTTTTCCTTCAAAAGAGTAGCAAGGAGTTAACATCATAAATGATGAAGCAAAAGCATGTATGATCATGAAACTCTCAATCTCTAACAACTTTTAATGTTGAAGTCAATTAAATCTTGTGGTAATGAGGGATTATTTAACAAGTAATTGTGAAGCTAAATATCATGAGTTGTTGGGTGTAATTAGGGATTAGGAAATATTGAAAGTGTTTGAGTAATTTGAGTGTGGTTATAATCTCCGTTATATCACTTGATCTATATTGATATTCATTGCTGCTCTCCCCAATGGATAGACCATTATGAATGAACCATGTTAATCTGATATTCAATTTATTTTCTTCATTTTGACTATTTCATTGTTTGATCGCTTGCTTTCACAATATGATCAACCTAGATGTAGAAGTCTTTTAAATAAACCCACCAATAAGAGGAAACTAGTCTATCCGCAAATCAGTTCACTTATATTCTTTTAGCTTTAAATTATCTCTTTTTTGAAAATTAATTGACCATGTTAGGTGTTTCCTTGCATTTCCCATCACCATTAATACAATAAAGGGATGTTTTCTGGTCGGACATTAAATCCTTCTTTGACTTTATTCACATATTAACAAGCATAATGAAGACATTTGACGGAGACTCGTCTCTATCAATTGTATTGAATGCATATAATAGACAGGAATCAACCTCGAATAATAATATTTTCAGTTAATTTTCGACTATACAAATGCAACCTTATTTCTTGAAGAAGGGTAAATTTGGAAATTGATATATGTGCTTTTATACTATAGAGAATTAGATTAATAATCTTAAGGGTTCAAATCAATCAATAATCCAATGATCCTGAGGGTGAAATACTAATACATTAGCAGTTCTTTTCACGTGATTTTTTTCTTCTTCCAAACAGACCATCGACAACGTGATTATAGGAATAATCTTCTTGGCTACCCGATTGTACATGCAAAGAGCCAACCCGAACTCGAACTTGAGCACGGACTTCATGGCGCTGGTGTTGCTGAATACGAGGAATTAGTGAGATTATAAGTTGGTGCAATAAATGGTCCGACCTAATTCGGAGTCACCATGGGCAAATCATTTTGCATTCTTGCTTGTGCCGATACCGAAAGTGAAACCAAGTGATTCTCAGTTCTCTGATCCTTTGAAGTTTGTCCACAAAGCTCATGAGGTGATCAAGAGGAAACAGAGCTCCTTTGGTGTAGTTCTCACAGGGAAGCTGCTAGAGATGATGAAAAAATGCAGAAACCCAGAGGTATATACATGTCGAGACGATTTACTAATCAAAAAGGCTAAGTCTTTTAAGTCCGACTTACAAAATTTATATAGTTTAAGTAATGTGACAGATTATTATTAGATATTGAACGTGGCGCATTATCGTTATTTGATTTCCTGTAGTCTGTCGTATATTTTGTAAATTGATTTTCAATGTACCAAGCATAGTCCTTATCGATATTATTGTTAAAAAAGCTGGTTGCTTGTTTCCTTGACGAGATGTGTTTTAATCATTGCAGGCGCTAGCGAGGCATATTAAAAGGACATCGAGAAACTCGAACATGCTTATCTCCAACGTTACAGGGCCAATGGAGAAATTGTCTCCGGCTAATCATCTTATTAAAGGCGAGTACTTCACCATCGTCGGCACACCCGAGGTAATTCTGTAACTATAGTAATTTTTTGTTTATGTAATAATTGGTAACATGCCTTGTTTTCGAAGTCGTTACATGCATCTTTCTCCGAAATATTAATATAAATTTCGATATTTGGTACATATACGAGTATAAAGACCACTGTATGACATTTTATGCGACAATTGCGCTTATAAGCCATCTTTAAGAGTCGCAGAATTTTGAATTTAAAAAATTGATTTTTCTTATTTACCACAATACGTACTCATGAGTGACTTTCTTCTTCGCCTCAATGATTTAACGAATAAATGAAATACTTTCTTCGTGTTTTCTTTTTTCAGAGTCTCCAAGTAACGATGATCAGCTATGCAGGAAATCTGAGAGTAGTTGTGCGAGCTGAGCAAGGGTTGATAGATTCTGAGTTGTACACCCGTTCCATGCATGATGCTTTGCACATGATCCATCACGATGCATGCAGGAAGCGGTAGGGGCCATTCCTATTACTGTCCTTTCACAAATCAACAACTTCTGACGACACACTATTGTTTCCCCTTATTTTTTGTTTTGATGATTTTTGTGATATCTCCAAATTTGACCCATATTTGGAAATATGTGAACTGGTTATTTCATCGATGCATTTATGGTTATTTTTACTCTGAATTGATCACCTATAAATTAACTAATCTATTGAGTGATGTCATAAAAGAGTTAAAATGTGAAAGACCAGAGAATTCAGTCAGAGATTGACCATTCGACCATAAGGATCAACAAAGGTCAATACTATGCTGTTATAAGTCAATAGGCAAATGGATATAAATTGATTTGACAAAAGTACGTAGTCGGTTCGCGAGTGGTTCCGCACGATTATGATATTTGCATCAAATAGCAATAAACCGATTTTCTATTGATCTTGTAATCAGCGTACGTAATTGTACCATTGTGATTACATGACAATTGAGGGTTGTTCACGATTGGAAGAGGCACAAATGTGGATCGAAAATTATCGAGCACGGGTCTACTACGTGAAAACTCCTAAAAGCCACCCGATAATTTAGGTTGTACCAAAGTCGCATTTAATTCGATTTTGAGTTTCGATCTTTTGAGAGTTTCAAAACTAATTTGTTGGATGTTGCCTTATTGTTTGTTGAATTATCAGCAAGTTCGGAATTTTCAAAAAAGAAATTATTTGATGAAAATTGGAGACTAGAAAAGAAAAATTCGGATCCAGTGGTAAAATTGTGATTTATCGGCCAATGATATAATTTTAAAGGAAAATGGAATTAAGAAGATATTTTGAGGACAAAAAGTGTGTGAAAAGTCTAAAATGCCCTTGCATTTATGGACTAGAAGATAAAAGAAATAAAAGAAATAAAGGAAAGGAGGAGAGGATCTTAGGAGATTATGGGTGTGTTTGGGAAGACTTTTGGGGAAAGTCTTTGGGAAAATGCAAAGATTTTTGAGTTAAAGGTGTTTTCCAAAATGCAAATTGTGTTTGGTAAATTTTATTGTAAAAGGTGTTTGGGAAAATTCTATTTGCAAAGCCATTTGTTATTAAAAAAAAAAAAAAAAGTTGGTCGCCTAGAATAGGTAGTTGCCGGTGAGGAGCAGGCGGTTCGGCAAAGTGGAGGAGGTCGCACGCCGTGACCCAGGCGACCTCCAGCCACCTCCGTGACGAGGTCATGGGTTGCCAGAGGTTGTGGCGAGGTGGAGGAGGTTGCTTGCCGTGACCCTGGTGACCTCTGTGACCCAGATTTAGGTTGCAACAAGGTCATGGGTCGCTAGAGGTCGCGACGACAGCTCACCACGACCCAGGCAACCTCTATGACTGCTGCAACCTAGGCAGTCACGGCGAGGTGGAAGAGGTCGCGCGCCATAACCTAGGCAACCTCCGTGACCTAGATCTAGGTCGTGGCAAGGTTGTGGGTTGTCGAAGGTCGTGGCAACAGCTCGTCGTGACCTAGGCAATCGTGGTGACAACTTGCTGCGACCTAGGCGACTTCTGTGACTACCACGACCCAAGCAACCTCTGTGACTACTACGACCCAGGCGGTTGCGGCGAGGTGGAGGAGGTCGTGCGCCGCGACCCAGGCGACCTTCGCAAACCAGATTTGGGTTGCAGCGATGTCTTGGGTTACTGAAGGTCGCAACGAGTGTGACCGCCGCGACCTAGAACCCAAGTCTGGGTCGCGGCAAGGTGGCGGAGGTTGCGTGCTGTGACCCAGGCAACCTCCACCACCTCGGTGACCCAGGTGCACGACCTCCGCCACCTCACCGCGACCCAAATCTAGGTCGAGCGATTAGTTGGCGACGTTCGCCAAGGTGCTGCAACCACGCCGGCCTCTCTTTCCCATCATCGACCCATCATAGCACCTCACCGGCCTCTTTGGCGAAGAAGAAGATGAACAGTGCCCAGCCATTCTCGAAATGTTGAAAGGTTGCCTTGGGCTTTCAGCCTTTGGAATGCCAGCATTCCTTCAAGGGGAGTTTCATTAGGTGTTCCCAAACACCTAATATTTGGGCAAATGGGCTTTAGATCCCCAAAGGGCTTTCCAAAGTGGTTCCCGAACACAGCCTATGTTGGATTTACAATGACGAAGATTTTGGAAAAAATCTTCAAAAATCTCTCTCTCCTCTCTTTCCCCCTTGGACGATGAATCCTCCTCCTCCTCTCTCTCTCTCTCTCTCTCTCTCTCTCTTTCATTTTGCTTCTTCTGCTTCTTCTTTTTCATCTCCATTTCCCCCATTTTCTTCATCTTCTTCCTTGGGCGACCACCACTTTTGCCCTCATCACCTCCATCACCGCCATCCACCACCGTCACCATTGCTCATCCGCCATCCCTTATGCCGTACGCTGTCACCGTTGCTCTGTTGGTTCACCACCACCAAACCAAACACCTCCCCTTCTCTTTGTGGCCGTGAGCCTTGAGAAGATTTGTCACTGCCATTCAAGTTCCTATTCAAGCTGGGAATACTGTGTTGGAGAAAACTTTATTGAGTGTTTTGAAGCTGACAAAACGTTTCCATCAGTCTAGTCTGAAAACTTGTAGACTCTTTTATCAAAATCTGAAGACCTCCGGAGTACTAGACTCAAGACTCAAAGTCTATCCTCATTAACAGTTACTAGACCGTCGAATAAGGCTTATCCGGAACTGGATGTTTCGTTAAGGATTTAACTTTATCGACTTGAGAAGATCTTTTGGTTGGATGTAGCATGTCGGAATCCTTTATTCAAATCAAGATTGATTCAGGGATTTTGGATCTGTTGATTGACGAAGTATACTTGGAAGGTTCTACTTATGGAAACCTAAATCGTGATTGTATGGGTGAGCAGGATTGATGGACTATTGGCATGTTCCTTAAATAACTCGAAGATCTTCCTAATTGATTATGTCCAACGGGTAGATTTGAAGAATTCCTTTGGTAAGTGTCAATGGGTATGATGGCATAAAGGAGTATATCAGGAAGACGTTCCAGTTGTTCAAGTGTGTGCGCGATAGAAGAATTCCAAAGTCTGAAGCTCATTGTTCTTAGTCAATTAAATTGTTGAGCGAAATCTTGTACGAAAAAAGAGAGTTTATATCTTTGAGAGACCTTGAGGAAGTGTAGCAGTGTCTCTACACTGTGCAATCAAGGAAGAGCTCTTCTGTAACAACTCTTTCATTTATAGTGGAATCTAGCCAGTGGGCTGTCAGTGCGGAAGAGTGAACGTAGGCTTGGATTAAGCCGAACCACTATAATTTCTATGTTCATATTCTCTTCTCTACGCTCTTTTACTTTGATCGTAATTTGTTTTGTTTACAATAGACGAATTTTCTTTCTATTGTCAATTAGTACTGCACACTTATTTCAAGAAATTGTTTTTACACCTATTCACCCCCTCTAGGTGCTCATACTAGCTTTCACAATTGGTATCGGAGCCTATGTACTCACTTAAGTTGAAGTGTTTTACTTCAGAGTTAAGGATCCATGGCTAGTATGTTGGCTCCAGGACTGGTTGAAGGGCAAAGCAATACCAAACCGCCTTATTTTGATGGAAATGAATACAACATATGAAAAAACAAGATGAAGGCATTCTTAAGATCAAAAGATCCTTTAGAATGAGATGTGGTAGACAAAGGAATCATTCATAAAGCTGCACCTGTCTCAGAAAAAGGAAAAGAAGCCGTTGAGTCTAGCGAAATGATTCAAGAAGAGATAACCAAGAGACAAGCTCTTGATACAAAAGCAATTTATTCTTTATATTATGCATTATCACCTACTGAATATAACAGAATATCTTCTTGTGTTACAGCCAAAGAAGTCTGGGATAAATTACACATCACGTATGAAGGAACTGATCGGGTGAAAGAAACCAGAATCAACATTCTGCTCGGTTAATATGAAGCTTGCAAAATGAAATCAGGAGAATCTATCACTGACATGTTTAGTCATTTTATAGAAATCGTGAATGGTCTTGAAAATCAAGGTCAACCAATTTTTGATCCCATGAAAGTAAACAAGCTACTATGTGGACTCTCCAAGAATTGGAATCACATAAAGACCTCAATAAGAGAAACACAGAATTATGCCACTTTCTGTCAATGAATTAGTTGGGACTCTTTAGTTTTATGAAGTGGAGCGAATCAATGAAGATGAAAATCCTGAAGGTAAAAAATCCATTGCATTAAAATCTAATGATAATTCTGATGTCACATATTCTGAAGATGATATGGATGATGAGGAACTTGCTCTCATGATAAGAAGATTCAGAAAGCTAAAAAGAAAGGGGAGAAGATTCAATCTAAAGAAACAAAGTTTTCAAAAGCAACAGATTAAGTCTGTTGAGGATGATGAATCCAATAGAGATGTGGTCTGTTTTGAATGTAAGAAAAATGGACACATCAGACCTAACTGTCCCCTTCTGAGGAAAAAGAAAGGAAAAGCTGAGAAATATCGAAAGATACTCAAAGCAGAAACTTGGAGTGATACATAATGTGAAAAAAGTGATGATGATTATGCCAATATTTGTCTCATGGCACAATCGGATTCAGATTCAAACTCCAAGACAGACTCAAATTCAGATAGTGAATTTGATGTCACTATCAAGAAAAATCTTAAATGATACCTGAACAGTGGATGCTCAAGGCATATGACAGGAGATTCAAAATGCATCATAAAGCTTGTTCAAGTTAATGGTGGAAAAGTTTCATTTGGAGGAAATAGCAAAGGAAGAATTGTGGGATTCGGAACTGTAAAGATTGGAAACCTCACGATCAGTAATGTCTCCTTAGTGGAATGACTCAACTACAACTTGCTAAGTATCAGTCAGCTGTGCGACACTAGTTTCAAAATCAATTTTCAAGAAGGAATATGTTCAGGAACCAGTAAAGACTCCTCTCGGTCTTTCAAGGGACGAAAACATGGAAATATCTACCTCTTAGATGTCAAACCAGATGAAACCCAATGTCTAATCTCAATTTAAGAAGAAGCAAACTTATGGCACAGAAAACTTAGGCACATCAACATGAAGCAAATAGTCAAAATTTCAGCAAAGAAGCTTGTTTGTGGTCTACCAAATTAGTCATACCAAAAGACTGATCTATGCACATCATGCGTGTTGGGAAAACAGGTAAGAAAATCATTCAAACCAATAAATCAAGTTTCCACTAATTGTGTACTGTAGCTTCTGCATATGGATCTCTTTGAACCAACCAGAACTCAAAACATTGGAGGTAAGAAATACTATTTAGTGATTGTGGATGATTACTCACGATTTACTTGGATATATTTCCTAGCAAGTAAGTCCGAAACTCTTTCTTATTTTACAAAGTTTGCTAAAAATGTCCAAAATGAGAAAAGGTATGTAATTTGAAGAATACGGACAGATCATGGTGGTGAGTTTGAAAATCAAGACTTTACAAAATTCAGTGATGAATCTGGTTTTCAGCATGTGTTCTTTTCACCATATACTCCAGAGCAAAATGGAGTTGTGGAAAGAAAGAATAGGTTGCTTCAAGAAATAGCTAGAACTCTTTTAATTGAAAGTAACATATCTTCATGTTTTTGGGCTTAAGCAGTCTCTACTGCATTCTATATTATTAATAGAGTTTTTCTAAGACCTATTCTAGAGAAAACTTCTTATGAGTTATTCAAAGGAAAGAAGCCAATTGTTTCATATTTTCATATGTTTGGATGTAAATGTTTTATATTGAAAAATACAAATGATCGAGTTGGTAAGTTTGAAGAAAAATTAGATGAAGGTATTTTCCTTGGATATGCTATCACAAGCAAAGCTTACAGAGTATACAACAAAAAGACTCAATCTGTAGAGGAATCAATGAATGTTAAATTTCAAGACTCCATGCAAAATGAATCGACTCAACTTGAAGAATCTGAACCTGCTCCAGACTCTACAAAGCCTAAATCTCTAGAATCAGCTCAAACTTCAGAAGACCAGCAACAAATGATTGTCGAAGATTCAAATGAGGAAAAAAATCAACAATTTGACAAATCAACCAGCAACTGGAAGCATAAGTCCAGTCATCCCAAAGATCTCATTATTGGTGATATTAATGAAGGAATTCGTACAAGATCCAAAAGGCGCAAAGAATCTAGTGCTTTGGCTCTTATTTCTAAAATAGAACCCAAGATCATAAAAGAAACTTTAACTGATGAAAGCTAGATAGAAGCTATGCAAAAAAAACTCAGGCAATTCATCATTAATGATGTCTGAGAATTGACTCCTAAACCGAGAGGTAAATCTATCATTAGAGCTAAATGGGTTTTCATGAACAAGATGAATGAGAAAGGAAAGGTCATAAGAAACAAAGCAAGACTCGTGGCCAAGGGATATATGCAAGAAGAAGGGATAAACTATGATGAGACTTACGCACCAGTAGCAAGGTTAGAAGCAATTAGATTATTATTTGCTTTTGCTTGTCATAAGAATTTCAGGTTATTCCAAATGGACATCAAAAGTGCTTTCCTAAATGGATTTATCCAAGAGAAGTCTATGTGGAACAACTACCCGGTTTTGAAGACCCAAGGAAACCAGACTCTATTTTCAGACTGAAAAAAGGCTTTATATGGTTTAAAGCAAGCACCTCGAGCTTGGTACAACAGAATAAGTAAGTTTTAATTCAAAATGACTTTGTTAATGGTAAAGTAGATACTACATTATTTATCAAGAAAGAAAGAAAAAGTTTTCTACTTGTTTAAATTTATATTGATGATATTATATTTGGATCCTCTAATGAAAGTCTGTGCAAGAAATTCTCTAAGTCTATGTAGGATGAATTTGAAATAAGCATGATGGGTGAACTAACATTCATTCTCGGGCTTCAAGTGAAACAACTGAAGGAAGGAATCTTTATCCATCAAGAAAAATATGCCAACGATCTTATCAAAAAGTTTGGGCTAGAGAATTGCAAAAAGACTGATATACCAATGTCAAGTTCCTTGAAGATGAACAAAGATGAAGGAGGAAAGAAAGTTGATCAGAAGCTTTATAGGAGTATTATTGGTTCAATTCTTTATCTTACTACTTCTAGACCTGACATTTTGTTTAGTATTTGCATTTATGCTAGATTTCAATCAGACCTTAAAGAATCTCATTTAAGTGCTGCAAAGCGTATTATCAAATACATTGCTTCAACTTCAAACTTGTGTCTCTGGTATCCTAAAGAATGAGACTTTACTCTTCTTGGATACTCAAACGCTGACCTAACTGGATGCAGAGTTGATAGAAAGAGCACCTCGGGCACCTGTCAATTACTTGGAAGTAGGACAGTATCTTGGTTTTCAAGGAAGCAAAGTATAGTAGCTCTTTCTACGGCAGAAGCAAAGTATGTAGCTCTTAGAAGTTGTTGTTCACAAATTCTATGGATAAAACAACAGTTGAGAGATTTTGGAATTGAAGATTTATGTACTAAGATCAAATGTGACAACACCAGCGCAATCAATCTCACCAAAAATCTGATTCTTCACTCAAAAGCAAAACATATAGAGATTTGATATCATTTCATTAGAGATCATGTTCAAAATGGAGAAGTTTCGATTCAGTTTATTGACTCAAAGAATCAACTGGTGGATATATTTACAAAACCTTTGGAGAAAAATCAATTTGAAGTTATTCGTTCTAGACCCAATATCTTAACGTTTGAGGAAGTTCAGACTCAGCACTAAAAGTCTAAAAGCTCTCAGTCTCGAACGATCAAGATTCTCGACTGTAAGTTATTTCTATTTATTTCTCGGATCAAATCTCGAAAAGGTACGATCATCTATCCGTAATTGATTATTGCTATTTTAATTTTCGTGATTATTGCAAACCTACCTTTTTGGAAAATAAGTTATTTTTGAAATGATAATTATCCAAAAGGTAGTTATTTTTAAAAAGGTATTTTTATATTCGTATGCCTCGTTTTGACTGCCTTATATATTGTCGGTTCCTCTTCGTTTTACTCACAAAAACCCTAAGAGAGCACCAATCTTCCACTTATGTCTTCTTCTCTTGTTTAATCCTCGAAAAAGTTTTCATCTTTCTTGGGAAACAAGCTTGGAATCTCTCAAAGACTGTGAAAAATGTCGTCTCAAAGGAAGTCTTCGAGGATTGCAAGCAGGGGACCACAACAAATGCGTGAGGGGACCACTTTGATCTCACCGAAAAAGAAGAATCTCCTAGACAACAACAGAGCCCACAACATTCTCAACAGCGTCCATCTTCTCCATCTAGACCTCAGGATGTTGCACATCAAGAAGAGGAAGAAATCATCGAAGACGCAAAAAACGTAAGAACTCATAAGCCCTCTTTTACTTATAAGCTTTACCGTGCTCTGAAGAGGAGCGGTACTCCACTGAACTACATTGATGAGTTTCTTAAGGATAAATGGTATAAAAATGAATCTTTCTTCTTATGTACCATGGAACGTTTGGAAATTGCCCCTGGAGGGTCGGTGGAAGAAGCCCTTGCTAATATCCCAAGTGATCCACGAGTTGGAGGGTTTAATCAACCAGATGGGAATGATGATGCCAAGTTGTACAGTTAATTTAAACCTAGAATGGGTGTTGCAGCTAAAATCCGAAGCAAAAGGACGAATTTATTTCGATCAAAGGAACACAAGCAACTATACTCTAAATTGTTGAAGCGTGGGGTAATAAACCCTAGAAGTGTGGACTTTGACTTTCTTAACTCTGTGAATGTTAATTTATGGGAAAAATTCAGTCTACTTCAACTTGAACATTTTTATTCTGAATCTACAGAAGCGTATGCTGAACTTGCTGCTTATTTCTATTCGAATCTCAATTTTTTGGATGCGAATAGATTCTCTTTTAATGTATGAGATCAGGACTATGTGGTGGACTTAAATATGTTGGTTGATGTGATTGGGGTTAAGTGAGGGAGATATCAACCTATCAATGTGTCTATTGGTCGTGCAACGTTGGAGCTTGTTCAGGGTAGAAGGACGGAAGGAAAGATATCTTATGTGAGAATGAATGCATCCAACATTTTGCTTCACAAGATAGTGATTAACTGTCTTACACCAAAATCAACTTTAAAGACTAACGTTTCAAACTCGGAAGCAAAGTTGATGTACGCCATCAATGCTGGTAAAAAATTCTCTCTTCCACACACTATTATGTTCCACATGTACAAGGCAGTGGTGAAGGACAAGGGTCAACTTCCTTATCCAGCTCTTGTGATCAAGTTATTCAAACATTTAAATGTTCAGCCTCTCAAAATTCTTTGTGTTCGAACATGCGATCAAATGATGGTGGGACTGTGAATGGTCTCAAAAATGCGTTTAAAGGAACTTGCCAAGGTTATGGAACAATTCAAGGAGAAAACCCCTATCAAGACCCATTCAGTCTCTTCTATGGCAAAGCGAAAACGAAAGGAACCCATGATTGCTCCATCCAAGAAAAGAAGAGCTCTCATCATTGAGGAGGAAGAAGATGATGATGATATTACTATTTCTGCAATGACATTGAAGAACTTGAGCCGTTTTGTTCCAGAATCAACAAAAAGACAAGAAAAAGACATGGATGAGACAGAACAAAGAATTGAAGATTTGGAAGCAGAGGAGAAAGAAGCAAAGGAGAGAGATGCAAAAGAGGAAAGAATTGAGAAAGAAAAGAAGAAGAGAGAGGAGATCAAGCGGAAGTAGAGCATGAGGAACACTTTTCTCCACCTAAAGGCATGGAAACAGGGGGAGGTCTTCAGAAAAGAGGAACGTCCTCATTCCCTGCCACTAGTGAAGGAGTAAGTCGTTCTCCAGCAGATCTAGAGGACATCTATGCAACTCAATTTTCTGAAGAAGGACATGAGGTTTCGTCACCCAATCTGCATGATCGTGCTGAAATGCCATCATTTGCCAATACTCCATCTGATAGTGCAGAAGCAAGTACTTAGACTGACAATTCGGCAGACTTTCGCAAAATTCTTGATGTTCTTTTGGAACTGAGAGGCCAGATTTACGCTTTGGGATGCGAATTCAAGAATTTGCAAAATACAAGTCAAACCTCTTCAATTTCTTTGCATGATCAAATTCATGCCCTTAATCTTCAAGTTCAAGCAAATGCCAAGGGTGAAGATGAGGTGCAACTAAAGGAGGATTTTAAAAAGCTGGAAGGAATTGTTCAGTTAATGAGAGATTTCTAGCTTGTTCGTGTTCCCAAGCAATCTTAAATCCATTCTCTTTTCATCTCTATCTTTTTAATGACGACAAAAAGGGGAAGAGATGTGGTGCAGATTTGATTTGAACTTTAAACTTTGAACTTTTATGTCGATTGACTTGACTTTTGTGTTTGGCTGTTTGGATTAGGAATGGATTTGGATTTGACTGTTTGAACATTTGTTTATCTTAAGTATTATTGATATCTCATGGTTTTGTTCATTTACAAGACTAACCTACTTTTTGTGGATGCAGATTCCAGTGTTATTACTAAGCCATTTATCTTTGTGAGATATCCATATTTGCTTGAATAATGTTTTGCAGGTCAAAATTATCCAAATTTGCAAGAACGTTTTGTCACCATCAAAAAGGGGGGAGATTGTTGGAGAAAAATTCCTTGAGTGTTTTGAAGCTAACAAAACGTTTCCATCAGTCTAGTCTGAAGACTTATAGACTCTTTTATCAAAGTCTGAAGACCTCTGGACTACCAGACTCAAGACTCAAAGTCTATCCTCATTAACAGTTACTAGACCGTCGAAGAAGGCTTATCTGAAACTGGATGTTTCGTTAAGGATTTGACTTTATCGACTAGAGAAGATCTCTTGGCTGGATGTAACATGTCGAAATCCTTTATTCAAATCAAGATTGATTCAGGGATTTTGGATTCGTTGATTGGCGAAGTATACTTAGAAGGTTCTACTTATGGAAACCTAAATTCTAATTGTATGGGCGAGCAGGATTGATGGGCTATCGTCATGTTCCTTAAATAACTCGAAGATCTTCCTAATTGATTCTGTCCAAGGGGTAGATTGGAAGAATTCCTTTGGTAAGTGCCAACGGGAATGATGGCATAAATGAGTATATAAGGAAGACGTTCCAGTTGTTCGAGTGTGTGTGCGATAGAAAAATTCCAAAGTCTGAAGCTCCTTGTTCTTAGTTAATTAAATTGTTGAGCGAAATCTTGTACGAAAAAGAGAGTTTATATCTTTGAGAGACTTTGAGGAAGTGTAGTGGTGTCTCTACACTGTGCAATCAAGGAAGAGCTCTTCTGTAACAACTCTTTAGTTCATAGTGGAATCCAGCTGGTAGGCTGTCAGTGCGGAAGAGTGGACGTAGGCTTGGATTAAGCTGAACCACTATAATTTCTGTCTTCAAATTCTCTTCTCTACGCTCTTTTACTTTGATGTAATTCGTTTTGTTTACAAGAGACGAATTTCCTTTCTATTGTCAATTAATACTGCACACTTATCTCAAGAAATTATTTTTACACCTATTGTCGCGACCTCAATTTTTTTTTTTTTTTGGCGCCCGCAATCGGGTATGAGCGCCTAAGGAGGCTAATGGGGTGGTTGAAATTGGTTAAGCCCGGACTCTCCCAAGTCCACCAATTCACGACTTAATGGTTCAAGTTTTTAACTGTAAATCAATTTTTAAAATGGAGTCGCCACTAATCGATTTGGGGTGGGTTGATTAGAAATCCAAGCGAAGTATTAGGAAAAATACTCACTCCTGCGCAACCAAAGAAATTAGGATCGGGGACTTGAATACATTAGTTAATCACTCATGCCCTTTCGGTACCTAATCTTGCTTAAACCTTAAGGGTTTTTGGATGCTCGAGGGATTTTCCATGCATTTTCGGAAGAAAATGATTTTTTGAGTCTTTTTCTAATTTTTTGGACATAAAAGGATTTTTTTTTTCAGATTTTTTGGTATTTTTTGGAAAAATACAAGTCTTTTTGGCTTTTTCTAGATTTTTTTGGCTTTTTCATGAATTTTTGGCTTTTTTTGGATTTTTGGCATTTTTTTTGGAAAATATGGAATTTGTTTTTAGAAAATAAAACATTTTTCAACATTTTTTTAAATATTTTTCGATTTTCTGGAAATTAAAACATTTTATATATTTTTTCAAAAATAAATTATTTCTGATTTTTAAAAATAAATTATTTATTTATTATAATATTATTTTATATTAAAATATTATAAAAACCGACCCAGGTTGGATCCGCGAGTTGGGTCCGACCCAGGTCGGTAACCCGAACGCGGTGGGCCTGACTACCTGGCCCACGCACATAACCCGGCCCAGGCGGAACCCTACCCGATTCAAACCCACACCCGAACTGTCCTTCAGCCGTCGACCCGAATTACAAATCGCGACTCGATTCTAGAAACCCTACTCGGATTCGTGGAGCCCTACGTAGCCGCGACCAACCTTTGATCCAAGTCCAACTAGGCGCGATGCTTCCTCCCTCTCACTTAATCGCGGCGTCGATGGAGGGAACCATGAAGGCGTCGAAGAAGGAAGCAGCGTCGGGGGACGACACTGAGGCGGACGGAATCGGGCAACGTCGAGGGCGACGCTGAGGCGAACGGAATCGGGCAATGTCGAGGACGACGCGGAGGCGAGCGGAATTGGGCGGCGTTGGGGATGACACAGAGACAGATGGGATCAGGCGGCGGACAACAGCAGACCTAATGCTTGAGGTGGACGGCGATGGCACGGCTCAAGACGACGGCTCTCTCTCCTCCGGTTGACCTCGCTCAGCCCCTATCTCACAGATCCAGGCATTCGGATCTTCCTCCTTCAGGTTCGCTCGCCGCCGGCCTCTCCCGAAGTCTCTCAATGGAAGGTCGTTTAGCTTACAACCCGATCCTTCGCCGCCTTTGCTCGCTCTTCGATTTCCCCCTTGAAGTCTCTCAAGGGGAAGCTCTCGAAGTTCGATGTGTGCTTTCGTCGACGAAGGTGCTCCTCTATTTATAGGCGAGAAGGAGGCTGGTCGATGGAGGTTCGGCCGCCAGCCCTCGCATGCCGATCAAACCCCCCCGCGGCTGAACCGGCATCTCATCTCAGCATTAAAGGCGAGCATTGAAGGCGCATGCGTGTCGTCTTCTCCTTCGGCAACTTGCCTCCATTCCTCTTTAGCGTAGGTTGCCCTTGAGCGCGTCGCCGCCGTCGCACGTAATGCACAGAGGCACAAAGAAGAAGAAGGAAGGAGAAGGAAGAAGGAGGGGGAAGGGTTAGGTTGTGTGGGTCGGGCCGAGAAAAAAGAAAGAAAATGGGCCTAGGGGCCCACGCGAAAGGGAAAAAGGGAGTTGGGCCTTGCGCCCACCCTAATGAGCTGTTGTTTCTGTTTTTTCTTTTTTTTTGTTTGTTTTTACTGATTTTTTTTTTTTTAAAAGACAAAATAAAAATAAAAGAAACCTAATTAAAAACAAATAATTTATGTGTCAACAGCTACCCCTCTTTGAAGGTGAGTTCGTAGAGGTTGCATTCAAAGACAAACCTGATACCCAAATTTTGTCCATGCATGCGTTGCATATTTTATTTGGGACTCATTATTTTATGCAGATAAAAAGCAATATAACTTTACATATACTAAGATAGATAAGAAAATACATGTAATTACTTATCAGGAGTGAATGAGATAGGGTGTGAACCCCGAGTTTTGGCAAGTATCAAGGTGTCATCTTACTGGTGACATGAGGAGGTTGCTTTTCCATGACCCGAACCATTCTTTGGTCGCTTGTTAGAGCAATAAGTGATTTGTCTAGGATCCGAACCTTTCTTCGGTCGCCTTGACGGGGAATTGCTTTTCCAGGACCTAAACCTTTCTTCAGTCGCCTGTTAGAGCAATAAGTTGGTTTGTCTAGGACCCGAACCTTTCTTTGGTCGCCTTAACAGGGAATTGCTTTTCCAGGACCCGAACCTTTCTTCAGTCGCCTGTTAGAGCAATAAGTTGTTTGTCTAGGACCCGAACCTTTCTTCGATCGCCTTGACGGGAAATGCGCCGACCTTTCTCAGGACATCACTTGTGGGTGCCTAATCTATATCGAGAACACCAATTGGTACCCAACCTTTCTCGGGAGATGCGCCAACCTTTCTCAGGGCATCATATTTGTTGGGTGTCTGACTCTTGTCAAAGACACTGGTAGGAACCCAACCTTTCTTGGGAGGATGCGCCGACCTTTCTGAAGGCATCGATTTGCGGGGTGTCTGACTTTTGTCGAAGACACCAATTGGAACCCGACCTTTCTCGAGAGGATGCACCGACCTTTCTCAGGGCATCGATTTGTTGGGGGTGCTTGGACATTCACAAGCATTGAAAGAGTACCTAGATATTCACAAGTACTAACCTAGAGAATATTTGGGCCTTTGCAGGTGTCGAAGGGGTACTTGGATGATCGCAAGTACAAACTCTTAGAGGGTGCCTGGATTTTAGCAAACGTTGAAGGAGTACCCGATTGCTTGCAGGTGTCGAAAGGGTACTTGGATAATTACAAGTACAAACTCTTGAAGGATACCTGGCATTCGCAAGTATCGAAGGAGTACCTAGGATATTCATGAAGGTCCCTCACCTTTTGATAATTGGGAATATCGAGGACATACCTCGCATATTCGTGAAGGTCTCCCACCTCCAGGCAATTGGGGAATATCGAGGACGTACCTTGCATATTCGTGAAGGTCTCCCACCTCCTGGTAATGGGAATATCGAGGACGTACCTAGGATATTCGTGAAGGTCTCTCACCTCTTGGTATGGAGAATATCGAGACGTGCCCCGAATATTCATGAAGGTCTCTCACCTCCTCGTAATTGGGAATATCGAAGGCATACCTGAGATATTCGTGAAGGTATCTCACCTCCTGGTAATTGGGAATATCGAAGGCATACCTGAGATATTCGTGAAGGTCTCTCACCTCCTGGTAATTGGGAATATCGAGAACGTACCTGGGATATTCATGAAGGTCTCTCACCTCCTGGTAATTAGGAATATCGAAGGCGTACCTGAGATATTCGTGAAGTTCTCTCACCTCCTGGTAATTGGGAATATCGAGGACGTGCCCCGAATATTCATGAAGGTCTCTCACCTTCTAGTAATTGGGAATATTGAAGGCATACCTGAGATATTCGTGAAGGTCTCCCACCTTTTAGTAATGCGAATATCAAGGACGTACCTAGGATATTCGTGAAGGTCTCTCACCTCTTGATATGGGAATATCGAGGACGTGCCCCGAATATTCATGAAGGTCTCTCACCTCCTGGTAATTGGGAATATCGAAGGCGTACCTGAGATATTCGTGAAGGTCTCCCACCTCCTAGTAATGCGAATATCAAGGACGTACCTAGGATATTCGTGAAGGTCTCTCACCTCCTGATATGGGAATATCGAGGACGTGCCCCGAATATTCATGAAGGTCTCTCACCTCCTGGTAATTGGGAATATCGAAGGCGTACCTGAGATATTCGTGAAAGTCTCTCACCTCCTGGCCATTGGGAATATCGAGAACGTACCTTGGATATTCATGAAGGTCTCTCACCTTCTAGTAATTGGGAATATTGAAGGCATACCTGAGATATTCGTGAAGGTCTCCCACCTCCTAGTAATGTGAATATCAAGGACGTACCTAGGATATTCGTGAAGGTCTCTCACCTCCTGATATGGGAATATCGAGGACGTGCCCCGAATATTCATGAAGGTCTCTCACCTCCTGGTAATTGGGAATATCAAAGGCATACCTGAGATATTCGTGAAAGTCTCTCACCTCTTGGCAATTGGGAATATCGAGAACGTACCTTGGATATTCATGAAGGTCTCTCACCTCCTGGTAAAAGGGAATATCGAGGACGTACCTTGGATATTCATTAAGGTCTCTCACCTCCTGGTATGGGGAATATCGAGGACGTGCCCTGAATATTCATGAAGGTCCCTCACCTCCTGGTAATTTGGAATATCGAAGACGTACCTCGCATATTCATGAAGGTCTCTCACCTCCTAGTAATGGGAATATCGAGGACGTACCTTGGATATTCGTGAAGGTCTCTCACCTCCTAGTATTATAGACTTAAATGTGGCACGAGGCTTACCTGGATGGCTGCAGGCACTCAAAAGGGCTAGAGCACCCGGGTAGCTGTAGGTGTACAAAGCACTAGAATACTTGAATGAACACAAGTATTTAATGATATGATCTGGGACCACTTAGGCAGGTCCAAATGTAAGGAAGCATATCTGGACAACGGTGGGTACTTGACGATATGGGGATACCTAGACAGCAATAGGTATTCCAAGAGATATTTGGTCAGTCACAAGTATCAATACTTTGGGACAACTCGAACAGGTCAAGTGTCAGGAAAAGGGAGTATCCGAATGGTGGCCGGTACTCAAAGACAATAGGGATACCTAGACAGCAGTAGGTATTCAACAATAAAGGGATACTTGGTCAGTCACAAGTATCAGTACTCTGAGGGCAACCCGAACAAGTCGAGTGTTAGGAAAAGGGAGTATCTGAACAGTGGTCGATACTCAAAGACAATGGGGATACCTAGACAGCAGTAAGCATCCAAACTCAAAGGACGACTCAAATAGATTGAGTGTCAATAAGAGAGTACCTGGACAGTGATAGGTACTTTAAGATAAATGGGGATAGAGATATGCTTACTTGGCAATATTTCTAACCTTTAAGAGTATGTATGCTATTTGCACAATATGCACATATGATTGTATATGCTATAAATTCATGAGTTCAAATGAGATTCATGCATGATAATTTTGTCAGTTTTGCATCATCTGAGTTCCATTGTGGAAGATTTTGAAAGACAACCTTCATTTAGAATGTAGATGTCTTGAGCATGCCAAATGAGAAACTTTCAATCTAAAAGGACTTTCCGCTCACTCTCATGGAAAAGGCTATCATGACCATTGATGCGGGATTTATAAGGACCACACTATCTTACTGTCATCATGTTAACAGGGGTCTGAGTATTCTCGCAAACAATACAATTTTACCGATGTGAGAGGTCTTTGTTGAAACTATGATGAAGTCTTGGTCAACGGCTCATCAAATGGGACCGTCGAGGTCAAGGCTCATCAATGAAGTGTCGCATGATCATCTCTAGGTTTGCAAGTCAAGAATTCTCTGAAAAGAAATAGAGTAATCTTGCTTGTACTTCTTCAAGCGATGCTTATGTACACATGAAATCCTACGTTAATTGAAGTGCCCCTAGTCTGAAGAGACTCTTACAATGGGATGCAATGTAGGCTGGACTTATGTGTAAAAGGGTGAGAGCTAGTGATTGCCTTGGCATTTGTCATCAGTCTTTCTTCTCGCTATCAGATGAAGGCTCTATCAATTGAACAACAACTTCTGAATACAATTGACTGTATTTTTTGCTGGGGGGCATTAGCCTTGCTTTTACTAGGCACACTGCTTTTTTTCATATCCCTATTTTTTATTCCAGTTCTTCATTCATGGACATTGACATTGCTTTTACCAGGTACACTGCTTTTTTATGCCTATGCTTTTTCATTCTTGTCATTAGAGGAACCGGCCTAGGCAAGTTCAAGCAAATGCCTTCGTTAGACTTATTGAGTCTTCTGGTATTTCTGATTATGCTGCTCGAATGGCAACAGCTTCTGCTTTGCCTCCATGTGAGGGTGAATTTACAGACTCAATTGGGTTGTACAATGGATACAAGTGCGTAAAGAAAGAATTGCTCTTCATGACTCTAGGGCACTTAAATTAACGTGAGTGTTCATATACAATAAAGACACTCAAAGATTGATGCTAGTGCAAGCAAGAAAATTTCTATCTTTCTTCTCACCTTGTGATGTTGTTTTGCCTCCGATCTGCCCCAGTATGGGGTGGCTCTTGACGGGGGTATGGGAGAAACTTCACCAGTGTAAGGAGCCCAAAAGGGTGAGGAATGAAATGCCTCTCACTGTTTTGGTTATCGTACCATTCGCGAGAGAACTCTTTACCCTGCAGTCATAGAATCTTATGCACTCATCTCACAGGTGTATAGATGGAGGGGGGGGGGATTGTGTGTAGGATATGGCTTGCCTTTCATCATTCTGACGTGCCTCATCTAGCATGCTCAATCAATCTTGTATTCTTCAATTTGCTATTTATTCTAATAATTCTCAATGAAATCAGCGATTTAGACAGACAAAATCATCATGCAAAATCCATTTGGAAAAGGCATGCAACATTTTAAATGTGATGGAGTTTGTACTCTCAAAACAAATGAATGGTTTTGACTCAAAAAAGACCCTATTGACAACTTTAGGGGCTAACATAATGGTGTTTCCAAATATATTAGATTTTGAATATCAAAAGGGTTATTCACAAATGGGTGTTGCCGGTTGTCCTTATTGATTAGGGATATGACACATGAATGATCAGCCGATGATTGGGAATTTGATCGGGCATCTCTTTTTTTGCCCCTGCGGAAGAGACGATGTACAAGTAGATCAAGTAGTCTAGCCAAAATCAAAAGGTGAGTTGAGGTATGAAGATTTTTTGTCATTTGCTTTGGTAATTACTCAGGATGCCATTTCGCTTAGGAGAGCTTATCAAAGTTTGACATGTCTTTCTTTTATTTGTTATCTGCATTTTTTATGGTCAAGTGATCCTGCAACAGATAAAAAGGGATCATGTTAGTCAGAAACTCTTTCAAGAGTCGACTAACTTGGAAACGATACAACATTACCCTTCACTGGATTGGATGGACCTGAAATGCAAGTGGGACACGAAGTCCTATGTCTTTTGCTTTGTTAGGTCACCTGTTCTATTGTAATTTCCAGGCGCAAGAGAAGCAAAAACTTTTTTATTATTTTTTACCAAGTGGCTAACTGCCGCGTCAGGGATTTGAACCCCCGACTTCAGACCATTTTGCTTCTTCCTGGATACCACTCGGCTAGAGGCGCCGACGGTGTCCGTAGGGCGCTTCTTTTTTTATTTAACCGAACCGGCTCCTGGACAACACGTCTTTTCATACCAAGTTAGGTAAATCGATATGGATCATTTGATTTGCCCAAATTAACCATTAAGCTTGTTTCTTGAATCCTTTGCTTCCTGTCAATAGGAGAAAATATGTCAAAACTGAGTTCAGATACTGGGAGTATTGGAAACGATACCAAATTACTCTTCCCCAAAGTTTATATTTGCTTACTCCTAGGGATATTTGAATGCCAATGACAGCATTTTGTCTTTGACATAGTTCAACATCTCTTTTGATTGGCCTTTCTCATTCGTGGCCATGTATGCATGATTGGTAGTTTGCAACGCCTTCCTTCTGTGGAATTTTGTCTTTGACAATATGACCATTAGCAGCATTGGGTAAAGTCATGTACTTCAAGCTTCTATGAAATCTGAGATGGACAATCAAAACCTTCAATTTTCTGATAGTAATCACTTCTTGGTAGAGCATGTGTCTGGAGCAAGAAGTGAGGTTTCTAGGCCCTAATGTCATTATTTGAAATAGGGGGCTAGAGACTGCCTCAATTGTCTAGATTTTATCCCTGTTGACAGTAGCCAATTCAAGAGAATAAATTCCTTTTCTATGCTTCTTGGCTTGTCAAAGTTGTAAATCCCATTGATGAAATCACAGCATCTAGTTGCTTGGGCACGTTGTGGAGAAAAGATATTGATCCGGCTTGAGAAGGAGTTGGGCAAGAGCGAGGTGTAATGCACAGAGCTCTTAAGGACGGCTTGATTTTCAACCATATGCCTGTACCTATTGCGTCTTATCTTCCGCTTCCTGTAAATAGAAGAGAGAGGACATCATTTCCAAATTATATTCAGAGAATAAGACTTGCCCTCTTTTGGTGTAGGATGATTCTTTCTATTTGCCCCCGTTTTCTTGGCAAGGTGTCTTTGAATTTGGCGAGTTCACCTGATGTGCTTGCTTCAAATGCCCCCTGTCACACTAAGTCAAAGGGGACGGGGAATGATCTCCTGAGACATGAAGTGAGTGAGTCAAAAAGACAAACATGATTAAATTTATCATCTTATTTTAACAAAAGCTTTTGGGTGATGAAATATTTTTATTTTCAAAATATGTCTTTGGGGGAGAAAAAGCATGAGGAAGCCCAGCTCTCAGTATTTTCCTTGAATGATATTTTCTTTTCATGGTTGGATAGCATCACCGGGTTGGTTTGGGATACGGCATCATGCTCTCAAAATATTTTCAACTTTATTTAATAGGTGGATTTACATTTTGGAAGAGTGATTTCAAAAGTTAGTTCCTCAAGCGGAACTGATGTTGAAAATAAATCAAGCCAGACTTAAGAAAGATGTACATGTTCCCATGTAGGGGAATATGAAAGGAAATTAAAAAGGGTTCTACTTGAGAGGGGCTGCACCCATTTCCCCTTACGGTCCTTCGTTGATGGTGTCCATGAAAAGGTCTCCAAACATGGTGGTCATGTCATCTGGCCCTTCTTTCTCTGTTGCTAAGGGTGGCACTTCACTACCTGAATAATACTCGACCTTTACCAGACCTTGATAGATGTCAGCGATATGTGCTTCGACATTTCTGCTCTAACTATCTTCAGAACTGAATATCGCGTTTACTTTGTCAGTGTCTAACAGCACTCATCAGTCGAATGCCCCACTTCTTCCATGTGATAGTCACATATTTTTGACAAGTCATAGTTGGAAAAACTTTCAGTGTTGGGTCGTTTTGGCTCAATCGAAAAGAGGTTCTCTTTCCGGAGGACTGCTAGTACCTGTGACGAAGATCCAGAAGAGGAGTAAATTGTCTCTTGTTGTTGTAACGCTGAGATGGTTGACGGCTGGTGGTCTGTTGCTGTCTTGTACTTGCCTTAATTGTTGGAGAATGATTGTAGGTTGCATTGACATCTACCAGGGGTTCTTTATCTTTCTTCATGCTGAACCCGCCCGTGGATGCAGGTTTAATGAACCAACCATCCCTTAACCCCATCTCGATTTGCTCCCCTACTTGAATGAGTTGATTAAATGATTCAGCAATCGTGGTTACCATTCGATTGCGGTACTCGTAAGGGAGGGTTTTGATAAACATCTTTCTCAACTCGAAATCAGTTGGTTCATGACTGATTTGGGCAGCCAGATTCCTCCATCTAATAGTATATTCTTTGAACAATTCGTGCTTTTTCTTTTCGGTACACTCAAGATCCTCACGAGAAGGGATAATGTCCATTATGAACTTATACTGCTTGAGGAATGCCTCACTCACTTCTCTCCATGTTTCGAGGGGGTTCATGTTCTTTGTAATGTACCACCTCAGGGTAAGGCCTACTAGACTTGATTGGACCAACTGGATCAAGCACATTTGCAAATGAGCCCTCGGGCAAGTCGTGCCATCATACTTCTCAAACTCAGGCATTTTGAATTTTTCCGGCAGTTTGATGTTAGAATAAATTGTGAGGTCCGTTAAAGTAGGATCTTGGGGGCCTTGCAGTTGTTTCAGTCTCTCCTCAAGCTTTTCGGGACGTTTGTCATGCTTAGTTTTAGACAAACTGTCTGGCTTAGCTTTCTCAATTGCGGTTGGGTGTGGATCATCCTCCAATTCGGGCACATTATCATTGGCATCTCCACCTTGATCACCCTTGGTAGATGATTGTGGCAACAATACCTCGATTGAGGCCGGGGCGGGAGTGAGTTTGCCCTAGATGGAGTCTATCTGCTTTGAAAGTTGTTGAAGCACATTGAAGACTTTTTTCATTTCGCTTTCTACAACCGCAATACGGCTTGGTACATTTTCTTCAACCATTCTTACTCTTGCTTTTGAGCGAGTCTGGACTGGTGAACGTTAACGTTGATATTGCTAGTACGAGTACCTAAAGGGGGATGAATAGGTATATAAAATATTTTTCTTGATGATTGCACAATACTTTAGACAATTGAAGGATTTGCAACAAATAATAATCAACGTAAGATTGAGTAAAGGAAAGAGAGAATTGAACACGCGGTTTATAGTGGTTCGGTTTGATTCAAGCCTACATCCACTATTCTGCACTGACAGCCAATTGGCTGGATTCCACTATAAACAAAGAGATGTTACAGCGTTGATCTTCCTTGATTTTTAGGTGTAGATGATCTACCACACTCACTCAAGGTATCACCAAGTATAGACACTCTCTGTGTATACAATTTCACTCAAACTGTATTGACTAATAATCAAGATGCTTCAGACTCTGGAATTTCTTTATCGATCACGCTTCTTAAACAACGAGAACGTCTTCCTTTTTATACTCTTTTATGCCATCATACCGTTGGCACTTACCAAAGGAATTCCTCCAATCTACCCGTTGGACGGAATCAATTAAGGAGATCATTCGAGCTATAAAAGGAACCTGACGATAGCCCATCAATCATGTTCGCCCATACAATCAGGATCTTGGTTTCCAAGAATAGAACATTCCAAGAATATTTCGTCGACCACCAGATCTTCAATTGATCTAGATACAAATAAAAGAATCCGATATATTTATCCAACCAAGAGATCTTCTCCAGAGGATAGGATTAAATCCTTAACCATAAACTTCAGCTCTAGATTTCCTTCGTCACTGGATCAGAACGACTGTCAATGAGAAAAGTCTTGAGTCTTAAGTCTTGAGTCTTGAGTGCTGAGTCTGGTGATCAGAAAGTCTTCAAACTTTAAACTGACGGTCTGCAAATATCCAAACTAGACTGATAGAAACGTTTTGTCAGCTTCAAAATATTCTGGAAAGATTTCTCCAACAATCTCCCCCTTTTTTATGGTGACAAAACTTTCCTGTAGATTTGAACAACTTTGACCTACAAAAACATTTCTCAAGTAATATGGCCATCTCATAAAGATTAATAAAACAACCAGACTTTGCATCCACAAAAAATTGGTTAGTCTTTCATGAGTAATACCATATGACAAAACACTTGATATAAATGCAGATAATCAAGCATCAAAATCCACAGCCAATTTAGTTCACTCAAGTCAAGTCATACTAAAAAACAATCATAACCACAAAAACAAATTTGAAGTCAAGTTTAAAGTTCGTTCAAATTTGCAATTCTCCCCCTTTTTGTCAACATAAAAAAAGGTGAGAAAAGCGTCAGGTCTGCTTAGGAATGTGCACGATCTGGAAATCTCTCATTGACTGGACTATGCCTTTTAGACTCTTCAAGTCTTCCCTTAGATGAGCTACCTCTTCTCCTTTGGCATTGGCTTGAAGTTGTAAAGCGAGGTCTTTCATTTTGTCCTCCAGGATAACTGAAGATGCTTGTCTAGCATTCTTTATGACTTGAATTTCACAGTCCAGAGCATAGATTTGGCCACGCATTTCCAAAAGAACATCCAGAATACGACGAAAATCTACAGAATTGTCCGTCTGCGTACTCGCATTTGCTTTCTCAGATGGGGTGAATGCAGATGATGGCGCTTCTGTATAATCTTGCAAATTTGGTGTTGACGTATCGTGTCCTTCTTCAAGCAATTAAGAAGCCTGAAACTCTTCTGGATATGCTGGAGATTGTCTTAGATCTTCACTAATGGCAGCATGAGATGTGAATCTTTCTTTCTCGCCAACTCCCCCTGTCTCTAGGACTTCAAAAGGGGAAGAGTGATGATCATGCTCTTCTGTATCTTGACTCCCTTTCTCTCCAAATTCAGCTGCAGACTTTTCTTTCTCTTCTTCTCCTTCTTCTTTAGCTTCTTTCTCCTTCTCTCTCGGCTCTGCTTCTTCTCTGAGTTTGGCTTGCTCCTCTTCTTCTCTCTGTTTCTTCTGAAGTTCTGTCGATTAAGGTACAGAATGTCTGATCCTTATCAAGGTAGTGATTGTGAGATCTTCCTCCTCATCTTCATCTTCCAAGATTAGAGTTTTCTTCTTTTTGGATGGGGCACCAATGGCCTCCTTCCCTTTTCTCTTTGAAGTAGACGGTACTTGAGTCTTCACTCTGAATTTCTCCATTGCCTTGGAAAGTTCTTTCAGACGCATCTTCGTCAACATCTTTAAACCTACCACCATCTTATCGCACGGTCAAACACAAAGTGAATGTGGCGGTTCAATATTCATGTGTCTGAAGATTTTGGTCACCAGACCTGGATAAGGCAATTGACCATTGTCCTTTGACATTGCTCTGTACATGTGAAAGAGAATAGTGTGAGGGAGAGAGAACTTATTCCCTAAGTTGATTGCGTACATCAATTTTGCTTCGGAATTAGACACATCAGTCTTTGATGTAGACTTGGGCCTAATGCAATTGATAACAATTTTGTGCAGCATAATATTGATGGCATGCATCCTTGAATAAATGATTCTTCCCTCGATATCTCTATCTTCGACAAGTTCCATTGAGGCATGAGCAACTGAGACTTTGACTGGTTGATAACGTCCTCATTCAACTCCAATTATGTCTGCCAACATGTCCACGTCTACCACATAATCCTGATCTCGAACACTGAATGATATTCTATTCGCATCTATAAAGCTTAGATTCGAATAGAAATACGCAGTCAGTTGTGCATAACCATCTGTGGTATCTGTGCAGAATTGCTCAAGTTGAAGCAAATCGAAATTGACACTCCTAGGGTTTATTACCCCTCGTTTCAGCAGTCTGAAAAACAAATTCTCATGTTCCTTTGATTTGAATAACTCCATCCTCTTTCCCTTCACCTTTGCAGCAATACCCATTCTAGGTTGAAAATCACTGAACATTTTATCATCATCGTTTCCTTCAGTAGAATTAGGTCCCGACATACGAGGGTCACTAGGAATATTCGCAAGTGCTTCCTGTGCTTTACCCTTGGGAGCAATTTTCAAATCCTCCATTTTTCTCAAAAAGATATACTCATTTCCATAATGCTTATCTTTGAGAAAATCATCCACGTATTTCAATGGAGTCCCAGTACTTTTCAATGCACAGTAAAGTTTGTAAATAAACGAGGGTTTTTTGACTCTTACTAGGTCTACATCCTCGATTATCTCTTCCTCTGGTTGTTGACCCGCATCATGTGGGGTAGATGGCATTAAGTGACGTGGTGGAGAGTGAGTCGGGCTCTGTTGCTGACTCAATAATTCTTCCTCTTCGGTGAGATCGAAATGGGTAGGTCCCTCCTTCATCCTCTGTGGTCCCCTATTCGCGATTCTTGAAGACTTCCTCGAAGAAGACATCCTTCCTTGTCGCTGAAAGATTCCTTTACTTGCTTTCCCAAGAAGAAATGACAACTTTCTCGAAGATGAACACGAAGTAGAAATCGGATTGGGAGGAGAATGCTTTTTAGGGTTTTGAAGATTGGAAAAAGAAAACTGTATATATATATAACTCAGTTTTGAAAAGGGAAGTTCAATCGGCACAAGGAAAGTGTACGGATACCTCTTTTCGAAATCAATAACTGCCAAAATTAATCCTTTTGAAAAGATAAGTTTTCGTTTTTCACGAAGACTACTAAATAACTGAATGAAAGATCATACTTTTTCGAGTTTAGATAAAATAACAACTTACAGTCTGAGTCTGAGGATTTAGAGTCTGAGGGATTAGAGTTTGATGATCATCAACTTTCTCAGTCTAAAGGTTGGAGAGTCTCTAGACTTTAACTTCTTTAAGCTTCAAAATGTTGAGTCTAGAACGGATGAAATCGAATTGATTTTTCTCCAAAGGCTTTGTGAATATATCCGCTAGTTGACTTTTTGAATCAACAAATTGAATCGAGATTTCTCCATTTTGAATATGATCTCTAATGAAGTGATGTCAAATCTCTATATGCTTTATTCTTGAATGAAGAATTGGATTTTTGGTGAGATTGATTGCGTTAGTGTTGTCACATTTGATTTCTATGCATGAGTCTTCAATCCCAAAGTCTTGTAGCTATTGTTTTATCCATAGAATTTGCGAACAACAGCGTCCAAGAGCTACATACTCTGCTTCTGTTGTTGAGAGAGCCACAGTGTTTTGTTTCCTTGAAAACCAAGACACTGTTCTACTTCCAAGCAACTAGCAAGTTCCTGAAGTACTCTTTCTATCAACTTTACAGCCGGCCAAATCTGCGTCTGAATATCCCAGAAGATTAAAGTCTCCCTTCTTAGGATACCAAAGACCAATGCTTGTAGATGAAGCAACATATTTAATGATACGTTTTGCAGCACTGAGATGGGATTCTCTAGGATCTGATTGAAACCTAACATAGATGCAAACACTCAACAAAATGTCAGGTCTAGAAGCAGTTAGATAAAGAAGTGAACCGATGATGCTCCTATACAGCTTTTGATCAACTTTCTTCCCTTCTTCATCATTGTCTATCTTCAAAGAACTTGACATTGGTATATCAGTCTTCTTGCAATTTTCCAATCCAAACCTTTTGACAAGATCATTGGCATATTTTTCTTGGTAAATGAAAATTCCTTCCTTCAATTGCTTTACTTGAAGACCAAGAAAGAATGTTAATTCTCATATCATACTCATTTCAAACTCATCCTGCATAGACTTAGAAAATTTCTTGCATAGACTTTCGTTAGAAGATCCAAAAATGATATCATCCACATATATTTGAACAAGTAAAAAACTTTTGTTTTCCTTTTTGATAAATAAAGTAGTATCTACTTTACCTTTGACAAAACCGTTCTTTAATAAGAACTTACTTAGTCTGTCGTACCAAGCTCGAGGTGCTTGCTTTAAACAATGCAAGGCCTTTTTCAGTCTGAAGACTGAGTGTGGCTTCTTTGGGTCTTCAAACCCAGGTGGTTATTCCACATATACTTCCTCTTGGATAAATCCATTTAGGAAAGCACTTTTGACGTCCATTTGGAATAACCTGAAATTTTTATAACAAGCAAACGCAAGTAATAGTCAGATAGCTTCTAACCTTGCTACAGGAGCGTAAGTCTCATCATAGTCTATTCCTTCTTCTTGCGTGTATCCTTTGGCCACGAGTCTTGCTTTGTTTCGCACGACTTTTCCTTTTTCATTCATCTTGTTTCTGAACACCCATTTGACTCCAATAACAGTTTTACATTTCGGTTTAGATGTCAATTCCCAAACATCATTAATGTTGAACTGTTTGAGCTCTTCTTGCATAGCTTCGATCCAGCTTTCATCAGATAAAGCTTCTTCTATGCTTTTTGGTTCAATTTCAGAAATGAGAGCCACAGCACTAGACTCTTCACGTCTTTTGGATCTGGTGCGAATTCCTTCATTAATTTCTCTAATAATGAGATCTTTGGGATGACTGGACTTATGCTTCCAGTTACTGGTTGATTTGTCTGGATGATGATCTCTTTCTTTATTTGAATCTTCATGAACATCTTGATGCTGGTCTTTCAGAGTTTGAGATACTTCTTGAGTTGTAAGCTTTGGAGGGTCTGGAGCAGGTTTAAACTCTTCATACTGAGTCTAACTGGATTCATTCTGTGTAGAGTCTTGAAATTTGACATTCATTGACTCCTCCACAGACTGGCTCTTCTTGTTATAGACTCTGTAGGCTTTGCTTGATGTAGAATATCCAAGGAAGATGCCTTCATCTGATCTTTCTTCAAACTTACCAACTCGATCTTTTGCATTTTTCAATATAAAGCATTTGCAACCGAACACATGAAAGTATGAAACAATGGACTTCTTACCTTTGAATAATTCATAAGGGGTTTTCTCTAGAATATGTCTTAGGAAGACTCTATTGATGATATAGCATGCTGTTGAAACAGCTTCAGCCCAAAAACATGAAGAAATTTTACTTTAAATTAAAAGAGTTCTAGCAATTTCTTGAAGAGATCTATTCTTTCTTTCCACAACTCCATTTTGCTGAGGAGTGTATGGAGAGGAGAATACATGCTTAAATCCAAATTCATCGCACAATTTTGTAAAATCTTGATTTTCAAATTTACCTCCATGATCTGTTCTTATACTTGAGATAACACATCATTTTTCATTTTGAACCTTTTTAGCAAATTTTTCAAAATACGAAAAGGTTTCTGACTTACTTGCAAGGAAATATACCCAAGTAAAATGGGAGTAATCGTCCACAATTACTAGGCAGTATTTCTTACCTCCGATGCTCTGGGTTCTGGTTGGTCCGAAGAAATCCATATGCAGCAACTGTAGTACATGGTTAATAGAGACTTGATTTATTGGCTTAAATGAATTTCTTACCTGCTTTCCCAGAATACATGGTGTGCATAGATCGGACTTTTGGTATGGTAATTTGGGTAGACCTCGAACAAGCTGCTTTGAAGAGATTTTAGCTAATTGCTTCATGTTGACATGACCAAGCTTTCTGTGCCATAAGCTTACTTCATCTTGAATTGAGATTAGGCATTGCGATTCATTTAGTTTCATGTCTAAGAGGTAGATATTTCCATGTCTTCGACCCATGAAAGACTGAGTAGAGTTTTTACTGATTCCAGAGCATATTCCTTCTTGAAAGGAGATCTTGAAACCAGTATCACACAATTGGCTAATGTTTAGAAGGTTATAGTTGAGTCTTTCTACTAGAAAAACATTGCTTATTGTGAGATTTCCAATTTTCACAGATCCAAATCCCACAATGCTTCCTTTGCTGTTTCCTCCAAATGAGACATTTCCACCATTTACTTGAACAAGCTTTATGAAGCAATTTGAGTCTCCTGTCATGTGTCTTGAACATCCGCTGTCAAGATACCACTCTACCTTTTTCTTGACGGAGACATGCATTTAAAATAGAGTCTCAAGCTTTCTTTGGTACCCAAATTTTCTTGGGTCCTTTGGTGTTAGTAGGATAAACATTATTAGGCCATACTTTCTTAACAGGCTTCCAAACCATAGGACACTCTTTTTCAAAGTGATCCTGACTGTTACACTTTGAACACCTTAAAGCATTTCGACTTACAGACTTTACAAAAACTTTCTTGAAATGATTTTTGTAAGCCTCTCTCGACGGTCTTTTCTTAATCCTTTCTTTTACTTTAGGAAAATCAATTAAGGGAATTGTTTCTGCTGTCATACCTAGACCAGACTTATTGAAGTAAGGTCTTTAAACTAAAAGAACTTTTTCAAGTTTTTCAGACCCTATCGAAAATTTCTTTGAAAGCAGTTTTTAGGAAAGCATTTTCTTTCAAAAGATTATCTTCTTTTTCTTTAAGAGTAGAAACATTCAAGTCTAAACTTTTAACTTTTTCTTCTAAAATGATTTTCTTTTGTTTTAGATCTGAGTTTTGCTTTTTAAGTTCGGAAATTCTTTTGAGAGAAGTCTTAAGACTAAAACATAGTTCATCAATGTATCATAATTCTTTTGATAGGAATTTTAAAATCACTTACCTCAAATTCGCTGTTTGAGTTTGATCCAGAATCTGAGTCTAAGTCTGAATGTGCCATCAAACATATGTTGGCATATTCATTATCACTTTCTTCACACTCGTATCACCTGGTTTCGGCTTTGAGAGCTTTTCAAAACTTCTCGCTTTTCCTCTTTTCTTCTTCAGAAGAGGACAGTTGGGTCTGATGTGTCCCTTTTTCTTGCATTCGAAGCAAACTACATCTTTGTTTGGTTCCTCATCAATAACAAACTTAGTCTGTTGTCTTTGGAAACTTTGTTTCTTTGAGTTGAACCTTCTTCCTTTTCTATTCAATTTTCTGAATCTTCTTATCATGAGAGCAAGCTCCTCATCGTCCAGATCATCTCCTAAATCTGTATCATCAGAATCATCATTTGATTTTAATGCAATGGATTTCTTACCTCTTGGATCTTCGTCTTCATTAATTCGTTCCACTTCATAAGACTGAAGAGTTCCAATCAGCTCGTCGACAGATAGTGGCATAATTCTTTGTGTCTCTCTTATTGAAGTCTTTATATGATTCCAATCCTTGGAGAGTCCACGCAGTAGCTTGTTCACCTTCATGGGATCAGAAATTTTTTATCCTTGGTTCTCAAGACCATTAACAATATCTGTAAAACGACTAAACATGTCAGTTATAGATTCTCCTGGTTTCATTTTGAAGGCTTCATATTGACCGAGGAGAATGTTAATTCTTGTCTCATTCACTCGATCTGTTCCTTCATAGGTGATATGTAATATGTCCCATACTTCTTTTGTTGTAACACAAGAAGATATTCTGTTATATTCAGTTGGTGACAAAGCACAATATAAAGAGTAAATTGCTTTTGCATCGAGTGCTTGTCTCTTGTTTATCTCATCCTAAGTCATTCCGCTAGTTTCAACTTCTTTCCCTCTTTCAGAAACTGATGCAATAGTTGGAGTGATTCCTCTTTCCACAACGTCCCATTCTAGAGGATCCTTTGATCGTAGAAAAGCTTTCATCTTGTTCTTCCAGATGTTGTAATCATTTCCATCAAAATAGGGTGGTCTGGTATTGCTTTGTCCTTCCACCAGCCCTGGTGCTAGCATACTAGCCATGGATCTTTTACTCTGAAGTAAAACACTTCAAATAAAGTAAGAACACGAGCTCTGATACCAATTGATATTGATAATACGAGTACCTAGAAGGGGGTGAATAGGTATATAAAATATTTTTCTTGATGATTGCACAATACTTTAGACAATTGAAGGATTTGCAACAAATAATAATCAACGTAAGATTGAGTAAAGGAAAGAGAGAATTGAACACGCGGTTTATAGTGGTCCGGCTTGATTCAAGCCTACGTCCACTATTCTGTACTAACAGCCAATTGGCTGGATTCCACTATAAACAAAGAGATGTTACAGCGTTGATCTTCCTTGATTTCTAGGTGTAGATGATCTACCACACTCACTCAAGGTATCACCAAGTATAGACACTCTCTGTGTATACAATTTCACTCAAATTGTATCGACTAATAATCAAGGTGCTTCAGACTCTGGAATTTCTCTATCGATCACGCTTCTTAAACAACGAGAACGTCTTCCTTTTTATACTCCTTTATGCCATCATACCGTTGGCACTTACCAAAGGAATTCCTTCAATCTACCCGTTGGACGGAATTAATTAAGGAGATCATTCGAGCTATAAAAGGAACCTGACGATAGCCCACCAATCTTGTTTGCCCATACAATCAGGATCTTGGTTTCCAAGAATAGAACATTTCAAGAATATTTCGTCGACCACCGGATCTTTAATTGATCTAGATACAAATAAAAGAATCCGATATATTTATCCAACCAAGAGATCTTCTCCAGAGGATAAGATTAAATCCTTAACCATAAACTTCAGCTCTGAATTTCCTTCGTCACTAGATCAGAACGACTGTCAATGAGAAAAGTCTTGAGTCTTAAGTCTTGAGTCTTGAGTGCTAAGTCTGGTGATCAGAAAGTCTTCAGACTTTAAACTGACGGTCTACAAATATCCAGACTAGACTAATAGAAACGTTTTGTCAGCTTCAAAATATTCTGGAAAGATTTCTCCAACAAACGTTCCGTGATTACCTGGCCATGAATAAGCAAGCATGTGTGAAGACAAGGCATAGATAGAAAGTTAGTCCATGATGACGACCTAATCCTACTCTTTTTGTTTATTCATGAAAAGGTAGAGGATTTCCTAAGCATGCATGTGACATGTTAGCATGGGCTAAAAGGCTATTCAATTCGAAAGGCGAAGAAAGCATGAATTGTAACAAATTTTGAAAAAGATTTCTATCCCTTTTTGAGGCAAATGAAAATTCTTGTGGAAAAGAATTTTGTAACATGCTTTGAGAATAAAATCATCAACTGAAAGTTGTTTTTTTGCAAAATTTTTTTAACTTTAAAAAAACTTTATGACAATTACTTCCAAATTTAGATGACCATGATATTAAATCCTACACTAATCATGGACCACTCAATATATACAGGAAGGTAAGTAAATTACACGAAATAAAAACTTACTTCACATGAGAAAATTGTTGGCAATCACATAAACATGCACATGATATGTGTGGCTCGATTTCTAACTGAGAAGGTTTGTTGAGATTAAAAGGATATCCGCCCATTGCAGTCTTGCGTTAGCAACATACCCTTCTAACCTCGGCTAAGAAATTCGGGGAAAAAAAAAAGGCAACCTCTACATCGCAGTCTCGCGTTCGAAGTCGTATCTTTCTTAACACCATCCTAGAAGTCCTATGGCAGCCTAGGTCTGGTGGCCCAAATCTGGCGGCCGGGTTGTGTGTGCCATGTGTAGTGTTTAAAACAGTAAAACATGCACAACAGTTTATAATCACAAAATGATCAATTAAAATAAATTTCTAAGCTTTTGACCTGCATAAAGAAAAAAACCTAAGTCAGTAAAGAATTTAAACAAGAAAAAAATAGCCTAAGTCCTCAAAATCCCCAGCATAGTCGCCAAGCTGTCGCGACCACTTTTTTTTTTTTTTTCGGTGCTCGCAATTGAGTACGAGCGCCTAAGGAGCCTAATGGCTTGGCTGAAATCGGTTAAGCTTGGACTCTCCCAAGTCCACCAATTCATGACTTAATGGTTCAAGTTTTTAACCTGTAAATCAATTTTTAAAATGGAGTCGCCACTAATCAATTTGAGGTGGGTTGATTAGAAACCCAAGTGAAGTATTGGGAGAAATACTCACTCTTGTGCAACCGAGAGAAATTAGGATCGGGACTTGATTACACTAGTTAATCACTAATGCCCTTTCGGTACCTAATCTTGTTTAAACCTTAAGGCTTTTTGGATGCTCGAGGGATTTTCCATGCATTTTCGGGAGGAAAAACATTTTTTGAGTCTTTTTCTAATTTTTTGGACATAAAAGGAATTTTTTCGGATTTTTTGGTATTTTTTGGAAAAAAAAAATACAAGTCTTTTTAGCTTTTTTTTGAATTTTTTTGGCCTTTTCACAAATTTTTGGCTTTTTTTGGATTTTTGGCATTTTTTTTGGAAAATATGGAATTTTTTTATTTTTTAGAAAATAAAACATTTTTCAACATTTTTTGAAATATTTTTCGATTTTCTGGAAATTAAAACATTTTTAATATTTTTTTGAAAATAAATTATTTTTGATTTTAAAAAAATAAATTATTTATTTATTATAATATTATTTTATATTAAAATATTATAAAAACCGAACCGGGTCGGATCCGTGGGTTGGGTTCGACCCGGGTTGGTAACTCAAACGACAATTGTAGACTTTCGCAAAATTCTTGATATTCTTTTAGAAATGAGAGGCCAGATTTATGCTTTGGGATGCGAATTCCAGAATTTGCAAAATGCAGGTCAAACCTCTTCGGTTTCTTTGCATGAGCAAATTCATGCCCTTGCTCTTCAAGTTCAAGCAAATGCCAATGGTGAAGATGTGGCACAACTAAAGGAGGATTTCAAAAAGCTGAAAGGAATTGTTCAATTAATGGGAGATTTCAGCTTGTTCGTGTTCCCAAGCAATCTAAAATCCATTCTCTTTTCATCTCTACATTTTTAATGATGACAAAAAGGGGAAGAGATGTGGTGCAGATTTGATTTGAATTTTGAACTTTGAACTTTTGTGTCGATTGACTTGACTTTTGTGTTTGGCTATTTGGATTTGGACTGGATTTGGATTTGATTGTTTGAACATTTGTTTATCTTAAGTATTATTGATATCTCATGATTTTGTTCATTTACAAGACTAACCTACTTTCTGTGGATGCAGATCCTAGTGTTATTATTAAGCCTTTTATCTTTGTGAGATATCCATATTTGCTTGAGTAATGTTTTGCAGGTCAAAGTTATCCAAATCTGCAGGAAAGCTTTGTCACCATCAAAAAGGGGGGAGATTGTTGGAGAAAACTCCCTTGAGTGTTTTGAAGCTAACAAAACGTTTCTATCAGTCTAGTCTGAAGATTTGTAGACTCTTTTATCAAAGTCTGAAGACCTCTGGACTACCATACTCAAGACTCAAAGTCTATCTTCATTGACAGTTACTAGACCATCGAAGAAGGCTTATCCGAAACTGGATGTTTCGTTAAGGATTTGACTTTATCGACTAAAGAAGATCTCTTGGCTGGATGTAACATGTCGAAATCCTTTATTCAAATCAAGATTGATTCAGGGATTTTGGATCCGTTGATTGGCGAAGTATACTTGGAAGGTTCTACTTATGGAAACCTAAATTCTAATTGTATGGGCGAACAGAATTGATGGGCTATCGTCATGTTCCTTAAATAACTCAAAGATCTTTCTAATTGATTCTGTCCAACGGGTAGATTGGAAGAATTCCTTTGGTAAGTGCCAACGGGTATGATGGCATAAAGGAGTATATAAGGAAGACGTTCCAGTTGTTCGAGTGTGTGCACGATAGAAGAATTCCAAAGTCTGAAGCTCCTTGTTCTTAGTCAATTAAATTGTTGAGCGAAATCTTGTACGAAAAAGAGAGTTTATATCTTTGAGAGACTTTGAGGAAGTGTAGTAGTGTCTCTACACTATGCAATCAAGGAAGAGCTCTTCTGTAACAACTCTTTTGTTCATAGTGGAATCCAACCAGTAGGCTGTCAGTGCGAAAGAGTGGACGTAGACTTAGATTAAGCCGAACCACTATAATTTATGTGTTCATATTCTTTTCTCTACACTCTTTTTACTTTGATGTAATTCGTTTTGTTTACAAAAGACGAATTTCCTTTCTATTGTCAATTAGTACTACACCACTTATCTCAAGAAATTGTTTTTACACCTATTGTCGCGACCTTTATTATTTTTATTTTTTTTTGGCGCCCGCAATCGGATACGAGCACCTAAGGAGGCTAATGGCTCGACTGAAATTGGTTAAGCCCTGACTCTCCCCAGTCCACCAATTCACGACTTAATGATTCAAGTTTTTAACCTGTAAATCAATTTGGGGTGGGTTGATTAGAAACCCAAGCGAAGTATTGGGAGAGATACTCACTCCTGCGCAACCAGAGAAATTAGGATCGGGGACTTGATTACACTAGTTTATCACTAATGCCCTTTCGGTACCTAATCTTGCTTAAACCTTAAGGCTTTTTAGATGCTAGAGGGATTTTCCATGCATTTTCGGGAGTAAAAACATTTTTTGAGTCTCTTTCTAATTTTTTTGGACATAAAAGGATTTTTTTTCGGATTTTTTGGTATTTTTTGGAAAAATACAAGTCTTTTTGGCTTTTCTGATTTTTTTTTTTTGGCTTTTTCATGAATTTTTGGCTTTTTTGGATTTTTGACATTTTTTTGGAAAATATGGAATTTTTTTATTTTTTATTTTCTAGAAAATAAAACATTTTTTAATATTTTTTTCGAAAATAAATTATTTTCATTTTTTAAAAATAAATTATTTATTTATTATAATATTATTTTATATTAAAATATTATAAAAACCGATCCGGGTCGGATCCGCGGGTTGGGTCCGACCCGAGTCGGTAACCCAAACGTGGTAGGCCCGACTTGGATTTTTTTTGTGTTTTTTTCTTTTAAAAAAAACCTAAAAGCCCAAACCCACTTTGACCCTTTTTCATTAAAAGAAACTCGGCCCAAAGACTACCCGGCCCACGTGCATAACCCGGCCCAAGCGGAACCCTACCCGGTTCAAACCTACGCCCGAACCGTCCTTCAGCCGTCGACCCGGATTACAAGCCACGACTCGATTCTAGAAACCCTACCCGGATTCGTGGAGCCCTACCCAGCCGCGACCAACCTCTGATCCGAGTCCAACCAGGCGCGATGCTTCCTCCCTCTCACCTAATCGCGGCGTCGATGGAGGGAATGACGGAGGCGTCAAAGAAGGAAGCAGCGTCGGGGGACGACGCTGAGGCGGACAGAATCGGGTAGCGTTGAGGACGACGCGGAGGTGAGCGGAATCGGGCGGCGTTGGGGACGACACAGAAACGGACAGGATCAGGCGGCGGACGACAGTTGACCTGATGCTTGAGGCGGACGACGATGGCACGGCTCAAAACGACGGCTCTCTCTCCTTCGGTTAACCTCGCTCAGCCCCTATCTCACAGATCCAGGCGTTCGGATCTTCCTCCTTTGGGTTCGCTCGCCGCCGGCCTCCCCCGAAGTCTCTCGGTGGGAGGTCGTTTAGCTTGCGACCCGATCCTTCGCCCCCTTTGCTCGCTCTTCGATTTCCCCCTTGAAGTCTCTCAACGGAAAGCTCTCGAAGTTCGCTGTGTGCTTTCGTCGACAGAGGTGCTCCTCTATTTATAAGCAAGAAGGAGGCCGGCTCATGGAGGTTCGGCCGTCGGCCCTCGCACACCGACCGAACCCCCCCGCAGCTGAACCGGCGTCTCATCTCAGCATTAAAGGTTCAAGGCGCATGCGCGTCGTCCTCTCCTTTGGCGGCCTACCTCCATTCCTCATTACCATAGGTTGCCCTTGAGCGCATCGCCGGCCGCCGCGCGTGATGCACAGAGGCACAGAGAAGAAGAAGGAAGGTGAAGGAAGAAGGAGGGGGAAGGGTTAGGTTGTGCGGGCCGGGCCAAGAAAAAAGAAAGAAAATGGGCCTAGGATCCCACGCAAAAGGGAAAAAGGGAGCTGGGCCTTGCGCCCAGCCCCAATGAGCTGTTGTTTCTGTTTTTTTCTTTTCTTGTTTGTTTTTACTGATTTTTTTTTAAAAGACAAAATAAAAATAAAAGAAACCTAATTAAAAACAAACAATTTAGGTGTCAACACCTATTTACCCCCCTTTAGGTGCTCATACTAGCTTTCACACACTGTGTCCTCAATGCCATCGTGCCTCCGTCACCGCAAGCTCGTCATCACTAGAAAACCCTTAAATTAACTCCTAATCCTTTATTAAGAAGCTAATTGCATTTAGGGGTAGTTTAATTTAGGGTTAATGGTAGTTAGTAGCCTTTAATGATAGTTTAGCCTTAACTAAGGTTAAGGATGGATTATATTAAGGCTAATAGAGATTATTCTTTTATTAAGGATGGTTAGTTTAATTAATCGTGTTTAGATTAAGTAAGCATGATTAGTTAATTAATTATAATTAAATTAGTTAATCTTAATTACTTTAATTAATTTTATTTGGTTTAATTAACCGCGGTTAGTCATAATTAATCGCGGTTAGTGTAATTAATCATCCTTGGCTTAACTAATCATGTTAGCGATAATTAATCACGATTAGTGAAAATTAATGACGGTTTAGCTACTAAGTAGAATTTTATGCTTAATTTATTAGGTGAAATTATGCATAACTATGACTATTGGAGTTTGTAATGCCATGTTGTTGGTTGCCTAAATCATGAGTTTAAATGCTATTTTCAAATAGGGTTCATTTTGAAAAGAAAATGGTAAAATTTGAGGTGTTGTGTTTGGATTTCAAGTTTTACATGCTAAAGGGGCAATGCGGTTTTAAAATGAAAGCGTGCAAAGTTTGGGGGGTTGGTTTTAAGTACGTGACCATGCACAATTATTTTGCTGGAATTTTAAATGTGAAGATTTTCCAAAATTTGTTATTTAAGCATAAACTCTTTTACACTTGACTAATTGATGGCAAATAAGAATTGGCTTGAGTGTTGACATGCTTGTGTGGTCACTTAATTAAATCCGTCACCCAATGGGAGTTTAGGGACGATGCTTGATGTTTATCGAATATCCGGTGGGGTTTGGCTGCCAAGTTGTGGTTGAGGCCGAACCGATGCTCCTTATGGAATGTTGTCTAGGCGGGGGTTCTAAATGATGCCATACTCGATGGGGCAGGACGATGTCTGTTCATGCCAGAAGACTGCCAACTTGTGTGTTGGCCATGGCCCAATGGGTCGTAATAATCAGAAAACGCATGAATGATTGTGTTGCATTGCACTTGATTATGGGATAAAAGTATAAGGCACGGTATGGGATGGGCCAAAATGGGTTTTTACCTTATAATCGGGACTCGTGTAAATGCTTGATGTATGATCGTTATGTGTTTTGATTATTGATTATATTTGTTGATTTAGTGTTGGCATATGTGATATATTAATATGTAGTGGTGTGCCAAAACAAGGTAAAGTTTGTATGTCATGCGTGTTTAGGCTGTCTTCGAGACGAATTTGCGTCCTACTCGGGGCTTAGGCTATTAACTTGTTGAGATTTATATCTCACCCCGTTGTTGTTAAATATTTTCAGGCCTATAGTAAGGAGAACCGTCGCATGCAATTTGGGGTCTTGATAGGCCAAGAAGCGGGTGTGCTTGGCATCACTTTTGGTCAACCTCATCGTTAGTGAAGTTTAGGTTTGTCTTGACCCTACAGGTTTTCGAGATGATTGGTAGGGAGTAGCCGTAAAAAGGCTTATAATTATTAAACTTCCTAGGATTAACAATTTATAAATTAAAGTGTTGTTTTAGAATGGTTGATGTGTTTACTATTCCTATTATTGGATTGGTTGACTAGGTGTTTGTATTAAATGTTTCCACTTGCGTCTAATCAAAATATAAGATGAATGGATCGAGGATGTATCCTGAGATGTTACATTTTAATCAACTATCATGGGATGTTTGCGCGCTTGGGGTTCGGGGCATGACAATCTTGTTAACGGGAACAAATCTAGAAATCAAGTCTTGGGGGGCCAAAATTATAAGTCTATTGCAAGTGAGTCTAACTGTCAAGTTCTATGGTAGAGAACTCAATAAAGTATGTCTCGCTGGGAACTAGCCAAATACCTTTCACCAAAGGTTGATCATTTTTTTTTTTATTGAATCGGGCTTATTGGCGATTCGAACAAGAATTGAATTGCGTAACAAGGATAAAGACAACTACATTTAAAGGAAAAGGAAAGCATGAGCACCATAAACTGATGAATTGAAACTGAGAAAATGCATAAGTTTGCCTTGGTAGGAAAGAGATCATTAGAGTGTAGCACGAGATTTCCCTTTCTTGCTATGATGGCCCATGGGGTATCTATTGAGAAAACATTTCTTAAGAGATTTTGATGATTGGCAAAATTTAGAGACTTTGATTCTAATAACAAGTATTTTTACATGGAAAGTTTGATGGAATATGATCAAACGATATCAATCAGAACCAAAGTTGCGACTTAATTATTTCCTTCCTCTTATGTTTTGTTAAAGAACTAGGAAGGAGCCAAATATTCCTGCAGTGACTAATAGCTATTGGTTGGACTCCTTGCGATATTTATAAAGAGTTATGAAAGGAAAGTCTTTCTTATATCCATGAGAGATTCAACTTTCCTAGAACAACTTATTTGAGGCAAAATATTCTTTCTAATCTGAAGCACTCGACTTTTAGAAACTTGAACTATCATATGGGCAGCAAAATATATGGGAAGCTTCACCCTCGGTGATCCTGAAATAATTAGATCTTCTCAACCAGATCCAAGTCAACGGGTCGATTGGCTGGACAATCATCCTGGAGGTATGTCCAACGGTTAGCTTAGATTAGGTGTGTAAGAGGAGGTCCCGAAGTTGAAGAATAAAACACACGCATTCATAAGAATTGAAGCTTTTAATTCCAAAGTCTGAAGAGTGTTTTATGGTCTTGCACATTTGTCTTTGTGAGCAACATTGTGTAACATGTTAGAGGCCAAGGGTGTTCGAGAAGCTGTTCACGCAAATTTGAGTGTTCTTAGCTCAAATCTTGTAATCTCTTATTAGTTCTTATTAGTAGATTCTAGCTAATAGGCTATAGCACAAGAGAGTGGACATAGGCTTGCAAAAGTCGAATTACTATAATCTTTTGTGTGCAATTCTCTATCATTTACCCTCTTTATTATTCTTTGTAATAGAATTGCACACTAGTAAGATATGACCATATCACTTTCTGTCACTTGTAATTGTTTCATTGCAATATTGTTTTACATTCTTTCATTTCCGCACAATTACCTATTCACCTCCTCTAGGTAACAGTTCTAGCCATAACAATTGGTATCATAGCCTGGTTACTCTCAATTGAAGTGCCTTATTGCTTTTTGAGTTAACAATTTTTTGATGGTTAGTAATATTGTACCAGGTCTAATGGAAGGTTAGAGTGATACAAGCCTCCATACTTCGATGGAAAATATTACAACATCTAGAAGAATAAGATGAAAGCATTCATCAGATCCAAGGATCCCTTGGAGTGGGATGTTGTTTTGAAAGGCATAAGACTTGAACCCTCCTCATGAAAAGAAAAAAAAAAGAAAAACCATAAACCTCAATACGGTTTGATGGAGGCATCACCAAAAGAGAAGCACCGGATGTTAAAGTTGTTTCTCATTATACTACGAATTATCTTCATCCAAATATAACCAAATTTCTTCATGTGAATCTGCAAAAGAAATCTGGGATAGGTTACAAGGGACATATGAAAGAACTAATCGGGTTAAGGAAACGAATATCAATATACTTCTCCACAATACGAAGCCTTTAAGATGAAACCCGAAGAATCCATCACTGAAATGTTCAATAGATTTACTAACATTGTCAATGGACTGGCATCCCAAGGGCAACCTATTAGACCCAATGAAAGTGAACAAGATTCTTTGAAGACTGTCAAAGGAATGGAACAACATAAAGACATCTATCCAAGAGACTCAAAGAATATCGCCTCTCTCCATGGACGAACTTGTGAGAACACTCCAATCCTATGAAGAAGAACGTTTGACTGACGAAGACACTAGAGGTAAGAAAGCTATAGTATTGTAATCTAATTTTGACTATGATGATTCAGATTCAAACAATGATGACAAAGACGACAAGGAAATTGCACCTATGGTAAAAATAAAAATAAAAAAGCTTCAAAGGATGGCTAGAAAATGAATGAAGTTCAAAGGAAAAAAAAACCTTTCAAATCATTTGAGCAAAAAAAAAAAAAAACTTTAACGGCAGAGAGGAAAATGAAGATGTTGTTTGTTTCGAATGCAAGAACTAAGGACACATCATGCCCAATTGTCCTCTTATGAAGAAAATGAAGAACAAGTATGAGAAGACAAAGAAAGCACTAAAAACTAAGACTTAGAGCGACACTAAGTGCGAAGAAAGTGGTGAAGGCTATGCTAATATTTGTCTCATGGCAAAGTTTGACTTTGAAGAAGAATTTGAGGTAAATATTTTTGATATTCTAGTCGAAGTATCCAATTATATAGATAAAATTATTTATTGATTACAAGGCTACACTTAGAAAATTCTTAGAATTGAAGAAGGAAAACTCAAAATTGAGACAATAGAATTCTTTCCAAAAAGAAAAGATTGAATGTCTTGAAAAATATCTTCTTTAGGCAAAAGAAAACCATGATTCTGTTTTTTTTTTTTTTTTTTTAAATGATCTACTGAAAAAGGAAATTTTTGATGTTACGAGAAAGTTTTCAATTCGTCCGTAAACTTTGGAGCATATTTTGTCCATTCAAATCTCATATTACAACAAATTGGAATTTGTATGTAAAAAAAAAAAAGGATTTAGAAAATGATTTTTTGACTCACAAAAAAGGAAGAAGCAAAAGCCTCTGAGAATTTTCTATGAAAATCATTTTAGAAAACAGTTTGTAAAACCTATTGGTCGAGACCTTCCTAAGTGTTCAATTTGTGACACTCACGATCAATTTGAAAAATTATTGTTCAACAGGTTGGAAGCTGATTTGAAGGAATTTCCTAAGCATGGCCGATCCTTCTAACCAAAGAGGACTTAGATATGGGTACCAAAGAAGACTTGTTTTGATTCTTGTAGGTACCAAAGGAGAAAAGAAACAAGTGGTATCTCGATAGTGGTTGCTCAAGACATATGACCGGTGACCCAAGCAGTTTTGTTGAGCTCACAAAATTTAATGGAGGAAGTGTTTCTTTTGGAGGGAATAACAAGGGAAATATTATTAGCAAATGAATAGTTGAGATTGGTAACCCGATTATAAGAAATGTGTGATACTAGTTACAAGATCTACAGAGTTACAAACTATAGAGTTATCAACCATTGAAGCTAAGTATGTTGCATTGGGTAGTTGTTGCAACCATATTCTTTGGATGAAGCAACAACTTAAGGACTACAGAGTTACAAACTCGGATACAATGATCAAATATGACAATATAAGTGCCATCAACCTAATGAAGAACCCAATCATACACTCTAGGGCTAGGCACATAGAAATCAAGTATCATTTTGCACGTGATCACATCAACAACGATGAAGTAAATATTTAGTTTATTGATTCTCAAAATCAATTGGCTGATATTTTCACAAAACCACTCGAAAAGAAGGCCTTTGATTTCATTCACAATAAATTGGGCATTATTAATCCATTTGCTCCAAGTGTCTAAAGATAGGGTACAGAAGATGATGCTGAGCAGATTAAGTATTGCGATTTCAAATTTTGGCGGTAAGATATTTTTCGAAGCATATCAGATATTCTTCTTTTGGGAATGTGTTTTAAATATTTTTCCAAAAACCGTTTTATAGTTTTTCTGTCTTTCTCCTAAAAAATGGGTCCTTCTTTAAATCTCTTTAGTTACGTTGCTTCATCTTCTTTAGAAATAAAAAAAAAAAAAATTCATTCTTCTTCAACGTTTCCCCAAGAATCCTCTCTACAAACACCTTCCCATATTATCTTCTCTAGCAAAAATGATCAAAACTTTCTTTCCTTTTCGTAACCAGGACCACAAAATCTACACCCTTGTTGAAGCCCAAACTTTGTGGTTCATGGAGATCGAATCGCATTGTGGGATTACAATCCAGAGTCAGAAGAAACCCTTAGTTCTTCAACTTGTTCGATTCTTTGAACAGCGTTCGAGGTACAACTAAAAAGGAAACTTCTTCTAAGTATTCTCAGTTAAGAACGATTATAGCTACTCTCTAGGCTTTAATAAACAGTGAAGATGTTATCTCTCGACTGCTACGCTAAGCATGGTTTTAAAAGCAAGGAGGCATTGGAGTTAATGTTTGTAAATCCCATCCAAACCATGCCTCTTATTAGTGCTGGTGATTCGAGTGTTGTTAAGTCTAGAAAAGGGAAAGAAAAAATGGCTGAAACGTTTGCCACTAAGAAAAGGGCTAATGATGATGGTCAAAGAGAAGATAATGATGAGAAGCTATATGCCAATTTTAGAAGGAGAATTGTTGGATATACGATCAAGTGGGCAAATTGATTAAATCCAAGGAACATCAATAATGCTTCAAAATTATGATGAATAGGGGAGTAATAAAATAAAGGATTGTCAATTTTGACTTTTTTGAATCTACTGGTATTCACATCAAGCAATTTTTTTATGATCGACTCTTGACCGATCTCTGTATTACTGAATATTTTACATTCCTTGACCTAACTGCATATTTCTATTCAACATTGTCGTTTTACTCACTTGATACTATTGAGTTCGTAGTGTTTGATAAGCCATATATGATCAAGCATGGGAATTGGCAAAAATATCAGGGGTTAGGTATTCAGAATTCGAAGCTATAGATATTGATCCTAATGTTGCTTATAGACAGCTCTCTGGAATTTCTGACTTCCATCAGAGATAACAAGTCCTATGTGTCTCATCATTTGTTCCCTTTGAGACTGATTGTTCTTCATAAGATTATCATAAACTGTTTGAGACCAAAGGGATCTTCAAGAAATGCCCTATGATTCTCTAATCATGAAATTTTTTGTGAACTGAATATCGAGATTCCAAGGAAGTTGAGCAAGGTACAACTACCTATGCTGAAAGTAGATGAGCAAGTTATAAGGAAAATGAGCTTTAGGCACACTATCGAAGGATGGAAAAATACAAAGGGTAAGCTTCTGAAAGTGGATGTTGATGAAGTTGTGCCAGATCCTTTTTCTTGCCCTTCAAAGAGACAAAGAACTGCTGAACATAGACAGAGCTCTCGAGCTTTCTTACAAAGGCCAAATGAAGAATTGTTGGATGAGTTTAATGAGGATATTACTAACTTAGATGATATCATAGATCCCTATCAGCCTAACTCTGATGATGAGGTTGATGAAGAAATTGAAGAGATAGGGGGAGGAACGGCCACTAATTAAGTAGAAAGAGGTAATGCTGACAATCAACAGTTGAGGCTGTTGAAGATCAACTCAGATCGGCTGATGATCCTTTGAGACAACTAGATCAAACTAGTTTGGTGGATGTTAATTTAACTAAAGATCCTGAAAATGTTGATGACATAACTTAGCATCAGGAGCATGCTAAGGACCAGGACGCTATTGAAAATCAGGAGCTTGTTAAGGATCAAAACATTGTCAAGGATCAAAATTCTGTCGTGTCAACTGGAAATGCTGAAATTGATACCTCTCATGTTGTAGCTTCCATTCAGGGGGAGCTTGATCATGCAGATGACCCTAAGGAACCTCTAGCTGAAAACACTCCCACAAACTCCACTATTGATGTTACTGATAAGGGAGAAATGAATGGTACTAATGTTGCTCTAGAAGGTCAAGAAGTTCCTGACATTATTGTTGGAGTTATGCTGATGTTCCGGACACTCAGAAAATTTGTGAGGACCTTACTTTGGCTCCAGAATCTACTGTTGTTGATGCCCCTGCTGTTGACCTTCCTTCAATCCCTGCTAGAACTGCTAGCGTAACTGGAGAGTAAACTAATGATCCTATTCATTTTACTAACCAAGTGATCCAGAACAAAGGAAGAAGTGTTGCCATTGTTGAGGGGGAGTCTAAAGTCAATAAATAGCAATAGGAGGATATCAGCATGATTATGAAATTGAAAGTAGAGGCAAATCCTACCAAAATTCCTATTATTGACAACACTAAAGATGGGTTGTTCTTGCGGACTCTACTCAACTTGAAGCAGCACAAAGATGACATGGAGAAAGAGTTGAAGAACTTAATTGTTTTTCTTAGAACTCAAGTTGAAGAGTTGGACTTTGGGATTAGGAATATGAAGCGCAATCTTGACAATATGCAATATTTTGTTCTTGTTCAACAATCTCCAGAACACCGATTTACATCTCCTACTCCAATGCCATCTCTAGCTTTTATTTTAGACCCTAACCTAAACCAACCATCCTACTCTAAATAACTTTTTGTGATTTTGTTATTTCTCGAAGTTTGCATTGTTTTTGCTTGTTTTGTAACGTTTGTGGATTGCATTTGTGTTTGAACTTTTTTGTTTGAACTTTGGACAGTACTTCGTACTTTGGTTTGCTTTATATATTATGCTTTATCTAGTACCTTTTTTATTGCTGACAAAAAGGGGAAGAAGGTGGACCAGCAAAACTGCAATTAGAAAGTTGGAAGTTGTAAACTTTACTGCACTAACACTATCTCTACAAGTTTTCTAAGACTCTAAGCATCACAAAATCTAAGGGGATCAGTTATAAATTTTCTCATCTCTTATCTTTTAATTTCGAAGATTTATCTATAAGAGTCTTGCAAAATTTTCCATACGGATATTCTTATAGTCTAACTACGCCTTATTTTCAAATTTGGCTTAAATCAAGAGCTATTTAAATCTCTTATCTTATCTCTTTTATAGTTCTACATGGACAATTTTTGTTATCATAAAAAGTGGGGAGATTGTTGAGAAAATATTCCCTGAGAGGTTTTGATGATTAACAAAACTTAGAGACTCGATTCTAATAAAAAGTATTTTCAGATGGAAAATCTGATGGAATATGATCAGATGATATTAATTAGAACCAAAGTCGTGGCTTAATTATTTCCTTTCTCTTATATTCTATTAAACGACTAGGAATGAGTCAAATACTCATGCAACAGCTAGTGATGATTGATTGGACTCCCTGCCATACTTATAAGGAGTTCCAAAAGGAAAGTCTTCCTTATATCTATGAGAGATTTAACTTTCTTGGAACAACTTATTTGAGGCAAAACATTATTTCTAATTCGAAGCACATAATTTTTAGAAACCTGATCTGCTGCGTGGGCAGCATAATATATAGAAAGCTTCACCCTCAGCAATCTTTAAACAATTAGATCTTCTCAACCAAATCCAGGCCAATGGGTAGGTTGGCTGGAAAATCCTCCTAAAGATATGTCCAACAATCAGCTTGGACTAGGAGGAATATACAAGGAGGTCTCAAAGCTGAAGGATAAAACACAAGCATTCACAAGAATTGAAGTTTTTAATTCTAAAATCTGAAGAGCTTTTTGTGATCTTACACGTCCATTTTTGCGAGTGACATTGTGTAACCTGTTAAAGGCTAAGAGTGTATTATGAATTTGAGTGTTCCTAGCTCAAATCTTATAACATCCAGTCGGTTCTTATTAGTGGATTCCAGCCAATAGGCTATAGCGCGAGAGAGTGTACGTAAATTTACAAAAACCAAACCATTATAATCGTTTGTGTGCAATTTTCTATCATTTACTCTCTTTATTATTATTTATAATAGTAATGCATACCAATAAGATTTGACTGTATTATTTTCTGTCACTAGCAAATCGTTGCAATACTGTTTTAAATTTTTTCGTTCCACACAATCACCTATTCACCCCCTCTAAGTGACGATTCTAGCCATAACAGTATCCAGCATCTGAACTTTCTTGCTTGGGAACCTAATACTGTTACTGATTTCACAAAATATCGAATGAAAATTTCTTCACATAAAAATGCTGCTTTGACAGTGAGGAATTGTGCTGCGCTTTCGGTCTAGAGGTGCTAGGACTACATAACACTAAGCCCTCTCAATGATCCAAAATTTACTCTATATTAAGTAGTGTTGAAGCTTGGGATTTAGACATGAGGTTAATACTTTTGTCGACCTTTAAGCTTCGCGTCAGTTGTGATTTTAGTGCATCATGTGATGAGCTTCTTAGTTACCCAAATGTAGGTGTTGTCTCTCTACAAAATACCCCAGGTATTTTTAACATCGTTGACACTTCCATGACTTGTCCTAGTGGTTTGGACTTTGGAATAACTACTTCTTGCTTGTTCCTTTATAAATATATCTCAAACTATCTGAAACTCGGAAGTTCGTAGTCCCTAAGAATTGTTCAAATCTGTTCTTTGAGCCCTTTGTGCTTTAAGTGGGAACAGAAATGATGTCAATGAAAGTTGGTGCAGAGTATGTTGGTCAAAGGTCGTTTGCCTCCTTTAGACAAGAAGTCCTCTCACTGACTTGCGATGTAGGATTCGTAACAAATCTTCAACCACTTTGCCTCGAAAGATTAGCCTCCAAATGTAGTCTTAATTGCTTCAAATGGAACGTCTTCTTAGGCTAAGATGACGAGCTTCTTCTAAATGACCGTTTTGGTGGCTACTGGCTAGCCATATTTTAAGATGACCTTAATCAAGTTCCTCTGTTTTGCATGTTTATGTTTGTCCATTCATGAATCGACTAATATTAGTCTTTTCACGAGGAGGCAGCATGAAACAAAGGGGCTCGATGTTAAGTTCTTTATTTTGCATTTGTCTGCACTGATTTCTATAAGCTGCCATGACCTATGGTGGTTGCTTTTGGTCGTCATGTGGGCAGGGATATTAAGTTGCATACTGGGTTAAATTCCAAAACATTTAGTTGCACCGTGATCTGGTTAAGTTCCAATTGTAGTAATATTCTCCTTCCGTGTCATTTACCCATCCGTCTTCTCTTTTATATTGATATTTACTGATCTAGGTCAAGCGAACGATTCTTCTCTCTTTTCTGTTGCTTTCACTAATGAAATTGCATTTTTCTTTTTTCAGCTTGGACGTGGTCATGGACTTTCGGCATTCTGGGCATGCCTTGAGATAAAGTATCCATCTTATATTTCACTTGGGCGTGACCAAGATGATACTTGTCATTGATTAGCTGAATTTCGTACAATGACTTCAATTCGCTGGAGCAAGGCGCTCCCACCATTCACCCGCAGGACTTAATGCAGAGCTACTGCGATCTAACCATTCCAAATGTGAATGCAAATTTGAAGAAACCCCAAGCTCCGGATCGTAGTCTAGCAGATAGAGATATTCGTTTCTTAGGTGGTGACTGGAGCAACGTCCATCAAATACTTCCATACGTAAAAGATAATGAACAGGACACAAATGGAGTGCATGAGTCGTCCTGATGGAGTTACTTACATAGTTGGTGAGAAGCATTACTTTGGAGTTGGAGGGGGAACACGCAGATTTCTGTCTCCGGTGGAGAAAGATGGCTAGTCTTGGAGAACTGAACACATTGACTAAAGCTGCCTTATGGACTGATTATTTATTTATTTATTATTATATTGCTTTATATTGTGTATATGGAATCGCGTGATTGCTATGATTATAAAAGCAATATTTGTTCCCTCTAATATGGTGGACCACAATAATTAGTGCTGTCTCATTTTTTTATCTAAGTGATCATATTATCCTCACCTGGAAATACTTATTTTCTGTCGAGACCTTCCTGATGGTGAATTACCCAAAAGAAAGCTAATGGATTACTAAGTCTGAAGACTTATCACAAACCCTCCCAAGTCCTATAAATCACAACTTGACACTTATAAATTAATCCATATAAACATGCAATTTTAATTAATTTGGAGCCGCCGCTAACGAATTAGGGTTGATTAGAAACCCACATAAAGTATGGGAAAGTATCTGACTATTGCAAACCAAATATTCAATAAGTCCGGGAACACAATTACTCTAGATTAATTTAACTCCTTTTCAGTACATTTTTCATTTTAATTTCAAAAATATTTTGCAAACAGTCTTGACTAATTTTAACCTAAGCCACTAACATGCAAATGGTGGTCATATAGGTGCACAATCAATAAAATAACATTCAATAAACCCAAGTGATGAATTGTAAAAAATTAGCTAATCTTAAGCAAAACAAACTACAACTTTATTAAGGTTTATTCTCTAAAAAAAACACAATATGTTAATTAAAAATGCATGCCCTAAACATGATTTATCATTATGACACTTAATTTTTTTTATTTTTTTAATGTTAATTATGTGTGGTTTGAATCTAAAATTAATATGCATGATTTTTACTCTAATGACATATGAGATGTAATTCATATAACATAACTTGAAACATTAGAATATATGCGTAATCTTATTTACATGATCCTAAATATGCATGTGCTACATAATGAACAGCGTGGTAATTCTATGTGCATGCATGTTCTTTTTATACTTTTTCTTTTTACAAATAATGCAACTCCGATAAATTCTCTTTTATATATATATATGCAACCTACACCAATAATAATGACATGAAATAGGATTAACTATGAATAAACCCTATTAACTAACCAAGCAAATGACCTTTGTGTTTTCCTTTTAAATTATAATAAATAAATAATAAAAAAAAACTAACACGACTTAGTAATTTTTATTGAAAAGAAAGTGACCTAATGATACAATGCTAATCTTTTGGCATTTTCTTCTTCTTTTTTTGAGAAAAAAATCAATAAACTATATACATCATTAATAATGCATGAAACACAGTAATTAATTATGGCTCGATTGCATTACTAGAGTATTAAGACAATGAACATGTGACTAATTGACTAACGTGCAACATGCCAAATGCATACTATGAAATCAATATGACTTAAATAACATTTTTATTTGGTTTTTGTTTTAGTAAAGAAAACTCTATACTATCCTAACTCCATAAGAATTTTAAAGATCAACATGCATTGCTTTAAACATGAATTATGTATGCACTTAAGTTCTAGATATGAAATATGATGTATGATATGTGATATGTATGTGACAATAAAATATCAAATGACGCATTGAAATATATGTCCCGTTGATAATTCACAGTACAATTCAATGACATATTATTTTAACGCTGATCAATTATGCAAAGCAATCCATAAATTTGCCATGAAAAGTTGAAATAATCAAAAATCTAACCTGACATCTCACGGCTCAATATTCTTGATTAATATGACTTAATATGAAAAATTTCCTAATCAATAATGATTAAATATATCAAAACAAATAAAGTCAGAATCACAAACTAGGAAACTGGATATTTAAACTAAATTCAGTCTAAAGAGATTACCTAGTCCAGGACACAACTTTCTCGAGGGGGCGGCGGCAAGGTTTGTGGACCGACAAGTGAGGTATGACCGAGAATTCACCGGTGCTTGGTGAGTAACTGGTGATTAAAAGTTGGTGGTCTAACGACGATTCCACCACCGTGAGGTCTGGCAAATGAATCAAAAACCTGCACAGAAAAAATCAACCTCCGCGCTAATGGACTGATTCGGATGAAGGATGGCGATGCTTGATTGGGAGTGAGCTATGGTTGAACAACGCCAGCAAGGCTATATGGCATCGGTTGGCAAGACTGGGCTGCCACCTTGAGCGTAGAAATGCCAGAAAAGGACCACCCGATGACAACAACTTTGCAAGAAGCGTCGGAAAAGGATCGCCAGTCATCTGTGATATCAGCGATGCTGTCCTAATCGCTGGAGATCGTGGCAGAGTAGGAACACCGGGGCTGATGACAAGCTCGTCTGGCGAGGCGAAGGTCCATGATTGGCTGGTGTTGCTGATGTGGTAGTCAGTATTAAGAATGTGAGATGTGAAAAGAGGAACCCAAAGGATGACACTATGTTGTCCACTCCTTTGACCCACGCACTATCACTCTCCCTCTCTCTTTTTGCTTGTGAAAATCTTCTTCTCTCACTCTTTATTCTCTACAAGTGGCGGCTTCTTCCATCAATACGGATAGACTCTCTCCTCTCTCCTACGTTTCACTCATGAACACTCTGCAAGTTTCTCTCTCTCTCACCTTTTCTCATTCCCCTTAAACGAAACCTCACGAGCCCTTGCAAATTTCTTTAAACAAAGCCTTACACTCTCTATTTATATCTTTGCAGGTGAAGATTTTCTAAGATCATTGCATATTTTCACTCAACTGCCAATGATTATCTTTCAAAAAGAGGGGATACGCTTAACAAGAAAATGGCTCCAAAATCTAAAATCTTTTGTGAAGATTTTCTAAGTTAATTTACTCAACCACTAACGATCATCTTTTGAAACGAGAGGATACACTCAACATGAAAAGGCTCCATTATCCAAAATCCAAAATCTTTCAAAATCTCCCTCCACAACCAAATGTTTTATTTTATAAATTATTTCTTATCCTCTCTTTTTCGGTTTTCTATTTTAATTAGAACAATTCTTTTTTTTTAAGATAAGTTTGGTCCTAAATGTTATTGTTATTTAAATGTGATATAATGAAATGTTTAATGTAATATTTGTATGATGAACAAGTAAATAAAATAGTTAAAATTTATGTGTCAACAGCTGTCCTTCTTTGAAAGAGAGCTCGTAGAGTTTTCCTTCAAAGATAAATGACACCTAAATTTAAACCATGCAAAATGAATGTACAAATGTTAATACGGTGACTCTTTTCTTTTTCAAGGAATGGACTCCAATGAGTTTAATCCCATTTTCAAATGCAAGGTCATGCAATAAAGAATACAATGTAAATTCAATGGTTTGGTCAGGAAAATAGATCTCAATGTGTCTATGCTCATTTTAGACTGTAATGAAATGCCAATGCAAAAGAATACGTACTTGTCATATTTATTTGGAGACTCAAAAAGCATAATTGGGTACAAAATGATTTCTATGAGACCTAACAAACATCTAGAACTCTCTTCAAACAATTGAAAGGGTCAAAAAAATTTTGAAAAAAATTCTTCACGGATATGGAATTCTCATCAAATTCCAAAAGAGACCAAACACCCGGAATTTACATCGGGTATTTGAAGTTTCAAAATCTGATGTTCATGTCAGACATTTGAAAACATTTACTAAACACCTAGAAATCAATTGAAAAGATAAACACCTAGAAGTCAAATCTAGTGTTTAAAGTTTCAAAAATCTGGAATTCACACTGGACATTTGAAAACATTTTATAAATGGGTACCTAGAATTCTCATCAAGTATTCCAAAGATTCAAAAGTGATTAGACAAACTCAAGGCTTCAAAGACGAATCCTTTGGTCCTTGAGGAAAAATCCATTCTTTAAAGCTCAATGAAGGTCCATGCATAATAGTTTTATCACATTTCCATTGGGAAAAATTATCATTAAGACAATTTCCACTTATAGCGTGGACTTCTTCAAATGCTAAATGAGACACTTTCAGTCTAAAAAGGCTTTTTACTCGCTCTCATTTAGGAGGGGTTATTTGTCCCAACCATTGATGCAAGAATATATAAATCACTCAATCTTATCCTCATCCTATCAACAAGAGTTCGAGTTTTCTCACAAGTGGTATGATTTACCAATATGAGGGGTCTTCGCCAGGATCATAATGTGAACTTGGTCAACAACTCAGCAAATGAAAATTTGATGGCTCAGAAGGGAATATTTTACGATTATTAAGTGCCTTGATATGAAGAGACTTTACAAAGGATGTAACGTAGGCTAGGTTCATGGGTTCAGAAACAAAAGAATTCGTCAAGCTCAAAGATGTGTATAGATGGGGTGAGAGTTGGTGATCATTCAAGCCTTGTCACTGGTCTTTTTCTTCACCATCGATTGTCTTCCTAACAAATACCCTCATTTGCTTCAAGAGTTCACCACTTGACTCCTTGTAGTACAATGATTACTCTACTGGGGATCTTTTCTCAACATTTTTTTTTCAAGTTCTTTTCTTTGATGATGGGCATCAACCTTACTTTTACCAGACACGCTGTTTTTTCATGCCCCTAAATTCATCAGTCATTTTTCTCTTTTTAATTCTTTTTTAGGATTTTGTGCTCGAATGTCTTTATCTTCAATTGGCACTCTAGATTAGCTACTCAAATGGTCGGCTTGCCCTAATATGGGGTATGATCACCAATTGGGTTCATATGAAATGAAATTACAGGCTCAAGTGGGCGACACAATGGATATAAATATGTAATATAGAGAAAGAAATGCTCTTCGTCATCTCAAGGCACTTAAATTTCGCGTGGGGTCATTTGAAATAACAACACATGAAGATTGATGCAAGTGAGAGCTAGAAAATTCCTATCTATTTCCTTCACCTCTAATGTTGACTTACCTCCATTTGCCCCAACGGAGAGATTTTGATCTTCCTTTGACTACGGCCCCTATGTAACTTCACCACCTTTGGGAGAGTGGCACTAGCCTTAACGGGCCAAGCCAAGTCTAATGCCATGAGCCACTGCTAGAGCACGGGTGACTTAGAGAGGGGGTATGAGCTCATCGTGTGTATCCTATTGAAGTCACATATAAATCATGAAGGGAACAAAATGATGACTAGGATAAGCAATTAGGCTAATTCAACTCGAGAATAGAATCACATAGAAAGAAATCAAGCAAGCTCGGGAACCAAACCACATAAGACTAAGTCAAATCCCAAGTAAAATCATTGGGAACCAATCAACTCAGTTCGATTTCTAATAGAGCAAATTTATAAAACCAATCTCAAATTATCTCACGTCTCCAACATTTCTTTTATAGTTGTTAGTCTATCGTTCTCAAGATAGTTGAAGAAGAAGATCCATTAGCAACATTTGTCATGGATAAACTTCGGTCAACTTGCTGATCAACATCACCACTTTCCTACTATGAATTGCTTGTGGCCGGGGGCCATAACTTGCCCTCGCTTGTGGTTATCAACCTTGCCAACCTGCAATTGGGGAAAAAAAGAAAGAAAATAAAATAAAGAAGTAAAATAAAACAAAAAGAAAATTTCAAAATTTCAAAATTTCAAAAAAATTATCCATGTTTGTGCCAACCATACAATGTAGAACGGTCAACATTCGTGTTAGCAATTTCTAGTCAAATTGGCTGACTAGACTATATTGGCAAATTGTCAACAAAATTTAGAACTTAATTGACATAATAGGAAGGTTATGATTGAATTAGTACAAATATAAATGTTTAGGAGTTTTTTTTTTTTTTTTTAATACTTTCCTCCGATTTGTTTTTGTCTTGCAAGGTATATTCCTAGACTTTTGAAGCTCCTCCACGAGGAGCTTGGCAAGCCATTTGTGGGTCCAATATTTTTCCTCTTAAATGGCACTTTTTTTTTGGGTCAAACCTTAAATGGGACTTGCTTACATAAACTAGTTGAGCAATTTAATAAAAACATGGAACAAAATAGGCCATTCCTTTCTATTTAGTTTCCGGATTATTGATCTGAAATCTATCCACCCTAGAATTACCACAGTTAATTTGTGCTTGGAGGACTTGGGACATGGAGATAAGGACACCGTGCCTCTTTTTCATCTCACTATCTCTCCCTACCTATTGGATCTCCCTTCATTACATGTTGCAAGGAGTTAACATAAGATATGATGAAATAAAAAAGCATGTATGAACATAAAACTCTACGTCTCTTACATTTTTTTTTTCCTCTCCATTAACTTCTCATAGAGGACAATAACTAGTTGTATCCCTTTTTTTTTGGTAAGGAAAACGAAGGAGATAATCACCAGCTGTATCCTTTATGTGTGTGCCATGGGGAAAATTATCAAAAAAGTTCTAAACCTATTGCAATTGTGCCAATTCGGTCCTAAAGTTTTTTTTTTTTATAAATTCAATCCATCTGACCAAATTGGCCAGCTAGGGCTAATGTGGATGTTGGCCAGTTTTGGCAATTCAGTGAATGCTGATGTGGCAATTTTTTTAATAATGTTCTTTTTAAAAAAAATTAATTATTTTTCCTTTTTCTTTCCTTTTTCCTTTTTTCTTTTTCCTTTTTCCTTTTTCTTTTGTTCTTCTTTGCTTCTTCTCCCCCACAATGGCTAACAAGGCTCCGATGGGGCTCACCGCCAATGGGGGCTTTGTGGCCTTGCCCACCCTTGCTGGTAGCCTCGCCCAAGTCTGGGGAAGCCGCCTCACCCGCAGCCCTAGGCATCGCCCAAATCTAGGCAAGGCCGTCGGCGAGATTTGGTGAGGGCTGCGACCCTTGTCGACAACCAGCAGCATCTTCACAACCCTTGCCTTGTCACGGCCCAAACCTCGAGCGTGTGCACATCCCATAGTGGTCGATGAAAATTGCAATGTCCCAAGACGCGTCGCCGACCCACTCATTTTATTGCACATGCAGAAGCGAATAAACAAATCCCTTGACAGCAAATAGCATAAGATAGAAAAGCAGGAAAACAACTTCGCAACCAAAACATGCTTTTATAAACAAATTTTATATACAAAACTAGTTTGTCTACCAAAAAGATCAGCCCTAAAAAAGGAAACTGTCCTACGACCCACTAGTTAGACACATTCACCAATCCTTCGAACTCCACAGGCTCCTAGGGCGCCAGGTCCTCCACAGCACCATTAGGAGGGTCAGCTGCACCCTCGTTAAAAGCAGCATCTGTTGGAGAAATCTTTCCAGAATATTTTGAAGCTGACAAAACGTTTCTATCAGTCTAGTCTAGATATTTGCAAACCTTCTGTTTAGAGTCTAAAGACTTTCTGATCACCAAACTCAAGACTCAAGACTATTCTCATTGACAGTCTTTCTAATCCAGTGACGAAGGAAATCCAGAGCCGAAGTATTTGGTTGAGGATTTAATCCTATCCTCTGGAGAAGATTTCTTGGCTTGATAAATATAACGGATTATTTTATTCGTATCTAGATCGTTTGAAGATCCAATGGTCGACGAAATATTCTTGGAATGTTCTATTCTTGGAAACCAAGATCCTGATTGTATGGGCGAATAGGATTGATGGGCTATCATCAGGTTCCTTTAATAGCTCGAATGATCTTCTTAATTAATTCCGTCCAACGGGTAGATTGGAGGAATTCCTTTGGTAAGTGCCAACGGGTATGATGGCATAAAGGAGTATAAAAGTAAGACGTTCTAGTTGTTTTAGTGTGTGATTGATAAAGAAATTCCAGAGTCTGAAACACCTTGATTATTAGTCGATACATTTTGAGCGAAATTGTATACACAGAGAGTGTCTATACTTGGTGATACCTTGAGCGAGTGTGGTAGATCATCTAAACCTAGAAATCAAGGAAGATCAACGCTGTAACATCTCTTTGTTCATAGTGGAATCTAGCCAATAGGCTGTCGGTGCGTAAGAGTGGACGTAGGCTTGAATCAAGCGAACCACTATAAACCGCGTGTTCAATTCTCTCTTTTCTTTACCACGTTGATTATTATAAACCGTCTAGTATTGTGCAATTATCAAGAAAAATCTTTTATATACCTATTAGCTAGGTACTCAACTAGCTATATCAATTAGTATCAGAGCTCGTGTACTCACTTTATTTGAAGTGTTTTACTTCAGAGTAAAAGATCCATGGCTAGTATGCTAGCACCATGGCTGATGGAAGGGCAAAGCAATACCAGACCACCCTACTTTGATGGAAAGGATTACAACATCTGGAAGAACAAGATGAAAGCTTTCCTACGATCAAAGGATCCTCTGGAATGGGACGTTGTAGAAAGATGAATCACTCCTACAGCTGCATCAGTCTCTGAAAGAGGGAAATAAGCTGTTGAGACCAGCGGAATGACTCGGGAAGAGATAATCAAGAGACAAGCACTCAATGCAAAAGCAATTTACTCTTTATATTTTGCTTTGTCACCAACTAAATATAATAGAATATCTTCTTGTGTTACAGCGAAAGAAGTGTGGGATAGATTACATATCACCTATGAAGGAACAGATCGAGTGAAGGAAACCAGAATTAACATTCTCCTCGATCAATATGAAACCTTCAAAATGAAATCAGGAGAATCTATAACTAACATGTTTAGCCGTTTTATAAATATTGTCAATGGTCTTGAGAATCAAGGACAGAAAATTTCTGATCCTATGAAGGTAAACAAGCTACTGCGTGGACTCTCCAAGGATTGGAATCACATAAAGACTTTAATAAGAGAGACGCAAAGAATTATGCCACTATCTATCGACGAGTAGATTGGAACTCTTCAGTCTTATGAAGTGGAACGAATTAATGAAGACGAAGATCCAAGAGGTAAGAAATCCATTGCATTAAAATCAAATGATGATTCTGATGATACAGATTTTGAAGATGATGTGGATGATGAGGAGCTTGCTCTTATGATAAGAAGATTCAGAAAGCTTAATAGAAAAGGAAGAAGGTTCAACTCAAAGAAACAAAGTTTCCAATGACAGTAGACCAAGTCTGTAGATGATGAGGAACCAAACAAAGGTAGTTTGCTTCGAATGCAAGAGAAATGGACACATTAGACCCAATTGTCCTCTTCTAAAGAAGAAAAAAGGAAAAGCTGAAAAGTTTCGTAAAACTCTCAAAGCTGAAACATGGAGTGATACAGAGTTTGAAGAAAGTGATGAAGAATATGCCAATCTATGTCTGATGGCACAATCAGACTCAGACTCAGACTCTGGATCAAACTCAGACAGTGAATTTAAGGCAAGTAATTTTAAAATTCCTGTCAAAGTTTCTAAATACATTGATGAATTGTGTTTTAGTCTTAAGACTTCTCTCAAAAGAATTTCCGAACTTAAAAAGGAAAACTTAGCTCTAAAACAAAATGAAAAATGTCTTAGAAGAAAGAATTAAAAATTTAGATTTGAATGTTTCCACTCTTAAAGAAAAAGAAGATAATCTTTTGAAAGAAATGATGTTTTTTTAAAACTGACTTATCAAATATTTCAAAGAAATTTTCAATAGGGTCCGAAAAACTGGAAAAAAATTTTTCAGCTCAAAGACCTTATTTAAATAAGTCCGGTCTAGGTATGACAATGGAAATAATTCCCTTGATTGATTTTCCTAAAGTAAAAGAAAGAATTAAGAAAAGACCGTCGAGAGAGGCTTACAAAAATCATTTCAAGAAAGTTTTTGTGAAGTCTGTAGGTCGAAATGCTCTCAGGTGTTCAAAGTGTAATAGTCATGATCACTTTGAAAAAGAGTGTCATATGGTTTGGAAACCTGTTAAGAAAGTATGGCCTAATAATGTTTATCTTACTACTACCAAAGGACCCAAGAAAATTTGGGTACCAAATTAAACTTGAGACTCTCTTTTAAATGCAGTCTCCGTCAAGAAAAAGGTAAAGTGGTATCTTGACGGTGGATGTTCAAGACACATGACAGGAGATTCAAATTGCTTCATTAGCTTATTCAAATAAATGGTGGAAAAGTTTCATTTGGAGGAAACGGCAAATGAAGTATTGTGGGATTTGGAATTATGAAAATTGAAAATATCACAATAAGCAAAGTGGAATGACTCAACTATTTCCATTAGCCAATTGTGGAAGTTTCAAGACTTTCAAGAAGGAATACTACAATCTAAAGACTCTACTCGTCTTTCATGGGTCGAAGACATGGAAATATCTACCTCTTGGACATGAAACTAAATGAATCGCAATGCCTAATCTCAATTCAAGATGAAGCAAGCTTATGGCACAGAAAGCTTGGTCATGTCAACATAAAACAATTAGCCAAAATCTCATCAAAGCAACTTGTTCGAGGTCTACCCAAATTACCATACCAAAAGTCCGATCCATGCACACCATGTAATCTGGGAAAGCAGGTAAGAAATTCATTTAAGCCAATAAATCATGTCTCTACTAATCATGTACTACAGTTGCTGCATATGGATCTCTTTGGACCAACTAGAACCTAGAGCATTGGAGGTAAGAAATATTGTCTAGTAATTGTGGACGATTACTCCCGCTTTACTTGGGTATATTTCCTTGCAAGTAAGTCTGAAACCTTCTCGTATTTTGAAAAATTTGCTAAAAATGTTCAAAATGAAAAAGGTTGTGTTATCTCTAGTATAAGAACGGGTCATGGTGGTGAATTTGAAAATCAAGATTTTACAAAATTTTGCGATGAATATGGCTTTAAGCATATGTTCTCTTCTCCATATACTCCAGAGCAAAATGGAGTTGTAGAAAGAAAAAATAGATCTCTTCAAGAAATGGCCAGAACTCTTTTAATTGAAAGTAAGATTTCCTCACGATTTTGGGCTGAAGCTGTTTCAACAGCGAGCTATATCATTAATAGAGTCTTCTTAAGACCTATTCTAGAGAAAACCCCTTATGAGTTATTCAAAGGTAAGAAGTCTATTGTTTCATACTTTCATGTGTTCGGTTGCAAATGCTTTATTTTGAAAATTGCAAAAGATCAAGTTGGTAAGTTTGAAGAAAGATCAGATGAAGGCATCTTCCTTGGATATTCTACATCAAGCAAAGCCTACAAAGTCTATAACAAGAAGAGCCAGTCTGTGGAGGAGTCAATGAATGTCAAATTTCAAGACTCTACGCAAGATGAATCCAGTCTGACTCATCATGAAGAGTTTGAACCTACTCCAGACCCTCCAAAGCTTACAACTCAAGAAGCATCTCAAACTCTGGAAGATCAACACCAAATTGTTCATGAAGATTCAAATAAAGAAAGAGATCATCAACCAAACAAATCAACCAGTAAATGGAAGCATAAATCCAGTCATCCCAAAGATCTCATTATCGGCAAAATTAATGAAGGAATTCGCACCAGATCTAAAAGGCGTGAAGAGTCTAGTGCTGTAGATCTTATTTCTAAAATTGAGCCAAAGAAGCTTTATCGATGAAAGCTGGATTGAAGCTATGCAAGAAGAGCTCGACAGGTTTAACATTAATGATGTCTGGGAATTGACATCCAAACCAAAAGGTAAAACTGTTATTGGAGCTAAATGGGTGTTTAGAAACAAGATGAATGAGAAAGGAAAAGTAGTACGAAACAAAGCAAGACTCGTGGCTAAAGGATACACGCAAGAAGAAAGAATAGACTATAATGAGACTTATGCTCCAGTAGCAAGGTTAGAAGCTATCCTAGAGAATCTCATTACTTGCGTTTGAAACTTGCATTATAAAAATACGTTATTCATCTTCAATGGCATCAAAAGTGCCTTCCTAAATGGATTTATCCATGATGAAGTTTAGGAGAACAACCACCGGGATATTGAAGACCTAAAGATCCGGACTCGGTCTTTAGTCAATAGAAAAGGCCTTGTATGGTTTAAAGCAAGCACCTCGAGCTTGGCTTACGACAAACTAAGTAAGTTCTTAATACATAATGATTTGTCAAAGGTAAAGTAGATACTACTTTATTTATCAAAAAGGAAAACAAAAAGCTTTTTACTTGTTCAAATATATGTGGATGATATTATTTTTTGATCCTCTAATGAAAGTCTATGGAAGAAATTTTCTAAGTCTATCGGGATGAGTTTGAAATGAGGATGGGAAGTTAACATTCTTTATTGGTCTTCAAGTAAAGATTGAAGGAATGAACTTTTATTTATCAAGAAAAATATGCAAATGATCTTGTCAAAAGGTTTAGATTGGAAAATTCAAAAAATCCTATCCTTCAAGTTCTTTCAAGATAGACAAATCATATAGAGATTCAACATCACTTCATTAGAGATCATTTTAAAATGGAGAAATCTCGATTTAATTTGTTGATTCAAAAAGTCAACTAGCGGATATATTCACAAAGCCTCTGGAGAAAAATCAATTCGATTTTATCCGTTCTAGACTAAACATTTTGAAGCTTGAAGAAGTTAAAGTCTAAAGACTCTCTAACCCTCAGACTCAGACATTCATGGCTATAGACTGTAAATTGTTATTATATTCAAACTCGAAAAGGTACAATCTTTAGTTCAGTTAATTTATAGTCTCCGTGAAAAACGAAATCTTGTCTTTTCAAAAGGATTAACCTCTATTTGGCAATTAATGATTTTAAAAAAGAAGATGACCATTCACTTTATTTGTGCCGATTGAACTTTACTTTTTAAAACTGAGTTATATATATACGAGTTTTCTTTTTCGCCCAATCTTCAAAACCCTAAAAGGCATTCTCCTCCCAATCCTGTCTCTACTTCGTGTTCATCTCCGAGAAAGTTGTCATCTTTTCTTGGGAAAGCAAGTAAAGGAATTTTTTAACGACAAGGAAGGATGTCTTCTTCGAGGAAGTCTTCAAGAATCACGAACAGGGGACCACAGAGAATGAAGGGGGGACCTACCCATTTCGATCTCACCGAAGAAGAAGATTTATCGAGTCAGCAACAGAGCTCGATTCACTCTCCACCACGTCACTCAACACCATCTACCCCCACAAGGTGCGGGTCATCATCCAGAAGAAGAAATAATCAATGAAGCAGACCTTGTAAGAGTCCAAAAACCCTCTTTTATTTACAAACTCTATTGTGCAATGTAGAGCATTGGGACTCCATTGAAATACATGGATGATTTTCTTAAAGATAAGAATTATGGGAATGAGTATATCTTTCTGAGACGAATGGAGGATTTGGGAATTGCTCCCAAAGGAAAGGCTGAGAAAGCACTTGCGAACATTCCAAGTGACCCTTGTATATCGGGACCGAATCCGACTAACGAGAACGATGATGATAAAATGTTCAATGATTTTCAACCTAGAATGGGTGTTGCTGCAAAGGTGAAGGGAAAAAGAATGGAGTTGTTTAAATCAAAGGAACAGGAGAATCTGTTCTTCAGACTGCTGAAACGAGAGGTGATAAACCCTAGGAGTGTTGATTTCGATTTCTTGGATGCCATTAATGTGAACTTAAGAAAGAAGTTCAATCCGCTTCAATTTAAACAATTTTGCACCGATACCACAAACGGGTATGCACAATTAATAGCATACTTCTATTCGAATCTTAGCTTTTTAGATGCGAATAGAATATCATTCAGTGTTAGAGACCAAGACTATGTGGTAGACGTGGACATGTTGGCGGACATAATTGGAGTTGAATGAGGACGCTATCAACCAATCAAAGTCTCAATTGCTTGTGCCTCATTAGAGCTTGTCAAAGATAGAGATACAGATGGAAGAATCATCTATTCAAGGATGCGCGCCATCAATATAGTGCTTCACAAAATTGTGATCAATTGCATCAGGCCTAAGTCTACATCCAAGACTGACGTGTCCAATTCCGAGGCAAAATTGATGTATGTGATTAACTCGGGACGAAGTCTCTCTCCCTCACATCATTCTCTTTCACATGTACGAGCAATAGCGAAGGACAAAGGCCAATTGCCTTACCCCGGTCTTGTGACCAAGATCTTCGAGACACTTAAATATTGAACCTCCACATACTCTCTGTGTTCGACCATGCGATAAAATGGTGGTAGGTTTGAAGATGCTGATGAAGATGCGTCTGAAAGAGCTTTCCAAGGCAATGGAGAAGTTCAGAGTGAAGACTCCAGTACCTTCTGCTTCAAAGAGAAAAAGGAAGGAGCCCATTGGAGCCCCATCCACAAAGAAAAGAACTCTCATCTTGGAGGATGAAGATGAAGAGGAAGATCTCACAATCTCAGCCTTGATAAGGACCAGACGTTTGTATCTGAATCGACAGAACATCAGAAGAAAGGGAAAGAAACAGAATAACAGAAAGAAGAAGAAGAGCAGCAAGAGAAGGAGAAGGAAGCTGAAGAAGTTTGAGAAGAAGAGAAAGAAAAGTCTGCAGCTGAAGCTGGAGAAAAGGGGAATCAAACTGCAAAAGAGCATGATCATCACTCTTCCCCCATTTGAGGCCCTAGAGACAGGGGGAGATGGCGAGCAAGGAAGGTCCACACCACATGCTACCAACAATGAAGGTCTAAGACGATCACCAGCAGACCCATAAGATTTTCAGGCTTCTCAAATGCCTGAAGAATGACATGATACGTCAACACCAAATCTGCAAGATTATACAGAAGCTCCATCGTCTGCATTCACTCCATCCGAGAAAGCACATGCAAGTACACAGACGGACAATTCAGCAGATTTTCGTCGTATTCTTGATGCTCTTCTGGAAATGCGGGGTCAAATCTATGCTCAGGACTGTGAAATTCAAGTCATGAAGAATGCTAGACAAGCACCTTCGGTTACCCTGGAGGACAAAATGAAATACCTCGCTCTACAAATTCAAGCCAATGCCAAAGGAGAGGAGGTAGCTCATCTAAGGGAAGACTTGAAGAGGCTAGAAAGCATAGTCCAGTCAATGGGAGATTTCCAGATCGTGCGCATTCCCAAGCAGACCTGACTCTTTTCTCACCTTTTTAATGATGACAAAAAGGAGGAGAATTGCAATTTGAACTTTAAACATTGAACTTTAAACTTTGACTTTAAATTTGTGGTTGAATATGTTTTTGATGTTTGTTTTTGAGTATGACTTGAGTGAACTTAGGTGTGAACTTGAACTTGAATTTGACTGAATTGGGTGTAGATTTTGATACTTGACTGTTTGCATTTATATCAAGTGTTGCTGTATGGTATTACTCATGAAAGACTAACCAATTTTCTGTGGATGCAGAGTCGGTTGATTTATTAATCTTTATGAGATAGCCATATTACTTGAGAAATGTTTTTGGGTCAAAGTTGTTCAAATCTACTGGGAAAGTTTTGTCACCATCAAAAAGGGGGAGATTGTTGGAGAAATCTTTCCATAATATTTTGAAGTGACAAAACGTTTCTATCGATCTAGTCTCGGATATTTGCGAGACCTTCTGTTTAGAGTCTCGAAGACTTTCGATCACCGACTCGAGTACTCAAGACTCAAAACTCAAGACTATTCTCATTGACAGTCTTTCTAATCCAGTGACGAAGGAAATCTAGAGCCGAAGTATTTGGTTGAGGATTTAATCCTATCCTCTGGAGAAGATTTCTTGGCTTGATAAATATAACGGATGATTTTATTCGTATCTAGATCGTTTGAAGATCCGATGGTCAACGAAATATTCTTGGAAGGTTCTATTCTTGAAAACCAAGATCCTGATTGTATGGGTGAACAGGATTAATGGGCTATTGTTAGGTTCCTTTAATAGCTCGAATGATCTTCTTAATTGATTCCGTCCAACGGGTAGATTGGAGGAATTCTTTTGGTTAGTGCCAACGGGTATGATGGCATAAAGGAGTATAAAAGGAAGACGTTCTAGTTGTTCTAGTGTGTGATCGATAAAGAAATTCTAGAGTTTGAAGTACCTTGATTATTAGTCAATATATTTTGAGCGAAATTGTATACACAGAGAGTGTCTATACTTAGTGAGACCTTGAGTGAGTGTGGTAGATCATCTACACCGAGAAATCAAGGAAGATCAATGCTGTAACATCTCTTTGTTCATAGTGGAATCCAGCCAATAGGCTGTCAGTGCAGAAGAGTGGACGTAGGCTTGAATCAAGCCGAACCACTATAAACCGCATGTTCAATACTCTCTTTTCTTTACTCAGTCTTACGTTGATTATTATTTGTCACAAATCCTTCAACTGTCTAGTATTGTGCAATTATCAAGAAAAATCTTTTATATACCTATTCACCCCCTCTAGGTACTCGTACTAGCTATATCAACATCGACTACCACAACGGGGATCTCAAAGTCTTGGAGGGGACCAATTTTGTATCCATTGAGCCAGCGGTGAAACCACGCCCTAAATTGATGAGGTACCCTTTGAGGTAGGCCCTCATTGACCAAGGCGGTGGTCACTACGAGCTCATAGACCTAGTGGCCTCTGGGAATAGGGAAGTCAGTATTCAGCTTAGTAACCTTCTAAGGTTGACCATAACAAATTGGTGGGGTTGCCATCTAAGGACCTAAAAAGAATTGAGCCCACAACAAGGTGAGACAACGTCTCAGCAAGTCCATCCCCTAAACTCTGACTAGGATGAAAATATGCTTAGCCACATAATTACACAACCACAGAGACTTACCTTGTCTTAGATCCTCCCTACAAGTCAACACAGTTCAAATACATAACCATATGCAGTAATCAAACTCAATCAATTGGAACGCCACCACTTTCATCTCAATAAACACAAGGGCCCTGATTATAAAGCTAAATCGTTATAACATGTCCCATACCATGCCGCACAATTGTGTCCCATAATTAGGCGCATCAACTACACTCATCATGCGTTCCAATTTTAGGCACGGCCTACTTGACGTTTGGTGGTCTTCTGGCGTAACCAGACATCGTCTCGCCCCATCAAGCACGGCAACATCTACATCTAGACGGCATTCCACATAGGAGCATCAGTCCAATCTCTACTACGACCGATATCCATTGACAAAGGCATCCCATATAGGGGCACGTCCACCTGACTCATTTCGGGGATGGGTTCTCATAACCATTCATGCATCCATCCAATTTTGGCCAAGACATCGTGCTTTGCACTCAAATGTCCCAATTAAAATAATGTACTTGGCACATTTTCTTTGTATTAAAAACACACAGTAAAATAATTGTGTTGGTACACAGTCAATTTGAACCGGAAAAATTAATATCCTATTTTTCAAAATCACAGTATTTGATATAGTATCTAAAACAATTTTCAGTGTCAAAACTCGATACCCGATATTTTTTAATTAAATACCAAAATTTTGTAATTTTGAAATAAATACTCAAAATCACAATCACCACTCAATTTGCACAAATTAACACTCAATTGTATAAACTAAGCATACCATTGCAATCAGCACGGAATTCCGATCACCAACTATCCTAGTTTAATTTTCGGAAGATATAAAATAATTAAATAAATTCCAAAAATAATTAAATAAAGCAAATTAGATACAATAAATACTAACTTAGACCGGAAATGCTAATCTAACCACCTAAACGGGCCTAGAAAATTTCCGAACCTATCTAGATAAATAGTACAATCTATCTAGCCCTTAATTAGTCTATTCTAACCACCTAACATGCATAATTAAATAATTAAATGACTAATCCAAACTAACTAACCACTTAATCCACACTTAGCCTAAACTAATTATCCACTAAGTGTTATTAACTCCCTAAGATAAGTTTAGCAAGTGAACTCACCGATTTAGCAAGCTGGTGAGTCCACGACAATGGCGATGCAGAGGCAAGAGATAAACAAGCCTATGGCGACACCAATGAAGGTTCGGACGGGCCTAAAAATGAGCCACAAAGCCTCAACTAGGGGCTGAGCTTCGGCTTCTTCTCTAGGCCGAGAGAGCTAGGCTGAGTGGCTGAAACGACAAGGGAGGTGGAGGCTACAACGGGTGACGATGATGGTTTTGACTGGCTGGACGGTGGCGAATGGCAACTGGATGGCAACCAGGGCACGCGGGGATGACTTCTAGGCACGAGGATGGGCAGATGCAAGTAGGGGCAGGCGGATGTGCACGCGGGCTCGCGGTGGCAGCGATAGGTCCGGCAGCTTCAGGCGGAAGTCGACGGTGAAAGGCGAGGCTACTAGCTATTCTTTGGTTCTCTCAAGCTCCAAAACACACTCAACAATGGATAAAGCACTCCAATGAAGAAGAAGAAGACAACTGCAACAAGAAGGGGACCCAATTGCCTCAAATATCCACCAAAATATCCATTTCACTCATTTGCTTGCCCCCACCACCTTCAGCCTTCAATCCTTAGCCATTTCTACACCCAAGGCTTCCCCAACAAGTCATTGAAATGGTCCAAAAGGTTGTTGCACTCTGGCCTACGAATTATGGACACTTCCCTCCAAATTCAATTCAATTGCAACTCAATTCAATCCAATTGATGTCCAATAATTCTAGCCGAGGTGCTCACATTAAATTCTTGCTATTCTCTCGCCAAATAGTCTAACTCGAATGCTAAAAATGCAACAAAAAATGGCCCTATAATTTTCCCAGTTCAAAATAGCCTTACTTTGAATTTTCACCGAAATCTCGAGTTTACAGAAAAATCTTTGAAGGATGAGTCGACGTTCCTAAATGAATCGTGACATGATAGAATTTTTAATTTTTGAAATCGGGTTTAAATTCGCGATTAATTTCAACCGAGCTTGATTTTAGCTTGACCTAACTTACTGGGTAGTTTTTAGAAATTTTTAGTGCAATTGACCTGTGGTCGATTATTTTCAAGCCACATTGTGCATTTTTGACTCATTGGCGACTCTCGGTTGTTGTGAAAATCTCGAGATTTTAAATACAGGCACATGGTACAGAAATGACAGAAAAATTAATTTAGTGACGTTCGACGAGAATTTTGCAATTAGGTGGAATCACCCACACACTAATCATGTGTTTTTGTCGAACCGACCTATCTCCGGTCTCTAGTTGATTTTGACAGTGCCGTATTGACCCTTGCAGATTAACATAGTCGAGTAATCGATTTCTAGTCGAATTCTCAAGTCTATTGCGTCAAAATTCCTTAACGGCTTCACCAGTTAGACTAGTTATCCCGTGAGTGATCAGCTTAGGGAAAAGAACTATAGGTGTGTCAATGAAAAGCCAACTTGTTCAATTGAAAATAGAATCAAAAATTTAGGATGTCACATGCCTAGTAGCCGGCTATCTTGCTTGGAGCCTTGCCAGGCACTATGGGGAAGAAGAAGAGAAAAAAGGAAAATTAAAAATTAACAAAAAAATTCAAAAAATATAAAATATTATTAAAAAATTGCCAAGTTAGCATTCAGCAGACACCGGTGTCGGTTAGTTAAATTTGGCCAATTAGAATGAATTTGCACAATTGCAAAAAGGTTTAAAACTAAATTGGCAAAAAAAGAAGTTTATAATTGAATTAACATATTTGCAATAAATTTATAACTTTTTTGGTAATTCTCTCATATGCTGTGTGAGGTAGACAAAGATAGAGAAGTTTGAAAATGTCTTCATTCATGCTAGCTTTGGTGAGTTTACCATTTCTGATGGAGTAGACATTTCTAGGACTGAGTGGGAAATGGAATGAGGACACACACTTAAAAACCTAACATTGTAGTTTATACAAGCTATGATTTTCCTTATTGAATCCTTAGCTGCAAGAAAAGCAAAGAGAGAGATAAAAGGAATTAGGCTTCATTCTCAACCTTTTGTTTTTCTTCATGTGTCCAAAGAAAAAAAAATGGTTATTATTATAACTTGGGATAACGGTCCTTGAACTTTGGCATTCCAATGTGTAATTCCATTCCCAAACTTTTAATTTGCTCAATGTGACCCTTGAACTTTAGTTCAATATTCAATATCATCCCTGAACTTTTAATTTGTTAAATGTAGTCCCTAAACTTTTGGTATGTTAAATCTAGTCCTTAAACTATATGAAAATTTCGAATGTCCTCCTTCCATTAAGTCAATTTTAGGGATAGTATTAAACATTTGCATACAATTTAGAGATTAAATTGAATATGTACCGAAAGTTCATAAATCACATTGAACAAATTAAAGTTCATAAATGACTTTGCACATTAGGTTAAAATTCAAAGATCACATTAACCAAAAATTCATGGATGACATTGCAAATCAAATCATTATTGACCATTTGTGTCATTTTCCCTTTTAGTTTCTCTACTCACTTGAACCTTTGAAAATTTCGCCTTTTATGGGGCGGTTCTCTTCTTCATTTGCAAGCAAGCCCACGGAGTAGGTTTTGGCTTGAAAGTTTCATTAGAAAAATGAAAAAAAAAATTCCTTTTTAAAAAATGAAAAACAAAATTAGTTCATTTTCAAATTTTAGCCAAACATTGAAAGATGCTATCATTTTCTCAAAAAATTATTGAAAATATTTTATGCGTAGGTATAATTTTTCACGGAAAAAAAAAATTGAGCATAAGTAGTTAGAACTTGCTCTCTCATTAAAAAAATGTTACTAAGCAACTAAATGAATCCTTAAGTTTCAATTTGAAAAGTTGCTCATGTTGAAAAAGTCACCTATTATAATACAACTTATTGAAATTCCACTTTCGATATAAAAAATATAACAACATGGAGAGTCATTAATATCAGCTTGATTGAATATAATGTACTATTATGGAAAGTTAAGTTCGCAAGAAAGAGTTAATAGTAACGAGGTGGTCCATATTCTATTTTTTGTGAGAAAAGTAATGGCATGTTTGGTAATCATCCTATTTTTCTATTTTTCTATTTTTATTTTTCCTATGACCAAAAAAGAATAGAAAATCATTTGGTAACATCAAATAATTTTCTATTCCCCAAAATAAATATGTGGTCAAAGAATAGATTTGGAACAAAAAAAAAAAAAAACACAAACAAAAAAACCATACTTTTTTGTACTTGAGAACAAATTTTAAAATAATGTCACTTTTTTTTTTCCTTCTTCTTCCTACTCTAATCAATCGTCAGGCATCAACAATGGCCGATGGTTGACCAACCTCAGGGTGGCTAGGCAATGTTAAGGGGCAAGGCCAGCCTCACCTACCCATGGCAAGGTCAACCTCGCCAACTCTCATCTCTGGCTAGTTGCTGGCCATCGCTAAGGCCCAACGACTGACTAGAGGTGGAAGAAGAAGGGAGGAAAAAGAGAAAGAAAAAAGAGAAAAATCTTAGAAAATTATTTAAAATTTAAAAAAAAATCTCGTCACAAAAATATTTGAGGGTAAAACCAAACTCTTTTCTGTTCTTTTTCTATTTCGAGAATAGAAATTTTAAGGTCATGTCAAACGTGTTCTTCTACTCAAAAATTCATTTAGGGAATAAAAATTGAAAAAATAATAATTTTTTAATAGAAATTGTTCTTGAAAATATAAATTTTACCAAGCGCACCCTAATTTTCATTTACTACACAAAATATTTTTTTATTTTTAACTATACATAAGTTTGAAAAAGCATTGACTATAGTGAAAACTTATACAAGCGCAAGTAGTACAAAGTTATCATCTTTATCATAATATTTGAACATTCTCTTTAGAGCCATCTCTCGAGAGACGTAATAGGAATAGATCTAGGAAGATTTCTCCAGGGCAAGCTCCGTAAGTATTTGTAAATAATAAATCGTAGTAATCTCTATAATTGATGTACTGCTTTCTGAATGAAAAATTATATTTGTAAGTATGGCAAGAATACGTTCTGTCAACATGTGATTAGATCTTCATGATAATATAGTCACAGTCCAATATAATACTTGTAGTGGGGGCAAACCGGATAAAAAACAGAGGACGATAGCTTATCCGAGCTTCTTAGGAACTTTATGAGAGCATAGTTGAAGGGAGTCTTGGAAACTTACCAGCATATTGGCGTAAATTTGTTTGCTAAAGAGTGCTTCTATGCCACTTTTTTATCGACAAAATGAAAAATATTTAATGTATTAAACGCTCTCGTGATATGCATAATCAATATTTTGCAAATTGTTTACTGTGCATGTTTAATAAATACAATATGAGCACTTGCTTAAAAAAACCCTTTATGTGATTCGAAAAGTCAATCGGGCACGTTGTTGACACCTAAATTTTACCTAAACATTTAGTAATTAGTTGCATATAAAAAAAAATTATAAAAAATAAAAAATAATAAAAAATAATAAAAATAGTAAAATTGCATTTCATATAGTTGTATTTGCATCGGTACTAAAAACGCGACAAGACGCAGCGGCTCGCAGTCGATTACATGCACGAATGGATGGTCTCTTTCCACTGGTCTGAGTACACAAAAGAGCAAAAGTCAAAAAGTCGCCAGGAAGTTCTTGCGCGTCCATTGTCTCCTCCTCATCAATGCATGCACATGCATGGACAAAATTCAGCAGACTGAAATTTCTAGAGAAGCCCCAAGCATGAGGAAGAAAGAAGAGTGCTTAACGTGCATTTTTTTTCTCCCTCATTAATGCAAGCACATGCACGCATTAATGGGGGACTGAAAATTCTCCTGCAAGAAGATGGACTAACGTAGCCACCATATTTGAAAAAAGCTACCGGACGTAAATAGCAAGGAAACTTACGGCCACCTCCTGTTCACACTGAAGAACTCTATAAATACACAAAGGGGGAAGACGTGATAAAAGGAGAAAAAGGGAGAGTTCAGTCGAGAGGTTTGGAAGGGAAGTGAAAAAGTAAAAAAAATTTCATTGTGAAAGGCTTCTCCTTCGATCAGAGTGAAGAAAAGGGGGTGTGTCAGAGAAAAAAAAAAGAAAATATGAAGTCAGGGTTTCTGAACCAAAACAGAAAAAGAGAGAGAGCAGAGAGTGAGACGTGTGAGGGAGGAGATTAAAAAAAAGAGAGAGAAAAGAATTAAAAAGAAGAGGAGAGAAACACTGTTCTTCTTCTTCAACGGATTCGCTCCCCCCCCCCCGCGCAGCACTCGCACCGCCTCGCAACCTTCAGCCCACCGAAGCTTTGCCGAAACCGGAGCCCCAAATCAGCCGCACCGCCGCGTTTGCCTCACCGCGCACGCCGACGCCGCCTGGAAGCCGAAGCCAGTCGCGACCGCCAGCCCGCCGCCGTTCGTCCGCGTCGCCGCCACACCACAGTGACCAGCGAACCTGCCAGCTGCTGCTCGCGCCAATCCACGACGACCGCTCCTGCGACACCACGAGCCCGCGACACTAGTAACCCGTGAAGGCGCTACCGACTCGCGCCCCAGTCCTCTGCTGTTCGCGTTGCGCCACCACCAGGGTTCCTCTCGCCCACAAGCTCGCACCGCCGCCCAGTCGTGCTGCTAGCACCAACCCGACGCTCCGCTGCTGCTGCTGTATATTCGCCGGCCACCTCCGTTCGCGAGTACCCGCAGCCCCCCTCGCGACCGACGTTGCAATCTGCAGCAATCCGAACAACAGCCTCCACCCGAAGCTCCTCTGCCTCCACCCGAGCGACCCCTGAGCCGGATCTGTGCCCTGCTGCCCGGAGTTTCTGCCGACGCCGATCTGCCCAACGCCGGCCCTGCCCGTCCGGACTCGAGTTTCCCTGCTGTGTTGTTGCCGCCGCCGGTTCACCTTTGGCCAGAGCCTCCTTTGCCGAGCCAATTTGCTGTTTCCCTTGGAGATCCACGAGCCTTGTCTGGAAAAGAAGAAAAAACAGAAAAACAAAAGCAAAAAGAAAAAGAAAATCTGATTAGGTAGTTTTTCTTTTCTTTTTATCTTTTATTTTTTTCAATATTCTGTTTTAGTGAAATTGTTCCTTTAGGTATATAATTGATATTCCAACATGAATTGGCCCCTCAAATAAGAGATTGACGGTCCGATTTTCGCGCCCGAAATCCGATTCACAATCTCTTACAAAAATCGACAATCCAATCTCAAGCCCGAGATTCGATTCGCGATTTAATTTAAAATTGGCCAACCCGATCTCATGCGCGAGATATGGTTCGTCAATTTTAGGATATCAATCTTATTTTGTTTGATTTGCTATCGTCAAGTTGATTGAGTCAATCTTATTTTCGTAAAAAGAAAAATCCAAAAAATATTTGAATTAGGATTAGATTTGATTTAGGATTAAAATTGCAATCTTATTTCGAATTTTTAAATAAGAAAATCAAAGAAAAATCCGAATAAGGATTAGGTTTGTTTTTGTTATCTTGCATGTTAGGATTGCAATCTTATTATGAATTTTTAAATAAAAAATCCAAAAAAAGAAAGTGCATTCATTTAGATTGTTAGTTTTTATTTGAATTGCATGTTAGTTATGTATTAGTTTTAATTTCGAAATTAATATAAAAACACAAAAAAATCATTGTGCATATTAGATTTGAACTGCATGTTTCATTTTAAATTTAGATCATCTTTTTTAGATTAATTGCATTTTAGATTTAGATAACGTTTTAGTTTAGATTAGGATTTAATATGACTTAATCCCTAGTTTAAATTAGATAGAATCTTAATCTGGCTAGATCATTTCAAATTTCATAAAATTTGTCTTAGGATAAATTAGTTGCAATTTCTAGGATAGATTGCGTTTTTTAAAAATAAAAAATGTCATTTGCATGTCATATAGAATTAGGTTTGTAAAATGCATGTCATTTTAGTGATTATTGTTAGGTTCATTTCTAATTAGAAATTGTCCGTCACTGGATTAGGTTATTTAATAAATGTCGCATGACATATAGCTCGCATATTAAATTGCAATGTTGCATGTCATTTTAGTTAAAATAATTTTGTACGTCATTGCATTACATTGCACGTCATTATAATTAAGTCATTTTGGTTAATTTAAATTGCATATTTAACAATTGCATGTTCATTAAGATATCATAAAAATTTTATTCATATGTTTAGGACATGTTGCCATGCCATATCATTTCATATTAGATTAGAAGCATTGCATTGCATTGCATATGGACTATATTTTCATTGAAAAAGAAAAAACAAAAATTAAGTAATTGCTTGTTAATTAGAAACCATATCTAGGGTTGTTGATATGGATTTTAATTTAACAATGCAGATGCTTTCGTAGCTTTTGAGGTAAGTCCTGCATTATTTAATTGCTTTCTTGGTGTTAAATTGGTGGTTTGCGCACTGCATGAACACATCACATGTTAGGGAAATAGATTTAAAATCGGTCCAAATTGCTTGCCAAATATTTTTTCAAAAATAAAAAGAAAGGTACCGAAAGGCGTTAGAGAAATCTAACGTAATCAAGTCCCCGTACCCTTAGTCTACGGTTCGTAGGAGTAAAGTAAATCTCCCGTTGCTTTACTAGGGTTTCTAATCGACCCACCAAAAATAGATTAGTGGCGACTCCAAGTTAAATTCAATTGCATGTTAAAGAACTTAAACCCTAAGTCGCGAATTGGTATGGGCTTGGGAGAGCTCGAGCTAAGTCTAGGCTTAGCAATCCATTAGCCGAACCCTTAGGTGGTCCAAACCCGCTTCGGGGAGGTCGCGACACACGTTTTTCCACCAAACTTAATAAATACTATGTATGGCTATTGTAACTACCCACCTCTTACTATCCACCTACTCCCTCCACCTAATCCCTAGAATCCACGGAGAGTCATGGTACACGAAGGGTGCGCATGGTAACCATCCCCAGCCCAACAATTTCTATTCTTTTCTTCCCCAGAACAAAAAAAGAATAGAAACTTGTTTGATAACAGCAAGTTAGTTTTTTGTTCCCGGGAACAAAAAGTTAGCCCGGGAATGGTTTTGGAATAGAAATGAGAAGTAAAAAAAAGTTGCTTCTTGTTCCCGGGAACAAGTTTAAGAAATAAGTGAATTTTTTTTTCTTTTATTCTTCTCTTGTTGACCGCCCTTGACCGCCATTGATCGCCCTTGACCGCCGCCCGCTGTCGCCCGCCGCCGCCGTTGGCCGATCGCCGGTGCCGCCGCCGATCGCCGGAGGCCGATCGCCGACGCCGCCGCCGGTCGCCGGAGGCTGACCGACCATCGCCGCCGGCTGACTGTTGCCGCCGCTGCCGCCGGCCGACCAACCGTCGCCGTTGACGGTCGCCGCCACCGCCAGACGACCGCCGCCGCCGCTACCGCCGGTCGCCGGAGGACGATTGACCGTCGCCGCCGGTCGCCGGAGGCCGACTGACCGTCGCCGCCGGCCGACCGTCGCCGTCGACGGTCGCCGCCAGCCTACCGTTACCACCGCCGCCACACGTCATCGCCGGCCGACCGCCACTGGCCGACTGCCGTTGCCGATGGCCGTCGCACGGCCCATCGGCCGCCACCTCCCGCGGCCGCCTGGCCGCCGTCGGCTTGATGGCGGTTGGCCGGGCGGCGGCAGCGGCGGCGGCGGCGGCGTCCGGCCGTGACGGCCGTCTACCGGCAAAAAATAAAAACAAATAAATATAAAAAAGAAACTATTTTTTATCAAACGCATTTCTATTCTTTTTCTATTTCTAAAGTAAAAATTTTGTGTAGTTACCAAGCGGGTTTTTACATAGAAATTGTTCCCCAGAATAGAAATAGAAAAGAACTATTTCTGAAAAGAACTATTTCTGAAAAGAAATTGTTCCCCGGCCAAGAATGGTTACCATGCGCAGCCGAAGTCACAAGGATGACCAGAAACATGGGAACATTTTTCATGGCACAACATGAATTTCACAATTAAGTCACCATGTCGGTTGTTTCCTTGCATTCTCCATCACCATTAATACAAAATAAGGAGCGTTTCATGGTCCAACATCTATACGGAGTGAATGAAAGCGTGAGTGAGGCATTTGATGGAGAAATATCCCGAATGGTACCTTCCCATCAATAAATATCTCCATCTATTGCAGTGAATGCACCTAATGGAACCTCGAATGCTAAGATCTTCAAATGATATTCGTCCACGACGACAATGCAACATTAGCTAAAGATCTTAGAAATTGTATCGTTCATGTATGCATGACCTATTTCCTCTTCTTTGGCCGACATGTTTACATACACACGACCTTACTAACACTTTTGTAATAATTTTCTGGTTCTTAGTGATCGAGTTATTTTTAGGGTTTGTTTGTTCAGAAAAAAAACTATCTTCGAGAAATAGTCTTTTGCCTTTCCAGTATTTAAATAACGGAAAACTAATTAACATTCGGAAAATGTTTTCCGTAGACTAAAAATAACAAGTTTAAATTAGGAGAAAATGACTTTCCTTTATAATAAGAAGGAAATCATATTTTCCAAGCCACCAAATAAATGGAAATTAATCACTTTCCTTGTCTCACATTAGATAGGACATCCCCTGTGAATCGACTTGCAAATGATGCTTCACCTGTAAATGGCTATCCTTTTGAGTACTCACCACGATCAACACGGAGTGAATTGTGTTTAGAAAAACTGTCTTTATGATTTTTTTCGGTACACCTGTTTCACATCCATATAAAATATGTCCAACGTATAGCTACTTATAACTACCGACTCTTTATTATCCCAACTAATTCCTGTACTGTACCGAGAGTCATGGTACGCAAAGTCACAAGGATGGCCAGAAAACATAAAGAACCATCTATGGGCATGTATCTGTCGATCATATCCAATTCTTTCGTAAACTTCTTTATAGATCCTCAACACTCTTAGATAGGGAATATTACAGGTCATGTCCAATCGAGTAGAAAAGAGAAGCGAATATTACAAATCCTGTCCAATGGAGTTGAAAAAAGAGTATGAAGGCCTTGAGCCAGTGACCCATTTGGGTCTATACTTCAACAGCAAAGTGTTGTGGCTTTCTTTTCTTGGCATTTTGGAATCCGAAATTCCAATCGATGACTCCTAAACTACGTCGCTGATCAAAGATGTTTTCCTCTTAATCAATCCATGCTTCTCTTCGATCATGGTATGTATGTGTGTACTCTATGCATGTATATTAACCATTGATGGGATTGATATATGGGTAACTAGTGTTTGTCAAGAGTAATGCGTGCATGAACACATATCTTGAATAAATAAACCCTAATTCACTGCACATATTAAATATTATTTTGGTTTTCTTTTGTCTAGGAGATTTGATGGGGAAGAAGAGCGGAAGAAAATGGAAGAAGGTGGAAGTGAATGTGGACTTAGATCAGCCACATAGTTTGGGAGTCATCGATTGGAATTTCGAATTCCAGCCTGCCAAGAATAGAACCGACAACACTTTACTGTTGAAATATTGTCCTAAAGGGAATATTATCAGGTGACTATGTGCATGATCACATATTTTGAATGAAGAAACCTCAATTCATTGCACATACTTGGGAAAAGGATATCACAATTGCCATAACTTTTGCATAACATTCAGTTGAGTGTCATAACTTTTTTTTCGATCACATGAGTACCATAACTTCTTTCTTTTTGATCACTTGATTATCATATAACATTTCAATTAATCATTGGAATGCCGTTACTTTTGAAAATGCTCACCACAACTGTTATGCCACATCAGATTTCCAACACTTGGGTATACATCTTTAAAAATTAATGACATTCAAATAATCAATTGAAAGTTATGCTACTCAAATGATCAAAAAAAAAAAAAAGTTATAGCACTCAAGTAAGTATCATATGAAAGTTATAGCACTTGTGGTATCCTTATCCCCACATACTTGGATATTATTTTGGTTTTCTTTTGTCTTGGATAGGTGATGGGAAAGGAGGAAGCAAATGAAGAAGTGGAAGTGAATTTGGAACGTCCCCGGTTTTTCCTCTCCAAAGGGTTCATCATCTCCATCCAAGAATTGACTTCCTCAAAAGTAACATTTCACAAATAGCAATGCAAGCAAATTCCACAAGGCCAAACATTGTGGGAAATACATATTATCAGGTGTCCAACCAGTGAAGCATAAGGAACCCAAATTTTCAAGCTTCACCATGCCCTTCGGCTATTCTCTTTTGGCTTCTCTCGTGTCTTGCCTTCAAAAAGCTGACGGTCCTTCTCTTCCAGTAACGTTTCCCTCAGTCAATAAGGATGACAGAAGCATTACTTTGGCGTTGGAGTGGGAACGCGGAGATTATCTCTGGTGGAGGAAGATAGTAACTCTTGGAGAGTTGAGCACCTCTACTCAAGGATTGAAAGGTTCGTTTTGTTTTTCAGGTTTTGGAGTTAATGTTTATTATGTAGAAAGTAGAATTGGGACTTATTGGCAGTTTTTTTTTTTCTTTTGAACTTCATTTTTTTGAGGTAATGTTTATCGTGCAGAAAGTAGAAGCGGTATATATTGGCAGAATCCCCTAAGTTTATTGAAGTTACGTAGACACTACTTGAGCTTTGATACCCTTTTTCTTGCGAATTAAGCCTTTTGATGGAATCACATGATTTTTTTTTTTTTTTTAAATATTGAAGCATACTTGTTACATCTTTAATATGGCGTACGAGAATAACTAGTGTTACTACTTTTTTGACTTATGTGATAATGTTTTCCTTACCTGCAAATACTGTTTTCCGGGCAAAACCTTCGGAAAAAATCATCCTTTTGATTCAAGATTGTCTCTAGGAATGACAAAATAAGCTGCTACTGTTGGTGTTTCGTGCTTTGAGTATGCTCTTTTGAATGGTTGCTTTTTTGCAAGCATAATGGCAAGCAGAATAGCTGCCGAAGTGGCTGATGGTTCGTCCGACCTTCCAAAGATTTGGAGGCTTTCATTCATGTAACTTTGGGTCAAGTCAACAATAAAAGCATTCTACCGAAGTGGCTGATGGTTCATCCAACGTTCCCCAGATTTGGAGGGCTTTCATTCAAGTAATTTCGGGTCAAGTCAACAGTAAAAGCTGAAAATCCACATCTATAGAAAGAGAAGGATGATGGGACTTATCCTACAAATGTCTCATTCCGTTTAGCGAATTTTGATCTTGGACGCCGTAGCTGTTTCTAGTTTCTTATCTCATTACTCATGTTGTGGACGACTATTTGGGAATTTTATAAAACATGGCTTATGAGCGTGACGATCAAAAGTTGGTGCCGGAATTATCTCACTGCTTTTCTAATTGCTTAAACTTGGTACCTTGTTTATTTGAAAGTATGACAGTTTTATGAGTATGTGTTGAGATGTAGGGAGCGTTTGTTTCACGAGAAACTCAATGATAAAGGGAAATGTTTTCCGGAAAAGCATTTTCCAAGAATATGGTTTATTTTCCTTTGTTTGGTGATGTATAATTGAAAGTGTTTTCTGTTGTTTGAATTCCATTAAAAAATAATCTCACACTTTATCACTGGAAGAAAAATGAATTTTTAATTTACAAAACTTCAAATTTTTAATATTGCTGTTTTTTATTTACTTTTATTTTCTTTCTTTTTATTCCTTTTTTTTTTTTTTTTTTTTTTTTTCCTTCTTCTTGTCCTTCACTTAGCTTCCTCACATCATCCCTTCTGCTTCCTTTGGCAGTTTGTTCCCGCCTAGCTTACAAGGGGTGAGCTCCAATTGTCGTTAGAGGTAGCGAGCTCACCAGCTAGCCGTTAGAGGCTGCAAGCTTGCCCAATCTGGTGACGCTTGAGGCTCATTGTTGGAGGCACTAGCTCACTCGATTTAGCAAGGCTTGAGGCTCATCGGCCTCAGGCAAGCTCAAGCCTTGTTGTTAAAGGCCATGAGATCGCTTGATCTAGTGAGACCAAAGCTCACTAGCCGTCCTTATGGCCGATGACGGGTGAAAAAAAGCAAATTTGAATTTTTTTTTATTTTAAATTTTTTTTTTTCAAATTTTAATTTTCTTAAAAAATAAAAATTCAAATTCAATTTTTTTTAAAATATATATTTTTATAAGAATAATTTTTTGTAAACCAAGCATCAAATCTAAGCTTTGATAGATTCGGAAAACATTTTCCAGTCCTTTCAAAGGGGAAATCATTTTCCGAATTTAACTTTTGCTAGGAAAACATTTCCTGTTTGAACAGGGAAAACGTTTTTTGTTGACTCATTTTCCTAAACAACCCAAACGCTGGAAAATGAGGAAAATGTTTTCCCCAAAAATGTATTCCGCAAAACAAACGCACCCGTAATTTATACTCTCCATTGCCATAGCCACCAGTAGACTTTATAATTTGAGCTATATTTTATTGGTTGTTTGGATTGGATAAATATATATATATATATATATAATTTCTTTCTATTTTGATTGAAATTTGTAACAGAGCAATGTGAGTTGCTAGTTATAAAGAAATCATCCGCTGAATATAGATTTAGTTTAAGGGTGAACATAAACCTTGTGTCGATTTTTCTTTCATGCTCTTACTCTCTAGTTTGTTATGTTTGAGCATCCTATTAGTTTGGCACCAGATCTTCTCTCTTTGATCCTTCCTAAGTTATTCTCATATTTATGATGAATTTAATGTGGTTTAGGAACTCTATATAAAGACAATAAAATAAATGGAATAGACAACTGATAAAACCAATTTCCAGGTAGTTTTCTACATTGTTCTGTGGTTTCTTATGAAGATGTGGAAACTCTATTGGTTTGTAGGAAATTTTTTTACTGAAAAACATTTTTTCGTTATCTTTTGCTTGGTTTGGGAAAATAAACTGGTCACGAGTCGATCCGAAAATTAAAGTTTAAAAATAAGAAAAAAAAAACTTCCTAATCTAAAAGTAGAAACTATCTTTGGATTTCATGGGAAGTGCTCAACTTCATCCTAAACGAACAAATCATCGTAGATGATCTGCATCTTCCTCTCGGACCCTAATCGAGAAAGGCTCACGCTCCCGACTGCCTTTCCATTGATGGCGAAGCTCTTCTCGACGTTGAAGTCTTCGCTCCCGTATCAGACACTGCCGTCAACACTACGAGCTCTGCCGTCGAGATGCAACTCAAAGATGGAGAGATCTAGGTATTCCTCCGTCTGTGGTCCCCACCTTGCTTGGTGACCTTTTGCAGCGCGAGGCTGGCCTTGAGAGCGAGAGCTGCCATGTCCGACGCCATGAGCCGCTGCTAAAGCTTGGGCTTGGGGAGAACGAAGCAGAATTGATTGGGTGGGAGCTCGTCATCGGCGGAGAGCAGGTATGCAGTCCTCGTAGTGTAACTTGCATATGAAGCATGAAGAGGACAAGAAGAGGAAGGAGAGAACTGGGATTGAGCAATCAGGCCAGTTCAACCTGGGGACCAAACCAGACTGGTATTACTTGGCTAATTCACACAAGGATCAATTCAATTTTCAGTTTTATGCGTGGACACCGACTTTAAACTGGTTCAAAACCAACCCTAAATTATCTCAGACATATTTCTTTCTAGTTCTCGGTTGTCTTACTTCCCACAACTGTTGAAGAAGATCTATCAGCAACATTTGTCACTGATGAACTCCGGTCAACTTGCAGACCAAAATCAACACTTTTCTGCGGTGTTCTATATCTTCTTGATCTCTTTACTAAGCATCGGCCTGAAGCACGACTTGTGCTTACTCTACACGATTGCAAAAGGAAGCAGAATACTATTAGTTGATTGACATCAATCCCATGCGTGCCTTGCAACCAACCCTCACGTGGCAACAAGCCTCGTGTGCTGGGGACACCCCCTTTTACTTGAATATACAGAAATGTTCAAACATTGTCGCAATTTTCATCCAAATCTGTTCAATTTTCTCAAAACATGCCTCACTTCGTCGTCTTGTAATCCCTTTCTTCTGCCACTTCTTTATGTTAAGTTTTCATGGCTTGAATGAGATTTGCTTATATAAACCATTTGAGCAATTAAATAATAAAAAAATAAAGAAACAGAAAAAAATATATATTAAAAAAAAAAGAGGCTGGTTCATGGGTCGATACTGGAACAAGCTTGGAAAGGTCAGTTACTGGTTCCAAAAACTGGGAACCAGCTCTTACAGATAGGTTTCTGCTTGGAGGACTCAAAACACAGAGGTAAGGACGCTATGCAATGAATATCCTCATGATATACACAATCAGTTATTTAAAAAAGGAATTTCTCCTTTGCATGTTTGATAAGTTTCACAAGGCCACTCGCTAACAAAACATTTTTTATAATTCAAAAAGTGAGTCGGGCATTTGCTCCCATCAATCTTAACACATATTTGTCTAGCGCAAATGTGTGCAACATAGCAAATCCGACGATTGAAGAGCCTCAAGCGCTTGGAAAAAAGCGTCACACCCGAAAGTCTCCCATCCAATAGGAGATGGAATATCAACTGATTCGTAATTAACAATTTATTTCTAGATGGCTACTTGTTTGAATACAAATTTGGGCCAACATGGATCGAATGTCTGTCCTATGACTTTTTCCAGCGGATGACGTCCCAAGTGTAGCTACCTACATGTTGCAACAACACTTTATTATCCCACCTAATCCCCATATTCGCCGACAACTCGGTACACAAAGTCACATGGATGGCCAGAAACGTAAAAATCATCTACGGACACGCACGCGCACTCACACACATATATATGTATGTATGCCAAGGATATCCGATTCTTTCATAGACTTCTCTATAGATTCTCAACCTGTTACGCTTAGATTGGGATTATTGCAAGTCCTGTCCAATGGAGTTGATAAAAGAGGATGATGGCCTTGAGCCAGTGAGCCCTACAGGACAGTACTTCAACAGTAAAGTGATGTCGGTTTCTGTTCTTGGTATATTGGAATCAGAAATTCCGATTGATGACTCCCAAGCTATGGCGCTGATCAAAGATGTTTTCCTCCCAATAAACTCTCGCTTCTCTTCTGTTATGGTATGTATGTGTGTGCCCTATGCATAGATATTCACCATTGGTAGGATTGATATATAAGTAATTAGTGTTTATAATGTGAATGTGTGCTTGGTCAGATATCTTGAATGAATGAACCCCAATTCACTGCACATACTCAGATATTATTTTGTTTTTCTTTTCTCTTGGATAGGTGATAGGAAAGAAGGGAGCAAGAAAGTGGAAAAAGGTGGAAGTGAATGTGGAAAACCATGTGCACGTCCCCAGTTTTTCCTTTCCAAAGGCCTCATCATCTCCATCCGAGAATGATAATTTCCTCAAAAGTTACATTTCACAAATAGCCATGCAACCATTTCCGCAAGGCCAACCATTGTGGGAAATACATATTATCAAGTGTCCAACCAGTGAAGCACAAGAAACCCTAATTTTCAAGCTTCACCATGCGCTTGGTGATGGCTATTCTCTTGTGGGTGCTCTCTTGTCTTGCCTTCAAAGAGCTGACGATCCTTCTCTTCCAGTAACCTTTCCCTCAGTCAAAAAGTTCAGCTCAGCCAATAAAGATGACAGAAACATTGGACTTCGGAAGGTAGTTAGCAGATGTTTTTCACCACTCGTCAACACTGTAAAAGATTTCGGTTGGAGCGTCTTGCAAAGCACTTGGGTCGAGGACGATTTGTCACCAATTCGGTGTGGCTCGGAGAGCTTCCAGCCATTTTTGGTGTCGACAGTCACGTTCTCGTTGGATCGCATCAAAGAGATCAAGTCTCGCCTTCGAGTGGTAAGAAATATCATTTTGAAGACTATATTAACTCTAACTTCTTGCATCACATAAGCATTTCTCGATCTTTTAGCATTTTACTTTTAAAGGTACACTTTCGTCTATAATCTTTTGCATTATAATGATCGCCTTCACATAATTAGCTGAAAAGTATTATTTTTTCTTACTTATTTGTAAAATATTCGTAGTTCTCTAAAGCTAGTTATTCTTCTTCGAAAGATAATTTTGGCAATTATTTACATGATTTTAAATATAAATGTCTAGATCCACCATTGGATTTTTTTTTTCTAAAACAAACACACCAATCAAACAAAATATTTAGGGATGATACCACAAAAAATCCAAACTAATACATTATGTGACAAATTTACTTCAAATTAATTTTTTAATCACAAAAAACTCCAAATTGATACACTCGTGACAAGTTTACCTCAAACTAATTTTTTTACCACAAAAAAGCCAAAACTAATACATTCGTGACAAATTTTAAGTGTGAATTTCGACTCTCACCCCTTACAAAAAAACAAAGCAAAAGTATGAAAGTGAGAGTTAGAGTTGGAGTAAAGTAGGACCAACAAAAAAATAATTCCATATTGCACAAAAAAAAACCCTTAAACTAGTATATATGTGATAAACAGAAGATAAAACCTCAAATTGATAAACCCTTTAATTGCTATGTGTTATCCAACTTAATAATTTGATGATAAAATTTAAATTTGATACAAACTAATAAATAGTAAATTTATCACAAATGTATCAGTTTGGGATTTTTAATAGTAAAAAAAAAAAATAGTTGAGGGTAATTTATTAGAAATATATCAGTTTAGGATTTTTAATGATATTAATCTAAATATTTATTAGTGTTAGTTCACTTGCTTTTTTCAGCTTTAGATTATGTCTCTGTTAAAATCAGGTCACCATTTTGGGCTTTTCCTTTCCTTTTCCATGACAGTTAATACAATAAAGGGATATTGGTACATCCAACATTAAATTATTCTTCGAATTTATTCACATTTAACAAGAATGATAAGACATTTGAGGGAGATACATACCAACATCACATGAGTGGACGGGAATCAACCTCAAATGATAATATCTTTAGTAGCATCCGACGATACACATGCAAAATTATTTCTTGAACTGCTGTCAAGTTGAAATTGTAGGTCTATTTACTCCTTTACCATACAGAAATCGTTTGATACTCCTAGGGCTTCGAATCAATCGCTTAAGCAACGAGTTCGAGGCCAAAATACTAACATGTCATCAGTCATTTTCACTTGAATTTTTTCTTTAATAAAACAGACCGTCAATGATGTGATTATGGGAGCAATCTTCTTGGCGACTCGAATGTACATGCAAAGAGCGAGCACAAACTCAAATCTGAGCACCAACTCGACAGCACTGGTGTTGCTAAATACGAGGAATTTGCGAGATTACAAGTCAGTGAGAGACATGGTCCAACCTAATTCCGAGTCACCATGGGGAAACAATTTTGCATTCTTGCATGTGCCAATACCGAAAGTGAAACCGAGCGATTCTCAGTTCTCTGATCCTTTGAAGTTTGTCCACAAAGCTCATGAGGTGATGAAGAGGAAACGGAGCTCCTTCGGTGCAATCCTCACGGGGAAGCTACTTGGGATCATGAAGAAATGCAGAAACGCAGAGGTCTGTGCATGTGGGACGATAAAATTAATCAGAAATGCTAAATATGCTAAGTCTGATTTACAAATTTGATATGAATGCGCTCTTGTTTGCTTGTACTCGCAGGCGGTAGCAAAGCACATCAGCAGGACATTGAGAAACTCGAGCATGGTCATCTCCAACGTTATAGGGCCAATGGAGAAATTTGTCCCTGGCTAATCATCCCGTTAAAGGCATGTACTACACCGTCGCTGGCACACCGGAGGTATTTATCTAGTCATCGTGAATTTTGATTTTGGACCCAGGAGCATAAAATTACCAATGCTTGGTTGGTACGTCTAAATTTTTGGTACTAGGACACATTTTCCAAGTACCTACATGCATCTTCTTCCAAAATATTAATTAGAAGGCGACATCCGGGACATATCAGGGTCTAAAGACGAACTTTTCTGTCACGTCACATGATATTGGAACAGAGTATATGCAACAATTAGGCTCCCATGCCATCCGTAAAAGTGGACAGAACTGTCGAATTCAAAATTCGATTTGTCTGGTTTATTATATCACATAACGACTACACTAATCCTGAGTGGCCTTCTTCTTCGCAGACAATAATGTAATGAACGCATGAAATGCCTTCTTGCATTTAACTTTTGCAGAGTCTCCGCATAACGATCTTCAGCTATGCGGGAAATCTAAGAGTAGCTGTGGGAGCTGAGCAAGGCTTCATAGACTCCGAGCTGTACACCCGCTCCCTGCTCGATGCTTTCGACACAATCCTTCGCGACGCATGTCAGAAGCAGTAGAAGCCATTCCTATTCCTATTATTCTCACCGTTCAACGCCTTCTGATGAAGCCCTAGTTTTCTTTTTCTCCCTTGTTTCTCGCCATGAAGATACAGTTAACATGGAAGGATCCAGACATATGACGACAGGGGAATTATTATTCCAATAAATCGATATATGACAGGATTTTTTAGCTTTGAACTTAGTATATGAGATATTTCTACGAGGATCGAAAACACCATGGATGACGGACGAAGTTGAAATTTTTCGTTCATCTTATCTGGCATGTAGGATTTGTTATTCAATGAGCCGATTAAATTATTCACATTAGAGTTAATTGCAGGGAAATTATAAAAAATAACTTATCTTTTACATTGTTTACGTCTGTAAGAAAATAATATTCACCATCTTATTTGGAAAAAAAATCTTGAAATTAGCATTGAACTAGCAAAAGAATAATTTCCGTAGACATAAAGAGATAATATCATCACTGCTAAAGAACAAATGGCTTGAGAGAAAGTACTGAAAGAGATAGTACATGTCTTTCTACGAAAAAGGCCACCAAAAACCCTAAAAAAAAACTCACTATAACATATTTACCCCAAACATTTCTAAAACCCAAACTTCTACTTATATGATACATTTATCCCAATTTTTTTTTTTTGTAACATAAAAAATTTCAAACTTATATCTGTGTGAGACATGTACTCCAAATTATTTTTTATGACATCAAAAATCTCAAGGTTATACTCATGTGACATATTTAACCTAAATTTTGAGGTAAATGTATTGTACATATATATGTTTAAGGTTTTTGGTGAGTAGATGTGTCTCATGGGTAAAAGTTTAAAAAAATTTGTGACAAAAAAATATATATGAGGTAAATATGTCATAATAAGCATTGTTAGAATTTTTGATAGTTTATTTCCTATCTTTCTCGATGTTGATGTCGTATGACTTTTACTTATAAGCAAAGGGAAAAAGGTGTTAATTTTGATAAACTATATTGTGGTCCACGATGTCGAATTAGTATTGGAGACAAGTGATGCAATCTACAGAAACAAATATCATCCTGCCCTACAAATAATTGGTTGCGATAGAGGTTTGTTACTTAGATTTCGATTGTTTCGTGGAAAATGAATAATTTGAAAAAATATTTTCCAGAAAATAGTTGCTCATATCGCTTAAAATAATTAGCCATTGAAAAATATTTTCGTTATTGATGATAATTTATATTTAATCATTTTCATTTCAATGATCACGAAAATATTTTTCATTGATTCATATTTATAAGTGATAAATAAAAAAAATAAAAAAATTCAAATCATTTCATTTTTTCAATCAATGTGAGTCAGAAACGGTGGCAAATTTAGGTGCCGTTTGGTTACATCTACTATTGTACTATTGCTTTCGCTTATAAAGATTACATCCATAGGCTCTGAGTCGTCCGCTGGCCTTCTTGCGCTTTCAACATGATCCTTCACGATGCGTGCGGGAAGCCATTGAAGCCGTGTGTCGACTAGTACTGTCTACAGTGCGACGCCTTATGATCAAGCCCTTTTCGGAGCTTTTCGATTTTATATCGTCTCTTTTTCTTTGTTCTTTATGTTTATCTCCGTCCCCTGAACAAATAAGTTTCAGTTAGAATCATCCACTCAAGATGAAGATGAAGAAAATACCAAAAAAGTCATAATTTTATTACAGCAAACATTTTCACATTTTACTAATAAGGTTTATCTAGTTAGCTGTGATTGGAAATTATTAATTTAGATGTTGACTATCTTACATGATACAACTAATACTGATGTAAATATTTTGTATTAATATTTTAATATTTTCAGTTTTCTTTTCTCTTTTTATTATTTCATTATCTTTTGGTTTTTTCTTTCTTTTTTTCTTTTCACATTGCTAGCTACTAAGCAAGGGCTAGCCCAAGGCTTTCGCGGCCTCACTTATGGCCGGCAAGGATGCGATGGCCTCCGATTTCAGCAAGGCCTTCACACCCAACAAGGGCCTTGCCTTGATTTAAGGGAGGTGTTTAGGCTTTCGCCCAAATCTAGTGAGGCTGAGGGATGGCTGCGACCCTCGCTAGTGGCCATTGAGTGCTTGCTATCTCCTAGTGATCGACAATCCTCGTTAGCCAAAATAAAAGGAAAGAAAAAATTAATTAAAAGTTATTTGCGCCAACGATTCTGAGCCAAAAGTTACCTCAAGTAATTGGCTAAATGTGAAAAATTAAGGATTAAATTGACCCAATTAAGAAGTTTAGAAGTAAAATATTAATATAATAAATTTAAGATTTTTTTAGTATTTTTTTGGCCCCTCAATGCCACCTCTCGTAAGAGTAAGACTGGGACTTAAAGTTTTTCTGGGTATATGTCATTGTCAGATTACACGACGCTGACAGGTAGATGGATACTTTAATGCGAAACGATTGCGTTATTTGGTTTAACTTAACTCCAGTCCTCTCTCACGCCACAACCAAAAAGGTGAAAGAACATGAAAAGAGGAAGAATAAAATTAACCGACTTTTAGCAATTTAAATAACGAAAGCATCGACTCATCTCGTGAATTGCATCTTTTCAAACTGAAATCAAGAAGGAACAGGGGAGGGGCCCCACAGCATGTGCACAACGGCCGGAATCATGTTCAGCGAAAAAGTCCCATTCTGCCACCAACCCAGCGTGGCCCCAACTCATGCATCTTCCTAACATGTGATTTCAGTCGAAGAGTCCAACCCAACCCAGCCAATCTCTCTCTCTCTCTCTCTCTCTCTCTCTCATCAAGCTTTTGGTCAGTCTCTCTTTTCTAACATGTACAGAGTAGCCTACTCAGCATCCACCTAATGCATGTTGCACAGGCTGGATTGGGGAATCATCTTAAAAGGACCAGAGGCATTATCCTTTTCACAAAGGAAAGTTCAATGGATACATGAGGAAAGGGAAATCAATGTGATCATTCATAGGAAAAGGAAAAAGGGAAATGTTTGACAATGTAAAGGAAATATCATACACAAATCTACAAGGTAAATCATCTCAAAAGGACCCGGGCATGATGCTTTTCACAAAGCAAAGCTCAATGGATACATGAGGAAAAGGAAGAAAGGGAATATTCTCAACTCATCTCTACATTCAAGTGAAAGCAGTCACATTTCTCTTTCTTTTTTTCTTTACAATGTGAAGGAACTATCATACACAGATCTACCCTTCTCAACTTGGTGTAACACCCCTCTACTTGACCACCGCAAAATCAATGATCTGCGTGAAAGAATCTGAACAAGTGAAGATATGAAAGAACGGACGAGAGAGAAAAAGAATAACAGATCAAAGAACGAGAGAACCTAAGAAGTAGCCTCTATCTGCTCGGCTTGAGCAGTATAAATCATCAGGAGACTCTGAGAGGACTGATTAAGCGAATGAACATATGACAGAAGCACAATTAATCCTCGGTAAGACGCTGGACTAAGAAGCTGGGAAGCCTTTGCTTTTTGTCCCCCTCACCGGCAATCCGTGGAATTGAATGTGTCCGCAAAGTATCCAGGTTTTGGAGGGATGCTTGCCTGGGTTTGGGAGGAGGACGCACCGTTGAACGTTGTGGAAGTATCTTCATCCGCCTGCCATCTTTCTAGAGCTTGAGGGAGGCTCATGTGGAGGTCAATGCCGTAGTTGTCCTCTTCCTCCTGGGAAGAAGGCTTCCACTGCTCTACAAGAGGGCTCAAAACGTTGACTGCATGGCCCATATCGGGTCTTTGGAAGGGTTCACGGGCAGTGCAATGACCTGCCAGCTCGGCCACTTTGCAGATGCTCTCCAAGGTGTCGTCGTCGGGGTTAAAAGTTCGGTCTATGGCTTTTGGGATGTTTTCTTTGTTGATTAAGACTCTGCGGAACCATGTCACCAAATGAGCCCTGTCATCTGGCATAGAATCATCTAATGCCTTTCTGCCCGTGAGTATCTCCATTAGAACAACTCCAAATGCATAGATGTCTACCTTGGTGGTTACCCTGCCGGTCGCTGTTCACCAATGGAGAAAGCATATCAAACACAACTTACGAGGCGCACAATCCAAGCAAATGAATAAATGGGTGTACAGAGAATGCCCAAAACAGAGTAGTGGAGAATATAATCGAAATTGTACGTCTTAACTGGTGAAGAAAAATTTCTCCAGTGTTAGCATTTTACACATCCTGGATTATTCAGCCAGCAAAATCTATAATACCGACACAATAAACTAGAAGCAGGCCTCTATCCGCATATCCGATGACACAGAACATAGGTAGGAGATCATGGTCATGCATCAATCTCCAGCCAAGGGAATGCGTGAAAGCTCACGAGTGTCCCGATCAGAACAGAGGACTTCCAAAGAGTTAAAGAATACAAAGACCATTTTGCGCGTTCGGGTGTATCTTCCTCTATTTCTTTCCTCTCTTCGTAAGAAGAGACAATGTATCATAACAAGTTTCAAAAAGACATCAACTTGACCTAATGTCACCCATATTCAGACAATTCAATCCTACTCTTTGGGGCTATCTAGATTGCTTGAGTTCAAGAAAGTGCAGCCGTATCATAGGCAAGTTACAAAAGATAAAACCGAAACGAGAAGCATTGAAGCTCTACTTACCAGCATATTCAGGAGCTAGGTAGCCGAATGTTCCAGCCAAACGAGTCTCGAGAGAGTACTTGCCATCGGGAGCATTTTTAACCAACCCAAAATCTGCAACTTTCGCCCTCATGTCATCCCCAAGAAGTATGTTGGATGGTTTCAAGTCCCTGTGGATAAAACTCTGTTGAGCCAAGCTGTGTAAGTATTCCACACCTCTCGCGACATCCAGAGCTATCGTAACTCTCTGCTTCCACGTAAGGGGTGAGTATCCCATCACTTCCCACTCAAACAGATGCTGCGCCAGTGTGCCCTGCGGCATATGCTCATATACCAACAGCCGTTCATTACCGTTGATACAATATCCAAGAAGAGCAACCAGATGCCTATGCCTGACTTTAGTAAGCACTGCAAGTTCAGCTTGGAACTCATGCAATCCTTTGTCTCCTAGAGCTGCAGATTCCATCCTCTTAACGGCAATCATGGTCCCATCGTGCAGTTCCCCCTTGTAGACAACACCAAAGCCTCCCCTGCCTAATACATTGCCCTCACTGAAATCATCCGTTACTTGTCTGAGGACATCGATTGAAATGGCGACGTTTCCACCATCGAAGACAGGAAGGTCACCACTACCTTGGCTATGCATCTCACTTTGAACACCACCATGCCCATTCATCTCATTTATCTTAGCTACTTCTTTTCCTTTTTCTAAATTTTCGCCCCGCCCAATCCCTGCATTTTTCCTTTTGGCATAACAGCATCTGTATAACACAAACAGAAGTATCGCTAAAAATACTAAAGCAGCCAAAACGATAGCCACAATCAAACCAGCTGAGACAGAAGAACCATTCGATGCACTCGATGAACTTCCTGGAGTTGAATTGGACCCAGAAGCTCCCCCACTCCCAGAGCTCGAAGATTTTCCGAGCAAAGGATTGCCCGTGGTAGTAAATTTCACTGAAGCTGGGAACGCTGGCACTGCCCCAGAAAGATTATTGTTCGAAACATCAAGGACCTGAAGCTGAGGCAACTTGGCCAACCCATCCGGTATAGAACCGGTCAAATCATTATTACTCAGCAACAAACTCCTCAAGGACGTGAGATTAGCGAACGCGGGCGAGATTGTCCCGGCGAAATGCTGCTTGGAGAAATTCACCGACGTTACATTCTTCCCCTGACAAGTAATGAAACTCCACCCTTGACAAGCATCGTTCCCTTCCCAAGAATCAGCCAGCGTCGCCGGATAACCCAGCGCGCCTGCGATCTCCAGCAAGGTAGTGACTTGCGAAGAGCAAGGGCCCGGCGCAGTGTTACAAAAGCTATTAGTACCGTCATAAGTAAACTGGATCTTGTTGGGGTTATCGGGGACAGGGCCCTGCAACTTATTGTTGTCCAAAGACACGTTCTTTAAGCTAGGCAACGACATCAAATTAGCAGGCACGACGCCGGTGAGATCGTTGTCGCGAAGCTGAAGGTCAAACAAGCTCTCGCATTTTGACAGGTCCGGGATCGGACCGGCGAAACTATTCTTGTGCAACCAGACCTGGGACAACTCGGGCATGCTAGACAAAACATCAATGGTACCTGACAAGCCCTGGTCCTGGTTGTTGAGCCACAGGTTCTGAATCCCGGATCCGGCGAACGACGGCGGGAGCGGCCCGGTGAGGTTATTGTACGACAGCCGGAGGCTCTGGAGGCTCGGGAAGGAGCCGAAGAAATCGGGCAGGGATCCCACCACGTTGGCGTTGCCGGCGTAGAACGTGACGAGGGCCGTGGACTGGTTCAGCTCGGAGGGGATCGCCCACGGGTCGAGGTTGAAATTGTTGCTCAGGCTCAAGGTCTGCAAGCTGGTGAGCCCGGCGAAGGCCCCGGAGGGCACGCTGGTGAAATTGTTGACGTCGAGGTAGACTTCCTGCAGGGAGGCGAGGTTGGCGAGGCTGGGGACGGGGCCGGAGAAGGCGTTCTTCTGGAGGGAGAGGGTCTTGAGGCGGGAGAGGGAGGAGAGGTCGGCGGGGAGGGTCCCGGCGAGGGACTGGGAGGCGAGGTTGATGGCGGTGACGCGGGAGGAGGAGTCGCAGTTGACGCCGTCCCACTTGCAGTACGGGATGGAGGACGACCAGCCGGACGGGGCGGGGGACATGCCGGCCCGGAGATCGGCCATGGCGGAGGAGTCGTCGGCGGACGCCACGGCGGCGGAGAGGAGGAGGACGACGACGACGAGGAGGGTGGCGGCGGCGGCGGGGAGGGGACGGCGGAGGGTTGCCATGTCGCCCATCGTAGGAGAGAGAAAGACGTGTTATGGCAGTTGCGATGTTGTGTTTGTACGATGATTCGGTTGGGTTGACGGACAGCGGGGAGAGAGAGAGAGAGAGAGAGAGAGGGAGAGCGATTTTGAGCGGGCTTTAGAGGGATATAAAAGGAAACGTCTATTTTCTTGCTTCTAATTTTAAAATCAATTGTCTTAATTAAGGAGAAAAAAGTATTTCATGCGAATATCAGTAAAATAATCCCCAAGATTTGCGCTTCGCACCTTCTAATTTTATTTCAGAGCTTATATTGCGTAAATTGTTGATTATTTCTTAAGATAGTGATTAACTTGTGTACAAAAGAATTATCAAACAAAACTAATCCACCAAGAGACAAAATTAAAAAAAAATGATTTTATGCTTACGGGTTACGAATTTTCGTACCCCATAATACAAAGACTACTTCATTCAAATTTTTTATAATTTTTCAATTAAGAAATTTTCGAATCATTATCTGTTATGAAAACAGAATGTCTTAAATTATCAGATAAGGATCAACAATAAAATATGTTAACTAAGCGATAAAAAAGTTGTGTACTAATTTTTTAATTTTTTTGGGATGACATGTTGTGTATTATTGATATAGTCTCAAGTGGCAATTTTATTTTCTTTCTTATCTTTTTTTTTTCCCTCTTTGATAATGTTTTGTTTTGAGTAGAATCTGACTTCCAACCTGTCTTGTTTGGACTGCGTGGCCCTTTTCCGGGACGCAAACAGAATCTAAAACATCTTTTGCAATCCGCTGAGCTGGCAAAACGCAGCAAATGATAGGCTGCTTCTTTTGTCCTCACATTACGTCACGCATTTGTTTATTTCAAGAAAATAAATAATTTTAAAAATACATTTTTAAAATAACTATTTGCAACGTCTTGGGAATTATACCCAACGGAAAATATTTCTTAATCAATTATAATCTATGTCTAAATCGAGAATAAATATTATTTGAGCCATTGATTTTTCACAAGATAAATATATTTAAGTATTTGTATGGAATAGGAAAGAGGGTTTTGAATTTATGGGATATTTCTGTTGTTGAGTAAAGCGTATCAAGGCTAGTTAAGCGGAGTTAGGTGTGGACAGGTGTCGAAGAGCATCGGAAGTTGTTGCGTCCTGATTTGATAGCAATAGACCAAAACATCTGTCTTCCTTCTGTTCTTCTAATTTGTTATTATTGATTGCTTGCAGTTGCGCGATTTACGGTGCCCAACTACATTATCATGAAGCTAAGCATCATTGAAGGAGGTCCCATAGCTATCATCTACCATCTTAAAATCACCTAAAAGAGAACTTTAATTTTAAGATGCATTTATTTCATTAAAAAATTTATGATAAAGAAAATAATTTTTATGAAAATCATATTCAAGAAAAATAAATATCTTTCATTTATTTAGCGATTTGGGCACGGCAATTTTCTACTTATTGGAAATGGAAGTTAACCATCGGGATTCACCCTTTTAATATAAAATGGGGAGGTGAGAGGTGAGGGGTTCGAATCCCCCACCTTATCGGGAATTGAGGTGAAGATGATATAATTTCAGGAGTGAATTTCGACTCCCTCACCTTATAAGAAGGCATGGTAAATCCTAATCGAAATTTGTTATTTTTAGTCCATAAAAAAATTAACGTCTTATCTTATAGGCTTGCTATTTCTATTCATCTGCTCAATTGAGTACAGCTCCATGGGCCTCGACCACAGTGTTAGCCATAGCCCTTGTGCGAGGCCCCTATCTCTTCATGGACAAGGGGTAGAGAAACAGAGACGTTGGGTGATGACGATGACAAGGAGGGCAGGGGACACCGGGAGGTGACTGTGGCGGGGTCTAAGCGACAACTACGGGCGGGTGATGGTGGTGCCAGCGTGACATGGGAGTTGGATTATTGGCCCTTTTGTTAGATTGTATCAATGTAACTGTAAGTACTCAAGGACTCCCTATTTAAAGCGTTTGATTTAGTCTAAAACATGATGAGAGAATAGCCTTTCCAACTCAAGATACTTCCCACGCCCTTAAAGTGTTTATGTATCTTAGCTTACTTTGTCATCACAAAAATTTTGTTCGACCAAATTCTTTTCTAGTACCATTCTCTCTCTTTCAAAGGTAAGTAGGGATAATCACCAAAAAAACAAATTAACTTTATTATATAGACATCAATTTAGTTCTAAATCTTTTAATTTGATCAATTTAATACTAAACATTTTGATAATTTGCTAATATAGTCATTTTCGTCAATTTTAGTAGGAAATTACCAACGCAAACGGCGACCAACTTTAACATAGACAACTTTTACAAATTTTAGAAAAAAAATTTGACATAGACAATTTTTACAAAATTTTAGATAATTTTTTTTCATTTCTTTCTTTTTTTTTCTCTTATATTTTCTTCTTTTCGTCCTTTTTTTTTTTTTTTTTAATAATGGTTGGTAAAGATTGCCGGCATAGTCATGACACCCTCACCAAATCTTGACCCGACGAGGGTGTCCTAGGTGTTGCCTATGGTTGGCGACCTCTACCAACCACTACCAAGGCCGTGAACAAGTGAAGGGAAATAAGAAACAAAGAAAAAGGAAAAAGGAAAGAAAAGGAAAAAATTAAAATTAAATTAAAAAATATTTACATCAATGCTAGTCATGCTACATAGGATGGTCTAAGTCCATGTCATAGATTCTCGACAAAAATAGGTCAAAATGATTGCATCAACAAATGAACCACCGACCGTGGTGGCTTCGCTGGGTAGGCTTCAGTCATTTGAAGGAAGGTCAGGAGTTCGAAGCTCTTGTAACACAAGTTGCAAGGAGGCTGGTGGGCTATTAAGTGATTGACGTGTGGCGATGGGGTGGTGGTTTCCCCGCTAGTGACACTTGGGGGTTTATGTGACAGCTGTCGGCCAAAGTGGTTCCTCCAGCACAAAAAAAAAAAAATGATAAAAAAATCTATGATTAAATTAGCCAAGTGGAAAGATTTAGGATTTAGTTGACATTCTTCCAATAAGTTTACTACCTTTTTTTTTTTTTTTGTATTTTTCCTAGTTTTAATATGTAGATATCTCCTTAGTGACTTTTTTTTTTTATTTGGAAAATGTCACGAGCATTTTTACAGCATTTTGTTAGGGGTCGTTTTGTTAAGGGTCATTGCCAATATAAATATTTCTATTTGAAGCATGCCTCTTTTTAATTTTTTTTTTTAAATGTGTCGATCTGTACCTTCATTAATGTTATTAACTTTTTTTTTGGTCGGTAATGTTACTAACTTTAAGTAGTGTGCACGGACACTTTCCAACAAGATTCTAGGTCAAATGGCAAAATAAATCTCTACATTATCCTGACCTTTTGATCAGCTAGAAAAATATCAAATATTTTAGGGTTAATACCCTGAAAAACCCCAAATTTGTACACTTATGACAAATCTACCACAAACTATTTTTTTGACCACCAAAAACCCCAAACTAGTATACCTTGACAAATTTACCCTAAACCGGTACACTTGTGACAAATTTACCATTTGTTAGTTTTAGTTAAATTTTCTTGTTAAATTATAAAGTTAAATGACACGTGACAATTGACCGGTATACTAATTTGGGATTTTACACTCTATTTGTCACTGTTTACAATTTTTGTGATTTTTTTGTAGTATTAATCTAATTTAGCATATGTTATATTAGTCACAAATTTACCAGTTTATGGGTTTTTTGTTGTTGAATAAATTAGTTTTAGGTAAATTTGTCATAAATGTACCAATTTAGGGTTTTTTTTTTTTTGTTATAGTTAGTCGGGGTAAATTTGTCATAAGTGTACCAGTTTGGGGTTTTTCATGGTAAAAAAAATAGTTTGGGGTAAATTTGTCACAAGTGTACCAATTTGGGGTTTTTCAAGGTATTAACAAAAATATTTTACATTTGTCTAGGCCCTTCAACACCATTCTTAAGAAGAAATATTCCGCTAAATTTCTTTGCAAATCCCCACTTTACACCTACTTTTATTTTTTGTTGGTATGTGCGAATTTTTTCCCAATCTTTTTTTTTTGTTTTATATCTTTAAATAGGAGACAATTTGTCTAGCTTTATATCAGCCATTTTTTTATCTAATTATCTTTTTTTTATAAATAAAACAAGAAGAATTTGGTTTCTCCTCAAGAAAATACGGTCTTAATGGCGAAATCGTAGATAATAACTTTGAAAAGGGCAAAAGCGTATCTAATGTATAGTTTTTGAGGGAGTCTAATCTTGGGACATATTTTATACGAGTTCAAAAGGCAAAAAAATTATCTGGATAACCTAAAAAGTTGGCGGTAAAACTAAAAAGAGGAGAAAAGTCGAGGATTATTACGGCCATTTGGCCTTATTTATTAGCTATTCTCGTTATTGATTCAATTAATACTATTATTACATTTCTTAATTATGGCCTATTATGCAATGCAAGATATGATCGCTACCATCGAGTATCTTGCAATATGGAACGATTTTTCAAGCCGGAATATAGTTGCGGAGTTTTTTTTGTTAATGTGCTTCTTTCATATGTCATAAGTCAAAGAGGCTTGCTAGCAATAATGTAAATCTCGAAAATATATCATACACCTCAATTACATTAATTTTTTTTTTTGATCAAGAAACCGCTGGAGATCACCTTTCGAGGATCACACAACCCTCTGGTACCCGATGGCACCGTCGAACCTTGCCGTAAGCCACTATTTACACATAAACCTCGGGAGAGGGTGGCCCAAGACCCCAATACTAGGACCCTTCATTTCAGACACTTTAGCAACAAAATGGTTCGAACTTTCAATCTTTGCCATGAGGGAGAGAATTCACACCAACTGCGCTAGCCATGGTTGGGTTACATTAATTTCTTTTGGCGACAAAGGAGGGCCAAAGAGCTTGAATCACATCATAATTATATATAAAAAAAAAAAATACCTCTTGGTTCAATTCAAATTGAGCTCTACTCTTCAGCCAGAAACAAGCTCTTCCAGTAAGGCCTTGAGATTCTTGTCCACACACCCACCTTCTTTGCCAGCCTCTCGTGCCGCGTCCTTCAGCCTCTTGGCGTTCCCCCTGATTCCCTCGCTCCTCTCGCCTTCTCCCAGCACCATCCCCAAGCACCTTGTGAGCTCCTCTCCCTCCACGACGCCTCGTTCATTCCCGCTGACCCTCACCCCAACCTTCCAAACATCTTGGATGAGCATGGCGTTGGTCAGCTGGTCGGCCCACAGCGGGAACGCCACCATCGGCACCCCGCAGACCACACTCTCGAGTGTCGAGTTCCAGCCGCAGTGCGTAATGAAGCACCCGACCGACGGGTGCGACAGGACCTCGACTTGAGAGCACCATGGCACGATCATCCCTTGTTTCTGTAACTCTTCCATACAGCTCAATTGATCCTCCGACTCCTCTTGCTTCCCGTCCCCATCCCCGCCATCCATGATCAATGCTTTCTTGATCACCCACAAGAACGGCCGGCCGGTGCTTAACAGCCCGCGTGCCATTTCTTCCTTTTGTGGCTTCGATAGGGCGGAGATACTTCCGAATGATATGTAAACCACCGAGGCCGAAGGCTGTGTGTCTAACCACTCAATATAATCCCTCGAACCTAGGAAGAGGTCGCCTCCTGGCGATGCGCCAGAAGAGCCTCGTCCCTCCAAGGAAGGCAGTAGCGGCCCGACGGCCACTATTTTGAGTTCATCAATAGCGTTCAATTGCTCCGATTCTAGTGCATCGAAAGTATTCACAAGCAATATTGCTTTCCTATCCCCCTTGAGCGATTGGATTTCCTTTTCAATCAAAGTGAAAAGAAAACGAAATGGGCTCCCGGGGGTCAAGAAAGTAGGGACGTCGCGGCCCGTTAGCGGCGGCAGTCCTGGTAATTGAGCTGACGATGAAGGATCATTGCTCTCATTCGTGATACTGTCACCGTAGCCATTGATGTAATAGTAATATATCTCGAACAACGTTGCTGGTTGAATCCAAAGCACACCAGACGGGATGTCATAACAACGCGCGACTTCGCCCACCCAAGGTGCAACCGCCGTATAAAATATGCACGTGAAGTTCTCTCCCTTACCACGGCTCGCCTCGATGATCTGTCTCACGGCTTCCGAGCACCGCCGGGCGGAGTCCTCCATATGCTGCTCCAGGCTAAAGTTACTTGGTTTAGGACCCTCTTCGGCACCATCGGAGTAGGTGGCAAATGTCAGGCGGTCGGAGGCTTGGATCCCGCTCATGCTACGGTGAGCGGTTGTCGTGGTGGTGAACGTGACGGAAGCGCCAGTCCGGAGGAGGCGGCCTGCGAGCTGGAAGGCGGGATTTATGTGGCTTTGGCCAGCAAAAGCCACTATGAGGAAGTTGGGGTTGGCCATGGGATTGGGCAATTTGAGATGCTTCGAGTGTCAACTTGTTTTGTCGTTGTGCTTGGGTTGTCGTCTTTTTAAATGGAGACTTGAGTCGAACTTGCGGTTGAAACGGTCGTACTTCTTCCTTAGGCTAGATCTATCTTTCTTTTCCTAAAGATAGCCCAGGTTGTTACCTCCGCCTTAGATTTCTTGTTTTATTAACCATTTCTCCAGATGGGGACAGTTTGTAGAAGACGTCTTTCATCAAAGGAAATCCTAAAACCACGCCTTTGTCTTCTTGTTTTGTTAGTCATTATTCCAGATGGTGAGAGTTTCTAGAAGAACTTTTTCATCTGATGAAATCCAAGAAAAAGTAAAACTTTGTCCATATTTCTTTTGTCTTAATGAGGTATCCAGCATGCTTAATTAAACCAGTTCTTGTTAACTTGCAAGTTACAGCTCTCTCTCTCTCTCTCTCTTCTTATATATATAACTTAAAATAACAAGATTTGAATAATGGTTCATATTTCGTGAAAAAAAAAAAAATTCTCGATAAAATCTCATATTTATCATGCTTCTCTATAGATTGGTCGCAAGGCTACTGGTAATTTGGCGGGAAATAATTATTCTGAAATTATAGATTTGCCGTGATACGTGGAACCATGAGAGTTCATAATCCTGAAATTGAGCACCTAAATCATGACGTAAACTGTTCATATACCATACAGAATTAGGGCCTTTAGTTTTTCCTTTCAAGTGATGATTCAATTTGCATCCAAAATTTATTTACCTACAAGCACTATGTTAGAGATAATTAGAATAATTCTCTGCGATATTTTCAATATTAGAGATAACTAAAATAATTTATATTACCCTTTTCTACCTCTTAAAATTATGCATATATCTTGGTTTGATTATGCATATCTTGATTGATATATGTCACTTTGTATAGTCAATATTATAAAGGTTATGTACTATTTATTATGATACATCCAAATATACACAAATTTCACAAATTTCTCTTATATGAAGCTAGTCGATCCACATCCAAGTAACTGTGCATACAAAACTAATCTTGCTTCTTGTCATTTTTTTCCCAATAAGTTCTAATATCCTCCGGCCAACATTGCTATCAACATTATTTGTCTCGTTTGATAGCCATCGTCAAACTATATTGTAGTTGCAGAGTTTGCAGAACACTATCATTTGAGGAAGCATCATTCAGAATCTGCTTTATTAGCGAAGCTAGCCACATCTCACTGTTTACCTTAGTTTTCAGCTTGGTCATTACGACGTCAGCCACATAGGCCGTGTCATCACAGAGGTCACTTGTTGAAGATACGATTGCCTTAATTGATGATCCTAATTGATTCTAATGGTTCATTGATGAGAAAGCAATATATAATTATATAATTCCCAGCAGCTTTCCATCATCTAATTCTCTGACGTGGTATCAGAGCTTCTTTTGGTCTAGCTTCTGCACACTGATCCTTTTTTCTTGTCCGGCCACAACCATAGGTTTAGAAAACCACTCTTCTTCACTTGTAAAGAAAATTTTTTGGTTACAAAAAAAAATCCACAAAAAACCATGCTGAAAAATCAAACCTCGCAGTCGGGAACATTTGGGGATCCAGAAATTTCTTCCAATGATCAAGAGTTGGAAAACTCATCTCGGGGTCAACGATCAACTATGGTGGAGAAAACGAAGACCAGATGCGTCCTGATAAAGGACATTTGGGATCGATTCAACCTAATTTAGGGCCTCCTCAGCTCAATCCAGGGCAACAACTTCAGGGACCATATATTCAATGGATCCCTGTCCAAATCCAATCTGCCCAGAATGTGACGGGCTCGACAGAGAGAACTCACGCAGAGAATAGTGGGTCAAGGGGAGGCTCGACATTTGCCACCAAGCCCAATCCGAGATCCGAACTGGGTTGGTCCTACTCGAACGAGAATGGCTTGGGTCTTTCCTTACCCGGGTTATTGACCTGGTTATTTTCCCTTCGCAGGTACCTCCAGTGGTCGGCCTCAGCCGGAGGATGTGCTATACACGACCATTGCCGATGGACCTAATCTCCGCTCGATTTCACTGTTACTCTCGGACCGGATAACTACTCCATTTGGTCCCAAGAACTCTAACGAGCCCCACTTACAAAGGATAAAGAGGCCTTCATTGATGGTACCATCCTTGTTCCGACGGACGAGCGGTTGGCACAACAGTAGAGGAAGTGCAACCAGCTCATCTGAACGTGGATCAAGAACTACCTCGCCTCAAAAGTGGTCACTGGACTTGCTCCAACTGAAGATGCCCAAAAATTTTGGGAAAATATATGAGAAATGTACGGAAAATTAGATAAGGCTAAAATCTTTACTATAATAAAGGCCTTATAAGGACTCGAGCAAGGAAATCTCTCGATTTCAACTGTTTTCAACCAGTTGTCCACGTTATGGAACGAGTTAGAGATGGTCAAAGAAAAATTGCAAGGGTCGAAGGAAACCCTAACTCAATACTGCAAAATCTGAGAGAGGGAGAAGGCAACAAACTTCCTATTGATCTTAATTGAGAGCTACTTACCCTTTCGCAGCCAGATCCTTGCCATGGAATTGGTTCCTCCCCTTGGCCAATTTTACCAGCTTGCGGAGCAAAAGGAGTCACAATAGTTAGCCAAATTGGAATACCTGAAGATTGAGAACCGAATTGTGACGATTCTAACTCCATCTCCAAGGTCACAAGCGATAAGAGTTATTTTTTGCGATGAGAGTTATTTTTTGCGACATACCAAGCGTGTCGCCAACCCATATTTCATTCTTTTATTGATCTTTGAGTTATATATATGCAAAAGTGATAAACACCCGATCACAAAACATCACAATAAGTCAGTAGGAAAAACACATTCACGACCATATATTTACGTATACATGATAACTACTGGTAATTTTACATACATGCATTATTTATCTTACAAGCTCATTTACTTGGGCTAGGTTTCACACTAATTAATACATACACGCCATCTTCGGGGTATCCTAATCTCCTCTAACGAGATTCTACCAAAATCGGTACCCCTAAGGAACATTTATCAAATTAATCTTCTACAGTACCATTAGTTGGAATATTGCTCTCAGGCCCTAGTGTACCATCAAAGCCTCAAAGGAGACCAACAAAACCGCCTTTGACCCATTCATGCCCGGCATGGTATTTGTGAAGGACGAGTTCCTCCAATCCTACATCCACCCATATAATTGTAGTAACCATCTGATAGGTCTTATTAATACTTGCAAAATAAACAGTAGTTTCTGACATCATCATATTCACAAGAACGTCGAATCTTTTAGGGGGTACAACCATCCTACAAGTTTGAAGGAAATGACTAGTAAGTATAACCCAATAAGTAAACCTACTAAAATCCAGGTAGGATGATGCATCGCCCTTTAACAAGCAAATAACTTTGTTATGGTAATTGTTGTTAGTAGATTAATAACAAAAATAAAAAGCCATAACTTAGTAAAAATAAGAAAGATCCTTAAAATAACTAAATGCAAGCATACATCAAGAATCCATTATAGATATGAGAAACTCATACACACGGGATTTATTTATTAATGATGGAAACTATCAACCTTTCCGGAATCCATCGAGCATTCGAAATCTATCCGACATCGTTGCCAAAATCCATTGTTTGACGGTATAACCAAAATCCATCGATTCTTCCGAAATCCATTGGGCATCATCGTAGAAATCCATTGGTCGACGGCATAAGTTAGTCCCTTGTGCGTCCAAGCATTAAGCATTACAAGCCAGTTCTTATCTTTGCTTTTAGTCCAAAGCTTGAAAGCGTGCCACACGTAAGTGTGTAAAATGCCATACTAGTTCCAAATCATTTAACATGCCGAGCTCAAATGGAGGTTCGCGGCTTGGTTGATTCATATGATTCACCAATTTAGTACCAATCTTAGCTCGGGAAATCGATACACCTCAATATCGCCCCAAAACTAGGAAAGGACCAATCCACCGTGGTCTTATGTCTATCCAAGCCTCTATTCGAAACTCGGGACGTGAACACACCGTGGTCTAAAATAGTTCATAGAACTACATCAAGTTTTATTAAAAAACATCTTTTCAAAACTGTTAGAAATCAAAGTAAAATGAGAACATAGTAAAATAGACATAGGAACTGGGCCGTTTCAAAGTTTAAGCCAAAGCACAACAATAAAGCATTCAAACTAGACCACTTCAATTTCAAAGGCCAAATGCCAAACCAAGGCCTAACACCAATCCAAAACCAACTCAAGCAAGCACACATAAATCTCAATAAAATAAATAAATTAAACATGGACTTGTTATGAGCTTGGACTAGCATAACACAAAGTTCTAACCAACCGTTAGTAAGTCTACTTACTACTTTCTAAGTCGGTGGCCTTGAATTAGTGATGATGACAAGAATAGCGGCAAGGGTGATGGCAAGAACTTCTAGGGAAGAGAGGGCCGGACTATGAGAGGGAGAAAGATGGGTGATTGGTGGTGGAAATAAAGAGAGAATGATGGCTTCGGTGATGTGTGGTGAGGTGAATAGGTTCTACCCCTATTTACAGGAATCCTCCCCAAGGACGGTCCGAATAGTCATAAATGAATGTGGCTTAGTTGGAAAGTGCGATATCAACGTGGCCATCTTCCGATTGGTCCACCTAGTCCCTTAATTAATGATTGATGTGGCTTAGTTGGAAATTGCGATATCAACGTGGCCATCTTCCGATTGGTCCACCTAGTCCCTTAATTAATGATTGTTACACTTTGTCTACCTTCCTCTTAATAGGGGTTATAGGTCTCCTAATAGGCCTACATTATTATCCTTAAACAAACCGGTCAAGAAATATTTATGAAAGGTATTAATTGGTCATCAAGTCTCAAGATAGGGTAGGACTATAGCTAGGTAGATTGGGACATCTCAAGAAGGCAATTAAGGACTAGAATCCAAGTTGGGCGTGATTCACACCTTCTAAGCAAGAAAAATAGTTTTGACCAGTTTCCAAAATTAATGCCATTGCTCTACCAAATGGAATCGAAAAATTATGAAATTTTAATATGTTGTAGAGAAAATTTTAGTTAACATTTTTCATGAGGAAGCTAAGTCCAATTCCTATTGTAGAGAGAGTAGCAAATCACCAAATATATCCCAAGAATCTATCCGTCCAGTAGATCCATTGTCAACAAATAAGGTCCCATTTTGAAATCCAATTCTTTTCAAAACTCTTTGAAATTTTTATATGTTATAAACATAGACATCCTTTAAAATTTTCATGAAGGATGCATGTTCAAATTTGAAAGGAAAATTTTAACAAAAATTTAAAAATGCACCCCAATCATTGTTTTTCCCAAACGGAGCAGGTTCTAGATTGTGAATGATTGAACCTTTGTCCCTACCATTTCACCTTAGAAAATTTTAAAATTTAAGTATGTTATAAATTATGTTTTTAAAAACTTTCATGAAATTTCTTCAAATTCAAATCACAAAAAGCTCTATAAAATTGGCAAATAATAAGCTTCAAAGATTTCAAAAATCAAAAGAGGTAAATTCTAATTGGAAAGAGGAGTGTTCCTACTCGATCTTGAGTCAAGAGTCATCAATGGCCAAACAACATTTTCTTCCAAGATTGTAATTAAGCCCTATGTTAGCTTGGACATCTTATCCCTGTTATTAATTGACTAAAGTCTAAAAGAGATAAGGTAGACTTATCTTGGTCCAAAGTTGGACTTGTTTTGGCTTTCCCTCCTCTCTCTTTTTGGGTATGTAGCCCCTTTCTTGTTCTAGGGTAGTAATAGACCTAGGCTCTAGGATCTTCTTTTTCCACAATTCTCTTAAGGTGTTCACACTTATTCACACTAGTTCTTCCAAGAAACTTTGATTAGCCAAGACTTAAGTGTTGCTTTCTTTAATTGTTCTAAGTCCAAGTTTAGTCCTATCCTTTATGATAAAGTCCCAACGCACCAAATGTATATGCCTCTTAATTTACTACAAGAGGCACATTTTAAATGCAACTTGGAAAAATATCAAAATTTGTGAAGCCTTGCCATCGGTTAGGGCCTTAATCGAGTTCGACCGTGATCAACTACGTTATTTAGTTTGAGGTTTGTGCCTAAGCCATGCCCATATTGAGCTAGATGCAATTGGGCTTGATTAGCCAAACCAAATTTGAGCTCCTCTTTACCAAGAGAAAGGGGCACATGACTAGGTTCTAGGGCCAGACCTTGGCCCAGTCGGTCAATCTCTTAACCAGCTCACAGGCTAGTCTCTCTTGGCTAGGCTTGTGGCTAGTCCTTAGGCCAGTCAACCGATTTCATAACGAGTCTTGTGGCCAATCTAAGGTCCTGCATCATAAGTCATGGTCAATCCAACATATAACCATGTTGAGTTTGTTCAATCCATGGTCGATTATCAGTTGTCTTGTTATCATGTAAGATTGATCAATTCGTCCTAGCTCACGGTCACCTTGAATTAACTTATAGTCATCCGTTAATGGTACAACGGCCAGGCAGAGTCACCCGCGATTGATGCATTGATCGAGTAGAATCAAGTCATGACAATCTGCCCATCCATGATGGTATGTGATCGTCCCACGACTGATCCTTATGGTCAAATAATCATTCTATGGTCAAATACTTTATAACTGGACCTTGGGTTGCCAATCCCTGAACAACCACTTGACTCATGATCGACTCTCAGACTAGCTCGTGGCTAAGTCTCGCCATTGGTGTATTCGACTTTCGGTCTACTGGTCGGGCTAAAACAAGGGTCGAAATTAAGGACGTGACAACTCTCTTCCCTAAAAAAAATTTCATCCTTGAAATTTTAAATACATACCTAATCATCCAAAAAAAAAAATGCGAGTATTGGCACTTCATAACTTCTTCACTTTCCAAAGTTGCTTCTTTAATACCATGGTGTCTCCATAGGACGTTAACTATGGGGATGACTTTATTACGCATGAATTGCTACTTTTGATCCACAATTCACATAGGCTCCTTAACATACGACACTTGATCATCTACTTCGATTTCTTCGAAGTTTAGCACATGTGTTGAATTGGGCTCATACTTTCTTAACATCAATACATGGAATACATCATGCGCTTGAGCAAGTTGCGGTTGTAAAGCCAGCCAATAGGTTAAATTCCATATTCTTTCAAGGATTTCAAAAGGTCCTACATACCTTGAGCTCAATTTATCTTTCTTCCCGAGCGGCAACACATTCGTTATTGGTGACATTTTGAGAAACACATGGTTACCTACCTGGAATTCTAATGGTTCACGATGCCTATTCACATAGCTTCTTAGGTCACTTTAGGCGACTCTTAATCTATCTCGGATTACCTACGCAACTTCTACAGTGTGCTATACTAGCTCAGGACTAGTAATCCTCCTTTCTCAAACATTATCCCAACACATTGGAGTTTTGCAGGCTCGACCATAAAGAGCTTCGAATGACGCCATCCTAATGCTTTGCAGTCACTCATCCCAATTTCCTTTAAAATCTAGGATGCAAGCACAAAGCATGTCCTCCAAAGCTTGGATGGTTCTTTCAGTTTGACTATCCATTTGAGGGTGATAAATCATGATGTATTGGAGTTTGGTTCCCATAGCATGCTGAAGGCTTTGCCAAAATATGGTAGTAAATTTTGGATCTTGATTCGATGTGATAGTCATCGAAACTCTATGTAGAAGAATTATGTGCCGAACATACAACTCGGCATATTATGTCGATATATAATCTTTTCAAACTACAAGGAAGTGGGCCGGCTTCACAACCTGTCGATAATCACTTAAATAGAATCATTTCTTCTTTGGTTTCTTGGCAAGCCCAAAATGAAGTCCATTGTGAGGTGCTCCCATTTCCATTTCAGAGTTTCGAGAGGTTGTAGAAGTCTTCCGGATTTACAATGTTGCGCCTTTATTTGTTGACACGTTAAGCACTTGGCAACGTGTTTGGTAATATCCACGTTCATGCCATTCTACCAAAAATATTGTCGAAGATTTTAAATTTTGGTGTTGCTTGGATGGATACTGTAGTTGCTTTGATAGGATTTGCCAAAATCTCCTCCTTGAGTTGATAGTCTTTGGGTACACATAATCATCCATGGAACCTTAGTATTCTGTCTTTAGTTACTTGGAAGTGAGGTATTTTTCCTTCCAAGACTTCCTTTTGGATCTTTTGGACTATAGGGTCCATTAATTGAAGTATCTTGATTCACAATAGCACTTTTGGTTCTATTCGAAGGGTAGTCAGTAAGCTTGAAAGGCTTTCAATCTCAAACTTTTAGTTCAAATCCCACACTTCTTTGAGAAGCATCCATTTTTTAACCATCATTTGGACAATGGTTGACTTATGACTGAAGGCATCCGTGACTTTATTTGCCTTTCCTGAATGATATAAGATGTTGCAATCATAATCTTTTGGAAGTTCCATCCAACGTCTTTGTCTCATGTTAAATTCTTTTCGGGAGAATAAATATTTCAAGTTTTGGTAATCGATGTATATCATAAACTTCTCCCTGTATAAATAGTCTCTCCAAATTTTCAAGGAAAAAATTATGGTTGCCAACTTTAAGTCATGAGTTGGATAATTTAGCTCACATGGCCTCAATTGCTTAGACACATATATCACCACATTTCCATGTTGCATCAAGACATAGCCTAGCCCTTTATGGGAGGCATTGCTGTAAATCTCGAATCCTCCTGGGCCGAACAATATTGTCAAAATGAGGGCGGTGGTTATTTTTCATTTGAGTTCTTTATAACTCCATTCGCACTTGTCCATCCACTCGAACTTCACATCCTTCCTTAGAAGTCGGGTGAGGGGAGCAACTATGCTTGCAAATTTTTCTACGAACCTTTGGTAATATCCAGTCAAACTTAAGAAACCTCGTATCTCCATGATAGTCGTGGATCTTGGCCAATTGATTACCGCCTCCACTTTGATTAGGTCTACTGAGATTCCTTTGCTAGATACCAAACGATCAAGAAACATCATGCGATTAAGCCAGAACTCACACTTGCTAAATTTGACTTTAAGTGTATGTTCTCTTAGGGTTTGCAACACCATCTTCAAGTACTGTTCATGCTCACTTGAACTCTTTGAATATACCAAGATGTCATCAATGAGCACGATCACAACATGATTTAGGTGTGGCTTGAACACTCGATTCATCAAATTCATGAAAGTTGCGGGTGCATCAGTTAGGCCGAATGGCATCATTGTGATTTATGGTGGCCATACTAGGTCCTGAATGTTATCTTCGGAATGTCCTCCTTCTTTATTCTTAGATTTGTTACAGGCTTGGACTAGTGTTATACAATGTTCTAATCAACCGTTAGTAAGTCCACTTATTACTTTCTAAGCCGGTGGCCTTGAATTAGTGATGACAACAAGAATGGCGGCAAGGGTGGTGGCAAGAACTTTTAGGGAAGAGAGGGTTGAACTATGAGAGGGAGAAAGATGGATGATTGGTGGTGGAAAGGAAAGAGAGGAGGATGGCTTTGGTGGGGGTGTGGTGGGGTGATTGGGTTCAACCCCTATTTATAGGAATTTCTCAGAACAGTCATATATTAAGGTGGTTTAATTAGAAATTGTGGGATCGATGTGATGGTCCATCTAGTCTCTTAATTAATGAATTGTTATACTTTATCTACCCTCCTCTTAATAGGTGTCATAGGTCTCCAATAGACCTACATTAGTGTCTACAAACAAACTGATCAATAAGCATTTATGAGGGGTCTTATTTGGTCATCAAGCCTTAAGATAGGGTAGGACTATAACTAGGTAAATTGGGACACCTCAAGAGGGTAATTGAGGACTAGAATCCAAGCTAAGTGTGATTCACACCTTCTGAGTAAGAAAAATAGTTTTGACTAGTTTCTGAAATTAATGTCATGGCCCTATCAAATAGAATCGAAAAATTATGAAATTTTAGTATGTTGTAGGAAAAATCTTAATTAACATTTTTATAAAAGAAGCTAAGTCCAATTCACATTGTAGAAAGAGCAACAAATCACCAAATATACCCCGAAAATCTATTCAACCAGCAGATCCAACGTCCGTAAAGAATGACTCATTTCAAAATCCAATTCTTTTCAAATTTCTCCGAAATTTTTATATGTTATAGACATAAATATCCTTTAAAGTTTTCATGAAGGAAGCATGTTAAATTTGAAAGGGAAAATTTTATAAAAATTCAAGAAGGCACCCTGGTCACCATTTTTCCCACACATAGTAGGTTCTAGATGGTGAATGATTAGACCTTCGCCCCTATTATTATTATTATTATTATTATTATTATTATTATTATTATTATTATTATTATTATTATTATTATTATTATTATTATTATTATTATTATTATTATTATTATTATTATTATTATTATTATTATTATTATTATTATTATTATTATTATTATTATTATTATTATTATTATTATTATTATTATTATTATTATTATTATTATTATTATTATTATTATTATTATTATTATTATTATTATTATTATTATTATTATTATTATTATTATTATTATTATTATTATTATTATTATTATTATTATTATTATTATTATTATTATTATTATTATTATTATTATTATTATTATTATTATTATTATTATTATTATTATTATTATTATTATTATTATTATTATTATTATTATTATTATTATTATTATTATTATTATTATTATTATTATTATTATTATTATTATTATTATTATTATTATTATTATTATTATTATTATTATTATTATTATTATTATTATTATTATTATTATTATTATTATTATTATTATTATTATTATTATTATTATTATTATTATTATTATTATTATTATTATTATTATTATTATTATTATTATTATTATTATTATTATTATTATTATTATTATTATTATTATTATTATTATTATTATTATTATTATTATTATTATTATTATTATTATTATTATTATTATTATTATTATTATTATTTTTGGTATTGGAGGCTTAAACGGGGGATGTCACGCCCGAACCTCGGAAAGATGCGCACATCTCACCATTGAGTCAATCACATGCGACATTAAAGGGTAGTGTCGCCGACCCCATTCATTTATTAATGCACAAAGCGGAACGTATTATAAAACCCCGACAATAAAATACAGGATAGAAAAGCGAAGAAAACCACAACATAACACTTTCATAATTTAACAAAATTACAAACAGAGGTCTACGGCCAAAAATCTACAAAAGACCGGCTCTTAAAAAGGAATTGTCCTACGACCTACAAGTCGGACATGTTCTCCAATCTTATGACTTCACCTCTGCAACTCTTCAATGCCAACCAAAGCTATTTGGTCGCTCCGTCCACCAGGGACCTAAAATTTTAATCCCACAACCAGGATGAGACGATGTCTTAGCAAGTTCAACCCCCTAAACCCCTATTAGAAAGAAAATACGCCCCAGGTGGCCTAGCCACATCACACAGAAGACTTACCTCGCATTAGCCTTCATCTGCAAATTAACACAATTTATATAATTCAACCACGTGCAATTATGATAACCAAACAACCATGGCACAATCACATCATCATAACAATTCAATCATTTGGATCATCTCAGTGATCAATCGACTTGGCCGATTACATGTTATTTTAGCAAATCAATCATTGCTCTCAATTACGGCCCTATAGGAAGGTTTAATAACCAGTGGCAATCACGGCCCCACTTGGCACGACCTTTCATTAGGTGGTCCATCACGGCCTCACTGGGCACGACCTCTCATAGGTGGTCCATCACGGCCCTATTAGGCACGACCTCTCATAGGTGGTTCATCACGGCCCTATTAGGCAATAAATAAGGAAAAGAAAGAGCGGGACATTTCGATCGCAATGCATGCTAAAGCTCATCAGCTTGTTAACAAGGACCAATTTTAGCAAATCATGAGAGCTATAGGCCAATTGGGAATATAAGATAAAATGACCAGCCATGCAGGTACCTCTCATTGTTTGAGCTCCTTTTCAAAAATAGCATGGATTATTGATTCAAGTGCTAGTGATCAATACTCTACGATGAAAGTTTTCTTTCTAGCATTCATAAATCACCTCCATTGAATACCTCAGTGTGTCTTCCCAATGGAAATGATACATATGTTGCCAAAATAGGGAATGTACAACTTAATCCTTCCATCACTTTGAAAAATGTCCTACTCATTCCTGATTTCCAATTTAATCTCATCTCTATCTCCAAACTTTGTGAAGATGACTCATGTTGGGTCTTTTTCAACTCTAATATCTGTTTCTTTCAGGATCTTTCAACTAGAAAAATGATGGGCTTGGGTAACAACCACAAGGGACTCTATTTTTGGGTTGCTTTTCCCAAAGATTTTGATATTTATGTTTTTATCTTGAATAAGGGCATCTCATGTAATGCCAACATTAATAAAGATATTCTTTTATCTTATCAACGTTTAGGCCATAAAGCCTCTTTTCCTCACCCAAAGTGTCATATACGTCCTTTGGCAAAACAATCACGGTTATCTTTTCCACAAAGCACCTCCCATGCCGCTAGAGCTTTTTCTCTCCGCCATATGGATATCTCAGGACCATATCACACCTCACACTTGTGATGGATCTCATTTCTTTCTCACAACTGTTGATGATCATACACAAGTAACTTGGGTTTTTTCTTATGCAATCCAAGGCCCAAGTCATTCTTCATCTTAGGAATTTTTTCATTTTTATTCAAAATCGGTTTCATAAGTCCGTACAACGTTCGCACTAATAATGGTTGAGAATTTATCAATTGTGAATGTTCTTCACTGTTCAACCTCAAGTTGAATTCTTCATGAGAGTAGGTGCACTTATACTTCTCAATAAAACAGTGTCGTTGAAAGAAAACATTGTCATCTCCTAGAGGTTGCCCATTCCCTCAAATACCAAGCATCTGTTCTGAGATGTTTTGGGGAGACTGTATGATCACAACGGCATATCTAATCAATTGGATACTGTCTCAAGTTGTCAACGGAAGAACCCCCTTGTAATTACTCTTTGGGAAATGTCTAGACATTCGCCACCTTCGTGTCTTTGGCTGTTAATGCTATGTGTCTACTATGGGATCTCGGTATAAATTAGATCCCCGTGCTATTAAATACGTATTTATGGGATATCCTACTCTTCAGAAGGGATATTTGGTTTATAATCTATCTACTAGGGAATTTTTTGTCAGTAGAGATGTTATCTTCCATGAAGATGCTTTTCCTTTCCAGGAGGAATACTAACCATTGCCCATTTCTAATTGAAGAAGATCTTTCACCTCCCTAATTGATGGTGATTTCATATTTATCTCCTACGACACCTCTGGCTCGTGAATATGATGCAACCTCACCATTGGATATATCCAGTGCAGCACCCAATTTTCACAAGGAGGCACATCGGAGCTTCGTATACCTCCATCCTTATGGGAAAGGAGGAGTTATCTTCTACTTGCTTATATACGTTGATGACATATTTATTATGGAAATGATGAAAATGCCATCGAGAAGTTTAAAGGGTATCTACACTCCACCTTTCATATTAAGGACTTGGGACCTCCCAAATACTTCCTTGGTATAGAAATTGTGAGATTAGATAAGGGAATATGTCTCAGTCAGCATAAGTTTGTCCAAGAGATCACATCAAAAGTAGGGCTATCGGGATCTAAACCAGCTGTCATTCCAATTGAATAGAATATCAAGTTTATGACATTTGAATATGATAGAGAATTGTCACCTTTAAATGAGGATCCTTTGCTTAGCAGTCCTTATGCTTATCAAAGACTTGTCGGGAAACTCATATACCTAACTATGACGAGGCCCAACATATGCTATGCAATGCAAATTCTTAGTCAATTCATACACAATTCAAAACAGTCTCACATGCATGCTACATTAAATGTTGTGAAGTACTGAAAAGGATGTCCAGGCTTGGGAATACTATTATCTTGGAATAATAACATGGAGATGACATCGTATAATAATATAGATTATGCTTCTTGTCCCATGAGTAGAAAATCAATCATGAAAGTATGCATCAAATTAGGCGACTCATTACTCTCTTGGAAAACGAAGAAGCAATCAACTATTTCATTATCATCTGCAAAACGGACTATTGGGCAATGGCAAAAACAAGCTATGAAGATCTCGATGTATGGGTGAGAGAGCCAACCATTCTATACTGTGAAAATGTCGCTACACTTAAAATTGCAGGAAATCCTATTTTTTCATGAAAGGACAAAACATATAGAAATTGATTGTCATTTTATTAGAGACAAGATTCAGGATGGAGTAATCAAGACAAAGGGAATAAGAACGAAAGAGCAGCCGGCAAACATCTTTACTAAACCCTTGTGCCGAAGGCAACATGCGTATCTATTAAGCAAGCTAGGTATTCTTGATGTGTATAAACCATTAGCTTGAGGGGAATTATTGAAGATATGATTGCTTTAATTGATCCTAATTGATTATGATGGTTCATTAATGGGAAACTAGAATATTGTGTACTAGGAACTTGATTTTATTTTGTATATTCTTTTTAGGTTTATTTTGACTTTATGTATTATAAATAGAACTAAAATCATATAATGTTGATATGAGAAAGCAATATATAATTAGCCAATTGTCGACAGCTTTTCATCATCTAATTCTCTGGGATCACTTGTTATTATGACTAGCTACATCAGCTACTTGTTATTCCAATGCTAGTTGCATTGAATGCATTTGTCAAGTTACTGTTTCATGACCCACGCCCACAAGTGAGCCAAATCGTGAAATTATAGTCTAGGATTTTTGGGATTTTTTCAATCCAAACTCATGCTAATTTAATTACTTAGATTACCTTATAATTAGGTTATTTTCCTATATTATAAATAATTAGAATATTTCTGTTGGTTTTTCATATTTTTCGAGATTTTATGTATATCTCTCATTAATTGTGCATATCTTAATAGAAATATATTACCTTAGATATTACCCACCTTCTTTGGCATCTTCTCTTGCCAAACCCTTCATTTTTTGGCAATCCTCCTAATTTCCTCTCACTACTCTCCATCTCCCACCACCAATTCCAAGCACCTCTTGATCTTATCTCCTAATTTCCGCTTTGATTTTCTTGTTTATTTGTCTTTCCTCCAAATAGTGAGAGTTTCTAGAAGAACATTTTCATTAAATGAAATCCTAGGAAATTAAATTTGTCCATCCTGTTTTATCTTAATGAGGTGTCCACCGTGCTTGATTAAACCAGTTCTTGTTGCAATTTACAGTTTTCTTTTTCCTTCTTTTTATATATATGCCCAAAATATTCTGAACTTGAAATAGCAAGCTTTGAATAATCATAATTGGAAAAATTTTCTTGATAGAATCTCATACTTATAACGCTTCCCTATAGATTCATCACTAGGCTACCGATAATCGGTGGAAAAAAAAAACATAATGAGATTATAGATTTCAGTGATAAATCGAACTATGAGAGTTGAAAATTGTGAAATTGAGCAACTAAATTTTGACACGAACTTTTCATATACAATACAGATTTAGGGCCCTTTTTTTTCCTTTTGAATGATGATTCAATTCGCATCCAAATTTATCAGTAAAGCTAGCCGAACCTGATTGTTTCCTTCCATTTTTAATTTGGTCATTAAGATGTCAGCTGCACAAGCTGTGTCGTTTAATAACTATTTTTTGAAAGCAAACTTATCTACATCAGTCGCTTGCTATTACGATGCTAGCCACATCAACCACTTGCTATTACGATACCGACCGCAACCACATTCGTCTAGTTATGATCTTAGTCAGCAAATCCAGTTGCATTGGCTGATTGTTGTTATTCCTTTGATTAATGATCTTCCGCTACTCATATAGGAGAACCAGCACCATCACTAGATTCGCTGCCCTTAGACAAGCCAAATCCCGATATCCATGATCTGGGCATTTTTCAGTTTTTTTTAAATATTTAAACTCAAGCTAATTTAATTACCTTGATTACCTTATAATTAGGCTATTTTTCTATATTATAAATAATTAGAATATCTCTTTTGGATTTTTGTATCTCTCAAAATTTCATGTATATCTCCTATTGATTGCGCATATCTTGATTTATATGTTGCCTTACTTAGTCATCTCATAAAGTATATACTCTTCATTATGATACATGAAAATATACAAAAAAAAAAAAAAAGATTTCATGTCAGTATTTAACTCACTATGATGAACTTATGTGCCCACAATACTCAGCTTTTATTATCTTCCAGATTTTCCATTGCATAGAAGATTGCATATCGAGCATATAGGAGATTGAAGATGAGTCTAGTGACCATATGCTTCCATTTGGATCTCTTCCAAGAATGCCTTGAGATTCCTATCCGAAGACCCACCTTCTTTGCCAGCTTCTCTCGTCAAACCCTTTCCACTTCTTGACATTCCTCCTAATTTCCTCTCCCTTCTCTCCATCTCCCACCACCAATTCCAAGCACACCTCTCCTTCCACTATACCTCTTTCACCATTCCTCTACGCTCTCACCCCAACCTTCTGTTCGTTCTCAATGAGCATGGGCTTGGTTTGTTGTTCAGTCCATTTTGGGAATGCCACCATTCGGATTCCACGAGCCAAGCTCTCAGAGGCTGAGTTCCGACCACAATAGTCCAAAAAACACCCTATCGAAGGGGTGATCGAACCTTCACTTGGGAGCACCATAGGACTACCATTTCCTCTCCTTTCTCTTCTTTGTCCCTGCAAGTCACCCGCAGAAATAGCCGCCCAGCGCCATGCGCCAAGCACCCCTTGTGCCACCTCTCCCATTTGTAGGTTCAATAGCACGGAGATGCCCCCGACCGACACGAAATCACAGAGGCCTTCGGCTTGGTGTCTAGCTGTCAGATGTAGTCACACGAGCCCTGGAAGACATTACCTTCGAAGAATTTGTCCGAGGTCTTGCCCTTCCAAGAACGCAGAAGAAACTAGCGGGCCGATTTCCGACATAGTAAGATTTTGATCTATGGCTTTCAAGGTCCCAGGGTCTAGTTCATCGAATGGGTTCCCAAAAACTATCGGGTTCTTCTCTTCTTTGATGGTTCATCGGTGAGGTTCCCAATACTTGGTGGCAATTTTAAAGTATATGAACAATAAGAAAATTTTGAAAAACTAAGGAAAATAAAATAAATATCGGTCAACATCTTAAATAAAAGATAATAACCCAATACTTGCTGGCAATTTAAAGGAAGAGAAGTGGCCGTGCCACGCTAATTTAGGTTAGTAATATAAAAAAAAATAATTAGCAAATTTAAGGGATTACTAATTAAGGCAAATAAAAATTGGTAACTTAATCATATTTAAAGAAAAAATAGTTGAATATTTTTTTTTGTCTAAACTAAATGCCATAAGTAACTTAAATGAGAATTGATATTTCAAAACTGTTGGGGTAAAGAACACCCGTCATAACTTGGTATGCATGAACAGTTAAGTGCTAAAACTTCCAAAACATATACTTATGTGTCAACTTTGACATGATTTGTCGAAAATTTGATGTTATGCTATTTTATTAATAAAATCGTCTACGTGGCTCACTAAAATGCCCACTCAACAATCATTATCTAAAATGAAGTCGTCCTTCATGTTCCCGTGAAATTAAAAACCCTAAAAGGACGATGTCCACTTCCATCGTTGTCATCACCCATCGCCAACCTCGGGCGAGGGTGGTTGGTCCTCAACCGACCCCAAGCAAGGGTGCAACGTCGGTTTTGACACCTAAATTTCACCATTTTACTTAAAACTTAATAGCATTAAGAATTAGGAATTAGTCACTAAAAGAAATTAATTAATTAAAAAAACTGAGAGAGGCCGGGTCGGGCCGGATCCGACCTTAGCCCGGCCCGCCTCTCTTTCTTCTTACCCCGCGCAGGCCTAGGCGCAGCCCATCTTTCCTTTTTCTTTTCTCCCTCGCGCGGCCCATCAGCCCGGCCCATCCTCCTTTCCTGCTTAGCCCAGCCCGCGCACAGCCGGTCGTCTCCCTCCTGCTGTCCTTCGCGCGACAACCTGCAGAGAACAGAGAGGATGAGCAGCGACAGAGAGCAGGGGGATCGGTGGCAGGCGAGCGGCGTGATCCGCAGGTCGGGGGCAGTCTGGCCGGCAAGCTGGAAGCTGCAGAGGCCATGCGCGCCGGCCGGTTGCTCTAAAAGGGAAAGACAACGAGCACAAGAAAAAGGGGGGAGAAACAGAGGGAGACGGGGGAAGAGTTCGAAAGAGAGAGAGTGAAGCAGAGGGAGGAGGGAAGCTCGAGGGAGCAGCTAGCCGTTGCCGGAGGCCCGTCCGCCCGCCGTTGTCCACCGCAACTCTTCCCCGAACGAGCTCAGCAGAAGAACTCCACAAACAGAGGAGGAAACACGGGGAGCACATGAAGCAGAGAAAGCGAGCTTGAGAGAGAGAGAGAGGGAGAAACGGAGAGTGACGGGGAAGAGGGAGACCTGGAATCCACCTTAGCCGAGCGTCGCTTAGCCACCCCCGACGCGAGGTTTGCACCTCCTGGCCGGAACCAACAAGCCGTAGCTTCCCTTGCTTCGATTTCAGAGAGATCCTGGCGATGGTGTTGTTCTCGGTAGAGAAGAGAGCGACTGAAAGCGAGGAGTTCTCGGGTCGATTGGCGCGCCTGAGTTTTGTTCAACGACCCCGGTCGTTATCCTCGTCGTCCTGACCTGGTCACCCCTGTACCCAAACCTCCGGTGAGTTTCATTTTTCTGGTATGAACTTCCCTTCTCCCGGGGATCTCGCCTCGGAAACATTGTGGGGGTGGTCGGCCATTGCTTGATTCATCTCGAGCTCGCCCTCCCGCCGCCGTCTCCGAGCTAGTAGGGAGCCCCACGACCAAACGCTCGCTCCTCAAATCTTTTGGTGCCTCACCCTGGTTTGGCCAAGCCAAGAAACCGAGACTTGTTCTTTTTGTTAGTCCGTGTACGTGTTGGGTTTTTCAGAGCTACTGCAGACCATTTATTTGACAAAATATTTGAACCAAGGTCACACATATTTTCCTCTGATTTTTAGCCGCTGAAATGTGTAGTAATAGGTTTTGCTTAACGGTGATCTTAGTTACTAACCTCAACGCATACTGTGGTTCGATGTACTTTTCCCGTTTGTCGATTCTTGTTCGGTGTCTTTATGGCCTTTGTGTGGTAAATGTTGGCATGTTCATAAGTGAGAATAGATGATGGTCGGGTGGTGATGGAGTCTCGGTTATGTTGGAGTTTGGAGGTGTTGTCAGCCTTTGATTGCCCGGAGTTCACATTCAATCTTCGGCTTTTTTTTGTTCTGCAATAACGGGAGCAAGAAGACCGCGTGAAGCTGAGTAAAGTGGCCAATAGGAGATGATGTTGGGCTTATTTTGGTCAAATCGAAAAGGGCGCTGCTGTAGGTTAGCGCGGGCTTTGTTTTAGAAAACATACTTTGGTGTGGATTGTTAAAAGAGTCATGTTGGATGATGGGTTTGGTATGGTCTATATGGAGTTTTAAGCTCCATCGAATCTTGATCGGTTGGGTTAGATGAGTTTAATGGGTCTGGGTTTGCTTTGGCTTTAGTGGGTTTGGATAACTTCGGGCGTGCAGAGGGGATGCACGAAGAAGAAGAAGACCAGAAAGGGAAAAGTAAAGAAAAGAATAAAGAATAAAGAATAAGGAAAAGGGAAAATGTCACAAATGGTCCCTATACTATTATTTAACGTGCAATTTCATCCATGAACTTTCAATCGACTCAATTTAATCCCTGAACTATTAATAAATGTCGATTTGGTCCCTGAATTTTTTATCGGCTCAATTTGGTCAATGAATTATTAATAAATGTCCGATTTAGTCCTTCATTACTTTTTTTTTTTTTGCTCATAGTAACGAAATTGAAAAAAGAAAAAAAAATAAAGAAAAAAAGTAACGAAAAAAATAACAGAAAAAATAGTAACGAAAAAAAAAAAAAGAAACCTTAGCAAGTACTGTTCATCTTCCTCGCGGAAGCAGCCTTGCCCGCACCGGCCAATTATGCATGAGGAAATATCTCAAATAAAATAAAATAAAATAAAATAAACTTGCCTAATAAAATAAATATACCTAATTTAATTTTTTTCTTCTTTCTTTTTGAAAAAAAAAAAAGAAGAAATCTTGGCTGGTTCGGAACTCCGGCGAGGGGAGTGGCCGGCGAGGGCATGGCGAGCAGCACGTCCGACGCGGGAAAGCGAGGGTTGACATCGGCGTGGCAGGGCACCGGCGAGGGGCGTCGTGGGGGTGCGAGGCTTGATGTCGGACATCGGGGAGAGGCGAGCAACGGTGGTTTGGGCTCCGGTGGCATCGGGTCGCAGCTGGGACAACGGCACGGCAGCAGTTGAGTGTCGGACGGAGGCGAGCAGGGGCGTTCGGGTCGTGGTTGCTGCGAGGCTCTCAGATCTGCCGGCGTCGGACACTTGAGCGGCAAGATCGGGACAACGATGGCATCACAGGTCACCACGGGCTGGAGCAGGGGACATCGAGCACTGGGTCGCGGTGGCAAGGATCGGCTCGGCGAGGTAGCAAAAGCGTCAGGTTGTCGCTAGTCATCGGGCAAAGCGTTGAGGTGCTGCAGGGACGTGGAGGTTGCCGGATCTGGAAGTTGCGGGCGACTGAGGCATTGCAAGGTTGACGAGCGGTGAGTGAGATTGGTGGAGCGGCGGTGGAGCAGAGAGGGCTCGTGGGTCGCCGACACGGTCGAGGTCTGCCGGCGCAATGGCCAGTGCGGGCAAGGTTGCTTCCGCGAGGAAGATGAACAAGATCCGCTAGGTTTTTTTTTTTTTTTTTTCATTACTATTTTTTTTTGTTACTATTTTTTTTTTTTTCGTTAATTTTTTTATTTTTTCAATTTCGTTACTATAAGCCAAAAAAAAAAAAAGAAAAAAATAGTAACGAATGATTAAAATGAATATTTATCAATAGTTCAAGGACCAAATTAAACCGATTGAAAATTCATGGACCAAATCAGGCATTTATCAATAGTTCGGGAACCAAATTGAGTTGATCGAAAGTTCAGGAACGAAATTGTATATTAAGTAATAGTATAGGGACCATTTGTGACATTCTCCCTAAGGAAAAAAGTAAAACAAAAAAAAAAAACTATAAAATGGTAAAAATTGGCTTTGGGAAGAAGTGTTGAGCAGAAGGTGCGGGAAAAAAGACAAAGTAAAAAAAGAACAAAAAATCATTAAAAATATAAAAAAAAAAATTCTGAAAAATTAGAAAATTCAAAAAAATTCAGAAAATTCAGAATTTCATTTGAAAATTTTTAAAAATAAAATTTTCGAGCTTTTTTTTTTTATTTAAAAAATAGAAGTTTCATAACTCTAAAGTGTGCTAAGAAATTGAGTAAGCCCTTAAGGCTTTACCTTAGGGCTTCATTGGTCTTCAAAGACAATTACTCTAGTTTGCATGCTTTTACTATTTTGATCCCTTTAATCCAGTTAAAATTAGCATTTATCTTTTCCTTAATGTTAAATATTTACTCTCCCATACCACCCGCCGCGGTGGTGTCGTTGGCTCGGGTGTGCGCGTTCGAATTCCAAAGGCGTCGCTTGGTGCCTTGCCCTCTTGCACGTGGTGGTGGTTTCCACATGTCGGCCCCAGGGTTTATCCGCCAGCTGTCGGCTTACGGAGTTCCCTAGGTCACAATATATATATACTCTCTTGTGCAATTTATTTAAACGCTTTCCTTAGTTGCTAACTGTTATTTTAATGGTTGCGTACTCTCATGATCGCCTTGCATGTTAGTGAATAGATGTGTACTCTCATGATCACCTCGCGTGTTAGTGAATAAATGTAAAATCAATCCAAACTGCTTGACAAAAATATTTTCTTTTAAAATAAACAATATTAGGTACCAAAAGGCCACTAATTGATTAATTAGTGTAATCAAGTCATTGATCCCAAATTCTCCGGTTGCGTAAGAAGTGAGGTACACTCACATACCTCACTTGTTTATAGCTGACCCTAATAGGCTAATGGCGACTTCTTTTTGCAAAATTATTAAAGATACCACAATGTCATGTGAGATATGGACTTAGGAGAGCCACACCTAATTATGAATAATAAGTCTATCCTTTAAGCAATACCTCTAAACATGTTCCCTCCCCTGAGGGGTAGGTCATGACAGTCAGCCCTCACCTAAGGAAAGCAACAATCACTCGACTAGGGCAAGGCCTCACCAGCTCATGCTCGGGGCTGGCAAGGCTCGTCAAATCTAGGTAAGGCATCTCCCCTTCACCTAAATTTGGGCGAGCCTTGCCAACACAAGGCCTAGCCTGGGCAATGGTGGCCAACGTCCCCCAGATTTGGGTGCCCAAGCATGAACCTAGAAAGGCCCACAGTCTTGTCATTTTTTATTACATTTAAAAAAAATATTAGATTTTCTTTTTTAGTTTTTAAATCTAATTTAAAAAATTGAATAAAAAATAGTAAAAATGCCACATGGATAAATTCTTTCTAAAGAAATGCCACGTCATTTAAAATTCTCGTTGGAAAAGTGCATATGAGTTATTTAGCCAGAAATTCTCACATTGGCATTTAAATGTTCATTTCTTCTCCGATTTTAACACTTGGGTGCATTTTTTATTTGGCACTTATGTGTCCCCCAAGTTAAGTTGTAGCATTTAGGGTGTTCTTATGCCAAAATTGTTCGTAATTTAACCAGATAAAATCTGGTAAGTAACTCTAATTTAAGTTGATAATTGTGTATGAGAATTAGTAAATTAAACATATTGAAAGTCAACAAATTAGTACAAAAATATCAAAACTCTTTGCAAACTACAAAACAGTTGAGAATTTCATAAAAGAATCGATGAATTATCAACATGATACCATTCATTATTTTTTTTTTCGGTAACTCAGGAAACTCATAACGCCTCTGGGATTTAAATTTTTCCCCTTCGTGAGAGGAGAGAGCCCGAGCCAGTTGCACCGCTGAGGGCGATGGTACCATTCATTATTTTTAACCAATAAAATTCTAGATGTTGTACCTTTTACTTTCAAGCATTCATTTTTTTTTTCATTAGTATGAAACAAATTTTCTGCTATCAGACGTCATCCATGACGTTTCCTGATAACTTACCCTTTTCGCTTACATCACATCTAAGGCAGTGTTTGATTACATCCGGCTTCTCCCTTCCTCCAAGTCAAGTCAAAGAAACGTGACGAAGTTGATTTTCTTGCACGAGAAAGGGATAATGGAATTGTCTTCTTTAAGTTATTTTCTTTTCCACTTTTAGTGTACGAAATAAAAGTCCATAACATTGATACATCAAATACATTACAACTCAACTTATTGTAACTTTTATGACCCCCCCCCCCAAAAAAAAAGAACTTTAGTGCAACTTTCAAAGATTCATGCATATTTATAGAACAATACGAACATAGTCTCTAGCTACCTTTGAATTCAAGCTAACATAGAGCATTGTACCATGAACTAATCTACTTTAGAGAATTCTTCAACAAAGGCCCTTAGATTTTTGTCCGATGATCCACCTTCCTTGGAAGCCTCCATGGCTAAATTCTTCCACTTCCTTGCATTCCTTCTTATTCCATCGCCTCTCTCTCCACTTCCCATGACCAATTCCAAGCACTTCTTGATTTCACCTCCCTTGACGATGATGCCATCTTCGTTGATCTCGGACACTCGAACCCCAACCTTCCACACGTCCTCGACGAGCTTTGAGTTCGTCATCTGGTCAGTAAATTGAGGGAATGCCACCATCGGGACACCACATGCCAAGCTCTCGAGCGTCGAGTTCCATCCGCAGTGAGTGAAGAAACACCCTATTGAAGGATGCGACAAGACCTCCATTTGAGAGCACCATGGGATTATCACTCCTCTCTTGTCTAATTCCTCTTTGTAAATGAGTTCATCATCATCTCCAACAGTCTTTCTCACCACCCACAAGAATGGCCGGCCGGTCTCTAGCAATCCGTGCGCTATTTCTAGCTTTTGCGCCTTCGAGAACTTCGCTATGCTTCCAAAGGCTACATAAATTACCGACGCTTCCTTCTTTGTATTCAACCATTGAACATACTCCATGGAGCCCTGAAAGTGGTCGCCTCTGGAAGATTCATCGGAAGAATTACGATCCTGCACATCTAGGAAACGAAACGGGACAAGGGGCCCGATTCCAACCAAATTCAGTGTACCAATCGCCCTTAATACCTCGAGTTCGAGCATATCAAAGGTGTTCACAAGTACCATGTTTGGTTTTCCCCCTTCTTTTAGCTGCTTGAATTGGCTTTGCATATGCGGGAGACCAAAAGCATACTTGTTGTCGGGGTTGAAAAAGGAGGGGAGATCACGGTCGGTTAGTGGTGGTAGGCCGGGCAATCGGATTAGCGATGTCGTATCACAGCTTTGGCTTGTAACGCTCTTAATCACGTCCTCATAGCCATTGAAGTAATGGTAGTATATGCCAAACACGGTCGCCGGTTGAATCCAAACGAGAACAGACTGGATCTGAAAGGAACGAGCAACCTCGTCGGCCCAGCGGAACATCGTGTGGAGTGCGCACGGGAACCTGAGGCCTCGTCCAGAACTACACTCGATGAGGCCTCTAAGAGCTTCCGACCCCCGCCGCTTCAGTTCGGCCATGAAGTGATCGACATCATCCCCTAGTTCGTACCCATTGTCGTAGCCATCGGAGAACGTGGCGAAGGTTACACCATCAAGGCAAACTGGTTCGATCATGCGGCGGTGGGCGGACACGGTGGTGAAGAAAGTAACGCGGCTGCCAGCATGAGCGAGGCGCTCGGCTAGCTGGAGGGCCGGGTTTATAGCCCCGCGGCTCGGGAACGCTATGAGGAGAAAGTGGGGCGGAGCCATATGGTTTTAGGAGCTAGCTAGGGTAGTGCGAATGATGATACTATGGAAGAAGTTAAATAGAAAGACATGCCTCGTCTTGACCATAGAATTTGTCAACATTTAAGTGGAAGTTTCATGTTATATGATGACATTATGATAAATGATGTCGATGTTAAATTTGATGGTGCGTGGACGGTTTGGATATGATTTGGTTGGATCATGTTGTATAAATATCGGCTCGATGATGCTCGTATGTCGTTATCCGAGGGTCATTCTCATCTTTGACATATTTTTCACGAATGACATGGCCAAAGGCTTTTGTCATGATATTTGAAAATTCAATAATTTTTTTATTAAACAATTTAAAGCTTTTTATGTTAGGGACGTGCTAAATATATCGGACCACTCATTTTATTCCGCCAAGAATTTGCAAGTTAAAAGTCAAACATGGCTGCACATGAAAATCAACTGACAGGCCGAACCATCTACCCAAAATTGGTAAGGCAACACACGAAAAAAGAAGAAGAGAATTAGATAATAAAAGAGAAGCTAATTAACTTGCTATTTTAAGTTTAGACCATTACGAAAAAAAGAAAAAGTTTAGACCTTGAATTTCTGTATAAGTTTAGAACAAGGATATGTGAGTTATCATACCGCCCACCTCCGATGGAACTCAATTACATATTAAGATCGATCAATTTAAAATAACCTCGATCGGTTTAAAACAACGAATATTAATAAACGTCTATGTTTTGTCTGCTCTTGAGTAATAATTCATATAAATCTACTTAGATGAGGAAAAAGTCATAACTTAGACTTGGGGTAAGAACAGTAAAAGTGTCAAAGATTTTGTACGGTATTCACTTGAGTGTTAAATTGTTTTTCATTTACTTGAGTACCACATTGGAATAAAATCGATCACTTGAATATAAATTATGGCAAATCATTCTACGTGGAATTTTTTTTAAAATCTTTTTTTTGAATTTTTTGCTTTGCTTGCCTTGCCCTTGGCTACAAAGTCACCGGGCAAGGCTGTTGGGGCCATGCCGGCCACTAGCGACGTGCGATGCCCTTGCCCAGGGCCTTTGTGACGAGGGTGAAGTGGCCCTTGCCTAGATCCGTCCATAAGGGCCCTCGCGGCCTCGCTAGCAACTAGCAAGTCCTCGGTGACCTTGCCCAAGGTCTTCACGGTCAAAGATGAGGTAGCCCTCACCTAATCTAGGCAAGGGCTTCACAACTAGCGAGATTCGTCGGTGGAAAAAATAAAAATAAAAGTGAAAAATAAAAAATTCAAAAATAAATAATAAGAATTTTTAAAATATTAAATAAAATTATTCACATCAACTCATGCGAAGCTACATCAGGTAACCGGTTTTGCCATATCAGACGATTAGCATCCACGCCGGATTTTCCGATAAGTCAAATCGGAATTCATACTCAAGTGATAGATTATTTAAATTTGTAGCACTCAAGTGAATGAAAAAAATAGTTTCGACACTGTCGTATAAAAGTTTTGGTACTCCTACTATTCTTCCTTCTTGGACTAGTAAGCCTAATTCAAACGTGCCTGCACTTGAAAATTAACAATTTCTCACCAAACCTTCCACCCTTCAAAAAAAAAAAAAAATAAAATAAAGAGAAGCTAATTTACGTAGATTTTAACTTTAGGCGTTGAAATGCTACTTGGGCTTGGTCATTTTCTGGCCTTGCTCATCTGTCAAGAACAGCCAAGTCCAGTTGCCAAGGTATCAGCAATAATCGGCCATTAATGTTATTGAAAATATTTCACATTGCTTCAATGAAATTTATAATTCATTTAATAAAATTTGAAAACTTTTTTATTAATTGAGTCCATCTAACCAATTTTGACAAAAAATCCATAATATAAACACTAATTATTTTACATGGTGTAATATGTGTTAACATGGATAATTTTTTTAAATTAAATTTTTAGTTTTTTCTTCTTTTTTTCCTTTCATTTTGGTCAGGGTCGCGGCCCTTGCATAAGCCCTCTTCATATATGGGCGAGGCCCTCACAACCTTGTTGGTTGTAAAAAAAGGGCATGAAGGCCCTCACCAAAATCTAGGTGACACCCTCATAGGCTATGGGCAAGGGCTTGGGTGAGGGCTGCGACCCTCACTAATTGCTGGTACGGGCTTACTAGAGGTGAGCATGGTTTTAGGATAGAACCTGGAAGCCGAGAACCAAATCAGTAGGAACCTGTAGGTTCCAGCTTCTAAAAAATGAAGAACTTATTTCAACGGATGAGTTCTAGGTTCTTAGTTAAAGGAACATAGAATCTTGAACCTGTAACATAAAACCTAAAACAAGTTTTAATATTTTTCTCAATCCATGTCTCCATGCAATCTTCCAATATTCCATGTTATTCAATGATAAATATACAATCTAGAAGCACTAGTCCGAGTTTTCATTTTATAATTAAGATTTTTATTTTATTAATGTTCATATTTTTCGTATATCTAGATATAATTTATGATTAATGAATTGTAATTTTTCAAATGATAACATAAGTGGGACCTGGGTAGACCTTCGAACCTATAGCAAGGTAGGTTCCAAGTTCTAATGTTTGCAATGTAGGTTTCTAGTTCCAAAAAAATAAGGAATTTGTTCTAATGTGTATGTTTCAAGTTTCATGGAATATGTACAGAACTTAGAACCACTCACCTTTACTTTTATCTATTTGAATTCCTTGTCTAGAATTCATTTTCTTCTGCTGATAGTTTTGTTTATTTTGTATTCTTTTTTTTTTTTTATGAATGACAAGCTTATTTATTATTATTATGTTCATCTTCGTTTTCTTTAACTAATAAAAAAAAACTTGTTGGACTTTGGAACCAACCTTAGAACCTGTGATGGGATAGATTTCAAATTCTAGATTCTAAAAAATGAGAAACTTGCACTTGAGAATAGGTTTCAAGTTCTAAGTGGAACTTGTAAAGAACCTAAAACCGCTCACCCCTAGGGCTTACTAGCCCATGCCTAGTAGTTGGCGAGAGTCTGTGACCAAAATATATAGAAAAATAAGAAAGAAAAAAAAAGGAAAATAATAATAATAACAAGAGAAAACAAAATGCATTAAAAAATCAAAATATTATTAAAAAATGTCCATATTAGTGCGGACGAGTATCACATAAGATAGTCTACGTCAACGTCAATGATTTCTTATCAAAATTACCTAATAAATTCAATTGGAAAAATATTAAAATAGTTTAGAATTAAATTGACATAATTAAAATGTTTACGAATGAATTTGCACTAAATACAATAGTTTTATGATTTCTTTTGTACTTTCACCGTATAAATCTACTTAGATTGGGGAAAATTTAAGCAAATGAATGTAATAGCTAAGTTAAACTATAATTTTTCAAGTTAACAATTGATTGACGATAAGTTCTTGGCTTTATTCTGATTTTTATAAAACCAATCCAATTTTGTGCTAGATAATCAATTCATACGTACAAGGACAATACAATAAATGTTTTGTCTTAATTTTTTGCTAACTATAACATTATTATCCGAAGTTTCCAATAGATGGTGTACAATGGTGGAATTCGACTCCACCAATAATTCATAATATGTATCACCACCCTTTGTTGACTCTACCAATAACTCATAATAGAAAAAATTGTAGCAATAATAATGGAGATTTTAGAAATCAAACTAATGCATATCTACTAGTAAAAAAAACCAAAATATTATATGTATTAAGGTCGTGTATGGCAATATCATGCCAACTGTTGATTAAAAGGTCTCACAAAATTAATGGTTGAGATGATATTAATTCTTCGGAAAAGTACTTCGGGAGGTAGAAAAATTCAATTCCACAGACTGCCTTCGTCTTAAAGGAACGACCATTTTTGACAACGCTTACTTAAAATTCTTTTCTTTGTCATATTCAGTATACGAAATAAAAAGTCCATACTCATACATCAATTGCGTTTGCCCAATTTTCCTTAAAAACACCAAGTTTGACTTCAGTCACAATTTTGATACACACCTTTTTTTCTCTTTTAAAATTCCGTATGAATGCACCAACGATAACTCAAGTGTCTATTCCGGCCTGTGCTGTCTTATCTCATAGAAAAAGCACAATCCAATTCTAGTCCAAATTTTGTTTTTTGGTAGACCCCCGTCATGTTTTTGCCAAGTACACGTAAAATAACACATCAAATCTTTAAAGGCACCATGAAATGGAAGGTTGACACAGGTCGGATTTGAGTACCAACTGAATTTATTTATTTATTTATATGAGATGACAATACGTTTCAACCAACATTGGAATCCAACCTGAAGTTGGCATTTTCTAATGAGATTAAAATAGTTTAGATTAGAGTGGGGGCACGAGCTAAAGTTGATTTTTCTTAAATGAGAAAAAAAAAGAAAATAGTTTAGATAAAATAAACATCCCAATCAAAGTTGGTATCTTTTTGGGAATTAGATCCGATTACATTTCCATTCAAGCCAGTGCAATTCACAAAGATTGATGCAAATTTAACAACGTCATTAATCACTCCATTACGTTTTCCTCTACTTAGGCGATTTCTTCAACAAAGGCCTTGAGATTTTTGTCCGAAGATCCCCCTTCCCTGGAAGCCTCCATGGCCAGATCCTTCCACGTCCTTGCATTCCATCTAATTCCATCACCTCTCTCTCCATCTTCCACGACCAATTCTAAGCACTTCTCGATTTCACCTCCCTCAACAACGATGCCTCCTTTATTAATCTCAGACACTCTAACCCCGACCTTTCACACGTCCTCGACTAGCTTTGAGTTTATCATCTGGTCGCCAAATTAAGGGAATGCCACCATCGGAACGCTGCATGCCAAGTTTTCAAGTGTCGAGTTCCACCCGCAGTGAGTAAAGTAACACCCTATTGAAGGATGCGACTAGACTTCTATTTGAGAGCATCATGAGACTCTCACTCTCTTCTTGTCTAATTCCTCTTTATAACTAAGTTCATCTTCTCCATCACTTTTTCTCATCACCCACAAGAACAGCGGAGCAGTCTCTAGCAGTCCGCACGCCATTTCTCGCTTTTGCGCCTTTGATAACCTAGCTGTGCTTCCAAAGGCTGCATAAATTATGGACGCTTCCTCGTTCGCGTTCAACCACTCAACATAATCCTCAGAGCCGAGGAAGTGGTTGCCTCTGGAAGATTGATCTGAATCTAGGAAACCAAGTGGGACAAGGGGCCTGATTCCGACTAAATTGAGTGTACCTATCAATCTTAATGCCTCGAGTTCGAGCGCATCGAAGTTGTTCACAGGTACCGTTTTTGGATTTCCCCCCTCTTTTAGGTTCCCTAAAAGGCTTTGCATATGCGGCAGAAAGAAAGCAGACTTGTTTTCGACGTGGGGAAAGGAGGGGATGTCGCGGTCAGTTAGTGGCGGTAGGCCGGGCAATCGGATGAGCGGTATGGTATCACAGCTTTGGCTTGTAACGTTCTTAATCACATCCTCGTTGCCACTGAAGTAATGGTAGTATATGTTGAGCACGGTAGCGGGTTGAATCCAAATGAGAGTCTATTTGATTTGAAAGGAACGAGCAATGTCTATGCGGCTAGCTAAAATCTCCACTCAGCTATCATTGTCTAAAATGAAGTCATCCTTTATGTTCCCCCGAAATTAAAAACCCTAAAATGACGTTGTCCACTTCCATTGCTGTCACCGCCCATCGCCAACCTTGGGCGAAGGGTGGTTGGTCCTCAACCGACCCCAAGTGAGGGTGCAACGTCAGCCCTCACCCAAGGCCAGCGACAATTGCTCGACTAGGGCAAGGCCTCACCGCCTCACGCTCGGGATTGGCGAGACTTGCCAAATCTAGGTAAGGCATCTCCCCTTCACCTAAATTTGGGCAAGCCTCACCAACACGAGGTCTAGCCTGGGCAATGGTCACCGACATCCCCCAGATTTGGGCGCCCACACATGAACTTGGCGACGCCTACCACCCTTGCCTAGGGTTGGCGATGAAAGCACCCACAGCAAGTCATGCCGTTCTTTTTTTTTTTTTTCGCAATTTTTTTAAAAAAGTTAGCTTTTATTTTTTAGTTTTTAAATATGATTTAAAAAATTGAATAAAAGTTAATAAAAATGCCATGTGGATAAATTCATTTTAAAGAAATGCCACGTCATTTAAAATTCTCGTCGGAAAAGTGCATATGAGTTGTTTGGCCGGAAATTCTTGCCATTGGCACTTAAATATTTATTTCTACTATGATTTTAACATTTGAGTGCATTTTTTATTTGGCACTTATGTGTCCCCCAAGTTAAGTTGTAGTATTTAGGGTGTTCTTCTGCCAAAACTATTCATAATTTAATCAGATAAAATCTGGTAAGTTACTCTTATTTAAGTTGGTAATTGTGTATGAGAGTTAGTAAATTAAACGTAATTAAAGGGAACAAACTAGTACAAACAATCTAAACTCTTTGCAAACTATAAAATAGTTGAGAATTTCATAAAAGAATCAATGAATTATCAACATGATACCATTCATTATTTTTAACCAATAAAATTCTACATGTTGTATTTTTTTGTTTTTTTTTATGAACAAGGAACCCGCGCATCATATCAATACGGACAGCCCGACAGGCCCGAGGTAACGGGGGTAAACCCTGGAGCGACGCTAGCGGAGGATACACATGTTGTATCTTTTACTTTTTTTTTTTTTGAACAGGTATCTTTTACTTTCAAACATTCATTTTTTTTTTCATTAGTACGAAACAAACTTTCTGCTATCAGACTTTACCCAAAAAAAAAGAGCTTTCTGCTATCAGACGTCATCCATGACGTTTCCTGATAACTTATCCTTTTCGCTTACATCACATCTGAGGCAGTGTTTGATTACACCTGGCTTTTCCCTTCCTCAAGTCAAGTCAAAGAGACGTGACGAAGTCGATTTTCTTGCACGATAAAGGGATAATGGAATTGTCTTCTTTAAGTTATTTCTTTTCCACTTTTAGTGTACGAAATAAAAGTCCATAATATTGATACATCAAATACATTACAACTCAACTTATTGTAACTTTTATGACCCAAAAAAAGAAAAAAAAGAAACTCAGTGCAATTTTCAAAGATTCATGCATATTTATACAACGATACGAACATAATCTCTAGCTACCTTTGAATTCAAGCTAACATAGAGCATTGTAGCATGAACTAATCTACTTTAGAGAATTCTTCGACAAAGGCCCTTAGATTTTTGTCCGAAGATCCACCTTCCTTGGAAGCCTCCATGGCTAAATTCTTCCACTTCCTTGCATCCCTTCTTATTCCATCGCCTCTCTCTCCACTTCCCATGACCAATTCCAAGCACTTCTTGATTTCACCTCCCTTGACGATGATGCCATCTTCGTTGATCTCGGACACTCGAACCCCAACCTTCCACACGTCCTCGACGAGCTTTGAGTTCGTCATCTGGTCAGTAAATTGAGGGAATGCCACCATCGGGACACCACATGCCAAGCTCTCGAGCGTCGAGTTCCACCCGCAGTGAGTGAAGAAACACCCTATTGAAGGATGCGACAAGACCTCCATTTGAGAGCACCATGGGATTATCACTCCTCTCTTGTCTAATTCCTCTTTGTAAATGAGTTCATCATCATCTCCAACAGTCTTTCTCACCACCCACAAGAATGGCCGGCCGGTCTCTAGCAATCCGTGCGCTATTTCTAGCTTTTGCGCTTTCGAGAACTTCGCATTGCTTCCAAAGGCTACATAAATTACCGATGCTTCCTTCTTTGTATTCAACCATTGAACATACTCCTTGGAGCCCTGAAAGTGATCGCCTCTGGAAGATTCATTGGAAGAATTACGATCCTGCGCATCTAGGAAACGAAACGGGACAAGGGGCCCGATTCCAACCAAATTCAGTGTACTAATCGCCCTTAATACCTCGAGTTCGAGCATATCAAAGGTGTTCACAAGTACCATGTTCGGTTTTCCCCCTTCTTTTAGCTGCTTGAATTGGCTTTGCATATGCGGGAGACCAAAAGCATACTTGTTGTCGGGGTTGAAAAAGGAGGGGAGATCGCGGTCGGTTAGCGGTGGCAGGCCGGGCAATCGGATTAACGATGTCGTATCACAGCTTTGGCTTGTAGCGCTCTTAATCACGTCCTCATAGCCATTGAAGTAATGGTAGTATATGCCAAACACGGTCGCCGGTTGAATCCAAACGAGAACAGACTGGATCTGAAAGGAACGAGCGACCTCGTCGGCCCAGCGGATCATCGTGTGGAGTGCGCACGTGAACCTGAGGCCTCGTCCAGAACTATACTCGATGAAGCCTCTAAGAGCTTCCGACCCCCGCCGCTCCAGCTCGGCCATGAAGTGATCGGCATCATCCACTAGTTCGCACCCATTGTCGTAGCCATCGGAGAACGTGGCGAAGGTTACACCATCAAGGCAAACCGGTTCGATCATGCGGTGGCGGGCAGACACGGTGGTGAAGAAAGTAACGCGGCTGCCAGCATGAGCGAGGCGCTCGGCTAGCTGGAGGGCCGGGTTTATAGCGCCGGGGCTCGGGAACGCTATGAGGAGAAAGTGGGGTGGAGCCATATGGTTTTAGGAGCTAGCTAGGGTGGTGCGAATGATGATACTATGGAAGAAGTTAAATAGAAAGACATGCCTCGTCTTCACCATAGAATTAGTCAACATTTAAATGGAAGTTTCATGTTATATGATTACATTATGATAGATAATGTCGATGTTCGATGGTGCGTGGACGGGTTGGATATGATTTGATTGGATCATGTTGTATAAATATTGGCTCGATGATGCTCGTATGTCGTTATTCGAGGGACATTCTCATCTTTAATGTATTTTTCATGAATGCATGGTCAAAGGCTTTTGTCATGATATTTGAGTGGAAGTTTCATGTTATATGATTACATTATGATAGATAATGTCGATGTTCGATGGTGCGTGGACGGGTTGGATATGATTTGATCGGATCATGTTGTATAAATATTGGCTCGATGATGCTCGTATGTCGTTATTCGAGGGACATTCTCATCTTTAATGTATTTTTCATGAATGACATGGTCAAAGGCTTTTGTCATGATATTTGAAAATTCAATCATTTTTTTTATTGAACAATTTAAAACTTTTTATGTTAGGGACGTGCTAAATACGTCGGACCACTCAATTTATTCCGCCACACACTTGCAAGTTAAAAGTCAAACATGGCTGCACATGAAAATCAACAGATAGGCCGAACCATCTACCCAAAATTTGAAGGCAACGCACGAAAAAAGAAGAAGAGAATTAGATAATAAAAGAGAAGCTAATTAACTTGCTATTTTAAGTTTAGGCCATGAATTTCTGCATAAGTTTAGAACAAGGATATGTGAGTTATCATACTGCCCACCTCCGATGGAACTCAATCACATATTAAGATCGATCATTTTAAAATAACCTCGATCGGTTTAAAATGATGAATATTAATAAACGTAATTTATTCATATCTATGTTTTTTCTGCTCTTGAGTAATAATTCATATAAATCTACTTAGATAAGGAAAAAGTCATGACTTAGACTTGGGGGTAAGAACAGTAGGAGTATCAAAGATTTCGTACAGTATTGACTTGAGTGCAAAATTTTTTTTTTTTTTGCTTACTTGAATACTACATTGGAATAAAATCGATCACTTGAATGTCAATTCCGGCAAATCATTATACATTGAATTTTTCAAAACTATTTTAATTTTTTCGAATTTTTTGTTTTGCTTGCCTTGCCCTCGACTACAAAGTCCTTGAGCAAGACCATTGGGGCCTTGCCAGCCACTAGTGAGGCCGTGACGGCCTTGCCTAGGGCCTTTTGCGACGAGGGTGAGGTGGCCCTTGCTTAGACCCGTCCACAAGGGCCCTCGCAGCCTTGCTAGCAACCAGCAAGGCCTCAATGACCTTGCCCAAAGCTTTCACGGTCAAAGATGAGGTGGCCCTCACCTAATTTGGTCAAGGGTTTTGCAACTAGTGAGGGTCATTGGTGACTCTCGCTGACCCTAAAGAAAAAAAAAATAATAAAAGTGAATAATAAATTCAAAAAAAAATATTAAGGATTTTAAAAATATTAAAAAATTATCCACGTCAACTCATGCGAAGCTACATTAGATAACCAACTTTGCTATGTTGGATGATTGGCATTCATGTCAGATTTTTCGATGAGATAAATCGGAATTGATACTTAACTGATCGATTATTTAAATTTGTGGCACTCAAGTGAATAAAGAAAAGAGTTTTTACACTTAAGTAAGTGCCATACAAAAGTTTTGGTACTCCTACGACTCTTTCTCTATGGACTAGTAAGCCTAATTCAAACGTGACTGCAAATGAAAATTAACAATTTCTCACCGAACCTTCACCCTAAAAAAAAAAGAAATAATAAAGAGAAGCTAATTTACGCAGATTTTAACTTTAGGCCTTGAAATGCTACTTGTGCTTGGTCATTTTCTGGCCTTGTTCATCTGTCAAGAACAGCCAAGTCCAATTGCCAAGGTATCGGTGATAATCAGCCATTAATGTTATCGAAAATATTTCACATTGCTTAAAAATGAAATTAGACTTCGTTTAATAAAAATTGGAATTTTTTTTATTAATTGAGTCTATCTAATCAATTTTGACAGGAAATCACTAACATAAACACTGATTATCCTATATGGTGTAATCTGTGTTAATGTGGACAATTTTTTAAAATTAAGTTTTTACTTTTTCTTTTTCTTTTTTTCCTTTCATTTTGGTTAGTGAGGGTCATGACCCTTGCATAGGCCCTCTCCATATATGGGCGAGGCCCTCACAGCCTTGCTGGTTGTAGACAAGGGTGTGAAGGCCCTCACCAAAATCTAGGTGATGCCCTCATAGGTTATGGGCGAGGGCTTGGGTGAGGACCGCAACCCTCGCTAATTGCTAGTAAGGGCTTATTGGCTTGTGCCCAGTAGTCAGCGAGAGTCTGTGACCAAAATATAAGGAAAAATAAGAAAGAAAAAATGGAAAATAATAATAACAAGAGAAAAAAAACGCATTAAAAAATCAAAATATTATTACAAAAATTTCCATGTTAGTGCCGACAGTACCACATAAGACAGTCTATGTTAACGTGAATGATTTCAATCAAAATTGCCTAATAAACTCAATCGGCAAAATATGAAAATAATTTAGAACTAAATTGACATAATTGAAATGTTTACAAATGAATGTGCACACATGCAATAGATTTATGATTTTTTTTATACTTCCACCATATAAATCTACTTAGATGGGAAAAAATTTCAGCAAATGAATGTAATAGCTAAGTTAAACTATAATTTTTAAATTAAATATTGATCGACGATAAGTTCTTGGCTTTATTCTAATTTTATAAAACCAATCCAATTTTGTGCTAGATAATCAATTCATACGTACAAGGACAATAAAATACATGTTTTGTCTTAACTTTTTGCTAACTATACCATTATTATCCGAAGTTTCCCATAGATGGTGTACAATGGGGGAATTCGACTCCACCAATAATTCATAATATGTATCACCACCCTTTGTCGACTCTACCAATAACTCATAATAGAAAAACTTGTAGCGATAATTATGGAGATTTTAGAAATCAAACTAATGCATATCTACTAGTTGAAAAAACCAAAATATTATATGTACTTAGGTCGTGTAGGCAATATCATGCCAACTATTGATTAAAAGGTCTCACAACGGTGAAGGTGGAAAAATTCAATTCCACATACTGCCTTTGTCTTAAAAGAACTACCATTTTTTACGAAGCTTATTTAAAATTCTTTTCGTTTTCAGTGTACGAAATGAAAAGTCCATACTCATACACCAATTGCCTTTGCCCAATTTTCCTTAAAAACACCTAGTTTGACTGTAGTCACAATCTTGATACACACCTTTTTTTTTTACTTTTAAAATTCCCTATGAATGCACCAACGTTAACTCAAGTGTCTATTCTAGCCTGTGCTGTCTTATCTCATAAAAAAAAAAGCACAATCCAATTCTCGTCCAAATTTTGTTTTTGGGACCCCATCATGTTTTACACATAAAATAACACATCAAATCTTTAAAGGCACTATTAATGAAAACTCGACACGGGTCGGATTTGAGTAACTGTTGGAGAAAGAATTTCTTTTGATCCTTGATTGATCCTTAATTGCGATTCCAATCTTGTAGATGATGCAGTAGATCAGGGGCATGAAATATTTCAAGAAAGACAATATTACGTGTATTCTTTCCTTCTTATATTTCTTGTATTATATATATATAGCCTTAGGCTTGTACAATAGACAGATCAATGAAAATACAAAATACATCACTTTCATTGTTCCACATTTCGTGTCATGGTATCAGAGCACTCTACGGTTCTGACTAGCTTCCGTAATAAATCTTCTGAGTTGCCCCCGGTCGTCTTCTAGTTTGTTGTTGCAAATCATATCCTGCAAAAGGTTGGAATTCGTTTCTTTATTCAATATGCAGAATCTAGTCAACAAAGAGGGCCAAGATCCGACCCTACCTGCAGGGGAGGAGTCTTCCAACCGAACGTTTGAACAGATCGATCAGGCATATGAAGAGAGAGAGTCTGCTCCATCTCCTACTCCAATCACAACATATCTCCCTTTGCCTGCTCAATGGCAGTTCATGCCATGGATTCCAGTCCAGGTCCATGTGTTAACAGTCTCAATCAGCAGTGGCCGGGTTAAGGCCCACCTTGACAGGAGACCAATTCGGGGCTCCACCCAAATAGAGATCCAGACCCGAGTTCACCAGGTCACAAACCTGAATTAGACCCAAGAGGGACAAATCACTACCTGAGTCCTCAACTCGGCTTTACACCGTTTGTCTTTCCGGCCACTGGTGGCCGACCAGAACCAGGAGAACCCTCTTTACACATCGCCAGCAGATGGGTTGGAGTTGCGGCTGATTTCAATTCAACTCACCAGAGCCAAACACTATTCATCTTGGGTGAGAGATTTTCGATAAGCTCTCATAACCAAGGATAAGGATGGGTTCATTGATGGAACCGTCCCTTTCCTGGCCGACGACCGAATGCGACAACATTGGCGCAAATGCAACCAACTCGTTCACACTTAGATCGGAAATTGTGTGGCCCTCGAGGTTGCGGCCAGCCTCCCATCTACTGAAGATTCGAAGGTCATGTGGGAAAACATTCGGGAAATGTACAGGAAACTCGATCAAGTTAAAAAAAAATTCTCTCACCCAAGCTCTCTTAGAAACGAAACAAGGAACCTCTCGGTAACCGCTTGTTTTAATTGTTTCTCAGCACTATGGAATGAACTTGAAGCCGTCGAAAGAAGGCAAAAAAAGAAGAAGAGAATATGATGTCATAAAGAGAAGCTAATTAAATTAACATTCTAACGTAAGGTCTTGAATTTCTACTTGGTCATTTGTCAGGAATAGTCAGGTCCCGATACTCAATCATCAATTGTTTGTTTTTTTTTTTTTGGTTCTGGAGGAACCGGCTTGCAGTCGACAGCCGCGCCATAAACCCTCAAGTGACACATAAGCAGGAGGACCCACCACCCCTGGAGTCACACTTCATACACCTAACGTCTCTCCTGAGTTTCGAACCCTTCACCTCTTGGCTGAGGATCAGCAGAGCCTTATCCAGCGGAGCCACCGCGGCCGGTGGTCTCAATCATCAATTGTTGTTGGAAAGTTAATCCAAAAATTTAAACTGATTAGATAAATGTGATTTAATATTTTAATATTTTAATATCCCTCAACCTTAATTTGATGTGGATATATTTAATTTGAAAGGCAAATGAGGTTTGAAAGAATTTGAACTCAAGATATTCCACTCTGATATCATATTAGAAGATCAAATCCAAAAATTTAAACTATAAATAGAGGGAGATTATACAAATATAATGAATATGTAGGATCTGTCAATCGCACTAAGAAACCAAGTGAAGAGTCGGAAGTGCTGATTGCCAATTGCCGCTCAGTTGAATGAAACCGGTGGCTGTTTCTTGAAGCTTGTCGCTGAACATTTTAGAGACCTACTCTAGCCGTTGTCCTCAGGGATGGCTATCCTGCTCCAAATAGCTACTTCAAAGTTTTATCACCATCTACTTGTATAGAAGGGGCTCCCTTGACAGATCTCGGATTTGAAGCGACCAAAAGTAATGGATCATGGTTTGCTCTTTTGGCTCTCCATCCCATGCCACTCCCTAGTGTACTCTTCGGTAGATAAATGGCAACAAAAGTCCGAAATCTTTATCTCGAAAGACCATCAAGAGGACAGACCATCGAGAGGATGTCAAAATCCGGGCTCATAAATATATCTGATTGAACTACTTTCAGTCAAAAATTAAATTCAATAAGTTATAAGCGGACAATGATATATACTAATTATTCGATGTAAAATTTTTCTAATAAAACTTACACGTGTAACTTAACAAAAACATTTTATGACGTTGAAGATTGTGATGTTTCAAGAACTTGTCTTGGCGACAATGCTTGAGCGGAAACTTTTTTGTAAACTTTCTTCGCATCTTGTCCCAGGCTGCTATTTTGCTTCGTCCTTCTTGTTCACGGTCTTCGCTTCAAGTTCTCCTCGTCAAACTGGTGCGTACTTCTTCAACTTGGCAGCGACTAGATTTGGCCCTCCTCGAGGTTTCGCGGCCCGGCTAAATTTGGCTGGGAAGAGCTCCGCGACCATCGTCAGCATTGCCCAACAACATCCCCACGTCTCATCTGTTTCTATCTTGTTTAGGATTTTTTTTACATAAAATATTCAATATTTATCTAGTCGATACATAAAAATTACATCTAAACATCTAAACAGTGATTTATCTGGTCAGTATTGACACGATGCTTACCTGTTAGTCCATGTTAGCATTTTTGTTCTTATTTTGATGGAAGGACCAACTCGAGCAAGAGAACATATATTTTAAGGACCTTATTGCACAAAAAGTAATTCAGGAACCTTATTGAACAATTTGGAAAATTTTTGGAGTCCTCTGATGCCTTTTTCTCAATTTTTTTTTTTAAAAGAAAAGAAAAACGACTTAATATGGCGAATAGCGTTTCATTAGTGTAGTAGAAGAACAGGATAATTCACCTATAAATGAAATAATAAATTCGACTATTAAAAGAACGGCCAACTATGGAGAAGGCTTGTTTAAAATTCTTTCCTTTTACTCTTTTAGTACACGAAATGATAGAACATATTCACACAACATTGCCACTCAACTCAGATACAATTTTCAAAGAATCATGCACATTTAAGGAACGTTACGAAAACATAAATTCAAGCTAACATACAACATTTTATCATAAATCAATCGGCTTTAGCGAATTCTTCAACAAAGGCCTTGAGATTTTTGTCCGAAGATCCATCTTCCCTGGAAGACTTCACGGCCAAATCCTTCCACTTCCTTGCATTTCATCTAATTCCATCATCTCTCTCTTCATCTCCCACGACCAATTCCAAGCACTTCTTGATTTCACCTCCCTTAACAATGGTGCCTTCCTCACTAATCTCAAACACTTGAACCCCAACCCGCCACACGTCCTCAATGAGCTTTGCATTCGTCATTTGGTCACCAAATTGAGGGAATGCCACCATTGAAATGCCGCATGCCAAGCTTTCTAATGTCGAGTTCCATTCACTGTGAGTAAAGAAACATCCTATCGAAGGATGCGACAGTACCTCGATCTGAGAGCACCATGGGACTATCACTCCTCTCTGTTCTAACTCCTCTTTGTAAACAAGTTCATCCTCATCTCCATCTCTCTCCCTCATCACCCACAAGAATGGCCAGCAGGTTCCGAGCAATCCGCACACCATTTCTCGCTTTTGTCCCTTTGATAACGTTACTATGCTTCCAAAAGCTACGTAAGTTGCTGATGCTTCCTCCTTGGAATTGAACCATTAAACATAATTCTCAGAGCCCTGAAAGAGGTCGTCTCTGGAAGATTTATGAGAAGAATTATGATTTTGCGCATCTAGAAAACGGAACGGGACAAGGGGTCCGATTTTGACCAAATTTAGTGCACGAATTGCTCAACCTCGAGTTCAAGTGCATTGAAGGTGTTCACAAGTACCGCTTTTGGATTTCCCCCTCTTTTAGCTGCTCGAATTGGCTTTGCAATTTCGGGAGAGCAAAAGCATACTTTCCAAGGTTGAAAAAAGAGGGGACGTCGCGGTTGGTTAGTGGTGGTAGGTCGGGCAATTGGATGAGCAACGTAGTATCACAGCTGTGGCTTGTAAAGTTCTTAATCACATCCTCATAGCCATTTAAGTAATAGTAGTATATGCTGAACACGGTGGCGGGTTCAATCGAAACGAGAACGGATTTGATTTGAAGGGAGCGAGCAACGTCCTCGACCCAAGGGATCGTCGTGTGGAGGGCGCATGTGAACCGGAGGCCTCGCCTAGAACTATAGTTGATGAGGTTTCCAAGAGCTTCTGACCCCGCTGCTTCATCTCGGCCTGGAAGCGCTCGGTGTCATCCCCTGGTTTATGCCTGTCGTCATATCCATTGGGGGATAATTATAAAAATAAGTTATAAACCTATTACAATTGTGTCAATTTAATCCTAAACTATTTTTGGCTAATTCAATCATAAATCTTTTGCATTTATGTCAATTCAATTCATCCAGCTAATTTTGGCCGACCGGCGCTGATGTGATGCTATCAATGCTAACGTGACATTTTCAAAATAATATTTTAATATTTTTTATATTTTGTATATTTTTTTCTTTTTTATTTTCCTTTCCCTTCCCCTTCCCCTACCCTTAGAGCCGGCGAGGGTCGCTAGCCACAAGCGAGGGCTATGACACCCTCACTAGTAGTGGGTGAGGGTATTGCGGCCCTTGCTCGCCTAGATTGGGTGAGGCCATTGCGGCCCTTGACTAGACTAAGTGAGGGGTGAGGGCATTGTAGCCCTCGCCTAGTTTGGGCGAGGGCCGCGGCATCCTGGCCTAGCTAGATTTGGCATGGGTGTCACGGCCCTCGCCAGAATTAGGCACGCAAGGTGTTGCCCTCGCCTATTGGCAACGAGGGCATTGCAACCCTTGCCTGTGGCTAGTGATCCTCGTTGGCGCTAAAAGTAGGGGAAGGGGAAGGGGGAGGGGAGGAAAAAAAAAAAAAAAAAATTAAAAAAATTTTAAATTTTTTTTAAAATATTAAAATATTATTTTAAAAATATCATGTTAGCGCCGATAACGTTACATTAGTGCCGGCTGACCAAAATTAGCTGAATTGACTAAAGCGGTATAAATACAAAAGGTTTAGAATTGAATTGGTTAAAAAAAATTAGGATTGAATTTATATAATTATAATAAGTTTATGATTTTTTTTGGTAATTTCCTTTTGGGAAAATTCCAAATAAGGACCCGAAGTGAATCTAATTTCTCAAATAAAGACCCAAAGTGAAATTTATGTCAAAGAAGGACCTGAAGTGGACCAATTGTTTCAAATAAGGACCTGAAGTGAATTTTGTGTCAAATAAGGACCGAAGTGATCAAGTTAATCTTTATTAAGGACCTTAGCTCGCTAGCAGACATTTTCCAGCAATTAAAATAGGGGTAATTTTGTTAGAAATTTGTGATTGGAAAAAAATGGAAAACTCTAAATTAATTAAGTTTAGGTTATTCATTTAGATGTTTACATTTTCTTCTTTCTTCTCCCTCGCTACTCCTCAACCAAATCACTGCCCGGTCATTGTCGCGACTCGATTCTCGTTGCTCCTTGCTTTGCTTGACTGGCAGAGAATTTGGGTCTCTACAAACAAAGAAAGAAGCATTTGGTTTTTTTCTTGTTTTTGAATTTGTGCCTCAACTGACAGAGAATTTGGGTCTTCGACTTTGCGGAGGATTGGTACAAGGAATGGGGAAAATTTTGGTCTTTGACTTTGCAAAGGATCAGTACAAGGAATAGGGAGATTGTAGAAAACCTAGGGTTTTTTTTTTTAATTCTATTTTAGGATTGTTAATTTTCCCTATATATATTTTTTGGACAAAATTGCCCAAACTCCAGTTGTCGGAAATGTCATATGCTTGATAGCCAACGAATATTTGGCTGACTAGCAAGCTTAGGTTTTTATTTGGAATTGATTCAACAACTTCGGGTCCTTATTTGATATAATAGGTCTACTATAGGTCTTTATTTAATACAAAGTTAATTCCGGGTCCTTATTTGAGAAAATTGGTCCACTTCGGATCCTTATTTGAAATTTTCCCTTTCCTTTTTTCACTACTGGAGGTAAAGGTTGCTCCTTCAAGGAAAATTGGATCGATCATGCGGGGGTGGGCGAACACGGTTGAGAGGAAAGTGACATGATTCCGACGCGTGCAAGTCACTCGGCCAGCTGGAGGGCCGCGTTCATACCACCGCGGTTCGGGAGCGCTTTACATGGAGAAAGTGGGGAGGAACCATGATACTACGAGCTAGCTAGGGGAGCGCAACTGACGAGACCATGGAAGAGTATTACAAAGAAAATACATGCCTTGTCTTCAACATCGAAAATATATATTTTTTTTTCAGTGAACATTAGTTTAGAGCTTAATATTACATGATCTCATCTTTAACCTATTTTTCATGGACATCTTCACTTGCTTTTGTGTCATGGTATTTGAAAATTCAATCCTTCTTAATCAAACAACTTAAAAGCTCTTATGGTAGGGACGTGCAAATCATGTCGGACCACTCAATGCAATTCCGTAGTGGAGTTAACCACTACTTTTCTTCAAATCCACACTCTCAGTCATCGCGTGCTAGTCAAATTCAAACATATGACTGCCCCACGAGGACGAACGAAAGACAGACCGAACCTTCTACCCACGAAAAAGAAACAACGAAAAGAAAACGAAGTGATAAAGAGAAGATAATTAACTTATGATTGTAATTTCAGGCTTGAATTTCTACTCGTGCCCGGACATTTCCTGGCCTTGTTCATTTGTCAAGAATAGACGAGTCCATGTTTAATGTCAGGAGCATGTAGCCGCATTAAGAAACCAAGCAAAGAGTACTCGAAAAGGATTTCGATGCAGAGATCATCGAATCTGAAAGTGTGATTTAACTTTCCAAATTATGTAGAGAACAAGAGCTTTGCTTGTCAGGGTCCCATTTGTAGTAATGACAGCAGGCAAAACCGTTCCACACAAATCTAATGACCCGTTCCTGATGGCCATGAGAGTCGGAAGAACCGGTCGCCCCATCGTCGCCTGTACTCATCATTAAATGAAACCGGTGACTGTTTTGTGAAGCTTGTTGCTGAACATTTTAGAATTTGACTCTAGCCATCATCCTCAAAGAGATCAATTAGGGATGGCTTTCCCACCCCTAATAGCTACTTCAAAGTTCAGTCTCCAATTACTTGTATCTGCAAGAACTGTTCTGATTGGTTCCAAAACGTTATCTTTTGAATGGCCATGAGGCATCCCTCTAAGTGTCAATTAGATGTGATCAGTTCTTGGGTGAATAGCAACCAATTTGTGAGAGCCAGTTGTCCAATTTTTTTAATTGAATTGGTCGATTTAGGGAACCGGCCTACTCTATCTTTTTTCTTTTCTGTTTCATTTTTCAATTCACTTGTCAACCTATTATATGGAACTAAGCAGAGTAGCAAAGATTGTTTATATTCTCCAGAGTGCCCACATGTTTTATGTCTCGATGACTATTAATTGTTGATAGCATGATAAGAATTTAAAGTGAGAAAAATAAGTATCAAGCTCAAGTGATATAAATATAATCACAGGGACGGTATCGGTCCATCTCTGAGAAAGTATTTAGTGATTGCATAGTACTATGTCATAGGCTGACGTGGTCAGCAAAAAAAAAAAAATCTGCCTTCTTTTTTTCTCTCTCTTGTTCCTCCTCCATCCACAGTCGCCAGCGCTGAGTCCAAGCCGACCCCTGCTGCGCCTCCATGGCTGAGCCACTCCCTTCCTCGCCGCGGCAGCTCGCGGTCGTTGCCATCCATTGCGGAGCCCTTCGTTACGGCTCGTCCATTTGCTTCACTGGAATAGGGAAAAAATAAATGAAAGATACTGGCACCTCCCAGAAACTTGACTGCTAACATAGAAGTAGAACCCCATCAACAATTGGCTGTCTTCCCTGATGTGGCGACAGACGAAGGGGGTGGCTCGGCAATGGACCATGGCTCCAGATCTAGCAACGGACAAGCCTGGCCTTGAACGACGGGAAAGGGGGTGGCCCGGGCATGGGCCATGGCTCCGAATCTGGCAAAGGACAAGCATGGCCGCGAGCTACGATGAAGGGAGTGGCTTTGTTTGTGAGCCGCGACAACGAAGTGGTGGCTCTGCCATGGACGGTCAACAAAGAGAGAGAACAAAGAGAGGCAACTCCAAGTAGTTTTTTTTTTTTTTTTTTAATTTGCATGCCATTTCATGGAAACGTGTCAATTTATAGTTGGATTTTGGTACGTGAATGCTTGCCGCATCAACTTATGACGTTGTACTATGTAATCACTGAATACTTTCCCTAATCTCCTAGATAACGAAGTCGTCGCTCTACCATGGACGGGCGATGGAGAGAGAGAAAAAAGAAAGGCTACTCAAGTAGATCATTTTTTTTTTTTAATTTCCTTGCCATTTCTTGGAAACATGTCAATTTATGAATGGATTTTGATATGTGAATGCTTGCCATGCCAACTTATCACGTGGTATTATATAACCACTGAATACTTTCTCCCTGGCAAGTGTCTTCTAGTTGATCTTTCAAACTCTATTTAACACACAAAAAGTATATCATAATCATAATTCTTAAATTGTTAGCTATTCAGCAATTTTTGACCTTGCAACCTCGTGATCTACCCAAGTAGAACAACTAGTTGAAGGCCAGCTCCAAAATTTTTACCCCGAAACCAAAGCAGTCCCCATGAAACTTGCTTGGAACCGATCAGGTAAGACTGGTTCGATTCGGTTTCTAGATTAAAGACCCAATTGCCCACATTTACTGTCAACACAATTGGCCACCAACTTTCAAAAATGTAGTTCTTCTTACATTCAAATTAACAGGTATATGAAAAATTCTAACATTCACAATAATATGTATCAAGATGAAGGAACACGATAACATTATTCAAGGTCCAATAAGGTTGGGAGATAACATAGAAACATAGACCATCCCTCAATTGAGGATTTGAAGATATTATTCTGGTCCATTAAGAACTAGGTTTTAAAACAGCCTAATCATGTTTCAAACTCGACATTAGAGAAATTCAAGCATCAGAAGTCATGTCGGATCCTGGAGAATTTCGCTGACAGTGAGTTCGAGACTTCATGGAGGTTTCTTTAATATCGTTAAGTCCTAAAGCTTCAACTAGTCCTGTTCCCGCACTTATCCCATAAGGTTGGAGTTGATCGACATTCTCAGTCTCAGATTTCAAGCCTTTGCTCTTTTGGGTCTTTAGCATCACGTCATCATTATTTGCTCAAACTCCATGGTGTCTTTTGCAACAGACATTTAATTTTGACAAAGATTGTGGATTTTCAAGAACTTGTCTTGGTGATTATGCTCAAGCTCTCATCTTGCTTCGTCCTTCTCGTCAAAGTCTTCGCTTCAAGTTCTCCCACCACATCGATGCGTACTTCTTCAACTTGGCAACAACTAATCTAACTCTCCTATCGTTATGCACTTCTTCCAGCTCAAAAACAAGTTCAGCTGCGTGGAGACAGTCAATGAACCAGTCAATGAACTCATCAGGTTGCATTCGCCCTTCAAAATCAGGAATAATCTCCGCGTCAACACCAAGATCTCGATCGGAATGAGTTCTTCTATCGCTGCAGCATTGTCATACATTGGTAGATGAAGATTCTCCATCTCCATTAAGGAATTGGTCTTCCCATCTTCTTCGAAAGATCACTTGCTAGAGTTATCTGAAGGATCTATGTCACAATCTTCATTAGAACTGTTAAAAATATGTCTCAAATTTGAGCTCATTAAATGAAATCAAACTAACTAGAATATGTGAACTCGACCATGTGGGAGTCAAAGCAGCGCATGTGAAATGATCAGCCGAAATTGTCGAAAGAAGATTGCATGCAGATTTCATCTATGAGCCACAAGCATGAAGAGGCTAATTATGTGTGGCTTCCTTTGTGTCTTCTACTCATCTCTGCAGGTTGGACTTTTGAATTGGGAAACACATGGAGGAAAGTGGACGGTGGCCCACCTGCATGCAAGGATGGGTGTTCCCTTTCTTGTCTTTTGCCAAAGCCATCGTTGTTGACTTTGAGAGAAATAGAAAATGAAGAGGAAAGAAGGTCCTATGTTTATCCATGCACATGCATGCATGCCTATAAATTATGGTGGGCTTCCTTTGTCTTTTTCTTTCGTCTGAAGAAGACTTTCACATGTTGCAATAAATAATGGAGACTCTCTTTTGTATTATAAAAGAGAGAGACGTCCAACGGATTTCAGAGGCCGAGAGAGAGAGCCTGAGACTGTAAAAGAGTGCAAAGAGTTCTCTTAGGCGAGGGATTTTCTTGTTGTAAATTATATCCGAGTGTTTTAGCCAATGAAATTCTTGTGAGTAGAATTTGCTTAATTCCTTGAGTGAAGTTTCACTAGAAATTATAATGGGCTAAACACTGTGTAAGTTATTTGGGTGTAATTTGGGACTGGAAAACACTGAGAGTATTTTTGAGTGTTCGAGTAATTGTAATTTCCGGTGTATCGCTTGTTTCTATAGTGGAATTTTGTAATGTTCTTTCGTGAATGTGGTTCCGATATTCGGACCGAACCACGTAAATCTAGTGTTCAATTCCCTTTCCTTCATTCCGACTATTTTATCCAATTCGTTGGCATATTCCACAACAAGAACATTGATTATCTTCGTGGGCAGGGGCACCATGCTCTTTGATGTCAATTAGCATGCCGCATCCCTTCTTGGAGTAGTTGAATCCGACATGCATTGCCTCCATCTCGACGTTTGCGTATATCCCTGATTCGCTCAGCAATATTTCTTTGATCCCGAGGTGTTTGAACCTTTGCTCCGATTCCAAATGAAGCCAAGATGTGTTGAACAAATTTTCAATCTTGGCAATGTCGATAATCTCAGTACTAATGAATAGACTAATCAAACGAGTGGGTTAGATTGGCTTTGGGTCGAAACATGAATTGTTCAACCCAAATAGACCCATTTAACCCGTTTTGACACATTTTCCTACAATGCAAATCTAGTGACCAATACTCAAACCAACTCATACATAATCCATACTTGACTCGACTCATCTTGTTAAAACACTCCCATATTTGACTAATTTACAAAAGCTCATTCCCGAACTGAGCACTCATCTTCATTCTCTCTTGCCTCCATTCGATCTTGCACTCTTGCACTCTTGCACTCGACACTCTTGCCTTGGGTATGAATTTTTCTAGATTGAGCTAAATATAGATTTCTTTTTTTAATAGCAATAACTGTCTAACCATATATGAATTAGGTATAAATCACTAGATATGTATTGCAGAGAAATATGTTAAAACATGTTAATTTAATCAATTTGGGTCGACTCAACTTAAACCCAACTCAATCCACCCGTTTGATGAATTTATTGAATTGTGTGTTATAATAAAAGACCTAAAGGAAGGGAGGATTACCAAAAAAATTTTAAACCTATTAAAATCGTGCAAATTCAGTTCTAAATTTTTTTTTTGTCAATTTAGTCATAAACATTTTACAATTGTACCAGTTTAGTCCATCCGGCCAAAATTGGCCGACCGACACCGATATGGACATTGGCCATTCGGCGAAAGTTGACATGGCAATTTTTTAATATATTTTTTATTCATTTTCAAAATTTTAAATATTATTTGAATTTTTAATTCTTTTTTTTTTTTTTTTTTTTTTCACCTTCTTCTTCCTCTAGCCGATGCGTTAGGCGAGGGGGAGGCAAGAGCCATCGCCAAATCTAGCGAGGTCGTCGGTAGATCTAGCGAGGCTCGGCCTCGACCAACCATGGCGAGGTCGAGCCTCGCCATCACTAGGCAAGGAGCCTCGCCGGCCATCGGTGAGGTCGCTATAGCCAAATCTGGCGAGGCTCGGCCTCGCCTAGCCATGGCGAGGTCGACCCTCGCTATCCTTGGGCAAGATTGACCCTTGCCTTGGATTTGGCAAGGCTCAGCCCCGCCCAGCCATGGCAAGGCTCGACCTTGCTAATGCCAACAAGCTCGACTCTCGCCATGGTTGGGCAAGGCCAAACCTCGCCATTGGCTGGCGAAAATTCAAAAAATATTTAAAAAGGAGAAAATTAAAAAAAAAATTTTTAAAATTTGTCATGTTAGTTTTTCGCCATACAACCGGTGTCCACGTCAGCGCTGGCCAGCTAATTTTGGCCGGATGGACTAAATTAGCATAATTGTAGAAGGTTTATGACTAAATTAGCCAAAAAAAAAGGTTCATAACTGAATTAGCACAATTCCAATATAATTAGGACTTTTTTTTTGTAATTCTCCCCCTAAAGGAACCTCCAGCTAAAAACTTAGGAGTCTTTTCAGTAACCCAAGTAAAGAAACTACGACAAACCTATAATACGATTTCACATAAACAACCGTATTATCAATTTCCTAATCTAGATAAAGGCAGTACGTCTAGAGTAATTATATAAATCGAAAAAACAAATTGTATCCTCGCTTAACAACGACAAGAGGAAATCTTCAAATCTTCAAACAAGGATTTGAAACATTTTTTTTATTGCCGGCGGATCAAGTGTGCCAACCATAAAATGGGTTTGGTACAAAATATAGTAAATTTAAAGGTCTCAACTGAAAAGAAACAACTGTAAATTCTACGGACTCTACGGACTCAATTGCGTATTCTGATAGAGTTAAAAGCTGAAAGATGGAATTTTGCGGTTTAATTAATTTTTTTTTGCCCCGAGAAAAACCCAAAACCCTCTTTCCCTTTTTCGTCCCCATTCCCTTCGTCTTCCTCAAACCCTTCGAAACCTCTCAAAAAAACACCTCCGTCGTCTTCCCGCGAAAACGCTGCTCTCCGCAGAAGCCGCCATGAACACGACCTCCGCCTCCGCCAATCCCAACGCCTCCTCTCCAATCGGACGTCCCCCCAACGAATTCGACCTCCAGCGAGCTCTTGCCGCTGTCCACGGCCACTGCTCCTCCTTCCTCCGCAACGTCCCTCGCCTCCCCGGCTCCCTTGCGTCCAACTCTTTATGATGAAAAAAAAAACTATATTAATAATTGCGGTGATTTTAGAAATCAAACTAATGCATATTTACTAGCCGAAAAAACCAAAATGTTGTCTGTACTTTGGTCGTGGGGACCAATATCATACCAATTGTTGATTAAAAGGTTTCGCAAAATTAATGATTAAGATGATATTAATACTTTGAAAAATGACTTTATAGCAAGGTCTTTATGGCACGGTGGTGGAAAAATTCAATTCCACAGGCTACCTTCTTCTTAAAAGAACAACCATTTTCGACAAGGCTTATTTAAAATTCTTTTTTTCTTCTCATTTTCAGTGTACGAAATAAAAAGCCCATGCTTTTACCAAAAAATAAAAAATTAAAAGCCCATGCTCATACATCAATTGTATTGGCCAAATTTTCCTAAAAATCACCATGTTTAACTTCAGGAACATATTCTCAAGCTATATTTAATTCAAACCAGTACAATTCTCAAAGATTCATGCAAATTTAAGAACGATAGGAGCATATTCTCAAGCTATATTTAATTCAAGCTAAACCCATAACATTTTATCAATAATCACTCCATTACTTGCTCCTCTACTTAGGCGATTTCTTCAACAAAGGCCTTGAGATTTTTGTCCGAAGATCCCCCTTCCTTAGAAGCCTCCACGACCAAATCCTTCCACTTCTTTGCGTTCCTTCTAATTTCATCACCTCTCTCTCCACCTCCCATGACCAATTCCAAGCACTTCTTGATTTCACCTCCCTCAACAATAATGCCTTCTCGATCAATCTCGTTCACTCGAACCCCGACCTTCCACACATCCTCGACGAGTTTTGCATTTGTCATCTGGTCAGCCCATTGTGGGAACGCCACCATCGGGATACCACACACGAGGCTCTCGATCGTCGAGTTCCACCCGCAGTGAGTAAAGAAACATCCTATTGAAGGATGCGACAAGACCTCGATTTGAGAGCACCATGGGACTATCACTCCTCTCTTGTCTAATTCCTCTTTGCAAATAAGTTCATCATCATCTCCATCACCTTTTCTCATCACCCAAAAGAATGGGCGTCCAGTCTCTAGCAATCCGCACGCCATTTCTCGCTTTTGCGCCTTTGATAACCTAGCTATGCTTCCAAAGGCTACATAAATTACGGACTCTTCCTCCTTTGCGTTCAACCACTTGACATAATCCTCGGAGCCCACGAAGCGGTCACCTCTGGAAGATTGATCTGAATCTAGGAAACTAAGGGGGACAAGGGGCCCGATTCCGACCAAATTTAGTGTACCAATCGCTCTTAATGCCTCGAGTTCGAGCGCATCGAAGGTGTTCACAAGTACTACTTTTGGATTTTCCCCCTCTTTTAGGTTCTCTAATAGGCTTTGAATTTCCGGCAGAGCAAAAGCAAACTTGTTTTCGACGTGGAGAAAGGAGGGGATGTTGCGGTTGGTTAGTGGTGGTACACCGGGCAATCGGATGAGCGATGTGGTATCACATCTTTGGCTTGTAACGCTCTTAATCACATCCTCGTAGCCATGGAAGTAATGGTAGTATATGTCGAACACGGTAGCGGGTTGAATCCAAACGAGAACCGATTTGATTTGGAGGGAACGAGCAACATCGTGGACCCAAGGCACTATCGTGTGCAGCACGCATGTGAAGCTGAGGCCTTGTCCAGAACTATGCTCAATCAGGTCTCTAAGAGCTTCCGACCCCCGCCGCTTCATCTCGGCCCTGTAGCGCTCGAGGTCATCCCCTGGCACATACCCATCATCATAGCCGTCGGAGAACGTGGTGAAGGTCACACCTTCGGGGCAAACCGGATCGATCATGCAGCGGTGGGCGTACACGGTGCTGAGGAAAGTAACACGACTGCCAACGCGTGCGAGGCGTTCAGCTAGCTGGAGGGCTGGGTTCATCGCACTGCGGGTCGAGAGCGCTACGAGGAGAAAGTGGGGTGGAGCCATGATTTTAGGAGCTAGCAAGGGAAGTGCAACTGACTAGACTATGGAAAATTGTTATATATAAAGACGTGCCTTGTCTTCGACATCGAATATATACATATTTTTTTCAGTCAACATTTAGTTTAAAGTTTGATATTAAATAATCTCATATTTAACCTATTTTTCATGTACATCTTCAAATGCTTTTGTCATGGTATTTGAAAATTCAATCCTTTTTAACCAATCAACTTAAAAGCTTTTATGGCAGGGAACACGCGAATTTTGTTAGACCACTCAATGTAATTCCGTAGTAGAGTTAGCCACTACTTTTCTTCATTTCGACACTCCCGGTCTTCACCCGCAAGTCAAATTCAAACATGACTGCCGCACGAGGACGAACAAAAGACAGACCGAACCTTCTGCCCAGGAAAAGAAACAACGAGTAAAAAAAAAACGAAATGAGAAAGAGAAGATGATTAACTTATGATTGTAACTTCAGGCCTTGAATTTCTACTCATGCCTGGCAATTTTCTGGCCTTGTTCATTTGTCAAGAATAGCCAAGTCCAAGTTTAATTTCATGAACATGTAACTGCATTAATAAACCAAATAAAGAGTGCTCGAAATGGAATTTGAGGTAGAGATCATCGGATCTGAAAGTGTGATTTAACTTCCCAAATTGCATAGAGAACAATAGCTTTGCTTGTCAGGTATCCTTTTGTAGGGATGACATCAGGCAAAACCATTCCACACAAATGCAATGGCCCGTTCCTAATGGTCATAAGAGTCGGAATAGCTGGTCACCCTGTGGTCGCCTATACTTGCCGTTAAATGAAACTGGCGACTACTTTGCAAAGCTCATCGCTGAGCATTTTGGAGACTGACTCTAGCCGCCATCCTCAAAGAGATCCATTGGGAATGACTGTCCCGCCCCTAATAGCTATTTCAAAGTTCAGTTCCCATTTACTTGTATTTGTAGGTTCTGTTCTGGCGAATCCTAAAACGTTATGTCGTGAATGTTACGAGGCGTCCTCTAAGTGTCAATTAGGTGCGATCAGTTCCTAAGTGGAGAGCAACCACCTTATCAGAGTTAGTTTCTAGTTTTTTAAACCAAACCAGTCGATTTAGGGAAACAGACTGCTCTATTTTTTTCTTATCTGTTTCATTTTTCTGTCCCCTATGTCAACCCATTATACGCAACTCAGCAGACCAACAAAGATTGTTTTATATTCTCCAGAGTGCCCACATATTTCATGTCTTGATGACTATGAACAGTTGATTGCATGATGAGAATTTCAAGCGAGAAAAAGAAGTTTCAAGCTCAAGTGATACAAGTATAATCACAGGGATGCTATCAGTCCATCTCCTGAGAAAGTATTTACTGGTTGCATGGTATTTATCATAGGCTGACGTGGTCCGCAAATTAAAAAACAAATTAAAAATCTGCCATCCTTTTTTCAATCTCTCTTGTTCCTCCTCCATCCACAGTAGCCAGCGCTGAGTCCAAGCCGACCCCTGCTGCGCCTCCATGGCTGAGCCACTCCCTTCCTCGCTGTGGCAGCTCGCGGTCATTGCCATCCATTGCCAAGCCCTTCGTTATGGCTCGTCCATTTGCTTCACTGGATAGGGAAAAAATAAATGAAAGATACTGGCACCTCACTCAAACTTGAATGCTAACATAGAAGTAGAACCCCATCAACAATTGGCTGTCTTCCCTGATGTGGCGACAGACGAAGGGGGTGGCTCGGCAATGGACCATGGCTCCAGATCTAGCAACGGACAAGCCTGGCCTTGAACGACGATGAAGGGGGTGGCTCGGGCATGGGCCATGGCTCCGAATCTGGCGAAGGACGAGCATGGCCGTGAGCTATGATGAAGGGAGTGGCTTTGTTTGTGAGCCGCGACAGCGACAGAGGGTTGGCTTGGCCATGGACCTGCCAATCTGCCGACGGACTAGCCTGACCATGAGCGACAACGAAGTGGTGGCTCTGCCATGGACGGTCAACGAAGAGAGAGAACAAAGAGAGGCTACTCAAGTAGATTTTTTTATTTATTTGCATGCCATTTCATGGAAACGTGTCAATTTATAGTTGGATTTTGGTACGTGAATACTTGCCACGTCAACTTATGATGTGGTGCTATGTAATCAGTGAATACTTTCCCTAATCTCCTAGACAGCGAAGTGGTCGCTCTACCATGGATGGGCGATGGAGAGAGAAAAAAAAAAAAAAGAGAGGCTACTCAAGTAGATTTTTTTTTTTTTTATTTGCTTGCCATTTCATGGAAACATGTCAATTTATGAATGGATTTTGATATGTGAACGCTTGCCATGCCAACTTATGACGTACCACTGAATACTTTCTCCCTGGTAAGTGTCTTCTAGTTGATCTTTCAAACTCTATTTAACACACAAAAAGTATATCATAATTATAATTCTTAAATTGTTAGTTATTCAGCAATTTTTGACCTTGCAACCTCGTGATCTACCCAAGTAGAACAACTAGTTGAAGGCCAGCTCCAAATTTTTTAATCCAAAACCAAACCGGTCCCCATGAAACTTGCTTGGAACCGGTCAGGTAAGACCGGTTCAATTCGGTTTCTAGATTAAAACAGACCCAATTGCCCACGTTTACTGTCAACACAATTGGCCACCGACTTTCAAAAATGACATTCTTCTTACGTTCAAATTAACAGGTATATGAAAAATTCTAACCTTCACAATAATATGTATCAAGATGAAGGAACACAATAACATTATTCAAGGTCCAATAAGGTTGGGAGATAACACAGAATCATAGACCATCCCTCAATTGAGGATTTGAAGATATTATTCTGGTCCATTAAGAACTAGGTTTTAAAACAGCCTAATCATGTTTCAAACTCGACGTTAGAGAAATTCAAGCATCAGGAGCCATGTCGGATCCTGAGAATTTCGCTAACAGTGAGTTCGAGACTTCATGGAGGTTTCTTTAGTATCGTAAGTCCTAAAGCTTCAACTAGTCATGTTCCCGCACTTATCCCATAAGATTGGAGTTGATTGACATTCTTAGTCTCAGATTTCAAACCTTTGCTCTTTTGGCTCTTTAGCATCACATGTCATCATTATTTGCTCAAACTCCATAGTGTCTTCTGCAACAAACATTTAATTTTGATGAAGATTGTGGATTTTCAAGAACTTGTCTTGGCGATTTTGCTCAAGCAAGAACTTTCGCGTCAACTCTCTCGTTGCATCTTGCCCCAAGCTCTCATCTTGCTTCCTCCTTCTCGTCAAAGTCTTCGCTTCAAGTTCTCCCACCACATCGATGCGTACTTCTTCAACTTGGCAGCAACTAATCTGACTCTCCTATCATTATGCACTTCTTCCAGCCCGAAAACAGGTTCAGCTGCGTGGAGCCAATCAATGAACTCATCAGGTTGCATTCTCCCTTCAAAATCAGGAACAATCCCCGTGTCAACACCAAGATCTCGATCGGAATGAGTTCTTCTATCTCTGCAGCATTGTCATACATTGGTAGATGAAGATTTTCCGTCTCCATTAAGGAATTAGTCTTCCCATCTTCTTCAGAAGATCGCTTGCTAGAGTTATTTGAAGAATCTATGTCACAATCTCCATTAGAACTGTTAAAAATATGTCTCAAATTTGAGCTCGTTAAATGAAATCGGATTGACTAGAATATGTGAACTCGACCATGTGGAAGTCAAAGCAACGCATGTGAATTGATTAGCCGAAATTGTCGGAAGAAGATTGCATGTGGATTTCATCTATGAGCCGCAAGCATGAAGAGGCTAATTATGTGTGGCTTCCTTTGTTGTCTTCTACTCATCTCTGCAGGTTGGACTTTTGAATTGGGAAATACATGGAGGAAAGTGGATGGTGGCCCACTTGCATGCAAGGATGGGTGTTCCCTTTCTTGTCTTCTGCCAAAGTCATCGTTGTTGACTTTGAGAGAGAGAAAAAGAAGAGGAAAGAAGGTTCTACATTTATCCATGCACATGTTGCATGCCCATAAATTATGGTGGGCTTCCTTTGTCTTTTTCTTTCATACTTAGAAGACTTTCAACATGTTGCAATAAATGATAGAGACTCTTTTGTATTATAAAAGAGAGAGACGTCCAATGGAGAAGATGCACCAAGTTTCGGTGGTTGAGAGAGAGAGCTCTACGATCTTAGAAGAGTGCGAAGAGTTCTCTTAGGCAAGGGATTTTCTTGTTGTAAATTATATCGGAGTGTTTTAGCCAGTGAAATTTTTGTGAGTAGAATTTGTTTAATTTCTTGAGTGAGGTTTCACTAGGAATTATGATAGGCTAAATACTGTGTAAGTTATTTTGGATTAATTTGGGGCTGGGAAATATTGAGAGTCTGTTTGGATGCTTGAGTGATTGTAATCTCCGGTGCATCGCTTATTTCTATAGTGGAATTTCGTACTACTCTTGTCATAGATGTAGATTCTAATATTCCGATTGAACCACGTAAAACTAGTATCCGATTCCCTTTCTTTCATTCCGATTATTTTATTCGATTCGCTGGTCCATATTCCATGACAAGAACATTGGTTATCTTCGTGGGCAGGGGCACCATTCTCTTTGACGTCAATTAGCATGCCACATCCCTTCTTGGAGTAGTTGAATCCGACATGCATTGCCTCCATCTCGACGTTTGCATAAATCCCTAATTCGCTCAGCATTATTTCTTTGATCCTGAGGTATTTGAACCTTTGCTCCGATTCCAAATGAAGCCAAGATGTGTTGAACAAATTTTCAATCTTGGCAATGTCAATAATCTCACTATCGATGAATAGACTAATCAAACGGGTGGATCAGATTGGCTTTGGGTCGGAACATAAATTGTTCAACCCAAATAGACCCATTTAACCCGTTTTGCCACATTTTCCCGCAATGCAAATCTAGTGACCAATACTCAAACCCACTCATATGTAATCCCTACTCGACTCAACTCATATTGTTAAAACACTCCCATATTTGACTCAATTTACGAAAGCTCATTCCCAAACTAAGCTCTCATCTTCATTCTCTCTTGCCACCATTCGATCTTGCACTCTTTCACTCGACGCTCTTGCCTTGGGTATGAATTTTCCTAGATTGAGCTAAATATAGATCTTTCTTTTTAATAGCAATACCTATCTAATCATATATGAATTAGGTATAAATCACTAGATATGTATTATAGAGAAATATGTTAAAACATGTTAATTTAATCAATTTGGGTTGACTCAACTTAAACCCAACTCAATCCACCCGTTTGATGAATTGTGTGTTATAATAAAAGACCTAAAAAAGGAAGGGAGAATTAATATAAAAAAAAAAAAAAAAAGTTTTAAACCATTTATTACAATTTGCCAAACTAATTCGTTCTAAACTGGTAAATTTTTTTTGCAATTGGATTTAGTCTAAATATTTTACTAAATTGTACCGTGTCATTTAACTTAATAATTTGAGAATAAAATTTAAGTCCATCCGGTCAAAATTGGCAAGCCGGTTTTTCATGGTCAAAAAAATAGTTTTAAAACATGGAAGTATTATCCCAAGCCAAACCTATTACAATTGTGTCAATGGCAATTTTTTTTTTTTTTCAAATTTTTAAATATTTTTTGAATTTTTTTTTTTAATTTTTAAATATTTTTTTATTTTTTTCATTTTCACCTTCTCCTTCCTCTAGCTAGCGCCGGCCAGCCAGAGTCAAGGGCTGGCGAGGCCAACCTCGTTAGCCAATGATGAGGCCGACCTTGCCATCGCTGGGCGAGGCCGTCGCCAGATCTAGCGAGGCTCGGCCTCACCTAGCCATGGCGAGGTCAAGCCTCATTGTCCCTAGGCGAGGAGCCTCGCCAACCGCCAATGAGTTTGACCCTTGTCGATGGCCGGCAAGGCTGCTGTCGCTAGATCTGGCGAGGCTTGGCCCCGTCTAGCCATGGCGAGGGGCTACCTCGCTAGTGCCGGCAAGCTCGGGTCTCTCCATGGCTAGGCGAGGCCAAGCCTCGCCAACTAGAGGAAGGAGAAGGTGAAAAAAAAAAAGAATGACAAAATTCAAAAAAAAAAATTTAAAATTTAAAAATTGCCATGTCAGCTTTTGCCGAACAACTGGTATCCATGTTAATGTCAACCAGCCAATTTTAGCCGGATGGACTAAATTAGCACAATTGTAAAAGATTTATGACTAAATTGGCCAAAAAAAAATTATAACTGAATTGTCATAATTGCAATAGATTTAGGAGTTTTTTTTGTAATTCTCCCTCTAAAGGAATCTCCAGCTAAAAACTTAGGAGTCTTTTGAGTAACCCAAGTAAAGAAACTATGACAAACCTATAATACGATTTCACATAAACAAGCGTATTATCAATTTCCTAATCTAGATAAAAAGCAATACAAATAATGTCTAGAGTAATTATATAAATCGAACAAACAAATTGTATCCTCGCTTAACAACGACAAGAGGAAATCTTCAAATCTTCAAACAAGGATTTGAAACATTTTTTTTATTGCCGGCGGATCAAGTATGCCAACCATAAAATGGGTTTGGTACAAAATATAGTAAATTTAAAGGTCTCAACTGAAAAGAAACAACCGTAAATTCTACGGACTCAATTGCGTATTCTGATAGAGTTAAAAGCTGAAAGATGGAATTTTGCGGTTAAAAAAAAAATTTTGCCCCGAGAAAAACCCAAAACCCTCTTTCCCTGTTTCGTCCCCATGCCCTTCGTCTTCCTCAAACCCTTCGAAACCTCTCAAAAAAACACCTCCGTCGTCTTCCCGCTAAAACGCTGCTCTCCGCAGAAGCCGCCATGAACACGACCTCCGCCTCCGCCAATCCCAACGCCTCCTCTCCCATCGGACGTCCCCCCAACGAATTCGACCTCCAGCGAGCTCTTGCCGCTGTCCACGGCCACTGCTCCTCCTTCCTCCGCAACGTCCCTCGCCTCTCCAGCTCCCGTGCGTCCAACCCTTTATGATGAAAAAAAAAAAAAACTATAGCAATAATTACGGTGATTTTAGAAATCAAACTAATGCATATTTACTAGCCGAAAAAACCAAAATGTTGTCTGTACTTTGGTCGAGGGGACCAATATCATACCAATTGTTGATTAAAAGGTTTCACAAAAATAATGATTAAGATGATATTAATACTTTGAAAAATGACTTTATAGCAAGGTCTTTATGGCACGGCGGTGGAAAAATTCAATTCCACAGGCTACCTTCGTCTTAAAAGAACAACCATTTTTGACAAGGCTTATTTAAAATTCTTTTTTTCATTTTCAGTGTACGAAATAAAAAGCCCATGCTTTTACCAAGAAATAAAAAATAAAAAGCCCATGCTCATACATCAATTGTATTGGCCAATTTTCCTAAAAACCACCAAGTTTAACTTCAGGAACATATTCTCAAGCTATATTTAATTCAAACCAGTACAATTCTCAAAGATTCATGCAAATATAGGAGCATATTCTCAAGCTATATTTAATTCAAGCTAAACCCATAACATTTTGTCATTAATCACTCCATTACTTGCTCCTCTACTTAGGCGATTTCTTCAACAAAGGCCTTGAGATTTTTGTCCGAAGATTCCCCTTCCTTAGAAGCCTCCATGACCAAATCCTTCCACTTCTTTGCGTTCCTTCTAATTTCATCACCTCTCTCTCCACCTCCCATGACCAATTCCAAGCACTTCTTGATTTCACCTCCCTCTACAATAATGCCTTCTCGATCAATCTCGGACACTCGAACCCCGACCTTCCACACATCCTCGACGAGTTTTGCATTTGTCATCTGGTCAACCCATTGTGGGAACGCCACCATCGGGATACCACACACGAGGCTCTCGATCGTCGAGTTCCACCCGCAGTGAGTAAAGAAACATCCTATTGAAGGATGGGACAAGACCTCGATTTGAGAGCACCATGGGACTATCACTCCTCTCTTGTCTAATTCCTCTTTGCAAATAAGTTCATCATCATCTCCATCACCTTTCCTCATCACCCACAAGAATGGGCGTCCAGTCTCTAGCAATCCGCGCGCCATTTCTCGCTTTTGCGCCTTTGATAACCTAGCTATGCTTCCAAAGGCTACATAAATTACGGACGCTTCCTCCTTTGCGTTCAACCACTTGACATAATCCTCGGAGCCCACGAAGCGGTCACCTCTGGAAGATTGATCTGAATCTAGGAAACTAAGCGGGACAAGGGGCCCGATTCCGACCAAATTCAGTGTACCAATCGCTCTTAATGCCTCGAGTTCGAGCGCATCGAAGGTGTTCACAAGTACTACTTTTGGATTTTCCCCCTCTTTTAGGTTCTCTAAAAGGCTTTGAATTTCCGGCAGAAAGAAAGCATACTTGTTTTCGACGTGGAGCAAGGAGGCGATGTTGCGGTTGGTTAGTGGTGGTACGCCGGGCAATCGGATGAGCGATGCGGTATCACATCTTTGGCTTGTAACGCTCTTAATCACATCCTCGTAGCCGTTGAAGTAATGGTAGTATATGTCGAACACGGTAGCTGGTTGAATCCAAACGAGAACCGATTTGATTTGGAGGGAACGAGCAACATCGTGGACCCAAGGCACTATCGTGTGCAGCACGCATGTGAAGCTGAGGCCTTGTCCAGAACCATGCTCAATCAGGCCTCTAAGAGCTTCCGACCCCCGCCGCTTCATCTCGGCCATGTAGCGCTCGGGGTCATCCCCTGGCACATACCCATCATCATAGCCGTCGGAGAACGTGGTGAAGGTCACACCTTCGGGGCAAACCGGATCGATCATGCAGCGGTGGGCGTACACGGTGCTGAGGAAAGTAACACGACTGCCAACGCGTGCGAGGCGTTCAACTAGCTGGAGGGCTGGGTTCATCGCACTGCGGGTCGAGAGCGCTACGAGGAGAAAGTGGGGTGGAGCCATGATTTTAGGAGCTAGCAAGGGAAGTGCAACTGACTAGACTATGGAAAATTGTTATATATAAAGACGTGCCTTGTCTTCGACATCGAATATATACATATTTTTTTCAGTCAACGTTTAGTTTAAAGTTTGATATTAAATAATCTCATATTTAACCTATTTTTCATGTACATCTTCAAATGCTTTTGTCATGGTATTTGAAAATTCAATCCTTTTTAACCAATCAACTTAAAAGCTTTAATGGCAGGGAACACGCGAATTTTGTTAGACCACTCAATGTAATTCCGTAGTAGAGTTAGCCACTACTTTTCTTCATTTCGACACTCCCGGTCTTCACCCGCAAGTCAAATTCAAACATGACTGCCGCACGAGGACGAACAAAAGACAGACCGAACCTTCTGCCCAGGAAAAGAAACAACGAGTAAAAAAACGAAATGAGAAAGAGAAGATGATTAACTTATGATTGTAACTTCAGGCCTTGAATTTCTACTCATGCCTGGCAATTTTCTGGCCTTGTTCATTTGTCAAGAATAGCCAAGTCCAAGTTTAATTTCATGAACATGTAACTGCATTAGTAAACCAAATAAAGAGTGCTCGAAATGGAATTTGAGGTAGAGATCATTGGATCTGAAAGTGTGATTTAACTTCCCAAATTGCGTAGAGAACAATAGCTTTGCTTGTTAGGTGTCCTTTCCTGATGGTCATAAGAGTCGGAATAGCCGTTCACCCTGTGGTCGCCTATACTTGCCGTTAAAAGAAACTGGCGACTGCTTTGCAAAGCTCATCGCTAAGCATTTTGGAGATTGACTCTAGCTGCCATCCTCAAAGAGATCCATTGGGAATGACTGTCCCACCCCTAATAGCTATTTCAAAGTTCAGTTCCCATTTACTTGTATTTGTAGGTTCTGTTCTGGCGAATCCTAAAACGTTATGTTGTGAATGTTATGAGGCATCCTCTATGTATCAATTAGATGTGATCAGTTCCTAAGTGGAGAGCAACCACCTTGTCAGAGTTAGTTTCTAGTTTTTTAAACCGAACCAGTTGATTTAGGGAAACAACCTACTCTATTTTTTTCTTATCTGTTTCATTTTTATGTCCCCTATGTCAACCCATTATACCCAACTCAGCAGAACAAAGATTGTTTATATTCTCCAGAGTGCCCACATATTTCATGTCTTGATGACTATGAACAGTTGATTGCATGATGAGAATTTCAAGTGATAAAAATAAGTTTCGAGCTCAAGTGATACAAGTATAATCACAGGGATGCTATCAGTCCATCTCCTGAGAAAGTATTTACTGGTTGCATAGTATATGTCATAGGCTGACGTGGTCAGCAAATTAAAAAAATAAAAAATCTGCCATCCTTTTTTCTCTCTCTTGTTCCTCCTCCATCCACGGTCGCCAGCGCTGAGTCCAAGCCGACCCCTGCTGCGCCTCCATGGCTGAGCCACTCCCTTCCTCGCCGCGGCAGCTTGCGGTCGCTGCCATCCATTGCCGAGCCCCATTGCCGAGCCCTTCGTTACGGCTCGTCCATTTGCTTCACTGGAATAGGGAAAAAAATAAATGAAAGATACTGGCACCTCACAGAAACTTGAATGCTAACATAGAAGTAGAAGCCCATCAACAATTTGCTGTCTTCCCTGATGTGGCGACAGCTGAAGGGGGTGGCTCGGCAATGGACCATGGCTCCAGATCTAGCAACGGACAAGCCTGGTCTTGAGCGACGATGAAGGGGGTGGCTCGGGCATGGACCATGGCTCCGAATCTGGCGAAGGACGAGCATGCCCGCGAGCTACGATGAAGGGAGTGGCTTTGTTTGTGAGCCGCGACAGCGACAGAGGGTTGGCTTGGCCATGGACCTGCCAATCTGCCGACGGACTAGCCTGACCATGAGCGACAACGAAGTGGTGGCTCTGCCATGGACGGTCAACGAAGAGAGAACAAAGAGAGGCTACTCAAGTAGATTTTTTTTTTTTTTTTGCTTGCATTTCATGGAAACGTGTCAATTTATGATTGGATTTTGGTACGTAAATGCTTGCCACGGCAACTTATGACGTGGTACTATGTAAGCACTGAATACTTTCCCAAATCTCCTAGACAAAACCCTATATGTGCCTTCTCATTGATCTTTTAAACTCTACTTAACATACATAAAAATATACCATAATCATCATTCTCAATTTGTTAGTTATCCAATAATTTTATATTGTGCAACCTCATGATCAAAACTGGTATAAAACCCATTCTACTGAGCAGAATAATAGTTGAAGGTTAGTTCCAAAAGTTATTACCAGAAACCAAATCGGTTTTTGTGGAACTACTTAAAACCGGTCGAAGACCAGTTTAATTCAGTCTAGACTGAACAGGCCCAATTGCCCGCACTTAGGGTCAACAAAATTGTTCACCTACTTACAACGATGACATTCATCTTGCATTCAAAATAACATGTTTATGAAAAATTCAAACTTTCACAATAATATGTATCAAGGTGAAGGAACAAAATAACATTATTTAACATCCAATAAGGTTGGGAGATAACACGGAAACATAGCCAGTTGGTCAATTGAGGATTTGAAGATATTATAATGGTCAGATTAAGAACTTAAGGTAGTGAAAAAGCCTAATCATGTTTTGAACTCGACGTTAAAGAAATTCAAGCAACAGGAGGGATGTAGGATCTTGAAGAATGTCGTTGATAGTGAGTTCAAACTTCACTAAGGTTTCTTTAATAATATGTATCAAGATGAATGAACATGATAGCATTATTCAAGGTCCAATAAAGTTGGAATATCAGATAGAACATAGACTGTCACTCAATTAAGGATAGACCGCCGCTCACTTGAGGATTTGAAGATATTATATTGGTTGATTAAGAACTTAAGGTATTGACAAGGCCTAATCATGTTTTGAACTCAACGTTAGAGAGAAATTTAAGTCTTGGGATCCATGTCAGCTCTTGGAGAATTTTGCCGACGGTGAGTTCGAGACTTCATTGAGGTTTCTTTAATATCATAAGTCCTAAAACTTCAACTAATCCTGTTTCCCCACTTATCTTATAAGGTTGGAGTTGATCGACATTCTCAATCTCAAATTTCAAACCTTTGCTCTTTTGGCTCTTGAGCAACACATCATTATTTGCTCAAACTCCATGGTGTCTTCTTCAATAGACATTTCATGTTGACGAAGATTGTGGATTTTCAAGAACTTGTCTTGGTGATACTGCTCGGGCAAGAACTTTCGTGTCAACTCTCCTGTTGCATCTTGTCCCAAGCTCTCATCTTGCTTCATCCTTCTCGTTCAAGTCTTCGCTTCAAGTTCTCCCACCACATCGATGCGTACTTCTTCAACTTTGGCAGCAATTGATCTGACTCTCCTATCATTACGCACTTCTTTCCGCTCCAAAACACGTTCAGCTGCGAGGAGCCAGTCAATGAACTCATCAAGTTGTATTCGCCCTTCAAAATCAGGAATAATCTCTACGTTAACACCAAGATCTCGATCGGAGTGAGTTCTCCTTTCTCTGCAGTATTATCCTACACTGGTAGATGAAAATTTTCCATCTCCATCAAGAAATTGGTCGTCCCTTCTTCTTCGGAAGATTGCTTACTAGAGTTACTTGAAAAATCTATATCACAATTTCGATTAGAACTTTCGCTATCTTGGCGGGCAGTGCCACCATGCTCTTTAACGTTGATCAACACGTCACATCCCTTTTAGGGTTGTTAAATCTGAAATGCATCGCCTCCATCTCGATGTTTGCGTATATCCTTGATTCGCTCGGCATTATTTCTTCGACCCTGAGGCATTTTGAACCTTAATTTTGATACCAAATGAAGTCAGGATGTCTTGAACGGATTTTCAATCTTGGCAATGTTGATAATCTCACTACTAATTATAGGAAGAAAGAAGCTAGATAATCTAAGTTTGCCTTAGTCATCACATCTTGGTAGGGCCATTCCAAGGATACAAAACTTCCGATCGCTCACAAGCATCATGAATCCAACAAAGACAACAACAAAAAAAGAGAGAAAAGTAACAAGGGATAAGTACAAAGATCGAAATTTTATTCAATAAATTGATTGTAAACTAATTAAAATGGGATATAAACCTATTTCTTAATCCATATTTAATAGATGGAATTATTATATGAATTAATTATATTCAGTAATAGATAATAAGTGGATTTAGAATGATAAAATCCAACATAATATGGGTATTGAATGGTTTCACAACTTCTCTAAAACCAACCCACCTCTATGACTTTCTCTTCATTTTTTCTCACCCTTATTTAATCTCATGTTCGCTTACTGTGCACTCTTACCCTTCAGTTTTGGTATGAAAAGTTTATTTACAATATGAGTCAGGTAGGGTATAAGTTATTAAATTCGTATTGCATGGAAATGAGTTATCATCAATTAAATTGATCAATTTGGATCGAACCATTTTCGACCTAAATCAAACCTCACTCAACCCACCCATTTGATGAGTTTACTCAATTGTGTTACAATGAAAGTCCTAGGGATATATCTAGCCGAAAAAACCCCTTTGGTGTAAACCCCAAGTAAAGAACCATGGCATACCTAGAATACGATTTTTGATGAATAACTGTATTATCGAATTCCTAATCTAAATAAAAGCAATACCAAAAAAAAAAAATGTTTAGAATAATTATACAGATCAAGAATACAAATTGTACCCTCATTTTCTAACAACGGCAAGAGGTAATCTTCAAATCTCCAAACGAGGATTTGAAAAATGTTTTTGTTGTCGGCGGACCTAGAGCGTGAACCGTATAATGGGTTTGGTACAAAATCATGTTAATGCAAAGGTCTCAACTGGAAAAAAGAAAAAAAAAACTATAAATTCTATGGACTCAATTGCGCATTCTAATAAAGTTAGGGGCCTGAAACTGAAAGATGGAATTTTGCGGTTAATTAACTTTTTTGCCCCCGAGAAAAACCCAAAACCCTCCGCCTCTCCGTCCTCGTATCTTCGTCTTCCTCAAACCCTTCGAAACCTCTGGAAAAGACACCTCCGTCGTCTTCCCGCGAAAACGCTGCTCTCTGCAGAAGCCGCCATGAACACGGCCCCCGCCTCCACCAATCCCAACACCTCCTCCCCAATCGGACGTCCCCCCAACGAATTCGACCTCCGGCGAGCCCTCGCCGCCGCCCACGGCCGCTGCTCCTCCCTCCTCCGCGACGTCTCCCGCCTCCCCGGCTCCCTCGCGTCCAATCTCCAGTCCTCGCTCTGCGACCTCCAGGACCAGGCGAGGCACGCGCTCGATGCCGGGATGTCGAATTTCAAGCTCGCCGCCTCCCCCGCAGGGGCCCAGAGCCCGGTTTTCGCGCGGGTGGCGGACGTCGGCAACGTCCGATTGGCTTCGGCCGGCGGCCCTAAGCCGCGCGGGCTGATGTCAGAGGAGGAGATTCAGGAGCGGCTGGCGGGCGTGCCGGTGTACGCGCTGAGCAATGCCTCCGAGGAGTTCGTTCTGGTCTCGGGCGTCTCGACGAGGAAGGCGTTAGGGTTGTTCTGTTTCAAGGAAGAGGATGCCGAGGCACTGCTCGAGCAGATGAAGAGCATGGACCCCGGGATGAGGAGCGGGTCTAGAGTCGTGCCCGTTGCTTTGAACAAGGTGGTAGCGTTTGAATTGCCTTCTCTTGGGTTGTGATTTTAATGTGTCTTTATCTAATGGTTACTTGGTTCTTGAGAAAATGGTGAGAGGTTTATTGAAAGATTTGATTTCGCAGGTGTTTCAGCTCAAGGTTGATGGCGTTGCGTTTAGGCTGATTCCAGAGCTTTCTCAGATTAAAAATGCTATCAAAGTAAGTAGAATCCCTGCACAGATAATGTAATGGCTGAAATGTGATGCGTTGAGATGGGCTTTCCTTGTTTATGGAGCTAAGTTTGGTTGATGTTGTGGTGAGAGTAGTTACTGTTCGAGGTGACACATGTCAGGCTTTATCTCTTGGCTGTGATGGACGACTTTTGTGGATATATCCTGATTTGGGAGAACTTGAATTTGTTCTTCAGGGTTGTAATAGTTTGTCAACATAAGCATCCTGTTGATTTGTGACTCAAGGATCTTTGATTCTCCAATATATTTCCTTTTTATAAACATTATGGAAATTAGTGACAATCAGGATTCTGCTGGGTAGCATTGATGGTTTTGAAGTAAACATGTTTTCAGCAATGTTGGACCCTCAGTTCTTGGAGGGCATTTCAGAGTCAAGGCTTGGAGTAGTTGCTGTAGTATTAGAACGTGGCTTTTTTGTTTTTTATTTTTCCTTTTTTTGCCATATTTGCCCATTTACTCTAATTTGCTGGCCTCTTCTGGGGAGAGGTCTACTTTGCACTTGAAATAGTAACGTGTTTGGTCGATAATCATAGAATAAACCATAGTAACGGTCAAGAGAGAAGTTTCTGTTTCACAAGTAAAATTAGATTTACCGGGGTTGGTACGACAGCAGATGTTCTGTTAGAATTGGCATCAATGGTACATTACTTGCTGAACTCTGTTATTGTCTCTTCTTGGAAAGGGTTAATAAGACATTTGCAGGTAAAGCAAACGGTGGGCTTGTCTGACGAGGCCTTCCTTGGGGTTCCAGTTTTCCAGGTACTTGCTAACTTTTCTTCATCTGCAGAGCTCCATTGCGCTCTTTAGAAGACTGTCCATGAAGTATTGCAGAGGCTGCTGGAAACAATTCTAACAATTGGAATAGAAAATGTTCTAAAAGTGTGCAACTGCTGCCAGCTAAGACTTTTCTGGATTTGATTAAGGCAGATCTGTGAGAGTCAAGGAATACTTATAGGAATCAGTTGCTAATGAAGCAATTGCTTGACAGGATTGAAAATAATGGCATGCAATAGCTATACCACATTCGTAACTGACTTAGAATCTTTGAGTTTATAATTGCATGCTAGATTTCCCTTTCTCGTTATTACATTTTAGCCTAATCAAAGTCTGTGTCATGATCTTGTTGAAACTCTCATGGTCTTGATGCCACAATCAAATAGTTGGATTGGTAGTTTGGATGAGGGTTAGAGTATTGTATATAAATTTATTGAAATGAGGATCTCGGTTGCATGAACTTAATCATGTAATGGGTTTGTCAGAAATGCAGTGTATAGGAAGGGTTGATTGAAAACTGAGTATAGTCTGAAAGATTAACGTTGTACTATTTAACAACTCAGATTCCTCTGCATCTTCATATTGTTTTGTTTTCTCTTCATGATTCCAGTTAGTTATTTGTCATGCGAATTAGTGAAGAATTGGGTGGGTGTCATTTTTATTCCAGGCAATGGGATTGCTTTCTCTTGTTGCTGATATGAATTTCTCTTCAGTCATTTTTTGTGGATGATGCCTTTTGTACTCACTGATTGTTGTTGATGCAGTCCAGAAGCTTGATACTGAAGAGCCAAAGCCGAAGCTATCGTCCAGTATTCTTCAGAAAGGTCAGTTCTTTAAGAAATTGTATGTTGCACCTTCATTGTTTCATTCATTGTAGTTTGGAGTTTTTCTCATCTGTCATCTCTAGGAGGACCTGGAAAATTCATTACTAAGAGCTTCTCGCCAACAAAATCGGTTAAATCCTGCATTGAGACCAGGTGACATTCAGGTACGATATCTGCATCGAATTTATAATTGTTGGACATATGACAAGGCATTCCTCCTTATTGACCAATTCTCTTTTCGTGGACTTGGTCATTAGGTTGCGGTCCTTGAGGAAATTATAAAAGGAATGAAGGTGAGTAAAACTGACCTTACCTTTATTTCTCCTGCTTTTGCGTGATAAAAGAGGGCATATGATCATTATCAAGGCAGTTTTTGTCGACATATGCTGGCAGTTGCAATCGTCATGTTACTATTACTGGTCCTCTTTTGCATGTTCAAATGGATAGAGCAAGTAACATGGGGAGTGATTGCAGGAAGGTTCTAATTCACCATGGGATGATGTTGTTTTCATACCTCCTGGATTTGATGTTGCCACCGATCCATCCCGGCAATCGGCCCAGAATAGCTGATGCTGTCCAAGCCAATTTCCTCCTTTTCTTTTCATTTATTTTTGCCTGGTAATGTTGTATCACTCGTTTTATACATTATTCGCGAATCTAAGCTACATTGGGAGCATCATGGTAGGCTGATACTTACTGCTATAAATGATTCGAGTAGGGTGTGTTCAGAATGTGCAAGTCATTTTGAACGTTTCGACTATGGCATTATTCTTGAGCCGGTGCCTAGTTCTCTCTCCTATCGACACACCTCATGTATATTATGAAAATTACCAAAAAAAATCTTAAAGATATTGCACTTGTATTAATTAGTTCTAAACTTTTCAATTAATCAATTCAAAATTCAATCTATAACTTCTTGATAATTTTACAATGTAGTCATTCCAGTCAAATTTTATGAGAAAATATCAACATGATGGAGGTGGTTCAGTTAGCGGTAGCCATCTTATGTGCTTCAGTTGAGCTAACATGGATAAAATTCTTTTTTATCTTTTTTTGCTCCCTTTTTCTATTTTTTCCTTCCTTTTCGTCAATGGTCGATCTTAGGAGATGGCTAGAGAGGGGTAGGCAAATCTTGCCAACACACGTGAGGGCTGCCCTTGCCAATTGTAGGTGTGATTGGCCCTCGTTGCATCTAGGCGAGAGTCATCTTGTCAACCAAAATAAAGGAAAAAAAAAACGGAAGATAATTTAACATTCAAAAAATTCATTAAAATTCAATAAAAAAATTGAGAAATTGTCAATATTAGTGCCGGCAATGCCACATCAAATGGTTGGTAATCACATTAATGATTTTTTTAAAACTAACTGAATGTACTACATTAACAAATTGTCAAAAGTTTTATGATTAAATTAGCTAAATTATAAGGTTTATGACTGAATTGGTATAAGTGCAATAAGTTTTAAAAAAAATTTGGGTAATTTTCCTCTAGATAGATAGGTAAGTAGATAAATAGATAGATAATATTTGGTTATAGAATTAACTACATAAAGATAATATTCCATATAAAACCTTTGCTATACATTGTAGATACTAATAAAAATAGGGTTAATACTATTTTTTTTTTAAAAAAAAAAACCTCAAACTTATATATGTGTGATAAATTTATCTCAAATTAATTTTTGACCACCAAAAATCTTAAATTGATATATTTGTGATAAATTTACCACATATTAGCTTCCATTACATTTTATGTTACATTGTTGATTTGGATTATACGTGATAATTGACGGACATATCAGATTTGGATTTTATCCTCCGTTTTAGTTTATAGTTTTTCATGGTATTAATCTAATTTAATAGAAATTAAAAGATGGTAAATTTGTCACAATTGTACTAATCTAAGGTTTACGGTAATAAAAAGTCAGTTTATGGTAAATTTGTTATTAGGGATGAAGATAATCTAAGTTGGGCCGATCCACCCTCTAACTCTAAGACCAACCCAAATAATGTTAGTCATTAATTTTTAGAATTGAGGACTGACCCTATTGGTTAGGTTCTAGGGTTAATCTAGGACTGATCGATAATTTTTTGTTTCATTTTTTGCACTTCCTGAAAAGGCGACCGAGAACCGGACTGACCCAATGGGTTCAATGATAAGCAAAGTCAATGAAGAGAGGTAAGCATCGAGTGTGTCAAGCGTCGAGCGATGAGCGACGCAAGCAACTTCGTATGGCAAGCGGAGTTGTTTCTTTCGATTTTAGTAAATTGAAGACTAAGAGGAGTTAGAATACATAATAAAATGAGTACTAGAGGAAAATATCATGAGGAGCTATTTATGCCGCCAGGACCAAGAACCAGCCCGCACAATGCTGGTCCAAGGATCTCAGGACTAAGGACCGACCCAGTCTCCTTGGGAATTAGATCGGGACCAGCGGGGTCCAGGGTCGAGTAGGGTCAGTCTAGGGTTAACCTTAAACTGATGCTCACTCCTATTTGTTATAACTATATAGTTTGATATTTTTTGTGGTGTTAACCCTTAGAAAATAATTGAACTAATAGTGCAATAGTCAAAATAAAAAATATAAAAAAGATCAAACAAGTGATGCTCTATATAATTTTGGAAGATGAAAGCATTCCCAAGGAGAGAAAAAGCCGCAAGCCAACCAAAAAGAATGAGAAGTGAGCCAAAATTGTGTAGAAGACTCCTAATCTTATGGATCAATCGATCATCAATTTGCATTCGCCAATCTACATCTACATCATCACCTTCTTCATAGTCATCTCTTTCTAACATCAACAATACTTTATCATCTTTCTTTTGATCTTCCTCCTCATGATCATCTTCTAATTTCAATTGCTTCATCCCAAATTATCCCTATATACATAACATAGTCAATATACCAATTTTGTAAATTTTGATATGTATTTGTGACTATGGTACTATTATCCGACTATTAGTTAGTGTTTTCATTTTTCTTCATGAAGGAATATAGATTAGTAAATTTTCAATTTTTGTGGCAAACAATATTGTTACTCTTTACAATTATAGATAAGATGACTAATCAATGATCTTAGTAAATTTCATGATGCACCTATTGTTCTATGGTCTGTTAGTTCTAAGAATTAATAAGCCTAAGAATACTTGTGGTAAATTATGCTTTCATACTTGTGGTAAATTATGCTTTCAAACTATACAAGTAGATCATGATAAATGTCCAATAGATAATAAATTCTCTTGATGACAAATTACTGTTGAAAAATATAGCTTCGAATCAATAGAGTAATCAAGTTAAACTTTAAGATGTGATATCACTTTCCTTAAGGATTTATTTAGCTCACAATATTGTTAATGGTCACCAACAAATATCCTGCATGATACAATAAAGTCTCAAATGAGAATACTAGATAGTAATTCTAGTATATCTCAAGGGCTTCTCTAGGAAATAAGTGAAAAGATGGCTATAATTTTGGAAAGATGACTCAAAAATGAGCAAACAGAACCCTTCAAGAACATAGGTAACTTTTCGCAAAAAGTTGCAAAGTAAATAAAAATATTCTTTTAGAAGAAGTTGCAAAATGAGCAAACGGAACCCTTCAAGAAATTTTTTTTTTTTTTTTTTGGTAAATGTAATAATAGATTGAGCTTTAACCAAACTATACAAGAGGGTTCAATGCCAAAAACTTACACTCATAAAGACAACAAGTCAGAACGAGTGGAAGGGAGCCGAAAGAAAATAAGGAAGACAACGAACAATGCGAAGAAGAAACAAACAGAAACAAAAAACCTAAACAGCAGGCAAGACAACCAGCACAACTAGATCGGCAACTACAGCATCAACAAGGCAAGAAAAGACGCAAGAGCAAGCAATCGCTGGTCCCGCCAGCCCAATAGCATCACCCACCCAGCCGCCAAAAGGAGGAGCCACCAAGGAAAACCACAGCGGCCCTGGAATGCCAAGCCAATCCGCACCCACTCCATGGAAGCCGAAGCAGTAGCCGACTCACAGCAGTGGATGAGCCACCAGCCACAAACGAAAAAGCTATAACATTAAAGTGGAGTAACAGGGTCTCCAGAAGAGAAGATAATCGGGTCTATTCCCCAACTACATTGTAGTCTCCTATTGCAAGTGGTATCTTCCACATTCCTAAAAGTGATAGTCTTGTCCCAAACGACTTTGAAAAGGTGATTCTTCACGGCCAGGATAGCAAGCGCTTGCTCTCTAAAAAGAATGTTGTTCCTGTTTTTCTAGATAATATGACAAAGAGCACCAAAAGAAAAATGTGCAGTACATTTATAAAAGTCTTTGCCCGAAAGTAAGGAAATAGCCCACGTGAGGTTCTCCCCCCAAGACCTATTACGCCATGAAAGATTGCACCTGGATGCCCAGAAGAAGGCAATGCTAGCAATGATACAACACCCAAAAAATAGATGATTAACGGAGTCTGACATATCATCACAAAAGGGACAAGAGTCGCTTCCTATCCTACCATAGGATAATAAAAGAGTTTGGGTAGGGAGTCTGCGCTTGACTATGAGCCAAAGGTTTATTTGGTACCTTGGCATAATTGCGTTGTTCCAAATGAACGCATGCCAGTAGACCCTAGCCTTCTTCCACCTAATGGACTCCCAAGGCGAAGCTACGGTGAATTGGCTCAGGGAGTTCTCCTTCCAGCAAAGACGATCGGAGTTTTGGCCAAGGACCAAAAAGGGGTGCTCCCACAAATCTAACACCGCCTTGATCGCCTAGCCAGCATCGGTGAAGAGATTAGCCACTGTCGCTTGCCTGGGAAGCCTAGAGCTATAAATGAGAGTCCAAAAAAATTAAGTTCAACGGACCCCTAAGGTGCCAATTGTCAAACCATAAAGACACCGAAAGGCCATCCCTTATCCTCCAATAGAAGAAGTTACGAAATTTAGTCCTAAGAAGTAGGATCTTCTTCCAAGCCCACGAGCAAAATGTTGGCTTTTTAGCTACCTAGAAGTTCATCATTTTTAAAAAGGCCAAGCGGATCCACTTACACCATAATGACTCATTGTCCAAGAATAAAAGCCATATGTGTTTGAGCATGGCAGCCTTGTTACACTCGCAAAGCTTCCGGATACCAAGGCCTCCCTCCTTTTTTGGGTGGTGTACATCATCCCAAGATACCTTCGCACCCCCTCTACCCAAGTTCGGGCCTTTTCAAAGAAATTGTCTGAGGATTTGTTCAATTTGGTCTAACACAGCTATAGGTAAAATGAAATCACTAGCCCAATAAGCTTGTATTGCATGCGGCACTGACCTAATCAGCTAAAGACGATCGGCAAAGGAGAGGAAACGATGTGTCCAAGATTGTACCCTTGCTGTAATGCGGTTGAATAGTGCGTAGCAATCTGCCTTGCGGAGCCTGGATGTGATTATGGGCATCCCTAGATACCAAACCGGCAAGTTCCCTTCATGGAAGCAAGGGCAAGGAGAATTTGATTCCTTAATGAAGGCGATCCTCCAGCCAGGAATATCTCACTCTTATTTGAGTTCGAGTTCGGGTTCAAACCACTCCACGCCGAGAAGGTTCGTAGGGCTTCCTTGAGGAGCTCCACCGATGGCATGTCCACTTCACAAAAAAGGAAGATGTCATCCGCAAAGAATAAGTGTGAAAGGCTTGTTGCTCTGCATCTCCAGAAAAATTTAAAGCCTAGCTTCAAGGAGCGGATAAAGAGGATTTCGGATAACACCTCCATGACCAAAGTAAACAAATAAGGTGATATGGAGTCCCCCTGCCGTAGTCCTCAACCGCTAGCAAAGAAACCATGTAATTCCCCATTCAAAGCAATGAAAAATTTAGGAGTACGAACACAAGTCATAATGAGTTGTGTCAAATGCTCAGGAAACCCAAATGCTAGGAGCACAAGCTCTAGAAAATCCCAATCCACAATGTCATAGACTTTCCTAAAGTCCACCTTCACTGCGCACTTAGGTGAGTAAAGGTCAAGGTGGAAACTAGAAAAGAGTTCATGAGCCAACAGGATATTATCCTTGATCCGTCGACCTTTTATAAAAGCACTTTGAAAAAGCCCAACTACATCCTGAAGAACTACAACAACCCGATTGGCCAAGACTTTGGTGATATACTCATAAATAGTATTACATGAAGCAATTGGCTTGTAGTCATCCATAATCGTCGCATTAGGGACTTTGGGTACCATCACCAAAATGGTGTTACTAATCTCCTTTAAGATCCTACTTGTGATGAAGTCTTTCATCACTATCGTGACCAACTATCTAACTATCTCTCAATTATGCTTAAAGAACTCGGCCTTAAATCCATCTAGTCCAAGAGCCTTGCCCCTAGGTAAAGAGAATAGAGTGTCCCGAATCTCTAGGCTAGACACGGGTCGAGTAAGAGATCTAACCTGGTTGTCACTCAAAGGATGCCGGATAACCTCTTGTAACTCCCGAACCGAAGGCCTTCGTTGCACGTCTCATGGCTTCAAGAGATCTTGGCAATAGTTGACAAAGCGTTGCTCGACCAAGTCTGGGTCTATGACTTGATTACTGCAAGCATCCATGACAGAGAGGACACGATTTCTCACCTATCTTTTATTGACATAATGATGGAAGAACTTAGTATTTCGGTCTCGCTCTTTAAGCCACCTAATCCTGGACTTCTGCCTTAAGAAAGATTCTTCCTTAGAGCAAAGTTCGAGAAGGTCCAACATTGATTCTTTTCCAAATCTGCAAGATCAATACTAGTTGGGTCATGTTGGAGGCCAGCCTGCATAATCTTTAGAGCCTCCCTCACTTCCGAAGTCTTGGCGGAAATGTTGGAGAATGACTCTCTATTGAGATGCTTGAGGCGGGCTTTAAGGGACTTAAGCTTGACCACAAGTCTATGCATGGGCACACCATCACCTGGCTCCTGCCAGACTTGTATAACGATTATATCGAACCCCGGATGATCCATTCAATAATAAAAAAAACTTGAAGGGCTTCCTCCGAAGTACTAGGTTCAAAACTTTGACTACCATAGGGATATGATCAAACATACCCGGCGCAAGGAAGGAATCCTTCGAGTAAGAGAAGCACTTAGAGTTCATGAGAACCCTATCAATCTTCATAGACTTCTGAGCAACGCCAGACAAAGTAGTTTAGGTAAACCGGAACCCAACATACCTCATGTCATCTGGGTCAACCTGATCTAGGCATTAGCCAAATTCATCAAAGTACGAGATCCACATAACTGAGCCTCCTAATCTATTGGTTGGGTCCTTTATGGCGTTAATGTCACCCGCCACTAGCCAAGGCAAGTTCTGCAGAGTGGTGCTCTTATGAATGAGGTCTTGCCAAAGGGATCTCCAGGCCGGGAAAGTGTGCTTAGCATACACAACTAAGATGCAGCAGACCACACCCGAAGTGAGAAACTTTAAGTTCCCATGGATTGCCTGGTCATTGATCGAGAAGGCTTCAAACTTAACAAATAAGGGGTTCCACCCAACCCAAATCTTTCCTCTACGAAAGTACTCATAATTTACAATCTAACACCAATCCCTCACTAGGTTCACCAAAATAGAATTGAAGAGAGCCTCTAAAACTTTAGTCTCCAACAACCCAACCAAACACAACTGATTTGAGCAGACCAAACAAATTACAAACCTCAGCCTATCTAATGGAGCCAACTAGGCCCCTAATGTTCTAACAACCTATGTACATATACTATATAAAAGTATATAAAGAAGAATGAAGGAGGGTTACCTCCTCTTGGTATACCTACGCCGATTCGTTGTCGAAACAAGATGGGCAGGAAAGGGCAGGTCTGGGTCTGGGTAGAGATTTAGCAGCTTCTCTTGCATGGTTTATACCTTCGAAACTCACAAGAGGGGCTTTCAGAGACAAAGGGCTAGGTGAGAGCAAATCATCCTCGTTTGAGCTGCTAGATAAGCTCGCCGAGTCATCCAGTTCCTCACCAGGGCTAGGCGGAACTCCAGAGATGCCAGCTAGATTGGACCTATTCGCAGCAGAGTTAGAATGACTATCCTCTAAATTGGTAATGTTCCTTAAACCTCTCTAGGCCTTCCGAGTAGAAGTAGAAGGCAAGCCTATCCCAGAGATGGTATCCTTCATCAGTAGGATCTACCTTTCCCTGATCGGAGGGGCCAGAGGAAGCGGACCCTCTTCCTTATCTAAGGAAGCATTCTTCTTCTTGCCCTTTACCTAATTCCAACTTGGCTCAAGCCCTTGGGTAGGCCCTGCAACCAACGAAGCAGGATCGGGATGAGTAGGAGCCAATCCAGGATCAATAGGCGAGTTAGAAGCGTCGACCTACTATGGAGCCTCTTCGGGGACGGAAGGAACAGATGGATTGGCACACTTGTGTCCCAAGGTGCCGCAACTGGGACATTCCATTGACCTCCGCTCAAATTCAATATCTATCACCCGCGACACCCTATTGAGGACTACAGCAACTGAGGAGCACATTTGTTGCTTAGCACAGATCTCTACGCACACCCTAGCGTAGGATATCATCTTCATATGCTCGGTGCCTTGATCCACATAGAGGGGTTTACCAACAACACTTGCAATGGCACTAATCGTTGGCGCTGACTAGAATTCATACGGAAGATTCTTCAACCTAATCCGGACCGGAATAGAGGTTTGCTTATCCTTTTTCAAATCCATCAATGGCTTCCATTGTTTTAATATCAGGGGCACCCTAGCAACAGTGAGAGGGCTATCTTCAAGTAATTTCCTTCGAAATTCCGAGTCGGGGATGTGAAAGAAAAAGAAGCCTTGGTCATTGGCCAAGACCTTAACCAACTTCTGCCCCCAAGTGTTTTTCAAGGTAGACTCAGTGAGCTTAAAGGGGAGTTTCCTCCCAACACAGTACCCCACAAGGCATTCGTGCCATTTTGGATTGGTGGCCTCAAGCACCTCTTCAGATAGATTGACAACGGGCTTGTTGTCAACAAAGGAAGGGGGGATATAGGATAAGTCATATCCTTTAGTCGCTAGCCTTGCGAAGTTGGCCTAAGAACAAGCAGGAAGCGGCTTGGAGTTTCCAGCTTGTTGGTTGGAAGCTCACCGGTTCTTAGAGGAGGATCTGGCACAGGATCGGCCCCGAGATCTATCCAAAAGCTTAGAAGCCACTTGAGAGGCCCATTATCCCTCCTTCGTCGAAATAGGGCCTAAATCGCTCGACTATCCCAAGGATGCAGAGGGAGGGAAGCTTCGAGGAATGCTGTGGGGCTTTGTCCAACAGCACCATTCAAAGCCAAATGGGCCTTACTTGCCCGCCCAACACCCTCACCAGATGAAGAGGCCATGGGGCAGCAGAAATCCACAATAGAACCATAGAACCCTACCACGCAAACAACATATCAAGGATTATGGAGCATATCAGGGAAATCCGTTCGGTGAAGCTGTGGAGAGATGCCAAAGGAGCCTTCCCTCCAAAAATGGCCGAAACGAATGGCTAGAAGTCCCAAGACGAACAAAAAACCAAAGCCGCATGAACAGGGTTGATTGCGCCCTAGAGAGAGGAGTGAACAATATATCGGAAAAGCTCTTACACCCCTTCAGGAAATGTTGCAAACTGAACAAGTATAATTCCAATGGTTGTCTTGAAAAGATACATATAAAAATTCAGAAAAATAAAGATAATAAAAATAATAATTTATTTTAATTTTTTAATAAATAAAATTCCAAATTTTTATAATTTCCAAAATACTCAATAAAATTTTAAAAAAAAAAACCTTCAAACTAATAAAGGTCAATAGAATAATCGTATGAAATAAAATAAAAATAAAGGGGTTAGTGCTAAGTGCACCAAAATGGCACAATTATTGGCACACTACACATGGGTATCATGGGGTTTAACCCACATCTAATCTTTTCTTTAATCACACTAGAAATTGCTAACACTTATAAATTGATCAATCTCCTCCCAACTTTTCTTTGTGGGATAAGCAAAAGCACATTTATATTGTTTTACAAACAAATATCCAACAATTACTATCTTTCAATCCAATTAAAAACTATTTGCAACAGGCTATTTAAAAAAAAAAAAATTACCCAATCAGTTTGAAACATATTGTATGGATGTTAATTTAGTCTTAAAAATTTCAATTTTACCAATTTAATTCTAAATATTTGTGCAAAATTCTATTATAGTATTTCCAGTCTATTCTCACTAGAAATCATAGACATGGTGGTCTAGTTATCGCCGATCATTTTATGTGACATATTATCATGTCGGCGATTTTTGGTGAAATTGACTAGAGGAACTATATTAGAATTTTTCATAAAGGTTTATGGTTAAATTGGCAAAATTGAAAAGTTTATGACTAAATTGGTATCTATATAATAAATTTTATACCGATTAGGTAATTTCCTCATAGTTTTCATTTCAAGCCAATCGCTTAACTTTGTTGAAGAGACAAAAGATAACAAAGGTATTTTGCTACAATCTAACATAAGGCTATTGGGTTTTTAAAAAACTGTAATAAAAGGAATACAGGAAAGCGTAAATCATTTGCGTTCCATTAGTGCGACTAAAGTGGATTTGCTACATTACATATCATATGTTTCTAGCGTATCACAGGGGATCATTAAGATTTCAGCCGATAAATACGTGAATCATCCCTTCAATGATCCAAGGACCTATAAGTACCGATAGAATGCTCTAACAGAAGGGTTTCTGGAACCAAAATCTGCACAACTTATCGTATTTACCATCCATTCAGATGTATATCTTCATTCTCTTCATTTTGAACGGCTTTGCTTTGCTCTTGGGTCACTAGCATTTCAATTTTAGTGCGAATCACGTCTCGCGGTGTCAGAAACCCACCCCACATCAACTACTCCACCGGAGTTCAACTTTGAGTTTCTGTCTCGGCCACATGCTTGATAATGCAAACGGATTCGGATTTCGATTCTGTCCCGATGCGTCATGTAATTTTTTGACGAGTTGGTGACTTCTTAAAGTAATGTTCTTGTCATATATATATATATTATGAAAAACTGAATATATTCAGTGGACTGGTAGGTTTTTGAAGCCCCCCGTGATTGTGTCCGCTACACGACCGGGCAAGGACAAAAAGAGCCCAAATGCGATTAAAACACTTCATTCTGTGTGTGTGTGTGTATGAATGTGTACATATATATATTAATGAAAAACTGAATATATGCAGTGAACTGGTAGATCTTTGAAGCCCCGCATGATTGTGTCCACTACACGACTGAGCAAGGACAAAAAGAGCCAAAATGCGATTTAAACACGTCATTCTGACAAAATAAGGAAACATCCGAGAGAGACAGAGGGAGAGAGAACACTTCATTTAGGAAAGATTTATCATATGCAGAAGCATATACGGTTGTCATTCTTTTCGCTTCTTCTTCTTGTTGCCCTAAGAATAATGAAACTCGACCTCAACATTTCATAGGAACCCCAGAGAATACGACTTCAGACCATCCACTTTTTTTTAATTGGTAAATCAAATGATACTTCATCGCTTAAAAAATGCATATTCGTATTAAAATTCAACAGCTGCCCTCTCTTTTTCGTCATCATGTACGCAAGCCTTCAAATCCCAGTACAGTGTATAAAAGAAGCAATGGACGCTCTATTCTTGCACCAAAAACTGAAAAAGGAAGAGAGTGAAAAAAATAAGTTACAGCATCAAACCCCAAACCATGGCTCCCCTCAATTATCTTGTAGTAGCATTCCCAACCCAAGGCCTCATCAACCCGGCCCTCCAATTTGCCAAGCGTCTTCTACGCACTGGTGCGCATGTCACCTTCGCCACTGCAGGGTCGGCTTACCGCCGCATGGCCAAGTCCGACCCACCCGAAGGTTTGTCCTTCGCCTCCTTCTCCGATGGGTCTGAGGAGGGGCTTAGGCCCGGGATGGACCTCGAGCACTACATGGCCGACGTTGTGCGGCTGGGTTCGGAAACTTTGAGAGACCTTGTCGTTACTAGCCTTAACGAAGGCTGCAAATTCGCATGCATATTTTATACCACAATCATTCCTTGGGTTGCTCAGGTGGCTCATTCTCTTCAAATCCCCTCTACGCTCGTTTGGGTTCAACCTGCCACCCTTCTTGATATAACTTACTATTATTTCAATGGTTATGGTGATATTATGAGAAACCTAGGCAAGGATGATCCTTCGGCATTGCTCCACTTACCGGGATTGCCGCCACTAACTCCCCGAGACTTCCCCTCATATTTCACACCCGAAAACCAATTAGCTTTAATCTGCCGATTATGCAAGTGCAATTTGAAGTATTCAAGGAAGAGAAGAATCCAAGGGTACTCGTGAACACTTTCGATGCACTGGAGCCAAGGCCATTAAAAGTCATTGGCAACGTCACCATGTTTGGGATCGGCCCGCTAATTCCTTCCGCATTCTTGGATGGACAAGATCCCTTGGACAAATCCATCGGAGCAGATCTCTTCCAGAGTTCGAAAGACTACATCCAGTGGTTAGACACCCAGCCTGAAGGTTCGGTGATCTATGTATCATTCGGAAGCCTCTCCGTGCTGTCTAATGCACAAAAGGAGGAGATGGCACGCGGCTTGCTAGGCACTGACCGTCCATTCTTGTGGGTGATTAGGAAGGACAAAGAAGAGGAAGTAGAGGAAGACGAAGATCAGTTGAGTTGTTTGGAGGAATTGGAGCAAAAGGGAATGATAGTACCATGGTGCTCTCAAGTCGAGGTGTTGTCCCATGCTTCGGTAGGGTGTTTCGTGACTCATAGTGGTTGGAACTCAACCTTTGAGAGCTTGACTTGTGGGGTCCCAATGGTGGCGTTCCCACAATGGGGTGACCAACAAACCAATGCCATGCTCGTTGAGAATGAATGGAAGGTTGGGGTGAGGGTGAACACGAATGAGAGAGGCATAGTGGAAGGAGATGAGATCAAGAGGTGCTTGGAATTGGTGGTGGGAGATGGAGAGGAGGGAGAGGAAATTAGAAGGAATGCCAAGAAGTGGAAGGGTTTGGCAAGAGAAGCTGCCAAAAAAGGTGGGTCATCGGACAGGAATCTCAATGCATTCTTGGAGGAAATTCAAATGGAAGCAAATGGTTACTAAAGTACTAGTACTTCACCTGTTATTCCTTTGCTTTCGTATTTCTATCTGATTTGATATTTGCAATAGCTAGGAGGAAACAAAGTTCATGTTACTGCAATTAGATAGACTCTCATGTATAACAACAATGAGAAAGTTGCAATGATACAAGGTTGCCTATTTCATTTTGGAGCTTGATCTAGCCTGCAAGCTCGCTCTGTGTCATACAAGTCAGATTGTGAGCTGATTTTGTCTCTATTTTAAGGGCAACTATCACATGTGCCAAGTACATCGCACCATGTTGGGTTTTGGACTGGAGCAGCCCATAATGGGCTTGACCCAAGCCCGACCCATGCATGCGTGTAACGATAATGGACGTGCAAGTTTCAGTAAAAAGTGTGTGCGCTCGTGTGTTGAAGTTGACAGAGAAGAAACAAAAGAAAGAAATAGAGTGGCCGAGTATGTGTCGAAGACCGAGACCCCACCAACATTTTCAAGAAAGAACTGCAAGCATGGGGCGAGATGAAGGGTGTATTTGGTCGTTAATTTACGGGTAATGGTTTGAAGCGCAATAAGACCATCAACTGGTGCGGATAATCCAGCGTTATGTGGACTGTGGGGTAGTCTCGATTCTTCAGAATTGTAGTATGATTCTGCAAAATCTGATGGCCGCATTGCATGTGCATATGATCCCTTGAATTAGGGATAAATACACTATAAATCTTAAAATTTGTAGCAAAAATGAGGTTGAATCGAAAAAATTTGAAAAAAATATAATTGAGTCCTAAAACTTAACAAATTTGTATAATTAAATCTTTTGATAAGACCATTAGTTTGGCTAATGGAAAAAGCCGATTGTGACATTTTATTTTCTCTCTTGCGTGGCTTTTTTTTATCATTTTCTTTTTACTATATTACTTAAATTAGATTTAAAAAGAAAGGGTAAAATTTAAAAAGAAAATAATTGGACAAAAAAAAAAAACAATTAGGCCCTCGTCGGTGGGGTGCGGCTACCACCGCCAATAGCCGGACAGGGCCATTGGAGGTCTCTGCCCCATGCAATAGCTAATATCACCTTACTCTAGGCGCCTCGACCAAAAATTGGGCAAGCCTCAAAGGCCCACACTTGGGGCCTGAGGTTAAGAGGGTCAGCCACCCTTGCCCAAGGCCAACGACCTCTGCCATCCCTCTTTGGTGATGGGCAGTGGCAACGCCCCTTTGACCAGGGCCTTGCCCTTATTCTCCTTTTCTAATTTGGTTTTTTAAAATATAATTTTAGCTTTTTTAGCTTTTTAATTTTATTAAATTAAATTTTAGAGAAGAAAATGTTTAAAATGCCATGTAGAAAAGCAAATAAAAAAATGCAACGTAGAAGATAAGTTGTAGAATAACTACAAAAAAAAAAATTAATATTGCATATAAAAGCTTAGCTATATATTGCAAGTACTCATTAAAAATATGATATAGATAACATTATTGAGCTAATAGAATGATCGTACCCCTTAAGACAAATTAACGTCTAAAACATGTGCCAAAAATAAATAATCAAACAAGTGATGCTCTATATAATTTTGGAAGATGTAAGCATTCACAAGGAGAAATTAGTAAAAAACTACTAGCCAACCAAAAGGAATTAAAAGTGAACAAAAGATGTGTAGAAAACTCCTGATCTTGTGGATCAATCAGTCATCAATTTGCATTCCCCAAGCTACATCTACATCATTGTAGCGACCTTCCTGAAGGAGGTTAAGGGATTACTAAGCACAATGCCTAGTATAGACTCTCCCAAGTCTTATCAATCATAACTTGGTTCTCAATTTATCTTACTTATCGAAGCCGCCACAAATCGATTTTGGGTCGATTAGACACCCACTAAAATGCAGGCGTATATTTTACTTCCACGAATCAAAAATTCATGAGTATGGGGATTTGATACTTTTTCTTTATTTTGAAAATGTTTTGCATAACTTTTGCTGATTTTTGTAATATCATGCCATCAACATATAAAATATGACTATGAAAAAGCACTAATGATAAAAAAAAAAAAAAAAAAAAAAAAAAAAAACACACCCAATGGTCATAACCATGAATAAATAATAGAAAGGAATTCAATAAGTTGGACGTGCTAAAGAATGTTCTTGTCCATTGCCACAAGGTTTCTTATTTAAAGTCAACTAAGGAAGATTGGTACGGACCGAAAGCATAACGTTGCGGAAAAAGGATGCACCAACAGCAAAAAACAGAGATTATGGCGCAGTAGCAGCAGTTAATGGCAACAAAACAGCGATGAACAACAGCGAACAGCAGTGAACAGCAGTAGATAACAGTGAGCAGCAGTAAACAGCAGTAATGAATAGCAGAAATTGACAACGAACAGCAATGATGCAGTAGCAAACAGCAGCAGCGCAGCAGCAGTGAGAAGCGACAAGGAAGGGCAGCACGGCAGCGGCAAGCGTAAAGTTTCAGAAGTAGTAGCACCGGAGGTCTATGGTAATGGCAAGGCTTTGCAAACACTATTGGAAACTCGCGCTGAGGACTGAGGACTAAGAAATGGAATGCGCTGTGGTATGCGCTGGGGACAACAGCATCGTGAGATCACTAGAAAGCTTAGTATAGTGAGACAATGATGTGAGAAAATTGATGATGATGCCGTGTTCCTCTCCTCTCCTTTTATAATGGCTCTGAGCACCCCCCTTCCAAGGTCAATTTTCGAGTTTCCTTTTTTCGTTGCCTTAATTCATGATCTGCAAATTGACACGCGATTTTGTGGCCGGCTTAATCTTTCCTTTTGACTCCTTCATTTTTATCAAATTTCTCACGTTCTCATTCATCTGATTTCTTGACTCTTGATCCTTGACTAGAAATTTGGCTCCACATTTACCAAAATTTGAATATCTATCAAAGCAAGAATGGCTGGTTAGAACCCACTTTTCATGCATAATCAATCGAATCGATCCCCTCTCGTGTTCCTTTCATATTTCATTCAGCTGAATGATTCTCGGCAAAGCATTGCCCATTTGTCTTTTGTCTTCCTTTTTATTTTGCTTTTTTCCTTTATTTTACCCTCCTCAATTGCTGCGCCTTCAAATGAGAATATACTCCCATGATTTCTTCCTCTAGACTAGCTGAAATATGCTAGGTTGATGGGTTCAGCTTTTGTCCCTTCAAATGAGAAAATGCTCCCATGATTTCCTCCTGTAGACTAGCTGAAATATGGTATGTTGATGGGTTCAGCTTTTGTCCAGAATCGAGTAAATGTTTGACCAACTATACTATGTTATCAACCGTAGATAGGTGATCCACATGCCTTAGCAAGCACATCCCCGGAGTACATTTCTTTTATTTTTTCCTTACTCCGCACATATTCTGATATCCGATGACTCCTTTTGGCCAATCATGATTTCTTGCTATTTCAATCATGCTCGCGTGCTCCATGATTGAATTTGTTTAGCATTCGCCCAATTAAAATGCTTATGACAATAATGCTAATATCTATATGCAATTTGATTAATGTTTTTATTTAATAGTTGGGGTCGACCTTTAATTTTAATGCAGCAAATGACCAAACATGTCATCAAAATTTAGGTATCAACAATTATCATATTCTTTGTAGTCATTTCTTTCTAACATGATCAATACATCCTCCTCTTTCTTTTGTTCTTCCTCCTCATGATCACCTTTTAATTTCAATTTCTTCATCTAAAATTATCCCAATATACATAGTATAGTCTATTTATTAATTGTATAAATTCTAATGTATATTGGTGACTACGGTACTATTATTCAACTATCTGTTAGTGTTTTTGTTTTTCTTATGAAGGACTAGATTAGTAACTTTAAAAAATCTTGTGGCAAGCAAAACCATTAGTCTATACAATTATAGATAAGGCGATCGAACAATGATCTTAGTAAATTTCATGAGATACCTATTCTACTAGCCGTTAGTTTTCTATGAATTAATAAGTCTAAGAATCCTTGTGGTAAATTTTGCTTTCAAACTATACAAGTAGGTCTTCATAAATGTCCAATAGATTTAATAAATTCTCATGAGGACAAATTACTATCTTTCGACCCTTTTATTAACTTTTTGCAATGGGCTATATTTCAAAGAAGAGTTATCCAACAAGTCTTAAACTTACTATACGGATGTCAATTCAATCTTAAAACATTTCAATTTTACTAATTGAGTTCTAAACCATTGCGTAAAATTTCAATGTATTACTTTTAATGTATTTTTGCTAGAAATTATTGACAAGGTGCTCTAGTTATCATTGGCCGTTATACATGGCAATAACTTTACATGTGAGCAAAAATTTGCTGAATGAACTATATTGGAATTTTCCCCAAAGATTTTTGACTAAATTAGCAAAATTGAAAGATTTATAATTGAATTGATATCCGTACAACAGATATATGACTAATTAGGATCACTTAACTTTATTGAAGAGATAAAAGATAACCAAGGTATTTTATTGTTATCTAACGGAAGGCTATTGGGATTTAAAATACCGCAATATGAAGGAAAACATGAGTCATCGTTCAAAAATAACGAGTATAGTAGGAGCGGAAACCATTTACATTCCATTATCAATGAGGATTCTCAACATCACACATTACATGTTTTAGCAATTCACACAGTATCATCTTTAAACAAAACGAAGATTTTTGGCCAATTAAATATGTCAATTATCCCTTCAATGATCCAAGACCTACTAGTACCGATAGAATGCTCTAAGGAAAAGTGTTAGAGAAGTCCTAAACTTATAGTATTATTGTCAATTTAGTTCTAAACCTTTTAATTATGCTAATGTAGTCATAAACCTTTTGACCTAGTGCCAATTTAGTCCTAAACTTTTTGACTTGATGCCAATTTAGTTCTTTCGGTTAATTTTGGTCAAATATTGCTGACATAGACATCAACCATCTTATATGGCACCACGGATACTAATGTAAACAATTTTTTTAATAATATTTTAATGAATTTTTAATTTTTTTGGCTTTTTTTCTTCTTCTTTTTTCCTCTCATTCCTTTCTTCTTTATTTTGTTGGTGACCGGCCACCTGCCACAAGCGATGTCTGGGTGGGTTGGCCTCACTAGATGTGTGGCTTGGGCAAGGGCAACCCCGGCGAGGGCTCCCCTCGCTAGTCGATGCCCAAGCAAAGGTGTTGCTCAACAATAGTTTTCTTGAGCCAAATCTAGCAAGGTTGACCCATGCCTAGGCTAGGATGACCTCACCAAGTGTTGCCTCCGCTTGGGCATCACTCGGCAAGGGGAGCGCTTGTCCAAGCGAGCATAGCATTGCACAAGTCAAATTGGTGAGATCAACCCTCGTTGAGGCTTAGCCTTGCCATGGCCCAGTAAAGCCAAGCTGCTTGGCCATCACTTGTGGCTAGTGGCCGATCATTGGCAAAAGGCAAGAGAAATGAATAAGAGAAAAAAAGGAAAATATGAAAAAAATATATATATTTTAAAAATAAAAAATAATTAAAATGTTATTTAATGTTATCTATGTCAGTACTAGTGGTGCCACATAAGTCAGTTGGCATCCACATCAATAGTAGTCAGTCAAAATTAGCTAAAGAACTGAATTGGCACCGAATCAAAAGGTTTAAAACTAAATTTGTATAATTAAAATATTTATGATTAAATTAGTACTAATATAAAAGATTTATGACTTTTTAAACATTTTTCCCAGATGTTCTAACAAAAGGGTTTCTAAACCAAAATCTGGATAGCTTTATCATATTTACCATCCATTCAAACATATCTTCATCCTCTTCATTATCAACAACTTTGCTTTGCTTTTAAGTCAAAATCCCAACTCGCAGTGTCAAAAACCCACTCGATATCAACTTCTCCACCGGAGTTCGACTTTGAATTTTGTCTCGACCACTTGCTAAATAATGCATATGGTGACTTCTTACAAGTAATATTCTCGTCAGATATAGTATTATATATATATAATGTTTGATTAGTTAATGAAAAACTGAATAGATGCAGTGGACTGGTAGGTTTTTGAAGTCCCCCATGATTGCGTCACGATATACGACAGAGAGAACAAGGACAAAGAAAGCCAAAATGCGATAAAACACTTAGTCTGACGAAACACGGAAACATCAGAGAGAGACTAAGGGAGAGAGAACTTACGTAGTAATAGAAAATTCATTTAGGAAAGATAGCCAAATCCATCGTTCACCATATTTTAAACTGAGTTTTGCTAGCATAATAGTGTTTTGACTACTATGAAGATAACATCATAATGTGAGTCACAAATTCTTGAATGAGTAGGTCACACAATAATTTATAATTATTATTTATTTATTTTTTTTTTTTACAGTTTAGAATAGACTGTTATACTTATAGTAAATTAAAGACTATCATCCAATCATTTCTCTTTCAAATCATTTCTCTTTGAAATTATCTATGACTTATCCAAGATGAGAAGTAGAAGCATATGTGATTGTCATTGTTTTCACTTCTTCTTGTCCAGATGATAATGAAACTCGATCTCAACATTGAGGAACCCTAGAGAATACGAATTCAAACAACCCACTTTTTTTAATGGGTCAATCAAATGATGCTTTGTCACGTAAAACTTGCACATGCGTAATAGAATTCAACAGCTGTCTTCTCTTATTCGTCATCATCTACACAAGCCCCTCAGATCCCAGTAAAGTGTAAATAAGCAACAACGAACGCTCTATTCTTGCACCAAAAACACAAAAACAAAGAGAGAGAGGAAAAACAAAAAGTCATAGCATCAACCCTAAACCATGGCTCCCCTCAATTATCTTGTAGTAGCATTCCCAACCCAATGCCTCATCAACCCGCCCTCCATTTCGCCAAGCGTCTTCTACACACCGGCGCGCACGTCACCTTCACCACTGCAGGGTCAGCTTACCGCCGCATGGCCAAGTCCGACCCACCCGATGGCTTGTTCTTCGCCTCCTTCTCTGACGGCTCTGAAAAGGGGCTTACGCCCGGGATTGACTTCGACCAGTACATGGCTGACGTTGAGCAGCTTGGTTCGGAAACTCTAAGAGACCTTGTCATTACCAGCCTTAAAGACAAGTCAAAAAATGCGACGTGGAAAATAAGGTTGTCAAATAACTACAAAAAAAATAAAATAAAGTAACACTACATATAAAGCTTAGCCATATGTTGCAAGTACTCATTAAAAACAAGATATAGATAACTTTATTGAGCTAATAATATGATCGTACCCCTTAAGACAAATTAACGTCTAAAACTTGTGCCGAAAGTAAAAGATCAAACAAGTGATGCTCTGTATAATTTTGGAAGATGTAAGCATTCACGGGGAGAAATTAATAAAGAAAACTACTAGCCAACCAAAAAGAATTAGAAGTGAACAAAACGTGCTATAGAAAAGTCCTGATCTTATGGACCAATCAATCATCAACTTGCATTCCCCAATCTACATCGACATCATCACCTCCCCGTAGTAGTTTCTCTCTAACATCAATAATACTTCCTCCGGTTTCTTTTGCTCTTGCTCCTCATGATCATCTTCTAATTTCAATTTCTTCATCTAAAATTATCCTAATATACATATTGTAGTCTATTTACTAATTGTATAAATTCTGAGATGTATTGGTGACTATGGTACTATTAGTGAACTATCCGTTAGCATTTTTTTTTCTTTATGAAATAATAGATTAGTAAGTTTAAAAATTCTTGTGGATGCAAAATCGTTAGTCTATACAATTATAGATAAGGTGATTGAACAATGATCTTAGTAAATTTCATGATGTACCTATTCTACTATCTATTAGTTTTCTATGAATTAATAAGTCTAAGAATACTTGCCGTAAATTATGCTTTCAAGCTATACAAGAAAATCTTGATAAATGTCCCATAGATTTAATAAATTCTTATGAGGACAAATTTCTATCTTTCAACCCTATCGATAACTTTTTGCAATGGGCCATATTTAAGAGAAAAGTTCTCCAATCAATCTTAAACTTATTGTACGGATGTCAGTTAAGTATTAAAAATTTTAATTTTGCTAATTCAATTCTAAACTATTGCATAAATTTCAATGTAGTACTTCTGATTTATTTTTGCCAAAATTAGCTAACAAGGTAGTCCAATAATCGCCGGCCATTGTACATTGCATACCACTACATTAGTGAGTGACAATTTGGCGAAGGAATTATATTGGAATTTTCTACAAAGATTTAGGATCAAATTGACAAAATTAAACAATTTAGGATTGAATTAGCATACATGCAATAGATATATGACTAATTAAGTAATTTCCCCATTTTTTTAACCCAATCCCTTTGCTTTGTTGAAGAGATAAAAAGGTATTGCGTTGCTATCTAACGGAAGGCTATTGGGATTTAAAAATACTATAATGAAAAGGAAAACATGAGTCATTGTTTAGTTATAACAAGTATAGTAGGAGCATAAATCATTTACATTCCATTAGCAATGAGGATTCTCAACATCAAATGTTACATGTTTTAGTGATTCACACGGTATCATCTTTAAACCAAACTAAGATTTTCAACCGATCAAATATGCCAATTACAAGTACCGACAGAATGCTATAGGGAAAATTTTAGCAAAGTACTAAACCTATTACATTTGTGCCAATTTCATCATAAACTTTTGACATAGTGCCAATTTAGTTCTAAACATTTTGGCTTTGTTAGTCATTCAAACCAATTTTGTCCAGATATTGCTAACGTAGAAGCCGGTTGGCTTACATATCCCCATCGGTGCTAACATGAATAATTTTTAATGATATTTTAATAATTTTCAATTTCTTATATTTTTCTAGATTATTTTTTCTCTCTCTCTCTTCCTTGGCCACGGGTAGTGGCCGACCACTGACCATGGGAAGGCAAGTTAGCCTTGCCAAATCTAGTCTGCATGAGGCCATCGCCTAAGGGAGGCTAACTTCGGTGAGGGCTCCCTTCGCCAAGCAATGCCCAAGTGAAGATGATGCCTTGCAAGGGGAGCCCTCACTAGGGCTCGCCCTCACCCAAGTAAGGCCCGACAAGAGTTGGCTTCACTAAGCCAAATCTAGCAAGGCCCGCGAAGGGAGCCCTCGCCTTAGCCAAACAAGTGAGGTTGGCCCTCATCGAGGCTCGGCCTTGCTGTGGCCAAGTGAGGTTAGTCCCCTTGGCCATCACTTGTGGCTGGTGGCCGATCACCGACAAAAGGAAGAAAAAAGAAATAAAAGAAAAAATATATATTAAAAAATCAAAAAATTATTAAAAATTGTTTACATCAGCACCAATAGTGTCACATAAGTCAGCCAGCATCTAGATTAACAATATCTAGACAAAATTAACTAGAAGGACTAAATTAGCACCGAGTTAAAAAAATTTAGGACTAAATTAGCACCATTAAATGATTTAGGATAAATTGGCACAAGTATAATGAGTTTATGACTTTTCTGACTCTTTTCTTGAATGCTTTAAAAAAAGAGTTTATAAAGCCAAAATATGAACAACTTATCATAATTACCATCCATCAAACATGTATCTTCATTCTCTTTATTATCAACAAGTTTGCTTTGCTTTTAAGTCAATTAAATTTCGTTTTTAGTCCAAATAAAAACTCGCAATGTTAGAAATGAAGTGCCAGACATCTCAAGTGCCAAAACTTGGCTCAAGTGGATACTTAGTTTGCGTTTGATAACCATTATGCTCCCGAGAACAATTTTCGCTCGGAAATGATTTTTTATTTATTCTATTCCTGATAATAATTTCTGAGCATTTGAAGGTGTTTAGTAACTATTCAAAATTTGTATTCCCAAAATAGAAATGCATTTAATAGGACTCGTAAATTTTTTTGTTTCTTTTAATTTTCTAATACTTATATTATATTTTTCTTTTTTTTTTCTTTTTTTTTCTCTTTTTTCCTTTTCTCTTCTTCTACCTCATTCTTTGTGGCCAATTGTCAGCAACTAACTAAGTGAGGTTCAGCGAGCCCGCCAAAGGCTCACCTGGCCACCATAAACCTCAACCTCACCAAATTTGGGCAAAGCTCACCTGGCCACCAACAAGACCGAAGTTGAGGCTCACTGTGGTTGGGTGAGGCTCCAACAAGCTTGTCGAACCTCACCCTAGCTTGGTGAGGCTCCAACAAGCTCATTGGACATCGTCCAGCTAGTCGTTGGTGACTATTGACAATGATGGCAATGGTTGACAGTGGTCAGTGATTAGTGGGAGGAAAAAGAAGAGAGAGGAGAAAAAATGAAGAGAAAAGAGAAAAATATGTTGGACTCGATTTTGGAATTAATCCCAAGAGCAAAGAAGCAATTTCTTTTAGTTCTTAATTTTATTCTAAATTTATTCATGGGAATAAAAAAAATTACCTATTGGATTTCTTTTTTTTCTTTTTTTGTTCCTTGGAACAACATAATAGAATCAATCACCATTGGGCAAGTTAACAAACATACCCTTAAGTGCCAAAACTTCCAAAATGTACACTTGATTGCCAAAATCAAATAAGAAAGAGACACTTAAGGCCTATTTGGTAACATTTCTATTTCTACAAATAATTTATTTTCAGAAATATTTTTCTTTATCTCTATTCCCTAGAACAAATTCTAAGTAAAAGAACGCGTTTGATAACTATACAGAATTTATATTCCCGACTAACCCTCACCCCACCGTTGCTGGCCTTATCTGGACTCCACTATAGTTAGTGGTGACCCTTGGCCCGAGTGGGCGAGAGCCTAAAGGCCTCGTCGGCAGTTGGCTAGGGTCGCCAACCACTAACCAAGGCCTCAGTGACCCCAGTCGACCCTCACCTCACCATCGCTAGCCCTTTCTAGCAATGGTGGGGCAATGGCTGTGGGAAGGGCCATGGAGGCCCTCACTAAATGTTGACCCCCTCCCTCTTTTATTAACTTAGTCTTTTAATTTAATTTAACTGATATCTATATCTAAAATCAATTTTTGGGACAAAATGATGTCATTTTACATATTAATTACTAAATAGAAAACTCCAAAAAGCCACAAAACCACATTTATTCGTAAAATAAGCCATGTTAGATTTCCAACTATCCTTGCCAAAATTGGCACTTGAAGACGTGTATGATAACCATTCTACTTTTTTTTTTCTATTTTTGAGTTTTCGGTAACGAATTTGAAATAGAAATCTATTTGGTAACCCAATTTTATTTTTCTATTTTTGGAACAAATTTTTATTTTAGAAATAAGTTTGTAAAAAAAATCAAAAATCAAATTTTTTAGCTTTTATATTTCTCAAAAAAAAGTGAAAAATGAAAACTCTTCTCATCATTCACTCTTGTCACCGTCTACTCGCCGCTTATCATTGGATGCCCCCACCGGTCACCTCATCTGCAGCCTCCTCCTACCGCCACTTGGGAGGGAGAAATTTATACTCCAAGAACAAAAAATTTGTATCATTATCAAACATATATTTTTGCTTCGAAATTCGTCCGAAGAGTAGAAATAGAAAAATAAAATTTTAGCCAGAAATTGATTTTTAGAACAGAATGATTATCATTCGTACCCTAAAGGCTTATTTGATAATGTGCCAAATAATGTCTAATTCTATTCTTTTGTTTCTTATAACAAAAAAAGAACATAAATTCGTTTAGTATCTTTTTTGTTCTCTAGAACATATTTGTTATCAGAAATATATTCGAAACAGAATTAAGAAGTAAAAAAAAAAAAAAAAATTGATTCTTTATTTTCGAGAGCGACTCCAAAATCAAACTATATCATGTTCTATCTTTTCCTTTTCTCTTTTCTTTTCTTCTTTTCCCTTTTTTTCTCTTCTTCTTCCTTTAGCTAGTTGCAAAAATATAATAAAATTATTTTAAAATATGATAAAAATATATAATAAAATTAATAAAAAATGAAAAAATATATATGTGAAAAATATAATAAAATTGTAACATAAAATTATATTAAAAATATGATATAATTACATTAAAATATAATAAATTGCATAATAAAATTATATTAAAAAATATGACAAAGTTATATAATAAAATTTAAAATATATGTAGTAAAATTATATAATAAATTTATTTTAAAATTAAAATAAATTTGAAGTCACATAAAAATTTAAAAATCGTATCAAACACATTTTTGTCATGGTAATAAAAATTTTAGATAGTTACCAAACACCTTTAAGTTCTCAAAAACTTGTCTATTGAATAAAATAAAAAAGAATCATTTCTAAGTAGAAATTGTTTCCAATAGCAAAATGGTTACCAAACATACCATAAGTGTCTCAATTTTTTTATTTAAAAAAAAAAAAAGTGGTACTTAAGGGCACCTTTTAGAATTTTTGACACTTAAGGGCATACATGACAACCATTATATTTCTGTTCCAAAAGTAATTTTCCATTCCAAACTTATTTCTATAATAGAAATCGGTTTGGTGGACGTAATTTCATTTTTCTATTTTTTGGTTAAATAGATTTGGGACAAAAATGTGCATTAAAATATTTATTTACTTCTATATTTTAGGAACAAAAATGAGAAATAAAAACTATTTTCATCACTCGTTCTCTCTACTAATTGGCCACCCACTCATCACTACTATCCGCCGTCAATCACTGATCGCCACCGCCTGTTGCCGATCGGTGCCCGCCAACCACTCGCCAGTTGCCACCTGTCAATCCAATCACTACCACATGGAATAGAGAAATTTTATGTCATAATCAAACGATATTCTATTTCGAGAATAAAAATTTTACGTCATTATCAAACTCGTATTTTTACTCAAAAACTCATCTAAAAATAAAAATAGAAAAATATATTTCTCTTTCATAAATCAATTTTTGGTTAAAATAGTTATCATTCGCGTCCCAAATATCCCATCGTATCAAGTTTTTGGTATTTACGGTGTACTTTAGCTGTCAAAAACCCACTCAACATCAACTTCTCCACCGGAGTTCAACTTTGAATTTATGTCTCGACCACATCTTAATAATGCATCAGGAATCGGATTTCGATTTTGCCCCGATACGTGTTGTAATTTATTTAAGTGCAATTACCGGCGACTTCTTGCAAGTAATGTTCTTGTCAGATACATATGTTAATATTATATTCATATATATGTAGGGGAGTTTGATTGGTCAATGAAAAACTGGATATGTACGGCGGACTGGTAGGTTTTGAAGCCCAACACCCCGACGGTACCCGACTGAGCAAGGACAGAGAAAGCCAAAATGCGTTAAACCACTGCAGTCTGACCAAACAAGGAAACATGGGAGAGAGACAGGGAGAGAAAGACAATGAAGTTATAGGAAATTCATTTAGCTAACCCAAAGAAAAATATAATTTTATCACTAATTATGAAAATATTAGAAAAAGGGAGGCGACTCCGTCATTCATGACGTTTTGAATTATCTACGACTTATCCGAGATGAGAAGCAGTGAAGCGTATAGGATTATTATCGTTTTCGCTTCTTCTAACCCTGAGAATAATCAAAGTCAACCTCAACACCTTTGTGGAACAACATAGAGTACGAAATCAAATAAACTTTATCATAAAAAAAACATGCATATACCTAATAAAATTGAACAGCTGCCTTCTCTTTTTCGTCATCATCTACGCAAGCCCCTCAAATCCCAGTAAGGTATATATGTATTATAAAAGGAACAATGAACGCTCTATTCTTGCACCAAAAACACAAAAGGAAAGAGAGAGGAAAAGAAAAAGAAGTTATAGCATCAATCCTAAACCATGGCTCCCGTCAATTACCTTGTAGTAGCATTCCCATCCCAAGGCCTCATCAACCCGGCCCTCCAATTCGCCAAGCGTCTTCTACACACCGGCGCACACGTCACCTTCGCCACTGCAGGGTCGGCTTACCGCCGCATGGCCAAGTCCAACCCACCCGAAGGTTTGTTCTTCGCCTCCTTCTCTGATGGCTCCGATGAGGGGCTTATGCCCGGGATTGACTTGGAAAAGTACATGGCCGATGTCGAGCGGCTTGGTTCAGAAACTCTAAGAGACCTTGTCATTACCAGCCTTAACAGAGGCCGCACATTTGCATGCATATTTTATACCACAATCGTTCCTTGGGTTGCTCAGGTGGCTCATTCTCTCGAAATCCCCTCAACCCTCATTTGGGCTCAACCTGCCACTCTTCTTGATATATATTACTACTACTTCAATGGTTATGGCGACATCATCAAAAACCTAGGCAACGGCGATCCTTCAGCATCGCTCCAGTTACCAGGATTGCCGCCGCTAACTCCTCGAGACGTGCCCTCATTTTTCACAGCAAAAAATCAGTATGCTTTTTCTCTACCGCTTATGCGAGTGCAATTTGAAGCATTCAAGGAAGAGAAGAATCCAAGGGTACTCGTGAACACTTTCGATGCACTAGAACCAGGGCCATTAAAAGCCATTGGCAATGTCACCATGCTTGGGATCGGCCCGCTAATTCCTTCCGCATTCTTGGATGGACAAGATCCCTTGGACAAATCCTTCGGAGGTGATCTCTTCCAGGGTTCGAAAGACTACATCCAATGGCTAGACACCAAGCCCGAAGGTTTGGTGATCTATGTATCATTCGGAAGCATCTCCGTGCTATCCAATGCACAAAAAGAGGAGATGGCACGCGGGTTGCTAGGCACCGGCCGTCCATTCTTGTGGGTGATTAGGAAGGACAAAGAAGAGGAAGGAGAGGGAGAAGAAGATCAGTTGAGCTGTATGGAGGAATTGAAGCAAAAGGGAATGATAGTGTCATGGTGCTCTCAGGTGGAGGTGCTGTCCCATGCTTCAGTAGGGTGTTTTGTGACTCATTGTGGTTGGAACTCAACCTTTGAGAGCTTGGCTTGTGGTGTTCCAATGGTGGCGTTCCCCCAATGGACTGACCAGCAAACTAATGCCATGCTCGTCGAGAATGAATGGAAGGTTGGGGTGAGGGTGAACACCAATGAGGGAGGCATAGTGGAAGGAGATGAGTTCAAGAGATGCTTGGAATTGGTGGTGGGAAATGGAGAGGAGGGAGAGGAAATAAGGAGGAATTCCAAGAAGTGGAAAGGATTGGCAAGAGAAGCTGCCAAAGAAGGTGGGTCATCGGATAGGAATCTCAAGGCATTCTTGGAGAAGATTTAATGGGAAGCAAATGGTCACTAAAGTGCTACTACTTTACCTGTTATTCATTTGCTTTTGTATTTGCATTTGGTTTGATAATTGTAACATGCGGTGGAAAATAAAGTTATATTACCGCAAGTAGATAAACTCTCATGTATAACAACATGAGATATATTGTAATAATACCAGTTGTCTATTCATTTTGGACCTTGATATAGCTGGCATGCTCGCTCACACCTTGCAAATGTGTTGTAGAAGTCAGAATGCCGGCTGATTTAGCGCACATGACAAAATTTTCAAAACAGAAATTGATTTCTCGGCGTAAATCAATTTCTCAATTTCTATTCCCCCGGACAAGTTTTCGAGCAAAAAACCCGTTTGATAACGACTCAAAATTTCTATTTCTAAAACAAATCCGTTTGATAACAGAATAAAATTTATATTTCTAGGAATATAAATTAATTAGATAACAACATAAGAAATCCTCAAATACAAAATAATAGTCGAAATAATACCAAAACAACATATGAAATCCTCAAATACAAAATAATAATCGAAATAATACTAATACATTACAAAAGTTGAAAATACAATTTCATGGAATTTCCTATAACATGTGCTTACTTCCTATTACATAATATTTTCTTTCAAAAAATAAACAACGTGGCAAAAAAAAAAAATCAATCGAAATTCAATTGTAGTGAATATGTCGTTATGTTTTTGCCGAAATTGATTTCACATTAATCAAATAAGTCTAATGATAGCCATGATTATAATAGTCTAATCTCCTAAAAAAAAATCCTAACTTCAAGTCTAATTCCAATTTCTTTCCAGATTTTGTTAAAAAAATCCTCACCATATTCAAAAATCATCACCGGTTTTTTTTTTCAAAATTATCAACACTAGGATTATTTAAAAATTTATTATCAAAATTTGTATTTTCATTAACACTCTTACAAGAACAATAGATTCCTTATTATATGTCTTTTTACCCGTGTCTTGATAAGTGAGGACATTATATAAAAGAAAAATCGGATGAAACCCTAATGATTTGACACTTTTTTATCGCCTCAATATGAAGTTTATGATTAAAAAAATAGTTAGCTAGATAGAGCCGTTGTCTGGCGTACTACGGAAGAGTAGGTAAAGAAAGACTCGTTAAATATGAATATGGCAAGTTGACTATTACCATGTGTGAAATCTCTTGCGTGCAACAAATGAAGCCTTGTTCATTCAATTCCCACCATTTGGCCCAATGGTTAAGACTTTTAATCAATATTGATTGAAATGATTATATTAAAAAATCATTAAAATATTTTGGACTAAATTAACAAAATTGAGAAGTTGAGAAAAAAAAATTTCTGCTTTCTATTTCGTAAAACCGGAAGCTAAAAATTCCAAACTTCGATTTCTCTATTTTACCAGTGCATTCGGCCCTTTAGGGTTTTGGACTTGGGCCGCCCGGAACGGGCTTGACCCAAGCCAGCCTAATTTCTCTTTGGAAATTCCCTCGGAGGGAACAAGCAAGAGATGTTCACCTCAAGTTTCGTGGTAAGACTTCGGCATCCCAAGAACATTTTGCCTTGTAGTCTAGCCGAAAAAGTAATGTCGATGGGAATAAAAAATGAAAAGCCATAACTTGTTTGATGGAGTGACTAAATCGCGATCTCGATTAAGTCTAATTGTCACAAGGGAAGGTGGGAATATCCATGAATTCAAGAGTTTTCACTCATAATGGTTATGTAATTTGAGATATTCTTTAACATAGAAGTCTAAATCATAGATGACGTATGTTTCAACTTTTACCCAAAGCACAAGAATTAATCGATTGACCGGCATCACAAATAGACTTTACGGTTTCTAGATAGGGGAGGTGCTTTTAACATAATCCCATTTAATTATGCGACTGATAGTATAGTTAATTAGGATGATAGATAAATTATTAAATAATTGATATAGCAAATATTACATCTAGATGATGTATTGGGTGTATTATACTCATGACTTGTTCTAAGTGAGACTCATTGTCACCGTGCTTTTATATTAATATTATCCGGTAATTACTCGAACCCATTCTGAACCTTGATAACAATATATAATAGTCTCCAAAGTTTGATAAGTGGTAAATTACTTTCCAAACCGTGACACCATCACACGATAGCACCAACTTTGGAAAGTCGAACATCATATTTTGAAATTTTGAACTTTTTTTCTTTTGTTTTGTCTTTGCCATTAATTTTTTCTTTCTCCAATAACAAATTAAACAAACCCGGAAAGGAACTTACTCATTTTGTTTACCAAAACACCCTTTGCTACATAGGTCACAAAACGGATAATTCGATCCACCATCAAGCAACATTTAGGCTGAGTTTGGTAGCCCGTTTGGTATAATTTAGGCTTGCGTTTGCAAATAAAAACCAAAGTTTAAGCGATAATTCGTAACTTTTCCAAAAAAAAGGCTCAGGGAAATAATTCGTAATATTTCAAAGTCCAGGGGCTGTTGTGAATGTGAATTTGGGCCTTCGTGGGCCTTAAGGCCCAAATCAAAGCCCGCATTGCTTCAACCCGAGCCCTCCCAACTTCGTCTTCAACCAAGCGACCATCACTTTTCTTCTGCGGCAATCCACTGAAATCTCTCTCTCTCTCTCTCTACTGTCTGCGTGTGAAGTTCCGACCTTCGTTCGGGAACCAGGGCGATCGGCTTCTTCCTGAACTTCTTCGAGGGTTTCAAGACAGTGCGGATCGCGGGATGGCGACGGCTATGGTGGAAGACTCCAACTTCGAGGACGACCAGCTGGCCTCCATGACCACTGACGACATCGTCAGGGCCTCTCGCCTCCTCGACAACGAGATTCGCATCCTCAAGGTCTGTCCCTCTCTCTGGATGTCGATGGCTTCGATTGGATTTGCTAGGGCTCGTGGCGCGGGTTTGCTTGTCGTTGGGGGCTTCTGTGCTTCGGCTCGTGCGCGAGGGTTTCTTTCGAATCTTAGTTTGAGGTCCGTGCATCGATGGGGGTTTTGATGGGATTTCGTTTGTTTTTCTGTTTTGTGATGGCAGGAGGAGCTGCAGAGGACGAATCTGGAGCTGGAGTCGTATAAGGAGAAGATAAAGGAGAATCAAGAGAAGATTAAGCTCAACAAGCAACTCCCTTACTTGGTCGGCAATATTGTTGAGGTATTGTTTGAAATTGATTTCGTTGTGAACTGGGTCCGAATGGAGGGCTTTGCTCTACCCGCGGTTTGGGGACCGCCCTGCTTAAAGTCTTTGAAAATACGGGGTGTGGTTGAAATTGGTTGGATTGCAAAATGGCCCCGAAAGGAGAGCTTTTGTTCTACCCCTGATTTGGGCTCCATCCCTGATGAAAGTCTGTTGAAAATGCGGGGTGTGGCAAGCTAAATCTTGCGTCATGTCTCTGTCATTTGGGCGGCTGAGATTTATTTCTTCCAAGAGTATTTAGCTTTAGTGTGTTTTCTTGGCTGATGAGTGATTGTAATGTGTTGCTTGTATAGGGAGATGTAGATTGTCTGAGTAATATATGTTCCTAAAGTTTCTGGTGCTTTTGTCTTCCTTCTTGCTTTGAATTGTCCTCTAATTGGAATTTGTTGTGCTTCAAGATTCTGGAAATGAACCCTGAGGATGAGGCTGAGGAAGATGGTGCTAATATTGATCTGGACTCGCAAAGGAAGGGCAAGTGTGTTGTCCTGAAGACATCGACACGGCAGGTACAGCATTTTTGCAAAGACAAATTCACTTGGGGTTCTCTTGCGGCACCAGTGGTTTACCTGTCTGTCTAAACTTGATATCAGACCGTGTTTACAGCATGCTATCTACATTTCCTTTTTTTGGACTATATTTGTTTCATCAAAGATATCTAAGGACATTGGCATAATACAGAGAAGAGATGTGTACTTTTATTGAGCATTTTCTGGTTCTCATTACTATAATTGTTAGTGGTGCATTATCTTTGACCTATATGCTGTGCAAGATCATGCAATTGAGATTATGGGTTAAGCTGTGTAATCACATGTATTTAAAAAGTGGGTGGAGAAAAACTGTGTAGTTGTAAGTTTTATTTTTGTGGAATTTGCTGGTAATATCTTTTGATGTAGATTCTTCATGTGCTAGTGCCTTTTCTTATAGTGCAAGAGCTTTGAAGCTCTCAAAATTGGCATGCGGGGGGATCCTCATGCAATCAGACCTGTTATCTGAGGGCAGTGTAGTTGTAGGCTTGCTTACTCCAAGCCATATATCTTAGCTTTGGGATTTTTAAAAACATTTCATCATTCTCAAGGACTTTAAGGCACTTAAATTTCAGTAGTCAAGAAAACTGAAAGAAGCTTCGTATTTTTGTCTACAATGCAGACAATCTTTCTTCCAGTTGTTGGTCTTGTTGACCCAGACAAGTTAAAACCTGGTGATTTAGTTGGTGTAAACAAAGATAGTTATCTGATCTTGGATACTCTACCATCTGAATATGATTCCCGTGTGAAAGCTATGGAGGTAGATGAAAAGCCAACAGAAGATTACAGTGACATTGGAGGACTAGAGAAACAGGTACATTGCTAGACTTTTGATTAACCCTGCACACACTACTTAAGTAGATGATTAAATGACAATGTTGTTGTTAACACAGATCCAAGAACTAGTGGAGGCTATTGTTCTGCCAATGACACACAAAGAACGATTTCAGAAGTTGGGAATTCGTCCTCCTAAGGGAGTACTGTTATATGGACCTCCTGGGACTGGAAAAACTTTAATGGCACGTGCTTGCGCAGCGCAGACAAATGCCACTTTTTTGAAGCTAGCTGGCCCTCAGCTTGTCCAGGTATATATGTGTATTTATATTATTGTGTTGGTGATAACCATTGATTAGCGGATGTTCATCCTGGAAGATGCTGCCTTTTGTTCCACTGCAAATTGTCGCTACTGATTGATAGCTGCTTTCTTTCTTGATATTGTGTCAGATTATTCTATCTCGAAGAAATACAAAATAGTTACTCTTCCTGGATATTAGGTTTTATGACTTTGAAATACACTGCAGTTATCAAATTATACTTAGTTGGAAGCTGTATACTTATTGGACTCCACATTTGTGCAGATGTTTATTGGAGATGGAGCAAAACTTGTGCGTGATGCTTTCCAGCTTGCAAAAGAAAAATCTCCCTGCATTATCTTCATTGATGAAATTGATGCTATTGGAACAAAACGTTTTGATAGGTATGCTAGTTACTTTCCTTAGCTTGATGAATAAAGTGGATTTTGAACTCCAACTAAACTTTGGTTATGTTAATTTTGAGTGGATAACAAAGAGAATAGATACAGATACATTTGAAACAAGAAAATAATCCACAAAGTGAATGGCTGATAGGTTGCTAAGAATCAGTTAATAATAATATAACCATCTACTCTATTCATCATCCTGTAATTGGTTTGTAAAACTGTGGTTTGTTTCAAACAATTTGTTTACAGTGGATTGTTCTCTTGCTGTTTGCAGTGAAGTAAGTGGAGATAGAGAGGTCCAGCGCACAATGTTGGAGTTGCTTAATCAACTTGATGGCTTTAGTAGTGATGATCGAATTAAGGTGTCAGTTTCTCTCTATAGACTATGATTTAATTCCACTCCCTTGTACCTCAATGGGCAGTGTCAATGGAACTTTAAGATATATGGAATGAGTGGAATCTATCAATGAAATGACTATGGTCAACATGAGTTTTGGCTGATTTATGACTTTGCAGGTTATTGCTGCAACAAATCGAGCTGATATATTGGATCCTGCACTTATGCGTTCTGGTCGATTGGATCGTAAAATTGAGTTCCCTCATCCTACTGAAGAAGCCAGAGCTCGTATTTTACAGGTATATTTAAAATGATATATAGAGTTTGAAGGAAATTGCTTATGAATAAAATTCCTTTTTCTACCGGAAAAAGGGTCCGAAGTAAATGCTGACTGAAGAGTTAATACTGCTTTCACTGTTGTAGAATTGATATTCTTCTACAGCTTGTTGGAATTTAATTAGATGTTCATCATTTGTGTTGTGACTGTAGATTCATTCGAGGAAGATGAATGTTCACCCAGATGTTAATTTTGAAGAGCTAGCCAGATCGACAGATGATTTTAATGGTGCTCAGCTAAAAGCAGTTTGTGTGGAGGCTGGCATGCTTGCTCTTCGCCGAGATGCTACAGAAGTAATTAATCGCTTTCCTTCTCTTGCCAATCTTTTGTCAATTGGACACAAGCTTTGTTGCTAGGTTCCAGAGGCAAGTTTCTGATTTGCTGTTGGTGTCTGTCAGGTTACCCACGAGGACTTTAATGAAGGCATCATACAGGTCCAAGCGAAGAAGAAAGCAAGCCTGAATTACTACGCTTAGGGCCACAGTCAACATGTCTGGATCTTTCACCGTTCGTGCTGTGGCTTTTTAGTGGATGAATACAAAAGAAATCAGCCGTTTTTTACAAGTACTGTTGGTCCTCTTGCGGCGCATGATGAAGTAGATTATTCGCTTAACTGGTGCGACATTCTTGAACAAAGGCATGGGTGGATGAACTTACTAAAGATTCTGCCGTTTATGGCAGGACCAAGTTCTTAAGCAGTCTTGTGTAATTTCTGCTTCATGTGATCCTGAGGCCACTTGATAATGGACAAAGCTTCTGTTTCAATCACATGAGGTTTAGTGTGCAATCAGAATGTTTGCTTGAATGTTTGCCTGGGACGTGTGAACTTCTTGCATGCTCTCTGTTTGGATGGATCTCTAGGTGGAATCGACCTGATTTTGAGGACTCATGGTGCTTGTGGTTAAAAAAGAAAACCGGGATGGACACTTGTTGATGCTAGTGCTGAATTGATACATGTCACTGCTCATCTCAAGGTAATTTCATTCCGTGCGCTGGGTTTATTTCGTGGCCTTGACTCAGTCGGGTCAAGTAATCCAAGTCGAGCCGAGTAATTCCCCTAAGGTGAGATACCCGAAATTTGAAACGTCGGGATGATCTCAGTGGTACCACGGATCCCATGATTTCGCCCGTACAACCAATGTAATTTTATTGAATCAGATCCCTGTTTGGGCAAATACCAGACATGTTGCGAAGGCCGAATCAGATCCCTGTTTGGGCAAATAGCAGACATGTTGCGAAGGCCGTTGCTTGCACGGGGGAGCCCATCATTTGCTATTGAAAAAAATAAAAAAATAAGGCGTTCTCTACAAAAACACCATTGTCTCGACTCAACTTCAACAAAGAGCATTTTATATCAGCACGAATTAAAATTCGATATTTTTGGGCAGTTATGTAACAAATTGATATTTATTTATTTTTGGTGGAATATACTCCCTCATCTTTGATATCTTAGTTAATATTTTTCTATAAAAAAATCGTTCAACTCCATTTTGATTTGGTAAGGGCGTGGTGCGTGTTTTAAGAAAAAAAAAACAAGTTGTTTATGACTAGAAAACGTTTAGAACAAGGCCTGAAAAGGTAAGAAGGTGCAATAAATAACCGGAACGGCACTGATTGCGAAAATCAGGGTAAATGACGTCATAAGAAGGTAACAGACTAACCATTTAATTTTGCTGATTTGGAGGCTTGCGTGGAAAGACTTTGTCCGGTTGGGGATGGCCATTCCGAAGAATTTGGCAATGGGGACATAACATCGAGCAAATTTGGAAAAAATCTCGACGAGAAATTTTCATATATTGAATAATATTATCTATTTTTTCCTAAAAGAAAATGAAACCAATGAGAAGGAAATGTACCCTCGAGACTTGCAAATTTTTTGAACACTTTGATTGACTACTTAAATGTAAAACTCGGTTATATTATATTGTACTCATGAAAAACACCTTCCCCAATTAAAAATACAACAAAATCAAAATAGTAACAAAGCATGTATTTTAACCTAATTTAATGATATTTTAAAGTATTACATAACAAGTAGAAAATTTTGAAAATTGGCTTGCATTATGAAAATAATGTGATTGTATGAAAAGAGCAAAATATTTAGTTTTTGATTGGTTACAAGATGATCATAGTTTTGATTTTTGAGTTGATTTCAATTGAAATGGTTAGAGTAGAATTTATGCACACTTTAATTTATATAAATTAGGACTGCAAGTTTTAATTTTGACTATTGTATTCATTTAACAAAAATGACGAATATTTATTGCAAATGTGAAAAATGTTTGTATTGGAGATGTACTTAATAGAAATCCTACATCTGTTATCTTGTAATAAAAATGTTTAGACTGTTCTATTTCCTGCCGCCAGCCATGCTACTACTGCCGTGAGCACTACCACCTCCACCAGACTCGGGCTGCGCCGCCAGCACCATCACCGCCCGTTTGGAATTGCTCACGACCCCGGACTCCACACAGTAGCTGTCTCTCCCCTCTTTCTTTCCCTAGGCACAGACCTCAGAGCTAAGCAAGCGGCCTCAAATCTCTCCGAGGTCCATATGAGAGGTTGTATGACCTCAACTCCGTTAGAGTGAACAAACGATAAACGGAGGTGGCGATGGAGAGCCGAAGGTGGTGTTGCAGTCGAGATCGGGAAGCGATGAAGCGGTGGTGGTGGGTTTTGGCAGCAGCAACAGTGGACCTCCAATGGAGGTTGGAGACAAAAAACCTGGTGCAGGGCCACCAAGGTGGCACCGAGCATGGGTACGGGGACAGCACCAGCAGGTGTGGCCGACAGCGACATCAAGCTTGAGCCACCGTGGGAATGGTGAATCACGAGCTGGCAAGCTGCAAGCACGAAGAAGAGGAGGAAAGAAGACGACGAAGAAAAGAGAAGAAAGAAAAATGTTACTTGACTATATAAATTTGAATTGGCAATTTTACCCGATATTTTCGCACAAGTTCGAGCACTTCACTTAATGGGGCAAAAAAAAAAAGTCAAGAGATACTTGATTGTAAAATGGCCACTCATTAATGAAAAACAAATAAGCGGAATTTTGGTAAGACCTTGAAATAACAAAACCAGCAAAAACACCAGGTCACAATTGAGGTCTCGGAAGAATTATGCTCATATTGAGTAAGAATCGGATAAAAAACTCATGTTTCCCTGAATGCAAAGTCCAAATGCTTTTGTCTAATTAGCTAAACTCTTGAATAATCAGCAAAGTCGAAATTCTCTTGTCACGTATATATCAAAATAAAAGCAAAAACATTAACATGAAATGGTTCTCCAAGCTCTGCTAGTTCTGTTTTCATATTCTAATGTGATTTCAGAGTATTTAAGAATTGTTCCAAGTAACTACATGGTAGGTTTCACAGCAAGGCATATACCTTATCTATTCTGGAACCTACACACCCCTACCTTTGAAGACATGATAGGGAAGATTTAAAGAAAAAAATTCTTTCACAAAAAGAACCTTGATTCAGAATACTCTAATATGAAGCGATATAAGTAGTGCATGTAACAACTTTTATGAGCTAATAGTATACAGATAGAAAAAGCAACAGGCACGATAGAATGTTGCCAATAGATAGAAAATAACATCAGACATGATATAATACCGCCAATGTCAAATGTAAAATTATGTTGTCAAGATAATAGTTCTATATATTGTAAAAAAAAGTTGGATTTTCTCACGGTTTTAATGGGTATAATTAGATTGAATAATTCATTTTGAGAGACTTTCAAGTGTTTTTATGTCATACCGTGAAATAGTCGTTGGGGTCGGCTGCTCTTTTCCCTGTTAAAAAAAATATATATCCATCTTTAGATACCAAGATCATTTATCATGTTTATCCTCTTAGAAGATATACGAAATTCCGCTGAAAAGTGTTCGGAGGATATGATTCCATGTACTAATTTTCATGATACCTCATCTTATTTAATCAAATATTCTCTGTTTGCCTTTGTCAAAGATAATAGCTAGTGTTACCCCTTTTGCATTGCAACTTTATTAAGCTAAGAGATGTGCAAATCACTTAGCTTCCTCCTAAAGTGGAAAGCTAGTCCAAAGCAAGAGGGCTTAAAGGTGTAGATTCCTCCTGAAGTGGTAACCATTATGATTTTATGGACAAAATTCTTTCGTTTAATATGACATGGCATTGCTTGAAAAACAGATTTAAGCATTGTCGGAAATGGTGAGTTTTTTTTTTTTCATGTTAGCAGATACAATTCAATTCTCATAATGTAAAAGACGACAAAGATTCTCTTTTCAATAGCATTATTTCAAGTTAACTAACCATGCAAGTCATGACGGCAATGCGAATCTAATAATAAATTATTTTTGCTCATGCATAAAATTTTTAACTATACCAACATGGGGCATGATGCTTATGGGTTTCAAAAATTACATGATGACTACTAGGCTGAGCACCATGCAAGGCAAGATGGCAGCAAATTGAGAATAAGTTAGAGACCATGTACGGCGTTTATGTGCCTTGTTATCACACAAGGATTGAGGCTTTTGTCCCTTGTTATCACACAGGATCATAATCTTAGTAATTGAGGTGATAGCCAGATGATATTTACTTCACTCGTTAGGACCTCACCATTCCATTTTTTGACTCAAGTAGATGATGAGACATTCATCGTAGATTCTCAGAGGTGTTCCAGATGACTCATGACCTATTGCATGCATATCCACTGGTCCCCACTCTTGTAGTTTTATTAACTTTTTATAGATACAAATATCTTATTTACTTATAATTAAGGACATAATCTACATTATTTAATGAAGGAAAATGTTGGGACAAAAGTTAACAAGGTCAAACAAGTTAAACCCAGCTCTTTAACCGTCGCATTGCCTTTTTTGACATCTAACCCTTAATCTAGGGTTTGTGCATCGTTTCCAAATGTACACCATGTAGAGCACAACGTAAGTGATCACCAACGACATTTGGAAGGGAATGGCGTCAAGGAATCTCTTCTCCTTTCCACCATAAATAGGAAGCAGAACAGAACACACACCACACACTAAAATCTAGATTGCAAATCAGATAGAAATAGCTAGAGAAGAGAAAAACCTAGACTTAATATGGAGGAGGTTGTGGTCCTGATAGTAGGAGCTGGTCCTGCAGGCCTAGCGGTCTCCAACTGTTTATCTCACCTCTCGATTCCAAACATAGTTCTGGAGAGAGAGGACTGCAGTGCCTCGCTGTGGAGAAAGAGATCATACGATCGCTTGACCCTCCATCTTGCTAAGGAGTTCTGTTCACTGCCTTACATGCCCCATGCATCCTCGTCCTCCACCTTCATCCCCAGAAAATGCTTCATCGAGTACATTGACTCTTACATCTCGAGGTTCGGCATCGAGCCTCGGTACCGCCGTTCTGTCGAAGCGGCTTCGTATCTCGAGAACGAGGGGAAGTGGAAGGTCGAAGCCAGGAACACGTCGACCCAAGAGAAGGAGGTCTATGGGGCGGGGTTCTTGGTCGTTGCAACAGGCGAAAACAGCGAGGGTTTTATCCCCGAGTTGCCTGGGTTGGACGGTTTCGAGGGGAAGATCATCCATTCGAGTGAGTACAAATCCGGGAAAGATTATGAGAATAAAGAAATTTTGGTGGTTGGCTGTGGAAATTCAGGGATGGAGATTAGCTATGATCTATCAAACTTTGGCGCTCATACTTCCATCGTGATAAGGAACCCGGTATGACCTCTTTGTCATCTGCCTATTTTTCTGTTCTATCTTTTTTGCTTCATTTTTTCTCAGTACGTGATCGCATGCAATTTTTTTTTTTTTTAAATTTTGCCCATTCTTTTTTACTTTTAACATGCTCTTGCATACAGTAGAAATGGCCTCTGTAATGTTTCCACTTGCATTTATAAGGATAATTAATGCCCAATACCATCTTGATCTTGTCATTTAAACCTTCTTAATGAGCTTTTGAGCCTCAATTTGGCACGGGATTGCGAAATCTCAGTAAGTATCTATTATTTATGGTAAAGGCATAGCTGGTTTACGGTGAACAACATCTAGCTATAATTAAAATGTCCCGTTTGTTGCTAAAGTAATCATATATAGGTTAATCAAAAGAACAATTTCAATCACATAATAATTTGGTCCATCCTTCAACTTTTTGAGAGAAGGGGAGGGGGAGTAAAAGGGACAATAATCTACTGATGTAATTGTGCAACCTGTTGCAGTTTCATGTGCTCAACAAGGAAATGGTTTACATTGGAATGTTATTATCTAAATATGTCGCGATGATGATCGCCGATGTTGTGACGACATTTCTTGGAAAGTTTTGGTATGGCGATTTGACTAGGTATGGGATACGTCGACCGACTAAAGGCCCATTTCAACTAAAAGTGGCCACTGGAAAAACTCCAGTGATTGATGTCGGCACGATTAAGAAAATCCAAAGTGGAGATATTAAGGTAAAAGCTACATATAATAGTGATTATTTGTCCATGTTTATTTCTGTCAATCTTGCAAAGCTCAAGTGTTTACTGATCATTTATGTTTTAACATTAATAATCACGGTAGCCTTAATCTTTTTTATCTTTCAACAGGTTCTTCCCGAAATAGTGAGGATTAATGGTAATGATGTGATGTTTGAGAACAGTGTTGTTAAGCGATTTGATGGGATTATCTTTGCAACAGGCTACATGAGCACTGTCAATTACTGGCTCAAGGTTGGTCCAAGCAACTAAACCACAATCCTAAGTTTATAAAGTTGAATTCTATGTATGGACAAGTAGCTTTTCACGAAACTCAAAAGGCAGTATGTAAGTTAGAAAAATCCCTTCACTAAAAAAATTATGATCAGGCATTTTTTGCAGGCTACTCTCCTTTTCATTGAAGGAAAGCAAATCTATTTACATTATCAGCCTTTTGAAAACGATGTAGGATATGCTTTTAGATCCAAATACAAAAGGTTGATTAACAATTATAATTTGTTCTGTACTATATAAGGTGTAACAATCTATTAAACATGTGTGATTGGTCGGTTTGTCATTTATACACTAGTATGTTTGATTATTGTGAGTGTCGATTCTGATTATTAACTTAGGTAAATGAGTATTAATTTTGATCATTTCTCTAGTACTGAATCTAGATAATGAAGTCATCATGTTGTTCGCTGTCTCATACTTTCTAACCGAAGAAATGCGTTTTGTCGAACGCGTGCAGGATTACAAATACATCATGAATAAAGATGGGATGCCGAAATGCCCGTGGCCACATCACTGGAAGGGAGAGAACAACATTTATTGTGCCGGTTTCTCCAAGGAAGGATTGGCAGGGATCGCGAGAGACTCGGTGGCCATTGCCAATGATATTAATGAAATTCTAAATGGAATAGAGGGGAAGATTAAAGTCAATTGATCAACATCGCTCTCAATCTATCTCTATTTATCAGTATTGTGTGTAGGCATGTTTATATTTTGTGGTTTTGGTAACGTTACTATTATCGACTGGTTTGAAGTTTGAAATGTATAAGAGAGCGCATATGAATGGGGATGCAAGCTCCTCAATTCGCTGTGAGTTCTAGGGTTTCTATTATGATTAGGGGTGAAGGTCTCTCATGCATGCATGCTTTGTTACTATTATGTAATGGTGGTCCAAGTTTTATTCAGCAATTTCCTATGATGTCCAATGCTAGTCTAAGCTAATCTTTTGAGCTTCTTTAAGCCTTCTGCTTGTGAAAATTGATCTTTCTCATACCCTAGCTCTTTTATAATATGATTTATTATTTTTTTTATGGATAAACAATTTGATGCAGGAAGGGTTAATCGTTACAGTGGGTACATGCAACTTTCAGTAGTAGTCATGGAAATTGAGAAATTATAATTAAGAAAACATATTACCTCAAATGCTAGTTTTAGTGACTCTTTGTATATTACCACTATCAAAGTCACAAAAGAATTTGGAAGATCATTTTGGTAATGGTTTATTTGGCCTTGAAAAGATCCTTTACTATAACTGATATTTTAAATTTATTATACTTATAAACATCACTTATATATTTTAATAGTGTATATCTTTACTTTGTGAAATTTCAATCTGTTCACTAAACAAATGAATTATATGGAAATAGAAAAACCTAATAAATTATAAATCATATATTGTTATAATAAAAAATAATTGAACTGGATCGTCATATTAGTTTTTTTTTTCATTAATTAAATATGAATGTTTTGTTAGAATAAATGACTATCAAATGCAAATTGATGAAATTCAACTTAGAAAATAAAATATATAAATTATAAAGAAGTTATTTTTCAAACAAGTCACGTTCTTTTCTTTTTTTCAATTTTTTCCTTTCAAACTTATTTCAGTTGGACTTGGAAAATAGGAACTAAGACTACTTCAAAATATAGATGACTTATTATTAGGAGTCCATTTTTTTTATTTTTATATGAATAACTTCAAACAAAGACATTTGGAAACTACAATATATATAAATATATAAATAAGATATTTAGTGGCAAAAAGCTTGCGGCAAATGTATGTTAATAAAGGTACAGTATATTTTGTTACATTAAGATTCCGTTTGTCTCATGAAAAATTAATAATTTCGAAAATACTTTCATATTAATAATCATTTAAATCACATTAAATAATTAGTCAATGAAAAAATATTTTCATTGTTGACAATAATTTATATTTAAAAATTTTGATGGATGATAAGGATATTTTCATTTCATATATTAATAAGCAATACAAGTGATTTTTTAGAAAAATGTTTTCCAAATTATTCATTTTCGCAAAACAAATGACGCCTATATATACAAATGAGAAATAGTTATATGATTGTCCTTAATCCAATATAAGAATAATAGCCTGTTTTAGGCCATGATATATAAAACAAATAACAAATAATTAGAAATTGTTGTGCGGTCTACTTCTTTAAAAAAATTTGTGACTCAAAACATGTTGTTACTTTCACCATAACCCAAATACTATTATGCTAGCAAAGCTTTACACAAATTACGCATGGATTTTGACCAGAAATAATATACACATGGATAATAAGTTTCTCCTAATCTGCCATTAAATGCTTTCCGCAGCTAGGGTATTCAAGCTACTTAATAAAAGTTTCAAAGGCTAGTAATTGATTTCTAGAAGCAAATTTCCATGTCTTATATTCTCAAATGTGCGGTGGTGCAGTATGTACGCATTTGCATATTCTCGTGGTGAGAAGATTAGACTCTGCAAAGTATCGACTGTGAACAAGCAAATACTTCATGAGATTGTACTTTATGTATCGGATGTACGATTATCTTTATATAATCAATCAATTACTTTGCCGGTGTAATATATGTCTTAGTTTTGTTTGCGTTTGAATTCTAAAAACAATTACCCAGTAGATTTACTTCTTCATTTATTTTGTTACCACGTGCAAAAAAAAGAAAAAAGAAAAAGAAATCGATGATGTTAACAACCTCCATTGGAGGTCGGCTAGGGTGAGCGATAACCGAAGGTGGCGTCACAGTCGAGCTACTGAAGCGATGAAGAAATGGTGGTGGGATTTGGCCGCATCGACAATCGACCTCCAACTGAGGTTGGAGAAAAAACCAGGCGCAGAGCTGCCATGGCAGCACCGGGAATGGGTACATTGATGGCACCACCACCATCGGTTGTGGCCGACGGTTACATCAAGCTTGAGCAACCGTGGAGATGGCGTGCCCTGAGCTGGCAAGCTGCAAGCACGAAGAACAAGAGGAAAGAAAAAGAAGATGAATAAACGAGAAGAAAGAAAAATATTGATTATCTATGTTAAATTGAATCGACAATCCTAATCAGCATCTTTGCACAAGTTTTACTAAGTAATTAAAGCACAACGGTAAAAAACACATGATCTAATACTTCATTGAATAGGAGCCTCACATTCAATGACGTTAGAAATTGAGATTCTCGATTGAACAAATAAAAAGTTGAAATACATGATTTTGAAATGGCTAAAGTTCGGACTTGTGAGACCATTATCTCTACAATTAACCCTCAGTTTCATTAATGGAAACAGGTAAGGATCAGTCAACTTTGGTAAGAGTTTTTATATAACAAATCTACCATAAACACCAAGTTACAACTAGAGTCTCACCAGAATTATTTCATTGCAACATTGCCTAGAAGATCATATCGAGTGAGAATCGAATGAAAAATTAATGTATCTTTGTGCGCAAAGTCTAAATTCTCGTCTAATCAACTAATCCCTTGAATTTTTTGCTATATAAGTATCGTGACAAAATAAAATCAAAAATGTTATTATGAAAAGGTTCTCCTATGTCTGCTACTTCTTTTTTCAAATTCTGAGAAGATATTAAGATTTTGTAAGGAAAGTTCCAAGTATCTACATCGTAGTTTCAAAGTAAGGCATATACCTTGTCTATCCTAGAACTTAGACATCCATAACTTTGAAGACATAACAAAATAGATTTTAAATAAAAAATTTGTTTCACATAAAGATCCTTGATTCATAATACTCTAATTTTAAGTGGTATTAATATCGTATGTAGTAGCTCTTATGAGGTAAAGTAGACCAATAGAAAACAACATCAGAAATTACGCAATATCGCCAATAAATTCAGAATAACATCTGACGTAAAATTCTGATATTTAAATAACCGTTAGAAAGGTTGGATTTTCTTACGCTCTTAATGGATACATTTATACTCTCATGTTTATATAAAAGAAGAGATAGAATAATTCTTTTTGATAGACTTTCAAATGTTTTGTTTTTGATTCGTGAAACGGTTCTTTGGGTGTGGCTACTCTAACAATAAATATCCATCTTTAGACACCAAGATGGTTTATCTTGTTTTATATCCTAAGAAGATATGCGTAATTCCGCTGGCAAGTGATTGGAGGATATGATTCCATGTACTAATTTTTCATTATACTCATCTTATTCAATCAAATATTCTCTGTTTGCCTTTGTCAAATATAATAGTTAGTGTTACTCCTTTTGCATTGCAACCTTATTAAGCTAAATGATGTGCAAATCATTGAACTTCCTTCTGACGTGGAAAGCTAGTCCAAAGCAAGAGGCTTAAAGGTGTACCTACATATTCAAGTACAAATCAAAATTATACCTTCTTAGAAATAATATAGTGGCCATTATGATTCAATGGGCAACACTCTTTGAAACTATAATGAGATTAAAGATTACGTAACACGACATGGCGTCGCTCTAAAAAAGAATCTAAGTATCGTTAGAAGTATTAGATTTCTCGTCTTAGCGGATATAGTTTGATTCTCGTAGTGTAAAAGACAGCAAAGATTTTCATTATAACAGTATTATTTCAAGCTAACTAATTATGCAAGTCACAACAACAACACGAATCTTGAATAATATTATTTGTGCTCACACATGAAAATTTTAACTATATCAAAATGGGGAATGATGCTTATGTATTTCAATAATTGACTAGTGTACATGATTACTACTAGACTGAGCATCATGCAAAGCAAGATAGCAGCAAATTGAGAATAAGTTGGAGATAAATTCAATAATGATGATGTACGGTGTTTATTTCCTTTTATTACCATGCATGCACAACGATTGAGTGCATAATCCTAGCGATTAAAGTGACAACTAGATTATATTAGTTCACTTGTTAGGGCCTCACCATTTCAATTTTTGACTCAAGTAGATGTAGAGACATTCATCTTAGGTTCGCAGAGGCGTTCAAATGACTCTTGACCTATTGCATGTATATCCATTGCTCTATTATATTATGTTGGTTTGTCCATGATAGGGTGCATTTAAAAGGTACCGGTTCGTCTTCGTATGATGTGATCGAGAAGGCACCTGTTGAGGGAGTATAAAAAATTATCTTTTTTAAAGGAAGTATAAAAATGATAACTTCATAAAACAATTGACTGATGACAATAGAATGTTTCAGAAATGAACGCTTTTCCTTTTTCTCTCTCACTCGGTTTAAGATGAACAAACAAAAAGGCTTATATTTCTATTTTGAGAAGACAAATGGCATTAATATTGTCGAACATGAATGCTTTCCTCATGATTGTATTTGGAATATCGTGAAATCATATCATCCGTCATTCACTTGTGTTTCAACATACAGTTTTGGGTAATTTGTTTATTGCGCATCGAAGAGGTTAATCGCTTCTTCTGCCGACTCTCTTCCTATGGTTCCCCACTCTTGATTTTTGTCAACTTTTATACATAAACGTATCTTAATTACTCATAAATAAGGAAATCATCTACATTATTTAATGAAGGAAAAAGTCGGGACTTGAGTTTATAAGGTCGACTAAGTTAGACCCAGCTCCATAACCGTCGCATTGCCTTTTTTGACATATGTCCCTGAATCTAGGGCTTCTGTACATTTGTAATGCACACCATGGAGAGCACAACGTAAGCGATCACCAACGATATCTGGAAGGGAATGGTGTCAAGGAATCCCGTCTTCTTTCAACCATATAAAGGAAGCACAACAGAACACTCATCAGTCATTACAGTCCAGGTTACGGATCATATAGAAATAGCTAGAGGAGAAAAACCTAGACTTAATATGGAGGAGGTTGTGGTCCTGATAGTAGGAGCTGGCCCTTCAGGCCTAGCGGTCTCCAACTGTTTATCTCACCTCTCGATTCCAAACATAGTTCTGGAGAGAGAGGACTGCAGTGCCTCGCTGTGGAGAAAGAGATCATACGATCGCTTGACCCTCCATCTTGCTAAGGAGTTCTGCTCACTGCCTTACATGCCCCATGCATCCTCGTCCTCCACCTTCATCCCCAGAAAATGCTTCATCGAGTACATTGACTCTTACATCTCCAGGTTCGGCATCGAGCCTCGGTACTGCCGTTCTGTCGAAGCGGCTTCGTATCTCGAGAACGAGGGGAAGTGGAAGGTCGAAGCCAGGAACACGTCGACCCAAGAGAAGGAGGTCTATGGGGCGCGGTTCTTGGTCGTTGCAACAGGCGAAAACAGCGAGGGTTTTATCCCCGAGTTGCCCGGGTTGGACGGTTTCGAGGGGAAGATCATCCACTCGAGTGAGTACAAATCCGGGAAAGATTATGAGAATAAAGAAGTTTTGGTGGTTGGCTGTGGAAATTCAGGGATGGAGATTAGCTATGATCTATCAAACTTTTGCGCTCATACTTCCATTGTGATAAGGAACCCGGTATGACCTCTTTGTCATCTGCCTATTTCTCTGTTCTATCTATTTTGCTTCATTTTTTCTCAGTACGTGATCGCATGCAATTTTTTCTTTTTTAATTTGCCCATTCTTTTTTTACTTTTAACATGCTCTTGCATACAGTAGAAATGGCCGCTGTAATGTTTCCATCTTCCTATTGTTCTGTTCTCGATCTTTTTTGCTTCATTTTTTAGAATTACTTGATTATATTCATTTTATTTATTTTGCCCGGTCTTTTTTTCCTTTTAACATGCTCTTGCAAACAGTAGAAATGGCCTCTGTAATGTTTCCACTTGCATTTATAAGGATAATTAATGCCCAATACCATCTTGATCTTGTCATTTAAACCTTTTTAATGAGCTTTTGAGCCTCAATTTGGCACGGGATTGCGAAATCTCAGTAAGTATCTATTATGGTAAAGGCATAGCTGGTTTACGGTGAACAGCATCTAGTTATAATTAAAATGTCTCGTTTGTTGCTAAACTAATCATATATAGGTTAATCAAAAGAACAATTTCAATCACATAATAATTTGGTCCATCCCTCAACTTTTTGAGAGAAGGGGAGGGGGAGTAAAAGGGACAATAATCTATTGATGTAATTGTGCAACCTGTTGCAGTTTCATGTGCTCAACAAGGAAATGGTTTACATTGGAATGTTATTATCTAAATATGTCGCGATGACGATCGCCGATGCTGTGACAACATTTCTTGGAAAGCTTTGGTATGGCGATTTGACTAGGTATGGGATACGTCGACCGACTAAAGGCCCATTTCAACTAAAAGTGGCCTCCGGAAAAACTCCGGTGATTGACGTTGGCACGATTAAGAAAATCCAAAGTGGAGATATTAAGGTAAAAGCTACATATACTATTGACTATTTGTCCATGTTTATTTTTGTCAATCATGCACAGCTCAAGTTTTTACTGATCATTTATTTTTTGACATTTATAATCACGGTGGCTTTGATCTTTCTGATTTATCTACAGGTTCTTCCCAAAATAGTGAGGATTAATGGTAACAATGTGGTGTTTGAGAACAGCTTCGTTAAGCGATTCGATGAGATTATCTTTGCAACAGGCTACAGGAGTACTGCAAATTACTGGTTGAAGGTTGGTCCAAGCAACTAACATAGCGCCACAATACTTAGTTTATAGCATTGAATTTCATGTATAGACAGTTTTAAATGAAACCCAAGATGCACTAATAATGCCACTAATGAACTAGAGAACGTAAGGATAACTACAAATGATTAGTAAAATCCGTTCCCCAAAAATATTATAATCAGGCATTTTTGCAGGCTACTCCTTCTCATGAAGGAAACAATATCTATTTACATTTTTCAGCCTTTGGAAAGGATATAGGATTTGCTTTGTAGATCCAAATACGATGAGTTTAAGGTTAATTAACTCAAATGATTTGTGCTATACTATATAAGTAGTTGAAAATTAATTATGATAATTTGTCTTATATTGAATCAATCAGAATATTGAAGTTATTGTGTTATTCACTCTCACATATTTTCTAACCGAAGGAACGCATTTGTGGAACACGTGTAGGATTACGAATACATCATGAACAAAGATGGGATGCCGAAACGCCCGTGCCCACATCACTGGAAGGGAGAGAATGGCATTTATTGCGCCGGTTTCTCAAAGCAAGGGTTGGCGGGGATCGCAAAAGACTCGATGGCCATAGCCAATGATATCGATGAAGTACTAAACGGAATGAAGGGGAAGACTAAAGTCAACTAATGAAATTCTTCTCACCCTATCTCTATCTGTCTGCATTGTGTGTCAGTCTATTTACATTTATAGTTCTTATAATGTTACTATTGTCAATGGTTTGAAGTTTGGAATGTATAAATAGGACGCATCTGAATGTGGACGCAAGCTCCAAAACTCGCTGTGAGTTCTAGGGCTTCTATTATGATTAGGGATGAAAGTTCTCTTGCATGCATGTGTCACAGGCCGATCGATTGGGATCGTGACCGCGCGGCGACTCGGGTGAATTTGGACTACCCGAGCCAAGCCTTGCTCGATCGAACGCTTACCCACTCGCTTACCCGGATCGTTGAGAGAGAAAGCTAGAGAGAGGAGCTCTGAAAAGGAAGCAGAAGCTTTTGTATTGCTGAAATGTTGGGTGCTTACAAATGAAGGAGGACACCCCCTTTTATAGTGAAGGGCCTCGGATTACAACCATTGATTTAGAATTCTATCGGCGGACGAGATCGCACCGCCTCAACTATCGACATAAGTATTCAACTACCGTCTACTGACATAAATAACGGAAGCTTCTAGAGTCAGGCAAAATGACGGTGTCATCCTCCCTTGGAAACTTCGGGGATAAGCTTTGATGGGAACCCGAGTTGGAGCAAAAGGTCTTGCACGAACGAGTCGGGGTCGTTCTTGGGGAACCTCACGGATCGGCCTTCTCTTGGTCCGTGACACATGCATGCATGCTTTGTTACTGGTATGTAATGGTGATCCATGTTTTATTCAGCAATGAACAATGGAGTCCAGTGCTAGTCAAAGCTAATCTTTTGAGCGTCATGTTTTGGGAATTGATTATTATCATATTCTAGCTCTTTTAGAAAATGACTGGATAAACAATTTGATGCAAGAATTTTACCCAAAAAAAAAAAAAAAAAACAATTTGATGCAAGAAGGTTTATTGGTTACAATGAGTACATGCAGCTGTCTGTAGTCATGTAAAAGTGGGTTCTGCTCCAATTTGTGAGGGTCACATATTTTGAGAAAGGGCACCAGTATTAGATATTTCAGTGGCAAATAATTTTTTGCCTTTCAAGGTCCTCTATAAAAGGAGGAAAACTATTCTATGCTTCTATAATAGATTTTATTTGCTTCTAAATAGTGAGATTTTTTATTTTTTATTTATGAAAAATGGTTGAAGCTAAATAGAAACATTTAACATCATAAATCTAGTATCTCTATTTTATCACGTAATGAGAAATTTGTTTTATGGTCCACACCTAATGAGAAATCTTAATTAGAAAACTCATCACCTCAAATACTAGTTCTAGTGGCTATTTGTATTCCCACTAAAAGAGCATTACCAAAGTCAAAAAAGCTACGTTTGATAATCCGAATTTCTAATTGGGATAGAATTGGATAGCATAAAATATGAATTATGGGGGATTTTGATATATCATATCAATTGTTTGATTGTTGTAATAATAAAGTTGAATATATTCACATCATATTATATATTTTATTTGGTATAAATGCCTATAAAAATCACAAATTTTATAAACGGAAATGGTAAAAATTTCTCGCGACACTCTCGTCTATTTTATTTTTATTTTATTTTCCTCTATTTTTTAATTGATTTATTTTTTATTTCTTTCTTCCCCTTCCATCATTATCTAATAAAATTTTATTAAATAGAATATTGTACTAATATAACTAAAATACTAAAACACCTAAAAATATAAATAATAATTTATATATATATTTATATATTGAATTCAAATATATAAATAAAATAAGATCAAATTAAAAAATAAATTTTTATTTTTTGTTATTTTGAATTTCTTATATTATAATTTAAATGTTATCTAATAATTTTAATTTTTTAATATAAGAAATTTTTATTTGAGAAAAGAATTTCCTATTATGAATATTAAAAATCTTATCCATCTTTATCCCACATTCTCTATGGGATAATTTTATCAAATTTATTATGACTTTACTATTTTGAGCAAGCATTAAATGCAGAATATGATAGATTTTATTATATCCTAAATTTTATCATGACCACCAAATACAACCAAAGGGATTTGCAAGATAATTTTGGTGACCGTTTATTTTTCCTTGAAAAGATATTTTACTAAAAAATTATGCTTTAAATAAGGATTAATGCACTAATAAACCTAAAACTTATTATGGAATTATAATTGAGTCCTAAAAATTTCATATATAGCATTCAAATCATAAAACTTGTAACGTTGATGCAATTAAGTTCTCTATTAATTCCGTCCAAATTAATGGGGAAAATTGATGAGGTGACTTTATTTGTTGATATGTGGCTGTTTACTTAGCTGAGTCGTCTATGGTGCATGAAAATGACGCTGATTCTTCCCTTTTAACCCATCAAAATGGTGTTGTCTTGTAATTACATCTTTGGAATTTTATCTTGATCCATCAAGCACCCCTTATACCATGTAGGAATCACCGATTAGTAGTTGGTCTTGATTCGAGATTTAAATAAAATCGTTAATCGTGAATGGGAATGTGATGAAAGTGAATTAAATGTTCATCGAAATATAAATGGGATGGGTTAAATCACTAATACAAAGTACATGAACGAAAATTGATCATTTCAAAAGTACAGGACTAAATATGTATTCAAATTTGGAAGCGTAGGTGGGCATTACATGTCAATGATAGGTCCAGCTTAATACCAATAAATATTAGCTGGAAACACAGAGGAAGGACTTACTCAATACCTCTTTAATTTCTTTATCAAATAAAAATTAAGTGTATATAATACAGCATATAAAATTTTTAAAAAAATTAAAAGAACATGTATTCAAAAAAAAAAAAAAAAAAAAAATTATACCTTTGAGTAGAGAAATGATTATGGAGTTTCAAGATATGATAAGGGACTGAAGAGCAGAGGAAGAACTCTCAGAAAAACGGACGGCCAAACGCCAAACATGGAGGCCGCCCTCAAGTTCCAAATCCAAGGCGGCATCGGAGCCGCCCTCTCTCTCGCGCTCGCAGCTCCCAAACCCCAGACAAGGCGACCCACAAGCCTCGCCGTCCACGGCGGCGGCAACGGCGGCGGCGGCGGCGGCAAGAAGTCGAGATCCCCGGACACCCATTTGCGGTCCCGCCACGAAATCGAAGCCCCGCGTCGCGGCTCCGCGCAACACAGGGCGATGCTCGTGGAGGCCTTCCACGAGCACCGGAGGCTCAACGCGCTGCTCCAGAGGCTCGGCGAGGAGGGCTCTTGCCCTCTGCGGCTGCTCGAAGGCGATGGAGATTGGGGGCGGGACCAGTTCTGGGCCGTGGTCAAGTCCCTGCGGCACGCTTCGAGGTCCCATGAAGTTCTCAAGGTATCGTGCGGCTCTGTTTCTTGACAAGTTTCGACCTTTGAGTTCGGGGAGCTTTTTCTGGTTGGTTTAGAGTTTGGTGCTTTAGTAGAATCTTCCTATGGTGCCGTGTGTTTTGGTTGCTGCGAGATAAAAATGAGGAAATGGGCAATGAGGATTTGATGTGGAAGTTGAATTACATGGCTGTTTGTAGTGAATCGTTGCTTCCATAATCCAACTCCTACTTCTACTGTGACAAGAGGGTGTGATTACTGCTTGAATGTTTACTTAGGCTTTGAATATGGCAGTTGATATACTTGTGCTTGTAGTGGATCTAGCCCTTCACTTATCTATAGTTGGTAAGCCAATGAATAACTTTATTATAAAAAAAAAACCTGATGGCAGTCCAATGCGATGCGTTCACTTGGTTGAGGATAATATTCTGGTTGGTGCTATGATGTAGAAATTTTTAATTTCGATTTCAGTTTTTGTTGGGGGCGACAAAATAGAAACTATGTAAAAGGTGAAGCCTTTTGCTATAATTGTGCAACACTTCCGACAATACCAATTGGAATTGTACAGTCATGAAAAGATGCCATGTGAATTAGGGTGCTTCAATGATTTGTAAGGGTCTTTAGTGTTCGAGAATATTGTCATCTTCCCTTTTTCTGCACTTTTTGAGGTACTAACATTTTACAACCTTTGGAGAAATAGTCTAATCATGATCTGGTTTATAGGTATTTGATATGTGGAAGGCCAGAAAACCATCTCGTGTTACTGAGTTCAACTATGAGACGATAATACTGTTGTTTTGTGAAGAGGGTCTGATGGATGATGCAGTTTCAGCATTTCAAGAAATGAAAAATAACAATCTGAGAGCTTCTGTAGATATATACAACGGAATAGTCCATGGATATGCCAACAGAGGGAACTTTGATGATGCATTATTGTTTCTTGACAAAATGAGAGAAAATGACTTGGGCCCTGATAACAAGACCTATAATGGGCTAATCCAAGCATATGGAAAATATAAAATGTATGATGAGTTGGGAATGTGTGTAAAGCAAATGGAATTAAACGGATGTTCGCCTGACCATGTCACCTATAATTTGCTTATCCGAGAGTTTTCTCGTGCTGGGTTACTTCAACAGATGGAGAAACTGCAGCGAACAATGTTTTCTAGGAGAATGTATTTGCAGCCATCATCTCTGGTATCGATGCTCGATGCATATGCCAACTTTGGTGTTTTATCTAAGATGGAGAAGGCTTACATAAGGGTTTTGAACACGAAAATTCCCCTAAAGGAGGATCTTATCAGAAAATTGGCTGGAACTTATATAGAGAACTACATGTTTTCTAGGCTGGATGATCTGGGATGCCATTATTCTTCAAGTAGTGGTAGCGATCTTCCTTGGTTCCTGCGGCTCCTTTCTAATGCTTGTCTTTTGAGTATCAAAGGCATGGACTTGGTTGTCGGGGAAATGGAAGAAGCGGGAGTTCCTTGGAGCATGACACTTGCAAACACTGTTTTTCTGGCCCTTTTGAAGATGAAACATTTTAAGCACCTGAGAACTTTACTCTTGAGGCTGCCAGCCGAAGGATTGAAACCCGATATTGTGACTGTTGGGGTATTATTAGATGCAAACCGAATTGGTTTCGATGGATTTCCAATTTTAGATGCATGGAGAAGGCTGGGATTCCTCTACAGGGATGTGGAGATGGAAACTGACCCTCTGGTTCTCACTGCATTTGGTAAAGGGCATTTCTTGAGGAGTTGTGAAGATATCTACTACTCCTTTGAACTTGAAAACAGAGCAAAGACTAGGTGGACCTACAACACTCTTATTGATTCGGTATTAGAGCTGTGGAAGGCAGACTCTTTTAAAATCAGTAAATGCAGTGTGGAGTCATAATGTCCCTTCAAGGTTGATCTATGAAAATTTTGGTACAGAGAGATTTTGAAAGGGACAGAATTCTTTTGCTTGAAACAGAGGATTCGGGAAAAGCGCTTCCAGTAGCCGCTTCAGAAAATCAATTGCAAATTGCTTTATTCATGATCAAGATAATCAACCACGAGGCTCCAAAAATTGGGTGTCTTCAACATTTAATACACTAAAATTGGAAAGCAGCACAATCTACCTGAGTTATCATCGACATTAGGAAGGCAAAAATTTGTGGATTGGCAGAAGTTGTATCTGTTCAATTCCACAGTGCTGATTAAATCCATTTGGAAGGACACTCGAGGGAAAAAAAAATGGTATGTCACTTTTCTGAGTATTATAACTCCCTTAATCTTTTACATGTCTAGAGATTCAAAGCACAATTAGCTCCTCTTTGCATGTTGGTTTGGTTAGGAAATCTACCAGATAATACCTTGTTGAAGGTGTTTTTCTTTTATCTCTTTTGGGAGAACTAGCAACTGAAGTAGCTCTTTGCAGTACTAAATGCTTTCTGAAAAGTCCTCTATACCTGTGGCTATATAAGAAACTAAACACCAGGTAGGTACCCCACGTTATCCCAATTCAACCACTCTTCCTCAAGATAAGTACAGTTAGAATCCTAACTCTAATTTGAAATTCCAAAATTCATTTTTAAACAATATTTAATTGGAAGAAGGATGGTTGGTACAGTGAAATTGTGGAACTAATCATGCCTTTATTTGTATCGTTGAAGCTTGGTCACTTTCAGCTGGCTATCTTAGTCTTGAAAAAATTGGCGGTACCCACTATGTCAACATCCTAATAGCCAATATTACACGTTTTTCTTGGGTTTAAAAAGGGACATGTTCTAAATAATATGCACTATAGTGAACTATGGCGAGCATTAATAAAATTCACAGATCTGGAAAACTATGACAACTCTACAATTTACATATGTTTTTTGGAAAAGCTTTACTCCCTTTTCTTTTATAATGTATTTAATAACATAATCACACACAGCAGTCTCATGGATTATGGATATCAAACTTCGTTTTTCATCTATATGGCAATTGATTTTATTCTAGCTAAAAAGAAAGAGAGAAAAGCACCTAATTGAAATTTCCAATATACAAGGTGGGTAATAAGTAACATTTATTGTCAATCCCTATTTTTGATGGCTTATTTATCGCATTGACACGTCCTATAAAATGGTCAAAGGACAGCCAACATGCAGACTTTGCATGTGAATTTACCATTATATCAATGTTTTAAGAGCAATGCTGAAAAAAATGTCCAAGTAGCACATAACTAAATAATACCATATTGAATAAATTCTCAATGTCTATATCCAATCATAATCTAAATGCATATCCTTTGTGCGTAAAGATAGAATCATTTCTAACTCTTGCTAGCAAGGATAATATTAGTATATAGATTGACTCGTAAATGGTGTAACTGGGTTTGATGTAAAGGTGCATTCCAATAGTCAAATTGAATATGAATTAGAGAAAGTTAAGGTAGAAAATTAATTTAGTAACCCTAGAAAGCCCAATCATCTAGCTTGACTAATATGGAATGAAAAATCTGAAAACATGCCAGAGAACCATATCCCATACTGACTAGGACATCTAATATACAAACTAGCTTATTTGGGACTTCTCCACAGAAATTAGCTTGGGTTAAGTCATTACCAACTCTCCCTCAGGCAGTGGCGAAGCAATGAGGAAGTGATGCCAACATGGAGCATACATAGTTCGGGGCAGAAGGGAACAATCTGTATCATCATAGCTTGAGGTTTTAGATGATTTGTGGAATCTATCCATAGCATATCTTATGGTGTTCGGGTGTACTTCTCTCCAATTGACTTTGCCATTGAGAAGTAATAACTCCTCACTAGACCTCTTAACATACCTTTTCTACTTCTGGCCATTCTGGACAATTGCATTTTTTGGAAATAAGTGATGCTGCATATCGTTTCTAAACCATTAATTTTGAGAAACTAGAGATTTAAAGGCTTTTTCTGTGGTGAATCTTTAAGATATGAATTGCTCCCCTTAAATTGTTTGTTGAACTCAAAAAGGTGGTAGCAGAAAATTTTCTTGGACATATGGAAATTATTAAATAAAGTATAATGTGTTAGTGTTATGGTTGAAAACCTGATGCTATAATTGTTATGAGGTTGACGTACAGTCAGACCATTTTCAAATACTAAGCATGATTACATAGAGTTGCTTTCTAAATAAGGCTTGCCATGACGGTTCTCTTGATAAGTTCATATCCATCACAAACAGTCAACAGTTCCACTACTTTCATTTAGCTTACTTTCTGTTTTTCAGTGCCTTAGCATCTAAGTTGGATGAGATTAAAAAGAGGCACATTCTGATGTGTGAAGCTATACTGGGTAAGCAAGAAGTTGTTACTCTGGTTCTGGGGAACCCCTGCCTAGCTCTATTGGATACAACTCTGGGGTTGATGACCTTTTCTAACCATAGAAGTACATAGACTGTTTCCCTCTCGTGAGTACCCATGTCCTTTCCAAATACATAAGTTTCCAAGCTCCACTAATAAGGATGGTGAGCTGCAATCTCTATGCCTGTCACATCAATTTGATTAAAATTGAATGATTTTTCATTTGAGAAACCTCTAAACAATAATCCTTTTTTGGCCAATAAATTACACCACTTGTTTGAGACATTTGTTTATCTTGCATATCCTCCCTTGTGCAGGTATACCAGTTATCTTGCTAGTGGGACAATGGCCACCTGGAATAAGTTTATTAGCTGCACTGTTGACTTTAACTAGATAACTGGCAAATGGAACTAATAGCCAAGTTTCATGAAGATTCTTACATAAGTATCTTTAAGATATGATGGTTTTTCATTGGTTATTCATGTCTCATGCTTTACGATAGCTTGAAACATATTATTTTTTGTAAAGGGATAAGTGCAGTGGAAGTCCAAAAACTTGATGCAAAAGTGCAATTAAGTTTTAAAACTTTTAAAAAGTGCAATCAACTATTAAAACTTGTCAAATTGGTGTAATTAAGCTCTTCATTAACTCCATCTAATTTGTCTGATGGAAAATGCTAACATCGCTTTTTATCTTACTTTCTTAAGATATGTAGCACCGATATGGCACCCACTAAGTGCGTGACATCACCTTCTTCTATTAGTCAAATTGGGTTGAGTTAATAGAGGGACTTGATTACAACAATTTGACAAGTTTTAAAACTTAATTGCATTTTTTTTTTTATAGTTTTAGGACTGAATTGCACTTTCATGACAAGTTTCAAGACTTTCGGTACACTTCTATCTTCTGTAAATCTAATTGTTTCCTGAATTTTTACTTGCCTTACCTTCATTAAGAAATAGGATAGTGATGATGTTTTGAAAGAGACAGTGTATTCAAACCTTTGATTAAGGTGCAAGTGATTATGTAATTGTGAAAAAGCTCTGGATCAAATATCAGTTGCTATTTGGCCTACATATCCTAAATAGTTTTATAACCTCTGGTAGGAATACACAATGATTAAGTCTTTGATGTAATTAAGAGAGAATTTCCATGATCATGTAGACAATCATATAGTTATTCAGTTAAATGGCACTAATTAGATACCAAAGCTAGTCATTCTTGCAGTTACTCATTTCAAGATGTAAATCACAAAGGTTGCTTTGATGAATTCAACAAAACTGTAAGAAATTGTCCCATCCCTTTGTCACCAATCAATTTTCCATCTCAAACCTCTTCAAACAGGACAATTATAGTATAAAGTTCCTAATTTCATGCACCTCTTTATCACCACATATTCTTGAGACTTTAGGCCATTAACTTGTCGAATTTTGGATGTTATTCTACATTTGTTGAGTTGCTTATTCACTCGAATTTTTCTCTCATGAGCTCAGCAAAAGAGGATTACTTGAGCAGAGTTTGTTGACACACTAAGGAGCATCGCGAGGGACTTGCGGCTGAGGGCTGTGATGAACCCCTTGGCACTACGGTAATATTCGAACTTGTTTGCCATCATATCCAATATAGCAAACACTCTTCTTTTTTGTTTCCTGTATCATCAAACGTTCTCTCCAATGTGTCTTTTCTTATTGTTTTCTTCTAGGGATTTTGTTAACGAGTGCCCAAGAGGAACATGATATATATCAAAAATAGAGAAAGTATGTCATATCCTAAGCACTGTCATTCTTGTGTTGTGGATGATCAGTGCATTGAAAATGAAAATGTGTCTTTATTAGGTAATGTTAATAAGATACGTTTTATAATATGGTTATCTGGACCTTCAAATCAACTAATACACACCAAACCCAGTTGGATTTGACCAAGCATATATGGTCATGGATTTTTCTACTTGTGAAGCCAGCTCCTAGGTGCCACACTAAGACCTCCTCTCCAGGTAGCACTTGGCTGTTATATCTCGATGAAATTAGTTGAATGCTCTAACTAGATGGACCAGCCACATAACATCATGGGAAGAAAGGGCAGTTAACGGAGCATTTGGAAATACTCCTGAGAACAAGCAATTCTGTTCTTTTGTTCCCTGGAACAAAAATGAACAAAAACGCATTTGCTAATTCTTTTGTTCCTGGAAATAAATTATTCCCTGGAATAGATTTAAAACAGAAATAAGAAACAAAAACAAAATTGTTTCTTGTCTCTAAGAACAACTCAAGAAATGAGTTTTTCTTTTCTCTTCCTTTCTTCTTCTCTTAGCTGGTCACTGGCCTCGGCAATGGCCAGCTATTGACCAGACAAGTCCTGGCAACCTCACCGGAGCCTCATCGGCCCTCGGCGAGGTTGCCCCAAGCCTTGCCGTGGCTAGGTGAGGCCCCCCGCTCCTCGCTGTGGCTGGGCAAGGCCAAGGCTTGCCTGGCCACCGCAAGTTTGGCGTCACTTGGCTCATGATGGCTGGGCGAGGCTTGGATGACAAGGCTTGATCTCACCCGACCACCGCAAGGTCGGCGTCGCCTGGGGGGCGAGGCCAACCTCGTGGTGGCTGAGCAAGGCCCGGCCTCACTAGATCTAGGCGAGATTGGCTCGCCAAGCCACAACGAGGCTCCCTCCAAGCTGGCGACCTTGCCAACCCTCGTTTGGCTAGTTGTCGGCCAGCCATGGCTAAGGCCAGCCATTGGCTAGAGGGAAGAGAAGAAAAAGAAAAAGAAAAGAAAAAATAAGAATGTAATAAAGTTATTAAAAAATTAAAAGAAATTGTAAATCACCAAAATATTTGGGATCGTACCAAACGTATTTCTGTTCCGGGAATAGAAATTTTATATAATTACAAAATGCCTTAAAATACTCAATTTTTTTTTTTTTGGTAAAAGGTAATAAATATAATGAGAAAAGGCCAAGTGTACAAAAGCTCACGGCACCAAAAATTTGCTAGATATGCCTTTTATCTCAAAAACTGTTCCCAGTAATAGAAATAGAAAAAAATGTTTTTGAAAAAAAACTGTCCCAAGAACAGAAATGTTACTAAACGTAGTCTAATTATCTGTAGAAGTTGGTAAAATTGCTAAATTGCAGTCGCTTGATCAGTGCTCAATTTGCAACAGAAAGCACAAATCAAAGAAAAAGAATCAGGAAGCAAATATCCAAAGTAGATTTACTTGCCCTTGGGGGAGAAAGAATTCTTGTAATGTCCTAATACGGCTTCATCTTCTAATGTCAATGCATATCTTCATCTTCTTATGTTTCTTTGAGGATCGAAATAAGTCCAATAAGGAAATATGTGTGGTCATCTTTCTCAGTTGATCCACCACGCCCATGCTGATTGTGGAGCGTATGATTGCCAAGGAGATCCCACGTGAGAATCCCCTGATGTTTGTTGGCTTGGACCCTTCAAAGCACTTGTGATTTCCATATGGGAGAAAAGGGCCATACCACTGACAATTGTTTGGTACTGAAAACCGAAGTTCAAGACCTCATGGATAATGGAGTGCTTTCGTTGTGCAACAGAATTCCCTCCCTAATTGCGCTGGGTGGGGTGAATGCCATATTGTGAGAGGTGTAACATGTTCCAAAGGTGTTTGAGATTGACTTTGATGTGGTGTATAGTATACAGATTCAACTGGGGCGCTACCCAAGCAGGGACAAGTTCTCATTAGAGGAAAAGCTGGAGCATATCCAAAGGATGACTCCACTTGGCATTATTAGATGCATTGATGAGGAGATAGTCGCTACCACGAATCCCGTTGTAAATGATTTATCGACAAAAGACTCCTTTACACAGGGGGCAGAGGTAGAGAATGTAAGGCCACTAGTCATTGACCTCCTATCTGAAGAATCCTCTGGTATGGAGATGGAAGGAAGTAGAATGGAGCCTGTGGTCATTGAGCGGTCACCTTTAGACAATGATCAGATGATTATCATGGAATTATCACTCCCTAGTGTTATGGAACTGAAGATGTTGATGCCGTGATTCAATCAGGATGATGTTACGCAATTGCAGAAGTTGTGGAGAAAAGGCCCACAAGCAAAGATGCAATACCCACGAAAATTTTCTCATTGGACTTATTTCATTTCTCAGAGGAACATGAGAATGCACTTTTGAAGGTGTTGAACAAGGTGCATGTTCCCGACAGAGTAAATTAGATTTGTTAAAAGAAAATTCCTCTTCAGATGAGGGTTCTGACAGCTATGCATCGGCTTTGTGTACTGTATCTGATATGTGGCGTCTCGAGTTTGGTTTGGCGGGTCGGTTAAGCCAGGTCAATAGAGGTGGATTGAGTCTAGTAGTCGATTTTGTTAAGCTTGCTGCAAAGCCTGGCATGCATAGTTCGTTATTGGCAAAACGAGTGAGTTTTTTTGGTGTACTGGACTTGGAAAAACTGTTGCATATCTTTTGTTATGTAATGAATGCATTTGATCTCTTGTTAGAAAGGAAAAGCAAACTTTGTGAGTTATCTATGCTTTCCCTCCATTCTCTCTCCATGCCAAACTCAAAGGTTCTACATTATTCTAACTTGTAAACTTAAGACAACCCTACTTGTAGAGTGGCATTTTCCAAATAGATAATGATTAGTTACTTAAGAGTTAATCATTTAAAAACAATCAAACAAAGGTCGGCAAGTATATCAAATAAGAGTGGATGACAAAAAATTAGTCGGTAACTTGATCGGAAAGAAGAATTGGCACGTCATTTAAATTAAGATTGGTAATTAGACATAGAAGATGGTAAAATTGACAACTTTGGTATATTGCACGAATAATTGTTGTTAGGTTATTATAAAAGTTGGTAACTTTACAAAATACACTGTTATATAAGCTGTTAACTTAGAGACAATCAGATGCATTTTAAAATTTAATAAAGAGGGTCGTTATATTACCGACTAATCATGGAAGGAAATTTTTTGCTTACTCTTTTGAATAACAAAATATTGGAAACTGACCGACCTTTTCAGAAGTTCATGTAGATACCTAACTTGATACTAAGGTTTTGACCCAAATTTGATCGAGAAGTTTACTTCGTCAAAAGTTCAATCGAGAAGCACAATTGAGTTCTGCTCATCAGGAGCTTCCTATTATTTGTTCATGTTTCGTGCCACTTTTTCGATTTCGCATCACTTTTTTTTCTTATTTGAATATTTTAATAGATTGGTAATTTCAATTGGAGTTAGATATATTTCCACTTTGGAACGAAAAAAATATCAAACACTTTTTCATATTATTTTATTATAGATATTTCGGATAAGGTCGGCCCATTCAAATTACTTTTGTAAAAGCAGAGAAATATTCCACTAGCTATTTTTGACTTACCGGTGCGTGTGTGTGGTGGTTAGCACGTATACACTCGGGGTTTCTTTCTGTTTGTCGGGGGTTTGACGATTGATATATTAATTTTTGTGGGGATGACGATTGACATATTACTTTTGTTTCGTGATTTTTTTTTTCTCTGAATGTTTTTAGTTATTTAAACCTATCTTCACACTTTTGACATAATAAATATATTCAAATTAAATAAATATACCTAATCACGTGTTTAGTTAGTGACAAGCGAAGCGGGACATGTCTACTCATATAGCAAGAACTCGAAGATATATTTTATGAAGTTGAGCAAGGCTACCAAGCTAGAAGGACTGTTGGCCAAACCTAATTGGGCTCAAGGAAATCTGGTTTGCCTCGTGAACATATTACATGTATTTTTGTTGATAGGTTGGTGGATCTATAACCCAATTTAGTTATTAATCAATTGCCCATATCTGGTACCACCCACCGTTGCAGTGTAGAGGGTAGAGCTTGTGTTCTCCACCGAGGAGAATCAAGTTCGAAGCCCCTGCAAAGCAGGGAGGCTGAAGCGCTGTGTGGTGCCTTGCCCGGGATGCGTGGATGGTGGTTTCGCGCGCTTCCTGGGGTTTCTTTCTCATTTTGTCGGCCGTGCGGGTCTTTGAGTCATCAAAAAAAAAAAAAAACGACAAGTCAAGTCAATTTGATAACCCAACTCAACCTGGCCTTCTCATTGATCTCTAATATTTCATAAATAAGTAGCGAATCAATTAAGTTGAATATTTAGACAAGCCAATTGATAGTACAAACTAACGATTTTGCACATATAAACATAGATTTTATACTTTTCTTTTTGTGTTTTTGCTTGGTCTTGTCAAATTTGTCACTCATGTGCTTTTCCTTTTTTGGACTGATTTTGAGAATCGCACGCAAGACCGGCCTAGCAAATCGGAATTAAGGACAGTTTGTGTTCTTCTATCTTATCGTGTTGAAATCGGGGCATAACACAAGTATGTTCAACTTGAAAATGACACGCTCAACAAGCATGGTTATCGAACATGTCTAGTGTCTACATGATATGAACGTTCTCTTAATTACAACTACTTATATACTACCGTGCCATAAGCACATTTATACACGATTCATCTCACTATTAATCTGTGTTAATACTTATAACATGTTTCTAAGTAATATGAGTAATTTCTCTTCACATTAAACACGCTATCGAGTTACTTTTTCCTTATGTTCAACCACTCGTGTATCTACCGATATGCCTTTACCTCATTTTTCTTAACACCGACTTATATTCCCATAAATTTGAAGAGAAAAAGTCGTACCGAATTTATTAAGGTATAGTCATGTCATATAATGTGAAAAGACAAATCCCTTTGATGCCGGATTTAGTTGGTCTTATCCCATCCCGTGCGGAGAGATCGGGTCGAGGATCACGGGCCCTGATTTGGAATTGGATTCTCTTGCAAGATCGCGCACGTCTAAATTTCAGGATAAAATGTGATCCAACCTAACCTGAGTTGAAATTGAAATCGGAACATCTCCCCTCACCAACCTTGTCTCCCCCGCGCGCCGTACTTTTCTCGCGCACACGCGTCGTCGCGCCTGTAGCCCTGGGGCCGCGATCCCCTGCGCCCGCCCCCACCGTGCGCCCGCGACACCGTCGATGCGCCCCTCGGGTCTCGAGAACGTTCGAGGGCCGCACGTGTCGAGCATCCGGGCGCGGGGCTGCGGGGCCCACCGGGCGGGGGGCGCGAAGCAGGGGATCGGGGCCCTCGACATTTAACGCGTGTTCGTAGGGGGAGGCGCTTTTTAAGAGAGAGAAAAGGGGGAGGATTCTCCGAATTCCCGAATTTTCCTTCTTAAATACGAGAAAGAGGAGAGAGAATTTTCGCGAGAAACCTCGTGACGTTTTTGCCTTCCTCCGCGTTTTTCCTTTTTTTTTTTTTCCCGAGAAAATCCGAAGCTCCTCCTCGATCGAGGGAAAATTCGGCCCCGCCCCCCCGGGCCGCGGCGGCGATCGGTGATCGGAGGAGAGGGAGGGCCCCGGCCGCGCCGCTCCGTCGCGAATAATGCTGTCGCTGCAGAGCGATCCCCGGCTGCACCAGCCGCAGCCGCAGCCGCAGCCGCACCACCAGCAGCAGGAGCAGCAGCAGCAGCTCCAATTGGCCGCGTTCGGCAATGACGCCTTGCCTCTCAAGCCCGATACTGTCTCCTCTTCCCTGTCGAGCCTCAGGATCTCGCAGCCCTTGGACTCTCGCGAAGGTTCTCGATTTCTCTCTCTGTCTCTCTCTTCGGGTTCTTTTGGGGGATTCGTCTTTGTTTTGGGGCGTTACTCTCCTTGCTCTCGGTGCGTTTTTAGGGTTTGGGATCGGAATTCTGTGCTCGATTTTTTGGAGATTCTCTTATGCGGGTTGCGCTATAGCCTCTTTTTTTCTTTTTAATCTTGAAAGATTCCACCTTTTCTCCCCCACGACAGCATGTCGATCAGCTAGAATCGTCATGCGTGCGCCGATTTTGTGCCGTTTTTACGGTGATCATGCTTTGCCTTGTTCGATCTTTCGATTGCCACTGGTTTTTTTTTTTTATTTTTTTTAAAAAAAAAAAACCTGCTTGTCATGATGACTTGACGATCGCGAGGAAGAGTCGGAGGTCGGAATGCGGTGCCAATACCTTTGTCCTTCTTTTTAAATCGTTTCGAGTGATCCCTGGGCATGATGTCTTTTTGCTGCTTATTTAATTCTGGTTATCAGTTCGAGTCTAGCTCGCGCTATTTCCATCGTTAACTTTGATAATGAGATCTCTCGTCATTGAGCGGATGTTCCTTTTCATTTCTTTTATTGGGGAATTTACTCACTTGCGCTCCAAGGCTTCATGAGTTAGAATATGGATCTGCAAGATGACTCGGAGATGACTTGGTTTGGTTTCGGTGGTTATATGACTTGGGACTTGTATAAGGTCCAAGGCTGCGTGTGAAAGTGTTGACTTAGGAACCGGAAGTGTATATCAAGTGATATGCATTATCTTTCTGAAATCTGTTTCTTCGGTAGTCTTAAGCTGCAGAAGGAGAATTCTGAGAAGATATCCAATCATTTGAGTTGATTTGTTTATTAAAAAAAGAAAAAGCAGGTAAGCTATTGATTTCGCTGCTTGCAAAACCTACTTGTGCAAAGTATTTTACATCTTCAAGTTAATAAATGCTGTAAATAGAACTATCCAGTGGTAGTGTTACCACTTGCGGCTAAAGAGACTTCTGATCTTGTTGGGCGTAGAGAAGATAGGCTGCACTATTGTATGAAAATTGTGTTTTAAGGTTTTCCGATGGTTGTTTAGAATTTCTGCTTCGCAGGTATCTTGAGTAGCGATGCATGCAAATGCCTGGCATAAAATGATAAGTTTTGAGGGCTTTCAATTCATGTCCTTTATTCGTTCTCTCACTTTTTTTTTTTGCTGATGAGGTTGAAAAAGGAAGCTCCATGTAAAAGTTATGTTTTCTGGGTTCTTAAATGGTATTTGAACCTCGGAATTTCTATTAATCTTGCCAAATGGGGGCACTGTACCGAGTTCAAACTTCCAAAGAAAGCACCTTAGCATGTTCTTACTTTTTAGTAGTGAGACTGTCATTTTTCATCAAGGCATGTTTGGTTTTTATGTTTGTATGATGTGGGCTTTATCTTATTTTTTTATGAATGTTGCTGCATTTTGTCCAAATTGTTTCTGAGCTTCCCTGTGGCTCTTTTGATGAATGAGTTAACATTTTGAATTGTGTCATTTATTTGTAGCAAATGAAGACATTCTGATAGCCCTTGCCCATCAGAAATATAAAGCTGGAAGCTATAAGCAGGCACTAGAACACAGCCAGGCTGTTTATGAGAGAAAACCCCGACGGACTGATAACCTTCTTCTGCTTGGTGCAATATATTATCAGGTTGTTTCCAGAGTTCCATGTTTATTTTGATTGATGATGAGATGACGTTAGGTTGATGGACCTGATTTGATGACTTGGTTTGAGTGTTGTAGCTGCATGATTTAGATATGTGCATAGCCAAGAATGAGGAAGCACTTCAGATTGATCCGCATTTTGCTGAGTGCTATGGAAATATGGCAAATGCATGGAAGGTAATGGAACAATAGCCTCGACAGTGCTAGGTACAGCTTTTAAGCTGGTTGGTTTATGTGGGTTTAGTTTGTGATGGTCTTTCCTCCATGTTTTCTTCCTCAGGAGAAGGGAAACATTGATGCTGCGATTCGTTACTACTTAATTGCTATCGAGGTGTGTATTCTGCTTGAAAGATTTCTTCTGACTAATGGGGGTTCTATTTCGACATAAGACAAATTTTCCTCTTATGATGATCCTCCTATATTGAGTTTGAGATGTAGACTTGAATGTACAGAAACACCAATAGATCGTTAAAATACTTAGTTACTTCCCAACTTGTTTGGACGATTTCTTCATACTAAAAAGTATGGCCAAGAGGCATCTGAGATCTATTATTACTTTCCAGTATGGAGCGTCTAACCTTTGGTTTGGCGACTGTGCTAATTAGTGCTATAGATTTTAACAATTGTAAATGTTTGACCAAGGGCCATGCCCCTTCTATAAGGCATTCTAAGTTTCATAATTTGTCTTGATGAATGATTCATCAGATTGATGATCTAACCTTAATTTGTCAAATAACATTTGCAGCTTCGACCCAATTTTGCTGATGCTTGGTCAAATTTAGGGAGTGCATACATGCGAAAAGGAAGATATAATGAGGCTGGACAGTGTTGTCGGCAGGCTTTGGCACTTAATCCACGCTTGGTATTATTACACTCTAATTGAGAAGCATATATTGGAATTTCCAGATGTTTTTAACTTTCCCTTTGCCTATTTTTGCAGGTTGATGCTCAAAGTAATCTTGGAAATTTAATGAAAGCTCAGGGTTTAGTGCAAGAGGTGACAGGACTTACGACTTTAATCGCTTCTGTGATTTGCCTGTTCATGTGTTTTCTGGTTGTATTTTATTTGCCCATTCTTTCAAATGTGGTGGGAATGACGTTGGGACACTGATGCTTCTTAGAATTGGGAGTGACATTCAATGGAGTCGTTGCACAGATTGAATTTCTTATTGCTGTAGGAAACTGTACAAATGTGAAAAATATAGGTATATAATTTATTAATAGTGAGGGAAATAGTTCAGTTATTTCTTTTACTCAGTGTATCTTGGGGGAAGATATCGTGTATTTAATTCTCACTGATTGGTTGAGGAGATGTATTGGTTATTAAATCTTTGTGCATTTTTAGGCATACAACCAAATTTTAGAATAGCTTGGTGAAATAGGAAAATATTTTCTTCATATGCTATGTTTAGTTGTTTCTGAGTAGTTCAGAAAGCATGGGTTGGTTATTGAATCTCGACTTCTGCATTTTCTGAGTATTATTTTTTCACTTTTTAGGCATACAATTGTTACCTTGAGGCCATCCGTATACAACCAAATTTTGCAATTGCATGGTCAAATCTTGCTGGCCTTTTCATGGAGGCAGGGGATCTTAACAAGGCACTTCAGTATTATAAGGTTAGTAATCTGGTTGAATTTATTTCTCTTCATCTAAATTACATGCATTTTGCATTTGGAGTCCTTGAGTGTGCATTTGTATTTCTCAGGTGATGGCCTCTAGTTAGATTTATTGTTTAATCAGTGACAAAGAAATGATCCAGTTGACTGGCTATGTACAAAAGTGACTTTTTGGAATGTTGTTGACGTTCGCTTCTCATTGCGGTCAGGAGCGTTCTCATTGTGGTTCCTTTCTTTAACTGATTCAAAATCATAACCTTTATTTATAGGAAGCAGTGAAACTCAGACCAACATTTTCAGATGCCTACCTGAACCTTGGAAATGTCTATAAGGTAAGCTATCAATATTGTCCTAATGAGGTGGGGTAGCTGCAAAAGCCAGGACGAGCGTCTGGTGAAAAACAAGATCTTTATTTTGCCTTTTCCAGGCCTTGGGAATGCCTCAAGAGGCTATTATATGCTATCAGCGTGCTCTGCAGTCTCGACCAGATTATGCTATGGCATATGGTGAGTTTTTGCTTTGCTTATTTCCCTCATGTTCGTGTAAATATTGGTGGAAAATATGGAAGTGAGACATCTTGCTGAAGTTGATTTCTTCGAGAGTGACCTCTCTAGTATTAACACTTGAGTCAAAAAAGTCAGCTAGTCAGGATACTGGAAAGCAGCATGGCCTATGCTATAAAATTTGGGGGTATTGGTGATTTTTCCACTTGTTAATAAGCTATTCATGAACTGAATTAGATATGTACGCATTTGAAACTATATTCATTAAATTGAATGGAACTTATTGATTTGTGAAATTTGATGGCGCAGGTAACTTGGCCAGTATTCATTATGAACAAGGTCAACTTGATTTGGCCATTCTCAATTATAAGCGAGCAATTACTTTTGACTCGAGTTTCTTGGAGGCATACAATAATTTGGTTTGTCAGCTTTTCTCCGCGTTACTTTCAGATATGTAGGGTTTATCCTTGTGGTTACCCTTTTTTTCAATTAATGCTTTCTTTTGCACAATTAGGGTAATGCTTTAAAAGATTCTGGGAAGGTTGAGGACGCCATTAGTTGCTATCAAGTAAGTTTTGAGAGTTTTTTCCATTGGTTCCATGTTTTTGTATGTTTAACCATATCTGATCTTTTTATTCTTCTCTGTGAAGCACTGTCTTACTTTGCAACCTAACCATCCTCAAGCGCTGACAAATCTGGGGAATATATACATGGAATGGTACTTCAATCACATTGATCATTTCTGCACTTGCCACTTGTTATTACCTATTGTCAACGTACTAGTTGGAACCTGTACTCATTGAGAAGTTGATTTTGTAGGAACATGTTAAGTGTTGCTGCGTCCTTTTATAAGGCTACTCTTACTGTGACGATGGGACTTTCTGCTCCTTTTAACAACTTGGCAATAATATATAAGCAGCAGGTCTCTCTCTCTCTCTCTGTCTCTCCCTGCGCGCGCACTTACATCGAGGTCAAGGACATGATATTTTTCAAAGGAAAGTGGTCTAATTTGGCTTTTATTGTCCTCCATCACAGGGTAACTATGCTGATGCAATCACATGCTACAATGAAGTTCTGAGAATTGATCCTATGGCAGCTGATGGGCTTGTCAACCGAGGTAACACATACAAGGAGATTGGAAGGGTTAGTGAAGCCATTCAAGACTATATTCGTGCAATTAACATCAGACCCACAATGGCTGAGGCTCATGCAAATCTAGCATCAGCTTATAAGGACAGGTTTAGTATTTTGCTTACTTACGATTTCATTGAGACGTTTCTATGGCTATTTAAAGATTCTAATGGGTTTGCTGGGATTCAGTGGACATGTTGAACCAGCTATAAAAAGCTACAAGCAAGCACTAGCTCTTCGTCCTGATTTTCCAGAAGCAACTTGCAACCTTCTGCATACATTGCAGGTATTTAAGAACTCTACTCTCCTCCCTTTTTGGCCCTTGGTTTTGTATATAGCAGGCGTGGCCAAAGTGAGAAAAAATCTACACCTGGGGAACAGTTGCACTTGCACCTGTCAATGGGGAAACTTTCATCTCTTTATTTGTGAATTGGTTAACTTTAATTCTTCCAATTTCTGACAAATAGGACTACTTAAAGATAATTTGGCGTTGATGTGATGGTCTGTAAGATGATTGAAGTGTTATAATCTCTTTTGCAACTGGATTCTTGTGTGATCTCTTCAATTTGATAGTGTCCATGGCCGAACTATCAGAACTTTTATAGGAATGAGGTATCCTGCAGTGATGAAAGATCGTGTGTTACTGTTCAAGTTTATGAGATGTGGCCAGGAGGTTATTTATTTAATCATCTGTAAGATGATTGAAGTGTTATAATCTCTTTTGCAACTGGATTCTTGTGTGATCTCTTCAATTTGATAGTGTCCATGGCCGAACTATCAGAACTTTTATAGGAATGAGGTATCCTGCAGTGATGAAAGATCGCGTGTAACTGTTCAAGTTTATGAGATGTGGCCAGGAGGTTATTTATTCAATCATTGTGATTGGTTTTGTATGCTTTTACATCATTGATAATTGCCTGAAGAATGCAGTTTGGGCTTTAAGTATTTTCTGTGAGATTGTATTTGAGATATTAAATGAAAATTCAATCTGAGTGTAATCTGAGGAGTAGACACGTAATATTGAGATATTGTGGAGATAGTATGTAATAAGGTATGTTTTTAGTTCCTGAGGAAGCTCAATTCTACCTTTTGTTAGAAATCTTCATGTTTAATGAAGTTAGCTTTGAAAGTCAATTTCTCTTTTAAGGATTGTCAAGTTGAGTTTATAAGTATAGGCAACCTTATGCATTTAATTGTTATTGGTTTCATGTTAAATGCTTACATCTTTTTTTTTTTTTTTTTGACCTTTTTTTTAGTGCGTCTGCGATTGGGAAGATCGTGAGAAAAAGTTTGCTGAAGTGGAAGGGATACTCAGGAGACAGATTAAGGTAAATTATCTTTTGTCATAAGTAAATATTCTATATCGCCTCTGTGAAGAATACATGCATCTAAATTTATAATTGTGTCCTTATATTACTTTCAGATGTCAGTGATTCCAAGTGTACAGCCTTTTCATGCAATAGCCTATCCCATTGATCCGATGCTTGCACTTGAAATCAGGTGAGTTATGCTGCCTTTTCTTTTGCAGTGAATAACAAAGTGCTGCAGCAGTCATTTTCATGATTCTCTTTTTTGCAGTCGCAAGTATGCCGCATACAGTGCTCTTGTTGCATCCCGTTACTCACTTCCTTCTTTCAACTTTCCTGCCCAATATCCTGCCAAGAGTGATGGTGGGAGTGGACGTCTAAGGGTTGGGTAAGGCCCCCCTCTTCCCCCTTCCCACCCCTTCTTTAAGTCTATCCTGCTCATGTGCACATTGCTTTAATCAGTCTTTTCATGTGGTTGTCACTGACACATCTCATCCTTGATTTTCAGTTACGTGAGCAGTGATTTTGGCAATCATCCCTTGTCTCACCTCATGGGCTCAGTGTTTGGCATGCATGACAGAGAAAACATTGAGGTATGTTGGATGTGAAACTATAGCTTGGTTTCACATAGCTATGTCAATCTAATAATCGGTTATATTGCAGGTCTTCTGCTATGCATTGAGTGCCAATGATGGAACTGAATGGAGACTTCGGACGCAGTCAGAAGCAGAGCACTTCATTGATGTTTCTTCCATGACTTCTGACATGATTGCGAGGCTAATTAACGACCATAAAATTCAGATTCTTGTCAATTTAAATGGCTACACAAAGGTATGGTGCTTGTGTGTGTGATTTGCTGATTTAGTGGCAGTATTTTCAGTACGTCATATGTAATTGAGACCCATCTTTATAGGTATCACCATTAAACATCTAACAAGCTGTATAATTTGGACGTTGTCAATCTTAAATAAAATATTTGATACAAAAGGCTGCTATTTTCCTGAAAAATCCCAGTTTTTTTCCAATCTGTGCATGATTTTTGTTTTCACTCTTCAGTAATTGATATTTCTTGCCTGTCAAAGGTCATAATAAACCCCTTTTTATTCCATTGATTATGCAGGGGGCAAGAAATGAAATATTTGCCATGCAACCTGCTCCTATACAAATATCGTACATGGGATTTCCTGGAACAACAGGAGCATCTTATATAAATTATTTGGTCACAGATGAGGTTGGCAATTTCATTCGTATTTTAGTATTTCCAGTCTCTGTCACCTGAAGCTACAACTCGTTACTTGACTTCCAAAATCTTCAATTGCAGTTTGTGTCACCTTTTCATTTTTCGCACATCTACTCTGAGAAGCTTGTCCATCTTCCTCATTGTTACTTTGTGAATGATTATAAGCAGGTCAGTCATCTTTACTTTGTTTCATCTTCTTTTGGCAAACTATCGATGGAGTGTGTTTTAACAGCTTCCTTTTATTACAATCATTATCAGAAAAACCGAGAGGTACTGGACTCCAGTTCCCACCCGAAAAGATCAGATTATGGATTACCTGAGGACAAATTCATATTTGCTTGTTTCAATCAGCTTTACAAGATGGATCCTGATATCGTCAACACTTGGTAATACCACTTTGGTTGGTTATCATTTTTTTGGTAGTTTGACCTTTGGAGATGTTTTAACTCGTTTGATCTTTATTATCATTGAAATAGGTGCAATATTCTCAAGCGTGTGCCCAATAGTGCACTTTGGCTCCTCCGATTCCCTGCAGCAGGCGAAACCAGACTTAGAAATTGTGTGTTTTTCCTCTGACATTGTGCCCTTGGAAAATATCTGTGCAAGTTATCATGTTTAATGGATGCTTTCTCGATAGTTAAATTTGGCTACAGGGTCAATATTAATTTTAAAAGTTCTTTTCTCATGGCAGATGCTACTCAAAGGGGTGTGCAACCAGATCAAATTATTTTCACAGATGTTGCCATGAAAAATGAGCATATAAAGCGCAGTGCTTTAGCAGATCTGTTCCTTGACACGTGAGATATCTTTTATTAGCTTTCTCCCATTCTCAACCAAGAAAAAAAATGATATATAGTTTCCATCATCGGACAGATTTTATAACCTAAATTCCTTGGCTGTCTTCATTTATGCCAACGGTAAAAGGAATTTATTGTGTGTATTTTGCTGTTATATGGGCAGACCTCTATGTAATGCTCACACAACTGGCACTGATGTTTTATGGGCTGGTCTTCCGATGGTGACGCTTCCTCTTGAGAAAATGGCAACAAGAGTCGCGGGTTCATTATGTCTGGCTACTGGAGTTGGGGAGGAGATGATTGTTAATAGGTACTCTCTCGCCCTCTCTGTGTCTGTGCACATGTGTTCTGTGGGAACGAGTTATTTCCATGAAGAGGGGAAAGTCGTTTGTCTATGGTTGTCTTGCCGTTACTACTATATTTGGTTTGGTTTGGTTGGCATACTTGCTCTCTTGTATGCACCATTGAGTAGCCTATTGGGTAGTTCGACTTTTGACCTTGTCCATGCATGGGAACTTTTGACTATTCGTGTTTGCACTGCATTTGCAACCTTTGGTTTGGGTGAAAAGGTTGTGTAAATTCTTGGTTCACAAGCATTAAGTGTCATGTTCCCCTATTCCTTTCTTGCTGCTGATGTATTTCTATTTTTTTCCTTTCCTTGGGGAAAAAAAAATCATCCAATGCGACAGTCTGAAAGAATATGAAGAGAAAGCGGTTTCACTGGCATTGAACCGACCGAAGCTCGAGGATCTTAAAAGTAGACTTAAGGCAGCTCGTCTGACTTGCCCTCTGTTCGACACAACACGATGGGTGAGCTCAAGTTCTCTTTTATTTCTTCATTTTTATGTGCATCTTCCCGGTATGGCACATGTCCATTATCTAGAAATTGGTGAATAGGTCTTGGCAATTCCCCTGATTTATATATCTGGTTTCATTGCCATCTGCGTGTCGTGAGCTATTTCGGTTTCAATCGATTGATCTAGTAAAACATCAAAATTCAGGTGAGAAACCTCGAGCGGGCATACTTGAAGATGTGGAATCTCCACTGCTCGGGCCAGCACCCTCAGCCATTCAAAGTAACCGAGAACGATTCGGAGTTCCCATACAATAGGTAGGAATAACGGGGTATAGAGAGCCAGGATGGACGGGAATGTAGATATTTAAAAAAAAAAAAAAAGGCAAAAAGAGTTGCAAGGTAACATTTCTTGTCGGACTCGCCTTCTCCTTTGTCCGGATACGGGTCGCCTGTTTATGTTGACAAGAATGAGAAACCTCTTTAACATTTGACCTCAAAACAGTTTTGAGGATCTCAATTATATAATGTAAACGCGAAACCTTCATACGAGCATGGGAGGTATGAAATTTATTGGTCTTCGATGATTGATGCTATGATCAGTGTCGTCTTCTCCACTTGATTCACTTTTGTGTCAGCTTCCGTTCAGCATTGAAGACGAGCTTTTCTTTTCGTGTGTTCGGAGTTCGGCTCAGACGCAGTGTACACTGCTAATTTTCATTAATCCTTGCGTATTGCAAGACCTCTTCTGATTCAGTGTTTCATTCACTCATTTTGGGTTCGAAAGAAAATTCGGTAAGAACGAAATCACTTTTAGATTGTTTTAATTTTTGTAAAGCTTGTTTCCCTCTTACTTAATGTGCATTTGGGAATTATTTTTGGGGAAAGTCTTTGGGAAAATGCAAAGACCTTGGAGTTAACTGTGTTTGGTGAATTGTACTTTGAAAGTTCCTTTATGAAGTATTTTGAACAAAATAATGTTTGGAGAATTGCATTTACAAAGGATCTTCGTGATAAAAAAAAAATTGGTAAAAGAAAAATTTTAAAAAATTGACCGGCAAGAGCAGCGACCGCCGGCAACCTCCGGCGACCTCCGACTACCTCCGGCGACCCGGATCTGAGGTAGTGAGGTCGTGCGACGCGGCCTTGACCTCAGGCGACCCCGGATTTGGGGCGGTGAGGTCGCGCGACGCCGCCTCGACCCTTGGTGACCTCGATCCGGGGCGTCGAAGTCGCAGGAGGACCTCGCCGCCCTAGGATCTGGGGCGACAAGGTCGTGGGAGGTCGCACGGCGCCGCCATGACCCAAATCCAGGGGCGGCAAGGCGCGACCCAGATCTGGTCACCGCTCGGGCCTCTGGCACTAGATCTGGTCGTGACTAGACCTGCAACTAGGTGGGTCACGCGAACCCAGCGAGCTCCGTGCGAAGGTTGCGGTGCGGTAGGCGATGGTTGCCAACGACCGCATGCCTTTTGGCCACCATACCTGCGACTTGCGGAGGTTGCCCGAATCTCCGACGAAGATCGCTTAGGTCGCGGCGTTTCTCTACGCGCGGAGAAGATGAACAGTGCTCAATAAGGGCACGCACCCAGAAAATCGAAAAACTTGTTAGGATAATTTCGAAAAAAAAAAAAATATGAACAGTGCGGGCAAAAAAAATATGAACAGTGCGGGCGTAAAATGCCGAAAAAGCCCAAGGCAGGGGAGACCTGCCTTGGGCTTTCGGCCTTCACAAGGCTGGCATTTGGAGAAGGTGGTTCTCAAACGGACCCTTAGTCTTACTTCGAGTGTAGTGCCAAATCTCTGCTCTTCCGAGTTTACTAATCACGTTGTTTCGTTACATGCATTTGGCAATGAAAGCTTAACCTTCGGGGGAGTATTCTACAGGTCAGAAACTTCCACTGGCGATGAAAGCTTAATCTTCGGGTCAGTATCTTACAGGTCAGAAACTTCCTCTTGACGGATTCAACCGACGAGAAAATCAAACTCCAGTGCGTGTTTGCAACGAAGGACACGGCAATGATATCAGCCAAGGGATATGCCATGACTTACACAGCCAATAGAGAAATCGTAGGAAAGACCCCAAGTCGGCAGGCCTAAATTATCTCTAACCACCTCTCCAATACACAACACAAACATAGCAGCAGCAGTACTACCAAACTCGAGTTGTTCCGGGGATAGTCGGGTTGACTTCGACTCGGCAATAACAACTTCGGTGCTATTTACTCAGTAAGCAAAAACTTAATCTTCAATATATGCGGCACCAGAAGATTATGTGAGAACCGATGTCGGGAGTAGCATCGAACCGAGAATCCGATGGAGCAAACGTGCTTCTCCATTATTTTGATTATTCATACGATGACACGGCTCAAACTCACCTGTGCATGCAGAGACAAAACTCGACGGAGACGAACCCAAAGAAACCCCCCCAAAGAGAAAAAAGAAAGATCAAACTCGTTATTCACTCAATAAAAAGCCGGATTGGTCACTGATCTCTAACCCTTCCCCCTCAACCCCGAAAGCCATCTCAAAACCAGGACAACCCGGACTTGCTGCTCCCGCCGTCTCCGCCTCTGGACGGCCCGAAGGTGACGAGCTCCTTGGACCGCACCCACGGCCTCACCACCACCACCGACTCGAACACCTTCCTCGCCCCGCGCTGCATCCCCTCGATCTTCAGGTAGTACTTGATCCCCGCCACCACCTGCCTCTCCGCCCCGACCACCTCCCCGAACACGATCTCCCCATTATCCCCGTCTCCTCCGCCACCGCCCCGCTGCCGGCGCTGCATGCGGTTGTACTCTTCGACCGAGTACCGCCCCAGGTCCTGCACCTCCTGGTTCGACCTCACGTCCGGCACGGCGGTCCTGCCCCCGACCCGGGGGCCGACGTAGCCACCGCTCACGGCGGCGAGCAAGGAGAGGGCGGTGAGGGTGATCAGGAATAATACTGAGGAGGCCATGCGAAGAAGCTGGGTTTTTGTTTGCTGCTGCTGTTGTTAGATAATGATGTAGTGGTTACGTGAGTTCGCTTTGTATTTATAGAGGGAGGGAGAGGAGAGAGATAGGGACGGGGGGAGAGTATGGCTGTGGGTGGACACGCAAATTAAGGGAGGGAGGCGCAGAGGATGAGACCGACGAGTGCAACACAAGCGGCGTGCCGCGTCTTATACAAGACGACACCTCACCCTCTTTGTTCCTGCATGATTTTGCATTGATTGACAGGTCTCTCTCTTTCTGCCCCCTTGTGGGGGCGACTGGCGAGCTCGTCCAAAACGCTTTGTTAGAAACTCCGACTTGAAAACTTAAGAGATGATAAGTGATCCGAGACCACATACACTTTATCTCAAGGACCTCTTTCTCGCGCGCGAATCGGATTAGAAATAACACGTGATATCTGACAGACGGAGTCGACATGTGCAAGTGAGATTAATTGAGCCGGAACCTGTCTTCTATATATATTGCATAAGGTTCTGAGAGACAGCTGCTATCGATTGTTTCAAAAACTTGACTTGACAGATGGAGAGAGACGAAGATTGTATAAATAGCATATAAACCCTATCGTCAAGTGACGCTAACAACGTAGAATCTCCATAGCCAATATTCCATGTATTATTATGCAATCCTAGGGCAAGGATGCTTTTGGTACTATTCTTATTTCACACAATCTGGGAACTTTAGTAACGTTGGCCTGATTTGATTTGAGCAAGAGATGAAAATAAGGTGCAAACATGGAGAAAAAAGTATCTAAAAAGTTACTAATCCTATCGGTCATAAATTATTTAATTGTGCTAATTGAATCTTAACTCTCTTCACATTTTGCCAATTGAGTATGTTTAACCAATATTGGTTAGAAAATCGTTGACATGAAAATCAATTGTCTTACATGGTAAGGTTGGCACTAAAGTGGATGATTTTTAATAATATTTTATTTATTTATTTTTTATTTTTACAACTCTTGTAGCAATCCTTGCCTAGGCGAGGGCCAAGACCCTCACTTATTGGTTAATGAGGGCCGTGAAGCCCTCGCTTAGCCCACCCTTGCCTATGGGTGGTGATGGTCGGCTACCAACCCCAACAACTGAAATTTTGTGCTTGACATTTGAGCGGACATGGGCATAGGCATTGAGGTGTAGGCATTGGGGTGAGCAATGAACCTATGCTAGACTTGATGGACTCATGCTCATGTACTGGATTTTGTGGATCCTAGGCCCAATCATCAATGTTGGTACCTTGAAACAACATCTACGGACCTAGCTTGGCATTGGGGTTCCAAACTCAGCCTCTTTGGACTCAGGCTCGAGCTTGATGGATCTTGGTTGACTCGGCCTTGACCTCTAGACTCAGGTTTGCTCTCAAGAGCTCAGGAACAAGCTTTATTGGGGTTCTCATGAGAAAACATAAATTTTTTAATCCAAGTATCTAATCATATCTTGAAAAATAATTTTTAATTTTTTAAAATGGAAATCATTTTTTTAACCTAAGCATAATACTTCCGTTAATTAGGAAAACATTTTTTATTAACTCATTTTCTTAAGTAATCCAAATATCAAAAATGAGAAAAAAAAAAAACCTTCGGAAAATGTATTTTCACGAAATGTTCGGTGCTGAAGTCGAATGATTTCTTCAATTTCTTAGGGAATTGTCACGGGCTCGCAGAGACACTCGTGAAGCCATTCTTCGGGTGCATGGCTGATTGGCATGGGGAGATTATGTGTCGGTCCGCGAGAGTGCCGCCTCGACACGCGGCATCGTTTGATTCGCCGGCCACGTGATCTCCGCATGAAGGACCACTTCGGAGACGGATTTATCATACGAGTTTTGTCTGTTTGCAGGACGACATAAATTGCTCATCAATCTCTGACGAATATTTTAACTCCGTGATATTTTTGACGTGGACGTGGTTGCTGATGATTTGAGTAAATATCTGATGGGCGAGCGATGAAACGATAGTAACTTTTGATTCGAGAGGAGTTATTGGGCAGAGAACAAAGCACGTTTCGAGGGTTATGCTACGATCAAATCGGGTTCCCATTCGCAGTCGTTTCGAGCTTTTTCGGCATTATTTTTGGCCTTATCATTATTTTCGTGTCGTTTCTTATCGATCTTTCGAACATTCAAATAGGAAAATCGAGAGTTTTCTTTCAGTGGGCTTCGTGAGAGTTTGAGGGTTGCCATTCTTGTTTCGTTTCCTGCAGTGTCGATGTTACCATACTATATACGCGAGTGAGATTGGTTTTGTCTCACTAAAATTTCATGTTTAGTTAATCCCAAGATAAGGCAATTGGTTGTGGTGTTGATAAACTTTCAAATCAAGAGTCGCATGTAATTTTTTCGAATCTTGCAAATTGTCCATTAAATTACTATAGATAAAGAATTCTTGTATCAGCGAAGGCATAAACTTAATTAGTTCATGAGATTTGTAGAGTGTTATATAAACCTTCCCGATAGCTACGGACTTGCGAAGTGTCACTTCGTGCGACCCTTTTTGGATCGTTCAAACAAGCGAGTGATGATGGAAATAGAATTCGCGTGGCGCGCGATAAAATGGCCATGACTTTTGACGACAGGAGTTACGAGGGCGATAACACAAATTCGGAAAAAAGGCCGGTTCCGAGCGTTATGGTATGGTCAAATTGGGCCTTGCTCCAGCATTATCTTTGGCCTTTTGGTTATTTTTCAGATCATTTATGACTCTACTTTACTCGAGTTTTCAGATCATTTTCTTTTTTTCAGCATTATTTGTCTCTATCCAAATCTAAGAGTATTTTATTGAGTGAGATTGAGAGGTGCAATTCGTGTTTGTTGCTTCATTGTGTCATACTTCTACAAATCAGTTTTCTCTCTATAGGTTTTGCGTTTAGTTAACCCTCGGATTGACGCAATTAATCAAGGCGGGGCATGGTGCTATGAATCTTTCGTATTGAGAAGCCCAAGTTACCCTTTCAAATTCAACTCACCTTTTGTAAAACTACTATGGATCGATAACACATTCACATGCCAAAAGCATAATTTAATTGGTTCATAAGACTTGCAAAGTATTTCATGAATTTTCTTAGTAATTAGACCTCTACAATAGAACTCTTGGGTTAAAGAAAAAATTTCATTCTCCTCTTAGCTATAACATCATTTGAAATCAATTAAGCGATGAATCAATTGGAATGTCCCTAGGCAGGTGTTCACGGCCAAGCTTTTGTAGCAAATTCAGCCTAACCTGGTTTCATTGTGTTAGAGGAATAATAAGTTCATCTCGAACCAAAATAACTTTTTTTTTAGTAATCGAAAAAAAAAAAGAGAATAAAAACCCAAAAAAGAATCGTAACAACTTTGTGGCCCAGCATAGTGCAATTTTCATTTTTTTTCTCTTGAATTTTAAATAAGCAGTCCTTAACATAAAAATTAAAAAAAGAAAAATTATCATGGAAAGAAAGTTAATTCCGCACCTTAACTTTAACAAGTTCGAACTGTAGATTCGAGAGGGGCTGCGAAATAATCAATAGTCTTATTTATATTCCTAAAGCTTTCATTCATATATATATTTTAAAAAATAAATATAGCTGTTAAAATTTTATAATAATTTTTAAATCCACAACGCTCCAGATCCAAGAAGCAGCAGCTCGCACGCTTATAAGGAAGGGACTGGCACGTGCGACGTCACTTCGTCATCTTCTCCACCAGAACTCCTCCCCCCGAATTTCAAAATCGCTCTCCAACGGCTACATCCCATCTCTCTCCTCTCTCTCTCTCTCTCCTCTTCTCTCGCTGCTTTGTCTCCCTCTTCAAACCCTAGCTCTCCACTCTCTCTCTCTCTCTCTCTACATCTCTCTCTGCATCTCTCTCTTGCGCTTCGACGATGAAGCACTTCATGTTGCCCAAGGGCGCGGCCTCCGTGTTCAGGGAAGCGCAGACGCCGCCGGCGGCCTACGATTCGCCGCCGACGAAGGGCAAGCCGTCGTCCAAGAAGCAGAGCCGGTGCAAGGAGAACACCCCGCCGCCGGATCCGAACTCCATGGGCTCCGACAGGAAGGCCTCGCCGGCCGCCGGGGCGGCGTCGGCGTCGGCGTCGGCGAAGGCGAGGTGTCCGCTGCCCCCGCGGCCGCCCTCGTCGAATCCGCTGAAGCGGAAGCTCAGCATGGAGACGATCGCGGAGAACGCCCTAGCTGGAGCTTCCGATTCCGGCGTGAAGGTAAATTAGGTCTTTGTAGCTCTGCCGATCTCGCTTCGTTTTTCGTGGTACGCGGCGATTGATTGCCGGAAATGAAGGGAAACTTTGTTAGATAATGTCAAAATCGAACTAGATTTACTATATTTAACCTCTAATTGATTCATTCTTGCATTTCAATGAAGCACTACTTTGCTAAGATATACTTCTGCTGATTTAACATGACGGTCAGGTATTGGTGAGGATGCGGCCACACAAGAATGATGAAGAAGAGGGAGATATGATAGTGGAAAACGTGTCCAATGACGCTGTTACTATAAATGGTCAAACATTCACATTTGATGCTGTGGCTGACCCAGAGGCATCGCAGGTACTTCTAGCTGATCTCAACCAATTTAAGATCCGTTGTTGCCCGAGAAATGGACTAAAACATCAGTTTGCGTCCTGTTATTGCAGCTCGATATTTTTGAGCTCGTAGGCGCCCCTCTCGTCGAAAATTGCTTGGCCGGATTCAATAGTTCCATATTTGCTTATGGCCAGGTACTTGATCTACATTTCTGATCTGTTTGTAATCACATATGATCCTGTTTATGTTACTAACTGTTGCATATCTGTTGTGGTAGACTGGAAGTGGGAAAACTTACACAATGTGGGGTCCAACACAAGCATTATTGGAAGATAAGTTGTCGAGCCAACAAGGCTTAACTCCTCGTATTCTTGAGTGCCTCTTTACCCGTATAAATGAGGTAAAAATTGCTCCTGTGTGGTACATTTTTTAAGGCATTTCCCTTATGCTGAGCACCATAATAGTGCGAAGTGTTCCTTTTTGTGTGCAGGAACAAATTAAGCATGCTGACAAACAGCTCAAATATCAATGTCGCTGTTCATTTCTTGAGGTTTTTTTTTTTTTTTTTTTTTTTTTTGAGTTAATTTATTTTTAAGTTTCTTATACCATGTGGCACTGGTTCACCATATCTTATCACTCAACATTTCATATTTGTAGATATACAATGAACAGATCACTGATTTACTGGATCCCAATCAGAGAAATCTTCAGGTATGATTACTGAAATTTAGTATAACCTCTGTAATCCTATTATATAAGAAATCAATGTAAAGTCTCACTACTATTTTCCTAACCCAGATAAGAGAAGATGTCAAAACTGGTGTATACGTCGAAAACCTGACCGAGGAAATTGTGTGCACTATGAAGGATGTGAACCAACTCTTGTTGCGGGTATGAATTTAGAATCTTGTTGAGTTAGTACAGATTTTATTATTGGCATTGCATCTAAGAACACTTCTATTTTAATATATTTTTAGTCATCTGGGGATAATCCTCATAAAAGTTTCTACGTTATATTAAGGTAGGTAATCTGATTTTTATGTGTTACTTGGAAGATTGTGATGAACTGTCTTGGTCATTCATTGATCTACATTTACAACATGCCCTTTGGTCTTGCAGTTGCAACAGAATTTAAGTTCATCCAGTCAGCTTGAACAATTGTTTAGTTCATTGTACTAGACATCCCTTAACTTCCTTTTGGTCCTCTTGATGGCGTGTTGATAATTTTGACATCATGTAGAGTTTAAATCAGTAATGTTGATGGACTATTTTAATGTGTTACTCATTTCTCCATTGGACAGTGATTGTCTTGTTGCCTACTAATATGCCTATATGCACCATTTTGGATTTTGGTGATAGTGTAGTATTTGACTAGCATATACTGTTCAACATAGAAATGTCTTGATTTCTGAAAGCTATGTATCTGACTGGCATGGATCTATAGACATTCAAATGTCTTGATTATCGAACTCTTATTTTTTGGGGGGAAAGTGGGTAATTAATTGTGTTATTTATCAGCATAACACCTCTGTAGCTTATTTCGCCACTAATGTGGAAAATGTGCTTGTATACTTAATGAAAGGACTTTTGGTAATTGTGGCCACACTGATTGCTGAAGGGTTTCCTTCAAAATACATCTTTTCACTTTCCACTGAAAATCGCCTTAATTCTAAATTTGAGTGAAAACCGACAAGTGCTAGTAGTTTTGTGTGCTTACGAGAAAGTTGTGGCTCCCTCAAATATCTGGATCGGAATCGGTAATCTAAGGTTGATTCCTGACACCATACCATTAAATTGTGCAACCATACATGATGGCAATAGATTAAAGAAACTGAGTCAGGATTCTAAAGAAGTTTTCTAAGCTTGCTTGTTTTTTTACAGTTCTGTTTCTGTGTCTTTTCCTACACAAAAAAAATTAAAAGAAGTTTCCAAGTTTGACTTTTAGAGCTATTGCTCTGTTGCTGTCATTTATGGCTGTTCTGTTTGTCCGAGATAAAACTAAGAAACTCATGCATAGTGATTTTTGGGGAAAAAGTTTAAGGTGAATGCACTTTGATATAGAAAAAAGGTTGTGATATAGAAATGTCCAGCATAATCTCCTAAGCTACTGCTACTGATGCAGGGATTGTCAAACAGGAGAACGGGTGCTACCAGCATAAATGCAGAGAGTTCTCGCTCACACAGTGTGTTTACTTGCATAATTGAGTCCCGATGCAAGGTAAACAGAAAGAGTTTAGATGTGCTAGAAAATTGTAGTGCCGTGACTTTTCTTTAAATGCTTGTCTCCTCTTGATTGCGAAGCATGGCTTAAGGAATAAGCAGCTTTAAAACGAAGCAATTGCCAACATTGACAAGTACTGTCAAATTGTGGGGGGGCTCTGACTTTTCTCTAAAAGTTTATCTCCTCTTGATTATAGAGCATGGCTGATGGAATGAGCAGTTTCAAAACAAGTAGAATTAATCTCGTTGATCTGGCTGGATCAGAAAGGCAGAAGTTAACAGGAGCTGCAGGAGATCGATTAAAGGAAGCTGGGAATATAAATCGGTCACTCTCACAGCTTGGGTATGGGCCATTTCTCTTTGATTGTGATGATTCCCCTAATGCAAATTTGTCTTTTGTGAAATCCTGAATCACTGATTAATTTTAGATGATTTGAAAAAAGCTTGAACAGGAGTACTGCTAGTGGATTGGTTTACTAATCTGCAAAAATAGAAGTATAATATTGAGGAACATGTAGGAGGTTAGGAATTTGGGCCCTAGAATTATTGCATGGGGATAACTCCAATGAAAGAATAGAAAGACGGTATTTTTAAATTTGCCAAGGATATTATGTTCAAGAAAACCTATCTCAGAATCAAAGACATCTAAACTTTTCATCTTATTTATTGGCATTGACAGTGATTCTTAAGATTTCATTAGTTAAGTTGACGACATTACTATTGTTACTAGGATTTAGGCATGTCTAAAGTACAATAGCATTTTCTTTTTTAGCCTTTTACTTAGGAAATTGGAGTTGAGTGGCATTTGACAAGGCTGTTGGCTATATTGGCTTAATTTCTTCCCTAAATAATTTTATCAGAAGTACCATTTGTTAGTTTTCTTGCATTCACATGGAGTCTTTTGCAAGCTTCCATTACCTTATGCAAGTCTCAATCAAAAGGTAATTTATGGTTATCATGTTTTCTCAGTTACAGGCACCTTTTATATGTATTTTGCATATTGTGCTTGCTTAGTCATTTGTTTGCATACAAGAGTATCACCTGATAGTGTGAATGCTCTTTTTTTGTAGGATGCAGACATTCTTAATGCTTTACTAATTAAGTTACTTTTGAGCAATGCAGAAATTTGATAAACATTCTTGCTGAAATTTCGCAAACTGGGAAGCAAAGGCATATTCCTTACAGAGACTCCAAGTTGACATTCTTGTTGCAGGAATCTCTCGGTGGAAATGCAAAGCTAGCAATGGTCTGCGCTATATCTCCTGCACCAAGGTAGTTCTCCTGAGCACTTTAACAAACAAGAAAATTATTCTCTTTTCTTGATAGGGATCTTTACTTGGATATATATTACAGCTGCAAGAGCGAGACATTTAGTACCTTGAGATTTGCACAGCATGCAAAGGCCATAAAAAATAAAGCAGTCGTGAATGAAGTAATGCGGGAGGATGTGAAATTTTTGCGCGAGGTGATAAGGCAATTAAAGGTATATGTTCCCTGCTGTTTTTGCCTGCTTGTTTTTCTAGCAGCAGTCACAAATTTATTAGAGATCTTACCTTTCTATGATCTGCAGGATGAGCTACTTCGAATGAAAGAAAATGGAAATAACCCAAGTGACTCAAAACATTACTTAACGGGAAAGGATGTTAGGAGGAGTTTGCACCTTCTTAACTTGAGTCTCCACCACCCAATGACATTACCTCATGCTGATGATGATAGTGATGAGGAGATGGAAATAGATGAAGAGGCAGTCGAGAGGCTCTGTCATCAAGTGGGTTTGCGGTCATCTAGTTGCGGAGATATGGAAGGTGTTTCTGAACAACCTGATGTGGAAAACCTTGGAGATCCTATTGTAGAAACCTCAGATGGCACCTCCTCCAAGCATTTATTTGAGGGAGAAAAGTTGGACTCTTTGGATGTCAAAATGGATGATGGAGAAGCACCGGCTGTTTCTTTGAACAGTTCAACAGATTGTCTCACCCCATCTGGCCTTAATGTCACTGTTGGTGAGACATCCCCTCTCAAGTCTCCAACTCCAAGTGTTTCCCCTAGAGTCACCAACACAAGCCGAAAAAGTCTCAGGACTTCGTCCATGTTGACTGCATCACAGAAGAATTTGGAAAATGACTCTTCCATAGAGCAAGCTGGTCTGCGCATTTCTTCTCCGAAATCTTTAAATAAGAGCTCATCACATCACCTGCCTACACAGAGGAGCAGTAGCTACCTTGTACCTACTGAACACTTGGCAGCAAGCCTCCAACGCGGTCTTGAAATAATGGAACGCAAGAGTTCAGCTCTGAGAAGGTCATCATTCAGATTTTCATATAAACCTGCAGAATCCAAGTCAATTATTCCCGTTATCAAAGTTGACACTGGAGTGCAAGTTTCATTGGAAGACAACCCGATGGTTGTCGAAGCTCCAATGGATTACTTGTGCAGTAATTGCAGAACCAGAACACAGACAGATGTTAAAGATGTCGATGGGGGCAACCTGCAGATAGTGCCAGTCGGTGGGTCAGAGTCCAATGAGAAATCAAAGAAGCAAGTTCCCAAGGTAAGTCTAAAAGGCTGCAAATTCGAACTATTTTCCCCATACCTGACTAATCTGTATCTCAGAAGCAATGGTGACATCGGTCTCTCATATGTCATATAGGCAGTGGAAAAAGTTTTGACAGGAGCTTTCAGGAGGGAAATGGCACTGGAAGAATTTTGTGGGAAACAAGCAGCAGAGATAATGCAGCTTAACCGCTTGGTAGGTTTGCTAAACATGCCTTTCAGAGACTTGCTTAGTAAGAGCTAAAAGTTTGACCATTTTGGGAAATCTTTAACAGGTACAACAATTCAAACATGAAAGAGAATGCAATGCTATAATAGCACAGACAAGAGAGGATAAAATACTTAGACTCGAGAGCCTTATGGATGGTGTTATGCCAACTGAAGAGTTTATGGGGAAGGAATTTGCCTCTCTTAATCACGAGTACAAGGTACAGTTTTGCTCTAAAGTATTTGTACATATATTATGGAGTCGATGTGATGACAGAGTGTAAGTTCTTTTCTTTGTTTCAGCTTCTGAAGGAGAAATATGAAAACCATCCTGAAGTTTTACAGTCAAAGATCGAACTAAAAAGACTGCAAGATGAACTGGAGCAATATCAAAACTTCTTTAATAATGGGGAAAGGGAAGTACTGCTGGAAGAGATTCAAGACTTAAGAAGCCAGCTCCAGTATTATATGGATGCTTCCACTTCATTGGGTACAAAACGCAGTCCGCCACTGCTTTTGGATTATCCATGTGGACCCAGTCCAGCTCCATTGTTAAGCACAGTCCCAGAGTCCATTGAAGAAAGTGCCAAAGAGAAATTCGAAGAAGAGAGAAAGCGTTGGACTGAAGCAGAGAGCAAATGGATATCACTCACTGAAGAGTTGAGGATGGAGCTTGAAGCTAGCAGGTCACAAGCTGAAAAGTGGCGGCAGGAGTACGAAACTGAGAAAAAGTGCACAGAAGATTTGGAAGAAGCAATGCGGTGGGCTATGGAAGGGCAAGCAAGGACACTTGAACAGTATGCTGATCTTGAAGAGAAACATATTCAGTTACTTGCAAGGCATAGAAGAATGCAGGAAGGTATAGATGACGTGAAGAAGGCAGCTGCTAAGGCTGGAGTGCGAGGTGCTGAATCTAAGTTTATAAATGCCCTTGCTACAGAAATATCAGCTCTAAAAGTGGAAAGAGAAAAAGAGAGGAAATACATGAGGGATGAGAACCGAGAACTTAAATCTCAACTGCAGGATACTGCTGAAGCTGTGCAGGCAGCAGGTGAATTACTTGTGAGGCTTAAAGAAGCAGAAGAAGCTGTTGCTGCAGCCCAGGTGACTTGCTTTTTCTTTACTTGCTGAACTTCCTGCTTTTACAAAGCTGAGTAGTATTTTTTGCCCCATATTGCACCTTCTGTTAGTGGCTGCTGTGTGAACTTCATCATATGTGCTAATCAACATATGCCATTCATTAGTGGCATCGGGGCAGTGCAAGTGGCATGCTATACTGCTCACTGATTTATGTAGTTTTCTTGAGAGTTCATTTGACGAATAGATCTGCTTCTTCCATTACTTTTATATGAACAGTGAAGAACATCATGACATTCTGCTCATTGGGGAGCTATTGACATGAAGATGTCCTATATACTTATGTAAACATTGGGCATATGTTCTTGTTTAATACGATTTGCTTTCTTTTTTGTGCATGCAAAGTTTTACTTAGGCTGAAGGAAAAGTTCTGTTATGTATTTGTATAGTTGAAGTTATGTTCTTTGTATCTGTGTTATGATAATCTGATGTAAATTTTTAACATGCTGCAGAAACGAGCTATGGAGGCCGAGCAAGAAACTAAGAAGGCTTACCAAGAGATGGATAAGTTGAAAGAAGAGCACCAAACTGAGATACAGACTGTGAATCGCCTCCTAGCAGAGTCTAGACTGCCTAATGAAGCATGCGGAGCTGCTGCTGATGATTTCCCTGTGGCCAAATATGACAATGGCGAGCCCCAAAATGCAGATGACCAGCAGTGGAAGGAAGAGTTCAAAGAGTTCTATGGTGGTGAAGACGGTGAGTTGTCCAGACTTGTGGAGCCAAAATCATGGTTCATGGGATACGATAGTTGCAACATTTAGAGAAGAGAAATGTAATTGCAGAGTCATCATGTATGTATGTATGTTACACAGGCCCCTCGCGGTGGCTCCGTCTAGTCAATCCTTTTTCGCATTGATTGTGAGGACCAGTGTCTTGGTTCTCTTTATAAGCTTTGTATCAAAATGTTTAGATTTTCACTTCCCAACTTCTACATATAAAGCGGCATGGCTTCATTCTTTTATTCAAACTCTCTTCGGTATTCGCCCTCTTCCTCATTGTCATCCACCATGTTTTCTAACGTTTGAGAAAACTACCGTTAAATTGTGGTTAGGTCAGACATTCGAAACGTGCGGTGACTCTTACCTTCTTTTTCTTTGGATTCCTGCATTAGCTGTCCAGAGCAGGTGGCCGCAAACTGAAGTAAAACAAAACAAACTCAAGTGTTATTTTCTTGAAGGGGAACTAATTTGAGCATGGTGGATGAATAGTCATGACGTTTTTCCCCTATTAAGGGTATTCTTCGCGTTAAACCTAAGTTAAGACATAAAGTATGTCTTATTCCTCGGAATGACGTACTTGCATCCACCCCATGAGAGGATTTCTCTGCCTTCTCAATTCAATTGCTCTTCTCAAAATTTTAGCTGTCACTGGCCTCAGCTTTCTTTTGGACTCGTCTTTGATTTTTAATGGCTGCCATGGACAGACGGTAGTACTTTTGGGTCACTGCTAAAACTTTAATATATTGATGTCCCGCGGAACAAAATTATCTGTTGGGCAGTAAATTACGTGACTATCCCTTAAGAAGTAGCGACATTAGTAAATTATGTTCAGACAAAATGATTTGGACCGAAATTGATGTGGTGTGGATTCTCTCTTCAGGCAAGCTTGTATAAAAAGTACCATAATCAGTTGGCAATTCATTCATTATTAGAAAGAAAAGGCGAACAGTAAATGAAGAAGAACAGGGTACTATAACACCCAACTTTAGAAGAATCTGATTAGGATTAAGGAAACCGAAAGCAAGAGGGGAAAGTTAATTACCGCGTCATTCGAAAAATCAAATTATCTCTTGAAGATAATTGCTTCCTTTATAATAAGTAGTGCCCTGTTTTGTGCTCCGTGAGATTAATTACTTCTTTTCATGATACGTGAAAATTTATGTTTTAAATGCCGAAAAAAGAGAGGTTATTTTGCTCTTTTTGGAAAAATTGGAAAACGAGCTCTCCCGGTGAGACAGCGTTCCACTTGACGGCGACATCCCTCTACCCGCCATCATAAAGGATCACAGGCATACCATGCCCACCATAGCAAAGATTTGAATCCGTGAGACTAATCTAATGGCGATGGCCGGTTCTTGCATCATTAAAAAATTTATTGTCTTGTGTACAGAGTTATTTTCATGTGGATTTGTTTTGAGAGAAAGTTCGGTGTATATTGATGTTAATATTAATATGGATATATACCATTAGCTGATCTTCCAAGAAAATTTACTAATCACATCAATGGATAATTATCTGCATGAATTTCTTACTTCTCTATATTATAATTTAGTAGTCAAGGAATTACTAATTACTGCATTCGACAATTTCACTTTTTTTTATATGAAAATTAAATATTGAACTTTAGAATTTACTAAGTCCAAAATAATTTTCCGTTGTTCAAAGTCACCTATAACATATTAAAATTGTCGGTTACTAATAAGTACGTTTTTTCAATTTTCATATTAAAACTTGAGAAACATTACCAATCAATTTATGAAGTTATTAATTTGGGAGAAGTATATCATAAGTGTCTTAACTTGTGTATAACGCTCATTTTAGTACTATAACTTTTAGTCGGTTTACTTAAGTGCCAAAATTGGAAAAAAAAAAATTCACTTAAGTGCCTCCGATGAAAAAATTATAGCTAGAGAAATTACATACCTTTAAAATTTTATTTGAGGTGTCATTTTTTTATACGGAAGTGATCACTTTTTCATTAATATTGACATTGAAGTAATCACTTTTTAACAATTGACACTATAGTAATCATTTTTTTTTTAACAATGATTGACATTAAAGTGATCACTTTTTAACTTGCTATATAATGTCGTTTAAAGATTTTTTGACATTGAAGTGATCATTTTTTCATTAAGATTGGCATTGAAGTGTTCACATTTTATTGAAGTAATCATTTTTTTTACAATGACTAGCATCGATTACTATTTAACTTGCTACATGATGTCACGCTTAGAGATTATATGCTAATTGGGTAGGTCGACAAGCCATGAAGGATTGAGAAATCATTAGAGTTGGCACTTAGGTGATCTCTCTCTCTCTCTCTCTCTCTCGGGATTCTAGTGGCCACCCTTCCAACTGGAAGGGGAGGTGAGGGTTCAAATCTCTCTTTAAATGGCACTTAAGTGAGTTGACAAAAAATGGCACTAAAGTAAGCATTGTACATAAGTTCAAACACTTCTAGTGTATTTCTTTCTTCATTTTTTTTTCAGTTTTAAAAGGTTACTAACCATAGTGCAACCTACTTTTATTATTCATTTTTTCAAATTACAACTTGAGAAACATTACCAATTAATTTGTGGAGTTATTAATTTGTGAAATAGGAAAGTTATTTTTCCTTGGAAAAACTTACTAATCCATTAAAAATCTCAAGCATGAAGGGTTTGGGTGTCTTTTGATGTTGATTTTGTATTTTGTATCCTATTATTTTCAAATTTATATTTAAAAAGTTGCATACATTACTTTTTTCAAATTTTAAAAATTAAAAAAATTAAAAAATTCAATGAAGGGTTTGGTCTTTTTAATATATATATGTATGTATTTAAATTTTTCAAGTATTATTGTCAAAATTTATATTGAAAAGTTGCATACATTATTTTTTTTAATTTTAACAAATAAAAATTTAAAAACTTGATTTTTTTTTCCAAATTTATCATTACTCATTCTTCAAATTTCTGATTTTGCCATCGTTATTATTATTTTTTTAAATGTCAAAATAATTTAAAAAAAATCAAATCAATATATAAGTGCTAAAAAAGTTAAATATATTTTGGTATTTTTTAAAAATATATATTTATATATTTGATTTTTTTAGCATTATTGTCAAAATTTAAATTTAAAAAGTTGCATACATTATTTTTTTCAATTTTAAACAAATAAAAATTAAAAAATTCAGATGAAGGGTTTGGTCTTTTTTTTTTTTAAATAATTATTTTTAATATATATGATTTTTTAGCATTATTTTCAAATTTATATTTAAAAAGTGCATATATCATTATTTTTTCAATTTTAAATAAATAAAAGTTAAAAAAATTAGCTATATAGTTTTAGTTAAAAGTCAATATATTACTTATCTTACTAAAAAAATTAATATTAATCACTTAAAAAGCTTTGTAAATGTGTTTTATATTAAAAAGCATTTCTTTTAAAGTTGATTTTCAAAGCATAGTTTACCAAACAGTATTTGTGTTTGCTTAAAATCTTTTAAACTAAGCTACTTTGCATTCTCCCAATGGGACTTTTAAATATTGAACCAAACACACCCTGCATTTGGAATTGGCTTTGCAAAGAGATTTTGGGCTTCCAAGGATCTTTAGCCTAAATATTAGGTATTTGGTTTCATTTTTGAAACCCACATTGAGGCAAAGTTTGCCTTGGAAAGTCCAAGGCAGGTTCGAAGCTACTTGGGCTTTCAACATTCTCACAAGCCCCATGTCTACTGTTCATGTCTATTGTTCATCTCCTTCTCTAGTGACGTGTGGTTGATCAGAGATGAGCTCGAGAGGCTGGCGAGGTCATGGTTGAGGCCGGTGAGGTCTTAACAACCGTCACTGGCTAGTTGCGTTACCCCGACGAGTTTTAACTCGACAATCTTGCTAGGCAATTCTGAGACGTTTCGAGGAGACAAAAACAATTTCTCCTAAACTAGCAAAGTCATGCACCTTTTAACCCGACAATCTTGATAGACGAGAAATTATGATTCCGACGATGATAAATCAAGATCTTGTACATTCCCAAGGGACAATCATAGTGTTACAGATAATAGGGTGGCTCACAATTACGACGAAGCCGAGTGAGATCCTGCTTCAACCTTATTAAATGGATAGATTATGTTGGTGAAGTATGGGTGTCAACCACCAGTGGTTTTTGGCTCCTTTGTGACCCTCCTCAGCTCTCGACACACGCTCAAATCGAAGGCTTCTAAAAAGCAAGAAAAGAAGCAGGAGTGAACTTTCACTTCCAAATCTTGACCGACTTGTCATGACTAGCCGAGGCAATCATCCCTGTCGCCGGTGACTGCGCCAACGCCGAAATAACAGACTCGTGAGCTGCGACCGTCAGACATTGGTTCTGTATCATGTTCCACAACTCCAACGACTGCGAGGGATAAAGCATACATCAAACAATTCCGAACTAAGGCGGAGAAACTAAACAGTATTGATAACAGTTCCAAAATTCCCACAAATCATTCGGTCTATAGAAATCCATGTGATGTGCAACATCCATGACAGAAGTTGTAATTCCTTTTCAAAGCCCTTCAAATACGAGTCAGATTCTCACTTGAAGGATTTGGCCCAAAAAAGAATCTAAATAGATTATTGTTGATAAAATGATTTGAAGAACACTTCTAGGGAGTCATTTATCCAACCAATTCTGTCTGAAGTATGAATTGGTTCCACAGGATAAGAAATGCACCTTAAATGTGATTGAAACCCTCTACAATCCGAATTGCGTTCTAACAGTGAAATAAAAGCTGATTGCATTCTAACAGTGAAATAAAAGCAATCACGTGCAGCGCATATACCAATAATAGCACCAATTATCACCTGATAACAGCCAATAACCAAAAGATTGGAATAGGTTGGATGGAACACGCATGAGTAAAACTTGTTTCCACTGGAATCGAGTTTGTGAACACATTCACCAGAGGACAGTCGCCACACCCGAACAGAATCCAGGCAGACAGATGCCAAATAATCTCCATTGGCGTCCCAACTCAAAGAATGTCCTCTGACTGGTGCCCCTGGAAATGTAAAGAGTTATCCCACTACAATTAGCAATTCCGGTTAGAATGTCCACCACACTCTTGGAACTTATATGCACAATTTCCTTTTAGACAAATTCAGAGCTCCCTCTCACTCTAGTGAATTATATATTGGTACCTCCAGAATCTGCCTGTCGGTCTCAACATCGAAGACAGACACCTTATTATTTGCTGCTGCCGCAAGCAACTGCCCTATCCTGGGTTGAAATCTTACCTGTGCAATACCTCCCTGCACATCCAACAATCAAGTACTTCAGAACAGCTGCAGTAAGGTCTGAGAATTAAAAAATCAGCTGAGATTTGTTTGTAACCCTGGAGACACGGGTGCATGAGTATTGATTAATACTCCAGAAACGAATCTCACTGTTACTGTCGCAAGAGCAGAAAAGATCATTCTTCTTAGGGTGGAAGTCGAGGGACAACACGTGGGAGGTGTGTCCAGTATATGACTGTAAGGAATAGGCTGGCTGCAACACCCAAAGATCATAAGCACGATTCGTTTTTGACCTATTTAGGGTGAAAGATGTTAGACAAGAAATGAAATAAGGTAGAGACTATACTTGCGCCGCATCCCAAACCCGAATGGTTCTATCAAATGAAGATGTTGCCAATTGTGTCGTGTTTGGTCTGAAACGCACATCGGTGATTATGGAAATATGTTCTTCTGGAGTGCTCTCAGTTTGAAAAGTCTCCACATTCCAGAGGATAACCTATTGATGTCACACAGAAAAGTATCTGACATCCCCATATCGTTTATAATCAACATAACCATCTGACATTATGAACTAGGCAAAGTTTTCAGTAATTTGCACAACCCTCAAAAACTAGTGCAGACCTCAAGTGCAGAAACTTTCATGCAGCACCAAGCTTACACACCAAGAGCTCGAGGGAAGCACAATGAAAAAACATTTGAATAACAATTATGATCCAGTTACATTTGTCGCCTAGAAGCAAATTGCGCTCAGTATCATTCTGTATCCCAGGATAGTACTTGCCTTCTTGTCATGGCCAGCACTTGCCAAGTACTTCCCATCCGAAGAAAAATGACAGCAGACAACTTTGCTATTGCTCTCGCGCATGGAACTAACTTCACTGAAGGAAAATTCTGAAAAGGAAAAATTGTTGGATTATAATGTCTCAGTTGCTGTTTTCTCTTTTTGTTTTTCTGCTGTTTTCTATGCTGTTTTCTGTTCTGTTTTTTCCTCTGTTTTTACTCTGTTTTTTTATTAAAAAACAGCCAAGTTCAATGTAGTTATTTGTTTAGTGTTTTTGTTATTTTCTAGGAAGTTAATAGCACGTTTATGTGCAGTTATGTGTTGCACGTACGTGAGCAGTTTTTGCTTTGTATTTAGTGGTTGTACTTGACAGTTTCTTTAGAAAACTGACGTACGCAAGTTTGTGCTCTGTTTTCTCTGTGCTTCTCTTCCTCATCTGAAAAATATAGATTCTGTTTTTTTGTTTCTGGTTTACTGTTTTTTAATCAGTAACAACAGTGGTATCAGAGCATGTATGATCTTGAGGGACTGTGAAGTGAAGCAAGTATCGAAGTGTAAAGAAGTTGAAGGGTGATGGAGACGGTCGAGTGGTTTCTCTGCGATGGCTTCTCCGTATTTCTTGGGGAAAATTATTAGGCTTGGGCTGTCAAGATGACGGCATTCTTGGAGGGTCATGATTTATGGGAGGCTGTGGAGGATGATTATGAGGTTGCTCCACTTCCGGACAATCCAACCTTGAATCGAGATAAAGTACCATAAAGAGAGAATCACAAGGAAGGCCAAGGCAAAGTCATGCATGTACGCTTGTTTCACCCACTATCTTCACAAGGATCATGAGATGTGATTCTGCAAAGGCAATATGGGATTTCTTGAAGGATGAATACGAGGGAGATGAGAAGATAAGAGGCATGAAGGTGCTGAATCTCTTGAGGGAGTTTGAGAGACAGCAGATGAAGGATTCAGAGTTAGTGAAGGAGTACTCTGATAGGTTAGTTGGGATAGCTGAAAAAATCAGAGTTTTAGGGACTGACTTGAAGGATGAAAGGCTTGTTCGAGAAGATTCTCGGTGTCTCTTCCGGAGAAGTTCGAAGCCACCATAGCGTCTCTGGAAAATACAAGAGACTTACCTGATATAAAGCTTGCAGAATTGTTGAATGCTTTGCAGGCACAGGAGCACAGAAGACTGATGAGAAAAGAAGAGTTTGTAGAGGGTGCGCTGCAAGCTAGAGTGAAATCAAATGATGGAGGCAAAGGGAAGAAATGGATTCAATCCAGAGAAAATGCCAGTGACTCCAAGTTTGTAGCAAAAGAAGGAAATTCTGGTGGGTCTAGCAAATGGAAGATGAACAAAAAGCCTTGTCGATCTTGTGGTGGAACTAATCATCGGTTTTCAGATGTTGGAGAAAGCTCGATGCTAGATGCGAAGATGTCACAAGTTGGGTCACATGGAAGCCATCTGCAAAGAAAAAAATTACCAGCAAGCGGGAAAAGCCTGTAGCGATGAATGAAACTGAGGAAGAGCACTTGTTTGTAGCTTCTTTTTCTGAATCTTTTGTTGGGAATGATGCATGGCTGGTGGATAGTGGCTGTACCAATCATATGACTGGCAATTCGAAGCTGTTTAGGATTCTAGACAAGTCGTCGGGTCCAGTCGAATTGGCAATGGACGGATATCGAAGTGCAAGGGAAGGGTACGGTGGCTATTGAAGGAAATCGGGAGGTGAAGCGATCAATGATGTTCTCTTTGTGCCAAATATTAACCATAATCTGTTGAGTGTTGGTCAATTAGTTGAGAAGGGCTATAAAGTGAAGTTCGAAGGGAATGGATGTCTTATTAATAATGCGAGATAGCAAAGAAGTGCTAAGAATTCCAATGGAGGACAAGAGTTTCATGTTCAAGCCACAAGAGATGCAACAAATGGCTTTAAAGTGCAAAGAAGAAAATGCGAGATATGGCATAAAAGACTTGGGCATGTTCACGGGGAAGAGCATGTCGTTTATGCAGAGAAATAGCTTGGCGAGATGACTTGCCAAGTTTGGAGGAGGAATTTCCACGGTGCAAAACTTGTCTTCTTGGCAAGCAAGCCGATTTCCTTTCAAAGGAGGAGGTTGGAGAGCATGTGAGAAGCTGCAATTAGTCCACACTGATTTATGTGGACCGATGTCCGAGTCTTCTCTCAATGGTAGCAGGTATTTCATTACCTTCACCGATGATATGACTAGGATGAGTTGGATTTATTTTTTGCGAGCCAAGTCCGAAGTTGCTGATGTGTTTGTGAAGTTTAAAGCCTTAGTTGAGAATCGAGTGGGAAGAAAATTAAAATGCTCGTGTCGATAATGGTTCCGAGTATCGCTCACAAGTTTAAGTTGAATTGTGAGCAATCGGGAATTGTGCAGAAGTTCTTTGCTCCCTATTCACCTCAACAGAATGGGGTCAGTGAGAGGAAAAATAGAAGTATTATGGAGATGGCTAGATGTATGATGCAGGAGAAGATGTTGCCTAAGAAGTTCTCAATGAGGCAGCGTATAATTTGCAGTGTTCTTGTTGAACAGCATTGCCCACAAAGGCCTTAGAGAGGTCAACACCTTTTGAAGTTTGGTATGGTGTTAAACCTTCGTGAAAAATTTGAAGGTTTTTGGGTGTTTGTGTTACACTCATGTTCCTCGAGTCAAGAGGGACAAGTTGGATAAAAGAGCCGAGCTTGGAATCTTCATCGGGTACAGTCTCCAATCAAAGGCTTACAGAATTTTTCACCCTATGACGGGGAAGGTGGCGTAAGCGAGAGATGTTGTTTTTCTAGAGGAAGATGAGTGGAATTGGATGGAAGGAAAGAGTGCGAGAACAACAACAAGTTTGAAAAACAACACGAGATGTAGAGGTTGATGAAGTTATAGATGGATTGGAAGACAAGTGTGGATGATTTACCGGTGAGAGGCACAAGGTCACTTGCTGAAATCTATGAAAGAAGCAATGTGGCAATGCTCGAACCATCTAACTTTGTGGAAGCTAAGGAGGATCGAGGTGGATTGCAGCAATGCGGGAGGAGATTTCAATGATCCGAAAAATCACACATGGGAGCTTGTTGACGGACCATCGATAAGAATGTGATTGGGGTTAAGTGGGTGTTTAGAACAAAACTTAATCCCGATGGTTCGTTAATAAATACAAAGCTAGACGGTGGTGAAAGGCTATGCACAAATATGGGGAGTAGACTATTCGAAACATTTGCTCCGTTGCACGACTTGATACAATAAGGTTACTGTTAGCTATTGCGGCAGAGAATGGGTGGCCTATATTTCAGTTAGATGTCAAGTCTGCATTTCTGAATGGAGAGCTTGAGGAGGAGATTTTTGTTGAACAACCTGAAGGTTTTAGTATCAAAGGGCAAGAAGAGAGTGTATACGAGTTGAAGAAAGCTCTATATGGATGAAGCAGGCTCCAAGAGCTTGGTATGGGAAGATAGATCGATATTTGCAGGATTTTGGCTTCGTAAAAAGCTTAAGTGAGTTCACTCTTTATGTCAAGAAGGTGAATCACAGTGTTGTAATTCTGTCACTTTATGTAGATGATCTATTAGTGACGGGGAATGATATGGAATTGATAGAGAAGGTGAAGCAAGATCTATTTGCAGTTTTTGAGATGTCGACTTGGGAAAGATGGCTTATTTTTGGGTTTAGAAGTCAAACGGGCTTCATATGAGATCTTCATCTGTCGGAAAAAAATACATGAAGGAAATTCTAAAGAAGTTTCAGATGGAAGATTGTCGAAGTGTAAGCACTCCTATGGCTGCTAAAGAAAAGCTGCAAAAGAATGACGGAACAGTCTGAGTAGATGCTTCTATGTATAGAAGTCGATTGGGTGTCTCATGTATCTTACAGCAACAGACCAGATATTTTTATTTGCTGTGAATATTTTATCTAGGTTTATGAGCAAAGTCCTAGTCGTTACATTTGATTGCAGCAAAAAGGGTATTGAGATATCTCAAAGGAACATTGTTCTTTGGTGTGAAGTTTAAAAAATGTCGAAGTTTAATTTGCAAGGATTTTCGATAGTGAGGCTGGTTCAAGTGGATGACATGAAAAGTACGTCTGGGTATTGTTTCGTTTTGGTTCGCTTGTTTCTCCTGGTGTTCTAAAAAGCAAGAGATTGTAGCTCGTCTACGCAGAGGCCGAGTTTATAGCAGCTCGCAGCTGCAAATCAAGCTTTGTGGCTGAAAAAGATAATGAAAGATCTGTGGTTGAATTCTAGTGATTGGATTGAAGTTAATGTGGATAATCAGGCTGCTTTAGCAATATCACAGAATCCAGTTTTTCATGGCAAAACCAAGCATTTCAAAGTCAAATTTTTCTTTCGCGTGAAGTGCAACAAAGTGGCGAAGTTAAGTTGGTCTATTGCAGATCGAAGATCGGCTTGAGACATGTTCACAAAACCACTTCAAGCTGGAAGATTTGAAGTACTAAGAAAGAAAATTGGAGTATGCAGCAAAGAATCGATCCAAGGAGGAGTTTGTTGGATTATAATGTCTCAGTTGCTGTCTTCTCTTTTTGTTTTTCTGCTGTTTTCTGTTATGTTTTTTCCTCTGTTTTTACTCTGTTTTACTCTGTTTTTTATATTAAAAAACAGCCAAGTTCAATGTAGTTATTTGTTTAGTGTTTTTGTTATTTTCTAGGAAGTTAATAGCACGTTTATGTGCAGTTATGTGTTGCATGCACGTACATGAGCAGTTTTTGCTTTGTATTTAGTGGTTGTACTTGACAGTTTCTTTAGAAAACCGACGTACGCAAGTTTGTGCTCGTTTTTCTCCGTGCTTCTCTTTCTCATCTGAAAAATATAGATTCTGGTTTTTTGTTTCTGGTTTACTGTTTTTTAATCAGTAACAACAAAAATAGGGTCAGCTATCAACGTCTACTGCAAATAGAAGGAAGAAGTCGGTCAATTACCCATGTCCTCTGGCCCTCTCTCTCTCTGTCCGCCTGCAGCAGCGGCAGCTAGCACCAATCGCTCATGTGAGGGAGGGAGGGAGGAGAGAGAAAGAGGAGGGAGATGATGGAGATTGAGATAGAGATGGAGATGGAGGAGGAGGAGGAGTTGATGCTTTGATTTGCAGTTGAAGGTTTTAGAGAGAGAGAGAGAGAGAGAGAGAGAGAGAGAGAGAGAGAGGGGGTAAAATGGTGGAGATGGGGAGTGTTAAAAAAGTAGGGTTGGGTTGGGGGTAGATTGGGTATTTTTATTTAGGCTCGAAGAGAGAGAGAGAGAGAGAGAGAGAGGGGAGGAGGGGGGAGTGTTGCATTTGGATTTCTCGTGATATTCCCCCCCCAACTCTCTCCCGAATATTCCGAGTTCCTTCCCCGCTGTTTAACAACCATTTAATAAAATTAATTTTTTTTGGTAAATAATAAAACTAAAATTTATAGTCATTTGTGTATTATCATAACTTATTTTATTACATATAATATATATGAGAAATCGCATTGGGCATGTGTTTGATTTCATCCTGATCGATTTTATTTCTAACTAAGCTGGATTTTTACACTTCAATAGTGAGCTCAGACATGGCAATTGACAAAGTGTGCGCCACGATATTTTCTCAAAAGATATGACCCGATGCAGCGTTAGTAATAGAATGTGTCATCCATTTTTCGATGGTTATAACTTATAATCTATTTTCTAGGGGCTCGAGTTGTCGATTGATGAATATGAGATGTGGCGGATCTCGTAATGCTCACTCGAGAAGTTTTTCTAGAAAGGGTATATTATGATTGAACATCTATATATCACGAGAGGAAAGAATGTCGTTAGTTCTGAACAGGGTTGGCGACTGAAATAGTAATGATCAACACATTACATCCTCATTGCCTTTTATAGGCAATAAGAGGTTACAAACAAACAAGGACCAAGCACGGGTCCATAAATAAACAGAGGCTTCCGAAAATCCCGGTAAGGAATTATTCGCACGGTATGAACATCGATAGTGAACAGTAATTTCCCTAGCCTACTGCTATAGTAAAAGTGAGCAATAACTTGCTACATTAAACTTGTATGGACAGTGATCTTATTCAGTGGTCTTGTTTGTCACAAGCATTGTAGTTATAGTCTGAATCATCTGAGTTATGGACTGTTGCTAGACAATGTTCATCATATTTTTGTTCAAGTGCTTTAAGGTCTTCTAGTGAGAGGATCTGGTTCAGTTGGTGTGTTGTGGATGCAGATGCTTCCTCGTGAGCCCAGTGAGATGCTTCTTCCTAAGCCCAGTTTGTATTGTCATCATCTGTGGTATCTGTAGGAATGCTTAGCTATGGCCAATTGGTTGATTGTGCATAGAAGGATATGTTCATGCCTTGGGATAAGGACAAAGGTCCTTGATCATAGGGGTCTTGGGAAAGAGGACCTCCCCATCTAGCATAAGGGTCTTAAGAAGACTGTGCAATGTCACCGGTGTCTGCCGTTTCATGCTCATGTGATGATGCAGCTTGTCTAAATTCTTCGAGTACATCCTTGGCTTTTGATGCTAGGTTATAATGATCTCATGCAGTGGGTACATCATAATTCCATGCATCTAGAGGAATGATTTTATTTTCCTGACATAGGATTCTTTGAAGTTCTTAATACTGGTGTTCACAGCAACCAACAAGTCCTGGATAAGATTTGTGAATTCGTGCCTCTACATTATGTGGAACGGGTCTATAACATGAGGTATATATACTCAGGGGGACATTGATGATGTTACCATTATTAATGAGGAAAGTCCATGGTCTTTGGAAAAACATAATGGTATGAACTTCAGGGTTTGGTTATGTAGTTCTCAATTCTTTCTCCAAAAGCCATCTCTAGTAAGTTGGAGGATAAAACCAATTAAGAAAATCTAAAAGATTTTTGTCACTCTCATTTTCAATCTTACCTCTGCCGAGTTCAAATATCTTGGTGAGGTAGGCAATGAATCTTTTGGTTGGAATTTCAATAGCTATTAAGTACTTATTGGTTAAATATCATAATAACCATCGAAGTTGACTAGGAAAATCATCTTCTTTCCATATTAGAGGATGTATGAATGGATAATTTGTATTTAATCCAAAAGGATAAAGAATCGAACCTCCATTAAGTCTAAACAAATCTGTGTGGTATTGCCACATGAGCTTATCCAGATTTTCAGTAAGACTGTCTTTCTGGATTTGTTCGATGATCTCCGGAGGGTATCGCCAGCTTGGCTAGTCTTTAACTTTCTCAATTTTATACTTCTCATTGTGATGAACAATATGGAAAGCATGCCTCATGATATACATGTTGATTTCTGCTGGTACTTTTGATCTTGACAAAAAGTCAGTAAGTATATTTTTCTTTCCAGCAATGTGTTTGGTTTCAAAAGAATATTTTGAAAACCATTTAGCCCATTGAAGCAGCTGAGAATTTGGAACCTGCTTCTGTTTGAATTTGGTCATTTGAGGGAAATATGTTATATCCAATTCTACCGGGAAATGATGGCCAATAAGATGAAACTCAAATTTTTTCATCCCATTTTTGACTGCCAAGATTTCTTTAAAAGTTGAATGATAATGCATTTCTGCTTGGGAAAACTTACCACTTTTGTAGGCACACAAATGTCTTTTACCATCAATTTCTTCAAATAGAATAGCCGCCTAATATTCATCACTGGCGTCAGTTTGGAAAATTCTCTTCCCTGTTGATGGGATTTGTAAAGGAGGAAGAGTCTGCATAATCTTTTTAAGTTTAGCAATTGCATTAGTCTGAGATTTTCTCTAAGATGGGGGATTCATTTTCAGCATTCTCTGCAACGAGATCAGCAGCCTTGCAAGATTTGGAACAAAATCTTTAAGATGATTATTTATCCAAAGAAATTGTTGAATTTGCTTTGTTGTGAAGTTTTCTTCAGGAAATTTCAGTAATTCCTTAGCAATATGTGGCCCTGAATAGTATGTCCCTTTGTTAAGGTGTATACCAAAAAATTCAATTTCTGTTTGGGCGATGTTCATCTTTCTTTGAGAAAGCATGATTCCATGCTTCTTTACAATTTCAACGAACTGCTCAAGAAGTTGGCAGTGTGATTGTTCATCAGGACTATAGAGCAAAATGTTGTCGATGTATATCGCTGCACTTGATAAGATTGGTTGAAAGATTCGGTATATTGCCTTTTGGAAAAGGGATGGTGCAACCTTTAAACCAAAAGGAATAACTTTTCACTGAAAGTGCTGGTTTGGAATACAAAATCCTGTCTTGGGTCTGTCTTCAGGATGAATGCCCAATTGCCAAAATCCGGCTTTGAGATCAAATTTGGAATAAATTTGAGCCTTGAATAATCCAGCAAAAAGAGAGTTTCTGGAAGGTAAAGGGAATTTATCATCTTAGAGAAAAAGGTTAAGGGGTTGGTAATTAATTACCAATCTTATCTTTCCTTGGTTTTGCTTAGCACGCTTATTAACATAGAATGCTTCACATGTCCATTGAGAATGTGAGACCTCAATAAGGCCTTGTTGCAGCAGTTCTAAGCATTCCTTTGCGCCAAAACCAGATGTTCTGAATTCATTCCCATATGACTTGCCTTAATTGGATTGATATCTTCATTTTTCTTGAAAGGAAGGCAAACAAAGAATTCTGGATTTTTTTTCCATAAATGATGATAACACTTTTGAGCGAACTCATAATGAGATTTTGAATAGGATTCCAATAACTTTTGCATGATCGGATCCAATAGGCTCATTTGAATGGAAAAAAAAGTCTCTGAATATTGACAAATTCAAAAGATTGGTCTTTATACTTAAGACCTTTTTTAAGTCATAATTTCCCAACTAATGATCAAATCTTTGTTGGGAAGGCTTGAGCCAAAGATCTTTGTGGTTATAGAACATTGTGGAAAAAACTAGACGGTGATCGTAGTGATTCTGACATTTGTAGAAAATGTATCTCCTGAAGTAGAATTGAAATATCGGACACAAGAAGTCCAATATTCTTCAGGAAGAACTTTAGTGTCTAAGATCGAAGAAGCAGCTCCAGTGTCTAGAAGAGCAATGACAGTGATTGGTTTAGCAAACTTTGAAGCGAATATTTTCACAGGAAAATGGGGGCAATAAGTTTGGCTTGAAAATATGTCAATGCTTTCTTCTTAAGGATTCAAAAATATATGGAAGATATCTTCGGGATCTGAATCTGAATCGGTTTCATTAGGAGTTTGATAACAAGAAATGACACAAAGAGTTTGGTCACATGGTTCTTCATCCGCAAAAAATAGAGATTTGATATCATCATTTTAAAGAGAAATACCAGTTTCATTTTCTATATGATGTATCAAATGATTCTAACATTTTTTTGCCTAAGGGCAGTTTTTAGCAAAATGTCCTTTTTGGTTGCAGATGAAGCATCATTTCAATTTCTTGTGGCCTGAATGATCATTCCTCTTGCATAGGTATCACCATTTCTTCTTTCTTTTGAAGTGTTTAGAAACATGTCTGGATTTGTTTATCCAGAGCTTCTTGAAGTGCTTCTTCTTTTTGGAAGATTTTCCATAAGAACCATCATAGTCTTTCTTGGAACATTTAATTTTCAGGTTTTGGAGAGAATAGGCCCTATCAATTTCTTTGTTGTCGTTGACATAGGTTTGGATCATTTGGCATCTGATACATAGTTCTTCGAGGCACAAATGGATTTCGTTAGATTTCTCCCAATGGAACATCCTGGATCCTTCTCTGTTTGGACATAAAGGTCCTTTATATTGTTTGAGATAATTCTTTGGAGATGGAGGTCAAGAAAACATGCTTCAAATTTGCATCGGCTCCAATTTGATAGAAGAACTTAAGCATTTCACAATAATGCTTATCAAGGTGTTTTTTCTGAAGAGAGCAGTATTTTCTTTCAAAAAATTCTCTTATTTTGAGTTCTACGAGATTAATGGGTTTTCCCACAAAGAAATGATATAGAAGAGTAATTGCATGACCGAAGCTTGGTGAGAGCAAAAAGTGAAGCTGATCTTGTTCTGATACAGTTTGCCACTAGAGTTTGAGGCTACCTGTGAACTTGGATCTTGTTCTAATACAGCTTGGATAGTTAGAAATGTTACAATCCTGGTCTAATCTGGGTGTCTCTAGGCTCTGAACTAAATGACAGAATGGTTTCCTACTAAAAGGCTATCCTTGAAGGGCTTGAACAAGAGGTTCGCCCGTTGTGGGAAGGCTTACCTGCAAGAAAACTGACTTGGTCCTCCCTGGTTCTAAGCTTAGGTTCATTCTAATAAACATTTTCATTCTTGCCAATAAAGTTGTATAGGCCGGAGCATAGATGTATTACGTACCCATAAAAGGGTACTGACATGGAAATTTCGTTGATCGGGATTGACCATTTATACTAGCGGCGCAAAGCCTAATGAGATTTCGTTATATCTTCCTTACAACGTATGGGGTCGATCTTTGAAGAAACATATTTATTTGAAAAGAACATTTTGGACTTCAAAGTTCCAAACGATTCTTCTTAGGTTGCCTGAGTCAGATGTCGGCCGCCAGCGACAGATTTCGATCGCTAGCGGCCACCCACCCTTGCCAGTCAATTTATTTATTTATTTTTCTTTTGATAATTTTTTTTATTAACAAAGGTCCTTTGCAAATATAATTCTTCCAAACACCATTTTGCTCAAAAGTACTTCACAATGGGCTTTTAAATTGTAATTTAATAAATACAATTTGCATTATGAAAAGTCTCTTTGATCTAAAGTCGCTTGTATTTTCTTAGTGACTTTCTTTAAAAGTCCAACCAAACGCACCCAAAATGGTTTGATTTGTAGTTGAAGGTTCTAGAGAGAGAGAGAGAGAGAGAGAGAGAGAGAGAGAGAGAGAGAGGTAAAATGGTGGAGATGGGAGTGTTAAAAAGTAAGGTTGGGTTGGGGGTAGATTGGGTATTTTTGGAGGTTGGGACACCTGGAGTGCCATAACTTGGCACGGAGGAACACTTAAGTGCCAATATCGGAGTAAAATGTGACACTTAAGTATCACTCCAGCGAAAATCCGGCCAAATGGCTAACGTGGCAATTTTCCGGCGAGTTTAGTCCAAAACGGTGTCGTTTTGCACGCTGACGTGGCGGAGAAAACGCAAAAACGACGCCATTTCGTGTCTACGTATAAATAATAATATATAAATTAATTAAATTAGATTTAAAATATTCAAAAATTTTAAAAAAGGAAAATTTTAAAAATTTAAAAATTTAAAAAAATTAAAATTAAAAAAAAAAAAAAAGTGTGGGGGAGGTTGAATAGGGTGGCCCCCTCGCCGCCGCCGCCTCCCCGCCGTCGCCGGGAAGGGCCGGCGACGAAGGGGGAAGGGTCGGCGGGGGTCACCGGCCCCCGGCCGACCAACAGCAAGGGTTGCGAGCCCTCACCGGATCGCGGCGAGGGTCGCGACGGAGTGAGGAGGGTTGGCCGGGGTCGCCAGGCCCTGGCCAGGGGCCGGTGAGGCCGGCCGATTGGCGGCGAGGGCCCGCGAGCCCTCGCCTAGATTTGGGGCGAGGGTCACGGCCCTCGCTGCGGTCGGCGAGGGCTCGCAGTCCTCGTCGTCGGTCGGCCGGGGCCGGCGACTTTGGCCGACCCTCCCCCCCCCCCGGTCGCCGGCCCTTCCCGGGCGACGACGAGGAGGCGGCGGCGATGAGGGAGCCACCCGTTCGACCTACCCCCAACCCACCCCCGGTTTTTTTTTTAATTTTTTTTTAAAATTTTAAAATCTTTCTTAATTTTTTAAAATTTTAAATTTTTTTGAATATTTTTTGAATATTTTAAATCTAATTTAATTAATTTATAGATTATTTTTTACACGTAGACACGAAACGGCGTTGTTTTTGCGTTTTCTCCGCCACATCGGCGTGCAAAACAACGCCGTTTTGGATCAAGCTCGCCGGAAAGTTGCCACGTAAGCCATTTGGCCGGATCTTCGCCGGAGTGGCACTTAAGTGTCTTATTTAACTTCAAAACTGGCACTCAAGTATACCATTTTAAAGTTATGGCACTTAAGTGTCCTTCGGTGCCAAGTTATGGCACTTGCGCTATACTTCTGCCAGTATTTTTTTTTAGGCTCGAAAAGAGAGAGAGAGAGAGAGAGAGAGAGAGAGCTAGGGGGAGCGCTGCACTTGGATTTCTCGCAATATTTTGCCCCCCCCCCTCTCTCTCTCTCAAATATTATGAGTTCCTCCCCCCCCCCCCACTGCTCCCATATTCTTTATCAAACCATTTAATAAAATTATTTTTTTTGGTAAATAGTAAAATTAAAATTTATAGTCATTTGTGTATTATCATAACTTATTTTATTACGTATAATATATATATAAACACACACATATGAAATCACATTGGACATGTGTTCGATTTCATCTTGATTGATTTTATTTCTAACTAAGTTGGATTTCTAACACAGACATAGCAATTGACGGAGTACGCGCCATGAGATTTGCTCAAAAGATATGACCTGATGCAGCATCATTAGTAATAGATTGTATTAGCCATTTTTCAATGGTTATAACTTATAATCCATTTTCTAAGGGCTCAAGTTGTTGGTTGATGAATATGAGATGTGGCGGATCTCGTAATGTTCGCTCGAGAAGTTTTTCTAGAAAGGGTATATTATGATCGAACATCTATATATCGCGAGAGGAAAGAAGGTCGTCAGTTTTGAACAAGGTTGGTGATCGAAATAGTAACAATCAATCCTCCATGTATGGAACATGTTCATTCTCGCCAATAAAGTTGTATAGGCCGGAGCATAGATGTATTACGTACCCGTAAAAGGGTACTGGCATGGAGATTTCGTTGATTGAGACTGACCGTTTATACTAGCGGTGCAAAGCCTAACGAGATTTCGTTATATCTTCCTTATAGTGTACGGGGTCGATCTTTGAAGAAACATATTTATTTGAAATAGAACATTTTGGACTTCAAAGTTCCAAATGATTCTTCTTATTGTTGAGAGGAAACATTTAGGGTTTTAATTTACCAATAAATTTGGTTGTTTTGAGGCATGTAATTTTTAATATTGACGATTCGGAATTGAGCATATTACATAGTAGCAAGTATCTATATTTGGGAAAAGTGCTAAAATAGTTTTAAACCTTTTGTATTTGTGTCAATGACCGCGTGTCAAAGAGATGTCGAGGAGGGGGGGAGAGGGGCACGTTCGAAATTTCTGGATGGGGGCAAATCAATTGGGCAAGCGAGGTGGGCTAAAGGGACTAGAAAGGTTTGTTTTTTAAGGGAAAGATTAGACGATTGCAGTGGCGTGAATGGTCAAGCATGCATCTCGATCGATTTTGTCACCAAATTTCGAGAGCTTCTTTTGATATTATAAAATGACCCAAGATCCAAATCTGACCCAAGATTAATTTAGGGACGATTGAACTGGCATGAATGGTCAATTAAGATTCGCTCGTGGCATGCACTCCCTAAGTTTCGAGAGCTGCTTCCAATCTTACTTCCTTTTTAATGTGATCGATAAAATGACCCAAAGACCTGACCCAACCGGAACTATGCGGGTCGGACCACACTGTTTCATGTGAGGGAGGGAGGGAGGAGAGAAAGAGGAGGGAGATGATGGAGATTGCGATGGAGATGGAGGAGGAGGAGTTGATGCTTTGACTTGCAGTTGATGCTTTGATTTGTAGTTGAAGGGTTTAGAGAGAGAGAGAGAGGGGTAAAATGGTTTGATTTGCAGTTGAAGGAGAGAGAGAGAGAGAGAGAGAGAGAGAGAGAGAGAGAGAGAGAGGGGGGGGAGCGCTGCACTTGGATTTCTCGTGATATTTTGCCCCTCTTCTCTCTCCCGAATATTCCAAGTTCCTTCCCCCTCCCCCCCCCCCTCCCATATTCTTTATCAAACCATTTAATAAAATTAATTTTTTTGGTAAATAATAAAATTAAAATTTGTTAACTTATTTTATTACGTATAATATATATTTCGGCGACACCATCTATATTCCATTCATAAATGGCGTATGGAGAATAAATATTATGTATTTTTAGCGAAGATTCTTCGTGGGCGATATCTGGTGGGGTAGCTCTACTATAATAAAGTTTATGGGGTTGTTTCCAATTGAGTCTGTTTACTTCAGCTACTGATTCATTATCAGAGTTACTAGAGGGTTTGGTCAAGGTACTAATGGTAGGTTGGTCTGGGGTGTCGTTAAACCATCAAAGAGTGCCGTTGTCTATAGAATCCATTATAAAGCTATGTCCTCCGCCTTTGGAGAAAATGCTTTTAAACATAGTTCAAACGAAGAAACACTTCTCATCCAGACCGACATTTCTAGAGCAAATACAACAATTCCTAGATCCATTAATTAGAACCAAGTCACTTTACCAGAACAATGAGAATTAGAAAACCAAATTCTCCAACAAGTTGTTCAAAATACTAGTCCAACTAATGTCATCTAACATATAGAAGGATGAGTGACCATTAGATTTCCTAGATCTTTCGATTTAAGATTTAGTCCTTCTTTTCATAAATCTTATACAAGGTCGATACATCTTAATCCCAATCTTCCGCCTATAATCGCTATGCCTCCAAGTACGCATAGAGACACTCCTCCTCCTAGTATACATAGGGACCCTCCCACACGCGATACAACACCTTTACCTCCTTCCATCAATAGAAGTAATTATGAGACACCTCTTGAACTAGAAATTAGTGGTTTAGATAATAGATCAAGGATTTCCAGGCCAGTTTACCAACAAAACCAGCTTGAACCAGTCCTAGAAAACACAAATTCCTCTCATCATTCTCCTACTTATTCGCAAATGATAGATGCCGAGCTTAATGTTTTAGAAAAACATTTTGAACTAAACAAAGTTTTTCTTAGTAAAGAATTTAATTCTGACAACAACAGACAAATTAGAGAATGGTTCTTCAAAACCTTTCGATAAAGCAAAAGACATCAAGCAAAAATATTACGACTACATATATGAATATGAAGTCCATATATTTTTCTTTGATTGGTTAGAAGAACAATTTCTCGAACCAAAAGAAATAGTTGTTTTAGATCAACATTATAAGTGGAAACTTGATAATGGAGAAACCATAAAATTCAATAATCCACCTCTTAGGAGAATAAAAATACAACATGGAGATGGTGAGGTTACAGCTACTCCTTTTAGGCTTCCAAACAAATGAGATTCTCTTTACACTCATAAGGTTATTGAACAAAACAATTATACAAATCAACATTTGGTTACCATAGGTAAACAGTTGAATAGGATAGAATCCAAGATCCAAAATTCTACTCAACTCATCACATCACAAGACGACACTCTCAAAAAACCTATTTTTAAAGCTTTTGAATTTCCAAAAAATGTTAGTCCTAAGTTTGCTAAGGCCCTAGAGCAAAAGAAAAAACTTCTAGGAAAAGCAAAACTATAACCTACACCTATTTTAGACACTCCCAAATTCCAAGGACTCATTATTAACAACACCCCAGACCAACCTACCATTAATACCTTGACCAAACCCTCTAGTGACTCTGATAATGAATCAGTAGCTGAGGTAAACAGACTTAATTGGAAACAACCCCAAAAACTTTATTATAGTAGAGCTACCCCACCAGATATCGCCCACGAAGAATCTTCGCTAAAAATACAGAATAAATACTCTCTAGACGCCATTTATGAATGGAATATAGATGGTGTTGCCGAAACCAATATTATGAACATTCTTAATAACATGGTAATGCTTGCTAATGCTTATAAAACACGGCAAGATGTTTCTGATCATGCTGTTGCTAATCTTTTAGTAGTCGGATTTACTGGACAACTAAAAGGTTGGTGGGATAACCATTTGACTGATGAACAGAAAATACAAATTTTAACTACTTATAAAATAGATAACTTTGGACAACGCATAGATGATAATCAATGATATTTCATCCAAGATGCGGTTAATATCCTTATATACTCAATTTTACAACACTTCATAGGAGATCCTTCACATATTAGAGATGGGAACCAAGATCTCTTATCCAATATGTGTTGCAAATCTTTAGGGAGATTTAGAGAATACAAAGAACTTTTCCTTCAAAGGGTTCTTGTTAGTTTTGGAAAGAAAAATTCTTAGCAGGTTTACCCTAAATTATAAGAGACCAAATTAGAGATAAATATAGAAGAATACAGTGGCCAAATTTCTTATGATCTTCTTTCTTGTAGAGAAATAGTCTCTTACGCTTACAGATAAGGAACACAAATGTGTAATACAATCAAATTACAAAGACAACTCAAGAAAGAACAATTTCTCACCAATAAAAGCCTAGGAGACTTCTGTGCTCAATACGACCCCTCTTATAATGAAAAAACAAAGCCGAAATGTAAAGGGACTTGTCCTTCTGAAAAAGAAACAAAAAAACATCACAACAAAACTCAACCTCATAGGAATAAACGTAAACAACATATTAATCAGAATAAACCTCAGATGAATAAGAAAAATATTAAAGACATCAAATGTTACTCTTGCGGTAGAAAAGGTCATATTTCGAACTATTGTAGGATTAACAAAAAACTTAATGAACTTTCTTTAGATGACAATACTCTTTACCAGCTAAACAACATTCTCATAGAAAATTGTGATACTTCTTCTGATGAACTCCTTCAAGAAGAAGGTCTTCAAATTAATGAAATAGAGACCTCTTCTTATTCTGATTATGAAGACGCCTCTCCTGACAAACCTATTCCTAAAATAAACATGTTAACAAAAGAAGAAGAATTTCTCCTTAGCACAGTTGATAAAATAACTGACCCTGAAGCCAAAAAAGAATACTTAGATAGACTTCATTCTTCGATGAATATTGTTACTAATCTTAATACTTCCTACAATCTAAAAGACATTTTAAATAGAAACAAAAAACCCCAGTCTAGACCCGTTAATATTAATGACCTTCAAAATGAAATAAAGCAACAAAAATTAGAAATACAAGCCTTGAAAGCAACACAGTTAGAAATGAAATAAGAAATTTCTGATATAAAATCCCTTGTCATAAAAAGAAAGACAAAATTAGAAGACCAAAATAAAATCACTAATACTTCTGACACGTCGGACCTAGTCTTTCTTATGTTATTAATAGAAATAACATCTAGAAAATGGATAATAAATATAATGATAAAAATCAACAATGAGTTTATTATTGAAACAATAGCACTCTTTGATACATGAGCTGATCTCAATTGTATCAAAGAAGGCCTTGTTCCAACATGATACTTTGATAAAACATCCGAGTCCTTAAAATCAGCCTCAGGAGACAAACTAAATATACAATACAAATTACCAGAAGCCTTAATAATAAAAGATCAAATGTCCTCCAAAACATCTTTTCTTTTAGTTAAAAATATGAGGCAACAGGTAATTCTCGAAACACCTTTCATACAATTAATACAACATTTTACAGTTACTAACGAAGGCATTGAAACTTGTGCTTTAAACAGAAAAATCACTTTCAACTTTATAATAAAACCACAAAAGAGAAGCTTAAATATTTTACAAGAACATTCTATTTCTGAAATAAATTGCCTTATAAAAGACAAAGAAAACCAGCTTGAATTCTTAAAAGAAAATTTAGAATTTAAAAGAATAGAAGAAAATCTTATAAAACCAAATATTATAAAAAAAAATAGCTGTCTTACAAAAACACATAGAAAAAACCATATGCTCTACCTTACCCAATGCTTTTTGGGAAATAAAGAAGCATATTGTTAATTTACCATACGAACATGATTTTTCTGAAAATAAAATACCCACAAAAGCTCGTCCTACACAAATGAACCAAGAAGTTCTAAAATTTTGCCAAACAGAAATACAAGACCTCTTAAATAAATAAATAAAAAAACTGATAAGAAAAATCCAATTACCATGGAGTTGTTTTGCTTTTTATGTCAATAAAAATGCTGAACTAGAAAAAGGAGTTCCCATGTTAGTTATTAACTATAAACCTCATAATACAACCCTTAGATGGATAAGATATCCAATACCCAATAAAAAAGATTTGCTAAACAAACTTTGTAGATAAAAAATATTTTCAAAATTTGACATGAAATCAGGATTTTGGCAAATACAGGTCAGTGAAAAGGATAAATACAAGACAGCCTTTACAGTCCCTTTTGGCTAATGCGAATGGAACGTTATGCCATTCGGCCTAAAAAATGCCCATTTAGAATTCCAAAGAATTATGAACGAAATTTTCAATCCTTATTCAGAATATATCATTGTTTATATAGATGATGTTCTAGTATTCTCTTCCAATATAGAACAACATTTCAAACATTTATCTACTTTTATAAAAATAATCATACAAAATGGCCTTGTAGTCTCTCCTACTAAAGTTGCACTCTTCAAAACCAAGATGAGATTCTTAGGTCATTACATTCATTTAGGTATCATCATTCTCATAGAAAGATCAATATCTTTTACAAATAAATTCCCATATGAGATTAAAGACAAAACTCAATTATAAAGGTTCTTGGGGAGTCTCAATTATATTTTAAATTTCTTTCCCAATATAAATATCCTTTATAAACCCTTACACCAACGGTTACAAAACCCTCCACCATGGACCTCTATCCATACTAACATTGTCAAGCAAATAAATATTCATATTAAAGACATACCTTGTCTACACCTAGCTGACCCATTTATTTTCAAAATAGTTGAGACAGATGCCTCTGAAATAAGATATGGTGGCATTCTTAAACAAGTCAATAATAACAAAGAACAAGTTGTTTAGTTCATTTCAAAACATTGGAATTCGACTCAACAAAATTATTCAACAATTAAAAAAATAATACTTGCTATAGTTTTATCTATATCAAAATTCCAAGGAGATTTATTAAATCAAAAATTTCTCTTGCGAATTGATTGCAAATTAGCCAGAGACATTTTACAAAAAGACGTTTTAAACATTGTATCAAAATAGATTTTTGCGAGATGGCAAGCCATACTTTCAGTATTCAATTTTGATATTGAATTTATAAATGATTCTTCAAATTCATTACTTGATTTTTTCATAAGAGAATTTTTACAAAGGATACCATCGTGCCAAGATCCCAAAAAGACAAAGATAAAGGCAAAGGCAAAGCCATTGCCGAACCCTCCAATACATCAACAAAGCCAATAGGCTTAACACCCATCAAGACATGGCTCCAAATGGCCAGAAACAACTAATCATTCTTACAACAACACCAAACACCTTTGAAAATAGAACCCATATAATATGAACCCATGTTAGCCTTCAATCAACTAGCCGACATACTACCAAAAGAAACAATATTGTTACTGACCTAGTCTTTACAAAAAACAGTAAAGAAAGAATCATCTAGTGCCATCGAGGTAAGCAACAATCCTTCCTCACTTGCTACAAAACAAACAAAATACAAAAGGATTTCAAATGAGATGGTCATTAGGCCATAGGCAACCCCTCATTCTCAAAGATAAAAAATTTTCCCCAAAATATCTTTTCAAAAATATTGACTATGGAAGATGGATTCTTCGATGAAGATCCAATCAAATTTGCAAAAAACATATTTCCAAAAAATTGGCTTTTCAAACCACACAATATAATTATAACCCTTGCTTATTATGAGCAAATTCTAGTGAAAACAGAATCGGCAAGGTTTAGTCACTTTGCTAACAAAAACAATAGAGAAAATATCCTATACTCCATTATATCCATCAGTAAAGTCATACACCCTTCACATTGGGGAGCCTCACCCCATACACCCAGAAAATTCCAAACCAGACTTACTAAAAGCCTACCATATTCCTCCTCATATACATATTGGGACTACCAATAAGCTTGGTGGAATGTCTTCTTTAGACAAAATACAAATTTCCAACACACCTAGTTATTATTTTTCAAAGACAACTTCCCAAGACAAAGCCTACCAAACTGGTTTGACTCCTGATGGGATCTCTTTGGTCATTTGGACATAATACTACACCCCACAGTCAAACAAGGATACAAGGCTTTTAGTGAATACTTCGTACCAACACCGCATGATATAAGGTTCCCAAGCCTTATGCATTCCTTTATAATATTTAGAATCTCTTGGGTAATAACATGGGAATTTGAATACAATACATCCACTAAACCTGGTGTATCAGTACTAATCCGAAAATACAAAACAAAATGGTGGGACGGATTCAAATTTCATGAATAAGGATCCAAAGCTAAGGTTAAGACATGGCTAAATAGACAGAAAAATCAAATAACCACAGTCCCATCAAATACATCTTTTTTACAAGAAAAATCCATTGCAAGTGTAGCACTGGCTGCAGTTCAGAGCAAGGAGGAATACTGCAACATCCTTAGAATAATGTTTTCCGAAGCGGAAGGATCACAATGTGGATCTTCCAAATCTCAAGACAATACAGACAGATCCTTACAGTCACATTACAGTGGAAACACCAATGAAGACGACTGCTACGGGATCAACTTAGACAGATATTAAATTCAAGACATTACATGCCAACATTGTTACAGCGGCGCAAAGGCATGATAGACATACACTGTTCATACACTATTCACTGTTCACTATTCACTTTACAATGTTCACTCAGTATTGTTCACCGTACATTGTTCAACACTGAAGCACTTTCACTGTAGCACCTCCTATAAATACATCCTCTCGGCATAGAAGAAGGGGACTCGAATTTTTCCAAATTTCTCTCTTCTTCCTCCCTCTCCCATTTGTAAACTATCATCTCTTCCATCTTCATCCTCATCTCTTCCATCTCCAAGCTCTCTTACCTCGTATCCTTTGGTTTCAAAGTAAGTTAATTTTTCATATATATAGTTTTATATAAGGTTACCAACTTACATGATAGTTGGTTAATCATTTCTTGTAATACAAACATCAATACTCCTTGAAGTGCGGATTACCGCCCTAGTGGATAACTTGATGATTTAGTTTCTGCATCCTTCAGTATATGTAACTTCAGCTTTTTAGCTTTATATAATACAAGTTCATACCACCTTCATTGTTGGTTTTTGTTTACGCATACTCTTACTTTATATTTTATATATTACTTTCGCTCTTTAGTGTTGAGCCTAGACCTGGCAATTGACGGAGTACGCACCATGAGATTTGCTCAAAAGCCATGACCTAATGCAGCGTTAGTAATAGAATGTATCAGCCATTTTTTTATGGTTATAACTTATAATCCATTTTCTAGGGGCTCGAGTTGTCGATTGATGAATATGAGATGTGGCGGATCTCGTAATGCTTGCCCAAGAATTTTTTCTAGAAAGGGTATATTATGATTGAACATTTATATATCATGAGAGGAAAGAAGGTCGTCGGTCTTGAATAGGGTTGGCGACCGAAATAGTAATGATCAATCCTTCATGTATGGAACATTTTCATTCTTGCCAATAAAGTTGTATAGGCCGGAGCATAGATGTATTACGTACCCATAAAAGGGTACCGACATGGAGATTTAGTTGATCGGGACTGACCGTTTATACTAGCGGCACAAAGCCTAACAAGATTTTGTTATATCTTCCTTACAGTGTACGGGGTCGATCTTTGAAGAAACATATTTATTTGAAATAGAACATTTTGGACTTCAAAGTTCTAAATGATTCTTCTTATTGTTGAGAGGAAACATTTAGGGTTTTAGTTTACCAATAAATTTGGTTGTTTTGAGGCATGTAATTTTTAATATTGACGATTCAGAATTGAGCAGATTACATAGTAACAAGTATCTATATCTGGGAAAAGTGCTAAAAAAGTCCTAAACCTTTTGTATTTGTGTCAATGACCGCGTGTTGAAGAGATGTCGAGGAAGGGGGGGGGGGCGTTCCGAATTTCTGAATGGGGGCAAATCAGTTGGGCAAGCGAGGTGGGCTAAAGGGACTAGAAAGGTTTGTTTTCTTAAGGGAAAGATTAGACGATTGTAGTGGTGTGAATGGTCAAGCATGCATCTCGATCGATTCCATCGCCAAATTTCGAGAGCTTCTTATGATATTATAAAACGATCCAAGATCCAAATCCGACCCAAGATTAATTTAGGGACGATTGAACTTGGATGAATGGTCAATTAAGATTCGCTCGTGGCATGTACTCAGTCGATTTCATCACCAAATTTCGAGAGCTGCTTCTAATGACCCAAAGACTTGACCCGACTGGAACCATGCGGGTCGGACCACACGGTTTCATGTAAGGGAGGGAGGGAGGAGAGAGAAAGAGGAGGGAGATGATGGAGATGGAGATGGAAGAGGAGGAGTTGATGCTTTGATTTGCAGTTGAAGGTTTGAGAGAGAGAGAGAGAGAGAGAGGGGTAAAATGGTGGATATGGGAGTGTAAAAAGTAGGGTTGGGTTGGGGTTAGATTGGGTATTTTCGTTTAGGCTCAAAGAGAGAGAGAGAGAGAGAGAGAGAGAGCGCGAGGGGGGGGTAAAATGGTGGAGATGGATTTCTTGTGATATTTTGCCCCCCTTCTCTCTCCTAATATTCCGAGTTCCTTCCCCCTAGTTACTCTCATATTCTTTATCAAACCATTTAATAAAATTAATTTTTTTGGTAAATAATAAAAAAATTCATAGTCATTTGTGTATTATCATAACTCATTTTATTACGTATATATATACACATATTGGGCATGTGTTTGATTTCATCCTGATTGATTTTATTTCTAACTAAGCTGGATTTTTACACTTCAGTGGTGAGCTCAGACATGGCAATTGACGGAGTACGTGCCATGAGATTTGCTCAAAAGATATGACCTAATGCAGCGTTAGTAATAGAATGTATCAGCCATTTTTGGATGGTTATAACTTATAATTCATTTTCTCGGGGCTTGAGTTGTCGGTTGATAAAAAGAAAAAAAATTATTAAAATTTGTCTACGTCAGCATCGATAAGGCCACATCATCCGACCGGCGTCCAGTTTGCAAAATCCGACCAAAATTGACCGGAAATGATTGAATTGGCACTAAGTAAAAAGGTTTAGGATTAAATTGACACCAAAAAAAGGTTTAGAACTAAATTGACACAAATACAAAAGGTTTAGGACTTTTTTAGCACTTTTCCCATCTATATTTTGTTTGGATAAGCATTCCGATATCTAATTTATGATTTTTTCGAAGCAACTTGGCTGGAAAAAAAAAACCAATGGTGAACATTTTTAAAAGGCACAACATTTGTTTTGAACTAAGCGTGTATTTGATTCACGAAAAATGGATTATTTGGAAAATATTTTCTTGAAATCGATTAGTTGTAATGCTTATGAAAATGAATGAACGAAAAATAATTGAAAAATCATTGAAAGGTTTATGATTAAATTAGTCAAATCGTAAAGTGTATAACTGAATTGGCTACCATATAACATGTATAAGAATTTTTGGACGATTTTCCCCTCTAACGCGAGACTATGACTTTCCAAGAAGGCATTCTGGGGTTCACCGGATTCACGTGATCCTAATACATTCTAGCGCTTAGATCTCATGGGTCTCGTATGGGAGCCAACAATATGAGAGGTTTGGATATATTAGACTTGAATGAACCTGGATCATCTAGAAAGTTTTCCTCCCGAGAGCCATGTCTGATATCTTATACGAATGAAACTTTAACTTGCTATTGTACTTTGAGGAAGACATTCACTTGTATGTTTGGTGGCCTGATTCCTTACAAAAATCCCAAATATAGGTATAGTCCCGATTTTACCCTAATTTTCTTTTTGTCACATAAAAAGCCCTCAAATTTAGTAGTAAGAGGAACGTACATTTTGTCTCGCACACCTAAATCGCATACAAATTTGTTTTTAATTATTAAACCAATCTTGCGGGTTTAAAAATTGATTGAAATGGGGAGATCTACAGATTTTTCTAGGGTCATGGCCTGCACAAATTAATTTTCATGGCGTGCACTTGATGCATCATATGCACCATCGAGAATAAAAAGTCTAAGCTCAAGATAACGCAAGCCATGCATATCCGCAAATTTGGTCTCTCGCATATTGTGCACCGGACAAAATTTCAAAAAGAAAGCAATATGATAATATTGACACCTAATTTACGGCGCAAAACAAAGATAGTATTAACACCAAATTTGATAATAAATATTTATGTTCAATGCGACAAACCTGGACGCGAGAAAGTGGGAATAAGAGGAAAATTTGAAAGCGCCGGCCGTTTGAGATTTTCTTAATGGCATGCACAACCCTTTTCTTTCCTCTTTCTATGTCGACAACGATGTGAACTTTTTCTGGGAAAGCAAAGACACGAGGGAGCCATGCAACTTCGATTCGCTTTCAGCTTTGTCAGAGAATTTTGCAATGAGAGAAGCCTCAAGGTCCTGTAAACATCAAAGGCCTCTCCCATGAAAATAAAATACCCTCGAATATTCCTTAATTCTGGAACTCTCGTTTTCTCAAAAACCTTTCCCTGCCAAGATCCCCCTTCCAAAGAAGGGGCTGGCAGTCGTACGTGGGTGCTCCTTTTTTGCAATTGCATACATGTTCTCTTTTTACCACTGTTTAATGTTTGATTTATCGTGCATCTTTAGTGGTTTAATTTAGTAAAGGACGACAGCAAAGCAGAGGAAAAAGAGAGGCAGATTCAACCTGAGGTCACCCGACATTCCATTTTCCACTGCTTTCCTTTCCACCCATCATTTTCAAATGTGCAGTGGAAATTTCATGTCAGTACCTGCCTTTGTCAAAAGATGTAAGAGTCAGTAGTTGTAGCAGTTGTCCTATTAAATGTCTTGCAATATGAGGAGAGCTCTCGATCTCTTCCTTTTCTTCTCCTCCTCCTTCCTAATCTTTCCTCTGCCACCACCTTCCACCACCTCCGTCACCGTTCTCCTCCTCCTTCCTATTCTTTCCCCTGCCACCACCTCTGTCACCGCAATTGTCATCTCCATTGTCGACCTCCTTCATGCTACTGCCAACGTTTCATTCTCTCTTGCTCTCTCTCATTTGGGAAGACATTTGAAATCCTCGCAAGACCTCCGTGCTCCCAGACAGAAAGATAAAACGGTCAAGTTTCATGACTCCTCTTTGTATCCAAGAAAACAATCAACAGTGTAATCTCAACCCGACAAGTTAGTCGGATGATCAGACATCAACACGCATTTTACTCGACCTCGGAAAGAAAATAGCCCACAGGATGCTTTGATCCACATTTGTCCATCCAAGAACAAAAAACAATGAAAAGAGCATACAAGGAACTCCATTAACGTCATCAGGAAGCCTTTTACAATGACTCTCACTGCTCATCTCATATTTCAGCGATCTCTCAGCTGCTTTGATCCAAGAATTCTTTAATGTCAATACATGAAGCAGCAATACACCTATCTGAAAGTTAAAGTTGGATCATTTGCAACATATATCGCTGGACTCGGACAATACCTTCAAGAGGTAAATGAAAAGTGTAGGAGAATTTCCGTTCACTCTACTCATTTGCAATTTCTGCAATCTGTAAAAATACCTTTCATTTATTTCCTCGGTTGAATTGAAGTTTGATAGCTGACTTATCTGAATCTCTACTGGGACAACTTCGAATGTTGTGTCCTTTACATTGGCATAACCTACAAGTGTATGTCTTTCTCGCAGAAATCAGTTTACTTTTGTATCATCACTGACTCGAATGGCCCCGACTCTCTTATGGCATGTCCGGCGATTATGGCCACTTTGACTGCAAATTCCGCAATGAGGAAACTTAGTGGCAGGGCTTTTGTTGTATCTCCACCCGGGCTTTTTACAAGTTCTTCTATTGTGGCCCTTTTCTCCACAGATCCGACATCTGAAACGCCTGTCAATCAAACTGTCTCTAAGTTCAGGACAATAATAACTCCTATGTCCTTCACGTCCACAGTATGAGCAGTAAAATTGAATGCCTGCAAGTAAAACACACGACATAAGTTTTCATATACCTAAAAGAGAGAGTAGATCTGCTTCTCAAAAGAGAGCGAGAAAAACAAACTCTGCCTTCAAGTTGCAAGTACAGGGCCAATAGTATGACAATATGCAACTCTAAAACAAGTACAATTGCTGGTGAAGTTTTGAAGTATTGACGTGCCAGAAGAAAAACAGATAGCAGCAGCATTGTCAAAGAAGTAACTTCAAGCAAGCTGATTAACAAGGTTCAATGTAGCAAAATGAGGTGGGCAAAATCATGAAAGAAGCATCTTAAAAAGCATTTGGCGCGGTGTCTTACAGACGACACCTGTATCAGGTACAACACCTGGTCTAAATCATTTGCCACCATGGGGATCAGCAGTCAATAAATTTAAGAGGGAGTGCTGCTGATGGAGGGTCAAGAAAGGAAAAATCCCCACTATCTCCTCGTCTCTTTGTGCTTCAAGAAGAGAATCTGCCTAGGAATTCATCTGGAAGAGATGGTAGTCTTCCTCATCATTCTAGAAGCAGAGCACAATTACCTTTGGACAACTTCAAGATGTTCACTAGGGAAACATATGCTGTCATAATGTCATAGAAAATCTTCTAGAAGACCATGCCACAATGTAGGGGATCAACATTCACATCAATGACTATTTAAAACTAAATACACCCAATATCTTTTAGAAACTTACCTTTCATGGCTATGCTCCTCTTGTGGCGGTTTTCAGGATCACTGAAGAAAGCTTTCTGCAGTTCAGAAGCACGTTTCCTTGCTGCAGGAGTTCCTTTGGCTTGCTTCATAACACAAAAATAACAAATTCCTTAACACTTGAAATTCATTACCAGACAGATAAATCAACTTGGAAAGAAACAAGCTTCTCATAACATTCTGATACTCAATAGGATAGCACTTACAACAATTTTCATGAAATTGCAACTTATGCTTGATAGCTCACAAATTCTTTGAGTGAAATGCGGTGGCAGAGGTTCACATGGAGGAACCATAGAAGTTCTATCTTCAAATGGGTTTAGTGAAGAGAGAAATCTATACAAGAATTCTACCAAGTAAAATTGGACTGGTTGATTGCGGGTTTTGGCCTTGTTTGTGACACTCAAGCAATTACTGGATCTTGAGCTCATTTGCCTGATGGTGTAAGAGAAGACATGGGTAGTGCAGCCTTGTGTAATGGGACCAAACCTCTATATTTTTATCACTCGTTGCTTCCATGAGTGAACTTCTATTCAAAAGAACCTAACAACGTTGGAACAACCACCTCAATCCATCTTGACAAAGCAGAATGCATAAGCAAACTTAATGGAGTTGATTATGATAATACAGGCTGCAAATGCAGAATTTAAGGACAATGGGTGTTATCACATCAAAAGCATCAATCTCAAGAGACAAAATTGTTGGATTTATCCTACTAAAAAGCACATCAGACAGAGAACACCAGAAGCAAACTCAAGGTCTAACTGTTGACAAGCTATAATTTGGTGGAAGCCTCTTAGGAAATTTCTCTTCCTTCACATGGAATTCAAAGCAGAGATCAGCACCAACATGGGATTCAAAAACCTCAGAACTGCTCAAGCAATTGATGTTATGGAAGGCCAAAAAAATAATCATTAAAAGAAAGTGCAAACTACAGTGCAAAATGGTCTTACAGGAAAGAAAGAAACAAACCTTGATTGCAGCCACTCTTTGTGCATGAAGCATGGGATCACGGTGAATAATCTTCATTCTGTTGCTAAATAGTCCAGTTTTCTCATTGAGACTCTGAAATCAGCAACAACCAGAGAGGTTACAACATGTCATCACAAAACATGCAGAGCATGGAAGTTAAAACAATACATCCCCCTAGACATATAAATCTCCTACAGCAGAAATTGCAATCCTTCATCACCAATAATGTGCATATGATGAAGGATCCTGGATAAATTGCTACTTTCTGGCATGTAAAGTCTCTTCACAAGAACCCACTTTTACTTCAACTAATATCAACTGCCATATACAGCTGCATAGCTTTGGCCGGCTTTAAATATCTCTAACCATAAGAAATACACATAAATGCACCCCAAAAATTTATTGATCCAGATTTTGGCTAGAGATGAAGTGGCAAACTAACTTTAAGTGCTCGGCTGATCTTCAGGCCAACTTCAGGAGAAGTTGACTGGTATACTCGCTTTGACTTCTTCCTTACATCCAGCTTTATGTCTAGATTATCAACTTCATCATCCTCCTTCACTTTGAATGGAGAACTGTAGGAAATAAGAGCAAAAATTTTAATTGTGTAAATTGTCGATCACCAGAAATTTAATGTCTATGATATGGCTACCAAGAGGCACTTCAAAGTCGCACCTTACCACCAGTGAGAACAAGATGAAAACAGCCATCCACAAGGTGTTTCATCACACAACAAAACCCATTTGTGGAGCTGAATTCCTAGGGAAGGTCACTAGTACATAGTAGACCTAAACAAGAAGAACCCCTTTTTCAAGGAACTATAACAGAAAAATCAAAGAGACATGAAATTTTAAAGGAATTGTGGAGTTTCAACAGTCATCTCTGTGCTCAGTAAAAGATCATAGCTTAAATTTTATGCCATATTTGATTCAGTACACCACCAAGTGCAAACATTATCTAGTAGCCACTAACTTGAGCTCCAGCTTGCTTGTCCATGAGACTAGCAGAATCTCTCAGTGGCCAGAATTTATACACTTAAGGTAAGTTTCTTTGTCAATTAAGATCAAACAGTTCCCATGTTCAAACTTCTATATCATAAGAAAAAGTTGCATAGATTCAGTAAATTCTTCAGCTCAAGAACCTTAATATTGCAACAGGAAAACTAGGACACTACCAAACCGAAGGAATTATAGCATGCTAAAATGACTACAATAGGGAATTTCCTTGACTAGATAAGGAATTCCAACAAGGCGATAAAAAATTAAATTGGAAAGGGCAGCCACAAAGTTACCAGAAAGTCTTGATAAGTGTGGATGCTTTATAATTTTGATTTAAGAAAAGGAAATGCGTCTTTTGCAAACCATAACTAAATAAGCTTAAAGCAGAAGTTAACAAGGTTACATGGATCGGGCTTTCTCCCAAGGTTGTTCATCAATCGATTCTTCCCATATAACACATTCGCCCAGGCACCGATGGCAGGTCACTATACCCTGTTGAAATGATCAGCCAAGTCAATCCAGTACATTGTGGACAGAGGACAACAATTTCACGTGACTATGATTCTAGGATTCCTCATGACAGAAATTATTTAACAAAAGCATGGTCAGCCTATGCAGTAGATTCATGAGATTTGTGAAAGATATGAGCTCCCAGAAAAATTTCAGCCAATATTGCTGCATGACAATGAGAGAGAGAGAGAGAAGAGCCAGCCAGTAACATGCCATTGTTGCTGTTTGTTCTGATAGGCAATCAAGTTAAGTAGGTTACCCCCATAAATCAGCAACGCATAACTGAATCATGATTGTGCAGTTCAAATTGTTATTCTTTAGACTGCCTTGGGTTTTCATTTCCCGACTTATTTTAAGTTAGAACTTCCTTTTTTGTCAGATGAATCTAAACTGTCCATTTCTTCCTTCAGACATAGGTATATTAATGTAGCACGAAATTCTAGAGAGAGTCATCTAATCACCGTTAAAATATCTGTCCACCTACAGTTGTGGCCAAGTTGACCAACTAATGCAAATGCAGTGAAAACAATATCCAATGTACTTGAGTCAAGAATGGTCAGTGGAGAATTGCATGAGTTTTTTTCTATTTTAATCTTCTACTCAAATTTGATAATGGATATTCCTATTTCTATGGCTATTTAACCACTCATAAAGAAGTCAAGGTAGCAATTTCCCTCCAACAATGAATCCATGAGAAATCTGCACGATTCTTTGACATTATTTTGCTGAGGTCTCGTAAGTTTCTGACTCTACCAATCAAAAGGCAAAAATCTTAGGCAAGTGCAATAGACATTAACCTAATGCATATTTCAGCAATATGATAAGCCAAGTCTATTATATAATAGAACATATCTATGTAATAGTATTTGAACTTTTAACCTTACATTCTTGCACTCCGTAGCCACCTGACTTCACCAGATCATAATTGCTGGAACAGGAGATCTCTACAGAAATATATGTTCCTTGCATTTTTCATCATGATGTATCAATCTAACATGTACTAGTAAACCAAAGGAACTTGTGAGAACTTGCATGTGAAAGACCAGTCTGACTTTTGTTAAACAGCCAGTAGGACTTGTCAATTAAAACATTGGAAAAAGACTCCAGCTACATATGTCTCTTCTCAACTCTAATACTTGTTGAGAACTACTAGCAAAGTAATTGGCTGCCACTTGATTGGTTTTGAAGAAAGAAAATGTATTTTCCTTGTAATATTCACCTAGTACAGATTCAAAAGAATGTCTTCAGTTCTACAAAAAATTACATATCCCAGTGAATATTGCTTTGAGACCATTAACCAGCATTAATGTCCAGAGCAAGATCAGGCTTCCCCTGTTCAAATTGACATGAATTGTGGAAGAAAGCTGCAATAAAAATTACCTTTCCACTGCACTGAGAACAGTCCAGTCTTGATCTTTCAATCCCGCAATCAGTACAAGGAGTATAACCCCTTCCCCGACAACTCGGGCAAGGTAGCTCTCTTATATACTGACCATTAGGACCAAACCAGGACCTCGGTCGGGGTGCACCAGAAATGGCATTTCTGATATTTTGAATCAAGTATGTCAAGTGTCAATTTATACTCTTAGATAGAGAACCAGAGATCAAATATGACAACCCAAATCGTGAACCACTAAAATGCAGCGCCCAGCGGCACCTACACTTTGGTGTGAAAAACTAAACATGCAATATCAATATTATATGCAGAGATCTAACTAAAAAAATCCCCAACAAGACATTTGGACTAACAACAAGCACAAACTTTTGGCAGATCATAGTTTAGCAAGGGACTTTATCCTGAACTAGAATCTTCCTGACTACTTATTTTACTTTGTAATGCATGTCGATGCATCCTGCTGTCACATGGTACTTGCTCTGTGAGGTGATGCCATTCATATTTATTTGATAAATCATCAAAAGAGTTTGCTCAAATGCAGGATCAATGGTTCCCTGTAAGGTGCCTGCTGGTCATGGGTGGTTAGATGGAATGCATACTATACTGCAAGGCCATTCTAGTTGTTCTCTTAAGCAAATTTACATCGACCAACTAGCGGCTGCAACTCAGGAACCAAACCTATTCCGACCATGTAAAAAGCTAATTTGGGTTAACAACAGAGTAATTATTATGCGACCCCACAACATGCTTCACTGAAAAGCCAACACACGCAAATGATATCAGAACCAAATGTTGACAGATGGATCAAGGCAGTGCAATGTGTCTCGCAGCACCAGCATAAATTCGGCCTACACCTACAGACCCCCCTCTCTGATAAAATGAGGATCACAGCGAGAGCTAACCTCGAGGGCAAATCGACCTCGAGCCCCAGTAACTCCTCGGCTGGATCATAACCCATCTGCCATTAACAACAAAAAAGCTGAAAAACCGAGGCAATTAACAAAAAATCAAGAAACAGTTCTTAAGCTCAATCCCCACTCCAACACCTTGACATTCTTCAGGGTCACATGGAGTGAGCGTGTGGCCGTCTGCGTACCTGGCTCCGCCTGGGTTTTGGCGCTGCATCATCGTTCTCCGAGGAGGAGGAAGAAGAAACTGCGCGGATGACGAGGGAATGCTGTCTCTTGGAACACAAGGGGAGCAAGAGGCAAGCATTCTTGCGTCTCCAAGGAGGCAAGAAAAGTCGCAGAGAGGAAGAACACATGGAGGACATGTCTTGTAAATTTTGGGCAAACATAATCCTCAAAACGGAAACAACCGACACGAACGACAAACCGCAACGATCACTACTGACTCGAACTCTTCGCAGCACTTCACGTTGGCTTTGGCAGCGGAAAGTGAAAATCAAGAATTTCGAACTCCTACTATTTTTCTTTTCCATTTCTGGAGTTGCGCTTTTATGGCCACAATCTTGGGATAATCCTGCTTTGAGTATTTGACATCTTCCATTACAAACACAATACATCATTCGATATCAACATTATTTTTTAATGAAATTGTATTGATCACGATTTATGAAATTTTCTTGTGATATTCCTCCCATATTATTTTTTTGATATTTTTCTCAATATTTAGAGAAATTTTGCTTTTTTTTTTTTTTTCAAAGATTTTGGAATGAGAGTCAGAAGAAGCAAGAGTAGTTTTTGAGCCCCGCAGTTAGTTATTAAGCCATACCATTCTATTAATTATATTTAATATAATTAAAATTTGAACCATCTAATATGTTCGAAGATCTCGAAATGATCTTCTAGTTCTGGGGAAAATTCGCAAAACTCCATTTCCATCAAGAATTGAATGGAGTTTTCCCATATTTCGACCCGAGAATCTAACAGAGACATTATTGTCAAGATTCTAATTGAAAAATTAGACATTCCATGCCCTCGGATAGTGCTTTGTCGTGCTAGGTCATTGACATATCTTTTGTCTTTATTTGACTCCAAGAATGGATTGGATTGAAACGACTTTCCTATCGAACCCCTTTCTATTTGTATGAATTTCTAACCACGCGGAATCTCCATAACCAATTTTCTATTTTTTTATTATGAAATCATAGTCCTCGCCTTTGGTACTATTCTTATTTCACACGATCCAGGAACTTCCATAACATTGGCGTGATTCGGTTTGAGCAAGAGATCCTAACGTGATACATCTTCATAATGAGAATAGAGTGGAAACATGAGTTGGCTTTTACAGTATCTATAGAATGAGCACTGTGAACTATCTGCCATAAAAAGATAGTTGGTTAAATGAGACTGAATAAGGCTTGGCGGATCTTATTACTACAGAGTCAACTTGAACAATCAAAACTTGACCTGATTTGAGATGGGGTCTGTTTTTGGATATACATTCATTTTCACAAATAAACTATCCAAGACTAATTATTGTGGATTTTTCTTCAAAATAATTATGATAATAATTATGATGGAGAAAATACCAATTCAAATTGAATGAATTGAAAACGATGTTACCGCATGAATCGGGATTCAAAATTCTTCCATTTTCATCCATTAAATAATAGTTAATTACTCGAAAAGTCTATTTTAAATTTTCAAGTTGCAAATATTTAGTTACCAAAATAGGATTATGAGTAATTAAATAGTAAAATGAATAAAAAACAAATTGAAGGACTGTTCCTAAAGGGCCAATTGAATTCCTAATTTTAATTATAGGATCTTTTTTAATTGATTCTTTTATCACATTGAGATATTTTCAGCGTTGAATGGACCCATTCGGAAACAATTAGATGATGACAAAATTATCAAAGATGGACATTCCTTATTTTTATTTAACAACGTGTGAATAGTTCCTTGATTTTGGTGTCCTATCCCATTCGTTTCGAAAGTTGTTTCTATTTCTACATATGTTTTTTCCTTGCCTTCCCCCATTTCTTCTGTTTTTGAGGTTTCTTTGAATTTTTTAGTAACAATGGGGACAGTATTCTGCTTAAATAGTAAACACAAGTAATAAATAAGAGGATACTAAAGATTCGAGCCATAGAATTTCTCAATTCTAACACAAGGTACTTATTTGATCAAATATTGAATAAGTACCTTGTGTCAGAATGGAGAAACTCTATGGCTCGAATCTTGGAAGTGAAGTTCCATTAATTAGGAAGTTTGTTCCGTTTATAGAATTCTCTAAACTCTGCCTAAACTGTATATTACAATTTACTGGTGAGCCATGCTGAAAATGCTGCTGGGTCTCACTTCCAAGTCAGTTTATAGTGTACAAGAACAATTCTTTTCTTTGTTTCCCCTTCTGCAGGTAATCTCAAATTTTTACCGTCTGGTTCTGGAAAACTCCTTCTGAACATGATTCCTTCAGGATCGAGAGGCCTATTAACCATTGTATACATTTCAATCTGCTTATTATGGATGTTTAACTGGGAATTTAGCTGACTGACCAGAAAAAAAAAGGTTTTTTTTCGAGACAGTATTGTGACCTGGAGAACTCATCATCTTCTTTACTGATTATAGCAGGTAAATGAACAATGAACCAGAGTCTTGCTACGGATGCTTTGGGTTCACATAGGTTTCCAGTTCATCGATTATAGCAATCTCTTGGAACCCTGCTAGTCTCTTAGGAATAAAAGTTCTCAATTTCTCTGTGGTCTTCGGCATAACACACATCACGCACGCTGAGACACGGGCATTCATTCTGCTAAAACTGTTGGATTTATCATATTTGTTTGTGATGACACTAGGTACAATTTGGGAAAAAGTTTCTCACGTAACTCTGCTAGTGAGATCGAAAAATGCTATCGAAGAGCTACTACCAAGCACTTGCTGCAATGATTTAGACTGATCGCAAAGTTCAGCTCAAGGTTTATCCATCACAAATGGCCTTTCTCACAAAAATCATTGGTCTTTTCCTGATACTCTCTGGTGGCCTGGCTGTGCTGGGTGGCAATGCAATGGATCTAGCAAGGGACCTGCAGAGGAAAATCTTCCAGGTGATGCCAGTTGAAACTCATTTTTCCAGTTTCTCAGAGACCAGATGCGCTCTATGCGAGCGGCTTTATGTTGGATGAGCTCAAGTCCTTCAGTCAGCTAAGGTTCTTGGATGATCAATAATGCTTCAAACATCTACTGATCTTATCATATGAGCCTGACCTCGACAGATTTATCCTATATTCAAATGAAGTAAAAGAAAGCAAATATCAACGGTGACAAACCGCGCCATTAATAAGGACATAGAAATTGGTTGACATGGAACTGGTTTCATGTTTTCAACCATTTTTATTGGGAAGAAACACCGTCAATTATACAACTCTACAGAAAGGAAACAGTTCACTTGGACTAGTAGCGTTGACAGGCTACTCCTGGTAAAAGTATACAAAGGCACTCAGCGATTCCACATAATCAGCCAAGGCAATTTCAGATTCCGCTATAGCTTACAAGAATTTGTTGTGCCCAAAAAATTGGATTTTGGCTAGAATTGTCATCTGGTGTCAGCTCAATCACCAGCAGTGCTCAATGTAGCAATCATTTGTTTTGCAGACGCTTCATTTTGAGAAGATGAGACAGGCCAGCTATTACATGAAGCCTACTGCTTGGAACACCTGTTTTTGCCAGTGCGCTCCCATTTTTGTCCAAAAGCACAAAGCAAGGAACATATCTAATGTCATAGTGGAGAAGCTGCAGAAACAGAGACAACCAATTGCATAGCTTGTAATTCTTAGTAGAGAGGCTACAAAAATAGCGAAATATTTAACTCAAATGACTTGACAACCATGAAACATAATTTTAGCATATTGCACAGACATAAGACCCAGAAAATAAATGCTTATAGGAAATTGGCAACATCTAATGTACACAGTAGCACCAGGAAACATGAAACAGGGACTTTTATCGAATAGAATAAGAAAAAACACTAATAATTTTGGATCCAGAATAGGCCCAATGGAAGTGCTTCTCATTGCAAACTCTATTTTAGTTCTGTAGCAATCACAACTATGTGTAACAGCAAGGAAGCAAACCCAGTAAAGAGCTTCAATTCATCTTCAGATGCTATACATCTTTGCACAAGAAGTAAAAGGAGGCAAACTCCTTGAGGCAATTCAAATTTCAGTATATAAAACAAAACTTCTGAGTGGGACTATTTTCTGCACTTATTCCCTATAGTAGTAATTGCTTAAATAATTGGGCAAAATGCTCCTTTTGAATCTACCAGGTCCTTTATCACCCCCCTCCCAAAAAAAAAAAAAAATACCAGGTCCATGTTTCAGATTCAGACAAACAAAGATAAAGCAGGGTCAGAGAGGAGGCACTTGTTAAAAATGAGATCAAGAAACAGAACGATGACAGAGACAGAATATAAAATTGACAATAAGATATGCAAAATTTTCAAGCATAACTAATAAGTAGAACAATTTCCACAATACTGGCAATCCTCTCTGGAACTTGTAACAGTTAGTGAAACTCTTGGGATAAGGTTTGCAGACAAAAGTGAGGATTTTGACAAGAAAGATGTTCTCTTGCAAGAGAAAAAATCATCTTGGAGATACTGGGGACAGGGATGACAAGTTTGAGAAAGACATATCCATTCTATGAAATTTTTTAGGCCCCCTAAATTGCATCTTTGAGGTATGCAATTAATACTGAGGATTTCAACAGATGCACACTACCATATGGAAGGCATTGGCCAGGGCATAGCCAAACATCTGAATGATCTGATGGAATTCGCTATAGATGCTAAGCAGTATAGAACTTGGCCAAAGCAATGTGGAGAAAAGCATGATTGTTCAAGTGGCCTGAATTAGTGTCACAACAGGCAACAGCTCCTTCCCCAGTTTCTCTGCACATCTCCAAAACTAAGAGTAGCACAAACTCACAAACACAAACCTAACCAGGGATTATTCCAGTTCCAAGCCATGTCAATGGTCGTGAAAACACACACACAGCACACTGTACGCGCATACAAACACATAAATGTCTACAAATATTTGAACAACGGACTCCATCTGTTGCTCAAAAACCTTCCACCATAACACACAAAATAAATCATCCCTCAAAGAGAACTAACTGTACAAACAATTCTCAAATTCCCAAATCTCAGTAATACCAGATGACAACTTAAAAGACTCGAAAGAGAAAGACAGATGAAAGCACCTCAGGAAGCCACATCTCATTCTCTGCATCGGCCATGACAATGTTGAGCCAATCCGAATTCCGCCCCTCCACCTCCAGAACAAACTTGAGCAGAGAACTACACAGCCTGCACTTGGGCGAGTAGAACTCGATCACAGTGGCCTCCTTCCGACTGGCCAAAGCAGAGGCAAACGCCCTCTGCTCCGCCTCTCCTTGCTCTTCAGCGGTCAAGCCCTTCTTTTGTGACTTCAAGACTTTGCCTTTACCGTTTCCAGCGACTAAGGGCGAGGATTGAGAAGATGGGTCATGAGAAAGAGGGGGTTTTAAGGCGGAGACGAGGAGATTGGAAGCCAGAGAGCCCACGTTCTGCAAAGACTTGAACAACCATGGAGTTTCAAAGCTACAGCCTTTGGGGTCAGTGTCGTTCCGGTGGATGTCCCATGGCCACTTCAAGCAAAACTGAGGCTGTTTGGGACCAAGACCCATGAAAGTTTCCTCTGCCCTCTCCAATGTCGTCTTGCTTCAGCCTAAGCCGCGACTGCTCGGACCCGAATCCAAGTCCGGTCACCGGGCTCGGTCGAAGGGTCTGATGAGAGGAGCGAAGGCGGCGCCGTCCCCGCCGGTGGCGGTGGCGGTGGCGGTGGCGATGAGTCGGTGGTTAAAGGGAAGCGAAGGTGAAGCAGCTGATGGAGAATCGGACATGGAAGGCGAAGCAGATATGCAGACTGTCTCTACTCTAGTCTTGATGTAGACTATGATTGTCAATTTTACAGTTTTCTTTTTAGGGCGGCTAAATTTTCTTTTTCCCATTTTAATTTTCATCGGGGAAAATGTCACAAATGGTCCCTATATTATTACCTAATGTGCAATTTGGTCCCTGAACTTTCGATCGGCTCAATTTGGTCCCTAAACTATTGATAAATATCCGATTTGGTCCCTGAACTTTTAATCAGCTCAATTTGGTCCCTGAACTATTTGATAAATGTCTGATTTGGTCCCCGAACTTTCGATCGGCTCGATTTGGTCCCTAAATTATTGATAAATATTCGATTTAGTCCTTAGTTCTTGTTTTTCCTTTTTTATTTTTTATTTTTATTTTTTAAATATTTTTTAAATTTTAATTTTTTTTTTTTTTTTGCTTATTCTCTCTTCCCTCCGCCGCTCCGGCGGAGGGAAGCCGACTCCGGCGAGGGTCGCCCTCCGGACGCGGCGGCGGCCCTCGCGCGCGTCGAGCGAGGGGCTCCCTCGCGATCTGGCGAGGAGCCCCTCGCCGACGCCGGCCGCGAGGAGCCCCTTGTCGGCGTCGGGCGAGGAGCACCCCGGCGTCGGGCGAGGGGCTCCCTCGCCGACGCGCCGGCGAGGGCTCCTCGCCCGGATCTGCGAGGGAGCCTCTCGCTCGGACGCCGGCGAGGCCGCCCCCGCGAGATCCGGCGAGGGCTCCCTCGCCGACGCCGGCGACGGGGCTCCCTCGCCGGATCTGCGAGGGAGCCTCTCGCTCGACGCCGGTGAGGGCGCCCTCGCAGATCGGCGAGGGCTCCCTCGCCGACGCCGCGAGGGCTCCCTCGCCGGATCGGCGAGGAGCCTCTCGCTCGACACCGGCGAGGGCCGCCCTCGCAGATCCGGCGAGGAGCCCTCGCCGACGCCGGCGAGGGTGCTCCTCGCCGACGCCGATGAGGGGCTCCCTCGCGGCCGGCGTCGGGCGAGGGAGGCCCCTCGCGGCTGGCGTCGGGCGAGGGGCTCGCTCGCGGATCTGCGAGGAGCCCTCGCCCGACGCCGCGAGGAGAGCCCTCGCCCTCGCCCTCGCCCTCGCCGACGCCGGCGAGGGGCTCTCCCTCGCGAGACGCCGGCGAGGACGGCCCCTCGCCCGGATCTGCGAGGAGAGCCCCCTCGCCGGCGTCGGGCGAGGGGCTCCCTCGCAAGATCGGCGAGGGACGCCGGCGAGGGGCTCCCTCGCCGGACGCCGGCCCTCCGCCGGCTCCGGCGGAGGGAAAGCGAAAAAAAAAAAGGAAAAAAAGGAAAAAAAGGGAAAAAAAAAGAGGAAAAAAGGAAAAAAAGGAAAAAAAAAGAAAAATAGTAACGAAGGACTAGATCGGACATTTCATCATAGTTCAGGGACCAACTTGAGCCGATCGAAAGTTCAGGGACTAGATCGGACATTTTATTAATAGTTTAGGGATCAAATTGAGCCATTCGAAAGTTCAGGGACTAAATCGGACATTTTATCAATAGTTCAGGGATCAAATTGAGCCAATCGAAAGTTCAGGGACGAAATTGGACATTGAGTGAAAATATAGGGACTATTTGTGTAATTTTCCCTTTTCATCGAGTAATAATTTCATTTATCAAGCCACTATGTTTGTTTTTTCATGGAATTACAAAACAATGTAATTCATTTGATTCAACACTATGGATAATTTTTTATCAGGTAAATGTAATTGATCACTTATTTTGACATGATCTTTGCATTTATTGTGTTTGATTAGTTATAACTAACCTTAAGGTTATAAAATGAAGGTTCATCTAGAACTATACTAAAATATCAAGAATTACGGACGTATTTTAAGACCTAATTCCATATAAAGCCTCCTTAACAGTTAGTAAATTTCCAAGCTCTAAAATAAATTATGACTTTTATTCTAGTTTTAAATCTGACCACGTGTAAAAAAATTATCACTAGTTTCATTAAATTTATCAACATTAACACAAGTTAGAGATCTATTATTCGAATTCGCATCTTCATCAATACCTTCACTTTCATAAGAAACAATATCAACCCCTTGATATTGATGATTTTGATAGAATTGGTGCCCGTTTTTGAATGTGTAAGCAAATTTAAGATTAAAATGAAAGTTGATGAGTTTTTTCTAGATAAAAATAGTTTGGAGTAAAATTAAAATTGGACGAAAGTAGGTGTTTTTATTTGAAGGATTTGCCCCGTATCTTCATATATCAAGAATTATGAGATTGCCTCTCTTATTCAAGTGTAAATTGATTATACGACATCAATTTTTCACACATCCAAATTTCAATTTGCGTCGACACACATATCAGTTTTCACACATCCAAATTTCAATTTGCGTCGACACACATATCAGTTTTCATTTGCCGAAATTGAAAATAGAGAGTGACTTGTTTAAAGAAACACTTCCAAATCCAAACTAGATATTGCATGAATTACAACCTCAAGGACCGTATTGAGAAAAACGACGCAAGTAGAGGACTGCATCTACAATTTCCTTTTGAGTTGGGGCTAAATTCGAAAAGACAGAGAAATTTCACAAAGAAGAAACCTTCCTCTTTACTTCGGGGATGTGCAGGAAACCGTAGCACACTCCAACCTCTGTTACTGTCGCTCAAGACCGGAGAGTCTTCTCAGGAGCCGGAGGCGGATCTCCATGGCTCCTCCCAGAGTCCTCATGGTGAGTTTCGAAGACCCAGAAAGCCATTAACGTGGTACCCTTTTTGTCTCCGATGATGTCGTTCGCGTTCTCATCCGCTTTTCCGACAACTGCAGGTGGCGGAGAAGCCGAGCATTGCCCACTCCGTAGCTTCCGCCCTCTCGCGCGGTCAAGTACGTTCTCGCTGTTTAACCCGTCGTTTGGCGATGTGGGTTCGTTGCCTTTTGATTCTTAGATGATGTTGTTGCCGTAATGGGGAGTTTAATTCGTTGCCTATGATGAGTTCGCACTAAGTTTCGGGCCTTCTTTTTGTCAATCCTCGATTTTTCGTTTCTTGGGGAGTTTGAGAGTGCTTCTAGGTTGCGCTGTGTGGAATGATTTTTATATATTATCTTTTTTATGCACGTGTTACAGATGTCTACGCGGAGAGGGAGCACCGAGGTTCATGAGTTCGATGGGGTGTTCCTCGGGTTCAACGTGCAGTATAAAGTGACTTCTGTTATTGGCCATGTTTTCGGGTACCTTTTATTTCCACTCTAGAATTTTGAACACAGTGCAAATGCATTGATATCATTTCCACAAGTGTTGGCCTTGACGATGGATCAATCACGGTCTGCAAATCCCTAACTTTGAACTCTAGGTACTGATGAATGAGGTCGATTCAGAGTAAATTGGTTCTATCGATCACACTTACACTGCCCTTCCTACACATGCAAGATATTTTTGAGGCATTCTTATATTTTTGACACATTTGATGTGGTATTTTGTCTAAACACAATTGTTTGAATTTGTAAAGCTGCTAGTGTCCTACCTAACACCAGATCTTGTGTAGTGATACCATCACTAGCACTGACAGTGAAATTCATATTTAAATTTTAATTCTTCTGCATTGTTTGGTTTGCATTGAAGCTCACAGAGGACTTTCTTTTTGATTTCTTTTTTTGGGTGTGGAATCTAGTTTGGATTTCCCCGCGACTTATCAAGACTGGAAAGCCACTGATCCTTTGGATCTATTTGAGGCTCCAACAGTTAAGACAGAGTCAAACCCAAAGGTATTACTGCCTTTTGTCCCTTCTTCAGTTTTCGATTGGTTTCTCTTTTCTTTGTTTTTTTCCCCTTTTTCAATATCACTGCATGTTAGTGTGCATATATGTGGATCTAACTATGTTTGGGAAATTGTTTCCTGGTTGAAGAGAATTTTGTGCTTGAGATTACCATAGAATATTGATTTTCCAGATCTCCCAGATGTTTGACACTTTCACATTGTAGACACCTTCTCCTTTTAGCGATTTATCACTTTGGGACATTTGTAAGCATGTGCGGTGCACTAGTATATCTGGCTAGTTTTATAGGGGTAAGCTACCTTCGTGATTTATTTCGTTGCTGGTGTGGAGGTTGTTGGACACGATGAAGTCGTGCAGTAGGTCTATGAACTAAGGAAAAGGAATTTCTCATTTGGTGATTGTTGTTTCTGCATAATTCTTGTAGCTCTATTTACAGGTAAAGTAAAGTTTGGGATGCATGTAAAGATTACGGTATCTAGTTTGGGATGCATGTAAAGATTGTGTTATCTGGTCCCCTTCTTTCCATCCAGACAAGGTAATATCATTAGAAGGTCATAAATGATGATGTCCGTTTCAGAAATCACCTACAATTAAATGCAGCTATCCTTCACTTAGGGATAGCTATCTCAGTATCTTCAAGCTTTTTTATTGGTTAATTGCTTAGAAAGATAGGAACTAGAGAGCTTGTGAAGGAAAAGTGTGTTTTTTTTTTTTAAGTACCTACTGGAAACTTAATCTTGTTTGTTTCACTTGACTGTTATGGATTGCCTCTAATCATGGCACCTTCCAGGCAAAGTAATATCATTAGAAGGTCATAAATGATGATTTCCGTTTTAGAAATCACCTACAATATAACAATTGAACTTTGAGGCAGTGTTAATAGTTGCAAAATGCTTCTGATTTTAAATATGAAGTAAATGCAGCTATCCTTCACTTAGAGATGGCTATCTCAGTATCTTCATGCTTCTTTATTGGTTAATTTGTTTAGAAAGATAGGAACTAGAGAGCTTGTGAAGGAAAAGTGTTTTATATAAGCACCTACTGATTACTTAATCTTGTTTATTTCAATTAACTGTTATGGATTGCCTCTAATCATGGCACCGAGTTGCCTCTTTGGAGAAACTTTTCTGTGTTTCTTGTAAAGCAGCTCTCAGTTTCCGTTTTCTACAAGGCTGATGTTATGTCTTTTCCTGTGTTTAGGCTCATGTTCGGAGGCATCTAAGTCAAGAAGCTCTTGGTTGTGGTTACTTAGTGTTGTGGTTAGATTGCGATCGCGAAGGAGAAAACATATGCTTTGAAGGTAATTTTATATGTTTTAAGCTGCATGATCCATTGTCCTCTTGTATGATTGCTAAACAGTGATATTAGCCTTGCATTGATAACTTATCTTCAAGGCCATGAAAGTGAAGAGGATTCTTGTGACATGCATTAATCCAAGGGCTTCAAGTAACTACATCCCTTTTCTAAGGTAAAAGGTTCAGCATTTTGCTGAGTTCTCCTTCGAAGTGTTGGACAGTCAGTTTTCTGGATGGATTGGTCCACCTGGCCTTGTCTGCTAGTGCTCTTAGAAACCTTTTTTCCCTGCTTCTAAAATCAAGAAGGTAGACTTGAATGCCACTGAGCTGAGCTGTGTTGTTCATAAAAATACCTCTGTTTCCAAGCACAGTCCAAAGGGAAAACATCTCCCTCTCTCTCCCCCACTTTTTTTTTTTTTTTTTTTTTTTTTTTTTGGGGGGGGGGGGGGTGGTGGGGTTTTGGGGAGGGATTTGAGGAGGGATGGTTCGGAATTAGGTTCTCATGCTATTTTCCCATAATATGCTGAGCATTATTTTCCTGAATTTCTGGAAAAGCCAAACTACAGTTTAGTGTGCCCTTCTTATTTTTTCTCTTCCACATAAATCCCAACATGACAAAACAGCTGCATTTCTTTTGCTTGTTTTTTCTTAGTTGTCCTCTTCACCAAATTGTGAAACATAGTGTTGATCTCTTGTAGTAATTGTGCAATTCTTTTGACTGTTATTAATTGTGGTAATGTAAGGATCCTGATCGGGAGATGTAGTCAATGATATATGTAGAAGACAAATGTAGAGGAACAGGGACAAAGTAATTGGATACTTTAAACTGCTCGAGTTATAGTTGTTAGAAAAGGATTTAAGTGCATTTTCCTGATCTAGGGCATCTCTGTCTTAAAATGTGATTTTGTTTTCCAGCAAGAACTCATGAGCTTTGGTTTATTTCATCTATCTTTCCTGTTCCAGTTATTGAGTGCACTGGCTTTGGTCGAAACAAGGACCGTAGCAAAGTTTATCGTGCTCGGTTTTCTTCTATCTCTGAGAAGGATATTTTGAAGTGTATGGACAACCTTGTTGAGCCTAACAAGGACGAGGCATTGGCTGTGGATGCTCGTCAACAGATAGATCTCAAAGTGGGTGTCGCATTTACCCGCTTCCAAACTGCTTATTTCCAGGGAAGATATGGGAATCTTGATGCCAGAGTTATTTCGTAGGCTCTCTGTCTCTCCCTCCCCCCCCACTTCTCTCTATCTCTCTCTCCTTGTGACTGCCCACCTGCTTGTTAATCTTTCTTATATATATTACTTTACAAATGCAAAGTGAACAGACATGATTATTGAGCAAAACCTACTTAAAATCTGTGTGGCTGTTGGGCTGTAGACTGATACTTTATTTATCTCTTTTGTTGTTGGTTCATTTTCACAGCATAAACATGAAGTGTATCCATCTATGATCTACAAATGGTACCTAATAGTTTGTGACATCGATAATTTGTACTTTTGTTGTTAAATTTGGTCTCTTGTATTAACATCCTCATGTTGTGATATAAATCAATTTGAAGTGTCATATGAAGACCATCTATGTGCTTGCATACTGTTAATTTGTGATATAATTATGGCTATTAAGTCTGAGCAGCTCTTATACCACAGAAGGTGCTTGGCTCCTTCCATTGGGTCAAGTTTTTTCACTTTGTCAATTTGTGGACCCAATGAAGATTGTTTGCCTAGAAGTACAAGTGATTGACTTATCTTCTTTTTTTTTTGGCAATTCCACTGTTGCAGACTGCTTATCATTGTGTAGTAATATTGCAAATTACCAACTGGTTCCTAAGTTTTTAAGGCATATATTATTTAATATTCTTGCTTATTTCAGCTATGGCCAAGTTGGATTCTTTAACTTGTGCTTTTTTGGTTGTTCAGCTATGGGCCATGTCAAACTCCTACGCTTGGGTTTTGTGTCCAACGGTATTTGCAACTTACAACTTTTAAGCCTGAAAAGTTTTGGACCTTGCACCCCTACTTAATACATGATGGCTATGAAATTCAGCTGGAATGGGAACGTCAGAAGCTATTTGACTTAGATGTAAGGCAGCCCATGAACAAAGTTTGGCAAAAGTAACTTTATACTTCAGTCAGAGTAGTATGGAAGAATTCTGTCTCAGTTTTTTGAAGATTTCATGCTTCACCAATTCCTCTTTCCACATAACACAGGTTGCTACGATGCTCCATAAACTGGTTGTAGGTGATGGAATATTAGAAGTAACTGACATATCTGAAAAACAGGAGAGTAAAAGTCGTCCTTCAGGTCTCAACACTGTGAATCTTCTGAAGGTATATGCTAATCAATATTAGAGATTGGTTGACCATGTTCTATACTCTGCTCTCCGGCCTCTTGGTGTTCAACGTAACAACATCTGTGTCAGATATGTATTGTTTCTTGTGATTGCAATGAATTTCATTTGCTGGTGGGATGGGTCAGAAAGCTGTTTTGATAATGCCAAGGACATACTGACAATTTGATTGCATCTCAAAGAATGTGATATATGATATATCTGAAGTATATATTAGAGAATAAGTGTTAATAATAATTTTGGATGTGAAGCAAAGATTTTTCTTAATTTCAGTTAGGCTTGTCATAGAATTTAGCATGTATGGAGAAAGGTTTGGGCTTCTGCATTTTATCATATGTAATGTCATTTGAATGTGTATTACTTCTTCATTACAGAAGTATGAACATCTACATATGCTAAATCTTTTTTTTTTTTTTTTTTTTTTTTTTTTTTTTTTTTGGGGGGGGTTGGTGGGGGGACTCAAGTAATATAGAGGAGCATGTACCTTGTGATGTTGATAAATTTCTACCCTCTTTTCTGTGCCCAAAGATAATTTGGGAGGTTTATGGAACAAAAGATAAATAAGGAATGCAAGGATGGACATTCTTGTCTTATTCTTGTTGGCATGTTTAAGTGTCACGGAGATAAAACATCCGGTCATTTTTCAGTTTCATTTCCAAATGTCAAAAAGTGATTTTTTTGCTTTTGGAACATTTTTTTCTGTGCAACTTTAGTTTCTAGCCCCCATTTGAGTTTGGGTATCTATGCTTGAACTGACCTGAATTTTAAGCTTATTGTTTATTCTCCTCTGGACTACATGTGTCGAATATATAATTTTCTTTCTATTTACTTTGGTCACTTTCAAATGTTAAGGCTTAATTTTCCTTGATGCAGAGTGGTCCAACATTTAAAATCATTGAAAAAATGAACTCAGGAGTAAAAATTCAGTCTTTAAAATTATGAAGAAAAACGACAAAATTAGTTAGAGTTTGGGAGTCACAAGTGCAAGTTTTACTTATAACTATGTCCTCCATTATTGCAAATAAATGTATCCTTCTAAGCTGAGAAGGAGCAGTGAGATTTTGCCTTCCTTACATAAGATACTTTGAAATGTTGACCATATATGTGTGTGCGTGTATATGTGTATGTGTCGTTGTACATATGTATACATTTTGAGTTCAGTGCTATTGTCATCATTGTCTGCACTTGTCCATTTATGCTTGCCTACATGATGAGTTCCGAAAGATATTTGTCATATTCTTGAGACATGACAGTCTTTTCTAAGTCATTTAAAAGGTTGCTTCGAGTGCACTGGGCTTTGGACCTCAAACAGCAATGCAATTAGCTGAGAGACTATACACTCAAGGTTTCATCAGGTGGTTCTTGGAACTTTTCTTCTTCTTTTTTCCCAATAATTATCCAGTATTTCTGTAATTATGGCTCAATTGTAGGCTTGTCATGCCTGTGTAATTTCTTCTTCATTTTTTTGGATTTAATTCTGAGCATTAATCATTGATTGTTGAAAATTTTTTGTGAGGGGGCATTGAACTCTTTATTTCTAAAAATCTTTCTCCTTGTGTGATACTTTCAGTTGAGTAGGTTTGGTGTTAAAAATATACCTGCTTGAGTAAGTTTGGCTGCCTATTGATTCATCTATTAAATTGTGAATGCTAGTCGGGATGGAAAACTTTGACTCTTAGCCCATAAACATGCATTGCGTTGAGATTCCCACTCAATAGTCAATGTGCAGTATGATGTGCAGCACTTTATGGGACATCCGCGTTTTCTTTTATTTGTTTGAAATGTTTGGAAACGATATCCCTTATTATTCTTTTAACATCAGAAGTTAGTCTTCCTTCTAATAGCAAATGGATAATCTAGCTATCCACGCACAGAGAGTACAGCCTACCCTGCTTCATTTGACTTTAGAAGCACTCTTGCTGCACAAGCAAATAATCCTACTTGGGGTAGTTATGTGGAGAAGCTTCTAGTTGACGGTTATCATAAGCCAAAGTCTGGAACAGATGCTGGTGATCATCCTCCTATAACTCCAGTAAACTCAGCAACTGAGGTTGTGCTTGGGAATGATGCTTGGAGACTGTACCAGTATGTTTGCCAACACTTTCTGGGAAGCATCTCTCCTGACCTCAAGTACATTAGGTAAAACATTCATTCCCCATTTTTAAGTACTCTTTTGTCATCTGTTAATATGTATTGGTGGGGTCTTTCTTCTTTGGTTATCAAAACGGATTTAGAATCAGAGTGCATAGTGTTGGGAGTGGAGGCAAAAGGAGAGTTACTGTTTTTTTCTACTTTCTGTTAGCCTTTATTGAATCGCTTTGAAGAAAAATTGGCATGTTGGCTAGGCTATCAATAATTGCCTCTATTTTTTTTTTTTTTTTTTTTTTTTTTTTTACAAAGAGAGATGTAGTACATACATTGAATTATTAGGTAATGGCCCAGAATATGTTTTCTGATCCTTTTTGTTTCCAGGAAGAAAGTCAAATTCACAATTGGAGGAGAATTATTCCATTGCGTTGGACATCATATCACAAACAAAGGGTTTACTTCTATCATGCCATGGTTGGCCATAAATGAGAAAAGTCTGCCTCAATTCACAAAAGGCGAGAAGTTAAAAACTTCAAAAGTGGAGCTGCATGAGGTATTGTTCTATGTGTGCAAAGCATGTTTCCAACTCATATGCAGAGTGTCATTGTGTCTGCCTGTGGCGTGTTGATCAAGATTTTTTTCTGCCCATAAAGTTTGGTCATAGAATTGTGAGTACAGACCAAAGGCAAAAGAAAAGAAAAAGAAAAAGAAAAAAACTAGTATACTTCTTTTATGGGTTTTAACTATAATGGATGGACGACTACATTGGTCTCCATATATTATGGGTTGTTTAACACTTGTTGGGGAGAAAGATCCATTATATTAGTCCAATTTGATTTTCGAGCTAGGTTTACTTGCTTGGAAACCTTTCTTGTCCAAGATGTTGCTCTGCCAATTCAAGAGATCTTGCTAGTGCTTTCTATTACATCCTCAACTAAAAAAAAAAAAAAAAAAAAGATTTTTCATATGGATAATATCACTGGAAAAATGTGGCATATACAAAGTGGACATGAATGGTTTGGCTTTGTGACATAAGCAGACATTAGGTTGGTGGCATTTTTCTCCTCCTTTGGTAACAGTGTGTTAATGCTTGAATTTTTTCATAAGACGATCAGTAGTATGCAACCAAAGCAACATCTATGTGGTGCTCCTAGTTCGACGAGTTTTTGGATTACCAGATTTGAGCTGGAGAATACGTGGTTTAGTACGTCAATTAATATAATCAATTAGGAGAATATATTATATTCTTGTCATATGTCAACCTTACTCGATGATAGGTTTTGGTGCGAGATCAAGAATTGTGATGGCAGCAAATGTAAAGTTGTTCAACAAGTAATTGGAAAATAGAAGTGGGATCTTGATTATGTCTATTGGATGAGTTAACTTTATTTTGTCCATCGTTAATTATTTGAATAGGAATGTTCGGGTGAACAAGGCACCACTAGGAATTATGATTCATATTGTGTGGAAGTATGCAGAGTTGTTTTTCTGGGCTTTATTTCATTGTTTTCCCTTTCTCTCCTCCCTGTTTTCTTTGTTCTTTTTATGGCTCCCAAATGAATGGCAAAATTTTTTTGAAAGAAAAGGATGAAGTTATTCCGTCGACATCTCCAACTAATATAATCTATTTGCTCCTAAGATAACGTCTGAATATTTTAGTGAGAAGAAAGCGCACATTGACTTTACTGTTGTTTTTCTGCTCTGTTCTTGTTTTATGGTTTATCTTTTTGGAGTTTTGATGTTGGAGTAGCAAGGAGGCAAATAGTTAATCATATATCTAGTTATATTCAGTGGGGACTGCACTGTTGCAGTAGAAATATGTTAGGCAGTGGTCTCAGCTCAATCTGTTGAGTCTATTAATTTTTGTAAAGTGTGGTTTGTTTGTTATTGATGACCTCTTAGTTCCTATCTTGTTACAGGGGAATACAAGTGCCCCTGATTTTCTTAGTGAAAGTGAGCTGATTTCTTTGATGGAGAAGAATGGAATTGGAACTGATGCATCTATCCCTATGCATATCAACAATATTTGCGAACGCAACTATGTACAGGTGGGTGATGTACCATTCCATCTGTTCAGTGGTTCAGAATGTTTAAGCATCAGAGACAAAGAAAGTTTCTTTTTTTACACCCAATCTACTTGCAGGTGCAGGCTGGAAGGAAGTTGGCTCCAACTGCCTTAGGTATAAGCTTAATAAGAGGCTACCAATCGATTGATGCTGATCTCTGTCTACCTGACATCCGCAGCTTCATTGAACAACAGATTACTCTTGTTGCAAAGGGTCAAGTGGATCATTCTCATGTTGTGTCTCATGTGCTTCAGCAGTTCAAGCAAAAATTCTTGTACTTTACTAAACAGGTTAGCATTCGGCTTTGATCGCTGCATCTTTTGTTCAGTAAATTTCCAGAGAAGGGGCTCAAAATGATTTTATCCAACATTCATCTGGTCTAAGGTTGAAAGTTAAGTCATGTTGATATGTATTGCTTTTTGCTTCCTGACACTGGAGCTCGTTGCATGAAGTTGTCAGAGTGAGTGAGTGTGTGTGTGTGTGTGTGTGTATGTGTGTGTGTCATATCTAACAAAGGAGCAATGAGATATTATATTTGATAATTTGAAGTATTACACGAATATATTAATTGCACCCCCTGGGAGCACTTCAATTAACTGAAAAAAAATGACAAGCAATAAGCTTGGTAATGTTGAGTATAGATTCATGGATACATTTACATCACATCAGAGCAATTCTTTTATTAATCTGCATTTATATCTATTGAAATGTTCATAAGCTTACTGCACGTCCAGAAAATGGAAGATATTTAGTTGTTCTTAATCTAAACTTTGTTCTTCCTCATGTATCCAATGGAAGTGTACTGATAGTGTTTCTGCTAAGTGAAATATACAGCCTGTTTTAACTGGTAGTTTCAACTTTTATTATGGATACGACACAGGCACATGATTAAGACCTTACTATTTTATCATTCTTTCCTTGTGGTTATTTCAGATTGGAAACATGGACGTGTTGTTTGAAGCTCAATTTTCTCAACTTGCTGATTCAGGCCGCCCTCTCAGTAGATGTGGCAAGTGCCTCCGATACATGAAGTACATTTCTACTCGGCCACCGCGTCTGTATTGTAGTACATGCGAGGAGGTTTATCATCTTCCTCAAAATGGAACAATCAAGGTGAACCTTCATCATCTCCTGTTAGTTTGCTTTGTTGAGCTTGGGTAGTTTAAGTGGCTATTGGGATGTAGCTCACTGTTTGACCTGCTTTAATGCAAAGCAGACTTGAATGTTTAGATTTGTGATGACAAAAGCTTAGAGAAAGTGACAATTCATAGAATATGAAACTCCTTATTCTCATTTTATGTGTCAGGGTGTGAACTATTCTGATGTGCTCAATTCTGCTGATTTTTGTTTAGCATGTTCATGCCTTTGGAGTACCCCTATTCCTTACATTTTCTGCCTTTGAAATGAAGTTGAGTACCTCAACTTGCCAACTGTACTGATGGGAGTTAAATTCCAGTATCTATGGCGAATATTTCTTAGTTGCTTTTGCAACTAAGCCACAAGATGATAGAAGGAAATTGAAGAACTTCATTTTCTCCAATTAGACTTTTATACTCGTCTCACCAATGAACACTGATCAATTTTCTCATCAATCTATTTGTTGCAGCTGTACAAGGAACTCACATGTCCTTTGGACAGCTTTGAACTCTTGATCTTCTCCATGCCTGGTCCTGAAGGCAAATCTTTCCCTCTCTGCCCATATTGTTACAACAGTCCACCCTTTGAAGGTATCGATACGCTTTTCGGTGCTGGCAGAATGGGTAACTCTAACAATCCTGGGAAAGGAGCCGGCATGCCATGCTTTCTCTGCCCCCACCCAACATGCCGGCATTCTCTGATAACCCAAGGAGTATGTGCATGCCCAGAATGCAATGGTACCCTCGTACTAGACCCAATTGGCGCCCCAAATTGGAGGCTCTTCTGCAACATGTGCAACTGCCTCGTTCTTCTCCCGCAAGGCGCTCACAGGGTGTCGACTACTCCCGACCGGTGTCCCGATTGTGACTCGATGATCATAGAAGTGGACTTCAATAAGAAGGCAACGCCTTTAGAGGATGGGGCCACGCTGCATAAAGGTTGCATCCTGTGTGATGAGTTGCTTCATTCTCTTGTGGTGGTGAAGCACGGCAAGTCATTTTCTAGACGAGGTGCGAGAGGAAGGGGCCGAGGAATGGGAAGATCTGGGAGGGGTGCAGGCCGTGGCAGTTCGAAAATGGTCGATCCTAAGATGTCTTTTCGAGGTTTCTAATGGTTGTTTGTGTCAGCACTAACCAAATCTGATTGGCAACCACCTCGATAAGCCATCTGACGTTTTACTTTCATAGTTCTCCTTTTCTTTTAGTCGGGCGTATCGAATGCATATAATGCATGGTTTGTTAAATCATAGGTGAGCATTTTAACAGAGGACCAATCGAAGAATGCAGAATGTTCTGTGAATGTGTACATGTGAGTATTGTACAAGGATGATGCTTGATATACGAAAAAAAAAAAAAATTGCGCGTTTAACGAAGATGTGAATATACCTATGAATGCGAAGCAGTCAGTTTTTTATTATTCGACTTTTGGCAAACAACAACAATTAATAGCAACAATGGTGATAATATTAACAACAACGAGGGGGTAAAAAAAAAAAACCAACGAGGGGGTAACGATAGGCCTTTCTTTCTTTCAGTTGGACCGTATTATGAGTGATATCATGCTTTAATGTTGATATCATTTTAGTGCACCACCCTACTTCCAGCATCAACCTATGTTGATCCTTTTCTTTTTGAAATTTTATTTTTCTGATAACATATCTTTCGGCCTTTTTGGTATTTGTAAAAGTCAGGTAGTAGGTGTCAGGTTGGCGTTATGTTTTGATCTGGCTTGCATCGATTGGAATGGCATTAAAATTTTTTTCAGAGAAATTGCGAGATCTCAACTTTAATCTTACTTAGCACGAACTCTTGTAATTCTCTTGAAATTTTATGATAAGAAAGCGGAAAAACGGTCGCCTTTTTTCTGTTCCATCTTTCACTGTCATAGTGAACCCAGAGACACAGAGCTCACAAGAAGTCAGTGGAAAAATTTTAAGACTATTTGCAATGCCTTGAAAAAGGTAAAATGACCAAAGAGAAGAGGGAACATAACAGAGACTCAAGGTAAACAATGTTTTCAAATTTAACCGCATGAGAAGCTTTCTGGATGCTTTTTCTCATAACCCGTAAGGCAAAATCGAGAGAGAGAGAGAGAGAGAGAGAGAGAGAGAGAGAGAGAGAGTCAATGATGGTGAGAGGGTCAGAGGGTTGAAGAAGAGAGAAATAGGAATTTTTTTAGTGTTGTGCGTAAATATAGAGGACTGGGACTCTCTAGGGAAGAAAAACATAATAGGAGGGACATCGCGTTTGATCAAAGAGAAGTAACCATGGAATGTAAAAAAAGAAAAAGAAAAAAAAAGTGGCTCACAAGGATAAAAAAAGTCACGGGTCTCATTTTGGTTCTGTTTTGGGAAAATGTCTTCGGGAAAATGCAAATATTTTTGGGTTACATGGATTTTCTAAAATACAAAGAGTGATTAGTGAATTATAATTTTAAAGTGCATTGGGAAACAGCTTTAGTCTAAATGCTATTTGATAAAAAAAAAATACAAATGTAAATGACTTTTACTAAATTAAAAAAAAAAGATTTTTACATTTTTTTGGAAGTTCAGCCATCGATGGTTAGGTTTGGCGACTAGCGGCCTGTTTGTTTATGTTTCTTTTTTTATGTTTTTAAACACTTTTTCTGTTTTTTTGGTTCCAGGAACAAAAAAGAAACAGAAATAAGAAACACATCTAAGAAACACTTCTATTTTCTTCTTATTTTCTTCTTCTTTTTTCTTTCACCGGTCGCCGGCCTCGGCCATGGCCGGTGACCGGCCGATGAGGGCCGGCGGCCTCGCCCAGCCATGGCGAGGCTCGCCGGCCCCCTCGCCGTCCCCCGGTGAGGCTGAGGCTCGCCGTAGCTAGGCGAGGGTCGGCCTCTCGCCGGCCTGAGCGAGCTTGATCTCGCCCATATCCGGTGAGGCCGAGCTCGCCCAGCGGTCGGCGAGGCGTGGCCTCGTCGGATCTGGGCGAGTCGACGTCGCCTGGTGAGGCTGACTGGGCGAGCTCGAGCTCGCCCAGCCAAGGCGAGGCCGAGCCTCACCCAGCTACGGCGAGGCTCGGCCTCACCGGGGGCCGGCGAGCCTCGCTGTGGCTGGGCGAGGCCGTCGGCCCTCGTCGGCCGGTCGCCGGCCATGGCCGAGGCCGGCGACCGCGAAAAGAAGAAAAAAAAGGAAAAAGAAAAAAGAAAAAAGGAAAAAAAGAAAAAAAGAGATAAAAAAATTATACAAATTTACCAAACGTGTTTCTGTTTATTTTTTTTATTCCCGGAACAAGTTTACCAACCACGTTTTTTTGTTTAAAAATTGTTTCCCGGAACAGAAACACTTTTTTCTATTTCTGTTCCCTGAAACAATTTTTAAATAGAAACGCAAACAATCGCACCCTAGACAGCCTCGCCTGAGGTTGGTCACCTCAGGTGAGGTTACCTGAGGTGCTGCAACCTCAAGTGGCAACCCTTGGGTTGTGCGAACCCATGCGGCAACCTAGGTGTTGCCTAAGCTTAGGTGGCAATCGTTGGGCTTGGGCAACCCTCAAGCAGCGGTTGCCGATTCGCGACCCCTTGGCTGACGGTTATCAGCTTCCGATTGGCTTTTCTGTGTGGTGGTCTTCTAAGAAGATGAATAATAAACAAAAGGGCCAAGACTTACATTCCAAGAATGCAACTTCCCAAAAGACCTTCGGACCTACTTTGGGCTAAAAGCCCTTAGAACCCTTTGGAAATACAATTGTGTTTCCCTAAAATTAAGCAAAAAGCAAATCAAATGCTATTTGCATTTGGCCAAGAAACTTTAGAGTCCTGAAGCTCATTTGGAATGCTAAACCAAACATGGTCAAAATATTGTGAAAGAGGGTAGAAAAATGGTGACTTGGAAAATATTAGCAAACCCACTACCCCATAGTATAGGTGTATGAGAATATTACTGTGGTCCTATCCGCGAGTTAAAAGCGAAGAACTTTCTCCATATTATTAGCAATTGCCCATGGCACAATTTGACTAGAGATCCGCTTCAACATAACTTGAATTTGTGATCTTTTGGAAATAATATGACTCCTTTATCATTGGGTTATCATACTCGATAATTTCAATTTGTTCGTTTTATCACATCTCTTAAGTAGTGCATTGTCTAGGATAAACCCCCAAATTGATCTTCATTCAACAGGAAAATTAAATCCAATGTAAGAGTAGATCTATGAGAAGCCTGTCAGTGATTTCTAAATGCATGGTTGCCCAACCAATTGATGCCTGAATTCCCATTTTTGACAAACATGCCTCAAACGGACCTTCCACTTTCCCTGTAGTAACTCCTAATTTATATTAGCAAATTGTCGCACTTAATGGATTGTTTCTTTGACATGATGGCATGGATGGTTCTTGAAATCTTCCAATTTGCGTAGTGTGGTCCTTAGACCAATCAGCTAGTGGCCAGGTCTGTGGCCTTCCGCACCATTTTTGCAATCATCCTCATATGAAGTTTCATTTTTGTTTTTTGTTTTATAATTATTTTCTTTTTCAAAAGATCAACTTTACATTCGTTTTAATTTTAAAAATTAATAAAAGCCATGTGTGCACTATTGGAGAAAATATTTTTCAATAGGAAAGCAATTCTAAAAATTGCTTCCAATCAGATCAAGACTAGTCATGCAATTTTTACACTACTGGCAAAGTGCAGCGAAGTTTCGAAAGTTGACAAACTCATTAAATCTTTCTTAATATAGGATGTTATCTTCATGTATAAAGGCCCTAGCTTAAGAAATTTTTTCTATTACAGTTATTCTAGCTAATATCTCTTTCGAAATCAATAGCTACCTTGTACTTTAGATACACATAAAAAATAAAAGTAAGGGGCATCTTGTCCATTTCTTCATGGTATCAGAGCTTACTATTCACAAGCATATTGTTCAAATTTTTTTAATGGTAAACGAATCCTCAAACACTGGCACCCCTCTGATAGTCATTGGCCCCTCTTCAAATAACGTCACGGTGCTAGTGTTGATTAATGTAGTTGTGCAACTACCCCTCAAGCTAACAACCGTGAATTATCACTCATGGTTAGCTCGGATTAACTCTTTTCTCCTAGGTTATGATTCAATGGGGTAAGTAGATGGAATCATATTGTGTCATTCCAACATCATTATTACCAATGGTAAAACAACTACCGATCCATCTTATTCTCATTGGGTATGCCGAGATAAATTATTCCTTCATGCAATCATGGCTTCCACTTCGGTCTTGATCATGCCTCTTCATTGCATCTACTAGGTCAACACACAAGGTTTGGAACAAATTGTCACATCTCTTTGCCAACAAGACACGTTCAAGTGTCATCAATCTCAAGGAGCGTCTAATCCTCACAAAACATGAAACTCGATTAGTAGCTAGGTATTTACGAGTCATCAAAGAAATTGTTAACAAACTTGCCATCATCAAGTTTCCCATTAGTGATAATGATTTGATCATACATGTTCTAAATGGGCCCAACTTCAAATTCAAGGAAATTTCTATCATCATCAATGCATGTGAATTACCCATTTCCTTCGAGGAACTCCATAATATGCTTGTTGATTTTGAACAATTTTTAAAAAGGAAAGAGAATTAGGGTCAATCAACTTGTGTCACAGTAAATCTTGCTAAGAGAGTTTCTCACACAAATACTGTAACATCCCGGGCCCCAAAACCCTGGCGCAGACGAACCACCATCTCAGCCACAGTCTCTTCCCTCACGGCTTTAAAACGCGTTACACAGGTTAGAGGGACCCAAGCCTTATAAGCAACCAAGACCTCCCTCCCTAGGCGATGTGGAACAAGAGAGGAGGTTGTCACACTCTCCACCTCTTAACAGAAGAGTGCCTTCGCTGTGGCCCACGGGCGTCAGAACATCATTCGAGCTGTGGTCCCACGGGTGGTCGGGAGTTGGCTTTGATACCACTTGTAACATCCCGGGCCCTACTGTGTAATATTGTCCGCTTTGGGTCACTCGCCCTGGTGCGGACGAACCGCCATCCCAGCCACGGTCTCTTCCCTTGGCTTTAAAACATGTTACACAGGTTAGAGGGACCCAAGCCTTATAAGCTAACCAAGACCTCCCTTCTTAGGCGATGTGGGACAAGAGAGGAGATTGTCACAAATACTAACTAGTATGCTATTTCAAATTGAGACTTAAACTCCTTCTAGTCAACTCAAAATCTCATTGGCGAAGAAGTAACAATTATGGTCATAATTGGCCCATTAAAAAAGAACGAGTCCAATGCCAATTATGTGAATGAGATGCCTCTCAGCCAAGCAATGCTATTAGGCCAAACAATTACCCCTTTCCTCCTATTGCAAACAGAATAGTGTTGTCTCACCAAGCCAAGCAAGGATAGCTCATGGACTTTGGAGCATCTCATCATGTCACTTCAAGTCTGGAAAATCTCTCTTTGCATTTTTATTATGAAGGCATGGACACAATTGTTATTAGTGATGATTCGAGTTTGCAAATAACAGACACAGGTGGATTAAACTTTCCTCACCCACTGTTTCATAATAATTGTCATATATTTTGTGTGTTCTTGATATCAGTGAAAACTTGATATATATTTTAAAGTTTTGTAAGATTAACCAAAACGTCCATGGAATTTTTCCCAGCTATTTTTTGGTGACGTATCTACGTACGGGGGCGACTCTCACACAAAGTCTCAATAACAATGTTATCTATGAACTTCCATCCTCACTCCATACAACTCATACACTACCCTCCACTATGATTGGTGTCCATACATCTTCTAGTGATTTGCATCGACATCTTGTTCATTCCTTCATCAGATCTTACGGTTTCTTTTAAATCGAAGTCAATTCCTTTACGACATGTGAATGTAATAAAAGTCATGGACTTCCATTTGGTGCTTCTACATTGTCTAGGAGACAACCTTTTCAAATTCATTTATAATAATGTTTGGGATAGAGAATGATAATCAATCGAGAAATAGATATGGTGTGGATTTCCTTAGTTGTTTGATGGTGTGCTTCTATCAGACAATAATAGATATAAGCAGAGAGATAGAGAATGATGCACTTAGTGCTTTATAGTAGTTTAGTTGGGTGTAAACCTACATCCACTCTTTCAGACAAACAACCTACTAGTTAGATTTCGGTAGAAATCTTTGAGTAGTTATAGTAGTGTGTGCTACTTATACTCAAGCACTTCATCTCGAAGCTAGTGTTGCTTATACTTAAGTGGATAGATCTCAATATCTCACATTTAACCACAAACTATAACACTGATATACTTCTTAGGAGATTACACTTTTAGTTCACTCAAAAGATAGTATGAGGATGTAAAACTTCCTCCGTTAATGGATTGTTCATCACTTTTGATCTCATTGCTTATTCAACATATGTTGATCTCCTTTTGTACTTCTTGGTGTCCAATCTTCTCATTGGATAATTTTAAGGTTTGGTCGTTTGGAATTTTAATCAGGATAAGACTAGATATTATAGGATATGAAATTGATGAATTTTGCTATATCTTATCAATTATTTGGTATATAGTAGCAATAAATTTGAATATATTCACATCATATCATGTACATAACGATATATTGGCTTATATGAACCTAAAGTTACACAAATAGGGATGTTGAAAATCTCTTGCGATATTCTTTGCCCACTTTATTTTTTATTTGCTTTTTAATTTATTTTATGCTTTTTTTAATATTTATTTTAAATTTATTTTTTCATCTATCATCCTCTAATTAAATTTATGAAATAATAAATTGTACTAATATATCTAAAATACTAAAATACCTAAAACATTATATATTGAATTTATTTTATAAGATAGAATCAAATTCGTATATACAAATAAAAATAAGCATAAATTAAGAAACTAAATTGTTGTTACTTTTTGATATTTTGAATTTCTTATACTAGAATTCAAATATTATCTATATTGAAATATAATTTTAATTTTATTAATTTAAGAAGTTTGATTTTCAAGACAAATAACTTTCTAATTATGGATATTAGAAATCCTATCTTTGTTCAATCTTCCTTATAGGATAATTTTATTTGGGTTATATCCCTATTATGTTCGACTTTATCTTGATTTGAGCAGGCACTAAATGCAAGTTATGATATTTTTTTTTTTATTATATCCTAAATTTCTAAGCTATCCGTTGGACAATGGTTGAGCAGATCGATTTTACCGATGAAATTAATCAATGCGAGATTGGGGAGATTTGCTCACCTATATAATCAAATCTTATAGTTTCCAAAAATAGGTAGCTCGAACTATGAACAATAATCAATCTTTAGAATGTTTATCAATCAATCGAGATATCACACATAATTAGCATCTTCAACTTAGATATTTCTTGAGATTGATAATCAATCAATTTGTTCTAAAAATGGAATCCACACCATATTGCTAGCTGTCAAATCATCACGGGATATTTTCTTCTGAGCACATGATAAAGTTGTTGTCATAGGTAATGTAGTCTCTATACTAATATTAGCAGTTTTAAGTTATAGCTAGTTTCCTAGTGATATCAGATTTCTTGCTTATATCAGCTGCATCTTGATAGGCAACTTGAGTACCTTATAGATGTCAACCCTATGGTCCAATTCACCATGGTACCTCCAAGTCTTTTCACATTTTCCTCTGGACTTATTCACACTTAGGTTCATCCAGTCTTCACGAATCTTTTTCTTTCGTACAAGTTTCTTTTAGAACGAGTATAACCTGATATGTAAATGTTTCCATCTTTTAAGTTTGTAAGCTATCATGGATTCTTTTTGTTTTTTGAATAGTTAGTATACTCTAGTTGACCCATAACTCATTGACTTAAGTTTTTTAGTGATGATAATCCAATTGGATATATTGATAGACTTGAAGTTGAGCTTTCTCTTGGCAATTTCTTCTAGCAAAGGTATCAAGATTCTGTTGTATTATCATCTTAGTCAATTCTTCTTTTGACTCATAATTTTCTACAAAAGCCATGTTTTGTTTAAAATCTTTATGTGGCCTTTTATCTTTTTCTTTAAGCAGTTGCTTATATTTAGATACTCGTATTGCCAACTAAATAAATCGGGAAAATTCTAACTTTAGGATCTTCTCCAAGACTAGAATTTTAGTCCATGGAAGATAAATTTGTAAATTCTTTTTTCTGAAAGCAAAGTGAAACGTCTATTTCCAACCTTTTCAAATCAAGCAACAAATTGATCATTCAACTCACTATAATGTTGAAACTTATTGGCCAAATCAGTCATTGATACTCCATGTTACATTCTATAGAATTAAGAATAGAAGTGTCTTTCCATCTTTATCAATTACAAACAAAATTCGGTGGCAAGTTAGTATACCAAGTCAAGGCTATTTTTCGATAAAGACTAAGGGAAAAGTCTAGGCCTTAAACATCATATGTTCCTGCACTGTATTCAATTACAAATCGATTGACATGTTCAACTGTGAATGATAATCTTTACTTAGAAAATAGACAAAGTCAGGAATCTTGAAGCATTTAGGAAAAAACTGGTTCTTCGTGCGTTTAGCTTCCTGGACCACCTTATACGGCTTATCATGGTATGTGTGCGCACTCCCAAGTTTTCTATTTCCTTGAATAGGGAACTACATGGTTTTTTCCCTAGTTGCCGAGGCATTTGTTAGGGGGATCTCATGTCTCCCTACCTTTTCACCTTGGTTATGGAGGTCTTTTCTGGGATCCTTAGTGCTCATGTTATGCAACCCGAGTTCAATTTCTTTTGGCGATGTAAGGCTATGAGGTTATCTTATATGTTCTTTGTGGACGATGAATTTCTCTTTTGCCGAGCGGATATGACTTCGATCTCTCTCCTAAAGGATGGTTTGGATGCCTTCTCAGCATGGAGCGGACTGAAGCCTAACAATAACAATAGTGAGATCATTATTGCTAGAGGATCGAATGGATTGTGGAGTGAGATTATTCTTGCCCTTGGTTTCATTGAGGGGAAGCTGCCGGTGCGGTACTTGGGTGTTCCTATTATATCCTCTAGGCTCGGCAAGGCTGACTGTGTGTCCCTAGTTGATTGGATAACGGCTAGGGTCCAATCTTGGACTCAACGCTTTCTCTCCTTTGCTGGCCGACTTCAGTTGATAAAGTCAGTACTTCATGCGATCCAAGCTTATTGGGCGAGTGTTTTTATTATCCCCTTTATAGTTTTGGACTGCATTGAGTAGATCCTTAGAAAGTTTCTTTGGAAGGGTTCGAGACTGGGGAAGGGTGGAGCGAAAGTTTCATGGGAAGACGTGTGCCTTTTGAAGGAGGAAGGTGGGCTTTGAATTCATAGGTTGAGGGATTGAAACAAAGCGGTGATGCTTAAGCACATTTGGATCATCTTTACGGATAATAAATCCTTATGGTGCAAATGGATTCATTCCACCTTCCTAAAAAGAAAGAGTTTCTGGGTGGTTAAGGAGCCTACTTTATGCTCTTGGGCTTGGAAGAGAATCCTCCATCTCAGATAGAGTTCAGATTATCCTTATGCTAGAGAGTTGGGGATGGCTAGTCAGTCTTCTTCTGGTTTGATCACTGGCACCCAAGAGGTTCGCTATAACTTATTTTCTTGGACTCAATGATATATAGCTTTGGTTTATCCAATCAGGCTACAGTGCTTGATCGTTTTTCACCGTCAGGGCAGTCCTTGAGGACAGTGTTAGATTCTTGGAATCACCCTCTTCCTATCCTCTCCCAAGTACCGGATCGTTTTATTTGGATTAATAGCTCTTTCGCTCTTTTCTCAGTCGCCTTGGTGTGGCATGCTATTAGAAGGAAAAAGGCGAGGGTCGATTAGGCCTCCCTTATTTGGAACAATGCTATCACTTTGAGATATCAATTCAATCTCTAGCTTATTATCAAAAACCGTCTTCTCACCGAAGCCTTGCTCTTGTCATACGATAGGATTGGGATGCAGTATGTGCTTTTTGCAAGTTGACACCAGATTCCATCGATCATCTCTTCTTTGGGTGTTGCATCACAACTAGCTTTGCTTATTTCTGGGCGGCTAGATGCAACCTCTCTTGGCGCAAAGGGACCTGGTCGGAGAACCTTCGGTGGGAGATGAAATATCTTGTCGGAAAGGATTTTTATCGCTCTATCACCCGTTTTTCATTTGGTGCTCTTTGCCACCTTATTTGGAAGTTCAAGAACGACATCTTGTTCAGAAACCGTACTTTGGCGATTCAGGCTGTTAAAAATTATCTCATTAAAGTTGTTAAGGACAAGGCCTTAACGTTAAAAAATGTCATTGACAACCCAAGAAATAGAAGATTACAATGTAACTGGGGGATTGATCCTTGCATCTTCTCATCTACTCTAGCGGATCCTTAGTTGTCCTTGGAGTGGAGGCATTTGACTCCTTGGTCGTGTGCTACTTCTTAGTCTACTGACCCTGCTCTCTTCGTTGCCATGCTCGGAGCATTGGATGGTGTGGTTTGACATTAGCGGTGGCTTCTCCTTCGGGTTCTTGGTTTTCTTGTAGGTGTTTTGGTAGTGCTGGCTTTGCCTACCTTTTCCTTGATCGCCACTCTTTTGCTTAGCGGCTTTTTGCATTCGGCTCCCTTCCACTCAATTTGACTTGTTGTCTTCTTGAGTGCAAGTTTTGTGACGCCGAATCTTCTGTAAGTTGTTGGTTAAAGCTTAATATATTATTACCCTTCACCAAAAAAAAAAAAAAAAAAACTGATTATTGACCAACTCAACATAAGGTTTCTTGTAGAAAGGTTAAACAACTCTTCTATCTAGCCGAAATGACTGTAAATAGCATTTTACCAACTGCTTAGAGGTCAACTTGTTGTTTGGCTGCCCATCTTGTTGTCCCCCAGGCGACGTTGATGTTGTCGAATTATTTATGTTAATTATAATCGGTATTTTAGCGTTGCAGTGCCTCATTCGGTGGCATACTTGTCCCAATCGGTCTTACATTTCCAATATTTGGCACTCGTCTGTTGTGTCGACCAGTTTGATTTGTCTAATCGTGGGATCCATTTAACTACTCCGACCTGCATTATTTTGATTATTAACAGTATTTTGGCCAACAATGTTTTGATTATAGTCATTATTCTGCATTAACTCGTGGAACCTAGAGCCGTGGCAAAATTTTATTAGGGGTTGAAACATCTAGCCTAGTTTATTAGCATTATTAGTTGACCAGATGGTCTAGGAACATATTCTAGCACCCCAGGATTTCCTTGGAATGATGGTGGTTGACTAGATGATCACGATCTTAGTATGACCTCATTGACAGCATTGATGACCATAGGCTTGCTCGTGTCCGACATGCGCATTGCATTGTAGTTAGCTATGACATTGTCTTGTTCTTGGAGCAATCTTCATATAGTTGACATCAAATTAGGATTTAGTGCATCTTCTCTCCATTGCTCTTCAGTGAAATGCTTTGGAAGATTGGCATCTTCGAGACGGTTATCTTTTGCTGATCTTCCAGTGGCTGAAGATTCAGAATGCGCAGCCATCTCATTACCAGCATACCGTAGTTGCTTCTCGTCAGTAGCACTGTCGCTTATTAATTTCTGGTTCTCTCCATTGCATTTTCTCAAATTAACAGAAGGTCCCATTGGGATGGCCAAAGATGTTCCGCCAAAAAGTTAGAAATCTCAAAAGATAAGGATGAATCAAATTGAATTGACAAAGATTCAAAAATGGTCATTTGTTCATTTTGGAAAGGAATGTAAATGGAAGTGAATGTATCTAAATTGCTTCTCGTCAGTAGCACTGTCGCTTATTAATTTCTGGTTCTCTCCATTGCATTTTCTCAAATTAACAAAAGGTCCCATTGGGATGGCCAAAGATGTTCCACCAAAAAGTTAGAAATCTCAAAAGATAAGGATGAATCAAATTGAATTGACAAAGATTCAAAAATGGTCATTTGTTCATTTTGGAAAGGAATGTAAATGGAAGTGAATGTATCTAAATTGTGAGTACTGAACTTCAGATGTTACAAGAAAAAAAGGGTGCCGGAAAGTTAAAGGTACTGCAAATTGCAGGAAAGTTAAAGACGAAATATATATGCAAAAATAGATGTTTAGATTGATTCATTATGTGCAGCTCACAAAGATTACAACACGAGCTCTCATATCCCACAGTAGCAGTTATTTGCAAGCAGTGTTTAGATTTTGAATTTAAGGATATATGCATTGAGGATCCTAAAACTTATCTTAAAAGTGCAATTGAGTCCTAAAATGTAATCAAGTTATAAAACTTGTCAAATTTATTCAATCAAGTCATTATGCTAACTTTGTCTAATTTGGTTAATGGAAAATATTATGACTTTTTTTTTTTATTTTCTCTCTCCTACATGGTGCTAACATGGCTAAAATATAAAAAATAAAGAGAAAACAACGTCGTTTTAGCCTAAATTTTTATTTTTTTATTCTAAATATTAATTATCTGACCAAAAAAGATCTAAATGTTAATTAATTTAAATTTAAATATAATTTTTTTTTAAATGGGGACAGCAACAACCAAGCGAGGGCTTACCATTGCAGACCCATGCCTACGATTAACCAGGGTGTTAGCTAGTTGTTGCTGCCCCAACATTGGAGGCCCTCACTAGCAATCGGCCACTGATTGGCACGTGTTAACCATAGTCGAACCTCACCCCACCATTCTGGCCCCTTTCAGCGATGGTGGGGTAGCAACAACAAGGGCTTGCAGGCCCTAGGTGCTCCTTCCCCTTCTTGCCGGCCACCCCCTGCGGCGGGGGGTTTCTCTATTTATTAATTTTAATTAATATTTAGATTAAAAATCAGATTTGAACCAAAACAGCATTGTTTAACCTATATCCTTTATGTTTAGGTCATTTAGTGACACATAAGAGAGTGAAAATAATAAGAAAAAAGACATATCAACATTTTTTGTTGGCTAAATTAGACGGAATTAATAGAATGACTTAATTGAACCAACTTGATAAGTTTTAATGCGTGCTTGCACTTTTTAAAAGTTTTATAAGTTCTAGGACTTTCTGTGCACATATCTCTTAAAAATATACAAACTTTTTAGTATGATCTATAATTACATTCTCTGAGATTCTAGACATGATTATACACAAGAACATGAAAATCCCTAGATTGTATGCCTAATCATCTCGCAATCATGTGTTTGAGTCAATAAATTTTCTTCATTTCGACTGATCTATTAGCAAACCTCTAGTTTGTTCACTAATGACATTGTCTCAACACTTAGCCAAAATTTGAGATTGTCTACGGTGGATGATTTTGTCAATCAATTTCCATTAAGTAGCTGACTGGTGAATGCTCTCGTCGATAATTTTTGCACCGTATGTTGTGATGACTTTATAAATGAGTTATCGATTTCCTTCCCTACCATTGAGCCTAATAGGTCTCCCTTTGTTTTTTCTATTGATGACTCCTCCTTTTAGTTATCACGATACCAATCAAGAGTTGGTCGATTCTTTTTTGTGTCAAACACTTCCTTACTTCTTTCTCATTTTCGCTGCAAGCTCTGGCAGGTTTCTGATTGCTTCCTTCACAATCATTCAATACCAAGAAAATAGAGACATTCAAACTCCCCTTTATGTCTTGCCACAGCTAAAATTAACCAGACAATGTCGATTTGGCATGCGTCATTCTCTATTGCTTTATCTCAAGCGTATTTTCAAGAAAAGATATCCTATGAAAGGAAGTGGTCCAGTTCAATTTCTAATGTTTGGTGAGCATGTCATAGCTAATAATCAAAGTCCAAAAATCACCCGAGCTCGAGGTTGCAAAACCTTTTTGTAGAGAATTTTCAGCAGTTCTGAATATACCTATAAAAAAAAGTGAGGCTGTATTTGGTTCAATTTTCCTAAAGGATTTTGGGCCTCTAAAATCTCTTAAAAAAAAATTAAGGTACTTGGCAAAAAAAATCTTGGGCCACTTTGAGAAAATTCCAACATTGACAATGCCAAAAACTCCAGCTAAAAGCCAAAGGTAAGCGGGGGCTTTTAGCATTTTCAAAAAGCAAGTTCTAAAATAAATGAATTTTTTTTCCAAATTAGCTCCACAAATAATTTCATATTACGGTTTTGCCCTCATGACTGTTCATATTCTCTGCAGATCTAGAGTTCGTGGAGGTGGAGGAGTTGGAAGGACACCGACATGAGGTTGGCTAGGGTCATAGCATCACGTCGACTGGAGCTGCGTGGCATCGGCTACCTGTTGCTTAGCTCATGCGACATTAAAGTCCGATTTAGTTCACCTGAGGTTGTGTGACCTTCACGTCGCCTCACTTAGGGTCGATAAGATGGAAGCAGAAGAAGAAGAAGGGTTGAGGCTAATCAAGTGGTTCTCCGACAAAGTAGTGGGAGGAGACGTGGACTACAAGGCCAACGCGGGCACGGCTTGGAGCCACTCCTACCTCAACCAGAAGCCCCAGCATCCCCTTCTTCTACCCTTCCAAGCGCCGAGTGGATCGTTGTGCAGCTCCACGCCGAGCGCCAGCGCTGCGCCGACGACATGCTCGCTTCTCTCTCTCTCCCCCTACTTGCCTCGTCCTTTCCCAATTTGTTTTCTGTGTGATTTTGACTGATTGGTTCGTTGGCTGGTTACATTTTTTCTTATTCTTCAAGAGTTTTCTGTGTGATGTTGACTGATTGGTGACGGATTCTGGTTACATTATTTCTTCTTCTTCTTCTTCTTCTTCTTCTTTCGTTGGCTGGTCACATTTCCTCTTCTTCTTCTTCGGTTCGTTTTCTGTGTGATGTTGACTGATTGGTGACGGGTTCGTTTTCATTATAACCAAACACCATTTGGTTTTGACAAATACTTTATTCAAGAATATTTGGGAAAATGGCTTTACATTTCCAAAATTGAACCAAACAGAGCCTAAGTCGAGCAGATTTGGTTGGGTAAAAAATGGATTACACCCAAATTAATTTAATTAATCAATGTCCATCCATTTTTATGTAAGACAATTTTAACGATTTGTATTTGAGACAATTTTAGTTATCTATATTTGACCCAACCTTACTTAGCCCTTGCTCAAGCCAACTCGGGCTATAATTTTAGCAATTTCTCTCTTAAATATTAAAAATAATAGCATATTAAAAAAGAACTAATCTATTAAAAAATCAATTAAACATGACAGATAAGAAATTTCTAATTTGGTTCACGAATTGAGCTACTAAAAAACCTCTTGTTATTTCTCCTGGTGCTTAAAATTTGATCTAATTTAGCCAAAAAAGGACTATTGCCTAGAAAGATATATCAACTAGGATAATCAATTCCTGAGCGGTCGATTGAAGGGACAATTCCTGAGCAGTCAATTGAAGGGACTGGTTCCCCATTTCCAAACATGAGGATCCCACTCCGAAACCGATTGAAGGGACTGGTCCCCCATTTTTGAATATGAGGATCCGAGGACTAGACTAAAGAAGGTTAGAACCAAGGATCGGATTGATTTGTCCAAATCAGTTCCTAGATAGTCATGGAACTGATTGCATGTACTTCCAACACTTTATATGAATGTGAAAAAATATTTTGACCATCTCAAGCATGTGTGAACTTGTTAATTGACCACACCACAAAAATTTCACGCTTGATCTTAGGCAAAGGACCATAATATAGGCTCAGGAAGGAGCTGCTGGGTTTGTGATTTATACACGAAAGTCTCTTAGGCTCATTGCTATTTGTTATATGTGGGACTTGTCTCTTGCAGGGTAGGGTGAGAGAGAGAGAGAGAGAGAGAGAAAGAGAGGGAGTGAGCGTGGAATGAAGAGTAGAGTTGATAGTGAACAGTTCCACATCGGCTGAGGGAAGAGACTAACAAGCAAGTTGCCTCTTTAACAAGCAAGTTGGTGGTAGCTGCAATGAAGTGTGATGTTGCATTGAGAGAGACCTTATCTTTGCATGAAAATTTTAGTATAAATTACTTCCTCACAATTTTTAATAAAAAAATGAAATTTATAAAATTAATAATCATCTGGTTTGAGCGATCGGTTTTATCTTTGGAATCGGGAGCTAAACCAATATTCACCGGTTCCAATTTTGTGGAAATCGGAACCGGACTAGCATCATTAGGAACCAGATGATTCTTGGTTCGGATGCTCACCTCTAATACTAGGGAAATGCACAACCACACCTTCAAGCATAAAACATCTAGAGTTTAATTTTCCAATCACATCTTGACACACGTCTGTACTGCTCTCCAAGCATGGCGGTGATATAATCAACACATCGCTCTCCTTCCTTACGTAGCTCTCAGAAGTAGTTGAACTTTCTGTGTCCGTGGTCAATTCAAACTCCTTTAGGAGAAACGATTTTTCGTGGACAACGTTGTTGTACAGCCTATCATAATTACAGGCTTCCAAGCAAACTGGTGGTTCATAGATTTTTATTTTGCAACAATTTTTCGTGGCCACAGGACACATGATTGTTATCCGACGAGACTGATGATGGGAGTTGGATCACTCATGTTAAACATGCAATAAATAAAACACGGATCCCAAGTGAACGCAGAAACAATAACGCGCAATGCTTTGAGAATGGCTCGAGTAAATAAAAATATTCTGCTCCCGAAGCAGCCATTTACTTTCTTCATGATTGGTGCTCCCCAATAACACCTATATAAAGGGCGGTTAGCAAACTGAAAGATTGCAACAAATTTCGCAATGGCTCTTCCTGCTTTGTTCACAACCTTCCTTCCCTCCTTGACTGGCTATAACCAACCCTCTCTCTTTTTCTCTAGACTCCCTCGCTCCTCCTCTTCCTCCTCGTCCTCCTCCACGGCCTCCGGCCCTCAATTTATGACACGCGCTTTGAAGATTGAAGGTCAAGAGATTGTGAGACGTTCGGCAAACTGGCAACCTAGCGTTTGGGACTATGGCCTTGTGCAGTCGCTTGGTGTTGATTACTCGGTAATGATTTTTTTTTTTTTTTAGGGCACAAAATCCAACTTACCATAAATACTATGGAAAATAGTCACATTTGGTCTTCAAACTTGGAAAATTTTCCTATCAAATCTTTCGGTCTATGGTTCTGACAATTGAAGCTCGTGTCCACGTCAATGCTAGATAAAAGTATGATGTGGAAAACCTAGGCACTGCTGCGGATATTCAATCCGCGAAACTACAAAAACAATAACTCCAGATAAATTTAAGCAAATTTCAGGAACACTTTATTCCATGATACCACTGATTATTTAAATATTGGGCTTTTGTTTGGCATCAATTAATATCTCGGCTTCGCCTTGCTGCGTTCAAATTTTAAGTCACCACGCCGACGACAAAAACAACATAAGTTCGGTGACCGAAGTATACTTTTTCCCTATTTTCTATTTACTTTGATGGGATGAGTCCACAAATCCCAAAACGCCGTTGAAACAAAAGAAAAACTGTACTTTGAATTAGATATATGGATGTATACCTCTCGTGTATTTCTATATATGATTCATAACAACATTCGAGATATGTAACATCAATTTACACATTCATCCATTGCCGCAGTATCAAATGTAAGACCAACCACAACAATATTCTATAGGAGATATCGATAAGCCTAATCAAAATGGCATATCTCAGCATATAGGCAAGAGCTCAACAGTGCTTGTGCATTAACTTTGATTGACATCTCATTTTTCTGAGCTTTTCATGTGTCTAGGAGGATCAATATAGGGAGCAAGTCCAAAGGTTGAAGAAAGAAGTCAAGGGTCTATTTGAGAAGGAGATGAATCAGGTGGCCAAGCTCGAGTTCTTTGACGTGGTTCAAAGGCTAGGACTAGGTTACCATTTTGAGATGGAGATCAAGAGCGCTCTAAGTTCAATCTATAACAACACCGAAGATGCTCAGCTTTCGGACGATCTCTATGCCGCTTCCCTTCGATTTCGGCTACTTAGACAACATGGATACAATGTACCACAAGGTAGTTGCCAACTAGTTAGCCTTTTGTGAGTCATGTTGACACATCAAATTTTACTTGACCACTCCTTTTCTTCTGCACATATAGATGTGTTTCAAAGGTTTATGAACATGACCGGCACATTTAATGAATCCCTCAGTAAGGATGCAAAGGGGCTTCTTGGTCTCTATGAAGCTTCTTTTCATGGATTGGATGGTGAAACCATACTTGATGAAGCCTGGAACTTTGCTTCTAAGCATCTGAAGGATCTAAACCTTGACGAAGTTCCCAGCAATTTAGCAAGCAACGTGAGTCATGCATTAGATATGCGATCCACTGGAGGCCAAACAGGTTGGAGGCTCGGTGGTTCATGGACATGTATGAGAAACAGCAAAACATGATCCCCTCTTTGCTACGTTTGGCTAAAATAGACTTCAATTTAGTGCAGTCGATCCATAGGAAGGAAGTTAGCAATTTGGCAAGGTATACACAAGCACTCTATAGTTTATAGATGCAATCTGGCTACGCAGGAGCGCATTTTTATTGACTTGGTTTTCATATAACAACTATTTCAGGTGGTGGGTTGAACTTGGGGCAAACAAGATGACCTTCTTTAGGGACAGGCTAGTGGAAAGCTATTTTTGGAGCTGTATAATGGTCTTTGAACCACAATATACAGCTTTCAGAGAAATGAATACGAAGATCGGTTGTATGGTGACACTTATTGATGATGTTTATGATATATATGGGACGCTAGAAGAGCTTGAGCTCTTAACAGATTTCATTATTAGGTTTGTTTAGTGTCACTACCTTCATCATTTTCCTTTTAACAGTTATTGCTGAGAAAAATGATTGGGAATTAATTAGTCTATGAACGTGATGCATAGAACAAATACTCAAAATTATATTATTATAAAAGAAATTCTTCCTTGCGTTTTGGACAAGTCATTTTTTATGTCAGCTTGTTTTTCTTCTACGTAATTGATTGGTTTGGATTAATTGAGGAACGGTAAGCACTGATTTTCATTGTTATTACTAAAATAAATATCGAGTGGAGGTAAAATTTATAACATTGTTGAAATGGTGATGACTTATTTAGGTGGGACATCACAGACATCGATAAGCTTCCTTCAACAATAAGGAATAGTTTCATGGTCTTGTACAACACGACCAATGAAGTTGGGTATCAAACGATGAGAGAGCAAGGAATCAACCCCATCCCTTACTTGCGGAAAGTGGTAATCTCGACTTACTAAATATTTTACCTAATATTTTCTAGCCCGTGTCAGAAAACTCATTTTTCTACCTCGAACTTTCGTCATGACTTCTCTTTGAACATTTGAGAATTCGAACAAATAGGAGAAAAGAACGTCCCTCGACTTGGTCATTGACGCACTTTTTGAACTTCAATCCTATAGTGGGCCGATGAATGCAAGGCATACATGAAGGAGGTCCATTGGTACAATAGTGGCATCAAACCGGCACTGAAGGAGTACATGGACGTTGCGGTGGATTCAATCGGAGGGCCGATTTTGCTGTTACATAGCTACTTCCTAACCACAGACAAACTGACGAAAGAGGGACTTGATTACGTGTTGAAAATCCCGAGTGTCATGCATTCCTCTGCCAAGATCCTTCGATTCAACGATGATCTCAGTACATCATCGGTAACTTACTTTGATAGTTGTCCTTTCCTTGTAGATAATCTCTTACAAAAAATATACATTATTGGAATATTCATAGCAGTATTATATCCTTTTTATTTCTCTGATACAAATGTGAGATGAATCAAGGGCTTATGTTTGTTACCCATCATTGTCATCAATGCTTAGCATGAATTGGCACGAGGAGACAACCCAAGGCACTAGAATGCTACATGAACGAAAGCGGCGCTTCGGAAGAGGTTGCAAGGGAACATATTAGGCATCTGGTGCGCAACATCTGGAAAAAGATGAACAAAGATGTGTCTGAGGACTACCCATTCTCCGGGTTTGGGCCTTTTCTAGGTGCATGTTTGAACTTGGCACGAGCTTCTCATTGCTTTTATGAGTATGGAGATGGACACGGCCTTCCCGGTCACCAAACCAAGGACCATCTTGTGTCGACCATATTCGAATCCGTGCCCCTCGACTAGGGATGCATTATTGACCAAGGTCTCGCTATTGCAGAAAGCCTTTAATCTGTTTTGTTGTTATTAGCTTTTGGGGTGGCTCTGTGAGCTCTAAGTTATTGAAACCATGGTAACTTAAGTCTGTTGAGGGGTGTTCGTATAGGCTTGATAAAATTCGGCAGAGAAGCACATGCTATTTCGTGTTTTCTGTTGTGGCTGATTGCGTAATTGTTGATGGTATCTGTATATTTTGACATCATTCTTTGCCCGGTGAGGCCTCCCTACACTGGGCAAGAGCTGGCCTCGCCAGATTTGGCAAGGGGAGCCCTTGCTGGGGCTCACCCTCTACCAATTGAGGCCAGGATCTGTTGAGGCCAACGTAGGCGACACCCAGCAAGGGGAGCCCTTGTCTAGGTGAGGGTCGGCCTTGCCTAGGCCAAATTTGGTGAGGCAAACCCTTGCATGGGCTAGACAGGAGCATAGCTAGTGGCTAGTCACTGGCAAAAAAATAAATAAATAAATAAATGAGAGTAAAAAAATTAAAAAATAAAAAATTAGAAAAATTATTAAAATATTATTAAAAATTATCTACGTCAGTAGTGGCAGTGCCATGTAAGTAGGTTGACACCCATGTTAGCAATATCCGGCCAAACTTAGTCGGAAGAATTGAATTGACACTAAGTCAAAAATGTAGGACTAAATTAATACCATTAAAATGTCTAGGACTAAATTGACACAAATGTAATAACTTTATAATTTTTATAACATTTTTTTCCTGAGAAAACCTCCTAACATATTTTGAAGTTGATAAAATTATCCATAGTTTATATTGATCTTGATTAATGCAAAAGTCGTTTGTGTTGCAGGTAATATCCGCTTTAAAAGGACCTTTGATATGATCGGTGAAAAGATCCTAAATGATTGAAAGAACAAGGGTTTAAGTCATAGGATTTAAATCACTATCGTTGTTAAAGTGCCTCAGAAAAAAATAGTTAAATTTAACCGGGAAGACAAAATTTCAACTACTGCATGGCTGTAAATGGCTTATGTGTGGATATAAGCAGCATTCTACATGGATATCAATAGTGTGCTGAGGGGATATCGACATAGTAAAAATAGTTTATAAGCAGCTACCTGTGAAAGTCTAATATCATAAGAAAACGGGGAGCTGGATATAACCGGTGACTATGAATATAAGCGCAGGACCTATACTATTTGTGACGTCAATTTTGCCCTGATCTTCAAGATATATGTCTTTGACAACTTGTGATTAGATATGGATTTCTAACTCAAAAGATTTTGATTGACCATCAATCTTATATATATAACCAATAATGTGAGATTTCTTTCTTGATTGACAATCGTCCCAAGTGCAAAATACTTTCAATAGTTGAAGCACTTCAATTTTGGGAACCGAGATTTGATTTTATAAGCAAACAAATCTATGGGGATTATGATTGATCGACATCAATGGCAAATCTACTCAACAATTGTCCAATGGTTAGATTGGAAATTGATCCTCTTGAAGATTGTCCGATGGGAAGTTTAGATGCCGAGGTATATAAAAGAAGACCAATGCACTGAAGAGATTAGAGGGATCAACAGTTCATAATTCTAAATTTCAAGAAAACTCTGCATACTTTTCTTTTTTCTTCTAGGAGTCTCGTATTGTAGTCTTTTGAGAAGTGTTGGCAGTATAGTAGTTTGTGTGTAGATGTGAGATCTATCTGCTTAAATATATAAGCAGCATCAATTTCGAGAAGTTCTTCAATATAAGCTGCACAATCTATTGTAACTTCTCAATGATTGATTAGCGAAGTCCAGCCCCCAATAAATTGTTAGTCTAGGAGAGTAGAGATAAGCTTACACCAAGCCAAATTACTATAAGTTCTGCGCGCATTGTTTCTCTATCTCTCAATCAATGGTTTTTAATTTGGTAAGGGTAACTTTAGAGAGCAAAAAGTAAGACAAACAGTGATTTTTTTATTTATTTAGATCCGTTAAGAGATAAATGATGTGGTTCCACGTGACCATTCGGTCCATGTCTCTCCCAAACATGTGCACGCTCACAGACACAAAACTCAAATATCTCTTCCAAAAGGGTGGTCCTTACCTTGGATCCAAAAAATGAAAGGCCCCAAGTCATAAGGTAATCACCTGAGTCGCACTCACCCACTAGAGAAAAAGCTTATGGGGCCTTTGCCCCCGTCGTCAGGTGACATGGCCCATAGCATGCACAATCAAGCAAATCTTTCAAGTTCAATGGTTGGAGAAGTTCTAGATCAACATTCGAATGGCCTCAAAACTTTAGTGGAGAACACCAATTTAATGTCCCTACCATTGTAGATCTATCATTAACCATTCAAGCTTCATCTATGCCTCCCACGAATTTAAACACTTCATTTGGCCTCTCTACACCACAATTCCATCAATGCCCATACGTTTTCATCTATAACATTTATTTTACAAACCCAAACATTGGTTGCAACTAAATATTTCGAATCAAGGGAAACTCGAATGGTAGCATAGTTGGTAGAAGGCATGACTTGTGGCGAAGGGATCCCACCAACGGCCATGACTTGACTATAATCATATGTTTAGTTTAGTTGTTAAACCCACTACAATACAGGTTGTCCTTTGTCTAGCCTTATCAAATGGTTGGCCCCTTCTACAATTGAATGTCCACAATGCCTCCTTACATGGAACTCTTATGAAGGAAATCTATATGCATCAGCCATTGGGCTTCATTTATCAGTCACATTTTAATCACATAAATAAACGGGCTGCACCACGATCATCACCATAAAAATTCGGTCACGTGCCATCCAAGTTGAATTTTCAGAAAGTAATTAATTAATCAATTAATTTCGAGAATTAATAATTAATTATAATAAATCCAATTTAGCTCAAATTGGCGCTCGGTTAAATAAACGAACTTCACCATGATCATCAGCATAATATTCAAGTCACTAGCCATCTCAATTGAATTTCCGGAAAATAAAAAAATAATTAATTTAATTTCAAAAAAATAATATTTAAATACCAAAAATTCCACGTAGGCCCGAAAAGCCTAATCGAAGCCCACTAAGGGTTGGGAAAAATCCCCGAGATGATTTCAATAAATAGTAGACCACGTCTACTTGCTAATTGCATAATCAATTTATCTAAATCGCATCACAATTGGCTAATAATCGCTAATATATTCTAATCTAACCACCTAAACCTAATTAATTAAAACTAAACCAACCTTAAGCATAATTAGCTAACTAATCAAGGATTAGTGAGATTACTCACCAAATCGCGTGCAAATCGGATCAATCCGACGGGGGCGACGTGAGGAATGATTATTCCCAAAGCACGGCTCGGGTTCGTGGTCCGGAAACGGCCCAAAAGCGGGCCTAAAGCCGCTGGAAACCCACTCCGTGGGGGTGGCTGCGATGGCTGAAAACAGGCACAAAACAGCCACAGACCACTTCCACAAGGGCGGCAAGGCACGGGGGAAGGCCGGTGGAGGTCCGGTGGGGTCGAACGGTGGCCAGAGGTGGCCAGACGGGGCGGAACAAGGGTTGAGCAGAGGCTGAACAGGGGCTGGATGGCGCACGGCGAGGACGGCGAGCGCGGGTGGGAGGCGACGGAGCGTGCGGCGTGCGTGGGTGTGCGGTGCGGGCGGCGGGACGGGCGACGACGGCGAGCTGCAGCTTCTGTTCTTCCTCAGTTCGCTAGCTTGCACGCGAAGAAAGATGAAGAAGAAGAAGTGTTCGGTCACGTGGGGGAAAAGAGAGAGGAGAGAGGGGAAGAAGAAAGGAAAGAGATAAGAAGAAGGGAGGAGATAGACTTTTGACTAGTCAAAAGTGAAAAAGAGAGAGAGGGAGAAGCCAATTTAAAATTGACGAGCCCGAAAATTACCGAGACTCGTTCCATAAATAACATGGCATGTCTACTTGCTAATGTCTATTTCTAACCACCTAACATGCATCATTAAGTCTCTAACTTAATTGATCTAAACTAATCTAACCACCTAATTGCATTTAATTAAATCTAACCAACCTTAAGTATAATTAGCAAACTAAGAAAGCTTTAGTGAGTAAAACTCACTTGGTTAAAAGCGGTGACTGGATCACCGCGACAACGGCGCAATGGCGACGCGACGGCGGCCGAAAACCGAACTTTCGGCGGCGTCGACGAACACACGGACCGGGCCTAAAAGCCTCGCAAGCCCACATAAAATTCTGGGCTTGGACTGAACTTGGGCCTGAGCTGGGCTGACTTGCTTCGCGGGCTTGGGTTTCAAGATTGGGCTGCTTGCTGAAGACTTGGGCCAAACGAATAAGCAGCAAAGGCCTCTGCTGGGCCACAAAATTTTGCTGGATCCGAGGGCTTTGCTGGGCCCAAAGAGAAAAGATGGCCACGAACGAAGAAAACGGAAGCAGCTTGTGTCTCTGGTGGCGCCTCGGACGTGTGGAGGGAGAAATCAACTTCGGTGGAGCTGGCCACGCGGATGAAGAGAGAGAGGATGGCGTTCGATGGAGTCTTCGTGAGTGGAGGGGCGACGTGCGCGCTTAAGGAGCTGCGGGCGTGAGATCAGGGTCTTCGGTGGATGCAATGTTGACCGAAGAAGGGCAGGTGGCAGCGGCTTGTGAACCGATGGAGAAGAATCGGTTGAGCTCCGCAGGTGATGGATGCGCGCGGCTTCAGCTTTGCTGGCCGCGAGAGAGAGAAGACACGAAGATGGGTGGTCTTCGTTGATGGAGTCAACACCAAGGCTTCGTTGATGGTCGAGTAGATGGGACGTGGCAGCAGCTGCAAGAAGAAATCGTGGCAGAGATGGAGAGAGCTATTGCGGGGTCTTCGGTGGCCTAGCGTCGTACGCGTGCGGCTTCACTTCGGTGGGCTTCTGCGGGTGTTTGTTGGGTCAACAAACCGGTGGAGGTGCCCCATGGTTGACCAAACTTGGTAGCAAACGGTAGAGCTGAAGATGCGTGGAGCTGAGGGTTGGTGTTCGAGTGGGCTTGCGGGGCTGTTGAGTGATTCTTCTTTATTCGGTGAGGGTTAGCGCACGAACAAAGAGAGCAGATGGCGTGGGTTTCTTGTCTTCTTCAGCTGTGGTGTTTGTGCGGCCGTAAACATCCGAAGGAGGGGGTGGTGCTCGCGCAAAGGAGAAGCCAAAGAAGCGTGCGGCCGAAGATTGAGGGGAGAGAGAATTAAAGTCAACAAAAATATCCACCTTCAATTAAGGCTTGGTCCCCTTGGAGCCCACACAATTATCTAATGTTCCCAATACTTTCTTGCACTAATATTTATCTAAATTATCAAATTTAAAGCCCCAATTTCTGCCCTTTTTTCCAATTTCGAATTTCACTCAAATAAACTAAATTTTCTTGCTCAATTTCCCAAAATGAGGTCCAATCTCAATGTAGAAAAATCCCAAATGATTTTCTATAAATCCCCAACACACAACGCTCATTCTCGAAAGTCCAATTTCTCATTAGTTTAGCTAATCTGAACTTCTGCTAAATTTCCGCGACGTCTAAACCCAATTTCCGTAAAATTTCCCGAATCTCTGAAAATCTTCTGAGATTGAGTCGATGCTCCTAAAATTTATTGTGACATGGCCAAAACTTCAATTTTTGAAATCGGACTCGAATTGGCGGTTAATTTTCATTCGGCGCGTTTTTATCGTGACCTAGATTACCGGGTAACTTTCAGAACTTTTCAGTGCAAATGACTCGTGGTCGATTTTCTTCGAGCCACTATGAACCCACTCGACTCATTGGCGACTTTCGATTGTCGTGAAAATCTCGAGAATTCAAGTACGGACACAGGGTACCAAAACGATAAGAAAATCAGTCTAGTGTTGGTCGACGAGAATTTTCCAATTTAGTGGTGTCACCCACGATTAGCCACACATCTCAATCGAACCAACCTATATCTAATCTCAATTCGATTTATATCTGTGCCGTAATGGTCTCGACAGATGAACACGGTCGAGAAGCCGATTCCTGATCGAATTCTCAAGTCTATTTGCCTTAAAATTCTTAATGGCTTCCCCATATAGTCTAGTTATCTCGAGAGTGATCAGCTCTGAGAACAGCTCTATAGGCGCGTCAATGAAATGCCCGATTTATTCAGCAGAAAACAGGGTCGAAATTTGGGATGTCACAGGCGAAGGCGACCTTGTCAGCTCTTGCCTTCACCTAAGGGAAACTTAGTGAGGGTTGCCCTCACGACTAGCATGAGCCTCGCCACCCTTGCTCAAGCGATGCCAACCCTCATCGACATAGGCCATGAAAGGAAAAAAAGAAAAAAAGAAAATAATTATTAAAAAAAATCTATGTCAGCACTAGTCGTGTCATGTAGGATGGTCGATGTCCACATTAACAATATTTGATATTAACAATATTTGATTTAAATTGGTACCAATGTAAAAATATTTTGGATTAAATTAATTTGATTAAAAAATTTAGAATTGAATTGATATCGGTGCTACAAATTTAATATTTTTTGGTACTTATCCTGATATCATATGGATTAAATAAAATTAGCTTGGTCAATTCAAATTCTGTCTTCTAGTTTAACCTCAGCCCGTGATTGGACCTGCCAAGGATATCCATGTTTGGATCCCATTGTGCTCTTGACAAAACATCAACGTTATGATGAAATAAAAGTTCAAAATATTTTCTCCGGAGAGGTTTTTGGATATGATAATGCCCTTTCTAGGAGACGAATTAGCCAATACTTTTGTTTTACGATCAGTACCATTGATTAGTCTATCTTTTGAGATTTTTACTTTTGTGTCCTCGGACTTTAAGAAGTCACGCTAAGTGAAAATTGAATTCGAGATCTTACGCTTTCTCTGAATAACTTTGTCCGCTCAAGTCAAATAAAAATATACAAAATGTTGCAAATATCATCCTTTCACTCAAATCGACCAGACTTGACATGCGGTGATTGGCTTGCATGGTGGATTATGCGACTATTGTGGAGCAGGAAATAAATATATTGAGTCTTATTGTAGCTTATCGATCTTCACCGGTAGTTATTCAGAAAGTCATGATAAATTATGCTTTTTAACTACTACGTTGAGCTTCTTATCAGTACTTTTCGGAGACGTGGCGAAAAGGCATAGCGATATCGACTCGACAAACAAACCAAACTGAATTCTTTTGCCATTGGCTGTGCATTCAAGGAAATCATTTCAGCTACATGAACAGAAGTATGTGGGAACCCTAATTAACGGTGGAGAGGATCGACAGTGAATTTTATTTCTATAGTTTCCTTAAAACAGCATCGAAAATGAGGAGCAATCGAACAAAAAGTTCAATAGTGGAGGATCATTTGAAAGCTTCACCAGTGCGGGTCTTTTACAGCGCCATGCCCGGATCCACTTCCACTAACACCAATTTTGCTCACCGCCATCTCTCCGGATCGGCTTCCACCTGAAAATGTGTGTTTAGTTAGTCTCCAACTCAGACATTATCGTCTTCAAACTTTCGAAGTTTGAAACCGATCTCTTTTGCATCCCCTATGATCACTTTCCTCGAAAGCAAACCGTTCTTAATCATCACGTCGGCTGTTTATCCGTTCAGCCTGCGAATTGCCTTTTCTCGTTTGTGCATGCATCAATAGAGGTTGAAGTGTTTTTACCAACAAAAAAAAAAAAAAAAAATAGAGGTTGAAGTGCTTACCGTTGCTCGCCGGGCAGGTGGCGTGGGCAACCTTTGAAGAGATGATAACGTAAGACAAAAGGGCTAGGAGAAGAAGGAAGGTGAGATAGGCCTTGTGAAGCATCATTCTCTCTCTTGGAATGTATGATTCTGCAATAGCCGTGTGTACATGATGGTTTTATGTGATGGACTTAAGGCCCGTTCGCCCATGTTGGGCCTAAAAGCCTGGCCCACATGATTAGGGCCCATGGATGGACGGATACAATGAAGGGGTACGTTTCTATTTTTGAGGGAATGTATATAAGGGAGGAAAGAGAGAGACGAAGATACGTTTTGGCATTTTGTGCATAGGTTTCCTCTCCCTCTCTCCCTCCAAAAGAAAGACAAGCGCTAAAGGCAACGTCGTCTTCCCTTCAAGGCCAATCGACATCATCGGATCGAACATGATCGTTTTTCTCTTCCTCTTATCGGCGTTGGTATTTAATCTGTGACTAATAAGGTATACTCGATTCCGTGATGTGCTTTAGGATCGGTGATACGTGTTGTTTTTCCAGGCTCGTCTTTCGCATTCGTTTTAGGGGTTCGATTTAGTGTTGAATTCGGTTTTTGGGAATCCGACAATCCCAACATTGGTATCAGAGCCCTAGTTCATGTTTTCTCGATCCCTTTCATGTTTATGAATGTTTTTTGATTGATTTTTTGCGAAAATAATCGGCCGACATGGATCGGGGCGAAAAATCCCGACACCCGAGCACTGTTCATCCATTTTTTTAAGTTTATGTAAGTCGAAATTGATTTATGAAGGCATAGGGTGAAAGACCTCGTTGAGATGAGTTTGGCGATGTGTCAAACGCCACCGGGCGACGTCGGACGCTCCCACACATGCGGCCAGAAGCCGCTGTGTGTTGGCGCCATGTGCCGGTCGACGAACCGGCACGTGCGCGCTGCTGGCTGGCGAACTAGCACGCGCTGGTCGGTGAACCGACGCATGCTAACGTCACCGTGACGTCACCCAACGGTCGGTAACCGCTGGGATGACGTCATCGATGACGTTTTCGTCGACGACCGTTGGCCGGCCGGTCACCGACCAATGACCCAGCCCGACTGGCCGCGCTGACGACCGTTGACCGTTGACCGTTGACTTTGATCGTTGACTAAAAAAAAAATGAGTAAAAGAATGTGTTTCTTTTTCCAATTAAGTCTTTGTGGATTATATGTGATCCCTTATTTGTTTTGCATTTGTTGTAGGAACAATGCCTCCCCTCAGGTTGCACACACCTATTCGCGCAATTACCGATGAACAAAAGGAAAGGCTTTCTAAGTTGATAGTTGAGCTGACTGATCATCGATGGGAGAGTGATGACTTAATTGATCACGTCCTTGAAGTCAACGAGAAAATTCAAAAGGTCATATGGAATGGTCGTCTTATGCCACAGTTTGAGATGGTGCAATTTTTCATGAACACCCTTCCACCAGAATGACAAGGAGTGTTGAATCGCATATGGGATGTCAACAAAGCTGCTTCATATAAGAAAATTATGATGGATTTTATAAATAAATATTAATGGATTGTTACAAGGAAAAAGATCAAGAAATTGAACAAAAGAGGATCTTTCCCAGTTTGTGTATTGACTTGGTGTTAGTTGTATTGGCTGATCTTTATTTGGTGTGCTTTATGGACATCTTATGTAATGTTTACCATCTGATTGTTGTTGATGTAGCAACTGATATGTTAATTGAATTATGTGAATGCATTATTATTCTTTTAGTTGTCAAATATTATTTGCTTTCTGTTATTATTAGTTGCTGTGGGTAGTTCATAGAAGTTTTTGTAGCTTTATAAAATTTATTTTGCATAAGACAATTATATTAATGACAGTTTTAAGTTAGGATTTTTTGAGGATGATTGGAAACATAGTGACATTTTGATTCTGAAACCTTACTTGAAATTGTTCATTAATATGATGGGTCTGTACAAAATGGATACATAAATTATAGGCATTAATAATTCATGCATATATGTCTGATGTTTTCAGATCAATGGCTTCAGCCACAAGAGCATAGTTGCCGAGCTGAACAAAGGTGAAAAGCTCAATAGCGATAACTATGAAATATGGCACACGAAAGTCCAATATGTGCTGGAAGAGCAAGATGCACTAAAGGCTCTTAACCTGACCATGGTAGAACCTGAAGAAGGAAACACTGCACAGCAGAAGAGAGATAAGGAAGCATTTGCTGCATGGAAAAGAAAGAACTCTCTTGCTCGCATTACGTTGCTGAGCAGCATGGAAAATGACGTCATGCGAGAGTTCAGGCGTTTTAACAATGCCAAAGAAATGTGGGAAGCATTGGCAGCAAGATTTAGTCATACTTCGGTGACTAGACTGAGGCAGCTCACTTTTAGGTTTAACTCTTATAAGAAGCTTCATGATCAGACCATGAGGCAACATCTTAGAAAGATGTCAAACATGATTAATGAGATGAAAGATGCTGGCCATGTCTTCACTGATGAGCAGCAAGTGCAAGCAGTGATTCGTTCCTTACCTCAGAGTTGAGAGCATATGAAGATACACCTGACCCATAATGAAAATATCAAAACCTTTGAGGATGCAATCCGTCATCTTGAGTTGGAAGATGATCGCCTCTTGACAGCTAAGCTAGAAGCTGAAATCTATCATGCTGGTTCTAGCTCACATGAAGTTTCGGGCTCCAAGCGCAAACGTCCTAACTGGTTTGACAAAGGGAAAGGCAAGGAAGCAGATCCTTCAGGGAAAAAAAACTAAGCTTAACCAACATGAAAGAGGAAAATGTCCTCGAATGAAGAAGCTTACAATGGTGAAGTGTTTCAATTGTGACAAGAATGGTCATTATGCTCGCGACTGTCGTGAGCCAAAGAAGGTATACACCCTATGTACTTTTCAGAACTTTGCTTTTGTGTCGAGTTCTGTATTCTTGACTGAGTCTAATCCTTTGTGGACCGTAGATTCAGGAGCGACAAACCATGTAGCGAAGGATAAATGATCCTTCGTGGAATTTCGACGAGTACTAATTGGAACTAAGTGGGTCTATGTGGAAAACAACTCCAGAGCTGAAGTGAAAGGAATTGGCACCTGCCAACTAAACATGTGTGGTAGACACATTTTGTTCCTACATGATGTATTGTATGCTCCGGAGATTCGTCAGAATTTAGTGTCTATTTTGGTGTTGGTTAAACTAGGTTTTCATATGAACTTTCATAATAGAGGTGTGGATTTGTATTTAGATATAAACTACTATGGTTGTGGTTATCTTTTAGATGGTTTCATTGTATTAGATGTTGACTATGTTAATGCAAATGTGTGTTATTCCTGTTGACACCTAAATTTTGATTAGGTTTTTAATTAGGCTTAAGTTTCTTTATTTTTGTATTTTGCCTCTTTTTTAGATAAATTCAATAAAAACAAAAAGAAAACAAGAATAAAAGCAAAAAGAAAACAAGAAAAAACAAATAAAAACAAGAAAAGCAAAAAACAAAGCAGCCAGCCCCTTTTCTTTCTCTCTCCCTTCGCACGACTTGGCCCCCCCTCTTCTTCTTCCTCCTATCTTCTTCTTCTTCTTCATTCGCATCTGCATCTCACGCGCGGTGGCCGGCGACGCGCTCAAGGGCAGCCTACGGCAAAGAGGCATGGAGGTAGGCCGCCGAAGGAGAGGACAACGCGCATGCGCCTTCAATGTGCACCTTTAATGCTGAGATGAGACGCCAGTTGGGCCGCAGGAGTTCGGTCGGCAAGCCAAAGACCGGTGGCCGAGTCCTTCCGTTGACCGGACCTCCTCGCCTATAAATAGGAGGGCACAACTTCCATTGAAAGGCATCGCAAGCTTGGAGATCTTCCCACTGAGAGACTTCGGGGGAGGAATCGACGAGCGAGTTAGAGGGAACTCGAGTTGTGAGCTCAGCCCACCCTCCACCGAGAGACTTTGGGGAAGGCCGGCGGCGAGCAACTTCGAGAGGGTCAGATCTGGTCAGTGGAGGCTCGGATCTAGCCTGAGTGAGAGAGAAGAGGGTCGGGCTGAGAAGCAAAGAAGGTGAGAACCGAGCCGAAGGAGCTGAGCGAGAGAAGATCCGGAGGAGAGAGGGCCAAGATCTGGGCGTAGATGTGGAAATCCGCCGTGCCGAGTCGCCCTGAGCCAGGCCGCCGTCGTCGCTGTGGCTGAGCACCAGTCCCGACTCCGTCAAACCGTATTGTCGCCCTCACGCCTCGCCGCTGCTGTTTTCCTCGACGCCGTCTAGGTTTAAGGGCCGCCGTCATCGCCACAAGCCGTGCCAACGCTGAGAGCAGGTGACGATAGATCCTGCCCACGCCATACCCATTTCTGCTCGAAGCTCTGACCATTGTCGTCGCCGTCACCGTCGTCGCCACCACACACCTCAGCCTTCCCCTCTCCGGCGCCGCGAATCGAGAACCCTAGGGTTCTTGATTTTCTGGGTCGCGGCCTCGGGTCAGTGGGTCGGACCCGGGGCTACGAGTCGGGTAGGGTTTCTCCATATTTTGGGGGGCGGCGGAAACCGGGTTGGGGTTCGGGTCGGATCCGGGTAGGGTTCCACGAATCGAGTCGCGGCTGCGAACCAGGTCAAGCGTGGGTTACGGATTGGGTAGGGTTTCGCCTGGGCCGGGTTGTGCGTGTGGGCCGGGTAGTCTTCAGGCTGAAGTTTTTATAAAAGTGGGCCTATTTTGGTTTTGGGCCTGGAGTTATTTTCTTAAAAGAAAATTTGGGCCTGGAGTTATTTTCTTAAAAGAAAATTTGGGCCTGGAGTTATTTTCTTAAAAGAAAAAAGACAAAAAAAATCCGAGTCGGGCCCGCGTTCAGGTTACCGACCGGGTCAGACCCAACCCGCGGATCTGACTTGGGTCGGCTTTTATTTTATTTTAAATAAATAAATAAATAATTTATTTAAAAAATCAAAAATATTTTATTTAAAAAAAAAAAAATCCGGCGGGGCTCGCAACGCGGCCCGAATGGATGACTCGGGTCGGACCCAACCCAGGGATCCGACCCGGTTCGTTTTTTTACATTATAATATAATATAATATTTTAAATGAAAAATAATTTATTTTCCAAAAATATTAAAAAATATTTTATTTTCCAAAAAATCAAAAATATTTCATATTTTCCAAAAAATGCCAAAAATCCAAAAAAACCAAAAATTCATGAAAAAGCCAAAAAAAAAATCAGAAAAAGCCAAAAAGACTTGTATTTTCCCAAAAATACCAAAAAATCCAAAAAAAAAAAAAAAAAAAAATCCTTTTTGTGTCCAAAAAAAATTAGAAAAAGACCTAGAAAATGTTTTTCCTCCCAAAAATGCATGGAAAATCCCTCGAACGTCCAAAAACCTTAGGGTTTAAACAAGATTAGGTACCGAAAGGGCATTAGTGATTAACTAGTGTAATCAAGTCCCCGATCCTAATTTCTCGGTTGTTGCGCAGAGTGCGTATTTCTCCCGATACTTCACTTGGGTTTCTAATCAACCCGCCTCAAATCGATTAGTGGCGACTCCATTTTAAAAATTGATTTACAGGTTAAAAACTTGAACCATTAAGTCGTGAATTGGCGGACTCGGGAGAGTCCGGGTATAACTGATTTCAGCCGAGCCATTAGCCTCCTTAGGCGCCCGTACCCGATCGCAGGCGCCGAGAAAAAAGAGGTCGCGACAGCTTGAAGACTCCGCTGGGGAAAATTTGAGGAATTAGGCCATTTTTGTCTTATTTAAATTCTTTAGTGACTTGTTTTTATTTTTTCTTTATGCGGTGTCGGTAGTTTAGAAATTTATTTAATTTTGTTTAAAATAGATTATCTTGTGATTATAAATTGTTGTGCATGCTTTATTGTTTTAACACTACACATGGCACACACAACCCGGCCGCCGGACCTGGGCCGCCATAGGATTTCTATGATGGTGTTAAGAAAGATACGACCTTGAACGCGAGACTGCGATGTAGAGGTTGCCTTTCTTTTCCCTGAATTTCTTAGCCGAGGTTAAGGGGGTATGCTGCTAACGTGAGACTGCGATGGGCGGATACCCTTTTAATTTCATCAAGCCTTCTGAGTTAGAAATCGAGCCGCACGTCCCATCTGTATGTCTTTGTGCTTACCATTTTATTTAAAAGTAAAGTGATTTCTTTACTTTTACTCAGTCTTTTATTGGCCCATGGCAATTTAGGATAAGCTTTTCAAAATCCCAGTCTATATGCGATGGGGAAAGACAATATCCAGTTCATTCTTGCTCCCAAAGTGGAACTCTTCAGATGGTGGGGTCAATTGGATCAGTTTGCCCAAGAGCATGTGAAAGCCAAAATCGGTCATCTCCTATCGTTAATTCAAATCACTGTTCGTCTCGAAGTCATATAGGCCATGGCACATTTCTGGTGCCCGAGGACACTTACTTTTATGTTTGGTAGGTTTGAGCTAACTCCAACCCTGGAGGAATACAGCATCATCACTGGAATGCCTCTTGAGAAAAAGCTTGTCAGGCCATCAACAAGCATCATCCCATTGCGTGGGTTGGCACGACTTTTAAGAGATGAAGTCCATATTATAACACAAATTCTTGAAAACAACCATAATACCTGCCCATTTGAATTTATGAATGCTTGTTTTCAAAATCAGCCTATAACCCAAAAAAGTGAGATTTTCCTCCTAGCCTTTTTCGGACTCATCATTTTCCCTCATCAAAGAAATGCCATAAGTCCTAAGATGGCATGGATAGTTGATCAGATATTGAGGGGGGGAAATTATGTCAACATGATTTTAACTGAAACGTTCTTGTCCTTTAATCGTTTTAAAGACAACACGGAGAAAATCATGCGGGTCTCTCCTGAAATTTTACAAGTCCGGTTCTTTTCTCACCTAAGCGAATTCCGAGACTTCATGCAATCGTCGAAACAAATGCTTTCGAAAATCCATTACAAAAATTTATGGTTTTAGGACCATAAATTCCCAATCAAAGTTTGTTTAAATTGGGTTGACTTCTTAAGAAACCTAACTCCTGAGGCATTCCAATGGTGTGCTAGTTGGTTCCATGAAAAGAGGGCCCGCTTTGCTTACAAATGCACCCACCCAATTCCGTTGCTTGGCTGCACCGGCGCTGTTCCCTATTACCCATATCGAGTGGCACGACAATTTGGAGCCCTTCAAGAGATTCCACCGCATTCTAGGAAGAGAATTCCTCCAGTTCTTTTCAACACAAGCCGTGACTATGCGGTCGAAATTTCTATCGTTGAAGAAACTTGGGACAAGTGCCATCGTAAAAGGATCGTGGTATCTGAAGGGCTTGAGGGAGAAGAAAAAGCCCACCACGCCTCTGCGGCCTACATCCACAATCATTACATCCCGACAAGGTGGGAGCCATCAGTCCCTCGCTCAATCAGAGAGAGCAGCTCGCACGAGCAAGCAAAGCTCATGGAGAGGGATTTGGGAATGGACTGGATGCACACCTCAGAGCCAGCCCAAGGAAACAGGCATCCTCGCAAGAGCAAGGCTCCCCGTTGCATATAAATTGAGAATCATTTGCCCCTTAGTATTAATCTTGTGAAAGTTTTGTCCCATTGTTTAGGGATTTTTGTTTAATGTCTAGTATTTCATTCTGTCATTTCAATTTCAAGTTTTAGATGTCAGAAGTTTGCGGTCTATAAAATCCTCTTTTGATAAATAAAAAGTAATTAGACCATTGCCATGGGTCAATCTCTATTTACTTTCGTGCTCATTCATTGTTTCCGCAACGAGCAGGTAATTATGAATCGCCGGCCACCAATCGCTCGTGAATGGCCTCATGCAATAGGACCCGATCAAAATGATGTACAAAACCGTCTCATTAACATTGAAGACGGCGTGGGACAAATGTCCATTGTCCTTCAACAGCTCTCGAGACAAATGAAATCCACTCAAGCTGAGCCCAACTCTATAGTTGCCTCAAACACTGTCATGACACCCGCAAATTTGCCAGAAAATAGCCAGTACTATAGACAGTTTGAAATAATCATGAAAAAGTTAAGCCAGCTACAGGGGCAGAATCCCATGGACCTATCCAATTACGCTGGTATTAAGATCCCTGAAAAGCTCAAAGCACCTGAATGCGAAAGGTATGCTGATACCTCTCGCCCAGAGACCTACTTGCAGGCCTACTTGGTTCGAAGGATGATTCAATCGTACCAATCAAACTTGACTGGCCCTGCCTTGCGATGGTACATTGTCAGGAAGATTAGTCCCCTTAAAACCTGGAGGGAACTAATTCATGTTTTTCACCAAGAGTACAGTATTGACATTGCCCTTGACATCACCTTTCCCTATGAAGAGCCGATGATCGCGGAGCACGAGGAGCCGTTAGTTGCTGAGATAGGAGAGAAACGTGTCAATGAAGCCTTGCATAATAAATGGACAGCTAAGCAACATCCTGTTACTAGAAAATTTTCCACTAGGAAAGGCAAGGAGCCTTTGTATGAGATCAAAGGCATAGAGCCTGTTCAAGAATGGGGCACGACTAGACAACTCCCCAAGCTTACTCCAAGAGCTAGGGTCCAAAGAATACCAACCCCTATCAACCTGGAAAGCGAATCAGACAGTGAAACTCTAATGTCTCTCACTTCCCTTGACAGAATCAAGTTAGCAAAACGAGGGGCCTTACTCAAAAGGTCTGGACCAGAAGCCAAGAAAAGAAAGCCTAAGCAGATCGATTCAGCATCTACCGACGAGCCACCGCACCAAAGCTTTGAGCATTCCCAAGAATACAGCTTTGAAGGCCACCATCCTCTAGAGTACAACCCTGAAGACTTCCTGGCCCTAGAATACAATCCCAAGGACTTCCAGCGTTATTTCGACAATGAAACTGATGATTTATCGTATAACTGTTTCCTACTCTCACCCGGGGATGAAGGCCCATCAGAAGAAGAAGCATACGTCTTTATCTGCTATGATCCTAACAAAGTACTAAGCTCGTCCTCTGACCATGAGGATAGTTTCAATACTTCATCCTCATTCGGAAATTTTAACCCAGAATAAAGTAATGGGGTAATTTCGGTAGAGTCCAACTTCCCTGAAACAGAAGAATTCACCACTACAACAAATATGCAGTGGGAAAACCAGTGGCCTAATCAAGACATACCAAGCTTGTCTTGCCCTGATAGGATCATGACCCCCATAGAAATGTGGATACCCAATTTCCGCAAGTATAACGGCACGACTTGTCCCGTGGCCCACTTACAGTACCTCCATGCGGAAATGAGTCGGTACTATGGCCCGATGTCACTCACAACTTAAGCCTTCCAAGAAAGTCTTACAAGGTCTGCATTGCAGTGGTTCATCACAGCAGATATCAGCCTCATGAGGGATTGGAATGAGCTGTCTTCCACATTCCTGCATCAGTACCAACACCAGATTGGCGCTGAACTGTCTTGTGAGAACTTGGTTCACTTTAGAAGAAGACCAATGGAGGATTTTCGAGCATATGCAAGGAGGTGGGAAGCTTTCATGATGCAAACCTACCCCCAGCTGGCCGAAGAAGAAATGATAAAGCTGTTTATAGGAGCTTTACCCCGCAAGCATCGTTGTTGGTTGCATGGGTTACATTTCCGTAGCTTCAATGAAGTAGTCCTCTCATGCGAATACTTCGAGTCTACTGGAGGCGAGGAACTCAAAGGCGCATGATTTCAAAACCAGCACTATCAAAGTGCTCCTTTTCATAGGAGTTTTCATGGGTGTTGCTTGTTTTTATAATTTCATGTTTCTTATCATGTCTAGTGTGCTACTGTTGTATTTTCCATTTCAATAATCTAATGTACAGTTCTAATATTTTGTTTTGAAAGCATGAGGCGATATCCCAAACCGGCCCAATGATGTTATCCAACCATGAAAAGAAAATATCGTCCAAGGAGAATACTGAGGGCTGGGCTTCCTCATGCTTTTTCTCCCCCAAAGACGTATTTTGAAAATAAAAATATTTCATCACCCGAAAGTTTTTGTTAAAACAAGATGATAAATTTAATCATGTTTGTCTTTCTAACTCATTCACTTCATGTCTCAGAAGACCATTCCCGTCCCCTTTGACTTAGTGTGACAGAGGGCATTTGAAGCAAGCGCATCAGGTGAACTCGCCAAATTCAAAGACACCTTGCCAAGAAAACAGGGGCAAATAGAAAGGAGCATCCCGTTTAAAAAAAAGGGTAAGTCTTATTCCCTTAACATAATATTGAGAATGACAACCCCTCTTTTCTATTTACAGGATACAAAAGGTGAGACATAATAGGTACAGGCATACAGTTGAAATCAAAGCATCCATGACATGCCTCACTCTTGCCCAGCTCCATCCTAAGCCAAAGGACTATCTTGTCGCACGATGCGCCCAAACGGCTAGATGTTACAGTATCAACTTCAACATAAGGAAGGAGTTCCTCCTCTTCCTTTTAAGTGATTACTGTCAACAGGGAGAAAATCTAGATAGTCAAGGCGATCTATAGCCCCACACCTTGGACAATGACTTTGGAATTTAAAAGCTTCACTCCAGATGCATGCTCTCCCAAGAAGTAATTGCCATAAGAGAATTGGAGATTTTGATTGTCCATCTCAGATTCCATAGAAGCTTGAGGTACATGACTTTGCCCAATGGCCATATAGTTAAAGATAGAAGAAAAATTCCGCAGAAGGAAGGCGTTGAAGATAAATCGACAAACCATCAATCATACATACATGGCCAAGAGTGAGGAAGGCCAATCGAAAGAAATGTCAAATTGTGCCAAGACGAAAAGGCTGTCATCGACATTCAAATATCCCTCGGAGTCAGCAAATACAAACTTTAGAGAAGAGTAATTTGGTATCGTTTCCAATACTCTCAGTGTCTGAACTCACTTTTGACATATTTTCTTCTATTGACAGGAAGCATAGGATTCAAGAAACAAGCTTAATAGTTAATTTGGACAAATCAAATGACCCGTATTGATTCACCTAACTTGGTATAAAAAGACGTTTCGTCCATGAGCCGGTTCGGTTAAATAAAAAAAGAAGTGCCCTACGGACACCGTCGGCGCCTCTAGTCGAGTGGTATCTGGGAAGAAGCAAAACGGTCCGAAGTCGGGGGTTCGAATCCCCGACGCGGCAGTTAGCCGCTTGGTAAAAAAATAATAAAATTTTTTTTGCTTCTCTTGCGCCTGCAAATTACTAGAAAGCAGATGACCTAACGAAGCAAAAGACATAGGACTTCGTGTCCCACTTGCACTTCAAGTCCATCCAATCCAGTGAAGGGTAATGTTGTATCGCTCCCAAGTTATTCGACTCTTGAAAGAATTTTTGACTAACATGATCCCTTTTATCTGTTGTAGGATCATTTGACCGTAAAAAATGTGGATAAAAAATCAAGGAAAGACATGTCAAACTCTGATAAGCTCTCCTAAGCGAAATGACATCCTGAGTAATCACCAAAGCAAATGAAAGAAAATCTTCAAGCCTCAACTCGCCAGACTAATTGATCTACTTGTACATCTTCTCTTCTGCGGGGCAAAAGCAGAGATGCCCAATCAGATTCCCAATCCTTGGCTGATCATTCATGTGTCATATCCCTAATCAATAGGGACAACCATCGACGTCCATTTGCGAATAACCCTTTTGATGTTCAAAATCTAGCATATTTGGAAACACCATTATGTTAGCCCCTAAAGTTGTCAATAGGGTCTTTTTTGAGTCAAAACCATTCACTTGTTTTGAAGAGTTCAAACTCCATCATATTCAAAATGTTGCATGTTATTTCCAGATGAATTCTGCATGATGATTTTGCCTATCTAAGTCATTGATTCCATTGAGGATTATTAGAATAGACAGCTAAGTGAAGCATACAAGATTAAGTGAGCATGCTGGATGAGGCGCGTCAGAATGATGAAAGGCAAGCCATATCCTACACACAGTCCCCCATCTATACACTTATGAGATGAGTGCAAAAGATTCCATGATTGCAGGGTAAAGAGTTCTCTCGCGAATGGTACGATAACCAAAACAGTGAGAGGCATTTCATTGCTCACCCCATTGAGCCCTATACACTGATGAAATTTATGTCATATCCCTATCAAGAACCACCCCACACTGGGGCAGATCGGAGGCGAAGCAGCATCACAAGGTGAGAAGAGAGATAGAAATTTTCTTGCTTGCACTTGCATCAATCTTCGAGTGTCTTTATTGCATATGAACACTCACGTTAATTTAAGTGCCCTAGAGTCATGAAGAGCAATTCTTTCTTTACGCACTTGTATTCATTGTACAACCCAAGTGAGTCTGTAATTTTACCCTCACATCGAGACAAAGTAGAAGTTATTGTCATAACCTAAGCGCCACTTGAAGATGAAGACTCAAGAGTCTAATAATGGTGCTTCGATTAAACTTGTAAAGATCAACTCTCAGACGACAAGAATGAAAAAAACATGGGCATAAAAAAGCAGTATACCTGGTAAAAGCAAGGTCAATGCCCATAAATGAAGAACTGGAATAAAAATAGAGGCATGAAAAAGCAGTGTGCCTAGTAAAAGCAAGGCCAATGCTGTGGCATCCCGGAAATTCAAAGCCGAGCCTTAAGGTGTGTTAAATGTCTTTAATTAGGTGATAGAATTTTATGGCTTATGCTTTGGCCAATTTGTCTTTTAATTTGATGAATTTTGCTTGTGTTGTGGAAATTTAAATTTAAATGCTTGGCCATATGATTTAAATTTCAATAATTAAAAATATCCCAAGACTTTGGCCAAGATGAAATTTGAATTTAGAAATATTCATAAAAAGAAATTCAAAAAAAAAGGAGAAAATAGGGTTATTTTCGAAATGGGCCTTGGACCCATTAGCCTAAAGCTTGGTGGGCCAAGCTAGTCGGCCCATTGGGCCCAAGAAGGATTTTCGACCAGCCCAAGGGGATGGCCGGTTGGGCCTAAGCCCAAGCCCAAGCCCAAATTGAATTCAAAAAAATTGAAATTACAAGTGGCCAAAGGAAGAGCATGCATTGGCCATGGGTGTGGTGGATCAATCATTACCTATGATGAGCCTAGGGGAGTATAAGAGGGATGAAGAGAGAGAGAGTGAGGGAGAGAATTCGAGAGAGAGAGGAGGCGGAGCCGAGAGGGAGGAGCCGCCCGTCCGCCGTCGCCGCCTTGTCCGACCGTCCTACGCCGCCTTGTGCTTGCTGTTCGTTCATCTTGGAGGCAAGTGGGGGGTCCTTTACTTCTCTTGCATGTTGTTTTGATGGTTGCATGTTCGGTTTGAGGGGTGATTTGGGCGAAATACCGAAGTGAGGGTTGAATGTGTTCATGTTATGTGGTTGTTTCCGTTCGGTTGGTGGTAGACAGTATCTTATTCGAGCTTGCATGTGTACTTGGAGTGCGATTTTGGCTTCGGTGTCTTCATGAAAGTTGAAGCTAACATCTTGAGGTATGACATACTATAATTTCATGGAAAACGATGGTGATATGTGGGGTCAAAAGCTTTGTTATACGGAGACTTCAGATCTGCGAATTTCCTACTGACCTTTTGTTGATTTCTTGGTTGCATGTTGATTTCGGTTGGAGATCTCACTTTGTTGTCTTCTTGAAAGTTGTAGGAAACACCTTGAGCTACAACATATTCAAATTTGAGGATAAAAAAATGAGTATAGCCTAGTTAACCAGTTAGATCTTTGAGACGGATGGTTCTGTTGAAATGAACCGAGACACCCGAGACTTCAAGGACTTAAAAGAGGATCATACTTTGGTTATTTAACCTATATCTCTTCATGAAACTTGTAAAGGACACAGTGATATATAACATACTCGAATTTCAGGAGAAACGAAAGAGATTTAATGGGTCAAACCTAAGTTTTTCGGTGATGTACGTTCTGAACGAAACGGTAGAGGTTCCAGAAGCTTCGTGGAGTTATATAAATTAATATATAAAAAATTTGGCTTAGAGTTCTTCATGAAAAATGCACGAAAATATGTTAGCTATCATCCTGTAAAATTTGGGAATTTTCGGAGGTCATATGTGTATTTTAATTGAATTAATTCGAAAACTGTACAATCTGGCCATGATCCGAATGTTGTATGTATTTTGTGGAAATTTGGGAAATTATGTAAAATGCGAAATTGCCATGGATTTTATGTGAAATTTGGTTCTAATTGTTTGTTTGAGGATTGATTGAAGATTATGATTTTGGAAAATCATAAATATTAAATATAATATTTATTTATGAAAATATAATAATATAATAATAATATAATAATAATATAATAATAATATAATAATAAAATAAAAAGGTGGATTATTTTATTGGCCATGAGTCCTATGGAATTATGATGCATTGCTATATGACATTGATGCATGTATGACCATGAATTATGATATATTGTTATATGGCACTAATGTATGAATGATCATGAATTATGATGCATTGCTATATGACATTGATGCATGTATGATCATTAATTATGATGCATTGCTATATGACATTGATGCATGTATAATCATTAATTATGATGTATTGTTATATGGCAATGATGTATGAATGATCATGAATTGTGATGCATGTATGTAAATCATATGCCATGAAATAACAAGATGAAAATGATGATAAAAAGTGGAAAATGGTATGTGAGTAAGAGGTTGTGGCGGAGGATGATATCTGGTGGCCGAGTGGCATAATTCCAGAGATTCCCTGGGAGTTTCAGGATGCCCGGAATGTGGGGGGCCGGAAGCCCTGTCGGAGGTTTCTGCCCGAAGGGAGTGACTCGCGATGCCAGGATTAGGGTGCGAGATCCCCGGTTAGAAGGGTAAAGGCCGGAAGCCCTGTCGGAGGTTTCTGCACGAAGGGAATGCCTCGTGATGCTAGTTGAGATGCGAAATGCCCGGAATGTGGGGGGTCGGAAGCCCAGTGGCCATGAGATGGCTGGGATACTGGGATCCCTGTCGGAGGTTTCTACCCGAAGGGATGGTGATGATGGTGAATTTGATGATTTGAGAAAAGATAATGTGGGGATCAATTGATAAATAAAAGTGGAAATTGATCTATGATGATGATATGATGTGATATGCATGGTGATGGATGGTTAGTGATGATATGATGTGATATGCATGGTGATGCATGGTTAATGATGATATGATGTGATATGCATGGTGATGCATGGTTAATGATGATATGATGTGATATGCATGGTGATGCATGGTTAATGATGATGTGACATGCATGGTGATGCATGGTTAATGATGATATGATGTGATATGCATGGTGATGCATGGTTAATGATGATGTGATATGCCTGGTGATGCATGGTTAATGATGATGTGATATGCATGGTGATGCATGGCTAATGATGATGTGATATGCATGGTGATGCATGGCTAATGATGATATGATGTGATATGCATGGTGATGCATGGTTAATGATGATGTGATGATAATGATATATGAGATGCTATGATGATGATATATATGCTATGATGATGCATGAATATGCTTGACATCAAAAAGGTAAGCAATGCCTGCATTGTATGATGGTATGCATGGTGCAATCGAGTTGTTATTGGATTTCCCTATCTCTGAGTGGTACTCACCCCTTTTGGGGATAACATTTCAGATTAGCACTATGCCGCTACCTGCTGTTTCGCGTGGGGTATTTTACGGTCTACCGTCTGATGTTGAGGTGGAGTGTACGGAGTTAGATTGTCCCTCTGTGCCCGGATTGACGTTTATCCGAGTGCGATGCTTAGTTATGTATGATATCGGCCTGGCTGGGGGTCCTGTCATACAAGAGTTCATTTCTGTTCACGTCCGTCAAGATGGTGCTATGCGAGGGATGCTGCTGCCGCCACCACCTGATGCACCGGGTTGGGTGTGAGACTCACGCACGACGAGTAGGAGCCGAGCTTTTTGATGTAGATAATCGACACCTTTGATGGGAGCTTGTGCGCTTGATGTAGAGGGTTGATAGTTTCTTTTTGAGATTTTAGGCAGGACATAGCAGAGTCCTCGCTTTTCTTGTTTTGTATCGACCCGAGAAAGGAGGAGTCCCATCTTAAAAGAATATGTAAATAAAGTGTCGATGTTCGTATATAAAATCCTGATGTGTAGCTGGTGTGTATTTGTATCATGGGTTAGAAGGGAGATAGATGACGATGTAAATTTTGCTTCCGCTATGAGTCGCGCATGGGACCGCTTTTGAAAAAAAAAAAATGCCTAAAATCTGGCAAGGCTTAGTTTAGCCAAGAGATAGAGATGGTAAAAGATGTAACACCGGCGCTGGTGACGACTTGCGAAGGGTTTGGGGTGTCACAAATGCCCCCCAGTAAAAAATGCAGCCAAGAAAATGTTGCTGTTGTGGTCCATAGAACCTCCATTTGACAGTGAGAAGAAAGACTGGTGACAAATGCCAAGACAATCACCAGCTCTCACCTTTTTACACACGAATCAAGCCTACATTGTATCCCATTGTAAAAATCTCTTTAGACTAGGGGCACTTCAATTAATGTAGGATTTCATATGTGCATAAGCATCACTCGAAGAAGTACGAGCAAAACTATTCTATCTCTTTTCGCAGGACTCTTGACTTGCAAACCTAGAGATGATCGTGCGGCACTTCGTTCATGAGCCTTGACCTCGACGGTCCCATTTGATGAGCTATTGACCAAGTCTTCATCACAATTTCAACAAAGACCTCTCACATTGGTAAAGTCGTACCAGTTGCGAGAATACTCAGACCCCTGCTGACATGATGACAGTGAGATAGTGTGGTCCTTATAAATCCTGCATTAATGGTTATGATAGCCTTTTCCATGAGAGTGAGCGAAAAGTCCTTTCAGACTGAAAGTCCCTCATCTGGCATGCTCAAGACATCTACATTCTAAATGAAGGTTATCTTTCAAAATCTTCCCCGGTGGAAATCAAGTTATGCAAAATTGACAAAATTATCATGCATGAATCTCATTTGAACTCATGAATTTACAGCATATACAATCATGTGTGCAAATAGCAGACACACTCTCAGAGATCAGAGATATTGCCAGGTAAGCATATCTCTATCCCCATTTGTCTTAAAGTACCTATCATTGTCCAGGTACTCTCTTCTTGACACTCGACCTATTCGAGTCGTCCCTTGAGTTTGGATGCTTGCAACTGTCTTAGCATCCTATTGTCTTTGAGTACCGACCACCGTTCGGATACTCCCCTTTCCTGACACTCGACCTGTTCGAGTTGTCCCCAGAGTATTGATACTTGTGACTGACCAAGTATCCCTTTATCGTTGAATACTTGCTGCTGTCTAAGTATCCCTATTGTCTTTGAGTACCGTCCACCGTTTGGATACTCCTTTTTCTTGACACTCGACTTGTTTGAGTTGTCTTCATAGTTAGGATGCCTACAATTGACCAAGTATCCCATTACCTTTGAGTGCCTTTCATTGTCTAGGTACTCCATTTTCGTGACACTCGACATGTCCGAGTTGTCCTCAAAATTGTATAATTGAATACTAGTAGCCATTCAAGTATTCCATCGCGTTGTGCGCCTGTGGTAATCCAGGTATGTTTTCTTACACTTGGACCAGCTAGAGTGGTCCCAGATCGTATCATCAAATACTTATGTTCATCCAAGTATTCCAGTACTTTGTACACTTGCGGCTACCCAGGTGTTCCAGCCCTTTTGAATGCCTGCGGCCATCCAGGTAAGGCTTGTGCTACATTCAAGTTTATACTACCAGGAGGTGAGAGACCTTCATTAATATGCGAGGCACGTCTTCAATATTCCCAATTATCAGGAGGTGAGAGACCTTCACGAATATATGAGGCACGTCCTCGATATTCCAACTACCAGGAGGTGAGAGGCCTTTACGAATATCTCAGGAGGTGAGAGACCTTCACGAATATATGAGGCACGTCTTCGATATTCCAACTACCAGGAGGTGAGAGACCTTCATGAATATATGAGGCACGTCCTCGATATTCCCACTACCAGGAGGTGAGAGACCTTCACGAATATGCGAGATCCATCCTCAATATTCCCACTACCAGGAGGTGAGAGACCTTCCCGAATATCCAAGGTACGTCCTCGATATTCTCATTGCCAGAAGGTGGGAGACCTTCACGAATATGCGGGGCATGCCCTCAATATTCCCAACTACCAGGAGGTGAGAGACCTTCACGAATATCTCAGGTACGCCCTCGGTATTCTCATTTACCAGGAGGTGAGAGACCTTCATGAATATGCGAGGCATGTCCTCAATATTCCCAATTACCAGGAGGTGAGAGACCTTCACGAATATATGAGGCACGTCCTCGATATTCCAACTACCAGGAGGTGAGAGGCCTTCACGAATATCTCAGGAGGTGAGAGACCTTCACGAATATATGAGGCACGTCCTCGATATTCCAACTACCAGGAGGTGAGAGACCTTCATGAATATATGAGGCACGTCCTCGATATTCCAATTACCAAGAGGTGAGAGACCTTCACGAATATGCGAGATCCATCCTCAATATTCCCACTACCAGGAGGTGAGAGACCTTCCCGAATATCCCAGGTATGCCCTCGATATTTCCTAATTGCCAGGAGGTGGGACACCTTCACAAATATCCAAGGTACCCCTTCGATACTTGTGATCATCCAAGTATCCCCCAAGAGTTTGTACCTGTGATCGTCCAGGTACCCCTTCAATACTTGTGATCATCCAAGTATCTCCAAAGAGTTTGTACCTGTGATCGTCCAGGTACCCTTTCGATGCTTGTGATCATCCAGGTATCCTCCAAGAGTTTGTACTTGTGATCATCCAAGTACTATCTCCCAACAAGCAGATGCGCTGAGAAAGGTCGGAGCATCTCCCGTCAAGGCGACCGAAGAAAGGTTCGGGTCCTAGACAAAACCAACTTATTGCTCTAACAGGCGACCGAAGAAAGGTTCGGGTTCTGGAAAAGCAATTCCCCATCAAGGCGACCGAAGAAAGGTTCGGGTCCTAGACAAACCAACTTATTGCTCTAACAAGCGACCGAAGAAAGGTTCGGGTCTTGGAAAAGCAATTCCCCGTCAAGGCGACCGAAGAAAGGTTCGGGTCCTGGGAAGGCAATTCCCCGTCAAGGCGATCGAAGAAAGGTTTGGGTCCTAGACAAACCAACTTATTGCTCTAACAGGCGACCGAAGAAAGGTTCGGGTCCTGGAAAAGCAATTCCCCGTCAAAGGCGATCAAGAAAGGTTCGGGTCCTAGACAAACAACTTATTGCTCTAACAGGCGACCGAAGAAAGGTTCGAGTCCTAGACAAACCAACTTATTGCTCTAACAGGCAACCGAAGAAAGGTTCAGGTCCTGGAAAAGCAATTCCCCGTCAAGGCAACCGAAGAAAGGTTCGAGTCCTAGACAAACCAACTTATTGCTCTAACAGGCGACCGAAGAAAGGTTCGGGTCCTGGGAAGGCAATTCCCCGCCAAGGCGACCGAAGAAAGGTTCGGGTCCTGGAAAAGCAATTCCCCGTCAAGGCGACCGAAGAAAGGTTCGGGTCCTAGCAAACCAACTTATTGCTCTAACAGGCGACCGAAGAAAGGTTTGGGTCCTGGAAAGGCAATTCCCCGTCAAGGCGACCGAAGAAAGGTTCGAGTCCTAGAAAAATCACTTATTGCTCTAACAGGCGACCAAAGAATGGTTCGAGCCTTGAAAAAGCAACCTCCTCAAGTCACCAGGTAAAATGACGCCTTGATACTTGCCAAACTCAGGGTTTGCACCCTATCTCACTTACTCCCGGTAAGTAACTACAGGTATCTTCTTATCGTCTCTCGTATATATAAAGTTATATTGCTCTTTTTTCCGCATAGAATAATAAGCCCCAAATAAAATATAATCTGTTACGCATGCATGGATAAAATTTAGGCATCGGTTTATCTTTGAATGCAACCTCGCGAACTCACCTTCAAAGAGGAGCGCGGCATTGACACCTAAATTTTGATTAGGTTTTTAATTAGGCTTAAGTTTCTTTATTTTTGTATTTTGCCTCTTTTTCAGATAAATTCAATAAAAACAAAAAGAAAACAAGAATAAAAGCAAAAAGAAAACAAGAAAAAACAAATAAAAACAAGAAAAGCAAAAAGCAAAGCAGCCAGCCCCTTTTCTTTCTCTCTCCCTTCGCACGACTTGGCCCCCCCTCTTCTTCTTCCTCCTGTCTTCTTCTTCTTCTTCTTCATTCGCTTCTGCATCTCACGCGCGGTGGCCGGCGACGCGCTTAAGGGCAGCCTACAGCAAAGAGGCACGGAGGTAGGCCGCCGAAGGAGAGGACAACGCGCTTGCGCCTTCAATGCGCGCCTTTAATGCTGAGATGAGACGCCGATTGGGCCGTGGGAGTTCGGTCGGCAAGCCAAAGACCGGTGGTCGAGTCCCTCCGTCGACCGGACCTCCTCGCCTATAAATAGGAGGGCACAACTTCCGTTGAAAGGCATTGCAAGCATGGAGATCTTCCCACTGAGAGACTTCGAGGGAGGAATCGACGAGCGAGTGAGAGGGAAATCGAGTTGTGAGCTCAGCCCACCCTCCACCGAGAGACTTCAGGGAAGGCCGGTGGCGAGCAACTTCGAGAGGGTCAAATCTGGCCGGTGGAGGCTCGGATCTAGCCTGAGTGAGAGAAAAGAGGGTCGAGCTGAGAAGCAAAGAACGTGAGAACCGAGCGGAAGGAGCTGAGCGAGAGAAGATCCGGAGGAGAGAGGGCCGAGATCTGGGCTTAGATATGGAAATCCGCCGTGCCGAGTCGCCCCGAGCCAGGCTGCCGCCATCGCTGTGGCCGAGCACCAGTCTCGACGTCATCAAATCGTATTGTCGCCCTCACGCCTCGCCGCTGCTGTTTTCCCCGACGCCGTCCAGGTTTAAGGGCCGCTGTCATCGCCACAAGCCGTGCCCACGCCGAGAGCAAGTGACGATAGATCCTGCCCACGCCATACCCATTTCTACTCGAAGCTCTGACCGTTGTCGCCGCCGTCGCCGTCGTTGCCACCGCGCACCTCAGCCTTCCCCTCTCCGGCGCCGTGAATCGAGAACCCTAGGGTTCTCGATTTTCCGGGTCGCGGCCTCGAGTCAGTGGGTCGGACCCGGGGCTACGAGTCAGGTAGGGTTTCTCTGTATTTTGGGGGGTGGCGGAAACCGGGTTGGGGTTCGGGTCGGATCCAAGTAGGGTTCCACGAATCGGGTCGCAGCTGCGAACCAGGTCAAGCGTGGGTTGCGGATCGGGTAGGGTTTCGCTTGGGCCGGGTTGTGCGTGTGGGCCGGGTAGTCTTCAGGCTGAAGTTTTTATAAAAGTGGGCCTATTTTGGTTTTGGGCCTGGAGTTATTTTCTTAAAAGAAAAAAGACAACAAAAATCCGAGTCGGGCCCGCGTTCGGGTTACCGGCCCGGGTCGGACCCAACCCGCGGATCTCGACCCGGGTCAGCTTTTTATTTTATTTTAAATAAATAAATAATTAATTTATTAAAAAAATCAAAAATAATCCAAGCCAGGCCCGCAACGCGGGCCTGAATGGATGACTCCGGTCGGACCCAACCCGGGCATCCGGCCGGTTCGTTTTTTTACATTATAGTATAATATAATATTTTAAATGAAAAATAATTTATTTTCCAAAAATATTAAAAAATATTTTATTTTTCGAAAAAATCAAAAATATTTCATATTTTCCAAAAAATGCCAAAAATCCAAAAAAACCAAAAATTCATGAAAAAGCCAAAAAAATCAGAAAAAGCCAAAAAGACTTGTATTTTCCCAAAAATACCAAAAAATCCAAAAAAAATAATCCTTTTTGTGTCCAAAAAAATTAGAAAAAGACCTAGAAAATGTTTTTCCTCCCAAAAATGCATGGAAAATCCCTGGAACATCCAAAAACCTCGTGGTTTAAATAAGATTAGGTACCGAAAGGGCATTAGTGATTAACTAGTGTAATCAAGTCCCCGATCCTAATTTCTCTGGTTGCGCAGAAGTGAGTATTTCTCCCGATACTTCACTTGGGTTTCTAATCAACCCGCCCCAAATCGATTAGTGGTGACTCCATTTTAAAAATTGATTTACAGGTTAAAAACTTGAACCATTAAGTCGTGAATTGGCGGACTTGGGAGAGTCCGGGCATAACTAATTTCAGTTGAGCCATTAGCCTCCTTAGGCGTCCGTACCCGATCGCGGGCGCCGAGAAAAAAGAGGTCGCGACAATTCCCTTCTCACGTCTTCTAATTCGTATAATAATTATGTGAATGTGTGGCATGCTAGACTTGGTCATATTAGCTAACAACGTATAAATAGACTAGCCAAAGAGGGCTTGTTAGGCAACATTGAAAAAGTCGATTTGCCCATATGTAAGCATTGCCTAGAAGGGAAAATGACAAGGAAACCATTTGGAAAAGATAAAAGAGCTGAATTTTCTCTGCATTTAATCCATTCTGACGTCTGTGGTCCAATGAATGTGAGAGGAAGGCATGGGGCTGTTTATTTCATCACTTTTATAGATGATTATACTCGATACAGATATGTCTATTTGATTTCTCATAAATCTGAAGTATTGAGTTGTTTCAAAAGATTTATGAACTTGGTAGAAAATCAATTAGACAAGAAAATAAAAACATTGAGATCCGATCGAAGTCGAGAATATTTTTCTGATGAGTTCAGAAAATTATGTGATGAAAAAGGAATAGAAAGACAGTTGTCTATTCCATATACTCCTCAACAAAATGGTGTTGCGGAAAGAAGAAACAAAACCCTACTAGAAATGGTTAGGTCCATGATGCTGCATGCTAACTTGCTTATCACTTTTTGGAGTGATGCGTTGTTAACTACTACCTATATATTTAACCAGGTGCCTTCCAAATAAGTTGTTTCCACTCCATATGAGTTATGGACAGGTAGAAAACCAGGCTTAAGTTTTCTTAAGCCATGGGGTTGTGCTGCCTATACTCATGAGTCATCTCACAAGTTTGGGAAATTAGGTCCCAGATGAAAGAAGAGTATTTTCATTAGATACTCCGAACACTCAAAATGGTATGTGTTCATAGGTGAGCAGGATAGTGGGAGTATAACTGAATTTGAATTACGAGATGTCACATTCTTAGATGATGAATTTCCTAAGAAGGGCGAAATAGGAGAAGATTATCCCTATTTGAAACCTTGGATCAAGATAATGATATTAATGGAGTTCGTCCAAGTGGGAGTAATATGAGAAGTGATAAATTGAATTCAACTCATTCTCAATTGCAACCACATGATGAGATGACGTCATTATTATCTAATCCTAACGGAAGCATAATGGGGAATGATGTGCAAAGTGTACAATCTCCCATACGACGAACAAGTCGCCAAAGTATTCTCTGTCAACGTTTTGATATTGAAGGGGAAACTTTTATGATTATTTCACAAGATGAGGATGAGCCAAGAAATATACATGAGGCTCTAAGTTGCCCTAGTAAGGAAAAATGGATTCTTGCAATGGAAGAGAAAATGGAGTCAATGAAGTCAAACCAAGTTTGAGAAGCGATTGATCTTCCAAAAGGATGCACAGCTATTGGGAACAGGTGGGTTTTCAAAATAAAGCAAAAGGCTGATAGCTCAATAGAAAGGCATAAGGCTCGCCTTGTGGCGAAGGGGTATAATCAATAGGAATGAATTAATTATGAAGATACATTTTCTTTTGTAGTGAGATTTACGTCGATTCGCATTATTCAGGCAATAATATCTAGTATGGATCTTGAATTACATTAAATGGATGTAAAGACTACTTTCCTCAATGGAGAATTAGAGGAATAAATATATGTGGAACAATCTACTGGTTTTATAATGAAAGGCCAAGAAGAAAAAGCATGTCGACTTTTGAGGTCGATATATGGCCTTAAGCAGTCATCGAGACAATGGTATATATGTTTTTATAATGCCATAATGGCATATGACTTTACAATGATAGATGATGATCATTGTGTATATATCAAAAGATCCAAGGATCAATTTGTGATCATATCATTATATGTTAATGATATACTAATTGCCGCAAGCAATATGGAGCTTGTTAATACTGTCAAGAGTTGGTTGTTTTCCAACTTTGAGATGAAGGATATGGGTGATGCTGCATATATTCTTGGAGTTAAGATTTCAAGAGATCGTTCGAAGAGATCTTTATCTCTTTCGCAAGAAACATATATAAACAAGGTTCTTAAACGATTTCGTATGCAAGATTGTAAACTCATAGACAATCCTATTGCAAAAGGTGAAGGATTGAGCCATAAACTATGTCCAAGGACTTCACAAGAGAATGAACAAATGAAACATGTTCCTTATGCTAGTGCTGTTGGGAGCTTGATGTACGCTATGATGTGTACAAAATCTGACATATGTTTGGCAGTTGTAATGGTGAGTAGATATCAATCCAATCTAGGTCCAGCACATTGGAAAGCCGTTAAGAGAATATTGAGGTATCTGAAGGGAACTGCTGATTACAAGTTGAATTACCAAGGAAATGATCTGCGACTTGAAGGCTATTCAGATGTTGATTGGGGAGGAAATTTAGATGAAAGAAAATCTACCTTTGGATTTACTTTCTTACTGAACAATGACGTCATATCATGGAGTAGTAAGAAGCAAACATGTATAGCCTTGTCCACGATGGAAGCTGAGTTCGTGGTATTATCAGCAGCGGTACAAGAATGAGTTTGGCTTAAGAGATTTTTGGATCATTTAGGTGTTATTGAGAAAGCTGCGAATCCATTATTGGTTAATTGTGATAGCCAAGCAACTATAGTGTACACCAAAGATCCAAAATATCATGGCAAGACCAAACATATAAATACCAAGTATAACTTTGTCAAAGATATGGTTGCACGAAAGGATGTGAACTTAAGTACATATCTACACATAGAATGGTAGTAGATCCTATGACAAAGCCCATACCTAGATATGTGTTTTGTAGTAATGTAAAATTTCTAGGATTGTGTAGAGTCTGATGTACTGGATATTGTAATTTCCCTGAGTTGTTCACATCAATAAACTTGTGTTTTTTCATTATTAATGCCTATGAATCTTTGTTTGATCTTTATGCAACTTAATGCTCAGTGCACTATTTTAAGTTAAGAAAGTATGTCAGACAGATATAAGATTAGCCTACTCACAAGGGTAATCGCCTCTATTTACTGTGTGATAAATAGAGATGAGACTGTTTTTAAGTTTATTATCTAAGTGATAATCGAGAGCCCAAGCTTAAAATACGTATGTCGCCTTAATTGAGTGTTAATATGAGGACACGATACTTACTCTGTCCGAAAGTAAAATAACCTACATATTTTATTTTATCTGTCTATAATGCCATATGTGAGTTCTGATGAATTTTGTGAATGAATATATACGTGAACTCAAGTTAGACATTGAGTATGTCTGAACTATCATATATACAGTATTGAAGATGTAGACATACACTCCATGATAAATGAGTTAATACCGTAATACATATTTCATACTATGTATACATGAGACGACCAATAAGAGTGGCAAAAGTTTGTTATCAACTTTTATGCCATGTGAGACTCTTGAGAAAAAGAGTTCCTCACTTTTAGTGCCTTTATGACTTTTACTTATTTTCAAGATTTCTATTTAGTGTTTTCTATCTTAGGATGTTGCCAATGGTCATGAGTAGATTCGATCTAATGGGACATTTTTAGAAAAGTAAGCTGAATTGAAAATGAGAGTTTGAAGGAAAGATGAAGATCGAATTTGGAGAATCACATTGTGGTTTTGTATTCAGTGGTCGACCAATTATGACTGTCTTTGGGATAATCATAATTGTGAATATAATATATATATAAATATATATGTATATATATATGTATATATATCATTATTTAAAAAGAGATCAAGAGAGAGATATAAATGTGATCGATCGATCTAGGGTACTATATACTAAATCTACTCAAAGTGTAATGCCCATTATGAGCTGCTATATATTCCTAACAGATGTATAGCAACGAGCTCTCAAAGTATGCTGGTCGCACGGATTATTCACTGGTATAAATGTTGAAGAGAGGTAAAGAGAATCATGTTCGGCCCACCATGTGCGAGTGGGAGATGATGGTTTTATGTGATGGGCTTAAGGCCCGTCCGCCCATGTTGGGTCTAAAAGCCCGGCCCACAGGATTAGGGCCCATGGATGGAGGGATACAATGAAGGGGTACGTTTCTATTTTTGAGGGAACGTATATAAGGGAGGAAAGAGAGAGATGAAGACACATTTTGGCATTTTGTGCGTACGTTTCCTCTCCCTCTCTCCCTCCAAAAGAAAGACAAGCGCTAAAGGTGACGCCGTCTTCCCTTTAAGGCCAATCGACGTGATCGGATCTAATAGGATCGTTTTTCTCTTCCTCTTATCGGCGTTGGTGTTTAATCTGTGGCTAACAAGGTACGCTCGATTCTGTGGTGTGCTTTAGGATCGGTGATACGTGTTGTTTTTCCCGGGCTCGTCTTCCGCATTCGTTTTAGAGGTTCGATTTAGTGTTGAATCCGGTTTTTGGGAATCCGACAATCCCAACAGTACATGCATAGAATCGGTGAGAGTGCTATATATAACAACGTCGACCCAACGGATTTCAAGAGCAACCGTGTATTGGGGTTTAGACGTTTCGTCCCTAACTTGACTTTGAAATCCGTGCATCGTACGCATAAAGTCTCTCCCTCTCTTTTGACTAGAGGGTCCATTACTCGGACCCGGCAGGCTGCTCGTGAGCCACAATTGCATGTATTCGATGTTTATGAGCCAATTTCATACTAATCGTCAAATTATTTCGATCTCACTTGAAGCCCACGCTATTCAATGATTAACGAGAAATGGGCTCAAATACTCCAAGTGCGTACAATTTTTTTTTTTCTTTTCGATTGGGTGCTCTGACTAAGCGAAGTTGTTATTGCCTTATTGGTGTAAGCTGAGTCGGCCTTGCAAGACGAACTCAAAAAAGAACAATGGAAAGAAAGGACGAGGTGGAAGTCAAGGTAGACGGTGAATAAATTAACTTAATTTTATTGCGGTATAAATTAAAGAATCAACTTAATTTTAGAATAACATTGATATATTGTGGGTTTGTTTGTTTCACGGAAAATAACTTTTAGGAAAATATTTTTCGGATTTTCCATTGTTCGTTTCACACAATCAAGGAAATTGTTTTCTAAGACTGGAGAAAAACACCTTCAAAATTTGGGAAAATGTCTTCCACTTTTAAGAAAGTGGAAAACATTTTCCATAACTTCTTCCACCCCACTTTCTTTCTCTAACAATAATTTCATTTTTTTTATATTTTCTTTTTATTTCTTTTTTAAATCGAGTTTTTAATTTTTCTTTTCCTTTTCTTTTTGTTCTTTTCTTTCTTTCCTTCTCGGCTTTCTTCTTCTTCCTTCACCTTAGCTGGTCGTTGGCCATGGCACGTGGCTAGCGACTAGCCACAAGCTAGCTCGAGCCTCACCCCAGGTTAGCAAGGCTCAAACTCACCAAATTTTGGCAAGGTGAGCCTCATTAGCCTATGGCGAGGCTCCACCTCACCGGAGCTCGCTCACCAGATCAGGCAAGCCTCAACCTCGTTGGAATCTGGCGAGCTAGTGTGGCTCGAGCTGGCCTGTTGAAGAGAGCTAAAGAGCAAAGAAAGAAAAGAGAAAAAAGAAAAGGAAAGGAAAAAAAATTTTAAAAATTAAAAAATCGATTTTAAAAAATAAAAAATATTGAAAATGAGTGCATACAGGAAAAGATTTTCCTTCTTTTCCTTACTAAATGGTGGAAAATATTTTCTAGTTCATCTTTAAATTTCACCCGAGCATCGGAAAATATAGTTATTTTCTTGAAAAATGGGTTTTTGGAAATAATTTTTAAAAAGACCACATTTTCTGCGAAATGATGAAAGCCTAAGATTACTTCACAATAGTCCTATATTAAAGCTCACTTCCTCGTACATCAAAAGAAAAGGTTATTATGGATTGGTGTTCCCAAGCATTTTTTATTTGTGCAATTATGTATATATGTATGTATGTATATTTGCAATGGGTCCTAAACATGTTCGATTGTTGTCCTTTAGTCATATGCTTGGATGAAAATGTTATTCCTGAATCAGTTCCTCCTCCGTCCCTTGGGACAAATAAGGGGTAGTACATGAATATTCACCTATCAAATGGCCGTTCAGTGCTTGCGTGGCAGCCACATATTATCAATGTGGCTTTTACAGCTTTAGAAAATTAAAAGATACATGAAGTTAATATCATTGAACAGAAAAGAATTGAAAACACAATATAACAAAGAACCTTCAACAATCGATGATGGCGGATGGTGCAGGGGGCCACGAGGTTCAGCCACCCACCCACCTGCAAGGACAAAGATTGGCTAGGTCAATTCGAACCTGCCTGAGTATCTCTGTCCAATCCTCTCTCAGTCCGAGGATCTTCATTTCGAGGTGATTAGAAGCGGTGGCACCTATCTCAAACGATGACAATTATGTAACGTAAATATGGATGTGACCTCAGCATTTCCGTCCAAGTAAATAATGGAAGGACGAGAATGAATGTACAAGTACGAAGTTCAGTTGCATAATAAAAGTCTTAAGGACTGTACCGCGAAAATTGAAAAGTTCAAGAAACCTACATGCCATTAAAATTGTGACAATTTGCTAATATAGATAAGGACCAGCTCCGGCGACAGTGAGAGGTCCATTTTTGGCTTGTTTGTTGAAAAGGGAATTTGTGAGCCGTTCCTATCGATTCAAGCCAAATAAGAATATAAAAATTGCTGTGGATATCACATTTGTACTTAAATAGATAAGTCTTGGTATACTGTGATCTGGAGCCTGAAATAAAGATATTTAAGATTCGTCGAAAAGGCATGGGTTTGATAAACAATCAATTTGCATTTCTTCCACTCGCAGGCTATTCAAAAAAATCATTTGAGCTCCATAAACAAAAGTTTAATTAGCAGTGGAAAGTATAGAAAGCGAATTTTTCATTTCTTGAGAGCACAACCGAACAGAAAAACGAATAATCAAGAATCACTTGAAAGATTCCCATGGCAGGCATGGTCTCTAAGGAAGGAGCTTCGAAATGCTACGACGAGGGTGACATTTACTATCCGACTTGTTCCACGAACAAAAATTTGGCTAATCACCGTCTTTTCGGTATTACTTCCTCCTGAAAACGTGCACTTACTATTTAGTTAGTTAGTCTCCAATTCAGACATTGTTATCTTCAAACTTCGAATTCTTAGAGTACATCACTTGTAAAATGTGAAATCGGTTTCTTTTGTATCCCCCATCATCACTTCTCTCATAAGCGATTTTTCTTGATCATTAAGTCGGCGATTTATCCAGTCAACCCAGGTTTTGTGTTTTCTCATTTTGCTTGCAGGTATACAGATAGTGCTCACCGTTGCTCATTGGGCGGGCGTCAGTGACTCTTGAAGAGATGATCATGTTAGATGAAAGTACTCAGAAAAGAAAGAAGACGAGAGAGGCCTTGGGAAGCATCATATGTTCTCTTTACTGTTGTATGGTTGTACGATGTATACATATTTAGAAGGAATGAGAGTGCTGTATATAGACCACATGGAGTTGAAGAAATATTTCTCCGTAAACCGACTTTGGAAATACGGATGAGCATCTTCTCCGAAAGAATCACTATTGGGTGAGCTTTTGACGAGCCTCTCTTGGACCAACCTGGTAGATTGGTCGCCAGCAAGAACTGCATGAACCTAGTCAATGCAAATGCACTTCATTCCAATTCTTGGATCATTTGAATTTTATGTGAAACCTATACTGTTTAACGGTCGAAATGGAATGGGCTTACGTCCTCCGGATGCGTACAAGATCTTGTGCTTTCTCTGAAAATTTTTGAAGGTACTTTGGAACATGCTGTTTTTGTCAGCTCAAGCCAAACAAAAATGTACAAAATGTTGCGAATATCATCCTTTCACTCAAATAGAATACACTCAACATGCGGTGATTGGCTTGGATGGTGGATAATGTAGCACTCAGGGAGCGGGAAATAAATATATTGAGCTTCATAGTAGCTTAGCAATCTTCGCTAGTAGTTATTCATAAAGTCATGGTAAAATTGTAAGAGTTTTCATAATGTGGACTATATTAATTGATATTATAATTTATTATTTTTGCGCTACTGTAAAACAAGGCTGGTCTAAGGTGAGATAGAAGGTTTCTTAATTAGTCTAATATGGGGCTGGCTAGTGTGGGCCAAATTGAGCCTGGCCTGTAATGAGGAGGCTTGGCTGGAAACTCTATAAATAGTGCTTAAGTCTCTCCTCTAACCCTAATTCTCACATTATCCTCACCTAAGGGGTGTTTACCTAACGCTACACGTGAGGGGTCGCCTTATTGAACCAATGATACGGAGAGCAATAGAGGAGGACTTGTGCGTGGAACATTGTGTTTCCGCTTCTACTTCAAGAACAATGGACCCCAAAACATGTGCGTTGATATTTCTACTATATTATGCATGTTTTTGTTTTAGTTATTGAGATCTTGGGTTACGCAATTTGCGTCCAACATGTGGTATCAGAGCCTCCATAACCCTAGAACACGAACACAAAGGATTTTGCCGTAATTTGATATTTTCGAGATTTTTCGTTCAATAAAAATTAAATTAAATTATATATTCGGACTGGGCTTGACGAGACAAAGAGAACCGTAGGCGATGCATTGCTGGAGGAGGCCGCACGCGCGGCCACATGCGGCCACGCGCCGCCTAGTGTCAAACACGCGCCGCGTGTGAGCTCTACGTGCTGTGCACTTAGGCGGCATGTGTGGTCGTGTGGAACCTGCATTCGATGCGTGGGTGGTGGCATTGGATTCGTATGGCCATCCCCTATGTTCTGGTGTATTTATGTTACATTTTTTTATGATTTTATGGATGTGAAAAATGCATACAAAGCCCTAAATACGTGTATTTTTAGTGTATTTTTGTGTATTTTTCTTGTATTTTCTGTGTTTTTGGAAATACATGAGTTGGGTTACTGATATGTTATCACATAAATATTTTAAAAGTGTGATTTATTAATAAAAATTAAATTTTATTGTATTTTATTAATGAATAAGGCAATGTAATTAGCAAGGCATGTGATTTGAGTGATATGATGCCCCTATCACTAAAGTTAAAATCACAAGTATATGGTGTATATGAGATGTGAAGATTATATCCCTAGTATGAGAGAGTTTCAATTATTCAATTAAGTTGTGACTGCCAAAGTGGCACACTTGATTGAGTTTGAGAAATTTTGATCTCGTATATTAATTGGGATGTCTCCTGGTCTAATGCATAGTCATACTCCCAAATGAGGTGATTGCGTATTAGTTCATGGAGAGGTACATGATGGTGTGGTGGAGGAGTAACCAATCCTAATAATTCATATGCCCAAAGGTGATGAATTTATAAAGATTGGAATATATTCTCATAACTGCTATCATGTGGAGAGTATATAATTGCATATCATGTATTCTGCCCAAAGGTGATTATGTGATTTTGCATGTAACTCTTTGGATGTGTACTTGTACATCAAGTTACACAATACTCACATGATGCTAATTATATACACTATGTCTTTCAGTCACATTTTCTGTAAACGGTAACTCTGTCACTATTGAGGTTCTTGCTGGTTCAAATTTTAAGAAATGGAGAGAAGATTTTTTGTTTGCTATGGAGATGGCAGATGTTCATATGGCTTTTACTATCGATCGGCCAGCAGATCTTACTGCTGAGAGTACAGAAGCTCAGAAAGCTCATTTTACTGCCTAGGAAAAGAGCAATATAATTTGTTTACTGTCGATGAAGCGTTCCATTTAGGAACACTTGAAAAGTGGTTTGCCTACACATTGCATTGTTAGGTAGATGATGGAAGCTTTGATGGCTGGAAACCATGTCTCGCCTAATGCTGAGATAGGAACACACCTACAAACACTATTTACTATGAAGTATGATGGTTTTGGTGGAGTTAGAGATTATGTTATGAGAATGGTAGATCTGCATACAAAGTTTGAGGCTCTCAATATTGTTATTTCCACTGCTTGCATTGTGCATCAAGCTCTAAATAATCTTCCTCTTGATTTTGAGATTATCAAGACCAATTATAGTTCCCAAGATAAAACCTAGTTAGTTAATGACTTATTTGCAAGGCTGGTGGCAGAAGAAGAAAAATTAAAGAAAGATAAAGGGCACATTGCCCTTTATGCTTCTAATTCTAGCAGTGATAAGGGTAAGAAGGTGAAAATTATACTAAGAAGGGTAATTCTGAAGTTGTTGGACCTTCCAACAATAAAGGAAATTCTGAAGGTGTTGGACCTTCTAACAGTTTGGGTACTAATAAAGCATTCACCAAGAAGGATGGTGTTTATTGCTACTTTTGCAGAGAGAGAGGACATGTAAAGAAACGTTGCAACAAGTTTAAGGCTTGGTTGTCTAAGAGAACCAAAAGTGAGCCTAAAGGTAATGATTCTTTAATATTTGTTTATGAATCCAATCTATCTAAAGTTTCGACCAATTCCTGGTAGCTAGATAGTGGCGCAACTAATTATGTTGCATTTACCATATAGATGTTCATAAACAGAAGGACGCCAAATCAGGATGAATCAAAGCTCACTGTTGGAAACGGCGTTAGAGTTGACGTCGAGTTCGTGGGAGATGTTATTTTAATTTTAGATTATGGTTTTCGGATGGTGTTAAGAAACACTTTTTACATACCTTTTTTTAGGCATAATTAGTTTTTGTGTCTTGTTTGGACACATGTGGATACTCTTTTGAAATAAAGAGCAATACTATTTTCATGTTTTATGATTCAAATAAGATTGGGTGTTGCTATTTATCCGATGGATTATATCGATTAAGTTTATCTCCCAACGATATGTATGTCGCTTATTCAATTGAAAAAGTTGTTTCCAAAAGACCTCTACCTAAGGAACAATCTTATGCACTGTGGCATAAATGTCTTGGTCACATCTCTAAAGAAAGAGTAGAAATGCTTATAAAGGCTAACATCTTGTCTACTCTTAAAGGTGATCAAGAGACTTGTGTAAACTATTGCAAAGATAAGATGACTAAGATAAAAAAGAAATCCACTGTACAAAGTTAAAACTTATTTGGAGGTTATTTACACTGATATTAGTGGACCATACATAGCTACTTTGTGTAGAAAATTTTATTTCATCATATTTATTGACGAGTATTCTCGATATGGATACTTATAGTTGATTAAAGAAAACTTCGAGTCTCTTGATAAATTCAAGATTTTTCGAACTGAAGTGGAGAAACAGTTGAGAAAAGTTATAAAGATTGTCAGATCTGATCGTGGTGGTGAGTATTTTGGTAAGCATGGTGATGCTGGACAACTTAAAAGACGGTTTGCTAGATACCTAGAGAATTTTGGGATAATAGGTCATTTTATTATGCTCGGAAGTCCTAAATAAAATGGTGTAGTTGAAAGGTGCAATCATACTCTTATGGACATGATAAGAAGTATGATTAGTAGGACCAATTTAACTAATTTTCTGTGGGGTGAAGCTTTGAAAACAACTCTTTATATTCTAAATCATGTTCCTACTAAAGCGGTTCCATTGACTCCTTTTGAGTTGTGGACTTGATGTAAACTTAGCTTGAATCATCTTAAAGTTTGGGGATGTCCAACAGAAGTGAAGTTATATAATTCAACATTGAGTAAACTAGATTCCAAAACTACTCAGTGTTACTTTGTGTCTTACCCAAATCATTCAAAGGGATATCGGTTTTATAACCCTAATAGAGGTATAAGAATTGTGGAATCTCATACTGCAAAATTTATGAAATTTGATGTAGCTAAAAAGGGTAGTTGCTCACAAAGTATTGAAGATGATAGTATGGTGGGGATTACTAGATCCCTGTCTCATCTTGTGCAGACAATTATGGAGCCTCTTGTGCCACAAACTAAGCTTGTTGTGGCCTAGGATCCTATTATTAAGACAGTTCCTGATGAAATTCCTCAAGCCCCTCAAATTCAGAATGAGGTTGAAGTAGCTCAATTCAGAAGATCAACTAGGAAAAGACGTTCAACTATACCACCAGACTATGTTGTCTACCTAGGAGAGCATGATTATGATATTGGCTGTGTTGTTGATCCAATAACTTATACGGATGCCATCTTATGTCCTCAATCAGATTTGTGGCTAGATGCGATGGAAGATGAGATGCATTCTATGAAACACAATAGTGTTTGAGAGCTTGTTGAATTGCCTGAAGGTTGTAAACCTATTGGCTACAAATGGGTATTCAAGACTAAAAGGGATTCCAAAGGAAAGATTGAAAATTTTAAAACCAAATTGGTAGCTAAGGGTTTCACTCAAAGAGAATGAATAGATTATGGAGCAACATTTTCTCCAGTTTCTTCTAAAGATTCCTTTAGAGTGATCTTGACATTGGTAGCTCATTTCGATATGGAGTTACACAAAATGGATGTTAAGACTGCTTTTCTAAATGGAGACCTTGATGAGGAGGTTTATATGGTGTAGCCTGAAGGTTTTGCAGTAGATGACTCAGGTAAGCTTGTTTGTACATTGAAAAAGTCTATTTATGGCCTTAAGCAAGCTTCTATACAATGGTATTTCAAGTTTCATAGTGTTGTTACTTCATTCGGAGCAGATGACTCAGGTAAACTTGTTTTTAGATTGAAAAAATCTATTTATGGCATTAAGCAAGCTTATAGACAATGGTATTTCAAGTTTCATAGTGTTTTTACTTCATTCGAATTTATTGATAACAAAGTAGATCAGTGTATATACACCAAGGTCAATGGGAGGAAATATATTTTTCTCATACTTTATGTAGATGATATCTTGCTTGCTAGTAATGACATTGGTTTACTGCGTGAGACAAAGAGGATGTTATCAAAAAATTTTGATATGAAAGACCTTGGTGATGCATCTTTTGTTCTTAGCATTGATATCCATAAGGATCGTTCACGCCTTTCATTGGGTTTGTCTCAAATGGCGTATATTGATCGCATTTTAGAAAGATTCAATATGTAGGATTGTAAACCGGGAATTGCTCCTATTGTAAATGGTGATAAATTGAGTCTTTCACAATACCATAATTCAGATTTTGAGAAAGCTCAAATGAAGAATGTACTTTATGCTAATGTGCTTGGAAGTATCATGTATGCTCAAGTTTGCACTGGGCCAGATATTGCTTTTGCAACAAGGTTTCTAGGCAGATATTAGTCAAATCCAGAACACGATCATTGGGTTGCTGCCAAAAAGATTTTAAGGTACTTAAAGAGAACAAGAGAGTATATGCTAATTTATAGACTTGTTCCAGACTTGCAACTAGCAGGGTATTCAAATGCAGATTTTGCTAGTTGTCAAGATGATAAGAAATCAACGACAAGATACATATTTATGTTGGCAGGAGGTGCAATATCATGGAAAAGTGAAAAACAAAAATCCATATATTCTTTTACCATGCAAGCAGAGTTTGTAGCATGCTTTTTTAGTTGCTACTCAAGCTATTTGGCTCCAGAATCTCATTAGGGAGTTATCAGTTTTTAATTTTGTAGATAGACCCATACAGTTATATTGTAATGTTCTTTACCTTAAAAATAATAATAATAATAACTCTGCTATGTTTTTTTATTAATAACAATAGAAGTCTCAAGGGATCTAAACACATGGAGGTCAAGTTTTTGACTATAAAGGAATCGGTGCAGAATGGTGACGTCGCAGGTGACGTCGTAGTAGATTATATTCATATAGATGATATGGTTGCAGATCCACTAACTAAAGGCCTATGTCCATGTGTATTTGATCGACATGTCATTAGTATGGGCCTAGGAGCATCTTAGGATGTTGTTATTTAGTGGAAGCTATGTTTTATTTTTCTTTAAATAAAGTTTATATCTGTTTTGTTACAATTTAGTAAGACTTTGATATATATTGTTGAAAGTCTCAAGGTATTGCTTAAACATTGAGTGAAGGCTAGGAGCATTCGAGCATTGGTTATTAGCCTTATGCATATGTCTTGTCATACATAAAGAAATGTTAATCGTAAGGACAAGATATATGTAGGTTCATTGGAACCATAAAGTATTTTCTAGTGACACAAGTTTTTATTTTTTGTGTCGCCTAAGGTAAGAGAATAGTGACTGACAAATAGGATCTCTCTATGAGAGATGTTATCCATTTGCCACACTATCATATTGAATCCATATCAATAAAATTGAGAGCACTTGTGACCATGGAAGGCTCTGTGTGTATACATGCAGTTACCGCCATGATTCGGTGTTTAAGACTTTATGGGATATGACTGACTATTAAGAATTATCTCTGGACCAATGTGCGCACATAAGATATGATTTCAATTAATATAATCCAAGTGGGAGAATGTAAGAGTTTTCCTAATGTGAACTACATTAATTGATATTGTAATTTATTGTTTTTATGGTTACCGTAAAACATGGCTAGTCTAAAGTGAGATAGAAGGTTTCTTAATTAGTCTAATATATGGTTGGCTAATGTGGGCCGAGTTGAGCCTAGCTCGTAATAAGGGGGCCTGGTTGGAAACTCTATAAAGTGCTCAAGTCTCTCCTCTAACTATAATTTTCACATTATCCTTACCTAAGGGGCGTTTACCTAACGCTACACGTGAGAGGGCCGTCTCATTGAGCTAGTGATACAAAGGGCAATAGAGGAGAATGACTTGTACGTGGAACATTGTGTTTCTGCTTCCACTTCAAGAACAATGGATCCCAAAACAGGTGCGTTAATCTTTCTACTTAATTATGTATATTCTTGTTTTAGTTATGGAGATTTTGGGATACGCAATTTGCATCCAACAAAAATATGCCTTTTTAACTACTAGGTTGTGCTTTTTATTAGGAGTACTTTTCAGAGATGTGGCAGAAAGGCATAGCGATATCCATTCAATAAACAAACCAAACTAAAATCTTTTGCCATTGGCAGGGTATTCAAGGAAATCATTTGAGCTCCGTCAACAGAAGTATGTGGAAAACCCTACTTAACCATGGATAGGATCGAAAGTGAATTACATTTGTATTGTCTCCATAAAACACCAACGAATATTAGGAGCAATCGAGCAGAAAATTTGATAGTCGTGGATCATTCAGGAGGTAACGACGGTGGAGCATTTTCTATACCGGCAGTCGGATGCTCCTATTTGGAACACCAATCTTGCTCACCGCCATCACCCCGGATCTGCTTCCTCCGGAAAACAGGCGTCTATTTAGTCTCCAACTCAGACATTATCGTCTCCAAACTTTCAATTCTAAAAGAATATAACTTTCGAAATGTGAAACCGATCTCTTTTGTACGCCGAAAGTTGACCGTTCTTAATCATCACATCGGCTGTTTATCCCTCCAGCCCGCAATTCGCATTTTCTCGTTTGTGTACGCATCTATAGAGGTTGAAGTGCTTACTGTTGCTCACCAGGCAGGCAGTGACGGCAATGGCGACCTTCGAAGAGATGATCACGTGAGATGAAAGGGCTAGGAAAAGAAAGAAGACGAGATGGGCCTTGTGAACATCATTCTCTCTCTTGGAATGTATGCTTCTACGATAAATGTGGGTAGATGCAGGGAATCAATGAGACTGCTATGTATAACAATGTCGACCCAATGGAGTTGACGATCAGCCGTGTTTTGTGGTTCAGACGTGTCGCCCCCAACCGGACGTCGAAGAGAGTGCACCGTACGCATAAAGTCTCTCCCTCTCTTTTGACTAAAGGGTGACGGACACGGTGGGTTGACACTTGACTGTGAGCGACAACTGCGTGCATTCCACGTATGTGAGCCAATTTCACACTAACCGTTAAATCATTTGGATCTCGTTTGATGCCCACGCTATTCAATGATTAAGAAGAAATGGGCTCATATACTCCAAGTGCGTACAATTTTTTATTTTTTTATTTTATGATCGGGTGTTTTGACCGACCCGCGTTCTTATTGTTGTGAGCTGACTTGGTCTTGCAAGAATGAACTCATAAAAGAACAATGGAAAGATTATTGTGGTATAAATTAAAGAATCAACTTGATTTTACAATAAAACTATATATTAAGGTTTCATTCATTTCATAAAAAAAATAACTTTTAGGAAAAAAATTTGGCATTTATTTTACGGAAAATGAACTAGTTAAAGAAAATGGTTTCTGCTACTGGAAAAAAATACCTTCAAAATTGGAATAAAATGTTTTTCACTTTTTAGACATCAGTAGGACTGTGGTAATGGGTTCATGCACGTATACCGTGGGTTAGTGGGTTGGTTAGTTTTTTTTTCTTTTTTTTTCCACTATCTTTTTTTGATTTCAAGAGAATTACAACAGTTCACGCTAAATTAAATCAAATTTGAGATCTCCTGCTTTCTTCAAAAAAAATTTAAATCACTTTCAAAATATACCATTCCTATCGGTTCAAGCCAAATAAGGATATACTAATTGTTGTGAATATCACATGTTTACTTAAATAGATAAGACTTGGTATGCTGTGATCCGGAGCCTAAAATTGAAATAGTCAGATTCATCGAAAAGGCATAGGGATATCAATTCGATAAACAATCAATTTACATTTCTTCCATCCGCAAGGTATTCAAAGAAATCATTTGAGCTCCATAAACAGAAGTTTATGGAAAACTGTAATTAACCGTGGAGAGTATAGAAAGCGAATTATTCGTTTCTTAATAGCACAACCGAAAAGAAAAAACTAATAATTGAGAATCACTTGAAAGATTCCCATGGCAGGCATGGTCTATAAGGAAGGAGCTTCGAAATGCTACGACGAGAGTGATGTTTACTATCCGACTTAGATTGACTTCCACGAACAGATATTTGGCTAGCCACCGTCTTTTCGATATTACTTCCTCCTGAAAACGTGCACTTAATATTTGGTTGGTTAGTCTCCAATTCAGACATTACTATCTTCAAACTTCGAATTCTTAAAGTACATCACTTGTAAAATGTGAAATCGGTTTCTTTTGTATCCGCTATCATCACTTCTCTCAAAAGTGATTTTTCTTAATTGTTACGTCTACGATTTATCTGGTCAACCCATGTTTTGTGTTCTCATTTTGCATGCATGTATAGAGATAGTGCTCACTGTTACTCATCGGGCGGGCGTTGGTGACTCTTGAAGAGATGATCATGTCAGATGAAAGGACTAGGAAAAGAAGGAAGATGAGAGAGGCCTTGGGAAGCATCATGCGTTGTCTTTACTGTTGTGTGGTTATACGATGTTTACAGACATAGAATGAGTGAGAGTGCCACGAAAAGCAATGTCGACCACATTAATTTGAAGATATGCCGTGTATTGCGGTTCAAAAGTTTTTCCGGGGACTGACTTTGGAAACACGGATGAGCATCTTCTTTGAAAGAATCACTTTATTGGGTGAACTTTTGACGAGCCTCTATTGGACCAAAGTGTGCACTACACGCGGTGGAACCAGTAGATTGGTCGCGAGCAAGAATTGCATGAATCCAGTCAATGTGAATGCACTTCATTCCAATCCTTGTATCATTTGAATCTTATGTGAAACCTATACTGTTCAGTGGCTGAGATGGATTGGGCTCACATCCCCAAGATGCGTGCAAGACTTTTCGGATTCGTTGCTCCCGTGTTAAACCTGCTTCTCTCTTCAACCAATCCGAGTTGTTTCTGCGTGAGCTGAAGCCAGTCTGGCAAGATCAGGTTTAGAAAAGATCATGGAAAGAAAGGATGGGGAAGTCAAGGTCAATGGCGAGTAAATTAACTTGATTTAAATGTGGCATAAATAAATGAATCAACTTAATTTTACGATAACGGGGATATATTAAAATTAATTTACCCAAGTCACATGTTAAGGCTCTCTTCCTCAAGATAATGTGATTATGGCATTGGTAATTCTGAATTTCTTTGGTAAATTAATTTCTTTCGTAAAACTCATGAAAGTGATCGGCCTGTATGAGGCATGTTTGTTGGAAAAGGAATTCGTGTGACAATTGTTCGAGCATCTTAGCATTTCCAAATCCACAATCTTCTCATAGGCCTGTCTACTCTTACATCGTATTTAGTTTTCTAGTTTATTGGCAACTTAGTTGAAGTTGTTAATGTAAGAGTTTTTTTTAATGTGGGTTACATTAATTGATATTATAATTTACCATCTTATAGAGTTAGTTTAAGGTGAGATAGAATGTTTCTTAACTAATGTAATATAGAGTTAGCTAGTGTGGGCCGTATTGAGCTTGACTCGTAATGAGAGGGCAAAGCTGGAAACTTTATAAATAGTATTAAAATCTCTCCTCCAACCCTAACACTAACAATTATCCTCACAAGGAATGTTTCCAAAGCACTAAAAATGAGAGGCCATCTTATTGAGTCGGTGATACATAGGACAATAGAGGAGAAGCACTTGTACTTGGATTGTCACGCTTCCGTATCATGAACAATAGATTCCAAAATATGTGTGTTAATCTTTCTACTCGATTATAAATGTTTTTGTTCTAACTATAGAGATCTTGGGTTGCGTTTTCGAGTCTTACATGTGATATTAGAGCCTCCATAGATTAGAACATGGACATATAGTTTTGCCCTTTTTCGTGATTTTTCGTATAGCAAAAATCGATTTTAATTATGTAAACAAAAAGAAATCATTGAGATGTGCAAAATCGAGGGTGACGCAACTCCAAGGGAGGCCACATGTGCCCTCATGCGCAGCCATGCGCCACTGCACGTCAAGCACAGGCGGCCATGCGCCTTCATGTGCTCTAATGCGTGCATCGCATGCACGAGGGCTGACATCAGTGAAATATACCATATAGATTTTTTTTTTCAACATTTTATCTGATTTCAAAAGAATTATAACAGTTCATGTTAAATTAGATCAAAATTGAGATCTCCTGCTTTCTTCCAAAAACTTTTAAATACTTTCAAAATATACCATTCCTATCAATTCAAGCCAAATAAGAATATACAAATTGCTATGGATATCATATTTGTACTTAAATAGATAAGTCTTGGTATGCTGTGATCTGGAGCCTAAAATAAAGATATTCAGATTCGTCGAAAAGGCATAGGTTTGATAGACAATCAATTTACAGTTCATCCATTCGCAGGTTATTCAAAAAAATCATTTGAGCTCCATAAACAAAAGTTTGTGAAATAAAGATATTCTCTTTACTGTTGTGTGGTTGTACAATGTATACAGATTTAGAAGGAATGAGAGTGCTCTATATAGACCACATGGAGTTGAAGAAATGCCGCTGATTGCGGTTCAAAAGTTTCTCCGCGGACCGACTTTGGAAATACGGATGAGCATCTTCTCTGAAAGAATCACTATTGGGTGAGCTTTTGACGAGCCTCTCTTGGACCAACCTGGTAGATTGGTCGCGAGCAAGAACTGCATGAACCCAGTCAATGCGAATGCACTTCATTCCGATTCTTGAATCATTTAATCTTATGTGAAACCCATACTGTTCAATGGGCGAAATGGAACGGCCTCACGTCCTCAGGAGGTGATGGATTTATGAGATGGGCTTAAGGCCCATCCGCCCAAGTTGGGCCCAAAAAGTCTGGCCCACGGGAATAGGGCACGTGGATGGGGGAAGGTATAAAAGGGAGGAGAGAGAGAGAGAAGACAACTGTTGGAAAAACAAACGTACGCTTCCTCTCTCCCGCGCATTCTCTCTCAAAAACAAAAAGAAGAAAAACGCTTAAGGCGTCCCATCTTCCCTTCAAGGCAAATTGGCATCATCGGATCAGAATTTCTTCCTCGATTTTCGGCATTGGTGCTTAATTTGTGGCTAACAAGGTACGCTCGAATCCGTGGTGTGCTTTACGATCGGTGATACGTGTTTTTCCCGGGTTTCGTCTTCCGCATTGATTTAGGGGTTCGATTTAATGTCGAATCCGTTTTTCGAGGATCCATTATTCCCAACATTGGTATCAGAGCCCTAGTTCACGTTTTCCTGATCAATTTGATGTTTTTTGATTGATTTTTCGCGAAAAAAAAAAAATTTCGGCCGTACGGATCGGGGCGAGAAATCCCAACACCCGAGCGTTGTTTGGCAATTTTTCTGAGTTTTCGTAATTCGAAATCATTTTCTGAACACATTGGGAGAAAGGCGACGTCGAGACGAGTCCAGAGACATGTCGCATGCCGCCGTACGATACCGCACGCGCCTACACGCGCGGCCAGAAGCCACCGCGCGTGGGTACAACGCGCCCGAAGCGATGGCTATGGCCAGTGCGTGCGCCACACGTGCCGGTGACGAACCGGCACGTGCGCATCGACAACCGGCGAAACGGCACTCGCTGGTCGACGAATCGATGCATGCTGACGTCACCCGCTGACGTCATTGTGACGTCACCCAACGGTTGATAACCGTCGGGATGACGTCAGCGCCGACGACGGTTGGCCGGCCGGTGACCGGCCGGCGATCCGACCCTACGGCGACCCGACCCGACCCGATCAGCCTGGCGCATGCCGCGCACGTGCGGCTGACGTCTGCTTGACGTCAGCACGCTCACGCGCGAGGCACGTGCCGGCTAACGTCTGTGTGATGTTAGCCAGCGCACATGTGCGGCATGTGCGGTCGGTTCGTCCGACCGGCACGGCCGGTCCGACCGATCCTCCGACCTGCGCACCCGTTGACGAAAAAAAAAAAAAAAAGGAATTTGTTTCTTTTTCAGTTATGCCTATGTGGGTTATAAGTAATCCATTTTTAATTTTGCATTTGTTGCATGAATTTTGGAAAATTATGTATTTTCCCATATATTTAGTATGGATTATAAGTGATCCATTTTTAGTTCTGCATTTGTTGCAGGAACTATGATGCATTATGCAAGGATACCTGCAATCCCAAGAACGGACGAGGGAAATGCAAGACTGAAAAAGCTGATGTCAGAATTAGCTAATTATCGGTGGCATGATGGTAATTTAGTATCACATGTGGTCAGGGTCAATCAGATGATACATGAAATCATCTGGAATGGTTATCTTATGCCGGACTTTGAGAATGTGGCGGCTTTGATAAACACTCTTCCACCTGAATGGCAAGCAGTGTTGGATCGGCCATGGGAGGTCAACGTGGTCCCGGGTTATAGGAGGCTGGTGGAAGCTTTTGTAAGAGAGCACTATAGGATTAAGTTGGCCAAAACTTCAACCCTTAGATTGAGCGCCACACGGCGTCGAGTAAATGTGCCTTGGAGGCGACATGAAAGCTCTCCAAATTTTTTTCCATGGTTGGCAAATGTGCCTTCAAATTTCTCAAATATTATGGTTGATAGATTAGAAAGGACATTCCCTATTTATTTCTTTGATTATGATTACTACCTGATTGTTGTTGATGTAACAACCGATATATTAGTTGTATCATGTGAAAGAATTGTTATTTTATTGGATGTTAAGATTTTATTTGCTTTCTGCTATTGCTGGTTGTTGTGGGTAATTAGTTGTGGGTAGTAATAGAAGTTTAATGTAACTTCATAGAATTGATTTTGCATAAGACAATTATATTAATAATAATTTTGAGTTAGGATTTTTGGAGGATGATTGGAAACATAGTGACATTTTGATTCTGAAGTCTTACTTGAAATTATTCATTAATATGATGAGTCTATGCAAATAGGGATGCATAAATGATAGGCATTAATTATTCGTGTATGTATGTCCGATGTGTTCATAACAATGGTTCAGCAACTAAGAACGTGATTGCTGATATGAACGGTAACAATTGTGAAATATTGAATAAGAAGATTCAATATGTGCTGAAAAAGCAAGAAGCACTAGAAGCTCTTGACCATGTTATGGAAGATCTTGAGGATGTTGTGCACCACCTTGAGCTGGTAGAGGACCGCTTGATGGCATGTGAGCCGAAAATAGATATTTGCAATGATGGTTCTAGCTCATAAAGGGCTTTGAGCTCTAAGCGCAAACATATTGATTCGTTCAATACGTGGGAATGCAAAGGATCAAGTTCTTGTTGCAAAAAATCAAGAGTTAACCAACACAAGAGAGGAAAACGTCCTCAAGAGAAGAAAATGTCAAGGGTGAGGTGTTACAATTGTGATAAGAAATGTCACTATACTCGCAATTGTAGTGAGTCGAAAAAGGTCAACACCTCTTGTACATTTAAGAACTTTGCTTATGTGTCAAGTTCTGAAATATTGGCTGAATCCAATCCTATGTGGACTGTAGATTCATGAGCGATAGACCATGTAGCGAAGGATAGAGGATCCTTCGTGGAATTCCGACGATACCAACTGGAACTAAGTGAATCTATATTGGAAATAACTACAGAGCTGAAGTTAAAGGGATTGGCACCTGTCAATTGAACATGCAAGGTGGATGCATCTTGATGTTCTATATGCTCTGGAGATTCGTCAAAATTTAGTGTCTGTCTTAGTGTTGGTTAAGCTTGGTTTTGGTATGAACTTTCATAATAAAGGTGTAGATTTGTGTTTAGATACAAACTACTATGGTTGTGGTCACTTACTGAATGGTTTTATTGTACTAAATGTTGATTGTGATAATGTCAATATGTTATTCCATTGTTTCACGTCTTCTACCTTATATGATAATGATCTGAACATGGTGGCATGCTAGATTTGGTCATATGGGCCAACAACATATGAATAGACTAGCCAAAGAGGGCTTGTTGGGCAATATTGAAAAGTCAATTTGTCCATAAGTGAGCATTGCCTAGTAGGGAAAATGACAAGGAAACCATTTGGAAAAGATAAAAGAGCTGAATTTTCTCTGCATTTAATTCATTTGGGCGTATGTGGTTCAATGAATGTGAGAGGAAGGCAATGGGCTGTTTATTTCATCACTTTTTATATATGATTATACTCGAGTCGGATATGTCTATTTGATTTCTCATGAATCTAAAGTATAAGTTGTTTCAGAAGGTTTATGAACCTGGCAGAAAATCAATTAGACAAGAAAATAAAGGTATTTAGATCCGATCGAGGTTGAGAATATTTATCTGATAAGTTCAGAAAATTATGTGATGAAAAAAGAATATAAAGATAGTTGTCTATTCCAAATACTCCTCAACGAATTGGTGTTGCAGAGAGAATAAACAGAACCCTACTGGAATGGTTAGGTCCAAGATGGCGCATGCTAACTTACCTATTACTTTTTGGAGTGATGCGTTGTTAATTGCTGCCAATATACTTAATCGGATGCCTTCCAAATTAGTTATTTCTACTTCATATGAGTTATGGACAGTTAGAAAACTGGATTTAAGTTTTCTTAAGCCATGGGGCTGTGCTGCCTATATTCATGAGTCCTCTCACAAGTTTGGGAAATTTGGTCCCAAAGAAAACAAGAGTATTTTCATGAAATACTGTGAACACTCAAAAGGGTATGTGTTCATAGGTGAGCAGGAAAATGGAAGTATAACTAAATTTGAATCACGGGATGTCACATCCTTAGTAGATGAATTTCCTAAGAGGGGCGAAATAAGGGAAAATTACTCCATATTTGAAACCTTGGATCAAGATAATGATGTCAGTGGAGTTCGTCCAAGTGGGAGTAATATGAGATGTAATGAATCGAATTCAACTCATTCTCAATTGCAACCACCTGATGTGACGACATCATCATTACCTAATCTAAGTGGGAGCATAATTGGGTATGATGTGCTAAGTGTACAATCTCCCATACGGTGAACAAGTCGCCAAAGTATTCCCCATCGATGTTTTGACATTGAAAGGGAAACTTTTATTGTTGCTCCACAAGATGAGGATGAGCCAAGAAATATTAATGAGGCTCTGAATTGCCATAATAAGGAAAAATGGATTCATGCAATGAAAGAGGAAATGGAGTCAATGCAATCAAACCAAGTCTAGGAACTGGTTGATCTTCCAAAAGGACACAAAGTTATTGGGAACAAGTGGGTTCTCAAAATAAAGCGAAAGGCTGATGGCTCAATAGAAAGGCATAAGGCTCGCCTTGTGGCGAAGGGGTATAATCAACAGGAAATAATTGATTATGAAGATACATTTTCTCGTGTAGTGAGATTTACCTTGATTCGCATATTCTGGCAATAGTGACTAGTATGGATCTTGAGTTACATTAGATGGATGTAAAGACTGATTTTCCTCAATGGAGAATTAAAAGAAGAAATATATATGGAACAATCTGCTGGTTTCATAGTGAAAGGCCAAGAAGAAAAGGTATGTCGACTTTGGGGGTCGATATATGGCCTTAAGCAGTCATCAAGACAATGATATATACGTTTTCATAATACCATAATGGCATATGACTTTACAGTGATAGATGATGATCATTGTGTATATATCAAAAGATCCAATGATCAATTTGTGATCATATCATTATATGTTGATGATATACTAATTGCCGGAAATAATATGGAGTTTGTCAATACTGTCAAAAGTTGGTTGTCTTCCAATTTTGAATTGAAGGATATGAGATTGTAAACCCATAGATACTCCTATTGCAAAAGGTGAATGATTGAGCCATAAACCGTGTCTAAGGATTCCACAAGAGAAGGAACAAACGAAATATATTCCTTATGCTAGTGCTGTTGGGAGCTTGATGTACGCTATGATGTGTACAAGACCTGGCGTATGTTTTACAGTTGGAATGGTGAGTAGATACCAATCCAATCCAGGTCAAGCACGTTGGAAAGCCGTTAAATGAATACTAATGTATCTAAAGGGAACTGTTGATTATACGTTGAGTTATTATGGAAATGATCTGCAACTCAAAGGCTATTCTGATGTTGATTGGAGAGGAGATTTAAATGAAAGAAAATCTACCTCTGGATTTGTTTTCTTACCGAATAATGGCACCATATGTTGGAGCAGTAAGAAACAAAAGTGTATAACCTTGTCCACGATGTAAGTTGAGTTCGTGGCATTATCAGCAGTAGTATAAGAAGATGTTTGGCTTAAGAGATTTTTTGGATCATTTAGGTGTTGATGAGAAAGCTGCAAACCCATTGTTGGTTAACTGTGATAGCCAAGCAGCTATAGCGTACACCAAAGATCCAAAGTATCATGGCAAGACCAAACATATAGATACCAAGTATAACTTTGTGAAAGATATGGTTGCACGAAAGGATGTGAACTTACAGTACATATCTACGCATAGAATGGTAGCAGATCCTATGACGAAGCCAATACCTAGAGATGTGTTTTGTGGCCATATGAAATCTCTAGGATTGCGTAGAGGCTGATGTACTGAATATTTTATTTTCCCTAAGTGTTCACATTTGATGAATTTGTGTTTTCATCATTAATGCCTATGAATCTTTGTTTGATCATTATGCCTCTTAATGCTTAGTGCATTACTTTAAGTTGAGAAGTATGTCGGACAGATATAAGATTAGCCCACTCACATGGGTAATCGCCTCTATTTATTGTGTGATAAATAGAGATGAGACTGTTTTAAAGCTTATTATCTAGGTGATAATTGAGAGCTTAAGCTTAAAACACGTATGTCACCTTAACTAAGTGTTAAGATGATGATATAATACTTACTGTGTCCGAAAGTAAAAATACCCCACATATTTTACTTTATCTATCTAAGATGCCAGATGTGAGTTCTGATGAATTTTGTGAATGAGTAGATACGTGAACTCAAGTTAGACATTGGGTATGTCTGAAATATCATCTGTACGGTATTGAAAGGTGTAGACATACGCTCCATGGGAAATGAGTTAATACCGTAATACGTATTTCATACTACGTATGCATAAGACGACCAATAAGAGTGGCAAAAGTTTGATCTCAACTTTTATGTCGTGTGAGACTCTTGAGGAAGAGAGTTCCTCAATTTCTTAGTCCCCTCATGACTCTTACTTATTCTCAAGATTTCTATTTAGTGTTTGCTATCTTAGGATGTTGCCAATGGTCATGAGTTCGATTCGATCTAATGGGGCATTTCTAGAAAAGCAAGTTGAACTGAAATTGAGAGTTTGAAGGAAAGAGGAAGATCGATTTTGGAGAATCACATTATAGTTTTGTATTCACTGGTTAACCAATTATGACTGTCTTTGTGATAATCATAATTGTGAATACCATATATATATATCATTGTTTAAAAGAGATCAAGAGAGATGTAAAATGTGATCGATCGATCTAGAGTACTGCATACTAAATCTACTTAGGATGTGATGCCCATTATGAGCTGCTATATATTCCTAATAGATGTATAGCAACAAGCTCTTAAAGTATGCTGGTCGCACAGACTATTCACCGGTATGAATGTTGAAGAGAGGAAAAGAGGATTCTGTTCGGCCCACCATGTTAAGTGAGAGTCTATGATGGATTATTCTTTGATGGGGCTGAGTAGGGCCTATCCGCCCATGTTGGTTTTGGACCACCATGTGCGAGTGGGAAATGATGGATTTATGAGATGGGCTTAAGGCCCATCCGCTCAAGTTGGGCCCAAAAAGTCCGGCCCACGGGAATAGGGCCCGTGGATGGGGGAAGGTATAAAAGGGAGGAGAGAGAGAGAGAAGACAACTATTGGAAAAACAAATGTATGCTTCCTCTCTCCCGCGCATTCTCTCTCAAAAACAAAAAGAAGAAAAACGCTTAAGGCGTCCCGTCTTCCCTTCAAGGCAAATTGTCATCATCGGATCAGAATTTCTTCCTCGATCTTCGGCATTGGTGCTTAATCTGTGGCTAACAAGGTACGCTCAAATCCGTAGTGTGCTTTACGATCGGTGATACGTGTTTTTCCCGGGCTTCGTCTTCCGCATTGATTTAGGGGTTTGATTTAGTATCGAATCCATTTTTCGGGGATCCGTTATTCCCAACAGGATGCGTACAAGATCTTGCGCTTTCTCTAAAAAAGTTTGACGGTACTTTGGAACACGCTGTTTTTGTCAGCTCAAGCCCAACAAAAATATACCAAATGTTGCGAATATCATCCTTTCACTCAAATAGAATAGACTCGAAATGCGGTGATTGGCTTGCATGGTGGATAATGCGGCACTTGGGAAGCGGGAAAGAAATATATTGAGCTTCACCGTAGCTCAGCGATCTTCACCAGTAGTTTATTCATAAAATCATGGTAAAATACGCATTTTTAACTAGTAATTGTGCTTTTTATTAGGAGTACTTTTCGGAGATGTGGCAAAAAGGCATAGCGATATCCATTCAACAAACAAACCAAGCTAAATTATTTTGCCATTGGCTGTGTATTCAAGGAAATCATTTATGCTCCATCAACAGAAGTATGTGGAAAACCCTAACTAACCATGGACTGGATCGAAAGTGATGTCTCCTTAAAACACCAACGAAAATTAGGAGCAATCGAACAGAAAATTTAATAATCGTGGATCTTTTGTACCCCGAAAGCAGATAGTTCTTAATAGTCATGTTGGTTGTTTATCTGTCCAGCCCATGATTTGCATTTTCTCATTCACGCATGCATCTATAGAGGTTGAAGTGCTTACCCTTCCTCACCGGGCGGGCAGCGGCAGTGGCGACCTTTGAAGAGATGATCACGTGAGATGAAAGGGCTAGGAAAAGAAGGAAGACGAGATAGGCTTTGGGAAGCATCGTTCTCTCTCTTGGAATGTATGATTTTACGGTAACCTTGTGTACATGCATAGAATCAGTGAGAGCGCTATATATAACCATGTCGACTCCATGGAGATGACGATCAGCCGTGTGTAGTGGTTCAGACGTTCCCCTGACTTTGAAAACATGGATGGGCATCATTTCGAAAGATAGTGCATAAAGTCTCTCTTTCTCTCTCGTCTTCCCCGCCAACCTGACTTTGAAAACATGGATGGGCAACATTTCCAAAGATAGTGCGTTGTACATAGAAAGTCTCTCTCTCTCTCTCTCTCTCTCTCTCTCTCTCTCTCTCTCTCTCTCTGACTAAAGGGTGCATTCCGTCGTGACGGACACGGAAGATTGATTGTGAGCGACAATCACATGTATTTGATATATGTGAGCCAACTTCATGCTAAACGTCAGATCATTTGGATCTCGCTTAAGACCCACATTATTCAATGATTAAGATTAATGGGCTCACATGCTCCGAGAGCGTACTAATTTTTTTTGATCGAGTGCTCTGACCAAGCCGAGTTGTTACTGGTGTGAGCTGACTCAGTCTTGCAAGAAAGAATTCAGAAGAGAAAATGAAAAGTTGGAAGTTAAGGTAGCCGGTGTATAAATCAACTTAATTTTATTGTGGCATAAATAGAAAAATCAACTTACTTATAGGCTAACTTTTATATATCAAGATTAATTTACCAAAGTCCTATATTAAAGCTCGCTTCCTCATACATTTAAAGAAAACGGTGATTATGGCATTGGAGTCCTTGAACATGTTCGATTGTTGTTCTTTTGCCAAGTATTTGGATGAGAATGTTGACGTGGAGTCAAATGCGTTAAGTGCTTAAGAGGCAACATCGTATTGTCAATGTGGCTTGTACAAATTTAGAAAATTAAAAGATACATGAAGTTAATTTTTGGGGAATGTTATTAAAAAGTTTTAAACTTATAGCTTTTTTACCAATTTTCATAAATTTTTAATTTTTCAATTATAAATCATTTTAAATTTTGCCAATTTAGTCCACTCAACTAAATTAGAAATCACTGACGTGGATGCCGATTATCCTACGTGGCATGATTGATACTGACGTGAACAATATTTTGAATTTTTAAATTTTTTATTTGAATTTTTATCAATTTTTATTGTTCTCTTATTTTCCCAGTATTTCTTTTCTTATTTTTTTTTCCCTTCAATCTTGGCCATGGAGAGCAAGGCTACCTTGCCTGGCAAGGGCTTGACAACCATTGCCGACCACAGTAAAAAAAAAAAAAAAAAAAAAAAAAAAAAAAAAAAGTAAAGAAGGAAAAGAGAAATAAATAAAATATCAAAAATATCAAAAAATTATCTACATTAGCACCAACTATGCCACTTAAGACAACAAGCATTCACACAAGAGATTTTCAGCCAAAATTGACTATATTGACTCAATTAGCAAAATGTGAAAATATTTAAGACTTAATTGATAAAATTACAAGGTTTAGAACTAAGCATTAATAAGTGCAGGTTTGAGACCTTTGATAATTTTTTTTTTTTTTTTTTTAAAAAAGTTTCGATTTTACTAAATAGAAAAAAATTGAAAACAAATAAAAAAACATTCGACAATCGGTGATTAGAGGCGGTGGCACCAATCTAAAATGATAACACTTATGTGAAGCAAATCTGGATGTCATCTCAGCAAATCCGTCCAAGTGTAAATTGGAAGGACGAGCATGAACAAACAAATACGAAGCTCAATGACCCAGTTGCATGAAAAAAAATTCTAAGGACTACACCGCATAAATTGAAAAAGTTCAAGAAACCTACGTGCCATTATCCCCCCAAAAAATCGATTGAATGTGATGATTTGCTAATATAGATAAGGATTAGCTCCAGCCACAGTGAGAGATCCATTTGCGGCATGTTTGTTGGAAAGGGAATTCGTGCGCCGATAGGTTGGGCATCTATGCATTTCGAAATCACTGACAAGCTTCTCACAGGCTTACTCTTACATCGGTTTTAATTTTCTTGTTCCGGGGAGGTCAAGTTGGATTTGTTTATCCTAGACAATGTGCTTCTTAAGAGATGCGATAATCAAACAAATTGGAACCATCAAGTGTGGTAACTCAGCGATAAAGGATTCATATTGCTCTTATGAGATCAGAAATTCGAATTACGTTACAAGAAAATCTCTAACCAGTTTGTCACTTGAGCAATTATTAATTAATCTTCTCTTCCAAGACATCAGTAGGACGGTGGTATTGGGTTCATATACCTAAGGGGTTAGTGGGTTTATCAGTACTTTTTCACAATCTTATCTGATTTCAAGAGAATTACAAGAGGTCACGCTAATCAAATTTGAGATGTCCCGCTTCCTTTGGAAAACTTTTAAGTAGTTCCGAAATATATGATCTTATCAGTTTATGCCAAATAAGAATATATAAAATATTGTGAATATCATATTTTTTTAAATAGATAAGACTCGGCATGTGAAGATTGGGAGCATGAAACAAAGATATTGAGATACGGCAAAAAGGCATAGGGATATCAATTCAATAAACTATCGATTTACATGCTTTCTGCTAGCAGGGTATTCAGAGAAAAATTTTGAGCTCCATGAGCACAAGTGCGTGGAAAGCCCTAATCAATCATGGAGAGTATGGTAAGCGAATTATATGTTTCTTTATAACACCAACAATAATATTAGCTGCAATAAAGTAGAAAAATTAATAATCCAGTATCACTTGAAAGATTCGCTATGGTCGCCATGGACTCGAAGGAGGGTGCCTATGAGAAGGGCCAGGGTGAGTTTTACTTCCACGAACATAAATCTTGCTTACCACCATCTATTCGATATTGCTTCCTCCTGAAAAGATGCATTTAGTTAAGTCTCCACTTCAGACATTCTTATCTTCAAACTACGAATTCAAAAAGAACATTGTTTGCAAAATGTGAAATTGATTTTTTTTTCTATCCCCTATCGTCGCTTCTGTCAAAGCCGACTGTTCTTAATCGTTATCCAATCAACCCATGTTTTGTGTGCATGTATAATGAGAGTGCTCACTGTTGCTCATCGGGCGGGCGTTGACGCCTCTTAAAGAGATCATCGTGTTAGGTGAAACTACCGTGAAAGGACTAGGAAAAGAATGAAGACGAGAGAGGCCTTTGGAAGCATCATTCTTTCACCAACTGATGTGTGGTCAGACGATGTACTTTTTGAATTTATATAGAAGGAACGAGAGTGCTATATATAACAATGTCGACCACATGGAGTCAAAGTCATGCCGTGTATTGGGGTTCAAAAGTCTCGTCTCTGCCCTGACTTCAAAGTTATGCCGTCTATTGTGGTTCAAAAGTCTTGCCACTGACCTCACAAAGTCTCTCCTCGTTTTACCATGGGAGTCTTTGACGTGCCTCTCTTGGACCAAAATGTCCATTCCACATGACGGACCAGTAAATTGGTTGCGACTTGCGAGCAAGAATTGCGGGTATCGGGTGGATGGGAGTCCACGTCATCCCTATTATCAGATCATTTAGATCCTACAAAAAGCCAACATTATTTAATGGTTAAGATGGAATGAGTTACGTACTTCGAGCAAGTACAGGAGCTATTCGATTGGGTCCTCCGAGGCTAGTGTTAAACCTGCTTCTCACTTCAACTAATCCGAGTTGTTTTCCGTGTGAGATGATCCGGTCATGCAAGAGCAATTTTAGAAAAGGAAATGAAAAGAAAGGACGAGAGGAAGTCAAGGTCAATGGTAGATATATTAACTTGATTTTATTTTGGCATCAATAAAAAAATCAACTTAATTTTAGACTCCATTTATTTCGTAAAAAACAAATTATTTGAAAATTATTTTCTTAAAAAAGATTGCTCATATCACTTTTAAATTTAAACAAATGAAAATACTTAGACATAAATTGTCCTCGACAATGAAAACATTTCTTATTAACTAATTATTTCAAATTATATAAGCGATTATTTTCAGAAAAAAGATTTTTCAAATATTCATTTTCCATTAAACAAACACACCCTTAGGATAAAATCAATATGTTAAGATTAATCTACGAAAGTCCTGTACTTAAAGTTCACTTCCTCAAGAAAGCGTGGTTATGGCATTGGTATTCCTGAGCTTTTTCTATTTGTAAATGATTGTTTCTAAACCTTTTTTTTTTTTTTACAACTGAGTCAAATATATGTTCGGTTGTTGTAATGTTTGTCCTTCCGTCATGTTTGGACGGATATATTGATATGGCAATTAAATAGTCGTTACCTACGTATGTGGCAGCCACACATTGCCGACGAGGGGTATGAAGAATTGGACAAGATGCACTTAATTGTTATTTTAATGGTTTATAGACAGACATTAGTTAGAATAAATACAATAAAATAACTTTCGCGTGCTGCGGCCATTATATACGGAAAGATAAAATCCTTACATAAAGGAAGATTAAAAAAAAAAGTTTATCAATTTTGGAAATTCTTGCTTCTCTTGCCAATAGTATAAAAATTGCTTAACTGGTTTTGACCTGATTGAGAGTAATTTTTATAATTGCTTTGTTGTTAAGAGCTATTTTCCCCATTACGCCCCTGTTAGAGAGGCATTCCATTGCAAATGCTGATCGTGGTTAGTAAATAGAGGGATATTGAATAAGTACACTAGAAGTCTTAAGTTTTGTCATGAAAGTGTAATTGAGTCTTGAAACTTTCAAAAATTGTAATCAAGTTCTAAAACTTATTAACATATTTCATTTTTCAAGTTGGGCGGAATTAATGGAAGGATTTGATTGCATGAACCTAATTCAATACCATCATCTCCTTCGGAAGCCCGACTGCCTCGAACATTCTGAACGTCTTCCTTTTACACATGGCTTCTGCCTTGGAGAACTTGTACGCAGTCTCGCCTACCCCGACTAATTTGCACGAAAACCACCTTGAAAGTCCTCACAGCCATTGACCAATTTGCTTCCTTGTGAGCAATCGAAGTTTGCCGCCCGACCATTCTGCTTCCACTAGGATTTACAGCCCACGCGACCCATCCGTGGTTCTTGCAGTTGGAGCCAAAATAACAATGTCGTTGGAATTTCAGCAGAGTTTTAGTTCCAACGTATGTAGAACTTAAAAGCAGGAGGTCGCTACAATGCTCGTAGTGTTGGTTTCAGCTGAATTTCTGTGACTGAACATTGGAGCGATTGCATCATTCCAAAGTGTGGTAATAGAATGAGAAACTTTGTTTTGAGAGAGGGGATTAGCACTGGCATTAAACTGCTTCGAGCAACGAGAAACCAGATACAGCGTGAGGAATACGAACAGGCAAGGTATAGCGCAAATTAACAATGCAGGTATAGCGCAAATTAAATATGCTCCAAGAGGAGAGAAATGTTGGCTTTCCTCTTTTGAGGTGTGATTAACCAATCGCAGACTTCTACCTACTTCCTACATGTTCCACCAAACCATCAACACCCTTTCGTTAAAGAATCTTCATTCATCTACAGGAAAATTCTAAATAAGGATTTAAAGTGTCCTCACTTTCTCAAAAGAGGTCCAAAATGGATTTTGTGTCAAATACGAAAAAAAAAGTGGCCGTATTATTCTTTAAAAAAAGGGGTCTAACCTCATCGGCTGAGCAAATCTTCTAGTTAGTAAAGAGCATTTTCATCCAAAGACAATAATTTTTTCTTCCTTTTCTTCCCTATTTATTGCCTTGAAGATCAAATAAGGACTAAGCATTATGTTACATAAACAAAAGAAAGTATCAAACTATTCAGAGTCGAATTCTGCACAAAGTCCGGCCAAAATGCAACAAAAGAAATTGTCACCAAAAAATTCAATACGCGTCTTCATGCTTCACACTACATTCTCGAATGCAAAAACTCAGTGGATTTTGCTTGTGTACCTTTTATTCTTTTTCCTTCTACATTTTTTTCACCGCCAGGTCTTCTCTTTGCTTCTCTTATTATTATTATTATTATTATTATTATTATTATTATTATTATTATTATTATTATTATTGTGGCCAATGAGGGTTAGACAGTGCTCATCAGCCACTGTGACAAGGGTCACAGCCCTTGCCCAAATTTGGGGAGGCCATTGTGGCCACAGGAGAGGCTGGCCTTACCCAGACCGATAAAGAGAGTATGGAGTCATCGACCACTACAGAATGTGGGGGAACCGATAAAAAAAAAAAAATAGAGCGAACATGAATTGAGAATTTCAGAGCGAGAGAGAATGACAACCCAAGAGTTGGGGGCAAATTTTTGTTCAAATCAACAAGAGAGAGGGCGAGAGTGATTCGTTCCCTTGTGAAGTTAGGCACCTGATTTTCAAATAGAGCTTCAGCAACGACTCAACCAACGAATACACCTTCAGAGAGAATGCATTGACCATAGGAGAAAATGAAGGAACCGATGGAGAGAGAGTAAACAAGAATTGAAATTTTCAGAGGAAGGCCACAGAGAGTCATTCCCTTGTGAAGCCAGATAGATGATTTTGAAATGAAAAGACCGTCTAAGCTGTAAAAATGGTTATCGATGGCAATAGATGAAAAGAGAAGGCATTCCATCTCAGCAAAGCAAGCTAACATTTCTTTTCTTACTCTTCATCTTCTTCATCTTGCTGGACGAAGAAGATGATGAACATGGAGAAAAGAAGAAAATTTGTCCTTGGACGAAAATGCCCTTTACTGGTTGGAAGATTTCGTTGATTGGCAAGGTCAAACCTTCTTTGAGATTGACATGGCCACTTTATGCTCTTATTTGAAATAAGATCCAATTTAGAACTTTTTTAGGACAATGAGGGCGCTTCAAGGCTTTATTAGAAATTTTTCCTTCATTAACCATTTATTTGTTCATTGCAAGTCAAGATTGTAAGAGTTCTAGGGACCAAAAATAAAAGAGATAGTTGATTTACCGACCATTAATTGACTCGTCAACATCTTAATTTACAAGTGCAATAGATACTTAAGGGGAAAAGTATTACAAAAGCCCTAGACCTATTGCCTTGATACCAATTTAGTCACAAACTTTTCAATTAATCCAATTTAGTTAGAAACCATTTTATATATGTACCAATTGAGTCCATCCATTCAATTAAAGCTAAAAATGATTGAGGTGGATGTCAGCCATATTACATGATACATTACATGGCACAGCTAGTATTGACGTGGATATTTTTGTTATAACTTTTAATAATTTTTTGAATTCCTTTTCTTTTTTTTTTTTTTTTTCATAGCATGTGTTGGTCCAATAGAGACCATGGCTAACAAGGGCAAGCATCGACAAGGTCACTATCACTAGATTTGGCAAGGTCGACCCTTGTTTAGCAAAGGGTGGCCTTGCTAGGCATTGCCTAGGCGAGGGTTGGCCTTGTCAAGCCTTGTTGAGGCCGGCCTAGCCTAGGCAAGGGCTAGCCTCGCTAGATTTGGCGAAGGCGACCTTGTTAGCTCTTGCCTTCACCTAAGGGAGACTTAGTGAGGGTCGCCCTCACTGCCACCATGACCCTCGCCACCCTTGCTCAAGTGACGCCAACCCTCATCGGCACAAGCCATGAAAGGAAAAAAAGGAAAAAGAAAATAATTATTAAAAAAATATCTTTGTCAGCACTAGTCGTGCCATGTAGGATGATTGGTGTCCACATTAACAATATTTGATTTAAAATTGGTTAAATGGACTAAATTGATACCAATGTAAAAATATTTAGGATTGAATTGATATTAGCGCAATAGATTTAATATTTTTTTGGTACTTTTCCTGATATTAAATGGATTAAGTAAAATTAGCTTGGTCAATTCAAATTCTGTCTTCTAGTTTAACCTCAGCCCTTGATCGGACCTGCCAAGGATATCCATGTTTGGAACCCATTGTGCTCTTGACAAAACATCAACGTTATGATGAAATAAAAGTTCAAAATATTTTCTCCGGAGAGGTTTTTGGATATGATTATGCCCTTTCCAGGAGACGAATTAGCCAATACTTTTGTTTTACGATCAGTACCGTTGATTAGTCGATTTTTTTAGATTTTTACTTTTGTGTCTTCGGACTTTAAGAAGTCACGCTAAGTGAAAATTGAATTCGAGATCTTACGCTTTCTCTGAATAACTTTGTCCGCTCAAGCCAAATAAAAATATACAAAATGTTGCAAATATCATCCTTTCACTCAAATAGACTAGACTTGACATGCGGTGATTGGCTTGCATGGTGGATAATACGGCGCTCAAGGAGCGGGAAATAAATATATTGAGGCTTGCAGTAGCTTATCTATCTTCACCGGTAGTTATTCAGAAAGTCATGATAAATTATGCTTTCTAACTACTATGTTGATTCGACCAAAAAAAAAAGAAAAAAACTACTACGTTGAGCTTCTTATTAGTACTTTTCAGAGACGTAGCGAAAATGCATAGCGATGTCGACTCGACAAACAAACCAAACTGAATTCTTTTGCCATTGGCTGTGTATTCTAGGAAATCATTTGAGCTACATGAACAGAAGTATGTGGAAAACCCTATTTAACCGTGGAGAGGATCGACAGTGAATTTTATTCGTATTGTTTCCCTAAAACACCATCGAAAATGAGGAGCAATCGAACAGAAAGTCTAATAGTCGAGGATCATTTGAAAGCTTCACCAGTGCCCGTCGACATGCCCGGTTCCACTTCCATTAACACTCAACTTGCTCACCGCCATCTCTCCGGATCGGCTTCCACCTGAAAACGTGTGTTTAGTTAGTCTCCACTCAAACTTTGAAATGTAAAAGAACATAAATTTCGAAGTGTGAAACCGATCTCTTTTGCATCCCCTATGATCACTTTCCTGGAAAGCAAACCGTTCTTAATCATCACGTCGGCTGTTTATCCGTTCAGCCTGCGAATTGCCTTTTCTCATTTGTGCATGCATCAATAGAGGTTGAAGTGCTTACCATTGCTCACTGGGCGGGCGGCGGCAGCGACCTCTGAAGAGATGATCACGTAAGAAAAAAGAGCTAGGAGAAGAAGCAAGACGAGATAGGCCTTGTGAAGCATCATTCTCTCTCTGGGAATGTATGATTCTGCAATAGCCGTGTGTACATGCATAGAATCGGTGACAGTGCTATATATAACAATGTCGACCCAACGGATTTCACGAGCAGCCGTGTATTGGGGTTCAGACGTTTCGTCCCCAACCCGACTTTGAAATCCGTGCATCGTACGCATAAAGTCTCTCCCTCTCTTTTGACTAGAGGGTCCATTACACGGACCCGGCAGGCTGACCGCCAGCGACGGTTGCATGTATTTGATGTTTATGAGCCAATTTCATACTAATCGTCAAATTATTTCGATCTCACTTGAAGCCCACGCTATTCAATGATTAACGAGAAATGGGCTCATATACTCCAAGCGCGTACAAATTTTTTTTTTTCGATTGGGTACTCTGACTAAGTGAAGTTGTTATTGGTGTGAGCTAACTCGGCCTTGCAAGAACGAACTCAGAGAATAACAATGGAAAGAAAGGACGAGGTGGAAGTCAAGGTAGACGGTGAATAAATCAACTTAATTTTATTGTGGTATAAATTAAAGAATCAACTTAATTTTAGAATAACATTGATATATTGTGGCTTTATTTGTTTCATGGAAAATAACTTTTAGGAAAATATTTTTCGGATTTTCCGGTATTCATTTCACACAAAATAAACTAGTTAAGGAAATTGTTTTCCATTATTGGAGAAAAACACCTTCAAAATTGGGAAAATGTCTTCCACTTTTCAAAAAGTGAAAGATATTTTCCATAACTCCTTCCACCTCACTTTCTTTCACTAACAATATTTTCATTTTTTTTATATTTTTTTTAAATTGAGTTTTAATTTTTTTTAAATTTTTTTGGTTCTTTTATTTCTTTCCTTCTCGGCTTTCTTCTTCTTCCTTCACCTTAGCTGGTCGTTGGCCATGGCACGTGGCTAGCAACTAGCCACAAGCTAGCTCGAGCCTCACCCCAAGTCGGCAAGGCTTGAACTCACCAAATTCCAGCAAGGTTGAGCCTCATTAGCCTATGGCGAGGCTCCACCTCGCCGAAGCTCGCTCGCCAGATCAGGCGAGCCTCAACCTCGCTAGAATTTGTCGAGCTAGCGAGGCTCGAGCTGGCTTGTGGAAGAGAGCTAAAGAGGAAAGAAAGAAAAGAGAAAAAAGAAAAGGAAAGGAAAAAAATTTAAAAAAATTAAAAATTGATTTTAAAAAATAAAAAATATTGAAAATGAGTGCATATAGGAAAAGATTTTCCTTATTTTTCTTACTAAATGGTGGAAAATATTTTTTCGTTCATCTTTAAATTTCACCCGAGCATCGGAAAATATAGTTATTTGATTGGAAAATGGGTTTTTGGAAATAATTTTTAAAAACACCACATTTTCTGTGAAATGATGAAAGCCTAAGATTACTTTACAATAGTCCTATATTAAAGCTCACTTCCTCGTACATTGTAAGAAAAGGTTATTATGGCATTGATGTTCCCAAGCATTTTTTATTTGTGCAATTATACATATATATATATATATATATGTATGTATGTATGTATGTATGTATGTATGTATGTATATTTACAATGGGGTCCTAAACATGTTCGATTGTTGTCCTTTAGTCATATGCTTGGACAAAAATGTTATTCCTAAATCAGTTCCTCCTCCGTCTCTCGGGACAAATAAGGGGCAGTACGTGAATATTCACTAGTCAAATGGCCATTCAGTGCTTGCATGGCAGCCACATATTATCAACGTGGCTTTTATAGCTTTAGAAAATTAAAAGATACATGAAGTTAATATCACTGAACATAAAAGAATTGAAAATACAATATAACAAAGAACCTTCAACAATCGACAATGGCGGATGGTGCAGGGGGCCACAAGGTTCAGCCACCCACCCACCTACAAGGACAAAGATTGGCTAGGTCAATTCGAACTTGCCTGAGTATCTCTGTCCAATCCTCTCTCAGCCTGAGGATCTTCATTTCGAGGTGATTAGAGGCGGTGGCACCTATCTAAAACGATAACAATTATGTAACGCTCAAGTGCAGAATGAAGATTTGTTAAGGAAAGACAATCGGTTATACCATCAGACTATATAGTCTATTTGTGAGAGCATGATTACAATATCCACTATATGGTTGATGTAATGACATATTTATAAATGACGTTTCTTATTCTCAATTAAGTATGTGATTAGATGCCATAAAAGGCGATATACAATCTATGAAACATGTTTGGAAACTTACTGACTTATATAAAGATCACAAGTTTATTAGTTGCAAATTGGCGTACAAAACTAAAAGAATTTCAAACAAAGATTGTGGAATTTAAAGCCAAATTTGTAACTAACGTTTTAACTCTGAAAGAGGGGTGGATTGTTTATAGTGAAAAAATAATTATTTCTTTAAATGTTTTTTCAGAGTGAACGTGACATTAATAATTTATTTTGATATAAAGTTACGCCAAATAGATACAAAATCTATATTGTGCAACTGGATGCAGCAGATCTAAGTAAACTTGTGTGTAGACTGAAAAGTTCTAATTCATGATCTTAAGCAAGTTTCCAAACAATATTATTAAAATTTCATAGTGTTGTTATTTTGTTCAATTGGGAACAAAGTAATTCAATATACTACAAGGTCAGTGGGAGGAAATTTATTTTTTCTCATACTTTATGTACATGATATTTTGCTTACAAGTTGTGACCTTGAGACAATACTGAGGTCTGTAAGGATTTTTTTACCATATTATATTAGATTTTCTCGGAGGACATTTGCTAATTGTATATTGGAAATATTCAATATACATCATTGCAAGCCAGGAATTGCTCATGTTGTTAAGGGTGATGGACTAAATTTATCACACTGTCTTTATTTAGATATTGAGAAAATCTAATTAAATGGTGTACCTTGTGTCAGTGCACTTAAAAGTATAATGTATGCTTGAATTTGCACTAGACTAAATGTTGTCTTTGTGATGGGACTTCTAGGCAGATATTGGTCAAATCCAGGACATGATCACTAGGTTGCTGTCGAAAAGGTTTTAAGGTACTTAAAGAAGACAAGAGATTATATGCTAATTTATAGACATGTTCAATTCTTGCAGTTAGTAGAGTATTTAGATCTAAACTTTGCTGGCTGTTCTGATGACATGCAATCAATAACGGAATACAGATTTATGTTAGTAGGAAGTGCAGTAAATAAAGTTCTTTGTTATCTTCTACTATGTATGCAGTGTTAGTAACATTCTTTTAGGTTGTTACTTGGGCTATTAGGCTCCAAAACCTCATGACAGAATTGATCGTTTTAACTTGATGGATAGACCCATACGGTTATATTAAGATAACAAATTTGTAGTATTATTTATTTACTACAAAGGTCTCAAGAGGTCTAAATATATGGTGGTCAAATATTTTTGACCATAAAGAAACGGTACAGAAATGTGACTTATGATATAACATATTTTCACAGATGATGTGGTTGCAGATCCACAAACTAAAGGCCTACGCCCATGTATATTTTAGTAACATATTGTTAACATGGACCTACGAGTATCTTCAGATACTGTTGTTTAGTGGGAGCTATTGTAGCTTTACTCTGATAAAGTTCACATCTGTGGTTCGTTACACTTAGTAACGGTTTGATATTTATCAACTTTTGCATTCAATAAAATATTTTGAATGTGTTGTTATTATGTTGAATACATATTGATAAAGTCTCAAGAGATTGTATAGACCTCGAGTGAAGGCTTGGGGCATCCGGGCATCCGGTTATTAGTCTTGTGCATATGTCTTATGATACATAAAAAAATGTTAACCATAAGGACAATACATATGTGGGTTCATTGGAACCATAAATCATTCTCTAGTGGCACAAGTTTTTTTGTGACACCTAAGGTAAGAGAATGGTGACTGACAAATGAGATTTCTCTATGAGAGATGTTATCCATTTGACACACTACCATATTGAATCCATATCAATAAAGTTGAGAACATTCATGACCATGGAAGGCTCTGTGTGTATACATGCAGTTATCGCCATGATTCGATGTTTAAGACTTTATGGGACAGGATTGACTATTAAGAATTATCTCTGGACCAAATGTGCGCACATACAGTACGATTTCAATTAATATAGTCCAAGTGGGAGAATGTAAGAGTTTTTCTAATGTTGACTAAATTAATTGAAATTGTAATTTACTGTTTTTATGATTACCGTAAAACAGGGTTGGTCTAAGGTGAGATAGAATGTTTCTTAATTAGTCTAATATGGGCTGTCTAGTGTGGGCCGAGTTGAGCCTGGCCCGTAATGAGGGGGATTGGCTGGAAACTCTATAAATAGTGCTCAAGTCTCTCCTCTGACCCTAATTCTCACATGTATCCTCACCTAAGGGGCGTTTACCTAACGCTAAACGTGAGGGGGGCCGCCTCATTGAGCCAGTGATACGGAGGACAATAGAGAAGAATGACTTAATGCATGGATCCCCTTGATATATGTGGGTAATCCTTTTCTGCTTCCGCTTTATGTTCGATGGATCCCAAAATAGGTGCGTTAATCTTTCTACTCAATTATGCATGTTCTTGTTCTGGTTATGGAGACCTTGGGGTTGCGCAATTTGCATCTAACATGTGGTATCAGAGCAACCATAACTCTAGAACTCGAACGCAAAATGGATCACTTAAGTTCTATTCTGGCCAAAATGTTAACGTAGCGATTTTCTAACGAAAAAGTACAAAACGACACTATTTTCCTCGCTAACGTGGCTAAACAATACAAAAATGACGTTGTTTTGGTGTTGATGTCGTAAAAAAAATATATAAAAATTAATTAAATTAAATTTAATTTAAAACCAAACTTATTTAAAAATTTTTAAAATAAAATAAAAATATTTTAAAAACTAAAAATTTAAAACATTTAAAAAATAAACTTATTTAAAAAAATTAAAAAATTAAAAAAATAATTTTAAAAAACTATAAAATAATAAATAATAAAAAGGGGGGGCGAGCCCCCTTACGGCGATGGCGAGGCTTAGCCCTCGGCCCCGCCTGCCCCCTTTTTTGATATTTTTATTTTATTTTTAAATATTTTAAATAAGTTTATTTTTTAAATGTTTAATTTTTTAATACATTTTTAATTTTTATTTTATTTTTAAAAATTTTTAATTAATTTTTATGTTAATTTTTTTAACACGTTAGCACCAAAAGGGCGTCATTTTTGTATTGTCTAGCCACATCAAAGCATGCAAAACGATGTCATTTTGCACTTCTTTTACCGGAAAATTACCACATCGGCATTTTGGTTGGATTTTGGTCGGAGTAGCACTTAAGTGATCCATTTTGCTCTAATTTTGGCACTTAAGTGTCACTTTCCAAACTTTTAGCACTTAAGTGTCCCTTCGTACTAAGTTTTGGCACTTGAGGTGCACTTTGTCAGTTTTTATTTATTTATTTATTTATTTATTATAATTGGGTTAGCCTAGCCTAGTTTCTTTTTGGTCTAGCTTAAAGGATGGATCGGCCCTCTGTTGGGCTTGTAGATCGGAAGTGATCCTCTGTAGGTTAATCCAATAAAAAAAAATGTATATATATGAGTAGATGTTGTGTTTCTGCTATTCATCTCACTATCCCTGTTTGGTTGCTTGATTGTCTGTTTGATAGGGAGATGGTTCGTTTTCTACTTCCGCATAATGAAATATTAAAAAGGAAGGGTCGGCGATGAGTCCTGAGACATCGCTTTCTATTGACCAAGGAAATGGGTTGTTGCATGCCTGGGGTTCGGAGCATGACAATGCACACATAAGTAGCGCTGATGTTATTGCAATAAATGCTAGGTGTGATTGAAGAAGATACTCCAAGTTCAAGGAAGCGAGATTGAATCCATGTGAGCTCAAAAGCTATCACAACAATACTAATACTCAGCTTTGATTGAGAATGAGCAATATAATTTTTCTTACCACCCCATGTGGTGGCCGCGCTGGCTTGGGCTTCCATCCCCCTCGCGAAGGGGATGAGTTCAAATCCCAGTGTGGTCGCTAGTGGTATTAAGCGTGACGCCATAGTGGTGGGTCCTGCGCTAGTGTTACCAGGGGGTTTACGGCGCGGCTGTTGGCTGCAAGCTGGTTCCTCCTGTCTTTAAAAAAAAAAAAATCTTTCGAGAGAACCATGGTTTAGGATTCCAGCCAATATAAACTATGGAAACGGTTGTAGACTTATGTTCATCTAGATTGCCTACCCAATCAACATTAGAGAATGTATGAATGGATGGAGAGGGACTACTTTGCAAGTGCAGGCCTAAATTTATAGGCCCTTTAAGATAACGTAAAACAAGTTTAATGGCACTCCAATAGAACTCGGTTGGTTGATGCATAAATAAAGTCTGTTGACACTAGAAGCAATATCAGGCCTTGATGCAAGACATAGAAGAGCACCACCAATCTTCCTATATTTAGTTGCATGTATATGAGGTGACCCATCGACAAGAATGAAAAAGCTGTCGGTAGCCATTGGGGTAGCAGTCTCCTTGGCTCATAACATGGCTGCTTAATCAAGAATGCCCTTTATATACTTGTGTTGTGTGAGTGAGAGACCATACTTAGTGTGTATCACATGAACTCCTAAGAAGTAATATAGATTCCTTAGATCTAGATACCACATTCAAGGAGCTTGCTTAAGGCCATTAAGAGACTACTTCAATTGACATAAATGATTAAAATGTGTGACATCCTGAAATTTGACCCCTTTTCGATAAAGTGAAATGTGCATATCGTCGGCGCACCTATGGTCCTTTTTCTCTAAGTTGATCACTCATGAGTTAGCTAACCTATTAGTTGAAGCCGTTAAGGGATATAACTGCGGTAAAATCCCTAAAAACTACCTAATTGGTTGGATTGGACTAAAATCGCGTCCGGTCGATTTTAATCATGAAATTTAATTTGGTTTTGGGAATCGAATATTCGAGCGTGTCACAATTCATTTTTAGGACCGTCTCATCGTCTGTTAATTTATTGGCGAGTCCGAAATTTCAAGAAAGAAATTATCGGAAGAAAAATTGAAGACCGAAAGGAAATAGAAAGGGAAAGAGAAAAGAAAAAAATAAGAATAAGGCTATTTCTTTTTCTCTCTCTCCCTCTCTTTTCTTTTCTTTCTCTTTCTTTCTTTTCTCTCTCTCTCCTCTCCCCTTTACCTCCCCCTTTCGTGCGAGCACCCCCACTGAATGCCCCCTTGCCAATTTTAAATTGGCTTCTCCCTCTCTCTTTTTCACTTTTGACTAGTCAAAAGTCTATCTCCTCCCTTCTTCTTATCTCTTTCCTTTCTTCTTCCCCTCTCTCCTCTCTCTTCTCCCCCACGTGACCGAACACTTTTTCTTCTTCTTCTTTCTTCGCGTGCAAGCCAACGAACTAAGGAAGAACAGTTGCTGCAGCTTGCTGTCGTCACCCATCCCGCTGCCCCCACCGCACACCCACGCACACCACACACTCCGTCGCCTCCCACCCGCGCTCACCGTCCTCACCGTGCGCCGTCCAGCCCCTGTTCATCCTCTGCTCAGCCTTTGCTCCGCCCCGTCCAGCCACCTCCGGCCGCCGTTCGACCCCACCAGACCTCCACCAACCTTCCCTCGTGCCTTGCCGCCCTTGTGGAAGTGGTTTGTGGCTGTTTTGTGCCTATTTTCAGCCATCGTAGCCACCCCACGGAGTGGGTTTCCAGCAGCTTTAGGCCCGCTTTTGGGCCGTTTCCGGGCCTTGAACCCGAGCCGTGCTTTGGGAAGAATTGTTCCTCACGTCGCCCCAATCGGATTGATCCAATTTGCGTGCGATTTGGTGAGTAATCTCACTAATCCTTGATTAGTTGGCTAATTATGCTTAAGGTTGGTTTAGTTTGAATTAATTAGGTTTATGTGGTTAGATTAGAATAGATTAGCGATTATTAGCCAATTGTGATGCGATTTAGATAAATTGATTATGCAATTAACAAGTAGACATGGTCTACTATTTAGTGAAAGCATCTCGGGATTTTTCCCGACCCTTAGTGGGCTTCAATTAGGCTTTTCGGGCCTATGTGGAATTTTTGGTATTTAAATATTTTTTTTGAAATTAAATTAATTATTTATTTATTTTCCGGAAATTCAATTGAGATGGCTAGTGACCGGAATATTATGCTGATGATCATGGTGAAGTTCGTTTATTTAACCGAGCACCAATTTGAGCTAAATTGGATTTATTATAATTAATTATTAATTCTCGAAATTAATTGATTAATTAATTATTTTCGAAAATTCAACTCGGATGGCCCGTGACCGAATTTTTATGGTGATGATCATGGTGCAGCCCATTTATTTAATTGGGCTTTATTTTGAGCTAAATTGGATTTATTGTAATTAATTATTAATTTTTGGAATTAATTAATTAACTATTTATTTTTCGGAAAATTAAGACTGAGATGGCTAACGACCGAAATCTTGTGCTGATCATCGTGGCGCAGTCCATTTATTTAATTGAGCTGCAATTTGTATGGAATTGATTTAATTATGAATTTTGAGGAACTATTCATATTGACTTGATGGTTAATTATTCGATTGATAAATCGTTGGGTATTGGTTATCACCTAAAAGGAAATACATGGGCTCGGTGAATCGGAATATCACCTGGAAAATGCACGTGTGTTCAGTGGTTGAATATGTCATCTTGGCAAAGAGGTTGCCTTAGAAAATGCACGTAAATTGTTGAATAATTGATCATGCCTGTGTGGCGATAATTGATCATGTCTGTGTGGTGATAGTTGATCATGCATGTGTGGCGATAGTTGATCATGCCTGTGTGGCGATAATTGATCATTCCCGTGTGGCTGTATCTCCGTGTGTCGAGTGCCGTGCCCATGTGGTTGAAGGTAATTGGGATGCCTAAGAGCATGCACATAAAGTGTTTATTGTACATCACCTTGGCAAATCAACGCCCGAGAGCATTACTGTAGCTCTGTGACAAAGTGTACTGTTGGGGATTATATGGTGTGGAGTGAGATGACCTAGAAATGGTCCAACTGACATGTAATCGACTAAGTCGATTGATCATTGCTTTCATATGATGTTGTGAAGTGATTGATTCAATGGAAATGACCGTGAGTGGTCTTGTTGGCGTGTGATCGATTGGGTCGATTGATTGAGATATCGATCTGTGATGTGATTGCTTGAGTGCTTATTGAACTCTGCTAATATGCAGGTGGAATCTGAGGCCAAGGTAAGTCCTCCACTCTGTGCGTGTTTAGGCAACCTATAGTATAATGGTTTACTAATCAGGCTTAGTGGGGTAAAACTCGCTGAGACATAGTCTCATCCCAGTTTGGGAAAAGCATTTCAGGACCCCGCTGAGGAGCTGAGGAGTTTGAGAAGGAGAACTCGGAGGAGAAACTTAAGGAGAAAGATTTTTGGGAGAAGAAGATAATCCCGAGAAGGGCCTTGAGTACAGCCCGGATGGCTGAGAGTGTATCTTATTTTGAGATCTCCTTTTTGATGTAATTAAAGTTTAGAGTAAAAAGTTGTAGAGTGCTCTGGTTTGTGTTTTGTATAAAAGTTTGGTTATAAATTTCAATATGAAAAATATGGCCCTGTTTTTCTATCCCATCATTTTATTGTATGGGGATTTTAACTGCTTTCGCATGTGGTTAATAAATGAAAGGGTCAGCGATACATTGTCCTGGGATATCGCATTATAAAATCGACTGAGCAAGAAGGATGTGTGTTTGTCCGAGAATTGGGGCGTGACATCCAATTGAAGTGGTATCAGAGCGAGGTTGAAGATTGGAGTGATAAGGAGCGATGATGATGTGATAGTTAGTAGGAAAGGCCTTTAAATTCATGCTGGTGCATGTCTGTGTTAGCTGAATGCTAGAATTGTTTGTTGTGTGTGAATCGCTCACCTTCTAATCTAGTGCGGATTTGCAAGACGGGTTGCAGTGTAAAGACTGAACCATGAGCGAGCAGGAGCTGAGAACTCCTAGTAAGAGGACAATGTCCTTTGTGACTCGGGATGAAGCACCGACCAAGGTCGGTACCTGAGGTGGTTGTGGCAGAGTGTTGGCTCTGGCCAGCTCGAGTGTAAGAGTACCACCGCAGGTTGGTACTAGTGTATCAGCGTCGAATGATCCTAAGTTCGATAGGATCATTCTAATGCTAGTGTTCCTTGGGAACTGGATGAGCCAGCAAGCTCAAGATCAAGCCGTTGTCGCTATCACTACCACATTTGTTGCCTCACCTGTTGAGATCCAGAGTGGAGATGTGATCCAGGAGCGAGTCATTGTATTCGAGCCGAGGTATAGATCCAATTCAGGCAGAAATGGAAATTGGTCAGGGAAAAGACTGAGGTTGAGAGAAAAGTATTCTATTCCACTCACGAGGAAGGGTGGGATAGTCAAGTCAGCACTGAGTTTAATAGATCAGGTTGTTCCGGACGTGATAATGGAGATCGGTCTTATGTCCTTCCTAGGATGCAAAATTGTTTGGAGTAAAGCCAGCAAGGATATTTGGTCGGGAGTGGTCCTAGCAGACTGATGTGTGATGTCACTTGGCAGGAGATAGAAGACTCACATTATAAGTGTCGGAATTGCAGAAGGAAGCATGGATAAATCCAATGTCCAAGTATGAATAGAATATGTTGTGATGATGACCAGCATGGCCATTGGGTGAAGGATTGTCAATGGAAGTCTAAGGTAGCATAGCATCGCTATTACGGCTAGAACGCCACTAGGATGGCGAAAGGAATGAGAGTAGAATTGATCTTGCACCAATCAGAGAAAGAATGTGTTGGCAGTGATCTTATCAGAATAACGTAGCAGAGTTTTGTGCTGAGTTGGTAGAACTTAAATTGTTGAAGTAAAAGTGACAGAGGGGAAATCATTAGCAGTAGTTGTGCTTGATTAGTTGCTGAAGTGTGAATTTGATGCCACATGAATAGTGTGGGCTCAAGGAGCATCTAGTGATAATGAATCACGATCTTGGAGTAATCCAGTTTAGTCCATTAGCATGTGAAAGTGTCGAGGTTATTGGGAGTCGAAAAGAATATTCGATTTCATTAATCTCGTGGGCTAAAAGCAACATGTTTGTTAAATGGAGGTTGTACGAAAGACAACTGTTCATACTTGATATAGTCTTTACGAGAGTATTGTAAGATCATTTGGCCTGGTGAACACTCCAGTTCCTGTCATGGATTTGACAAACAAAATGTTCAAGGAATATCTAAATTAGTTTGTGATCGTGTTCATTGATGATATCTTGATCTATTCGAGAAGTGATGAAGAGCATGAGAATCATTTGAGAGTAGTACTCCAAACCTTAAGAACTCATCAGCTATATGCTAAGTCTAACAAATGCGAGTTTTGGTTGACTCGTGTTGCATTCTTAGGTCATGTGAATTCCAAAGAAGGAATCTCCGTTGACCTGAGCAAGATAGAAGCCATGATCAAATGGCCGAGACCGATAATAGTGACAGAAATAAGAAGTTTTCCAGGGTTAGCAGGTTATTACAGATGGTTTGTGGAAGGGTTCTCATCGATAGCGTCACCTTTGACAAAGCTCCTGAAAAAAGAAGAGAAATTTGTATGGTCAGACAAGTGCGAGCGTAGTTTCCAAGAGCTGAAGGAAAAGCTTACTACTTCACCTGTGCTGACGATTCCATCTAGTCCTGGAGGATTCGAGATCTATAGTGATGCGTCATTCAGGGGATTGGGTTGCGTGCTAATGCAACATGGTAGAGTTGTTGCATACACTTCCCGGCAGTTGAGATTTCATGAATTGAATTATTTGACGCATGACTTGGAACTCGCAGCTATCATATTTGCATTGAAGATTTGGAGGCACTACTTGTGCGGAAAAAAGTTTCAGATCTTCACAGACCATCAAAGTCTCAAGTATTTGTTCTCTCAGAAGGAATTGAACATGAGACAACGCCGATGGATGGAATTGCTAAAGGATTATGACTATGATATTCTATATCACCCGAGAAAGGCGAACAAGGTCGCCGATGCATTGAGTCGGAAGTCTTCAATAGCGCAAATCTTGGTTAAGGAGTGGAACTTAATCGAGAGAGCTTGGGATTCGGAATTCAAATTTGAGATAGGCCACCTTTCAAGTTTTATGGCCACCCTCAGAATTGAACTGAATATCCAGGTCAGAATCAAGCAACTTCAACCGATAGATTCAGATGTACAAAGAATTCTTCAAGAGGATATCGATAAAAGAAAGGCTGATTTTCAAGTTTCAGATGACAAGGTATTGAGGCTTCGTGGACATTTGGTTGTACCTGACGATGTAGAGCTTAGAGAAGAAATTTTATCTGAAGCACATCGTAGCAGTTACGGCGTTCATCCTGGAAGCACTAAGATGTATCAGAATTTGCGTCAACACTTCCGGTGGTCAGGTATAAAGGCGGACATCGCCAAGCATGTGGCCAAGTGTTTGACTTGTCAGCAAGTAAAAGCCCAACATTGCAAGCCAGGAGAATTTCTGCAACCTCTCGCGATCCTAGAGTGGAAGTGGAAGCATATCATGATGGATTTCATGATTGGATTACCAAGGAGTCAAAGAGGAAATGATTCAATTTGGGTAATAGTCAACAGGCTAACAAAGTCAGCTCACTTCATTGTAGTTCGAAAGGACCTAAGTCTAGATAAACACGCAGACCTGTATGTGCGTCAGGTGGTTCGTATGTATGGAGTGTCGGTTACGATAACATCTGATAGAGACTCGAGGTTTACTGTTGCTTTTTGGAAGAGCTTGCAGAGTGCTTTGGGTACAAAGCTTCAGTACAGTACGTCATATCATTCTCAGACGGATGGCCAGTCGGAAATGACGATTCAGACTCTTGAAGATATGCTGAGAGCGTGTGTAATAGACTTCAAAGGAAGTTGGGAGGATCAGCTTCATCTGGTGGAATTCGCTTACAACAATGGTTATCTGCAGAGCATCAAAATGGCTCCATCTGAAGTGTTGTACGGCAGAGCATGCAGAATTCTAGTGTGTTGGGATGAAGTCGGAGAAAGGAAGATAACAGGCCCAGAGTTGGTTCAGAAATCGGTAGATGCTGTGGCAGTGATCAGAGACAGATTAAAGACAGCGTAGAGTAGGCAGAAAAGTTATGTAGATAAGCGTTGAAAGTCTTTGGAATTCCAAATTGGTGACCACGTTTTTCTGAAAGTGTCACCAATGAGGGGAACTTCACGCTTTGGTAAGAAAGGCAAGCTGAGTCCAAGGTATGTAGGTACGTTTGAGATTCTTAAAGAATTGAAAACCTAGCGTATCGGCTTGCGTTGCTGCCAAGATTGACACAAGTGCATGACGTCTTTCACGTGTTGATGCTAAAGAAGTACGAGCCTAACCCGACCCACGTGCTCAATTTCGAGGAATTGGACGTGGATGACCGTGTGTCATACGTGAAAAGCCTAGTTCAGATTGTTAATTGTAAAGAGCAAGTTCTGCGTGCAAAGACCATTCCGTTGGTCAAAGTGGTCTGGCAACACCACGGTACTGAAGGAGCGACTTGGGAGACTGAAGGGCCGATGAGACAATTGTACCTTCGCCTTTTTGAGCAAAGTATGTAAGGGTTTAAATTTCGAGGACGAAATTTTTATAAGAGGGGAAGAGTTGTGACATCTTGAAATTTGACCCATTTTCGATAAAGTGAAATGTGGATATCGTCGGCGCACCTATGGTCCTTTTTCTCTAAGCTGATCACTTATGAGTTAGCTAACCTATTAGGTGAAGCCGTTAAGGGATATAATCACGGTAAAATCCCTAAAAGCTACCTAATTGGTTGGATTGGACTAAAATCGCGTCCAGTCGATTTTAATCATGAAACTTAATTCGGTTTTGGGAATCAAATATTCGGGCATGTCATAATATATTTTTAGGACCGTCTCATCGTTTGTTAATTTATTGGCGAGTCCGAAATTTCAAGAAAGAAATTATCGGAAGAAAAATTGAAGACCGAAAGAAAATAGAAAGGGAAAGAGAAAAGAAAAAAAAAATAAGAATAAGGCTATTTCTTTTTCTCTCTCTCCCTCTCTTTTCTTTTCTTTCTTTTTCTTTCTTTTATCTCTCTCTCTCCTCTCCCCTTTCCCTCCCCGCTTCGTGCGAGCACCCCCACTGAATGCCCCTTCGTCCAATTCGGCATTATGAGCCTAAATTGGATTTTTATAATTATTTATTTAATTTTCGAAATTAATTATTTAATTATCTAATTTTCCGAAAGTTCATTCGGGATGGCCGATGATCGGAATTTTATGCTTAGTGTCGTGGTGCAGTCCGTTTATTTAATTGAGCTTTATTTTGTGCGGAAATGATTTATTTGTGAATTTAGGATTTATTCCCTAATTTAAATAATCTTGGAAAATTAATTGGAAATTAACCGGGCATCAATTAATGATACCAAAACTGTTGTAGTGGAATACAGAAAATATTGGGATTTATAAAAAGGAAATTATTATATTTTGGTTAAAGCCGATCGTGTACCCATACACGTCATTTCATCGGAAAGGATAAGATTAGTTATTTGGTTGTTTGCTTGGAATGGCATGTATACCGGCTCGATGACTCTACGGAGCATCTTGAGACAGTACGGTATGATAAATTGTGTGTATACCGGCTCGGTGACTTTATATGTCATCTTGAGACAGGACGGTATGATCTACGGGCTCGATGACTCTACGGAGCATCTTGAGACAGTACGGTATGATAAATTGTGTGTATACCGGCTCGGTGACTTTATATGTCATCTTGAGATAGGACGGTATGATCTACCGGCTCGATGACTCTACGGATCATCTTGAGATAGTATGGTATGATTTGACAGCTCGATGACCCTATATGTCGTCTGGAGATAAGATAACATACTATCTATACATCACCTAAGGTGAGTAGCCTTAGATGTTGATCAGACTTATAGAAAGTATGGAAGGGGTTGATCAAGAGATAATTTGGATGACATGTAATCGACTAGGTCGATTGATTGATGATTCGATCTAATTGGGTGATGTGATGTGATGATATATATTTGATATATATATAAACTTGCAGGAAGGAGCTGAGGCCAAGGTAAGTCCCCTGACTCGTGATGTGCTTAGGCAGCCTGAGGTGTATTGGTTTACTAATCGAGTCTTAGGGGGTAAGACTTGCTGAGACGTGGTCTCATTGGTTATTGAATAACCATTTCAGGACCTTGAGGAGAAGCTAAGGAAGAGGAACCTGAAGGGGAGAAAGACTTTTGAAGAAGAAAATGATCCAGAGAGGGATCTTGATTATAACCCAGATACAGACTGAGATCCCATCCCTTTTGTAAACCCTGTCTTAGCATAGATAGGTGTGAGACAAATGTGTTTGAATAGTATTGTAAATATACTATAAGTGGTGCTATTAATAAAAGTATGGTTGTGAATTTCAATAAGAAAAATATGGCCTGCTTTTCTATCCCACTGTTTTATTGTCTGGGGATTTATAATTGCTTCCACATGCGTAACAAAAAGAAAGGGTCGGCGATACTTAGTCCTGGGATATCGCACTTTAAAATCGACCAAGTAGAAGGATGGGCGCGTCTTCGAAGATCGGGGCGTGACATCGCCAAATCTAGCGAAGCTAGCCCTTGCCTAGGCTAGGCCAGCCTCAACAAGGTTCAACAAGGCCAACCCTCGCCTAGGCAATGCCTAGCATGGCCACCCTTCGCTAGACAAGGGTCGACCTTGCCAAATCTACTGATAGTGACCTTGCCGATGCTTGCCCTTGTTAGTCATGGTCTTTGCTAGACCAGCACAGGCTATGAAAAAAGAAAAAAAAAAGAAAAGGAATTCAAAAAATTATTAAAAGTTATAACAAAAATATCCGTCAATACTAGTACTAGCTATGCCATGTAATGTATCACGTAATGCAGCTGACATCCACCTCAATCATTTTTAGCTTTAATTGAATGGATGGACTCAATTGGTATCTATATAAAATGGTTTAGGACTAAATTAGATTAATTGAAAGGTTTGTGACTAAATTGGTATCAAAGCAATAGGTTTAGGGCTTTTGTAATACTTTTCTCCTTAAGTATCTATTGCACTTGTAAATTAAGATGTTGACGAGCCAATTGACGGTCAATAAATCAACTATCTATTTTATTTTTGGTCCCTAGAACTCTTACAATCTTGACTTGCAATGAACAAATAAATGGTTAATGAACGAAAAATTCCAAATAAAGCCTTGAAGTACTCTCATTTTTCTAAAAAAATTCTAAATTTGATCTTATTTCAAATAAGAGCATAAAGTGGCCACCTCAATCTCAAAGAAGGATTTGACCTTGCCAATCAACAAAATCTTCCAACCAGTAAAGGGCATTTTCGTCCAAGGACAATTTTTCTTCTTTTCTCCATGTTCATCATCTTCTTCATCCATCAAGATGAAGAAAATGAAGAGTGAAGAAAAGAAATGTTAGCTTGCTTTCTTGAGATGAAATGCCTTCCCTTTTCGTCTATCGCCATCGACGACCATTTTTACAGTTTCGATGCTCTTTTCATTTCAAAATCATCTATCTGGCTTCACAGGGGAACGGCTCTCTTTGGCCTTCCTCTGAAAATTTCAATTCTTGTTTGCTCTCTCTCCATCGGTTCCTTCATTTTCTCCTATGGTCAATGCTTTCTCTCTGAAGGTTTATTCGTTGGTTGAGTCGTTGCTGAAGCTTTATTTGAAAATCAGATGCCTAACTTCACAAGGGAACGAATCTTTCTCGCCCTCTCTCTCGTTGATTTGAACAACAATTTGCCCCCAAATTCTTGGGTTGTTATTCTCTCTCGCTGTGAAATTCTCAATTCATGTTCGCTCTATTTTTTTTATCGGTTCCACATTCTGTAGTGGTCAATGAGTCCATACTCTCTTTATCGGTCCAAGGCCAGCCTCCCCTGTGTTCGCAATGGCTTCCCCAAATTTGGGCGAGGGCCATGACCCTCGTCACAGTGGCTGATGAGCACTATCTAACCCTCACTGTCCACAATAAAAATAATAATAATAAAAATAAATAAAAAAGAGAAGAGAAGCAAAGAGAAGACCTGGCGGTGAAAAAAATGTAGAAGTGGGTAAGAAAATAAAAGGAAAAGGAATAAAAGGTACACAAGCAAAATCCACTTAGTTTTTGCATTTGAGAAATGTAGTGTGGAGCATGAAGACGCATATTGAATTTGTCAGCGACAATTTCGTTTTGTTGCATTTTGGCCAGACTTTGTGCAGAATTCGACTTTGAATAGGTTGATACTTTCTTTTGTTTATGTAACATAATGCTTAGTCTTTATTTGATCTTCAAGGCAATAAATAGGGAAGAAAAGGAAGAAAAAATTATTGTCTTTGGATGAAAATGTTCTTTACTGACTAGAAGATTTGGTCAGCCGATGAGGATAGACCCCTTTTTTAAAGACTAATATGGCCACTTTTTTTCCTTATTTGACACAAAATCCATTTGGACCTATTTTGAGAAAGTGAGGACACTTTAAATCTTTATTTAGAATTTTCCCGGTAAATGAATGAAGATTCTTTAACAAAAGGGTGTTGATGGTTTGGTGGAACATGTAGGAAGTAGGTAGAAGTCTGCGATTGGTTAATCACACCTTAAAAGAGGAAAGCCAACATTTCTCTCCTCTTGGAGCATATTTAATTTGCGCTATACCTTGCCTGTTCGTATTCCTCACGCTGTATCTGGTTTCTCGTTGCTCGAAGCAGTTTAATGCCAGTCCTAATCCCCTCTCTCAAAACAAAGTTTTCTCATTCTATCACCACACTTTGGAATGATGCAATCGCTCCAATGTTCAGTCACAGAAATTCAACAGAAACCAACACTACGAGCATTGTAGCGACCTCCTGCTTTTAAGTTCTATATACATTGGAACTAAAACTCTGCAGAAATTCCAACGACATTGTTATTTTGGCTCCAACTGCAAGAACCACGGATGGGTCGCGTGGGCTGTAAATCCTAGTGGAAGCAGAATGGTCGGGCGGCAAACTTCGATTGCTCACAAGGAAGCAAATTGGTCATTGGCTGTGAGGACTTTCAAGGTGGTTATCGTGCAAATTAGTCGGAGTAGGCGAGACTGCGTACAAGTTATCCAAGGCAGAAGCCAAGTGTAAAAGGAAGACGTTCAGAATGTTCGAGGAAGTCGGGACTTCCGGAGGAGATGATGGTATTGAATTAGGTTCATGCAATCAAATCCTTCCATTAATTCCACCCAACTTGAAAAACGAAATATGTTAATAAGTTTTAGAACTTGATTACAATTTTTGAAAGTTTTAAGACTCAGTTATACTTTCATGACAAAACTTAAGACTTCTAGTATACTTATCCAATATCCCTTTATTTACTAACCACGATCAGCATTTGCAATGGAATGCCTCTCTAACAGGGGCATAATGGGGAAAATAGCTCTTGACAACAAAGCAATTCTAAAAATTACTCTCAGATCAAAAGCAGTTAAGCAATTTTTATTCTAATGGCAAGAGAAGCAAGAATTTCCAAAATTGATAAACTTTTTTTATCTTCCTTTATGTAAGGATTTTATCTTTCCGTATATAATGGCCGCAGCACATGAAAGTTATTTTATTGTATTTATTCTAACTAATGTCTGTCTATAAACCATTAAAATAACAATTAAGTGCATCTTGTCCAATTCTTCATACACCTCGTTGGCAATGTGTGGCTGCCACATACGTAGGTAACGACTATTTAATTGCCATATCAGTATATCCTTCCAAACATGACGGAAGGACAAACATTACAACAATCGAACATATATTTGACTCAGTTGTTAAAAAAAGTTTAGAAACAATCATTTACAAATAGAAAAAGCTCAGGAATACCAATGCCATAACCACGTTTTCTTGAGGAAGTGAGCTTTAGTACATGACTTTCGTAGATTAATCTTAACATATTGATTTTATCCTAAGGGTGTGTTTGTTTAATGGAAAATGAATATTTGAAAAATCTTTTCCTAAGAATAATCGCTAATATAATTTGAAATAATTAGTTATACGAAATGTTTTCATTGTCGATGACAATTTATGTCCAAATATTTTCGTTCTTTTAAATTTAAAAATGATATAAGCAATCTTTTTTAAGAAAATAATTTTCAAATTATTTATTTTTTACAAAATAAATAGTCTAAAATTAAGTTGATTTTTTTTTATGCCACGATAAAATCAAGTTGATATATCTACCATTGACCTTGACTTCCTCTCGTCCTTTCTTTTCATTTCCTTTTCTAAAATTGCTCTTGCATGACCGGGTCATCTCACACCGAAAACAACTCGGTGTAGTTGAAGTGAGAAACAGGTTTAACACTTGCCTCGGACGACCCAATCGAATAGCTCCTGTACGTGCTCGAAGTACGTGAACTCTTTCCATCTCAACCATCAAATAATGTTGGCTTTTTGTGGGATCTAAATGATCTAATAATAGGGATGACGTGGACTCCCATCCACCCGATACCCGCAATTCTTGCTCGCAAGTCGCAACCAATTTACTGGTCCTTCATGTGGAATGGACATTTTGGTCCAGAGAGAGGCACGTCAAAGACTCCCATGGTAAAACGAGGAGAGACATTGCATCCGTTCGTTTCGTGAAAAAATCATGTTTCCGAAAAATATTTTTCTAAAAAGTTATTTTCCGAGAAAATGACTTTATTTTCTGGTATTCGGCCGAAATCTAAACTTCGAGTGGAAAAATATTTTCCATCATTCGTTAGCTAATTTAATTATTTGGAAAAAATTATCAAACATTGAATTTTAATATTTTTAATTGACCAACAAATTAGTTTAGTTTTTATATTTTAAAAAAATGAATTTTTAATTATTTGTATTTTTTAAAAAATCAAAATTTTATTATTCCTTTATTTTTCTTTTTTCTTTTTTCCTTTTTCTTTTCCTTCCTCCTTCATCCTCCTTCTTCCTCCCGGCTCCTTCCTCCACCACCGGTCCACCGCCTCCTTCCTCCTCCTTCTTCCTCCGCTACCGCATGCCTAACGATGGCCGGCTGCCTGGCGGCCGACCAAGACCCAGTCACTAGATCCGGTGAGCTCGAGGCTCGGCCAATCTCGCCCGAGCTCGCTAGAGTTTTTTCGGGCTCTAGCAAGCCACGAGCTCGTCAGATTTGGCGGCGGAGCTCGAGCTCGCCTAGATCGGGAGCTCGAGCCCCGGCCAGCTCGCCGGATGGCGAGGCTCGAGCTTGGGCGAGCTCGGCTTCGCCAGATCGGGCTAGGCGGAGCCTCGCCGGCCTGGGGCGAGGCTCGAGCTGGCTCGCAGCCGGTTGCCAGCCACCATGGAAGAAGATGAAATGGAAAAAAGAAAAGAAAAAAAAAGGAAAAAAATTTAAAACTCGAAAATTTAAAAAATTTAAAAAAGAAAAAGAAAGCATAAATGTGTTGGTGAAAAGAAATAAGGTGGAAGAAGTTATGGAAAATAGAGGAAAACCTTTTCCACAATCTTAGGAGGAGATTTTCCATTGACTGGAAAATATTTTCTTTGACCATCTATTTTCCGCCATCCAAACACCGAAAATTCCGGAAAATATTTTCTCGGAAGTTGTCTTTTGCGAAACGAATGGACCCTTTGTGAGGTCAGTGGCAAGACTTTTGAACCACAATAGACGGCATAACTTAGAAGTCAGGGCAGAGACGAGACTTTTGAACCCAATACACGGATGACTTTGACTCCATGTGGTCGACATTGTTATATATAGCACTCTCGTGCCTTCTATGTATAACCGTAAATTCAAAAAGTACATCGCACGACCGCACATCAGTTGGTGAAAGAACGATGCTTCCCAAGGCCTCTCTCGTCTTCATTCTTTTCCTTGTCCTTTCACCTAGCACGATTATCTCTTCAAGAGGCGTCAACGCCCGCCCGATGAGCAACGGTGAGTACTGTCATTATACATGCACACAAAACATGGGTTGATTGGATAACGATTAAGAACAATCGGCTTTGAGAGAAGCGATTAATGGGGATAGAAAACAAATCAATTTCGCATTTTGCAAATGATGTTCTTTTTGAGCTCGAAGTTTGAAGATAGTAATGTCTCAATTGGAGACTAACCAACTAACTGCACGTTTTCAGAAGGAAGCAATATCGAAAAGATGGCGGTAAGCAAGATTGCTGTTTGTGGAAGTCATCCTCTGCCGGGTCCAAAGGTGCTTGTGCCATGCACACCGCCACACAATTGATTCTCAGTTATAAGTTTTTCTGTTCGATTGCTCCTAAAGAATGTTGGTGTTACTAAGAAATGAATAAATTCCCTTTCTATACTTTCCATGGTTAATTAGGGTTTTCCACATACTTTGTTCATGGAGCTCCATTGATTTTTTTTTTTTTTATACCTTGCAAATGAAAGAATGTAAAAAGACTGTTTATCGAATTGATATACCTATCCCTTTTTGCCGAATCTCAATATCTTTATTTCATGTTCCTGATCCCCACATGCCAAAATTTATTATCTATACATGTAAAATAACGCGATATTCACAACAATTTGTATATTCTTATTGGGCTTGCACCGATAAGAATATTATATTTTGAAACTACTTAGAAGTTTTCCAAAGAAAGTGGGACATCTCAAATTTGATCTAATTTAGCGTGACCTCTTGTAATTCTCTTGAAAGGAGATAAAGATAGTGAAAAAGTATTAACGAACCCACAAATACATGGTATAGATGTATGAACCCATTACCGTTGTCTCCTACTGATGTGTTAGAAGAGAAGTTTAAATAGCAAATGCCTAAGACACAAGCTGGTTAGAGATTCGCGCGTGACTTAACTCTAATTTCTGATCTCATTAAAACAATATGAATCCTTTATCAATGAGTTACCACACTCGATGGTTCCAATTTGTTCGATTCATCGCATCACTTAAGAAGCACAATGTCTAGGATAAACAACTCCAATTTGACCTCCCCTGAACAAGAAAACTAAATCCGATGTAAGAGTAAGCCTATGAGAAGCTTGTTAGTGATTTCGAAATGCATAGATGCCCAACCAGTCGGCGCACAAATTCCCTTTTCAACAAACAAGCCCCAAATGAACCTCTCACTATCGCCAGAGAGTTAATCCCTATCCATATTAGCAAATTGCCACATTCAATGGGATTTTTTTTTGGTGGGGTGGGAGATTTTTTCAACTTTTTTTATATTGTGCAGTGTAGTCCTTGAGACTTCTTTTATGCAACTGGGTCATTGAACTTCGTATTTGTTTGTTCATGCTCGTCCTTCCATTATATACTTGGACGGAAAGGCTGAGATGACATCCAGATTTGCATTACATAAGTGTTATCGTTTTAGTTAGTTGCCAAATGAAGACACTTGGACTCAGAGAGGATTGGGCAGATGTACTCAGGCAGGTTCGAATTGACATGTAGCTTATCTCCGTCCTCGTAGGCGGGTGGCTAAATTCCATGGCCCCCCGCGCCGTTTCTGCCATCCTCCTCGTTATGTCCGCCATCATCGATTGTTGCATTTTTTATTTGTTTTCAATTTTTTTTCTGTTCAGAAGAATTAGCAAAAATTATCAAAAAAAAAAGAAAAAAAAGAAAAACCCTAAACCTATTATACTTTTATTAATTTAGTTATAAATTTTTTAATTTTACTAATCGAATCCTAAATCTTTTCATATTTTTCAGTCGAGTTTATTCAGTCAATTTTAGTTAAAAATCACCAATATGAACATTGATTGTCATACGTGATATGGTCGACTCTGACATTGACATTTTTATTACTTTTCTTATATTTTATATTTTTCTCTTTTCCCTCTTTACTTATTTTTATTGTGGTCTGCAAGGGTCCTCAAACCCTCAACAGCCATAGGCGAGGTCATCACAGCCACGAGCAAGGCTAGCCTCACCCAAAGCTAGGCAAGGTGGCCTTGCCCCCTACCACTGAGCTGGGCACAATAAAAAATATATAATAATAATAATAATAATAATAATAATAATAATAATAATAATAATAATAATAATAATAATAATAATAATAATAATAATAAAGAAGGAAAAATTCAAAATAAAAATTTTAAAAATCCAAAAAAAATATTTACGTTAGTACTAGCAATGTCACGTAGAATAATTGGCATCCATTTCAATGATTTCCAATCAAAATTGGTTATATAAACTCAATTACCAAAACAAAAAAAAAAGATTTAGAACTCAATCGACAAAATTAAAAAAGTTTATGACTCAATTGATAAAAGTGTAATAATTTTAAGACTTTTTTGGTAATTTTCCTGAAAAGTTAACTTCATGTTTCTTTTAACTTTCTAAATTTGTAAAAGCCATATTGACAATATGTTGTTGCCGCCTAAGCACTTAATGGTCATTTGACTCCACATCAACACTTCAATCCAAACATCTGGCCGAAGACAGCAATTGAACATGTCCAAGGGCTCAATTGGGAAAAAAAAATACATGGACAACATTGCACAAATAAAAAATGCTAGGACACCAATGCCATAATCACCTTTTCTTTAAATGTATGAGGGAGCAAACTTAAATATAGGACCTCCGTAAATTAATCTTAATAGATGAAGGTTAACCTATAATTAAGTTGATTTTTTTCTATTTATGCCACAATAAAATTAAGTTGATTTATTTACCGGCTACCTTGACTTCCAACTTTTCATTTTCTTTTCTGAATTTGTTCTTGCAAGACCAAGTCAGCTCACACCAATAACATCGAATTGGTTAGAGCACTCGATCGAAAAAAATTTATATGCTCTCAGAGTATGTTAGGCCCTTTTTTTTTATCATTAAATAGTGTGGGCCTTAAGCGAGATCAAAATGATTTGACGTTTAGCATGAATTTGGCTAACATACATCAAATACATAGGATTGTCACTCACAATCAACCTACCGGTCTGTCACGATGTAATGCACCCTTTAGTCACCGAGAGAGAGAGAGAGAGAGAGAGAGAGAGAGAGAGAGAGACTTTATATGAACGATGCACTATCTTCCGAAATGATGCCCATCCATGTTTTCAAAGTCAGGTTGGCAGAGAGAGAGAGAGAGAGAGAGAGAGAGTTTTTATATGACCCATGCACAATCTTTCGAAATGATGCCCATCCATGTTTTCAAAGTCAGGTTGGCGGGGGTAACGTCTGAACCACAATGCACGCCTGATTGTCAACAACACTTGGGTCGACATTATTATATATAGCACTCTCAATGATTTTATGGGGAAAATTGTCCAAAAAATCGTAAACATATTATACTTTTTCCAATTCAGTCCTAAACCTTTTAACTTTGCCAATTGAGTCTAAACCTTCTCATTTCTTGCCAATTTAGTCCATCTGGCCAATTTTGGCCAAAAAATGCTAACGTGAATGCCGGCGGTGCCACGTCGCCTGCCACAGGCGAGGCCTAGTTGGGCGAGGAGGAGCACTGGGTCATTGAACTTCATCATGTTCGTTCTTCCATTATGTGCTTGGACGGAAATGCTGAGATGTCATCCATGTTTGCGTTACATAAGTGTTATCGCTTTAGATAGCTGCCACCGTCTCCAATTACCCAGAAATGAAGATACTCGGACTGGGAGAGGATCGGACAGATATACTCAGGCAGGTTCAAATTGATCTAGCTTATCTCCGTCCTCGTAGGCAGCTCGCTGACTTCCATGGCCCTCCACGCCATGTCCACTGTCATCGATTGTTGTACTTTTTTTTATATTTGTTTTCAATTTATTTATATTCAGAAGAATTAACAAAAATTATTCAAAAAAGTTCTAAAGCTATTGCACTTCTACTAATTTAGTTCTAAATTTTATTTTACCAATTGAATCATATACATTTTCAAATTTTGCCAATTGAGTATATCCAATCAATTTTAGCTAAAAATTACTAATATGGATGTTGGCCATTTTATGTGGTACGGCTAGCTTTGACGTTGACATTTTTTTTAATTTATATTATATATTTTTTCTTTTCCTTCTTTACCTTTTTTGACTGTGGTTGACAAAGGTCGTCCAACCCTCACTGGCCACAGGTGAGGTCATCAGAACCACAAGCAAGGCCAGCCTCACCCAAAGCTAGGCTAGCCTCGCCCGCAGCCGCAATGGCCTAGCCCAAATCTAAACAAGGGCCACAACCCTTGCCTGTGGCCACCAAGCCAGCCATAATTAAAAAAAGAAAGAAAGAAAAGAAGAAGGTAAAGATAATAAAAGAAAATTGGGAAAATAAAAGAAAATAAAAATTTTAAAAACTCGAAAATAATTGTTCACATCAGTGCTGACTATACCACGTAAGACAGTTATCATCCATGTTATTAATTTCCAGTCAAAATTAGTCAAATGGATTTACTTGGTAAAACATGTAAAGTTTTTGGACTTAATTCGTAAAATTAAAAGATTTATGATAAAATTGATAAAACTACAATAAGTTCAAACTTTTTTGGTAACTTTCCGAAAGATTAACTTCATGTATCTTTTAATTTTCTAAATTTGTACAAGCCACATTGACAATATGTTGTTGCCTCTTAAGCACTTCACGACCATTTGACTCCGCGTCAACACTTTCATCCAAACATCTGGCCGAAGAACAGCAATCGAACATGTTCAAGCACTTGAATGTTAAAATATATATATATATATATATATATATATATATATATATATATATATGGATGACATTGCATAAATAAAAAGTGCTAGGACAACAATGCCTTGATCAACCTTTTCTTTAAATGTAGGAGGAAGCGAGCTTTAATATAAGACTTTGGTAAATTAATCTTGAGATATAAACGTTAACCTATAACTAAGTTGATTTTTCTATTTATGCCAATAAAATAAAGTTGATTTATTCACCGGCTACCTTGACTTCCAACTTTCCATCTTCTTTTCTGAGTTCATCCTTGCAAGACCAAGTCAGCTCACACCAATGACAGCTCGGATCGGTCGGAGTACCCAATCGAAAAAATTTTGTATGCGCTTGGAGTATGTGAGCCCATTTTATCTTAATTATTAGATAGCGTGGCCCTCAAGCAAGACCTCAATGATCCGACGGTTCGTATGAAATTGGCTCAGATGCGTTGCCCACAATCAACCCACCAGGTCCGTCACGATGCAATGGACCCTTTAGTCAAAAGATAGGAGAGAACTCATGCGTGCAATCCACTGTTTCCAAAGTCAGGTTGGGGGCGAAACGTCTGAACCACAGTACACGGCTGATCGTTAACCCGTTGGGTCAACATTGTCATATATAGCACTTTCACTGATTCTATGCAAGTACACATGGTTATCGTAAAATCATACATCCCAAGAGAGAGAATGATGCTTCACGAGGCCTATCTCGTCTTCCTTCTTTTCCTAGCCCTTTCACATTGAATACATGCAATCGTCGCTCACGATCAATTTGCCGGGTCCGTCATGATGTAATGGACCCTCTAGTCAAAAGAGAGGGAAAGACTTTATGCGGCGCAAAACGTGTGAACCTCAATACACGGCTGCTCATGAAATCCGGTGGGTCGACATTGTTATATATAGCACTCGCACCGATTCTATGCATGTACACACGGCTGCTCATGAAATCCGGTGGGTCGACATTGTTATATATAGCACTCACACCGATTCTATGCATGTACACACGGCTATCGATAGAATCATACATTCCAAGAGAGAGAATGATGCTTCACAAGGCCTATCTCGTCTTCCTTCTTTTCCTAGCCCTTTCATCTCACGTGATCATCTCTTCGAAGGTCTCTGCCACCACCCACCCAGCGAGCAAAGGTAAGCACTTCAACCTCTATAGATGCATGCACAAACGAGAAAACGCAAATCGTGGGCTGGAGGAATAAACAGCCGATGTGATGATTAAGAACGGTCTGCTTTTGGGTACAAAAGAGATCGGTTTCACATTTCGAAAGTTATATTCTTTTAGAATTCAAAGTTTGAAGACGATAATGTATGAATTGGAGACTAAATGGACGCTTGTTTTCAGGAGGAAGCAGATCCGGGGTGATGGCGGTGAGCAAGATGCGTGTTGATGGAAGTAGATCCCCGCAGTCCCCTGGACATAATTAATTAGGGTTTTCCACATACTTCTGATCCTCGACTGTTAAATTTTCTGTTCGATTGCTCCTTATTTTCGTTGGTGTTTTAAGGAGATAATACAAATATAATTCACTTTCGATATCCTCCATGGTCAATTAGGGTTTTCCACATACTTCTCCCGATGGAGCTCAAATGATGTCCTTGAATACATTGCCAATGGCAAAAGAATTTAGTTTGATTTGTTTGTAGAATGCGTATCGCTATGCCTTTTCGCCACATCTCCAAAAAGTACTCCTAATAAAAAGCACAACCTAGTAGTTAAAAAGGCATATTGTACCAGGACTTTCTGAATAACTACTGGTAAAGATTGTAACAGTTTTCCTAATGTGGACTAAATTAATTGATATTGTAATTTACTGTTTTTACGGTTATCGTAAAACAGAGTTGGTCTAAAGAGAGATAGAAGGTTTCTTAATTAGTCTAATATGGGCTGGCTAGTGTGGGCCGAGTAGAGCCTGGCCCGTAATGAGGGGGACTGGCTGGAAACTCTATAAATAGTGCTCAAGTCTCTCCTCTAACCCTAATTCTCACATGTATCCTCACCTAAGGGGCGTTTACCTAACGCTACACGTGAGGGGGGCCGCCTCATTGAGCCAGTGATACGGAGGGCAATAGAGGAGAAGGACTTGATGCGTGGATCCCCTTTATATGTGGGTAATCCATTTTTCTGGTTCCGCTTTATTTTCGATGGATCCAGGTGCGTTAATCTTTCTACTCAATTATGCATGTTCTCGTTCTGGTTATAGAGATCTTGGGGTTACGCAATTTGCGTCTATCATGTGGTATCAGAGCAACCATAACCCTAGAACTCGAATGCAATTGGTTTTGCCCTAATTTGTATGGATTCACCATAATTTGTACGGATCTGCTTTAATTTGTATGGATTAGCCCTAATTAGTACGGATCTTGCCATAATTTGTGATTTTCGAGATTTTTTGTTCAATACAAATTAAATTAAATCACAAATTCGGACTGGGCTCGACAAGACGAGCAAGAGGGTAGGCGGCGCGTCGCCGGGGGAGGTCGCACGCGCCCCCACGCGCGGCCACGCGCCGCCTGGGCGTCGAACGCGCGCCGCGCGTGAGATCCATGCGCCGCGCACTCAGGAGGCGCGTGAGAGCGCGTGAGGTGTCGGATCGGCGCGTGGCTGGCGTCGATGGATTTGTATGGTGATTTCTTATCTTGTGGTATATTTATTTTATATCTTTGATAGTTTAATGGATGTGAAAATACATACGGAACCCTAAATACGTGTATTTTTAGTGTACTTTTGCGTATTTTTCTTATATTTTCTGTGATTTTGGAAATATAAGTGTTGGGTTAGAGGTATGTTATCACATAAATATTATAAAGGTGTGATTCATAAATAAAAATCAAACTTTATTGTGAACTGAAGCTGGCTTAATGAGATACAATTCATATGAGATTGTATTTGAGCTTTGTATTGAGCTGATGAGAAACAGTAAAGATTATGAAACTTTTGTTACTCAAGTATACTCCTTTACACACTGGTAATTTTTGAATGATAGACGACTTAAGGACTCGTGACCAAACTGATGTACTGATTAACACATCTGTTGAATATGGGTAATGCATATCAATTAAGTTACTGCATATTGTACATGAATTCATCTGGTCACTTGTTAATGTTTATCAAGTTGAATATTTTTTATGGTTAAGGAGTATGGCAATATTTATGCAGAGCAATCGCATCTACTGTTAAATTTTAGATATTTGGTTCTCTGGTTTGACTCAATTAATAGGCCACTGTTTGATTACAATGATAATTTGTTGCTTAAATTGGCTAATAAATCAGATGTTGGCCTTGGAGTCATGTTTTGCCGTATGAAACTCATGAGCAATAGTGCTTGTTGATTTGGTGTAACCTATATTACTATTGATGTTAATTTGTGAGAGATATTATAAATCAACATTCTTTTTATGTTGTTCTGGTAATATGTAATTGGGATGCATAAGAGATGTTTTATTCTCTGTTATGAGAAATTTCTTGTGTTAATGTGATCAATGATCTCATTGGAATCTGTCTTTCAGGTTCGCTATATATATATTAATGAATAAAGCAATATAATTAGCATGATATGTGATTTTGGTGATATGATGCCCCTATCACTAAAGTTAAAATCACATATATATGGTGAATGTGAGGAGTAAAGCTTATATCCCTGGTATGAGAGAATTTCAATGATTCAATTGAGTAGTGACCACCAAAGTGGCACGCTTGATTGGGTTTGAGAAATTTCGGTCTCGTATGATGATTGGGATGTCTCCTGGTCTAATACGTAATCATACTCCCAAAGGAGGTGATTGTGTATTAGTTCATGGAGGGATACATGATAGTGTGGTGGAGGAGTGACTGATTCTAGTGATTCATATGCCCAAAGGTGATGAATTCACGAAAAATTGGAACATATTCTCATAACCCTTATCATGTGGGGAGTGTACTATTGCATGTCATGTATTCTACCCAAAGGTGATTATGTGATTTTGCATGTAACTCTCTGGATGTGTACTTGTATGTCAAGTTACACAATGCTCACATGATGCTAATTATATACTGCTTGTTTTTCAGTCACCTTTTCTGTAAATGGTAATTCCGTCATCATTGAGGTTTTTACTGCTTCAAATTTTAAGTTGTGGACATATGATTTGTTACTTGAGAAAAGAGCAATTAAATTTGCTTATTGTCCATGAAGCGTTCCATTCTTGAACACTTAAAAAGAGGTTTGCATGCGGATTGCACTGCTATAAGATGATGGAAGCCTTAGTTGCTTGAAATTATATCTTATTTGATATTGAAATTAGGACACATCTGCAAAAATTGTGTTTAAATCCTAATGACATATACATCTCGTATATGATTAAAAAGGTTGTCAGGTTTAACAATGGCAATGGGTATTTTGGCAAGTATGACAATGCGAAATAGCTTAAAGGGTCATTTGTCAAATACTTGGTAGATTCTGGGGTGGTAATTTAATTACTATACCTGAAAATTCTAACAAAAAAGATTTGGGCAAAAGGCATAAATGCACCATATTGAACATGGTGATGAGTATGATTAGTAAGACTAATTTATCTAGTCTTTTGTGGGCTGATATTATGAAAGCAATTTTTTCATATACAAAAGGGGTATTGATTTTATGACCCTAAAGAAGGTACAAGAATCATGGAATCACATACTCTAAAGTTTTTAAATATTGACGTAATTGTAGAGGATAGCTGCTCTCAGATTATTAAAGATAATAGTATGATGGAGGTTATTGTGTTTTTGTCTTTACCTATACAGATAATTATGGAATCTCCTGTATCATAGACTAAACTTGTTGAGGTTCAAGGTACTATTCTTGATATAGTTTATAATGAAATTTCTTAAACCTCTCAAGTGCAGAATGAAGTGGTTGTAGCTTTATTAAGGAGATTTGTTAAGGAAAGATGATCAGTTATACCATCAGACTATATAGTCTATTTGTGAGAACATGATTACAATATCCACTATATGGTTGATATAATGACATATTTATAAATGTCCTTTCTTATTCTCAATTAAGTATGTGATTAGATGCCATAAAAGGCGATATACAATCTATGAAACATGTTTGGAAACTTACTGACTTGTCTAAAGATCACAAGTTTATTAGTTGCAAATTGGCGTATAAAATTAATAGAATTTCAAAGAAAGATTGTGGAATTTAAAGCCAAATTGGTAACTAACGTTTTAACTCTGAAAGATGGGTGGATTGTTTATAGTGAAGAAATAATTATTTCTTTAAATGTTCTTTCAGAGTGAACGTGGCATTAATAATTTATTTTGATATAAAGTTACGCCAAATAGATACAAAATCTATATTGTGCAACTTGATGATTTTGCAGCAGATTTAAGTAAACTTGTGTGTAGACTGAAAAGTTCTAATTTATGGTCTTAAGCAAGTTTCCAGACAATATTATTAAAGTTTCATAGTGTTATTATTTTGTTCTATTGAGATAGAACAAAGTAATACAATATACTGCAAGGTCAGTGGGAGGAAATTTATTTTTTCTCATGTTTTGCTTACAAATTGTGACCTTGAGATATCTTATATCATTTGTACTGAGGTCTATAAGGATTGTTTTTGCCATATTATATTAGATTTTCTCGGAGGACATTTGCTGATTGTATATTGGAAATATTCAATATACATCATTGCAAGCCAGGAATTGCTCCTGTTGTTAAGGGTGATGAACTAAATCTATCACATTGTCCTTATTTAGATATTGAGAAAATCTAATTAAATGGTGTACCTTGTGTCAGTGCACTTAAAAGTATAATGTATGCTCAAATTTGCACTAGACTAAATGTTGTCTTTGTGACGGGACTTCTAGGCAGATATCGGTCAAATCCAGGACATGATCACTGGGTTGCTGTCAAGAAGGTTTTAAGGTACTTAAAGAAGACAAGAGATTATATGCTAATTTATAAACATGTTCAATTCTTACAGTTAGTAGAGTATTTAGATGTAAACTTTGCTGGCTGTTTTGATGACATGCAATCAATAACGGAATACAGATTTATGTTAGTAGGAAGTGCAGTAAATAAAGTTTTATGTCATCTTCTACTATGTAAGCAGTGTTAGTAACATTCTTTTAGGCTGTTACTTGGGCTTTTAGGCTCCAAAACCTCATGACGGAATTGATCGTGTTAACTTTATGGATAGACCCATACGGTTGTATTGAGATAACAAATTTGTAGTATTATTTACTACATAGGTCTCAAGGGGTCTAAATATATGGTGGTAAGATATTTTTGACCATAAAGAAACGGTACAGAAAGGTGACTTATAATATAACATATTTTCACAGATGATGTGATTGCAGATCCACTAACTAAAGGCCTATGCCCATGTGTATTTGAGCGACATGTCATTAGCATGGGCCTAGGAGTATCTTCGGATACTGTTGTTTAGTGGGAGCTATTTTGGCTTTACTCTGATAAAGTTCACATCTGTGGTTCGTTACACTTAGTAATGGTTTGATATGTATCAACTTTTGCATTCAATAAAATATTTTGAATGTGTTGTTATTATGTTGAATACATATTGATAAAGTCTCAAGGGATTGTATAGACCTTGGGTGAAGGCTAGGGGCATCCGGGCATCCGGTTATTAGCCTTGTGCATATGTCTTGTAATACATAAAGAAAGGTTAACCATAAGGACAAGACATATGTGGGTTCATTGGAACCATAAAGCATTCTCTAGTGGCACAAGTTTTTTGTGACACCTAAGGCAAGAGAATGGTGACTGACAAATGGGATCTCTCTATGAGAGATGTTATCCATTTGACACACTACCATATTGAATCCATATCAATAAAGTTGAGAACATTCGTGATCATGGAAGGCTCTGTGTGTATACATGCAGTTACCGCCATGATTCGGTGTTTAAGACTTTATGGGATAGGATTGACTATTAAAAATTATCTCTGGACCAAATGTGCGCACATACGGTACGATTTCAATTAATATAGTCCAAGTGGGAGAATGTAAGAGTTTTCCTAATGTGGACTAAATTAATTAATATTGTAATTTACTGTTTTTACGGTTATCGTAAAACGGGGTTGGTCTAAAGAGAGATAGAAGGTTTCTTAATTAGTCTAATATGGGCTGGCTAGTGTGGGCCGAGTTGAGCCTGGCCCGTAATGAGGGGGACTGGCTGGAAACTCTATAAATAATGCTCAAGTCTCTCCTCTAACCCTAATTCTCACATGTATCCTCACCTAAGAGGCGTTTACCTAACGCTACACGTAAGGGGGCCGCCTCATTGAGCCAGTGATATGGAGGGCAATAGAGGAGAAGGACTTGATGCGTGGATCCCCTTTATATGTGGGTAATCCATTTTTCTGCTTCCGCTTTATTTTCGATGGATCCAGGTGCGTTAATCTTTCTACTCAATTATGCATGTTCTCGTTCTGGTTATGGAGATCTTGGGGTTACGCAATTTGCATCTATCAAAGATCGCTAAGCTACTGTGAAGCTCAATATATTTGTTTCCCGCTCCCCAAGTGACGCATTATCCACCATGCAAGCCAATCACCGCATGATCGAGTCTATTCTATTTGAGTGAAAGGATGATATTCGCAACATTTTGTATATTTTTGTTGGGCTTGAGCTGACAAAAACAGCGTGTTCCAAAGTACCTTCAAAATTTTTTAGAGAAAGCGCAAGATCTTGTACGCATCCGGAGGATGTTAGCCTGTTCCATTTCACCCATTGAACAGTATAGGTTTCGCATAAGATTCAAATGATCCAAGAATCGGAATGAAGTGCATTCGCACTGACTGGGTTCATGCTGTTCTTGCTGGCGACCAATCTACCAGGTTGGTCCAAGAGAGGCTCGTCAAAAGCTCACCCAATAGTGATTCTTTCGGAGAAGATGCTCATCCGTATTTCCAAAGTCGATCCACGGAGAAACTTTTGAACCGCAATCTGCGGCATTTCTTCAACTCCATGTGGTGTATATATAGCACTCTCATTCCTTCTAAATCTGTATACATTGTACAATCACACAACAGTAAAGAGAAAATATGATGCTTCCCAAGGTCTCTCTCGTTTTCCTTCTTTTCTGAGTCCTTTCACCTAACATAATCATCTCTTCAAGAGTCACTGACACCCGCCCAATGAGCAACGGTGAACACTATCTCTATACATGCACGCAAAGTGAGAAAACAAAAAACCTGGGTTGATCAGATATCGCCGACTTAATGATTAAGAAAAATCGCTTATGAGAGAAGTGATGATGGGGGATACAAAAGAAACCGATTTCACATTTTACAAGTGATGTACTCTAAGAATTCGAAGTTTGAAGATAAGAATGTCTGAATTGGAGACTAACTAACTAAATAGTAAGTGCACGTTTTCAGGAGGAAGTAATATCGAAAAGACGGTGATTAGCCAAATTTTTGTTCGTGGAACAAGTCGGATAGTAAATGTCACCCTCGTCGTAGCATTTCGAAGCTCCTTCCTTAGAGACCATGCCTGCCATGGGAATCTTTCAAGTGATTCTCGATTATTAGCTTTTCTGTTCGGTTGTGCTCTCAAGAAATGAAAAATTCGTTTTCTATACTTTCCACGGTTAATTAAAGTTTTCCACAAACTTTCGTTTAAGGAGCTCAAATGATTTTTTTTTTTTTTTGAATAACCTGCGAATGGATGAACTGTAAATTGATTGTCTATCAAACCTATGCCTTTTCAATGAATCTGAATATCTTTATTTCAGGCTCCAAATCACAGCATACCAAGACTTATCTATTTAAGTACAAATGTGATATCCACAGCAATTTGTATATTCTTATTTGGCTTGAATTGATGGGAATGGTATATTTTGAAAGTATTTAAAAGTTTTTGGAAGAAAGCAGGAGATCTCAATTTTGATCTAATTTAACATGAACTGTTGTAATTCTTTTGAAATCAGATAAGATAGTGAAAAGAAAAAAAAAACTATATGGTATATTTCACTAACGTCAGCCGTCGTGCATGCGATGCACCCATTAGAGCACATGAAGGCGCATGGCCGCCTGTGCTCGACGTGCGGTGGCGCGTGGCTGCGCATGAGGGCACATGCGGCCTCCCCTTGAGTTGCGTCACCCATGATTTTGCTCATCTCAACGATTTCTTTTTGTTTACATAATTAAAACCAAATTTTGCTATACGAAAAATCACGAAAAAGGGCAAAACTATACGTCCGTGTTCTAATCTATGGAGGCTCTAATATCACATGTAAGACTAGAAAATGCAACTCAAGATCTCTATAGTTAGAACAAAAACATATATAATCAAGTAGAAAAATTAACATATTTATTTTGGAATCTATTGTTCATGATACAGAAGCATGACAATCCAAGTGCAAGTGCTTCTCCTCTATTGTCCTATGTATTACCAGCTCAATAAGATGGCCTCTCACTTTTAGTGCTTTGGAAACATTCCTTGTGAGGATAATTGTGAATGTTAGGATTGGAGGAGAGATTTCAATACTATTTATAGAGTTTCCAGTTAGGCCCTCTCATTACGAGTCAAGCTCAATACGGCCCACACTAGCCAACTCCATATTAAATTAATTAAGAAACATTCTATCTCACCTTAAACTAACTTTATAAGATGGTAAATTACAATATCAATTAATGTAACCCACATTAGGAAAACTCTTACATAAACAACTTCAACTTAGTTGCCAATAAACAAGAAAACTAAATACAATGTAAGAGTAGACAGACCTATGAGAAGATTGTGGATTTGGAAATGCTAAGATGCTCAAACAATTGGCACACGAATTCCTTTTCCAACAAACATGCCTCATACAGGCCGATCACTTTCATGAGTTTTACTAAAGAAATTAATTTACCAAAGAAATTCAGAATTACCAATGTCATAATCACATTATCTTGAGGAGCCTTAACATGTGACTTGGGTAAATTAATTTTAAGATATCACCGTTATCGTAAAATTAAGTTGATTCATTTATTTATGCCACAATTAAATCAAGTTAATTTACTCGCCATTGACCTTGACTTCCCCATCCTTTCTTTCCATGATCTTTTCTAAACCTGATCTTGCGAGACTGGCTTCAGCTCACGCGGAAACAACTCGGATTGGTTGAAGAGAGAAGCGGGTTTAACACGGGAGCAACGAATCCGAAAAATCTTGCACGCATCTTGGGGATGTGAGCCCAATCCATCTCAGCCACTGAACAGTATAGGTTTCACATAAGATTCAAATGATACAAGGATTGGAATGAAGTGCATTCACATTGACTGGATTCATGCAATTCTTGCTCGCGACCATTCTACTGGGTCCACCGCGTGTAGTGCACACTTTGGTCCAAGAGAGGCTCGTCAAAAGTTCACCCAATAAAGTGATTCTTTCAAAGAAGATGCTCATCCGTGTTTCCAAAGTCGGTCCCCGGAAAAACTTTTGAACCGCAATACACGGCATATCTTCAAATTAATGTGGTCAACATTGCTATGCGTGGCACTCTCACTCATTCTATATCTGTAAACATCATACAACCACACAATAGTAAAGACAACGCATGATGCTTCCCAAGGTCTCTCTCATCTTCCTTCTTTTCCTAGTCCTTTCATCTGACATGACCATCTCTTCAAGAGTCACCAACGCCGGCCCGATGAGTAACGGTGAGCACTATCTCTGTACATGCATGCAAAATGAGAAAACACAAAACATGGGTTGACCAGATAAATCGTAGACGTAACAATTAAGAAAAATCACTTTTGAGAGAAGTGATGATAGGGGATACAAAAGAAACCGATTTCACGTTTTACAAGTGATGTACTTTAAGAATTCGAAGTTTGAAGATAATAATGTCTGAATTGGAGACTAACAAAGTAAATAGTAAACCACCGTGGTGGCGGTGTAGTGGTTGAGCGCAGGTTCCTTTCGGGAGAGATCTTGAGTTCGAATCGCTACGTCGTCTATCTTGCGAGAAAGGAACTCACGACTTACCTGGGGCAGCAAGGGTGATGGTAACTCTATTGCTCCTCCAAGATTTACTTCGCCGCGAAGTGGCGCACGGAGGTTTCCTGGGTACCAAAATAAAAAAAACATCACCCTCATCGTAGCATTTCGAAGCTCCTTCCTTAGAGACCATGCCTGCCATGGGAATCTTTCAAGTGGTTCTCGTTTATTAATTTTTTCTTTTCGGTTGTGCTATTAAGAAACGAATAATTCGCTTTCTATACTGTCCACGGTTAATTACAGTTCTCCACAAACTTTTGTTTATGGAACTCAAATGATTTCTTTGAATACCCTGCGAATGGAAGAAATGTAAATTGATTGTTTATCGAATTGATATCCCTATGCCTTTTCGACGAATCTGAATATCTTTATTTTAGGCTCCGGATCACAGTGTACCATAGGGGTGAGCATGGTCCGGGTTGGTCCGGGCCACCCTCTAACCCTAGGACCAACCCGTACAGTGTCGGTCCTCAATTTTTAGGACCAAGGACCGACCCTATTGAACTTGGGACCAAGGACCAGACCGACCCAATGGGTTCGGTCCGGTTCCAGGGTCAACCCAGAACCGATTGATAATTTTTTTCGTCTTATCTCCCTAAAAAAGCAAACCTACAAATTCAAATTACACATCCATCGACAATGCGACATTGTGCAACTAAACTATAAATACCAATACATATTTAGCAAATTTAAGATGACACAATAATAGAAATTTCGTATCTACTAACCGCTCATCGAGATATGGAATAAGATGGAAAGTTCTTGTAACCATATACTTTAATATTCATAACATCATATGTAAAAGCGTTTTCCTGCATTTGATTATGTAGAGTCCACTCAACCAAAAAATAAACTTCACACCACTTGATTAGCAAATCACCGTAGCAAATGCAATACTACTCTACTCTTCAAAAACTTCTACCATTTGACACAAATTGAAAAGCAAAGTGCAGCTAAAATTCATTATTAAAATACAATTAAACTATAAAAAATTCAAAATACTTAATATAAATCATCAATATATAACTTCACATCTTGTTAATTCACTTAAACTTCTAAACATCTTAAAACAAAACAAACGACACATAATTAATACTCAACAAAAGTTTTAAATTGAAATTACTAGTAGTACTATTGATAGAACATCTCAATATAATATAATATAACAGACATTTTACTTAGGTTTGAATATATAAAAGAATTATAAATAATATAATATAATATAATATAATATAATATACAGGGTTGGTCCAGGGTTGGACCGACCCAAAACTCTTAGGACCGAGGACCAACTCGCACAATGTTGGTCTTGGAATTTCAGGACCAAGGACCGACCCAGTCTCCTTGGGAACCGGACCAGGATTGGCAGGGTTGGGCCAGTCTAGGGTCAGTCCAAGGTCGACCCTAGACCGCTGCTCACCCCTAGTGTACCAAGTCTTATCTATTTAAGTAAAAATGCGATATTCAAAGAAATTTGTATATTCTTATTTGGCTTGAACTGATAGGAATGGTATATTTTTGAAAGTATTTAATTTTTTTTTGAAAAAAAGCAGGAGATCTCAAATTTCATTTAAATTAGCGTGAACTGTTGTAGTTCTCTTGAAATCAGATAAGATAGTGGAAAAAAAAAAAAAAACTAACCAACCCACTAACCCATGGTATACATGCATGAACCCATTACCACAGTCCTACTGATGTCTTAGAAGAGAAGAAGTTTAGATAATTAATGCCCAGGACACAAGTTAGTTGGAGATCCGCTTGTAACATAACTCAAATTTGTGACCTCGTGGAAAATAATAAGATCCCTTTATCAGTGGGTTACCATGCTCGATGGTTCCAATTTATTCGATTCATTGCATCTCTTAAGAAACACATTGTCTAGGATAAACAACTCCAAATTGACCTCCCCTAAACAAGAAAACTAAATCCAATGTAAAGTAGAGCTATGAGAAGCTTGTCAGCAATTTCGAAATGCATAGATGCCCAACCAGTCGGTGCACATTTTCAACAAACATGCCGCAAATGGACCTCTCACTGTGGCCGGAGTTAATCCTTGTCTATATTAGCAAATTGTCACATTCAATGGATTTGTTTTTGGGGATAGTGGCATGTAGGTTTCTTGAACTTTTTCAATTTGTGCAGTGTAGTCCTTAGACTTCTTTTTTTATGCAATGGGATCATTGAACTTTGTATTTGTTTGTTCGTGCTCGTCCTTCCAGTATATACTTGGATGGAAATGCTGAGATGACATCCAGATTTGCGTTACATAAGTGTTATCGCTTTAGATAGTTGCCATCGCCGCTGATCACCCCGAAATGAATATCCTCAGACTGAGGGAGGATTGGACAGAGATATTCAGGCAGGTTCGAATTGACCTAGCTTATCTTCGTCCTTGTAGGTGGGAAAGTGGCTGAACCTCGTGGCCCTCTGCGCCATTTCTGCCATCCTCCTCGCCACGTCCGCCTTCATCGATTGTTGAAGGTTCTTTGTTATTTTTTGTTTTCAATTCTTTTCTGCTCAGTAAAATTAACTTCATGCATCTTTTAATTTTCTCAAGTTGTAAAAGCCACATCGACAATATGTGGCTGCCACATAAGCACTTAACAACTGTTTAACAGGTGAATATTCATGTACTACCCCTTATTGGTCCCAAGGAACGGAGGAGGAACTGATTTAGGAATAACATTTTCGTCCAAGCATCTGACTTAAGGACAACAATTGAACATGTTTAAGGACCTTATTGTAAATATATATGCACAAATAAAAAAATGCTTGGGAACACCAATGCCATAATCACCTTTTTTTTCAATGTACGAGGAAGTGATCTATGATATAGGACTAATGTAAAGTAATCCTAAGCTCCGATTGTTTAGGGGAAATGTGGCATTTTTGGAAATTGTTTTTCAAAAAGCCATCTTTCAAGAAAATAATTATATTTTTCAATGTTCGGCTGAAATCTGAAAATGAACTAAAAAATATTTTCTGCCATTCAATAAGGAAAATCTTTTTATATATGCACTCATTTTCAATATTTTTTTATATATTTTTAAAATCGATTTTTAAATTTTTAATATTTTTCCTTTCCTTTTTTTTTTTTTCTCTCTTTCCTTTTAAGCTTTCTTCTTCTTCTTCTTCTTCTTCTTCTTCTTCTTCTTCTTCTTCTTCCTTGGCCTCAGCCAATCGCTGGTCACGGCAGCAGCCGGCAAGGTTGAGCCTTTCCTAATCTCGTGAAAAAGCTTAGCTTCACCCGATCAAAAAAAAAAAAAAAAATTGTACGCACTTGGAGTATATGAGCCCATTTCTTCTTAATCATTGAATAGCGTGGGCATCAAATCCAAATGATTGAACGGTTAGTATGAAATTGGCTCGCATACATGGAATGCACGCAGTTGTCGCTCACAGTCAAGTTTCAACTCACCGGGTCCGTCACGATGTAATGGACCCTTTAGTCAAAAGAGAGGGAGAGACTTTATGTGTACGATGCACTCTTTTGGACGTCAGGTTGGGGGCGACACGTCTGAACCACAAAGCACGGCTGATCGTCAACTCCATTGCGTCGACATTAATATACATAGCAGTCTCATTGTTATACACACAGTTATCGTAGAAGCATACATTCCAAGAGAGAGAATGATGTTCACAAGGCCCATCTCGTCTTCATTCTTTTCCTACCCCTTTCATCTCACGTGATCATCTCTTCGAAGGTTGCCGTCGCCGCCCGCCTGGTGAGCAACGGTAAGCACTTCAACCTCTATAGATGCGTGCACAAATGAGAAAATGCGAATTGCGGGCTGGAGGGATAAACAGACGATGTGATGATTAAGAATGGTCTGCTTTCGGGGTACAAAAGAGATCGGTTTCACATATCGAAAGTTATATTCTTTTAGAATTGAAAGTTTGGAGACGATAAAGTCTGAGTTGGAGACTAAATAGACGCTTGTTTTTAGGAGGAAGCAGATCCGGGGTGATGGCGGTGAGCAAGATTGGTGTTCCGAATAGGAGCATCCCGACTGCTGGTATAGAAAATGCTCCACCATCGTTACCTCCCGAATGATCCACGACTATCAAATTTTCTGTTCGATTGCTCCTAATTTTCGTTGGCGTTTTATGGAGACAATACAAATGTAATTCACCTTCGATCCTATCTATGGTTAAGTAGGGTTTTCCACATACTTCTGTTGACGGAGCTCAAATGATTTCCTTGAATACACTGCCAATGGCAAAAGATTTTAGTTTGGTTTGTTTATTGAATGGATATCGCTATGCCTTTCCGCCACATCTCCGAAAAGTACTCCTAATAAAAAGCACAACCTAGTAGTTAAAAAGGCACATTTTACGATGACTTTCTTAATAACTACTGGTGAAAATCGCTAAGCTACTGTGAAACTCAATATATTTATTTCCCGCTCCCTGAGTGCCGCATTATCTGCCATGCAAGCCAATCACCGCATGTTGAGTCTATTCTATTTGAGTGAAAAAATGATATTCGCAACATTTTGTACAATTTTGTTTGGCTTGAGCTGACAAAAACAGCAAGTTCCAAAGTACCTTTAAAATTTTTCAGAGAAAGCACAAGATCTTGTACGCATCCGGAGGACGTAAGCCCATTCCATTTCGCCCATTGAACAGTATAGGATTCACATAAGATTCAAATGATCCAAGAATTGGAATGAACTGCATTCGCATTGACTGGGTTCATGCAGTTCTTGCTCGCGACCAATCTACCAGGTTGGTCCAAGAGAGGCTCGTCAAAAGCTCACCCAATAGTGATTCTTTCGGAGAAGATGCTCATCCGTATTTCCAAAGTCGGTTTACGGAGAAACATTTCTTCAAATCCATGTGGTCTATATACAGCACTCTCATTCCTTCTAAATCTGTATACATTGTACAACCACACAACAGTAAAGAGAACATATGATGCTTCCCAAGGCCTCTGTCTTCTTCCTTCTTTTCTGAGTCCTTTCATCTAACATGATCATCTCTTAAAGAGTCACTGACGCCCGCCCAATGAGCAACGGTGAGCACTATCTCTATACATGCACGCAAAGTGAGAAAAACACAAAACCCAGGTTGACCGGATAAATCGTCGACTTAATGATTAAGAAAAATCGCTTCTGAGAGAAGTGATGATGGGGGATACAAAAGAAACCGATTTCACATTTTACAAGTGATGTACTCTAAGAATTCGAAGTTTGAAGATAACAATGTCTGAATTGGAGACTAACTAACTAATGCACGTTTTCAGGAGGAAGTAATATCGAAAAGACGGTGATTAGCCAATTTTTTGTTCGTGGAACAAGTCGGATAGTAAATGTCACCCTCATCGTAGCATTTCGAAGCTCCTTCCTTAGAGACCATGCCTGCCATGGGAATCTTTCAAGTGATTCTCGATTATTAGTTTTTCTGTTCGGTTGTGCTCTCAAGATATGAAAAATTCGTTTTCTATACTTTCCACTGTTAATTAAAGTTTTCCACAAACTTTTGTTTATGGAGCTCAAATGATTTTTTTGAATAGCCTGCGAGTGGAAGAAATGTAAATTGATTGTTTATCAAACCTATGCCTTTTCGACGAATTTGAATATCTTTATTTCAGGCTCCAGATCACAGCATACCAAGACTTATCTATTTAAGTACAAATGTAATATCCACAGCAATTTTTATATTCTTATTTGGCTTGAATAGATAGGAACGGCTCACAAATTCCCTTTAAAACGAACAAGCCAAAAATGGACCTCTCACTATCGCCGGAGCCGGTCCTTATCTATATTAGGAAATTGTCGCAATTTTAACGGTTTTTTTTGGGGGGGGGGGGGGCGGCGGGCTGGAGGGGGATAATGGCATGTAGGTTTCTTGAACTTTCCAATTTGCGCGGTACAGTCCTTAAGACTTTTTTTATGCAACTGAACTTCATATTTGTATATTCATGCTCGTCCTTCCATTATTTACTTGGACGGAAATGCTGAGATCACATCCATATTTGCGTTACATAATTGTCATCGTTTTAGATAGGTGTCACCGCCTCTAATCACCTCGAAATGAAGATCCTCGGACTGAGAGAGGATTGGACAGAGATACTCAGGCAGGTTCGAATTGACCTAGCTGATCTTTGTCCTTGTAGGGGGTGGGTAGCTGAACCTTGTGGCCCCCTGCGCCATCCACCATCATCGATTGTTTGAAGGTTCTTTGTTATATTGTGTTTTCAATTCTTTTCTGTTCAGTGATATTAACTTCATGTATCTTTTAATGAAAGATGTTTTCCTTAACTAGTTCATTTTATATGAAACGAACAAAACTACAATATATCAACGTTATTCTAAAATTAAGTTGATTCTTTAATTTATATCACAATAAAATTAAGTTGATTTATTCACCATCTACCTTGACTTCCACCTCGTCCTTTCTTTACATTGTTCTTTTCTGAGTTCGTTCTTGCAAGGCCGAGTTAGCTCACACCAATAACAACTTCGGTTAGTCAGAGCACCAAATCGAAAAAAAATTTGTACGCACTTGTAGTATATGAGCCTATTTCTCGTTAATCATTGAATAGCGTGGGCTTCAAGTGAGATCGAAATGATTTGACGATTAGTATGAAATTGGCTCATAAACATCGAATACATGCAATCGTGGCTCACGAGCAGCCTGCCGGGTCCGTGTAATGGACCCTCTAGTCAAAAGAGAGGGAGAGACATTATGCGTACGATGCACGGATTTCAAAGTCAGGTTGGGGACGAAACTTCTGAACCCCAATACACGGCTGCTCGTGAAATCCGTTGGGTCGACATTGTTATATATAGCACTCTCACCGATTCTATGCATGTACACACGGCTATTGCAGAATCATACATTCCAAGAGAGAGAATGATGCTTCACAAGGCCTATCTCGTCTTCCTTCTTCTCCTAGCCCTTTTGTCTTACATGATCATCTCTTCAGAGGTTGCTGCCGCCGCCCGCCCATTGAGCAACGGTAAGCACTTCAACCTCTATTGATGCATGCACAAATGAGAAAAGGCAATTCGCAGGCTGAACGGATAAACAGTCGACGTGATGATTAAGAACGGTTTGCTTCTGAGGAAAGTGATCATAGGGGATGCAAAAGAGATCGGTTTCACACTTCGAAATTTATGTTCTTTTACATTTCAAAGTTTGAACACGATAATGTCTGAGTGGAGACTAACTAAACACACGTTTTTAGGTGGAAGCCGATCCGGAGAGATGGCGGTGAGCAAGGTGCGTGTTACTGGAAATGGAACCGGGCATGTCGATGGGCACTGGTGAAGCTTTCAAATGATCCTCGACTATTAAACTTTCTGTTCGATTGCTCCTCATTTTCGATGCTGTTTTAAGGAAACTATAGAAATAAAATTCACTGTCGATCCTCTCCACCGTTAATTAGGGTTCCCACATACTTCTGTTCACGTAGCTGAAATGATTTCCTTGAATGCACAGCCTATGGCAAAAGAATTCAGTTTGGTTTGTTTGTCGAGTCGATATCGCTACGCCTTTTTGCCACGTCTCCGAAAAGTACTAATAAGAAGCTCAATGTAGTAGTTAAAAAGGCATAATTTATCATGACTTTCTGAATAACTACCGGTGAAGATCGATAAGCTACAACAAGCCTCAATATATTTATTTCTTGCTCCATGATAGTCGCATAATCCACCATGCAAGCCAATCACCGCATGTCAAGTCTAGTCTATTTGAGTGAAAGGATGATATTTGCAACATTTTGTATATTTTTATTTGGCTTTGGCGGACAAAGCTTTTCAGAGACAGCGTAAGATCTCGAATTCAATTTTCATTTAGCGTGACTTCGTAAAGTCCGAGGACACAAAAGTAAAAATCTCAAAAAATCGACTAATCAATTGTACTGATCGTAAAACAAAAGTATTGGCTAATTTGTCTCCTCGAAAGGGCATTATCGTATCCAAACCACTCCGGAGAATATATTTTGAACTTTTATTTCAACGTAACGTTGATGTTTTGTCAAGAGCACAATGAGTTGCAAACATGAATATCCTTGTCAGGTTCGATCACAGGTTGAGGTTAAACTAGAAGATAGAATTTGAATTGACCAAGCTAATTTTATTTAATCTATTTAATATCAGGAAAAGTACCAAAAAAATATTAAATATGTTGCATTAATATCAATTCAATCGTAAATTTTTTAATTGAATTAATTTAATCCTTAATATTTTTATATTGGTACTAATTTAGTCCATTTGACTAATTTAAATAAGATATTGTTAATGTGAACACCGACCATATTATATGGCATGACCAGTACTGACATATATATATTTTTAATAATTATTTTCTTTTTTTTTCTTTTTTTGTCCTTTCATGGCTTGTGCCAATGAGGGTTGGCGTCACTTGAGCAAGGGTGTCGAGAGTCATGCTGGCAGTGAGGGCGACCCTCACTAAGTCTCGCTTAGGTGAGGGCAAGAGCTTAAAAGGTCGCCTTCGCCAAATCTAATGAGGCTAACCCTTGCCTAGGCTAGGCCGACCTCAACAAGGCGCGACAAGGCCAACCCTCGCCTAGGCAATGCCTAGCAAGGTCACCCTTTGCCAGACAAGGGTCGACCTTGCCAAATCTAGTGATAGTGACCTCACCAATGCTTGCCCTTTTTAGCCATGGTCTTTGTGGACCAGCATAGGCTATTAAAAAAAAGAAAAAGAAAAGGAATTCAACAAATTATTAAAAGTTATAACAAAAATATCCACGTCAACACTAGCTATGCCATGTAATGTATCACGTAATACGGCCGACATCCACCTCAATCATTTTTAGCTTAAATTGAATGGATGGACACAATTGGTACCTGTATGAAATGGTTCAGGACTAAATTGGACTAATTAAAAGGTTTGTGACAAATTGGTATCAAGGCAATAGGTCTAGGGCTTTTGTAATACTTTTCCCTTTAAGTATCTATTGCACTTGTAAATTAAGATGTTGATGAGTCAACTAATGGTCGGTAAATCAACTATCTCTTTTATTTTTTGTCACTAGAACTCTTACAATCTCGACTTGCAATGAACAAATAAATGGTTAATGAAGGAAAAACTCCAAATAAAGGCTTAAAGTGTTCTCATTTTCCTAAAAAAGTTCTAAATTGGATTTTATTTCAAATAAGAGCATAAAGTGGCCACCTCAATCTCAAAGAAGGGTTTGACCTTGCCAATCAACAAAATCTTCCAACCAGTAAAGGGCATTTTCGTCCAAGGACAATGTGATAGTTAATGGGTGTAACATTTTGGAGTTTTACCCTCCATTTATTATATCTAATGATCCAATTTGTGATTTTTCATAGTATTAATCTAATATAACTGAAACTAACAGTGGATAAATTGATCATAAATATACTAGTTTGAAGTCTTTTTGTTATCAACAAAATCATTTTGGATACATTTATCATAGACATACTAGTTTGGGGTCTTTAATATTCGTATTTTGAGATAAATTTATTATAAGAGTACTAGTTTGGATTTTTTCGTGGTATTAATCCTAAATAATAAATACCCAAGACACAAGCTAGCTAGAGATCGGCTTATAACATAACTCAAATTTGTCATCTCATGAAAAAAATATGACTCCTTTATCATTGGGTTACCACGCTCAATGGTTCCAATTTGTTCGATTTATTGCATCTCTTAAGAAGCACATTGTCTAGGATAAACAACTCCAACTTAACCTCCCCTAAGTAAGAAAACCGAATCCGATGTAAGAGTAGTGTTGACACCTAAATTTTGGCGGCCCGTTTATTTAATACATAGAAAATTATGGGTTAATTTTATCCCTAAAAAAAATTAATTGCATTACTGTTGACACCCAAATTTTGACCAATCATTTAGTAATTAATTGCATAAAAATTTAGGGATTAATCTTTAACCCCTAAGAAAAAATATTAAAATTACATCTCATGTAGTCGCATTTGCATCGGTACCAAAACGCAACCAAACACGGCAGCTCGCGGTCAATTACGTGCACAAAAGGTGGCCTCTCTCTTGCTGATTTGAAAGTACCCAATGAAAAAGAAGAAAGAAGAGTTCTTCACGTCCATTGTCTCTTCCTCATTAATGCATGCACCATGCGTGGACAAAATTCGGTGGACGTAAAAAAAAAAAAAAAAAAAAAAAAAATTCTAGCCGCATGCGTGAAGAAAGCAAAGAAAAATCCACTGAGCACGCAAGGATCCGGGAGAAAATCTGCAAAGGCATGGGCTCTCCATTTTATAATATTTTAATGAGAATTCTATCCTTCCGGGAGAGCAAATCAAGAAAGAAGCGAAGAAAGAAAAAAAAGTCCATTGTGAGGGGGGCTTTCCTTTCGGTCAGACAAAGCGGAGGGAAAGGGTGATCGAGAAAAAAAGAAGAGTTCACTGAGAAAGTAAAAAAAACATTGGGAAGGGGCTCTTTCTTCACGCAAAAAGAAGGTGAAGTAGTTTGTGGGGAAATAAAAAAGGAAAAAGAAGGAGAGAAGGAAAAGTGAAATAAAAAAACAAGAAAAGGCTTGAAAGGAAAAGGTGAAGGCTTCGAGCAACAGGGGGTCTTCTTAAAGCAGGAGACGTGCGGCTGCAAAGGGAAAAAAAAGAAAGGAGGCCCACTGTTCTTCTTCTTCGGCTGCAAAATTTCCACCGATTGGCGCTACTTCCCCTCACGCTCGCTGCCCCGCTTCTGGAACCGACCGCCGGCTCCTTCTCACCCGCGCTGCGCTCGCACCGCCGCGTGACCCAGCCGCATCGCCGTTCCGCCACCCAATTCCGCCCGCAATCTGCTCTTCGACAACCACACCACCGTGCGCCTCCAGCTCACGCCCCGCAGCAACCGAGCGACCGACCAAGCCTCTTCCACCGCGCCGAGATCCGACGCCACCACCGCCTCGCCACGCCCCGTCGCTCGACGCCAAGTCGCGCTCGCTTCGGTCACCCGAGTCCTCCCGTCCCGAGCGTGACCACCTCCACCTCCGAGCACCACTGCCCGCGCCACCTCGGCAGCCATTGCACCCGTCCCGTTCGAGCACCCATCACCCAACACCGCCGGCCAGCGCGCCACACCGTTCGCGCCACCCCGGGCGTCGCGCGACGCCTCCGCCACACAACCTCCGTCCGAGCGCCACTCGCCCCCCGTTGCACGCGCCGCACCGCGTGCCTCGAACTCCGACGCCGTACCTCCTCCTCTGCGCGTCGCCGATCTGCGGCTCCGAAGCCGTCCCCTTGCGAGTAGCCGCGGCGCTAGCACCCTCCCTCGACCCGCCGCACCTCACGCTCGTCCCGCCCGACCCGACGCCGGGTGCTCACACCGCTGCCGCCCGCCCGTGCCGCTCGCCGGCCCGGAACGCCAGCGCCGTAGCACCCTCGCCGCCCGCCGCGCCGGTCCGCCCTCACCGGTCCACTCGCGCGGTCCTCGCCGGATCTTTGAACGCCGGTGACCAGCTACCCCTCTGGACCGACAACCCCCACCAAAAGACCCACGAGCAAGCTGTGCGTGGGAAAAGAGAAAAGAAGAAAACAAAAAAAAAAAGAAAAAACAAAAGGGGGAGCATTAGGTAGTTTTTTTATTACTCTATCTTTATGTTTTACATAGTTTATAGTTTGTTTAGTTTATAGTTTGTTTTTATAGTTTTTAGTGTGATTATTCATTAATGCATGATTGAAATTCCGATGTGAAATAACCCCTCAAATTAGGGATTAGGAGTCCGATTTTCGCGCCCGAAATCCGACTCACGATCTTTTATAAAAATCGACAATCCAATCTCATGCCCGAGATTCGATTTGCGATTTAATTTAAAATTGACCAACCCGATCTCATGCGCGAGATATGGTTCGTCAATTTTGGGCATTAATCTTATCTTGATTGAATTGGATATTTTGTTTTTGAAAAAAAATTTCAAAAAAAATGCAAGTTAGATTAGGGCTAGGGTTAGCGTATTTAGTTATTTCGTTTTTAAAAAAAATCAAAAAAAATGCATTCAGGATATTAGTTTTTCTTAAGAATTGCACGTGTCAATCTATAATTAGATTTTTCACTCCAAATTTTTTTTAAAAAAAAAAAAAAAATTCAAAAAAATAATTAATTAATTTAGGGTGCTAGTTTTTTAGGTTGCATGTTTAATTGTGTGCAAATTTTTAAAAAATTTCGAATTTTGTATAAAAAAAAACAAAAAAAAAATCATCATGCATTTTAGAATAGAATTACATGTCTCATTTTAAGTTTAGATCAATTTGCATCTTAGGTTGGAAATTGCTAGATTAAAATAACATCTTAGTTTAAATTAGGATTTAGCATGACTTAATCCTAAGTTTAAATTGGAGGGAATTTTAATTTAGCTAGGTAATTTTTGCATTTGTCTTAATTTCGAATATCGTGGAAAATTTCAAAAACTTGTCTTTAGATAAATTAGTTTCAATTTTTAGGATGAATTGCATTTTTAGGAATAGAAATATCATGTGTACGTCATGTGGGATTATGTTCATAAAATGTACGTCATTAGAATTCATTTAATTAAAAATTGCACGTCATTATAATTAGGTCATTTTAATTTGTATATTTAATTGTTGCATGTTCATTAAGAAAACAAAAAAAAATAATAATATTTTGCTCATGTCATGTAGTTTAGAACACATTGTCATGCCATTCCATGCTAGATTAGTAGCATGCATTGCATATTAATGAGTGAAAACCAAAAAAAAATGGGAAATTGCGTGTTAATTAGAAATCATATCTAGTGTTGTTGATATGAATTCCGATCTAACATTGCAGATGCTTTCGTTGCTATGAGGTAATCCTGTCATTTATTCATCGATTTCTTGGGTGTTAAATTGGTGGTTTGCGCACCGGCATGAACACTTGACATGTTAGGAAGGTAAATTAAAATCAATTCAAGCTGCTTGCTAAACATTTATTTAAATGAAAGAGAAAGGTACCGAAAGGGCATTAGAGAAATTTAGTGTAACCAAGTCCCGAACTCATTTAATCTCGGTTCGTAGGAGTGAAGTAATTCTCCCATTACTTTACTTGGGTTTCTAATCGACCCACCAAAAATAGATTAGTGGCGACTCCTAATTGAAAAATAAAAATCATTTGCATATTAAGAACTTAAACCATAAGTCGCGAATTGGTATGGGCTTGGGAGAGCCCGAGCTAAGTTAGGCTTAGCAATCCATTAGCCGAACCCTTAGGTGGTCCAAACCCGCTTCCGGGGAGGTCGCGACAGCTTGGCGACTACGGGGACTTGAGTTGAAACTCTTAGTGGACTTAAGCCAATTTTCTTTTTTTTGAAAAACGTTTTTGTTTGGCAGCGAGGATCCAGTACGTCCATAACATTTAAGGTGTTAAATGTTCTTGCGGGATGGGAGGTATAAGGGGAAGTGTTTGCTGACCTTTGTTTTGCGGGAGGTGTAGGAATGTATGGTTTATTTTCATGAACGAAGCGTTGTTTGATATAAATTGTCGTGCATGCCTTGCATCTAGCACTACACTGTTGCACACACAACCCGCCGCCGGACCTGGGCCGCATAGGATCATCTAGGATGGTATTGAGATGGATACCACTTCGACCGCATGCTTGCGGTATGAGTCGCCCATCTCAATCCCGAAGTTTCTTTTCTGGCGTCAGGAGTACCTACCTCGGTTCACATGCCCGCAACCTAGGTCGGCTCTTTGACCAAGCCGAAGTCATGAGGACCCGACTTAGTTCGCACGCCCGCGGCTAGTCTGATCATTCTTGTGGCTTCACTTTGTTAAGCCACGATAGACTAGAAATCGAGCCACTTACCATGCGCATGTCTATGTGATTGCCCTTTGTTTATTGGTAAAGTAAGTCTTCTAAATTCGCACTCTTGCAACTTACTTACTTTATTATATCATTTTGTCGGTCCATGGCATTAGGATTGTCCTAAGTCTTGATCAATATACAATGGGAATACCGGACATTCGAATTATTCTCCCTCCAAAGGAAGAGCTTAGCGCATGGTGGGACAAGTTAGACCAAGCTGGCCGTCAATTTGTAGAGTCGCACATTAGTCGACTACTCCCATTGCTGCGTATCAACATCCATGGCGGCCTCATCCAAGCACTTGCTCATTGTTGGTGCCCCGAGACTTCTACTTTCATCTTTGGCGGTAAGCATGAACTCACGCCCACCTTGGAAGAGTATAGCATTGCCATAGGAAAATCTTTGAAAGCTGAATTAATTAATCCACCTATCGGAATAGATCCCGTTGTGGCCTTATCCGATTTTCTGAGAATTAAGGAGGATAATGTAAGAAAGGTTTTAAAAGCTCACCGCAATACATGTCATTTATCTTTCCTAAAAGAATGTTTTGAAAATGGCAATTCATTTCAAATGAGAAGGGTTTTCCTTTTAGCTTTCTTTGGGTTTATACTTTTTCCTCATTGCAAGAATGCTATTAACCCTTTGATGGCTCACTTAGTTGAACAAGTGTTGGGAGGAAAAAATTTCGTAAACACTATTTTGGCCGAAACCTTTCTTTCCCTCACTCGATTTAAAGGAAGCGGTGATAAGACCTTCCATTCCTCTCCTGAGCTTTTACAAATTTGGTTTCTTTCTCATATAAAAGGGTTTGGTGGTTCAATGACTATACTTGATGTTAATAACTCTAATCACCCTATTATGAGATTTGAGAACAAACAAAAACATGCACCGGATTACCATTATTCTAGATGGCTAGCTTTCATGAAAAAACCGACTTCCAAGGGTTTCCTATGGCATGCTAAGTGGTTCCAAGTTCGTGTGGCAAGACTTTCATGTGGAGGTGTTGGCCCAATCCCTCTCTTGGGATTCACGGAGCAACGGAATACTATCCAACTAGAGTGACCCGTCAGTATCAAGTTGTGCAAGAGCTTCCCCCAGCATTGCAAGCAGATCCACTCCAAGCCAACTTCGTTGATGGAGACCAAGACCATGAAGACTCCATTCTCACAATTAAATCAATGTGGGATATGTGCCGGCCACAAAAACTCAAGTGGCCCGAGGAGGAGCTCAAGGGCAAAGAAATGAAGTACTATGCCTCAATTAAGTACATCCAACAACACAAGATTCCAGAGGAGTTACTTCCAAAGATACCAAAGGTGCCGCTAAAGATCACCAACCGCGCGAGAATAAACGCCTCAAAAGGGTTGCTGAAAAAGCTCAAGAGGAGAATAAGCGATTGCGCCGAGTGGTGTCCCGAGTGTATATTGATCAAGCTAGATGAAGTGTTTGAGTCAATCTTGTTGTTTCATTTCTAGATTAATGTTTAGGAAGTTGAGTCATTTACTTTCCTAGTTCGTTTGTTTAGGGCATTTTAAGCTTCTATTTCATTAATGAAGTGCTTGAATCAATCTTGCTTCTATTTTGTTAGGATTGTCAAAAACTCCATTAATGAATAAAAGTTTTAGACCATTGCCATGGACCGGTGTATTTCATATGAGATACTTATTTTTGTCCGTTTCTTCAAATTAGGTGATAACGGATCCTCCACGTTCGCCCATCATTACACGATCAAGAGCAAAAATGGCCGACCAAATCGAAATGCGTGATCGTATGACCGCTGTGGAAAATCAACTCCAGCAGTTGCTCACCTCTATGCAAGCGATGACAGATCAAATGCAATCCCTCCAAGTGCATCGACTCTTGCACCCACTATCCCCGAGATAGTAGTCCCAAAGCAAACGAACAAGGCCCAAATAGGTGAGGATGACATGCCGGAACCGGAGGATGACCCATTGTTCGTCACCGCCTGAAAAGGCTAAGCCCGACAATGTCCCTAAGGCGGAGCAAGATGAACGCTTCGCCAAACTTGAAGAGAAATTGAAACAATTGCAAGAGTCGCGGAATTCACTCCCGTTCGACTTGTCGGTTTATGAGAAGGTCAAACTACCAAAGAAGTTTAAGATGCCGGAGTTCGAAAAATACGATGGTACTTCCCGCCTAAAAGCTCATTTGCAGATGTAACACATACGCATGGCCCAATACGTCAAGAATGAGCCCCTCAGATCCAATCGTTTCATGCAAGCTTGATTGGGCCCGCACTCAACTGGTACATAATGAAAAAAGTAAACCTTCTCGACACCTAGAATGATGTGGCTGATGCTTTCCTAAAGCAGTATAAGTTCAACATGGACATTGCACCTTCCCGAGAGGATCTTGAGCGGATGGAGAAGAAGAAAAGTGAGTCATTTAAGAGTACGTACGTAAGGTGGCGAAACTTGGCGGCTCAAATCACTCCTGAGCCTACAAACAAGGAGTTGATGAAGTTGTTCGTCAAGACTCTCCCATATGAGTTCCGTAATCGGATGGCTAGCACATACGTTGAGAACTTCAACCAGCTTATCCCAGTGGGTGAACAGATCGAGATGGGCCTAAGGGATGGATGGTTCAATGAACCAACTCTTCAGGGCAAAAGGTTCACCATGAAGAAAGATAAAGAACCAACCACTGAAGTCAATGTTGCATATGTGCAACCAGCCCCTAGTAAGCCTCCGATGGTTCGTGTCCCCGGGAATCAGCAAGATGGAGGCCGAGTGCCTGCACAACGGCAATTCACCAAAAGGCAATTCTCTCCTCTTCCTGGCCCTCTATCTCAGGTCTTACCGATACTCCGAAACAAGGGATTGATCTCCCACGAACCAAAGCGGCCTAATGCTGAAAAATTCTCCAACTATGACCCCTCCAAAAAATGTGAGTATCATATGGGAGAGGTCGGCCATTCAACTGATGAATGTTTGACTTTGAAACACAAGATCCAAAATTTGTTGGATACTAAGGCATTTTCTTTCCGTACCACCCAACCAAATGTCAAGAAGAATCCGTTGCCGGAACATCAAGGAAACGTGAATGCAATCTTCGAGTTCAATACTGGCAAAAAGATGAACTTGAAAGTGTCTGTCAAAGATATTTATAGCGGATTAGTTAGAGTTGGTTATTATCCGACAGATGAGAATCCTCCCTTACCTACCATAAAGGAAAGGGTTCAAGAAATGGTTAAGGCTGGCATGATCATATATGCTGACCAAGCTGGAATAGTGTCAACTATCTCCGAAGTCGTCATTGATTGGGAGAAGGAATTTGCTAAGTTAAGTGCTGAAAAGAGTAAACCAGATCCATTGATCGAGGACATGCCCCCACTTGAGGACTCCTCCGACCATGAAGGATTGATAGTGGAAGTGCCTTCAACTGATGAAGAAATAATTATTGAGATGCCCCAGCTATATGAGTACAAGGATAACAAAGCAGTCCCTTGGTCATACGAGCTAGATGTTGACCTGATTACAAGGTCTAGTCGGACCTATGCTCAAGCTAATGCCCAACTTTGCAAAGCCAATTCGACGAAGAGGCCAAGGAATTTTTGGCTATAATCAAAGCAAGTGAGTATAACATGGTCGACCGGTTGCGGAAATTGCCTGCTCAAATCTCTTTACTTGAACTCTTGCAAACATCTCCTACACATCAAAAGTCTCTAATGAAGGTTCTAAGCGAAGTTCGTGTACCAGAGACGATCGAGATAGACAGGTTGGAGGAATTCGTAGGATCGATTCTTCTTAAGGATTTAATAGCCTTTTCTGATGAAGAATTCCCTCTTGAGGGGAGGGGACATACCAAGGCATTATATATATCCGTCAAGTGCAAGGCTTCCCATGTGGCTCGAGTACTCATTGATAATGGGTCTGCCTTAAATATCTGTCCATTGGCAACTCTTCACCGCCTGAAAATAGATCCTTAAAAAATAAGTGCTGCAAAGACCTCCGTCCGAGCTTTTGATGGTACGAGAAAGGAGGTGATAGGGGAGACCCACCTTGATCTGCAAATAGGCCCGGTGATGTTCAACGTCCTTTTCCAGGTGATGGACATTCCTACCGCATTCAATTTTCTATTAGGGCGTCCTTGGATTCATCTTCGCCGGAGCTGTGCCATCAAGTCTCCACCAAAGTGTGAAATTTGTTGTCAAAGGAAAGCTAGTCATTGTTCATGGCGAGGAGGATCATCGGATCTATCATGAGACGGCTATCCCCTATGTCGAGCCGGAACGTAGGGAGGAGTCGAGCTACCAATCGTTTGAGCTCGTATCCACTATCCATGCATCTCGAGGATCGAGAGCACCCATCCCTGATGTGTCAAATGCAGCAGTTATGGTAGCAAGAGTGATGGTTGGAAATGGCTTTATTCCTGGCCGAGGACTTGGTAGACAAGAACAGGGTATCCGGAACCCTATTGAAGCCCCTCGAAGGTCTCGTTCTGCCGGATTAGGGTACCATGGAAAAGGTAGAGGACATGAACAAGAGAGGAAAAACTCATTACTCCTCGATATCCGCGAGACATTCCCGGGCCCTGCTAGAATGATGCATGATGAGGGAGGAATGATCGACACCCGAGGTATCGTGCTCGATGAATGGAATGGCATGGACGACCCGACAACTTCAAAGACAGAGGATCCAGATGATGGGATGGAAGGGATCACGACTCTATTCGATGATTTCCTCATAGGTGCCATTGATGAAGAACCATCGGAGGAAATGGGTGCTAGTTTACTTTTCTGCACTCCCTGCGTGGGAATCCTATCTCTTTTAGGATGTGTTGTTTTCTAGGGTTTGCTTATCGTATTCTGCATGTCGTTTGTCGGGAGTTGAGCTAGGGTTTGACTGTTAGGGTTTCGTTTCACTTTGATTGCCGTACTTTTCAATCCAATAAATGTAATTTGGTTGATGAATATCAATTATGATTACAAGTTTTATTTTGAGGGCATGAGGGGGCATACCCTTATGATAGGCAAAGAGTTGAAAATGGTCCAATCCAATATCATGAGCGATGATGGTGATGACCCTTATGATAGGCAAAGAGGAGATGATCCAAATGGTGACTCCATTGATGAGACTACAATAAAGTTGGGAGCAACATGAAAAACCCAAAGTTCTCACTTCGAGCAAACCGTCACTATCAATTTGAGTGATGCCGAGGAGCCCAAAGAGATAAAGATTGGGGCAAATCTTCCCAAAGATGAGGCCGAGCACACGACTCAATTGCTAAAAGAATATCAAGATATCTTTGCTTGGACATACGCTGATATGCCGGGTTTAGATCCATCGATTGTGGAACATTGTTTGCCCATTAATCCGGACATGCATCCCAAGAAGTAGAAACTTCGGAGGACTAAACCGAGCTCTCGAAGAAGATAGAAGAGGAAGTAATGAAACTTCTCAAAGTGGGATTCATCGAAGTCTCGCAATACCCTGAATGGGTGGCCAACATAGTACCGGTCATTAAGAAAGACGGTCGAGTCCGAGTGTGTGTTGATTACCGAGATTTGAACAAGGCCAGCCCAAAGGACGACTTCCCATTACCACATATCGATGTTCTCGTGGATAGTACTGCCGGATTTGAATTATTCTCTTTCATGGATGGTTTTTCTGGCTACAACCAGATAAGAATGAAGGATGAAGACAAAGAGAAGACGGCATTTATCACCCCGTGGGGAACCTTTCATTATAAGGTCATGCCCTTCGGACTCAAAAATGCAGGGGCAACTTACCAACGAGCCATGGTTACATTGTTCCATGACATGATGCATGAAGAAATCGAGGTATATGTTGATGATATGATTGCAAAAACCCAGCACAGGAAAAGTCATGTTGAAACCCTCAAAAAGTTATTTGATCGGCTCCGTGAATTCAAACTTCGCCAAGTGCGTGTTCGGGGCAGCATCAGGAAAATTACTTGGGTTTATGGTGAGTAGTAAAGGGATCGAGATTGATCCATCTAAAGCCAAGGCAATATGTGAATTGCAACCTCCGTCGACAGTGAAGGAGGTCCGGAGTCTCCTAGGGAGATTGAATTACATCCGCTGTTGACCCAGTGTCAGTTCAATTAAATAAAAAAGGAAATGCCCTGAAGACACCACCAGCGCCTCGGCCTGGTGGCACGGGGAATGAAAAGGTCCGAGAGCGACCAGGGTTCGATCCCTGGAAATGGCAAAAGTTTGCCAAAAAAACAAAAAAACAAAAAAACAAAAACAAAAAAACAAAAAAAAAATAATTTTTTTTACCAACCCTTTTCTTTCTTTTTGAGCTGCAAACTCTTTGTGTTCAAAGCTGATGAGTTCATTGTGACCTTTCAAAGGAGAATTTTGCATGATAGTTTTACCTGTTTAATTACCAATTTCACTGAGGATCGTCACCGTCGATCAAGTTAATGAATGATGTGGAATGAATTGAACATGCTAAATGAGACATGTCAGGATGATGAAAGGCAAGCCCTATCCTATACACAGTCCCTTGCTCATATACTGGTGAGACGAGTGTAGGAAATTCCATGTTTCTAAGGTAAAGAGTTTTCTCGCGAAAGGTACGATGATCGAAATGATGAGAGGCGGTTCATTCTCTATCCCAAACACTATGTGATCATCCTTTGTTTAAACCCTTTTGAGCCCACACACGTGAATAATTTTAAATTACCTCTGTCAAGAACCACCCCACATTGGGGCAAGCTGGAGGTAAGACGACATCATGAGGTGAGGAATTTGATAGGAATATTCTTGCTCTCACTTGCATCAATCTTCAGGTATTGCTATTACATTGAATTCATACGGTAATTCAAGTGCCTTAGGATGATGAAGAGCAATTCTTTCTCTACCCTACACACTTTATCCATTGCGTAGCCCCTTGAGCCTGTAAATTCGTTTCATTTAAACCCAATTGGTGATCATCCCCCACACTGGGGCAAGGCAAAAGGCAAATGCCCAAGCAGCAAAATCCCGAGTGCTGACAAAAAATGAAAACTCCTCAAGAACCCAAATGTTAAAGCATTACGTGGTTATTCAAAAAAAAAGAGAAAAAAAAAAAACAAAACAAAGGGGGCATGAAAAAGCAGTGAGCCTAGTAAAAGCAAGGCCAATGCCCATGGAAAATGAAAGAAAGGGTCAAGATAAAAAAGGGTGTATTCCCAGTGGAGTGGTACTCAAAGAACTCAAATGCCAAGTTTTTATAGTACCTACGAGGAAAATCCCGATGGTGAAGAAAAGACCGGTGACAATGCCAAGATGATCACCAATTCTCATCCCCCTATACACATTTTGAGCTTAATGATCCATTCACTTCTCAACCCATGAACTTAACCTACGTTACGTCCCTTATAAAGTCTCTTCAGATTAGGGCACTGAAATTAACGTAGGAATTCATATGCTTAAAAGCATTGCTCGAAGAAGTGCAAGCAAGACCATTTCTATCTCATTTCGCAGGTTCCTTGACTTGTAAACCCAAAGATGATTGCGAATTATTGTTCTTTCATTAGCCTTGACTCGAAGAGTCCCTTTTTGTTGAGCCATTGACCGAGCCTACATTACGGTCGATAAAGACCTCTCGATTGACAAGATCGTAACGCTTTGCGAGAATACTCGAACCCTTATTGACATGATGAAAGTAAGATGGAGTGATTCTGTGATCCCACATTAATGGTTGGGACAAAATAGCCTTCTTAATGAGAGTGAGTGAAAGTCATTTCTAACTGAAAGTCTCTCATTTGGTATTCTTGAAAATCCATGTCATTGTCATAAACGATGATTCTCCCCAGTGAAAATTTGGTGGTGCAAATATGGTAAAACCATCATGCATAAATCTTGATTGAATGGATAAAAAGCTTCAGTGGACTTTCGAGTGTGTTGAATTGCTTACTTCTTTGGCGAATGCATGTATTTTTGCTCTAATCATGTCTGACAGGTAATGTTTCCTTGAAGACCCAAGAGCTCCTGACATTTATGTTGCCTTTCAGAAGCCTCGATGTGAGAAACCTCCATGAATATTTGAAGCACATCCTCGGTGTTCCAAAACTTCTTTCTACCAAGAGGTAAGTGAACTTCACGAATATCCCAGATTTGTCCTAGGTATTCCCAAATTTTTGATATAAGACTCAAAACTGTTCGTCAAGCATTTCATTCTGGATATGAATGTTTTCCGATCTTTTTCGTTATACCTTAGTCTGGATTTAGGTATTTTGAATCATCTTAATCCAATATTCATCTCACCTAACATTGAGTGTCTATTGATTAAGTTCCCAAACTTTTGACATCTAGTCTGGATCTGGATGTCTCAAAACTCTTCGTTAAACATTTCACTCTGGATGTGAATGTTTTTCGATCTTTTAGTTATACCTTAGTCGGATCTAGGTATTTCGAGTCTTCTTAATCCAATATTCATCTCACCTAACATTGAGTGTTTATTGGTTAAGTTCCAAAATTCTTGACATCTCAGTCTGGATCTGGATGTCTCAAAACTCTTCATTAAACATTTCACTCTGGATGTGAATGTTTTTCGATCTTTTTCGTTATACCTTAGTCTGGATCTAGGTATTTCGAATCATCTTAATCCAATATTCATCTCACCTAACATTGAGTGTCTATTGGTTAAGTTCCCAAATTCTTGACATCTCAATCTGGATCTGGATGTCTCAAAACTCTTCGTTAAACATTTCACTTTGGATGTGAATGTTCTTCGATCTTTTTCGTTATACCTTAGTCTGGATCTAGGTATTTCGAATCCTCTTAATCCAATATTCATCTCACCTAACATTGAGTGTTTATTGATTAAGTCCCAAATTTTTTGACATCTCAGTCTGGATCTGGATGTCTCAAAACTGTTCGTCAAGCATTTCATTCTGGATATGAATGCTTTCTGATCCTTCTCGTTATACCTTAGTCTGGATCTAGGTATTTCGAATCATCTTAATCCAATATTCATCTCACCTAACATTGAGTGTCTATTGGTTAAGTTCCAAAATTCTTGACATCTCAGTCTGGATTTGGATGTCTCAAAACTCTTCGTTAAACATTTCACTTTGGATGTGAATGTTCTTCGATCTTTTTCGTTATACCTTAGTCTGGATCTAGGTATTTCGAATCCTCTTAATCCAATATTCATCTCACCTAACATTGAGTGTTTATTGATTAAGTCCCAAATTTTTTGACATCTCAGTCTGGATGGATGTCTCAAAGCTGTTCGTCAAGCATTTCATTCTGGATATGAATGCTTTCTGATCTTTCTCGTTATACCTTAGTCTGGATCTAGGTATTTCGAATCATCTTAATCCAATATTCATCTCACCTAACATTGAGTGTCTATTGGTCAAGTCCCAAAATTCTTGACATCTCAGTCTGGATCTGGATGTCTCGAAACTCTTCGTTAAACATTTCACTTTGGATGTGAATGTTTTTCGATCTTCTTCGTTATACCTTAGTCTGGATCTAGGTATTTCGAATCATCTTAATCCAATATTCATCTCACCTAACATTGAGTGTCTATTGGTTAAGGTCCCAAAATTCTTGACATCTCAGTCTGGATCTGGATGTCTCAAAACTCTTCGTTAAACATTTCACTTTGGATGTGAATGTTTTTCGATCTTCTTCGTTATACCTTAGTCTGGATCTAGGTATTTCGAATCTTCTTAACCCAATATTCATCTCACCTAACATTGAGTGTCTATTGGTTAAGTCCCAAATTTTTTGACATCTCATTCTGGATTTGGATGTCTCAAAACTGTTCGTTAAGCATTTCATTCTGGATATGAATGCTTTCTGATCTTTCTCGTTATACCTTAGTCTGGATCTAGGTATTTCGAACCCTCTTAATCCAATATTCATCTCACCTAACATTGAGTGTCTATTGGTTAAGAATTTTTCCCCGTTTAGGCGACCGTAGAATGGTACGGGTCCTGGGAAAGCAGTCTCTTTGTAAAGTCATGTTACTATTCTAGGCAACCGTAGAATGGTACGGGTCTTGGACATGTAGCACCAATTATCTCGAGTTACTCTACCCTCCCCGAAGGTAAGTTATTCCAGGTAAGTTCCTTTTATCACTGGCATTAGCATTTCCATGCATCATATAAATTGCATTTCCAAAAACAAAAACAAAAATCCATGACCTGCTAAAATAACATCCATTGCATGTGCATGGTCAAAATTTAGGTATCATATTGTCTTTGAATGCAACCTCTGCGAGCTCACCTTCAAAGAGGGGCAGCTGTTGACACCCAAATTTTGACCAATCATTTAGTAATTAATTGCATAAAAATTTAGGGATTAATCTTTAACCCCTAAGAAAAAATATTAAAATTACATCTCATGTAGTCGCATTTGCATCGGTACCAAAACGCAACCAAACACGGCAGCTCGCGGTCAATTACGTGCACAAAAGGTGGCCTCTCTCTTGCTGATTTGAAAGTACCCAATGAAAAAGAAGAAAGAAGAGTTCTTCACGTCCATTGTCTCTTCCTCATTAATGCATGCACCATGCGTGGACAAAATTCGGTGGACGTAAAAAAAAAAAAAAAAAAAAATTCTAGCCGCATGCGTGAAGAAAGCAAAGAAAAATCCACTGAGCACGCAAGGATCCGGGAGAAAGTCTGCAAAGGCATGGGCTCACCATTTTATAATGAGAATTCTATCCTTCCGGGAGAGCAAATCAAGAAAGAAGCGAAGAAAGAAATAAAAAAGTCCATTGTGAGGGGGGGCTTCCCCTTTCGTTCACGCAAGCGGAGAGAAGAAAGGGGATTAAAAAAAGAAGAGTGCCAGAGAAAGATAAAAAAATACATTGGGAAGGGGCTCTTTCTTCAGAAAAGAAGGTGAAGTCAGAGGGGGAAATAAGAAAGGAAAAAGAAGGTGAAAGCAAAAGAATAAAAAAAGAAGAAGGCTTGTCTTCTTAAAGGTGAAGGCTTCGAGCAACACAGGGGGGAGAGGAGACGTGCGGCTGCAGAGGGGAAAAAGAAAGGAGCGCCCACTGTTCTTCTTCTTCGCTGCAAATTTCCACCGGTTTGTGCTACTTCCCCCACGTTCGCTGCCCCGTTCCACGAACCGACCGCCGGCTCCTTCTCACCCGCTGCGCGCACCGCCGCGTGACCCAGCCGCATCGCCCACCGCCTCCGCTCGAGCCGCCCGCGAATCTGCTCCTGGTCCGCCAACGCCCACCGCCGTGCGCGTCCCGCTCACGCCCGGACCAGCGACCACGACCTAAACCAAGCCGTTCCGTCCACCGCGCAACTCGCGAGATCCGAACGCCACCACCGTCGTCGACGCCAAAGCTCCTCGGCCGCGTCCTCCGTCACCCGAGCGTGACCACCTTCCCGATCCACAGAGCACCATTGCCCGCGCCCTCGACAGCAGATCTGCGACCTTCCTCCCCGCCTCGAGCACCCGAACGCGCCCCGCTCGCCGGACGCAGCATCACCCAACACCGCCGAGCCGCGCCTCCGCGTCGACACGCGCCTCGCTCGCCTCCGCCGGATCCGCCCCTCCGTTGCCGTTCGCCACCGTCTCGGCGCGGCGCTCCCGCCCCCGTTGCGGCAGACGCCCCCGAACTCCGCGTGCCTCGGTGCTCTGCTCCGCCTCCTCCCGCCGCCGCCCGATCTGCGGCTCCGATTGCTGTCCCCTTGCGAGTAGCCCCCGAGCACCACTTCGACCCGCCGCCCTCTCCCCGCTCGCCCGCTCGACCCGCGACCCGACGCCCGACCGGCTCCGCCGCTGCTACCGCCTCCGCCTTGGCCGCTCGCCGACCCCGCGTCCGACCCGCCCGCCCGCGCCCCCGCGACCGCCCGCCGCCCGCGGTCCCCCTCCGCGGTCCACCGCCGGTCCTCGCCGGATCTTTGAACGCCGGAGACCCGCTACCCTCCGGACCGACGACCCGGCCCCCTTGGAGACCCACGAGCAAGCCGTGCGTGGGAAAAGAAAAGAAGAAAACAAAAAAATAAGAAAAAGACAAAAGGGGCACATTAGGTAGTTTTTTTATTATTATTATCTTATCTTTATTTTTAATTTAGTTTATAGTTTGTTTTTATATAGTTTTTAGTGTGATTATTCATTAATGCATGATTGAAGTTCCAATGTGAAATAACCCATCAAATTAGGGATTAGGAGTCCGATTTTCGCGCCCGAAATCCGACTCATAATCTCTTGCAAAATCGACAATTCAATCTCATGCCCGAGATTTGATTCGCGATTTAATTTAAAATTGACCAACCCGATCTCATGCGCGAGATATGCTTCGTCAATTTTGGGTATTAATCTTATCCTGATTGGATTGGACATCGGGTTATTAGAATTAACTTTTGTTTTTGAAAAAAAAATTCAAAAAAAATGCAAGTTGGATTAGGGCTAGGGTTAGCGTATTTAGTTATTTCGTTTTTTTAATGACAAAAATAAAAAAAAAAAAATGCATTCAGGATATTAGTTTTTCTTAAGAATTGCACTAGTCAATTTAGAATAGGATTTTTGATTTTTTTTTTTATAAAAAAAAAATCCCAAAAAATAATTAATTAATTTAGGTGCTAGTTTTTTAGGTTGCATGTTTAATTGTGTGCAATTTTTTTTAAATTTCGAATTTTATATATAAAAAAAAACAAACAAAAATCATCATGCATTTTAGAATAGAATTGCATGTCTCATTTTAAGTTTAGATCAATTTGCATCTTAGGTTAGAAATTGCTAGATTAAAATAACGTCTTAGTTTAAATTAGGATTTAGCATGACTTAATCCTAAGTTTAAATTGGAGGGAATTTTAATTTAGCTAGGTAATTTTTGCATTTGCCTTAATTTCGAATATCATGAAAAATACAAAAATTTGTCTTTAGATAAACTAGTTTCAATTTTTAGGATAAATTGCATTTTTAGGAATAGAAATATCATGGGCACATCATGTAGGATTAGGTTCATTTAATTAAAAATTGCCCGTCATCATAATTAGGTCATTTTGATTTGCATATTTAATTATTGCATGCTCATTAAGAAAACGCAAAAAAATATTTTACTCATGTCATGTAGTTTAGAACACATTGTCATGCCATTCCATGCTAGATTAGTAGCATGCATTGCATATTAATAAGTGAAAACCAAAAAAAAAATGGGAAATTGCCTGTTAATTAGAAATCACATCTAGGTTGTTGATGTGGATTCGATTTAACAATGCAGATGCTTTCGTTGCTATGAGGTAAGTCCGGCAATTTATTCATCGCTTTCTTGGGTGTTAAATTGGTGGTTTGCGCACCCGCATGATCACCTCACATGTTAGGAAAGTGAATTAAAATCAATCCAAGCTGCCTGCAAAACATGTTTTTAAAAGAGAAAGGTACCGAAAGGGCGTTAGAGAAATCTAGCGTAACCAAGTCCCCGAGCTCATTTAATCTCTGGTTCGTAGAAGTGAAGTAATTCTCCCGTTACTTTACTTGGGTTTCTAATCGACCCACCAAAAATAGATTAGTGGCGACTCCTAATTGAAAAATAAAAATCATTTGCATATTAAGAACTTAAACCCTAAGTCGCGAATTGGTATGGGCTTGGGAGAGCTCGAGCTAAGTCTAGGCTTAGCAATCCATTAGCCGAACCCTTAGGTGGTCCAAACCCGCTTCCGGGGAGGTCGCGACAATTACATATAGATTCAGGTGCATTTACATTTTTTGCATTTTATTGGATTAGTGGTGAATGGATTCAGATTAGTGGTTCTAAGCTTTAATTTGGCAGGCCAGACTAAGCCCCTGAAGCAAGTAAATTGGCCCGAGCCTATTTTCTTTTAATGACAAGAATTACCTAAATTGAGATTTGAAATAATATTACGGTGGATTTTTGGAATTTAAGAAAATCGGGTTGCAATCTTATCTTTAGGTGATAAAATCAGGAGATGTGGAAAATAAAAGAAAAGTGATATTGCGTGCGAAAAAGAAATCTTCACGGATGCTGATTTGAAAAGGAAAATAAAACCCTAATCTTCAGCCTATAAAAAGGTTTTCACGTAGGGTTTCGGCAAGGGGGCCACACACATTTGAATATACGGTCACAATATAGAGAGAAAACACACGTGAGAGAGAGGAAGGTTCGGCCAAGCATCACGTGGCTGCAACCTTGCTAACCCCACGGCTGAGCTTCATATCGCGTGCACCATGAGACGGTGACCATTGCCACGCCTCCTCGTCAACAACGAAGCCGTGAAGCCCTGCTCGAGCTTCTGTCCCGACGTGCCCCGAGCTCTACCCTCATCGTTGAGTTCCAGCAGTTCCAGGAGAGGTTCTTTTGCCGAAAGTATTCAAGTTGAATATTATCCAGTCAAAGAAGACAATTTCGCTTGCTGCATGAAGAAGATCCATTCTCTGACTTGCAAAAGATGTCACAGCCAACGTGGTGAAGTCCGAACTCCAAATTCAGTCGTGTGGGCAAAAAGGATCAATCCACAATTCGATGCGTTCACTCATCATCAAAGGCCACCTGTTCTGCCTCGCCTACAAGTCATCCCATACAACGTTCCTGATTCAAGCGGCCACGATCCTGTCGTTGCCAATTGCCCACAATCGCCGATCCACGAAGTTCCTATTTTTGCAGTGATCCTCCTCGATGATAGAGCAACGGCGTTCACTTCCCACCTGGTCGTGATCAACTACACGAAGTTTTCGGCCACATTGAGGGGGGTATTCCGAATTATACAGGGAACACACGAGAGGGGAAGAGAAAGTTCCTTTGCTTTTCCATTGCAGGCCAACACTGAGCAGTTGTGCCCCACGTTGTTCAATGCCCGACCATCGTCGGCAATTTTAGGGAGAACACATTGAAAGAAACGTCCCTGCTGCACCGCAAGTTCATGGTGATTCGCTGCTACCTTCTTGCATCGTTGCCAAACTTTCTGTGACGATCAATTGCTGCTGGGCCTGCCACCGAGAGCTGCTCAACCAAGACGACTAGCGAATCCAATAAACCTTAAAGGAGTCCCGGCGCACTCTTGCATCTTCGACGTGTCTATTCTAGACGATCCCAGCAAGAAGCCAACACCTTTCCGAGAGCTATTCTTCAATTTCTAGCGATCCCACGATTACTTTTCAGTCCTTCCAATTGGGATTTGATTCAGCTTTGCAGATTTGTTGAAGATCTCTCTCACGGCCAGCAAGCTCATTGTCTTCTCTGGTGGACATCAAAGCGTCCATCCCACAGTGGCACCATCAATTGTCGAGATTTGGTAGAAGAGAAGAAGACAAAAGCTGAGTGGTGGATTGAAGATTAAAATAAAGAAGTCCAAGAACATTCCATCGCCTGTAGATGAGCTGAAGTTCTCGGATAGAATTCCAAAGTACTCAGACTTGTGGAACACGTCCAGCGATTACCGTGCACCCTTGCATGCTACGGACCGTCAGTCTTCCTCACCGTGATTCCCGTGATTCATCATCCATCCGAATTTGGAGACATCACCCGTGTGACATCGTGAATTAGGTAAGACTCTCGATCAATTTGATTTTCATATATCCCGCTGCCTAATTCGTAATATCGCAATCTTTCTTTGAATGTTTGATTGATATTGCCATATCCAAAAGATCTCTTGATCCCTCATGAATTAGGAAATTTTTCTAATTTCGCAACGTACGTATGATTGACAGTCCGATTTCATGCTCGAAATATGACTCGCAATCGCACGGAAAAATCGCCAATCCGATCTCATGCTCGAGATTCGATTCGCGATTCATTTAAAAATTGGCCAACCCGATCTCATGCACGAGATATGGTTCGCCGGTTTGTAGATATCGATCATATCTTATCTAATTTGTCGTCACGTTAGTTGGATCAATTTTATTTTGTTAAATAAAAAATCCGAAAAATATTTGAGTTAGGATTAGGTTTGTTTTAGAATATTTCTTGTTATCTTGCATATTTAGAATAGAGATTTTATTTCAAATTCCAAAAAATCAAAAAAATCAAAAATCAAAAATCAAATCAATCAATTTAGGTTGCTAGTTTTTTTTTTTTTTACTTAGGTTGCATTTTTAATAATTCGATAATTCTTAATTTCGAAATTAATAAAACAAAAACACAAAAAAAAATCATCATGCATGTATCATGTAGAGTTAGAGTACATTTTATACGTCATTGCATATTTAAATAGATTGCATGCTTATTAGGAAAATAAAAATCATGTGCACGTCATATAGAATTAGTTTCATACAATGCACGTCATTTAGTGATTTGTGTTAGGTTCATTTAATTAGAAATTGCCCGTCATTAGAATTAGGTCATTAGATTAATTTAGATTGCATATTTAAGTGTTGCATTTCTTTAATTTCGAATCTCATGGAAAATACAAAAAGTTATTTTTTAGAATAAATCCATCTCATGCTTCAGGATAGACTACATGCTTATTTATGTCATATCGCTTAGGTCATATAGCTAAGTCATGTTGCCATGTCATATCATTTCATGTTAAATTAGTGACATGCATTGCATAAAGCATGATTCTCATTAATTAAGTGAAAACAAAAAAAAAAGAAAAAAAGAAATTGCGTGTTAATTAGAAATCATATCTAGGGTTGTTGATGTGAATTCTGATCTAACAACGCAGATGCTTTCGTTGCTTTGAGGTAAGTTCCTGCAATTTATTCATTGCTTTATCTGAGTGTTAAATTGGTGGTTTGTGCACGCGCATGATAACCTCACATGTTAGAGAAATAGATTTAAAATCAATCAAAACTGCTTGCCAAACATTTTTCAAAATAAAAAGAAAGGTACCGAAAGGGCATTAGAGGAATCTAGTGTAACCAAGTCCCCGTACCCATAATCTCTAGTTCGTAGGAGTAAAGTGAATCTCCCGTTACTTTACTTGGGTTTCTAATCAACCCACCAAATATAGATTAGCGGCGACTCCTAATTGAAAAATCATTTGCATGTTATAAACTTGAACCTAAGTCGCGAATTGGTATGGGCTTGGGAAAGCCCGAGTTAAGTCTAGGCTTAACAATCCATTAGCCAAACCCTAGGTGGTTTAAACCCCGAAAAAGTTGGTCACGACAAGTAGGCCTATGAGAAGCTTATCAGCGATTGCGAAATGCATAGAAGCCCAACCAGTCAGCGCACATATTCCCTTTGCAACAAACGTGCCTCGTATGGACCTCTCACTGTTGCAGGACTTAATCCTTACCTATATTAGCAAATTGTCACATTTAATGGATTTTTTTTTTTTTTTTGAGGGGATAATGGCATGGAGGGTTTTGAACTTATTCAATTTGCACACTATAGTCCTTAGACTTTTTTTATGCAACTGGGTCATTGAACTTCATATGTTCGTTCTTCCATTATGTGCTTGGACGGAAATGCTGAGATGTCATCCATGTTTGCGTTACATAAGTGTTATCGCTTTAGATAGTGTCGAGACCTCTTTTTTTTTAGCGCCCGCAATCGGGTACGGGCGCCTAAGGAGGCTAATGGCTCGGCTGAATTAATTAAAGCCCGGACTCTCCCAAGTCCACCAATTCACGACTTAATGGTTCAATTTTTTAACCTGTAAATCAAATTTTAAATTGGAGTCGCCACTAATCGATTTGGGGTGGGTTGATTAGAAACCCAAGTGAAGTATCAGGAGAAATACTCACTCTGCGCAAGAACTGAGAGAAATTAGGATCGGGGGACTTGATTATACTAGTTAATCACTAATGCCCTTTCGATACCTAATCTTGTTTAAACCCCGAGGTTTTTTGGATGTTCGAGGGATTTTCCATGCATTTTTTGGAGGAAAAACATTTTTTGAGTCCTTTTCTAATTTTTTGGACACAAAAGGGATTTTTTTGCGGTTTTTTGTATTTTTTTTGGAAAAATATAAGTCTTTTTGGATTTTTCGGAATTTTTTGGCTTTTTCATGAATTTTTGGTTTTTTTTTGGATTTTTGGCTTTTTTTGGAAAATATGAAATTTTTTTGATTTTTTTATTTTTTGGAAAAATAAAATATTTTTTATATATTTTTTAAATATTTTTGGAAAATAAATTATTTTTTGATTTTCTCGATTCTTTGAAAATAAAACATTTTTTAACATTTTTTAAATAAAAATTTTTTTTGATTTTTTGATTTTTCGAAAAATAAAATATTTATTATTTATTTATTTATTTAAAATATTATTTTATATTAAAATAACTTTTTTTAAAAATGACCCGGGTCGGATCCACGGGTTGGGTCCGACCCGAGCAAGTGATCCGACTCAGATTTTTGTCCTTTTTTTTTCATTTTTTTATTTAGTGAAACGGCGTCGCGGCTAGGCGTTCGGGGACACCCGGCCCGGCCCGGCCCGACGACCTAGCCCGACAGGCCGCTCCGTGACCCGACACCCCACGAAACCCTACCAGGGTCCGACCCGAATCTCGACCCGGCCTTCCGCCGCCCCCGCAATTTGCGGAATCCCTACCCGTTTCCCGATTCGGGTTCGACCCGACAACCCGGGGTCACGACCTGGAAAATCGGGAACCCTAGGGTTTCCGAATCGCGGCACCAAGGAGGGAGAAAACCGAGGCGCAGCGGCGACGGCGGCAGCGACGGCGACGGCAGTAGCGATGACTAAGCTATGGAGAGGGAGATGGCGACGGCGACGGTGACGGCAACAGCACAATACCTGTTTGTGGCGACGGTGCAGCGGGGGCAGCAACGGCGGTGAGACCCACGCGAGTCCCTTCCTCTCCAGCTTCTCTCTCTCTCTTTCCCCCTCCGGCGAGGCTCGAATCCGTGTGTCGCGAGTCCTCGAACCCCCTTGAAGTCTCTCAGTGGAGTGCCCGAGGCTTGCGACTTCGAATCGTCCCCCTCTCTCTCTACCCTTTCCTCCGGCGAGCCTCGGATCCTTGGCCGTTCGACCTCGAACCTCCCCTGAAGTTTCTCAGTGGATTGTCCGAGGTTTGCAAGCCCTAGATCCGACTCTCCCTCTCTCTGTCTTCGGGATCTCTGTCCGTTGTTGTCGTCGAGGGGAAGGTATTTATAGGTGAGGGGCGGCCGGTCGACGGAGTTCGACCGCCAATCGCCACGGCCTTCGCCGGCCGAACCGGCGTCCCATCCGACACCAGCTACCCCCTGCTTCACGTCCCATCGCCATCCGTCCATCCCCTTCCCCTCCATCGCGCCCCCCCCCCCTCGCGTGCTCTGCAGAGGCGCGAGGAAGGAGACGACCTGGCGGGGGCCAGGCTGAGGCGAAAATGGGTCGAGGGCCCATGTGGAGGCTGCTTCTCTTCTCTTTTTTTTTTTTTTGTTTATCATCCGAAAAAAGATAAAATAAAATAAAAATAAAATAAATAAAAACAAAAGTAAAATCTAATTAATGAAATTTTTAGGCGTCAACAGATAGTTGCCACCGCCTCCAATTACCCCGAAATGAAGATACTCGGATTGGGAGAGGATCGGACACTCAGGCAGGTTCAAATTGATCTAGCTTATCTCTGTCCTCGTAGGCAGCTGGCTGACTTCCATGGCCCTCCACGCCATTTCTACCGTCCTCCTCGCCATGTCCACCGTCATCGATTGTTGTACTTTTTTTTTATTTGTTTTCAATTTATTTATATTCAGAAGAATTAACAAAAATTATTAAAAAAGTTCTAAAGCTATTGCACTTCTACTAATTTAGTTCTAAATTTTATTTTACCAATTGAATGATATACATTTTCAAATTTTGCCAATTGAGGATATCCAATCAATTTTAGCTAAAAATTACTAACATGGATGTTGGCCATTTTATGTGGTACGGCTAGCTTTGACGTTGACATTTTTTATTTTATTTTATATTTTTCTCTTTTCCTTCTTTACCTTTTTTTTACTGTGGTTGACAAAGGTCGTCCAACCCTCACTGGCCACAAGTGAGATCATCAGAACCACAAGCAAGGCCAGCCTCACCCAAAGCTAGGCTAGCCTCGCCCGCAGCCGCAATGGCCTAGCCCAAATCTAAACAAGGGCTACAACCCTTGCCTGCAGCCACCAAGCCAGCCATAATTATAAAAAAAAAAAAAAAAGGTAAAGATAAGAAAAGAAAATTGGGAAAATAAAATAAAATAAAAATTCAAAATAAAAATTTTAAAAATTCGAAAATAATTGTTCACATCGGTCGACTATACCACGTAAGACATTTATCATCCATGTTATTAATTTCCAGTCAAAATTAGTCAAATGGATTTATTTGGTAAAACATGTAAAGTTTTCGGACTTAATTCGTAAAATTAAAAGATTTAGGATAAAATTGATAAAACTACAATAAGTTAAAACTTTTTTGGTAACTTTTCCGAAAAATTAACTTCATGTATCTTTTAATTTTCTAAATTTGTACAAGCCACATTGACAATATGTTGTTGCCTCTTAAGCACTTCACGACCATTTGACTCCACATCAACACTTTCATCCAAACATCTGGCCGAAGAACAGCAATCGAACATGTTCAAGCACTTGAATGTTAAAATATATATATGGATGACATTGCATAAATAAAAAGTCCTAGGACAACAATGCCCTGATCAACTTTTTCTTTAAATGTAGGAGGAAGCGAGCTTTAATATAGGACTTTGGTAAATTAATCTTGATATATAAACGTTAACCTATAACTAAGTTGATTTTTCTATTTATGCCAATAAAATAAAGTTGATTTATTCACCGGCTACCTTGACTTCCAACTTTCCATCTTCTTTTCTGAGTTCATTCTTGCAAGACCAAGTCAGCTCACACCAATGACAGCTCGGATCGGTCGGAGTACCCAATCGAAAAAATTTTGTATGCGCTTGGAGTATGTGAGCCCATTTTATCTTAATTATTAGATAGCGTGGCCCTCAAGCAAGACCTCAATGATCCGACGGTTAGTATGAAATTGGCTCAGATGCGTTGCCCACAATCAACCCACCAGGTCCGTCACGATGCAATGGACCCTTTAGTCAAAAGATAGGAGAGAACTCATGCGTGCAATCCACTGTTTCCAAAGTCAGGTTGGGGGCGAAACGTCTGAACCACAGTACACGGCTGATCGTTAACTCCATTGGGTCGACATTGTTATATATAGCACTTTCACTGATTCTATGCAAGTACACATGGTTATCGTAGAATCATACATCCCAAGAGAGAGAATGATGCTACATCCCAAGAGAGAGAATGATGCTTCACAAGGCCTATCTCGTCTTCCTTCTTTTCCTAGCCCTTTCACATCGAATACATGCAATCGTCGCTCACGATCAACCTGCCAGGTCCGTCACGATGTAATGGACCCTCTAGTCAAAAGAGAGGGAGAGACTTTATGCGTACGATGCAAGGAATTTCAAAGTCAAGTTGAGGGCGAAACGTCTGAACCTCAATACACGGCTGCTCGTGAAATCCATTGGATCGACATTGTTATATATAGCACTCGCACCTATTCTATGCATGTACACACAGCTATCGTAGAATCATACATTCCAAGAGAGAGAATGATGCTTCACAGGGCCTATCTCGTGTTCCTTCTTTTCCTAGCCCTTTCATCTCACGTGATCATCTCTTCGAACGTCGCCGCCACCACCCACCCGGCGAGCAATGGTAAGCACTTCAACCTCTATAGATGCATGCACAAACGAGAAAACGCAAATCGCGGGCTGAAGGGATAAACAGCCGATGTGATTCTGCTTTCGGGGTACAAAAGAGATCGGTTTCACATTTTGAAAGTTATATTCTTTTAGAATTCAAAGTTTGAAGACGATAATGTATGAATTGGAGACTAAATAGACGCTTGTTTTCAGGAGGAAGCAGATCCGGGGTGATGGCGGTGAGAAAGATTGCTGTTGATCCAAGTAGATCCCCGCAAGCCCCTAGACATGATAACCCTAGACATAATTAATTAGGGTTTTCCACATAGTTCTGATCCTCGACTATTAAATTTTCTGTTCGATTGCTCCAAATTTTCGTTGGTGTTTTAAGGAGATAATACAAATATAATTCACTTTCGATATCCTCCATGGTTAATTAGGGTTTTTCACATATTTTTCCCGATGGAGCTCAGATGATTTCCTTGAAGACATTTCCAATGGCAAAAGAATTTGGTTTGATTTGTTAGTTGAATGTGTATCGCTATGCCTTTTCGCCACATCTCCAAAAAGTACTCCTAATAGAAAGCACAACGTAGTAGTTAAAAAGGCATATATTACCAGGACATTCTGAATAACTACTGATAAAGATCGCTAAGCTACTGTGAAGATCAATATATTTATTTCCCGCTCCCCAAGTGCCGCATTATCCACCATGCAAGCCAATCACCGCATGTTCGAGTCTATTCTATTTGAGTGAAAGGATGATATTCGCAACATTTGGTATATTTTTGTTGTGCTTGAGCTGACAAAAACAGCGTGTTCCAAAGTACCTTCAATATTTTTGTACGCATCCAGAGGACGTGAGGCCGTTCCATTTCGCCCATTGAACAGTATAGGTTTCACATAAGATTAAATGATTCAAGAATCGGAATGAAGTGCATTCGCATTGACTGGGTTCATGCAGTTCTTGCTCGCGACCAATCTACCAGGTTGGTCCAAGAGAGGCTCGTCAAAAGCTTACCCAATAGTGATTCTTTCGGAGAAGATGCTCATCCATATTTCCAAAGTCGGTCCACGGAGAAACTTTTGAACCGCAATCAGCGGCATTTCTTCAACTCCATGTGGTCTATATAGAGCACTCTCATTCCTTCTAAATCTGTATACGTTGTACAACCACACAAGAATAAAGAGAACATACGATGCTTCCCAAGGTCTCTCTCGAATTTGGCGCCCGCCCAATGAGCAACGGTGTGTTCTATCTCTATACATGCATGCAAAATGAGAAAACACAAAACCTGGGTTGACCAGATAAATTGCTGACTTAACGATTAAGAAAAATCGCTTCCGAGAGAAGTGATGATGGGGGATACAAAAGAAACCGGTTTCACATTTTACAAGTTATGTACTCTAAGAATTCGAAGTTCGAAGATAACAATGTCTGAATTGGAGACTAACTAACTAAATAGTAAGTGCACGTTTTCAGGAGGAAGTAATATCGAAAAGACGGTGATTAACCAAATTTTTGTTCGTGGAACAAGTCAGATAGTAAACGTCACCCTCGTCGTAGCATTTCGAAGCTCCTTCCTTGGAGACCATGCCTGCCATGGGAATCTTTCAAGTTATTCTCGATTATTAGCTTTTCTGTTCGGTTGTGCTATCAAGAAATGAAAAATTCGTTTTCTATACTTCCACGGTTAATTAAAGTTTTCCACAAATTTTTGTTTATGGAGCTCAAATGATTTTTTTGAATAACCTGCGAATGGAAGAAATGTAAATTGATTGTTTATCAAACCTATGCCTTTTCGACGAATCTGAATATCTTTATTTCAGGCTCCAGATCACAGCATACCAAGACTTATCTATTTAAGTACAAATGTGATATCCACAGCAATATGTATACTCTTATTTGGCTTGAATTGATAGGAACGGTATATTCTGAAAGTATTTAAAAGTTTTGGAAGAAAGCAGGAGATCTCAAATTTGATCTAATTTAACATGAACTGTTGTAATTCTTTTGAAATCAGATAAGATAGTGAAAAAAAAAAAAAAAAAAAAAAAAACTACAATCCTACTAACCCATGGTATAGGTGCATGAACCCATTACTACAGTCCTACTGATGTCTTAAAAGAGAAGAAGTTTAAATTATTAATGTCCAGGACACAAGTTGGCTGGAGATCCACTCGTAAAATAACTGAAATTTGTGATCTTGTGAAAAATAATATAATTCCTTTATTAGTTTGTTACCACGCTTGATGGTTCGAATTTGTTCGATTCATTGCTTCTCTTAAGAAGTACATTGTCTAGGATAAACAACTCCAAATTGACCTCCCATAAACAAGAAAACAAAATCCGATGTAAGAGTAGACCTATGATAAGCTTGTCCGCGATTTCATAATGCATAGATGCCCAACCAGTTGGCTCAAAAATTCCCTTTTCAACAAAGAAACCACAAATGGACCTCTCACTGTCGCCGGAGCTAGTCCTTATCTATGTTAGCAAATTGTCACTATTTTAATGGTTTTTTTTTTTTTTGGGGGGGGGGGGGGGGGGGGGGGAAGGGGGAAGGGGGATAATGGCATGTAGGTTTCTTGAACTTTTCAATTTGCGCGGTACAGTGCTTAAGACTTTTTTTATGCAACTGAACTTCGTATTTGTACATTCATGTTCGTCCTTCCATTATTTACTTGGACGGAAATGCTGAGATCACATCCATATTTACGTTACATAATTGTCACCTAGCCGATCTTTGTCCTTGTAGGTGGGTGGGTGGCTGAACCTCGTGGCCCCCTGCACCATCCGCCATCATCGATTGTTTGAAGGTTCTTTGTTATATTGTGTTTTCAATTCTTTTCTGTTCAGTGATGTTAACTTCATGCATCTTTTAATTTTAATTTTCTAAAGCTGTAAAAGCCACATTGAAAATATGTGGTTGCCACGCAAGCACTGAACGGCCATTTGACAGGTAAATATTCTCGTACTATCCCTTGTTTGTCCCAAGGGACATAGGAGGAACTGATTCAGGAATAACATTTTCGTCCAAGCATATGACTAAAGGATAACAATCAAACATGTTTAGGACCCCATTGTAAATATACATGCATATATATATATGGCATTATATATAATTGCACAAATAAAAAATGCTTGGGAACACCAATGCCATAATAACCTTTTCTTTCAATGTATGAGGAAGTGAGCTTTAATATAGGACTATTGTAAAGTAATCTTAGGCTTTCATCATTATTTTCCACCATTTAGTAAGGAAAATCTTTTCTTGTATGCACTCATTTTCAATATTTCTTATTTTTTAAAATAGATTTTTTAATTTTTTTTTTTTTAATTTTTTTCTTGTTCGCAGGCAAGCTCCGGGAAGGTGGAGCCTCACCATAGGCTAATGAGGCTCAACCTTGCCGGAATTTGGTGAGTTCGAGCCTTGCCGACCTGGTGTGAGGCTTGAGCTAGCTTGTGGCTAGTCGCTAGCCACGTGCCATGGCCAATGACCAGCTAAGGTGAAGGGAGAAGAAGAAAGCCGAAAAGGAAAGAAAGAAAAGGAAAAAAAAAAAAAACTCGATTTTTAAAAAATGAAAAAAATGAAAAATGAAAATGTAAAAATGAAAATATGGTTAGTGAAAGAAAGTGAGGTGGAAGAAGTTATGGAAAATGTTTTCCACTTTTTGAAAAGTGGAAGACATTTTCCCCAATTTTGAAGGTGTTTTTCTCCAATAATGGAAAACGTTATCCTTGACTAGTTCATTTTATGTGAAACGAATATCGGAAAATCCAGAAAATATTTTTTTAAAAGTTATTTTCCGTGAAACGAACAATATTTTCCTAGAAGTTATTTTCCATAAAACGAACAAAGCCACAATATATCAATGTTATTCTAAAATTAAGTTGATTCTTTAATTTATACCACAATAAAATTAAGTTGATTTATTCACCGTCTACCTTGACTTCCACCTCGTCCTTTCTTTCCATTGTTCTTTTCTGAGTTCGTTCTTGCAAGGCCGAGTTAGCTCACACCAATAACAACTTCGCTTAGTGAGAGCACCCAATCGAAAAAAAAATTGTACGCGCTTGGAGTATATGAGCTCATTTCTCGTTAATCACTGAATAGCGTGGGCTTCAAGTGAGATCGAAATAATTTGACGATTAGTATGAAATTGGCTCATAAACATCGAATACATGCAACTGTCGCTCACGGTCAGCCTGCCGAGTCCGTGTAATGGACCCTCTAGTCAAAAGAGAGGGAGAGACTTTAGCTCCGTTTGGCAACCACTTTGCCAAGTATCTTTGAGCCCCTAAAGATCTTTAGGCTAAAATGGGGGTGTTTGGCAAAAACATTTGAAGCCCCCTTTAGAGAAGGTCAGCCTTGTGAAGGCTGAAAGCCCAAGGCAGGAGAGGACCTGCCTTGGGCTTTCGGCTTTTCCGGCATGCCCGCTCGGGGTACTGTACCGAAATTATCCTTACGAACATTTTGTTTTTCCGTTTTTTTCCCTTTTGAGGAAACTTTTCATCTTCTCCGTTGAGGGTGGCGCCGGCCGTAGTTGCTTGGGTCAGTGCTTATCTTCTTCGTCGAGGTGGCCCCGACGACAGCTGCTCGGGTCGCGCGACCGCCAGTGAGGTCGCACGACCCAGGCGCAGCCCTCGCCGAGATCGCGTGACCTCAGGCAAGGGTTGCGTAGCCTCGGCGACGGCCAATCGGGGTCGCGCGACACAGGCGCAACCTCGCCGAGGTCGCGCGACTCAGGTGCGGCCCTCGCCGAGATCCCCCAACCTCGACAAAGGGCTTTTAAATTACAATTTACCAAACACAGTTTACATTTTGGAAAATACCTTCAACTCAAAGGTCTTTGCATTTTCATAAAGCATTTTCATAAAGACTTTCCCCAAAAGACTTCCCAAACGCACCCTTTATGCGTACGATGCACGGATTTCAAAGTCAGGTTGGGGACGAAACGTTTGAACCCCAATACACGGCTGCTCGTGAAATCCATTGGGTCGACATTGTTATATATAGCACTGTCACCGATTCTATGCCTGTACACATGGCTATTGCAGAATCATACATTCCAAGAGAGAGAATGATGCTTCACAAGACCTATCTCGTCTTCCTTCTTCTCCTAGCCCTTTTGTCTTACGTGATCATCTCTTCAGAGGTCGCCGCCGCCGCCCGCCCGGTGAGCAACGGTAAGCACTTCAACCTCTATTGATGCATGCACAAATGAGAAAATGCAATTCGCAGGCTGAACGAATAAACAGTCTACGTGATGATTAAGAACGGTTTGCTTTCGAGGAAAGTGATCATAGGGGATGCAAAAGAGATCGGTTTCACACTTCGAAATTTATGTTCTTTTACATTTCAAAGTTTGAACACAATAATGTGTGAGTGGAGACTAACTAAACACACGTTTTTAGGTGGAAGTCGATCCGGAGAGATGGCGGTGAGCAAGGTGCGTGTTAGTGGAAATGGAACCGGGCATGTCAACGGGCACTGGTAAAGCTTTCAAATGATCCTCGAATATTAAACTTTCTGTTCGATTGCCCCTCATTTTCGATGCTGTTTTAAGGAACTATAGAAATAAAATTCACTGTCGATCCTCTCCACCGTTAATTGGGGTTTCCACATACTTCTGTTCTTGAAGCTGAATTGATTTCCTTGAATGCACAGCCAATGGCAAAAGAGTTCAGTTTGGTTTGTTTGTCGAGTCGATATCGCTATGCCTTTTCGCCACGTCTCCGAAAAGTACTAATAAGAAGCTCAATGTAGTAGTTAAAAAGCATAATTTATCATGACTTTCTGAATAACTACCGGTGAAGATCGATAAGCTACAACAAGCCTCAATATATTTATTTCCTGCTCCGCGATAGTCGCATAATCCACCATGCAAGCCAATCACCGCATGTCAAGTCTAGTCTATTTGAGTGAAAGGATGATATTTGCAACATTTTGTATATTTTTATTTGGCTTTGGCGGACAAAGTTTTTCAGAGACAGCGTAAGATCTCGAATTCAATTTTTATTTAGCATGACTTCTTAAAGTCCGAGGACACAAAAGTAAAAATCTCAAAAAATCGAGTAATCAATTGTATTGATCGTAAAACAAAAGTATTGGCTAATTTGTCTCCTTGAAAGGGCATTATCATATCCAAAAACCTCTCCAGAGAATATATTTTGAACTTTTATTTCAACGTAACGTTGATGTTTTGTCAAGAGCACAATGAGTTGCAAACATGGATATCCTTGTCAGGTTTGATCATAAGTTGAGGTTAAACTAGAAGATAGAATTTGAATTGACCAAGCTAATTTTATTTAATCTATTTAATATCAGGAAAAGCACCAAAAAAATATTAATATGTTGCATTAATATCAATTCAATCGTAATTTTTTTAATTGAATTAATTTAATCCTAAATTTTTTTTACATTTGTACTAATTTAGTCCATTTGACCAATTTAAATTAGATATCATTAATGTGAACACTAACCATATTATATGGCACAACTAGTACTGACATAGATATTTTTTTTAATAATTATTTTCTTCTTCTTCTTTTTCTTCTTTTGTCCTTTCATGGTCTATGCCAATGAGGGTTGGCTTCGCTTGAGCAAGGGTGGCGAGAGTCATGTTGGCAGTGAGGGTGACCCTCACTAAGTCTCGCTTAGGTGAGGGCAAGAGCTGAAAAGGTTGCCTTCGCCAAATCAGTGAGGCTAACCCTTGCCTAGGCTAGGCCGGCCTTAACAAGGCACGACAAGGCCAACCCTCGCCTAGGCAATGCCTAGCAAAGCCACCCTTCGCCAGAGAAAGGTCAACCTTGCCAAATCTAGTGATAGTGACCTCATTAATGCTTGCCCTTTTTAGCCATGGTCTTTGTTGGACCAGCACAGGCTATGAAAAAAAAAAAAAAAAGGAATTCACCTCAATCAAAATATCCACGTTAACACTAGCTGTGCCATGTAATGTATCATGTAATGCGGTCGACATCCACCTCAATCATTTGTAGCTTAAATTGAATGGATGGACTCAATTGGTACCTATATGAAATGGTTTAGGACTAAATTGGACTAATTAAAAGGTTTGTGACTAAGTTGGTATCAAGGCAATAGGTCTAGGGCTTTTGTAATACTTTTCCCATTAAGTATCTATTGCACTTGTAAATTAAGATGTTGATGAGTCAATTAATGGTCGGTAAATCAACTATCTCTTTTATTTTTTGTCACTAGAACTCTTACAATCTCGACTTGCAATGAACAAATAAATGGTTGATGAAGAAAAAATTCCAAATAAAGGCTTACAGTGTTCTCATTTTCCTAAAAAGGTTATAAATTGGATTTTATTTCAAATAAGAGCATACAGTGGCCACCTCAATCTCAAAGAAGGGTTTGACCTTGCCAATCAACAAAATCTTCCAACCAGTAAAGGGCATTTTCGTCCGAGGACAATGTGATAGTTAATGGGTGTAACATTTTGTAGTTTTACCCTCCGTTTATTAGATCTAATGTACCAATTTGTGATTCCTCATAGTGTTAATATAATATAACCGAAACTAACAGTGGATAAATTGATCATAAATATACCGGTTTGAAGTCTTTTTGTTATCAACAAAATAGTTTTGGATAAATTTATCATGGACATACTAGTTTGGGGTCTTTAATATTCATATTTTGAGATAAATTTATTATAAGAGTACTAGTTTGTGTTTTTTCGTGGTATTAATCCTAAATAATAAATACCCAAGACACAAGCTAGCTAGAGATCGGCTTATAACATAACTCGAATTTGTTATCTCATGAAAAAAATATGACTCCTTTATCATTGGGTTACCACGCTCAATGGTTCCAATTTGTTCGATTTATTGCATCTCTTGAGAAGCACATTGTCTAGGATAAACAACTCCAACTTAACCTCCCCTGAGTAAGAAAACTGAATCCGATGTAAGAGTAGGCCTATGAGAAGCTTATCAGCGTTTGCGAAATGGATAGAAGCCCAACCAGTCAGCGTGCATATTCCCTTTTCAACAAACGTGCCTCGTATGGACCTCTTGCTGTCGCCGGACTTAATCCTTATCTATATTAGCAAATTGTCACATTTAATGGATTTCTTTGGGGGGGGGGGGGGGGGTGGACGATAATGGCATTGGAGGGTTTTTGAACTTATTCAATTTGCACAGTATAGTCCTTAAGACTTTTTTTTATGCAACTGGGTCATTGAACTTCATCATGTTCGTTCTTCCATTATGTGCTTGGACGGAAATGCTGAGATGTCATCCATGTTTGCGTTACATAAGTGTTATCGCTTTAGATAGTTGCCACCGCCTCCAATCACCCCGAAATGAAGATACTCGGGCTGGGAGAGGATCGGACAAATATACTCAGGTAGGTTCAAATTGATCTAGCTTATCTCAATCCTCGTAGGCGGCTGGTTGACTTCCATGGCCCTCCACGCCATTTCTACCGTCCTTCTCGCCATGCCCACCGTCATCGATTGTTGAAATTTTTTTTATTTGTTTTCAATTTATTTCTATTCAGAACAATTAACAAAAATTATTTAAAAAGTTCTAAATCTATTGCACTTCTGCTAATTTAGTTCTAAATTTTACTTTACCAATTTGAGTCATATACATTTTCAGATTTTGCCAATTGAGAATATCCAATCAATTTTAGCTAAAAATCACTAATATGGATGTTGGCCATTTTACATGGTATGGCTAGCTTTAACGTTGACATTTTTAAAATATTTTATATTTTATATCTTTCTCTTTTCCTTCTTTACTTATTTTTACTATTGTCGGCAAAGGTCGTCGAGCCCTTATTGGCCACAGGTGAGGTCATCACAACCATAAGCAAGGCTAGCCTCACCCAAAGCTAGGCTAGGTAGCCTTGCTTGTGGCTGTGATGGTCTATGTGAGGCTAGCCTCGCCCGCAACCGCAATGCTCTAGCCCAAATCTAAACAAGGGCCACAACCCTTGCCTGCGGCCACCAAGCCAGCTATAATTAAAAAAGAAAAAGAAAATGAAGGTAAAGATAATAAAAGAAAATTTAAAATTTAAAATTTCGATAAAAATTGTTCACATCAATGCCAACTATACCATGTAAGACAGCTGCCATTCATATCATTGATTTTTGATTAAAATTAGTCCGATGGATTTATTTGGCAAAACATGTAAAGTTTTAGGACTTAATTCGTAAAATTAAAAAATTTATGATTAAATTGGTAAAAGTACAATAAGTTAAAACTTTTTTGGTGACTTTTCGAAAGATTAACTTCATGTTATCTTTTAATTTTCTAAATTTTTACAAGCCACATTGACAATATGCTGTTGCCTCTTAAACACTTCACGGCCTTTTGACTCCACATCAACACTTTCATCCAAAGATCTGGCCGAAGAACAGCAATCGAAAATGTTCAAGCACTTGAATGTTTATATATATATATATGTATGGATGACATTGCATAAATAAAAAATGATAGGACAACAATGCCCTGATCAACTTTTTCTTTAAATGTAGGAGGAAGCGAGCTTTCATATAGGACTTTGGTAAATTAATCTTAATATATAAACGTCAAGTAGATCCCCGCCTGCCGATGGACATTTTTAGTTAGGGTTTTCCACATAGTTCTGATCCTCGACTATTAAATTTTCTGTTCGATTGCTCCTAATTTCCGTTGGTGTTTTAAGGAGATAATACAAATATAATTCACTTTCAATATCCTCCATGGTTAATTAGGGTTTTCCACATACTTCTCTTGATGGAGCTCAAATGATTTCCTTGAATACATTGCCAATGGCAAAAGAATTTAGTTTGATTTGTTTGTTAAATGCGTATCGCTATGCCTTTTCGCCACATCTCCGAAAAGTACTCCTAATAAAAAGCACAACGTAGTAGTTAAAAAGGCATATATTACCAGGACATTCTGAATAACTACTGATAAAGATCGCTAAGCTACTGTGAAGATCAATATATTTATTTCCCGCTCCCCAAGTGCCGCATTATCCACCATGCAAGCCAATCACCGCATGTTCGAGTCTATTCTATTTGAGTGAAAGGATGATATTCGCAACATTTAGTATATTTTTGTTGGGCTTGAGCTGACAAAAACAGCGTGTTCCAAAGTACCTTCAAAATATTTTAGAGAAAGCGCAAGATCTTGTACGCATCCAGAGGACGTGAGGCCGTTCCATTTCGCGCTTTGAACAGTATAGGTTTCACATAAGATTAAATGATTCAAGAATTGGAATGAAGTGCATCCGCATTGACTGGGTTCATGCAGTTCTTGCTCGCGACCAATCTACCAGGTTGGTCCAAGAGAGGCTCGTCAAAAGCTCACCCAATAGTGATTCTTTCGGAGAAGATGCTCATCCGTATTTCCAAAGTCGGTCCACGGAGAAACTTTTGAACCGCAATCAGCGGCATTTCATTCCTTCTAAAGAGAACATATGATGCTTCCCAAGGCCTCTCTTGTCTTTGGCGCCCGCCCAATGAGCAATGGTGTGTTCTATCTCTATACATGCATGCAAATGAGAAAACACAAAACCTGAGTTGACCAGATAAATCGCTGACTTAACGGTTAAGAAAAATCGCTTCCGAGAGAAGTGATGATGGGGGATACAAAAGAAACCGGTTTCACATTTTACAAGTTATGTACTCTAAGAATTCGAAGTTTGAAGATAACAATGTCTGTATTGGAGACTAACTCAATAGTAAGTGCACGTTTTCAGGAGGAAGTAATATCGAAAAGACGGTGATTAGCCAAATTTTTGTTCGTGGAACAAGTCAGATAGTAAACGTCACCCTCGTCGTAGCATTTCGAAGCTCCTTCCTTAGAGAACATGGCCTGCCATGGGAATCTTTCAAGTGATTCTCGATTATTAGCTTTTCTGTTCGGTTGTGCTATCAAGAAATGAAAAATTCGATTTCTATACTTTCCACGGTTAATTAAAGTTTTCCACAAACTTTTGTTTATGGAGCTCAAAAGATTTTTCTGAATAACCTGCGAATGGAAGAAATGTAAATTGATTGTTTATCAAACCTGCCTTTTCGACGAATCTGAATATCTTTATTTCAGGCTCCAGATCACAGCATACCAAGGCTTATCTATTTAAGTACAGATGTGATATCCACAGCAATATGTATACTCTTATTTGGCTTGAATTGATAGGAACGGTATATTCTGAAAGTATTTAAAAGTTTTTGGAAGAAAGCAGGAGATCTCAAATTTGATCTAATTTAACATGAACTGTTGTAATTCTTTTGAAATCAGATAAGATAGTGAAAAAAAGAAAAAAACTACAAACCCACTAACCCATGGTATAGGTGCATGAACCCATTACTACAGTCCTACTGATGTCTTATAAGAGAAGAAGTTTAAATAATTAATGCCCAGGACACAAATTGGCTGGAGATCCACTCGTAAAATAACTGAAATTTGTGATCATGTGAAAACTAATATAATTCCTTTATTAGTGGGTTGCCACGCTCGATGGTTCGAATTTGTTCGATTCATTGCATCTCTTAAGAAGTACATTGTCTAGGATAAACAACTCCAAATTGACCTCTATGAAGATGAAGAACCAAATGAGAAGTATGAAGATGAACAAATGCAGATGGAGATGAAGAATAGAATCTAGAATAGAGTAACCGATTCTCGAAGTGCTTCGTATTTCATTGTATCAAAGTATCATTGTAGTACAAAGTATCCGAAACAACAACAATGAATATAGAACCTCTATTCTTCCTCCTCTGCTCTATCTTACTTGTATCTCTTGAATTGAAACCTTCAGCAACTGATCATTCCTTTGAGGCTTTTATTTGATACTGTGATGCAGAGCATCCATGGAGGATATCTCTCTCTTCTTCTGTCTCTGCTCTCTCTCTCTCTCTCTCTCTCTACCTTCTCTCCTTTTCTTATTATATCCCTTCTTCCTTTTCTATCAAGGAAGAAGTACTTTTCCTAGTAACAGAGAAAACTGAATATTGTTCATAAGGAAAACATAATACAACTAACTGATTACACCTTACAGCACATGTGTTAGTTTTTGGATTTATATAACTTGGCAATCCATGTCATTTTCCATTTCAGGCATCTCGTTCATTGATGTCGATCCAAGTTGGTCTTTGTGAGATTTTGTGGGACTACTGCCAACTATTCTAAAAGCTTAAGCTGATAGATGAAGGCATGGTTTATTATTTAAATATTCTAACAATCTTCATTATGAGATCTTCACGGTCGATCATCATCTCTTTGTAGTTTGCTACATCCATCATCTCTTTGTAGTTTGCTGCATCGCCAAGTCCTCTGCTTTCTTTTGTTTCTTGTTTTTCAACACGTGTTGTTCTTCTTCTTCAACTCTATTCCTTTATATTTAACACCCCCCCCTCTCAAATTGGGAAGGGTGAAGAATCCCATTCCCAATTTGGTGTGAAGAGACATATGAGCTGATCAGGAGAGGGATTTAGTGAAAATGTCAGCTAACTGAAGATGGCTGGGAATGTGTTGGACCTGAATAGAACCAGAAGACACCTTTTCACGAACGAAGTGAAAGTCAACTTCGATGTGATTTGTGCGAGCATGCAATATTGGATTTGTTGTGAGGGAAATAGCTGATTTGTTGTCACAAAATAAAGATGTAGCTGTTGCAAGAGGAATACCAATATCACGTAATACAAAGCTGATCCAAGTTAGTTCAGCTGTTGTAGAAGCAAGTGCTCGATACTCTGCTTCAATGGAGGATCTTGAAACAATGGCTTGTTTCTTGGCTGACCAAGAAATCAAATTAGAGCCAAGAAAAGTGCAGAAACCTGTAGTAGATCGTCGAGTGGTAGGACATCCTGCCCAATCAGCATCTGAAGTAGAGACTTGTTGAACTCCTGGAGTGGAGATAGAATCCAAGGTGGACAGTCCCTTTGACATATCGAAGGACTATTTTTAATTGATAAAAGTCTGCCACTGTTGGATGTTGCATCTTTTGACAGAGAAGATTTGTTGCAAAAGCTAGATCTGGTCGAGTTATTGTTAAGTATTGAAGACCACCTACCAAGTTTCTGTATTCAACAGGATTTGTGAGCTGAGTTTCAGCATTGGCCATGAGAACTGATCGAAATGGCAAGGGTGTTGAGATTGGTTTGCAATCTACCATATGAGCTCGTGTAAGTAAGTCAATAGCATATTTTGTTTGGCATAGAAATAAATCCGGTGAGGTACGTTTGGCTTCAATGCCTAAGAAGTAGTGAAGATATCCAAGGTCCTTCATATGGAATTGAAGATTGAGCTTCTGAATCAATGCGGTTAAGAGTTGAGGTGAGCTACCTATCAAGATGATGTCATCGACATATAGCAGCAACAATACTGTATGTGACTCAGTATGAAGAACAAATAAGGAGGGATCAGCTGTGCTACAGAAAAAACCAATTTCAAGAAGAAAGTTGCTGAACTTATTGAACCAAGCTCTTGGAGCTTGTCGAAGGCCATTTAAGGACTTGTGAAGTAAACAAACATGACTCGATTTTTGAGGATGTATGAAGCCAAGAGGCTATTCCATATAGACAGTTTCATTCAAGTCTCCATGAAGAAAGGCATTTTTCACATCAAGTTGGTGTATTGGCCATTGTTTCATTAGAGCTATGAACAATACAATGTGAATTGTTGCATGTTTCACAACAAAGCTTAAAGTCTCAGTAAAGTCAAGTCCTGCTTCTTGATGAAAGCCTTTGGCTACTAGTCGAGCCTTTAGCCTGTCAAGACTACCATCAAGTGCCAGTTTGGTCTTAAAGACCCACTTACAGCCTACGACATTCATCTGGTTTGTTCTCGGAACCAGTGTCTAGGTGTGATTGTCATACAGAGCACTCATTTCTTCTTGCATTGCACTGTACCAGGCTTTATCAGCCAATGCTGACTTAATGGATCTTGGTTCCATGGGAACTCAATACTTAGCCAAACAAGCATATTTTGGATTTGGCTTGATAATACCTGATTTCAGTCGAGTCTGCATATCATGAACAACAGGATTACTTTGAGAAGAGGATAGACCAGGATTGTGTTGTTCTGGTTCAGGGCTAATATTAGTAGGTAGTGCATTTTGAGAAGATGAAGAACTGGAATTATGATGCTCATGATCAGTAGAGATATTTGGAACCACAACACTTGGAGAGGTAGATACTGGTTGGGTTTCTATGATGAAGTCATTCTGCATTGGTGCTGATGAAGTAGCTTGTGGCATCTGTTCACTATATAGATGATCATTATAATAACCATCCATAATAGGATGATACTGACTTTTGCTTGCTAACTGATGAAAAGGGCTGGTGTTTGTTGTGTCAGTACTTGGAGGTTCGAGCAATTGTACTTCTCCAATCCATTGTTTATATAAAGGTGTATACTGTCCATACTCATTCATCACCCTCTTTGTGAAAGAAAAGAGTGTTTCATCAAAGACCACATGCCTACTGATATATATGCGATTATCAATAGGTACAAGACATCGATACCCTTTATGTAGTTCACTGTATCCCAGAAATACACAAGTAAGAGATCGAGGATCAAATTTGTGTTTTGTGTATGGTCTTAAGCATGGATAACATGCACAACCAAACACCCTCAAATGATCATACTATGGCTGACTATTATGAATCTTGTTATAGGGTGTATCCATCTTTAGTTTTGGTGTAGGAAGTATATTTACAATGTAATTTGTTATGACAAAGGCATCCACCCAAAACTTCAGTGGAACCTTGGAGTGATATAACATGGCTACTCCCAGTTCTACAATGTGGCGATATTTTCTCTCTAAAACCCCATTCTGTTCTGGAGTGTGTGGATAGGATAGGTGTTGTTTTATGCCACAATTCTACAGATGACATTGAAATCTGTTACTTACAAACTCTCCTCCTCCATCACTTTGGAAGATTTTGATTTGATGATTCTATTGTTTTTGAACTAATTTCTGAAATTGAACAAACATATCATAGAACTCAGACTTCAACTTCATGGGATATAGCTAGCTATATCGTGAGAAACTATCAACAAAAATCACATAGTATGTGAACTTTTGAAATGAATTGACTAGTGGGGGTCCCCAAATGTCATAGTGAATCTTTTCCAATGGCAAATTCGATGTAGAATCTGATAATGAAAAAGAAAGAGCTGTACTTTTTGCTATTTGACGGATGCTACAAACATTCGACGAGGTTGAATTAAAGTGAATTAGCTTCTGATGTTGCAGATGTTTCACTATCTGAGAATTTGTATGAGCCAGCCTCTAGTGCCATATGTCTTCATCCACGGTTTTCTGCCTTTGAGTTAAAAAAGCTGCTGCAGTCTGTGTATCAACTTGATAGAGGCCTCTAGTCTTCCTTCCGAGCTTGATTGTTACTTTGGTATTGTTGTCCTTTACATAAACACCAATTTTGTCAAAGATAAATTAGCAAGGATAGTCATCTGTGAGCTTAGAAACTGAAAGAAGATTCTTCTTTATTTCTGGTACTATTAGAACATCATTGAGAGGTAATGCATTACCTTTTTGTATTTAGACAGGTGTTACCAATATGTGTAACAGGTAAACACGATCCATTTCCTACCATCACAGTATCGGGTCCTTGGTATTTAGAAAAGGTATGAAGAATACTAGGATTAGCACTGATGTGGGCTGTAGCACTAGTATCAGGATACCATTCACTTCCTTTTGGATCTTCAATATGCATTGCTGTCAGTGCTGCTGGAATATCTTCTGCTTGATAAGAGTTGTCAAAGCGATACCAGCAACGGAGAGCATCATGCCCAATTCGTTTACATATTTGGCATTCCAATCTAGTAGTGCTTATGTCTTTCTCATCCTGCAGATTTTTACTTGAGTTTAATGAGAAAGAAGGATAAGATTTGGTATTCTGATACCTTTGAGAGTAAGTGGCATAGGGTCGAAATCCTTGATTAGCTGCAAAGAAGGTATTTCTTTGTCTGGAATGCTGATTTCCTTGCCCTTGAATTGGGACATCTCCTCTATAATTCTAATTTCTTTCAGCATAACTAAATCCTCGACCTCTATTATTAGCAGCTCTGCCACGACCATAACAACGGCCACTCCTGTAACTTCCTCTTTGAGCTATAAATCCAGAGGTTTGAGAAATATATTCTCCATCAATATTCTCTTTAGGCTGCATCTGAGATTGTCTCTACCCAAAAGGCTAAGTTGGGATTGAACTGACTTCTGGAATAAGTCTTCATCCTTGACTCAGCTGAGCAATAACCTCATCATAATCAGGTTGAGGCTTTAAACAATATATGGTGGTTCGAAGATTTTCATATTCAGGGCCTAAACCTTCCAGCACACCAAAAATTTTGGTTATTTCATCCACAAGTTTGCCTATTGCATTCAACTGATCACATATAGATTTGTATTCTCTGAGATAAACAGAGAGAGTTTGATCAAGCTTCTAGCAGGATTGTAGTTTCCCTCTAAGTTCGAATTCCCTAGCAATTGATTTCTGTGTAAATCGCTTTAGAAGTGTCTGCCATACTTCAAAAGATGTCTCTAAACCAATTATTAGGCTCAAAATACTCTCAATGACAGCTCCACTGATCCAAGACGATACCAACTGGTCTATTCTTGTCCAATCAACATAGTCAGGATTAACAAGTTCAGATTCACAGCCTTCAACATCATTTTGCAGCATTCGAGGAGGCGAAAGAATATCACCATTAATGAAACCAAAGAGCTTTTGACTTTTCAGAAATCTTTGGACCTGAGTTTGCCACAACAGAAAGTTATCTTCGGCAAGTTTGATTGTAACAAAATTCGAGATGTTCACATGTATTGGAAAAGGATACTTTGATGTTCTTATTGCCATTGTCACAAACTTTTAGCTTGAGAGAGAAGATATCAGTAATACTGATGAATTCTTATATGTTTACTGTAAGACTTGAAGTTGTTGTTGCTTCAGATTCTCCATTTTAACATGAATAGCAACTTCTGAATGAAACTTTCCATCAGATACAGTAAATCAACCATGCTCTAATACCATGTGAAGATGAAGAACCAGATGAGAAGTATGAAGATGAACAAATGCAGATGGAGATGGAGAATAGAATCTAGAATAGAGTAACCGATTCTCGAAGTGCTTCGTATTTCATTGTATCAAAGTATCATTGTAGTACAAAGTATCTGAAACAACAACAATGAATATAGAACCTCTATTCTTCCTCCTCTGCTCTATCTTACTTGTATCTCTTGAATTGAAACCTTCAACAATTGATCATTCCTTCGAGGCTTTCATTTGATACTGTGATGCAGAGCATCCATGGAGGATATCTCTCTCTACCTTCTCTCCTTTTCTTATTATATCCCTTCTTCTTTTTCTATAGAGGAAGAAGTACTTTTCCTTGTAACAGAGAAAACTGAATATTGTCATAAGGAAAATAGAATACAACTAACTGATTACACCTTACAGCACACGTGTTAGTTTTTGGATTTATATAACTTGGCGATCCATGTCATTTTCCATTTCAGGCATCTCGTTCATTGATGTCGATCCAAGCTGGTCTTCATTATGAGATCTTCACCATCAATCATCATCTTTTTGTAGTTTGCTGCATCCATCATCTCTTTGTAGTTTGCTGCATCGCCAAGTCCTCTGCTTTCTTTTGTTTCTTGTTTCTCAACACGTGCTGTTCTTCTTCTTCAACTTTGTTCCTTATATTTAACAACTTCCCCTAAACAAGAAAACAAAATCCGATGTAAGAGTAGACCTATGAGAAGCTTGTCCACAATTTCAAAATGCATAGATGCCCAACCAGTTGGCTCACAAATTCCCTTTTCAACAAACAAGCCACAAATGGACCTCTCACTGTTGCCGAAGCTAGTCCTTATCTATATTAGCAAATTGTCACAATTTTAATGGATTTTTTTTTGGGGGGGGGGGGGATAATGGCATGTGGGTTTCTTGAACTTTTCAATTTGCGCGGTACAGTCCTTAAGACTTTTTGTGCAACTGAACTTTGTATTTGTACATTCATGCTCGTCCTTCCATTATTTACTTGGACGGAAATACTGAGATCACATCCATATTTGCGTTACATAATTGTTATCGTTTTAAATAGGTGCCACCGCCTCTAATCACCTCGAAATGAAGATCCTCGGACTGAGAGAGGATTGGACAGAGATACTCAGGTAGGTTCGAATTGACCTAGCCGATCTTGGTCTTTGTAGGTGGGTGTGTGGCTGAACCTCGTGGCCCCTTGCGCCATCCACCATCATCGATTGTTTGAAGGTTCTTTGTTATATTGTGTTTTCAATTCTTTTCTGTTCAATGATGTTAACTTCATGCATCTTTTAATTTTCTAAAGCTGTAAAAGCCACATTGACAATATGTGGTTGCCACGCAAGCACTGAACGGCCATTTGACAGGTGGATATTCCTGTACTACCCCTTGTTTGTCCCAAGGGACGAAGGAGGAACTGATTGAGGAATAACATTTTCGTCCAAGCATATGACTAAAGGACAACAATCGGACATGTTTAGGACCCCATTGTAAATATACATGCATGCATACATATATATATAATTGCACCAAAAAAAAAAATGCTTGGGAACACCAATGCCATAATAACCTTTTCTTTCAATGTACGAGGAAGTGAGCTTTAATATAGGACTATTGTAAAGTAATCTTAGGCTTTCATCATTTCGTAGAAAATGTGGTGTTTTTAAAATATTTTCCACCGTTTAGTAAAGAAAATATTTTCTTGTATGCACTCCTTTTCAATATTTCTTATTTTTAAAAATAGATTTTTTAATTTTTTAATTTTTTTCTTTGATCTGCAAGCGAGCTCCAGCGAGGTGGAGCCTTGCCATAGGCTAATGATGCTCAACCTTGCCAGAATTTGGTGAGTTCGAGCCTTGCCGACCTAGGGTGAGGCTCAAGCTAGCTTGTGGCTAGTCGCTAGCCAGGTGCCATGGCCAATGACCTGCTAAGGTGAAGGGAAAAGAAGAAAGCCGAAAAGGAAAGGAAGAAAAGAACAAAAAGAAAGGAAAAGAAAAATTAAAAACTCAATTTTTAAAAAAAGAAAAAAAGAAAAAGAAAATATAAAAATGAAAATATGATTAGTGAAAGAAAGTGAGGTGGAAGAAGTTATGGGCTCGTGAAATCCGTTGGGTCAACATTGTTATATATAGCACTGTCACCGATTCTATGCATGTACACACGGCTATTTTAAAATCATACATTCCAAGAGAGAGAATGATGCTTCACAAGGCCTATCTTGTCTTCCTTTTTCTCCTAGCCCTTTTGTCTTACGTGATCATCTCTTCAGAGGTTGCCGCCGCCGCCTGCCCGGTGAGCAACAGTAAGCACTTCAACCTCTATTGATGCATGCACAAATGAGAAAAGGCAATTCGCAGGCTGAACGGATAAACAGCCAACGTGATGATTAAGAACGGTCTGCTTTCGAGGAAAGTGATCATAGGGGATGCAAAAGAGATCGGTTTCACACTTCGAAATTTATGTTCTTTTACATTTCAAAGTTTGAACACGATAATGTCTGAGTGGAGACTAACTAAACACACGTTTTCAGGTGGAAGCCGATCCGGAGAGATGGCGGTGAGCAAGATGGGTGTTAGTGGAAGTGGAACCGGGCATGGCGCTGTACAAGACCCGCACTGGTGAAGCTTTCAAATGATCCTCGACTATTAAACTTTCTGTTCGATTGCCCCTCATTTTCGATGCTGTTTTAAGGAAACAATAGAAATAAAATTCACTGGCGATCCTCTCCACCGTTAATTGGGGTTTCCACATACTTCTGTTCATGTAGCTGAATTGATTTCCTTGAATGCACAACCAATGGCAAAAGAGTTCATTTTGGTTTGTTTGTCGAGTCAATATCGCCATGCCTTTTCGCCACGTCTCCGAAAAGTACTAATAAGAAGCTCAACGTAGTAGTTAAAAAGCATAATTTATCATGACTTTCTAAATAACTACCGGTGAAGATCGATAAGCTACAACAAGCCTCAATATATTTATTTCCTGCTCCACGATAGTCGCATAATCCATCATGCAAGCCAATCACCGCATGTCAAGTCTAGTCTATTTGAGTGAAAGGATGATATTTGCAACATTTTGTATATTTTTATTTGGCTTTGGCGGATAAAGTTCTTTAGTGTTGGCACCTAAATTTTGGCAACCTGTTTAGACATTTATCATATTAAAAATTAGGGGTTAATTTTACCCCTAAAAAAAATATTAATTGCATAGCATATAGATGTAGGTGCATTTATTTTTAATTTACATATTTTGCATTTATTTATTGGACCGATGACGGATGTATTTGAATTAGTGGTTCTGAGTTTTAAATTGAAAGGCCGGACTAAGCCCATAAAGAGAGCAAATTAGTCCAAGCCCGTTTTTGAAAAAATCCTATTGCAATAGAGAATATTCATTTTTTGCAAAGGAAATCAAGAAGAGGTGTGGAAAATAAAAAGTGATATTACATACGGAAAAGAAATTTTTGTGGATGTGATTTGAGAAGGAAATTAAAACCCTAATTTTTTACCTATAAAAAGGTTACTCTCGTAGGATTTTGAAAAAGGGCCATACGTTGAATATACGGCCGTGCAAAGAGGGCTTCTCTCGAGTTTAGGTCAAAAAGAAGAAAAAGCTTTCCCTTGGCTTTTCCTTTTGTTATGTCGTTGCGGGAAGGGAAAAGTCAGCAGGGATTTCTCCTTCTACTGAAAAGTGCACCAGAGCACAGCGGGAGACAGAGAGAGAATACGTGAGAGACGGGTGAGAGTGACGGAGGGATTTCTCCTTCTGCTGAAAAGCGCACCAGAGCACAGCGGGAGACAGAGAGAGAATACGTGAGAGACGGGTGAGAGTGACGGAGAGAGAGTAAAAAAAGAGGAAAATAGCTACTGTTCGTCTTCTCCAGAGCTTCCTCCCGACGCTGCTGTTCATCACCTCCGCGCCACAGCACTCGATCCTTCATCGAACCGCCGCAGCCGCCACTCGTTCCCTCGTGACTCGCAGCACCTGTGAGCCTCCCTCACCGCACAAAGCCTGCCATCGTTGGCCACCGTCACTCCGAACTCCCCTCTGTGATGCCCAGGCCGCTTAGCCACTCTGTCCTGCTACGCCTTCTCCACGAGCCGTCCCCTGCTACTGCGACCTACGCTTCCGGCGCTGCTCCTGCTCCGCTTGACCTGCAACCCATTCACCGTCGCTACTCTTGCCTGTACTCGCATGCCTCCGTGACCCGACAACCCGCGATCCGCGCTCTAGCCTCGTCGCCCCACGAAACTGCTCCTGCCTCGCCGATCTGCTCCACCAGCCTGACGAAGCCCACCGCACCTCAGCCGATCTCCACCCCTATCTGCCGCACCGGAGCCGCTCGCCGACGCCTCCGTTCACCAGACCGCGAGCCCATCAACTATGCACAACTGCTGCAGATTGCGACGCCAGGACCGGCCACCCCTACTCACTCGATGCCCTGCTGCCTGAGCCTCTCTGTTCTGCTCCGCTCCTGCTCACCCGTCCGTCGCCAGCAACGCCCGTGACGACCTACTCCTCTGTTGGACCACCACCAAGCTGGTCCGCCTGCACGCCGGCTACGGCCCTTCGCCGGAGCTCCGAACAACGGCGACCTGACCGAGGGCGCACCCACCACGAAGCTACCAAGCCATGCGTGGAAGAAGAAAAAAGAAAAAAACAAAATCAATTTAGGTAGGTTTTTCTTTTATTTATTTATTTATCTTATTTTATTTATTTATTATTTTTTTATTTTACTTTGTTTGTTCTTTTTTAGTATAATTATTCCTTAGTATTAGGATAAGATGCTCGACATGAAATTGTCTCTGAAATTTGGGATTGACAGTCCGATTTTCGCGCCTGAAATCCGACTAGCAATCTCAATCATTTGAAAAGTTAACAATCCGATCTCACGCTCGAGATTCGATTCGCGATTTATTTAAAAATTAGCCAACCTGATCTCATGCGCGGGATATGGTTCACTAATTTGTGGATATCGAACCTATCTTATCAGATTTGTCGCCATGTTGATTGAATCAATTTTATTTTTGTAAAAGCAAATAATCCAAAAAATATTTGAATTAGGATTTGGGTTGGTTTTGGAATATCTCTTGTTATCTTGCATATTTAGAATATGATTTTATTTCGAATTTCAAAAAAATAAGAATAAAAAATCAAAAATCAAATCAATCAATTTAGGTTGTTAGTTTTTTTTGACTTAGGTTGCATTTTTAATAATTTGACAATTCTTAATTTCGAAATTAGTAAAACAAAAGCACACAAAAAAGTCATCATGCATGTGTCATATAGAATTAGGGCATTCTTTGTACTTCATTGCATATTGAATAATATTGCATGTCTCATTTTGAGTTTAAATTGATAAATTGTATCTTAGGTTAGAGATTGCTAGGTTAAGATAATATCATAGTGTAAATTAGGATTTAGTCTGACATGATCCTTAATATAAGCTAGATAGAGTCTTAATCTAAATAGGTATTTTTGCATTTTTCTTAATGTCGAATTTCATGAAAAAAAATACAAAATGTCTTAGAATAAATTAGTTTTATCTTCTAGGATAAATTGCATTCTTTAAGGAAAAGAAAGAAAAAATGAAAAATGTCGTGTGCACGTCATTTAGTGGTTGTTGCTAGGTTTATTCAATTAGAAATTACATGTCATTAGAATTAGGCCATTTAGTTATATTGCATGATTTTCGTTAAGCAAGTGAAAACAAAAAAGAAATTGCGTGTTAATTAGAAATCATATCTAAGACCGTTGATGTGAATTATTAATCTAACGATGCAGGTGCTTTCGTTGCTATGAGGTAAGTTTGCAATTTATTTATTGCTTTCTTGAGTGTTAAATTAGTGGTTTGCGCACCCGCATTATCTCTTTACATGTTAGGGGAATAGATTTAAAACCAATTTAAACTGCCTACAAAAACATTTTTCAAAATAAAAGAAAAAGGTACCGAAAAAGCGTTAGAGAAATATAGCGTAACCAGGTTCCTGAACTCATAAATCTTTGGTTCGTAGGAGTAAAGTAAATCTCCCATTACCTCATTTGGGTTTCTAATCGACCCACCAAAAATAAATTAGTGGCGACTCATAATTGAAAATCAATTGCATGTTAAGAACTTAAACTTAAGTCGCGAATTGGTATAGGCTTGGGAGAGCCCGAGTTAAGTCTAGGCTTAGCAATCCATTAGCCAAACCCTAGGTGGTTCACACCGGAAAATTTGGTCACGGCAGCTTGCCGATTCCACTAGGGACTTGAGTTGAAACTCTTAGTGGACTTAGGCCAATTTCTTTTTGAAAAAATATTTTTATTTGGCAGTGAAGATCCCAGGTATGTCCCTAACATTTAAAGAGTTAAATGTTCTTGCAAATTTGGAGGTATAAGGGGAGTAGTGATTGTTAACCATTATCTTGCACGTTGGAGTTGAGGATGAATGTTTTAAATTCAAAGTTATTGAAGTGCTGTTTGATTTAAACTGTTGTGCATGCCTTGCATCTTGCACTACACTCTTGCACACACAACCCACCGCTGGACTTGAGCCGCATAGGATCATTTAGGATGGTGTTGAGATGGATACCACTCCGACCGTATGCTCGTGGTACAAGTCGCCTATCTCAATCCCGAAGTTTCTTTCATGGTGTCAAGAGTACCCACCTCGGTCCGCATGCCCGCGACCTGGGTCGGCTCTTTGACCAAGCCGAAGTCATGAGGACCCAACATAGTCCACACGCCCATGGGTAGTCCGATCATCCTTGTGACTCCACCTTGATAAGCCTTATAGACTATAAATCAAACCACTTACCATGCGTATGTCTATGTGATTGCCATCGATTTGTCTTGGTGAAGTAAGTCTTTTATCCCTATACTAATGCAATTTACTTACTTTGTCATACTCTTCGTCCATCCATGACAATCTAGGTCAATCATTGATTTAATTCATTTGTCAATTAGAAATGAAATGAGAAAATTGCCATGCAATGAATCATTTGGAAAATAACAAAAAAATTTGGAGAATTCGTTTTCAATTCATGTCTAAGAAATTTGGTCTTGTTAGGGTGTTTATCTTTATTTTCCTAGTCCATTTTTAGGAAATGCCCTTCTTGTACGAACTTTTCATGAATAAATGAAAAAAAAAATGGAAAAATCAATTAGATCATTGTCATGGATTGACTTTCTATTTACCCTCATTCAAGGCCTACGCCAATGAGGGTTGGCGTCGCTTGAGCAATGGTGGCGAGGGTCATGCTAGCAATGAGGGCGACCCTCACTAAGTCTCGCTTAGGTGAGGGCAAGAGCTGACAAGGTCGCCTTTGCCAAATCTAGCGAGACTAACCCTTGCCTAGGCTAAGCCAGCCTCAAGAAGGCGCGACAAGGCCAACCCTTGCCTAGGCAATGCCTAGCAAGGCCACCCTTCGCTAAACAAGGGTCGACCTTGCCAAATCTAGTGATAGTGACCTCACCAATGCTTGCCCTTTTTAGCCATGGTCTCTGTTGGACCAGCACAGGCTATGAAAAAAAGAAAAAAGAAAAGAAAAGGAATTCAAAAAAAAATATTAAAAGTTATAACAAAAATGTTCACATCAACACTAGTTATGCCATGTAATGTATCATGTAATATGGCCGACATCCACCTCAATCATTTTTAGCTTAAATTGAATGGATGGACTCAATTGGTACCTATATGAAATGGTTTAAGACTAAATTGGACTAATTAAAAGGTTTGTGACTAAATTGGAATCAAGACAATAGGTCTAGGGCTTTTGTAATACTTTTCCCATTAAGTATCTATTGCACTTGTAAATTAAGATGTTGATGAGTCAATTAATGGTCGGTAAATCAACTATTTCTTTTATTTTTTGTCACTAGAACTCTTACAATCTCAACTTGCAATGAACAAATAAATGGTCAATGAAGGAAAAATTCCAAATAAAGGCTTAGAGTGTTCTCATTTTCCTAAAAAGTTCTAAATTGGATTTTATTTCAAATAAAAGCATAAAGTTGCCACCTCAATCTCAAAGAAGGGTTTGACCTTGCCAATCAACAAAATCTTCCAACCAGTAAAGGGCATTTTCGTCCAAGGACAATTTTTCTTCTTTTCTCCCATGTTCATCATCTTCAGCCACGCATGACAATGCTTCTTGATTGGGGAAGAGTTTTTCTCAGAAATAGTTATTTTCTATTTTTATTTTGGAAAACAATTTCTGAATAAAAGAACGCGTTTGATAACTACACAATATTTCTACTCTTGGAATAAAAAAAGAATAAAAATGTGTTTGCTAACGTAACAGTTTTTTTTATTTAATCATTTTTTATTCTTTCTCACAGATCGCTGATCACAACCGCCGTCGCGCTTACCACTACCCCTTTTGCCGCCAGCACCGCACGATTGTCGCCTGCCAATCGTCACAGTTGACCGCTGTTGCATTGCCCATCAGCCGCCCCCTCCCACGATTGTCCATCCCTGGTGGCGGCTGGTGGCCAGTGTATAAAAGAAAAATAAAAAAGAAAATTGGCTTATTTCTAGAAATTGTTCCTAAGAATAAGAAACAACTTTTTTTTTTTTGTTTCTCGTTTCTGCTCCAAATTTATTCCTGGACTAACTTTTTATTCTGGGGAATAGAAAAACAAGTTTGCGTTACCAAATGGATTTATGTCTTTTTTTTTTGTTCCGGGGAACAAAAGAACAGAAATTCGGAGGAACATAAATGTTCTCATGCAGAGCCTTCTTCATCCAACAAGATGAAGAAGATGAAGAGCAAAGAAAAGAAATGTTAGCTTGCTTTGCTGAGATGAAATGCCTTCTCTTTTCGTCTATCGCCATCGACGACCATTTTTACAGCTTAGACGGTCTTTTCATTTCAAAATCATCTATTTGGCTTCACAAGGGAACGACTCTCTGTGGCTTTCCTCTGAAAATTTCAATTCTTGTTTGCTCTCTCCATCGGTTCCTTCATTTTCTCCTATGATCAATGCCTTATCTCTGAAGGTGTATAAGTTGGTTGAGTCGTTGCTGAAGCTCTATTTGAAAATTAGGTGCCTAACTTCACAAGGGAATGAATCTCTCTCACCCTCTCTCTCGTTGATTTGAACAAAAATTTGCCCCAAATTCTTGGATTGTCATTCTCTCTCGCTCTGAAATTCTCAATTCATGTTCACTCTATTTTTTTTATCGGTTCCCCCACATTCTGTAGTGGTCGATGACTCCATACTCTCTTTATCGGTCCGGGTAAGGCCCACCTCCCCTGTGGCCGCAATAGCCTCCCCAAATTTGGGCGACGGCCCTGACCCTTGTCACAAGGGCTGATGAGCACTGTCAACCCTTGCGGGCCACAATTAAAGGAAAATGAGAGAGAGAGAGAGAGAGAGAGAGAGAGAGAGAGAGAGAGAGAGAGAGAGAGAGAGAAGAGAAGCAAAGAGAAGACCAGGCGGTGAAAATAATGTAGAAGTGGGTAAGAAAATAAAAGGAAAAATAATAAAAGGTACACAAGCAAAATCCACTGAGTTTTTGCATTCGAGAAATGTAGTATGGAGCATGAAGACGCATATTGAATTTGTCGGTGACAATTTCTTTTTGTTGCATTTTGGCCAGACTTTACGCAGAATTCGACTTTGAATAGTTTGATACTTTCTTATGTTTATGTAACATTATGCTTAGTCCTTATTTGATCTTCAAGGCAATAAATAGGGAAGAAAAGGAAGAAAAAATTATTGTCTTTGGATGAAAATGCTCTTTACGAACTAGAAGATTTGGTCAGCCGATGAGGTTAGACCCCCTTTTTTTGAGACTAATACGGCCACTTTTTTTCCGTATTTGACACAAAATCCATTTTGGACCTCTTTTGAGAAAGTGAGGACACTTTAAATCCTTCTTTAGAATTTTCCCGGTAGATGAATGAAGATTCTTTAACGAAAGGATGTTGATGGTTTGGTGGAACATGTAGGTAGAAGTCTGCGATTGGTTAATCACGCCTCAAAAGAGGAAAGCCAACATTTCTCTCCTCTTGGAGCATATTTAATTTGCGCTATGCCTGCATTGTTAATTTGCGCTATACCTTGCCTGTTCGTATTCCTCACGCTGTATCTGGTTTCTCGTTGCTCGAAGCAGTTTAATGCCAGTGCTAATCCCCTCTCTCAAAACAAATTTTTCTCATTCTATTACCACAATTTGGAATGATGCAATCGCTCCAATGTTCAGTCACAGAAATTCAGCAGAAACCAACACTACGAGCATTGGAGCGACCTCCTGCTTTTAAGTTCTACATACATTGGAACTAAAACTCTGGTGAAATTCCAACGACATTGTCATTTTGGTTCCAACTGCAAGAACCACGGATGGGTCGCGTGGGCTGTAAATCCTAGTGGAAGCAGAATGGTCGGGCGGCAAACTGCGATTGCCCACAAGGAAGCAAATTGGTCAATGGCTGTGAGGACTTTCAAGGTGGTTTTTGTGCAAATTAGTCGGGGTAGGCGAGACTGTGTACAAGTTCTCCAAGGCAGAAGCCAAGTGTAAAAGGAAGACGTTCAGAATGTTCAAGGCAGTTGGGCTTCCGAAGGAGATGATGGTATTGAATTAGGTTCATGCAATCAAATCCTTCCATTAATTCCGCCCAACTTGAAAACTGAAATATGTTAATAAGTTTTAGAACTTGATAACAATTTTTGAAAGTTTCAAGACTCAATTACACTTTAATGACAAAACTTAAGACTTCTAGTGTACTTATCCAATATCCCTATATTTACTAACCATGAACAGCATTTGCAATGGAATGCTTCTCTAACAGGGGTGTAATGGGGAAAATAGCTCTTAACAACAAAGCAATTCTAAAAAGTACTCTCAATCAGATCAAAACCAGTTAAGCAATTTTTATACTATTGGCAAGAGAAGCAAGAATTTCCAAAATTGATAAACTTTTTCTTATCTTCCTTTATGTAAGGATTTTATCTTTCCGTATATAATGGCCGCAGCACATGAAAGTTATTTTATTGTATTTATTCTAGCTAATGTCAGTCTATAAACCATCAAAATAACAATTAAGTGCATCTTGTCCAATTCTTCATACACCTCGTTGGCAATGTGTGGCTGCCACATGCGTAGGTAACGACTATTTAATTGCCATATCAGTATATCTGTCCAAACATGACGGAAGGACAAACATTACAACAACCGAACATATATTTGACTCAGTTGTAAAAAAAAGGTTTAGAAACAATCGTTTACAAATAGAAAAAGCTCAGGAATACCAATGCCATGACTTTCGTAGATTAATCTTAACATATTGAATTTATCCTAAGGGTGTGTCTGTTTAATGGAAAATGAATATTTGAAAAATCTTTTCCTGAGAATAATCGCTTATATAATTTGAAATAATTAGTTAATAAAAAATGTTTTCATTGTCGAGGACAATTTATGTCTAAATATTTTCGTTCGTTTAAATTTAAAAGTGATATAAGCAATCTTTTTTTAAGAAAATAATCTCAAATAATTTATTTTTTACAAAATAAATGGAGTCTAAAATTAAGTTGATTTTTGTATTGATGCCATAATATAATCAAGCTGATATATTCACCATTGACCTTCACTTCCTCTCGTCCTTTCTTTTCATTTCCTGTTCTAAGCATAACCGCGTCATCTCACACCCAAAACAACTCGAATTGGTTGAAGTGAGAAGCAGGTTTAACACCAGCCTCGGAGGACCCAATCGAATAGCTCCTGTACATGCTCGAAGTACATGAACTCATTCCATCTCAACCTTTAAATAATGTTGGCTTTTTGTAGGATCTAAATGATCTGATAATAGGGATGACGTGGACTCCCATGCACCCGATACCCGCAATTCTTGCTCGCAAGTCGCAACCGATTTACTGGTCCGTCATGTGGAATGGACATTTTGGTCCAAGAGAGGCACGTCAAAGACTCCCGTGGTAAAACGAGGAGAGACTTTGTGAGGTCAGTGGCAAGACTTTTGAACCACAACAGACGGCATAACTTTGAAGTCAGGGCAGAGACGAGACTTTTGAACCCCAATACACGGCATGACTTTGACTCCATGTGGTCGACATTGTTATATAAAGCACTCTCGTGCCTTCTATTTATAATCATAAATTCAAGAAGTACATCGTACGACCACACATCAGTTGGTGAAAGAAAGATGCTTCCCAAGGCCTCTCTCGTCTTCATTCTTTTCCTAGTCCTTTCACCTGACACGATTATCTCTTCAAGAGGTGTCAACGCCCGCCCGATGAGCAACGGTGAGCACTGTCATTATACATGCACACAAAACATGGGTTGATTGGATAACGATTAAGAACAATCGGCTTTGAAAGAAGCGAGTAATGGGGATAGAAAACAAATCAATTTCACATTTTGCAAATGATGTTCTTTTTGAGCTCGAAGTTTGAAGATAGTAATGTCTCAATTGGAGATTAAGGTTGCGCATGATAAAATTTCTATTTTTTGATTTCTCTATTTCTCTATTCCCCGGAATAAATTTGGAACAGAAATCCGTTTGGTAATGCAATTTGATATCTCTATATCTGAAACAAGTTTATATTCCAGAAATAGATTTGAATAAGAAATCAGAAGCTAAAATTTTTAGCTTCTCAATTTCTATTTCAGAAATTGAGAAATCAATTTCTAGCCAGAAATCAATTTCTATTTCAGAAATTTTATCATGCGCACCCTAATCAACTAACTGCTCATTTTCAGAAGGAAGCAATATTGAAAAGATGGCGGTAAGCAAGATTTCTGTTCGTGGAAGTCATCCTCAGCCTAGTCCAAAGGGGTTTCGGCCATTCACGCCGCCACACGGTTGATTCTCAGTTATAAGTTTTTCTGTTCGATTGCTCCTAAAGAATGTTGGTGTTACTAAGAAATGAATAATTCCCTTTCTATACTCTCCATGGTTAATTAGGGTTTTCCACATACTTTGTTCATGGAGCTCCATTGATTTTTTTTTTAATACCTTGCAAATGAAAGAATGTAAAATGATTGTTTATCGAATTGATGGACCTATGCCTTTTTGCCGAATCTCAATATCTTTATTTCATGTGGCGATCTCCTGATCGCCACATGCCAAAAGTTATCTATATATGTAAAAAAACACAATATTCACAACAATTTGTATATTCTTATTTGGCTTGCACTGATAAGAATATTTTGAAACTATTTAGAAGTTTCCCAAAGAAAGTGGGACATCTCAAATTTGATCTCATTTAGCGTGACCTCTTGTAATTCTCTTGAAAGTAGATAAGGTAATGAAAAAGTATTAACAAACCCACAAACTCATAGTATAGGTGTATGAACCCATTACCACCATCCTACTGATGTCTTAGAAGAGAAGTATAAATAAATGCCCAAGACATAAGCTGGTTAGAGATTCACTCGTGACTTAATTCTAATTTCTGATCTCATAAAAACAATATGAATCCTTTATCACTGAGTTACCACGCTCAATGGTTCCAATTTGTTCGATTCATTGCATCACTTAAGAAGCACAATGTCTAGGATAAACAACTCCAAGTTGACCTCCCCTGAACAAGAAAACTAAATTCGATGTAAGAGTAAGCCTATGAGAAGCTTGTTAGCAATTTCGAAATGCATAGATGCCCAACCAGTCGGCGCACGAATTCCCTTTTCAACAAACAAGCCACAAATGAACCTCTCGTTGTCGCCAGAGTTAATGCTTATCCATATTAGCAAAATTGCCACATTCAATGGGATTTTTTTTTTCTTGGGATAGTGGCATGGAGGGTTCTTGAACTTTTTTAATTTGTACTAGTCCTTGAGACTTCTTTTATGCAACTGGGTCATTGAACTTCGTATTTGTTTGGTCATGTTCGTCCTTCCATTATATACTTGGACGGAAAGGCTGAGATGACATCCAGATTTGCATTACATAAGTGTTATCGTTTTAGATAGTTGCCAAATGAAGACACTCGGACTCAGAGAGGATTGGGCAGGTTCGAATTGACATGTAGCTGATCTCCGTCCTTGTAGGCGGGTGACTGAATTCCATGGCCCCCCGCGCCGTTTCTGCCATCCTCCTCGTCATGTCCGCCATCATCGATTGTTGCATTTTTTTATTTGTTTTCAATTTTTTTATGTTCAGAATAATTTAGTTATAAACCTAAACCTTTTTAAATTATCAAAAAAATCATAAACCTATTACACTTTTGTTAATTTAGTTATAAACCTTTTTAATTTTACCAATCGAGTCCTAAGTCTTTTCATATTTTCCCAATTGAGTATATCCAGTCAATTTTAACTAAAAATCACTGATATGAACATACATGGTACAATCGACGCCGACATTGACATTTTTATTACTTTTTTATATTTATATTTTTCTCTTTTCCCTCTTTACTTATTTTTACCATGGTCGGGAAGGGTCGTTGAGCCCTCACCAACCACAGGCAAGGTCATCACAGTCATAAGCAAGGTTAGCCTCACCCAAAGCTAGGCAAGGTGGCCATGCCCCCTGCCACCAAGTTGGGCACAATAAAAAAAAATGTAATAATAATAATAATAATAATAATAATAATAATAATAATAATAATAATAATAATAATAATAATAATAATAAAGAAAAAGGGAAAATAAAAGAAAATAAAAATTACGGAAAAATTCAAAATAAAATTTTAAAAATCCAAAAAATTATCTACATTAGTACTGGCCATGTCACGTAGAATAATCAGCATCCATATCAATGATTTTCAATCAAAATTAGTTAGATGAGCTCAATTACCAAAACAAAAAAAAAGATTTAGAACTCAATTGACAAAATTTAAAAAGTTTATGACTCAATTGATAAAAGTGTAATAAGTTTAAGATTTTTTTGGTAATTTTCTGAAAAGTTAACTTCATGTTTTTTTTTTTTAACTTTCTAAATTTGTAAAAGCCATATTGACAATATGCTGTTGCCCCTTAAGCACTTAATGGTCATTTGACTCCACATCAACACTTCAATCCAAACATCTGGCCGAAGAACAGCAATTGAACATGTCCAAGGGCTCAATTGGGAAATAATATATATATATATATATATATATATATATATATATATATATATATATATATACACATGGACGACATCGCACAAATAAAAAATGCTAGTGTTGGAAGATACGCAGAAGTTAGGAAAGAATTGATTGGATCAAATCGTAGGGATTTTATTGTATCAATTAAAATCAGATCTAAATCTGTATATTGTATCTTTTCCTTTTTCTTCTACACATACATTGTAATATAATGTAACTCCATACATTGAATGAAGTAGAGAAAACACAAAAAATTCCTACACTTCTTCCCTTCGTTTTTCCTTCCCTTCGTATTTTGTCATGGTATCAGAGCTCCAGAGACTCTGACATTGCTTCCGCTGCATCTCAGTTGATTGCCCAGAGGAACCCTATCCTGCAAAAGGGTTGCCGAGAGGAATCAATTCTTTTTTGAAGGGAAATTTTGTCAAAATGAGCCAATCAGAAAACCCTACCTCCAGTCCAATCGAACCAGTGTCGATGACCCCTCAGACTTCCAGTGCCATCTTTGTGATCGAACAACAACTCGGCCAGATTCAAAATCCACATGCGTATTGGCAGAATGCTCCGGCTTAGTTTAATCTGGGTCAGCCATTTCCGGCGTATCCCTACCAATGGATGCCATATCCATGGATCCCAGGGTTGAATCCAGTCACATCATCGCCGGGATTTCAGGGTAGTATGCCGAGCGACGGAGGTCCACCAACCAATATTGGGGCAGACGCGACCATCGACCCAGAGCAGACGGGCGGATCAAATTATTCTAGAACAGGATCTCAGGGACAATCTAGTGCGGGGCTTCAGGGACAATCCCAGGGAATACCACTTGGTTTCCTTCCTTTTCCTTTCGCGGCCGCCATGGGTCGACCAGAGCCCGGCGACGCGCTTTATGTTTCCACTTCCGACGGACCGGAGTTGTGGCTCATCAGCCACCCTCTCATGGGTTCAAAAAATTACTCGACATGGGCGCGGGAATTTCGGCGAGCCCTAATCACCAAAGACAAAGAAGGTTTCATCGACGGGACTGTTCCGATCCCGACCGACGAGAAGATGGGAAAACAGTGGAGAAAATGCAATCAATTGGTCAGAACATGGATCGGCAACTGCATCAACCCAGAAATCGCGGCGGGGTTACCACCCACAGAAGATTCAAAAACGATTTGGGACAGTATCCGAGAAATGTACGGCAAATTGGATCGGGCAAAAAAATTTTCGCTTCATCAAGCGCTTAGCAAACTGAAGCAAGGAAACACATCCGTAACGACGTGCTTCAACAGGCTTTCAGCCCTCTGGAACGAATTGGAAGCCGCTGAAGAAAAACTAGAAGGACCCGAACTAACTCTCCAGCAGTACAAGGCTATGAAAGACAGGGAGAAAGCGACTCGGTTCTTACTCATTTTGAACGATTCGTACCTCACCTTCCGATCGCAGATCCTGGCGATGGAACTAGCGCCAAGCCTCGGCTGTATCTTCCAGCTTGTAGTACAAGAGGAGAATCAAAGGCTTGCGTCATCGGACAGCAAGATCTCCGAAACCCTAGCACTGGCGACAAGAGTGGAGAAGGAGAAAACCCTAGAACGAAAGGGGCAAGAGAAGAGAGAACAGCTAGGGTTCGCGGAGAACCGAGGCCAGCTAGGGTTCGCGGATCAGAAGCCCTTTAAATGGGGCAGCACGGACGGCCCAGATCGGATGCCGCAATCCGACGGCTCCAGAGGCACGCGAGCTTCGGTTGATTTGGACGGTGGAGATACGTCCGCTTTAAGAGGATCCAACGGTCCTCAAAATTCGAAAGGATATGGGCCAAATTTGCGAAATAAGGGCAAATTATTCTGCGAATTTTGCAAGCGGCCCCACCATACAATCGATACCTGCTGGAAATTACATGGCTGGCCTGGAGAAAAAGAAAAAAGGGGGAAAGAAATATCTGCAGCAGCTTATCAAATTTCAGGATCGATGAATTCTGTTAATCAGCCTATCACACACGGGGAATATCAACAACTTATGCAGGCTCTGCAAAAATTGGATGTCCAGAAAAAAGGAAGCAGCTTTACAGTTATTTCATATTGCCTAGCAAATGCTATTCCTAGAAGTACCTGGATTATAGACTCAGGAGCTAGTGATCATATAGCATGTGATAGAGGATTATTTTCTGCTGTGAATGAAGAATTAGAAAATCCTATCACTGTGGAATTACCGAATGGAAATGTTACCTATGTCGCTACAACAGGAACAGTGGAACTTAATTCCCATTTTGTCCTTACCAATGTCCTTTATATTCCGGACTTCCAATTTAATCTCGTTTCAAAGTGTCTAGAGCTTGTAAGGAAAACTCTTGTCGAGTTATTTTCAACACTAATACCTGTTTGTTTCAGGCCCTTTCGATCGGGACACGATGGGCTGGGGTAGTCTCTCTGAAGGATTGTTTTTCTGGAAAAGCTTGCCTGCAAACTTTAACTCTTCTTGTAATAAGAAATCATTGTGTAACTCGATTTCCAATGATAGAAATTTTCTTTTTCACTTCAAAATGGGTCATAGCTCTCAATTCGCTTATCCTCACTGTCAAATTTGCCCGCTTGCAAAGCAATCACGTAATTCTTTTCCCTTAAGTCAAAGTCGCTCGAGAAATATTCTTTCCTTACTGCATATTGATGTCTGGGGACCTTACCACACAGTAAATCATGATGGATCTAGGTTTTTCCTTACCATTGTGGATGATCACTCCAGAGCCACCTGGATTTTTCTCATGCAGTCTAAAAGTCAGGTTGTGTCCCACTTGAAAAACTTCCTTTCCCTTTCTAAAACCCAATTTGGGAACATGTACAAAAGGTAAGGACAGACAATGGGAAGGAATTCTTTAATCATGAATGTGCGGCTCTTCTTTCATCACAAGGGATTCTACATGAAAGCTCCTGCATTTACACACCACAACAAAATGGAGTGGTGGAAAGGAAGCATCGGCATCTCTTGGAAGTTGCCAGAGCCTTGAAATTTCAAGCTTCTATTCCAAATACCTTTTGGGGGGATTGCATATTGACTGCTGCTTATTTAATAAATCGAATGCCAACCAAAGTTTTGGATGGACAATCTCCTTTCTAGATACTTTTTGGAAAGAAACCTGACTTAAGCCACTTGAGAGTCTTTGGCTGTCTGTGCTATGCGGCTATTGTTGGGCCCAAAGATAAAATGGGTCCCCGTGCTCGCCATTGCATATTCATGGGATATTCTACCTTACAAAAGGGATATCGAATTTTTGATCCGAGTACTGGAGAATTTTCTGTCAGCAGAGATATTATATTCCAAGAAACTGTCTTTCCTCTTGCCCACCAAAACAAAAGTGGCACTAAACCGGGGCATTCTCCAACTTATTCTGCTGAAGATGGATCCACAGATTCCAGATATATATTTATTCCTCCATTTCCACAAGGTGTTTCCAACCCCACTATGAACACAACACCTTTAGAGGAAGTCCAGGATGAAAGACTGAATGATGATGAGATCCCTTCAGATCTACCTACTTCCGACTCACTTCTAGTGGAAATTCCAGATAATCCTACATCTTCGGGAGACGAACCACCCAGACGCTCTGGACGTGCTACTCGACCCCCTACCTGGACCAAAGACTATATATGTGGAGTCAAGAATTCACCAGGTACCCCTTTCCCAATCTCATCTTATGTTTCCTTTGATCGCTTGTCCCAAATGCATCGATGTTGCATTGCTCGTATTTCTGAAGAACAAGAGCCATCCACCTTCCATGAGGCTAGCTCTGATCCACGATGGCAAACAGCAATGGAGGCAGAATTGAAAGCTCTCATGGAAAATCATACATGGGATCTTGTTCCCTTACCTCCACATTGCAAAGCAATTGGATGTAAATGGGTATACAAGATCAAATATCGAGCAGATGGATCAATTGAACGATACAAGGCGCGGTTGGTGGCTAAAGGCTTCACACAGAAGGAAGGTTTTGACTATCACGAGACTTTTTCCCCGGTGGCCAAGGATGTCACAGTTCACTCATTTCTTTCCATAGCAGCTTCTCACGATTGGTCACTACATCAAATGGATGTCCATAACGCTTTTCTCCATGGTGATTTAGATGAGGAGATATATATGGAAATGCCTCCAGGATTACGGAGACAGGGGGAGAATAAAGTATGTCGTCTCTGCAAATCCTTGTACGGACTCAAGCAAGCATCTAGACAATGGTATGCGAAATTTGCTGAATCACTAATGGCTGCTGGTTTTCAACAATCCAGATTTGATTATGCTGTTTTCACTTGGACTCAAGGTACGTCATCTATCTACTTGATGATATATGTAGATGACATACTCATTATGGGGAATGACGAAACAGCTATCAAAAGTCTTAAAGGGTACTTGCATTCTACTTTTCACATTAAAGACTTGGGATCGCCAAAGTATTTTCTTGGGATTGAAATTGCTCGATATGGCCAAGGAATCTCTCTTAGTCAGAGAAAATTTGCATTGGAGATCATTTCAGAAGCAGGATTATCTGGATGTAAACCAGCTGTAGTCCCGATTGAGCAGAATGTCAAACTGACAACTGCTGAGTATGATGTTGAAGTACCTCAGGAAGCGGACCCTATTCTCAAGGATCCTTTTGGATATCAAAAACTTGTTGGGAAGCTCATATATTTAACTATGACCAGACCAGACATAAGTTATGCTGTGCAGACACTTAGTCAGTTCATGCATAAGCCAAAGCAGTGTCATATGAATGCCGCACTGAAATTCGTGAGGTACTTGAAGAAAAGTCCTGGTCTTGGGATTCTTCTCTCTAGGAAGTGTGACATGAGAATGACCGCATATTGCGACGCTGATTATGCAATGTGTCCTATGAGCAGAAGATCGATAACCGGATTTTGTATCAAATTGGGGGATTCTTTACTTTCCTGGAGAACAAAGAAGCAACCAACTGTCTCGTTATCTTTAGCAGAGGCAGAATACCGAGCCATGGCTAAAACCACATGTGAAATAGTGTGGTTGAGAGGGTTACTTCAAGATCTTGGAGTGCAAGTCAAGGGACCAACAAGGTTGTTCTGCGACAATGATGCAGCCCTCAAACTTGCATCCAATCCTATCGTGCATGAGAGAACAAAGCACATTGAAGTAGATTGTCACTTCACCCGGGAGAAAATTCAGGAAGGGATGATTGAGACACAAGGAATTGGAACACAAGAACAACCGGCGGATGTCTTCACCAAACCTTTGTGTCAAAAACAACATGCGTATCTCTTGAGCAAGCTAGGCATCTTGGACATCTACAAGCCACCAGCTTGAGGGGGAGTGTTGGAAGATACGCAGAAGTTAGGAAAGAATTGATTGGATCAAATCGTAGGGATTTTATTGTATCAATTAAAATCAGATCTAAATCTGTATATTGTATCTTTTCCTTTTTCTTCTACACATACATTGTAATATAATGTAACTCCATACATTGAATGAAGTAGAGAAAACACAGAAAATTCCTACACTTCTTCCCTTCGTTTTTCCTTCCCTTCGTATTTTGTCAGCTAGGACACCAATGCCATAATCACCTTTTCTTTAAATGTATGAGGGAGCAAGCTTAAATATAGGACCTCCGCACATTAATCTTAATATATGAAGGTTAACCTATAATTAAGTTGACTTTTTTCTATTTATGCCACAATAAAATTAAGTTGATTTATTTACCGGCTACCTTGACTTTCAACTTTTCATTTTCTTTTCTGAATTTGTTCTTGCAAGACCAAGTCAGCTCACACCAATAACATCTAATTGGTTAGAGCACTCGATCGAAAAAAAAATTATGTGCTCTCAGAGTATGTTAGGCCCTTTTTTTTTAATCATTAAATAACATACATCAAATACATGGGATTGTCACTCACAATCAACCTACCGTGTCTGTCACGATGTAATGCACCCTTTAGTCACAGAGAGAGAGAGAGAGAGAGAGAGGCTTTATATGAACAATGCACTATCTTTCGAAATGATGCCCATCCATGTTTCCAAAGTCAGGTTGGCAGAGAGAGAGAGAGACTTTATATGACCAATGCACTATCTTTCGAAATGATGCCCATCCATGTTTTCAAAGTCAGGTCGGCGGGGGTGACGTCTAAACCACAATGCACGGCTGATCGTCAACTCCACTGGGTCGACATTGTTATATATAGCACTCTCACTGATTTTATGTATGTACACACCGTAATCGTAGAATCATACATTCCAAGAGAGAGAATGATGCTTCACAAGGCCTATCTCGTCTTCCTTCTTTTCCTAGCCCTTTCTTCAAAGGTTGCTGCTGCCACCCGTCCAGTGAGCAACGGTAAGCACTTCAACCTCTATAGATGCATGCGTGAATGAGAAAATGCAAATCATGGGCTGGACAGCTAAACAGCCGACGTGAAGATTAAGAACTGTCTGCTTTCGAGGTACAAAAGAGACCGGTTCAAAAGTTATGTTCTGTTAGATATCAAAGTTTGAAGACGATAATGTCTGAGTTGGAGACTAAATAGACGCACGTTTTCAGGGGGAAGCAGATCCGGGGTGATGGCGGTGAGCAAGATTGGTGTTGGTGGAAGTAAACCATGGCAGGCCAAGCATTCGTCGGTGGACCGAGGCGCACCGTCGTGAAGCTTTCAAATGATCCTCGACTATTACATTTTCTGTTCGATTGCTCCTCATTTTCGTCGGTGTTTTAAGGAAACAATACAAATAAAATTCCCTTTCGATCCTCTCCATGGTCCCACATTTTCCTGTTGATGGACCTCAAATGATTTCCTTGAATACACTGCCAATGGCAAAAGAATTTAGATCAGTTGTTCGTTGAATCGATATCGCTATGCCTTTTCGCCACGTCTCCGAAAAGTACTCCTAATGAAAAGCTCAACCTAGTAGTTAAAAGGCATAATACATCATGACTTTCTGAATTAACTGCCGGTGAAGATCCATAAGCTAATGCGAGCCTCAATATTTCTATTTCCCGCTCCCCAAGTACTGCACTATCCACCATGCAAGCCAGCCACCGCATGCCGAGTCTTATCCATTTGAGTGAAAGTATGGTATTCGCAACAATTTGTATATTTTTATTTGGCTTGAGCTGAGAGGAACAGCATGTTGCGAAAGGACCTAAAAGTTTTCTTAGAGAAACCGTAAGATCTCGAATTTGTTTTTTATTTAGCGTGACTTCTTAAAGTCCGAGGACACGAAAGTAAAAATCTTGAAAAATCCACTAATCAATGGCGCTGATTGTAATGCAAAAGTATTGGTTGATTAATCTCCTGGAAAGGGGCCTTAGTATATCCAAAAACCTGTCTGAATTAAATATTTTGATATTTCATTTCATCGTAAGTTTGATGTTTATCAAGAGCACAATCCGATCATAGGTTGAGGTTAAACTGGAAGATAGAATTTGAATTGATCAAGCTAATTCTACTTAAACCCTTAAGTATCAGGGAAAAGTACCAGAATAGTGTTAAATTTGGTACCAATTCAGTTCTAAATCTTTCAATTAGACAAATTTAATCATAAACTATTTTCATATTGGTACTAATTGAGTCTCGACAATTTAGATTTGAAATTACTAACATGGACATGGACTGTTTTATGTGGCACGGCTAGTGCCACGGTCCTTGCCCAAAGTCAAAAAAAACACAAAAGAAGCAAAAGAGAAGAAAAAATGGGAAATAAAAAATAAAAATCAATGAAAACTTCAAAAAAAAATTAAGAAATTATAAAAATAAGGTCCACTTCAGCATCGACCGTACCATGAAATATTATCAACATCCAAATCAACAGTTTTTGACCTAAATTGGACTGATGGACTCAATTGGTACTAACGTGAAAATGTTTAAAACTAAATTAAATACAATTGATAAGTTCATAATAGAATTTGTATCAATATATTAAATTTAGGGCTTTTTTGATAGTTTTCTAAGGGTGATCAGTTCCCAGTTCAATCCGGTTCCGATTCCGATTCAATCCAATGGAACTGATCACTTTTTTTCCCTGCCACTTTTTTCTCATTACTTTTTTTCCCATTACTTGGAATCATACCAAGATAATGTTTATTTCATATTTAATTAATTTTTTTGAAGAAATAATAAAATAAAAAATATATTTAGTTGATCCGGTCGGGTCCGATCCAGTTCTCCTTTGGAACCGGGAACTGGACTGCTCGAACATTGATTTCACTTTTAGAAATTGGGAACCGGATTGACAATCACAGAAATAGGACCAAATCGGCCAATCCGGTCCGGTCTGGTCCAAAGCGGTTCCTAGTTCGAACGGTCCGTTTTGCACACCTATAGTTTTCCCCAAATAGACAACTAATTGTCATCAACAATACACGAGCTTAGTGCGTTGTACAAATGAAGCGGGCGACAACTCATGCCAACAAAACACGACCTTCGCAGAAACGGTGGAAGAGAGGCTCTAGTCATAATCTTACATAATGAAACGAGGGACTTCATATGTACAATGCACTGCTTTCAAAGTGGATTGGCGGGGAAACGTATGGACCCAATACATGGCTCATCCTCAACTCAATGTGGTCGACATTGTTATATACAGCACTATCGTTCCTTCTATATCTGTATACATTGTGCAACCACCCAACAGTTAAGAGAACGCATGATGCTTCCCAAGGCCTCTCTCGTCTTTTTTCTTTTCCTGGGCCTATCATCTGATACGATCATCTCTTCAAGAGACGCGGATGCCCACTTGACGATCAATGGTGAGCACTGTCTCTATACATGCATGCAAAATGAGAAGACACAAAAGGTGGGTTGACCAGATAAACCGCCAACATAACGTTTAAGAACAATCACTTTTGAGAGAAGTGATTATAAGGGATACAAAAGGAACCGATTTCACATTTTCTAAGTGATGGTTCTTTAGATTTCGAAGTTTGAAGATAATAATGTCTAAATTGGAGACTAACTAACTAAATGCACGTTTTCAGGAGGAAGCAATATCGAAAAGATGACGGTGAGCAAGATTTCTGTTCATGGAAGTCTATCTAGGCCGGGCTGTAAACATACTCCTTCTGGTCCATAGGGAATCTTTCAAGTTATTCTCGATCATTAATTTCTCTGTTCGGTTGCTCCTAATATTTGTTGGTGTTATTAAGAAGGGCTAAAACTACCCTAAAAAAAAAAAATTCCAAATTATGCCTATTGTGACATAAATACCTCGAATTTTTTTTTTTTTTTACATTACTAAAAATCTTAAACTTACTTATTGTGACACAAATACCCAAAAAAATGTGTCATAAAAACTTTAAACTTATACTAGTGTGACAAATATACCTAGAATGAAACTAAAATAGAGTTTATATATGTCACACATATATAAGTTTGGGATTTTTCTTGACACAAAAAAATAATAATAAGTGCATTTGTAGTTTAAGTTTTTTGTGACGTAAAAAAAAAAAAGTTTGGGGCATTTGTATCATAGTGGGTATAGTTTGGAGTTTTTTTTTTTATAATATTTGCCCTATTAAGAAATGAATAATTCACTTTCAATTCTCTCCATGGTTAATTAGGGTTTTCTGCATACTTTTGTTCATCAAGCTCAAATGATTTCTTTGACTACCCTGCAAATGGAAAGAATGTAATATGGTTATTTATCGAATTGATATCCCTATGCTTCTTCGTTGATCTGAATATCTTCATTTCATGCTCCCGATCACAACATGCCAAGTCTTATCTATTTAAGTAAAAATTTGATATTCCCAACATCTTGTATGTTTTTATTTGGCTTAAATTGATAAGGACGTGTACAGGTACTTTGTGAAAGGGCTAGTAGGAGCATCTAGAGAGAGGTGAATAGGTGATCAAAGATGTTTTTGCAATACTTAACAAATTAATTTGTCTAGACTGAAAATGTAAAAAACTATAGAAAATTATATAGAGCTGCGAATTGAAGTAAAGAAAAATAGGGATAGAGAATCAAAACACAAGGTTTATAGTGGTTCCGCTTAGACCAAGCCTACATCCACTCTCCCCGCACTACAGCCCACTGGCTGGATTCCACTAAAAATCAAAAAAGATTTTACAGTCTCACATCCTTGATTCCATAGTGTAGAGACTCTGCTACACTTCCTCAAGCTCTCACAAGTATCTAACTCTCTTTTGAGTACAAATTTAAGCTCAACAAATGAAACAACAAAGAACAAGGAGTTTTAGACTTTGGAATTTTTCTATCACACACACTCGAATAACTAGAGCGTCTTCCTTATATACTCCTTTATGCATTCATAACCGTTGGCACCTTCCAAAGGAGTTCTTCCAATCAACCCGTTAGACAGAATCAATCAGAGAGATCTCGAGTTATTTAAGGAATATGATGATAGCCCACCAATCATGCTCGTCCATACAATCAAGATCTAGGTTTCCATAATAGAACCTTCCAAGTATACTTCGCCAATTAACGGATCTAAATTACTTAAATTAATTTCAATACGAATAATAGATCTTGAGGTGCCATCTCTAGCCATGAGATCTTCTTCAACCGCACGAATCAAATCCTTAAAGATATACCCGCATCTGGAGAAGTCTTCTTCAACGGATAATACTTTCCTTCGTCGGTCTAGAAGCTGTTCATGAGAGCAAACCTTAAATCTTGAATCTGGAGGTCTTCAAACTTTGACGATAAAGTCTGCAAGTCTTTGGACTAGACTGATGGAAACATTTTGTCAACTTCAAAACAAATAGAGAAGTTTTCTCCAACACTTTGAAAGTACTTAAAAAAATTTCCAGAGAAAGCGTGAGATCACAAATTTGACCAAATTTAGTGTGACCTATTGTAATTCTCCTAAAGTGAAAAAGAACAAACAAATCCACTAACCCATGGTATAGGTGTATGAACCCATTACCGCAGTCTTACTAGCATCTTAGAAGCAAAGAAGTTTCTCCGTTTAAATAATAAATGCCCAAAGCACAAGCTAACCAGTGATTCTCCCACAACATTAACTTGAATTTGTAACCTCATGAAAAACGATATGACTCTTTTATTACTGGACTACCCCACTCGATTATTCAAATTTGCTAGATGTATCTCAACATAGTCTAGGATAAACAACTCCAACTTAATCGCCAATCAACAAGAAAACTAAATCCGATGTAAGAGTAGACCTATGAGAAGCTTGTCGGCGATTTCGAAATGCATAGATGCCCAGCCAGTTGGCGCACAAATTCCCTCTTCAGCAAACACGCCACAAACGGGCCTATCACTGTCATGAGTAAATCCTTAGTTATGTTCAGCAAATTGTCACACTTTGAGTTTTTCTTTGACATAATGGTATTGGATGGTTCTTGAACTTTTTTCACTTTGTGCAGTGTCGTCCCAAGACGTTTTTTAAGGCAATCGGCTCATTGAACTTCATATTTGTTTGTTCACGCTAGTCTTTCTAGAAAATACTTGGGTGAAAATGCCGAGATAACGTCCATGTCTTCGTTACATAAGTGCTATTGCTTCAAATAGATGCCGATATGGAATAAAAATTAGAAAAATGAAGACCTAAAAACATAAAGAGGGGACTTAATGGCTATGCCATATCAGCACTTCCGTCTACGCGACGAAAGGATTAAAATTGTAACAACCGGTGAAATTTTTTTTTATGATTGATACTACACAGATTGGAAAAGTTCGAAATTACCAATGCCATAATAACATTTACTTGAGGAAGCGAGCTTTAACATATGGCTTTTGTAAATTAATCTTAATATATCAATTTTATCCTAAATTAAGTCGTTTCATTTATTTATGCCACAATTAAATCAAGTTGATTTATCTGTCGTTGACCTTGACTTCCTTCCCGTCCTTTCTTCTCATTGTTCTTTCTAAACCGGTTCTTGCAAGACCGGATCAGTTCCCCCGGAAACAACTCAGATTGGTTAGAGTGAAAAGTAAGTTTAACACGAGGCTCAGAGAACCCGATCCGAAAACTTTTGTACGCATCCGGAGTAATTCCATCTCAGCCATTGAACAGTATGGGTCTTGCATAGATCCAAATGATAAGATAATTGAAATGAAGGGGGTTCGCAGTGACCGGGTTATTGCAATTCTTGCTCGCGACCAATCTACCGGTTGGCTGCGTGCAGTGCACCCTTTAGCCCAACCAATAAAGCGATTCTTTCAGAAAAAGAGATGCTCGTCCGTGTTTCAAAGTCGGTCCGCAGCGAAACTTTTGAACCGCAATACCCGGCAAATCCCAAACTCCATGTGGTCCGACATTTGTTTTGTATAATATATAGCACTCTCATTCCTTCCATGTATAATCCTATATTCAAAGCGTACAACGCATGATCACACGTTGGTTAGATAAAGATTAATGCTTCCCAAGGCGCCTCTCGGCTTCCTTCTTTTCCTAGTGCTCCTTTCTCGCATGATCATCTCTTCGAAAGTCACCGCCGCCCGCCGGCAGATGAGTAACGGCTGGTAAGCACCTCAATGATCTCCGTGGATGCATGCAAAATGAGAAAAACACAAATCATGGGTTGGCCAAATAAACGACCGACCGTAACGATTAAGAACAGTCACTTTCGAGGAAATGCACGTTTTTAGGAGGAAGCAGTTCTCGAGAGATGGTGGTGAGCAAGATTAAAGCTTATGGGAGTACACCCTGGCGTGACCTTACATGCTATAAAGAAATAAACAATTCATCGTCTATTCTCTCCATGGTTCATTAGGGTTTTTCATTGAAAAAATTACCAAAAAAGTCATAGTCTCCCTCAACTTCTTCGACGCCAGCCTGCCGAGTCAACAACTCCAGAGAACTTCCCCAATGTTGACCCATTTTCCACCGAAGCAGCTTCTGCTTTGCCGCGGCCTCTTCTCACGCTCGTTCAGCCGTTTGCTTTTCAGTCAGCAGCCCATTTCCAGTCCGCGCAGCTCGGCCCAGAAATCAAGCCCACGCAATCCTCTTTTCAGCCTGTCAATTGAAGCCATCTTCAGCAACCCAGCCCACAGTTCGGCCCATCTTCAGCCCACACGAATTCGACTGGCCCATCTTTAGTCGCAATTCAGCCCAATCTTGAAGCCCGCGAAGCAAGCCCAGCAGTTGCTGTGGGCTTGCAAGGCCTTTTTGGCCCAATCCAAGGGTCCGTTGACGCCACCGAAAGTTCAGGTTTTGAACGCCATCGCGGTGAACCGGTTTTCTCGCTAAACCGGTGAGTTTATGCAGTAAACTCTACTTAGTAGGCTAATGACATTTAAGGGGTATTTAGTTTATGTTAATTAGAGATTTGGTGGTTAGTTAGATTAGATTAGTATTTTAATTAGTTAATTATGCATGTCATGTGGTTAGAATGGTTAAATTAGAGACTAAATAGATTGTATTATTTATCTAGATAGGTTCGGTAATTTTCCGGGCCCGTTTCGGTATTTAATTTAGCAATGATGGCCTAAGTTAGTATTTTTAGTATTTAAATTGATTTATTTAATTAATTTTGATAATTATTTAATTATTAATTATTTTCGGAAATTAGACGAGAATAGCTGGTGACCGGAATTTTGTACCGATTGCAATGGTATGTTCAATTTATGTAATTGAGTGTTAATTTGTGCAAATTGAGTGCTCATTAGAATTTTAAGTATTTAATTCCAAAATTTGTAAAATTCAATATTTATTCAGAAAATCCTGAGTGTCGATTTTAACACCGAAATTGGTTTTATATACTATATAAAATAGTGGGATTTTTTTTTTTTTGGTAAGTAAAATAGTGGGATTTTAAATTGGAAGATATCACTTTTTATGGAGTGAATTGATCATGTATTGACACACGACTATTTTATCATATATTTCTAATACGAAGAAAATAGGCCAGGTTCACTATTTTAATTTAGGCATTTAAGTGCAATGCACGGTGTCCTAAGCTAATATTGAGTGGTCATGTGTTGGTTAAGAGAACTCGTCCCGGGCTATTAAGCTGGACGGTAACCCCTATATGGGACGCCCCTAGACAACGGGAAGCTGGTCATAGTAGATTTTTGACACGTACTCCTTCGGGAAAGCGGTCTAGGAAAAACGTAGCCGTGTTCAATGGTATGAAATGATGCCTGGCAAGCCAGGAGACCGTCGAAAAGAGAGTAGGCCGTGCTATATCCCGAGAACAAAAACTAGGAACACATGTTTAATTGAGTTAAATGTGTCGGATTATGGGACAAAATTGTGTGGCACGGTATGGGACATGTCATAACGATTTGACCCTATCTAGTGTAAGAATTGAGTGTGGCATTCTAGTTATTATAGCTTATTTATTGCTCATGCTTTTGTGATTGTTTGTGATGTGAACTATGCTGACTTGCAAGAAGGATTTGAGATGAGGTAAGTCTCTATGGTTGTGTGGTTATGTGATTAGGACATCTCTGGGCATATTACCCTCCTAATCAGGGTTAAGAGCGCGAACTCACTGAGATTTATATCTCACCATGTCGTTGGCTCAATTGTCAGAGCCGTAGAGTGGAAGGTCTGGAGCCGAGCTAAGGTGACCTGAAGAATGGGTCAGATAGGATAGCCTCTTTTTGAGAATTAGTCCTTTGAAATCTTTTGGTCATAGACTTTGTACATGACTCAGTATATTTACAAAAGCATGTTTTCTTTGTGAATTAGTTTCCTGCTTTTCTATCCCAAACTATTACTATCAGGGGATATTTATTCGCTTCCGCATGTGCATTAAAACAAAAGGATCGGTGACTCGTCCTGGGAAGTCGCAAATTTTATCTACCACCGAGGGATGGGCACGTGCTCGAGGGTCGGCACGTAACATTGGATGTCAAGATTTTTGCCCCCAAGCATTCGCTGGTGTCGTCTCTCGAATTCCGACCATAAAACCAATTATAAACAGCAACAACAATCGAGAAATAACAACATTACATTTTGATACCAATGACATAAATGAATTCCTAAAAACGAACAGATACTCAAAAGATCGAATACCAAAAATAAATATGGAAATGGGCTCAAGGATACATGTAACACCGATCGAAAGTCATATCACCAAGACAGACATACCTTATTTGCCATGGATTAAGTACTTGTTGCAGTCTCGAGAAAAATAGATCGAAGCCTTTGAGTTCCATTCTTGAGAGAGAATTCACTGTCATTAAAAGACCAGAAGAACGTACGTACTATTTTATGTTTTCCACGTTCTTCTTTTTTTGTTTTTATACGGTAGTTTATTTTACTTTTAAAAAAATAACTATCCTCTCTCTTATGGGCCTTAATCTCATGAGCCGGGTTTGGCCTAACATGGGCGAACGGGCCTGGCTTGGCCCAACAAGTTTTATAAAAACCCATCACATGGGTTGACCGGATAAATTGCCAACGTAACGATTAAGAAAAATCACTTTTGAGAGAAGTGATGATAAGGGATACAAAAGAAACCGATTTCGCATTATACAAGTGATGTTCTTTATGTATTTGAAGTTTGAAGATAATAATATCTGAATGGGAGACTAACTAAATAGTAAATGCACGATTTCAGGAGGAAGCAACAAAGATAGCGGTGAGCCAAATTTTTGTTCGTGGAAGTCGATCTAAGTTGGATAGTAAATATCAACCTCATCGTAGCATTTCGAAGCTCCTTCCTTAGAGGCCGTACCTACCGTGGGAACCTTTCAAGTGATTCTCGATTATTAGTTTTTCTGTTCGGTTGTGCTATTACGAAATAAATAATTCGCTTTCTATACTCTCCATGGTTAATTAGGATTTCCCACAAACTTTTGTTTATGGAGCTCAAATGATTTCTTTGGATACCCTGCGAATGGAAGGAATGTAAATTGATTGTTTATCAAATTGATATCCCTATGCCTTTTTGACGAATCTGAATATCTTTATTTCAGGCTCCAGATCACAGCATGCCAAGTCTTATCTATTTAAGTAAAAATGTGATATTCACAGCAATTTGTATATTCTTATGTGGCTTAAACTGATAGGAACGATATATTTTGAAAGTATTTAAATGTTTTTCAAAGAAAGCGGGAGATCTCAAATTTAATCTAATTTACCGTTAACTATTGCAGTTCTCCTAAAATCAAATAAGATAGTGAAAAAAAAACTAACAAACCCACTAACTCATTGTATAGGTGCATGAACCCATTACTACAGTCCTGCTGATGTCTTAGAAGGGAAGAAGTTTAAATAACTAATGCCCATGACACAAGTCTTGGGCCTCCCACCCCAAAAGTTAGCTCAAGAGGTCAGGCTTTCCTTACACTTGTAAGTTAATCACCAACCCTTTCCATAACTGATCTAAGATAAACCTCAACAATCTGCTCCTCACACATGAGGCTTAGGTTGAAAGCCACAACAATGCTCTCCAAGTGACTGTTGAGTTCAGACTTGTTGGTAACCTGAGCTCTAATATTAGTGTTGGGTAGTCTTAGGCCTCTCTCACCACAAAAGCTAGCTAAAGAGGTGAGGCTTCCCTCATACTTATAAAATGACCACCTAGGTTTATCTCACATCAATTGTGGAAGGGGCAGGTGGTCAATTTATAAATATGAGGGAAAGCCTCACCTTTGGAGCTAACTTTTGGGATGAAAGAGGCTCCCAACACAAGACATAAGTTAGCTAGAAATCTGCTCGTCACATAACTCAAATTTGTGATCTTGTGAAAAATAATGACTCCTTTATCAGTGGGTTACCACGCTCGATGGTTCCAATTTGTTCGATTCATCGCATCTCTTAAGAAGCACATTGTCTAGGATAAACAACTCCAAATTGACCTTCCCTAAACAAGAAAACTAAATCCGATGTAAGAGTAGACCTTTGAGAAGCTTGTCAGCAATTTCAAAATGCATAAATGCCCAACCAGTCGGCATACGTTTTCAACAAACATGCTGCTGATGGACCTCTCACTGTCACTAGTGTTAATCCTTATCTATATTAGCGAATTGTCACATTCAATGGATTGCTTTTCGGGGATAATGGCATGCAGGTTTCTTGAACTTTTTCAATTTGTGCAGTATAGTCCTTAGACCTTTTTTATGGAACGGGATCATTGAACTTTGTATTTGTTTGTTCGTGCTCGTGCTCGTCCTTCCATTATATACTTTGATGGAAATGCTGAGATGACATCCAGATTTGCGTTACATAAGTGTTATCGCTCTAGATAGTTGCTATCGCCTCTAATCACCCCGAAATGAATATCCTCGGTCTGAGGGAGGATTGGACAGAGATAGGCAGGTTCAAATTAACCTAGCTTATCTTCGTCCTTGTAGGTGGGTGGCTGGCTGAACCTCGTGGCCCTCTGCGCCATTTCTGCCATCCTCCTTGCCACGTCCGCCATCATCGATTGTTGAGGGTTCTTTGTTATATTGTGTTTTCAATTCTTTTTTGTTCAGTAATATTAACTTCATGTATCTTTTAATTTGCTAAAGTTGTAAAAGCCACATTGACAATATGTGGCTGCCACGCAAGCACTCAACGGCCATTTGACAGGTGAATATTCTTGTATTACCCCTTGTTTGTCCAAAGGGACAGAGGAGGAACTAATTCAGGAATAACATTTTCGTCCAAGCATGTGACTAAAGGACAACAATCAAACATGTTTAAGGACCTGATTGTAAATAAATAAATAAATATATATGTATATAATTGCACAAATAAAAAATGCACGGAATACCAATGCCATAATCACCTTTTTCTTTCAATGTACGAGGAAGCGAGCTTTAATATAGGACTTTTGTAAAGTAATCTTAATATATCAATGTTATCCTTAAATTAAGTTGATTCTTTAATTTATTCCACAATAAAATTAAGTTGATTTATTCACCGTCTACCTTGACCTCCATCTCATCCTTTCTTTTCATTGTTCTTTTATGAGTTCGTTCTTGCAAGACCAAGTCAGCTCACAACAATAACAACGCGGGTCGGTCAAAACACCCAATCAAAAAAAATAATAAATTGTACGCACTTGGAGTATATGAGCCCATTTATTTTTAGTCATTGAATAGCATGGGCATCAAACGAGATCCAAATGATTTAACGGTTAGTGTGAAATTGGCTCGCATACATGGAATATACGCAGTTGTCACTCATAGTCAACCCACCGGGTCCGTCATGATGTAATGGACCCTTTAGTCAAAAGAGAGGGAGAGAATGTATGCGTACGATGCACTCTTTTCAACGTCGGGGGCGGCCCGTCTGAACCACAATACACGGCTGATCGTCAACTCCATTGCGTCGACAATGTTATATATAGCAGTCTCATTGATTCCCTGCATCTACACACGGTTATCGTAGAAGCATACATTCCAAAAGAGAGAATGATGTTTCACAAGGCCCATCTCGTCTTCCTTCTTTTCCTAGCCCTTTCATCTCACGTGATCGTCTCTTCGAAGGTCGCCGTCGCCGCCCGCCTGGTGATCACCGGTAAGCACTTCAACCTCTATAGATGCATGCGTGAATGAGGAAATGCAATTCACGGGCTGGACAGATAAACAGCCGACGTGATGATTAAGAACTGTCTGCTTTCGGGGTACAAAAGAGATCGGTTTCACTGAATTTTAATTTAGCGTGACTTATTAAAGTCCGAGGACACGAAAGTAAAAATCTTGAAAAATCCACTAATCAATGGTAGCGATTGTAATAAAAAAGTATTCGCTCATTAGTCTCCTGGAAAGGGTTATCAGTATATCCAAAAACCTTTTTGGGATGAAATATTTTGATCTTTTATTTCGTCGAAACTTTGATGTTTTATCGTGAGCACAATGGGTTCCAAATATACATATTCTTGTCAGGTCCAATCATGGGTTGAGGTTAAACTAGAAGACAGAATTTAAAATGATTAAGCTAATTCTATTTAATCCCTTAAGTATGAGGGAAAAGTACCAACAAAGTGTTAAAACTTGGTACTAATTTAGTAATAAACATTTCAATTGGATCAATCTAATCTTAAACCTTTTTTATATTAGTATCAATTAAATTCATTCGACCATTATAGAATGGAAATTTCTCATGGGAACACCGACCATCCTACATGACATGGCTAGTACCATAGTTCTTGCCCATGGCTGACGAGGGCCACCGAGCCTCCTCCGATGGCTGATGTCCCCCTACCAACCCTTAATAGCTAAAAAAAAAATGGAAAAGAGAAGAAAAAAGGAAAACTAAAATATAAAATCAATGAAAAATTATAAAAATAATGACTACTTCAACATTGACCGTACCACGAAAGACGATTGGCATCCAAGTCAGTAGTTTTTGGGTCTAAATTGGACGAATCAACTCAACTGAGACCTATACAAAAGGTTTAAAGCTAAATTAATACAATTGAAAATTTTAAAACCGAATTTGTATCAATACATTAAGTTTAGGATTTTTTTTTGGTATTTTTCCCTAAAAATGGACAACTAATTGTCATCAGCAAGACACGAGCTTAGTTCGCTGTGTATATGAAGTGGGCGACAGCTCATGCCAACAAAACACGAGCTTCGCAAAAATGGTGGAAGAGAGGCTGGTCACGTCATAATCTCACATAATGAAACCAGGGACTTTATATGTACAATGCACTGCTTTCAAAGTGAGTTGGCGGGGAAACGTATGGACCCAATACATGGCTCATCTTCAACTCCATGTGGTCAACATTGCTATATATACCACTCGTGCCTTTTATATCTATATAAATTGTACAACCACACGACAGTTACGATGCTTCCCAAGGCTTCTCTCGTCTTCCTTCTTTTCCTGGTCCTTTCATCCGACACGATCATCTCTTCAAGAGTTGCCGATGCCCGCTTGTTGAGCAACAGTGAGCTCTATCTCTATACATCCATGCAAAACGAGAAACCACAAAAGGTAGGTTGACTAGATAAACTGCCAACGTGACGATTAAGAACAATCAGGTTTGAGTGCGGCGATTGTAGGGGATACAAAAGGAATTGATTTCACATTTTGCAAGTGATATTCTTTCCTAATTCGAACTTTAAAGATAATAATATCTAAAACTAACTAAATGCACGTTTTCAAGATGAAGCAATATCGAAAAGATGGTGGGGAGCAAGATCTCTGTTAGTGGAAGTCAATCTAAGCCAGACGGTAAACATTACCCTTAGCATAGCCTTTCAAAACTCTTTGGAAAGAATGACACTAGAAAGTGTCATAAGTTATGTACGGCACTCAATTTAGTGCCAAAAATTTTCATTCAATCACTTAAGTGCCAAATTTTTTGAAAAATGATCTTTTCAATGCCAATTTTGATCTGTTTGGCCGGAAATCTAATGTAGCCTTTTTTATTAATATTTTTAGCTGACGTGACTTGCCGGATATTTGAATCAAGCATAAAAAGCACAAAATGACGTTGTTTAAGTAGTTTCATATACCTATACAATCCAAAAGACATCGTTCACAAGAAAAATGAGGCAAAATTTTGTGCTGAATGACGTTGTTTGCAATAAAAGTCCTAAAACTTGTTATGAAAATGCAATTGAATCCTAAAACTTGTCAAATTTGTTCAATTGAGTTCTAAAACTTGTCAAATTTGTTCAATTGAGTCATAAAGTTAACACCGTCAAACTTATTAACAAAAAATACTGACACGGCGCGAACGTAGCATTTTAAATAAATTTTCATTTTCCACATGGATTTTTTAATTTTTTTTAATTCAAAATAAGATTTAAAAACTAAAAAAGAAAATCTAAAATTTATTTTTAAAAAATATTAAAAAAAAAAAAAAAAAATGGCAACTCCTCCACCATCGCCGCCCATTACCGGAGGGGTCGGTGATGGTCGCTGGTCTTGGGCAAAGGTCGCGGCCGCTACCCAACCAGGGCAAGGGCGCCTAGATCTGGGCACACCGGCCCCCGTGAGGGCCAGCGTGCCCAGATCTAGGCACTCTCACCCATGCCTAGCGAGGGTCGCCAGCCCTCGCCCGGGGCTAGCAAGGCCTCACCTTGGTCGGGCGGTGACTGGCAACCTCCACCCAAGGCCAGCAATCGTCACTGGCCCCTCCGGCGATGGCAACAGAGGAGCTACCATTTTCTCTTCTTCTTTTTTAATAGTTTTTTAAAAAATAAATTTTATAAAGAGAATAAGGGACAGAAGAGATTGCAAAGCAACTTATAGTGATCGGGTCTTTCCACTCTTTACTTCTTGTTCCAACTCTAACAACCAATATCAAAGTTGAGATCTACTTGTGCAATTCTGGAAACCTTTGATAGCGTTTATAAATAGAAGTTGAAGTTGTCTCTGCACGAAGGATTGTAAGTTACTGTACAAGTACACAAACAAATGAATAAAAATTAATTTTAAGAAGCCACGTGGAAAATAAAAAATCATTTAAAATACCACATCCGTGCCACGTCAACATTTTCCGTTAGTAAGTTTTTGACGATGTTAATTTTAGGATTCAATTAAACTAATTTGACAATTTTTAGAACTTGATTGCACTTTTTGCAAGTTTTAGGACTCAATTACATTTTCGTAATAAGTTTTAGGACTTCTATTGCACTTATCCCTAGCAAAAACTCTAACACGTATCATTGGAAAGTTAGGATCCGTGGAGCTGATTGATGATTCTCAGAGAATTGCTGAATTTTGACTTTGATTTGTCACCAAGAATTAACTGTGAATCTCGCTAATTCACTTTCAAATTAGCGCGTCAAATCTTTTGGTTCCGTATTAGCTTTTACTTCATGTGCCAACGTGTCCAAATTCACTCATTTCCATTAACAATTCCACGGCTGGCTTGATTCTTTCCCTTAATTTCCCGTCCAATCCCATCAATTTCCTCTCACAATTCCATGGCCAGCTCATTAATTTCCTTTTGAAAATTCCGGCGACCCACATTTTCCACAAATGCTTTGATTTCCTCCATTTTGTCTGTCTTGTTTCTGAATTGCCGCACTTTCTCTTGCCTTCAGCAGTGAGCTCATAATTCATCCCACGAATTCCTCCATTAGCTGGGCGAAATTTATTGGTAAGAAGATTTCTGTGATTGGTTGGTTTCCTCCCTGTGAAAATTGCGACCCCAAGTGTCCAATTGATTTCCTTCCGAATTTCCTATCCTCACGTGTGCAATTTATCTGTTCCCTTCCTCATATGATGGGCGAGGTTCATGGTCCCTCATTAGGCAGAATATATTTTAAGGATTTTTGCTATAACATCGACAGAAGGTATTCCCCTTGCTGAGCATGATAATGTTAACTCAGATGAAAATTATTGGATGTGGACATGAATAAATGCGATGTAAAATTATGCAATGCCAATTTTGCTTAGGGTTTGGATCAATTCCTAAAATTTTAATGCAAATAAATGATTATATGTGGAGCTAAAATTTAGGTGTCAACAATCTACAACACCATGTGATTAATGTATAATCATATATTTAAAGAGTACGACATAAGACCATGCATTGATTAGATAAAGATTGATGCTTCCAAAGGCGCCTCTCATCTTCCTTCTTTTCCTAGTCCTTCTTTCTCACATGACCATCTCTTCAAAAGTCACTGCTTGCCCGCCCGGCCAATGAGTGACCGCCGGTAAGCACCTCGATGATCTCCGTGGATGCATGCAAATGAGAAAAACATAAATCATGGGTTGGCCAAATAAACCGCCGACCGTAACGATTAAGAACAATCACTCTCAAGGAAATGCACCTTTTTAGGAGGAAGCAGTTCCGGAGAGATGGGGGTGAGCAAGATTAAAGCTTACGGGAGTACACCCTGGCGTGACCTTACATGCTATAAAGAAATAAACAATTTACCGTCTATTCTCTCCATGGTTAATTAGGGTTTTTCATCGAAAAACATTACCAAAAAAATCATAAAACTATTACATTTATATCAATTGAATCATAAAAACCTTTAAATTTGACATGTTTAATATTAAATATTTTGACAATTTATCAATTTTGATCAATTTTTGGTGGAAATCACTAATGTGGACACTGGTCATCCTACATGGCATGATTAGCGCTGATATGGATAATTTTTTTTATTTCTTTTCTCTTTGTTTTTTTTTTTTTAAATTGTGCCACAAAGGCTAGCCTTCATGACCCCACCAATTGATGGTAAGGGCTCGAAGGCCTTCGCTGGATCTAGGGGTGGGCTGCCTCACCAGCGGCCAACAAGGCCACCTAGGGCCTTTGCAGCCAGCAAGGCCTCACTAGACATACCCTCAGTGGCCCCAAAGAAAATAGAAAAGAATCCAAAAAATTTTAAAAATTACAAAAATTATCTACTCTAGCTATTTTCAGCCAAAAATTAGCTGAAAAGACTCAATTGACGAATTACCAAAAATTTTATAACTAAATTGACTAAATTGACATAAATGTAATAGATTTAAAAAAAAAAATGGTAATTTTTCTGTTTTCCACGTACTTCTTGCCATGGAGCTCAAATAATTTCCTTGAATACATTGCCAATGGCAAAAGAATTTAGATCAATTGTATGTTGAATTGACATCCCTATGCCTTTTTGTCGAACCTCCGAGACAAACTTCTAATAAAAAGCTCAACCTATCAAATGAAAAGGCATAATTTATCATGACTTTCTAAAGAGGTTACCAATGAAGATGGCTTAGCTATTACCGACCTCAGTGTATATATTTCATGCTCCCAAAGTACAACATCATCCGGCATGCAAGCCAATCCCCGCGTGCTGAGTCTTCTTTAAATGAGTGAAAAAAAAAAAGATATTCACAAAATTAGGTGGAAGAACACTAAAAATGACAAAAGTTGTGTACAGCACTCATTTTAGTCCCAAATGTTTTTCACTGGATCAGTTAAGTGTCAAATCGGAAAAATAACAATTAATTAAGTACCAACAAAGTGAAAAATTCTAGCGAACAATAATAAGTGGCTTTTATAATTATAAATTTTATATGACTTGGCATTTTATTTAAAATATTCAATCCACATGGAATTTCCACATGGAATTCTTGGCACTAAAGTGATTAATTATTAACAACGACTGGCATTGAAATGAAAAGTTTAAACAAAATTTGACACTTGAACAATCATTATATTGCAATTTCTAGATGATGTCATTTAGGGGTTATAAGTTGACTGGATATGCTAGTGAGGCATGTAAAACTGAGAAATTAATAAAATATGACCACGTCAAATTCCGGCAACCTAATCGAAAGTGGTACTTAAGTGATCTAAAAAAAATTGCACTAAAATGAGTGTCGTACATAACTTTTGGCACTTTTAGTGTCATTCTCCCTACAGAATTATGTCTATTCTAATTTGGCTTGAGCCAATAGGAACGATAGGTTTTAAAAGTACCGAAAATTCAGATGACGAGAAATTAAAAATCTTGAAAAATCCAATATCCCATGGTATTGATGGTAATACCAAATAAAAAGCATTTGTTATATGTAAATGCCACAAAAAAATTCCAAACTATACACACCAGGACGCAAGAACCCCAAACTTTATTTTGTGTCACCAAAATTCCTAAACATGTCACTATAATATAAATACTCCCAACTTTTTTTGTGTCATTGAAAAATCCAAACTTATACATGTATGACATATATACCTTTTATTTTAGTTTTATCTTAGATATATTTGTCATATTGGTATATTTTCGAAGTTTTTGTGACACAACAAAAAGGTTTGAAGTATTTTTATCATAACAGGCAAGTTTAGGGTTTTTAGTGATATAAATTAAATTCAGGGTATTTATATTATAGTGAACATAATTTGAAATTTTCCACTGGTATTAAAGTTTAGTAATTTTTTTATTAGTCTCCTGGAAAGGTGCAATATCATACCCAAAAGATCTCTCTAGATACATACCTTTTATCTTTAATTTCATCGCAACGCTCCAAACAGGGAAATCATGTTCGGGTCCCATCGTGGGTTGAGGTTACTAGAAGACTGAACCTGAATTTACCAAACTAGTTCTATCTAATCCCTGAAGAATCTGGTGTTCTGCTGAGTTACGATGCTGAAAAAGCGATTGACGGTTGGTAGGTCGACACTCTCTCTTTTGTCACCAGGACTCTTCCAATCTTGACTTGCAATGAACAAAGAGATGGTAATTGAAATCAAGATTCTTTAACCCAAGGGTGTCGATAGTTTGGTGGGACGTTGATGAAGTAGGTAACTGTGAAGTCTGTGATTGATCAATCGCACCTTCAAAGAGGCAAGCCAAGCTTCCTCTTCAATTGGAGCTTCTGCATCTAGTTCACACTATATAAGCATGGCCATGTTGTTTGTTCATCAACCTTTATTTGCTAAACCAGCGCCGGCTTTCGTCTTCCTCGCCCTATTTGCGGTGTCTCGCTGCCTCGTAGCAGATTAATGGCTTCGCTAATGCCCCCCTCACACTGAGTTTACTCATTCTATTACTAAATTTTAGACTGATACAGTCGCTTCAGTGTTCCTCGCAGAAATTCAGCGGGAATCGATACTACCAGCATTGCACCGACCTCCCACATTTAAGTGCTTACTTGCATTGGAACTACAACCCTGCTGAATCTTCTATCAACATTGCGTTCTTGGCTCCACCCGCAAAACCCGACGGATGGGTCGCGTGGGGCATAAATCCTAATGGAAGCGGAATGATTGGCGCCCAAGCTTTGATTGCTCACAAGGAAGCGAATGGGTCTATGGCTGTGAGGACTTTCAAGTTGGTTTCGTACAAGAAGGTTGAGGAAGGAGAGATTGCATACAAGGTCTCGAAGGTGGAAGCCGAGTATAAAAATAGTGTAGTCACAATGTTTGCAACAGTCAGGCTTCCGAAGGAGACGGTTGTCTTGAGTCAGGTTTGGCAGGTCGGGAGCTCGGTGGTTGACGGAATGCCGGTAATGCATGAGCTCCGGGCTGCAAACTTGAACTCTAAGGGCAAGCTTGATTTGCCGCAAGGGCAGAGCAGCAGCAACAGTGGAGAGAACTCCAATCTGCAACGTAAAAGGGTACGAGTCTCTCTCAAAGTCTTTTTCTTGTTCTATTTTACACATTGTTGGCGAATAAATTAGCACAAACGTTATGACATAACCTTAAAATTAGTATATATGGTGATTGATAAGCAGATCCACGGGCTCCTGAACGCGATCAGCTGGGGAATTATGTTCCCGGTAGGTGCGATCATCGCGAGATACTTAAGGTCTCTGAGGTTCGCGGATCCATTCTGGTTCTATCTTCACGTCATCTGTCAATTTTCTTCATACGTCATCGGGGTGACCGGCTGGGCAATAGGCCTCGATCTCGGGGCCAAGTCTAAAGGCATCGAGTACACGTCACACCGGATAATCGGGATGGTACTTTTCTGTATCGCAACACTGCAGGTACCACTTCGAATTTTGCTCTTCATACAGTCATTAATACCAGTTAGAGGTTATTGTGTCCTATGTCAAATAATAATGTGGTAACAAATTTTCTCCGTGATGTTTGGAGGGCAGATGTTCGCCTTTTTCCTGAGGCCGAAAAAGGATCACAAGTACCGGGTCTACTGGAACGTATACCACCACGGAATTGGGTATGCCATCATCGTTCTCGGCATCATTAATGTGTTCAAAGGGCTGGAGATGTTGCGCCCTGCCAAGGCATGGAAACTCGGCTACGTTCTCTTTCTCTCCGGGCTAGGCGCAATCACCTTGTGCTTAGAAACCATCACTTGGGCACTGGTCCTAAAGAAAAAATTCCGCAAATCCAAGAAACCATACAACGGATTCGATCGCAGCGAGAAGCAGCAGCCTCTGGCCTCCTAGTATGAGTCCTGAAGTGGATCCGATCTTTGCTAGCTGTCGTCTTGGCTGATTCATGTGAGAGGTCCCTTAGAAAAAGTTGTTGATGCTCGCATAAATTGTAGGTGGATTAAAGTACAAATGGCTACAAATAGAAGCTACGTATTGCATACTTCTATATGTTTCAATCGGAAAGATATATGGATTTGAATAGTATATGCTTATATAGAAAGGCTTAAGCAGTGAAGGCTGATGTTGCTGCTGAGTGATTTCAATCAATTCTAAGTCCTAGAAATTTCTATATCTTGTTTGGATATATACTTAAACATGTATTTTTTTTTTTTCTAAGTTGATGCACATGAGGTTTCTTGAATAAACGAGATTATTTACTTCATTGACTGAGTTCTTTCCGGGCTGAAACTTTTTCCCTTTTGCAAGAACAAGGAAATGATTTTCAATGCATGTTTAGACGTGATCTATCCATTACACACTTCTTAACTAGCATACGAGACACGGGATATGGATATAAACACGTTAAAATAGATCACGGGAACGTGTGTATGGAAAATGATAAACAGACAGTACCACAATAAGAAGTGTCTTAGCATGCCAGACAAGCTAACTTTTCAGGAACGCAAGCTTTTAAGAAATGGACCCGACGATGCATGCATTTCGTACTTCTTTGCGCTCCAAGTCGCGACACCCGAGCGGATTTAGGAAGTTATCGAACTCTCGAGAATGCCTCGACAGAAGGCACGTTGGAAGAAGTAGATTCCACGCAAAAGAGAAGAAAGCCTTGACATAATGAGAGTTTCGTACCTCATTCAATCAATAATACTACCCTAATGAATGAAGACAGTTTTTGCTCTTGGGGAGGATGACAACTGCTCAACCTGCGTATATGTTTAACTTGCTTGTTTCTTCGCCAAGGACGTGAAGTAATTACGTTTTAGGACCGAAACAGTAACTTTGACCAATAATTCGCCTGTTGGGTTACAAGACATCTGATCTACAATTAGCATAAGATTTGAATAGAAAACGATAAACAAATAGTGTCACGATAAGAAGTGTCAAGACTCGAACTTTCACTTAATATCGTCATAGCATGCCAGATGATCTTAACTTTTGAAGAACTTAAACTCTTATGAATTGGATGGACGATGCATCCATTTCACACTCCCTTTCCCCCTAAGTTGCAACACCCGGGCGGAGTTAGGAAGCTATCATACTCTTGAGAATGCCTCGACAGAAAGCACGTTGGAAGAAGTAGATTCCACGCGAAAGAGAAGGAAGCCTTGACATAATGTGAGTTTCGTCCATCATTCAATCAATCTTACCACACTAATGAAGACAATTTTGGGTCTTGATGAAGACAATTTTTGCTCCTGGTAAAAGATGACAACTGCACAACTTACCTCCATGGGAACTTTGCTTATTCCTTAGTCAAGGACTTGAAGTAAATAGGTTTTAGGACAGAAACGGCGACTTTAACCGATGCTTTCGCTTGTTGGGTTAAAAGACATCTCATCTGCAACTAATATATGACTCGAGCATATGTCATCATAATTGTCCTAGGATGTCTTTCGCATTCGGATAATGACTCGACACTTGACGCTTGAATTGAGACTAGACAGAGTGAACTTAGCATTCAAAACAATGAAATTAGACCATTCAAATTACTTGTTGATAATCAAGTTTTATCATCCGAATTTCTATTAGCACGTGGTGATCCCGTGCGTAAGCACGCCGCATGTACAGTTCCTCCGTCTCTTGATCCTTCATCATAGTTAAACAGTCTAGTTTCTTGAATTTAATTCGTGATTCATTTCTCGATTAGAAAACGATTTCAGATTTTTCAATCCTTTTTCTCCCCCAAGCACTGTGGCTTTAGAATCTGTGCTCAAGGAGAATTAGTTAGAATGGATAATTATTTTAATGGTCTTCATAATTGCCGATCCCCAATCACTTTAGAGGCTTCAGTCTGATCTCTCGAATTGGCGACTCTTCAACCAAGCCTCCACATCCCAAATTCTACTAATGGTGGACTGGGCCAGGTGAGCCGAAACCTCACGGTTAGGTTCAGCCCCGTGTCCGAATTTCTTCTATTCCTTCGATCATTTATTAAGAAAAAAAGGGCCAACAACCCAGAGCAGATGGACAACCGATGGCGGCAGAATACGGTGCATCGTACCGCTTACAAGACATCATCGTGTCACGAGTTCAAAATGTGGATGCAAGCCAACCACAAAGCAATATCTCATTTATATACCACAACGAGGGTATACATATGTGAATTACCAATAGCTGCTCGTGGTGTCATCCATAAGTAAACAAACCCGACAAGAACATTGCACCACCATTTCTAGCGAATGAATGTGTTGTGGCAACGTCTCAATCAGAAGAGTTCTGATGTTTCTCAGGCATTTGCATTTCTCGAGGACAGCAAGTCCAGTGCAAGATGATGAAAACACAGGAAAGGTCTAATATCATGATCGGAAGCAGAGTGAGCAATTAGAATAATGTGACCTTGTGCAATCCTCTAATGTAACCAAGTATACAATGTCGATTAAAGATTACAACAAGCCAATGGATATGAAAAATGTAGTCCTTCATCACAGCTTAAAACAGGAAGGTGAGAAATACCAGCAATGGTGCGAAAAGGAGACCAACAAAAAGAGATAAAAACTGACTTTTCACAGCCCAAGTATCTTTCTACATCTCTTTTCTTCCTTTTCCCTTTTCTCCAGCACTACTTATCTACATCTTAGTCTCAAACAAGGAGAAAGGTAACTACATCTATGTCCAACAAAGGAAAACCAAAAGACGTATGTTTTGGTCAAATCAGTATAGGAGAAAATTTGGTAACCATAGTATAGAATCACTTTAACACGAACTCACCGACTCGCTGATTGAGAGGGTAAGGGTGAAGTATTTAGCCATACCAATGCCTTGTAATAGTCTAGACTGAACAGCATGAGTACTTGCTCCATGCTTTTCTCGAGCCGTTCCCATCCACGAGGCTTACCCCATTCGACTCCAAATTGACTTTGTAAGAATCGGAGTTCAACACTTTTCTGCTGACATTATCATAGATTTCCCGGATAACGATCTCAAAAGCTTTGTGAACATTCGTAGAATCCAAAGCAGATGTCTCAATGAAAAAGAGACCTTCTGCCTCTGCCAATTTCTTGCCTTCTTCCACGCTCACATCCCTGATGTTCTCCAAATCACATTTGTTCCCCACCAACATCTTCGCCACAGTTGTGTCCGAATGAGCTGCAAATTGCACAGGAGTGTCAATATCTTGACCAAGCAATCTTATGGAGAGAACTGATGTTAATTAAGCAGCAGAACCTACAATCCTATTCCAACAACCAACATGCATTGAGAAGGAAGGTGATCAATTTCGTTATAAACATCAAGTAAAATGCATTGCGACCATAGAGATAAGAATTTTCTTCCAGAAGGTGTATCGTGTAATCAAGATTCAAGATGGGAGTGCCCTGAAACTTCCCAATCACCCACTTAGGACAAAAAATGCTACTTCCTGTCGAAATGGCTATCTGCAACTAGGTTGATGATGGCCAGATAAGCAGTCACAATGCCCTATTCTCTCAAGCCATGTCCAACCTCGTTCGTTCCATCAACAATGTCCCACAATAAAAAGGGACGAAGAGATCAAGCAAAAGGAAGGATACCCTGTTTGGCTCCCATTAAATCACAGAATTCTGTGCAGTTGATGATGTTCCCAGTATCCGGTAACTAAATTCAGTATCAGAAGCACAAGTGAGACCACATACCAAGTCCTAGTAGTACCAAACAATGTAACTCAAAGAAAAATCCGATTCAGGAATCAGATGAGATCCTTCAAGTGACTGGCATCTGCAAGACCAGATTCAAAACCATCATCCATAATCATTGATTTCATGAATCCAACAACTCGGGAACGACAACACTTTCCTAAAAGCAGAATGCAATACATTAATCCTCCTTAGCTTTTACCTAGCAATGAGATCACGGGGGAACATCGTTGCATTTCCTTGTAAATCTTTTTGCAAACAAAATGGGAGAACCTTTGTCATAAGCAAAGAGAAAAGAATTCCTCCAGAAGCCAATACATACATCCGAATCCTTTCGAAGCAATTCACGCACTTTTGCTCTCACACTCACTGCAGTGAATTTCAATTTCCCTTCACTAATCGAATCATCATCCACGAAAGTCAATCCATTCCTCCCAGATTCCTCTTCAAGCTAAAGCGATCGCTCTCATTCCATAACCAACCACAAACGCCAAAGAACAAAAACCGGAAACAGAGAGCGAAAAAAAATCCCAACTTTCGAAGTAAAGAAAACAGAGAGAGAGAAGGGGGGGGGGATTACAATTGAGCTCGTCGAGCCAACGGGAGACGCTGTCGAAGGTGGAGCGGCGGGTGACGTCGTAGACGAGGAGGGCGCCGAAAGCGCCGCGGTAGTAGGCGGAGGTGACGGCGCGGAACCGCTCCTGGCCGGCGGTGTCCCAAATCTGGGCCTTCACCTCCTTGCCGTCGATCTCGAGGCACTGGGTCTGGAACTCGACCCCGACGGTGGCCTTGGAGGCCGGGTCGAACTCCCCGCGCGCGTACCGGGACAGCAGGTTCGACTTCCCCACCGCCGAGTCCCCCACGATCACTATCTTGAACAGGTACTCCTGCGAGTCCCCCTGCCCCGTCGCCGCCCCTCATCGGAAGCTCTCGACTTATGGCCAGAGCAAGCGAGCTGCTGCTTCCGCGAGAGGAGGACAGAAGGTGCAGAAGAAAGAAGAAGAAGACCAAGACGAAGACGACAGCGGGGGGAAGGGAGATGGGGACCACTTCTTTTAACGGTTGGAGTTCGATAGATCGGCGTGCGACTTTTCGCGCCGACGCGCGCCTTTTCTACGCGCTAACCCCTAACTTCCTCTCCCTCTGTCTCACAAAAAAAAAAATTCAAAATTAATATATTTATGACAAATTAAACTAATTTTTAATCACTAAAAAATAAATCGATACACATTTAATAAATTTATCTATACTTATATATTTATGATGAATTTATAATTTTTAATTTTGTTAAATTTTATTATCAAATTATTACTTAGATAATATGCGACAATTAATTAATATATCAATTTGAGATTTTACTCTATATTTATTATAGATTTTGTATCTTTGTTGATTTTAATTTTTTATTTATCATTAATGTATCACTTTAGAATTTTTTTTATAGTCAAAAAATTAATTTAAATAAATTTATCATAAGTATTCCAATTTTATGATTTTTTGTGATCATTTTGAATAAATATATAATGAAGTACCAATTTAAAGTTTTTTCGTGATATGAACTCTATTAAAAATGGGGGACTAATTTTACTCAATAATTGATTTTGTTATTATTGAGAACTTTTTGAATGAATTACTTCTTTCTTTTTTTTGCATACATAAATTACTTGTGAAATTATAAATTAGTTCTGCCAATTGGGTCCGAATGTCAAATTCAGATTATATTCGTATAAGATAGTAATGTCACTAATAAAAGATTGAACATAATAAAGAAAAGATGTATCTTAAATTCATCTCGCTTTCTAATTTTCTTAATGTTTACTTTGAACAAACATGCGAAAGATACGAAAACAAATCGATACCCTTCTTTACATCTAAAAGTTTTATGATGGGGACCCATATAAGTGTCAGCCCCATGTGAGACTATGGTGTGTGGCTTTCCATTAAGTTGGGCAACAGGATTCAACCAGACATTAGATTCTATTGTACAATAAATATTCGACATTTCTATTGTTCTAGTTATTATTTCGGTGTAGCAACCTCGGATCGAGGTATGCCATGGGGTCACGGCCTCAATCCTAGGTCCCCCCCACAGCCATGGCGACCCTCATCAAGGCTAGCCTCAACCGTTAGGTAAGAGATAGGGAGATAGTTGTGGACACAGGAGATGGAGGTAGATAGAGAAAGTAATCACAAGAGAGAGATGTGGAGGGGACTTCACCTCGGTGGTAGAGAGAGAAGAAAGGTCGGGCCGGGGCTGAGATGGCGATGGGCGGCAGCTTCGATCCGGTGCCGAGACAACAACGTTGTGGCCATTGGCCATTGCCCCAGGGCCGGTGCAAGTGGGATTTTCTTATTTTAGATAGATTAAGGTAGGTAATTTATAGTATTGAAAAATAGAAGTAGGTATTTGTTTTTTGTCACGAGGCGGAAAGTCCATAAATGCATGTTTTTTGAATGAGAGTTAATATAAAACAAAAAACCCCAAATTTGTATACTTATAATAAATTCTCTTCAAACTAATTTTTTGACCACCACCAAAAATCATAAATTGATATACCTATGACAAGATTATTTTAAATTACTATAAAAAAAATCATAAATCAATATACTTGTGATAAATTTATTATTGCTAAAAATCCAAAAACTAATACATTTTTGACAAATATAATATCCATTAAATTGGATCGATATCATAAAAAATTACAAAATCAGTATAACTGTGATGAATGAAAAATAAAATGTCAAATTATCACGCCAATCAACTGTCACGTGTTATCTAACTCAATAAGTTAATAATATAATTTTGATAGAAACTAATATAAAATATATTTGTCACAAATATATTTGTTCAAGATAAATTTGTTAAAAATGTACTATTTTATATTTTTTATGATCACAAAATTAGTTTGAAATAAATTTGTTATATATATATATCAGTTTGAGATTTTTATAATATTAATCCCTTCAATATTTTATTGGAAAAGGACAGGCCCCACGAAATTGCCGGGCCGGTTCGATCTATTGGAGCGTGCGTTGTGGACGGGGAGGGTGAGGTGGGAGTAGGAAGGGGGAAAGTGAGGAATGATGGGGACGTGGGGGAACGACGAAAGCACGCGGACGCACTCTTACATGCATGCCTAGCCAGGACTGAGTTGAAATAATTGCATGGCTTCCAGCTCGAGCAGCAGCAAATGATGCTGCGTAACGACAACAGGCAATTAATTTTCTGTTAATTAGTTGGTCGTATTTATCTACTTGCTTTCATGGCCAGACAGTCGTGTTTGTTAGCATAATCAAGAATTTATTGATGCAACGGTGAAGTCATGCCAATTTATTATTGGGGGGGGGGGGGGGGGGGAAGAGTGGATGAGGGCACCGTTAATTTCACAAGAGCGACGAGAGCGACGTAGCCTCGTCCACCTCTTTGTTTTTTGCTGGGAATACGGAAACCTCCTTGTCCTGTTTCCAATGAATTTGACAATTTCGTTTGTGATTATATGTGTACGATGTAGCTACCTCTCCGACCGGTGGACCACCTTTTCACGAAACGAAATGTGCTTGCACCATTATTATGACAAAGCAACGACGCGGTTATCCCAACAGTGCTCATTGATCGACGCATTCGAAAAGTTATCCATCCACCATTTGTAGATGCTTTACTCAGGATTTAAATGATTCGACTATAAAGTTTCCGCTTCATGACGAGAGTACTCCTGATCCATGTAGAGCATCCCTAATTCGGGTCATAGGAAGGGCTTTATTGATTAAGGGTGAGAAAAAAATCAAGAACCGCCTTACCAAAAAAAAAAAAATCAAGAACCGCCCAAACAAGATCGAATTAGCCAGTTCTAGGCAATTTCCATAAAAACCAATCCAATTCTCAATTCTAATAAATGGAACTGATGAATACTGGTCTGCTTTCCGATTTCAAGCGTGAAATCACTCATCCGGACCGAACCGGTATATTTTTTCAAAATAACATAATTAGCAAACAAAGAATATACCAGAGAAGTGCACGAGAAACAAAACAAGCTGGAGAGCAGTGGAGACCCATTTAGATTCCTAATGCAGTTTGGTTCAGACTGCCAAGCATTCACTAAATATGCCAGCATTTGTTATTGAGATTCGAACTACAGTAAAATCCTTCCTTACTCATCTTTATTTTAGACCAATCTCATCTTCTTCTTTTGCTTCTCGATTAGCCAACACTAAACCACGAGAACAAGCAAGATTTCCTTAAACTGAAATGCAAATCCAAATTGAAAGCGCATATTCGCCTCAAGTGAGGACACGGTCGGTTCCATGAACCTACTTGGAAACCAGACGGGAGCAGTGATCCAATTCTCAAGTGGGTTCAGAAACCAATAAGCAGTTCTCGATTCTTATTTTGTGGATCCAATTCTTAGTGGGCAGTTCTCGATTCTAAAGTGAAAATCGCTATCCTGAAATTGGTCACCTCTATTATTGGTATATATCTCTCTTACTTTTGTTATACTCCGCTAATAGATCCGGTTGCCGTAAAATAGCAGGGAACGCAACTTTTTATGTTGAGAGATGTGAGGTATTAAAAGATTCGTGAAATTATAGTGCGGCGAAGTGAGATTAGGAAATTCAATAATAAATTTCAGTTTGTGATCTATGAGATAGTCTTTGGTCATTGTTTTAACACTAGTGCGGCCATTTAGCTTATATTGGCAGCCGAGGTTAACCTCTCGAACTCGAAGCCCGTTTCGGGATGTCAAACGGGCCGTCGTTCCATTTCTTCCAATTTGTATGTACCATCGTGCTTTGAATTAGGTTTGGAACGTCTCCATCTCGAAAATCTTCTTTTATGACGAGGAACCCGTAGTAAGTAAGTAAACCTGAGATCTAAAGCCATGGATTTAGATAACTCGAGATATTATCTGTTTTGGTGTGTCCTATACCGAGTCTTATGGTTTTGTCCTCTAACGTACAGATGAGAGATAACCCATCTTGATAGTGCCCCTATGGGAGCACGCTTAACTTTAGAATTCTAAAGCTAAGAATTAATTTCACGTCAAAAGGGTTTCCATGAGTTAATTTTAATTTCCACGTATACATCCCAAGCACACTCTCCCCCTATTTGGTGTACAATTCGATTCATTCATGTCCCACTCGTTATCTTAAAAGCTTGCCAAAAATCATTGCTTGTGGGAGCTTTCTAAATCCTCCCTCATTAGACCAGGTTGTTATATGCCCTCCAACTTCTATATGGTTCATCCCTGAACCACACATCTACAAGAAGGGGTCCCACTTTGATAATATATTATGACACTCTGGATTTAACTCAACTCAAGTTATTGTTTGTTTTGGCTTATCCCATATCGAGCCTCACCATTTTGTCATTGGGCACTTTCCCAAGAGATAACCCATCCTGGTAGTGCTCCCTCTTGAGCACTGAGCATAGCCGTTACATCAAATAATGCCTCTGTGAATTAATTTCAGTTTTTACATATATATCACCAGCACACTCTCTCATTATTCAGTGTGTAATTCGATTCATTCATGTCTCATTTACCATTCTATAAACTTATCAAGAGTCAATCCTTGTCCACACCTTTTGGCTCCTACAACCAATCCCTACCTTCATCAAATCAGGTCGTTCAATGATACCCCATGAAATACCTTGCTAACTTCGCAAACCAGGAAAGACGTGAGTTTAAACCAGCTTGTGGAGCAAATATGGAATTCTTTGCGTCTGAAAGTGCAGGAAATCAAACTTACGTAGTGCATCTGATCCACACGCAAGTCGGAGAAGACAACCCCACAGGGGTGATAAAAGTCAAACCATAGGCATTGAATAAGTGGTCGCGTGCATATTAAAACAATTACGCAGATGAATTCTGTCGTGTCTATCATTTTCCAGCGATCCTATGAATTAATCTTCTCACGGCCTTAATAATTTTTTTTTTTTTATAGCTTAACCAGATGTTGAAACAGGAAAACTATCACAATCTAAAGGGCACGGAACATGGAAATGAGGAGGAACAAGAGGAAAAAATGGAGGCAATTAGCGGCAGACTCAATACTCTGAGTTCTCCACGCCCTAATCAACTAAGCAAATCTGGCTAAGACCTCCTAATATATCTGATAACTAGAAGACAAAGACTGGCAAATCATTGATCGAAATCTAAACCAAAGCAAAGTGACAAAGATAATAATAACTTAATGCTAGATGTACTTTGAAAAGTAAATGCTAGATGTCTAATTCAAACGTCATCGCCAGCCACAATCTCCTTAGGACCAATCCACGCTACCGCCACAAAAAGCCAGAAACCCCTCTGTAAACCACGTGAAACTCCGTCGGCAACTTAAATGTCATGATTTCGTAGATGCACGTCGTCGGTGGATTCAAGAAGAAGTACATAAGGCCATGGCCCGAGGAGGACACGCACATGATCCCCATGAATGGTTTGACGAAGGGGAAAGTTCTTGTTCATTGCGGGATCTGAAATGTTGCGTGGCTAGAGGGAGACCTAGTGTACGTATACAAATAAAGATATCGCATAGACTTGTTCTATGAATTATATCTAACGCATGATGCATTTCGTAAAAGTTATGGTAAGAGAGATGGATACTTTAGTAGAACAACAATGCCCTCCATATATTTTGTAGTGCGCAAATGCAAAAACCCCCCATTAGCTTCCCTTGAAGATTGTCAAACCATGACTTGCCAATCATGACAAAAGCAATGTCGTCCAATCAAAAAAAAAAAAAAAATGAAAATAGCTACACGCCAAAACCCTTGAGGATGGCACTGTTGGTTGAGACATTGAGGGCACGTTTAGTAACGATTTTGTTCCCGAAAGTAGATTTTGATCAGAAATAATTCTTTTTTATTATGTTCCCAAGAACTGATTTTAAGCATTTTAAGCCGTTTAGTAACTATCCAAAATTTCGATTCGAAATAGAATTGCATTTGGTACCGTACTCATTAATTTTGTTCCAAATAAAATTATTTTAATTTTTAAATAAATTTTTACTTTTTTACTTTTTTTTTTTTTTCTTTTTTTTTTTTCTTTTTCTCATTTTCTTCTTCTTCTTCTAACTAGCTAGTCGCCGGACCGGCGACCGGTCAAACGAGGGCCGATGACCTCACTAGAGCGTCGTCGGCCTCATTGGCAACTGGGCGAGGCCTGCCTGGCCACCAATGGGGCTAGGCGTCACGAGGCTTGCCCAACCTCAACGAGGCTCGGCCTCGCCAGATCTGGTGAGGTCGAGCCTCACCGATAGTTGGGCTTGCCTCCGGCAAGCTCGTTGGACCTCACCCTAGCCTAGCGAGCCTCCAACGAGCTCGTCAAACTGGCGGACAATGGCCGGCGGCAATGGCCGACGACGATAGCGGACGACGGTGGGTGGTGGTGGACAACAATCGTGAGATGGCCAAATGGAAGAAGAAGAGTTGTTGGTTTTGATTTTCAATTTTGATTCTATAACAATAATCAACTTTTTTTTTATTATTATTCTTGATTCCACTTCCAATATGTTCCCAGGAACAAAAATTTTATCATACGCAATTCTGAGTTCAAACTGATTCTAGGAACAAAAAATCATAATTTGACCTTGTTTGAATGGATACCAAATAGGGCTTGAGAGATTTTCAGCTTAGAATTCAAAAGATTTTCATTTGAATCTTACCAATTACATTAAAACTGGTTCTAGTCAAACTCATCAAATTGTATTTAATTGGTTCATGAGACTTGCAAAGTATTTCATAAGCTTTCAGATAACTAAATTTGCATGCCTATGCTCTTGGATTATATAAAGAAATTAAAAAAAGAAAAAGAAAAAAAGGTACATGCAAGATTGGTGACTCTTGATATCCCAGGGTAGATAAGTTGCGGTACTAATACAAGCCAGAAAAGTAGGGGAAACTTGAGACCATGAATTACAATATGCTCCTACCTCTTGGTCCCTAAAGAACAACCCTTCATTGGCCATCTTAAGATTTGAGTTGGTGCATTATTTTCTTGATACCCACATTAAGATTGTGAGTTTGAAGATTAGAACGAGAACATTGTGTCTTGGAGACACATATTTTCTAAATAGCCGAGTGTAAATTATGAATTACCAATCCATTCGAGAAAATCATTGTCTCTAGAAAAATATCTTACATAGACTTGCCCATATTGGCTTCGGTTTACCTTGATTTTTTGCAAGGATCTAAAGACTAACTCATACTCCGAATTAGAATTTATGGGAAGTGCCTTTCAATAGGATATCTACGTTGCAGCAAAATCACAGCTATATCGAACAAACATAATGCCGAGGTTAGGGGGCACCTATCACTTTCGTTCACATCAAACGGAGGGTCCAACGGAGTTCGACTCCTCCACATTTGACCTCCCAGCTCACACGCAATCCAACCATAAGAGCTACTTCTCCACCGGTCTCTATGCATTTGTTTTCCCTCTCATTCAAATTTGTTTCAGTTCTTTCTTAATCTAATTGGATTTTGAAGCGTTTTTCCTCCTAATAATGCTAACGGCCGCGCATGCCATATAGGTACGCGTGCTGATGAGATAATTACACATATTATATAAAAATTGGAGAACTTGATTGTCGAATTGCACGAGACAGGCCAGATAAAAAATATAGGGTAATGCCCTATCAAATTCTATTGCCAGGTGCCCCAAGGCTGGTCAGTTGACCACGCTGGTTATCGTCCTTACAGATACACATTCCTGCGAAACAGCCATCAGATGAAACCTATCCCATTACATAGGAACAGATAGGTCTTAGGTTGGCAGGCAAAAATCTCAGTAGGCCCTGTTGTGTCGGTGCTAATGTGCCCGGAAGGAAGAGACCCTAAATCGAGGTAAAGTCCAAAAGAGAGCAGATTCACATCCCCCAAAACCACAGTAGAGAGAGGGAGGGAGGGAGGGAGGGAGGGGTACGAGGCTCATCAGAAGAAACCCTATCGACTTGCAGACTTGCACTTTCCGTGTCCACTTTCACTGTTTCACCACCAACCCCATGACCCACCACCACAAAACCCAAATATTCACATTTTTCTTTCTCTAACCCTTCACTTGATCAGTAAATCAAAGAGAGAAAAAGCATTGCACAGTAAACCCTAAACACCCACTGTCACTAGTTACACAAACCAAATCAGTACCAGAACCAAAAAGGAGCTAATCATCTTACTCGAAATGACACTAGATATGGTCAAAGCCAAATTAACAACAACCCCCCACTAAAGTACCTACTACTTAGTACTTTTTAGCTTTCCACTGTTAGAAGAGCTGTGGCTATCTTGGCCTCATTGCCAAGTAAAGTGCATCCAAACTAACAATCCCCATTGCCGTCAGCAACTGCTGGCGCATTTGCGTTGATCTGCGTGTGCTTTTTGGAAGAGCCCTTGGAAAGGTGGACTGGGTACTTGAGGGCATTGAGCTCCAGCTTCCTCAGTGCGGCCTCGCCAAGATCAATGCCACAAACATCGGAGAGCCTGACCAGGTACAGCAGCACATCCGACAGCTCCTCGCCCAGGTGCTCTCTCTCTTCCTCTTTCCAACCAGGTAGCCCTCTAGCTACTTCGCCTCTCCATTGGAATATCTCAGACAACTCCCCAACTTCCCCAACCTTGAAAAACCAATCAATCAATTGTCTATGACATAAAGAATATTATTGTACAATAACATTGCGCAAAACTAAACTTACAAAAGAAGTAAAGACGATTTTCGATGATTCGGCACATGAAGAAAGAAACCTTTTTTTGGTTAAACTGAAAACATGAAAAGATAATGTGGTTGATACCGAAGAACCCACAATCTATTTTTTTTCCTTGTACCTTTGGGGATTTTGATGAAATCAAGTGGGGCCTCGGGTCTTCAACTCACACGGGACAGACAGGTGCCTTCTTGCCTTATCAGAATCTACTAAGTTTTTCTGTGATTGAATTTTTGCATGGTTTCAAGCACTGTGAGGACTACCATTAACTGTCCTTGCTACAGTGGCAAAAAGGGTAATACTCGTACAGCCAAGGGCCACATTCATGAACTCAGCCTAAGCTCCCATCTCCATGGGAGCTTTCATAAAGCCACTTTTACATCCCCCATTTGATCTTATCCTTTCTCATTTTCAAACATCTATTTCCGCCCATCTAAATCAATCATATTAGAAAAAAAACAATCAACTTTTACTCGACAATCATCTTAGATAAATGGAAACACTGTGCAATACATGCTTCCAATGCATCTAAAAGTCCTTTCTACCACTTGCCACTAAACTACTCCCCCTTCCTGCTATCAACTCAAAAGGGTCTGCAATGCTAAAGTCTCCTTTCACCTTAACCTCGAAGGCACGCACAAAAAGGGTCAAGTTGTCACACACAAGCGTTAACCAAGATCTACTCTGCTTCAGTTCTATGCAGGTGTGTCAATAAGCGAAAATAAAAAAAACAAGAGACCCAACATAAAGAGACGGTCTAAAAGCTCCCATTCTGAATAACACGAGCTCCAAAAAGATGATCTTCAGAAAACCCACTTTTCCAAAAAGCCATCACACGAGAAAAGAGAGAGTGGCAACAGCACCCACTCTAAACGCCACGAAGCGTGAAATCACTTCAATCAAAGACACAAGATAAGAACAGTGCTCTATCCGAGGAAAAGCACGAGGCTTTCCGACTTACTAGAAGTCTGAAATTCAAAGAAAATAAAGGGTTCTTTTTTCCTGAGTTTACCAAGGCCAAGAGGAGGTTCCTAGGGCTGTGGAACTGATCCCAGTCTCTGTCCCTCGCGAACTCCGCCATTCTCTTCTTCAGCTCTTCCAGCGTCACCCCCCCTTTTTCTCCCATAATCCTCTCTCTCGCTTCCCAACAAACGAGAAACCTTGGCACCGAGGCGATGTGTGAGAGAGAGAGACGCGCACACAAGCTGGCCTGCAACTTCTCCCTTTCCCTGCAGTACAGAGGAAAGAATATTATTTGTATAGGGTCCGCGACCGGCGACCGGGAATTCCCGGTTGCCTGGCGTGACGTGGGCGCCCAGGTGACCGACACGTGTGCGAAGGCGGGGGGTGAGGGGCATGTCCCTCCGCCGACGACCGCGGTGGCGTTGCGGATTTGGGGGGACCACCCCGCCACCTGTGCTTTTAAAATAGATATCCGAATTTTGCCTTTTCCGGAAATTTCGAATACAATATTGGTCGCCCACTTTTGTCAAGGGGGGAACTGCGTCGCACTAATTTGTGTGTGTATATATATTAATTATGAAAATCTTTAAATTTTGTGTCATAAGATTTTGTATAGGAATTATGAAAGAAAGCAAGAAATGACGATAAGTCACAATTACATAATTAGTTGTACACATGATAAGTCACTCCTATAATTATAGGCTTAGTTATGTATCAATGCACAAGGAATTAGTAATTTAGAGGATGTCCAAGATCTTTCTTAATCTTATGTGTCACAAGATCTCGTATTAGCGGTAAGGCTTTATGGTGAACATTAGGTTCTTTTATAATGTATGATTTTCATGTCGATGTACTCATCTTGATAGGCCTCATGTGCTCTTGAGAGCTTCAAACGAGCATAAATAAATAGTGTACTTTCACTTTATTAGATTTGATTCAAAGATAGGTTCCATGGAAATCCCATGTCTATGATACCCTTTTTATATGATAGCAAACAACAAAGGAGGACCGCCTATAGCACACCCGTTGTCTTCTTCATTGACTCAAACCACCTAAGTAGATTAAACTCTGTGTCCACCTAAGTAGATTATCACCATACAGATGAATTTGCCAATTAATCTTCTTATGATTAGTTGATTATAGACTCAAATTTAATTTCAGTTAAATTTGCACAAGAGTCATATAACTCAGCTCATTAGCGAGAGGTATAGCGTGTGATTTTCCAACATCAAAAGATGGGGATAAAGCAATATATATCTCTTGTAATATATTATTTACTGGTGTAAACAACTCAATAGGTGATGTGAAATCGGAGACATATCTATTAAATTATGTTTATAATTTGATCCGCGTATCCGTATGGAGGATTTGATTTTGTTAGAAAAATCTGGTGCGGCCTTCAATCCTGCGCAAATCGTGGATTCTTTGGTTGAAGGATGTTTGATTTTCTCTTTCTGTTGGAAAAGGTCATCTTTGATGGGTTTGACCTTTATTGGATACATACAAAAGGAAGGGGCTCACGCAAATATTCCCTAAAAGAAGCTGTGGGCGTCTTTGCTTTTGAAGGCAAGCAAGCAAAGGAGACTGAGCATTTCGCGGGTCCAGGTCAAAGGTCAAAGGTGGCAGATTTGTGCCATCTTATAAAAAGAAAAGGATGAGGGCCCACTTTGGGGGCGTAGATTTGCAATGATCCTCTGTTTATTAGTAAATTATTTGCTATCAAACTTTTTCCCATGATATAAATATTGATATACGGATCGAACTAAGCCTTTTTGTCATTCCTCATTTTATTTTACTAATGATTTCACTTTGATCTAGTTATAAGACTGATTTCATGTTGATTTTTCTCCTATGATGTAAGCATTGACACTCGGATCTAACCACATAAGTCTTTAGCGGCCATTTTATGGTTCCTCGTTTTATTTTGCTGATGATTTCATTTTAATTTAATTATTATGACTGATTTCACAACAATATGTGATGCCCAACATAATGATCGGCACCCTTTTCATGTGGAATCAAATACTGGGATAATGTTGATTATCTTCGGCTTTATTAGAACAAAATGGTCTAAAATGAAAAGGGGGAAAGTCGGTCATTTCTAGAGCGAGGGCTTTCAGTTCATTTTAACGCGAACTTGTCCATCCATGGTTTCGTGAGTGGGAGATCGAAAAGGAAGAAAGCAATTGACACAACATCTTCGGAATGTGACCAACTTGGGTGGACAGACACAAAGCAAGTAGGAGGGTACGGCTGCTGTGCCCGGGGCCCATGTGATACGACCCTAGGCACCATATTACATGTGGTCCGATCACACGAGAGACCAAGGGACCGCCCCACCGACATAAAGATACAGATACCGCCGTCGGCACCACCTCCATCACTAGCTCCTCCCCGGCCCAAAGTGTCCGCCGTCCATCTCCACCGTGGGTTATCGTTGTATTTCCTACCATCTTCTTCGCTAGCTACCATGATTTGTCTCACCAATCTCTGATTTCCACCCTCACTCTAATCTATTGTTGCAACGTGGCTACTCCAGTCCCATATGGCTCTTGATCATGGTTGTGACTTAAGAAGCATTGACACTCTCCAAAGCTTTCGTGTCGTGTTCGACACTCTGACGCGATCCGACATGCTCCGACACGTTTTGACACGCTGTCAACGAATGTCAGAAAATCCAACACGTGGTCAACTCTTCATGACACGCTCCTACACGCGAGTCTGAAATTCCAACATGCACGGGTCAAATTTTAAAAATTTTCAATACTTGAGGAATCAAAATATAAGTATATGAAAAAATAACAAAAATATATAAAAATAAAGGGGAAAAAGAAAATTTTCACTCTCAAGCTTTCACATATAAGTTTTAACCTTCCCGCAAGTGACAATGGAACGCCTATCTTCTTGCTAGTGTTGCTCCACTGCCCTAGCAAATTTAAAGTTGTCATTTTTTTTCTTCTTTCCATCCACGTTGCTTGTGAGTTGCAGGTGTTGCTTGCGAGTTATCTTTTTGGTCACATTTTTTTATGGCTAATTTAGTTATTTCCTTTTCTTTTGGTCGTACTTTGAGAATTATTGTCTTGTATTTTCATTTTTCCCAAACATTGTTACCGAGATTTTCAAGAGCCTCTATTTGTTGACAAGAGGAAACTTGTGGACCAAGCGTAAACCCCTTGGTGATGCTAGCAGGGAACCACCATCTTGATGCCACGCTTAAATCGCCTAATGATCCACCAGCCTCCTTACAACTTGCGTTGCAAGCGCTTCGAACTCCCAACCTACTCGTTTGGAGGTCTGGAGCCTACCCAGCGGAACCACCACGGCCGGTGGTGTTAGTCCTTATTTGTTTGTAACCTCTTATTGCCCAAGGAGGACATGTAAATTGAGTGTTTTTTAAAATTCTCTCATGGCTTTCTAAACTCCTTTTTCTTCTCCAGCTTAGTAGGATCCTCTAAGAAATGTAACTTGGATAGTTAGAAATGTTACAATCCCGGTTCTATGCAAGTGTCTCTAGGCTCTGAATTAAATGGCAGAGTAGTTTTCTACTAAAAGGATATTCCTGAAGAGCTTGAACAAGAGGTTCGCCCACTGTGGAAATTGACTTCACTCTCCTGATTCTAAACTTAGGTCTAGTGGTATCAAAGCTCTCAAGTCAATCTATATCATGAACTCCAAACTCGGTCTGAGATTATAAAAAATCTCATTAATTTCAGACAAATGTAAGAAAATAGAACATATTTCTTCAAATTTACTCTTTTGTGTTTGCAATTTTTGAATTTCTCATTCAATTTTTGTCAAATTAAAACGATAATGATATTAACAAATGTTAGATTAATATTTTTAGTATAAATATATATTTTATATATAACGTGTCAACACGTGTCGGAATTTTCTATTTTTTGATAGAAATAACGTGTCGGCGTGTCGTGTTGTGTCGCATGTCGCGTGTTTGTGTCAATGCTACATAGGTTGTGGCCATGGGTCTTGTTCATGGCCTCTGCACATCGAACCCCTAGCTCTCTATGGACATGATTTCCACAGCTCCATGCTGCCTCTCCCTTTCACCGTCCCTGCAACTCCGCGCCATCCTCCTCTCGCCGCAACACGACCCTCTTCGAAGCTCGCCGGCCTACTGTCCCTATATTGACCGAGAATTAACATAGCTTTTAAACCCTCGCTGCTGGATTGGCTTGATGGATTTGCCATTACTCTTAAGCTTTTAGGTGCTCCCTTGTTACATGATTCAATATAGTACTAAGAAGGAGAAAAGCCACACTTTTCTCAGCGTAAAGGCAATGAATTCTCAGTAATCAGTATATGCTGTGAAAGCATTTTCTTTTGATCATCAAAGATGGCCACGCGTACCGGGAGAAGGAAACAAAATCAAAGTGGGATTCGTTCAACAAAATCCAATCTTAGACTTTCCTATTCACTTTTTCTTTGGCTGACTTCAGCACATATTTGGAGCAACATGAATGCCCCTTTGTGATAATGTTTTTTTTTTTTCAATTTTCACGATCAAGAAATCATGTTCTTCGCTGCCATGTGGCTCGTTATTTTAATTACTTCATTTGGGCCAGCATCTATTCAGCAGGCTCAAAACTTGAGACATTTTTCAATGGTGATTGATTGAGGATTATCACATAGTGAATTTGACTAACTATTGAATATAGAGACATTGATAAAGCAGAGAAAGTGAAGTGTCTCTTAAAATATGTCTAGAGTTTGAACGACGAAATTCGAGTCAAGATTAATTATTATCTACGGACGTTTGAATATTCCAAATCTGATATTTTGCAAACATCCAGCAAAGCAAAACGCGTGGATTTCTCTCTACAAATTAGAGTCAGTTTCCTATTTTCACGTGGGAGTCCAACACGATGATGGACTTTGACCATGAAAATAAATTCTGTTTTGAAACCTATGGATGTTATCCTGTGTGTTATTGGAGTCGGTCGCGGAGACTAGAAAATTGCGGAATGTGGACTTTGGGTTGACCAAATCCACACGGATTTCCCGGATTTATCGGATTAATTATTTCTCGTGTTAAGTCGGCCATTGTGTTTCTTTTCATGGGCACGTGTATACATGTATGTATTGGATTGTGGGATTTTCTCTAGCGCCCTTGTTAATAGGAAGAGCAGCGTGGTCTTGAAGTGCGGTTTACGAGTGCTTGGCAGTGGATTTTTTCGTTGGTTTCGTCGTGCAATTACATTAAAAGCTTTTATGGTCGAAGTTGATTAAATTATTATGATAAGAATTTTTATATAATTCTTTCGTGATATTGAAAAATTACTTAGTGCGAAATTGTAAGACTAAATACTACGTGAGTTATTAATGTAATTACAGTTTAGAAAATATTAAGAGTATTCGAGTGAAATGTAATTAAGGCTTGGGAAATATTAAGAGTGTTTGAGTGATTCAAGTATAGTTGTAATTTCCATCCTATGTGGAATTAGTTATTACTCTCCTCATGATTGTAAGTCACTATGATCGAACCATGTAAATTAGGTTCTCGATTTATTTTCTTTTTTGTTTATTTTATTATTCGATGGCTTACTTTCACCATAATGCCAATGGAAAAAATAAAAGAAAAGGATACCGATTGATAATTAAGTCCAATCGCCATTAAGGAGTCATGACTGCTTGTAAATAAGCTCGATTTACATTCGTGGAGCAAGGTGTAGTTGTAAACCTCAATTTGAATATTAACCCCTTATAGGCAACTACACTTTGTATAGGCGGTTACACTTTGTATCGGACTATATAAAGCTGTGTTGAATTATCGATAGAAACGCTTATGTATTTTCTCAGTTTCAATAATTACATTTACTTTTTCTGTAGGTTTAGTTGTTCTCAATCGATGTTGAGCAATTTGCTTCTTGTCCGAATCGCCACGAAACTTGATATAATAAAAACCAAAAAATTCAACTTTGATGGAAGGTATTTTGTTTTTTGGGCCAATAACCAGCGAAACACAAGCTTCAATTGCAATTCAAACACTAAATTAATAGTTGCCATTTGTTGAGGAAATTTGTTTGTTGATGAAGATAGATAAGTAGCAATAGATCATTGATACTTTGATACATAATGACAATAACCCGTTAAAGTATTATTTGCTCCATTGTTGCAGTTAATGAATTCAACCGTCAATCTGCATCTTTCCTTGGCATCTGCACTTTGTCTTTAGTTTCATATCCAACACACGTCTAGATTTTGTTTAAGTATTAGTCATCGACCAATTGTCATCATATGTCAATAGTTATATCATGATTATCGATAATCATGGTCATCACTAAGCTTCTCTGCCATAGATAATTCATCGATAATATAATTGCTTAACACCGAGTTCTACATCAGCATCAGTCGATTGAGAAGATAGTCACTTTTTTTGTGTCAACATAGCTTTATCGGCATTGTGTCGATTTAAAAGACTCGGTCATTTTTGGGTGTCATCACAAACTTGCAATATGGAACTAAGGCAATTTTGGGCATAAGAATGAGGCGTGATGAATGGCAAGGCAAAGACATACCGCTTTTCTTATTTCTCATGCTTAAAGGCCTAAGAGAAGACAAACCATTTATGGGTCCACACTGTTGGAAAGGTCCTCATTTCCCGCCATTAATATATGAAGTTCACAATGAAGTATTAGTGGCATCTTTGGCAAAAGAAAGAAAGTTGTGATGAATAACGAGGCACAGACGGACTTCCTTTTCTTCTTCCTCATGCTCAAAAGCCTAAAGGGGGGAAAAAGGAGAGAAAGAATGACTAAAAAAATCCACGCGGTCAACCTAGTTAATATCAGACCCCCCCCCCCAAAAAAAAAAAAAATAAATAAAAACCTAGTTGATTGAGCATCAAGAGATTTCTAGCTCATAAACCAAAAGTCACTCGTTCAAATCTTATCAAACTACACGAGAATTGCTCTAACTTAGAATCGTCTGTATAGGTCAAAGGTCTTAACTTATTCAGCTTGTCGGATTTACAAGTTGTTTCATAAGTTTTTAGATAGTCACACATTTGCATCCATGCTTTGTTATGAAGAAATGCATGCAAGAAAAAGAAAAACCCTCCGACAATGAAAGGACAAATATAGCAATAAACGGTTCTAAGCTGTTGATAACAAAAAATGACCAAATCTTTCAAATTGACATAATCCTAACTCAAATGAATATAGATCTTGTTGTTAAGTATGATTTGATTATAGACGAGTTACCAATAGCCGAAATACTTGTCGATGATTGTGTTTTTGATGACCATAATACATCTGTTGTCGTATGCTGGTGATTGATTGAGCATTTTCACATAGCAAATTTGACAAACTATTGAATATGGAGGTACTAAAGAAAGAAGAGAAAGTGAAGATGCCGATGGAAGAAAAAGGATATGGATTGAATGTTAAGTCCAATGGCAACTACGGAGTTATAACTAGGGGTGAGCATGGTCCGGGTTGGTCCTAGCCGGGTTGGTCCGAGCCACCCCCTAACCCTAGGACCAACCCGTACAGTGTTGGTCCTCAATTTTTAGAACCGATGACCAACCTTATTGAGCCTGGGACCAAGGACCGGAGCAATGGGTTCGGTCCGGTTCCAGGGTCAACCCGAGACCGATCGATAATTTTTTTCATCTTATTTTTTATACTCCCTAAAAAAGCAAGCTTACAAATTCAAATTACATATCTATCGACAATACGGCATTGTGCAACTAAACTATAAATGCTAATACATATTTAACAAATTTAAGATAACACAATAATAGAAATTTCATATCTGCTAACCGCTCATCGAGATATGGGACAAGATGGAAAGTTCTTGTAATTATTTATATTTAATATTTATAACACCATATGTAAAAGTGTTTCCCTACATTTGATCATGTAGAGTCCACTCAACCAAAAAATGAACTTCACACCACTTGACTAGCATTTGATCACGTAGAGTCCACTTAACCAAAAAATGAACTTCACACCACTTGACTAGCAAATCACCGTAGCAACTACAGTACTACTCAACTCTTCAAAAACTTCTATCATTTAACACAAATTGAAAAGCAAAGTGCAGTTGAAATTCATTAGTAAAATACAATTAAACCATAAAAAGGTCAAAATACTTAATATAAACAATGAATATATAACTTCATATCTTGTTAATTCACTTGAACTTCTAAACACCTGAAAACAAAACAAACGACACATAATTTTTTTTTGATGACCCAAGGTACCCCATACGGCTGGCAGCCGAAGAGTAAACCCTAAGGAGGCACGCAAGAAACCACCAGCCACGCACCCCGGGCAAGACACCACACAACGCTTCAACCTCCTTGCTTCGCAGAGGCTTCGAACCTGGTTCTCCTCGGTGGAGAACACAAGCTCTACCCTCTATGCTGCAACAGTGGGTGGTAACGACACATAATTAGTACTCAACAAAAGTTTTAAATTGAAATTACTATCAGTGCTATTAATAGAACATCTCAATATAATATAATATAACAGACATTTTTACTTAGGTTTGAATATATAAAAGAATTATAAATAATATAATATAATATACAATGTTGGTCCAGAGTTTGACCGACCCAAAACTCTTAGGACCGAAAACCAACTCGCATAGTGTTGGTCATGGAATTTCAGGACCAATGACCGACCCAGTCCCTTTGAGAACTGGACTAGGACCGGCAGGGTTGGGCCGGTCCAGGGTTGACCTTAAAGCACTACTCACCCCTAGTTATAACTCCTCATGAATATGGTCGACGGACAATCATGAAGCCTAACGTTATGGAGATGTATTTATAACCCTCAATTTGAATATTAACCACTTATAGGCGATCACACTTTGTATAGATAGTTACTGTTTTTTTTTTTTTTTGGACATCCAAATCCGCTAGAGCTCCCTTTCACTTACACTATTCGGGTTCACACGACCCGCCAGTACTCAATGGCACCAGCGAGCCAATAAAAAACACTTTCATATTTTCTCAATTTCAATTTATCAATTTCTAGTAGTTGCATTTACTTTTCCTTTAAATTTAGTTGTTCTTAATCCATGTCGCGCATTTGCTCCCAATCCGAAGCGCCACGAAACTCAATTCAATAAAAACTAAAGATCCACCTCAATTCCCAACAAAACACAAGCTTCAACCACAATTCACACGCTAATTTAAAAGTTGCCATTTCTATCTGAGTAGCTAGCAGAATTTTCCTGCAATCAGTTGTTTGGTTTGCTCAAACGAATCCATAACGTTCACTTTTCACTGATTAACCCACGAAAAAAATGAAGTAGATGAGCAAAATGCTGCAGTACATACTTTTGCCTGGGTCATATATCCCTCGCTAGGGACTTTAGAACAAGAGGGTTTAATGACCATGCGATTTGACCCGCAACTGCCTTTGGTACGGATTGGAGGCAAATGGGCGTCATAACTTTAAAATGGTATACTTGAGTGCCAATTTTGAACTTAAATGGGACAAAAATTGTTATAAAGAACATAAATCCGAAAAAAAAATGTTTAGGCCGACGGGAACACTTTTTTTGTCCAAAAAACAATGCGTTTGTGTAAATTTGTAAATAATAAAAAAAATTAATTAAATTAGATTTAAATTTATATTTTTTTTAAAATTTAAAAATTTTTAAAAATTTTTCTTTTATTTTTCCTTTTTTCTTCGGGCGGTTGAGGGCAAGCCTCGTTGTGGCCGGGGGGCTAGTGAGCTCGCCTAGCCATGGCTCCGCGTTGCTCGCCTTCCCGGCAAGCGGTGGCGGTGGCGGTCCGGCAAGGTCGCCGACCCTTAACACCCCGCCAACCCCCCATTTTTTTTTTTAATTTTTAAAATTTTCTTAATTATTTAAAATTTTTAGATTTTTCTTAATTATTTAAAATTTTCTTAAAATTTTTTTTAATTTTAAATAAAATTTTTTTAAAATATAATTTAAAAGTTTTATATTATTTTTATTTAGACGAGAAATAATTTTTTTTTTTTTGCATTTTCTCCGCCATGTTAGCGTGCTTTTTGCCGTTTGGACCAAACGGAAAAAGCTAAGTCGATTTTGAACAAAAACGCAAACAAGTGTACTATTTTACTCGATATTGGCACTTAAATGTATCATTTTTTTTTCCGCAAGTTATAACATTTCAACAACCTCGCAAAATTTCTATTCACAAAAAAAGAAGAAGAAAAAGAACGAAAACATTGGGCATCACTTAGTATTTGGCTTCGAGTTAGGTTACATCGACCCAGTTTCTGTCTCTGCATCATCCTTCAAAGATTCGAAAAATATACAATCGTCTCTGCTGTTTTTTTTTTTTTGGCCACTTTCTGATGTCATGGTTTCATTTTCATTAAGGGTTCTTTTCAATATCTCTTTCGAGGGTGAAGCCAAAGGCCCCTGCTTGTTCCCGCAATGGACCGGAACTGTGCCAGAGTTTTCCTCACTAGGCCCCTTACACGTTCCACGCTAAGGAGTTTCAAAACTGAATTTTGGGGCAAGCTTGGTCATTAACTTGCACGGCCATCCGTACTTTCTTGGCCCCTACTTGATCTGATAATTGGGGTCAGAAATTTCAATGGTTGAATGCAAGATCTCCCGCAGATTGGGGTGTTGAAAATTAAGACCGGTTTGGCCTGATTCAATAGCACGCCCGTCGAATTTTCTGGCCGATTTTTCTTTGGGATTCAGGCAATTAAATTTGGCTTTGTCACATTTCGCTTCTAAATCCGGTTGGAGTCCGAATGAAGTTTTGAGAACCATTGGCAATTGGCATTGAATTGGAACACTTTTTGTTCATTGACTTTGCCGTTGATGATGTGTTCGGGAGGTGAGGGGAAAAAAGGCGCAAATGAAACTTTGAATGAAAATTGAAGGAAAATTTGAATTTCGGCGCAAACGATGAGAATAACATTGAAAAATCTTTCCTATTTTTCGCCCGAATTTTCCAATCTCATTACTTTTCTCATGATGTCTCTAATTAATCTTAAAAAAACCAAGATATTTTTCAAGGTAAGCTTAACCATGTGCTCTGAGTACTCAAGGTGGCGAGGGCACTCTTGGCATGTTGGTGGCAGGTCGGTCCTAGAAAGAGACTAGGAGAAGATGGTGGGTTAGGTTGCTCTTTTCCGCGGGTGAGGTGTCTCATCGTTGACTTTCGGCCTCCTTCCCTGGTCAACATTCCCTGCCCTGTCTAGTGTCTGCTTTTTCTTACGCGCTTCCACCTCCATGAGAAACTTCAACAACTCTCTCTCTCTCTCTTCTCTGTGCTCGAAGCCTTGAAAGCAAAGTCGCAAATGGCCGTCCGTAGTCTCCCCTCGGGGACATTATTAAAAAACCCAAATGGCCACCGAACGACAAATAATTCGAAAGCCGTCTAAAGGCACAAGCTTTGACTGTCAACGCTACGAACGAACAGCGCAGGCTGCATCGGCAGCTTCCGGAGTTTCAAAACGCATGGACCCCTCTTCGATCCTCGACCCATACCACGACGGACACGTTGCCTTCGCAAGGCTTTCTTTAAGTATATCTGCCCCATGTTGGTCCTTTCCCAAATCTCTCTAAAAGTCTGAACAAGCCCGGGTTTTTATCTTCAGTTCTTCTCGGTGATGGAGGTGGCTGCTCCTTCTGGTTACGGGGAGAAGGCCATTGAATTGAGCGCTCTGGAGGCTCTAGGGAAAGGGTTCGATCTGACCAGCGACTTTCGGCTCAAGTACGTAAAAGGGTGTGGTGGGGAGAGGTTGGTGGTGCTCGATGAGGGGAGTAAAAGGGACATTTTGATTCCTGGGGTAGGGACCATCAGGGGTGTTTCCGAGGATATTCGATGCGACAAGGGGGATAGAATCAGGTTCAGATCAGATGTTCTTGAGTTCAATCAGGTAGATATTTCTGTTAAACTTTACTTGACTCGGTCACCAGTCTGATGTTCTTGAAAGCATTATGTTAGTGATATGATTGAACCCTGTGGATAGAGGTTGTAATTCTTGAGAACAATTTGAGCACAGCTTGGATGTAGTGAGAGAAATTTAAGCTCGACATGGTTGGCTTGATAAATTGAAAATTGAGACTTTTTTGCTGATTTTTGAGCAGTGACACGAGATGAAAAGATTAGCAAGCGCGATTATTATCGCACCACACAAATTGGCAGCCCTACCTGTAAAAAATAAAGAATTTGGAGAAATGGATCGATTTCTGCGAGCTGCAGTTAAGCTAATCATATGCAGGTAGATAGATTCTTGAACCAATACACGTGTGAAGTGAACATGGATCAAACTTTGCTTTTTCGTGTTGTATCATGTGATGCACATTAAGTTCTGTGGAAAAGGAAAATGTAATTCTGTGAATAGCCAATAGCTTCTTTTGCTGAGATAAGTTAATGATGAAAAGGTTCTCTCCATGTCCATGTCGTGAGCGATAATGTCCAGTCTGTATTACACGTATTAGAAAGGCTTCTGAGTATGAAAGTGGCACTAGAACTAACACACTCTTCTCACTCTTACTGACGGTTAGGTTGAGGTTTCTTCTCAATGAGGATAGGCCTACAACTTGTGTTGCTAATTTCCTTGGGCCTCTCTTGTTCTATTTTGTCCTTCTGCACTGCTGTGTGACCTCTGCTTTCAGTCTTATCATAATCCATTACCTGAAATCGACTGTCTAAGCTATTATATGGAATCCCTAACTGACAGGGACCAAATCATGATACCTAGGTCTCTTCTTCCTTGGGTTTTTCTACGTTGTGTCGTTTTGTTTCAAATTCCAGATATGAAACTTGAGGCGGAACGTTCCCCCTGCAGCCAAAGTTTGATCCATAGGTGACTTGATTATGATAGAGCATATTAAAGTGTGACAAACAGTGTACAAGAGATTGAATATGTGCAGAAAATAAAACTAAGAGACTTAACTTATTTTTAAGAAAGCTGAAGTCTCGATAATGGAAATCATTAGAATAACTTGTGTTGGCGCAATATTTTGAGTATGTCCCAAGGCTATGAGTCGAAAGCACAATTGCAAGACTGCCAACTGCAACAAATGACATGGAGAATCCTCTGGTGCTTTTCTGCCACTATGCAGTGACTGGTTTAGACTGGACTTATATTGAACAAGTGCTAGGTGTCACCTAATCACCTTGGAAGATGTTGCTACTTTAGCTGGCAACATAGAAAAGCTCTACTGCATTATTTAAGGCAATTGGCACTTCTTCATGCAGCTGTACTTGGACAATGTTTTGGGACAACACCTCTAAATATATGCCAATTAAGAAGATTTAAAAGATAGTCCAGCAAATGTTTTGATCTGAATGGAAAACAAATGATTTATCTTAAAAAGGAATGAAAGAAATAGCCTGAAAGTTATGTGTTGGATATAAATGTTGAGGAAGTTTTTGTCACATCACATCAAGGAACAAGAAGAGATAACTGGGGATGCTTGGAACACTGTTGTTGTCTCTTTGTAGAGAAAAAAGATGAAGACCTTCAAAGACACAGATGATCCCGTACAATAGTTTCGAATCCCAAATAATTAGGGACTGCCATACTAGGAGATCTGCTGGTGCATAGTCCAGAATTGGTTTGGTTTCGTTTGGACTAGAGTTACTTGAACAATTTCCCCCTCTTCATCTTCACTTATAGATGTTGATGGGGGACTTGCTAACATTACTTACTGAGTTCAGTGTCATTCCCACTCTTCAATTCCGTTAATTAATACCATTAACTTACTGCCTCTTGTTAACCTCTCTGTTTTTCTTTTCCTTCATGGAGGTGCAGGGAGGAGAATTTAATCTCTCTGTTGATTCTCTAGTTTTGTAGTAAATACCTCTACTGAATTAAATTTCGGAAATTTGCAAATGACTATATTTTTCCTGAATTAACTCTGATTCATAGGTTTAAATTGGTGCATTTGATCATTATCTCATGGTTTTCGTGGATTTCGGGTATACAATTACAATTCCACAAGACAAATTTTCTGGAGTGTCCTTTTCCTTTAACATCTAAGACTCTGGTATATATGCAAAATAGGTCTCGCTAGCCACTATCCTATTGGATACTGTTCCTTTAATTGCACAAATGTTCATGCTCATATTTTCTAGAGGGAGGCAATGAAAAATATACAACAGCATGTTCCTGTGTATTTCCATTGTACTCACTATCTAATGCAAATGTCTGTGTTTTGGTGTACAATGGTATGGTGGCATCATGACTTGCAGCTGTTTTTTCTTTTTAGCAATGTTCATTTACTCAATAAATTTTCATATGCCTCTGTCCCAGCTGCTTAACATATCAGCACCCTTGCAAGATGTGACTTAAGTTTTCTTATTGGTTCTGCCATGTTCTTTCATTGTAGATGTCGGAATTACTTAACCAGAAATCTTCTCTACAAGGGAAAGTACCTTCTGGCTACCTTAATGCCATTTTCGAGATGAGTGGCGATTGGCTTCAAGATGCTGCAGACACCAAATATCTCGCTCTTGATGGCTATTTCATTTCCTTGTATTATTTGCACCTGACATCGTCCCCCCTGGTGTTGCAAGAAAAAGTAAAGAAGTCAGTTCCACCACGTTGGGATCCAGCCTCATTAGCCAGGTAGCTGTCACTCGCTCAAGGGACCAAAAAAAACAAAAAAAACAAAACGCTTACTAGATGTTTCCCATGAAAAATTAGCTGCTGGCAGCATTTTCTGCTTCTTTTTTGTATTTTTGTTGGTGGGCATGATTATAATTTGTATGCAGGTTCATCCAGACATATGGGACACACATTATAGTTGGGATGGCTGTTGGAGGTCAAGATTTAGTGTGTGTAAGACAAAGATATACATCACCAATATCTCCTGCTGATCTTAGAAGGAATCTGCAGGACGTTGGAGATATTCTATTTTCAGATGGAAATAGTTCATCCCTGTTACAAAGGACAGCTAGAGATGGCAAGCATAAAGTATCTATTTTTGTCCCAAAAGTAGATTTATGGCTGTGTTATGTGAAGTTTTGATGGAAGCAACTGATCTTTTACAGGTGCCAGAGATTTTTAATCGCATTTTGCAGTCAAACACCTTGCAGTTAAGCAGCATTACAGAAACATCAAGCAAAGATGTAAGTGAGGATATTGCTGGCTACGTTCCTCTTCTACAAAAGTCTCCATCCAAACCTACAGTTTTTTCATACTCTTTATTGATGTTAATTAGGGCCTCACCATAATTTGTTCAAAAAGAGGTGGAGACATGTTCTTGCATACCCATTCGAAGTGGCTTCAAACGGTGCCTGCCAAGCCAGAGGCAATCCTCTTCAAGTTTGTACCTATCACTTCTCTTCTGACTGGAGTTCCGGGCAGTGGATATCTGAGTCATGCAATCAACTTGTATTTGCGATGTGAGTGCTCTTATTTTGGGCCTACATGGGCAAGTGATGTTTTCAAATTTTAGGTTGATGGACAAATGAATATGGTGCAATCATCTGCATATATTGTACGTAACGGTGAATTAAGTTATTGTTCTGCTTCAATAGGGATGTGCATTGGTCATTTCTGAAAATTGAGTGCCTGAAGAATTACTAACTAATCTGCCTGGGATCCTGGATCTAAGAGACAGATGTCGGCTATAAATTTCTGTAATGGTCGGTAAAAAGACCACTGTTTGCAGACATTGTTAGCTATAAGTGATTGAAGAGCACTTAGCTAGAAGCATACACCAATACCAATCTAGATTATGTACTCTAGGATAAGCCTTTCCCCAAATGAGCATCTACTTTGTTTTTCAACATAGTTGGTTGTGACAATTAAGTTACCTTTTGATCAGACAAGCCTGGTCCGGAAGATCTTCAATACTTTTTGGAGTTTCAAGTGCCAAGGCAATGGGCTCCAACATTCTGTGAACTTCCTCTCAGGCACCAGAGGAGAAAGACATCTTGTCCTTCACTGCAATTTAGCTTCATGGGTCCAAAGATATATGTCAGCTCCACCCAGGTTAGTCTTCCAAGAGCTCTTATCTCATATAAGGGCTTTATTCTCAAAATACTTGTGGTATGGGCATAACTAGTTGAGTCGTAAATTACACTATGCATTGTTAGATCAATCATGATTGATTTTGTTATTAGCTGATCAAATATCTTTATTTTTTTTTAATCCCTACCGTTTCTGTGAGTTCTAATGTTTTATAGCTCTGGCATTTTCCTGTGCTTCTTCATTCCACTGTCAAGACTCTTTCCATTGTGTCCAGCGCACTCTCTTATTTCCTGAGAACTTAATTGGCCAGTGTTCAACAGACCCAGAGATAGCATCTCGCCTATGCTCAGCATACACCTCCTTAGCCAATCTTTATTTTTTCTACCTATGTTCCTTATTATTGCATCAGATATTTCTTCATGAAAAAAATGTCATAATTTCAATATTTATATCAGTAAGATTTTCTGGCCTTTTGTAACCCAAGTTGATGAAATTTAGTGGTCTATAAAACGAGATTGTTCATTATGATTTTATTCGGGCAGGTAACTAGCAATCTGAAGCCAGTGGTTGGCCTCCGCTTATACTTGGAGGGAAAGAAATGCAACCGTTTGGCCTTGCATTTGCAGCATCTCTCAAGCCCTCCTCACGTTATGACCTCTGCGCCAGCAAATATCACCATTGACAAGCCCCCTCGGTGGCAAGGCTCTGATGAATTCGACTCCAGTGGCCAATTTATGGAACCAATAAGGTGGAAGTCATACTCAAAAGTGTGCACATCAGCTGTTATGTATGACCCCAACTGGATGGAAGGTGAATTCAGTGGTGTCTTTGTTGTGACTGGAGCCCAGCTTCTTAGCAAAGGGAGCTGGCCAAAGACTGCGCTTCATCTCCGCCTACTCTTCTCCTACATACCGAACTGCACCATCCGGAAGACGGAGTGGGCCACAGCACCGCAGAGCGCTCACAAGTCCGGGTTCCTCGCAAATATCAGCACTACATTCACCTTCACTCAAAAGAGTTTTGCCGGTGCAGATAAAAGGGCACCGGCTCAGCTCAACTCCGGTGTGTACCCGGATGGACCACCCGTGCCAGTTAGAAATGGGAAGCTTCTCAAGTATGTGGATACGGCTGAGGTGTTGAAGGGGCCGGAAGATTCTCCAGGGCACTGGTTGGTAATAGGGGCCAAGCTAGTGACGGATGGGGGTAAGATAGGTTTAAATGTAAAGTTTGCATTGTTAGACTATCCCTAGGTTACTACCATTCTTAATGTACATATTTGATTCAGTTGAATGGCTTTGGTTGTTTTGTCTTTTGATGTTTTCATAATGAACACGTGATGATTGAGCTGAATACACAGAACGAGATTGCTATACACGATTGCCTTGTATATACATAAATAACAGAATACTGCAAGACACCTTATCCGAAATTCATCTTGGACCTTTTCTGTAATTGCGGTTGAATCGTCTGGAGTGGTCATCAAGTGCTTGTGCTTAGGGACTCAAGAAAGGCGGTAGTTCTTGCCATTCTGTTGGCATGCCATTTAAATCAATATAAATTAGAATGAATAGGTGAATCATGGCCTGCGCCTAGTAGTTTTAGTAAAGGAAGTGAAATTTGTAGGGGACACAATAATGTGGTCTGACCAGTCGGGAGCCGGGTTTGAAATTTCTTGACGTGCTGTGAATAATTATATCTTCTCGCTTGGTCAAAGGCAAGAAAAAGTAGAATGCAACACGGTGAGAGATGGTCTGGACAGTACTAATTGCTCGTGCAAAAATTCATGCATCATTACATGCCATATGTGTGAATTTGAACACCTGTGACTTTGTGTAGTCTCACATAATGATCGATAATCAGTCTCTACTCATGTGCCAGATCAGGCTGCGTGCTTAATCCTTTTTCCCAATTCGTGGATGCTTTGCGTGGGCATGGAATGCCTAAGAATCACTATTATTCGCGCATCGAAAATGAAGCTTTATGCTTGAACCTTCCGGCCAATTTTATCCTTTTCGTTTAATCTGCAGATTGGTTTATATGAACAAATGGTGTGACAGACGGCAAATCTGTCTTCTTTCTTTCTTTCATTCACTCATTCATTCACTAATTCTTTCACCAATTTCAAGGCCATGCAGACTGGAAATTTCTCGTAAGTAGATGAATCTTGCTAGATTGAAGTTGTGGTATAGGCCCTAAATGACCAAGCACCGTCTTATAATGCACTTCATCTTCTTGTAACAGAGGATTGATACAAGCATGTGTAGGCGAACCATTGTTAATTTTATTTATTGAATAACGGAATTCAGTGGAATGAGTCTTCTGGTAGGACATGGCAGTGCTTGTTTTCAACGTGCATCCTGTTGAAACATTTACTTTCGCTTGCGATCATGCATTTAGGCTCTTTGAATCTGTCTCCCATGTCTTTAATCAGAACGAATCATTTATCGTCAAATAATCAAAGAGTTTGGAGTTTGGACTACCGCCTTGTTGCGATTGGATGGAGAAAGCACTGTGAAAAGTTTTAAAGCCAGAGCCCAGAAATTCCCTTACATCAGATACCATCCATACTAGAGCTTTTATTATCACTTTTCGAATATTTCAGCACCTTGACAGGAATCGACAAAGTCCAATCACAGGACGAGAGAGCAATTTCAGCGGCTTTTACCAGCTGCTTCACATAACTATTCATTAAAAAGGTCTACAAGAGCTGACGAGATGGTCATTGCCAGTTCTTTCTGATTTCAAAGTAGTAGCTGAAGTCCATGTAGCACCTCCCTTCATCATCCACAAACTGCAGAAACCACATGAATCAACAATGAATGAACACAAGGTAAACCCAAGAAGGAAGAAAGAGAGAGATCTGAATCAGTGAAATGCATTTTCCTGGAAACCAGTGTCTTGGTTATTGATCCTTATCCAAGTTACCTTAGTTCTGACAAAATAAGAGCCTCTGGCAAATAGACCACAAGGGATGGTCTCTTCCTCCAATTCATATGTGTAAGGTTCTTGCCTGGGACTGAAAGACCCAATCATTATTTTGGTGTTCTCCACTGTCATCATCATTTGGAACAAGAACGCGATTTCAGAACATCAGGAGCTGAATAGGTTTTGTGATGAAATGAGTTCTTGTTTCTACCTCTTATGCCGGTCTTCCAGACAGTGTATGCGTACTTGAGGCCGGAGACGGTGCTATTGGAGACGTTGAATGAGAATTTGGTGCGGTAGCGTGATCCTTCCTTTAGCGTAAAGAGACTGCGCTTTGGGTTGTTTGAAGCACCCAGCGAAAATGGCAGGTCAACATCTGGTCTTCCCGGAGATTGGATCGAAAGAGTCAGTATCTTCACTTCTGGCGCTTTATTCCCGACTTCACCAAAACAAACAGAGAATCAGGTGAAAACATTTCAATTTAAATTTGAAGGATCTTCGCCCTGTTGAAGTACGATCTCACTGTCAAAGAAATGCAGTTCTTTCCACTACGTGCTGAGTAATAGTTCCACAAAAGGCAAGGTTCTAAGGAAATAGACTCTATCTTAATGTACATCGATGACATTGGATCGGATGAGAACTAAATTTACTCAAATGAACAGATTTCATGACACAAGTATAAATATGTCCAGCTGAATATATTGGAGAAAATTAAATTACCCCCATATTCAAAGGCAGAGACATCCGCTCTTCCAAAGAGCTGTTCTTTCCATCTCTTCAGTCTTCCCTCATCCTGACAAAAGTAACATGAACAACGAAGTTAATACATGAGGTAAACAAAAGAGAAGTGAAGTGACATAAACCATGTAAAAAGTAACAACCTTGTCCTTCTCAATTTGCTCCTTAAGGGAGAACTTTAGACCAGAGTCTTGCTCTTCTTCAGACCTCAACTTCCCATCGTCACCTTCTTCCTTGGGATCACTTCCTGCACGACCAGCCTCCTGCTCGATCTTCGCATCTTCGGTTTCATCTAAACTCTTGAAACCGGCGTCCTTAGGAGTTGGCAAGGCCAAAGTTCCTGCAGCGACAGTAGACATCTCCACTTTCAAGTCTCGACTCAAACCTGAAATCAGCTACGTACTTGATTCTCGCTTTGAAGAAACAAGAATTTGTTTGAGGCCCCTACTGAAGTGAATGAGTGTGCCTATATATAACGTCCTCGGAAGGAATAAATTTGAGGGTACAAAGCTGGACCGTGATGATTTGACGCAGAGTTTTAAACAGAGGGAAAAGGGTAGTTCTGAATAGAAGAAAGATGACTAAAGCCTGAAGGAAACTAAAGTTTGCAGGCTAAAAAAGTGAGCTTTCGATCACCACTGCTACTTTAATTTTTATTTTTGACAACCCTGCCAGCAGTTCATGGCATGCCATTTCTCTCTGAGCAATCATGATTTGATGTGTTCGCGGGAATAAAGTTTCGAAATGGTAATGATTGCAAGGGAAACACACAGAGCAGAGATAAAAGGAGGGCATGAAAAGTGTAGATTCCTGCTGCAGAGCTTGGTGGTAGAAAAAGAAACAGTAACAATTCTTGTCCATGCATTGTTGCAAATTTGACCGACAGTCAAAAGAACAGAAACAGATGATTAGCTCACAATGCAGCTGCTGATTGATACTTTGATAGAGAGCATTGATGAGAGACTTATGTTAAGGATTCTTAGATTGATTTATGATATAAATTTACAGAGCAATTTAAATGACATTTGAATCTATTTTCATTTTTAGAATTGATTGGAACTAAGCTTGATAAGTCCGATTTAATGTAAAAACGACTTGTCCTCGACTGAATCGACTCCAAGTCCCAGACTTGGAACTAGGGTCCCCCTCTCACTCCGTTACCTGGCCATGGCCGAGCTTTGGCCGGCACATTAAAAGGGTTGCATGATCGTTGCTCGCCACCGGTGACGGCAAGACACTTGGCTCTTACATTTCATCTCCACTGTGATAATTTATTTTTTTTTTTTTTGGTAAGGAAAATAATTTTTTTGGTAAGGACCACTGTGATCATTTATTTATTTGGCTATAATTGAACTTTTTTTCCTTTATTTTGATAACAGCTATGAATTGGCTTAAGCTTCTATTTTCATGGTTGATAGTTTATTTTAAAGGTAAGAACACCACAAGCGCTATAAGTATTGTATAATATTTAGGAAGCACACGTTGGAGAAAACTTCCTTATTTGTTTTGAAGTAAACAAAACGTTTTCATCAGTCTAGTCTGAAGACTTGTAGACTAAAATGTTATAGTCTGACGATCTCTAGACTCTGTCGTCAAAGTCTGAAGACTAAAGACTCAAGACTCAAGATTTAAAGTCTGCCATCACTGATAATTTCCAGATCGATGAAGAAAAGGTTTATCTAATTAAGAAGACTTGTCTAGATGCGAGTATATCTTTAAAGATTTGGTTCGTACTGTTGAAGAAGATCTCACGGCTGGAAATAACATCTCGTGATCAGTTATTCTTATTGATATCATTTCGGATAATTAGATCTATTGATTGGCAAAATATACTTGGAATGTTCTACTTATAGAAACTTAGATCATGATTGTATGAGCGAGCATGATTGGTGAGCTATCATCACATTCCTTAAATAACTCGAGATTTCCTTAATTGATTCTGTCCAACGGGTAGATTGGAAGAATTAGTGCTAACGGTTATAAAGGTATGGAGAAGTATATAAGGAAGACGCTTAAGTTATTCGAGTGTGTGCATGAAAGAAAAATTCCAAAGTTTGAAGCTGCTAGCTCTTTACTGTTTCATTTGTCAAGCTTAAATTATACTCAAAAGAGATATTAAATACTTGTGAGACTTTGAGAAAGTGTGGCAGAGTTTCTACACCGTAGAGTCAAGGACATGAGACTGTAAAATCTCTTTTAGTTATTAGTGGAATCTAGCCAGTGGGCTGTCAGTGCGGGAGAGTGGACGTAAGCTTGGTCTACACCGTGAAATAAGGACGTGAGACTGTAAAATCTCTTTTGGTTCTTAGTGGAATCCAGCTAGTTGGCTATTAGTGCGGGAGAGTGGACGTAGGGTTGGTCGAAACCGAACCACTATAAACCTTGTGTTTCAATTCTCTTTCCCTAATCTCCTTACTTTAATTCGTAGCTTTATATAATTATTTATTGTCTTTTACATCTTCAGTCTATTATTCTCAGAAGACGAATTAATTTGTTAAGTTTTGCAAAAACTTCTTTGATCACCTATTCACCCCCTAGGTGCTCTTACTTGCCCTATCAGTACCAAAACTCTCCGAGAGCTTCCGTGTCATATTAGAGTGTTTGATGCTCTTGGACACTCTCTAACATTTGATTAACACGTATCGAAAAATCCGATATCTAATCAACTATCCTGACACTCTCTAACACTAGAGTGACATGTGAGTTTTTGATATGTGTTTCGACACAAAAGTCAACTTTAAAAAATTTCAATAAATGAGGAATAAAATTGTATATATGTGAAAAACTAAAAAATAGTAAATGGGGAAAGAAGAAAAACCCAGTATTCTCTTCTTTTTTGATTATCACTTCTTGTGATGCACAATTCATCTCCAATTTTTTTTTTCTCTTTTGACACGTCTGATACGCAACTCCAGAATGTGAATTGTTTTTTTTTCTTCAAATACTATGGATTATTGGAATATAGTTGAATTTGTCAAAATTGAAATAATAAATGATTTTCATAAATGGTGAATTAATATTTTTAGTGTAAATTCATTCTAAGGTTTTTTATTATTTATTTATTTGTGAATTTGAATTAAATTAATTTGATTGAAATAATTATAAGAATGATAACTTATTATTTATATATAAAACTATATATTTAATATACAACATATCCCAATGTGTCAAAATTCTCTATTTTATAATAAACGACATGACAACATGTCGTGTTGTATCATGTTGTATGCCATGTGCCAGTGTCAATGCTACTTAATATAATACTTGTTTGAGTGTAATAATTTTTTTTTTTGACTACTTAAGTACCATAAGTTCTAAAAATACATTTATTTAAGTCTCATAGCTTTCAGTTCACTTAGGTGCCATGAATTTTTAAAAATGGTACGCAAGTGATAAAAGAAGAAGAAGAAGAAGAAGAAGAAGGTTATGACACTTAAGTGAATTATAGCAGTATTGTATATAAGTTATAGCACTTAAGTAATATAAAATTATAACAACAATCAAGTGACCAATGTAAAAAGTTATGGCATATTTCGTTCCAGTTTATTTTATATGACAATGAGAAGACTGTAACTGGTTCCTCCACGCCATCCCACTTGTGTCTGCACGTACATAAATCTAAAGAGAGACTTGCCGCTGAAGACAGAAGAATCGAATACACTGAACAATGATTTCCTTAATCCTCAATGATTCGTGGCCTGCGACGTCGCGATCAGGCGGGGCGTAGAAATTCCCAAGATCCGACCCAATACCATCATGAAGTTCAATGAAGAAAACGGCCGCCTTTTTTTCAACTGGAGTGTGAATTACGCTTGCAAATTTCGCGTTTACTTTGACATTTTCAGCTTTTGGGACCTAAAGTTACATCTGTAATCTATCTTAGATTGAGTGGACGCTTTGGCAACCAAACCACATTGAGGAAGTAGATCGAGCTATATATATCATCAATAATGCTGTGAAAAACCACAAGCCGGCCGATATGCTTAGCTCGTTCTCTCTCTTCTCCCTTTCTAACCAAGGGGGCACAGTGGTCATGATAGCTTAGTTGTTGTACCCTACCCTGTGGGACGAAAAAGAGAGAAGAGGGGGAAAAAGAAGGAAGGAATAAACAGCAAAATATACCTTTGATCTTTCAAAATTTCCAAGGATATCGATCATATAGAGGGAAATTATATTTTGAAACTTTTTAATTATATAGAACATCTGAATATTCAGCTCTGTCAATCCTCACGAATGTTGTAAACTGGACGTGCATTTTATAGGCCATCATGCACGGGTGGTGCCCATGCCCAAGTCCATTGAAGTTAGGCCTGAGACCCTAATGCCTAGAACTAGATCCTCGATACCAAGCTTGAGTCCGTCAAGGTTGGGGGACATGTACCCATGCTTGGACCCTAGCGCCCAAGCCCGAGTCCATCGAGGTTGGGCTCGAGTGCATTTGGTCGAGCTTGGGACCCTAGTGCCCATGCCTAGGACCCCTAGTGCCCAAGCCTGGGTCCATGGAGGCCGGGCTTGAGACGCTAGTGCTTGTGTCTAAGTCCTTTGCTATCGCACTTAGGTCCATTGAGGCTTGACACAAGAACCTCGGTGTCTAGGATTAGGTCCTCAACACACACGCTTGAGATTGGGTCCTCAACGCAAGCACTTGAGTCCATCAAGGCCAAGCCCATCAAGGCCAAGCCCTAGACCACAATGCCCTAAACTAGGACGTCGGCACCCAAGCCTAGGTCCATGGAGGCTGGGCCCAGGTCCATCAAGATCGGGGGACCCCGGCACTCGTGAATAACTCTGTTAAGGCCACGCTTGGGACCTTGGTACTCGAGCCTGGGTTCGTTAAGGCCGAGACTAGGACCTTGACCCCACATCCGAGTCTATAAGTCTCATTATTGGATCCATCAAAACCATACCCCAAACCTTTGTGCCCATACCTAGGTCACTAGCTCTCGAGCTCGAGTCCTTAGAGGCCAAGCTCGAGATTCTAGTGCCCATGCCAAAACTTGGTTGCACGAGAATTGGGCCCAACCTTGATGGACATTGGCCTAAGGCCCGGGCATTGAGGACCTACACCCATGCCGGGGCCCGACCTCAATATACCCAAGTGTAGGCATCAAAAGCCTGAGCATCGGCACTAGGTTCCTAAGCTCAACCTCAATGGACCTCGGCTCAAGTGTTGGGGACTTGGTCCCAAGTGCTCGGGTCCCAAGGCCAACCTCATGGAACACAACCTTTACCTTGATGGACCAAACCTAGGGGCCAGGACCCGATCCCCAATGCAGGTGCCAGGAACCCAAGCACATGCATTAAGGTCCTTAGCTTTGGGACTTAGCCCTAACATTAGAATCTCAAGCTTTGCCTTGATGGTATTAGGCTTGGGCGTTAGGACTTGAGTTTGGGCGTGAGTGCTGTGGTCCACTTTCTAGGTCTAGCTTCGATGGACCCAGGTCTGAACGCTAAGGTCTTGGTCACAGGCATTGGATCATTGGGTCTAGCTTTTGTGTACTTGGGACTGGTGCCTATGCTCATGCCCAAGAGTCGGAGATCTAAGCCTAGGACCTTGGTGCCCATGTTTGGTTATTCGATTGCCCATGCGTAACTTAGTGATACCCAAATAATGTATATCTATTTAGAAATATCAAATTATATTTTTCTTATCAAATGAACCATAAAATATTTTCCTTATCAAATCATATTTTCCGATTCATTTTCAAGTTTCAACCAAATACTAAGAATAATTTGTTATTTTCTTGATAAGTGACTTCTTAAAAATTATTTTTCTAAAATGTCATATCTTCTGTGAAATGAATAAAATCTTAAAGTGATACATTTGAGCATGAAATATGCCGCATCCAAATATATTGTTTTGCCATCCGGCCTAATCTTTGGGATTTGTCACTGTCTTAATTACTACATCTTTGGAAGCGGTTTTTATTTTATTTTATTTTATTTTATTGGGTGCGTGCGTGTGTAAACTGTATCTCAAAATGGTAATTCTCGTCACTTACCCTTGTCCCACATTACTTTGGAAAGTCCCTCCCTTCTGGTTCACTTTATCAATGAATTCATAGCGAAAAGTACGCTAGGATCGGGCGCATGAGATTGGGCTGAACAAAGCGTAAAGTTGGATTCCTCCTCTCCACGGAAAGTCTATCTTGCAATAATAAAATCAACTCTCCTTATCTTTGAATCTCTGTTTTTGGTGCGTTAATTATTCATTTCTATTTTGTTATTTAATCTTCTAGCCATTGCCCTGCTAGTCGGTGCTTGCTTCCTAGTGTTCCTGTATATGCCTGCTTTCTCCTCTCTATTTCACACACCAAAAGCGAAAATACAAAACACCTGCGCACACTCTCCTACCCTTCTGCTCTTTCTCTTGTAGCTGGTTTCATATTTCCCGCTGTTCTTGCTCTGCCCATATAGCGCGGCGAACATTAATGAATGGATCTTTTGACTCTTGGAGGACTCCCGCATCTCACCTTCTACACTTATCAAAGGCCAGAAATTGTCATCGAGATAGGTGCTTGCATGCCTCGGTCATTTGTCCGTTCTTCGTTTTCTTTCGGCGATTCTCGCATACATTGTACGACATGTTTAGCTTTATTCCTCTGAACATTGCTAATTCAGAATGACATCACGTGCACCAACCAATAACCATCAAAGTGTTCGATGATGGGTCAACTTCATTAAGGCCAAAAAATGATAAACCCTGTCCTTCTTACTATTTCTAAAATTGCCAACGATGTTTTGGTAAATCTGTCTTTTCGTCGATGCCCAAACCCTGATTATGACAGAAAGAAATAAAATGACAAAAAAATGTCACTGATTTTCCATAGTGAATTCGTGACTAGAACTACATGAAGCACTTATATGAGAAGGGTTGCAACTACCCATATTTCTTCTTATATATGCCTAAAATAACATATGGTATTTATGTCTCCTTAACCGCACAAACGATAACATTTACTTGCATGCTATTTGAGTCGCACATTTTCAAGGTTGTGATCGAATCGTTTTACCTTTCAAGCAAATAAATCGCGAAAGAAACATCGAGCCCCATGTCGAGTAATCTTGTGATCCTTTTGAAAGAATAGCTCACTATTATCTTGAATCATTTCATCACTTCTCAAATCAGTCAAAAGTTCTCCACCTGTTTCTCCCAAAATTCCTGTTGAAATCCCTGGTTTGAGAGGAGGAAAGAAAGCCGCTTCACTAGGAGAGAATCTTGCTGGTAGCCTTTTTGTGGCGTTCATGATTGCTTCACATGCTTCTCATCATTACGAGGTCATATAAAATGATGATGATAGTAGATTGAATATTCACAATTTCTTGAAGACCATCATTGCACGATGGTCAATCAAAGAACTTTTGTTTAATTATATCAAGAGAGAGATGGAGCATCAGCGCAAGTGCGCAAAGTAATCATGATTATGGTACGTGGTGATGGGTTGTTTAGTAGTTTAATCCAGATGGGCTCCAAAGCTAACTTGGCTCCATCCTCACCATTCTCAAACGGCATCACTTCACTTATCTTGCCTAAGAAAGCAAGACATTAAGGTTACAAACATTGAGCGGAATAGAATTGCTAAACCACAGTTGTCCAAGAGTAAAGCCTAAAATGGAGGAAGCAAAATACATTTTTTTCCGATCGAAGCACTCATGAATAAATGCATGAACCACCCTACTTGATATATTTTATGGTGTTTTGGCATCTTTCTCTACTATATATCATGAAATTTCGCAAAAAGTCTTAAATTGATAGTGTTGAAGTAGTTTGTTTATCATGAAAAGTAGTGATTGTTGGATACAAAGAGAAGTATTTTTGTATATGAGAAGAAATGATTGATGACGTGAAGAGAAGTGATGATTAATTATGAAAAGTGGTGATGGTTCCAATAAAGTACTTATTTCCTAATAGATGTGTTATTTGGTTGTCTTTAAATAGAACCAAATCATATACTATTCAATAACAATAACAACTTTTTTCTTTTTAATAACTCTATTTTCTCTATGACATTGGTGTATACTGTTGGAAGCATGTAGTAGAAGCATGATACCTTTACCCAAGGAGATCATCAAAAGAAATCCCAAGTCCAACCCCATTAATATATTCAACTAGACCTACTTTCACTCAAAATTTAAGCCAATGGATTATGGGCCAATTATATTAACTATTTTACACCATATCAATTCTCGATGTGAAGCTTCTTTAACACAATTCACATGTGTATTGCAACAATCTCCTCTCACTTTTAAGGGTAGTATTAAATTTGCTTCTCCTTAATTCAATTATTATTCTACATCAACTTATCTTAATTTAAATCTCCAATGCCCACCTTCATCTCTAGTCTTTTTCTCTAAACCGAACCACGAAGGCTACCACAACAATCTCCCTCTCATGTGTGAGTTCAGTGTTAGGTTTGCTCCCCATTAATATAGGTATCCTTTTGCATCAACTTTATCTCAATTTGAATCTCTAATATGCACCTTCATCCCTAGTCTCTTTCTCCGGACCGAAACATGAAGGTTGTCATAAGGATCGAGTCGCTACACCACAACACTCACTTGCCCCGCATTGCTACACCAACTACCCACTTGCCTCGCTTTGGTCATCAAATTCCTTCCTTGAGGTATTCATCAAATCTCAGAATAGATTGAGAGTTCACAAATTTGTTGGGAGAGTATAGTCAAGGAGATTGCTAAGAGGAAGCCAAAATCCAAGCTTGTTAACAAATCCAATTGGACCCACTTTCACTCAAAAACTAAAACCAATGAATGATTGGCCAACTAAAATTTATTAATTGCATCACGCCATGCCATTTTTCCGATGTGAAACTTCTCTAACACAACTCACACTTACATCTCGACTTATATCATGGAGATATGTTCGTTTTAGACCCAACAACAACAATAGTAGAAGCAAATAATACTTTGAGGATATTGATTCTCATCACGTATCAAAGCATCAAAGAAGTATGAATTACTACCCATATCTTCATCGGCAATCAAATTTTCCCAACAATCTTAAGATATTATTATCATGGAGATGGAGATAGTGACTGCATTAATTGCTCACAATCTTAACATGTAAGTATTAAAAGAACTTTCATTTTTGTGTATATATATTTCAATCATATGGCATAATAGATTATCTCATGTTGGTATAATTTTTTAAAATTTATGAATAAAAGTGGTATGATATCATGTGATAATCCGAATAAGAGGATTGTGAAATATGTTTACAAGTAAAGATGACTAAGAATCTCAAAGGTAAAAAGATCTACTAATGTACATGAATAGGTACATTTTGATATTTGTTTATCAAATGTTATAGTAACTATAGTTGGAAATTGTTATTTTATTAAAATATTGAGGATTACTCTAGTTATACTCACGTGTACCTTATGATATCAAAAGATCGAGCTTTTGATGATCTTAAGATATATAATGCCATAGTTGAAAATCAAAATGATGCAAAAATCAAAGTTTTGAGAAGTGATGGGGAAAATCATGCTTATCATTAGATTTTCTGGCATTTTTTTGAAGAAAAATGTATTGTACATCAAGCAAGTGTAAGCAAAATTTTGAGAAATGATCGGAGGAATAATACTTCTCATTAGATTATTTTGCATTTTGTGAAGAAAATGGTATTTTGCATCAAAACAAGTGCACCTTTCACATCACAACAAAATGGATTTGTGGAAAGAAAGAGTTGAGTAGTGATAAACATGGTTAATTCTATGATCTTACAAGCGAAATTACCAATCAATTTGATGGTTAATTACCAATTTTGGATCTTTATGTTACTCTTCTCATCAAACATACCATTTGATGTCTCAATTAAGTTAATGGAAAGTATTGGGCAACCATTAGCACAATTTGAATATGCTAATACAATTGGAAATCCAATGTAAATTGGTATGTATAACACTAGAGCAGATATAGCTTTTATTGTGTATAAATTATCTGGATCTATTGTTAATCCTAATATGGTGCATTGGAAAGCCATAAGTAGAATTATTGTTTACTTAAAGAAAACTACAAACTATGGTCTGTTTTATGGAAGACAATCAGTAGTATTAGAAGGCTATTCATATTGTAGTTGAGAATAACCAGCACAATTAATAACAAGTCAATCTCTAATTGGTTTTCAAACTTTCAAATGGCGTGGTCTCTTAAGCATAAAAGAAGCAAACATGTTTAGCTTATTCAACAATGGAATATGAATTTATAACACTTATTGGAAGTTGGGAAGAAGCTCAATGACTATGGAATTTGCTATTGGAAATCATAGCTTTATATTACGATGGTAAGGCAACAATGTCTAAGGCATACAGTAAAATATACAAAAGAAAACATAGACATATTAGTTTGGGATACGTGTATGTTCGATAATTAAATACTGATGGAATTATTTCGGTCATTTATGTTCAAACAAATGATAACTTCCCTGATTCATTCACTTAAGGACTCATAAGATGTTTAGTTAATAGTACTTCCTAAGGAATGAGTTGTAAACCAATTGATAATAGTCAAGCATTCTATGGGCAATAACAAGCTATTGTATCTTGACAGTGATTGAGTATTAGGGCATTGGGATTGTACTCATGAAAAGATAGGAGGATGAGTGGAAAAAAAAATTGAAGTTCAAGTTTTAGTAAGGCAGTGCTAAAGTAATAAGTTAGGTCGCTTCTAACAAAGGTTGGATAAACACTTGTAAATGTTTATGAATGTAGGAAAACACATGGCTATAAGACTACTAACACATAGGAAATTTTCAACAAATGTGTGTAAATTCATATGTGTGATAATTCGTTAAACAAATGGAATCATTATTCAAAATTTTATTGATAATTTGATTTGTTAATGGAATTATTTACATTAATTGAAGGGTCAAATCTTAATAGATACCTTATTGTATGTATGAATTTATGTAAATTAGCATAGATAACAAACTAAATAGGGAAATGTTGAAATAATTTATTATCATGACAAGAAGTGATTGTTGGATACAAAAAGAAAAGTTCTTGTCATATATGAGAAGAAGTGATTGTTGACAAGAAGAGAAATCATGACTAATCATGAAAAATGATGACGGTTCGGATAAAGTACCTATTCCAAAAGATTTGTTGTTTGATTGTTTATGACTATTAAATCACATGTTGTTCAATAACAACTTTTTCTTCTTAATTACTCTCTTTCTTCACAACACTCCCTTCTCTTTTTCTCACACGACTTTGATAATACATTTAAGATGAAATTTTAATAGGAAAATTGAGTACTTGCTAAATTTATTTCTTTGTAATTTTGTTGCACATCATGAATGTATATTTGTTTTAAGCCCAATAGCATCAAAAGTAGAAGTAAATAACATTATACGGATAGTAATTGTCATTAGACATCAAAGTATTAAAGAACTATAAATTATGATATATTCATCAGCGATCAAATTTTTTCAATAGATGAGTATCATAGACATGTTTGTATATGATAAACTAGAGACTCCAATCACCTTGTTTTACGTGAAATTATTTAGTGCTTATTCCATCATGAGAGCACTGTATAGGAAGACATATGGGACTACTTGGAAGAATGAATTTGACCCATTGAGTAATTATCACATGGTTTGACATCACTTTTTGGATACTAGCGTGCTTAATCTTGATGTTGAGGCAAGCCGAAAACATTCAGTATCTTTAGAGAGATATTTCCGACATTCTCCAACTAAATCCACATACTAAGTGATGATACAATTTTATGATCAACAAATAATTTGGTTATTTTGATTGTTACTCATGTGAAGGACGTGTCATATGAATCATAACTATAGTACTTCATCTGATGAAATGCTCATTAACACAAAAAAATGCCCATAGTGTTTTGGCCGACACTTCAATCGATGGAAGCCAGGTGACAATTGATTGACAATTGATAGCCAAAGCAAAAGATTTACAACTCTTGGAGATGGACAGTCAGTCAAATAAAATCGGTCGACATGAAGACCAAATTTTGGTGGACAAAGATGTTGAAAATGAAATGGTCAAGTGCTAAAGCAGGGGGTCAACGAAATATATCACCTTGATCGGCTGGAATGAATGTAGGATGTAACCGTTAGATAGTGGAGCTGATGGTCTCGAAAACTATAAACATTTGTATATAAATGTTGCTAAAATAAAACAGGAGCCACATGGACCAGGTTTTAATTCTTAGTGACTGTTTATATAAGTATCTATTGTAGATTATAAATACTCGAAATGCATTCTTTGTGAAGGATTGCCCAATCAATCCAAGAACACATGTTGTTCGTTTTTATTTTGAATGTATTTTACATTTCCATGACCATTTAGTGATGATTATTCCCAATATTTATACCTACAAGTTTCTTGGCCTTTTAATAATATTTTAATAATTTTTTTAATTTTTAAAATATTTTTTACTTTTATTTTTCCTTGTTCAAAAATCAGCAAAAATAACCCTTCAAACCCTCGTCGATCGGACTAGAATGTTACTTTCAAAGATTTTTTTCACTTTCTAGGTGCAACAAACTCCCTTCCATGCATAACATCCTCTAATTAGTAGTTCATGAACAAATTTGCTATAATTCGCCTAGGGTGCAACAGATTTTGTCCATTTCATACTCGTTGCAGAAGAACGCACATATTCTATATGTCTAAGAAGATGAAGGTCGTCATTACAACCTCAAAAGAATGTCAAAATCATACATTACACAGAAGCGTATACTTCATGGCGTACGATCCTTTGGTCAAGCACTCTTTATCACAATGAGTCCTTCCTCTTGCGATGGAAACGACAGCCGCGGCAGGAATTACAAGTACTGAAAAGATCAGCATGCCCAATGCACCGAAACAGGAAACTTTTATTCTGCCAGAGGATGAGGAGCAACATAGCAGTTCTTCGTTCTCTCAGGGAGGATCAACCCGGAAAACTATACCGTGATTACACCACTTGTCTTGCTATAGTTTACATTGCCCATGATATATTGACTTCAAGCGACATCACCTGACTTTTAATACTCAAGAAAAGCACCTAGAGAACTAAATGACTTTCATCATCCCGTATGCATACAGCAGTTTTCTATTATACGTATGCAGGTGCTTTTCCACCTCGACAAACAAGCAGCGAATCTATACATCCTCTAGTTACATTAACTTAGATGAGAGAGAGAGAGTCATTCAGCAAGGCTGTGGGCGTGTTTGGACTATAAAAATGTCATTCCCCACAACACATCCCTCTACGTCCTGCGGACTGCCAAACTTCCGCTCAAGGAATAAACCGAGCGTGCCAAGCCGCTGACCAAGTTGTCTCCGGAAGATGGGGTCAGTCGTCAATGGTTTCTCACTATAATCCACTGTTAATTTAATCACCTCCCCATCAGCAGGACCTGATCCGAGGACCAATAGCTCCTGGCTGAAGTTGGCAAATGCTAATGTCTTAATGACCCCATCAAACTTACCACATGACAAACGCCATGGTGTGCCTCGGGTGCCTGAGGCCAGGGTTTCGCCAAGTCCTGGAGCTATCTCAGCCTCCACAGAATTGCTATCACGGTCCGTCGGGCTAAGTGTGTGGAGGACAAATGACAAATCCGGTGAAAGCATCTCTTGCACTAAAATTGCCATTGTAGCTTCTTTTTGAGGAACTTTAGCAGCTTGCCGGCTCAGAACCGCTCTCCTTGTGTACAAAGAAGCCCACACTTTGGAGATGGCATTACCAAAGACAGCTGGATTAGAAGGGCTCACGTTGGGAATTGAATCATATAGCCCAGCTGCGGACATTCCAGCTAAATCCTCAACATTGGCACTTGAACGGACAATTAAACGAGAGCTCCCTGGAAATATTTTCCCGATGCTCTCAATGATGTCTTTTGGGGGCTGCAGGGTACTTATCAGTTCCTGGAGCCGTTGGCATACCCTGTCAAGTTCCCCATCATCCAGTCTAGCCCTTTCCAGTTCTTCCAGAAGAGAATTGAATGTGTCCATGGAGTCACTCCGTTCTAAAGCCAATTCCATAGAGCCAAAAGGTATTACTGCCCCGGATGGGACTTTGAAAGACGCCGGTACTCCTTCATCATTGTAAACTGCCATGAGGAACAGCATGATGTTTAGCAAGATAAAATAAATAAACAAATAAATACTGTGAGATAATACATTTCAAGAGATTTCATGCAAACTCTGTAAATTGATCCATAATGTTCGGAGATTAAGACATGCAAATACATCAATTTCTGAGAAAGAGGCTATTTCCATGAGATGGAACTTGATGCCACAGGGCCGTCCCCATCAGCACAAGGAAGTTCAGATGTGCAGATTAGGGACTCATGCTCCTTGCAAACCCACAAGTTATTAACTTCGCTCATCCAGCCACACTTCTCTCTTTTTCTTTTGAAATATATTAAGAGGCAAGAAATGGTTCACACTAAAGAAATAAGAGAATGTCGTTGGATCAACTCAAAGAACTAAGAAAAAGATAGTCAGAAGATTATAGTTCTCATGCAAGGTAAATTATTCAGAGACCAAGAAGAATCTATGCCGTGCCTACTTAAACAACATCCAAAACTAGAACTTCAACTCTTAGTATCCAAGAATGGCAGATTCCACGGTGATTACATTGCTTGGCACCTGAGCAAGAATGGACTAGAATGAACCATCTGCATGACAATAATCCATGTCCCAGGGTAGTAGAGCTTTCATGATTAGTGAAATATTATGCAGTGCAATGCAATGCAGAAGAAATGTCACTGACCCTTGTGGGAAGCTTCCGCAAGAGAAGCTAACAGACCACAAGCAGCAGCCTTTGCACCTGATGTATCCACCTCTGCATCGACAAGTGGTACAACTCCACGGGAAGCATCCTGATTGCAAAATTCTTTTAATGAGTTTGACATAAGCACTTCCCAATCAAACTTTACTTTCTAGAGATAAAAAAGATATATTAATCCAGTTATATTTTCACAAGAAAGGAGGAGAATATAAATGCATTCACCAAATAATGATCAAAGAAAGTTCTAACATCTCTTAAAGAGAGGGGGAATGAATAATTTTGTTTTCCCATTTAAGGATATTCAGAAGAAACAAGATAAGTGCTTGCCAAATTTCTGGATAGAGGAAATGAGAATAAACCTTTTTGGTGTGAGCAGCTGTGGCAATAGGTGAAGAATGAGGTTCAGATACTCCAGCTTCAGACGAAATACTTTGTGGTTTCCCATTCTTGCTGGTCTCCGATGTTGATTGCAATATAACACCTGCTGAAGATGCCTCCAACCTGAAATTGCCCAAAAGCATATTCCAAGGGTAGGAAATTAAGAAAAGGAAAGGAGAAATCCTAGAATGAAACAATGAGATGATGTGTGTCATTTAAAGCAGTGGATCGTCAATCACATCTACATTTATCTAGAAACAGACCTCACAAACTTTCCAGCAAGTTTCTGCAAATCAGAAATTGTATCATCAGCTTCACATGTCACAAAGACAATCTTTTCCTGCACATGGTAAGTTATTTTATCAGTATCTTCGAATTTGATTAAACCTTAAGCGCAGTCAACTGTTAGAAGAAAAACTTAACCTGCCGGGCCCTGACACCAAGATGAGATAAGTGAGGCAGCTCCTGCAGAAGTATAACGCCTCCTATGTTACTTCCTGAAGCTGTCACCTGGAATTTAATCTATCACGTTAAGCCTTTATCTGACAAATTTCAGGTACCTTCTAGATTAAATAACAAGTGCTGTGCAGCATGAGTAGCTTGATAGAAGGTAAAAAGAATACCTCTTCATCTCCATCAGCTCTCTTGACGATAAGAATGACCGGTCCACTTACAGATGATGGTAGTGACCCAGGGTTGATTCTTTCAACCTGGACAAGAAACCCATGAATAGGCATATAACAATTTGTAACCAAAAAATTTGGGTTTACTCTCCCACCATTGACATACCTGAACTAATGTGCCAACAGCAGCTCCAGAAACAAGAACATCCCAACCTTGAGAACCAATTACACTCCTAATAGCTTTCAAGAGAAGAGTACAAATTTTTGAAACCTGAAAAACCACACTAAGAAAGATTTTCCAAAGGTCAAGAAGCTGCCATAACTTTAAACAAGTGATGAGATGCATGTGAACTCGGAATATGGGCAGTAGAAAGCACAAATGCACTAAGCAAATCAAGGAAAAAAAAAAAACAGGATTATTAACTCCAATGATAAAACAAAGTAAAGTAATATACCCAGCGCGGATCTCAGCTTCTGTGTATGTCGTCACACTATTCTTGGGAATTCCAAAAGCTCTTCCAAGCATCTTCAAAGCAGAAAGGTAGTTTCAAGTCTGAATTTAATAAAATTAACAAATATCCACGCGCGCGCGCGCGATACTCATGCACACACAATTTTCCATTAGGAATGTTTCTTTATACCTCAACTTTAGCAGGAAATATCTCAAGAAGTGCTTCAGAATATTCTTCTGTTAACCTCCTCGACCTATCAAGAGTCGCTTTTAGCCTCAATGCCCATATCATTTTGCCATCTTCACTGCCTTATGAAGACAAAATGAACACAGAATATTAACTACAAGTTGGCACGTACATACTAAGCTCTCAACCTGCAAAGTCAGACATGAATTGACTACCTTCCTTTTCGGAAAAGCCTCTTTTCTTCCAAGCAAGAAGTTCATTCCGCAAAGCAGTACATTCTTCCACTTGCCAACTTGATAGCCCCAGTTGGCGAATGCCAACAATGAGTGCATCAAGGAGATTATCCCAAAAACTCATGTTCTGTGCCACGTTCTCAGCGAACCAAGAAGTCCCTCCGCTAGCTTCAACGGCATTAAGGAATCTATGCAGATATGCATCATAAAAATTAATCCAGTTCCAAGTATGTGGTAGAACAGGAACAAGGAAACAAAATTAAGTTGGGAACTAATCCATCAAATATTTCAACATATTATGGCATTGTTCACTTGCACATCATAATATTTAATGCTATCAAAGTATAGATACTAAACCATGACTTCATCTAATATAGCTTGAGCTTTTGAAATAGTTAATAGTGGTCCTACTGAATTTTACATGGTACTAAAGCATGAGCTTCCAAGTTCAAAATTTTTCTAGGTGTATAATTTGCCTCTCCATTGATATATTTCCACGCTCTAGTCTTAACTCTTAAGCCAAAGTTCAACCTATGTGTGAAGGGGAGTGCCAAACTACTTAAAAATTAAACCAATATTTCATCTAATAGTTTTTTCCTTTTTTATTAATCCAGGGACACAGATGTGGAGACCCGGCTTACTAGAGACCCATGGAACACCTTGCAAGCCTAATGAATCGATTAAGTCCACATTTTTTTGGCTTGTGCAAGTGGCTCTAACCCGGAGCAATTTGCTCAAAGTTGGTAGGCTTAATCTTTTAGAACAGTTCGTTATGGTACACAAAATTTTACACGTTATTCTGAAAACAGCATTACTTAGGAGTCTGAAAAGACTAATTTACGAAGGCATCATGATTCTGACCATAGTTTCACCAAACACTGGCATCGTATTTTTTTAAAACTTATCAATCCTTTAATCTATGACGCCACTGACAAAGATGGATTGTGTTAGATACTAACATCTGATTATTTCAAGGACTGGGAATCAAATCCAATAGAGAGTACCTTATGGTCCAACATGGGAAATTTAAAGTCTTTCCAAAAGAATTATCTCTCATGTGAAATATTTTAGCGGGTCCCTAATGTCCCTACTAGATACATACCTATAAGACAGCCACATGCTGTATAATCAGAAGATACAGGAATTTCTTTTGCCATTAATACAAACATTTATTTCACAGTTTTTTTTTTCCCCACACGGTTCACATGTGGAAACTTATAACTTTCTGATCAAAGTCAAATTAACAGAAATGTTTCTATATTACAACATCCAGAGAAATCAACTAGAGTAGGGAAGACTTCAATATTTAACAACAGAACATTGGCAGAAAAGACGTTTCGAGCAAAATGGTTCCAAAACCACAATTCTATTGTGAATTTTTTAAGCTGGATGTGGACGAGAGATAAAGTACCACAAAATTGCAGTTTCCAAGGAATCAGATCAAATAAGCTTAATAAGCTTAAGCTAGATATTTGACAAGTCTTTGGATATCAGCACAACACAAGCACAAAGTAGAAAAAAAAGGCTCTTACAATAAACAGGTCAATTGAAATGACTCTCCACTACATGCTTTTTGAATCCCTAAGAATTTATTTAAAAAAAAAAAAAAAAAACACTGGGGACCTATGCACTGAAAGTATTTATACAGTCATGATAGAGAGAGCTGAGGACTATTTGTCTCAAAATGATCTACTACTAGCACTAGAAAGGGGAAACGACACCACAAGTGCCATAACTTTTATACAGCTCTCACTTAAGTGCCATAATTATTTTTTCAATCAATTGAATGCCATAACTTTCGTACGGCACTCACCTGAGTGCCATAATTTATTTATTTTTCAATCACTTGAGTGTCATAACTTTTTAAAAATGTTCCCCACATGTGTCATACCACCTCAGATTTTCGACACTTGGGTCAACCATTTTTAAAAATTATGGCACTAAAGTGATCGATGAGAAGTTATGTCACTAAAATGAATATTTTTTAGAAGTTATGGCACTTACGCGATCGGAAAAAAGGTTACGCACTCAAGTGAACACCGTGGTGTCCTCCCTACTAGAAACAATGAAATAGTTAACAAAAAAATCTAAAATACTTGGCATAAATATAAAGAGAAATTGTCTAAGCAGAAACTTTTTTCTATGACAGAAATTCCTAAGTCATCCCAAGGCTACAAGTAAAGTCACACATCCACACAGAGGATCTGACTTGTTCAAACATTCAGTTACTGTATGAGTACGAAGAAGCAAAAAAAACATTGTGGAATGAGCATGGAGACCATTGTCTTTTGTGTCTATGCAGAAACATTTGATCATGTGCCTTAATAAGAGCTTCTTTCACATTTCCTAATGAAAAATCTCCATAATACATTGAAGTGGTTATCTCTATTTTCTCTGAAGCTTCAGTCACGATTAAGGCACAATAAACTTCTGATATGAATATTAAAGATGATAATCATTCTGAAAGAAGCATTCTGGCAACATGCTGATCCAGAGAACAGTCTTTTCTACTTTTGCTTTGTCAAGTCCAACAATGAAATGGGATCAATGCTGCATGAGGGGTTTGCCAAAAACTCATGCCATCAGTAAGCTATGAACAGAACACACCTGCTTAAGAGCACAAAAGAATAGTCCTCAAGGCCAATCTCACAAAGCCGCCACTGTACCAAAAAGGAAAATGAGAGGATATTAGACGCTGATCCATCAAAACTTCAGATTATGATGTTTCTGGATAGGTTGCTCAGAAAAGAGTAGAAATGATTTCACCTTTTGACGCGTTGCAATTGCAGCATCAGGGGCATCATTTCGAAGACCACTTTCGAGACCTTTTGCAATCAATTCCCTTGTTGCAGTCAAAGATTGCATGGTTTGCATCAACAGATCAAGGGATTCACTGGAAGTATCCAATCTCTAAATGAACAAAACAGAAACAACCACATAAACAGTGAGAAATACTGTATAATTAGACATACAGTTGAAATAAATTGAAATAAGATCTGCATCAGTGAGGTCTTCTTTGGAGGGAAGGAAAGGCCAATTCAATCTCAAAATTGCTTGTCTTCTTTGAAGTGGAAAGAACTTTATATTTGCTTGCAAAGAGGTACATGCATCCATATACTGCTGCTTTATCCTCAATTAATTTGTAATCAAATAATAAGTCACCGAATCAGGTAAGTCAAATGTTATGGATGCAAGGAAGGAACTACATAATGGCAAGATTCTTGTGGTCATGCCCTGTTCAATACAACAGGGGCACTGCCAGCCATTCCTGAGGTGCGTTCGTCCATGACCCAAACAAGACTGCACTCGGCCAACTTTAAGGGGACAAATATAACAACAATACAGGACTTAACATTCCCTGCTTGCTATCAGCATATGATATAGAGAACAAGTCATCATTAACTGGCAGTAACAGCCACCAAGTGGCACCATTATTTTGAATGCTGTACAGCACAATTATCAGAAGACCTACAATCAAATGTCATATTACATGCAAAGTGGAGATCCTAGTGCACATGCTTGATCATCCCACCACAGTGACTGAACAATCCAACAGCATGACAGAAGCGGCAGGCAGACAGTCAACTGATAAAGTTTATAGTGCAAGGCAAGGAATCTATCTCAACAGTAAGTAACAAAAAGTTATCTGCATGAGCTCCATAACAAACATAACACCAACAATCAAAGGTCATATTACATGCAAAGTGGAGATTCTAGTGCACATGCTTGTTTGTCCCACCACAGTGACTGAACAATCCAATGGCATAACAGAAGTGGCAGGCAGATAGTCAAGTGATGAAGTTTATAGTGCAAGGCAAGGAATCTATCTCAACAGTAACTAACAAAAATTTATCTGCATGAGCTCCATAACCAACATAACAAGCCAATTTTAAATTAAAAAAAGTTACAAAAAGATTTCACAAATGAAATTCTCACATAAAAGCATATTTCTATTACCTCTTTACATTCAAGAAAGAGCTTAAGAGTTGACAACACCCGTTCATCCAATGATTCTCTGATAGACTCAAGTTGTTCCCCAAGGCTGCAATGGAAAAGGTATAGTCCATAAATAATTGATAATTAATAATCAATTGCAGTTGATCAACTATTGCTGTCAAAATACAAATATAATGAGGCACTAATGGTACCTTTAGTTGGCCTTTTCATTTCCTTTGTTTATCTATGGAGTTATTTTAGTTATCCGTATATAAGTGTTTTTTTTTTTGGGGGGGTGTGCAGCCATGGGGTTTGACTGGGAAGATTTTCATCAATTCCCAGTCTGGCCATATTAATAGCCCAACATTGTTCATTAGAGTCGCCACTAAGATGGTTATTCTAAAAGACTTCAATTTCATCAAAGCTATGAAATCTTATATGACAGACCTTCCAGCATTAAAAAAATCCTTCAGCTCATGATGGAAAATTTTGAATTGCTCCACAAATGCTTCACTATATTGTCCTGGGTTCTTGGTGATTCTGGCAAGCATTGCTTCAGTAGCAATTAAATCCTCGGGACCAGCATTCCGATGAAGCTTGTTTTGTATTGTATGCTTTATTTCTTGCTGCATTTCAGAGGAAAAAAAACAAAGAAACAAGTTAAAGTGAAGTTCACAGACTACCTTAAACCTGTAACTGAAGAGATTCACACACCAAGTCCCTCATGAAGCACAACCTTGAGGTCATGGGGAATGTCATTTCGATGTGCTATATCTCTTATTCGAGTCAGAGGAACAGATGCAGTAAATTCAGCCTTGAAAGATGGCAGACATGGATGAATTTTGCGAACCACCAGCACTTCCTGAATAGGATGTCAAACACAAGCAGTGACTATCGTAGGAGAAGACTACATAACAATTACACAACAAATATGCAGATATACAAATGTATTTACATGCTTAACAGTGGCCCAAAAAAATAAGGCACTATACTCCTATCTCAAGTGCTTCACAGTCGCACTTAACAGAGAATAGGGGCTTTTAACCTTTTTCTCAGAAGTTACACGAATTCCCAATAGATGATATCTGAGGAAAGCAGTAAGTTACAACACCACCCCCCCCCCCCCCCCACCCCAACCAAAAAAAAAAAAAAAGAAATCTTTTCCATAATAATAATAATAATAATTAATAAAATAGTTCACAGTGATAGCAGTATGTACCCAGCAATTCTATGCCAAAGATATACTCTATTGTATGAAAAACCACCTCCTGAATCCATCAGTATGGTACATTTATTGCAAAGTGTTTTACCAAAAAGATGCCCTTTACTGGAAGCAGGACATTTAACTTATAGCAAAAATGCTCTCACCTTTAAGATGTTGGATACCAAAACAAGCAAGTGTATGATATTTTTCACATTAAAACTAAGAAGAACTGACAAAATATACATCACAGAACATTTGCAAGGAATTGGCCACTGGATGAAGCATCCTTAAGCTTTCAAAGTGGTGTAGTACAGGTAATAGGACAAAGTGGTTTCTCCAGTGATAGTATTAAACATATCAGCAAAATTAAGCAGGCTTTTCTATTTAAAAAAGTCAATTCTTTTATAAGAAGGAGAAGAAGGGAAAAAGAACAACTAGGACTGAATGCACATGAGATGTGGTACAACAGAAAGACAAAAGCATAACACATATAAAAGTCTTATCCCACTAAGCAGGGTAAAAAGGACATTCACACAGAAACACACACACGTCACCTTAGGGGAAGCATCTTTCCTGCAGGCAATCCTCTCCAATTCCCGGAATATGAGTCTAGATATCTCTGCATGCCTATTTGGCCGATGATGACCTCCATCTTCAAAGCAGGGAATTTGTCCTGTGTTTATCCACTGCATAAGAAGAAGCTCTAAGAAGACCACAAAGAATCAACTCAAAAGTGCAGTTTGGAACTTAGTCAGGTAGCTATACCTTCAAATAGATGGCAGAGTTTACAAGAGCCTCCAATCGGTTTTCACCTTGAAGGTTTTCAACTATAAGCTCACGAACAACTTCAAGCTTCATTAACACAAGTTAAGAGACATGACAATGTCAATTGAATGATATAAGCTGCACCCTTACATTCATTCATTTCTTCATATTTCAGAGTTTTTAGGAAGTCAATTCAGCCAGGAACAAGCTAACCAGAATCATCCACCAAAAAAGGTCACTTTCTAATCTAACAATCATCTCAGATAACCTTGGAAAAAAAAAAATGCAAAACCAAGTGTCAACCTTCAGAATCAAACCAAAGACATTGGATGTTTATCTGCTAATGTAAGACATGCTACATATAGCAAATTTGCATAATAGATTTGAAGGCAATCCATTGTCTGGTGAAAGAAAGAGAGGAATGTTAACGGATATAAATCGATTGAGATTCATATTCATGATAGTCTCTGCATATGTCATTACCTTACGCCACCAGTTCCTTGCATTTCGATCACCTTCGACCAGCTTCAAGGCCGCACCTTCAAGACCTGAAGTATCCCATCGCATTTCTGTCTCTCTATTCCTGTGCTCATTGGAGCTCATAAAACTCACAGCCTTCCCTTGCCATTGCTCCACAAAGGGGCTTGTCTCTGCCTCAGCAAGAGCATCTGTATCATTAACTGCAGCACCATTATCTCCATCGTTGCTGAACAGCTCCTCACCAGTCTCTTCAGAATCCATAGGCATCAATTTTACAGCCTCCTTAGTCGCATTCCACGTGCAAACCATTCCATACTTCCCTCCTTTGGGCAGCTTGAGGACTCGATTATCCCCAGATTCCCATGCCACACTCTTGTCTTTCCTATCAATGACAAATTTATATTCGACCGATTCACCTCCTTTCAGTTCTAACTCACATACCCATCCGCTCTTGGTCCAGTCCATTGCCACCTTTTTCTTCCATGATCCCAATTCTCTTGCAGATCCTAAGATTGCCACGCTCTCCCCAAATTCAACTTGGTGATCCAGCCGAACACTGAGGTGCACCTTCTCCCGTCCCGGCTTTGATTCGATCTTCTTCCCTTTCTTCTCCCCTTCTCTGCAATAAACACACAATGTTATAGCTTCTACCAGGAGCCTCCTACCTTGTTGAAACAACTTAAATAGCAATTTTCACACAAACCGCCCTATCATTCTTTGTCATTTAACACCGCATTCGAAGAGAGACCTCGACTCAAGACGGTATCAGATAATTAATGCCGCTAGCCTCTATTGCAAGAATAACTCAAAATAAAAACAGAAAAACTCTTTTTTTTTCCGCACCGATTCTCGTTCAAAAAATAGACCCCACATAAACTCCATCCACACAAGAGACTCAGACAAACCTTGGATCAAGAATTGCATAAAACAACTCAATACTTCACTCCGAACCCAGTACTTGATCAGACGACATAAGTATACTCCAACAAATCCACCCAGAAAGAGAGAGAGACCTGGTTTCAGTGCTGGAAACGCCGCGAACAACCGTGGAGGGGCGACCCCGAGCGGCGTGAGCTCCATGCATCCACCTGAGAGAATCTCGAAGGGGAAAAGCAATGCTGCTCTTCAAGAACGAACCGGTTGCAGAGTTCCCAGAAATGGGATGCAAAGATTTAGCTAGCCTTCCGCTACCGTCTTGGACGAAACTCGCGGAGCAATGCCATCCACGCCAAGAACCCATCACTCCCCTCTCGAAAAGACAGCAACTTGAACTGAACAACAGCAAAAAGACGGCAACTTGAACCGACGAACAGGATGCCCAAGTCAACCAGACTCAATCTCAAACGCGAAAAACCGTGGAGTCAGAAATCAAGAAAGCGTCGTGGGTTGACAAGGGAGACGCTCCCCGAGATGATCATTATCTCGAATCTCGATGGGTACCCACGTGGACAAAGAGATGAAGGTGTCCCAAGCAGCGAGCTTCGGCTCCGGCAACGTTAATGGGCCCTCTGTCCGATCAATTATTTAAAAAATATCAGATCGCTACTTCTTCTTTCTTCATTTGGAAAAGATCAAGCTGCTCCTTCCTGGATTCTATCGCAGACTGGCTTTTGTGGCTTTCATTCAGCGGTAAACCAGCGGTTCGCTTTTTCTCACCTCTACCGCCATCGAGATATCATTATCTTCCCCTTCATGGGATCCACACGCGATATTTTCCCTTTCTTTTCTTCTCCTGTTCTCTTCTCTCCTTTTTTAGCATAAAAATGGAGAAAACCATATTTGTTTTCTCTATTAAAAAAAGAGATGCCGAGGGTCGGCCGGTGATATCGACCGGCGGAAAGAATGGTTAAGTCGCAATCCAGTTGCTTGGACCATCATCGGGTTCTCTTATTTAGAAATCAAATGACCACCTCGATTTCGATCTCTCTTGTTCTATATCCCCAAATGTCTAGCAAGCTATGGCTTCTTTGAGACTTTGCCCTCAACTAGGATTCGAAGATGAACTCAAACTCAAGGTACATTTGATTCAGCTTTTTGAAAACCTTCTCGAAAAATCTTGAGATGTTTGACTACTATTCTCGATGAGTTTTGGAGTGAAAGCTAACTTTTGGAAAGATAAAAACTCAAGACGGGTACGAAATACTGAAAGCCCTTCATTAATAAAATTTGGGTAATTTTCTTTTTTGCCTCAAAAACTTATTAGAAGTCGAATTTTACCCTTTTTAAAAACCACTCTCCTTGACTCTTACTCCTAATCCTTTCTCTCTCCCATGACGACTGCTCCATTCCTTCACTCCACCCCCCCTCTCTCTCTCTCCTTCACTCGCTCGACTTATAGTCTTTCTTTTGGGCTCTCACTCACTCTCCTACACGTAATTAGGATTTGCTTCTTGGTCCTAATTTGGTCTCGATATGTCAATTCAGGACAAGAACAAAAGGCCCTCCATCGTTTTCTTATGATTTTGCTAATTAGATTTTTCTCGCAAGTTAAGTTGACCTATTTATCTTGTCCAAAAAAAAATAAAAAGTTGACCTATTTATAGTAATCTAATATCATGAGAGGAATTGCCGATTCACATAAAATGACATTCAAGTAATCGAAAACAAAAATGATATTTAAGTAAGTGCTATACAAAAATTATGATATTTATCATTATAGTTTTTATTTTTTTAAATTTCTTTGTCAATGCTCACATTACTCAATAAGATTTCATGATGCAAATTGTTAACTCTATTTTGTGGACAATCAAAAATGCTATTCTTTTAAGAATCGATAAGCTTCTATAGTAAAATGATTCTTCCTCTGGCTATTGCACCAAAGGATATGTGCTTTTCCACCCTTAAGGTGTTGCCACCATCTTTAAGACATGATTGACACGCAAGGTCCTATTGTTTTTATCTTTTTTAGCATTCAATATCGTAAATGTGACGTTTTATTCTTAAACTTCCAAAAAAATTATTATTATTATTATTATTATTATTATTATTATTATTATTATTATTATTATTATTATTATTATTATTGTGACCAAAGATCCGCCGGAGCCTGTCTTTGTCGGCTTATGCTGATTTAGAGTCTCATAGGCCTCCGCAGTGGAGGTCCAATAGTGAATATACTTCGGAAAAAACAAGCTCAGCAACCCACTACCGGGGCTTCTAGTTTAATTGCTAACAACACAGGGTTTTGAACCTTGACCTCCTTCGCTGGAGAAGAGATCTCAACCAACCAGGTGGGTAAAAATTGTTTTTTTTTTTTTTTTTGGTAACCCAGGGAACCCCGTAAGCCAATAGCTAGTGAGCAAATCTTGGGAGAGCAACTGCAAGACCCACCACCACAATACTCTAGGTAAGAATCTTTGACGATATAAAATTTATACTCTAAAAATATAAATTTGTTTGATAATGACACAAAATTTTTCATTTCGAACGACGGTAAACTAGTGGGCGGCAGTGGACTAATGATTGGCAGCGATGGATGGTGGCAACAGCCAGCAACCAGTGGCAGCGGGGATTGGCAACCGGCGACCGGCGATAATGGTAGCCAACGACTGATGAATGGTGGTTGGTGGCGATAGATGGAGGACACAATGAAAAGACTTTTTATTTTTCATTTCTATTTCAGAAATAGAGAAGTAGAAATTTTTACTTATGATTTCTATTTCAAATCTATTTCTAGACCAAGAATCTATTTCAAAAATAGAAAAATGAAATAATTTTGCCAAACATATTTCTATTCCAGAAACGAGTTGAAAATAAAAAAATTGTTTCCAGAACAGAAATCAAAGATTGTCATGCACCCCCTTAGTCTTTCTTTTGGGCTCTCACTCACTCTCCTACGGGTAATTAGGATTTGCTTTTTGGTCCTAATTTGGTCTCGATATGTCAATTCAGGACAAGAACAAAAGGCCCACCATCGTTTTCTTATGATTTTGCTAATTAGATTTTTCTCGCAAGTAAAGTTGACCTATTTATAATAATTTAATATCACAAGAGGAATCGCCAATTCACATAAAATAAAATTCAAGTAATCGAAAAAAAATGATATTTAAGTAAGCACTATACAAAAATTATGGTATTTGTCATTATATATATTTTTTCAATTTCTTTGTCAATGCTCGCCACATTACTCAATAAGATTTCATGATGCAATTTGTTAGCTCTATTTTGTGGACAATCAACGCGTGCAATCCTGATGTGCTATTCTTTTAAGATTCATCGATAGGCAGCTTCGATCGAGTAAGACACATGATTCTTCCTTTGGCTATTGCACCAAAGGATGTGCTTTTCCCCCCTTAAGGTGTTGCCATCTTTAAGACATGATTGACATGCACGGTCCTTCTGTCCTTATCTTTTTTAGCATTCAATATCATACCTAAAAATGTGAAGTTTTATTCTTAAACTTTTAAAAATTATTATTTTTTTTTTTGGTGACCTAGGATTCGCCGAAGCCTGCTCTTGTCGGCTTATGCCGATTTGGGGTTTCAAGAGCCTCTGCGATGGACGCCTAACAATAACTATATCCTGGGGGAAACTGGCCCAACAACCCATCGCCGGGGCCCCCCGCTTTAATTGCTAACAACGCAGAGTTTCGAATCTTGACCTTTTTCATTAGAGAAAGATCTCAATCAACTACGTTGGCCACGGGTGGGTAAAAATTGTTAATGATCGGTAGATCACAATATTCTTAATAAATCTCTCTCCATTTTTCCTGGACTAGAATTGTGGGGTAGCCGGCCATTTCGAAAAACCCTAAATATACTGGTGATAAATTTATTCAAAACTGATTTTTTTAATAAAAAAAATCATAAAATAGTATATTTGTGATAAGTTTATCTCAAATGACCACAAAAAACCATAAACTAGTACATTTATGATATATTTAGCCAAAACTAATTTTTTTTACTGTCAAAAACTCCAAATTGGTACATTTGTGATAAATATATCATCTATTAAATTGGATTAATATTGCAAAAAATTACAAAACTAGTATAACTGTAACAAATAGAGTATAAAATCCCGAACTGGTACACTAATCAACTGTTACATGTCATCTAACTTAGTATATGGATAGTAAGACTTAACAAAAACTAATAAGGATAAATTTATTACAAGTATACCAATTTAGGGTAAAATTGCCAACGATACACTAGTTTGAGATTTTCAGTAGTCAAAAAATTAGTTTTGGGTGATATATCACATGTGTACTAGTTTGATTTTTTTTTTTGTGGCATTAACCCTTCAAAAAAATTCATAATCCTTATGCTAAAAAATCTGACACCATGAATTAACACTACCATCATTTTACGTTAATTTGATGCTAAATTTGCCATGATGGCGCTGATATGGGCGTAAAAAGAAAGCAAAAAAGATTTGTTGACTTAGGAAAATGGATTGGCAACACATAATCATTATTTTGAGGTACTGAAAATCTTAAAACTTATAACTAAAATGCAATTGATTTCTAAATTTTTAAAATAGTGCAATTAGGTTCTAAAATTTGTCAAATTAATTTAATCAAATCCTTAAGTTAACTCTATCCAATTAGGTTACCCAAAAATGATGACGTGTCTTATTTTATTATTTTCTTAAGACATGACAATGATGTAGTGCTCATAAACACCACATGAGAAAAAATTCAATTTTCTTTTTGAAAAACTAAATTAGATTAAAAATAAAAAAGTTAAAAATTTTCAAACTCAAATCAACAGTTTTGGCCAAGCCCTCCTTGTTAGCCACTGCCATAGCCACTGAGAAGGGCTAGAGAAGATTGTTTGGGCCTTTCCAAGGCTTAGGACCCTTGCTTGAGGCTAGCAAGGGCGTGGTGGCCTAGATCCGGGGGAAGGCATGACCGTCAACCTTGATTTGAACAAGGGTTGTCGACGCTAGTATGGAGCTAGTGAGGGCTTGGCCATAGCTGTTGAGTTCGTTTGTATTTCCATTTTAGCTTTTTAATTTTTTTCATTCTAATTTAGTTTGTGTTCCTTTTTTTTTTTTTTTTTTTAGTATTTTTTGAGGTGACACTTAATGGACTCTTGAGATCTCCACGTGTCTTAAGCAAATAATAAAATAAAGACATGTAAGCATTTCTCGTGAATATAGTTGAATGGAATTAACAAAATGACTTCATTAAATCATTTAACAAATTTTAAAATTTGATTATAATTTTGAAAGTTTTAAAATTGAACTAAACTTTAATTACAAATTTTAAAGAACTTTTTTATTTTGGCTCAATAATTACAAATTTTAAGATTTTTTCCATTATTTTGGCTCAATAAGTGGTTGACGTGACAGTCAAGTAGCAGAAAATTGCATGTTCTTTGGCGACATGCTTAACTAAGGAACCATATTAAGCAAACTTTTAAAAGTTGATTAAGTTCAACACACACAAAAATAGAGGGACAATAAACAGTAAAGAAAAATTCAAGGTCCGCTCATGTTACTTGTCTTCATCTTTAAAGAATTAAAAGGAAAGTCATTAATAGGTGTAAAAAAATTGTCTAGCGGTTTTGGATTTTCGATATAGGAATTAGCTTTATATTGGGAGAATTACCAAAAAAAGTCATAATCCTATTGCAATTGTGCCAATTTAGTCATAAACCTTTTATAATTGTGCCAATTCAATTCATCCGGCCAAAATTGGTCAGCTAGCGTTGATGTGGACACTAATGGGGGACAAGCGGTCGGCGATGCAATTTTTTAATATATATATTTTCGAATTTTTAAATATTTTTTAAAATATTTTTTTCTTTTTATTTTTTCCCACCTTCCTCTTTCTCTAGCCGGCCGGAGGTGAGGGCCGGCAAGGGCTAGGCCCCACCAGATCTAGCGAGGTCAGCCTCGCCGGCCATTAGTGAGGGCGAGGCCCCGCTAGATCCGATGAGCTCGGCCATTGCTAGATCCGACAAGGCCTTGCCCAACCAAGGCAAGGGTCGACCTCGCCATTGGCCACGGTGAGGCTGCCATATCTGCGACTTTCCTCCTATCGTCAAGGGCGCCGTGAACTACCCCCACTCCTAGTGCTCGTCATCGTGGCCCTCGAGAGGGCGAATTTGATTAGGGAGGGTAGGGATAGGTGCAGGGCGGCGGCATTTGCTTGGAGAATGTCTCGTACGGGCAACTCCAAGCTCTTTCCGCTGTGATGGCAGCCTTGTTGGCCACTAGCGAGGTCGACCCTCGCCATGGCTGGGCGAGGCCCTACCGGATCTAGCTCGGCTCGGCCTCACCCAACCTTGGCGAGGGCTAAGCTCATCGGATCTAGCGAGGCCTTGCCCTCGCTAGTGGCTAGTGAGGTTGACCTCGCCAAATTTGGGGCCTCACCCTTGACCTCACCGGCCCTTGCCTTCGGCCGGCGGGGGTGAGCCTCACCGGCCCTCGCCTTCGACTAGCTAGAGGAAGGGGAAGGTGGAAAAAAATAAAAAGAAAAAAATATTTAAAGAAATAAAAAATATTTAAAAATTGCCTCATCGATCGAGCTGTCCCCCACCGGCGTCACGTCGGCACTAGCCAACCAATTTTGGCTAGATGGACTAAATTGACACAATCATAAAAGATTTATGACTAAATTGGACAAAAAAATGTTTATGACTGAATTGGCACAATTACAGTAGGTTTATGACTTTTTTTGGTAATTCTCCCACTATTTATTTGGGGTAGTTTTCATTAGTAGTCACTGAAATTCAATAATTTTTTCAATTGAGTCACTAAATTTTATTCTCTTTCACCAAACTAACTAAACTTTTTCCTTCTTTTCAATTGATGCACTCTAATCAGAATCCAATCAATTTTCCATTGAATTACTAACGTGATAAACAGGTGATGATGACTTGACCTTTGGAAAATTGGTAAAATTTTTGTTGAAGTGCGTTGATGGAGAAAAAGGGTAAGTTTAATGCATTGGGTAAATCTGGTGGCTCGATTATGAAAATAACTAAAGTTCAGTGATCCTAAAAGAAACTTATCCATCTTCTTGATAATATCCTAATTTATGAAGAAGAACGTTGTTTGTGAAAGAACCACCGGCCGCGGTGGCTCCACTGGATAAGACTCTGCTGATCCTCAACGAAGAGGTGAAGGGTTCAAAACCCAAGGGAGGCGCTAGGTATATTATAATGATCCTAATTTATGAAGAAGAACGTTGTTTGTGAAAGCAAAAGAAAAAAAAAACGTTGTTTGTGAAAGCAGACTCTTGCGATTGATCGCGATATTACGTAAACATGTGACACACGATTTTATCATTGCATGATGTACTGCATAACGTGATAGATGCCTGTACATGAAGATATCAGCAAGCAATGGTTTCACATGCAAGAGAAGCCAATTGGGTGTTTTTTTTTCTTCCTTTCGTGGGTTTTAGCAGTCTCTTCGTTGACGATTTGGACTCGATTTTCAGTGTCATGACCTTTGCTGGTGAGAGACGTTAGCAACTCCTTTTACTGGCGCAAGCAATCCTTGGGGTGTATCTGCCTGTTTGTGGAGACCGAGAGAGAGAGAGAGAGAGAGAGAGAGATGCTTATCGTCCCAATTTGAAAAGAAAAATCGAGTTTCGATGAGATCTTCATGCAAGAAAGGAAGGGATCTTAGAGAAGAGGACGAATAAGGAAACAATTTGACAGACGAAGTGCTAATCTTCACTGTAATTGTGGACTATTGTGACGGAGATCTCAAAAAGTCTACTCAGCCAGTCTAATTTGGACTTTGGAAAATGTAACCAGGAAGGAAACTACACATGGAACAGGATCTGGCGAGGGTTCCAGGTGAGGGCATCCCGTTATCGCCGGCCTTCGCCTATGGCCGGAGGTCATTGGCAATCACCGAGGCCCTAGTGACCGACCAAAGGAAATGGAAAAAAAAAAAAAAAAAAAAGAGAGAGAAAAGAAAAGAAAAGAAAAGAAAAGAAAAGAAAAGAAATAAAAAATTTAGGAATTTTTTAAAAACTGTAAAAAAATTGTCCATGGCAATGCCAACCCTATCACATAGGACGATTGGCATTCACATGAGCAATTGTCGGACAAAATGGACTAGAATGATTATATTAATAAATTATCAAAAGTTTTAGGATTAAATCAGCCAAATTGAAAAGTTTAGAACTAAATTGACATTTGTAACCTTTTTTTATTTTATTTTTCAATTTGTCGTATTACATCTCCTTGAGAATCAAATAAGCATCTAGGCCATAATGGCATGAGAGTATAATACAAGGCAACTACAAAAAGGTCTTATGAAAGCTTATTATACCAAAATGTGTTGCTTCCGAAATTGGAAAAGCTGATAGGGTTATTTTACTGTGTAGTGGTAGCCGGTGAAAGGCAACAGCTCAGGCACATGTGAGCATTAAGTACAGAATCTCCAGGACTAATTTGAAAGAAGAAAGTCCCCGATGGCGTGCCTAGTCCTGGACGCTTGAGCCGAGATCCTTGACACTCGACTCGAAAAATAATTTGATGATAAATATTTATCACTTATATCACTAAACAGTGCATATCTTTTTAGAAAAATCAAATCAATTTTTTCTCATTAAACGACGGAAAATATATTATAGATCATTTTCTAAATCTTAGGCTATCACTGAAAAAAATTATCGATTTGCCATGAAATAATTTCCTGAAAAACATTTTCAAAAAATGTCACGTATTAAACAAACGGAGCCTTACATCGCAAAGCTACCTTTCGATTTTGTGCCACTGCCATTACTATGTAACGTTACCAAGCAGGCTAAGATCCATTGAGGGATTCCATAAGTAAATAAGATGCAAGGATAACCATGGAAGGTTCATTAAAAGGACATGAAACCTTTCCTTCTTTGCTTCAATGCCTAGGTTTTAATTCACGCGTTCATGTCAAAGCTTGAATCCCTCTCTCTCTCTCTCGTTGAGTGTTTTTTTTTTTCGCTGAAAATCCAACCCGAGATCATCAGATGGAGAAATCAGTGCGCAGGAGCTGCTACAAGCCGTGCCAGGTTACGTCCCTCGTCACCCTGTTGTGCTTCACGTTTCTCTGCTTGGACTACTTGACCTTCCATGGCGAGAAAGACGGCTTCTACTTCAGAATCAACTACCATGGGCGTCTGACATCTGCCAAGACGAAGCAAAACGGAACGCAGAGCTCCGATTCTCTCCGACTTGTGGCAAACGTCGATGATCACGGGGTTAGTGCTACAAGCAACTCCGGCAGTGCAAGAACCGGGGTTCGGATAAGCCTGATGAGGTAAAGGAGAGCCTAAACGGTACGAATGAATCAGATGCAGGGTCAGCACCGAGGGGCGACCGAGAATCTGCGGAGTATGTCCCTGTCCAGGTCCTAGGCAAAGGTGATCGAGATATGACGCACCCGAATAAGGAGAGCGCAGACCCGTGCTCAGGCCGGTACATCTACGTTCACGACCTCCCGAGTAGATTCAATGATGAAATACTGAAGAACTGCACGGCCCTCATCAAGTGGTTCGACATGTGCCCGTCTGTTGTCAATGAAGGTCTAGGTCCCCGAATCGACGATTCTCGCGGAGTCCTTTCTCATGGAAACTGGTTCGCGACCAATCAGTTCTTATTAGAGGTAGTGTTCCGCAACAGGATGAGGCAGTACGAGTGCTTGACCACCGACTCCTCGCTGGCTTCTGCTGTTTTCGTCCCCTTCTATGCCGGGCTCGACGTTGGCCGCCACCTCTGGAATTTCAGCACGTCGGTTAGGGACTGTCTCGCGCAAGATCTCACCAATTGGCTTGCGGATAGACCGGAGTGGAACAAAATGTGGGGGAGGGATCATTTCCTAGTCGGAGGAAGGATCGCTTGGGATTTCAGGAGACGAAGCAACGACGTTTCTGACTGGGGAAACAATCTTATGTTCCTGCCCGAGTCCAAGAACATGACGATGCTATCGATCGAGTCGAGTTCTTGGAACAATGACATCGCCATACCATATCCCACATATTTTCATCCCTCGAGCGAGGCTCAGGTCCTTGAATGGCAAAACAAAGTGAGAACACATGAGAGGCGGTACCTGTTTTCGTTTGCCGGGGCCCCACGACCGAGCTTGGAAGATTCTATCCGAAGCGACCTCATTAACCAATGCAAAGCCTCTAATGGGACATGTGCATTGCTGAACTGTGGCTATGTTGTGAACAAGTGTGATGATCCGGTTGAAGTGATGAATGTCTTCGAGAGTTCTGATTTCTGCCTGCAGCCGCCCGGTGATTCCTTCACTAGGAGGTCAACTTTTGACTCGATACTGGCCGGCTGCATTCCGGTTTTCTTCCACCCTGGATCGGCGTACGTGCAGTACATTTGGCATTTACCAGAGAATTCTTCCAAGTATTCAGTTTTCATACCCGAAGACAAGGTGAAACGTGGACACATCAACATCAAACAAGTATTGAGTAGGATTTCCCGGGATGCAGTACTCAGTATGAGAGAGGAGGTTGTACAGCTGATTCCTAGGATTGTATATGCAGATCCAAGGTCCAGAGATCATAAGTTCCAGGATTCCTTTGACACCGCCGTAAAAGGAGTTTTGAAAAGAATAGAGAGCATCAGGAGAAGGGTTTCCGATGGCAAGGATCCTAGTTCTGGATTTTCAGATCAGAACAGTACAAAGTTCAACATGCCCAGGACAGCCTAGGAAAAACAACAGGATCTTTCAGATTATAAAGAACCAAGAAGCATTCTAGATGGACAGAAATTGAATTTGAGATTTTTTTTTGTCAGTTTTAAGCTTGCGCAGATGATTTTTTCAAGCGTATCTTCTCTCTTCATCCAGGATTGAATTTCTTCGATCTCTACCCACCGCATCAAGGATGAAATATTTGTAATGTACAAGAGACTGCAAATCAAGAATGTACTTGAATCTGTTAAAGCTTGAATCGGATGTTGATTAGTTCAGGTACAGTTTTGTTTGCATCTAATTATGTTTTTGTTTTGTTCATGTGTTGATTTAGCAGGGCGAAAGAAGACCACTTGTTGTTAGTCACATCAATTACCTTCATTCTCGATTCATCACAAGAGAAGAGGCTCATTTCACAGTAGTGCAGTTAGCTGGACACTCAGTAATTCATACAATAGTACAGTTAACTGGACATTCAGTAAATCATAGTTTGCCTCAAAATGAATCTAGATTCGAACATTATGGGTAAAGCACTTTATATTATGACAATTACTATCTCAACGCACACAATTATAACAGTCACACAGTAGAGCCTTAAATTAACACATCAGAAATAACTCACACTATATATATCAAAGTGGCAGCGACAGAAATAGACTGCTTCTAAGCAGCATTCCATGAAGAAAGGGGTGGAGTGTTGGAGTTCTCCCATGTAATCATGGTGCTTTTGTACCTGCTGCCCTTGATGTTGTCTGCAGAAGCAATTGATTCGAGCTCAGCCATATCATTCGGCATGAGTTTCACAGACACAGCTCCAATATTCTGGTTAAAATTCTCAATCCTGGTTGTCCCAGGAATTGGGCAGATGTCGTCGCCCCGGTGGTGGACCCAGGCAAGGGCTAACTGTGAAGGGGTGCATCCTTTTCCCTTTGCAATTTCATGTAATCGGTCAAATAACTTGGCATTGTGAACCAAGTTCTCTGGCTGGAACCTGGGCAGGTACTGCATAAAACAAAGCACTTCTCAGCATGGCATTGAAGATAAATATGGTTATAAAGCTTTTGGGTCGACAATTGCTTTCTAGCCTCTCTGAATGCTACAAAAAACTGGTTAACCAACAGCAAATATCAAAGTTAGCACATGATTTTCCCGCACTTTCATGCAAATGATAGTCACTGTGAGCCAATCAGTACACACAGACCTGTCGGAAGTCGTCCTTGGAGAGATTCTCAAACAACTTGGAACCAACAGAAAAGAATCCTCGTCCTAAAGGACTGTAGGAAACGATTCCGATGCCGAGCTCCCTAGCAACCGTTTCAAGGAAGATCAGAGTCAGAAGAAGACTGTCTCTACTTCACAAAGAAATTAGTCGGTTCTGTTAATTTCTTACCGGCATGTGGGAATTACATCTGCCTCCACGTCTCTTGACCACAGTGACCACTCCAGTTGCACCGCTGTTATGGGATGAACAGCATGGGCTCTTCTGATTGTTGAAGCGAAAGCCTCAGATAAACCGATGTACTTGACCTTACCCTCCTCAACTAGCTTCTTTAGCTCACCGATCTTTGAAGATTCACATGACCCAAAAACAACAGTAAGGACCTTAAGTGTCGGAGATCCAGAAATTCGTGCGCTTTGTTAGCTTTATTTTGTATCTCTGAATGTGCGTTCTCCAATTTTTTTTAAACCATTTCATTTTGACACAGCCACCATCAGCGAGATCAATCAATATCGACACATCTTAAAGCAAGAAAAGTATACTAGGCATTAAATAAACTTTAAGTAGTATCTCTAATTTATCAGAACCAGAACTAAAAACTAATCGGACAGAGGATAATCCAGCAACTGATCTCAGTCCCACACAAGACAAATCTATTTAATCGTCGCAACACAAAAGTAACTTTCATTATATAGTTTCTATCATATTAACCATCACGAGATACGCAGTGAAACCATCCCGGTGCATCATCCTAGTGCAATTTAAAGAGTGGGACAAGGATATACAGTGACTTCGATGGGCACGCGAACGTCCACGCGGTGTTGGTAGTAGAGGTCAATGCAATTGATGTCGAGCCGCTTCAAGCTGGCCTCGCACGATGCCCTCACGTACGCAGGATCGCCTCGGACCTGCCTGTTCCCCTTCCCATCTGCGGAGCTGATCCCGAACTTGGTCGCCACTTGTACTCTCTCTCTCAGCCCTCCCTTCAGTGCCTGCTCGAATTCCATACCGAGTCAACACCAAAGTAAACTTAAAAAATTTGCCCCACAAATCAGAAAGCCTAGTCGCCCGACATAGAATTTTGCGCGAGCACCGCCGACTGTCCATACCGCTTAATAACTAGAACCCACTTGGGGCAACTGTTCAGACCACTCATATATGGTTCCACATCTCAAAACTCGCATATTTCACGGGTTTCAGACATATTTGCGTTCCGAACTAAGAGAGTCTGACATCACAAATTAAGAGCCAAGCATGAGAATTGATTACGCTGGGGACGGGGAGTCCAGAAGAGGGAAACGGAAGCAAAATCACGCGAAACCCTGTGCGAATTAGCTAAAGCTGATGCGAAAGGTGGAACCTTTCAAGCGACCGCGCGGCTCGAAATCCTTAAAGCACCGACCTTTCCGATGAGGACCTCGTTGGTGTGGGGGCCGTAGATGTCGGAGGTGTCGAGGAAGGTGACGCCAGAGTCGACGGCGTGGCGGATGAGGGCGATCATGTCGGGCTCCGACTTGGGTGGCCCGTAGAAGGCGGACATGCCCATGCAGCCCAGCCCCTGCGCCGACACCTCCAGCCCCTGCGACCCCAGCTTGATCCTCCCCACCTGCGTCGATGACGCCATTGCCGTCCGTCTTCGTTCTCGCTCGCGACCGTGACGCAGGAAGAGGGTCAACTCAAGGAAGAAACGGTTCTAGTTTGAGACAACGACGAACAAAGACTGTCCTGTACTAAACTTAGATGTTGTTGATTACAATTTTTTTATTTTTGTAATAAACTATGAAATTTCATATTATTAATTTATGTGTTTCGGCAAGTCAAACTTGTTATCAACCATCTTGTACTCTATGTGTGCTTATGATCTTGAAAGTATTTCATCAATTTTTAAATATCAAGCAATATAAAAAGAAAAAAAAAGGAAAAAAGGGAGTGGAGCAAATGAAAGGGAGAGGATTTGCTTGCAATGTTTGCGACATTCTCTGAGGATTGATTACCATACACGGACATGTTTTTTTTTTTGGTAAAATACCATACACAGACATTTCTGATGGACATTGCTGATGCGACTTCACGGTCGGTCAACTATTTCCATTGTCACCGGAGGTGAGTGGTTTTAGATTTTATATAAATTTCCATTGAAATTCGAAATCTATCTTGTGATGAATTTCAAGGTCAATTTTAAGTTTTATGCAAATTCTACATATATTTTTAATTGAATGATTACAATAAATCATCATATTTAATAATAATTATTTGTAACTACAATATGCTAACCACAATTTACAATTTATATTTATATATGAAAAATATGATATATTAACAAAATAAAAGTCCCAACCATAAAATGAAAACTTAGACTAGTAGTTTCAAATTATACACTCATCATCATATACCATGAAATATCGTAGGATCACACGAAAATATAAATCAAGAAAAACACAAAAAAAAAAAAAAAATTAAGTTCCACTTACTTAGAATATGAAATTTCATATTTTTCAAATTTTGGAACTTTAAACCTACCCTATATCTTTGAATCTCGAACCGAATAGGTTCCCGGCAATCTAGTTCTTTGGTTTCAGATTTTATTTGGAACCATGCTTCACCTCTCATCGTCACCCAAGGCGTGTCGCTCTGTATTGGTTCTATTGAAAAACCGTTGAATAATTGCCAACCGAGACACGTTGCTGCGTATTGCTTCTATTAAAAAAACTGTTAGCCTTCGAAGGCTCAGTCGGGAGAAGCTTTGATCGATCATCATGCTTAAAACAGGTGAATAAGTACCCTGTTCACGCACATGCTTAAAACGGCCGAACAACATAGTTTCAAAAACACTGCAGCGCCCAATGCTCAAGCTCTACATCTCTCAACGATTCAGCGACAGAAGCAGATCCATTTCAAAGCAGCTTTCCATGAAGAACGGTGCTTTTTCCCTGTAGCCATGCCGCTTTTGGACCCGCCACCCTTGATATTATCCGCAGAAGCAATCAATCCCAGCTCCTCCATCTCTTCCGTGGTAAGCTTCACCGACGGAGCTCCAACGTACTCCTTCAATTTCTCGATCTCGGTCGTGCCGGGAATCAGGCAGACCATCGTCGCCTGAAGGAAAGGGACAGATAAAATGTACTATGTATCAACACCCGAATTTCGCCGCCAAGTCTAACATTCATTTTCAGAGGGAATCTTGGTTTCCCTGACATCCCCGGAATTCAAACTAAAATAGAAGATGTCTTGTTATCATCCGACATAGATGGGGAGTTCTTGAGAGGGTGACACGTCCCTTTCGAAAACTATACTTTTATATATCGACCATTTGAATGGGAAGCTTTATAATGTAATGATATTTGCTTCTTCTTTTTTTCTCTATGTTGGAAGATATGATTTTGTAATATTCTTTTGATAGGAAATTGAATATACTTTAGGATAGAAAGAGATAGGCAAATATAGTATTTCCTTTATTATTTCTTTTCATTGTAATTAAATACATAATTACATGTAAAGAATGATAATCAATGAGAAAAGAAGAAAAACACTCTTTCTTCGCATCTTCATCTTCTTTTCTTACATGGTATCAAAGCCATACTGGTTCTGAACCGATTTGCTTCCGCTCTTGATTGCCTCATACACCAACCTTGATTTCCAGAACAACATTGCCGAAGGAATCAAAAATACTTGATTAGCTAAAGGAATTGTATCTGCATCAAGGACACAACAGAGGAATCAGTTTTTTATCATGTCAACACCTCCAGATCTCACCTCCAATCCCGTCGAAGAATCTGCATCCGATGCCTCCACATGAACTGTGGAATACCGAGATCCAGCTGCTATAGTCCCTGCATCAGAACGACAACAACAAATCCAGGGTCAACCTCCGCACGTGCCATGGCAACAACAGGCTCAGGCAATTGCAGGGTAACCGTTTACAGGTCAACCTTACCAATGGATGGCATATCCATGGTATCCTGGGCCTATCCCCAACGCATCATTGCCTGGCTACCATGGCAGCGTGCGGGCTGAAGCAGGTCCACCAACCAGTGACGGGGCAAACCCTAGCTTCAACCCGGAGCAGACGGGCGGAGCACCTGTACCACCAGGCCAGGGTTTTCAAAATGCGGATTATGGATTCGGCCTCGGGAGTTCGAGTCAGGGAACAAATCCCTTTCCGACTCCTGGACCGGGATTTTTCCCATATCAATTCCTCAACACCAGTGGTCGGCCGGAACCCAGCGATCCATTGTACACAACAAACGGCGATGGCCCAGAATTAAAGATCATAAGTCAACAATTAACAGGTGCAAAAAATTACTCAAGTTGGTCACGCGAATTCCGACGGGCACTCATCACAAAATACAAAGAAGGTTTTGTTGACGGATCGTTCCCGATTCCATCCGACGAAAGAATGGCACGAATCTGGAGGAGATGCAGCCAACTGGTAAGAACCTGGATCGGGAACTGCATCGCACCCGAGGTCGCGGCCGAACTTCCCCCGACGAAGGATCTGAAAAAATTACGGGAAAGCATAAGGGAAATGTATGGAAAACTTGATCAAGTGAAACTTTTTTACCTAACACAGCAAATTTCAGATCTGAAACAGGGGAACATGAGCATCGCAACGGTATACAACAAACTTTCCGGTCGTGGAATGAGTTGGAGGCAGCCGAGGAAAAATTCGGCGGCCCGAGAATATCCAACAACAATACAAACGGATGCGAGAAAGGGAGAAAGCAACGCGATTCCTCCTCATCCTCAACGAAGCTTACCAGCCATTTCGATCCCACATACTTACCATGGAGCCTCTCGAGTCTCGGCCGGATCTATCAACTCGCCATACGGGAGGAGAGCCAACAAAGATCGGGAGAACACGGCATGGGAGGAGACGGAATTGCTCTGGCCGCGAAGAGCCATTTCCGTTCGACACGAAGCTCGGGAGGGGAGGAGGCGGATCTAGGGTTTGAAAACGAAAACCCTAGATCGATGCCTTATAAGAGGAGTGCGGACGGTGGAGATTATTTCCGTTTACAAACGGACGGCTCACGATCGCTCCAGGGGGTGATGCAATCGGACGGCTCGCGTGGCATCATCTCTGCCTCATCCGACGGCCCACATTCTATTTTTTTAAGCCCATCCGACGGCTCCCGAAACAACTACTTGATGGGATCGGATGGTCTGCGATCGCCCGGCACCAATGGGCTGGATGGTTCGCGCGGCCCATTTCCTGGAGGATCCGATGGCCCATATGGGCCTATTTCGGCCCAATCTTTTCATACCAATTTTAGGCCCAATTCAAATGCCAAAAATGGGCCAAAAGCAAGAGGTAAGATGTACTGTGATTATTGCAAACGCCCGCATCATACAATTGATAATTGCTGGAAATTGCATGGAAAGCTAGGCGAAAAAGAAAAGGGGAAATTCTCCTCTGTTTTTCAGGTGTCCAGTCAGCAAATGGGAAAATCTATTACCCATGAAAAATATCATGAGCTGATGGAAACTCTGAAGAAATTAGATCCCTCAGATAAAGGGGGCAGCTTCACAGGTACATCATTTTGTCTGATGAATTCAATTTCAAAGGATGCATGGATTATTGATTCAGGTGCTAGTGATTACATAGTCTGTGATAGGAATTTACTTTCAGATATTACAAAATTATCTTTTCCTATATCAGTACAACTTCCAAATGGAAATACCACCAAAGTTACAATGACTGGGACAGTAAAGCTTAGTTCTCTTATTACTATTAAAAACGTCATTTACGTTCCCGATTTCCATTTCAATCTAATCTCAGTTGCCCGAGCCTGTGAAGAAAATTCATGTCACATTCTTTTCCATTCTGATAAATGTTTCTTTCGGAGCCCGTTCGATCGGGACACTGATGGGCTTGGGTAGAGTCAGCCATGGATTATATTTTTGGTTGGAGTTTCCAAATCTTTTTAATTTATCTCTGTTGCATTCAATAAATCTCTGTGTAATGCCACTACCACTAGCATCCATTTCATTAATCATAAACGTTTGGGCCATAGTGCGTTATTTCCTTATCCTAAATGTCCTATTTGTCCCATGGCTAAACAAACACGTACTCCATTCCAGAATAGCACTTCTCGATCAACAGAAATTTTTTCTCTTATTCATGCTGATGTTTGGGGGCCATATCATACTTTAAATCATGATGGTTCCAGGTTTTTTCTCACAATTGTGGATGACTACTCCCGTGCCACGTGGATTTTCCTCATGCAATCAAAAAACCAGGTCTTTTCTTATTTAAAGACATTTCTTTCCTTATCCAAGACTCAATTTCAGAAACCAATCCGTAGGATACGTGCGATAATGGAAAAGAATTTTTTAATACTGAATGTAGTTCCTTGTTCACTATAAATGGGATATTGCATGAGAGCTCTTGTGTTTACACACCCCAGCAGAATGGAGTTGTAGAGAGAAAACATCGCCATCTTTTAGAAGTGGCACGTGCTCTAAAATTTCAAGCTTCTATTCCCGAAAAATTTTGGGGAGATTGTGTGATTACTGCAGCATACTTGATCAATCGCATGCCATCACGTATTTTGAAGGGAAAGACGCCTTTTGAGTTATTATATGGAAAAACGCCGAATTTATCTCATCTCAGAGTCTTTGGGTGTCTGTGTTATGTCACAACAGTGGGCCATAGAGATAAGATCGCCACGGGCTACTCAATGCATTTTCATGGGCTATCCAACTTTGCAAAAATGATATAGGCTCTATGCACTCTCTACAGGAAAATTCTTTATCGGTAGAGATGTTGTCTTTCATGAAGATGTTTTTCCTTTCTCGTTAACATCTTTACATGAAGAGGAGAAGACAACACGCCAATTCTTGTTGGAAGAAAATTCATCATCAGGAGGAATATTTATTATTCCTAATCCTCCCAGAGAAGTTGATATCTTGCCTACAACACCTTTTGTGAATCCTGCTGAAAATTCCATTGAGCAGCCATCTACAGAAGAATCATTGCCTGAAGAACTAGCCTAGTTGCCGGATATTTCAGAGATACCATCTACTGAAGAATTATCCATCACACCTCAGGTGTTAGAAAGGCGTTCTCATCGAACCATTCGACCCCCAACTTGGACGAAGGATTATATATGTGGTTCTTCAAAATCATCAGGTACCAGATACCCTATCTCTTCTTATGTATCATTTGATAGATTGTCGCCAGAACATCTATGTTGCATAAGTCGTATTTCTGAAGATTTAGAACCTTCTAGTTATAATGAAGCCAAAGATGATCCTCGTTGGCAAAAGGCCATGGAATCTGAATTACATGCATTGATCGAAAATCACACTTGGGATGTTATGTCAATGCCTGATCATCGCAAACCTATTGGATGTAAATGGGTTTATAAGATAAAATATAGAGCAGATGGTTCTGTAGAAAGATATAAAGCCCGGTTGGTGGCAAAGGGCTTCACCCGGTGAAGGTTTCGACTATCACGAAACCTTTTCTCCCGTAGCCAAAGATGTCACCGTCCGTTCTTTTCTATCTATTGCTGCTTTTCGTGGATCGGCCTTTACATCAAATGGATGTGCATAATGCCTTTCTACATGGTGATCTGGATGAAGAAATTTATATGGAGCTTCCACCAGGATTACGGAGACAGGGGGAGTCGAAGGTATGTCATCTCCGTAAATCTCTTTATGGTTTGAAACAAGCCTCCCGTCAATGGTATGCTAATTCACCAGTGCACTTTTGGCTGCTGGGTTCAAGCAATCCAAGTATGACTATGCCTTATTCATCGGACAAAAGGTAAGTCATCTATTTACTTGATGATCTATGTTGATGATATCCTTATCATGGGGAATGATGATTCTGCTGTTAGAAAACTTAAAGAGTATCTCGCATTCAACTTTTCATATCAAGGACTTAGGATCGCCCAAGTATTTTCTTGGAATTGAAATAGCTCGCTCGATCGGGCATCTCATTAAGTCAGCGAAAATTTGTGATGGAAATAATATCAGAAGCAGGATTATCAGGTTGTAGACCATCAGTCATTCCTATTGAGCAAAATACTAAACTGACTTCTGTTGGTTATGACACTGGCGTATCCTCTTCTTCTGATGATCCTCTGTTGCAAGAACCCACAGGATATCAGAGATTAGTAGGAAAGCTGATATATCTCACCATGACCAGGCCGGATATTTGTTATGTAGTTCAGACTCTTAGTCAGTTTATGCATAGTCCGAAGCAGTCTCACATGAATGCAGCCTTGAAGGTTGTGAGATACTTGAAGACTTGTCCAGGTTTAGGGATTCTTCTTTCCCGAAAGTGCAACATGGAAATGACAGCCTATTGCGATGCAGATTATGCCACGTGCCCTATGAGTAGGAGGTCTATTACTGGTTTCTGTATTAAGTTCGGGGAATCATTACTCTCATGGAAGACAAAGAAGCAATCTACTGTATCTTTATCATCGGCCGAAGCTGAATACCGATCTATGGCCAAAACTGTGTGTGAAATAGTCTGGTTAAGGGGTCTACTGGATCTCGGAGCTACTATTAAAGGACCAACTTTACTCTTTCGTGATAATGATTCAGCACTCAAGCTTGCAGCGAATCTGTCTTGCATGAGAGGACAAAACATATAGAAGTGGATTGTCATTTTACTCGGGAAAAGATTCAAGAAGGAATTGTTAAGACAAGAGGAGTGAGGACTTCGGAACAGCCTGCGATATATTTACTAAACCTCTTTGTCAAAGACAACATACATATCTTCTACACAAGCTAGGTGTCTTGGACATATACAGACCACCAGCTTGAGGGGGAGTGTTGGAAGATATGATTTTGTAATATTCTTTTGATAGGAAATTGAATATACTTTAGGATAGAAAGAGATAGGCAAATATAGTATTTCCTTTATTATTTCTTTTCATTGTAATTAAATACAGAATTACATGTACATAATGATAATCAATGAGAAAAGAAGAAAAACACTCTTTCTTCGCATCTTCATCTTCTTTTTCTTACACTCTAAATTGAAAAGCTCAAAATCTCCAACTGCTCTTTTCTTCTATTCGACAAAAAAAAAAAAATGAAGAAATAAGACTTGAAACTCCGTATATATGTATAGCAACTCGCAAGATAGTCCGCACATGCATTACCTTATGATGATCGATCTGACTGTGCCTTAGGAGCCTTTGATGGTCTTTCAATAGAAGCAACACGGAGCAACACGAGTCAAAACAACGATCAACAATAGTTTTACGACCGTGAGAGCATCGGGTGGCAATTTACTTTTATGCAGCAACGATGCCATCTAGTTCAGCAATCGTGCTGCTATAGAAAACGTGCCTCTCGGCATTGCTTCAATGAATACTAAACCAATCTAGAGAGAATTGTGCAAAGATTAAATCTTGAAAGTATGAAATCATGGCTGAGGTGAATAGTGTCACTCTAGTATGTATGGACGAGTCGAATTGCACAAAATCCCAGTTTCGCGATTCTGAAAGTGACCTTGATGAATTGGTATGGTCGGCTTGGTTAGAATTTAGCTCAACCTGTGTTTCTTGAGCAATCTTCCCCATAAGCTTATCGCATATCTATAGTCTTCTCAAAGCGAAAGTCATTTATACAGAATGACAACAGCTACTCTCTGAAGTTCAGAGTTTATTACAGGATCACAAGCACCCTCTTCGTACACTTGCTTATAACAACCACACCACACAGCTGGAAAATAATGCGGGAGCAAATGCTCGAGCTCTGCCTATCAAAGATGCAGCGACAGAAGCAGGCATGTCTCTAAGCAGCTTCCCATGAAGAAAGGGGTGGAGTGTCAGAGTTTTCCCATGTAGAGATGCTGCTATCGTACCTGTCACCCTTCACACTGTCCGCAGAAGCAATCGATTCAAGCTCAGCCATCTCTTCTGGTGAAAGCTTCACTGACAGAGCTCCAATGTTTTGATTGAAATTCTCGATCTTGGTTGTGCCGGGAATAGGGCAGATGTCATCACCCTGGTGGTGTACCCAGGCAAGGGCTAACTGTGATGGGGTGCATCCCTTTCTTTGCGCAATTTCATTCACTCGGTCAAATAACTTCGCATTGTGAGCCAAGTTCTCTGGCTGAAACCTTGGTAGTTTCTGCATAACATAGAGAACTGTCTCAGCAGAGAGCATTTGAGCAACTACCATTTTCTTTTGAGCACCAAATTTTACCGCAACTAGTGCAAAAAGTACTAGAAGTGGTTGCATTGCATGTTATCAGATTGTCTTGTTACTTGATATGATAAGCATTTGGAAGTTCGTAAGCATTGTGTTTAGTAAAAGATTATCTCGAAAGGATTGGACTATGTAGTTCAAAATCATAAGCGTTTGAAATGCAGAGTAGTTCAAAATCATAAGCATTTGAAATGCAGAGTGAGTGCTCTAGCAATCCATTTATCACAGTTAAAAAATAAAAAAATCACAAATCTAGATGATCTGTAGAAGAATATTATCGGAAGTAAAGCTCTTTTTCGTTAAAAAATATAGCTACTTCACCCGGTGCAATCACAAGTCAACCGCTAATTACGAGCGGTATCCCACAATTGGGTTTATGACAGTAACATAATCCTAAAACTTTCATAAGAAGGGTGTTGGGGAGTCCTCACTCAAGAACGGGTAGTGTCAAGTTATTATTTATCTTGTGAAGAAAGATGAGTATAAAAAAGGACAGAGGCCCGAGACCGGATACTGGTGTTAGTTATATGGAGGAGATATCGTACTCTTATGAAGAAAGATGAGAGAAAAAGGATGGGTGGAAAGTGGGGAAAGGATAGTGAGTAGCAAATGGTGGGAAGGCTGGGAAAAAAAAGAATATAACGCCTTTGTGTCACCGATTCTTGTTTACACCACCCAATACTTTTTCTGCATGTCACAAGAACTGGTAATAATCCAGCACTCCAAAAAGAACGACAGTCACAGTGAGCATCTAATTATGTTGATCAGCAGAAAAAAACCTTTCTGAAGTCATCCTTGGAGAGATTCTCCAACAACTTGGAACCGGCAGAAAGGAATCCCCGTCCTAAAGGACTGTACGCAACGATTCCAATGCCAAGCTCCCTAGTCACAATGTTCCAGAAGAGCAGAGTCAGAAGAAAGCTGTTGTCACCGCATAAACAAATTGACAGAGTGATATCCTACCTGCACGTGGGAACAATCTCTGCCTCCACATCTCTTGACCACAGCGACCACTCCAATTGCACAGCTGTGATGGGATGAACAGCATGTGCTCTTCTGATGGTTGACGCAGAGGCCTCCGATAAACCAACGTACTTGATTTTACCCTCGTCAACGAGTTTCTTTAGCTCTCCAATCTTCAAATAGTCACATGCCATAACAACAACAGTCAAGACCTTACATGTCAAGATCCAGAAATTTATGCACATTATTAGCCCCTGAATAGTATGTGTTCCCTGACTATTCCACGATTACATTTTGACCTGGCAGCTCTTAGCGAAGATCAGTCGATCTTTATGCATCTCTATGCAACAAAAAATTTGCTAGGAATTAAGAAGTTAATAGGCATAGATTTCTCTAATCTATCACACAATTGGGTAAATAGCAGAATTATAAAATTGATGGAAGTAGAATTCTTTGATCTACGACAGGGAGGTTAAATAACAGAAGTATTTCAAGAAATTGTCATATTTGACAATGATATGTCAAGAATCAAATGTGTCTACAGAATGTACAACTTTCAATGTGATTCTCGAATAGAAATTAGGATGCCCCTGATAGCGCTTTCATCTCAAAGGAAGATTTCCAATAATCTTCAACCTTATCGATCACTAACTCGCCAAAGATCCCATAAGACAAAAACCCAGCCACTGAAATACTAAAATTCCACGACTTCTTTAACAACGTATCTCTACCTGAACTATCAACTGAACTTAACTCTCAGCTAACAATATCTTCCAAGACAAAAGGCAAGACAATAGTCAATTTCTGCCACGAAGTCCAACAAACTATCAACAACACAACGATGCATCATCATTACCAATCTAGTTTAGCAACTGATATTAAGATGCATAAGCAACACCAATTTAGTTTAGCAACTGGATCATATGGCTCAGAGAAAGTCTCAAGAGAGGCAAAGATTCGACGAGGATCCATACAGAGACTTCGATGGGGACGCGGGTATCTATACGGTGTTGGTAGTAGAGGTCGATGCAATCGACGTCAAGCCGCTTCAAGCTGGCCTCGCAAGCCGCCCTCACGTAGGCCGGATCGCCGCGGGCCTCCCACTTCCCATTGGCGAAGCCGAGCCCGAACTTGGTCGCCAGTTCCACCTTCTGTCTCACCCCTCCCTTCAGTGCCTGCTCAAGATCGACACCAAAATCACCGTAAGAAAACCCACAAACTGTGACCAAAATAAAGAAAACCAAGTCGCAGGATCTTGGAATTCGGCATGACTATAGCATCCCTACTTCGTGCTGAAGCTGAGACTAAGCTTCATAACACACTCAAGAGCAGACCTTGCCGAGGAGGATTTCGTTGGTGTGAGGGCCGTAGATGTCGGAGGTGTCGAGGAAGGTGACGCCGGAGCGGACGGAGTGGCGGATGAGTGCGATCATGTCGGGGTCGGGCTTGGGAGGGCCGTAGGCGATGGACATGCCCATGCAGCCCAGCCCCTGCGCGGACACCTCGAGGCCCTGCGACCCCAGCTTGATCCTCCTCAGCGTCGACTCCGCCATCGTCTAGCTCGAGGTCGATGCAGAGAAGAGAGAACGGATAAGAGACAGTTAGTGAGCTCTCCCGCCCTCTCACGGTACAATACAAGACAACGAAGCTTTTCTCTTCTGCTGTTGATTGGGTGCGGAGAGTATAAATAGACTGCAAATGACGTATAGGCACTCGTCACCCACTTCTCCGGCGGCCCGTTGACGAGAATATGCCGACCTCATACGCTTGACAAAAAAGGCTGAATACCGCAACAAGTTTAAACCGTACGTGGTATAAACACCCCGATTTTTATTTTTTTTATCACGCAAAATTTTAAACTTACCGATTATAATATAAATACTTCAAACTCTTTTTTTTTTGTCACAATGAGTTAATTTAAAATTTTTATAACAAAAAAAAAAATTGAATATTTGTGTCACAATAGACATAATTTGGGACTTTTGGGTATTTATCCTCAATAAAAATAGAATAAAGGTTTATATCATATTACATAAAGTCCAAAATTTCAAATTGTCGAGAATTGATTGCACCATATTCAAAAAAGGCATGCTTGTAATATGTGTACTATATTATTTCTAATAACAAAATTAATAAAGGCGCATTAATCATATGATCGAAAAGATTCATCTAAATTACGTATCAATCGATCATAGTTATGCATTGACTCCGAAGCTATGTAAAGAAAAAGATTGAGGGATCAGCAAAGGCTACAATCCTCGATTGCTGACTACCATCCTTAACTGTCGACTCCTCGCTTTTGGTGTTACGAAGGTATTAAGTATTTCGTAGCGTACATCAAATGCTTCTTTAGCTCACTGATCTTTGAAGATTCACATGACCCAAAAGCAACAGTAAGGACCTTAAGTGTCGGAGATCCAGAAATTCGTGCACTTTGTTAGCTTTATTTTGTATCTCTGAATGTGCATTTTCCAATTTTTTTCAAACCATTTCATTTTGACACAGCCACCATCAGCGAGATCAATTAATATCGACACATCTTAATGCAAGAACAACATACTACACATTAAATAAACTTAAGTAGTATCTCTAATTTATCAGAACCAGAACTAAAAACTAATCGGACAGAGGATAATCCAGTAACTGATCTCAGTCCCACACAAGACAAATCTATTTAATAGTCACAACACAGAAGTAACTCTCATTATATAGTTTCTATCATGTTAACCATCACGAGATACGCAGCGAAACCATCCCGGTGCACATCAACCTAGTGAAGCAATTTAAAGAATGGGACAAGGATATACAGTGACTTCGACCGGCACGCGAGCGTCCACGCGGTGTTGGTAGTAGAGGTCAATGCAATCGATGTCGAGCCGCTTCAAGCTGGGCTCGCATGGCGCCCTCACGTACGCAGGGTCGCCTCGGACCTGCCTATTCCCCTTCCCATCTGCGGAGCTGATCCCGAACTTGGTCGCCACTTGTACTCTCTCTCTCAGCCCTCCCTTCAGTGCCTGCTCGAATTCCATACCGAGTCAACACCAAAGTAAACTACAAAAATTTGCCCCACAAATCAGAAAGCCTAGTCGCCCGACGTAGAATTTTGCGCGAGCACCGCCGACTGTCCGTACCGCTTAATAACTAGAACCCACTTGGGGCGACTGTTCAGACCGCTCATCTATGGTTCCGCATCTCAAAACTCGCATATTTCACGGGTTTCAGACATTTTTGCTTTCCGAACTGCAAGAGTCTGACATCACAAACTTAGAGCCAAGTGACGCAGCCCACGGACGGAGCATGATTCAAGACCGTCCGTGATTGGTCGTGTCACACACAAAGGGCTGCCCAAGAGCAGCCTAGGACTGACCCACAATCAATCCATGAGTGGTATGAGCAAATGCCCATGCGTGACCCATGGACGACCCGTGAGCAATGCTCAACCAGCCCATGTGCAACCCATGACCGTTCAGCTACTCTTGTGTCAGATGGCTCTGTAGACCCGGATCTTGCTTCTGACATACGCCCATAGTCTTCCCAAGGGCCTGCCGTGTACAGCCATCGAGTAGCATGCTATGTAGCCTTATAATGATGATACGGATTCAAAATGCACCATTGGATCGGAGGGACGATCAACGGTTGAGATGTGACCCGCATTTGTATAAATAGGGATAATTTTCTCATTGTAACTAGTTCATTCACAAGCGAATATACACTCTCTTTGCCCATCCGACTCTTGTGTTTGAGGTGCGTAAGCCTGACTTGGGATCGATAATTCTAAGGTTGCATGGTGTTTTGCTCGATCGTAACCAACCGATCCGTGACAAGTGGTATCGGAACCTTCATTCCAAGTGCAATGGCTGATCCTCGGGCTGATGCTCTGGTCATTCAAGGCGATGACCAAGAAGATTGTTGCGAAAAGGTAAGCGATCAAACAATAATATAGACAGATGAAGAAAATAAATCGGACATCAGATTTACGTGCTTCAGTCGTAAAGACCTACGTCCACGGGGAGAGCTGCAGCGAATTTTACTATAAATCAAGCAATACAAGGAGATTACACACTTGGGTCATTAAAACACTCTCTCGGTGTTTCCCAAACCTCAATTACACTCAATACACCAATCTTTCTTGGATGTAAATCACGAATAAGCTTTGCCGCACGAGAAACACAAAGACCTGCTATCAAGCACCCAATGCCTACGGATGTCTCTCACAAACAGAGAACACCCACAGCACTCAGAGTAGACGGTGATTCAATATGTGGTTTTGCTCAACACGTACGTAGGCTTCGGCGGCGTCTTTATGTAGGGTTTCAGGCTGCAACCAAAATCGAAGGAAAATAGACCTGTAAAAAAATTATGTTTTATATGTGGGTGTGCCCAAGGTCAAAAGTTTGACCTTGGGCCCCACCTTTCCTTCCTTTTGGTTCTACATAAAAAAAAAAATATGTTTTATATGTGGGTGTGCCCAAGGTCAAAAGTGGGACGCTGCTTCTTTGTAATTTCCTTTTTTAATGTGTGCCCATTTGGGCCCCACCATGGCTCAATAAAATTTGGCTCCTCCTTTGCAACGGAAAGAAAACTTTGTTGCACATATATTTTATTTTATTTTCTCTTTTGTGCAGCTTCAAGAGTTCAAGGAATTGCGTTTTTGCAAATGCTCAAACTCGAGTCATAATTTAACAATCTCCACCTTTGCTTGATGTTTGAGCCAAGTTACAATCGCTTCACAAAAAATTTAAACTCTGTTGCTACTTTCCCATAGTCCCCGATGGGCTCAACCACCACAGATATTATCCAAGTCCAAGCCTCGCTTGAACTTCGCCATAATTGAGGACCTCATCAGAATACCAACTCCACATGCACCCTTAACTGCTCTACAAGGATTTTTCGATTCAACCTCCTTAACCGCAGATAAAGTAAAACCATCGTTGCATCCATATATGTCAGGAGATCGAATACATATCTTGTCAATATTAGCAGTTACAGCAACCGTTGGCTTTTATAAGCTCCATTTTGCTACAAGCACCATCTGTGTCGATTACTTTGCTAGTACTCATATTTGCTACCTCAGGAGTTTCTAGTTGCAACTCCACCTCAAGCTGAACATCGTCCAGATCCGTACTAACACTGCCACAAACACTCCTAACCAGAAGTATCGGAGACTTGTCAAGGGTAACTTCTTGCTGTCAACATGTGAATTTATATCCGGGGCACCACAACTGATTGCCCCACTCACCTTGTGCATAGTCATAGAATATGCACCTTGTCCTCCAATTGAGCTTACCATCACTCACTCGAAAATAACACGGGCAACCAAATATTCTAATAATAGAATAACCAGCAACGTTACCTGACCATACTTCTTTAAGAGTTCGCCTTTCAATAGCAGTTGATGACGATCTATTCACCAGATAGCTTACCGTACTTAGCACATCAGCTAGGATTCTCCTAACAATACCAGCACTAGAGATAATTTTTCGGGTCATCTCTAGTAATGTTCTTTTCGTCAATTCTGTAAATTGTTGTGATTTATTTGCACGAGTGCGATGTTTCACTATGCTATCTTTCATGCAGAATTTATTTGCCAGCTTCGAGCAGAACTCCATGCTATTGTCAGTCTGCACATGCTTGATCAACTTACCAATCTCCTTCTCGATCAAAGCTCTCAATCGCGTGATCCTGACACCAGCATCAAACTTGTGCATCGGCACAAACACCCAGGTCTTCCTCGAGCAGTCAATAAACTCTTGAACAGATGCATCCGACATCTCCGGGGAAAATTGGGCATTTCATCAACGCGACTACATTGTTTTTCTTTGAGTTGGCCACTCACGAGATAACTAAACTTGCTGGGTAAGCTATTAGGGACTTTAAGGCAGATAGACTGAGAATTCGACTAGGAATTGATTTCTCGACCATGTTCATCTTTAGGGATCATTGCGGCACAGTATAAAATTGATTTGAAATTAAAGATAGGTCGGTTCGACTGAGATGAATGACCGATCGTGGGTGACTTTACTAAATTAGAAAACTCTCGTCGACCGGCACTGATTTGATTTTACTGTCGTTTTGGTACCATGTATCCGTATTTGAATCCTCGAGATTTTCATGATAATTGAGAGTCGCCAATGTTTCGAGTGGGTTCATCGTGGCTCGAATAAAATCGACCATGAGTCATTTGTCCTAAAAAGTTTTGAAAACTACCTAGTAGCCTATGTTACACTAAAAACGCGTCCAAGTAAAATTAACTGCCAATCTGAGTTCGATTTCAGAAATTGAAGATTTTGTCTTCTCACAATAAATTTTAGGAACGTCGAATCAGTCTCAGAAGATTTTTCTAATAATCGAAACTTTTTGGGAAAAAGTTGTCGCCGTGTCGTTTTTGTGCAGAAAATGCTGAAGATGGTTTTTGGTTGCGAAATTGAGATGCACGATGGTTTATTGGATGAGGGAAAATAGCAATTGAGACATTGAGGCGTCGATTGATTTTATGAGAACCGATTGAGGATGAACTGAGGAAGGATTGTGCCAAAATTCGTGACTCCCCTTCCTACTAGCTATTTTGGACTAATTGGGAGGTCATGGAGAGTGTCTTGGTGGATCATTGGAGGCCAAGGGTTATACTTGGCCTACGATGAACCTTGGGGATTAAGTTTGGAAATATCAAGCAAAAGGGGCCCTCCATCCCTCCTCATCTTTATCCTCTCTTCTTCTTTTACCACCGGGGAAATCTTCCTCTCCTCTCTCCATTTGAGTGACCATCAGCAATCGGAAGAAAACCCACTGAAGCTGCTTCCTTCTTGTCATTTTGTTGACCGATGATTTTCAATTTGAGGAAGGCTTCACGTGGGACGTCTCCTCCCATTGCCTCGTCCAACACCGAAGGAAGCCTCCTGCCAAGTCTTCATTTTTCATTTGGCCGCCCACGACTTTTTGTTTCAGTGAAGCCATCGAAGCAGATTCAGTTTAATCCACCGAGTCTCCAGTCCACGTGCCGGTCTCCACTTCCCCATCTTCGGACAGCAAACCCATTAGCCCCTGTCTCATTCGGTCAAAACTTCCCTCTCTGGTTTCGATTTTTGACTGAACAACATCCACAACATCTTGAAGACCGAAGCTCCATCGAGTGCAGTGTCTTCAACTTCGGTCCCAAAGCTAACGAAGCAACGCCGAACAAAGACTCCACCACCTTCTGCTCCTCCACACGTCCATGGCTCGGCTTGTCTTGGTCAACAACAGCAACCACGAAGCCTCTGATTGAATGAAGCCAGCGAAGCTGGAGCTGCACGCGTCTTCCCCAGCTCGACGCTGTTTCCTCTCCACATGTCCTCTACCCCAGCGAATTCCAAGCCCAGTTGTCAGTGCATCTCGGCCCGTGAATTCCAGCACCTTCGACCCACCAGCAGCTCAGTTGAGTTCAACGAATTGAGCCAGTAGACTTCAGCCCGATCTAGCTTCGACAGCCTAGGCCAGCGAATTTGCTCAGCCCATCTTCAAACTAGTAAAGCCCAAGTCCACAAGTGCAGCAAACCAACAGCTCGGCCCAAGTTGGTTCAGTTCAATTCAGCCCATAGTACAGTGAAGTCCAGCAAGTTCTTTTGAAGCCCAAGCCCGTGGGGCAAGATCTTTGGGCCCGAACCGAGTGTTCGTTGACACCACCGAAAATTTAGGTTTCGGCCGCTGTCGCGGTGATTCGGTCTCCGCTTTTACCCAGTGAGTTTTACTCACTAATGCCTTCTTAGTTTACTAATTATACTTAAAGGTTGTTTAGATTTAATTAAGTGCAATTAGGTGGTTAGATTAGAGTAGATTAGTGATTATTAGATCATTGTGATGCATGTTAGTCAATCGGATTGAGCAATTAGCGAGTAGACACGTAATACTATTTATTGAATGCTTCTTGGGATTTTTCCAACCCTTATTGGATGTTAATTAGCCAATTCGGGCCTAAAGGGAATTTTTAGGAATTAAATATTATTTTTTGAATTTAATTATTTAATTGTTTATTTTCCGGAAATTCAACTAGGATGGCCAATGACCGGGATTTTATGCTGATGATCGTGGCATAGTCTGTTTATTTAATTGAGCTTTACGTTGTGCCAAATTGAAATTATTGTGTTTATTTATTTATTTTTCGAAATTAATTATTTAATTATTTATTTTCCAGAAATTCAACCGGGATGATCGGTGACCGGAATTTTGTGCTGATTGTCGTTGAGCATTCCATTTATTTATTTAAGCTTTAATTCATGTCGAATTGATTTAATGATGCATTTTTAAGTTATGTTGTTAAATAATGCAATTTTGGCTATGTGATTGATAATTTGTCGGGTATCGGTTGTCAGTATCGAAAGTGAGTTGATAAATCACCTAGAGAATGCATGTGGCTCGGTGAATTGAAATGTCACTTGGGAAAGACATGTGGCTCGGTGATTGGATGTGTCATCTTAGCAAAAAGTTAGCCTTAGAAAATGCACTTGGCTCGGAGACTCGGTATGTCTTCCTGGAGAATACATGTGGCTCGGTGACAGAGTATGACATTGTGAAAGGGTCGAGTGGGACCGTAAAGCCATTGAATCTTGAAAGGGTCGAGTGAAACCGTAAAGCCATTGAATCTTGAAAGGGTCGAGTGAAACCGTAAAGCCATTGAATATCGAAAGTGCCAAGTGGGGCCGTAATGCCACTAAATCTAAGAAAGCTGCTTGGTGGAGCCGTGATTACCACCTATAAATAATTTGTGTCCTAAGGATCGTGATTTATATTTGGGAATTGAGTTGAAATAGTTGAAATGACCGGAAGTGGTCTTGTTGATATGTAATCGACTAAGTCAATTAGTCATTACTTTGATATGATGTTGTGAATTGATTGATTGAATGGGAATGACAGTGAGTGGTCTTGTTAGCATGTAATCGACTAGGTCGATTTGATTAGTACTTCGATCTGTGATGTGATTGTTTGGGTGCCTATTTGATCTATGCTAATATACAGGTGGAATCTGAGGCCAAGGTAAGTCTCTGACTCATTTTGTGCATAGGTAGCCCTAGGGTGTATTAGTTTACTAATCAGGTCTTATGGGGTAGAACTTGTTGAGACGTTGTCTCAATGGTTATTAAATAACAATTTCAGGACCCGGATGAGGAGCCTAAGGAGGAGGAATCTGACGAGGAGATCCCTGTTGAGGAGTACGTGGAGGAGGACCCCGAGTATGATCCGGATGAGGACTGAGATCCCGTCCTGTCTTGTCACACCTTGTCTGTATGTGAATAGATGTTAGATCAAACTTATGCATATATAGTATTGTAGAATACTATGAGATGTGTATAAAAATGTGTGGTTGTGAATTTTCGCTATGAAAAATATGGCCTGTTTTTCTATCCCATTGCTTTATTGTTTGTGGATTTATAAATGCTTCTGCATGTGCATATATAAATGAAAGGGTCAGTGATACATAGTTCTGGGATATCGCATTTTAAAATCGACCAAAGGTAAGGGATGTGCGCGTGCCTGAGGATCGAGGCGTGACACGAACAATAATATAGACAGATGAAGAAAATAAATCGGACACCAGATTTACGTGGTTCAGTCGTAAAGATCTACGTCCACGGGGAGAGCTGCAGCGAATTTTACTATAAATCAAGCGATACAAGGAGATTACACACTCGAGTTACTCAAACACTCTCTTGGTGTTTCCCAAACCTCAATTACACCCAATACACCAATCTTTCTTGGATGTAAATCACGAATAAAATTTGCTGCATGAAAAACACGAAGACCCGCTATTAAGCACCCAACGCCTACGGACGTCTCTCACAAACAGAGAACACCCAAAACACTCAGCGTAGACGGTGATTCAATATGTGGCTTTGCTCAACACGTACGTAGGCTTCGATGGTGTCTTATGTAGGGTTTCAGGCTGCAACCAAAATCGAAGGAAAAAATGCCTGCAAAAGAATTCTGTTTTATACGTGGGTGTGCCCAAGGTCAAAAGTTTGACCTTGGGCCCCACCTTTCCCTTTTGGTTCTACGAAACCGAGCGGGATGCTGCTTCTTTGTAACTTCTTTTTTTAATGTGTGCCCATTTGGGCCTCACCATGGCTCAGTAAAATTCGGCTCCTCCTTTGCAACGGAAAGAAAACTTTGCTGCACATATATTTTATTTTATTTTCTCTTTTGTGCAACTTCAAGAGATCAGGGAATTACGTTTTTGCAAATGCTCAAACTCGAGTCATAATATAACAATCTCCACATTGGCTCGGCGTTTGAGCTAAGTTACAATCGCTTCGCAAAAAATTCAAACTATGCTGCTACTTTCCCATAGCTCCCTATGGGCTCAACTGCCACAGATATTATCCAAGTCCAAGCCTCGCTTGAACTTCGCCATAACCGAGGACCTCATCAAAATACCAACTCCACATAACCGAAGACCTCATTAGAAAACTTTGATGCACATATATTCTATTTTATTTTCTCTTTTGTGCAGCTTCAAGAGTCCAAGGAATTGCGTTTTTGCAAATGCTTAAACTTGAGTCATAATTTAACAAAGATTGTGGGCGTCCAGCCGAGAGGGCCACCCAATCAAAGAAGAACCGTGATGTCTTAAGCTCGAGGTATCTAAAGGGGGATTTGGAGAATCGAATGACGGTCCTAGAAGAGATCGTCATGGACGTCCAAGCAATGATGGATGACTTGCACCAGACCGTCGAAGGAGTGGAAGTCGGTAGAGAGGAGTTCTTGGCCGAAGTGCAAGAACTCCAAGATGGCATGGGAGAGCTCCGTGTTGAGGTGCTGGGATCCATCACGCACGAGCTGCAGCAGCGGGATGAGACTTGGGAGGCCATGATGGTGGCCATGCGTGTGGAGATGGCCGAGATGAAAAGCAAGCTTGCCGAGCTTGAAGCTGCATGTGTGAACGGGGTAATCACCGTGCAACCATGTACTGATGCACCAAAGCCAAAGGAGTTCAAGGGCTCACGGGTGGCAAATGACGTAGACAACTTCCTATGGTACATGGAACACTACTTCTAGACCATGGGAATGACCGACGACATAATTCGGGTAAACACCGCAGCCATGTATTTATCTGATGATGTGTTGCTATGGTGGCGTCGTAGGTTGGATGGTAGGAATTGGCGATCCTATCACGACATGGGCTTTGTTCATCGAAGAATTTCAACAAACCTACTATCCAGCTTATGCAAAGGAGGAAACCCCCAGGGAACTCAAGTGCCTAGAGCAAAAAGGTGGAGTCCGCAACTATGTGAAGCAGTTCTCGGAGCTGCTACTTAAAATCCCGTCCATGACCGAGACGAAGGCATTCCACAAGTTCATGAGTGGATTCAAACCATGGTTCAAGCAAGAACTCAAACAATGCAATGCAACGGATCTCTTAACGGCTACTTCTGTGGCCGAGTCCCTCGTGGAATACAAACCATCGCCCTCGGCCAAATCGGACTCTCAACCGAGAGAAAGGGCCACTAGTGGGGGAGATCGGAATCAGTACAACCGTCCGAATGTAGGTAGACCACCTCCGGTCCCTCATAAGACCCAACCTGAGTCGAGCAACGGAGGATATCATCGTAAGGTACGCACCTACTAGTACTTCTTTTGTGATGGACCGCACATGGCCCGAGATTGTCCGAAAAGAGGGAAGCTGGCGGCCTCGTGCAAAGAGGATGGACCGCGAGAGGAGGCGCGGTTAGGATCGTTGTGGATCCTTGGGGCAATCAAAGCTAAGAAGGTCAAGGAACCCAAATGAATGATGTTCGTAAATGTGAAGATTTGTGGTACCACGATGAGTGCACTCATGGATATTGGGGTGTCCGACCTCTTCATCTCCAAAGAAGCCGCGAAGAAGCTGAATCTTTCGGTTGAGACAAGTAATGTCAGTTGGCTTAAAACGGTGAACTCCAAGAAAGTCCCGACTAACAGCATGGCTCGGGACGTGGAGTTGCACCTTGGTTCATGGACTAGTAAAGAGGATATCAAGGTAATCCCCCTTGACGACTATGATTTCATACTTGGTTTAGGATTCCTTGATCGAATCAATGCAGGCGTTATGCCCTTCGCAGATTGCATATGTATCCTAGACAAGCGGTGCCAATTCATGGTCCCGATCTACTGTGAATCAGGATGTGATAGGAATATGCTATCAGTTTGTGCCCGATGTTTGACCACCGGCTATGGCCCGAGCTACCAAAGAAGCTACTTCCTCGAAGAGAAGTCGACATCATGTTCAACCACCAGCCTTATCGCATGGCTCCGCCCGAGTTGGAAGAGCTGCAAAAAAAACTGAAAGAGCTGCTCGACGCGAGGATATATTTGATTGTCTAAGGCTCCGTTCGGTGCTCTAGTGTTGTTCCAAAAGAAACATGACGGATCCCTCCATATGTGCATAGATTATCAAGCCTTGAACAAGCTCATCGTCAAGAACAAGTACCCAATCCTACTCATCATGGACTTGTTCGATCAGCTCAGGGAAGCTCGATGGTTCTCCAAGCTCAATCTTTGATCGGGGTATTATCAAGTTCGAATTGCCAAAGGAGGTGAGCTGAAAATCGCATGCGTGACCCATTATGGATTGTATGAGTTCCTTGTCATGCCTTTCGGCTTGACAAATGCGTCGGCCACATTTTGTACTCTCATGAACAAGGTACTCCATTCGTTCCTTGATCAATTCGTTGTGGTTTACCTTGACGACGTTGCCGTGTACATTCGGATGCTCGAGGAGCATGTCGAGCATTTGAGTCAAGTTTTCCGGGAGAATGATCTGTATGTAAAGCGTGAGAAGTGCGCTTTCGCTTAGAAGGAAGTCCATTTCCTTAGGCACATCATCGAGGGCAGGTGAGTGCGGATGGATGCGGTAAAAATCCGTGCCATCGTTGAATGGAAGCCACCGACTAAGGTGACGGAGCTGAGATCCTTTCTTGGACTCACAAATTATTATTGGTGTTTCATCCGAGGATACTCAAGCCTCACCGTGCCACTCACAGATATGTTGAAGAAAGAAAGGCCGTGAGAGTGGATGAATCAGTATTGAGAGGCGTTTGAATGGTTGAAGCACACCATGATCGAAGAGTTAGTGCTCGTGCTACCCGACTACATCAAGCCATATGAGGTAGAAACCAATGTTTCTGACTTTGCTATCGGTGGGGTCTTGATGTAGGAAGGACATCCGGTTGCCTTCGAGTCTCGGAAACTAAATGATACCAAATGACGATACACGGTCCAAAAGAAAGAGATGACCGCAATGGTGCATTGCCTTCATATGTGGAGGCACTACCTCTTGGGATCACGGTTCATTGTGAGGACTGACAACATGGTTACGAGCTACTTCCAAACCCAAAAGAAGCTCAACCCGAAACAAGCTCGGTAGCAAGACTTCCTGGCCAAGTTTGATTTCACGCTGGAATACAAGCCTGGAAAATCCAATTCTATGGCCGATGCCTTAAGCAGGAAGATGGAGCTGGCCAACGTAATGAGTCAACCCGATTGTCCCCGGATTGAACGTATCAAGGAGAGTCTAAAGCACTATCAAACAACCCAAGCCCTCATTCGATACGCCCAAGAGGGCAAGATAATGCGGTTTTGGTACGAGGATGACCTCCTCTACACCAAAGGACGACGACTCTATGTGCCGCTCCATGGGAAACTTCGAAAAGAAGTCCTACACAAGTGCCACAATTCCAATTGGGCGAGTCATCCGGGAATCCACTACACCATGGCACTCGTCAAGGATCAATATTATAGACCACACATGAGGGACGACGCTGAAGCCTATGTGTAAGTACGAATGTGTCTTGTGTGCCAACAAGACAAGATAGAGCAACAGTCATCGGCAAGGTTCCTTGAGCCGTTGCCTATCCTAGAACGTCCATGGGAGAGCATTTCCATGAACTTCATTGTGAATTTGCCAAAGTCTGAAGGGTGTCGAACTCTCATGGTCATGGTGGATCGCTTCTTCAAGTATGCGGCGTTCATGCCAGCCACAAAGGATTGTCCAGCCGAGGAAGCCGCCAAGTTGTTCCTTAAGCATGTCGTCAAGTGTGGGGCATTCCATGCACAATCGTGAGCAATTGCGATCCTCGATTCACCAAGCGGTTCTAGACCGAGCTCTTCAAGTTGCTGGGGATGGACCTTAACTTCTCCACAAGCATGCATCCCCAAACCAACGTATAGCCGGAGCGGATGAATGCATTGCTGGAAATCTACCTTTGGCACTATGTGAGCAACACGCAGGTGAATTGGGCGCGGTTGATCAACGTGGCCCAATTTTCCTACAACTTGCAGTGGAGTAAGTCCACGAACCAAAGCCCGTTCGAGATCGTGATCGGGCAACAACCGCTTACACCAAGCACAATTGCCTCAGGATATCGAGGAAGTAGCCCCCGTTTACAAATTCACTAAGGAATGGGATGAGCATGCGGACTTGGCGTGGGCATGCCTCAATAGAGCCACCAAGCGCACCAAGAAATGGGCCGAAAGAAGAGACGCACATGGAATTTCAAGTCGGGGACTTGGTGTTGGCCAAACTTCACTTGATCCTTCGATACCATGATGTGCATAAAGGGCTAATCCGTCACTATGAAGGTCCCTTCCGGGTGTTGCAATGGATTGGGAATGTGGCATACAAGATGGACTTGTCGACCAAGCTCAAGGTGCACCCCATGTTCCATGTAAGTATGCTGAAACATTTTCATGAGGACGAGGATGACCCGAATTCGAGGCGAGTCACAACGAGTGCCCCTTGGAGCAAGAACCTCATATGATCGGGATGTTGAATGCATCATGTGGACCGGGTCATATGAAAGAGATATTGTGCGTCAAGGAAAGAGTACCTCATCCGGTGGAAGGCCTTCTCGGGAGTGAAGCAAGCTGAAACCCTCCGAGGCTCTGTGGTAGTTTAAGAAACACATTGAAGCTTTCCATGCCACGGATGCGATGAAGGACGTCGTCAAATTAGGTGGGGGAGAATGACACGGCCCACGGACGAAGCATGATCCAAGACCGTCCATGATTAGCTGTGTCACACACAAAGGGCTGCCCAAGAGTAGCCCATGACCAACCCATGATCAATCCATGAGCCGTATGAGCAAAGGCCCATGCGCGACCCATGGATGACCCGTGAGCAATGTTCGACCAGCCCATGTGCAGCCCGTGACCATTCAGCTGCTCTCGTGTTAGATGACCTTGCAAACCCGGATCTTGTTTCTGACACATGCCCATGGTCTTCCCAAGGGCCTGTTGTGTACAACCATCGAGTAGCCTATTATGTAGCCTTGTAATGATGATACGGATTCAAAATGCACCGTTGGATCGGAGGGACGATCAACGGTTGAGATGCAACCCGCATTTGTATAAATAATGATCTCTCTCCCTCATTGTAACTAGTTCGTTCACAGGTGAATATACACTCTCTTTGCCCATCCGACTTTTGTGTTCGAGTCTGTGTGTAAGGCTGACTTGGGGTAGAAAATCCTAAGGCCGCACGGTGTTTTGATTGATTGTAACCGACCGACCCGGGACACAAGCATGAGAATTGATTACACTGGGGATTGGGGCGTCCAGAAGAGGCAATTGAAAGCAAAATCACGCGAAACCCTGTGTGAATTAGCGAAAACTGATGCGAAAGGTGGAACCTTTCAAGTGACCGCGCGGCTCGAAATCCTAAAGCACCGACCTTTCTGATGAGGATCTCATTGTGGGGGCCGTAGATGTCGGAGGTGTTGAGGAAGGTGACGCCGAAGTTGACGGCGTGGCGGATGAGGGAAATCATGTCGGGCTCCGACTTGGGAGGGCCATAGAAGGCGGACATGCCCATGCAGCTCAGCCCCTGCGCCGACACCTTCAAGCCCTGCGACCCCAGCTTGATCCTCCCCACCTAAGTCGACGACGCCATTGTCGTTCAACTTTGTTCTCGCTCGCGATTGTAACACAGGAAGAGGGTCAACTCAAGGAAGAAACAATTCTAGTTTGAGACAACGATGAGCAAAGACTATCTTGTACTAAACTTAGATATTGTTGATTACAATGTTTTTTTTTTTTTGTAATAAACTATGAAATTTCATATTATTAATTTTCTTACTAACTTAGACATGTGTTTCAGCAAGTCAAACTTATTATCAACCATCTTGTACTCTATGTGTGCTTATAATCTTGAAAGTATTTCATAAATTTTTAAATATCAAGCAATATAAAAAAAAAAAAAAAAAAAAAAAAGGAGTGGAGCAAATGAAAAGGAGAGGATTTGCTTACAAAATTTGCGACATTCTCTGAGGATTGATTACCATACACAGACGTTGCTAATGGGACTTCAGGGTCGGTCAACTATTTCCATTGTCACCAAAGGTGAGTGATTTTATATAGATTTCCATTGAAACTCGAAATCTACCTTGTGATGAATTTCAAGGTCAATTTTAGGTTCTATGCAAATTTTATGTGAATTTTTAACTGAATGATTATAATGAATCATCACATTTAATGATTATTATTTGTAGCTACAATACGCTAACTAACCACAATTTACAATTTATATTTATAAATGAAAAATATAAAATATTAATAAAATAAAAGTCTCAATCATAAAATGGAAGCTCAGACTAGTGGTTCTAAATTATACACTCATCATCATATGCCATGGAATACCGCAGGACCACACGAAAATATAAATCAAGAAAAACACAAAAAAATAATTCAAGTTCCACTTAGAATCTATAATTTTATATTTTTCAAATTTTGGAACTTGAAACCTACTTTATATCTTTGAATCTCGAGCCAAATAGGTGATCCAGTTCTTTGGTTTCAGATTTTACTTTGGAACCATGGTTCACCTCTCATCGTCACCCGAGGTGCGTCGCTCTGTATTGGTTCTAATGAAAAACCGTTGAATAATTGCCAACCGAGACACGTTGCTGCGTATTGCTTCTGTTAAAAAACTGTTAAGAGCCTTCGAAGGCACAATCGGGAGAGCTTTGATCGATCATGACGCTTAAAACAGGTGAATAAGTACCCTGTTCCCGCACATGCTTAAAACGGCCGAACAACATAGTTTCAGAAACACTGCAGCGCCCAATGCTCAAGCTCTACATTTCTCAACGATTCAGCGACAGAAGCAGACCCATTTCAAAGCAGCTTTCCATGAAGAACGGCGCTTTGTCCCCGTAGCCATGCCGCTTTTGCACCCGCCACACCTGATATTATCCGCAGAAGCAATCAATCCCAGCTCCTCCATCTCCTCCGTGGTAAGCTTCACCGACAGAGCTCCAACGTATTCCTTCAATTTCTTGATCTCGGTCGTTCCGGGAATCAGGCAGACATCATCGTCGCCGGAAAGAAAGGGACAGATAAAATGTACTATGTATCAACACCCGAATTTCGCCGTCAAGTCTAACATTCATTTTCAAAGGGAATCATCTAGGGAATTGGTTTCCCTGACATCCCCATAATTCAACCTAAAATAGAAGATGTCTTGTTATCATCCGACATAGATGGGGAGTTCTTGAGAGGGTGACACGTCCCTCTCAAAAACTATACTTTCATATATCGATCATTTGAATTGGAAGCTTTATAATGTAATGATATTTGCTAAATTTTTTCCCCAAATGGAAAGCTCAAAATCTCCAACCGCTTTTTTCTTCTATTCGACCAAAAAAAAAAAATGAAAATGAAAAAATAAGAGTTGAAACTCCGTATATATGTATAACAACTCGCAAGATAGTCCGCACATGCATTACCTTATGATGATCGATCTGACTGTGCCTTAGGAGCCTTTGACGGTCTTTTGATAGAAGCAACACGGAGTGACACAAGTCAGAACAGTGATCCACAATAGTTTTAGGACCGCGAGAGCATCGGGTGGCAATTTACTTTTATGCAACGACGATGTCATCTAGTTCAGCAATCGTGCTGCTATAGAAAACGTGCCTCTCGGCATTGCTTCAATGAATACTAACCAATCTAGAGAGAACTGTGCAAAGATTAAATCTTGAAAGTATTAAATCATGGCTGAGGTGAATAGAGTGTCACTCTAGTATGTATGGACGAGTCGAATTGCACAAAAACCCAGTTTCGTGATTCTGAAAGTCACCTTGATGAATTGGTATGGTCGGCTCGGTTAGAATTCAGCTCAACCTGTGTCTGGAGTAATCTTCCCAATAAGCTTATCCCACATCTATAATCTTCTCATAGTGAATGAAATTTATATAAAATGACAACAGTAACTCTCCGAAGTTCAGAGTTTATTACATGATCACAAGCACTCTATTCGTACAAATTCTTGTAACGACCACACCACGTAGCCTGAAAATTATGCAGCAGCTAATGCTCAAACTCTGCCTATCAAAGATGCAGTGACAGAAGCAGGCATGTCTCTAAGCAGCTTCCCATGAAGAAAGGGGTGGAGTGTCTGAGTTTTCCCATGTAGAGATGCTGCTAGGGGACCTGTCACCCTTCACATTGTCCGCAGAAGCAATCGATTCGAACTCAGCCATCTCTTCTGGTGTAAGCTTCACTGACAGAGCTCCAATGTTCTGATTGAAATTCTCGATCTTGGTTGTGCCAGGAATAGGGCAGACATCATCGCCCTGGTGGTGTACCCAGGCAAGGGCTAACTGTGATGGGGTGCATCCCTTTCTTTGCGCAATTTCATTCACTCGGTCAAATAACTTCGCATTGTGAGCCAAGTTCTCTGGCTGAAACCTTGGTAGATTCTGCATAACATAGAGAACTGTCTCAGCAGAGAGCATTTGAGCAACTATCATTTTCTTTTAAGCACCAAATTCTACCGCAACTAGTGCAAAAAATACTAGAAGTGGTTGCATTGCATGTTATCAGATTGTCTTGTCACCTGATATGATAAGCATTTGGAAGTTCGTAAGCGTTGTGTTTAGTAAAAGTTTATCTCGAAAGGATTGGACTATGTAGTTCAAAATCATAAGCATTTGAAATGCAGAGCGAGTGCTCTAGCAATCCATTTGTCACAGTTAAAAAAAAAAAAAAAAATCACATATCTAGATGATTTGTAGAAGAATATTATCGGAAGTAAAGCTCTTTTTCGTTAAAAAACAATAGCTACTTCACCCGGCGCAATCACAAGTCAACCACTAATTATGAGAAGTATCCCACAATTGGGTTTATGTCAGTAACATAATCCTAAAACTTCCATAAGAAGGGTGTTTCTCTGCTAAATTTGATTAATATCACAAAAAAATCACAAAAATTGTAAACTGTGACAAACGGAGCATAAAATCCTAAATTGGTATACTGGTTAACTGTCACGTGTCATTTAACTTAATAATTTGAGAATAAAATTTAACGAAAACTAACATAGGGTAAATTTATCACAAGTGTACCAGTTTTGGGTAAATTTGTCAAAAATATACCAGTTTGGGATTTTTGGTGGTCAAAAAAATAGTTTGGAGTAAATTTGTCACAAGTGTACCAATTTGGGATTTTTCAAGATATTAACCCTAACTAATTTTATATTATTTTTTACCACATCAGCATCAAAACGATGTCGTTTTTTGTATTGTCTAGCCATGTCAGCGTGTAAAATGATGCCGTTTTGCACTTATTTCGTTGGAAAATCGCCACGTCAGCATTTTGGCTGAATTTTCACCGAAGTGGCACTTAAATGATCTATTTTGCTCTGATTTTGGCAGTTTAAGTATCACTTTCCTAACTTTTGATACTTTAAGTGTTCCTCCGTGCCAAGTTTTGGCACTTAGGCTATACTTCTGCCAGATATTATTTATCTTGTGAAGAAAGATGAGTATAAAAAAGGATAGCCCGAGACCGGATATTGGTGTCAGTTATATGGAGGAGATATCGTACTCTTATGAAGAAAGATGAGAGAAAAAGGATGAGTGGAAAGTGGGGAAAGGATAGTGAGTAGCAAATGGTGGGAAGGCTGGGAAACAAAGGAACTTACAAATAAATCTATATGAGTTCATTACAAGAGCATGAGAATATCGGGAACGGCCTCTTTTAGGCTTACCAAGCTATTAATTGATTATTAGTTTACACTAATCTATAATCACGAGAGGTGGGATGTATGGCGAGTGTTGAATTGAAGACATGCAAGAATATAAAGCCTTTGTGTCACCGATTCTTATTTACACCACCCAATGTTTTTTCTGTATATCACAAGAACTGGTAGTAATCCAGCCAAAAAAAAAAAAAAAATACGGTCACAGTGAGCATCTAATTATGTTGATCAGCAGAAACAGACCTGTCTGAAGTCATCCTTGGAGATATTCTCCAACAACTTGGAACCGACAGAAAAGAATCCTCGTCCTAAAGGACTGTACGCAACAATTCCAATGCCAAGCTCCCTAGTCACAATGTACCAGAAGAGCAGAGTCAGAAGAAAGCTGTTGTCACCGCATAAACAAATTGACAGAGTGATATCCTACCTGCACGTGGGAACGATCTCTGCCTCCACATCTCTTGTCCACAGAGACCACTCCAATTGCACAGCTGTGATGGGATGAACAGCATGTGCTCTTCTGATGGTTGACGCAGAGGCCTCCGATAAACCAACGTACTTGATTTTACCCTCTTCAACGAGTTTCTTTAGCTCTCCAATCTTCAAATATTCACATGCCATAACAACAACAGTCAAGACCTTACATGTCAAGATCCAGAAATTCATGCATAGTATTAGCCCCTGAATAGTATGTGTTCCCTGACTATTTCACCATTACATTTTGACCTGGCAGCTCTTAGCGAAGATCAGTCGATCTTTATGCATCTCTATGCAACAAAAAATTTGCTAGGAATTGAGAAGTTAATAGACGTAGATTTCTCTAATCTATCACACAATAGGGCAAATGACAGAATTATAAAATTGATGGAAGTAGATTTCTCTAATCTATGACAGAGAGGTTAAATAACCGAAGGATTCCAAGAAATTGTCATATTCGACAATGATATGTCAAGAATCAAATGTCTCTACAGAATGTACAACTTTCAATGTGATTCTCGAATAGAAATTAGGATGCGCCTGATAGTGCTTTCATATCAAAGGAAGATTTCGAATGATCTTCAAGCTTATCGATCATTAACTTGTGAAAGATCCCATAAGACAAAAACCCAGCCACTGAAATACTAAATTCCATGACTTCTTTAACAACGTCGTGCCACATCTCTACCTGAACTATCAACTGAACTTAACTCTCAGCAAACAATATCTTCCAAGACAAAAGGCAAGACAATAGTCAATTTCTGCCACGAAGTCCAACAAACCATTAACAACGCAACGATGCATCATCATTACCAATCTAGTTTAGCTACTGAGCTTAAGATGCATAATCAACACCAATTTAGTTTAGCAACTGGATCATATGGCTCAGAGAAAGTCTCAAGAGAGGCAAAGATTCAGTGAGGATCCATACAGTGACTTCGATGGGGACGCGGGTATCTATACGGTGTTGATAGTAGAGGTCGATGCAATCGACGTCAAGCCGCTTCAAGCTGGCCTCGCAAGCCGCCCTCACGTAGGCCGGATCACCCAGGACCTCCAACTTCCCATCCGCGAAGCCGAGCCCGAACTTGGTCGCTAGTTCCACCTTCTTCCTCACCCCTCCCTTCAGTGCCTGCTCAAGATCGACACCAAAATCACCATAAGGAAACCCACAAACTGTGTCCAAAATAAAGAAAACCAAGTCGTAGGATCTTGGAATTCGGCATGACTATAGCATCTCTACTTCGTGCTGAAGCTGAGACTAAGCTTCATAACACACTCAAGAGCAGACCTTGCCGAGGAGGATTTCGTTGGTGTGAGGGCCGTAGATGTCGGAGGTGTCGAGGAAGGTGACGCCAGAGCCGACGGCGTGGTGGATGAGTGCGATCATGTCGGGGTCGGGCTTGGGAGGGCCGTAGGCGGCGGACATGCCCATGCAGCCCAGCCCCTGCGCGGACACCTCGAGGCCCTGCGACCCCAGCTTGATCCTCCTCAGCGTCGACGCCGCCATCGCCTCAGTCGTCTAGCTCGAGGTCGATGCAGAGAAGAGAGAACGGAGAAGAGACAGTTCGTGAGCTCTCCCGCCCGCTCACGGTACAAGACAACGAAGCTTCTCCCTTCTCCTGTTGATTGGGTGTGGAGAGTCAAAAGAGACTGCAAATGACGTATAGGCTCTCGTCACCCACTTCTCCGGCGGCCCGTTGACGAGAAAATGCCGACCTCGTAAGATTGACAAAAAAGGATGAATACCGCAACAAGTTTAAACCATACGTGGCATAAACACCCCGATTTTTTATTTTTTTATCACACAAAATTTAAAACTTACCTATTATAATATAAATACTTCAAACTCTTTTTTTTTGTCACAATGAGTTAGTTTAAATTCTTTATAACAAAAGAAAAATTGAATATTTGTGTCACAATAGACATAATTTGGGACTTTTGGGTATTTATCATCAATAAAAATAGAATAAAGGTTTATATCATATTACATAAAGTCCAAAATTTCAAACTTTTGAGAATTGATTGCACCATATTCAAAAAAAGGCATGCTTGTAATATGTGTACTATATTATTTCCAATAACAAAATTAATAAAGGCACATTAATCATATGACCGAAAAGGTATATCTGAATTACGTATCAATCGATCGTAGTTATGCATTGACTCTAAAGCTACGTAAAGAAAATAATTGAGGACTCAGCAAAGGCTACAATCCTCAACTGCCGACTACCATCCTTAACCGTCAACTCCTCGCTTTTCTTGTTACGAAGGTATTAAGTATTTTATAGTGTACATCAAGTGCTTCTTTAGCTCACTAATATTTGGAGATTCACATGACCCAGAAACAACAGTAAGGACTTTAAGGGTGCGCATGACAAAATTTCTGGAACAAAAATTGATTTCTGGCTAGAAATTGATTTATCAATTTCTGAATCATAAGGTAAATCAACAATATTTTTTTTTTTTTTCCCAAAAAGCATTAGGCAAAGTAGAGCATATGGTTTTCTCTATGTGTTTTTGTAGGGAGGCTATTTTTTTTATAATGTTTAGTTTTGTGAGATTTTCTTCTATTCTTTTGAATTCTAAATCTTCTTTCAGGAATTCAAGCTAGTTTTCTTTGTCTTTTATAAGGCAATTTATTTCTAAAATAGAATGTTCTTGTAAAATATTTAAACTCCTCTTTTGTGGTTTTGTTATGAAATTAAAAGTGATTTTCCTATTAAGAGCATGAGTTTCAATTCCTTCATTAGTAACTGTAAAAGGTTGGATTAATTATATGAAAGGTGTTTCAAGAATTACTTGTTGTCTCATATCTTTTACTAAGAGAAAAGATGTTTTATAGGACATTTGATCTTTTATTATTAATACTTCCGGCAACTTGTATTGAATGTTTAATTTGTCTCCTGAGGCTGATTTTAAGGATTCGGAAGTTTTATCAAAATGTATTGTTGGAACAAGGTCTTTTTTGATACAATTGAGGTCAACTCCCGTATCAAAGAGTGTTGTTGTTTCAATGATGAATTCATTATTAATTTTTATCATTATATTTATTATCCATTTTCTAGAGGTTATTTTTGTTAATAACATAAGAAAAGTTGGGTCAAAAGTATCGAAGTATTAGTGATTTCATTCTAATCTTCCATTTTTGTTTTTCCTTTTATGACAAGAGATTTTATATCATCGATTTCTTGTTTCATCTCTAATTGAGTTGCTTTTAAGGCTTGTATTTCTAATTTTTGTTGTTTTATTTCATTTTGGAGGTCATTAAGATTTATTGGCCTAGACTAAGGTTTTTTTTGTTTTTATTCAAAATGTCTTTCAGATTATAAGAAGTATTGGCTTTAGAAATAATATTCATAGAAGATTGTAGTCTTTCTAAGTATTCCTTTTTGGCTTCTGGGTCTGTTATTTTATCAGCAGTGCTAAGAAGCTTCTTCTTTTGTTAACATGTTTATTTCAGGAGTAGGTTTGTCAGGAGAGGCATCTTCATAATCAGAATCGGAAGAAGTTTCTATTTCATTAATCTGAAGACCTTCTTCCTCAAGAAATTCATCAGAAGAAGTATCACCATTTTCTATGAGGATGCTGTTTAACTGGTATAGAGTATTGTCATCTAAAGAAAGTTCATTTAATCTTTTATTAATCCTACAATAATTTGAAATGACTTTTTCTACCGCAAGAGTAACATTTGATGTCTTTAAAAATTTTCTTATCTGTCTGAGGTTTATTTTGGTTATTAAGGTGTCTACGTTTATTCCTATGAGGTTGAGGTTTGTTGTGATGTTTCTTTGTTTCTTTATCAAAAGGACAAGTCCCTTTACATTTTGGCTTTGTTTTATCATTATAAGAAGGATCGTATTGAGCACAGAAATCTCCTAAACTTCTGTTGGTGAGAGATTATTCTTCCTTGAGTTATCTTTGTAATTTGATGGTGTTACACATTTGTATTCCTTGTCTGTAAACGTAGGGGACTATTTCTTCATATAAAAGAAGATCATAGAGAATTTGGCCACTGTATTCTTCTCTAATTCTATCTCTAACTTGGTCACCAATTATTTGGGATAAACCTGCTAAGAATTTTTCTTTTCAAAAAAGTTGATTGTAATCTGGTCTGACAAGAACCCTTTGAAAGGAAAAGTTCTTTGTATTCTCTAAATTTCCCTAAGGATTTGCAACACATATTGGATAAGAGATCTTGGTTCCTATCTCTAATATGTGAAGGATCTCCTATGAAGTGTTGTGAAATGGAGTATATAAGGGTATTAACTGCATCTTGGATGAGATGTCCTTGATCATCATCCATGCATTGTCCAAAGTCGTCTATTTTATAAGTAGTTAAAATTTGTATTTTTTGTTCATCAGTCAAATAGTTATCCCACCAACCTTTTAGTTGTCCAGCAAATCCGGCTACTAAAATATCAGCAACAACATGATCATAAACATCTTGCTGTGTTTTATAAGCATTAGCAAGTATTACTATGTTATTAAGAATGTTCATGATATTGGTTTCGGCTACACCATCTATATTCCATTCATAAATGGTGTCCGGAGAGTATTTATTCTGTATTTTTTGTGAAAATTCTTCTTGAGCGATATCTGGTGGGGTAGCTTTGCTATAATAAAGTTTTTGGGGTTGTCTCCAATTGAGTCTGTTAATCTCAGCTACTGATTCATTATCAGAGTCACTAGAGGGTTTTGTCAAGGTGCTAATGGTAGGTTGGTCTGGGGTGTCTTTAATAATAAGATATTGAAATTAGGAGTGTCTAGCATAGGAGGAGGCTCTAGCTTTGATTTTCCTAGGAGTTTTTCCTTTTATTCTATGGCTTTGGCAAACTCTGGACTAAGGTTTTTGGAAATTCAAAGGCTTTGAAAATGGGTTTTTTGAGTGTTTCAACTGGTGGTGTGGTTGTGTGTGTAGGATTTTGTATAGTGGATTCTATCATATTCAATTGTTTTCCTATGGTTACTAGATGTTAATTGGCAAAATTGTTTTGTTCAATGACCTTGTGAGCATAAAGAGAATGTCCTTTGTCTAGAACCCTAAAAGGAGTGGCTATAACATCGCTTTGTCCATGTTGTATTTTTATTCTCCTAAGGGGGGATGGTTGGATTCTATGGTTTCACCATTATCAAGTTTCCACTTGTAATGATGATATAAAACAACTATTTCTTTTGGTTCAAGGAATTGTTTTTCTAACCAATCAAAGAAAAATATATGGACTTCATATTTGTATATGTAGCCGTAATATTTTTGTTTGATATCTTTTGCTTTGTCAGCAAAGGTTTTAAAGAATCATTCTCTAATTTGTTTGTTGTCTTGAGAATTAAAATCTTTATTAAGAAATGCCCTGTTTGGTTCAAGCTGTTTTTCTAAGACATTAAGCTCTGCATTTATTATCTGTGAATAAGTAAGAGAGTGATGAGGAGAATTTGTATTTTCTAAGGCGGGTTCATGCTGATTTTATTGGTAAACCCCTTTATGGTATCAGAGCCAGTGGGAAGGTATAGATAGTCTTTGTAAGACAATACTCATAGATCGAGAGTAATTCGTTGGCATCCTTCTTGTTTCTACATAATGGTCTAGGCCGTAAGTCCCTGAGTGGATGTTAGACCGTTGGTTTAGCTCTGTAATAGTTCTGAAGAATGAATAGTTCTGATCTTAAGTATGAGCTTACATAGAAGACCTACATCTTCCTCTAGTTCTCTATCACAAATGGACTCAAATCCAAGTCCTATACATAGAGAAGAAGTAAGGATAGAAGATTTCAACAAATCTATAGAAAATTGGGAAATTCCTAAAATACAGCTTAAGGAAATATACAAACAATCAAAATTGAAATTTTTCAAAAAATCAGACTATGTCATAGCCACTGAAGAAAGAGATGTTCCTTTTTCTAATTCCTATGAAAAAATACATCTTTTAAACAGAGAGTCCATCCAAAAACATAAACAAAAATACAACTACATTCATATAGGATTAGTCCAAGTAGGAATTACAAAGTAGCAGATGGATCCATCCCTCTAACTCTTGTCTATAGAATTCATTACAAAGCTATGGCCTCCGCCTTTGGAAAAAAAAAATGCTTTTAAACATAGTCCAAGAGGAGAAACACTTCTCCTCTAAACCAACATTTCTAGAGCAAATACAACCATTCCTAGGTCCATTAATTAGAACCAAGTCACTTTACCAGAACAATGGGAATTAGAAAACCAAATTCCCCAACAAGTTGTTCAAAATACAAGTCCTACTAATGTCATCCAACATCCAGAAGGAAGGATGACCATTAGATTTCCTAGAAGATCTTTCGATTCAAGATCTAGTATTTCTTTTCATACATATTATATAAGGTCGATAGATCTTAATCTCAATCTTCCGTCTATAATCACCATCCCTCAAAGTACGCATAGAGACACTTCTCCTCCCAGTATGCATAGAGACACTCCTACACACGATACAACACATTTACCTCCTAATAACATTAGAAGTAATCCTAAGATACCACATGAACCAGAAATTAGTGGTTTAGACGATAGATCAGGGATTTCCAGACCTGTTATTAACTATAAACCTTTAAATACAATATATCCAATACCCAATAAAAAAGATTTGCTTAACAAATTATGTAGATAAAAAATTTTCTCAAAATTTGATATGAAATCAGGTTTTTTGCAAATACAAATCAACGAAAAAATAAATATAAGACAACCTTTACTATTCCTTTTGGCCAATACGAATGAAACATTATGCCATTCAGCCTAAAAAATGTCCCTTCAGAATTCCAGAGAATTATGAATAAAATTTTCAATCCTTATTCAGAATACATTATATTCTATATAGATGATGTCCTGGTTTTCTCCTCCAATATTGAACAACACTTCAAACATCTTTCTACATTCATAAAAATAATCATACAAAATGGTTAAGTAATTTCTCCCAGTAAGATTGCACTCTTCAAAACCAAATTTAGATTCTTAGGTCATTACATTCATTTAAGCACTATAACTCCCATAGAAAGATCAATTTCTTTTACTAATATATTTCCAAATGAGATTAAGGACAAAACTCAATTGCAAAGGTTCTTGGGTAGTCTCAATTATATTTTAGATTTCTTTTCCAATAGAAATATCATTTGTAAACCCTTACACTAACGGTTACAAAAGGATCCTCCACCATGGACCTCTGTCCATACTAACATTGTCAAACAAATAAAGATTTATGTTAAAGATATACCTTGCTTACACCTAGCTGACTCAGCTACTTTCAAAATAGTTGAAACAGATGCCTCAGAAATAAGATACGGTGGCATTCTTAAACAAGTCAATAAAAATAAAGAACAAGTTGTTCAGTTTATTTCAAAATATTAGAATTCTACCCAACAAAACTATTTAACAATCAAAAAAGAAATACTTGTTATAGTTTTATCTATATCAAAATTCCAAAAAAAAATTATTAAATCAAAAATTTCTCTTGCGAATTGATTGCAAATCAGCCAAAGAAGTTTTACAAAAAAGGCGTTTTAAACATTGCATCAAAACAGATTTTTTAATACTTTCGTATTCAATTTCGACATTGAATTTATAAATGGTTTTTTTAAATTCATTACCCGATTTTCTCACAAGAGAATTTTTACGGGGAGATACCAATATGCCAAGACCTAAAAAAGATAAAGGCAAAGGCAAAGCCATTGCCGAAACCTTCGATACACCACCAAAGCCAATAGGCTTAACATCCATCAAGACATAGCTTCAAACGGTAGAAAACAATCAATCATTCTTACAACAACATCCAATACTAAAAACACATTCAAAAGAAGAACCCATACCAGCCCTAGCCTAGCTAGTTATCATACTACCCAAAGAAACACTAGAGATACTTGCTCAATTTTTACAAAAAACAGTGAAGAAAGAGCCGTCAAGTGCCATTGAGGTAAGCAACAACCCTTCCCCGCTTGCTGCACAAAAACAAGCGGAATACAAAAGAATTTCGATTGAGGTGGTCATTAGGCCACAGGCACCCCTCTTCCTCAAAGATCAAAGTTTTTTCTTCAAACATCTTTTCAAAAAATACTGACTGTAGAAGATGGATTCTTTGATGAAGATCCAATCAAATTTGCAAAGAACATATTTTCAAAAAACTGGTTGTTCAAACCACACAATATAAACAAAACCGTTGCTTATTATGAGCAAATCTTAGTGGAGATAGAATCAACAAGGTTCGCTCACTTTGCTAACAAAAACAATACAAAAAACATCATCTACTCTACTATATCCATCAACAAAGTCATACACCCCTCACACTAGGGAGCCTTACCTCATACATCTAGAAAGTTCCAAACCAGACTTCCCCAAAGCCTACCATATTCCTCTTCATATACATACTGGGATTACCAACAAGCTTGGTGGAATGTTTTCTTTAGACAAAATACAAATTTCCAACACTTTTGGTTGTTATTTTTTTAAAGACAACTTTCCAAGACAAAGCCTTCCAAATTGGTTTGACTTCTGGTGGGATCTCTTTGGTCTTTTGAACATAATATTACACCTCACAGTCAAACAATGATATAAGGTTTTTAGTGAATACTTCGTACCAACACCACATGATATAAGGTTCCCATGCCTTATGCATTTCTTTATAATATTCAGAATCTCTTGAATAATAGCATGAGAATTTGAATACAATACATCCACCAAACCTGATGTGCCAATATTTGTCCGAAAATATAAAACAAAGTGGTGGGATAGATTCAGATTTATTAAACAAGGATCTGAAGCTGCGGTTAGAACATGGCTAAATAGCTAGAAAATCCAGATAACCACAACCCCATCAAATACATCATTTTTACAGGAGAAATCCATAGAAATTACAACACTTTCTATGATCCAGAGCAGAGAGGAATACAGCAACATCCTCAGGACAATGCTCTTGGAAACGGAAGAATCACAATGTGGATCTTCCAAATCTCAAAACAGTAAAGATGGATTCTCACAGTCACGTCACAGTGGAAACACCAATGAAGACGACTAATATGGGATCAACCTCGACAGAGATTAAAAGCCAAGACATCACATACCAACACTATTACAGCGGCGTAAAGGCTATACATTGTAGCAAGATAGGCATACACTATTCACTATTCACTTTACATTATTCACTTAGTAATGTTCACTTTACATTGTTCAACACTGTAACACTTTTACTATAGCACCCGCTATAAATACACCCTCTCGACACAAGGGGAGGTGACTCGAAATTTTCAGATCTCTCTTCTCTCTTCTTCCTCTTCACCCTCTTGCAAACTCTCATCCTTTCAAGCCTCAAGCTTTCTTACCTTGTACCTTATGGTTTCAAAGTAAGTTAGTTTTTCAAATATGTAGTTTTATATAGGGTTATCAACTTACATGATAATTGGTTAACTATTTCTTGTAATACAAACATCGATACTCCCTGGAATGCGGATTACCGCCCTAGTGGATAACTTAATGCTTTAGTTTCTATATCTTTCAATACATGTAATTTCCAGTTTATATAATACAAGTTTAGACCACCTTCATGGTTGATTTTTGTTTATACATACTCTTATTTTATATTTTATATATTGCCTTTGCCCTTTACATTATTTTTAATTCTCGCGATTTTATTTAGTTTTTATATAGACTTCATACATTCTCTATTATTATAAATCTATTAATCTCTTATACTTCGTTGTTCTCTCATATAGTATTCTGATCCTAAGCCCTTTATGGTAGAAATTGAGAAGTTAAAAATTTTAACTTTTGATTTTTTTCTTCAAATCTATTTGGAATAGAAATCTGTTCTAAAAATAGAAAAATTAAATTGCGTTACCAAAACGGATTGCTGTTCCAAACTTGTTCCGGGAACGAGAAACAGAGAAATAGATAAGTAAAAATTTTATCACGCATACCCTAAATGCCGGAGATCCAGAAACTCGTGCACTTTGTTAGCTTTGTTTTGTATCTCTGAATGTGCGTTTTCCAATTTTTTTCAAACCATTTCATTTTGACACAACCACCATCAGTGAGATCAATCAATATCGACACATCTTAATGCAAGAACAACTTACTATACATTAAATAAACTTAAGCAGTATCTCTAGTTTATCAGAACCAGAACTAAATCTAATCGGACAGACGATAATCCAGTAACCGATCTTAGTCCCACACAAGACAAATCTATTTAATCGTCGCAACACAAAAGTAACTCTCATCATATAGTTTCTATCATATTAACCATCACGAGATACGCAGTGAAACCATCCCGGTGCACATCAACCTAGGGAAGCAATTTAAAGAATGGGACAAGGATATACAGTGACTTCGACGGGCACGCGAGCGTCCACACGGTGTTGGTAGTAGAGGTCAATGCAGTCGATGTCGAGCCGCTTCAAGCTGGCCTCGCACGACGCCCTCACGTACGCAGGGTCGCCTCGGACCTGCCTGTTCCCCTTCCCATCTGCGGAGCTGATCCCGAACTTGGTCGCCACTTGTACTCTCTCTCTCCCCTCCCTTCAGTGCCTGCTCGAATTCCATACCGAGTCAACACCAAAGTAAACTACAAAAATTTGCCCCACAAATCAGAAAGCCTAGTCGCCCGAATAGAATTTTGCGTGAGCACCGCCGACTGTTCGTGCCGTTTAATAACCAGAACCCACTTGGGACGACTGTTCAGACCAACCATCTATGCTTCTGCATCTCAAAACTCAGTATATTTCACTGGGTTTCAGACATTTTGCGTTCCGAACTGCGAGAGTCTGACATCTCAAACTAAGAGCCAAGCATGAGAATTGATTACACCGGGGACTGGGGCGTCCAGAAGAGGGAATCGGAAGCAAAATCACGCGAAACCCTGTGCGAATTAGCGAAAGCTGATGCGAAAGGTGGAACCTTTCAAGCGACCGCGCGGCTCGAAATCCTAAAGCACCGACCTTTCCGATAAGGATCTCGTTGGTGTGGGGGCCGTAGATGTCGGAGGTGTCGAGGAAGGAGACGCCGGAGTCAACGGCGTGGTGGATGAGGGCGATCATGTCGGGCTCCGACTTGGGTGGCCCGTAGAAGGCATACATGCCCATGCAGTGCAGCCCAGCCCCTGCGCCGACACCTCCTGGCCCTGCGACCCCAGCTTGATCCTCCCCACCGCCGTCGACGACGCCATTGCCGCCCGTCTTCGTTCTCGCTCTCGACCGCGATGCAGCAGGAAGATGGTCAACTCAGGGAAGAAACGGTTCTAGTTTCAGACAACGACGAACGAAGACTGTCGTGTACTAAACGTAGATATTGTTAATTGCATTTTTGTATATTAAACTATGAACTTGTCATATTGTTAGTCTTCTTACTAACTTAAACATGTGTTTCGGCAAGTCAAACTTAGTATTAACCATCCTATACTTTAGGTGAGCTTATGATCTCGAAAAAATTTCATTAACTTCTTAAATATCAAGCAATATAAAAACAAAAAGGCAAAAACAAAAAGAGTGGAGCAAATGAAAAGGAGAGGATAAGTATGATGATCATCGAGGCTCTCCCAACTGTCTTTGGGGGATTTGACAGTCTTTCAATAGAAGCAACGCGAAGCCCGATTAGGAGTGGGCATAGTTCAGAACTAAAGAAAACCTATCCAATTTCAAAATTTAAGGTATGTAAAATAGATTTCGGATTTCGAAAATTAAGAAAGCCATTTCAATTAGTAGGTTTTAATTTTTAGATAAGTAAAATCTGGAATCTAAAATAAATTTTTGTGCTTTTATTAATTTATGTATTCGCGCTACAATATTCCACAGCATCGATGATTAATGTATAATTTGAAACACCTAGTCAACGGACATGAAGTCCCGCTAGCATTGTCCATGTGTCCTTAGCGAAAGTCGCAAACATTGCAAGTAATTGAACTCACCGCGGAGGCAAATGACAACAGTAAACTCTCTGAAGTTCCGAATTTATTCCAGGTGAATAAATACCCCGTTCATAAAACAGCCAAACAAGATAGTCTCAAAACACACTGCAGCGCCCAATGCTCAAACCCTACAAATCAAAGATTCAGCGACAGAAGCAGATCCATTTCAAAGCAGCTTTCCATGGAGAACGGCGCTTTTTCCCTGTAGCCATGCTGCCCTCGCGCGTGCCACCCGTGATAGCTCCGCAGAAGCAATCAATTTCAGCTCCTCCATCTCCTCCTGGGTAAAGCTTCACGGACAGAGCTCCAACGTACTACTCCAATATCTCGATCTCAGTCGCGCCGGGAATCGGGCAGATATCGTCGCCCTGGTGGTGTACCCAGGCAAGGGCTAGCTGCGGCAGGGTGCATCCCTTTCTTTGAGCAATCACATTCACTCGATCGAATAACTTCGCATTGGGACCCAAGTTCTCTGGCTGGATCTTTGGTAGGGACTGCATAACATACACCACTGTCTCAGCGGAGGGCATATGAGCAACCGTCATTTTCTTTTTAACACCATTTTCTACTGCAGCAAGTGCAAGAATAGTAGAAGCGGTTGCCTTGCATGGCATCAGATTGTTTTGTTACTTGACATGATAAGAATTTGGAAGTGAGCAATCACTGTGCATCTGGAAAGCATGATAAGCAAAAAAGACTATCTTGCAACGATTAAAATATCTCGTTCAAAATCATAAGCACACGAAATGTAGAGGGAAGCGCTCTATCAGCAACCACGCAAGGCTGATGGTTTTGACGTAAGATGTGACAGGAGAAACGAAATTGGCGAAGTAAGGTTTCTACATGGAACGATAATCTTTTATCAAACTCGAAAGAAATGCCATATCTAAATGATGTGCAGGATGATATTAGTGGAATTAAAGATCTTTTTTAGTTAAAAAAACAAGAGCTACTTCACTTGCCAGGTACAATCGACAGTCAAACAGTTAACGTGGGAAGTAATCCACAATTGGCTTTTGTCCAATACGAACTTGATCCCAAAACTTCCATAAGAAGGGTGTTAGGGAGTACTCACTCAAGCACTCTCTTCGTGCACATGCTTATAACAACCACACCACATAGCCTGAAAAATTATGCAGCAGCAAATGCTCGAGCTCTGCCTATCAAAGATGCGGCGACAGACGCAGGCATGTCTCTAAGCAGCTTTCCATGAAGACAGGGGTGGAGTGTCGGAGGTTTCCCATGTAGAGATGCTGCTATGGTACCTGCCACCCTTCACATTGTCCGCAGAAGCAATCAATTTGAGCTCAGCCATCTCTTCTGGTGTAAGTTTCACTGACAGAGCTCTGATGTTCTGGTTGAAATTCTCCATCTTGGTTGTGCCGGGAATCGGGCAGACGTCGTCGCCTTGGTGGTGTACCCAGGCAAGGGCTAAGTGGGATGGGTTGCATCCCTTTCTTTGCGCAATTTCATTCACTCGGTCAAATAACTTCGTGTTGTGAGCCAAGTTCTCTGGCTGAAACCTTGGTAGATTCTGCAACATAGAGAACTGTCTCAGCAGAGAGCATTTGAGCAACTATCATTTTCTTTTACGCACCAAATTCGACCGCAACAAGTGCAAAAAATACTAGAAGTGGTTGCATTGTATGTCATCAGATTGTCTTGTTACTTGATATGATAAGCATTTGGAAGTTCATAAAAACTGTGTTTAGTAAAAGATCATCTCGAAAGGATTGGGCTATGTAGTTCAAAATCATAAGCATTTGAAATGCAGAGCGAGTGCTCTAGCAATCCATTTATCACAGTTAAAAGAAATCACAAATCTAGATGATTTGTAGAAGAATATAATCAGAAGCAAAGCTCTTTTTCCTAAAAAAACAACAGCTACTTCACCCGGCGCAATCACAAGTCAACCATTAATTACGAGCAGTATCCCACAATTGGGTTCATGTCAGTAACATAATCCTAAAACTTCCATAAGAAGGGTGTTAGGGAGTCGTCACTCAAGAACGGGTTGTGTCAAGATATTATTTATCATGTTGTTGACACCTAATATTTTAAAAAATAATAAATTAAATAAAATTCGATTTTTGAAATCTTTGTTGTTGAAAATATATTCTCATTTCAAAATTTAAAAAAAATTAACTGTTTGATTTTTGGAGCCATTTTTTGTTGAGAAGATGAATAGATATCGGGAAATCTTCAACGATTTTGAGTCTTTCCTCTATAAAAAGAGGGCAAGTTTTCGGAACGAGAGGGGGGGCTTCTCTTCATTGTTCGTGGAAGAAAAAAATAGCAAATTGAAGAGGAAAAGAGAAGAAGTACAATGGTAGAAAGTGAATGGGGGAGGTTTTCGGCAGAGAGTGAGAGAGACAAGTGAGAGAGAGAGAGAGAGTGTCAGGTGAGAGAAAAGTCATAAGTAAAAGAGGAGAGGGGAGCCATCCGTGGAACTCTCGAAAGAAGAAGAGAAACACAAAAGGAGAAGAAAGGGGGAAAAGTAAAAAGAAAGCAAGAAGGGGTAAAGGTGATTGGACATTTACCGTTCATCACCTTCTTCCTCTGCCATTCCCGCTTCTACCTTCCTCCTGCCGGCTCCGATTCCGCTTCGTCCAGCTATGACGGCCGGCTCCGCTTTTGCCTCATGCCCACGCGCTGATCTGCGAGTCACCCGTGATCCGCGCCCAACACCACTCCTGCTCAGCCCGCGCTGACCCGAGATTCCCGACCCGAAGTTCCGCCGAGCCGTGACCTGCTTGCTGTTCGCGACTCCACTGCCAGGGTTCCCTTGCCCGCGAGCTCGCACCGCCGCCCTGCCGCGTCGATCCGCAACGACCTACCGCCCAAGCGACGAGCCGCTACCCCTGATCCGAGTCTGCTCTGCCCTCGGTGCGCCATCAGCTACTGCCCGAGCGATCTCCTGTTTTGTTGCAGGTTTATCTCCGCCTGAGCCCACTCACCGCCGCTCGGAACCCGACACCACCGCGACCTGTTGCTGCCCAGCCCTCGCCGGAGCTCCGAAGCCCGCCGCTCCTGACCTAGCCGCGCGACCTAACGCCAGCAGCTGCGACCCCGACCTTCCACGTTCGTTGCTCGCGGCCCCTGATCGCTGGCTCCACGTTCGCTGCCCGCGTCTGCAACCGACCGTTGGCTCCTCGGTGACCACCTATGAAGCACGGACACGTTGCCGAGCCTTCCGAGTCGTGTCCGACACGTGTCGACGTGTCCGACACGCTCGGACACGCGGTCAACGCGTGTCGAGAAATCCGACACGTGGTCAACTTTTCTCGACACGCTTCGACACGCGTGTCCGAGAGAGATTGTTGAAGAAGACGATGGTGGGTAGAGAGGTGAGGTCGAGGAAGAGGCCGAGGAAACGGAGCTGAGGCCGCGACGGCGAGAGGAAGAGCATAAACTGAGCGATGGAGGGCCGGCGGCGAGGGCCTCGCCGCGAGGCTACAGCTTGCAGCTGCTGCGAAGGAGGAAGGGCGGAGGCGACAGCGATGTGGCGATCGAAAGAGTTGAGAAAATCGTGAGGAAGAAACTGAGGTGGCGGGGAGAAGGTGGGGGCGGGGGCGGGGGAGAGAGAGTATGGGAAGAACGGGGATGGAGGGGATTGTGATGGGGGCACAGCCTCGCAGCGAGCAGGTGGTGGTGTGGGGGAAAGGGAGGGGGAGGGGAGAGGAGAGAAGGGGAAGAAACCGAGGGGGATGGGGGCGATTGATGGGGGCGCAGGTGATGGGAGACGCAGGGAGCAGGTGGTAGCGTAGAGGAGAGAGAGAGAGAGAGGGGGGCTGGGGGTGATTGATGGGGGACGCAGGGAGCAAGTGGGCGTAGGGGAAGGTGAGGGGGAGAGAGAGAGTGGGGGCAGATCGCAGAAATCGAAGAGGAGGATTTTGGGGGTGGTGGCGTGGGAAAAGAGGGGGAGAGAGAAACGAGGAGAGAGGATTTGAGAGGATTTGAGGGGGATAATTTTTGTTAAAATAAAAAATATATTTTTAAATATGCACACGTATGAATATGTTTTTTAAATTTTTTTATGAATAAGTAGTGTAAATTTATTATAAGTTCTTATTTATTTATTTGTGAATTTGAATCAAATTAATTAAAAATAAAAATATTTATTTAATATATAACGTGTTAACGATGTCGGAATTCTCTACTTTTTAAGAAATGACGTATCGCGTGTCGTGTCGTGTCGTATCGCGTGTCGCGTGTCGCGGTCGCGTTCGCTACATAGGGCAGCATGATCTAAACTATATGACATGAAGAAATGCAACAATTAAATGCAATCTAAATGACCTAATTCTAATGACATGCAATGCGATGCAATGACATACAAAATTATTTAAACTAAGATGACATTTATTAAATGACTTAGTTTAATGACGAGGAAGTTCTAATTAAATGAATCTAATAAAAACTAAATAATGTGCATTTGATATTTCTATTAAAAATGCAAAAATGATCTAGCTAGATTAAAATTCTATCTAATTTAAACTAAGGATTAAGTCACATTAAATCCTAATTTAAACTACGATATTATCTTAATCTAACATGTAATTGATCTAATATGCAATGACTTGAGGAGCATGCCCTAATTCTACATGACATATGCATGATATTTTTTTATCTTTTTATATTAATTTCGAAATTAAAATTTCACATGCAATTCGAATAATGATAAAACTAACAACCTAAATGAATGCGCTTTTTGTTTTGTTTTTATATTTTTTTTCCAAACAAGTAATTATTTTATAAGAATTAAAATAACTGAAAAAAATAATCCGTTGTCTCACGAATTAAATTAATAATTATTTTAACTCTATACTAATTTAACAATTGAAATATTATCAAAATTCCTAAAAATTAAAGTAATTAAAAAAATGACCCGACGTCTTACGGGTCAAATTAATAATTACCTTAATTTGAGATAAGACCCCTAATGTCTACAAGGTCTACAAATATTGACATACAATACTACAACTTAAAAAAAGCTAACATAACATGAAATAAGTAAAAAAATAAAAATATACTATTTAATTTCCTTTTCTTTTTCCTTTTGCTTTTTGCTTTTTTCTTTTTCTTCCCAAGCACGGCTTGTGCTCATGTGGGTGGTCACCTATGTAGCACGGACACGCGACACGCGACACGCGACACGACACGACACGACACGACACGCGATACGTCATTTCTTAAAAAGTAGAGAATTCCGACACGTTCCGACACGTTATATATTAAATAAATATTTTTATTTTTAATTAATTTGATTCAAATTCACAAATAAATAAATAAGAACTTATAATAAATTTACACTACTTATTCATAAAAAAATTTAAAAAACATATTCATACGTGTGCATATTTAAAAATATATTTTTTATTTTAACAAAAAATTATCCCCCTCAAATCCTCTCAAATCCTCTCTCCTCGTTTCTCTCTCCCCCTCTTTTCCCACGCCACCACCCCCAAAATCCTCCCCTTCGATTTCTGCGATCTGCCCCCACTCTCTCTCTCCCCCTCACCTTCCCCCTACGCCCACTTGCTCCTGCGCCCCCCATCAATCACCCCCAGCCCCCTCTCTCTCTCTCTCTCTCTCTCTCTCTCTCTCTCTCTCTCCCTACGCTACCACCTGCTCCCTGCGTCCCCATCACCTGCGCCCCCATCAATCGCCCCCATCCCCTCGGTTTCTTCCCCTTCTCTCCTCTCCCCCTCCCCCTCCCCCTCCCTTTCCCCCACGCCACCACCTGCTCGCTGCGAGGCTGTGCCCCCCATCACAATCCCCTCCATCCCCGTTCTTCCCATACTCTCTCTCCCCCCTCCCCCACGCCACCACCTTCTCCCCGCCACCTCAGTTTCTTCCTCACGATTTTCTCAACTCTTTCGGTCGCCACATCGCTGTCGCCTCCGCCCTTCCTCCTTCGCATCAGCTGCAAGCTATAGCCTCGCGGCGAGGCCCTCGCCGCCGGCCCTCCATCGCTCAGTTTATGCTCTTCCTCTCGCCGTCGCGGCCTCAGCTCCGCTTCCTCGACCTCACCTCTCTACCCACCATCGTCTTCTTCAACAATCTCTCTCGGACACGCGTGTCGAGAAAAGTTGACCACGTGTCGGATTTCTCGACACGCGTTGACCGCGTGTCCGAACGTGTCCGTGCTTCATAGATGCTGCCACGTCATATTAGATTATTATCATACATCGCATGATTTTCATTAAATAAAGTGAAAAAAAAAATTGAAATTGCGTGTTAATTAGAAATCATATTTAGGGTTGCTGATGTGAATTATGATTTAACAATGCAGATGCTTTCGTTGCTTCTAGGTATGTTTTGCAATATTTAATTGCTTTCTTGAGTATTAAATTGGTGGTATGCACACATGTATGATCACCTCACATGTTAGAAGGATAGATTTAAAATCAATCCAAATTACTTGCCAAACATTTTTTTTAAATGAAATAGAAAGATACCGAAAGGGCACTAGGATAGTCTATTGTAACCAAATCCCCGAACTCATAAATCTCTGGTTCGTAAGAGTAAAGTAAATCTCCATTTACTTTACTTGGATTTCTAATCGACCCACCAAAAATAGATTAGTGGCGACTCTTGATTGAAAATCATTTGCATGTTAAAAATTCAAACCTAAGTCGCGAATTGATATGGGCTTGGGAGAGCCCGAGCTAAGTTTAAAGACTTAGTAATTCATTAACCTAAATTTTAGGATTGCCCCTGAAAATTCTGGTCGCGACACATGTGAAGAAAGATGAGTATAAAAAAGGACAGAGGCCTGAGACTGGATACTGATGTCGGTTATATGGAGCAGATATCGTAATCTTGTGAAGTAAGAGGAGAGAAAAAGGATGGGTGGAAAGTGGGGAAAGGATGGTGAATAGCAAATGGTGGGATGCCTGGGAAACAGAGGAACTTACAAGTCTCTTACAAATAAATCTATATTAGTTCATCACAAAAGCATGAGAATACGGGGAACTGCCTCTTTTAGGCTCATCAAGCTATTGATTATTATTTTACACTAATCTATAATCACGAGAGGTGGGATGTATGGCGAGTGCTGAATTGAAGACATACGAGAATATAAAGCCTTTATGTCACCAATTCTTATTTACACCACCCAATACTTTTTCTGTATATCACAAGAACTGGTAATAATCCAGCAAAAAGAACGACAGTCACAGTGAGCACCTAATTATGTTGATCAGCAGAAACAGACCTTTGAAGTCATCCTTGGGGAGATTCTCCAACAACTTGGAACCAACAGAAAAGAATCCTCGTCCTAAAGGACTGTACGCAACAATTCCAATGCCAAGCTCCCTAGTCACAATGTTCGGAAGAGTAGAGTCAGAAGAAAACTGTTGTCACTGCATAAACAAATTGATGGAGCGATATCCTACCTGCATGTGGGAACGATCTCTGCCTCCACATCTCTTGACCACAGCGACCACTCCAATTGCACAGCTGTGATGGGATGAACAGCATGTGCTCTTCTGATGGTTGATGCAGAGGCCTCTGATAAACCAATGTACTTGATTTTACCCTCTTCAATGAGTTTCTTTAGCTCTCCAATCTTCAAATATTCACATGCCATAACAACAACAGTCAAGACCTTACATGTCAAGATCCAGAAATTCATGCACATTATTAGCTTTAATTGTGTCCCCGATCCCCTCAATGGTATGTGTTCCCTGACTATTCCACCATTACATTTTGACCTGGCAGTTCTTAGCAAAGATCAGTAGATCTTTATGCATCTCTATGCAACAAAGAATTTGCTAGGCATTAAGAAGTTAACAGACGTAGATTTCTCAAATCTATCACAGAATAGGGCAAATAACAGAATTATTAAATTGATGGAGGTAGATTTCTCTAATCTATGATGGAGAGGTTAAATAAACAGAAGTATTCCAAGTAATTGTTATATTTGACAATGATATGTCAAGAATCAAATGTCTCTACAGAATGATCCAACTTTCAAAGTGATTCTCCGATATAATTTAGGATGCACCCAATAGCACTTTCGTCTCAAAGGAAGATTTCAAATAGCACTTGTGAAAGATCCCATAAGACAAAAACACAGCCACCGAAATACTAAATTCCATGACCTCTCGGCATCTCTACCTCAACTATCAACTGAACTAAACTCACGGCTATACCTCAACTATCAACTGAACTTAACTCACAGCTAACAATATCTTACGAGTCAAAAGGCAAGGCAATAGTCAATTTCTGCTACGGAGTCCGACAAACTATTGACAACGCGACGATGCGTCATCGACAGCAATCCAGTTTAGCAACCGGATCATATGGCTCGGAGAAAGTCTCAAGAGAGGCAAAGGTTTAACGAGCATCCGTACAGTGACTTCCACGGGGACGCGAGTGTCGATACGGTGCTGGTAATAGAGGTCGATGCAATCGACGTCAAGCCGCTTCAAGCTGGCCTCGCAAGCCGCCCTTACATATGCTGGATCGCCCCGGATCTCGTTCTTTCCGTCCGCTAAGCTGACTCCGAACTTGGTCGCCAATTCCACCTTCTGCCTCACCCCTCCCTTCAGTGCCTGCTCAACGTCAACCCCAAAATTAGAAAACGAACACGCAGGATCAGAGCACTCTGCTCGATGAAGCTAAATTCCGTAACACTATAAGCACATATAATTCATGCAGAGGCAAAAGAGACTGAGAGAACCGACCTTTCCGAGGAGGATTTCGTTGGTGTGAGGACCGTAGATGTCGGAGGTGTCGAGGAAGGTGACGCCGGAGCCGACGGCGTGGTGGATGAGCTTGATCATGTCGGGGTCGGGCTTGGGAGGGCCGTAGGCGGAGGACATGCCCATGCAGCCCAGCCCCTGCGCCGACACCTCGAGGCCCTGCGACCCCAGCTTGATCCTCCTCACCACCGTCGACGCCGCCACCGCCGCCACCGCCGCCATCTAGCTCGAAGTCAATGCAGAGAAGAGAGGATGGAGAAAAAACAGTTTCGCGAGCTCGCTCGCGCTCTCACGGTTACCAGACAACGAAGCTCTTGGTTGGGCGAGATGAGTCAAAAAGACAGCAAATGACGCGCGTGCTGACGTAAATTCTCGCCGCCCACTTCTCCAACGGCCAATTTTAAAAACGAAATGCTGACCTCGTATGTACTATGTTTGACAAAAGGTTTTTTTTTTTTTTTTTTTTTTTTTTTTTGGTAAATAATGTTTGACAAAAGGTTGAGTACCGCATCACTGGCCATGATGACTCCGCTAAGTAAGCTCTAGTCCTTTGAGGTAAGGTCAGGAGTTCGAAGCCCTAGCAACGCAAGTGCCCCTACAACGCAAGTTGCAACGAGGCTGGCGGGCTATTAGGTGATTTACACGTGGCGCCGAAGTAGTGGTTCCCCACTTGCGACACCTAGGAGTTTATGTGACGGCTATCGGCCAAAACGGTTCTTTCAGCACAAAAAAAAATAATAATAAAATAAAAAAATAAATGGTTGAGTACCGCCAAAAAGCTCTATTCATATGTGACGTAAACACCCAGAAAAATCCTAGACATGTCCATTTCCATGAGAAAATGATGGCTTATGAGATGGGATTCAAACCTTTTTACACCATATTTTATTGCCTTCTTCTCACATTCAGATTTTGTTCAAAAATACCGTGACCCTCTATGGAAAAATCCCGACTTGTCATAAAAATTCTTGAATTTAATTTTGGAAAAAATTGAAATAAAGTTGAAGATATTTGTGTCATAGTGGATTAGTTTAAGGTTTTTGGTCACAAAAAAAAGTTGAGATATTTGTGTCATAATAAACATAGTTAGGACTTTTGGATATTTGTCAGTAATGTAAATAGAATAAAGGTTTCTATCATATTTCATCTGGTCCACAATTTCAAACTTTCAAGAATTAATTGCATCATATTCAAAAAGGCATGCTTGTCATCAATGTAAAATATTATTTCCAATGACAAAATTAACCACGTAACTTAAAAAGCATGTCTGAATTGAAGTACCCTTCACCACAGTTATTCAAAAAGGTATACCTGTGAACGGTGTACAACTTCTTTTCCACCAACACAATTAATAATATGACTTAAAAGACACGTTTGGCTTAAGTATCGATCGTTGGTACTTATCCGCTGACTTTGAAGTTATGTAAAGAGAAAGATTGAAGCATAGGCGGAGGCTACAATCCTTAATCACTGGCTGCCATCCTTAATCGACAGATCCTCACTTTTCACGCTATGAAGGTATTAAGTATTTCGTAGATTAAATTATTATCATGACATATTTATTATAAAGGTTAATATCAAATATATATATAAATTGGTACATCATTCTAAACCAGTACACATGTACTAAATTTATCCTCCATGAGTTTCTGTTAAATTTTACCACTAAATTGTTGGATTATATGATACGTAACAGTTGATGAGTATACCAATTTGGAGTTTTATCTTTTGTTTATCACATGTGTACGGTTTATGGTTTTCCATTATATTAATCCAATTTGAAGGAAACTAATGAAAAATAAATTTATTACAAATGTATTAATTTAGAGTTTTTTGTAGTAAAAAAATTAGTTTATTCTAAATTTGTCACGGATATCCCACTTTAAGGTTTTTTATGGTTAAAAAATTAATTTAAAGTAAATTTATTATAATTGCATTAGCTTGGAATTTTTCATATTATAAGCCTTTACCGTCTGGGATATGTTCTTCCCGTTCTACTTTTTCCGTGTGTACTCTGATGGTTTCTAGAGGAATCGCCTATTAATGTATAGGGGCACGATATGATGATTGGCAACTGATTCCACGCTATCTTGTCTACAGGCACTAAGTAGATTAGAGTTCAAGAACACAACATCACACGACTCTTCGCGTAAAGACATAAAAATATGGCGAAACTTAAGGAGCGACAAAAATATATACAGAACAACATTGCAAAGTCCTATACTATTTTGGTAAACTCGCACATTATATCCGGATACTTTACTAATATGTAGGAGCATAAAAATGGATTATTTGATGGCTCATGGAACATCTTCGAGCTCATGAATAGGTTAAATCTATACTTTTTACTCAAAATGATTTACATGTAAATGGCGATAACAGAATAGATGATGTCCAGCTTCCAAGCTGGTAATCTCCTAATGCTTCAACCTATTGCGCCAACTCTGCTAAGGTTATTATAACATACTATTGACAAACCAAATCGTATTCGTAATTTTTTTTTTTTGGATGTTCATTTTATAGCAAACTCATAACTATGAGCTTGATAATTTGATTATGAGAAGTTCATGATATAGACTAATGATTATCGGAGACAATTATGCTGTCCCACACCATATGGTCCTTCTTTGACTTATTAAAGAGACTACATTTTAGTATGTAGAAATCAAGGCTCTCGAGCCTCAAAAGCTTTTTGATTTACATGATGCATAGAATGACAAGTGAAGAGCATCCTTATGGAAGCAACTCATCAAATTGAATTAACAGCATTACTTTAAGTGTTTAATGACATTGGACTTCGAGGAAGGGAAGAAAATGTTAAGAGAAATAGGGTGTATATGAATGGATTTTGTCAAACTCAACTTCTTCAACTTCATCGAGAAATTACCAAAGTGTGATGCACCAATAGTGCAAACACCTGTTTTGAGAACAATAATACAAACATTAGACACGACAGACCACTAGATACAAAGGAACACAAAATGGCAAGTGAAGAACATACTTGTGAAAACAACTCATTATATTGAATTAACCGTGTTACTCTAAGCTCTTAATGACATCAGATTTTGAACGAAGAGAAAAAAGTGTTTAGAAAAGTGGAGTGTGTTTGAATGGATTTTTTCAAACTCTAATCTTCTTCAACTTCGTCGAGAAATTACCCAAGGGTGATATACTAATAGTGCAGGCCCACGTTTTTAGGACAATAATACAATAATTAGGATCACTAGATACAAAGAACCATACTTGCATTTTGTAAGACGCTTTTTAAGATGGAAAGACAATACTAAAAGGATCTTGGCCAAACGTAGGACCCCCGTTACACACAGTACGGCTTCTTTGGTATATATCCAACGGAATTTATCCATTTTATATTGACAAATAAAAAGGTCCAAGTTCACAATAACCACACTTCTCGTGGGAAAATTTTAAGTGTGAAGCTCAAAATGTCCTATAGCTCTTCTTTTTTTGTCACTTAGCTTCTTTTTCTGTAAGAAAAATTGACGAAATGGAGTCAAAACTCCATGTGCATAGCAACTGGCAAGAAAGTCCACACATGGGCACCTTCACGAGAGCATCAAGTCGTGATTTACTTTTCTGTAACACTAATGTCATCCAGTTCAGCAATCGTGCTGTTATAGAAAACATGCTTCTTGGCATTTGCTTCAATGATTAGTAACCAATCCTGAGAGAACGTTGTAAAGATTGAAACTTGAAAGTATGAAATCACGGCTGAGGTGAACGGAGTCACTTTAGTATGTATGGCCGAGTCAAATTGCTCAAAATCTTAGTTTTGGGATTCTGAAAGTCACCCTGATGAATTGGCATGGTCGGCTCAGTTAGAATTCAGCTCACCCTATGTTTCTCGAGTAATCTTCCCAATAAGCTTATCACACACATATAATCTTCTCACAGTGATTGTCATTTAAACAAAATGACAACAGTTACTGTCTGAAGTTCAGAGTTTATCACAGGATCACAAGCACTCTCTTCGTGCACATGCTTATAACAACCACACCACATAAACTGAAAATTATTGCCGCAGCAAATGCTCGAACTCTAAATATCAAAGATGCAGTGACAGAAGCAGACCCGTTTCTAAGCCGCTTCCCATGAGGAAAGGGGTGGAGTGTCCGAGTTTTCCCATTTAGAGATGCTGCTATGGTACTTGCCACCCTTCACATTGTCTGTAGAAGCAATTGATTCGAGCTCGGCCATCTCTTCCAGTGTAAGCTTCACTGACAGAGCTCCGATGCTCTGCTTGAAATTCTTGATCTTGGTTGTGTCGAGAATCGGGCAGACATCGTCGCGCCGGTGGTGTACCCAGGCAAGGGCTAACTGTGATGGGGTGCATCCCTTTCTTTGCGCAATTTCATTCTCTCGGTCAAATAACTTCCCGTTGTGAGCCAAGTTCTCTGGCTGAAACCTTGGTTGCTTCTGCATAACATAGAGAACTGTCTCAGCGGACATTTTCTTTTTAGCACCAAATCCTACCGCAACAAGTGCAAATGATACTAGAAGTGGTTGCATTGCATGCCATCAGATTGTCTTGTTACTTGATATGATAAGCATTTGGAAGTTCGCAAGCACTGTGCGGGGAGCATATATCTCGAAAGGATTGGAATATGTAGTTCAAAATCATAAGCATTCGAAATGTGGACCTAGTAATCTAGCACTCCATCTATCACCTTGAAAAGAAAGAAATCACAAATCTAGGTGATTTATAGCAGAATATTATCTGAAGTAAAGCTATTTTAAGCTAAAAAACAATAGCTACTTCACCTGGCGCAATCACTAGTCAGCCACTAATTGTGGGCAGTAACCCACAATGGGGTTTATGTCAATAACATAATCCCAAAACTTCCATAAGAAGGTTGTTAGGAAGTCCTCACTCAAGAACGGGTTGTGTTGAGATATTATTTATCTTGTGAAGAAAGATGAATATTAAAAGGACAGAGGCCGGAGGCCCAACACCAGTGTCGGACCTGTCAGTTATAAGGAGGAGATATCAGGCCTGCATGTTTTCGTTCTTTTCTTTTGTTTATGAACAGAAATTTTGTTTTTTTATTCCCGGGAACAAAAAAAAAAAGGAACAGAAACACATTTGTTTGCGTTTTTGTTCAAAATCAGATTTTTTGTTCCCGGAACAAAAAAAGAACATAAATGAGAAACGAAAAAAAATTGTTTCTTACTCCATAAACACTTTTTTCTTCTTTTCTTCTTATTTTCTTCTCTCTCCTCTTTTCTTCTTCTTTTCTTCTTGTTTTCTTCTTTGGCTGGTCGCCGACCTCGGCCATGGTCGGCGACCGGCCGTTGAGGGCCGGCGACGCTATCGAGGGTCGGCGACCTCGCCGGAGTGTCACCGGTGCGGGCGAGGCTTGGCCTCGCCTTGGCTGGGTGAGCTCGAGCTCGCCTAGCCAAGGCAAGGCTGAGCCTCGCCCAACCCCGGTGAGGCACGGCCTCGCCGGATTTGGGCGAGCCCGAGCTCGCCCGGTGAGGCCGAGCCTCGCCCAAAAGAAGAAGAAAGGAAAAAATAAAAAATAAAAATAAAAATATTAAAAAATTAAATGAAACAAAAAAATAATATAAATTTAGCAAACATGTTTCTATTCATTTTTTATTCCCGGAACAAATTTACCACACGCATCTTTCTCGGTCAAAAATTATTCCCGGAACATAAACATTTTTTTTTTTATTTCGTACTCTGGAACAATTTTTTAACAGAAACGTTACCAAACGCGTCCATCCTATTCTTGCGACGAAAGATGAGCGTAAAAGAATGGGTGGAAAATAAATAATTTAAAAAATTTTCTTAAAAATGATGAAAAATATTTTCATCAAATGTTTGGATATAAATCATTATTTGTAATAAATAATATTTTTATGAATTAATTAGTTGAAGTGATACAAATAATCATTTTTTAAAATAATATTTTTCAAATTATTAATGTACCGTGAAAAAAAATGGAGTCCAAAATAGTAAATTAGAGGTCCAGAGCATAACATGACACTACTCTTGGAGAAAAGGCCTAAAAAAATGGCGCAACTTAAGAGGGTGACGAAAATGTATACCCAACAACATTTCACAACTGTAACCACAAAAATAAAATAAAATAAAATAAAAAGTGTCATTTACAATTTTAGTAAACTTGCACATTATATCCGAATACTTTACTAATATCTAGAGGGCACAAGCGTAAAAGTGGATTATTAAAAGGCTTATGGAATACCCTACGACCTCACAAACAGGTTAAATCCGTACCAGGGTTAATTTTAAAAATTTTATACCATGGTGATTTACGCATAAGTTTTGATCTTCCCGTGAGTGACAATGGAACGCCTCTCTTCTCGTCGACGTCATTCCGTTGCCCCCACGTATTTAAAGTTATAATTTTTTTTTGCTTCTTTTAGTTTTTGTCAAATTAAAACAATAAATGATATTAACAAATGTCGGATTAATATTTTTAGTATAAATTAATTCTATGCTCTTTTTAGTATTATTTATTTATTTTTGCATTTATATATAAAAATATTTATTTAATATATAACGTGTCGGAATTCTCTATTTTTTGAGAAATGATGTGTCAACGTGTCGTGTCGTGTCGTGTCGCATGTCCGTGTCGGTGCTACATAGGTGGTGATAATGGAACATATGACATTTAGTTTTAAAGCTAGAAATCTTTTGATGCTCCAACGAGCTACTCCAACTCCACTAAGGTTATTATAACGTACTATTAACAAACCAAACCATTTTCGTTATTTTATTTTATTTTTTTTATTATTATTATTATTATTATTATTATTTTGGGAATTTCCCATTGTATCACAAACTCAAAACTATGTACTTGATGCTTTGACCACGAGGAGTTTATGGTATACATTAATGATTATCTAACCCAATTATGTCATCCCTGACCATACAGTCCTTCTTTGACTTTTCAAAGAGGCTGTATTATAGTCTCTAGAAATCATTCTTTGACCATGAGGAGTTTATGGTATACACTAACGATTATTTGACATAATTGTGTCATCTCACACCATACAGTCATTCTTTGACTTTTCAAATGGATTGCAATTTAGTCTCTAGAAATCATTAATCATATTATAAGACTAACTTTTCTAATTTACAGGATTCACAAAGTGATAAGCGAAAAGCATTCTTATGAAAACAACTCATCGTATTGAATGAACAATATAACTCTAAATTTTTAATGACACAGACTTTCAGGAAGAAAAGAAAGGTTTTAGAAAGGCGATAGACCAATAATGCAAGCACATGTTAGGGACTGTGGCCCCGTTTGGTTAGGCTTTGCTAAGGGGCCTTGAGCCTCCAAAGACCCCTGAGGAAAATATTTTGCATTTGGTTCACATTTTTTAGTCCCCATTTGCCAAATGCCAGCATTTGGAATATCGAAACCCTAGATCTGCTTTGGGCTTTTAGCATTTTCAAAATGTTAGTCTAAGCTTTAATGAATTTTTTTTCTTTCCACTATTGCCCTTACTAATAATCATATTTTCCCATTTTGCCCTCAAAAACACTGTTCATCTTCTTCCTTAGACTTGCTGCTCGGCCGAGCTTCACGATGGGCGGCGCTTAACTGTGAGCAGCCAGATCTGGCCATCGGGAGGCCAGATCTGGCCACTAGGAAGCCTCACCTAAGGTCGCGTGACCAAACGGGCCTTGTATGTAAATGGATTTTTTCAAACTCTGATCTTCTTCAACTTGGTCGAGAAATTACCCAAGGGCGATAGACCAATAGTGCAAGCACATGTTTTTAGTACAACAATACAGACTGTAGGTAGGACCACTAGATCCAAAGGAACGCAGACGCATCTTGCAAGATGCTTTTTCAGACGGAAGGAAAATACTAAAAGGATTTTGGCCAAAAATTAGACTCTTGTTACACACAGTATAATAATATGACTGACAAGCTTCTTTGGTACTTGTCCAACGAAATTTGTCTATTTAATATTGATAGATAAAAAAATTTCCAAGTTCACAATATCCACAGTTTTTGCGAGGAAATTCTTGTTGTTAAGTGTGAAGCTCAAAATTTCCTATCGCTCTTCCTTTTATGTAAGAACACGCATTGGCGCCTTCTTGAAAAGCATGATGATCGTTTGAGGCTCTCCCGCCAGTGCCATAGGAGGGCTCGACGGTCTTTCAAGAGAAGCAATGGTGCCGTTGCAGAAAAAGTTCCTCTTAGCATTGCTTCTATGTATTGTATCCGATCCTGAGAGATCGTTGCACAATGTCTAAGTATCGAAGCCACGATTGAGGTGAATACAGTTTCGCTTTAGTATGTACGGACGAGTTGAACTCCTCGAATCCAAGTTTTGTGATTCTGAAAGTCACCCTGATGGATTGGCATGGTGGGCTTGGTTAGTGTTCAACTCGCTTTGCGTTTCTTGAGTGATTATCCCCTGATTAGCTTAATACACATCTATAATCTTCTCTAGTGAATGTCACTTACAAAAATGATAACAGTTACCCTCGCAAGTCCAGATTTTATTACAGCATAATAAGTACTCTCCTCATACACGTACTTATAACAGAGACACAATGCAGCGTCAAAATACTTTAGCAGCAAATGCTCAAACTCTGTATATGACAGATGCGGCAACAAAAGCAGACATGTTTCTAAGCAGCTTTCCATGAAGAAAGGGGTGGAGTATCAGAGTTTTCCCACGTAGGCATGCTGCTTCCGTACCTGCCACCCTTGACATTGTCCGCAGAAGCAATTGATTCCAGCTCGGCCATTTCTTCTGGTGTAAGCTTTATGGATAGAGCTCCAATGTTCTGGTTGAAATTCTTGGTTTTGGTCGTGCCAGGAATCGGGCAGACGTCGTCACCCTGGTGGTGTACCCAGGCAAGGGCTAACTGTGACGGGGTGCATCCCTTTCTTTGTGCAATTTCATTCACTTGATCAAATAACTTTGCATTGTGAGCCAAGTTCTCTGGCTGGAACCTTGGAATGGACTGCATAACATAGAGCACTGTCATAGTGGAGAGCATATGAGCAACTTTCATTTTCATTTTTAGCACCAAATTCTACAGCAACAAGTGCAAACGATAGTAGAAGTGGTTGCATCACATGCCATCAGATTGTCTTGTTACTTGATATGATAAGCTTTTGGAAGTTCACAATCACTGTGTATTTAGAAATCATGATTGAAAACATTAAACCATCTTATTCGAAATCATAAGCATTCGAAATGAGGAGAGAAGTGCTCTAGCAATAACCACACAAGGCTGATGGTTTTGATGTAAGATGTGACAACAGAAACAAAAGAACAATCTATCTACATGCAGTGGTATCCATTTACAACACTCAAAAGAAGGAAATCATAAATCTACATGATTTGTAGAAGAATATGATTGGAACTAAATCTCTTTTTAGCCTAAAGAACAACAGCTACTTAACTTGAAAGGCACAATCACTTGTCAAACACTAATTGCGGAAGTTATCCACAATTGGCTTTATGTCAGATAAAAAACTTGATCCCAAAACTTCCCAAAAAAGGGTGTTAGGGAGTCCTCAGTCAAAAACTGGTTCTGTCAAGACATTTTGTGAAGAAAGATGAGAGCAAAAGAGGAGAGAAGGCTGAGGCCTGATACCAGTGTCACTTATATTGAGGAAATGTTGCTATATCTTATGAAGAAGGATGAGAGAAAAAGGATGGGTGGAAAGGGATGAAAGGATAGTGAATAGCAAATGGCGGGAAGGCTGAGAAACAGGAGCTTACAAGTCTATATTTGTTTATTCCCAAAAGCATGAGATGGGGAAACTGCATCTTTCAGGCTCATTATGCCACTAAGTATGATTTTACACTAATGTAGAATCAGAAAGGTGGGTCTGGGGCTACTGCTGGATTGAAAACATGAAGGAGTATAAAGCATTTGTGTCGCCAATTATTATCCATCCCACCGGCTACTTCTTCTGTATACTAAAAGAACTCGTAGTTTCCAGCACTTCAACAAGAGTAACAGTCACTGTGAGCATCTAGTTATGTTGATCAGCAGAAACAAACCCGTCTGATGTCATTTTCAGAGAAACTCTCCGCTAACTTGGAACCAACTGAAAATAATCCTCGTCCTAAAGGACTATAGGCAACAATTCCAATGCCAAGCTCCCTAGTAACAAATTAAAGGAAAAGCAGAGTCAGAAGAAAGCTTCTGTTACTGCATGAACAAATTAAAAGAGTGATTTCCTACCTGCATGTGGGAACGATCTCTGCCTCCACATCTCTTGTCCACAGTGACCACTCCAATTGCACTGCTGTGATAGGATGAACAGCATGTGCTCTTCTGATTGCGGACGCTGAGGCCTCAGATAACCCGATGTACTTGATTTTACCCTCTTCAACGAGTTTCTTTAGCTCCCCAATCTTTGAATATTGACATGATAACAGAACAAAGATTAGTCAATCTTTATGCATCTCAAAGCATCAAAAAAGTCGATAGGCATTGAGTTAACGGAGGTAGATTTCTCTAATCTATCACTGAAGAGGGCAAACAAAAGAAGTATTCCATGTATTTTTCATATTTTACAATGATATGTCAGGAATCAAATGTCTCCACACAAAGCCCAGGAACAACTTTCAATGTAATTCTTGCATGTAAATTAGGATGAACCCCATAGCACTTTCATCTCAAAGGAACATTTCAAATAATTTTCGTGCCCATTGACCATTAACTTGCAAGAGATGCCATTAAGACAAAAACTCAGCCACTATAATACTGAATTCCACAACCTCTTTAAGTCTCAGTTGACAATTATCTTACAAGTCAAAGGCAAAAGAAAGTAGTCAATCTCTTCCACAAAATCAAACAAACTTCTAACACCATGACAATGCATCATCAATACTAATCTAGTTTACAACTGATCGCATGGCGCAGAGAAAGTCTCGAGAGGGAAAGGTTTAATGAGGATCCGTACAGTGACTTCAATGGGGACCCGAGTGTCAACACGGTGTTGGTAGTAGAGGTCAATGCAATCGACGTCGAGCCGCTTCAAGCTGGCCTCGCAAGCCGCCCTCACGTACGCCGGATCGCCCCGGACGTCCATCTTCCCATCCGGGAAGCAATATCCAAACTTGGTAGCCAATTCCACCTTCTGTCTCACTCCTCCCTTCAGTGCCTGCTCAAAATCGACACCAAATCAACACAAGAAAAACACCAAGTTTCCCCCGAACAATAACAAACCAAGACGCGGGATCATAAAATTCCGCACGATCAAGCTAATATCATAACACCATAAGCATATCCTCTGCACGCGGAAGCTGAGACTGAGCTCAATGCACCCGAGCCTGAAAGCAGATCAGATTAGGAAGGCAATAAAAAGACTGACCAACATACAGCTATAGGCGCGAGGACTGTCGGCTGGTTGATCTAAAGAAGCCGCGAAATTTTAAGACGGGATATCTAAAAGAGCAGACCTTCCCGAGGAGGATCTCGTTGGTGTGGGGGCCGTACATGTCGGAGGTGTCGAGGAAGGTGACGCCGGAGTCGACGGCATGGTGGATGAGTGCGATCATGTCGGACTCCGACAAGGAAGTGCCGGAGATGCGGGACATGCCCTCACAGCCTAGCCCCTGCAGCGAGACCTCGAGACCCTGTGACCCCAGCTTGATCCTCCTCACCGCTGACGCCGCCATTGCCGCTGTCGACACCTAGCTCGAGGTCGATGCAGAGAAGAGAGAACGGAGAAGAGAGTTCGGTCAAACGCTATATTTATTTCACATAAGTTGAACGATTTTGAAAATATTTTTTTTTGAAAAAAAAAATCAATTGTATCATTTGAAATAATTAGTGAAAGAAAATTTTTTTACATTACCGACAACAATTTATATCCAAATATTTTTATGGACAATGAAAATATTTTCCTAGTGATTTAGGATTAATATCATGATAAACTCCAAACTAATACCCTTATGATAAATTTATTCAAAATTAGATTTTGGGTCACTGAAAACTCCAAACTTATACACACGTGATAAACTTATCATAAACTAATGTTTGAGTCACTAAAAATCCTAAACTAGTATACTCGTAGTATATTTATCATCTAGTAGTTTCCATCAAATTTTACCGTGAAATTACTAAGTTGATAAATATTAACATTTCAATTGATATAACAAGTTCAAACAGAAATCCATATCAATTTAGGAAAAATATATCATAAGTATATTGGTTTAGGTTTTTTGGTAGTCCAAAAATTAATTTATGATAAATTTGTCACATTTATATCAATTAGAATTTTTGTGGACCCAAAAATTATTGGCATAAATTTATTTAGTTTAGAATTTTTGGTAATATTAATCATTTTGTAAATAATATGAGTGACTATTTTTTTTAAAAAAATATTTTTTAAATTATTTATTTTTGACAAAACAAACGGAGTTTGAGGGTGAAGCTAAAAGCCTCTTGGCCTCTTTTTTTTTTATTATTAGCCAAAAGGAAATGAGAAATTGAAAAATAGGAGTTGAAACTCCATATGTATAGCAATTGGCAAGGAAGTCCGCACACGCATTCCCGTTCCCGCATAGTATAATGATCAATCGAGGCTCACCCAATTGTGCCTTAGGAGGCATCGACAACTTTCAAAGAAGCAACATGGAGCGACACATGCCGACCAGCGATCTAGGTAGTCGGGGTCCATGAGCATCGCCTCACATTCTACTTTTTTATAACTCCAATCCCGACCCGAAGACAAATGGTGCGTTTGATAAGCGTTTTTGTTTAAAAATTATATTAGGAACAAAAATATAAAAATGTATTTTTGTTCGGAAACAATTTTTGATCAAAAAATGCGTTTGGTAAATTTGTTCCGAGAATAAAAAATGAATAAAAATATGTTTGGTAATTTTATATTCTTTTTTTATTTCTTTTAATTTTTTAATATTTTAATATTTTTCCTTTTTTCCTTTTTTTTTTTTTTTTTTCTTTTTCGAGGAAGAAGCCAAAGAAAAAAAAAGAAAAAGAAAAGAGAAGAGAGAGAAGAAGTGTTTCTTCAAAAATGTTTCTAGAACAATAAATAATTTTTTTTGTTTATCATTTCTGTTCTTTTTGTGTTCCGGGAACAAAAAAATCAGATTTTGAACAAAAACGCAAACAAACGTGTTTCTGTTCTTTTTTAGTTAAAAAAAAAAAAACAAAATTTCTGTTCTTAAACAGAAAAAAGATACGAAAACATGCAGTCCCAAAGCCTTATGGAGAGCCATCGGTCCATCTTTCTTGAGTGATCATTTCCCAGTAAGCTTATTATGATCTTCTCCCAGTGAACGTTGCTTATACAAAATGATAACGTTTACGCTCTGCAGTTCAGATTTTACTAACAGGATAATAAGTACTCTCTTCGTACACATGCTTATGACAGCCGCACCACATAATGCGGCAACAGAAGGAGACGTGCTTTCTAAGCAGCGTTCCATGAAGAAAGGGGTGGAGTATCGGAGTTTTCCCATGTAGAGATGCTGCTATCATACCTGCTGCCCTTGACATTGTCCATGGAAGCAATCGATTCAAGCTCAGCCATGTCTTCTGAAGAAAGCTTCACTGATAGAGCTCCGATGTTCTGATTGAAATTCTCGATCTTGGTTGTGCCAGGAATTGGGCAGACGTCATTGCCCTGGTGGTGGATCCAGGCAAGGGCTAACTGCGATGGGGTGCATCCCTTTCTTTGTGCAATTTCATTCACTTGGTCAAATAACTTCGCGTTGTGAGCCAAGTTCTCTGGCTGGAACCTCGGTAGTTTCTGCATAATATGGAGCACTGTCTCAGTGGGGAGAATGAGCTATTATCATGTTCTTTTAACACAAAACTCTACTGCAACAAGTGCAAACAATACTAGAAGTGGTCATCAGATTGTCTTGATACTTGATATGAGAAGCATGATTAGTAAAAGATCATCTTGAAATGATTAGAAAATGTTGTTCAATATCATGAGCATTCAAAATGTGGAGCAAAGTGCCCTAGAAACTACCCAACAAGGCTGATGGTTTTGCTGTAAGACATGACAACAGAAACAAAATCAATCTAAGTTTTCTCCATGGATGTATCCATTTATCCCACTTAAAAGAAGCAAATCACAAATCTAGATGATGTGTAGAGAAACATAATTAGAAGTAAAGCCCTTTTTAGCTAAAAAGCAATAGCTACTCACTTTCCCAGCGCAATGACTAGTCAAATGCAAATTGTGGGAAGTAATCCACAATTGGCTTTATGTCAGATAGGAATTTGATCCCAAAACTTCAATGAGAAGGGTGTTGGGGAGTCCCCACTCAAGAACTGGTGCGTCGAGATATACTTTATCCCATAAAGAAAGCTGAGAAAAAGAAGAACGGAGGCCTAAGATTTGATACCAGTGTTGGCCAAATGGAGGAGATATTGTCCTCATGGGAAGAAAGATGAGAGAAAAAGGACAGGTGGAAAGTGGGGAAAGGATAGTGAATAGCAAATGGTGAAGGCTAAGAAACAGAGGAGCATACAAATGAACCTATATCTACTTATTCCCAAAAGCATGAGAGTCATGAAACTGCCTCTTCAGGCTCATTAAGCCATTAGTTATGATTTTACACTAATGTGGAATCAGAGAGGTGGCTGCAGGGCTAGTGCCAGACAAGACATATAGGAATATAAAGCATCTGTGTCGCCAATTGTTAAACATCCCACCCAGATGCATTTTCTGTATACCGCAAGAACTCATAGTTCCCAGAACTTCAATAGGAATGACAGTCACTATGAGCATCTAGTTATGTTTGATCAGCAGAAACAAACCTGTCTAAAGTCATTCTCAGAGAAATTCTCCAATAACTTGGAACCGACAGAAAAGAATCCTCGTCCTAAAGGACTGTACGCAACAATTCCAATGCCAAGCTCCCTGGTCACCATTTTAAGGAGAACAGCGTCAGAAAAAAGCTGTTGCTCTGCATAAACAAACTAATGGGGTGATTCCTTTACCTGCATGTGGGAATGATCTCCGCCTCCACATCTCTTGACCACAGTGACCACTCCAATTGGACTGCTGTGATGGGATGAACAGAATGTGCTCTTCTGATTGTTGATGCAGAGGCCTCGGATAAGCCGATGTACTTGATTTTGCCCTCTTCAACGAGTTTCTTTAGCTCCCCAATCTTCAAATATTCACATGACAAAACAACAACAACAACAACAGTCAAGACCGCACATATGAGAGGTTCAGAAGTTTATGCACATTATTAGCCTTTATCACGTCCCCGATCCCTGAATAGTAGTTTTTCCTGACTATTCAAACATTACGTTTTGACTAGGCAGTTCTTAGCAAGGATGTGTCGATCCTGATGCATCTCAATGCAACAAAAAAGTCACTGGACATTAAGTTAACGGACATATATCTATCACAAAAGAGGGCAAATAACGGAAGAATTAAGTTAACGGAGTAAGATTTCTCTAATCTATCACAGAAGAGGGCAAACAAAAATAGTATTCCAACTATTTGTCTCATTTCACAATAATTTGTCAACCAATGAAGGTCTCTACAGGAAGTCCAGAAACAACTTTCGATGCAATATTCACTTACATAAATTAGGATGAACAACCATGGCCCTTTCATCTGGAAGGAATATCCAGAATAATTTTCATGCTTGTTGACCCTTAACTTGTAAAAGATGCCCATAAGACAAAAAACTCAAGCCACTGAAAAGACTACGCTCCACAACCTCTTTAACAACACCGTGCCACATCTCAATCTCAAATATCAAAATCTCATTTAACAAAACCTTATGAGTCAAAGGCAAGGAAATAATTAAATCTGCCACAAGATCCCCCAAACTCTTAATGATGCGAGGATGCATAATCAACACCAATATTGTTTAACAACTCATCACATGGCTCAGAGAAAGTCTCAACATGGGGAAAGGTTTAATGAGGGATCCATACAGTGACTTCGATGGGGACGCGAGTGTCGATACGGTGTTGGTAGTAGAGGTCGATGCAATCGACATCGATGCGCTTCAAGCTGGCCTCGCAGGCTGCCCTCACGTACACCGGATCGCCCCGGACATCCCACTTTCCATCCGCATAGCAGAGCCCAAACTTGGTCGCCAATTCCACCTTCTCTCTCACCCCTCCCTTCAGTGCCTGCTCAAAATCCACACCAAATCACCACAACAAGACCCCGAAATTTGGAAATCAAGATGCAGGATCTTAGAATTCGGCATGACAGTAGCATATCTACGTCATGCAGAAGCGGAGACTAAGCTTTATAACACACTCGAGCGCCAAAATCGATCAGATTACAGAATTATCTGCGACGACTGTCAGCTAGTTGATCTAACAAGACGAAACCTTTAGAATGGAGGCGTGACTCAATATCTCAAAAAACCGACCTTTCCGATGAGGACTTCGTTGGCACTAAAGCCGTAGATGTCAGCGGTGTCGAGGAAGGTGACGCCGGAGCCAACGGCGTGGCGGATGAGCGCGATCATGTCGGGGTCGGGCTTGGGGGTGCCGGAGAAGGGGGACATGCGCGCGCAGCCCAGCCCCTGCGCCGAGACCTCCAGGCCCTGCGACCCCAGCTTGATCCTCCTTACCGCCGCCGACGCCATCGCCGCCGCCGCCGCCTAGCTCGAGGTCGACGCGAGAAGAGAGCGCGGAGAAAAAACGGTCCGAGAGCTCGCTCGCTCGCTCGCTCGCTTCCTCCACTGAACCGACGCAACAACGAAGCTGGCGGCGGTGAAAAGTCAACGGGTCTACGAAAAGGCGCGCGTGCTGACGTCAGGCTCTCGTCACCGACTCTCGACTGAATCCCACAACAAGATCGCTGGCGAGATTCCGGAGTCCGCCGTGCCGTCGTTCGGCGGGAACCTGGACGAAGAACCCGTGCCCGAACCTTCTTCCCCGTCGTTCTTGCGCCGCCGGACAAAGGCATCCTCCGTATGGTTTTCCCTCGAAGACGAAGTTACTGTCCTCGTCCTGAAAGTTAAAAATAACGAAAGCAAATAGAGCAACCGAACAAGCCAACCCAATGGCACTTTTCTCAGAGGCATTTTATCGAACAGCTGGAAGACAGACATTTTCGGGGCAAAAATCAATGAGGAGAGACATTTTTGCAGGTTCGAATGCACGTCCTGCGACTCTTCTTTAGAGAAGAGAGAGCACAGGGCCAGCTCTTCGTCTTCCCTTAGATGGTCAGCAAGGAAAGGAAAGGGTGGACGAAAGCTCGAAAACAGAGTAAGAAGAAGAGGAATGGGGTACAAATGGCTGCTCACCATATGCTGAAAGGGGAGATGACATATAGTAAGGAAAATGAACTCTAGGATAAAGTCCAGGAATCACATTCAAATTATAACAGCAAAGAACGAACAATGTGAGACTTGCAAGAAAAGAAAAGCAAGCAATCGAACGAAAGGAGGGACAGCGGATGTAATATGATTAGAAGAAAAACGCTGTAAAAGGAAGCGTGAAAAGCAAAATTTGGAATGGAAATCGCACGGTCCTAAAATTAATCAAAACTAGGACTCATTCAAGAATAAAGGTTTTTATCATATTGCATAACCCCGAAATTTCAAAACTTTCGAGAATTCATTGCACTATGTTGAAAAAAATCCATTTTTGTGATCCGTGTACGATATAATTTTCGCTAACAAAATTAACAATGTGTAACTCGAAAGGCGAGTGCAAATCGAGTAACCGTCAACAAAAGTTTTGCACGACTTTGAAGTTATGTAAATGGAAAAATTGAGGGATGGAGTGGAGGCCGCGATCCTCAGCCACCTTGTTTTTTGCATTATGAAGGTATTAAATAGTTTGTAGACCGAAGGGGATGAAGTTCGAATCCCCTCACTATTTTGGGGTTTTAAGTGAGACGCCGAGGGTAGTGGGTTCTCCCGCTTACGTGTCTCCTATGTTTACTTTGCCGGCTATCTATATATCGGGGTTCCCCGGGTCACCAAAAAAAAAAAAAAAAAATAGTTTGTAGATCTAATTATTGTCATGACATATTTCTTGCAATGTATCTCTATTATCTACGTATAGTTTTTTTTTTCCTTGTTAAATGTTCTATTTTTGTGATGGGATAATGACAAAAAATGGTCCATAAACTTTTATTTAATATGCAATGTAGTCCTTTAATTTTTAATTTGTTCAACTTGTTCAATGCAATCATTTAAATCTATGAAAATGTTCAATGTAATCTTTCCATATAATTTAGGAACCAAATTAAACATATACAAAAAGTTTAGGGACTAGATTGAATAAATAAAAAATACAAGGCATACATTGCATATTGAACTAACTTTCATAGGCTATATTGAAAAAATAAAAAATTTAACGACCCAGAGACTCATGTGTATCCTTAGGCAACCTAGCAAGAGGTTGGACGCTCCACTTTCTCATCTTAGACACAAGAGACATAATATTTACCTACACCACTAAAGGCCCCCTAATTCCCTTCATATCTTTTTCTTCCTGGATAGGTGGGAATACATGAGATGACATTAAGGAATTCCACCCCTTGAGGATTCTTCTTCCTAATTCTTCTTCCTTAAGTTTTATAAGGACTTGCTCATGTCCATCCGTGTATACTCTATATTTTCTAGAGGAATAGTCCATTAATGTGGAGGTACACAATGTGATGATTGGTAACTAATTCCTAGCTGTCAGTCTTGTCTATGAACACAAAGTTAGTGGATGAGAGGTCCAGAACATTACATGACACACCTCTTGGCATGAGGACCTATAAAGATGGCGCAACGCAACTTAAGAGGGTGACAAAAATAGAACATTCACAACCCCCCCCCCCCAAAAAAAAAAGAAAAAATAAAAAGAGAAGATAATAATAAAAGGTGCCATTTACAATTTTAGTTGACTCGCACAATATATCCGAATACTTTACTAATATCTAGAGGGCATGGGCGTAAAAGTGAATTATTTTAATTCTCATAAAACATCCCGCGAGCTCATGGACATATTAAATCCTTACTTTTTACTCAAAGTGGTTTAGATGGAAGTGATGATGATGGAACATATGACTTTCAGTTTTCAAGCTGAAAATCTCCCCACACTCCAACCGACCACGCCACCTCTATTAGGTTTATTATAACATATTATTAACGAACGACCAAATCATTTTTATATTTTTATACAGGTATTTTTTTCTTAAAATATTTCCGCATTGTATCACAAACTCATAACTTGGAGCTTGATGCTTTGACTATGAGGAGTCTATGGTACAAGTTAATGATTATCTAAGACAATTAACACCACAAGTCCTTATTTAACTTTTCAAAGTGATTGTATTTTAGTCCGTAGAAATCATTTATAAAAAAAAAAAAAAACATTTAAGACTGAATTAGAAAAATTACAATAAATTTATGACTGTTTTAGTAATTTATTATTATTATTATACCATATTATTACCGGGTCAAATCACTTTTACTATCTCTCTTTTTCTTTTAATTTTTACAATTTTTTTTTTGTTCTCTAGAGTATTTTGATATTTGATTGGACAAGGCTCAATTGGAACGTAGGATCTAGGACTAATGATTGAAATTTGCAAGAAATTGGGGTGGAATCCCATAATGATAGGCAAAATTTGTCAATTTTAATATGTACAGATTAAAGAATGTCACGCGGTGTTAGCGGTGCTAGAATTGAACTCGTGGTTGAGGTGAATAAAGTGTCACTTTAGTATGTATGAGTGAGTTCGAATTCTTCAAAATCCCCATTTCCATATTCCAAAAGTCACCCGATAAAATCGACACAACAAGCCCGGTTCATATTTGTTAAAATATTTAAATAATAGACCATGCATTCCTCTAACGGATTAAGATTTTAAAATAGTTGATAGCAATATCATAAAATCTCACATGATTAAATTTTACATGATTTTACATGATATCAGAGTTGAAGGTCTCAAATTTGAATCTTTCCATACTCCATTTGTCTCCTCAACTAAATTTCCATACTTAGTATTAGATGAAAGACCAAACTAAGCGTGTGGGAGAATATTATAATATTCACGCATTCATATAACAGCTTAAGTTTTTAGAATAATTGGCAGTGATCCTACAAATATCTTATAGTATTCAACTCACTCTTATATTTCTCGAGTAATCTTTCCTCAATAAGCTCAGTACACATCTATAATCTTCTCATATCGAATGTCACATGTACAAAACGAAAACAGTCACTCTCTGGAGTTCAGATTTTGTTACAAGATAACGAACTCTTTTATTACACGTACTTATAACAGCCACACAACATAGCCTCAAATTACCTCAGCAGCAAATGCTCAAACTCTGCATATCAAAGATGCAGCACCAGAAGCAGACATGTTTCTAGGCAGGTTTCCATGAAGAAAGAGGTGGAGTGTCGGAGTTTTCCCATGTAGGAACGCTGCTATCGTACCTGTCACCCTTGACATTGTCCACAGAAGCAATCGATTCGAGCTCAGCCATCTCTTCTGGTGTAAACTTCACTGACAGAGCCCCAATGTTCTGGTTGAAATTCTCGATCTTGGTCGTGCCAGGAATCGGGCAAACGTCATCACCCTGGTGGTGTACCCAGGCGAGGGCTAACTGCGATGGGGTGCATCCCTTTCTTTGCGCAATTTCATTCACTCGGTCAAATAACTTTGCGTTGTGAGCCAAGTTCTCTGGCTGTAACCTTGGTAGGTACTGCATAACATAGAGCAATGTCTCAGCAGAAAGCATATGAGCAACTATCATTTTCCTTTTAACGCCAAATTCTACCGCAACAAGAGCAAAAGTGGTTGCATTGCATGCCATCAGATTGTCTTTTACTTGACATAATAAGCATTTGGAAGTGCACAATTGCTGTGTATCTGGAAAAGCATGATCAGTTAAAGATTATCTTGAAATGATTAAAATATCTTGTCCCAAATCATAAGCATCAGAAATGTAGAGTGAAGTGATCCAGCAACTACCACACAAGGCTAATGGGTTTGATGTAAGATGTGAAAACAGAAACGAAATTCAAAATCTAAGTATTGTTCATGTGATGGTACCATTAGTCACACATAAGAGAAAGAAATCACAAATGTAGATGATGTGTAGAAGAATATTATCAGACGCAAAGCTCTTTTAGCTATGAAGAAAAATAGCTACTTCATTCGCCCAAAACTAATGGCAGGAAGTAATACACAATTTGATCCCAAAACTTCCATAAGAAAGGTGCTTGGGAGTCCTCACTCAAGAAATGGTTGTCAAGATACAATTTATCTTGTGAAGAAAGATGAGAATAAAAAAGGATGGAGGGCTGAGGCCCAATACTGGTGTCGGTTCTTTTGAGGAAATATCGCTAATCTTGTGAAGGAAGATGAGAAAAAAGGGTGGGTGAAAAGTGGAGAAAGGATAGTGATTAGCAAATGGTGGGAAGGCTTGGAAACAGAGCAACTTACAAATAAACCTATTTTTATTCATTCCCAAAAGAATGAGAATCCGGGAACCTACCTCTATCAGGCTCATTAAAGCCATTACTTGTGATTTTACATCTATCTAGAATCAAAAGAGGTGGGATGTCTGGCGAGTGCTGGATTGAAGACATATAAGAATGGCATTTGTGTCACCAAGTTTTATTCATCCCATCCAGATACTTTTCTTTATACCACAAGAACAGGTTTCCAGCACTTCAATGAGAATGACAGTCACTGTGAGCATCTAATTATGTCGACCAGCAGAAACAGACCTGTCTGAAGTCATCCTTGGAGAAATTCTCCACCAACTTGGAGCCAACAGAAAAGAATCCTCGTCCTAAAGGACTGTAGGCAACGATTCCAATGCCAAGCTCCCTAGTCAACATTTTGAAGGAAGAGCAGAGTCAGAAGAAAGATGATGTTGCTGCATAAATAAATTAACAGAGTGATATCCTACCTGCACGTGGGAATGATCTCTGCCTCCACATCTCTTGACCACAGCGACCACTCCAATTGCACCGCTGTGATGGGATGAACAGCATGTGCTCTTCTGATTGTTGATGCAGAGGCCTCAGACATACCGATGTACTTGATTTTACCCTCTTCAACGAGCTTCTTTAGCTCTCCGATCTGTGCATATTCACAAGACAAAACAACAACCGTCAAGATCTTACGTGTTAAGATCCAGAAAATTATGCACATCATTAGCCTTTTATGTTTCCCGATCCCTGAATAGTTTAGTCAATTATTATGCTTCTCAATGTGACAGAAAAGTCACTAGGTATTGTGTTAACGGAGGTGGATTTCTCTAATCGATCACAGAAGAGAGCAAATTAAAGAAGTGTTCCAAGTAGTTGTCACATTTCACGATGATATGTCAAGAACCAAATGTCTCCATTCCATAGAAAGTCCAGGAACAACTTCAAATATGATTCTTGTATATAAATCAAGATGAACCCCAGAGCACTTTCATCTCAAAGGAAGATTTTGAATGATTTTCTTGCTTGTTGACCCTTAACTTGTAAAAGACGCCCATAAAACGAAAATTCAAAGCCACTAAACCACTAAATTCCACAACCCCTTTAACAGCATCGTGCTGCATCTTGAACTCTGCTATCAGCCGATCTTAAATCTCATTTAACAATATTTACAAGCAACTGCCACAAAATTCAACAAACTTGTAACAACATGACGATGCATAATTAACAACAATCTAGTTTAGCAACTGATCATATGGCTCCGAGAAAGTCTCGAGAGAGAGATAAAGGTTTAAGGAGGATCCATACAGTGACTTCGATGGGGACTCGAGTGTCGACACGGTGTTGGTAGTAGAGGTCGATACAATCGACCTCGAGCCGCTTCAAGCTGGCCTCGCAAGCCGCCCTCACGTATGCCGGATCCCCCGGACCTCCCTCTTCCCGGGCCCAATGACGGCTCCGAACTTGGTCGCCAATTCCACCTTCTGCCTCACCCCACCCTTCAGTGCCTGCTCAAAATCAACCCCGAAATTAGAAAACCATGACGCAGGATCAGAGCATCCTGCTCGATTAAGCTAAATTCCGTAACACTAGAAGTTCATATAATTCATGCGGAGGCAAAAGAGAGACTGAGAGAACCGACCTTTCCGAGGAGTATCTCGTTGGTGTGGGGGCCGTAGATGTCGGAGGTGTCGAGGAAGGTGACGCCGGAGCCGACGGCGTGGTGGATGAGGGCGATCATGTCGGGCTCGGGCTTGGGAGGGCCGTAGAAGGCGGACATGCCCATGCAGCCCAGCCCCTGCGCCGACACCTCCAGCCCCTGCGACCCCAGCTTGATCCTCCTCACCGTTGTCGTCGACGCCGCCGCCATTGCCGTCGTCTAGCTCGAGCTCGCTCGATCCCTGCACGTGCTACCGAAGACGCCGATGACGAAGGTGTCGGGCGAGCCCAGATATTTATGAGGAGCCGGATGTGCTACCGAAGACGCACGTGCTGACGAAAAGGGCGGAGAAAATAAGAAATGCTGATGTCATATGATTGACAAAATGAACCCTAACACCCTTATAAAAAAATTCTCCTACTTTAGCTTTTCTCCTAATTTTTCCTTTTGTCTCAAAAAAGAACAATATATTTAGATCCATTCACAATTCTACCATTACCTTTTTTTTGTCCCATAAAAAATCCTCAATTTTAACTCACATACTAATTCTACCTTAGACCTTTTTTTTTTGTATAATACCCTAAAATTTTTACAGTCTCATAAAAATTCATAAAGTTTTACTTAAGTTGCAAATCTACTCCCGTTAACCCTTTGTCCAAAATTTCCTATTGACATTGAGAGATGGAAAACTCCCAAACACGAGTTGTTCAAGAGAGATGGAACATTTCTAAGCACGAAAGATCGAAAACCAAGCGCAAAATCCCTAAGGGCGATTTTGACGAAGGGTTAATGCAAAGCAGATATAGGACTCAAGTAACAGTTGGTAATCTTTTATGAGATAAAATAAATTAGAGTGAAAATAAAACCAGACCTAAAGCTGGGATTCTTTTATGAGACAAAACAACATTTAAGATAAAATTGGTACTTAATCTAAATTTAAGGGTTTTTATGAGACATAAAAAGTATAGAACTAAAATTGGGGATTTTGTCATATGATTGACAAAAGGAAACCTAACACCCTTATACATATTAGGTACGTATGTTGTCTCTAACATAGTGGCTTAGCAAAGATGTCTACAGGTTAGTCCATAATTCCAATTCCTTTAGTTAAAACAACTCCTTCTCTGATCTTATCTCGAGTAAAATGGCAATCAACTTCTATGTCTTGTTCTTTCGTGAAAAAACTAGATTTGTTGTTAATTTGAGTGTAGCATCATTATCACAAAACAATTTAGTTGCTCCACTAACTTGTAATCCAAGATCTGAGAGTAATCCTCCTATCCAAACTACTTCACAGGTAGTTTTCCCCATGGCTTGATACTTTGATTCAGTTGATGACAATGATATAATTGATTGCTTCTTCCTTTTCCACGAGATTAATGACTTTCCCAATTTAATGCATAAACAAAAATAGATCTCTTGGCATAATTTATATTACAAAAAGCTCTCATATTCATGTTGCAGTCACAAGATAAAAATATTCCAAGTCTTAGACATCACTTCAAATATTTCACAACTTCTAGGGTTGCATTCATATGTGATTGTTTTGGATTATGCATGAATTAAGAGTACTTGCATTGCATAACATATATCAGGCCCTGTGATGGTGAGGTATATTAATTTTGCAACAAGTTGCCGATATGCCAATGGATCCTTGAACAATGAATCCTCAAAAGATGAAGAAGAATCTAAGTCCATGAGTTGGCAGCTTAGTATTTTGTTCGATTAGTATGATGGCCGATTTGTATCTAGATAATCCCGCTTTAGAAACAATTTCTGGGATGAACTTTCTCTTACTAAGACTAATACCTTTATCAAATCAAGCAATCTTAATATCACGAAAATATTTGGGAGGTCCCAAATTCTTGATGTGGAAGCAAGCGTTTGATTGGCACACATTTTGAAGTTGAAACTATAGTTTTTTAAAAATTATTTTCTTTTTTTTTAATCTCGTGAAATGTTCTGCATCTGCACATGTCTATAAGCTTTCCTGAGGATCAGTCCATGAATGTATGGTCGTGCGATGTGCAGCTGGACAAATAATTCCATGCCGCCTTGTCTGAACGCAACGTTGCTAGTGCTCAGAAAATGACAATGACCTGTGCAATAATCGACTAGCGCACCAAAACAAAATAATCCATCCTCCTATGCAAACTTAATTGAAACAACAGTTAGAGCAATATATATGTTAAAAAGAAATAATATGATGATAATTTTTATTCTAGACTACAAAAAATCAAATAACAAATAATTGAAATTATTATGGGTTTCACGACTTTAAAAATTTATAACTTATAACAAACTATTATTCTCATAATAATTCAAAGACTATTATGCTAACAAAATCCTTTACTAAAATACAAATACCAAGCACAAGGGAATGTTACAATGAAAAACCTCCCATTGATATAGCCTCCCATTTAATTAGGCCAAATAAACCCTCCCATTAATTTCTCCATATTAATCAACATCATCGCCAAGAGAAAGCCATATTTCAAAGCTATCAATATATTGCGGGATTGTTTCAACATAACTTATTCATGCATCCTAATAATCAAAACGTGAACTATCGTTCTTAAAATTTTCATAAATGTTTAATCTAGTTCATAGATTATATCATTGCATTCTATCTCATAAGATTGTCTTTGATGGGTTGGATAAAACTCTAATATGATAAGTTTGATCATATCCGTTGTTTAGAGTAACGTGAAATTCAGATATGGTCCGGATAAAAATCCGTTATAGAAAGTGATATAAATTCATATAGGATATGTGAAATTTAGAAAACTGAAAATATAAGGGGTACAACTTTTTCCCCCACTCCTGCGCTTGTTGATGGCTTATCCTCACTTTTGACCAGTGCCACCATCATCTCTCTCTTGTTCCAATTTCTCTCACTAAATGACCACCACAAACTTAGAGCATGAGTATCGCGAAGATACCCAGAGAAGCCCTCGCCACAGCGACCTGAGCAAACTCTAAGGGCCACCGTTCCTCCTACCAGTGACAAGCTGCTTACCACCTTTGGCTGCCTTGGAAAAGTGGCGTCGGAGCTCGTCAGCCCTGCCCCTTTCTTATGTCACTTAACTCCATTTTAGTAGGGAACTTTGTGATCCCAATCAAAGCTGGACATCTTCTCTGTGAAGAAGATGATCCGAAAGAGGCGGCAGCCAAGGCGATAGAGCTCCTCAACCACGTCACTCGGAGCGAGTGGTACCGATGGTGCTACCACTCACAAACCGGATCCGCACGCTGTCTCTGGGGAAGCTGTTGAAGCGACTGAACATGTCGGGGCACGGTAACTGGGAATCAACGCAGTATTGACACTCGTCGAAGGGGATGGATTCATCGCAGGAAAAGGCAAGAAAAGGCGTTGAAAGTAAAGATGGCTAGACCAGCGGAGAACTCAAACCCAAGGGCCTCTCAATGTGGCGAAGTCAAAAGGTAGAGCGAGCGTAATCCATCAAGTTGATCAAGGGCAGCGAAAGGGGTGTTGCAGAAGGAGCGAGCGTCCTTGAAGTCACATGGAACGGGGGTGCTTGATATGGATGAAGATTGGGAAAGGATGAATAGTATTTACGACTTCCATGGTTTATTTTAAATTTTAATTATACAAATCAAACACTCATTTAAATTTGTTTTATTTGAATCATGTTATATCCGGACGTCAAAAAATATTAGATGGGATTTTTATCCTATCATTATCCCATATAGCAAAGATGTTCGAACGACCAAACACAGCATCATTGGATTTATCTAGCCTAGGATCTAAATTAAACATGTACAAAAAGTTCGACAACCATACTAAATAAATTAAAAGTTCAGTAAGAACATAACATATTGGACCAAAGTTTAATGACTATTTTCGTTATTTTCCTAAACCAAAACAAAACAACATTGCTCCACTCTAACTCCAAATAAAAAACAATAGAAGTGTGGTTTTTAATTTTAGGAAACCCGCGCAATATCTCCAACTGTTTTATAATAATGCAAAGGCATGAGTGAAGGTATCGAGCTACATAAAAGCTCATGAACCGTAGGTGGTGAAACTTGAACAAGAAACCTTCGATTTCCCCGACACTCATATCAACCACGCCAGCATTTTATCCCCAACTTCGCTTTCGTGAGAACATCCGGTAACATTTTACTGTTCCTTAACTTCGCTACCAAACCAAACACAAACCGAAGCTTTGTATCTATGTGTAGCATTTAGTCTTAAGAGCGTGTTGCACACGATGTTAGTATTGAACGCTTGGTTGGGGGAGAATAAAGCGTCACTCTAGTATGTGTTGGAGGTTTGTTTGTCAAAAGAAGCAGAGAGTGTTTTTCTAGTAGTCCCACATAGGAAAAGTGGGAAGAAGTGGGCTGATTTATAAGTGAAGGGTTTCCTTGTGTACATCAAGGAATAATCGGGCGGGGCTAAACCCCACCACACCCGCGTGTGGGTGCGTGAATAATTGCGCGGATTTGGCGCACTTAGCACGCATACGCGCCCGCGGTTTAATTAACACTAATCCATTTGTTATTTTTTTTATTAATTTTTAGTAGATTCAAAGGTTCTTTTATTTTGAGAAATTCTGAAATAAAATATATAAAATGAAAATTTGAAATTCTATTAAAAAAAATTATTCCGAATTTTATTTGTGTTCTTTCAATATAACCTTTGGAAAATTACTATCCGGTTTTCAACTTTTCCCGAAGGGTTGCAATTGTTCGTTTTCAATTTCTTCCAAAGAGTCGCATTTGTTTATCCAAACAATTTTCTAAAGACGTGTTTGTTCACAATTTTCATGAAGAGTTGCAAGACTGTTTCATATATATACTTGTCATTTTTCGGAAAGAAGAAGAGTTGTCATTTTCGAGTCTTCTTTCTAAAAAACAGCAGCCGATTTTTCGATTGTTTCTTAAAAAGACCCTAGAGAAATACTTGAATTGCTATCTAGTATTCTCATCCGAGACTTTATTGTATCCTGGAGGATTTTTGCCTATGATCATTAGCAACGTTGTGGGGCAAATAAATTCTTAAATAAAGTGATATCGCGCCTCAAAGTCCGAGTTTTTTTACTCAATCCAATTTCATTGTTCTACCCAATTTCGAAGCCATAATTTTATAACAATTTTAAGGATTTAGTTTGCTACAATGGAGTTGGAGACAATCAAAGTTATGAATCAAGATATGGTCAAATTGGACCGGTTCGATGGGAATGATTTTGCTCGCTAGAGGGACAAAAATGACGTTCTTACTCACTACTCTGAAGATTTCCTACATACTGGATCCTAACTTGGCGCCTATAGAAGATCTTAAGCCTACTGTCGAGGGAGGATAGCTAAGTGCGGAAGTCATTGAGAGGGTTAATAAGGAAAAGAAGAAACGTGCGGAGGATGAATTACTTTGTCGAGAACACATTCTGAACACACTCTCTAATCGCCTATATGACTTATTCACTGAAATGAAGTCAGCCAGAGAAATTTAAAATGCACTGGAATTCAAGTACAAAGCGGAGGAGCAAGGTACCAACAAATATCTAATCGTAAAGTATTTTGATTTCAAGTTTATTGATACTGAACCCTTGCTAGAACAAGTCCATGAATTGCAAGTGATTGTGAATAAGATTCGTGTCCTCAAAATTGATATTCCAGAAGCTTTTCAAGTTGGAGCAATTATTGCGAAATTGCCTCCAAGTTGGAAAGACTATGTAAAAAGGCTGATTCACAAGTCGGGAGACTTTACTTTGGAGTAAATACAGAAACATCTTCGCATTGAGGAAGAGTCACATTTACGTGATAATTCTGTTTTATACAATTCCAAGGTGAATGCTGTGGACAAAAAACGGAAACTTAGCCAGAACTTCAAAGTAAAAAGCGGGGGGCATAAATTCAAGAGAACACAAAAGAAGCAAAAAGGGTTGTTGTTTTGTTTGTGGCAAACAGGGACACTACGCCAATGATTGCATTCACCGCAAGAGCATTTCAAAGGACAAGAACATTCCGATGGTGAAAGCATATGCAAATTTGGTTGAAGAAAATTATGTAGCCATGATTTCAAACATGTTTTCCATTTCTGAAATCAATGATGCGATGGCTATGGTTTCTGAAATTAATTCTACCATTGTCTAATCCGGTTGGTGGATAGATTCTGGAGCAGCAGTCCATGTGTGCAAGGACAAGTACATGTTCAAGCAATTTAAAGAGATTGTTGACTCAAATGTTCAAGAGGTCCTGATGGTGAATAATGCTTAGGTTGTTGGAAAAGGCATAGTGGAGATAGACTTCACTTCTGGAAAGAAGATAACTATTCTTAATGTGTTATTTATACCCGAAATTAGGAAGAACCTAGTTTCTATTGATTTACTTTGTAAGAGGGGGTTTCGGATTTTGTTTAAATCCGACAAGGTTATCCTGTCGAAAAATAGGCTGTTTGTTGGGAAGGGTTATGCCAATGATGACATGTATCAACTAAGTATCAATAATAATATTTATAGTTCTGCTTATATTGTCGATTCTTCAATTTTATGGCATAGTAGGTTGGCACATATAAATATTCGTTATTGAAGAATATGAGAAAATTAGACTTGATAAATGTGAAATATGTGCTAAGTCAAAATTTACTAAGAAGTCATTTCCTAGTGTTAAAAGAAATTCGAATTGATTGGATTTGGTTCATAGTGATATATGTGAATTTAATGGTATGCTAACACGTGGAGGTAAAAGGTATTTTATTACCTTTGTGGATGATTGCAGTAGGTTCTTATATGTTTATCTCATGAGATCAAATGATGAATCATTTACCATGTTTAAGAAATATAAGGCTGAAGTAAAGAATCAATTACAAAAGAAAATTAAAGTTCTACGATTAGATGGAGGTGGAGAATATTTCTTAAATGAATTCTCTTCATTTTGTGAAGAACATGGTATTATTCATCAAGCTTCGGCACCATATACTCCACAACAAAATGGTTTAACTGAAAGGAAAAATCGATCTCTTGGAGAAATGGTTAATTGTATGCTTTCAAATTCAAATCTACCAATTAATCTTTGGGAGAAGCATTACTTACTGCATGCTATATTCATAACAAAATACCTTCCAAGAAAAATGACATAACCCCTTATGAAATATGGAAAGGTAGAAAGCCAAATTTGTCATATCTTAAAGTGTGGGGGTGTTTGGCATACTACTGAGCTCCAGATCCTAAGAGAACAAAGCTCGGTCCTAGAGCTATCAAAAGTGTTTTCCTTAGGTATGCTGAAAATAGTAAAGCTTATAGACTTCTTGATTTAGAGTCTAATGTCATAGTAGAATCGAGAGACATTGAATTCTTTGAGAATAAATGTTTTACAAGTTCTGAAATTATTGAAAATAATTCAAGATCTATGGAAACTCAAAGTGATTCTTAAGAGAAAGAAACGAATGATTCTAAAGACATGATTGAACCAAGGAGAAGTACTAGAGCTAGGAAAATAAAAGACTTAGGTCCTGATTTTATAACTCATGTTTTTCTTGTTGAAGGAGATGGATATAATAACGTGATAAATAAATACCCTTTAGTATTAAATTTAGAAGATGATCTTAGAAGCTTTAATGATGCTATATCTTCTAGAGATGCTTTTTTTTGGAAAAAAGCTATGAATGATGAAATGTACTCAATTATGTCTAATAATACTTTGGTATTTACCGAAAGGATCAAAACCTATTGGGTGCAAATGGGTTTTTAAAAGAAAATATCATTCTGATGGTTCTATTCAAGCTTTTAAAGCTAAGCTTGTAGCTAAGGGATATAGACAAAAAGAATGAATAAATTATTTTGATACATATGCTTCTGTTGCACGTATACCTTCTATTCGAGTTCTTTTTGCTCTAGCTTCCATTTATGATCTTTGTGTTCATCAAATGGATGTTAAGACTGCTTTCTTAAATGGAGACTTAAATGAGGAGATTTACATGGAACAATCGGAGGGTTTTATTCTTCCTGGAAATGAAAGAAAAGTATGTAAATTGATTAAGTTATTTATGGACTTAAGTAAGCTCCTAAGCAGTGGCATGAAAATTTTAATTCGGTCATATTGTCAAATGGTTTCATCAATAGTAGTGCCGATAGGTGTATATACTCTAAATTCACTAAAGACTATGGTGTCTTAGTGTGTTTGTATGTTGATGATATGCTTATCTTTGGAACAAATATTACTGGAATTAATGAGACTAAGAAGTATCTAACTTCCATGCTTAAAATGAAGGATTTGTGTGAAGTAGATACTATCTTAGGTATTAAAGTTAAGAAAAATAGTGGGGGTTATTCTTTAAGCCAATGTAATTATGTTGAAAAATTATTAAATAAATTTAAACATCTTGGTTTTAAAGAAATAAGTACTCCATTTGATTCCAGTATTAAATTAAATTATAATATTGGTAGAGCGATGGCACAACTAAAATATGCAAGTGCTATATGGTTTTTAATGTATGCGATGCATTGTACTAGACTCGATATTGCTTATTCTATATGCAAGTTAAGTAGGTATACTAGTAATCCAAGTATAGAACATTGGAGAGCTATTACTAGAATTTTTGGTTATCTTAAGAGAACTAAAAATTTAGGATTGTTCTACAATAATTATCCGGCTGTATTAGAAGGATACACTGATACTAGTTGGATTACAAGTGTGGGAGATGAGCGTTCCACTTCTGGATGGATTTTCACATTAGTTGGAGGTACTGTATCTTGGGCAAGCAATAACTCACTCAACAATGGAATTTGAATTTATTGCTTTGGCGGTAGCTGGGAAAGAGGTTAAATGGATTAGAAATTTGTTGTTAGATATCAAATTATAGCCTAGTCCTATGCCTCCGATTTCTATCCATTATGATAGTCAAGCCACTTTGGCAAGAGCCTATAGTAGCACCTATAATAGTAAGTCTAGACACATTAGTCTAAGACATGAATATGTGAGACAATTGATTAAAGATGGTACCATAACAATTGTCTATGTGAGGTCAAGTAAAAATCTTGCCGATCCATTGACGAAGGCTTTACCAAGACATATGGTAATAACGACCTCACAAGAAATTGGACTGAAACCCTTTAATTGAAATCACCAATAATGGTAACCTAACATTTTTCTAGAACATCACTAGTTACAAGGTTTAATGGGTAAGAACAAGTTATTGAATGTGATTGTTTGATACTGACATAGCCTTGATATGAGAAGTCAGTATCGTCTGTTACGTTTTGTAGGCTGAATTGAATTCTTAATAAAGTATGATACACGTTTGTAGTGTGTTGATAGTAACAGAAACACATGGTAGATACTTCACCTATATGAGCTTAGAAGTGGTGCCGCTTCTTACGAAAGTTAGGGTTGCTTTCTAGAGAACTCATGAAACATAATCAAGCCCAATGCCATAATAGTGCGGAGTAATATAGAACTCACTGAAACAAGAGATTAGTGTATGTGCGGTATGTCCGGTTCTATTACATTAAAGTACAAGTTTAAAGCCGAGCTACTTGTCACTTTGATAGAGCTTTGATATACTTGCACTAAATAAAGGTTTAACTCGAAAGAGACCTTTATGTATGTATATTAATCTTACTGAAATTTTGGCTGTATGTTTTTTAAAATTTTAATTTTGAAATCTTTGTTTTACAAACAAAGTGGGGGATTGTTGGAGGTTTGTTTGTCAAAACAAGCTGAGTGTGTTTTTCTAGTCCCAAATAGGAAAAGTGGGAAGAAGTGGGCTGATTTATAAGTGAATGGTTTCCTTGTGTACATCAAGGAATGATTGGGTGGGGCCAAACCCCACCATACCCGCGTGCGGGTGCGCAAATAATTGCTCGATTTTGGCGCACTTAGCACGCATGCCCGCCGCGATTTAATTAACACTAATCCCTTTGTTATTATTTTTTATTTTATTTTTGAGATAGCTAGTATAAGCACCTAGAGGGGGGTGAATAGGTGTAAAAATAATTCTTCGTGATATAAGAACAATACTAAGCAGACAATAGAAGGAAGTTCTTCTTTGGTTAACATAATGAATTATGATCAAAGTAAAGTCGAGGTTTATAGTGGTTTGGCTTATTTCAAGCTTACGTCCACTCTTCCGCACTGACAGCCCACCGGCTGGATTTCACTATGAACAAAAAAGATGTTACAGCAAGTCTCTTCCTTGATTCCACAGTGTAGAACCTCTACCACACTTCCTCAATGTCTCTCAAAGTATATACTCTCTTTTGTGTACAAGATTTCGCACAGTAAATGAATTGACTAAGAACAAAGAGCTTTAGACTTAGGAATTTTTCTATCGCGCACACACTCGAACAACTGGAACATCTTTCTTTTATACTCCTTTATGCCATCATATTCGTTGGCACTTACCAAAGGAATTCCTCCAATCTACCAATTGGACGGAATCAATTAGGAAGATCATTCGAGCTATTAAAGGAACATGTCGATAGCCCATCAATCCTGCTCGCCCATACAATCAAGATCTCGGTTTTCATAAGTAGAACTTTCCAAGTATACTTCACCAATCATCGGATCCTTAATCTCTGAGTCAATCATGATCAAATAAAGGATTGCGTTATGACATATCTAGCCAAGAGATCTTCTCCAGTCGATAAGGTCAAATTCTTAATGAAACACCCAGTTCTAGATAACTCTTCTTCGATGGTCTAGAAACTATCAATGAGAATAGACTTTGAGTCTTGAATCTGGCAGTCCGGAGGTCTTCAGACTTTAAATAATAGAGTCTGCAAATCTTCAGATTAGACTGATGGAAACGTTTTGTCAGTTTCAAAATACTCCAAGAAGATTTCTCCAACAATTTTTATTAATTTTTAGTAAATTCAAAGGCTGTCTTTTATTTTGAGAATTTCGGAAATAAAATATATAAAATTAAAATTTGAAATTCTATTAAAAAAAATTATTCCGAATTTTATTTGTGTTCTCTCAATACAACATTTGGAAAATTACTTATTTGGTTTTAACTTTTCCCGAAGGGTTGCAATTGTTCGTTTTCGATTTCTTCCAAAGAGTCGCATTTGTTCGCAATTTTCACGAAGAGTTGTAAGACTATTTCATATATATACTTGTCATTTTTCAGAAAGAAAAAGAGTGGTCATTTTCGAGTCTTCTTACTGAAAAATAGTAGCCAATTTTTCGATTGTTTCTTAGAGAGACCCCGAAGAAATACTTGAATTGCTATCTAGTATTCTCATTCGAGACTTTGTTGTATCCTGGAGAATTTTTGCTGGTGACTATTAGTAACGTTGTGGGGCAAATAAATCTTTAAAGAAAGTGATATATCGCCTCAAAGTCCGAGTTATTTTACTTGATTCGATTTCATTGTTCTACCCAATTTCGAAGCCATATTTCCAACAGTATGTACAACTGAGTTTGAATTCTTCAAAATCCCAATTGATTCTAAAAGTCACCCCATAAAGTCGACACGGCAGGCTTAGTTTGTATTCAACTCGCTCTCGTGTTTATCGAGTGATCTTTCCCCAGTAAGGTTAGTACACATCCATAATCTTCTCATAGTGAATGTCACATGTACAAAATGAAAACAGTCACTCTCTTATTACACATACTTATAAGAGCCACACAACATAAACTCAAATTACTTCAGCGGCAAATGCTCAAACTCTGCACATCAAAGATGCAGCAACAGAAGCAGACACGCTTCTAGGCAGGTTTCCAAGAAGAAAGGGGTGGAGTGTCGGAGTTTTTCCATGTAGATATGCTTCCATCGTACCTGCCACCCTTGACATTGTCCGCAGAAGCAATCAATTCAAGCTCGGCCATCTCTTCCTGTGTAAGCTTCACTGACAGAGCTCCAATGTTCTGGTTGAAATTCTCGATCTTGGTTGTGCCGGGAATCGGGCAAATGTCGTCACCATGGTGGTGTACCCAGGCCAGGGCTAACTGAGATGGGGTGCATCCCTTTCTTTGCGCAATTTCATTCACTCGGTCAAATAACTTCGTGTTGTGAGCCAAGTTCTCTGGCTGGAACCTTGGAAAATACTGCATAACATAGAGCAATGTCTCAGCAGAAAGCATATGAGCAATTATCATTTTCCTTTTAAGGCTAAATTCTACAGCAACAAGTGCAAAAGTGGTTGCATTGCATGCCATCGGATTGTCTTGTTACTTGACATAGTAAGCATTTAGAAGTGCGCAATCGTTGTCTATCTGGATAAGCATGATCAGTTATAAATAATCTTGAAATGATTAAAATATCATGTCCCAAATCATAAGCATTAGAAACGTCAAGCGAAGTGATCTAGCAACTACCACACAAGGCTGATGGCTTGATGTAGGATGTGAAAACAGAAACAAACTCGACAATCTAAGTTTTGTACGTGTGATGATACCATTAGTCACACATAAAATAAAAAATCAGAAATGTAGATGATGTGTAGAAGAATGTTATCAGACGCAGAGCTCTTTTAGCTAAAAAGAAAAATAGCTACTTCACTTGCCCAGCGCTATCGCTAGTCAAACGCTAATGGCGGGGAGTAATACACAATTGGCTTTATGTCAGATGGGAACTTGATCCAAAACTCTCATAAGAAGGGTGTCGGGAGTCCTCACTCAAGAAATTGTTGTGTCAAGATATAGTTTATCTTGTGAAGAAAGATGAGAATGAAAAAGGACGGAGGGCCAGAGCCCGATACTGGCGTCAGTTATTTGGAGGAAATATCGCTAATCTTGTGAAGAAAGATGAGAGAAAAAGGGTGGGTGGAAAGTGGGGAAAGGATAGTGATAAGCAAATGTTGGGAAGGCTGGGAAACAGAGCAACTTACATATAAACCAATACGTATTCATTCCCAAAAGCACGAGAATCCAGGAAACTGCCTCTTTCAGGCTCACTAAAGCCATTACTTGTGATTTTACATTTATCTAGAATCGAGAGAGGTGGGATGTCTGGCAAGTGCTGGATTAAAGACATATAAAAACACGAAGCATTCGTGTCGCCAAGTTTTATTCATCCCATCCAGATACTTTTTCTTTATACCACAAGAACAGGTTTCCAGCACTTCAATAAGAATGACAGCCACTGTAAGCATCTAATTATGTTGACAAGCAGGAACAGACCTGTCTGACGTCATCCTTAGAGATATTCTCCACCAACTTGGAGCCAACAGAAAAGAATCCTCGTCCTAAAGGACTGTAGGCAACAATTCCAATGCCAAGCTCCCTAGTCAACATTTTAAAGGAAAAGCAGAGTCAGAAAGAAGCTGTTGTTGCTGCATAAACAATTAACAGAGTGATATCCTACCTGCACGTTGGAACGATGTCCGCCTCCACATCTCTTGACCAAAGCGACCACTCCAATTGCACTGCTGTGATGGGATGAACAGCATGTGCTCTTCTGATTGTTGATGCAGAGGCCTCAGATAAACCGATGTACTTTATCTTACCCTCTTCAACGAGCTTCTTTAGCTCTCCGATCTGTGCATATTCACATGACAGAACAACAACATCAAGATCCTACATGTTAAGATCCAGAAAATTATTTTTGTCATTAGCTTTTTATGTGTCTAGATCCCTCAATTATCATGCATCTCAATGCGACAAAAAACCCACAAGGTATTGAGTGAACGGAGGTAGATTTCTTGAATCTCTCACAGAAGAGAGCAAATAAAAGAAGTATTCCAAGTACTTGTCATATTTCACAATGTGTCAAGAATCAAATGTCTCCGTATAAAGTCCAGGAACAACTTTATATGTGATTCCCGTATATAAATTCAGGATGAACCCCGGAGCACTTTCATCTCAAAGGAAGATTTCGAATAATTTCCATGCTTGTTGACCCTTAACTTGTAAAAGATTCCCACAAAACGAAAACTCAAGCCACTAAACTACTAAATTCCACAACCCTTGAACAACACCGTGCCGCATCTTGAACTCTGCTATCAGCTGAACTTAAGTGTCATTTAACAAAATTCAACAAACTTGTAACAACATGACGATGCATCATATGGCTCAGAGAAAGTCTCAAGCGAGGTGAAAGTTTGATAAGGGATCCATACAGTGACTTCAATGGGGACGCGAGTGTCGATACGGTGCTGGTAGTAGAGGTCGATGCAATCGATGTCGAGCCGCTTCAAGCTGGCCTCGCAAGCAGCCCTCACGTACGCCGGATCGCCCTGGATCTCCCTCTTCCCGTCCGCGAGTCTGATTCCGAACTTGGTCGCCAATTCCACCTTCTGCCTCACCCCTCCCTTCAGTGCCTGCTCAAAATCAACCCCGAAATCAGAAAACCAAGGCGCAGGATCAGAGCATCCTGCTCGATGAAGCTAAGTTCCGTAAAACCATAAGCATATATAATTCATGCAGAGGCAAAAGAGAGACTGAGAGAACGACCTTTCCGAGGAGGATTTCGTTGGTGTGAGGACCGTAGAAGTCGGAGGTGTCGAGGAAGGTGACGCCGGAGCCGACAGCGTGGTGGATGAGGGCGATCATGTCGGGCTCGGACTTGGGAGGGCCGTAGAAGGCGGACATGCTCATGCAGCCCAGCCCCTGCGCCGACACCTCCAGGCCCTGCGACCCCAGCTTGATCCTCCTCACCGTTGTCGTCGATGCTGCCATTGCCGTAGTCTAGCTCGAGCTCGATCGTTCCCTGCACTGCACCGAGACGATGGCGAAGGCGTCGGGCGAGCCGAGATTTATAGGAGGGGAGTGGCAGAAGCTACGAAGAGTGGGAGGGGAGCGGTAGTGGCTGTGAAGACGCACGTGCTTACGTCAATTGCACGCCCGGTGACGGAGAAAATGACGACCCTTACCATGTAGGGAAGACGTACCTGCTCACGTCAATTGAACTATTGTGATGTCTTCGTGATTACTCTTTCCATAAGCGCGAGGTGGGGCCAACCTTCCCACATGAAAAGCGGGAGGTGGAGTTTTGAATTCCTACCTAGGGATAATTTAGTATCAAATGCGGTTTCAATTCTCACGCCTGACATTGTCGGCATAAGCAATCAATTTGAGCTTGGCCATCTCTTCTGGCGAAAGCTTCACTGACAGAGCTCCAATGTTCTGGTTGAAATTCTCGATCTTGATCGTGCCGGGAATCGGGCAAACGTCATCACTCTAGTGGTGTACCCAGGCGAGGGCCAACTGCAATGGGGTGCATCCCTTTCTTTGTGCAATTTCATTCACTTGGTCGAATAACTCTGCGTTGTGAGCCAAGTTCTCTGGCCGCAGCCTTGGTAGGTACTTCATAACATGAAGCAATGTCTAAGCAGAGAGCATACGAGCAACCATCATTTTCCTTTTAACGCCAAATTCTACATCAACGAGTGCAAAATTGGTTGCGTTGCATGCCATCAAATTGTCATGTTACTTGACATAATAAGCATTTGGAAGTGCGCAATCGCTGTGTATCTGGAAGAGCATGATCAGTTAAAGATTATCTTGAAATGATTAAAATATCTTGTCCCAAATCATAATCGAATCCGACGGCGATGGGGCTTGATTTTGAGGTGAGGTAGGTGTCTCCTCTATCATGGAGCTCTCAGTGTTCTTATTTTTTGCCTTGTATCGGAAAAAAAAATTTGAATTCCTAATCGATTTGCTAATTTGTATTGCTGGATGAGGACTTGCAATAACAACCAAAAGAAAAAGAAAAAGAAAGGCAACTCTAAGATATGGGAAGCTAGGCCAGGAAGAATGACATTGATAACATGATAGAAAATAAGAGGGAAAATGAAGAAAATTCCGTTGTATATTGATTGATCTGTATATTAGTACATTGGTCTATTTATAATGTAAGAATGAAAGAGAAAAAATGAAATAATATATAATGAATTATAAATTTCATATTCACTAAACGATCCAAATCAATTAGTCCGCAATTAGGATTGGTGTCATGATCAAGATCTTCAATTATATCTACAAAATAAAATACCGACCTTTCCAAGGAGGACTTCGGTGGCGTTAAGGCCATAGATGTCGGAGGTGTCGAGGAAGGCAACGCCAGATTCAACGGTGCGGTGGACAAGCTCGATCGTGTCGGGGTTGGGCTTGGGAGGGCCGGCGAAGTAGACATGCCCATGCAGCCCAGCCCCTGTGCCGAGACCTTGAGACCCTACGACCCCAACTTGATCCTCCTCACCGTCCGACGACGCCATTGCCACCATCGTCTAGCTCCAGGTCGATGCAAGAACAGAGAATGGAGAATGGACAGTACGAGAGCCACCGAGACGACAATGAAGCCGTTGGGTGACCCGTGCTTTATAGGCGGGAATAGCAGGCGTTCGATTGGCACGTTTTGAAGTCGAAAGTATAGTTTTTTAAAAATTATTTTCTTTTTTTTTAATCTCGTGAATGTTCTGCATCTGCCGCATGTCTATATGCTTTCCTGAGGAACAGTCCATGAATGTATGGTCTGAACGCAAATAATTCCATGCCGCCTTGTCTGAACGCAACGTTGCTAGTGCTCAGAAAATGACAATATCCCGTGCAATATCCGACAAGCGTAGCAAAACAAAATAATCTCTTCTCCGATGCAAACTTAATTGAAAACAATAGTTCGAGCAATATATTTGTTAAAAAGAAATGATTTGGTGATAATTTTTATTCTAAACTACAAAAAATCAAATAACAAATAATTGAAATTATTATGGGGTTCATCACTTTAACAATTTGTGAGTCACAATAAATTGTTATTCTCGTAATAATCCAAAGATTATTATGCTAATAAAATCCTTTACTAAAAAACAAATTCAAAGCACAAGAGAATGTTACAATGAAAAACCTCCCATTGATATAGCCTCCCATTTAGTTAGGCCAAATAAACCCTCTCATTAATTTCTCAATATTGATCAACATCATCACCAAGAGAAAGCCTTATTTCAAAGCTATCAATATATTGTGGGATTAGTTTAACATAACTCACTCATGCATCTTAACAATCAAAATGTGAAATTTCATTCTTAAACTTTTAATAAATGTTTAATTTAGTTCATAGATTATATCATTGCATTCTATATCATAAGACTGCATTTGAAGGGCCGGATAAAACTCTAATATGATAAGTTTAATCCTATCTGGTGTTTAGGGTAATGTGAAATTCGGATATAGTCCGGATAAAAGATCACATCTAGAAAGTGATATAAACCCAAATAAAATATGTGAAATTTGAAAAACTGAAACACCCAACCACCTCCCCCCCCCCCGGGGGCTCTTTTTTATGGCTTATCCTCGCTTTTGAGTTTTGACCAGTGCCACCATCATCTCTCTCTCGTTCCAATTTGTCTCACTAAAATGACCACCACAAAATTAGAGCATGAGTATCGCGGAGCTCGTCAGCCCTACCTCTTTCTTATGTCACTTAACTCCATTTTAGTAGGGAACTTTGAGATCCCGATCAAAGGTGGACACCTCCTCTGTGAAGAAGATGATCCGAAAGAGGCGGCATCCAAGGTGATAGAGCTCCTCAACCACGTCACTCGGAGCGAGTAGTACCGATGATGCTACCACTCATAAACCGGATCCGCACGCTGTCTCGGGGGAAGCTGTTGAAGCGACTGAACAAGTCGGGGCACGGTAACAGGGAATCGACGCAGTATTCGCACTCGTCGAAGGGGATGGATTCATCGCAGGAAAAGGCGTTGAAAGTAAAGATGGCTAGACCAGCGGAGAACTCAAACCCAAGGGCCTCTCAATGTGGCGAAGTCAAAGGTAGAGCGAGCGTAATCCATCAAGTTGATCAAGCGCAGCGAAAGAGCTGTTGCAGAAGGAGCGAGCGTCCTTGAAGTCACATGGAACGGCGGTGTTTGATATGGATGAAGATTAAGAAAGGATGAATAGTATTTACGACTTCCATGGTTTATTTTTAATTTTAATTATACAAATCAAACACTCATTTAAAAAAAAAAAAAAATCTATTTTGAATCATGCTATATCCAGGCGTCAAGAAATATTAGATGGGATTTTTATCCATTCATTATCCCATACAGCAAAGATGTTCGAACGACCAACACAGTATCGTTGGATTTATTTAGTCTATGATTTAAATTAAACATATACCAAAAGTTCAACAATAGCACTGAATAAATTAAAAGTTCGGAACGACATGACACGTTGAACTAAAGTTTCAAGATCATTTGTGTTATTTTCCTAAACCAAAACAGAACAACATTTGCTCCACTCTAACCCCAAATAACAAACAATAGGAGTATCATTTTAATTTTAGGAAATTGCGCAATAAATCCGACAGTTTTATGATAATGCGGAGGAATGAGCGAAGATATCGAGCTATATAAAGGCTCATGAACCGTAGGTGGTTAAACTTGAACAAGTAACCTTCGATTTCCCCGACATTCAAATCAACTGCGCTAGCATTTTATCACAAACTTCGTTTTCTCCAGAACATCGGGTAACATTTTACTGTTCCTTAACTTCGATTCCAAACCAAAAACAAAGCGAAGCTTTGTATCTATTTTCAGCATCCAGTCTTGAGAGCATGTTGCGCACGGTGTTAGTATTGAACTCATGGATGGAGGAGAATAAAGCGTCACTCTAATATGTACGAATTGAGTTTGAATTCTTCAAAGTCCCGATTTTTCACATTCTGAAAATCACCCCGATAAAGTCGGCACGGCGAGCTTGGTTCGTATTCAACTCGCTCTCGTGTTTCTCAATGATCTTTCCCCAGTGAGCTTAGTACACATCCATAATCTTCTCATAGTGAATGTCACATGTACAAAACGAACACAGTCATTCTCTTATTACACATACTTATTAACAGCCACAAAACATAAACTCAAATTACTTCAGCGGCAAATGCTCAAACTCTGCACATCAAAGATGCAGCAACAGAAGCAGACACGCTTCTAGGCAGGTTTCCAAGAAGAAAGGGGTGGAGTTTCGGAGTTTTCCCATGTAAACATGCTTCCATCGTACCTGCCACCCTTGACATTGTCCGCAGAAGCAATCGATTCAAGCTCAGCCATCTCTTCCGGTGTAAGCTTCACAGACAGAACTCCAATGTTCTGGTTGAAATTCTCAATCTTGGTCGTGCCAGGAATCGGGCAAACATCGTCACCCTGGTGGTGTACCCAGGCGAGGGCTAACTGCGATGGGGTGCATCCCTTTCTTTGTGCAATTTCATTCACTCGGTCAAATAACTTTGTGTTGTGAGCCAAGTTCTCTGGCCGGAACCTTGGTAGGTACTGCATAACATAGAGCAATGTCTCAGCAGAAAGCATATGAGCAACTATCATTTTCTTTTAAGGCCAAATTCTACAGCAACAGGTGCAAAAGTGATCGCATGGCGTGCCAACAGATTGCCTTGTTAGTTGACATAATAAGCATTTAGAAGTGCACAATCGTTGTGTATCTGGAAAAGAATGATCAGTTATAGATTATCGTGAAATGATTAAAATATCTTGCCCCAAATCATAAGCATTAGAAACGTCAAGCGAAGTGATCTAGCAACTACCACACAAGGCTGATGGGTTTGATGTAGGATGTGAAAACAGAAACAAACTCGACGATCTAAGTTTTGTACGTGTGATGGTAACATTAGTCACACATAAGAAGAATGTTATCAGACGCAAAACTCTTTTAGCCACAAAGAAAAATAGCTACTTCACTTGCCCAGCCCAGCACTATCGCTAGTCAAACACTAATGGCGGGGAGTAATACACAATTGGCTTTATGTCAGATGGGAACTTGATCCCAAAACTCCCATAAAAAGGGTGTTAGGGAGTCCTCACTCAAGAAATGGTTGTGTCAAGATATAATTTATCTTGTGAAGAAAGATGAAAATAAAAAAGGACGGAGGGCCAAGGCCAGATACTGGTGTCGGTTATTTTGAGCAAATATCGCTAATCTTGTGAAGAAAGACGAGAGAAAAAGGGTGGGTGGAAAGTGGGGAAAGGATAGTGATTAGCAAATGGTGGAAAGCTGGGAAACTGAGCAACTTACAAATAAACCTATATTTATTCATTCCCAAAAGCATGAGAATCCGGGAAACTACCCCTTTCAGGCTCATTAAAGCCATTACTTGTGATTTTACAATTATCTAGAATCAAGAGAGGTGGGATGTCTAGCAAGTGCTGGATTAAAGACATGTACGAACACGAAGCATTCGTGTCACCAAGTTTTATTCATCCCTCCAGATACTTTTTCTTTATACCACAAGAACAGGTTTCCAGCACTTCAATAAGAATGACAGTCACTGTAAGCATCTAATTATGTTGACAAGCAGGAACAGACCTGTCTGACGTCATCCTTAGAGAGATTCTCCACCAACTCGGAGCCAACAGAAAAGAATCCTCGTCCTAAAGGACTGTAGGCAACAATTCCAATGCCAAGCTCCCTAGTCAGCATTTGAAAGGAAAAGCAGAGTCAGCAGGAAGCTGTTGTTGCTGCATAAACAATTAACGGAGTGATATCCTACCTACACGTTGGAACGATCTCTGCCTCCAATCTCTTGACCAAAGCGACCACTCCAATTGCACCGCTGTGATGGGATGAACAGCATGTGCTCTTCTGATTGTTGATGCAGAGGCCTCAGATAAACCGATGTACTTTATCTTACCCTCTTCAACGAGCTTCTTTAGCTCTCCGATCTGTGCATATTCACATGACAAAACAACAACATCAAGATCTTACATGTTAAGATCCAGAAAATTATTTTTGTCATTAGCTTTTTACGTGTCTAGATCCCTCAATTATCATGTATCTCAATGCGACAAAAAAGCCACAAGGTATTGAGTTAACGGAGGTAGATTTCTTGAATCTCTCACAGAAGAGAACAAATAAAAGAAGTATTCCAAGTACTTGTCATATTTCACAATATGTCAAGAATCAAATGTCTCCGCATAAAGTCCAGGAACAACTTTATATGTGATTCCCGTATATAAATTCAGGATGAACCCTGGAGCACTTTCATCTCAAAGGAAGATTTCGAATAATTTTCATGCTTGTTGACCCTTAACTTGTAAAAGATGCCCACAAAACGAAAACTCAAGCCACTAAACTACTAAATTCCACAACCCCTTGAACAACACCGTGCCGCATCTTGAACTCTGCTATCAGCTGAACTTAAGTGTCGTTTAACAAAATTCAACAAACTTGTAACAACATGACGATGCATCATCAACACCAATCTAATTTAGCAACTAATCATATGGCTGGGAGAAAGTCTCAAGCGAGGTGAAAGTTTGATAAGGGATCCATACAGTGACTTCGATGGGGACGCGAGTGTCAATACGGTGCTGGTAGTGGAGGTCGATGCAATCGATGTCAAGCCGCTTCAAGCTGGCCTCGCAAGCAGCCCTCACGTACGCCGGATCGCCCTGAATCTCCCACTTCCCGTCCGCGAATCTGATTCCGAACTTGGTCGCCAGTTCCACCTTCTGCCTCACCCCTCCCTTCAGTGCCTGCTCAACGTCAACCCCGAAATTAGAAAACGAACACGCAGGATCAGAGCACATATAATTCATGCAGAGGCAAAAGAGAGACTGAGAGAACCGACCTTTCCGATGAGGATTTCGTTGGTGTGAGGACCGTAGATGTCGGAGGTGTCGAGGAAGGTGACGCCGGAGCCGACGGCGTGGTGGATGAGGGCGATCATGTCGGTGTCGGACTTGGGAGGGCCGTAGAAGGCGGACATACCCATGCAGCCCAGCCCCTGCGCCGACACCTCCAGGCCCTGCGACCCCAGCTTGATCCTCCTCACCGTCGTCGTCGAAGCCGCCATTGCCGTCGTCTAGCTCGAGCTCTTTCGTTCCCTGCACTGCACCGAGACGATGGCGAAGGCGTCGGCGAGCCGAGATTTATAGGAGGGGAGTGGCAGAAGCTACGAAGACGCACGTGCTTACGTCAATTGCACCCCCAGTGACGACCCTTACCATATAGGGATGACGTACCTGCTCACGTCAATTGAACTTTTTGATGTCTTAGTGATTACTCTTTCCATAAGCGAGAGGTGGGGCCAACCTTCCCACATGAAAAGCGGGAGGTGGAGTTTTGAATCCCTACCTAGGGATAATTTAGTATCAAATGTGATCTCTCACGCCTAACATTGTCCGCATAAGCAATCGACTTGAGCTTGGCCATCTCTTCTAGTGAAAGGTTCACTAACAGAGCTCCAATGTTCTGGTTGAAATTCTCGATCTCGATCGTGTCGGTATTCGGGCAAACGTCATCAGTCTAGCGATGTACCCAGGTGAGGGCTGCAATGGGGTGCATCCCTTTGTGCAATTTAAAAATTCACTTGGTTGAATAACTTCGCATTGTGAGACAAGTTCTCTTGCCGCAACCTTGGTAGGTACTTCATAACATAAAGCAATGTCTAAGCAGAGAGCATACGAGCAACCATCATTTTCTTTTAACGCCAAATTCTACATCAACGAGTGCAAAATTGGTTGCGTTGCATGCCATCGGATTGTCATGTTACTTGACATAATAAGAATTTGGAAGTGCGCAATCGCTGTGTATCTGGAAAAGCATGTTCAGTTAAAGATTATCTTGAAATGATTAAAATATCTTGTCCCAAATCATAATCGAATCCGACGGCGATGGGGCTTGATTTTGAGGTGAGGTAGGTGTCTCCTCTATCATGGAGCTCTTAGTGTTCTTATTTTTTTCCTTGGTATCGGAAAAGAAAAATTCCTAATCGATTTGCTGATTTGTATTGCAGGATGAGGACTTGCAATAACAACCCAAAAAAAAGAAAAAAAGAAAGGCAACTATATGGGAAGCTAGGCCAGGAAGAACGACACTGATAACATGATAGAAAATAAGAGGGAAAATGAAGAAAATTTTGTTGTATATTGTTTGATCTATATATTAGTACATTGGTCTATTTATAGTGTAAGAATGAAAGAGAAAAAATGAAATAATATATAAAGAATTATAAATTTCATATTCACTAAACAATCACAAATTGACCAAATCAATTAGTCCGCAATTAGGATTGGCGTCATGATCAAGATCTTCAATTATATCTAGAAAATAAAATACCAACCTTTCCAAGGAGGACTTCGTTGGCGTTAAAGGCCATAGATGTCGGAGGTGTTGAAGAAAAACAAAACTTCACACAAAGACACAAATGTTACGAGGTTCGGCAATGTGCCTATGTCCTCAGAAAAAGCTTTCGGTCTCTTTGGTTTTTATTTATTTATTGAGCATCTGCCATTGTTCAACCATATGTACATAAAAGGTTGCCGCAACTAAGGAAACAAGCAACCAGAATAAAAACAGAAAAAAGGTAGAGATCCCATAACTATAGGAATACAATATTAACAAATCTCCTTTCTTAAGATAGGAGAGAAAATCATGCCAACACTCCTTCTCAAGTTGAGCCGAAGACCTCGTCAGAGGTCAACTTGCTTGTCATTTCTTGAAATACTCCCTTGGGTAACGCTTTGGTAAAAATATCAGCCAATTGACCCTCACTGCGAATGTACGGAGTCTCAATTGTCTTGTCTTGCACTTTTTCTCTCACAAAGTGGCAATCCACCTCTATGTGTTTGGTCCTCTCATGAAACACTGGATTTGAAGCTATATAAGTTGCAGCCTGATTATCACAAAACAACTTTGTAGGCTTGGTCATGAAGCAAAAGTCTCAACCACACAATTTCACTAGTAGTAATAGCCATGGCCCGATATTCTGCCTCTGCGCTCGAACGAGCAACCGCCGTTTGTTTTTTGCTTTTCCAAGTGACAATGTTTCCTCCCACAAAAGTACAAAACCCTGTAGTAGATTTCCTGTCTATAGGGTTCCCAGCCCAATCTGCATCAGTGTAGCCAACAAGCTATGTATAACCATTATTTTTCATTAAAATTCCCTTCCCAGGAGTGGCCTTCAAATATCGTAGTAAATGATTTATTAGCTCCATATGCCCTCTAGTTGGTTTATGCATAAATTGACTTATGTAACTAACAGTATATGCTATGTCAGGTCTTGTAATAGTCAGATAAATAAACCGTCCAACAAGTCGCTGAAACTGCCCAACATCATGTAATGGAGTGTCATCTAAAATGAACTTACTATTATACTCCATAGGAATGTTGGTCAGTCTAACTCCCAACTTCCCAATCTCTTTCAGCAAATCCATGACATATTTTCTCTGAGATAAAAATAATCATTTGTGAGATCTCGCCACCTCAATACCCAAAAAATGCCTCAATTTGCCAAGGTCTTTGATATCAAATTCCTTGCTCAAATGTGGCTTAAGTGCTTCGATTCCAAGTTGATTGCTACATCTAATCACAATATCATCAACATAAACAAGTACAACAACTATACTTTTGTTGTCAACCTTGGTGAACATTGACGAGTCTGTTGTCCCTCTTTTGAATCCAACCTTGATGAGTGCAACACTTAGTTTACCATACGAAGCTCTAGGTGATTGCTTGAGACCATATATAGCCTTCTTCAACCTACAAACAATTCCATCTTTATTATGCAAGGGGTGACCAGGAGGAAGATCCATATAAACCTCCTCCTCCAAATCTCCATGAAGGAATGCGTTCTTTACATCCATTTGGAACAATGACCATCCACAATTAACAGCTACTGACATAAGAACACGCACGGTGTTCATTTTAACCACAGGTGCAAATGTTTCTTTGTAGTCTATACCATATGTTTGAGTGTATCCTTTTGCAACCAGCCTCACTTTATGCCTTTCAATTGATCCATCACTATTATATTTGATCTTATAGATCCATCGGCAACCAACTGTCTTCTTCCCTCTTGGAAGTTGTACAAGTTCCCAAGTATGATTTCGATCTAAAGCCTAAAGTTCATCCTTCATTGCATTAACCCAAATGGCTTTTTCCCTTGCTTCCTCATAGTTGTGAGGTTCTTGTTGTTCTTCAATAGCATATAAGAAACTCAAAAACTTGTGAGATAATTTGTCATATCCAACAAATTCTTGAATGGGATGTTGAACTGAATAATAAGTACTAAAATCTCGAAGTTGAGTTGAGGGTCTAGTGACACGAGATGATCTTCGTAACGGGATTACTTCTGCTGCCCTTTCATCTATCAGCCCATTAATGGCAATTCTAGGTTCAGCTTCTGGAACAACAATTGCCTCAATCTCTCGATCCACTTCTGAATTTTCTTGATCTGCAAATTCGTGACCCGAAGCATAGCTCCCATTGTTGGCTTCGACACCCCCATTGTTGACATTGGCTTCACCGGTCCCATTAACATCCATAGGAACGAGAGCACATTCATAGGAAAACTTCTTATAATAATATGTGCACTCCCCCTGAATGTGGTGGCTCTTGTTAGGAAAAAACATGAGTTTCATCAAATACAACATCCCGAGAAATATAGATACACTTTGTGTAAGGGTCATAACACTTGTAGCCTTTCTTGACAGATGAATAACCAACAAACACACATTTCCTGGCACGAGGATCTAGCTTTCCTCCAGTTTAAGAGTGAACATAGTAGACACACCCAAAAATCCTCAAGTGAGATATATCAAATTTTCGCCCATACAACACTCCCATAGGAGTTATATACCCTAATACTCGACTAGGGAGTCTATTAATTAAATAACAGCTAGTCATAACTGCATCTGCCCAATAGGATTTAGACAAATTCGCAGAGAATAACAAGGCCCGAGTGACCTCTAGTAGGTGACGATTTTTTCTTTCAGCTATTCCATTCTGTTGTGGAGTACACACACATGTTGTCTCGTGAATAATACCCTTGCTTCGTAAAAATACCTGAAATATATGATTGGTGTATTCGATACCATTGTCGGTACGAAGAACCTTCATGGAAGTATTAAATTGATTACTCACCATATTGCAAAAATCCTAGAAAACAATAAGCACTTCACTTTTGTACTTAAGAAGGTAAAGCCATGTAGCTCTCGATTTATCATCAATAAAGGTAACAAAACACCGAAAGCCCTCTCTAGAATCAACAGGAGAATATCCCCAAATGTCTGAATGTAACGAAGCAAACAATTCAGTTGATTTATGCAAATGTTTAGGGAAGGGCAACCTATGTTGCTTAGCAAAGTGACATGGATCACAACTACTAGAATCATGAGTCAAAGACATGTTTAAGGACTGCAACACCCGATTTGAAGGATGACCCATGCGCCAATGCCATAGACGAGAGGTATCCACATTCCCCTTCCTAGCCACCAACGCTTCACCATGCAAATATAAGGTGTACAGCCCATCCCGAAGTTGTCCTTCACCAATCATCCTCCTGGTATTGCGATCCTAGAACAACACCTTCTGTGGAGTAAAAATGACATTACAATTCCATTGTTTAGCACATTTGCTCACATATATTAAATTAAAAGATAATCCTGGAATCAATAAAGCCTCAGTTTTCTTTGAAAGCACATTCAGTTGCCCAACACCTTGGGTTGGTACCTACACTCCGTTAGCTACTGTGATCGGTGGATACAAAGAGCTAGAAACAGTATTAGATAGAATATGTGGGGAACTACACATATGATCTGTGGCACCAGAATCAACAATAAATCGATTTCTAGACTCAACAGAAAGTGCACTAATATTACCAAAAGTCTTGGCCAAATTTATGGATTCAGTGCCAGAGTGACCCGAACCATATGTCTGAAGTAGTTGCTGAACCTACAGCGCTAGAGACTCCAACTTGGATTGGAAGTATATGGTATTCCCCTGAATTGCTGTCTTAGCGTCCAGACCTTTGTCCTTATTTGGACACAACTGAGGATGTAGAATCCAACATCGTTCCTTAGAATGCCCATCTCGATCACAATGATTGCAATGAAAACGAAGGGGCTTCTTTCCTTTCCCTTTGACAAATCGAGTACCACTATCACTTTGCCTGGCATTAGAACTAACAGTGTTTACAGAGTGTTCTGATGATCTTATTGATGGTGTCACAATCGAGTCAGAATGCATGACTCTCCTCCTTGTTTCTTCACTTTGTATTATGGAGCAAACGGTATTAAAGGATAGCAATTGCGACCTCATAAGAATGTCACGTTTGGTGTCTTCAAACTCCAGCCTTAGGCTTGCCAAGAGATAAAAATTCTATCTTGCTCTTCCCTTTGCACATAGTCACGCACATTCTGGGTTGTAGGTCTGTATTGACGGAGTTCATCCCACTGTTTTTTATGTTCCCTAAATGTTCCGTGAATGATTGATTTGCACCTTGCCTAGAGGTAGCAAGACTTTGTTGAAGCATAAAGATTCGAGATGCATTATTGGCTTGACCATACATCTCAAACAACGAATCCTACAATGTTTTGGCCGAATCTAAATAAGCAAAAATCTCATAGATTTTAGGCTCCATTGAGTTGAAGATCCAAGTCATAACGCCGTGATCACTTGCTTGCCATTCTTCAAAATTTGGATGACTTTCATCAGGGGCTTTAGTTTGCCTAGTAATATATCCAAGCCTCGATCGGCCTCCAAGCGCAATGGTCACTGCTCGTGACCGTGGGAGAAAATTCCTTCCATTCAACAAAATAGATGTAAGACGTTGGCTGTTTACCTCATGCACCACAGCCTTCGCTAATTCAGAACTTGCACCTTTGTCGGGAAGTTTTCCAAATTCTAATTCTGAAATTGTCATGGTGCTCAACAAAAAAACGACACAAAGAGGATGAGGCGAGTTCTTCAAATAATCAGGGTCATAACCCACTCTGATACCATGAAGAAAAACAAAACTTCACACAAAGACACAAAGGTTACGAGGTTCGGCAATGTGCCTATGTCCTCGGACAAAGCTTTCGGTCTCTTTTTTTTTTTTTTTTTTTTTGAGCATCTGCCATTGTTCAACCATATGTACATAAAAGGTTGCCACAACTAAGGAAACAAACAACCAGAATAAAAACAGAAAAAGGAAGAGATCCCAGAATTATAGGAATACAATATTAACAAATCTCCTTTCTTAAGATAGGAGAGAAAATCATGCCAACAGGTGTCGAGGAAGGCAACACCAGATTCAACGGTGTGGTGGACAAGCTCGATCGTGTTGGGGTTGGGCTTGGGAGGGCCGGCGAAGTAGACATGCCCTTGCAGCCCAGCCCCTGCGCCGAGACCTTGAGACCCTACGACCCCAACTTGATCCTCCTCACCGTCTGACGACGCCATTTGCCACCATCGTCTAGCTCGAGGTCGATGCAAGAACAGAGAATAGAGAATGGACAGTTCGAGAGCTCGCTCGCTCTTTCGCTTGCTGCCTGCACCGAGACGACAACGAAGCCGTTGGGTGAGCCGAGCTTTATAGGCGGGAGTAGCAGGCGTTCGATTGGTACGTTTTGAAGTCGAAAGTATTGTTTTTTAAAAATTAATTTCTTTTTTCTAATCTCGTGAAATGTTCTGCATCTGCCGCATGTCTATATGATTTCCTGAGGAACAGTCCATGAATGTATGGTCGTGCGATGTGCAGCTAAGCAAATAATTCCATGCCGCCTTGTCTGAACGCAACGTTGCTAGTGCTAAGAAAATGACAATATCCTGTGCAATATCCGACAAGCGTAGCAAAACAAAATAATCTCTTCTCTGATGCAAACTTAATTGAAACCAACAATTAGAGCAATATTTTTGTTAAAAAGAAATAATTTGGTGATAATTTTTATTCTAAACTACAAAAAAATCAAATAACAAATAATTGAAATTATTACGGGGTTCATTACTTTAAAAATATGTGAAAACCCCACCCCCCCGGGGGGCGCTTTTTATGGCTTATCCTCGCTTTTGACCAGTGCCACCATCATCTCTCTCTTGTTCCAATTTGTCTCACTAAAATGACCACCACAAAATTAGAGCATAAGCATCGCGGAGCTCGTCAGCCCTGCCTCTTTCTTATGTCACTTAACTCCATTTTAGTAGGGAACTTTGTGATCCCGATCAAAGCTGGACATCTTCTCTGTGAAGAAGATGATCCGAAAGAGGCGGCAGCCAAGGTGATAGAGCTCCTCCACCACGTCACTCGGAGCAAGTAGTACCGATGATGCTACCACTCATAAACCGGATCCGCACGCTGTCTCGGGGGAAGCTGTTGAAGCGACTGAACAAGTCGGGGCACGGTAACAGGGAATCAACGCAGTATTCGCACTCGTCGAAGGGGATGGATTCATCGCAGGAAAAGGCGTTGAAAGTAAAGATGGCTAGACCAGCGGAGAACTCAAACCCAAGGGCCTCTCAATGTGGCGAAGTCAAAAGGTAGAGCGAGCGTAATCCATCAAGTTGATCAAGGGCAGCGAAAGGGGCGTTGCAGAAGGAGAGCGTCCTTGAAGTCACATGGAACGGGGGTGTTTAATATCGATGAAGATTGTGAAAGGATGAATAGTATTCACGACTTCCATCGTTTATTTTTAATTTTAATTATACAAATCAAGCACTCATTTAAAGAAAATTTATTTGAATCATGTTATATCCGGACGTCAAGAAATATTATATGGGATTTTTATCCTATCATTATCCCATATAGCAAAGATGTTCGAACGACCAAACACAGCATCATTGGATTTATCTAGCCTAGGATCTAAATTAAACATGTACAAAAAGTTCAACAATCATACTAAATAAATTAAAAATTCAGTAAGAACATAACACATTGGACCAAAGTTCAACAATCATACTAAATAAATTAAAAATTCAGTAAGAACATAACACATTTGACCAAAGTTCAATGAGTATTTGCGTTATTTTCCTAAACCAAAACAAAACAACATTGCTCCACTCTTAACTCTAAATGAAAAACAATAGAAGTGTCGTTTTTAATTTTAGGAAACTTGCGCAATATCTCCGACTGTTTTATAACAATGCAGAGGCATGAGCGAAGGTATCGAGCTACATAAAAGCTCATGAACCGTAGGTGGTGAAACTTGAACAAGAAACCTTCGATTTCCCCAACGCTCATATCAACCGCGCCAGCATTTTATCCCCAACTTCGTTTTCGCGAGAACATCAGGTAACATTTTACTGTTCCTTAACTTCGCTTTGTATCTATGTGTAGCATCCAGTCTTAAGAGTACGTTGCACACGGTGTTAGTATTGAACTCATAGTTGGAGGAGAATAAAGCGTCACTCTAGTATGTACGACTGAGTTTGAATTCTTCAAAATCCCGATTTCTCAGATTCTAAAAGTCACCCCAATAAAGTCGCCACGGCAGGCTCAGTTCGTATTTAACTCGCTCTCGTGTTTCTCAATGATCTTTCCCCAGTGAGCTTAGTACACATCCATAATCTTCTCATAGTGAATGTCACATGTACAAAACGAACACAGTCATTCTCTTATTACACATACTTATTAACAGCCACACAACATAAACTCAAATTACTTCAGCGGCAAATGCTCAACCTCTGCACATCAAAGATGCAGCAACAGAAGCAGATACGCTTCTAGGCAGGTTTCCAAGACGAAAGGGGTGGAGTGTCGGAGTTTTCCCATGTAGACATGCTTCCATCGTACCTGCCACCCTTGACCTTGTCTGCAGAAGCAATCGATTCAAGCTCGGCCATCTCTTCCGGTGTTAGCTTCACTGACAGAGCTCCAATGTTCTGGTTGAAATTCTCGATCTTGGTTGTGCCGGGAATCGGGCAAATGTCGTCACCCTGGTGGTGTACCCAGGCAAGGGCTAACTGTGATGTGGTGCATCCCTTTCTTTGCGCAATTTCATTCACTCGGTCAAATAACTTTGTGTTGCGAGCCAAGTTCTCTGGCCGGAACCTTGGTAGATACTGCATAACATAGAGCAATGTCTCAGCAGAGAGCATATGAGCAATTATCATTTTCCTTTGAAGGCTAAATTCTACAGCAATAAGTGCAAAAGTGGTTGCATTGCATGCCATCGGATTGTCTTGTTACTTGACATAATAAGCATTAGAAGTATGTAATCATTGTGTATCTGGAAAAGCATGATCAGTTATAAATTATCTTGAAATGATTAAAATTTCTTGTCCCAGATCATAAGCATTAGAAATGTCAAGCTAAGTTATCTAGCAACTACCACACAAGGCTGATACAAGGCTGATGGGTTTGATGTAGGATGTGAAAACAGAAACAAACTCGACAATCTAAGTTTTGTACGTGTGATGATACCATTAGTCACACATAAAATAAAAAATCAGAAATGTAGATGATGTGTAGAAGAATGTTATCAGACGCAGAGCTCTTTTAGCTACAAAGAAAATTAGCTACTTCACTTGCCAGCACTATCGCTAGCCAAACACTAATGGCAGGGAGTAATACACAATTGGCTTTATGTCAGATGGGAACTTGATCCAAAACTCTCATAAGAAGGGTGTTAGGAGTCCTCGCTCAAGAAATGGTTGTGTCGAGATATAGTTTATCTTGTGAAGAAAGATGAGAATGAAAAAGGACAGAGGGCCAAAGCCCGATACTGGCATCAGTTATTTTGAGGAAATATCGCTAATCTTGTGAAGAAAGATGAGAGAAAAAGGGTGGGTGGAAAGTGGGGAAAGGATAGTGATTAGCAAATGGTGGGAAGGCTGGGAAACAGAGCAACTTACAAATAAACCTATATGTATTCATTCCCAAAAGCACGAGAATCCAGGAAACTGCCTCTTTCAGGCTCATTAAATCCATTACTTGTGATTTTACATTTATCTAGAATCAAGAGAGGTGGGATGTCTGCCAAGTGCTGGATTAAAGACATATAGGAACACGAAGCATTCGTGTCACCAAGTTTTTATTCATCCCATCCAGATACTTTTTCTTTATACCACAAGAACAGGTTTCCAGCACTTCAATAAGAATCACAGTCAATGTAAGCATCTAATTATGTTGACAAGCAGGAACAGACCTGTCTGAAGTCATCCTTAGAGATATTCTCCACCAACTTGGAGCCAACAGAAAAGAATCCTCGTCCTAAAGGACTGTAGGCAACAATTCCAATGCCAAGCTCCCTAGTCAACATTTTAAAGGAAAAGCAGAGTCAGAAGGAAGCTGTTGTTGCTGCATAAACAATTAACAGAGTGATATCCTACCTGCACGTTGGAACGATCTCTGCCTCCACATCTCTTGACCAAAGCGACCACTCCAATTGCACTGCAGTGATGGGATGAACAGCATGTGCTCTTCTGATTGTTGATGCAGAGGCCTCGGATAAACCGATGTACTTTATCTTACCCTCTTCAACGAGCTTCTTTAGCTCTCCAATCTGTGCATATTCACATGACAGAACAACAACATCAAGATCTTACATGTTAAGACCCAGAAAATTATGCATGTCATTAGCTTTTTATATGTCTAGATCCCTCAATTATCATGCATCTCAATGCGACAAAAAAGCCACAAGGTATTGAGTTAACGGAGGTAGATTTCTTGAATCTCTCACAGAAGAGAGCAAATAAAAGAAGTATTCCAAGTACTTGTCATATTTCACAATATGTCAAGAATCAAATGTCTCCACATAAACTCCAGGAACAACTTTATATGTGATTCCCGTATATAAATTCAGGATGAACCCCGGAGCACTTTCATCTCAAAGGAAGATTTCGAATGATTTTCATGCTTGTTGACCCTTAACTTGTAAAAGATGCCCACAAAACGAAAACTCAAGCCACTGAACTACTAAATTCCGCAACCCCTTGAACAACACCGTGCTGCCGCATCTTGAACTCTGCTATCAGCTGAACTCAAGTGTCATTTAACAAAATTCAACAAACTTGTAACAACATGACGATGCATCATCAACACCAATCTAATTTAGCAATTAATCATATGGCTCGGAGAAAGTCTCAAGAGAGGTGAAAGTTTGATAAGGGATCCATACAGTGACTTCGATGGGGACGCGAGTGTCAATACGGTGCTGATAGTAGAGGTCGATGCAATCGATGTCGAGCCGCTTCAAGCTGGCCTCGCAAGCCGCCCTCACGTACGCCGGATCGCCCCGGACCTCCCTCTTCCCGTCCGCGAAGCTGATTCCGAACTTGGTCGCCAATTCCACCTTCTGCCTCACCCCTCCCTTCAGTGCCTGCTCAAAATCAACCCCGAAATCAGAAAACCAAGGCGCGGGATCAGAGCACTCTGCTCGATGAAGCTAAATTCCGTAACACTATAAGCACATATAATTCATGCGGAGGCAAAACAGAGACTGAGAGAACCGACCTTTCCGAGGAGGATTTCGTTGGTGTGGGGGCCGTAGCTTTCGGAGGTGTCGAGGAAGGTGACGCCGGAGCCGACGGCGTGGTGGATGAGGGCGATCATGTCGGGCTCGGGCTTGGGAGGGCCGTAGAAGGCGGACATGCCCATGCAGCCCAGCCCCTGCGCCGACACCTCCAGGCCCTGCGACCCCAGCTTGATCCTCCTCACCGTCGTCGTCGACGCCGCCATTGCCGTCGTCTAGCTCGAGCTCGCTCGTTCCCTGCACTGCACCGAGACGATGGCGAAGGCGTCGGGCGAGCCGAGATTTCTAGGAGGGGAGTTGCAGTAGCTACGAAGAGTAGGAGGGTAGCTGGAGTGGCTGTGAAGACGCACATGCTTACGTCAATTGAAACCCTAGTGACAACCCTTCCCATATAGGGAGGACGTAGTACGTACCTGCTCGCGTCGATTGAGGTGGGCCGTCTCTCCTGACATTGTCCGCATAAGCAATCGATTTGAGCTCGGCCATCTCTTCTGGTGAAAGCTTCACTGACAGAGCTCCAATGTTCTGGTTGAAGTTCTCGATCTTGGTCGTGCTAGGTGAAGAAAAACAAAACTTCACACAAACACACAAAGGTGACGAGGTTCGGCAATGTGTCTACGTCCTCGGACAAAGCTTTCAATCTCTTTTCTTTTTTTTCTTTTTTTGTATTGAGCTTCTACCATTATTCAACCATATGTACATAAAAAGTTGTCACAACTAAGGAAACAAGCAACCAGAATAAAAACAGAAAAAGGAAGAGATCCCATAATTATAGGAATATAATATTAACAAATCTCCTTTCTTAAGATAGGAGAAAAAATCACGCCGACACTACCTCTTAAGTTGGGAGGAAGACCTTGTCGGAGGTCAACTTGCTTGTCATTTCTTGAAATACTCCCTTGGGTAACGCTTTGGTAAAAACATTGGCCAGTTGACCCTCACTGGGAATGTACGAAGATAATTTGGTCAACTTGCTTGTCATTTCTTGAAATACTCCCTTTAAATACTCCCTTGTCTTGCACCTTTTCTCTCACAAAGTGGCAATCCACCTCTAGGTGTTTGGTCCTCTCATGAAACACTAGATTTGAAGCTATATGAATTGCAGCCTGATTATTACAAAACAACTTTGTAGGCTTGGTCATGCAATTGCAACCCAATTCTTGAAGCAGACATCTCAACCACACAATTTCACTAATAGTAGTAGCCATGGCCCGATCTTATGCCTCTGTGCTCGAATGAGCAACCGCCATTTGTTTTTTGCTTTTCCAAGTGACAATGTTTCCTCCCACAAAAGTACAAAACCCTGTAGTAGATTTCATGTCTATAGGGTTCCCGGCCCAATCTGCATCAATGTAGCCAACAAGCTCTATGTGACCATTATTTTTCATTAAAATTCCCTTCCCAAGTGTGGCCTTCAAATATCGTAGTGAATGATTTATTAGCTCCATATGCCCTCGAGTTGGTTTCTGCATAAATTGACTTATGTAACTAACAGTATATGCTATGTCAGGTCTTGTGATAGTCAGATAAATAAATTGTCCAACAAGTCGCTAAAACTGCCCAACATCATGCAATAGAGTGTCATCTGAAATGAACTTACTATTATACTCCATAGGAATGTTGGCCGGTCTAACTCCCAACTTCCCAGTCTCTTTCAGCAAATCCATGACATATTTTCTCTGAGATAAAAATAATCCTTTGTGAGATCTCGCCACCTCAATACCCAAAAAATACCTCAATTTGCCCAAGGTCTTTGATATCAAATTCCTTGCTCAAATGTTGCTTAAGTGCTTCGATTCCAAGTTGATTCCTGCCTGTAATCACAATATCATCAACATAAATAAGTACAACAACTGTACCTTTGTTGTCAGCCTTGGTGAACATTGACGAGTCTGTTGTCCCTCTTTTGAATCCAACCTTGATGAGTGCAGCACTTAGTTTACCATACTAAGCTATAGGTGATTGCTTGAGACCATATATGGCCTTCTTCTACCTACAAACAATTCCATATTTATTATGCAAGGGGTGACAGGAGGAAGATCCATATAAACCTCCTCCTCCAAATCTCCATGAAGGAATGCGTTCTTTACATCCATTTGGAATAAGGACCATCCACAATTAACAGCTATTGACATAAGAACACGCACAATGTTCATTTTAACCACAGGTGCAAATGTCTCTTTGTAATCTATACCATATGTTTGAGTGTATCCTTTTGCAACCAGCCTCACTTTATACCCTTCAACTGATCCATCACTATTATATTTGATCTTATAAATCCATCGGGAACCAACTGTCTTCTTCCCTCTTGGAAGTTGTACAAGTTCCCAAGTATGATTTCGATCTAAAGCCTGAAGTTCATCCTTCATTGCATTAACCCAAATGGCTTTTTCCCTTGCTTTCTCATAGTTGTGAGGTTCCTGTTGTTCTTCAATAGCAAATAAGAAACTCAAAAAATTGCCAGATAATTTATCATATCCAACAAATTCTTGAATGGGATGTTGAATGAAATAATAAGTAATAAAATCTCAAAGTCGAGTTGAGGGTCTAGTGACATGAGATGATCTTCGTAATGGGATTACATCCGTTGCCCTTTCATCTATCAAGCCCGTCAGTGGCAATTCTAGGTTCAGCTTCTGGAACAACAGTTGCCTCAATCTCTCGATCCACTTCTGAATTTTCTTGATCTGTAGATTGGTGACCCGAAGCACAGCTCCCATTGTTGGCTTCGACACCCCCATTGTTGACCTTGGCTTCACCGGTCCCATTAACATCCATAGGAATAGGAGCACATTCATAGGAAAACTTCTTATAATAATCTGTGCACTCCCCCTGAATGTGGCTCTTGTTAGGAAAAAACATATGAGTTTCATCAGATACAACATCCCGAGAAATATAGATACGCTTTGTGTAAGGGTCATGACACTTGTAGCCTTTCTTGACAGATGAATAACCAACAAACACACATTTCCTGGCACGAGGATCTAGCTTTCCTCCAGTTTAAGAGTGAACATAGCAAACACATCACAAAAATCCTCAAGTGAGATATATCAAATTTTCGCCCATACAACACTACCATAGGAGTTATATACCCTAATACTCGACTAGAGAGTCTATTTGTTAAATAACAGCTAGTCATAACTGCATCTGCCCAATAGGATTTAGACAAATTCGCAAAGAATAACAAGGCCCAGGTGACCTCTAGTAGGTGATGATTTTTCCTTTTAGATATTCCATTTTGTTATGGAGTACCCACACATGTTGTCTCGTGAATAATACCCTTGCTTCGTAAAAATACCTGAAATATATGATTGGTGTATTCGATACCATTGTCGGTATGAAGAACCTTCACATAAGTATTAAATTGATTACTCACCATATTGCAAAAATCTTGGAAAACTATAAGCACTTCACTTTTGTACTTAAGAAGATAAAGCTAGGTAGCTCTTGATTTATCATTAATAAAGGTAACAAAATATCGAAAACCCTCTCTAGAATCAACATGAGAATATCCCTAAATGATTGAATGTACCAAAGCAAATAATTCAGTTGACTTATGCAAATGTTTAGGGAAAGGCAACCTATGTTGCTTAGCAAAGTGACATGGATCACAACTACTAGAATCATGAGTCAAAGACATGTTTAAGGACTGCAACACCCGATTTGAAGGATGACCCATGTGCCAATGCCATAGACGAGAGGTATTCACATTCCCCTTCCTAGCCACCAACACTTCACCATGCAAATCTAAGGTGTACAACCCATCCCGAAGTTGTCCTTCACCAATCATCCTCCTGGTATTGCGATCTTGGAACAACACCTTGTGTGGAGTAAAAATGACATTACAATTCTACTTTTTAGCACATTCGCTCACAGATATTAAATTAGAAGATAATCATGGAATCAATAATGCCTTAGTTTTCTTCGAAAGCACATTCAGTTGCCCAACACCTTGGGTTGGTACCTGCACTCCGTTAGCTATTGTGATCGGTGGATACAAAGAGCTAGAAACAGTATTAGATAGAATATGTGGGGAACTACACATATGATTTGTGGCACCAGAATCAACAATAAATCGATTTCTAGACTCAACAAAAAGTGCACTAATATTACCATAAGTCTTGGCCAAATTTACGGATTCAGTGTCAGAGGGACCCGAACCATGTGTCTGAAGTAGTTGCTGAACCTGCAGCGCTAGAGACTCCAACTTGGATTGGAAGTATATGGTATTCCCTTGAATTGCTGTCTTAGCGTCCGGACCTTTGTCCTTATTTGGACGCAAATGAGGATGTAGAATCCAACATTGTTCCTTAGAATGCCCATCTCGATCACAATGATCACAATGGAAACGAAGGGGCTTCTTTCCTTTCCCTTTGACAAATCGAGTACCACCATCACTTTGCCTGGCATTAGAACTAACAATGTTTGCAAAGTGTTATGATGATCCTGTTGATGGTGCCACAATTGAGTCAGAATGCATGACTCTCCTCCTTGTTTCTTCACTTTGTATTATGGAGCAAACGGTATTAAAGGACGGCAATTGCGGCCTCATAAGAATGTCACATTTGGTGCCTTCAAACTCCGGCCTTAGGCTTGCCAAGAGATAAAAAATTCTATCTTGCTCTTCCCTTTGCACATAGTCACACACACTCTGGGTTGCAAGTCTATATTGACGGAATTCATCCCACTGTTTTTCTTTTTATGTTCCCGAGATGTTCCATGAATGATTGATTTGCACCTTGCCTAGAGGTAGCAAGACCTTGTTGAAGCTCAAAGATTCGAGATGCATTAAAACATCTCACAATGAATCCCACAATGTTTTGGGAATAAGCAAAAATCTCATAGATTTTGGGCTCCATTGAGTTGAAGATCCAAGTCATAACGATGTGACCACTTGCTTGCCATTCTTCAAAATTTGAGGACTTTCATCAGGGGCTTTAGTTTGCCCAGTAATATGTCCAAGTCTCGATCGGCCTCCAAGCACAATGATCACTGCTTGTGACCATGGGAGAAAATTCCTTCCATTCAGCAAAATAGATGTAAGACGTTGGCTGTCTACCTCATGCACCACAGCCTTCGCTGATTCAAAACTTGCACCTTTGTCGAGAAGTTTTCCAGATTCTAATTCTGAAATTGTCATGGTGCTCAACAAAAAAACGACACAAAGAGGATGAGGTGAGTTCTTCAAATAATCAGGGTCATAACCCGCTCTGATACCATAAAGAAAAACAAAACTTCACACAAAGACACAAAGGTTACAAGGTTCGGCAATGTGCCTACGTCCTCGGACAAAGCTTTCGGTCTCTTTTTTTTTTTTTTTTTTTTTGTATTGAGCATCTGCCATTGTTCAACCATATGTACATAAAAGGTTGCCACAACTAAGGAAACAAGCAACCAGAATAAAAACAGAAAAAGGAAGAGATCCCAGAATTATAGGAATACAATATTAAGAAATCTCCTTTCTCAAGATAAGAGAGAAAATCATGCCTACACTAGGAATCGGGCAAACGTCATCACCCTGGTGGTGTACCCAGGGGAGGGCTAACTGCAATAGGGTGCATCCCCTTCTTTGTGCAATTTCATTCACTTGGTCAAGTAACTTCGCGTTGTGAGCCAAGTTCTCTGGCCGCAACCATGGTAGGTACGTCATAACATAAAGCAATAACATAAAGCAATGTCTGAGCGAAGAGCATACAAGCAACCATCATTTTCCTTTTAACACCAAATTCTACATCAACGAGTGCAAAATTGGTTGCGTTGCATGCCATCAAATTGTCATGTTACTTGACATAATAAGCATTTGGAAGTGCGCAATCATTGTGTATCTGAAAAAGCATGATCAATTAAAGATTATCTTGAAATGATTAAAATATATTGTCCCAAATCATAAGCATTAATGATGTCACGCCCCGAACCTTGAGCGCGCCAACATCCCACCATAGGCATGCAAATGCGACATTCCAGGTAGTGTCGCCGACCCCATTCATTTATTATTACGCAAGCGGAACGTATTATAAAACCCCTAACAATGAAATACGGGATAGAAAAGCAGGAAGCAAATTCACAACTATTCACTTACATAAACCAACAGAGTTACAAACGAAGGCCTACAGCCAAAAGTCTACAAAAGACCGGCTCTTAAAAAATGAACTGTCCTACGACCTACAAGTCGGACACGTTCTCCAATCCTCCTGACTTCACATCTGCAACTCCTCAAGGTCAACCAAAGCTATCTAGCCGCTCCGTCCACCAGGGACCTGAAATTGTAATCCCAAAACCGGGATGAGACAATGTCTCGGCAAGTTCAACCCCCTAAACCCCTATTAGAAAGAAAATACGCCCCGGGTGACCTAGCCACATCACACAGAAGACTTACCTCGCATTATTCTTCATCTGCAAGTTAGCACAATTTATATAATTCAACCACGTGCAATTATGATAACCAAACGACTAAGGCATAATCACATATCAATTCAACCACTTGGATCGTATCAGTAATCAATTGACTCGGCCGATTACATGTCATCCTAGCAAATCAATCATTGCTCTCAATCACGACCCTATAGGAAGGTTTAACAACCAGTGGCAATCATGGCCCCACTTGGCAAAATTAGAATTAGTGGCATCACGGCCCCACTTGGCACAACCTTTAAAAGGTGGTAGATCCCGGCCCGATGGGGACGACCTCTAATAGGTAGTAATTCACGGCCCCACTGGGCGTGACCTTTATCATATGGCAATTCACGGCCTCACTAGGCACGACCTTTATCAGGTGGCAAATCACGGCCTCACTAGACGCAACCTTTATCAGATGGCAAATCACGGCCCCACTGGGCACGACCTCTAATAGGTGGTTAATCACGGCCTCACTGGGCACGACCTTTAAAAGGTGGTTAATCACGACCAATCGCCCATCAATTTCCACACTTAGAATTTTATAAAAAATCTCTATTTATCACAATCAACACTCAATTTGCCACATCCATTCATCAAATTCAAATTCTAAATGCACAGCAGCGATCAGCACGAAATTCTGAGAATTTAGGGTCCCAAAATAATTTTCAGAATTTATTCAATAATTAAATTTATTCCGAAAATTAATTAAATAATAATATCCATATTTTTCGCAATCCACATTCAATTTATAATATCCAACCATCAATTTCAAAATCCGAATACACACAGCGATCGGCAAGACGTAAATTCTGAAAGTAGGGGTCAAAAATAATTTTTCCATTTTTTTAAATAATAATATTTTAATAATTTCGGAATATAATATAATATTATAAATTCCAGAATTTCGAAACAATTAAATAATTCAAAAATAATTTCGAAACAATTAAACCCTATTATGTCCCATGAAGGCTTAACATTAAATAACTTCTTTTAACCTTAAATAAACACACTTTAAGTTAATTAAGCACCTTAATATAATCTACATTTAAATAAATTAAACTAACCACCTAATTACACTTAACATAAACTAAGCACACCTAAAGCATCATTAACCCTCTAATCAAGGTTTAGTGAGCTAAACTTACTGGATTAGCGAGCCGAGCGGATCAAAACGACGAGGACGACGCGAGAATCGACTTTCCTCAAGGCGGGCCGAGCATTCGGGCTCAGGAAGGCGGCCAAAACGGGCCAAAACCAAGCTGGAATACCCATTTTTGTAGCTACTGTGCAAGCTCGGAGGAGGGCTGTCCGGCGGTGATTCGGGCGTGGGGGCGGCGGAGATAGGCGGTGGCAACTTGAGCGGTGACTCACGGCAGCTAAGGGGGCTTCCGGCAACGTGCGGCTGCTCCAAACAGTAGCTGGATGGAGGGCTGGAGGCTCGGGGTTGCACGGGCAGCAGCGGAGCGGTGAGCTGGCGTGCGGGGCGACGCACACGAACGGGCGGCGAGCTACGACGACGACGGCGGCGTGCGAATGGGTGGGCGGTTGGGCGTGCGAGCAGGCCGGCGAGCTGCTAGTCGATCTTCGCTACTGCTGGTGCGGCGACGGAGGGGCTGAGCGGAGGGAGAGACAGTCGCGGGGCTGGTTGGCGCGGGACGACGCGGCTGCACCGGCGGCTCGGCACAACGACGACGAACGGCAGGGGAAGCGGCGCACGGCTGGCTGGTCGACAGGTGGCTCCCCTTCGCTGGTTCTCTCCCTCCCCCCTTCTCTCTCTCCTTCCCAAGGTTGAAGATGATGGTGATGGCCGCCTTTTTGGAGATTAAATCTCCACCCTCCACTTGTCAAGCTCTCAATCCTTGGCTTCAATCAGCATGACATCACCCCCATGATGTCATCTTCTACTATCTCCTCTCCCACAACATTTTTCAATGGGTGCAATATCATTTCCGCCGGGGTCCAAATCCTTGTACATCTAATTTCTTCATTTTTTTTTCTTTCAATTCTCTTCTAATTGAATCCAATTAAAATCCACAAAAATTATCCCATGATCCTAATAAGATGTGTGACATAATTGGGCTTCCAACTTCTAAATTCAATCCCAATTTTTACGGTTGAATTCAATTTGGTGCGATTTAGCGCGCCTAATCCACTGAGTGGCTTTTGGGGAAATTTTCTTGCATCCGCCCCGAGGGTGATCAGTCCCCAAGTCTGATGCGGTAAAGTTCCTTAATTACATCACTCAATAGACTAGTTCCCTCGTGAGTGGCCAACTCTAAGAGATGAACTACATGCATAGATGAATTGCCTGACTCAATTGACTGAAAATAAAATTGACAAAAATCGGGATGTCACAAATGATATCAAGCGAAGTGATTTAGCAACTACCACACGAGGCTAATGGGTTTAATGTGACGTGAAAACAGAGACAAAATCGACAATCTAGGTGTTGTACACGTCACGAGTCACACATAAAAGAAAGAAATCACAAATGTAGATGATGTGTAGAAGAATGCTATCAGATGCAAAGCTCTTTTAGCTACGAAGAAAAATAGCTACTTTGCTTGCCCAACACTATTGCGACTCAAACACTAATGGCAGGAAGTAATACACAACTTGATCCCAAAACTTCCATAAGGGTGCTAGGGAGCCCTCACTCGAGAAATGGTTGTGTCAAAATATATTTTATCTTGTGAAGAAAGATGAGAATAAAAAAGGATGGAGGGCCGAGGCCCGATACTTGTGTCGGTTATTTTGAGGAAATATCACCAATCTTGTGAAGGAAGATGAGAGAAAAAGGGTGGATGGAAAGCTAAGTAGCACCGACATGTGACATGCGACATGTTACATGACATGACACGACATGCAGACACGTTGTTTCTCAAAAAATAAAGAATTCTGATACATTGTGACACGTTATATATTAAATATATATTTTTATATATACATAATAAGTTATTATTTTATGATTATTTTAATTAAATTAATTTGAATCAAATTCATAAATAAATTAATTAAAAAAATCTTGAATGAATATACACTAAAAACATTAATCTGTAATTTATTAATATCATTCATTGTTTTAATTTGACAAATTCAACTTTATTTCAATAATTCATAAAACTTAGAGAAAAAACAAGCGATCCATATTACGGACTCGCATGTTAGACATGTTAGAAGAGGAGAAAAAAAAACTTAAGGGGTGAATTGGATATCATAGGAAGTGGGAGTCAAAAGAGAAGAGAATATTATATTTTTCTTCTTTCTCAATTTATTATTTTTATTATTGTGTTTTATTTTTTCACACACACACACACACACACACACACATATATATATATATATTGATATCTCATTTATTGAATTTTTAAAATTGATATCGATATCGAAATCACTTGTCGGAAACTCATATGTCAGAATTCCAACTCGAGTATCGGAGAGTGTCGAGAAAGTTGACCAGGTGTCAGATTTTCCGACATGTATTGACCGAATGTCCGAGAGTGTCAGAGTGTCCGACAAGACACGAATGCTCTTGGAGAGTATCGGTGCTTCCTAGATGAAAAGTAGGGAAAGGATAGTGATTAGCACATGGTGGGAAGGGTGGGAAACAGAGCAACTTACAAATAAACCTATATTTATTCATTCCCAAAAGCATGAGAATCCGGGAAACTGCCTCTTTCAGGCTCATTGAAGCCATTACTTGTGATTTTACATTTACCTACAATGAGGAGAGGTGGGATGTCTGGCGAGTGATGAATTGAGGACATATAAGAACATGGAGCATTTGTGTAGCCAAGTTTTATTTATCCCATCCATATACTTTTTCTTCATACCACAAGAACTAGTTTCCAGCACTTCAATAAGAATGACAGTCACTGTGAGCATCTAATTATGTTGACAAGCAGAAACAGACCTGTCTGAAGTCTTCCTTGGAGAGATTCTCCAACAACTAGCAGCCAAGAGAAAAGAATCCTCGTCCTAAAGGATTGTAGGCAACAATTCCAATGTCAAGCTCCCTAGTCAACATATTAAAGGAAAAGCAGAGTGAGAAGAAAGCCGTGTTACTGCATAAACAAATTAACAGAGTGATATCCTACCTGCACGTGGGAACGATCTCTGCCTCCACATCTCTTGTCCACAGAGACCACTCCAATTGCACCGCTGTGATGGGATGAACAGCATGTGCTCTTCTGATTGTTGATGCGGAGGCCTTGGATAAACCGATGTATTCAATCTTACCCTCTTCAATGAGCTTCTTTAGCTCTCCGATCTGTGCATATTCACATGACAAAACAACAACAGTGAAGATCTTACATGTTAAGATCCAGAAATTATTACCCATCATTAGCTTTTATTGTGTCCTGATCCCTGAATAATTTAGTCAATCTTTATGCATCTCAATGTGACAAAAAAGTCGCAACATATCGAGTTAACGGAGGTAGATTTCTCTAATCTATCACAGAAGAGGGCAAATAAAAGAAGCATTCCTAGTAATTTTCATATTTCTCAATGATATGTCAAGAATCAAATGCCTCCACAGAAAGCACATGAAGAACTTTAAATGTGATTCTCGTATATAAATCAGGATGAACCCCGAAGCACTTTCGTCTCAAAAGAAGATTTCAAATAATTTTCATGCTTAATTGACCCTTAACTTGTAAATGATGCCCATAAAACCAAAACTCACGCCACTAAACTACTAAATTCAACAACCGCTTTAACAACACCTTGCTGCATCTCGAACTCTGCTATCACCTGAACTTAAGTCTCATTTAACAATATCTTATAAATCAAAAGGCAAGCAAATAGTCAAGTTCTGCCACAAAATATAACAAACTTGTAACAACATGACGATGCATCGTCAACACCAATCTAGTTTAGCAACTGATCATATGGCTTGGAGAAAGTCTCCAAAGAGGGAAAGGCATAATGAGGGATCCATACAGTGACTTCAATGGGGACTCGGGTATCGACATGGTGTTGGTAGTAGAGGTCGATGCAATCGACATCGAGCCGCTTCAAGCTTCAAGCTGCCCTCGCAAGCCGCCCTCACGTACGCTGGATCGCCCCAGATCTCCCGCCTTGCGTCAATCCAGAACTTGGTTGCCAGTTCCACCTTCTGTCTCACTCCTCCCTTCAGTGCCTACTCCAAAACCAACACCAACATCACCATAAGAAAAGCCCACAGATTGCCGTCAAACTAAAGAAAACCAAGATGCAGGATCTTGGAATTCGGCATGACCATAGCATATCTTCTTCGTGCGGAAGCAGCTGAGACTAAGCTTTATAACATACTAAAGACCCGACGTTTCCGAGGAGTATTTCGTTGGTGTGAGAACCATAGATGTCGGAGGTGTCGAGGAAGGTGACGCTGGAGCCGACGGCCAATTGAAAAACCAAAATGGTGACGTCATCTGATTGACAAAAATAGATCTAATACCCTATTTAAAAAAAAAAGGTTAATACCTTGAAAAATCTCAAACCGGTATATCTATGACAAATATATTCAAATTAATTTTTTTACCATAAAAAATATCAAACTAGTACACCTTTAATAAATTGACCTCAAATTAGTATATTTGTAACAAATTTATCCTCTATTAGTTTTTGTAAAATTTGATAATTAAATTTTTGAGTTAGATGACACGTGACAATTGATTAGTGTGCCAGTTTTGGATTTTACCCTCTATTTGTCACAATTGTACCATTTTTGCAGTTTTAATTTTTGCAATAATCTTTTAATGGAATGTATATTTGTCACAAATATATCGGTTTGGAATTTTTGACGGTTAAACATATTATTTTGGTGATAAATTTGTCACAAGTGTACCAATTTAGGATTTTTTTTTTTTTTTTTTTGCAGTCATTTTGAGTAAATTTTTCACATGTGTATCAGTTTGATTTTTTCATGGTCAAAAAATTATTTTTGGGTAAATTTATCACATGTGTATCAATTTAGAGTTTTTCAGGGTATTGACCCTAAAAAAAAAAAAATCCAACTTTAGCTTTTCTCCCAATTTTACCTTTTGTCTAAACAAAAAATAATACTAATTTTAGGTCAATTATCGATTATGCATATCCCATCAAAAACCCTTGCTTTTAAGTCATATAACAATTCCACCTTAAACATTTTTTCTCTTATGAAAAACCCCCAACTTTTAGATTTTGTCCCAATTTTACTATCCAATCTCAATTTTACCTTAAAATTTTTACAGTCTCATAGAAAACTACAAACTTTTATTTGAGTCACAAACTTGCTCCCATTAACCCTCCATCCAAAATTTCCCATTGACACCAAGAGATGGAAAACTCCCAAGCATAAGTTGTTTGAGGGAGATGGAACATTCCCAAGTACAAGAGATCAAAAATCAAGCGCAAAATCATTAAGGGGGATTTTGACGGACGGTTAGTAAAGAACATATTTGGGACTCAAACTGAACCTAAAGCTGGGATTCTTTTATGAGACTAAACAACATTTAGGATAGAATTGGTACTGGATCTAGAGTTAAGGGGTTTTTATGAGAAAAAAAAAGTTCAGATAGGATTGAGACTAGAACTCAAATTGGTGTTTTCTATGAAACACATGACCTAAAGTTGGAGGTTTTTTATGAGATAAAAAAATAGAATTGAGATAAGAGCTGAAGTAGGAGGTTTTCTAAGGTAGTAGGCTGAAAAATAGTAGAAATTAGGACTTTTGATCATATTCAATAGAGTTAATGCCACAAAAAGATTATTTATTTACTACCAAAAATTTCGTATTTGTAGACGTGTGATAAATTTATTCTCCATTAATTTTCATAAATTTTACAGTTAAATTGCTGAGTTGAAGAGCAGTCCATGAATATATGGTTGTACAATGTGAAGATTGGCGGATAATTTGGTCCACGTTAATTAAGAGGTCACCAACATAAAATGACAAACTCCTGGCAAAGAGACCAAATAAATATGGCACAAATTGGAGGGTGACAAAAACAAAAACAAAACAACACTTCCCATATAAAAGGGGGAAAAAGCATGTCATTATCAATTGCCCATCATATCCAAATATTTTAGGATTAAATACCCTTAAAAACCACAAACTAATATATGATAAATTTATTCCAAACTATTTTTTTAACTATAAAAAAACCACAAATTGATACATTTGTGACAATTTTACCTCAATTGAGCATAAAAAAAAAAACTCAAACTGTTATACTTATGATAAATTTATCCCAAATTAATTTATTCGACCGCAAAAATCACAAACTGATACATTTGTGACAAATATACTCTCGGTTAAATTGGATTAATATCACAAAAAATCACAAAAATTTGTATAACTATGGCAACCGAAGAGTAAAATCTTAAACTAGTACACTAGACAACTGTCACATGTCATTCAACTTAATAATTTGACAAAAATCTAATGGAAACTAAGAGAGGGTAAATTTGTCACAAGTATACCAATTTGGGATAAAATTGTCGAAGGTATATCAATTTAGGGCTTTTTATGGTTAAAAAATTAATTTATGGTAAATTTGTCATAGGTATACCAGTATGGGATTTTTTAGGGTATTAACCCAATATTTTATTATAATCCGAAGCACGAATACAAAAGTTGGTTTACCTAAAGACTAATTTTGCAAGCTCATAAATTGATTGGATTTGCACTTCTAAAATGATTTACAAATAAGTTGCGAGAACTAAACAAGTGACCTTTGATTTCTTGACGCTCGAATTAAAGCGTCATCTTTATTAGGGTTATTATACGAAAAAATTACCAAAACAATCATAAAGTTATTACAATTTTTCTAATTTAGTCTTAAACCTTTTTTTCTAACCAATTCAATCCTAAACATTTTGCAATTATACTAATTCAATTCATTCGGCTAATTTTGCCGACCAGCACCGCTTGTCCTGCTAATATTGATGTGGATAATCTTTTAATAATATTTTATTTTAATCAAGCCGGCAAGGTCAGCCTCACCAACCAATGGCAAGGGTTACCCCCACACGCCACTCGCCACTGGCAAGGGCGAGCCTCACCCAACAATGGTGAGGCCACCCTTGCCATGGTTAAGCAAGGCCCCCCTACCTTTGGCCTAGGTGAGCCTCGCCGACCATGGGCAAGTTGCGATCTTGCTCATGGCCGACAAGGCTCCACCCTCGTCAGTCCAATGAGGGTGAGCCTTGCTCAACCTTTGGCAAGCCTCGCTAGAGACCGCAAGAGGTCGCGGCCTTTGACCTTGCCCATGGCCAATGAGACTCAACCCTCACCACATTCAATAAGGGCAAGCCTCGCAAGCCCAACTAGCGGCCCTTGTCCTCACCTATGGCCGACGAAGGTCGACCCTCGCCAGCCCAGTCGGCGGCCTAGGTGAGGTCGCCTAGCCATGAGCAAGGTTGCCCAACCATGGCCAAGCTTCCTTGAGGCCAGCGAGGTCCCTCACCGACCTTGCCTCTTTCCGATTGCTAGTGATGACTGGCTGGAGGAAGGAGAATGAAGTGAAGAAAAAATAAAAGAAAGAGAAAATGAAAATAAAATAATTAAAAATAAAATAATAAAAATAAAATATTATTTAAAAAATTTGTTTATGTCGGCATTGGCCGATCGGCTGGGTTCACATCAATGCCTATTGGCGAAAAATGGCCTAATAGACTGAATTGTCACAAATGCAAAATATTTACGATTGAATTAGTTAGAAAAAAAATGTTTAAAATTGAATTGAGATTTACTATTTTAAAATTTTGTAACTCCAAATAAATTGTTATTCTCACGATACCCCAAAGACTAATATGCTAGCAAAATCCTTTACTAAAATACAAATACCAAGCACAAGGGAATGTTACAATGAAAAACCTCCCATTGATATAGCCTCCCATTTAGTAAGGCCAAATAAACCCTCCCATTAATTTCTCCATATGGATCTATGTCATCACCAAGAGAAAGCCTTATTTCGAAGCTATCAATAAATTGTGGGATTGTATCATTGCATTCTATCTCATAAGGCTGTATTTGATGGGCTGAATAAAACTTTGATATGATAAGTTTAATCATATCCGGTGTTTAGAGTAACGTCAAATTCAGATATAATCCAGATAAAAAATTCCATTTAGAAAGTGATATAGATCCAAATAAGATATGTGAAATTTGGAAAATTGAAAAAAAAAAAAAAAAAAAGGGATACAAGTTTTTCCCCCACCCTGCGCTTGTTGATGGCTTTTGACCAGTGCCGCCATCATCTCTCTTGTTCCAATTTCTCTCACTAAAATGACCACCACAAAATTAGAAAATGAGTATCGCGAAGATACCTAGAGAAGCCCTCGCCCAAACGACCTGTGCAAACTCTAAGGGCCACCGTTCCTCCTACCAGTGACAAGCTGCTTACCACCTTTGGCTTCCTCGGAAAAGTGGCGTCGGAGCTCGTCAGCCCTGCCTCTTTCTTATGTCACTTAACACCATTTTAGTAGGGAACTTTGTGATCCCGATCAAAGCTGGACACCTCCTCTGTGAAGAAGATGATCCGAAAGAGGCGGCAGCCAAGGTGATAGAGCTCCTCCACCACGTCACTAGGAGCGAGTAGTACCGATGATGCTACCACTCATAAACCGGATCCGCACGCTGTCTCGGGGGAAGCTGTTGAAGCGACTGAACAAGTCGGGGCACGGTTCACACTCGTCGAAGGGGATGGATTCACTGCAGGAAAAAGGCGTTGAAAGTAAAGATGGCTAGACCAGCGGAGAACTCAAACCCAAGGGCCTTTCAATGTGGCGAAGTCAAAGGTAGAGCGAGCGTAATCCATCAAGTTGATCAAGCGCAGCGAAAGGGGTGTTGCAGAAGGAGCGAGCGTCCTTGAAGTCACATGGAACGGCGGTGTTTTATATGGATGAAGATTGTGAAAGGATGAATAGTATTTACGACTTCCATCGTTTATTTTTAATTTTAATTATACAAATCAAGCACTCATTTAAAAAAAAAATTATTTGAATCATGTTATATCCGGCCATCAAGAAATATTATATGGGATTTTTATCCTATCATTATCCCATATAGCAAAGATGTTCGAACGACCAAACACAACATCATTGGATTTATCTAGCCTAGTATCTAAATTAAACATGTACAAAAAGTTCAACAACCATATTAAAAACTCAGTAAGAACATAACACATTGGACCAAAGTTCAATGAGTATTTGTGTTATTTTCCTAAACCAAAACAAAACAACATTGCTCCACTCTTAACTCTAAATAAAAAACAATAGAAGTGTCGTTTTTAATTTTAGAAAACTTGCGCAATATCTCCGACTGTTTTATAACAATGCAGAGGCATGAGCGAAGGTATCGAGCTACATAAAAGCTCATGAACCGTAGGTGGTGAAACTTGAACAAGAAACCTTCGATTTCCCCAACGCTCATATCAACCGCGCCAGCATTTTTGTTGGAGTCAACACCTAATATAAAAACAAGAAGTCCATTATGCATGGAGTCTGGACGTGGGCAGCAAGTGTTCGCATGAAGAAACTACAAGCATCTTGGGCACACAATAAAATATTATTATACTTGCTGCTGGAGATCTCAAGAAGCACTAAGGAAGGTGAACTTGCGGCTGGCAACTTGTACGTGAAGGAAACGCAGCCCACAATTTTTGACTGCCAAGAAGAAAAGTTCAACTTCAACTCTTACACGTTGAAGATAATGGCGGTGAAGTCCAGGCGGTGAAGATGCTTATAAATATAGGGTTACGTAAGTTTATTTAGAGTGAGAGGGAGAGAGAGAGAGAGAGAGAGTGAGATAGCTTTAGAGGCATATAGAAAGCTAGAAAGAGTGTTAAGCTTAGCAAAGCTTATGTGTGTACTCCATTAGGCCTTTGCAAGGCATATTATGTAATATAATCTCTCTTTGTGTGTGTACTCTCTCCCTCCAAATCTTTTTGGTTCCAACAATTGGTATCAGAGCTAGTCGGCCAAGGACCGTGTTAGAGCTAGCGATCAGGGATCGTGAATCCAGAGCAGGCCAAGGATTGGAGTGTCAGAGCTTAGGAGGTCAGGAACCGGAGTATCAAAACCAGTGGCCGGAGACCGAGAACCTAGAGCAGTCGATCAAGGATTGTGAACTCAAAGCTAGCAATGGCTTCCACCAACTCTGTTCAACTACAACTCCCAAACTTGAACGAAAGAATTACAACAACTAGTCCGTCCAGATGAAGGTTCTTTTCAAATCCCAAGATTTGTGGAACCTGGTGGAGAACGGCTACATCGAAGTGGTCGATGCCGAAGCATTCGATGCTTTAAGAAAGACGGAGAAAGATTTATTGGTGGAAACTCGGAAGAAAGATCAGAAAGCATTATTTACGATCTTTCAAGCCGTGGAGGAGACGATATTTGAGAAAATATCGAGCGCGGAGATTGCGAAAGAAGCGTGGGATATATTGCAAAAATCCTACAAAGGCGATGATCGTGTCAGGCGGGTGCGGCTCCAAACACTTCGAGGAGATTTTGAGTCTTTACGCATGAATGACTCTGAATCTATCTCGGCTTACTTTGATCGTGTACAAACCATCGTTAACCAACTGAGGGTTAATGGTGAAGAACTCCAAGATGTACGAGTTGTAGAAAAAATCTTGAGGTCTTTGACTGAAAGGTTTGACTACGTTGTTGCGGCGATCGAAGAAGGCCAAGATATATCAACCATGACATTGGAGAGGTTGATGGGTTCATTATGCTCGCATGAGCAAAGAATGAATCAAAAGTCCATCGGTTCGTATCCTGAGCAAGTATTGCAGAGTCGGGTTGTTCAGTCAAATCAAGGAGATTATCAAGGTGGACAAGGTCGTGGAGGTACCCGAGGTAGAGGTGGAAATTCAAATTTCACCGGAAGATATAAAACACGTGACAAATCAAAAGTCAAGTGTTTCAAGTGTAATAAATTTGGACATTACAAATCCGAATGTCAAGCAGAGGTGACAGAACATGCACATATCGTCGACGATGACGAAGATGTGGTGCTAGCATGTACCGTGGATGATACGCGTACCCTCTCTAGAAATAGAAGAGGTTTCAAGAGCCAATGGAGAAATGATGTCGGCATTAGGAATGGCAAACGGTGGAAAAGTCATAGTGAATGGCAAAGGCGGCCAATAGCGAGAAGCACTCAACCAGGGAGAGCACACCGAGGCTGTGACAAAGACAACAAAAGTATAGCAAGCGGTGCTACATTTGTGGCAAAGTAGGCCACTTTGCTAGAGTTTGTTGGTTCAAACAGGTAAAAGGAGATGCTACCACTTTTACCAAGAAGAAGAACCATAGTAATAAAGAATGGAGTCTCCAAGCGATTGTTGCAGCAAAGGAGCAAGAAGAGCCTGTAGCCACCGGTATCATCAAGGCAGATGATGTGATAGCCATTGAGACATCCCCAAAGAAGAGCAAGCCATGGGCAAGCTCGAAGAAGCAAGAAGCAGCTTCAACAAGCGGTCATGAGAAGGAACTGCAAGAGATGCAGGAGATGTTGAAAGAGAAGGATGAAATGCTGAAGCAAAAGGACAAGGAGCTCAAGCTCAAAGAAAGGGAGCAGGAGAAGCTCCGGTACGAGCTCAAGGAATTGCAAAGGCTCAAGAAATGTTGCCCAGAGAAAAAGATCCCCAGGGACAAAAACAAATGGAAGATTGTAGAGAAGAAGTTCCATGAGAAGAAAAAAGAGACTGATACGCAAATTGAAATGGCATTGATGAAATCCGAGCTTTGCAAAGCTCAGTTGGAAGTCACAGTTGCCGAAGCAACTGAAGAAGATGAATAAAACTGAAGAAGATGAATATCAAATGCTATAGAAGAAGAGTATTAGGTGTTGAGGGAGAGTGTTGGAGTCAACACCTAACAAGAAGTCCATTATGCATGGAGTCTGGATGTGGGCAGCAAGTGTTCGCATGAAGAAACTACAAGCATCTTGGGCACACAATAAAATATTATTATACTTGCTGCTGGAGATCTCAAGAAGCACGAAGGAAGGTGAACTTGCGGCTGGCAACTTGTACGTGAAGGAAACGCAGCCCACAATTTTTGACTGCCAAAAAGAAAAGTTCAACTTCAACTCTTGCACGTTGAAGATAATGGCGGTCAAGTCCAGGCGGTGAAGATGCTTATAAATATAGGGTTACGTAAGTTTTATTTAGAGTGAGAGAGAGAGAGAGAGAGTGAGATAGCTTTAGAGACATATAGAAAGCTAGAAAGAGTGTTAGGCTTAGCAAAGCTTATGTGTGTACTTCATTAGGCCTTTGCAAGGCATATGATGTAATATAATCTCTCTTTGTGTGTGTACTCTCTCCCTCCAAATCTTTTTAGTTCCAACAATTTTATCCCCAACTTCGTTTTCGCGAGAACATCAGGTAACATTTTACTGTTCCTTAACTTCGCTTTGTATCTATGTGTAGCATCCAGTCTTAAGAGTACGTTGCACACGGTGTTAGTATTGAACTCATGGTTGGAGGAGAATAAAGCGTCACTCTAGTATGTACGACTGAGTTTGAATTCTTCAAAATCCCGATTTCTCAGATTCTAAAAGTCACCCCAATAAAGTCGCCACGGCGGGCTCAGTTCGTATTCAACTCGCTCTCGTGTTTATCGAGTGATCTTTCCCCAGTAAGGTTAGTACACATCCATAATCTTCTCATAGTGAATGTCACATGTACAAAATAAAAACAGTCGCTCTCTTATTACACATACTTAGGCCCCGTTTGGTTCGACTTTGGGGAAATGCCATTGGGAGAATGCAAATACTTTGAGGGAAAGGGACTTTCGAAAATGTTAGACCGTTTGGTAAATTATAACTTTGAAATGCAACTTAGTATAAACACCGTTTGGCAAAATTCACATTTGTAAGTAGCTTTTGTTATTTTTTATTTTTTTAAGTCTGAAATCAAATTCGGCGGCCAGCCACCGCCATCACCGCGGACGGCCAGATCGGCCCGTCGCCGGACCGCCGATCGCCGCCGGAAGTCGCGGAGGCCGGATCGCCACCGAACGGCCAGATCTGGCCTCGCCTGGTCGCCTGGTCTCGCGCGACCCAGGCGACGCCGCCTGAGGTCGCTCGACCTCAGGCGCCCGACCTCAGGCCACCTCGCCTGAGGTGGTGCGACCTCAGGCGAGGCTTTCCGGCGGCCAGATCTGGCCGCCGGGGGGCCAGATCTGGCCGCTCGCGGCTAAGAGCCGCCCACCGCACAAAGAAGACGAACGCGAAGGAGACGATGAACAGTAACTCGATGAACAGTAAAATCGCATCTTCGGAATGCCCGATGCTCAAAGTTGGTCCTCCCCGGCTTTCGGCTTTCAACATCTAAAATGCTCGCATTTTGCAAATGAGCATTTAAAAGCTCAACCAAACACACAAAATTTTCCCGAAGGGGCTTTGGGGCCCCAAAGCCCCTTCGGAAAGCCCAACCAAACGGGGCCTTATAAGAGCCACACAACATAAACTCAAATTACTTCAGCGGCAAATGCTCAACCTCTGCACATCAAAGATGCAGCAACAGAAGCAGATACGCTTCTAGGCAGGTTTCCAAGAAGAAAGGGGTGGAGTGTCGGAGTTTTCCCATGTAGACATGCTTCCATCGTACCTGCCACCCTTGACCTTGTCTGCAGAAGCAATCGATTCAAGCTCGGCCATCTCTTCCGGTGTTAGCTTCACTGACAGAGCTCCAATGTTCTGGTTGAAATTCTCGATCTTGGTTGTGCCGGGAATCGGGCAAATGTCGTCACCCTGGTGGTGTACCCAGGCAAGGGCTAACTGTGATGTGGTGCATCCCTTTCTTTGCGCAATTTCATTCACTCGGTCAAATAACTTTGTGTTGTGAGCCAAGTTCTCTGGCCGGAACCTTGGTAGATACTGCATAACATAGAGCAATGTCTCAGCAGAGAGCATATGAGCAATTATCATTTTCCTTTGAAGGCTAAATTCTACAGCAACAAGTGCAAAAGTGGTTGCATTGCATGCCATCGGATTGTCTTGTTACTTGACATAATAAGCATTAGAAGTATGTAATCATTGTGTATCTGGAAAAGCATGATCAGTTATAAATTATCTTGAAATGATTAAAATTTCTTGTCCCAGATCATAAGCATTAGAAATGTCAAGCGAAGTTATCTAGCAACTACCACACAAGGCTGATACAAGGCTGATGGGTTTGATGTAGGATGTGAAAACAGAAACAAACTCAACAATCTAAGTTTTGTACGTGTGATGATACCATTAGTCACACATAAAATAAAAAATCAGAAATGTAGATGATGTGTAGAAGAATGTTATCAGACGCAGAGCTCTTTTAGCTACAAAGAAAATTAGCTACTTCACTTGCCAGCACTATCGCTAGCCAAACACTAATGGCAGGGAGTAATACACAATTGGCTTTATGTCAGATGGGAACTTGATACTGGCGTCAGTGATTTTGAGGAAATATTGCTAATCTTGTGAAGAAAGATGAGAGAAAAAGGGTGGGTGGAAAGTGGGGAAAGGATAGTGATTAGCAAATGGTGGGAAGGCTGGGAAACAGAGCAATTTACAAATAAACCTATATGTATTCATTACCAAAAGCACGAGAATCCAGGAAACTGCTCTTTCGGGCTCATTAAAGCCATTACCTGTGATTTTACATTTATCTAGAATCAAGAGAGGCGGGATGTCTGGCAAGTGCTGGATTAAAGACATATAAGAACACAAAGCATTCGTGTCACCAAGTTTTTATTCATCCCATCCAGATACTTTTTCATTATACCACAAGAACAGGTTTCCAGCACTTCAATAAAAATCACAGTCAATGTAAGCATCTAATTATGTTGACAAGCAGGAACAGACCTGTCTGAAGTCATCCTTAGAGATATTCTCCACCAACTTGGAGCCAACAGAAAAGAATCCTCGTCCTAAAGGACTGTAGGCAACAATTCCAATGCCAAGCTCCCTAGTCAACATTTTAAAGGAAAAGCAGAGTCAGAGGGAAGCTGTTGTTGCTGCAAAAACAATTAACAGAGTGATATCCTACCTGCACGTTGGAACGATCTCTGCCTCCACATCTCTTGACCAAAGCGACCACTCCAATTGCACTGCAGTGATGGGATGAACAGCATGTGCTCTTCTGATTGTTGATGCAGAGGCCTCGGATAAACCGATGTACTTTATCTTACCCTCTTCAACGAGCTTCTTTAGCTCTCCAATCTGTGCATATTCACATGACAAAACAACAACATCAAGATCTTACATGTTAAGACCCAGAAAATTATGCATGTCATTAGCTTTTTATATGTCTAGATCCCTCAATTATCATGCATCTCAATGCGACAAAAAAGTCACAAGGTATTGAGTTAACGGAGGTAGATTTCTTGAATCTCTCACAGAAGAGAGCAAATAAAAGAAGTATTCCAAGTATTTGTCATATTTCACAATATGTCAAGAATCAAATGTCTCCACATAAAGTCCAGGAACAACTTTATATGTGATTCCCATATATAAATTCAGGATGAACCCCGGAGCACTTTCATCTCAAAGGAAGATTTCGAATGATTTTCATCCTTTTTGACCCTTAACTTGTAAAAGATGCCCACAAAACGAAAACTCAAGCCACTGAACTACTAAATTCCACAACCCCTTGAACAACACCGTGCCGCCGCATCTTGAACTCTGCTATCAGCTGAACTCAAGTGTCATTTAACAAAATTCAACAAACTTGTAACAACATGACGATGCATCATCAACACCAATCTAATTTAGCAACTAATCATATGGCTCGGAGAAAGTCTCAAGAGAGGTGAAAGTTTGATAAGGGATCCATACAGTGACTTCGATGGGGACGCGAGTGTCGATACGGTGCTGATAGTAGAGGTCGATGCAATCGATGTCGAGCCGCTTCAAGCTGGCCTCGCAAGCCGCCCTCACGTACGCCGGATCGCCCCGGACCTCCCCCTTCCCGTCCGCGAAGCTGATTCCGAACTTGGTCGCCAATTCCACCTTCTGCCTCACCCCTCCCTTCAGTGCCTGCTCAAAATCAACCCCGAAATCAGAAAACCAAGGCGCGGGATCAGAGCACTCTGCTCGATGAAGCTAAATTCCGTAACACTATAAGCACATATAATTCATGCGGAGGCAAAACAGAGACTGAGAGAACCGACCTTTCCGAGGAGGATTTCGTTGGTGTGGGGCCCGTAGATGTCGGAGGTGTCGAGGAAGGTGACGCCGGAGCCGACGGCGTGGTGGATGAGGGCGATCATGTCGGTGTCGGACTTGGGAGGGCCGTAGAAGGCGGACATGCCCATGCAGCCCAGCCCCTGCGCCGACACCTCCAGGCCCTGCGACCCCAGCTTGATCCTCCTCATCGTCGTCGTCGAAGCCGCCATTGCCGTCGTCTAGCTCGAGCTCGTTCGTTCCCTGCACTGCACCGAGACGATGGCGAAGGCGTCGGGCGAGTCGAGATTTATAGGAGGGGAGTGGCTGTAAATACGAAGTGGAGGAGGGGAGCGGTAATAGCTCTGAAGACGCACTTGCTTAGGTCAGTGACGTCCCTACCCATGTAGGGATGACGCACGGGCTCACGTCAATTGAACTACTTCCCCGGAATACAAAAGATATCTTAGGGGCCCGTTTGTTTTCATTCTTTTTTTTTTTTAAACAAAATTTCTGTTTTTTTTATTCTAAAGAAGAAAAAAAGAACAGAAACGCATTTATTTGCGTTTTTGTTCCAAATTTATTATCTTATTTTTAGGAACACATTTGGAATAGAAATGAAAAACAAGAAAAACATATTTCTTGTTTTTGGAATAATTTTTAAGAACAAATTTTCTCTCTCCTCTCTTTTTCTTCTCTTTTTTTTCTTCTTTTCTTTTTCTTTTTTCTTTGGCCGGTCGCCGGCCTCGGCCATGGCCGGCGATCGGCCGTCGAGGGCCAACAACCTCACCGGAGCATCGCCGGCCCCAGCGAGGCCGAGTGTCGCCATGGCCGCACGAGGCTCGACCTCATTGAGCCACCTCCAGGACAGCGTCACCTAGAGAGGCCAACCTCACACTACTTGGGCGAGGCTCACTAGACATCGCCATAGCCAACAACCAAGTCAAAGAGAAAAAGAAAAAAACAAAAAACAAAAATATGATAAAAATATTTAAAAATTAAAAGAAACAAAAAAATTATACAAGTTTACTAAACGCATTTCTATTTCTGTTTTTTTTTTTTTTTTTTTTTGCAGTTACCAAACGTATTATTATAATCAGACATTGTTCCCTAGAACCAAAAAAAAAAAAAAACTATTTCTATTCAAAAATTATTCTTCGAAACAAAAACGTTACCAAATACGTCATTAGTAATCACTCTTTCCATACATGAAAAGCAAGAAGTGGGGCCACCCTTTCCATTTGCCATATAGCATCGATATGAACATATTTCTAACTTTAACAAAAATTATTGATAAAACTAATGATTAAGAAAAAAATTAGAATTAACTTATTTAAATAAATCTATAATCTTTTACAATTATCAAAAAATATTATTATTCAACATTCAACACTTTCAAGCCCCTGTGATCCACCCCAACCCTCACCCCCACATTTACTTCACTCTCTTTCCATCGTTTCTTCCCCCACTTTCAAGCCTCCCTTATTTATTTTTCTGATAAAAAAATAAAAGTCCATGGGGTCCATGCCAACCCCTACCCACCCCTCCTTTTGTTGCCCCCCTCCCAACAAACTTATTTCCCTCATTTATCCGCCCCCTCCCCCTGCCGACACGCCCCCTCCTTCCAGAAAGAAAGAAGAAATCACAGCAATGTCCCATCAAAATCATATTTTTAATTTTTGAGTTTCCCCCTTCAAAAACCCTAGCCCTGGCCTTCTTCTCCTCCTCGCAGGACCCTCCTCCTCTCAATCTCTTCTCTCTGGATTGCCTTGTCATAATCAAGGTAGCACGGACATGGTGACACGCGACACGATACGACACGACACGCAATACATCATTTCTCAAAAAGTAGAGAATTTCGACACGTTTCGATACGTTAAATATTAAATAAATATTTTTATTTTTAATTAATTTAATTCAAAATCATAAATAAATAAATAAAGAGTTTACAATGAATTTATACTAATAACATTAATAAATCTTACACTTTTTTTTCATTATCCTAAATTTATATTTATTTTTCGAAATCTCCCCTCCCCCAACTTTACTTTTATTTTTCGAAACCCCCACCCCAATCTGCGCCCAAGCTTCCCTCGTCCTTTTTCCCCCCAATTTTTTTTTTCACTATCTGTTTCCCTCCCCACCACCTGACAGCCCAATGGGTCGATTCCCCCCACTCCCAAATTAATTTTTTATTCTTTCCCTCCCACCATCGTCCATTTCCCCCACTTGTCTGTCACTTTCCCTCCCCCCCAAAATACATACCCATCAGACTCCCATTTTTTTATTATTTTTGAGTTTCTCAGAAACCCTAGCTTCTTTAATCCTCCTCGCCGCTCGCGACCTTTCCTCTTCTCCTCCTCCCTCCTCGCCGCACGCACGACCACCTTCCTCGCCGCTCGCCGCTCCTCGCCCGACCCCCTTCCTTGCCACTCCTCGCCGCACGCACGACCCCCTTCCTCGCCGCTCGCCGCTCGACCGCCTTCCTCTCTTCTTCCTCTCGCCTTTGATCCTTTCTCCCTCGTAGCTGTAGCCTCGTCGGATCCATCGCAGCATCACAGTGGCGGCCCTCGCCTCAGTTTATGCTCGGCCGTCTCTCTCTCCGTCGCTCGCGGTCTGCTCCCTCCCGGACATGCATGTTGAAACGTGTCAGGCAAAGGTTGACCGCGTGTCGGATTTTCGACACGCGTTGACCGCGTGTCCAGCCGTGTCCGAGCGTGTCGAGGTGTCCGACACGCTCTGACACGTGTCGGACACGACACGGAAGCACGGACAACATGTCCGTGCTACCTAGGTCATAATCACTTGCCACCTTGCCTCCAACCCTTCCTCTTACGTAGGTGCAGCCTCACCGCCGGCCCTCCATTGCAATCGCGATCCTCTCTTTACGTCACCTCGGTCTCTACTCTTCCTCTAGCCCTCTCTCACCGTCGTGGCCTTGCCGTTGCCTTTGCTCCCTTGCCATCATTTTCTTCAACAATCCTTCCTCTCGGACTTGCGTGTTAGATCGTATCAAGAAGGAATTGTTCACGTGTCGAATTTCGGACACATATTGAATAGTCTTCGAGCATGTCGGACACGACACGAAGGCTCCATTCATAACCCACATGAGAAGCAAGAGATGGGGTTTTGAATATACTAGTTTACCATTTTTGTGTCTAAAAATTAGTTTGGGATAAATTTGTCGCAAATGTATCAATTTAAGATTTTTCATGATATCAACCATATTTAATAAAAGTACACCAATTGTAAATTCTTCAAAATGCTATCGTCAGTGTACAATACTTACATTTACCAAGAGATGCTAATCGGGTAACATCGATACGGGTTATAATTAAGTCACTATCGATCCTCTAATCACGCATGTTTTCTAAAAGTTATGCAAAGGGCAAGACCGAGGGAGGGGCGGAGGCTGCTATCTCGGTCACCGGCCATCCAATCCGCGCCTTTATGAAGAGCGGTCCTTGAAGGTATTGTTGTATTTAATTAAGAGGTCAATAATATAAAGTGACAAACTCCTGGCGAGGAGACCTAACAAATATGGCACAAGTGGGAGGGTGACGAAAACAAAAAAACAAAACAACACTTCACATATTACAAAAAATAAAAGGCGAAAACGGTGTCACTCTCAATTGCCCACCATATCCAATTATTTTATTATAATCTACAAGCATGAATACAATTTTTTTTTTATGATGACTTGGGAATCACTGTACAGCCAATAAACGGCGACGTAAACTCGGGGCGACACTAGCGCAATGACCCACCTCCCACGACGCCGAACTTAAGTCGCACAAATGCGATCGTGGTGACTCGAACCTCTCCCCAACCAAAAGAGGGGGAACACCTAAACCAACTCGGCCACAACGGAGTGGGTTGCATGAATACAAAAGTTGGTTATTCAAGAACTCATAAAATATCGTGCAATCTCATAAATCAATTAAGTTTGCACTTCTAAAGCAATTTACAAGTAACTTGCAAGAACTACACAAGCTACCTCTGATTTCTTGATGCTCTAATTAACTACGTGGTACCTAGCAGGTTATTATAGGGCTGAATCGTTTTCCTTATCTCTCTTTTTTACAATTTCTTTTTTTTTTAAATTTTCTCTAGAGTACTTTTATATTTGACCAGACAAGGCTCAATTGGAATGCAGGACCTAGAACTAATGTTTGAAAGTTTGCGAGAAATGTGGGTGGAATTCCACAATGAGAGGCGGAATTTGTCCATTTTAAATTTTTAATATGGACAAATTATAGAAGGTCCCAAGTTCACCATATCCACACAATTAGTATGTCAGAGGAACTTACGATAGCTAGACGGGTGTAAAAAAATTATTGCGAAAGGACAGTGATAACAGTAGACAAGTCGAACCTGTGACTTTCTAGATCCAGTCACATGTCCTCGATTGTTTTTGTCGAGGAGTCCGATTGGTGGACCCGGATTTGGAGGACATGGATGGAGAGATACGACACGATCTTGATTAGTTAGGGCGCGTTTGGTAACATTTCTATTTAAAAATTGTTCTAAAAAATAGAAATAGAAAAAAAATGTTTTTATTCGAAGAACAATTTTGAATAAAAAAACGGGTTTAGTAAACTTGTTCCAAAAATAAAAAATGAACAGAAACATATTTGGTAAATTTGTGTTCTTTTTTTATTTCTTTTAATTTTTTAATATTTTTCTTATTTTTCTTTCTTTTTCTTTTTTTCTTTTTTTTTTCTTTTGGCCAATCGCCGACCTTGGCCATGGCCGGCGACCAGCCGATGAGGGCCGGCGGCCTCATTGGGCCACCGCCAGGCCGGCTCGGTAGTTGGGCGAGCTCGGGCGAGCCGGATTTGGGCAAGCTCGAGCTCGCCGGATCTAGGCGAGCCCAAGCTCACCCAGCCAAGGAGAGGCCGAGCCTTGTCAGGGGCCGGCAACGCTCGGTCTCGCTGGGGGCCGATAACGCTCCGACAAGGTTGCTGGCCCTTGACGGTTATGGCCGAGGCCGACGACCGACCAAAAAAAAAAAAAAAGAAAAAGAAAAATAGAAAAAGAGAGGAGAGAAAAAATTTATTCTTAAAAATTATTCCAGAAACAAGAAACACGTTTTTCTTGTTTATTGTTTTTGTTCCTAATATATTCTTGGAAACAAAAAATAGATTTAGAACAAAAATGCAAACAAACGCATTTCTATTCTTTTTTTATTCTTTGAAATAAAAAAAATAAAAATTTTATTCATAAATAGAAACAAAGAATATTAATAAACAGGTCCTTAACTATTTTCTCCTTGACAGAGAAAAGTCAATACAATTCATGAAAGTCAAGAGTTCCACGTCATGACAATTTCTAGGGGGACCAGTTGCCCTCATCTTCCTCGGATGGCCCATTATTCAAAGTGATTGTAACTCTGCATGTCGAAAGTCGTATCCCAGGAAAGTTTTGTGTGTTTTGAGTTAAAAAGACAAAAGAAAAGAAGAAAAGAACGCGCAAAAGTCAAGCCGCCTATTGAGTTGAGACTAGTCAAGCTTCATCTAGAGATTAGCATCAGTTCAACAACGAAACAAAGAGTCAGATAATGCGTACCTAATTAACATGGACAATTATCAAATTTAAATATTTACGTACTGTTTGTTTCGCAAAAAATATGGCATATCTGAATAATATTTTACAATAAGTTATTTTCAATATATGTTAAGTCCTAAAAATAAACTAGAAAATATTTTTTCGATTTGATTTCCCTATAGAAAATACCAAAATATTCAGATTTTTAGTTATTTTCTCTTCTAATTTTCTTTTTCTTTTTCTTCTTCCTCAACCGATCGCTTGCCACGGTGTTAGTTGGTGACTAGCCATGAGGCAAAACTTGAGCTTGCCCAACGCTAGGGAGCTTCAGCATCACTTGATCAACCAACTTCAAGCTTGCCAAATCAGCAATCTCAAGTCTTCTTGGCCTTGGGCTAGCTCATCTGTTGCTTGTTCTCAGGCGCAATCGTCATCATGGTCGACAATTAGCGAGAAGAAGGAAAAAGAAAAAGAAAGAAAACAAATAAATATAAAAAATTAAAAAGAATTATTTTTATAAGAAAAACATTTTATTAACTAATGAGCCGAGCCCGAGCATTGAGGACTGATGCACGATCTTGTTGGTCCCGAGCCTAAGTGCTGCCAAATAGAGCTTGAGCATCATAGACTCAAGCACTGCCTTAATGGACCCTAATTCAAGTGTTGGGGATTATGTGACGCCTTGGAACATCACATGCGGCACATGTCATTTTTGTTTATACTCATAGTTATAATTACGCATGGAAAAGACAATAAAGTTTTCACAACATCCTTTACTAGAAAAATGCATGATTTTATTATTAAAAAAAAGTGTCTTTGGCTTTATACAATATTGATAGTAATTATCACAAAAAAAATATATATAGTCCTAGGAAAGATCGGGATCACCTAATACCATTACATCCATACTAACTAAACTACCATCCAACTCAAGGATTAATGACTTCCGATATCAACTCGGCCCCTCCGTCACCATCTCTAGGGGAATCATCCTACAACATTGGAGAGTAAAAAAAAAAAAAAGGAGTGAGGCGAAGCCTAATAAATGAAATATCTAAGTATAAGGTAGGAGATTATATTACTACTCAACCTAGTACCAACAAACAACATGAGTTCAAAGGATACAAAATGATCATGTATGACAAGTGCAAAAGAAAATCCCCTATCTAGCGTATCATGATACGCGATGAAAACCTCGATATTTTATTATAATCCTGAAGCACGAATACAAAAGTTGGTTTATCTAGAGACTCATTTTGCAAGCTCATAAATTGATTGGATTTGCACTTCTAAAGTGATTTACAAATAAGTTGCGAGAACTAAACAAGTGACCTTTGATTTCTTGACGCTCAAATTAAGTGAGTCATCTTTACTAGGGTTAATATACGAAAAAATTACCAAAACAATCATAAACTTATAGCAATTTTTCTAATTCAGTCTTAAATCTTTTTTTTCTAGCCAATTTAGTCCTAAACATTTTGCAATTATACTAATTTAATTCATCCGGCCAATTTTGGCCGACGAGCACCACTCGTTCGGCTAATATTGATGTGAATAAACTATTAATAATATTTTATTTTATTCAAGCCAGTGAGGTTAGCCTCGCCAACCAATGGCAAGGCTTATCCCCACACGCCACTAGCAAGGGCAAGCCTCACCCAACAATGGTGAGGCCACCCTCACCATGGTTAGGCAAGGCCCCGCCTGTCTTTGGCCTAGGTGAGCCTCGCCGGCCATGGGCAAGTTGTGATCTCGCTCTTGGCCGACGAGGCTCGACCCTCGTCAGTCCAATGAGGGTAAGCCTTGCTCAACCTTTGGCAAGCCTCGCCAGAGACCATGAGAGGTTGCGGCCTTTGACCTTGCCCATGGCCAATGAGACTCAATCCTCACCAAATTCAATAAGGGCAAGCCTAGCAAGCCCAACTAGCGGCCTTTGTCCTCACCTATGGCCAACGAGGGTCAACCCTCGCCAGCCCAATCGGCGGCCTCGACGAGGTCGCCTAGCCACGAGCAAGGTTGCCCAACCATGGCTAAGCTTCCTCGAGGCCAGCGAGGTCCCTCACCGACCTTGCCTCTTGTTGATCGCTAGCGATGATTGGCCGGAGGAAGGAGAAGGAAGTGAAGAAAAAAAGAAAGAGAAAATAAAAAGAAAAATTAATAAAAAAAATAAGAAAAATAAAATATTATTAAAAAATTGTCAATTTCAACATTGGCCGATCAGCCAGAGTTCACATCAATACCTATTGGTGAAAAATGGCCGAATAGACTGAATTGTCACAAATGCAAAATATTTAGGATTGAATTAGTTAGAAAAAAAATTAAAATTGAATTGAGGTTTACTATTTTAAAATTTTATAACTCACAATAAATTGTTATTCTCACGATAACCCAAAGACTATTATGCTAGCAAAATCCTTTTACTAAAATACATATACCAAGCACAAGGGAATGTTACAATGAAAAACCTCCCATTGATATAACCTCCCATTTAGTTAGGCCAAATAAACCCTCCCATTAATTTTTCCATATGGATCTATGTCATCACCAAGAGAAAGCCTTCTTACAAAGCTATCAATATATTGTGGGATTGTTTTAACATAACTTACTTGTGCATCGTAACAATCAAAATGTGAAATATTATTCTTAAAATTTTAATAAATGTTTAATCTAATTCATAGATTATATCATTGCATTCTATCTCATAAGTTTGTCTTTGATGGGCCGAATAAAACTCTGATATGATAAGTTTGATCATATTCGGTGTTTAGAGTAACGTGAAATTCGGATATAGTCCGGATAAAAAATCTCATCTAGAAAGTGATATAGATCCTATGTGAAATTTGGAAAATTGAAAAAAATAAGGTATACAAGTTTTTCCCCCACTCCTGCGCTTGTTGATGGCTTATCCTCACTTTTGACCAGTGCCGCATCATCTCTCTTGTTCCAATTTCTCTCACTAAAATGACCACTACAAACTTAGTTAGAGCACGAGTATCGCGAAGATACCTAGTGAAGCCCTCGCCACAACGACCTGAGCAAACTCTAAGGGCCACCGTTCCTTCTACCAGTGACAAGCTGCTTACCACCTTTGGCTGCCTCGGAAAAGCGGCGTCGGAGCTCGTCAGCCCTGCCTCTTTCTTATGTCACTTAACTCCATTTTAGTAGGGAACTTTGTGATCCCGATCAAAGCTGGACATCTTCTCTGTGAAGAAGATGATCCGAAAGAGGCGGCAGCCAAGGTGATAGAGCTCCTCAACCACGTCACTCGGAGCAAGTAGTACCGATGATGCTACCACTCATAAACCGGATCCGCACGCTGTCTCGGGGGAAGCTGTTGAAGTGACTGAACAAGTCGGGGCACGGTAACAGGGAATCAACGCAGTATTCGCACCCGTCGAAGGGGATGGATTCATCGCAGGAAAAGGCGTTGAAAGTAAAGATGGCTAGACCAGCGGAGAACTCAAACCCAAGGGCCTTTCAATGTGGCGAAGTCAAAGGTAGAGCGAGCGTAATCCATCAAGTTGATCAAGGGCAGCGAAAGGGGCGTTGCAGAAGGAGAGCGTCCTTGAAGTCACATGGAACGGGGGTGTTTAATATCGATGAAGATTGTGAAAGGATGAATAGTATTCACGACTTCCATGGTTTATTTTCAATTTTAATTATACAAATCAAACACTCATTTAAAAAAAAAAAAGGATCTATTTTGAATCATGCTATATCCAAACGTCAAGAAATATTAGATGGGATTTTTATCCTATCATTATCCCATATAGCAAAGATGTTCGAACGACCAAACACAGCATCGTTGGATTTATCTAGCCTAGGATCTAAATTAAACATGTATAAAAAGTTCAACAACCATACTAAATAAATTAAAAGTTCAGTAAGAACATAACACATTGGACCAAAGTTTAATGACTACTTGCATTATTTTCCTAAACCAAAACAAAACAACATTGCTCCACTCTAACTCCAAATAAAAAACAATAGAAGTGTGGTTTTTAATTTTAGGAAACCCGCGCAATATCTCCAACTGTTTTATAATAATGCAAAGGCATGAGTGAAGGTATCGAGCTTCATAAAAGCTCATGAACCGTAGGTGGTGAAACTTGAACAAGAACCTTCGATTTCCCCGACACTCATATCAACCGCGCCAGCATTTTATCCCCAACTTCGCTTTCGTGAGAACATCCGGTAACATTTTACTGTTCCTTAACTTCGCTACCAAACCAAACACAAACCGAAGCTTTGTATCTATGTGTAGCATTTAGTCTTAAGAGCGTGTTGCACACAGTGTTAGTATTGAACGCTTGGTTGGGGGAGAATAAAGCGTCACTCTAGTATGTGTTGGAGGTTTGTTTGTCAAAACAAGCTGAGTGTGTTTTTCTAGTAGTCCCACATAGGAAAAGTGGGAAGAAGTGGGCTGATTTATAAGTGAAGAGTTTCCTTGTGTACATCAAGGAATAATTGGGTGGGGCTAAACCCCACCATACCCGCGTGTGGGTACGCGGATTTGGCGCACTTAGCACGCATACGCGCCCGCGGTTTAATTAACTCTAATCCCTTTGTTATTTTTTTATATTAATTTTTAGTAAATTCAAAGGTTCTTTTATTTTGAGAAATTCGGAAATAAAATATATAAAATGAAAATTCGAAATTCTATTAAAAAAATTATTCCGAATTTTATTTGTGTTACTTATCCGGTTTTCATCTTTTCCCGAAGGGTTGCAATTGTTCATTTTCGGTTTCTTCCGAAGAGTCACATTTGTTTATCCAAACAATTTTCTAAAGACGTGTTTGTTCGCAATTTTCACGAAGAGTTGCAAGACTGTTTCATATATATACTTGTCATTTTTCGGAAAGAAAAAGAGTGGTCATTTTCGAGTCTTCTTTCTGAAAAACAGCAGCCAATTTTTCGATTGTTTCTTAGAGAGACCTTGGAGAAATACTTGAATTGCTATCTAGTATTCTTATCCAAGACTTTGTTGTATCTTGGAGGATTTTTGCTGGTGACTATTAGCAACGTTGTGGGGCAAATAAATCCTTAAAGAAAGTGATATCGCGCCTCAAAGTCCGAGTTTTTTTACTCAATCCGATTTCATTGTTCTACCCAATTTCGAAGCCATAATTTTACAACAATTTTAAGGATTTAGTTTGCTACAATGGAGTTGGAGACAATCAAAGTTATGAATCAAGGTATGGTCAAATTGGACCGGTTCGATGTGAACGATTTTGCTCACTAGAGGGACAAGATGACGTTCTTACTCACTGCTCTGAAGATTTCCTACATACCGGATCCTAACTTGGCACCTTAGAAGATCCTAAGCCTACTGTCGAGAGAGGATAGCTAAGTGCAGAAGTCATTGAGAGGGTTAATGAGGAAAAGAAGAAACGTGCGGAGGATGAATTACTTTGTCGAGGACACATTCTGAACACACTCTCTAATCGTCTGTATGACTTATTCATTGAAATGAAGTCAGCTAGAGAAATTTGAAATGCACTAGAATTCAAGTACAAAGCGGAGGAGCAAGGTACTAACAAATATCTAATCGCAAAATATTTTGATTTCAAATTTATTGATATTGAACCCTTGCTAGAACAAGTCCACGAATTGCAAGTGATTGTGAATAAGATTCGTGCCCTCAAAATTGATATTCTAGAAACTTTTCAAGTTGGAGCAATTATTGCGAAATTGCCTCCAAGTTGGAAAGACTATGTAAAAAGGCTGATTCACAAGTCGGGAGACTTTACTTTGGAGCAAATACAGAAACATCTTCGCATTGAGGAAGAGTCACGTTTACGTGATAATTCTATTTTGTACAATTCCAAGGTGAATTCTGTGGACAAAAAACGAAAACTCGGCCAGAACTTCAAAGTAAAAAGCACGGGGGCATAAATTCAAGAGAACACAAAATAAGCAAAAGAGTTGCTGTTTTGTTTGTGGCAAACGGGGACACTACGCCAAGGATTGCATTCACCGCAAGAGCATTTCAAATGACAAGAACATTCTGGTGGTGAAAGCATATGCAAATCTGATTGAAGAAAATTATGTAGCCATGATTTCAAACATGTTTTCAAACATTGAAATTTCTGAAATCAATGATGCGATGGCTATGGTTTCTGAAATTAATTCTACCACTGTTCAATCCGGTTGGTGGATAGATTCTAGAGCAACAGTCCATGTGTGCAAGGACAAGTACACGTTCAAGCAATTTGAAGAGATTGTTGACTCAAATGTTCAAGAGGTCCTGATGGTGAATAATGCTCTTGCAAAGGTTGCTGGAAAAGGCATGGTGGAGATAGACTTCACTTCTGGAAAGAAGATAACTCTTCTTAATGTGTTATTTATACCCGAAATTAGGAAGAACCTAGTTTCTATTGATTTACTTTGTAAGAGGGGGTTTCGGATTTTGTTTGAATCTGACAAGGTTATCTTGTCAAAAAATGGGTTGTTTGCTGGGAAGGGTTATACCAATGATAACATGTATCAACTGAGTATCAATAATAATATTTATAGTTCTGCTTATATTGTCGAGTCTTCAATTTTATGGCATAGTAGGTTGGCACATATAAATATTTGTTATTTGAAAAATATGAGAAAATTAGACTTGATAAATTTTGATGGTGAATTTGATAAATGTGAAATATGTGCTAAGTCAAAATTTACTAAAAAGCCATTTCCTAGTGTTAGAATAAATTCAAATTTATTGGATTTGATTCATAGTGATATATGTGAATTTAATGGTATGCTAACATGTGGAGGTAAATGTATTTTATTACCTTTGTGGATGATTGTAGTAGGTTTTTATATGTTTATCTCATGAGATCAAAGGATGATGCATTTACCATGTTTAAGAAATATAAGGCTGAAGTATATATTCAATTAGAAAAGAAAATTAAAGTTCTACGATCAGATAGATGTGGAGAATATTTCTTAAATGAATTCTCTTCATTTTGTGAAGAACATGGTATTACTCATCAAGCTTCAGCACCATATACTCCACAACAAAATGGTTTAGCTGAAAGGAAAAATCGATCTCTTGGAAAAATGGTTAATTGTATGTTTTCAAATTCAAATCTACCAATTAATCTTTGGGGAGAAGCATTACTTACTGCATGCTATATTCATAATAGAATACATTAAAAAAAAAAAAAAAATGACATAACCCCTTATGAAATATGGAAAGGTAGAAAGGCAAATTTGTCATATCTTAAAATGTGGGGGTGTTTGGCATACTACCGAGCTCCAAATCCTAAGAGAACAAAGCTCGGTCCTAGAGCTATCAAAAGTGTTTTCATTGGGTATGCTAAAAATAGTAAAGCTTATAGACTTCTTGATTTAGAGTCTAATGTTATAGTAGAATCGAGAGACGTTGAATTCTTTGAGAATAAATATTTTACAAGTTCTGAAATTACTGAAAATAATTCAAGATCTATGGAAACTCAAAGTGATTCTCAAGAGAAAGAAACGAATGATTCTAAAGACATGATTGAACCAAGGAGAAGTACTAGAGCTAGGAAAATAAAAGACTTAGGTCTTGATTTTATAACTCATGTTTTTCTTGTTGAAGGAGATGGATATAATAACGTGATAAATAAATACACTTTAGTATTAAATTTAGAAGATGATCCTAAAAGTTTTAATGATACTATATCTTCTAGAGATGCTTCTTTTTGGAAAGAAGCTGTGAATGATGAAATGTACTCAATTATGTCCAATAATACTTGGATATTAGTAGATTTACCGAAAGGATCAAAACCTATTGGGTGCAAATGGGTTTTTAGAAGAAAATACCATTCTGATGGTTCTATTCAAACTTTTAAAGCTGGGCTTGTAGCTAAGGGATATAAACAAAAAGAAGGAATTAATTGTTTTGATACATATGCTGCTGTTGCACGTATAACTTCTATTCGAGTTCTTTTTGCTTTAGCTTCCATTTATGATCTTTGTGTTCATCAAATGGATGTTAAGACTGCTTTCTTAAATGGAAACTTAAATTAGGAGATTTACATGGAACAATCAAAGGGTTTTGTTTTTCCTAGAAATGAAAGAAAAATATGTAAATTGATTAAGTTTCTTTATGGACTTAAGCAAGCTCCTAAGCAGTGGCATGAAAAGTTTAATTCGGTCATATTGTCAAATGGTTTCATCAATAGTAGTGCCGATAGGTGTATATACTCTAAATTCACTAAAGACTATGGTGTCTTAGTGTGCTTGTATGTTGATGATATGCTTATCTTTGGAACAAATATTACTGGAATTAATGAGACTAAGAAATATCTAACTTCCATGCTTAAAATGAAGGATTTGGGTGAAGTAGATACTATCTTAGGTATTAAAGTTAAGGAAAATAGTGGCGGTTATTCTTTAAACTAATGTAGTTATGTTGAAAAATTATTAAATAAATTTCAACATCTTGGTTTTAAAGAAATAAGTACTCCATTTGATTCCAGTATTAAATTAAATTATAATATTGGTAGAGCGGTGGCACAACTAAAATATGCAAGTGCTATAAGGTCTTTAATGTATGCGATGCATTGTACTAGACCCGATATTATTTATTTTGTATGCAAGTTGAGTAGGTATACTAGTAATCCAAGTACAGAACATTGGAAAGCTATTACTAGAATTTTTGGTTATCTTAAGAGAACTAAAAATTTAGAATTGTTCTACAATAATTATCTGGCTGTATTAAAAGGATACACTGATGCTAGTTGGATTACAAGTGTGGGAGATGAGCGTTCCGCTTCTGAATAGATTTTCACATTAGCTGAAGGTGTTGTATCTTGGGCAAGCAAGAAACTAACATATATAACTCACTCAACAATGGAATCTAAATTTATTGCTTTGGCGGTAGTTGGGAAAGAGGCTGAATGGATTAGAAATTTGTTGTTGGATATGAAATTATGGCATAATCCTATGCCTCCTATTTCTATCCATTATGATAGTCAGGCCACTTTGGCAAGAGCTTATAATAGCACCTATAATGGTAAGTCTAGACACATTAGTCTAAGACATGAATATGTGAGACAATTGATTAAAAATGGTACCATAACAATTGTCTATGTGAGGTCAAGTAAAAATCTTGTTGATCCATTGACGAAGGCATTATCAAGACATATGGTAATAACGACCTCACAAGAAATTGGGCTGAAACCCTTTAATTGAAATTACCAATAATGGTAACCCGACCTTTTTCTAGAACATCACTAGTTACAATGTTTAATGGGTAAGAACAAGTTATTGAATGTGATTGTTTGATACTGACATAACCCTGATATGAGAAGTCAGTATCGTCTGTTACGTTTTGTAGGCTGAATTGAATTCTTAATAAAATATGATACAAGTTTGTAGTGTGTTGATAGTAATAGAAACACATGGTAAATACTTTACCTATATGAGCCTAGAAGTGGTGCCGCTTCTTACGAAAGTTAGGGTTGCTTTCTAAAGAGCTCATGAAACATGATCAGGCACAAGGCCATAATAGTGCGGAGTAATATAGAACTTCTCACTGAAACAAGAGGTTAATGTATGTGCAGTATGTCCGGTTCTATTACATTAAAGTACAAGTTTAAAGCCGAGCTACTTGTCACTTTGATAGAGCTTTGATATACTTGCACTAAATAAAGGTTTAACTCGAAAGAGACCTTTATGTATGTCTATTAATCTTACTGAAATTTTGGCTGTATGTTTTTTAAAATTTTAATTCTGAAATCTTTGTTTTACAAACAAAGTGGAGGATTGTTGAAGGTTTGTTTGTCAAAACAAGCTGAGTGTGTTTTTCTAGTCCCAAATAGGAAAAGTGGGAAGAAGTGGGTTGGTTTATAAGTGAATGGTTTCCTTGTGTACATTAAGGAATGATTTGGTGGGGCTAGACCCCACCATACCCGCGTGCGGGTGCGCAAATAATTGCGCGATTTTGGCGCACTTTGCACGCATGCCCGTCGCAGTTTAATTAACACTAATCCCTTTATCATTATTATTATTTTTTTGAGACAGCTAATATAAGCACCTAGAGGGGGGTGAATAGGTGTAAAAATAAATCTTCGTGATATAAGAACAATACTAAGCAGACAATAGAAGGAAGTTCTTCTTTGGTTAACAGGACGAATTATGATCAAAGTAAAGCAGAGAATAGGGAAGAGAAAATTGAACAAGAGGTTTATAGTGGTTCGGCTTATTTTAAGCCTACGTCCACTCTTCCGCACTGACAACCCACCGACTGGATTTCACTATGAACAAAAGAGATGTTACAGCAAGTCTCTTCCTTGATTCCACAGTGTAGAACCTCTACCACACTTCCTCAAGGTCTCTCAAAGTATATACTCTCTTTTGTGTACAAGATTTCGCTCAGTAAATGAATTGACTAAGAACAAAGACCTTCAGACTTTGGAATTTTTCTATCGCGCACACACTTGAACAATTGGAACGTCTTCCTTTTATACTCCTTTATGCCATCATATCCGTTGGCACTTACCAAAGGAATTCCTCAAATCTACCCATTGGACAGAATCAATTAGGAAGATCATTCGAGCTATTAAAGGAACATGTCGATAACCCATCAATCCTGCTCGCCCATACAATCAGGATCTCGGTTTCTATAAGTGAACTTTCCAAGTATACTTCGCCAATCATCGGATCCTTAATCTCTGAATCAATCATGATCAAATAAAGGATTCCGTTATGACATATCCAGCCAAGAGATCTTCTCTAGTCGATAAGGTCAAATCTTTAATGAAACACCAAGTTCTGGATAACCCTTCTTCGACGGTCTAGAAACTGTCAATGAGAATAGACTTTGAGTCTTGAGTCTGGCAGTCCGAAGGTCTTCGGACTTTGAATAGTAGAGTACGCAAATCTTCGACTAAAGCGATGGAAACGTTTTGTCGGCTTCAAATTACTCCATGAAGATTTCTCCAACAATCTCCTTTTTTTATGGTGACAAAACTTTCCTCTGATTTGAATAACTTTGACCCGCAAAATATTACTCAAGCAAATATGGATATCTTATAAAGATAAATGGCTTAATGATAACACTAGAATCTGCAACCACAGAAAATAGATTAGTTTTTCATGTGAGGAAAGTCATTCATAAGATATCAATAGTACTTAATATAAGTAGTCAATAAGCAGTCGAATCCAAATCCCAAATTCAGTCCACATCCAGACACACAAGACAAGTCAAGTCAAACATCAAGACAAACCAAAGTTCAAAAACCAAAGTTCAACAAGATTAAGTTCAAAGTTTCAAATCTCGCATCTCTCCCCCTTTTTGTCATCATAAAAAAGGTTGAGATGGAAAGAGAATGGATTCAAGAATGTTTGGGAACACGAACAAGCTGGAAATCTCCCATTGACTGGACAATGCCTTCCAGCTTTTTCAAGTCCTCCTTCAGTTGTGCCACATCTTCACCCTTAGCATTTGCCTGAATCTGAAGAGAAAGAGCTTGGATCTGATCATTCAAGGATACTGAAGAAGCTTGACCCGCATTCTGCAAATTCTGAACTTCGCATCCCAAAGCATAAATCTGACCTCGCATTTTCAAGAGAACATCAAGAATTCTACGAAAGTTTGCTGATTTTCAGTCTGCGTACTGGCTTCTGCTCGATCAGATGGAGTAAAGACAGACGATGTCAAATTAGCATGGTCACACAGATTGAGCGATGAAACATCATGTCCCTCTTCAGGAAATTGAGAGGCATAGATGTCCTTTGGATCTGCTGGAGAGTGACCGACTCCCTCACTGGTAGTAGGATATGAGGACATTCTTCTTTTCTCACGGTCTCCCCCTATTTCCATGCCTTCAGGTGGAGAAGAGTGATCCACATGCTCTGTTTCCGCTTGATCTCCTCTCTCTTCTTCTTCTTCAATTCTTTCCTCCTCTTCATCTCCTTCTTCTACTTCTCTCTCCTCTGTTTGTCTTTCCTCTACTTCTTTCTCCTTTGCTTCCAAATTTTCTCTTTCTCCAGTCATCTATTATGTCTCATATGTGTCATTTTCTTGTCTCTTCATTGATTTTGGAATAGAATGACTCAAGTTCTTCAATGCCATAGTAGAAATGGTGATGTCTTCCTCATCATCTTCATCCTCAACGATGAGAGCTCTTCTTTTCTTGGATGGAGCTACCATGGACTCGTTTCCTTTTCTCTCTGCAGCCGAAGAGACTTAATGAGACTTAACAGGGGTTTTCTCCTTGAATTTTTCCAACGCCTTGTTGAGTTCCTTCATATGCATTTTAGAGACCATTTTCAGTCCCACCACCATTTGATCGCACGATCGAACATAGAGAATTCGTGGAGGCTGAACATTCAAATGTCTAAATAACTTTGTCATAAGAGCTGGATAAGAAAGTTGACTCTTGTCCTTCACCACTGCCCTGTACATGTGGAACATAATAGTATATGGAAGAGAGAACTTTTCCCTAATATTGATGGCATACATTAGCTTTGTCTCTGAGTTTGAAACATCAGTCTTTGAAGTAGATTTTGATTTGAGGCAATTAATCACAATCTTGTGAAGCAGAATGTTGAATGCACTCATCCTTGAGTAGGAAACTTTTCCCTCGAACCTTCTATCCTTAACAAGTTCCAACGTAGTACGAGTAATAGAGATATTGATAGGTTGATATCTCCCTCTCTCAACCCCAATCACATCAGCCAACATATCTACATCCACCACATAGTCCTAATCTCGGACATTAAAAGAGAATTTATTCGCATCTAAGAAACTAAGATTTGAATAGAAATAAGTAGTGAGTTCAGCATAGGCTTTTGTAAAGTCAGAACAGAATTATTCAAGTTGAAGAAGATTGAATTTTTCCCTCAATTTAACATTCACAGCATCAAGGAAATCAAAGTCTACACTTCTAGGGTTTATTACCCCACGCTTCAACAACTTAGAGTATAGATGTTTTTGTTCCTCCGATCGAAACAAGTCTGTCCTTTTTCCTCGAATTTTTGCCGCAACACCCATTCTCGGTTGAAACTGATTGTACAACTTGTCATGATCATTCCCATCTATCTGATTTAGCCCTCCAACACGAGGATCGATTGGGATATTTGCTAATGCCTCTTCCGCTGATCCAGCAGGGGCAATTCCCAAACACTCCATTGTGTGTAAAAAGAAGGTTTCATTTTTGTACCCTTTATCTTTCAGAAATTCGTCAATGTAGTTCAAAGGAGTTCCACCCCTTTTTAAAGCACGATAAAGCTTGTAGGTAAAAGAAGGCTTATAGACTCTTGCAGGTTCTGCATCTTCAATTATCTCTTCCCTTTCTTGTCGAGCAACCTCCTGTTGTCTAGATGGAGAAGATGGACGCTGCTGAGAATGTTGTGGGCTCTGCTGCTGACTAGGAAACTCTTCTTCTTCGGTGAGATTGAAGTGCGTAGGCCCCTCACGCATTTGCTGTGGTCCCCTGCTTGCGATCCTCGAAGACTTTTTTTGGGAAGACATTTTTCATAGTCTTTGAGAGATTCCAAGGAAAGAAAATCTTGATCGTCTGAGTCTAGGAGTCTCTAGACTTTAACTTCTTCAAACTTCAAGATGTTAAGTCTGGAATGGATGATTTCAAATTAATTTTTCTCCAAAAGCTTTGTAAATATATCTGCTAGTTGGTTCTTTGAGTCAACAAACTGAATCGAAACTTCTCCATTTTGAACATGATCTCTAATGAAGTGATGTCGAATCTCTATATGCTTTGCTCTTGAGTGAAGAATTAGATTCTTGGTGAGATTGATTGCGCTGGTATTGTCACAGTTAATCTCCGTGCATGAATCTTCAATTCCAAAGTCTCTCGACTATTGTTTTATCCACAGAATTTGTGAACAACAACTTCCAAGAGCTACATACTCTGCTTCCGTTGTTGAAAGAGTTACTGTATTTTGCTTCCTTGAAAACCAAGATACTTTCCTGCTTCCAAGAAGTTGACAGGTACCTGAGGTGCTCTTTCTATCAACTCTGCATCTGGCTAGGTCTGCGTCTGAATATCTGAGAAGAGTAAAGACTCCTTTTTTAGGATACCAGAGACCAATGCTCGGAGTTAATGCAATGTCTTTGATAATACGCTTTGCAACACTTAGATGAGATTCTTTTGGGTCTGCTTGAAATCTAGCACAAATGCAAACACTAAACAAAATGTCAGGTCTAGAAGCAGTAAGATAAAGAAGTGAACCAATGATACTCATGTATAGCTTCTGGTCAACTTTCTTTCCTCATTCATCTTTGTCTATCTTCAAAGAGCTTGACATTGGTATATTAGTCTTTTTGCAATTTTCAAGTCCAAACTTTTTGACAAGATCATTAGCATATTTTTCTTGATGAATAAAAGTCACTTCCTTCAATTGTTTCACTTGAAGTCCAAGAAAGAAGGTTAGTTCACCCATCATGCTCATTTCAAATTCATCCTGCATAGACTTAGAGAATTTCTTGCACAGACTTTCATTAGAGGATCCAAAAATAATATCATCAACAAATATTTGAACAAGCAGAAAATTTTTGTTTTCTTTTTTGATTAACATAGTAGTGTCTACTTTACCTTTGACAAAACCGTTTTGAATTAAAAACTTACTCAGCCTGTCGTACCAAGCTCGAGGTGCTTGCTTTAAATCATATAAGGTCTTTTTCAGTCTAAAGACTAAGTCTGGTTTCCTTGGGTCTTCAAACCCATATGGTTGTTCCACATAGACTTCCTCATGGATAAATCCATTCAGGAAAGCACTTTTGACGTCCATTTGTAATAACCTGAAATTCTTATAACAAGCAAAAGCAAGTAATAATCGAATTGCTTCTAACCTTGCTACTGGTGCGTAAGTCTCATCATAGTCTATCCATTCTTCTTGCGTATATCCCTTGGCCACAAGTCTTGCTTTGTTTCTTACGACCTTTCCTTTCTCGTTCATCTTGTTCCTGAAAACCCATTTAGTTCCAATAATAGATTTACCTTTCGGTTTAGGAGTCAACTCCCAGACATCATTAATGTTGAATTGCCTAAGTTCTTATTGCATAGCTTCAATCCAGCTTTCATCAGATAAAGCTTCTTCTATGCTTTTAGGTTCTATTTCAGAAATAAGAGCCACAGCACTAGACTCTTCGCACCTTTTGGATCTTGTGCGAATTCATTCATTAATGTCGTCAATAATGAGATCTTTGGGACTTATGCTTCCAGTTACTGGTCGATTTATCATATTGATGATCACTTTCTTCATTTGAATCTTCAACAATCATTTGATGCTAGTCTTTCGAAGTCTGAGCTGCTTCCTGAGATTTAGACTTTGTAGAGTCTGGAGCAGATTCAGATTCTTCAAGATGAGTCTGAATAGATTCGTTTTGCATAGAATCTTGGAATTTGACATTCATTGATTCTTCCACAGATTGAGTCTTCTTGTTGTAAACTCTATACGCTTTACTTGTAGTTGAATATCCAAGGAAGATGCCTTCGTCTGATTTTTCTTCAAACTTGCCAACTCGATCATTTGCATTTTTCAATATAAAGCATTTACATCCAAACACATGAAAATATGAAACAATAGGCTTCTTTTCTTTGAATAACTCATAGGGGGTTTTTTCTAGAATTGGTCTTAGAAAAACTCTATTAATAATATAACATGCTGTAGAAACTGCTTCAACCCAAAAACGTGAAGAGATGTTACTTTCAATTAAAAGTGTTCTAGCCATTTCTTGAAGCGACCTGTTCTTTCTTTCCAGAACTCTGTTTTGCTCTGGAGTATATGGAGAGGAGAACACATGCTAAAAACCAGATTCATCACAAAACTTTGTAAAATCTTGATTTTCAAATTCACCTCCATGGTCTGTTCTTATGCTTGAAATAACATACCCTTTTTTTCATTTTGAACATTTTTAGTAAACTTTCCAAAGTAAGAGAAGGTTTCAGACTTACTTACCAGGAAATATACCCAAGTAAATCGTGAGTAGTCATCCACAATTATTAGGCAATATTTTTTACCTCCAATGCTTTGAGTTCTGGTTGGTTCAAAGAGATCCATATGCATAAGTTGCAATACGAGATCAGTGGAAACTTGATTTATTGGTTTAAAGGAATTTCTTACATGTTTTCCCAATATGCATGGTATACATAGTTCAGACTTTTGGTATGATAGATTAGGTAAACCACGAACAAGCCTTTTTGCTAAAATTTTGGCTATTTGCTTCATATTGATGTGTCCAAGTTTTCTATGCCATAAGTTCGCTTCGTCTTGAATTGAGATTAGACATTGCGATCCATCTGGTTTCACATCCAAGATGTAGATATTTCCATGTCTTCGACCCATGAATGACTGAGTATAATCTTTACTGGTTCTTGAACATATTCCTTCTTGAAAATTGATTTTGAAACCGGTATCACACAGCTGATTAATACTGAGCAAATTATAGTTGAGTCCTTCCACTAAGGAAATATTGCTTATTGTGGGGTTTCCAATTTTTACAGTTCCAAATCTCACAATTCTTCATTTCTGTTCCCTCCAAATGAGACTTTTCCACCATTTACTTGAATGAACTTTACAAAACAATTTGAATCTCCTGTCATATGTCTTGAGCATCCACTATCCAGATACCATTTTACCTTTTTCTTGATAGTAACCTGCATTTAAAAAACAAACTCAAACTTTCTTTAGTACCCATATTTTCTTGGGTCAATTGGTGTTAATATGACATGCGGTTTTTGCCGATACTTTCTTAATAGGTTTCCAAACCATAGGGCATTCTTTTTCAAAATGATCTGTACTATTGCACTTTGAACATCTGAGAGCATTGCGACCTACTAGTTTTACAAAGATCTTTTTAAAATGATTTTTGTAAGCATCTCTTGTGGGTCTTTGCTTAATTCTTTCATTTACTTTAGGAAAATCAATTAAATGAATGGTTTCCGCAGACATTCCCAAACCAGATTTATTGAAATAAGGTCTTTGAACAGAAAAGAATTTTTTCCAGTTTCTCAGATCCTATAGAAAATTTTTTAGAAATATTTGAGATATCATTTTTCAAGAATGTATTTTCATTTTGAAAGATTGCCTTCATTTTCTTTCAAGGTAGAAACATTTTTGTCTAAAACTTTAGCATTTTCTTTCAAAACATTTTCTTGTTGTTTTAGTGCAGAATTTTCCTTTTTAAGTTCAGAAATCCTTTTAAGAGAAGTCTTGAGACTGAAACACAACTCATCAATGTATTTAGAAACTTTAATAGGGATTTTAATGTTACTCACCTCAAATTCACTATCTTAATCTAATTCTGTCTCGGAGTTTGAATCTAAATCCGATTGTGTCATCAAACATATATTGGCATAATCATCATCACTTTCTTCACATTCTGTATCACTCCAGGTTTCTGCTTTAAGAGCATTTCGATATTTTTCAGTTTTTCCTTTCTTCTCCTTTAGAAGAGGATAGTTGGGTCTGATGTGTCCCGTTTTCTTGCATTCAAAGCAAACTACATCTTTGTTTAATTCATCATCCTCAACAGACTTAGTCTGTTGCTTTTGAAAACTCTGTTTCTTTGGATTGAATTTTTTTCCTTTTCTGTTCAGTTTTCTGAATTTTCTTATCATGAGAGCAAGCTCTTCGTCATCCATATCGTCTTCAAAATCTGTGACATCAGAATTATCATTAGATTTTAATGCAATGGATTTCTTACCTTTAGGATCTTCATCTTCATTGATTCGCTCTACTTCATAAGACTGAAGAGTCCCAACCAATTCATCGACCGAAAGTAGCATAATTCTTTGTGTCTCCCTTATTGAGGTCTTTATGTGATTCCAATCCTTAGAGAGTCCACGCAGAAGCTTGTTTACTTTCATGGGATCAGAAATTGGTTGCCCTTAATTTTCAAGGCCATTCACAATCTCTGTAAAATGACTAAACATGTCAGTGATAGATTCTCCATATTTCATTTTGAATGCTTCATATTGACCGAGCAAAATGTTGATTCGGGTTTCTTTCACTCGATCAGTTCCTTCATAAGTGATGTGTAATCTATCCCAGACTTCTTTAGCTGTTACACAAGAAGATATTATGTTATATTCAGTAGGTGACAATGCACAATATAAAGAATAAATTACTTTTGCATCAAGAGCTTGTCTCTTGATTATCTCTTCCTAAGTCATTTCACTAGACTCAATAGTATCTTTTCCTCTCTCTAAGATAGGTGTAGCTTTAAGAATGATTCCTTTGTCAACAACGTCCCATTCCAGATGATCATTTGATCTTAGGAACGCCTTCATCTTGTTTTTCCATATGTTGTAATCATTTCCATCAAAGTAAAGCGGTCTGGTATTGCTTTGCCATTCTACCAGCCCTGGAGCTAACATACTAGCCATGGATCTTTAACTCTGAAGTAAAACACTTCAAAAAAAGTGAGTACACAAGCTCTGATACCAATTGAGATAGCTAGTATAAGCACCTAGAGGGGGGTGAATAGGTGTAAAAATAATTCTTCGTGATATAAGAACAATACTAAGCAGACAATAGAAGGAAGTTCTTCTTTGGTTAATAGGACGAATTATGATCAAAGTAAAGCAGATAGTAGGGAAGAGAAAATTGAACATGAGGTTTATAATGGTTCGGCTTATTTCAAGCCTACGTCCACTCTTCCACACTGACAGCCCACCGGCTGGATTTCACTATGAACAAAATAGATGTTATAGCAAGTCTCTTCCTTGATTCCACAGTGTAGAACCTCTACCACACTTCCTCAAGGTCTCTCAAAGTATATACTCTCTTTTGTATACAAGATTTTGCTCAGTAAATGAATTGACTAAGAACAAAGAGCTTCAGACTTTGGAATTTTTCTATCGCGCACACACTCGAACAACTGGAACGTCTTCCTTTTATACTCCTTTATGACATCATATCCGTTGGCACTTACCAAAGGAATTCCTCCAATCTACCCGTTGGACGGAATCAATTAGGAAGATCATTCGAGCTATTAAAGGAACATGTCGATAGTCCATCAATCATGCTCGCCCATATAATCAGGATCTCGATTTCCATAAGTAGAACTTTCCAAGTATACTTTACCAATCATCGGATCCTTAATCTCTGAATCAATCATGATCAAATAAAGGATTCCATTATGACATATCCAGCCAAGAGATCTTCTCCAGTCGATAAGGTCAAATCCTTAATGAAACACCCAGTTCTGGATAACCCTTCTTCGACGATCTAGAAACTGTCAATGAGAATGGACTTTGAGTCTTGAATCTGGCAGTCCGGAGGTCTTCAGACTTTGAATAGTAGAGTCTGCAAATCTTCTGATTAGACTGATGGAAACATTTTGTCAGCTTCAAAATACTCCATGAAGATTTCTCCAACAATTTTTATTAATTTTTAGTAAATTCAAAGGTTGTCTTTTATTTTGAGAATTTTGGAAATAAAATATATAAAATGAAAATTCGAAATTCTATTAAAAAAATTATTCCAAATTTTATTTGTGTTCTTTCAATACAACCTTTGGAAAATTACTTATTTGGTTTTAACTTTTCCCGAAGGGTAAGCAATTATTCATTTTCAATTTTTTCCAAAGAGTCGCATGTGTTTATCCGAACAATTTTCTAAAGACGTGTTTGTTCGCAATTTTCACGAAGAGTTGCAAGATTGTTTCATATATATACTTGTCATTTTTCGGAAAGAAAAAGAGTGGTCATTTTCGAGTCTTCTTTCTGAAAAACAGTAGCCAATTTTTCGATTGTTTCTTAGAGAGACCCTAGAGAAATACTTGAATTGCTATCTAGTATTCTCATTCGAAACTTTGTTGTATCCTGGAGGATTTTTGCCGGTGACCATTAGCAATGTTGTGGGGCAAATAAATCCTTAAAGAAAGTGATATCCCGCCTCAAAGTCCGAGTTATTTTACTCGATCCGATTTCATTGTTCTACCCAATTTCGAAGCCATATTTCCAACAGTATGTACGACTGAGTTTGAATTCTTCAAAATCCCAATTGATTCTAAAAGTCACCCCATAAAGTCGACACGGCAGGCTCAGTTCGTATTCAACTCGCTCTCGTGTTTACCGAGTGATCTTTCCCCAGTAAGGTTAGTACACATCCATAATCTTCTCATAGTGAATGTCACATGTACAAAATGAAAACAGTCACTCTCTTATTACACATACTTATAACAGCCACACAACATAAACTCAAATTACTTCAGCGGCAAATGCTCAAACTCTGCACATCAAAGATGCAGCAACAGAAGCAGACACGCTTCTAGGCAGATTTCCAAGAAGAAAGGGGTGGAGTGTCGGAGTTTCCCCATGTAGATATGCTTTCATCGTACCTGCCACCCTTGACATTGTCCGCAGAAGCAATCAATTCAAGCTCGGCCATCTCTTCCTGTGTAAGCTTCACTGACAGAGCTCCAATGTTCTAGTTGAAATTCTCGAACTCTTTTATTACACGTTCTTATAACAGCCACACAACATAGCCTCAAATTACCTAAATGCTCAAACTCTGCATATTAAAGATGCAGCACCAGAAGCAGACATGTTTCTAGGCAGGTTTCCATGAAGAAAGAGGTGGAGTGTCGGAGTTTTCCCATGTAGGAACGCTGCTATCGTACCTGTCACCCTTGACATTGTCCACAGAAGCAATCGATTCGAGCTCAGCCATCTCTTCGGTGTAAACTTCAGCGTGAGCCCCAATGTTCTGGTTGAAATTCTCGATCTTGGTCGTGCCGGGAATCGGGCAAACGTCATCACCCTGGTGGTGTACCCAGGCGAGGGCTAACTGCGATGGGGTGCATCCCTTTCTTTGCGCAATTTCATTCACTCGGTCGAATAACTTCGTGTTGTGAGCCAAGTTCTCTGGCTGGAACCTTGGTTGATACTGCATAACATAGAGCAATGTCTCAGCAGAGAGCATATGAGCAATTATCATTTTCCTTTTAAGGCTCAATTCTGCAGCAACAAGTGCAAAAGTGGTTGCATTGCATGCCATCGGATTGTCTTGTTACTTGACATAATAAGCATTTAGAAGTGTGCAATCGTTGTGTATCTGGAAAAGCATGATCAGTTATAAATTATCTTGAAATGATTCAAATATCTTGTCCCAAATCATAAGCATTAGAAACGTCAAGCGAAGTGATCTAGCAACTACCACACAAGGCTGATGGGTTTGATGTAGGATTTGAAAACAGAAACAAACTCGACAATCTAAGTTTTGTACGTGTGATGATACCATTAGTCACACATAAAATAAAAAATCAGAAATGTAGATGATGTGTAGAAGAATGTTATCAGACGCAGAGCTCTTTTAGCTACAAAGAAAAATAGCTACTTCACTTGCCCAGCGCTATCGCTAGTCAAACGCTAATGGCAGGGAGTAATACACAATTGGCTTTATGTCAGATGGGAACTTGATCCAAAACTCTCATAAGAAGGGTGTCGGGAGTCCTCACTCAAGAAATGGTTGTATCAAGATATAGTTTATCTTGTGAAGAAAGATGAGAATGAAAAAGGACGGAGGGCCAGAGCCCGATACTGGCGTCAGTTATTTTGAGGAAATATCGCTAATCTTGTGAAGAAAGATGAGAGAAAAAGGGTGGGTGGAAAGTGGGGAAAGGATAGTGATAAGCAAATGTTGGGAAGGCTGGGAAACAGAGCAACTTACATATAAACCAATATGTATTCATTCCCAAAAGCACGGGAATCCAGGAAACTGCCTCTTTCAGGCTCACTAAAGCCATTACTTGTGATTTTACATTTATCTAGAATCGAGAGAGGTGGGATGTCTGGCAAGTGCTGGATTAAAGACATATAAAAACACGAAGCATTCGTGTCACCAAGTTTTATTCATCCCATCCAGATACTTTTTCTTTATACCACAAGAACAGGTTTCCAGCACTTCAATAAGAATGACAGCCACTGTAAGCATCTAATTATGTTGACAAGCAGGAACAGACCTGTCTGACGTCATCCTTAGAGATATTCTCCACCAACTTGGAGCCAACAGAAAAGAATCCTCGTCCTAAAGGACTGTAGGCAACAATTCCAATGCCAAGCTCCCTAGTCAACATTTTAAAGGAAAAGCAGAGTCAGAAGGAAGATGTTGTTGCTGCATAAACAATTAACAGAGTGATATCCTACCTGCACGTTGGAACGATGTCCGCCTCCACATCTCTTGACCAAAGCGACCACTCCAATTGCACTGCTGTGATGGGATGAACAGCATGTGCTCTTCTGATTGTTGATGCAGAGGCCTCGGATAAACCGATGTACTTTATCTTACCCTCTTCAACGAGCTTCTTTAGCTCTCCGATCTGTGCATATTCACATGACAGAACAACAACATCAAGATCTTACATGTTAAGATCCAGAAAATTATTTTTGTCATTAGCTTTTTATGTGTCTAGATCCCTCAATTATCATGCATCTTAATCTGACAAAAATCCACAAGGTATTGAGTTAACGGAGGTAGATTTCTTGAATCTCTCACAGAAGAGAGCAAATAAAAGAAGTATTCCAAGTACTTGTCATATTTCACAATGTGTCAAGAATCAAATGTCTCCGTATAAAGTCCAGGAACAACTTTATATGTGATTCCCGTATATAAATTCAGGATGAACCCCGGAGCACTTTCATCTCAAAGGAAGATTTCGAATAATTTCCATGCTTGTTGACCCTTAACTTGTAAAAGATTCCCACAAAACGAAAACTCAAGCCACTAAACTACTAAATTCCCCAACCCTTGAACAACACCGTGCCGCATCTTGAACTCTGCTATCAGCTGAACTTAAGTGTCATTTAACAAAATTCAACAAACTCGTAACAACATGACGATGCATCATATGGCTCAGAGAAAGTCTCAAGCGAGGTGAAAGTTTGATAAGGGATCCATACAGTGATTTCAATGGGGACGCGAGTGTCGATACGGTGCTGGTAGTAGAGGTTGATGCAATCGATGTCGAGCCGCTTCAAGCTGGCCTCGCAAGCAGCCCTCACGTACGCCGGATCGCCCTGGATCTCCCTCTTCCCATCCGCGAATCTGACTCCGAACTTGGTCGCCAATTCCACCTTCTGCCTCACCCCTCCCTTCAGTGCCTGCTCAAAATCAACCCCGAAATCAGAAAACCAAGGCGCAGGATCAGAGCATCCTGCTCGATGAAGCTAAGTTCCGTAAAACCATAAGCATATATAATTCATGCAGAGGCAAAAGAGAGACTGAGAGAACGACCTTTCCGAGGAGGATTTCGTTGGTGTGAGGACCGTAGACGTCGGAGGTGTCGAGGAAGGTGACGCCGGAGCCGACGGCGTGGTGGATGAGGGCGATCATGTCGGTGTCGGACTTGGGAGGGCCGTAGAAGGCGGACATACTCATGCAGCCCAGCCCCTGCGCCGACACCTCCAGGCCCTGCGACCCCAGCTTGATCCTCCTCACCGTCGTCGTCGAAGCCGCCATTGCCGTTGTCTAGCTTGAGCTCTTTCGTTCCCTGCACTGCACCGAGACGATGGCGAAGGCGTCGGGCGAGCCGAGATTTATAGGAGGGGAGTGGCAGAAGCTAGGAAGACGCACGTGCTTACGTCAATTGCACCCCTAGTGACGACCCTCCCTATATAGGGCTGACGTACCTGCTCACGTCAATTGAACTTTTTGATGTCTTAGTGATTACTCTTTCCATAAGCGAGAGGCGGGGCCAACCTTCCCACATGAAAAGCGGGAGGTGGAGTTTTGAATCCCTACCTAGAGATAATTTAATATCAAATGTGATTTCTCACGCCTAACATTGTCCGCATAAGCAATCGATTTGAGCTTGGCCATCTCTTCTAGTGAAAGCTTCACTAACAGAGCTCCAATGTTCTGGTTGAAATTCTCGATCTCGATCGTGTCGGGAATCGGGCAAACGTCATCACTCTAGCGATGTACCCAGGTGAGGGCTAACTGCAATGGGGTGCATCCCTTTCTTTGTGCAATTTCATTCACTTGGTCGAATAACTTTGCATTGTGAGACAAGTTCTCTTGCCGCAACCTTGGTAGGTACTTCATAACATAAAGCAATGTCTAAGCAGAGAGCATACGAGCAACCATCATTTTCTTTTAACGCCAAATTCTACGTCAACGAGTGCAAAATTGGTTGTGTTGCATGCCATCGGATTGTCATGTTACTTGACATAATAAGCATTTGGAAGTGCGCAATCGCTGTGTATCTGGAAAAGCATGATCAGTTAAAGATTATCTTGAAATGATTAAAATATCTTGTCCCAAATCATAATCGAATCCGACGGTGATGGGGCTTGATTTTGAGGTGAGGTAGGTGTCTCCTCTATCATGGAGCTCTTAGTGTTCTTATTTTTTGCCTTGGTATCGGGAAAAAAAAAATCCTAATCGATTTGCTGATTTGTATTGCAGGATGAGGACTTGCAATAACAACCCAAAAAAAAGAAAAAAAGAAAGGCAACTATATGGGAAGCTAGGCCAGGAAGAACGACACTGATAACATGATAGAAAATAAGAGGGAAAATGAAGAAAATTTTGTTGTATATCGATCGATCTATATATTAGTACATTGGTCTATTTATAGTGTAAGAATGAAAGAGAAAAAATGAAATAATATATAAAGAATTATAAATTTCATATTCACTAAACAATCACATTGACCAAATCAATTAGTCCGCAATTAGGATTGGCGTCATGATCAAGATCTTCAATTATATCTAGAAAATAAAATACCGACCTTTCCAAGGAGGACTTCGTTGGCGTTAAGGCCATAGATGTCGGAGGTGTTGAAGAAAAAAAAAACTTCACACAAAGACACAAATGTTACGAGGTTCGGCAATGTGCCTATGTCCTCAAACAAAGCTTTCAGTCTCTCTGGTTTTTATTTATTTATCGAGCATCTGCCATTGTTCAACCATATGTACATAAAAGGTTGTCGCAACTAAGGAAACAAGCAACCAGAATAAAAACAGAAAAAAGGAAGAGATCCCAGAATTATAGGAATACAATATTAACAAATCTCCTTTCTTAAGATAGGAGAGAAAATCATGCCAACACTCCCCCTCAAGTTGGGCCGAAGACCTCGTCGGAGGTCAACTTGCTTGTCATTTCTTGAAATACTCCCTTCGATAACGCTTTGGTAAAAACATCTGCCAATTGACCCTCACTGCGAATGTACGGAGTCTCAATTGTCTTGTCTTGCACTTTTTCTCTCACAAAGTGGCAATCCACCTCTATGTGTTTGGTCCTCTCATGAAACACTGGATTTGAAGCTATATGAGTTGCAGCTGATTATCACAAAACAACTTTGTAGACTTGGTCATGCAATTGCAACCCAATTCTTGAAGCAGAAGTCTCAACCACACAATTTCACTAGTAGTAATAACCATGGCCCGATATTCTGCCTCTGCGCTCGAACGAGCAACCGCCGTTTGTTTTTTGCTTTTCCAAGTGACAATGTTTCCTCCCACAAAAGTACAAAACCCTATAGTAGATTTCCTGTCTGTAGGGTTCCCGGCCCAATCTGCATTAGTGTAGCCAACAAGCTCTGTATGACCATTATTTTTCATTAAAATTCCCTTCCCAGGAGTGGCCTTCAAATATCGTAGTAAATGATTTATTAGCTCCATATGCCCTCTAGTTGGTTTCTGCATAAATTGACTTATGTAACTAACAGTATATGCTATGTCAGGTCTTGTGATAGTCAGATAAATAAACCGTCCAACAAGTCGCTAAAACTGCCCAACATCATGTAATGGAGTGTCATCTAAAATGAACTTACTATTATACTCCATAGGAATGTTGGTCAGTCTAACTCCCAACTTCCCAATCTCTTTTAGCAAATCCATGACATACTTTCTCTGAGATAAAAATAATCCTTTGTGAGATCTCGCCACCTCAACACCCAAAAAAATGCCTTAATTTGCCAAGGTCTTTGATATCAAATTCCTTGCTCAAATGCTGCTTAAGTGCTTCGATTCCAAGTTGATTGCTGCATCTAATCACAATATCATCAACATAAACAAGTACAACAACTATACTTTTGTTGTCAGCCTTGGTGACCATTGACGAGTCTGTTGTCCCTCTTTTGAATCCAACCTTGATGAGTGCAGCACTTAGTTTACCATACGAAGCTCTAGGTGATTGCTTGAGACCATATATGGCCTGCTTCAACCTACAAACAATTCCATCTTTATTATGCAAGGGGTGACCAGGAGGAAGATCCATATAAACCTCCTCCTCCAAATCTCCATGAAGGAATGCGTTCTTTACATCCATTTGGAATAATGACCATCCACAATTAACAGCTACTGACACAAGAACACGCACAGTGTTCATTTTAACCACAGGTGAAAATGTTTATTTGTAGTCTATACCATATGTTTGAGTGTATCCTTTTGCAACCAGCCTCACTTTATACCTTTCAACTAATCCATCACTATTATATTTGATCTTATAGATCCATCGGCAACCAACTGTCTTCTTCCCTCTTGGAAGTTGTACAAGTTCCCAAGTATGATTTCGATCTAAAGCCTAAAGTTCATCCTTCATTGCATTAACCCAAATGGCTTTTTCCCTTGCTTCCTCATAGTTGTGAGGTTCTTGTTGTTCTTCAATAGCATATAAGAAACTCAAAAAATTGTGAGATAATTTGTCATATCTGACAAATTCTTGAATGGGATGTTGAACTGAATAATTAGTAAAATCTCAAAGTTGAGTTGATCTTCGTAACGGGATTACTTTTGCTGCCCTTTCATCTATCAGCCCATTAATGGCAATTCTAAGTTCAGCTTTTGGAACGAAAATTGCCTCAATCTCTCGATCCACTTCTGAATTTTCTTGATCTGCAGATTCGTACCCAAAGCATAGCTCCCATTGTTGGCTTCGACACCCCCATTGTTGACATTGGCTTCACCGGTCCATTAACATCCATAGGAACGAGAGCACATTCATAGGAAAACTTCTTATAATAATATGTGCACTCCCCCTGAATGTGGTGGCTCTTGTTAGGAAAAAACATATGAGTTTCATCAAATACAACATCCCGAGAAATATAGATACGCTTTGTGTAAGGGTCATAACACTTGTAGCCTTTCTTGACAGATGAATAACCAACAAACACACATTTCCTGGCACGAGGATCTAGCTTTCCTCCAGTTTGAGAGTGAACATAGCAGACACACCCAAAAATCCTCAAGTGAGATATATCAAATTTTCGCCCATACAACACTCCCATAAGAGTTATATACCCTAATACTCGACTAGGGAGTCTATTAATTAAATAACAGCTAGTCATAAAAGCATTTGCCCAATAGGATTTAGACAAATTCGCAGAGAATAACAAGGCCCGAGTGACCTCTAGTAGGTGACGATTTTTTCTTTCAGCTATTCCATTTTGTTGTGGAGTACACACACATGTTGTCTCGTGAATAATACCCTTGCTTCGTAAAAATACCTGAAATATATGATTGGTGTATTTGGTACCATTGTCGGTACGAAGAACCTTCACGGAACTATTAAATTGATTACTCACCATATTGCAAAAATCCTGGAAAACAATAAGCACTTCACTTTTGTACTTAAGAAGGTAAAGCCAGGTAGCTCTCGATTTATCATCAATAAAGGTAACAAAACACCGAAAGCCCTCTCTAGAATCAACAAGAGAATATCCCCAAATGTCTGAATGTAACGAAGCAAACAATTTAGTTGATTTATGCAAATGTTTAGGGAAGGGCAACCTATGTTGCTTAGCAAAGTGACATGGATCACAACTACTAGAATCATGAATCAAAGACATGTTTAAGGACTGCAACACCCGATCTGAAGGATGACCCATGCGCCAATGCCATAGACGAGAGGTATCCACATTCTCCTTCCTAGCCACCAACGCTTCACCATGCAAATCTAAGGTGTACAGCCCATCCCGAAGTTGTCCTTCACCAATCATCCTCCTGGTATTGCGATCCTAGAACAACACCTTATGTGGAGTAAAAATGACATTACAATTCCACTATTTAGCATATTTGCTCACAGATATTAAATTAAAAGATAATCCTGGAATCAATAAAGCCTCAGTTTTCTTCAAAAGCACATTTAGTTGCCCAACACCTTGGGTTGGTACCTACACTCCATTAGCTACTGTGATCGATGGATACAAAGAGCTAGAAACAGTATTAGATAGAATATGTGGGGAACTACACATATGATCTGTGGCACCAGAATCAACAATAAATCGATTTCTAGACTCAATAGAAAGTGCACTAATATTATCAAAAGTCTTGGCCAAATTTATGGATTCAGTGCCAGAGGGACCCGAACCATATGTCTGAAGTAGTTGCTGAACCTACAGCGCTAGAGACTCCAACTTGGATTGGAAGTCTATGGTATTCCCTTGAATTGCTGTCTTAGCGTCCAGACCTTTGTCCTTATTTGGACGTAACTGAGGATGTAGAATCCAACATCGTTCCTTAGAATGCCCATCTCGATCACAATGATTGCAATGAAAACGAAGGGGCTTCTTTCCTTTCCCTTTGACAAATCGAGTACCACTATCACTTTGCCTGGCATTAGAACTAACAGTGTTTACAGAGTGTTCTGATGATCTTATTGATGGTGCCACAATCGAGTCAGAATGCATGACTCTCCTCCTTGTTTCTTCACTTTGTATTATGGAGCAAACGGTATTAAAGGACAACAATTGCGGCCTCATAAGAATGTCACGTTTGGTGTCTTCAAACTCCGGCCTTAGGCTTGCCAAGAGATAAAAAATTCTATCTTGCTCTTCCCTTTGCACATAGTCACGCACATTCTAGGTTGCAGGTCTGTATTGACGGACTTCATCCCATTGTTTTTTATGTTCCCTAAATGTTCCGTGAATGATCGATTTGCACCTTGCCTAGAGGTAGCTGTTGGAGAAATTTTTCCAGAATATTTTGAAGCTGACAAAACGTTTCTATCAGTCTAGTCTAGATATTCGCAAACCTTCTGTTTAGAGTCTAAAGACTTTCTGATCACCAGACTCAAGACTCAAGACTCAAGACTATTCTCATTGACAGTCTTTCTAATCCAGTGACGAAGGAAATCCAGAGCCGAAGTATATGTTTGAGGATTTAATCCTATCCTCTGGAGAAGATCTCTTGGCTGGATAAATATAACGGATTCTTTTATTCGTATCTAGATCGATTGAAGATCCGATGGTCGACGAAATATTCTTGGAATGTTCTATTCTTGTAAACCAAGATCCTGATTGTATGGGCGAACAGAATTGATGGGCTATCGTCAAGTTCCTTTAATAGCTCGAATGATCTTCTTAATTGATTCCGTCCAGCGGGTAGATTGGAGGAATTCCTTTGGTAAGTGCCAACGGGTATGATGGCATAAAGGAGTATAAAAAGGAAGACGTTCTAGTTGTTTGAGTGCGTGATCGATAGAGAAATTCCAGAGTCTGAAGCACCTTGATTATTAGTAGATACATTTTGAGCGAAATTGTATACACAGAGAGTGTCTATACTTGGTGATACCTTGAGCGAGTGTGGTAGATCATCTACACCTAGAAATCAAGGAAGATCAACGCGTAACATCTCTTTGTTCATAGTGGAATCCAGCCAATTGGCTGTCGGTGCGAGAAAAGAGTGGACGTAGGCTTGAATCAAGCCGAACCACTATAAATCGCGTGTTCAATTCTCTTTTTCCTTTACTCAGTCTTACGTTGATTGTTATTTGTCGCAAATCCTTCAACTGTCTAGTATTATGCAATTATCAAAAAAAATCTTTTATATACCTATTCACCCCCCACTAGGTACTCGTACTAGCTATATCAGTAGCAAGACTTTGTTGAAGCATAAAGATTCAAGATGCATTATTGGCTTGACCATACATCTCAAACAACAAATCCTACAATGTTTTGGCCGAATCTAAATAAGCAAAAATCTCATAGATTTTAGGCTCCATTGAGTTGAAGATCCAAGTCATAACGCCGTGATCACTTGCTTGCCATTCTTCAAAATTTGGATGACTTTCATCAGGGGCTTTAGTTTGCCTAGTAATATATCCAAGCCTCGATCGGCCTCCAAGCGCAATGGTCACTGCTCGTGAACATGGGAGAAAATTCCTTCCATTCAACAAAATAGATGTAAGACGTTGGCTGTTTACCTCATGCACCACAGCCTTCACTAATTCAGAACTTGCACCTTTGTCGGGAAGTTTTCCAGATTCTAATTCTGAAATTGTCATGGTGCTCAACAAAAAAAACGACACAAAGAGGATGAGGCGAGTTCTTCAAATAATCAGGGTCATAACCCGCTCTAATACCATGAAGAAAAACAAAACTTCACACAAAGACGTTCCCTATAACCAAAAAAAGAAAAAAAAACTATTTCTATTCAAAAATTATTCTCCGAAACAAAAACGTTACCAAATACGTCATTAGTAATCACTCTTTCCATACATGAAAAGCAAGAAGTGGGGCCACCCTTTCCATATGCCATATAGCATCAATATGAACATATTTCTAACTCTAACAAAAATTATTGATAAAACTAATAATTAAGAAAAAAATAAAATTAACTTATTTAAATAAATCTATAATCTTTTACAATTATCAAAATTTATTATTATTCAACATTCAACACTTTCATTTTTCGAAATCACCTTATAGTTTTTTAATTTATTTTTTTGATAAGAAAAAGCCCTTGTGATCCACCCAACCCTCACCCCCACATTTACTTCACTCTCTTTCCATCGTTTCTTCCCTCACTTTCTAGCCTCCCTTATTTATTTTTCTGATAAAAAATAAAAGTCCATGGGGTCCATGCCAACCCCTACCCACCCCTCCTTTTGTGCCCCCCAACAAACTTATTTCCCTCATTTATCCGCCCCCCCTACCCCGACACGCCCCCATCTCTCCAGAAAGAATAAGTCACAGTAATGTCCCATCAAAATCATATTTTTAATTTTTGAGTTTCCCCTTTCAAAAACCCTAGCCCTAGCCTTCTTCACCTCCTCGCACGACCCTCCTCCTCTCAATCTCTTCTCTCTCTTGATTGTCTTGTCATAGTCACTTGCCACCTTGCCTCCAACCCTTCCTCCTACGTAGGTGCAGCCTCACCGCCGGCCCTCCATTGCAATCGCAATCCTCTCTTTATGTCACCTCGGTCTCTACTCTCCCTCTAGCCCTCTCTCACCGGCCTTGCATTTGCCTCTACTCCCTTGCCATCGTTTTCTTCAACAATCCTCCCTCTCGGATTTACGTGTTAGAACGTATCAAGAAGAATTGTTCACGTGTCGAATTTCGGACACATATTGACCACGTCTTCGAGCGTGTCGGACACGACACGAAGGCTCCATTCATAACCCACATGAGAAGCGAGAGATGGGATTTTAAATATACTAGTTTACGGTTTTTGTGTCAAAAAATTAGTTTGGGATAAGTTTGTCACAAATGTATTAATCTAAGATTTTTCATGATATCAACCATATTTAATAAAAGTACACCAACTGTAAATTCTTCAAAATGCTATCTTCAGTGTACAATATTTACATTTACCAAGAGATGCTAATCGGGTAACATCGATACGGGTTAGAATTAAGTCACTATTGATCCTCTAATCATGCATGTTTTCTAAAAGTTATGCAAAGGGCAAGACCGAGGGAGGGGCAGAGGCTGCTATCTCGGTCACCGGCCGTCCACTCCGCGCCTTTATGAAGAGCGGTCCTTGAAGGTATTGTTGTATTTAATTAAGAGGTCAATAACATAAAGTGACAAACTCCTGGCGAGGAGACCTAACAAATATGGCACAAGTGGGAGGGTGACGAAAACAAAAAACAAAACAACACTTCACATATTACAAAAAATAAAAGGCGCAAACGGTGTCACTCTCAATTGCCCACCATATCCAATTATTTTATTATAATCTACAAGCATGAATACAATTTTTTTTTTGATGACTTGAGAATCGCCGTACAGCTAACAGACGACGACGTAAACTCGGGGCGACGCTAGCGCAAGGACCCACCTCCCACGGCGCCGAACTTAAGTCGCGCAAATGCAATCGTGGTGACTCGAACCTCTCCCCAACCAAAAGAGGAGGAACACCTGAACCAACTCGGCCACAACGGAGTGGGTTGCATGAATACAAAAGTTGGTTATTCAAAAACTCATAAAATATCGTGCAATCTCATAAATCAATTAATTTTGCACTTCTAAAGCAATTTACAAGTAACTTGCAAGAACTACACAAGCTACCTCTGATTTCTTGATGCTCTAATTAACTACGTCGTACCTAGCAGGTTATTATAGGGCTGAATCGTTTTCCTTATCTCTCTTTTTTACAATTTTTTTTTTAAATTTTCTCTAGAGTACTTTGATATTTGACCAGACACTCAATTGGAATGCAGGACCTAGAACTAACGTTTGAAAGTTTGCGAGAAATGTGGGTGGAATTCCACAATGAGAGGCGGAATTTGTCCATTTTAAATTTTTAATATGGACAGATTATAGAAGGTCCCAAGTTCACCATATCCACACAATTAGTATGTCAGAGGAACTCACGATAGCTAGACGGGTGTAAAAAAATTATTGCAAAAGGACAGTGATAATAGTAGACAGGTCGAACCTGTGACTTTCTAGATCCAGCCACATGTCCTCGATTGTTTTTGTCGAGGAGTCCGATTGGTGGACCCGGATGTGGACGACATGTATGGAGAGATGTGGCACGATCTTAATTAGTTAGGGTGCGTTTGGTAACATTTCTATTTAAAAATTGTTAGAAAAATAAAAATAAAAAAAAGTTTTTATTAAAACGATTTTTGAAATAAAAACGCATTTAGTAAAACTTTTAAAAAATAAAAAATGAATAGAAATATATTTGGTAAATTTGTGTTCTTTTTTTGTTTTTTTAATTTTTTAATATTTTTATTTTATTTTTCTTATTTTTCTTATTTTTCTTTCTTTTTCTTTTGTCTTTTTTTTTTTTTTTTTTCTTTTGGCCGGTCGCAGAGCCTTGGCTATGGTAGGCGGCCGGCCGATGAGGGCCTCGGCGGCTCATTGGGCCACCGCCAGGCTGGCTCGGTAGTTGGGCGAGCTCAGGCTCGCCGGATTTGGGCAAGCTCGGGCTCGCTGGATCTAGGCGAGCCCAAGCTCACCTAGCCAAGGAGAGGCCGAGCCTTGCTAGGGGCCGACGACGCTCGGTCTTGCCGGGGGCCAATAACGCTCCGACAAGGTCGCTGGCCTTTGACGGCCATGACCGAGGCCAACGACCGGCCAAAAAAAAGAAAAAGAAAAGAAGAAAAAGAGAGAGAGAAAAAATTTATTCTTAAAAATTATTCTAAAACAAAAACACGTTTTTTCTTATTTTTTGTTTTTTGTTCCAATTATATTCTGGAAACAAAAAATAAATTTAGAATAAAAAAATGCAAACAAACGCATTTTATTTTTTTTTTTTTATTTTTAAAATAAAAAATAAAAAATTTATTCATAAATAAAAACAAAGAATATTAATAAATAGGTCCTTAACTATTTTCTACTTGACAGAGAAAAGTCAATACAATTCATGAAAGTCAAGAGTTCCTCGTCATGACAATTTCTAGGGGGACCAGTTGCCCTCATCTTCCTCGGACGCCCATTATTATTCTCGGATGGCCCATCATTATTGAAAGTGATTGTAACTCTACACGCCGAAAGTCGTGTACCAGGAAAGTTTTGTGTGTTTTGAGTTAAAAAGACAAAAGAAAAGAAGAAAAGGACGCGCAAAAGTCAAGCCGCCTATTGAGTTGAGACTAGTCAAGCTTCATCTAGAGGTTAGCATCAGTTCAACAACGAAACAAAGAGTCAGATAATGTGTACCTAATTAACATGGACAATTATCAAATTTAAATATTTATGTACCGTTTGTTTCGCAAAAAATATGGCATATCCGAATAATATTTTACAAGAAGTCATTTCCAATATTTGGTTAAGTCCTAAAAATAAACTAGAAAATATTTTTTCGATTTGATTTCCCTATAGAAAATACCAAAATATTAAGATTTTTAGTTATTTTCTCTTCTAATTTTATTTTTCTTTTTCTTCTTCCTCAACCGATCGCTCGCCACGGTGTAAGTTGGTGACTAGCCATGAGGCAAAACTTGAGCTTGCCGAACACTAGGGAGCTTCAGCATCACTTGATCAACCAACTTCAAGCTTGCCAAATCAGCAATCTCAAGTCTTCTTGGCCTTGGGCTAGCTCATCTGTTGCTTGTTCTCAGGCGCAATCGTCGTCATGGTCAGCAACTAGCTGAGAAGAAGGAAAAAGAAAAAGAAAGAAAACAAATAAATATAAAAAATTAAAAAGAATTATTTTTATAAGAAAAACATTTTATTAACTAATGAGCCGAGCCCGAGCATTGAGGACTGACGCACGATCTTGTTGGACTCGAGCCTAAGTGCTGCTGAATAGAGCTTGAGCATCATAGACTCAAGCACTGCCTTAATGGACCCTAATTCAAGTGTTGGGGATTATGTGACGCCTTGGAACATCACATGCGGCACATGTCATTTTTGTTTATACTCATAGTTATAATTACGCATGGACAAGACAATAAAGTTTTCACAACATCCTTTACTAGAAAAATGCATGAATTTATTATTAAAAAAAAAAGTGTCTTTGGCTTTATACAATATTGATAGTAATTAGCACAAAAAAAAATATAGTCCTAGGAAAGATCGGGGTCACCTAATACCATTACATCCATACTAACTAAACTACCATCCAACTCAAGGATTAATGGCTTCCGATATCAACTCGGCCCCTCCGTCACCATCTCTAGGGGAATCATCCTACAACATTGGAGAGTAAAAAAAAAAAAAAAAAAAAAAGGAGTGAGGCGAAGCCTAATAAATGAAATATCTAAGTATAAGGTAGGAGATTATATTACCACTCAACCTAGTACCAACAAACAACATGAGTTCAAAGGATACAAAATGATCATGTATGACAAGTGCAAAAGAAAATCCCCTATCTAGCCTATCATGATACGCTGATGAAAACCTCTAATATTTTATTATAATCCTGAAGCACGAATACAAAAGTTGGTTTATCTAGAGACTCATTTTGCAAGCTCATAAATTGATTGGATTTGCACTTCTAAAGTGATTTACAAATAAGTTGCGAGAACTAAACAAGTGACCTTTGATTTCTTAACGCTCAAATTAAGTGAGTCATCTTTACTAGGGTTAATATACGAAAAAATTACCAAAACAATCATAAACTTATTGCAATTTTTTTAATTCAGTCTTAAATCTTTTTTTTCTAGCCAATTTAATCCTAAACATTTTGCAATTATACTAATTTAATTCATCCGGCCAATTTTGGCCGACGAGCACCACTCGTTCGGCTAATATTGATGTGAATAATCTTTTAATAATATTTTATTTTATTCAAGCCAGCGAGGTTAGCCTCGCCAACCAATGGCAAGGCTTACCCCCACACGCCACTGGCAAGGGCAAGCCTCACCCAACAATGGTGAGGCCACCCTCACCATGGTTAGGCAAGGCCCCGCCTGTCTTTGGCCTAGGTGAGCCTCGCCGACCATGGGCAAGTTGCGATCTCGCTCTTGGCCGACGAGGCTCGACCCTCGTCAGTCCAATGAGGGTAAGCCTTGCTCAACCTTTGGCAAGCCTTGCCAGAGACCATGAGAGGTCGCGGCCTTTGACCTTGCCCATGGCCAATGAGACTCAATCCTCGCCAAATTCAATAAGGGCAAGCCTAGCAAGCCCAACTAGCGGCCTTTGTCCTCACTTATGGCCAACGAGGGTCAACCCTCGCCAGCCCAATTGGCGGCCTCGACGAGGTCGCCTAGCCACAAGCAAGGTTGCCCAACCATGGCCAAGCTTCCTCGAGGCCAACGAGGTCCCTCATCGACCTTGCCTCTTGCCGATCGCTAGCGATGATTGGCCGGAGGAAGGAGAAGGAAGTGAAGAAAAAAAGAAAGAGAAAATAAAAAGAAAAAAATTAATAAAAAATAAGAAAAATAAAATATTATTAAAAAATTGTCCATATCAACATTGGCCGATCAGCCAGAGTTCACATCAATGCCTGTTGGTGAAAAATGGCCGAATAGACTGAATTGTCACAAATGCAAAATATTTAGGATTGAATTAGTTAGAAAAAAAAATTAAAATTGAATTGAGGTTTACTATTTTAAAATTTTATAACTCACAATAAATTGTTATTCTCACGATAACCCAAAGACTATTATGCTAGCAAAATCCTTTTACTAAAATACATATACCAAGCACAAGGGAATGTTACAATGAAAAACCTCCCATTGATATAACCTCCCATTTAGTTAGGCCAAATACTCGTAACAATCAAAATGTGAAATATTATTCTTAAAATTTTAATAAATATTTAATCTAATTCATAGATTATATCATTGCATTCTATCTCATAAGTCTATCTTTGATGGGCTGAATAAAACTCTGATATGATAAGTTTGATCATATTCGGTGTTTAGAGTAACGTGAAATTCGGATATAGTCCGGATAAAAAATCTCATCTAGAAAGTGATATAGATCCTATGTGAAATTTGGAAAATTGAAACAAATAAAGGATACAAGTTTTTCCCCACTCCTGCGCTTGTTGATGGCTTATCCTCACATTTTGACCGGTGCCGCATCATCTCTCTTGTTCCAATTTCTCTCACTAAAATGACCACCACAAACTTAGTTAGAGCACGAGTATCGCGAAGATACCTAGAGAAGCCCTCGCCACAACGACCTGAGCAAACTCTAAGGGCCACCGTTCCTCCTACCAGTGACAAGCTGCTTACCACCTTTGGCTGCCTCAGAAAAGTGGCGTCGGAGCTCGTCAGCCCTGCCTCTTTCTTATGTCACTTAACTCCATTTTAGTAGGGAACTTTGTGATCCCCATCAAAGCTGGACATCTTCTCTGTGAAGAAGATGATCCGAAAGAGGCGGCAGCCAAGGTGATAGAGCTCCTGAACCACGTCACTCGGAGCAAGTAGTACCGATGATGCTACCACTCATAAACCGGATCCGCACGCTGTCTCGGGGGAAGCTGTTGAGGTGACTGAACAAGTCGGGGCACGGTAACAGGGAATCAACGCAGTATTCGCACCCGTCGAAGGGGATGGATTCATCGCAGGAAAAGGCATTCAAAGTAAAGATGGCTAGACCAGCGGAGAACTCAAACCCAAGGGCCTCTCAATGTGGCGAAGTCAAAGGTAGAGCGAGCGTAATCCATCAAGTTGATCAAGGGCAGTGAAAAGGGCGTTGCAGAAGGAGAGCGTCCTTGAAGTCACATGGAACGGGGGTGTTTAATATCGATGAAGATTGTGAAAGGATGAATAGTATTCACGACTTCCATGGTTTATTTTTAATTTTAATTATACAAATCAAACACTCATTTAAAAAAAAAAAAAAAAGATCTATTTTGAATCATGCTATATCCAGAGGTCAAGAAATATTAGATGGGATTTTTATCCATTCATTATCCCATACAGCAAAGATGTTCGAACGACCAAACACAGCATCGTTGGATTTATATAGCCTAGGATCTAAATTAAACATGTATAAAAAGTTCAACAACCATACTAAATAAATTAAAAAGTTAAGTAAGAACATAACACATTGGACCAAAGTTCAATGACTATTTGCGTTATTTTCCTAAACCAAAACAAAACAACATTGCTCCACTCTAACTCCAAATAAAAAACAATAGAAGTGTCGTTTTTAATTTTAGGAAACTTGCGCAATATCTCTGACTGTTTTTTAATAATGCCTCCGACTGTTTTATAATGCAGAGGCATGAGCGAAGGTATCAAGCTACATAAAAGCTCATGAACCGTAGGTGGTTAAACTTGAACAAGAAACCTTCGATTTCCCCGACACTCATATCAACCGTGCCAACATTTTATCCCAAACTTCATTTTCGCGAGAACATCCAGTAGCATTTTACTGTTCCTTTACTTTGCTATGAAACCAAACACAAAGCGAAGCATTGTATCTATGTGTAGCATCCAGTCTTAAGAGTATGTTGCACACGGTGTTAGTATTGAACTCATGGTTAGAGGTAGGAGTGAGTATGGTCCAGGTTGGGCCGGTTCACCTTCTAACCCTAGGACCAACTCACACAGTACTGATCCTCAATTTTTGGAACCGAGAACCGACTCTATTGAGCTTAGGACCGAGGACTGAACTGACCCAATGGGTTCGGTCCGGTTCTAGAGTCAACCCGGGACTAATCAATAATTTTTTATTTCAATTTTTGTACACCTTAAAAAAGCGATTGAAGATCAAACGGATTCAATGGGTTCGGTCCGGTTTCAATGTCAACTTATGACTAATTAATAATTTTTTATTTCATTTTTTGTAATCCTTGAAAGAACAACTGAGGACCACACCGACCCAATGGGTTCAATGATGAGCAAGGTCAACTAAGAAAGGCAAATAAGTGAGAGTCAAGTGGAGTGAGCGTCGAACAGAATGAATATCGAATGTTGAGCAGGGAGCAACAAGCCAAGCGAGCATTGAGTGGCGAGCGGAAGGAGTGACCCAAAGTGAGCGATTGCTTCTTTCAATTTTGGCAAAATGATAATTAAGAGAACAAATAAAACAAAAGAGAACAAATAATAAAGGAGGATGCCATAAATAATTGTTTATACCTTTTTAGATGCCATGAGGATTCCTTACAAAAACAATTTCCTCTTTCATAAATTATGACTATTTACATCGTAAAAGACATTAAAAATCTAAAATATTAAAGAACAATGTAAATTTACTTGAACTTCTCACTAAATAGCTCTTTAATGTTGTTGACACCGTTTATTTTAAGATTTTCTCTATATAAAATAATTATAAATAATATTTTATATATATTAAAGGTTGGTCCAGATTGGACCGACCTAGAAATCTCAAGATCGAGAACCGACTCGCACAGTGCTAGTCCTAGAATTTTAGGACCAAGGATCAACCTAATCTCTCTAAAACTGGACCAAGACTAGCAAGGTTGGGCCGGTACCGATGCTCACCCCTAGTTGGAGGAGAATAAAGAGTCACTCTAGTATGTATGACTAAGTTTGAATTCTTCAAAATCCCAATTTCTCATATTCTAAAAGTCACCCCGATAAAGTCGGCACGGCAGGCTCAGTTTGTAAAAACACTTGCTCTCATGTTTATCGAGTGATCTTTCCCCAGTAAGCTTAGTTCATATCCATAATCTTCTCATAGTGAATGTCACATGTACAAAACGAAAACAGTCACTCTCTTATTACACGTACTTATAACAGCCACACAACATAGCCTCAAATTACTTCAGCGGCAAATGCACAAACTCTGCATATTAAAGACGCAGCAACAGAAGTAGACATGTTTCTAGGCAGGTTTCCAAGAAGAAAGGGGTGGAGTGTCGGAGTTTTCCCATGGAGAGAGGTTTCCATTGTACCTGCCACCCTTGACATTGTCCGCAGAAGCAATTGATTCGAGCTCAGCCATCTCTTCTGGTGTAAGCTTCACTGACAGAGCTCCAATGTTCTGGTTGAAATTCTCGATCTTGGTCGTGCTGGGAATCGGGCAAACATCATCACCCTGGTGGTGTACCCAGGTGAGGGCTAACTGCGATGGGGTGCATCCCTTTCTTTGTGCAATTTCATTCACTCAGTCGAATAACTTCGTGCTGTGAGCCAAGTTCTCTGGCTGGAACCTTGGTAGGTTCTGCATAACATAGAGCAATGTCTCAGCAGAAAGCATATGAGCAACTATCATTTTCCTTTTAAGGCCAAATTCTACAGCAACAAGGTGCAAGAGTGATTGCATTACATGCCAACAGATTGCCTTGTTACTTGACAAAATAAGCATTTAGAAGTGCACAATTGTTGTGTACCTGGAAAAGCATGATCAGTTATGATTATCTTGAAATGATTAAAATACCTAGCCCCAAATCATAAGAATTAGAAACATCGAGCGAAGTGATCTAGCAACTACCACAAAAGGCTGATGGGTTTGATGTAGGAAGTGAAAACAGAAACAAACTAGACAATCTAAGTTTTGTACGTGTGATGGTAGCATTAGTCACACATAAGAAAAAAAAAATCACAAAAGGTATATGACGTGTAGAAGAATGTTATCAAACACAAAGCTCATTTAGCTACAAAGAAAAATAGCTACTTCAGTTGCCCAGCACTATCGCTACTCAAACACTAATGGCCAGGAGTAATACACAATTGGCTTTATGTCAGATGGGAACTTGATCCCAACACTCTCATAAGAAGGGTGTTAATCCTCGCTCAAGAAATGGTTGTGTCAAGATATAATTTATCTTGTGAAGAAAGATGAGAAACAAAAAGGACGGAGGCCAGGGCCCAAACTGGTCTCGGTTATTTTGAGCAAATATTGCTAATCTTGTGAAGAGATATGAGAGAAAAAGGGCGGGTGGAAAGTGGGGAAAGGATAGTGATAAGCAAATGGTGGGAAAGCTGGGAAACGGAGCAACTTACAAATAAACCTATATTTATTCATTCCCAAAAGCACAAGAATCTGGGAAACTGCCCCTTTCAGGCTCATTAAAGCCATTACTTGTGATTTTTAAATTTATCTAGAATCACGAGAGGTGGGATGACTGGCGAGTGCTGGATTGAATAAGAATATGAAGCGTCACAAAATTTTCTTTTGAATGTCATCAATGGGAAAAGTTTTCTTTATAGGATAAGAACAGGTTTCCAGCACTTCAATGGGAATGACAGTCACTGTGAGCAGAGTCAGAAGAAAGATGTTGTTACTGCATAAACAAATAAACAGTGATATCCTACCTGCACGTGGGAACGATCTCTGCCTCCACATCTCTTGACCACAGCGACCACTCCAATTGCACCGCTGTGATGGGATGAACAGCATGTGCTCTTCTGATTGTTGATGCAGAGGCCTCGGATAAACCAATGTACTTGATCTTACCCTCTTCAACGAGCTTCTTTAGCTCTCCAATCTGTGCATATTCACCTGACAAAACAACAATCGTCAAAATCTTACGTGTTAAGATCCAGAAATTATTGAACATCATTAGTTTTTCTTGTGTCCTGATGCCTGAATAGTTTGTGTTCCCTGACTTCTCAAACATTACAATTTGATTAGGTAGCTCCCAGCAAAAAATAGTCAATCTTTATGCATCTCAATGCAACAAGAAAATGGCAAGGTATCGTTTACGGAAATGGATCTCTCTAATCTATCACAGAAGAAGGCAAATTAAAGAAGTATTCCAAGTACTTGTCATATTTCACAATGACATGTCAAGAACCAAATGTCTCCGCAGAAAGTCCAGGAACAACTTCAAATGTGATTCTCAGATATAAATCAGGGTGAACCCTGGATTTCGAATAATTTTCATGCTTGTTGACCCATAAAACAAAAACTCAAGCCATATAAACTACTAAATTCTGCAATCCCTTGAACAACACCGTGCCACATCTTGAACTCTGCTATCATCTGAACTCAAGTCACATTTAACGATATCTTGATGATGATGCATCATCAACACCAATCTAATTTAGCAACTGATCACTCGGAGAAAGTCCCGAGAGAGGTAAAGGTTTGATGAGGGATCCATACAGTGACTTCGATGGGGACGCGAGTGTCGATGCGATGTTGGTAGTAGAGGTCGATGCAATCGATGTCGAGCCGCCTCAAGCTGGCCTCGCAAGCAGCCCTCACGTACGCCGGATCGCCCCGGATCTCCCTCTTCCCGTCCGCGAAGCTGACTCCGAACTTGGTCGCCAATTCCACCTTCTGCCTCACCCCTCCCTTCAGTGCCTGCTCAAAATCAACCCCAAAATCAGAAAACCAAGGCGCAGGATCGGAGCATCCTGCTCGATGAAGCTGAATTCCGTAACACTATAAGCACGTATGATTCATGCGGAGGCAAAAGAGAGACTGAGAGAACCGACCTTTCCGAGGAGGATTTCGTTGGTGTGGGGGCCGTAGATGTCGGAGGTGTCGAGGAAGGTGACGCCGGAGCCGACGGCGTGGTGGATGAGGACGATCATGTCGGGGTCGGGCTTAGGAGGGCCGTAGCCGATGGACATGCCCATGCAGCCCAGCCCCTGCGCCGAAACCTCCATGCCCTGCGACCCCAGCTTGATCCTCCTCACCGTCGTCGTCGACGCTGCCATTGCCGTCGTCTAGCTCGAGCTCGCTCGTTCCCTGCACTGCACCGTGACGATGGCTAAGGCGTCGGGCGAGCCGAGATTTATAGGAGGGGAGCGGCAGTAGCTACGTAGAGTAGGTAGGAGGGGAGCGGCAGTAGCTACGAAGACGCACGTGCTTACGTCAATTCAACTTAGATCCGCTAAATGAGTCTCGAAAACGGATCAATTTATATTTCTATTTCTTATTTTGATATATTAAATAAATAAGTGACTAATATCCAATCCAACATATTTCCGACCCAACCCGTATTGCTAAAACCTCTTAATATTTTAAAAAACCCACTTCTATTATATGCTAATTAGATTAAAGCTTCAAATTAAATTAAAAATAGCAAATAAATAAAATAAGAAAAGTTAAAAAAACCTATAAATTTAAATATTTATAAAGAATTAAACTATGCACATACTTCTATTATTTGAAGTAAACATACATTTGAATAACTAAAAACTATAACATAAAAAAATTAATTAAACCTTAAAAAGCTCGTTTTTATGATTTTTTTTTATAAAAAAAAGTATTGTTAAAACATTTTTATGCAATACAAATTTAATGAAAATTTTTATAATTATTTTAGAAATATTTTTAAAAAATCGAATTTTTAATTCTTTGTACAAAATAACCAAAACCAGCTCAGACCGCTCAGAACCAAACGGAACCACCGAAACCGATTGTTCTTGAGGGAATCGGTTCGGTTCTTAATTTTAATTTATGGGAACCGATGGGTACCAGTCTGATTCTCGGTTTCATTAGCGGAACCGTCCACCCGTCCACTCAGATCAAACCAATTATATTAAAATAATATATTAATTTTTAATATTAAAAAATGAAATTACTAATTAATAAATCCAAATCAAATAACTAAAAACATTAAGTCAAGATCGCTTCTTATCATCATTCCATAATGAAATGCCTAGAAAAATGCCAAAACAATTTGGCCTTAGTTAAACTAAAAAGACAATGAGGAAGAAATATCTTGTAATGCAGCTTCTGTAATATACCTTATACAGACTTGCCAAAACAAAGCAAAAAAGTTTGACTGAGAGATTTTGATGTAGGACAACGAGTCCACAACAAGGAATAAATCTTTAGGCTTCATCACAAACAAAGGTTCCTAAGCATCACATAGAGGGTTTTTAAAGCATCACACCTAAGAAAAAAAAAATGCCTAGGACATGGAATTTGCTTGCAAAATTTTATTCCGACCCATGATTAGCCAAAATTGCTATCATTTCCTCATGATTATCGTAAGTGCCTACCATGATATTCTTCTACAACCTCTCTTGTTGTTGTTATGAAATCACGTAATTGTTCTATGTTGAAAACTAAAATTGTTTAGCATTAATATCGATTCTATGGATCTACTTAGAAATCAGATCGGACCAATGATCCGGTTTCCGGGTGAATCCATGCAACTAATGGGTGAATCCTAATTTTAATTTTTCGGAATCGATCCTTTTTTCGCATTCGGTTCTTAATCAAGCAGATCCCAATTTTTTTATTCTTGCAAGAACGATTCACAGGAATCGTCCGAACCATGCACACTTTTAATAATGACACCAATAGGCAAGTCAAACCTATGACTTTCTGGTTCCAGCCACGTGTCCGTGATTCTTTTCGCCGGGGAGTCCGATTGGAGGGGCCGGATGTGGCGGACACGTATGGAGAGATGTGGCGGACATGAATGGAGAGATGTGGCCTGATCTTGACTAGTTAACTCTTAACAAAAGTCACTTCAATTCATGTCAAGAGTTCCACGTCATGACAATTTCTAAGGGGACCAGTTGCCCTCATCTTTCTCGGATGGCCCACTATACAATTTTCAGATAAATTACTGAAAGTGATTGTAACTCTGCATGTCGAAAGTCGTGTATCACGAAAGTTTTGAGTGTTTTGGGTTAAAAAAAAACGAAGCGCAAAAGTCAAGCCGCCTATTGAGACTAGTCAAGCTTCATCTAGAGATTAGCATCAGTTCAGCAACGAAACAAAGAGACAGATAATGTGTACCAAATTAACATGGACGATTATCAAATTTAAAGATTTATGTACTGTTTATTTCGCAAAAAATATGACATATCTTAATAATATTTTATAAGAAGTCATTTCCAGTATTTGGTTAAGTCCTAAAAATAAACTAGAAATTATTTTTACTTTTTCTTTATCTTTTAATATGGAAAATCTGATTTGATTTTATTGCTTGCAATCTCAAGTCTTCTTGGCTTGGGCTAGCTCAGAAGAAGGAAAAGAAAAAGAAAGAAGAAGGAAAAGAAAAAAAAAAACAAATAATATAAAAAATAGATTTTAAAAAAAGAATTATTTTTATAAAAACAAACATTTTATTACCTAACGAGCCGACCTCAAGCATTGAGGACTGACGCACGATCTTTGTGGACCCGAACCTAAGTGCTATTGAATAGAGCTTGAGCATCATAGACTCAAGCACTACCTTGATGGACCCCAGTTCGAGCGTCGAGGATTGTGTGACGCCCTAGAACGTCACATGTTGTAGATGTCCTTTCCGTTTATACTCATAGTTATAATTACGCATGCAAAAGACAATAAAGTTTTTGCAACATCCTTATTAGAAAAACACATAATTTTATTAAGAAAGGGGTGGAGTGTCGGAGTTTTCCCATGTAGACATGCTTCCATTGTACCTGCCACCCTTGACATTGTCCGCAGAAGCAATCGATTCAAGCTCGGCCATCTCTTCCGGTGTAAGCTTCACTGACAGAGCTCCAGTGTTCTGGTTGAAATTCTCGATCTTGGTCATGCCGGGAATCGGGCAAACATCATCACCCTGGTGGCGTACCCAGGCGAGGGCTAACTGCAATGTGGTGCATCCCTTTCTTTGCGCAATTTCATTCACTCGGTCAAATAACTTCGTGTTGTGAGCCAAGTTCTCTGGCCGGAACCTTGGTAGATACTGCATAACATAGAGCAATGTCTCAGCAGAGAGCGTATGAGCAATTATCATTTTCCTTTTAAGGCTAAATTCTACAGCAACGAGTGCAAAAGTGGTTGCATTGTATGCCGTCGGATTGTCTTGTTACTTGACATAGTAAGCGTTAGAAGTGCGCAATCGTTGTGTATCTGGAAAAGCATGATCAGTTATAAATTATCTTGACATGATTAAAATATCTTGTCCCAAATCATAAGCATTAGAAACGTCAAGCGAAGTGATCTAGCAACTACCACACAAGGCTGATGGGTTTGCTGTAGGATGTGAAAACAGAAACAAACTCGACAATCTAAGTTTTGTACGTGTGATGATACCATTAGTCACACATAAAATAAAAATCAGAAATGTAGATGATGTGTAGAAGAATGTTATCAGACGCAGAGCTCTTTTAGCTACAAAGAAAAATAGCTACTTCACTTGCCCAGCACTATCGCTAGTCAAACGCTAATGGCGGGGAGTAATACACAATTGGCTTTATGTCAGATGGGAACCTGATCCAAAACTCTCATAAGAAGGGTGCTAGGAGTCCTTACTCAAGAAATGGCTGTGTCAAGATATAGTTTATCTTGTGAAGAAAGATGAGAATGAAAAAGGACGGAGGGCCAAAGCCCGATACTGGCATCTAATTATGTTGACAAGCAGGAACAGACCTGTCTGAAGTCATCCTTAGAGATATTCTCCACCAACTTGGAGCCAACAGAAAAGAATCCTCATCCTAAAGGACTGTAGGCAACAATTCCGATGCCAAGCTCCCTAGTCAACATTTTAAAGGAAAAGCAGAGTCAGAAGGAAGCTGTTGTTGCTGCATAAACAATTAACAGAGTGATATCCCACCTGCACGTTGGAACGATCTCTGCCTCCACATCTCTTGACCAAAGCGACCACTCCAATTGCACCGCTGTGATGGGATGAACAGCATGTGCTCCTCTGATTGTTGATGCAGAGGCCTCGGATAAATCGATGTACTTTATCTTACCCTCTTCCACGAGCTTCTTCAGCTCTCCGATCTATGCATATTCACATGACAAAACAACAAAATCAAGATCTTACATGTTAAGATCCAGAAAATTATGCATGGCATTAGCTTTTTATGTGTCTAGATTCCTCAATTACCATGCATCACAATGCAACAAAAAAATCACAAGGTATTGAGTTAACGGAGGTAGATTTCCTGAATCTCTCACAGAAGAGAGCAAATAAAAGAAGTATTCCAAGTACTTGTCATATTTTCTGTTCCAAAAAAAAAAAGTACTTGTCATATTTCACAATATGTCAGGAATCAAATGTCTCCGCATAAAATCCAGGAACAACTTTATCTGTGATTCCTATATATAAATTCAGGATGAACCCCTTGGAGCCCTCTGTCACATTATATAGAAGAACATGAATGATATTTTGTTTAGAGAGCTAACTCCTACGATCCCGACCCTAAAGAACCATCTCCTTAAGGTTGTCCGAGATAAGGCTCTAACTTTCAGGAATGTCGAGGAACAGAATACTCCAGTGTGCCTGGGGCATTGATCCGATTGTTTTCTCTTCAGGTGATTCTTGACCAAATCTATGAAGCTGATTTCCATGTAGCTGCTATTTCAGCGGCGAGTTCGATTTTTGAGAATGGTTGTTCCATCGTCCGTCTCCTTCGAACTAGATACCCTTCTAGGATGGACAATCTTGTGCTGAGCTACCGCCGAGGTCCTTGGGGTTGGCTGTTTCACCGAAGATTCCTCCTCCCCTGGTTCGTGTCGGTCGCAGCTTCTCTCAACCGAGATGCTTGAACTGTGCCTTTCCCTTTTGGGTTTGGTGCTTGGGGTGATCTGGCTGCATCCGTTTGATCCCTCAGTTGCCTTTTGTTTTTTGCTTTGGTTGTTGGTGGTGGCCGTTGTTTGGCTCTTCTTTGCTATGTGGTGGCTGTTACCATTTGTCACGACCAAATTTTCAAATATGAACCACCTAGAGCTTGGCTAATAAGTTATTAAACTTAGACTTAACTCGGGCTCTCCCAACCATACCAATTCGCAACTTGAGTTTAAGTTCTTAACATGCAAACGATATTTTAATTAGGAGTCGCCACTAATATAATTTTGGTGGATCGATTAGAAATCCAAGTAAAATAACGGGAGATTTACTTTACTCTACGAACTAGAGATTTATGAGTTCGGAAACTTGGTTATACTATATTTCTAATGCCCTTTCGATACCACTTCTTTTTATTTTCAAAAATATTTTTACATGCAGTTTGGATTGATTTTAAATCTATTTCATTAACATGTGAAGTGATCATACGAGTGCGCAAACCACCAATTTAACACCCAAATAAATAATGAATAAATTGCAATATTTATCTCATATCAACGAAAGCATCTACAATGTTAGATCAGAATTCATATCGACAATCTTAAATATGATTTCTAATCAACACGCAATTTCTTTATTTTCACTTATTTAATAAAAACCATGCAATATGCAATACAATATAACTAAATGACCTAATTCTAATGACATGCAATTTCTAATTAAATGGACTAGCAACAATCACTAAATGGTATGCATCTCATGAATCTAATCTTATATGGCATGCACATGATATTTTTTTTTTTTTCCTTAAAGAGAATGCAATTTTCCTAGAGAATAAAACCAATTTATTCTAAGACTTTTTTTTTTGTATTTTTCATGAAATTCGAAATTAGATTAAATGTGAAAATTATCTAACTAGATTAAGATTCTATTCAATTTGTATTAGGAATTAGGTTAAGCTAAATCCTAATTTAAACTAAAATATTATCCTAACCCAAGTAATCCTAAAATGCAATCTATCTAAGAAAATACCTAAACTTATAATAAATTAAGAAAAATATTAGCAATTTACCCTAATATGCAATGACATACAAAAGATGCTTTAATTCTATATGACATGCATGATGATTTTTGTTGCATTTTTGTTTTATTAATTTCGAAATTAATAATTACCAAACAATTAAACATGCAATCCAATTTTTTTTAAAAAAAAAAAAAACTAGCAACTTAAATTAATTGATTTGATTTTTGATTTTTGATTTTTGTTTTTTGATTTTTTGAAAAAATTTTTATTTTTAAAAATTCGAAATAAAATTCCTATTCTAAAAATGTAAACCCTAAAATAGGGAATAAATCTAATTCTAACCTACATTTTTTGATTTTTTTTTTTATGAAAACAAATTTAATTAAAGCGACACGACAACAAATTAGAATAAGATGATATCCAAATTAACGAACAATATCTCGTACATGAGATCGAATTGGCTAATTTTATATAAATCGCGAATTGAATCTTGGATAGGAGATCGGATTAGTGATTTTTTTAAAGTGATTGTAAGTGGATTTCGAGCGTGAAAATCAGACTAATAATCACAAATTTCACAAGTTTATTTCATGTCAAACATCTCATCCTTACACTAAGGAATAATTATACTGAAAAAGAACAAATAAAGTAAAATAACAAAAATAATAAAATAAGATAAATAAATAAAATGAAAAGTTACCTAAATTGATTTTTCTTTTTTTCAAGCGAAGCAGCAACGTGGTGGTTTGCTCCGTTGAGGGAAGTCGCGGGAGTCACTCAGAGAGGGAGCTGCAGGGCGTCGGACCTGGGCGTCCGGTCTTGGGCCGCGGGCAGAGGAGCGGCGTCGGGCTGTGGCTGCAGCAGGCGCCGGATCTGGATCGTTGCTGCTGGCGTCGGGTCGGATGTAAGAGCGACGGCGGAGGTTGCAGCGACTGGTGCTGCAGTAGGAGCGGGTGAAGGAGTGACTGAGCAGAGGCGGCGTCGAGTCGTCGTGCCTACAGCAAGGGCGACGAACGGTGGTGCTGGTGCGGTGACCTGCGCAGGTACAGCAGCAGCAGCGGAGCGTCGGGTCGTCGTGGATCAGCACAGCGGGGCGGCGGTGCGAGCTCGCGAGCGAGAGGAACCCTGGTGGTGGCACGGCACGAGCAGCAGAGGAGGCGCGGACCGGTGCGGGAACTCGCGCGGCGGTGGAGTGGCGAGCAGCTCAGATCTGCCGGCGTAGGGACGCTCGAGCGGGCAGATCGGGACAGAGGTAGTGCGAGCAGCGAGCGGTGGTGGTCGGCGGCTCGGCTGAGGCGGCCAGCGGAGCGCGGCGGCTGCAGGTCGCGGGCCGGTGCGAGCGAAAGGGATTTTTCCGGCGACAGAGGCTGAGGCGCTTGCGAGGATGATGAACAGTCTTCCCTGTTTTTACTTTTTTTTTCTTTTTTTTACTACTCCCACGTCTCGCTCTCACATCACTCTTCCATGTCCCGTCTCTGTCTCTTCCTTTTTTTCTGCACACTTTTGCTGCCTTTTTTCACAAACAAACGAATTCTCTCTTTTTTTTTTCTTGAATTCTCAACTCCAATCAACCGAAGGAAAAAGCCCCCTCACGTTTGCTCTCCAATTTTTTTTCGAATTTCGCCCTCTACTAGCAATGTATTCCTTTGTGGCCTCCCAAAAACCCTACAAAAAATTACGGTTTTAATTTCCTTTTCAAATCAAGATTTACGAAAATTTCTTTTCCACACCAAATATTACTTTTTATTTTCCACCTCTTTTTGATTTCCTTTGCAAAAATGAATATTTCTCTATTGATTTTTCAAAAATTGCAATAGGATTTTTTCAAATACGGGTTTACGCTAATTTGCTCTCTTCGTGGGCTTAATCCAATTTGTCAATTTAAAGTTTAGAATCATTAATTTGAATCTATCAACCACCGATCCAATAAAATGCAAAAATGTAAATTAAAAATAAATGCACTTAAATTTATATGCAATTAATACTTTTTCATGAATAAAATTAACCACAAATTTTCTACGCAATAAATAAATGATCAGATTACTAAAATTTAGGTGTCAACACCGTTTGTTGCTTGTTGTTTTTCATCTCTGCACCCTTCCACTTGCATTGACGTCATGTCATTTTGAGTGCAAGTTTTGGTGCCAAGATTTCATCTTGTATAGCTGGCAAAGCTCAATACAATTACTTACTTTCACCACAAAAAAAAAAAAAATCAAGATGAACCCCAGAGCACTTTCATCTCAAAGGAAGATTTCGAATGATTTTCATGCTTGTTAACCCTTAACTTGTAAAAGATGCCCACAAAACGAAAACTCAAGCCACTAAACTACTAAATTCCACAACCCCTTGAACAACACTGTGCCGCATCTTGAACTCTGCTATCAACTAAACTTAAGAGTCATTTAACAAAATTCAACAAACTTGTAACAAAATGACGATGCATCATCAACACCAATCTAATTTAGCAACTAATCATATGGCTCGGAGAAAGTCTCAAGCGAGGTGAAAGTTTGATAAGGGATCCATACAGTGACTTTGATGGGGACACGACTGTCAATATGGTGCTAGTAGTAGAGGTCGATGCAATTCATGTCAAGCCGCTTCAAGCTGGCCTCACAAGCCACCCTCACGTAAGCTAGATCGCCTTAGACCTCCCTCTTCTCATTCGCAAAGCTGATTCCGAACTTGGTCGCCAATTCCACCTTCTGCCTCACCCCTCCCGTCAGTGCCTGCTCAAAATCAACCCCGAAATCAAAAAACCAAGGCGCAGGATCAAAGCACTCTACTTGATGAAGCTACATTCGTAACACTATAAGCACTTATAGTTCATGCGGAGGCAAAACAGAGACTGAGAGAATCGACCTTTCCAAGGAGGATTTCATTGGTGTGGGGGCCGTAGCTGTCGAAGGTGTTGAGGAAGGTGATGCCGGAGCCGACGGCATGGTGGATGAGGGCGATCATGTTGGGCTCCGACTTGGGTGGCCCGTAGAAGGCGGACATGCCCATGCAGCCCAGCCCCTGCACCGACACCTTTAGGCCCTGCAACCCTAGCTTGATCCTCCTCACCGTCGTCATCGATGCCGCCATTGTCGTCGTCTAGCTCGAGCTCGCTCGTTCCCTACACTGCACCGACACAATGGCAAATGCATCAAGTGAGTTGAGATTTATAGGAGGGGAGTGGCAAAAGCTACGAAGAGTAGGAGGGGAGCGGTAGTGGCTGTCAAGATACACTTGCTCACGTCAATTGAAGCCTAGTCACAATCCTTCCCATGTTGGGAGGATGTACCAAAACAATCATAAACTTATTGTAATTTTTCTAATTCAGACTTAAACCTTTTTTTAGCCAATTCAGCCCTAAACATTTTGCAATTATACAATTCAATTCATCCGGCAATTTTGGCTGACCAGCACCGCTCGTCCAGCTAATATTAATGTGGATAATCTTTTAATAATATTTTATTTTACTCAAGCCAGCAAAGTCAACCTTGCCAACCAACGGCAAGGCTTACCCCCACATGCCACTAGCAAGGGCGAGCCTCACCCAACGATGGTTAGGCCACCTTGCCATGGTTAAGCAAGGCCCCACCTGCCTTTGGCCTAGGCTCGCCTCACCGGCCATGGGCAAGTTGCAATCTCATCCATGGCCGACGAGGCTTGACCCTCGTCAATCCAACTACGGTGAGCCTTGCCCAACCTTTGGCAAGCCTCACCAAAGACCACGTGAGGTCGCGGCCTTTGACCTTGCCCATGGCCAATGAGACTCAACTCTCGCCAAATTCAATAAGGGCGAGCCTCGCAAGCCCAACTAGCGGCCTTTGTCCTCACCCATGACCGTCGAGGGTCGACCCTCACCAGCCCAATTGGCAGCCTAGGCGAGGTCACCTAGCCACGAGCAAGGTTGCCCAACCATGGTCAAGCTTCCTCGAGACTAGCAAGGTCCCTCACCAACCTTGCCTCTTGATGATCACTAATGATGACTAGGCTGGAGGAAGGAGAAGGAAGTGAAGAAAAAAAGAGAGAAAATTTTGTAACTTGTAATAAGTTGTTATTCTCACAATAACTAAGAAACTATTATGCTAACAAAATCCTTTACTAAGCACAAGGTTACAATGAAAAACCTCCCACTGATATAGCCTCCCATTTAGTTAGGCCAAATAAACCCTCCCATTAATTTCTCCATATGGATCTTTGTCATCACCAAGAGAAAGCCTTATTTCAAAGCTATCAATATATTGTGGGATTGTTTTAACATAACTTACTCGTGCATCCTAACAATCAAAAAATGAAATATCGTTCTTAAAATTTTAATAAATTTTTGATCTAATTCATAGATTATATCATTGCATCCTATCTCAAAAGACTGCCTTTGATGGGCTAGATAAAACTTTGATATTAAAAGTTTGATCATATTCGGCATTTAGAGTAACGTGAAATTCGTCAAAAGATCATTTCAAGTGCCAAAAGTTGGCATACCCCACGGTAGGCAAATATCTTCTATCCAAGCCCTTCAGAGACAACCTTTTAACAGAAAACCACTCTTTCCTTTAGTTCAGAGCCTAGAAACACAAGGATGGTAACATTTCTAACTATTCAAGTTGCATTTCTCAGAGAGATCCTACCAAGCTAGAGAAGAAGAGAAGTTTAAAAAGCCACAAAGATTTTTACACAAAATACTCACTTTACTTCAAGGAACTCTACCCAACACATTACATCATTCTTGTCTTTTATAGGCAATAAGAGGTCACACACAAATAATGACCATACTCATGAGTCTTGAAACAAATAGAGGCATAGGAAATTATTCGCACGGTATGAATAATGACAATAAACAATTATTTCCCTAGCCTAATGCTACAATGAAAATGAACAGTGACTTGTACGATTAGTAGTCTCGTCCATCGCGAGCATTATAGTCATAGTCTGAGTTGTCCGAACTATGCATTGCCACAAGCTGTTCTTCATATTTTTTTCTCAAGTCCTACAAGTGAATCTGGTGAGAGAATTTGGTTTAACGAGGATGCTTTCACTTGATTCTAAGAGGAGCATGTAGTGTCGGCAAGAATGTTTGGCTGAGACCAATTGGATGATTGAGTATAGTAGGATGTGTCAATGCTTTAAGATAAGGACAAAGTTTTTTTGTCATAGAGGTCTTGAGAAAGAGGACTTCCCCATTTGACATAGAGGTCTTGAGAGGACTATGCGATGTTATTTGTGTATGCTATTTCATGCTCCTATGATGATGTAACTTGTTTGAATTTTTCGAGTGCTTCCTTGACTTCTGGTGTGAGACTATAATAATCCCATATAGTGCGATGTCATCTGTGTCTGCCATTTCTTTAGGAATGGTTTTATTTTCCTAGTACAAAATCCTTTGGAGTTTTCGATACTTGTGCTCGCAGCAACCAACGAGTCCTAGATAAGATTTGTGAATCCGAGCTTCTACACTGTGTGGTTGAGTTTTATAGGATGTGGTACCTATAATTTGGGGGGGCATTGCTACTGCTACCATTATTTGTGACAAAAGCCCATAATCATAAAAAAAAAAACAAATAGTATGAACCTCAGGGTTTAGTTGTGTGGTTCTCAACTCGTTCTGCAAGAAGTATTTCTAGTGAGTAGGAGGTTAAAACTAATTAAAGAAATATATGAGATTTCCATCACTCTTTTTTTTAATGTTTCATCTACCAAGTCCAAATATCCTAGTGAGGTTGATAATGAATCTTCTGGTTGGAATTTCGATAGCTATTCAATACTTATTGGTTAAGTACCATAATAACCATCGAAGTTGGTCAGAGAAATCATCTTCTTTCCAAATTAAAGGATATATGAACGGATAGTCCGAATTTAATCCAAAAGGATAAATAATCGAACCTCCATTAAATATGAACAGATCTGTGTGAAATTGTCACATGAGATTATCCAGATTTTCAATAAGGCGGTCATTCTGGATTTGTTCCACAATCTCCTAGTAATATCACTAGCTTGGCTAGTCTTGTATTCTTTCAATCTTATACTTCTCATTGTTATGAAGAGTATGAAAAGCATGCCTCATAATGTATATGTTGATTTCCGCTAGTGCTTTTGGTCTTGACAAGAAGTCAACAAGAACATTCTTCTTTCCGGTAATATGTTTGTTTCAAAAGAGTATTTTGAAAATCATTCGGCCCATTGAAATAGTTGAGAATTCGAAACCTACTTCTGTTTGAACTTGGTCATCTGAGGATATCCAATTTTACTAGGAAGTGATGGCCAATGAGATGGAGTTCGAACTTTTTTGTTCCATTTTTCATCACCAAGATTTCTTTGAAAGTGAAATAATAATACATTTCAATTTGAGAAAATTTTCCACTTTTGTAGGCACACAGATATCTCTTAACATCAATTTATTCAAATAGGATGGCTGCCCAGTATTCATCACTAGCGTCAGTCTAGAGAATTCTCTTCTTTGTTGATGGGATTCGTAACAAAGGAAGAGTCTACATAATCTCCTTAAATTCAGCGGCTGCTTTAGTCAAAGATTTTCTCCAAGGTGGGGGATTCTTTTTCAGCATCGATTTCAATGGAATCAGCAGTTCTGCAATGTTTGGAATGAAGTCTCGGAGATAATTAATTATTCCAAGAAATTGTTGAACTTGCTTTGTTGTGAAATTTTCCTCAAGAAATTTCAACAATTCATGAGCAATATGTGGCCCTGGATAATACGTACCTTTATTAAGGTGCATACCAAGAAATTCAATTTATGTCTGGACAATGTTCATCTTTATTTAAGAAAGCATGATCCCATGCTTTTTCACAATTTCTGCAAACCGTTTAAGAAGTTGCAGTGTGACTACTCATTAAGACTGTAAAGCAAGATATCATCGATGTATATTGCTGCACTTGATAGAATTGGTTGGAAAATTTGACACATGGCCTTTTGAAATAGGAATAGTGCCACCTTTAGGCCAAAAGGAAGAACTTTCCATTGGAAATATTGGTTCAGGATACAGAACCCTATATTGGGTATGTCTTCAGGATGGATGCCCAATTGCCTAAATCCGACTTTAAGATCGAATTTAGAGTAAATGTGGGTTTTGGATAATCCAGTAAAAGGGAATTTTTGGAAAGTAAAGGGAATTTATCATCTTGGAAAAAAAAGGTTAAGAGGCTAATAGTTAATTACCAGTCTCATATTTCTTCTATTTTGTTCGATACGCTTGTTGACATAAAAAGCTTCACAAGCCCATTGAGAATTGGAGATTTCAACAAGGTATTGCTATAATAGTTCCAAACATTCCCTTTGAGCTAAAACTAAGTGTTCCGACTTCATTCCCATGTGACTCGCTTTGGTTGGATTGATATCCTTATTTTTTTAAAGGAATGCGAACAAAGAATTCTGGATTTTCCCATAAAGGTTGAGAACATTTTTGAGCGAATTCATAATGAGATTCCGAATATGATTCTAACAACTTTTGCATTATGGGGTCTAGCAGGCTCATTTGGATGGAAAAAGGTTTTTGGATATTGATTAATTCAGAGAATTAGTCCTTATACTTAAGACATTTTCTAGGAATGATACGGAGTTGAGAAATTTGAGTCATGATATCCCAGCCAATGATCAAATCCTTGTTGGGAAGACTGGAACCAAAGATTTTTATGGTTATGGAACATTGGTGGAAAAAATTTGGATGGTTACTAGGGTAGTTATTACATTCATAAAAAAAGTATCTCCTAAGATAGAATTGAAATATCAAACACAGGAAATCCAATATTCTTCAAGAATAACTTTGGTGTCCAAGATTGAAGAACTTGCTCCAGTATCTAAGAGAGCAATGACAGTGATAGGCTTGGCAAACTTTGAAGTGAATATTTTCACAGGGAAATGGGGACAATAAATTTAGCTTGAAAATATGTTAGTGCTTTATTCTGAAGAAGTGGGAGATATGTGAAAAATATCTTCAGGATTTGAATCCGAATCAATTTCACTAGAAGTTTCGTAACAAGGGATGACACAAAGAATTTGTTCAGATGGTTCTTCATCCTCAAAGAATAAAGATTCGATATTATCATTTTCAAGAGAAATACCTATTTCATTCTCTATATGATGTATCAGATGATTTTGGCATTTTCTTGGTTTGGGGCAATTTTTGGCAAAATGTCTTTTCTAATTGCAGATGAAGCATTGATTTGACTTCTTATGGCCTAAGCAATCTTTCCTTTTGCGTAGGTTTCACAATTTCTTCTTTCTTCGGAAGTGCTTAGAGCCATGCCTAGATTTCTTTATCCAGAGTTTCTTGAAGTGCTTCTTTTTTCTGGAAAATTTTCCGCAAGAACCATCACAATCTCACTTGAAACATTTGATCTTTAGCTTCTAGCGGGAACATGCTATATCAAGTTCTTTGTTATCGTCAACATAAGTCTGGATCATTTGACATTTGATACATAATTCTTCAAGGCACAAATGAATTTCTTGTTAGATTTCTCCTAACGGAATATCCTAAATCCTTCTTTGTTTGCTGAGAAAAGTTTTCTCCACCTATTGAGACAATTCTTTGGGGATGGAAGTCAAGAAGACGTTTTTTAGGTTTGGATCAACTCTAATACCATAGAAGAGCTTAAGCATTTCTCGATAATATTTATCAAGATGTTTTTTCTAGAAAAAGCAGCATCTTCTTTCGAAAAATTCTCTCATTTTAAGCTCTTGGAGGTCAAAAGATTTTCCCACAAAAAAATGATATAGAAGGATAATGGCATGACCAAAATCAAGTGAGAGTAAAAATTGAAGCTGGTCTTATTCTAACACAGATTGCTACCAATGTTTGAGGCTACCTGTAAACCTTGTGACAAAATCAAAAAGGACATCATACTTATCCTGGTTGGTAAGGGCTTGGGCATTTAACCAAATATAAAATTCTTCAAATCTTTCTAGCCATTTGTGATAGGGAATGTCATCAATGGTAAAAAAAACTATTTTGATGCAGAATACATGTGCTGGTGGGATTGTTTGGTTGAACAACCTCTAGTTCAAAATGGTTTGATTCCATATCTTGGTTTGGAGGATCGGTCATGAATATTAATGAAATTACTAGTACAATAAGGTAGGAATCAATGGTAGGGATTGAGAAGGATGAGGAGGACGAGAGGGATACCAAATCTGATTTAGTATCAAAGATGTTTGGAAAAGCTAGTTTGTTGGAAATAGAATATGATCTGTTGGAATGACAGGATCAAGCTGTTGAGTACAGGATCAGGCTGTTGAGTAACAAGATCAAACTATGGTTCCTGATTACCCAAATCTCTTCGGAAAGATTCTAATGGATTCGACAGCATCAATTGATCTGGCTTTTCCCTTATGACAAGCGAGGATTCTTTAGGCATCTTCTTTTTCCCTTTTCTTTTCTTATTCAATCCAGTTCTTTGAGAAGATTTCGCATTTAAACCACGTTTGTCTTATCTTGCCTGACAAGGACATCTGTGATAGCAGCAAAGATAGACGTATTCTAGGCTAGTGGAAGAGAGGGATGCTCTGTCCACAAAGTAGTCAGAAATGGATTGAATCTTCCTTCTTCAAGGAGTTGGATTTGCCTTTTGAGCTTCTCTATTTCCACCTTAGGACTTTCGAGATGATGACACCCTAAATGTTGTCCAAATTCCAAGGCATGAAGTCTATTTTGGAAATCTGAAAGCATCTTCTTTGTGGTTTCATCATATTTCAAAAATCTTATTGCACATTTACAATCTTGGAATCAATTGCTTTGAACGCATTGTTATATGCTAAAAGAGTTTTCGATTGCCAATTTAGGATAGCTTCAACAACGAGAGTCCTTTTCTATCTTCCATGTTTATCCACATCAGTGGGGGCAGGTATCTTAGGGGCATGCCAAATCTGCCTTGTGGATCGATGAATTCTTTTAGAGTAGGAAACGAGAGTTTGGAACTTTCTCGAACAAAAGGGGTAAAGTTTGTCTCATGGAACATGGCTATGGAAGAACTTGGTGGTGTTTCTGCTGGAGCCTCAACTGGGTAGGAATGGTTCTTCGCCTACTTTAAGATTGGCTTATAAAATGGGGAAAGAGCTAGTTTTTTTTTTTTGGAGGAGATGGAGGAGGTGATGGACTTGGTGATATTGGAGTAATGAACTCTGGTTGTGGAGTTTGTGTATAGGAAACCATAAACTAGAATTTATCACACTCACCAAGAGTATCAACGGAGGGATCTCCATTCGAGTACCTTTGGTACATAGGATCTTTTGGCTTCTTATGCTTCCGTCGAGGTCTTGCATATGGGTCTACCTCGTCAATAGAAGTTTGTGCAATAAGAACATTGACAAAAAGGATCCTAGAAACAGTGACCATAGCAGTCTGTGTAGTAATGGACATGATGTCAATCACTTTTGAAGTATTGAACAAGCGTTTTTGGATCTAGCTCGGAAATTGACTTAAAAACACATGGTTTAATCATAAAAATGATTTGGAAGATAGAAAGACTTTCTTTCTTTTCCTTGCCAAATTTGATGGAAACGGTTCCATCTTTCTTTCTGACAAATTCAGAGTTTGAAGACTAAAAAGGCTTGTTATTTTGATGTAACTTTTCATAGTTAGTGATCCAAGTCTCTAGAATAAGCTTGGCCAACTTTTCCTTTGGGATATGTCTGGGAACATGAATGCGGGATGCATGATCATTTTGCATGGAGATGAATAAAGCATCTTCATTTTCATTGTGGAAATTCAAGTCAAGAGCATGGTTCTGCACTTGATAAACCATCTGGTAGTGTAGTGTTGCAATAATAGAATCAGCTGTCTGAGGTGCTCCAGTGAGCTGAATTTAGACTTTCAAAAAAGAAAGTAACTATGGACCTGAAAGAGCAATATTGAAATTTGAATAGAAAATCACAAAGACTGTTCCAGCATTCAAAGTGGTTTGGACAATACCGATACAAGTATGCCAGTACTCTAGAAATCTAGTATCCAGTAACGCTATTCTTGCCATAACTGGCAAGCCTTTGTGACCATGAAAAGTAAGAGTAAGATGAACAGCTCCATAATGAACATGAGACTATCATTTTTTAATCTATTGCCTAGGAAACTCTGGAGGAATCTGGAGAGTAACAAAGTACTCATTTTCAATGGCAAGAATGGGATATTGGTTGAACTTGGAGGACTGAACGTACTTCTTTACTTCCTTTGGAGTTTGGTGAATAAGTTGACAAATGGAGCGGATGGGAAAAAATGATGAGGTGGGTTTAGCAAAAGCAGAATATGAGTTCATCATGGAAAGTTAAGTTTTGGAGATTTTAGTTTCATCGCTAAGAGAGATTTCATAGAGATAGTATATCTTAGAAGCATTTAAAACACGAAAATCTGAAGGGGTTGAAAAAAGATGGAGATGCAACAAGAGAAACAGGTGCTTTTAGTATTTTTGAATCTATCATGATGTGAAGAGACCTTCTCAACACTAGATTCATTTATTAAGCACATGGAACGGATATTATTACAAACGAAACCATGGCTCTGACGTACGCAATTTTTGGTGAAGTAAGTACAAAACGGCGTCATTTTGCACGCTAACGTAACTAGACAATGCACAAATGACGTCGTTTTGGTGATAATATGGTAAAAAATTAAATATAAATTAAATTAAATTAAATGTAAAACTAAATTTATTTAAAAATTTTAAAAACACAAATACAAAAATTTAAAAAAATTATAAAAAAAATTATATATATATATATAGAGAGAGAGAGAGAGAGAGAGAGAGAGAGAGAGAGAGAGAGAGTTGAGGATTGAGCCCTCATTGCCGTCGCTAAAAAGGGTCAACGAGGGAAGGGGGAGGGTCGGCCAGGGTCACCGAGTCCTAGCCACGAGCTCTTGCCTAGATCTAGTAAGGGTTGCAGCTCTCGCCTAGATTCGGCGAGGGTCGACGGCCCTTGGCTCGGCTAGGCGAGGGCCGCAACCCTTGCCCCAAAACAAGGCGAGGGCTCGCGGGCCCTCGCCGTCGATTGGCTAAGGTCGCCGGCCCTAGCCTAGGGCTCGACAACCTTGGCTAACCCTCCCCCCTCCATTGCCGACCCTTCTTGGTGACAAATGCTCAGCCCTCAACCGCCTCTCTCATTTTTTAAAATTTTTTATTTTTATTTTTAAATTTTTTAAAGTAAATTTAGTTTTAAATTTCATTTAATTAATTTTTGTATTAATTTTTTCCATGTTAACACCAAAACGACACCGTTTTGCACTTGCTTTGTTGGAAAATCGGCATGTCAACATTTTGGCCGGATTGGCACTTAAGTGACCAATTTTGTTTCGATTTTAGCACTTAAGTGTCACTTTCGTAACTTTTAACACTTAAGTATCTTTTTGTGCAAACTTTTGGCACTCTAGGGGTCCCAATGTTAGTGAAATTCAAATATAGTCTGGATAAAAAAAAAAATCCCATCTAGAAAGTGATATAGATCTAGATAGGATATGTGAAATTTGAAAAATTGAAAAAATAAGGGATATGTTGTAAAATATTGTGTTGCGAATATATAATAAAGAAGAGATTGAGATGAGAAAGCAAGTGAACACTAGAAATATTAGAGAAAGCCAGATATTTCACTGTATTATGATTGTTGTTCTATTGTACATCAAAACTAAACTCCTATTTATAGGAGAATAAGAATGTACTTAACATTAATATCAATGTATTGATTGATACATGTACTAGATAAGGGAGATGAACATTTGGAGATGTACTTAGAATATATGATACAAATGTATCATAATAAGTACATTAGATAAGATGAATATAATGAATATTCATTAATGTATTTCATAACACTCCCCCTTGAATATTTTTTTGTATTAATTATGAATATGCATCAAATGATACTACCTCATTAAAAACTTTAAGCCGGAAAAACCCAGTGGGATAAAAACCCGACAAAAGGGAAAAAGAGTGTAGAGCACAAATGTTATGATCTCTCCCTTTTATGGATGCATTAATTGCCTTGTTAAAAACTTTAAGCCGAGAAAACCTTATAGGAAAAAACCGGACATAAAGAAAAAAGAATGCAATGCATACATAGCCACTCTTGGGGCTAATCATTATTGCATCTTATGAACTCGCCGCATATCAATGCTGCAATGCATAGTTCATAATATCTCCCCATCAATTGAGCCATATAGCCACTTCTGAGGCTAATCAATCTTGCATCTTATGAACTCGCCGCATACCAATCAATCTGGATAATTTTATCTTAGCTGAACTTCGCCGCATACCAATGCAATTTATATTAATAAAATAATAATATTAATTTATTCAAAACTTGATGTTATTTGGAATTCTAATGATTTATCAAAAAAAATTCTGCAAGATTATTTATGGATCAAGATTATTTATGGATCTATTTAACATCAATTTGTCGACTTTCTTGGAGTTCATGAGTATAGAAAAATTTTGGCGAGATATGCTTGGTCCTATTACCTTTAATATATCCTCCCCTGACTTATGCAACACAAGCAGCATTATCTTCATAAATTATAGTGGGAGAATTTGTAACCGGTATTAAACAACAAGAATTATGAATATGTGTTATAATGGATCTTAACCAAACACACTCTCTTCTAGCTTCATATAAAGCAATAATCTCAGAGTGGTTTGAAGATGTAACTACTAGCGATTGCTTCGTAGAATGCCAAGAAATAGCGGTGCCGTTATAACAAAATAAATACCCAGTTTGAGAGCGAGCCTTATGTGGATCGGATCTATATCCAGCATCAACATATCCAACTAAACTAGAGTTAGTGGAATCCTTGGAATAATATAATCCAAAATCTATGGTTCCTCGGAGATAACGGAAAATATGTTTAACTCCATTCCAATGTCTCCAAGTTGACTAAGAACTAAACGTGCCAATAAATTTACCGCAAAAGCGATATCTGGTTTCATACATTGTGCCAAGTACATCAAAGCCCCAATTACATTGAGATATGGTACTTCAGGACCAAGTATCTCTTCATCAGATTCTTTAGGACGAAATGAGTCCTTTTAGGGATCTAGAGACCTTACAACCATAGGTGTGCTCAATGGGTGAGCTTTGTTCATGTTGAAACGTTTAAGCAATCTTTCAATGTATGTTGATTGATGGACGATTATTCAATTTGCTTTATGCTCAAGCTCTAGACCAAGCCAAAGTTTGGTCTTACCTAAATCTTTAACTTCAAACTCCCTTTTTCAAATATTCAGCAGTTTCAGCTAACTCTTCTGGAGTTTCAATTAAATGTATATCATCGACATAAACTGCTATAATAGCAAATCCGATTTCTAATTTCTTAATAAACACGTATGGACAGATAGGATCATTCTTGTACATTTCCTTAATTAGGTACTCACTTAGGCGTTGATATCACATGCGACCGGATTACTTTAACCAGTACAAGGATCTTTGCAATTTTATTGAGAATAAATTGCGGGGAGTGCATGCTTTAGGTATTTTGAATCCTTCAGGAATTTTCATATAAATATCAAAGTCTAATGAGCCATATAGATATGCCTTCATAACGTCCATAAGATGCATTTCCAATCTTTCAAAGATTGCTAAGCTAATGAGAAAACGAAATGTAATCATATTCATCACATGTGAATATGTCTCATTATAATCAATCACAAGTCTCTGGGAAAATCCTTGAACAACGAGTCGGGCTTTATACTTGATAATCTCGTTCTTCTCATTTCGTTTTCGAATAAATACCCATTTATATCCAACAGGTTTTACATTATCGGAGATATGAGTTACAGGTCCAAAAACCTCTCGTTTAGTTAGGGAAGCTAATTTAGCTTTAATTGCTTCCTCCCATTTAGGCCAATCTTGCCTTTGACGACATTCAATAATAGATTGCGGCTCATAATCATTATCCATAATTTTATGAGCAACTGAGAATGCAAAAACATCATCAATGATGATTTCATTTCGATTCCAAATTTCATTACAATATGTAATGGAATTCTCAATATTCCCGAGGCTAATGCTCCTTTCATGGGTTTGCGTCTCTTCAGGGGTAATAAGCTCTTTGGGAGTAAGTACAACGCCAGGCTCTTTTGGAGCGGATTCTTGATTCTTTCCCCTTCGTTTTCGAGGAGCAGTATCTTTTAATCCTATCGGTCTACCATACTTCAAGTGCGGGGGATTTTGATCCATTTTAGCATGTTCATTGGGAACAGCTATCCTAATTGGAGCATTTGCAGCTGGAATATGAAACTTCATTACCTTAGTAGCATCATTAAATGCATCGGGAAGTCTATTGGCCATAACTTGTAAATGGATTATGCGCTGCACCTCGTTTTCACATTCAGGGGTCTTTGAGTCTAATTGAGATAAAATTTTCTCATTTCAGGAGAAAACATTAACTGTTTTTTGTTTTGTAGTCATGGAAGTTGTAGGTATCCCAATTTATGGAAATCTAATCTCATCAAAATGACAATCTGCAAACCTTGCAGTAAAAAGATCACTAGTAGTTGGTTCCAAGAACCTAATGATACACGGTGAATTAAACCCAACATAAATGCTCAAACGGTGTTGGGGACCCATTTTTGTCCTTTTTGGCGGTGCTACAAGCACCTGTACTGCACAACCAAAGGTGTGTAAATGTGAAATATCTGGTTCATAACCAATTACCATTTGAAATAAAGATTGTAAAAGACTAGCAGTGGGGCATAATCTTATTAGAGCTACTGCATGCAAAACTGCATGACCCCATGCTGTATCATTGAAATTCGTTCTCAATAATAGAGTGCGGACAATAATTTAGATACATTTAATCAAGGATTCTGCCAATCCATTTTGAGTATGAACATATGCAACCGGATGCTCAACCTCGATTCTGAGTGAAGCATAATATGTATCAAAACTCTTTGATGTAAATTCACCAACATTATCCATCCTTATGCTCTTAATTGAATAATCAGGAAATTGTGCCCGGAGCTTTATAATCTGTGCAAGTAAACGTGCAAATGCAACATTGCGCATAGATAATAGGCAAACATGGGACTATCTACAGGATGCGTCCACTAATACCATAAAATATTGAAATGGTCCACTTGGTAGTTGTATTGGTCCACAAATATCATCATGAATTATTTGCAAGAATAAAGGAGATTCAAAATTAACCTTTGTTAAAGAAGGTTTGATAATGAGCTTTCCTTGTGAGTAAGCCTCACAATTATAATCTTTAGACAACAATACATTTATATCCTTTAAATGGTGCCCTTTTGTATTTTGAATTATCCTACGCATCATTGAAACGCCAAGATGACCAAGGCGATTATGCCACAGTCCAAACTGATAAGAGCTTACCAATCTTCAAGATGTAGTGGCGTAGGTTTCAACAGCCTTAATCATGACACAATACAAATCCATAGAATAAGCTTTTAGCTTCTCATGGATGGTCTTCAGGCTCATCTTATAGAGGAAATGCCAATATATTCTTTATCTTGTTCATAAACAGTCTCAATATGATACCCATTACGGCGTACATCTTTGAAACTAAGTAAATTTCTTTTGGATCTAATGCTTAGAAATGCATTCTCAATATGCGAGATTGTGCCATTTGGCAAAATAAATTTGGCATTCCAAAAACCATCAATAATCGGAACAGGACCTGATATTGTATAGATTTGTGCCTTACGCAATGTCATACTCAAGAAAAAGTGTCTATTATCAAGCAAACAAATATCTTCCTTTTTCTCGGTATTTTTCATTTGCATTTATATTGACAACTTCAAGTGTCAAGTATCATAAAAGTTGCATATTAGTTATATAGTTGAATAAAATTTCAAAAATGAATATTATATAAGGTTCATAAGCATTTCATAAATAACAATAAAAAAGTAATACATTTAAAGTGAAACAACATAAAATTCAAAGTTTAAATTATCATCCACCAAGCTGATTCATTCAAAGTAATAAAATGTCTTCAAAGAAATCAGAGACATCCAATGATGCATTTGCTATTTCAGGAGCAAGAGGAGTCCCACCAACGGAGATATTGTTGGCATCAACAGTGGTTATGGCAATAGGATTGATTTCAATGGCATGAGATTCACCACGCTTGCCCGTATTCTTTAAAGATGCCTGGTATAGGTCAACAAAATGTTTTGGCGTACAACAGGTACGTGACCAGTGCCCAATCATGCCATAGCGATGACGAATACTTTCATTAATCACCTTCTTTGTCTTCTTTTCTTTGCCATGATTCAGGTAAAAGTTTGATTTCCTAGGATGGTTAAATTTCTTACCATCCCTTCTAGGATTATGTTCTTGCAACGCTTATAACCCTTAAAATGGCCGGTATTTTTCTCAAAGTTAGCATGTGCTTCAAGCAATACTTTTGAGTCGGCAGGTCTAAGATCATGATTTTTTTAGTAGCAATTCATTAGTTTGCTCGGCAGTAAGAAGCATAGAAATTAATTCAAAGTATGTGGCAAACTGACGTTGCCGGTATTGCCGTTGCAATACAATATTTGAAGCATGGAATGTGGAGAAAGTTTTTCTAACAATTCCGCATCAACGAGTTTGATACCGCATAGCTCAAGCCGAGAAACGATATCAAATAAAGCAGAATTATAGTCAGACATTGATTTAAAATCTTGTAGTCTGAGATTTTGCCAATCATATTGTGCTTGAGGGAGAATAATAGTTTTGGTATGATCATATCTATCCTTCAACCTTCTCCACAAGATATGCGGGTCTCGAACGGATAAATATTGAATTTGCAAGCTCTCATGCAAATGACGGCGAATAAAAATTAACGCATTTGCTTTATCCTTTTCATTTGAGGTTCCATCCTCTGTAATTATATTAGCGAGACCTTGCCTTTGGAGGTGCATTTCTATGTCAAGGCACTGGGATAGATAATTTTTTCCACTCACTTTGAGGATGTGGAATTTGGGATTTTCAATATTTACCATAATCCTTGCAAAAATAAATCCTTAAATTAATTAAAAGGATTTCCAAATATCCACCGCTACTTCAGGAGCATAAGAATACTTTTAGATTTAAAATTTGGCTTCAGGCCAAGAAAAATAAAAATAAAAAATTGATAGAAGAAGATGAAGTATAAGTTGATTAATAAAAAGAATACCCACCTTGCAAAAATTACTTGCTCAATCGGTAGATCTTCGTGCTGATAACCTGTTGTAAAATATTGTGTTGCGAATATATAATAGAGAAGAGATTGAGAAGAGAAAGCAAGTGAACACTAGAGATATTAGAAAAAGCCAGATAATTTACTGTATTGTGATTGTTGTTCTATTGTACATCAAAACTAAACTCATATTTATAGGAGAACAAGAATGTACTTATCATTAATATCAATGTATTGAATGATACATGTACTAGATAAGGGAGTTGTATGGAGATGAATTTAGAATATATGATACAAATGTACCATAGTAAGTACATTACATAAGATGAATATAATGAATATTCATTCATGTATTTTATAACAGGATACAAGTTTTTCCCCCACTCCTACACTTGTTGATGGCTTATCCTCATTTTTGACCAATGCCACCATCATCTCTCTCTTGTTCCAGTTTTTCTCGCTAAAATGACCACCACAAACTTAGAGCATGAGTATCACGAAGATACCTAGAGAAGCCCTCGCCACAATGACCTGAGCAAACTCTAAGGGCCACCGTTCCTCCTACCAGTGACAAGCTGCTTACCACCTTTGGCTGCCTCAGAAAAGTCGCGTCGGAGCTCATCAGCCCTGCCTCTTTATTATGTCACTTAACTCCATTTTAGTAGGGAACTTTGTGATCCCGATCAAAGCTGGACATCTTCTCTGTGAAGAAGATGATCCGAAAGAGGCGACAGCCAAGGTGATAGAGCTCCTCAACCACGTCACTCGGAGCAAGTAGTACCGATGATGCTACCACTCATAAACCGGATCCGCATGCTGTCTCGGGGGAAGCTGTTGAAGTGACTGAACAAGTCGGGGCACAGTAACAGGGAACCAATGCAGTATTCACACTCGTCGAAGGGGATGGATTCACCGCAGGAAAAGGCATTCAAAGTAAAGATGGCTAGACCAGCGGAGAACTCAAACCCAAGGGCCTCTCAATGTGGCGAAGTCAAAGGTAGAGCGAGCGTAATCCATCAAGTTGATCAAGGGCAGCGAAAGGGGCGTTGCGGAAGGAGAGCGTCCTTGAAGTCACATGGAACGGGGGTGTTTAATATCGATGAAGATTGTGAAAGGATGAATAGTATTCACGACTTCCATGGTTTATTTTTAATTTTAATTATACAAATCAAACACTCATTTTAAAAAAGAAAAGAAAAGATCTATTTTGAATCATGCTATATCCGGACGTCAAGAAATATTAGATGAGAGTTTTATCCATTCATTATCCCATACAGCAAAGATGTTCGAACGACCAAACACAGCATCGTTGGATTTATCTAGCCTAGGATCTAAATTAAACATGTATAAAAAGTTCGACAATCATACTAAATAAATTAAAAGTTTAGTAAGAACATAACACATTGGACCAAAGTTCAATGACTATTTGCATTATTTTCCTAAACCAAAACAAAACAACATTGCTCCACTCTAACTCCAAATAAAAAACAATAGAATTGTCGTTTTTAATTTTAGGAAACTTGCACAATATCTCCGACTGTTTTATAATAATGCAGAGGCATGAGCAAAGGTATCGAGCTACATAAAAGCTCATGAACCGTAGGTGGTGAAACTTGAACAAGAAACCTTCAATTTCCCCGACACTCATATCAACTGCGCCAGCATTTTATCCCCAACTTCGTTTTCGTGAGAACATCCGGTAACATTTTACTGTTCCTTTACTTCGCTACCAAACCAAACACAAAGCGAAGCATTGTATCTATGTGTAGCATCCAGTCTTAAGAGTATGTTGCACACGGTGTTAGTATTGAACTCAAGGTTGGAGGAGAATAAAGCGTCACTTAGTATGTACGACTGAGTTTGAATTCTTCAAAATCCCAATTTCTCAGATTCTAAGGGTCACCAGAAATTGATAAATTGATTTCTCAATTTCTATTTCAGAAATTGAGAAGCTAAAAATTTTATGGATTTCTTCTTCAAATCTAGGCTGTTTCAGTTAGAAATATTCAAACAGAGAAATCAAGAAACAGAAATTTTATCATGCGCACCCTAAAAGTCACCCCGATAAAGTCGACATGGCAGGCTCAGTTAGTATTCAACTCGCTCTCGTGTTTATCGAGTGATCTTTCCCCAGTAAGCTTAGTACAAATCCATAATCTTCTCATAGTGAATGTCACATGTTGTACAAAACGAAAACAGTCACTCTTATTACACATACTTATAACAGCCACACAACATAGCCTCAAATTACTTCAGCAGCAAATGCACAAACTCTGCATATCAAAGACGCAGCAATAGAAGTAGACATGTTTCTAGGCAGGTTTCCAAGAAGAAAGGGGTGGAGTGTCGGAGTTTTCCCATGTAGAGAGGTTTCCATCGTACCTGCCACCCTTGACATTCTCCACAGAAGCAATCGATTCAAGCTCCGCCATCTCTTCCGGTGTAAGCTTCACTGACAGAGCTCCAATGTTCTGGTTGAAATTCTCAATCTTGGTCGTGCCGGGAATTGGGCAAACATCATCACCCTGGTGGTGTACCCAGGCGAGGGCTAACTGCGATGGGGTGCATCCCTTTCTTTGTGCAATTTCATTCACTTGGTCAAATAACTTCGTGTTGTGAGCCAAGTTCTCTGGCTGGAACCTTGGTAGGTTCTGCATAACATAGAGCAATGTCTCAGCAGAAAGCATATGAGCAACTATCATTTTCCTTTTAAGGCCAAATTCTACAGCAACAGTTGCAAAAGTGATCGCATTGCGTGCCAACAGATTGCCTTGTTACTTGACATAATAAGCTTTTAGAAGTGCACAATTGTTGTGTACCTGGAAAAGCATGATCAGTTATAGATTATCTTGAAATGATTAAAATATCTAGCCCCAAATCATAAGCATTAGAAACGTCGAGCGAAGTGATCTAGCAACTACCACACAAGGCTGATGGGTTTGATGTAGGATGTGAAAACAGAAACAAACTCGACAATCTAAGTTTTGTACGTGTGATGGTAACATTAGTCACACATAAGAAAAAAAAAAATCACAAAAGGTAGATGACGTGTAGAAGAATGTTATCAGACGCAAAGCTCTTTTAGCTACAAAGAAAATTAGCAACTTTACTTGCCCAGCACCATCGCTAGTCAAACACTAATGGCCGGGAGTAATACACAATTGGCTTTATGTCAGATGGGAACTTGATCCCAAAACTCTCATAAGAAGGGTGTTTGGGAGTCCTTACTCAAGAAATGGTTGTGTCAATATATAATTTATCTTGTGAAGAAAGATGAGAAAAAAAAAAAAAAAAAAAGAGGACGGAGGCCAAGGCCTGATACTGGTGTCGGTTTTTGAGCAAATATTGCTAATCTTGTGAAGAGATATGAGAGAAAAAGGGCGGGTGGAAAGTGGGGAAAGGATAGTGATTAGCAAATGGTGGGAAAGCTGGGAAACGGAGCAACTTACAAATAAACCTATATTTATTCATTCCCAAAAGCACGAGACTCCGGGAAACTGCCCCTTTCAGGCTCATTAAAGCCATTACTTGTGATTTTTAAATTTATCTAGAATCACGAGAGGTGGGATGACTGGCGAGTGCTGGATCAAATAAGAATATGAAGCGTTTGTGTAATAAAGTTCTATTCATACCATCCAGATACTTTTTTCTTTATAGCATAAGAACAGGTTTCCAGCACTTCAATGGGAATGACAGTCACTGTGAGCATCTAATTATGTTGACCAGCAGAAACAGACCTGTCTGAAGTCATCCTTGGTGAGATTCTCCACCAACTTGGAGCCAACAGAAAAGAATCCTCGTCCAAGAGGACTGTAGGCAACAATTCCAATGCCAAGCTCCCTAGTCAACATTTTAAAGGAAGAGCAGAGTCAGAAGAAAGATGTTGTTACTGCATAAACAAATTAACAGTGATATCCTACCTGCACGTGGGAATGATCTCTGCCTCCACATCTCTTGACCACAGCGACCACTCCAATTGCACTGCTGTGATGGGATGAACAGCATGTGCTCTTCTGATTGTTGACGCAGAGGCCTCGGATAAACCAATGTACTTGATCTTACCCTCTTCAACGAGCTTCTTTAGCTCTCCAATCTGTGCATATTCACATGACAAAACAACAATCGTCAAAATCTTACGTGTTAAGATCCAGAAATTATTGAACATCATTAGCTTTTCTTGTGTCCTGATGCCTGAATAGTTTGTGTTCCCTGACTTCTCAAACATTACAATTTGATTAGGTAGCTCCCAGCAAATAATAGTCAATCTTTATGCATCTCAATGCAACAAGAAAATGGCAAGGTATCGTTTACGGAAATGGATCTCTCTAATCTATCACAGAAGAAGGCAAATTAAAGAAGTATTCCAAGTACTTGTCATATTTCACAATGACATGTCAAGAACCAAATGTCTCCGCAGAAAGTCCAGGAACAACTTCAAATGTGATTCTCAGATATAAATCAGGATGAACCCTGGATTTCAAATAATTTTCATGCTTGTTGACCCATAAAACAAAAACTCAAGCCATATAAACTACTAAATTCCACAATCCCTCAAACAACACCGTGCCGCATCTTGAACTCTGCTATCATCTGAACTCAAGTCCCATTTAACAATATCTTGATGATGATGCATCATCAACACCAATCTAATTTAGCAACTGATCACTCGGAGAAAGTCTCAAGAGAGGTAAAGGTTTGATGAGGGATCCATACAGTGACTTCGATGGGGACGCGAGTGTCGATGCGATGTTGGTAGTAGAGGTCGATGCAATCGATGTCGAGCCGCTTCAAGCTGGCCTCGCAAGCAGCCCTCACGTACGCCGGATCACCCCGGATCTCCCTCTTCCCGTCCGCGAAGCTGTTTCCGAACTTGGTCGCCAATTCCACCTTCTGCCTCACCCCTCCCTTCAGTGCCTGCTCAAAATCAACCCCAAAATCAGAAAACCAAGGCGCAGGATCGGAGCACACTGCTCGATGAAGCTAAATTCCGCAACACTATAAGCACGTATAATTCATGCGGAGGCAAAAGAGAGACCGAGAGAACGGACCTTTCCGAGGAGGATTTCGTTGGTGTGGGGGCCGTAGATGTCGGAGGTGTCGAGCAAGGTGACGCCGGAGCCGACGGCGTGGTGGATGAGGGCGATCATGTCGGTGTCGGACTTGGGAGGGCCGTAGAAGGCGGACATACCCATGCAGCCCAGCCCCTGCGCCGACACCTCCAGGCCCTGCGACCCCAGCTTGATCCTCCTCACCGTCGTCGTCGATGCCGCCATTGCCGTCGTCTAGCTCGAGCTCGCTCGTTCCCTGCACTGCACCGAGACGATGGCGGAAGCGTCGGGCGAGCCGAGATTTATAAGAGGGGAGCGGCAGTAGCTGCACAGACGCACTTGCTTAGGTCAATTGAGACCCAGTGACGACCCTACCCGTGGGAGGACGCACGTGCTCACGTCAATCGAACTAATGAGATGTGTCAGTGATCACTCTTTCTATTCATGAAAAGCGAGAAAGCCACTCTTCCCGCATGCGAACAAGAGCTGGTGGTTCGAATCCCTACCTAATGACAATTTAGTATCAAATGTGATTTTAATTCTCACACCTAAAATGAGTTTGGACAAAAATTCGAAAGTAAGGATGAAAATAAAAATAGAATTAGAACCGATCAAACAGCCAATTGAAAAAAAAAAAAAAAAAAAAAAAAGATAATGTTGATGTCATATGATTAACAAAAATAGGTCCGATACCCTAAAAAAACCCTCCAACTTTGGCTTTTTCTTAATTTTACCTTTTATCTCATAAAAAAAATCACTAATTTTATAGGCATTCACAATTCAATCATTAACTTTTTTTATCCCATAAAAAATCCTCAATTTTAAGTAATATACCAATTCTACCTTAAACATTTTCTTGTCTTATAAAAAAACCTGTCCACTCTCAATTTTACTGTAAAATTTTTACAGTCTCATGAAAAAATTATAAATTTTTACTTGAATCACATATCTGCCACCATTAACCCTTCGTGCAAAATTTCCTGCTAACATCAAGAGATGGAAAACTCCCAAGCATAAGTTGTTTGAGAGAGATGGAATATTTCCAAGCACAAGAGATAAAAAACCGAGCACAATATCACTAAGGGTGATTTTGATGGAGGGTTAATGGAGAGCAGATTCGGGACTCAAGTAAAAGTTGGTAATCTTTTATGAGATAAAAAAAAAATAGAGTGAAAATGAAATTGGACCTAAAGCTAGGATTCTTTTTATAATACAAAGCAACGTTTATGGTGGAATTGGTACTAGACCTAAATTTGAGGGATTTTATGAGACAACAAATGTTTAGATAAGATTGGGACTAGAACTAAAACATGGGGTTTTCTATAAAATAGAATAATTAGGGTGGAATTGGGACATGATCTAAAGTTAGAGGTCTTATAAGTCAAAAGATAGAATTAGGATAAGAGCTTAAGTCGGAGGTTTTTTAAGGTATTAGGCTGACAAAAATAGTAGAAATTAGGACTTTTGATCATATGCAACAGAGTTTAATACCATGAAAAACTTGTACATTTGCTACCAAAAATCTCATATCGATACATCTATGACAAATTAACCATCCGTTAATTTTCATTAAATTTTACTATTAAATTACTAATTGAATGACATATGATAGTTGACAAGTGTACCGATTTAAGATTTTATCTTTCGTTTGTCATAAATGTACTAGTTTGCAATTTTTCATAATATTAATATAATTTAACACTAGTTAGTAGTGAGTAAATTTGCTACAAATATACCAATTTGAGATTTTTAATAGTAAAAAAATTAGTTTGAGGTAGATTTATTACAAATGTGTTAGTTTACAGTTTTAGTGATAAAAAAATTAGTTTGGGATAAGTTTATTGCAAGTATACCAGTCTAAAAATTTTCATGACATTAACCATATTATATAAAAGTACATCAATTGTAAATTGTTCAAAATGTTGTCATCGGCGTACAATATTTACATTTACTAAGAGATGCTAATCGGGTAACATTGATACGGGTCAGATTTAAGTCACTATTGATTGTCTAATCACGCACGTTTTCTAAAAGTTATGCGAAGGGCAAGACCAAGGGAGGGGCGGAGGCTGCTATCTCGGTCACCGTCCGTCCAATCCGCGCCATTATGAAGAGTGGTCCATGAAGGTATTGTTGTATTTAATTAAGAGGTCAAGAAAATAAAGTAATGAACTCTTGGCGAGGAGACCTAACAAATATGGCACAAGTGGGAGGGTGACGAAAACAAAAACAAAACAACACTTCACATATTAAAAAAAAAAAAAAAAGAGAGGAGAAAACGGTGTCACTCTCGATTGCCCACAACATCCGATTATTTTATTATAATCTACAAGCATGAATACAAAAGTTGGTTATTTAGAAACTCATAAAATATCGTGCAAGCTCATAAATCAATTAAGTTTGCACTTCTAAAGCGATTTGCAAGTAAGTTGCGAGAATTAAACAAGCGACCTATGATTTTTTGATGTTCTAATTAGTTGCGTGGTTCCTATCAGGGTTATTATAGGGCTGAATCATTTTCTTTATTTCTTTTTTTTTACAATGTTTTTAAAAAAAAAAAATCTCTAGAGAGTACTTTGATATTTGACCATACAAGGCTCAATTGGATTGTGGGACCTAGAACTAATGTTTGAAAGTTTGCAAGAAATGTGGGTGGAGTTCCACAATGAGAGGCGGCAGTTGCCCTTTTTAAATTTTATAAAAGTCCCAAGTTCACCGTATCCACACAGTTAGTATGTTAGAGGAACTCACAGTAGCTAGACGGGTGTAAAAAATTGTTGCAAAAGGATAGTGACAACATTAGACAAGTCAAACCTGTGACTTTATAGACCAGCCACGTGTCCTCGATTCTTTTTGTCGGGGAGTCCGATTGGTGGGGCCGGAAGTGGAGGACATGGATGGAGATGGAGAGATGTGGCACGATCTTTGACTAGTTAACTATTTTTTCTCCTTGACAGAGAAAAGTCATTTCAATTCATGAAAGTCAAGAGTTCCAGGACATGACAATTTCTAGGGGGACCAGTTGCCCTCATCTTGCTCGGATGGCCCACTAGTCAAAGTGATTGTAACTCTGCACGCCGAAAGTCGTGTACCAGGAAAGTTTTGAGTGTTTTGAGTTAAAAAGAAAAAGGAAAAAAGAAAAGAAGAAAAGGAAGCGCAAAAGTCAAGCCGCCTATTGAGACTAGTCAAGCTTCATCTAGAGATTAGCTTCAGTTCAGCAACAAAACAAAGAGTCAGTACCTAATTAACATGGACAATTATCAAATCTAAATATTTTATGTACCGTTTGTTTTGCAAAAAATATGACGTATCTGAATAATATTTTATAAGAAGTCATTTCCAATATTTGGTTAAGTCCATTTAATATGGAAATTTCGATTTGATTTCCCTATAGAAAATACCAAAATATTCAGATTTTTAGTTATTTTCTCTTTTATTTTTATTTTTATTTTTCTTCTTCCTCAACCGATCGCACCGTGGTAGTTGGCAACTAGCCATGAGGCGAAACTCAAGCTTGCCCAACGCTAGGGAGCTTCAGCGTCACTTGATCAACCAACTTCAAGCTTGCCAAATCAATAATCTCAAGTCTTCTTGGCCTTGGGCTAGCTCATATGTTGCTTGTTCTCTGGTGCGATCGTCATCATGGTCGGCAACCAGCCAAGAAGAAGGAAAAGAAAGAGAAAGAAAATAAATAAATATTAAAATAATTAAACAGAATTATTTTTCTAAAAACAAACATTTTATTAACTAATGAGCTAAGCTTGAGCATTGAGCTCAAGCATTGAGGACTGACGCACGACCTTGTTGGACCCAAGCCTAAGTGCTGCCAAATAAAGCTTGAGCATCATAGACTCAAGCATTGCCTTAGTGGACCCTAATTCGAGTGTTGGGGATTACGTGATGCCTTGGAACATCACATGCGGCACATGTCATTTCCGTTTATACTTATAGTTATAATTACACATGGAAAAGACAATAAAGTTTTCACAACATCCTTTACTAGAAAAATGCATGAGTTTATTATAAATAAATAAAAAAAGTGTCTTTGGCTTTATACAATATCGATAGTAATTATCACAAAAAAATATATAGTCCTAGGAAAGCTTGAGTCACCTAATACCATTACATCCATACTAACTAAACTACAATCCAACTCAAGGATTAATGGCTTCCGATATCAACTCGGCCCCTCCATCACCATGTCTAGGGGAATCATCCTACAACATTGGAGAGAGAGAGGAAAAAAAAAAAAAGGAGTGAGGCGAAGCCTAATAAATGAAATATCTAAGTATAAGGTAGGAGATCATATTACCACTCAACCTAGTACCAACAAACAACATGAGTTCAAAGGATACAAAATGATCATGTATGACAAGTGCAAAAGAAAATGCCCTATCTAGCCTATCATGATATGCTGATGAAAACCTCTAATATTTTATTATAATCCTGAAGCACGAATACAAAAGTTGGTTATCTAGAGACTCATTTTGCAAGCTCATAAATTGATTGGATTTGCACTTCTAAAGTAATTTACAAATAAGTTGCGAGAACTAAACAAGTGACCTTTGATTTCTTGATGCTCAAATTAAGTGAGTCATCTTTACTAGGGTTATTATACGAAAAAATTACCAAAATAATCATAAACTTTTTGCAATTTTTCTAATTCAGTCTTAAACCTTTTTTTTTTCTAACCAATTCAGTCCTAAACATTTTGCAATTATACTAATTCAGTTCATCCGGCCAATTTTGGCCAACGAGCACCACTCGTCCGGCTAATATTAATGTGAATAATCTTTTAATAATACTTTATTTTATTCAAGCCAGCGAGGTCAGCTTTGCCAACCAATGGCAAGGCTTACCCCCACACACCACTGGCAAGGGCGAGCCTCACCCAATGATGGTGAGGCCACCCTCGCCATGGTTAGGCAAAGGCCCGCCTGTCTTTGGCCTAGGCGAGCCTCGCCGGCCATGGGCAAGTTGCGATCTCGCTCTTGGCCAACAAGGCTCGATCCTCGTCAGTCCAATGAGGGTAAGCCTTACTCAACCTTTGGCAAGCCTTGCCAGAGACCACGAGGGGTCACGGCCTTTGACCTTGCCCATGGCCAATGAGACTCAACCCTCGCCAGATTCAATAAGGGCAAGCCTAGCAAGCCCAACTAGTAGCCTTTGTCCTCACCTATGGCCAACAAGGGTCAACCCTCGCCAGCCCAATCGGCGGCCTCGGCGAGGTTGCCTAGCCATGAGCAAGGTTGCCCAACCATGGCCAAGCTTCCTCAAGGCCAGCGAGGTCCCTCACTGACCTTGCCTCTTGCCAATCGCTAGCGATGACTAGCTGGAGGAAGGAGAAGGAAGTGAAGAAAAAAAGAAAGAGAAAATACAAAGAAAAAATTAATAAAAAATAAGAAAAATAAAATATTATTAAAAAATCATTCATGTCGGCATTAGCCAATCAGCCGAGTTCACATCAATGCCTATTGGCGAAAAATGGCCGAATAGACTGAATTGTCACAAATACAAAATATTTAGGATTAAATTAGTTAGAAAAAAAAGGTTTAAAATTGAATTGAGGTTTACTATTTTAAAATTTTGTAACTCACAATATATTGTTATTCTCACGATAACCCAAAGACTATTATGCTAGCAAAATCCTTTTATTAAAATACAAATACCAAGCACAAGGGAATGTTACAATGAAAAACCTCCCATTGATATAGCCTCCGTTTTAGTTAGGCCAAATACACCCTCCCATTAATTTCTCCATATGGATCCATGTTATCACCAAGAGAAAGCCTTATTACAAAGCTATCAATATATTGTGGGATTGTTTTAACATAACTCACTTGTGCATCCTAACAATCAAAATGTGAAATATTATTCTTAAACTTTTAATAAATATTTAATCTAATTCATAGATTATATCATTGCATTCTATCTCATAAGTCTATCTTTGATGGGCCGAATAAAACTTTGATATGATAAGTTTGATCATATTCGGTGTTTAGAGTAACATGAAATTCGGATAAAGTCCGGATAAAAAATCTCATCTAGAAAGTGATATAGATCCAGATAGGATATGTGAAATTTGGAAAATTGAAAAAAATAAGGGGTACAAGTTTTCCCCCCACTCCTGCGCTTGTTGATGGCTTATCCTCACTTTTGACCAGTGCCGCATCATCTCTCTTGTTCCAATTTCTCTCACTAGAATGACCACCACAAACTTAGTTAGAGCATGAGTATCGCGAAGATACCTAGAGAAGCCCTCGCCACAACGACCTGAGCAAACTCTAAGGGCCACCGTTCCTCCTACCAGTGACAAGCTGCTTACCACCTTTGGCTGCCTCGGAAAAGCGGCGTCGGAGCTCGTCAGCCCTGCCTCTTTCTTATGTCACTTAACTCCATTTTAGTAGGGAACTTTGTGATCCCGATCAAAGCTGGACATCTTCTCTGTGAAGAAGATGATCCGAAAGAGGCGGCAGCCAAGGTGATAGAGCTCCTCCACCACGTCACTCGGAGCAAGTAGTACCGATGATGCTACCACTCATAAACCGGATCCACACGCTGTCTCGGGGGAAGCTGTTGAAGTGACTGAACAAGTCGGGGCACGGTAACAGGGAATCAACGCAGTATTCGCACTCGTCGAAGGGGATGGATTCACTGCAGGAAAAGGCATTCAAAGTAAAGATGGCTAGACCAGCGGAGAACTCAAACCCAAGGGCCTCTCAATGTGGCGAAGTCAAAGGTAGAGCGAGCGTAATCCATCAAGTTGATCAAGGGCTGCGAAAGGGGCGTTGCAGAAGGAGAGCGTCCTTGAAGTCACATGGAACGGGGGTGTTTGATATCGATGAAGATTGTGAAAGGATGAATAGTATTCACGACTTCCATGGTTTATTTTTAATTTTAATTATACAAATCAAACACTCATTTAAAAAAAAAAAATCTATTTTGAATCATGCTATATCCGGACGTAAAGAAATATTAGATGGGATTTTTATCCATTCGTTATCCCATACAGCAAAGATGTTCAAACGACCAAACACAGCATCGTTGGATTTATTTAGCCTAGGATTTAAATTAAACATGTATAAAAAGTTCGACAATCATACTAAATAAATTAAAAGTTCAGTGGACCAAAGTTCAATGACTATTTGCGTTATTTTCCTACACCAAAACAAAACGACATTGCTCCACTCTAACTCCAAATAAAAAAACAATAGAATTGTCGTTTTTAATTTTAGGAAACTTGCGCAATATCTCCGACTGTTTTATAATAATGCCTCCGACTGTTTTATAATAATGCAGAGGCATGAGCAAAGGTATCGAGCTACATAAAAGCTCATGAACCGTAGGTGGTGAAACTTGAACAAGAAACCTTCAATTTCCCCGACACTCATATCAACCGCGCCAGCATTTTATCCCCAACTTCGTTTTCGCGAGAACATCCAGTAACATTTTACTGTTCCTTTACTTCGCTACCAAACCAAACACAAAGCGAAGCATTGTATCTATGTGTAGCATCCAGTCTTAAGAGTATGTTGCACACGGTGTTAGTATTGAACTCATGGTTGGAGGAGAATAAAGCGTCACTTAGTATGTACGACTGAGTTTGAATTCTTCAAAATCCCGATTTCTCAGATTCTAAAAGTCACCCCGATAAAGTCGGCACGGCAGGCTCAGTTCGTATTCAACTCGCTCTTGTGTTTATCGAGTGAAGTTTCCCCAGTAAGCTTAGTACATATCCATAATCTTCTCATAGTGAATGTCACACGTTGTACAAAACGAAAACAGTCACTCTTATTACACATACTTATAACAGCCACACAACATAGCCTCCAAATTACTTCAGCGGCAAATGCACAAACTCTGCATATCAAAGACGCAGCAACAGAAGTAGACATGTTTCTAGGCAGGTTTCCAAGAAGAAAGGGGTGGAGTGTCGGAGTTTTCCCATGTAAAGAGGTTTCCATCGTACCTGCCACCCTTGACATTGTCCACAGAAGCAATCGATTCGAGCTCCGCCATCTCTTCCGGTGTAAGCTTCACTGACAGAGCTCCAATGTTCTGGTTGAAATTCTCAATCTTGGTCGTGCCGGGAATTGGGCAAACATCATCACCCTGGTGGTGTACCCAGGCGAGGGCTAACTGCGATGGGGTGCATCCCTTTCTTTGTGCAATTTCATTCACTCGGTCGAATAACTTCATGTTGTGAGCCAAGTTCTCTGGCTGGAACCTTGGTAGGTACTGCATAACATAGAGCAATGTCTCAGCAGAAAGCATATGAGCAACTATCATTTTCCTTTTAAGGCCAAATTCTACAGCAACAGGTGCAAAAGTGATCGCATTGCATGCCAACAGATTGCCTTTTTACTTGACATAATAAGCATTTAGAAATGCACAATTGTTGTGTACCTGGAAAAGCATGATCAGTTATAGATTATCTTGAAATGATTAAAAAATCTAGCCCCAAATCATAAGCATTAGAAACGTCAAGCGAAGTGATCTAGCAACTACCACACAAGGCTGATGGGTTTGATGTAGGATGTGAAAACAGAAACAAACTCAACAATCTAAGTTTTGTACATGTGATGGTAACATTAGTCACACATAAGAAAAAAAAATCACAAAAGGTAGATGACGTGTAGAAGAATGTTATCAGACGCAAAGCTCTTTTAGCTATAAAGAGAAATAGCTACTTCACTTGCCCAGCACTTTCGCTAGTCAAACACTAATGGCCGGGAGTAATACACAATTGGCTTTATGTCAGATGGGAACTTGATCCCAAAACTACCATAAGAAGGGTGTTAGGGAGTCCTCACTCAAGAAATGGTTGTGTCAAGATATAATTTATCTTGTGAAGAAAAATGAGAAAAAAAAAGGACGGAGGCCAAGGCCCGATATTGGTGTCGGTTATTTTGAGCAAATATCGCTAATCTTGTAAAGAATTGAGAGAAAAAGGGTGGGTGGAAAGCAGGGAAAGGATAGTGATTAGCAAATGGTGGGAAAGCTGGGAAACGGAGCAACTTACAAATAAACCTATATTTATTCATTCCCAAAAGCACAAGAATCTGGGAAACTGCCCCTTTCAGGCTCATTAAAGCCATTACTTGTGATTTTTAAATTTATCTAGAATCACGAGAGGTGGGATGACTGGCGAGTGCTGGATTGAATAAGAATATGAAGCGTTTGTGTCATAAAGTTTTTATTCATAACATCCAGATACTTTTTCTTTATAGCATAAGAACAGGTTTCCAGCACTTCAATGGGAATGACAGTCACTGTGAGCATCTAATTATGTTGACCAGCAGAAACAGACCTGTCTGAAGTCATCCTTGGAGAGATTCTCCACCAACTTGGAGCCAACAGAAAAGAATCCTCGTCCAAGAGGACTGTAGGCAACAATTCCAATGCCAAGCTCCCTAGTCAACATTTTCAAGGAAGAGCAGAGTCAGAAGAAAGATGTTGTTACTGCATAAACAAATAAACAGTGATATCCTACCTGCACGTGGGAATGATCTCTGCCTCCACATCTCTTGACCACAGCGACCACTCCAATTGCACTGCTGTGATGGGATGAACAGCATGTGCTCTTCTGATTGTTGACGCAGAGGCCTCGGATAAACCAATGTACTTGATCTTACCCTCTTCAACGAGCTTCTTTAGCTCTCCAATCTGTGCATATTCACATGAAAAAACAACAATCGTCAAGATCTTACATGTTAAGTCCAGAAATTATTGAACATCATTAGTTTTTCTTGTGTCCTGATGCCTGAATAGTTTGTGTTCCCTGACTTCTCAAACATTACAATTTGACTAGGTAGCTCCCAGCAAAAAATAGTCAATCTTTATGCATCTCAATGCAACAAGAAAGTCGCAAGGTATTGCGTTAACGGAGGTGGATCTCTCTAATCTATTACAGAAGAAGGCAAATTAAAGAAGTATTCCAAGTACTTGTCATATTTCACAATGACATGTCAAGAACCAAATGTCTCCGCAGAAAGTCCAGGAACAACTTCAAATGTGATTCTCAGATATAAATCAGGATGAACCCTGGATTTCGAATAATTTTCATGCTTGTTGACCCATAAAACAAAAAATCAAGCCATATAAAGTACTAAATTCCACAATCCCTTGAACAACACCGTACCGCATCTTGAACTCTGCTATCATCTGAACTCAAGTCCCATTTAACGATATCTTGATGATGATGCATCATCAACACCAATCTAATTTAGCAACTGATCACTCGGAGAAAGTCTCAAGAGAGGTAAAGGTTTGATGAGGGATCCATACAGTGACTTCGATGGGGACGCGAGTGTCGATGCGATGTTGGTAGTAGAGGTCGATGCAATCGATGTCGAGCCGTTTCAAGCTGGCCTCGCAAGCAGCCCTCACGTACGCCGGATCGCCCCGGATCTCCCTCTTCCCGTCCGCGAAGTTCATTCCGAACTTGGTCGCCAATTCCACCTTCTGCCTCACCCCTCCCTTCAGTGCCTGCTCAAAATCAACCCCGAAATCAGAAAACCAAGGCGCAGGATCGGAGCACACTGCTCGATGAAGCTTAATTCCGTATATAATTCATGCGGAGGCAAAAGAGAGACTGAGAGAGAACCGACCTTTCCGAGGAGGATTTCGTTGGTATGGGGGCCGTAGACGTCGGAGGTGTCGAGGAAGGTGATGCCGGAGCCGACGGCGTGGTGGATGAGGGTGATCATGTCGGGGTCGGACTTGGGAGGGCCGTAGAAGGCGGACATACCCATGCAGCCCAGCCCCTGCGCCGTCACCTCGAGGCCCTGCGACCCCAGCTTGATCCTCCTCACCGTCGCCATTGCCGTCGTCTAGCTCGAGTTCGCTCGTTCCTGCAATGCACCGAGGCTATGGCGAAAGCGTCGGGAGAGCCGAGATTTATAGGAGGGGAGCGGCAGTAGCTACGAAGGGTTAGGAGGGGAGCGGCAGTAGCTGCGAAGACGCACGTGCTCACGTCAATTCAAGTTATTCAACCCCCAGCGACGACCCTTCCCATATAGGGAGGACGCACGTGCTCACGTCAATTGAACTAATGCGATGTGTCACTTATCACTCTTTCTTTTTTTTTTTTTTGACCCAAAGAACCCCTGCACGGCCGGTAGCTGGAGAGTAAACCCTGGTGTAAACAGGTCGGGTCGGGTCGGGTCTTGATGTTACCCAACCCGACCCGAAACATATGGGTCATACACTGTGACCCGACCCGACCCGAAACACATTAAACTCGCATAGGAAATTCGGGTCGGTTCGAGTCGGGTTTCCGGGTCTTTTTTTTTTCTGGGTGAGAGTCGAACGGGGGCATTCATCTTCATTGTTGTTCGTGACTTCTCACAATTGTTATAGGTTATAACGAAACATTCCAAGCCTCGGCTTGGCTCTTTATTTTTTAGCATTGGATTGATTTTTTCTCTTTTTTCTTTTGGCTGGCCTCAAATGAATGTATCTTCTACAAATGAGCACAAGCATATGCATGTGGGGAAAAGAAAGAAGTTAAAATGGGATCGAAGAGAAGTAAATGTTTAAGAAATACATTCATACAATTGGAAAAGAAGATGCTAGAGAATCGGAAATAAGAAAAGCTGCACTTCTTGCCAATGCCCACGAATTCATAAGATATGGTGAGCTCGGTAAATATGCTGAAAAGGGTTTTACTTTCTAGAGTAAAATATGCAATCTTCTCCTTTCTTCAGAATCTGCTTATCAGAATCAAAGGTTGATTCTGCAGACATAGAGCTCTTGGAGGATCCAGTTGAAAAATACAGCTTATTGCCTATCCTTTGAGGTTTCTTCTGATTACGTAACACTGAACTCTCCGTCTTGGAATCTTCATCATCGTCTTCTTCAACCATCTCGCTTCCTGATATTCTAATTTCTTGATGGCTTCCTGAAAAAGCTACACACTGACAATAAAGAAACACTGAATCAGTATACTAACATTCTTATAAGAAAACTTAGAAGCTGCTGGAATGATAGGAGTTTGTATGGTACATCAGGAATTACCCTGTTCAGATGTTTGCTTTTCACCTGTCTCCTCCAAATTTCCTGGTTCAGCCTGCTTAGCCTCACCAGAATCCGCCATAATGAAGCCTAGCCTACCACTAAAAAACAGGCTCGCCGCTCGTGTGTTCCAGAAAGCAAAGACACTGCAATGCAATTTTATCATAAGTAATCAATGCAAACCCAGAATTGCCAATGATTCAAAGACCACACAAAGACTATCTTTGTTTCCAATATCAACTGATAAGTACACAAGAGTGAACATGTCTAAGTAAAACCTTGTTGAACAGCTAAATCTATCTCCATTTAATGCTTCAGCTTTTATCTATAAACAGAGCCTATACCATCTATGAGGCCTCGTTCATTTACAAAGAAGTCCCATGCGAAACACAACATATATTTTTCACAAGATATTAAACTGAACTAAAAATCGGGTAAAGAACATGTCTCCAGCAAACAAGTAGAATAAATTTTGGGCAGCAGGGTATGAAACAATAACTAAACTGGCTAAAGAAATTTTAAAAGAAAGAAACCTAGAAAGAGAAATAGATTTCGAAGAAACAGAAGCAGCCCAGCTAGAGAACTCAAAGTCATGCCGACAACTTAGCCCCAATCCAACATCAAAATTGAACCATAAAAAAACACATTCGAGCCAATACAATCGCCGAATCAAATCGCCCCGTAACGAAGAGCAACAGACAATCATCAACAATCGCCCGAGCGGAAAGCGGCGACTTTGCGAAACGCAAAATTCCCGATCTCCACGGCCAATGTTGAGCACCATCGAGCATAAATTCAGGACAGCATTTGACGAGCGGCGAGAAGGGGGAAGGCGCGTGGATCTTGAGGGGGGGCTCCTCACCTGCCGGGACATGGAAACAAGGCGAGAAGCGAGCGCCATGATCGCCGAGCAAACCCAGTCCCCAAGCTGTTGACGATGGTCGGCCGCACGCGGCGGCAAGGGTTCCGGCGTTGGCGAGGCGGAGGCGACGGCGACGGCGACGGCGAGGCGGAGGCGCGTCGATCGGAGGGCGGCAGCAGACTCCACGAGAAGGCGCACTCGTCGGAGAAGAAGGCGGAGCCGACGAGGTATGTGCTTCAGTGCTCGTGTTCGACTGTTTGTGTCTGGGGCTAAAGTGTTTGTGTTTTTGGCGTGTTTGGACTTTGGAATAACTTGTTTCGGGTCGAACAATGTTCGAACCTTGACCCTACCCGAAACACATTTTTTTGCTTGTTTTATATTTGTTACCCAAACACGAAACAAATATTTGCTTGTCTTATACATGTTTCATGTTCAAGTCGGGTTCGGGTTCGGGTCGGGTCGGGTCGGGCCTTTTTGACACCCCTAGTGCTAGCCACCACACACGTGCACCGGGTAAGTCACTTTGCGACGCCCGGGATTCGAACGCTGGCCCCTTGTGCGGAAGGGAGCGCCTGACACCGTAAACGCCACCCAAGCGAGTGGTATGTGTCACTTATCACTCTTTCTATTCATGTAAAGCGAGAAAGCCACTCTTCCCACATGAGAACAAGAGGTGCGGTTTCGAATCTCTACCTAAGACAATTTAGCATCAAATGTGATTTTAATTCTCATGCCTGAAATGAGTTAAGACAAAAATTCGAAAGTAAGAATTAGAATCAAAATAGAATAGAACCGATCAAACAGCCAATTGAAAAAAAAAACTAAAAAAAAAAAGAATAATGTTGATGTCATATGATTAACAAAAATAGGCTAATGCCCTAAAAAAAACCCTCCAACTTTAGCTTTTTTCCTAATTTTATCTTTTATCTCATAAAAAAATCACTAATTTTATAGGCATTCACAACTCAATCATTAACTGTTTTTTTTTTTTTTTGTTGACCCTAAAATCACCGTTCGGCGCCGTAAACTAGAGAGAGCACTAGTGTGGGGGCCCACCTCTCACGGCACTCCACTTTAGTCGCGCAATGGAACACGGAGTTTCGAACCCCTCCCCTCCCGGATGAGGGGGTAGGACGCAAACCAACACGTCCACCGCGGGGTGGGCATCATTAACTTTTTTTATCCCATAAAAATTCCTCGATTTTAAGTAATATTCCAATTCTAGCTTAAACATTTTCTTGTCTTATGAAAAACTTGTCCACTCTCAATTTTACTGTAAAATTTTTACAGTCTCATGAAAAAATTATAAATTTTTGCTTGAATCACATATCTGCCACCATTAACCCTTCGTGCAAAATTTCCTTGACATCGTGAGATGGAAAACACTCAAGCACAAGTTGTTCGAGAGAGATGGAATATTATCAAGCACAAGAGATCAAAAACCGAGCACAATATCACTAAGGGCAATTTTGATGGAGGGTTAACGGAGAGCGGATTGGGGACTCAAGTAAAAGTTAGTAATTTTTTATGGGATAATAAAAAATAGAGTGAAAATGAAATTGGACCTAAAGCTAGGATTCTTTTTATAAGACAAAACAACGTTTATGGTGGAATTGGTATTGGACCTAAATTTGAGGGATTTTATGAGACAACAAATGTTTAGATAAGATTGGGACTAGAACTAAAATATGGGGTTTTCTATAAAAAGAATAATTAGGGTGGAATTGGGACAGGATCTAAAGTTAGAGGTCTTATAAGATAAAAGATAGAATTAGGATAAGAGCTGAAGACGAAGGTTTTTTAAGGTATTAGGCCAACAAAAATAGTAGAAATTAGGACTTTTGATCATATGCAATAGAGTTTAATACCATGAAAAACTCATACATTTGCTACCCAAAATCCCATACCGATACATCTTTGACAAATTAACCATCCGTTAATTTCCGTTAAATTTTATTGAATAGTTGAATAACACATAATAGTTGACAAGTTTATTGATTTAGGAGTTTATCCTTCGTTTGTCATAAATGTACCAGTTTAAGATTTTTCATAATATTAATATAATTTAACACTAAGTAAATTTGCTACAAATATACTAGTTTGAGATTTTTAATAGTAAAAAAATTAGTTTGAGTTAAATTATTACAAATGTATTAGTTTACGGTTTTTTGTCAAAAAATTAGTTTGGGATTAGTTTGTCATAAATATACCAATCTAAGATTTTTTGTAGTATTAATCATATTCAATAAAAGTACATCAATTGTAAATTCTTCAAAATGTTGTCGTCGGCGTACAATATTTACATTTACTAAGAGATGCTAATTGGGTAACATTGATACGGGTTAGAATTAAGTCACTATTGATTGTCTAAACACGCATGTTTTCTAAAAGTTATGCGTAGGGCAAGACCGAGCGAGGGGCAGAGGCTGCTATCTCGGTCACCGGCCGTCCAATCCGCGCCTTTGTGAAGAGTGGTCCATGAAGGTATTGTTGTATTTAATTAAGAGGTCAATAACATAAAGTGACGAACTCTTGGCGAGGAGGCCTAACAAATATGGTACAAGTGGGAGGGTGACGAAAACAAAAACAGAACAACACTTCACATATATTTTTTTTATTTATAAAAAGGCGAAAACGGTGTCACTCTCGATTGCCCACGACATCCGATTTTATTATAATCTACAAGTATGAATACAAAAGTTAGTTATTCAGAAACTCATAAAATATCATGCAAGCTCATAAATCAATTAAGTTGCACTTTGCGAGAAGTAAGTTGCGAGAACTAAACAAGCGACCTATGATTTCTTGATGCTCTAATTAACTACGTCGTTCCTATCAGGGTTATTATAGGGCTGAATCATTTTCTTTATTTCTCATTTTTACAATTTTTTTTAATTTTTTCTCTAGAGTACTTTGATATTTGACCATACAAGGCTCAATTGGATTGTAGGACCTAGAACTAATGTTTGAAAGTTTGCAAGAAATGTGGGTGGAGTTCCACAACGAGAGTCGGCATTTGCCCTTTTTAAATTTTTTATATGGACAGATTATAAAAGTCCCAAGTTCACCATATCCACACAATTAGTATGTTAGAGGAACTCACGGTAGCTAGACGGGTGTAAAAAAATTATTGTAAAAGGATAGTGACAACAATAGACAAGTCAATCCACTAACCGCCGTGGCTCTGCTGAGTAGGCTCCTGACTTTTGAAGGGAAAGGTCAAGAGTTCGAAGCCCCTACAATGCAAGTAGGCCATTAGGTGATTTACACGTGGCGCCCTGGTGGTGGGTCCTAGGCTATCGTCATCTAAGGGTTTAAGTGGCGACTGTCGGCCAAAGCGGTTTCTCCAGCACCCAAAAAAAGAAAGAAAAAAAAAAGACAATTCAAACCTGTGACTTTCTAGATCCAGCCACGTGTCCTTGATTCTTTTTGTCGGGGAGTCCGATCGGTGGGGCCGGACGTGGAGGACATGGATGGAGATGGAGAGATGTGGCACGATCTTTGACTAGTAACTATTTTTTCTCCTTGACAGAGAAAAATCATTTCAATTCATGAAAGTCAAGAGTTCCACGTCATGACAATTTCTAGGGGGACCAGTTGCCTGTTAAAGAAATAAAACAGACATTGAAAGTACAGATGAATGAAGAAGCTAGTGATAGTAGAAAAGCTGAACCTGAGGAAGTTACTGAGGCAGAGGAAGCTGAAGCAGAGGAAGGTCGCAAACTTCTAAACGAAGCTCAAAGTAGAAAAGAAGATGAGCTGGCGATCTTGAGCTGAACTGATGAGCTGGCGATCCATGACATCAAAACCTGGAACACATAAGCTGATCAAGCTAACTGAAGGAGCTGCACAACCAGAGGAAATGCACATGTTTCTCATATTAGTTATTCTGTTGTAACAGTTCTATAACAGAAGTTGTTAAACAAGTGTTGAGTATAAAAGGATAAGTGAAGGAGAGAAGAGTTAAGTGTGTTAGTTCATTGTTTCTACTTCTGATTTTCCTCTATTCATCTTTAGATTTCTCTCTTCTACTTCTGTATTCGATAATAGTTGAAGTCATGTAAAAGATGAACCAGAAGTTTTGAAGAAGAATATCAGAGTTGAGGTATTTCCATTGATTGTTCAGGATCTACAATTCTTTCATACACAAGTCATGTTCTATCTTCCATTTCTTCTCATTGCCCTCAGCTTGCTCGGAGGCCCATTATTCAAAGTGATTGTAACTCTGCACGTCAAAAGTCGTATCCCAGGAAAGTTTTGAGTGTTTTGAGTTAAAAAGAAAAAAGAAAAGGAAGCGCAAAAGTCAAGCCGCCTATTGAGACTAGTCAAACTTCATCTAGAGATGTTCAGCACCGAAACAAAGAGTTAGATAATGTGTACCTAATTAACATGGACAATTATCAAATCTAAAGATTTATGTACTGTTGTTTTGCAAAAAGTATGACGTATCTAAATAATATTTTACCATAAGTCATTTCTAATATTTGGTTAAGTCCTAAAAATAAACTAGAAAATATTTTTTATCGATTAATATGGAAAAATCCTATTTGATTTCCCTATAGAAAATACCAAAATATTCAGATTTTTAGTTATTTTCTCTTTTTTTATTTTTATTTTTCTTCTTCTCAACCGATTGCTCGCCACGGTGGAAGTTGGCGACTAGCCACGGGGCGAAACTCAAGCTTGCCCAACGCTAGGGAGTTTCAGCATCACTTGATCAACCAACTTCAAGCTTGCCAAATCAGCAATCTCAAGTCTTCTTGGCCTTGGGCTAGCTCATCCGTTGCTTGTTCTCAACCGCGATCGTCGTCATGTTCTCAAGTCTTCTTGGCCCTGATCGGCAACCAACTAGAGAAGAAGGAAAAAGAAAAAGAAAGAAAACAAATAAATATAAAAAAATAGATTTTTTTAAAAAGAATTATTTTTATAAGAACAAACATTTTATTAACTAACAAGCCGAGCCCGAGCATTGAGGACTGACGCACGATCTTATTGGACCCAAGCTTAAGTGCTATCGAATAGAGCTTGAGCATCATAGACTCAAGCACTGCCTTAATGGACCCTAATTCAAGTGTTAGGGATTGTGTGACGCCTTGGAACATCACATGCGGCACATGTCATTTCCATTTATACTCATAGTTATAATTACACATGGAAAAGACAATAAAGTTTTCACAACATCCTTTACCAGAAAAATGCATAAGTTTATTTTATTTTTTTTAAAGTGTCTTTGGCTTTATACAATATCAATAGTAATTATCACAAAAAAATATATAGTCCTAGGAAAGATTGGGGTCACCTAATACCATTACATCCATACTAACTAAACTACCATCCAACTCAAGGATTAATGGCTTCCGATATCAACTGGCCCCTCCATCACCATGTCTAAGGGAATCATCCTACAACATTGGAGAGAAAAAAAAAAAAAAAAAAGAGTGAGCCGAAGCCTAATAAATGAAATATCTAAGTATAAAGTAGGATATCATATTACCACTCAACCTAGTACCAACAAACAACATGAGTTCAAAGGATACAAAATGATCATGTATGACAAGTGCAAAAGAAAATGCCCTATCTAGCCTATCATGATACTCTGATGAAAACCTCTAATGAAACCTTTAACAACATTACAAGTTCATTTACTCAAAAGCAAGCATACATTATATTATTTCATGATGCACTAGTATCACCTAATGGCTCATCATTATACACAAGAATATACATAGACAAGTTCATACTTGTCACAAAGCTTACAAATGCACACAAGTGATTCCATACTTGTCACTGGTTAAGACCCTCCCAATTCATAAGGCATCTTGACTAATGAGGCATCATCATTACCAACTCATGAGGACAAAATCATACATATATTTTACTACACCTCAACCTATTCATCACGAGTGTCCCAATGATAAGTACATCATTGTACATCATATGATGATGGTCATTTCTTAACATCATACAAAGATTACACAAGTTTAGAGAAATATTATTTATTATATATAACTAATAACTATTAATATTAGTTTGAAATACATATTCTATTCTATTTTAATTTGAATTAGTAGTTAAATTAAAAATGACTATTCTAACGATTCGAATTTCTATTTTCTAGAATGTAGAAAAGATTCTAATTCGATTATTCTATATTCTATTTAGTATTTCGATTTAGTTCGATTCTATTTATTCTATTTCGTTAGATTCTATTTCGAATTTTTATATAGATGATATAACAGTAAATTAAATTAGTTAATAAAATATTAGTGATAATATAAAAAGTAATAGAATTTTTTTAGTAAAAAAAAGAAAAAAATGTCATTTGATGCATTCATGTCATCTCATGATTATAAAATTTATGTCATCTTAAGATTTCTTGTAATCTCAACCTTGTAGAGAACTATTATGTATGGTAGAACATCTAACTAACTCTAGAGGCTCATCTATATACTCATACAAGGGAATTCGCTTGATGGCAAATAGGTCCTACCAAATCTTAATCAAGGGGCATCAAAGATATGCACAATTACCATATGCATTACAATGACTTGTCCTTTCTCGTGCAACAAATAACTACGTGCACACATGTAACTTCCTTCTATTTCCATGTTAAGCCATCATCATTAATTGGCAGCCATAAGTAGGAAATTGATAACTTAAGACCCATACTTATAAATCAACAACGCGAACATCAACAACCCAAATAATTGATAACATGAACATCAACTTCTCAAATAATCAATAACATGAACATCGACAATTCAAAGAATAGTCTACGTCAACATTGTCAACTTAAAGAATTGACTACATGAATATTGACAACTCAAAAAATTGACCACGCAATTCATTTACAACGCTTAGCTAGTATATCAGTAGCTTAATCAAGTCCCAAATATCTCACTTTTAGGTTTAGTTTCGCTTACCATAAAATTCAAACTTAATTGACAAGCATCAATCAACCAAATCAAGAGTACTAAATAGATCAAGCCAACTTAGTCCACAGAGTCTTCACTTACCTCAAATGGAAGGCCCGAGTAAAATCAAAATATTAGTCACCCTCAAAACAATATAATCAAGAACGAAGGTTAACATCTCTTAACCTTTTTTTTTATTATCAAAACTAGTTTAATAAAATAGAATGAGCCATAAGTTCACCTTCAAGCTCTTGAAAATGGAATTTTGAAATATTGATAACACAAGAATAAAACATTTCTTTCACACAAAAGATCGGAATGTGAAAATAAAAGAGGAACATCTCTTTTTCTTTCTTTACAAGAGTAAGTTGGAATTCTTTTTGAAATTTAAAGACATATTGGGGCCTATTTATAGGCCAAAAGAGGTAAAAACAAGTAACTCAAGTTAAGAGAAATGATGAAGTGAAGTTAAAGAAAATGCTAGGTTGAAGTGTGAGAGAGGTGGTCAAGTTAAATACTCACAAGTAGCATGATTGCATGACTCCATCCAATGATAAGGTAAGGGAGATGAGCCGAGCAATAATGACCTTAAGTTAAAATCACTAGATCTAAAGGTAGAAAGGATAGGTGTTCCAATAAAAATGTTTCAAGTAGCCCTAAGTGAGTAGTTAGGGTGCAAGGACCTAATAAGATTAGCCACAATTAGATATTTTGATTCAAATGAAAGATGGCTTTTTCTTAGCCAAGTAAAGTGAGTAAATCATCAAGACAATAATGCGCTATGTCGTCATGAGTGATGTAATGCATGAAGTCATCACTAAACTAAGTTCAATTACAATCTAAGGAGATGTAACTTAAAACACTTGGTGGAGAATTGAAGAGAGATGGCATAAATTAAAGAGGGACATGGCCCACTTGTAGCTTCCAAAGTAGATATTTCGTAAATTATCGAAATATCTAATAAATCAATATGTAAACAAGAAAATTGGTGTTCATTTCAAGTATTGATCAAATAAAAAAAAACATTTTTAACTCACTAAAATATTTGTGAAAAATAACAGATGCTAAGAAAGCATCGATTTAGTAAATTCAAAACTTGAATATCATCGAATATGAAATTTGAGGACTACAACTAACATGGCAGTAAATTAAGACCATCACTCTATACCACTAACATACATGTCAATATCTATCACTAAGCTTAATGCATTAGACTCTGATGATTACGGTAATGGAAAATCATCCTTCACACCTTTTGCACTTCACAAATTAACAACCTTTGTAACTCCATATTAGATAACACTTATCTTTATATTCTAAGTATTATTTTAAAAATTATGGATGTCACACATTGGGGTTCACCGTCTATGGACTGGGTGTTGGGTCCCCAAGCCTAGATTGATGGATCGCGCCATAGTGCCAAAGACTTGATCTTGAACACTAGGGACTTGGAAATGGAAAATTAGGGTTCCCATATTGAAGCAAATAGTTTTGACTTCAAGTGTGATACCTAGTTATATTTTGAAAAATATTTTTCGATTTTTCAAAGTAATTCCCAAAAATTTTGGGGGTCGGATTACCCAATTAGTAGGATACATGTCCCATGTTTTTCAATGCATATATTTTGTGACATCCTAGATTTTCAGTCTATTTTCTACTAAATAAATCGGGCATTTCATTGGCGTGTCTATAGAGCTATTCTCAAAGCTGATCACTCTCGAGATAACTAGATTATCTAGAGAAGCCATTAAGGAATTTTAAAGCAATAGACTTGAGAATTTGACTAGGAATCGACTTTTCGATCGTGCTCATCTTTAGAGGCCATTTCGGCACAATATAAAATCGATTTGAAATCAAAGATAGGTTTGTTCGACCGAGATGTTGGCCAATCGTGGGTGACTCCACTAAATTGAAAATTCTCGTCGACCGGCACTAATATAATTTTACTGTCGTTTTGGTACCATGTGTCCGTGATTGGATTCTCAAGATTTTCATGAAAATCGAGAGTCATCAATAAGTCGAGTGGGTTCATAGTGGCTCGAAGAAAATCGACCACGGGTCATTTGCCCTAAAAAGTTCTGAAAACTACCAAGTAGTTTAGGTCATGCTAAAAATGCGTCGAATGGAAATTAACTATGAATTCGAGTCCGATTTCAAAAATTGAAAATCTTCTCACGTCCCGACCAATTTTATGAACGTCGACTCATCCTCTACAGATTTTTCGGAGATCCCGAGATTTTTTAGAAAATGGATTCGAACGCCGCGAAAAGATAACGGAAATTTAGATGGGCTAAGTTGATGGAAATATGGACTTCCAAACCAAGCCTTCGGGTGATAGGGACTTGCAGAAACTTTGTAGACTCTTTCTTCATTCAAATCGGACCTCGATTTGGGAAATTTTGTGAAGAAATTGGAGCTGAAATTGAAGAAATTCGGAGCTGGACTTTTGGGCAGAAAAATTGGCTTCAAAATGTGATTAATTGTGGATTATCTCTCAAGAAAGTAATGGGGACTATGGATAAGTTTGAGGGCTAATTGGGAGATCAAGCATCTGGATAGTCTTTGTTGACTTTTTGCACCATTTTTCTCCCTCATCCGATTCTCTCTTTCTTCGTTGGTCTCCTGCACACGCCAACTCCTTCTCTGTATCCATCTTCATCGAGCAGCCCACCTCTCCACGTTTCTTTGCTATCCACCGAAGACCCACACCCCCACCGAATTCTCTTCTTGCCACACGTCCAAGCACCTAACTTCCTTGGTCAATCAAAGAAAGAAAACTCCAGCAAAGTTGACCCCAACGCCTCGATCAAGCTGCCACCCATCCAGGTTTCCTCCACGCCACGCTGCTGCTTCATTGATCCCTCCATTTCGCTGTCTTCTCCTCACACCAGCTGCCCAAGACTCCACCGAAGCCACCAGCTCTTGTTGCCCACTCACCGAAGCCTCCACCGAAATTTTCAGTCCAGCAAGCCACCGTTGACCATCAGCAGCGCTGCCGGGCGTCCATCAGCTCCTGCCAGCAGCCGCGCCATCATCCGTAGCCGCTCCATCTCCATCTTGCAGCCACGCCAGCCCCACGCATCCGAGCCTCCTCTCGTTCGGTCAACCAGTGGAGCTTTCCACCGGTATGTTGACTCCATCACTCCACCGAAGTCACGAAGCAAGTCCACCGAGATCTCCACCCATCGGTCAACACTGCAGCATCTTCAACGTCCACCGGATTTCTCTGCTACGCGTGAGTCAACAAGCCGAAGCAAAGCCGATTTCTCCAGCTCCATCTTCGCCCGTGCAACGCCCAGCGGCTTCCTCCTCGCGGCCAGCAAATCCCGTCGTGGGCCCAGCTCCATCGAAGACCAGGCCCACCGAATCAGTCCAGCAAATTCCAGCGCCTGTAGCCAGCCCATTCCAACCCAATTGAAGTCCAAGAGCCCGCAAGAATTTGGCCCAACAGTCCAGCGAATTGAGTCAGCCCATCAGTCCACGGTTGGGCCCATTCTTCAGCTTAGTTTCAAGTCCAGCAGCCCGCAAGCCCAGTTGAGTTCAGCCCAAGCCCAGCAATTTGCTGTGGGCTTGCAAGCCTTGGGCTCGGTCCAAGCTCGTTGATGTCGTCGCGAGCCCAAGTTTGGCCGTCGTCGCGCCGTCGTCGTAGTGATCCGGTCTCCACTTTTAATCAAGTGAGTTTTGCTCACTAATGCTTTCTTAGTTTGCTAATTATGTATAAAGGTTGATTAGATTTAATTAAGTGTAATTATGTGGTTATATTAGTTTAGAGTAATTTAATTAGTGACTTAATGATGCATGTTAGGTGTTTGGTTTGTGTAATTAGCAAATAGAGATGTACTTCTATTTACTGAATGCATCTCAGGATTTTTTCCCGACCCTTATCGAGCTTCAATTAGGCATTACATGCTTAAATTGGATTTTTAATATTTATTTATGAATTTTCGAAATTTATTATTTATTTATTTATTTTGGGAAATTAGGCGGGGATAGCCGACGACCGAATTTTCATGCTGATTGTCATGGTGCAGTCTGTTTATTTATTTGAGCTCTACATTATGCTGAATTGAATTAATTGTGCAAATTGATTGAAATTGAGTGAAATTGAATGATTGATAGGCAGATGACTGAGTATGGTTATTTAGCATTTATAATGCTTTGATGAGTTGTAAAGTAGAAAGAATCGTGAGAGTGAACTGGAAATTCTCTTGGCTAAGACCAATAAGATATGAAGTATAGACAAGCGTGGTTTGGTGATTAAGGATATCATTGTGCGAAAACGGCGTCTTAAAGAATGCACGTAGATTGTCTATGACTTGTGGCAAGCATGGTTCAGTGATTAAGGATATCATTGTGCGAAAACGGCATCTTAAAAAACTCATGTAGACTGTCTATGATTTGTGTCAGGCGTGGTTTAGTGATTAAGGATATCATTGTGCGAAAACGATGCCTTAAAGAACGCACGTAGACTATCTGTGATCTATGGTAGGTGTGGTTTGGTGATGAGGAATATCATTGGCGAAAACGTCGCCTTAAAGAATGCACGTATATTGTCTATTACTTATGTCACCTTAGCGAAAACAATGCCCGAGAATACTAATGGAGCTCTGTGACTAAGTGTACTATTGGAGGTTATATGAGATGTGATGAATGACTTAGAAATGGTCCGACTGACATGTAGTCGACTAAGTCAATTGATCATTAATTTGATTTGATGTTGTAAATTGATTGATTGAATTGAAATGACCGATGAGCGGTCTGATTAATTTGTAATCGACTAGGTCGATTAATCGAGATATCGATCTTTGATGTGATTGCTAGGGTGCCTATTGAACTGTGCTAATATGTAGGTGAGATCTGAGGCTAAAGTAAGTCCTCTGACCCATGCGTGTATAGGCAACCCGATTAGCGTATTTGTTTACTAATCGAGTTTTAGGGGGTAAAACTTGCTGAGACGTTGTCTCAATGGTTATTGTATAACTATTTCGGGCTCGTAGATGAGCCTGACAAGGATGAGGAACTAGGAGAGGACGATTATCTAGAAAAAGACGAAGAGCTTGAAGGAAATGAGCTTAGTGAATAAGAGTCTGAAAAGGATAGGGATGATGATCTTGAGTACGACCCGGATAAGGACTGAGATCCCATCCTATTTTGTCAAACCTTGTTTATATGCGAATAGATTTTAGATCAGACTTATGTATATAGTATTGTAGAATACTATGAATTGTTTGTATGAATTTACAATATGAAAAATATGGCCCTGTTTTTCTATCCCTTTATTTTATTGTTTGGAGATTTATAATTGCTTCCACATGTATTTATTTAAAATGAAAGAGTCGGCGATACTTAATCCTGAGATAGCACATTTTAAAATCAATCAAGGTAAGGGATGTGCATGTGTTGAAGGATTGGGGCGTGACATATTTGGCATATGAATTAGGCCAATCCCCATGGGGTTGGAGTGCATGGAATTGGAAGCTACCGCATGTGTTTGACCTCCCAGCACAATCTCCACTCTTGACGCATCGTCCAAAGAGGGACAACAAGCCATGCCAACCTCATCCTTGCTGCGACTTCAAGTCCCCTCCTTTCTGCATTCACTCCACCTCCGTTTCTTTAACAGGCTGTGGCATTCGCCTTTTGTCCCTTCAGCGTTTCTACACATTTGCACAAGGAGCGATATGAATCCAAATCGCATTGTGGGATCCTCTCAGATTGTCCGATCGCAGTCGAGCGCTTCCCCAGCCATTGAGGCGGTTGAGTCATCGATCGGAGGCCTCGTCAGAAGCTGGAACCGGAGGCGGAAATGGCAGCTCTTCTTCGGCTTTGGAGAATCACGTGACAGGAACGCCACAAGCGAAAGCATCCCGACATGGCGGACCCGCGTGGGGAAATTCCTAGACTCCGACTTAGCCCACAGCTTTTCCATTTTGTTGCTCCTGGCGGACACGATCATAACCTCCTATGAGCTCTCTTCTTCTTTAACCAACGCGTGCTCGAAAACCCAGACGGAGGGACGAGAGCCTTGGTACCACTGGGTGGGCATAGCGATCTTGAGCCTCCTCTCTGCCAAGACATTGGTTCTCGCCGTCGCACTGGGGGTCTCATTCTTCCGGCGACCGGGCTATGTCATTGACGGTCTGGTGGCCATCGGGGCCTTGTTCTTGGAAGCATTTTTGAAGAAGAAGGGCAGCGGGCTGATCGTGGTGGTGAGCCTGTGGCGGATCTTGCGGGTTGTCGAAGGCGCGTTTGAGCTGAGTGATGAGGCCATCGAGGCGCAGGTTGAGAGCATCTTGAACGAGTTCGAGTCCCTCCGGCAAGAGAATCGGAGGCTGCGAGAGGTGGTGGATCAGATGAACGAGAGGATAGAGCAGCTAGAAGACGATCTGGCGCAATGCGGGCGTGCACGTAACCAAGGCAAAGTGAGAAATGACGAATGACAGGAAATTGAAGATTTTAGGAATGACAAGATTCCTTTATTAAAGAACTTAATTTGTAGAGTTGCTATTATAAAATCATGCTGAATGCCAGTGATTGTTTAATGCTAGTGATTGGTTAATTAAATAAATAATATTTTCGCACATTTTGTTTTATTCCATGCATGATTAAAGAATTTGTTGTCATAATATCGAGGATGTTTAAATAAATGATGCACAAATAACTAGGAGCAGACAATGGGGTTGTGCTTTGTGCAATTATTTTGAACTTGTCAACGGGTTTTAAATTTTTATGTTTTGTTTCAAACAAACTTATCTCTTTTGATTTTGATTTTTGCTGTGGCATTCATCTTCATTTACTTAACAAAAAATGAAATAAAGAAAAAAAAAAAAATATAATTGGGGTAGATTCCAAGTTTTGGATACATAGGATAGATTTCTAGGCTCTAAAAATTGGGGAATTGGTTTCGATTGATTGGTCCTAAATTTAAAGTGAAATTTAAACGGAATATTGAGCTGTTTACCCCTAGTTTCAATGACTAATTTTTCATATCTTGTACTAATTTTTATTCATCTTTCTTTACAACATCCCAATTTATCTACCTCTTTTATGATATTACTAATTGTAATTCAAGTAATTTATCAAATATTTTTCCAAATGATTTATAAACTCCCGATTTACAAAATTTCATTTTGAGTTACTTATCAATGACATTTGTTTTTCTATATTTACCAACTCTTTATTAGGATGTACAACTTAGATAAAATTGTTAAGTCACTCAAACAAAAATCAGTAACTTCATATAATAGTTAGTAAACATAACGTGATCGCAAATGTAAATAAAAGTGGGTAAAATATAAGAATTTTTTTCTTTCAAAGATGAGAGAAGTCGGTAATTAAGAAAAATCAAATGAATGTTGATAACTAATCCAAATAAGATTTAGTAAGGCAAAACTAATTGGTAACTTAGTTTTAGAGAACAATTTGTAAGTAAGGCAAGTAAAAAAGTTTTCACTTAAGGGGACAATGGGATAGATAGTTCATGGATTTTGGTTCAGTGTACAATGTAGTATCTGAACTTTTAATTTGTTCAATGAAGTCTATAAACTTTTGGTACATATTCAATATAGTTCTTGAATTATATGAAAATATTCAATGTAATCCTTAGTCTTGAATTAATGAAAAGACAACATTGAGGGACCATATTGCATATTTGGCTAATATTTAGAAAGTACATTAAACAAATTAAGAGTTCAATGACCAAATTGCATGTTAGACCAAAATCTAGAAATTGTTTGTGTTATTATCCCTTAACTTAAAAATAAATAAATAAATAAATAAATAAAATAACCTAATGGTACATTTGGTTTGACTTTTAGGGAAAGTTTTCGAGCAAATGCAAATCCGTCATTGGTAAATTGTAAGTACCTATGAGCAAAAATAATGTTTTGAGAAATTATATTTATAAAGGATTTTATTATAAAAAAGAAAAAAAGAAAAAAAATACGGTTAGGCGACTAAGAGCGGGCGGTCACCGATAATCCAAATTTGTCATTGGCGGTTGTCTTTTGAGATTGTAAGATCTTAGGCAGCCCCCAAATACCATCGGGGAGGGTTGCCTGAAGTCAGGTGGTACTTGGCAAGGGTCACGTGACCCAAGTGAGAGCCGCTTGAGGTAGTGCGCCCTAGGTGAGGGCCAACTTAGTAGTGCAACCTAAGGCACCCCTCACCTAGGCCACACGACCCTTGCTAAGGTTGTGGCAACCTAAATGGCATGGCCCCTCACGATCCAAATCATGTGGAGGTTGAGTGACCCCCCAACGATGGTCGCCATGACTACGCTGGCCTCTCTTTGGCTCATCACCAACCCCTCACAGCCTCGTGTAATCACACTAGCCGACTTCAATGAAGAAGATGAATAGTCATATACGAGGGCAAAATCGAAAAAACAAAAAGTCGGTGAGGATAATTTCAAAAGAATTTTTTTTTTAGTAACTGTCCCAACAACTTGTCAAGAATGCTGAAATGCTTGTGATAGTCTTATATTTGTCTTGAGCTTTCAGCCTTCTAAAGGCCTGCTTTTCCTTAATGATGTTTAAGTTTTTTTTTTCCTAATACCATTTTTAGCTTAAGGAGCTTTGGATGCTTGATGGGGAGGCTTGGAAATGCCCTTCCCAAATGCAAGCACGATGAAGGGTGTGTTTAGGAAGGCTTTTGGGGAAAGTCTTTGGAGGAAATGCAAATGCCATTAATTTAACAGAGTTTTCCCAAATACAAATTATGTTTGGTAAATTATATCGTAAAAGTCTATTATGAAGTACATTTAGGCAAAATAATGTTTGAAAAAATTATATTTGAAAAAGATTTTTGTTATTTAAAAAAAAAAAAAAAGAAGAGCCAACCTCCTTGCAAAGGTCACTAGGGCTGCGCGATTAGTTGCAGCGACCCCATGCAATGGTTGTGGAGACCCAGGTCGTGATGTAGGTCACGGCGACCCTCACTAGACTATTTATCCTTCGCCAGACCACCTACCCTTCTCCGGCGACCACGTGCAAATGCTAGTCTTGCTCAACAAAGATAAGGGAAGAAGATGAAGATGAACAATCATCGAGGGCAAAAACGAAAAAAAACAAAAGGTTAGCAGGAATAATTTTGGGAGAATATATTTTTTTACTAGCCTAAGGCTAGTATGCTGAGAATGCCCAGAGAACCTAGGGGCTGCCATGGATTTTTAGCTTTTTGAAGGCTTGCATTTGGGAAATGTAATTTAAAAATAAAATAAAATCAAATACCCTTTGTTTGGCCCAAGAGGTCTATGGTTCCCAAACGAATCCAAAGTGACACTTTTGAACCGATGATGTGTAAAACTTCCGACGGTCGTCCAAGACAAGTCAAGAAGTTTGAAAACAAAAAGCCCAAAAAGACATGTTACAGAGAAGGACCCTCGAAGCGGTCCCACTCGAAATCGTCAAATTGCCCGGATCATTTCACCAGCTCTATATTACAACTTTGTCTTTCTTTGAACTCAGCTCTCTAGAATTATTTAATAGATATTCATGGGTCCACCATATAGTGACTACCCTCATCGGCAGTCGTACGTTGATGAATGTGAACAGAGCGTTTTTCCATGAGTAGTTAGTCTAATCCTGTCCACTACAATTAGGGAGATTTGTTTAAGGTTATGGCAAAGCTGCAGCAGTCAATTTGTGTACCTGTCAGGAGAAAATTTAAAAACAAATAAATCAATAAAATAACTCTTTTATTTTTTTTTTATGCATGAATACCGAGAATGCTGCAAAGTCCAAAATAGCCTCATACTTGGCTGAGGCTTTCAATCTTCCAAAGGCCTGTTTTTCCTCAATGATGTTTACGAAAAATTCTTCTAAACACCATTTTTAGCCTAAGAGGCTTTGGACGCCTCAAGGACAGGCCCCGAAATTCTGAAGGAACTTTGAAGAAAAAAATACTAGGTGTTTGGTTTAGAATTTGAAAGTTTATTTGGGTGGGGACTTGTTTTGGGCTTTCAATATTTTGGAAATACGGTCCACCTCTACTGTTCATCCATCTACCTTTTTTTTTTTTTTTTACTGAGCATCTTCCCCATACCCCAATTGCACGCGGCTAGATTTGGGTCCACACGACCTTAGGTGACGCTTGCTTAGGTCACACGTCATGTGACCTCAAGCGGTGTCCTAAGGTCATGCAAGCCTAAAGGCAGGATCATCTACGGTCACGCGACCTTAGGCGGCCTCTCCGATGGTGAGATCTTGGTTCATGCAACCTCGCCCAGCCTCGCTGGCGGTCATATTTGGTCACCGGTGATTGGCCCGTCGTTGATTAGCAACGGAGTTTCATCGGATTTTATTTTTATTTTTTTAAAAAAAAATATGAAAGCCTTTTGCAAATATTGGTTTACCAAACGGTATTTACACCAAAGTCTTTCTAATGCCCTTTAAATTATAATTTGCCAAACATTCAAGCATTTTTGAAAATCTCTTTATTTCAAAGATATTTGTATTTGGCCAAAAGCATTTTTCTAAAAGCGAACCAAACGAGCTAGAAAAAATCCTTCCCAAACGCGAGCAGGATGAAGTGACACCCATGAAACGGCGACGTGTAGAACCTCCGGCAGCGTACGAGACAAGCCGGGAAGTTCGAAAACGAGAAAGCCCAAAAAGACATGTAAGAGAGAACAACCCTCGAAGCGGTCTCACTCCAAATCGTCAAATTGGCGGGATCATTTCCCCGGCTGTATATAAAACTCCCCGGTTCACCGAAACCATCCGCCGTCTCTCTGCAGCAAGCCGCCGCTCGGAAGGTCCAGAAAGCGAGCGGCGATGGCGGCGGCGATGCCAGGATTGCGACGGTGACGGCGCGGAGGAGGAGGAGGAGCCGCCGCCGTTCCAGTCCGAGCTCGAGCGCTTCCCCCGACGGAGCCGCCGGGGATGAGGAGATCGCCCGGCAACTTCCCGATGCTGACGGGGAGGGAGAGCCTGGTCCGCCTGATCGGGAAGCGCCGGCGGTTCCTCCCCAATCGCCACTCGCTCCTCTCCTCCGCCTCTGCTTTCCAGGTAGAAGCCGCGATGGAGTAGGCGTTGGCCCCCCTTTTCATTTCCCTTTTTTTTTCTCGGTGTGATTTCTCCGGATTTGATTGGTTGGTTTGGAGAGATGGCTGATGAATCATCGGTCGACCTTGTGTTTTGGCAGAGCTGTCTGAATCTGGAAACTGACGGGAGTGGAAAGATTGTGTCTTTGGAAGGTCGGGAGGGATTGTCGTTCCCGGAGCGTGAAGTGAAGGATTCGGGAGATGGGGTTGAGATTGGAGAGTGTGCATCGAAGACGCCGGCTTCTGATTGGGTGACTTGCCCTGTTTGTGGGAAGAGAGTCCGCGGGGGAGATTACGGCATCAATTTGCATTTGGGTAGGCCTCTTCTTTGCTTCATCCATCGTCCCATTTCTTGATTTGCCAAGCATAATGTGAGAATATAGGAGTTAGGTGGCATTCTTCACTTTCTCCGAGTCTGGCTACTGTATTTCTCTACTTTCTAGCGCATAGACTTGACTCAAACACGATGCAAGCCTAATACAGTTGAGGGAAAAAATAGGGGTTGCTGGTGTTACTAGATTTCCATGTGCCGAATGTTGAGTTTATTAGATTTCTTATCACGTGGAGTCGTGTCTGCATAGTATAAAACTCTGTTTATAGCGCTGTTAGCTTTCCAATTGTCTTTCTTTGGTTATTTAGCTTCTGACTCATTACTTCCAGATACATGCTTGACCAGAGGAACCAAAAGGAAAGTGACCCAGCGCACACTTTTGCAGTTAAATTTTTCTCCACGATTGAAAGTTCAGGTTTGCCCTGTTGAGTCTGACTTGGAACAATCGGCTGTTGATGTAGTTTGCAATAATCCTCATGGAGATTCGGTTAATGGAGGGCATGAGTTTGACAGGGTTGAAAATGGGGATGGTTTCCCTGAAACTGGGGATGGCTTGCTTCTAAATGGCTGTGTTAGAAGTCTTGGCAGTGAATGCCAAATAGCTAGGAAGGTCAGGTCAGCATCGCTGTCTCCCAAGAAGGTGGCTACTCACTGTGATATCAGTGTTGATATCAAGGATATATTTGGGACAGTTGTTGATACATTTATTGTTGGTCGCAAGTTTAGTGTTGAAAAGGAGTTAAAACTTGGGATGGCAATCTCCCTTTTGAGAGAACCAGAAAATGTCAAGGATCCAAGTGCGATCAAGGTCCATATAACTGTGGATGCATTTTAATGTGATTTCACTTGCTTTGTCTTTCTGCTAGTGATAGACTGCTTGGTTTTCTTGAATCAGGTTCTATCTGCTGATTCTGGATGCTCCCTTGGTTATCTTCCCCGTTCCTTGGCTCAATATGTATCGCCACTTATAGAGAAGCACTGCTTGAGTTTTGAGGTATGGTATTTCTTAGCTACACAGGAATATGTCGACTCAATATCTCTGTACAATCTTCCTGCATTTTTTTGTCTGTTTTTCTACTGATATTAAATTGCACGGGTTGTTTTTGTTTTTTGAAAATTTATTGATAATGGTTGAAGACAAGTTCATTGGGTTGATGTAAATGTTGATGGGTAGCATGGTGGATGGAGAATGTGAATATAAGTGGTTGCTGGAGTCCAGTTAGTTAAATGTGAAATTGAACCGTGGAATGGAGGATAATGCATGGTGGAAGCTTATGAGGTACGGTTATTTCTGTCAAGTCTTTTTTCATGCCGAGGTATGGATTCCCTCTAGTGTACCTATCTCCCCGGAAATGGTTCGGGAATGTGACTCCCTTGATCAGTCACCAGAAATTGTTTGGAAACCTGACTTCCTACCTGGTGCTGGAGATTTATGTAGGGTGAACTCTTACCATTCCTAACCTTCAAAGTAGGAATAAGAGCATGAGAAATGGATGCTAGTTGTGCGCTACGCTTTAATGATTAGTAAATTTCTCCATGTTTGTGTTTGAGATGACTGTCTTGCTTTGGCAATGTCGAATATGTATGTAAAAAGAGGCATAATTGGCAGGCGATAGAATTTGGGCTTGGAGTTGCATGTCTGTCATGAAGGAAAAGAGAATACTGCTTCTGTTATCATCCATTACATTTCTTTGATTGAGCTAGAACAAAGAATCTAGGGCCATCACAATATCAAACCAAGTATTGTTGTTTAAGCACATTTGGTGATGCTTTATGAGTTTTCTTCTCGGTTTAATTATATACTTCATGAAAAAGATTGAGAGAATAGGTAAAAATTTTAGCTAGTATGTTGTTATATTTCTCTGTGTGGCATGCTGCTCCTTTAGAAATGCTCTCTTTGTGGATGCTGTGCTCTCTGGTAACTTTTACCTTATGGTAGAAAAGGGGGGGAAAGAGGCAATCACAAGAGGACTCTAGACTTGATGCATTGCTTTTTAAAGGTTAGCTCAACCCACTACATGTTTTATGCAGGGAAGTGTGACTTCTCTTCCAAACCATAATCATGACATGGTTCCCATAAAGATATGTTGTCATGGGACGATACCACATGGTGAGGGGAAGCATGATGATGTAGATGGTATCAAATGTTTGTGGACAAGTATTTTGCAAGAAGTTGAAGCAGCGAGGAAAAATCCACCCAGTATGACAAAATATCAACAGAATTTCAGTCTACTAATACATGAAGTCTTAATCAGAAGTTCTAATCTTTTTACAGATGACGAGAAACTGTTCATGGGTATGGATTTCAGTACTTAATGTCATCAGCATCTGTCTGCTACATCCTTTTAAAAAGGTTATAACCCCATATCTGTTTTTGCAGAATCATTCACTTCACTTTTGGATGATAGTCAGAGGCTTTTTGTCCGGCTTTATTCACGGAAAGGTTCTTCCCTCTATTTGATGATTATGTTCAATTTAGCAAATTCGTTGGGCATACTATTATAAATTGGCTCCACATGTATGTTGGCCAGCAATAAGATTATGAAAGTCATCATCATTATGTTGATTTTTTTGCTTTTCCTTTTATCCGTCGGAACTTCAACCTTAAAAGCTGGTTATGTAATCCAACTTGCTATTCACTGCTTGTTTTATGGCCATTTTTGTCATATGCTTCTTCAATGCGTTGAATGATTCAAACTGGTTAGTGTTCATTGTTTCTGGACCTTTTGGAACTTATTCTGCACAACTCTCTTACTGCAGGGCCATGGTTCCGGTTGTCCAACATTTCCTATCCGGAGATCTCTGATGCTCTGCAAGCTGTCAATGAGCTCTCTGGTTATTTGAAATGTTCATTTGTTTAGTACATGCAGACATCTAAATAACAGTTGCTGATTAAATTCTGTCTTTTCCAATGCAGGGAAAGGATATGTGGTTCCATTTGATTGTGCAGAAGGCCTACAAACAGATGAAATAATGGGTATCTTAAGAGTGCTTACTGTTTCTGAACTTCATGAGATCTCCTGTATACCAAAGAAGGTCTGCTCGTGTTGTTTGTCCTGAATATACAGTCTCAATGTTCTAAGTATGCAAATGATTGTGTAGTGCCACTTTTTGGGGCAACAAGAAAACGTGAGAGCTTATGTGTGACATCCTTCATGAATTAAGCAAGGAAAAACAAATACCCTAAATAAATCTATTTGTACTGATTTTTTTGCCTTTCGAGTCATATGTCAAACAAGCTGACATTTGATTACTTAATATCCATCTGTTGAGTCCAAGTGAGACATAAATTAGATGAAGACAGCAGGGGTTTCTTAATGATAAAATAATCAATATGTTGAGAAGATTTAGTTAGTTGTTTTTCTTCCCCTCATACACGTTTCTGGGGAAATTATATAAATTTGCACATTCTTCAAGAGGCAGTCCAAACTTTTGGTTTTGGATGAAATCACTTGAGAGTTGTAAGTGGTGTTGGTACATTAGTTCCACCTCGACCAATGCATAGATTAGTTCCTTGGAATTAAAACTCAGCTTAAATTGGTCTTAATCCTACTTTATATGCTCTTTATTTGCATTTCAGATGCCTTTTATTATGCCATTTAGTAGTTTCTTCCATTTGGTGCCGCACAGCTTCAGTTAAGTTCTAGTGTGATAATTGTCTAATTAAGCTGCTTCAGCAAGAACCCCTTTCACATAAGTCTGGTCTGGTTGAATTCATTTTCATATCCTTATATGCTGTACAGGTTTTCCATATAAAATGGAGCATTTTGGATGGGTCTTTCTAAAATTGGCTGCACCCGCAGTTTATGCTCCAAGAGCTAGTTGGCTTTCGATGACCACACAGTCAAAATTAACTATGTGGACAGATACGGGCCATATATTTTATCCATTCCTTAGGATATTAGTATGAATTCTGCTTGGCCAGCACAAGGTCTTTTTTTTAAGTGATGTGACGTGTCTATGTCATTTTTCGATCAGGACGATATCGACCATGAAGTTCCACATGTTACTGTTTTCCTCAATTTGTTGGATTCTGAGTATTCATTTTGTGGCCTGTGTATGCTTCTTGTGCATCAGACAATCAGATACATCTATAAAATGTACAGTGTGTTTATTAGCTCACATTGGTTAACAAGCATGCATGCCCACGTGTGATCCTTTCAGACTTTTTGGCAGTCCAACATCTGATTCCTTGAAGTGCACCAAAGAGATTAGGATCCAACAACTTAACTTTGTTTGTTATGAGGAATAGTTATGCTTTTGCAGCACATTCCAGCATGAACCATAAGTTCTCTACGTTTCCCTATATAAGAAGGAGTTGACCAGAGGATGGCAAACTCTAGAGCCCACACGTTCCCACAGAATATGCTTGTTAGGTTTCCTAATATCTCTTGCCAGCTAAGCCATAAAAATGTCAAATATAGAGATGAAGTAAAAAAAAAAGAAGGATAAAGCTTTAGGATCTTTAAATGAGCTGTACTTTTCTATTTTGCTATTCTTCCTCCAAGTAATATTGGTGTGAGGGCATCCCCTTAGTCTTATGGGGAACCAATTTTTTGCTAGCAACCAACAAGGATGCATCTTTTGGTTAGAGAATGAATTAGAGGAAGAATATGGAGAAACTTAATGAAATTTCAACTAACTTCTATATGACATCAAAGAAGAGTTCAACCTGATGCTATATTTATGTCCTAGTGTAAAATTTCATCTAAATTCTATGAGCTTTGTCATTTCCAGTTCACAGAAAAGTTGCAATAGTTTCTAGGGATTTTGTCGAGCAGTCGATGCTTGTTATTGTTTAGAGGTGAGCATGTTTCCAAGGTAGAATCAGGAACTTGAGAATAAGACTGGTGGGAACCGGTTCAGTTCTAGGTTCTAGGATATGTAGGGTAGGTTCTAGGTTCTAAAATTGGGGAACTTATTCCGACAGGTAGGTTTTAGGTTTTAGGTTCCACTTAGAACAAGTCTTTGTGTTTTTTCTTGTTCTATGTCTTTGCGCGATTCTGCAATAATCCATGGTGTCCAATTATGAGTGTAATTTGAAACCACTAGTTTGAACTTCCATTTTCGGCAATATCTATGACTGAGACTTTTAATTTTACTTTGTTAATATTTTATAATTTTCATTTATCTAAATATGAGTTGTAATTAGTGGATTGTAGCAAATGGTGGTCATTAGAGGTGATGATTCCCTGTGATAATTTGATTAATAGTACAGATGGAACCTAGATAAACTTTGGAACTGATCTTGAATCCGTGACAGGATAGCTTCCAGTTTCTAGGCATGTAGGGTAGATTCCAAGTTCTAAAAATTAGAGAACCTGTCCCAATGGGCAGGTTCTAGGTTCCACTTGGAATTTGGACGGAACCTAGAATCCCTCAGCCCTACCGTTGTTACATTCTTTGAATATGGGCTTAGATTGCAGAGATAAGGTTTTAGTTGCAGTTTTTGTCAGGAATTTTTTTATGTGAAAAGGGAGGATAGAATTGCAACTTGATTTGAACTTACATCATGGGCAAGTTGATGTTTGTGCTGGCATAGGAAAACCTTTTAGAAACAAAATTTTCAGCTGTAAATTGAATTCTGTATCAGTTTGGCATGTTATTTCTTCCTTATCTGATGGAGTCTGCCTTATGCCTTTTGGATTTGATGGAGGAGGTTTCAGAAAGGCAACCAGAATTCAACAAAGAAGGATCTTATTGCATCTGCTCTATGTTCGTATAGAGATGGATTATGGTACGACTAGTTTCAGGTGATGGTATTTACTGGCTTGTTTAGCTGAGTATATGAGTATTTACATCATTCTTTATTTTTGATCTTCCGCATCTAGCCCAGTTCTTCCAAGTATGCTTCTGGATAAAGCTGGTGTGTGTGTAAAAATATCCCCGAGAGCTGAAACTGTCTTCTGGCGTGCTGAGGTACTGGCATGCCATCTTCTGACAGATTTGGTGACCCTAATTATCATTGTAGCTGGCATCTGACCTAAGTCTCTATTGGCAGAGAATTTTCTTCCTGAATGGAGAACAGGATCTGTCTACATTTCTTCTAGTTGATCTGGGAGCAGTCAAATATCCAACTTACAACTGCACAAATTCAGAACAAATTTTCTCTTCTCGAAGTCGCCTCCTAGATTATGAAGAGGTCCTTATTTCTTTTGGTGCCACTATGATATGTGGACTTTGATTGTGTTTATTACATGGGATCTGTGCATGTGGCAGGCTATTGAAGTAGCACAGTTGATGGATGAGTCACTTGATCAGAATGACGCAGACCAAGTGTTGAGATGTTTAAAGATTGCAGACTCTCGTGTGGATCTTCCTTCCGAAAATGTATCTAGATCATCCATTTCAGGTTCAGAAGCTGCCTTTATTTCATGCTTCACAGCTTCTTGGGTCTACTCCAAGGTGATTTTGTTAGGAATCTCCTATCTTGAACGTGAACATAGGTATGGATTGAGCAATGAATTTGATGTTTTTTGCTTCCTCTTGAATGTGCCACTCCAGTAGTGAAATTAAGACATGTAATTGTTATGGTTTTGTTAAGTTACTTCCATTAGTATGGACCTTAATTATTAATTTGTGAAGTCGACAATTGTCATTACTAATGTTTTAGCAAGTTCGATTGTGACTTCTTGAAGCATTGGTGGTGAGAGATGAAGAGGCTATTATTAGTATAGTTGACGGTTGCATATTTTGCCACACGTATTGGATCATATGCTCTAAGTATTCACTTTAGACTAGGTTTTGGCTGATTGCCTTTGATTCCATTGGCCCCCTTTTTCTAAAGATAAGCTGAATGCTTTAATTTAGACCATCTTAAGGAGACTATTTCCATGCTTAGGTACCAAGACGCAATAAATCTACTGAAGCGGCTTTTAGACTGTTTTATATCTGACGGAAGGAGAGGATACTGGACTGTAAGGCTGTCTATTGACTTGGAGCATCTGGGATTCCTGGATGAGAGCCTTTCAGTTGCAGAGGATGGTCTCTTGGATCCATGGGTGCGTGCTGGTTCAAGGATAGCACTGCAAAAGCGGGTTCTTCGCTTAGGAAAACCACCAAGGCGCTGGAAAATTCCCCGTTCCTTTGAGATAACAAAATGGAAAATTAAGGAAGTAATGGGACTATTGCTTTTTTAAAGAATCAAAACTTTGGAGGAGTTTCTTCAATAATTAAAGCCTTAACTATGTTAGTTCGCAGAACTTGATCTTACAGGCATTGATATTGTTTCATTTGGTCATTGATTAGGTTCATGTACAAGGGAGACCTTTGAACCGTGAAATGGGGAAAAAGAGCAGGTTCTATGGAGAAGATGGAGAACAGTGCGGAGTTGAGCAGCTTGCTCTACAGTATTATGCCAATGAAGGAGGTTGCTGGAGTGGAGTTCATACGGAGAGTGGCATTTGGTTGACCATTTTTGGGCTTCTTATGTGGGATGTTATTTTTTCTGACGTACCGAATGTCTTCCGCACGAAATTTCAGGTATGTTGAAATTACAAGTTTATTTAACCAACATTGGACAGTTCATTTGATTGTTATTATAGGTGTGGAGTCCATAAAGTAATTGTACGTGCTACCCTAGCTTACAACCGGTAGAATATCATTGCATGGGTTCAGGATATGTTCTTTATATGAACTTATCGGGAATGGTTCTAATCATAAGTCTTTTTCATTGACGATTGGATATTCTTTTCTCTAGACGGCTCCTTTGGATTTGGAGACAGATGGCTTTTATCTAGCAAGGAAGGGCCTCATAGAGACCCATCTGCAAAATATTCACGACGGCATGGCTGAGGAGATTCTTATTACATCATGGGAGTCACACGTAGGAACTGCATGCCGTGGAGTTAACTGGGATCGGCATTCACTCTCAGAACTGCGTGCAGCTGTTACTTGCGTTGGTGGACCTTGTTTGGCCTCTCTTTGCCGGCTTCTTTCTCAGGATTACCGTAGCTGGTCTAGTGGGATGCCAGATTTGTTATTGTGGCGCTTTCATGGAGAATATCGAGGCGAAGCGAAGCTTGTTGAAGTAAAAGGTCCAAATGATAGACTCTCCGAACAGCAGCGGGCATGGCTATTCATTCTGATGGAATGTGGGTTCAATGCCGAGGTATGTAAAGTAACGCCTCCGCTGCCGTTGGAGCCAAATACTCAAAATATCAGCTGAAAGCCCAAAAACAGTAATTGGGATGGAGAGTTCCATTATTCATTCATTTTTCAATAAATAGATTCGATTCTGTAGCTTCATGAAAGCAAGCACATTCCAGATCTCTTGGAAAGTTTGCTATATAATTTCAAAGTTGCAAGATGTATTGAAGGGCAACGTGTTTCTTATGTTTAATCAGTAACACCAGTTTTCAAAGCTGAGTTCTATCCGATTTTATCTAAAACGGGAATCATCATTTTTTCCTGTCGAAATTATTTTCAGCATTTCTCAATTAAAGATTTTCTTTACCAAATGATCGTCTTAAATTAATTGGTCTTCTCCCCCAGGACTACGAGTTCATCGCCATTAAATCTTGAAAATCAAGAAACGCTCTGCTAATGCTTTGAATTAGCGTCCTTGAAGGAATGCCTTCACTTCCACTCTAGCCTCGGCTCTCCTCTCTCTCTCTCTCTCTCTCTCTCTCTCTCTCACATTAACGTCAACCCAACCTTTTTCTCAATGGGAGGAGTTAGTCCTAAGAAAAACAAAGGGAAAACTGATGGGGAAAAAAGGGGGAGAGAGAGAATAATATTCCCCAAAACGGTTGCTTAATCCACAAAAGAGGCAAATGAAGACGAACGAGCCCACCAAAAGGACCATAGAAGAGCTTATAATATTGCATGGAGAGAATTATGACAATTTTAATGATTATGTAATAAGAGTAGGTCTAAACTCTGATCCAACACATGATTGGTCTCAGCAATGTTAGCAAATTATAAAAGAGGAGGGGGTGTTGTGAAGTTGATGCAGCTTAACCACTATTTCCAACCCACTCCATAATAATTGCCCTCCCTCTCTCTCTCTCTCTCTCTCTCTCAATCCAAAGTAGTTTGGTGGGTTCTTTGCAATTCCTGCACGAAGATCATTCTAGCTTGCCCTTAAAGCCAGAAAGGGTCATGTTGTAACAGATATATTCCCACTTGCTTGCACTGCATGATACCAATTGGTTCCTCATTGTATCCATTCCGACACAAGAAGGGTGTGTTTGCGCTGGGTTCGTTCCTCCACCCCTCTCTCTCCTCCTCTCTCTCTTCCTCTTGGCTGTCTCGGGTGTCGGAGTGATGAAAGATCGCTCGGAACGATTTATGGTCCTTCCTTTCAACATCGGCTGCGCTTCTCTCTCCAGCGTCGCCGTGAACACAACATGTCAGCCGGAGAAGCAGAAGCCGGAGTCACTCGACATCGCCGCTGTAGCAAGTAAGACCTCTCTCTCTCTCTCTCTCTCTCTCTCTCCCTCTCTCACACGCACAGACAAATGGTTAGTTGACTCGGTTCTGTATTAATTAATCTGCCATGGTCTATAAATGAAGATTGCTGTTTTAGGTACTCGCTTTCTCATGTCTCCTGCATTTTCTTATTCATCATTCCTTCGTGGTGGGTTGGGCTATCAATCAATCTTTCAAGCAAATGCGTCTTCCCTGTTTTTTTCTTGTCTAGCCTTCCCCAATTAGAGTTAACTTTGGCAATCGAGGTCCTGTTTAATGCACGTGGGCGGTGCGATTTGAATGCATTCTGAAGATCAGCCGGTTGCGATTTGAATGCATTCCGAAGATCAGCCGAGTCGGAAATTGGGACATGTCACGTTATAAAGAAAAATAATTTAGTGTCCAAAGAATTTAGAATTTTAGGTCAGATTCTTACATACCGTGCATAATGCATTAGTAAACATTAGTAATGTCAACGACAATCATGAAGCCCGACTTGCTTTGATCAAATTTTGGAGGTATTGATCTAGTCTTGAAAGCTGATTCAAGATATTTAACTTGATAACAACCCCATATTAAAAAAAGATATCACAAAACAAACATATGGGCTTGCCGTGTTTACAAAATGAACAATATCTTTTTAATTAAGTAACCGCATCTCGTGATGGATGTGTTTAGCAATTGTCGTGTTGTATCACGGGCAGTTGCGATTGATATTTTACTGGGAAACTTGTCATTGGTTCTTGCTTTTGTGTAGAAGGAAGACAAAATGGAGAAGCTGGACCCTCCAAAGAGAGACCCAAGGTTTCTCACGGCTACCCCACTTCGTCAAAACCTAACACCAACTTTGGATTTTGGCAGAAGCTGAGGAAAAGCATCAAAAGTTTCACCCGATTATTTGGTAAGTACATTCACATGCTTGGATCTAGAATTGTCCACCTAATTTGCCCCGTCTTGCTAGTGTTGAATTTCTATGTGAAGTGGAATTTTGAACGATGGATGGAGATCATGTTGACTCTCTTTGTAAGTTTACTCTTCAATAAAAAGACTAGCGCTTGCCCAATAAGAACTTGTCACGTAACTTTTGAGGATTAATACGACACTATCTTTAGAAATTGTAGATTCATTGAGCTCATCACTTCGGCCCCTCACAACATATCGACTAATAACCTGGATTCATGTCGTTCATCAGCTCACATCTTCTCTTGCTCTCAGTTTATAGAGAAGAGGGGGAGATGGAGGAAATAGAAGTGGAGATGGAAATGGGTATCCGACCGATGTGAAGCATGTGACTCACATCGGACTGGACGGATCCACGCACAATGACCCAGTTAAAGAGTGGGAGAACCTGAACAACCCGGAGATCCTTGCATTCCCTTCACTTTCTTTGAAGCAATTCGAGTTTGCCATGGCGGCACAAACAAATCATCACCTTAATGTTGATCCTGCCAAGTTCTAATCGATACAATGTTGCTGGAAAGTTTCGAGTTGGGCACGCAATTCCCATCATTGATGTTCTTGAACAAATGTGGTTTGTATGTAAGATTTAGGGGGGGAATTCATGTTTGCAAGAATACTACTTTTGTTCAGCTCTATTTCAAAGTGTTTTTGTTTTTAAGGTAGCAAGTTATGACCACTGTTTTTCCCCCTTTCTATGGAAGCGTGGGATATTGTTGATTTTTCGGATTGGACTGTTGATTTGAAGTAACTATTTTGTGGGACAACACTTCCAAAAAAAAAAAAAAAATTAGAAATGAAAAAATTATTAACATATGATTAAGGTGAGTTTGTTTTATTGAAGATTTCATAATACAAGAAAATCTTTCATGAAAATCATTTTCAAGGAATATAGCTATTTTTTTTATTAGCGATTATAAAAAGTGATTTCATTCTTATTAGAAGGGTAAGTGGTTTTTCTTCAATTTAAGCTTATTACTTTCAAGTTATGTAAGGAGAATAATTTTTGTCATGAAAAGTTAGAAAGTAATTTCCCAAAGATAGTTTTCTTTTGAATAAACAGACCTTTATATTTTTAATTAGCAAATTTATAGTGGAAGAAATAACATAATTCCAATGTTTTACCTCTCTCTCTTCCCTCTCTTCCATTCTAACTAATGCTATTGCCGTCACTGTTGCCACCACCGCTATCCTTAATTATTCACCGCCACTTTGACGATCAACGTAGACCTAATCCAATGATATAATCTAAAGTTGATTTATAATAAGGTCAATCTTTCTTTTTTATTTGATAACATAGAGACTAAACCCACTTTGTTAGTGAATAATGTAAAATCTGTCTGCCGTTCAAATGCTACCACTTTGGTCTTGGAAGATTTAATTTCTATCATGACGATGGAGAGAACACTTTTTTCACATTTCAAACCAATGTACCTTTTCTTAAATTGATATAGAATTTGGTACAACTCACATACCAGCTCGATATTTTACCTCTATTACGAAGACAGGGAAATAAATACATATATAGTATAAACCCAACACTCTATTTACAATAATATTTTATTAAATTTATCCATGAACTTAATAAGTCACATAAATTCTTGCGTCGTGATCTTAAATGCTAATAAAGCAAATTTAATAAAATATTGAAACTTCAAACACTTATGAAAACAAAATTCCATGAGAGCCTATGCTTATATCTAAAATAAACTACACTCACAAATAACTATGATATATATATATATAAATCATAGATCATAAGAAGAATTAGAATAACTCTTTGGCTAAAACTTTGGAAATCCTGGACCAAAATTGAGGAAGCAAGAAAAGAAAAAGAGAGAGAGAGAGAGAGAGATAGTCACTGCTGGGTCCTAATTAGGGTTTCCAGGGTCTCTCTCTTCTTCTCTCTTTCGTTACTCCTCTCTCCCCAGTCGACGCAGACACCGCCGGAGTCCGCCGCCGCCGCCGCTCCTCCTCCTCCTCCTCCGCCCTCTCGCCGGCAGATTCGCCGCCACCGAAGGCCTCTCGCTTCTCTCGATCATGGCGAATCGTAAGCATCGACACGCTCACCTCTCTCTCTCTCTCTCTCTCTCTCTCTCTCTAACTTTTGCTCGCGTTTATTGATGGCAGCATCGGCGGCGAGATCCTTCCTTCAAGTGGCGGCCACCGAGGAGGTCACCCCGCCTCTCAGGGTCGTCCAAATTGAGGGTCTGGTATGTCCTCTCTCTCTCTGTCTCTCAAAAAAATCGTTTTTTTATTCCCATGGAACCTTGAAATTGCCTCTGAGCTATGCTGCTAGGCCGCTAGCAACCAATTTTTTTTTTTTTTCGGTAGTGGTGGGGGCGTTATAGACGATAATCACGGATGCCCGGATGGGTTTCGTGTGATTTCTTGCGATGTTTCTCGTTCGACGAGCTTCCGGATTTGTCTCTGATGTGGTATGAATGTTATGTGGGGCAGGTTATTTTGAAGATAATCAAGCATTGCAAAGAGTTCTCGCCTTCCCTCGTCACGGGACAGCTGCTTGGTTTGGATGTCGGCAGTGTCCTTGAAGTCACCAATTGCTTCCCCTTCCCGGTTAGATTCTGCTTTTAGTGAAATCACGTGCCCTTGTCCGATAAAGGGTTATCTTTTCTTTTTTCTTATTTCGTGGAAACCTGTCAGATACGTGAAGAAGATGAGGAGATTGAAGCCGAGGGTGCCAATTACCAGCTTGAGATGATGAGGTGTCTTCGGGAGGTCAATGTTGACAATAACACCGTCGGATGGTGAGTTTGTAGCCTTCACATGTGCAGGGTGTTTGTCTGTTAATCGACTGCTGCGAATGCGTAAATGTGTTGTGAGGGTAATCCATGCTGTCACTTGTTTTTAGTAGGCTGTTAAGAAAATTTCTAGGGTTATTATTTCTTAGCATAGATTTCCCTTGTCCCCAAGTGCCTACTATTATGTGCAGTGTGTTGAACATTGTTTTTCTCTTGTTTTTTAGGTACCAATCAACGTTGTTTGGTTCTTATCAAACGGTGGAATTGATTGAGACCTTCATGAATTATCAGGTATTGTTTTATTAGTTATCAGACTTGTATATGAAATTTTGTTTCACGCTGAAAGTCACATTTTTCAGATGTGTGAATTGCCATTTGATTTTAGCTGGGAGATTTGCATTACGAGGCTTATAATTGAAATTATGTGGGATGCAAATGAAGCTTAAAATTAAGAAGAATCACTGAAAAGTGGGTACATTGGCTGTAGATTTTGAAATGGGACAAATCTAAGTACAGCTTGTAGCTCTATGGAATGATGTATCTCCAAAGCAGACCAGAAATATTGATAATATGGCAGTGTGATGAAAATGAGCTTCTAGAGATCACTAAATTTGAGATGATTGAAAACTTGTTGCAGCAGCAGACCTGGAAAATATTTTTAGCTCTTACAACTTTTTTTTGCATATGTTACCCAGTAAGTTGGAAAATATCTTTTAGGATATATGGGGAGGCTTCGGTTATCACATTCATGTTAGTTATAACATTCCTGTTTTTGGTTAAATATACATAAATTATATGCATGGCGTATATATCTTGCTTTGGTTTCTTATTTACTTTTCTCGTAGTAGTTAAGTGGGATGTTGTTCTGTAACAGCCAATATCATATATATATATATTGTTCTTTTACTTGGTTTCAGCAGTTAATATATTGTTTCACTGGCAGGAGAACATAAGGAGGTGTGTTTGCATAATATATGATCCTTCAAGATCTAATCAAGGTGTCCTAGCCCTCAAGGCCCTGAAGCTCTCTGACTCATTTATGGAACTATATCGTAACAATAACTTCACTGGAGAGAAGTATGACATTCTTTTCTGTATTAATTAGCAATGATGACATAGAAAGCATAAAACTGGTGGATGTGACATGATTTTCTAATTTTAGGTTGAGGGAGAAGAATTTGTCATGGGTGGATATATTTGAGGAGATACCGGTAAGATTCTCTCCTGATACTTATATTTTGGAGAATAGCAGTGCAGCTTAGCTTTATAGTATATTCCATTGTTTTGCTCTTTTGTATCCTCTCCATGAAAAAAAGTATGTCATTCGTTGCATCTACCATCAACATTTTATCGTCAACTTGTATTTTCGGAGCAGTTGTAATGGATTGATTCTCAAAGTCAGCAACGCAGCCTATAATTTTGCTGCTTGGTTACTTGTGATGGACTCTTCAAAGCAACCAGCTGAGTGAGGTGGTCAAAGTGATACCAGGGAATGTGGAGTGTCAGCCAATTTTAATGAGGCAGCTCATCTATAGTAGTCATCTTTGGGCATTAGGATGTTTTTTCCCCTTTCAGTGATAGGCTTTCACTGAGACTTTTGGTCCTTCATCTCATCGCCGAAGGAGTCCCAATGTTACTTATGATTGTCTGGACACTTCAACACCCAAGTCCACCCGTGAATTCTAAAATCTTATCCAGCTTAACACCTGATATTGGAGCAATCACACAATCATTTTCCTGCTTAAGTTAATTTTCCATGCTTAACGTTCCAACTTGTCATTTTAAGTATCAATTTGTTTTTATAATAGATGTTGGCATGAATGCTCAATGCTAGGATGATGGTCAACACCTCTGATTCTTGTTGCTGTTTCCTTCAATGTGCTGCTTTCATTTGGCAGATCAAAGTTTCAAATTCTGCTCTTATCAGCGCTTTCATGACAGAGCTTGAAGCTGATTCACCTGCCACTCAGGTAGTACTACATCTATACATCTTGCTGTCACCTAAGGCTGCATGTGTATGTTCCATTGAACTATCTTTGGTTTTTGGTTCTTTTGTAGTGTGACTATGACCGGCTGAAGTTGTCAAGCAGTCCATTTGTGGAGAGGAATATGGAATTTCTGATTGAATGCATGGATGATTTATCAGTGGAGCAGCAGAAGGTTGGGTGCCTTTGATTTTTTAACTTTATTGTTGCATCTTTGTGATTTAGATTTTGATAATTTAACTTGAATGTTTCTTTTTCAGTTCCAATATTATTATCGGAATGTATCACGGCAACAAGCGCAGCAGCAAGCATGGCTTCAAAAAAGAAGGTAACCATTGGCAGAAGTTTTTTTGTCTTGCTCAGCAATCTTTTAAATCCAGTATTTATTATGACATACGCTTTGGAAAAAAAAAAAAAAAAAAAAAAAGAAAAGAAAAAAAAAAAGGATGAAATTTTAGTTTCACTATGATTGTGAATTGTACAAGATTAGCATTTCATTTAAATCCGTGAGTATCAGGTCCGGGGTCTCTTTGCATGTGATTATCTTGGTGTCTGCCTGCCAGAGCAACTCGTGTTTGAAACTTTGAATGGGCAATTGAAGGAAATTCCATGGTTAACTTCCTGGATGTTTTTTATTTTTAAGGATGGAATATGTAATTGAATTTCTATGATGAGCATGGTCAAATTGCAAGATTGTGGCAACTTCATAAAGGAGTGCAATACTGTTAGTGAAGTTGTCGCATGATCAGTGCAATGAAGTCAATGTGCAAGTTTGACTTTCTTTTTTCTTCTCTCTTTTTCTTTAAGTAAAAGAGTTGGCTACTTGATGATTTTGGTAATGTCCAACTTTCAATGGTAAATATAAATTCATCAGAATATCTTTAGAATTGATACCTGAGCATTAGAGATGGATATTGTTGTAATTCCTCAATACATTTGATCATCAGAAGAAGCTTGAATGAAGCTGCATGTTTTGGATATTTTCCATGCTTCATTATTTTCTCTGGTCATTTCACTTTACATTTCATAAGTATCAATAATTGCACCGTGTTGTATACAGGTCTGAAAACATGGCACGAAAAGCTGCAGGAGAAGAGCCCTTGCCTGAGGAGGATCCATCAAACCCCGTCTTTAAGCCACTTCCTGAGCCATCACGCCTGGACAGCTTCCTCATAACAAATCAAATTTCCAACTACTGCAACCAGATTAATGGGTATGTCACTATAATCAAGTTGGGCTTGTGTATGAAGGTGGAAATTATGAGGCGGACTATCTGTTTCTTTAGTGGTTTCCGTGTTACTCTTATCATTATTATTTTTCGCTAGTTAAATGCACATTAATCCTCATTTGCACCCCTTCTATCTGGCATAGACAGTGTCTTTGGGCTTCTCTAACTTCATCTTGTTGTCCATGGAAATGCAACAGGGTTGCTGGACAGAGCTTCAGCAGATTATACTTGATGAAGGCGTTGCAGGAGAATTAACGGAAGATTGGAAGATGCTTTTTGATATAATCAGATGAGAAAGCGAGATATTTTGTGAGACAAAAGGGAGAGGAAATCAATGCATCTTCTTTTTTTATTCACTCGGTCCGTGTTGTATTCAATTAGTGGAATATAAATTTTGAGCATTAATTATCCGAATTGCTTGGAGTAAAGTGGAATACGATTGTATTGCTGCAGCTTGGCAGAAATAGGTTATCTTTTGTGCAGAGGATTTAGGAAAAGACTTATAATTATCGTCTCGAAGGATGCCTTGAGTCTTCATTTTGCCCTCAAATCTTCTTTTGTACGAACTTGGTAGTTGATCCATCCTGATTGAATTGCAATCTTTAATAACTTAAATAGAGCGTATGAAGAAACGAATATTGAATGGATTACGAAGTTGAATATGGGTTTCAGACCATGTTTGGCTCTAATGAACTTTCCTTTTCCACGAGTCATTACAGTTCCTCCCAAAAGTCATTAAGGCGTAGAGTACACGAATGTTTGTGATGTTCACAGCTGTTTTATTTCTACCACTTCATTCACTCGAAAAACCTTTCTACGATGTGTCGGTGTCAAACGGTCCACCAATCATCCAAGTAACGTAGGTATCTCTCGACAAGATCTGTCGGAAAATCTATGGTTTTAATTGGCCAGTTCCGACATCTACGGTTGCTCGACAGATGACGTTGATAGGAGTCCGAGAAGATTTTGAACGTGAACGTAGGCATGGATGACCTAAACACATTTTTGGAAGTAAGATCAACACGAGTCATTTTACGAGGTACAATTCCTTCAAAAGTCATGAAGACGTAGAGTACACGAATGCCTGTGATGCGCTCAGCTGTTTTATTTCTACCACTCCATTCACTCCAAAAACCTTTCTACGTTGTTTCCATGTCAAACGGTCCACCAATCATCCAAGTAGCGTACGTATCTTTCTATAAACTCTGTCGGGAAACTATGGCCAGTCCAGGGTTGCGACGGCCATCGATGGGACTGAGATAATAATTATTTTCTGTGATGTGCGAACGACGAAATTATAAGTGACTACTTAAAGTCAAGTGGCTATCAAGAGCTTGGCTCATTTAGACAATCCTCCAGCATGACTCCATGAAACACTTAGCGGCATCGACGGATTTTGCAAACAACATGGGATGCAATATGGGTCCCCAAAAGAGAAAACCCAGCTGCTCATAGAGCGGGACATGCGCACAGTGATTGACCATGGAAAAGATTACTATTCTCGAGCAATCATGAACATTCATTTACAGTAATAAATGCCGTATCGGACGATTAGGAACTAGAGCTCAACCAAAAAGGAGAAGGCATGGTTGTGCAACCGGTCAGTCCGAGTTAACATGTAAGTCACAGAAAGGCGTCGAGGTATCTGTAGGTGTGCCGTCTATTATACTGAAGCAGGCTGGCATAAGTCCGATCCCAGATACCGACGTATAGCGACTCGTCATCTGGGCTCAAGGAAACGCCAGAGATCTCCCCGAAAAAGTCGATCTCCTGACTCTTGTTATAGTCTGCTTTTGTACTGTACACGTGCACAAAGTCCGCTGGTTCGGCCATTACCATGAATTGGCCATCAGATGAGAATTTGATCGATCGGATGGCTCCGAGGTTACCCTTGAGACTGGCGATTGGTGATTTCAGGTTTCTTATGTCCCATACTCGGCAAGTCCTGTCCTGATTCCCCGTGGCGAAAACCCGTCCATCTGGGTGCCATGCTGAAGCGAAGGAGTAATCTCGATGGCCAGTTAAGTTAGCGATGCTCTGGAAATTATAAAGTGGCGGATAATGTCGTCAATTCAATGCCAAATCCAGTCACCATATCTGTCACAAATCAGAAATGCTTTACCTTTCCATTTTGTGTGTCCACCAGCAACCCATCAAAGTGATCACCAACAACAACAGTCAATGTACGGTCCGGGCTGATTGATGTATGCTGCATCAAAAGTCAAAAGTACTTACTAGATCAGAACATGCCTCATGTACAGTTGGTTTTGTTAATTTAGGATTTCAACTTTTTCTTCGTCATCAAATTATATCCAAACATTCGGATAACAATCCGTAACGCCTGTTTTACTTAAATTGCTATCAATATCTCTTTCAGAGAAAAAATTACACACAAATTTGCCAATTGATGCATAAGTGGAGGAGGAACAATTATGAAGATAAGAGCTAATGAAGAAAAATTGCTCCAAATAAATAGGGTGATATCCATGCATCTAAAATTGCTTTGTGAAAACTTACATTTACAGGCCAGGGATGTCGCAAGTGATTCACGACTTGAAATCTCTCCAAATCATATTCTCTTGTGCTACAGTCATTATTGGCTGCCATAAAATGCATCCCACCCCTGCTGAGGAAGACGAAACGCTCAAAAATTTTCTCAATGTAAACATGTAATATTCACGACAATGTTCAAGCACTTTGATACCTCAGGCTGTCATAAATTTCCACAGCATTCGTTATTGCATTATCATCATATGTGGTCCTCGTGCAGAAGCTCACCCCTTTTCTGTCCAAGCGCTGCAAGCACAAATTTATCATTAAGAGTAATGGCAAATTCTTAGTCCTGTAATTTATCATAAAATGACCTACTGAGTTATGCTCATCGGTCCAAAAGATGATCAGAAGAGGCCAACACAGAATGAATAGCTCAAACGAGGACTTTTCTTTCGCCAACTTTAAACACGTGGGGAAAACAGTAAGGAAATTCAGCTGGCATTACTTTGGAATTCACCAGTCACCTCAGAAGCTACCTCTTAACAACATGTGAATCACGTAAATTACAAAATTATTTGCCTTAAAATTATTTTTCCAATATTTCCATCACCTCTAGATCAACAATCTGTGTTTAGTGCAGAGTCATGCCGTGCAATTTTCCTAACATATAATTATAATAGGAGCTGATTCTTCAAATGTATGATCACCAAGATAGAAAAATGACTAATCACCTAATTACGAACAAGCCAGACCATACAATGGACAAGAGGCAAATTAATTCAGGATTGAATTTGCAGGATCACCTCATAAAAGATGCAGTTTCCGAAAACAGGATATCATCAAAAGAAACGTAAAGAGTATGAGAGAAAAAATGAAAAAAAAGGGTTACCTTACAAAAAATCTCTCCCTGAAAGCCACCTGCTACAAGGAAATTATCCTTGACTGCCAAAGTACTGATCTGTGTCTGCATAAAGCCTTCCAGCAGAGTTCCTGCATGTTTCTGCAGAAAAGTAACTAAAACTGTTAGATGTCAACAAAGACGAGCCTCTCATTTGAAGACTGACAAAAGAATACAGTGATCACAAATTAACATAAAGGGAAAGGGAATCATGCATGTGCCTTCTCCAACCTGATAACAAGGCAGGCAGACATGAAGCTGGCGAGATCAATTTCTTACCTCGGTAGGTTTTACATGTCCAGAGAAATTGAGAATCTCCTTCAAATTGAAAGTCAATGAAGACCAATGCATGACAGAGTAAGTTCGACATCAGATAAACATCGTGTTTCGAAGTAGCCCACACCAAGTTTCTGAGCTGCAGGTTATTAGAATAAATTAGGTATTGAATCAAGTAGGAAAACCATGTATGTACATAGATGTATGTATATGCAGTACTACAACGTGAAATTCCAGATTGCCCAGACACACATTCTCTTAGAGCAATGGACACTTCAGACCACAAAAATTTCTACCACTCGAATATTCTATTCGCTTTTATGATTTTGATCACATAACACGCAAAAAAGAGTAATAAATTTTTAAAATTATGATGTTTTTCCTCCTCTAATTAGTTGATCCAAGCTCAACTATTCGCTGAATCTGGCAAGCTACAGAAAGTTCAGCAAACTTCAACTATTATGTTAGAAAGACCCTTTCTAGACCAATGAGTAATAGTGAATCAGTTCAGAAGAATTAATCTGCCAGCATTTTCTTCTCTCTGTTATTTATGTAATTTCCTGGAGTTTTGCAGCTCGCAGGAAAAACTGTAGCTGCAAAAGGGAAGATCTCGTAGTTAGGGTACAACCTAGGAAGTGACTTCGAACTCAACACTTTCTACTGATTGCACCTACTATATCCCATTGTGACCAGAACGACAAAACAAATTGGAAATATACGTCACTCACCCCTCTTGATGCCCCGAAATAGGGATAACTCAAACGGCAGCAAATTCTATCTAGAATTACATAGAGAAGGGAAGAAACAGCCTAGCAATCATATCCACTGCTTCCAAGACTATTCACCTGAAAGTGAAGTATTGTAGGCTTAACCACTCTCGTGTTGTAAAAGAAATCATAGTAATTGGCGCCCTTCTCCACTTGTTTGTATTCCTGGATTGTCACGGCAAAATTATTTAATATATGGTTTTTTTGATTCAGGAGTCACCACTAACAGTACGTATAAACGAGATTGAATTTCGGATGAGAAGTGAACCTTATCTGCAACATCCCCAGAGACCGGTACAGTCTCGTGATTTTTGTACTGTTGAATCCTTGTTAACCTGTACTTGTCTCTGGTTATGTTCAGTCTATCCCACGGGATACCCTGGATGTCTTTCCCCTTTCTTGCTTGCACGGCAGATGTATCAGTGATCTTCGTGAGCTGCTCAAAAAGAATCCAGGGAACAAGTATCCAAATGATAAGAGCATGAGACGGGGAAACGTGGGGGCGATGAGTAAGCGAACGCAGGGAAAGCGACAGAGAACGAACCAATTCATATGCATCAGGAATGTTGCCACCAGCTTCACCATTGTTTCCGTCATCCACTTCATCGACAAAGTCAGCCGCTTCTCTCTCCTCCGCCATGTAATCCACTTCATCCACTTGGTTGGACATGCTCGGTCCGTCGTTCAATGAACTGTGCGCACAACAGTACCACTACCTCAGAACTAAAATTAACAGCTCATTCGTTGCACGAACGCCGACCGCGCTCCCGAACATATAATTCGAGCAGAGAAAACATACGCAGAGGAAGAAAAGGAAAAGGGCAAAAAGGCACCCATTCCGCAAACGAAAAGAACTCATGACTCCAAATCACTGCAAACATACATTTTTCACCAAGGCAAAAAAATTGCAATTCTGCAACATATAAACGCGTATAAAGAGAATATATATCAGAAACTGTCATGAATTGGCAGCAGCTATTAAGATTGAAGAGACCGGACCGTACTGCATTCTTCAGAGCAAAAACTTTACAGTGAAAATTAAAGAACCCAAAATAAGATCCGAGCACCTCAATCACCGCAGCACGCGGAATGAAACGGCACAGGCCACGACATCCTCGCAATATGTAGGAACCAAATTCCCGATTCGAAAGCGAAAGAAGAGAAATTTCGACACGTTCAACCGCACAAACGCATACGCAATCACGTGTCTGTTCAGCAGCCGAATGTTTCACCCGAAAGAAAGTCAAAAACCCATTTACTAGAACGAAGAAGAACCGCGGGGCCAGACGTACACCATCAGTGCAGACGAAGAAATTTAGCGAGCAAAGAGCAGCACGAGAAAGCGACGTGACCCACCAAAACCAAGAAAACGAAAAATTCACAAGCAAAACGCGAAAAACCAACCTCCCCCTTTCAGACCCACGACGCAAAAGGAAACCCAAAAAGAATGAAAAATGGCAACTTTTTCACAGTACGAAGGGGGTGAGCTCCAAGAACAACAGGGAAAAGCGGCCGTACCCAAAAGCCGAAACAGAGCAGCCAGCAACGCCGAAGCAGAGCAGAGCGTACAACAATACAAAACCCACTTTGGCTTCGACCGCGCCGAGAGAGAGAGAGAGAGGGCGTGAACGTGACGAGGGTAGCGATGATGATTTGACGTTATGGGTCGGCTAAAGATGGGCCCTTCCTCGAGGAGCGCTCCACGGGGAGAGCAACGCCAAAGCTTTTTCCACTCGATTACAACGCACCCCTGCCCCTGCCTTCTCTCTCTCTCTCTCTCTCCTCTGTCTCTGTGCGTCTCCTCTGGGCGCGTGCGTGCATCTGGGTTCGCGTTTTACGTATGCGCATGAGGAAGAGAATGAGAATGTTGCCGGTACCCTTTCTTTATCCATTAAACTATTCGCAAGATCTAGACAGAGAAAGACAGAGAGAGAGAGAGAGAGATAGTGACGGACGGAAACAGGGGAAGGAAGGAAAAAGATGCGATTTTTCTTGTCTTTCCTTTTTCCGCGGTGAGCGTCTCGTCACGCAGCATCCCGAGTTGGACCTCCCCACCGCCCCTGGAACCGCCGTTTCTCCAGAGATCTTCTACCGGACGTATCTCCAACCCCCGGAGACCGTCGGATCAGACACGCGACGAATCTCGTCCGTCCATTACATGATCCCCTAGATTTATGTGAATATTATGAACCGTATATGTAATGAAAATATATATATTCCCCGGTCGCGGTTGATTATTCTGTGATCATATTTCCGTATTTGTGGGTAGTCTCCGGATTTTGTGGGGGTACTATATTTAGATTATTTGTTTCCTTGAATGCTTAGGTCAATTTGCATGTCAAGATATTCATGCTTCATGTCGCCCTTTTGTCAAGTTTTTTGCATTCTCTTGTTTAACTGTGCCAATTAAATAAATGAATGGCTTGTGCGCACTTCTCACCATTACTGTAGTAACTGTGGCAGTAGGTAAGCAATTACGACTTATTACAATCTCGTGATCTGGCCATCGGCGGATTAGAATTGCCCGTTTTCTAAAGGTTGCAAATTTTATATTTCTCTTTTCTCGATATGTTGTCTCGAGTAGTCAATGTTGCTAGTAATCGACCGGTCTCTATCTCTGGTCATTTTACCGTAAAATACAAAATTACTCAGGTCTGTGGCTTTTGGGATGATCTGGAAGAGTTGAACCAAAGCAGAGATCTAAATAAAGGGATTCTTAGTTTCTAAGAAACAAAGTATGAGCGGTGGATGGGTTTGAGTCGGTTTGACAAACACAATCAATCTGTTCAAGTGTTTCACTCGGGTTTCGAAAGCAAGTAGTCAAAGACCTAATGAACTCGAGGCCTGTATTATGGTCCCCTCTATATGAGCCTACGATAAAATGGTCACCTCTACTTTTGCGAGAATAGGCAAAAATTGGGCACATCAAATTTGTTCCCTCTCAAATCGCTTGCGTTGAAATATTTAGTATTAGTTTCTTTTTATGTCAAATTAAAAATAAAAATCGACATGTGAATACAACTTTAAATTATACTTGTCAAATGTGAAAATCGTGTATGACAATTGTGACGGCCCAAGCGACGGTCATCGAACGTGCGCAAGGAAGGGGTCTCTCTCTTCTCTTGTCTCACATCGCCTAGGGAGAGAGGTCTTGGTTAGCTTATAAGGTTGGTCCCTCTGATTTGTGTAAAGCAGTGAGGGAAAAGACTGTGACTGGGATGGCGGTGCGTCCACGAGGGCGGGTGACCCAAAGTGGACAATATTACATAGTGGCTTGGATGTTACAAGTGGCCAAGTGGGTATCAGAGCTGACTCCCGACCGCGTTGACTGCGTGTGGGGCCACATCTCCCTGAGATGTTTACAAGTGGCCAAGTGGGTGTCAGAGCTGACTCCCGATCGCGTGTGGGGCCACATCTCCATGGTATCAGAGCTGACTCTCGACCGCGTCGACTGCGTGTGGGGCCACATCTCCCCAAGATGTTACAAGTGGCCAAGTGGTATCAGAGTTGCGTGTGGGGCCACATCTCCCCGGGATGTTACAAGTGGCCAAGTGGTATCAGAGTTAATTCCCGACTGCATGTGGGGCCACATCTCAAATGCTATTTTGACTCTCGACCTTGTGTTGGACCATAGCGAGGACACTCTTCTGTTAAGAGGTGGAGAGTATGATGGCCCGAGCGACAGTCCTCGGACGTGCGTAAGAAATGGGTCACTCTTTTCTCTTGTCTCACACTCTCGACCTTGTGTTGAGCCATAGTGAGGACACTCTTCTGTTAAGAGGTGAAAAGTGTGACGGCCCGAGCGACAGTCCTCGGACACTCTTCTGTTAAGAGGTGGAGAGTGTGATGGCCCGAGCGATGGTCCTCGGACGTGCGTAAGAAATGGGTCCCTCTCTTCTCTTGTCTCACAGCAAAGACGTTGTTCTGTTAAGATGTGGAGAGTGTGACGGCTCGAGCGATGGTCCTCGGACGTGCGCAAGAGAGGGTCCCTCTCTTCTCTTGTCCCACATCGCCTAGGAGAGAGGTCTTGATTAGCTTATAAGGCTTGGGTCTCCTTTTAACTTATGTAATGCGTTTTAAAGCCGTGAGGGAAAATACCGTGGCGGGATGCCAATGCGTCCGTGCCAGCTTGCCAGGGCGGGTGACCAAAAGCGAACAATATTACATAGTGGGGCCTGGGATGTTACAGCAATAATCTACTCTCTCCTTTTGGTCGAATCTCATTGAAATTCAAAGCCTCCTTTGTCCAATATTTTCTTTCTACGATACTTTCTTACGTGATTGGTGTAATTATAGTATTTAGCTTTTCTTTTGTTCGATTTGCTAATTTGTTTAGTCACGGGGTCATAATGTTTCCAAATTCTTTTTTTTTTTTTTTGGTAATTATGGTGTTTTAAGGAAACTAATAATGTAGTATCGACGTTTGTGGATAGTGATAGATTCATGTATCTTCTGTTTATCGATGTGTCGGACACATTTTTTCATGGAAAAATTTGCACATGAAAAATGATTAACCCGTCTTGTTTAGAGTCGGGTCTGAATTGATCAATTCTTAACTAATCAAAAGGCCCTACCTCTCGAACTCTTTATTGACTTGAACGGCCCAAAATTATTAAACCCGTCCCCTTGCTAGGTCTGCTTTTGTATAGCATGTTTGATCGGATTTGCACTCTAGAATAAGCTAATCAAATTGAACGATCCTAACACAAGACATTGACTCGATTCCTACCCACGGTATAGAAAGAGCAATTAAATAAATGGGACTGTGGCATTTGACTTTCCTTATAGTATCAATTCAGAGGCACCTAACTTCCATTCCTCGATTCACCGGTCGTTTTCATAATCCATTTTTTCTTAAGTTGGGAAGGCGGCAGTTAGATCGTGTTCTTATTCAATTCTTTGTATATTCTTGTTTCAATTTTAGTCTAGACATATGTTGTCCCATCAATTTGATTTCTTGTAAGAAAGTGGAAGCTTCTGCATCGGAAGCCTCTGATACAGCCGACCTTGCAACTACCATTTCATGACAAAGGCTAAATTCCAAGATCATTTTTTTTTTTCTTTTTTTGAATCTATTCTTTCTTTTTGATGCTCATCTGGACTCCCCAAATCCATGTCAACATTTTGGATTCTAGTCTTTGGCTCAATGGATTTATAGATAAATGGATTAACATTGGCAAAAATGATTTTTTATACAGAAGCACGATGACATCCTAAATGTTACACCGAATACAATTTACTACGATTTGGTATGACCAAATCCTAACATCACAATCAATGACATCTAGCACCAGAAAGACTGAATTTCAATGATCTTTTTTTTTTTTTTTCTATTTGATGTTTATTTGGACTCCCCAAAACCATGTCAACATTTTGGATTCTTTTCTCATGTTCATTGGAATTTGTAAAGAAATATCTTAACATTAGTGAAAATGATGTTATACACATAGCGGAACGAAGTCCTAAACGTTTCACCGAGTGCAATTTAATTCTATTTGGTGTGATCAAATCCTAATGTCACAACTGATGAAAAGAATCGTTGGAAAGTCTGTACATTTCAATCAATTAAGCACGATTTCAACATCATCTATTGAAGAATAACGATGGAATTGCCTAGTGACCGTATGCATTAATCATGAGAATCATTTAAAAATAAGATTAAACTATCATAAGAAATCGAAGGAAAAAGTTGGAGTGGTAAGTAAATAATTTTAATTGTCATTTTCCCCTTACGTTTAAAATGGACTTAATGGGTTTCGGTTGACTTTATTCATTGCTATTGGCATAATTAAAAATTGCCAATTTAATACCCATAGAATCAAACTTGTTGAATTAGTACATAAGCTCAAATTGTTGTAGAAGAAAAGTTTATAATAAGAATGTTAATGGGTTTCAACTTATTCAAAGCTCCAACCGCCAGTCACAATTGTCCAAAGTAAATTCCTAATGGCTTCCTTCGTTCAATTGTGTTGAACAACCATCACCAATTCAAACCATCCATAATCATACCAAATAATCTCCTGTCGAAGCTTATGATTATGCCTAAACTTTATTTTTTATTTTCTTCGTTGCTCATCATATATTGGTATTTTCCTATTTTGGTAGTTGAAATGTGCTTTTTTTTTTTTTCTTCTATGGCATTTGCTGAAATTTTTAGTTCTTGAAAAGGATATGACCACCATCATTGTTCACATGAGCCCTGGTCAATGAAATAGGGCTGTGATTATAGCCCAGCCCATCAAGTGCTTTGGGAGTTGGTGATATGATTGATGGCGTTTGAGCGTGCCACGCTATGGAAAGTTTCTTAGACAGCACATGAGTTCTCTCCTCGAGGAATATGGCAGCAAAAATTCAAAAATTCGCGTTGATTTCAGTAATTGAACTCGTAGTTTGGTGTGCTAAGTTTGCCTTTGCAAACTTAGAATCGAATAATGCTAGATATACCAAAATCATATACATAAGTTTAATATGCTAAATGGCAGTATAGATTGAAAGGAAGACTCAAAATATCCCGATCGATTTAACTATTCAAATTGTGACTTTATAATAAATAAAAAGAACAAAAAAAAAATAACTCGTTGATATGTGAAGAATAGAGAAGTTTATAGGTCCTCCTAAGTATTGTATCATCTATCCACCTAACTAAAAACAAAATCAACATACGTGACATTTTTATATTCTGTAGTTGGTAAGGTGAAAAGCTGACGTGAAGGTCCCAAAACACCTAAAATCTTATTAGGTTCATTATGAAGATAACCGATTTATTAGTTCTAATCAGAAATGGTTCAAAAATTTCCAAACATGGTATCTTATGTTAGTGTTCATGTTGTGTCAACATAAGTTTTTTTTTTTTTTCAAACAAATTGATGTAATATTCGAATTGTCTTGTTTTCTAGTGTTATATCAGAAATTGAATGTCCGACTTAGTTTGATGCATTGATTTGGTCATGCAATTTTGAACGCATTATAGCTAATCTAAAAGGTTCGTTTGCACAATCAGATGAATGCTCATAATTATTTTTTCTTTTTCCCCATTCATGTTATCCTTTGACGTTTAATGAATGCTAACAAATGGAATAGTCTTTTCTTAAGGAAAAGTTGAAGGAACAGGCTTTTGAAAATTCTCTTTGTTTACAGATATGAAGAATTTAATGTCTTATATACAATGCAATATAACTGGTGGAGAGATGATTTGATACATCTATAATTAACATGATTGATACTATTGATACTATGTATATCATGACAATAAAAGAAAATCTAAGGGCAAGCAAAATTACTAATCATTTTCACGCGCATTGAGTAAGCAAGAGTGAAAAAGGAATGTTCACAAATCATACAAATGTTTTAAATTTTTTCAAAAGATGGAAAGCTCATTCAAAGCATGAGCGAAAGGCCTAATCTCATCCCAATTAGAACTACCCAACTCTAATCCGAGTATGAACCAAGCACTGTTCATTCTTGGGCAAAGATCTACGAGGTGGGCTCGGAATGAGAATCCAACTACTTCTGATTCGGGTGAAGACATGGTACCGCTGAGCACGATGCTCTTTTCTAATTCACAAAATTTTGATTTCATTTTGTTTACTTCGACACTTGAACTGGAAGAAGGTAATTGAAATTTGAGAGGTTCTTACTCAAGTTGCGCCACCATGCGTGTTTCGCGAATTTGATCCGCATATCGATCGTTCCACCGTTTCATAGATGTTCTGATGAAGAGTGAAAGCAAGGAAGGGCCTTTGTCCATAATTTCTGAAATTCCCCAAGATTTGGGTTCAATCGATGACGTTCGTAAAGAGAGGAGTACAATATATTCCCTAAACACTAGTTTGGCGAAATTCTTTGGGCCTCTGCCCACTCGGATTCGACCTCTCCCTACCACGAAGTTGGGATGGGGACAAAAGATTCCTAATTGGAAATCCAATCAACCTGTCAAATTCACTCTCGATCCTATCCAAGCTTTTTTATTTTTAATATAAGGATTGATGATGTCGTCTCCTTTGGATAATACATGCACCCGACATGCCGGGTGACATCAACCATCTTTAAGTTTTGTCAAATGTTTAATGTGATCTTTATCTTCTTCTTTTTTTAAAATAAAGTCCCTGAATAATAGTCCTTTAATTTCACGTTGGTCCTTTCATTAGAAGGCTTGGCAAGAGTGCTGGCATGGATGTTAAGGGATCATTAAGTATGGTGCTGTGAAAATAGTGCCGTCTTCGGCGAGCATCGTCCAGCTATGAACAAAAACAACAGTGCTAACACCATTGACTCATAAATACAAAAAAGCATTCCAAAAGTCATAAATCTGTTACATTAATACTAATTTAGTTATAAACCTTTCAATTTAACAAAGTCTTAAATGTTTTCATATTGGTATCCAACCAATTTAGGTTGAAAATCACTAATGTAGACATTGCTTGTCCTATGTGGCATAACCAATGTTGATGTCAACATTTTTAATGATATTTTAACAATTTTTTTAATTTTTTAAGCCCTTGTCAACCACTAGCAAGCAGATTTGGGCAAAAACTATCTTGCTCAAGGCCGGTGGGGCTGCAAAGGCCCATGCCTAGGGCTTTCTTGGCCCAGCCGACTCTAGGCAAGGCAACCTCCCCTAGATCTGGTGAGGGCCATGAACCTTGCTAGCGACTAACGAGGGCTTGTCGACTCTCATTGGCCAAAGTGAAGGGGAAAAAAATGAGAGAAAGAAGAATAATAAAAAAGGAAAAAAAAGAACAAAAATTTATAAAAAATACAAAAAAAATTATTAAAATATGTCCAAATCAACACTGGTCATGCCATATAGGTCATCTAGTATTCACATCAATGATTTCCCATCTAAATTGATCAAATGAACTGAATTAATATTAATGTAAAAATATTAAGGACTAAATTGATTTAATTGAAACATTCAAAACTGAATTGTTATTAATATAATAATTTTATGACTACTTATTACTTTTCCCCAAAACTATAGCAATCATGCACATAGACTAAGATTATGTCGAGAATTGAGAATCGATGGAAGCAACCTTAGCCCAGATTTGTGGTAAGGATCACTAATCTCGGCCACCTGCAACTAGACATGATCATGGACTTGATGATCTAACTAGACCAAATGGGCATTTTACGCTCTAATGTTTTCCGCAACTGGGCAAGCTTGGGCAAACTCTAGGCCAAGACATGCATCAGCAGGACAAAGATTACAGGTAGGAGCGGGCATGCCAGACCATATTCATCCCTACCTCACCTCGCATGCGTGGCCAAAAAGATATGCTCCATCCCCATCGTACCACCCACTGATTACTGATGTCATCCACTCCCCATTCAGGACGGTACGTAAATACCCACTTGGGCAAGTGAAATTCCATATGAGAGCGTGCCCAATGGGTGAGAGAGAGAGAGAGAGAGAGAGAGAGAGAGAGAGAGAGATTCGTTGTAGGGTTTTAGAATCATCATTCGTGGATGGGAATATGAAGTGCGCCTAATTTGTAGGCTGATGTAGTATCTATGCTGATATCTTGGAAAGCCTCTTTTTGTGATTAAGGTGAAAGGGAAGGCGTCAAAGATCACACTAGATCCTACCGGGAACTCAATAGTACTTCGTTCAGATGAAATGTTTCAAAAATAGTGAACACAAACTATAGTTGATTCCCCTTTCTGCGCTTAAACCGATATCTTGGGTTGGCTTTGGTCTGCCTTCCTGACAAAGGCAAGTTATCCATACCGTAGAAACCCATTTAATATAGCTGTGATATAATTATAGTTATCCAATAGTGTGATCAAACCGTGAATTGTTATAACTTGTATATATTTTAAATGGTGACCTCCTAATTCTTGCTCGTTACCAAGGATACAACTTCATGATTGATTTGGTGTAACTGATTTGCTTGATGGCTTTACATCGCTAAGAAATCCATAATTGACAGCAAGAGCTAAGAATTGGAGATAGTTTAAGAGTGAGTGGATGCTACATAATTAGGGAAGAGAGTCCAAAGAAGATAAAGAGTAAGTGAATCAATGATCATTTTCATCGAAAAAGTTCTTATAAGCTTATTGGGAATCCTCCTAAGATTGCGGCATCTAAGGGCCTGTTTGATAGCTATTCTTCTTGGGAACAATTTTTTATAAAAAATGATTCATTTTTATTCTATTCTCTAGACGAATTTCTAAGCATTTGAAAGTGTTTGGTAATCAATCAAAATTTTTATTCTTGGAATAGAATTTTGTTTGACACCACTCTCAAAATCTCTAATCCAAACCATTTTCTTTTAATTTAAAAATAATTGTATTACTTTTTACTTTTTTTTTCTCTTCTTCTTCCCAACAAAGCTCGGCCTTACCCAGATCTAGCGAAGTCGAGCTCGCCCAACCAAGGCGAGGCCGACCTCGCAATGGCTCGGTGAGGTTAAGCCTTGCCAACAGTTGGGCAAGCCTTTGGCAAGCTTGTTGGACCTTGCTCAACTGGTTGCTAGCGACCAATGGTGGCCAATGGCAACTACGGTGGAAGAAGAAGAGAGAAGGAAGAAGAAAAAGAAGAAAAGAAGAAGAAAAAAGAGAAAAAAAAAGAAATTTAGGTTGGCTTAATTCTAAAATTTATTCCCATAAACAAAGAAGTAATATTTTTTTACTCCTTGATTCTATTTCAAATCTATTCCCAAAAACAAAAAATTTAAAAAATGAGTTTTATTTTTCAAATTTATTCTCAAAAGCAAAAAATTTAATAAATGAGTTTTATTTTTTTGTTCTCGGGAACAAAATAATAAAATTGGATATTCGTTACCAATCAGATGCTAAAAGTTGGATGAAGTGTTTGCCAAACACGGTATGAAAGTTACAGTAGCTCTTTCTTGCAGCTGAAGCTGCCAGCATCTGTATCTGAACAAGCTGCCAGCATCTGTATCTGAACAAGTACAGAGAAAAGATATCGAATTCGAACCGACCATGCGTTTTCTCGTTGTTTAGAATAAAGGAGAATGCAGCCTTCCAAAGAAAGAGGAGATTGTCAACACGTTCATGATGCGAGAATAAAATAGCAGCATTGTCAACACGTTCATGATGCAAGAATAAAATAGCAGCCATCTCTTTCATTCGACAACAAAGATTCTCTCACTTTTATGTCCAGTGCGAGAAAGTCAGAAGCTAAATATAGCGAAATTGAGGTGTTGCATACAATATCTGAAAAGAAAAGGAGATCAAGACAGTCACTAATGGTAATATAGATACGTACCAGACACTTGCGGAGGGGCAGGTATTTGTTCCTTGCCTTGTTGAAGAGAATATGTTCTTGAATCTAGAGCTGATAGGTATCATGACGCGTCTTGTTCGGTTTCAGCCACTCATGCAACAGTGTCTTCGCACATTTCTAGCTGTGCTCATCGATCTCCTCTGCTGAATATCGATAGAATCTTGTTCCTAACACACATAGAGACGCACTTTGGATCGATTCCGAGCTGCCAGTGGCGAAAATCTGTCCGAGAATATGTGTGTGTGTGTGTGTGTGTGTGTGAAAGCAGAAATGGCGGAGGATCCGACCATGAATTTTCCCTTTGACAGATGGGTGAGGTGCATCTATATGGAGTTTCCGAATGGATCGCTTATGGTGATGTTGCAAGCTCTCGTATGGTCGGCACAGATTAGACAACTAACGCTGGATCCAAATGCAGAGGGAATCTTTACCTACAAGTATAGCTAGAAAAACTAAACATCCTTCTTTGAGATTTAGGAGCTAAATTCTTTCACCAGACCATCGCTTACCTTGGATCTGAGGTTGGCGATCGTGGCCTCCGTTAATTGTTGGCTGATAATGTCTCAGGCCGAGGTCGTGGACCTCTATCGGCATTCGGGTGGAGGTTGACGACCTTGAATTCGATGTTGCGTCATTGGGACACAGGGCTATTACACCGGAGGGACAGAGGGAATAGAGAATATTAGCTGACGTGCATTATGGAAACTAGTGATGGCGGCTCCAGATGGAGTGGCAATGTTGGCATGGTGCGGTGGATGGAGGTGGGTGGCCACTCTAGTGAGGTGGGCGGCCGCTCTAGGGTGGCCGGCACTGTGAACAGAAAGGGAGAGATGTGGGTGAATGGATTGTGCTTTTCTGCATTTCTGATGACAGGACAGGAGAACTCTCATTGCTAGAGATTTTCAGAAGTGTCACACTTGGATTATTGCTGCACTCACGAACAAGATGATATTAAAACAAACACACTCTCTCGATCGATCTCTCAACCAAAGATAGATGGTCGGTGACGGCAGCCTTCATAGCAAGGTCCATTGTCTTTGAGGCGAAGGTAGGCGATCTCGACTTTGATGTTGTGTGAGAGAATGGGTGAGTGTTTAGGTCGCATGTATGGAGAGAATACAGACTATATCAGAGTTAGAAAGAGCATTTTTGTAGCCGGTGGTGATGACTGAAGATAGGGGCGTTGCATTGGCATGGTGATTTAGTCTTCAATGTACCGTTTATATGTGGGTGAAACGCACATGTATCCCATTAACGAGATAGGTCTAGTTAGAAGAAGGGATAGTGGAAAACATAATTGCGGGACTTAAGCTATGTTTGGTTATCCAGATTTGGATTCAGACATGAAAAAATAAGGTGGAATTAGAAATCTTCCGAATATCTTTTGGGTTGTAGAAAATCTCATAATATATTTGGTACTAAAATAAGATTCTTGACTTCTTCTATTGTATAAATAAGGCAAATCGAGAAATTGTTGAAAGGCCAATTTGGAGAATCGAACAATAAACCTTACGGCTCAAAATACAAGAGCAAGTTTGTTTACCTTTACTTCTCGCAAATTGGCAAAACCTAAGTTGTGATAGGTTTTAGTCATTAATTAAAACTGCTCATATTCTTACAAGAGGGTGACCAAATTCAAAAGTAAAACGACAATGTTGTCTTCTTTCGTTGTTGGGAATGTTTCATTTAGGCGAAGGTGTGTCCTTGTAGGCTTTTGATGAGGGACTTGGACGATGAAATTGTCCCAAACACCCCAAGTACGCAGCCGAATCCAATGAGCAAAGCATTCAGAAGAAAGAGCGGCTTCGACAGGCTTGGCCAGCATATCTTGGTGTAGAATCCGCACGGCAAGATCACGCAGATGAAGATGCTGACGAGCGAGCCGGTGAGGCTAAGCACGTACTCGAAGTACGGGACCAAGAGCGCGAGCGCCAGGATCACCAGCAGCAGCATGGAGCCTACCGTGCCCCTCACGACTGTCCGCATGCACGAGCTCATCGACCCGGGGAGGCTGCGGTCTAGCTGTATGGCGAAGGGCGCGAACTCGAGGGCGTACTTGGTTATTGGCGTCAGGACCGTGGCCCACTGGGCGACCTTGGTAATGACAAGGTGGCGCGGCAGGCTGAGGGTGATCTGCGAGCTGACGCTGGGGCCGAACATCTTCGCGCCCATGAAGGCGAGGGCCGTGTACAGGGTCGTGACTAGGGTGAAGCTCACGATCGATACCTACAAACAATCAATCAGTAGATTTCAAAACTTTTTAGCACCTTACCGAAAAACGAAAGCGATATCTCATTTAATTTTTGATATATTTGTAAACGTTTAAAAAGCATGCAGTCAAGCCCTTAATACATTAGACATCTGTCGACATTAGGATAAGCCACATCGGACTGGCTAGGAGTTAAAGATTTGGTTGCTCATTTTTTTTATGAGCATTTAGAACTCAGTGGACCCATATGAAAAATGTTGGAGGAATTCGGTTGCATTTATCCCTCATAGGACGAGAGAGCATACCTTGGTGAACTTGGAAGGGTCTTTCATGGACTTATACAAGTCAGGGAAGACAATATGGCCAGCAAAACTGAACATATAGAGCCCCGAAATCATGGGGATGTTACGGATCCGAAGCGCCGGGATCTCATTATCTGACCTGACCCATCCGAAAATGGCGGTCAGAGCCACCGAGGCAAAGATGATGATCGACATGAGGATGCCCCCGGAAGAGAGGAAAGAGATGGAGGACAGGTCCCTGAGCCAGAGGCTCGGGATGGCAATGAGCACGGCGATCGCGGTCAGGAGCTGAGGGCTGGACATGTGCGTCCACCGGGCGCTGATCCGAGTCCCTCGGAAGACGATGCTGAGGTTGTCATGGAGCGAGATGGTGTAGGAGACGAGGGCCAAGAAGATCTCCAGGTATATGAAGGTTGCTGCTATGATCCTGCCTTTGGATCCATAGGCTTCTTGCCCGATGTCTGTGTAGCTTCTGGACTTGGGGCTCTTGTCAAGGCATTTTCCAAGCAAGTGGGAGGTGTAGGCGCATACCATGCCAAGCCCTATCAGCACGAATGCAGAGGACCACCCTCCATTCTCCAAGGCGTATGGTGTTGATAGCTGTCCCAGCCCTGCCAAGTTTTGTCGAATTTTTGTTCATGAAAACATGATTGTATAGCTTGAGAATAAGTGCTAATCTACACCAAACATATCAAAAAAATAAAAATAAAAATGACTGAGCTTGCTCTAAAGTGAAAGTTTAAATAAAGTTTCCCAACTGCGATTAGCTCTACCTATCATATCATTTACCGAAATGAATATGCCCTTCTAGCTTGCAAGGAAAAAATAAAGATTGTATATAGGCAACTGAAATCTATTCATTTTATGAGTATATTTCAACTAAACACAAGTGATTAGATCTTAATTTTGTATCGAAACAGTCTTTCAACAGATTGATCGGTCGATATTACGAAAACGGGTTTGCATTATTATTATTATTAATTTTCTTTTGGTGGAAAGCGGACTTGAACTCCACACGGTATTTATTACGCAAGTTGACAACAGTGGAGAACAAAACATTAGCTAGTGTTCTTTTTTTTTTTTTTTTTTCTTTTTGGAATAAAAAAACATTAACTAGTGTTCGATTAGCAACACGTGTTAGAATTGACCTATATGAGAACGACTTTACACACTACTTTTGGAATACACCTTCCGTCCTTTCCCATCCGCAGTACTTCTAATAATGCTCTAGCAAAAATGGTTTAGGAGATATGGTACATATCTTAGTGAAAACAGTGACTTCATTCATACTTTTAGAAGTTCAAGCTGTAGTGAATTTAAGTGATGGAGGACCCTCTCGGCTCTCACCTATGAGCATGCCAACCATGTTGATGACAGCATGAGCAAAAGAGCTGTTGGCCCCGGCATTCTCCTCCTCCACCGCCTGCAGCTTCAGCTCTGCCATGCCCCCATCGCACTCGCACCGGCATACTTTATTCTCCCCTTCCACGCACGACTCGCAGCCCATCCAGGGAGGAGCAGCAGCCAGTTCTGCGCCCTGCACGGACTCATTAGCGATCTGGCTTCCATGTCGGAGGCGGCTCACGATGTACGTCCACAGTTTCGAGCACGTCCCTCGCACCATCTCTTCCGACACTTAGATATACGAACGGAAGCCTAAAGAATTTCAAACAAGAGACCTCAGGGCAAGTAATGTTCTATGTTTTTGCCTCGCTGATGAGTACGGGAAAGGGTGCGGTTTATATATAAGAGGAGGGAGTGTACAGACGTAGGAACGTGCCAATTGTGCAAGAATCAAGGTGGCGTGCGCGGGTGTCTGCGGGAAAGAGAGAGAGAGAGATTCCGATACAGGGGAAGTTGCCAACATGAACCAGATGCCTATATTCTGAAAATGCAGATCCGCCCATAGCAGCCAGGATCGGAACTTTTCCTCTTTTTCTTCTTCTTCCTATTCCGCCAAACTTGGACCAGAATTTGCGAGAAAATATTGGTACCTCTAATGTGCCAACACAACAGATAGGAAGGGAAATGGCTGGGTCCACCTTCATGTGGGGCCCAGCCAGCATTAAAAAAAAGGAAAAAGAAAAGAAAAGAACAAAAAGAAGTGGAAGTTGTCGTACGTGGTGTGCGCGCGCGAAAAGTGACGAAGAGAGAGAGAAAACAAAAACTGCAAAAAGGAGAAAGAGAAGAGAAGAAGAGTGCTGCAACTTTGCGGTTTTGATTCGAAGGCCAAATGTTGTCAGAATCGGCTCAAATTTCAGTATGTTGTTCATGAGACCGAGGGCTACGAGTTGATGGTTTTTGTTCGTCGAAAACCGTTTCCAAATTCTCCAGTTGCGGTTAAGGTTTTTTCCAAACTTATTTTGTTCTACGCATGTGGTGAGAAGAGGATGATTGTAATGTTGATGTTGAGACTCTAGTGTGTGACTAGAGAAAAATACTTTGTGTATCTTGCTATTCTTGGTGATTAGTGGATGTTTTTGGGCGGTCCGTGGTTTTTCCTGCATCGGATTTTCCACGTTAAATCCTTGATGTCGTTATTTGCTTTGTCTACTTATTATTTCAGCGCTATATTTGCATTTTGTGAGGCTGTACATTGCTGGTTGTTGCTGGGGGTTAAGAAATTCTTAGTTGATTTTGCTTCAGGGGAGAAATTGATCATGGATTGCGTTTGGACGTGGTGAATTGTTGTACCCGAGTTCTCCCCAACAATAAGGATGCGAGACGTGTCCGAAGTGGGCCCCAATTTCAGATTCTTTCTTTCTTCTCTTCCGTTTGCACGTTCAGACTCTCTCTCTTCATTCCAGAATGCATCACTGGCTTCCGCAATCTTCGTGGGGCTGCAACACTCGCCGTTGAGGAAGTCCGGGACGGATTGGCACCCGCCGCCCTCCTCCGAAGCTCTTAGCTGTCGCAGTTCCACCGAAGCCCATCGTCCGCCGTTGCCAAAGGCTTTTGCTAGAATCACTGAACAAGTGAACAACTTCTTGGTCGCTCTTGCAGTGTCGTGGTATTGGTGGGGTCTAAGAGAGCGTGCAGGGAGAGGAGAGAGAGAGGAGAGGCGAGGAGAGAAGGGAGAAGAGAGAGAGTCTGAGCGTGCAGAGGAGAGAGAAAAAAGAGAGTCTGAAAATGGGGCCCACTTGGACGCGTGTCGCATCCTTATGACCCTTCCTTTGTTGTGTCGGCACATGAGACGTACCAATATTTTCTCGGAATTCGCAGGGAATTCTTTGCATGGAAGGACATGAATATTTGCCGTGCAATCAAATCCTAAGAGTGCGCATAATAAAATTTCTGACATAAAAATTGATTTTTGGTAAGAAATTAAAAAATTAATTTTTATTTTAGAAATTGAGAAGCTAAAAATTTTAGTTTTTGATTTCTTCTTCAAATTTATTTTACGGAATAGAAATATGTTTTAGAAATAGAAAAATCAAATCGTTCACCAAAGCGGATTGTTTCAAACATGTTCCGGGGAATAGAGAAATAGAAAAATCAAGAAACATAAATTTTATCATGCGCAACCTAAGTGTTTTGAATGTGATGCGATCAAGTCATTTCCGTGACCATTCACTCGGCTTTGCTATCAAAGGGCTCCAAAAATCCCACGTGCGTCTTATTTAGTATTTTTGAGAATATACAATACCAATGTGGCGACATTTACAAGAAAAAAATTATATAGAAATATAGTAAAATTATTTTAAAATGCCACGTTGGCTTTTCTGCGCAAGTCAGCCAATTTAGGTGAGTGATACTTGGAACAACTTGATTGTACTAAATTCCCAAGCATTTTTTTTTATCGTTTAGGTTTTAATTGCACTTTGGGCAAAAAGTTTTAGTCTTTTTTCTTTTTGGATAAGTGCTACAATTTGTAAAAAGTACAATTGAGTCTTAAAACGGATTTCTTCTTCAAATTTATTTCTGGAATAGAAATATGTTTTAGAAATAGAAAAATCAAATTGCGTTACCAAACGGATTTCTGTTTCAAACCTGTTCCGGGGAACAAAGAAACAAAGAAATCAAGAAACATAAATTTTATCATGCGTAGCCTAAGTGTCTTGAATGTGATGCGATCAAGTCATTTCTGTGACCATTCACTCGGCTTTGCTATCAAAGGGCTCCAAAAATCCCACGTGCGTCTTATTTAGTATTTTTGAGAATATACAATACCGATGTGGTGACATTTACAAGAAAAAAATTATATAGAAATATAGTAAAATTATTTTAAAATGCCACGCCGGCTTTTCGGCGCAAGTCAGCCAATTTAGGTGAGTGATACTTGGAACAACTTGATTTACTAAATTCCCAAGCATTTTTTTTTTTTATCATTTAGGTTTTAATTGCACTTTCGGCCAAAAGTTTTAGTCCGTTTTCTTTTTCTTTTTGGATAAGTGCTACAATTTGTAAAAAGTACAATTGAGTCTTAAAACTTGTCAAATTGTTTTAATTGAGTCCTAAAGTTAACACCGTTAGCACTTTTAATGGAAAATGCTGACGTGGCGCTAACGTGGCTTTTTAAATAAATTTTCTTTTTTTCAAATGGCTTTTTTAATTATTTTTTATTCATTTAAAAAAATAGATTTAAAAACTAAAAAGAAAAGAAAATTTATTTTTTAAAATTGTTAAAAAAAGAAGAAGATAAAGCAACTCCTCTCCTACTGCCTTCATCACCGTTGTCGTCACCGTCAATCGTCGGAGGGGCCGGCGCGTCGCCAGCCCCTCCGGCAAGGCTGCCATTTTTTTGAACTATTTTAAAAAAAAATAAATTTTCACTTTTTTTAATTTTAAATCTAATTTAAATAAAAAATTTTAAAAAATTCACATGGAAAATAAAATTTAATTTTAAATGTCACGTTAGTATTTTCCATTAAAAAACTCAACGGCATTAACTTTAGGACTCTATTAAAACAATTTGATAAGTTTTAGACTCAATTGCACTTTTTGCAAGTTTTAGAATTCAATTGCATTTTCGTGATAAGTTTTAGGACTTCTATAACACTTATCCCTTTTTTTTTTTAACGTGTACAACGTTTTAAGAACTTTGCTTCTCATTTCATATGAATTGTTTTGACCGAGGTGCTTTTTCCACCTCTAGCAAAGTTGTTCATTTGCTAAATGTTTCTTTTTGAAAAATAACCAATAAATACAAGCAATGAGATAGAGTAGCCAGGATCGGAATTTTTTTTCTTTTTTTTTTTCTTTTTTCTATTCTGTCCAACTTGGATAGGAATTTGCAGGAACCTTTCTGCGCGAAAAGACTTGAATGTTTGTCGAAAACGGCAATCAACTCTAGAGTGTTAAAAGACTCGAATAGTTGCCATAATAATCACCCTTCCTACATGAGAAATGGGGAGACGAGGGGTTCAAATTCTCACATTTTCAGGAGGATTGGGTGGGGACGATTTAGTTTTAGATGTGGGTTTCGACTCTCACATCGTACAAGAAGATAATACAAAAATTTGAGGGTGATAATTAAAATAGGAGTAGAGTATGATTGATAAAAAAAAAAAAAAATCACAATCATAATGTGCTACAATCAAGTCAGTCATTGCTAACAAAGTAATAGAATAATTAAATATTAAATTATGCTTTAATCTAACGGCTTAAGTTTTTATAATAGTCGAGGGTATTCTCACAAAATCTTACATAGTATCAAAGCTAAATCTTGAATTCAAATATTTTAAGGTATCATTTGTTGTCCCAATTAAATAAATTCATGCTTAGACTATTCAAAAAGACCAAACTAAGCGTGAGAGGTGATAGAATAATTATACATTAAACTTTTAGAACTGTCTAATCTCACAAAATCTCACGTACATTGAAAATCTCACATGGCTCTTATTAGTACTTTTGAGAATATGTGGAGCCGACGTGGCAACATGTCACAAAAAAAGGAAAAAAATTAAACAAAAAAGGGAACCAAAAAAAATAATAAGCAAATAAATAAAGCCAAACAAATTAAAGAAAAGGAAAACATCATAATAACCTAGCACTTTAAAAAAATATATATTTTCTATGTTTCTTTGATTTTCATTTTTTAGAATCTATTGGCCTATTTTTTTCTGTGGGGCCAATAGAACAATGAAAACGGCGATGACCGGAGCTAGTAGAGACGCCACTCGTTCAGGTGTCATGCCAGAGGACCCGTCTAGTCTCTCTGCACAATCGAGCAATGGTGGAGAGTAATTCTCCAAGAATTCCAACCTACTATTAACAGTTCACCAATTGAATGGCCAAATTATTTGGAGTGGGCTCAATCGGTGAAACTAGAATTGATGGCACGGGGAGGTTAAAGCCCTGTTTGGTAACCGGCTAAATAGTAAAAATTTCTATTCTTTTATTCCCGGGAGTAGTTTTGAAATAGAATCGTATTTGGTAAAATTTTTGTTCCTGAGAACAAATTTCTAATTTTTTGTTCCTGAAAGTAGATTTGGAACAAAATCAAAAAAATAAAATAAAATTGATTCTTGTTTCCGGGAAAAATTCTAGAATCAAGCCTATTTTTTTCTTGATCTTCTTCCTTTTCTTCTTCTTCATCCACTGTTACAGTTGCCATCCGCAGCCCACCACCGTTGGTCGCTAGCAACTAGTCCAGCAAGGTTGTTGGAGGCAAGCTCAGCCACTAGTGAGGTGGGCCTCGCCTAGCCTTGGTGAGGCTTGCCTGGCCATTGGTGAGGCTCGCCCAGCTGTCGGTGACGCTCAATGAATGAGGGCCGGCGACGCAAGGCTTGGGAGGCTCACTTGGCCACTGGTGAGGCTTGCCTAGCTGTCGGTGAGGCTCAATGAATGAGGGCCAGCGACGCAAGGCTTGGCGACGCTCCGGTGAGGTCACCGACCCTCGTTTGGCTAGTTGCCGGTCATCCCAAGGCTGACGACCGGCGACTTGAAGAAGAAGAATAAGGGAAAGAAATGAAAAAAAGAAAAGAAGAAAAAAAAAGGAAAAAGTAATAAAATTATATAAAAATTAAAAGAAAATAATTTTGAGTAGAAATTTTGAGCACGGTACCAAAAATAATTCTATTTCAGAATAAATTTTTTTTCCAGTTACCAAACACGTTATTTTGTTTAGAAATTGTTCCCGAGAACAAAATAAAAAAGAATCATTTCTGATCAGAAATTATTTTTGGAAACAGGAGCGTTACCAAACGTGCCCTAAGCCACTTGACAGGCAAGGTGAAGGAATCAGCAAAAAGCAATCTGTATTGGAAGATTGGAGATCCTTCCTTCGTGATTGCCTGGCTGATCAAATCTATGGAGCCTGCAATTGGAAAACCACGTCTATTTGTTCCGACCACTGATTGTGAGACATTGTGAGAGAAACATAATATGATTTGGAAAATTCTTCCCAGCTTTTTGAACGAAAGACAGAGCTATGGTAATCAAAGCAAGGGGATTGTGAGATCACTATTTACTACAATGAGATGGTGACCTTGCGGCAGGAATTAGATCAATGCTATGATGATACATGGGAAAGTCTAGCTGATTACAAGGACAAATGAGGAGAGAAGAGAATGATAGAGTATACGTGATTCTAGCAGGCCTTAATCGAAGCTTGGATGAGGTGAGAGGAAAAATCGTCAGCCAAAAGCTTTTGCCACCCATCGGCGATGTTTGTTCGGAAGTTAGAAGTGGGGAATCTCGAAGGCGAATCATGCTACGTGATTTGGGAACAAGTGTCAGTTCTATATCCGAAAATTCTGCATTTGTATCTTGGGGGTCTGATTTTAAGGAAAGCAGGTGGAAAAAACCATGATATGAACATTGCAAGAAACCACGGCATACCAAAGAGACCTGTTGGAATATTCATGGGAAACCACAAAACTGGAAGAAAGAAGGTTGGAAGAGGAGGAGCAGTAGTAATGGTCGCACATTCCAGGTGACAAATGAGGAAGAGCAAATTAAGTTAGATTCGTTTCCATTCACAAAGGAACAGTTACAGCACCTATATAAACTCCTTGAATCTCCACAGCCTCCTCCAATTCCATCTTGTTCTTTGGCCCCCAAAGGTAATTATTTTTCTAATGCTTTCCGCTTAGAAAATCCATACCAAATTATTCCATGGATTCTCGATTAAGGAACAACCGATTATCTGATAAACTCTTTTTTACCTATAGTTTGTGTGCAGGAAATAACAAATAAATCACAATTGCAAATGGTTCTCTTTCAGGACTTATCAAGCTCTCACTAGACCTTACACTTCATAATGTTCTTTATGTCCCAAAGCTATCTTGTAATTTACTATCCATTAGTAAAATAATCTTTCATAAAAAAAATGTCAACCTAATTTTTTCTCATCTCATTGTGAGTTTCGGGATTTGATCTCGAGGAGGATGATTAGCAATGCTAGAGAGAACGGGGGACTTTATTTATTATTATTATTATTTTTTTTTGAGGATGGAACATGCTCAAGCAGATAAGTTCATGTTAATTGTTTCAAAATATGTTTATATTAATAAGGATGATGATATTATGTTATTACATTATATGCTAGGTTATCCGAATTTTCAATATTTGAAGTTCTTGTATCCAAAGTTGTTTTTGAATAAAAGTCAATCCTCATTTCAGAGTGAATTCTATAAATTAGCCAAACATCATTGCACCAACTTTCCCTCACAAAGCTACAAGCTGTTGAAACCATTCTCCTTAATTCATAGTGATGTTTCGGGTCAATCTAGAATTCCTACATCTTAAAAGAGATGATTTGTTATATTTATTGATGATCATACAAGTGTGACTTGGGTATACTTGTTAAAAGAGAAATATGAAGTAGAACTATTTTCAAAAAATTTCACATCATAATACAAACAAAATTCCAAGCACAAATCCAAATCTTCAAGGAGTGACAATAGGAAAGAATATTTCAATACAATTTTGGAACAATTTTTCTGGGAAAATGTAATTGTGCGTCAAAGTTCTTGCATTGACACCTTAACAAAATGGGGTGGTAGAAAGGAAGAGCACACCTGGAATAGGTGTGTATAGGATCCTGAGATCTAAGGAGCACACTTGGAATATGTCTGCTCTTCAAAAAGTCTACTTAATAGGGGATTGAATCATACATGAATAAAGACTAGGCAAGGTTAATTACAAATAGAAGATCAACATTGGGATATTGTACATATATACGGGGAAACTTGGTTACTTGGGAAAGTAAGAAGCAAAATGCAATGGCACAAAGTAATATAGAAGTGAAATACCAAGCAATGGCCCATAGGATCCGTGAGATGTTGTGACTAGCATGAGTAATAGAAGAACTTCGAATATTAGTGAAAATGCCTATGAAGCTATATTGTGACAAAAAGGCTGCAATCAATATTGCACATAATCTTGTGCAACATGACAGAACTAAGCATGTTGAGATTGATAGACACTTTATCAAGGAGAAGATTGACGCGGGAGCTATTTTTATGCCAACAACACAACAAACAATTGACAGTTTTACAAAGAGATTGTGCAGATCTAACTTCAAGTCTCTCATCAATAAGTTGGGCATGAAAGACATTTACACACCAACTTAAGAGAAATTATTTAGGAATATTTCAATGTGAAGTCTAATGATTTATTCTTTCTTGGGACTCGCCATCCTACATAATTATCACTCCAATTATCTTTCATACAACCTACAATGACAACAACTATTTGCACGTGGTATGCAACCAAACAGTAGCAACAAACCTTGAAGTTCTTGACTACATCGTAATACCCTGAAACAATCGTGAGTACTAGGGGTGTCAAGAACCGAACCGAAAATCGAACTGAACCGAACGGAAAAAATCAATTTTTTCGGTTCAGTTCAGTTTTCGGTTCAATTCTTGTTAAAAACCGAAATCTCTTTTATCGGTTCGGTTTTTATCAGTTAACTGAACCGAACCGAACCATAAACTGATAAAATCTCTTTTATCGGTTCGATTTATTCTCTCCCGTCCCGTTAGTCCCGACTGTAGGGTTTATTCTTTCTCGACTCTTGCCCTCTCCTCTCGTCTCGTGTCTCCTCTTGGTCGGCTTGGAGGTGCAACGGTGACGGCGGCAGGGACGGCGACGGCGACGGCAACCAATTGAGGGACAGGAGCGAGTTCAGGGGAGGCACGCTTCACATCAAGGTCCGTCCTTTAGCTTCATTGCGTCGCTTTGGCTTGGTCCCTGTTTGGTTTTGAGTGCGATTCTCGAATTTCTTTTTTGGGTGGTTTGAGCTTGTGGTCACTGATGCCGAGAGGTTTTCTGTTGGACTATTATGTCGGGTTTGGTATAGTGGAATGGAATGAAATCGGGAAATGATGGGGAACGCAATGGACTGGAGTGATGATTCCAAGTCTTGGTTTTTGTTCAGTGATTGTGGAGGACGGAATGGAAATCCTTGTGTTTGAGTGTGATTCTGGAAGATTTTGGGAGGTTTGAGCTTTTGGCGGTTTGGTAATGTGGAGAGATGGTCACTCTGTTCACAAGCTTTTGAGCTTTTCTGGTCTACTGTCGCTGCTTAATTCAATTCGCTGCTGTTCGATTTTGTGATAATTAGGGCAGACGATAAAGGGTTTGTTTTAGGTAAAGCTATCGAACTAAGTGCATATCTTGGAATTCTGAAAGGAAAAGTGCACGGATGTTTTATTCTAATAACAATTCGCTTCAGCAGATCATATTTAGACTTATAATAGGACTGTAGTTAAAATAGTATAGTGACATAGAGATGAAAGGACTTCCATAAGTACTTGGTTTTCATGTGATTGAAGTGAAGATCTCGTCCTCACTTAGTCCAACAGCAAGATGGAGCTCTTAATGCAATATAAGAAAAGTTCATGTCTCTGGAGTGTACTTCATTGATGCATCTAGTGAAGTGCTTCATGATTCTCTAGTGGAATTGGGGTTCCCTCTATGTGACACATTCAGGAGAGAGGTAGATGATCGTATATTATATAGCACAAATCTCTTCAAAATCATTTCTCTCATACTTCTGTTCTTTAAAAGTGACCAGAGTACTCCCGAGGGGGTAACATGTCTTTATACGCAGGACAGTTTCTCCTCCTACATATCTGTAAAAACTGCCTGTACAGGTGATCCTTCTGTGAGCATCACATGAGAATCAAAATAGCAGTGATAGCCTAAAATAGATCGTGTGGCTCCTCGTGTGAAAGAATAGCTACCAGTAGACAATGCTTCCAAGGTCTATTAATTGATTGGCCACTACGTTGTCTAAACTGATTGCATAAACAACTAAGGAATAACGGACTGAGTATTTATCCTCCTCTATACACTATATACGTTGATCTTGGTCTTCAATCTGGATAGGGAGCTGAGAGCGGACTTCATTGAAACGATTATTGAATAGCTGGCTTCAGTTTGAAGTCTCTGCTCATCTTTGTCTGAAAATGGGGGGAAGCGTTCCAATCATAATCCTTGTCCAACTTCATCTGGTGTAGGACTTGATGTATAAAGGTCACCCAACCTTCAATTCCATGCACTCTGGTTGTAAAGAGCAAGGGATTGCTCCCGAGGAGCGTGAAGGTAGAAATTTGTCATGTTGATTGCTGTTCAATGCGTGGTTCAATCACTTTCCATAAGATCAGCAAGTGTGATTTTTCCACAGTTGCTGTCGTCTAAAATGTCAAATTGGTTGCAGATCGGTGCAATGTCCTTTTCAGCTATTTTACCCATCTCTTTAAGCTTGTATACAACGTACTCAGCTTTGCTGTAGGAATCAAAGTCAACATTAGAATTTCTTCCTTCCTAGAAGCTGCCTTTTTAGTGCTATAAAAATTCAGAAGAAAGCAAGGAATATATTTCGTCACAGTTTATCATGTGAAAATAATCCCAGTAATTTAGACCAGCCACGAAATAAGCCTACTGTCCCTACGGTGTGAATATCCATTCTGCACTTATGATATATGAGAAGATTAAATATATTCTATATATTCTGCAAGTTCCTGTTAGTCAACTTACCCATTCTGTCTTCTTCATTTCCCAAATTAGTTTGAGTTTGATTTTTTTTCTAATGGATTCAAAGTACCGAACTGGATTAAGTTTCTATCTACTTATGGTCCATTTCTTATCAACTGAAGTGCCTTGCTTCAATATGTTTCTAGTGGATTTTGCCACTTGCTGCGGTTTCTTTTCTTCTCCTTTCATCTGCTTGTTTGTACTTGATTATCTCAAGAATCTCTAGATGCTGCACATTTTCTGCAGGCTCTAGGTCAATCACACAAAATGTTATACTTTATACTATCTTAACATGGTCCTTATCTGATCCCTGACACAACATTTCGAGCTCTCGTCCTCATCGTCGCTTCTTATCTCCCTGGTTTCTTCTTGCTTGACTTCTCTTCGAAGAGAAGTCATCTCGCTTCTCATGATGTGATAATTTCAGGAGAGTGAAAGGGTTGTAACAAGGGAAGAAGGAAGAGATCTAGCTCAAAGACATAGATGTTCGTTTCTTGAATATAGCACAAAAACTAGAGAGAACATCAATCGATGCTTCAGGGAGCTTATATAGAAGGTAAGCCGTCCCAAGAAAAAAAAAACCGAAAACCAAAACCCAAAATTTGAAAACCAAAAAACCGAACCGAACCGAACTGTTTACACCCCTAGTGAGTACCCGTAGTTTCTCCAGTTCTGAAATTTCACAAAACAGAACAAACCGTAAGACTGCCAAATCCAACAACAAAAATTAACAATGCACAATCATTCGAAACAAGCTTTAGGTTAATATCCACTTTGGTGAAATATCCATGACATTTTAGACTTTTAGTATATATGAATGTAACACCCAATTCAATGTTCAAGCAAGGCCAAAAAATCAAATGATCCCTGTCCCAGCATGAAATTAGCGATAATTAGGTCCAGATACGTGACAAGGCAAATGTTGCCTATGCACCACAAAACAACTCCATGATGGATCTTTCGGTTTTATTACTTATAGACATAGCATAAGCAAGAACAATATGTTGCGGAATGGGCGACTCTGAGTAATCATTATCACTAAAATGGTAAAGAGTACAACAATGTGCAATCTGCAGCTAGCATTTTCAAAAAAAAAAAAAAAAAAAAGGGACTGTTGCACCCAGTGAAACTCAATCTGTCTACTAAGGCAGTTCAGGATGGAAGGAATTTTAGTGGCAAAACATCGGTTGTTTGTCAAAACTTTTTGAGATTGGGACTCCAGGCTCAGACCCTAAAGATTTTTAAAGAATATGATACCGATAAGGAAGCACAGGCAAAAAGAAAAATGATTCGTGTGATGAACCTACTTAGTGGGAAAAGACTTGGTTATTTTTCCTATGTTGTTTATTTTGTTGAAATTATAATTGTTGTTTTTGGTTAATCTATCATGGGAAAATCGTGTGATTAAATCAGTAGGTCAGCACTCTTTTCTCGAGCTCGAGACTGTATTGCAGATTCTCTTTTCCAGCAAAATTCGAAACATAAACTTACAAATCTGAACTACTGGACTGCAGTATAAAAGCAAGATATGGCCCCAATTGCTGATGGGGTCCACCCAGATGGCCAGAATGCCTCATCACACAGCAATGCAGTTAGTCCCTTTTTTGTATTATCTTATTCATATTTATGTAATAGGGGTGTGCATGGTCTAGGCATGTGGTTCTCGACCTAAAATCAGGAACTGCCCGCTAAGAACCAGTTCTGAAAAATTGGAACTGGAAACTACCCGCTAATTGTATGGATCCACCCGAGAACCGAATCATCGGTCTAGTCGGTCCGGTTTTTGGGTGGATCTATAGAACCGGTCCAACCTTCGCGCCTTCCCTTTTTCGCCCTCCCCTCAAGTACTAGTGCCATGGCGGTGTTCGTGGCGGCAGTGGTCGCGACCCTTGCTCCGCTTCCGTCCCAGCCACCACCACCATCTTTGCCATTGCCTCCGCTGTCTCCCACTTCTCCCTCAAGACCGACAATGAGGAGGACAACGGGGACGATGAGCCGTTCTTAGACCTGGAGTTTGCCCATCCACGAAGATGAGGATGATGGGGAGAAGCTTGAGGAGGGGGAGCAAGAAGAGGGGAGGTAGAAGCAGGATGAGCCCAACAACGAAGAGGACGATAGTGATAGTGAATGCGGAGGTGGCGGCAATGTGGAGAGAGAGTTCAAGTTCGAAGGAGGAAAAGAGAATCAACTCATTGTTTTACCGAGTTTGGACTAGGACTCGAAGGGAGATGAGTAGATCTGGAGGTGAATTGGAGAGGAAGAGGGAGCTTGGGGAGATTTTGAACTGAATAGGAAAGCAGTGAATTAAAACAAGATGGTGATTGAAGCCCTAAATTTTAGATTTACTAATTTCGAATTTTTTTAATATTGAAAATGAATATATTGTTATAATATAACCGGTCTGATCCAGATGGGTGGGTGGATGGATCCACCTATGGAACCGGGAACTGGATCGGTACCCACCGGTTCCCATAAATTAGAATCGGGAATTGGACCAATTTCCTTAAGAATCATTGGTTTCGGTCCGGTTCCGGGCGGTCCAGGCGAAGTTCGATTCTTTTGCACAACCCTGGTATGTAGCACCGTTAGCTTGAATAACAGATTCACCAACTAGAAGAAAATTCTTTTGCAACTGGATAAGCATAACTATAATAACCTTAATACCTTATCTCAGCCTATTTGTGTGACACAAGAATACTTGGTTAGAAAGGAAACTCACTTATGAATAAGTAAAAGAACAAAAATTGGAATGCACAAGGAAAAAGGAAAATGTCAAGAACAGTGAATACAAGGGAAGATTCAAAGCAGAAGAATCATACTCAATTCCAAAAGCAGCAAATTTATTGGTGATACTGAACAATATATGCTAAAACCAGATTTTTCTAGCCAGTAATAGATTCCAGTTTTATTGAAACTTAAATGCTTAAGTATATCGAAAAAGAAACTGAGCACTGGCCCCGGAGATTACTCTATTTCCGAAATCTATGGGATGGTGGGGATTCAAAAATGTTTGCAACCAGATTACAGGAATGCCTGTGATCATTAACGTGTTGCAACAAAAAAAGACACTATAATTTCTCTTCGAAAGTTTAGATTTATAAACATTGAATCTCTACTTTGCAAGCAATTCTAACTAGAAATGACAAACAGCATCTGAACTTTCATTTGAGAGGTGGGTTTCTCTTTTTCTTCTTATAAGGTATCTTCAAGAAAAACTTGAACTACTTGGAAAAACGGGATTAATTCTCATCATGGCAAGGTGAACAGATTTCAATGCAGTGAAAATCCATATCATTTGAGAGATATATATCACTATGAACAACATTTCATCTCTTACGTTGGAAGAGTTTAATTTCTTGGGTTGAAGAATCCTCATGATCAAGAAGTTGGCCAACTCTCATACCAATGGAACTCATCCCAACATGTGACACTGAAAATCGTAAACAGCAGTATCTGGATTGCCTGGTAAAACAGGTAAAGAAGAATGCAATCATCAAGGCCATAAATAAACAACTCATTAGCATAAATTTCGAGGCAATCTGATGGGGAACATGAAAGGGAAAAAAAAAGAACTATATGACTTATAAATATTGCATCAACCAATTTATTCCACATTTGAAATCAAATATAGACTACGCAGCCTCTGTTGTTTGAGCTGCTGCATCTTTAAGTTCATGTGAGGAAGCACTCTGAAATCCTTAAAATTAGCCTCAAAGAGACTTCTTCCCAGAATCTCATTTCTGCTGACAGCCCTATGGTTAGCCAAAGTGAGATGAATTTATTCATGCACCGAATCCAGATAAATGATTGAATAAACGATGGAGCTCGATAATCCTAGCTCAGTTGCAGATATGGCGGCAATCACAGAATTAATCACTACATGATAGCAAAACTCACCTTGCATTAGTTGAAGAATGATTCGATCTCATGTATGTATAATCGACATATTGGTAGTACACATACAAGTCAAGAATTATAAAAACTGTAGAAAGTCCTTATCTATTCTTGTCCACTTCTTGAAGTCCTTGCGCAAGATTTCTGTTACTTTAAGATCTGATACATCGTACATCTTGTATCTCACTGCAGGAGATGCATTCCAGTTCCGCATATAAAACGGTGAAGAAGAGGCTTTGCTACCAAGAAGCATTGCAAAGGACTCTGAAATTACAAATCTGATAAAGACCATCGCACCCGAAGCGACCCGCACCGTTTATTAACAATATGGCCATGTACTTGTCTTTGGAGGCGCAATGAGGGAGAGACAGGTTTGTAGTATCCAAGAGAATTCCTGATAGCTTGCATCCAGAAAAAATACTTTGGAAATTTAACAGACTAATAAATTAACTCAAGAGACAGCTAGAGAGTGTGAGCTTGAAAGTCAGCAACCCTCTCTGTTCTTTCCAGATGTATAGAATTATAAGCTATTAGACGAAAGCATGGTTTATTATTTAAATGATCTAATACTCTCATTCACGCATAGTCTAGTCTTTTGCCCAATGCAAAGCATGGAAATGTAATTAGGGAGGTAAATGAGACCCAGAAAGGCTCGAACTTAGGACCTTTAGCTTTGATACCACGTAAGATTTTGTGGAATCATCGCCAACTGTTCTAAAAATTTAAACTGTTAGATGAAGATATTATATTTTAAATATTCTAAAGAACAATTTCTTATTAGGAATCAGTATCACCATTTGCAAGAAATATTGTTCCATAGCGTGGTGCTAACCAAAGGAGTGGGGTTTTTGTATGATCAGATCGAAGAACCGCTTTAAGGAGGTGGTGGTGATCGAGGATTCAAGGGTGGACCATTGAAAAATGGTCTTCTAAGGAATGTTAGTCAACTCAATTGCCAACTGATCATCAAAAATGTTGAGCACATGATATTGCATCTCGATGTTTTAATATATGTTTCAGCTTGTAAAAGATGGAATCGCATGAAACAACTGACAGGAAAGAAATCATGAATCATGAGTGTTGACACCTAATTTTTTGCCTAAATTATTGCATAGAGATTAATTAATTTAAAATGAAAAAGAAAAAAAAAGATTAAAAAAAAAAGAAAAAGTTAAAAAAAGAAAAAAAAGTTGTGGCCAATGATCTAAATGTGACTAGCCAAGCCCAAGAGGTCAGATTGGAATTAAAATGACAAATTGGGGCAAAAATGCAATTTCCAAAAGTTGATGGACCAATTCGCAATTTTTGCAAAATTTCACCCGAGCCCTTAAATCATCATCTTAGCCCCCAATTAAGTTGAAATTGAACTTGGGTCAGGTCTAATTAATCGAATCGGGCAAAAAGGACCTAATTGCATTGAATTTGACATTTTCGGGTAAGAAAATGGCCAACTTTGAGGGACTGTCTTGCAAAATTGGGTGGAGACAATTACGAAAAATTGTCAAGATCTTAAACTAATATATATATGAGGTTGCTAATTGATCAGAAACCACGGCCAAATTGATGGATTAAAGCACACAAACTAGCTACCAAAACCCAGCCCACGGTTAGGTCTTAATTCGGAGCTGATAAGTAGGCATATTGGTGGCCCCACCATATCTCACTCAGCCGCCCATATAGCTTGATATCTGCACGTGATGGAAGACCATATATAGCAGTGCAAGTGGACGGAAATTGGCCAAGGATAAGCTCCTGACAGCACCGGAAAACCGCAGCAAAACCTGCACACTCAACAGCTGCAGAATTAAAAAATTTGGCTAAGTCAGGAGAGTGGGTGGACTAGCTCAGTTGGCAGGCTTGGTAGGGGTCCAAAAAGCTGACCAAAAATCCCTTAATTCATGGGATAAGATCACTGAAGCAAGGTCTTTCAAGGGATGAAACAAAAGAGACGAGAGAGAGAGTAGAGAGCTCGGAATCGTACCCCAAACACACCTTCAGAAGCAACTCCAGAAGAGAGAAATCCAGAAATTCCAGACCGACCTAGAGAGAGAAAAGTGAGATTTTCACACACTTGCGGCCAAAATTAGCCAAAACCTTCAACTAGAGAGTGAAAGAGAATTCAAATATCTTTCCAACCATAGGTCGCATGCCCCAAATGGAGATCGGGAAGGCCTCCTAAAGCCCCCCGAAACAGTGCCCTCCTGGCTAGCCCAGAAAGTCCGAAAATTTTTCTAAGTGTTGAGCCTGATTGGTCACGAGTGAGGAAAAGCGAGTGCTTTTGAGAAACTTGAGAGACAAATGAGGAAAGCCATGACTTACAAGCCAAACTATAATATATATAGTTTGGGTTGATTTGAACTTGGCCAACAAGAAAGGTTTGGAAGTCTAATTTCGGAAGTCAACGAAAAGCTTCGTTGTCACTTTTTCTTCTGCAGATCTCACTTTCAGCTTGAAGGAACCAACTTCCACGTGCTTCCAGAGGACAATTTCGTGGTTTCCTTGGCCAAGAGTCACTTGAAAACGAAACTAGGAAGCAAGTAGTATAATCTTGATACTTTATCTCCGCATGAGATTGCTTATGTGTCGAGATTGAAGGCCACGAACATGGCCCGATGAAGACGTTTTGAGGTGATTTAATACAAGTAAAGTATTCGATAAAATGTTGGAACCAAGTTTCAACCTTGAAATGGTCGATTTAAGCTCTATTATTGTAATATTTATGTGCTGTGTTGTTCAATGTTAACGTATGTCGGTTTAGGAAATTATTATTATTATTATTTTAAATAAAAAATAAAAAAATCCAAAAAAATTCAAAAAAATTCAAAAAAATATATAAGTGATAAATGGCATCAAATTAAGGAAAAATGACATATATGAAATTTTACTAATTTTATAAGGTCATTTTTCCTAATTTAATGTCATTTTGATATTTTATAATCATTTTTTGCAAATACTCTATTTTCCATAGATTCAAATTATTTAGAGTAGTTTCGTGTATTTAGGGTAATATCATGCATATTTAAATTCTCATTTCGCTCACGGGGGTCCTGTCCCGGGGCATGATAACAAGGCCATGTAATATTATTTGCCCGACTTGTATCGGGTCTCTCTTTTCCGCATTACTTTCAAGTCCTTTCAATTTCTTGGATGTTTATTTACCGCACCGCTTTTCAATAATTTAAGTGTAAATTTATTTTCTAAATTATGTTAGGATAAACAAAACCTACAAAAACATTTGCATGGACATTTAGTGGTTTCATAAAAATTATAATTGGTAATCAAGATTGTGTGGCCATTTAGATAAACAACCTTCTAAGTTAGTGGTACCGCAAGGGCGCTAATAGAAACATTGGTGTAAACAAGTCCCCGTTCCTAGAAATCTCTGGTTGCGTAGGAATCGAGACAACACTCCCGTGTCTCGATTGGTTTCTAGCCGACCCCAATAGGCTAGTGGCGACTCCTAGAATTACATAGGTTGTTAAGAACTAAAAAACGAATCCAACGTCGCGCGAGGTATGGGCTTGGGAGAGCCCGCGCCTAATTTAGGGCCGTTGGTCCGCTTCTTTAGGCAAATACCCCTAAACCTTTCTTTCTTTTCCCCGGATGGAAAAAAGAGGTCGTGACAGCTTGGCGACTCCGCTGGGGACTTGGTTACAAACCTTAGAGGACTTAGGCCGTAATAATTTGGTTGGTTGTTCACTAACATGGTCTTCATTTGATAGCGCATGTCAAAACCACGTGGAAGACAAGGTTAGTCCACTAACAACGTGTTAATTGCTTTTGTAGGTTTGGAGTAATAAGGGGTGGAGTGTGTGTTAACCCATTTCTTTTGTAGGGAGGTGTAGGAATGTATGTATATATGGATGAAATTGAAGTGTTGTTTGGATATCAATTGTTGTGTGTGCCTTTATATTTACCTTAGCACTACACATTTACACACACAATCCGCGATCTAAAACCCCGATCGCACTAGGAAGCCCATAGGAGGTGCCAAAAGATGGAACCCGTGCGGGGAATGACCCATGGTTATCCACTTTTGGTCCCGCTCATTTTGATTAATGATAAAGAAAACTGTCCGACGTAAGTGCGGAGTGGGGAAAACTCTTTTGATCTAATTGAAATGGGAACCTTTAGCCTTTAGAATCATACCTTTTAGTGAGCCTTACGAGTCGACATGTGATGTGTCTTTGTGGTTGCCGCATTTTTTTTCTCTCTCTCTATCAAAGGTACTAGTATTTTATTCCCCGATGTAAATAATGTATTTTGTGCATATAATGTTTTATCATTAAGTTTAGCTTATTTTGTGACATATGGTGATTGATCAAAATGCCTATTTAGGTTTAGATACCATGGGTTTCCCTGAGCTTCGTATCATCCCTATCCCAAAGAAGGCATTGTTAGACATGTGGGATGCACTTGATGTGGACAAGAAGACTTTTGTAGAGAAGAAACTCGGCTATCTTATTTTTCTCTTATATCGAGAGTCCCACGTGCCATTAGTGAAGGCCATGGCTCATTTTTGGAACCCCAAGACTTCAACATTCGTGTTTGGTCATCATGAATTAACCCCAACTTTAGAGGAGTTAGAAATCATTGTTGGCAATGTCCCTGCATTCGGTCTTGTCGACCCTCCTTTAGGAATAGATCCTATCCCACTGTTGAGTCAATTCCTAGGAGTTCCTCCTCTTGAAATTAAAGAACTTCTTAATAGGAATTCAAAAGGCCTCCCTTTGTCTTTTATCGAACAAAGATTCCGTAGTCTTCTCCCAAGCCCTAATCCTCAAAATGCTAAAATTTTCCTTCTAGCATTCTTCGGATTCGTTCTTTTCCCGTTCACCCAAAAGACAATGGATCCTAGCCTTGCTCATGTTGTCTATAGAGTCCTTCACCTTAGGGGATTTACACACATGCTTCTTGCCGAAATGTTCCTCTCTCTCAATCGTTTCAAAGAGGACAAGGGTTCAATCCTTAGAGCACCTATAGGCATCCTTCAAGTTTGGATTCTCTCTCACTTAAAAGTATTTGGAGGGAATTTGGCTATTATCAACATCGATAAAGATACAAACCCTCTCACCAAACTTAAGGATATAGAAAAATTCCTCCATGCTTGGACATTCCGTAAATGGGTAGAACTTTTTGAAAATATCACCCCAAACCAAATCTTGTGGCAAGCCCCTTGGATTCGCTTCCCTAAAGCACGACTTATGAGTAGTCACGATGACCCGATTCCACTCTTAGGTTTGACAGGATCTACATCTTATTACCCTTTAAGAGTAGTTCGTCAATATCGAGTACTTCAAGAAATCCCTCCTCCTTTAAAGTCAGGGTTGTTTCGTTTTGACTTTCGCGATAAGGTTGTTAAGGGAAACCAAATCGAAGACATGAAAAAAGAAGTGGAAAACATCATTAACATTCTTCATCATTGCCCACCGAGGGATATTGAGTGGGTCACCGAGTTGGAAGGAGAAATGAGGGAGCATCACGCATCAAGAGGATATATTGATCGTTGTATTGAACCCGAAGTTGCCGTCGTCATTCCAAAGTTTCCTATGAAGCCAACTCCGAAGGAAATCCAAATGGGGAGGATTATAAGGGAAAGGGATGAAGCCTTAGCTAAGGTGGAGCGTTTGACCGAAACAAACAAACGCATCCGCAAGTTGCTTTGAGGGGAAAACTAAAGGATTAGTCATATTCCATTAGAGTTGTGTTTTTAGAAAAGTTGTATAAGGTTTTCCTTATATGAAATATTAGTAGCAATGTTTAGGAGTTCCTCTACTTTAGTGGATGTATAGGGATCTTCCTTCACAATTTTTGGTGTAATTAGTGATGTTTTTCCCTCCCTTATAATTACTTTGATTCTAATGGAATATGAGATGAGCATTTTGATCAATCATCATGTGTTACCCCTTTAATTGTATAACTTCCTATGACAAAATATTGATAAGAAGCCGCTTATGTGAGATTCGGCTTATGCAAGGGGTTTCTTATTTCTATTTTGTTATAAGAAAATATAAAATTGAAGGGTTTTAAGTTTTTTATTGTATTTTATTCTCTTTCTCATCTTCTGTATGCTGATTTTTTTGTTCTTTTGTTTTATTTAACAAGGTACCGACAACACGGCTTTAAGACGATCGCCCATCAAGACCCGTTCTGTAGCTGCAAGGATGAATACAGAAGAACAAAACGCCTTGGATAATAGAATCACCGACTTGGCAACCCAATTTGCCCAATTTGCGAACGAGATTCGAGCTAGTCTAGTGGCTGTAGCCCCCAATAGAGACACGCTCGTGCCTACTCTTGAGGCTAGCAATGCCAACGTTAGGGAGAATGTTGCTGAAGAGATTCCCCATCAAACACCCGTAGTGGTGGAACAGGATCCTATCTCGGAAGCCATCTCGGCTCGAATGGAGGAGGAGAACAACAAAAGATTTGCTAAGCTTGAGGAGAAGCTTAAAGCCATACAGGGATATGAAACTAACATGATCGAGGATCTGTCTCGATACGCCAAAATGGACTTTCCCGAGAAGTTTAAAGTTCCCGATTTCGCTAAATATGATGGTACCGGCGATCCAAAAATCCATATGAAGTACTATTTGAATAGGATGAGGCGCTATGCACAGAACACCCCATTGTTGATTCAAACTTTTCAAGAGAGTCTATCCGGCCCGGCCTTGCAATGGTACATCCTGTTGGAACCAGAAAAGATGGAAAAATGGGAAGAATTGGCGGAGGCATTTGTGCTACAATATAAATACAATACCGAGATTGCCCCGACGCGTAAAGTGTTAATGCGCACGGAGAAAAGGAGAAATGAGTCATTCAGGTCATTCGCGCAAAGGTGGCGCGCCTTGGCTGCTCAGGTTCGACCACCACTGGATGACGCGGAAATGGTGGAGCTTTTCCTTAATACCCTTCCTCCAGACTTTTACAACAAAATGATTAGCTCTGACAGTGGAAACTTTACTCGTTTGGTTGCCATTGGAGAGAGAATTGAAGAAGCCATGCATGAAGGTCGAATAACCGAAGGCACAAGCAGGAAATTTACCAGTAAGAAGGAGAAAGAAGTAGAAGTAGCTTATGTGCAAGGCCCAGCCGAATCAAAACAATTTTCGAATCCTCAAAATCCTTCTGCATCACGAGGGAGGTACCAGAATTACGAGCCCAGGAAGTGGACACCGAGGCAATTCACACCTTTGCCTAGGCCCTTGTCCAAACTGTTACCCATGTTGCTGCAAAAAGGGTTGGTAGCTAAAGAGATTCCTCGTGACAACCCTCCTAAATTCCTAGGGTTTGACCTTACAAAGTCTTGCGAGTACCATATGGGTGAGAAAGGCCATGATGTGGATAATTGCCGAATACTCCAGAACAAGGTCCAGAGCTTATTGGACAAAGATATCTTATCATTTAAGGAGACGCAGCCCAACGTCAAGCAAAACCCTTTACCCGTTCATGTCGGGGATGTCAATATGATTGCTGAAGGAGAGGAAAGGAACGTGCAAATGGCCGGGGTTGACGTCCACAAACCGTATGAAGATTTGATTTTAACTGGCTATTACAAAAAGAGCAATGAAGTTGTCCCAACTGAGAAGAAACTAGAGCGTGTCACCAGGATGATCAACATGGGCATAATCCGCAATGGAGGAGGAGGCCAAGCAAATGAGACGATGACAGCTGTAATTGACTTCTCTCCCAAGAATTCTTGTTGTGAATTTGGGATGGTTGTAGAGATGCCGGTCGAGGAGGTAAGCACTGTCAAAATACCGAATGATGTCGACGTAGCCAAGGAAACCGAACCGTTAATCATAAATGAAGGAGAGGCCTTAGATGCTGAATCCGAGCTCAAAGCTAAAAGAGTTCGCGGAGATCGTGCATTTTTGAAGATGACATTAGAAAAGGGCGAAGTGGTAGATACACTAGGCCAACCAAGTGGAAAGTATGACTATCTCGTCAAATACTCACCTCCTCCAAGCTTTTTCATGGATCCTAAAGAAACCGTCCCTAATGGGTGGGGAGGCATGGACGACTTAACCGAGCTCAAGGAAGAAACCGTCGCCATGATGACACCAGTAATCATCGATTTATCTATTGAAGAAGAGCAATGGGACTCTAATGAGGGCGAGTTTAAACACGTGGTTATTGATTTGGCGGCCGAGGAGTTCGCGAACTTAGAGCTAGGAGAGGCTGAATCCAAATGGATGGTAATTGAGTTGCCACCATGCGATCCAGATGAGATCCCAAAAAGCCCTGTCACTAGTTTCGATCCTAAGGCAGTCCCATGGGATTATGGGACAAATGAAGTCGATGCTGTTACCCGATCAGGTCGCTGTTATGCACCCGCAGAAGCTATGGAAAAGAAAGCTGTCACTGATGAGGAAGCGAAGCAATTTTTGGCGATGATCAAATCTAGCGAGTTTGATGTAGTAGAGCAGCTAAGGAAGATGCCCGCCCAGATTTCACTCTTGGAGTTGTTCAAGACCTCCGAGAAACACAAAAATGCACTATTGAAGGTTCTAAATGAGATACATGTACCGGAGACCATTGGGGACAAGCAACTGGAGGAGTTCATTGGGTCCATTCTCTTGAAGGACCAAATCTCGTTCTCAGACGAAGATCTTCCGGAGGAGGGACACAATCATAACAAGGCCTTACTCATATCGGCCAAGTGTTGTGATATGATAGTAGCTCGAGTCTTAATTGATAATGGGTCCGCTCTGAATATTTGTCCATTAGCCACCCTTCGTCATCTCGGGGTTGGTAAAGAGCAAATTAAACCATCCAAGTATACCGTCCGAGCTTTTGATGGTGTAAAGAAAGAGACAATCGGGGAAGTTGAGCTCAACCTTTTGATCGGCCCTACCTCATTCCTGACAAAATTCCAAGTGTTGGATATCCCCGCGCTTTTAATTTCTTATTGGGTCGACCCGGATCCATGCTGCTTTGAAGCTATACCTTCCTCTCTACATCGATGGTTAAGTTCATTTCGGAGGGGAAAATTATAACCGTTCGTGCAGAAACTGATTTTAAGATCTTTCAAGACACAGCTATCCCGTATGTGGAGCCTGAGGAGAAGGAGGAATCTAGCTACCATACATTCGAGCTAGTCTCAATGGTCCATGTACCCATTGGGACCGCTCTTAAGAGTCCTGAAATGTCTGGCCCGTCTATCATGTCAAGTAGAGTGCTATTGAAGCACGGTCACACTCCCGGATTGGGATTGGGAGTGTATGCCCAAGGTATTACTAAGCCCATTGAAGCCCCCAAGAATCATAAAAGAGTAGGTTTAGGCTACCAAAAATATCTGGAGAGTCAGGTGAAATATGAAGAGCTTGATGGTCAAGGCGTATATGGCAGAGGTAGAGGCCGAGGTTACCATGGAGGCCGTATGGGCCGAGGCAATCGTGGAGGCCGAAGTATGCATGGGGGACACATGGGCCAAAGTAACCGTTGGGGCCGAGATGTGTGTGAAGGTTATATGACACGAATTGAATATGGAAGTTGCACTAATGCAATACAAAATCAGCAAGGCTTACTCCTTCCATCACTAAAGGATCTTTATCCACCATTGGAGAAGACCTTTACCAAGTCACCTGAGCTACTACAAGAAGAGGAGGGAGCAATCTTAGACATAGTAGACCTATTTGGTACCGACTATGTGTTTGTCACCTTTGATGATGACAAGGCGGAGCCTTCTGTGGGCTTCTTCCAGCTTTCGGAGTAGGGATGCTACTTACCTATCCTGTTTAGTTTTATGTCATTTCCTTTATATATGTTTTATGTATTCCCTTACATGGGAAGAGTTGTTTAGCTACTTTTGTTAGTTTCGTTTGTAATCAAGGTATTGGACTGTGAGCCGTGGTCCAAGATCTGAACCTTGTAAAACGGCCTTATCATGTTAATACAAATGCATCCATGTTTTATTAAGGGCGTGAGGAAGTATTCCATCAGTCCTATGATGATGCTTTGAGGCTTGGACTTCCTCATGACTCCTAGTTTTCAAAGTTTTGGGAAAAGATGTCTGAGGATATGAGGACAATCTCCTAATTCATACTTTTTCAAATTGTTATTCAAAAAGAATTTTTGAATGTGCATCATGCATGGCATTCGTTAAGTGATTTTACTGACCCCCTCATTTGCATTTCAGGCATGTCATTCGGCATAATCATGATGCATATATATGTGACTCGGAATTGCCTGATGAAAGTCTCTTCGAATCTGACGAGGATAATGATATTCAGAAAGACATCGAAAGAGATTGGATTCGTCATGAAGAATCTAAACCCTTGACAGCCGAACAAACAGTTATTGTAAATCTTGGTGACACAGAAAATGTTAAGGAAACCAAGATTGGGGCGGGCCTTTCAGAGATCGAGGCAAAAAGAATGGTTGAATTCTTAAAGGAATATCAAGATATATTCGCATGGTCCTACGCGGATATGCCAGGACTAGACCCAGAAATCGTGGAGCACACTCTACCAACTGACCCAAATATGCCACCAAAAAAGCAAAAACTTCGAAGAACGAAACCTGAGCTTTCTAAGAAGATTGAGGAAGAAGTTATGAAGCTATTAAAAGTGGAATTCATCGAAGTATCCCATTATGCTGATTGGATTGCTAATATCGTTCCGGTCATGAAGAAGGATGGACGGGTGAGAGTTTGCATAGACTATCGGGATTTAAACCGAGCAAGCCCAAAGGATGATTTCCCGCTACCGCACATTGATGTTTTGGTTGATAGCACCGCGGGATTTGAACTATTTTCCTTCATGGATGGGTTCTCTGGATATAACCAGATTAAGATGAAAGAGGAGGATAAGAGTAAAACATCCTTCATTACACCATGGGGGACCTTTTGTTACAGGGTGATGCCGTTTGGCCTAAAGAATGCGGGAGCCACATATCAAAGAGCAATGGTCACCTTATTCCATGACATGATGCATGAGGAAATAGAGGTATATGTCGATGATATGATTGCCAAATCAAAGCGTGGAGAAGACCATATTAGGGTTCTAAAGAAGTTATTTGACCGGCTCGGGAAATTTAAGCTGAAACTTAATCCCGCCAAATGCATATTTGGAGCAAAGTCTCGGGAAGCTATTAGGTTTTATGGTCGTAGTCGAGGCATTGAAATCGATCCGTCGAAAGTTAAAGCCATTTGCGACCTCAAAGCTCCCTCTACCGTCAAGGAAGTTCGAAGTCTCCGGGTAGATTGAACTATATCGCAAGATTCATTTCTCAATTGTCGGAGACAGCCAAACCATTCTTCAAACTCCTGAGGAAGAATACTAAGATTGAATGGGACGCCGAATGCCAGAAATCCTTTGAAGAGATAAAGCAATACCTTCTTCAGCCACCAGTGCTGGTACCACCAGTTCCAAGAATACCACTGGTCCTCTACTTAACCATCCATAAGGAGTCACTAGGGGCCATGCTTGCCCAGAAGAGGCCAAGTGATAAAAAAGAATGCGCGATATATTATCTCAGCAAGAAATTCACTATTTCTGAGATGAATTACTCAGAGGTGGAAAAAACATGTGTAGCATTGATTTGGGTATTGCACCGGCTACGCCAATACACTCTTCACCATCGGATTTTGCTCGTGGAGAGAATGACCCAATCAAGTATTTGCTAGAGAAGCCAGCTTTAGTTGGGAAGATGGCTAAATGGCAAGTCCTAATTTATGAATTTGATATACAAAGCGTAGTACGGAAATCAGTCAAAGGGAGAGCCATAGCCGATATGTTGGCTGAAAATCCTAGAGAAGCATAATTTTTCGACACAGCGGACTTCCTGGACGAACGTATTTTGGCGGTAGCAAATGATAAATGGACCATGTACTTCGACGGGGCTGTAAATTTATCGCTCGGGATTCCGGGGCAGTTTTGATCTCTCCAGTGGCCAACATTATCCCGTAGCTGCAAAATTGACATTCCCTTGCACTAATAATATCTCAGAATACGAAGCGTGCATCATCGGCTTGCAATTAGCCATTGACATGAATGTCAAGAATTTACAGGTATATGGCGATTCTGCACTTATTATTCTGCAAACAGAGGGTCGTTGTCGGACACGCGATCATAAGCTCATCCCATATCATGAATTCCTTGAAGAATTAACGAAGGAATTCGAGGAAATATCCTTTGAATATTTGCCAAGGTCCTGAAATCAATTTGCTGACGCATTGGCCACATTGTCATCAATGTTGCATGTGATGGAGGGATTGGATATTGAGCCATTGAAGATCGAGATTCTCAAGCACCCAGCTTACTGTATGTCAGTTGAAGGCGAGTTAGATGAAGAGCCATGGTACCACGACATCTTGAATTACCTCCAATTGGGAGAATTTCCTCAAGGATGTGAGGTAGCTGACAAGAAGTATATCAAGAAGCTAGCGTCAAAATTCTTTGTTTCTGGCGGTGTGCTCTACAAAAGATCATTTGATTCAGTCCTGTTGAAATGCGTCGATGCTAGAGAAGCCAACCAGCTAATGAAAGAAATACACGAGGGAGAGTGCGGACCACACATGAATGGCCACCTTTTAGCAAAGAAGATCATGAGGCTCGGATATTTTTGGTTAAGCATGGAAACCGATTGTATCAAACATGTTCGCTATTGTCATCGGTGTCAGATTTACGGAGACAACATCAATGCCCCACCTAACGAACTGCACTTGATGTCTCAACCGTGGCCATTTTCCATGTGGGGAATAGATATAATTGGGCCAATTAACCCCAAAGCTTCTAATGGACATCGCTTCATTTTGGTAGCTATTGATTATTTCACAAAATGGATTGAAGCGAGTTCATATGTCAATGTCACCGCGAAAAATGTAGCCAAATTCATTCGGCGTGACATCATTACCCGTTATGGTGTACCAGAAGCCATTGTTACTGATAACGGCTTGAATCTGAATAACAAGATTGTGGACGAGTTGCTTCATGAATTCCAAATTCGCCATTTGAACTCGTCACCTTATCGCCCGCAAATGAATGGAGCGGTGGAGGCAGCTAACAAAAACATGAAGAGATCCTATCTAAGACGGCGGACAATTATCGTGATTGGCATGAACGATTGCCATATGCGTTGTTGGCATATCGAACTTCAATACGTACTTCGACGGGGGCAACGCCTTACTCACTTGTATATGGTATGGAGGCAGTCTTACCGGTAGAGGTGGAAATTCCCTCGTTGAGGATTCTCTCACAGATTAAACTCTCGGAGGCTGAGTGGATGCAGCAGAGATACGAACAGCTGAATATGATTGATGAGAAGAGACTTAGTGCACTATGCCATGGTCAATGCTACCAGAAGCGAGTTGCAAAGTCCTTTAATCGCAAAGTTCGACCGAGACATTTCCAAATGGATGAACTTGTGTTGAGGAAAGTATTGCCTATCATACCAGACCCACGCGGAAAATTCACTCCAAATTATGAAGGCCCTTATGTCATTAAGAAGATACTACCCGGTGGGGCTTTAATTCTGGTGGAAATGGACGGCCGCGAGCTGCCAAAGCTTGTAAACGCTGATGCGGTCAAGAAATACTTTCCATGAATGAAATCAAGGCTGTATAGCCATTTCTTGTACAACCCGAGTCACTTAGCACTTGCATCATGCATTTCATGCATACATTCTATACATGCATATGTATTCGTGTTATGTGTATCTAGTTGCTTTGGTGGAAAGATTGTAAAATGAAGAAAATTAAAATGACAAAACAAAAGGCAATGGTCCACATTCGAGACATTCCCAGAAGCTGTCGAATACAAACTCAGGAGAAGGGTAATTTAGTATCGTTTCCGATATACCCTCTCTAACCTCTTTTTTTGACGTAGTTTCCCTATTTGGCAGGAACGTCAATATCCGAAGAATAAAGTCAAGAAATTGATTTAAGCGGAATACATATCGACCAAGCAAGTATGTGGAGGTAACACGTGTCCAATTCACCTAACTTGGTTTAAAAGATGTGTTATTCTAGAGACGGTTCAATTAAATAAAAAAGAAGCGCCTCATGGACACTACCAGCGCTTCGGCCTGGTGGTATGGGGAATGAAGTGGTCCGGGAACGGCCAGGGTTCGATCCCTGGAAGCGGCAATGAGTTTGCCGTAAAATGTAAAAAAATAATAAATAAATTTTTTTTGCATCTTTTACTTTTGCGAAAGGAGGAAAGCGCTCGAACTAATGAGACCAAAGACCGAGAATCTCTTCAAACCTTAAAACAATAGGTTCATGCCGTTTGCTACCAAATGGTGAAACCGATCAAGGGGTCACCCGACTACTAAGGCACGGTGTAAGTACTCTTCTTCTCAAAATCAAATGGAAAACAAATGGAGAATTTCCATTTAAAAAAAGAAAAAAGAGAGAGAACACTTAATGTTTTTCTAGAGCCAAGCACAAAAAAATGGAAATTGAGGAAACAAGTTTTCCACAAAATTCGCGAAAATCTTCTTTACCTTTAATTTGTCCATCCACTTGGCGGATCAGTCATTTCGAATCAAAATTCTCTATGGAGATTAATCCACCCAGATGATCTCAACAAAATGAAAGGTGATATTACTTATGCCAAGTGAGAAACACTTAGGATGAACAAAGGCAACCCCTTTCCAAACATGTCCTTTAAGCACTATGGGATTCAAGCGAGAAAGAAAACCCGTGTCGTTTAAGGTCAATGAACTCATTCGCAAGCGGTACATAGATCAAGATGATAAGAGGCATTTCTTTCTTCTATCATACACACTACAAGTGACGATAGTTAGCCCATTTGAGCCTTTTAATGTGAGGAATTTTCTACAAAATACCCCTGTCAAGAACCACCCCATGATGGGGCAATTATGGAGGTCTGGGTTGACATTATTTGAAAAGGAAAGATGAGAAAGGCTTCCTTATGCTCACTTGCATAAATCATTTTGTGGTAGCTTCAGGTGAGTTCTTATGGAAGCTCGAAGCATCCCAAGGTGAAGAAGAGCATTCTTTTCTCTACCCAAACACCGATACCCTTTGCTTAAACCAAGTTGAGCCTAATCGTTCATTTCTAAAACCCGAGTGGTGATTATCTCCCCACATTGGGGGCAGGGCATATTATTTACCAATGCAATTGGTGTTTACATGAGAATATGAAAAGCATCTCGAAAGCCTTAAGAACTCAAAAAGTCCAAAAGAGCAAAAGTCAAATGAAAATTGAAGGGCATGAAAAAGTAGTGTGCCTGGTAAAAGCAAGGCTAATGCCCAGGGAAAAGAAATGCTTGCATTGAAAAGAAAATCATTGCAAATGCAAAAGTCATTATGTTAAGATGATTAGTCAAAGGACTTTCGAGACAATTTGAATTTTAAAAGCCTAGCGTTTGAAAAAAAAAAAAAAATGGATGGATGATATGGTAATGATGCCATGATAATCACCAACTCTCAAATTCCTCTTCGAAAAATTGTTGAGCCTTTTGAGCCTTTCACCGAACCAACATTACAACCTATTCCCGAAGTCTCTTCAGATTGGGATAATTCGAGTTGAAATTGGGATTTCTAAAGAAGATGCCGCTTGAAGAAGTGAGAGCAAGGTTGTCTTTTCTCATCTTAAGGTTTCTTGACTTGTAAACCCGGCGAAGATGTTGATCAATGATTAATTCATTTCATAGCCAATGATGTTTATCCATTGCTAAAACCATGACCAAACCTGCACTACAGTCCTCCTAAAAGACCTTTTAGATTGGTCAATGTGTACTTATTGCGAATGATTCAAAGCCTTGCACACTGGAAGAGTGAGATTGAATGATCAGCTTATTTCCCATATGAATAGATGGGATCAAATAGCCATTTTCTTGAGAATATGCGAGAAGCCCTTTCTGACTAGGGGTTCTTGCTTGGCATACTTAACAAACCTTTCTCATAAGTCAAGGTCATTTCAACAAGGACTTTTCTCCCAAGAGAATTTGACGATTAATGATATCATCCGAGCATGATGACAATTTTGCGAGTTTGTCAAGTAGTTGGAATTAGCTTGATTTGTTTATGCAATCATTACTTTCGCATTACTGACACACTTTTGATATTGTTTTTGATGACATGTGCTGAAATTGATCTTATTTAGTATGCTTTCGCTACTAGAATACTTGTTATAATGAATTCTATTTGATGTGCAGTGTCCATTTCAAAATATTCTCGAATGACAGGTTTCTCCAGTGAAACCACGCAATTTCAAAGGGTTCATGAGATAGCCTTAAACCATGCACTTTCAAGAGTTCTTGGTTACCTTTAAACCATGCAATTTCAAAGGGTTCATGGGTCAGCCTTAAACCATGCATTTTCAAGAGATTCTTAGTCATCCAAACCATAAACCATACAATTCACACGGTTAGTGGACTGCCTTAAACCACAAGGTTAGTGGGATTGCCTTAAAACCACATGGTTAATGGGACTGCCTTAAACCACAAGGTTAGTGAATTTGCCTTAAATCACACCGTTAGTGGACTGCCTTAAACCACAAGGTTAGTGGGATTGCCTTAAAACCACATGGTTAGTGGGACTACCTTAAACCACAAGGTTAGTGAATTTGCCTTAAATCACACGGTTAATGGACTGCCTTAAACCACAAGGTTAGTGGGATTGCCTTAAAATCACATGGTTAGTGGGACTACCTTAAACCACAAGGTTAGTGAATTTGCCTTAAATCACACGGTTAGTGGATTGCCTTAAACCACAAGGTTCGTGGGTATATCCTTAAACCACACTTCTCAAATTATTCATAGATAGCCCTAAACCATGCTCTTTACATTAAGCTCATTTGCATTTTCATTTTACTATTTAAAAAAAAAAAAAAAAAAAAAAGGAATTAGGCGTCACCTTATCTTTGAAAGAAACTTCTTTGAGCTCCCTTCCAAAGAGGGGCAGCTGTTGACACCTAATTTTTTGCCTAAATTATTGCATATAGATTAATTAATTTAAAAAAAAAAAAAAAAAAAGATTAAAAAAAAGAAAAAGTTAAAAAAAGAAAAAAAGTTGTGGCCAATGATCTAAATGTGACTAGCCAAGCCCAAGAGGTCAGATTGGAATTAAAATTACAAATTGGGGCAAAAATGCAATTTCCAAAAGTTGAGGGACCAATTCGCAATTTTTGTAAAATCTCACCCGAGCCCTTAAATCATCATCTTAGCCCCTAATTAAGTTGAAATTGAACTTGGGTCAGGTCTAATTAATCGAATCGGGCAAAAAGGACCTAATTGCATTGAATTTGACATTTTCGGGCAAGAAAATGGCCAACTTTAACGGACTGTCTTGCAAAATTGGGTGGAGACAATTACGAAAAATGGTCAAGATCTTAAACTACTATATATGAGGTTGCTAATTGATCAGAAACCACGGCCAAATTGATGGATTAAAGCACACAAACTAGCTACCAAAACCCAGCCCACGGTTAGGTCTTAATTCGGAGCTGATAAGTAGGCATATTGGTGGCCCCGCCATATCTCACTCAGCCGCCCATATAGCTTGATATCTGCACGTGATGGAAGACCATATATAGCAGTGCAAGTGGACGGAAATTGACCAAGGATAAGCTCCTGATAGCACCGGAAAACCGCAGCAAAACCTGCACACTCAACAGCTGCAGAATTAAAAAATTTGGCTAAGTCAGGAGAGTGGGTGGACTAGCTCAGTTGGCAGGCTTGTAGGGGGCCAAAAAGCTGACCAAAAATCCCTCAATTCATGGGATAAGATCACTGAAGCAAGGTCTTTCAAGGGATGAAACAAAAGAGACGAGAGAGAGAGAGTAGAGAGCTCGGAATCGTACCCCAAACACACCTTCAGAAGCAACTCCAGAAGAGAGAAACCCAGAAATTCCAGACCGACCTAGAGAGAGAAAAGTGAGATTTTCACACACTTGCGGCCAAAATTAGCCAAAACCTTCAACTAGAGAGTGAAAGAGAATTCAAATATCTTTCCAACCATAGGTCGCATGCCCCAAATGGAGATCGGGAAGGCCTCCTAAAGCCCCCCGAAACAGTGCCCTCCTGGCTGGCCCAGAAAGTCCGAAAATTTTTCTAAGTGTTGAGCCTGATTGGTCACGAGTGAGGAAAAGCAAGTGCTTTTGAGAAACTTGAGAGACAAATGAGGAAAGCCATGACTTACAAGCCAAACTATAATACATATAGTTTGGGTTGATTTGAACTTGGCCAACAAGAAAGGTTTGGAAGTCTAATTTTGGAAGTCGAAAAGCTTCGTTGTCACTTTTTCTTCTGCAGATCTCACTTTCAGCTTGAAGGAACCAACTTCCACGTGCTTCCAGAGGACAATTTCGTGGTTTCCTTGGCCAAGAGTCACTTGAAAACGAAACTAGGAAGAAAGTAGTATAATCTTGATACTTTATCTCCGCATGAGATTGCTTATGTGTCGAGATTGAAGGCCACGAACATGGCCCGATGAAGACGTTTTGAGGTGATTTGATACAAGCCAAGTATTCGATAAAATGTTGGAACCAAGTTTCAACCTTGAAACGGTCGATTTAAGCTCTATTATTGTAATATTTATGTGCTGTGTTGTTCAATGTTAACGTATGTCGGTTTAGGAAATTATTATTATTATTATTTTAAATAAAAAATAAAAAAATCTAAAAAAATTCAAAAAATTCAAAAAAATATATAAGTGATAAATGGCATCAAATTAAGGAAAAATGACATATATGAAATTTTACTAATTTTATAAGGTCTTTTTTCCTAATTTAATGTCATTTTGATATTTTATAATCATTTTTTGCAAATACTCTATTTTCCATATATTCAAATTATTTAGAGTAGTTTCGTGTATTTAGGTAATATCATGCATATTTAAATTCTCATTTCGCTCATGGGGGTCCTGTCCCGGGGCATGATAACAAGGCCATGTAATATTATTTGCCCGACTTGTATCGGGTCTCTCTTTTCCGCATTACTTTCAAGTCCTTTCAATTTCTTGGATGTTTATTTACCGCACCGCTTTTCAATAATTTAAGTGTAAATTTATTTTCTAAATTATGTTAGGATAAACAAAACCTACAAAAACATTTGCATGGACATTTAGTGGTTTCATAAAAATTATAATTGGTAATCAAGATTGTGTGGCCATTTATATAAACAACCTTCCAAGTTAGTGGTACCGCAAGGGCGCTAATAGAAACATTGGTGTAAACAAGTCCCCGTTCCTAGAAATCTCTGGTTGCGTAGGAATCGAGACAACACTCCCGTGTCTCGATTGGTTTCTAGCCGACCCCAATAGGCTAGTGGCGACTCCTAAAATTACATAGGTTGTTAAGAACTAAAAAACGAATCCAACGTCGCGCGAGGTATGGGCTTGGGAGAGCCCGCGCCTAATCTAGGGCCATTGGTCCGCTTCTTTAGGCAAATACCCCTAAACCTTTCTTTCTTTTCCCCGGATGGAAAAAAGAGGTCGTGACAATGAGCACTTCATAGTTCACCAACATGACATACCAAAAGTCTACTGAATCCTCGCCCAACCAAAATCTGAGGGAAGGTCAGTGCAAACTTCTCGGCCAGGAGTGCAGCTAGAGCAGTCCTGCAAGAGAATAATGAAGAGGTCGAAACTAACACTAATTTTATATATTGAGGCAAACTCACACGTTAGGGGTCATACAAATAAATTTTTGGGCTTAGATATGCCTGAGTCGATGGAGAGAGAATATGCTATTCAATGCCACTATTCTGTAAGCAAACACGAGTAAAAGTATTTTGGCAAACACATGAATATACGTGGTGGAAAGCATATAAAAGTTCTATATGGAGAGAAATCCTTTGAAAAAGTAACTTTCATGGAAAATTGTCATATAATTGCCTTTTCATAATCTAAAGCAGTACTCAAGCAAGACACGATCACCTATCCACGAACTCCTCGTCACTAATTCAGTCCTAGCAATTTATATGCAAACCTATCTCTTCATCTATATCTTAAGCAGACAAATCAAACAAAGATGATTCTTTCCAATTCTTACACTTCATAATTGTTAGGGAAAAAAAGGAAATGCAAGATAGTTATGACTAGGCCAAAGTGGACAACCATATTCAACTATTGTTCAGCAAGAGCGAATGAATAGTCTATTTCCTCTAGCATTCATCGACATCACAGCAGATTGATTTAGGTCTTTGAAGGGGATAGTCTATCCATCAATATGCTGAAGTTGTTATACTGTCCTGGACCAGAAGTCTGAGAACTGTTACTTGAAGTAAAGATAAGTTCTAAAACATTGTGGTTGGTCGTTTGGATTTTACAACATTTAAATCAAGTATTTTCAGCCATTTTGCTCCACAGAATATTACAAGTGGACAGAACCATTAAAAAGTTTTAGGACTTACATCTTTAATCAAGTTTTAGGACTCATCTGTACTCCATGAATAAGTTGCCGCACTTCTTCCTCTAAGTGTTTGTTCAGGATATGGAACTAAATATTGGGCAGGAGTTAGCCAATTTGCCAGCATTCTATCGCCTAGAGGAGCAAAAGAAGAAAATACTTTGCACTATTTTTGTCGACTGCCTCCAATAATCTATCCTCATGGTTCATAGCTTTTGGTTCAAAAATAGTAATTGTTGAGAATATTATACTACTGCATGAAATGGCTTTAAATTCGAAACATTCATCATTTAAATTATTTATAATAAGCCATAATCCATTAGAATTAAAACTAAATCTAAGAGGCCAAGAGTATTCATAGCCTCAAAAAGTTAAAGTTGAACTAAAAAAGAAAAAAGAAAAAAAAATTTGTTGACACCTAATTTTTAGTTGACGCGTAAAAAAAAAAAATAAAACAAATCAAGATTAGAGTTTTCGATTACGACGAAACCCGTTACTCGACCAAAAAATGTTGTTTTTCATTTCTTTATTTTTTTTTTATTTCTTTATTTTGATTTGTCATTTTTAAGCAATTTCTTATTCATTTCTTTTTTTTTTAAAACCTCAAAAAGTCAACCCTGAATCAAAAGTTGGCTTCTTGTTAAAAAAGATAACAAATGGTTTTAATTTCATTTTTGCCAAGTCAATTCCCAAAAAATTCAAAAATTTGAATAAAAAATAACCTTTTAGGAACAGTCAACTAAATTATTGACTTTTGATCAAAAGAAATTTGACCAAAAAAATGGAAAAAAATAAAAATAAAATCACAAAACACCTCGTTTTAGTGTCAATTTGACTTTGACATAAAATTTTTACAAAAATCAATTAAAAACTTGTTTTCCGAATTTTTCGATTTTAGGTTTGAAATCGACTAAAAGTAAAAAACTTGTTCCTTCTATGACATTTGGCCTATGGACTATTTCTAATCCACTTGTTCATTCAATTTTGGGAATTGTCATGTTGAAAGATGAATTATCATTTTAAGTCCTAATTAGGGGCCAAAATTGATCCTTCATGATTTGTGAATAGACGCTTGTATTCCACTCATTTTCTTAAAATAAGCCCGAATTTGAGAGATTCATTTGAGAACTTCCCAATTTGAGGAATTTCACTCTCTTGGATATAGGAAAAAATTGAGCTATTGAGCTTTAATTGAAGATTCAAGTTGACCCATTTAAGATTAAGGTCTAATTTCATGAATCATAGTTTGATTTCGATATTAGACCTCGATTCATTTTTGGTCTAAGTCTCGTGACTTTAATTTAAGATCAATTTGAATGCAATATGTTATCTTAAACATGGATAATTAGTTGAATATGTTTATCACAATATTAATTGAATTTAATTTCAATTAATTTGCGATTTCAAGTGAGTAATTGCAAAATTGCATGTTTTAGCCTATAATGTTCAATTACGTGTACCTATGGTCTAGGTCCACCATATTTTATTTATTTATTTATAATAATCATTCAATTAAGTCAATAGAAAGTCAATGAATTGCATTTAAGTGATTTAATTGGCTTAATTTGATTAGAATCAAATCATTTTCTTCAAATTGGGTAAGATTTCTTTTGATTTAGTCCTCAAGAGACCAAAATTGCATAAATTCCAGCTTGTACAAACTACTCAGGTAGAACTGGCCAGAACAATCGAATTGACATGAACCAACTCGATTGGTCCAACCGATCGTCAGCAAGGCAGGCCAATTTGGCCCCTTGCTAGTCGATTCTAGATCACCAATGATCGATTATTAGATCCTTGTAATGCGTATTTTACCACCATCCCCTTACATTTTCCGAATTTTACAAAATAATCCCTGAATTTTGTGAATTTATGATTTTGTCCCTAATTAGGCCATAATCGCGATTCTAATTTTTAGATCCTTGTTTTTTGTGAATCGAGCCCATCCAATCAGTCATATGACACATTCTAAGTGTGATTAGCCTTTAATGGACTTAATTTGGCCATTAAATCATAATTTTAGCTGTCGAATTGAACCGATGGTCAAGATTCGACGATTAGGTCTTAATATAAAAGGTTTTTCCCTCCAAAATGTGAAGGGGGGCCTCATTAGCTAATCTTCATATGAAAATTGGAAATCTCTCTCTCCTCTCTCTCCCTCTTTCCCACCACACACTCTCTCTCTCTTCTCTCTCTTTCCGTCGTGCGACATCCCTCATCACTGCCGCGCCGCTTACTGCTGGTCAAGGCCCCCACCGGCGGATCTCTACCCACAATGGTGACCAACGAGCTGCCTCTCAACTTGTTGTCATCGCCTCTGCCTCCTTTGGTGGCCGATAGCTCCTGCTCGGGCTCTCCTCAAAAGTTGCTTTGAAAATTGGCAATCAAACTAGTTCGGTCATCAGTCTATTGTTCCTTCTTGGCGAATCTACCTCTACCAATCCTTTCCTTAGCCTAAACTCGGAGTTTTGGGGCGCGCATGATAAAATTTCTGTTTTTCGATTTCTCTATTTCTCTGTTCTCTGGAACAGGTTTGGACAAAAATTCATTTGGTAACGCAATTTGATTTCTCTATTTCGAAATAGATTTCTATTTTAAATAGAGAAATCGAAGAAATCGAAGCTGAAATTTTTAACTTCTCGTTTCGAAATAGAAATATAATTTTTTATTTTGGTAAGGTAAAAATAGAAATTTTTTTTTTATTTTCTCCATTTGGGCATCATTCTTCGTTCACGGGCTTTTCTATTTGGGCGTTGCTCCTCCTTCTCCTCTCAATGCTTCAACCAAACCCTAGCATCATTGACTCTGAACAACCTGTCCATCCTCGCCGTCGACTCCGAATCCATGCTTCTTGCCACTGTTGACTCCGACGCCGTCACCGTCCTCTTGCCGGTTAGATTGTCGCTCATCTTGTGTCACCATCCTCAAACCTTCCAATTTACTCCAGTCGTCCCGTCGGACTCGCCTCCTCCATCCATGTCCCCGTTTGGATTTGGGTTGCGCCTTCCTTCCTCTTCGATTCGAGGTCTTCCCTCTCTCTCTCTCACTCTCTCTCTCTCTCTCTCTCTCTCTCTCTCTCTCTCTCTCTCTCTGTGCGTGATTTGTTTGTTCTATTTTCCTTGGTTGGGGTTTTGTTGTTCTTGGCCGTTCTTGCATCGAGCTTGATTGAAATTTTAGTATTTCCTATGTTGTTTTAGTATTATTTGGACTATTATTTTGTATTTGAAGATTTCTTATGTTGTTATCTAATCAATTTCTATTTTTAGAAATATAAATTTTATTATGTTATCAAACGGATTTCTGTTCTAGAAATAGAAATTTTGAGTCATTATCAAACGAGTTTCTTTGTTCAGAAACTTTTCCGGGGAATAGAAATTGAGAAATCAATTTCTGGAACAGAAATTTTGTCATGCATGCTCTTGGTAGCCAGAGTTCAGCCGAGCAGTCACTGAACACCCTCCGATCAGGCCATGATTCACCAGCGTCCAAGGTCGGTCTGAATATGATTGGTTTTGTTCATTAGACCAACTGACAGTTATTGGTAGTTTCTGGCACCATCAATCACTATCAATCAATGCCTAGAAGCAAACTCAACCTTGTTGTGACAAGGGTTTGGCGAATCAGCCATTAGAAAGTCTTCGGCGGCCCTTTTTTCTCACAAGCATTCGAGGCCAGTCTGAATCGAATTGGTTCAGTTTGGCAATCAAGCCAACAGTCCAACCGTCCCGAGCTGATCCCTAGGTGATCTAATTGGCATCTTCAAGGTTCAAGGTTTACTCCGGTGACATTCATTTCATCTAATCGCGCTTAGGAAACACACAGAGACGCACTTTGGATCGATTCCAAGCTGACGTGGCGAGGAATCTATTTGAGAATATGTGAGTGTGGAAGCAAAAATGGCGGAGGATCCGATCATGAATTCTCTCTTTGACAGGTGGATGAGGTGCATCTATCTGGAGTTTCCGAATGGATTGCTTGTGGTGACATTGCGAGTTATCGTGTGGTCGGCACGGATTAGAAAACTAATGCTAGATCCAAATGCAAAGGGAATCTTTAGCTACAAGTCTAGCTAGAAAAACTAAAAATCCTTATCTGAGATCTGGGAGTTAAATTCTCTCACCATTAACGACCACCGCTTACCTTGGATCCGTTGGTGACTGTTTCGATAAACAAGCATACGTGCATAAGTAAATTAAGATTAAAGTTTGATTGCAGCGGAAGTAAAAACACTTATACACATGTTTCCATAGCATTTACGTGCATTTTAACAAAAACACATAGAAGAGCTAAAGGGGCTAATCATATTAACCTTTTTAGTGCTCCAAAATTTGGTTTAGAAGTTTTGGGTTCTTAGCACGAACATTTGATCACAGCAGTAGTTTTGACGTTCTTCAGACTTTGACCGCGAACGTTTGACATCTTTTGGTAACACCAATTTTGATGTTCTTAGATTCTTAACCACGAACGTCTGACGCTTTCTGACAATCTTGGTTTGACGTTCTTCAAATGCAGAACGTATGATCTCTTCACATGCTATGATGTTCTTTAGATCCAGCCCCACAAGTGTCGAGCCTTTAGTTCAGACATAGAAATTGAGAGATCTCACAACTGTAATTTTGTTAGCAATTGCTCTCGCATGAGTGTTTTGTTTATCAATATCAGCACTCTCAATTTTCGATTGTCGATTGTTGACCGTCCATCATCCTGTGATATGCTCTCTACATTATCTTTTATAGACAGTGAAGATCACATTTAAATCGGCACATTAACTCTAAACCGTTGTAGAATTAATGAGGCCGTAACTCCTGACACCGTAAGTTGTGACACCGTTACAGACACTAATTCGGGTATTAACTCTATAATTATTACAGAGCATTATTCTAGACATTTATTTGTAACTGTTACAAGTCTTTATTCTGTGTATTAACTTTGTAACCATCACAAATACTTAATTTGGCCGTTATTTTTGAAACTGTTTCAGAGCATTAATTGGTCATTAATCTGAAACTGTTTCAGATCATTAAACTGTCCATTTATTATGAAACCGTTTCAGATCATTAATGTAACCATTAAGTTTTGAAATCGTTTCAGAGCTTAATGTGATCGTTACATATGAAGAACCCATTTCAAAACTTAATGTGATCGTTACATCTAAAGAACGTTTCGGATCTTTAATTTAGCCATTAAGTTTGAAACTATTTTAGATCATTAATTTGGCTATTGATTTTGAACTCACTTTAGATCACTAATGATGCGATTAACTCTGAACTCACTTCAGATCATTAATGATGTGATTAACTCTAAACTCACTTCAGATCATTAGCACAGCTATTAATTCTAAACTCACGTCAGATTATTAATTCGGTCATTGAATTTGAACACGCTTTAGAGCTTTGATTCGGCCGTAAAGTTTGAAGCCTACTTCAAAGTTTATAAACTCTGATGTCCTTTCATCAAAACTTTTATTTCTAATCCGACTCAATTTGATAGGCTCAATTGCAAACACATTTGCAATATTCTCTCTCTCTCTCTCATTCAAATGTCATTCTAATTGGTTATGGTGTGTGACATTGCTAGGTTCATCACTAGACTGGTAGTAGAACTTGTACTAACATATTAGCACAACTAAGAGAACTGATTGTCAATATCAATCTCCTGTTTCTGCAAACTATGAGTGACATCTAGCAATATATCATGGCTATCTAGATAGTGTGAAATGTCTCAGAACATAATGAACCCGTCAGCTTTGGCGATCATGTAATTCGATCATTTTATCTCACCATGTCCCAATCGAACAAAGGCCACGAAATTATTGGTCAAGCCAACGGTTTGATCATATGCTTAAATCTAATTGACATGTATTTCTTCAAGACATGGACCATTCATTCCCAGTTATAACCTCGGCCGAGAATTTCAATACAATGTCACGATAATAAGAAGATAGATTATATATTGCGCATGCATGTGCCTTTGTATGTGAACAAATTATGACCATCAAGTACAGAGACAGTTTGACGAAGCATCAATATGCGCACTTGTGAACCATAATCATCCAACACACAAGTCAGCATCATGCCTTAGGTCTAAGGATCTTACACTTGACCAAAGCATGAACGATCAAACATTGACCCCGCTAAAAAGCTTCCATGTCGCCAATCATTCAATGTATGTCATGTTCAGTGAACTTGTCCAAGACAAACACTTGTGTTCTAGCTTGGATATCACAATACCCAATGACTTGTGACTCATCATCCCCTCAAGTATCCAATACTGAAGTGAATCTTGAGAATACATCGATCTCAACAAGATCATCAATATCCTCTCAATGATCAATCGATCGGGAACTATTTAAAGATTCAACATAATTGTAACCTGTCACACATATTCTCAACACCTTAAGAATATGTCTAGTCATAATTGATCTTATGGACCTCATTCATATAAATTGGACAATGAATGAGAAAACTTATTTGCCATTAAATAATCCCTAACATATAACTATTACATGGTTACTTTAAAGCACACGGCTAACAATCTCTCACTTGCACTAAAGCCAACCTATCTCACGTCTCAAACCTATCTAGGTAAGATGTCTTTCAAAAAAGGCGAGACAACGGTTTAATGAGAGGATTGGCCACATTTTCCGTTAAGGCTATTTTCTGTAAGGTGATATCACCTCTTCCAATGATCTCTTTGATGAGATGAAAGCGTCTCTAAATGTGCTAGGATTTCTAGTAAGACCTTGTTTGTTAGCTTGAGCTATTGCCCAATTGTTGTCACAAAACAATGCAATTGGCTCTTCAATGGGAGGAACCACTCTAAGTTCTAAAATGAACTTCTTCATCCAAGCTACTTCATTCGCCGCTTCAGAAGCAACTACATACTCCACTTCAGTAGTGGAATCAATAGTTATGCTATGTTTGGAAATTTTCCAACTAGTTGCACCACCATTGAACATAAAAACAAACCCAGATGTTGACTTATAGTCATTAGGATCTGATTGAAAATAAGAATCTATGTATGCTTCAACTTTAAAGTCTCCTTTGCCATATATCAAGAGCAAATCTTTAGTCATTCTCAAGTACTTAAGGATAGTCTTGACTACTATCTAGTGTTCTTCACTTGGATCAGACTGATATCTACTAGTGATGCCTATAGCATGCGCAATATGAGGTCTTGTACATAGCATAGTATTTATTATGCTTCCAATAGCGGATGCAAAAGGCACATTTGCCATCCGCTCTCTTTCCTCAGGATTATTTGGACACATGTCCTTGGAAAGTCGGATTCCATGCCTAAAAGGCAATAATCCTCTTTTGGAATGTTGCATGTTAAAACATGTTAACATTTTGTCTATGTACATAGACTGCAAGAGGCCAATCATTCGTCTAGATCTATCTCTATAAATCCTAGTACCTAGAATATAGGTAGCCTCTCCTAAATCTTTCATGGAAAACTTCTGAGACAAGAATATCTTGATCGATGATATCATAGGCATGTCATTTCCGATCAATAGTATGTCATCTACCTACAAAATAAGAAATACAATTGCTCTCCCACCGACCTTTTTGTATACACAAGGTTCATCCAGGTTTTTGATGAAACCAAATCACTTCATCAAAACTAATGTTCCAACTTCTAGAGGCTTGTTTGAGTCCATATATGACTCTCTTAAGCTTGCACACCTTCTCAAAACCTGGTGGTGGTTTCATGTAGATGTCTTCTTCAATGAATCCATTTAGAAAAGCCGTCTTGACATCCATTTGGAATATTTCATAATCCAAGTGTGTAGCTATAACCAACATAATTCAAATAAATTTTAGCATGGCTATATGTGAGAAAGTCTCATCATAATCAATCATTTCTATTTGACGATATCCTTTCATCACCAGCCGTGCCTTATATGTGACAACCTGATCATTAGCATTTATCTTCCTCTTGAAGACCCATTTACAGCCAATTGGTACAATACCACTCGACAGGTCAATTAGAGTCCAAATGTCATTAAAATAAATAGAATTCATTTCGGATTTCATGGCCTCCAACCATTTATTAGAATCAATGTCAGACATTACTTCCTCATAGCTGTTCGGATCACTTGATTGATCACATTCATTCACAATGAATAAGGGATCAGTACCTTCAATCAAGTGTCTATATAACGAACAGGAGGACGAGATATTCTAGTACTCCTCCTCAAAAGTTGTGTATCAGAAGCTCCCACTGAATCTGAGGTCTGCATCTGAACCTTATCACTTGCTACTCCATTAGTTTCTTTTTGTAAGTTTATTTTCCACCCAACTCCACTTTCTTGGATGAACTGATTTTCTAGAACTGAAGCATGTCTACTGATCGAAACTCTTTGATCATAATGAAAATATAAATAGTATCCAAGGTTTTCTTTTGGATACCCAATGAAGTGACCACATTCAGATCTTGCCTCCAATTTGTCCGTCTTCAATTTTTGACATAAGTTGAATAACTAAGATTTGGTTTCCTACCATACCATATCTCATAGGGCGTAGTCGGAATGTACATAGTCAGAACTCTATTCAATAAATATGTGGATGTCTTAAGGGTATATTCCCAAAGGGTTATGGGTAAATCGGTATAATTGATCACATATCACACCATATCCATTAAAGTGCGAGTCCTTCTCTCAAACACACCATTGTGTTATGGAGTTCTTAGAGGTTATTATTAATACTTTTTCCTGTTTTTTCTCAACTTTAGCTTTGAATTCCTTGAACTTTTCAAAGGATTCAGATTTATACTTCATTAAATATAAATAACCATACCGTGACATATCATCGGTAAAGGTAATGAAGTAAGAATAACCACCTCGAGTTGATTCATTAAGTGGACAACATACATCAATATGTATTAATCCTAGAATATTAGTAGTTCTCTCACTTTGTCCTACAAATGGTGCCTTTTTCATCTTTCCTAAGAGACATGCCTCACAAGTTGCTATTCAAAGTCTAATGGATCAATATATCCATCTTTACTCAACTTATCAATCCTATCCTCTCCAATATGACCTAATCAGAGATGCAAACATATTTCAGGTTTGGTCTATCTCTAGGTCATTTATTGGTCATGGCATTTATATCATTTTGCTTATTGATATTGGTAATCATATTATCAAACATTGTAATGGTATAAAGATTATTGATCATCTTACCAAAGCCAACACATCTTTTATCATAATAAATGGAACACACATTATTAGCAAAAGAAAATTCATAATTCTCTTTACTCAAACGAGGTATAAAGATGAGGTTCCTGACTGCATTCTTATAATGCAAAAAATTATTCAAAACCAGTACATGTCCTGAAGGCAAAGATAAACGGTAAGTCCTATAACTAATGCAGCAACTCTTGCTCCATTTGCAAATGTCAAGACTATCTCATTTTTCCTCGACATCTTGCTTACTTCCATATTCTATAAAGACATACAAATATGTGAAGTTGCAGCAAAATCTATAACCCATAAGCTGGATTCAAAACCAACTGTTAGGTTAGTTTCAATAAGCATGGACACCATATCTAGTTCTTTGGCTTGACCTTCAAGCTCACGAGGTATTCTTCTTCCAATGTCCCTTGACACCACAATAGTGACAATTCCCTTTTTTCAATCGTGGGCTTTAGACGTGTAGCAAGTTTTTTGGACTTCTTCCAATTTCCTTTTCTTTAAAGTAGTCTTACTTTTTGAAGAAGAAGCCTCTACTACAGCCATTACCATTACAATGGGCCTTATGTTGTTCATTTCCTTCTCATAAACCACTAGCATGTCGTGTAACTTAGTAAGAGTTTTCTTCATCTTATACATGTGGAAGTTTTGGACAAATCTAGAGAAGGAATGGGTAAAGACTAGAGTATCAAATCCATGGCTAATTCATTTTCCATGATAAGATTTAGCTTGGATAACTCCTCAATGTGCCAAATCATCTTCAGAACATGATCATTCACTAATGATCCCTCAGTCATTCTCATATGATACAATCCCTTAGATATCTCATATCTAGAGATATGACCATTCTCATCAAAAAAATCCTTCAAATGCACGATGATTGAGTAAGCACTTTCCATGGTCTTATACTTCTTCTGAAACTCATTGTTAATAGTAGCAAGCATGTATGACCTAACTTTTAGGTCATCTTTGCGCCACTTCTCATAAGTTTCGCACTCCTCTTCGGAATCACCCGGAAAGTGTTATGGTAAGTTATGATCAAACACATACCTAATCCATACAAGTTAGGTTGTTGGTGTATCTTGTTCATGCACCAATCCATATAAGTGTTGATGTAACAAAATACACCGACACCCTTAATTGCTCATGCAAGAAGATGCAACACCCACAACTGTACCAAGGCGTGCTAGTGCATTTTGTTCTTGCACCAATACATACAACCAAAACCTACAGATTCATTAGCATCAATAATTTTAACCAACAACAATATATGTGCACATTACTTTTAAAATCAACATTAGCCCTATAGGAATGTTGCATTAGCAGCAACAAATTTATATAGCATAACTGTCTTGCCAATATTACTAGTCGAAACCAACACAAAAGAAAATAACAAAAATAGCCATTGCCATTGAAATTGATTGATTCTTTACAAAAGAAAAACACATATAACTTCATTCCCCAATCATTGAAGGTTCAGCACATTCTTTAAAAATAAATAATGACAATATGTACCCTCCTCAAAAAACAATGGCAGCAACTACCATCAATAAAGATAAATGTTGAAAATCAAAATCAGATTTTCTAATTAGCAGTAGAAGTGTGGTTATTTTGTTTCCAGCTTTTTCCAATTTTTGTTTGTTAGCTTTTAGAAATTTGTTTCCTATGTTTTAAAGTGTTTTTTTTTTTTTTTTTGTTACAACCAATGGATACTAACCAGATTTATGGCTAGTATATCGGGTTTTTTGTTGCATTAGTTAACGCAAATAATTAGTTGAACAACAGCTATAAAAAGACTAGATGCCTAATGTAATATATATTCTCTAGAGAATAAAACTTTGAGTAATTTCTCCTAAATTTCTTCATGGTATCAAAGCTCGATTTGGACCATTCTTTCCTACCATATTTCTAAGTGTTTCCACCATGACAAAATACCCTAGAGCTACCATGGCAAGTGAGGTTGAGAGTGAAACCTCATACCTAAAGCTCAGAACTCTCCTCACATTACCCAACCTATCAATGTATCCGAAGGTGGAACTCTTCTCATCACGGTCATAAACTTACCAGTCACAACTTCAATCAACGGTCCCATTTTGTCATGATTTTCATTTGCGGAAAAGGTAAAGAATATTAGCTAATTGGAGCTGCCGTACAACTTGAGGAGACGAGCCTAAATTATTGAACATGGAAGGTGGAAAATAACATGGTGATGTGTTAGTTGCTGAATTCAATGACGAATGAAACATGGGAGAATTTCATGTACTACAATACATCAAAGGAGATTTGGGGTGCTATTCATGAAACTTATTAAAACAAAGATAACACCTTGGTCATCTTCGAGATCAAGGGCACTCTCCATGACCTAAGGCAAGGGGAATCTTCTGTCACTGATTATTTTAACCAGCTCATATGTCATTGGCATCAACTTGACATGTTGGAAGATATGATGTGGAGTTGTCCTAAAGATAGTAAACGGTACAAGTGGATTCAAGATCAAGAACACATCTACAAGTTTTTGTTAGGCTTGAATCAAGAGCTTGATGAGATACATGGACGAATTCTAAGCATGAAGCCCCACTATTCTTTTCGGATCACACACCCCTTAGGATGGGAAATAGTAATCTTCGTTGGGAAAAAAAACTCTAGTGGGGATTGAAGTCCCACTAGTTCATAGTTCACCTCCTCACCTAATAGTTATTGGTGTCCTATGAACTTAGTGAGTGGATCGCATATCCAATGCATCACATGTGAGTCCCAATCATATTTTGGCCTCTAGATCATGAAAGCCTAACTTGACAGTTATTGGCCTTATGATTATAGTTAAGTTTACCCCATCATCTCCTTGCAAGTATCTAGGACACAAATGATTCCTCACCTAACAGTTGTTGGAAATTATTCGGCCTAAACCCTGCGCCATCATATGTATAATGGAGTGGTCCTATGTTCTTGAATAACAACTGACTCCAATGTATCCATAATTAGCCAATCAACCATAAGAATATAGGAACAAATCATAATGATGGTAGGCCACGAGTTTAGGCACCCATTACAACTTAACACCAAAAATAAGGAAATTTTTCTTTCTTATCAACGGTCTCACCCTGCATATTAACTAATTAATATGCATATCAAATAAAATTCTGAAAGCAATTTTAAAAGAATTCTCATCACAAATGAGAATTAGTCATCAGAACATACAAACAACATGAACCAATCAACAATTAAAAGCATGAAAATGTCTAAGGATTGGCTCGGATATCATTGTTGGTGATTGTTTCAATAAACAAGCATACATGCATAAATAAATTAAGATCAAAGTCTGATCGTAGTGGAAGTAAAAACACTTATACACGTGTTTTCATAGAATTTACGTGCATTTTAACAAAAACGCATAGAAGAGCTAAATGGGCTAATCATATTAACCTTGTATTGTACTCCAAAATTTGGTTCAAAAGTTTCTTCGGGTTCTTAGCACAAACATCTGATGTGCTCACAGCAGTAGTTCCGACATTCTTCAGACTCTGACCGTGAACGTCTAACGCCTTCTAATAACATCAGTTTTGATGTTCTTGGATTCTTGACCATGAACGTCTAATGTCTTTTGATAATACTGGTTTTGACGTTTTTCAGATGCAGAATATATGATCTCTTCACATGCTCTGACGTTCTTCAAATTCAGCCCCACAAGTGTTGGGCCTCTAGTTCATACACACCACCAATTCTCACATTAAACAAAAGAGAGAAATTGAGAGATCTCACAACTATAATTGTGCTAGCAATTGCTCTCGTGTGAGTGTTTTGTTGATCAATATTAGCACTCTCAATTTTTTATTGTTGATTGTCGACTGTCCATCATCCTGTGATATGTTCTCCATATTATTTTTTATAGACAATGCATATCACATTTATATCGGCGCATTAACTCTAAACCGTTTTAGAATTAGTTCGGCCGTAACTCTTGACGGACGTAAGTTCTAACACTGTTACAGATACTAATTCGGGCATTAACTCTATAACTATTACAGAGCATTATTCCATACATTTATTTGTAACTGTTACAGGTCTTTATTCTGTGTATTAACTTTGTAACTGTCACAAATACTTAATTTGGTTGTTACTTCTGAAACTATTTCAAAGCATTAATTGGTCATTAATTTGAATTTGTTTTAGATCATTAAATTGTCCATTTATTCTAAAGCCATTTCAGGTCATTAATGTGACCGTTAAGTTTCAAAATCGTTTCAAAACTTAATGTGTCCGTTACATCTAAAGAACATTTCAAATATTTAATTTAGCTATTAAGTTTGAAACTATTTTAGATCATTAATTTGGCTATTAATTCTGAACTCACTTCAGATCATTAATGATACGATTAATTTTGAACTCACTTCAGATCATTAACGCAACTATGAATTCCGAACTCACTTTAGATTATTAATTCGGTCACTGAATTTAAACATGCTTCAGAGCTTTGATTTGGCCGTAAAGTCTAAAACCCACTTCAGAGTTTATAAACTCTGATGCCCCTTCATCAAAACTTTTATTTCTAATCCAACTCAATACAATGTGTGTGACATCCCTAGGTTCATCACTAGGCTAGCAGTATGACTTGTACTAACACATTAGCATAACCAAGAGAACTGACTCTCTAGATCGATCTCATGTTCCTACAAATCATGATCGACATCTAATAATATATTATGACTACCCAGACAATGTGAAATGTCTCACAACATAATGAACCCGTCAACTTTGGCGACCGTGTAATTCAATCATTCTATCTCACCATGTCCCGATCAAATAAAGGCCATGAAGTTATTGGTCAAGCCACCAATTTGATCATATGTCCAAATCTAATTGATATGTATTTTTTCGAGATATGAACAATTCAATACAATGTCACGATTAGATCACATAGGACATCAATCTTGTATAACAAGAAGACATATTCCATATTGTGCACGCATGTGCCTTCGTATGTGAAAAAACTATGACCATCAAGTATAAAGATAGTTTAACGAAGCATCAATATGTGTACTTGTGAACCATAGCCATCCAACACACAAGTCAACATCATGCCTCAAGTCTAAGGATTTTACACCTAACCAAAGCATAAACAATCAGACATTAACCTCACTAAAAAACTTCTATGTTGCCAATTGTTCTATGTATGTCACGTTCAGTGAACTTGTCCAAGACAGACATCTGTGTTCTAGCTTGGATATCACAATACCCAATGACTTGTGACTCATCATCCCCTCATGTATCCAATACTGAAGTGAAGCTTGAGAATACACCGGTTTGATCAATATTCTTTCAATGATCCATCAATTGGAAACTGTTTAAAGATTTAGCATAATTGTAACCTATCACACATATTTTTAACACCTCAAGAATAGGTTCAGTTGTAACTGATCTTATAGACCTCATTCATATAAATTGGATGATGAATGAGAAATTTTTTTATATTAAATAATCATTAACATGTAACTATTACATGATTGCTTTAGGGCATACAAACAAGATCTAAGGTCGGCGATTGTGACCTCTGTTAATTATCGACCAATAATGTGTCAAGCAAATGTCGTGGACCTCCATCAATTTTCTGGTGGTGGTTGCCAAGTTGAATTCAATGTTGCATCATCCGATCACAGAGCTATTACACCGAAGAGACATATGGAATAGAGAATATTAAAGCTAAAGACCATTTATGGCAACTAGTGATGGCGGCTCCAAATAGAGTGGCAAGGCGAGCATGGTGTGGTAGATGGAGGTTGGTAGCCACTCCAGGGAGGAGAGTGGCCGCTCTAGGGTGGTTGGCACTTTGAACAGAAAGGGAGAGACGTGGGTGATGATGGACTGTGCTTTTCTACATTTTTTATGGGAGGAGACCTCTCATTATTAGGGCTTTTCAAAAGTGTTACACTTGGATTACTGCTACACTCATGAACAAGATGATATTAAAACTCTCTCTCTCTCTCTCTCTCTCTCTCTCTCTCTCTCTCTCTCTCTCTACCTTGATGGTGGCCATCATAGTGAGGTCCATTGTCTTTAAGGCAAAGGCTAGAATTCTCGACTTCGATGTTGAGTGAGAGAATAGGGGAGTGTTTAGGTCGCATGTATGGGGTGAATATTGACTATATCAAAGTTAAAAAGAGCATTGCCGTAGTCATGGTGATGACCGAAGATAAAGGCACCAAGTCAGCATGATGATTTTGTTTGTGATTTTTTGTATATGTATCCCATTAACAAGAGAGATCTAGTTGGAAGAAAGGATAATAGAAAACATAGCCAAGAGAATTAGGTTGCGTTTAATCGTTTGGATTAGGATTGGGATATGATAAAACAAGGTAGGATTAGAAATCCTTTGAATATCCCCTAAATTGTAGAAAATCTCATCATATATTTAGTGCAACAATAAACCTTCCTGGATGAAAAAGCAATTGACACTTGTTAGAAGGCCAATTTGAAGAATCGAACAATAAACCTTATGGCTCAAAATACAAGAACAAATTTGGGGGTAAGTACACTAGAAGTGCCCAAAATTGTGTACAACGCTCATTTTGGTATCAAATATTTATTTTGGATAACTTAAATGCTAAAAAGTTTGAAAAATGATCATTTCAATGCCAACATCGATCTGATTGGCCAAAAATTCGACATTGCATTTTTTTATTATTAATTTTTGAAGTCGACGTGGCTCACTAGAGAGTACAATCAGCATGCAAACAACAAAATGACATTATTTGGCATCTCTTCCCCTAAGTAAGAACCCTAAATCCCCAAATTTAAAGAGAACTAGAAGTTCAAAATCCTAAATCCCTAATTTGAGTGCATACTTCTATTTTCTTCCAAAAGTATTAGTTTGCTCTTGCAAATTGAGAGCAGGAGTTTCAGCAACGGCTCACATTTGTATGAAAAAAAAAAGTGAATTAAATAGTGAGTGTTACTATTATTGCGGGTTATCGAGTCCAAGAAGATTATCTTGGACTTAGTTGAATCCTAGGAGAAGATTTCATGGATGCGGCAAATATAGAGAAGACTTGAAATGCAAATATTTTGAATGGGTTGATGCAAAATTCTCCAATCAAGCGACAGAGGTGATCTTGGAGTTACTTGAAGGCCGACATCAACCTCTACCTATATTAATGAACAAATTGGAGGATGTCAACTCAATGCAAACTTAAATGAAAGGTTTAACATATCCAATCGACCATTTGAAAATGGAGATTTCAAGGCTGAAAATCGAAAGAAACTTTTATTAAGCGTTGATTGTATTATTATTCTCTTGTATAGTCTATTCAAATGTGAAATAAGTAATGAGAAGAAATTTGTAAGTCTACCATAATCGAAGACATGGAATATGTAATTATATTGGATTATTTATAAGTAAAGTGTGTTTTTGGTTTACTACAATTTTTGTATAGAGCAACAAAAATTTGTTACGATCTATGGTAGAAATGGAAGGTAGCTGGAGATACTAAAAAAGCTGCTACAATAATCAATTCAGAAAGCAGCCCATCCAAAAGGAGTTAGTACAGCAACGATAGCTCAACGAGGTAATTCTCTAAATGCCTTTAGTGCTAAACAGGAGAAAATCACCTCTTGGGTTGTAGACTCAGGAGCATCCGACCACATGACCGGAGATATCATAGTATTCAACGAGTACAATCCATGTCAAAATGGCACTAGTGTTTGAATTATTATGGTTCTTGCTCAAAGGTGGCTAGTGTTGGATCAGTGGTTATTTCAAAAGATATAACACTAAATTTAGTATTATTTATTCCCAAACTCAGTTATAATCTTCTATCCATCAGCAAGTTAACCAAAGATTTAGGCTACATTACTAAATTTTTCCCACACTCATATGAATTTCAGGTTTTGAACTCAGGGATGATGATTGGTAGTGCTGAGATGGATGCGGGCCTCTACCTTCTGCGAGTTAATGCCTTAGAATGGAAAAACAGGAAGATGTCATGTATAGCATCTCATGCTAAAGAAGAGAGTGACGTAAGATTGTGGCACTATAGGTTGGGTCATCCAAATTTCTCGTACTTAAAAAGGTTGCTACCTTCTTTGTTCAATAAACATTCAATAAAACTTCAATATGAGGTGTGTAAATTATCCAAACATACTCACAGTTCGTACCCTTTGCAACCTTATAAGCCTTCTCATCCATTTCACATGATTCATAGTGATATTTGGGGACCTCGTCATGTCAATGACATTTCTAGTTCTAGATGGTTTGTTACTTTCATTGATGATCATACAAGACTGACTTGGCTTTTTCTAATGAAAAATCAGATATTGGCCAAATTTTTCAAACCTTCAACCTAATGATCCAAACCCAATTCATCACAAAAATCCAAGTTTTCAAAATAGATAATGGGAGAGAATACTTCCACTCATAGCTTGGGTCATATCTGAATAGCCATGATATCATACATATTAGCTCTTGTGTAGAGGAAAAAGAAGCATCTTTTAGAAGTCGCTCGTTCTCTTATGTTAGCCACTCATGTCCCTAAACATTTTTGGGGAGAAGTAGTGTTGACAGCCACATATCTCATCAATCGTATGCCTTCCCGTGTCCTAGATTTCCAAACACCATTTCAGAGTCTATTTTGTACCTACCCACATTTGTTTTGTCTCACATATCCCACTCAAAATATTTGGTTGTACGACATTTGTTCATATAAATCAGCAACATCGTAGCAAGCTAGATCCTAAGTCCCCCAAATGTGTGTTTCTAGGATTCGCTCCAAATCAAAATGGATATAAGTGTTATTGCCCACAAACAAAGCGTTTTTATACTACCATGGATGTTACCTTCTTTAAGCACTAGCCTTTTCACTCTAAAAATACCATTAAGGGGAGAGTTGTGAGGAATATTATTTTTGGGACACTTTTCATTAACTCGGGTCATAACAAACAAATACCAATTTTGCTTGTCTACTGTGTCTATCCATTCCAACATCCGAGAGTCATCCAACATCCGAAAGTCTTTCGTGTCTACCAATTCAAGACGCTACACAAGACAAAAATAAAAAGGTAATTGTCTACTCTAGGCGGAAAACTCAAAAGGAGTTGGAGGACCGTACGACATTAAAGCTGGCTCAAGAGATAGACCCAAGTTCAAGACCCACAATAGATTAAGGTAATGCTCATATAAGCTCATAAATTTTGTTGTACTTGATGATCTTGATAAGCCCATTGCTCTTAGGAAAGGGAAGAGACAGTGCACTCAATATCCCATTAACAATTTTGTGTCTTATGAAAAGTTGTCTCCTAAATACAAGACATTTATTTCAACGTTGAGTGACATTCAAATTCCTAAGAATATCTAGGAGGCACTTGCTCAATCCGAGTGGAAAAAAGTAGTTCTTGAGGAAATTCATGCACTTGAGAAGAATAATACTTGGGAATATACATAATTGCCGGCTGGAAAGAAATTGGCGGGATGTAAGTGGGTCTTTATAGTTAAGCACAATGCTGATGGTAGTGTTGATCATTTCAAGGTAAGGCTAGTTGCTAAGAGATTCATGCAATCATATGGTATAGACTATGAAGAAACATTCACTCTGGTAGCCAACTAAATTCCATTTGAGTGTTGCTCTCCCTTGCAGCTAACTTGGACTGGCCCATACATTAATTAGAAATAAAGAATGCCTTCTTGAATGGGGAATTAGAGGAAGAAGTCTTTATGGAGGTTCCATCGGGAATTAACCCTATACGGCCTAAAGCAATCACCTCGTGCTTGGTTCGAGAGGTTAACAAGAGTTGTTAAGAAGCTGAATTTCACTCAATGTGAAACAATAATGATTGTATACGTCGATGATATAATCCTAATTGGTGAAAATCTGGAGGAAATTGAAAAACTGAAGAATATCTTGGCAGAAGAATCCAAGGTTAAAGACCTAGGTCAACTCAAATACTTCATAGGTATGGAGGTAGCTCGGTCACGAAGAGGAATTACAATTTCCCAACGCAAATATACACTTGATCTTTTGAAGGAAACTGGTATGCTTGGGTGCAAACCAACTGACACACCCATGGATTCTACAAATAAAACCAAGATGGAAGAAGAATGACCATTAACGGACAAATGGAGGCATCAAAGATTAGTTGGCAAACTAATCTATCTCTCGCATACTTGGCCAAACATTGGTTTCGCAGTAAGTATGGTTAGTAGATACATAAATTGACCAACAGAGAAGCACATGCAGGCAGTTTTTCGAATCTTACAGTACTTTAAGAGAAGTCTTGGAAGAGGGCTCTACTTCAAGAAAACGGAGGAGAGAAGTGGAGATATTCACATATGCAAATTGGGCTATATCTCTCATGGACCAAAGGTCGACAATAGAGTATTGTACCTTCGTGTGAAGCAACATGGTTATTTGGAGAAGCAAGAAGCAACCAGTTGTTGCTAGGAGCAGCGCTAAAGTGGAGTTTAAAGCAATGTGTTAAGGAATATGTGAAAGCATATGGCTAAGAAGAATCTTAAATGAACTAGGATTCACTAATACCAATCATACGTCATTATTATGTGACAACAAAATTGCTATTGAGATTGTCAAGAACCCGGTTCATCATGATAGAAAAAAGCATGTGGAGATCGATAGATATTTCATCAAAGAAAAACTTGAGGAATGAATCTTGAAGCTCTCATATGTTCAAACCAATCATCAAACAACGGACATACTAACCAAGGTTTTATCCAGAAATAGTTTCGAGACTCTAAGGTGCAAGCTGGTTATGATAAACATTCATAACCCAGCTTGAGGGGGAGTATTGAAAATCAGAATCAGATTTTCTAGTTAGCAATAGAAGTGTGGTTATTTTGTTTACAATTTTTCCAGTTTTTTTTGTTAGCTTTTAGAAATTTGTTTCATACGTTTTAGGGTGTTGTTTTTTTCTTTGTTACAACCAGCAGATACTAACCAAATTTATGACTAGTATATCGAGTTTTTTGCTTCAGTAGTTAGCACAAATAATTAGCTGAATAATAGCTATAAAAAGACTAGATGTCTCATGTAATATATATTCTTTGGAGAATAAAACTTAGAGTAATTTCTCATAAATTTCTTCAATAAAATATCCAACACCCTCCTAAAAAAAAAAGAAAACATAAAAAGATATCTTGTCCAATACCCTCCCATTTTTCTTTTGGAGTTTTGAATTGATTCATAATCCGAGCACTCTTTTGAATTGGATGTGCAAGTTCTTTAACTAGCCTTTCAGTCACCTCATTTTCTTTGTTCTTGACAACAGCTATTTTTTTTTTTTTCTAGTACGTGTCATTTGTTGGTTTTTATGATCACTATTACTTCCATGATCAATCGGTTGAGATAGAACTGGTGCTGGGTTCTTTTTCTTTTTTATGGTTATTTTGGAGTTGTACTCGTTGTCTTTTTCTTTGGAGCACTCTTCTTTGGCTACGCCTTTAATTTTTGAGTTGGGCCACCTTGAGAGATAAGTAGCTCCAAAGTTCTCATAGGCTATAATAACATCCATATTGTCAATTAAATGAATTCAAGTACAACAAATTAAATACATAAGGCCTATAAATCTTACATTCAAAATAATCATTCTAGTACATTCATTTGCGTAAATCCCATAACTATATTGCATTAATCCTTTTTTCCAAGAGTACATCTTGTTTGTTGTGGTGCATCATTTTCAACAACAACAAATGAGGGAGCAACCTATGCAACTTGTGAAATTGCTCCTCTTCTCACTTGAAAACTACATAAAAAAATTAAATTTCAACCCATAAAAGATAACACAGCAATGTATAACTTATAGGATATTTTTTTCTCATTTGCTCAATAGTGGACTCAGTTGTTGTTATTACTGTCTTGCTTATACCAATCCTAGTCCTTACACTTGGGCTTACAACAAAGCATTTTTTGGCTCTTCAATAGGCTTTACAACAATGCACTGTATCAAGATTATAGCCAACTAAAATAAATAATTAGACATCTATTCATTTTCATGGCAGAAACAAATGCAAAAAACTTTTCAAACTAATTACAAGTGTATGATAAAGGAAAATGACAAAAGAAGCTAGTGTATGGTCAACCATCAATTCTATTGAATATGAACTAAAAAGTTATGGAGGCAAAGACGATACTTATCTTACAACAGAGCTTTCTGTCTACCCTTCAGTAGGCATTACAACATGACCTTCTATCCTCCTCTCAGTACGCCCAACAATAAGTTCTTTTGTAGGTCTTGTTTCTAGCCCTAAATCAGCCATTGCATCTTACTGTTAATGTTATTTTTTAAGCTCACAACATTTCTTATTGTGCCATTTCTTGTGGCAATAGGAGCATTTCATCTTCGCTCAAATCCTACTCATCATTTAACTTGATGCCTCTTCTTACTACATTCTCCACCTCCTTTTTGGCTTTCCTATTTGCTTATTTAGTGGCAAAGGTAAATGACATTAATCATTTGTTGGCTTCTAAAATTTGCTATTTCTGATAAGTTGCATCATGAATTGGTACGAAATAAGAGATAATTTTTTTTGGTACAAATCATCTAGGTAATCCTCTAGGCTTTGTCGCTTCATCTGAATAGCACAAATGGCATGAACATAAGGAATTCCATTTAATTGTCAGGTTCGGCATGAATACTTTCTTCTATCTAAGTTGATAATATACTTATCATAATTTTTAATGATCTCATATCCATTATCTCCATTTCAAACTGGATGACAAAACCTACTAACGGCAACATTTGCATATAATCTCTTCACAATCCTATGACCACGGTCTCTAATCTCTTTAGAAATCATCCATCCAATCCCACAACTCTTCTACAACCAGCCAAAAAGTCATGTTTGCATGCATCAAAACAGACATAAAATCTATCAAATTTAGGCCCAAAATCAGGGAGTGACTTCTCCACAACCTTTACATATATCATACTACATGGATTTTGGAGCATGCATTCACTAGCATAATCTCATACCTGTGCATATTCTTCCTTGTACCGACCCATCAATATTTTCATCACCCTCAACTTAGCTCTCTTGCATTGATTCCTCGACACATTAGCTTTTAATTGCTCTTTCACTAATAGTTGAAATTGAGGACTTTTGATCTCAGGCATTGTTTTTATAGTATTGAAAAAATGTTTCGATAACCACACACTTATTATCCTTCTATTGTCAAATATAATTGGACAAGTATGCTCATCTGGAAGGATCTAATTTGGAATGACCCATTCCTACTCAACACACCATAAAGCTTCCATAGACAATTGGATTGTGAGCACTTAGCTCTCACAAATTCTTTTGGATTTCTAATAAATTCAACGCTCCTCTGTTCAACAATGGAGTTCTTGACAACGGTCTTTTTAAATTGTTTGATATTATCAAATTTCATGCCCATTGTCGTGACCTACCTCTCTAGAGAAGGGAATAGGTTTAGGGGCATTGCCTAAAAAGACGGGCCTATGGCCCATGATTAGACACGAGCTCTCCTAAGCCCATATCTCACACAACATTGGGGTGTTCTTAAGAATTTTGCAACAAGGAGTCGCCACTAGCCTATTGGGATTGATTAGAAACCAAATGAAGTATAGGAGTGTACCTCACTTCCTACGCAACTAGAGAATCTAGGATCGATGACTTGATTACACTAATTAGTCAATTAGTACCATTTCGGTACCTAATATTGCTTATTTAAAAAAAAAAAAAGATTTTTCTTGCTAGGCAGCTTGGATTGACTTTAGGTATATCCGTTAACACATGAGGTGGTCATACAGGTGCACAGTCATCAACATAATAATCGACAATCAAGGAAAGCATTAAAATGCTTATTATGGGATAGCTAAAATTTAACACTAAGGAAGAGGTAAATATTAATCTTAACTAAACTAAAGGGAAGCCAAAATCAATATACTAATACTACACAATCAAGGGCATTTGTCCCTAAGGACAATCGAAACCTAGTAAAACCCTAAAGGCCTAGTCAAACTTGGGCATAATTCGAAATTGAAAGACTTTATATTTTTAGGGGAAAAATACTTCAAAGATTAATTTAAACCATTTCGAGGAAATTTAATTTTTTTTTTCTTTTTCTTTTCTTTTTCTTTTCGATTTTTCTATTTCTTTTTTTAAATGAATTTTTGCATTTTCACAAAAAAAAAATTGGATTTTTGCTATTTTTTAATATTTTATTTTATTTTTTAAAAAAGGTCAAAATTTTTAATTTTTTTTTGAGGTTTTGAATTTCGGAAATTTTTTTGAATTTTTATAATTTTAATAAAAATATAATTTACTTATATCCGAAAATGGGACTGGGTCGGGTTTTCGAATTCGATCCGAGTTAAGTCGAATCCTAATGTAATTGGTATGGGCCATAGACATACATTGGGCCTTTATGTCAAGTCCACTTAACCAAACCTACTTCACAAAACTTAAACCCAGCCCAAAACAAAATTAAATCCAAACCCATTTAATAAACTAGGCCCAACGTTTGGACCGACCAAGCTTGAAGAATGGTCGTTTCTCCTCCTTTGCCCGAGAACATCAAACCTTCAACCTTCGCCCATTAATCCCAAAACGCACCAAGCTTGAAGAATGGTGTCACGCTCAAGCGACCAACCAAAATGTCCAATCATTATCTGACCGACAACTCCCCAATGGCAGCCACGGCATGGCATTCACGAGACACCCTAAACCATCAAATCCATGGCTTCCGTGGGTCACCACGATGTTGAACGCAGATCGAGCAACGTCAACTACAATAGAGATAATTCCTTGGAGCAAGACAAAGCAAGGATTGACTTGGTTTTGTCCAAACATCAGGATTTGTCACTAGATATCACTGAAGCATTTCATCGAACTGGTGAAGGGCGCTCGGGGATCGTAAGGTTTCTAACACAACTGGGACTCGAGGCGGGTTTGGAATTCTCAGCGATCAACCAACAACAAACGACGACCTAGCTAAGGACCTATGGGGGCCGGAGCTCACCCAAACTAGTTGGGGTGAGCTCCGGCCGACTCAGTTCCAAAGTATGCGCACCAGGTGTTCGACAGAATGCTAACCTGAGTTCCGGAGGAATCGTGGCGATCAGCGTTAGTCGGGTGGCTCACTAGCAGCAGCAAGGCATCCTAGAGGGCTCATTTTCTCCTCAACTTCCCTCTTGAGCTCTCTCCTCCTCTCTCATCTTATGTCCCTTCTCTGTTTCTCCTCATTCCCTCTTTGTTCTCTCATTTTTCTTCTACTCGGCTGGTGCACGTGGTCTATTGCAGCACCGGCTACCACTACTAGCCTAATCCTCGACCACCAACCCCAGTCCAATTGCCCCTACTACCTCCTCTGCCTATGTCATCCAGCTACGTATTTTTTCTTCTTCTTTTTGCAGCTCTTGCATGAAGGACAGTTGGAGGAAGGAGGCAAACCAGGAGGGAGTAGGTCAGGCCGAAGAGAAAAGGAGGCTGCGCCAAGCTAGGCTTAGCTACGCGAGAGGGAAAGGAAGAAAGGAGAGGTGGGTTGGGCCAAGGTAAGATTCAGCTCAAACCGGCCCCTCTCAAGTGTTATTTTTTTTATACTAATTGTTTAAGAAAAATTTAAGTATTAACAACTGCCCCTCTTTGAATATAGCCTCGGAGAGGTTGCATTCGAAGATAGAAGACACCTAAATTATTTCGATGAGAGAAAGACATTGGGTGTATAGGCACATGCCAAGTCAACCTATGGGACTCTAGGTTTTGGAAACGCGTTGTGTTGATAAGAGAAAGAAAGAAAGACCTTAGGCTATATGTCAGAGACCCCGGGCTACAGAAGCACGCCATGTCATAGGAAGAAAGAGTGACTCCAGCCTACAGAAGCATGCCGTGTCATAAGAAAAAGGAAAGATCTCGAGCTACAGAAGCACGCCGTGTCATAAGAAGAAAGAAAGACTCGAGGCTATAGAAGCACGCCATGTCATAGGAAGAAAAAAAGACCCCGGGCTACAGAAGCACGCCATGTCATAGGAAGAAAAAGAGACATCAGGCTATAGAAGCATGCCATGTTATAAGAAGAATGAAAGACCCCAGACTATAAAAGCACGTCATATCATAAGGAGGAAAGACCCCGGGTTATAGAAGCACATCGTGTCATAGGAAGAAAGAGAGACCCCGGGCTACAAAAGCACGCCGTGTCATAAGAAGAAGAAAGAAATGAGGTCTTACTGTGTAACAACGGGTTTCAACCGGTTGGAAATATATGATTTAAGGAAAACCCATAAACCTTTGTAGATGACATGATTTAAGGTTGACCATGAACTTTTGGAGATGACACGGTTTAAGGCTAACCATGAATCTTGTGGTTTTTAGGGAAGCATCCGTTAACCCCTTGAAAACTGCATGGCTACACTAGGGAAATCTATCAAACGCAGCTTATGCAAATGTCATTAGGGACGACATCAAGAAATGTATCGGCAATATTGCAGCAGTAATTGAACAAGCTAATCAAGCTAAGTCAGACTACTTTGAAAAGCATTTGATGTCAGTTAGCATCATGTGGCACAAAATTGTCATCTTGCTCGGGGATGTATTATTAATCATCAAATTCTCTAGAAGACAAGTTCTTACCAAAATGATTTTTACTCATGAAAAAGGCTCATTAAACATGCCGAGCTAATGCTCCTTAGTTAGAAAGGGTTTCTCACATACTTTCGAGAAAATTGCTGTTTGACCCCATCCATTTACGTGGGAAGTAAATGGTTGCTGAGGGTATCTCACATAACCTATGTCGAAGGCTTTTGGAAACATTCGTGATGAGCACAATCTAATCGATCAAAAAGGTCTTTTGAAAGGACTGCAATATAGGCTTGGTCATGGGCTTACATAAGGGATTATTGCTTTAAGGCTAATAAAGGAACATTCATTGCTATCTTCATTAGGTTTACAAGTCGAGAACATGTAAGATAAGACAAGATAGAATTGCTTCCACTCCTTCAAGCGGTAGCTTTTTTGTGGCATTCCCATTTCCATTCGAACCATCCCAATCAGAAGAGACTTCGAAAGAGGGTTGTAATGTTGGATCGAGAGAGCCTCGAAAGGCCTAAAATTTTCAAAAGGGTTTTTAAGAGCTGGTGATCATCATGGCATCGTGACCATGTCACTCAATCTTTCAAAATCACTTGGCTTTTAAAATACAGCACGTCTCGAAAGTCCCTTGGCTAATCATCTCCGCATGGGAGCTTTGCTCCTTTCTCTAATTTTTTTTTTTTTGCACTTGCAATGACTTTTTATTATTATTATTATTATTATTATTATTATGCAAGCATTTAGACTTCGATAAATTTTCTTTCACATTAGATGCAACCTGTTTTGCTCTTTTTTTTTCTTAATGGGCATTGGCCTTGCTTTATCAAGCACACTACTTTTTCATGCCCCTTAATTTTTGTCGTACTTTTGGAAGTCTTATGACTTTCAAGATGTTTTCACATTTTCTCATAAATGTCAATTGTATATGGTCAATCCTTATGCCTTGCCCCAGTGAAGAGAGATGATCACCACTCAGACTTCAGAAATGAACATTCAGGCCCAAATTGGTTTAAGCAACGGGTGTTAGTGTTTGGGTAGAGAAGAAAATGTTCTTCTTCACCTTAGGATGAGTCAACCTCTTATGAGAATTCCTCTGAAGCTATCACAAGAAGATTAATGCAAGTGAAAGTAATATAATCTTTCTCAATTTTTCGCTCTACACTTCAACCGTAACCTCCTATGTTGCCCCAATGTAGGGTTGTTCTTGACAAGGGTACTTTGAAGAATCATTCTTATTTAGCCTAAAGGATTAGCAAGAGGTTAGCTTGGTGTTTGGGATTGATGAAGGAAATGCCTTTATCATTTCGATCTTTTTGTTCATTGCGAATGAATCCTTTGTCCTAAGAGAAAGTTGTTTCCACTCAACTCTCAAAAGTGTTTGAAGGATGTGTTTGGAAATGGCTTGCCTTTCTTCATTCTAAGTATCCTTTGCTTGGCATGATTAATATCTCCATTTCACTCTGCTAAGATCATCTGAGTAGATTAATTTCCATATAAAGTTTTGATTCAAAATGAATAACTCACAAAATGAGAAAACAATTTTGAGATAAAAATGATGTTCAAAAAGTTTGTAGAATTTTTTTTTCTTTTCTCAATTATTTATTTTTTGTCTATTTCTAGGAAAGTGCTAAAGGTTTTTTTTTGTAATGAAAATTCTCCATTTTTTTTCATTTAATTTTGAGAAGAAGGCTACTTACCTGCATCATGGCAACTCAATAACCCTATAAAGAATGTGAAAGAATATGTTAGTGCAAAAATATTTAGGGATTGAAATGTTGCAAACGATACATTATTACCTTTCAGTTGCTTTTATCCTTTGGGTGCTAACATTTCTTGGATTCACCCTCGTGGATATTTGGTAACTCGACATAACCCTTCATTTGCATTTGCCTTCAAGTGTTTGATTTTTTCCTATCAAAGGAAAAGAGAATCGTGTTAGAGACGCTATCAAAATAAGCAATTGGAATCGACACAATTTACCCTTCACATGTTTTCGTTCTTCAGGTACAAACTTTGCCTGAAGTAGCTAGGATTGATTGAAAAAAGGCTATGTGGCCTTGATTTTATCCATGAAAAAGCACTTCTTTATTGTATACAACAATTTACAAAGTTCAATCCCTACTTTTTCGAATGCTCTTTTCAAAGCAATGTTTAATTGACAAGGAGCTTGAAAATTTTAAATATGGATCATTAGATGTGTTTTTCAAGATCTTGCTTTGAAAGGAGAGGGATATCTCCTTGTTTCCACATTTGAGGATATTGTTTTTTAGATGCTTTGCCCATTTATTTCCTACAAAGAAAACGAGCCTAACTACGCGAGAGGGAGAAGAAGAAAGGAGAGGCGAGTTGGGCCAAGGTTAGATTCAACTCGACCCGGCCCCTCTCGCATGTTTTTTGTTGTTTTTTTATATTAATTACTTAAGAAAAAGTTAGGTGTCAACACCCAAAAACAAAACAGGCTTATCAACAGTCGGATCATAGTAAGAGTACTTACTTTTTCTTTTATATGTAGGTTCTTCATCATCATTGCCAAACTCATTCTCTAAACTAGTAGTTTTATCACAGCGGCTTTCTTCATTTGCACTTCTATTACCTTCAGTCGGAGTTACATCCCTATTTACTGACTCGAGCCTTCCTCTTAAAGTTGCAAAAAAATTTCTAAGAAATCCCCTTGCTTTTGTCTTGACCATGCGAGTTCATTATCATTTTCGTCACTTGAGAAATTTATTGAAGTCAAATATTCATCTTCCGATTTACTAGATAAAGTAACTTCTCATTCTAATCCAATGAAGTCTTCATTGCCCATATCTTCACCCAAGATTTTAGGACATCTCCATGTTTGTTCATCTCTATTTATATAACTTTTCTCCCTCTCATCCCTCACTTGCCTTCATTTTGCCTTCTATCTAATCTAAACTCATCCCCGAGAGGATCCCTCACTTCTCTTCTTTAAGTGGTGGTCTACCCATCCTCATCCTCATCATCATTATAATACTCAACATATATTCTAACTTCATTGCCGTGAAGATAATGGTAAATGATATCCTTAATACCATTATCGTCATTAAAAAATCTCAAACCATCTTTCAATTCCTTCCTAGGAACACAATAATGCAGTTTTTGCACTTTGTAAAAAATACACCAAATCCTCACAAAATCAATAAATAATGGCTTTTGAATATTAACATAAATAGTACATTCATTTCCACTAACATATTCTTAATCGTCGGCGCCTTAACAAACTCTCCACCATAGCAAATAATGACGCATATTTGATTCTCATCTATGTTGATGCTGCACATAAGGAGGAAAAAAAGTCATTAGTTTTTGGAACCACATAGTGGAATCAGCAACTCCACATGCAAGTCGTTGTCATCTTGTCGAAAGAAACAAAGGCAATCAATTTATTTAATTCAATCCCCTTACAAAAACAAAGGAAACCGAGTTGAATAAACAAAGTGAGGTCTCCAACATTCATTTTTCAATTCAATCACATTTGGTCCCCCACAAAAGCACTCCAACTAATTAAACAAAGTGAGGTCCCATCACTATTTCCCTCTTAGTAGAGCCTTCATTTTCCCTTCGCACCTATTTTTCTATTCAATCCCCACAAAAGAAAGTATATTATGTTAGTAAACAAAAGTAAGATCCCTACCACTTTTTCCACCACTTTCCATTTGAGCCAAGTCCTCAATTTGCCCTTCGTGCCCTAACTTGCTTGTTGGAACCCTAAATTTTTCACTCAATTTGCCCTCCGTGCCCTAACTTGCTCATTGGAACCCTAAGTGAGTGAGAGTTTGGGACACATCCATCAAACGATAGCAAATGACGGCACAACTACGACAATGGCCAAGCGACAGCAAGTGAGTGACAAGGGGCAAGAGAGCTATGGTCGGCGTCGGGGGAGAATTGTAGTTCGTATGCGCTGTCGACAAACCCTCTTTTACAACCCCTTCAGCAACACCGTTTTGGCCATAGAGCTATGCGGTGCCGTTTTTGTAAGAGAGTCCATGTATGATGGAAAACGACGTCATTTCTTAGGGAGAAAGGAAAATGGCATCATTTATTCCATTCCACGTTGATAGTCTTCTTAAATTTTTGCCACATCAATTTTTTTTTTTCTAAAATATAAAAGCCACGTAATTAATTTGGCTAAAATCTCTCACCGGTGGCACTAAAATAATCGTTTTTTCTCCAATTTGGCACTTAAATGATTTAAATGAAACTTTTGGTACCAAAGTGAGTGTTGTACATAACTTTTTGCAGTTTTAGTGTTCCATTTAGGAGGTGTGTCCTTTATGCCCTTGCAAATTTGTTTACTGCTAATTTGTTTACCTTTACTTTTCGCAAATTGGCAAAACCAAAGTTGTGACAGGTTTTAGCTATTAATTAAAACTGCTCTTATTCTCACAAGGGGGTGACCAAATTCAAAAGTAAAACGACAATGTTGTCTTTCGTTGTTGGGAATGTTCCATTTAGGAGGAGGTGTGTCCTTGTATGCTTTTAATGAGGGACTTGGACGATGAAATTGTCCCGAACACCGCAAGAACGCAGCCGAATCCAATGAGCAAAACATTCAGAACAAAGAGCGGCTTCGACAGGCTTGGCCAGCATATCTTGGTGTAGAATCCGCACGGCAAGACCACGGAAATGAAGATGCTGACGAGCGAGCCGGTAAGGCTGAGCACGTACTCGAAGTATGGGACGGAGAGCGCGAGCACCAGGATCACCACCAGCACAACGGAGCCCACCGTGCCTCGCACAGCCGTCCGTGCACACGAGCTCATCGACCCGGCAAGCCTGCGGTCTAGCGGGATGGCGAGGGGCGCAAACTCGAGCACATACTTGGTCATTGGCGTCAGGACAATGGCCCACTGGGCGACCTTGGCCACGACAAGGTGGCTCGGCAGGCTGAGGGTGATCTGCGAGCTGACGTCGGGGCCGAACATCCTTGCGCCCATGAAGGCGAGGGCCATGTACAGGGCCGCGACTAGGGTGTAGCTCACGATCGTTACCTACAAACAATCAATCAATAGATTTCAAAACTTTTTAGCACCCTACCAAAAAAAGAAAGTGATCTCTCGTTTAATTTTTGATATATTTGTAAACATTTTGAAAAAATGCAATCAAGCCCTTTACATTAGACGTCTGTCGACATTAGAATAAGCCACATCGGACCAGCTACGAGTTAAAGATTTGGTTTCTCATTATTTTGTTAGCATTTAGAACTCTGTTGACCCATGTGAAAAAGGTTTTAGGAATTCGGTTGCATATATCCCTTATAGAACGAGAGAGCATACCTTGGTGAACTTGGAAGGGTCTTTCATGGACTTATACAAGTCAGGGAAGATAATATGCCCAGAAAGACTGAACACATAGAGCCCCGAAATCATAGGGATGTTACGGATCCGAAGCGCCGGGATCTCATGATCCGACCTGACCCATCCGAAAATGGCGGTCAGAGCCACCGAGACAAAGATGATGATCGACATGATGATGCCCGCGGAAGAGAGGAAAGAGATGGAGGACAGGTCCCTGAGCCAGAGGCTCGGGAGGGCAACGAGCACGGCAATCACGGTCATAAGCTGGGAGCTGGACATGTGCGCCCACCGGGCGCTGATCCAAGTCCCTGGGAAGACGATGCCGAGGTTGTCATGGAGCGAGATGGTTAAGGAGACGAGGGCGAAGAAGATCTCCAGGTACATGAAGGTTGCTGCTATGATCCTGCCTTTGGATCCATAGGCTTCTTGGCCGATGTCTGTGTAGCTTCTGGACCTGGGTCTCTTGTCAAGGCATTTCCCAAGCAAGTGGGAGGTGTAGGCGCATACCATGCCAAGCCCTATCAGCAGGAATGCAGAGGACCACCCTCCATTCTCCAAGGCGTACGGTATTGATAGCTGTCCCAGCCCTGCCAAGTTTTGTCAAATTTTTGTTCATGAGAACACGAGTTTATAGCTTGAGAATAAGTGCAAATCTACACCAACCATATCAAAAAAAAATGAAAAATGAAAAAAATGACCAACCCCACTCAAAAGTACAAGTTTAAATAAAGTTTTCCCACTATGATTAGTTATGCCCATCATATCATTTACCAGAACAAGTATGTCATTTTAGCTCACGAGAAAAAAAACCAAGATTGTATATAGGCAATTGAAGTATATTCATTTCATAAGTAGATTTCAACTAAATACAAGTGATTAGATCTTAACTTCATATCAGAACAGTATTTATTATGCGAGTTGACAACAGTGGAGAACAAAACATTAACAAGTAGTGTTCGATTAGCAACGCATGTTGGAATTGACCTATATGATAACGACTTTACGCACTACTTTTGGACTATACTTTCCCTCTTCCCCCATCCGCAGTACTTCTAATAAAGCTCCGGCAAAAATGGTTTAGGAGTTGGTACATATCTTAGTGAAAACAGCGACATCATTCATGCTTTTAGAAGTTCAAGCTGTAGTGAATTTAAGTGATGGAGGACCCTCTCGGCTTTCACCTGTGAGCATGGCAACCATGTTGATGACAGCATGAGCAAAAGAGCTGTTGCCCCCGGCATTCTCCTCCTCCACAGCCTGCAGCCTTGGCTCCGCCATGCCTGCTTCGCACTTGCATTGGCATACTTTATTCTCCCCTTCCACGGACGACTCGCAGCTGATCCGGGGAGGTGCAGCAGCCAGTTCCGCGCCCTGCATGGACTCGCTGGCGATCTGGCTTCTGCACGAGAGGCAGCTCGTGATGGACGTCCATAGTTTCGCGCTCGTTGCTAGCACCATCCTCATCCGACACTTAAGATATACAAACGGAAGCCTAAAGAATTACAAACAATAGATCTCAGGGTAGGTAAGGTTCTATGTTTTTGCCTCGCTGATGAGTACGGGAAAGGTTGCGGTGTATTTATGAGAGGGAGTGTACAAGCTGGTGTGCGTTCAGCCAAAAAAAAAAAAAGGCTGGCCTGCGCCGGTGTCTGTGTGAAAGAGAGAGAGATTCTGATACAAGAGAAGTTGCCAACGTTAACCAGATGCTTATATTCTGAAAATGAAGATCCGCCTATAGCAGCCAAGATCGGAACCTTTCCTCTTTTTTTCCTTCTTGCTATTCGGCCAAACTTGGATAGGAATTTGCGAGAAAATATTGGCTATGTCTAACGTACCAACACAACAAATCAGAAGGATCACAAGGATGCGACACTTGTCCGAAGTGGGCCCCAATTTCAGACTCTTTCTTCACTCTCTCCTCTGCATGCTCAGACTCTCTCCTCTCTGTCTCTCCTCACCTCTCCCCTCTCTCTCTCTCTCTCTCCTCTCCCCTGCACGCTCTCTCAGACCCGGCAACAAAGAAGCCGTTCACTTGTTCAGCGATTGCAGCAAAGCCATTTGGCGACGGCGGACGATGGGTTTCGACGGAACTGCGGCGGCGCCAACCAGCACGCCTCCCGCCAGAAGCGTGCGTGGGTGCGCGAGGCGTGCGCAGCCTTCGCGTGCTACATCGACGTGCACTTGCCGACCCCCTCACCGGCGGCCACGTGCGAGTCCCTTTAAAGCCCTTCTTCGACGCGGCCGCTGCTGCCCCCTGGCCCGTCGCGACGGGTCTACGTTCTGGAATGAAGAGAGAGAGAGAGATCTGAGGGCGGGCGCAGTGCAGAGGAGAGAGAAGAAAGAGCCAGAAAGTTGGGGCCCACCTCGGACACGTGTCGCATCCTCGTGATCCTTTCTATTTGTTGTGTTGGCTCGTACCAATATTTTCTCGGAATTTGCGGGGAATTTTTTGCACGGAAGGACACGAATGTTTACAAAAAAAATGCAATCAACTCTTACATGTTTAGAAAAAAATGCAATAAAATCCTAAGCGTCTTATATATGATGCGGTCAAGTCATTTCCGTGACCATTCACTCGGCTTTGCTATTAAAGGACTCGAAAATTCCACGTACCTCTTATTTAGTACTTTTGAGAATATGTAATGTCAATGTGGCAATATGTCATATAAAAAAAAATTACACAGAAATATAATAAAATTATTTTAAAATGCCATGTTGGTTTTTATGGCGTAAGTTAACCAATTTAGGTGAGTGATGCTTGGAATGACTTGATTTACTAAATTCCCAAGCATTTCTTTTTCTTTCTAACGTGTACTACATTTTAAGAACTTTGCTTCTCATTTCATATGAATTGTTTTGACCGAGATGCTTTTTCCACCTCTAGCAAAGTTGTTCATCTACTAAATGTTTCTTTTTCGAAAGATAACCAATAAATACAAGCAAAAAGATAGAGCAGCTAGGATCGGAATTTTTGCTATTTTTGCTCTTTTATTATTATGCCAAACTTGGGTAGGAATTTGGAAGAAATTTTTTGCACAAAAAGACCTGAATGTTTGCCAAAAACTACAATCAACTTTGGAGTGGTGAATGACCCAAATAATTGCTCTAATGGCCATCTTTTCCACATAAAAAATGAGAAAGTGAGGAGTTCAAATCATTACATTTTCAAGAGGATTAGGTAGAGATTATTTATTTTAGGTGTGAGGTTTGACTCCCACACCCTATAAGGAGATAGGACAAAAATCTTACAGTGAGAATAAGAATAAGAGTAAAGTAGAACCAATAAAAAAAAAATTCTCAATCATCTTGAATGTGTTTCAATCAAGTCATTTAGCAACCAGTTACTCTATTTTGCTAACAAAGTGATAGAATAATTAAATATTAAATTATGCCTTAATCCAATGGCTTAAGCTTTTATAATAGTCGAGGATGGTCTTACAAAATCTTACATAGTATCAAAATCAAATCCTGAATTTAAATTTTTTTTCAGGCATTATTTGTCGCTCCAATTAAATAAATTCACACTTAAATTTTTCAAAAATACCAAACTAAGCAAGTGGGGTAATAGAATAGTTATATATTAAACTTTTAGAATAGTTGTCGGTAATCTTACAAAATCTCATGTACATCGAAAATCCCAAATGGCTCTTATTAGTATTTTTGAGAATTTGTGGAGCTAACATGGCAACATGTCACAAAAAAGGAAAAAATGTTAAATAAAAAAGTGAAAACCAAAAATAATAATAAGTAATAAATAAAGCCCAAAAAATGAAGAAAAGGAAAACATCATAACAACCTGGCACTTTTGTTTTATTTTTTTTTTTTTTTTTATTTTCTACATTTCTTTGGTTTTCATTTTTAAAAATCTATTGGCCTCTTCCTTTTTTCTTTTTTTTTTTTTTTTGTGGGGCCAATAGAACAATGAAAACAGCAATGACCGAAGCTAGTAGGGACATATAGCCGTTAAATGGGTTGGTTCAAGTCGGGTTTGGTTGGGTTATAAATGGTCCAACCCAAATCAACCCATTTAACCCGTTTATTGTAATACAAAAATTTTGACCCATACTGGACCGACTCATACCTAACCATACCGACTCATTTAACTAAACTTAATTTATTATATATATTTAAAATGGTATTGCTAGAATAATTTTATACAACACAAATTTAATGGACAATTTTTATAATTTAAAATAATTATTTTTAAAAATCGAATTTTAATTATTTTTAATTATTTTTATTTTTTAATATAATTTTTCTTTTTTCTTTTTTTTTTTTTTTTTTTTCTTTTTTTTCTTTGGCTGGCCGCCAGCCACGACGATGGTCGACGATTGGCCACAAGTGAGCCTCGAGCTTGCGACATCGATGCTAGATCGAGCTCGAGCTCGAGGCTCGCCAGATCAGCGAGGCTCGAGCCTCGCTGAACATCAGCAAAGCCTCTACCTCCCCAAATCCGGCGACCTCGAGACTCACCTGGCCGATCGCCGGCCATTGCCGTGCCGGCGACCGGAGGAAGAGGAAAGAAAAATAAATGGGTTGCACAACCCATTTAACACCTCTACAAGTCACAATCTCTACCCTACTCGGGCCAAAGCCAAAAGTTACGGGTTAATAAGATTGACCCATCTTTAGACTTTAATGAATTTGTAAATGGGTCTTAAATGGGTACCCATTTATTTTAGTCCTTTTATTTTTAAAACCCATCAGGGTGCCTTATTTCTCAAGGCTTGACCCATTAACGACCCATTTATGCTTAAACGGGTCCATAAATAGGTTGTGCAACCCATTTATGAACCCATTTATAGTTAAATGGGTCATTAATGGGTCAAGATTTATCTTATAAAGCACCCATAATAAGTTTTAATGGGTAAACACTAAGATATATGGGTTTTAAATGGGTCAACTCTTTGACCCGTTTATGACCCATTTATTAACCCATTTTTCACTCAAAACCTCATTATCTCTCTTTCTTCTCTTTAACTTTATAATTTTTTTTATAAAAACTGAAATTATAATTCTTTTTTCTTTTTTCTTTTTTCTTTCCTTTTTTTTTCTTCCTCCGGTCGCCGGCACGGCGATGGCCGACGACCTGCCAAGCGAGCCTCGAGCTCGCCGGATCTGGCGAGGCGGAGGCCTTGTTGACGTCCGGCGAGCCTCGAGCTCGCCGGATCTGGCAAGGCAAAGGCCTCGCCGACGTCCGCTGAGGCCCGAGCCTCGCCGATCGGGCGAGACTCGAACTCACCGGCATCGGGCGAGGCTCCAACCTCGCCAGATCCGACGAGGGGTGAGCTCGCGCTCGCCGGCGTCGGCAAGCCGGGCGAGCCAGCTTGCCTATGGCCGGTCGCCGGCTGTCGTCGTGGCCAGCGGCCGGCCAAAGAAGAGGAAGAAGAAAAAAGAAAAAAGAAAAGAGAAAAAGAAAATTAAAAATAATTAAAATTTTAATTTTTTTTAAAATAAAAATAATAAAAAATTTAATTTTTAAAAATAAAAAATAATTAAAATTCGATTTTTTTAAATAATTATTTTTAAAATTTGTATTGTATAAAATCATGTTAGCAATACCATTTAAATGTATATATAAGTTTTTTTATGTTTCGTTAAATGGGTCGGGTATGGGTTGGGTATAGGTCGGGTCGGGTATGGGTCAAAAAATTTGCACTACAATAAATGGGTCATAAACAGGTTAAATGGGTCGATTTGGGTCGGACCATTTATGACCCGACCCAAACCCGACCCGACCCACCTGTTTAACGGGTCTAATAGGGACACCACTCCTTCAGGTGTCATCCCAAAGAACAACCCAACTAATCTCTTTGCACAATCAAGCAATGGTAAAAAGTTAGGACGTGTTTGGTAACGTTTTTGTTCCGATGAACAATTTTTGAATAGAAATAGTTTTTTTCTATTTCTATTCTTGAGAACAATTTTTTAACATAAGAATGTACTTGGTAACTGCAAAAAAATTATATTCTAGGAATAGAAATATGTTTGGTAAACTTGTATAATTTTATTGTTTCTTTTAATTTTTCAACATTTTTATTATCTTTTTTCTTTTTTTTTCTTTTTTTATTTTTTCTTTTTTCTTCCTTTTGGCCAGTTGCCAGCCTCAGTCATGGCCGATGACCGGCCGACAAGGGCTGACAACCTCACCGAAGCGTCAACAGCCCTTGATGAGGCCAAGCTCACGCCGCCTAGGGAGGCCAAGCCTCATCGGTGGCCTCAGTTGGCCAGCAAGGTCACCAGCAAGGCTCGGCCTCGCCCTAGCCTAGTGAGGCCGAGCCTCGCACCAGCCGGCGAGGTCACCGGCCCTCGTTAGCCGGTCCCCGGCCATAACTGAGGCTAGCGACCGACCAAAAGGGAGAAGAAGGTCAGAAAAAAGAAGAAGAAAAATGAAGTGTTTCTCGAAATTGTTCGCAGGAACAAAAAGTAACTTTTTTATACTTTTTGTTTTTGTTCCAAATATGATCTAAGAACAAAAAACTAGGAATAAAAGTTTTACCAAACACGTTTATGTTCTTTTTTTGTTCCCCAAAACAAAAGAACTAAAAAATTTGTTCCAAGGAACAAAAACACTTTTTGCCAAATAAGGCCTAATTCTCCAAGAATTCCAACCTACTATTAACAGTTCACTACTTGAATGGCCAAATTATTTGGAGTGGGCTCAATCGGCGAAACTAGCAAATTGATGGCAGAGGGAAGCTGGGCCACTTGACAGGCAAGGTGAACGAATCGGCAAAAAGCAATCTATATTGGGAGATTTGGAGATCCTTAAATTCCTTGGTGATTGCTTGGCTGATCAAATCTACGGAGCCTGCAATTGGAAAACCACGTCTATTTCTTCCGACCCCTAAAGATGTGTGGGACATTGTGAGAGAAACATATTACGATCTGGAAAATTCTTCCCAGCTTTTTGAACGATAGATAGAACTATGGTAATCAAAGCAAGGGGATTATGAGATCACCATTTACTACAATGAGACGGTGACCTTGCGTCAGGAATTAGATCAATGCTATGATGATACATGGGAAAGTCTAGCTGATTGCAAGAGACAAATGTGGAGAGAAGAGAACGATAGAGTGTACGTGATTCTAGCAGGACTTAATCGAAGCTTGGATGAGGTGAGAGGCAAAATCGTCAACCGAAAGCTTCTGCCACCCATCGGTGATGTTTTCTCGGAAGTTAGAAGAGGGGAATCTCGAAGGTGAATCATGACACGTGATTTGGAAACAAGTGTCAGTTCTATATCCGAAAATTCTGCATTTGTATCTTGGGGGGCTGATTTTGAGGAAAGCAGGTGGAAGAAACCATGGTATGAACATTGCAAGAAACCACGGCATACTAAAGAGACCTGTTGGAATATTCATGGGAAACCACAAAACTGGAAGAAAGAAGGTTGGAAGAGGAGGAGAAGTAGTAATGGTCGCACATTCCAAGTGATAAATGAGGAAGAGCAAATTAAGTTAGATTCGGTTCCATTCACAAAGGAAAAGTTAGAGCACCTATATAAACTCCTTGAATCTCCACAACCTCCTCCAATTCCATCTTGTTCTTTGGCCCACAAAGGTAATTATCTTTCTATGCTTTCCATGTAGATTCGGGAGCAACCGATCATATGATAAACTCTCTTTTACCTATAGTCTGTGTGCACGAAATAATAAAGAAATCACAATTGTGTATGGTTCTCTTTCAGGACATAACAAGCTCTCACTAGCCCTTTCATTTCATAATGTTCTTTTTGTCCCAAAGCTATCTTGTAATTTACTATCCATTAGTAAAATAATCTCTGATAAAAAATGTCAAGCTGATTTTTTCTCATCTCATTGTGAATTGTAGGATGTAATCTCAGGGAGGATGATTGGCAATGCTAGAGAGAGTGAAGGACTTTATTTTTCTAAGGATGGAACAAGCTCAAATAAATAAGTTCAGGGTAACTGTTTCAAATATGTTTATTTTAATAAGGATGGTGATATTATGCTATGACATTATATTTTAGGTTATCCGAATTTTCAATATTTGAAGTTCTTGTTCCCAAAGTTGTTTTTCAATAAAAGTCAATCCTCATTTCAGATTGAATTATGTGAATTAGCCAAACATCATTACACCAATTTTCCCTCACAAAGCTATAAGCTGTCGAAACCATTCTCCTCAATTCATAGTGATGTTTGGGGTCAATCTAAAATTCCTACATCTTAAAAGAAATAATTTGTTATATTTATTGATGATCACACGAGTATGACTTGGGTATACTTGTTAAAGGAGAAATCTGAAGTAGAACCGTTTTCAAAAAATTTCACATCATAATACAAAACAATTCCAAGCACAAATACAGTGACAGTGAGAAAGAATATTTCAATAAAATTTTGGAATAGTTTTTCTTTGGAAATGGAATTGTGCATCAAAGTTCTCGCGCTAACACCTTAACAAAATGCGGTGGCAAAAAGGAAGAGCACACCTAGAACAGGTGTGTGTAGAGATAAAAGAAGCACACTTGGAATAGGTCTGCTATTCAAAATGTCTACTTAATAGAGGATTGAAGCATACATGAATATAGAGTAAGCAAGGTTAATTACTAACAGAAGATCGACATTTGGATATTGTACATATGTACGGGGAAACTTGGTTACTTGGCAAAGGAAGAAAGAGAATGCGGTGGCACAAAGAAATATAGAAGTGAAATACGAAGCAATGGCCCACAGGATTTGTGAGATGTTGTGACTAACATAAGTACTAGAAGAACTTCAAGTATCAGTGAAAATGCCTATGAAGTTGTATTGTGACAACAAGGCAGCAATCAATATTGCACATAATCTTGTGCAACATGACAGAACTAAGCATGTTGAGATTGATAGACACTTTGTCAAGGAGAAGATTGATGCAGGAGCTATTTGTATGCCATTTATGCCAACAACACAACAAATAACTAACGGTTTGCAAAGAAATTGTTCAGAGTCTCTCATCACTAAGTTGGGCGTGATAGACATTTACACATCAGCTTGAGAAAAACTATTTAAGAATTAGAAGAAAATCTCGACGATCTCGTAGATAATCTCAAGATATAAAATTATTTTGTTTCCATTTGTTTTATTTTCTTTTATTTATGAATCATTAGAATTAGGAAGTAGGAAATTTGTTAATATTTCTTGCTATTTTCTAACTGTCGTAGGCCCTATTTTTAAGTTGTGTTCTTTGAAAGTATGATATGTAATAAAAACAACAAAAGAAACCACTTTTCAACCACTTTTCTTCGAAATCCGCATTTTCCATTTCCCCTTCATTCTCCTGAGCAGATGCATTCCCGGTATGACAAAATGTTCATCCGTACAGCCACATTAGCCTTTTAACGTGTTGCCAAATTCTTCTAGCAACCGTTCAACGTTTTTCCTTGATGTGAACTTATCAATCTCAAAAGCACTCATCTCATTTCTTAGACCTGCATGGCAAACTTTTCAGTCAATCAAGAAGCTTTATTACGCACAAAATGGAGACTTTTTGACAGGAACTGGTATGATGGTGGTAGATTCATATAAAGTTGAAGCAAATCAATTCAGACTCCATCTGTCAGGATCAGTTAATTGTTTCATTAGAGATGTCTGTGCAAGAAGTCGATACACTGAGGTTCATATAATGTTTGACCTTATATATAGATGTCTGTCAATTTCATACATCCTACATTAACATATTAATATTTGGCATCGTCAAATTTGCAAAGTCCCTTCTTGGCAAATTGATATTGAAATCATTGTGCTTATCTCAAGATCCTAAACAAGTTAATAACAGATGTATACTAACTGACCTGGTAGTGGCAGAACTTTCAGGGGCAGCTGCGAGGCGTTTGAATTGAAAAAATGCAGAAGATTCTTCTTTACTTCAACAGATTCAGCGGAGACAAGGATTTCCCTCTGAAAAGCGCAAAGATTATTTTAGCAAAATTAAGAATAATGGAGATATGTGTCAGGATATCAGCAAGAATTTCTCAAATGCGTGTATTCTTCTCAATTAAGTGTAATATTGTTCATACAGACAACTCCATTCACCTAAAAGTAAGTCAAAATGATGGTCTTGGCTATATATTCTACAAAGGAAGATGAAGATTGGAAAGTAAGACACGTTCTCTCATTCATGAGGGAAACCTTTTCTCATGTGAGAATAAGACAAAAAATGTGGAATACGACAAACAAGAAACAAACCTGAATTAAAAATTAAATTGGGCATGAAGAATTGAGACCTTACTCTTATACCACATTAAGAAAAACCCAACCTCAAAACTTAAGCTATTAGGTCCAATGAGACCAAATATATATAAGGCACTGAGAGAATGCATATGCTACCTATATGGAATGATCTAACGGTAGAATAATAACATCTGGAAGGAAACTGTCCACCTAAGGAAAAGATGTATTGGATGTCAACAGAGAAAAGTGTTGATGGTCTCCTCAATATCAAGGATAATAATGACAGTTCTAATAACTCGCTGTTTCTACAGCCAGTCAAGTAGCTCACATTTTTATTTTCTACACATACCAGTGTAATTATAAAGTGAGCAAAGACATTCTTCCATTGAACAATTCAACTTTTAATTAACTCCTATTGATTGATTGTAGAGAAAGCTCCAGAGCACAAAATTGAATGAAAAATGTTTTCAAATTGGTTAAAGTAGCTGATGAATCCATGCAAGATGATATTTCTTCAAATATTGATGTTTCTACATGGTTTTGGGGAAGCCAGACTTTGCACCTCAAACAAGAGTTCTAAAAGGACCAAGATTCTTCTTCAAGTTTAATTACTAAATTCATCCACCAGGATTTGACTACTATTAGGATTCCATTCTGTTTCCTTATTCTATTCTAGAAAGGATACTGGTACCATTTGTAGTTCCTATATATTTCTCATTTCGAGGTTTCGTAATCCAACTAGGATTAGAGAGCATATACTTGTATACTTTATTTTTTCAAAATAAATGATATTGATTTTTGCAAGTATTTGCTTTGTGATTGCATGATGCAATTCTTCTCTTAGGCATGATGATTAAGAAACCCCAGATATGATGTTTAGGAATCTTTCAATGTGAAGTCTAATGATTTATTCTTTCTTGGGACTCGCCATCCTACAGCATTGTCACTCCAATTATCTTTCATACAACCTGCAATGACAACAACCATTTGCACGTGGTATGCAACCAAACAATAGCTACAAACCTTGAAGTTCCTGTCTACATCATAATACCCTGAAACAATCGTGAGTACCCGCAGTTTCTCCAGTTCTGAAATTTCACAAAACAGGACAAACTGTAAGACTGCTAAATCCAACAACAAAAATTAACAATGCACACTCATTTGAAACAAGCTTTAGATTAATATCCACTTTGGTGAAGTATCCATGATATTTTAGACTTTAGTATCCACGTATCTAACACCCAATTCAATGTTCAAGCAAGGCAAAAAAATCAAATGATCCTTGTCCCTGCATGAATCTAGTGATAATTAGGTCCAGATATGTGACAAGAAAAATGTTGCCTATGCACTACAAAACAACTCTATAACGGGTCTCTCGGTTTTTATTACTTATAGACGTAGCATAGGCAAGAACAATATGTTGCGGAATTGGCGATTCTGTGAGTAATCATTATCACTAAAATGGTAAAGAGTACAACAGTGTGCAATCTGCAGCTAACATTTTCAAATAAATCGGGACTGTCGCACCTCGTGGAACTCAATCTGTCTACTAAGGCAGTTCAGGATGAGGATATATGGAAGGAATTTTAGTGTGCAAAACATCGGTTGTTCGTCAAAACCTTTTGAGATTGGGACTCCGCGCTCAGACCTTAAAGATTTTTGAAGGATATGACACCGATAAGGAAGCACTGGCAAAAAGAAAAAAATTCGTTTGATGAACCTACTTAGTGGGAAAAGACTTGGTTAATTTTCGTATGTTGTTTATTTTGTTGAAACTATAGTTGTTGTTTTTGGTTAATCTATCATGAGAGAATTGTGTGATTAAATCAGTAGGTAAGTGTTAGGAGTAAGAAGGGTAAATTAGTCTTTACCACTTTTAGGGTTTAGTTTTGATGTATATATATTAAAGTTTATTGAATAATACAAAGTAACTTTTCTCTACATGGTATCAGAGCCTAGGGTTTAACCCTAGACGCCGGAGCAGCCGCCAGCCGCCGTCGACTCGCCGGACCGCCGTCGATTCGCCGGACCGCCGTCGATTCGCCACCACCGTTCAGCGGAATAGAGCTTCTCCTTCGCGGGGCTCGCTCGCGGGGTTCGCTCGCTCTCCTTCGCGGGGCTCACTCGCGGGGTTCGCTCGCACGGCTCGCTCGGTTCGCTCACGCGGCTCGCTCGCGGGGCTCGCTCGTGCGGCTCGCTCGTGGGGCTCGCTCGGCTCGCGCCGCTCACGCTGCCCGCACGGTTTGCTCGCGCGACTTCCGCGCACTCGTGCTTGTGCGATTTGCTGGCCTACCAAGGGTTTTGACGACCCTATGCTTGTTGGATTTGGTGGTGTAGCTGCTGCAGCTTCTTGAGGCGGAGGCAGGTGTTGTGGCACGCATCGATCACGTAGCGGAGGAACTCGTGCGCTTCTTGTACGTGAGGTCTGTGAAGGAGAGGGAAAACCCTAGAGAGAGAAAGAAGACAAGTTGAAGTAGAGACAGAGTGCAATAGCACTCATTGGGATGATTTTGTGGGTTAGAATTTGCTTTGAAGTTGCTGATTTGGCTGATTTGGCTGATTAATGAAGCAAGTTGCTGCTTGGGTATAGTGCAATTATTTATTTGATGATTTGAAAGTTGTGTGGTAGCTTCTGTCAGTTTATTTGGTAGTGGTAATATTGGGTTATTGAATTGTTGAGGCTGAGTTGTTTGACGGAAGCTAAGGTTAGAGTTGGCTTATTCTTATTTGAAAAATGGGCGATGAGAAGAATAATACTGTGATGAGTGAGGTGATTTCCTCTTCATCTAATCGAATTACTGATAAGAAGCTCGCGGGTATTGCTAACTTCCATCAATGGAAGAAAATTGTGAAGCTTACTTTGACAGGCAGGAATCAACATAGACACTTAACTGAGTTAAAGCCCAGAGATGATGTAACTTGGGATGGTGTTGATGCACGCATTCTTAGTCAAATGTTGAATTCTATGGAGAGTAATATAGTTGACATGGTAACTCATGTTGATACAGTCAGAGAACTATGGGAGTATTTGAATGTGTTGTATTCTGGCCAAGATAATTTGTCACGGATTTATGAGCTATCGTAGGAGTTTTATCGATTTGAAAGAAAGGGGCACTCTATTACTCAATGCTTTGCAGACTTTAAGAGATTGTATGAGGAGTTGAATGATGTTCTCCCTATTTCAGCTGATGTTCAACAAATGCAACGTCAAAGGGAACAATTGGCTGTAATGGGATTCTTAGGATGTCTTGGTTCTGAGTGTGAAAATGTTAGGTCTCAGATTCTTGGAGGAGAGAATATAGCATCACTCACAGATACATTTGCTCGAGTTCTTCGAGTATCTCGTGAGTCCTCTCAGGATACATCATCAATGGTGGGGAGTTCAGCCCTTGTGTCCCAGACTCGAACTGGTAGTGATAATAGGAGTGATGGAGGAACCCGTGGTGGGTATAGTGGGCGTGGTGTCCGAGGAGGAGGCCGAGGTATTGGAATAGGGAGAGGTCAAGGTAATCAGCATCCTTATGGACAATTCCATATATCTACTGATAATTCAGGAACTACACGAGTTTGTCATTCCGTGGCAAACCTGGTCATATTCAAAAATTTTGCTACAAGCTACATGGGAGACCAAGGACAGCGGCACCGGTTGCTAATACGGCATCTAATATTAACCCTACTCCACAATCATCTGAAGACAAGGTGGTGGTTATTTCTGGTGAGGAATATGCTCGGTACACAGTCTCAAATCTCACAGCCTGTTTCTTCCACTGCTACTTTGGCTCAGACAGGTAATGCTACTGCATGTCTTTCGGCTACTTCTCGTCCTTGGATCATTGATTCAGGGGCTTCTGATCACATGTCAGGTCTTTCTAGGTATATTTTCCTCTTTTTCTCCATCTTCGTCCATAGTTACTCTAGCCAATGGGTCACCTACACATGTTAAGGGAATTGGCACAGTTAACCCAAGTCCTTCGTTACCTTTGTCCTCAGTGCTTTATCTTCCACAACTTCCATTTAACCTAATGTCTGTTAGTAAGTTAACCAAAAACTTTCAGTGTTCAGTAACCTTTTATCCTGATTCTTGTGTCTTCCAGGATCTGGCTACGAAGAAGACGATTGGTAGAGGACATGAGGAAGGGGGGCTGTATGTACTTGAAGATGCTTCTTCAGTTGCTTGCACAAGTGTTGCGTCCCCACATCAAATCCATTGTCGTCTTGGTCATCCTTCTCTACGTAGTCTTCAAAAGTTGGATTCTAGTTTTCAATCTCTTTCTAGTCTAGAGTGCGAGTCATGCCAACTTGGCAAATTACATCGTGTTAGTTACACACCTCGAGTCATTAAACGATCAGCATCTCCTTTTTTATTAGTTCATTCAGATATTTGGGGTCCATGTCATGTGGTTTCCAATTCGGGTTTCAGATATTTTGTTACTTTTGTCGATGACTATTCCAGAGTTACTTGGTTATATTTAATGAAAGATCGTTCAGAATTATTTTCTATTTTTCGTGCATTTATATCTGAAATTTATACTCAATTTGGCATGCATGTTAAAGTTCTGCGTTCTGATAATGCTAAGGAGTACTTTTCCACATCTTTTTCTGATTTTATGATTCAACATGGTATGATCCATGAATCTTCCTATCCGATACTCCACAACAAAATGGTATTGCTGAACGGAAGAATAGGCATTTATTGGAAGTTACTAGATCCATGTTATTTGAGATGAAAGTACCGAAAACCTTTTGGTCTCGATGCTGTTCTAACGCATGTTATCTCATTAATCGCATGCCTTCTTCTATTCGCAAGGTGGTATTCCTTTTCCACCTTGCTTCCTAGTGAACCACTGTTTATCTTACCACCCCGTATCTTTGGTTGTGTCTGTTTTGTTCGTGATCATCGACCCGGAGTATCAAAACTTGATCCCAAGGCACTCAAGTGTATGTTTATGGGTTATTCCCGCACTCAAAAGGGATATCGCTGTTATTCTCCATTACTGAGAAAATATTTTATAACATCTGATGTTTCATTTTTTGAATCCACTCCTTATCATAATGTTCCAATTGATGTGTCTGAATTAGATGAAGACTTGTATTTGACCATCATTCGGTCTACTATTCCCAATGTTACACCAGTATCTATAGAGAAACCACCTCCACTCCAGGTTTATACACGATGTCATCGTGATGCTACTACTGCTCCCCCTGCTCCTCATGTCACTACTACGTCGACTTCAACTCCAGATCCGCCATTAGCTGTACCTCCTCTTGTATCTGATCTTGATCTTCCTATTGCTCATCGCAAAGGTACACGTACTTGTACTCAACATTCTATTGCAAATTTTATTTCTCACTCTTCTGTGTCTCCTACTTCTCGAGCCTTTTTAACTACTGTTGAACAATATCCTATCCCCAAGCCTGTTGCTGAGGCATTACAAAGTTCTGGTTGGAGGACAGCAATGGAAGAAGAATTACAGGCTCTTGAGATTAATCAAACTTGGGACTTAGTACCACTTCCTCTAGGCAAAACTGCTATTGGTTGTCGATGGGTGTATGCTGTAAAAGTCAACCCCGATGGTTCTCTTGCTCGTTTAAAAGCAAGACTTGTTGCAAAAGGGTATGCTCAGGTGTATGGGGTTGACTATCTAGACACATTTTCTCCTGTTGCCAAACTTACTTCTGTTCGTATTTTGATCTCTCTTGCTGCAACGTATAATTGGCCTTTATTTCAACTTGATGTTAAGAATGCTTTCTTAAATGGCACTCTTCATGAGGAAGTTTATATGGAGCAACCTCCAGGGTTTGTTGCTCAGGGGGAGTCTGGACTAGTTTGCAAATTAAAAAAATCTTTATATGGTTTGAAACAATCTCCACGAGCATGGTTTGGAAGATTTTCTGAGGTTGTATTGTCTTTTGGGCTATCAAGATGTGGAAATGATCATTCTTTTTTTTATAAACAATCAAGGGGAGGCAAACTATTCTTGATTGTGTATGTTGATGATATTATCATCACGGGAGATGACTTGGTTGGTATAGCTGAGCTAAAAGCCTATCTTCAGCAACAGTTTCAAACTAAGGACTTAGGAAAATTGAAATATTTCCTAGGAATCGAAGTGGCACAATCACAAAAGGTGTTGTTCTGTCACAGCGAAAATATGTCTTGGATTTGCTCACTGAGACAGGTATGTTGGGATCAAAGCCTCTTGATTCACCCATGGAACAAGTGGTTAAATTAGTTGCTGATGGAGGAGAAATTCTTAATAATCCCGAGAGATATAGAAGACTGGTAGGTAAGCTGAATTATCTTACAGTTACTCGACCAGACATTGCTTTTCCTGTCAGTGTAGTAAGCCAGTTTTTGTCTTCCCCTCGTACATCTCACTAGGATGCAGTTATTCGGATATTGAGGTATTTGAAGAAAGCTCCGGGAAAAGGAATTCTTTACCAAAACTATGGTCATAACAGAGTTGAAGGTTTTTCTCGATGCTGATTGGGTGGGTCTCCAGATGATAGAAGATCAACTACTGGATATTGTACCTTAGTCGGAGGAAATCTGGTATCATGGAAAAGTAAGAAACAAAGTGTTGTTGCTCGCTCTAGTGCTGAGTCAGAATATAGAGCCATGGCACAAGTGACGTGTGAATTAGTGTGGATTCGACAGTTATTGACTGAGTTAGGCTTTAAAGATTTAGTACCCATGACTCTGTGATGCGATAATAAAGCTGCTGTGCATATAGCTTCCAACCCCGTGTTTCATGAGAGAACAAAACACATTGAGGTTGATTGTCATTTTATCCGAGAGAAGTTGCAAAGTGGAGTAATTCTTCCCAGTCATGTTCGAACCAGTGAACAACTTGCAGACATCTTTACTAAGTCCTTGGGTAATGGGAGGATAGAACATATTTGTAACAAGCTGGGCATGATTAATATTTATGCTCCAGCTTGAGGGGGAGTGTTAGGAGTAAGAAGGGTAAATTAGTCTTTACCACTTTTAGGGTTTAGTTTTGATGTATATATATTAAAGTTTATTGAATAATACAAAGTAACTTTTCTCTACAGTAAGCACTCTTTTCTCGAGCTCAAGACTGTATTGCAGATTCTCTTTTCCAGCCAAAATTCGAAACATACACTTACAAATCTGAACTACTGAACTGCAATATACCCTACAAAGCAAGATAAGGCCCCAGTTGCTGATGGAGTCCACCCAGACGGCCAGAAAGGCAATGCCTCACCAGTTATCACACAGCAATGCAGTTAGTCCCTTTTCTTTATTATCTTATTCATAGTTATGTAGCAACGTTAGCTTGAATGACAGATTCACCTACTAGAAGAAGTTTCTTCCGCAACTGGATAAGCATAACTATCATAACCTAAATACCTTATCTCAACCTATTTGTGTGACACAAGAATACTTGAATAGAAAAAGAAACTCTATTATAAATAGGTAAAAGAACAAAAATTGGAATGCACAAGGAAAAAAGAAAACACCAAGGACAGTGAAGACAAGGGAATATTCCACGCAGAAGAATCATACTCAATTCCAAAAGCAGCAAATTTGTTGGTGATACTGAACTGGCCAGTAATAGATTCCAGTTTTATTGAAACTTAAATGCTTAGGTATATTAAAAAAGAAACTGAGCAATGGCCTCATAGTTTACTCTATTTCTGAAATCTAGGGGATGAGGGGTATTAAAAAATGTTTGCAACCAGAAAACAGGGTATGACTGTGATCATTACTGTGTTGCAGCAAAAAAAGGACAACTTGATTTCTCTTTGAGAGTTTAGATTTATGAACATTGAATCTCTACTTTACAAGCAATTCTAACTAGAAATGACAAACAACATCTGAACTTTCATTTGGGAGGTGGGTTGCTCTTTTTGTTTCTTATAAGGCATCTTCAAGAAAAACTTGAACTACCTGGAAAAACAGGATTAATTCGCATCATGGCAAGGTGAACAGATCTCAATGCAGTGAAAATCCATATCATTTGAGAGAGAGATATCACTATGAACAAGATTTCATCTCTTACGTTGGAAGAGTTTAATTTCTTGGGTTGAAGAATCCTCACGATCAAGAAGTTGGCCAACTGGCATACCAATGGAACTCATCCCAACATGCGACACTGAAAATCGTAAACCAGCAGTATCTGGATTGCCTGGTAAAACAGTTAAAGAAGAATGCAATCATCAAGGCCATAAATAAACAACTCACTAGCATAAATTTCGAGGCAATCCGATGGGGAACATGAAAGGAAAAAAAAGAACTATATGACTTATGAATATTGCATCAACCAATTTATTCCACATTTGAAATCAAATATAGAATATGCGGCCTCTGTTGTGTGAGCTCCTGCATCATTAAGTCCAAGTCAGGAAGCACTCTGAAATCCTTAAAATTAGTCTCAAAGAGACTTCTTCCCAGAAACTCATTTCTGCTGACAGCTCTATGATTAGCCAAAATGAGATGAATTTATTCATGCACCCAATCCAGATAAATGATTGAATAAACAATGGAGCTCAATAGTCCCAGCTCAGTTGCAGATATGGCAGCAATCAGAGAATTAATCTCTACATGATAGCAAAACCCACCTTGCATTAGTTGAGAATGATTCAATCTCATGTATGTATAATCTACATATTGGTAGTTCACATACAAGTCAAGAATTATAAAAACGGTAGAAAGTACTGACCTATTCTAGTCCACTCCTTGAAGTCCTTGTGCAAGATTTCTGTTACTTTAAGATCTGATACATCATACATCTTGTACCTCACTGCAGAAGATGCATTCCAGTTCCGGATATAAAACGGCGAAGAAGAGGCTTTACTACCAAGAAGTATTGCAAAGGACTTGGAACTTACATATCTGATAAAGACCATCACACCCAAAGCGACCCGCACCATTTATTAACAATGTGGCCATGTACTTGTCTTTGGAGGTGCAATGAGGGAGAGACAGGTTTGCAGTATCCAAGAGAATTCCTGATAGCTTGCATCCAGAAAAAAAAAAAAAAAATACTTTGGAAATTTAACGGGCTAATAAATTAACTCAAGAGACAGCTAGAGAATGTGCACTTGAAAGTCAGCAACCCTTCTCGTTCTTTCCAGGTGTGTAGAACAATTTCTTATTAGGAATCAGTATCTCCATTTGCGAGAAATATTGTTCCATAGCATGGTCCTAACCAGAGGACAGGTGGATTTTTGTATGATCAGACCAGAGAACCACTTTGAGGAGGTGGTGGTGATCGAGGATTCAAGGCTGGACCATTGAAAAGTGGTCTCCTAAGGAATATTAGTCAACTCAATGGCCAACTGATCATCAAAAATGTTTTGAGCACACGATATTGCATCTCAATATTTTAATCTATGTTTCAGCTTGTAAAAGATGGAATCACATGAAACAACTGACAGGAAAGAAATCATGAATCATGAGCACTTCATAGTTCACCAACATGACATACCAAAAGTTTACTGAATCCTTGCCCAGCCAAAATCTGAGGAAAGTTCAGTGCAAACTTCTCAGCCAGAAGAGTGCAGCTGGAGCAGTCCTGCAAGAGAATAATAAAGAGGTCAGAGCTAACACTTCTTTTATATATTGAGGCAAACTCATGCATTGGGGGTCATACAAATAGATTTATGGGCTTAGATATGCCTGAGTCTATGGAGATAGAAAATGCTATCCAATGCCACTATTCTGTAAGCACACACGAGTAAAAGTATTTTGGCAAACACGTGAGCATACGTGGTGGTAAGCATCTAAAAGTTCTATATGGAGAGGAATCCTTTGAAAAAGTAACTTTTGTGGAAAATTGTCACATAATTGCCCTTTCATAATCTAAAGCAGTACTCAAGCAAGACACAATCACTTATCCACGAACTCCTCATCACTAACTCAGTCCTAGCAATTTATATGCAAACCTATCCCTTCATCTATATCTTAAACAGATAAAATAAACATAGATGATTCTTTCCAATTCTTTTACACTTCATAATTGTTAGGAAAAATAAAAAGGAAATGCAAGATAGTTATGACTTAGCCAAAGCGGACAACCATATACAACTATTGTTCAGCAAGAGTGAACGAATAGTCTATTTCCTCTAGCATTCATCGACATCACAGCAAATTGATTTAGGTCTTTGAAGGGGATAGTCTATCTATCAATATGCTGAAGTTGTTATACTGTCCTGGACCAGAACTCTGAGAACTGTTACTTGAAGTAAAGATAAGTTCTAAAACCTTATGGTTGGTCGTTTGGATTTTACAACTTTTAAATCATGTATTTTCAGCCATTTTGCTCTACTGAACATCACAAGTGGACAAAACCATAAAAAAAATTTAGAACTTACATTTTTGATCAAGTTTTATGACTCATCTGCACTCCATGAATAAGTTGCTGCACTTCTCCCTAAGTATTTGTTCAGGATATGGAACTAAATATCGGGCAGGAGTTAGCTAGTTTGCCAGCATTCCATTGCCTACCACAGCAAAAAAAGAAAATACTTGCACTATTTTTGTCGACTGCCTCCAATAATCTATCCTCATGGTTCATAGCTTTTGGTTCAAAAAATAGTCATTGTTGAGAATATTATACTATTTCATGAAATGACTTTAAATTCAAAAAATTCATCGTTTAAATTATATATAATAAGCCATAATCCATTCGAAAGTAAAAATAAATCTAATAGGCCAAGAGTATTCACAGCCTCAAAAAGTTAAAGCTGTACTCAAAAAAAAAAAAGTGACCAGAAAAACACATTCTTGTAAACTGTTTTAGACTTGTAATGAACTATGATACTTATGATGTAAGATTGTGCAAAGTTAATGCGCAGTATATTACCTGTGCAAAAGTCACATCCCTCACCCAAGGATACACGGATTCACCCTGCATAGAATTAAATAAGAGCAATATTGAGACGTAGAAATATTGTTGGATTAACTATTACACTTGCTCAAGTAGAACCAGAGTAAGCAAAGATTATCACCTTTCTGCAACTGAAGATTTCAACAACAGCCTCCTTTAAGGCCTAAATCCAGGATGACAATGAATAATCTATTATTTTTAAGCAATGAAGTGAAAAGCTACAGAATGGTATTGAATGTTACCTCTTGTTTGAGAGGTATCTTGTGGCCATTAACCAGAACAAGCTTCAGACTACCATAGAGATCATAGTAGGACAAGTCAATCTGCTTGATGGTCCAAGACAGCAAAAAATGTTGGTTAATTTTACACAGGGTAAATATGCAAATGCGACTGCATTCTCTGATACATTACCAGACAAGAGAGAGGAAAAATGGGGAAAGTCATCAGGAATTGAAATAACTATTTCCTATGTGTAAAGCTATGTATTTCTTACTTTCAACGTAATAACAAACGATTTAAGTATTTATTGCCTCGCATTTTTCTTTCTTGAATAACAAACATACAGGTATCTGCAAAGCATGTACACTAAGATCAGCAAGTTCAAAATATAAAGGTTTTGCTTCTTATATTTCGATGATGCAGCATTAATTTCAATGTTAATCAACAGAATATACTTATTAGAGAAACCGGATCTGAAAAATACCTCATCAATAAAGACCAAAGAAGCCTCATCAATTTGACACGAATGAAGCAACCATTTGAGATCAAAGTGGGAACTAAAGTCTGCTCTCCTCATGTTGATAACAGGCACTGTGCAAATTTGGTCATCACCAAGTGTTTCATTCAAGTAGAAAGCATACATGATTGCGGCAGCCAAGGACCCAACATCTGTATAAAGTTGAATATGATTCACAAGCATATTATGCAATCACTAAAAGAGGAATTGCATTGACAAGAGCAGCTACTGCTCACCAGAACTATCTTGCCCTATCACAGCATGTAAGAACCTTCCTGGAACACCAGCACTGACATCATCCCTTCTCCCTTTAAGATATAGATTCAGCCTTTCAATTCCTTGACAGGATTCCACAATTTCCATCAGCGGGGAAACACCATTATAATATGAAGCTGCTGACTGGGGAAGTGGAACCCTCAACAGGGAGGATTTTCTTGTGTTCACTGTATATGATTTTCTTTCAGCAAAGGATCTCTGTGAAAAATCTAATACATGAAAGCTTTCCCTTTCTTCATTTGAACAAGAATTTAACTCTGGTGAACCAGTTTGATCATCCAAGCCAATGCTCGAATCTGACTGAACACTTTGGAAAGAAAATGATGTTGATCTTGCATCTTTTGACTTTAATCCAGATGAAGGCAATGCAAAGGGCTCAAGAACATCAGAAAATGAATCCTCTTCTGGAAAATCTGCAACATGTTTAAATGCATCCAATACAAAGTTTCTGCCTCTTGTATTCCCAATATCAGATGCTGATCGAGAAAGGCTTTGACCGCTACCACTTACTGGAAATTCAAATGCAGAATCCATGCCAATGGATCTTGTATCACCTCTCAATAGACCATTGAAGAATGGATTCTCTCGAGAATGAACGCGTGGCTCCTAAAAATAAAGAGATACAAGATTTCGTACCAGGTTAGAATTTAAGACCCACAAGAATAATTCCATGATGAAATACAAATCAATGAAGTTTCGTTTACTACTGCATCAAAATAACAGAGACTGATTCTTGACCCCCATGAGGATGAATAGCCATCTATTCATAACAAAGACAGACCGCTACATTTGATATGAAATTAAAAGAAAACAACCAGAACGTTAGGATTCATTAAGCATCCAAGAGCTGTTCCAAACAGCAAAAGTACGACTTACAGAGATTTATAGGCATCAGTGCCTCATGACATATCAAGATTCTTTTAAAAATTGCTGTCATGGGAATACTTTATGTCACTGCAAAAATTGACATCAGATGAAGACATACCACACATTCCAAACACTCTCAGAGAGAAAAAGTTCATTAAACAAAACATGAATCTTCAGCTTTCTTCAATACATTACACATGATAATACGAGAAACTTTGAGGTGCTCCATGAGCACAACAACCGAGTACTAAAATCCGAAGAGCGAGCCAAACTCCAAGGTAAGCCAAACGCAGCATTCTTTAAGTGTTCAAAAGCTAAATTCTGATGATGAACCATCTTCCACAAAGAAAGCTAAACCACCTAGATGTCTCATCGACAATTCAAAAAGCATGAGCACCGCTTGCTAATTCGAGATATCGTACCCCTTGAGGTGGCAGAATGTCATCCAGAGACCTCATGACCTCTTTGTCACGTTGAAAATGATGATGATGAAGAGGAGGAGGAGGAGGAAGAGGAGGAAAGCAGGTGATCCTTCTGAAGCTGTGGAATGAAGGATTGATGGTGGCGAATGGAAGGTGTAGCTATGGACAGATGCGGTTCGGACGACGGGTTCTGTGAAGAAAACAAGGATGCAAGATGGTGGTGGCATTGTGGGAGAACAAGGGATCGTCTTCGTGGAGTCCGCCATTGACAAACACTCTTGTCTCTCTCTCTCTCTCTCTCTCTCTCTCTCTCTCTCTCTCTCGTCCTCTGTGCGAGTCTCAAATAGTTCAATCGAGACGAAGCCGAACTGCACCTTATTTTTCGAGTTATATAAAAAATATATTATGTAGTAATTCAAATATTTCACAAATAATTCTATTCAACTTAGGAAATTAAATATGTGGTCACGAATTTACTATTGGAATATTCAGGAAACCAGATAAACATAACTTCTCCATGAAAAATATAGATATAGACATTGATATGACGAATTTCGAATTGATAATCGAATTAGCAGAACCTGTCGTGCATTTGTTGTTAAATGGGATGAAAATTTATCCTAAAAAGGGGAAACCTCGAGATCAACTGCTTGTAACCAATAAGCAGTTACTTTAATGGGTATGCTTGAAAACATCTATTTACATGTGTTTGCACATAAATAAAATTTCCAATCTATACTTAAAGATCAGAGAAAACATACTGAAATGTATTAATTTCATTGTGAAAACCCTTCGACTCTTATATCGAAGAGGATTTATGAGTTTAGATGGCTTAACCTTAATTGAACTATCACTAATTTCAAATCCAGGGCCTTGATAGCTTAATCTCAAATCGAACATTACGAGTTTCAATTACTCTTCATAAGGAGTAAGCATGATTTCAAGATAGGATGAGGAACCAAAGAATTGGTCCGATTCTAGGTTTTGAGTTTCAAAAATTGGGGAACATATTTCAACGGGTAGATTCGAGGTTCTAGAACTTGGAAGTTGGAACAAATCTTTATGCGTTTCTTGTTTTATATCTTTACGCAATTTTACTATATCCCATGGTGTTGAATGATGAGTATGTAATTTGAAATTACTAATATGAGCTTCAATTTTCGACATATCCATGACTAAGATTTTTATATGTTAATATTTCATATTCTTCGTGTGTCTAAATGTGAGTTATGGTCTATAAACTATAACAACAAATAGTGATCATTATTAATTGTAATGATTCACTACATTCATTCAATTAAGAATATAGGTGAAATCCATGATAGATGTCAGATTTTAGAATACATAAGATAGGTTCTAAGGTTTCAAAAAATTATGAACTCATTTCGACAAGTAAGTTTTAGGGTTTAGATAAAAGTTGAACTGACCCTAGAAGCGCTCACTCCTAGTCTTGACCAACTATGCTTGAAAGTATTAATGGTTTGATCTCAAATCAAAGACAGTTTCTTAATTACTCGTAAGAGCTTCTCATTCTTAAAAAAAAAAGAGTTACATGTAAGAAAAGAGCAATTTCTTTAGACTCGGTATGTCTTCGTATGTCATGGGTGTCGAAATAATTGGAGGAGCCTCCTATTTGTAAATTAAGTGCCTCCAACAAGTCCAAAAGCTATGGTCTCTTTAACTTTGGGTTTAACTATATATAATGGATTGATCTCCTACCCATCCACGATAAATGGGAAAATTGTCCAAAAAGTCCTAAACCTATTACAGTTTTGCTAATTGAGTCATAAACCTTTCAATCTTACCGATTGAGTCCTAAACCTTTTATCAATTTATCAATTGAGTCAATCCGACCAATTTTGACCGGAAAATGCTGACATGAACGCCAGTGGTGCCACGTAGGACTATCGACGTTGATATGGACAATTTTTAATAATATTTTAATATTTTTTTAAAATTTTAATTTTATTTTATTTTTTTGATATTTTATGTGTTTTCCTTTTTTTTTTTTTTTTTTTTTTTTGGCTTTTTCCTTGGCCTTTTCCGGTGACCGGCCACCGACCATAGCCCGCCGGATGGCCTCCCCTGCCACAGGCGAGGCCCGGCCGGGCGACGGTGACACCGGACGAGGCCTCCCTCGCCCAAGCGAGCATCGGCCTCGCCCCTGGCCAAGCGAGCAACGGCTGGCCACTGGCCACAGGCCGACACCCGGTCGGCCAGGGGCGAGGGCCGGCCTTGCCAAATCTGGTCTGGGCGAGGCCGACACTCGCCTGGGCGAGGGCTCCCCTCGCCAGATTTGGCGAGGCCGGCCCTCGCTGGGGCCAAGGCTGGCCTCACCCGCCACAGGCGAGGCTCGGTCAGGCGACAGCAACGCTGGGCAAGGTCGCCCTAGCCCGAGCGAGGGCCGGCCTCCCCAGATTTGGCGAGGGGAGCCCTCGCCCATGCGAGCATCGGCCTCACCCAAACCAAATCTAGCAAGGCCAGCCCTCATCGGGCCAGGGCGGCCTTGCCCAACGTCGCCATTGCCTAGCCGAGCCTCACATGTGGCGGGTGAGGCCAGCCATCGCTTGTGGTCCTTGGCCAGCCACCGGAAAAGGCCAAGGAAAAGGCCAAAAAGGAAAAAAAAATAATACAGAGGAAAAAATAGAAAATCAAAAAATATTAAAAAATTATTTAAAAATTATCCACGCGTCGGCGTTAGCGGTCTACGTGACACCACCGGCGTCCATGTCAGCATTTTCTGATCAAAATTGGTCGGATTGACTCAATTGGCAAATTAACAAAAGGTTTAGGACTCAATCGGTAAGATTGAAAGGTTTATGACTCAATTGGCAAAATTGTAATAAGTTTACCTCACTTCCCACGCAGTAAAGAATAAACGGTTTAAGCACAGATGGAGACACCCCTCATGGTAATACAACATGACATCTCACGTTTGCAAGTACAACAGAACAAATGGATTGGATGATAAAAATTACAATTATACTGCAAAACATTATGATTATTCCACAAACAAACCGAACCTGGACATAAATGGAAAGAACAAATAATGGCAGTGGGCCAATTCACAGGGCTTCTTAGTGATATTAACTGGATGCAAAACACATACACAATTTCTTGAGTTTGACTTCACCGGAGACCGGTTGAACATCTGGCAAGATACTCAGAGGCTCAAGAAGAGGAAGAAGGGGAGGAAGCAGTAGGGTTGAAAGCGACCTGTTCTGCGCAAGAAAGGATTTCATTGGGTCCAGCCTCATCTCGGCCAACACCCATCAGGTCAAGGTAATACAAATAGTGGGAGATGATGATGTTCATGTCATCAATATCGCCCTTTCCACACACTTGGTCTCCGTAAAGGATGTTCATTGTGGCGCCAAAGCCAGGGACACGCTTGGCCAAAGTGTCATTCTTGGTGGGCTTCCAGTTACCGACGAAGGCATCATGAGGCGAAGGCTGTGATTTCTTGACTGGCGTCATCCATTTATGCATTGCAGCCATGAAGGCGAGGGTCGCATTCTGCTCAATGTATTCTGGATGGTTCAACAGGTCCTCCTTCAAAGCTTCGCCAATGTAACCGTAATTGTAGTTCCTAAATACAGATCACGGACAAAAAGACGAGTTAGAATTTGTTTACCAATAAAATGAAAGCCCTGTAATTATATACTTGAATGTAAGAGATTTTCCCTGATCATTCATAAATTGGGTAGTGCCTACTTTCTACCAAAGAGCAATACTGTCCTATATGTTGAAAAATATTCATCTAAAGTTGTTTCCGAATTGATGCTAATTCTCACTTGTCACTGAGAAATAACCGCATTTTGTTGCAGATTCTGTGTAGAAGTTTCAAAATGTAGACCTTTCAAATGAAAAGGTTTCAAATCATAGATTAGCGCATGTCGCAGCGTCATTTGATGAAAATTTTGGGATAAGACTGAGTGGCAGCACGGTCAATGAGTGGCTGGTAAAGTGTGGCAGCACACTCAAGTGGAAATTAACCCTCATTATTCAAGCCTATTCATACAACCGTACAATATTTCATTTTATGCAATTGTTGACAGAGTTTATGACTAATCATAGAAACAGAGACTCTTTTGAAAGTCCTTGACATTAAAATATACATATACATACCAATAGATGGGCAGGGCACCACGGCCATAGTATTCAACTCCAGGAGCACAAGGAAAGGTGAGTTTGTAGTAGTCATCACAGTATGACTGGCTAGGGCTCATTTCTTTGTTGTAGCAAAGACCCCATGCTAGAGGTCCTCCAGTTGCTACTCCATAGCCACCTGAAATCATCATCAGAGATAATAATCAAGTGAGAATTACTATTAATCAGATTTTTTATCTAAAAGAGAGACGGAATGTGCAGTCAACTGCATTTTGGGTGGCAGTGTAATTTTAGCATGTCAACTGACAGCCAGTACCGGGTTAACTTGGATCAAACTCATCCGAAGCAGTCTACTATTCAATCAAACCAACATACATTCAACCGCTATATTTTGCTAAATTTATTTCATTCATCTTGAGGCCCTCCAGTCCTTATGAGATCTAAGCAAATTCTTTCATGGCTTGTCCATCAACCATCACTGTAAATACTTACTGAGTCACTCTCGCAGACCAGATTTCTCCACAGCAATACCCGAGATCAGTTTAATACAAACAACATATTCTATTTATCTAGGAAAAGTTAAGAGAAACGAGGAAGCTTGATGCCAGCACAACAGGTACTGACAGCTTCAAAATGCAAAAATCGATAACAAACTAAAAAGATCGTACCAATTATACACGTCACTCCCAGTAGGTTCACCTCTTACTTAACTTATTAAAAAAAAAAAGCATTGAGAAGAAAACAATGGACATTCACATTGACTTCTTTAAATTAGCAGTGTGCTTCCCTAAAAGTATACCAAGAAACAGCACAACCTTCAAAGGACTACCACCAAAATCAATTTCACTCACAAGCAAAGTCAAGCCAACAAACTTTGGACAGTCAACCTCATCCAGTAATTTAATTCCCTTGAGCAACAATGAGCAACATCTATCACAAATTAAGCTTCAAACTCATCTAGATAACTACATGAAGCAAGATCAAGACCACAAGACAAAAATATGCACACTCCCATGATCTTCCTAAGGCTCGATAAGAATTAGTACAGCTACAAAATTAGAAAGATCACAATTCACTTAAGAGGCGAGATGCATACAAGAAGTCTTAGCTCCGACATGGCCGAGGAAGGCAGCGACCTCCATCATCTGCATGCTCTTGTTGCCGGTGGTGCCAAAGCCAAGGGGCTCGTAGAGGGCGGCGGAAAGGATGAAGGACTGGTAGTCCCAGAAGCCGACGGCGTGGGCCACAGGCGAGTTCCGCTTCGAGAAGAGGTTCTCGAACTGGTACGTCTGGAAGAGGTCGCTGATCGTCTCGTTACAGCAGTACTTGGACCAAGTGTTACACTCCCATCCATCCTTCTTACACACCTTCTGCCCCTTCACCTTCTTGACCAAAGTCTTGACGTCGTCCCCACGAACCCCCACCATCACGCTGCTCGCCAACAACGCCGTCGCGAGAATTACCCAGATCGCTCTTCTCATCTCCTCCATCTTAAGAACTGGCCAAAACATTAATTTTTCCGGAGAGACAAATTCAGAGAGTCATTTCCTCAAAATTCTCGCATCACACATCAACATCCTCACCATCGACGAACAGCATTACACCAAGTCAAAGATCGAAACTTTAGACACATGCGGACACGGGCTGGAAAACCCACAAGCCATACGAAATCTAACGACACCCTGAGCAATTCAATGACCCCAAAGACTGTGAAAGAAGCTGAAAAGAACGAGAAACTCACCCGGATCAGTCTCAGATCGGAGAGACGGAGCGGGAAGGTGGGCGTGCGCTGTCTCTCTTGATTCTGGGTCGTCGGTGGCTGCTGATTTGCGGGTATCTAGAGGAGGAAAAGAAAGGAAAGAAATGGAGGTGACCCGGGAGAGGAGGAGAGAGAAGGGGACGCGAGTGAAAGAGAGAGTTAGATCGGGGGTCACTGTCGGATGCTGTGAACCAGTTGGTCGCGGCATGTGTCGTTAAGCGTCGTGCGTGTTCGGCGAGGAGGGATGGACGGCTGCGATGAGCTCTGAGGGCCAAACGAACGTTCCAGATTCACGTGAGGACAGGCTGGACGTGATATGAAAAGGAATTTAGTTCTTTCTTTTTTATTTTGATGTAGCTGACCCAACAAATTCCTCCACCGACAGTCCTCTTCGGCAGCACTTTATTGCCTTACAAGTAAAAGCAACTGTCCTTACTTTGATTTTGTGCTATGTAAGTTTTGTGCGTGTGTTCTTTTTTTTTTTTTTTTTTTTTTTTATAATTGATAAGTTAGATATAAAGTCTAGAGAATTCGCGAGCCAAGCTGTCTTGATTATTACGAGTCATTAATTAAAGCAGGGCAGAATGTTACTTCCTTTATTTTATGATGTCGTGATATTCTTATCTTAATATATCAACAGTTTTAGAACTTATTGTAAAAATTTAACCAAGTTGTAGAGTTTTCAAGAAAATGCAATCAAATTCTCGAATTTGTCAAATTAAATGTGTCCCCACAAACTTCATCCAATTTAGTAATGAAAATGCCGGTGGAACTCCCTTTTTTTTTTTTTTTTTTTACTATCTCTCTTATGAGACAATTAATGATGACTAAAGGATGCAATAATGCTCAACATATTCAATCTATTTCATTGTTGAAGTTTATGTAATTATACTTTTGTTAAATTTAATAAGTGATAGACATTTGAAATTGACGACTCACCAAACTAATATATTTCTACAAGTATAGTGAATATGAGAGAACCCACTCGAATGCACAGAATGTGTCAACAACTCATAGCATCCAATACCCCCATGACTAAACTAGTGCTATTTGGTCTAGTGCGAGCTGCCATGTGGCGTGATTATACAATGTGGCATGATCACAAAAGCAAAATTAAGTATTGCATGAGAAACAAAGAAGTGGATTTTTTTTTTCTCTCCAATGTATATATAGAAATAAGAGCACAAACGGTATCCAATGTATATATAGAAATAGAACTTTGGCTCAATATGTAATATCGTCCCTAGGCTTTTAATTTATTCATTGTGATCCATGAATTATTAATAAATATTTAATGTAATCCATAGAATATATGAAAGTATTTAAAATTTTAAGAACAACATTAAACATTGAATGAATCGAAAATTCAAGGACAATATTGAATCATATTAAATAAATTAAAAGTTTAGGGAAAATATTACACATTAAATCAATTTTTAGTGGACCATTTATGTCCTCTTCCTTTCTATATATTAATGGACCATTTGTGTCATCTTCCTGTTTATATATCATGGAACACAGAGCAATCTGGCTGGCTAGGATCCAATTGAAGTTTGAGGATGGGCCAGGATGCTGAGAGGTACCAAGCAATTGGACTCACATAAGAAGAATTTGGTCGTAGTGGGCCGATGAGCCCTGCTCCATCAATCTTGATCAAAAGAGTCGGGCTTATTAGAGTAGTGAGAACGTATTCAAGGAGGATTTAGATGTTCAAGTAGAGACCTAATCTGTTGCCAAGGATCATGTACAAAAATCATCAAGCTGGGCCGGGCTTTATAACCGAATGGCTTAGCCGAATTTAGATGGCTACCCCCACCATGCCCATGATTAGGTGTAGATCGAAATGTCGGAACGTGGAATCCGGTCATAGTGGGCCGATGAGCCCTGCTCCATCAATCTTGATCACAAGAGTAAGGCTTATTAGAGTAATTAGAATGTAGCCAAGGAGGATTTAGATGGTCAAGTAGAGGCCAAAAATGGGTCAGCCGGACCTAATTTGTTGCCGAGGTCTGCCCCTAACAAAAAAAAATTCATGTTGGGCTTATGACCGAATGGCTTGACAGAAGCCCGCCTGAAAGTGCCCCTTCTGGTTTTTGTGGCTTGGGCGGCAAGCTGGTGAGCTGTCCCTGCGAGGACCATGATTAGATCTAGGTCGAATCATCGAATCGAATCATCGAATCATGAACTTTAATTTATTCTTCCGAGAAGTCGTCACATCATTTATAATAAGTCTAATGAACGTGATCATACGAGCCAGTTTTCATCTGTAGAAAATGAAAGAGGTTATAATTAGCTCGTTGGCCCCTCCGGTCAGTGTTGGATGTATACATTGACAGCCATATGTGCAACGTACTCTAATTATGAAATTACTGTTGCGCCATCATATGGAAACGTCATAAAGTCTTCGCACGTTTTAATAATGCAATTGGCATCCCCATCCTAAAGGTTCTAATTACCTTGTTTTGAATTTCTAAACTTCAGTGTACATTTCAATTTTCTAGCGTCTCGCAATTGTCCTATTATAATATATGAAGAAAATGGGGAATCATAATTTTGAGACACCGCCTTGATAGATATATTTTATATTTCAAGTAAATGAACTTAAGAATATTACTCGTACTATACACATAACCAAAAATTATTCACGCTCCTCCCTTTGATCTTTTCCTCTTTTTTTTACTCTTAATTGCTATCGAGTTCCTTCTTACCCTTGAGATTTTACCTTCTATGCGATTTTCCCTAATTTCTAACATGAATAACGAGAAAACACATAATTATAAAAACTCTACAAAATAAATTATGTATGAAAAATCACAGAATTTGCATGTGTCGGTTATAGTTTCTTGAAAAGTGTTCGATTTTTTTCTAAGAAATTATGACTAGCATGAAAGCTACTATTTTGTAAAGGTTTTGTAATGGTCTTGACTGCAATCGATTTTTAACTTATTTGTAAATTGATGATGAAAAACGATTTTCTTTCTTTTATCTACAAACTCTTACTATGCGCATAATTGAAAAGTGACATACCTATCGAAAAAAGGATTTTTTTTTTCCAGTACGTATCTTTCATTTATTTATTGTTATACACATAAATTGTTTCTATTCATTCTATTATTCTACGTGAAATGAAGAATAAGTCTATTGCATCTCTGAGGATAGCCGCTAGAGTCTATTATACTTAATGTTGTTCTTCGAGAAGCGAACTTATCATTAACAACAATGCCTGCACACATCAGCCAAATTGATCTTATTTTCTCATATTTTTCAATAAATTTCCAACAATTCTTATTTTTTTTCCAACAATCTTAAGGATAAGTGTCTTATCGATTCCCAAAGTGGAACTATCGCTGCTACCACAACTGTTGGAATCGAACAAGGACTCAGAGATAATTAATGACAAATATCATATATTCGTAGGCAGTTTGTCATGGGACATTTTCTAGCATCAGCATAAAAGAGCTTTAAGTCGTCTCTTTTGGTTATTAATAAAAGTCTCGGGTAAAATCGTTTTTTGAAATTACGATACTTACACGTTTGTTTTTTCGAAGAGGAAGTTGGATGTTTGTAGGCATTTTCTCACTCAAGTTTGCGATTATTATTTTGCAAGCAAATGGCCTATATCCCTCTTTTCTCTTTGAGTAAACCTTCAAAACGAAGCATGATTTTGGGGTTTTGATTGATTGCAACAATTCTGTCTTTTGGAAACTGCATTCATGGGTTTTGACCGAGAGATGACAGCACGCCTATAGATAGATCTAGAACTCAGTTTTCTCGCATTGCATGAGTTTCCTCAACTCTACTTGATATTGCCATGTGTTTTTTTCTTTTTGGTACATTGATATTGCCACGTTCTTTTTTGTAGGCGGTCTGTATAGTGCCATGTTTTTTGCCATGTTCACTTGGTGGAAAAAGTTGGAGCTTGTAAGCCTACGGCAGCGCCGCCTCCTTGTGCCTCTCAAACTAATGAAGATTCCGCCTGTTGTTTTTCGATTACATCTATGGCTTGTCCTTCTTTGAGATTAGGTTGGTGGCTGTGACTTCTTTTCATCCAATTTGAAGCTTTGAACTATGTTGGAGGCTCACCTTTCTTGACTAGCCGACTTGCTTCGAGGCTAGTAGCTTGTGGGCAGTGAAGCTGTAATGGCTCCATCCATTGTAGAGCATGTTAAATGGTTCGTTTAGGAGATGATGCACGACATGTAAATTGTCGTTTGAGAATCGAGTGTGCTAATTTATGTGTGTGCAAATGTGAGGCCGAATGAGAAAAAAAAAAGTGTGGCTAATAAAGAAAGATACGAAGGTCAAATAAGGACTTGGAGTTGTAATTTTACATCCATGTGAATATAAAACTATGGCATTTTATATAGTGGATTTCTTGTTGCATTAGAAGGTTACAGTGATGTTAACTAGATATCGGATTCAAATGAGACAAAATCCGCTATAAGATATGTGTTCACCCTTCATGGAGATGCTATAAATTGAAAATCAACCAAACAAAAATTATGGAGAAAATGACAATTGTACTAAATCAAAAGTCAACTTGGTTGAAGTAGATGATCTAATGATGTAAGTGCTACAACCATTCCCAACCTAATATTGTGGCTAAGTGAAAGAATGGATGGTAAATTTAGTTCTAGCAATTAGGCTAGCTAAAAAATTTCTTAGCAAATATTCCTTTTGAATGAAATCAACAATTATAGTGTTTGGGCATTTGACCATCACAATGCAAAAACTTTCAATGGTGAAAGAGACATGTTCATTTGAGACGTGATGTGGTAAAACAATTAATTAAAGATGAAATTATGTCCGTCAACTATGTAAAGTCAAAAGTAAATTCAGTTGATCCTCTAGACTATACATTGGGGAAATGGTACTTTAGTTAGTTAAAGATAATCAATAGTTATGGTAACCTAATTTGTGATTGGCAATCCTATGAATTAGGTTCATGTGTAATGACAAATAATTTGTTGATCTAGTGATGCACTATTAAAATTTTTTGTCTCTCCTAATGTGAGAATAGTGCAAGACTACAATGAAAAAAAGGTTGAACTAGACTCTTAATGAATTCCATAACCATCACCGGTGATATATTGAACTGCATAATACACTTGATGAAATCACCTATATAATTATTAAGTAGAGCTGCTCTTATGAGAATTATCAGCAATAATCTCCATAGTACTTATGAAAAAACCAAATATGTGTATGCCCCATTAGCGCAAAACTGCGTTGAACAATAAATTTTTATGGGAGTGTAATGTGATCGGTGAAAATCACGACTCACAAAATGAAATTCTTGTTTCATAGAAGTTATACACTTCACCAATGATTTTGTGAATTGTATTCATTTTTTCTAGGGTTGATTTATAGTCTAACAAGCATCAATTCCGATGTATTACATTCTAATGGCCCAACATTATTTTATTTCTTTTCAAAACCTTTTTAAATATGTGGGGGATTGTTGGATGTTTCAAATATTTTATAGAAATTATGACAAGCATAAAAGTCATTAATCGATAATAGTTTTGTAACATTTTATGATGGTTTAATAATAGTTTTCTAACGATCTTCACCTCAATGGATTTATAACGATGTTATCATTTCTTGCTACGGAGCCCACAAAGGAGTTGTAAGAATTGATGATGGAAGGCTTTTTTCGTTTTACCTACAAATTATTACTTGAGGATAATAAAAAAGTGATACATATCGAAATAGGAATATTATTTTTACTCTTTACATATCTTTCCTTTTTTTTTGTCGGGTTATACACATAGTTATTCCTCTTTCTTCTATTATGATAAAGAAAAATGTTTGTTGTATCTTGGGAGAATAGTCACCAGAGCCTATTGCACACAATTTTGTACTCTGAGGGGCGAATTTATCCTTAAGGAAAATACTTGCATGTCTCAAATAATTGATCTTATTTTCCAACCTTTTTCAAGATATTTCCAGCAATTTTTATTTTTCATATTATCCAATGTTTTTCCAACAAAAATTTCGAGTATTTTGGACAATCATGAACTCGTTGCTACCCCCCTAAGAGACAATTTTTGGTTGCATCTTTGATCCTAATCTCATCGGAACCCTTTTTCTACTTTTAAAAGCACCGATTAACATCTTGAGAAGAATAGAGGGACCTTGTGAGCCACCATGACTAAAATGGTGCTTTTTGGTCGAGTATGAGCCCCTATGTGGCATAGTTATACAATGGGGCATGCCATGTGAAAATCACGGAAGTAAGGTTAAGTATCACATGAAGAGCAAAGAAGTGAATTTTTTTATTAGCCCCAATTTCCATAGAGAGAGATAATAGCATAAATGGTACTCGGATTTTGGTCCAATATGCAATGTTGTTCTTAAACCTTTAATTTATTCAATGTGGTCCTTAAATAATATTTAATGTAGCCCATATACTATATAAAAGTGTTTAGAAGTTTAGGGATGACATTAAATATTAGATTAAATTTCATGAATTATATTGAATGAATTAACAATTCCTTGACAATAGTGGATATTAGACCAAGTTCATAAATCATATTAAATAAATTAAAATTCAGGGACAATATTACATATTAAATCAATATTTATGGACCATTTGCATCCTTTTTCTTTTTCTATATAAATCATAGAACACAGAGCAATGCGTCGAATATATCTTTGGCTAGATAGGATCTAAGGAAAGTTTGAGGATAGGCCAAGATGCCGAGAGGTACCAAGCAATTGCACTAACGTAAGAAGAATCTGGCCATAGTGAGCCGATGAGTCCTACTTCATCAATCTTGATCAAAATAGTCGGGCTTATTAGATTAATAAGAATGTGTACAACGAGGATTTAGATGGTCAAGTAGAGGTGAACAATGGGTCGACCGGACCTAATTTGTTGCCGAGGTCTGCCCCTAACAAAAAAATCATGTACAAAATCATCAAGCCAGGCCGGGCTTTATATGACCAAATGGCTTCACCGAAACCTGCTTGAAAGTGCCCCTTCAGGCCTTTGCAGGCGGGCGTGTGAGCTATCCCTACCATACTCATGAGTAGGTCTAAATCAAGACATCAAATCATGAACTATAAATTATTCTTTCAAGAGGTCGTCACGTCCTTTATAATAAGTCTAATGGACGTGATCAAAGGAGCCAATTTTCATTTATAAAAATGACTTATAATAAGCTCTTTTGGCTCCTTCGGTCATTGTTGGATGTCTACATTGACAGCCATATGTGCAACGTGGATATAAACAACTCTAATTATGAAATTACCGTTGCACCATCACTTGGACTATTTGGTGTTGTTTCTTAAAGTTATGGAAACATCATAAAAGTCTTTGCACGTTTTGATCATGCAAATAGCATTCCACTCTTGGAGGTTCTAATTACCGTGTTTTGAATTTTTTTTCCGTCTAAACTTTAGTCTACATTTGTCATCTTCTAGTGTCTTATGATTGTTCTATTATAATTTATGAAGAAAATGAGGAATCATTATTTTGAGACACCACCTTAATAGATATATTTTATATTTTAACTACATGAAATTAAGAATATTATTCGTAATAGACACATAACCACAATTTATTCACGCTTCTCCCATTGTTCTTTTCTTCTTCTTTTTTTAATCTTAATTGCTACCGAGTTCCTTCTTCGGGGTTTCAATACCTATGTTTTTCCAAAGATGAAGTTAGTGATTATTATTTTGCATCTCTCTCTCTCTCTCTCACTCTGAGTAAACCTCAACAACGAAGCACTTTTGAGGTTTTAATTGATTGCGACAATTCTGTCTTTTGGACGCCGCATTCATGGCTTTTAACCGCGATATGACAGCACAACTAAATATAGATCTAGAACTCAGTTTTCTCGCATCGCATGAGTTTCCTCAACTACACTTGATTTGCCATGTGTTTTTTTTTTTTTGGTACATTGATATTGCCATGTTCTTTTTTGGGGGGTCTGTATATTGCCGTGTTCAATTCACGTGGTGGAAAAAGGTTGGAGCTAGAAAGCCCATGGCAGCGCCGCGTCCTTGTACATCTCGAACTGTTGGAAGATTCCGCCTGTTGTTTTTCGATTACATCCATTGCTGTTCCTTCTCTGAGATTTAGGTTGGTGGATGTGACTTCCTTTCGTCCAATTTGAAGCTTTGAACCTTGTGGAGGCTGTGACTTTTCTTGACTAGTCGCTCTGGTTCGAGGCTAGTAGCTCTTGGGAAGTCAAGCTGTACTGGGCCCATTCATTATGGTGCATGTTGAATGGCTTGTTCAAGAGATGACCCACGTCATGTGAATTGGTGCATGAGAATTGAGTGTGCTATTTATTTTGTGCCAGTGAATGTAAAGCCGAATGAGCAAAAAGTGCAGAGCAAAAAGAAAAATATGAAGATTAAATACAGCATTCGGGGTTGTAATTTTACAACCACATGAATATAAAACTATGGCATTTTATTTCATGGATTTCCTGTTGTATTAGATGGATATAATGATGTTAATAGGATATCGAATTCATATTAGATAAAATTCGCTATAAAATACATGTTCACTCTTGGTGGAGAGGTTTGTAACTAAGAAATCGACCAAACAAAAATTGTGGAGGAAATGACAATCCGATTAAACCAAAAGTTGACTTGGTTGAAATAAATGATCTGATGATGTAATTGCTATAGTCATTCCCAAGCCAATATTGTGACTAAGTGAAAGAATGTGTGTAAACTCAATTTAGCAATAAGGTTGCATAGTTAAGAAATTTCTTAGTAGATATTCCTTATGATTGAAACCAACACCTTCAATTTCTATACATTGTGACTATCAAGTGGCAATAATAACTACTACAATGAAAAAAAACTTTTAATGGAAAAAAGGACCCATCCAATTGAGATGTGATGTGGTAGAGCAATTATTGACTATACATTGAGAAAAATGAGAGAGCAATTATTGACTAGACATTGAGAAAAATGAGACTTAAATTAGTTACAATAATCAATAGTGATGCTAATGTAACCTGTGATTGGTGATCCTATGAATTAAATTCATATGGATAATAATAAATCACTTTCTAATCTAGTGATGCACTATTAAAAACTATTGTTTCTTCTAACATGAAATTAATACAACACTACAATGGAAAGAAAGTTGAACTAAGCTCTTAATGAATGCCATAGCCATCTTTGGTGGTGTATTTAAACTGCAGAATATACTTGATGAAATTACCTATATAAGTGTGAGATGGAGCCGCTACAATGAGAATTATTAGCGATAATCTCTAGAGCACTTTTGAATAAACCAAATGTGCATATGATCTATTAGTGCAAAATTGCATTGAGCAACAAAATTTGAGTGGTGAAAGACATAATTTATAGAAATAAATCTTTGGTTCATAGAAATTACAAACTTTACTAATGATTTTGTAAATTATGTTCATTCTTTCAATGACCGGTTCATGGCCTAACAAACACCAATTTCAATGCATTACACTCCAATCACCCAACATTATTTTTTTCTTTTCAAAATCTTTTGAAATACGTGAGGGATTGTTGGATATTTCAATAATTTAAAAATTTTGAAAGTAATTTTTTTTAAACGAAATTATGACAACCATGAAAGTCGTTATCCTATAACGATTTTGTAATGTTTTATGATGGTTTAATAACGGTTTTGTAATGATCTTCGTCGCAATCAAACGATAATGGATTTACAATGGTTTTCAATTTAATGAAGAATTGAACAGCTTTATTTCTTTTACCTATTTACTCTGAGCATAATTAAAAAGCGATTCTTTACTTGATTACATACATAGTTGTTTCTCTTCCTTTAATTATTCTATGCGGAATAAAGAAAAAACTTTGTTATATCTTAAGAGGATAGCTACTAGAGTCTCTTGCACCAAATTTTGCACTCTAATGGGCGAAATTATTCTTAAGGTTAATTCTCGTACAACTCAGATAACTAACCTAGTTTTTTTCTTCTTTTTTAACAGATTTCCATCAATTCTTATTTTTTATATTATCTAATATTTTTCCAACCCAAGGGATAATTTCCAGATGCGTCTTTGACCCTAATCCCATTGGAATCCTTTTCTACTTTTAAAAACACCAATTAACATATTGATAAATATCTTAATTATATGCGCGACACAATTATGAGAAGGAAAAAAGGGACATTGTGATGTACAACGACAAATTTGACTATCCACATTTCGTTTTAGTCATCATTACCATGAAGCCAAGCTAGAAGCCAAAAATCACATCAACATCAACCACTTAAATACGTGAAAGCAACACTCCTAATATAGTTTGCCCCCGTATGTAGAGTTTTTTTACATAATTCACGGACACCGATGCTAAAATAAAGCTACTTAAAATTTATAAAACATATCATAAGTTGCGCGAACTGAATAAATCCAGACCTTTAGCCCATGAACTAACCCTAATCCCTAATCCAGAGCAATTTGGCACGTGATTAGCAAGATTTGAATGGTGCGATTTTCAATTCTTGAGCTAGAAATTTGCCCTGACACAACTGCGTGGGACATTGTTTTGTCCTCTCCCGTTTCTTCATGTATCTTTCGTCCACATGTGTAATCTTCCTAGAAATCATGATCTCGATTGACTTTCGAGATTGATGGTTCTTGTTCCTTTCCGTGGCGCATTCTAAAGCTTCTGTCCCGTCCAAAGTTCCATCACCCCTTCTCCTTTTGCTTTCACCTGCCCAACGTTATATCAATGCCGAAAGGTGCATGTTAGCGAATAGGGGTGAACAGCGGTCTAGGATCGACCTTAAACCGATCCTGGACCGGCCCAACCCTGCCGGTCTTAGTCCGGTTCATGAGCAGGTCGGTCGGCTAGTCCGAAATTTAGGGCCAACCATTATGTGGGTTGGTCCTCGATCTTAAGAGTTTTAGGTCGATCCAACCCTGGATATTATATTATATTATATTATTTATAATTCTTTTATAAATTCAAATCTAAGTAAAATATATGTAATATTATATTATATTAATATGTTCTATCAATAGCACTAATAGTAATTTCAATTTAAAACTTTTGTTGTGTATTAATTATGTGTCGTTTGTTTTGTTTTCAAGTGTTTAGAAGTTCAAGTGAATTAACAAGATGTGAAATTATATATTCATGATTTATGTTAAGTATTTTGAAGTTTTATGGTTTAATTGTATTTTATTAATGAATTTCAGCTACACTTTGCTTTTCAATTTGTGTTAAATGGTATAAGTTTTTGAAGAATATAGTAGTCTTTAGATTTGCTACGGTGATTTGCTAGTCAAGAGGTGTGAAGCTCATTTTTTGGTTAAATGGACTCTATATGATCAAATGCAAGAAAATGCTTTTGCATATGGTATTATGAATATTAAAGATAGATGATTACAATAACTTTTTATCTTGTTACATATCTCGATGAACGATTAGCAGGTACGAAATTTCTATTATTGTGTCATTTTAAATTTGCTAAATATGTATTGGTATTTATAGTTTAGTTGCACAATGCCGCATTATGGATGTATGTATAATTTGAATTTGTAGGTTTGCTTTTTTAGGGAGTATAAAAATTAAAATGAAAAAAAATATCGATCGATCCTAGGTTGACCTTGAAACCAGACCGAACCCATTGGGTCGGTCCAGTCCTTGATCATAGGCTTAATAGGGTTGATCCTCGGTCCTAAAAATTAAAGACCGACACTGTACAGGTTGGTCCTAGGGTTAGGGGGTGGCTCGAACCAACCTGGACCATGCTCACCCCTACTAGCGAATTTCCCCAATATTAGGCACAAGAAATGCATCTCTCATTAAGATAAAAGGAAGTCAAACACCCGTGATTTTAGGTTCCGTTGCATTATTTATAGACTAAATAAATAACAAATATTTTTACCTTTCATGAAACATTTAAATATTATTCAGAGAGACGAGCACATGGGGCCTCTCAAGTAGATTCAGGTTGAAGTATTTTCGGTGTTTTTATAATCTTGAAAAGCATTATCGCCTCGAGAGTGGTGCCAACAAGAAGATAAAACAAGGCTGCAAAACGGAAGCAATCGTGGGGAAAAAATGATTGAAAATTCAGAAAGCGCCCTTTTCAATTATCATCATTCGGATAAACCCTAACCGCCGAAGGCAAAATTAATAAATAATGATCAAGACCCTCGAAAAGGATAGGAACACCAGCATCATAATTCAAGTGTATTTCCAATTGCAACAACTACGTAGGTCCATCCGCCGATTTTTTTTGTTTTTGTTTTAACTTTGTTTCCATTTATAGTGTGCATGGCAAGTGGCATGCATGAGAATGTTATTCACGTAACTCAAAAAGGATTTTGACTTGAGACTAAGATTATGATGTCTTAATCATCTTACGTGGATTCGGAATATCGTCTATATTCCCATTAATTTGATCTCAAGTCTTAGATATCTATTAAGTTCATTTGAGTAATTATACTGATACAATATAATGGAAGTGCTTGTGTGGTGATACCCCATTTGGTATATTAGTGCATGGGAGACATTAAGTTCACTTATTTGTCCATTGCATCTTGTGCTTTGCATAGGTTTCATTCTAGCTAAGGTATGTAACGAGTTTGGAGTCTTGTTTAAAATAAGTTTATGATTTAGGTAAAGGGTGCTAAAAGATGGACTTGATTTCGTTCTTCAACTTATTTATGTAAATGCTCTTGACCCTTTACATAAAAGAAACAAAAAATGTACTCATTTAAGCAACAACATCAATTTATGATGATTGGTTTATTGGTTTATTTTGTTGTCAATTCATAACTCATTGAAATCTGCTCACGAACATCAATTAGCCCACCGATTTTTCTTTAATAATCTAGGGACACAGGTAGGATGGTTGGTTCCAACAAATTATAGTAATGGTCTAAATATGACGATCTTAAGAAAAACTTGCTTCGCATTTTTATTCAACTCGAAAAAGAGTCTAAACTCGTTCCTTTTTGTGGGAAGGAATTCCCCAAACTCCCTAGCATAAAAACGCACACCAATAATTGAACTCATTCCCCAGAATTAAGAGGCAACAGAGAGAGAGAGAGAGAGAGAGACAGAGAGAGAATTCAAAGATAAAGAAATTCCACAATACGACCAAGAAAATCTGGCACTGGCATGGCAGCCACAGCAGTTGACAGCTGCTGCGTAATCTTCCCGACTAGCGGGCCCCACGCGGCGCTAGGGTGTTCGCCCACGTGGCTCCGTGATTGACTCGGCTGTCACCGCAGCGTATCCCTTCTTTCCGGGCCGAAAACCGGAAAAAACTACCGATTCCCCCGGAAATTTATTATAAAGTACAGTCCGCCAAGATATTCCGATTTCTTAAACAATTTCCTGCGGGGGAGGCTCCCATGACATGTGAAAACCTTCGTTAAATATTCTTCGAGTAACTTTATTAAATAATTCGCGAAGAAATTCAGTTCCTTGAATTTCATGTCAAAAGGTTTTCATCTTCAATTTTTTGGTGCAAAATGCTTGAAATTTTTTAGAGGTAGAGTTGATATCACGACACTAAATTGATATGATTATAACAAATTTATTTTAAATTAATTTTTAAATTATAAAAATCTCAAACTAATCAAACTAGGATACTTGCGATAAATCTATCTTAAATTAATTTTTGGCTCTCTAAAACCTCCAAAATGATATACTAATACTATATTTACCTTTTGTGAGTTTTTAGATAATACATGTCAAAAACTTGACTAACATTGCAAGTCACTTAGAAATTCATATTAATTTGAGATCAATTTAAATTTGAGACAAATTTAGTATCAATTTATTAATTTGAGGTTTTTTTTTTTAGTAATAATCCTTGGAAATACGTGCCATCCTTAGCGGGATGAGACGGCAAATGTTTATCTTTTGCAATTATTTCAGGAACTAGGCGGTGCGTCGATTTACCAAAACGACAACAAAAGACCGACTTTATTTTTTCTGTCGATGCAAAAAGGGGACCCGAACGTGGCTCATTAAATCCGAAACCAGACCACCTCGAACAACGACAAAACATAGAGAGAGAAAGCACAGAGAGGAGAGAGAGAGAGAGAGAGAGAGGGTGGGGCCCAGCCGGAGAACCAATGGAGTCAAATTATAAGCATCCTGGAAGATCGCATACGCATATCTCTCCTGCCCCTGCCCCATCTCCCCGACCGATTCTTCTCCTTCACCTTCTTCTTCTTCAAGTTTCAGTTTTTTTTTTCAAGTCATCTCTCTCGTTCAGATCGCGCCATAGACTCATCTCTCTCTCTCTCTCTCTTTATCTCAGAGTCCAATCCGAGACGGCATAGACTCCTTCTTCATCCCCCACCACCACCACCACTGCCCCACTGTTTCCATATTTTATTGTAGCCGTCGTCTTCCGCCGTGACGGGAAGCCGGTTGCTTCACGTTTGGTGAGACCCCCCTTCCCGCCCCCTCATCAATGGAACAGGATTGACGTCCGCGGGAAGAATTCCGGGTGCTTCCCAAATTGCTGCCAGGAGTGGAGGGACGATCCCATTTTTCCATCATTCGGCTCCGGGCAGCTGTTTCTCTAATTGGGTTCGGCTCTTTTCGGTGTTTTTCCGCAATCTTCTTCGTTTCCGTCGGGTCCCAGGAAGAGGGTCGGCGGTTTTCGGCCTCGAATCTCCCGGTAATTAGTGGGTTTCGTCGCAAAATCTTAAATTTTTGTCCCCCTTTTGTTAATGTTGTTGTGCTCGTGCTTGCTATCATCACGGGTTCTTCGTGGGCTCTGGTGGGTCTGTGTTTTTTTTTTTTTTTTTCCTGTGGTTTCTTTTGTTGGTAACCGTGAGATTATGGCTTGATGGTTGTGGTTTTGTAGTTGACTGGCTGTGGATAGAAAACTTGGGGATTTGATTGATTCTTCCGGCGGAGCCAAAACGGCGACGAATAAAGGCATCGTGGAGATACGGCGGGGCTCGGATGCACAGTGTTTGGGAGGACTGGACTGCTTGCTGAACATTTGCAAGGCCGTTTCGTTGGGGATGGGTTCGTGCCTCTCCGGGGCAGAGGCGAGCTCGGTCCCCTATGCCCCGGCATCTTCGTCAGGCAGCGCCAAGGCGAAGAGCTCGTCTCGGAAGAGGCAGATGAGGAGGAATTCCTCGTTCGAGTCGAAGATGGAGATGTGGCTGCACCGGATTCCGGGAAGGATATTCTTGAACGGGTCCAGCGATGCCGCGTCTCTGTTTACCAGGCAGGGCAAGAAAGGGATTAACCAGGATGCCATGATTGTTTGGGAGGTCCGTTAGTTCATCCACAATTGATTTGGTTAATCTTTAACAATATTATCCCTTTCTGAACCTAGCACCAACCTCTTGTTGTGGATATTCGGACTTTGAATCCAGTTCCAAATATTTGGTGCTATTATGTTTCGGATCATTAAAATTTAGTAGCATATTGAATTAAAGTTGGACAAGATTTAAGTGTACAAAAGAGATGAGGCTGGCTTGTAACTCATTGCTGTGACTCTAGACAACCATTATGCCATTGTTTTGTGTGGTTGCATGCATTAATTGCGGGGAATATAAATATTAGAGAAGCTACCACCAATAAATTATGCAAGTAGTCAGACCCAAAAAAAAAAAAGAAAATTATGCAAGTAAATGCTTGAATTTGTCCTGTGACTCTGTATATGTTATGCTGATTTTAATATCGGAATACTGGATTATGTGCTCTAGACATGCTGCAAACGAGTCCCGTATAGGTGTCTCAATTTGTACTTGATCCTCTTTAAGGTAACTTTCATTTAGATATTCTGTGCAGTACAAAATGAATGAACTTTTAGATATGCACCTCACTGTCTAGTATGGCTTACTGGCAGATGTATTTAAAAAGAAATATTGGTCATTATTTATGTTGACAGCTGCCTAGTGGTAAGTTAAAGGCCTCTGATAATATAAAGTGAGCAGATCCAGTGTCTTGATAGATAAGCTAAAGTCTGTTTTTTGAATTTTTTTTATCTAGGTTTCACCTCTAATTTTATTTTCTCCACAGAATTTTGGCTCCAAGACAGATACTATACTTTGTGGTGTTTTTGATGGCCATGGTCCATTTGGTCATATGGTAGCTAAGAAGGTTAGGGATTCTCTCCCTTTGAAACTGAGTGCTCTATGGGAATTGAAAGTTGGCAGCCCAGATGGGCATAGTGACTTCAGCAGCAGTGCCATGGGAAGTATGAACTTGGAAGAGACCTCAATAAAGAGTATTGAGGATCTGAAGACCTTTCCAAAGCTCGAGCTTGGTGAGAATCGTTCTGATACTATTCTCACATTGAAGGAGTCGTTCATGAAGGCCTTTAAGGTTATGGACAAAGAGCTCAAGTTTCACCCACAGATAGATTGCTATTGCAGTGGGACAACCGCAGTCACCTTGGTCAAACAGGTAAGTTAAGATACTTGCTGTCAAGAAAAGGCATGAAATTTGTGGTCAGTTCACTTTCAAGTTGGTTGAGAAGCTTATTGGGTGATAGCCATCTACTATCCTGTGATCTTTTTCCCTTTACTCAATTACTCATTTTTTCACTTTGTTTTGACATTTGCAGGGTCATGATCTTCTGATCGGAAATGTCGGGGATTCTAGAGCTGTGTTGGGAACCAGGGACAAAAATAACTCTCTGATTGCTGTCCAGTTGACTATAGACCTCAAACCGGATCTTCCAAGTAGCTCTCTCTCTCTCTCTCTCTCTCTCTCTCTCTCTGTGGGTCTCAAATGTTCTTGAACCATACCTTTGCAATTTTGCTACATCATCAACTACCAGGAGTTGTACTTTCTGCTCTTCTTTCCTTGAACTGTTGTCTTTGTCTTACATTCCTTGTTTAAAAAATACGTGAAAGGTGAGACATGTTGGCAGAAGTTCATAAGTTACTTAGGTTGGCCCGATATTGTCACTAAACTTTCTTGTTTTGTGAAAGGGGGAGTTTATATAAATAGAAGAAATATATGTCCAACACGAGAGGAATTAAGCATATTAACATGTGTTTAAGCTGGTTTCTAGGTATTGGATGTTACAAAATGTGATTATAAGCGTGGGTTACAAAGTTTTCTTGGTCAGTCCTGCTAAAAATGATTGTCTTCGCATTCAATCACCGGAGTAGGGGAAGAATTTCACAGAGGAATTATTGGGAGATTTGTGCTTCAAAAGCTTCATGATTTTCTTATTTAGCTTAAGATTTTGGAGATATTGATGTGGCATAAAATGCTTTTGTGAACTTGTTGCTCAGCACCAAGCTTCCCGTCTTGTGTTCCTTGACAATAGATTCTGCAATATATTGTGTTGGGCAATAGAAATTCAATTCTTCCCAGTTTACAAGAAGTGCACCTTTCAAATTGTCTTGTCGCCCTACAGGAGAATTAGAGAGAATCAGGCTGTGTAGAGGGAGAGTTTTTGCTCTAGAGAATGAACCTGAGGTTGCACGAGTATGGCTTCCCAACTGTGACTCTCCTGGCCTTGCCATGGCTCGAGCATTCGGAGACTTCTGCCTTAAAGACTTTGGTTTGATTTCCATACCGGAGATTTCTTATCGATGCCTCACTGATAGGGATGAATTTGTAGTGTTGGCCACTGATGGGGTAAGAAGTCTGCCAATTCTTATTATCATGATATTGTGAGTGACAGGTGAAGAAACTATATGCTCTCAGATTCTAGGGAAAGAAGCTTTTTATCTTCTCCTAATTTGGTTCATTATGTCCATGGGTATGTCATGCATAGTTTTGATTTAAAGCATATTCATTATATCAAGTCTTGAAATGGAAACACATTCTTAAAATGGAGTGGTGATGCCTAGAGAAGGCATTACTATAATACAAAAACACAACCTTTAATATGTCATAACTGCCTTTAGAGTATTGTCTATGGCACTCAGTTTTATACAAAGAGAAGTAACTTTGACCTTGTACATTATGCATGTATCTATGGGAGATGATAACATTTCTTCTCGGACAAATGTTTATTACTAGCATCTTATCTTTGCACTGGATGAATAGAAGCTTTGTCTACTGCCTTAGTGTCAGTTTGTCATCTGTCAAACTTCATTATGGTTATTTTCTTTTTCCCTGACTTCTCAACATAAATGTCCTTTTAATAGAAATTACCAGATGGACACTGAAAGAAAAAAGGGTTTTGTATACTCGAAAATTCAGGTACTTGGTGCTCATGTTTAAATAACTTGTGTTGTTATTGCCTTGCCTCTTTCGACAGATTTGGGATGTCCTCTCAAACGACGAAGTTGTAGACATAGTGGCCTCAGCACCGAGGTCGAGTGCTGCAAGAACCTTAGTTGAGTCAGCCATTCGAGCTTGGAGGCTCAAGTATCCATATGCCAAGGTTGACGACTGTGCTGTGGTTTGCCTCTTCCTCGATTCAAATTCGAGCAGTCATGCTACTTCCCAATCCGCATCCAATGAGCAAATAGTATCTCCTCAAGAGAACCCTTGAAAGCGGTAATGCCCTGTGGTGAGTAGGCCTCAGAGTTTTGAATAAAAAAAGACGTGGGGGTTCGACATCATCTGAGGGCTGCCCTTCTTGGTAGGGGCTCTCTGTGATGTGGTGTTTCAAGGTCAGCAACCTGATGATCTTTTTGATAATTCTTCATCAGTACATAGAATTCTTCAATATCATACTTGATTCTTTTCCCAGTTGTATTCATAAATGAAGAAAGTGAGGATGAAGGACTTTTTCTTCTTTTTTCTTCTTTTCCATATTTTGGGGTGGGGGGTTTTGTGAATTATTGGCTGGGGAGGTGGGCACTGGCCTTTGTTTTTGTCCTGGGTCGGCTTGTTGTTCCCGGCCTTCCTTTGGTTTCTCCTGTAATTTTATTCTTATTGGGAAATGGAAGCATTGAAAGTGCTATCTTTTGTTTTTCGGATTTGATTTCTTGATGTCATAGCTGTCGTTATATGTCTTCACTCTTTTCCCTTACAATGTGCATATTGTTTTGGATATGTTTTGGATAATCCTTAGCTGCGGTTCTCTCGTCTTGAAGTGTCCTTCTCGTCCTTTAAAGGTTTGTTGGATGGCGTTCACTTGTTGAGGATACGACACGAGGTTGTTGTCTGGAGCCCAAAAAGCAAAGGAGTACAGACGGAGAAGATGCAAGTTGGTTTAGTCGATTTTCGCTTCGGACTGTGATGTGATGTGATGAGCATCTCATGGATTTTGCGACGCTTTCCTTCCTTCAAATGTTGGGATTTAGCTACGTAGAGATGGCACTGTCTAATTGCAATTGAGATAAGGGAAAGACCTGCCAGCGGTGGCGGTGGCAACGTCGAGGTGAAGCTAGTGGTAGCGATGATGAAGTGATGGCGGCGGCGGATTGATCAATGCACTCTCGAAATGGGAGGTATTGGGTGGATTTGGCTTGGGTCTTAGTTGAGTCGTGGTTAGCAAAATTATATTGCATGAAAAGAAAATTCATGAAAAGAACATTCGTTAGGGTTGATTCTATTCACATGAAGTAAAAGAATTTTAATGTCAATTCGTTTGGAATCCATACAAGCTACAAACCCATTGTGAGTTCGGTTGACACATTTGACGACATATAAACTACTAGGGAAAAAGCTATACAAATTTTCACTATACCCACTTTGGCATATTTACTTTAAGGTTTTTTATTTTTTTGTGACAAAAAAAAAAACTAAAATTATGTCTATTGTAACACATATATCTTAAATTTATCCTTTTGATATTAAAAAAAAAAAATCTCAAAATTGTGCTTGATGCATTTACCTTACATCAAGGTTTTGTCAGATGATTTTTCTCAAGATGTCATTTTTATTTTACTTAAACCGTCCGTATGTCATGTCAATGCAGTTTGATAATATGCAAGCAAATTTTATTTTTAACGGTGCTTATTAATGGATCTTAACAAAGGGCATTGAGACTGTAGTCATAGTTTTAGATTGTGGTATTATTGAAAAAAAAATTGATAAATATGTCACAATGAATATAGTATTTGGGTTTTTGTGGCTTTTGCCCAAACTACAAACCTTTCATGAGGCATATTAATCAAGTCCATAACACTAGTATTCTCTCTACTATGAATACCTTCTGGTTCAAGCGTTCGAGAGTAAGGTAAAGACCCGGGGAATCTCCCTTTTTCTGCGATTTGCAGATTACAAGTCAGGAAGCACGGGAGTCGACTGCTTCCCGACGCGCGGAGTTTGTGCATCGACAAAGTCACTTCCCAAGACTGGAAAAAAGAAGGGCTAATTAGATACGGACAATACTTTATTCCAGGGCGTGTCTCCTTGAGCACGACCCGTCCCCATCGCAATTCGGTCTCGTGATGGCCTTCTCGTGGACTTGCCACTGCATTGGTGAACCAGAGCATGTGGACTCAGCGAGAAAGAGAGGGAAACAGAGGGAGGGGGCCATGCTTGGGATTTGCAGAGGCGCATCTCCTTTTTGCAGGTCGAATTATTGGCCAGAGGCCCTTTTGCTTCTGACCTCAAACATGTGACCAAAGCTCTCTCTCTCTCTCTCCAATGACCGTGTTTTATTTCATTGTTACTGTATCAGCTTACCATCTCCATCTTATAGAACGAGCGTTCATGCAGCTAATCTTCTCTTCCCAATGCCTATAAACATCAAGGAGGGTTGCATGCGACCCCAAGGACACAAGACAATCATTCAAACACTCCGTCCAAAGTCTCTCCCTCTCTCTCTCTCTCTCGGCTGCTCAACATGAAATGCATAGCATCCTTCGCTCTCCTTGCCTGGTTCTTCCTCTCCTTCTCCGGCCTCTTTCATTCTGGTCTCTCTCTCTCTCTCTCTGCTTGTCGCGTATCATTGACATACGATGATATCTATCCCATGTTGCATCGTCGCTTGTTCATGCTAACCATCTCGTTTGTGTCAGGGTCCGGGGCCAAGTGCGCTGCCAATGGCCCGACGGTGAAGCAGACTCAAGTTGGATTCGGAGATCCTCCTAAGTTCAGGGTCGAAGTGCAGAACAACTGCCCCATGTGTCCAGTAATCAATGTGCACGTTGAATGTGGGAGCTTCAATCAGTCCTTGGTTAGCCCAGGGCTGCTCAAGGTGGTGGATCGCAACGACTGTGTGGTCGGCGGGGGCTTGCCATTGCCGCCCCTCCAAAAGCTCTCCTTCACCTACTCACATTCCAAGTATTCTTTGAACCCTAGTTCTTGGGATTTCCAATGCGAGTGAGGCTTAGACTCAATCTGTATCTCTCTTGTTATAGTGGAACATAATCAGGCGTGTGGAAAATCCCTCCAAACATTCCTTCTAAGAGAGACTTTTGGATTATTATTGGATAGGTCGAGTGCATGCATCCAGTCGGAGCCATATGCACCATTATGCAAGATCTAAGACCAATCGTGTAAGAGGAAGAATGCCTGTGAAAAGCGTGTCGATAGGTCTAAATGCCGAAACCTAGAAAAACCAAGTACAAAAGCGCGTTGCAGGCATATCCACCTCGTGTGTATACCAACGTTTGCACAACAGTTCGATCGTATTGATCACCTCTTTTCCACAGAAGGATCACAAACAAAAGTGAGATGCAAGATTTTAACTAGTAGATGCAGAGAGAATGATCAACGCAATCTATGATGTCAACCTTAGCATATGACAAATCATAAATAGTGATTTATGGTGTGTTTAGTAACACACTTTCAAGAACAAGTATTTCTGTTTTTTTTTTTTTTTTTTTTTTTTGGTTCCTAGAAATTGGAATAGAATAAAAATGCATTTGGTAAGTTTTTTGTTCCTGAGAACAAATCTAGAACAGAAATAAGAAACAAAAAAAAAAATTGCTTTTTATTCCCCAGAACAATTCAAAAAACAATTTAAGAAACAAGAATCAATTATCAATTTTCCCCCTTCCTTTTTCTTTGTTTTCTTTTTTTTTTTCCTCTCTCTTCCTCCCTTCTTCTCCTAGTTGGTCATTAGCCTCGGCGCCCCGACCGATGATTGGCCAGACGAGGCTCTAGTGACCTCGCTAGCCCCCCCAAGCCTCGCCTTGGCTAGGCGAGGCCAACCTCGTAGTGGCTCAAACTCACCCAACCACAGCAAGGCTCAACCTCGTCGGTGGCCGAGCGGAGTCTCACCCAATCATGATGAGACTCGGGGTGACCGGCAAGCCTCCCCCAAAACCGACCTTGTTGGCCCTTGTCTAGCAGGTCGCCTGCCAGTGACTAACTAGAAGAAGGAGAAGAAAAAGAAAAGAAAAAAGAATGTAATAAAATTATTAAAAATTAAAAAAAATTAAATCATTAAAATATATTAGATCATACCAAACGCATTTCTTTTCTAGGAATAAAAATTTTGTATAGTTACCAAACGCGTTTTAATACTCAGAAATTATTCTCGAGAACAGAAATAAAAAAAAAAAAGTATTTTTAAAAAAAATTGTTTCTTACAACAAAAACATTACCAAACGCACCATTAGTTAGCAACTATGCTCAGTTTCTGAACAACATCACAAGGTATACAGTTTGAGCTTCATGTGTCCCTTAATTTCAGTTTTTCCCCACTCTGGAAGATACAACCGGTCAGATTCATATAAAGATAAAGGCATTTGCGCACCTCCCCAGCACCGGATGTCCCAGTCTGATCTTGAGTAATTACATTGTAGTTAAGGAACCTAAAGAACCGACCGTATTTTGGGCTTGCAGGAAAAGCAATATAAAAACATGTAAGAACCATTTTTTGCAAGTCCAGTTTATAGAATGTTCAAGAGATTACAAGCAAAAATTTCCAACACAAAACTTCAGCAGAACTAAAATCAGAGAGGAATATCTGTATTTGGATTCCTTGGCCTTTTATAGAATTGTTTGCACATGTGAGAAGGGGGGCGGGGGGGAGAAAGAGAGAGAGAGAGAGGGAGAGAGAGAGAGAGAGAGAGACTATACATGCATTAGCTATGGGTAATATAAGATTCTCACTTTGGGGACAAAAATTATTAACCCAAAATGACAAACCACATTATCCTAGGATGCCCGGGCAAACCATTATCACTACCAATCGTCAAAAGTGCCTACTTCACAGTTGTGTGATCAGTTTAACAATCTTCCCTATATGTTAACTTTCACCTTTATTTGATTGACTCTCACATGTTTTGGTGTATGAATATCTGCAGCAGCGTCAACAGTAAAATGAACGGAACCAACACCGTTACATCACAAGGAGGAGGGCTTTCAGAGGAAATGTAATGGGAACCTACTAAATGTACCGTTCCACTGTGTTCATCTTGCAGCTTAATGCTTGAAGAGCCTGAAAGAAACAACAAGAGGTCAAGAAACAGGAATAGTTGCTCATTAACCTTAAATTTTAAAGAATCATTGATCCTAGTAATGTCCAAGGTTGTTGTTCCTTTATAACCAAACAAACAGACAAGGTAGGAGACCTCCACGGTAAAAAAATAGCATGAAAAAGCAAATGCTTCTTGTTCAACTGTTCAATTTAGACCTTAACATCCAATTCTCACCTACAACTTGAGAGTACTAGGATATTCCTACCCTTAGACGAGTTCAATGGAAACATAGTGGAATGAAGAAAAGATCCATAAACGACAGAGGAAAAGTGATGTGGTACTTACAATTGTACTCCGTCCATCCAATGACCTGCTTTTCCAGATCATACACAACAAGCTTATTTGAAAGCACTAAATCTGCAAAGCAGCACATGAAGCTTAGCATAGATTTTTTAAGTATGGGTAAAGAACCGCTATAACAGCTTTTGACAGTGAAATTTTGGAATGGCATCATCCACAACAGCTCAGTGATGGACCAAACAAGATATCAGGCTTCTTGACATCAAGTACAAGAAATTCTGTGTTTGATGTGTCCGAACTTAACAAAAGTTTTAACTGTCATAGAAGTACCAACGGACTTCATTCAATGTCAATCCCTAGGAATACTGCTGAAGATGATCCATACACTTAGTTTCTTCATAAAACTCTGGTTACATATCTCAACCAAACAAACATTTACAGGATTAGAGACCTAAAAGCTTCAACTAAAAGATAAAAAAGGTACGACAATTTAAGTTAATCTACCATTGGAATACCCCAAGTGGAAGCAGCTGGTAGTCTCAGAAAGTAAGGAGGCAGAATAACAAATTTTGAGAGAGCAAAGCAGCAGTACTCACAAAATATGAGGTCAGAACAAACAACTGGGGAAAAGTAAGTTCAAAAGCCAATTGGTCATATATAACCTGCTGCCGCAAAATGGTGAAACTAGGATACCTAAAAGATCTAACTTTTTCGATGTACAGTGAAGCATGCTGTTGGCCACAACACACTCTCTGATACGATAGGGAGCTTCCTTCACATATAGAGAGATTGATGGTTAATTTTGATAAGAATGGCATGAAAAAAATTGCCTTGAGAACCATGGAGGATTTGAGAGGACCATGACTCTAAACTGGGGCAGAATTGCCCATAAAAGAAAGTTTCATCAGGCAGTGAATGCTCAAGGCCTTTCTCATCCTCACTGATGACATGCTATTGACATACCTACTATTATTTTCTCCAAAGAGAAGTTTATGTCCTCTCAGAACATTGAAATCAAGCCCTTGTGAGAACCAAAATTAAGATTGCAGAGTTAGACATTGGTTTTTAGGTATCAAAACCTCAAACCTGCTTCACGGGCATCGACAACGTATATTAAGAAACTGTGGAGCCATTAAGGCAATAACACTTGATGTAGATATAGAGAGAGAGAGAGAGAGAGAGAGAGAGAGAGAGAGAGTAATAGCTACAGGGATTATTAGTGCTGACACCTCTGGGACAATCAATACCTCAGACAAGAGGTTTATATTGTGGAGATCAAGTGGAGGCAGAAATCCAGTGTCCTTTGGCTTAAGGACAGCTTGTTAGTAATAGCTATAGGGATAACTAATGCTGACATCTCTGGGACAATACATCAGACACAGGGCTTACACTGTAGAGATCAGCTGGATGCAGAAATCAAGTGTCCAAGGAAGGGGATCAAATCTTACAGAGAAAGCTCTTTTTATATCAGCCAAGAAAATTCTTAGGTGATTAACGTTTGCCAAATACCAAATTTCCAAATGAAGAAGAAAAGATGATACAACAATGAGGGTTTTGTAAGAAGACGTGTAATATTACACATTAATATACCTCCGAGAAGTGTCAAGTTCCTTCTGTCACTAGACTGCATCCCACTATTTTGCCAACCGATACACCATAAACCTTCCTGCGAATCCAGTATTAGGAAAATGAACCTTTGAAATGAATGAACTCAATATAGATGCATAAAATAGGAAAGGTGAATAGATAATAGATACTCAGACCCATCTTGCCACCAGCCCAATTACCAAATATCATGCGAATAGAAGATCTACACTATTTGGTCCTATACATCCAGGTCCTACCCGATATAGCTCATCAATCTTAATCCCTTTCGTTAGTGTCCTGCTTGCATATTGAATGGCAGTGAAATTTTAACACATTTATGTCCAAGCCATGATGATAAATTATATACCTGTTATTTACAATAACTTATCATGAAATTGATCCATCTTATTCACCCATTAATCCATTAATTTTTTTAGCTTTCCCTAATTCCCTTAGCAGAAGCAAGGAAATATTCAGTTTTTCATTATTTATTTGTCTCAATTTGCGGTGTACGCTGGGATGTGCAATCAGCATCATTTGCAGACTATGCACAAAACATTGGGAGTTCTAAGTGACTAAATAGGTAGCAAATTGATACATTTCTATCTTATTAATCTCCATGAAAACCGGAGCTCCTCAATGGATCCCTTTTAAGACCAGCTCTAAAGTTCTACCAATTGCCCCTGCTTGAACCAGGGAACCTCTTCCTTCAGACGAACAAATTATTACCATGAGCTCCACCAGCTCTAGTTGCCACAAGAGACAGGGTCTTGCCACCTTGACACTGGAGAAGACAGGGTTGACAGCTCAACGCTCCCCGACATTTCAGAGATCCTTTTCATTCACTTCCAGACAACTTTATAACTACTGTAAGTGGCATATACAGACAAATAGGACTGATAGTATAGAATGAAGCGAGCCCCGGATCCCTGGCAGCTTTGGCCGTGTTTGATTTTGGAAAACATCCCAAATTTTCTATTTTCATATTAGAAAGTGATTAACTGAGTTCCTCATTAGTATATCAACTATCAAGGACCTCCATAACATCAATGTCAAACGTCATTTATCTTACTCCAAGAAGAATTAGGACCCATAGTTCCTCTACTTTTCTATTAAAAATAAGGTCCCTGACCCTTTATGGTATAACAAACAGAGATTGCAGGTCATCATACTTACATAAGGAAATAGATATTCGTGAGGATGAACATTCAGAGTGAGCGAATTTTCAAAATGAAAGGTGACATTAGGAAATCCTTCATCAACGCTGCAACAGGAGAAACATACATGAATGAGATCATATAGTTATCGTGCAATAAAAGGTACAAGCTACACAATGCATTATAGCACCATGTAAAGGAATCTATGTTCGGAAATTAAATGAATGTCAAAATCATGTGAATACTACTGACACAAGATCACATCCCCCCGAAACTCTTTTAAAATCAAAAAGGAACTTTGACACCATAATCTTTTCTCTTCTTTCAGGCTTGTGAAATCAGCTATCAACTATTGGCTCTTGTGAAAGCCAGAAGCAGTGGCAGTAGTTGGCATGCACAAAAAAGATTCCATGCCCCTTAGGGGGAACAAATCTTCCTAACAGAACTCTTTTAGAATTAGCACACTTAAGTATAAATTCACAACCGAAACAAGACTAAGTCAGAACCGGAAACACTACAAAGGCTTTATTGAAAAACTGCAGACACATAATCCTCTTTTGCTTTGGGACAGAAATTTGGCTGAGAGGGGATCTCAAACCTCCCACTCGAAAACATTTTGCTAGTCCATCTAGACCTCTTTTTCTTCATTTTTACCATTATGAAGGTGTTAAAATTGGCAAAAGCACTATGCAGATTCCTGACCCATTTATCAAATTCCTTTACAGGGAAAAAACATTTATAAAATCAAATGCAACATATATAACCACAAAATGCCTTTTCTGAATGATGGATCAATGTCAATGTGACTATACATACACTATACCTCTCCGAATATTGGAAGCAAGTGTATTCATCATTAACTGTGCGGACCTTCAAATCAGGCTGCTGACCAATAATCTGAAAACAAAAAAGGCACAAATGCATCCAAGTGAGCAATATGGGAGAATAATGAACATCGACATCCTGTTATACCACAGACCTTGCTTACTAATGGCTGATAGATAATTTCTGGAAGGTAGGCCAAGGTTGTACCACTGTCAAGTATGGTGCCCTTTCTGTCTCCTATCTCAAACACATCCGTTGTAAGATTTAGCAACTCAAGACCTACTTGAACTGCAGTCATGTTGACACTGTAATGAGGCCTGTAAATATTAAAAAAGAGATTACATAAACTTGACTTAGCACGTGTTAAAATTACTGGACTAAAGTTGGCATCCAGAAACAACACCATAAGCAAAACCATTGACATTATAGGTTATATTTATAGCAAGACAAAACTTCTTCTAAGGAAACTGAACACACCATGTATGAACTCCATTCTCATCTGATATCAGGGTGGCTTGAGCACAGCGGATAAGTCCTACATTTACCAGGTTGAACTTGCAGATAGCACCCAAACAGTGAGCCTAATGACTCCACTTTGGTAAGAAACAATGGTCCATAAATGTCAGGGCAAATTCTTGCCCTGGGCCAGCAAACTAGAATTATGCTAATGCAACTGTTCTAGAAGTTCTTTAACAGGTGCTTTCACATCATATACGTGCCAAGTGATCATAGCACCAAATCAAGAAGTCCTTCTAGAGTTACCTTTTTCACTTAAATTAAATCAGCAAGACTGAAAATCAGGACGAGGACAGGGACAAGGACAAAAATTCCAACAAATATCAGGGTTTTTTGGCCAGTGATACCAAGAGTATATAGAGAATTTAAAACAATTTAATACGAAGGAACTAGTACAAAGGAGGAAACCACTCAAACAGAAAAGTACGACTAAAATTTAAATGAAGACATTTTAGAAGATATGCAACTTGGAAATGCATCAAAATGCCCAAAAGAAAGTAGGAGAAGAAAACATACTGGTCAGGAACCATAGGAGTTGTATTCACTTTTGGTTGAATAACGCGTCCAATTGCAAAGATACCACCACCATTTGTACCATCTAAACAGTGAGCAAACATCTTTTTGACATCTCCAGATGAAGCTAGCTGTGAAATCATCGATGAATTTGATTTTCCAAAACCAAGGATGCCATCAAGTGCCTCTTCATTATCTGAACCTAAATCTCCAGATTGTCTCTCGCCACACCTATATGTCACAAGCAGCAAAACCAATTTAAAGACTGAACTGAACATGTATTAGACCATTCGACAAATTCCTCACTGCAATTTGTATGCAATACCCCCTCCACCAACCAACCACCAAAACACTCTGTCAATTGCTACTTTGTCCGTGATACCCCTAATTTTATGCTATTTCTCCTCAAATATGCCACCATCGTACTAAGACAGGTAGTTTAAAAGCAAAAGAACACATAAGTCTCATTTGTTTCAATTACAAGCCAACAGTCAATGAGCTATAGAAGCACAAAATCAGAAGACACAGTCCTATTATGTTGTACCAAGGACCCCTCTCCTAGTAACAAGTTCAAGAAACAGCTGAAGGTCAAGAACCCTACTAGCTTATTACTTAAACAATGAAGATGAAACTGACCCGAATATAACGCTTCCATTTGCAGTTGTTGTCTGGAGATCTCCAGATACTTGATCGTATAACACCACATCCTTCACAAAGTATCCAGCAGTGGAGCTCCCATCGCCATATATCTCAAGATATGGACAAGACACATTAGGGCTGCAGCCTGACAAGGGACCATTATACCCTACGCAAAACGGGTTATCGCAGTAGACCAGTTTACCAGTGTCCGATTGCTCTATATCATACAGTGTGAGGTCTATCTAATAGAATAAAGACAATGAGTCAGATCAAAGAATCGTTGAGTCAGGAAAGACTAGAACAGAGGAACAACTACAGAGACGCAAGCATTTACATACACCAAGGGAGCTTCTTGTGGGGCACTCTCTGCACTGAATACAATTGATCCACATGAGATCACTCCCCGTGTCGACTTGTACATAGTAGTCCTTCGCAGGGGTCCCAATCCCGATTTTCGCATAATAAAGCCTAAAAGAATCCAGACCCAGAAATCAGTTTCCACACACAAAATGGAATGGAATGGAATGGAATGGAATTGACCCCTATATTCAACTACGCCCGTCTGATCATCCAAACACTAGCTGCCCTCATGCAAAAAACATACAACAAGTCGTGTTTTATCAGCTCCTAATAGGGAGTTGCACAAGTCAACCACTTCGACCACCGGCAGAATCGACGACTCCGACGGAACCCGACCCGAGGACGTAATAGATAAGGAAACCAAGCCAGAGAGCGACGGAAGTTCGTACCCGAGGGCGTCAGGGCGGACGGTGCCGCCCAGGGGGAGATCAACGCCGGCAAGGATACGGAGCTGGCGCTGGGTGTCGTGGGCCTTGAGGGCGCTGAGGGACGTCTCCTGCCCGTAGTACCGGTACTTGAGGCTGAAGACGCCGTAGTTGCCGCCGCCGCCGCCGACGCCGGAGCTCGCGGCGAGGACCCACGTCAGGAAGAGGAGGAAGGTGGGTACCATGGGGAAGGGGAGGGGTGGGTTTATCGCCCCGCGTCTCGCTTCAACACGAATATGCCGCCGATCCACCGCCTACCCTCTTCCTCTTCCTCCTCCTCGGCTCTGAATTGTGCGCGCAAAACAGAGACAACGGCAGAGAACAGAACAGGAAGAAAGACTCTGTTTTTGCGTGCTGGGCTGGGGTGTCTTCGCCTGCCCGCAGGAGAAAAGGGATCGTGGGAACGAGAGAGAGAGAGAGAGAGACAGAGACAGAGACAGAGGAGAAACAACGTGGGGAAGATTCAACGATGGGTAGGACCATCATCTCCAACTTCCCCCCCTACCCGTAAAGATGACATTTTTATTAAAGAAAGGAAGAGCCTTTTGGTCAGCTGGACCGTCGAATCCCACTCCCTTCTCGGACCGGCAAATTCGAATGTTGTTTGTTTCGAGAATTCGAATGTGGAATGGGATGGCCCTGGCACGGTTGGGAGGGGGGTCCTAATGGGTCCGTGTGCTGATGATGATTGTCTCATTCGACCTCAAAGTTACCGCCTTGAAAGATCGAAAGTATTAGCCTAAGAAAAAAAAAAAAATGGATAGGAGGAGCGACCTGAATCTTATTATCTCGAATGAATGGCTCACGTAAATAAATGGATTATAAGACATATGGTTTGATGATCTAGATTTGTCATGATCCCCCTCCCTAAATGGATCTCAAGAGAGCTCATGAATTATTGGGCGGGCATAAATAATCCTTACTGGTTGCAACTTGATTTCTTTCGTTACTATGTTACTTTTTTTGAAATCGTCACTATTTTATTTATTAGGCCTACTAGGGAACCTGATAAAGTACGGAAGACCTCTTTACATTGTGAATAAGAAAATCTAGTTACAAGAACTTGGTTAAATTAGATTAAACTAAAAGCTCGTTTTAGGTATTATTACCATTTAGAAATTTGCATACTTATGCTCCATGTTTTCTTCTGCAGTTGCATTTAAAGAAAGTGATTTTCCGTTGACATGCATAGCATTCCATTCAAGTTCAATGACGTCCATTTGCCACTTTTAGAATTTAGTTGAGGAAAGTAGAGTATTTTAGAATTCATTGCAATGCGAGAAAATTACTAACAAACTAAACAAGTCAACAATCTATTGCGCTTGTACGAATTTAGTTTTAAACATTTTAATTTGGTCAATTTAGTCCTAAATTTTAAAATAATATCTAACCTAGAATGACATGTAATATTTCTTGACATCGAGATATACATATGCTTTTTTTTTTGCGACCCATGAACCCCGTACAAATTACTAATAAACTAAAAAAGTCAACAATCTATTGCGCTTGTACAAATTTAGTTTTAAATATTTTAATTTGGTCAATTTAGTCATAAATTTTAAAATGATATCTAACCTAGAATGACATGTAATATTTTTTGACATCAAGATATACATGTCTTTTTTTTTTTTTTTTATTACCCATGAACCCTGTACAAATTACTAATAAACTAAAAAAGTCAACAATCTATTGCCTTGTACGAATTTAGTTTTAAACATTTTAATTTGGTCAATTTAGTCCTAAATCTTAAAATGATATCTAACCTAAAATGACATGTAATATTTTCTGACATCGAGATATACATATACTTTTTTTTTTTTGTGACCGAGGAACCCTGTACAAATTACTAATAAACTAAAAAAGTCAACAATCTATTGCGATTGTACGAATTTAGTTTTAAACATTTTAATTTGGTCAATTTAGTCTTAAATCTTAAAATAATATCTAACCTAGAATGACATGTAATATTTTCTAACATCGAGATATACATATGTTTTTTTTTTTTGCACGTAAGTGGGAGGACCCACGACCCCTGGTGTCCCACTTAAGACCCCAAGCAAGTGTGAGAAGACTTGAACTCATCCCCTTTGTGAGAGGAAGAGAGCCCAAACCATCGCGGCCACCAAGACGGTGATTACATATGCTTTTTTTCTTAAGGTTTAATACTATGAAAACTCCAAACCAGTAGATAAATTTATCCCAAAGTGATTTTTTAACTATCAAAAACCTAAACTAATACACTAGTGACAAATTTAACCAAAACTAATATTTTGTCTACAAAAGACTCCAAATTAGTACATTTATGATGATACTTTGTTAGTTTCCATTAAATTAAATTAATAAAAAAATCACAAATTGATACACTTATGTTTACACTCGTCATCTAACTCAACAATTTGATGGTCAAATTTAATTAAAACAAATGAAGCATAAATCTATCATATGTATACTTGTTTGTGATTTTAATTTGGATAAATTATCACATGTATACTAACATGGGATTTTCAAGATATTAATACCTTTTTTTAACGAAAAGAAACTATCTAAAATGCCTAGGATGCAATTGCCTAAAGTTACATGCTTCCTATTCTATATGATACATGGATAATTATCACAAATATGATTCTTCTAAATGTTAATAAAAAATCATTTATGACTCCTAATTTTATACCATTCCCATAATGAATGCCTTCAAACATCCTTTAACATTTTTGCGTAATAAAAATCCAAAACTTATACAAATGTGATAAATAGAGCATGGATGGAACTATAATAAAAGGCATATATGTCATAAATTTGGAGTTTTTCGTGACACAAAAAAATTAAACATATTTGTATCACAGTGAACAAATTCAGGATTTTTTGTGACAAAAAAGTTGAGCATATTTATGCCATACTAAGCATATTTTAGGGTTGTATTTGCCCTTTATTAAAATTTGAAATTTTCTGATTTTTTGGTTTTTATTATTAAAGACATGCATGAAATGATTAAAGTTCTATCCTAAGTATTGTGTGAATTAGAAAGGAAATGTCAAGAGCCACTCGGAATCTCCCCGAGGAGCCTGCCAAACTCCTCGTAGAGAAGCTTCAAAATCAAAATCCAGGAATACACTTGGCCATTGAAAAGAAAAAGAAATGTCGGCAATAAAAACGATAGAAACCAGCACCGAAAACATCTGAATCACGAATCAAGCTTCACATCGAAGCTCGAGATTTTCCGACTTTTGTTGAAGTAAACAGATCTTAAGACACGCACGGACACCTTACTGGACCCTCTAGTCGACTTCCTAACAAATGCACCACAAAAGACGGCTTCCAGGCCTTGATGCGGACCAACCATGAGCTGAACGCTCCTGAAAACTGGTCTGATCAGGTGGCATCCAGCTCTCAAGCCGAGTTTCAGTCCCGAAGCCTGATGTGAACTTCTTGGAGTCCCTGCAACCAACACGGATTAGTTTGAACGAGAGCACATAGAAGGGTTAAACGCATGAAGATGCTGCTGGTTGGTAGATAAATTCACGTGCTACCAAAAATCAAGGGAAAATTTCAGTTCCTTAATCAAGATAATAATTTTGCACTCCAGACGGATTCTCACCCACATTTTGTACCTTTCATTTCATAACATACAAGTGCAATATATCTACGAAACTACTTTAGGCTTCGCACCTACAACTAGAAGAAAAGTCTAAAATTTGATAAGCCCTTTTTAGATGCACATAGATGAAGCTTAAATTTGGATGAGTGAACAAACTCACTGATTATGAAATTTGCTTAAGACAAAAATGAGGAGTTCAATCACACATTTCTCAGCAAACACGCTAGGTGGAAGGTAAAACTATTCAAAAGTTGCAGGAGCATTGCAGATGTTCGAAACCAATGATGGTGCCTACCTATGCAGGCAAAATTTCTCATGAATATGTTTTCAGAAAGGAAACTGCAGAAGTAGAAACCGGATCCAAAAAGATCAAACTCCCAAAGCTAGTCTTCGTAAAGAATATCATATATGGAAAAATTTGAGTGCCTCCAGCTGCACCCTGTCATCACTGTCATTTCTTGTTAAAATGAGTCCTTGGCAATTTAATCCAATGACAGCAGTAGACAGGCACGAGTATGAAAGTCTTGAGTTGAAAGAGCTAATTCAATATGCACAGCCTGAGATGAATAACATTCAGAAATGTGTCAGGTAAAAAAGATTATCCACATAAATGTTTGTGCAGTGAAAGATAGTGAATATCATATGCATTTATTTCAACCATCTGCAGAAAAAAATTACAAGTAGGAGCCAAAATAATTTAGGTAAGGATGAGGGAACAGTAAAAAGCACAACACAATATTGCTTCCCCATTGGGAAGCCCCGTCATCAATTGCAAAATTTGTAATAAAAGTGCATATTATGTCTACATTTGCTAGCATGAATTTCTGAATGGAAGTTTCAAATTTGAAATCTGAAAAGCTTTATGAGCAACTTACAGCTGAGCTCTCACAAACCTATCTTATTTACAGCATTTCGATTTCTCCAAACCCTAGAACTCAACTATTCTGATCCAGCTCCAAAACTATTTTAGTTTGACCTCATTGTACTTTGTGCCATTATTTCTCCTTTACATATCTGTTTAAGTCAAAAGGCACCAACCTGGATGATCACTTCTTTGTTCTTAAGCCATAGTTAGTTGTCAAGAAAACACAAGTGGACTGCAATGACATAAATAAGATACCTAGTGCAGGTTGTGCAAGCTTTGCAGCAGGAATAGCATGTTTGAAGTCGAATGGAGTATCTGAAAGTTGACTGCATCCTTTATATCTAAGGGTGCTGTTAAGGTTGAAAGGTAATATCAAGAAGACACTATCCAGGTTAAGGGTGAGCATGAACCAGGTTGTTTCAGCAGCCAAACAGCAGGTCCTGTTACGCTACTTAAATATAAAGTTATGGTTTGTCAAAGTCAGTGGGTTCCGATATCTGCCAATGGCTTATGCATTAAATTCTGTTGATATAGCTGAACCAAAAACTAGAGAACTACTGATTTCATGCCACAAATACACCAATGGATCTCAGTTGACTAGTGATAGTAAGAGTCTGACTAAATACCACCAGCTCACACAATGGAATCTCTAAGTGAACTGAAACCGATTCAAAAGCTGGCTCAATCATAAAACCATCCCATTCCATTCCATTTCTGGATAAAACTGATGATTCCAGGCTGGCGAGGGACAATGGAGGAGGAATGTCTGCTTTGCATTCCAAATGGCACTTGGGAGCTAGCATATCTACCACCTGGTAAGACTACAGTTGGTTGTCATTAGGTATATATCGTGAAAATGTCTCCTGACAGAAAAGAAAGTACAATATAAAAGAAACAAACAAGAACAACTGAAAAGAAAGTACAATATAAAAAATTGTCTTCTGAGCTTCAAGGCCAGGGGATAGAAAGAACAACTTTAGTTGAAGGAACATTATTTGATTTAGAATACTCTAAAGCCTAAAACATCCATCAGAGACTAATAAAAACATAATTCCCCATTTATAAACTAAGAAAGTATACCTAATAAAGGATTTTTTAGGCTGAAGTAGAGGCACAAAGATACTAAGAAACAAAACAAACAATCTGCTATAGTAACTTGTGAACAGAGTCAAGAGAATTAAAAATAGTTCTATGCTCTTGCATTTACCAATTGACAAAACCAAGCAAAAACTTGTCCCTTGATGCAACTCGTGATCACTCTTTATGATAAAGTAAACCCAAAGATGGTTTCAACCTCACACTTTTACCAATAAATTCCATGAAACCCCATATATGTTTTTACTAAGATGGATCATATTTGTATGGTATTCAATGAGAGACAAAATTGTAATTAAAAATTGAATTAAATCTTTATCGCTTTAATTCATGATCCCTCAACTCTTTAACACTTTCCAAACTTAAAATTTGTTATCTTTGGTTAAATCTATTTTGTATTTACCAAAAATATGAGTTCATTTTCACAGATCAGCTAAATTTTCAAGATTTTCCTACATTGATCAAATTTTAAGTTCTTTCATGCAAAGCGTGTGCTCATTTGCTTGTTGAAAGAAAGTAAAAAGTGAGATGAAAAGCAACTCAAAATCTTAATTGAAACAATTACTTTATCTAAACTGTTGAGTACAATACTCTAAATGCTTTGTATATCAGCCAAATAGTAGTTAGTTAAATACCTAGATTGCAGAAAATATAGCATATTCTCATATTATCAGGTTATTATTCCAAATACTAAACTGCACTAGTCATTCTATGAAGGCCTCACCATGAAAGAGGTATACTATATTCCAATTGGGGAGGGGACAAATGACAAAGAAACTATACGAAGTGATGCATTTACATATTTGACATGTTCCCAGCACTCAAAAGTAGAAAGAAATTGGTGCCCAAATAGCGGATTTCACAAATGTAAAGTTCAAAGAAATTACCTTTGCATGCCCATGTGTAGCTTTCCGAAATAACCTCTCATTGATATACCAACATGACAGTTGCAGTCACAGACCATTAGCTTTTCAGTTAGTGCCAGCCAGAGCCTCGTAACCTGTCTCTGCTTCATACTGCCAGCCACCTTCTAACAACTAGTGATTGCAAATGGCTGATAAATGTCTGTCTACCAGCCATTCATCAATGCCACTGCACAGAACATTAATCGCCAGCCAAGACCATCAGCCATTCATGTTTACAAAGCATATGAAGCTGCACCTTCTTTTCTTATGGGGCTAGGGAAGCGCAGAAGGGTGTAGGTGAAAGTCATCAAGGTAAAGTCGATGACATTATATATATCGAGAGGTATACAACGCCTGCCATTCATATACTGTTATTGCTTAAGGGAGTATATACTAATATTTTTTTCATTGTATATACTATATACCTAGATTCTCATGATCAAGGATGTGAAGAAAATTTTGGTTAATTCCTTTTGTGACCTATTTACCTCATCCTTTCGACAAGTCATACAAAAGAAATGCTAGGCACCAAATCTCTATTTGAACATAGATTGGTATCAACACTTCCCAAAGGTTGATTTGATGGTAGATATCAGCTCTAATCACAATGCTAAAGCTAAGATTCAAAACAAGCACTAAAGCATTTCAAAACCTAACAAATTTAATTTCTCCGAGTGATCAACTTTAAGACACTTGAGCCAATAAAATTTAAAGAGAAGCCACCTGCAAGCAAATATTCAAAGAGAGAAAAAGCAGTTGACATTGAAAAATGCATATAGCTAAACTTTGCATCCAAATCACTCTTTGCATCTTGTAATCTGAGCTTTACAAGGATGACCTTTAAAACCAATTTGTCCCACAAGGTAATGCATGGCATTGGCTATACTAACCACACTTCGTGTTCCCTTTTCTACCAATTTGCTCTTTCCATGGGTCTTCCTATGCAACTCTGTGAGCATAAGATTTCAAGACTACTGTGAAAATTGAATAGCAGAAGTACAGTGGACCAGGGTGCCAGTAAAATGCTCCACCCAAAAGTTAAAATGAGAAGGCAGGCATGTAAACATGCATTGTTCAATAAAAGCAAAAGGGTCTCAGTCGATTGCTCCAACATATACCGTGTAAGAAGGGTTATGACATGCACAGCCCTTTACAGATGCACTAGAAAAAAAGCCATCGCGACAAACTGTGATACAGCGGACCTACATTTAGTTGTAACAGGCTCACTTTATATGACAAACAAGTAAATGAACAGATTTATATCCCAACAATCACATCAAACAACTTACTTATGAGAGCACACGACAGTCACAAATAAGCAAAGATTATATATTATGATTTTGGTTTTCTGCACATTTGGTAGAAGAGGGAGATCATTGACATACTTATGCTGAAAGATAAGAGATCAGTTGCATTTTCTGACGAGTCCCTGGTATTAAAACCATAAGTGATAGGCTTGACATCCAATTCTTAGGCTATTTATACATTCAGGGTTATCCGGACAACCTTCTTGGCTGTAATATTTGAAGTATGATGTCAAATTGCTATATTCCATCAGATATATTCCTTCTCAGTAGTTCCTACAACAGAGCGTTAGAAAGGGCAAAATGCGGGTGGTGGATTAATTAAATTTCCACAGCATGTGCCCCAGTCAATATAATCCTACTGCCAAAATATTATGTGTTGCATCAGCAGATTTATAAAATAAGCTACGGCCAAACCATCACTCAGATATTCTGACAAGGCTTAGGCCCCTGCAATGAATACAAAGCTGTTCTCTAAAGCAGGTAAATGATGATAAGATCATTTGAACACTTTACCCTAGGATCCAAAGAGGCATTTTAGGTTGGAGTTTGATCCTCGGCGAACTTTATACTGATTGATGGAATTGGATGAGATGGTGGCGACTGATGATTGCAAGCGGTGAGCTTTGCAAGAATGAGGCGTTTTAGGTTGGGTTTTGATCCTTAGGGTACTTATACTGATTGATGGATTTGGATGAGATGATGTCAATTGCAAGCAGTCAGCTTGGCAAGAATGGGGTCCAACTTAAGGCAACAGAATAGCTTGGACAGAGATTCCAAAGGTGCGTTGTCCTCTGCTTCTCTGGAAACTGCAAATGATGATTCCTTCAATTTTTTTTCAAATTTCAAAAGAAAAAAAAATGTCAGTTTTTGGATTTAAAAAGACTATATAGCCAATGCAAAGAAGGGCTAAATTACAAGACAAAGCAATTCCAATGTCAATCAAAGCATTTACACACACATAAGTTTTTATAATGCTGAAAATGTAATACTTTCAACCAATTTTCAATAATCGTAAAAAACAAAGGACTCTTTCAATAATCTTTCAAAGTTGTGCCCTTTCCTCTCCTTTCATATTGACGAGAAATCAAAAAGAGCAAATGCAACGAAGTTTCTCACAGCCCAAATATGCCCATAAGCCTCAAGGAGTTGTCTGCTATGTACCCCAGTCTATTGATCTTGAATCCAAGTTAACCTATTCCTGTGAAAGCGCGATTGTTCAGCATCTTCTTCCACAAGCTGACCTTTCTTGGTCCCTCAGGATCTCCTAATGGTTTACTATGAGTTAAATTCCATGCAAAGGTAGTGAGTTAGATTCGGCTCCCTATTCATATTTTGTTTTCAGCTTGTAACATGCTAGCAATCTCATATTCAGGTGACCATGTGACTGCTAAAAATTGCTAGAATTGTTAAATCAACACAAGTGTACACATAATATAGTGATCATTCGTACAGTTGAAGTAAAATCACAGGTTCAACTTAAATAGTCATAATATTCATTTACATATTACCACCAGAAGATGTAGATATCATTCAACAACAAACTAAGCCTTTTCCCACTAGGTATGCTTGACTGCTCCACGAATACTTCTGTACAATCTAAGGAGATGCTTTATATCTTTCCTCATTGTGTCTCTCCCGTCTTTAGGCCTTTCGCTGTCAGTTTTAACCCAAGTATCCATCTCCAATCGTAACTCTTCACCGCAGCCTCCAAAAATGTTGGTTGAACATGACCAAGCCATTTTAAATGAACTTATCTCATTTTATCCTCCAATGGTGCCCAATTTATTCATTTCTAATTGTCTTTTTTGGCGTGCCTGCATACCCAATGAAGAGTTCTCATCTCCTTTCTTCACTTTGTGCAAATTTTGGTGTTTGACCATCCAGCCCGCCATGAGATAAAGCATGGTCGGCCTTAATGGTCATCCTGTTAAATTCTTCCTTAAGCTTAAGTGCCATCAATGGTCATACAGGACAACAGACACACTTATCCATTTCATCTATCTTACTTGTACCCTATGGTGAGATTTCCACTTATTTCTCCATCCTTTTGAAAAATAGATCCTAGTTATTAGGAGGTTCACTCTTTGAGATATCCTGGTCTTCAAATCTTATCAAGATTCATTTGAACTCATACTTTCAAAGAACTTACAGTCCACATATTTTGTTTTCAGTCAACTTAGCCGAAAACTCTTCATTTGCAGAAACATGCACACCACCCAACACAAGCCAATTCTAACCCAAGTTATCTACTTTCTTCAGCATCTTAATAAGAATCCACACGATACAAATGAAAGCACATGTAAAGCATATCAGCTATGATTAACAGAATGTTCTAGCCTGGATGCTCTTGACAAGAACATATTACCGATTTTAATTTGTCTCTTGAAACTTTATTTCCTTGCATGCAACAAATTCCCAATTTTAATTTGACTCTTAAAAATAATCTCACTCATTCCACTTCTTTACATGTAGCAATCCTATTATTATACTTTAACCCCTAATGTAGCATGATAGGACGTTACCCTGGGCAGAAATATGGCCCTTTTGAATTTCCCTAGACACTATAGATATTTCACAATATGTCTTGAAGGAATTTTATGTTTTACATTTTGCTTTTCTAAATCTTATGGCTCACGCACTTTGACTAATTTCAATCGGAAGACCTTAAAATTTCACAATATGTAAATTTTGACATGTAGATTCACATATAAATTCTCATATTTCCCTGAAATATAAAAAAACGTTTCATATTTTTTTTTAATGAAAAAGGAAAAAAAAAAACTTTTTGCTTTTCAACTTTGTTAAAATGGACACATAGTTGAAACTGCAATGTAGCTACCATTCTCAATCACTTTACTCCGCTCATTCATTTTTCTATCCCACTCAACAATAGCATTGTCCTTTTAAGGTTTCCTCTTTGTTTGACTTTGCAATTAACTCCTCATTATTCTTATGCAAGCCTAACCATCTAGTTGAACAGTCAAGCTACTCTGAAGGTTTCCTTTATTCAACTTTGCCAATCAAATAATTGTTTTCTTTTGCACACTCTCAGAATTTAATTGAAAGTTCAACATATTGCAGCGATTACTCAAGAAGTAGCAAGGAACAAGACCCTCATCATGAATAGCAAAGAGTCAAGTTTAATGAGGTTCCCGATCAACCTGAATTGCTTCATGTGGGATTTAGTGCTATACATCATCAATACATACATATGTACTTACATAAAACTCGAATAGACAAGACCTGTATGTTTTTAACCTCTAATGATCTGAATTAGACTGTGGACTTCAAAGCTCTAATTATGTCAAAGAAGAAACATTTCTCTCACAACACATGGGTTACCAAATAATTAAACAAATGAACTTAAAGAGAGATTTGACCCAAATAAAAAACTAAGAGAGACAACCAGCAAATGTTTATTAATATTAGAGGTCAACTGAGACTAAGTAAACAACACTAGCTGTCATTTAAATACACAATTTTAAAATCATTTAATAATGTTTGATAAAGAATCAAAATTCTAGTTTACTAATGTTCAACTAAGAATCAAAATTCTCATCCATCCACCAAGCAATCCTACATTTTACAGTGTCTTTGTCCTGTTAGGACCAAGTTTTGAGTAGAAAGATGAATTTGGAGTCTTGTTTAAGAACCTACAGGTTCCTCTTGGTTAGTTGGATTAATGTGACCATAATGGAACTGCAGGACAAAATAACTAATAAGCAATCGAAATGATAATACTATCTTAGTTACCATGTTTGGGAACACCTCAGAATCATGATGGGATGTTTCTAAAAAATTTGAAAACCTTTACAATGAGAAAATAAATTAAGAACTCACCACAAACATGTTAAAGATAAGGAGGAAAAAAATACAAGAGAGGAACGTCACCCTTTGATTTAATTGTTATCATATCATTAATGTTCCTCCATTTAAGAATTTACCTTTTCAAACAGTCATGCTCATTCCTTCTGATTCATTGCCACCTTCTCTCACATTAGTGAAAACACAGTAATAGTCTCTCTCATTCCCACTATTCTCTGTAATTAAACATGACTATAGGGTTAATGACGAGTTTCAGATTCATTAGGCAGGAGAACCAAACCCGGAATCCAACCAGAACCAGCCATCTTACTCCAATACCTCATTCATTGGTATTTACCCTTTTCTCATATGGGCAAGAGATAATCTACTTAAAGAAAACAAGGGTTACAAACCACTACGCAAAAATTCACTAGTTAGGTCCTCCTGCTTGCACTATGTCAAGTATAAGCAATTTAGATCTCTTGCACCATATAGATGAAATCAATAGACTTGCATCTAGATCATTAAGTTGATTAGACTATGTAAGTTTTATGAGGGTGTGACATAGTCATTAGATTTTTTATTAACATTAAGGCAACAGTAACTACATGGATTTGAGATAACAATTTCTTAGACAATTTTAGTTTCATACTAGATCTAATAGTTGGCACAAATAGAGTATTCCAGCGGGGAAAAACACACATTGAAGGCCACTCAGTATATTTTAGGTACAGTGACTAAAAGATGAATAAGTTGAGGAAGCAGAGAAGGCACAAAAGCTTCTTCTTCTTTTTTTCCCAAATAGAGATTCGCTTTAGTATACCAAATTCAACTACTTGCTCCATTTGTAAGTGGCAACGTTAAATTTAGGATTTATCTTAATAAAACTACATTTTGAAGCAAATTTTGTTTCTATAGTTTAATTGAATGCTACATACATTGTTTGTAATTTAGGTTTTAATTCACAATATATGATTCCTTTTTGGAATTAAACAACCGTTTTTACTTTAGTTTTTCAGGTAAACTTTCATTTGGCAAAATAAGCACTTGCCCCTTGACCAAATTGCACAAAAGCTTCTCAATTACTGCATTTTATGAGATTTGGCAAGAAACTACATGTCAGAGAGATAAGTTACGGTTTAACATTTCCAATTTCTTTGCATTGGCACTTCCTTACCATGCAAAAAACTTGGACATATTGCTTTTGCCAGGAAGAGGATGGCCAAGGTGTACATACTATCGATGGGAACCTCGCACCCACTGTTAAAGGACACACCACAATTTCGAAGCTCTCAAAACTACCAAACAAGTTCTAGCACTGACATATGTCTACCCTTTCCAGTGACACGTTCACTGTCCTTACCTTGAATAACAATGATTAACCAATGTTTTGCTTGACAATGCAACTAGAGAAAGGTAAGGATTTAACTACATCCTGTTACAAATTTTCTCTATAATGAATTTGATATTTGCATTTCAAATATGGTATTAAGGTTGAATTTCTAATAGCTTTCCAATTTTCTTTTAAATACAAATCTTAAAAGACAACCATTGGATAGACATGCATTCAATACAAATGATATTATTAGTGTTTTACACTCCTCACATTCATATGTGGATTCTTTAGGGAAAAATTATAGAACTTTTAACCAAAGATTACTGACAAAGGTGGCAAAATAGATCATGGATCCATTATTTAACTAAAATTTAGTGGATCGTGTGATGTATGAGTTAGCTCAAACTTTGTAATGGGTTTGGCAGAGCAAAGCCAATTGTATATGGTTTTTAGGGGGTCTGTTTGTCAACAGGTTTGACAGGTACTATTTTGTGAACCAACCAGCACTGGCCTAAGCTCAGATTCTATGCATTGTTACTCAAGTAAACTGGTCTCTTAATCAATCTGCAGAATATGTCTCAGAGCATAAAGGTGTACATAATTCATTCTGATGGCTCATTGTTTGATCAATGAAAAATGTGTCTCATTCAGGAAAGGATAGGAGAGTAAAAGCACAACTCTCTTCAATTAATTAGGAGCAAAGCATTTTGCAAAGGTTAAAAGACAAATGAACCTTTTTCATTTGAAAACTAAATAAGTGAATCTTCCTGAAAGCCAGTAGACCCAGAGAAACCCCATTTCTTCTTTTAAGCTTCATGCTTTTCTTTCAAGCCAAACTTCACCAAACAAATGCCAAAATCATCTTCATCTTCTTTAACAACCTCACCTAACTCCAACTTAAGACTTCAAGGGAAATCAACCAGATCCATAGTCAATTTCAGCAAAAAGCGATCCACTAATTTTCATAAAGATCTAAAATAAAGAGAAGAGAAAAGGAAATTAATGAAGAAAGTTGACTTCAACTGTACAAAATGATCACTGTATTATATGTACACTTCTCTGAATTAACTATTCTACAAACTTTCTACAAACTTTAAGCATAGTCAAATGGATGCCTGAGAATGAGGCCAGCAGAAGGTTGCAGCTGAAAACAGAATATGGATAGTGAATCAAAACATCCTATCGCCTCTATTTTCTGCTTGGAGTTTGAGTCTTTATGAATCAATTAGGAGATCCTGAGTGACCAAGTGAGGACAGCTTAAGGAAAAAGATGCTGAACTAACGGACGAGGGCACCAGGAGGAATTAGATATGATGTAGAGGATGAGACAAGGGCAATAAAGAGCACTATATCCTATCCTCCACAGTAAATGACAGGCTGAGATCAATAGACCGGAAAAAGGTAGCAAACCGCTCCATGAGCCTCATGGGCATATTTTGGCAATGAGAAACTTCTGCACAAAGGAAAGAGGGATATAGTTGTCAGCAAAAGAACTAGAAGATGTACAAACAAATGATTTATACACAGTAGTGATAGCATCAAAAGCCATTGACAGAATGGGAAGACAAGGTAAATTGAGAACAGAGTGAGTAGAGTCACTCATGTAGCAGAAGAGGAGTGCAGACCCTAAGCGCCTAAGCTTTTGAATTTAAGTATTATAGGAGAGAGTACAATCAGAGGTAAAGGGGGTTGATCAAACTATATCTGAAGAGTCGCAATTAACACAAACTACTAGCGGAAAGAAGGATCTTACATTTAAAAATCCAAAGTTTTGGTTTTCCCAGCTTTTGATTTCAAGTGATTTTCTCAGAAAGTCCATCAGGAAACTAATCTTGATCCCCATTTTAGGGTTTTAATATCTGGATACTCTAGTCTGTAGCTCAATCTAGTCACTTAATCAATAAGGACACAAAAGATCGTCTGGTCAGCAAATATGATCTGCTGAAGCACTCTAGCTCCAAAATACTTCTTCATAACTGGTGGAGAATCCTATCTTAATGGGCCATCTAAAGCTCTGCCTGGTTGGCAAAGAGTACAAATAGCTACAGAAGAGAAAGCTTAGAGAAAATTCACATTATTGGTTCAAATTCTGAATATAGCCATCCCAGGACATTATAAATTATCAGATTTATAATCTTCACTTTCAAGATTATTTGGGGATTATGCAACCTAACAATGCAGCAGGGTGTAGACATGCTGCACAAAAAGAAAACAGTACAAGAACAAGATGAGCGCACACAGTATACAAGACTACCGCAATATGGAGGTCAAGAAGAGAGAAGCTGGCAAAAGATGTTGATTAGTATCTAGTCTTCCATCAATGGATTAACATTTAGAAGGGGGAAAAAGAGAAGCTCAAAGGAAGGCTTATTGCCAAAGACCAAAGTCACTCCAAAAGCTGACATACCATTTCAATCTCCTTTCCACTCGACCAAATCGCTGCGAGGCACATAGAGCTTTGCTGCTTGCTCTTCTGCTTCAGTGTCATTGACAACCCCACGACATCCAGGGAAGCCACAGTAACAAGCTAATTGTTCATCAATTGAGAAAAACCTGAGATGCATAGAATGAATATCAGTAACAAAAGACACTGTAAGAACTAGATACATGAAGGAAACATATTTATGCAGATCATTCAAGAAACACATTACCGGTAATCATAGGTGAGCTCTTCCCATCTTTCAATATCCCTTTTGGCAAAGATAATTATGTGCTCATCACCATTAACACTGATGACTCTAGAATAACAATTTGGCTGCACAAAGGTAAAGTGCAGATGAAATCAGAAGAGTACCAAGGAGAACAAACATATGGCATAACATTCTTATATTGATCCTATGGCATGAACAGGTCCATGCGTGTGCATGTGTGTGCGTGTGTGCATGTGTGAGAGAGAGAGAGAGAGAGAGAGAGAGAGAGAGAGAGACTACTCTCTAAGAGTACCAAGGAGAACAAACATTTGGCCTAACATTCTTATATTGATCCTATGGCATGAACAGGTCCTAGTGTGTGTGTGTGTGTGTGTGTGTGTGTGTTTTTGTGTGTGTGTGTGTGTGTGAGAGAGAGAGAGAGAGAGAGAATACTCTCTTGAGGTAGACTGTTCACATATAGAGACAGTGACCAACATGTTGACACACTAAATGCACCACAGTTCACCTACAATCCTCAATCTTAGCCTTACTAATACACAAGCTTGCTTAGTGTACTCATGTCAAGTATTAAGACATGATTTTGGTTAGCCTGCCATAACATGACCAGACCTACAATCACCCTAGATGGGAGGAAAAAACCTGGTGCTCTATTATCAAGCAATAAAGTTCTTCAAGCCCATTTCCTTTCTTTTTATAGGAAAATAAATAGCACTTCACACATTAACAAGCAAACTATAATGCTCAATCCAATTAAAAAGCAGCAGAAAGTGCAATTTAGAAGAAAAACACGCACTTCACATGAATGATTAATCAGATGAGCAATGCTTCCTGCTCTTGTGGCATCAATAACTCGTTCATCATCAATTCGGAACATGTATGTCCCAGCACCCTGCATGAAAATGGGGAAGACAATAAAAAAGATTAATTGCTTTCCCTGTCATGAAAAGTCAAGACAATGCGTGCAAAGGGCCTTTCAACAAAGAATCAACCATGCCTTCACCAAACACAGGAACAAGTTGCTTTAAGTTAACATAATCAGCAAGGTAGCATGACGTGCATCTTGAACTGAATACAAAGAGCCAAAGCATTCTAGTTGTCTGAAATGAACCATTATGCTCAGAAAGCAGCATATGCATGAGAGAATTTTCTGAATATAGAGAGCCAAAGCATTTTACTTCTGTCTGAAATGAACCATTACACTCAGAATGCAGTATATATTTTTGTATCTGAGAGCATTTTCTGTCAATGATGTACCTCTAAGGAGTGTAATATGAGTACTATTGAAGTTCGCAGATAAACAAAAATTTGACAACATTCACTCTCAAATTAATGCAGTGAGAACCCACTGTGCCTGTTTGCATTTATACCATGTGTGCTCCTGTATTTCACCTAGCCATAGTATGTTGCTAATATATATCCAAAAATTAGCATACCTAACCTTTTTTTTTTCTTTTGGCCAAAAGAATACCTCAACTCTAAAGACACAAAATTGACATCATTTTAGCTCAGAATGCAGAAAATTGAAGATCCTAGCAAACACACAGGGAAAAAGCACTCTTGACATTTCATACTCAAAAGGCTCTGCTTTTTCTTTTGGAAGACCATCAACACAGAAACCTGTTCAGGGACTTCTCCTTCAAAGTAGAGGACGGAACATTCACGCACACATACACCATAAACAGTGTAATGACATTGTTGCAAAAACAGAGCGGAATGTACAGAGAACCTCCAGTTTCAAGCTTCATCATACAGCACCCTCATTCAAGAAATTCATACAGCCCCCATCCTTTACAATGCTAGCGATGCCAAAAATAACTCAATCAGAGTCATGTCTAAGACATGAATTTTGATTCTCCAAACAGGAGAAAAGACAGTCACAACATGTAGACAATCTAGATGCACCTCTATTCAATCATCAACAAGATGTTCATTTGATTGTTTTGTTTTTCTTTGGAAATTTTACAGATAATAAACAATACATCACCCCAGGACATTATGGAGCAATGCTACTTTGACATGAATTTTTTCACCCATCCAAGTAGCAAGCAAAGCAGACAGCAGTATGTTAAAGTATCTTTATCTTCATCCATTCCATTTTCTTTTGTTTTCTATTCATTTAGACTGGTACTAGCATCCATCAGATGCAAAAGCAGTACTGTGACAACATCATGTCAGAACTCACCACCAGTTTATTGTATATGAAGTGTTCCCTTCTGTCGGCTATAGGAGGTCGAACTAGTTCACCTGAGTACTCAATGACCTACATAAGGAATTTCAAATTGGCATAATATCATTAATCAAATGTTCATAAAAGAAAGAATTACAAACAGATTAACAAACTGCATACCATATCCCCTGCCCTGTGTGGTTGCTTAGCGAAGATACCAAATCCATGTATTCCTGATTTACCTAAAGCAATGATCATCCCACAACACAGCAACATAGAGATGTATGAAAATAAGTTAAATAGCAAAGGAAACCTCAATAGATCAATTATGACAGCAGAAAGGGAAGATAATAAATGTTACAACAAGCTGACTTCTTTTCTTTCTGATAAATCTACATAGACATAGAATTAATTAGAACGATAGGAGAAAATTCTAAGCAATCATGCAAAAGAACATGAAATCTCTTGACGGAGCCAACAATGACAAGCAGAAACTCAAAACTATATATTTTTTCATGCTAAATCTAAAAAAACAATCTCCAAAAACTCTTGGTAACGGTGAAATGGAGCATCAAAAGCAGTCAGAACTACATTATCTCTTTGTTCCTAGCATTTTATCATTGCTTTGCAAATGCATCTTCCTTCTCACACTTCTCTTTATCCTCCCTTCCTAGAGGATCTCCTCTCTCTAGTCAATTTTTTTTTTTAACTGGTTTTCTCTACTCAAGGTGAAAGCTAAAAGATACCAATATTTGATATAAATGTGTGTGTGTGTGTGTGTGTGTGTGTACATACATACATATACCTAACATATATTCAACTGTTGTAGCATTTGTTAATGGTATTGGTTTTTCTTTACTCAAGGTAAGTCAGCACTCATGATACAAGCTAAACAAAGAACTTCAAAAAAGAAGAATAGATCAAGTATTGGAAGAACCAAAAAAGAATGCCATAGCTAAATTCACTTTAACATTTTGCTTACCAAATGCTAATCTCTTTCTAAAGGTCTGCCTCATGAATTTATACTTCTCCGCCATAGAAGATACGCTATCAGAAGTATCAACTTGATGGAACCTTAATTGGTGAAGGCGAGAAGAGTACTTATTGACAGCAACTCCATTGGAAGGCAAGCCTGCCAATAAATGTTGACTGTACCCACCAACCAAGTAAGGCTGGTTCTCAACAAAAAGGCGTTTCAAGGATGCAGCAGCAAGTGCTTCAGGTTCTTTCCGTCCTCTTCTCCCAAAAGAGCTGTAAGGCTCTGCCAGACATGAAAAAAGGAAACAATTTTATCGACCCAAAAAAGACTTTCATTATGCAATTGCCAACATTTGATGCGTAGGGGTTAATAAAAGATGAAAAAAGAAAAAAGCAATGCCATATAACTAAATGCCTAAAAAGCTACCATAAAAAGAACGCAACTTGAGCAATTAACCAACCCATGGCCCCATTGGTGGAACAGCAGAGTAGGGAAAGCTACACTTACCACAACGAGCACATCCAGATGGATTAGAGGGTGGGTCATAGTTAGAACATTGACGCTCAATTTGATTGACGTGCTCGTCCAAACCAGGACGCTCATTAGATGGCTGTCTATGCTTCTTGCAGAAAGAGAGAAGACGAATACAGTGTTCTTCATCTTCATCATCTATTGAAAGGAGATGAAGTCTTTCCTCATCCTCAAGCTATTAAATACAGAGACAGAAAGATAACAAGTCATTGATCTACCAGAACTTCATGAGACGCATGCAAGCATTTGGCCCCGAATGAATAAGTTCTAGGCAGTTTCTTTTCTTGCTTTTGCTGGCCAGCAGTTGGTGCTTATGGAGTAAACATGTACAATAACCAGAATTCCAGGGGAAGATCATAGGTACCTCAACACAAAGACCAGCTGCTCTTGCACACAGTGGATGGTATGCTACTCGACAAGTATTGTTTGAGCACTGTCAAAAGAGGCACTCTGTAAGTCATCTTTAGGACAAGAATAAGATTTTATTTCAACTCGACATTATAATTATAAGACCTGATAGGTGATGGATGACCAAAGCACCGACCCAATAAGAACTTTTACTCTTATTTCCATCATCATTAATTTCATTTGGGTCACTGTCACCTAATGGAAGTATTTTTCTTTTCAGGTTCTCATCTATTTTTTTTTTCTTTTCTGTAGCATACTCCAAATGTGATCTTATGACAGATAATTGATCTAAACCTTCAACGCGATGCTAGTCTCAGCAGTTATGTCTATCAAGATATCATTTGGGACTTCTACTTCTTAAACGAGAGAGAGTGAACCTAAATCCAGCAAACTTGATTTTGCTAAATTGCAAGAGTTAAGACTACTTTGTAAGAAAAAAGAAGCAACTGGTGCCTACATTCCTTTGAGCAAGCACCCCATTTGACAGAACTAGAGATATTTTGCATCTTATGTGTGCCTATCTCATGTGAGTGCTCATCAAAAGAAGAAATGCAAGTTAATCAAAGAACTTCCTTCCTTCTAGTAAACTATTCTAAAGCCCAAACTTAAGAAATAAACATAATCATCCACATGGAAACTTACTTGGATACAGGCGCCATATTGTACGGCACAGATGCTGCACAACAGCTTCCAGCGATCCTAGGAAAAGTTCAAGAAAATATCTCTTGCTTAACGACCGTAACTTGGTTATATTTGTAAAATAACTCATGAAAAACTCACTAAAAAGGTCAACATGAATAAATGTAAGAAATCAAAGATACCTTATTAATTCTACTGATTCCATCAATGGGCTCCATTCTCTTCACATCAGACAAGCAAGTTTCTAAAGCAAAAAAGGATCATATGGCATGAAACCAAGAATTTCATTTTAAAAAACTTTCAACCAATCAACCATAATGAGAAGGGGAAAAAAATCCAAATAGCACAAACCTGGTATCCACATAGCACAAGCTAAATGAGCCCATCGCCCATCGGTTGTGGGTTTCATAGCACCCCCTACACAAAAGTCAAATGCAGAGTTTAGCATGTAACATTAATATTTAGGACAAAAATCTAAGTAGTACCTATAACTGGGCAAAGACAGCATGGAGGCAAAGGATCAGGAGCTCCTGGGCGACATAGATTGCATAACCATAGTACACCATCTACTGGCTCTAACTCTCCATAGCATTTAGCATGAACCTAAACGAATAGTACAAACAAGTCAATAAAATTAGAAAATAGATGGCGATAAAATCTAGATTCCACTGAAATAGGATAGAAAATCAAATCACGACACAGGATAACAAATGGGCAAATTAGGTGAAAAGTGGAACGGGAACATGGGCTAGCATCAAACTATTAAACTTCTTCATGTACACCCCAGCAATAATACATTAGCCAAAAGATCAGAGTGCAATTGGGTCCTCACCATCATTCTGCATTTATCACACTGGAGGAAAAGATTGTTTGCGTACTCCTGAAATTAAAGACAATTATCAGGAACAAACCAAGTATCCATTGGGTTAAAATTATAGAGTAACAATGAAAGTGGGGGTTAAATAGATCTGCTTGACATAAGAGAAGCCCTGATCCTACAAACTAGCTAATAAGCAAAAAAGAAGGCACATAATGACAATGATTAACCATATTTAAATTGATAGATAGTACTGTCAAGTGAGGAACAACCAAAAGTAGCACACAAAGAACCATTAAGCTGCAAAAGCCTAACGTGATGAAGAAAACAAAACTTCACCTCATCCATGTGACAGACACTGCATTTGTCAAGGTCTTTCCACTCAACACGAACAGGTCTATATCCAACTGGGAATTTACTCATAGAGAACTTGGTCAAATGTCTGGATTTTGACAAACACTGTCAATACAAACAGAAACACTGTTAAGTTGGGATACAAAATAAAGCAAATGGAATTAACAACCAGAATAGCAAAATTTTAATGTTGAAGTGGGAACATAGATAATGTCATTAGGAAGAGGAACAGCATACCTGTATAAGTTTTGCCACTTTAGGATTAGAGAAACCAAACATATGTGAACCGTGTTTGAACGTCGTTTCCACACCAGCTTCAGCAATAACACCATCGGCCATACCACTACATGCCTTCTTTAATCTTTTGTAAATCTTATCCCAGCAGGCTGATGGTGTGGACCCTTTAAACTGGAATACATAATGCCAATGTCAATCATCACATTCAAGTAACTTAGTTTAGGGACTTGATGAGTGATGCAGAAAAAAGCCAAGTATATCTCTGGCAGAAAGCAGGTACCCAGTCAGAAAAGGAGAATATTGTTCAAAATCATTTGGATGTGGAAGCTTCGGTATAGAAAGAACACCTAAACTGAAATATGTGAGATTACAAATTTAGTCCCACTAAAATTTTAGTAAACTAAATTACAGAAAAATTTTCTGGTAAATCACTGATGTTAGTGAGTGATTGAATCTATATCAAGATCACTCATGTTAAACAGCGATTAATTATAATCTCTCACACTCTCTTCCAGGTATATTCAATACTTTTCTAGCAGATATAACTAAAAGAATCAGTTCACGCTGGATGGACATTTTGCACATAAAAACTTCTAATGGTGGTAAAAAGCAAGATCAGTGAACCAATCTGAATGTGAAAGAGCAGCTGCCTCATGCATAGGGTAGGAAATAATGAAAATGAGGCTGGGAAAACGTGGTTGTGTAGTCTTATTATCATGATAAGTGGAAAAGGTTGCATCTAGATATAATTCAAGGCCTCCAAAAGCAATTGTATGGTTGATCAATGTAATGTTCCCACTATCTATGAGGTTGGCCATCTATGTCACCAAATGTAAGCATAATTCAACCATCATAATCCCTTTAAATATCAGGGTCAATACTGACCAACTTTTGTTCTATGGATTTCGGAATCCAACTAAGATCAGAGACAGCATTTATTCTTCATACAGCTGCAGATGTGTGCACGATATGCCTATGCTATACTATCGAGCAAATTCAAGCTCAAGATGATAGAATATTGAAAGCAAAAAACACTAAGTCATATGATATACTATTTCCCTTCAAAATAGAGAACTTTAAAATGAAATTCAAAATCAACTTTATCCAATACAATGTACCTGCTCTCCACTATCTAAAGATACTCTAAATAGAGGTCGGGTCTTCAATTCTGGGTCTCTCAACACCTCCATTTTATATGAAGCACGAGCCCTTGGATCTGAACAATTCAAAGAGAAGGTGAATAAGCAGTAGTTAAATTCAATCAAAGTAAGGGCAAATTCAATGAATTCCTTTTCAACTCGTCACTCTGTTCCTCTTTTTTTGGTCATCCAATTTTGGGGACACTTTCAATCAACTGAATGTTCTTCAAAAACTTTCAATGATGGGGTTGTTGATAACCCACAATAATTTTGACATCTTGAAGAAGAAGTGCCCATTAGTCTCCATTAGTCAATGCGACAACTTTTACATATCCTAAAGGTTGGAAACTAAAGCAAAAATCATCTTTCTATATACTCAATTGAATCATCATATGCAAACTAGGATTCTACTTTATCACAAATAGCTCACTTGGTGACACTTTATGGTTTTCTTATGAAAAGGTACATTTCTTTAAATGTAAAACTCAATTATTGTCATTTTCAGAAAGGTGTTAGAGGATGAGGAACCTAAGCAGCCTCAAAGTAGACTGACCAACAATGTTAGATGATAAATAATTATGTTACCCTTAATTGAAGTAAACTGCCTCACGGCAGTATATCCTTCTGGCCAGATGTACTTTCCATCTTGAAAGAATTCAGAGTCCCTCACGATCTTGCCTGAACAATCATTGTAAAAGCTTGTGAGTACTATATGTATGACCCCATCCCCAAGGATAATAAAAATTTGGTAAAATACCAAAAACATAGCTCACCTTTAACTAAATTACCACTTATTATCTAAGGATATCCCTTTGCCCCTTCACAATTATTCTGGTGTCCCTATTTATATAAATGCAATTTTCTATCCAAGACAGCCTGTCCCCAAATCCTAAATTCTCACACTCACCCAAAACACTGAAAAATCAATCAAAAACCAAACTATCCAAACCCTAGGAAAAATGTTAAAATGAGTTTGCAAGGTGAAACAACTCGGTCTTTTCAATGTAGGGTTTTGTTTAGAGATACGCAAGTGGTATTTGCAAAAAAGTAGAGGTATGTAGGTGGTCATTAGGTCAAAAGTGAGGTGTGTTTTTGTTATTTCCCCCCTCATTATTTCATCCAGCTATGATTAAATTAATTGGCAGGAAACATAGCTCATTTGAACTTATATGCATTCACTCCACAACATTATCCATTACTCTACATCTATCGCAAGTCATGCTTCATAGTATAGAAGTACACTTGACTAGGAACCCAAACATGTTGTCAGAAGCAGTGGCATTATCCATTACTCTACATCTATCGTGAGTCATGCTCCATAATATAGAAGTACACTCAAGTAGGAACCCAAACATGTTGTCAGAAGCAGAGGCAATTACCAAGGCTAATTACTTGCAGATCTCCCAGTACATATGGAAGGGTTCCAAGGCCCTCCAGTTTTCTTTGGCTATTTTCATTGCCCATGCAGTCTTCAGCCGAATCTCCACTCTCTCCATCTTCATCACTAGCACTTACACAATCATCAGTAGTACGGCCACTCTGCAGAAGAAGCATTCTTCTGGGAAGTCTTTGTTCACTCAGATATCTGATTGGAGCAAAACAGCTTAGTTAGTGCCAGAATTGTGCCAACCAAATTTAAGCCTCATCCCATGGCATCAAGTCCAGTCAAAACCAAATCAAATAATTTGACCAAAGCACCTTAAATTTCCCAATTTCTGGTATCATGATTATTTAAAAAAAAAAAAAAAAAAAAAAAACTAGAGGGAAAGAGTTTCTCAATTAGTTTTATGAAATAAACACTTTTTCATCAAGACACTCTAAGATTAGTCTGACTTATTGAATGAAAAGCAACAGATGTCCAAATTAATTTATTTATTTAACCAACTTATCTTCCTTCTTTTTGTGTTGGAGAAACACAAACACTATGTATGTATGAATGGATGTATGGATGCATCCAAGCGTGCATGTATAGCAACAACAGTCAAACAACCCTGTAATCTGTCTTCTCTATTTAACATTGCAACCAAAAATCTCCACAGCAACAACAATCATGTCCAAATCTCAAACATCTCATGACAGGATCAACCAAAACTTCAGATATACTGCTGCAAGTGCAACATTTCACCTAGAAGATTTCAAGAATAACTCACGTTTTTGCTTCTTCCAAAGCTCTAACAAAGCGAGGTTTCTTGCATTTCAAGTGCAAAGAAGAAAGAAGTCCTCTCAGAAAGGAAATAATCTGCTTTGTCTTAATCCTGAATAATAGCAAAATCAGAGTAACAGACAGACAAGTCAGTGAGCAAAATAATATGTATCTGACACTGAAAAAATATTCCTCAAGAAAACAAAATTCCAAACCTTGCAAAATCATGGGTACCGAAAAATTGAACAGAGACTGATCTGCCAACAGAAGTTTTATTTGAAATCCCCTGAGCACTTATGTGGGAATCATCCACAACAAGCCCAGGCCACATCGCATGACCTGTCAGAAAAGTCATATGATTGGTTTATAAGCCAACTAGTAAATCAACGTCCATCAAATAGAAAAACGGCAAGGGTACATGAATAAAGTCTCATGCAAACCTAAACTTTCTATTGTACCAGAAGAGCATAAGCACACAGAACAGAATTAAAAGAAGAGAGAGAACAAATATGCACGAACCAGTGAGCTTAGCCCACACAATATCCCCAGGTTCAGGCTCTTGGCAATCATCCAAGCTGGCAGCTAACACGACCATCTCTTCATAATCACATGCATCAGAATCCATACTTTTAATGCTGTATTTGAGGTTCATCTGCTGCATCTCATTGGGAGACAAGTAAAATTTAATCTTCTCATCTGCCAGAACTATATCTTCCTTATCTCCATCCTCATACATGACCTGCATGTTGTTCAACTGTTATAAAAAAATGTCTATTCTGTGCCACAATCCAGAGACTAGTGATTCAACAACTTTTTTTACAGGAACTGTAGTGACCTACATTGTGTTTGTTTGTATCTGGATCGTAACCCAGAATACTGCCCGTGTACCAATCTGCATCCAATGGCCAAAAAACCTGCAACCCACATGCTTAGTTAATAAAATTTGCAAATGGAACATCTAATTAATTGAATTACAGGCCATCCGCTTTAATTGCGAGGTGAAAGGAGATACTTGCCTTGCATTGCAAACCGACGAAGATTTTGGGATCAGCATCATCATAGGACAACCTAGGCATGCCAAAACCTTAACCCATCAACAAATTTGACCAAGATAATAACAATATATCGGTAGTAAGTACCCAACTAAAGAACCTAAGATGCAAACTCAGAAAAACACTCCCAACACATCATCGAATCATATTTGAAAACCTAATCTCATAGAGGGCAAAATTTGATTAACTAACCTCACCCATCTTTTCTTTGTGGGCAAACCTCTAATGTTGTCTCTAACACTAGAGTCACGCTTCCTCCTCTTCCGCCGGTCACAGTAAGTGTTGCCATTAGGCCTTCGGTTCTCTCTCAACCGAGGGCCACTCATGTCGTGCAGGTCACTCGAGCTCACTCCCAGTTTTGCGAGCTCGCCACCCCGACATTTCCTCTTCTTGCGGGGCGTGACTTCGGCCTCAGATTTAGAGCAATTAATGCCCTCGTCCATGCCCTCCCCCATTTCCATATCCTCGCCAAATTCTGCCTTAATGGGCAATCCCAACGCGGCTTCCGCGCGAGCGATCAATATATCAAACAATGAGGGGCGATCCGCACCGCATACGGGTCGCTTAGTGCGCCGCGAGTACACGTGGACGAGCGGCACATTTCCTACGCGGGGACGCCTGCGAAAAGCACGAGCGCCCCCGTCGTCTCCCTTGCTGTCCCCATTATATAAGGGATCATCGCCCCTGTCCATCTCATCAACTTCGGGGCCCTCCGCCTGGTCGGTGACGGAGGGAAGCCTGCGGGCCTTAATCTTTTTGATGCGTCGCTGACGCTCCCCTGGCGGTGAGGCAGGGGGTCGTCGCTGAGTAAACTTCGTCCAGCGATACGTACCGGACTGGGGTGGCCGTGTGGGCGTCCACGTTGGTATCCTCTTCCGTGGCTTCCGATTGTCGGGTCGGAAATGCCATAAGCCACGGAAGAGGGACAGCTACCTCCCCAGAAAACCCAATTCCCCACAGAATCAAGGTGGGTTTTTCCCCCTCTCCCTCGATTCTCTGAGGATGCGAACTCTCTCGTCCCCCCTCTCTCTGCCGCGCGCGAGCCTGAATCGATGCGAGCGAGGGGAGGAATCGAGGAGGGCAATTCGGGGGTTAGGGTTTTTGAAAGAGAGAATTTGAGGAGGGAGCGCTCTGCGCAAATTGGTCGGTTTCCCGCCGCGAGCAATGGAGAGAGAAAGAGAGGAGAGAGGAGACAGATCAGTCACTCTCAGTCTTCTTCCTCCCCATTTTATAGCGGCTGCCGTGGCAGGATGAGGAGCACTATGCACGTGGCGGGGAGCCTCTTTTTTTTTGGTCATGTCCTAAAATGTCATTGGGAGATAAGATTAGATTGCTAGAACATAGATTATGTTGGGTATGGTTAGGTATGATCTTTTCACATGTAATTTTTTTTTTTTAGATGCTTGAGTGTGTGATGTACCGCTTGAAATCGATGTAATTCCGAGGTTTGTAAAAGGTCGACAGCGGTGGCGTTAGGCGTTGGGGTGAGGTGACGACTGTGATTGGGGGCGGCAGTGATGGCTGTGAGGATCAAGCGAGTGGCGGCTCGACTCGATCTAAGCAGAGGCACTTCAAGAGAGAGAAAATGCGTGTGGCGAGCATGGCGCCATTGGTGCAAGTTCCCTCTCCTTGTTGTCAATCGTGCTGCCGACATCACAGTGGTTTGCAATCGCTAGTGACGATGGGTTACAAGTGGAAAACTAGACTGGACTCAACCAAGTGGCAGTTGTGCAAACATGGCGACCTCGACCGCACAATCGGAGAAGATGGCAACTCAATTTGGAGTGTCTATATTCGTGTTATGTCCGGCAATTTATTATCATATTTTGTGCTTATTACATTTCATGTAAAAATGTTTAAACGATCAAATGCAGCATGTTTCTTATATTGTCTTTTATCTTTGACCTCGTCAAGTAATGCATAGATTATCACACATTTTCGAGAGAGTGAAAGTGTCGACTCTACTTAAGTTTTTAGGCTTAATCGAATGACTCAAGTTTTGAAATTGTCGATGCTTCATAAGATTTTCAAATGATATCGAAGTGGCTATTCCTAAGTTGAAATATTTCTAAATCTTACAATATATATTGCTACATGTTAGTCATTGACCAAATTCTAATTTATCTACGAGGGAGAGTGTTAATTTTTTTTTTTTTTTATATTACACGCAAGGAATAGATGTTTATGGTCCACAAAGATCCTCCATTCGCTTTTGAGGAAGATTGCTCGAGCTAAATTTAGCATGAACTTATTTTAAATTTTTCTATTGCCCCAGCATATTCTAAAATGGCATTTTTTTTACAAGACAATATTTTATGGCAATAGGAAGATAATCCGCCTTTTGATGATTATGCAAGGAAAGTTGATAATCGTAAATTCCACAAAGGGAAATAATCTCATACTATCTCAAGAAAAGTTAATTGTTAATACCATAGAAGGGCAATAATCTCATACCAAAAGAAAGCTAATAATGGTTGGTACCGTAAAGGGTAATATTTTTCATATAATCTGATTTCTGGCCATATTTCTAATTTGTGGGTGATATTATCCATATTAAATGACTTACCAAGAAATAAGGTTGTAGGAAAATACAAAGCTACCATAAATGAGTAAATTCCACTTCTTAAGTTTGAAAGTATATCATTCGTTCTTATCCTTGGTGATTATATTAAATAACTTACTAATATTTTTCATGCAATCTGATTTCTAGCCATATTTCTAATTTGTGGGTGGTGTCATCCATATTAAATAACTTACCAAGGAATAGGGTTGTAAGAAAATACAAAACTACCATAAATAAGTAAATTCCACTTCTTGAGTTCCAAATTCTACCCTTTGTTCTTATCTTATATTAAATAACTTGCTAATATTTTTCATACAAAACTGATTTCTAGCCATATTTCTAATTTGTGGGTGGTATCATCCATATTAAATAACTTACCAAGGAATAGGGTTGTAAGAAAATACAAAACTACCATAAATAAGTAAATTCCACTTCTTGAGTTCCAAATTCTACCCTTCGTTCTTATCTTATATTAAATAACTTGCTAATATTTTTCATACAAAACTGATTTCTAGCCATATTTCTAATTTGTGGGTGGTATCATCCATATTAAATAATTTCCAAGAAATAGGGTTGTAGGAAAATACAAAGCTACCATAAATGAGTAGATTCCACTTCTTGAGTTTCAGATTATCTCCTTCATTCTTATCCTCAGTTATTGTATTAAATAACTTACAAAGGTTGTAAGAACATACAAAACTACCATAAATTAGTACATTCCACTTTTGAGCCAAATTTAGCATAAACCAAGCGCACTTATTATTATTTTTTCTATTGCCCAGCATATTAAAAAATGGCATTTTTTTTACAAGACAGTTTTTTATGGCAATAGGAAGATAATCCCCCTTTTGATGATTATGCAAGGGAAGTTGATGATTGTTAATTCCATAAAGGGAAAATATCTCAAACGATCTCGAGAAAAGTTAATAATTGTTAATACCATAAAGGGCAATATTCCCATATCGAAGGAAAGCTAATAATTGTTAGTACCGTAAAGGGTAATATTTTTCATTCAATCTTATTTATAGCCATATTACTAATTTGAGTGATATTGTTCATAGTAAATAACTTACTGAGGATTAGGGTTGTAGGAAAATGCGAAGCTATCACAAATGAGTAAATTCCACTTCTTGAATTTCAAATTTCATCCTTCATTCTTATCCTTGGTGATTATATTGAATAACTTACCAAGAAATAGGATTGTAACAACATACAAAACTACCATAAATGAGTACATTCCAATTTTGAGCTAAATTTAGTGTGAACTAAGCATTTATTTTTATTTTTTCTATTGCCCGGCATATTCAAAATTGGCATTTTTTACAAGGCAGTCTTTTATGGCAATATGAAGATAATCCCCCTTTTGATGATTATGTAAGGGAAGTTTATAATTGTTAATTCTAGTCTTTTATGGCAATAGGAAGATAATCACACTTTCGATGATTATGTAAGGGAAGTTGATGATTGTTAATTCCATGAAGGGAAATAATCACAAACAATCTCAAGAAAAGTTAATAGTTGTCAATACTATAAAGGGCAATACTCTCATACCAAAAGAAAGCTAATTGTTAGTACCGTAAAGGGTAATATTTTTTGTACAATCTAATTTCTAGCCATATTACTAATTTGTGGGTGATATTATCCATATTAAATAACTTACCGAGAAATAGGGTTGTAGGAAAATACAAAGCTACCATAAATGAGGGAATTCCACTTCTTGAGTTTCAAATTATATCCTTCATTCTTATCCTCGGTGATTATATTAAATAACTTACCAAGAAATAGGATTGTAAGAGCATACAAAACTACCATAAATGAGTATATTTCACTTTTGAGTTTCATATTATATCCTTTGTTCTTATCCTCTGTGACTATATTAAAAAACCTACTGAGAAATAAGGTTGTAGGAAAATAGAAGCTACTATAAATGAGTACATTCCACTTTTGAGTTTCAAATGTTTATCCTTCGTTCTTATCCAGAGTGATTATATTAAATAACTTATCGAAAATATAGGGTTGTAAGAAGAAACAAACCTACCATAAATGAGTACATTCCACTTATTGAGGTCAAATTCTATCCCCCATTCTTATCTAGTGTGATTATATTTAATAACTTACAAAGACATAAGGTTGTAGGAAAATACAAAGCCATTACAAAGGGCAATGCTCTCACACGATCCGAAAGAAAGTTAATAATTGTTAGCACCATAAAGGGTAATATTTTCATACAAATTGATTTAAGGAAACCCTTTTTAGCCATATTTCTAATTTGTGGGTGATATTGTCCATATTAAATAAGTTACTAATAAATAGGGTTGTAGGAAAATAGAAACCACCACAAATGAATATATTCTACTACTTAAGTTTCAAATTTTATTTTCCATTTTTGTCCTATGTAATTATATTAGATAACTTACCAAAAAATAGGGTTGTGGGAAAATAGAAAACTACCATAAAGGGCAATACTCTTATACAATCCAAAAGAAAGTTAATAATTGTTAGCAACATAAAGGGTAATATTTTCATGCAATTTGATTTGAAGAAACTCTATCTAGCCATATTTTCGATTTGTGAGTGATATTATCCATATTAAATAACTTATCCAAAAATAGGGTTGCTAGAAAAATATGAAGCTATTCTAAGTAAGTACATTCCACTTCTTGAGTTTCAAATTCTAGGCTCCGTTTTTATCCTATGTGATTATATTAAATAACTTACCAAGAAATATGATTGTAGGAAAATACCAAGCTATCATAAAGGGCAATATTCTCCTACAATTCAAAAGAAAGTTAATAATTATTAGCACCATAAAGGGTTATTTTCATTCAATCTTATTTGAGGATAGTCTTTCTAGTCATATATTCAATTTGTGGGTCATATTATCCATATTAAATAACTTATCAAAAAATAGGACTATAAAAATATGAAGCTACTATAAGTGAATGCATTCCTCTTTTTGAGTTTCATATTCTATCCTCCATTCTTATCCTATATAATTTTATTAAATAACTTACTAAGAAATAGAATTGTGAAAAATTACAAAACTACATTTTTGAGTTTCAAATTCTATCCTCCATTCTTATCCTATGTGATTTACATCCAAAAAGACATCTTTTAAGGTAAACAATGGAATTCCTCTTTTACCAATTTTTCTAATGTTGGAGATTGAATGAGGGAGCGAGGAAGCAACCTTTTCAAGGAGAATATGGATTGTCTTACCTTAAACTCACCTTATAAATTTATTTTATTGCCCAAGTATGCCCACTTGACTAGAATTTTACTTTACATATATAAGATAATATGAAATTCTTATTAACATCTTTAAATACATTAATGCAATATGTAGAGAGAAAAATCCTGTCGTCAGCGCTCGCCAAAAAGTTAATTATCTTTTTGTAGTAGAAAACTTAGCTATTGTATTTTTTATTTTCAATCCATTTGTGTGTCCATATATTAACTTAAGGTTTATTTTTTTACCTTATTTATTTAAATTAATCCTTACACATACTTTTAGTAAAATTCCAGTATAATCAAATCGATAAATGTTTATTGTACCTTAAATAAAAGGAATCATCTTGACGTCATTTTGAGACATTATTCTACTTTTCCTTATCAATCCATTTACGCGTCCCTTTACAAGACTTAAATTTTATACCTTTATTTTCAAGCTAATCCTTGAAAAACTTGTTTAAAGTGAAATAGGAATAATCAAATTATGATGCCTTAGAAGCAAAGGTCACCACTTCGATGTTAAAATGTTACATTGCCGATTATTCTCCTAATCAATCATCAATCGCAATCTAAGGAGAAAATGACATCATTTATGTTATTTTGGTAGCAACAAATAAATGCTAATTTAGCCAAAGTTGCTCGTTACATAGAAAATGTAAATACAACTAGAGAACTAATGTTACCAATAAAAGACGAAACCACATTATGGCGCCGTTTCGTGTTCATCGTTCTCAATAAATCTTCGTTCTCATGCTCTGCGATTCAACTTGGTCGTTTGCAAATATCCCCGCTGGAGAAGCATTCGAATCTTTGCATTCAACTCGCCGTTCACGGAGGTTTCTATGTCTGGTTCAGTCGCTGAGCTTCGATGTAGACGCGAACTAAGCTTCAAAAAATTTGCTCCTTTTCTTTCGAATTAAACTGATATAGCTACTGTACCGAAGAAAACGAGGGACTTTTGAATCGTGCTCTCTTCTTCTTTAGTGTTTGATCTTCATCTGTTTTGAATTGTATTCGTAATGATCCTTCGCTGGAGACTAGCTATCGTAACGTAATGTGCTGTGTACGTAATGTGCTGTGTACTTGAAGTGTACCTCTTTTCTCTGCCAATCTCAACCATTTATCCGGATGCTTTTTTGCTCTAGTAGGAGCTTCAGATCGACTTCTCAAAGTACTCCAAGTGAGCAGCACCTCACCTTTCAAGGGATGCCTGTGAATATTGTGAGCGTGACCGTCGTTACCAAGCAATAACATTTCTAGATCCATATTTGTCTCTCACGTTATATATTATTATGTATTAATTTTTTGCCAAAGTCTAATCTATGCATGAGAGAGGACGTTGACACGCACATAAAATAGAACTACCTCCTCCTATAAGTTTTAAGGTAAACCTGAACTTAAGAGTATGATGTTATTCATCACTTTTAGAGTCTTGATTTTTATTTGAATGATTTATTAACAAACTTATTCTCAACACAAGCCTCACACTTATAATGGGTATCCAACTTAAACATTGGAATTAACCCCAAGTTTGCCATCCTTTCCATTGTATTGCAATTTACATATCTTAATCTACCATGCAATAGATAAGGAGATACATCAGAGTAAACTAAAGATTTCTCTTTATAAATAATCTTTGGATACAAAAGTTTTGAGTTTACATCAATAATAGCAATATTGGCTTTGAACAAGTTATTATACAAATACTCTTTCCCCACATACATTCTCTTGGAAAGTACAAACTTGTTGGACTTAAATACAAATTTGAAACCCTCCTTGACAAATATGGAGCCAGAAATTATGTTCTTCAAAATCTTCAGTAGATGCAAAAAAATTAGCAAGGTGATATCTTTTTTTTTTCCTTTTTTGATGATATCCAAATGACCCACCACCCCGACGTCGCGCTTTGTCCTGGAGCTTCAAGTTCAGCTAGGATCAGTGGTTAGCAAGGTGATACTTTAAACTTTACGTCCCGACAATTTTTGCTAATGCGGAGTTAACCATATAGAGTTTCTCCTCTTCCTCCGCCATTTTGTAAGACAAGAACATATGTTTATCCACACAAATATGATTTGTGACACTTGTGTCCAACCATCAATCGTTAGTGTTTGGCACCAAGGATAGCTCATATACCACCATAGTAGTCAATCTCTTATCATCTTTATGCTCTACCACATTTAGCTGCTTGGCCTGCCTTTGTTCGGGTGCTTTTTACAATTCTTTGCCTAGTGGCCAAGCTTATTGCACACAAAACATGTCCCTTAGAATTTCTAGGACCATTCCTTTTGTTGGCCTTTTCCGTGAAAAGATTCTTCTTCCTATCTTACTTGAATTTGGAAGACTCAACAATATTGACCTTTGGCTCTATAAGGGGGTTTGCATTACTTTTGTTTTCCTTCTAGATTATGAGGTGAAGAATTACATTTTCAAGGCTCATCTATTTCTATTTGCGCTTCGAATAATTTTTGAAGTCTGACCAGCTTAGAGGCAACTTCTCAATAATGGTTGCCACTTGAAATGATTCGCTAAATGACATGCTCTCAACAAATATGTCATTTAGAATTATTTTCAATTCTTGAACCTAACTCATTTAAAAATCCACCATCTTGAAGTATAGGAATTTGGCAACCATGAATTTCTTGGTGCCCGCATCCTCTATCTTGTATTTTTCATCTAAGGACTCTCATAAGTATTTAGTAGTTCCAATGTTTCCATAAATGTTATATAGCGAATTTATTAAATACTTAAAGGACATAGTTCAGAATAAGAAGTCCCTATGCTTCCAAGGCCCTAAGTGTCGGGTCATCTTGCTCATTTGAACTAATTACTGGACACACTTCTTATAAGTACTTGACTAGATTTGGTATGGTCAGATAGAAGAACATCTTTTGCTAACACCATTTAATGTCCACATTGGTGAGTTTTTCCAGTTTCTCATGTGGTGTAGCTAGAGGTGGTGCTATCAAAGTAAGCCAAGGGCCTATTTGGCAACACTCTCGAGAATAATTGATTTTGTTCTTTTGTTCTCGAGAGCAAAAAAAAGAACAAAAATCCCTTCGGTAAATTTTTTGTTCTCGGAACAAAAATCAATTTTTTTGTTCTAGGGAATAGATTTGGAAGAAGCGAAAAAAGTTGCTTCTTGTTTCTAGGAACAATTCTTAGAAGCAATTTTATTTTTCTTTTCTCTTCTTTTGTCTTCTCTTTCCTTTTCTTCTTCTTCCTTTTGGCCGGTCGCCGGCCTTGGCCATGGTCGGCTACTAGCCAAACAAGGGTTGGCGACCTCCTCGGAGTGTTGTTGGCCCCTAGTGACACCGAGCCATGGTGAGGGTCGTCGACCCGAGCGTCATCGTGGCTGGGCAAGGCTCGGCCTCACCAAGCCAGGGCAAGGTCGAGTCTCATTGGTGGCCTAGTGAGACCGACCTTGCGCCACTTAGGTGAGGTTGAGTCTCTCTTGGCCACCGGCAAGGCTTGGTCTTACCCAGATCTGGCAAGGCCGAGGCTCGCCTGGTATAGGCGAGCTCGCAAGGACCTCGCTCTGGCCTGGCGAGCCTTTGACAAGTTTGCCAGACCTTGCCAACCATTGTGGCTGACAACCGACTACAAAAAAGGAGGAGAAAGAAGAAAAAAATATAATAAAAGTATTAAAAAATTAAGAATACTACCAAACACATTTCTATTTTAGGAATATAAATTTTGGACGGTTATCAAACGTGTTTTTTTGCTTAGAAATTGTTCCTGGGAATATAATTTAAAAAAAAAATTACTGATAAAAAATTATTCTTGGAAACATAATCGTTACCAAACACGCCCTAAGTCTATTAAGCCAATAGAATTATATGCCATTTGATATGTACTCTTCTGAATATGAGTCCTAGATATATCAACCATGTAACTTGTACCCGAACCATCATATATGGACTTGGCCCAAAGGCTTGCATTTGCCACCACAAAACGAGGCCTCGAGATCTAAGCCTCTCTAACAATAGCTATCGTGCTAAACCCAACAAACATTCAAGGGATAATTGCCTTATAATTGTTTAAAATGCAACACAATACTATTTGTTATAACCGATTAAATTAAACTGAAATAATAACTCCGAGAAATCAATAATAAATTTAATAATGACCAAGTCAATGAACAAATATATTGAATAAATTTTCTTAACAACTAAAGATGATTGAATTTGATATAAATCCATTTGTGCCTTACGAGATCGCTATAAAATTATAATAAAATTAAATAAGAGGTGAAGCACAATTTTTTTTTTTTTATGACCTAGGGAAGCCATGTACGTTGACAGCGAGGCAAAGTAAACCCTAGGAAGGCAGTGAGTCACCACCACCTTTTATGCCCCGGGTAAGTCACCCTTGCGACGCCCGAGAATCAAACTCCTCCCCTTGCGTTAGGGGGAGAAGCTCGCCACCAGCAACGCCACCCAAGCAGGTGGTTGGTGAAGCAAGAATTGTTAAATCTCCTTAAAGTGATTAGTTCCTACTAGACTAAAGTACAACCCAAGTGCCAAAACTTGGCACGGAGGGATACTTAAATGCCAAAAGTTTTGAAAGGAACACTTAAGTACTAAAATCGGAGCAAAATTGATCACTTAAGTGCCAATTTGGCCAAATTGTTAACGTGGCAATTTTCTGGTGAGATGAGTGCAAAACATCATCGTTTTGCTTGTCGACGTGGCTAAAAAATGCAAAAACACCGTCGTTTTTGTCTCTAATGTGGTAAATAATTAATACAAAAATTAATTAAATTAAATTAAAATTAAATTTATATAAAAAAAAATTAAAAAAAAAGGGAGGCGGTTGAGGGTTAAGCCCTCGTCGCCGCCAGGAAGGACCAGCGACGGAGGGGGGAGGGTCGGCTGGGGTTGCTGGCCTTTGGCCGACCAGTGGCGAGGACCTATCAGCCCTCGCCGGATCTAGGCGAGGGCTCGCGGGCCCTTGTCGCCTTCCCACCGTCGCTAGGAAGGGTCGGCAACATTGAACAACTAGCGGCGAGGGCCTGCAAACCCTCGCCCAGATCTGGGGTGAGGGTTGCGGCCCTTGCCCTAGATCCAACGAGGGCTCGGGCCCTCACCACAAGTCGACCGGGGCCGGCAATTTGGGCGAGGGCTCGAGCCCTCGCCGCCGGTCAACCAGGGCCCAGCGATGCCGGCTTACCCTCCTCCCTCCATGGCCGGCCCTTCTTGGCGATGGCGAGGGCTCAGTCCTCAGCCGCCTCCCTTCGGCCCCCTTTTTTTTTAAAGGTTTTTTATTTTAAGTTTTTTATTTTTTTAAAAATATTTTTAATAAATTAATTTTTAAATTAAATTAAATTAATTTTTATATTAATTATTTACCACTTAGAGACAAAACGACGTTGTTTTTGCTTTTTTTAGCCATGTCAGCTCGCAAAATGATGTCATTTTGCACTCACCTCGCCGGAAAATTGACACGTAACAATTTGATTGGATTTTGGCCATATTAACACTTAAGTGATTCTATTTTGCTCCGATTTTGGCACTTAAGTAAATGTCCTTCCGTGCCAAGTTTTGGCACTTGTGCTGTACTTTAGTCATCGTTCTTGCTATGGTTCTTTATAGATTTACAAACTATGCTCCCAAAATACAATATTTCAAACCTATTCCTATAAACACTACGCAAATGGGACTCAATCGAATTTTTCCTCAAATTGACACACTTAGAGAAATTATTTTATACTCTTCCTCCTTTTCTTTCTTTGAAGAGTAACTGGTTTTAATTTATAGAGTTTGAAAGGACATGAACCGAAGATTCATGAATGAAAGGACATGAACTCAAGAATGAAAGAACATGAACGGACATATCAATTAAAAGCAAAGAAACTGATGCAGAAAACTTAAAGACATGAACTGAAGAAACATATTAGTTTTGCTCCACTTTTATTGAGCCATTAACCCATAGTTACAACAATCCCAGCCATTAATCCAGATGTCTTCGTTCTTGAAGGAGCTTCAGATCGAGTTCTCACAGTATGAGCATCCCCCATCGTTTTGACTGTTGAAGCTCAAGTACGAAAGGACAGAGACAAATTGGTCTGTGGCCCATTTTGTCCTTGACCTTCGGCTCCGGAGAAGATTTCGTCACGAGATTCTGTCTTCCTAGGCAGTCTCGATGCGGCTTCCGCGCGAGCGATCAATCTGTCAAACAACGGGGGCTTATCCGCATCGCGAACGGGCCGCTTAGAGCGCCGAGAGTACAAGTGGACAAGCGGCAGGTTAACTACACAGGGACACTCGGGATAATCGTGAGCGTCGCCATCATCGTCGATCTCAAGTTCAGGGCCATCCGATCGATTGGCGATGGGGGGAAGCATGCTGGCATTATTCTTTTTTGACATGAGCGCGGACGATCCCCTGACGAACAGATAGGGCGTCGTGGCGGAGTAGACGTCCGTTAAGCAAGACGTAGCAAACGGGGGTCGCCGTGTGCACGTCAACGTTGGTGTCCTCTTCCGTAGATTCCGATTGTCTCGTCGAAAAAGCAATGGAAGAGCGACAGCAACTTCCCAGAAAACCAAAGTCCCCACAAAATCGAAGTGGGTTTTCCTCTCTCTCGAATCTGTAAATGCGAACTCTCCTCCCTCCTTTTTCTCTCTCTCTCTCTCTCTACGAGAGTGTATCAATCCTATGGGAGTGAAGGGAAGAATTGAGAAATACGATTTCGGGGTTGGGGGTTTTATAGCGAATTGGGGGGAGCTTTTCTTTTGTCATGTTTTAAAATATCATTCGGAGAAATTTAGATAGTAAGAAAATGATTATGTTGGGTATGATCATTTCACATGAAAATATGTAGATGCTGAGTATGAAATGTATGTCACTCAAAATCGATGTGGTCCGAGGCATGAAGTAGAGGTGACGGAAATTATAGACCTGTATGCCAGAAAAAGGCCGACGGTGGGCGACGGCGATAGTTGTGATGAGGTGATGGCGGCGAGGTTTGAGCGAGTGGCGGCTCGACTCAATCCAAGCAACGGCACTAAGGAGAGAGACATGCGTGTGACGAGCATGGCACCACCAGCGAATGTTCCTCTCTCATTGCCAGTCGCCCGTCACCAACATCACAGTAGTCACATAATCGCTCGCCAGCGACAGTGGCAACACAGGGTTAGAGGGGACGACTCGATTGGACTAGAGCAAAGGCATTGGGGAGAGAGAAATGTGCGTGGCGAGCATGGCGCCCATCATCACATGTTCCCTCTCTCCGTTGCTAGTTGCGCCACTAGGGTCACGGTGGTTGCATGACCAAGCGGCCATCGTGCCACCACCGTGACCCCAATCCGCAACCTAAGAGAATGGTGAGTGGTTCGGAGTGTCTGTATTCTTGTAATGTCCGAATATTTATAATCATATTCCGTCTTTATCCTATCCGACGCAAGAATGACTAGATGACGGCCTATTTCTTGTATTGTCATTTGTCTTTAATCCATCAAATAATGCATAAAATATTATGCCCACTATCTTAGTAAGAGTAAAAATGCAATACAAATATGTGGTTTTGTTCACTTTGAGAGAATGAAGGCGTTAACCCAACTTAATTTTTTTTTTGCGACCAAGGTTAAATTTAATGACTCGAGTTTTGGAATTGTTGGTTGCGGTCTCATAAAATTTTACATGATATTAGAATAATTTATTTTGAGTTTAAATATTTTTAGATTCCTATTTGTCTTTCATATTATATATTGTCTAATCTATGTGCGAGAGAGTGTTAAAACCTTTTATATATTACACATGTAAAATAGATGTTTATGTTCCACAAAAATTTCTAAAATAGATATATGTCTCTCATTCTTGCTATTCTACGTTTCATCGCCCGAATGCTTCCTTTCATTCTATTGGTCCAACCACTTATTTTTATTTTTTCAATTACCCCAACGTATTTTAAAATGGTATTTTTTTATAAGATAATCTTTATGGAAATAGGAAGATACCATAGATTTCCCCTTTTTCATGATTATGGAAGGGAAGTTGATAATTGTTAATTCAATAAAGGAAGTATTCTCACATAATCTCAAGAAAGTTAATAATTGTTAATACTATAAAGGTAGTTGATATCCCCTTTTTATGATTACGCAAGGGAAGTTGATAAGTATTAATTCCATAAAGGGAAATAATCTCATCCAATCTCAAGGAAGGATAATAATTATTAATACCATAAAAGGCAATACTCACATACAATCTGAGAGAAAGTTAATGATTGTTAGTACCATAATGATAATATTTTCATACACTCTAATTTGAGAAACTCTTTCAGCCATTTCTAATTTGTTGGTGATATGATCCATATTAAATAATTTATCGAGAAATAAGTTTGTAAGAAAATATGAAGCTACCATATATGAGTACATTCCATTTATTGAGTTTCAAATTCTATCCTCTATCTTTATCCCATGTGATTCATATTCAATTTATGTCCAAAAGGACATCTTTTAGGGTAAAAAATGGATTTCCTGTTTTACCAATTTCTTGAGACCATAGAGGACATATTTCCATACAATTTGAAAGAAAGTTAATAATTATTAGTATCATAAAGGGTTATATTTTCATATAATCTAATTTGAGAAAAACTTTTCCAGCCATATCTTCGATCTGTGGCCAATATTATCCATCTTAAATAACTTACTAAGAAATATGATTATAGGAAAATGTGAAGTTACCATAAATTAGTACTTTCCACTTCTTGAATTTTAAATTCTATCGTCCGTCCTTATCCTATGTGAATCATATCCAATTCATATCCATAAAAGACATCTTTTAAGGTAACAATTTGATTTTTTCAAGGAAAGGATGGATTGTCTTACCTTAAACTTGTTTTAAGAATTTATTTTATTGACCAAGTATGCCCACTTGACTAGATCTCCAATTTAACATATAAAAGATACTATGAAATTCTTATTAAAATCTTCAAATATATTAATGCGATGGACTTTATTGACCAAGTATGCCCACTTGACTAGATCTCCAATTTAACATATAACAGATAATATGAAAGTCTTATCAAAATGTTCAAATATATTAATGCGAAAATGCTATCATCATGATTCGTGGATCAGTTATTGATTGGTTACATAGCTTTAACCTTTTCATATAAACAAAGTTGCAATATTTTTTCTTTTTCCAATTTCTCTCCTTTCTTATTAATTATTTCATTTGTCCACTTTTGCATGCTTTTAATCCTCATTTTTTTTTTATATATATTATTTTACTTTCATTTGTTTATTTCTTGAGCTATCCTTTTGTAGTCGAAACCCTATCTATTGTATTTTTTATTCTCAATCCATTTGTGTGTCCATTTATTAACTTAAGGTTTCTTTTTTTCACCTTAAATTATTTTGATTATTCCTTAGATATATTTTTTATTTATTAAAATTCAAGTGAAATCAACTCAATAATTTTTTTTTTGTGTCTTAGATAAAAGGCATCATTTTGACATCACTCCGAGATTTTATTCTACTTTTCCTTATCGTAAATATTACATCGCTAGTTGTTTTAGTTATCAATAGTTAATCATAGTCTAATGAGAACCTAAAACAATGTCATACATATTATTTTGTTAGCTGAAAATGATAATTTAGCCGAAGTTATTTGTTATAAAGAAAATGTGAAAACCACTAGGGTACTAAAAATTATAATAGGATATGTGCACTAAAAGTCTTAAAATCATTTACGAAAATACAATTAATTCCTAAAATTTAATAAAAAATTTAATCAAATCTTAAAACTTATCAAATTTGTATAATCAAGTTATTTTGTCACCTTGGTTAATGGAAAATACTAATATGATTTTTAAATATTTTATCTTTTCTATAAAGCAATGATGTGGCTAAATGATGTCATTTTGATCCAAATATAATTTTTAATACAAATTTTATTTAAATTAATATAATCTAAATTTATTAAGAGGAAGAAGAAGAATAAGAAACGGGCAGCATCGCTGACGAGAGCGAAAAAGAAGAAGAAGAAGCAAAATTAGCATTTTCAGTATCCAAGTTAGATAAAATTAACGAAATGACTTAATTATACCAATTTGATAAGTTTTAAGATATGATTATACTTTTTATAAATTTAGATACTTAATTGCATTTTTTCGACAAATTTTAGATTTGTTGGTGCGAATATCCAATGATAATATAAAAGACAAAACGGACGTCCGAGGCCTTCCAAACGTCGTCGTCCCACGTTCATCGTTGTCTGTAACCTATCTCCCTCCCTCGCCGCTCTCGCGTTCCTCCTCCCTGCCGCGCCGCCGCGACCTGCAAGTTCTCGATCGATATCCGTCGATCGATCGATCGATCGAGCGAGCGGGCGAGAAGAGGGTGACGTCAGCCATGGGCTACACGAAGGACCAGCTGCTCGCTCGTCTACAGGTAAAATCCCCCGCCCGCTCGAGACCCGTCCCAATCTTCCGCCCTCGACCCGCCGCTCGCGGCCGGTTCTGTGTCCGGCTCACTCGCCGACGGTCTTCGATGCACACGCGTTTGATCTTCATCTGTTTTGAATCGTATGCGTAACGATCCTGCATCGCAGACTAGCTAATGTAGTAGCGTAATCTACGGCCGACTTGAAGTGTACCACCTTGTTCTGTTAATCCCGACCGTTAATCCGGGTGTTCTTGTTTTTTTTTTTTTTTTTTTTTTTTTTTTTTTGGGTTCTTGCAGGAGCTTCAGATTGAGTTCTCGAAGTACGAGCATCCGGTCGTTTTGACTGTGGAGGCTCAGGTATGCGGGGGCCGAGCAAATTGGATCGCGTCCCATGTCGTTGTTCACCTCTTTTGTCTTATCGGTTCTGGGGAGAGTTTGTCTTAGTGGGTTTTTTGTTTGGTTTGATCAGGCCAAACATGTTGGAAATGTGGGTGCTTCCCTCAGTAAGAACTTGTTCTTGAAGGTACGATCGATGACTCTGGGCATTCGGTGAATTTGGAGATTTGGTGTTGGGAATAAGATCCATGATTGTTTTCTGGTGACTTGTACTTTTATAGCATACATCTATGTTGTGTTAAATCTTGCATTTTGACCTGAATCACCTTCGTTTTGCTTGTAACACAGCATGATCGAATGAGACTTTGGAGTGACTCTGAACTTTGAGCACACTTATGTTTTTGAACGGTGAAATTTTGATGATTTAGGACTAGGCTTTTGATTAAATTTTGGAATCTAGTTATGCCAAGTTGCTTCTTGAAAGTTTATCGCTATGCCTATGGAAACTAGGACTAAGGGGTGAAACATATGGCATATCTATCTACCTCTTTCTTGCTTCATTGTCCATATTTAGCTAATTGAATGCTCTTCATTAAAGCAATGTGCGTACAATGAATTAAAGAAATATTGACTATGTTGTAAGAGATAGGCCCTTAGCAGTAATCTTTTGCTTGTTTGAGGGTGTTGTCACTAAGCGGGTATCGCCATATTAATCAGGCCAATAATTTGGTCTCACTTATGTTTGCAGGACAAGAAACAAAGGTTCTACATTGTCTCTGCTCTTGCAGATACTAAAGTAGATCTGAAAGGTACACAACCTATTATACAGTTTAATGAATTTGTAAATTTGAATGGCAATAAATATTTAACCATAAACTCTTCTTTTTTGGACTTCTATGTTTAAGAAGGAATTTTTGTGTTTGATCAGTTCTGTCACAACGGCTTGGTCTGGGGAAAGGAGGTTTGAGAATGGCACCAGAAGAAGCATTAGGTGAGATACTTCAGGTTGGTATATATATATATATATTGATTTGAAGTTCTTCTCCTCCCTCTAAGGTTTAGTTTTATACTTCCATTTCCTCCCATACTATCTTTCATTCTTTTTATCTTAAAGTGATTTCACGAAGTACCTTTTATTTCTTTTTTTGTTTCTTTGCACTTACGATGATTGTTAAGTATTTTGGGACAATGAATCTGTGTCCACGTTAAGTTCCATATGCCGGTTTTACTTCTTCTGATGAAAGATAAGTTATGACTCTTGCGAGGTGTATGTATTCTTAGTGGTCTGCTTATTTTGGTTTCTCGAATCAAAGGAAGCACTTGACATTCTTTTTCTTTTCTTTTGGAAAGAATCTCAATCCTCATAAAAATTTGATGGTTGATTTTAGTATGTGGGTATTACATTCTCTGATCTTCTGCCTTTTATGGTGTCCTCTAGGTGCCTCTTGGTTGTGTGACTCCTTTTGCCTTAGTAAATGAATCGGCAAGGTATTAATCTATTCTTGCTTAATTCATATCTTTACAATCGCATTTCTGTGCGTTCCTTTTTGTCTATTTTTTGTGGTGGCAAAACAGTTGTTGGAATGCAAACTTTTCTGCATATATCTATTAAATGAACAGCATTCCTTTGGAAAATTGCAGAAGGGCATCTTATCAGACATGTTTTCAACAATCTAGACCTGATTAATAGTTGTAGTACTGAAACCAATTGTTCAATTCCCCATTCTCAAAGCAATTGCCAACCTTACAGTTTCTTCTAGGCTCTAGCATGAGGAATTGAAGAACCATAGTACAAAAATCTCATGGTAGCTCCATTGTCATACCAAACCCATTCAAATGCTAAACAGAAGAACCATGTACCGGTTTCAACTGCAGATTCAAATGTTTAACAGAAAAAATCATGTTCCAATTCCATGAACAGAAGCTAGTATCTGGTTGTAGAAAAAAGGAAGTTAGGGTTTTTTAGTTTCTATCTCTCAGGCTTTACAAATGGAGCCTCTAAATGCTCTTTATTTATGCTATTGAGTAAACATGCAGCTTCTAGTATTTTCTATTTCATTACTCTCAAAGATCCTACAATATTTGCAATTGCCATCGAGCAAGGAGTGATATTCCTATGCCATGTAGGACAAAGCTCGTTCACCCAACAAGGGGTCCTGAATTAGAGAAAGCATCCCTTTTTCATTGGAATATTGCTGAAAATAATCAAAATTGGAAACACACAGGTGCATAGACGCCCACGTGCACACAAGTTGATGATACATCTGTGCATGTGCATTTGCACAATTGGACATACAAACATGTACATATTGATTTTACACCTTGATTTTGGAAATGTAATTTGCTCTTATGTTTTGGAAATCTAACAGATTATTTAAGATCCTTCCCCATAAATGGAACAAATAGAATCAACAACAAGATGAATATATTTCATGTCCTACTGGCATAAGCATATAGATCCAATGAAGAGTTTGAACAGGCACATAATGAAATTTTTTCTTTGAACACTAATGGGTTGAGACCTGGTGAAAAAAAATGGTAACTTCAACAATTTCCTTGAGTTTATTTGTCCCTCATGTACCTTTTGTAAAGGCTTTTATTGATGTTCAAATCTCCATATTGATCCCATATAGTAGTCATTAGTATTTCTTCATATATCATTTATATCACATTATGCAATCTTACATTTGTCTTTTCTGTTGAAGACATGTCTCGTTGCTGCTTGATCAGGGATTCAAGTCCCAACAGGGATGCCTCTTTCATCCGCTGTCAAATGACACATCAATATGTAAGCAAGTCTTACCATCCATAATTACTCTGGCATTGTCTAGCCCTTTGATTTCAATTATCCAGCATACTCAACAAAGTTAAACCTTTTCTTCTCTAGCCAGCATCACTTTGTGTCTTCCTGCTTATATTTGGCTTTCCTTTTGGGTTTCTTGGTTACTCTTCCTGATAAGTTGAAGATACTTGTATAATATAGGAGCAGACATCTCTGAATTGTGTAAGACAATTAACACTTTGTTCACTAATTGGGCCACTTCCAGTTGCATTCTACCTGATGCCATAGTAATCACGTGCATTTCTGGATAAAGTGAAGATTAAATTAACATTTAACATGTGACTTTGTGTTTCCAGCTCTTAATACCCTCAGTCTGACAAGTTCCTGAAATCAATCGGAAGAGATCCCTCATATGTCGATCTGGAGGTACTTTGAGTTCCACTTGCTTGTTGATTAAACCAATGGTTTCTTATTATTAGATTATTTAAAGAAGAAAACTGTGTTCCTTTCAGGCTAACCCTAAAGTAGGGAAGGATCAGCCACCAGATTTGGCTGCTCTTGTTCCGTCTGACTCCATCGTGTTGCCAGAATTTGCTGAAGGAGCACCTCCATCAGAACATTCCAATGAGAATCATGCTGCAACAGATGTTAAGCCGAAGGCAGTTAAAGGTAAAATCTTGTCTTGTGGCAAAAATGAGGAGTGCAATTATGGTATTTTGTATTGGTTTTGCATTCATTGAGGTCAAATTTAGCTGTAGCATTTTGTGCATGTCTTTATGGAAGCATTTGAAAGTGAGAATGTATTCTAAAAATGGTTACAAGCATAATTTGCAGCAGATGTGCAGTTTTATCGTGCAATTGCCTGGATGGATGTGGCCTACTGGTGGCAATTGTGTACTTTGTCCTATATAGATCAAGATTCATCAATCAGTTGTTCTATTCATATTTTGAGTGCTTTTGCTTCTTTATTTTTGCCTTTTTAAAATGAAGAGTTAGCATAGTTTCTGAAGTAAATTCAGTCAAGTACAACTGTCATAAAATATATTTAGCTAATTCTCATGTTTTTTTTCAAGCATTGTACATGATCTGCAATCCATCTTTCTGTTGAATTGATATTGGCCCTATTGGGCTCTTGCTTTCTTTGATTATTTGAAAGCTTGGGTGACATTGCTGCACACTGGTAAATGATAGGTTTTCATTATGCAGACTACTGGCAGATGGATTTACATGTTTAAGAGTTAGCATTATATCTTCCCTTAGCGGAAAACTAAAAGCCATGTTCTGTAGAGTTAGCATCAGATCTTCCCTTAGTGGAAAACTAAAAGCCATGTTCTGTAGAGTTAGCATCAGATCTTCCCTTAGTGGAAATCTAAAAGTCATGTTCTGTAGGCTCTTATCACCTCCTTTCCCTTTCCTTTTATCATGCCTAAGCAGTAAGCAGTCAGACTTGGATGAAGTTGGATTAACTTTTTCTGGATTTGGAACATGTGGATTGGCAAATAGTGCCAGAATTTGGACATCATTCCCTGGGCGTGTAAAATGATGGATCATAGATAATCGTTTTTGCTTTATGAATGTTGTCAATTCAGATTCTGTGGTCTTGTCAGCTACTTTGTATTTTCAACTATAGGATGATATGCTCCCATTTCCTTGTCATATCATGTTAACATAGGCAGAATTTGGTCCAACCTAGAGTAACACTGCTCCAACAAATTCCTGAAGCTCACATTATTTCTCATGGAGAGGAGATGGGGGCATGTGTGCATTAGTTGAGTTTGCATGCTTGGTTCATTCACATTTTCTTGATCGGAAAGAGTGCTTGACCTTGTTTTTGCAAACTACGGAATGCTGCCTTTTGGTTTCCTGGGATGGTGGTTGAATTCTTCTTTGATCATTCTTATCATGTACTAAAATATCATCTTAAAATGATGTAGCCAAGGCTGTTAAGACGCCTCCTGTGGCTGAAAAGGTCAAGGATAAATCTTCAACAGGAGTGCTTCCATCCATTTCCTTCACTGATGCAGGGCAGTTTGTGGAAGAAATTCTAGATAAGACGTCAGCTATATTGCTTTCAGAGGTAATCAGTCTGTTGTGCCTTTACTCATTGGTCAGTATGTTAACCAAGAAATCAGAACTTTCCTTTATTAACAGCATTTAAATACCACAGATTCGGGAGGACACTGTTAGGCAACATGGAGAACAATTGGGAGCAGTGGTTTCGGATACCCTCAGAAAGCGTCTGAGCTCCGAGTTGAAAAACCTCGCTGTAAGTGTCTCTGCACATGATGTACCTTAGTCAAGATGTAGTAAAGCAGATAATCTGTTCCCCTGCAACCTACTTTGATAATCTTAATTGTTGTGTATTCCTTCTGTCAGTTGTCAGCATAGTATTTCTCATTCTCTGTGCTAATGGTTTGCAGATTATGTTCAAGAATACTGCTTATACCGAAGGTTTCCACGCTGGTACTTGTCACCAACCAAAGCGTCCATGAGCTTAATTAGTTAGTCACTCTGTTGGTTTTCAGTCTTCATTGATACTGGAATGTCATTACACCTGACGTGCTAATCGTGCCACATTTTTCTCCTTTTCTTGCGTACTGGTCATCGAAACATATGGCCGATAATGCAGCCTGAAGGAATTCTTGCATTTCGAAAGATATAGGAAGGTGGTTCACACAAGCAAACGTGTCATTTTGTGAGCTAATCTTGTTTCCGTTGATTCTGCGATGCAATTGTGTTGGAATTTGTTATCTGCCCCTCTACCTGTAAAAGTAGTCTTGGCAGAGTTGAGAGCCATGTCAAGCTCATCATTTAGTCGAATAATGTCTATGAGTTGAAGCTCTAATACCCTGGTGAGAGCTCACTTGAACCAAGGTGGTAATACAAAATTGTAGAAAATCACTTGATAAAAATCTGTCTAAAAATGTAAATAGTTAGATAAGTCTCTTGTGAATCTGGACAAACTACGAGATGCTACCGCATCAAACTACAAGATGCTACCGCACTGTGGGAAGTTCACTTCCATCTTGCCTATGTATGTAATTTCACTGACTTGTCGGCTCAATATCCCTAGTTGAAAGACACTGTGCGAAGATGCTACCGCATTATGGGAGGTCCTTTTCCATCTTGCGTACGTAGTGTGTAACTTTGATTTAACGGAAACGGATGAAACGAAAGTGATGTTAAGGTCAAATCCCAAATGGTTATCGTTACCGGCGATAGCCAACCTGGCATGATGCCTTAGTTTTCTGTCCTCTTCTCAGCGTTGAAACAACTGCACGGACTTGCCTGACAATGACCAAACCGAATTTTATCATTTCAAGGGTACATGCGTTTGTACCAAATCAAATATCGAAGTTCAAATAGTCGAAAATTATATCGAATTTCATGAAAAAGATAGGTAAAATCTCTAATTGCATACTATTAAGAAGATTAAGATACAACCCTCAAGTTGACCTATACAAATGAAACGAGAATTAGTCCAAGTATATATGCAGTTGATCTCGAATCATATGCTCAGAATCCAAGCTTTGATTTCTTTGGGATTTTGAGTCTTACTCCGATAGAACTCGACTGATGAGATTTGATGAAGTAAGATTGTTAAGAATTTCCTTCGTTGTTATTAGGAATTTTTGAGAGTCATATCTTGGACTCCAGAGAAATTTCACTAGCTATTCTAACGATGTTTTCCCATCTAATGAAGATGATGCCCTTGTCATGACCTGTTTATTGAGGTGATGAGAGCATCTATGGTGGATATCCAATTTCTCATAAAGTTGGACTCATGTCAAATCAATCAATCTCTTTTGAATTGAATTATAACAAATCATTCAACTTCATTTGAGTTTTGATTAGATAAGTGTTTTGCGTTTAATTCATTTTATTGGGCAATATTTTATTTAACCAGATAATTTTCCAAATAGTGGGACAATGTCGGAGCTCCAAAGTTCGATTGGACAACAACACTAAGCGTATATGACATTTGACATCCTATCATCAGCTTTAATTTTCGCTGATGAAGAGAGAGAGAGAGAGAGAGAGAGAGAGAGAGAGAGAGAGAGAGAGAGTCATACACGCTCGACTACTATTAATATCATTTGGATTATTATAAGCTGGTATCAAATGAGTGAGCAACAGCTCACAAAAGGGTGTATTAATTATACAAAGCACACAGGAAATAAACACTCAATGAAAAAGCATAGTACACGATTTGCATTATTGTCAAGCATAGGGCTAGTACTTTCTCTCCAACCTCACCAACACCGCACAGTGCAATGTCATCAGCATGTGGGGGCATTAGGGATCTGGCACTTGCTGGGGAGCTGCATCGCGAGCTTCGGGTTGACCCCGACCGAGGGCAGGATCGGCGAGTTCTTGTACTGGCAGAAGCACTTCAAGTTGGCGTGCGAGAGCCCCGTGCAGCATGCGCTCGTGGGGGGCGGCGGGTTCGGTGGCGTTGCAGCCGGCTTGCAAGCCATCAACTCCGAATAGGACATGTTGCATATGGTCTGAGCATTGGCGCAGCAAGCGATCGCGACCATCAATGCCAAGAGAATCACCGCCTTCTTGTTGGTTGCCTCCATCTTCTTGTGGTGATCTAAGTGACTGACGGACGCGCTCGAATGACAGGAGAGAATCTTCTCTAATTTGAGGGCTACGCTCAGTTCTTGGCCACGAGAGGAGTGATGTTTCGTGTGCTTTATATAGAGAATCGATCAGGGATCGTTTGGGGATTGCCCGTGAACATATATTGTCCCTAAGTAGATCACCACTTGCACTGTGGTGTCACGGGCTATGCATACTTGCGGTCACAAGAGGAGTCAATTATCACCGTTGATCCTTGTTGCCGAAAGGAGTTATTTTGCTTTGTCCGCACGTTGTTTGTTATTTTTCCACTCGCGTGTAGACTTGATGTAAGGAGAACAGCTACGTTCGGTGTTTCTTGGATTCTTGAAACATTGATCGAACCGTCTTGTGACGGAAGGGATTCCCATATAGACCTCTTTCGTTAGTTGTAGCGAAGAGATTAAGACAAAGTAATCATCGTGATTAGACTTTGGAGAAACTAGGCTTAGGTTTAGGGGTCATGTACATCCACTAGGTCACGCATTTCGTTTTCGTGATTCTAGTCGCGGGAATTGCAAGGACACCCTCGTGTTTTTTTGCTCAATATATTAATAAAGACGTCTTTCTAACTAATTTTAAAAGAAATCGTGATTTTGTCTATCCCTGATAAGAGGAACTCCTACAACTCTTTTGGTAGTGAATTACAAGCATCGACAATATACGCATATATAATCACGATTTGCACATGGATGACGTTCTTATAAATAACTCGCCAATCAAATGCCTCAAATCAATTTTACATGGTGGAAAACACAAGCCATTTTAAGCGGCCTGCCAATTCTTTTTCGTTCCGTGACCCTCTCAGGGTGGAAATATAGTCCCATTCCCACCTCATGCCCTACACCTTGTCAGGCAAATTACTATTGGCATCCCAAATCTCGGTCCTAATTTTGGAGGCAAGTGTAAATTAACCAACTCAGATTTCGTCATTAGGGGTGATCGGTTTCAAGATATGTCGGTTTCTACCTTAGAATCGGACCGAACATGTTAGTTTCCCTTTTGTGGAAATGAGAATTGACCCACCCAATCTTGGAAAGAGATCGAACTAGACCAATTAGTTTGATTCGATTTCAGGGTTGGTCCTGGAATTGGTAATTCTTTTTTTTTTTTTGGTTTCTTCTATTCCCCGCATCTTGAACTCCAAAAACTTCACGTTGCCTTTCGCTTGCATTTGGCGATGTTGCTTCCGCCATCTACTAAAGCAATTGTACCTGTATTATGTTTTGATGAATTCAAATGGTTTCACCTTCCATTTTGTTCTTTTGCTTATCAATTTTTGTTTATACCTTTCATATGCATCTTCTTGGTTACAGAGAGCTTTCCAACATTAAAAGTAAAAGAAAGAGCATTATTTTCGATTTTTTGTTAGATAAATGTTTACATGATTGGGGTTTTGCGCTTATTGATGATCGACTAATTTTCAACTCGATTTTGTAGTCATTACTCTATCATATGACATCATATCGACACATGTTAAATAATAACAAGATCCATATATATGGACAAACAAATTTGTAGTCATTACTCTATTTCTTCTTAAGGTCAAAGTGGAAGGTAACCCAAGCATTTTTTACTCTTTAAGAGAAAAAGAATTATGAAAATGAAAGTATATCAGTCCGGTGCGATTGCAACCTGGAATTTAATGAAGAACCATCGGTTCTAAATTTTGGGAATTATGAACTACCTAAAATCGGTCAATTCGATTTGATTTTTGAGTTGGAGTTAGATTGATGCTCACTCTTATTTGCCATTATTTTCATCACTCAATATTGGATGCCATGTGGATGACTCTCTTATCCAGAAAGTTGATTTTCTTTTTAGGGATAAATGCAATAGAAGTCCTAAAATGAAAATGCAATCGAGTTCTAAAACTTGCAAAAATGCAATCAAGTCTTAAAACTTGTTAAATTGTTTCAATCGAGTCCTAGAGTTAATCTTGTCAAACTTACTAATGGAAAATGCTGACATGGCGCAGACGTGGCATTTTAAATAAATTTTCATTTTTCACTTGGCTTTTCTTAATTATTTTTTATTCAAAGTTAGATTTGAAAATTAAATAGAAAAGCTAAAATTTATTTTAAAAAATTGTTTAAAAATAGAAAAAATGGTAGCTCCTCCATCCACTGTCACCACCCATCGCCGGAGGGGGCCGACGATGATCGCGGCCTTGGGCGGAGGTGGCGGCAACGATCGCCCGGCCCCTCCGGCGATGGGTGGCGGTGGTGGGAGAGGAGCTGCCATTTTTCTATTCCTTTTTTTAAAATTTAAAATAAATTTTAGCTTTTTATTTTTATTTTTAAATCTATTTTTTTTTTAAATTGAACAAAAAATAATTAAAAAAAAAGCCACGTGGAAAGTGAAAATTTATTTAAAATACCACGTCCGTGCCACGTCAACATTTTCCGTTAGTAAGTTTTGTGTTAATTTTAAGACTCAATTGAAACAATTTGACAATTTTTATGACTTGATTGCACTTTTTATAAGTTTTAGAATCCAATTGCATTTTCGTGGCAAGTTTTAGGACTTCTATTGCATTTATCCCTTCTTTTTATTATCTAGATCTACATATACTTAGTCTATCATTACCGTTGAGCATAAGAGTTCCACATGTCGATGACCATGATTGCTTTGAGTCCATGGACCCGAGTCTATGGAAGAGTTTCTCCTCTAATCTTAGTAACAAATAAATAAATAGATAGATATATTAATTTTAGGGAGAATTATCAAAAAAGTCCTAAACCTATTGCAATTGTGTCAATTTAGTCCTAAACTTTTTTTTTTTGGCCAATTTAGTCATAAACCTTTTACTTTTGTTCCAGTTTAGTCCATCCGGCCAAAATTAGCCGGTTGGCGCTGACGTGGCAGCCGGCCGGTGTCAGCAAGCTTTTTTTTAATAATATTTTATTATTTTAATTTTATTATTAATTTTTTTCTTTTTTTTTTCCCTCCTCCCTCCTCCTTCCTTGGACTCTGGCGACCGGCCAGGTTGGCTGGTCGCCGGACTAAGGCAATCCGATGGGACGAGGAGGCCTTGCCAGACGCAACGGCGAGCCCCCCTCGCCATCGCGTCTGGCGAGGGCTTGCCTCACCCCGTCGTCGTTGGGTGTGAGGGCTCGCCTTGCCCAGCGACCGCGAGGCGAGCCCTCGCTAGATCCGGCAAGGGGGGCTCGCCGTCGCGTCTGGTGAGGCCTCCTCGCCAGATCCGACGGGGCTCGCCCCGCGGATCGCCTCGGTCGCGACCGGCCAGCCTAGCCGGTCGCCGGAGCCCAAGGAAGGAAGAAGAAAAAGGAGGCAAAAAAAAAAAAAAAAAGGAAAAAAAAAAATTAATAATTTTTTTAAAATAAAATATTATTAAAAAAAGCACGCCGGCGTCGGCCAGCTACCACGTCAGCACCAGCCGACCAATTTTGACTTGATGGACTAAATTGGAACAAAAGTAAAGGTTTATGACTAAATTGGCCAAAAAAAAGTTTATGACTGAATTGGCACAATTGCAATAGGTTTAAGACTTTTTTGATAATTCTCCCATTAATTTTATGAACAACTTAGTAGACATGATCAATTACAATGTCCGTAAAACTAAATAAAAAAACCTCTTTTCTTAATGGGATAAATGGAAGTTGCATTGTTTTTTTAGTTATATATGATCGGCATTATTTGTAAGATTAATGATGCGTTTGGTAATATTTTTCTCTGAGGAGTAATTTCTATTTAGAAATATTTTTATTTATTTATTTCCCAAACGAATTTTTGAGCAAAAGAACATATTTGATAATTGTAAAGATTTTTTACTCATGAAATAGAAAAATAATATAAATATGTTTGGTATGAGCTTAAAATTTTCTATTCCCAATTCTTTTCATTTAATTATAAAAATGTTAGTGGATATTCAACAATTCATGTTGGATAAAACCGAACTTTTGTAAGGATTTAAATGATCAAGATATTCTAAGATGGCCTCAGAAAATCCAATGTGATAGTTAGTCAAAGGTGGATGGTTGGAAATGGTAGCAGAAAGCCCCATTGGTTGATAACTTATAATAGTGATAATAAATCTTTTTTTTTTGGTTAACTGATAGTAAATCTTTAGGCATTACAATTAACAATTACATAGAACTTTTGAGCTTTTTAGCTACAAGAAAAAGAGCAAAGGTTGCTTGGTATAATGGGCAATGATAGAACAAATAAGGTTGGAGATGATCCTAAAGTTGGTCCGCTTATTTGCACAGACTTATCAAACCTTCAAATAAATGACATTGAAAATCCAAAGAACACAGGCTTATTCGACTCTTGTAAACACAAGACAAATGGTAATGCAAAGGACTTGTTCAGAGCCGTCTAACTTTTAATTAAAACATAATTGTAGATGATCTTAAAGGATGTTTCCAATAGAATCTTAAGGGAAGAAGGTTCAAGTCGTCAAGCTTTCATGACCTAGCATTATCTCTAAAAGAAAACGGCATTAAATAATCCATATAATAAAATCCAAAAAGCTTAGATTTTTATTCTTTTTTTGTTTCAAGGAACAAAAGAACAGAAAAAAGTAATAAAATGGTTACTAAACGAGGCCAGGTCTTGGTAGCAAAATGGGGGGAATTATTTGATCAATTACAAATCTATTGTATAAATGTCAATTCAGCTTTGAATTTTTTAATTAGACCGATTTAATCCTAAAACTTTTCAAGAAATTCTAATTGACCCTTTTGACCAATTCTCTATGGAAATTGTGGACTTGGTAGTGTGCCATGTAAAGTAGCTGGCAATGACTAAACTGCCATATTAGTGATTTTCGGTGAAAATTGATCGAAATGATTACATTAAAATTTTGCATAAAAATTTAGGATTAAATTGACGAAAATGAAAAGTTTATTAGAGACTGAATTGATATCCACACAATTGATTCATGAATGATTGGGTGAATTTTCCCATACAAAATGATTATTGACTATAACCATTACACCGAGCATGAAATAAATTTGATTCTATATATCCTTAGGTGCCATGAATCACCTTGCTTGGATAATTTACTCTAATTTTATCTCGCGTCTATTAGTAGGGCTTAACAAACCTATGTATTTCTATATTTCTTTCGCCCTTATGTAGCAAGACTGAGCTATAATCCGTGTTGCTCTTTAACGACTTAGGCTATTATAATAAGTGACCATGTACCGATAACGTTCGACATCCGTCCACTATATTTGCTATTTAAAAGAATTAAAATCTCTAAAGCGTTACTTATCCAACCATTTACTATTTGAGATATGATAAACTACGACATAGTAATCTCACGACACTGAAAAATGTTCCGCTCAAAATATTTTTGTTATTGTTTTTTTGCCCCAAAAAAGTGGATCCCGCTTTTTGTTGAGTTTCATTGTGGCCTACACTATGTCCATTCTCAATTTGAGATATGCGATATTATCATGTTGTAGTCTCATGATGCACCTGAAAAATTCCGTGAATAATTATCGGACACATGAAAAAAATGTCAGACGTATAATACAATATTTTCGTTTAATATATGCTTTATTTTATAGTGGAATCTTTCAATATAGGACTATTATGCATATACTATAGAGATTGGACATCATGTGAATCAAAAGCACACTGTAAAGCCTGTGACGTCCCACACTGTAGAGCCTTCTCGGCTGCTTGTCTTGCCTGCTTTTGTGTTCCATAAATTATGTATAACTACTAGACCACGTGTTTATTCTATAGTGTTATTTGCCTAGCAAACCAAGAAAAGTACCATAATGCTAATTTATTCAACAACAAGAGCAAAATCCTAATTCTTCCCTTCTATAGCAAATTAAATTAAAAGGTCCATGACTCACTTCCTGCCATCGAATCACCTATGAGGAATTAGTCTGAATTTAAACTATTGAAAATGGTAGGTTCCAGATCCTACATGGGTTTCTCCAAATATGATGTTTCATATTGAATTTGGTATATATATTAGGTCGACAGAATATTTACTCCTCTGCTAGGTCAAAATTTTCACACTCAATGGTCCAAAAAAGTCAAATGCAATCACCAAACTTGTCTTGGTCATGTTGGCTTCTTTCTTACAAATAGTTCATGGAATTTTTTTAGATAGTGTGAAAACACAATTGTCCTATTCAATCGAGTCAATCATTCGGCGTTAGGTGACCTAAATATTTTATATCGTCTTCCAATATAATGACACGACGTTCATAGAGTCATCTGAAATGGTCCCCACAAACTCATCCATGGCCCTCATGCTGGACCCCTTCTATTTATCACCACCTTCAGTCCCAGGTTCCCTCATTTGTTCCATCACCTCATGGGCCTTCCTTCACTTCCTCGGCGTCGATGCTGCTCTGGGCTCTGCACTTTAGCTCCACTCGCACCCCCATCTCCTCAACCATCACCTTCACATTGTGTGCCTGCTCGGCCGCCATCGACCATCCTACAATCGGCACTCCCTTGGTGAGGCTCTCCATGGTCGAGTTCCAACCTGCGGTGGCTCAGAAACGCCCATGTCAAGCTGTTCGAGAGGATCTCCAGTTGCAGGGCCCAATTCCGCACTAGCAAGCTCTGTTTGTTCCTAGCCACTTGGGCCACAAACCCCGGCGGCAAACACTCTGGAAGGAACGCGCCCTTAATATTGAAAGCGAGTGGCCGCATAATGACCCAAATGAAAGACTTGCCAGTCGATTCCAATCCAATGGCTAATTGCATAATCTGGATTGGACTCATAGTGCTCTGAGAACCAAAGGAAACGTACAAAACAGAGTTTGGACCATGGGAGATGAGGAAGTCTAGGCAGTTCTCTCGGGACACTATGCTCCTGGATTGACTTTGGTCTCGGATTTGTAGGGACTGATGATGACATCTGAACCACGTAAGGAAGGATTAATGGGCCAATGGCCCAAATAGGAAGCTTCAAGTACTTCCTCAAGAGGCCAAGCCCGAGAGGCTCAATTTCCTCAACTGATTGCACAACCAATCATCTGAGGCTGAAGAGATCTTGGTCTGAACGTGAATGAAGCTGGACCAGTGGCGATGTCCGTGGACCATCCAAAGAGCTCGTCAGGGATTATGCAAAGAGACGGGCAGCCCTCTTCGGCGGTTATGCGGAAAGGAGGTGCTCGACGGGAATGGCGAGAGACATGGACGAATGGAACGGTGTGTCACCATCTGATCAGGCGGCAAGTTCTCGGTGCTCTCGGTCGGAGCTGCAGAATGGAAGCTCGTCGAGGCAGATACCGGAGTCCTTGGCGTCTAGGGACATGGTGGAGCTTAGGTAGTGGAGGTTGAGTGGGGTGGTGGCAAGGGGGATTTGACGGCGGATTCGGCCGGCGGGGGTGAGGAAGGGGATGAGGTGGCCATGGGCCATAAAGGCAGCATCACTAGGTGGCCATGACATTGGAATTGAGATTGTGAACCATCCAATTTGCATTTGGTTAAAGTACAATAGTGGGTCAATCACAATAACATGAATCCAAAAACTTGCGTCATCTATGTATACGAATTCTAAAACATTTATGTAGGTTCATTTGAGTTATAAAGCTTTGCACAGAAAATTCACATAGAGAACTATTAAATTAATGTTTGGAATTTGAATTCGAATATTGATTTGCTAAACCGAATTTATTGAGAAAGATTTTCCAAGTGGATTATAAATCAGATGAAGAAATTTTCTCCTTATTAGACTTTCTTTTGGATGTACAAAAGAAAGCAAAGGAAGAAAGAAGTTGATCTGTCACTACAAGACAAAAGAGGAAATATAATATAAATTCGATGAAGCCAAATTCATATCGAAGAGCACACGGTGAGCCCAGGTCAAAATGTTGACTTTGGGGGCACCCCCGTTTAAAGGCAAATAAAGCCTTGAATATGCATATTCAAGAACTCAAGCGTTTGTCTTTGATCTGCATATTCAAGGCTTCGTGCGGCGTGACGCTTCTCCTAGACTTGCGGCTTCTGCCTTTTTCTTCGCCATGTGGCACTTTTAGGTTTCCGCGGCTCCACACTCCTAGAACAAGAAATCCCAAAGTTTTGCCTTTAAACGTGGGTGCCCAAAGTCAACAATTTGACCTGGGCTCACCGTGTGCTCTTCAATATGAATTTGGCTTCATCGAATTTATATTATATTTTCTCTTTTGTCTTGTAGTGACAGATCAACTTCTTTTGTACATCCAAAAGAAAGTCTAATAAGAAAGAATTTTTTTTTCATATGATTTATAATCCACTGGAAATCTTTCTCAACAAATTCGGTTTAGCAAATCAATATTCGAATTCAAACTCCAAACATTAATTTAATAGTTCTCTAAATAGCTTTATAACTCAAATGAACCTAACATGAAAGTTTTAGAATTCATATGCATAAATGACGCGCAAGTTTTTGGATTCATGTTATTGTTATTGACCCGCTATTGTACTTTCACCAAATGCAAATAATTACCGGTTTGGATCATTCAATCATGTGAACTCGCCTTGCATATTCCTTGGCATACGAGATTCGCAAAGTATTTTATGATTTCAGAAATTGTCTATCCAAATTCGGCATCTTCATTGTAAAAAGCTACAGAACTTGATCACATTCGCTAAAATGGTAGAACATATATTGCAGTTCCAACGATTTGGATTCTAAAGAGTACAGATCTGCGTAAGGGCAGTGATGGAAAAATTAATCTTTAGCGATTTGGTTTTTGGGGAAAATTTCATTTGATATTAAACGTGAGATAATTCTTGCATTTGATATAATTTCCCGGACCAAAGTAAACGTGATTTTTGGGACTATAATTATGTCGGGCCGCTGTGTCCCATCCGTATTATGTTTTGGGCAAATGAGAGGTAGATGAGCATTAAAAGCCGCAACAATTCAGGTCGTTGTCGCGGTCTGGATGTGTTCGGTGGCGAATTGTGAATGACAACACGAAAAGGTTTTTGCTTAGGGTTTCATGTTCCCAAACGCTGCATATGAAATCCCCGAACAAGGACGACATTTGAAGTTGTCGCACCTCAAAACTTCATAAATATCATCAGACACATAACGTAAGGATTGGACGAACAAAATATTTTCTTATTTAATACAGGCAGAATCTTCCAAGACAATACTGTTAAGCATAGAAGTTAGACTGTACGCGAATAAAAAGTGCTGCTCGAAAAAAAGGGCAAAGTCCTAATCCTTCGGTTCCATTGCTTGAGGACATAACCGTGACCCACGAAACTATTTGACTCGATTAACATGTGCCCAGTGAGACGAATTTCTAGTTTTGTCGTATAATTTGCCGACACTTTACGAGCGATGATCGACCTGAAGGAATGAAAATGTACCATTTGTGGAATCACCTAGAATGGTCCTCACGAATTCATCCATGGCCTTGAGGCTCGACCCCTTCTCATCATCACTGCCTTCATTCACAGCTTGCCTCATCTGCTCCATCACTGCAGTGGCCCTCTTCCGCATCTCCCCTCCTTTTCCTTCCTCTTCCATCACCGTTTCGATCACCCGCTTCACTTCCTCGGCATCGATCTTGCTCTCGACCCCGCGCGTAAGCTCGACGCACACCCCCATCTCCTCCACCATCATCTTGGCGTTGTATGCCTGCTCGCCCGTCATCGGCCACCCCATGATGGGCATCCCCTGGCTCAAGCTCTCCATGGTCGAGTTCCACCCGCAGTGGCTTAGGAACGCTCCCGTCGAGCTGTGCGAGAGGATATCTAATTGCGGTGCCCAATTTCGCACTAGCAAGCCCTGCTTGCTCCTGGTGACTCGGTCCTCGAACCCCGGGGGCAGCCACTCGGGTTGGAACTCGCCCTTAATATCGAAACCGAGTGGTGGCCTAATGACCCAAAGAAAAGGCTTGCCACTTGATTCTAAACCAATGGCCAACTGCGTCATCTGGCTAGGACTTACAGTGTTTTGTGAACCAAAGGAAATGTACAAAACAGAGTTTGGACTATGTGAACCGAGGAAGTCTAGGCATTTCTCTGGGGACACCCCAAAAACTTTTCCTGTATGTTTTTGGAGGGATTTTGATCTAGAGTTAGGAGAGATTGGTGATGATTTTTGGAGCATGTGAGGAGGGACTAGTGGACCAATGGCCCAAACAGGGAGCTTCAAGTACTTCCTCAAGAGATCGAACCCAAGAGGCTCAATTTCCTCAACTGAATTGCACAACCAACCATCCGAGGCCAGAAAGAGCTTGAGCTGAACCTGAAAGAACTTGGACCACTGGTCGGTAGTGTCCGCCTCGCGGATGAACCGGTGGAGCTGAGAGCGGTGGAACCGGCACCGTTCAGGAAATCCGGGCACCGAGAACTCCTCAGCATCAGTTGAGCGGTGCGGGAGGTGAAGCCAGACGGAGAGGTAAGCCAGAGTGCCATATGCCCCGCCCGTGGTGAAGGCGATGCTCTTCGTCCCAAGCTTCCTGGCGACGTCCACGGACCAACCGAAGAACACATCCGAGATCACGCAAAGAGGTGGCCGGCCCTCTTCGGCAGTTATGTTGGAGATGAGGCGCTCTACGGGAGCAGCGAGGGAAATAGACGCGTGGAAAAGTGTCCCGATCTGACTGAGTGGCAAGTTCTCAGTGTTCTCGGTGTCGGGTGGCAAGCCATGGTCGGAGCTGCGGAATGGGAGCTCGTGGAGGCGGATTCCGGAGTCATCATCGTCAGGGGACGTGGTGGAGCGGAGGTACCGGAGGTTGAGAGTGGTGGCGGCGAGAGTGACAGCAAAGGGGGTTTGGCGGCGGATGCGGTGGGCGAGGGCGAGGAAGGGGATAAGATGGCCATGTGCCATGAAAGGTAGCATCACTATGTGGCCATGAGATTGAGATTTCAAATCATCCATTGGGTCCGGTTGGTTCCAAGAGAACCTCCTCTCAGTATGTCGCTGTTATATGCTCAGAAAGGGAAAATATTGCGCGGTTCAAGATAGGGAGTTTGTTTGGTACTTTGTGGTTGTGCTTGGTTTTGCTCCTCCTGCGAAAGCTTTTATGTAGGACTGCAAGAGTCCATTGTGTGGCGTCCACTGAGCCACGCCACTATGGTCAAGGCACTCTGTCCTAACTTTTCAGGGTACAAAATATCACGTGCGACATCGCATCGGACCCGTTTACTTGCGGATGAACTGTGGCAGAACAGGCCATTGCGCTGCCGTTTGCGTGGGGACCCTGCCTTTGTTTTGGAGTTAACCAGTCGAGGTGCTCTTCTGCTTGCTCTTTATCTTTTCGGCGGTTGTGATAAACCTGAACACGCCGCCCGAAATAACTCACTCTCTTCCCGGAAGTCTCGCCTGGATTTGACGGGTGGAGTAGATGGAGCTGCGAAAGAGCCGACGACCATTTGAAAATAAAAAGATTGTCATTGTCCGATGGGAAGTGTTTAGACTAGGCTGTAATTTTAAGTGTCGACACCAATGCAATAGTGTACTTGACAACAGCTTGTTAAGATATTGTAGTGGATTTTGGACATATTTTTATCGCTTGAGCTAGTGTTACTAACCTTCTTAATCTCAATAAGGGTCTAATGATTTAATTTTCAACACTTAATTTAAATGGCCTATGACGAATTATAAAGTTACTCTTAAAAAGTGACTTGTTAAATTTTTAGCAGGTGATGAATACAGTCTCATCTTGTCTGAAATACTCACATTTCACTTTGTATAGATTCTATTCATTGTGAGATGAAGATGTGAATTACTATCTCAACACCTTAAAATTCTCCCTTGTGCAGAGTTTGAGATTTGGCTTGGATTAGGCATGAGAAATTGATCAGAGTGCAAATAAAATGTCTCAAAAATATTTGAATTCAAGAATTCTATGCTCTCCTAATGTCTTCCAATTCAAGAATTCCATGCTCTCCTAATGTCTTCCATCCTTGTCTAGAATCCTCTTTTCTCCTTCACATATGCAAACCATTTGTGTTGATATTACTAAACTCGATACCTTTTAGTGGCGATTGAAACATCCATTTTTCGCAAGGGGACCTATTTTATCAACAACTTATGGTTCGAATGATGAAATGCGGTACGACTTTTTACTAAAAGATCGGAAGCTGAAATGTCTTTTTCTCTCTCTTCTCTCTCCATTGTCTTCTTCAAGCTTCAACTATGGGGAGGTCTCGAGCTAGTTGCTTTCTCCCCTCCATTCATTGTTGATTTTCTTTTTCGTTTTTTCTTCACTCCTGATAAATATTAGAGAGCTCTATTTTTACGATTTAATTCTAGATTTGAGAATTTGAGTTCTCCTAATCTCATTCTAGACCTAGGATTTCTTCTATTATGATTACGATCTAAAAGTTTAATGATGCTTTTGGGGATTCGATACATTGTGCTCTGTTTGTGTATGGGTCCTCCACTTCCAATTTCAATGATAATCACAGAAGCTCTAGCATCTTGTTGAATTACGAAGATTTACTATTCCAAAAGATAAATCTATGTTTATTCAACCTATTATGATTGTGTCACTAGGGAAGTCGACTTTAGACGTGCATCACCAACTAGCAATGTCGAAGTTGTTGGCAAATGAATTTCAGTTGTGTGCTCATTACTGATGATAATACAAGATTCAGTAATCAGTCTTGCAGATTCCTTCTTACGGAATGAATATGTACTTAACCCTACTTATAGTCAATTGATTCTTTTTTTTTTTTTTGGATTTGGCTTTATTTTGTAATATTCTAACCTCTACTTTGCTTCAATTTGCTTTGCCATGAAAGTATATATATTTCTCATGTATCTATTTGAGCAACTAATATAATTTCTTTTGACAAAAAAATGATGATATATGGTCACCGTGCACGTCACTTGATAAATACTACTTGTGTATCAGAGTATGTGTTTATTGGAAAAATCCTAACCACGTAAAAAGGAGAAAGGAAATTTTTCTACTACAATGCACATACAAAAGGAAAGAAAGCTGGCACATTCAAGCATTTATAATTTGAGACGAAATAATCTTTTAGATAGATCATAGAAAACAAAGTTTTACAAAGTTTAAACTACCATAAAAGCCAGGCAAATTAACCCACGAAATGCGCTGGATCTATTGTGTTTATGCCGATTTAGTTAGAAACATTTCAATTGTGTCAATTGAACCATAAACTTTTTGACAATTTGTCAATTTAGTTCTTTAAACTAATTTTTATCGGAAATTACTCACGTGGACGTTTACAATTGTTTGTAGCATGATCGACATTGATGTAAACAATTAAAAAAAAATCAACATTTTAAAATTCCTTTGTTTTTTTTTTTTCAATTTTTCTTCTTCCTCCATCGATTGCTAGGGCTCGATGACCAATCACAAGCAAGTGCCAACGAGGGGATTGGGCGAGCTCGAACCTCACCAACCTTACATTAGCTAAGTTCTCTAGCAATGCCGGAGCTCGCTTGTGGTTGGTTGCCAATCATTGCCAAGGCTTGGCGATCACATAGGATCAAGGAAAAAGGAAAAAATTGAAATTTTAAAATAAATATAAAAATTGTGCATATTGTCGTCGATCATATCATGTAGGATGACTGTCATGCATATCAACAATTTCAAACCAACTTCTGGAGGGAGGGATTTGACCTAGATCTCTCTCTCCCCTCCCCAATTTGTTTTTCCTTTATCTCTACTTATTTCTTTCCTTATCCTCTCGATCTAGATTTAAATCTAGGAGCTTTGCTCTCCCAATCATAAATTTGGGAGCTTTTCTCTCCGATCTACTTTTAGATGTATGAGTTTTAATGAATAAGTATGCTGCCTCTAGTTTTAATGGTGTTCATAGGGCCCGTTTGGTTCAACTTTGGGGAAATGCCATTGGGAGAATGCAAATATCTTTGAGCAAAATGGGTTTGTGGGAATGTTATACCGTTTGGTAAATTGTAGCATTGAAAGGCAACTTAGTATAAACATTGTTTGGTAAAATTTAGCTTTGTAATTGACTTTTGGTATTTTTTATTTTTTATTTAAGTCATAAAATCAAATTCCGGCGGCCGGCCAACCCCGGCCAACCAGATCTGGCCGCCAGACCACCAGATCTGGCCTCAAGACCGCTAGATCTGGCCGCCGGACGGCCAGATCTAGCGGCTTGAGGTCCGCGCGGCCTCAGGCGGTGTCGCCTAGCGGGCGCGAGCCAGGCGACGCCGCCTGGGCCCGCGCGACCTCAGGCGGCGTCGCCTGGCTCGCCCGCGCCAGGCGACGCCGCCTGAGGTCACGTGGACCCATGCGGCGTCGCCTGGCTCGCCCGCGCCAGGCGAAGCCGCCTGAGGTCGAGCGGACCCAGGCGGCATCGCCTGGCTCGCGCCTACCAGGCGACGCCGCCTGGGTCGCGGGTCTCGCCACCCCGGGCGGTGGTCACCGGGGACGCGGGACCCCCACGCGGCGGTGGCGGCTGCCGAAGAAGCCGCACTCTCAGCAGGCGAGGAAGACGAAGACGAAGACGAACGAAGAAGAAAGGAGGAAGAAGATGAACAGTGGATTATGAACAGTGAACCGACATTTCTGAAATGCCCAATGCCCAAAGTTGGTCCTCCCCAGCATTGGGCTTTCAGCATCCCAAATGCTGATATTTGGCCAAGTAGCATTTGAAAATGATTGCCAAACACAAAATTTTTTCCCCAAGGGGCTTTCGGGCCTGAAAGCCCCTTGGGAAAGTCCAACCAAACGGGGCCATAATTGCTATGATGTTAGATTTATGCTAGTTTAACTTGTTTTTGTTAATAGTTTTGGCATCTTGCACTTGTTGAAGGGCTTGCTCTATTAGGTGGTAGATTTGAGCTTGTTCAAGATGTTTATCTTGTCTTTGTATAGTGATGCTATTGGGGGATGCCAAACGTATGCGCACACCGCTAAAAAGCAAAGCCGTAACTATAGATAGAGGTCCTGCACACATGCTCATCATTGATGATGATATGTGATCCCATGATTAGCTTTGGATGCAACCAAAGTTCTATTATTGAAGGACAAACATGTGATTAACTCCCCCAACAATGCTTTGATGATGTACCTTCATTTCTAGTTTTTGATTTGTTTTGGAGCTTTAAAGGACTTACCTTGTAATGGTGTCTTTTGAGATTTCTTATGGATCATTTCATGTATCATTTTGGTAAATAAACAGAACTTTCTTTTGACAAAAGAAAAAAATTGATATAATTAAAAAATTTATGATTGAATTGGCATAAGTGTGATGGGTTTAAGATCTTTTTATAATTTTCCTTCATCGAAAACCTATTCACGGACGGTGGTATAAAATTATCTTCTTACGGGACTTAATCTTTACCTTTGTAGAAAGAGTAGACATGTTAAGCCTACATTTGTGAGAATTGGCTTTATCGCCTTTTTATTTAATACACTCATCTTGGCTTGTGAGGCGAGCGTAGGTTGGCCGACCCTTGTGACGGCCATAGGCCCACAAGTAGGGTGGCCAACTCTCGCCCAGTGCCACCTCCTCTCTCTCTCTCTCTGATTTTTAATCTTTCCTTTTTTCAATTCTAAATCCCTTTTAAATATGGGTCAAGCTGTATAAAAGACCTAGATTTGACTAATTTACATTAAAATATTATCACCTCAAATTTTTCGATCATAAAAATTGCTTATGGCACTTTGATTGATTTTTTTTTTTTTGACACTCAAATGATAGCAAAGAAAGTTGTCGTACTTAAATGAGTATCGTACAAAATCCATGACACATATGGTGTCCTTTTTTGTTTTTGTTTTTCCAGACAATATCCTTTGGATTAGTTTTGTACAGATTGTCTGGTTAACCGTATTTTGATGCGGATACAATTTTGGACCACTAAGTTTTTCTCTGAATTAGGTTTCAGAAAATGAGTAGCGGTTGAGCATTAAATGCTTAAGTTTTGCTCTGAATTAGGTTTCAGAAAATGAGTAGCAGTTGAGCATTAAATGCTTTAGCATTTTAGGTGGATGTTGTGGTCCGAATGTGTGTGATGTGGATATGCGAATACAAATCCATTCCATCTACCGGATCCGACGACAAGATAGGAAAACCCTTCGACTTGGCGTTTTTTGTTCGCACACACTATTTTGAAGCTTCCGAGGCAGTCTTAATATGAATGTTGACGACATGACATTCGAAATCGTCGCACCTAAAAATTTTGTAAATATTGTCAGACACATTAAGTATAAAGATCACATTATACCTGCATAAAAGGCAGGGTACTCAAGAAGGAAGAGCATAATCCTAATTCTTCTGTTTTATCGCTTGAGGACATGATTGTGGCCTGTGGAATCCATTCTTAGTGCTTAACATGTGCCAAGTGACTTGGCTTTGTAGCTTTGTCTTTATGATTTGACGTTGACGATTCCTTTTCAGCGATGATTGACTCAGAGGGACGAAGATGAACCATTTATGGAGTCACCTAAAATGGTCCTCACGAATTCATCCATGGCCTTGACGCTAGACCCCTTCTCATCATCACTGCCCTCTTTCACGGCTTCCCTCATTTGCCTCATCAGTGCATTGGCTCTCTTCTTCATCTCCCCTCCCATTCCCTCCTTCTCCATCACCAATTTTATCACCCGCTTTGCTTCCTAGGCTTCGATCCAGTTCTCGATCCCACACGTAAGCTCCACGCACACCCCCATCTCCTCGACCATCATCTTGGCAGTTCTCTCGGAGCACTCCTAGAGCTTTTCTTGCATGCTTCTGGATTGACTTTGGTCTTGAATTTCTACTGATGATTCCTGTAGCATGTAAGGAGGGATTAGTGGGCCAATGGCCCAAACAGGAAGCTTCGTGTGCTTCCTTAGGAGGCCCAACCGGAGAGGCTCAATTTCCTCAACTGATTGCACAACCAATTATCTGAGGCCGAAGAGAGCCTGATCTGAACCTGAAGCAGTGGCGATGTCCGTGGACCGTCCAAAGAACACGTCGGAGATTACGCAAAGAGTCGGGCAGCCCTCTTCGGCGGTTATGTCAGAGAGGAGGTGCTCGACAGGAGTAGCGAGAGACATGGGCGAATGGAACAATGTCACCATCTGATCGAGCGGCAAGTTCTCGGTGCTCTCGGTGTTAGGGGTAAGCTGTGGTCAGAGCTGCGGAATGGAAGCTTATTGAGGCGGATATAGGAGTCCTTGGCGTCAGGAGACATGGTGGAGTTTAGGCGGATAAGAGAACTGAGCTGGCCAAAAAAGCGTTTGGGCGCTCTACGTATGATGTAGACTCCATCAGATACATATGGATTTCTTTTCTTTCTAATGGATCAAGAATTTATAGTTGTCTCATCAATAGATCAAATCAGCTATTGGAGAACCAAGAACGAAGAGTTTTTCCCCCTTTTCCGCTTGACTCTTTGATCTTAAGAATGCTGGTCTTAAGAATGAGTCCATGCTGTAAACGACGACTGTTCGCCCTTGGTCTCAAGGCAATTTGCATTATTAAATAGAAGAGGCTAATCGATAGCCTAACTCGAAGAAATAAGGGATTAAGGAAAATGATTGGATCGATGGAGCGAACACAGTGGTCTCTGACTAGGACTAGGAACCAATTCGAAAGGGGGAGCGGTTCGGTCCTACTCTTGAACTTTTAGGCTAATTAAATGAAAAGCCGAAAAAAAGGCCAAATTTCAGCACGCGGATATTCTACATGCCAACCCCTTCTTCTCCTCGAAAAAGAAGGGCTTGTTCACCTATGTCGATTTGGGGTACGGTTAGTTTACTGGGAGGATCACCCTCCCAATTTGAAGTCTTGTACAGTAATGGGATATTAGGGCTTTAGCTAGGTAATAGGAACTAGTTTGAGGTATAGGGTTTTCCTTAGGAATACGGAATATACAGGGCAAAAGAATACTTCAAGTGCCATAACTTGGCACAAAGGGACGAAAATGGCACTTAAGTGCCACATTCGAAGAAAAACGGATTACTTAAGTGTCATTTCGGCCAAAGTTCAGCCAAAATGCTGACGTGTCAATTTTTTGGCGAAGCGAGTGCAAAACGACGCCGTTTTGTATGCTGATGTGGCCAAATAATGTAAAAATGGCGTTGTTTTGGGCTGACGTGGTAAAAAAAATAATATAAAAAATAATTAAATTAAATTTAAAATTAAATTTAGTTAAAATATTTAAAAATAATAATGTTAATATTAAAAAAAAGGTGGGGGAGGCGGCTGAGGGAGCTGCCGCCGCCTCCCGCCGTTGCCGGCCCTACCATCGTTTGCTTCCCGTCCTTTTTTTTTTTTTTTTTAATTTAAATTTTTTAATATTAAATTTTTTATTTTTAAATATTTTAACTAATTTAAATTTAATTAATTTTTATATTATTTTTTTACCACGTCATCCTAAAATGACATCGTTTTTACATTATTTAGCCATGTCGGCCGTGCAAAACCTTGTCTTTGTTTTGCACTCACTTTGTTGGAAAATTGATATGTCAGCATTTTGGCCGGATTTTGGTTGGAGTGGCACTTAAGTCATCAATTTCTCTCCGATTTTGGCACTCAAGTGTTACTTTCGTAAGTTATGGCACTTAAGTGTCCTCTTGTGCCAAGTCATAGCACTCCAGGGGTCCGCACGTCAATATCCAGTGTTACAACCTATTCTTTGATCTGTAAGGTTGAGTGGGGAGGTGGTGAGGGGGGTTGGATAGCGATTTTGGCAGGCAGGGGCGAGGAAGGGGATGAGGAGGCCATGGGCCTTGAAAGGTAGTATCACTAGGGGCCTATTTAGTAACGTGCCAAGTAGTACCTAATTATATTCTTTTGTTCCCCTAAATTAAAAAAAAAAAAATCTATTTGATAACATTTATATTCTCGCGAATAAATTTGTTCTCGAGAAAGGATTTGAAACATAATTAAGAAGTTAAAAAAAGTTGCCTTTTTATTCCCAAGAATGACTTCAGAATTGAGCCCAAACCATTTTTTTCCCTTTTTTTTTTTTTTGCTTTCTCTTCTTCTTTTTCAAGTCAGTCGGTCGCTGGCCATGGTGATGGCCGACGACCAGCTAGATGAGGTCCGGTGACCTCGGCGAGGTTTGACCTCGTTGATAGTTGGGTGAGGTTGACCCTCATTGGTGGCTGGGTGAGGAAGTAGAGGAAGAAGAAGAGAAGGAAAAAGAAAAATAGAGAAAAAGGATAAAAAAAAGAAAAAAATGTAATAAAATTATTAAAGAATTCAAAGAAAATCTTAATTACAAAAAAATTTGATGGTCATACCAATGCATTTCTATTTCTGAAATTGAAATTTTAGACAATTATCAAATGCATTCAAATGCTTAGAACCTTAACTAGGGAATAGTATTTGAAAAAAAATTATTCTTTAGTAGAAATTGTTCCCGAGATAGAATGATTATAAAAAACACTCTAGGTGGCCATGACATTAGAATTGAGATTGAAAATCATCCATTTTGCATCCTGTTAATTTGTTGTTTCTCAGAAAACCTCAACATAAATGTGTTTTAGCAACTTCTGGGTGTACAGAACTCCATTTTCCTGTCATGGTGTCCGCCATCCTCTTCACTGGATCCTCTATTCTCTTTAACAGATGAAGCATCAATAACGATACAATTAATTCGTGATTATACCATTCAGTTGGCGATGGAAAGATCCATTTCTTGGCCTATTTTATCGACCCGACTTATGTACCGAATGAATTCATTTTAAGATACCTTAGCCCTCGAGAAAAATTTATTGGAATTTGTGTAACTCTTCTGATCAAAAGTATATCGTGCAGGAATCCAGCATTTATGATTTTTTTTTCTTCCTCTTATACAAACGAATGAGAAAAATAGAGCATCTTCCTGTCATGACTAGTACACTAGAGGTGCGTACTTCTTTCTTTTATGCATTTAAGTGGAGATACACAATCACCACGCAGACGTATCATTAGCAAAACAATTTCTCTAGTGCTATGAATATACACAAGAAAGGAAGCAGGCACGTTCAAACAACCATGATGGAAGGCAAAATGAAGTTTAAAAAAAAGACGTAGGAAATAAGGTTCTCTGGGCTTTTTTTTTTTGGTTGAATAGTTCTTTGCACTTTGAACGGCCCTATGCGTGGGTTGTGAATTTGAAATATTAATCTCCCTGACTTTTAGTCTTTTCTTTTTCGAAAGTTTCCAGTCCTTTTCTGATGTGACGCCAATTGATAATATAAAATTTCGTGGATATCATTGCATTTGACATCATTTTCTGGATCAAAGTAAATGTAATCTTAAGGACAATTATTATGTCGGCCCCATCCACTCCGAACTATGTTTTGAGAAAATGAGTGGCAGCCAAGCACTAAAAGTTGCAAGGAAAACGTATCAAAAAAAGTCATAAATCTATTGTGTTGGTATTTAAATTTTAAATATTTTAATTGGACCGATTTAATCATGAACCTATTTACATTAATACTAATTCAGATCATCTGACAATTTAGGTTGGCAATCAGTGATGTGGATGTTGGTGGTCCTATATGGTATCGTCTACGCTGACAAAGACATTTTAAAATGATTTTTATTAATATTTTGATTTTTGATTTTTTTTTCTTATTTTTCCTTTTTTCTCTTTTCTTTGGATTGTGGCTAGTATCGGCCATTGCTGGCGATTGGCCACAGGTGGGGGCCAGCCCTCACTAGATCTGCTGAGGGTGAGACCCTCCCTTGTGGCCAGCGAGGGCCACAATGCCCTCGCCAACCCTTGCCTATGGCCAGTCATTGGTTGGTTGTTGCAGTCCGGATTTGTTATGTTACGAAATTGTGAAAGACAGGACAAGAAGGTTTTTGCCTAGGGTTTCATATTTACAAACGCTCCCTTTGAAATCCCCAGACAAGGACGACATTTGGAATTTTCGCACCTCAAAACTTTGTGAATATCATCGGACACATGATGCAGGGATTGGACGCACATAATGTTTTCTTAATTAACACAGGCAGAATCTTTCAAGACAATACTATTAAGCATAAAAGTTAGATTGTACGCAAATAAAAAGTGCTGCATTAAACAGAAAGGGCAAAGTCCTAATCCTTCGGTTCAATTGCTTGATGACATAGCCACGGCCCACGAAACTATTTGAGTCGATTAACATTTGTGGAGTGAATCGAATTTCTAGTTTGCCATAAAATTTGCCGACACTTTTCAAGCCATGATTGACTTAAAGGAATGAGAATGTACGATTTGTAGAATCACCTAGGATGGTCCTCACGAAATCATCCAAGGCCCTGAGGCTAGACCCCTTGTCATGATCACTGCCTTCCTTCACAGCTTCCCTCATTTGCCCCATCACTGCATTGGCCCTCTTCCTCATCTCCCCTCCTTCTCCTTCCTCTTCCATCACCATTTCGATCACCCGCTTCACTTCCTCGGCTTCGATCCGGCTCTCGACCCCGCGCGTAAGCTCGATGCACACCCCCATCTCCTCCACCATCATCTTGGCGTTGTGCGCCTGCTCGGCTGCCATCGGCCACCCCAAGGTGGGCACCCCCTGGCTCAAGCTCTCCATGATCGAGTTCCATCCGCAGTGGTTTAGGAATGCTCCAGTCGAGCCGTGCGAGAGGATATCTAATTGTGGTGCCCAATTCCGCACTAGCAATCCCTGGTTGCTCCCGGTCACTCGGTCCTCGAAACCCAGTGGCAACCACTCGGGTCGGAACTCACCCTTGGTATCAAAACCGAGCGGCGGCCTAATGACCCAAAGGAAAGGCTTGCCACTTGATTCCAAACCAATGGCTAACTGCATCATCTGGCTGGGACTTATAGTGTTTTGTGAACCAAAGGAAATGTACAAAACAGAGTTTGGACTATGTGAACTGAGGAAGTCTAGGCATTTCTCTGGGGACACTCCAAAAGCTTTTCCCGTATGCTTTTGGGGGGATTTTGATCTAGAGTTAGGAGAGATTGGTGATGATTTTCGGAGCATGTGAGAGGGGATTAGTGGACCAATGGCCCAAACAGGAAGCTTCAAGTACTTCCTCGAGAGATCGAACCCAAGAGGCTCAATTTCCTCTACCGAGTTGCATAACCAACCATCCGAGGCTAAAGTGAACTTGATCTGAACCTGGAAGAACTTGGACCACTCATCCGTAGGCTCCACCTCTCGAATGAATCGGTGGAGCTGAGAGCGGTGGAACCGGCACCGTTCGGGAAATCCAGGCACCGAGAACTCCTCAGTGTCAGTCGAGCGGTGTGGGAGGTGAACCCAGATGGAGACGTAGGCCAGAGTGCCATATGCGCCGCCCGTGGTGAATGTGATGCTCTTCGTCCCAAGCCTCCTGGCGATGTCCACAGACCACCCGAAGAGCACATCCGAGATCGCGCAAAGCGGTGGCCTGCCCTCTTCGGCCGTTATGTCGGAGATGAGGCGCTCTACGGGGGTAGCAAGGGACACAGACGAGTGGAAAAGCATCCCGATCTGACTGAGCGGCAAGTTCTCAGTGTTCTCGGTGTCGGGGGGCAAGCTGTGGTCGGAGCTGCGGAACGGGAGCTCATGGAACTGGATTCCGGAGTCGTCGTTGTTAGGGGACATGGTGGAGCGGAGGTACCAGAGGTTGAGAGGGGTGGCGGCGAGAGTGACGGCGAAGGGGGTTTGGCGGCGGGCGAGGGCGAGGAAGAGATATTTGAGTTTTGTGTCTGTGAGCGTGCACATGTTTGGGAGAGAGACATGGACGGAATGGTCTCGTGGAACCACATCATTTATTTCTTAACGGATCTAAATAAAAAATCACTGTTTGTCTTACTTTTTGCTCTCTAAAGTTACCCTTACTAAATTAAAAACCATTGATTGAGAGATAGAGAAACAATGCTCTCAGAACTTATAGTAATTTGGCTTGGTGTAAGCTTATCTCCACTCTCCTATACTAACAATTTATTGGGGGCTGCACTTCGCTAATCAATCATTGAGAAGTTACAATAGATTGTGCAGCTTATATTGAAGAACTTCTCGAAATTGATGCCACTTATGTATTTAAGCAGATAGATCTTACATCTACACACAAACTACTATACTGCCAAAACTTCTCAAAAGATTACAATACGAGACTCCTAGAAGAAAATAGAAAAGTATGCAGAGTTTTCTTGAAATTTAGAATTATGAACTGTTGATCCCTCTAATCTCTTCAGTGCATTGGTCTTCTTTTATATACTATCGCGACCAATTTTTTTCGGGTGAACCACCTAGGGTTTGGCTAATGGATTGTTAAGCCTAGACTTAACTCGGGCTCTCCCAAGCCCATACCAATTCGTGACTTAGGTTTGAATTGTTAACATGCAATTGAATTTTAACTAGGAGTCGCCACTAATCTATTTTTGGTGGGTCGATTAGAAACCCTAGTAAAGTAACGAGAGATTTACTTTACTCCTACGAACCAGAGACTAAGGGTATGGGGACTTGGTTACGTTAGATTTCTCTAACGCCTTTTCGGTATCTTTTTTTTTTTATTTTGAAAAATGTTTGGCAAGCAATTTGGATTGATTTTAAGTTTATTTCCCTAACATGTGAGGTGTTCATGCATGTGCGCAAACCACCGATTTAACACCCAAGAAAACAATTAAGTAATGCAGAACTTACCTCAAAGTCGAAAGCATCTGCAGTGTTAACTTAAAATCCACATCAACAATCCTAGATATGGTTTCTAATTAATAAGCAATTACTCAATTTTTGTTTTCTCTTTTTCAACGAGAATATAGTCCATATGCAATGCAATGCTTCTAATCTAATATGAAATGACATGGCATGACAACATGTCCTAAACTATATGAATGAGTAAAAAAACTAATGATTTCTTAATGAACATGCAATAATTAAATATGCAATCTAAATTAACCATAATGGCTTAATTCTAATGACGTGTGATGCAATGCGATGACGTACAAAATTATTTTAACTAAAATGACATGCGACATATAATTTAATATGCGAGCTATATGTCACGCGACATTTATTAAATGACCTAATCTAATGACGGGCAATTTCTAATTAGAAATGAACCTAACAATAATCACTAAAATGACGTGCATTTCATGGACTTAATTCTATATGATGTGCATATGATTTTTCTATTCTAAAAAATGCAATCTATCCTAGAAATTGCAACTAATTTATCGTAAGACAATTTTTTTTTTTTTATGAAATGCAAAACATAACTGTCTAGATTAAAATTCTATCTAGCTTATATTAGGGATTGGGTCAGACTAAATCCTAATTTAAACTAAGATACTGTCTTAACCTAGCAAGTTCTAACCTAAGATGCAAAAAATCAATCTAAACTTAATATGCAATTTTATCATAATATGTCATGACGTGCCAAGGATGCCCTAATTCTACATGACGTATGCATGATGATTTTTTTTTTTGTGTTTTTATATTAATTTCGAAATTAAAACTAATACATAATTAACATGCAATTCAAATAAAAAAACTAACCTAAATGAATGCATTTTCTTTTTGGATTTTTTATTTAAAAATTCGAAATAAAATTGCAATCCTAAATATGCAAGATAAAAACAAACCTAATCCTTATTCAGATTTTTTATTTTCTTATTTAAAATTCGAAATACGATTGCAATGTTAACCCTAAACAAGAAATATTCTAAAGCAAATCTAATCCTAACTCAAATATTTTTTCGGATTTTTCTTTTAAAAAAATCGATCGACTCAACCAACTTTTTTTTTTTGGTAAAAGGTAAGAAATATATTAACTAAAGCCAAAGAGAAGCAAGAAGCTATACAACAAGAACTTAGCACCAAGAACTTACACTCCCTAAGACAAGAATAGTCAAAGTGAGTGGAAGGGTGCCAAAGTAAAACAAGCCCACCTGCACAGGAGCAAAGGAATGCCAAAACAATGGCAAAAGCAAACCAGATGGCCTAAACAGGGAGCCAAAAGAACAAAGACCCCAACAACAACACAGGTAAAGCAAGGAACCCGACGGTAGATCAGTCCGCCAAAATGGAAGGGTTTATAGACCAGCAATGCAGTAATCTACAGTTCGTGGTGTTGGAAGGGACATGGTTAAAAGACAATGCTTTGTCTCTGACAACCTTCTCTAATTGCAACTTCATAGCTGGGAGGGATGGTGGCTTCCCCCGGAAGAGAACATTATTTCGCTCCTTCCAAATGATGTAGCAAACGGCTGCAAAAGCAAATCGGCCAAGGGTGGAACGAAAAGAATTCCTAGACAAATACTTGATCGCCCAATGCAGGTTATCCACCCAAGATTTGTTCATCCAAGCAAAATTGAATCTAGAAGCCCAAAAGGTTGCTAGAGCGGCAGGAATGGAACACCCAAAAAATAGATGGTCGACCGAGTTTGGACGACAAGAACAAAAGGCACAATTCACAGCTGGGATACGGCCATAGGTAAGAAGCAAAACCCGTGTTGGAAGCCTGTTTCTGGTGATCAACCAAAGTAGGAATTGATATCGGGGAATCAACACTTTGTTCCAAATGAAAGGAGCCCATCACAATTTCTGACTTCTTGGCCGAATAGCCTCCCACGCCGAAGCAGCAGAGAAAGTGCCAGACGGGTTACCCAACCAAAGGAAACGATCAGGTTCATAATTAAGCTCCGGGAGGGGGTCATCCCAAGCGGCAATATCATTCAACACCCCAGATGTATGCTCTGGGAGTGCTAAAAAGTCAGCCACGGATGCTCCTTTAGGGAGTCGCGAATGGTAGATCTCAGTATTGGAGAACAACAAGTTAAGCGGCCCTTTGGGATGCCAATTATCAAACCAGAAGGAAACCGAGGTACCATCTCCCACACGCCAGCAAAAAGACCCGCGGAAGTCACCTCTAAGATCAAGGATTTTTTTCCAAGACCAAGAACAAACGGTGGGTTTGGATGCCAACCAGAAGTTGACATTCTTCAGGAACACAGAGTGTATCCACCTACACCAGAGAGATTCCTTGTACGTAAATAGTAGCCATATATGCTTAAGCATTTTGCGGTGTTGCTTTCCCGAAGTTTCCTAATTCCTAGGCCTCCTTCAGATTTCGGGAGGCAAACATTGCTCCAGGCAACCTTCGCACCACCCGCACCAAGGCCCGGGCCTTTCCACAAAAATTGTCGCAATATTTGTTCAATTTTGTCCAAGACCGCTCTTGGAAGGATGAAAACATTGGCCCAATAGACTTGAACAGAATGTAGCACTGACCTTATAAGTTGTAGACGACCCGCAAAGGAAAGAAAACGCTGTGTCCATGATTGCACCCTCGAAGTAATGCTGTTGACTAGAGTAATGCAGTCATCTTTCCGAAGTCTGGAGGAAATAATAGGAATTCCCAAGTATCGAAAAGGCAAGGAACCTTCTTGGAATCCAAAAAGAGACATGAATGTGCTTCGGGAATCAGGGGGAACCCCTGAAAAATATATCTCACTCTTGTGGAGGTTCGGATGAAGGCCCGACCACCGAGAGAACGTGTCGATGCCCGCCTTTAATAAAGTGAGAGAAGGTGCAGTTGCTTCCGCAAAAAGTAGGACATCATCGGCAAAGAATAAGTGGGAAAGTCTAGTCGACTTGCACCTCCAGAAATATTGGAACGAGGGGTGGCTAGTTTGCATATTAAGAATTCCTGTAAACACCTCCATAACAAAGGTAAATAGGTAGGATGACATGGGATCTCCTTGTCTAATACCCCTACCACTTGGAAAAAAAACCATGGAGTTCTCCATTCAACGCAACAGAAAAGTGTGGCGAGCGAACACAACGCATAATAAGTCTAGAGAAATGAGGTGGAAACCGAAAAGCTCGGAGAGTTACCTCAAGGAAGTCCCAGTTAAGGGTGTCATAGGCCTTCCTGAAATCAACCTTTATGGCGCATTTGGGTTTATGCGGCTTATGGTGGAACCCAGCAAAGAGCTCTTGGGCTAGCAAAATATTGTTGCTTATACGTCTCCCCTTAACAAAGGCGTTTTGAGTAGGGCTAATAACATTAGGCATAACAGCAGCCAAACGGTTTGCAATAATCTTCGTGATGCACTTGTACACCGTATTGCAACAAGCAATAGGTCTGAAGTCATTGATCGTAGTTACATTCGGGCACTTCGGCACAACAGTAAGGATGGTGTTGTTAGACTCCTTGAGGAGCTTGCCTGTATTGAAGAAATCCAAGACCGTCGAGGTAACCGTTGGGCCTACAATGTCCCAGCAATGTCGAAAGAATTCCACTCCAAAGCCATCAGGGCCCGGTGCTTTCCCAGTTGCTAAGGAGAATAATGAATCTCGAATCTCCACTTCCGACACAGGATTTGAAAGAAGCAGAATTTGACTGTCGTCTAGTGCACAAGGGATTACCGACCGAATATCATGAATAGAAGGTAGGGTATTGTGATTAGCAGTAGCGAAGAGATCACGAAAGTGAGAAACAACCAACTGCTGGATTAGGGGGGTTCCTGCACCGTATTTCCAGCATCATCCCGAAGCGAAAGGATTCGATTAAGGAGGTGCCTCTTGTTCACCGAGTGGTGGAAAAATTTGGTATTAAGGTCTCCTTCTTCCAGCCATTTAATTCTTGATTTATGCTTATAAAAGCTTTCTTCCTGAAGGCGTAAGTCCGAGAAGGTATTAATGCACTCTCATTCTTTGGCCGCTAGATCCAAATTGAAAGGATCTAAGTGAAAAGCTTCCGCACAAAGATTAAGAGCTTCACGAGCTGATGCGGTTCTCGCGGAGATATCTGAGTAAGATTCCTTATTAAGGCTCTTGAGCTTAGCTTTAACAAGCTTCAATTTGACATAGAGGATAAACATGGACGTACCTCTAACCGGAGTGTCCCAGGCTTGGCGGATTATCTGGTTAAAGGTCGGATGTTGGATCCAAAAGTTAAAGAACTTGAAAGGTTTCTTTGTCTTTGGAGTTGGGAAAATCTTTACAACCATTGGGGAATGGTCTGAAATTCTAGCCGGGAGGAATAAGGCCTCAGAGAATGAGAATACATTACTCCAATAAGGATTGATGAGGACTCTATCAATTTTTCTCTGCTTGCGATTTTCCCCGGAGGATGTAGCCCACGAGAATCTACAACCAGTATACCGCAAGTCCTCAAGCTCAGCTTGTTGAAGGCAGTTACCAAACTCATCATATGATGGAAGCCAGGTGGAAAGGCTGCCAATCCTATCTGAAGGGAATCTTATGGCATTGAAATCGCCTGCAACTAGCCAAGGAGCACTGATCCGAGAAGAGCTAGTGCGAATAAGATCTTGCCACAGAGGGCGCCGATGCACAAAGGTATGCTCAGCATAAACCACGGAGAGATAGAAGGAATCACTAGTGGAAAGACATCTAAAATGTCCATGTATAGCTTGGGGGGAGAAGGAAAGGGAGGTAAAATCAGCCAGCATGGGATTCCAACCGATCCAAATTCTCCCTTTATCGAATGCTCATAGTTAGCAATCCAAATCCAGCTAACACGAGGCCACTTGAAATAGAAGGAACTGAGCAGGAGAAGCCTTCGTTTCCAAAATGCCAACACAACAAAGTCTATTAACTCTAATGAGGTTCCTGATCTCCGCCTGTCTAACAGGACCAACCAGTCCTCTTATATTCCATATAGCTAAATACATATATACAAGGAGGTAGAGGTACCTACTTTTTACCACGCTTTTTTTTCTTCCTTGCCGTGGTCTTAGGTTTGGGACTCCCTGTGGAGCTTTCACTTGGAGACGAAGGCAAAAGAACGCTTGGTTGCTTGATAGGGGATGTATGCGTCACCTGTACCAGTGGAGGATCAAGATCCTGGGGGGTAGAGGAAGTACCCAGCAAGCTGTCTTCTTCAATAGAGTTAGTGACAAAAGCTTCAATATCTGATTCGTCCTCAGAAACTGAAGAAATAGCCACCTGCATTCTAGGGGCATTTAGGTTCGCTGTCGAGGAAGCACCAACAGCATGAAGGATGGGTAGACCGCCTTTAATATAACTAGCCAAGTTCTGAGGAGGATTTGGACCAACTAAAGGGATTGGATTATCCCTAGTTGGCTCAATATGGTCATCAAGAGCAGGAGTAGAAGAACTAGCACGAGTGCTTTGTTTACCCCGAACCACCTGCCAACATTCGTCCAGCCGAGTATGCTGTTCATTACAAGCATGCCTAGCATCATCACCAGCAGAGGCCACTGGGAGAGAGGTACCAAGAGAGGAAGTACGAGGATGAGAAGTAGACTTCGAGGGGCCGCAGACGTGACCAAAAGTACGGCATGAGGGGCATATTGAAGGTTTCCACTCGTAAAAAACACCCACTCGACGCGTGGTTCCCTCAATACCAACAGGAATCGAGTCAGGTAATTTATGTTCAGCATTGATTTCCACACATACACGCACATAAGATAAGGTTCTAACCTGTTCCGTGTGCAAGTCTACATACAAGGGGCGACCAATAGCACTAGCAATCGTGCTAATGCCCATGGCTGACCATAGAGCAAAAGGAACATTCCTAAGACGGATCCAAACCGGGACAGTTTTATGGCTGTTCCTCTTTAGTTTTAACAATGGGTGCCATTGTTGGAGAACGAGAGGCACCTTAGCCACTGTGTGTGACATCCAGATTTTCGGGTTTTAATTTGACTGGATAAATAGGATCCTGTCTCATCGCTCGTCAATTTATTGACGGGTCCGAAATTTCAACAAAGAAATTATCGGAGGAAAAATCGAAGACCGGAAGAAATTAGAAAGGGAAAGAGAAAAGAAAAATAAGAAAAATATAATTTTTTAGATTTCTTTTCTCTCTCTCCCTTTTCTCTCTTTCTTTTTCTCTCTCCTCTCTCCTTCCCTCCCCCCACTCGTGCGATTCTTTCCCCAGCCGACCGCCCCTGCTGTCTTCCACTTTGCTTTATCTTATTTTAATTTTTTGACCGGTCAAATCTTTCTCTCTCTTCTTGCCTCCTCCCTCACGTTACCTTCTCCTTCTTCTTCGTTCTTCTCTGCGCAAACCGAACCAGAAGTTGTAGGAGATCGGAAGCCCAAGCCAGCCACCGACGCCGCCTGTCCCGCCGCCGCACCGCACGCCCGTTCGCCGCCCGCACGTCTGCCGTTCGCCGCCCGCACACCGCCCACGCTTGCCGTCCCTGCCGCGCGACCCAGCTCCCGTTCGGTCTCTGTTCAGCCACCGTGAGCGGCTGAGCAGGCCGCCAGAGCCGCCGTTCGGCCTCACCGGAGCCTCGCCCGCTCTCCCGACCTCTTGTCGCCCCCAACCCTCTCTCTTTCTCTCTGTTTTTGCAGCCGATCCAGCAAACCCGCGAGTGGGTTTCAGCCGGTTCGTGGGCTGTTTTGGGCCGTTTCCCGGCCCCGAACCCGAGGCCCGCTTTGGGAAGAATCGTTCCTCGCGTCGCCGCCGTCGGATTGATCCGATTTGCGCGCGATTTGGTGAGTAATCTCACTAATCTCGGATTAGTTGGCTAATTATGCTTTAAGGTTGGTTTAGTTTTAATTAATTATGTTTAGGTTGTTAGATTATAATTAATTAGCAATTATTAGTCAATTGTGATGTGATTTAAATAAATTGATTGCGCAATTAGCAAGTAGACGTGGTCTACTATTTATTGGAAGTATCTCGGGAATTTTCGGACCCCTAATCGGGCTTCAATTTGATGATTCGGGCCTAAGTGGAATCTTTGGTATTTAAATATTATTTTTCGGAATTAAATAAATAAATTATTTATTTTACGAAAATTCAATTGGGATGGCTAGTGACCGGAAATTTATGCTGATGATCGTGGAAAGTCCGTTTATTTAATCGGGCTTTATTTTAAGCTAAATTGAATTTTTAATATTAATTAATTTTCGAAATTAATTAAATAATTATTTATTTCCTGAAAATTCAATTGGGATGGCCCGTGACCGGAAAATTATGCTGATGACCGTGGTGAAGTTCGTTTATTGAATTGGGCCTTATTTTGAGCTAAACGGAATTTTTAATATTAATAATAATTTTCGAAATTAATTAATTATTTATTTATTTTTCGGAAATTAAGTTTGAGATGGCCGACGACCGAAATCTCGTGCTGATCGTCGTGGCGTAGTCCGTTTATTTAATTAAGTTTTAAATTGTACTCAATCGATTTGATTGTGGATAATTACTAACCATCATGAAATGCACGGGCTTGATGATTAGATATATCACCTCGGAGAATGCACATGGCTTGGTGACGACGAAGATGTGCTCGGAGAATGCATGTGGCTCGGTGATTAAGTTTGGCATCTAAAAGACGCACGTGCTCGTAATTTGATGCATTACCCGGAGAACGCACGGTCCAATGAGTATATTTGGCATCTAAAAGCAAGACGTGGGCCGGTAATTTGATGCATTACTCGGAGAAGGCACGTGGTCCCAATGAGTATATTTGGCATCTAAAAGGACACGTGGGCTCGGTAATTTGATGCATTAATTTGGGAGAATGCACGTGGTCCCAATGAGATATTTGGCATCTAAAAGGACGCGTGGGCTCGGTAATTTGATGCATTACCCGGAGAAGACGCATTCCAATGAGATATTTAGATCTAAAAGGACACGTGTTTCAGTAATTTGATGCATTACCTCGGAGAAGGCACGTGGTCCCAATGAGTATATTTGGCATCTAAAAGGACACGTGGGCTCGGTAATTTGATGCATTACCTCGGAGAATGCACGTGATCCCAATGAGTACATTTGGCATCTTGAAGAGACACGTGGGCTCGGTGACTTGATGCATCGCTTGGAGAATGCACGTGGACGCTCGCCATTGATTCAAAATGATATTTTAAAGAGCATGTGGTCGAGTGGGACCGTAAAGCCATTAAATATTGAATGTTGTCGAGTGGGACTCTGAATAGCAATAGCTTGAATGACCGGGAAATGGTTAGGTTGACGTGTAATCGACGAGGTCGATTGATCATTGTTTTGATTTGATGTTGTGAATTGATCGATTTATTGGAAATGACCATGAGATGGTCTGATTGACTTGTAATCGACTAGGTCGATTGATCGATGATTCGATCTGAGTGTGACTTGATGTGATTCATGGTTTTGATTTGATGTTGTGAATTGATTGACTGAATGGGAATAACCGTGAGTGGTCTTGTTGGCTTGTAATCGACTAGGTCGATTTGATCGATGCTTTGATCGGTGATATGCTTGCTTGAGTGCCTATTGTGAATTGTACTGACTTGCAGATGGGATCTGATGCCAAGGTACGTCTTCTGACCTATGCGTGTTTAGGCAGCCTTTAGTATAATGGTTTACTAATCGGGCTTAGTGGGGTAGAACTCGCTGAGACGTAGTCTCATCCATTTGGGGAAAAACATTTCAGACCCCGCTAAGGAGCCGAGGAGGAAGAGTCGGAGAAGGATTTTTGGGAAAAGAAGATAATCCCGAGAGGGGCCTTGAGTACGGCCGGATGGACTCGAGATTGTATCTTCTTTGATATCTCCATCTTGATGTGAATAGAGTTTAGAATAAAAAGTTGTGAAGTGTTCTGGTTTGTGGTTTGTATAAAAGTTTGGTTATAGATTTCAATATGAAAAATATGGCCATGCTTTTCTATCCCATCGTTTTATTGTGCAGGGATTTTAATCGCTTCCGCATGTGCTTAAAACCGAAAGGGTCGGCGATACATTGTCCTGGGATATCGCATTATAAAATCGACCAAGTGAGACGGATGTGTGCGTGCCTGAGGATCGGGGCGTGACACTGTGACTGGCCCACCATCTAGGATTTTCCTTTGAAATCCTGGGTTCGGCACATGGAAGAAATAAAAACCATCATCATTAGCTCGAACTTCCAACAGTTGGGCACCTCAAGCGTGCTTCATTGCGATTTCAGTCATCTTGAATGGCAGTCTTTTGCCAACATAGTATCCCACTAGGCACTCTTTCCATTTAGGATCGCAGCCTTCAAGAACTTCAGTTGGAACACGAACAAAGGGCTCGCCATCAACCATGTCCGGAGGCACATAAGTAAGATCATAGCCTTTGGTAGCTGCCTTAGCTACATTGGCCCACGAACGGGCTTGCGCCTTAGCGGCCTCAGGGTTTAGCGAAGTAGTACGCCCACGAGAGGGCTTTCGTGACCTAGGAGGCTCAGTCACGGTTTTTCCAGAAGGACCAGCAACAGTATTTCCAATAGGCAAGCATGTTCGTGCAATCGGATGTTGGGTTGAAGAGGCAACAGCCTTACCCCTGTCCAAAGGAGGACGAGAACTCCTCCCACGACTACGGCCCCTATCACGAGTTTGCTGGGCCTTACCTAAAGTAGCAAGCTCAGGATTAGACGAATCCATCCGCTCTTCAGCAGAGCCCAGAACAACAGAACAAGGAGACCGGAAAACCCTAATAAATAGAGAACATTAGTACCGGTAGGAGTCGAGCTTGCCAAGAGGCTTTAGAAGATTGAAAGGTAGACGGGGAACACCACCAAAACCCAGCTCCAGCACACACTCGAGCTACTCGCACCAGCAAAAACACGATCGTGAAACCAGGCGAAACAGGGGCTCCAAACAAACGAGCACCACAAATCAGCAAGATAGAGTTATCCAAGATCCTTCGGTGGAGGTAGAGATGATGGACGATAGAGAAGGACCACCAAAACTCAGCTCCAACGAAACCACCAAACGGCCAGAATCAGTAGCAGCAGATCCGCGTGAACAGTGAATCCATCGCCCAGCTTGGGAGCATTTTATGAACAGTGTTCTGTCCGTGTGCTTCTCTTTTTCGACTCAACCAACTTGACGACAAGCAAATCAAACAAGATGAGATTGATATCCAAAAATTGACGAACCATATCTCGCGCATGAGATTTGGTTGGCCAATTTTAAATTAAATCGCGAATCGAATCTCGGGCTTGAGATTGGATTGTCGATTTTTGTAAGGGATTACGAGTCGGATTTCGGGCACGAAAATCGGACTGTCAATCCCTAGCTTGAGGGAATTTTTCATGTTGGAATATCAATCATACATTTAAAGAACAAGTCTACTAAAAAAACTATAAAGGAAAAATAATAAATACTCAAGAAAGAGATAAATATATAAATAAACTACCTAATTTTCCTTTTTTCTTTTATTTTCACATAGAGCTTGCAAGTGCAAGGCTGGTCACTAAAGCAGTGGATCGGGAAATTGGTTGATCAGTCCCGCAAAGGGGCTCCGGCAAGGGCAGTGGCTGTGGTGGTGGGTCACCGTCAACGGAGGTCATGGTGGTCAGAGCTCCGGCGAAGGGACTCGGTGGCTGGTGGATGCAGCTACAGCAGCTGGTCACGGGTGCTACAGCGGCGTCGCTCGAATGGGGAGCAAGCTTGGAACGGCGTGCAGAGGCGGAAACCGATTCGGCGGAGGGTTGCTATCGGCGTCGTGGGTCGTCGCAAGGGCTGCAGTGGCGTCGGACAGCAAAGGTGTGATTGATCGGAAGATGGATATGTGCAGTGGAGACCGGTACTGGATGGCTCACGGGTTGCAGACGGTGGCTGGCGGAGCTTCGGGATGGCCAACAACGGCGGTGGTGCGGCAAGGCAGTGGATTTGTCGGACTAGCAGGTGAAGGTGGCGCTCGGGCTTCCGGATCTGGCGTGGCAGCAGCACAGGTGTGGCGGTGACGTGAGATTAGGGCGTTGTTGGGCAGATCAGGCTCCAAGCGAATGCGAGGACGGAGGCCAAGGGGATCTGGTGATGCGGCGGTGCGGGCACAGTGGTGCGGCGTGAGGCTTCGGGTTGCTCGGCGGTGTGGACCTCTGGCCGGTAATGCACGATCGTGAGCAGCGAAGGGGAGGAGACAGTGAACAGTCCCTGTCCCCACACTGTTCCTCCTTTTGCTTTTTGCTTTTCCCCTTCTCCACGCACGGTTCTCTCTCCCTCTGCTGCTGTCAGCACTTTTCCTCTCTCTTTTCACCTTTTGACTTTTTTCTTCCTCTTTGACGAATTGAAACGTAGAAAAAGGCCCCCTTTAGGTCCTCGTACAATGTTGCTTTTATAGGGGGTAGGAGATAAGTTTTCGATTTCCCCTTCAAATCTACATCCGCGATACCTTTTCACCAACTGATCACTATTGATAAGAATTCAAGATTACGATAAATATTTTCTCGAAATCCAAATCTTGCAAAGATAAATCGCAATATCGCAATATTTTTTTTTTCACACATGTGCCCTATCCAAAAGATTCATATCTCGGAAAAATTTCAAAATTTTTATTTTTTCACGACATAATTAAAAAACATGGGCTTGAGCCAACTAGCTCGCTTCGTGGGCTTAGTCCAACTAATTTGAACCCATTCGCACCTTTGGTCCAATAAAATGCCAATTAAAATAAAATAAATGCACCTAAAAATTATATGCTATGCAATTGAATTATAATAATTTTTTTTTTTAAAATGACTAAACGGGTCGTTAAAATTTTAGGTGTCAACAGTTGCCCTCTTTGAAGGTGAGCTTGTAGAGGTTGCCTTCAAAGATAAATTGAGAGCTAAATTTTGGTTATGCATATGCAATGGATGATTTTTGTTGGAAAATGAATTCCATTTTTTTATGCAACTTGTATGATGCATGGTAATGCTAATGCAAACGATAAAGAAACTTACCTGGAATAACTTACCTTCAAAGAGGGTAGAGTGATTCAAGATAGTTGGTGTTACATGTCTAGGATCCGTACCATTTTACGGTCGCCTAGAATAGTAACATTGCTTTATAAAGAGACTGCTTTTCCAAGACTCGTACTGTTCTACGGTCGCCCAGTAAGACAGTGTTTGGTTGTGTCTAGGACTCGTACCATTCTACGATCACCTAAACGGGGATTTACCTTCCAGGACCCGTACCATTCTACGGTCGCCTGAATAGGGAAATAGGTTTTGTCTAGGACCCGTACCATTCTACAATCGCCTAAACGGGGATTCACTTTCTAGGACCCGTACCATTCTACGGTCGCCTAAAATAGGGAATAGGTGTCGTCAAGGACCCGTACCATTCTACGGTCGCCTAAAATAGGGAATAGGTGTCGTCAAGGACCCGTACCATTCTACGGTCGCCTTGACAAAAAAAAAAAATTGATTTTTCAGGACCTATACCATTCTACGGTCGCCTGAATGGGGAAATTGCCTTTCTAGGACCCGTACCATTCTACGGTCGCCTAGACTGAGGTTTTGCTTGGCTAGGACCCGAACCATTCTTCGGTCGCCTTAATCAGATTGAATCTGGGGAGAAATCTTTGGGGGACAACTCAATTGAGTGTCGGTATGCTTAAAAGGGAATATCTGTGCAATGACAAATATTCAAGGTATGGATAGAGATATACTTACATGGTAACATCTCCGATCTTCGAGGATACGTCTCCTGCAAAACATGGTCGTAGGAGAAGCAACATGCATTGGTAATCATAAACATGCATCAATTTAGTGGAGGTTCGTGCACTATGATTTATATCAAGCTTGCATCACCTAATTTCCATTGGGAAAGATTTCACAAAAAATGTTCCTATCTGAACACATGAGTGTCATTGATGTGCCAAATGGGGGACCTCTTGGTCTGAAAGGACTTTTCACTCCTCCTCATTAAAATGAGCTGTTTTATCCTGACCTTTGATACAGGATTTTTGTCAATCACTCTATCTTTCCATCATCATGCCAAATGAGGGTTTGAGCAATCTCGCAAGTTGTACGACCTTACCAATCTGAGAGGTCTTTAACAGGGACCGTAATGCTGGCTTGGTCAACGGCTTAGCAAAGGAGACTCTTTGAGTCGAGGCTAAAAAATAAATGATATTTCATCATCATCCTGGGGTTTACAAGTCAAGAAACATGAGAAATGAAGCAGAAATTGTCTTACTCGCACTTCTTCAAGCGATGCTTTCAAACATATGAACTTCTACGTTAATTTAAATGCCCTAATCTGAAGAGATTTTGTAAGGGACGTAATGTAGGTTGGGTTCATGGGTTGAGAGATGAAAGGATCATTTGGCTCAAAAAGTGTTTATGGGTCAAAGTTGGTGATCATTTTGACATTTCCAACAATTTTCCTCCCTATCGTCGAAGATTTTCTTCACATCACAACTCCACTGATTGTAACATCTCAATATTTGAGCCCTTTTTGGTACCACCTTGTTAGGGATACGACTCATTTCATCAAGTTTTTGATTTTTTCTTTAGGCATTGGCCTTGCTTTTACCAGGCACACTGCTTTTTCATGCCCCATTTTTTGGCACTCTTTTTTGTGGACAAAGTCTCTATTTTATCAGCATTGTAAATCATGCTACTTGAGTGGTTTGATTTTTCTTTCCTTGCCCCAGTGTGGGGGATGATCACCAACTGGGTTTAATGTGAAATGAATTCATAGGCTCAAGAGGGCTACGCAACGGATAAAGTGTATGGATAGAGAAAGAATTGCTCTTCGTCATCTTAAGGCACTTCAAATTATTGTACAAGTTACACTGCAAAAGCAATACTCGAAGATTGATGCAAGTGCGAGTAAAAAAAAATTCCTATCATTCATTTCAAATCTTGTCCCAATATGGGACGATTCTTGACAGGGATAATTAAAAAGCTCTTTATGTGTATGGGTTTAAAGGGCTGAACAATGGATATACCTATAGTGTTTCGGGTAGTTAAAGAAACTGCCTCTCATCACCTTGGTTGACGTACCCTTTGCGAGATCACCTTTTTTCTCGTAGGCATGGAATTTTCCACACAACTCACTGGGGGTTGGTGTATGAAACAATGTATGGAACATGGTTTGCCTTTCATCATTCCAAAGTATCCCATTTGACACATTCAATTTATCTCACATAATTCATCAAGGAAAACATGCAAGATTTGCAACAAGTTTGGACAATTGAATTTGCAACTCAATGAGGCAATTTATTCATCATAAAATGTTTGCAATTCAAAACATGACACAGTAAATTCAATCATGGGTAGTATTTTTGACAAAGATCAGAATTTGGAGTGGAAAATTCACGACCATCCATTTCTGCCAAGATCAAGGCACTGCCAGGAAGTACCTTCTTTACCACATATGGGCCGCTGTAGTTTGGAGCAAACTTGCCTCCAGAATCCGGAAAGATTGGCAATAGCTTCCTTAGGACTAGTTCATTTACCTCGAAATGTCTTGGCCGCACCTTCCGGTTGAAAGATCTAGCTACTCTCTGTTGATATGCTTGGCCATGGCAGAGAGCCTTCAGTCTTTTCTCGTCGATCAAGTTCAACTGCTCAAATCTTTGTCGTGACCATTCCGCCTCAGACAAATCCACTTGGGATAGAACTCTCAGAGAAGGAATCTCCACTTCCACAGGTAAAACTGCCTCCATGCCGTATACCAGAGCAAAAGGAGTTGCCCCTGTAGAAGTACGAATCGATGTCCGATACGCCATCAGTGCAAAGGGTAATCTGTCATGCCAATCTCGATAATTCTCGGCTGTCTTAGCCAAGATCTTCTTAATGTTCTTATTGGCCGCTTCAACAGCCCCATTCATTTGGGGGCGATAAAGGGACGAATTCAAATGCTTGATCTTGAACTCGCTGAACAACTCATCAACAAACTTGTTGTTCAAATTTGTCCCATTGTCAGTGATAATCGTTTCAGGGACACCATAATGAGCAATTATGTCACGTTTGATGAACTTCACAACATTGCGGCGGTGACACTTGCAAAGGATGTAGCTTCGATCCATTTTGAAAAATAGTCTATGGCCACTAAAATGAATCTATGCCCATTGGAAGCCTTTGGGTTTATTGGGCCGATCACATCAATCCCCCACATTGAGAAAGGCCATGGCTCGGAAAACTGGTGCAGCACAGTTGGAGGAACATTTATCTTATCGCCATGGACTTGGCAATGATGACAACTTCGAACATGCTGTATACAGTCACCTTTTAGCGTGAGCCAATAATAGCCTAATCTCATGATCTTCTTAGCCATCATGTGTCCATTCATATGAGGGCCACATACTCCTTCGTGAATTTCTTGCATGATTTGAGTGGCCTCAGCTGCACCCACACACCGCAACAAGATTGAATCATAAGATCTCTTGTACAAATTCTCACCACTAACGAAGAACTTTGAGGCCATCTTTATGATGTACTTCCTATTAGCTGGAGTAGTTCCCTCAGGGAATCCTTGTTTTTGGATGTAGTTCATGATATCGTAATACCATGGTTTTCCATCAGACTCTTCTGTCACTACCATACAATAAGCCGGCCTTGGAAGAATCTCTATCTTCAATGGCTCAACTTCTAATCCGTCTGTGACTTGCAACATAGATGATAAAGTTGCGAGTGCATCTGCAAATTGATTGTGAGACCTCGATAAGTATTTGAATGAAACTTCATCAAATTTCTTGATCAAATCTTCTAAGTACTCATGATATGGGAGTAACTTAGCATCCTTAGTCTTCCATTCACCTATGGTCTGTAGTATGATCAGCGCGGAATCCCCGAACACTTTTAATTTGGCTACACCCATCTCGATTGCAGCTTGAAGCCCAAGGATGCAAGCTTAATACTCGGCTATATTGTTAGTGCATGGGAATATCAATTTTGCAGCTACTGGGTGATGTTGTCCGTCTGGGGATATCAAAACTGCCCCAGTACCTAAACTAGACAAGTTCACCGCTCCATCGAAGAACATTGTCCACGAATCTTCATTTACACTCAAGATGCAATCATCCAAAGAACAATCGTCATTACTTGAGGCTTATGGATTCTCAGCCAATAGATCGACAATTACTCGACCCTTAACCGACTTTTGTGGCATGAATTGCACATCAAATTCCGAGATCAAAATTTGCCATTTAGCCAACTTACCCACCAAAGCTGGCCGGTTCAGTAAATACTTGATAGGATCGTTCTCAGTTACGAGGAATGTATGGTAATGCAGTGTGTATTGTCTCAATCTATGCAATACCCACACTAATGCAGCACAAGTCTTTTCCACATTAGAATATTTTAGCTCTGACACCGTGAATTTTTTACTCAAGTAATAAACGGCTTGTTCTTTTTTATCGACAGGACTTTCCTGAGCCAACATCGCACCCAATGACTCACCATGAATAGTGAGGTAAAGAATCAAAGGATACCCTAGCGATGGCGGGACAAGAGCGGTGGATTCATCAAAATCTTGTTTCAACTTGTCGAATGCTTTTCGACACTCATCATCCCGATTGACTCGTGCATTCTTCTTTAAGAGCTTGAAGAATGGTTTGGCGGTTTCAGAAAGTTGGGAAATGAATCGAGCAATGTAATTCAACCTCCCCAAAAGACTCCGGACTTCTTTCACTGTTGATGGAGGTTGCAACTCACATATGGCCTTAGCTTTAGTCGAGTCGATCTCAATCCCTTTACTGCTCACAATGAACCCAAGTAATTTACTAGATGTTGCTCCAAACACACATTTAGCGGGGTTTAGGCGAAGCTTGAATTCACGGAGTCGAGCAAACAACTTTTTCAAGGTTTCGATGTGGCTTTTCCTAGGTCGAGTCTTGACGATCATATTATCAACATAGACCTCGATCTCTTGATGCATCATGTCGTGAAATAGTGCTACCATGGCTTGCTGGTAAGTTGCCCCTGCATTCTTGAGTCCAAAGGGCATGACCTTATAATGAAAGGTTCCCCACGGAGTGATAAATGCAGTTTTCTCTTTGTCTTCCTCCTTCATCCTTATTTGATTGTACCTGGAAAAACCATCCATGAAGGAGAATAGTTCAAATCCAGCGGTACTATCTACAAGGACATCTATATGTGGCAACGGGAAATCATCTTTCGGGCTAGCCTTGTTCAAATCTCGATAATCGACACAAACTCGAATTCGACCATCCTTCTTCATTACCGGCACGATGTTTGCTACCCATTCAGGGTATTGCGAGACTTCAATGAAACCGACTTTTAGAAGCTTCATCACCTCTTCCTCTATCTTCTTCGAGAGCTCAGGCTTAGTTCTCCGTAGCCTTTGCTTCTTAGGAGGCACGTCCAGGTTAGTAGGCAAACAATGCTCCATGATTGATGGGTCTAACCCAGGCATGTCGGCATAGGTCCATGCGAAGATGTCCTTATATTCTTTCAGTAACTGAACTAGGCGCTTAGCCTCATCTTTGGGGAGATTCGCCCCTATATTCACCTCCTTAGCTTCTTCAGTGTCACTTAAATTAATAGTGACGGTCTGCTCGGATGTGAGAGTCTTGGCTTTTTCATGTTGTTCCCAGCTTTACTGCACCTTAATGGAATCTTCAATCATGTTCGATGGAATCTTCAGGATTATCATTATCAGCACTTGTTGCATTGGATTGGACTATTTCCACACATTTGCATGTTATATGATCGTCCCTGAAACATGAAATAGAAATGTCAAAAAGACAAACAGGGTAAATCATATTTTATTATTTTTTTTTTTGGTGAATTTTTTTAAAACTCTTTTGCAAAAGCATTTTTCGAAACATTTTGACATGAGGAAGCATGATGAAGCCTAGGCCTCAGAGTTCTCCTTGGATTTTGATTTTGTTTTATCAGCTGGATATCATCACCGAGCTGGTTTGGTGTACCTCATCATGCCCTCAAAATAAAACTTGCAATTTCATTGAAATTCATCAATCAATTACAATTTATTGAATGGAAAATGCAATTTAAGTCCTAAGAAGAAAGTGAAAAAGAAGAAATCGAAAACAATTCCTAGAAAGCAATAAAAATTCCTGCGCAAGGGAATGTGCAAAAGTGATAAATGGGTTACTCTTGTGGGTGAGGGCCCGTTTCTTCCAGAGGTTCTCCATCAATGGCTCCAATGGAGAGGTCATTGAACAAACTTGAAATTCCTTCCAAGGTGTCGTCAGAGTTTTCCGTCTTTGAAGGCGTCGGATTATCCATGCCATCCCATCCACTTGGAACTATATTGCGGGCATCAAAGTAAAAGCAGGGAGGAGCTGAATATTTCACCATATAGTCGAACTTTCTACTTGGCTGTCCGAGAGTATCCATCACTTCAGCTTCATCTTGCATCATAATTAGAGGACCAGGGAACATCTCATGAATGTTTGGAGGTGGTAAATTTTGCCTCCCTCACCCTTGCTCAGGTGACGAGTTATGCCTTCCTTGTCTTTGCCTTCCAAAACTTCCTCCACCTCTTCCATGGTACCCTAACCCAGCAGATCAGGACCTCTGAGGGGCTTCAATGGGGCTTCGAATACCCTGACCATTTCTTCCCAAACCATTGCCAGGGACAAAACCATTCCTAACCATTACTCTTCCCACCATAAGGGAGGCATTTGAGACTTCAGGGGTGGACGGCGATGAACCTTGAGAAGAATGTATGGTAGATACTAATTCAAATGAGTGGTAGCTTGATTCAAACTCAGAATTCGACTCTACATAGGGGATAGCCGTCTCGTGATAAATCTGGTGGTCTTGCTCACCATACACAGTGACCAGCTTCCTTTCGATCACAAATTTCACAACTTGATGTAGACTTGAAGGGACTGCTCCAACAGTGTGTATCCATGGACGACCTAGCAAAAAATTGAATGCGGTAGGGATATCCAGCACCTGGAAGGGAATGTTGAAGATGACCAGCCCTATTTGCACGTCAAGATGGATTTCCCCGATTACCTCCTTTTCTGTTCCATCAAAAGCTCTCACCGAAGTCTTCGCAGCATGTATCTTTGACGGGTCTACCTTGAGGCGGTGAAGAGTGGCCAATGGACATATGTTTAAGGCAGACCCATTATCAATGAGCACTCGGGACACATGAGAAGCCCTATGCTTGACCGATATGTAGAGTGCTTTGTTATGCCCCTTACCCTCAAGAGGAAATTCTTCATCAGAAAAAGCAATCATATCCTTGAGAAGGACCGATCCCACAAAATCCTCCAGCTTATCTACCTCAACTGTTTCGGGTACACGAATTTCACTCAGCACCTTCATTAGTGACTTTTGATGCACAGGGGATGTTAGGAGGAGCTCGAGCAAAGAGATCTGAGCAGGCATCTTTTGCAATTGATCGACCACATTATACTCACTTGCTTTAATTACAGCCAAAAATTCCTTAGCCTCTTCGTTAGTGACAGGCTTTGCAGGTTGAGCATTAGCTTGAGCATAAGTTCGACCAGACCTTGTAACGAGATCAACATCATAGGACCGAGGTACTGCCTTATTGTTGACATACTCATATGGTTGAGGCATCTTAATCACAATCTCCTCGTCAGAGGCATCTTCTAGCGGGGCATATCTGCGAGTGACGGATCTACTTCTTCTTTACCATCATCGAGAGCAGCCTGCTCCTCCTCCCAATCGATGATGATGTGGGAAATGGTGGAAACTACGCAGTTACAGTCAGCATACACGATGATGCTGTCATCCACCATTTTGGCAATTCTTTCCTTCATCAACGATAAGGGAACATCCTCTTGATCTGGATAATTACTAGCTCTCACCAGTCCATTGTAGGCATTTGCCACATGCACCTTCGAGTTCTTGATCCGTCTAACTTCAGGTTCTAGGATAGCATTCGCTGTTCCCTCATGCTCCGGTAACGGATTCTTCTGAACGTTTAGCCGAGCAGTTTGAAATGAGAAGGCTTTTGTGTCCAAGAGATTTTGAATCTTGTGCTTGAGGGTGAAACATTCGTCAGTTGAATGCCCCAATTCACCGTTATGGTAGTCACACTTCTTTGTCGGGTCATAACTGCGAATGTTTTCACGATTGGGACGCTTTGGTTCATTAGTAAGCAAACCTTTCTTTCGGAGGATCGTCAGCACTTAGGATGGAGACCCAGGGAGAGGAGAAAATTGCCTTCTATTATTTGCTTGGGCAAATGATTGGTGGCTAATGTTTTGTGATTGTCTTGGATTCATTTGGATGGCCGCGGCACGTTTGACATTTTCTTGGCTATAAGCCACATTCACATCCACTGTCGTTTCCTTTTCCTTCTTGGCAGTGAATCTTCTATTAGATGGCTCAGTAAACCATCATTCCCTTATCCCCATCTCGATTTGTTCTCCCACAGGAATAAGCTGATTAAAGCTTTCAACATATGTACTGGCCATTCGGTTATGAAACTCAAATGGGAGGGTCTTCACAAACAACTTCATCAGCTCCTTGTTGGTAGGCTCAGGAGTGATTTGAGCTGTCAAGTTTCTCCATCTTACAGCATATTCTTTAAATGATTCACTCCTTTTCTTTTCCATCCATTCCAGATCTTCCCGGGAAGGTGCGATGTCCATGTTGAACTTGTATTGTTTGAGGAATGTGTCAGCCACTTCGTTCCAAGTGTCGAGCAGGTTCACATTCTTCATCACGTACCAGTTTAGTGCGGGTCCAGTCAAACTCGCATGGAATGATTGGATCATGAGGGGCTCATTTTTCACGTGCTGAGCCATGCGCACATGGTACATCTGCAGATGAGATTTTGGGCAAGATGTGCCATCATACTTCTTAAACTCTGGCATTTTGAACTTGCTCGGCATTTTGACCTTCTCATAGACCGAGAGGTCGAACGGGAGGGACCTTTGTGACTCCTGCAGCTGTCTCATTTTCTCTTCCAGCTTCGCAACACGCTCATCCTGATCTATCTTGGGAACGTCGTTAAGCTTGGCCTTTCCAACAATGACTGGGTCATCTTCCAGCCTGGGCATGTCGTCGTCAATCGTTTGAACCTTGTCTGCTTGCTTCGGGATAACTACTTCAGGAAGAGCAGGTGCAGCTGTTGGATTCATTTGGAGGAATTGGAGTTGATCCGTCACAAGTTGTAAAGAGGCGAGTACTTGTTAGAGTTGAGTCTCCACAGAGGAGACACGATCACGCATTTCGGTTTGTTCGGCCATTCTAGCTCTTAATCGCGTGATGATGGGCGAACGTGACGGATCCCTATAACCTATGTAAGAAATGAACAAAAATAAGCATTCTCATATGAAAATACGTCGACCCATGGCAATATTCTAGAACTTTATTCATCAATGGAGCTTTTGACAGACCTATCAAAGTAGAAATTCAAAATGTCCTAAACAAAATGAACTAGGAAAGTAAATGACTCAAACTTCCTAATCATTAATCTAAAACTGAAAATAGCAAGATTGATTCAAGCATTTCATTTGGCTTGATCAATATACACTCGGGACACCATTCAGCGCAATTGTTTATTCTCCTCTTGAGCTTTTTCAGCAACTCTTTTGAGGCGTTTATTCTCAGCTTGATTGGTGATCTTCAACGGCGCCTCTAGTATCTTTGGAAGCAGCTCTTCGAGAATCTTGTGTTGTTGGATATACTTAATCGAGGCATAGTACTTCATTTCCTTGCCTTTCAATTCCTCCTTGGGCCATTTGAGTTTTTGTGGACGGCACATGTCCCGCATCGATTTGATGGTGAGAATGGAATCTTCATGGCCTCGGCTTCCATCAACAAAGCTAACTTGGAGTGGATCCGCTTGTAACGCCGGGGGAAGCTCTTGTACGACTTGATACTGATAAGTCACTCTAGTCGGATAGTACTCCAATGCTCCAGTGAATCCCAATAGAGGGATTGGGCCAACTCCTCCATACGAGAGTCTCGCTACCCGAACTTGGAACCATTTAGCATGCCATAGGAAACTCTTGGGAGTTGGTTTTTTTATGAAAGCTAGCCACCTAGAATAATGGTAATCCGGTGCATGTTTTTGTTTGTTCTCAAATCTCATAATAGGGTGATTAGAATTACTAACATGATGTATAGTCATTAAACCACCAAATCTCTTTATATGAGAAAGGAACCAGATTTGTAGAAGTTCAGGAGAGGAATGGAGAGTGTTATCGCCACCTCCTTTGAAACAAGTGAGAGAAAGAAAAGTTTCCGCGAAGACAGTGTTTACAAATTTTTTTCCTTCCAACACTTGCCTAACTAATTGAGCAATCAAAGGGTTAATAGCATTCTTGCAGTAAGGAAATACTATAAATCCAAAGAAAGCTAAGAGGAAAATCCTATGCATTTGACATGAGGTGCCTTTTTCAAAACATTCTTTCAAAAAAGATAAAGGACATGCATTACGTTGTGCCTTTAAAACCTTTCTTATATCCTCTTCTTTAATTCTCAGAAAATCAGATAAGGCCATAACATGATCTATTCCGATAGGCGGACTAATCAATTCAGCTTTTAAGGACTTCCCTATGGCGATGCTATATTCTTCCAAGGTGGGAGTGAGTTCATGCTTACCGCCAAAGATGAAGGTAGAAGTCTCGGGGCACCAATAGTGGGTGAGTGCTTGGACGAGGCCACCATGGATGTTGATACGCAGCAGTGGAAGCAATCGACCAATATGTGACTCTACGAATTGATGGCTATTTTGATCTAACTTGTCCCACCAAGTGCTAAGCTCTTCCTTTGGAGGGAGAATAATCCGAATGTCTGGTGTCCCCATTGTATATTGATCAAGGCTCGGGACAATCATAATGCCATGGACCGACAAAATAATGCAATAAAGTAAGTAAATTGCAAAGGCCAAAAAATTTAGAGAACTTACTTTACCAATGATGGGCAATCACATAGACATGCGCATGGTAAGTGGCTCAATTTCTAATCTATAAGGCTTATCAAGGTGGAGCCACAAGGATGATCAGACTAGCCACGGGCTTGTGGACTATGTCGGGTCCTCATGACTCCGGCTTAGTCAAAGAGCCGACCCGAGTCGCGGGCATGCGGACCGAGGTGGGTACTCCTGACACCATGAAAGAAACTTCGGGATTAAGATGGGCGACTCGTACCGCGAGCATGCGGTCAGAGTGGTATCCATCTCAATACCATCCTAAATGATCTTATGCGGCCCAGGTCCAGCGGCAGGTTGTGTGTGCAAAGTGTAGTGATAATGCAAGGCATGCACAACAGTTTATATCAAGCAACACTTCATATATGAAATAAACCATACATTCCTACACCTCCCTATAAAACAAAGGTTAGCAAACACTTCCCATTATACCTCCCATCCTGCAAAAACATTTAACACCTTAAATGTTATGGACGTACCTAGGATCCTCGCTGCCAAACAAAAATATTTTTTAAAAAAGAAATTGGCCTAAGTCCACTAAGAGTTTCAACTCAAGTCCCCAGCGGAGTCGCCAAGCTGTCGCGACCAATTTTTTTCGGGTGAACCACCTAGGGTTTGGCTAATGGATTGTTAAGCCTAGACTTAACTCGGGCTCTCCCAAGCCCATACCAATTCGTGACTTAGGTTTGAATTGTTAACATGCAATTGAATTTTAACTAGGAGTCGCCACTAATCTATTTTTGGTGGGTCGATTAGAAACCTAGTAAAGTAATGAGAGATTTACTTTACTCCTACGAACTGAGAGACTAAAGTACGGGGACTTGGTTACATTAGATTTCTCTAACGCCCTTTCGGTACCTTTCTTTTTATTTTGAAAAATGTTTGGCAAGCAATTTGGATTGATTTTAAATTTATTTCCCTAACATGTGAGCTGTTCATGCAAGTGCGTAAACCACCAATTTAACACCCAAGAAAACAATTAAATAATGCAGAACTTACCTCAAAGCCAAATGCATCTGCAGTGTTAACTTAAAATCCACATCAACAATCCTAGATATGGTTTCTAATTAACAAGCAATTACTCAATTTTTGTTTTCTCTTTTTCAACGAGAATATAGTCCATATGCAATGCAATGCTTCAATCTAATATGAAATGATATGGCATGGCAACATGTCCTAAACTATATGAATGAGTAAAAAAACTAATGATTTCTTAATGAACATGCAATAATTAGATATGCAATCTAAATTAACCATAATGGCTTAATTCTAATGACGTGTGATGCAATGCGATGACGTACAAAATTATTTTAACTAAAATGGCATGCGACATATAATTTAATATGCGAGCTATATCTCACGCGACATTTATTAAATGACCTAATCTAATGACGGGCAATTTCTAATTAGAAATGAACCTAACAATAATCACTAAAATGGCGTGCATTTCATGGACTTAATTCTATATTACCTCTAGAGTTTCCTTGCTTCTCCATTGCCCCAGTTGTAGCTCAACGTCCCTTGCGACACCGATTGCCGGGACTTCCTTGGAGTTTACCGTCTTGAGCCACCCGGCTCCCTTCTCAACCCGTAGGTTAAGTCTCTTAGCCGCTTGCTCCGATATGAAGAGGTCGGACGCTCCAGTGTCCACCAATGCACTCATTGTGGACTCCCCGATTCTCAAATTCGTGAACATCAGTTCTTTAGACTCCTTTGTCTTCTTGGACTTGATTGAGCTAAGGAGGCGCAGCGAACCCAACCACAATTCCTCTCTAGGCTCATCTTCTTTACACAAGGCGGCCAGTTTGGCCTTGTTCGGGCAATCCCGAGCCTTATGCGGACCATCGCAGAAAAAGCATTGGTATGTGCGTACCTTCCTTTGCCCTCCTCCGCTCAACTCAGCATGAGCTTTGTGAGGGTTGGCCGCTGGTCTACCTCCGGTCGGGCGGTTGTATCTCCCTCGATCTCCCCCACCAGTGGCTTTGTCCCTCGGACGATTATCCGATCGGGATGTGGAAGGTGATTTATACTCCACGAGCGACTCGGCTACGGTCATGGCCGTAGTGAGATCTCCCACGTTGTATCGCTTCAGTTCCTGCTTTGTCCATGGCTTGAGATCGCTCATGAACTGGTGAAACGCCTCAACTTCATTTATCGAGGGGATTTGGAGTAGCAACTTCGAAAACTGCTTGATGTAGTCTCGTACGCCACCCTTCTGCTCGAGACGCTTCAGCTCGTCACGAGCTTCCTCTTCCGCATAAGCGGGGAAGAAGTTCCGTCGGAACTCCTTGACGAATCCACCCCAGGTCGCGATAGGATTCCCGCACCTATCATCCGACCGACGACACCACCACAACAATGCACTATTAGCTAAATACATCGATGCAGTGTTTACCCGTGTTTGGTTGTCGTTGATTCCCATGGCCTGGAAGTACCACTCCATGTACCACAGAAAGTTGTCCACGTCCTTGGCCACCCGCGAGCCTCGAAATTCCTTTGGCTTCGGCGTGTCCACCCGTTGACCTTGCACCGTGATGACACCGTTCACGCTTGCAGCTTGTGCTTCAACGAGCTTACCCGTAAGCTCCGCTATCTCCGCACGCATGGCCGCCATTGTGGCCTCCAAGGGTTCATACCGTTGTGCTAGTTCTTCTTGTAGAGTTCCCAGCAACTTGTGGCGGAGTTCTCCCATGCCAATCTTGAGCTCTTGCACTTCCGCAACCAACTCCTCCCTTCCGGCGTCAACTCCGTCCACGGTCTGAGTTAGGTCATCGACCGATCCTTGGACATTGGAGACGAACAACTCTAGCTTCGCCATCCGCTATGTAAGATCCCCCACAGGCTCCTTCGAACCACCACGGGTCTTCTTCCCTTTGGCACCGCCCTTCTCGGCGTTCCACCCACGATCAGCGCAGTCATCACCCAGGACCAACGCCTCATCAGATCGTGGATCAGCCATTGCACTTGCGCTTGGATCGCAAATCAGCTCTGATACCACTTGTCACGGGTCGATCGATCAACTCTCGATCAATGCTTGGCTTACCCGTGCGGCCTTAAGGTTTTACCCCTAAGCAGCCTTTCACACTCGACTCACAAGACTTGTATGTAGAGAGAGAAACTCTTAGAGAGAGAAGCTCTGGATTTTGTATTGCTTGTGAATGAGAATACAATGAGGGAGGACACCCTTTTATATACAAGTTAAAGGCAAACCCTAGCCGTAGATCTCCCTTAGATCTAACGGTGGAGATTGCACCTCCCCATCTACCAACCACCGGCATTTATTGCCAACTACCAGCTACTCGCATTTATATCGTATGGGTACAAATACGGTATCGCCCGTCTCTAGAAAAATACTTTACATCTCGGGAACATAAGCCGAGGGTCATCATCGTGTCACGCCCGTGCCATGGAAACCTCTTGGACATGCTAACTTTCGGGCCGTGACACATGCATCTAGGAATGGAGTTTGGGGCACTCAATGAGTTTATATTTTTCACTAATGAATTCATTAGTCAGTGTTTGGAATTTCCCTTTTAGTATGATCAATCCATTTGATGCTGGATTTTCATGGTATTTAATTTGGAGGTAGTCTTTGAGAATGCTTGTGACATTGTGTTTCTAGCCAATTTATTAGGTAAATTTTGGTAAATCTTAATTTTATCCTCGAAGGGCAATACTCCTAATGGTATCTAAAAAGTTTGAACTCCTAATTCGATTATCAACTTGCAAATCTTTTTTTTTCCTGGTGGAGAGTCAGATTCAGTGAAATGGCAAATGAATTTTATGGGATTATTGTTATGTTTTCAGGGGCAATCTTAAATCACGTAATGCCAAGTTGACGAAATTTTTTGTTATGTCTTTTGGCATCTAGCATGTGCATATCACATGAATGTTCTGAGTTTTATTTACTGTCATGTTTGTGTACATTAGCTTTGGATGGTTGTTGAAAAGATTCACCGTCATATTTAATATAATGGGCATTATTTTGTTTTATAACATGAACATAACATGAACATGCATATCTATATGTTTGATATGATGTTTATACATGTTGTATCACTTGTTGTGACATGGTGAATGTATGTATATGTTATGGGCTCTAGCCATGGGCTGTTTTGCTCTTCTCATTGATATTCTCATTGCCAGCAATGCCTCATTCATCTAGATTATTTTGTAGTTGATATGAAATGGGGCATGGCTAAAAGCTATATGTTCTCCACTGTCTAGGATGCCTCGCTATGATCTAATTAAAACATCTTATATAGTGGTTTTCCCACTGTATTAGAAGGATACAATGATGTAAATAGATTTCAAATTCAGATGAGACAAAATCCATTAATGGATATATGTTCACCTTTGTGGAGGTGATATAGCTTGGAAATTAAAAAAAAAAAATTGGTGGGGGAAATGGCAATCTTGCTAAACCAAAAATCCACTTGGTTGAAGCAGATGATTTGATGAAGTAATTGTTGTGGTCATTCCCATGCCAATATATGGCTAATCGAAATTATGGGTGGTAGACTCAAGTGTTGTTAGGCATATGTGTGTAAACACAATGCCTTATCCTCCTAAGCTCCAATGGGTGAAGGAGAACAAAATATTCACTATTTTTTGGTAAATTGAGAACTATTCAAGTTCTTGAGAAAAAGAGAAACTTCTTCTCACTCATATATGAAAATGAGGCTAAGTAGTTGAGAAACTCTTAGCAGATATTCCTTTGGGAATAAATTGACACCTTATGTGTCTAAGTATCGTGATTGCCAAGTGGCAATAAGCATTGCAATGAAAAAATTTCAATGGTAAAAATGGACACATCAGATTGAAGGATGACGTGATAAAGCAATTGCTTAATGATGGAATTATGTCCATTGATTATATGAAGTCGGAAATGGATTTTGGCTAATCCTCTGACCATACATCGAGGGGAATGGGACAAGCCAACTGAAGAAAATCAACAATGATAGTAACTCAACCTATGTGATTGGCGATCCCATGAATTAGGTTCATATGGGTAATAACAAGTCATTTGTTGATCTAATGCACTATTAAAAATTATTGTCCCTCCTAAGGTGAAAATAGTACAAAATTGCAAGGAAAAAGAGGTTGAGCTAAGCTCTTAATGAAATTCCATAGCCATTATTGGTGGTGTATTAAACTGCATAATACACTTGATGGAATCACCTATATAAGTGTGGAGTGGGGCCGCTCCTGTGACAATTTTTGGCGAAAATATTTAAAGCACTTATGAATAAACCAAGCACGCGCATGGCCTATTAGCGCAAAACCGCGTTGAACAACAAAGTTTGTGGGAGTGTAATGTGATTGGTGAAAATTATAATTCACAAAAAGAAATTCTTGGTTCATAGAAGTTTCAAACTTCACCAATGATTTCGTGAATTATATTTCATCCTTTCTAGGGTTAGTTCATAGCCTAACAAGCACCAATACCGAAGCATTACTCTCCAATAACCCAGCATTATTCTTTTTTCTTGTCAAAACTTTCTGAAATATGTGGGGGATTGTTGGATATTTCAGTAGTTTTGAAATATTTATTAGAAATTATGATCGTCATGAAAGTCATCATTTTTGTAACGGCTTTTTCAACGGTCATATAATGGCTTTCTAATAATTGTATAACGGTCGTCTAATGACTTTATAATTTTTGATTTATTACTTCATAAACTCTTCATTATTTTATAACGGTCATCTTTTTAATTACCAATTGGTTTATGATGATCTCCTAACGCCTCTCTCTTTTCCTTGTTTAAATATAAATTAAACTTCAAACCACAATCATAGTACATACAATATATTCTCACATATTTTCTTTTCTTTTTGCTGGGTTATACACAAAAGTTGTTCTGTTTCCTTCTAATATTCAGTGCGGAGTATAGAAGAAGGTCTGTTGTATCTTGGGAGGATAGCCATTGAAGCCTTACACACCGAGTTTCGTACTCCGAGGGGCGGAATTATCCTTAAGGACAGTGCACGCCTTAGACATTTCATTTTATTTTCTAATCGTTTGTAATGTATTTCCAATAATTATTATTACTTCATGTATTCTAATACTTTTTCCAACATTCTGTTCATTGTGAGATGAAGAAGTGAATTACTATCTCAACACATTAAAATTCTCCCTTGTGTAGAGTTTGAGATTTGGCTCGGATTAGGCATGAGAATTTGATCTGATGGCAAATAAAATGTCTCAAAAGTATTTGAATTCAACAATTCCATGCTCTCCTAACATCTTCCATCCTTGCCTAGAGATCCTCTTTTCTCCTTCGCATATGCAAACCATTTGTGTTGATATTACCAAACTTGATACCTTTTAGTGGCGATCCAAACATCCATTTTCGCAAGGGGACCTATTTTATTAACAACTTATGGTTCAAATGACGATATGCAGTAGGACATTTCAACTAAAAGATCGAAAGCTGAAAAGTCTTTTTCTCATTCTCTCTCTTCTCTCTCTTCTCTCTCCATGGTCTTCTTCAAGCTTCAACCATGGGGGTTTTGAGCTAGTTTCTTTCTCCCCTCCTTTCGTTGTTGATTTTATTTGAACTTTCTTGTTCTTTTCTTCTTTTTTTCTTCTCTCCCGATCAATATTAGAGAGCTCTATTCTTATGATTTAATTCTAGATTTGAGAGTTTGAGTTCCCATAATCTCGTTCTAAACTTAGGAGTTCTTCTATTGCGATTTCGATATAAAAGTTTAATGATGCTTTTGGGGATTCGATACCTTGTGCTCTATTTGTGTACAGGTCCTCCACTTCCAATTTCAATGATGATCATAAGAGCTCTGGCATCTCATTGAACTACATAGATTTGCTCTTCCGAAAGATAAATCTATGTTTATTCAACCTGTTATGATTGTGTCCATACAGTGATGTGTACAGGAAGTCGACCTTAGACCTGCACTGCCACCTAGTAACGTCGAAGTTGTTGGTGAAGGAATTTTGGTTGTGTACTCATTACTGACGATGAAACAAGATTCAGTGATTAGTTGCTGATTATTTTACTCGACAAATTTGTTCTTACAAAATAAATATGTGCTTAACCCTATTGATAGTTAATTGATCCTTCTTCTTTTTTGGATTTGGCTTTATTTTGCAATATTCTGGCCTCTACTTTGCTTCAATTTGTTTTGCCTTGAAAGTCTATATATTTCTCACGTATCTATTTGAGCAACTAATATAATTTTTTTGACCAAACAATGAGGGTATATGGTCACCGTGCACGTCACTTGATAAATACTACTTGTGTAAAAGAGGATGTGTTTATGGGAAAAATCCTAACCACATAAAAAGGAGAAAGGGAATTTATCTACTACAATGCACATACAAAAGGAAATAATGCTGGCGAGCATTTATAATTTGAGATGAAATAATCTGTTAGATAGATCATAGAAAACAAAATTTTATAAAGTTTGAACTACCATAAAAGTCAGGCAAATTAGCCCATGAAATGTGTTGGATCTATTGTGCTTATGCCAATTTAGTCAGAAATCTTTCAATTGTGTCAATTGAGCCATAATTTTTTTTGACAATTTGTCAATTTAATTTGTTCAGCCAATTTTTATCGAAAATTACTAACGTGGATGTTTGCCCTTTTTGTAGCACGATCGGCACTGATGTGAACAAATTTTAAAAAAAAATCGAAATTTTGAAATTCCATTTTTTTTATTATATATTTTCCTTCTTCCTCCATCGATTACTAGGCCTTGATGACTGGCCATAAGCAAGGGCCAACGAGGGGACTGGTCAAGCTCGAGCCTCACTAGCCTTACATCGGCTAGGTTTGCTGGAAATGCTAGAGCTCACTCGTGGCCAGTTGTCAATTATTGCCTAGGCACAGGCGATTGACACGGGATTAAGGAAAAAGAAAAAAAAAAAACTGAATTTTTAAAATAATTATAAAAATCGTGCATGTTGTCGTCGACCGTATAAAGTAGGATGACAGTCATTCACATCAACAGTTTCTAACCAACTTATGGAGGGAGGGATTTGACCTAGATCTCTCTCTCCCCTCCCCAATTTGCTTTTCCTTTATTTCCTCTTATTTTGTTCCTTATCCTCTTGATCTAGATTTAAATCTAGGAGCTTTGCTCTCCCAATCTTAAATTTGGGAGCTTTTCTCTCCAATCTACTTCTAGATTTATGAGTTTTAATGAATAAGTATGTCGCCTCCAGTTTTAATGGTGTTCGCAATTGCTATGATGTTAGATCTACACTAGTTTAACGTGTTTTTGTTAAAAGTTTTGGCATCTCGCACTTGCTAAAGGGCTTGCTCTATTAGGTGTTAGATTTGAGCTTGTTCAAGATGTTTATCTTGTCTTTGTACAGAGATGCTGGTGGGGGATGCCAAACTTAAGTGCACACTGCTGAAAGGCAAAGCTGTAGCTTTATATGGAGATCCTGCACACATGCTCATCATTGATGATGATGTGTGATCCGGTGATTAGCTTTGGATGTAGTCAAAGTTCTATTAATGAAGGACATATGTGTGATTCACTCCCCCAACAATACTTTGATGATATACCTTCATTTCTAGTTTTTGGTTTGTTTTGGAGCTCTAAGGACTTACCTTGTAATGGTGTCCTTTGAGATTTCTTATGGATCATTTCATGTATCATTTTGGTAAATAAACAAAACTTTCTTTTGACAAAAGAAAAAAATTGATACAATTAAAAAATTTATGATCGAATTAATACAAGTGTAATGAGTTTAAGACTTTTTTTTATAATTTTCCTTCATCGAAAACCTATTCACGGACAGTAGTATAAAATTATTGTCTTACAGGATATCTTTAGCTTTGTAGAAAGAGTAGACATGTTAAGCCTATACTCATGGGAATTGTTTTTATCGCCTTTTTATTTAGTACCTTCATCTTGGTTTGTGAGGCGAGCGTGGGTTAGCCGACCCTTGTAACGACCACAAGAGGGGTGGCCAACCCTCGCCCAGTGCCACCTTCCCTCCCTCTCTCTATGATTTTTAATCCTTCCTCTCTTTTTCTTTTTTCTTTTTAAATTTTTAATCCCTTTTAAATATGGTGTCAAGCCGTATAAAAATATAACCTAGATTTGACTAATTTATATTAAAATATTATCACCTCAAATTTTTCAATCACAAAAATGTTGATGGTTTTGATTGATTTTTTTTTTTTGACACTCAAATGATGGCAAAGAAAGTTGTAACACTTGAATGAGTATCGTACAAAATCCATGACACGTATGATGTCCTCTTTTTCATTTTTCCAATTCTTGCATTTGACATAATATCCTTTGCATTAGTTTTGGACAGATTGTCTGGTTAACCGTATTTTGATGCGGATACAATTTTGGACCACTAAGTTTTGCTCCGAATTAGGTTTCAGAAAATGAGTAGCAGTTGAGCATTAAATGCTTTAGCATTTTAGGTGGATGTTGTAGTCCGAATGTGAGTGATGGTGGATGTTGTACTCCGAATGTGAGTGTGGACAAACGCTTGAGTTCTTGGACGATACTTGGACGCCGGCATTTTATTCAAGGCTTCGTGCGGCGTGACGCTTCTCCCAGACTTGTGGCTTCTGCCTTTTTCTTTGTCATGTGGCGCTTTTAGGTTTCCGTGGCTCCACGTAACAAGAAATCCCAAAGTTTTGCCTTTATACGTGGGTGCCCTGAGTCAATAATTTGACCTGGGCCCACCATGTGCTCTTCAATACGAATTTGGCTTCACCTGCACGAAAAGTGAAACCCTTACTTTATCTTTTATATTATTTCCTCTTTTGTCTTATAGTGGCAAATCAACTTCTTTCTTCTTTTGCTTTCTTTTGTACATCCAAAAGAAAGTCTAACGAGGAGAAAATTTATTTTCCAATTTATAATCCACTTGAGAAATCTTTCTCAACAAATTCAGTTTAATAAATTAATATTTGAATTTAAACTCCAAACATTAATTTAATAGTTCTCTATGTGAATTTTCTATGCAAGCTTTATAACTCAAATGAATCTACATAAAAGTTTTAGAATTCGTATGCATGGATGACGCAAGTTTTTGGATTCATGTTATTATGATTGACCGACTATTGTACTTCACCGAATGCAAATAATTACCGATTTGGATCATTCAATCATGTGAACTCGACTTGCATCTTCCTTGGCATATGAGAATCGCAAAGTATTTTATGAGTTCAGAAATTGTCTATCCAAATTCGGCATCTTCATCGTAAAAAGGTACACAATTTGATCACATTCGCTAAAATGGTAGAACATATATTGCAGTTTCCACGATTTGGATTCTAAAGAGTACAGATCTGCGTAAGGGCAGTGATGGAAAAATTAATCTTTAGTGATTTGGTTTTTGGGGAAAATTTCATTTGATATTAAACGTGAGATAATTCTTGCATTTGATATAATTTCCCGGACCAAAGTAAACGTAATTTTCGGGACTATAATTATGTCAGCCGCTAATGTCCCATCCGTATTATGTTTTGGGTAAATGAGAGGTAGATGAGCATTAAAAGCCGCAGCAATTTAGGTGGTTGTCGCGGTCTGGATGGGTTCGGTGGCGAATTGTGAATGACAACACGAGAAGGTTTTTGCTTAGGGTTTCATGTTCACAAACGCTGCATATGAAATCCCCGAACAAAAAAAAAAATCCCCAAAAAAAAAAATCCCCTAACAGGGACGACATTTGAAGTTGTCACACCTCAAAACTTCATAAATATCATCAGACACATAAGGTAAGGATTGGACGAACAAAATATTTTCTTAATTAATACAGGCAGAATCTTCCAAGACAACACTGTTAAGCATAGAAGTTAGATTGTACGCGAATAAAAAGTGCTGCTTGAAACAAAGGGCAAAGTCCTAATCCTTCGGTTCCATTGCTTGAGGACATAAACGTGACCCACGAAACTATTTGACTCGATTAACACGTGCCGAGTGAAACGACTTTCTAGTTTTGCCGTATAATTTGCCGACACTTTACGAGCGATGATTGACCTGAAGGAATGAAAATGTACCATTTGTGGAATCACCTAGAATGGTCCTCACGAATTCATCCATGGCCTTGAGGCTAGACCCCTCGTCATCGTCACTGCCTTCCTTCACAGCTTGCCTCATCTGTTCCATCACTGCAGTGGCCCTCTTCCGCATCTCCCTTCCTTTTCCTTCCTCTTCCATCACCGTTTCGATCACCCGCTTCACTTCCTCGGCTTCGATCTGGCTCTCGACCCCGTGCGTAAGCTCGACGCACACCCCCATCTCCTCCACCATCATCTTTGCGTTGTAGGCCTGCTCGCCCATCATCGGCCACCCCATGATGGGCATCCCCTGGCTCAAGCTCTCCATGGTCGAGTTCCACCCGCAGTGGCTTAGGAACGCTCCCGTCGAGCTGTGCGAGAAGATATCTAATTGAGGTGCCCAATTTCGCACTAGCAAGCCCTGCTTGCTCCTGGTCACTCGGTGCTCGAACCCCGGGGGCAGCCACTCCGGTTGGAACTCGCCCTTAATATCGAAACCGAGTGGTGGCCTAATGACCCAAAGAAAAGGCTTGCCACTTGATTCTAATCCAATGGCCAACTGCATCATCTGGCTAGGACTTATAGTGTTTTGGGAACCAAAGGAAATATACAAACCAGAGTTTGGACTATGTGAACCGAGGAAGTCTAGGCATTCCTCTGGGGACACCCCCAAAAACTTTTCCTGTATGTTTTTGGAGGGATTTTGATCTAGAGTTAGGAGAGATTGGTGATGATTTTTGGAGCATGTGAGGAGGGACTAGTGGACCAATGGCCCAAACAGGGAGCTTCAAGTAATTCCTCAAGAGATCGAACCCAAGAGGCTCAATTTCCTCAACTGAATTGCACAACCAACCATCCGAGGCCAGAAAGAGCTTGAGCTGAACCTGAAAGAACTTGGACCACTGGTCGGTAGTGTCTGCCTCGCGGATGAACCGGTGGAGCTGAGAGCGGTGGAACCAGCACCGTTCAGGAAATCCGGGCACCGAGAACTCCTCAGCATCAGTTGAGCGGTGCGGGAGGTGAAGCCAGACCGAGAGGTAGGCCAGAGTGCCATATGCGCCGCCCGTGGTGAAGGCGATGCTCTTCGTCCCAAGCCTCCTGGCGACGTCCACGGACCAACCGAAGAACACATCCGAGATCACGCAAAGAGGTGGCCGGCCCTCTTCGGCAGTTATGTTGGAGATGAGGCGCTCTACGGGAGCAGCGAGGGAAATAGACGCATGGAAAAGTGTCCCGATCTGACTGAGTGGCAAGTTCTCAGTGTTCTCGGTGTCGGGTGGCAAGCCATGGTCGGAGCTGCGGAATGGGAGCTCGTGGAAGCGGATTCCGGAGTCATCATCGTCAGGGGACGTGGTGGAGCGGCGGTACTGGAGGTTGAGAGTGGTGGCGGCGAGAGTGACGGCAAAGGGGGTTTGGCGGCGGATGCGGTGGGCGAGGGAGAGGAAGGGGATAAGATGGCCATGTGCCATGAAAGGTAGCATCACTATGTGGCCATGAGATTGAGATTTCAAATCATCCATTGGGTCCGGTTGGTTCCGAGAGAACCTCCTCTCAGTATGTCGTTGTTATATGCTCAAAAAGGGCAAATATTGAGCGGTTCAAGATAGGGAAGTTTGTTTGGTACTTTGTGGTTGTGCTTGGTTTTGGTCCTTCTGCAAAAGCTTTTGCGCAAGACTGCAAGGGTCCAATGTGGGGCGTCCACTTGAGCCGCGCCACTATGGTGAGAGCACTCTATCCTAACTTTTCAGGGTACAAAATATCACGTGTGACATCGCATCGGACCCGTTTACTTGCGGATGAACTGTGGCAGAACAGGCCATTGCGCTGCCGTTTGCGTGGGGACTCTGCCTTTGTTTTGGAGTTAACCAGTCGAGGTGCTCTTCTGCTTGCTCTTTATCTTTTTGGCGGTTGTGATAAACATGAACACGCCGCCCGAAATAACTCTATCTCTACCCGGAAGTCTCGCCTGGATCTGACGGGTGGAGTAGATTGAGCTGCGAAAGAGCCGACGACCATTTGAAAATAAAGAAATTGTCATTGTCCGATGGGAAATGTTTAGACTAGGCTGTATTTTTAAGTGTCGACAACAATGCAATAGTGTACTTGATAACAGCTTGTTAAGATATTGAAGTGGATTTTGGACATATTTTTATCGCTTGAGCTAGTGTTGCTAACCTTCTTAATCTCAATAAGGGTCTAATGATTTAATTTTCAACACTTGATTTAAATTACCTTTGACGAATTATAAAGTTACTCTTAAAAAGTGACTTGTTAAATTTTTAGTAGGTGATGAATACAGTCCCCTCTTGTCTGAAATACTCACATTTCACTTTGTATAGATTCCGTTCATTGTGAAATGAAGATGTGAATTACTATCTCAACACATTGAAATTCTCCCTTGTGCAGAGTTTGAGATTTGGCTCGGATTAGGCATGAGAATTTGATCCGAGGGCAAATAAAATGTCTCAAAAATATTTGAATTCAACAATTCCGTGCTCTCCTAACGTCTTTCATCCTTGCCTAGAGATCCTCTTTTCTCCTTCGCATATGCAAACCATTTGTGTTGATATTACCAAACTCGATACCTTTTAGTGGCGATCCAAACATCCATTTTCGCAAGGGGACCTATTTTATCAACAACTTATGGTTCAAATGACGATATGCAGTAGGACTTTTCAACTAAAAGGTCGAAAGCTGAAAAGTCTTTTTCTCATTCTCTATCTTCTCTCTCCATGGTCTTCTTCAAGCTTCAACCATGGGGAGGTTTTGAGCTAGTTTCTTTCTCCCCTCTATTCATTGTTGATTTTATTTTAACTTTCTTGTTCTTTTCTTATTTTTTTCGTCTCTCCCGATCAATATTAGAGAGCTCTATTCTTATGATTTAATTCTAGATTTGAGAGTTTGAGTTCTATTCTCATTCCAAACTCGATACTTTGGGGATTCGATACCTTGTGCTCCATTTGTGTACAGGTCCTCCACTTCCCATTTCAATGATAATCTTAGGAGCTCCGGCATCTCGTTAAACTACATAGATTTGCTCTTCCAAAAGATAAATCTATGTTTATTCAACCTGTTATGATTGTGTCCATACAGTGATGTGTACAGGAAGTCGACCTTAGATGCGCATTGCCACCTAGTAACGTCGAAGTTGTTGGTGAAGGAATTTCGGTTGTGTACTCATTACTACCGATGAAACAAGATTCAGTGATCAGTCGCTGATTATTTTACTCGACAGATTTGTTCTTACAAAATAAATATGTGCTTAACCCTATTGATAGTTAATTGATCCTTCTTCTTTTTTTTTGGATTTGGCTTTATTTTGTAATATTATGGCCTCTACTTTGCTTCAATTTGTTTTGCCATGAAAGTCTATATATTTCTCATGTATCTATTTGAGCAACTAATATAATTTTTTTTGACAAAAAAATGATGATATATGGTCACCGTGCACGTCACTTGATAAATACTACTTGTGTAAAAGAGTATGTGTTTATTGGAAAAATCCTAATCACATAAAAAGGAGAAAGGGAATTTATCTACTACAATGCACATACAAAAGGAAATAAAGCTGGCACATTCAAGCATTTATAATTTGAGACGAAATAATCTTTTAGATAGATCATGAAAACAAAGTTTTATAAAGTTTGAACTACCATAAAAGTCAGGCAAATTAGCCCATGAAATGTTGGATCTATTGTGTTGCCAATTTAGTTAGAAATCTTTCAATTGTGTCAATTGAGCCATAAATTTTTTGACAATTTGTCAATTTATTTTTTTCAGCTAATTTTTATCGAAAATTACTAATGTGGATGTTGGCCCTTTTTGTAGCACAATCGGCACTAATTTGAACAATTTAAAAAAAAATTGAAAATTTGAAATATTCCCTTTCTTTTATTATATATTTTCCTTCTTCCTCCAATGATTACTAGGCCTTAACGACTAGCCACAAGCAAGTGCCAATGAGGGGATTGGTCGAGCTCGAGCCTCACTAGCCTTACATCGGTTGGGTTCACTGGCAATGCTAGAGCTTGCTTGTGGCTAGTTGTCGATTATTGCCAAGGCTTGGCGCTTGGCATAGGATTAAGGAAAAAGAAAAAAAATTGAATTTTTTAAATAATTATAAAAATTGTGCACATTGTCATCGACCGTATCATGTAGGATGACAGTCATTCACATCAACAGTTTCTAACCAACTTCTGGAGGGAGGGATTTGACCTAGATCTCTCTCTCCCCTCCCCAATTTGCTTTTCCTTTATTTCCTCTTATTTCGTTCCTTATCCTCTCGATCTAGATTTAAATCTAGGAGCTTTGCTCTCCCAATCTTAAATTTGGGAGCTTTTCTCTCCGATCTACTTCTAGATTTATGAGTTTTAATGAATAAGTATGTTGCCTTCAGTTTTAATGATGTTCAACTTTCGGTGTCGCCCTAGCGGCGCATGCCCGGCGACGCCGCTGGGCCCGCGGACCAGCGGACATCGCCCTGGCTCGCCGCGCCAGCGAAGCCGCGAGGTCGCGCGGACCCAGGCGCATCGCTCCAGCTCGCCGCGCCCGCGAAGCCGCTGAAGGTCGCGCGGACCCAGCGACATCGCGGGCTCGCGCCTACCCGAGGCGGCGCCGCTGGTCGCGGGTCTCGCCACCCGGGCGGTGGTCACCGGGGACGCGAGACCCCACGCGCGGTGCGGCCGCCCGAAGAAGCCGCACTCTCGGCGGGAGGAAGACGAGACGAAGACGAACGAAGAAAAGGAGGAAGAAGATGAACAATGGATTATGAACACGGTGGCCGACATTTACGAAATGCCCACGCCCAAAGTTGGTCCTCCCCGACGTGGGCTTTCAGCATCCCAAATGCGATATTCGCCAAATAGCATTTGAAAATGATTGCCAAACACAAAATTTTTTCCCCAAAGGGGCTTCAACATAATTGCTATGATGTTAGATCTACGCTAGTTTAACATGTTTTTGTTAAAAGTTTTGGCACCTCGCACTTGCTAAAGGGCTTGCTCTATTAGGTGTTAGTTTTGAGCTTGTTCAAGATGTTTATCTTGTCTTTGTACAGAGATGCTATTGGGGGATGCCAAACTTAAGCGCACACTGCTAAAAGGCAAAGCTGTAACTATATATGGAGATCCTGCACACATGCTCATCATTGATGATGATGTGTGATCCTGTGATTAGCTTTGGATGTAGTCAAAGTTCTATTAATGAAGGACATATGTGTGATTCACTCCCCCAACAATACTTTGATGATATACCTTCATTTCTAGTTTTTGGTTTGTTTTGGAGCTCTAAGGACTTACCTTTTAACGGTGTCCTTTGAGATTTCTTATGGATCATTTCATGTATCATTTTGGTAAATAAACAGAACTTTCTTTTGACAAAAGAAAAAAATTGATACAATTAAAAAAATTATAATCGAATTGACACAAATGCAATGGGTTGAAGACTTTTTTTTTATAATTTTCCTTCATTGAAAACCTACTCACGGACAGTGGTATAAAATTATTGTCTTACAGGATATCTTTACCTTTGTAGAAAGAGTAGACATGTTAAGCCTATACTTGTGAGAATTGTTTTTATCACCTTTTGATTTAGTACCTTCATCTTGGTCTGTGAGGCGAGCGTGGGTTAGCCGACCCTTGTGACGACCACAAGAGGGGTGGCCAACCCTCGCCCAATGCCACCTTCCCTCCCTCTCTCTATGATTTTTAATCTTTCCTTTTTTCAATTCTAAATCCCTTTTAAATATGGGTCAAGCTGTATAAAAGACCTAGATTTGACTAATTTACATTAAAATATTATCACCTCAAATTTTTCGATCATAAAAATTGCTTATGGCACTTTGATTGATTTTTTTTTTTTTTTGACACTCAAATGATAGCAAAGAAAGTTGTCGTACTTAAATGAGTATCATACAAAATCCATGACACATATGGTGTCCTTTTTTTTTGTTTTTCCAGACAATATCCTTTGGATTAGTTTTGTACAGATTGTCTGGTTAACCGTATTTTGATGCGGATACAATTTTGGACCACTAAGTTTTTCTCTGAATTAGGTTTCAGAAAATGAGTAGCGGTTGAGCATTAAATGCTTAAGTTTTGCTCTGAATTAGGTTTCAGAAAATGAGTAGCAGTTGAGCATTAAATGCTTTAGCATTTTAGGTGGATGTTGTGGTCCGAATGTGTGTGATGTGGATATGCGAATACAAATCCATTCCATCTACCGGATCCGACGACAAGATAGGAAAACCCTTCGACTTGGCGTTTTTTGTTCGCACACACTATTTTGAAGCTTCCGAGGCAGTCTTAATACGAATGTTGACGACATGACATTCGAAATCGTCGCACCTAAAAATTTCGTAAATATTGTCAGACACATTAAGTATAAAGATCACATTATACCTGCATAAAAGGCAGGGTACTCAAGAAGGAAGAGCATAATCCTAATTCTTCTGTTTTATCGCTTGAGGACATGATTGTGGCCTGTGGAATCCATTCTTAGTGCTTAACATGTGCCAAGTGACTTGGCTTTAACAGCTTTGTCTTTATGATTTGACGTTGACGATTCCTTTTCAGCGATGATTGACTCAGAGGGACGAAGATGAACCATTTATGGAGTCACCTAAAATGGTCCTCACGAATTCATCCATGGCCTTGACGCTAGACCCCTTCTCATCATCACTGCCCTCTTTCACGGCTTCCCTCATTTGCCTCATCAGTGCATTGGCCCTCTTCTTCATCTCCCCTCCCATTCCCTCCTTCTCCATCATCAATTTTATCACCCGCTTTGCTTCATAGGCTTCGATCCAGTTCTCGATCCCACACGTAAGCTCCACGCACACCCCCATCTCCTCGACCATCATCTTGGCAGTTCTCTCGGAGCACTCCTAGAGCTTTTCTTGCATGCTTCTGGATTGACTTTGGTCTTGAATTTCTACTGATGATTCCTGTAGCATGTAAGGAGGGATTAGTGGGCCAATGGCCCAAACAGGAAGCTTCGTGTGCTTCCTTAGGAGGCCCAACCGGAGAGGCTCAATTTCCTCAACTGATTGCACAACCAATTATCTGAGGCCGAAGAGAGCCTGATCTGAACCTGAAGCAGTGGCGATGTCCGTGGACCGTCCAAAGAACACGTCGGAGATTACGCAAAGAGTCGGGCAGCCCTCTTCGGCGGTTATGTCAGAGAGGAGGTGCTCGACAGGAGTAGCGAGAGACATGGGCGAATGGAACAATGTCACCATCTGATCGAGCGGCAAGTTCTCGGTGCTCTCGGTGTTAGGGGGTAAGCTGTGGTCAGAGCTGCGGAATGGAAGCTTATTGAGGCGGATATAGGAGTCCTTGGCGTCAGGAGACATGGTGGAGTTTAGGCGGATAAGAGAACTGAGCTGGCCAAAAAAGCGTTTGGGCGCTCTACGTATGATGTAGACTCCATCAGATACATATGGATTTCTTTTCTTTCTAATGGATCAAGAATTTATAGTTGTCTCATCAATAGATCAAATCAGCTATTGGAGAACCAAGAACGAAGAGTTTTCCCCCTTTTCCGCTTGACTCTTTGATCTTAAGAATGCTGGTCTTAAGAATGAGTCCATGCTGTAAACGACGACTGTTCGCCCTTGGTCTCAAGGCAATTTGCATTATTAAATAGAAGAGGCTAATCGATAGCCTAACTCGAAGAAATAAGGGATTAAGGAAAATGATTGGATCGATGGAGCGAACACGGTGGTCTCTGACTAGGACTAGGAACCAATTCGAAAGGGGGCGGTTCGGTCTACTCTTGAACTTTTAGGCTAATTAAATGAAAAGCCGAAAAAAGGCCAAATTTCAGCACGCTGATATTCTACATGCCAACCCCTTCTTCTCCTCGAAAAAGAAGGGCTTGTTCACCTATGTCGATTTGGGGTACGGTTAGTTTACTGGGAGGATCACCCTCCCAATTTGAAGTCTTGTACAGTAATGGGATATTAGGGCTTTAGCTAGGTAATAGGAACTAGTTTGAGGTATAGGGTTTTCCTTAGGAATACGGAATATACAGGGCAAAAGAATACTTCAAGTGCCATAACTTGGCACAAAGGGACGAAAATGGCACTTAAGTGCCACATTCGAAGAAAAACGGATCACTTAAGTGTCATTTCGGCCAAAGTTCAGCCAAAATGCTGACGTGTCAATTTTGGATGAAGCGAGTGCAAAGCGCCGTTTTGTATGCTGATGTGGCCAAATAATGCAAAAATGGCGTTGTTTGGGCTGACGTGGTAAAAAAAATAATATAAAAAATAATTAAAATTAATTTAAAATTAAATTTAGTTAAAATATTTAAAAATAATAATGTTAATATTAAAAAAAGGTGGGGAGGCGGCTGAGGACACGCCGCCTCCCTGCCGTTGCTTAAGCCCTACCATCTAGCTGCTTCCCGTCCTTTTTTTTTAATTTAAATTTTTTAATATTAAAATTTTTATTTTTAAATATTTTAACTAATTTAAATTTAATTAATTTTTATATTATTTTTTACCACGTCATCCTAAAATGACATTGTTTTTACATTATTTAGCCATGTTGACTGCAAACGGGCGCTTTTTGACTTGTTTTGTTGGAAAATTGATATGTCGGCATTTTGGCCGGATTTTGGTTGGAGTGGCACTTAAGTCATCAATTTCTCTCCGATTTTGGCACTCAAGTGCAGTTTCGTAAGTTATGGCGTGACGATGTCTCTTGTCTTAAGTCAAGCACTCCGGGGTCCGCACGTCAATATCCAGTGTTACAACCTATTCTTTGATCTGTAAGGTTGAGTGGGGAGGTGGTGAGGGGGGGTTGGATAGCGATTTTGGCAGGCAGGGGCGAGGAAGGGGATGAGGAGGCCATGGGCCTTGAAAGGTAGTATGGGTGGCCAACTCTCGCCCAGTGCCACCTCCCCCCCCCTCTCTCTCTGTCTGTGATTTTTAATCTTTCCTTTTTTTAAATTCTAAATCCCTTTTAAATATGGCGTCAAGCTGTATAAAAATATAACCTAGATTTGACTAATTTACATTAAAATATTATCACCTCAAATTTTTCAATCATAAAAATTGCTTATGGCACTTTGATTGATTTTTTTTTTTTGACACTCAAATGATAGCAAAGAAAACCGTTGTACTTAAATGAGTATCGTACAAAATCCATGGCACATATGGTGTCCTCCTTTTTTTTTTTCCAGACATAATATCCTTTGGATTAGTTTTGGACATATTGTCTGGTTATCCGTATTTTGATGCGGATACAATTTTGGACCACTAAGTTTTGCTCTGAATTAGGTTTCAGAAAATGAGTAGCAGTTGAGCATTAAATGCTTAAGTTTTGCTCTGAATTAGGTTTCAGAAAATGAGTAGCAGTTGAGCATTAAATGCTTTAGCATTTTAGGTGGATGTTGTGGTCCGAATGTGTGTGATGTGGATATGCGAATACAAATCCATTCCATCTACCGGATCCGACGACAAGATAGGAAAACCCTTCGACTTGGTGTTTTTTGTTCGCACACACTATTTTGAAGCTTCCGAGGCAGTCTTAGATACTAATGTTGACGACATGACATTCGAAATCGTCGCACCTAAAAATTTCGTAAATATTGTCAGACACATTAAGTATAAAGATCACATTATACCTGCATAAAAGGCAGTGTACTCAAGAAGGAAGAGCATAATCCTAATTCTTCTGTTTTATCGCTTGAGGACATGATTGTGGCCTGTGGAATCCATTCTTAGTGCTTAACATGTGCCAAGTGACTCGGCTTTGTAGCTTTGTCTTTATGATTTGACGTTGACGATTCCTTTTCAGCGATGATTGACTCAGAGGGACGAAGATGAACCATTTATGGAGTCACCTAAAATGGTCCTCACGAATTCATCCATGGCCTTGACGCTAGACCCCTTCTCATCATCACTGCCCTCTTTCACAGCTTCCCTCATCTGTCTCATCAATGCATTGGCCCTCTTCTTCATCTCCCCTCCCTTTCCCTCCTTCTCCATCACCAATTCTATCACCCGCTTTGCTTTCTCGGCGTCGATCCAGTTCTCGATACCACGTGTGAGCTCCATGCACACCCCCATCTCCTCGACCATCATCTTGGCAGTTCTCTCGGGGTACTCCTAGAGCTTTTCCTGCATGCTTCTGGATTGACTTTGGTCTTGAATTTCTACTGATGATTCCTGTAGCATGTAAGGAGGGATTAATGGGCCAATGGCCCAAACAGGAAGCTTCGTCTTCTTCCTTAGGAGGCCCAACCGGAGAGGCTCAATTTCCTCAACCGATTGCACAGCCAATTATCTGAGGCCGAAGAGAGCCTGATCTGAACCTGAAGCAGTGGCGATGTCCGTGGACCGTCCTAAGAACACGTCGGGGATTACGCAAAGAGCCGGGCAGCCCTCTTCGGCGGTTATGTCAGAGAGGAGGTGCTCGACAGGAGTGGCGAGAGACATGGGCGAATGGAACAATGTCACCATCTGATCGAGCGGCAAGTTCTCGGTGATCTCGGTGTTAGGGGGTAAGCAGTGGTCGGAGCTGCGGAATGGAAGCTCATTCAGGCGGATCTCGGAGTCCTTGACGTCAGGGGATATGGTGGAGCTTAGGCAGATAAGAGAACTAAGCAGGCTAAAAAAGCACCTGGGCGCTCTACGTACGATGTAGACTCCATCAGATACATATTAATTTCTTTTCTTTTTGATGGATCAAGAATCGATAGTTGTCTCATCAATAGATTGAATCAGGTATAGCAGAACTAGGAATGAAGAGCTTTTCCCCCTTTTCCGCCTGACTCTTTAATCTTAAGAATGCTGGTTTTAACAATGAGTCCATGCTGTAAACGATGAGTGTTTGCCCTTGGTCTTAAGGCAATTTGCCTTATTAAATAGAAGAGGCTAATCGAGAGCCTAACTCGAAGAAATAGGGATTAAGGAAAAGGATTGGACCGCTGGCGTGAACACGGTGGTCTCTGACTAGGACCAGGAACCAATTCCAAAGGGGGAGCGGTTCGGTCCTACTCTTGAACTTTTAGGCTAATTAAATGAAAAGCCAAAACAAAGGCCAAATTTCAGCATGCAGATATTCTATATACCAACCCCTTCTTCTCCTCCGAAAAAGAAGGGCTTGTTCACCTATGTCAATTTGGGGTACGGTTAGTTTAACGGGAGGATCACCCTCCCAATTTGAAGTCTTGTACAGTAACAGGTATATTAGGGCTTTAGCTAGGTAATAGGAACTAGTTTGAGGTATAGGGTTTCTTGAGGAATACGGAATATCCGATGTTACAACCTATTCTTTGATCTGTGAGGTTGAGTGGAGAGGTGGTGAGGGGGGTTGGACAGCTGATTTGGCAGGCAGGGGCGAGGAAGGGGATGAGGAGGCCATGGGCCCTAAAAGGTAGTATCACTAGGGGCCTGTTTGGTAATGTGCCAAGCAGTACCTAATTATATTCTTCTGTTCCCCTAAATTAAAAAAAAAAAAGAACAAAATCTATTTGATAACATTTATGTTCTCGGGAATAAATTTGTTCTCGAGAATGGATTTGAAACATAATTAAGAAGTTAAAAAAAGTTTCCTTTTTATTCCCGAGAATGACTTCAAAATTGAGCTCAAACCTTTTTTTTTTTCTCTTTTCTTTTTTTTTTCTTTTTTTTCTTTCTCTTCTTCTTTCTCAAGTCAGTTAGTCACTGCCATGGCGATGGCCGATGACTAGCTAGACGAGTCCGGTGACCTCGGCGAGGTTAGTTGGGTAAGGTTGACCCTCACTAGTGGCTGGGTGAGGAAGTAGAGGAAGAAGAAGAGGAGGAAAAAGAAAAATAGAGAAAAAGGATAAGAAAAAAAAAAAAAGAAAAAGTAATAAAATTATTAAAAAATTCAAAGAAAATCTTGATTACAAAAAAAATTTGATGGTTATACCAAATGCATTTCTATTTCAGGAATTAAAATTTTAGACAATTATCAAATGCCTTCAAATCCTCAAAACCTGGACTAGGGAATAATATTTGAAAAAATTATTTTTGAGCAGAAATTGTTCCTGAGATAGAATGATTATAAAAAACACTCTAGGTGGCCACGACATTAGAATTGAGATTGAAAATCATCCATTTTGCATCCTGTTAATTTGTTGTTTCTGAGAAAACCTCAACATAAATGTGTTTTAGCAACTTCTGGGTGTACAGAACTCCATTTTCCTGTCATGGTGTCCGCCATCCTCTTCACTGGATCCTCTATTCTCTTTAACAGATGAAGCATCAATATCGATACAATTAATTCGTGATTATACCATTCAGTTGGCGATGGAAAGATCCATTTCTTGGCCTATTTTATCGACCCGACTTATGTCCCGAATGAATTCATTTTAAGATACCTTAGCCCTCGAGAAAAATTTATTGGAATTTGTGTAACTCTTCTGATCAAAAGTATATCGTGCAGGAATCAAGCGTTTATGATTTTTTTTCCTTTTATACAAACGAATGAGAAAAATAGAGCATCTTGCTGTCATGACTGATACACTAGAGGTGCGTACTTCTTTCTTTTATGCATTTAAGTGGAGATACACAATCACCACGCAGACGTATCATTAGCAAAACGATTTCTCTACTGCTATGAATATACACAAGAAAGGAAGCAGGCACGTTCAAACAACCATGATGGAAGGCAAAATGAAGTTTGAAAAAAGACGTAGGAAATAAAGCCTGGGCTTATTTATTTTTTTATTTTTCGGTTGAATAGTTCTTTGCACTTTGAACGGCCCTATGCGTGGGTTGTGAATTTGAAATATTAATCTCCCTGACTTTTAGTCTTTTCTTTTTCTAAAGTTTACAGTCCTTTTCTGATGTGACGCCAATTGATAATATAAAATTTCGTGGATATCATTGCATTTGACATCATTTTCGGGATCAAAGTAAATGTAATCTTAAGGACTATTATTATGTCGGGCCCATCCACTCCGAATTATGTTTTGAGAAAAATGAGTGGCAGCCGAGCACTAAAAGTTGCGAGGGAAAAGTATATAAAAAAAAGTTATAAATTTATTATATTAATATCCAAGTTTTAAACATTTTAATTTGACCGATTTAGTCATAAACCTATTTATATTGGTACTAGTTCGGTTCATCTGACAATTTAGGCTGGCAATTGGTGATGGATTGGTGATTCTATGTGGTATCGTTGGTGTTGATAAACATTTTAAAATGATTTTTACTAATATTTTGATTTTTGATTTTATTTTTTCTTATTTTTCCTTTTTTTCCCCCTTTCTTTGGATTTTGGCCAGTATTAGTCATTGCGATTGGCCACAGGTGGAGGCCAGAAAGGGCATCGTGCCCCTCACCAGATTTGCCGAGGGTGAGACCCTCCCTTGTGGCCGGCGAGGGCCACAATGCCCTCACCAGCCCTTGCCTATGGCCAGTCATCGGTTGGTTGTTGCAGTCCGGATTTGTTACGTGACGAAATTGTGAAAAACAAGACAAGAAGGTTTTTGCCTAGGGTTTCATGTTTACAAACGCTCCCTTTGAAATCCCAAGACAAGGACGACATTTGGAATTTTCGCACCTCAAAACTTTGTGAATATCATCAGACACATGATGCAGGGATTGGACACGCACATAATGTTTTCTTAATTAACACAGGCAGAATCTTTCAGGACAATACTATTAAGCATAGAAGTTAGATTGTACGCAAATAAAAAGTGCTGCATTAAACAGAAAGGGCAAAGTCCTAATTCTTCGGTTCTATTGCTTGATGACATAGCCATGACCCACGAAACTATTTGAGTCGATTAACATTTGTGGAGTGAATCGAATTTCTAGTTTTGTCATATAATTTGCCGACACTTTTCGAGCCATGATTGACTTAAAGAAATGAGAATGTACGATTTGTAGAATCACCTAGGATGGTCCTCACGAAATCATCCAAGGCCTTGAGGCTAGACCCCTTGTCATCATCACTGCCTTCCTTCACAGCTTCCCTCATTTGCCCCATCACTGCATTGGCCCTCTTCCTCATCTCCCCTCCTTCTCCTTCCTCTTCCATCACCATTTCGATCACCCGCTTCACTTCCTCGGCTTCGATCCGGCTCTCGACCCCGCGCGTAAGCTCGATGCACACCCCCATCTCCTCCACCATCATCTTGGCGTTGTGCGCCTGCTCGGCTGCCATCGGCCACCCCAAGATGGGCACTCCCTGGCTCAGGCTCTCCATGATCGAGTTCCATCCGCAGTGGCTTAGGAATGCTCCAGTCGAGCCGTGCGAGAGGATATCTAATTGTGGTGCCCAATTCCGCACTAGCAATCCTTGGTTGCTCCCGGTCACTCGGTCCTCGAAACCCAGTGGCAACCACTCGGGTCGGAACTCACCCTTGGTATCAAAACCGAGCGGCGGCCTAATGACCCAAAGGAAAGGCTTGCCACTTGATTCCAAACCAATGGCTAACTGCATCATCTGGCTAGGACTTATAGTGTTTTGTGAACCAAAGGAAATGTACAAAACAGAGTTTGGACTATGTGAACTGAGGAAGTCTAGGCATTTCTCTGGGGACACTCCAAAAGCTTTTCCCGTATGCTTTTGGAGGGATTTTAATCTAGAGTTAGGAGAGATTGGTGATGATTTTCGGAGCATGTGAGAGGGGATTAGTGGACCAATGGCCCAAACAGGAAGCTTCAAGTACTTCCTCGAGAGATCGAACCCAAGAGGCTCAATTTCCTCTACCGAGTTCCATAACCAACCATCCGAGGCTAAAGTGAGCTTGATCTGAAACTGGAGGAACTTGGACCGCTCATCCGTAGGCTCCACCTCTCGAATGAATCGGTGGAGCTGAGAGCGGTGGAACCGGCACCGTTCGGGGAATCCAGGCACCGAGAACTCCTCAGCATCAGTCGAGCGGTGTGGGAGGTGAACCCAGATGGAGACGTAGGCCAGAGTGCCATATGCGCCGCCCGTGGTGAAGGTGATGCTCTTCGTCCCAAGCCTCCTGGCGATGTCCACAGACCACCCGAAGAGCACATCCGAGATCACGCAAAGCGGTGGCCTGCCCTCTTCGGCCGTTATGCCGGAGATGAGGCGCTCTACGGGGGTAGCAAGGGACACGGACGAGCGGAAAAGCATCCCGATCTGACTTAGCGGCAAGTTCTCAGTGTTCTCGGTGTCGGGGGGCAAGCCGTGGTCGGAGCTGCGGAACGGGAGCTCGTGGAACCGGATTCCGGAGTCGTCGTCGTCAGGGGACATGGTGGAGCGGAGGTAACAGAGGTTGAGAGGGGTGGCGGCGAGAGTGACGGCGAAGGGGGTTTGGCGGCGGATGCGGCGGGCGAGGGCGAGGAAGGGGATGAGATGGCCGTGTGCCATGAAAGGGAGCATCACTATGTGGCCATGAGATTGAGATTTCGAATCATCCATTGAGTCCGGTTTGTTCCAAGAGAACCTCTACTCAGGGTGTCGTTGTTATATGGGGAGTTTCTTTGGTACTTTGTGGTTGTGCTTGGTTTTGTTCCTTCTGCAAAAACTTCTATAAAGACTGCAAGAGACCAATGTGGGGCGTCCACTTGAGCCACACCACTATGGCCAAAGCACTCTGTCCTAAGTTTTCCCTGTTTCTGGGTACAAAATATCACGTGCGACGGACACGTTTGCTCGCGGATGAACTGTAGCATAACAGGCCATTACGCTGCCCTTTGCGTGTGGATTCTGCCTTTGTTTTGGAGTTAACCAGTCGAGGTGCTCTTCTGCTTGCTCTTTATCTTTTCGGCGGTTGTGATAAACATGAACACGCCGCCCGAAATAACTCAATATCTAGCCGGAAGTCTCGCCTGGATTTGACGGGTGGAGTAGATGGAGCTGCGAAAGAGCCGACGACCATTTGAAGACAAAAGGATTGTCATTGTCCGATGGCAAGTGTGGAATTTTTATTAGGTTGTAGTTTTAAGTGTCGAAAACGATGCAATAGTGTACTTGATAACAGCTTGTTAAGATGTTTAAGTGGATTTTGGACATTTTTTAATTGCTTGAGTCGGTGTTACTAACCTTCTTAACCTAAACAAAGGCCTAAATGTTTAATTTTCAACATGTAATTACTTCATTCAATTTGACCTTAGACGAATTACAGAGTTATTTTGACAAACTAACATGTTAGATTTTTAGTGGGTGATGAATGCAGTCCCATATCGTTTGAAATATTCATATTTCACTTCATACAAATTCTATTTTTTGTTAGATGAAGATATGATTTACTATCTCAACATATTAAAATCCTCCCTTGTGCAAAGTTTGAGATTTGACTCGATTTAAGTGTGAGAATTTGATCCGAGGGTAAATAAAATGTCTGAAAAATATTTGAATACAACAATTGCATCCTCTCCTAATGTCTTCCATCCTTGCTCGGAGATCCTCTTTTCTCTTTCATATATGCAAACCATTTGTGTTGATATGACTAAACTTCATACCATTTAGTGGGGATTCAAGGATCCATCCCCACAAGGGGACCTATTTTATCGAAAAACTTATGGTTTGAATGATGATACGCCATACGACTTTTAAATTAAAAGATTGGAAGCCGAAAAGTCTTTTTCTCTCCTCTTTTCTCTCCATTGTCTCCTTCAATGCAGTACGACTTTTAAATTGAAAGATTGGAAGCCGAAAAGTCTTTTTCTCTCCCTCTCTCTTCTCTCTTCATTGTCTCCTTCAATGCAGTACGACTTTTAAATTGAAAGATTGGAAGCCGAAAAGTCTTTTTCTCTCCCTCTCTCTTCTCTCTCCATTGTCTCCTTCAATGCAATATGACTTTTAAATTGAAAGATTGGAAGCCGAAAAGTTTTTTTCTCTCCCTCTCTCTTCTCTCTCCATTGTCTCCTTCAACCTTTAGCCACGGAGAGGTTTTGAGCTAATTTCACCCTCCTTTCCATTTGTTATTGATTTTATTTGAAGTTTCTTGTTCTTTTTTTTTTCCTTCTTTCTCAATGAATATGAGAGAGCTCTCTTCTCTTGGTTTAGTTCTAGATATGAGAGTTTAAACTCTTCTAATCTTGTTCTAGATCGAGGAGTTCTTCTTTTCTAATTAAATATGAGAGTTTAATAATGCTTTCAGGGATTCAATACCCTTTTGGTTTGTTTATGTATTGGTCATCCACTTCCAATTTTTATGATGATCATACGATCTATGGCATCTTGTTGAGCTACGAAGATTTGCTCTTGTAAAAGATATATCCGTGTTTATTAAACCTATTCTAGTTATCTTTGTATGGCAATGGTGTATGGGAAGTTGAACCTAGGTGTGGTTTGCCAACTAGCAACATTGAAGTTGTTAGAAAATGAATTTTCGGTGTGTGCTCATCACTGATCACGATACAAGATTAAGTGATCGGTCGTTGATTATTTTGCTTGACAAATTCGTCGTTATGGAATGAATGTGTGGCTAACCCTATTGATGCTCTGTCGATCTTCATTGTTTTCTAGATTTGGCTTTGTTTTGTAATATTCTAGGCTTTACTCTACTTCGATTTGCTTTATCATGAAAGTTTATGTACTTCTTATGTATCCTTTGAGCAATGAATACAATTTACTTTTGACAAAAAAAAATGATGATATGTGGTCACCATGCACATGTCACTTGATAAATACTATTTGTAAAAAATAGTACGTATTTATTGGAAAAATCATAACCACATAAAAGGGAGAAAGGAAATTTATCTACTGCAATGAACACACAAAAGGAAAGAAATTGGGCCCATTCAAGCTTGTATAATTTGACACCAAATATTCTCCGATATAGATCATAGAAAACAAAGTTTTATAAAGTTTTAACTACCATAAAAACCAGGCAAATTAATCCATGAAATGTGTTGGACCTTGTATTTATACCAATTCAATTAAAAACATTTCAATTATGTAAATTGAGCCATCAACTTTTTAACAAATTTTCAATTTAGTCTTTTTGGCCAATTTTGATAGGAAATTACTAACGTAAATGCCGGTCATCTTACATGGCATAGTCGGCATTGATGTGGACAATTTTTTTTAAAGAATTTTTTTAATTCTTTCATTTTCATTTTCTTTTCATTTTCCTTTTTCCTCCACCGATGTCCGGGCCTTGATGACCAGCCACAAGTTGAAAGGGCTAATAAGAACACCTAGAGAGGGGGTGAATAGGTGTGAACAAATTTTTTGCAAAGTTTAGTAGAAATAATTTGCCTTTAGAAAACCTCAATCGAATTCAAACTTTAGCGATTAGATAAAACTTCAAACAAAATAAAGAAGTTTAAACTTGAACAGTTAATTAGAGCTACAAATTAAAATAAAGTAGTTTAGGGAAGAGAATAAGAATACAAGATTTATAGTGGTTCGGCTTATATTGAGCCTACGTCTACTCTCCGAGGGCTAATAGCCTACTGGCTAGATTCCACTAAGAATCAAAAGAGATTTTACAACTTGGTGATCTCAATTTCTCAGTGAAGAGTCATTATTGGTCTCTCACAAAGTCTCACTATGAGTTTCTCCCTTTTGTTTACAACTTTGAGCTCAATGAATGGAGTAACAAAGAACTAGGAAGCTTGAGACTTTGAATTTTTTTTTTCACGCACTTTATTGAACAACTGGAGAGTTCGCCTTAAATATTCCTTCATGCATTCTTGACCATTGGCACTTTCCAAAGGAATTTTTCCAATCTACCCGTTGGACAGAATCAATTAAGGATATCTTGAGTCGTTTGAAGATTTGTGATGAAAGCCTGTCAATCATGTTCGCCCATACAATTAAGATCTTGGTTTCCATAAATAGAACCTTCCAAGTTTACTCGCCTTCCAAAAGATTTGAATATTGGAAATGATTCTAATAAGAATGATCAATCATGTAGGTGCTAAATTCAGCCATAAATTCATCCATAAACCATATGAATTGAATCCTTGAAGAAATAAAGATAATATTGCATTTGGATAAGTCTTCATTCTTCAATTTGGAAACTGTGAATGTGGGTAGACTTTGAACTTAAAGTCTGGCGGTCTTCAGACTTTGACACTAAAGTCTGAAAGTCTTCAGACTAGACTTTGGAAAGGTTTTGTCAACTTCAAAACAGTAAAAGAGTTTTCTCCAACACAAGCATGGCCCAATGAGGGGATTGGGTGAGCTCGAGCCTCATCGGCCTCACATTAGCTAGGTTCACTCGCAGAGCTCAAGCTCACCTGCGGTCGGTTGCCGATTGTTGCCAAGGTTTGACGATTAGAATAGGAAGAAGGACAAGGAAAAAAGAAATAAAAATTTAATTTTTTTTAAATTGTAAAAATTATACACGTAGACATCGATTGTACCATATAGGACAACCGGCATCTACATTAACAATTTCTGACCAACTTTTGGAAGGAGGGATTTGAATTAGATCTCTCTCTCCCCTCTCCAATTGGCTTTCCTTTTATCTCCTTCCTTATTCTTTGGATCTAGATTTAGATTTGAGAGCTTTTCTCTTTGATCTAATTCTAGATTTATTAGTTTTGATGAATAATTATTCCGCCTCTAGTTTCAATGATGCTCATAATTGCTACTATGTCAGGTCTATGCTTGTTCAATGTGTTTTTATTAAAAGTTTTGGCGTCTTGCACTTGCTAAAGGGATCACTCTACCAAGTGTCAGATTTGAGCTTATTCAAGATGTCTATGTTGCCTCCGTACAATGATGGCGTTGGGGATGCTGAACTTAAGTGCACACTATTGAAAGGCAAAGTTGTAACTACATATGAAGATCTTGACTTATGCTTATCACTGATGATGATGATGTGTGATTCAATGATCAACTATTGATCCTTTCATTTGGGTGCAGTTGTAGTTCTATTCTTAAAGGACAAATGTGATTATCTCTACCAACAATATTCTGATGATATGCCTTCATCTTTGGATTTTGGTTTGTTTTGGAGCTCTAAGGGCTTGATTTGTAATAGTGACTTTTGGATTTCCTATTATCATTTTGGTAATAAATGATCACCGATGGGGAATAATATGGGTCCAATACTCCTATCACTAAGGACTATGGGTACACTTTCTACCGACGAGTGTGAATGGGCCTTTTATATAATATATAATTGGCCGAAAAGTCATCTTTTTAGAATCATTTGATAGGGGAACGTCTATATTATTCCTTTGATGCTTTGGTTTTCACAGGTAAGGGTTAGAGCTTTAACCCTTAGCATGTGAGCTTTGATGAAGACTTGCATCACTATTCGTTGGGCAAAAAAACACCTAAAGTGTCAAAACTTGGCATAATAGGATACTTAAGTGCCAAAAGTTAGAAAAGTTACACTTAAATGCTATTTTTTTTTTTTGAAAAATAGAACACTTGAGTGACATCTGGCAAATTCCACTGGAAATCTTACGTAATGATTTTTTATTGATTTTTCTCGCTTACGTGGCTTGTCGGAAGGCTAACTCAGCAAATAAACACAAAAACGACGTCGTTTTGGCACAATTCGAATTTTAATAAGAAAATTAATTTAATTAAATTTTAAAATCATTTTAAAAAAAGTAAATAGAAGAAAGATGAACAGAGGCGGCAATTGAGGGCTCAGCCCTCACTACCACTATCACCTCTTCGTCACTGGGAAAGCGGGGGTAGGGTCGTCTAGGGTTGCTGATCCTTGGCCAAGGGTTGGTGACCCCAGCTGATTGGCGGTGAGGGCCTACGAACCCTCGCCTAGATCTGGGCTGAGGGTTGCGGCCCTCCCCCATATTCGGTGAGGGTCGCTAGCCCTCGCTCGGCCAGGCCAAGGGCCGCCGTTCGCTGGGGTGCCCTCTCTGCCTATCAACTGGGATCGGCCCCCGGCTAGGGCTTGGTGACCTCAGCCGACCCTCCCCACACCTTCCCAGCAATGGTGAGCCCTTAGCCATCGCCTCTGTTCATCTTCTTCCTCCCTACTTTTTTTTTTCTTTTTTAAATTTGGTTTTAAATTAAATTAAATTAATTTTTTATATTAATTATTTATTACATCAGTAGTAAAACAATGTCATCTTGGCATTGTCTAGCCATATTAGCATGCAAAATGATGTCATTTTGCACTAGGCTTGTCGAAAAATCGTCACGTCAGCGTTTTGACCGGATTTTCTCGCCGTTGGCACTTAACTGATCCATTTTGCTTCGATTTTGGCACTTAAGTACACTTTCCTAACTTTTGGCACTTAAGTGTCCCTTTGTGCCAAGTTTTGGCACTCTAGGTGTCCTTGTGTCCTATTCGTTGCCTCTTGGTTTGATTGCTCATGTGCTTCCTCCTATGCGCATGAAGTCTTTGGTGAGGCCTTTCTTTGCTTGTTTAAAAGCTAGCCCTTGCTCCGCAATTGAAAGATTGAGGACTAAATTAGTACAAGTGCAATGAATTTAGGACTTTTGTGATAATTTTCCCCATTGAAAGCTTATGCATGAGTGGTGATATAAAATTATCTTTTTATAGGATCTAATTCAACATTAATAAGTTGAATCTTTACCTCTATAGAAAGAGTAGACATGTTAAGTCTATGTTCATGAGAATTGTTTTACCTACCTTTTGATTTAGTACAGTCATCTTGGTTTGTAAGGGGAGCAAGTGTTGGCTGTCGCGATGGCCACAAGAGGGCTAGCCGACCCTCGTTCAGTAAGGGTGTGCAATAGGAATCACCTGAACTGGAACCACCGGACTAGGAACCACCTAGACTAGATCGGATCAGACCGGCCGATTTTGGGTCATTCCCAAAGAGGGCAATTTGGTTCCTAGTTCCCACTTTTGGAACTAGTGGCTTGACGATCTAGTTCTCGGTTACAAAGTGGGAATTGGACTGATTGGACCAATTAGATTGGATCAGTTAATTATGTATATAATATATATTTAAATTTCTTAAGAAACAAACCCTAATTCCTCCTAATTTCTTTCAATTTTCATTTTATTTTTGACCAAAAATAGTAAATTTACCAATTCCACCGAACCGAACTGGACCGGTTGGTCGGTCCAATTCTTGGTTCCACTTTGGAACCAGATTGGACCAGGAACCGATTAGTCCTATTGTTTAGTGCTCCGCTTTCTCTCTAATTTGTAATATTTTCTTTTGTCTTTTCTTGATGCTTTTTATAAATGGCATCAAGCCATATAAAAATGTAACCTAGACTTTCCTTTCAAGGAAAGCTCATTGAGTTGACGGAATCCTCTAGGTGCTTTTTTTTACCCCTCAAGTCTTAGGACTCCAATGACGAAGTAAAAGCTTAAGAAGTTATTTGAAGGGCATAGTTAATTTTGGCCCAATTCATTAATTTGGGGCAAACATATGGGCCAAACCACGTCATCTGGCAGTAACTTTGTTGACTTCACATCGTTGGCCATGTTCACATCGTTGGCCATGTCGGAAGTTTGTATTACAATATTATCACATTAGATTTTCCGGCTACAAAAATCGTTGATGGCACTGTGATTGATTTTTTCTTTTTTGACACTCAAATGACGACAAAGAAAGTTGTGGCATTGAGTATCATATGAAATCTATGGCATATATGGTGTCCTTTTTCTCAATTCTTGCATTTGACATAATATCCTTTGAATTAGTTTTGGACAGATTGTCTGGTTATATAATCGTATATTGACGCATATTTAATTTTGGATCACTATGTTTGCTTTGAATTAGGTTTCAAAAATAAGTAGCAGTTGAGCATTAAAAGCTCTAGCATTTTAGGTGGGTCTTGTAGTCCGAATGTACTTTATGGTGGATATGTGAATTACAAATCCATGCCATCTGCCGGGTCTGATGACAAGATACGAAAATCCTTCGGTTTAATGTTTTTTGTTCGCCGACACTTTTTTGAACTTCTGATGGGGATTTTAGATATGAATTTTGACGACATGATATACAAAATCGTCGCACCTCAAAATTTTATGAATATTGTTAGACACGTTAAGTGTAGAGGTCACATTGTACCTGTATATAAGGCCGTGTACTCAAGAAGGAGGAGCATAATTCCAATTCTTTTGTTTTATCGCTCGAGGACATGATTGTGACCTATGGAATCTATTCTTAGTGGTTAACATGTGCCAAGTGACTCGAATTTATAGCTTTGTCTTTATGATTGGACGATTCCTTTTCAGCGAGTGCATATGATACTTGTGGTGTCTTTTTTCCCCACTTCCTGAATTCGACATAATTTCCTAGATATTGCTAGATTAGATTTGGAGGGATTGTGTGGTTCCATAATTCTTTTGTAACTCAACTGGGTCACCAGCAGAAATTACATAACGCAGATAAAATTTTGGACCAAAGTAAATGTAAGTTTTGGGACTGCAATTATGGTGGACCACTACGTTTGCTCCGAATTAATTAGGTTTCAGAAAATGAGTGGCAGAGGAGCATGAAAAAGCTTTGACGTTTAGGTTTCGTATTGGGTGGCTGTTGACATGCTGTAGTCCGAATGTGTTTGATGGCGGACGTGTCAATAGAAATCCATTCCATTTGCGGATCTGATGACAAGACGACGAATTTTTCGCTTAGAGTTCATGTTGACCAACGCTATTTCTGATTCTTTGACACTTTCTCCAGTTTTAGATATGAATTATCATGACATGGGATGTTGTCGGACCTCAAAACTTCGCAAATATTGTCGGACACATGATGTTTGAGTATAACATGCGAAGAACATTTTTTTGTTTCATACACACGGAATATTTCAACACAAAACTATAAAGCATGGAGTTCCACCCGCAGTGGCTTAGGAATGCCCCCGTCGAGCTGTGCGAGAGGATCTCCAGTTGTGGCGCCCAGTTCCGCACTAGCAAACCCTCCTTGCTCCCGGTCATCCGGTCCTCGAACCCTGGCAGCAACCACTCGGGTCGGAACTCGCCTTTAAGGTCGAAACCGAGCGGCGGCCTGATGACCCAAACGAAGGGATTGCCACTTGATTCCAATCCAATGGCTAATTGCATCATCTGGCTAGGACTTATAGTGTTCTGTGAACAGAAGGAAATGTACAAAACAGAGTTTGGACCATATGAATTGAGGAAGTCTAGGCATTTCTCTAGGGACCCTCCAAGAGCTTTTCCCGTACGCTTTTGGAGGGATCTTAACGTTGAGTTGGGAGAGATCGGTGATGATTTTTGAAGCAAGTGAGAAGGGACTAATGGACCAATGGCCCAAACAGGGAGCTTCAAGTACTTCCTCAACAGATCGAACCCAAGAGGCTCAATTTCCTCAACCGAATTGCACAACCAACCATCTGAGGCCAGAGAGAGCTTGAGCTGAACCTGAAAGAACTTGGACCACTGGTCGGTAGTGCTTTGCCTTCTCAACTTTCAGCTTCTTTATCATATCTTGCATCTCATGCAATTTCTTTTCACGACTACTTGTTGGCATTGTTAGCTTCTTCGAGTTCTCCCTTGGCTTGCTCTTATTCGGGGTCGTGATAGTACCCGTCGAATTATCCAACTCAACTATACAAGCTGTTGCAAGCTCTTCTCGTTCCTTTATTGCAATAGGTGCTTGAAAATCCCATTCTTCTTCGCTTTCAATCTCCTTCTTGCAGGAAGTGACGACATTTCCTTCTTCCTGCCTATACCAACAGAATCTGGCAATATGTCCTACCTTGCCACAAACGTAGCACCGTTTGCTACGCCTTTTGTTGCTCTTATCTTCGTCGTTGTTGTCGTCACGATCTTGACGAGCTCCCCCTGGCTGATAACCCTTCTCGTTTGGTTGCCTCCGCCAATCTCCATGATTTTTCCATGGCTTGCCATCTCTTGCACCTGCTCTATTTCTATTCTGGCACTTGAACCCTCTTTTATTACTAAAGAGGGCATTTTCATCCTCCTTAATTGAGACCTTAGAAATTTGTTTATCTAAGGCTTCTTGGTTGGCCAATATATTCTCCAACTCTGTTAGAGTTGGCTCATTTGCCCATCCACGAGTGGCCGTAACAATACCATTATATTCCGGCCTTAACCCGTGAATTATGATTCTTCTCATTCTTGTCTCAGAGATGGCATTTTCAAGATCTAATTTTGAAATTTCTTCGCAAATAGATTTAACTTTAGAAAAGTATTGACTTACCGTCATACTTTGTTGCGAGATTGAGAGGAGCTCGTTCTCCAAGCATTGTAACTTGGCATCATTTGTCCTCGCAAACAGTGTCGCCAAGTTATCCCAGGCCTCCTTCGGGGTCTTCGCACTCTTTATGTGTTGCAATAATTCATCATCAACAGTCACGGCAAGAACGTAAAGAGCCTTACCTGACTTGACGTTCCATTTTCTTAAATCACTATCATTTGTGGGTGGTGTGGTGTTGTTGCCACCAACAATATCCCATAAATCTTGTCCAAGCAAATAATATCGCATGCGGGTACTCCAATTATTATAATTAAAGTCATTGAGCTTCTCCATCCCGTTCATCGGACTCGAGAAATCCACCATGGTGACTTGAATATAATGCCCCGCACTATACCAAGTAAGCCTGATCCCGGACCAACCGACTTCACAATCCCAGATTGTGCACTGGTAGAACTCCGACGTCCTTCGCTTCTTTGCTCCTTGGCTCGACGATCCCTGACCGCCTTGCTCACTTACAATGGTCCCCGACCACTGTCTTCGCACGGCCTCCGACAACCTGCTCTGATACCAATTGTTGAGAAATCAAGTGGATGTGCAAGTAAAATAATTACTTCAATTATAAATCAATATTACAACTCTCTATTTTATCATCCTCTCACAATAACTCATTGTACTTACTTACCCACTCCCTCACAAACCTCACACGGACACAACTCTCTCACACACCCACTTACTCTCTATTTCTCTACACTTCACTCCACCTACTCCCACCCACTCACACACTCACGTACACTCTTCACTTACGCACACAACTCCTCACACTTCTTCACCCAAGACCCCTATCACCCTACCTCTCAACTCTCTCGTACAAGACACACTTCCTCCTATTTATAGGCTGCAAAGTCGGTGGAGTCCACGGACAAAATGGCCCAGAAAAATCTGGAGAGAGAGGGAGAGAAAATTCTGGAGAAAGGAAAAATCTAGAGCAATAGAGAGAGAGAGTAATCTGGAAAAATCCAGAGAAAGAGATCTAGAGAATTCTAGGATGAGGGAGAGAGGCGGTGCTTTTTCAACATCCGCCTCTCGGATGAACTGGTGGAGATCAGAGGGGCGGAACCTGCACCGTTCAGGAAACCCAGGCACCGAGAACTCCTCAGCATCGGTGGAGCGGTGCGGGAGGTGAAGCCAGAGGGAGACGCAGGCCATAGTGCCGTATGCGCCGCACGTGGTGAAGGCGATGCTCTTCGTCCCAAGCCGCCTGGCGACGTCCACGGACCACCCGAAGAACACGTCCGAGATCACGCAAAGAGGTGGCCGGCCCTCTTCAGCGGTTATGTTGGAGATGAGGCGCTCTACGGGAGCAGCGAGGGACGCAGATGAGTGGAAAAGCATCCTGCTCTGACCGAGCGGCAAGTTCTCGGTGTTCTCGGTGTCAGGTGGCAAGCCGTGGTCGGAGCTGCGGAACAGGAGCTCGTGGAGGCGGATTCCGGAGCCGTCGTCGTCGGGGGACATGGCGGAGCGGAGGTACAGGAGGTTGAGAGGGGTGGTGCCGAGAGTGACAGTGAAGGGGGTATGGCGGCGGATCCGGCGGGCAAAGGCGAGGAAGGGGATGAGATGGCCATGTGCCATGATATGTGGTCACAAGGTTGAGATTTCGAATCGTCCATCAGTTTGGTTGGTTCCAAGAGAACCTCTACTCGGTATGTTGTTTTTATATGCTCAAAAAGTTGGGGTGATCGATCCCGACACAATCCGATTCCACTTAGGAACCGAGAACTGCATTGGGAGGATTGATTCCCATTTTTTAGACCGGGGACTAGATCGAACAATCTTAGGATCGAGAATCAACCAATTAGCCAAAAAAGTGAAAAAATTAAAAAAAATACTATAATCATTATAATTTTAGGGTTTATTGTTATTTTTAAGAAATTAAAAAAATATTATATTAAAAAAATAGTTGATCTAGTCTTCAAGAATTGGGAATTGAATCGAAAATCACCGCTTCCAATTTTATGGAACCAGGAACTGAATTGATGTCTTTGGGAAACGGACCTGGTCCAGTGAGATCCGAGCGATTCCTAATCCGGGCCATATGATATGCTCACCCCTATCTAAAAGAGAAAAGATTCAGCGGTTCAAGGTAGGGAGTTTGGTCCTGTAAAAAAAAAAAAAAGGTAGGGAGTTTGGTGTTTTGTGGTTGTGCTTGGTTTTGTTCCTTCTGCGAAAGCTTTTTAATGACTGCAAAAGTCCAATGTGTGTCCACCACGAAGCGTTGGGTCCTAACTTAACCCTTTTTCTTTCAGGGAAAAAAAATCACGTGCGCTGCCCTGGCGTGCGGATTCTGCCTTTCTCGTTTTGTTTTGGAGTTAACCAGTTGAGGCGCTCTTCTCCTTCTGCTTTCTCTTTACCTTTTCGGTTGGTTGCGATAAACATGAACACGCTGCCCGAGATAACTCAATTTCTACCCAGAAGTCTCGCCTGGATTTGACGGGTGTGGTAGATCGAGCTGCGAAAGAGCCGACGACCATTTGAAGATAAAAATATTGTCATCGTCCGATGGTAAGTGTTGAATTTTAGGTTAGGTTGTAGTTTTACGTGTGGACAACGATGCAATAGCGTACTTGATAACAGCTTGTTAAGATATTTAAGTGGATTTTGGACATATTTTAATCGCTCGAGTAAGTGTTTCTAGCCTTCTTAGTCTCAATAAGGGTCTAATGATTTAATTTTCCAACACTTAATTCAATATGACCTTTGACAAATTACAAAGTTAACTTTAAAAAATGACATGCTAGATTTTTAGTGGGTGATGAATGCAATCCCATTCATTTTGTATAGATTCTATTCATTATTAGATGAAGATCTGATTTATTATCTCAACACAATTAAAATTCTCCCTTCTTTAAAGTTTGAGATTTAGCTCAGATTAGGTGTGAGAATTTGATGCAAGGGCAAATAAATGTCTCAAAATATTTGAATTCAAGAATTCATCATCTCCTAACATCTTCCATCCTTGTTTGGAGATCCTCTTTTCTTTTCACATATGCAAATCGTTTGTGTTGATATTACTAAACTTGATACCATTTAGTGGCAATTCAAAGATCCATTTCCACAAGAAGATCTATTTTATCAACAACTTATGGTTTAAATGATAATATGCTGTACGACTCTTCAATGGAAGATCAGAAGTCGAAAAGTATCTCTTTTTCTCTCTCCTCTTCCATAATATTCTTCAACCTTCAGCCATGGAGAGGTTTTGAGCTAGTTTCACCCTCCCCTCCAAATGTTGTTTTTATTTGAACTTTCTTATTCTTTTCTTCTTTTTTACTTCTCTCCCAATCAATATTAGATTGCTCTCTTCTCTCAATATGGTTCTAGATTCGAGTATTGGAACTCTTCTAATCTTGTTCAAGGCCTAGGAGTTCTTCATTTCCCGATTTAGATTTGGAAGTTTAATAATGCCTTTGGGGATTCAATATCCCCGTGCTCTATTTGTGTATAGGTCATCCGCTTTTAGTTTCAATGATGATCGCAAGAGCTCTAGCATCTCATTGAACTACAAAGATTTGCTCTCCCGAAAGATTGATCTGTGTTTATTTAACCTATTTTGGTTATCTCCATATGACGATACTGTAGAGAAAGCTAAACCTAAGCATGCACCACCAACTAGTAGCGTCAAAGTTATTGGAGGAGGAATTTTCGATGTGTGCTCATTAATAATGATGATACATGATTTAGTGATCGGTCAACAATTATCTTGCTTGATAGATCCGTTCATATGGAATGAATGTGTGCTTAACCTTGATGATGCTCTATTGATCATCCTTGTTTTCTAGATTTGGCTTTGTTTTATAATATTCTGGTCTCCGCTTTGCTTTAGTTTGCTTTGCCATGAAAGTCTATGTACTTCTTATATATCATTTTGAGCAATGAATACAATTTTCTTTCGACAAAGAAAATTAATGATATATGGTCACTATGCACTATCACTTAATAAATACTACTTGTGTAAAAGAGTAAGTATTTATTGGAAAAATCCCAACCACATAAAAAGGAGAAAGGAAATTTATCTATTGCAATCCCAACCTTATTGTGCTTATACTAATTTAGTAAAAACATTTCAATTGTATCAATTGAATCCTAAACTTTTTGACAATTTGTCAATATAGTCATTTCGGCCAATTTTGATTGAAAATTACTAAGGTGAATGTTGACTATTTTACGTGGCACAACCGATATTGATATGAACAATTTGAAAAATAATTTTTTAATTCTTTTTTTTTCATTGTCCTTCTTCCTCCACCAATCGCCAAGCCTTGATGACTGGCCACAAGCAAGGGTTGATGAGGGATTGGGTGAGCTCAAGCCTCACTAGCCTCACATTGGCTAGGTTCATTGGCAAAGCTCAAGCTCACCCATGGTCAGTTGCCAATCATTGCGAGGCTTGGCAATTAGTGTAGGAAGAAGGAAAAAGAAAATAAAAATAAAAATTTGTAAAACTTTGTACATGGTGTGATCAACCATGTTATGTAGGATGACTAACATCTACATCAATAGTTTATGATCAACTTTAGTGGAAGGGAGGGATTTGACCTGGATCTCTCCCTCCCTTCCCTAGTTTGTTTTTCCTTTTATTTCCTTTTGTTTATTTTCTTACTCTCCCAATCTAAATTTAGATTTGGGAGCTTTGCTCTCCCCACTTAGATTTGGAGCTTTTCTCTTCATATTTATGAGTTTTAATGAATAATTACCCCACCTCCGGTCTAAATGGTGTTAACATTTACTATGGTTTCAGATTTGTGCTTGTTCAACGTTTAGGCATCCTGCACTTGCTGAAGGGATCACCTTATCAGGTGTTAGATTTGAACTTGTATAAGATGTTTATGTTGTCTATGTACAATGATAGTGTTGGGGATGCCAAACTTAGGTGCACATCATTAAAAGGCAGAGCTGTAACTATAGATGGAGATCTTGCGTGTTGCTTATCATTGATGATGATATGTGATTTAGTGATCTAACGTCAATCCTTTCGTTTGGATGCAATCATAGTTCTATTCTTAAAGGACAAACATGTGATTATCTCTATCAATAATGCTTTAATGATATAGCTTCGTTTATGGTTTATGGTTTTGTATTTTTTGGAGCTATAAGGGCTTGCCTTGTAATGGTGTCTTTTGAGATTTCCTATGAATTATTTCATGTATTATTTTGGTAATAAATGAAATCTTTTTTTATAAAAAAAAAAATTGGCACAATTGAAAGATTTATAACTGAATTATTACAAGTGCAATGAGTTTAGGATTTTTTGTGGATAATTTTCTCCTATCAAAGGCCTATGCATGGATGGTGATATAAAATTATCTTCTTACAGCATCTAATTCAACATTGATAAGTCGAATCTTTACCTTTGTAGAAAGAATAGACATGTTAAGCCTATGTCTGTGAGAATTGTTTTTCTCACCTTTTGATTTAGTACACTCATCTTGGTTTGTCTGGTGAGCGAGGGTTGGCCGACTCTTGCGACCGCGAGGGCTGGCCAACCCTCCCTCAGTGCCACTCCATCTCTATGATTTTTAATCTATTCTTAAAAAAAAAAAAAAAAAAAAACTCTCAATCCTTTTTAAACATGGCGTCGAGCCACATAAAAATGTAACCTAGACTTCCATTCAAGGAAAGTTCATTGAGTTAACGAAATTCTAGTTGCATTTTTTTGAGCAAGACGAAGTAAAAGCTTTAGGACTAATTTTGAAGAGCATAGTTAAATTTGCCAATACATTAATTTGATGTAAACATATGGTCCAAACGACGTCATCTAGCACTAATTTTGTTGAATTCACATTGTTGGCAAACCATGTTAGAAGTTTATTTAAAAATATTATCACATTAGATTTTCCGGTAAAAAAAAATGGCTGAAGGTACTGTGATCGATTTTTTTTTTTTTTTTTACACTCAAATGATAGTAGAGAAGTTGTGCCACTTGAGTGAGTATCATACAGAATTCATGGCATATATGGTGTCCTTTTTTCTCAATTGTTGCATTTGACATAATATCCTCAGATTAGTTTTGGACAGATAGTCTGGTTAAATATTCGTATATATGCGTATTTAATTTTGGATCACTATGTTTGCTCTGAATTAGGTATCAGATAATGAGTAGCAGTTGAGCATTAAAAGCTTTAGCATTTTAGGTGGGTGTCGCAGTCCGTATGTATTTGATGGTGGATATGTGAATAGAAATCCATTGCATTTACCGGATCTGATGACAACATGGGAAAATCCTTCGGCCTAGCATCTTTTGTTCGCCAACACTATTTTTTAACCTCCGACAGCCGTTTTAGATATGAATTTTGACGACAAGAAATATTGAAATTGTCGCATCTCAAAATTTCGTAAATATTGTCAAACACATTAAGTATAGAAAGCTACATTGTACCTGAATAAAAAGCAGTGTACTCAAGAACAAGGAGCATAATCCCAATTCTTCTGTTTATCGCTTGAGGACATGACTGTGACCCGTGGAATCTATTCTAGTGGTTAACATGTGCCAAGTGACTGGAATTTGTGGCTTTATCTCATGATTTGACGATTCTTTTTTAGCGATGATCGACTCAGGGGGATGAGGATGAACCGTTCATGGAGTCACCTAAAATGGTCCTCACGAAATCATCCATGGCCTTGACACTAGACCCCTTCTCATCATCACCCCCTTCTTTCACCGCTTCCCTCATCTGTCCCATCACTGCATTGGCCCTCTTCCTCATCTCCCCTCCTTTTCCCTCCTCTTCCATCACCAATTCTATCACCCGCTTCACTTCCTCGGCATCGATCCGGCTCTCGACTCCACGCGTAAGCTCCACACACAACCCCATCTCCTCGACAATCATCTTGGCGTTGTACGCCTGCTCGGCCGCCATTGGCCACCCTACGATGGGTACCCCTTGGCTCAAGCTCTCCATGACCGAGTTCCACCCGCAGTGGCTTAGGAATGCCCCTGTTGAGTCGTGCGAGAGGATATCCAGTTGAGGTGCCCAATTCCACACTAGCAATCCCTGCTTGCTCCCGGTCACTCGGTCTTTGAATCCCAGCGGCAACCACTCGGGTCGGAACTCACCTTTAATGTTGAAACCAAGCGGCGGCCTAATGACCCAAATGAAAGGCTTTCCACTGGATTCCAATCCATTGGCTAGTTGCATCATCTGGCTAGGACTTATAGTGTTTTGTGAACCAAAGGAAATGTACAAAACAGAGTTTGGCCTATGTGAATTGAGGAAGTCCAGGCATTTCTCTAGGGACACTCCAGGAACTTTTCCTGTATGCTTTTGGAGGGAATTTATTCTTGATTTGGGGGAGACTGATGATGATTTTTGAAGCATATGAGAAGGGACTAAAGGACCAATGGCCCAAACAGGGAGCTTCAAGTACTTCCTCAAGAGATCAAACCCAAGAGGCTCAATTTCCTCAACTGAATTGCAAAACCAACCATCTGAGGCCAAAGAGAGCTTTAGCTGAACCTGGAAGAATTTGGACCACTCATCCGTAGGGTCTGCCTCTCGAATGAACCGGTGGAGCTGAGAGCGGTGGAACCGACACCGTTCGGGAAATCCAGGCACCGAGAACTCCTCAACATCAGTCGAGCGGTGTGGGAGGTGAAGCCAGAGGGAGATGTAGGCCAGAGTGCCATATGCGCCGCCTGTGGTGAAGGTGATGCTCTTCGTCCCAAGCCTCCTGACGGCGTCCACGGACCACCCGAAGAACACGTCCGAGATCATGCAAAGGGGTGGCCGGCCATCTTTGGTGGTTATGTCGGAGATGAGGCGCTCTACAGGAGCAGTGAGGGACACAGATGAATGGCAAAGCGCCGGAATCCGATCAGGCGGCAAGTTCTCAGTGTTCTCGGTGTCGGGGGGCAAGCCATGGTCGGAGCTGCAGAATGGGAGCTCATAGAGGTGGATTCTGGAGTCGTCGTTGTCCGGGGACATGGTGGAGCAGAGGTACCGGAGGTTCAGAGGAGTAGTGGCAAGAGTGACGACGAAGGGGGTTAGGTGGCGGATGCGGCGGGCTAGGGCGAGGAAGGGGATGAGATGGCCATGTGCCATGAAAGGTAGCATAACTATGTGGCCATGAGATTGAGATTGAGTTTGAGAATAATCCATTCGAGTCTTGAGGTTTCCAAGAAAACCTCAGTATGTTGTATTATGGCAAAAGAGTACGAGGAGTTTCGATTGGAGAACCACTAGAGACAGCCGTGTGCTTTGTCTTCGTTCTTCTTCGCGAAAGCTTTTTGTAGACTGCAAAAGAAGTCCAGTGGTTGCGTCCACTTGAATCCTGCGACCGTGGCCAAAGATTCCGTCCCTGTCTTTTACCTTTTCCGGGGTACAAAGATCACGCAAGATCGCGTCGGACAGTCTTATTTGAGAATGAATTTATGTGGCAAGAAAGGCGATTGCGTTTGGGGTGCTCCTCTGCTTGAAGTGGCAGCTAGAAAGATTCGTTCTACCAAACCCTCCGATGTAGGTTTGGCTGGTGTAGTAGATAGAGCTATGAAAAAGCTGAGAGTTCATGAATGCGGTCCATTCGTTTTCCAATGCACATATCACATTTTACAGATAATTTGTTAATTGGTAGAGGAAAATGTAATTTACTGTTTAAATATTGTAAACTCTCCCTTACGTAAATATGGGGATTTAGCCTAAGATTAGACATGATAATTTGATCCAAAGGAATATTAAAGGTCTTGAAAATTTTCAACTCAAAAACTCCATCCCTGGCCTTCTATTGACTTTTTATTTTGTTCAATCATCTCGGTTTGTGATGTGAACCTTGCTTGCTGCCACCCTGGGAGGGCTGGCCGACCCTCATTTGGTGCCTTTCTCTCTCTATGACTTTTAATCTTTTTTTAATTTTCAGTTCTTATCCTCTATGGTGTTAAACATCATATAAAAAAAATGTTATTAAAAAAATATCACGGGGGCTTTCTATCCAAAGAAAGCTGACTGAGTTGGCGGAATTCTCTACATGCTTTTTTTTTTTTTATGTAATTTTTAGGAATCAAATGAATAATGTAAAAGTTTTAAGAGTTGAGACGCAAGTTTTAAGGCTCACTTGGTAATTGTCCTATCGCTGGTCTGGATCATTTGATCACCTGAATTTATCTCAAAATATTCAGGTGTATGAGATTATCATAGTGTCTTCTAGGTTCGGAATTTGTCTATCCGAAGTCGATATCTTTTTCATAAAAAAATGCATTAGCTTGATAGTATTTGCTAAAAGGGTAGAAAAAAAATTGAATTCTAAAGGATAGAGATATCCATCGTTCCCCTTAAATAATCTACAAGGGCATCGATGAAGAAATTATTGTTCAACGATTTAAGTTTTGGAAAATTGTTTTCATATATTATATGATATAATTCTATGGAGAAAACTATAATAAATGTCATTACTTTCGTATAACATTCACTTTAGTGTTAGATCTTTTCTTTTTTATCACCTGTGTGCCAAATCAGTAAAAAATTAATCACTCAAGTGTCTTCGACGATAAATTCCCACGATTTGTCTTATTTGCCCTTTTTTTTAATGAAATTTTATTTCTTACATGGCTTTCATAACCAAAATTGATGTGCAACGTGGACAAAGGACAAGATGACCAGGCAACGTTGAGAAAACTATTTGTAGATTTTGAAGCAGGCAATGTTGAGGAAACCATTTGTAGATTTTGAAGTTGACAAAACTACCATTGAATATTAGTATGTATAATAATTGTCTTGAAGTGTGATGATTCAAGAAAGTAATCTTGGAATGAAGACATCTTGTTCTAGCTCAAACTCAAGTACAATTGTAAAGTCTACTTCAGATGGAACATACTTAAACTCAATAATTTATATTGAAGACAAAGATTGAGAGAATTACTCTTATTCTCATCCTGACGCAATTTAGAATGTAGCAGGTTTAGAATATGACAAGATTCGGAACATAGGAAGTTTAGAACGAAACATATCCAAAAAGTGACAAGTCTAGCACAAGACCAGTCTAAGATGAATAATGGCTAGTAATCTACCGTAGATTTTACTCCTAAAAAGATTTGTTTGGCTTAATCTAATTGATTGATAAATCAATCCTAAAGAGAAGTTCATTCTAAACGGAGAAACTCTACTTATAGAAATTAAGACTTTAGTTATATGAGCAACCGTAACCAAGTAGGGATTTAGCTTCCATCACTCAACGGCTATCAATTCTTCTTGATACAGATATGTCCAACAAATAGATTGGAAGATGATACTCTAGAGACTGTCCAATGGCTAGTTTGGAAGTGGAGGAGTATATGAGGAGACTAAGGTGCCGATGAGTGAGTAAGAGATGAGGCGTAGATATGAAATTCCAAAGTCTAAGTGAATTTCAATCTAACATTTGTCTTTCATGAGTTTAAAAGTTTGTGATTGTAAGAGAAGTATAGAAAAAGTGATTGAACGAAATAGTATGATCTATCACTGAGTATTCACACTCAAAGTTATAATCAATTGTTGATCATTTAGTGAAATCTAGTAAGTAAGCTGTCCACATGGGTAAGTGAAAGTAGGCTTGATAAGCCCAACCATTATAAATTCGGGTGCAATTCCTCTCAACCCTAAACTTTTATTGTTTATTGTCATAGTTTATTGCACACTAATTGGGTGCATATAAAGTCTATTCTAATGTATAGCAGATTCTGAATCTCGTTCCAAAATATGATCTTTCAGATTTTAATCTTGACTCATTCTATTCCGTATTAATTTGTCAAGATTTTATACAATCACATATTTACCCTCTCTAGGTGATATGTGCTGGCTACCTTAGGCAAATGATCTAATTGACTCACTACTTTGTCTTCTTTTCTCCTCCTTCTACTTCTTTGCCTTAACCTTGATCTTCCTTAATATAGACCTTAGAGCGAAAAAAGGAACAAATATCTCACACAACTCTCTCTCTCTCTCTCTCTCTCTCTCTCTCTCTCTCTCTCTGTGACATCCTAAATTTTTCATTTCTGCTTTCAATTAAATTAATCGGGCATTTTATCGACGCGCCTATAGGGTTATTCTTAGAGTTAATCACTCTTGAAATAACTAGATTATCTGGGGAAGCCATGAAGGAATTTAAGGCAAATAGACTTGAGGATTCGACTAGGAATCGGTTGCTCGACTGTGTTCATCTGCCAAGGTTATTACGGCACAGACGTAAATTGATTAGAGATTAGAGATAGGTCGGTTCGATTGAGATGAGTGGTTAAACATGAGTGATCCCACTAAATTGCAAAATTCTCATCGATCAGCACTACTTTGATTTTTCTATCGTTTTGGTACATTGTATCCGTATTTGAAACCTTGAGATTTTCACGATCACCGAGAGTCGCTAATGTGTCGAAGGGATTCATTGTGGCTTGAAAAAAATCGACCATGGATCATTTGCACTAAAAAGTTATAAAAGCTACCCAGTAGCCTAGGTCACGCTAAAAATGCATCGGATTGAAATTAATCGCGAATTTGAATTCGATTTCAGAAATTGAAGGTTCTATCATGTCACAATAAATTCTAGGAACATTGACTCAGTCTCATATGATTTTTCTACAACCCAAGACTTTTTGGGAAAAGTCATCCTAGGGCCGTTTTTATCCATAAATTGCCAGGAATCGGTTTTTTATTGTGAAATTGGGAAGCAAGTGGGATCAATTCATGAGGAAAAACATTGATTTGATCATTGAGGTGCTAATTGAAATTATGAGGGCCAAATTGGATAGAATTGAGAAGCAATTAGTACCCATTTGATGCCAAAACCCATGAAATTCGTATGTCCCTCACCCCCACAACTTTTGGACCATTTCAAGCTTCTAGATGTGGAGTATGGGTGGTTGGATTGTGGCCAAGGAAGCTAGACATGGCTGAGGATGGTCAAGGTAACAAGAGAGGTAAATGTGAACCAAGTGACCCCCCACTTGCAGCAGCCTTCTTCTTCCTCAATCTACTTGCTTTCTCCATTGTTGAGTGTGCTTAGTGTTAGGGAAATCCCTTATGATGTTTTGAAGATGACAAAATAAATCAAAGGCTACTAACATGTTCAATGGTTGAGTAATAGACCATGCAGATGATAGAACATGTAAAGGATATTATCAAAGTCGAAGACGGCGGTAAGACCGAACGTATCACATGTTCGAAGTATATTCTGAAGATTTACAGACTTCGTGTCAAAGTCGAAGACGCCAGACTCAAGACTCAAAGTCGAAGACGCGGACTTTAGTGTCAAAGTCTGTTCTACATCGAAGTCCGTCAACTCGACAAATTCCAGATCGAACGTGAATGATGAACCGAAGATGCGAGACTCTATCTTGAAGCGAACTCGGGTACGAGACCTTAAAGCTAAATCTGTTCAGAAGCAGGATATGTTCAGACCCAGATTGTAAAGTCTACTGATTTCATTGTAAAGTCTATTGCTCTCGGACTTTACATCAGATTCGATGAATCGTAACTCAAGCCCAATCATACAACAGCTAGTGATCTGGTTTGGATTCCACATCAAGATTGATTTGATTGATTCAATCTAATTGATTGACGATTGGATCTTGAAGACAAGAACTTTCTATACGAAGAAGCTTTACTTATGGAAACCAAGATTTCGTTTGTATGGGCGATCGGAATCAATTTGGGATTTTACCTTTGTCACTCAACGGCTACCAAATCTTCTAAATACAGAGCTGTCCAATGGGTATATTGGAAGACGATTCTCCGGGATATTGTCCAACGGGTAGTTTGGAAATGGAGGAGTATTTAAGGAGATCATGGACCGATGAGCAAGTAAGAGACGGAGCGTAGAATTTATAATTCCAAAGTCTGAGCGACTTTTGATCATATACTTGTCTCTTGAGAGCTTAAACATTTGTAATCGTGAGAGAAATACCAAAAGAGTGACTTAGTGAGATAGTGTGATCTACTACTAAGTGTTTGTACTCGAAGTTGTAATCTCTTGTTGATTGCATAGTGGAATCCAGCCAAGAAGGCTGTTATCGTGGGAGAGTGGACGTAGGCTTGGATTAAGCCGAACCACTATAAATCTTGTGTTCTTATTCTCTTCCCTAACTCCTTTATTTTGTTCATACTAGCACTCTCACTTAGAAGCTTGAGAAAACCAAAGAAGCAAGCCCCCTTGCCGTTCGACCAAGCCGCACGCCCACTGGACCGTTTACCTCATCTGTTTTCCTTTATTCCAGTTTCTACTCCAGCTGACCTTTCACCAAAGATCTTAATTGAAAGTGGTATTCCTAGATGATTTAGCCAACGATCCACCCATTACCATGACTAGTACATCTAGATCGTTCCAAAGAGCCCAACCTCGCCCCCAACAGAAATGCCGGCCGTCCTGTATGGCCACCGCAAGCCGCCAGTTGTCGGTCCGTCGGTCTACCTGCTGGTCCGCCTGTTTCGCATTTTTCTTCATTTTTCTCTCATTCTAGCCCTTCCTTTGTGCATTCCAACTTCCAACAAGACCCCCTTGACCCCTGAGAGCCACCGGTTGCCGACCACCTGCTTGTCAGAGCTCCGATCAACCCATTTCTTCGTCGTTCAGCCTTGGTTCTCCTCTGTCCAGCAAGAGCAAAAGCAAAAAACGAACCAACAAGGAGTCTAAGACTTTGTGGCCTGCCTCCAACCACCGTAAGTCCTCGTCGTTAGCCGTTAGGACTCCCTTAGCCAATCTCGATCCTCGTGTGCCTCAACCAACCTTGTTTCCTCTCTTTTGTAGCAACAAGCTGAGAGCTTGTTCATGGGTTTTCCAGCAACCTCCGGGCCTATTTTGAGGAAAGTTGTTCCTCATTACGTTCCCGACGATTTGAGCTGATCAGATTGCGAATCAAGTGAGTTGAACTCACTAATCCTCGCTTAGTCGGTTAATTATGCTTAGGGATTGATTAGATTAATTAAGCATGGTTTAGGTGGATAGATTAGATTAGATTAGTTAATTTAATTATCTGCCAATGTATATTAGGTGGTTAGTTAGTGACATTAGCGAGTAGACACGTTCTATTATTTATTGAACAAACCTTGGAATTTTTGTGGGTCCGTTTCAGCGTCTAATTAGGCATTAGGGCCTAAGTTGGATTTATTGCATTTATTTAATATTTTATGTAATTATTTAATTCTTTATTTATTTTTCGGAAATTAGGCTGGGATAGCCGACAACTGGAATTTTATGCTGGTTATTGTGGTGCTTTTTGTTTATTTGTTTGAGTACTAGATTGTGATAATTGAGTGAAATTAGTGATTATGAGGATTTATCCAAAAATTGATTAATGTGGGTATAAATCTAAAAATTGCCGAGTGGGGCCGTGATGCCACTAAATATCGAAAATTTGCCGAGTGAGGCTGCGATGCCACTAAATCTATAAAATTGCTTGGTGGGGCCGTGATTATCACCCAATCTAAAAAAATTGCCAAGTAGGGCCGTGATTACTACCAAACCTAGAAAATTGTCAGGTGGGGCCGTGATGACCACCAAATATAGAAAAGTTGCCAGTGAGGCCGTGATAACCACTTAATCCAGGTTGTGCCCGTTAGGCCGTGGCTAAGAGTTGAGAATGAATAATCGAGGTGACCGTGTGATGGTCTCGATAACATGTAATCGATTGAGTCAATTGATCGATGGTTCGATATGATTGAATTGAGTGGATGATGTGATGGTCAATATTTATGAATCGAACTGACTTACAGGAAGGAACTGAAGCCAAGGTAAGTCTTCTGACACCTGATTGTGCTTAGGCAGTCCTTAGGACATAATTTTCTTCCTAATTGGGTCTTAACAGGTTGAACTTGCTGAGACGTAGTCTCACCCCGTTGTGGGATAACATTTTCAGGTCCCTAGGTGACGGCTGTGGAGAGCCGAAAGTCCCGGAGTTTAGGAAGGTGGAAGAAGCATAATTGACGAACTTGTATGACTAGTTAGTCATAGGATAGTTCCTTTTGATAAGCCGACAATTTTTTGTAACCGGCCTATTCTTGTGTATAAACCCGTTGTTTATAAAAGACTTGTCGTGGTTTGAAAAATATGACATTGTTTTTCTATCCCATTATTTTATTGTCTGGGGATTTATATATGCTTCCATATGCGTATATTAAAATGAATGGGTCAGCGATATGTCTTGGGATATCGCTATTATATTGACCAAGCAGGGATGGGCACGGGTCTAGAGGATCGGGATGTGACACTCCCCCCTCGATTTTCTCACTTTCGATCTGTTGCTTTTAGAATGAGGAGGACGGCGGGTGCAGCCACGATGTCGCGGACGAGGGCTTTGAGATCTTGCCATCCTTTTTGTACTGAATGAGAATGAGGGCTTCGAGTTGAGGCTGCTTTAAGGGCTTTGCGGGGTCTGGGGATGGAGATGAAGTGGAGTTGAGTCTCTGGTTGTGATGTGAGAATCGGATATTGGAAGAGGCGTTTCTTTGAAAGCTCAGGCACTTTGAAATTGCAACATACGAAAGGAAGGAGACGGGAGATGTGTGGAGTTACCTGTCACAGAGAGATGCTTGCAGGTTCGCTTGTGAGGGGGATATGTCGCGGACGAGGGAGAGAGAATCACACCTTGTACTCATGATATCATTTGATGATTCATAAGCTGGTTTAGGTAGTGTAAGCAAGAATTTTTCTGTGAATCACACGAGGCAAATAGAAATTAAACACTTGATAAAAAAGCATCGTGTATAATATGCATTATCATTAGATATTGTGCTAATAACAAAAGTATAGCACAAGTGCCAAAACTTGGCACATGGGGGGCATTTAAGTATGAAAATTTTCGAAAGGTATACTTAAGTGCTACTTTATTTTTTTTAAAAAATGGTTATTTAAGTGCAAACTTTGGTGAAAGATGATGGAAATCTGACAAGGATTATCTCTAATAAAATAAGTCGTGTACATGGCTCGTTGGAAAGTTGAGTCAGCAAAGAAGAGTCAAAACGACGTCGTTTTATTTCGGATTTGAATTTTAACATAAATATTAATTAAATTTAATTTAAAAATAATTTTAAAAAAAGATTGCAGGGCGAGGGTTGTAATTAAAATTTCTATTAAAATTCAAATTCAAGGTAAAAGGAAGTTGTTTTCGGTTTTTTTAGCCACGTCACCATGCAAAACGATGTCATTTTGCACTTGTCTCGTAAGAAAAACGCCACGTCAGTATTTTGGCTGGAATTTCTCGCTATTGACACTTAAGTGATCAATTTTCTTCCGATTTTAGCACTTAAGTGTACTTCTCCAAACGTTTGGCATTTAAGTGTATTCTTGTGTCAAGTTTTGACACTTAATTGTCCGGCAGTCCTTTCTCTTCGACCCCTCACACACCCGCAAATACAAAGTGATTAGCAGGGGGCTGGATGAGGGAGCTGGCACTTTTCAAGGAGCTGTAGCGCGAGCTTCAGGTCGATCCTGAGCGAGGGTAAGAGCGGCGAGTCCTTGTACTGGCAGAGACACTTCATGTCGGCATGCGAGAGCGTGTTGCAGCACATGCCCGCCGGGGTGGCGGATCTGGTGGCGTCATGGCCAGCCTGCAAGCCACCAAGCCCGTATAGGGCGCGTCGCAAAGGGTTTCCCATCGGCGCGACAAGCAATCATGACCATCAATCCCGACAGAAGCACCACCTTCTTGTTGGTTGCCTCCATTTTCTTTTGCCCAAGCGATGACTGACACACTCGAATGATACTAGAGAGTCTCTCTAATTTGATGGTTTATATAGAGAATTAGTAGGATTATGCTTTGCAAGGGAAGTATATCATTTTCGATGATTTTTTGGCTCACAAAATGGATTTTGCGGAAAGGGATTGTTCTGCTTTGTCCGCGCGTTGTTCGGCTATTTTTTGATGGCATGAGACTTGATTTGGGGAGAACGGCTATTTTTTGGTTTTTCTTGAAATCTTGATCATTGATCGAACCGTCTTGTGACGGAGAGGAGATTTCTATTTAGTCCTCTTCCTTAGCTATCACAAGAGATTAAGACGTGGCAACCATCGCAATTAGACTCGAAGAATCTAGGTTATGTTTAGTTTTAGGATTCATGTATATCCATTAAATTAAGCGTTTCATATTCTAGATTCTAGTTGCGAAAATTGCCGTTTTACTCAAAATATTAGTAAAGCTGTCCCTCTAACTAGTTTGAAAAGAGTCATATTTTTCTCTGTTATTGGTTGGAGGCCTACTTATCAGTCTTTTGATTGGTGAACTATAGATGTCACCATCATTTGCATTTGTGTTCAGATTGGTTTGTACTAGATAATGTTTATATTTATAATTCACTAATCAAATGCCTCCATGTTAACACATAAATATTGACTATTTCACTAAGTTATATATCACACAAGAAAATTAGGGATCATTCCCCAACTCGTAAATAGAATTGATGGTATTGCATCCATATTCTCCATTGCACTTAGGCATTTTGGCATTATGAACATTTTATATGATTAATATGTCTGCATTAAATAAATTTCATCTGGGCTAGCCTGGTTACGAGTTGCATTTTAACTAGCCCAATATGCTAAATAAATTTGGGCTTGCAAGAGAGGTGAAGCCTAAACTTATTGAAATCTTCAAGATTAAACCCATGTAACAAGGATACGTTTGGTAACCATTTTGTTTCTAAAAACAATTTCTACTCAAAAATGGTTTTTTTAGTTTCTATTCCATTGATGAGTTTTTGAATATTTGAAAGTATTTGGTAATTGTCCAAAATTTTCATATTTGGAATAAAAAAAAATGTTTTGTATAATTCTCAAATTCTTCTATGATTTAGCATTTCTTTTAATTTTTAAATAATTTTATTATATTTTTCTTTATTTTTTTCCTTTTCTTCTTCTTCTTTTTTAGTTGGTTGCTAGCCATGGCCAAGGCTGGCAATTGGCTAGAGGAGAAGGTGGAGGAGAAGAAGAAGAGAACCAAAAAAAAAAAACAACTTGATTTTGGAGTTATTTATGAAAAAAAAAAAGCAACTTTTTTTTAAAAAAAAATTTTAAATTATGTTCTAAATCTATTCTCAGGAATAAAAAAAGATAACCAAAAGAATTTTTGTCCTTTTTTTTTCAGAAAACAAAAGAATAGAATTAGAAATCCAATGTAGAAATTTTTGTCTACCATGACAAGAGTATAAGAAACATTCATCATTTCTTGTTGTTTATTTGAAATCTTCTCCAATCAGATGACGTTGTTTTCAGACTCTTTCTTTTCCTAAAAAGATGTCATTTTCAAACTCTCTTTTCCTATCACTTAAGTAGTCACTTTTAAAAAACAAATGAATCTAAGTCATGAGTGTTCATTTCTAAAATTTTATGGCATTGAAACAATCATTCATGAAATTATTGGAACCTCTGCTTTCCTTTAATTTAATGCCCAAGTGATATTGTTTGCCTTCTCAAGTGCCGACTTCAACTTTCCGACATGTCATATCAGATGATGTATTATAAATTAATTTCATGTTGGATGAAGTGATTGTGGTCGATTTTTTTTTATCAAAGTGACACTCGAATGACCCCAAAGATGTTGTGGCACTGAAGTGAGCGCATATGGCACTTGTGGTGTTTTTTTCTCCACTTCCTGAATTCGACATAATTTCCTAGATATTGCTAGATTAGATTTCGACGGATAGTGTGGTTCCGTAATTGTTTTGTAACTCAACTGGATCACCTACAGAAATTACATAACGCAGATAAAATTTTCGACCAAAGTAATTGTAAGTTTAGGAACTGCAATTATGTTGGACCACTACGTTTGCTCCGAATTAATTAGCTTTCAGAAAATGAGTGGCAGTGGAGCATGAAAAGCTTTGCAATTTAGATTTCATATAGGGTGGCTGTTGGAGTCCGAATGCGTTTGATGGCGGACGTGTCATTAGAAACCCATTTCATTTACGGATCTGATGACAAGGCAACGAATTTTTCGCTTAGGGTTCGTGTTGACCAATCGCTATTTCTGATTCTGTGACGACAGTTTTAGATATGAATTATCATGACATGAGATGTTGTCGCACCTAAAAATTTCGTAAATATCGTCGGACACATGATGTTGAGTATTACACGCGAAGAACATTTGTTTGTTTCATACACACGGAATATTTGAAGAGAAAACTACAAAGCATGGAGGTTGGATCGTACCCGAATAAAAGGTGCTGCATTCAAGAAAGAGCGAAATTTTTATTCTTCGGTTCTATTGCTTGAGGACATGAGTGTCTCGACTTTCTAGTTTTGTCTTTATAATTTGACAGACCTTTTTTTAGGTGATGATTGACTCAAGAGGAAGAGGATGATGTATCCTTCGTAGGCTCACCTAAAATGGTCCTCACAAAATCATCCATGGCCTTGACGCTTGACCCCCGGTCATCATCACTGCCTTCTTTCACAGCTTCTCTCATTTGCCGCATCGCTGCATAGGCCCTCCTCTTCATCTCCCCTCCTTTTCCCTCCTCTTCCATCACCAATTCGATTACCCGCTTCACTGCCTCAGCGTCGATCTGGCTCTCGAGCCCACGCGTAAGCTCCACGCACACCCCCATCTCCTCGACCATCATCTTGACGTTGTATGCCTGCTCGGCCCCCATGGGCCACCCCACGATCGGCACCCCCTGGCTCAGGCTCTCCACGATCGAGTTCCACCCACAGTGGCTCAGGAATGCCCCCGTCGATCCGTGCGATAGGATCTCCAATTGTGGTGCCCAATTCCACACTAGCAAACCCTGCTTGCTCCCGGTCATCCTGTCCTCGAACCCTGGTGGCAACCACTCGGGTCGGAACTCGCCTTTAAGGTCGAAACCGAGCGGCGGCCTAACGACCCAAATGAAAGGCTTGCCACTCGATTCCAATCCAATGGCTAATTGCATCATCTGGCCAGGACCTATAGTGTTCTGAGAACCAAAGGAAATGTACAAAACAGAGTTTGGACCATGTGAGTTGAGGAAGTCTAGGCATTTCACTAGGGACACTCCTAGAGCTTTTCCCGTACGCTTTTGGATGGATCTTAATGTTGAGTCGGGAGAGATCGGTGATGATTTTTGAAGCAAGTCAGAAGGGACTAAAGGACCAATGGCCCAAACAGGGAGCTTCAAGTACTTCCTCAACAGATCCAACCCAAGAGGCTCAATTTCCTCAACCGAATTGCACAACCAACCATCCGAGGCCAAAGAGAGCTTGAGCTGAACCTGAAAGAACTTGGACCACTGGTCGGTAGTGTCTGCCTCTCGGATGATCCGGTGGAGATCAGAGCGGTGGAACCTGCACCGTTCAGGAAATCCAGGCACCGAGAACTCCTCAGCATCGGTGGAGCGGTGCGGGAGGTGAAGCCAGAGGGAGACGTAGGCCATAGTGCCGTATGCGCCACACGTGGTGAAGGCGATGCTCTTCGTCCCGAGCCGCCTGGCGACGTCCGTGGACCACCCAAAGACCACGTCCGAGATCACGCAAAGAGGTGGCCGGCCCTCTTCAGTGGTTATGTCGGAGATAAGGCGCTCCACGGGAGCAGCGAGAGACACGGATGAATGGCAAAGCGCCACGATCTGATTGATGGGCAAGTTCTCGGTGTTCTCAGTGTCGGGGGGCAAGCCGTGTTCGGAGCTGTGGAACGGGAGCTCATGGAGGTGGATCCTTGAGTCGGCGTCGTAGGGGGAGATGATGGAGCGGAGGTACCGGAGGTTCAGAGGAGTGGCGGCGAGAGTGACGACGAAGGGGGTTTGGTGGCGGATGCGACGGGCGAGGGCGAGGAAGGGGATGAGATGGCCATGGGCCATGAAAGGTAGCATTACTATGTGGCCATGAGATTGAGCCTGAGAATCCATGTTGAATCTTGGGGGTTCCAAGAAAACCTCAACTCAATATGTCATGCTATATGCTCGAAAGGAAAGAGAACGTCGCGTGCGCCGGTTGCTGTTTTGTACTTCTGTTGCTGGGCTATGTTGTGTTCTCTTTATGTAATCTTTTATTGACAGCACGCTAGCAAGGTTGTCATCCACGTGAAAAAATTGTCATCTACATGAAGATTTGTTTCTTATAGAAGATTATTAGTTGTCATTGGGATCAGCGATTTCGGTGCTCTGCTGTTCTTTTCGTTCACGGTGGAGGTGACTAATTTGAACCCGCAGCTCGAAATATTCCTTCTACCTAACATTCTAATACGGGTTCGTCGGGTGTAGTACATGGAACTATGAAAAAGCTGACATTTTGAAGACAAAATATACGAAGATCAAGTTTCAGACGTCTCGTAGCCATGGAGGATCGAGGTTGAGGTGGCATCCCGGGACGGTGGCTAGCCTGCTTGAATGAGGGTTGTTTGTCCTACTCATTGAATCTTTATTCACAAGCACATGATATTTTAAATGGAATCTTCGGTGATTAAAAGATCCATCCCTTTCATTTGGATCGAGAAAGCTTAACCACCATGTTAAATCTACTACTAGGGTGTTTACCAGCAGCATTCCTGGATATGGATCATCTTTCTCCTTCAACTTCAACAGCAAGAGGAAGCTGAGGATCTGTAAAATCCTCCTCGTCAGCACAGACTCCGTCGGTTTCAAAGCACAAAATCTCGCATGTTCTTCTAAATTGTCATATGCATGTCATTTCAAAGTTATTCCTAGACTCGTCAAGCGAGTAGGTTGGGTTGTGTCGGGTTAAAAATGATCCGAACTAAATAGATTCATTAATCCCGTTTTGCTCTATCTCAATGCAATGGAAATATTGTGAAACAAACCTAACACGACATATATTGCCATAATACTTTTATATTTAATCAAATTTAGGAAAACTTATATCAAAATTGAAATGAGAATGCTGAGTGAGCAAATGCAAAATCGAGTAAAGCGAGAGAGAATAAAAGAGAGTCATAAAGGTGGGCTCCATCAAAGTAAATTGTAAACTCATTTTACATTTTACGTTTTACCATTTTAATTAACGAATATAACAACTCAACTTATTATATATGTGTTAAGAAATGAGTTTATGACCCATTTTGACTGGTCTAGGAATTCCTATATCACGACTTTTTCCAAGCTGTGATCAGGCCTTCCAAGATGTTTGCAGCTCTATGCATGTTTAACCTTAGTCCTCGCATCCATGGATTACCCCGGCATACATTCCAATCTTATACTACGGGACTTAGTATTCTTGCTCCATAATTAACGTCACCAAACAAGGCTCCGTTCATGAAATTATACAGTTCGCGGTTAAACCATCGTTTTTGTTTTCAATCAATGAATTCCAGAACTTTTTAGAGGTCTGAGGTGGATTTGGAGGACCGCGGCCGAAGGTTAATAAGGGTGGGAGGAGCGCCCGAATACCCACAACCGAACGGAGCCATGCCCACGGATGGCCCAAGGCCTGGCCTTGGGCCTTGGCCGAGCAAGGCAAGGCAGGTTCACGTGAGCCTCCCTCTCTCTTGCTCGTCTCGGGTTCTTGCCAACTAATGTGGAAGTCGTGTCATTCCTGTCATGGCCGAATCTTGGCAAGAAAGAGAGAGAGGGAGAGAGAGAGAGAGAACTTAAAAGGACTTGCTGAAAGTGAGAAGGGGGCAAGAAAAGACGGCTGAAGAGGAGAACCACGAAGAGAGAGACAGAGAGACAGAGACAGAGAGAACATTTCTTCTCTGCCAAAACAGACCTGAAGCACATCACTCCAGGTTTGCGACCTGGTCGGTAGTTCTTCCGATTTCACCAGAGTCAAGGCGGTTGAGTTGCTGGTCGAGGGCAATTGCGTGCCTGCATGCTTAGAGAGCAAATGAATGGACTTGTTTATTAGTTTTCGCATGATGAACTGACACTTGTTTAGATTCAAGTTCTACATGTCTCCGGTTATTCAATAGGCTTGTGCTTCTCATTCTCTAATTAAAACTTGAGAGTTAGCGTATAACAAATAGGTGGCAGTGCCTCCACAAAGATTTTAGGGTCATAGCTAGAGGCCTCTCGTAAAGAGGTCAATACTAATCTTGGACACAAAGATGCTCTAGTGTAATCAAATCCCCTTACTTAGAATCTCTAGTTTATACAGACTAATGACTTAAGTCTGGGTTTGAGATGTTTCTCCCACATCACCACTAGATCTTGATAGATCCATAACCAACCTTAGAATAGATTAGTCATGATTTCTAGATAGACATATATTACATAATCCATGTCAAGACGCTGGCCCAATCCAGGAGGATTTAAACATGGCCTACGCCTTCCTTATACGTAAGCAACAAGCAATATCTTGTCAACCTCCTGGAGTCCACTTTGGGAGATTCGCGACAACTTTACTTCTCCAATTAGGGATTGGTTTAAAACCAAATAGAGGACTTATACCTAACTCTCTATTTTAATAAGACATTTTTGTTTGATCTTTCAGATTATCGCGTGTGAGTTAAGATATATTGCTAACGACCATATTAAATGGTCTTGCAGTTGCTAAATTTTGTTTTGGAGGTGGTTTAGGGATGAATGTTTATATTGTCAATTAAAAGTAGTGTATGCATGTTTTCTTGCTTTCCACGACACATTTGTGCATACATCCGGAGACTCAAAACCCCGGGTTGCATCTAGAAAGCTGAGGATGGATAGAGGATGAACAAGCCGATGCTATCTGCAAGTCGCAAGGAGGAAGACGACTTGACACAAGAGGTCATGACTCATGAAGTGGAAGCCTTAAGCCTCTAGATTAGCACTCACCCGTAGGCGTCAAACCTCACAAGCTTACGTGTGCATCTATGTTATTGTGCTTTCATTAATTTGTTTCTTGGTAGCTTGACTTTGCGTTTGTGTTCTCCATAGAAATGATAGTAAAGGGACCACTGATGACATTATTCTAATTCAAATCAGAGTTGGTGACTTGATTGGAGAAAAATTGGGGAGTCATTCTAATTAAGATTGATAATTGTAAAACAGAGTTAGTAATTCTAAGGGTTACTAAGAGATGCAAATAAAATTTTATAAAATATGAAAAATTTAGGAAATAAAAAAAAAAAGTCATATACATGTTGGTAAGTAACTCAAATGAAAGTTGGTAAACCGAGGAATAAAAAATTGGCAACTCAATAGAAAAGTTGGTTAATTCAATAAAAAAAATCATTAAATGTTTGTAGTAATTCAAATGAGAGATGATAACTTAATACTAATTGATAATTTAAATTGATAAAAGTTGATAAATCACTCTAATATAGGTTGATAATTTCATGTTACCAAACTAAAAATGTTGCTAAATTAATAACTTCACAAACCATCAGAACAAGTTGATAACATTGTAAAAGTTTCGGTAAGTTAACATGTCTCTAGGAAAAAGTTACAATATCCTTTCAAAAAAAAAAAAAAAGAAAAAAAAGAAGAAGAATTAGGGGCTCTTTGATATTTATCAACGCTTATTGATATTTACTAGCACGGAGAAAAATAAGTGCTTTTAGGCATAAAATTAGAAATCTCGACAAAACATTTGGATGGCTCATTGACCTTCTTTCGGGAGAGAGATAATGTTGTTTTCTTTTTTTTAAACCTTGTTACGTCAAAATAACCAGCAAAAAAAAAAAATCATAAAATTGGAACTTCATCCATCTCTTGAGAGTCAAGCTTGGACGGAGACACTCGTGCTTTTCATATAAGGATGATTTTGGTTGTTTTTGTTGACCGAAAAAGGTGTATAAGTGGATTGATTTTAATTACACAATTTATCCTAATTTTTTCTCACAATATGCAGAAATTTTTGAAAATAAATTCATCAAAGAAAAGGGAAAACTGTTTACTGATAGAGGAACTTACACGTGACTTTTGATGGAATAGTTAATCACATCTTTATTCGCACTTGTTTAGTAAAATTGCGAAATTTTGATAAAGATATCTAGAGAAGAGTAGAATAATGCCCTTAAAATTTAAGAAATGTATAAATAAATCATAAGAATAAAATCTACAGATTACAAAGGCTAAACTACGAATGGATATGTTTAATACGCATAATCCACTCATATAGATATAAAGTTTGTATCAAAAGATAAATGATTTATGCTAATTTAAATGAACTCGAACAAAAAACTACGTGACGAAAACAATAAAAAGTTCAAAGAAAGGATTATAGATTTAAAAGAGAATTTAATCAACCTTTTTTTTTTTGGTCATTGAGAATCCGCTTGAGCCCCCTTTCATTTACGCTATTCGGGGTCACAAGGCCCTCTAGCGCTTTCGCACCTTTGGACCGATGACTATACCTTGGTGAAGACTAGCCCAGCAACCCCCCAGCTTAAATCATGAAACCAAAATTCAATCGATCTTTAGTATCTGTAATAATCAACAAAGCGTTCGTACCAAGTTATATGACTAATGCCACGTTGAGAAACGTTGTCAAAGTGATCAATCGACAATAACCAATGATATTTACTAAAATCCAAATTCAAATATATGTTCCGCAAGCATCTCGGATGAAATTATGTCCAAATGATGATTCGATGCATTATGCATATAGCCCATATAGCCCTTCTTCAAGACAATTTTTTTTCTTTTTCATTACGAAAAAGCGTTTGTGTAAAACAAAGTTGCAAGTTAAGAAAAAAAAATGTGTGGTTAGCATATTGAGATGCCAAAAGGGAATATACAGAGCTCTTCAAGGCCCTAGATAAATCAGTGTTATTAGAGCAAAAAAGAAATAAATGGCAAAAACCAGAACAGCTAAAGCAATAAATTATTCTGATCACTTGCTAATGTTTTTTCACAAAGGATCAATGAATCAGAACCACAATAATGCAGGTTTTATTAATTCTTTTTGGTTTACAGATAATACCCCCCGCCATATTATCTTATTATACGAGCATGGAGAGAGCCAGCACGATTAACTTACCTCCACATGCCATCAGAAACAGGCTTTTAAACAGAATCACAGATTGTTTCCACACCTGCAAGACTGCTTCATGCATTAATCCATTGACAGAGTTCAATCATAGAGAGAGAGAGAGAGAGAGAGAGAGAGAGAGAGAGAGTAAATGTAAGAGACATATATGATAATTATTTGCTTTCTACAAGTGAAGCTTTAGCTTCCTCTTATCTTCTCTTTATCTCTTCAATAGCTCTACAAAAGGAGTGAGATATCCTTCCTTTCCCCTTGTATCCTTTATAAGTATTTATATGTGCATGAGAAGTAAAACCTGCTAACCTTGTGAACCCTTTACCTGTCTCAACATCAGCCCACTATGATTCTCTCTTAGCATTTAGTTGTATACCATACCGTGTATTCGGTTCATTTTCTTTCCATCAGAAGATTTCAACCCAGAAAAAAAAAACCTTAAACCGAGTACCGATCCGCTATGCTCTGCATGACCTTAACCTGAGCTGTGAGGCACTGGATGAAATGACTCGTTTCCTCCAGCAAGTTGCAAAGATCCATGGATTTGCCACCGGGGACTAGCCGCCGGAGCTCATTGGCTCGGCTCACCTCGTTCAGCACCATATTTCTGGAGCCGGCTCTCTTTCTCTTCAAGCCCAAGCGTCTCTGGTTCTGCAAATGGCGACGGCGCTTGTCTCGGCTCCGTAGCTTCGCAAGAAGGGCTCGGCTCCAGGCCCTCCTCGATCCAGTCACACGAGCCATGCTCGAGTAGGCAGCGATCTTTATCCTCTGAGCGCGTTTCCGGATATTACCTCCGCTTGCTGCATCACGCGACGCCCTGATCTTCACGAGGGACTCGATGAACCGGCGAGAGATCTTGGTTCTGAGGGAAGGTGTAGGAAGAGGACTCATGGTGACCGGATCCTCAGGAGCCATGGACGCATGCAGATCCTTGAGAAACTCGAGACGATGTGACCTCGAGGGAGAGAGCGATGAGGTCTTTCTAGGGTATGGTGAAGAAGGAGAAGAGGGTGGTCGTGAGAATCAATCCTCGTACACAACTAACTTTGAGGGTCGATTGAGATTGGGCGATGGGATTTTGTTTCTGACACAAGGGGGGTCAGTCATTCTTGCTTGCAAGGACAAAAGGCGAAAAAAAACTCAGTCACCTTCTGACACAAACAGATGTATTCTGGATTAACGAAGCAGGTAGCCCCCCCAAAAGTTGAGAGAGAGAGAGAGAGAGAGAGAGAGGATTGAAATTGGACGGCCGGAAGAGAATTTAGACTTTGAGAGGAAGATTTTTCAGATTTAAAACTCCATTGCGCACCATCATTAGCATAAAGATGACGACGTGTCTAATCGCCCGTATCCGAAGGTGCGTGAAAAGCACGCCGTCCTGGGGAGGACAACTTTTTTAAAATATGAAATTAGATGCACAGAATATCTGCACTTGTATTGGTCCTCACATGTACAATTTGGCATCTTATTTGATAATAAATCTAATTTTTAAGTCCGCGATGGCTTTATTATTTTGGGCACCGAACACCAAATATGTATTTAGCATTGTGTTACCTGTGATGCATGCATGCAAAAAATATTGTTGATGGTGAATTTTGCAAATGGGCACTTTTTAGATTTTAAATAAGAGTATACATTGTTCTTACTTGAAAGTTACTTTACTTTAGGGCAAAATAATACATATGTTTTCCTTTAGTTATGACTAGTGACTTTGCTACCGCACAAGGATGAAATTGAGCAACCGCATTTAGGTAAACAATAGAATTAGTTGCGGTTAAATCGAAATGACAAAAAGAAAGAGCCAATATCGTCAACTATCGAACTTTCTTTCAATTAGGTAAAGGTAGTTGCGAAATTCTAAAAGCGAAGTTAAAAGCAGTTGTCCAATCATAATGAGATATGATTTCATAATTCAATACACTTCGCTTAATATGAGGCCCTTGTACAAAATAGAGCCTCATATTTTAATTTATTTTCTAAAATCCGGATTCATGAGGTAACAATTTTCAAATTTAGATTGAAATCATCACATATTTTCGAACTAATAACACCATATAGCTTCCACCACATTACACTAAGAAATAAGAGGAGTTGCAGTGTCGGGGGATTTCACGGATTTTCATGTAATCAGGTCTCTGGGGCTAATGGAAGAATGATAATGGGTGATTGGAGGAGTTTTGAAAGTAAGGAAAAGAAGAAGGAGAATGATGGGGGGGGAGATGAAAAGAACAGCTTTGTTTAAAAAAATAATTAAAAAAATGAAAGAACAAAAGGGAAAGAACAAAATTGCTTTCCTTATCAAGGAAGAGAGATGAAGTGGGCTTGTGGACCCGGGGAGGGCCAACCACCACATGGTCGCACATGGCTCGGTCACCCACTTGTCTATCGGGGGGAACCTTTTCTTTTTTTCCTCTTTTTTCTTCCTTTCCTAATCACTTTGATTACTTCCTTTCCTAATTATGCTTTGTGTCTCGTGTTTGGCTTAATCTTTTCTGGTAGTCTCGTTTTGGACGCAAAGCCAAAGATAATCAATTGGTCCAATGAACTTAAGAAAAAATGATGAATGGACATGGCGAATCTGCGCTGTGTGACCTGACGTTACCCACGTTAACTTATTAGAATATTCAATTTAGAAATTCAAGTCATTTGACAGAGAGAGAGAGAGAGAGTAGAAGTCAATTATGATTACGTATCTAAGCAATGTGAGATCCCAGTCGACACTCTCCCATGACATGTGGGCCGATCCCTCACACTCATACGACTCGACTCGGGTGTTGTGAAATTGGTATGATTTTAGTTTTGTACGAGTCATCTGTTGTGAACCCATCACAAGTGATGTCTCTAAGAGTAGAGTTCCTTGATTCAACCCAAGAAAGTGGTAATCAGTTGGCCAAGTGATACTCTGTGTGACTCCATTCATTCTTATCCCTCCGTTTTAGAAGCATGTCAATCCCTCTTGTCTTAGGTACCACCCCTCGACGTCGTCGGAGTGTTTACAAGCATATTCCGTCCATGAACCATACGTCGATTCAAGAGAATCTTGCTCTAATGCCATTTGTTAATGCACAACTTAGTTTGACTATTCAAGATAGTAACCATTTGTTTGAATTTTTTCTTTTTAAGTAACACCAGAAGGCCTCGTCCGTTTGACGTGGAACTCGCAATGCCACACCATGACCAACCCAAAAAATCCAAAAAAAAAAAAAATTGTATTTAAAACTAGTGTGGTTGCCCAAGGCCATTCTTCTCGCAATTGCAAAAAAAAAAAAAAAACTGGAATTCGTTTAACTTCAAAAAAATTTCTACTTAAGCTTCCATTTTTTTTTTGCATCACTTAGGCATTTAATTGAGTTTCAAAATTGGGATTATAAGTATAATCTTTCATTTAGCGCGTCATTTTATGCATTTAGAGATCATTAGGTTAATTTAATGTGTGCAAGTTAGGGGATCATGCATGATAATGCGGTGTGTAAATCCATGTCTCATATTGTCACCCCAATAGCCGAATTAAAAAATTCCGTCTGATCTAATGGATGAATTTCCCTGAGATAAAGTTTGGGGCATTATCTAAAAGGTCCTAAACATATTATACAATCGCTAATTTATTCCTAAACTTTTTAATTTGATCGATTTAGTCCTAAATCTTTTTATGATTTTTAATTTATCTGATCAATTTAGATCGGAAAACACAAACATGGTAGTTCAATCAGCACCGGTCGTTCTCTGTGACATGGTCATCGGCTGAAATGGACGATCCGGGTTGTTTTGCAATTTTTTTTAAAAAATTTTCAGAATATTTTCTTTTATTTATTTATTTTTTTCTAATTTTTCCTTCTTCATCTTCTTCCTTCTGCGACTGGGCAATGGCCGGCAAAGGTCGCGGCCTAGGCGCACGAGGGCCACACGCCCTCACCTAGGCGGTCATCTTCTTCGATCTCTCAATTTGGCGAGGGAAGCTCCTAAATCCTTACCCCCGTAGCTTTGCACGTCGTCTTCTTCGTCCTATACATCATTGTCACCAAACTCCAGTCGGCCTGTCTCCAACCTCCGATCTTGCATCTCTCACAGTTCTCTCTCTCTCTCGCTCTCTCTCCATTTGCCTGTGGTTCCTTTGAGAGCGAAACAACAAAAGGTTGCCATTTCTTTGCACGCTTTTGCCACCGCCATCTCTCAGACCAGCTCGCACGCCCGCACGGATGGAAGACGGGCTTTTCTCGCCTCCAAAGCAGGGCTCCCGCTAGAACCAATTGCTGAAGACCAGGAATTCTCAGACCCATTTGCTTAATTCCTCCACATCAAGAACAAGCAGAGCCTCCACCAATGCAGGACAGCGCCCCGTTAATGGCCGTGGTGCGAGACCTTAACGAAAGGGGCAGAGAACAGAAACAGGTTTCGAGCACTCCTCCCTGTCCAGAGAAATGTGGAGTTTGAAGGTGCCCGAAATCGATAGATAGACAAACACAGAGAGAGAGAGAGAGAGAGATGCAGACCATACCCTCACAATATCCCTGCAAACCCTCACCGGCTCTCGTCGGCCATCGCTGAGCCTGGCAGCCAGCATACGGCATTGGGAAGAGACAAAGAAGGAAATAATAGAATTTAAAAAAAAAAAAAAAGGAAAAAAACTTCAGAATTTTTTTTTTTTAAAATTGCGAAATCAGTCTCAGAATGGTTTAGGACTACATTTTAAAAGTTCATGAAGGAAATTAGCAGCTGTGCAATAATTTGAGGATTTTACAAGAAGTATGAAATGGCCATACATTTTTTAAATGTGTTATGTGTTGAGAAAGACATAGGATGTTCAATAATTAAAAAAAAAAAAAAAAAACACACACACACACACACACACTCTTTTTATTACTCTTTTATTAAAGGATCTCTCTACTATATTGATTGGGAGAACTTCTTACATACACACTCACGAGGTAAGGGCACTCCTAAGTCGAAGCACTACCTGACTATGTAGGGGCTAAATTAGGATGTGTAACTATCTTTTAGATATTTCTAGCAAAATCATCTTCCTGTATATTTGTAAAGATTACTAGATCTAGCGAATCTACTTGTTCATATTGTTACTTAAAATATTTTATAAGAAAATATTTAGATATTTAAGGAGTAGCCGGGAAAAATCTAGATATCTTGGAGAAGAGAGGAGGTGCAATGTTTTCCTTTTCCGATGTGGATATAGCAATTATGTCAAGTTGCTTTTGAAACTCTTCAAACTTTGCAGCTCCGGGTCCTTTAATGAAATATTTGCAACTTTATCATTCAGTTTGGTGTACTCTGCACTATACTCAACTTTTGTTGTGGAAAATGACACAAGTGGTTATCTTTTAGTACACTATAACACTGTTGATCCGAGACTAAACATGTACCTGGTAGCCAATCACCTTATGTCACAATTTCCAGCAAAGTCAACTTCACAATGTTGCACCCTAACACTATTGATCCGAGACTAAACATGTACCCGGTAGCCAATCACCTTATGTCACAATTTCCAGCAAAGTCAACTTCACAATGTTGTACTATCTCACACAATGATTCTTTCTTATACAAGAACCCAAAAAAAAAAAAATTAATGTGCCTAAGTATTCGTTTGACTACATCCAAGTTAGGCTTTTGTGGTCTCTCCATGAGCTGACTTGCTTCTCCCATTGCAGGGGCAATCTCATTAGGTAGATAAGACTATCCACCAATTGCCTACACATAGTTGAATCTTCCAATTCTCGTCTTTCAACAACACATGGCTTGATATTTCCATCCATAAGCATAGGTATCGGCTTGCAATCAAGCATTCAAAACTTTTCAAGGTATCTCATGCATACTATTGTTCCTTTCCTTGGTTTGCTCAACCTCAAGTCCCAAAAAGTGTTTGAGTTCTCAAAACTCCTTCATCTAAAACCATAAGAAGAGATTGGCTCTAATTTGACATATCTCCTTTGCATCATCTCCAATGATGATCATATCATCCACATAAATCTATATTATTGCAAACTTTGCTTCTTCTACCTTCACTTACAAGCACGAGTCTGCTAAGACTATTGAGGGTCTATTTGTTAATGTTCTAATTTCTTTGTTTTTCAACCACTGGGATTCACCCCAGTGGCCACCTTCCAACATGGAAGGGGGAGGTGAGGGGTTCAAATCCCCACCTTCTCAGGGGGGGATGGGTGGGGACGCGTAAGTTTCTGGAGTGAGTTTCGACTCCCATGCCCTACAAGAGGCAAGGCAAAAGTCTGAGAGTGAGTGTAGAGTAGAAATAGAATAGGATTGACCAAAAAAAAATTCTTTTTTTTTCTATTCTTTTGTTCCTCGAAAAAAAGAAAAAAAAAAGAACATAAATCTATTTGGTAACGTCAATAAATTTTTTTTACTCTATGAAATTGAAAAGTATTCGAGGAATAGATGCGGAATGAAACAAAAAGTAAAAAAATAGTAGAGTCTTGTTACCCGAGGACGATTTATAGAAATAATTTTTTTTTTTTTTTTTTTCTTTTTCTTTTCTTCTTATTTATCGCTATCTCTTGCCCTTTCCCCATCCTCTGCCCCCTAATTGGCCATCGGCTACTATGGTCATTGATTGCTGGTTGATAGTCACCAGCTATCATCAACAAGCAAGAAGAGAAAAAAGGAAATAAAGAAAAATCTACAAAAAAAGTTATTAAAAAATTAAAAGAAAGAAAAAACAATTATGAGTCATATCAAACAATTTCATATTCTTTTTCTATTTTGAGAATAGAAATTTTGTATAATTTTCAAACGCATTCTTTTACTTAGAAATTGTTTCAAGGAATAGAAATAAAAAAAAAAGATTATTTCTTAAAAGAAATTATTACCTGAAATAAAAATGTTACCAAAAGCACCCTGAATAGCTGAATGTGAGCTAAAGGCACACCTAAATGGGAGTATTTCTTGGCTATTGATGAGCTATACAAGGAGGTGTAACTACTCTTAGATATTTCTAGAGAATACTAGATGTGGCCAATCTATTAAACACACATTTCTAGAGAATATATATTCCTCGATCATAGATAATTCTAGAGAAAACTAGATACGGAAAATTGTCTAAAAAGTCCTAAACTTATTTCAATTTTGCTAATTGAGCCTTAAACTTTTTAATTTTTCCAATTGAACCGTAAACCTTTTAAATTTTGCCAAGAGTTCATCTACCGAATTTTAGCTTAAAATTACTGATGTAGACAATTTTTAATAATATTTTGATTTTTTCATTTTAATTAGTTTTTTTTTTTTTAATTTTCTTCTCTTTTCCTTCTATACTTTCTTCTTCTTTTTTTCTTCCCTCCCCTGAGGCCGGAGAGGGCAACCCTCACTTAAGGCCAATGGAGGTCACTGACCATTGATGAGGCTTGATGATAGCCGATAGAGGGAAAAAAAGGGGGGGGGGGGAAGTAAAGAAGGAAAATAGAAGAAAATAAAATAAAATTTCAAAGAATATTAAAATATTATTAAAAATTGTTATGTTAACACCGACTATCACGTAGGACAACCAATATCTGCGTTAACGATTTCCGGTAAAATTTATTGGATGGACTCAATTGATAAAGTTTTAGGATTCAATTAGCAAAATTAAAAAGTTAAGGATTAAATTGACAAAAATACAATAGGATTAGGAATTTTTGGACAATTTTTAGGGTAATCTAATAGCTACACAATTCTATTAAATTATCTTCCAAGAATATACCTAGATACTTGAGGAGTAACTTAGAAAATTCTAGATTTCTTGGAGAAGAAAGGAGGTGCAACATTTTCTCTAAGGGATAATGGTACAAATGATTCTTGAACTTTAGTCCAATGTGTCATGTAGTCCCAAAACGTTTAGTTTGTTCAATAAGATCCTTGAACTTTATCAAAACTTGTAATGCAGTCTTTGAACTTTTAATTTATTCAATGTAATCCTTAAACCTTTGGTGAATGTTAAATTTAGTTCTTGAACTATGCGGAAATATTCAATATTATCATTTCATTAATTCAAATTCAAGGACAATATTAAATATTTTCATCTAATTTAGGGATTAAATTGAATATGCATTAAAAGTCCAGGATCATATTAAACAATTTAAAAGTTCATGGACCACTCACATGGGGCTAAAGTTTAGGGACCATATTGAACAAATTAAAAGTTTAGGGATAATATTGCACATTAGATCAATGTTTAAGGATCATTTGTGTTATTTCCCTTTCTCTAATAATATGCTCAATCATAACTTTTTTTTTTGTGTTAGAGGTCAAGTGAATTCATGACAATCAAATTGTCTAAGTTCTCATATCATTGGTGAAAACATTCGCCATTAGAGTAAAGCCCACAAGATGGAATAGAATCAGCTGCAAATACCTTCACAGATTGTAAGATCACACTAATACCTTTTGAGACTTCTTATGATAGTGAACACTTTCATAAGCAAAAACATGATATGTTTGGTCGTTGACAACTGTATTTTAACTCCATCCTATGTAAAAGTAAAATTCTTATGGGTTCTTTTGTTTAAAATATCTTCCCGCAGTGACCTTTTTTAAGGTACGCATCTTACATTCTCGTCTCCCACTAAGAAAAGAACAAGTGAACTCATCTACGTTAGCATTTCCGGAGTAAGCCAAGGACGGTGTATCACGTGAGACACAATCGTATGCAGACAAAACCGTGCACCATATCATTTAAGGTATCATGTCAATGGAAAAACCAAAGAAAAACACTAGGTTCGCTATAGACGAAATGCCCCCATGGAACAATGGGACAAAAGACTACGCCATTGCCGAGAATGATTAATCTAAGTAGATGTCTTAATTGAAGCTGTCGAGGTATTTTCTGCAACTGACTGATAGCGAGCAAGACCTAAGTACATGTATTATATAATTTAAAATGAGAGCGTTGATCCAATAAAAGAAATAGCAAGACAGATAGCGGAGAAAGCAATGTTGAAAAACCTCCTTTATGTATCAATCTCAGCTAGGTTCTCTAAGTGCGAAACTGAATCTACACACAAAGTGAGATTACAGAAGTTGAAACTCATATGGCTCCATCTCAGAAACTTGTCTTTATCTTGATTGTGTTCTTTGGTGGTTTCAATGTCGCAGGGGTGATGCAGATACTGCCCTTGTGTATTCAACGTGCGCTGTGGAAGATATCCCTCCACAAGATCTCTACAAGGATTCTGTGCTATATGTTTTGGACCGACTGGTTCATGAGACATCATCCAGAGGCATATTTAGATGCCTTTGTGCGAAGGCCATGAAGCTTGCAATGGAGCACTTCAGCATGAAGATTGCACTGCATGCATGGTTTCGGCTCAGGGACAATTATATGATGCATGCTGCTATTCTATTGGGGCTCAAATACAGCTCAAGGGCTGTAGACTTAGGTATGAAAATTACATGTTTCGTGAATAATTGAGAATCTATCTTGATACAGAGGGGAGTGGGTCTTGTCTAATAGGCAAGCGTGTTCAATAAATTTGCCTGATACGGCACTTCCTTACTCAACTGTATTAGGGTATTCAAGAGTGCCAACTCCTTGAAATAGTTCTAGGGCTAGCGTGCGAGTTATTATAACTGGGGATAGAGCACAGAAGCCTCTTTGACTAGCAAGGAAAAGCCAGACGAAATCTGAGTTGGTGCTGGTTATCAATGAACCTGATTCTCCAAGATCAATTTGTACTCGAGTTCTTTGCACAATAATGGAAAGTGCCTTTGTTTTTCCTAAATTTGTTAGATGTTGGTGAAAACTTTCACTATAACAGAAACAGTCACTAAGGGAATTTCAGAAAGTCGCTGAAAGAAGGAAAGACGATGCCAGATGCCATGGCGGCAATTTCCCTAAATGACACCATAGAAGGAAAAAATGTCGCTAGAAATGTATCGTCAAATACTAGTTGAACACCTCTATAATCTTTTGACGACGGTTTGCTAGTGTCACAGAAAATTCTTTTCAGAGAAATCTGTAGCGTCACCACATTAGGGCCACTAATGCATGGGGACATTTAAAACTGTCGTGAATATCTATGACATGATATATCACAAATTTTGGACACAAAATATGCAAAATATAACTAGACAATGAAGCTTCAAGCTAACTTCAAAATATTATGACAAAAAAAAAAAAAAATGGAGCTTCAAGCTAACTCCAGAGATCTTCTACTGGAGTATTTCAAACTCAAGTACAGAATGTATCATATCAGATCATGTAGTACCTGCTACTAGTATTAAAGACAAGTTTTGAAGGGGATTAAGCCTTTGAGTCGTTTTAACAACAAAAAGTCCAAATGTGTCATCTACTATGATCTCTTCTTCTGCAGGTCGGGTATATAAGCGCGAATTCATCCTCCTCCTCTTCTTCTTCTTCCTGCTCTTCATGATCATCACCGTCATCGTCATCATGAATTAGCCATGAAAGTTTCCTCAGCATCAGCCATTAAACTCTCTGTCACCAGGCATCAGGAAATGCACACGGAGAGAAAATTCTTCAAAAAATCTGACTTTACATACTTCATCTGCTCATTTCTTTTTTTTTTTTTTTTTTTACTTTTTTTTTCACTGTTTCACCCTCTTTCTCTCATGTTTCTTGATTATTCTTTCTTAAAGTCCCATTAAGCCATAATGCTACTCTATTTTACACCATTCTTACTAACCCCATCATGTGGTGGGACAAGTGCAGATAAAGAAGAATGCGCAGTAGATGTAGAAAAATCTGGCACCGGTCCTCTAGACGCGTCATCAACCAACCAAAGCACGCAAAAAAGCAGTTTAGACCATATGAAATGATTAAAAAAAATGATGAGGGAGTGACTTAGCATGCTCATTTGTGTAGGCAAAGGCCCACAGGAGAAATCGAGAATAGATACTTCAATTCCTTTATCTTGCAGTCAACATAGAGAAGTTGGCATTTGACTTTGTTAAACTCATCAGCAGCATGCCTTGCCTTTAAGGAAGCTTTTTGAGCCCTTGCTTGATTTAATAAGCTCCATAAAGAAGTTGCCACAACAGATGTCCATATGTGAGCCCTCTTCTTGGTTTCCGCAGCTCCAGCTCCCATAACCACAGAGAAGAATGATCTTTGCTTGATTTCTTTTGAGATAGCTTAAGTCGTTCAACTTTTATTTTGTCCAGCTCCGACCCCTAAGAAAATATTAGATAGAGCTGGGATTCCAGCGTGCAGACTCCATTCACTGAAAGACACGTGTCTTCCAGGCTCCACCGTGCCAGAAACCTTCTCCGTCTCTTTATTTCAAGTTCAAGCGGAGAGACTCTCTCTCCCCCTTCGCGTTTCTCTCTTTCCAAAACAGTACCTAGGTGGAGGCAGCGCGGCTCGTCGGGCGGTGGAGAGGGCGAGACAGAGCCAATTAAGAGATAGACAGAGAGAACACACAGCGTCATTCGGCGTGGTTTCTTAGGACAGCGAAGACAATGGACGAGGCAGATGCGGAGGCGGTGGCGAGGTTCGTCAAATGGCGGGCTCCGTCGTGCTGGCCAATTCGAGCTCAATGACGGAAGACTGAGACGACGGTGATGTGGTGGTGGAAGGCGATTCACACAATGAATTGACAGTGAGTTTGAGTCGAGATGATGCGTTGTTGTCCCCGGCGGAGTGAGCGGAGGAAGAAGAAGAAAAAAGAAAGAAAAAGAAGGAAGTAAAAATATTAATTGAAAACAGAGAGAATACAAGGATTTCTAACAGGATAACCCAAAAGTAACTCCTGTCGGCCATCAAAAATAATATTTTCTCCCTCTGTATAGCCAACATTGTCGGGGTTTTGAATCTGATATCAAAGCTACACCTACACCACCTGATAATATAGGTGGCGCTTTCTCAAAAAAATGGCACTTTATTTTCATTGTGTTCTTGAGTTATCTCAACATACTAAGGGGTAATCCGGATACTACATTTGTATATTCAATATGTAGTATGTAGTGAGGAAAATTATCCTCACGATGATCCTAATTTAAATTCTGTTATATTCTCGACGTGATAGATAGTAGAGCTCACCTCATCCAAAAGGTACGATTGTTGCCCTGAAACTCCAAAAGGCGATTTGTCTCCTTAACATTGTGAGGATGATGGAGCTCGTAACAGAGTGCTTAAGCATGATTATTGTTGCCTGTGCTTGAGTTACGCAAACGAAGAACAATAGATGTGTGCAATTCATTATCGAGGCTCAAATTCAGTTCAAGGATTGTAAAATTAGGCATGAGAATCATCATTCTGATGACTCATGCGATTTCATGTTAAATGTCTCCCTGTGTGTATGTATGTTTGGTGAATTTGCTCGTTCACCCTTTGCATTTGAGTTTCACACCCATGCATTTAGTACTGGAATGCTTTGTTTTCACTTGTCCTCTTTCGCTTTTTTCTCAAATCTTGCGAGTTATGTACCTTGACTTTTCTCTCTTGAACACATGAAACTTTCTCAATGTATTGAAGTCGACACATATATTCATGACTAATTTTTTCCGAATGTGAACAGTATATAAGATTTTGGTGGGAAAGTAAAAGTTTTCTTTTGACGTTTGATAAGATGCAACAGACAAACCAGTTGTCTAGGAAATATCGCTTGCACATCTTCGAAAATGATTTGCAATTTCTCTAGCTGGAGATGTACAAGTTTCGATTCGTTCTAGTGTTACTTTAATAGAGATAAGCTGATAAGTCATACAAGTTAGTGAAGTTCATTAAATGCATATAATTTTAAATTTAATAGAAAAAATCCTCGATAAAAACTCAAATGAGATTTTGTATATTAAAACTATTTCGTACCCTAATGAGAGATGAGCTCGATAGTTATACAAAATAACAAAGTTTATTAATTCATATAAGAGTAAGGCATTTATGAAGAATACAAATAATTGGTAAAAAATAATAAAAGCTAATAAATGAATAAAAATCAAATAAATGCTAGTAAATAACTTAAATGAGAGTTGGTAACTCAAAATAGTTTGTAATTTTATTCAAGAAAGAGTTTATAAGTCACTTTCGATTAAAAATCGGTATATTAGTATGAGCATTGATAAATTTAAGGTGTTGATACAAAAATTAAATAAATGTTTATAAATGTTGCGAAAAATTGATAATGTACAACTAAGAGTTGGAAATTTTTAAAAGTATTAGTAAGTTACCATCAAACTACTGAAAAATAAAGTGACCAATTGATCCAAAGTTGCTTTCATTTATCGATTATCTTTCATAAATGTATTAGCACCAGAAAATTGCCTATCACATAGCATTTGGTTTGACCTTGGATCGCTTCATTTTGTCGACATTGATCCTCGTTTCAGGGTTTGAATTCCTTGTGGATTCCAGATGCTTCACATTGAAAAAAGACAATGCCAAAACATGAGGAAAAAAAATGTAGAAACGCTACCTTCCCAGAAAGACATCACATCAATAATTGCAATGAAAATGCAACAACATGAAAATATCCAAACCAAGGTTTTGCCAATCCTAAACACCAAACTTTTCCTTGTGCATATCAACAGAACAAACCCCAAAAAAAGGAGGAACATTCATCCAATCAACCCAGAATCAAAAGATACGCCAGTCAATGGCAACCACAAATTCCCTGAAATGAATTGTGCGACCGTGAATGGCTGAGCCTATGCTGATGTGAGAGAGCCATGGTATGAAGCCCACTGGACTCTTCCGGCAATCGGCCCGCCAGGTCCCGAGTTTCGATACTCGCCATAGAAAAGAGTCTTCAGGGCGAAATCACCGGACCACGGAGACCATCCCAGAGGATGGATCGAGCCGTCCAAGAGAGACTGCATCACGACGGTCCAAGAGTACTGTTTCCATGGCCTCCCGAGGAAGGTCGTGGGCTTGGACTCCAGCGGGACCGAATCTGAAGCAGCCCCGATCTTGCAGTCGTGTATCGAGATGCCCGCGTTCTGGTATTGGCTTGTCCGGCCCTGTGCGGTCACGAAGTTGTGCTGACCCGACAGGGGCTTCCGCGCATAGATGTTGCACTTCTGAAAGACAACCATCGAGTTGCCGAAGATGAAGTCCACAGTTCCATAGATGTCGGTTTCTCGGTAGAATTGGCGCTTCGAGTGCGTGTAGAGGGTGTCTTGGTAGCCGAGGATGGAACACCGGTACACAACCGATCTGTCCGGACCGTATGTATCAATCTGTGTGGCCTCCCCCGATTTTCTCCTTATGCGGCACTCTTATAGGTGAATAACCTGATTGTCATGGATTATTTCACTTCATTTTTCGGCTCGCACATAAAAATCTCCTTTCTTATTAAGTCAAAGAATATATTTACTCAATATACGCCCCACGTGCAATATTCCATCTTGATATTTCATCCTTAACTTTCCAATCTTCAGTAATATATCACTTAACCGTATAAATCACATGAATATATGAAATATTTACCGAATATTAAAAGAATAATATGAATCATTTCTGAAAATTGTCGCAACCTCTTTTTTTGGCACCCGATTGAGGTAGGCAACTTGCGGAGGCTAATGGTTTGGCTAGGTCTATTTTAGCTTGAACTCTCCTAAGTCCACAAATTCGCGACTTAATGGTTCAAATTTTTAACCTGTAAATCAATTTTAAAACAGAATCGCCACTAATCGGTTTAGGGTGGGTCGATAGAAACCCAAGCGAAATATCGGGAGAAATACTCGCTCCTGCGCAACCAAAAAAATTAGGATCGGGGACTTGATTACACTAGTTAATCACTAATGCCCTTTCGGTACCTAATCTTGTTTAAACCTTAAGACTTCTTGGATGTTTTAAGGGATTTTCCATGCATTTGTGAAAAAAAAAATAAACATTTTTGTGTCATTTTCTCATTTTTTTTTTTTGGCATAAAAAACATTTTTTAGATTTTTTAGTCCTTTTTTTGGAAAACATGGGATATTTTTTATTTTTTTTATTTTCTAGAAAATAAATTATTTTTTATTTTTTATTTTTAAATATTATTTTATATTATAATAATATAAAAACGAATCGGGTCGGATCCCTGGGTTGGGTTCGACCCAGGCCATTCGCCCAGAATGCGGACGGGCCTGCAACACAAGCCTGACTCTTTTTTTTATTTTTTTAATCGCGGCCCAGCAACCCGCTGTTTGAAAATGGCCCGACCTGACCCGACGACCCGGTCCTAGCGAAACCCTACCCGACTCGACAACCCGGCTTCGCGAGAACCCTAGAGCTTGACGATTTGCGGCGCCAAGAGGGGCAAGTTGTGACGTTGCCCGGCGGTGACACAAAAGACAGTAGCGGTAGGAGGATGTGGCGCGGCAGTTCGGTGGTGGTGACGGGTGGAGATGTAGAGGGGAACGACGAATGGAGCGCGACCGGCAGGACTAGATCCCGTGGTGGCTTGAGGCGATGAGGACGGATGGCGAGCGTCAACTGATACCTGGCTGTAGCGATGGCGCAACGTGGCGGCAAACGGTGGCGGCGATGAAGACAGGGCAGCGACGGCGGCACCTTAGCTCCCAGATTTGGCTAGCGTTGGTGTCAGGCACGGCTCTAGGCGGCTCTCCCTTTGTTTCCCTTCTCTCCAGCAACCCTCTTCGCGGATCTAGGACTCCTTCAGAACCAGACCCTCCCTGCTCGACCAGATCTCTCCCCCTCGGGCTCGCTTGCTACCGGCCTCCCCCGAAGTCTCTCGAAGGGAGGTCGGTTGAGCTCACGACCCAATTTCTCTCGTGCGCTCGCTCTTTGATCTCCCCTGAAGTCTCTCAAGGGAAATCTTTGAGTTCACCGTGCTCTCTCCCTCTCCGGCCGCAAGCTCTCAGATCTCAGCCTGCTCGTCCTCGGCCCCCCTTTCTGAAGTTTCTGAAGTCTCTCAGTGGGAGGTTTCGAAGATTTGTAGCCCTCGATCCTTTGCCGCTTCCGTGTGTCTTTTCGTCGACGGAGGTGCTCCTCTATTTATAGGCGAGGAGGAGGCCGGTCAACGGAGGTTCGGCCATTGGCCCTCGCATGCTAATCGGCCCTGGGTGCGGCCGAACCGACGTCAAATCTTCCTCCTTCCACGAAGGCATGCTCGCCTTCAATGCTGCGTTCTCTCAGCCACTGGCCTACGTTCCTCTCTTTGCTGTAGGTTGTCGTTAAGCGCTTCTTTGTCGCTGCGCGTGACTTGCAGAGGCGGAAGAAGGAGGAAGGAAGAAGAAGATGAGGGGAAGAAGGAGAAAGAGGGGGCCGGGCCGAGTCACGCGGGCCGGGCCATGGGGGGCTTGCGCGAGAAAAGAAGAAGAAGAGGGGGCTGGCGAAGGCCCAACCCCGATGGGCTGCTTCTTCTTCTTCTTTTTTTTCTTTTTTTTATTTGTTTTTTTGTTGTTTTCTCTTGTTATTATCTATTTATCCGAAAAAGAGGAAAAATACATAAATAAAGAAACTAATGCCTAATTAAAAATCTAATCAAAATTTAGGTGTAAACAAAAATACCGAATTGTCAAATTGTAAAATTGAAGCTCATCCCCGTTGATCAAATGCAAAAGTAATAAATAAATAAGTGCAACTAAAGTTATATGCTGTGCAATTTTTTTTTAACTTTTTTTTAAGGGTTAAAAATTAATCCTTAATTTTTGTGTTATTAATGACTAAATGGGTTACCCAAAATTTAGATGTCAACATAAACTTTCTATTTGAGATTGATACGGCCGGTTCAAGTAATTATTTAAAACAATATTTATTTTAAATTCTTATTTGAGAAATTAAAAGCATTTTGAGTCATTATTTGGAATTTTCTCAAAACTCTATTTAAGTCGGAATCCGAGTTTTTTTCTTCGACGAATCTAAGTTTTATGCGTTAACAGTTCAAAATTGGCTACGGATAAGGAGGTTCCTCCAGCCTTCTCCACTGGGGAAGACTTTTCCAGCAACCGAAAAGCTTCTCCAGAAGACCTGCTTCGAGTTCCTCCCGCGAAAAAGCTGTCGCCTTTCTCTCTTCTTTGTCGTCGAAATCGAATACCCACCTCCCCTTCGATCCAGCAAAGTCGAACTGAAGTTTGCAGAGCGGCGGCAGGAACGAGGGGGAAGCGAAGCGAAGCGAAGCGCAGGGGACATGCCGATGTCGGGTCTTTACTGGTGGGTCCTCCCTTCTCCTCTGGCGATCGATTTCGCCTCCGACGAAGGCAAGGTAACGTGAACTCTTTGACTTGTTCAGTTCCCAACGATGCCGCTGATCAGCGCTTTTGAAATGGATATAATGATGATTCGCGGCTTTGAATCATTCTCGGAACATGCTTAGAGGATGATATGCTTTCTTTTTGCTGTTCTCGTGAATCGTGAATAGTAGTCGTTGAATGAACTTGGTTTCAACTCGTGTTTTGCCATCAACAGAAGCTCTTCATCGAAGCCATCCAAGCTGGGACGATGGAAGGATTTTATAAGTTGATCTCTTACTTACAAACGCAATCGGAGCCTGGGTATTATGGATTGGCTAGCCTCTCGATGGTCTTGCCATTGATGAAATGGAAAGGTGGGCCTTTTTACAGTTTGACATCTTTTTAAACTTTGTTCGCGTTTGCAAGAGAGTGGCATTGTTGAAATGTGAATGGAGGATTAGGTTAACGAGGAGAATTGAGTGTATGGACTTAAATAGTGTTCAGTTCAACATATACATCTTTTCAAAGGCCTAGTATTGAGTGGGACCAGTAATCAACAAACCCATGATTCTTTTTGATTCTAACATGTATTTCCTTTTTACTAAAATATGCTTTGTGGGGATTGTACTGTCTTGCAGCATGGAATGTTAAGAGCTAACATTGCAGCTTGCATATGAAGTTAGTTGTTAGTAGCTTCATGAATGGAGTTAACTTCCTCTAAGCATGTTCCAAGAATGATTCAAACCTAAGAAGAAAAAGATATTATGGAGACAAATTCACAACAACTAACGCCTCAAGGAAGCTAACTCCATTCGTGAAGCTACTAATAACTAACTTCATACACAAGCTGAAATGTTAGCTCTCAACATTCCATGCAACATGACAGTACGTCCACAAAGTCTATATTAGTAATAAGGAAATACAAGTCATAATCGAAAAGAATCGTGGGGTCCAGTCCCGCTCAATACTAGGCCAAGAACTTTGAAAAGATGTATGTGTTGAACTGAACACTATTTAAGTCCATACACTCAAATCTCCTTGTCAACCCAATACTCCATTCACATTTTACAGCTCCTTTTGTGAACGTGCATTTTTTATGCTTCGACAATGTAGTGTTCTTTTCTTATTAAAGAGAGCCACTCTCTTGCAAATGCAAACGGAGTTCAAAAAGATGTCGAACTGTAAAAAGGCCCACATTTCCATGTCCTTCCGGGTCGATGGCAAGGGCATCCAAGACCATTGAGAGGCTAGCCAATCCAGAATACGTAACCTCTGATTGCGTTTGAAAGTAAGAGATCAACGTAAAATATCCTCATCATCCCAGCTAGTAAGGCTTCACGGAAGAGCTTCTGTCGATGGCAAAACACACGAGTTGAAACCAAGTTCGTTTATCGACCACTATTCATGAGAACAGCAAAACAAAAGCATAGCATCCTCTAACCAGCTCACAATCTTCAGAGACAAAGTCCATATAGACTCCAAGCAATCATTATTTGTAATATTAGAGATGCCAAAGATTTTAACATGTTTATTCAAGATTTGCATTTCTTTGTGAAGTATGATAATACTGAAGTTTATAAATATGGTGTTCTTCATATTGGGAATTAGAAATAGAATGACTGAATATCATTGAACTTTAACAAATTGTTGCTTTAGAATGGTGCGATGCTATTCTAGTTTTAGGTTTGATGCTTAAGAATACCCCATTATTATTCTTAGGAGCTTCAGCCATGCCAAAGATCTTCAATCTCTACGAGTTACTATCTGCAAGTTCCCTCTCAATGCCTGATCCAAATTTAGCTTACTATTCCAGACTATCTTCCTACATCAACTTAGCTAAGCAAGAGTTTGCTTAAATCCCATTCACCTAACCTTCAATTTGCACATGCTCAAAATCACAAAGCATCCTTAGCAATGTTCTACTCTCTATGAAGATGCATTCCCACCGATCTTCATTGTCTGAATTTAATCATTCAAAGGATCAACGACCAATGATTGGGGCAAAACTAGTTGTATCTACCTCATCTTCATCACCCGTTTAATTCTTAAGCCTTCGCTCCATCCTTATGCCTTAGAAGGCAAAGAATTAATAATCAACCAATTCTCTTAAGAGATATGCCCCATCCCAACACACAAATCAGCACGATGTTTTTGTTATGAAATTCCAACCTGTTCAAGACCAGCTCTGTGATAGGATGAGACCAGGTGACAATTATCTGAAGAACAACATTTTTTAACAGACTGACGGAAGAAATCAACATCAGTTTGACTAGTCCAAAATGCTTCAACTTCAACTCCAGCACGTTGAGCCCGACATGCTGTCTTCTTAAATGATATGCCTTCAGCTTTAATTTTTTTTTAGCTGCCTAGGGCAACCTAACATAGACTCAGCATACCATCTCCAAGGACCTGCAATTCGAAGAACAATTTTATATTATACAAATGCTATAAGAGTCCCAAAGGCTTGATCTTCTCAAAAAATGGGAAAATAAAGGTTGGATCCTACAAGGCGTTTATCCATTGAAATAAGAAAAATTCGATTGGTTTCTTCCTCCCACTTTGAAGACTCATAAACGTCCTAAACTTTCTCTATTCCATGCACCAACCAACCAAGCACAACATAACCAAAAGCGCGTCTTTAGGCTGTCAAAGAAACAAAAGCATGCAAATGAACAACTTTACAACTCTAATAGAAGGCAATCATTTGCTTGGAAAAATTATTTAATTCTCAAATTTTACAAACTTAATAGTTGTGAATTTGTCTCCACAATATCTTTTTCTTCTTAGGTTTGTAAAATTTGAGAATTAGATAATTTCTCCATGCAAACAACTGCCTTTCATTAGAGATGTAAAGTTGTTCATTTGCATGCTTTCGTTTCTTTGACAGCCTAAAGATGCGCTTTTGGTTATGTCGTGCTTGGTTGGTTGGTGCATGGACTAGAGAAAGTTTAGGACTTTTATGAGTCTTCAAAGTGGGAGGAAGAAACCAATCGAATTTTTCTTATTTCAATGGATAAACGCCTTGTAGGATCCAATTTTCTTTTCCCATTTTTTGAGAAGATCAAGCCTTTGGGACTCTTATAGCGAATATTGGCCGAGTGTTTTGCGTATGTGTGTGCATTTATATAATATAAAATTGTTCTTCGAATTGCAGGTCCTTGGAGATGGTATGATGAGTCTGTGTTAGGCAGCCCTAAGGAGCTGAAAAAAATTAAAGGTGAAGGCATGTCGTTCGGGAATGCAATACATCGGGCTCGACGTGCTGGAGCTGAAGTTGAAGCATTTCAAACTAGTCAAACCGATGTTGATTTCTTCCGTCAGTTTGTTAAAAAATGTTTTCTTAAGATAATTGTCACCTGTCTCATCCTATGGTCTTGAACAGGTAGGAATTTCAGAACAAAAACATCATGGGGGCATTGCATCTCTTAAGAGAATTGGTTGATTATTAATTCTTTGCCTTCTAAGGCATAAGGAGGGAGCGAAGGCTTAAGAATTAAAAGGGGATGAAGATGAGAAAATTCTTAACCTAATTGCTTTTTATGGCAACAAATTTGGTGGTTTGGTGGAGATGGGGCAGACACAACTAGTTTTGCCCCCATTATTCGTTGTGAATCCTTTGAATGGTTAAATTCAGACAATCAAAATAAGTGGCAATGCATCTTCGTAGAGAGCAGAACATTGCTAAGGATGCTTTGTCATTTTGAGCATGTGCAAGTCAATGGTTAGGTGAGTGGGATTTAAGCAAGCTTGCTTAGCTAGGTTGACGTAGGAAGATAGTCTGGAATAGTGAGCTAGATTTGGATTGCGCATTGATAGGGAACTTGCAGATAGTAACTCATAAAGATTGAAGATTTTGGCGTGGCTGAAGCTCCTAAGAATAACCCCTGCTTATTCTTAAGCATCAAACCTAAAACTAGAATAGCACCACACCATTCTAAGGCAACAATTTGTTAAAGGTCAATGATATTCAGTCATTCTATTTCTAACTTCCCAATCTGAAAAACACCTTCTTTATAAACTCCACTAATATCCTACTCCAAGAAGAAATGCAAATCTTGAGAAACCCTCTTCATGTAGAATTAATAAACATGTTAAAATCTTTGGCATCTCTAATATAAAAAAATAATGATTGCTTGGAGTCTATATGGACTCGTATTGCAAGATTGTGAGCCAGTCTCACAGATTCTTTAGGACTGGTTCCTAGTTTATCACTGTCGCGACCTACCCTCGGGGGGAGGGAACAGGTTTAGGGGTATTACCTAAAAGACGGGCCCAAGGCCCATGATTAGGCGCAGGCTCTCCCAAGCCCATACCCCACGTGACATTGGAGTATTTTTATGAATTTTGCACAAATAGAGTCGTCACTAGCCTATTGGAGTCGGCTAGAAACCAAGTAAGGCGTGGGAGTGTACCTTACTTCCTACGCAACCGGAAAATCTAGGGTTGGGGACTTAATTACACTAATTGACTAATTAGTGCCCTTTCGGTACCTAATTTTGTTCATTTTAACAAAATGATTTTCATCAGGCAGTTTAGATCGATTTCATATCTATCCAATAACATAGGAAGTGAGTATGCAGGTGCACAATCAATAAAGTAATAATTATACCTACCAAGGTCCTATTAGCCCTAAAATTAAACACGTGCAAATTAAACACAAAACACGCAAATCAAACATACAATAAAAACAACATACAAGAATATAAAGGCTTAATTACACTAAAGCGGCAATATATAGCAATTCCTAACCAAACCCTATAATTCTTGGATTTTCAAATTTAAAAAATAAAATAAATTAAATTTTTAAATTTTTAAATTTTTAATTTTTAATTAATTAATTTTTTTTCAAAAAGAAAGTCGAATTTTCAATGTTTTCTGAGTTTTTTAAAATTTCGGAAAATTTTTTGAATTTTTTGAATTTTTATCATTTTTTTGAAATTTTTGATTTTTATAATTAATTTTTTGATTTTTTTTAAATTTTTAATATATATTTAATATTTAATATTATTATACTTCAATAAAATGGGTTCGGACCGGGTAAACCCAATCCGGCCCATGGACCCAACCCAAACCCGGATCCAACATTTTTGGGTTAAAAGAAACATTTTGTTTTTTTTTTTTTACAGCTTTTTTAAAGATTCTTTTTTTTTAAAATTTTTTTTATCTTTTCCCCACTTCATCATTTCCCCTGCACGCTCTGCTTCTGCGTTTCCTCTTTCCCGAAGCCCCTTTTACTTGCTTTTTCCATATTTTGTTTTAATTTTCATTTTTTTTTCCTCTACTTCTCTTTTTCTCTTTCCTTTATTCTTTTTTTCTTTTTGGTCTTCTTCTCTTTCGTACTTGCCCCCCTGCACGCCTTCAACCTTTCTACCTTTTTTTCTTATTTCTTTTCACTACCCTTTTATTTCTTTTATTTCTTGTTTTTCTTTTAAGCCCCTTTTTTAGGTCGTCTCTCTGCGTGCTTCCTTCTTCACCCGAAACTTCCATTAAACACCCAAGGCTTCCTCTGCCATTTCATTGTTTCCTTTTATTATTTATTTATTTCGTTTTTCTTATATTTCTTTTTCTTTTCCTTGCTGGTTTTTCTTCTTTTTTTATTTATTTCTTTCCCTCATCCCTTCTGACCTTCTTCCTTCGTGCGTTTTCACGCCTTGCTCTCCAGCGACGTCTTTTACCGAAGCCTTCCACCGATGAACTCCACCCCGGAATTTCGCCCCACGGACCCACAGCAAAAATTTAAACGAATCGACAACAACACCCAACGCTGCCGGCCGTCTAACTCCGAGGGTTGCTACACCATTTTCGGATGCAAACACCCGCAGCTCAAACACACATGATTATTTCACGAAAATCGCATGAAATCGCGATGAAAACATGAGAGACAGACATGGTCCAACATATATATGGACAAGCGCAGATTAAACCGAGTTTGAACGCGGGTTTTTCCTCGGTTCTCTTTGAGACATTTTGTCAAACCTTGGGTGTGCAGCAGCTAAAAAGCGGGCGTACGGGCTCACTTGAGGTTCGAATCCGAGTAAAGATCGACACAATATGCACAAGCAACACTCAAGATCCACGGGACATATACCACACTCGAACAGATGCGAACACAGCAAGTATTTTCAGCCACAACATGCTCACAGATTTGAATCTCTTTCAGGCATTTCATCAACCGGGTAGCATACACAGCAGAAACGAAGGGTCTTTGGACTGGTATAGACTCAAGGACAAGCTTGGACGTCTATCAACATGCATTAGGACATCTATGAGCTTTCATGGAGGACTGGTGAAGCCGAAGCTCGCGTGAACAGGTCGGCCGTGAGCTCCGGCCCGAGACCTCGAAGTGAAGCGAGAAGCCTACCTGGTTCGGGTGGCGAGCGACGAGCGTACTTCAGGCGACGGCGACGCGCTCTCTCCCCAATCGTCTCTCTCTCAAGCTCGCCCTCTGGTGTTCTTTTTCTCTCTTGACCAAAAAACAGCCCTGAACCCCCCCTCTACGGTTTGCTCTCTTCCTCGCTTGTGTGCTCCTCTTTTTTAATTTTCCGCTTTCCTCTGGTTTTATACCCGGCCAGCAAGCGCGCATGGCCTCTGCGGCTGCCAGCTTGCCGGCCGAAATGCCCCCTCCGACCCGCGGATCATGCTGGTCGCCTGCAATCCCGATCCCCTGCTCCCGGTCGTTGCTCCATTTTTCTGTTCTCTGCAGGTCTTCGCACGAAGGACAGCAGGAGGGAGACGACCGGTTCGTGCGCGGGTTGGGCTGAAGGGAAAAGGTGGATGGGCCGAGCTGGTGGGCCGCGCTAGGGAAAAGGAAAAAAAAGGGAGAAAGGGGCTAGCCTAGGGTTTGTCTAAACCCAGGCCCAGCTACCCCCTTCTTTTTTTTTTTTCTTTTTTTTTTTTTTCCTTTTTTTTTTTTAATTTCGAAATTTTCTTGTACTAATTTTTTGATAAAAAATTTTGATTGATTATAAGACTAGTGACACAAATTCTCCTAATGTCTACGTGTGATGCAATTTTAATGAAAATTTTTGTTGAGGGGTTGGAAATCAATCTCCAATTTTTCAATGCAATTAAGAAACACTTAAACAAATCGCCAAAATTTAGGTGTCAACAATCACATACAAAAGAAAAAAAAGGGAAAGAGGAGAAGAATCTTATTCCTATTAGGATTTTCAGATTAGCCATGGATTGATGGAGCTGTCCATCTGCAGCAAAGCTTTGTTAAGTAATTATTTTGTCTACCATCAATTGATCTCGTCTCTCATGAGTTACATAGTTTTCTTTGAGGTGGAAGAAACTTGTCCTTGGCAACATTTCAGAGGGGGGCTTCGCTGAGCAGAGACTTTGGAAGTTTCTGGAGTTGATTCCTTTGTTGGAGGCATTATAGCTAGTGTCAAATTTAGAACAGAAAACTTGCGCTCTGGTATGGAATGGTGACCTATGTCACTTATGTCAGCATTTACAAGGATTGGTCATCAGAAATATCTTGTAGGCCACATCTTAAGTGCAAGTCTCTTCTTTGATTAGCTGTTCATATTTCACAGCGGATGTCCTGGGCAGTTTTTTTTTTTTTTATAAGTAATAAGCGTACTAATGAGCACCAATGCCTCCCAATTACAGCATAGGAGTTAGATAATAGATAAGAAGTTAAAAAATGACTCAGTTTCCAAATGCATATTCTGAGCATTGTGTTTATTACACAGGAAATGTACCTTGAATTGTGGTTTAATGAGGGATGTTATCGTGATTGTTTTTGGTCAGCTGATGCTCAGTTTTTAATGGGAAAATGATGCATAAGTTGATGACAGCATAATATTGAAAAGACTTTGTTTGCAGGCAGGAACTGGCCATTTTTCACCTATTGGTGGTTATCATGGGGAACGTGACATGGTATTGATATTGGATGTTGCACGTTTCAAGTATCCTCCTCATTGGGTTCCACTTACCCTCCTCTGGGAAGCCATGGATACTGTTGACGAGACAACTAGAGAAACAAGAGGGTATGTGAAGTATTTGACATTATGCAATCTAATTTGTTCAGTGGAGCGGAACGTCTCTCTTCGGAGGGTTATTACCAATATAACATTGGTTTTGTAGGTATTTGAACATGTCTATGCATTTACATTTGTTAACCTAAACACTCTTAGGGTCCAAGGTTTCATGCTGCAAAGATACATTGAAAAAATCAATAAATAAGTAGCATACCTGATGCTTTCTCAGGGCCTATGAGAAGTTGAGGGAACTTTTGTGAGATCCTTGCAATCTAGGTCTATTGTCGTTTATATGTTCCTTAATAACTTGAAAGAACAAAACTAGTTTTGCTTTTTCAAGTTAGAAATGGAATTTAATTTGAGCTGTTCTAGCATGAGTTATATAGACAAGAGTTTATATAACTGGCTTAATATGTCTAAACCCGCAAATCATATAGACAGTAAATTCCAGAATGTCAAAGACCAGGAATATGTATAATATACACCTCTAACCTAGTAAGTTTGTCATCTGAAGTCCGATTATTTTATTTCGCCCAGGTTCATGCTTATATCCAATCCAAAGAGGGACGCTGGGCTGCTTTATACCCTGGTATGGGCAATGTTATGTTAATCTATAAGCAATGTTAATCAATAAATGCAGTGCAGTAATGTAATATGTGCTATAATCGCATAACTTGTATTTATTTTTGTTTCTCCTTTTTCCAAATTAATTTTTTCAGTCTCATTTTTTGAAAATTTTTAGCTCTGTTTCAGCAGTTACTGTGATAGATGCCTTCATTACAATACTAAAGAGCTCCATATGTTAATTTAAGATTTATACATAAAGGAGCCAATCATGGTAAAATTGGTGGCTTTGACATACTATATGCACCGACTTGTGTGTCACTGATAGGTCATCAGAGTGCTGGTGCTGATATCTGTATTCATCCTGTTTCCGGATCCAATTTTTTTCCTCCCTGCTGCTACAGACTAAATCTTGCTAGGAACAACTTTTAGCAGTAGATAATTTACTTCAATTTTTGTTAAACTTTGTTGATAAGCTTTGGAGTATTACTATTCATTAATCTCATGATAATAAAGTGCCGATCCAGATTTTAGTCAATTTAGTTGATGGTATTTAAATTATCTATAAAATGACACGATCTGAATTTTCCATTTTTTAAGTTGTGCTTGAGGATCGATTTTCAGAAAGCAGTTGAGAGCAGTCTCTCTTTCGGTCCGTGTATTTGTGTACCGTGTGTTCGGACTTGGAGAGATGGCTTATACATATCTCATCTCCAATTGGAGGGATTGTTTTCTTCCAACTTCTAGAAAGTGTACGTATATGCAATGGCCTTACCCTGAAACAATGATATTTTTTTCAAAATTTCGATGTAGCTTCAAGGTCTTGAATATCAACATTGGTTTTGGATATACGAGTTTGTGCTGACCTACAAAACGAGTAAAAATTAGCACGATAAATGGCATCGTAGACCTTAAACTTGCAGGTTGCCTGTAAAGTCTTGAAAAGTTTGACTTTGACAGAATTAATGGACTTCATAGTTAGTAAGACTAATCTGTGATTATGTATTTTCTTTCTAGTAGTGATCAAATGCACCCGTAACTGCCGATCATATCACTGACATGATCTCAAGTAATTTCCTGGTTCCAGTAAGATTTAGGACTGACAATTATATGTTATCAAGAATGTTAATCATGTTGATATAAATAGTACAAAATTTTGTCAATGTGATGAAACATTGGGTTTTATAGTGAAGAGTTAAAATATTTCAAGTTAAGTTGTGTCGACTAAGATTGATTGTCTTCATATCGTGTTAGGTTTGGGTTTCTATTGGTAACTTCTCTTTATTCACGTTGAGAACAACTCAGTTTCTTGTATGACCCATCACACACATTGTTAGATGACAGTTAGTAGGCTTTCGTGGCACGTTGTTTATATTTGTTTGTTGCTCCACTGAAAGTTATTAGTCCCTGAACTTTAGATTGTAAATATTACTTCAATGTAAAAAGTTCCCTTTTTAGTGAAGTTCCTGACTGCAGACATAGGGAATACTTATCACTGTAGACTAAAGGAGGACAAAAGGTCAGGGGAACAGATCAGAAAGTGCTAGTTTAAACGAAGGGAAATATAATCAGCACTTCTTTAGTTTCCCTTGTGCTATGCACACCCTCATTTGTAATTTTAACAACTGGCGCAAGATATACTGTGCCTTTCTGCTCTCGTTTGCTAATTGGATTTTTTTTGTTCCATGTCTTTAATGCATTTTACTGGTTTTGTAAGCTTAACATTTCATTTTAAAATATATGCAGAGCTACAAAAATGAAAGTTGGGTTGGTGTTGTAAAGTACTTAATGGATGACGTTCCTCATCTGTTGAAGTCCAAGGATGTGAAAGATATCAATGGCATTCTCAGTATTCTTTTGGCATCACCCCCGTCTGGTTTCGGGAAATTTATCCAGTCGGTTGCTCAAGTTAAGAGGGAACAGGAGTGTGGTATAGGGATAAGCGAAGAAGAAAAACAAAGACTTGCGAGCAGGGTATGGTGCAGCATGTTCATATCCTTTTGTTGTTTTGTGAGCTTGAAATGGACTCTTGTTCGTCTAAGCAGACACTGACCAAGAGTCTGTTCTTTTTCTTTTGCAGGAAGAGCTGTTAAAGCAAGTTCGGGATACTGGTTTTTTCGAGTACGTAGTTAATTTTTTTCCTTGAACTTCATGCTGCAGCAGAGTTCCGGTTTTTGGTGGCAGTGAAAATCTAGATGAAATCACAGCCAGCGTCTGTAGTCATGGGGCAGAACCTGATCCCAATAACTGTACTAGCACTCGACCGGTTGGAAGTAATATCTTAATTGTACTTCTGTTGATGTTGCCACCTGAAACCTGGAGCGGTATCAAAGATGAGAAACTTTGGGAGGAAGTATGGAGCCTTGTTTCAACGGATAAGCTTCCTGCCATACTTCAAAGAGAGGTATTGACATTTTTTTTCAGAAATGTTAACTGTCATTGGTCGTTTTTGCTTTTGTTTTATTGCCAACAGAGTGTCTTTTGAAGAAGAGCTCCTTTTCATTTCTTCATGAATAAGACTTTAACTTCACACTTTTTTCTGCTCTATTTTGCTTGTTTTTTTTCTTGTTGGGTGGGCTAGGGCTTGAAACGATATGTCTCAGATCATTATGTGCTCCTAGTTCTGCTAGTTGATAGGGGTGGATGAGTACTAATGAAGCCGTACCATGGCAGGTGTTGCACTTGCGAAGACAGCTTTACGATCTGAAAGAAGCGTAGAACATGGCGAAGAGGAAATCTGCCGTTGCTCAGAAGAAATCTGCCTTTGCCCATGGTCTCTCTCCGCCTGGATTGTGATGGCAATTATTTCTGCATTCATTGCGCGATTTCTATCTTGGAACATTCGTCGAAATATCAGAAGAGATCTGCTGTTGCTCAGAAGAAAACTGCCTTTGCCCATGGTCTCTCTAGATTGATGGCAATTATTTCCTGGGGATTGCATTCATCGCGCGATTTCTATCTCGGAACATTCGTCAAAATATCAGGACACCTTAACACCACACCAATTTGGCCCCGTTTGGTTCAACTTTAAACCCCTAAAGCCCCTTGTGAAAAATTTTAGGGCATTTGGTTCAGCATTTGAAGGCTCCTTAGCTAAATGCTTGCATTTGAAATGCTAAAGAGGGGTTTAATGATTTTTTTTTCTTTCAATATTGCTCTCATTGATAATTGGATTTTCCCGTTTTACCCTAAAAAATTACTGTTCATCGTCTTCAAGAGTCAAGCTCAGCTGCCGGAGCGCAGCCGGTCACATAGCATTTGGTTTGACCTTGGATCGCTTCATTTTTGGATGGACATTAATCCTCGTTTCTGGGTTTGAATTCGTTGTGGATTCCAGATGCTTCATTTTGAAAAAAGACGATGCCAAAACAGGACATGAGGAAAAAAAAGGTAGAAACGCTACCTTCTCAGAAAGGCATCAAATCAATAATAGCAATGAAAATGCAACATGAAAACATCCAAACTAAGGTTTTGCCAATCCTAAACACCGAACTTTTTCTTGCGCATATCAACAGTACAAACCCCAGAAAAGCATGAACATTCATCCAATCAACCCAGAATCAAAAGGTACGCCAGTCGATGGCAACCACAAATTCCCTGAAATGAACTGTGCGACCGTGAATGGCTGAGCCCATGCTGATGTGAGAGAGCCATGGTATGAAGCCCACTGGACTCTTCCGGCGATCGGTGCGCCAGGTCCCGAGTTTTCGATACTCGCCATAGAAAAGCATATTCAGGGCTAAATCACCGGACCACGTAGACCATCCCAGAGGATGGATCGAGCCGTCCAAGAGAGACTGCATCACGACGGTCCGAGAGTACTGTTTCCATGGCCTCCCGAGGAAGGTCGTGGGCTTGGACTCTAGCGGGACCGAATCTGAAGCAGCCCCGATCTTGCAGTCGTGTATCGAGATGCCCGTGTTCTGGTATGGGCTTGTCCGGCCCTGTGCGGTCACGAAGTTGTGCTGACCCGACAGGGGCTTCCGCGCGTAGATGTTGCACTTCTGAAAGACAACCACCGAGTTGCCGAAGATGAAGTCCACAGTTTCATAGATGTCGATTTCTCGGTAGAATTGGCGCTTCGAGTGCGTGTAGAGGGTGTCTTGGTAGCCGAGGATGGAACACCGGTACACAACCGATCTGTCCTACCTAATTCGAAGGGAGACGGCTTGGTGCTTGTCAGGCCCGGCATTGTTCTCGAATGTGATGTCGCGCGACATGAATCCTTCGCCCATGGCAGCTTATTTGGAGAATATATACATTAAGAAGTACGATAGAGATAGAAAACCAAGCACATGAACAGGCGCTTTTATGTGTAATTTTTCTTGAAAGTTCGGAAAAATTATAGGCTCTTTGATTACCTAAGGTGGCAGACTGGAAAGTGGTCCATCCATCCTTGGCGCTCCGATCGCTGACGATGACCGTCTTTCCCTTCCCGTCGCCGACTATCATAACGTTCTTTTGCTTGGAGGGAATCTTCACATTCTCCTTATAGGTCCCGGACTTCACATAAATTACGGTCCTGCCCTTGCTGCCGCCGCCCTCTTTCGCTCTTGAGGCATGCACAAAGAGAAGCGCTTCTCCAATGGTCATGTGCGTGCCGGTTCCGTCCTTCGACACGACGGTGCTTGCTTTAATTTCCTCGACCGGAGCTTCAAGAAGCTTTCTCTCCGTGCCGGAGACCCAGTGAGGGAATGTGTCGGACAGCAAAGCCCGACGTCGTTGCCGACTTGCTTCCTTTGTTGGCCTAGTCGAGGCGTAGAGCGCAAGGGTGTGGTTGAGCGAGTGGCTTATGTTTTGCGAGATCGTGTTCATCATGTCAGCGCGGCTTTCTCGAACTTTGTTAATGTCTTGGAGGCTGTCAAGACAGGCCTCTTAATTCGTGAGGGAGGCGCTGAGCCATGTCTCAACGTCGTTGGGCCGGCAGCCTTTGGCGGTTCCACCCCCACACGAGACAACGTTGGCAAGCAGGTCTATGGTATCATCGAAGAGCTCCAAACAGTCGGCAATGCTGCTCGGAGGCAACTTCGCCAGCGCCTTGTGGTGCGAAAGGGTAAGGTTTTGGGCCATGGCCTGTGCCGACTCGACACGAGCCAAGGCGAGCTTGACGGAGCCCTCAAAAAGCTCGGCCTTGGAGGCCGGTCTAGTGGCCAGAATCGAAGCTCTAGGGAACACGGAGAAATGTGATGGTGAAGGTCTCTTTGTTAGGGGATATCCTGAAACAACTGAGCTTGAGAGATGAAGGGTGATCAAGAACAGAATCAGTGAGAAGCACATTTTTGTCTCTTGATTTTGGATAATGGAAATAATGTGGCATCGTGACCTTATAAGGGTGTCAGATTTTGGCAAGCTTTTGCATGGAAATACATGCACATCTGTTTATGGCTGTCACCTTATGGGAAATAAAGCGGATTTCGAATACTCTTATGGAGTCAATAATCATGGGTTGTCACTATTGCGTTGAGCTAGCGCGGCGTAAAGGAATTCCTTTCCTTATATTATGACCAAATTATTGAGAGCAAAGTTTCTTTTTATTAAGTGGAAAGTGGTAGTCAGTGATCTTTATACGATTGCACCTACACACAACTTTAAGTTTCAATATGTGACATGGGTTGCGTAATGAAGAAGGATGGCCATAAGGGTTGGTGCATGTATGTTGCTTTGGGAAGTGAAGAATTTTTTTTATTATTCCTGTTGAGACCAAATGATGTACAAATGAGCTTATTTTGGCAGGTTGGTATTTTGGATAATTGAATGGAAAGTGTCTAATTAAAACATGAAAACGTAACCAAAGCAGTCCTAATTTCTCCTCTATCTTTCAAAAGAGGAAGCAAATAAAAGATCTCTAATTAGTGTCTCCACGATGTAGATTAGTACTTGGGTTCTCCCAATTAAAGAACATCATCTTTTACGGAAATCGATCCTCCCTTTGACTGTACAAAAATACGTGGAGCTCAGCATATCTTGAATTGTCATAGCTCTACCATATCTTCTGGTTTTTTTCCTTCCAGAATAAATATAGATACTTTTTGGGTGATGGACAAAATACCAAAAATTCAACTAGCTTGTCCCGTTATTGGAATCTTCCCTTTCTTTTCACTAAAAAAATGGGAAAAAAATTAAATATTTTGAGGAAAGTGAAACGAAAAGTTAGGAGTGAATGTGTAGTATATGGGGGAGTTTTCCTAAGACCTGTTAAAATAGATTATAGGCCAATTTTTAATTCATATTTAATGAACTAGGTTAAAAATTGTAGAGTTATTATTACGTTTGTTTCGTAGAAAATAAATGATTTAGAAAATATTATTTATTGACTAATTATTCCAAACAGTAAAAATGATCATTTTTAGGAGAATGTTTTCAAATAATTTATTTTCCGTAAAATAAAAAAAACTTTAGACTTAATCCGCCCACCTCTATGACTCTTTCTCTCCTCTCTTTTGCCTTCACTTGATCTCATGCTTCGCGGTTTCACCTCGATTTAGACACGAGATTTCTTAAATCGAGTTAGATATGTAAGTGTTTTCACAATATAGATCAAGTTAATATAGATCAAGTTAATTATAAGGGTTTGAAATGGATATTATTGCAAATAAGGGCTTGAAGTGGATATTATTTTAAATAAGAATTTGAAATGATCATATTAGTCTCAAATGAGGACCCGAACTCACTAGTTATGAAGGGTAATTTTGTCTTTTTAAAAATTTCTTTTTTCTTTATTTTCTCAATCTTTTTTTGTAAAAAAAAAAAACTAAATAAAACTAAAACTTTAAAAAAGAAGAAGGAAAAACACAGGCGTGGCCCTCGCCTCATCGATGGCGGCGATGGCTAATGAGGTCGTTGGCGCATGGATGAGCATCGACAACCCTCATCGACCAAGGGTGGGGACCTATTGACCCTTACTATCTCTTAGATCTAGGTGAGGGTTGTTTGCCTTTACCCCCATTTAGGCGAGGGTCATTGACTGTTGTGTTGGCGATGGGGTGGCGATCACAAATGGCAAGGAGCCCTTCCGCCTATGTTTTTCCATTTTTTTTCTTTTTTTTAAGTTTTAATATAATTAAACTTAAATTGTATTTGGACAAAGATATGTCTGATTGGTTGGATTTTTTGCCAACGAACAAGTTGATGGGATTAGGCCCTTGTTTCAAATAACCATAAACGCTTTAGGCTGTCACAACTTAAATTTCGAGTGCACCACCTAAAATTAGGCTAATGGACTACTAAGTTTAACTTAGCTCGAGCTCACCTAAACTCATACCAATTTGTGACTTAGGTTTAAATATCTAGCATACAAATGAGAGTCGTCACTAATCAATTTGCGGTATGTCGATTAAACACCTAAGTAAAATAATGGGAGAATTATTCTACTTTCACGAACCAGAAACTTTGGGTATGAGGACTTGGTTACGTTGGATTTCCTAACGCCCTTTCGGTACATTTCTCTTTTAATTTTGAAAAAAATGTTTTGCAGGCAACTTGAATTAATTTTAATTCACTTTCCTAACATGTGAAGTGATCATGCAGGTGCGCAATCCATCAGTTTAGCACTCAAGAAAGCAAATAAAAAAAAAATACAGGACTTACCTCATAGCAACGAAAGCATCTACAATATTAAATTAGAATTCACATCAACAATCCCATATATGATTTCTAATTAACGCGTAATTTCAATTTTTTTTTCACTTTATTTAATGAAAATCATGCGATGCATGCTAATAATCTAATATGGCAACATGACCTAAACTATATGACATAATAAGATGTAGTCTATACTAAAAAAATGAAATCAATTTATTCTAAGCATTTTTTTTGGTATTTTCCCTGAAATTCGAAATTATAAAAATGTGAAAATTATCTACCTAAATTAAAATATCATCTAATTTGTATTAGGAATGAGCTTAAGCCAAATCCTAATTTAAACAAGAATGTTATCCTAACTTAGAAATCCCTAACTAAAATGCAATCTATCTAAAAAAATTTATATGAACTTATAATAAATTAAAAACTATTATCTAGAATTAAATTACGTGCAATTTTACCCTAAAATGCAATGACGTGCAAAGAATGCCCTAATTTTAGGTTTTCTTTTTTGTTTATTATATAAAATTCGAAATTAATGTTGCCAAATAATTAAACGTGCAATTTAAATTAATGAGAAGAAAATATGACATCCTAAATTAATGTTTTTGGTCTTTTATTTAAGAAATTCAAAATAAATTTCCTATCCTAAACATGCAAAATAACCCCAAAACAAGTTATATCCTAACATGCATTTAATCTAACTCAAATATATATATATATATATATATATATATATATATATATATTAGGTTTTTCCTTTACAGGAGCAATTAAATAAAGGCATCGAGAATAGCATAGCAACAAATCAAGCAACATATCATCCATGTCTATTTAATTTTGGAAATAAATTAATGAATCGTATCTCGAGCGTAAAATCGGACTGTCAATCATATATGCACATTGCGAAATTAGGAAGATTTTCCTAATTCATGAGAGATCAAGAGATCTTTTGGATATGGCAATAATGAAAAAATATTCAAAATAAATCGAGATCCCATGGATCAAGCAATAAAATATGAGAAAATTGAGTAAATCAAGAATCTCACCTAGCTCTCGATATTGCGCGGATAACATTTTCCAAATAGGGATGGGCAACCTTTGAGCTTAGGGATCGCTGGTGAGCCACCAAGTTAGATGCGCACCATGACCCTAATATTCAAATCTCTTGGTTAATTTATTTTGTCCGAGTTTCCACTGAAGACCTGATACTTTTACCACTTCTTCATCGAAAATTTGATGAGGCCATGGGGACGCAGGTGGTGATGGCTCTTAGTTTGGTGGGGGTCCACGAGCGTATACTTCCTTCGTGAATGGGTCTCACCCTTTTGCTTTTTTTTTTTTTTAACTTCCTTTTTATTACCTTCCCCCATAGCACTTGACTTTGGGGATTTGCTGCAGGTGGAGATATCTTTACGGACAAACGACAAAAAGGAGCGTAACCGGTGGCGGAGAGTCGGAAGTTGCAAGAGCTAATCGTCAATGGGACTAAAACTCGTCGAACACCTGCAAAGATAGAAGCGCAAAAACGTCGCTGCTAACTCAGTTAGGCAACGATCTCTTCTTCGTCACGAGCAAAGAGGGATCTTTAACAGCTCCTTGGCTCGCGAGAGCCGCAAGGACAACAGGCTTCGTCGTGCCGAGGGGGCTCCAAGAGGAACGTCCTGCTCGTCGCGTTGTTGATGTCGCGGGAGTTCGTACGTTGGAACCAGCGTGCGGCAGCAACACAGGCACAGCGCCAATCGGGGAGCGAGATGACGCAGGGGCAGGGGCAGGGGCGATCGTGGCCCAACTCTCCGATCTCGAGCCTTCCCCCAACGTGGCCGTATGTATCAATCTGTGTGACTGTTGCGACCTATTTTTTCGGGGGTGAATTACTTAAAGAAGGCTAATGAATTACTAAGTCCGAAGACTTGGCGCGGACCCTCCCAAGTCTTAACAATTGCGACTTAATACTAATAAATTAATCCTTTAAACATGCAATTGTACTCAATTTGGAGCCGCTATTAACCAATTAGGGTTGATTAGAAACCCAAATAAAGCATGTGAGAATACTTTTTTTAACCGGATATTCAATAAGTCTGGGAACATGGTTATGCTAGATTAATCTAACGCCATTTTGGCATCTTTTATTTTAATTTCAAAAATATTTTGCAGGCAATATTGATCAATTTTAATCTAAGCTACTAACATGCAAATGGTGGTCATGCGGCTACACAATCAAGAAAAATAACATTCAATAAACCGAAATGCTAGATTCATAAGAAATCATAAACTACAACTTTATTAAGGTCTATCCTTTAAAAAAAACATTTACAAAAATGCTCATAAAAATACATGCCCTAAACATGATTTTCTAAATGACATGATAGCTAATTAAAAGTAATCTTAATTTAAATTTGATATGCATGAATTTTACTTTAATGATATGTGAGATGCAACTCATATGGCATAACTTGAACTATTATGTATGCAATCTAATTTATGAAATCCTAAATATGCATGCACTTCATGATATGGGGTGAATGACATAGTAATTCTATATGCATGTTCTTTTTATGATTTTTTTAATGATTTTTTTTTTTTAATGTATGCAACCTACACTAAACAATGATGACATAAAATGGAATTAATCATGAGCTAACCTATTAACTAACCAAATAAATGACCTTTTGTGTTTTTTTTTTTTTTCTGTTTCTCTTTTTTTTAAATTACTTAATAATTCTTATTAAAAAAGAAAACAACATAATGATGTAATTTTAAAAAAAACTACACGATGGGATTACTGAAACATAACAACATGATGCGATCCTAATTTACTAAGCCTAAAAAACTCTAATGCAAGATTTAGATTTTTTTATACTTTTAGATTTTTTTAAATGTGTAATTATGAAATATTAAACCTAAATAATCAACATAATCAAACAACAAATGATTGAAATAATCGAAAAAATAAACTGTTGTCTCACATGTCAAATTAACAATTATTCTAACCCTAGAAATCAAAATAATTAAAAATCTGACTCAAAATCTTATGGACCAAATTAAATAATTATTGTGATTTAACATTTGAAATTCTATCAATAAGCCCAAAAATTAATATAATTAAAAAATAATCCGATGTCTCTCGGATTAAATTAATAATTACAATAATTACGGACAAAATCCCTACGAATAATGCCTACAAAATTCATGAAAACTAACATTCAATATTACAACTTAAATAACTAAACTAAAAATGCAGAAAAATAACATAAAAGACAAAAAAATTAAAGAAATAACCTAAACTACAAAGAAATAAAAAGTAAAAGTAAAAAAATTAAACTACCTAGGGGAATCGACGGGGACAGGAGGGCGGCGCCGAGCGGAAGATGGCCGGCGGATCTCCGGTGAGAGCTGGGCAGCGGCAGCAGGAAGGCGCGGCGTCAGTGACTGGCGAGCAGCAGCTGGGTCGCGGGTCGCTGCGCTGGTGGTGAGCAGTGGCGTCGAGGCGAGCTCACGGGTGCAGAGGCGTCGCTGGTCCGGGCAGCAGGGCGTCGGGTTGAGCAGGGACGTCGATCGCTGGTTTTCAGGGCAACGGCATCAGGCGTCGCGGCTGTTGGCGGGATCGTGGCAGGAACGTCGACGGTGGGCGCGGCAGGCTACTGGTCAGCGCTTGGGTTGTCGTGGGTCGACGCGACGATGGCTGGTGAAGACCAGCGGTGCGAGCGCAACTGGTCGGAGATTACAGTGGACGGATCTAGCTGCAGGAGGCGTCAACTTGGCGTCCGGTGGGGCGAGGCAGCGGCGGAGACAGATCAGAGCTGGGTCGTTGAAGCAGAAGTGTAGAAAGCAGAGGCAGCGACGCCTTCGCAGGGGAGGGCAGTGCAGGCGAGGCGCTGCAGCAGTGGGCTCGGCGGGACGCGGCGACGCTGGCGTCGGAGTCGCGATTCGGGGCTAGTCGCAGGAGCTGAAGTGGCCGGCGCGGGGTTGCAGGCAAAGCTCGACGGGCTGCTGCGACACCGGTGCTTGAACGGAAGACTGCAGGCGACGGCTCGAGGCGGAGACGCAACGGAGAGGCGGTGTGGGCGCGGCCGTCGGCGTTGGGTTGCAGGCGACGCAGCTGCTGCGAGCCGGGCGAACGTGGCGGCGCGGCGTGAAGCTCCGGTGAAAACCAGCGAAGGAGACGAACTGACCCTCCTTTTCACCTTTTTTTTTGCCTTTTTTTATTCTCCTTCTTTTGGACGAAGAGAACCCCCTCAAACCGAAGCTTTTCACCTATGTATCACGGACACTCTTCGGAAGCTTTTGTGTCGTGTCTGACACTCCGACACGTGTCCGACATGCTCCGACACGTCCTGACACATTCCAACACGCGGTCAACGAGTATCGAAAAATTCGACACACGTAATTCCCAACTCTCTCCGACACGCTCCGACACGTGATTCCGACACGCGGGGATTAATTTTAAAAATTTCTAATACTTAAGGGGTCAAGATATAAATATACACAAAAGAAGTAATAATAAAATTGCTATAAATATACACACGGGGTCAATTTTTTTTTTTTTTAGTTTTGTTTTTTTAGAATTTTTTTATTTTTTTTAAAAGTCTTTTACTATGAAAGAAGTAATAAAAAAATGTTATATATGATAAATAAATAAATTTAAAAATATCATTTTAGCATTCTTCTAAACAATGTTTTTTCCTCTAAGTTTTGTGTATTATTATAACAAAATAAAATAATAAATGATGTTATTTAATATTTTTCGTGCAAATTAATTCTAGGCTATTATTATTATTATTATTTATATATTTATATATAAAAATATATTTAATATATAACGTGTCGAAACGTGTCGAAATTTTTTATTTTTAAAAAATGACGTGTCGGCGTGTCATGTCGTGTCGTGTCGCGTGTCGCGTGTCGTATCGGTCTTCTACGGAAAGGACTCAAGTTTGTTTTTGCAAGTGAAGATTTTCCGATATAATTGCACATATCCACTCAACTTCTTAACAAAAAAGTGACTTTAAAATTACATGGCTGTTGCTTTTTTGAATTCAAAATTTTCCTTTATAATCAAAGATTATTTTCTATTTTTAAAAGCTAAATTTGAATTAGGTGTTAACAATGACCTCCTCAATTTTCTCCTTATGTGGCTCTCTTATAGGTTTTTTTTTTTTTTTTTTTAATCTAACGGCTCTCTTATAGGAGAATAACCTGATTTTCATGGATTATTTCACTTCCTTTTTCGGCTCGCACGCAAAAATCTCCTTTCTTATTTTGAGTTAAAGAATATATTTACTCAATATGCGTCCATGTGCAATATTTCCTCTTGATATTTCATTTTTAAATTTTCACTATCTTCAGTAATATATCACTTTAACGTATAAATCACATTAATATATGAAATATTTACCAGCAAGCGAAAAGCTTCTGAGAAGACCCGCTTCGAGTTCCTCCCGCGAAAAAGCCGTCGCCTTTCTCTCTTCTTCGTCGTCGAAATCGAATACCCACCTCCCCTTCGATCCGGCAGAGTCGAACTGAAGTTTTGCAGAGCGGCGGCAGGAACGAGGGGGAAGCGAAGCGCGGGGGACATGGCGACGTCGGGTCTTTACCGGCGGGTCCTCCCTTCTCCTCCGGCGATCGATTTCGCCTCCGACGAAGGCAAGGTAACGTGAACTCTTTGACTTGTTCAGTTTCCAACGATGCCGCTGATCAGCGCTTCGACTGTGCCTGAGCTTCGTGTGTCGGCTGCATTGTGTCGGTTTAGTCTCTGTTGGAATTCTAGCCTTGAAGTTTGGAGACGGGAGTCGCTCCGGTCGAGATTATGTGCCGTACGATCGTTTTTGGTTTTGTGGGTCGCGCGCTTTTTGTGAAAAGATTGCGTCTTGAAGAGAAGCATTACCGATTACTTGAAAAAGTTGCTAGCTTTGAAGGGCGAATGAAGAAATTGGAGGACTTCCTGAAATAAGATGGGCTTTTGAAAGGGATATAATGATGACTCGCGGCTTTGAATCATTCTCGGAACATGCTTAGAGGATGCTATGCTTTCTTTTTGCTGTTCTCGTCGTTTCAACTCGTGTTTTGCAACAGAAGCTCTTCATTGAAGCCATCCAAGCTGGGACGATGGAAGGATTTTGTAAGTTGATCTCTTACTTTCAAACGCAATCAGAGCTTACGTATTGTGGATTGGCTAGCCTCTCGATGGTCTTGAATGCCCTTGCCATTGACCCTGGAAGGAAATGGAAAGGTGGACCTTTTTACAATTCGAATATTTTTGAACTCTGTTCGCGTTTGCTAGAGATTGGCTCTCTTTAATAAGAAAGGAACGCTACATTGTAAAATGTGAATGGAGTATTGGGTTAACGAGGAGAATTGAGTGTATCGACTTAAATAATGTTCAGTTCAACACATACATATTTTCAAAGTTCTTGGCCTAGTATTGAGCGGGACCGGATCCTAGGATTCTTTTTGATTCTAACATGTATTTCCTTATTACTAAAATATGCTTTGTGGAGGTTGTAATGTCTTGTAGCATGGAATGTTGAGAGCTAACATTGCAGCTTGCATATGAAGTTAGTTGTTAGTAGCTTCATGAATGGAGTTAACTTCCTTGAGGCGTTAGTTGTTGTGAATATGTCTCCATAAAATCTTTTTCTTCTTAGGTTTGTAAAATTTGAGAATTAGATAATTTTTCCGTGCAAACGATTGCCTTCTATTAGAGTTGTAAAGTTGTTCATTTGCATGCTTTTATTTCATTTCTATGACAGCCTAAAGACGCGCTTTTGGTTATGTCATGCTTGGTTGGTTCGTGCATGGAATAGAGAAAGTTTAGGACTTTTATGAGTCTTCAAAGTGGGAGGAAGAAACCAATTGAATTTTTCTTATTTCAATGGATAAACGCCTTGTAGGATCCAACCTTTCTTTTCCCATTTTTTGAGAAGATCAAGCCTTTGGGACTCTTATAGCGAATATTGGCCGAGTGTTTTGCGTATGTGTGTGCATTTGTATAATATAAAACTGTTCTTCAAATTGCAGGTCCTTGGAGATGGTATGATGAGTCTATGTTAGGCTGCCCTAAGGAGCTGAAAAAAATTAAAGTTGAAGGCATATCGTTTGGGAACGCAGTACATTGGGCTCGACGTGCTGGAGCTGAAGTTGAAGCATTTCAGACTAGTCAGACCGATGTTGATTTCTTCCATCAGTCTGTTAAAAAATGTTGTTCTTCAGATAATTGTCACCTGGTCTCATCCTATCACAGAGCTGGTCTTGAACAGGTAGGAATTTCTAAACAAAAACATCGTGCTGATTTGTGTTGGGATGGGGCATTGCATCTCTTAAGAGAATTGGTTGATTATTAATTCTTTGCCTTCTAAGTCATAAGGATGGAGCGAAGGCTTAAGAATTAAAAGGGTGATGAAGATGAGGCAGATACAACTAGTTTTGCCCCCATATTGGTCGTTGATCCTTTGAATGATTAAATTCAGACAATGAAGATCAGTTGGAATGCATCTTCGTAGAGAGCAGAGCATTGCTAAGGATGCTTTGTGATTTTGGGCATGTGCAAATTGAAGGTTAGGTGAATGGGATTTAAGCAAACTCTTGATTGATGTAGGAAGATCGTCTGGAATAGTAAGCTAAATTTGGATCAGGCATTGAGAGGGAACTTGCATATAGTAACTCGTAAAGATTGAAGATCTTTGGCATGGCTGAAGCTCCTAAGAATAATAATGGGGTATTCTTAAACATCAAACCTAAAACTAGAATAGCATCACACCATTCTAAAGCAACAATTTGTTAAAGTTCAATGATATTTAGTCATTCTATTTCTAACTTCCCCATCTGAAGAACACCATATTTATAAACTCCAGTATTATCCTACTCCACAAAGAAATGCAAATCTTGAGAAACCCCTCATGTAGAATTAATAAACATGTTAAAATCTTTTACATCTCTAATATTACAAATAATGATTGCTTGGAGTCTATATGGACTTTGTCTCTCAAGACTGTGAGCCAGTCTCACTGATTCTTTAGGACTGGTTCCTAGTTTATCACATAAACATCCCCCCAAAATAAAAAAAATAAAAAAAGGGAAAGAGGAGAAGAATCTTATTCCTATTAGGATTTTCAGATTAGCCATGGATTGATGGAGCTGTCCATCTGTAGCGAAGCTTTGTAAAGTAATTGTTTTGTCTACCACCGGTTTATCTCGTCTCTTGTGAGTTACATAGTTTTCACCCGGGTGGAAAAAACTTGTCCTTGGCAACATTTCAGAGGGGGGCTTCGCTGAGTAGAGACTTTGGAAGTTTCTGGAGTTCATTTGTTTGTTGGAGGCATTATAGCTAGTGTCAAATTTAGAACAGAAAACTTGCGCTCTGTTATGGAATGATTATCTATGTGACTTATGTCAGCATTTACAAGAATTGGTCATCAGAAAAATCTTGTAGGCCACATCTTAACTCCAAGTCTCTTCTTTGATTAGTTTCTGTTCATATTTCACAGCGGATATACTGGGTTTTTTTTTTTTAAAAGTAAAAGCGTACTAATGAGCATCGATGCCTCCCAATTACAGCATAGGAGTTAAATAATAGATAAGAAGTTCAAAAGCGACTCAGTTTCCAAATGCATATTCTGAGCATTGTATTTATTTCACAGGAAATGTACCTTGAATTGCGGTTTAATGAGGGATGTTATCTTGATTGTTTGCGTAAGTTGATGACAGCATAAAAGACTTTGTTTGCAGACAGGAGCTGGCCATTTTTCACCTATTGGTGGTTATCATGCGGGAAGTGACATGGTACTGATATTGGATGTTGCACGTTTCAAGTATCGCCCTCATTGGGTTCCACTTACCCTCCTCTGGGAAGCCATGGATGCTGTTAACAAGACAACTGGACAAAGAAGAGGGTATGTGAAATATTTGACATGGTGTAATGTCATTTGTTCAGTGGAGCAGAACTTGTCTCTTCAGAGGGTTATTGACAATATAACATGGGTTTTGTAGGTATTTGAACATGTCTATGCATTTGCATTTGTTAACCTAAACAGTCTTAGGTTCCAAGATTTCATGCTGCAAAGATAAATTGAAAAAGTCAATAAATAAGTAGCATACCTGATGCTTTCTCATGGCCTATTAGAAGTTGAGGGAACTTTTGTGAGATCCTTGCAATCTAGGTCTAGTGTCGTTTATATGTTCCTCAATAACTTGAAAGAACCAAACTAGTTTTGCTTTTACAAGTTAGAAATGGAATTTAGTTTGAACTGTTCTAGCATGAGTTATATAGACAAGAGTTTATGTAACTGGATTCATATGCCTAAACCTGCAAATCATATAGACAGTAAATTCCAGAATATCAAAGACCAAGAATATGTATAATATACACCTCCAGCCTAGTAAGTTTGTCATCTGAAGTCCAATTATTTTATTTTACCCAGGTTCATGCTTATATCCAAGCCAAAGAGGGACGCTGGGCTGCTTTATACCCTGGTATGGACAATGTCATGTTAATCTATAAGCATTGTTAATCAATAAATGCAGTGCAGTAATATAATATGTGCTATAATCGCATAACTTGTATTTATTTTTGTTTCTCCTTTTTCGAAATTGATTTTTTCAGTCTCATTTTTTTGAAAATTTTTAGCTCTGTTTCAGCAGTTACTGTGATATAGATGCCTTCATTACAATACTAAAGAGCTCAATATGTTAATTTAAGATTTATATGTAAAGGAGCCAATCATGGTAAAATTGGTGGCTTTGACATACTATAAGCACCGACTTGTGTGTCGCTGATATGTCATCAGAGTGCTGGTGCTGATATCTGTATTCATCCTGTTTCCGGATCCAATTTTTTTCCTCCCTGCTGCTACAGACTAAATCTTGCTGGGCACTAAGGGTGAGCGTGGTTCCTAGTTCTAAGGGGACCGGTTCCAGTTCCCGGTTCTCTTTTCTGGGAACTGCCGGAACCGGAACCGGTCCGGTTAGGGTAAAAAAGCCCCAAATTACTCTCACTCTCACTCTCACGATACTATGCCCTCTGTTCTCACTGTCTCACTCTCACGAGTTCTCTCTTCGCCCTCTGCTCGATGCCGCCAAGTAGCATCCCCGCCGTGCCTCGCCTGCAGCCTGCACCGACGTCGCTCCTGCTCCGCCCGCTGCTGCCTTCGCCGCGCCTCGCCTGCAGCGCGCGACGCCGCTGCTCTGCCTTCGCCGTGCCCCGGCGTCGCTCCTGCTCCGCCCGCTGCTGCCTTCGCCGCGCCTCGCCTGCAGCCCGCGACGCCGCTGCTCTGCCTTCGCCATGCCCCAAAGTCACGCCCGAAGCTGTGCCCCGAAGCCCGTGACGCTGCAACTCTGCCTTAGCCGTGCCTTGAAGCCCGCGACGCCGTAGCTTTGCCTTCGCCGTACCCCGAAGCCGACGACCCACAGCGCCCTCGCTCAGCTTCGAGCTTACTTGGTTGCACTTTACTGGATAAGTGCAGAGAAGAAGTCCCCATTTTGCTCTCTTTTGTTTCTTTAACCTGATGGCCAATATATGATGTTTTCTTATAATTCTGAAAATTTTAGAGGCAAATGTGAACAATCCGCAAAGTTGCGCGGAGTTTCATGTAACACAAATGATCTCCGAATTTTGATTCAATTGCAACGTGAACCCTAAATTTTTATTTGTCTAATGTGACCATTAAACTTTACTTTAATGTGTTGTGTGATATCTAAACTTTTTGTACATGTATTCTATTAATTTAAGTTTAAGAATAATATTGAATATTTTTACTTAGTGCAAGAATTAGATTGAATATGTATAAAAAGTTTAGGAACTTAAAAATTTAGCGATGAATTGCATATTAAGTTAAAGCTCAGGCATTATATTAAATAAATTAAGAATTTATAGGTCATGTTCTAAATTTGGTCAAAATTCAGGAACTATTCGTGAAATTTTCCTAAAATCGTTTGAAGTGATGGAAAACACATAGAAACTTCTTCAGCAAGTGAGAATTCTTTGTACAAATTTTGATTCTCCCAGGAAAGCAGTTGAGAGCAGTCTCTCTTTCAGTCTTTGTGTATTTGTGTACCGCCTGTTCGGACTTGGAGAGATGGCTTATACATATCTCATCTCCAATTTGGAAGGATTGTTTTCTTCCAATTTCTAGAAAGTGTACGTATATGCATTGGCCTTATCCTAAAACTGTGACGACCCGAGCGGCGGTGCGCGGGGAGGAGGGATGGCGGTGCGTCCGCGCCTCCGGTCCTCGGACGTGCGCAAGGGAAGGGGAAGGGATTCCTCTCCCTCTTGTCCCACATCGCTTAGGGAGGGGTCATGGGCCTTGTATATAAGGCTTGGGTTCCCTTAACTTGAGAGACGCGTTTTAAAACCGTGAGGACTCAGTGTCCAAAGCGGACAATATCACACAAGTGGGACCCGGGATGTTACAAATGGTATCAGAGCCGACTCCCGACAGCATGTGGGGCCACAGCGAGGACGCTGTGCTCCCAAGGGGGGGAGAGTGTGACGACCCGAGTGGCGGTGCGCGGGGAGGAGGGATGGCGGTGCGTCCGCGCCTCCGGTCCTCGGACGTGCGCAAGGGAAGGGGAAGGGATTCCTCTCCCTCTTGTCCCACATCGCTTAGGGAGGGGTCATGGGCCTTGTATATAAGGCTTGGGTTCCCTTAACTTGAGAGACGCGTTTTAAAACCGTGAGGACTCAGTGTCCAAAGCGGACAATATCACACAAGTGGGACCCGAGAGGTTACAAAAACAATGATATTTTTTTTCAAAATTTCTGCGTAACTTCAATGTCTTGAATATCAACATTGGTATTGGATATACGAGTTTGTGTAGACCAACAAAACGAGTAAAAATTAGCACGACAAATGGCATCGCTTAAACTTGCAGGTTGCCTGTAAAGTCTTGAAAAGTTTGACTTTGACAGAATTAATGGACTTCACTAACATGATCTCAAGTAATTTCCTGGTTCCAGTAAGATTTAGGACTGACAATTATTTTATGTTATCATGAATGTTAATCATGTCGATATAAATAGTACAAAATTTTGTCAATGTGATGAAACATTGGGTTTTATAGTGAAGAGTTAAAATATTTCAAGTTAAGTTGTGTCGACTAAGATTGATTGTCTTCATATCGTGTTAGGTTTGGGTTTCTATTGGTAACTTCTCTTTATTCACGTTGAGAACAACTCGGTTTCTTGTATGACCCATCACACACATTGTTAGATGACAGTTAGTAGGCTTTTCGTGGCACGTTGTTTGCATTTATTTGTCGCTCCACTGAAAATTATTAGTCCCTGAACTTTAGATTGTAAATATTACAATATAATCAGCAAGTGAAATATAGTCAGGGGAACAGATCAGGAAGTGCTAGTTTAAACGTAGGGAAATATTATCAGCACTTCTTTAGTTCCCCTTGTGCTATGCACACCCTCATTTGTAATTTAAACAACTGGCGCAAGATATACTGTGCCTTTCTGCTCTCGTTTGCTAATTGGATTTTTTTTGTTCCATGTCTTTAATGCATTTTACTGGTTTTGTAAGTTTAACATTTACTTTTTAAAAATATATGCAGAGCCGCAAAAATGAAAGTTGGGTTGGTGTTGTAAAGTAACTAATGGATGACGTTCCTCATCTGTTGAAGTCCAAGGATGTGAAAGATATCAATGGCATTCTCAGTATTCTTTTGGCATCACCCCCGTCTGGTTTCGGGAAATTTATCCAGTCGGTTGCTGAAGTTAAGAGGGAACAGGAGTGTGGTATAGGGATAAGCGAATAAGAAAAACAAAGACTTGCGAGCAGGGTATGGTGCAGCATGTTCATATCCTTTTGTTGTTGTTGGAAATTATGATCCATTTTCTCTAAAAATATCTAGAAACTACTAACTTAATCATGAAGGTGAGAACCTTCTAGAATTGTTGAGAATGGAGATTGCTAGTTGAATCTAGAAGATTCACATGGGAATGCAAGCAAGCAAAAACCAAGCATCAAAGAAAATCCTAAAACAAGCAAGAGAAGTCTAGAGAAGTACATGCTTCAAGAGAAGTCTAGAATTCTAGAATGCTTCAAGAGAAGTCTAGAATTCTCCATCTTATGTTAGTAGCTATTTGTAGAGAAGTCTAGAGACTTCCTCCACCTATTTTGGCAGCCTATATAAAGGAGCAAGTGCTCCATGTTTTGGGTAAGGGAGCTAACCATAAAAACCACACATCATGCTCCCTCACCAACAATTGTAAAATTATTTTCATAAACTAGTGAAATTGTCGTTGTCCCATAAATCTTCTCAAAATATCATATCCTTGTCCATTGTCCATCCTCTATCAAATATAAACTATACCATGCTTCCGTGCATATTTATATTTTAACAGTTGTTTTGTGAGCTTGAAATGGACTCTTGTTCGTCTAAGCAGACACTGACCAAGAGTCTGTTCTTTTTCTTTTGCAAGAAGAGCTGTTAAAGCAAGTTCGGGATACTGGTTTTTTCAAGTACGTAGTTAATTTTTTACCTTCAACTTCATGCTGCAGCAGAGTTCCGGTTTTTGGTGGCAGTGAAAATCTAGATGAAATCGCAGCCAGTGTCTGTGGTCATGGGGCAGAACCTGATCCCAATAACTGTACTAGCACTCGACCGGTTGGAAGTAATATCTTAACTGTACTTCTGTTGATGTTGCCACCTGAAACCTGGTGCGGTATCAAAGATGAGAAACTTCGGGAGGAAGTAGGGAGCCTTGTTTCAACGGATAAGTTTCCCGCCATGCTCCAAAGAGAGGTATTGACGTCTCTTTTCAGAAATGTTAACCGTAACATCACTGGCTGTTTTTGCTTTTGTTTTATTGCCAACATAGTGTCTTTTGAAGAAGAGCTCCTTTTCATTTCTTCATGAATAAGACTTTAACTTCACACTTTTTTTTGCTCTATTTTGCTTGCTTTTTTTCTTCTTGGGTGGGCTAGGGCTTGAACCGATATGTCTCAGGCTCCTAGTTCTGCTAGCCCACTTGAACCGATATGTCTCAGATCATTATGTGCTCCTAGTTCTGCTAGTTGACAGGGGGTGGACGAGTACTAATCACGCCTTACCATGGCAGGTGTTGCACTTGCGAAGACAGCTTTATGATCTGAAGAAGCATGAAGAGAACATGGCGAAGAGGAAATTTGCCGTTGCTCAAAAGAAATCTGGCTTTTCTCTAAAACTTTCTAGAAACTTCAAGATTGATATTTCTAGAATTGTTGAGAATGGAGGTTGCTAAATGAATATAGAAAATTCACGTGGGAAAGCAAGCAAGTAGAAATCTCTAGAAGAATAATGGATAAACTATAATCTAGAATTTCCTAGAATAAGCCTAAGTGGACAACATTCCACGTAAATCTAGAATGTCCTATTTAGTCCCTGTAAATAGGAAAGAGGGGGAGCGTAGCAAAACAACAAATGTTAGAAGAGTGAGAGGAGCATGAGATAATACTCCATATCTTGAAGCTCCTTCACCAACACTTTCTTTAATTATTGTAAAATTATTTTATCCAACTAATGAAATTATTTCTCATATCCCATGTTCTTTGTCCTTCAATTATCCTATCTCATCCCTTGTCCATTCTTTACAAACTATATCATATACTTGACACAACATCACTAATAAAAAACTATAACTAATACCAAAACCATTCTTCCGCATGCACACATCCAAAAAATTTTAACAGCCCATGGTCTCTCTCCGCCAAATAGGATTGTGATGGCAATTATTTCTACATCAGAAGAGATCTGCCATTGCTCAGAAGAAATCTGCCTTTGCCCATGGTCTATCTCCACTAAATTGGATTGTAATGGCAATTATTTCTTGGGAGCTGCATTCATTGCGCGATTTCTATCTCGGAACATTCATCGAAACATCAGAAGAGATCTGCCATTGCTTAGAAGAAATCTGCATTTTCCCATGGTTTCTATCCGCCAAACTGGATTGTGATGGCAATTATTTTTTGAGATTGCATTCATTGTGCAATTTCTATCTCGGAACATTCGTCAAAATATCATGACACTATAGCACCACAGTTTGGCCCCGTTTGGTTCAACTTTGAACCCTCAAAGCCTCTTGGGAAAAATTTTAGGTCGTTTGGTTCAGCATTTGAAGGCTCCTTGGCTACATGCTTGCATTTGAAATGCTAAAGAGGGGTTTAATGATTTTTTTTTTACTTTCAATATTACTCTCATTGATAATTGCATTTTCCCGTTACCCTTAAAAATTATTGTTCATCATCTTCAAGAGCGAAGCTCAGCTGGTCACATAGCATATGGTTTGACCTTGGATCGCTTCATTTTCGGGTCGACATTGATCCTCGTTTCTGGGTTTGAATTCGTTGTGGATTCCAGATGCTTCATTTTGAAAAAAAACAATGCCAAAACAGGACATGAGGAAAAAAAAGAGTAGAAACGCTACCTTCTCATAAAGACATCACATCAATAATAGCAATGAAAATGCAACATGAAAACATCCAAACTAAGGTTTTGCCAATCCTAAAACACCAAACTTTTTCTTGCGCATATCAACAGTACAAACCCCAGAAAAGGATGAACATTCACCCAATCAACCCAGAATCAAAAGATACGCCAGTCGATGGCAACCACAAATTCCCTGAAATGAACTGTGCGACCGTGAATGGCTGAGCCTGGGCTGATGTGAGAGAGCCATGGTATGAAGCCCACTGGACTCTTCCGGCGATCGGCGCGCCAGGTCCCAAGTTTCGATACTCGCCATAGAAAAGCGTCTTCAGGGCGAAATCACCATACCACGGAGACCATCCCAGAGGATGGATCGAGCCGTCCAAGAGAGACTGCATCACAACAGTCCGAGAATACTGTTTCCATGGCCTCCCGAGGAAGGTCGTGGGCTTGGACTCCAGCGGGACCGAATCTGAAGCAGCCTCGATCTTGCAGTCGTGTATCGAGATGCCCGTGTTCTGGTATGGGCTTGTCCGGCCCTGCGCGGTCACGAAGTTGTGCTGACCTGACAGAGGCTTCCGTGCGTAGATGTTGCACTTCTGAAGGACAACCGCCGAGTTGCCGAAGATGAAGTCCACAGTCCCATAGATGTCGGTTTCTCGGTAGAATTGGCGCTTCGAGTGCGTGTAGAGGGTGTCTTGGTAGCCGAGGATGGAACACCGGTACACAACCGACCTGTCCGATCCAATTCGAAGGGCGACGGCTTGGTGCTTGTCAGGCCCGGCATTGTTCTCGAATGTGATGTCGCGCGACATGAATCCTTCGCCCATGGCAGCTTATTTGGAGAATATATGCATTAAGAAGTACAATAGAGATAGTAAACCAAGCACATGAACAGGCGCTTTTATGTATAATTTTTCTTGAAAGTTCGGAAAAATAATTGGCTCTTTCATTACCTAAGGTGGCAGACTGGAAAGTGGTCCATCCATCCTTGGCGTTCCGATTGCTGACGATGACCGTCTTTCCCTTCCCGTCGCCGACTAACATAACGTTCTTTTGCTTGGAGGGAATCTTCAGATTCTCCTTATAGGTCCCGGACTTCACATAAATTACGGTCCTGCCCTTGCTGCCGCCGCCCTCTTTCGCTCTTGAGGCATGCACAAAGAGAAGCGCTTCTCCAATGGTCATGTGCGTGCCGGTCCCGTCCTTGGACACGACGGCGCTCGCTTTAATTTCCTCGACCGGAGCTTCAAGAAGCTTTCTCTCCGTGCCGGAGACCCAGTGAGGGAATGTGTCGGACAGCAAAGCCCGACGTCGTTGCCGACTTGCTTCCTTTGTTGGCCTAGTCGAGGCGTAGAGCGCAAGGGTGTGGTTGAGCGAGTGGCTTATGTTTTGCGAGATCGTGTTCATCATGTCAGCGCGGCTTTCTCGAACTTTGTTAATGTCTTGGAGGCTGTCAAGACAGGTCTCTTGATTCGTGAGGGAGGCGCTGAGCCATGTCTCGACGTCGTCGGGCCGGCAGCCTTTGGCGGTTCCACCCCCACACGAGATAACGTTGGCAAGCAGGTCTATGGTATCATCGAAGAGCTCCAAACAGTCGGCAATGCTGCTTGGAGGCAACTTCGCTGGCGCCTTGTGGTGCGAAAGGGTAAGGTTTTGGGCTATGGCCCGTGCCGACTCGACACGAGCCAAGGCGAGCTTGACGGAGCCCTCGAAAAGCTCGGCCTTGGAGGCCGGTCTAGTGGCCAGAGTCGAAGCTCTAGGGAACACGGAGAAATGTGATGGTGAAGGTCTCTTTGTTAGGGGATATCCTGAAACAACTGAGCTTGAGAGATGAAGGGTGATCAAGAACAGAATCAGTGAGAAGCACATTTTTGTCTCTTGATTTTGGATAATGGAAATAATGTGGCATCGTGACCTTATAAGGGTGTCAGAATTTGGCAACCTTTTGCATGGAAATACATGCACATCTGTTTCTGGCTGTCACCTTATGGGGAATAAAGCGGATTTCGAATACTCTATGGAGTCAATAATCATGGGTTGTCACTATTGCGTCGAGCTAGCGCAGCATAAAGGAATTCCTTTCCTTATATTATGACCAAACTATTGAGAGCAAAGTTTCTTTTTATTAAGTGGAAAGTGGTAGTCACTAATCTTTATACGATTGCACCTACACACAGCTTTAAGTTTCAATATGTGAAATGGGTTGCGTAATGAAGAAGGATGGCCATAAGGGTTGGTGCATGTATGTTGCTTTGGGAAGTGAAGAATTTTTTTTTATTATTTCTGTTGAGACCAAACGATGTACAAATGAGCTTATTTTGGCAGGTTGGTATTTTGGATAATTGCATGGAAAGTGTCTAATTAAAAAATGAAAACGTAACTAAAGCAGTCCTAATTTCTATTTCTATCATTTTAAAAAAATTTAGGAAGAAAATAAAAGATCCCTAATTAGTGTCTCCAGGATGCAGATTAGCACTTGGGTTCTCCCAATAAAGAAAATCATGTTTTACGGAATCGATCCTCCCTTTGACTGTACAAAAATACGTGGAGCTCAGCATATCTTGAATTGTCATAGCTCTACCACATCTTCTGGTTTTTTCCTCTTCCAGAATAATTATAAATACTTTTTGGGTCATGAACTAACTAACAAAAATTCAACATTGTGAGTACACTAATCCCTCCTCACATGTAACCAAACTCATGGACCAGAAATTTCTCTGGTTCTCACGAATGGCCAATGTTGTCTCATGTACACCACGTGTCCAAACAAACTAAATTTCTTAAATTGATTGGTGGCGATTCTATCTCTTATTTTGAAAAATCCAAAATTTCCCAAAACTTTTGAAACTCTTTTCCAATACGGGCACAATTCCCGGCTAATGGGGACTAGTTTGATTCTTGATTCTAGAAACTGGAACCAGCTCAATATGGGTATGATTCTTGGTTCTAAGGCCAAAATCAGTTCAACCAGCTTGGTTCCCTGGCTGGACAATTCTGAACCACTTTTGAAGATTTTTCATAGAAAAGAAATACTTTTGCACCCGTCAAGAATTAAACCATGGTCTTCAACATGATGAAATAGCAACATAATTACTTGACCAACAAATAATTTCCAAACAAAAAAAAAAGAATAATTTTGTAGTGAAATGGTGAAACTTTTACTTTTGTTATATAAACTTGCCTTTTCCATCCAAAATTTGAAACGGGCCGGTTCCTTGTCCCGATCTTGCCGGTTCCAGATTATGGACCCAAAACTAGCTCATTTTGGAATCGAACAGCCCTAATCCTTCAGTCGTTAGGGCGTTTTTTGTGCCAATTTCTATTTTATATCTAGTTCTTTTATTACACTGAAAATAAAAATAAAAAAGGCATGAGTCACTGTAGACATTCAAAAATTAGCAGGTGTAGCCAAAGCGCTAAAATATATATCTGATATGGTATAGTTTTAAGTATGATGACCACATATGTTAATGTTGAGAAAAATCTAATTATGCAAGACCATGGTTTGAAAAAAGTAGAACTTGATGTTGATGGGATGAATTTCTTATATCTTTAATTTAAGGGGAATATATTCCGAACAATAAAAAATCTATCGAGAATATGTAATCAAGTAGATTCTAGATTCTTTTTCTAAGATAGACAAATGAAAGATCATGACTAAATCTTTATTAACTCTGTATAATATAGTAGGAAGCATTTCCACGTAAAGTCTCTTTTTCGACAAGTAAAAGATAGGCAGAAATATATGATAACGCCCAAAAGTCCGACTTGCCAACCTCAACCCCACAGAATGCTCAATGACCAAAAAGTTTTCTAACACGGACCACTAAGTAATGCAACACAATTGTTCAGATATTCAGTCAATACATGAATCGAATTTGGAATTTCGTGGAAGACAATTGATTTGTCTAGAGAATCTTATAAAGACTGGACCGCACTAGATATCTTGTTTGAATTCAGAAAGAACAGCTTTGTTGTATATAGTTGTATGTTAAAATGAATTAATACAAACATGTATATTGACAAAGTGCATAAAAACCCTCTTTTAACACAGTATTTCTATAATAATAATAAAAATTCCTTTAGGCTAATTAGATGTAATATTATATACCAAATCCAAACGAGTGTTCTCGTGAAAGGATTTACAAGTCATTATCATGTCTATCAACTCTTATTTTGCTTCCTTGAAAATGTGAGAAACGAGGAATTGCAATTTGCAAACAAGTATTCAAAAAATTCTTTGAAAGCAAATTATAGTTAATAGACAAGATCAATTGCATATCGAATAAAAAGGAGACCTATATTATATTCTACTTAACGGACCATAGAAAACACATTCTTTTATAGTGAAAAATTATGATTGATTATGTTTATCATATTGTGGTAGGACGAGGATAATATATATTTTTCCTGAGAACTCGAATTTTCCAAAACTAGAGAGAGAGAGAGAGAGAGGGTCATGGAATCTTCCTAGTCGAATGACTTAAGAAAAAGCCAAATATGAAATTCTAAAGATGGAAAACAATGTTGAGCACAACATATATAATATTGTATAATAGTATAATATCAATCAAATCAGAAGAAATCGTGAACATATGGGAAATAATGGAAACTTTGAAAATTAATTCTTAGATATGTGCAATCATGCTGAAAGCTAAATGAAGGTATGAAGATGGACTTGTGGCTCTAATTAGGATAACTATCGTTTGAACCCTCCTTGTGTTTCATTTTTCCAATGTTGTAAGAGGCCTTTGACACTACATTGACATTTTGGTGGTGTAACGGAAGTAAGTGCACTCTCAACGATCTGTACTCGCGCAATGTCAACTATGTTGTCACGGACGGGGCTGCCAGGATGTTGAGCTTAAGCTTTCATTACCTTAGCAAGAGCTAGAGTCAATCCTTGTTCTCCAAGCCTTGCTTTGGCCTCGGAGCTTGCAATGGAACGATCTCCCGGGCGGACTACGACACGTGCATGAACTTTGCGAGTTACCAATTGCATGGTGCTCATATGCAACTACAGGATTGTAAGATTAGGTATGAAAATTACCCATTCGCCAACTCTCTACAACCCAACGCCCGCCATTGCTCGTGGTCTTTCTCCGCCAAACTGGATTGTGATGGCAATTATTACTCGGGGACTACGTTCATTGCGCAATTTCTTTCTCGGAACATTCGTCAAAACATCAGTACACCTTAGGACCCCACCAATTACTCTTTGGCTCGATACCACTTGTTGAGATATACAGCAATAGCTCAACACTTATATGAGGAGATCGCCAAAAAGAGTTTAGTCAGAACCATTAACATATCTAATTGGATATATCTTTATGGAAACTTTTAAGTAAATATCTTGTGAGCTAATCATGATGCACTGACTGTTTCATGTTACATGCACAAGTTCTTTAATAAGAGACTTTCTAACACCTTCTCATGTGGGCACCTCAACATTTATATTGGTGATCATACACAAATTTTTATGGTGAAACTTTGGTATTACAAAAAGATATTTTCATGGGGTTGGCAAGACGAGAAGGATCATCTGATCAATAATTGATGAGATGAATTCATTGGAAGTTTAAAAAAATTTCACAAAAGCATAATTAAGTCATAAAACTTTCAATAAGTGCAATTAAATCCTAAGACTTGTCGCGAAAGTGCAATTAATTCCTAAAAATTTCGAAAAGTGTGATCAGGTCCTAAAATTTGTCAAATTGATCTAATGAAATCCTTTTTTTTTACTATATTTTTAAAAAAATTTAGGATTCGATTACACTTTCATGACAAGTTTTATGACTTTTTAATACTTTTTGAAAGTTTTTGGACTGACATATGTTAGGACTTTAGTGCACCTATCCCATGATAAAACGACTACCTGTTTTGCAAATTTGTCAATTTCAAGCTTGAATTCTTATTGGGGAGTCTTGAGGGAAACAGATAGGGAAAAGGCAAACGATATTCTTGGACAACGGCTCACCTGTTCTTGATGAAGACAAAATGCAAAACGGTTTAGAAATCCTCCCAAAAACAAAAATCTTAATGTTGTTCTTTCTTTTGATTCTCCTGACGTAAGTGACAGTAAAACACGATGTATACTTCACTGAAAGAGAATCTAAGACATTAAGTGAGAGGTCAGACCAGAATAGCCATTACACGACATCCATGCAGACAAGTTTATTCGATTCCCCACCATACTGAGAACAAGAAAATTGAAACTAGAGATGGAAATAATAAAATTACTATTACTCACGTTAAAATATATTTTTGGTTTTCCTTTTAATAATCTTCGAAGTGAAATTCAAATTGTCGTCCACAAGTAATCTATAGTTATTATAAGATACCGAGGATATTTAAGGAAGAAAAGGGAGAACCGATTATGTGAATTGTAGCAGCCCCTCTGCCCTTTACATATTAGTTTAGATTATACACGTAATTTACAAACCAAAATGATTTTTTTTTATAAAATAACATATAAATCTATACATCCTCAGGTGGAAAAATATTTTTCATTATTGTGATTGCCCGAATTTCTACCACCACCAAAGGTCAAATAAAATTTTAATAAACCACTAAGGAGTGGCCCGAGTGATTTTTAAGCGCTTGGTTCGGATATAATTAGAGAATCTCCCATTCAAAATTAATAATTGAGGCCGCACCCATTTCTCTATGAGCGTTGCTTTATGCGATACGCGTAGATAGGGTGATTTGTGCATGCGTGTAAGGTTTAACGGAGTTAAAAGTTTCAGAAATCCCTCATCATAATAATAAGGGTTTTGCTAATATAACAATTTTTGACTTACGAGCCAAAATTCTTGAATGAATGAACTCCATGACAATTTATAATTATTTCTAACAGTAAATTAAAGATTGTCATATAATCAATTTCCTTATAACAACAGAGAAATAGGTTAAAAAAAGTTAGTTGAATGTCAAACTTGCCATATGCAAAATTAGGTGGTGGGATCTCCTGGCAGAGAAGAACTGAAGAATAAGCCAAACGTAAGATCACGAAACCGGCCGCAGAGGAGAAGAAGCGCAAGCTCATATAAGCTCGATCCAAGCAAAGAGAGCTGTCCCTTCGTAGTTTTAAAAATTAGTGATAAGTACAAAGAAAACTTAATGATCTAGTAATCGATACAAAAGAAGTGGAGAGACATCAGATGTGACGGAAAGCCCTAAGACCAACTCGAATAGATTACCCAGTGATTCTGGGGCTTTTAAACGAAACCCAAATCGATGCACGAGACGAATCGAAGATGGATATATGCATGGCTAATATTGGGAGAAGCCCAGTTTGGATTCTTGCAATCTTTCACGTTTTCTATATTCTTAAGGCAAATCCTGACACTACGGTGCAATACATATATTGCAGTCCTGATAAGTACTCTCTCGACCATCCTTATTTGCAAGCCGTTGACTATGTGATTGTGGATTTGGTCACTAATGGTGCATGACAAACCAAAATTTCTGTTTCAGAAATAATTTTTCTATTCCGAACAAACCAAAATTTCTGTTTTAGAAACAATTTTTCTATTCCAAAATTTTTTGGAATTTTTAATAAAATTATTTCATTTTTCTATATCTAAAATAGATTTTTGTTTCAAAAATAGATTTAAAATAGAAAACAAAAGTAAAAATTTTCTACTTTTCTATTTCTGAAACAAAAATGAGAAATAAAAATTCTTTTTTATTGTTTGTCCTTGCTACAAACCGTCGTCCATCCGTTGCCGCCAATCACCGTCCGCCGATCGTCGCTGCCTCGGTCGTTGGCTGCTACCATCGCCGTTCGCCGGTTGCCACCGGCCACCAACCATCATCCGAAAATGATAAATTTTATGTCATTATCAAACGAATTTCTATTTTTAGAATAGAAATTTTATGTCATTATCAAACGGGTATTTTTTCTTTGAAATTCATTTAGAAATAAAAATAGAAAAATTTATTTTTCTTCCAAAAATCAATTTCTGATTAGAATGGTAATCATTCGTGCCCCAAGACATCAAGTTTGGGTTTTAAGTATATTAATGAGAGCACCCGAAACATCATCAAGCCTTGCTATGGCCTTGGGGCCTGTAGTGGGACAATCTCGCCCGTTGACTACGACATGTGCATGAACTTCGCAAGGTACCAACTGCAGAATTCAACTTAGGCACTATTTGGTAACCATTCAAATAGTGCCTAATTCTGATTTTTTGTTCCTAAAATCAGTTTAGGAATAGAATCGTGTTTAGTAAAATTTTTGTTTCCAAGAATAGTTTTGAACAAAAATTGAGAATTAAAAAAAATTGTGATTCTCGATCTAGGAATCAAAAAAAGAATCAAAACAGTGAAAGTCTTCTTCTTCCCTGCTACCATCGCGTGACTGACGTCCACCACCGTCCGCCGCCATTTGCCGGTTTGGCGAGCTCACCAGAGGCTTGCCAGGCCAAAGAGAGGTCCGGTGAGCTCGCTAGAGGCAAGCCCAGCCACCGGTGAGGCTCGGCTTCGCTAGATCTGGCTAGGCCGAGTTTCGTCAGGGTTGGGCGAGGCCCGCCTAGCCTCGGCGAGGCTCGTCCAACCCCGACAAGGCCCACTTGTCCACCGACAAGGCTTAGCCTTGCCGAGTCTAGGTGTCACGAGGGGCTGGGCAAGCCTCGTGATGCCCAGCCCCACTAGTGGCTAGGCGAGCCTCGCCCAGCCCCGGTGAGGCACGCCTAGCCATCGGCAAGGCTTGCCCAGTCCCAATGAGGTTGGCCTGGCCATCGGCGAGGCTTAGTCGACAAGGGCTGGTGACACTTTGGTGAGGTCGCCGGCCCTCATTTGGCCGGTCGCTGGTTGGGCGACCGGCCACAAGAAGAAGAATAGGAGAAAAAGGAAAAAAAAAAAAAGGAAAAAATGTATAAAAAATATATAAAAAATATTATATATTTAAAAATTAAAATAAATTGATTTGGAACAAAATCAATGAGCATAGTATCAAACATAATTTTATTCTAGAATCAGAAATTTTGGACAATTACCAAACACGTTCTTTTACTTAAAATCAGTTTCCATAAACAAAATAAAAAATAATCATTTATAGTCATAATCTATTTTCGGGAATAAAATCGTTATCAAATGCGCCATTAATGATTATAGGATGAGGTACAAGAATTACCCGTTTGAGGAAGTGTTAGTTGTTGTCGATTGACTGTCCGGAGAATTGAGCGCTCCGTAAGCAGTGCCCGTAGTCAATTTGAGACCAAGTGTTGAATAAAAAAAGGGATGCTTTTGCTTGTTCAATAAGGGCGCGTTTGGTAACGTTTCGTTCTTTTTTGTTCCGGGAACGTAAACAAAAAAAAGTGTTTCTATTCCGGAAACAGTTTTTGAACAAAAGAACACGTTTGATAAGTGTAAAAAAAAACTGTTATTGAAATAAATAAATAAAAAAAGAACAGAAACACGTTTGGTAACTGCAGTTAATTTATGTTCCTAGAATAGAAAAAGAACAGAAACACGTTTGGTAAACCGTACAAAATTTCTGTTTTTAAATTTTAAAAAAAATGCTTTTTTTTCTAAATAAAGTTTAAACTTGATATTGAATTGTCATTCTCAAGAAATGCTCATTAATTTTATTTTGTTCATGGTGAGTGAAGACAAACATTTTGAACATGATCATATGTCATACTTGGTAGAAAATTTTGTAAGTAAAGTTAGAATCAACTTTTTTTCAAGTACTTTTTTTATTTTTTATTTTTATAACATTTAAACTTGATTAAATTCTCATTCTCATGAAATTCTCATTAATTTAATTTTGATAATGGTGAGTGAAAAAAAATATTTCCAACATAATCATATGTGCATACTTAAAAAAAAATTTATAAGTAAAGTTCGTACAATAAGAACTAGTAAAAAAAAAGAGTATCTTATACATCTCAACATGAATCCTTCCATACAACGAGACCCCGATCTTGAATTCGAACACCATGGTGACCTTCGTATCTCTCCTTCAATCCTCTCAAGATGCTTATAGTATCAGGCACACTGGGTTCCGCCACATAAACCTATTGGAACCTCCTTTCAAATGCCGCATCTTTCTCTACATACTTCCTATATTCCTCTAGTGTCGTAGCACCGATACATCGCAGCTGTCCTCTGGCAAGCATGGGTTTAAATAAATTGGCCGCATCCATGGACCCTTCAGTACGCCCAGCCCCAAGAACGAGGTGAATTTCATCAATAAACAGGATCACTTTTCATTCAGCCTCCTCAACCTCCTTCAAAACTGCCTTCAGTCGCTCTTCTCCAGCTACCAAAGCACCCATATCCAATGCAATAAGCCTAACTTCGGTAAGGTTGCTAGGCACGTCACCTTTCACTATTCTCTGAGCCAAGCCTTCCACAACAGCGGTTTTTCCGACACCAGGCTCCCTAATAAGAACTGGATTGTTCTTAGTCCTCCTTGACAGGATCCTTACGATTCTTCTGATCTCCTCATCCCGCCCGATAACTGGGTCAAGTTTACCAGCCTGCTCCACAAAATCCCTTCCATACGTCTTCAATGCTTGGAAAGTAGTGTCACCAGAGGCACTCTCCACCTTCCTCCCTTCTTTCCCACGAAGCTTCTCAAGCTCTGATTTCACCCTTGCACTAGCAATTCTGGCCTCCTTGAGCAGTTCCCCAATTTGTGAATCCTCAAGAAGGCCAATTACCAGCTGATCAATCGCCAAATGGCTGTCACCACGAGACTTTTGGGCAACTTGGGCGCGCCTAATTGCTTTGATTAGGCTAGTGCTGGCAGGTATCTCATCAAGAGGTGAGCTCTGACAAGGAAGTTTCTTCAAAGCTTGGTTAAACACTCTCTCCGCCGCCTTCGCGGCTTCTTCACCCCCAACATTGTCGACTGCTTGGCTGAAAATTCCAACTGGATCCGAGATCAGAGCCACGGCAAGACGAAGAGGAGTAAATTGCGCATGCCCAGCGCTCATTGCGAGCTCATGTGCCCCTGCAAGAGCCTCATTTGTTTTGTGGGTGAACTTGTTAGGATTCATAATGCCTTCTTATACCTGCACAGAGAACAATCACAACCATAAATCAATCTAGACACCATTCACCATCGCTACTCATGCGAGCAACAATCTCATTCTGCAAATCAGCAGTGTCAACTGTCAACCACCAAGAACGGTCTCCCTTTTACAAGATTCTAGCAAACAATCTAACCCAATCCCAATCCCGATCCCGATTCTATCATCATTATCACCACAAATAGGACTTCGTCCCTATGAACCTCTCTCCGGAATTTGCTACCCAAAACAATGATGCATGACACCAGAGAGCAACTGACGATGCCGTGAAAATCACCTTCGTCATGAACAGAACCTAGGCACCCGATCACACCAGCCTAAACGAATGGTTTTGAAACCAAGGTATCCGCACGAACGAAACGCAACGACACCCGCTCAAGATTTCATCAGGCACAGTCGGGAGAGGAATGGAAAGAGAGAAGAAAACACACCTCAAGAAAAAAGAAAAAGGGGAAAAAGTCGATCAGTAACTGCTCCCAGGTGATGAAAGACGATTCAAGATGGCAAAAAGCTTTGACGAGTCGCAGTTCACTTGCTCCGCTTCCGAACGTCGATCTTGCTTCTTTGGTTTTCGCTACGTTTGTTTCGTGAGATTTTCTGGGGTTTGTGTTTGGCAGAGCAGCCACGCTCGAGCGAGCTGGCAGAGCGTCGTTGCGCTGCTCTGCCGAGCGAGCAGAGCAGCTCCGGCGAGCAGCCGTCGCCCAGATCTGCCAGATCTGGGCGACGGCTTGCTTGGGGCTCGGCGTCGCTCCGTCGCTCGCTCGAGCTACTCTGCCAAGCGACCACAGCAGCTCGAGCTCTGCAGAGCAGCTGCAGCGAGCGTCGGGTGGTGGTCGGTGAAGGTTGCTCTCACAGAAGCCCTCTTCGAACGAAGATGGAGGAGCAGCAGCAATTACCTGGACTCGGAAGCTTCAGCCGGTTGACGGAGCACCACCTGTCGGCGCCAGAGAGTGAGCGGAGTGGGGAGGCGTCGGAGAGTCGCCGGAGTGGGGAGTCGCCGGAGAGTCCGCCCGAGTGGGAGGCGCCGGAGAGGGGAGACATCGGGGGAGAGCACGAACAAAGCTTCGGGCACGAACGAAGGGACCTCCAGAAGTGTTCCCATTTTGTTTCTTTATTTTTGTTCTTTTTCGGTTTGCCGAAGTGTTTCGGAGAACGAAACAAGTTTTTGTTGTTTCTATTTTTTGTTTCTATTTTGTTCCAGAAACAAAAAAAAAAAAAAAAGAACGAAACGCAAACAAACACGTTTTCGTTTTTTTTTTTGTTCTCGAAAAAAAAAAAAAAGAAAATCTGTTTATAAACACATTTGAGAAGTGAAAACATGCGGTACCTAAATGGCTAAGTGGTACTCCTTTTCCCTGTCCATGTTAGTTAATTGGCTTTGGTTCAACTCACTGATCTCTGCTAGACCAAAGCCACTAGACCAAAGCCAGCACAAGAAGCATTTTCTCTTCAATGAATGGACCTCCCAAATTATGATTTTTTTTTTTGTCTTCCTGCTCTTTGCATTTACATGAGCTTCCACTGGATAGTTCGTCACTTTCTTTTCCTTTTTTTTTTTTACCTTTCGTCACTTTCTTAAGAAGTTCATATTTTCCTCCCTCTTTAGTTGAAGGAGATTTGGTGCATGATTGAAAAATTAAAATTTATAAAGATCCTTCCCCAATTTATTTACAATTAAATTTATACAAGGACGATGCCATGTTTGTAACCACCGGCTAGAAGAAATTTCCTGCGATCGAAGAAGGATGAGAACACGAAAGCCCTTCAAAGAACCTATTCAGCTTGTCACATTTGCTTAATTGTATCAATGAATAATTAGAAGGGTTAGATATCGACATATCAAATAAGAAATGATTTCGTTGACATTCGAGTATTTAATTCATTGATACTTAATTGCTTGATTAAGATTATGCCTCTTTGAAGAAGATATGGATATAGTGATTATGAAAATATGTTTAGGCTATGTTAGTTTAATGGAAAATGAATAATTTTAAAAACATTTTCATGAATTTAATCGTTCGTATCATCTAAAATAATTAGTCAATAAAAATATTTTCATTATTGATAATAAGTTATGTTTAAACATTTTCATAAAGACAAAAATATTTTTCATTTATACATTTTTATAAGTGATACAAGTAATTATTTTTAGGAAAATATTTTCCAAACCGTTCATTTTCTGAAAAAAAAAATGGAATCTTAGATCAAACCTTAAGGCATTGATCTTTTGAGTGCAAAAATTGGAAAGAAGATTTGCTACTTTCTATAACTCCGCCAAGAATATGGTGCCCATTTCACGAACCTACACATCTGAAGAATCTCCCCAACACTTATAAATGGGACTTCTCACAAAATGCCTCATTTTGAAATAAAAGTATACTCCTTTTATTACGTGAAAATAAAAAATATTTTTCTAAAAATTATAGATTGTATTGTTTTGAATAACTAACCAATGAAAAATGATTTTCATTATCAATAATAAATTTATCTAAATATTTTTGTGAACTATGAAAATATTTTTTTTTTATTCATTCTTAAAAAAGACATAAGTAATTATTATTAAGAAAATATTTTATAAAGAATTAATTTTTCGTGAAAATAATCAATCTAAGTAAATGTGTCAAGCGGGATCATTGCCCCTACTATAAATGTCAACTGACCCTGGGAAACAACATGATTTTCTTTCCAAATCAACTTTTGATAGTTTGACCACATGTAAGCGCACTAGCTTGTCCCGTTATTGGAATCTTTCCTTTCTTTCCACTAAAAAAATAGGGAAAAAAATTAAATATTTTGAGGAAAGTGAAGAACGAAAATTTAGGAGTGGAGTGGAGTGGAGTGTATGGGGGAATTTTCCTAAGACTTGTTAAAATAAATATAGGACAATTTTTAACTCATATTTAATGAACTAGGTTAAAATTTTTAGAGTTATTATTTTTTTTGTTTCGTGAAAAATAAATGATTTAGAAGATATTTTTTGTTGTTTAATTATTCTAGACAATAAAAATGATCATTTTTAGAGAATGTTTTTCAAACCATTTATTTTCCATAAAATAAACAAAACTTTAGATTTAACTTGCCCACCTCTATGACTCTTTCTCTCCTCTTTTTTGCCTTCACTTGATCTCATGCTCTTACTCAAGTTTTCCTAAATCTAGTTAGATATGCAAATATTTTAACAATACATATCAAGTTAGTTGTAACGGCTTGAAGTGAATATCATTGCAAATAAGAACTCAAAATGATCATATTAGTCTCAAATAAGGGCTTGAACTCACCAATTGTGAATGGTAATTTCGTTTTTTTAAATTTTTTTTGTGAAAAAAATAAATAAAACTAAAAAATTTAAAAAAAGAGGGAAAACACAGGCAGGGCCCTCACCTCATCAGCGACAACAATGGCTGATGGGGTGGTCAACATATGGATGAGCATTGACAACCTCGTCGACCAAGGGTGGGGGCCTATTAACCCTTACTATCTCTTAGATCTAGGCGAGGGATGCCCACCTTTGCCCTCATTTGGGCAAATGGGAGGGAGCCCAGTTCATTAAATATGACGGTCAGCTAATCGTCGCGTTGGCGATGGGGTGGCGATCACAATGGGAGGGAGCCCTTTTGCCCATGTTTTCCTTTTTTTTCTTCTTTTTTAAAGTTTTAATATAATTAAATTTAAATTGTATTTAGATAAAAAAAAAAAAATACATGTGATTGGTTGGAATTTTTTGCTAACAAGCGAGTCAATGATGTTAGGCCCTTATTTGAAACAACTATAAATACTTCAGGCTTTTTATTTGAAATTGATATGTCCATTTAAAACTCTTATTAAAAATAATACTCACTTTAAATCATTATTTAAGAAATTGAAAGTATCTTGAGCCATTATTTTGAATTTTTCCAAAAATCTATTTAAGTCGGAATCCGAGTTGACCCATCCTTTTTGGGGGAATTGACCCATCCTTGGACGTATCTAAGTTTTATGCGTTAACTTTTCAAAATTGGCTACGGTAAGAGGTGTTCCTCTGGCCTTCTTCTCCACTGCGGTAGACTTTTTCCAGCAAGCAAAAAAGCTTCTCCAGAAGACCCGCTTCGAGTCCTCCCTCGAAAAAGCCGTCGCCTTTCTCTCTTCTTCGTCGTCGAAATCGAATACCCACCTCCCCTTCGATCCGGCAGAGTCGAACTGAAGTCTTGCAGATCGGCAGGAACGAGGGGGGAGCGAGACGCGGGCGGGGGACATGGCGACGGCGGGTCTTTACCGGCGGGTCCTCCCTTCTCCTCCGGCGATCGATTTCGCCTCCGACGAAGGCAAGGTAACGTCAACTCTTTGACTTGTTCAATTCCCAGTGATGCCGGTGATCAGCGCTTCGACTGTGCCTGAGCTTCGTGTGTCGGCTGCATTGTGTCGGTTTAGTCTCTGTTGGAATTCTAGCCTTGAAGTTTGGAGACGGGAGTTGCTCCGGTCGAGATTATGGGCCATATGATCGTTTTTGGTTTTGTGGGTCGCGCGCTTTTTGTGAAAAGATTGCGTCTTGTAGAGAAGCATTACCGATTATTTGAAAAAGTTGCTAGCTTTGACGGGCGAATTAAGAAATTGGAGGACTTTCTGAAATAAGATGGGCTTTGAAAGGGATATAATGATGACTCACGGCTTTGAATCATTCTCGGAACATGCTTAGAGGATGCTATGCTTTCTTTTTGCTGTTCTCGTGAATAGTAGTCGTTGAATGAACTTGGTTTCAACTCGTGTTTTGCCATCAACAGAAGCTCTTCATTGAAGCCATCCAAGCTGGGACGATGGAAGGATTTTATAAGTTGATCTCTTACTTTCAAACGCAATCAGAGCCTGCGTATTGTGGATTGGCTAGCCTCTCGATGGTCTTGAATGCCCTTGCTATTGACCCTGGAAGGAAATGGAAAGGTGGGCCATTTTACAGTTCAACATCTTTTTGAACTCTGTTCGCCTTTACAAAGAGTGGCTCTCTTTAATAAGAAAGGAGTACTACATTGTTGAAGCATATAATGCACGTTGACTAAAGGAGGTCCAAAATGTGAATGGAGGATTGGGTTAATGAGGAGAATTGAGTGTATGGATTTAAATAGTGTCCAGTTCAACATATACATCTTTTCAAAGTTCTTGGGCTAGTATTGAGTGGGACTAGTGATCAACAAACCCCATGAATCTTTTTTATTCTAACATGTATTTCCGTATTACTAAAATATACTTTGTGGAGGCTGTACTGTCTTGTAGCATGGAATGTTGAGAGCTAACATTGCAGCTTGCATATGAAGTTAGTTGTTAGTAGCTTCATGAATGGAGTTAACTTCCTTGAGGCATTAGTTGTTGTGAATATGTCTCCATAAAATATTTTTCTTCTTAGGTTTGTAAAATTTGAGAATTAGATAATTTTTCCGTGCAAACAATTGCCTTTTATTAGAGATGTAAAGTTGTTCATTTGCATGCTTTTGCTTCTTTGACAGCCTAAAGATGCACTTTTGGTTTGGTCATGCTTGGTTTGTTGGTGCTTGGACTAGAGAACATTTAGGACTTTTATGAGTGTTCAAAATGGGAGGAAGAAACCTATTGAATTTTTCTTATTTCAATGGATAATGCCTTGTAGGATCCAACGTTTCTTTTCCCATTTTTTTGAGAAGATCAAGCTTTTGGGATTCTTATAGCAAATATTGGCTGAGTGTTTTGCATATGCATGTGCATTTGTATAATATAAAATTGTTCTTCGAATTGTAGGTCCTTGGAGATGGTTTGATGAGTCTATGTTAGACTGTTGTGAGCCTCTGGAAAAAGTTAAAGCTGAAGGCATATCATTTGGGAAGGTAGCATGTCTGGCTCAATGTGCTGGAGCTGAAATTGAAGCATTTCGGACTAATGAAACCACTGTAGATCTCTTCCGTCAGTTTGTTAGAAGATGTTCTTCTTCAGATAATTGTCACCTGGTCTCATCCTATCACAGAGCTGCTTTTAAACAGGTAGGAATTTCAAAACAAAAGCATCGTGCTGATTTGTGTGTTGGGATGGGGGTATTGCATCTCTTAAGAGAATTGGTTGATTATTAATTCTTTGCCTTCTAAGGCATGAGGAGTGAGCTAAGGCTTAAAAGTTAAAAGGTGATGAAGATGAGAAAAGTCTTAACCTTATTACTTTTTATGGCAACAAATTTGGTGGTTCGGTGAAGATGGGGGAGATACAACTAGTTTTGCCCCCATATTTGGTCGTTGATCCTTTGAATGATTAAATTCAGACAATGAGGATCAGTGGGAATGCATCTTTGTAGAGAGCAGAACATTGCTAAGGATGCTTTGTGATTTTGAGCATGTGCAAATTGAAGGTTAGGTGAATGGGATTTAAGCAAACTCTTGCTTAGCTAGGTTGATGTAGGTAGATAGTCTGGAATAGTAAGCTAAATTTGGATCAGGCATTGAGAGGGAACTTGCAAATAGTAACTCGTAAAGATTGAAGATCTTTGGCGTGGCTGAAGCTCCTAAGAATAATAATGGGGTATTCTTAAGCATCAAACCTAAAACTAGAATAGCATCACACCATTCTAAAGCAACAATTTGTTAAAGTTCAATGATATTCAGTCATTCTATTTCTAACTTCCCAATCTGAAGAACACCATATTTATAAACTCCACTATCATCCTACTCCTCAAAGAAATGCAAATCTTGAGAAACCTGCTTCATGTAGAATTAAGAAACATGCTAAAATCTTTGGCATCTCTAAATTACAAATAATGATTGCTTGGAGTCTATATGGACTTTGTCTCTCAGATTCTTTAGGATTGGTTCCTAGCATATAACACCCCCCCTCCCCCCCCTCCCCCAAAAAAGAAGATGAAAAAAGGGAAAGAGGAGAAGAATCTTATTCCTATTAGGATTTTCAGATTAGCCATGGATTGATGGAGCTGTCCATCTGCAGCAAAGCTTTGTAAAGTAATTGTTTTGTCTACCACCGATTTATCTCGTCTCTTGTGAGTTACATAGTTTTCTCCCAGGTGGAAAACACTCGTCCTTGGCAACATTTCAGAGGGGGGCTTCGCTGAGTAGAGACTTTGGAAGTTTCTGAAGTTCGTTTGTTTGTTGGAGGCATTATAGCTAGTGTCAAATTTATTACAGAAAACTTGCGCTCTGGTATGGAATGGTGATCTATGTAACTTATGTCAGCATTTACATGAATTGGTCATCAGAAATATCTTGTAGGCCACATCTTAAGTCCAAGTCTCTTCTTTGATTACTTTCTGTTCATATTTACAGCGGATATCCTGGGTAGTTTTTTTTTTTTTTTTTTTAAAGTAAAAGTGTACTAATGAGCATCAATGCCTCCCAGTTACAGCATAGGAGTTAAATAATAGATAAGAACAAAAACGACTCAGTTTCTAAATGCATATTCTGAGCATTGTATTTGTTTCACAGGAAATGTACCTTGAATTGTGGTTTAATGGGGATGTTATCTTGATTGTTTTTTGTCACATCAGCCGCTGCTTAGTTTTTAATGGAAAAATGATGCATAAGTTGATGACAGCATAAAAGACTTTGTTTGCAGACAGGAACTGGCCATTTTTCACCTATTGGTGGTTATCATGTGGGAAGTGACATGGTACTGATATTGGATGTTGCACGTTTCAAGTATCCTCCTCATTGGGTTCCACTTACCCTCCTCTGGGAAGCCATGGATACTGTTGACAAGACAACTGGACAAAGAAGAGGGTATATGAAATATTTGACATTGTGTACTCTCATTTGTTCAGTGGAGCGGAACTTGTCTCTTCAGAGGGTTATTACCAATATAACATGAGTTTTGTAGGTATTTGAACATGTCTATGCATTTGCATTTGCATTTGTTAACCTAAAAAGTCTTAGGTTCCAAGATTTCATGCTGCAAAGATAAATTGAAAAAGTCAATAAATAAGTAGCATACCTGATGCTTTCTCATGGCCTATTAGAAATTGAGGGAACTTTTGTGAGATCCTTGCAATCTAGGTCTAGTGTTGTTTATATGTTCCTCAATAACTTGAAAGAACCAAACTAGTTTTGCTTTTACAAGTTAGAAATGGAATTTAGTTTGAATTGTTCTAGCATGAATTATCTAGACAAGAGTTTATATAACTGGCTTCATATGCCTAAACCTGCAAATCATATAGACAGTAAATTTCAGAATGTCAAAGACCAAGGATATGTATAATATACACCTCTAACCAAGTAAGTTTGTCATCTGAAGTCCAATCATTTTATTTTACCCAGGTTCATGCTTATATCCAGGCCAAAGAGGGACCCCAGGCTGCTTTATACCCTGGTATGGGAAATGTCATGTTAATCTATAAGCATTGTTAATCAGTAAATGCAGTGCAGTAATGTGATATGTGCTATAATCGCATAACTTGTATTTATTTTTGTTTCTCCTTTTTCCAGATTGATTTTTTCAGTCTAATTTTTTTGAAAACTTTAGCTGTGTTTCAGCAGTTACTGTGATAGATGCCTTCATTACAAGACCAAACAGCTCAATATGTTAATTTAGGATTTATACGTAAGGGAGCCAATCATGGTAAAATTGGTGGCTTTGACATTCTATAAGCACTGTGTCACTGATATGTCATCAGAGTGCCGGTGCCAATATCTGTATTTATCCTGTTTCCAGATCCAATTTTTTCCTCCCTGCTGCTACAGACTAAATCTTGCTGGGCATAACTTCTTTTAGCAGTAGATAATTTACTTCATTTTTTGTTAAACTTTGTTGATAAGCTTCAGAGTATTACTTTTCATTAATCTTGTGATAATAAAGTGCTGATTCAGATTTTAGTCAATTTACTTGATGGTATTTAAATTACCTATAAAATGACACGATCTGAATTTTCTGTTTTTTAAGTTGTGCTTGAGGACTCGATTTTCAGAAAGCAATAGAGAGTAGTCTCTCTTTCAGTCTTTGTGTATTTGTGTACCGTGTGTTCAGACTTGGAGAGACAGCTTATACATATCTCATCTCCGATTGGAGGCTTCAACTTCTAGAAAGTGTACGTATTTGCATGGGCTTTTACCTGAAACAACGATATTTTTTTCAAAATTTCCACGTGACTTCAATGTCTTGAATATCGACATTGGTATTGGAAATTCAAGTTTGTGCAGACCTACAAAACGAATAAAAATAGCACGATAAATGGCATTGTAGACCTTAAACTTGCAGGTTGCCAGTAAAGTCTTGAAATGTTTGACTTTGACAGCATTAATGGACTTCATAGTCAGTTACGCTAATCTGTGATTATGTATTTTCTTTCTAGTAGTGATCAAATGCACCTGTAACTGCCAATCCTATCACTGACATGATCTCAAATAATTTCCTGGTTCCAGTAAGTTTTAGGACTGGCAATTATTTCGTGTTATCATGAATGTTAGAATATCATTTTTATTGTTAAAATAGTACAAAATTTCGTCAATGTGATGAAACATTAGGTTTTATAGCAAAGAGTTATAATTTTTCAAGTTAAGTTGTGTCAATTAAGATTGATTGCCTTCATATCATGTTAGGTTTGGGTTTCTATTGGTAATTACTCTTTGTTCACCTTGAGAACAACTCAGGTTCTTGTATGACCCATCACACACATTGTTAGGTGACAGTTATTAGGCTCTTGTGGCATGTTGTTCATATTTATTTGTTGCTCCACTGAAAATTATTAGTCCCTGAACTATAGATTGTAAAGATTACTTCAATGTAAAAGTTTCCCCTTCCCTGAACTATATATATTGTAAAGATTACTCCAACGTAAAAGTTTCCCTTTTAGTGAAGGTCCTGACTGCAGACGTAGGGAATACTTATCACTGTAGATTCAAGGAGGACAAAAGGTCAGGGGAACAGATCACAAAGTGCTAGTTTAAACAAAGGGAAATATGATTGGCATTTCTTTAGTTCCCCTTGTGCTATGCACACCCTCATTTGTAATTTAAACAACTGGCGCAAGATATACTGTGCCTTTCTGCTCTTGTTTGCTAATTGGATTTTTTGTTCCATGTCTTTACTGCATTTTACTGGTTTTGTAAGTTTAACATCTAATCTTAAAATGTATGCAGAGCTGCAAAAATGAAAGTTGGGTCAGTGTTGTGAAGTACTTAATGGATGACGTTCCTCATCTGTTGAAGTCTGAGGATGTGAAAGATATCAATGGCATTCTCAGTATTCTTTTGGCATCACCCCCGTCTAGTTTGGGGAAATTTATCCAATGGGTTGCTGAAGTTAAGAGGGAACAGGATGGTGGTATAGGGATAAGCGAAGAAGAAAAACAAAGACTTGCGATCAGGGTATGGTGCAGCATGTCATATCCTTTTGTTGTTTCATGGGCTTGAAATGGAGTCTTGTTCATCTAAACAGACACTGACCAAGAGTCTGTTCTTTTTATTTTGCAGGAAGAGCTGTTAAAGCAAGTTCAGGATACTGGTTTTTTCAAGTACATAGTTAATTTTTTGTCTTCAACTTCATGCTGCAGAAGAGTTCCAGTTTTTGGTAGCGGCGGAAATCTTCATGAAATCGCAGCCAGCATCTGTTGCCAGGGGGCAGAAATTTTAAGCGGAAAATCTGGCACCTCAGGCTGCTCTTGTGGTCATGAAACCTGCGTTAAATGCATGAAAGCTGATGATCACAAAACTGGGATGGTACTAAGTGCAACAATTGTGAAGGGTAAAAACAAGGAAAAATTCAACATGCTGGTCCCACAATCTCTGATGGAACTCTGTTGTGCCCCCGATCCCAATAACTGTAGTAGCACTCAACTGGTTGGAAGTAATATCTTAACTGCACTTCTGTTGACATTGCCACCTGAAACCTGGTACGGTATTAAAGATGAGAAGCTTCAGGAGGAAGTACAGAGCCTTGTTTCCATGGATAATCTTCCTGCCATGCTTCAAGAACAGGTATTGACATCTCTTTTCTGAAATGTTAACCATAACATCATTGCCTGTTTTTGCTTTTGTTTTATTGCTGATGGAGAGTGTCTTTTGAAGAAGAGCTCCTTTTCATTTCTGAATAAATAAGACTTTAACTTCACGCTTTTTTCTCCTCTATTTTGCTTGCTTTTTTTCTTCTTGGGTGGGCTAGGGCTTGAACTGAGATGTCTCAGATCATTTTGTGCTCTCAGTTCTGCTAGTTGATAATTTCGGATGCGTTTGTTACAGCTTTCCTGAGGGGCTTTTGGCCTCCGCAGACCCTTGGGAAGATGCTGAGGTTTGGTAAGTTTAACGAAAGGACTTTCAGCCAAATGCTAGCCTTTGAAAAGTTTAAAGTCCAATGCTAGAAGCATTTGGCCAAATACTGAAATTGGTTTTTTCTTCTAAAACTACCCTCACCACTTCTTCAAATTTCTGATTTTGTCCCTCATTATATTTTTTTAATTAAAAAATGACCAAACCCTTTGCTGGTCTGGCAAAGGGCTACAGCTACTAGTGTGCCAGATTTGGCGTCAGCAGCCGTCGGTTGAGGTCGCTTGACTCTGGTGAGAGTCGCTCGACCTAGGCGGCTGGCAATGCAGGCACCAAGGGTCACCCGAGGTCGTGCAACCTCAGGGGACCTCAACCAATGGTTGCTAATGCCACTCGCTGGTGGCCATAGCCGGCGAAGAGTTTGGGTCTTTTTTAATAAAAGATATATAAAATATATAAAATATATATCCAAAGCTCATTGCAAAAGTTCTTTTACCAAACACAACTTGAACTCAAAGTTCATTTACAAAGAGATTTTACCAAATACAATTTGCATTTTCATAAATAGCTTGGCTTTCATCATTTGCATTACACTTGACCCTTCATATGCTCTAGTAAAGAGAACTATTTGGCGAATGTCATGCTGGGAAAACTATGATGTGAATTTAATGAATGTCAAAAGGGCCATCTCTTTTAAATATACATTTTTGAGGTCTCCAGTATTTTTTTTTTTTTTTTGACAGAAAAATTTTCCATAATGTTTGTTTTCTGGCGAGATGTTAGAGCAGTGTACTAATCAGCCTTAACATGGCAGGTCTTGCACTTGCGGAGACAGCTTTACCATCTGAAGAAGTGTCAAGAGAACATGGTGGACGAGATTCTCCCTGCCCCTTGCCCATAGGGTTCCTCTCAGAGTTAGATGAGTGCTCTGTATATATTATTAAGTCTGTCTGATAAGCACAGCAGTTCTAACATTGACCAGTATTGCGGAAGTACAATGCATCAAGCAAGAACCACTTACTGTATGTTAAGCAGGGAAGCAGTTTCCACTTACCGGAGCTGTCTCTCTCGAAGTAAGATGACCTAATTGGGACATTGCGACATGGAAGTGGCTACTGGCTACAAATGGCGTGTAAGCTGTGTAGGAGTAATTTTCATTTTCAGACTACAAAATTATCTTATCAGCTCACATCCTGGAGTTTGAGGTCAATACTAACGTTGGCAAAAGAAGATTTTAAAGTGTGACAAGGCATGTCACTGAGGCATACAATGCAGTAACTCCATTTAGCTAGCATTTATAGAATTCTCTTGTTGATATAGTTTAACGTAGTCCGTTTTGACAGGGGTATGTATTGATAGTTGACATTACATTATCTTTTCTAAAAAGTGAAATCTGCTTCAGTAAAAGGTGTGGGAATAGCACTGCGAAGGTTAACCTTATGTAGAATGCAACCAGTGCTAGCTCCTCTTTTTCTTTTTTAACTTGTTCAGACAATATAGGCTAGCTTCTTCTTTTTTTTTGTGAAAGTAAGTGATATATTAGGAAAAAGGTCAAACTGTACAACCAAACGGCTTCAAAAACTTACACTCAAGATGGACATGCCCATTATAAGTGGAAGGAAGCCGAGGAAAAAAAAAAAAACCAAGAGGCAATCGAGAATGGCCAAAAAGCAAAAGGCAGACTGCCCACAATCAGCGGAAGAGAAGATACAAGGGACCAACTCCTACAAGCGCTAAATCCTCCTGGTTTTGTAGGAGTCCTCTACGTCTTTGAAGGTAGTAGCGTTATCTTAAACAACTTTGAGGAGATGCCTCTTCATGGCAGGAAGAGAAAACGGCTCCCCCCTGAAGATAATATTGTTCTTGTTCTTCCAAATGGTGTGACAGAGCACACCAATGGAAAAACGGGCAATACTTTTGTAAAACTCCTTTCCCGAGAGCAGAGAGATAGCCTTGAAGATGATATAGGCTAGCTTGTTTCTTCCAGCTTATCATGTTATTATTACCGCAGCTGTTAATAGTATGTTTTATACCACTTTTGCTGTGCCAGAGCTTTATCTTTTACTCTCTGACAATGGGGTGCTTTAGAGAAGTAAAAGAAAACCTACAAGTGGCAGATGAAGATGGGACTGATCACCCACAATTCAGTCTCCATGGATCCAATCAGAGGTTTCCATTAAGAAATAATAATTTCATTTGATAGTGGTGACTTTAAGGTGTTGATTAGCAAAATAAATTGAAGTTGTTAGATTGAGGAGAATATATATATTATTTTTTTCAAGAAAATAATGAAGTTGGTAATCTCAAAAAACCAAAAGAACATTAGTAATTACTTCAAATAAGAGTGAATAATGCAAAACTAGTTGATAAAAACAAAGTTGGTAACCACCCTTAACTAAGATTAATAGCTTCTAATAAGTAGGTAAAAATTAAGTTGGTAAGTAAGAAAAAAGAGGCAACCAAATGTTGGAGATTAAAAAAAGGCTTCTAGGAATTACTCAAATAAGATTTGGTAGTTTAATCAAAGAAATGTGGTAAATAATACACATAAAAGTTGGTAATTTTATAATAGTTGATGAGTTCAAACCATTAATAAAAAGAAATAGATGAAAATGGCTAAAACATGACATCGTTTTTGTTTTAGAAATAAGACGAGAAGGTGATTATCATATATGGCCAAATAAATATCCGTACCTCACATAAATAAGAGTTGATAATGAAAACTAGTTGCCAACTTAACTAGAGGAAGTTTGGTGATCACTCTAATTGAAGATAATTTTAAAAATATAATATATTCAAAATTCGTAATAAAGACAAGTAAAAGTTGATAAAAGATAAGAAAGTTGGTAAATATATGTATAAAAAAATGAATGTGGATAAGTAACTTAAATAATAGTTGGTGACAAAAAAATGGTTCATAAGTTAATTGACAAGAAAATGTTGGTAACTTAAGTAAATGTTAGTAATTTCGATTAATAGTTGGTAAATTTATGACATTAATAAGAAATGTAAATAAAAGTTGGTAAAAAATAAGATTTTTTTTTTTAGACAAGACAAGCTAGTTAATTAGGAAAAATATGTCAATACCTATCTTAAATAAGAGTTGTAATGCAAAACTAATTGGTACCTGGAGAATAATTTGTTCTACAACGAGCTGGTGAATTTTAACAAATTTGTAAGTAGGGCATATACTCAATGGGGACATTGGTGAATTAAGAAAAAAGAAATAAAGGTCCGGAAACAACTTAAGTGAGAGTAGGCAAATCAAAACTAATTAGTAACTGAATTCATAAGTCACTCAAATAAATATTGATAATTTCATTGAATAGTTAATAAATTAAGGGTGTTAGTATGGAAGATAAATAAAAGTCAATAATAAGTAGGATAATTGTTCTATTGTCGAAGATGAAAGAAGTTGGTACCATATCAACGTTAATAATTTATCCAAATAAGAGTAGGTAATGTAAAAATAGTTAGTTCCTTAGGGTGCGCATGATAACGCTTCTTAAATGGGAAATAGTTTTTTTTTTTTTTTCAGAAATAGTTCTATTCTATTTCTATTCTGAGGATCAATTTCTGAGTAAAATAAGATATTTGGTAACTACAAAAAATTTCTATTTTTAAAATAAAAAAGAATATAAATGCGTTTGGTACGAAACAGTTTCTTTTTTGTATTTATTCGTTTTTTATTCTTGTTCATGGATTGTCAACCGTTGACCGTTGCCCACCACTCGCCCGTCGCCACTTGCTGCCGACTGTCACTGTTGACTACCATCACACAGCCCATTGACTATCGCCAATCGCTAGCCTCCGGAGGTGGACAACCGATGGCGACAACGGGTGGCAGTGTCGGTGGGCCAATAGTGACGGGCAGCGGCGTTGGTGGCCAATAGCAGCGTCAGCAACAAGGGCTGGTGGCATCGGCGATCGATAGTGGCTCCAGGCGGTTGGAGGTGGTCACAGCAAGAGAGAGGAACAAAAAAAAAAAAATTGGCTTATTTTTAAAAATTGTTCCGAGAACAAAAAAGGTACTTTTTTTTTCTTGTTTTTATTCCAAAACTATTTCTAGGAACAAAAAAAAAAATAGAAAATTTGTTCTCGAGAATAAAAGTTTTACCAAATACATTTATGTTTTTTTTTTTTGTTCGGGGGAACAAAAGAATAGAAATTGAGAGAAACAAAAATGTTACCATGCTAACCTTCAACCAGAGGAAAGTTGGTTCTAAAAAGAGTTGGCAAGTTTAACATATTGTTATTGAGCGAGACAAATAATAGTTGGTTACTTGATAAAAAAAGTTGGTAAATTTTAGAAAATACTAAATAAATATTGATAAACAACTCAAATAAAAATTGACAAATCAAATCTCAACTTAATTGAGAAAAATCTATCATTCGTTCAAATAAAGGTTGTGGTTTCATATAATAATTGGTAAATTCAAGGCATTGGTAAGCAAAATAAATGCAAATTTTATGATAGATTAGAAAAGTTTTTGTTGGGGAAGAAAAGTTAGTTAATTTATTTTTCTTCATATATTTTAGTTTCTCACTTCTGGATACCAAAACGAGAGGGATTCTCTTAAAAGAAGGAAAATTGAAAATACACTTTCCCCCTTAAAAAGCTATGCTGTATTACACATGTCAACATAAAGTATAACGGATGATTAACTACCGAAAAGAAAAGTTTTAGGGTCATGTGTGATATTTGAAAATTTTAGGGGCAAATGTGAATATCCGCAAAGTTGAGCGGAGTTTCATATAACACAAATGATATCCGAATTTTAATTCATTTGCAACGTGAACTCTAAATTTTTATTTGTCTAATGTGATCATTAAACTTTACTTTATTATGTTATATGATATTTGAACTTTTTGTACATGCATTTTATTAATTTAAGTTTAAGGATAATATTTAATATATTTACGTAGTGCAAGAATTAGATTGAATATGTACTAAAAAATTTAGCGATGAATTGGATATTAAGTTAAAGCTCAGGCATCATATTAAATAAATTAAAAATTTAGAGGTGATATTATAAATTAGGTCAAAATTCAGGGACCATTCGTGCAATTTTCCTAAAATCATTTGAAATGATGGATAACGCAGAGAAACTTCTTCAGCAAGCGAGAATTCTCCGTACAATTTTCGATTCTCCCAGGAAAGCGATCGTCTTCTTGTCTCGTCCGAATCTCCTCTCTCTCTCTCTCTCTCTCTCTCTCTCTACGGAGCCAACTCGAGTCCCTTCTCGCCTTCAACCCGGCAAGATCGAGCTGAATTTGTCGCGAAGCGGCAGATGGCGATGGCGGGTCTGTACAGGCGGGTCCTCCCTTCTCCTCCCGCCATCGATTTCGCTTCCACTGAAGGAAAGGTACGTCCTTTTCGTCTCCCGGTTTCGACCCTTCATGATTCTTGACCTGCCGTGATCTGTGAACCTCGACTGTATCCGAGTTTCAAATGTCGCTGCGGTGTGCTTGCTTTAGTTCTCTGTTGGAATTTGAGCACTATGGTATGGAGAAGGGAGCTGCTCCGATCGAGATTTTGTGCAATTCGACTGTTTTTGCTCACTTTGAATGGCGGGTAAAAGAAAGAATGAAGAAATGAGAGGACTTTGTGAAATAAGATGGGCTTTTAAAAGGAAAAGAAATATGGGTGATGGGTCTTGAACATTCCTCAGAATGGCAATGGTTTCAAATGTCGCTGCCGTGTGCTTGCTTTAGTTCTCTGTTGGAATTTTAGCACTGTAGTATGGAGATAGGAGTTGCTCCGATCGAGATTTTGTGCAATTCGACTGTTTTTGCTCACTTTGAATGGTGGGTAAAAGAAAGAATGAAGAAATGAGAGGACTTTGTGAAATAAGATGGGCTTTTTAAAGTGAAAGAAATATGGGTTATGGGTTTTGAACATTCCTCAGAACAGCAATGGTTACTTATCCTTTTTTCATGTTTCTGTTCTCGTCAATGATCGATAACGAAATGGTTCTCAACTCGCGCATTTTGCTGTGGACAGAAGCTCTTCATTGATGCCATCCAAGCTGGGACGATGGAAGGATTTTATAAGTTGATCTCTTACTTTCAAACGCAATCAGAGCCCGCATATTGTGGATTGGCTAGCGTCTCAATGGTCTTGAATGCTCTCGCCATCGACCCCAGAAGGAAATGGAAAGGTGAACTTGTTTTACAACGTGACATCTTTTTGAACTCTGTTTGCGTGTGTAAGAGAAAGGCTCTCTTTAAGAAGAGAAGGATCGATCAGTTGGTTAAGCAAATATGCACATTGCCTAAAGTTCTCGGCCTTGTCTTGAGAGGGTTTGGTGGTTAAATTCTTTGATTCTAACAAGTGTTTCCTCATCACTAGAATATGCTTTATGGGGCTGTACTGTCTTGTTAACATTTCAGCTTGTTTTTAGAAGTTAGTTGTTAGTAGCTCCATGCACAGAGTTAGCTTGCTTGGAGCATTATTTGATGTGAATATATTTCCATAGTATCTTTTTTTCTTCTTAGGCCTGTAAATATTGAGAGTTTTATAATTTTTCTCATACAAACCTAGTATCTTTTTATTTGGGAGATGTAAAGCTGTTTATTTCCTCTTCATGTCCATGTCTTTGTTACTTTGACAGCATAAAGGCACATGCTTTTGGTTATGAGGTGCTTGGTTTGTTGGTATGTGGACTAGAGAATGTTTAGGACATTTATGAGTGTTTAAAATGGCAGGAAGAAAGGGATAAACACCTTGTAGGATCACCACAATCTATTCAATGTAGGATTCAACCTTTCTTTTCCCATTTTGTGAGAAGATCAAGCCTCTTAGGATTCTTACAATGGATTTCTGGACACTAAATATAGATAATTAGTGAATGAGTGTTTTGTGTGCGTGTGTGCATCTTTCTAATTATAAAATTGTTCTTGATATTGCAGGTCCTTGGAGATGGTTTGATGAATCTATGTTAGACTGTTGTGAGCCTTTGGAAAAAGTTAAAGCTGAGGGCATATCATTTGGGAAGGTAGTATGTCTGGCTCAATGTGCTGGAGCTCAAGTTGAAGCGTTTCGGACTAGTCAAACCACCGTAGATCACTTCCGTCAGTTTGTTAAAAGATGTTCTATTTCAGATAATTGTCATGTGGTCTCATCATATCACAGAGGCTCTTTTAAACAGGTAGGAATATACAAAGAAAAGCATTGTTCTGATTTGTGTTTTGGAATGGGGGCATTGCATCTCTTGAGAGAATTAGTCGATTGATTTATTCTTCACCTTCTAAGGTCTAAGGAGTGAGCTTAGGCTTAAGAAATAAGGTGATGAAGATGAGAACAGTCTTAATGTGAGTACTTAAGAGATGGGGCAGATACAACTATTTTTGCCCCCGTTTTTGGTCGTTGATCCTTTGAATGATTAAATTCAGAAAATGAAAATCAGTGGGAATGCATTTTTGTAGATAGCACAACATTGCTATGGATGCTTTGTTATCATGAGCATGTGTAAATCGAAAGCTAGGGGAATGGGATTTAATTGGAGTCTGAGGTTAGGGAATCCATGCACAAGAAGATTTCAGAAACCATAACAAAGCTCATTTACTTGACAAAGTATCAACATTCATGATGAAGTATTTACATCCCTCAATAGTATACTACTATACCAGAAGTGCAAGGCTTTGGACATGCTTTCAGTAATTACTGAAGTCAGGGGCTACGTTATAGTCTTGAAACTATGATTGGAGCACTGACTCTCAGTCTTGTGCAACAAATTTAAAGTTTTACTAGCTCATATATATAGTCAAATGCTTTAATGATGGTATTTCCCTTTGAAGTGGGACTCAAGTGGGGACCAGTGATATTTCGTGAGGGAATGTCTGCTAGTTTCTTAGCAAACTTTTGCTTAGCTAGGTTGATGTAGGAAGATATTCTGGAATAGTGACCTACCTTTGCATTGGGCTTTGAGATGGAGCTTGTAGATAGTAACTTGTAAAGATTGAAATTTTTTGGTGTGGCTGAAGCTCCTAAAAAACATATTGGAGTATTCCTAAGCATCACGCTTAAAACTATAATAGCATCACAAGATTCTAAAGCAACAATTTCTTAAGGTGAAATGAAATTCAGTCATTCTTTTTCTAACTTCCCAATAGGAAGAACACCATCTTTACAAACTCCACCAGCATCTTGCTCCAAGAAGAAAGGCAAGATTCAAGAACCCCACTTCATGTAGAATTTAGAAACTTATTAAAATCCTTTGCATCTCTATTCCTAAAATTATGATTGCTATAAGTAGGTGTCTATATGCACTTTGTCCCTCAAGACTGTGAACTAGTTGCACTGATTCTCTAGGACTTGTTCTAGTTTATTACTTATCTGCTATAAAAAAAGGAGGAGAGTCTTATACCTATTAGGGTTTTCAGATTATGTCCATCTTCAGCAGAACTTTTATAAAGTTATTTCATTATTTTCTGTACTATCAACTTGTTTGATCTCTTGTGGGTTACAATTTTTTCTCCAAGTTGGAATAAACTCGTCCTTGGCAACATTTCGCCTGGGGTGGTTTTTTTTTTTTTTTTTGGGGGGGGGGGGTGTGCTTGGTTGAATAGAGCTTTTGAAAGTTTCTGCAGTTAATTTCTTCTTTGGCAATGTAGCTAGTCTCAAATATTGAATATAAAACTCAAGTTCTGGTAGAGAAGTGTGAAATATGTAAATTATGTTAGCATTTACAAAAGTTGGTCAACAGAAGTATCTGGTTGGCCATGTCGTAAGTGCAAGTCTCTTCTTTAATTAGTTGCTGTTTGTGTTTAATAGTGGATATCCTGGATAGTTCGTTGAGTAAGTTTATTAAAAAGCACCATGGGGGTTGCCTCCCATTTACAAAATACAGGTTAGAATATATATAAGAAATTCAAAGAAGACTCAGTATCCAAGTGTATATCATTTGCGTTTATTACACGGGAAATGTACGTTGAATTGCGGTTTAATGTACAATTTCACCTTGATTCTTTCTGCTGTATCAGCTGATGCTCAATTTTTAATGAGAGCATGATGCTTGGAGAATTGTTTTTTTTATTTATTTATTTATTTTATACATATGTTTTGTTTTTTTTATGATGCTTGGAGAAGCTGATGACAGCTCAATGTTGGAAAAACTTTGTTTGCAGACAGGAACTGGCCATTTTTCACCTATTGGTGGTTATCATGTGGGAAGTGACATGGTACTGATATTGGATGTTGCACGTTTCAAGTATCCTCCTCATTGGGTTCCACTTACTCTTCTCTGGGAAGCCATGGATACTGTTGATGAGACAACAGGACAAAGAAGAGGGTATGTGAACAATTTGACATTCTATTATTTTTGGAGGGTTATTACCTATATGACATGGGTTCTTGTGGGTATTTGAGCATGTCTATGCATATGTGTATGCTGACTTAACCACTCTTAGTTTCTATGATGACGTGCTACAAAGATAAATTGACGAAGTAAATAAGTAGCATACCTGATGCTATCTCATGCCTTATTAGAAGTTGAGGAAAGATCCTTGAAATTTTGGTTTGGTATTATTGATATCTTTCTCAATATCTTGAAAGAACCAAATTAGTTTTGCTTTGACAAGTTACAAATGGAAGTTAGTTTGAACTGCCCTAGCACGAATTATCTAGACAAGAGAGTGTATAGACAAGCTTGATATTCCTTAAATTGCAAATCAGATAGACACTAAATTCCAGAATGTCAGAAGACAAAGGAAATGTAAAATATACACCGTTAACCTTGTAAGTTCGTAATCTAAGATCCAATTATTGAATTTCCCCCAGGTTCATGCTTATATCCAGGCCACAGAGAGAGCCTGGGCTGCTTTACACCCTGGTATGGGCAATGTCATGCTAATTTATAATGCATTGGTATTAAAAAATCTAGTGCAGGAGTGCAAGATGTGCTATAATTGCATATGTTGTGTATTTCTTTGTTTCTCGCTTTTCCCAATTTATTTTTTCAGTCCCATTTGTTGAAAATATTTAGCACCACTTCAGCAGTTACTGTGATAGATGCCTTCATTACAGTATCAAACAGCTCAATATGTTATTGTGAGGTCTATGCATAAAGGAGCCAAACTTGGTACTTCGGCTTTAATATACTATAAGCACGGACTCCCATTTCACTAATATGTTATTAGAATCCCTGATGCCAATATGTACTTATCCTGTTGTCCTGGATCCAATTTTTTGCCTCCCTGCTGCTGCAGACTAAATCTTGATGGGCATAATCTTTTTAGCAGTTGGTAATTTTCTTATTTTTTGTGGAACTTTGTTAATAAGCTTCAGAGTATTACTTTATATTAACCTCATGTTAAAAAAGTGCAGTTTCATATTTTGGTTATGGTTTAGTTGATGGGATTTGTTTTGATCATGTATAAACTGATCAGAATTTTCCATGTTTGTATTTGAGGACACGATTTTCAGTAAGCAGAAGAGAATAGTTTTGTCTTTCTGTATTTTAGTGTACCTTGTGTTCAGACTCCCAGAGATGGCATATTGAAGAAAAGAATCTGTCTTCTTATATTTCATAGAGTGATTACAATGTCTATAAATACATGAACAGAGAACCTAAATTAGGTAACAAACCTATTTAGGTAAATATCCTAATTAGCCTCTAATCTCTATCAATAGCTAATTTACAGCTAACAAAATCAAATCAAATCACATAATATCACGTAATATATTCACGTAATATAATCACATAATATAATATCACCTAATATAATCAGGGAGAAAATATATAAGATTTTCCAATACATTCCAACACTCCTCCTCAAGCTGGCTTGAAGATATCTTCCATGGACAACTTGTTCACTAGATGAACAAATTGTCTTTTATGTAATCCCTTGGTCAAAATGTGAGCAGCTTGATCATCACTTGAAATATATGGCATACAAATTAGTCCACTATCAAGTTTTTCTTTGATGAAGTGTTTATCAACTTCCACATGCTTTGTCTGTTCATATAACATGGGATTATGAGCAATTGTGATTGCTGCCTTATTATCGCAATACACTTTTATTGGTATGGAACTTGGGATCTGTAGTTCATCCAAGATACCTTTAATCCACATAACTTCGCATACACCATGTGCTACTGACTGAAATTCAGCTTCAGCACCGCTTCTTGCCACCACACTCTGCTTTTTACTCTTCCAAGTGACTAGATTACCACCAACAAATGTGCAGTAGCCTGAAGTAGATCTCTTATCCATATTGCTTCCAGCCCAATCTGCATCAATGAACATCTCAATTTCCAAATGTCTATGTTTTTCAAACATTACACCCTTACTAGGACTTCTCTTCAAGTAGCGTAGAATTTTATATACTGCTTCAAAATGCCTTGGCCCTGGTGAGTGCATGAACTGGCTCACCATACTTATAGCAAATGATATATCAGGTCACGTATGAGATAAGTAAATAAGTCGACCGACAAGCCTTTGATACTTTTCTCGGTCTATCACTTCTTTAGCCTTGGCAAGTTCAAGCTTCATATTTGGTTCCATGGGTGTCTCTGCCGCTTTACATCCTAATAGACATGTCTTTTTGAGCAAATCAAGAACATAGTTGCGTTGGTTTATAAAATTTCCCTTCTTGGATCTTGCAAATTTTATTTCAAGAAAATATTTCAAGACACCCAAATCTTTAACCTCAAACTCCTCAACTAGCTTCTCTCGCAAGCTTTCCAACTCAGCTTTGTCATCACCAATTAATATTAAATCATTAATATAGACGATTAGAATTGCATGCTTACCTTCCTTTGAGTGTTTATAGAATAGAGTGTGATCTCCTTGACTTTGGTGATGACCGAACTCTTTAACCATCTTCCCGAACCGTTCAAATCACACTCTTGGAGATTGTTTAAGTTCATATAGCGACTTTTTTAATCTGTAGACTTTACTTTCAATTTCTGCAAAATTTGGTGGTAAACTTATAAACACTTCCTCCTCCAAGTCACCATTCAAGAATGTATTCTTCACGTCTAATTGGTATAAGGGCCAATCAAATGCAGCATCCAAAGATAGTAAAATCTGAATAGAATTTATCTTGGCAACTGGGGCAAAAGTCTTAATAGTCTACTCCATAAGTCTGAGTGAACCCCTTCGCCACTAACTTTGCTTTATACCGCTCAACACTCCCATCGGGTTTACATTTTACAATAAATACCATTTACAGCCAACAATCTTTTTTCCTTCTAGTGCATCAATCAATTCCCATGTGCCATTCTTCTTAAGTGCAAGCATTTCATCTTCAACTGCCATCTTCCACTTTGGATCCTTCAAAGCTTCCTGGGTATTTCTATGAATAGATATGTGAGACAATTTTGACATAAATGCTCTATGATGATGAGACAACTTTTGGAATGACACATGTTTTCATATAGGATGTTGAGTACATGATCTAACTCATTTTCTAAGAGTTATAGGCATATCAAGATTAGAAGTATTAGTATTAGAATTTGAGACAGGAATTGAGGGAAAATGAGTATTACTAGGATCACCTGATGACGAAGGCAAGAGATCATCTCTCGGGGCTGCAAACGGATGAGGCTCCAAGATAAAGTTTTGATCTGCAACCTTTTGAAGAGTTTTTCTTCTAGTATAAACCTGAAGTTCGGGCTTGTTGATCACATTGTGATCTTGGACTTTTTCTCCCCCTATCCTTGACACATCAAGATTCGGCAGAGGTGTTTTTGAAGATTTAAACAAAGGAGTAGGAAGTATAGGAGAGTTAATCTCTTCACTAACTTCGGCATTCTCCCCCGAAGAGATTTGTTAGAAAAAAGTGGTTTGACTCTATAAAGGTTACATCCATAGTGATGAGTTTTGCCAGTATGTGGATTGTAGCACTTGTAACTTCTTTGATTAGGTGCATACCCTATAAACACACTTTTCAGCCCGAGGATCTAATTTGGATTGACACTGAATTGGGAGATGGACAAATGTAGTGCAACCAAACACCTTTAGAGGAATATTAGAAAAAAAAAAATGGGTTGTGGATTACACTTTTTTGAAACAATCTAAGGAAGTAGTGTAGTTTAATACCTGAGTTGGCAACCTATTAATTAGATAAGATGTTGTTAGCATAACTTCCCCCCATAAGTATTTAGGTACATACATTGAAAAACAGAGAGCATGTGATACTTCAAAGAGATGGCGATTTTTGCGTTCTGTAATGCCATTTTGTTGGGGTGTAGTTCAGCAAGTTGACTGGTAAAAAATGCCTTTTTTTTTTCAAAAAAACTCCCCAAAAACTTGTTATAATATTTAGTACCATTATTAGTACGAAAAATATTAATATTAGTATAAAATTGAGTCATAACCATTTGATAAAAAATTTTGAACAAGGACTTAACTTCAAACTTGGTGCTCATCAAGTATATCCAACATAAACGGGTATGATCATCTATAAAGGTAACAAACCACCGTTTCCCGATTTTTGTTGGCACGGGTGAAGGACCCCATCACTATGGATTAAGTAAAAAGGTGATGATGAACAATGTTGTTTTGGACTATATTGAGTACAATGACTTTTAGAAAAAAGGCAATTATCACAATGTAATGAAGAAACATCCAAATCTTTAAACAAATGAGAAAACAAATGTTTCAAATATCCAAAGCTAGGATGGCCTAATCTATGGTGCCAAACCATTATTTTTTCTTGAATAAAGGAAGAACTGAAAGTTCCATATGCCTGAGCTTTTTTATCAAAGACAAACTCTTTAAAATAGTAGAGATCATCCCTCATTCTAGCAGTGCCAATCGTTTTCCCCGAGATCTGATCGTGAAACTCACAATGGGAAGCAAAAAAGACAACACGACAGTTAGATTCTTTAGAAAGTTTACTAATAGACAATAGGCTGCAGGCTAACTTAGGAACATGCGGTACATTATAAAGTGTAATAGAATCAGAAAGTGGAACCGATCTTTTGCCTGCAATAGATGAAAAACTCCCATCGGCAATCCGAATTTTTTGGTTGCCGGGACTAGGAATATAGGATTTGAACAAATATGAAATATTAGTCATATGATTGGATGCCCCTGAATCAATGATCCAAGGTACAAATTGTGAACAACACGAGAAGGCATTTAGATTTCTACCTTGGTGGGCAATAGAAGCAGTAAGATTACCTGATACGGACTCGGCTTGAAGTAGCTGCAGAAGATGGTTTAGTTGTTCTTTGCTGAAAGGGAATGCAGTGGCCTCATTAGCTGTAGGAGGCATATGTTGAGATGACTTATTATCACGGCTGAATGAAGTTGATCTCCTTGCCTCACTAGTTGTAGAAGCTGGACGACCATGTATCCTCCAACAGGTCTCCCGTGTATGGCGAGGTTTGTTGTAGAAATCACACCAAATACAAGGTTTCCCATATGATCTTCTCAAGTTAATGGGGATCTTGCTTACATTTTCCTCGGAGACTATTGTTGCAGGAACATGGTCCTTCCTGTCTTCAAAAATAGTCAATGCTGAACCTTCCAATGATCCATCTTTTCCGCCGGTAGCTGCCTTGCCTAGCATTATTCCTTGTCTACTTTCTTCTCTTCGAATCTTTGAGAAGACCTCTCCAATAGGTGGAAGAGGTTGCTTCTCAAGTATTCTGCTGCGTACCTCATCAAACTCATCTCTAAGCCCTGCTAGGAAAGCGTAGATACGTTCTGCTTCTACAATTTTCCTATACCGATTACCACCTTCAATACACGTCCACTCATGATCATTGAATACATCCAACCTCTGCCACAAACGTTTCAAAGAGTGAAAGTATTTTGTGACATTTTCTTCTTCTTGTCGCATCTTCCCTAGCTTCAAGGTTAACTCGTAGATTTGAGATTGATTACCCAAATCTGAATACATCTCACACACTGCATATTAGAGTTCCTTTTGCGGTATAATAGCCCAAATAATTTGCACCAATATCTTCTTCATGGAGTCGGTCAACGACGTCATAATCGTTGAATTCTCTGCATCCCAGACAGCCTAGGTGGGGTCAGTTGTTTTGGTTCTGCATTATCTCCAGTCAGATAGCCAATTTTTCCTCTACCTCATATATACATTCGAACGGATCGAGACCACCGAAATAAATTATTAGGATTCAGCTTTATGGAAGTGATCTAAATGGGATGAGGTTCGGTGGACTTTGTGAGAAGTGATGGGGGGTTAGACCGGGTGGTTGATGATTCATCCAACATAGTGATCGAAGGATCAAAGAAGAAAAAAAAAATTACTCGAGGTGAATAGATAAAGGACCTTTGGGCTCTGATACCATGAAGAAAAGAATCTGTCTTCTTATATTTTATAGAGTGATTACAATATGTATAAATACATCAACAGAGAACCTAAATTAGGTAACAAACCTATTTAGGTAAAGATCCTAATTAGCCTCTAATCTCTATCAATAGCTAATTTACAGCTAACAAAATCAAATCAAATCACCTAATATCATGTAATATAATATAACGTAATATAATCAGGGAGAAAATTTAGAAGATTTTCCAATACATTCCAACACATATATATATCTCATCTCCCATTGGAGGGATTGTTTGTTTTAACTTCTAGAAAGTGTGTATATACATCTGCTTTTCGACCAAAACAATGATTACTTTCTTCAAAATATTTTACATGACTTTATTATCTTGAATGTCAATACTAGTATTTGGACATCCTAGTTTGTTCGACGGAAAGTGAGTAAGGCAGATGGCACTGTAGACCTTTAACTTGCAGGTTGCATTTAAAGACTTGAAGAGTTCAACTTTGACAGAATTAATGGACTTCATAGTTAGTAACTTAAATCCATAATTATGTGTTTTATTTCTAGTAGTGATCAAATGCGCCAGTGAGCTGCCAATCATATAACTGACGTGATCTCAAGTTATTGTCTGGTTCCAGTAAGATTTAGGACTGACAATATGTGTTGTGTTATTATGAATGTTAATTCGCGTCAATGTCATTGTCATTATTAAAATAGTTCATATTTTTGTCAATGTGATCAAATATAAGTTTTTATAGGAAAATGTTAGAACGTGTCAAGTTGTATCAATTGGATTGATTGTGTCAATATCATGTTAGGTTTGAGTTTCTATCAGTAACTTCTCTATTATTTCCACTGTGAATGACTGTTCTTGTTTGACCCATCACAATTCATTGGTAGCTGAAAGTTATTAGGCTCGTGGCATGTGTATTTGTTTATTGCTCCACTGAAATAGTCTCTGAAATCTAGATTGCAAATATTACTTAGATGTAAAAGTTTCCTTTTTAGCAAAGGTCCTGCCTTGGGTAGTTGTGGATGTTTGTCGCTGTAGATTCCCCCTTTTTTTTGTGGTCACTGTAGATTCAAGGAGACAAAATGTCAGTGGAAACAACCAGGAAATGCTAGTTTAAGCGAAGGATAAATATAATCAGCATTTCTTTTGTTCCCCTTATGCTATGCATACCCTTGTTTGTAGTTTAAATGACAAGTGCAAGATTTACTTTCCCCTTCTGTTCTTATCCATTAATCAGATTTCTTGCTCCATGTCTTGAATGTGTGTTACTGCCTCTGTGAGTTTTAACAGTTAATGTTAAAAATGTATGCAGAGCTGCAAACATGAAAGTTGGATTGGTGTTGCAAAGTACTTAATGGATGATGTTCCGCATCTGTTGAAATCTGAGGATGTGAAAGATATGGATAGCGTTCTCAGTATTCTTTGCACATCACTCCCATCTGATTTCGGGAAATTTATCCAGTGGTTTGCTGAAGTTAGGAGGGAACGGGATGGTGGTATAGGGATAAGTGAAGAAGAAAATGGAAGACTTGCGATCAAGGTATGGTGCAGCGTGTTCATTTTCATTTGTTGTTTCATGAGCTTGAAATGGATTTTTGTTCTACTAAGACCGAGAGTCTGTTCTTTTTCTTTTGCAGGAAGAACTGTTAAAGCAAGTTCAGGATACTGGTCTTTTCAAGCACATAGTTCATTTTTTGTCTTCAATTTCATGCAGCAGAAGAGAACCGGTTTTTGGTGGCAATGAAAATCTTCATGAAATCGCAGCCAGCGTCTGTTGCCAGGGATTAGAAATATTGAGCGGAAGGTCTGGCACCTCAAACTGCTCTTGCTGTCGTGAAACTTGCCTTAAATGTGTGAACGGGAGCACTGACAAACCTTTGACTGTGCTAAGTGCAACAATTGTGAATGGTAAAAATGAGGAAAAGGTCGACATGCTGGTCCCACAATCCATGATGAAACTCTGTTGTGGTGCCCCTGATCCCAATAACTGTATTAGAACTCAACCGGCTGGAAGCAATATCTTAACAGCACTTCTCTTGGCATTGCCACCTGAAACCTGGTCTGGTATCAAAGATAAAAAACTTCTGGAGGAAGTGCAGAGCCTTGTTTTGACGGGTAATCTTCCCGCCATGCTTCAGGAAGAGGTATTTATATCCCTTTTCGAAATCTTATCTGTAATGCCATTGCTTATTTATGCTATCTTTTTATTGCTGATGGGAAGTGTCTTTGGGAGAAGAGGTCCTTTTATTCCTTCTAATATATATTCTTCTCTATTTTGCTTGCTTTGTTCTTTTCCTTGGGTCGGGGTTGAGCTAGATCTTGAACTGATCAGATTCCTTAGTAGATTATAAAATTACTGCTAGTTGATACTTGCTTTAGTAAGGAGAACTAGTCAGTGAAATGTCATGCTGTTTAAGTATGGTGTGCAAATAATCAATGTCAAAAAGGCCAAATCTACCAACTGAAGAATATACATTTTTGGGGTCTTGAGTAAGTATTTTCCTTGAAAGAAACATTTTTCAACAATGTTTTTTGGTGAGAATATAGAGCAGCGTTCTAATTAAGCCTTGACATGGCAGGTTTTGCACTTGCGGAGACAGCTTTACCTTTTGAAGAAGTGTCAAGAGAACAAGGTGGACGAGGATCTCTCTGCCCCTCACTTATAGGGTTCCCTCTGGGAGTAGTATGAGTGTTGTGTATGTATTTCTTAAGTCTGATAAGCATGGCAATTCTAATTTTTCCCTGTTTTAGGAAAGTACAATGCATCCAGCATGTACCACTTCAGTATGTTAATCAGGGAAGCAGTTTCCACTTTCCGGAATTGTCTCTCTCGTCGTATGATAACCTAATTGTGACATTGCGATGGAAGTTGCTTCAGACGGCACACAGGCTGTTCAGGAGTAAACATAGGCAGTGGGGTTTTTCTTTTTTCAGGTCAAAACCCGGGAATTTCAGGCCATTACTACTGTAGGGAAAAGAAGATTTAAAGTATCCGACAGGGCATGTGTCTGAGGCATAAAATGCAGTTACTCTACTTAGCTAGTTCTTATAGAATTCTTCGTTGATATATGTTAACACAGCCTGTGTTGACAAGGGAATATGTATTGAGACTAGAAATTACATTTTCTTTTGCTAAAATGTTTTGGTTGCTTCAGTTCATGGTACGAAAAAGGCATGGCAAATGAATTTTTTTTTTTGTGGAAGGGAACCTGTGCTTGCTTTTTTGGGTTTTTTTGCGTGTTCAGAATATTGCTAGCTTGTTTCTTCCTGCTTATCGTGTTTTTAATGCCGCAGCTGTTAATGGTATGTTTTATTCAACCCTGTGCTTTGCCAGAACTTTTGATTTTAGTCTCTGTCAATATGGTGGTTTGGGGGAAAATTTGAAAACTTGAAGTGGCAGCTGAAGTTAGGAAAAATCACTCCGAATTCAATCTCCATGGATCTGAGCATAGGTTTCCGATAAGTGATAATAATCTTGAAATGATTAAGCAATTGTGCAATTGGAAGATTATTTATACGGCAAACAACTTAGTCGATTACTTGTTATTGAGTTACCGAGTTATATTTGAATATATGCAAATTGGTGAAAATTACACCAGATTAACATGTAAATTTAAAGTCTATTAGAGGTTATGAACACGCGTCAGTTTGGAAATTACCGACGTCGCACGATGGACATCCTACCATTTCAACAGTCAAACTTGTAAATTTTATGAAAATGGCCTCGTCACTGGTTGGGGGGGAATTTCTTTGATCAGGTTTCTGATTGGTGGGATAAAATGTGCAAACTTAGCTAAATTAAATTTGTGTAATTTCAAATGTCATAATCTATCAATCAAAATTGAGAGATTTTGTTACCCTAGTCGTGATCCGCAAATCCAAGAAAATTGATGTATTCCCCTCAAATCAAACTGGCCAATCAAGAAAATTGATGTATTCCCCTCAAATCAAATTGGCCAACTTAAATAAATATGTATTAAAAAAAAAAAAAAAAAAAAAGAGATGACCAACTTGCACGGAGGCACTAGAATATCAATTGAACATGTACGATTCTCTTGTCCCTTGCTTCAAAGTTCAACATGCACATATATCTAAGGACAGGAACACATAAAGCAAATGAAGAAAAAACACGGATAAATCCAACGCAATCCTGCTGCTTTCATCCTTTTTCTCTGTCCAGCTTTCGAGGTGACTTTAAGTGCTCGGAGAAACTAGGAAAACAACGAACCAAGAACCAATAAATGAAAGTTATGGGACTATCATTGGAGACAATCTTAGTTGAATTCGTTCATTGGTCGTATGTTGGTTTTAGTCATATTTTGCTGCTGCTGGGTGTAAACCAAGTCGACAACACTGCACAACAGCACTGCACCTACTGCAAAGCAAATGCCTTTCTCGCAGAAGAAATTATGAAGGTTCTTGTGTTTCTTCCCCCACGTGTATAGGCCTACGAAACGCAACGGGTACGTGGCATTTATTTAGACTTTTTCTTGTAAATATTTTATAAAACTTTCCATCTGACATGCTGCTTAGGCTTTAGGAGACAAAGATGACTGTTCACACCTTTCTTAAACATGTAATAATGACTAAAAATATAGTTTGTGGACTTTTTTTTCCTTTTTGTGGACTTTAATAATGTAAGTGCTGGAAACTTTTGCTTTGAGAAGAATGATGGGTTTTAACTTGGATTTGCAATCACCCCTTTCACTGTGGGAATTGTTTAGATCCTCCTCTCTTAGAATATGGCAGTTCTAGAACTCACATTTTCTTTTGTTTTTTTGGAGTTTTTTTTTGGTGTATTTGAAGTGCAATGATTCGAATGTGCCTCACGTGCAAAGGTATATTACTTAGGAAGAAAATTATAAAGGATTTCACGAATTGAAACCATAAAGAAAAAAATCATTTCTTTTATTAGATATAAAGATTTACACATTTGCATATTTAGTTTTTGCAAATAAATTCATTCTTTGAGTGCAATTGCATAGAGTACCTTCACAACGAATGAATTTTATAGTAAAAAATTTGAGATAAATATATTGCAATTAAACTGACAAATTAATGGACTTTTTTTTTCTATTGTTCAAAATAAACTTCTTTCATTACTTCAAGTAGTTCCATGATTACAGCTAACTAGTTCAAAAGTATAATAGAAGAAGCGTAGGCAAGGAGGGCACATGGCTTCACCGTTTTTGGGTGTTGCCAATAATGAGGGCGCATAGGTTCAGATAAGATTTTCCTCTTCCATAAGTTCTTGGCTGTTGGGAGAGCGTTCTGGCATAAGCTGTACATGAATTTTTTGACCGAGAGGGTTATTTAGATTCCATATCCTATTTCATAGATCTTTTGGGGGTTGATATGCCGACAATGCTTAATTCACTATTGGACTTAGGGATTTGTAGGCACTCTTGACTCTGAAGGATTCAGATTTAGTCATAATCGACACTACCTTTGTCTTTGTCTTAGGATTGCTAGTATTTCATCAACAATCTTCTCTTCAAAATAACTTTAACTAATTGTTCGTCCCATTTGCATTCCACCTAATTTATCAGCTTAGCCACTTTTTTAGGTTCCCCTTGTATTGTCTCTCCTTCCATAATAACCAACGACATCGATTGGTCTTTCCTGATACTAATGTCTTGGCCATTGCCCATTTTCCATCTTAACACTTTAGATATGTTTTCTCTGTCTATCAATATATTCTGCCATCTGCAAGAAGAATGAGAGCTCTTTCTCGCACTTCAAAAATTGTGGTTAGGGAAATAGAAACCTTTTAAAACCTAAACCCATATGTTAGAGGGTTTATGGAAAATTTGCCAAGTTTGTTTGTCTAACATTGCCTTATTGTACTTTATCAAATCCCATTCCTCCACCATCTTTTTTCTTTCTAGCATGTCCCATTTCTTCCGTTGAATTCTTGCTTTGTTTTTGCTATTTTTCCACCAAAAGGTTTCAATTTTCTTTTCCATCACTCGGAAAATAGAGATCGGCACTTTGAAGATTGACATTATGTATTGCAAGAGGGTCCATGCTACAACATTTATAAGAGTTTCTTTCCCCGCCTTTGACATCACTTTCTCATTCTACCCTTCAAGCTTCATATTTACCCTTGCCAATATCCATGCAAACATTTGCTTTTTAGTTTGATCCCAATATGGGGGAATCCTATATGTTTTCCTGTTTTCTCTAGTTCAAGTACTCTTAATCCATGCACCATCTTCCTTCTCAGACTCCGTGGACAATCACCACTAGAGAAAATGCCAGACTTGTTCAAATTTGTGGCTTGTCTCGAAGCAAAATGATACCGATTCAGAATCTCGCCCTCCTTCTGAAATATTTGCATATATTTGCAACATTTTATTGTTAAAAAAGAAAAAAAAAAGAAAGAGAAATATCAAGACTGATGCGCAACTTAAACTCTTATGGAATTTTTTAGCCGCCACTCCTATTGAATTCAAATTAGTGGATTTCACAATCTTTCAAATGCTTTAATGGAGTCCACATGTAACTTATCTTTGTCATCTTCCACAACCTATCAAGAATCAAATGTCAGTTGTGAAATAATTTTTGAACGGCATATCATAATAGTTAAAGAACAAGTCAAGGAGTAGTTGTCTCGGCAGTGTCTTTTGTAATAGCGAACACGTCAAAAGATTCGAAGTTAGCCAGGTGTGCATTTGCATGGCCCCTTTTATAAAAGTTTAAATTGACAGATACATAAATATATATATATATATATGTGTGTGTGTGTGTAATTATGGTAATATGTTTGAGATTGAGGGCATGTTTGGTAAAGATGTATTCCCGGGAATAGATTCTGATTAGAAATGATTTTTTTTTATTCTATTCCGGGAATTGATTCTAAGCATTTTAAGCCATTTTATAACTGTTCAAAATTTCTGATTCTAAAATAAATTGCATTTGTTACCGTGCTCATTGATTTTGTTCCAAATTAATTTTTTTAAATTTTTAAATAATTTTTATAATTTTTTTTCCTTTTTTTTTTCTTTTTTCTTCTATTCTTCTTCTTCTTCTTCTTCGGGCCGGTCGCCAGTCAGACAACCGGCCAGACAAGGGCTGACAACCTCACCGGAGCTTCGCCAGCCCTCGTCGACCGAGCCTTGCGATGGCCAAGCTGGCCTCGCTGGGGCTGGGCGAGACTTGTCGGGGCTGGGCGATGCCCGCTTGGCCATCAGTGGGGTTGGGCATCAAGAGGCTTGCCTAGCCCCGGCGAGGCTCGGCCTCGCCATTGGCTGGGCTTGCCTCCGGCGAGCTCACCGGATCTCAACCTGACCTAGCAAGCCTTTGATGAGCTCACCGGACCGGTTGCCGGCAACCGATGGCAGCGGACGGTGGTGGATGGGGGCGGATGGTGGCACGCGATTGAAGAAGAAGAAGAAAAGAGAAGAATAGTTAAGTTTGATTCTTTTTTTCGATTCTAGAACAAGAATCACTTTTTTTTTTTTATTCTTGATTCTACTCCCAATCTATTCTTGGGAACAAAAATTTTACCAAACGCGATTCTTCCCAAACTAGTTTTGAGAACAAAGATAAGAATTTGGCCATGTTTCGATGGTTACCAAACAAGGCCTATGTCCCTCCCTAGCAAAACAAAGTAATAAACAATATCTATAGGGAAAATTATCTAAAAAGTCCTAAACTTATTGCATGGCAATCAATTCAATCATAAATTTTTTAATTATGTCAATTTAATCATAAACATTTTGACATCTTGCCAATTTTATTTTTTTATACAATTTGCCAATTTAGTCCTAAACTTGTCTGCCCAGTGAGGCGACCCTCGCTCGATCCAACAAGGTGGCCCTCACCAGCCTAGGCCCAATGTCTCTCGTTCGAGACCAATGAGGGCAGCCCTCGCCTAAGGCCAAAGGGATCATTGGCCATCGACAAGGTCTGGCAAAGGGAATAAAAAATAAAATAAAAGGAAAAGAAAGAAAAAAAATTGTAAAAATTGTCAATGCCAATGCTGGCCATACTATGTAGGATGGTCGATGTTGACTACACTACCATATCAGCAATTTCCTATCAAAATTGATTGATATGACTAAATTGGAAAATCATTAAAAGTTTAAAGACTAAATTAGTATAGTTGAAATGTTTATGACTAAATTGGCAAGTTGTCAAAAGATTTAGAACTAAATTGACATGATCAAAAGATTTATGATTGAATCGGCGTCGTACAATAGATTTAAGACTTTTTAGATAATTTTTTCAATCTCTATATATTGTCCTTTCTTGATATAATTCTTTGATGAAAATTTCTCTAGTTTTGCAAGTGCTACAAAAAATATGGTAGTTGCATTTTTGGGAGCATTGAATTTTACGGGAGATAATAGATATCATAAAAAGTTGATCGTTATTCTAAGACTTTGATCAATGGTAGGGAAATGGGTGCAATGACAAATTTGTATAGACTTGGGAAATGACATTTGATTAGAAAGTCCAATTTGAGCTTGATTGAGCCAGAACCAAATTCACATGGCCTAATCAGATAGATAGTGTCTTTTAAGAATTGATGCCACAAAAAATCCTACATCAGTGCTACTTGAACAAGTTCATCGCACACTTTTTTTGACCATATGAAACCTAAAGTGTCGCTGGTGTTCAAATCATGTCACTTGTCACAATTCCAATTTGGCCATTAACTTTCCCAGGTGTCATCCAACATAGCAAACTCACGTTTTGATGAGTCCGACGTTGCAAACCTAGACAACAAGGTGTACTAAGCCATTGGATAAAATTTTGGCTAGTAAGATTAGGGATGTGCAAAAGAATCAAGAATTGTTCGGAACCGGACCAAACTGGCTTGAAACCGGCAGTTTCATTGAGGACCAATCCGATTCCTGATTTTAAGTGTGAAACCACTCACTTGCCAATCTAAATCGGGCCAATATATTTATATATATAATTTTTTTAATTTTTAAGTTTTATTCTATGTATAGTCTCTCTCTATCTCTTGTCTTACTCATTTTGTAGCCTCACATCCCTCCCTCACTCTCATTCTCAGTGGCTTCCGACATTGTTGATCCCTCATTCTCATTCTAGATTGCCTCCAACCTTGTTTCCTCTTTCATTCTCGCTCTCGGTTGTCTCCGGTCTCCAACCTCATCTTTTGCTTTCAAGTCTCATGCCTTTTCCGAAGTGGGGGCATTTCAACTAGTTCCATGGACCCATCTAAGAACTGCCGTTTCTGGGTGGGTCCGTAAAATGAACGGACTATTTCTGATTTCATTTAAAACTGATCACCCCTAGATAAGATACAACATTTTTCACATGCAACGAGAACTTGTTCCGACCATCAAGATTTAAGCATCTTGTTACCTGCACTTTCTCGGCCGAAAAGTGGCTGAAATAGCTATTCCTAGTCTAAAGTGACTCAATCATTTGGATATAGAATCTCGTCTTCTTTTACAATAGAGTTTGCAAGTTCAATTATTTTAGTTTGAAGAAAAATCATTCATGAGATCGTGGCAGATCCTCCTAATCCAGCTCAAAAAGTTGACAAGGCTATCAAAAATGTCTTAATCAATAGATTTGTGCTAAACCATTTTGATTAATGTATTGGGTTTATGGCCGGAAGTTCATTAGACTATTGACTTATATGTAAGAAAAAGTTTTGAAGCATACTTAACTATGCTCTAATCACAGCCACCATTTGAACAGTGCTTGAAGGAAAATTAATTCATATAATTATGATATTCAGAAAACACCATTCACTTAGTCCAAGTCAAGCAAAAGATATGGGAGTTGGGGCACACGATATTGTTACGTGGCCACTCTTTCTAATTAAGTAGTTGACGAATTCAACTTGTAATATGATGAGTCAATTGAAAGGTCACACTGATAATCTCAGTTCACATATTGGAGAAAGATTCAGTATACATCATCAAGACTTCACACAATTTCGTTTGAAAAATATAATCGCCGTTGTTTGGTTTTGTGTTCGCCAACACGACACTATAATACAAAAATGAAAATCAATGAAGATGGAACTCTTTTAATAGTGCCATCAAGGGAAGCATGTACTGAACACATAGAAAGATTTAGCATACATTATTGGGACTTCACACGATTTCGTTTGCAAAGTTATGATCGCCGTTGTTTGATTTTGTGTTCGTTGACACGAAATCATATATTAAAAACGAAAATCGAGGGAGATGAACTCTTTTAATACTGTCTCTCAAGGGAAGCATGGTCCTAAACAAATCATGGATGTGACTTTTTTTTTTTTTTTTTTTTAAAGCTAATTAATGATCTCTCAATTTTAATAATGATTCACAAGCATCCCAATGAAGATTGGAAAGCGTGAAATCACGTTGAGGGGCTGGCGATTAATCTTATTAATTCTGGGGTTCCCCACATTTGGGAGAATCGGTTGGCCAGAGATTGATTGGTGATTTATTGGGTATGCAACTTCATTTTTTAATTGCTAATTTTATCTTCATCTTCTTCCTTTTTCTCTTTCTTTTTTTACAAAGTCAATCATTATTGTTTAGTGTTTCCAAAGAAGACGAAGAAAAAAAAAGGAGTCGACACTCAACAGTACCGTTGACAACTTCCAATCCAACTAGATCTTCCCTAACCTAGTTGAAGCGGACCGACTAAAGAGACGTGACTGAGTCAGAAACATGGGAAATGGGTGAAAATAGCATCCATGGAATCTAGACGGCCATTTTAAGGCATTTGAGCGGATAATATCATATTAGTGGCGGTTTCGAGTGAAGCTGTCTTCATTGATATTAAAATCAGGGTGGGGATGTTCAATTATATCTGGGCTTCCTACGAAGATCATGGTGTTGTCCCAAAATCTTTTCCAATGAGAGAGTAAAAAAAAGTGTTTTAATAATTAAGTGATATGGTGTGGAGAACCGGCTGTCTAGAGATCCATGAAATACCCTCAAGCTCAACAACTGGTTAAATTCGGGTTTTTGACCTGTGTAGATAGCCTAACCCAGAGTAATTTGCTTATAATTTGTGAAATTCAAACATGTGAAATTTTAAACTAGAATTCTCCTATTGCCTTAATCAATTGTGCCAACAGTAAGAGGTTAAAAATATATTTACAGAAAATACATTAATAAATTCCAATATATGCCCATGTAGCAGGGAAAAAAAGAACAAAATCAACTTATCCTTGAGGACCATGATATAGGTCATTTGGAGATAGAGCTTGGTGATTCCGCTATATTTTGTACATGATGTATTTTAAAGATGACATTGAGAAATGCACTTTTCAATAGGCTAATTGAGTCGAGTTTAAGTTGAAACAAGTTAAGATGTGAAGCGTGAAAAGATATAGAAGCTTGACTCTAATATCAATTTGAAGTTATATGTGCAACCGCTTACTTCAAAGCTCAAGCTATTAGAGTGTGGTGAGAAATATATTTATATCTTGATACTCCGTTTCACATGAAGTTTCGATTTGATGATAGAGTCTTGAGGTGTGCAAACTCGATGCTTGCTCGCAAAAGAATCTTGGAAGTTCATTGTTAATGAAAGGGGAATAGATAAATAAAAGAAGGGGGGAGGGGGAGGATCAAACGTCTAGCTCTAATATCACTTGTTGTGTTGTATAATAGAAGTATAATGTGTTGTACAATAGAAGTATAATATCTCTAGTGGAGGAGTTTATTAATAAAGAGCCAAAATCCAAATCCATCCATATATCTAGTTAGACCACCTTCGTTATAAATTTAAGCTAATCGGTAGGGGGAGACCGCTATACTAAATCAAACCTCTAGCTATGATATCAGTTATTATGTTGTACAATAGACATATAGTACCATCACTTGGGAATTTATTAAGAAAGAGCCAAATTCTTAATATATCAATATATCTAGTTAGATCATATTCACTCCAGAATTTAAGCTATTGGTAAAGGGAGACCAATATACTTTTAACACTCAATGTTATGAAGTATTGCAATGAGTTGAACCATAGCTTAAAAAATCAAGCCTATTTGAGCTTAAATCGAGCATGCAGGTTTGCATAATCAAGTCTTCGATTCAATTGGGTCACATCCTACTTAAAGTCAAGCAATAAAATTTCCCAATCGGATGCTAATGGTAGGAAGGGCAAAACCATTATATAGAAAAAGACCGTCCGTCCAAATTCAAAGGGATTTAAAAAACCAAAAAAAAAAGGCACAAACTTTGGGTGGACAAATTTGGCCCAACTTTAAAGTGTCACCCAAAAAGGTATTAACTTTCCCATTGGGAACAACGTTTGGACGCAATATGCGATATACGATTATTGTATTTAAAATACACTATGGTGTTTGTTTCGTGAAATACATTTTCGGGGAAAACATTTTACTCATTTTCTGGCGTTTTGGTCACTCAGGAAAATGAGTCAACGGAAAACGTTTTCCTAGCAAAACTTAAGTTCAGAAAAATGATTTCCCCTTTGAAAGGATCGGAAAACGTTTTATGAATCTACCAAAGCTTAGATTTGATGCTTGGTTTACAAATAATTATTCTTATAAAAATATATATTTAAAAAAATTGAATTTGAATTTTTTATTTAAAAAAATTAAAATTTGGAAAACATTTTAAAAATAAAAACAAAAAAAAATGAATTTGCTTCTTTTTCTTTTCTTCCTTTTTCTTTTTGTTTCTTCTTCACCCGTCACTAGCCACAAGGATGGCTAGTGAGCTCTGATCTCACTAGATCGAGCGATCTCATGGCCTTCGACAACAAGGCTTGAGCTTGCCTGAGGCTGATGAGCCTCAAGCCTTGCTAAATCGGGTGAGCTCGTGGCCTCCAGCGATGAGGCTCAAGCCTCGACAGATTAAGTGAGCTCGCAGCCTTTGGCGACGGCTAGAGCTCACCCCTTGTAAGCCAGGCGAGAACGAACTACCAAAGAAAGCAGAAGGGATGGCGTGGGGAAGCTGAGGAGTGAAGGACAAAAAGAAGGAAAAAGAGAGAAATAAAAAGAAAGAAAATAAAATTAAAAAAACAACAAAATCAAAAATTTGAAGTTTTTTAAATTAAAAACTCAATTTTCTTCCAATGATGAAGTGTGAAATTATTTTTTTAATGGGATCCAAACGGCAAAAGCCATTTTTCAATTATACATCACCAAACGAAGGAAAACAAACCGTATTCTTGGAAAATATTTTCCGAGGAAAGCATTTTCCTTTATCATTGAGTTTTCCGTAAAACAAACACACCCTAACTTTCATTCGAAACACATATCCAAGACACGTGTACGTGGCATCTCATCTAACAAACAAAATCTAACATTAACGTCAAGTGTCGTGTCTATAGATGATGTTTCCATAAATAATCAAAATTAGATTATCTTCCGCATATAATGAAGATTACGTCTTTTTATCCGAATATTACAGCTTCAAACCTGATTGAGAGGAGGCTGGGGGCGGGGAGGGTGGCTATCCGAATTGAGGCTTGAGGTTCTTCACAAAATCAAAACACATTCATCAAATATCCTCAAAGTTCCCACCTTTGATAAGATTTTATGAATAACCCTAGCCCTCAGCCCCGACTCATCTCTCTCTCTCTCTCTCTCTCTCTCTCTCTCTCATTTTTTAAACTCCGTTTGGCTAAGGATGATGTCGCTTTGCTTGTTTAGTGGGAATAATGTGATTTCATGCGGATCCAAGTTATCATCTGTAGTTGGAAACGATGTTGTTTCCATTGAATATCAAAGACATGCCGTTATGATTATTTGTGGAAGCCAAGTTTGCTGACATGATGCTTGGGAATAAGGACACCACAATTTCATAGGTTTTGTACAGCATTTATTTGAGTAACAATTTTTTTTTTTTTTATCATTTAAGTACCATAACTTTTTTTCAACCATTTGAGTATTGTTACTTTTAAAAAAATCTTCATTTAAGTACTATAACTTACATTTGATCACTTAAGCACCATAATTATTTAAAAATGTTCACCCAATTGCCATAAAGTCACTCTGACATGGCATTTACGGTAAATGTTTTGTATAATAGAAGTATAATGTGTTGTGCAATAGAAGTATAATATCTCCAGTGGAGGAGTTTATTAATAAAAAGCCAAAATCCAAATCCATCCATATATTTAATTAGACCACATTTGCTTTAAATTTAAGCTAATCGGTAGGAGGAGACCACTATACTGAATTAGACCTCTAGCTCTGATATCAGTTGTTGTGTTGTACAATAGACGTATAGTACCTTCACTTGGGGAGTTTATTAAGAAAGAGCCAAATTCCGAATCTATCAATATATCTAGTTAGATCATATTCACTCTAGAATTTAAGCTAATTGGTAAAGAGAGACCAATATATTTTTAACACTCAATGTTATGAAGTATTGCAATGAGTTGAGCCATAGCTTAAAAAATCAAGTCTATTTGAGCTTAAATCGAGCATGCAGGTTTGCATAATCAAGTCTTCGATGGAAAGTTCTTCCGACTAGGTTCTGTTCAATTGGGTCACATCATACTTAAAGTCGAGGAATAAAATTTCCCAATCGGATGCTAATGGTAGGAAGGGCAAAACCATTATTTAGAAAAAGGCCGTCCGTCCAAATTCAAATGGATTTTTATAAAAAAAAAGCACAAACTTCGGGTGGACAATTTTGATCCGACTTTAAAGTGTCACCTGAAAAGGCATTAACTTTCCCATCGGGAACAAAGTTGGACGCGATATATGATTATTGTATTTAAAACACACTAACTTTCATTCGAGACACATAGCCAAGACGTACGTGGCATCTCAGCTGACAAACAAAAGCTGAAATTAATGATAAGTGTTGTGTCTGTAGATGATGTTTCCACAAATAATCAAAATTAGTTTATCTTCCGCATATAATGAAGATTACGTGTTTTTTATCCAAATATTACAGCTTCAAACCCGATTAAGAGGAGGCTGGGGGCGGGGAGGGGGGCTATCCGAATTGAAGCTTGAGGTTCTATACAAAATCAAAACACACTCATCAAATATCCTCAAAGTTCCCACCTTTGATAAGATTTTATGACGAACCCTAGCCCTCAGTCCCGATTCATCTCTCTCTCTCTCTCTCATTTTTTTAAACTCCGTTTGGCTAAGGATGATGTCGCTTTGCTTGTTTAGTGGGAATAATGTGATTTCATGCGGATCCAAGTTATCATCTGTAGTTGAAAACGATGTTGTTTCCATTGTATATCAAAGATAGATGTCGTAATTATTATTTGTGGAAGCCAAGTTTGCTGACATGACACTTGGAAATAAGGATACCATAATGTCATAAGTTTTGTACAGCACTCATTTGAATGCCATAATTTTTTTTTTGGACCATTTAAGTACCATAACTTTTTTTCAACCACTTGAGTATCATTACTTCTAAAAAATATTTATTTGAGTACCGTAAATTACATTTGATCACTTAAGCGCCATAATTATTTAAAAATGTTCACCCATTTGCCAAAAATTCACCTTGACATGGCATTTACAATAAATGTTTTTAAAAAAGTTATCGCACTCAAGTTGTTCATTGAAAAGTTATATAACATCAAGGTAATCGAAAAAAAAAATTATGGCACTTAATAAAGCATTGCACATAAATTATAACACATAAATAGTCAAAAAAACAGTTATGAGAATTATGACATTTGTAGTATCATTTAACTTGACACTTGTCTTGCCATGTCACTATTCGTTTGCTGTCTTGAACGCCAAGTACATTTTGATGGAAACTTTAATGATGCCCAAATTTTTCCCTCCGATAAAAGTAGGTTCCTCGTGACTTTAGAAAAAAATAGACTAAAATTGTCTCCTAGAAGAAAAAAAATTGATGCCTTTTTTAGCGACACTTTAAAAAAAATTGTCTCCCTCGGCCAAATATTGGTGCCTGTTTTTTTCCACGAGAAATTCCAAGTTTCAGTCACAAAAGGGGTTATCTCTCTATTTTCAAACAGTCGCATACGAGCCTTTCCTCGTCGATTTTCTTGGTGACTTTGGCTCCTTGATTCAAAGCAAGACCGAGAGCAGAAGATCAAACAAATCCGCCAACTGCTCTGCGACCAACGTGATGAATGCCGACCACGCAAGAGGCGAGGGGAGAGGCGAGGCGAGGCGAGGCGAGGCACGGGACGCACCTAAAACACGACACGACGTTTCTGCAGTATGATGTTATTATGACTTTCCTGGCGTGGCCCTCATTCTACTTAAAACTCTCTGACCTTGACCAATCATCGCATAATAATGACAATTATGTCAACAGTCAAATGACGGAGAGAGAGAGAGAGAGAGTTTAATTTCACGTGAAACATTCTCGTTTTATGGTCGGTTATGACTAGTAGTTATACCTTGAATGCGGCGTGGTCCGGGAGTCTCGATCGAGAGAGAGAGAGAGAGAGAGAGAGAGAAATAATAATTTCATTCGGTCTACTTTTCACCATAGGATACGAAAGATATAAACCCATGTAAAATGACGGACGCGTGGGAGATGAAATCTGCATGGGTGGCCCATTCTCTAGATTCTCTCTAGTGCAATTGTCAATCCCCTATTGCCATTTGTAAAAGAGTTTTGCTTTCATTTTCTAATTCAATTGCCAATGGCCAACATTCATGCACATACTAGCCGACTTAATTTCTACCACGAGCATCCAATTTCAACACGGGAGGCATTAGTCGCAATATAAGAAATTCTATTCCCAAAAAGAGGGAGGTATTATCTATAAAGGGATCGTTAAAACCTCATATATGAATGATACTGAATATATTCCAACGCATTCTTTTGCATTAGAACCATTCTAGAAAACCCAATTCACAAATTTAAGTTAATAAGTATATACATGATGGAGCGAAATTGTGTAATTAGTCTTAAACTTATTGTACGAATGTTAATTCAATTGAAACCTATTATATGATGTCAATTCACTCATAAACTTTCCAATTTTGTGAATTGAGTATTAAACTTTTGCACAAAATTTCCATGTAGTCATTATGTTCAATTTTCATGTGGCGATCCAATTATCGGCGGTCATCCTATATAATTTTTCAGAAGAAAATTGACTGAAAGAACTGCACTTTTTTCACAAAAATTTAAAACTCAATTTATAAAATTAGAAAATTTAAGATTTAATTAATATCCACAAATAGGTTTATAACTTGTGGGATAATTTTCTTTAGATACCATCTATTCCTTATGGAGTGCTGATTGGTGTGTCAACAAATCTAAATTGTCGATGCCCTTTTTAAAGCAAATTCACAGTCACCTTCATTCATATAGATTGATATTTGAGATGATCGAAATATCACATAAAGCACATATGGGGATAAAAAGGTCACCTCCGGTAGATGGAGATTACGTGCATGTACATGACACCTTGAGGTCTCCTATTGAAGCGACGTCTATAATAAAAAAAACAAAAGTGAGGATGTCACACGGTAAGATTCCAAGGATGCTGGGGTCACTTCCCAAGCTTTTGAAAAGGAAAAGAGAAATTCGTTCAAAAAAAAAAAAGGAAAAGAGAAAGAAAAGCTCTCGTCAACCGTACGAGCGTAGAGATAAAGAAACGACATATTTCGTTCCGTCCCATGTTTATGTCATTTCAGTTCCAATTGTCAGTTGCAGCCTGCCCAGGAGCGATCATATTCGTTGGTTTCCCTTGGACAAACGCACGCCGTCCACTTCCAGTCATGTAACGCATCTAGCAGAGTCATAGTATTTGGCCGGAATTTGGGTAAAACGTCTAAGCAATTGTATATGGATGTGATGTTACTAATTACTACTGTTGATTCCAAAAATTGTCCAAGTGCTCAGTCGACACTTCAACCGGCAGAGGCCAGTAAGGAAGGTGACAAAGACACAAAATCGTCGAGTGATGGGAGCATTGTGGTCGGTTAACAGAAAATAGATCCAATTCGAGGTGACGGAGATGTCGTTTAGTTGATAAATAATGCCCAACTTAGTCAATTAATGAAATTTGCTTGGTAGAACCACAAAGGAAGTGAAAACAATGGAACTTTCACTAGCCAATAAACTCGAATGCAACAATCAAAGTCCAAAAATTTATAGAGGATCATTCACAACCTTTGTCGGTTCGAATTGATTGATCTATACATTGAAAAGGTCAACATATAGATATGAAAATAAAAAGCCGGGAGCAATTTGCTTATTTTTGGAATGACTTCAAAATGTGAGGATAACAGAGTCCAACAAGTTCCACCTGATTGCCACGAGAAACACACAGGCGAGGCAAGCACTTTCCACTAGGACATTATCAGTGGTCATTTCTTAATTGGTTCTTCATTTTGTCAAGAAATTAAGTACGTTGGTCGAATAATGCTGTTATTTTCCTGCTTGCTTTGGGGGGATCGTCACACTTTCCAAAGCATCTCTCGACAGAAATATATTCGATTAATAAATAACGTTAGACACACCAAAATTCGTGTAATCAGCTAGACTTTACACTGCCAAACATGACCCTAAAAACGAGGCTAAGCTGGATATAGGATTCGACTATAGATTTAGTCATGATGTCCACACGTCACGATGATCTCCCACATATGTGTAATGGCAATCTAAACCAGTATGTGTGCACACATTGTTTGTTTTTCGAATGTGAACGTGAACACTAACGTTAGAAATTTATGAGCGCTACGTAATTTGACAATCTCAGTCTAACGTAGTAGTTTTTCTTCTTCTATTTCCAAGTCAAACATTTATTTGTATTTTTAAGCATGATTGACATAAATGAGTTGCTTGCACCATTCCCCAATTGCATTATATGAGAGAGATTTTCCAATTGTGTGACACACACGCAAGAAACAATAAAATCTAAGTACACATTTCTCGTGTCTCCCCCAATGTCAATGGGTGGTGGGAGAAATTATAGTACAAGTTGTTCCCTAGTGTATCAAGAATAAGATTTAATTCCTAGTTGCTTAAAATATTTACCAATGACACCACCATAAGTTATCGTTGTGCAAGATTTCCGAACATTCTGTTCTACATCTGCCTCGTGGAAATAATAACAAGTTAGGCAACACTTCACAAGCAATGTGTGATCCTCGGGCTTGTTGTTTTATGGTGTAAGAAAAGAAAGTGCAATACGAGCTGTCTTTGATCTCCAATATATAGAGTAGTATCTAATTCTATTGCACTGCAATTTGAGTCAATGATGATTTTTTTAGGAATTTGGGACCAGCCAATTTGACAAAGTTGGAGCTCCCTCGTTCAAGCAATGATTCGAAATTATAGACAGGTGTTTACATGAGCGAGTCATATACAATCGCTCGACGGAAGTAGACCCGAATCACTTTACAGCGTAATATTGCAAACCCATTTTGGTATCTCCAATTTATTGAATAGGTGAGATATAGATAAGTCTCCAGAGAATTGGCCTCATCATGTACGAGGCTAACAACTAAGATTTGTTGCTATATCGAAGTAGCAAGCAACAAGCTGGCTTGGCCCTTAACGAATAAAAGAATTGCATCTTTCCTTCTAAACATTGGTAGGATATGATCTGAAGAATATCTTATTTGATACTTGTAATTATATTTCTAGTGTTTTGATGCTCATTCTATTCTTTTTTGATGCGCTGGTCAGGAAACAAAATCCAAGCGAGGTGCATGCGTGCCGCGGAAACTACTTAGGTTCTTGGGAACTTCCAACCATTGGTTGCATAACACCTTAGAATGATAAGTTAAACTAATGCTTCATTGTACTGCTAAAGACACTCCTTGAATATCATCTGTGATGATCTAACTCTCATTCTTTTAGGTCACCAAAATGATCTTCGTTCTCCTTACAATTCACGGGGCCACAAAATATTTATATCATGTGATCCCTAAGATACATTTGGGTGATATAATTAGACATTCTCCTATGTGCATTCAATATTCTAAGCAGATTTCCTCACTCAATCTTTAGAGGGGCCTAAGAAAAGAAAGTGGGAAGACGAATTAAAAGGCTAAAGAATCAAATGAAGATCGGAAACTTATCTGGAAATAGTAGGAAAATAGGAGAGAGAGAGAGAGAGAGAGAGAGAGAGAGAGAGAGAGAGAGAGGAAAATACAGGAAAAAGGAGATAATGTAGATGATTCTCCAAATCTTAATTATATTAGAAATTTAGACAAATGGTGGGAAAGTATTATGTGGATCAGATTATTAAAGTTTAAGAAAAAAATGCAAATTATTGCAAGATTGAAAATTTTCTATAAATCTATAAAAAAAAAATAAAAATTAAGGGATTATAATGTTGGGGAAAATTGTCCAGTCAATCATAAACTTATTGTACAAATGCCAATTCAATCCTAAAGTTTTTATTTTTGCTAATTTGGTCTTAAATTTTTATGTGAAATTCCAATGTAGGTCAATATTTGCCAAAATAGCATGACATGGTAGTTTAGTTATTGTTAGCCATCCTATGTGACACATCGCCACATTTGTGATTTCTAGCAAAACTTGATTGAAAGAATTACATTAGAATTTCGCACAAAAGTTTGATATTAAATTGAAAAAATTGAAAAGTTTCAGATTGAATTGTCTTAGGATCTAAGACAAATTGGACAATTTCCCCCATCATGTTGTTATGTTGACCATTAAAACACTATTTTGGGGGGACATAACACTACAAATGTCAAAATATGACGAGCATGAGCATTGGGGAGAATTTACAGTAAATTTGAATTTTGAAATTGTTTGGAAGTAGTATAGAGAGATCGTTTTTTTTTTCCAAAATTTCGCCTCTTGATAAGTCACTTTTACTCTGAAATTCTTCTTTTTATCACTTCACCTAAATTTCACAAACTAAGTTAATTGCCTCCATGCCCTTACTGCTAATGCCCATTTTACCACAAAATGCATATGATTTAGTTCGTGGCAAATGTTACGAAATTGCTTGCATTATATTGGCTATAACATTTTAAAAAGATTTAAAAAGAACTATCGTTTTGAGCCACAAGATCGAATTTAATATCCGTCAATAGGATAGTTGTTTTCTCAACTACCTCCACAGTTTTGATCCGATCAAAGGCAAACCATTGACATCAGGATCAAGTGTTTCACATGGAATTACTTTCTGTTCGCCTAACTCGAGAGATTTAGTCAAGTTAAAATAATATTTCAGGATGTTGCTAGATGGCATTATGTGTAATATATGTGTCCGATAATTCAGTCTCTATCCCATCTTTTAGTGACATTCATTGCTATCTTCTCCCAACTAGTTCGTGGACAACACGTAAAACCAAAAAAATAAACATTAAGTTACTTTTGATCAAAGATTAGACAATGGAGCAACCCCCACATCATATATAAACGAAGTAGCCTATGCAAAAAGGATAAGATGCGAGAGAACAAAACCCCCACCACTGTTTTTTTTTTTATGGCATGAGTTAGTTCGTGAAAAATATGAAGAAAATGAACAGAAAGATTCGTCAATTCAGTACTGAGAATCATTTGAGCCCCCCAAAAGAAAAGAACAACTTTCTCCCCTCAAGTGAAACGAACAGTAACGAGGAAGGAGCAAAGCACCCGCCAGTTCAGACTAAAGCGCGTCGTGTTCTTCCTTGTTGCTCATGCCTTGACGACATTAAAGAGCGTAATCTCTGTGGAAAGATACATATATATCGTAGGAGTCGAAACTGGGTGAAAGATAACCGTCGAAATCGAACGGCTCGTGACAGAAGCTGCATACACACCAACATCTGAATCAGAGATTGGAGCGTGAGGGTTAGAATAGTTAGATTTGACTGAGCAAATTCTGGTATTGTCGCTAAATGCTAGGATCAATACTAGCTTCTGATTGTCTCGTTAGTTTTCATGTTTGCCTCGGTTTTCACTATCAAGAATTAGAGTTATTTCCATTCAGATAACACTGGCTGATCGCAATGGCTACTTTGAGCACCTCCCTAGGTCTTAGGTCAAAGATTTGAGTGCAGTTTTGGTCGTCTCGAAACGTGACAGTGCGAATGAACCAGAAGATGGGGCGAGCATGCTTTTCGTGGAGAGGTGGTTTTGGAGCTGCTCCCCCAGATTTGATCTAGAACTTAACTAGAGTTTCCTCCCCCCACGAACCCTCTCTAATTGGTCTACATTGAATATAGGTAAGCATGTCTCTTGAATGGGTCAAAGGCATAATTAAGAAGAGAAAATCTCATGATGTGGTCGGTGTGTCTTGTGGCCCTCGCACAAAGGGCAAACGTATGACTCGTGCTTGCGTCTTGCCTGACCCGAGAACCGTATGGCAACATGATTAAATCGCCTAGTGAAAGTAGGAAACATAATATGATAATTGCATGTTATAATTGCTCCCAAGATCTCTTTCCCTATCCAGCCATTGTGTTCGCCACATTCTTAGAAGCACTATCTGTCCTAAGCATGCCGAGATGACAAATATCTAGAGTGCGTCACAAATATATGCAGCGATCAGATGTTTCAATGGCCATATGATGCCAGGTCCTATAATTAATTGTTCTCAACGAGCGTTATTGCCAAATTTGGTGGTCATAATCATTATTTCCTTTCCCCTTCATCTTCTTCACCTCATAATGCCCGAATTTTTTTTTTGTAAAACTAAAGTCGGGTCCCTTTTCATGGTGAAGCACCGAGTTTGTTGGAAGGTTGAGCTTCCCACTTCAAATCACATAATAGCTGGTTTGATCAAGAAAAAGGGTGTATTTGCTTTGTGATCTGGATCCATATATTTCATTTTATGTAGATATATTTCTTGTTATATAGGAATTGCCAATCGGGAGCCCCTTTGCTTGCTAATGAAGTATCTTAGGGAAACGGTAAGAGATGGAGAAGTAGAAGTACATAATGGAAGTACGCATGTATATGAAGTGATGTAGGAGCTCAGAAAAAAAACATCTTCGTGAACAAATCAAATGAAAGACGAGACGTTGATAATGATTGATGGGAAATTGGAGGAAAGAGAGGAGGTGACTATACGAGGATTTATGTATGCGCCAAAAATTGACTAACATAGGTTGTCCGCAAATCAATCACATAGTAATAAATCGTTTTACTGAGGATCTCGTGGTAGAATTTTCTGCCTCTTCTTTTCACATTGATTGGTCAATAAATATATGGAAATGTCCTACTTAGGTAACTATTCTTTCTTAGAAATATGTACTCTTTCAAATTCTCCCCCTTAACTACCATGGACCTAACAAACTTCTTCTTAAAGTAAACCGATTTGTCAGCTTCAGCTTTTAGGTAGAAGAAGATATAAGGCACACAAATGCGCACAAGTTGTGCCCCAATGTGTCAAGCACACATATGTGCATATGCACGCTTCTGTCCACTTGAAGATAGAAAATAGATTTAAAACCCTATATTAGGAACGATGATCAAAGCCTAATAGGACAAAAAGAAATTAGTAGTACCATAAACGCATTTTGCCCATTTCCACTCAATATTTTCTAGTATTAATAATGTCTATCATCAATTCCAGCCAAAAAAACAAGAAAAAAGTAAATTATGAGAGAAAGGTAGTGATTTTATGTCTAAACTTGGTCTGATCTCTAATGCCATAATTTTCTGGGGAGCGGCCTTGAGAAGACATCAAGAGATTCCTGGAGAAACATGTTTCAACCATTGAAGGAGTTCAGTAATTCAGTAGTGAAAAATCTGACCTATGTCTTTACCAATACAGCTCGGCCCTAATTTTTGCTGATCTGGATTTTCTCTCTTTTTGTTCAAAACATAGAATCACAGAATTTAGGCGGAGCAAAATATGTGTTGAGAATTCAAGAATATTCTAAACATAATAAGATATGGTTGAGGCATTGAAAAGGCCAAAAAGAGAGGGAATCAGAAGGTTTTTGTCATTAATCATATGCTGCATTCATACAAACTGACCAGATGTAGATAACTTGGCCTGGAATATCATCTCAATTTCTGAGATGTACATATACAATGAACGATAATTCTTGCCCCTTCTGATTGGAGGAAACATAACTACAAATATACTGCTGGCAAAAATCACCTCCAAAAATCCTCTTCATCCGCAGTGGGACATCAACATATATACCTATATCTACAATTACTTACATTATATCTTATGTTTACACTAGATCGATCTCTTCCGCTATTTAAAAAAAAAAAAAAAGATGTACACGGTGGAAGGAGAAGATCCGCTGGCCTGGCCGAACACTCCTCATCGAACTGATTGTAGCAGGGTTTTGATCAAGTTCTTTGAGAAGGAATGAAGCTCACCATATTAGTAGCAACGTTCCTCCACGCTGGAAGCTGCATGTTGAGGTTTTGTGCACTTAGAAGCAAATCTCTTGCCTTGTGGATAAAATCATCGATCCTCAAATGAGCCTCCCTTTCGATTTGGATTTTATTGGGGAATTTGAGCAAGCTTAGATAGGTCTCTAGGTCATGGACACAAGAAGGGTTCTGGACATTGAAGAAGTCAAGGGCAAGCTCAACACCGACATGTGCATAGCATGAGCAACTCCATGGGAATTCAAATTTTCCACCCAAAACCCTAAAATTTTCATTGAACACCATGCCAGGAAGCTTTGTGATTGGGTCATTCACATTCACTATCCTCAAGACCTTGATCCCGAGCTCATCACACCTCTCTTTGAATGCCGAATTGCCGACTCTCGGTCCTCCGAACGAGAATACCGTGATGGGTATGTCTCGAATTGAATTATTTTTGGAGGTGACCTTGTTGAGGCCGATCTCCGAGATGTCGTAGGCAAGGAGGAGGGCCAGAGAGCTCCCCATGCTATGGCCAGCGAGTGTGATGCTCATCTCCTCGCCCTTGTGCTTCTTGATCAGCCGTGAAACCTCAGAAAGAAGCTGCTCGCGGCAGCTTTTAATCCCGAACTTGCTCGAGGCCGCCTCATCCGCAGTGTAGAGGTTCAGGAACCCGGACTCGACTTTCACATCTTCACGACAGTTGTGTGGGTCAAGGCGCGCCGGGGTGAGAGAGCTCATGAAGTTGGCGATCCACTCGGGGCTTGTGACCGTCCCACGGAAGCTAATCACAACGTCCCGCCTCCCAAGCCGCCTTGCCATGTCGTCTGAGGCGACCGCCACATACCCAATCCATCGGCCGCAGCACGGCGATGCCCCGTTAGGCATCGGGATGCTCACGTCCGTCGTGGCATAAATGTACTTGGTGACCTCATACCCAGAGTCACTCATCCCGACTTCTTCGAGCAACCTCCTCTTACCGTACTTGCAGTTCAAGTAGCGCTTGGATGCAGGGTCGAGGTCGAACGCATGATAGCACGCGGTCACGAACTCGCCGTAGCGAACGATCTCTCGCCGGAGGACAGGATGCAAGGGCTCCAAGAGGTGCTCCCAGTTGGCGCAACCTTGGATCTCTCGCCAAGAAGGGCACAAAACCGAGGTGGTGGTGGCGGCCTTTAAGGAACAATAGGTTGATGATGATGGTGATGATGAAATGGGTGTTGCTAAAACTGAAGCAACGACATCCTGTCTTGGTGGTGAAGAAGAAGAAGAGGAGGTGTCGCTTTTACTGTGCAAGCGAACTTGCTTCATTGAGCGAGACAGGGGCTTGATGTCCCCATAAGAACAAGCAGAGCCCATGTTTGGGCTTGCAATGTATGCTGTGCAGGCCATTGCTGTTAATTTTCAGGCCAGCCGGCACACTGAGTGAGAGAGAAGAGAAAGAGGAGAGAGAGAGGGGGGGGACAATGGAGGAGAGAGTGAGAGTGGTGGGTTATATAGAGGAGAAGAAGGAAAGGGAGGAAGAGAGAGAGAGAGAGATTGTAAAGGAGCGTACGGGAAGCTGGCTGGGGGGTGAGAGGTCTGAGAAAATAAAGAGAGAGAAAAAGCATGTTTGGCGAGGATTTGACCTGGATTTTTCAAATGGAGAGAGTTCATTATTATACATGGTCGGTAGAGCAGAATGGTCGCTCTCATTGGATCGCCCCTGTTGCGGCTAAATTGTTGATATAAAAAATAAACGCAAACGAACGAAAAATACATTGAAAAAAGTGACTTAATGCTCTCTCTCTCTCTCTCTCACACACATATAAGCAACCGTTGGTTCCAACTATAGACTTCAAAGTAACGACATAGGGTTTTTTAGGGTAAGAAAAATGCATACTGTGGTAAGTAATCTCGAATGGCTCACATATTCTTGCCCTAGAAATAGCGTAAAAAGAAGAAGATATCTAAAACAACCTCTCTACGAGTTCATAACTCGAGAAGGAAGCATGACACGCTAGCTTCACTCGTCAAAGAAAGGATGCCTTTTCAACTCATCCGGATCGAGGAAAGAATAAAATAACAATGATTGAGGAAATATCGGAGACATTACCCCCCGAAAAGGTCAAAATAACACTCAATTACATACAAAGTTACGACCCATAGGAAAGTAGTGGCTAAAGAGAAATCTCCATCTGATGATCTGATAAAAAATCAATTTATGCATGCAGAGACTTTCGAATATATTGATAAAAAGTTCTCTAGGAGCTCTTTAGGAGAAGGATTACTAAGAAATTGCGAAATGCTCGTGCCTAAATTATAAGCAAGATATACTATAACCCAACCGGTAGACATGAAAAGATCTCAAAGATTATTCATTGTGAAAGAGTTTGTTATTATATAGATGTCGATACAAAAATGGGTTTTTATATCCGTCATCATTATGATAATTTTTATGCAGTTGTACCCTTGAAAACCTACTTTCATCTAGCCAAAAACAGGATACATACTTTGATGTTGATTGATGTTGATTTCAGTTTGGAACCTTTCATCATGCAAATTACAGAGCACAAAAGCAAAACCCATTAAGTAGATAGAGCTTACTAGCATGTAGGAGTTATCGATGAGTTTCGTATGCAAACTCATACATGCCCACACTAAAATTGCATTCTTTTCATTCAAAATTTCATGATAAAAAATATTTTTCATGAAAATCATTTTAAAGGAAAATTATTAGTTTTTATTTGTTTGGAGGTTTAGGGTAAATGGTTTTTTTCTTGCCAGAAGGGGAAGTTGTGTTTGGCCGATCTAAACTTGTTGCTTTTAGTCTACAGATAATATTTTCTATAGATAAGTTAATTTTCCATTATTAAATAACGGAAAGTCGGAAAACAGATTCCCGGAAACAACTTTTCTTCTAGTAAACTAGCCGCAAGATTGTTGTTGTTGCCGATTTATTGGAGACTTGAGACCATCAAGAATGAAATGGAATGTGGGCCGACCAGTTTGAATACGATCGAGCGAACCATGTACAGTGCAACCCCTAATATTGAAGCGACAGATTATCAACCCTTGTTATTACTTTCAAACTTTGACTACCTTTGAGGATGTGTGCGATGGTAGCATTAGTATTTCCTTACTTCAGACGTGGAAATGTTCCCCGTCCTCAAGGACTTGAGCTGAAAATGTGATGATTGAAGCTTTGAAGTGCCGTCCTCATCTGCCGTATGCGGAATCTCTACATGTTTATGTTTGTGAGGTAGGTTGTGCATGCAGTTACATCGTGCTCTAGCTTTCATGCTTTCATTTGCATTGGCGCATCTGATTAGAGAATAACGTGGCATCGCTCGCCAAATATTTACATGTTCCAATCTGAACATCGACATATTTACTCTACACAGAGAGTTAACCACATAGGGATACACCATGAATTCAAAGAAACTACAAACTTCATACTCACACTCGAGTATTTTTCAGCTCTAATGTTACATCTCAAAATGAACCCACAAGTGTCGTCCGACAATCTCTCACGGAGAATTGTCTAAGAGAGTCCCTCAAAGAGAAAATCCCTAACGCTCCTCTTGTTTGCTTTATATGTAATGACCAAGCAAAATAACCCATGCGGATTCGGATGTTTCACCACAAGTTTATGCACAACCAACGCACATAAACAACGCTTACGAGGTACACGTACAATCCAAAACACATATATCCATCCTACGACTTGCGGACTCGAACATAGACTTTGATCTTCTTCCCCTTTTTACTATGAAGAATTTGGACCACACCGAATTTTGCGTGGAGATGAAGTTCAAGTCAGTTGATATTCGAACATCAATGCCAGACATCTACCGAGAGCTGGGTTTCTTACGATGAATTCAAAGTCGAGACATCATTCTATCCCAATTGTCGTGGAGTCTTACATTGATAAGCATGTCCTGTCAAATTTGAACTTATGCACGAATTTTATGAGCTGTTTCCCTACGTGAGAACATAGTAAACTGAACCTGTAATGATCTTACAAGTACAAGTTTAGTTGAGTTCTTTTGAAATGGTGTAATTCCTAAGGGAATCGGTAGCACTGACATTATCAAAAGTCAAATTTCACCTATCAAGCCAACTCTTTTAGGCTGTCCTCGGGTGTACATCATTGACATTTTGAATTGTTCCCTTTTCTAGCACTACAAAAATACAAAAATAATAATAATAAAATAATGATAAAAATGAACATTATATAAGTGGAACATCATACGAGGCTAATAATGCGACGAAATTTAAAATTGGGTTTCCTTCTATTAGCAAGTGTCCTTTTTTCCCATACTTATAGGATCTTAATTTTAAAAATATATATATTTATAGCTCGATCGTCCACTTCATGGAAGATTTACCAAACAAACTAATCTCCTAATCAATTGAAAAATTCAGAAATAGAAATTCATGGGGACGTAGCTCCGTGCAGATCATATACGATACGATTGCAACACACGAGCATGCATATCTTTCCTCAACCAATTAAAAAAAAAAATGGCATCGCAACCTAAATAAATCACCAAATTGGGTGAATTAAAATATAGGGTTGCGGGTGTGAATTTGGATATCCCAACAAAATAAAATGGTATCTTCCAAGATTGGAGGAAAGATACTGTGATATTGCTACGATATGATGAAATGCTTAGCGGCGTTCATACTCAATTAAAATATTATTTTTATAATTACCGTGAGGAGAGAAAAAAAAAGGGTTACACATAAATTATTAATTATAAGTAGAAAGTTACAATGATCATACACGTCCGATTTGTCAAAATGAAGGCGTGGGCCAGTTCATATTTCAGTCGTGTCAAAAGGGGAGAATCCAAGAGGTTGCGCCCTCTCTCTTTTTTGGGGCCGCCGACTATTTTTCATTTGCGGTCCCCGAACTGTTTGTAATTTGCAGAAGTGCCCCTGGATTGGGTGGTTCGGTCGCCCTCTCGCGCGCCTCAATGGAAGGCCAGATCGAGGACCCCGCCGGCCATTCAACGTCGCGAGCTGCTGCCATCGTCTTTACAAGTCCCGCCCGGGGACCAAAACTGCCGACCAAATCTACCACGGCCCTGTACAGATCGTCATCGTACCCCGCGGGAGCGTCGCGCCGTTTGAGCAGAGGTACGGATCTCACGGGACCGATGGCTGCCGTGCATCAAGGTGGACTCGAGACGGGCCTGTAAAAATATGATCGATCAAAGTCATTGGACATAGAATTTTTGTACGTCTCATGAAATTTCCACTTCTATCTTCAAGCACAACACTTGTGGACTTCGGTCTCAGTAAAAAGTACTTTGATTGAAGAGATTAACAAATACACCGAATTGAGTATACTAGATATATTATTGATTTCAAATTCAATTCATGTTATATCAAATTAAGAGGTTATACTGACCAATGCCATGTATGTCAACAGAAGGGTTTCGCGATATATCAATGTAAAAAAAGATGAGGAAGAAAGAAAGCCATTAACAAAGTGATTTCTTTGCTTTTGGGAGGGGTATTACGGTAAAATGACGGGGTCCCCTAGTCACCGGCCGAATGAGATGGACATACGTGTGCTGACGTGGCGCTCGAGTATGCACAGTCAGGTTCCCATGCAAGTGGGAGGTATGTTTCAGGAAAACCATATGCGTGGGTTAAGGGAGAAGGAGGGGGGGCGTTGGATTTTGACCGCCACGTGGGCAGAGGACGCGGTCAAAGGGTCTCCTCCTCCCTATTCCTCAATTTGGACGGAACGCGCCAGAGCTTCATCATCATCGCGATCGACCCTTGAAAGCTGACGATCCCCGTGCCCCCACCACAACACCAAAGGTGCTAGGAGGTGCGAATCCCATCAGCAGCAGCTCAAAGTGAGGAAAATTCATTAATTAAACCAATTCGCTTCCCATTATGATCTGTGGACAGATCTCATCAAGACATCTTTAAATCGATGCGACACTGATCCTGAAGCTTTATTTAAATTTGTATCTTTTTGAATCCAGTGACATAACAATCACTTCTCGAGTCCCCAATTTATTAAAGAGTCTTAATTAGATCACAGCCCGTAAAAGGAGTACTCAAATATGACATGTCGAGTCGATGATTGCTTTGGGCGAATTTCGCTTATGCATGATCATTTTTTTTTTTTTTTTTTGCAAAGGCTCAATCTGATGCTGACACACGAATGGCTAAGCTATTATGATCCTCTCGTTTTCACCTCGCCAACATCTACATACGAACTTTCGCCGAAAGATTGAGAAAAGTACACTTGTGAACTAATGCATATGAATCTTCTGTTGTACTAACGCAATCAGTGGGTCCCACCATAACCCCCACTTTCTCCTTTACTTTCTTCCTATGCTTTTTCTCTCGGCCATCCACCCATTTCCATTCTACTTTTCTCCCGAAAATGACACCGAATATCCTTGAACTTTAACACGGCATGTAAAGGAATCCCCACGATTTTAATTTACTTAACGTGATTCATTAATTTTAACCTAACATATAATATATTTCCTTAAAAATTATCAAAAAAAGTCCTAAATGTATTCAATTCAATTCTAAACATCTTTACATTTCGTTAATTGAGTCTATCATGTCACTTTGGATCGGAAATCACCAATATGAACGTCGATTATCCTACATACCACATATGGCATTAACATAGATATTTTTAATAATTTTACGATTTCTTTTTTTTATTTACTTTATCTTTTTCTCTATGGACTTAGGGTCGACGAGGGCCATGGCACCCTTGCGAGATTTGGGTTAGGGGTGGCAGGCTCTTGCCCTAGTCAATGAGGAAGTCCCCGCCCTTGTTGGCCTAGGGTTAGAGAAACAAAAAGAAAAGGTGGAGAGAGAAAGGGGTGTGAGATGGACAATGACATCATCAACCTAGGGTTAGGAAAAAAGAAAAAGAAAAAAATAAGTAAATAAATAAATTGAAAAATATTAAAAAATCATTTACATTAATGCTAGTGGGGTCACGTAGAACGATTGCCATTCATGTTAATTATTTCCAATCAAAATTAGTTTGATTGATTCAATTAGCACAATTACAATGAATTTAAATTTTTTTGGTAATTCTCTAGATTGTTAATTTGTTATGAACTTTTGGTATATGTTTAATATAATCTCTAAATTATATAAAAATACTCAATGTTGTTCCTAAATTTGAATTAATGAAATGATAATATTAAAAGTTTCATATAATTAAGGGAGTAACTTGAACATGTATCAAAAGTACATGAGCACATTCAACAATTGTAGATTGGATTACAGTTTAGGATCATACTAAATAAATTAAAAGTCCATGGATTATAATGTACATTAAGTTAAAGTTTAAGAACTATTAGTGTCATTATCTATTTTTATTTTTTTAAAGGGGGAGGGGGTGTCAAGCACGCGGCATTTGTGCTCCTATAGTGGTAGTTATAATGTCTTGAAAAAGTCAGCTAAATTCTTCGAGAACATCGTTGTATTGGCATTTCGAAAGCTTGCATAAAAAAGGGGGTCGTAAACCAGAGCCATCAGGATAACATTATTATTCTTTCCACTAGGGAGACATGTGATGTACGAATACAAGGAGATTTGAAGCAGCCCTCTTTCCATAAATGATGCAGCATTATCCATCCATGGTCAATGGGGTAATTAAGGTGCGTGACTTAGTGATCCATCCACTGATGTTCCAAAAATGATAAATGAGCATCGGCTTACCTAATACTCCTTTCCAAGGATTGGATGCTGTGAACTTTGATTGCATTTGATCATCCATATTTTTATATAGAGTAGTATCGGATGGAATAGGATAATTTGGTGAACTAAGGATTTAAAGTCGAATATATTTACATTATATCATTTACATTATTCAGTACAACAACACATCGGTGTAAATAAATATAAAAATTTTCGAATGGTGGTAAAAATCTTTTGTAGCACTCGTGCCTACTTTATTTTTATTTTTCCCCCTCTTTCTTTAATTAGTTTCCATTTTATTTCTTTTTTCCCTTCCAATCGTTTTCTAATAAAATTTTATTAAATAATAAGCACCACTAATATACCTAAAATACTATAATACCTAGAATATGTAATAAATATTAATTTATATTTATATTTATATTTATATTTATATTTTTTTTATATTATAAGATAGAATTAACTTTGAATATATGAATAAAAATAACATTAAACTATAAAAAAAAAAACTGAATTGTTAATTTTTGTTATTTTGAATTTCTTATACTTGAACTCAAATATTATTTTTAAGACATTTGTTATTTGAGAAAAATAACTTTTCTATTATGAATAGTAGAAATCATATCCATGTTTATTCCATATCTCTCGTAGGATAATTTAATCCGAATTACGTCCCTCTTATACTTAACTTTATCCTATCTTGAGCAGGCACCAACACAGGATAGGATAAATTTTGTCCTAATTGCCAAATGCAATCTTTTAGTTTTAATATGGCATCATTGATTGGATGAGCGACATTTTTTCGTATATTTTTTTTTGGGAATGTATAGTTTCAAATAAATTCATATGAGGTTAACAATTCCTCGGGTATCATGCCTAAACAAGGAAACACACGTAGTTCAATCCAAAAATACCAAACCAAAAGAAGAGGTCCTCGTTATGAAAATGGGTGCTCCCAATACTTCCAGATGCCATGCAGGAATGTAGATGTGCAATCATCGTAAATAAAATGCAAGGTTCTAAACATTTATCACTCTCGTATGGCATGTGTGACACAAAATTGGGCAAATGTTTTCCTTTGATCAATCATAAAATGTCACCTAAACATGCATAGCGGAGAGACTTATACAAACTTAAAAATATAGAAAGACACTAGAAAAATGGCACACACGATTGCCTGCGAAAAGAAACAGTGAAAATATTCAAATTAATATAGAATAAAAATAGTATGTAAAGAATTTTTCCCATTTCTTAATACAATTGGAATTATGGTAAAAGGAAAGAAGAGAGATTTGATGGATACTTTACAACTATTGTGAATTTTGGTGAGGGATTTATTGATTACTTGCCAATAATCTTGGTTATTATATATAATAATTTTATCCTTGTATCGTTTTTTTTCTTGGGTATAAAATATACATGGGTTTTCATGGACTTTTTTTTTTTTGAAAAAGCCACCAATAATTCCAAATTATGTCCATTGTTATATATTTACCCAAAACTTTTTGTAATACAAAAAATCCAAACTTATAACCGAGTGACACATTTACCTTCCATAAGATACTGTTAAAAAATGAAGTTAAAAATCTGACATGGCATTTTTAATTTTTTTCAAGGACAAGTAGCGCTACTGTGGTGCCATGAGAGCACCACACGTGAAAAAGATTAAAAATAAAAAACCTATAAAAAAAAAAAAGACAATTCAAAGTTACTATTCATCATCTTCTAAATTATTGTTCATCATCTTCAAGCTCGCTATCACTCAACCAAAGTTCATCCATCACTGTCCTCAACCACCTAAACCTCCGAGGACATTCATTGTATTACAATATATTAATAAATCACATATTCATTTAACAACTTAAGTTTTTAAAATAGTTGGTGCACAAAATCCCACATGGTATCGAAATATAAGTAATTGAATTTAAATCTTTCCAAACCTCTATCCGCATCCCTGAATTACTTAATTTCACTTGTAGTACTAGGCAAAAAGACCAAACTACCAGACTAATCAGGAGGAGGAATGTTAGAATATTAAATTGTAAACCACACATTCATCTAATAGCCTTGCTTTACTGCCCATGAGGTATTTGTCGCTTGCTCTCAGATATGAGATTTCAAATCTATGCAAGTTTATTAGGAGGAGTGAGACAAAGAAGAGGGTGAGTCTCTTGAAGACAATGATCTAGCTATGGCAAGCTTCAAAGCCAAATTTGGCCATGGTGACCGTGAATGTCGAGGTTAGATCCGACTTCAAAGCTCTTGGCGGCCATGGCCGCTCAAGCTCAAAGCTTGGCCCGAGGGTTTGTGACATGGAGGAAGGCTTGAGAGTTGAGAGTCTCAAGCGATTGGAGGTGGAGGGCATAAAAATTAGGGGCGAGCATGGTTCAAGAATATGCTGGGTGGGTTCCAAATTTCAAAAAAATGAGGGATTTGTTTCAATAGGTAGATTCTAGGTTTCAAGTAGAACCTAGAAGAAACCTAGATGGAACCTGGAATACTCACCCCTATTTACTAGTACCAATTTGCTCTTTAAATTTGAATTGATTTGCTAAAGCCAAAGCAAGGATATGAACTATCAATAGCTAGATATAGCCATCGAGTCCTCATTTGCTTGTGGAGCATTTAAAAGTCTAGAAAATTAGGTATGTTAGTCCTTTTTTCATATCAAAAATAGAAAAAAAAAATACAAAACAAAAAACAAAAACAAAAACAAAAACAAACCACAAATTAGGCTTAACAAAAAATGAAAAAAAAAAAGAAGAAGAAGAAGAGAAATTGGTTGATTTTTGGGTAGATTTGAAACCTCGACAAGGTAGGTTCTAAGTTCTAAGGTTTGTAGGGTAGGTTCTAGGTTCTAAAGAATGAAGAACCTATTTCAAATGGTAGGTTTTAGGTTCTTGGTTGAACTTGGATAGAACTTGAAAATGCTTACCCTTAATGAAAATATTGGTGTTGAAGACAATCTCTGAGCTCAGCCCATGTTGGGATTATTGCTCAAGTAGATAATGAAGAAGAAGCATTTCTAGTGTTGTTGATGCTGCTGCTCAGACTAGATCTAGGCAAGCTTGGCCGTGTCGCTCAGCTCGATGCCATCTAGGCCAAGCTCCGCTTGCTCATGGCATTTGACAACCCACAGTGGTCGATGGCCCTCACTGGCAAAGTCGAAATGGCGATGGTCCCGCTAACCATCTACAATCTCTCTCTTTCAATGAATGGTAATTTCAATTTTTTTTTTCTGATGCGGTGCTTGTGTGAAACCATATCAGCACCACTTGTTTTTGAAAAACATTAATAATGCCACGTTAGATATTTAACAGTGATTTTAACAAAATCCTAATAGAGGGTAAATATATTATTTGAGTATAAATTTGAGATTTTAGTGTCAAAATTTATCATCTTTGGATTTTTTGGGTTTTTTTTTTCTTCTTTCTTTTTTTGTAAAATTTTTATATTGGAGTGGCCATTGGGTTTGTTTAATTAATAGCATGCACTAACAATGACAAAAAAGTAACAAAAGGAAACTTGTTGATAAATATAATGATGCGCTATGTTTACTTTCAATTTTTATTGATTGTGTTTGAAATTTTGTACTGAACTAAAATGAGTTTATTTCACTAAAAAATGTTAGAAACACACGCAATAGGTTAAGAACGCAGTTAGGAAGATATTTAAAATTTTACTTTCTTAATATGACATGCGGCCAAGTAAAACCTGGGCCAATTTTATTTTTTTTATCAATCATAAAATGCACCACTTGTTAGCAAAAAAAAAGGATTAATACCACCTAAAAACTCTAAATTAGTACACATGTGATAAATTTTATCACAAACTAATTATTTAACCACAAAAACCCCCCAAACTGGTATACTTATGATATATTTATCTTCCATTAGCTTTCATTAAATTTTACTGTCAAATGCTAAGTTGGATGACATGTGGCAATTAACATATATATCGGTTTGAGGTTTTACCCTATAGGTGTACCAATTTTTATTTTTATTTTTCATGGTATTAATCCAATTTGATGAAAACTAACAGAGAGAAAAGTTGTCATAAATATACTAATTTGGGTTTAAAAATTAGTTTGTAATAAATTTATCACATACATACCAGTTTGGGATTTTTTAATAGTAAAAAAATTAGTTTCGCATAAATTTATCTTAGGTGTACTAGTTTAGGACTTTTCGTGATATTAATCAAAAAAATATGAGGAGATACTATCATTACTTCAACCTTCTTTTTTTATAAAAAATTTGTGGGACTTCTATGATTTATCTTATTACAAATTGAGGTCTTCCGTTCCAGTTAAAAGGAAATATATCTCTAATTTACCTCCCTGTAAAAATCACTTCTTTGCATTGAGGTGAAATTATCTCATCAGTCATAAATTTATTATATAAATGTCAATTCAATTTTATCAATTTACTCATGAACCTATTATCCGGCCAAGTTTTGCTAGAAATCATTAATGTAGTAGTATGCCACGTAGGACTCCCATTAATGACTAGACCATCACATCAATGATTTCAATCAAAAATTAACCAAAAAGACTACATTAGAATTTTGTATAAAAATTTAAGACTAAATTAGCATAATTGAGAAGTTTACAACAAAATTAGTATCCATACAATAAGTTTATGACTAATTAGATAATTTTCCCTATATCCTAGCTCTTCATGAACATGAAAGCCTTTGATGGAGGTATTGAAATACTTGGAACATTTAGATGTTCGAGCTATATCGTACGTCTCCAAATTATTTATAATTTTGTTTTTCAAGATAAACAGAAGAGAAGATGATTGGTATAATGATATCTCAAATATTCTAACTAACCTCACACGATTCTACGTCTAAATCCGATAGTTCCACTCTAATTAAGGCTTCATTCGTTGTATCCCAAATATCAACAGGGCCCTAATCTAGTAAGATTTTTGTGGGTACGGAAAGTTACATGCACCATCAAAACACCACATCGCCATCAGTTCCAACATGATGTGTCTACTTCGAACCTCGAGGAAAAATTATTGCATGATTTGTGGATCATTTAAATCGAGCCCTATTAAGACAGCCGAACATGTAGGACGATGGTGGAACCCATACTATTAATGGTTCAAATGATCTTAATCCACATGGTTCATAGACTATACATATAATATTTCGTCATTATCAAGCGATGAGTGTCAATTAACCCTCCTCCTGTTTGTTCCCCCGAGGGGACCGGATTCACCTACTTAGTTTCCTATTCCATCATGTTAGACAAAAAAAAGATAATATTCATCTCAGAATTAAAAATAAATGAACCTTGGAGAACCTAAAAATATTATGTGATTGCAAGGATAAGAGTGCAACTTGTGATCCAACCGAAAAGGCGAAGATCCCTCCTGGGCTTCATGCTTCATGTTCAAACAGTGTTTCCTAAAGAATGACCACGGTGTTGTTTTCATGGAAGAACGTTCATGCATCTCCCGGAACGTACTTAGCTAAATACGAGGGAATGAATCTGGCTGACGATGTTGAATGAACATAGTTTCTCGATGACTAAGAAAGCTCGGTTGGTCATTTTTACAAGTATGAACTCCTCTCTACTTTTTTTTTTTTCTGGCAAGAATTGAAAAAAGTTGTGAATCCTTTTCGAGGAATAATAGTATCGACCCACTTTCTTTCTACCGGTGGAAAGACTAGCAAAAGCCGACATTTGCTTACTTGGTCGTGGCTATATGTGCACGCTTGTGGGCACTTACTTAGCTTTATCTCGTGACTTTGCGAAAAACTATTAGCGCAAAGTAGACTCGCCCAATCGCAATGTCATTAGAGGACAAAAATGGAGTCCAAGGCGCATGGAATCATCAGCACCTTCTGCAAAATAGGGTTCAATGAGTCTACTTAGAATACTCAAAGATATACCCCCTCCAACGTCCCCCATTACTGGCTCGTTCTAGAGTTTGGCAAGGGTATGCTTTTGTTAAGTATATTGACTAATAGTAACTTGTGGACACCATGTTGGAAAAGCAAAATGCAAATTTTCTCTATTGGTCCCCTCTCTGCCTCCCTCTCTCATCAAAGTGAAATCAATCTCATCACTGATGACAAAGTGGCGGCATTTGCATGCTCCCCAACTTTGAAACCCTCCAAAAGAGAAATGGACCAAAACCATCGAAAATCAAAAGGAGACATATAATAGTCAAGTACAAATGCCAATTCCCAACCCAACTAATCAAAAGTTCATAAAGGCCAAGCGACGAAATTGTTTTTGCAATGTCGCTTTTTTAGGCTGAGGTTTGAAGGATGGAGCTTCCGAGAAGGACCGAATGTATTTTTGGAAAGCATGCAAGCATTTCAAGAGTTTTCAAAAGTTTTCTGAGGATGACGAGTTGACTAGGCTAGATACATTGCAATGTTAGACCGCAAACCCTGAAAAAGCAGACTTGGTTTTATTTTCCTTTCGCCTTTGAAAAGGCATGAAAAGGATTTTAAAGAATTCAATGAAGGATGACACACTTTCTTTTTGCCGTATAAAATATCTGGACCAAATATTTCCGGTTCAAATCACACCGGACGACGTAGCGAGCAAGATTCCCTTTTGAACTCCATTTTAGTTAGCCGGCTTTGTCTCATTCTAATCAATACAACCGTGACCATGATGACAGGATTTAGAGCAATTAGTGGTAGCAGCCTCATTAAATAAATATTTGATGGGCTTAGTGGGGCCTCACCTCTTTCTGCTTTGAATTGTAAGGACTAGCAAATCATCAGGATCTATTTTGATAGAACTCCTCAATAGTTTCGACAAAGATGGAAGAGAAACGCATCCCAAGTGCATGAAACTGCAAGGTCAAGTCAATATGAAGTTCAATGCATTCGGCTAAAAAATTTCAAATTCTGATAATTGAAAGCAAGCCAGCCTCAATTTACAACGGCTGCAATTGAATTTTGCATAACTCGGCTCACCTTAGAATCGATTATCATTTGAGTACGATGAGTCTAGACCTAGAATGTTTACATCAATCCAATTCCAAATTCAAAGTTTCAATGCAAACGCGAGAAGTCAAGCATTACTGTGGGAAGATTGATGAATGATGTCGCTCATTCGTGGGCTTGTACTTCGAGTCCAACGGCCCATTGGAAACATTTTGCCCCATGTGTATGTTGCCCTCGAAATCCATAAAAGCAAATGGATAGTTCATAATGTCTTCCAGAAAAAATAAAACATTCACATGGGGCAATGCAACCAAGGCTACCCAATGTCGAGAAATTAGGTGACGGAAACTTTTCACCGTGCTGATGGATTTATGAAAGAATTTGTAAGTATCAAAAAAACTGTTTGGTGAGAAAAAATTATCCGCCACCTGATTTTTCCATAACTTTTTGAAAACTCTGGGACTTATCGATACTTTTATGAAATTACAAATTTTTTTTTAGAGTTGCAAATTAGCAACTCCTGTGTGAATTTACCAATTTTTATTTGAATTATTTACCGATTTTTTTTCTGATTAAACTACCAATTAGTTTTGAGTTCAACTCTTATATGAGTTACTTACTACGTCTATGTAGTTTTTTTTAATATATCGGCAATTTTTTTATCATTTGCCAAATTTTATTTCACTTTGGTACAAACACCATAAATTTATCAATTCTAATATGAATCAATCAACTTTCATTTGTGTGAGTTACCGTTGTTTTAACATTGCAAGAACCAACTAGTTTTGATTCACCGTGTCTTAGTTGAGTTGCTCACCAACATTTTTTTCCTTAACAAAGCTTTAAATTTACCAACTATTGTGTCAAATACCAACCTTTATGTAAGTGACTTTTTTTTCTCCGATTAAGTTACTAACTAGTTTTGGGTTATCAACTCTTATTTAATTGCTTATTACCACTGCTTCTTCTTTTTTTTTGCCAATTTTTTTTATTTGTCTTGCTTGCTAACATTTTAAATTTACCTACTCTTTTGTAAAAATTATCAATCTCAATTAGAGTGATTACTGACTTTTCTTTGATTAAGATTGCAACTAATTTTTGCACTACCAACTCCTAGTGACTAGTGTTTATGTGCTTTTCTTTTAAAACGCCCATTTCTCTTTTGACCCAAAAAAATTACCATATTTTTTTACCAATTTCTATATACCCATTTCACCAATGCCTTAATTTTACTGAATTATTATATAAAATCACCAACCTTTATTTGTGACTTACAAAATTTTCTTCAATTAAACTACAAATTATTTGTGGGTCGCCAACTATCATTTGAGTTGCTTACTAATGTTTATTTTTTTAATTAATCAATTCTTCTATTGATTTGTCACTTTATTTGTCTTACTTATGAATCCTTTTTCTATGATTAAATTACCAAATGATTTTGTGTTACTTACTCTTGTTTGAGTTAAATGAAACATTCATTTATTTATTCTAAATCTATCAACTTCTCTTATCAATTAAATACCCCGATAGAGAAGTTGGTAATTTAAAAAACACAAACAAACTTTGGTAACCAGCTCGAATGAGAATTAAAAACCCATAAATAGTTGGTAGTGTAATTGTGAAAATTGATAAATTACTTGAATTAAAGTTTATAATTTCATAATAGAGTTTGTAAATTTGACATGTAACTAAAAAATTAAGATAAAGTTGGTAAAGATTAGAAAATTTTCCATTTAAAAGAAAATTATACTTGGAAATTAACTTTAATGTGAATTGATAAACCAAAACTAGTTTGTAATTAATCAAAGAATAGGTAGTAATTCATGCTAATTAAGGTTAGTAATTATAAAAAAAAAAAGTTGCAAGTAAAGAAGAAGAAGAAGAAGTCAAAAATTTCACGCCAATTTAAATTGATAATCTCTATAAAGGGTTTGTAAATGCAATGAGTTTCTAAAACTAGGTAAAATAAACATGGGTAACTAATAGAAAAAGTTGGTAAAATAAAAAATAATAATAATAATTAAAAGTGGGCTAGCATATTGATTGAGAATTGGTAAACTAAAAGCACTTGATATTTTAATATGAAAAAATTCGATAAATCACTTTAATTTAAGTTGATCATTACACATAAAAGTTAGTTAAATTTGAAACGTGGGTACATCATGCAAATGAAAGTGCGTCGGGACGGAGGAAAACTTGGCATACTGAAGGCAATTTTGTCGTCTTCCAGTGGAATGTAATGTCCAGATCAGCTTGGATGCATCTAGACCTATCCAATTCTTCGATAACTCTCAACTTCACCACTCAAGTCAATCCGAGGGATCGTACAAAGTCTCCCTTGCTCCCTCTTTTTCCAAGTCAAGCATTGTCTCTAAGTCATATTCTAGATTTGAGTCCTTAATCAGTGTTCTGACTTTTCCTAGCTCTCATTCGCGCAAGGAAAAACACAGTGACACGGTCGTTTCATATTGGACACTCAGGACACAAAGATTCCTCAGCTGTGCACTACAACAGAGCCAAGCCGGAGTTCGCTATATCCTTCTTCACGTGTGTACAATAAGAAGCCACTACTCTCTCTCTCTCTCTCTCTCTCTCTCTCTCTCTGTGAGGCAACGTCTTTTGCTTTAATATGAAAAAAGATAAACTGGGATTTGTCATGGGGCTTTTTGACTAATTAGTCCCCAAAGAAAATGACTTAGACTCCATACATGGTGCATGAACTGGAAGCGGGAAACAAGAGGCGTTTTAATTATGTTGCAACCGATTAAGATGATGTTAGGTATGGAAAATCTTTTCCATTCTGGATGGTGCTTTGGATTTACAGAGATCGGAGACAGTTGTCTTCTATTACATGACTCCACGTGTTTGAAAACAACTGTACTCAGCAGAACATGAGTGACCATAGAAAACGTTTTCCACATAAAACATAGCCTAGGTTTCAACTAGACTTGTACCGGGAAACAATGGAAAGAAAAAGTAGAGAGCCGAAATCTTTTGGAAGAAAGAATTCGTGTAAAGGACAAGGATGGGGGCAGGCAAGAGTATCTTTGGGGCCTTGAGAAGTCGACAATGTGAAAAATCCCACCATTGACAGTCCAAGAAGAAGACAGAACTTGTTTTCCCTTCTCTGTATGTGCTTTTATCGATGCACGTACGCAACACCGATCTGGCAGGGGCAGAGAATAAGGCCATGCCCGAAAAAGGAAAAAACAAATTATACGAAAGTGCGAGTTGACACATTTTCGTCTTACTTCATTCATTCATTTGGATTGCTAGACAAGAAAATCGTGAGTTAAATGCTGGTCTGCATTGGCACTGATTATGGATTGTCAGCCTTTACTTGGAAGCAAGATGTTGTGCCAACTGCCAACCAACCAAATTTCAAGCACGAGAGAATTGCACGACAGTTGAAATTTATCGATCTTTGTCATCATACTAATTTAGACTCAGATAATATTTCATCAGAAATTATGTAGTTTTCGGGCTATTATTTGAATTTTTAATGTGACTTCTCAATCAATAAGTTTTCAACAGCATCATAAAAATAATGGAAAAAGTGTTAGAAAAATCATAAATTTATTACATTTATGTCAATTTAGTCATAAATCTTTTAATAGTGCCGATTTAGCCCTAAATATCTTGATTTAGTGTTAATTCAATTCTAAACCTTTTAATGGTGTCAATTTAGTCATAAACATTTTGAACTAGTGTCAATTTAATTATAAACCATTTTGATTTTTGTGCCGATTTAGTTTTTCTACCTAATTTTGGCCTAATTTTGCTAATGGATTTGCGTGGCACTATAGATGCTGACGTAGATAATTTTTAATAATATATTTAATTTTTTTTTATTTTTTTATGATTTTTTTCCTTTTTTTTTTTTTTCTCTCTCTCCTTCCTTTCTTCTTCCTTTAGGTAGTAGCGATCGACAAGTGATGGCCGGCCACTAGCCATGCCCGAGCGAGTTGGCCTCCCCTAGCTAAGGCGAGGCCAAGCCTTGATGAGGGTCATCTCGCCCGATTTGGCATGGGCCTAGCGAGAGCCAACCTCGCCAGGCCTACCTTAGCCTAAGTGAGGGTTCGCCTTGCCCAAGCCAAATCTAGCTAAAGTTGACACTCGGCAAGGTAAGGCCAACCCACTCGTTAGGACTAAATTGACACTAAATCAAAAGATTTAGGACTAAATTGACACCGATACAATAGATTTAGGACTTTTCTAACACTTTCCCTAAAAATGAGAATCACCAAGGAGACATTGCATGATGAACTAGGAAGTTATGCACTCATATGTGTGGCCAAATTTCTGTTACTACAAAGAACAGAGATTTATTCAATAAAAGAAAACTATAAACAAAAAATTTCATAAAGCCCCATTAAATTGTCATTGCGTTATGTGCTCATTGAAAAATTGTAATTATTCTTTTTTTTTTTAGTCAAATCACTCTTTTGCCACCAAATGAGTTAAACATATAATGAGTACAGCAAGTGAAAAGAAAATGTCATGATCTTTATTATAAAATTAGCACAAAATCGAATAATAATAATAATAATAATAATAATAATAATAATAATAATAATAATAATATTATTATTATTATTATTATTATTATTATTATTATTATTATTATTATTATTATTATTATTATTATTATTATTATTATTATCATTGTTATTGTTATTGTAGTTATTGGATGTTGTCGATGTCGTTATTGCTATTGATAATATCATATCTCATTATTACTTATATTATTTTTGTATTTATTTGTATGAATGTAAATTCGTTTTACATATTTGGCGGGAAAAGAGTGATTTGACTATTAAAAGTCATAGAATTACAATTTGCCCATAAAAATCACATGGTAGTCATGTATAAATGGAAAAATAGACTAGGGGTTGGTAAAGGCAACAAAGTGAAAGTTCGGGATGATTTTGTTAATGATCGAAAGTTTGGTGGCAAACATGCACTGTGCAAAATTTTGCTGTGAAAAAGTTGTTTGTTATGAAAAAAAAAAGGAAATTGTCAATTCAATCATAAACTTATTGTACAAATATTAATTCAATCCTAATTCTAAATTCTTATGCCCATTCAAAAAAGAAAAAAAAAACAACTAAAAAGCCAAATCAATCATTACCAAGCAAGATGATAAAATTTAGTTTGCAAGAAGGGGGGGAACCCGCTTTCCACCCCCCCCCCTTTTTGCTAGGGTGGGCCTCGCCTTTGTGTGAAGGCTACATTCGATTTGGAATCGAGAAAAGGCTAAAGCCCTAATTTCACTATATCAAGAATCAAATTGAAAAGATTTGGAACCCCAACTCCAAAGGAAGGGCATTTTCGGGGACTAGCCTGCTTTCACAATAATTGAATTCCTCCCGGAGCACACAAAACAAAGATATGAACTGGGTAAATAGAAATGGAAAAGAGATGTTTCCAATTCATCCAAATCAGTAACTTGATCTTTTCATTGTGAAATTTTACTTAGATATATGAATAATATTGATAAAAATAGCGATATCTAGGCAATCCTTGTGGGATTTCGTTCTCCTCAGCTTGAGCCTAGTTTTGCGGTCCAATATATTGGATCCCTTTTGGATTGATGTGTCTTGTACCTCTATGTTTCTCTATGGCGACTCCTTTATTATTCATTGGTATATCCTCCAATAAGCTCTTATCACCATTTTGGCTGTCGTCTAGGTTAATTTTTTGCATAACATTCATAAGCAAATATAAGCAATCATTGAGTGAAAGGTGAGGTGCATATTTGGAATCTTCACTTTATCTTTTGGTGGCAAACGTGCACCGAGCAAAATTTTCACCTGAAAAAATTGTTTGCTATGGAAAAGGGGAAATTACTTATTCAATCATAAACTTATTGTAAACATATTTATTCAATCCTTAAGTTTTTAATTTTGTCAACATAACCCTAAACATTGGTGTAAAATTCAAATATAACCCTTCCAGCCAATTACTTAATTCGGATGGTTGAAAACAAGTGTACTCTACAAAACATAAGTGACCAAAAAAGCGTCTTCCACAATAACCCCTAGGTTTTCAACAAGACATATGCCATGAAATTATGGAAAGAGGAAGGGGCAACAGAGGAAAGAGTCGAAATCTTTTGGAAGATACAATTCATTTGCTTGAACAGGGCGGGGCGTGCAAAAGCATATCTGGGCTTTGAGAAGTTGACAATGTGAAGATTCCACCATTGACAGTCCAAAAAGAAGCCGAATTATTTCCCCATCTCTTTATGTGCTTTTTATCGTTGCGCCTACGCAACTTGCAACCTGGCATTGGCAGAGAAGAAAGTCATGCCATGAAAGGAAGCATATTAGGTGCGTGGGAAATCATCTTTTTTTGGAATTGAGCACGGATCTTATCGTTTCTTTATAAATGATTAGTTTAGTCGCCAAAGGAGCTCATGATCTCGTAAAAGAAGCAAAGTTTGGTGCCAACTTTAGCAAAGAACCAAATTTCAAGCACGAGGGAATTGCTCGGTGATTAAAATTTATCAATCTTTGTTATCGTACCCATTCAGACTCGGATAATAGTTCATCATAGAGATATTACATTATTCTAGGCTATCATCTGACTTTGAAGTTTTAACCCCACTTCAAATAAATTCAAGCAATTACGTTTCAGCACTATTATGAGAATAATGAAAAGGGAGATTGTATGAGGAACTAGGAAGTTATGCACTCGTATGTGTAGTCAAATTTCTATTATCACAAAGAGTGGAGAATTATTGAATAAAGCATAATTTGTACGATGTAATAATAAAGGGATTATTACATAAATCCTCCCTGAACTTCATTGTGTTACAGCATCCGACCCTTCATTTATTTTTTAGTTTACTCATGCACGACATGTGATCTTTCAAATGTAAAATTCTCATTCTTCTTGATTCTTTTAGTCAAATCACTCTTTGCTTTCAAATGCTTTAAAAATTATAAAATAAGTACAAAAAAATGGAAATGTGACGATCTCAAAAAAATATTAGCACTAAAATTAGAAAAAAAAAATTAAAATATGTGTTTTCATTTTATTTTTCTTTGATCATGATTATTTTTTAATTCATAAGTTATTTTTCTCGTTCTCTATATGCTCATCAAGAAATCACCACCACCCTCAGCAAAGTTGGTGTGTCTCACCATAGTCACCACAAGAGGTTTTCATCTCGGTCGTGTATAATTATTCCTATAATTGAAGATTGCATTAAATGTGAATTTTCCCCCAAAAATGGGTATGTTAAGCATATCTTTAGTTGGTCTTCTTTAATACCTCTTTCATTTCCATATATTATGTTTTGCAGAAATTACCAAAAGAAGTTCTAAACTTTGGCACTTATATTAATTCAATCTTAAACATTTTAATTTAATCAATTTAGTCATAAACCTTTAAACAACTTGTCAATTAAGTCATTTTGATCAATTTTAGTCGGAAATCATTGACACGGATGCTAGTTGGTTGCCTAGGTCTAGCGAGAGCCTTCGTACCCTTGCTCGTAGTCAGCAAGGCTACGATGGCATCATCCAAGGCCTTCACGGCCTTGCCGATTGCAAGTGAGGGCACAAAGGCTCTCACAACATCTGGGTGAGGCCAGCCTCGCCTATGGGCAACAATGGTCTCACCCAGGGCCTTCACAGCCCCACTAGCCACAAACAAGGCCTTTGCAATTGGCAAGGGCCTCACTAGCAAAGGAAAAAATAAAGAAAATGAAATATATATAAAACTAACAACTTGAAAAAATTATCCATGTCATTGCTAGTTGGGCTACATAAAACAACTAACATCCATGTTAATGATTTGAGGCCAAATTGGCTGGAATGACTCAATTAGTGAATTATTGAAAGGTATAAGACTAAGTTACCCAATTAAAAGGTTTAAATAAAATTGGTACAAGTACTATAAATTTAGGACTTTTTTCTTAATTTTCCCTATCATAGTGCTGAAAATTACAATAGTGCATAACTTTGCCATGCCAACTGCTGTGGTCCTACAGCTAACTAATGAAGGATACATGTAAATAAAGTACCAAATTTACACATTTTGATGGCAATTTTCTGAATGAATAGTAAATTATTTTGCTATAAAGTACACCATACTTACAATAATCGTCATCGTCATAGTGAATTTAGCCTCAATAGGGAGGGCAGTTTGTGTCCTATCATCATATTTGTGTTATTCCTTGTCTCTATACTTTTTACGTGATTATAAACTATTGTTCAACAACAACAAAAGAAAGTCAAAAACCAGTCAATTCGTACCGACGTTTGTTTATGTCATGTGATGCCGAGCTTGGGCTTCTATCGATAACTTATTAGTGTTTGAGTTGTGCTCCTGTGTCTTGCCAGCAATTGTCACTCCTAATGCCTCAAGCATGGACCCAAGATGTGCATATGAGGCTGTGGGGATTAACATTGAGATGATTTCTTATCAATACATACATTAATTGTCCGCATGTCTCCATTCCTGAAAACATCAGTTTCTTTCCAATCATGCTCATCCCCCAATTCTGAATTCTCACACCCATTCAAAACATTCAAAGCCAACTAAAGGCCAAATCACTTAGAGATAGGTGAATAATATTTGTAAAAATAGAGATATCTAAGTGATCCTCGTGGGATTTCATTGTCTTCAACTCAAGCCTACTTCTGCAGTCCAATGGGTTGGATCTCTTTTGGATTGACGAGTCTTGTACCTATGTTTCTCTTCGGCAACTCCTTTGTCATTCATTTGGTGTATCCTCCAACAAGCTCTCATCACCTTTTTGATACTGTTCACAGGCAAATGTAAGCTATGGTTGCGTGAAATCTTCCCTTTTTTTTCTTTCGGCCAAATAGCTTCAAGAGGATATCAAGCACGGTCAAGTTTTGGCATAAAACTCTGACAACTCATTAAGACTTCAAAAATTGCTCATTATGATTGCAATTGCTCAGTTGGCTCTATGGGTCCAATGAAATGTCCCTAATTGAATGAGCAGTCTCATTAGATCCAACGTTGATGTCTAGTAAAAGTCAAAAACATTTGAAGCACTTCAAAATATTGCTCTAGTTAAAAATCCTTGATAACCCTTACTCCCATTCTTTCGACATTTGGGCAGCGATGTAGGTAAATTTTCGCAAATTGAACTAACTCTTTTCAATGCCATGGTCGACTTACAAACAGAAACAAGAAATTTCAGATACAGAAATTGATATATACAAATGGAAAAAACCAAGAAATCCATACCTTGAGAATAAGATCAAACAGAGCTCTAGTGAAGCGGAAAGTTAAATTTATTTACTAAGGAAACTCTCTCATAAGCTAAGTAGAGATGAAATTGTTAGCAAGAACATGCGATTACTAGTCATTACCACGCGAAGATACATAGCAGAACTAGCAATTCAACCAAACCCACAACTTCAAATTTCTCTCAATCACAAATCAATTTTTCACGACATTGTGCACCGACATGCAACCTGTCGAACAGCATAACACAGAGTACATACACCTGAATTGTGTTGGTTATAAATTTAATTGTCTAGCGACTCCACTCCACTCCACTTCCACGCTCCTCTACGGGTTTAATCACTAATCCAGCATGAAAATCCTATCAGTGAGAACAAACCTCTTGCATTCACGGTATGCACAGAAAATACTGAGCTGCTATATTTCCCATCATCGCCCCAGACAGCAAGCAAACAAATCTCCAGGCTCGAGATTTGCCCAAAACTTCATTTCCTCTTGCTAAACTTCAGATTCCGAGATAAGAATCAAGCATTTTGTTAGTGGGACATCATGAAAGCCGCCCCTAATCAGCTTGTAGCAGGTGTTATCTGCCAGAGCCACCTCCCAAACGACCAAGAAGCTGCAATTGAAAATAGCATGCCACTAATTAGAGATTCAACCCAAGGTTCCTAATTATGCATAATGTACTATTTAACATGAGAAGTTAACAAATAACTAATATTAATTTCCATATAGTTTTATACAGCGTATCCGAGGATTGTATGAAACATGACCTAAGCCTGCTTGAATGCACCAAGAGGGCAACCATCAATACAAACCATTCACACGTCCTGACAATCTTCCCACAAATTCTAGACCGAATAGCTTCTTGAATGGTCCTTGTTAGCATCTTTTGAAACTTTTTGACGTCCACAGTTATCAGGCCCATTATACAGGCTGTGCACCACCTTAATAATGTGAGAACCTTCTCATGCATCTAAAAGCTGCAATATACAGTGCACTAGTATACATAAAATGTGTACCCACCGCATCCTCAAAGGGCTTCTATACAACGAACATGCCAATTAGTGACCTAGTACCATAGATGTAGAGTTCAAACCGTCACAAATCATGGTACCAAAATTTTATGAGGCCCGGATATACACAGACAAGCAACCACAATCGTCTGTTAGGCCTAGATCACCTCATAGACACGGTAGATTAAATGGGTTCCAGGACTCGCTCTCTAAGCCTCATCAAGTGGGCATTAGAACATAATGTTCTCTAACAGCTTTTCTGCTAAGGATTTACCTAAATATTGAGCAATGCAGAAGAACTACTAAAACAAGTATGATGGTCCAAAAGTGGTCATGACCATGAATATATGTGGGGCAAGTGTGTGTGTGTGTGTGTGTGTGTGTGTGTGTGTGTGGAAGAAGAGTTACCAAAATTGGATATTGAATAATCCATCCAAGAACTGGAATCTGATAAAGGAACACTTTCACCGATGGCCAAAAATCACTGCATCGAAATAGAGCAAAATGAGAAATCCATGGCTTCTAAATGACTTATTGATAACCCCACTTATGAGTGGGTTTGAAAACCAACCCAAAGAGAACAATGCAGCCGTATAGTTCAAAGATGATTCCCAGTATTGGCCAACGAACAAATATAAAGAAGAGCCCCAGAAGGAAAGATGCTGAACCCTGCAAATACAGAAGGAGAATTCATAATAATACTAAATGGCCATGAGAAAAAGATAATGACAACAACACAAGATGTAGCCAGGCATACCTTGTAGTTTGCTCTGTTTGAAAAAATTTTCCATGTAGAATACCAACCAAGCAGAAAGGCAACCCCAGCCAACCAGAGGATCTAAATCCAAGAAAACAAATGTGGAAATGAATTATATCTTCAACGTGATAAGGCCAAAAATTACTATCAAAAAAGATGAAAGCCTCACATTCCCAAGAGCAAGTAAGCCCCTGTCAAAGAAAAGAAGCACTCCGAGAAAGGAGAAGAAGATGCCAAAACCTATAAGTCCAAGCCCAATCTCTGAAATTCGAAAACAAATAAAATCACACCTTTAGTCTAACTAAACCAAGAAAAACTAGAACAATGCCTGCAAGTGCACACATTAATTTTTTGCACACAGAAAGAGAGATAGATCCAGAATTAGCCTTGAACTTAACAAAATCCAGGGCGCATCGCTACGTAACTGTCCATCAAATAGGCCAATCATCTAGATGACAGATGACCATCACAAATTGTTTAACTTATGATGTTACTCCGGTCAACTTTCATCACTAATTTCTACTAAAACTCCACATCGAGAATCATGTCATTAACTTTATGAAACCATCGCAAGCAATTAGTAACATAAATGACAGGGCAAAGAGGGCCACCGACCCAAAAGGCCAGCATGCCAGAAGAAAGCTCCAAATTTGTGTAGCTCTATGCACACTTTTCACGACGCGAGTACCTAAAACTCTCTAACAATTAGAAAGAACGCAGCATCTCATCAATCAGCGACGGCTTCAGGCAAAGCACGATCGATCGAAACAAGAGTTGCGGATCTGCAGATCGACGCTGCAACACCGCATCCAAGAAGCCGCGCGGATCAACGCAACCACAACAACCTAGCAGCAACACGACACCCAGAACTCTAATCATCACCACAAACCCAAAGGGTCCTCGAGTCGATGGAAACTTACTCTGCTGCTCGTCCATTTCGAACGCAATCGGTGACGACCTCGAACAGCGACGGGAAAATCCGACAAGAACGAGAGGCGACGACCGGGTTTTGTGTCGGGTCTGCAAAACTGGGCCTCTCTCTTACAATTGGGCCTGGGCCCACAGTTGACTTCAATGGGCTAGCTTCATCACTCCAAACCCCCGATATCGGGTAAGAAAAATTACATATCGGGCTGAGCTCGGGGTATGTTATGGCGGGCCGGGCTTTGACTAACATGTCCATATGCACCTAACCGGTGATTCGCCGTTTGAATGAGCTTTCGGACATTTCGAGTTTAATAAAAGTAGAAGTTAAAAGCGGAAGGGACTCCGAAGAAGCCATCCATCCCGCCTCGAGAGAAATTTAACAATTTTCGAAACATACAAATACATGATGCGACTACAACTCGAAGCATGTTAATTCTAACAGCAACATTTTTTTATAAATTGACCCATTAAACAGATGAGTCGTGTCGGGTCGGATTGAAAATGGTCCGACCCAAAATTAATAATTTGATCCATTTTGACATATTTTCATGCAATACAAATATGATAACCCATATCTAATCCAATCTATATTGTTAAAACATTTTTATATCTAACCAAATCTTAGAAAACTCATATCCAAATTGATATAATAGCACAAAGTGAGAGAGCAAGAATAGTGCGTTTGGTCAACATTTTGAAAGCCCGTTAGAAAAATGCAAAGTAGTATAGCCTAAATAACTTTAGGCAAATACAAAGGACGTTTGATAAACTGTGTTTTGAGAAACTTTTGAAAAAAATATCGTTTGGTAGAAAAGACATTTGAAAAGCTTTTTTGGTGATTAATATTAGTTTTTTTAATTTTATTTGTTTAAAACTGAAAAAAAAAATAATGTTGCAACTTTTTAAATATAAATATTGACAATAATACTAAAAAATTTGAATACATATAAAATATTTTTTTTTTTGAAAAAGACCAAACCCTTCATTGGAATTTTTTATTTTTTATTTGCTTAAAATTGAAAAAAAAAATGATGTATGCAACTTTTTAAATATAAATTTTCACAATAATACTAAAAAAAAGTCAAATTCATATATATAATTTTAAAACAAGACCAAATCCTTCATTGAAATTTTTTAATTTTTATTTGTTTAAAATTGAAAAAATAATGTATGCAACTTTTAAATATAAATTTGAAAATAATGCTAAAAAATCGAATACATATATATAATTTTTTTTTAAAGACCAAACCCTTTATCATAATTTTTAATTTTTTAATTTTTTTAAATTGAAAAAAAAAATAATGTATGCAAGTTCTTAAATACAAATTTTGATAATAATACTAAAAAAAATCAAATACATACATACATATATATATATATATATATATATATATATTAAAAAGACCAAATCATTCGTAGAATTCTTTAATTTTTTTTTTTTAAATTGAAAAAATAATGTATGTGACTTTTTAAATATTAATTTGAAAATAATGCTAAGAAATCAAATACATGTGTATAATTTTATTTTATTTTAAAAAGACCAAACCATTCGTCGGAATTTTTTAATTTTTAGTTGACAATAATGCTAAAAAAATCAAATATATAAATATTTTTAAATTTTATAGCATTATTTTGGCATTTAAAAAAATAATAACAATGGCAAAATCAAAAATTTGAAGAATGAGTGATCCTATTTTTGGAAGAAAAAAATAAGTTTCAACATTTGATCAAATGTTAAAAGTTTCAAAGTTAGTCCATATTAACATGGGCTTTTAGCTTTCCTAATATAACTTTCACTTAAAAGCTACTTCAAAATCATTACCAAACAGTCTAGCATTTCCCAATGAGCTTTGGAGGTTGAAAATCCCTTGAGAATACTAAACCAATCGCTATCTTGATGTGAGTTGGGTCTATATAAGTTATAGAGCCATTTATCACTCATATTATTTTGGGCTTTAGCATTCTAAACCTATTGAATATAACTAACTCTTATAACAATCCCTTCATCAAATATGAATTAGAAAATGGATTTAAGATTTATTTTGATTGGTTTATTGGTGAATCTTGACGAGACACAACGATCGATTAGATGGGTGGGACAGAGGGATTCAGAGTACACCACTAACTGCCCCGACGTTAACTCCATGTCTTTAATGATCTTCCGTTAAGTTGCACGCGAATTGATCCCTTTCTAGATAATCGTTCTCTTTGTTGTCATCTCTGAGTACATGCTCATCTGCGATGCATGTAAGGACAAAATTGCATCCGCCCAAAATTCAAATTTCAAAAAGTCCAAAACAGATTCCGGTTGTCCCCAGCTGAGTGCTGCCTAAGTTACGCTAATCAGATTCTTAATTGGTTACATCTTGGTCTTGGAATAACGTGAGAGCTACGTCAAAATGCTAGTGTTCTTTTTTTTTTAAAGCTTTTGGTTAAGAAATTTTACGCATTTGAAGTTGCATTTTGGTTACTGTAGTCGCCGCTATAGCATGTGAGCTAGGCAGATACAAGGAGACGTTAGGGAATGAGAAGATTTTGGAAGCATGACTTAGGCAGGACTTAATTGGGGCAACCCACATCTGTTTTTTGAGAGTAAACGAGTCACCTAGTGAAGCACACAAGTGCATAGACATAGGCAAAACCATCTCGAATGTGACATGCACGCGATTATCAAAGAGCATTTAAAGCGGTCGAATCCACATAATCGAATAGATGGGCTCATGGAAAGAACCTCGCATGGGATTCGACTATATAGAATGGAATGACCAAAATCTCTTGTTGGAAGATATGATTTAGCAAATCATGTCAATTTGTAAATTGATATGTAATATTGTCTATCTTAGGCTTAGAAAGATAGGGGATAATTATTTTCCTTTATTATTTCTTTCTCTGTAATTAAATACAATGTATTGTGCACAGATTACAATCAATATAGAGAGAATACAATTTTTCTCCTATTTCCTTCCTTCGCATACTCTTCTTTGATCTTCTGACAAGTAGATGGCATTTTTTCATTAATCCATGCTGATGTTTGGGGACCCTATCATACCGTGCATCGTGATGGATCACGATATTTCCTCACAATTGTTGATGATTTTTCTCGTGCAACATGGATATTTCTCATGCAATCCAAGAATCAAGTCATTTCCCATCTAAGGACATTTTTTTCCTTATCCAAAAATCAGTTTGGAAAAACAATACGTCGCATTAGAACTGATAATGGAAGAGAGTTCTTCAATGGTGAATGTGCTTCTTTATTTTCACTGAATGGAATCTTGCATGAGAGTTCTTGCACTTATACACCACAGCAAAATGGTGTTGTTGAGAGGAAACATCGTCACCTCTTGGAAGTAGCACGTGCTATTAAGTTTCAAGCATCTATTCCCGAGAATTTTTGGGGAGATTGTGTGATCACAGCAGCATATTTGATTAATCGTATGCCATCACGCATTCTGCAAGGGAAGACACCATTTGAGGTGTTGTATGGAAGGAAACCAAATCTGAATCATCTCAGAATTTTTGGGTGTCTTTGCTATGTAACTACAGTGGGACACAGGGATAAGATGGCACCACGTGCTAGTGAATGTATATTCATGGGGTATCCCACCTTAAAAAAGGGATATCGGATTTACACACCATCCACAGGAGAATTTCTCGTGAGCAGAGACGTTGTTTTCCATGAGAATATTTTTCCCTTCCAAACTGATGTTTCTTTATCTGAAGATGAGAAGACAGCCAATTCAAGATTCTTATTGGAAGAAGATTTACTTTCGGGAGGAACATTCATTGCTACTTCTCCACCAATATCAAATGGTCAATTGCCTACATTGCATATTGAGACATCTACAAGTCATCCCACTGAAGAACCTCATATAGAGGAACCAGCACAGTTCACAGAACTTCCAGCACCAAGCCCTATTATTGAAGAGTCTTCATCATTACAACAGGAGCCTACACGGCGTTCTAGTCGAGTTGCACGGCCACCAGCTTGGACAAAGGATTACATATGTGGTTCTTCCAAATTATCAGGTACTCGTTATCCTCTCTCGTCTTATATCTCATTCGATAGGATATCACCAGAATATTTATGTTGCATGAGCCGTATTTCTGAAGAACGAGAACCTTCTAGCTATAATGAGGCCAAAGATGATCCTCGTTGGCAAAAAGCCATGGAGGCCGAGTTACATGCTTTGACAGAAAATCATACTTGGGATGTCATGGCAATGCCTACTCATCGCAAACCCATTGGATGTAAGTGGGTTTTCAAGATCAAGTACAGGGCAGATGGTTCTGTAGAGAGATATAAGGCGCGATTGGTGGCCAAAGGATTCACACAGAAGGTTTTGACTACCATGAAACTTTTTCTTTGTTGCAAAGGATGTCACGGTTCGATCTTTCTTATCAGTTGCTGCTTTCCGTGACTGGCCATTGCATCAAATGGATGTGCATAATGCCTTTTTACATGGTGATCTGGATGAAGAAATCTACATGGATCTTCCACCAAGATTACGGAGACAGGGGGAGTCTAAAGTATGTCATCTCCGTAAATCTCTTTATGGACTAAAGCAAGCCTCTCGACAATGGTACGCCAAGTTTACTAATGCACTTATGACCGCTGGATTCAAGCAGTCCAAATATGACTATGCTCTATTCACTTGGACAAAAGGTATGTCATCTATTTACTTGATGATTTATGTTGATGACATACTAATCATGGGAAATGATGATTCTACTGTGAAGAAACTTAAAGCACACCTACATTCCACCTTTCATATCAAAGATTTAGGGTCACCTAAATATTTTCTTGGAATAGAGATAGCTCGTTCAAATCAGGGAATCTCTCTCAGTCAGCGGAAATTCATAATGGAAATCATATCAGAAACAGGATTGTCAGGCTGTAGACCAGCCATTATTCCTATTGAGCAAAATGCCAAGTTGACATCTGTCGACTATGATACTGGCATATCTTCTCCTTCTAATGATCCGTTATTAAAAGATCCGTCGGGATATCAGAGACTTGTAGGGAAACTTATATATCTCACTATAACTAGGCCAGACATCTGTTATGCAGTGCAGACTCTTAGTCAATTTATGCACAATCCAAAGGAATCTCATATGAATGCAGCCTTGAAGATCGTGAGATACTTAAAGACATGTCCGGGCCTAGGGATACTCCTTTCTCGAAAATGCAACATGGAAATGACGGCCTACTGTGATGCAGATTATGCCACATGTCCTATGAGCAGGAGATCCATTACCTGATTCTGTATCAAGTTTGGGGAATCATTACTTTCATGGAAGACAAAGAAGCAGTCTATTGTATCTCTATCTTCAGCTGAAGCCGAGTATCGATCCATGGCCAAGACTGTCTGTGAAATAGTTTGGTTAAGGGGTTTACTTCAGGATCTCGGGGCACGAGTTGAAGGACCGACTACACTCTTTTGTGACAATGATTCAGCACTCAAACTCGTAGCGAATCTTGTATTGCATGAGAGGACAAAACACATAGAAGTTGATTGTCACTTTACTCGAGAAAAGATTCAAGAAGGAGTAGTCGAAACAAGAGGGATCAGAACCTCAGAGCAACCAGCAGATATATTCACTAAACCTCTTTGCCAAAGACAACATGCATATCTTCTAAACAAGCTTGGAGTCTTGGACATCTATAAGCCACCAGCTTGAGGGGGAGTGTTGGAAGATATGATTTAGCAAATCATGTCAATTTGTAAATTGATATGTAATATTGTCTATCTTAGGCTTAGAAAGATAGGGGATAATTATTTTCCTTTATTATTTCTTTCTCTGTAATTAAATACAATGTATTGTGCATAGATTACAATCAATATAGAGAGAATACAATTTTTCTCCTATTTCCTTCCTTCGCATACTCTTCTTTGATCTTCTGACATCTCTTAATATAATGTCGAAAGCTTATTTTGATGTGGTTCCAACCCTCGGAAAACACCGTTTTTTATTTTTATTTTTTGAACTAGTCTTTGGTTTTTGTACTGTATCATTTTTTTTTTGTCGAATGGGCCCGGCTTGCTATCTATTTAAAAGCGCATGATATGTGTTTTCATTACTTTTATAACTTAGCTTGAAAACTAAGCTTGTCCATGGAAAATACAAAATCAAAACACGTTGCCCTCTCATTTATCTTTTTCGCTTGCCCGACTTCATACGCCACGATTCATATTTATCATCGTTTTCACTGCATCGACTACAAGAACGCACTTCAACTTAAAAAATTGAAATATTCCCATTATTTCCCCCGGAATATAAGACGTTCTTCCACGACCTCGATTGATTAGGGTTTTATAGTCTCAAGCACAAAATGGCATAGTTGACCAATATGCCGACCCACAGGAAATGATCATTAAAAGTCTGGATAAGATAGTGAACAGTTAACAAACCAGCTATCATCCAATGGGCTGGACGGTGCTGATGTTCTTCCCTAGATGATGCCATAACCTCCCCAAAACGGTGACATTCGCAACCTAAGTCAAAGAGGAATCTTCCACATCTTCTCTTCCACAACACTCCATGCATATAAATTTTCTACACTCTTTTCCTTCTTTTAATATGGATTTTGAATCGAATCATCTGAGCAATCACGTTCGTCTCGTTCCCACATGGACTGACCTTATTAGCCGCATCACAACAGGCCTTTTGTCTTTGCTAGGCAATTTCTTAAACCCCCCAGCGAAGTTGACAAACATCGAGTGGACAACAGCAGTCAGTACCTTCATTTCAGTAATGATTTATCAAAAGAATGACGATGTTTTGGTCCCCCATCCCAATAATAGTACTATGATGTCAGGGACTTTCTAAGTTATATGGGCACTTGTGCATTAGGAAAATTATGTAGGGGACCCAGCAATATGATCAATTGATTTCGAGAGATGCTCGCCTGAGAGATTCATAAATAAAGATGAACAAATCTCAGTTGTTCATCCGTTTCGGAATCTCCATGTGGCCTCATCTCATCAATAGGTCGTATTCTTAGAATTGCGTGCAATATCTTTGGCTAGTAATCAACAACCCCCTTCACCATTCGTGGATTATAGTTGAGTTTGCCGTGTTTGTAGGTCCTTGGGATTTGTCTAGAAAGCCGTGCTGTACTCATGAGTATTGAAAATGTAGGCTATAAAAAAGAAAATTTCTTGGGGCGTTTGACTTGGGAATAGAAATAGGGTTTCTTGGAAAGTTGTTGGATGATTGTAAAGAATGATTTTGTGGGAGAGTGCATTGGGACGCTTGCTCCGGCTCTAAATGAGGTGCATCTAGGGTTCGTAATGTACTGACTAGTGCAGTGTTCTTAAGGCAATTTTTTTTTCCAAAGAAAGCTAAATTAAGACACATCAAAACTACCCACCGATGGACAGCTGAGTTGGTTCGGCTTTGAGCACTTCATACGAAATCAGTTATTAGGGTTTGTAATTTTCGGCCAAGTATTGATATTTGAGCTACCCAATGTAAGCCCGGCGGGCTCGGCGGATTCTGGTTCAAAACTTACGCACAATACTTGATCTAGTCCTGTAATTTTCAGCCTTTATTTGGAGTTCCAGTACTCAAGTTATATTAGTCACTTGCCTCATTGACTTGACACTATTTAAATGTTGAATAATTTGAGATGGCTCGATAAAAAAATCATCCTTGATACGCGAAACAAAAAGGCGTCATTGAACAATATCAATTTGCACCATATTAAGAAACATGTTCCCAAACCAAACCCTAGGTAAGCGGGGCAGCTTGGCTCCTACGCAACCCCGGCAGCTCGGGCGTCGGGCATTTCAAGCTTGAAGACCCTCCTATCAAGGTTAGTTGTTGAGGAGGTGTGAACGGCACGCGGCAGCCATGTCATTTTGAAGTATAATGAAGATGAGGAGGGGAGAGAAGGAGCAGAAGAGGTAGAAAGAGATGCAGAGCTGGGTGATCTTGTTCCGTCCGACATGGCAGAAATTTTGTATGGTCGGAATTTGGAGGATGATGATTTGTTAGGGATATATTAGGACTTGGTCACATTTACCCTTTCTATTTGCCGCAGGGGATCCTCTATCAATTGAGGAATCCATATAAAAATACGTGAAAAATCAAAAGAATATCATGTAAAATTCTCCCGCTAGCCAAGTCATGGACTAACTTAAATGATTGACTTTCAAAAGTTCTAACTAAAATGAGCGTTTGAGAGTTCGCAACCAAATTGAGTGTACTAAGAAAGTTTTGCTATTTTTTAACATGACCTTGGAGAAAAAGACAAAATGTTATTTAAAAATGCAAGTACCCTTCCGAATTTCTAAAAAGAGCAAGCAAAATTCATGTCTTAGAATTTTTTTTTTTTTTTTGTTTGTTTATTTTACCTTCAATTTGTACCTTTTGAATTCATATTTTCGAGTTTAGTGATTAAGAATCCGACTTGTACATACAAATTGAATATAAACAGCCAAAGAGCTAGGGAGAGGCAAGTAAGTAGGAGTGAGTGGTTTCAAATAAACTTGGAACCTACTAGCTAAAATAAATTTTTTATTTTTTGGAACTTGAAACCTACTTTACATACCTTGCAATTTGAAACATATCTTATCACAGGTTCTAACGCCAATTTTGGGTACCTAGATTCCATCTATATAATTAATTGAATGATTGTAATAAATTGTTACCTTTGATGATGACCACTTATGGTGTGAATGATAACAATTTTGATCAGAAATTGAATTTTGGAAGAGAAATATATTTTTCTATTTCTATTCTTGGATGAGTTATAAGTAGAAATACATGTTTGATAATGATATAAAATTTATATTCCCAAAATAGAAATTCATTTGATAAAAATACAAAATTTCTTCCTTCCGGCAGCAGTTGGCGACTGGTGACCGATGGTGGAGGTGACAACCGGTGGCAAAGGTGGGCAACAAGCAGCCGATAGCGAGGAGTGGCAACAATGGATAGCGAATGGCGACCAGTGACGACGGATGAGCAACCAACTAATAGTGAGGACAAACAATGAGAAGAATTTTTATTTCTCATTTCTATTCCAAAAATAGAAAAGTAAAAAAAAAAAAATTACTTATGATTTATATTCCAAACCTATTTCTAAAGTATAAATCTATTTCAAAAATAGAAAAAAGAAATCATTTTACCAAATTTTTGTTCTAAAAACAAGTCTCGAATAAAAAAATAGTTCCGGAATAGAAATAGAATGGTTATTATGCGCCCTTATTGCTATAATTCACTAATCACAATTTATATTTAGACATATGGAAAATATTGAATATTAACAAAGTAAAAGTCTTATTCATAAAATGAAAGTTCTTTTAGTGGTTCCAAATTATACATTTATCATCAAACGCCATGAAATATCGTAGGATTACGCAAAAATGTAACCAAGAAAAATATAAAATCTTGTTCTAGTTTCTAGATTCCAGCTACCTAAAACACGGAACATACCCATATAAGTAAGTTCACCAATTTTTGGAACCTAAAATTGAACAGGTCCCCATTGATAAGGTTCTTCAATTCTAAGTTTTACCTTGAAACTATGCTCACCCTTACATGCAAAGGCTATAATCCGCCCTCTCTCAAGCCTCCACATCTTATTCTAATTTATAATGGACCAAAAAATTAATTATTTGAGTTTCTTTTAGACTAGGAATAGCCTACCCAAACTTGTGGCGAACTTTTTTATGTATCATGTTAAGTTGTGGTCATTCTTTTATATTTACATTCATGTAAATAAAAAAAAAAATCCTTTCATTTACCTTTTTTTTGTGATTAATGATGAAAAATGAATAGAATGACAATATCTTATAAGATTCAATTTGTATTGTTTTTATCTTAATCAAAATAATTCAAATTTTATATCAACTTTTGCGTCTTAGATTGATCTATTAGCCATATTTTTCTACATCTAAGAAAATAAAAAAAACTACATAAATTTTCAAAACGAGTGCATACATATATCCATGCGATAAAATTGTAGTTTTGTCACAGGACACGGATTTGATTTCTTACACTACCAAGAAAAAATAGTTTTGAGTTAACATGAAGGCTTAGGTTCGCACCTTATATATTGATGGGCTTAGAGGAGTATTGCGTGGACTCAAAATATCTTTTATTTAAGATGGTTCTTCTCGTTATAAAAAGAAAATGCTCTTAGGTTTTTATTTTAATTACACACACTGTTTGTTCCGTGAGAACGAATTATTTGAAAAATGTTTGAACTTTGACTACTTGTGTGAAATTTTAAATGAAGTATACTTAACAAATGTCTCAGGAGACTTGCGATTAGAAGACATAAAAGAGGCAAATTAAATAAGAAGATTAAAACTTAAGACTTTTATTTGGTACATTGACAATGTAAGAGATAATTATACTAATGAAATTAAGATGCCAACGCATATATAATTTTAATTATGGTAAATTGTTTATACTCCATTAGTAGATAAGAGTTTGCATTTCATTATTACTTGTGTAAAAGTATTTCACATTAGCAAAGTACCTTAAAATAACAGCCGACCACCTTTCTCCTTAGTCCATAAGAGACAAAATGTCAACTTTACTCCAATCACTAACCCTACCTTCAACATCCCCCTCCAATATTTAAGGTAACAACTTTGGGCATGATCAACTCCTATAGTGTGACGGACAGTTTGTACAAGGCTCGAGAATAAGTTGACCACCATGTAGCTAATTAGGAGTGTGCAAAAGAACCAAGACCTACCCGGACTGCCCGGAACTGGACCGGAACCGCTCGAAACCAGTGTTTCTTGAGGGAATCGATTCAGTTCCTGGTTCCAATTTATGAGAACCGGTGGGTGCCAATCCGATTCCGGTTTCATGAGCGGATCCATCCACCTGCCCATCCGAACCGAACTAATTATATTAAAATAATATATTAATTTTGAATATTAAAAAATTGAAATTACTAATTAGAAAACCCAAATCAAATAACTAAAAAATTTAAGTCAAGATCACGAAGAAGCAAGGCTGGGTAATCTATAGTCAAATCAAATGGAGAGATCTAGAAGCTAAAAATTCCAAAGCACATCTTGAGTCCTTGACAAAACACCGAGCATTGAGTGGATTCACCCAAGAATCGGACAGGACATAAGTATTTTTTTTTTTTATGGGTTATATTCATTCAATTAATTTCAAATAAGTTGTATCTTGGTCAGATCAATAAAGAGAGCTGAGGATCCTAAAATTTATTGCATGTTCTGAAAATTATTACTGTTCAACTGTTCGATGCATTTCTAAAGCAAATTAAAGAAACGGCCTCACATTAATTAGCTAAAGAACCTTTAAGAAGGGCTCGTACAATTTCCTGAATGGACCATCTTACGAATCTAAATGTCATCTTTGATGAGCCATTCATGTCTGGAAAAGCTAATGCATCATTTAACAAATTCATGTACTACTTTTCACAATAACCTGTTTTGTAATTGTAGATGGGTTTTACAATCATTGTACATAAAACGAGGATTATCAATGAAGTCATAAATTTCTTTAATTGGTTGTTCAACCGGTGTCTTTGGGACAAAACGAAATCTGCAAGATACTTATATTGAATTTTGTTAGTGAGTGCCCCTAAGACACATGTTAAGCAACCAATTAAGAAAACTTTAAAGTTTCCAATGTGCTAGTTGTCCTCATGTTATTCACAATTAATATATTAAAAATCGAAATATTCTAAATAAAATACACTAGACAAGTGCCCAGGGGCTCTCGTTAACACCCAGATAAAATTGCTTTTCCATAACAAACCAAGTTCAAAAACTTAGGAAGCAAAAATTTGGAATACATCCAAATTGGTGCCCCAAATTTCTATTCTATCAGCACTATGCAATTTCCTTTTGCCTTTTTGTCTTGGACCAACATTCACATGTCAAATCGAGATACCTATCCAATTGAAAGGAATGCCATCTATACCGAACATAGAAGAGTCGCACGAAATAACCTCAAGACATCAGGTTGAATGGAACCCGAGACACCACGCTCTTTTGAGATGTGAATTCTCTCTATCGTGTCGTAAATTCTGCCAATCGCTCAAAGCTGTGCATATGCTTTGTATGTGTACCCATGTGACTTTTCTCTTGCTCGTCTATTGTCGTGCATTAATGAAGACAGTGTCATTCAAACTACATTATTCACGTCATTGACAAGGTCTTAGTCAACAACCAATCAACGTGGAGGACTCTCTAGCTATCGACCTAACCCACTCTCTTTTTCCCATTTCAGCTTCGTGCCATCATGTCTTCGATCGTCGGCACAACGAACCTGCGCTTAGGGTTTTCCTCCTTGATGCTAAACATTTAGAGCCGTTGGAAAAGGACGTCTGATGCCTCGAGATGGGACCAATTCTCAGCAATAAGATTAGGGTTTCCTTATCTTTAACAATACTAATGTCGGGCTCAAGCCACAAGATTTGGGTGAGCAAACTAATCAAAACCCATTACACATAAAGAATGAAAAAGCCATAAGTCGGTGGAAGGAGAACATGAGAAATCAAATTCTCAGCATCCGTCTCTGTAGCATTACGTTAAAACTGAATGCACAACCATTTCATTTCAAAAGTTTGGATTGTAAAATGATAGTTCGAGATATATTATAAGTGGGAAACTTCGATTCTATGAAATGCACCGGCTCACGGCGTCTTTGGGATGGTGAATTGGTAGGCTAAAGAAAATCCTAATTGTAAAACATTTTTGCAGGAGGAACACGACTGGGAAAGAGGGCAAGTTCATGGAACCGACGGGAATATTACTTGAGACGCTTTAGCAATAGAAAGACAGGAGGAGGAATCGGTCTGGCGAATGATATTATATAAGTCCAGATGCTTTTGTCGGTTCGCAGAAGAAGAATCATTAGTCAGTAGGCTGCAGGACCGATCTCTCGGGATAAGGAAGCCGCCGGACGCGCTGTCGTTTCTGGCTCTTGTCGTTTTACGGAGGAAGAATGTCACATGCTGGCCACAGAGCCCCACGTGGGAACCTGCTCGCTCGCAAGTTGTTTACGTCCACCGAACCACCGTCGTTGCCATGTGACCCGACCCGAGCCCCCAGCTAGTGGGCAAGTACTCGTTCAAATCCGGCTGAGAGATTACTTAGATGAACCCCTCTTGATTGGCTGTATAATACGTACAGCTAAAAGCAAATGGATGGATGTGTATGGCGATTTTGGTCCAACGGAATCCACAATGTGAAAAAGCAAAAGGCCCCTCCGCTTTAGCTTCCAAAATAGAATAATGAAATGGTAGATCGGCCAGGCCGGGTTTAGTCGGTGGGAATGTTATCAAAGGCTTGGCTGGCTAATATTCGAGTGAATTGATTAATCGTGGTCAACCATTTTGAACTTTTACATGATACAAGAATCTTTTCATTTTTTTTTTCATGAGCCACCATTATGGAAATTATGTGGAATAGTTAGTAAATTTGGAAAAGAGATAGCTGTCTACATCTTCAAGCTACCAACTCCAATATCAATAATTAATTGTGCCATTCTTCCTCTTCCATATTCGAATCCAAGGGGGAGTTCATAACTATGGGGTCACCCACATTTCCTTTGATAGTCTATAGCGACACTTCAATGTTAAACCACTAATAGAAATGATATAGTATCCGAATTAGATGATGTGGAGTGAGGCATTTCATTTTCTTAAAGATAGTATAAATCATGGTCCACGTCAATTAACATTCTTTCATGGATTTTCAGTAATTAGGGTAAAAATGATATCATGTGGTAATGTCTACATGACACGTTGCATTTTACCTCTTAAACCCAATCAAGAAGAAGCCATCCGACTTGGAAATAGAGAATATTCGTCAGGAATATCCTTATGATCACATAGCCTAATGGCCATATCCTAGTTGTCCATTTTGAAAAGGACAAGTATGTTAGCTATCGGATTTATGCTGAATTGGAGGAAACGTGAATAGTCGGTCATCTTAAGGCCACATAACAATGGACAAGATTGAATGTGAATTTCATTAATCTTACACCTTAATCCTATATTCCCATCAATTGCACAAATCATCACTAGTGATAAACATAGAATCCTCTTTTATGACAATTGAAGAGTCTTTTTGACAATTTGCACTCAAGTTTTGGGATTGTACTAGAAGTTAGTCCAGATCTCAAGTGGGTTTAATCCATTCAAAGATATCCTCCCTTGTTATTCAACCAAAAAAAAAAAAAAAAAATGTCGAACTCACAACACATTTCTTTCTCCTGGGCCCTTAAGAAAAATGTCTAGGAACTCATTCGTTGGACACACGTAGTGATGACCCATTGAACCAGCTGATGGGGCATCACCTTTTTTTATAATATTTTTTGCTTATAGAGAAAAGTAGGTACATTTAACCTTGTAGTGACTTTTCAATTATACTGCCAAACCAAAGGACGAATGTCAATCCATGAGATTGAACCTTTAGACTTGGAGAGATGAGAGATAGAAAAGATGGATGACATTGCATTGATAGTGATTGGTAGAATTTATCCTCATCCAATGGCCAGTTGTCAAGATTTTAGCTGCGTGTTTAGGTGAGTGTGGTTCGAGTGTCACTGTCATTAACAGAAGAAAGCTTACCAATAGACAGTCTTCAGCCTATGAAATTTGTTTCTCTCGTCCTCCCAGACTATTAGAATCGTTAATGATATACACTCGAGATGCATGTAGGAAGAAAAATCAACGTTTGAAATGTCAAGCTCCATGCACTTGGCAAATTCTCATACAATTGCTGCTGTTCATTATACAGACTAGCAAATGTGCACTAGCAATGAGCAATGAACTTGATGCTTGAAAGAATAAACTTGTAATCAAATATTTGAACCACTGGGTCATGAAGAGAATCATTGATAATAATACACAATACAAAGAAATTATATTTGTGGTAAGAGAAAATTAGTTCGAGGTCCGCATTTAAGAAGGTTGTTGACAAACAGAAAATATCCGACATAAACCAAAAGATATATGCATTCGATGTCTTTAGACAATAAGGGGTTGTTTGGCAACTTGTCAAATAGTGTTTGTTTCCATTTTTTTGTTCCTGAGAGTAAATTTAGAATATAAATGTGTTTGGTAAAATTTTTGTTCCCGAAAATAATTTTCTATTTTTTAATTTCCGGAAGTAGATTTAAAACAAAATTGAGAAGTAGAAAAAAATTGATTATTTATTCCCAGGAACAATTCTATAGTCAAGTCGACCTTTTTTTTCTTTTTCCTCTTACTTCTTCTTGTTCTTCAAGTGCTACCGCCGCCACCATTGCCGTCTACTATCGCCACCATTGCCTACTCCCGCCGCCACCGCCCCCCGCCGTCTACCGCCGATCACCGACAAGCTCGCCGGGCCAAGGTGAAGTCTAGTGAGGCCTAGTGAGCTCGTTGGTGGCTAGGCGGGCCTCACCCGAGCCTCCCCCGGCCACCAACAAGCCTCACCTAGCCGAGCGAGGCTCGACCTCGACCAGATCTAGCGAGGTCGAGCTCGCCCAACCGCCATCGGGGCTCGACCTCGCCGGGGCACCGTGAGGTCAACGTCGCCCAGCCAAGGCTCGGTTGATGAGGCACGGTCTTGCCGAGGGCCGGCAACACTCCGATAAGATCGTCGACCCTCGTTGGGCCGATCATCGGTCATCCCAAGGCTGGCAACTAGCAACCTTGAAGAAGAAGAAGAAGAAGAAGAAGAAGAATGGGAGAAAGAAAGGAAAAAAAAAATAAAATTATTTAAAAATTTTTAAAAAATGATTTGAAGTATGAATTGAAATTTTGCTATATATAAAATATATATTTAAGTTTATATTTTAAGTTATTATTTAGTATTTATATTTATAGTTTATACTATAGTTTATTATTTATTATTTAATAAAAAATTGATTAGTTAATATTTTTATTACTTAGTATAAGTATAATTAATCAATAGAATTTTTATGATTTGATAGAATTTTAGAATGGAATAGAATTCTAAATTCGAATTCTTTTGAAATTGAAAATATAATAAAATATAATATGATTTCTTCACTCATAAGAAGACAATTATATTGGCGAGTGGTCCATGAGAATTCAAATCAAATTTACACTAATCTAAAAATGTAATTGAAAAAGAATTGGAATAAAATTTTTATGCAGGTAGTTACCAAATGCATTTTTGTTTTTTCTATTTCAAAATCAGAAATTTTGTGTAGTTACCAAATGTGTTCTTTTACTCAAAAATTGTTCACGGGAACAAAATTGTTACCAAACACGCCCTAAATAACTAAGGATAATTTGGAAGAAGAAAAAAATGATTGGGATCTTTTAAAGGTTTTCTTTACTTTATAAAGTAGGATAGATGATTAATTAAATTATTTATTGATAATTGACTATGAGGTATGTAAAGTGTATAAAGGTCAAACAATCCTTCTTTTCCTAAAATAAGTTAGGGGAAGAACAAAGACATGGGCAATTCATTTTACCTCTAAAATAAATTGGCTTACATTATTGATCGAACTAGTCCTTCTGATTTAGGGTATATGAGCTATATGTTCAATAGCCCATATCGTCTAGCGTAAATAATTTTGTGTTTGGTCCAACAAACTACATGTTTTAGCTCAATCTCGCCTAATCTATGGAGACCGTACTTCGTGATATTGATGTATCTTCCAGGTCTAGACAATGTTAAAAGGAGGGAAACAAAGGTATTCAAAGACACTTATGGAGAACTTTGGCAACCACCAAAAATATGCAATTGATGAAGGGAGAGATAATTACACAAATGGTCCAGAAACTTTAATTTAATGCATAATGTCATCTTTGAATTTTAAATTTGTTTAATGTGATCCATGAATTATAATACAATATGTAATGATGTTCCTAAACTTTTAATTTATTTGATGTGGCTCTTGTACTTTTGTTATATGTTCAATTTGATTCATAAATTATATGAAAATATTCAATATTATCCTTTCAGTAATTCAAGTTTAGGGATAATATCGAATATTTTTTTATACAATTTATGGACTAAATTGAACATACACAAAAAGTTCGTGGACCATATTAAACAAATTAAAAATTCAAGAATCATATCGATAAATTAAAATTCTAGGGACAGTATTTTATATTAGGCTTAAGTTCATGAACTACATTAAACAAATTAAAAGTACAAAAACGACATTGCATGTTGGGCCAAAAATTAAGGACTATTTGTCATTTCCTTAGAAAGAAATGATAGAGGCTCTCTAAACAACAAGATGACGTTTTAAATTTCTAGATATGAAACGTGCATCATCTAGAAAAATAAACGAGTGATTGAGATACAATTAGAGATTCATTGTGTCATAATCTCAATTGAATGAATTAGTTCAGTTTATATACTTTAATTGGGATGTTCATGAATCATTGTGGCACGGTCCGTGATTCTCCCATACTCGTGAACATTGGGAGTGAAGTTTGGGGTTATCGAGTGAAGAGCGAGAGCGCAAAGAGGATGTACACAACTGATTTGTGGGAGTGGCGTTAGGATGGTTGGTACTTTAGAGTTATAGGATAAAAGGATAATATTATTTATGAGTTTTGAAAGCGAGGTTGGCCTCCCATGCACAAATTGGATCGGGAGCTGATGCCACTCTCCTAATAAGGCCATGGCAAGCCGAAACCAATTGTAGAGCCTAAAGAGGAATGCTGTCTTGCTCGTTGGACTAGACACCTAGGCTAAGCTGGGTGTGGTACGATCTTGTATGAAAAGAGTTATTCGTCTATTGTTCATTGGAACAACTGTAGAAAAAAGGCTGGCCTAGTGAATTCCATATGCCAAGCACCGCATAGGTTAATCCGCGACCAAGAAAACTATCGACCCGTGACAAATGGTATCAGAGTGGGGATCCTTTCAATAGGTGGGTGATTCGGGAAAAAGTATGTGGTCTTCCTGGTCCTATGAGGGCGAAGAGTGATCACCAGGGCCAAAGGGAGTCGGACAATGTGTGGCTCTTGTCTAGCTTCTGGGATGGCAATTGGGGCATATGAAGTAACCGAATTGCTTACTAAATGGGGATAACGTTCCTAGATCAATTGATGAATTTTATAAGAGGTCTGGAATCACGTTTCCACCAAGGGGAACCCTCTTTTGGCTTGTAGAGATGAGGAGGAGCTTAGTAGGTGAAGAAGGTGCTGCCATAGGGGTGTAGTTGGCTAAGGGTGCCATACTTGTCAGGGAGTACAAATGAATGGAGATTCACGAATAGCTTTGATTGGGGAAAGCAAGCAATGGAGTGGTGTGACTTGTTCTGTTGGGCGAGCGTTGCCATCTATGTAAGTCCTAGGAAGTGGCATTGATGGTTAGGGAAATGCAAAGGAGCGATAAAATAACCCGCAACGAGGGAGTTGTGGAATTTGGTGGGGGAGTTTGACAAGGTTTGTGATCATCCGTACCCGTAAACCTTGGGAGTGAAATTTGGGGTTATTGAGTGAAGAACAAGGACGCGGAGAGGATGAATACAATTGGTTTATGAGAATGGCATCAGGACAGTTGGTGCTTAGAGTTTAGAATAAAAGGATAATATTACATAGGAGCTCTAAAGGTAGGGTTGGCCTCCTATGTACAAACTAGTCGGGAGCTGATACCGCTTTCCTAATAAGGCCGTGACAAACCGAAACCAGTTGTTGAGTCTAAAGAGAGTTGTTGTCTCGATCGATGGACTAGACATCCAAATCAAGCTAGGCATGATATAATCTTGTATGAAAAGAGTTATTCGTCGTATTGTCCATTAGAACAACTATAGAAGGAAGTTTGGCTTGGTGAATTCTGTTCGTTAAGTGTCACATGGGTTAATCCGCGGCCAATGAAACTATCGACCCATGACACTTGCCTGTTGTCTCCTACTACCCATCGATTCACACCCCCTTCCAAAAAAAAAAAAAAGGAAAAACAAAGTTAGAAGGAGGCACAATGGTGTTGTTGGCGCAGTGCTATTGAATAGAGAGAGAGAGAGAGAGAGAGGGGGACTAGCCGATTAGGAGGCACGAGCAACATACGTGAGGAGAGGCAACGCTTAGAGTCGAGAAATGGGAGGGACAAAATGGGAAAGAGGAAGAAAGGGGAAAAATTAAAATATAAAATAAATTCAGATCATTTAAAATTCATGGCGCCTATATGTCGGACCTTTCAAACGAGCGATCCAAAATACTCTGGAACCATTTATCCCAACCATACAATACAACTCAAAAAATACGTACGGTTTGCAGCCATGTCCATCCCCAATTATTGCATGGACCAAAAGTTGAAGAAAAAGAAGGCAAAAATAATCAAAATGCTTGCCCCAATCTATGGACAGAATCATGCCTGTGAAGTCTCTTTCGCTCTTTAGGATATCCGGAAAAGCCCGAGCAAATCGACAGAGCATGCACTCGCAGATGCACGATGTAAGCAGTCACTGATTCTGTATTCCAATATCGACAGTGCCGGTCTTACGGACTCGCTCCATCCCCATGATTGAACCTGTTTCGACTCTGGTGATTCGTCCTTTTGAAAAGTCAAATCGACAGTGCCAGTCTTTTTTCTCGCACTAAATGATGATTGCATGTCTTCATCTTGACTACATGCACCACTAGCATGGAGTATCCCATGCACAAACTGTCACGATAATTATATATATACACACACACACACATACATATGTTCATATATTATATTTGAGAGCGACCTTGACTTGATTTTGAGCTCATATAAACTTTGAAGGAAGTGTTCCATCAAAATTTTTATCGTGTCATCGATTAGAATAGGGAAATTTCAAAATTCAAACAATGGACGTTCTCAATAGCCATTGTTGACTTGATCATTTTTACTAAAGAAGTGATGGTCGGCCTTGCTCTTTCTCTACACGTTGCATTAGAATACTTTCCTCCACTTGATTTGATGTGATCATACATCTCGGATGTTCCATAACGTTTTTCAATTTTGCAAGTCTAGATAGTATACTTCAGTTTACCTCCGACTTGAGTTTTAGATAAATGCATTGCGCATTTCATAGTTTCACTTTAGCAATATAAGCAGTGCTCTCGTCTTTTTATGAAATGTTCCTCAAAGCAATTTATGACCATGTTGTCATGACAAACTATCTATACTTTTAATACAAATTATGGCCCTTCCCATTTTTTTGTGATAATCTTTTAGGGGAAAAGAAAACACAATTATAAATAAGTTAGATGATTCAATGCTATCAATTGACTAAATTTTATAAGTTAATCATTTGGCCTTGTTGGAGCTAAACTCTTTCCAAAAGTTGGAAATATATTTTCTATTTTTTTCCAGAATGAACTATGGCCATCGACTTTTATTACAAACTGCTTGAAGATCTTGAATCAAAATGAATATAATTATAAGTAAATTAAATGTTTTGAAAGGTGAAAACTCACAAATCACGTGTTTGATCTAGTCAGGTAAAACTTTCCGATGTTATCCTGATTTCTGGGTTTTGTAGGTGAATGCTTAGTGCTAACCACATAAGATATGTGATATCCTTAGTACCAACCATAGAAGATAATAACACAGACTAGAGGAAGATTACATAAGGCAACCGAGAGTGTGATTTTGTAGGTGGGTTTCGTTTCAAATTAGGGTAAAAATATTGAGTATCATTTACAGGAGGAAATTCTCTAATCAGTCATAAACTTTTATATGAATGTCAATTTGATCTTAAACTTTTAAATTTTGTCAATTTAGTTTTAAATTTTTATATAAAATACTAATATAGTCCTTCCACGACGTTTATGATCAATTGGGTAATTTTTCCTTATACACGACAATAGAATACAATGCTGAATATTGGCGTGTTTCAGCTGGTCTTCTAAGGAATCATTTTTAGTTTTTGGTTAGGTTCATTCGGTTTTATGTTGGTTATGGCCGATTCTAATTTGGCTTGGCTCATATTATGGACGCCCGGTCGAACTTTTCAAATTTTATGGGTCAAACTTGTGGTGCCAAAAAAGTCGTTGGGTTCGAACTACGTTAGCACGAAAATCCATGAGCATTCTAGAAAATTGAAGGGGGGCGATGTCTCCCCTCTATTTCCTCTTGCGTGCCGTCTCTGTCTTTTCCATCCGCACGAAAATCCATGAGCATTCGTTTGCTGATTATTCCTGACGCGATAAAAAGGCAAAATCTCCCGTCCCAAAAGCGATTTGAAAAAGGAAATTCAAGGTGCATTTTGTGAATCGGCAGCAAATTCAAAAAGCACGTTGGAGACGCCTGCCCGTTTTGTCGCCTGTCGTGACCAGGCACAGCAGCCATCAGTGACCATTTCAATAGCAATAATGCACCGATTGGCAAAGAACCAGAAATAAAAAAATAAATATTTCTGGAATTTGATAGTTCGATCTCAACTAACGAACGAAATTAACAAATTTCCCTCTTGACCCGGCTTGCCCATTTGGTGCTCTTCGGTATTTTCTAACTTGCTTTCGCTGGCAAAGAATGATTCTGTAGAACTGTTGGCAAGAATCCCTTGGTTCTCATTGCATTTCCCTTTTTTACATTTTATGATAAGAAAGTCCACTTTCGGAGCGTCCTCATCACAAATTTATGCAACGATTTGACTTTTTAAATTTAATTATAAAAATAGATTTATTTTTCCACTGGACATATCTTAATCATTCATCAATAATCAGCTGAAACCCAACAGAAATCGCATTTTCATTTTATTTTTGTCATTGTAAGGTGATGAGGTTGAACTTCGCAAGCCATCCAGATTAAATTGGAAAATCACATATTATATATATGTGTGTGTGTGTGTGTGTGTTTGTAGACTAGTCTAAAAGAGAGATACATGTAAAATGATCCAATGCACGATCCAAACGCTGACCCCATTGTACTACTATCATCACCTAAATTAGTAGTACAATCAAATTGGCTTATAGCTTAAATTCTAAAAAGATTGTCACGCACCCATCCCATCATGGTTTTGGGGAGAAAAATCGATTCTTTGCTTCTCATGTGGGATATCATTAATTCTATGATTGATTGATGTTGACTTCACAACCTCACAAATTATAAATCCATTTTTTATTTTTTTCTAAGAGCATAGATCGGATCAAAGGGAGCTAAGTCTTTAATTAACCCCCATTTCTTCTACCATTATTTCGAGATAATTATAATTTATCACTATAAGATAAAGCCATTTTTGTTGGGTTTTGCACTAAATGAATTCTTTAATGTTCCCCTTGGAAATGTTTCTCCTCGCGGTGCAAGGATATCCGGATCGTGGCCGAGTGGAGGACGACATTAAAAACAAAGACAAGGGACAATAATTATTATAAAAATCTAGAAAAGATTTTTAATAAAAATTGGGAGGCAAGAACTAAACATTATATGAGGACGATTCTTCGCTTCTCTCCTTCGCCTTCTGTCACTTTTGTCTTTTTAAAAACATAGATAAAGACTTGCGATTTTGGATGATAATGTCACCCTCCATGTGAGGACTCGTGGCCTTCGTTAAGTTGATCATTAACACATCAATCTAATCTTAATTATTGGTGACTTTTACACGTTTGTATGTAAATGTACATATAGGTACTGTGCTAGTTCATCCAGATCGTAGATCACTTTTTATCGACATGTTGGAATTAACTAGATGATCTTTGAGGAAGATCCATATCGAATCAAATCCTTCGACTTTTCGGATGATAACATCAACACGATAATCCTACAAAAAGTTAAGCAATCGAGTTAAAAAAAGAAAAAGATGGTACGATATCTTTGATTATTTTGTTATGAAGATTTAAAAAAGAAAAAAAATAGTACAATATCTTTGATTTTTTCGTCCTCGTGACGAAGGAAAGAATAAAATCAAAACCGAGCCTAGCCTTAAATAAAGATGATGTTTTGTTTTCGCTTTTAACCAAGCCAATAGGCCACAACTAAAATTTTTGTCGAAATAAAAATGATCTTTTAGTTAGTAAATTTGAGGGTTTTAAAATGATCCAGAAATTGGATTCTCCAAAAGTTGGAGGAAAAGTTATAAATAAAATTTTAAGTGCTGATAAACGATTTTCTTTTTTCTTTCTCGTTATAATTCGTTCGGCCGACATCCTCTTAATAAGAAATCTGTCGACTAGTAAGTATTATTTTTAACCCATCCATGAATTGTAAATATTTTTTTCTTGGGTACTTCTTCAAATCAAAACCTAATTAAAAACATTGATGATCAGATTGGCATGACAAAGAAGCGAAAGCAGTGTTACAGCTTCTCTCTGATTTGGATTACATGAAGAGTCAAAAAGGAAAGCATGCCTTATAAAATTGCTTTGTTTTATTTTTCATCACCCTCATAATCTTCATATGATATTCGCAAAAATTACATCATCAGTGGATAATCTTTTTTTTTTTTTTTTTTAAAATGTAGTTCTGGTAATGGATACATCTACACAATAATGCAATCAAACCTAATTGTCAAATTTAAAACAATTTACACGTGGCATTATCTTGATTAAGTCCTTAAGACAACTTTGTCAAAACTGTTGCTTAACCTCGCACTGCGATTCATGTTGAACTAAGTAGCTGTCTCATGAATACCTAGGCATCTATTTACAAACATTTTTCACAACTTCCACGATCTGCTAGCGTTCTACTATTAGGGTTTGTCTTCTCATGTATACAGCTCTATATAGGTACTTTAGCTAATAAAGCAGGTGCACATTTACATCTAGTGAAAATAGTAGTTGATATTATAAAGTACAGAGTTAGTCCAATACGTTTCAACGTTTGTGCATTTTGATCCTCTGAGTTTTCTTTTTTGCAATAAGTCCTCTAGCCATTTTCAATTTATGCAATCAAATTTTTCAATCAATCGCTCTAACTCTATCATATGTGACATTACTTGTCAGGCCACTAGTTTGGCACCAAACAAGCAAAAAACAAACGGGAAAAACAAGAAAAAAGAAATCTGAATTTGAGTTATCAGTCACAATGGGTAAATAACAGCCCTGGATTGCACAATTTTTTTACTAAATTCAGATTATCAAACTGCACAAACATTAAAGCTTAAGAGGAAGAAATCCGTACCTAACACTTTTCTTATCGGCACCGGCAGGCGGAGCCACCAGGAGAGAGGAATATTCGGTAAAAAAACAAGCATATACTTATTAAGCTACTAATCATACTTAAGCCTTAATTAATTACTTCCAGATTGTTTTTCTCTAATTTATGTCAGGTCAAAAGAGCAGGGGACTCGGTGGAATTTCCAGCTAAAACAGCTGTTCTCACGATTAACAGAGAAAAAAAGAAAAGTTGCTTTCATAGAAGAAAAGATAATGCCATCATTTTCATGGTCCCTTCTAGAAGTTGCAGTAGAAGAGTGAATGTCGTGCAAAATCCCCCTTACTTGGGCAAAAATTTTCTGCAACTCCTGTTCTGTCTTTTTTATTAATAATTATTAAATGGGCCTAAATTTGTAATCTCGCATGACTGCAAAATATTCTGAACACCCCTTTTAAGAAGACAAATTCAGAAAACAAATTAAAAGAAATTGAAGAAAAGTGATCTGAAACTTCACATGTCTGCCTTTTGCAGAGTGAAGGAAAGGCAAAAGAAAAGTGAGGCTATAGTTATAGTGGCAGGTGAAGATAGAAGGAGCTTTTTCCATATCAAGATTTCTAAAATTAGAGCAGCCCCAAAAAAGTTCATTTTTTTATTGATTAAAAAAGTAAAAAGAAAGGTTGAAATTCAAAAAAGAAGAAAAAAGAAGAAAGTGAACAAAAGCAGTGGTCCAGTGCTGACCATAAAAAAATTAGTATCGCCTTCTTTATGGCCTGCTTCGTTCTTCATATTTGCCTTCCAAATTTGACCCACAATTTCTCAAAATCTCAAGCTTTGGAAAATGACTAGGAACCTTCTCACCCCCTCTTTTAATCCCTTTGTTCCAGTTTTCACTGACCCAATATTCCTAACTTTTGCCCCCCCCAAAAAAAAAAAAAACAAAATAAACAAATGAATAATAAAAAAATTATTTTATTCTTAGGATTACTAAATTTTCATGTAGCACCAACCGCTCTGCATTATCCTCCAACTCAGGCCTCCAATCACAACACAACACGGCATTGATTAATTAAAGAAGATTCTCGAGAGTGAGAAGGAAAAAAAGGTTTTTTGTGCATGCAATTTTAGAAAATTTTATTAATGCCGTGCCTTGGGATGCAATTTCCATGGCATGAATTGGCATAATCAGAATGACCATGGAAGAATTTCTCTTTTTATAAATATATTATCTAATCATTATTTTGATTATTCTAATCATCGATTGTGGAGGGGAGACACCATGGGGAGATTGTGATTTGTATGTGGTGTTATTAGTATATGAGAAACATGGTGATTAACATTAGTGCACATTAGTGCTGTATACAAACCTATGATGACCCAATTGATGCATCATTGATAGCAGGTTTAACACAAATGATCAGACCCTAAACTTGGATAAATTAGAAATTACCAATTACTGAAATTATGTACAGGAGTGGAATTTTTTTTTGGGGTGGGGTTGGGTCCAAGGATATTACTTCTCCTTCAGACAACCAACTAGGGTCCCAACGAAATAGAACCTTCATCTCCTGTTTTCAAATTTTTGTCAACTTTTTGTGTACCTCAATATTCCTGAAAAGGCTGCAACTTTGCCATTGATTGAGCTCCCCAGCACATGCCATTCTCATTATTGAGAAATCACATGCACTTGAAATTCACAAATACAAAACCCTAGAAAAAACATTTTGGAAGTCTTCGTTAGTGAAGAGGTAGTGGAGACGGACGTGCAATTGTTTTATTCTGAAGAACCCGATCATGCATCATTTAGGAAATTAAGACATGTTTCAAGTATCAAATCAAGCGTACTAGGCACTCATAGCAAATTCAGAACCGATGGCTCGGGTTCTGTTTAATTTTTTTAGTTTTTTCTTTCTTTTGCGACGAAAGATGGTCCATAGAGGGATGAGAAAACTAATATATGTCTGCCATATGGTCCAATGCGGTAGCTGATACGAACGTGCCCTGAAGATGAATTTAATTAATCAAATACGATCCAAGCAGTTCCTTACAATAAGTTATCACTGCCAGCTAGAGAAACCCCATTTTGATGCATTTGATTAGAGAAGAAAAGATTATTATTTTAATCGAAATTTGAATTTGTCCCCAATGACAGCTCCCCTCCAACGACCGCTCGATCAGCTATTTATACTCAGTCCGCAAGCAAGCCCTATAGCCATCACTCCCCCTCCACAACCAAACCCCCTCCGTCTTTTCTCTGTTCTCCCAACATTTTTTCGTTGGAGAGAACGCCGGAATTCACTCGGCATTGACCGGAGGCAGCCACCTTCCCGGGTGACCACCGATGATGAGCCCCGGTGGCGGCCCCAATCGGGGTCGCCTTTGGCCGGCATTGGCCATGGCCCTGCCGTGCTCGTCGTCTCGAGCAATGTGGACTCCGCCTCCGCTGATGGGTACGTGTACTCTTCCCCTCCTCCGCCGTACGAGTATAAGTCCCCGCCCCCGCCCTCCCCGTCTCCGCCGCCGCCGTACGTGTACAAGTCTCCTCCACCGCCGTCACCGTCCCCACCACCACCGTATATGTACAAGAGTCCCCCGCCACCTTCACCATCTCCACCACCACCGTACGTCTACAAGTCTCCGCCTCCACCATCCCCGTCTCCGCCCCCACCGTATGTTTATAAGTCTCCTCCGCCACCTTCACCATCTCCACCGCCCCCATACTTGTACAAGTCTCCTCCACCACCCTCCCCTTCCCCGCCGCCACCTTATTACTATAAATCCCCACCCCCGCCCTCACCCTCGCCACCACCACCGTATTACTACAAGTCTCCACCGCCACCGAAGAAATCTCCTCCTCCGCCTTACTATTACAAGTCGCCGCCGCCGCCTTCCCCATCTCCGCCACCACCGTACTACTACAAATCTCCACCCCCGCCATCTCCATCTCCTCCTCCACCTTACCACTACACATCACCACCACCGCCAAAGAAATCTCCTCCGCCGCCATACTACTACAAATCGCCGCCGCCGCCCTCACCATCTCCTCCGCCACCATACCACTACACGTCACCACCGCCACCGAAACACTCACCTCCACCACCATACTATTACAAATCACCACCACCACCCTCCCCATCTCCTCCGCCACCATACCACTACACCTCACCACCGCCACCGAAACACTCACCTCCACCACCATACTATTACAAATCACCACCACCACCCTCCCCATCTCCTCCGCCACCTTACTACTATAAATCTCCGCCACCGCCGGCGCATTCTCCTCCTCCGCCGTACTACTACAAGTCTCCGCCTCCTCCGGTGAAGTCCCCTCCTCCACCGACTCCGTACTACTACACATCGCCACCACCACCTCCGAAGTCTCTTCCTCCTCCTTACTACTACACCTCGCCGCCGCCGCCATCGCCGCACCCTCACCCACATCCCCACCACAAGGTCGTCAAGGTGGTCGGAAAGGTCTACTGCTACAGATGCTACGACTGGGGATACCCTGTGAAATCCCACGACAAGAAGCACCTCAAAGGTACCCAATGCGTTTCCTCTGACCAACTTCATAATTTTATTATATTCACCAGTTTTTAATAATTATTATTATCTAAACAAATCGTACTGGGAATAACGAAAAGACATTTGTTACTTTCTAGCTAACGACATTAATTTTATAGAGTAGGGTCGGTAATAATTGTGCGGTCTAGTGATTAGTCAAATCGTGTCACTTTTACTGAACCCTAATTGCATTTAGTGCAAGGAGAATCAGGATTTCGGATCCTCACATGGGTTTCTAATTTCCACAGCTCTTAAGAGACTATTGAAGTAGTTAAAGTGACGGTGGAGTCCAACTCATCGTGGAAATTCAACATTTTTCTCTTTATTTTCAGATTATACATCATCTACTTTTTCCGGATTTAGCAATAATTGCAGAATCCCATTTCTCCTTTTAACATGCTTAGTTATTCTAAAATTTCCCTATATAATAGTCACTTTAATTATCATAAATTAAAAGGGCTCACAGACCTAGTCAGAACATTGTAATCTACCACGTTTAGGCACATGCATCGCAATAGAGAGAGCCAAGATATTCTCTCCGAGAGCATAATAGGTCAACGGCTTCTGATTTATGCAGAAAAGTATTATTCTATTATATATTCCTATAACTACTCATCCTATATTTTGTCCTGGGATAATTGTCCTTTCTTCGGTATAAAAAATGAGAATTACTAATCAATACGGCAAAGACAAGATTGGTTTGGATATTCGGAGTAGGTGATGACCGTTCGGAGCATTGTACTGTATTAGACCCGTACATCATTGGTTGTTTCTTACGTTTTATCTTATCTTATATTAATTATAATTTGTTTGTGTCATTTGGAACAGGTGCTGTCGTGGAAGTGACCTGCAAGGCCGGCGAGAAGGAGATCAAGGCTTACGGCAAGACCAAGATCAACGGCAAGTACAGCATCACGGTCGACGGGTTTGACTATGGTAAGGATGGCAAGGCCCAGGCGTGCAAGGCAAAGCTCCATGCGCCGCCCAAGGACTCGCCATGCAACATCCCCACCAACTTGCACTGGGGCAAGAAGGGGGCGAAGCTTGGGCTCAAGTCCAAGTCCGATTATGAAGTTGTGCTCTATGCTAAGCCCTTCGCCTACGCCCCAAAGACTCCTTACAAGGAGTGTGAGAAGCCCAAGCCCAAACCCAAGCCCACGCCCGCTCCTTATATCTACAAATCTCCCCCACCACCACCGTATATCTACAAGTCCCCACCCCCGCCTCCACCTACTTATGTGTACAAGTCTCCACCGCCGCCGCCATATGTTTATAAGTCTCCACCACCACCCTCGTCTCCTTATGTTTATAAGTCACCTCCACCACCACCCTACATCTACAAGTCTCCTCCACCACCACCACCGACTTACATCTACAAGTCGCCTCCTCCTCCGCCATACGTCTACAAGTCTCCACCGCCACCCTCATCTCCTTATGTTTATAAGTCACCTCCACCACCACCCTACATCTACAAGTCGCCTCCTCCTCCACCATATGTCTTAAGTCTCCACCATCTACAAGTCTCCACCGCCACCCTCATCTCCTTATGTTTATAAGTCACCTCCACCACCACCACCCTACATCTACAAGTCGCCTCCTCCTCCACCATACGTCTACAAGTCTCCACCGCCACCCTCGTCTCCTTATGTTTATAAGTCACCTCCACCACCACCCTACATCTACAAGTCGCCTCCTCCTCCACCATACGTCTACAAGTCGCCTCCGCCACCACCCTACATGTACAAGTCTCCTCCACCCCCGCCGCCAACTTACATCTACAAGTCGCCTCCTCCTCCACCATACGTCTACAAGTCCCCTCCACCCCCACCACCGACTTACATCTACAAGTCGCCTCCACCGCCGCCCTACGTTTACAAATCTCCTCCACCCCCACCACCAACTTACATCTACAAGTCGCCTCCTCCTCCACCATACATCTACAAGTCCCCTCCACCACCACCCTACATCTACAAGTCTCCACCACCACCATCCCCATCCCCTCCACCACCTTATTACTACAAGTCGCCGCCTCCTCCATCGCCATCACCACCACCGCCATATTATTACAAATCCCCGCCTCCACCTGTGAAGTCTCCACCGCCACCATACTACTACAAGTCCCCACCTCCGCCTTCACCGTCCCCACCTCCACCTTACTATTACAAATCCCCACCACCTCCTTCCCCATCTCCTCCACCACCTTATTACTACAAGTCACCACCTCCTCCATCCCCATCTCCACCACCACCCTACTACTACAAGTCCCCACCGCCACCGGTGAAATCTCCACCTCCACCATACTACTACAATTCCCCACCACCACCGGTGAAATCTCCGCCACCGCCATACCATTACATTTCACCACCACCACCATCACCATCTCCACCTCCTCCCTATGTCTACAAGTCACCACCTCCCCCATCACCATCTCCTCCTCCACCCTACCACTACACCTCGCCTCCACCACCAATGAAGTCTCCACCACCGCCATACCATTACACTTCCCCACCACCACCATCACCATCTCCACCTCCCCCCTACCACTACACATCCCCTCCACCACCGGTGAAATCTCCACCACCACCATACCACTACATATCTCCACCACCACCGTCACCGTCTCCACCTCCTCCTTATCTCTACAAGTCCCCACCTCCTCCTTCACCGTCCCCTCCTCCTCCCTACCACTACATGTCACCGCCACCACCAGTGAAGTCGCCTCCTCCCCCAGCGTACATCTACGCATCGCCGCCGCCTCCAATTTACTAAGCTCAAAAGGCTTAGTCACAAACCAACTCCAATCATGTATGTCCACAATCTTTAAGAAGCTTGTGCAATTAGCAATTTTTCTTTCATGTGTTCCTAATAACACTCACTAATTTGATCTAATTTTGGTGTTGCAGATGTTATTTTGCAGAATATAATAAAGGGGGGCTTTGAAAAGAAGAGAATTAGACTTCAATCTTCCATTCCCGCTTCGTTGAATAAGGCTCTGGATGCTTCATCAAGACACAACCTTCATCGTTCAGACCAAGTTTCCTCCACTTCCTTGGTGACCATGTTTCAAGTTGCGCTGTTGTTATATTCAAGTGGGAAATGGCTTCAAAAGGCTTTCTGAAAGAGAGGAAAAGAAACAGGGTACGAGATTGGAGAGGCAGAGACAGTACAAGGAAGCCCCATTTGGCATTTTCTTTTATTTTCCTTTAATTCTTGTCTGATTCTTGTTTAGATCCCACCTAATTTAATGTTGTATAGTCTGTACGTACGGGCTTGTTTGGCAGTCTTCTCTTTGTTCAAGGTCAATTGTTTTGTGGACCCTCTCGTGCTTTGTGCAACAACTACTTTAGAAATAAAGAGAAACCCATTTCCCTCAATTTTAAACGATCTCATACCTATCTCGATGCCCTTTCGACTCAAAACCAAATTATTCACCTAACATGGCCGAAGAACAGGGAAAAAAAAACAAAGAAAAAACCACTACTGTATGCTTTATATAGTCAACACATGTACCAGAGCAATTGCTCAGTATATTCAGTACTATGAAGGAAACCCTCTGCCTCAATCATCAACTAATTGTAACTACTGATATACTGCCCCGCGAAACATGAGCATTATTTGATGAATGTCGGGTTAAAATTTTGTGCCGAAGAGATTATTAGTTTTGATTAAACCACAATGTCTCGATCTTCTCGTCTTCAATTCCACGTGGTCTCTTCTTTGGGAACTTGCAATCAAGGTTTCACACAACAGGAAGAGACAAATTCCACCACTTCTCTTCTCCTTTTTATTATTACTTCTCCACTGCCTGCTTTTCTCTTCTTCCCTACTCCCAAACTCCTATTTTTATTTGCTTTCAAAACCAACGAGGGCAAGATTGAGTTTTTTTTTTCTTTTTTTCTTTTTTCAAAATGGACTTAGATAGCTCGAAAGTATGAGTACAAAAGACTTGAATCTGAACAAAGTAAAGCTAATAAGGATCCGAAGGGGTTGGACAACTAATTGAAAGGGATTGATCCATTACAATAAGTCTTCGCGAGTCAGTCCGCAACCTAGTTGGATTACTACAAATTACAATGGGACAGGTTTAGGTGTTTGAAGCCCATCATCAGATTTTTGGTCTCGTTGATGAGATTCTCCAAATCCCATGAACGGGAGAGGTCTCTTCTTTAAGTGTTTTGGCCAAAAGTAAACTGTCTAACTCCACTTGAAGTTTCTATTCAAAACGTGCGCGAAGCTACTTTAGGGTTTCAACCATTGCAATATTCTCCGTCTATTCAGCCGAAGCTGATCTCACCCATCTTGCAAAACCGTCCACTAATTGTCCATCTTTGTTCCGGCACACGCAACTTAGTGCTCCTATCGGCGAATCCGAGGAGTAAGACCCATCAAAATTGATTTTAAGGACATTTGCAGTCGGGCTTTTCCAAATCTGAGGTAAGGAGACTTCGTCATCATGCACTTTCTTCTTTGAATTCCCCTGATTTGTGTAATAGAGATTCTTCACCTTGGCTAAGCTGATGATTTTCTTTGGGTCAATTTCTATTGGTGGAAAATGGCATTGTTCCTTTCTTTCCAAATGTGCTAGAGGACGGTACCTAGGAGATTGAAACTTGTTGTAGTATGGATGAAATCTTGAAGCCATTCATCTACTCGACGAAGGTCGAAAGGTGAGATGTGGATCTACAGCAACCAGAAAATTGGTGGATTTCTTGCTATAATTAAAAGACCTATGCAAGAAGGAAGGAATATCAAATTCAATCTCTTAAGATGAATTTTAGTGAATCTTGGATAAATCGATCTACAAAAAGTGAAATATTCTTTCCAAATGAAGCATTCTTCTTAAAGAAACTCTATCCACTGTATGGGCGACACAATCGACGAGAGATTTCAATCTCGACAATCTTGAAGCTATTAGATCTTTTGACAACGTTCAAATCCAATGGGAAAGCAATCCTTCAAGGAAATGTCCCACAGTCAGCTTGGATACAAAGGATTATATAAGAAGGTCAAGATGTTGAAAGAATATATAAAGCTAAAAATCTAAAGTTTATGATTCCTAAGCTTTAAGTGATCTTCAATAACATTTGTCTCTAAGAGCTACACTCTATAATCTTTCAAAGGTTGAGAGTGCATGAGGAACTTTTTTCATGAACTTGAGTATTCATTACTTAAATTTTGTAACGTCTAATAGATTCCAACTAATCGGCTGGTAGTGCAGGAGGGTGGACATAGGTTTACTGAAGCCAAACCACTAAATTGCTTGTGTGCAATTTTCCATTCATTACTCGCTTAGTTTTATACTTTTTAAGAATTATTTGCATGCTGATAAGATCCCGATAGTTATTTGGGTGTTGGTAGAAAGTTGTTATGTTGCAAAATCGTTTAAATTATTTTTATTCCACGCTATCACCTATTCACTCTCTTCTAGGTGATTCATCTAGACCTAACAAATAGATGAGAGTGATTTGGTGGAACTGCGAACTGCCGGTCACCATAGTGAGCATCGATCTGGTGCAGCAAAGTCGTCGGAAACCGCTACAGGAAGCTCACGATGGCCACAAAACCTCCGACAAGGTGAAGCTCGTAAGCGCACAAAGGTTAGATGTGGCTGGGGATAGAGACGATTGCCGCTGCAATTCTATACTAATGAGTTGCGACTCCTCTGTATCTTCCCCACTTTCTCTCGCCATGGAGAACGTGGGTCGTCTCTTTCTGTGTGTCAAGAATTGCCCCCTCCTCTTTGCACGTAAAAGTGCAGAGGATTTATACTCCTCCACTCACCGACTCCTCGGTGGATGAGTGCATATTTTCCTTCCTTTTTTTCTTTCAATCAAATATTCTCTTCTCTTGCTGACCGAATCCCTCTTGTTTTATTTGGCAGCTAGTTTTTTCATTTAATATATGCTATTGATATGCCCATGATTATTGACCAAACATTCCTTTTGAAGATTGAAATATTCGGCCACAATCTTGCCTAGTACATCCTCGGACAAATCTTGCACCACTGAATAGGTGACTACGATTCCCTTTCCTAACAGAAAGCAATCTCTCAATTTGACAAACATCCCAATGAATTTAAGGCCATGAGAATTAATGGGCTAGGGTCATATTTTCATCACCGCAGGCTTAACTCAAATAAAGCTTAGAGCCATTCACCCGAGTTCATCTACCACCAGTCTGATCCAAATACAACTATATGAGCCTATTAACTACTAATGCAAATGCTCATAATAATGATATGCAGTTTTAAATAATATTTTTTTGTTTAAGGGTTAAAATTTAGTATATAATTTTCTATGCAATTTACTATTAAATGGAAACCAAAATTTAGGTGTCAACAAAAAGTAACCGTGCTTGAGACAGCTTGAACCAATCTAGATCGAGAAGGAAATTGCTTGTCTAGACTCATCCATTTGCTCGCACGGCACACGGGACAACACGCCCCCTCCGTTTCCTAAGCTGGGCTTCAAAATCAAGAAAGGCTCATGAGATACTGGGCCGGAATCAGGACTCTTGGGCTGGGCCAAGATTTTCGATTGGGCCGCTCGGGATCCGCTCCCGCCGCCCGAACTCCGGTTTGAATGTCTTCTTCCTTGGACAGAAAGATTCCTATTTTATTACATCCTCCTGCGAAATCCTCCGATTCTGGAAGCTTCCATCTGAGATTCTAGGTTTTCCATCCGCGAATCGAAAGGTCGTAACTTTCGACAGGTCCGGCGCAGATCCTCGTAACCCATCGAAGGAAGGAGATGGTGAGTTCCGGTGACGCTGCTGGAATGTCGAATCTGTCCGTCTTCGGCCTCGGTTCGGTCGAAATTGATTGATCGATTGATCGTGCGTGTGCAGGCGGCGAAAATTCTGGCGAACCTGCTCGTGATGGGCGGTGGTATTATGGCTCGAGCTTTTGTTCAGGCGTATCGTCAAGCCCTTGCCAGTAAGTTTCGTTTTTTTTTTCCTCTTTCTTATGCCAATTCTGGCGTTGGGGTTGTTGTCGTTTTGCACCTTTTCATTGGGTGAACGTACGTCTTGATTAATGAATTGCGTTAGCAGTAATGGTGGCGAAAGAAAATGTAGTTAGACCCATACGAGATTGCCATCGATTTTTAGGTGGTGTCTCTGGAATGGAATTTATCAGTTGTGGTAGGTGTGAGGCTATCTAATGGACTCATAAGGGTTTGAGCAAAGGTAATGGTCTTTAATTGCTAGGTGTTGGTTGGTGGCAATGGGTCTTGGATGATTTATTTTCAAAACCCAAAAGGGTTTTCTGTTTTTCCTGTTAATGTAGGATTTTCTTCAGAGAAGCGTTTTTCTTGTTAATACGCATGTTGTTGCGTTCTAGCGACAAAAAGGAAGCGTGGGATGTAGATGGAATTATGGTATCGATGAGAAAATGTCACAAGGAAAACGTTATCAGGATGTGGTCAGGAACGATGTTTAAGTGCCAAAAATTGGCTTTTTGAATGTGTGTGATCATGCCCAAATTGTTGCGACTTATTCAGTCAAGAAAGTTGAGTTCTTTTAAGTAAAGTACAGCTACCTAACCATGCATGGCAGAGACTATAGGGCTTTTTGATGCAATTTAGTACTTCCAGTCTTCCAGATGCTATGTAATTGGGTTGTAGCTAATGTAGGTGAAACTCACTTACCAATTAGACAGTTAGATTGATTGTAGCCATCAACATTTATTTTTTAACTCTCCAACCTGATGTTAATTGACTTATGACCCTCTAAAGTATGATCTAATGTCCTCCCTTTTGTGATCCCATCAAACTTAAGACCTCTACCTTAAATTTCGGCCCCTGTGATTTTAGCTTACAGCTAGGATTTGCCTTTTGAGTGTTATAAGACACTTGATTAGCACAGTTCATTTCCGTTGGGGCAGTATCCAATTGTCCCTTTGCCAGTATCTAACTTGTAGTGAGTTTTCAAATTCCTACTAATTCTTTGTGCAATTGGTTCCAAATAAATGGAAGGACCACTTTCCACAGATCAAATTAGATGAGTCAATTGTCAAGAAAGGATTTAGAGGAAATGGGAAAAGAAAAGGAGAGTTAGAAGTTCAGAATTTGAACTTACTTCTTACTTCACCTACTGTTCTTGGATGCCACTGAAAATGAGTTGCCTTCTAGTCCTGCCTCACTGGTCAATTAACTTGAAAGATGTCAAATTAATAATCCTTGACCTAAACACTCAAATCAGGGTTTGTTGCATTGATTGCCCTTAACCTGATTGATCAGGGTTTTTCATCTCTTCTGCTGAAATTAGTGAGGCTGCTTAGTTCTGCAAAAATGATTTGTGTTCATGGGATTTAGTCTGTACTTCAGTTCTATTGTTGAGAACAAAGCACGATGTACTTTAATGGTATAGCCTTATATGGGATAACAAGTAATCGGAGGACTTCTCTCTCTTTGTTCCAGATGCCTCAAAAACTGGTGTTGCCCAAGAAACGCTACAGAACACTGTTCGCCGAGCTAGCAAGGCAATGACAGAGCAAGAAGCAAGGCAGATTCTTGGGGTGACCGAGGAAACTGCCTGGGAAGATATATTGAAGGTATGCAAAATTTTGCATCATTAAAAGCTTTTTGTATGATGCCCATATGCTTATATCCGTCTGTTCTGAGAAAATCTCTTATGGCCTAGCAGAAATATGATGCTTTGTTCGAGAGGAATGCGAAGAACGGGAGCTTTTACATTCAGTCTAAGGTTCACCGGGCTAAAGAATGTTTAGAGTCTGTATATCAAGGCAAAGGCCAAAGTAACCCAAGTTGATGGTCCAGAGCTTGTGCATATTCTCGTATTTTGTACTTCCATGAAGCGTATTTGTTGGGTGCCTCAAAGGTGGAATGTGTCGACATATTTGCACTGTATGTATTTTTGTCTTGAGTTCATCCCTAATGCCGAATAATGTAATCTTATTGCTGATCTATGTAGCGGTTGGCCGGCAAAGTTACGTTGCCTGATAATAATCAGCAAAGATATGAATAGGTTATGTACAAAGTAATGACAATGACTTAGAAAATTTATCCGTTTCTCCCTCTTTGGGTGAATATCTATTTTCTGGCTCACTTGTTGCTGAGATTGATCTCTCTGGTTTAGTTGATGATGACCTTTCCTGCTTCAATTCCGTTGCCCCTGATTCAACAATGTTCCATTCAACGTGACAAAAGAAACTCCAAATTCCACGAAATTACCCTTGAATTAACATGATTTTCATGCGCTCGCTGTGTAAACTCTAATCATCAATTGACGGATGCGAAGGGGCAGTGAAAACATGTAAATCAATTCCGACAAAGGGAATATGAATTCACATGGTGGTCTGAAAGATGGTAGGAAATGGATTCAAGCAGTTGTAACAATTTTATTAACGAGTGCACGCGGATAAAAGGGAAGTTTGCAATGAAGTTTTCCATGTTATAGGTAATCAATATGCATCGAAAATCAATATATTTTTTATTTATTTATCAAATATACTTAACAAGTGCCTTGAAACACACATTAATATTAATGAGATCCTGTCGTAATACAGAGAATAGTAGTTTAAGTTCAGAATTGATGGGAGATTTACAAAATAACGTAGTGATTTCACAGGCTGTTTCCAACGGACAAACCATATTTCTAGTAACATACTTTTGTTAATCACCTAACGGTAATCAGACTTTCATGAAATTTTAAAGGGATTTCTGTTGTTGAGGTTAGTTCTTTCTTTCTTCTTTTTTGAAGAATTTGCTTAATGATATGAACAAATCATCAGATTGGCAAATCACCTTCCAAAGAGATTGAATACTTTGACAGGGGGATACAATCCGCTTCCGGCTGTACAGAGTCCCTTCTTACCCCTGCGCAGATACAGCATATTCTTGCAGCCTTCTGCTTTGACCGGAATCCGACCACCTTCTGTTCTTTTATATGGCCAGATTGGCAGCCTTTTGTTGAAACTTTCAAAGCCCCATGTCTGACTTCTCTGTTGGTGCCTTGCCTGGCTGTACTTTCTGTCAAACGGTGACCCATTTTCACCCGAAATAACTAAATCCATCCCTTTTTCACTAGTTAGACAAAATTCTTCTAGATGGTCTTCGTTTTTGCCCAATTTCCTTCAATTTAGTTATTTTTCCTATAATGGATTTTCTTCAAATTTAAACTCATTATTATTTAGAAGATACAAATGCACCCCTTCTTCACCACTGGTTTTATTGTGACTTGTCAATTTTTCTTTATCTCTAGCTTCAATGCTCGCTTTTGTGATAAATATGTGTTGAAGTATTATCACATTGATTGGCAGCGGATCATAAATATTCTTTATATTTATGTAGTCTCCCTCCACATGCAAATTTAAACTTTTGGGTTAGACTTTCTAATATGATATCAGAGCTAGTTATCCCTTACATGAAGGTATGTGATAAAAAATTTCACGTGAATGTGCATAGTCATAATTTCACGTTAGAGAGTGTTGAAATTATTATCCCATATCGATTGACAATAGATCATAAACGCTCTTTATATTCACATGGTATTTCTCTAACTTATAAGCTTAAACTTTTTGGTTGAACTTTCTAACAATATGTTACGTTTTATTGATTAGTCTTGTAAAGGAATATCAAGTCTTTTCATTATCGATATCAAATAGTTGATGAATTCTTTTACCCTCAATGATACTTCTAACATGTGGCATGTAAAATTATAGGAGTATCCAAAAAACACACTAGAAGCAATTATGAAACAGTTATGCACATTGAGACATTTTTCATATATACTCCTATGATGATATTAATTATTGTAAATTCAAAATGAATAAAATTTTATTTTTCTTTTTGATTTTTTCTTTTTTTATGCAAAACTATGGTCTAATTGATTATCATATTTTACATTTTTACATTGCTGAATTTTGTTATGGCAAATTTTCAAAGACGGTTTCTTTTGTTTCATCTAGTCACGAGGAACCTATAGCATGATGGAAATAAAAGTTTATAAGTATTTGACCCTGTTATAAAGTTCTTCCTCTTAAATTTTTTTCTGGATTCAATTTGATAATTAATATATGAATTTGCCTGGCAACGTGAAAAAGTATTAGATTCATTAAAAAATCTTTTGTTGGACAAATTTCCTATACATAAAAAGTAGAATTTAAGAAAAGAAAAAACATAGTGCATTTAACACGCCCGTTAACATCTATTTTAAAAATTTACATATCCATGGTACTGATAATAATGGCAAAAACATCCTACATAGTAATAGAAAAACTGAAAAAATTGAAAAAAAGTCAATGTTTGGGATTCACCGCTTTAAATGTCAAATGGTGAGTAAGGATAATTTTAGTAATAGTGGATTTTTAACCATTTAGGGATGGGAATAGCCCCACCTTTGTCAAGTTATCATTTAATTAATGCGAATATGATTTTTTATATTTTCCAATTGGTAAAAAATTATATATACATTACATTAAACAGAAAACATTACTTGATCACCAATCGATTTTATTGCTAGAGATGCATCTTCAAGCTGTTTTATTATGCACCGCAAAAATGAAGATGGAATTTTCTTTGAAATTTCTATAATCATATCGGATACCCTATTCATTTGTATTTATAACAAAACCGTAGGAAATTGAGATGAGAAAAATGTGGCATTCTTTCTTCAAATTAGGTGAACACTATAAGTCATGTAACATATCACAAAAATGTCTCGTCAGTTTAGATTCATCTAAATCGCAAAAGAGCAAACGCATTAATCCGTAAATATCCATGAAGCAAATTAAAAGTATTAACGTTGTAGAATAGAAAATAGTTTTTTTTTTTTTGAGCAAAAGCTTAAAATTGCGGTGCGTGAGCTGGATCGGTGAAGTCCATCTTTAAGGTCAATCCCTTACCTCACCAATCGCCATCCATAAATAAGAAAAGTTGTATTGGACATTAAAAAATTATTATTCTCAATCCGTGCACTTCTGATTTGAGAACCCTTCCACTTTGTGGACCAGCTAAGCATGTTTTTTTTTTTTTTTTTGGCTCACCAAAAAAACAAATCAATACTAATTTTAGGACATAAAAATAAATAACCAAGAAAAAAAGGTTGGTGAGTTTAACGATTGACGGGTCCAACGTTCCAGAAAAGATGATGCTGCCTTCTCCTCGGGCAGCTTATCAATGTCTCCGTTCATTGCGGGCAAGAAAAATTCATAATTACATAAAATATTCATTGAAAATTCAAAGTTCTACGTAATGAGAAATTACCATTAAATCTATGATTATTAATATCTTTTCAAGGTCTTCATAAAGCCTAGTACGCATATTTGTTGGCCATGACATTATACCATAATTTAATTTGAAAAACATAAAGTACTTTCGAAACATGTCATTCTATTCTAACAATAAAGTTGACGACCATGTTCATAGGCTATGACATAAATTTTCCTTTGATTTGTGTTTCTTTATCACCTATGCTTTGGAGACAGCCAACGAATTAATGTGTCTTTGCAAAGAAAAGCAAGAAGCACCAAAGGGAGGAAAAGAATAGAAAAGCAGAAAACATTAACAAATGTAAGAAACAAAAAGAAGGAAGAAAAGAAAAGAAAAGAAAAGAAAAGGGAAGAAAGTAAAAATGATAAAAAAAAAAAAAAGAAAGAAGGAAAAAGGGGAAAATTCACCTCTCCCTTTGTTTTCTGCGTGGAAGGTGCGCTGTGTCCATCTCTCTCTCTCTGCTTCTCAAAGAGAAAGAGAGAGAGAGAGAGAGAGAGACACCCCAAGACCGACCCTTAAGGATTGCAAATCCCTCTCCCTCCTTCCCTGCCGATTCCTTTCTCTTTCTCTCTCTTTCTCTCTCTTTCTGGGTACGGGTCATTTTCGGTTGGCCGTCAACAGTCGCCGGCGGAGCCCCGATCGTCGAGGTAACGAAACGATCCCCCCCCCCCCCCCCTGTTCTCTCTTCCCTCCCCTCCCGCCGGGGGTGGGTGGATCTGGGTTTCTGGCGAGCTACTCCGTCGTGGGTCGTCCTCAAAATCGTCCCTTTCCCCCGCGATTCAGCTCGGTCCCCGTTGCATTGCCGTGGATGGATGCCTAGTCTGGCTGGATCTTCCCGTGCTCCGGCATGCGTTTCGTCGATCTCGCTTCTCGATCTGATGGCGAATTCTCTTTTTTGTGGATTCCTAAATTTGGGCATCTTGCGCGGGTGGTTGTTATGAGCGGGAAATGATTGTAACGTTTGGGGCTTTGGGATTGTCGGTGATCTGTTGCGGTTGTGTGAATGGGGAATGATTGGAAAGTTTTGCGCTTTTAGGTGCTGATGGATCTGTTATAATTACGGAGGAGATTGAGATGTTGAGCTCGTGTCGGGAATTTGATGTTTTATAGGAGCTGATCTAATGTTGTTTGCAAGGAAAATGAGGGTAGAGTTGAGCTTTTCTTACCTTTGAGGACCAGTGCTGGGGGAGTCAATGAGTTGTAATCTGCGGATCGATAACACTCTACTCGGTAGTTGCCAATCTGTGTTTCGATAAGTCTATGGCATTTGGGAATTGGGATTTTTTTTTTTTGTTTGTTGATTAATTGATTCGTGCTGCATTGCAGAGAGTATTTCAATTCGGCATCAAGACATAACCCTTTTTTGATGTGTGTTTTCAATTGCCTATGTTGGAAGTAGTGAAGTTTCTATGCTTGTTTGAATTTCTAGGCCATGCTCTTTGACTTGCACTTTTCACTATCATCAGGCTTTGGAGAATTACTCTAATCTTTTGAAGCAGTCCTCCAGCAAAGAGGGCATAAGATCTAAGTTTTCAGGAAGGTGTTCTCTGCCAAAGAAGTCTTTCAATTTAAACATCCACTGCAATGAAGAAGGTCTTTGATCAAACTGTCAGGGACATGTAAGTTATAGTGATTACTGGGAAAAGTTCCATTATTTAAAGTCTTCCTTTCTTTTTTTCCTTTGCCATGAATTAAGTTAAATTTAGTACCCAGAAAACTACTGAATCAAGATTAATCATGACTATGTTGGTATTATGGAGTCTTGGTTACTTTGAATTTGGAATTACTACTGATTTGAGTTTCCTGTTTTGCAGTAAGAGGGAGGTGAATAAGAAAGTGCTTAAAGTTCCTGGAATAGAACAGAAGGTAATGATTGTTTTGTTTTTTTGTTCAGTTAATAACTTGATAATTAATCTTTAAGTATTTTTCTGTTAATTAATGTTTGAGTGCGAGTATTGTCTCGATTGTTACTTATTCTTGGAAGAGATTTAAAGCATAAATGATTCGTGTCATAGATCCATGGTACGGTGGTTGATAGGAGCTCTCAGATTTGAGGTGTTTTGGGGCATATATCAATTTGTGTTGCTTCTAATTCTGCAGTAATAGGACTTTCCACATATTTTAAATGAGTTCTCTTTTGGTTTTCCAGGTTCTTGATGCCACGAGTAATGAACCATGGGGTCCCCATGGAACACTTCTTGCAGATATTGCGCAGGCTTCCAGAAACTAGTAAGCTACACATTGGTCCTCCTTTACTTGGATTTTGCATCATTGGGCAAGTCAATTTTACTTACTTTTGACTGTATGAACTGTACAGTCATGAGTACCAGATGATAATGGGGGTAATATGGAAGCGGATCAACGATACTGGAAAGAATTGGCGGCATGTCTACAAGGTCATGGTCCTTCTTTGGGCATAAATTCAACTTTTATTTAAATTATTTGAGGCGCTTCTTGGAAGTGGTAGTGTCTTCTCTATTCATTGTCTTACTGCATAACATTACGGATTGTGGTGTTTAGTACATGGTCAGAGTTATGTGTTCTATTTTGTTATCCTGCTCAAGTGTTTCTCTTCATGCAGGCATTGACCGTGCTGGAGTACCTGGTTGCCCATGGATCTGAACGCGTCATAGAAGAGATTAGAGAACATGCTTACCAAATATCGGTAATTTTCCATTCTATTTATCTTTGGATTGCTATGTTGGTCTTGATTGTACTTCTTTTTGCTTTTGCTTTTGCTTTTTTATTTGTTGTGGTTATAGCCTAGTTGTTTGCTGGTAATAACGTAGTTGTGTTTTAATTGATCTCCTACCAGACATTGTCCGATTTTCAATACATTGACTCTAGTGGAAGGGACCAGGGAAACAATGTTAGGAGGAAATCTCAGGGTCTTGTGATGCTGGTGAATGACAAGGAACGGATTGTTGAAGTTAGACAGAAGGCTGCTGCCAACAGGGACAAGTGAGTTCACCCTCTAAAAGAGTCTAACTTTATTATTCTTGCTTTCTTTGCATGTCTCTTTCCATGTATCATACTTTTTCACTTCGATTACGGATGATGAGTGACTCGTCTTCCTATCTGGACCCTATAATATTATTTCTTGGTTATCTGGTGGCTCAAATTGGCTAGTTCTTTCTATTTTTCTCCCATTGAATGGGATTGATGATGTATGGTATTGGATAGGATAGCTATGGTACAACCTATAGGATTGTTGGCTTAGAATTTAGTGGTCACCATCTCATAGGATCGTTTGGACACAATTTAGTTCCTTTTTTTCATCACTTGGTAAAGTCAGTTGTTGGTTGTCCTTTTGTTGGCTTTGGAAAATTACAATTTTTTTCTTTTGCTTACTAAAATCTAAGTCTGTTTTTGTTTGGTTGTATTCAAGTCCTGACCTTCTTCTCAATCCATGAATGAGGCACAAAAGGGTGCCAAGCTGTATGGAAGGCTTCCAGGTTGATTTTTTAATGTTTGAAGAACGATGTGTCCATCCTTCTGAGAACAGAGAATGTTGTCAGCTTGTAAGATAATCTGCATGCAGTTGGATGTCTTCCACTGGTTTAAAAATTTACATGGTTCGATTTGCTGTCTCAAAGCAGGTTCCGAAGCGTGTCATCGTCCGGTGGAATGTATAGACCAGGTGCGGGTGATAGATATGATGATGAGCGCTATGAAGGTCGATATGGGAGCAGGGATGAATATAGCTATGGTAGAGAGAGAGACTGGGGCTCCAAGGATGAGGATCGGTACAGTAGAAATGGGGATTCCTATAGTCGTGATGGAGACCGTTATGGCCGAGACTATGAAGAGCGTTATGGAAGAGATGGTTACAGGGATGATGATCACCGAGGAAGAAGTCGAAGCATTGACGATTATCAATATGGCTCATCGAGAAGTAGAAGTCATGATAGAGATAGAGACCGTTCTGTGGATGATGATGGTCAATACTCATCCCGGTATGTGTTTTTTTTTTTAAGAAGATTGGTCGGACTCTTTTGATTTGAGCATACTAGTTAAAATACATTCTTTCCCTTCTTGTGTGAATTCTATATGCTTTGTCGTCTAGAATAATAATTAATAAGTCTTTTATTTGGATTAGTTGGGTCATATATGTATGGATCTAATGTCTACTTTTGCAAGAGGATGCCGTCTATTGCGACTTAAGAACTTACGCATATCCTTGTAAACTTTAATTCCTGCATGCACTTTATGATTTTTTTAATTGTTATAAAATTGTTAACGTTTTTGGTCATCTGCTTCAGAGGCAGTGCTGGCAGAGCTGATGATAATTCTCAAGATGAGAGGTAATCTCTGCTGCTTCTTGCTTGATTTTTTGATGATGGCATGGTCAGGCAAATACTTTTTGAGGGGGTTCCTGCATTGGGATTTATAAATGGAGTTGCCACATCTACAGGCGGCTTGATCGAAAATATTCTGAGCAAAACATTGGTGCACCTCCTAGTTATGAAGAAGCTGTCGTTGACTCTCGAAGTCCTGTTCACAATGAAAGGTACTTCTTTTTCACTATAGGAATATGACAGTTTGTAATGTTTCCCATTTTGCTCTTGTTCAGTCTGTTTTTCATTCTAATCGACTGCAGGGATGTAGAGACTTCAGCAACATCTGCTCCTAAACCTTCTTCACCCCCTGTAGCCCCTGTCAATGATAACACTAGCCCCCCAGCTAATGCTCCCATGCCTTCTGCATCTCCTGCAAAGCAGGAATTCGAGACTTTTGATGAGTTTGATCCACGTGGTCCACTTTCAGGTAAACATAATTTTAGTTCATGACATCACATATGATTCTTTCCTTAGTGAGGCTTGTGTGCTCATATGCTAAATTGTGTATATGTATATGTATGCTAAATTTGGTTGCACGTGTGTGGCATAATCTATGAGCTAATATACAAGTTGACATTTCACATGGCAATTTAGTTACCTGCCTTGACACTGATTCTTTCATAAAATGGAATGGTTGTTTCTAGATTTCCTTTTTCTAGCATTAATCTTGTAGTCTTCACCATTCTTAATCACAAAGTTCTGATTTTGGAATCTACTGGAACTTAATTCTTAATGATATTTGGTGCAAATGGTTAAAATGAAAGCAATTTGCTTCTCTCCCCTGAGGCTGCTAGTTAGTGCTAAGTGACAATTGGGTGAGTATTCCTGGTCCAAAGTTACTAGTTCCTTTTTTTTTTCTCCTTGCATCTAGATATAATGTCCTGAGGCCAATATGAGTTTGGTCTTTCAGGAGCTTAGGTGGAGCCTCTTTGTCAATTTTTGCCCCATAAGCATTGGAACTCATTTTTGTTACTTCCTTTGATCAGCTGCCCCTGCCCCTGCCCCTGTCCCTGCCCCTACTACATCAATGAGTGCGGAAACAGACTTGCTTGGCTCTTTGTCAGATTCATTTTCTGCAAACCCTTTAGCTATCATGCCAGTAACATCTGGAAATTCTGCTCCTGAAGCCGAGGCTGCGGCGAACACTAACTTTGGACCCACATTTGCTGCAGCTCCACCATCAGCGTCTAATGTCATGAACCAGGTGCTATTTAATGTCTTGAACAGAGCAACTTTAATAACTGCTTTTCTTCTCAATTAATGATGGTAGTGTAACTGACGGGGCATGATAAATTCTCATTGGTTTCCCTGGATGTGCACGCTGGGGTCTTGGTACCTCATCTCTAAAAGCATTGTGGGCTTATGGTGGTGAATATTTCTTTTGGTGAAAGCTTTTATGAAAAACATGAACTAGGTTGAGATTCAATGCTGCCAGACATGATGAGCCCCTTAAATAATTTGCATATGTTGCTAGGGACTTACCGTGGAAATTCTTATTTGTAGCTAATGTGCATCTTCAATGGCTCAATGGCCCTCTACCTTTTGAATTGTTCCATCCTGTGTATATCATAGTTATGCTGTGCTTCTGCAGTTCAAGTATTAATTCTCAGCCTCATCCAATGGGAGTGTGATTTATGCCAGATATAACCCATGAATGTGATGTTACTATCTAAAACCCAGGCAGTGAACCGAAACTTGATTTGGGGTCATAATTGCAAGTTGTTGCCCACCTATGCCCCAAGTTAAGGCTTACTTTAAATTTTGGTGGTGAAAAGAGAATGAAAATTAGCCTCACGCAGAAATCTGTGGCAAAACTTTTTCAGTCATGCTTATTCCTGAGTTTCTCTCTTTAATTGCAGGCTTGATGTCTTTTCATAGTCCTTTCTGACCTTGATTAGGGTCCACCTCTTGTTCTGGTAATTTACAACTTCTAAAATGTTTTTGTGAATGCAGTCATTTGATGATCCCTTTGGCGATTCACCTTTTAAAGCTATCCCATCTGGTGACGGCGCCCCTGTCCAACCACCAACTGCCACACCTGTAGTAACTATGCAGTCAAATGTGAACCAAAATGTTGAAATGCCTCAAATGGCTGGCTCAAACTTTGGGGATTCATTGTCTGGCTTAACATATGCTCCAGCTAGCGCACAGAATTCACAATTTTACTCTGAGCCTAACCCAAACACTGATATTTTGGCGGACATTCTTCCTCCCTCTGGACCTTCAGCCGTCGCTGCACCACAGCCACCATTTTCTGCTCCAAGTGGTCATCCTGCACACTTGCAAGCTAGTGTGTACGGGAACTTTGGTTCACAGAGTGGTCCCGTGGCTCCAGTAGCTTCACAAGTCCCTCAGCATATGCAAACTGGACTGGTGCCGCAATTTAACTACAGGAACTTCCCACAGCACATGGGAACTTCAGCTCCTAACGGGAATGTCTACACACAGGCAGGAGCTGCTCCACCACCACCACCACCTCCACACATGGCACCACAGAATATGCTACCCTCGCACACAACCAATGGAAGCTTTTTACCATCAGGAGGTACATCTACTGTAACTTCTCATATGCCCCTGCAGCAAGCGTCATATGGAGGAGCTGTCCAACAGAACAATGATATTCTTGGCAACTTACTTCCTCAAACGGGGCAAAATTCTCAGGTGGCTTCACAGCCACCACAGCCACCACAGCCACCTCTTTCATCCTCAACTGGTGCACTTGCTATTGTACCTCAACCATCAAAGGACAAGAAGTTTGAGACTAAATCCACTGTATGGGCTGATACACTGAGCCGAGGGCTCGTCAACTTGAATATATCTGGCCGTGAGTGCTTAGATTCTATTTTTGTTGCCGTCTGTTTTTAAATAGCATGCTGCTAGCATGTCTCTGAGATGATGATGCCATTATGTGTTTTTAAATGCAGCAAAGACCAATCCACTAGCAGACATAGGAGTTGATTTCGATTCAATAAATCGGAAGGAGAAGAGGATGGAAAAACAGTCTGCTGCTCCTGTAACATCAACGATCAACATGGGCAAAGCTATGGGATCAGGTTCGGGAATTGGTCGTGCTGGTGCTAGTGCTCTTAGGCCTCCACCTAACCCTGTGGCTGGTTCTGGCATGGGCATGGGAATGGGAATGGGTGGTGGTCAAGGGTCCGGCATGGGCATGAATCAGCCTATGGGTGGTTATGGAGGCATGAATCAGCCTATGGGCATGGGAATGGGGATGAATAATATGGGAATGGGTATGAATGGGGGGTATAACATGGGCATGGGGATGAACATGGGAGTTGGGCAAGGAGCTCCGATGCAACGGCCTACTGGCTTACCTCCTGGATCATCGATGCCGGGTGGTTATAACCCCATGATGGGTGGAAATCCATATGCTCAACAGCCATATGGTGGTGGATATCGGTGAGAGGTATTGAAGTGTGCCCCAATGGGGGAATGCAGTAATATAATTACATGATAATTTTGTGAGGTGTGGATGTTGTCATAGCGAAAGGCTTTATTCTTGTCCTTACTCAACGGTAAGTCTCCTTGAAGATACAAAGGCATAGTTTCTCGTAATGATTACGGGTAACATTCTGTCTGCTCCAAAGTAATTTTGGATGGCCTGGGACTATTGCTCCTTGGACTATAGAGTTGAGATAGGTACCTCTGTATTGGAGTTGCTGCGATATTAAGCAATGGTATAGAACATGCTTCTGGGACTAGCAGGATCTCTACCTTTTACAGCTATTCTTTTTTTTTTCTTTCCTTTTTTTTGTATCAATTGCCTGAGATTCTTAGTGTGATTGAGCATGAAAAATAAGTACTGTACTTCAATTTTTGTATAAAATTGTGCTCTGCTTATGATTTGTTGGACTGGAGATGTCGTGCTCTTCTTGCTTTGACGTGGCAGTCTAGAATATTAACTATCAATAGGATCCTTATGAGACCGTTGAAGAGTCTGGATGAACTGATTAAGAAAAACAATGAGCGAGCATGGTCATAGTCCTCGAAGACTTTTAAGCGGACAAGTATCATGCGCATTTTGCTTTTTCAAGGATGTTTTAATCTAAAGGATGTCGGGTTGAAGCAGAAAGGGGATTTGGAATGGTGTCGTCCTAAATCCACATTGATTACGATGATGGTGTTGGATGACCAGAGATTGTGGATGAAAAATGCTGCTCCCTTTGCAAGGCCCCTACACCGTTTGGTATTTGGTTTAGACTTGTTTGATCGAGCTATATTGCCAAGACATCCGTAGGACGCACATGTTGTCCCATTCGAGTGATGGGTCTGGAGCTTTTCAGATTTTGCTTAGCACTCTCTTAAGAAAGTGAAGGTTCTTTGACCAAAATGGAATTTCAGTTCGATGCGGGGGATGAGCTTGGGTGCCTTAATCTTCTCATCATACCCTAAGGCCGCCTTAAAACCTTTCCTTCAAGATATAAGATATGGTAGCCCGCAACTGGGAAGAGGAGATTAGTCTGTGACCCCTCCTCATTTTCCGTAAGTGAGAGCACAGCCGACCTAGTCAACCTACTTCTAGAAGACCCAGCCAACTCGGTACCCCCTCATTTCCCCTTAATGAGAGCACGGCTGACATAGTCAATCTGCTCTTAGGAGACTCGGCCAACTCGGTCAATCTCCAGGTCCCTAACGAATATTAATAATGACCTTCACGAATTGCTGACATCAATCGAGACCGATTGTTTGATGCGTATACAGAAACGGAAGCTTGTTCCCTCTTCTCACCGCGAGAGAAAATAATTACCCAAGCAAAAAAGAGTTAGCTTCATGTTGCGCATCATTAATTTTCATACAGAATGAACTTTGTTATAAAAAAGATTGAACTGCGAAGTCTGTCCAATACTAAGTAATCCCCGATTCATCTAAACTGGGGTAACACGATATTCAAATGGTTTTCTTTATATTCATTCTCGACTCAATTTCAGTAGTGGTTTCGATTGATAATAGCACATGTTGCAAGTATACATGCTGAAGGATTCTTATGTGGTTCAAATCGCCCCCATGAAGAATCGGTAACGTCTGAAAATGTCAAATTCCTAGCTGTCATGTAATATGTGAGTCGCTGGCTTACCGGGGCAAGAGAGAAGGAAGGGGGCCCAAAAAAGAAGTTAACCAATTATATCGAAAGGATCCTTTTTGTTGACTGTGGATCGTGTTCTTCTACAGAGAATCCTCTGTCGCTGCTGTTATCTGCTTGTGATTGGCTATTGTTCTGAAGAATCCAAGCGACGGCTATCTCTTACTCCAGAAATATTTGAATCCTGTCGCCCATTGTATCTTTAAAATCTAACAAGAGTTTCCCTCCAACTTCTGCACTTGCGTCGTCTAACAATTCTTTAATATTTACACCGGCAATAGCTGCAAAGATGAAAAAGAAGTCAATTCTCTTTATCTGCTCAGGACCTTTGTCCAGGACATACAGAAATGCCAAGATTGCCGTGAAACATAAAGAATACCTGGGACAATATTCGTGATGTTATCCAATAATCCAGCCTGCAGAGAAGAAAAGGAAGGAAAAACAGATAACATTCCTTCATTATATATATATAATGTGGACACAAAGGGAAGAATATAATTTTATGTACTGTGCCAGCTATAAGCATTATATTCATATGGAAAATATTGGCACGCAACATGGTAGGAGTTTTTGGGCTGGGGTTTAGCAAAATGATATCTTGGAGTAGGAGACCACAAGCAAGAATGAAACTATTGATGTACTGCTACTACCACAGACATGCAAGATGAAATCCATTTTATGACTTACCGGAATCCTGAGGTCAAGTCTCTCAAGACCATCTCTTCCCGTTATTTTTATTCTCAAAATCCGAGACCAGAGACCTGAGAAAGGACCTCTTGAACTTTCTGTTCCATAATATGTAGGATTTATCACTTCAACAATGGGAGCTTGCAGTACTTGACTCCTTTGCTCTGTATCTTCTTGAGCCCTCTGTGATGTACTGTACTCGGTGCTCACTGAAAGATGATTTCATGTCATAAAGAGGGCAAAGATTGTAGATACTTCGAGCATGTTAATGGTGCCAACAAGAGTAAGTGAATTTATGGAATCCTGAACAGGTTTAGATCTTCGTAAAACAAGAACTAAAGTAGTTAAGCCAAGCTGAATCCCATTCTGAGCGACAAAGACACATTGAGCCTTTTTTATGGCTACTTGGAAAATCTGGTCCAAAGATATGTAATCGGGGCTAACTGCTAAACTTCACAATGCTAATCCAAAAAATAAATGTAAACCTCTACAATGGAGCAGGGAATGGTGATTGCTAGTTAGTATCAAACATAAAACAGACTTGACTTTTAGAAGAAATCGAAGGACTTAATTAACCGGCCATACTTCTATGGGTCATAGGGAAGTTTAAATACCAACCTCCGCGAGAAGGCAATTGACTGGTGGTAGGTGTAGCATAACGCTTCTCCTCTTCATAGTAGGTGTTAAAACCTAAGATTTCTTTCATATCCTCAAAAGATGGCATGCTTCCAGGAGGTGGTATACGTCCTCCCTTGATAGCTGCAAGAGAATCCTAAAGAAATAGAAAGATGGTTGAAAGCACAAAGAGTAATCCTCTATGTTATACAATTAGGATACGCAACTGGGTGGAAGCAAGAGAAATGGAAGAACAGACCATGGCGAACGTCAATGTACCCAAAACAGCTACCATCGACATGCTTCCAATTTAAGAAGAGAACTAAAGTGACATCTAGCATGATCAGTTTCACCTGAATTGCTATGAACAAACCAAATGCATCCATTTTTTTTCCCTTTATGATTTCTCCGCCCTAAAAATATTAGCCCCACATGCCCCTCAATTAAGCTCATAAATGAGCAATGCTTTTACACCACTTAATTCCATATTACATTGTTTTTAACTATTATGGGATACCAGCATTAAATAGGTCCTTCCAAGGAAAGAAAGGGAAAAAAAAAGGACAAGCATACTGACCATCCCTGTTGCACAATTAATTGAGACAAAATAATAGCTCCAGGCTTGAACAACCTTTGAAAACTTAAAAAGAGTTTACTGCCCATCAGTTTTTGATCACTTAGTAGAGGACAGAACCAAAAAATCATTTAGATGAAGCCAAGGTATTCAATTGAATAATTAAACAGCCATGAAAAAGATAAATAGTAGTTTCAGAAGCCAGAATACTATGACCTACCTATAGCTTAAAGGGTTTTTTTTTTTTTTTTTTTTTTTTTTTTTTGGGGGGGGGGGGGTCAAAATATACATTAAAGGGTCAATACCAAGAAAAACTCCAAACTAATACAGCAGCGATAAATTTACCCTTCGTTAATTTCTGTTAAATTTAACTGTCAAATTGCTAAGGTGAATGACACGAGGCAGTTGACGGGTGTACAAGTTTGCGATTTTACCCTTCCTTTGTCATAGGTTTACCAATTTACAATTTTTCGTGGTTTTAATCCAATTTAATAGAAAATAATTGAGGATAAACTTGTCACAAATATACTAGTTTAGGAGTTTTGATGATAAAAAAATTAGTTTGCGGTAAATTTTCCACATGGTTTGGAGGGTTTTTCATGGTAAAAAAAATTGGTTCTTGGTAAATTTGTCACACACCTATCGATTTAGGATTTTTCATTATATTAATCCTACATTAAATAACCCTTACCAAAAAAAAAATAAAAATTCAACATTAATATTCCACACAAAATTCCTGCACCCAACATGCTGCTTGATTTTGCAGAAAGGTAAATCTCTCATTAAAATTAACAGTTAAAAGGAAAAGTAAAAACATGCTACCTGCATTGCTCTTATTGAAACTCCGATCAAGGAAAGTGGATAAGCCACAAGTTTATATCCTATTTCCTCGAGTTCAAGAGGATTGAGTATCGGTGTTTTCCCACCTCCTTCAAGCATATTAGCCTATGCAGATCAAAGAAAGCTTTGTCAATCGTTGCAAATTACTTCAAACTGGTGAACAATGATTTAACAAGCAACTGATCTCGTGTGGTCACATTGTGACTCATGAACAATGAGCGTAACCCAACATATTAAGAAGCAGGCTATGGGACAAGTAACTTCACATTCTTAGAACAAAATTAAATGCCAGAATTAACTTCATCCACTAAAAACCAAGTATAAGCATAAACAAAGAGACATTCATTGTGCAAGGGCTGCACTGTCTGAAAAGCAACACAGGCTAACTTTCAAGCAATCTAAGTTTTTTTTTTTTTTTCCTTGATTCATGACAATTCTATGTTTGACTGAAGGAAAAGCAACAAAAATGACATTTATGTTTATTTTTCAGTAAGTCAATTTTCTAGGGAATTCCTTTTTGTACATTTGTGTACTTATGGTAAGTGGTAACTGCTATCGTTCCTTCTTAAATTTCGAATATCCAGGAAAAAGACCCGGAGCTCACTCGGCTAGTGAATTCCCCTCCAGTCATAGCTCCTGTCATTTCAATCAAAGTCATGACCTAAAGCATTGTGATCTGATTGAATAATGAATTTTATTAGGTGTGCCAGCAGGGAAAAAGAAAATACAGATGCTGATAGGTGTTCAATTTCTAAGGTTACATATGATTAACTGTTCACAACAAAAAGACAGGCATAATGAATGTCCAAACTTTAAAAAGAGCTTATTGAATATCATATTAATGGGGACTAGTTGTACCATTTTTGGGACAGAAGGAGAAATTTCACAGAAAGCCTTCATCTCTTCTTTTGAAGCTAGAGCATCAATGAAAAGAACATCTGCTCCAGCATCAGCAAAAGCCCGAGACCTCCAGAGTGATTCACCCAAAGAAATTGCTTGACGAGAATCAGTTCGTGCAATAATAACAATGTCAGATCCACTTTCCTTTCGCGCATCGAGAGCAGCTTTTATTCTCATCACTGCTTCTTCTCTAGACACCACTTTTCTATCACGAGTATGACCGCAAGCTTTTGGAGATACCTTGTAATAAATACTTTGTAAGTATTTCATGTCTCATACAGAAGTAAACATCAGTTGATGTAACAGTGAAGAAGTAAATGGAAAAGAAGTACATGAATGAGCCAGGACTGAGGAAGATAAAAGCATCAAAGCAGAAGACCTATAATGCCTGACAGATAATTGATTAGCAGCTGTAGTTCAACTAATTTGTGGAGATGCTGGTTAATAAAATATGATAGTCTGACCTACTACAAATTTACCAAAAGTCATATATAGACACATAACTTGAACACAAAAAGAGCTAATAGTATTTCAATATTGTCATTCTTTTACACATGTAGACCTAACAAATTGTCCCTCTTCTATTGTTTTATATTTTCTGGCTTCAGAAAATCAACAATAGAGTCAGCATTATGAAACAGGGAGACAAGCAGCGACAACAAATGTACAACTAAAATCAACACAGTTATCCCAATAACTGCTTGGAAAATTTGAATGAAGCATTGTTGCAAAGTGGACACACGATTCATGAAAGAAAATCCTACTATAGTGGGCTGAGAGTTGAGATTGAGATTCAAATGATTTGGTAGGACATATAGAATTAGATTCAGATCATAGATATAAATATTAAGGTAAAAATGCAACGCACAAATGAACGTATGGCCTTGAGAAAGGCATTTGACTTAATTATCAGTTAACTCCGCATCATCAGATGGTACAAATCCCACCATTGTAATTTTATCAACAATGTTATTAAGAAGTTTTGCCCAGCCTATGAAATTGCTCCCAGAGAGGCATGTGTACCAAGAACTCCAGGTAAATTGTAGTCAGTTTCAACGTGGATAGACCTGCGAAAGGTTACCCAAGGTACAACAAAACATTACAGACAGAATCTCATGAAACACCCCATTAGGATTTTCATGCATCAAAGCACCATTTATTGGCCAATGAGATTGTACAGCATGCTTGTAATCGACTATGCAATATGCCTTCTGCATTCTTTATGTTTAGTCATAACATGTCCTGAGGGCACCTATCTCGGCTATGTTAATGAAACTTCACCTTTTACTACATCAGCACAGCAGATTTAAAGACTTGTTCCACCAAGAAATACATTTGTCCATCTGTTCATGCACGCATGGCTATATGATGTGTTTGTGCAATCCATGGGATTTTACACAGCCACATGCTTTGCACCACTTATTTTCAACAAAATCAGAAATATCCTCACTTGATTATCAAAATCAAACACGTTTAGTTGCCTAAAAAATCAATATTCTTCAAGCCTCATTTCTAGGTTGATAGGAGCTCCTACAAACAATCTAAGATGACACTTATTTTCTCTTGAACAAGTCACAATTATAGTAAAAACACTTGAAACCAAATCAGAGGAAAGATATACAGATTGGTATTTGATAAGAATGCTCAAAACTCTACAACCTGCGTTAGAGTAACTACCTGATCTTCTAGAAGGAGTCCAGCAAAGCCAGCTTTGATATATCCTTTCACAGTCCTCTTCACATTCATTGCATTTCCATATCCATTATCAGCATCCCCTATGACAGGAATAGAGACAGCACTAGTAATCTGTTGCCCTTGATCTACCATTTCTCCATAGGAGATTAAACCAGTATCAGGCAACCCCAATCGAGCAGCAGATATTGAGAACCCTGCCAGAAAGGGATAAGAGAACTGTTAACCTTATCACATAAGCATATAAATTTTGTAAGAGGTAGCTGATAGCTAAACAGAGCTCAAATTCCATCTGTCCTCCCAATGGAGTAGGAATTTAACAAGAAATATCAATGATCAAGAATGGGATTATGTTGTCGTCATAATTACATTAAGGAACAGGCGACACTGTTGTGAGGTGATGACAATGAGCTCAAGAAACTTCTCAGCAGTAAGGGATGCTTCTAACTCAAGTCCGCCTTCAACTTTGACTTACTATACCAACTCAATTGCTGAGAAACAGATTCATGATTTCCTCGGGAATTCTTTTGAAAACCACAAAGATCTCCTTTTTTCTTCCCCCTGGAGGGCTTATCGGCAACCATTCCCACCATTAAGGAGAATGGCGAACAGACCGATCCTTAGTGAATTTGCGGTCCGACTGCCGCTTCACAAGCAATGTCTAGTGGCTCACTGAAAACAACTCTGGCCTATATGGTGATCAGCTGTATGGTGTTCCCGTGCAAAATAAGGTACACCTATGACGCAGGATGCATGGAACTTGGAAAACGGTCTATCTATGCATGAAACTTAAAAGATCAGTTCAATCCATCGTCACTACGACTGTTTGAAATGGAAGCACCGATTCGCGATGGGAACAGCCATACAGTCCTCGAAACAAGCATCGCCGATCAAAAATCAATCACGAACCGAATAAACGCAACTCCCGAACTCACCGCTCGTGAAGCAGTAATCGAACCCCGCTCTCTCCACGAGCTTCGCGCTGAGGGCGTCGAAGCAAGCCGGCCCCTGGTGAATCCCCGGCAGCTCGAGGACGCGCCGGAGCGCCCTGGCCGGGGACTCCGCCGCCGGATTCCAGCTCCCGTAATCGCCGGAGCACGCGATCGCCGGGCGGAACGGTTTCCTCGGCGGTTTAGGATGGAGACCGCCGCGCTCGATCGATCGTCCGAGGTGAATGCGCGAGGGCGAGGGAGGCGAACCGGTTACGGAGGCGGAAGAGCGAAGAGAAGAGAGAGAAGCCGGCGACGGCGACGGCGGCGGCGAGCGGAGGAGAGAGAAGGCGGTTTCTCCGCAACCGACGACTGAAGGAGAAACCATCGTTGCGCTCTCTCTCTCTCTCTCTCTAGTGCGTAGTGAAGTGAGCTCGCAAGCTATGGACAGTTGCAATATTAGTTGGCATTTTTTTGTCGAAATTTTGTATTTTTACTTTTTTTTTAATCAAATTTCCCCTTTTTGATTTTAAACCTCACAAAATACTTGAGACTCTTTAAATTATTCGGATGTTGACGCAGAAAATCATACATAATATGTTCGCAAATTTTTCCAGATTTAAATAAAATTATTTATTTTCGAATGATATATCGAAAATTTTATTTTATTTTTTCAATGAAAATGAGGAGCTTGACAAAAAAAAAATGAAAATGAGGAGATTATCATAATGGTCATTTTGCAAGCTCATGCTTGCACCGGAAGTAAGGTAGGTCCGCTACACGTACCAGAAAGGAAATGATAACGGGAGGTTCTGACACTTGTTTGGTATTTTGGTTTTGACTTGTTTGATCCAAGCTATAATGCCAAGACAATCGTAGGACGCACGCGTTGTCCCATTCGAGTGATGGGTCTGTAGCTTTTCAGATCTTGCTCAGCACTCTCTAAGAAAGTGCAGGTTCTTTGACCAAAATGGAATTTCACTTCTATTAGGGGATGAGCTTGGATGTCTCTGGCACTGATTAATAACCATTCAGACACTACCTGATTCTAATTTTTTGTTTTCAGAATTAGTTTGGGACGAGAATCGCAATTGGTAAAATTTTTGTTTCCGAGACCAAATTTATTTCGGGAATAGATTGGAAAGAGAATCAAGAATAAAAAAAAGTTGATTCTTATTTCTAGAATAAAATTGAAAATCAAAACTCTTATTCTTCTCTTTTCTTCTTCTTCATTGATCGCCATCCTGCGATCGCCGCCCGTCGCCACCCGTCGCCGTTCGCTGTCACCCGCCGCCGTCTATTGCCGTCGGTCGTCGGCGCTAGTCTGACGAGCTCGCCAGAGGCTCATCCAGCCATCGGTGAGGCTCGACCTCCCTAGATTTGGCGAGGCTCGGCCGATGAGGGCTAGCCTCGCCAAGGGCTGGCAACACTCCGGTGAGGTCGCCGGTCCTTGTCTGGTCAATCATCGGACCGGCGACCAACCTGAAGAAGAAGAAGAATAGGAGAAAAAAAGAAAAAAAAAGGAAAGAAAAAGGAAAAGAAGAAAAAAAGGAAAAAATATTTAAAAAATAAAAGAAATTGATTTGGAATAGAATCAATTAACACGGTATCAAATGCAATTCTATTCTAAAATCAGAAATTTTGGACAATTACTAAACATATTTTATCCCAGGAATAGAATCATTACCAAACACACCCTTAATCTTCTCTTCGCACCCTAAGGGCCGCCTTAAGACCTTTCCTTCTAGATATAAGATATGGTAGCCCACAACTGCGAAGAGGAGAGTAGTTTGTGGCCCCTCCTCATTTTCCGTAAGTGAGAGCATAGCCGACCTAGTCAACCTACTTTTGGAAGACCCAGCCAACTCGGTACCCCGTATTCATCAGGATGCCTTTTTGCCTTATGTTTCGTCTGAATTCCGGCCTTTTGTGGTACAATTTTTTTTTTTTTTTTGGAATTTCCACTAGAAAGAAAAGAACAAAAATGACGAGATATCAAGAGTGCCTTTGCTAACACTCCTATTTCTTTATCTTTTTTGTTTTCTAAAATAAAAATAAAACAGAAATGTACGTTTCTCTTCCCACAAGGCTCCCCAAGGCCAGCAACCTTGCTAACTAGTGGAGAAAGAAAAAAATATAATAAAATTACTGAAAAATTATAAGAAACTCTAAGTTAAACAAAGTTTGGGCGCATACCGAATGTATTTCTATTCTATTAATAGAAATTTTTTACAATTACCAAACATGCTCTTCTACTCAAAAACTTGTATAATGAATGAAAATAGAAAAAAAAATATTTATGAACATAAATTATTCCTAAAAATATAAATATTGCTATATGCATTCCAAGCTAAAACTCAACTTTAATCTCTTTACAAAAATGATGGATATGAGATTAAAGATATAACTTTACTAGCTTTTTTCGTAGTCAAAATGTTTCATGATTGTAATTAATCTATTTAGTATATTGGGCATCTCTAGATAGATTTTAACTTAGTTATTTTTTGCTTAATCTAAAACTTATCACGGTAGCATTTCTTATATCGAAACCTTTAAAACTTTCAAAATATGTAAATGTTGAAACGTGAATCTGTATATAATATTTTTCAAAATTTAGTGAAATTTGAATAGTATTTTGAGTTTGGTGAGAAAATGAAAAGGTGCCTTTTGCTTTTGCTTGAGTGTAAACTAGGGGTGAGCATGGTCCGGGTTGGTCCAAGCCACCTCCTAATTCTAAGACTAACCCGTACAGTGTCGGTCCTCAATTTTTAGGATCAAGGACCGACCCTATTAAGCCTGGGATCAAGGACCGGACCGACCCAATGGGTTCAGTTCGGTTCCAAGGTTAACCCGAGATTGATTGATAATTTTTTCACCTTATTTTTTATATTCCCTAAAAAAGCAAACCTACAAATTCAAATTACACATTTATCGACAATGTGGTATTGTGCAACTAAATTATAAATACCAATACATATTTAGCAAATTTAAGATGACACAATAATAGAAATTTCGTACCAACTAACCGCTTATCGAGATATGGGATAAGATGGAAAGTTCTTATAATCATCTATCTTTAATATTCATAACATCGTATGCAAAAACGTTTTTCTGCATTTGATCATGTAGAGTTCACTTAATCAAAAAATGAGCTTCACACCACTTGTCTAGTAAATCACCGTAACAACTACAGTACTACTCTACTCTTCAAAAACTTCTACCATTTGACACAAATTGAAAAGCAAAGTGCAGCTGAAATTCATTAGTAAAATACAATTAAATCATAAAAAGTTCAAAATACTTAATATAAACCATGAATATATAACTCTACATCTTGTTAATTCACTTGAACTTCTAAACACCTAAAACAAAACAAATGACACATAATTAATACTCAACATAAGTTTTAAATTGAAATTATTATTAGTGCTATTGATAGTACATCTCAATCTAATAAAATAGACATTTTACTTAGGTTTGAATATATAAAATAATTATAAATAATATAATATAATATAATATAATATAATATACATGATTGGTCTAGGGTTTGACCAACTCAAAACTCTTAGGACCGAGAACCAACCCGTACAGTGTTGGTCCTGGAATTTCAAGACCAAGGACCGACCCAGTCCCCTTGGGAACCGGACCAGGACCGGTAAGGTTGGGTCGGTTCAAGGTCGGTCCAGGGTCGACCCTAGACCGCTGCTCACTCCTAGTGTAAACAAACACGATCTGGGAAACTATTAACTCAGAGAGAAAGATTCCTAATGCCCGCCAGGTCAACAAAGGACACGTGCCGACTTTTCCTTTGAGTACTATTAAAGAAGTCTCCCAACATGCACGAAATGCACAATTCGAATCATAAACTACTCGACATCACTTGAGACCTTGAGACTTGAGATATATGAGCACATCACTATAACCCAACTAATATTAGCATTGCCTTCTCACAATAGAACATAACATCAAAGTCAGTCCGATTAATGAACTCGTTAGGAACTACAAATGTGCATACAGCAAAAGGCGGCACGACATTGCCGAAATTATCATTGTGACTGCCTGAAATGAAAACAGCTGCTATTCTAAAGCAAACTCAAAATGGATTTGAATTGCAGCAGTGTGAAACCAGAGCGTGCTCAGTTGTGTTCGGCTGCTGTTCATGCTAAACCAGATGACATACTTTGAATGTCCAGGATGATTCGAGCAGATTCATTGAAATCTCGGCTTACATTCATGGATCCCCATTCAGATGCTTATATGCTTTGGCAAGTTAACGTAATCGCCAAGACCTTGCGAGAAGGCTGCCTCCCCGATTCCTCAGGCTCCCGGAAGTTGCCAGTATTCAGGCCCTTCTCACCTGAAGATCAAATGTACAGCTAGTAAAACTTAAATAACAAATAATGAGGTTCAGAAATAGACATGCCGAGGGAAAAACTCACAGCAAATTGACATAGGATGTCCTTAGATCAGCAGTCACCAAGAAGTGAGATCTGTACAGTGCAGTTTCCCTTCATTGGAGAACTCATCTGTCTCACCCCCAATATTGCTGCTTCCCTTGACCTCAAACGCGACTTTAGCACCGGGAGGATTTTCCTTTTTTTTTCCAACAAGGATCATCCAAAGTCCCATCTGAATCATAATCTGAAAACATAAACGCATCTGTCTCTTGTTCAGAAGTTTGTTGATCATCACTGATTGCTGCGCCAGCATCTTCTGCCAGATCACCAGCCACAGAACTTTTGTAATTCCCCCTGCTTCTGTCTAGAAAACCTTTACTCATCATGCTTGTCAATTTTTCCCGGAATTGTACAATGGGGTGTTCGTACAAGAGACGCTTTCCCTCAAAAGCCTCCCTAAGGATCACATTCTGAGTATCAGACTTTTTGAAATGTAGAAGATTCCTGGGTGGCGCTCGAAAACCTTGGTGAACTTTTGGGGCAAACTTAATGGCTTGCGAAGATTACTTACGTTCTTCCGCTCTGTTTTCTTCTTGACAGTGAGGTGTAGAAGCTCATGAAAGACTCCAACAATCCTTTTCTCAGATACGTCGGTACGAGGATCCAAGTGGGATGAATCCGAGTAAGGAGAAGTATAAGGAAGGCTCTGCCATTCTTCTAGCCACCTCATGCATTTTTTCTTTAACCCAAAGCCTCTTGTGAACCGAACTGGAAAAGATAGGATGCCGTCTTTTAAATCTTCTTCCTTCTGCAGTAAAGCTGCATTCTTCTGCAATTCAGATACAGCTAGGCGATTCGTCCCACAATAGAAGTTTCACACCAGTTCGATCATCAGGGAGCCTAATTAAAGAGAACAATTCTGGACTCTTTAAAATCAGTAATTCCTGATAATTATAGGGCAATCCAAGATCCCATTTCAACTGGTCAATAGTTTGCAAAGGAAGGATCCTATCTCTAGTGAGCATAAGCAATTTGCAAAGCCTGTTCTGGATATCCGTATGGTTCTGTTGCAAAACACTGAGTTCCTCCTGATGAAGTCCATGGGCTTCGGGTGTCAACTGAAACCATGGAACAGGAGTCCCTCCACTGTCAGGAGTATAAAACTCGTGAAAAATATTTGGGTATCTCCTGATAAATGTAGAGAGCTTGAGATCATGGGGAAGGCCAAGTTGTCCACGAGAGCGAGAGAGGTGGTATACAGGGAGGCAACACCGTGGAGCAGAGGCAATAAGAGAAGTAAGGAAGTTCACTGCTTTGAGATCCCTCTCCCCTGAAACAACCGTGTCAAGCTCCCAATCTTTCGCCCACTTCAATTTCACATTCACCAGGCTACACTTCTGTTGATACCTAAAACCTAGCCGGCAGCTAAAGAAGAGATTAGACTCTCCAGTCCTTCCCAGTAACCAGAGCAACATCCTTCATCTAGATGACAACTCCTATTAATCTCAGGTGCTAGTTCCTTCTTGGATTCCTTTTGGTCTTGGCAGTCCAATAAACCTCATTTCCACGTGCTGCTGTGCAGAACTGTCAATGATGGAAGATGCAATGGCATAAAGAAGGGTCCTTATTAACTATACATGTGTAAAAAGGGAATTAAAAAGAAAACCCAGTTGAGCAAGGATAAGACACCAAAAAAGATGGTTTTAGGACATTTAGTTCCCTCATCCACTAGGGGAGCAAGTCCCTTGGGCCAGTACAGAGAGACTGAGGATGAGAAGCTGAACGTCCCCAAACAACAACAGACGTTAGACTCATCACCAGATCAACAGCACACCCAACAGGAAGAAAGTATGCATCAACACCCACTACAGCAAGCGCAATTTGATCATCAGATTCAAGATTCAGCAAGCATTTTGTCAACTCTATATAGAAAAAGAATGGACCCCCGGGATAACCAATAATTCAATATCAAGTTTCACAAAGGAACTCTCTGTGTCCAGACGAAACACAGGAAAAAAAACACACCGATGATTGAAATTTTTTTTTTTTTACCGAATTGATTGACTTATATTAATACTCAATTAGGTGGAAGATTTCCCCATTGACGTAGTCAACAATGATAAAAAGGAAATCTTGCAAATCCCAATCCTTCCCCCAGTCATCAAACCTTTATCAATCATGAAGAATCACTTCCCATTTATAAACTAGCATCCTCAAATTTGAAAATCTGCAACTGATCCAAGTACAAAAAAAAAAGAAAAGAAATGCCGCCTACATAGTTGTATATATTGCATGATCTCACTGAAGCGTGCGCTTAGAGAGGCATTTCATCAAACGGGTGACCCGCAATGCATTTCCGACGTTACAATCCAAAACAAACCGATACAAATATGAGTTTCGGGTCCTACCGGATCATCACAGGCGATGGTCGGCGCCGAACGGCGGGTTCCGGGAAAATAGCCAAGAGGCGAAATTTGGGTAGGAGCCTGAGGAAATGCTGTGCGGAACAGCGAGTGTGAGGTGGGATGGTGAAGTTGAGCAGCGGGGAGCCGCGGGGCTCTTCCGTACGTCGATTGCGCACGTGGGGATCTCTCCGGCGAGGGACAGAGGGGTGCGCCGGCGGCGGAGGGAGGAGAGATGCTGCGGTTGCGGCGGTTCTCTCTCTGAGGTACGGCGGAGTCACGTGAGCTCCGCCTCCGTTAGCGGCGGAGGAGGCGGCGGTGTGGTTGCGCCGTCCGACGGTATTTGCGACTGAAGCTTGGCCGGAGTTACGTTCGGCGAAGCTCGTGGAAGCGAGGCCGTCGACGATGGCGGAAGAAATCGAGACTGCGGGAGAAACGGAGGAGAAAATCTCAAAACAAGAGAGAATATTGAAAAGGAAAGAAAACGAAATTAAAAAAAATAAAAAGAATAGGGCAAATGCCGCAAAAAAATCATGAACTATACCAATTGTGATTTATAAAATCACAAACACATTTATCATCCGTCAAATTTTTATCAATAAAATTCATTCAAAATCTGTTTATATAAATATCAAAATGTAAATGATATTGATATGGCGTTTACATAACTTACATGAAATAAAAATGATGTTATTTTGAATTTAAAAGTCATCTAGCCTAACATTGACGGAGAATAATCTGTCACGAGAAAAACTATAGAGTAAATATGTTATAGGTATAGTAAGAGTTTTTGAATAAAAGAAAAAATTAAGGATAAATGTGTCATGGTGATTATAGTTTACATTTTTTCTGACTTTTTTCTCAAAAAGTGTTCCATCACACATGTATGTTTATTTTTATATATATATATATTAGTTAAAAGTATCCTATTACAATTGGCTATTGTCAATAACTTCAATTTTAGTCCCATAGTTTATGTAGCCTTTGCAATTGAACCATCGAGTTTTTAATTTGTGCCATTTAATCCTTTAATTCATATAATTTTGTGTAATCACGTCCTTTGTATTTAAGACACTTAATTGTGATGCTAGGAATTCTGACATGAAAATTTTTAACATTAAAATTATACATAGTTCAAAATCTACAATTAACGGCTTATAAAGGAAATAGAACTAAGAAAACAAAAAGAAAAAAAATGTTCGAACTAATTTTGATCATGTTATTCTATTAGCACATATAAAATCTACAAAAAGTCTTAAAAAAGTCTTAAACATTTTGTATTTGTGCCAATTTGGTTATAAACCTTTTTACTTAGTTCTAATTTAGTCATTTCCAGCCAATTTTGACCGGATTTTGCTGATTGGACGCCGTCGACCATTGATGTGTAAAATTTTTAATAATATTTTAATATTTTAATATTTTTGAATTTTTTTTTTTTTCTTTTTCCTTCCTCTCCTCTAACCGGTCGTCGAATCTTGGTGATCGGCCAGAGGCAACGGCCGACGAGGTCGACCTTGCCGAACCTCGCCGGCCACCCTCCCGGTCACTGGCGAGGTCAAGCCTCGTCGAATCGCAGCCTGGGCGACGCCGGTGAGGCTCGCCTTCGTCAGGTTTGGTGAGGTTTAGCCTCACCAGCCATGGGCAAGCCTTGCTGCCCAACACAAGGTTGCCCTCACGGCCACTAGCAAGGTGGCCAGCAAGTTGTAGAGGAGGGGAAGGAAAAAATAAAAAAAAAAAAAATAAAATTCAAAAATATTAAAAATATTAAAATATTATTAAAAAGTTGTTTACATCAATCGATCAAGCCACGTCAGCCAGTCGATGTCCAATCAGCAAAATCCAACCACAATTGGCCAGAAACGACTGAATCGACACTAATTAAAAATGTTTAGGACTAATTAGCACCAAAAAAAGGTTTATAACTACATTGGCACAAATATAAAAAGTTTAGAAATTTTTAAATACTTTTCCTAAAATCTATGAATGAAGTCATGAAAGTTGATTTTAGCTCAAATAAGCTATTTGGGTGGTTTTAATTGAATTTTAACTAATCTAACCTTGTTAATTAAACACAAGTTATGTGGATTACGTTGGAGTCAACTTATTCAGTAAAACATCATATTCCCGTTGATGGATTAATATTTTTTTGACAATATATGTTTAGTCCACATGACATTGAACTTTACTGGTGGAAATGAATTGTCACTCTTACCTAATCCAAGATAATCATAGAATACAAATGAATGGATTTGAGGGATCACAATGGAAATTCATTTTAAATTTCTTACCTTAAACGCGGCCAACTTTTCTATAATATCTATCAGTTCCTCTATTATTATTATTATTATTATTATTATTATTATTATTATTATTATTATTATTTGAGTCTTGCGTTTAATGTTTGATGAAAAGGATTGGAACGAAGACGTGTACCATGGGAGAGTACACGAGCGTACCGTACAATGGACGTCATTGTAATCTAACAGTTGGTCAGTTTCTTTTCAGTCTGACTTTTTTATCAGCCGGTATCACCCGAGAGATTAGTATTATATCGATTTCGGCTCTTTTCTATACCATCTTACATAGCCACGCAAAACACCTAATTCATTTCAATCTATTTTACGAAAAAAAAATTATAAATAAATAAATTTTCAGGTGAAACTTATAGTTGTCTCTTCTATGAAATTGTGATATTATAAATTCCAAAAAAACGAATTTACTTATGCTCGGTTTGTTTCGTGAGAAATGTAATATTTCTAAAAAATATTTTTCGAAAAGTTATTTTCAAGTGTTTGGTCAAAATTTAAAAATGAACCGAAAAATATTTTTCATTATTTGGTGTGCAAAATCTTTGATTTCCCTAAATAAATATACATTATTTGGACGCTAGTAACTTGCATAAGGCAACTAGGAAATCGGATACGGGTACCACAGTTTCGGGTGGAGCCTTGATGGATCCCAACTTGAGTGCTAGGGCTTAGGGCATGAGCACTAGGGATCAGGGTGCTAGTGTCGGGGTATTGGGCTCAACCTTGATAAACCTAAGCGCGGGTATTGGGCTCAACCTTGATAAACCTAAGCGCGGGTATTGGGGTTGTAGGCCTTGCCCTTGATTGACCCTATCTAGAGCACTAGGGACCCAAGCTCGAGTGCCAAGAACTCGAGCACAGCCATGGTAGACCTCAATTGTTGAGGATAGAGCTCGGGCATGGGGAACTTGGGCACAACCTTCATGGACTCGGGCTCAAGTGTTAGGCATTTGAGCTTAGGTAACAAGATCCTATACTTGGTCTTTGTGGACTTAAGCCCAAGTGCTAGGGCATCAAGGCTTCAAGCTTAGCCTCAATAGACCCAGGCAAGGGCACTAAGGTACGGAGCTCGATGTCGATGGACCCGAATGCTGGCATGGGCAATGGGATCACAAGCCCAACCTCAATGGACCCATCCTTGGGCACCGTAGGCTTGGTCCCAGACAATGAGACCAACATTAGGGTTTCCGAGCTCAAGCATAGAATTACGCATCCAAATGTCAAAAATATAATCATATTTCGAAAAATGATTTTTAATTAAGTTTTACATTGATTAGGAAAATATTTTCCATTATTGATTTTCCTAAACGAATCAAACACTGGAAAATAAGGACAATGTAGACAACATTGACTGAACGCATGAATCATCAATTTATCTTGGTTTGAGGGTTTAGATCGAGTCCGGTAGTCAAATTACCCGTCGTTAGAAGTTATCACCTACCATCGTCTTGGTTCTGTGATTTGGCGAAAGCAAACCCCTGTTCACGCAAAACCAATAACAAGCATGGCCACCGAGATGAATGAAACTCTATAATGACTGAAAAATCATATTTATATCCTTAATCATCTCTTAATCCAGCCATCTTTCCCCTGAATAACCTCTCTCCCTCTCTCTCTTTTTGAAGATGAGCTCATCACTTGGGTTTAAAGTGATGCTCTTGATCACGACGATGCTCGCGAATGGCGTGACCTCGGACTTGGCACATGACAAGCAAGAGTGCGAGGCCCAGCTGGTCAATCTCTCGCCATGCATACCCTTCGTCGGCGGCGACAGCAAGGCTCCATCCGTGCCATGCTGCGCAAATCTGAGGAAGGACCTGGACGGGACGAGGCGGTGCTTGTGCATGCTGGTCCGAGACCGGGACGATCCGGGGCTCGGCTTCAAGCTCAACGCCACCCTCGCACTCGCCCTCCCTTCTATTTGCCACTCTCCGGCCAATGTCTCTCGCTGCCCTGGTAGGCGGGTCCCCTTACTGTAGAAGCTGTGAGATTATCGTCAGCTTATCTAGCTAAGTTAATTGTTTCTATTTTGCTCGCCATTTTTTACCGGAGCTTAAAGGGCAAAAACACAGACAAACAAACTATGATGTTCATCAAAATAAGAGAAGTGTACAGCTTTTATGCTCTCTCATCGCTTCCCTTTGGAATACAGCTCTTCTGCATTTGGATCCGAACTCCCCAGATGCTCAAGTTTTCGAGCAATTCGCAAACGCATCGTACGCCGGTAGCATCTCTGGTGATCAAATCATCTTCTTTCCTCTTCCTTCCTCTCCCTTCTTCCTTTTCTTCCCCCACAAGATGGACGAGAACTAATTAAGTTACCAGTTATATTTCCTTGACAGTACAAAAAGAACAGTAGTCGATGATAGTTGATCTCTTCTTCGTTGTCACCGATACAGGAGATCGATCCAGCCTCGTCTCAAGCAATGGTTTGGCAAAAGGACCTCGGCGTGTCGGAGTCGCCTTCTGGCTCCTGATAAATACTGTTGTTGACATGGTCTGAGATGTATTTACTTGCCTTAGCTTCCCCTCTTTCTTTGTAAAATGATCATGTACATGGTATGGAGTTGGTAGTGCTGAGCTTAGAAGCAATATATCAATAATTTGTGGCTACTTTTTTTCATGTGCGTAGGCTGTGAAGGGACCCGTGTTGCGCCATGGAGTGCCCTAAAGTTATATGTTTAAAAATACGCGTTTTAACGCTCTAGTATCAATGTATAATTTATATGTATTACGGGACCTTTCCTGTAATTATGTTTCTAGTTGTATCCTTACTGTAATTAGTCACTCCAATAAATGCATATCATACAATCCTAATTGTGATTGAGCCACCATAAACACTTTATCGTTATATTCTCTATGACTCTAAATATCAATATTAATGAATAATCTGAATTTACTTGGTTTTTTCCTATGAAAAAATAAATCTAGAGTGCCTAGACATTTTCATCACTTTCGTTGTTTTAGCGTAAACATGTGCAATGCCAAAATCAAATTTTTACAAACTAATGGGGGAGGAGAATATACCAGTAATTCATTTCGAATATACCAATAATTCATTCCCAACATACCAAAGCAAAATTCGTATTATTAAACACTTTTCTCATCTAGACACTCATCTCAAAATGGTACATCAGAATTCAAAATCAACACTTAGTTGAAATATCTCAAACCTTATTAATCCATGTTCATGTGCCTTCATCATATTGGATTGATGCTCTTCATTTGTTACTAATTGACTTCTTACTTTTGTCCTATCTACTAATTCTTCTTTCCACTGTTTATTTGGGTTCCAATTTGATTATTCGTTCTTTTGGGTTTTTAGGTGTATTTGTTATTCTCTTCTTCCATCTCATCTCCCATAGTGAGCACCTCATTCTATGCCACATGTATTTCTTTGATATGCATCAAATTAGAAAGGCTATCATTGCCTTAATAGGACAAGTAATCGTGGTTTAATCAATGGCCATGTTTGGTTTGATTAAAATTTTTTTACCCTTTTCACAAAATCCTTCAATTCTTAGTCCCATAACTCACCATTCCAATTCGAACCTTTGATTTTTGTTTCTTCCAATCAATATATTCTTCCTTCTACCTCCTTTGGCCCTCTAGCTTATCATTCGACTTTCTCCACTTCTCTAGCCCAACCTCCTAACTCGCCTGTCTCCTCTTCTCAGCCTACCCAACCTGCTTTTAATTTTTAATTTTTTTGTCTCCACCGGTCCCTCTCTCAACCCACCAACTGCATTCCAACTTGACTCCTTTCCCAACCAATTACTCCCACATTAGACCCATAAATCCTCTCTACATCTCTATCCAACTCCTTCACTTCCATTTCTTCTCTTCCTACTCATCCCATGAAGACTCTTGTCATATCTAGAATTTTTAAACTTGGAATATTTTTTAATCTCTCTCACTCTATTCACGAAGAGACACTAACTTCTACTTTAAGAACATTCTTGACCCCATTGGAAAGTGGCCATGGCATATGAATTTAATGCCTTATTCACTAATCACACGTGACATCTTGTACCACCTAATCCTTTTAAAATTTAGTAGGTTGTAAATGGATTTTTAAGGGTAAGGAAAGATCCTATGAAACTATCAAACGCTCTAAAACTCGCTTGGTTGCACAAGAATTTGAACAATAGGCTAGACTGAACTATAACAAGACTATTAACCCAATTATTAAACGCACTACAATTCAGGTTGTTCTATCTATCGCAATTTCATTAGTATGGGCTATACGTCAACTTGATAATGCCTTCTTGTTTGACATCTTTTGTGAGGAAGTTAACATGCGTCAACCTTCTGGTTTCTCTCATGCTAAGTTCCCGAATCACGTGTGCAATTTCCAAAAAGCCATTTATGGTTTGAAGCAAGCTCCACATGCATGGTTTCTTTGCTTCAACAGTTTTTTTATTATCTTTGGGTTTCATGTGAGTAATGTCAATCCGTTATTATTCATCCATGTTTCTTCTCAGGGTTGTCTATATGTTCTATTATATATTGATGATATCCTTATCACAAATAATGCGACTAATTTATTATATTCTTCGATTACTCGATTCTCACAAGAATTTGTTATGAAGGATTTTGGATGGCTTCACTATTTCCTTGGCATTGAGGCTCATCTTCGCTCTAACGATATGTTTTATCTCAAGTTAGGTGGCCTTTTGCGTAAATTTGACCTTGTTAAGGTCAAGCCTGTATCTACTACCTTGACCTCGACGATTATGTTGTCTACTAATGATGGCGAGCTTCTCATTTCTCCAACATTGTATTAATAGATGGTTGGTGCTTTATAATGTGTGTTCATGACTAGACCTGATATTCATTTTGTTGTGAACTTGGTTAGCCAATTCATGCATTAACCCAAAGTTCCTCATCTCCAAGCTGTCAAACATATATACTGATATTTAGCCACCCATAGAAGCTCACCAAATGGTGTTCTCCTACTTCATTGATTGCTTATGCAAATGCATATTGGCAGGGTGTTTCTATACTCGATGTCCACCTCGAGCTTTTGTGTTTTTTTAGGCGCCAATCTTGTTTCATGGGGCGCCAAGAAGCAACCTACTATATTTTGTTCTAGTACAAAGGCTTAATATCACCGTCTTGCTTATTGTGTTGCTAATATTATTTGAATTTGTTATTTACTCCGTGTGCTCACAGTGTCCCTTTTTAATCCTCTCATTGTGATGACATATGTCATATATCTTACTCCCAATCCAGTGTTTCCAGCTCTTACCAAATACATTGAGTTGAATTTTCACTATGTTCGAGAGTAGGCCATTTCCAGCGATCTATGTGTTCACCATGTGCCTACAGAAACTTAGTTGGTGAACATCTTCACCAAAAGCCCACCTAGCTCACGCCATGCACTGTTGAGATCCAAATTTTCTTGACCTTAAAGAAAAAGAAAAAGAGAGATCCAATCTCTCAGTTGTCACACCTCCTTCAGATTAGTGGGAGATTAATGTATAATTAAGATGTATTATGAGGTCTTTATGTAATAATATCTATTTGTACCCTTACTATAATTAGTCATTCTTATAAATACATATGATACAATCCTGATTGGATTTAGTCACCTTAAACACTTTGTTGTTATTTTCTCTCCTACTCTAAACATCAACATGTAGAACCTCAAAATGGATAGCTTCTTAAATACTGCTATATTTGACCCAAAAAAATATTGCCATAAATAGTTTTAATTTTGAAGGTGCTGCAATTGGTATGTAGTGGTACTGAGCTTAGAAGCAATATATCAATAATATGTGGCTACTTATTTTTCATGTGCATAAACTGTGAATGGACCCATGTTGCGCCATGAAGTGCCGTAAAGTTATATGTTTAAATAATACGCATTTTAATGCTCTAGTATCAATGTATAATTTATATGTATTACGGGACCTTTCCTGTAATTATGTTTCTAGTTGTATCCTCATTGTAATTAGTCATGCCAATAAAGACATATCATACAATCCTAACTATGATTGAGCCACCATAAACACTGTATCATTATATTCTCTATGACTCTAAATATCAATATTAATGAATAATCTAAATTTACTTGGTTTTTTCCTAAGAAAAAATAAATCTTGAGTGCCTACACATTTTCATCGCTTTTGTCCTTTAGCGAAAATATGTGCAATGCTAAGATCAAATTTTTACAAACTAATAGGGGAGGAGAATATACCGGTAATTCATTCTGAATATACCGGTAATTCATTCCCAACATACCAAAGCAAAATTTGTATTATTAAACACTTTTCTTATCTAGACACCCATCTCAAAATGGTACATCAGAACATAAAATCAACACTTAGTCAAAATATCTCAAACCTTATTAATCCATATTCATGTGCCTTCATCTTATTGGATTGATGCTCTTCTCACTGCTATTATGTTATTAATCGACTTCCTACTTTTGTCATATCTACTATTTCTCCTTTCCACTATTTATTTGGGTTGCAATTTGATTATTCGTTCTTTCGGGTTTTTAGGTGTATTTGTTATTCTCTTCTTCCATCTCGTCTCCCATAGTGAGCACCTCATTCTGTGCCATATGTATTTCTTTGGTATGCATCAAATCACAAAGGCTATCATTGCCTTAATAGGACAAGTAATCGTGGTTTTATCAATCGCCATGTTTGGTTTGATTAAAAACTTTTTACCCTTCAATTCTTAGTCCCATAACTCACCATTCCAATTTGACCCTTTGATTTTTGTTTCTTGCAATCAATCTATTCTTCCTTCTACCTCCTTTGGCCCTCTAGCTTATCATCTGCTGTTCTCCACTTCTCTAGCCCAACCTCCTAACTCGCCTGTCTCCTCTTCTCAGTCTACCCAATATGCTTTTAATTTTTTTTTTTTTTGTCTCCGTTGGCCCTTCTCTCAACCCATTAATTGCATTCCAACTTGACTCTTTTCCCAACCAATTACTCTGACATTAGACCTATAAATCCTCTCTACATCTCTATCCAACTCCTTCACTTCCATTTCTTCTCTTCCTACTCATCCCATGTAGACTTGTGCCATATCTAGAATTTTTAAACCTAGAATAATTTTAATCTCTCACTCTATTCACGAAGAGATACTGACTTCTACTTTAAGAACATTCTTGACCCACATTGGAAAGTGGCCATGGCAAATGAATTTGATGCCTTATTCACTAATCACACGTGAGATCTTGTAGCACCTAATCCTTTTAAAATTTAGCCGGTTGTAAATGGGTTTTTAAGGGTAAGGAAAGATCCTATGAAACTATCAAATGCTCTAAAACTCGCTTGGTTGCACAAGAATTTAAACAATAGGCTAGACTGAACTATAACAAGACTATTAACTCAATTATTAAACCCACTACAATTTAGGTTGTTCTATCTATCGTAATTGCATCAGTATGGGCTATACGTCAACTTGATAATGCCTTCTTGCATGACATCTTTTGTGAGGAAGTTAACATGCGCCAACCTTCTGGTTTCTCTCATACTAAGTTCCCGAATCACGTGTGCAATTTCCAAAAAGCAATTTATGGTTTGAAGCAAGCTCCACATCCACATGCATCATTTCTTCGCTTTAATAGTTTTTTATTATCTTTGGATTTCATAGTGAGTAATGTCAATCCGTCATTATTCTTCCATGTTTCTTCTTAGGGTTGTCTACATGTTCTACTATGGGTGCGTTTAGTTTAATATTCCCAAAGGGCTTTCAGCCTCCAAAGCCCCTTGGGGAAATGCTAGACTCTTTGGTAACAATTTTGAAGTAACTTTCAAGTAAAAGTCAGCATTGGGAAAACTGAAGCCAAATGCTAGTAAGGACTAGCTTTAAGCTTTTAGCATTTGGCCAAATGCTAAAACTTAGTTTTTTCTTCCAAAACTATCCCCACTCATTCTTCAAATTTCTAATTTTGCCTCATTATTATTATTTTTAAATGCCAAAATAATGCCAAAAAAATCAAATATATATAAATGCTAAAAAAATTAAATATAATTTGGTCTTTTAAAAAAAATATTTATATATTTGATTTTTTTAACATTATTATCAAAATTTATATTTTAAAAGTTGCATACAATTTTTTTTTTCAATTTTAAACAAATAAAAATTAAAAAAATTCCGATGAAGGGTTTGGTCATTTTAAATTGTTTATATATATGTATATGTATTTGATTTCTTAGCATTGTTTTCAAATTTATATTTAAAAAAATCGCATAAATTATTTTTTCAAATTTTAAAAAATTAAAATTTTTCAACAAAGGGTTTGGTATTTTTTTTTTTAAAAATTAAAATTATATAAAGTATTATTGTCAAAATTTATATTTAAAAAGTTGCATACATTATTTTTTTCAATTTTAAACAATTAAAAATTTAAAAATTTGATGAATGGTTTGGTCTTTTAAAAAGAATTATATATATGTATTTGATTTTTTAGCATTATTTTCAAATTTATATTTAAAAAGATGCATACATTATTTTTTCAATTTTAAACAAATAAAAATTAATAAATTTCCACGAAGGATTTGGTCTTTTTTTAGCATTATTATGAAAATTTATATTTAAAAAGTTGCATACATCATTTTTTTTTCAATTTTAAGCAAATAAAAATTTAAAAATTCCTTTTGAGAATATCATAACAAACAAAGGAATCTTACCAAAAAAAAAAATTTAAAAATTCCGATGAAGGGTTTGGTCTTTTAAAAAAAATTATATATGTATTCAATTTTTTTAGTATTATTGTCAAATTTATATCTAAAAAATTGCATACATTATTTTTTTTTTCAATTTTGAAACAAATAAAATTTTTAAAACTAATATTAATCACCCAAAGAGCTTTTCAAATGTATTCTCTACAAACATCATTTCTTTCAAAGTTGCTTCTCAAAGCATAATTTACCAAACGGCCTTTACATTTGCCTAAAGTCTTTTAGGTTAAACTGTTTTGTATTTTCCCAATGGGCTTTCAAAATACTGAACCAAACGCACCCATGTTGATGATATCCTTATCACTGATAGTGCGACCAATTTATTATATTCTTTGATTACTTGATTCTCACAAGGATTTGTTATGAAGAATTTTGGACTACTTCACTATTTCCTTGGCATTGAGGCTCATATTTGCTCTAACGGTATGTTTTATCTCAAGTTAGGTGGCCTTTTGCGTAAATTTGACTTTGTTAAGGTCAAGCTTATGGGTGCGTTTGGTTCAGCATTTTGAAACCCATTGGGAAAATGCAAAATAGTTTAGCCTAAATAATTTTAGGCAAATGCAAAGGCCATTTGGTAAACTACGCTTTCATAAGCAATTTTGAGAAAAATGCTGTTTGGCAGAAAACACATTAGAAAAACTCTTTGGGTGATTGATATTAGTTTTTTAAATTTTATTTGTTTAAATTTGAAAAAAAAAAATAAGGTATGCAACTTTTTAAATATAAATTTTGACAATAATACTAAAAAAAATCGATTACATACATACATATATATATACTAAAAAGACCAAACCCTTCATCGGAATTTTTAAATTTTTATTTGCTTAAAATTGAAAAAAAAATTATGTGTGAAACTTTTTAAATATAAATTTGCACAATAATGCTAAAAAAAAGTTGAATACATATATATAATTTTTTTTTTGTTAAAAAGACCAAATTGTTCATGGAAATTTTTTAATTTCGATTTGTTCAAAATTGAAAAAAAATAATATATATGCAAAATTTTAAATATAAATTTGAAAATAATGCTAAAAAAACCAAATACGTATATATATATTTAAAAGATCAAACCCTTCATCAAAATTTTTAAATTTTTAATTGTTTAAAATTGAAAAAAAAAATAATGTATGCAACTTTTTAAATATAAATTTTGACAATAATACTAAAAAAATCATATATACACATATATATATATATATACACATATATATATATATATATTAAAAAAGACCAAATCCTTCGTTGAAATTTTTAAAATTTTAATTTTTTATATTTGAAAAAAATAATGTATGTGACTTTTTAAATATAAATTTGAGAATAATGCTAAGAAATCAAATACATACATACATACATACATACATACATACATACATACATACATACATACATATATATATATATATATATAATTTTTTTAAGAGACCAAACCCTTTGTCAGAATTTTTAAATTTTTATTTGTTTAAAATTGACAAAAATAATATATACAACTTTTTAAATATAAATTTTGACAATAATGCTAAAAAAATCAAATATATATACTAAAAAAATCACATATATAAATATATATTTTTAAAAGACCAAAATATATTTAATTTTTTAGCATTTTTTATATTTAATTTTTTTACCATTATTTTGGTATTTAAAAAAATTAATAATGAGGGCAAAATCAAACATTTGAAGAATTAGTGATGATAGTTTTAGAAAAAAAAAATTAAGTTTCAGCATTTGGCCAAATGCTGAAAGCTCAAAACTAGTCTCTACTAGCATTGAGCTTTCGGCCTTTCCAATGCTAACTTTCAGTTAAAAACTACTTCAAAATGGTTGCCAAACAGTCCAAAATTTCTCCAAAGGGCTTTGGAGGCTAAAAGCCCATTAGGAATGCTAAACTAAATGCACATTATATCTATTGCCTTGACCTTAACGATTATGTCATCTACTAACGATGGTTAGCTTCTCATTTCTCCAACATTGTATCAATAGATGGTTGGTGCTTTACAATGTGTGTTCATGACTAGACCTAATATTCATTTTGTTGTGAACTTGGTTAGCTAATTCATGCATTAACCCAAAGTTCTTCATCCCCAAGCTGTCAAACATATATATTGATATTTAGTCACCCATAGAAGCTCACCAAATGTTGTTCTCCTACTTCGTTGATTGCTTATGCAAATGCAAATTGGTTGGGTGTTTTTATACTCGATGTCCACCTCAAGCTTTTGTGTTTTTTTAGGCGCCAATCTTGTTTCATAGGGCGCCAAGAAGCAACCTACTATATCTTGTTCTAGTACAAAGGCTTAATATCACTGTGTTGCTTATTATGTTGCTAATATTATTTGAATTTGTTATTTACTTCGTGTGCTCAAAGTGCCCCTTTTTAATCCTCTCATTGCAACGACATATGTCATACATCTTACTCCCAATCTTGTGTTTCCAACTCTCACCAAATACATTGAGTTGGATTTTCACTATGTTCGAGAGTAGGTCATTACCAGCGATCTATGTGTCACATCGAATCTCGAGCGCACCAACATCTCACTATGGTCATGCAAATGCGACATTCCCAAGTAATGTCCCCAACCCCATTCATTTATTATTGCGCAAGTGGAACGTATTATAAAATCCCTGACAATGAAATACGGGATAGAAAAGTAGGAAGCAAAGCCACAACATAACACTTTCATAATTCAACAAAATTACAAACAGATGTCTACGGTCAAAAAGTCTACAAAAGACTGGCTCTCAAAAAGGAACTGTCCTACAACCTACAAGTCGGACACTTTCTCCAATTCTTATGACTTAACCTCTACAACTCCTCAAGGCCAACCAAAGATATCTGGCCGCTCCGTCCACCAAGGACTTGAAATTTTAATCCCACAATCGGGATGAGACATTATCTCAACAAGTTCAACCCCCTAAACCCCTATTAGAAAGAAAATACACCCCGGGTGGCCTAGCCACATCACACAGAGAACTTACCTCACCTTAATTCCTTCCTGCAAGTTAGCACAATTCAAATCACTCAATCACAGATAGTAATAGGACCTTAAACTACTGGAATGTCAACAATATCATTTCGAACGACCACAAGAGTCTGGATTATAAGACCAAACCGTTATGACATGTCCCACACGATTCCATCCTATAATCCGACCGTCAATAACACTCATCATGCGATCCAATTGATATTCACTGCCACACAAGGGCATAGTCTACTCGTAGTTCGGCTATCTACTGGCATATAGCCAGGCATCGCCTCCCCACCTTGGAGAGCGGCTTCATCGGTACATCGACAGCATTCCCGAAGGAGCATGGGCCTAGAATCTACTGCGACCCGCAACCACCGTGTGGGCATCCCATATAGGGGCAAGTCCGGCTCAACAGCCCAAGATGATCTCCTCTTAATTATCACACAACAATTCATATTCGGCCCGGAATACTTTGCATTTCACTCAATGCTTCCATTTAAAATAGTAATCCCAACCATTTTTTTTCATATTAAAAATAGTCCATAAATTAACCACGTGTGTGGGGGCACGTTAATTTCGATCCAGAAAATCAATATCTCACTTCTTCAAACCCCACTATTTAATATAATATTGAAAATTCAATTTTTACATTAAAACCCAATACTTGTGTTTTTATAAATAAAATCCCTATTTATCCCAATTAACACTCAATTTGCCACGTCCATTCATCAAATTCAAATTCTAAATGCACATCAGTGATCAACATAAAATTTTGAGAAAATAAGGTCTCGACAAAATTTTCGGAATTTAATAAATAATTAAAATTTATTCGAAAATTAATTAAATAATAATATTTTAATAATTTCGAATGATAAAATATCATTAATACTAAACAATTTCGAAATATTTTATTTAATCCAAAAGTAATTCATTTATATCAAATCACCATTATACTAATATAAACATCAATTTAACCTTAACTAAACATACTTTAAATTAAACCAACCTCTTAATCTAATTCACAATTAAATAAACTAAATTAACAACCTAAGTTTACTTAACTTAGACTAAGCACACTTATGGCATCATTAACCATCTAATCAAGATTTAGTGAGCTAAACTCACCGGATTAATGAGCCGAACGGACCAAAACGACGGGAACGCCGAGGGGAACAACTTTCCTCAAAGCGGGCCAAGCATTAGAGATCGGGAAGACTGCCAAAACGAGCCAAAACCAGGCTGCCATACCCATTTTCTTTGGCTGCTGGTTGGGGTCGGACGAAGGTGGCTCGGCGGCGGTTGGACGCAAAACCGGTGAAGGAGAACGGCTGTTGCTCGAATGGTTGCTGGTGGTGGCTCCGGTGGCTTTTTGGCGGCCTTGGTGACGGCAGGCAGCTCGAGATGACGAAGGATGACAGTCGGACGGAGGCTTGGACGAGTGGATGGCGATGCAAATCCTCACCCTCCATGTGTCACCATCCTAGCCACTCTTGCCCGCACTCCATGACATCACTTGTGATGTCACAAACCACTAACTCCAACCTCCCACAACCTTATTTCAATAGGTTCAATTTTATTTTCCGCTAGGGCATAAAATCTTGTACATTAATTTCTTCAATTCCATTCAATTCTCTTCCAATTGATTCCAATTAAAGTCCATAAAATTAATCCAATATCACCACACTTCAATTCACACATTTACTTGACCATAGAACCATCTTAATCTCAAAAATATCACCAAAAGTGGGCCTACCAATTATCCAAATCAAATTAACCATACTTTGATTATTTTGCTGAAAAACTCGGCTTGCATGAAAAGTCTCCCAAAGATGAGTCAATATTCCTAAAATTATTTGCAACACACCCAGACTTTCAATTTCTAAATTAAATCTCAATTCACGGTTGATTTTACTTTGGCACAATATTAGCGTGTCATAATCTTCTAGTAGCTTTTAGAAATTTTCATGCATTTGACCTGTGGTTGATCAAGCCACAATGTACATTTTTGACACATTTGCGACTTTCGGTTATCATGGTAATCTCAAGGTTTCAAATAGGACACAGGGTACCCAATCGATAAAAAAGTCGGTCCAGTGTTGATCGACAAGAATTGTGCGATCTAGTGAAATCACCCACACCTGATCACATGCCTCTGTCGAGTCGACTTATCTCTGATCTCTAATTGATTTTTAATTGTGTCGTAATGACCCTTGTAGATTAACTCGATCGAAAGATCGCTTCCTAGTCAAATTCTCGAGTCCGATGTATTAGAATCTCTTAACGGCTTCACCTAATAGACTAGTTTTCACATGAGTGGCCGACTCAAGGAAAAGAACTATATGCGTGCCAACAAAATGCCCGTCTCAATTTATTGAAAATATAATTGGAAAATCGGATGTCACACTATGTGTTTGCCATGTGCTTGTGGCAAATTAGTTGGTGAACATCTTCACCAAAAGCCTACCTAGCTCATGTCATGCACTATTGAGATCCAACTTTTCTTGACCTTGAAAAAGCAAAAAATATCCAATCTCTCAATTGTCACACCTCCTTTAGATTAAGGGGAGTATTAATGTATAATTAAGATGTATTATGAGGTATTTATGTAATAATATCTATTTGTACCCTTACTATAATTAGTCATTCCTATAAATATATATGATACAATCCTAATTGGATTTAGTCACCTTAAATACTTTGTTGTTATTTTCTCTCTTACTCTAAACATCAACAAATAGAACCTCAAAATGGATAGCTTCTTAAATACTACTATATTTAACCCAAAAATATATTGCCATAAATAGTTTTAGTTTTGAAGGTGCTGCAATTGTTAAGATATTTGCCAAGCAACTCCTATTGCTTTCATTCTTTTAATTAAGAGTGATTTACAAAATCAGTTTGCTATATAAAGTGTTAGGCTGGAGTGACCTTTGGCAAATCAACTTTGTAGAACCAACTTAGTAAGCCTAGCAATTCCCTTCTTATTTACAAAACAATCGATGTATTAATTAAACTTTAACATTTCATAATCCGAAATTCAAATTGCGTGTGACCCCCTCTCCCGACGTCGTTTTCGTGTTCAATAACCATCTAGCTAATTACGGCAAAGTAAATCCATGCCCGAAAGTTTATGATAGATATGAATGGCCTAATCCAAAAAAGGGTCATTCCCTTTTTTAGCGTCATTAATTTAGATCTCCAATTTATATATACCGCTCTAGATTTATGTTTCCTCAAATTAATATCATACATCCATCCAGGCTGTGTTGCCGCTAATGACATTGAACGTGGATCAAAATGACAAGAAAATACCAAACAACTTGCAAATATGGAAAATAAAATTGCCATATTATTATGAAATTGAGGACTACAATACAAGATAATATCAAATGACGAGGAAATCAGCAATTTTGTGTCATACCTTGAGTGAAAAAATTGAAAAGAAAAGGCATATGCTGTGATTCTCTGAGAAAAAGGACAACTTGGGAACTCCTCTGTGCTGTTCATTTATACCAGATTTTCACTTTTGTCCAGAAAAACACACAAGACTTTTCTCTCTCTCTCTCTCTCTGCGTGTCTGACACCTAACACAAGCGCAGGCGTTAAACTGCGGAGCGAATCAGATTGCGGCACGACCGTCTTCAGCCACATCTCGCAAGGCGACAAGTTGCGCGCACGACGACCCCCTCCTCCCTCCTTCTTTCGTCTTCGTCAAGCTGATCTCGGCCTCGTTGTTCTCTGCTTCTCTCATGTCGATTGCAGCTGCCTCCTCCCTCACCTTCGGTAACTACGACGACCCACCTGGCTTTTCTTCGATATAAACCGTAAAAATGGAAAATTTTGGATAATTTGCATGCACCCGTGTCCATTCGATAGATCAAGCATCGATTTTTGAGTCTGCACGTTCTTGGGGAGGCTCATTGGGAGAGAAAGATTGCATTTTTAGCTCGGCCGGGAGGGTGAAACTTGGACTCGGTCTCTTGTCCGAGTTGGTTAGACGCGTTTGGTGGCTAAAGGGTTTCGAAGGTTTTAGGATTCGGTGCTTGTGCCGCGGTTTGGTTTGGTGGTTGGTGGCCATTCTGCTGATTTTCTGTTGTCGTTGTTTTCGCTCGTGTGATCAGGTTCGTCACGCTACAATCTGTGCCATTCGGAATGCTCGACGTCTTGTGGAATCGCGGGCATGGGCAGCTGGATGAAACATTCCCTCGACGGGCGAAGGGCTGTGGATTTTCCTTCTATGAGGTGTGTGGCTTGACTTTGGATTTCGGGGACTATGTAGGAGGACCCATGTTTAGATTTGTTCGAGCATGAGTATATGGTTCGTCCAGTTTGATATTTGCATGTGGCAATCCCTTTGGTTTGTTGGCTTAGAATTAAGTTTGGCATACACGTAAGACCTTCTCAGGTTGAGGTAATTGTAAAGGATCTAGGGTGAGCAAAATTGGTAGTCTGACTCAATATTCTGCTCTTGGATTGGTGTTTTCTTTTCCTTGAATTGATGCAGCGTTGGGAGCTATCCTTGGGATGGTTAACGTGTTTGGCTCAGTATTCTGCTGATAATAAAGCTGATCGTACACCTGTAATCTATCATTTTTGGAGCCTCTAAGTTTGAGCTTAGAGCTCCATTTGTGCCGATTGGAGTCATCTTTAAAATTTTGCAAGGGCTAGTTAGAGGTCTATGACCAAGAAAACAGTGAAAGCCTGTGGCATTTTCACCAGAAATGCAGGATTTTTCAGAGTTATTGTCGTTATGTTCTTTTCTCAGGGAGGTTGGTTTACTTTCAAGAATAATTGGGAAGTTCTTACTTCTCTTGTATACTTCAGTCAATATCGATTAGGTGAAACTTTTTTTAATTTTGTGTCACATGAGGTACTTCTTTAGAACATTTTCCATGGGATTGTAGTACCAAAAGTTCCTTTAAGATTTGAAGTACTTTTAAACCAGAAGGATATGAAAGAAAAATCATGTGTTGGTATAGTGGAAACTTGCATATGGATGTCAATGACTTGAATTCCAAAAGATGGTTCAACTCAAGGAGTTTAGATTATCATAGACCTTTACTCATGAGCAAGAGAAACTCCAGCAAGTCTTATATTTTCATTTCATCCCTAAACTCATGCTTTACTTCCATCAATTTTTTGGCTGATCTCTCCTTATTCCACCTTTTCAGTTATACTTTCCAACCCTTCAAGTCCTGGCAAAAGAATGCTAGCAAATGGTTATTAAGATCATCTTTCGTAAACTACAAACAGAATTGGGCTATTCCTCTTCTTTGATCTACTTTAATGTGGCCCAAAGCTAAAAGGCAGGGTTTTTTGCTGATCAAATTTCATGGAGCTGATAATAAGGCTAATAAATTAGTAAAAAGGATGATGGAGCCTTGAACTCCTAGACCGGATTCAAGAAATTGTATGATTAATCTTTTAGGATACACAATAGTTATTTGGCCTGGTGTCACATGGACTTAATATTGTCACCATGGCCATGAAAATAGACATCCTTATTTTCACGATCACATTTCTTATCAATTACCATTATCAGAATGTATTTACCGCTTTGTTTGGCAAAATTGACTTAAGGAAAGTGAGATATATTGTACTTAATGTGTATTTTTTATAAGAATGTCATGGTGTCTATTGGTTCCCTAATTTTCGTTGTTGACATGCCTTTTTTTATGCTTTGGTGCTCTCTCTCTTTCTCTCACCCTCTCACATGTACCTGTACATGTACACAGAACTAGAAGGAAAATAGTTCCTTTCTGTCAATATCCTTATACTATTTCATGAGAATTTCATGTTGACTTTCAGATGCAACTATTTTTTTTTTTTTTTTTTTCAGATCACTACCCTTCCAATGGCTGCCAATAGGGAATGAGCTCTGCCTTTCAAGGGTTTCCGTTGCTGCTGATTACTCTGATTCTCTTCCTGATTCATCTAATTACACAAGCGACCAGGGTTACCATCCTCTTGAAGAGGTTAAAGCTTGCAAGAGAACCCGCGAAACTAAACTTACTTCAGCCGAAATTGCAAGGACAACTGTTGAGGTAAATATAATAATAGAGTGGTTCAAGATTCCAGAACCATTCTGGTCTTCATTAGCAATTTAGCATGTTGACATATTTCCTCTTCAGGCCTGCAGTAACGCTTTGCTAGTTTTCCCTGGGCCTGTACATCGTGAGCCTCATGAACAAATATCATGGACAGAGTTCCAGTATGTTGTGGATGATTATGGAGGTTGCCTTCTTTTACCATTAGATTGTTGTTTTACCAATTTCAAATTGGTTGTAAATATGGTCTCACGGAAAATCTGTTCTCTCCAGATATATTTTTTGAAATTTTTGATGACGAGAACATCCTAGACGATCGTGGTGCAACGAGCCCTGTGGTGAGTTTCTCCTTCCTTTCTGAAATGCTTCGATCGCATTTAGGAAGTCTTCAACTCAAAAGCCTCAGGTAGGGATTGTCATATCTAGGGTTCTATTGTTTCTCCCTTTGCTTTGCAAGTTATGCCAGCGTTGTCCTGTAATGGCAAAGTTTTAGAAGTGTTCTCAATTTCAACAGTTTGGGTATGTGGCAAGTTTGAAGAAGTATTATATTAGCTGGCAAAATTGAAACCATAACAGACTTAATTGATGTATTTAGCTTGCAGGAGTGTTCTTATCCCTCAACAAATTTTATCCCTTTTCAGCCAATAGTTCCAGGTTAAGCAAGAGAAATTTCTGGATGATTTCCTTGAAGAGTTCTAGGGGCTCATTGTTTATAAGGAGCAAAGAGTTCCACGTTTTAATTGGAGAGAAATAAGGCACAAGCGGGAAGTGGCTTCAGAATCATCTTGAAATGTCATTTCTACTTGTGTATGGAATGGTCTTAATGACTTTTGATATGTTGGAGCACATGTATCATTTACTATTGGTGGATGTCCAAAATCTTCACCTTATTTGAGATGAGCAGGGCTGTACTCACCTCCTCTTAAAATGCTTTTGGAGGTAGTTGATGGACAGTTAGTCTGGGAGTCCTGTATCATTTATGTTAGATCCAATCGATCACTTAATTGCCAAATTAGATTTCTATCTCCATTGCATATTTGTGATCTATATGGTTACTAGTTTTCCCTTAAATTTATTGCACAAACTTAAATTGATCTTTGGTTGGTAAATTTTTTTTCAGAATGTATTCATCGGAATGGATATACCAGTGTATGATAACAAGAAGATGGCTGATGAGTACGATATGTCAGATATTGGTATGACTGAGATATCCTATGAAGACGATTATCTCGAGGTAGAGTGCAATGTGCTTACTTAACATGGAGAAAGGAAGAGTCAAATATCTTTTAGATTTAACTATGTTATGATTCTCCAGTCACATGCATTTTTGGGTAAACACAGGTAATGGAAACTGAAGTGTACGATAATGCAGTAGATTGGGGGATGCCAGATCCATCTATCTTGGTCCATCCGGTTTATTTTGCCAAGTGCTTGACAAAGGTGATTACTACTCTCTTCAGTAAATTAGGGGATGTAATTATCTGTAGTTTTTTTTTGGTAAGGGGTAATTATCTATAGTTGCAGATTACTTTAACTAAGAAAATCTATGTTGCAGGAAGCTTCACTCCTACTTATTATTAATGTTAAAACTGCAACCTCTTCAAACTTAATGCATGAAATGCATTCACCTCTGTGCTCGACTCTTCTCTGCAATTCCATTAACAGCATGAATTTTTCAGCTCTGGTTTATGGTAGCTTTAATTTGAGAGACTACTTGTTATAATTATGTCAAGTACTTGTTTAAAATGATGACACCAAAGGAACATGCATTTCCACAATGACCTTTCGTACTTCTCTCATTTGCTCCATAATCTCTATTGTTTATTAGTACTAGAAAGTGTAGATTTTTAGTGTTGACTAAAAGTATTGCAATGAGGATGTTGGTAGAAACACCCATAAGATGAAAATTAAGAACTGCAGTACGTTTCAGCATCAGATGGCATTTTGATGGTGTACAAGGGAGTTTTATATGTAAAGGTCTAAGTTGCAGTCTCTGTCAAGGATGATGCCTTAGCTTGCAGGAACTTTCCAGATCAGTTGGGAAGTTTGTATTGAAATGCTCACCTGTTGCTATTAAATCAGTTTTGCGACTGAGACTATCAATAATAAGCCTCAAGGATTTGACTTAGAGTGCTTGCTTGCTCTGTTCCTTCTTTTCTCACATTCAGTCCTGTTTTTGTTTAATGCTTGCTCAATCCAGCCACCCCTTCTTTCCACTCAGAAGAGTGTGTATATGTAGTTTGGTGTCTGGATATTTGCTAGAAGTGATATTTTTATTGTTTTAAAAGAAAATTTTCTGACTTCATTTTATAGGCGGTCAATGCGGAGTATGACAAAAAGATGGACACTCCATCAAATGGCTTGTCCATTTTGGGATGCCTCAGACCTGCTTTTTCTGATGAAGAATCTTATCTGAGAAAGCTCTTTCAAAGTGAGGATGCTGATAACCACAACTTGGACTGGAAAGGTGTAGTTAAACAACTGAATCAATGCTATGGACCAACCCACTATTTTCTATGTGATTGCAAGTTCTCAATTGAATAAGTTATTGCCATTGGTTCTTCCCTGAGTTAAAAGTATGAGGATTGAGGAGTCTATAATTTACTTTTAGGATTACTTTTACATTGCTTAAGAAAATCTTGTGCATAGTAGTTGTTAGTACTTCAATGGGATCTTCCTTCTACTAAAACTTGTCTTCTTGTTTAGATGCTGATGTCGTTACCTTGGCTTCAAGCGACAGGAAAGGCTGTAACTCAATAATATATAGGTTAGAGATTATAAGAATAGAGCTGTTCTCGGTGTATGGTTCTCAGGTACGTTTTACTCTCTTGGTGGTCATCTTTCTTTGTTGCATTGCATCAAGATGACTCCAGTTGATTTGGGATTGGTGTGCTGTCTGGTTCCATGTATTATCTATTCGGCGTTAATTGTTGTGTCATCTTCTGACATGGCACAATCAAATAGGTCACATGAAAGGTGTTGAACCTTCCAGTAACTCTGCAGTTTCTTGTTTTCAGTGTGAAATTCATTTGCAAGATTTTCTAGATGCTGAGCCGGATATCCTTGTACACTCCACATCAGCAATTCTAGACCGCTTTAGCGAGAAAGGAATTAGGTGCAACGTTGCCCTGAAAGCTCTCTGCAAAAGGAAGGGGCTTCATGTGGAGGTAAAGAAGACAGCCTCTGTAATTTGAATCTCTTTGAAGCTTCCCTATGCTAGGATTTGCCTTCACATGTTAGTTTCTTGTGGAACAGAACACTGCATGCCTCTTGCTTTCTATATATTTTGCTTTAGTAACTGTAATGTCATCATCACATTTTTCCTTTTGCCTTTCCTGGTAACTCATTTTACCTTTTTCTTTTTCACCCAAGTTGATAATATCTATAGTAGAATGATCAGTATTTATTCCGTTTTGTATGCTTCGATTGCGCCTTGCAAACTTGTGTTCTTTTGGCACTTCAATTACTGTTGTTCATTTACAGGCTGTTTACTTTCTGATTAAATATCTGCTCATAACTGCTCATATAGGGAGCTAATATAATTGGAGTCGACAGTCTGGGCATGGATGTCAGAATTTATTCTGGAACCGAAGTACGAACACACCGTTTTCCCTTCAAAATTCAGGTGAGCAGTGGTTGATGCATTTTAAAAACGAAGACTTCTGATTTGTCTTTTCTTTCTACCGTAAAAGAAAGTGGCATTTTTTATCTGTCAGAATCATTTGGGTTTTCCCTGTTTAAAAAAATATAGAGCAGCTAGGAGCATCCTCAAATGCGCCAAGGCGCAGGGGAGAGAGATGCAAAAGCCTCATACGTCATTAATTAATGAACGAAGGTCCAATTTTCCTTCGCTTCATCAAGATTGACAGGATTATTCCAGGAGATAGTTCATGGAGAAACTGTTGCACCCTTTTTCAACCTTTTCTTTATCTTTTGCACTCTCCTTGTTCTCGGGTTGTTTGATGCTCAGAGACCATATTTCCATTCAGGCCACATCGGAAGCTGCAGCAGAAAAGCAGATCCAGCAACTACTGTTCCCGAGGTCACGGAGGAAGAAGTTGAGAACTCATGGCGATGGATACAGGAACCCCGACCCTTACTAGCTCTAGTGATTTTCTCTGTAATGGGACTTGAATATTCGGATTAATAATTAGGAATAAGTGAGCCATAAGGTAGGCTTTTTTAATTTTGCTATTGATATTTTCGGCGATGGGTAATGTTCTTTCTTTGCTTAATTTTTGTGCAATAGTTTTCAATAACGTATAGGGAGAATGTAGGAGAAGGTTTGAGTAGTCCTGGTAGTCATCTTATATCTTCTACTAAGAGATACAAAATAAGAGAACTGCCGGAGATTTGTTAAAGCGGTCATCTCAAATCAAATCGATGGCTGCGCGTGATGTGAGCTTTGTTCACTTTTGTACATATATAGATCGGCGGATGATGGTTGTGCCTTATTCCTGTGCTTAGGGTACTACTTTATGAGGTAAAGAAGAGGGACAACTATGATGGTGCACCTCCACTTCTTGGTTGATGAACTTTTAATTTATCGGACAAGTACCGCGAAGCGGATATTGGCTACAATTAAATGTATTTTCTGAACCATGTGGGCACGTTCCATAAGTTTTCTCAAGTAGTTCTACCTTGTTTGATGAAGTGAATCTGTTATTACGAAATGGCCAGAAAAGGGTCAGAGTTTACTGTGGCCCTGGAGAACCATGTTGAGTTGGGGCTTGGCGGATGCAAGGAACTCCTGATCCTGTTCCAGTATAGACATCTCTTGCTCCTCCAACGCGATCAATGCTTCTATTCCATTGCCGGACGGTGTGTCCATCATGATGACCATGTTCTTGAACCCGTCGTCCCCGAAGTTCTGGACGCTTACCCATCCGGGCCTCCCCCACCCGAAATCGACGTCGTAGAATCCTATCCTGTACCAACTCACAAAAGTGTAACACTCTTGCCTCATCTTTGTATAGATCCGGCCCGCCTCTTCTAGCCACTTGGAGACTCCCTCAAAAGCACCATCCCCTCGAATTTTCTTCACGTGGTCGACGTTTATCTCGGCAAGCGATTTCCTCACCGCCTCGACCAAATCACGCAGTTCAACTTCCGGCCTCGTGTTTTCGTAGGTCGCGAATGCCTTCCAACCAATATTCCCGATTGACTGTTCGGGCAGAGGCGGTTCCAGACGGTGGCGGAGGTTAACCGGGTGGACAACTGCCGATGGGGGTTGCATGCCGGACAGCATCCTAGAAGCTCTTATTGCATGTTTCCAGATGAATCCACTCAGCGCTTCGATTCGAGTTGGGTTTGGAACGAATTCACTCCTGGCAAGCTTGCGAAGTTAGTGAAATGTAATAAACTAAACTATAAAAGTAAAATCATATCGAACTGCAATAAGAAATGGTTAGTTAACTGACTCCCCAGATGTGTTGGTTGAAAGGCTAAATCAGACTGTTAGTGAACTCACCTAGCATCGAGTTTTAACCTCGATAGGGCAGCGGAGTCGAACACGAATCTCCTCAGACTGCTCTTTCCCGGTTTGGGAAAGGGGTTCCCATGCCACAGTCCAGCATTGCTAGGCATCGTGTTGCTGCTCGGGAAGAGGGTTGATGCGGCCATGCAGTCCGCCTGCATGGCTTGATCAGGACGTCCCGTGGCTATGGCGGTCCATGTCCTGAAAAAGGCTATAAATGTGGTCGCGTCCATGATCTTGTGTGAGCTGGAAGTCCCGATAACGATCCCTCCACAAGAAAGCACGTTCACTTGTATCCCGAACAGAAAGGCTTCCTCTTCCGGTCCGGTGGAAACCCCATGCAATGGGAGGAACTTGTCTAGCACCCTGATCTCGGGTTTCTCGGCGAACTCCGAGAGCGAACAGTCCACGCGGGCCTCAGCATACAGCACCCCGGCATCGTTGCAGTCGATGTAGAGGTTGTTTTTGCTGAGCCGCCCGGAGAGCGGGTAAAACCGGGTCAGGGCCTCGGCGAGAGACTTCTTGAGAGTACAAGAGATGTGCTCAATTTTCACGGGGAGATCACGAGTTGGGTCACCTGGGTAGAAGAAAACAACTGAGGCGTAGTACATGCGGGTCATTTGGTCAAGGAGGCACAAGTTGAAGGTCTTGAGGCGGTGAGGCGTTGGTGATGAAGGCTTTATCGTCTCTCTGCTGGTCACTTCAACTCGCATCTCCATTGCTGCTGCTGCACTGATGCGTGCGTGTGGCCAGATCAGCAATTTTTATAGCTAGGCTATGTTGCATGGACACGTCACACGTGCTTCCGTGTCGTGTCGTGTCCGACACGTGTCGGAACGTGTCGGACACGCGGTCACACGCGTTGACCACTTTTGTTGGCAAGGGGGAGAGGAGTTCGCGGCGCACAGGGACCGCGCGTTCGAGGAGAGGAAAGGCGAAGGCGCTGCTAGGGTTAGGGTTTTGATAAAAATAAAAGAATAAAAAAGGGAGGGGGAAGTGACTTCACGTAGAGGGAAAAGAAAGTGAAAAAAAAATTAGGGGTGGGGAAATAGACGAGGGAAGAGAGTTCTTTTTTTGGGGGGTTGACTTTTTATTGAATCAAAAAAATTATTAAATAAAATTAAAAAGTAATTTCGAAAAATAAAAGTATTGTATGTACATTGAGTGATTAGTGTAAATTCATTATAGGTTCTTTTTTAATTAATTATTTATTTATTTATAAACTTGAATCAAATTAATTAAAAATAAAATATGTATTTGATATACAACGTGCAACCTAGGCTAGGTGGATTTTTAGACTTTCCGATTAGTTTAATTTCAAGATTTTTTTGCTTCAGTGGTGAGATCCTCGGAGATGGAGACAAAAATTGATCAATGAACCAACCGAAATGCTTTTGCTTCCGTAGTGAGATTCTTGGAGATGAAGACACAAAATTAAGTTAATTTCAAGATGCAGAGTCTTGTCAATGAATCCGACTATGGTTATGAACCAACCTTTGACTTGAAGCGCATCCAAATTGCAAGTTTCGGGAAGTTAACAAGTTTCATGACTTCACCGTAATTATTCGTACCAAAGAAATAGCAATTCTGAGGACTTGTGAATGCGTTAGAACCACCGTAAACCAGGATGCTAGTTAAGGCTCGTGCGCCCAGAAACCTGTGGAAGACATGATTTTTAGTTCTCACTGGCCACCGCATTTTGCACAGGTTTATCAGCAGATGCAGAAAACCTTGAATTTCTCTCAAGCAATTGAGTAAGGAATGATACAGCATGACGATTCAGAAAGATGGTAAGTTCCAGGTCATGCAAGCCCGGAGCCAATTATTAACTCTAGACCAAGAAGAATGAATCCAAAGATGTTACCCCTTAGCTCATAGCAACAAATTCAATGAAAAATCTGCTAATGACTTTCAGCAGGCCATCAGTCTTCGACTCCATTTATGTTTTTAGAGAACCATAGGTAAAAAGGGTCCATCAAAAGTGAGATCTAAGATTTGGTGTTTACATTCAAAAAAACCTACCTTCCTCCAACGGCAATTAATGTCACCAGTTGATTTACCTTCATTTAGATTTACCTCTAAATGTACGCAGGAACTACTGCTTGGTTTTCGTGCTCGCACCTGGCTACATTCTTAACAAAGGGACGTTTCAAAACTTCATCAGAAGTAACCATACAAGGGCAGTGATCCAGGATAAAATGGATCATGCAGCCATTGCCCTCTCTTCATTCCTGCCAGCTTTGCCTTTACGGTTCCAGATTGGAGTGGACTCGATGAGCTTATGGGGAACAAGCCGCCTTTCCCGCTTTGTAAGCTTTTTGAAATTGTTTACTCTCAGCTTTGCTATCTCAGCCTCTTCCTCGGCGGTTATCTCCCTGACTACTATTGTCAGGCGGCACTCAGGTCTCACTTTGATTCCACACCTTCCTTTTGAATGGTAGCTAATCCTCTTCTGGTAAAACCCCTTTCCTACAAATGCTTCAGCTGCATCCGACAAAAAGGAAAGTCAAAACTAATCCAAGTTAGAATTAAACAAATTGAAGTATTTTTCATTCGATAATTTACCAAGAAGAAGCTTTTCAGGATCTAATCCATGGTTGTGTGTCGCATTTGCTCTGGCAGAGTGAATAACCTGAAAAAATTTGGATTAACAAGATTAGTGCATAAATAAATGAAAAGTAAGTCAAAAAAATAATAAGAAATAATGGAAATATATATGTGCCAAAAACCATCCTCTCTTTTTCTACGAATATCACTCAGTATCGCCTATTTCTAGAACCCTATATTGCATTTAGGACAAAACTTCATAAGCCAAAAAGACCTAATTACCCTTCCTAATGGGGAAAAAAAGAGAAAGAAAAGAGAGTCAGTTCTCAAATCACCAAAACTATAATCTTTCTACTGCTGTTGCCGTGTCTGGCTGCAATTGCTAGCATCATTGCCAACCCAGCCCCCCCCCCCCCCAAAAAAAAAAAAAAAAAAAAAAAAAAAAGAAAAAGAACAACAAAAAAATATTTCCACTGCACATCACTTTGAAAGTGTTGCAACACGAGCTTATGGTGGACAAATTTGTCACTCACTATCCGCCAGCTTCACCTCTATATATATATATAGAGAGAGAGAGAGAGAGAGAGAGAGCTCCGTCGTGGTAGCGACGGGCAGTACCAACATTGGAGGAAGAGAAACAATAAACTGGGTAGCAGTGGCAGAAGCTTTGCTAGAGAGGGCTTTTTTATTTATTTCGAGCAAGGGAGGTGTTTTCAGGGAGAAAGGAGGGAGAGAATTTGGTCACATGTCCAATAGGCTAATGATAAACCTGAGGGTGCAATGCAACGACTTTAAAAGTAGAAGATGTAAAGTAGTTCTGCAAACGGCAAGGCGAAAATCATTTTCAAATTTTTCAAAGGATAAATGAGAAGTCACATCATCTAGAGTCGTATCACCTGATAGACAGTTTTTGCGGCTCTCTTTATGGTCACTTGCAATTGCAACAGTGCATCTTCAACACGCATTCCACGAACCAAAGCAGCAACCAAGTTGACCTTCTTAGGACTCTAAAACCAGAAGAGAAGCTAAAATTACAGTGTAAGCATGAGTGTCTGATTCAAGGGAACAATAAACACAAAAGGTACCAATAGCAGCAAGATGTACTGTCAAATTAAAAAATCATAGCGCAAGAGCTTTCATCAATCAATCAAACCACAACATGCACTTTCAAGAGATACGAGAGTAAAATATCAATATTATTAAGGGTACTGAGAAATGCAACATCGATGCTCTATCACAGCGCCACAGATTATCCAGAGAAAAGAAGCATCCCACCAGATCCTGTGTTTGCAGAGCCAAACTTAAGCAGCAAACAAGTCACTGGCACAAGTCCTTTTTCTTGAGGAAATTATTTCAAGGAAAAGATATACGAAAGTACATAAACAATATCAACTGCTATAATTAGTAGCCTTACAAGACACTAAAAATGGGTACTCAGATTTCTCATAAAACTTATCAATTTGCCTTATAAAAGCATTTGGGCAATGCTGGATATAGTAAGACCAGTTACCAATTGATATGTTAAACAATCTGACAGACTACCAATGGACATATTGGTCATATATAAATGAATAACAAGAATCTACTATTATACCTAGGGCCTATTTGGTAATCAGCTAATTCCATTTTTTTGTTCCTCGAAACAAAAAAAGAACAAAATTCTGTGTGATAATGCCAACTAATTTTTCTTCTCCCCGGAAAAGATTTGTTTCTGAGAATAGATTTGGAACTAAATCAACAAATGAAAAAAAGAAATGTTACTTCTTTGTTTTGGGAACAATTCTAAAATCAAGCCAATTTTTATTCTCTTTCTTTTCTTCTTCTTCCTCCTCTACCCAATTACTGGCCTTAGAGATGACTGGCAACCAGCCAAATGAGGTCTGCTGGGTGAGCTCAGCCTTAACTTGGCTGGGCGAGGTCAAGGGACCAGTGAGGCTCCTCCCAGGTTGGCGAGGTCATCAGCTCTCATCTACCCAGTCGCTGGCCATCGCCAAGGCTGGCAACTGATTAGAGGAAGAAGAAGAAGAGAAGGAAAAAGAAAGAAAGAAAAGAAAAGAAAAGAAATAAAAATCTCATAAAATTATTTAAAAAATTAAAAAATATTCTACGGTACAAAAAAATTTGAAGGTTGTATTAAACGTAATTCTGTTTTTTTTTTCTATTCCGGGAATAGAAATTTTGTGTAGTTACCAAACACTTTCAAATGTTAAGAAATTCATCCGGGGGATAGAATCGGAAAAAACTATTTCTGAGTAAAAATTGTTTTTGGAAACATAATGATTATCAAACAAACCCTTAGTACATCAAACTTTTAAACCAGTATTAGTAGTCCTAGTACTCAACAAAGCGAACCTTCGTACGAAAACTCAAGATCACCATATGGATCTTCACATTTACGTGATCTCAATCAATCTTATTGGATGACTAGGCTAGAGAAACTTTTAATCAAGTATGGATAGAACCCAAATCTCTACACCATAGATAAAAATGAACACAATCTTACAACGTTACCTGCTTTATGCCTTTCAATACTGCTTGAACTTTTGAAGGCTTAGAAACCACTTTCTGACTTTCACCTGTTCCACTGCTTAGTGATAACATAGGTGTTAGTGGAGAAGAAATAGGAGCTGCATCAGATGAATCGGCCAGGAGCTTTCTTGAACTAGAAATCCCCTGCAAAAGAAAAGAGATAACCTGATTAAAGTCACCAAATTATCATGTTTCAGAAAAGAAAAGTTATGAATCAAGCTGGCTGTACATGACAGCTAGTACTTCATACCATCAACCAATAACAAAGTCAAGGGTAGCCCCCTACATCAGAATCCTCAACATTGGTGACCAAACAACCTTACACACAGGAATGCACCCTCTATTCCCAGTTTTAAACTACATGGTAGATATCAACTAGTTACCTTTTGCTTAAATAATTTCTTCCCTCTTCACAAACTTACTCATTTTATTTTATTTTTTTGGCCATTTTGTTTCTTCTTATACTTAGGTTCTTATTTGATAAATTTCCACTAAAAAATAAAATTGCAATTTCAGCATGTATGTCAGCACATTGACAATGTCAGTGAAGGAAGGACCTGTTGCACAAATCCTACAAGTTGTGGGGCTTGATTTCATAAAAAAACAAAGTCAAGATCACCAAATGGAACAAACGATACTTCAAAAACAAAAAGTAGACTTAACCTTAACATGAATTACCAATGTCTATAGCCAAAAAATAACCAACATCATTTTGTCAAAATAAAAATCTCCGCCGCTTCACTCAAATGCCAGTGAACTTCCTTAAACAGATGCACAAATACATCATTACATCCATAACTGTGCCAAAAAAAAAGAAAAAATTACTAACTGTGCTCTGCACCAAAAAAAAAATTCTTCCAGTAAGTTCGAAGAGCGATAATAGTGAGAATGATTGTATGCCCACCAAGTTCTTGGAGGGGTACTCATTCAACTTGGGAGGATGGAGAAAACACAACCGTTTAGATCTGAAAGATTTAGATCTTAATTCAGTTCAGCTTACTTATACCTTTCAGAAATGCAACAAGTAAGTGTGTCGAATTGCTATATTGTAGGTTGTCCCATAATACACGTACAAACTTATTGCTAATCCTATAATACACATGGAATATACTAAAATTATCTTAAGTAATAAGCTTAAGCTCCAAATCAAACTTTCCAACCACTTGAGCCAAACTCATCAGCATAATCACCTTTGTTTTTAATGCTTAATTTGGTTGGGGAGAAGATGAAGTGATAGGAAAAATAAACATAAGAAACATTTCCATTGTCTGGGAAGCAGTAAAAGAAAGATAAGGAAAAAGTAAAAGGTAAAAAAAAAAAAAAAAAAATCTCATGAAGAATTAATTGAAGCAGATGGAGATCCAAATGGCTCATAAGTTGAAACATGTAATTCCTGAAGTAGCATTTTATTTCTCACTGTCAATAAGACTAGTCATATTTCAGGTTACTTCTGTTTCTAACCACAAATATGACAAGTGACACTTCAGACTACTATTTACTTCTTTCCCCTCCACAGCTTTTACCCCACCAAGATATAAGCAAACAAAAGTTGGGGAAAGTCACAAAAAATTCTTCTTTCTTTCTCTGGGTTCCTTTTTCTAATTTCCCTTTCAATTCCTTCTATAACTAAACTTACAAACAATGTAAGTCTTGACCATATATTAACCATTCCTAGAATTGCGACTACTAGTCCTAGAGGTCTGCACCTACAAAAGCTCTGGCTTGAATAATTTAAAATGGCATGCCCAAGACATATTCCCCTCACCTCTACTCTATCTATCAGCTACACATGACTCACATAGACATTTTAAATCTAGGTCAGAGGAAGGTTCAAGTCGCATGCTAGTCGCTGAAGGCAGGCGATGCTGGTGTTAATAACCAGTCACCAATCTCACGGCCATCAAAGTCATGACAACTAATCACAATGCAAGAGCAGGCCCTCATACAATGTCAGCCCAGAACCATCCCATTGCAGCCCCTGCCTTCGGCTTTACGAGACCAGGCAGCAGTATGTCTAACTAATGACCAAAAACCATCAGACAATGAGAGAAAATCAGCATTACCGACTGTTGAAGATATTGGTATAGCGGCCTCAGGACGTTTGCAGAAGGAGATTCCCAGAGTCTCTGCAAATTGGGGCCGCCACCTGCCAAAAGAACTCGAAAGTTATCAAATTTTTTTTTTGCATTCCACTCACTAGACATCAAGAAAACAGAACATTACAGGAGCTTTCGACGGTCATCACTAAGGTTTTAGCAGCACGATTCAAGCGGAGAAAGACTGCAAATGGACTAACCAGACGCGGAAGAAGACAGCAGACGGGAACCAGAGACGCCGGCGGCCGCATTGCCATCAATCTCCAGCCTTTTCCCGGCACGGCACAGCAAGGTTCGTAACTGCGTCCGCCAAGCCATCCCTCCAAGCTTCGTATTCGGCAGTCGAAACAAACTCTTATCCTGGAGACATCAAACGTAAGGCAAGCGTCGCCGGTTCGAGATCGTACGGGACGAGCGACGTCGACGGAGGCGACAGACATCGCCGCACTCACCTCGGTTTCGACGGCGAGCTGGGCGCCGCGGCGGCGGCGGCAAGGATTGGCGGAAGAATCGGCGGCGGCGAGGGTTTGCTGCGGCGAGGAGCGCGACTGCGGATGCGCGACCGAGGGAGAGTAGAAGACAGAGCTGCGAGACAGAGGGGAGGCTGAGGTTAGAATTGTATTTTCCAAATTATCAATGCTATTTTTTATTTTTTTTTATCTGACGTTAATACATAGTTCAATTATTTTTTTTTTTTGATCTGACGTTAATACATAGTTCAATTATTTTTGTTAATACTCAGCTTTTATTGTTAGTACTTAGTTCAATAAAAGAATTTACAACAGAAAAATGTTGTCATATTATATCAATACATTGCTTTGCTGGTTTTTTTTTTTTTTTTTTTTTTTCGAATTATTAGATGCATTTTGAATCTTGATCGATAGATCCTGTTAGAATCCTCATAGATAAAGTTACTGGAGTTTGACTCAAGGAGAGGTGGGGAGTTTGATTCGCCAAATTTATTGCTGAAGGTCATCTAGAGATTATAGGCAAGTAATCACTTGGCGGCCACGGCGATTGAGCAAGTGGCCTTTATGTGGTGGCATTGCTCCAAATTTTGCAAGGAATGGCATTTGAGGTGGCGGCAATGAACAATGTCAAATGAACAGTAATGAATATCCACGTTGTTGGATTATTGCAAACATGGAAAACCTATGTTGGATTGACTAATGATAATTTGGATGGAGAGTTAATTGGGACCGATTTTGGTTTAGAGTGAAAGTTGGTGATTTCATTAAATAAATAAAAAAATCAAATCAAAATTGAGACTTGACCTAAAATTAGAGGTTTTTTTAAGGAATTGGGCCCAATATTACCAACAAGTGTTTCCATACGAAGTTGAGTAGAGATCCATTATTATTTTCTTATTGGCAAAAATAATTTGCTAAAATTGAAAACTAGAACTCTCTCAAGCCAAGTCAAGTTTTTGTGCACTTCATGGTCCAAATTTGAGTCCAAATATAATATTAAATTCTTATATTCGGTGTTTGGCAACATTCTCTGAATTCAAGAAACCCAAAAACATCCAGATAAAATGTTAGATAACAAATCCAACATGGGGTGAGATATGTTGGAAAACATCCCTTTGAGATTTTGATGTTCATCAAACTATTTATGATGATGAATACAAGTAGTGAAATAAGTCATCATTATCAATGATCCTTTATATTAGTGAGGGTTAATATTCTTAAAAATCTAAAATTGATACATTTATGACAAATTTGTCTCAAACTATTTTTTTAACCACAAAAAACTCCAAACCGGTATACCTTTGACAAATTTACCCCAAACTAGTACACTTATAACAAATTTACCATATGTTAGTTTTCATTAAATTTTACTGTCAAATTATTAAATTAAATGACACGTGATAGTTAACTAGTAATACCAATTTAGAATTTTATGCTCCGTTTGTCACAGTTTACAATTTTTGTGATTTTTTTGTAGTATTAATCCAATTTAGTGGAGGATATATTTGTCACAAATTTATCAGTTTTTGGTTTTTTTATCAAATACATTATTTTTTGATAAATTTATCATAAATGTACCAATTTATGGTTTTTTTATGATTAGTCAGGGTAAATTGGTTACAAGTGTACCGGTTTTTGGTTTTTCAAAGGATATTAACCTTATTAGTAAAGATGAAATACTAGTCTCTGACTTTTAGTTGAATGAGTATCGGTAATGGTAACTTGGAAGGACTAGTCAAGATAGTATAAAAGCCTTTAGTATTGATAATTATTGACCCTAATATCACATGTCTATAGTTGGTATTATCACTAAAGATGGTGAGCTCATCACTCACAATTTGCGTTGATGATAGTGTTTGATAAATTGGTAGTAATGTGTCGAGTCTGATGATAGTAAGACACACACTGAAAGAAGACCGTTGATGACTCAGAATATAGCCATTGATGACTCAGAATATAGCCATTGAAGCTTTGGATTCCATAGTTGAAAAGCCGGTGAGATGGTAGAAAAGCAACTAACAACTCTCAGAGACGACATGAGTAAGTAAATTTTGGGTTATCTGTGATGATCAGTGAAGCGACTATAGGAGGAATCTTGATGACTATTATGGTCGCTGAAATGGCTAGTTATTTGTCCTTGAAGGTCTCCAACGGATCTATTGAAGACCTCAATATAAAAGGAGCAATGACACTATGAAGAAAAAGCTAAGGATTGAGATATACGAAAACCTTTACTATTGTATCTTGAGCTAGAAATTATATCTAATCTTGTTCCGTGAACCTCACTATATTGGTTTAACACTATAATAGCTTATAATGAAGTGTATGAGAGCAAGTGAGTATTATTATATTCCGATAGTGTGATTCATCAAGAGAAGGGAACTACACTACCCATATGTAACTTGCACTACTTATTACTAATGTTTCCAATCATTATTTAAGTTGTTAGTCTAAAAGTGAATGTAGACTTAGCTAAAAGACAAACCACTATATACCATTGTATGACCTATTTATTCTACTTTGATTTTACTTATCAACATCACAAATAATAATCCATTCACAATGTTGTCTTGAGTATTGATTGTTTGACATTCTACAAAAGATTTTATTACATCACAGCTCAACCTATTCAACCATCCTTCTAGATTGCATTGTTAGCCCCAACATGATAAACTTGGATTGGATATAAAATTTAAAAATTAACTCAACAATTCCTACACACCAAGAAAACCCTGCTTCAAATAAGACTACTCACCATCCCTGGCATTTCTTATCGACAACACTCCACTTACACTCTGACAACCGTCCATCGTGAAAAGCCCTCACTCCGATGTCCTCGAAAATTCCCATTGGTGCCTTGCTTGCAGCTCACTTGGAAGGCTAATGCCACCTCATCCATGGCTCCCTTTCTTTCTTAGTCGGTTTTTCAACTTTTCCACCATCACCGAATCATCTCTTAGTTCCTCTCTTTACTTTGTCTTTAATTACTCATTCTCAACCTTCATTGTTCCACAATCTCTCTTTTGATTGACTCTGAACAAGGCATTCATCAAGTGTTTGTCAAAGAGAGATCCTCCTCGCCTTCAATTTAGAATTTTGCTTAAAAGAAAATGTCATGTCTATTGAAATTTGTCAAACTCCCGAGATTGATTTTCCAAAGATATTTTGTTCAAGATAGTGGTTGAGAGGGTTTGAGTCGTCACACACACAAGAAGCTTGTAGATTGGATATTCAAAAATTTTCAAATAAGAAATTTTTTAAAAGATTTTCAATTTCATTTTAAGTTGAGATTTTCAAAGAATTAAAACTCTACCTTAAGTTTTGATGAGATATTTCTATACTCCAAATGATATATGGAGAATCTTGGAGTGAGTACAATACAAGTGCCAATACTTTTGTACGGCACTCACTTAAGTACCAAAATTTTTTTCACTCACTTGAGTGCTATAAATTTAGAAGATCAATCACTTGAGTACCACTTTCAATTTGCTCTATCAGAGAAGTTGACATGGCAGCTAGAAAATATTATTTTAATATTTTTGGTATTTTATATTATTTTAAAATTTTTATTTTAATTTTTTGCATCTCTTTTTGCTTTTTTTCTTTAGGCTGGGCAAGGGTCGCTTAAAATCCTTTCCCATGGTTGCAAAGGCCTTGAGCAAGGCCATTGGGTCATCGCTAATGTTTGGCGAGGGCCCTCATCACCTCGCTCTCACTGCGAAGTCTTTGCCCACCAATAGTTGGAAGGCCCTAACAACCGGCAATTCTCACGGCCTCACTAGCAACTAGCAAGTCCTTAACGACTAGCGACCCTTGCCAACCATGAAACCCTCACCCTCAACAATGAAGGCCTTAAGAGAGGCCGTTGGGGTCTCGCCAATGGTTGGCGAGGGCCCTCATTGCCTTGCTCTCGTCGTGAAGGTCTTGGGCGACAATATAAGGCCTCATCGGCAGTGAGTGAGGCCATGAGGACCTTCGCCCATAGCTACCCAAAGCCGATGAGGTCCCAACACCCTCGCCCAATCTAAGTAAGAGTCGCTAGTGACCTTTGCCAACTCTGAAGAAAAAAACAAAATAAAAAATTCTAAATTCTAAAAAAATGAGGACCTTCGCCCATAGCTACCCAAAGCCGATGAGGTCCCAACACCCTTGCTCAATCTAAGCAAGAGTCGCTAGTGACCTTTGCCAACTCTGAAGAAAAAAACAAAATAAAAAATAAAAATTCTTAAAAAAAATTAAAAAATCCACATAGGACATTTGGCCGGAAGTGGCATACTCAAATTCAACACTCAAGTGAGTGAAAAATGAAAAAGTTTTAGCAATTAAGTGAGCGCCGTACGGAAGTATTGGCACTTGTACTATATTTACCCAAGAATTTCATATCACATTTTATCCTATCAATCCCAATCCCAATCCCAATCCAGCTTGCCTTGAGTGAATTAATTTGTTTAACACAATAACCTATTGTCTAGGGAATATTACCAAAAAAGTCCAAAAGATATGGTATAGATACTAATTCAATCCTTAAGGTATCAATTTAACCAATTTCGTACTAAATCTTTTGCTAATTTGTCAATAAATCATTCCAACTAATGTTTATTAGAAATCGTCGATATGGACGTTGCCCATCCTACATAATATGGTCAATGTTGACATAGACATATATATATATATATTCTATTTTTCTGAATTTTTTCTCACCTTTTTTTAAATAAATAAAAAATTCCTCCATCACTCCGCAACCTCAACAGTGGCTAGGATGCTCTTGCCATCCCATGACACGAGCCTTCACTGTATCTAGGAGAGGGTAGAAAAGCCCTTGTCAGCCAAAGCAAGGGCCTAGGACACTCTTGTCCAATGTAGGCGAGAGTCAACTGGTCCTCAAAGAAAAAAAAAATAATAATAGATGAAAAAAAATTAAGAAAAATTATTTAAAATTGCAAAATTATTCACGTTAGCAATTCCTAATTGAAATTGGTTGAAATGATCTCATTGTCAAATTATTAAAGGTTTATGACTAAAAAACATAAATAAAATATGTATGACTAAATTAGTATTAATACAATAAGTTCGGATTTTTTTTTTTTTTTGGGTAATTATCACTTGTTTTCAATGTTGAGGGGAGGTTCATACTTCTCATCAATAGGAATGCACACAAGTCACGGGGACAAGGCTCTTGGGCCACCGGAGGGTTTTTATAATTTGGGCCCGCTTCATTGGTAATTTGAGTTTGGACTTATGGATGGTGATTGAGTGGCCTAAGGCTTTATCAATTCCTAGGGGTTTTTTTGTCACTTATATATAATTTATTTTGCTTATAAATTGATAGTTGTAATAGAGAAATGAGAAGTGCTAAGGGTGCATTTAGTGCAACTTTCCTAATAGGGCGGAAAGTCCCTTAAGGAAATGCTGGGGTATTTAATAAGTTTTTCAAAGGAACTTTCAACCGAATGCTAGCCTTAGAAAAGTTGATGGCCCAATGCTAGCTTTCAACATTTGACAAAATACTAAAACTAGTTTTTTCTTCAAAAACTACCTTCACCAATTCTTCAAATTTCTGATTTTTCCCTCGTTATGTTTTTTTATTAAAAAATGATCCAAACCCTTCGCTATTCGACAAAGAGCTATAGGTGATAGTGAGCCAGAGCTAATGTTGGCAGCCATTGATGGAGGTAGCTCAACCTTGGGGGACCTCCGACGAGAGTTGCGCGACCCGAGTGAGGGCCGTCGAAGGTTGCATGACGTCAGGCAACCCTCAGCAAGGATCACTTGACCTAGGCAACCGTCGCCCAAGGTTGCAAGACCTAGGCGGCAATCACCTAGGGTCATGTGAGCCCTCACCTGGGTCTCTAAGTGTTGCCTTGGTCACACAACCGCCGGCGACCCTTGCCCGAGGTCAAGAGACCCAAGCATTGAGGGTCACCCGAGGGCATGTGACCTCAAACGGCCCTCATTGGAGGTCATCCGAGGTTGGGTGACCTCAACTGGCGGCCAACATCGATTGTAGCTTATATATATACACACATACACTCAAAGCCTATGGCAAAAGTTTTTTTACACGCAACTTGAACTTAGGGGGTGCATGACAAAATTTATGTTCTAGAAATTGATTTCTCTGAATAAGTTTCTGAGCAAAGAAACATGTTTGATAACAACTCAAAATTTCTATTTTTGGAACAAAAATCCGTTTGATAACAAAATAAATTTCTATTTCTAGGAATATGAATTGATTAGATAACAACATGGGAAATCCTCAAATACAAAATAATAGTCCAAATAATACTAATACATTACAAAAGGTGAAAATACAATTTCATGGGATTTCCGGCATATTATTATCCTTTGCCATTTTTTTGGCAATGGTTTTCCTAAGCGTATTTATTTGGTTTTCCTCCTCGGTCAATGTAACGTTTGCAAGCTTATCCTACATAGGTTCAGACGAGTAGGTTTAGAACAGTGAAACCCCAACCAAGGAAAATAGAACAAAAAAATCGCACACAAAGAGAGAGAGAGAGAGAGAGAGAGAGAGAGAGAGGGGGGGGGCGAAGACCTTGAATCGGAGAGGAAGGAAGGCGCAATCCAAATCCAAATAGGGATGCGGACGGAGGAGGCGAGTCCGACGGGACGACCGGAGCAAATTGGACGGTCTGAGGATGGCAACAACAAGATGAGTGACGATCTGATCAGCAAGAGGACGATGATGACGTCGGAGTCAACAATGGCAAGAAGGATGGATTTGGAGTCGACGGCGAGGATGGACAAGTTGTTCGGAGTCGACGGTGCTAGGGTTTGGTTGAAGTGTTGAGAGGAGAAGGAGAAGCAACACCCAAATAGAAAAGCCCGTGAACAAAGAAGGATGCCCAAATGGAGAAAAGAAAAAATAATTTCTATTTTTACCTTGTCAAAAAAAAATCTATTTATATTGCAGAAATTGAGAAGTTAAAAATTTCAGCTTCTAATTTTTTCGATTTCTTTATTTTGGAATATAAATCTGTTTAAGAAATAGAGAAATCAAATTGCGTTATTAAAAATGGATTTTTATTTCAAACCTGTTCCAGGAAACAGAGAAATCGAAAAACAGAAATTTTATCATGCGCATCCTTAAAGTTCATTTGCAAAGAGTTTTGACCAAATATAATTTACATTCTCCAAATAATTTTAGCTTTCAGCATTTGTATTACACTCAAAGCCCTTTTGAAAAACTAAACCAAACGGATTGTAATTATAGTGGAACTCTATTGGATGTAGTACTAGCTTAAGGGTAAATCATAATAAACCCTATATCTCGAGTTTTTCCTCGCATTTACTTTTTATTTAGTTGTGTTTGAGTGCTTAATTCCAACATCTGTTGGTGCTTCCTTGGTTTGCTCTGTCAATTTTTTTGAATAAGTTCCATGCAAAATTTGAAAGTGATAAAAATCAAAAGGTGATGATGCGCGTGTCCTGCGGCCTCTTATGAAGATTCTTTCTATCATTAAGCCTAAAAACATAAATTAGGTTGTTTCTTGCATACACGTGTTTGATCGACGAAGCAATCCTCCGTTCACGACATTATAAATAGTCGATGGGGCAGCCTTCCCCAGTTAGACAATTGATTATGTATCAATCCAATTTGTGCGTATTTTGCGAAAGGATATTGATTGATTAGCAGTCATATCTGATGTAAAGTAATTCCTAATATGACTAAACAAAGATGAACAACATCTAGTAACATTACGATCAACTTTCGAATGGTACATGTTCGGCCTCATGGGATGGCAGCTAATATCCTTAGATGTCTCGAGAAAAGGACATATGCTTCTTGAAAGCGTGAATTCATCTTTAGCCGAGTCCGTTCCCATCGTCCCGGACTCGGGTCTCGAGTCCGGGTCAGCACAACACATCAGAATATTACAACAGCCACGACACATCGTCGAACGATGGAAAAAGCACAGAAACTACAACGCCAAAGGTCATTGTTACGCAGAAGCCCTAGGAGAAGCAGATGCTAGGAACTTGGGATCGCGTTCCAATAGGGCCATCTCTCGTTCCTCAAGCACGATCCATGCTTCTATTCCATCCCCGGACGGTGCGTCCACCAGAATGACCAAATTCCTAAACGCTTCATCCCCAAGATTCCCAAGACTTACCCATGCTGGCCTTCCCCAACCAAAGTCCACATCATTGAATCCCATGTTACACCAGCTCACAAAAGTGTAGCAATCATGTTTGGCCCTTTCGTATATCTCTTTCACCTCTACTAGCCATTTCGATACCCCTACGAGCGCAGTCTCGCCCCAGATTTCCTTCATGAGGTCACCGTCGATCTCTGCAATCGATCTTCTCAGTCGCTCGACTAGGCAGGGAAGCTCGGCCTCTGCTTCCAGAGAGTCGTGAACCGCGAAGGCCTTCCAGTCAATATTCCCAACCGCATGCTCGGGCAGAGAGGGTTTAGTCCGGCGCCGGAGATTTACAGCTTGAGCCAGGGCCGATGGTGATCCGAGACCTGTGGCTTTTCTGGAAGCTCCCATCGCATGTTTCCAAATGAAGCCTGTTAAAGCTTCGATCCGGGTTGGATTCGGAACACTTTCGCTCCTGGCATATAAGAAGAGTTAAAAAGGCAAAGCATTAGTTAATATTAATCGTATTACTACTTATTAGAAGTTGTTATTATTATTACCGTTACGTTCTTACCTTCTCTTGCACTCGATGAGTCAAACATTTTCCAATGTTGACATGCAAGAAGGAAGTAAAAGACAGGAAATGATGTATCTCTATTACCTTGTTCAAAAGTCTATTCAGTTACAAATCAAACTACATTGAATTCAATACCAATTCACCTTGCGAGGTCCTTCAATGTTGATAAGGCTTTCGAGTCGAACAAAAATCTCCTCGGACTGCTCCTCCCCGGCTTTACAAAGGGTGTCCCTATCCACACGCGGGCATTAGGAGGCATCACCTTGCTTCCTGGAAATAGGGTCGACGCGGCCATGCATTCTGCTCGCATAGCTCGATCAGGAGACCCCGCAGCTATGGCAGCCCAGGTCCGGAGGAAAGCGCTTATTGTGGTCCCGTCCATGATCTTGTGTGAGGAGGATGTTCCGATGACTATCCCCCCGCACGAGAACACATTCACTTGAATTCCCAATAAAACCGACTCCTCCTCTGGCGTAGTCGAAAGTCCACGTAACGGGAGGAACTCATCTAGTAGACCGATCTCAGGCTTCTTGAGGAACTCTGATAGCGAGCCGCTCACTCGGGCCTCGACATACAGAATGCCGGCATCATTGCAGTCGATGCGAAGGTTGTTCCTATCGAGCCGTCCGGCTAGCGGGTAAAATCGGGCTAGGCCTCGGATAGGGACTTCTTTAGCGTGCTGGAGATGCACTCAACGGTCAAGGAGAGACCACGAGGTTTGTGAACGGGGTAGAAGAACACCATGGGGGTGTAGTACGTGGGGGTCATCTGGTCAAGGAGGCACAAATTGAAGGTCTTTAGGTGGTGAGGTGTTGGGGATGATGGCTTTACTGCCTCTCTACTAGTCACTTCAACCAGCACCTCCATGGTCCACATTACACGGAGAAAGAGTAGTCTTCCCCTTTTATAGCCGAAGTACTAGGAGGAATAAGTGATAGGCTTGCCAGCTGAGATTCCTTGGAAAAATGAAGGAAATCCGACAAAAGGTCATCTTTAATTCACTCGGACCAGAATATGTCCTTAAAATGTTCCATCTAAACTCTAAGGGTATTCCCTCCGGATGGAAAAGAAAAATATATGCCCAAAAACTTGAGGGACCATCGATGGAAGGTAGACTCCCTGCCACTTCCTCGTAGGTACCTACTATTGGTTAGACAGGTATAATAACCCCCGTATCTAGGGTGAGGGTGAGGTAGTTGAATACTCTAGTATTCATGTTAGATTGACCTATGCTTTGCTCAATGTCTTGTAACCAACTTATCGGCCTAGTATCCCGATTAAAAGACATTGTTTGCATAGTCATTTTTGTTTAGCTAGATTATAGGATCGATGGACCATTTGTATTCGCTGTACTCCACGTTACTTGGAGAATAATGATCAATTTTCATATGAGGTATAACTGGTTGACTAGCCAGCTGAGATTCCTTGAGAAAATGAAGACGGATTCGACAAAGTCAAGGAAAAAAGAATCAATCTTAGTATGTCACTGGAGATGCTCCGTTTTATGTCTCGTACTACATATAAAATATACTCTTCCTGGCATTTGAGTTGTCCTTTGTATTTTACCGTTCCATTTCATAAAATTTCTGCGTACGGCTGAGGGCTTATTCCCCCGTCGTCTTCGGACTGCAATTGTAGCGCTAGAAAACAAAGTCGTTTTGAGATTTCCAGATATTCTAGAAAGGTAATTGCCAGCTATTAGAGTGGTAGAGGGTGAGTTAGGACATGCATAATAACCACTCTGTTTCTCTATTTTCATATTTTTCTATTCCTAAAACATATTTAGAATAGAAATTCATTTGATAAGATAATTTTCATTTTTTTTATTTCTACAACAAATTTTTAATCCAGAAATTAATTTGGAATAAAAATGAAAATCAAAAAATTTCTTACTCTATTAATTCTGAAATAAAACTAAGAAATAAAAAATATTCTCATCACTCGCCCTTACTATTAGCTGACCACCTTTTGTCATTGCCTGTCGGCCGCTTGGGAGGAACAAATTTTTTGTCATTATCAAACAAATTTCTATTCCATAAATAAAAAATTTACATCATTATCAAATGCGTATTGGACTTCTCCGCCTTTGTTTGAGTCCCTTACCGATGTCTATTTCACCAATTCCAACTTACCTACTATTTCATTGACTCACCGATTTTTACTAAAATTACCCTCTCTTATACCAAGCAGCCAACTTCATTTAAGTTAATCACCAATTTATTTTCGATAAGAAGTTGATTTTGATGAACATCTGGGTTCGAGAGTTCATCGAATAATTGAAATTTAATTTCTTGATCTATATCGGTTGCTGGCATAATGCCTGGGGTCGGTCTTCTAATTCTCTCATTCTTTGACGGCTTGCTTCCATTATTTAACAACTAATTTTAAGTTATCAACTCATATTTGAGCCATCTCTTAAGGTTGATGATGTCTTTTTCAAATTACCATTTTTTTCTAGTAACTTACCAATCAACCAACTTTTTTGTCCGTTGGAGTTAGTAACTAGCTTTAGATTATTATCCCTTATTTGAGCCACTTATCAACATCGATACGGTGGTTTTGGATTACTAAACTTTCCAATAACTCTTCTGTTTTTGTTGACATTACCAATTTCATTATGACATTTTCAACTTTACCTTTATTTACCAACTTCTCTTGGACGAAATTATCGACGAGTTTAAAGTTGCCCGCTCTTAATTGTATCAATTGCCAAGATTTATATGATCATTTTTGAGTGACCAATTTGTTTTAACAACTTACCATCATCATCGAAGTTACCAACTCTCATATGAAATTCTATTTTTTAACAAATGACAAAAACATATAATCAGTTATTTTGGTCTGGACATAGTCACTTAATTAGAAAAGGTTGGTAATTTGGGAATTGATAGAGTGAATTTTAGAGAGTGACTCAGCTCAGATAACAACAAGTAACCTAAAACTAATTAGTAATTTCGTCAGAGAAAAATTGATAACCAACTCGAACAAAGTTCATCTTCATATTCAACAAGTACAGACACTTCGAAACACCCTTGCCGATCACCGACTCTAGCTATAGCCTCGACACATTATTGCGCATCAAAGCGCCAAACCGCGACACCGGAGGCTACAGCGAAGCCCCGCGGGTTCGCGGAGAAGCGAATTCGAGGAACTCTCCATCATTCTCCAGTAAACCCATCTCTCGCTCCTCTAGCACAATCCACACTTCTATTCCATCACCAGACCATGTCTCCATCAGGATGACCACGTTCTTGAACGCATCATCCCCAACGTTCCCGGTACTTAACCATCTAGGCCTTCCCAAACCAAAGTCCACCTCATTGAACCCCATGCCGCACCAGCTCACGAACGTGTAACAGTCGTTCCTGGCTTTTGTATAGATCTCGTTCACCTCCTCCAGCCATTTCGATATCCCCAGGAATGCCCGGTCACCCTGGATTTTCTCCACGTAATCGCTGTTTACACTCGCCATCGATCTCCTTACTAACTCGACTAGGCAGGGTAACTCGGTCTCCAGTCCTGGAGAGTCACAGACCACGAATGCCTTCCAGTCGATGTTCCCGATCGTGTACTCAGGCAGAGGCGGTTTAAGCCGGTGCCGGAGATTTATGGAGTGGGCCAGGGCCGACTGCGATCCGATGCCACCAACTGCCCCGGAAGCTCCCATCGCATGTTTCCAGAGGAATCCTGTCAATGCTTCGACCCGGGTTGGGTTTGGAACATTTTTACTCCTAACAAATAAAAGGAGCGACACAAGAAAAGCATAAGCTATTCCTTCTACGAGTAGTATGTTTCTTCTAATCAAAACCAATTCACCTGGCAAGCTCTTTCAAGGTTGACAAGGCTTTGGTGTCAAATAAAAATCTCCTCGCGATGCTCTTCCCAGGCTTCACGAACGGGATCCCGATCCATACCTGGGCATTACTAGGCATCACCTCGCTCCTCGGGAATAGGGTTGCTGCAGCTGTGCACTCCGCTCGCATCGCTTGATCGGGACGCCCTGTGGCGATGGCAGCCCACGTCCTGAGGAAGGCACTCAGCGTGATCCCGTCAATGACCTTGTGCGAGGAGGACGTCCCGATGACGATCCCCCCGCAAGGGAACACGCTCACTTGGATCCCTAGCAAGAAGGCCTCCTCGTGCGGCTCAGGGGCAAGCCCGTGCAACGGGAGGAACTCGTCCAGTAGACCGATGTCAGGGCTCTCAATGAATTCTGAGAGCGAGCCGCATGCACGGGCCTCAACATAGACGATGCCGGCGTCATTGCAATCGATGTGGAGGTTATTCCGGTTGAGCCGTCCAGCCAGCGGGTAGAACCGGGACAGGGCCTCGGGCAGGGATTCCTTCAGTGTGCTAGGGGCCCTCTCAATGGGCAAGGAGGGATTGCAAAATTGGTCAGTTGGGTAGAAGAAAACGACGGGGGCATAGTACATAAGGGTCATTTGATCGAGGAGGCATAAATCGAAGGTCTTCAGGTGGTGAGGGGTTGGAGAGGAAGGCTTGATTGCCTCTCTGCTAGTCACTTCAATCTCCACCATCTTCCTAAGGCGAAATCTTCACATTGCAAGAGTTTCTGTTTATGTACTCATACATACATACATATATATATATATATATATAGCCACAGATCGGCAGCTGAGATTCCTAGAGATAGAAAGGCCAAACTAGGTGAAAATTCGCTCTCTGTCGCGGATGGAGGGATATAGTAATGCCAAATTAGATAGTCATATATTGGGATATGTACAGTACAAGTTCTAAAACTTGTCAACAAAGTGCAATTGAGTCCTAAAAGTTACAAAAAGTGCAATCAAGTCCTAAAACTTGTCAACTTGGTTCAATTCAGTCCTTCCGTTAAAACCGTTAGTTTATATTAACGGAAATTGCTGATTTGGCTTATTTTAATATTTTCTCTCTCCTACGTGGCAATTAGGGCAAGAAAATTGTGCACGTAAGCAAAACAACATCGTTTTGTGGGTATTGCCATTCTCAAAACGACGGCGTCTCCCCTCCGTTTTTTTTCACGACGTCTCCTCCTCCGTTTCTCCGTTTCTTTACGACATCTCTTCGATTCTTCCTCTCTCGAATCAACGAACCCTAAGCCCTAAATCTCGCAGATCTCTTCCCTCTTCCCCTCTCGAATCGAATCAATGCAACCCTAAGCCCGAAATCTCGGCGCGGATCTCTTCCCTTCTTCTCGTCTCGAATCAACGCAACCCTAAGCCCTAAATCTCGATGCAGATCATCGGTGCCTCGCGAGTTGCAGTTCTTCATCAAACGCTGGTGCGAGTACGCGCGACACTCGTCCCACGAGAGCCTTGGCGGTGGATCGAGCGGCGCCGACGGTGGAGGCGAGTGGATCGAGCGGCGCCAACGATGGAGGCGAGGTGAATTTGTTTGCACCGCTCGCTTACTCTGTGCTTGACAGGCTGAAGTCTCTGGACCGGTTGACTCAAAGGACCCTGATTTCAAATTGAGTAAATATGATTATTTTGGCCACGGTGAGATACTGAGTTTCTTCTCTCATGTGCATTGGGGATTGTGATTACTAGAGCCGAGTCGCGAGGAGTTCATCCCGGAGGGGAGGTTCGAGGATCGCGATTCCTTGGACGAGGCTAAGCGGAGTTCTCCTGATTACCGAGTGACAGGTCATCTCTGGATGGATCATGCGTGCGTGTGTGTGTGAAGAATGATTGATTGCACTTGCGCAATGCGTGTCCTCCGTTTGCGTAAATTCTTGTGCTGCTTCTTGCTGGTGTATCCGCAGGCTAGTTATGGGACTTTGTGTTGTTATGATACCACTACAATGGAACAGTAGCTCGCTGATTTTGTTGTTAGATTAAATCGATACGTTAATCTCATCGAAGTGTTGTGGTGTTCTTCAATTCTAATATGCATCACTGTATTTGTGATTTGTCCATTAATGTAACTCGATAATATAATGTTTGATAATTTCTTTCAAGACTATGGCTGAAGTTATCTACAACTTCACTAATTATAGAATTTGTTCTAGACAGCGACATCTTGAAACTTCAAGTTTTTTTTTTTTTTTTTGGGGGGGGGGGGGGGTGATGTGCGTATCTTCATCTCTCGCATCTATATTTACTTGATTAGAATGGGACATGAGAATAATGTTTTTTCAGACTAAGATAGCAGGGATATGATATGATGTGGGTTTAAAATGTATTACATATATGTGTCCTCTTGAAACTGGTCAACACTAGCTTTAGAAAGCCAGATTTGGCTTCCTGAACTGTCTATATTGGTTGCGCTAATGACCGTCTTCATTTAATCATTTCAAGGACAACAAATAGCGGTTCATGCTGCTGATATAATTGCTTTGTCAAAGGTGACTGATTGTTTCCTTTTCGTGTTTCTCTTGTAGTTCTATTCCGGTTGCTATAGTTCATTACAATGGTGCTTTGATTTTGAGCGGCAGGTTACCTGCTTAGTGCTACCATAGGAGCACTGCCGTTTGCTCCAACCTAAGTTAATATGGAGATCGGACGACACAGATGAAACGTGCAGTCTTGTTGAGCGTATACTACACCCGGAACCCATTGAAGTATGTTTCAAATAGTTGTGTAGAGGTCGCTTTTTAAGCCTCATTTTTGTGCTAAATTAGTCATGGATTTCCTCTCACGCTTGAATGTTCCACTCGTTTATGGTGCAAATAGGCACGTTTAAATTGAACTTCTTTACATCACATTGTTCAGTACTTATTCACTGGAATCATCATCATGGCTGATAAATGCACATGACATGTTACACACGACTCGCCTAGTGGTGTCACATGACTATGAATGTTTTCAAAGAACTGTAACTTAACATAAATCAGTTAAAGATTATATGGCCTAATGATATATTGCCTCAACAACCAGTTCTGTCAAGAATTATCCTCTTTTGAAATTATCTATGGATATAACATTTTCCTGTTCTTCCCCATTTTTTTTATGCTTGTTGCTGTCCCATAATCCTTTAAGTTGAATCTATAGATATAGTTCCTTTTCATTGTCGATGACGATACCAAATTTTCAATTGTATGTATTTCTATCATTCGAAAAATGATAATTTATACTTTTAGTTAGATATCTAAAGTGAGGACTCTTCTTTTGCACTTTATCAATCTTTTATTGCTCATGGGATGCTCTATAGTACTCGAAGTCATTTTCTAGCTACACGATGAGCTATTGGTGTTCCAATCTTGTGAGGAGACTTACGATCACATCTTTTTTCATGATGCATTTTGCAGTAATCTGGTTGGCAACAACTTTGCATTGGACAACTCTGACAGAAGGTAAATGCCCTAGCGATTTTTTTTATGGTGCTTGAGAGATCATAAACGGTAATCAATTCGATTGAAAACGGTTAGCTGATGTGTCCTCAGACTTGGCTTGAATGCCTACCTCACTTTACAAGGATAATCACGCATCCCACCACCTTGCTAGGCATTGTAGATGTTTATATATCAAATTTGTCCTTTGTCGTAGTAATTCCATTAATTGAGATCACAGATGCATGCTGAATTTACATTAAAAGTCACTCTCACGTTTGGTTGCTAATTCTATTGCTTGAAACAAATATAGATCATTTAAACACGCTGGATGTCACCATCATTCAACTTCCTTCTTATTTGAATAAATACGATACTGCAGTTTCACCATCATTCACCAATTCATTTTTTCGTGGATAATCAGCAATTTCGCAAAGCTAATTAGTATTCACTAATCAAGCCTTACGGTTCGAACCATGACTTGGAGAAGCTATCGCCGCTTCAATGATTTAAAAACTTTTAGCATTTAATTAGCAATTGCATCATCCATGAAGGAACCGATCGTAAGTCTCCTCACAAGATTGGAACACCAATAGCTCATCGTGTAGCTAGAAAATGACTTCGAGTACTATAGAGCATCCCGTGAGCAATAAAAGATTGATAAAGTGCAAAAGAAGAGTCCTCACTTTAGATATCTAACTAAAAGTATAAATTATCATTTTTCGAATGACAATAGAATTAAATACATACATGTTGAAAATTTGGTATCGTCATCGACAAGTGAAAAGGAACTATATCTATAGATTCAACTTAAAGGATTATGGGACAGCAACAAGCATAAAAAAAATGGGGAAGAACAGGAAAATGTTATATCCATAGATAATTTCAAAAGAGGATAATTCTTGACTTAAAGAATGGTTGTTGAGGCAATATATCATTAGGCCATATAATCTTTAACTGATTTATGTTAAGTTACAGTTCTTTGAAAACATTCATAGTCATGTGACACCACTAAGCAGGTACTGTGTAATAGTCATGTGCATTTATCAGCCATGATGATGATTCCAGTGAATAAGTATTGAACAATGTGATGTAAAGAAGTTCAATTTAAACATGCCTATTTGCACCATAAACGAGTGGAACATTCAAGCGTGAGAGGAAATCCATGACTAATTTAGCACAAAAATGAGGCTTAAAAAGCGACCTCTACGCAACTATTTGAAACATACTTCAATGGGTTCCGGGTGTAAAATACGCTCAACAAGACTGCACGTTTCATCTGTGTCGTCCGATCTCCATATTGACTTAGGTTGGAGCAAACGGCAGTGCTCCTATGGTAGCACTAAGCAAGTAACCTGCCGCTCAAAATCAAAGCACCATTGACATGAACTATAGCAACCGGAATAGAACTACAAGAGAAACACGAAAAGGAAACAATCAGTCACCTTTGACAAAGCAATTATATCAAAGCAAAGCATGAACCGCTATTGTTGTCCCGAAATGATTAAATGAAGACGGTCATTAGCGCAACCAATATAGACAGTTCAGGAAGCCAAATCTGGCTTTTTAAAGCTAGTGTTGACCTTTCAAGAGGACACATATATGTAATACATTTTAAACCCACATCATACCATATCCCTGCTATCTTAGTCTGAAAAAACATTATTCTCATGTCCCTTTTCTAATCAAGTAAATATAGATGCAGAGATGAAGATACGCACATCACCCCTCCCCCCAAAAAAACTTGAAGTTTCAAGATGTCGCTGTCTAGAACAAATTCTATAATTAGTGAAGTTGTAGATAACTTCAGCCATAGTCTTGAAAGAAATTATCAAACACTATATTATCAGTTACATTAATGGACAAATCACAAATACAGTGATGCAGATTAGAATTGAAGAACAACACAACACTTCGATGAGATTAACGTATCGATTTAATCTAACAACAAAATCAGCGAGCTACTGTTCCATTTAACAACACAAAGTCCCACAACGGCGGATACACGCATTGCGCGCAAACGGAGTGCAATCAATCATTCTTCACACACACACGCACGCACGATCCATCCAGAAATGACTTGTCACTCGGTAATCAGGAGAGCTCCACTTAGCCTCGTCCAAGGAATCGCGATCCTCAACCCTCCCCTCCGGGACGAACTCCTCGCAACTCGGCTCCAGTAATCACAATCCCCAATACACATGAGAGAAGAAACTCAATATCTCACCGTGGCCAAAATAATCATATTTGCTCAATTTGAAATCAGGGTCCTCTGGGTCAACCGGTCCAGAGACTTCAGCCTGTCAAGCACAGAGTAAGCGAGCGGTGCAAACAAATTCACCTCGCCTCCACCGTCGGCGCCGCTCGATCCACTCGCCTCCACCGTCGGCGCCGCTCGATCCACTCGCCTCCACCGTCGGCGCCGCTCGATCCACCACCAAGGCTCTCGTGGGACGAGTGTCGCGCGTACTCGCACCAGCATTTGATGAAGAACTGCAACTCGCGAGGCACCGATGATCTGCGTCGAGATTTAGGGCTTAGGGTTGCGTTGATTCGAGACGAGAAGAAGGGAAGAGATCCGCGCCGAGATTTCGGGCTTAGGGTTGCATTGATTCGATTCGAGAGGGGAAGAGGGAAGAGATTTGCGAGATTTAGGGCTTAGGGTTCGTTGATTCGAGAGAGGAAGAATCGAAGAGATGTCGTAAAGAAACGGAGAAACGGAGGAGGAGACGTCGTGAAAAAAAACGGAGGGGAGACGCCGTCGTTTTGAGAATGGCAATACCCACAAAACGATGTGGTTTTGCTTACGTGCACAATTTTTCTTGCCCTAATTGCCACGTAGGAGAGAGAAAATATTAAAATAAGCCAAATCAGCAATTTCCGTTAATATAAACCGACGATTTTAACGGAAGGACTGAATTGAACCAAGTTGACAAGTTTTAGGACTTGATTGCACTTTTTGTAACTTTTAGGACTCAATTGCACTTTGTTGACAAGTTTTAGGACTTGTACTGTACATATCCCTCATATATTTTAGTAATGAAGTCCAACCCAGGTGGAACCCGATATTCTAGAAACTATCAAGTGTGGCACAACTAAGTATACTTGAAAGCCTATGAGAGAGGATGCAAGAGTTTTGTGAGTAAGGTTGATTAAAAGCATATTGTTAATTACCCTTGAAACGATAGCATTCACCTTTTGAGATCCATATAGCTTTCTTTCTTTTCTTTTCAAATATGATTCTATTTTTTTGTGTTTCGATTTTAGTGGCAAACATGTACTCATTCTATTCGTGACAAACTATGAAGGGGTTACTGTACAAATGGTTCCTAAACTTTGACCTAATATGCAATGTTGTCCTTGAATTTTAGTCCGTGAGATGTCATCCCCGAAATTTTAATTTATCCAATGTGGCCCTTGAAATTTTAGGATACTTTTTAATGTTTTTCTTACTAATCAAGTAAGAACATGCCACAGACCCAAATAAAGAAAAAGGAAAAAGGTACGAAAACGCTTCCACGCAAGGTTACCGATCGTGGTATAGTAGAGAATGACTAGAGTGTAGACCGATGGTGTGTTGTTGGTGAGGATGGCTTGATGGTGTCTTTTGAAACAACTTTCACTTCCCCTTTTATTTTTTCTATTCTTGGAATGAGAATGGTGGGTTTGATCTCCCCGCCATCTGGATGATATCACAGGTAGATTAGACGATGTTCTGTGGGAATTCTGCGTGCAAACTCATAGCTTTGCATGTTCATTTACAGATCTTTGGCAAGTAAAAGTCCAATTTTCTCTTGACTGGCGGTAGTAATTTGGTGCACTGGCCTTTGACCTGGCGTTCGATTCTCAAGGCCTAGGATCTATGTGACCTTGTAATAATAACTCACTAGGATCATGGCCAGTCAACTGCCACGATGGGCGAGAATATAATTTGTTGTCTATTATTAGCCAAACACTCCCAGATAATTATAAAAAAAGAAAAGTCCATTGTCTAGCATTTTCCATTATAAAAGAAATGGGACTTGTAGGAAAGTTCAAGGTAGTGAGATGAAGATGATCAACGGATTCTCTGAGAATAGAGACAGCTGTAAAATGGCACCAATTCAGATTCTTCACTCGTGTAGTAGCAATCCACAGGTGACCACCCATTGACGTTGGGATCAATATCCATTGATGAGATGACAGATCGCTTTCACCAATCAATGGATATTCGAATTGCCAAGCTGAAAATTGATGGATTGGTATTAGATTGCTATCTATCATCAATGGTTTCGAGAACTATTAATTCATAACAATGTCCAACGTCAAACTAAAAATGCTCTAACTTTGTAACTTTGATATCTCAAATCCATTTCTTTTCATGTGAATATTTTCAGGATAAGATCTACTTGCTACTGTGGTTTCTATGCAAACTCAATCTTTCTAAAATTTGTGTTATCTCATAACTAATCACAACGAGTATGGTGAGAAATGAGAATCCGTTTGACTGACTGGCTGGGACGAAACATGACAGCAGATGATAAATAGCAAAGAGGACCCAAAAAAGATGAAGAAGAGTGGAGTTTAAAGCCTAAATAGCAGCCGTTCGAGATTGCAAGATTGGCCCAGTTCCATGACTTGCTTGAAAGGGCATAAGCCCAGGCCCTTTTATAAATACTACGCCTCTAAACCTTATAAAATTGATTTTGGACGATTTAATTGGAGATATAATCTATGTTTCTATGAACTATCGCTTATTGATCCAATATATCATTTTATGCTAGGAAAATATAAGTTTATTAAATTTTGCTTGCCTTCCAGTCACTTCTACTAAATTTAATGCATCCTCATAGATATGATATGATTTGCAACAATCTATTCTCTGCAAAGAAGTTGAAATAGCCTCATCAAATTTCAATGTGTCTTAGAGATCTTTTATTCGGGCTTATAGAATTAGGTTTATGAACTCACTTGTGACTATGTTCGGTGCTTGACTATGATCACTTATCTAGATGTATGCTTAAAGTTTGTTATATTTCCTAAGTTATGTTCCTATTCAAAAGACTTTTCGAGGGATAGAAAATTAAAACATAATTGAGGAAAAAAGGGCGTTGATTTTACTTTAGTAACCTACTAGATTAAGGGTCCGTTTGGAAAGGCTTTTGGCAAAAGTTTTTGGGAAAATGCAAAGACCATTGAGTTAAAGGTATTTTTCAAAATACAAATTGTGTTTAGTAAATTGTATTGTAAAATTTTATTGCAAAATATCTTTGAGTAAAATAGTATTTGGAAGAATTATATTTGCAAAAGGCTTTTGTTATTAAAAAAAAAAAAAAAAGTTGGCCGGCTAAGAACAAGTAGTCGTCGACGAGGAGCAGGTAGGTGAAGGGCAAGCAATCCGATGCAAGCAGTCCAACAAAGGTAGGCAATCTAGCGAGGGTTGCGCAACCCTCCGGCGAGCATCATGACAACCGGATTTGGTCGCCGCAACCCTCGCCAAAAGGTCAACCAGATTTGGTTGCCACGACCCTCGCCGGAGGGTTGCAGGACCCAAATCACACGACCTCATCGGAGGTCACGGCGCGTCGGGCAATCCTCCAACGAGAGTCGCAATAACCCAAATCTAGGTCCATCGGAGGTCACAAGACCTCGTGACAATTGCGCAACCAAAGCTAGGTCGCGGTCGCCGAGACTCGCGAGCGATCGCCGAGACTCGTGAGCGATCGCCAAGACTCGCGAGCGATTGCCACGACTTGCTAGGGTCGCACAACTAGCCGATGACGATTTTCGCGACCTCACCGACCTCAGCTATGACCTTGCCAACCTCTCGAGCTCGTCTTTGATCAGCCACGTTGCTGGAGAAGAAGACAATGAACAGTAGACATGAGGCTTCCTTCCGAGAATACCGAAAGCCCAAGATAGGTTAGCCCAAGGCAACCTAAGACCTACCTTGGGCTTTCGGCCTTACAAATGCCAGCTTTGCCTTGATGGGACTTCCAAAACAATTCCCAAATGCCTTTAGCCCCCCAAAGATATTTGGCAAAGTGGTTCCCAAATGCAACCTAAGTATAGTTTTAGGCTTGTGACTCTTGTCGAATATGGGATTGGATCCTTAAATTAATGAAGAGAATTTCCATTGAAAGTTGACAAAAGTAGGGGACTCTCACTGGGGCTAGGTGACGGTGACGCCTTGCTCATGGTAGGCGAGGCAAGGGCCAAATTAGACCCCATACAAGGCTTGTTACTAGACCCTCACATGGTGGTGGTGAGAATGACTTGCCTAATTCTAAGAAAAAGCCTATCTAGCCTCGCTTGGACATGGTGAAGCCCAATGGGCCCTTTCTGCGAATGGGCAAGATGGATAACCATTCATGCCAATCTATCGAGATAATTAGGGAGAAGTACACTATCGGTGCCATAAGTTATGTACGGCACTCACTTTGGTATCAAAAGTTTCTGTTAAATCACTTAAGTGTCAAATCAAAGAAAAACAATCACTTAGATACCACCAACGAGAGATTCCGGCTAAAATGATTACGTGGCTTTTATATTTATAAAAAAAAAATCAAGAAGCCTTTTAAATGACATCGTTTTCCGTCTTCCTTAAGAAAACAACTTCGTTTTGCCATCGGATGTAAATGGCCTCACAAAAACAATGCCGCACAGCTCATTTGGGATTGAGATTAGGGTTTTTTTTTTTCAATCCTCGCCAACCTAGCTTGCTCAGCCACCGCTTGGCCACCATGCTCCACCACCGTCGCCATCATGCTCCACCACCGTCGCTCGGCCACCATGCTCGGCCATCGCCTCCGTCATAGTTGCTCGACTAGGTGAGCAAGGAGAGGCTGAGGTTGTTTCTTGGGCAAGAAGTGATGGGAAAATAGGAGGCGAGGGTAGAGGAGGAGGAGGAGGAGGAAGAATGGGGGTCAAAGGTGCAAAGAGAGGGAGAAGACGAGAAGTGCAAGGGAAACAAGGAGGGCACAAATGGAGATGGTGGATTGGGCTCTACTTAGAGAGTGGCTCGTGCTGGTGTCATTCTTCGGGGAAGAAGACAATGTTGCCATGCCCTCTCTCTCTCTCTCTCTCTCTCTCTCTCTCTCTCTCTCTTGATTTGGGGATTTAGGGTTTCGACTTGGGGGAAAGACACCAAACAACGTCGTTTTGTGGTTTATATGCTAACTATACTCTCCGAGCGAGTGACATCAGTGTCAAAAATTAATAAAAAACTGCCACGTAGGATTTCTAGCCAACCAAATCGCGTTGACACTGAAATGATCGTTTTTCAAAATTTTTGGTACTTAAGTGATCCAACGAAAACTTTTTGCACCAAATAAGCGTCGTACTCAACTTATGACATTGATAGTATACTTCACCCAAATAATTATGTTAGGACAAGTTGATGGTTTGATGGTTGAAATATAGGGCCCGTTTGGTTCAGTTTTTGGGGAATGCATTTGCATAAATGCAAATACCCTTTGGGTGAATGGGGATTTTTCGAAATGCAAATGTCGTTTGGTAAAATTTGTATTGAGAAACAACTTTGGCCAAAATACCGTTTGATAAAATTTGCATTTGTAATTAAATTTTATTAAATTAAAAAAGCAAAAATATGCTTATATTTTTTTTTGAAGTCCGGCCATCCGAATCCGCAGCCGAATCACCTAAATAAAAAAATATGTTCATATTTTTTATATAAACAGATTTTTATATAAAAAATATAAAAATATAAACATAATATATATATATATATATAAAATAGATATGTTTATATAAATATATATTTATATAAAAAATGGAGGAAAAAAAAATATGTTTATTTATATAAATATATATTTATATAAAAACTGAATAAAAAATATGTTTATATTTTTATATAAAAAAATATAAAAATATAAACATAAAATATATATAAAAATAGATATGTTTATATTTATAAATATATTTATTTATTAAACATAAAATATATTTATATAAAAAATAGATATGTTTATATCTATATAAAATATAAAATATAATATATTTTATATAAATATATATTATATATTTTTATAAATATATATTTATTAAATATAATTTTTAAAAATAGATATGTTTTATTTTTATATAAAAATATTTTATATTTTATATAAAAATATAAATATATTTATTTTTATTCAGCATTTGATCGACGGCTTCTCCACCGGAAGATTTAACAATATTATTAGAAGTTGTATTAGAAGATGCAACTTTTCAAAAATCTCAAAAGTTGCATTTTGGTAAAAGCGCCTTAACCATTTGGAGACGCATTGCATCTCGCTAAAATCGCACAAAAAACGAACCAAACACACTTTACATTTGACCAAGAGATTTTAGAGCCTAAATGAACATTCTAAATGCCGAACCAAACAGGGCCATAAACTTCCATTTTTTTCTCTCTATCCAATTAACTTAATTACTTGTCATTATAACAATGATTTTATTCAAAGAGCTCGCTCACACAATACTTATTAAACAAATCGAATGATAAATGTTCTGTAACGCCCACTTTTCTCACGCGTTATGTCAGTCGAATTGAAATTTTGGAAAAAACCGAGACATCCTTATCAAGTCAAACTTAACAGAAACCGAAAAAAACAGTAACATCAAAAAATCAGTTTGATGCCTCGGAGGGGCGTGGAGCACCTCGTCATGACAGATTCCAACACCGACCTCGCTCCTGTCCTGCATCGTGTCCTGCTGTCGATGCTTTTTCCTTGGTAGAGAGAGAGCGAGGGCGAGAGCGATGGATCAGAGCGTTGGAAATAAAAGGAAAAGATAACAGCAATCGATCTCCATATTAAATTACAGAGCACAATCCCAATCAACGCCTACAAGGAATAAATTAATATAATACAGAAAGACCAAAAGAGAACAAGCAAGCGCGACGCGGTTGCTTCTCTGTTCTGTCACCCCAGCCAAAAAGCAGAGCAGCGAGAAAAAGCGTGAGACCTCTTCCGAACGCACCTGTACTTTGTCCACTCATTTCCCCTCCCATCCACCGCAGCATAACCACATCTCGAGAAGAAGCCCTTCGGCCATCGACGCAGAGCGAGCGTGCGTGCGTGCTTGCGTGTCTCTGAGAGAGAGAGAGAGAGAAGGGGGAGTGGAGAAACAGGTATTCTTGTTCTGCCCTTTTCCCCATTTCCTCTTTTTTTCCCCCCTTCCGGGTTTTCTTGTTGTTTAATTATAGGATGTGATCCCTTCTTCTTGTTAAACCAAACCCCATCAATTTCGGATTTTGAGCGCTGCCCGATTCAGCTCTCATCGCTGTCGTTGCCCCCGCTTCTTCCCCCTTATATGGTTTGGACACGTTCCTGCGCCCCCTCCTTGATCTTCACGCAGTATATGTTTGTCCTTTCCTCGCGAATTTAGGGTTTCTCTGCCAGATTGTTCCTATCCCTCTTCTTTTTGCATATCTAATATCGTGTTGGTAGCGTAAAGATCGCTCCTTGCCCCCCTCTTTCCAAATTGGTAATTGGGGCTCGGGATTCCATCGGCCGGATTGATTGTTGGGTTTCGCTCGTATTGTGAAATTAATCGATTGTCGTGCACTTGATGGAGCGCGATCTTTATCGCCGTGGTTTTGGGGTATGTAGCAATGGCCGTTTTTTTCTTTTCCCCTTTCTGACGATGTGTCTTTCGTGGACAGCGGATGGTTTTTGATGGTCTTCTTGATTTGCTTGTTGCGTCGATGATTCATGCATATGCTCGTGTTCTTTTTGGTTTTGTTTCTTATACGTAGTCGATATCTGCATTAGGCAAATGCATTGGTGAAGCCTAATTTAGTCACTGTTTGGCATTACAACATTGCCATTATTAGTCAATGGGTTTTGTCCATTCTTAACACGAAGAAACTTTTTAATTTTCCTCGTGAATGGATATGTATTACAGTGGCCATAAGTGAGATTTCTACAAGTTTTTTATTGGTTTCTAAGTTAAAGGTGTTGTGCAGGGGTTTTGGGATGAAATGTCATAGGGTTTTCCTTTCAACTCACAACCGAAATTCGTACCCATATATTTGGCACCAGAATCCGAGGTGGAATAATAGATGCTGCCTTGGTTTCTGGACTTCTGTTTCTAATTTTCTCCAAGAATAGCTCTCTATAGGAATTGAGATTTATTTGCTGTTTTTAGGGGCTTCCTAATAAAGCTGATTATGCTATGTTTGCATTTTTCCACATTTTATGATGTTTCATTATCCCTTTTCCATGAACATGGATAAGAATACCGTAGTGATGGAACTTAGGTTGTTGTTGGTCCAAGTTAAATGTAGGAGTCTGAAGTTTAGTGTACTTGTCATCCCTCTAGTTTGATTACATGCAGCATAGGCAATCATGCATCCCCTTCTGCTGCTGCATATGTCCTTTGTCGGTAGGTTACATATATTGATTTTCATGGTCTTGAAAATTGGTTGAGGTTGTTATAATATGGTCTCATAAAAGATAACTTGTAAATAGTTGGGATCAGTGGTTATTATTGATAGGTGCAATGTCCAGAGTTTTCCTCTTCTGTGTTTGTTTTAGATGATTTACATATCCATCCCCCATGGCAGGCACATGCTTCTCCTCCTAGTCACTTTATGCGACTGGACAGACCGAGGGCACAAGACGATCTTATATTAAGGAAGAGGGATAGGATGAGGAGGTGGCTTTGTTGCACTTGTCAAGTGGAAGAGTCTTATCCATCCAGGGATGATGAGCTTCTTAAGAGCCCTAGGCACCATGCTGATGGTACCGTCACTAAACTCTTTTCATCTGAAGAAAGCAAATTACTTCTTTGAAACTTTTTTGTTTTATTATCTATTTGCTTTAAAGTGTTTGTTTAAGTAAATGATGATGCAAGTGCAGCTTTCTGAAAGGAGTGCTAGCCATGCTTAGATATTAATTTATATATAAATGTTAGTAGGCGACTGAATGATTTGTAGTCATCTGTGTTAGTCTTTTGCTTCTTTCCCGGTAACACTTTACTATGAAAATCTTCGAAATGCTTGGGAATTCAGTTTTCTTTAAGTAGTGCAAGCTTTTTATGTAATTTTTCTTGGAAGTGCTTACTCAGAATTGCCCTATGGTGTTAGCTGTGATGGCTTCAGTTCTACAAATTAATGTTTCAGGGTGCAGGTTTAATGAGTACTTAGTATTTGAGTTTTGGTCACTGTGCATCTCCGTATATTATAAATTTTTCTAATTTATCTCTGTCTAGCCACATAATCATAGAAAGCCTGATGCTCAGCCAAGGTTTTGCTGGTTTTATTTTCTTTATCTTAGTGAAGTTAGACATCTATGTTTGCTGGATCAATTATAAGAACAGAACTGGTATGCTATCTTATTTCTGTGAGAGATCTATTCCGAAAGTTTTGCAAATTGAAAATCTTCTGCTGATACTTTTCTCACACGAGAGTATCTGGGAGATGACACGGATGCAAATGGAAAATATCTGCATCAGAGTACTTTATATTGCTCACCAGATCTTCTACTTGTGATTTAATGATAATTTTCAGCTGATCTTAGGATACTATGAATGTCCATGAAGGAATAGTGGAGTTACCTTAAATGATTTTGAAGGGGAAATTTGTTCTTGTGTTTTGCAATACTTTTAGAACCAATGGCATATTGACTAAGGAATTCCCCATTTCATAATAAAGCAATGTCAAGTCTGATAATTATCTTATTCTGTATATGAATTGTGCATGTTTCTCAGTTGATATTTCATCTAATTTCATTGCGTTTTGAATCTGTACAAACTTCAGTCATTTATGACATCTATTCATAATTTGTCATTCTAGGATACCCAAAAGGCTCAAAGGCATCAGTCCCTGTCAAGCCTGAAGTGCAGAAGGCACCGCCACCTATCGAAGTACCTGCTTTGTCTTTGGATGAATTGAAAGAGAAAACTGATAATTTTGGATCAAAGGCGTTGATAGGTGAAGGATCTTATGGAAGAGTATATTATGCGAGCTTAGATAGTGGGAAAGCGGTGGCTGTCAAAAAGCTTGATGTTTCTTCTGAGCAAGAGTCAAACATAGAATTTTTGACACAGGTGCGTCCTGTCTTGGTATTTGGATATTCTGCCCTTGTGGGGCATTGTATGCAGGATTTTTGCCGGTCAGCAATTTTTACCTATTCTGTTAATCTTGTTTCTTTAGGTCTCTGTGGTTTCAAGATTGAAGCATGAAAATTTTGTTGAATTGCTTGGTTACTGTGTGGAGGGAAATCTCCGGGTACTTGCTTATGAGTTTGCTACCATGGGATCTTTGCACGATGTTCTACATGGTACTCAGCCTCTGTGCGTTCTTCTTTTTTCTCTTAATTGTGTTGATCATAAGAGGAATCATGGTATAACACACTTGTTCTTATTTTTATGGTGCAAGTACAGGCAGAAAGGGAGTCCAAGGTGCACAACCAGGTCCTACACTTGACTGGATGCAGCGAGTCAGAATCGCTGTTGATGCAGCACGTGGTCTGGAGTACTTGCATGAGAAGGTTCAGCCTTCTATAATTCACAGAGACATTAGATCCAGCAATGTTCTTCTATTTGAAGATTTCAAGGCGAAAATTGCAGACTTCAACCTGTCAAATCAGGCTCCTGATATGGCTGCCCGTCTTCATTCTACTAGAGTTTTGGGAACCTTTGGCTACCATGCTCCAGAGTAATGCATCTAATTATCCTCTTTTATTTGGTTGTAGGGTTCTCCAATTAGTCCATTTACTTATCAAGTTGCTTCAGGAACATTGCATTTTCGTTTCTCTCAATCATGTCTCTTCTTGTTCTGGGTTTTGTCCATTTGACTATTGCAAATTATGTGCACTAACAAAAGATAAAACTACATTTGGTGGCACTGTATCAATCCACACAAGACTAAAAACTGTTTGGGCAATCATATCTTTTGTTTATGTATCCATATTAACAGCTGGTGCTTTTTTGGTGCAAGTTTTCAGCATAATTTAGTTTTGCACCTGTTGGTGGAAAAGCATGATGTAGATGTGATCTTCATTATGAGATTGCCTGAGACCAATGGCTGTTCAAAGTTTTTCTTGAATTGGAAATTTTTTGATAGCTTGTCAAAACCTCTACACAAGGTGTAGTTAGTGTTACGGGGTGGTATGTGTAAAGGGCTGTCTTAGAGGGCTTTTTTAAATAAAGAGGAGTGTTCTCTTAGAACCTGCTATACCTTGGCTCATCCTCACCTATGTTTAGCGTTTGTCACATCATGAACAAGCAGTTATGAACCTGATAGTGAGGTTTTTGCAGCTAATTGATATCAAGATATTTTGTGAAGTCCCACTCGGTTCATCCTCACCTTTTTAGGAGTGTTTTTTAAAAAATCCATGGCTTGAATGCCTAATTGTATGCACATGCTGGGAGTTTGGGTTTTCAGGCAAGATATTTGCCTGTTTTGGTTTTAGTTAGTGTGAAAATTAGTCCAATTCGGGTCTCAGTCAGGAAGGGCTTCTTCCATTTTATGAGAGGGTCAGGGTTATATTTCTTAGCTAGTTGCTGAGGTATATGCCAAAGTCGCTAATGATCAGATCAACCTCAGTTTAAGAATTGCTTGCGATACATTTTCAAATCTACAGCTTATGTAACTTGGTCATTTTGCACAATTCATTTTAGGTATGCAATGACCGGGCAGTTGACCCAGAAGAGCGATGTCTACAGCTTTGGCGTTGTACTCTTGGAGCTCTTGACCGGGAGAAAACCTGTTGATCATACAATGCCCCGTGGACAGCAGAGCCTAGTTACTTGGGTGAGAGCCTTTACCTCTACTTCCTAAAACTGAAAGAGAGTACACTTCCTTTTCCTCTCAAGGATTTCTCTACGTGCATGTGGGTGGAGTTTAACTGAAATTCACGGAATGAAATAAAATGTTAGGCTACTCCAAGATTGAGTGAGGACAAAGTCAAACAGTGTGTTGATCCCAAGCTGAAGGGAGATTATCCTCCAAAGGCAGTCGCAAAGGTATTCCTCTTTTGCATGTGCATTAGCATACTATATATATGGTTGTTCACATTTAATCATGTGTTATTTTGGGTTCATTCAGTTGGCAGCTGTTGCTGCATTGTGTGTGCAATATGAAGCTGAATTCCGTCCCAACATGAGTATAGTTGTCAAGGCTCTTCAACCGCTCTTGAAGACTGCAGTTCCAGCTGCGGCTCCTCCTTCTGAGACCTAAAGCTAGACAAGTCGAAAGCTTCATCTGGCTGTTTGCCTTTTCTTGTTTCTCGTGCACAGTTTGTTTTATTCTACAGAGTCAATGGAAAGGACTCGTATTCTTTTAATTTTTCTTTATAAAGATGAGCGTGCGTGCGGAAATTGGATAGACCCATTTCTGTCAATGAGTGCGATTTGTTTGAATGATTATCGATGCTCCTTTTCCTGGAGAGTTCGGACTGAAGATGGGATTGGACTTTGTGCTTGGGTGGTGTTCCATGAGTGGTGTAAAATCTTTGTTAATTTATGCATCGGGTCTGATGTTTGCATGAGACACCTTGAGTACTTTAGTTGCATGAGCAGAATGGGCTTTTGTTTGTCTGATGCTGCAGTTTACTTTCAACCGAGCTGAAATAATTGAGACTGGAGAGGTTCATGTACCATGTAGGAGGGACTTGTACTAGACTTGGTGTATGCTCTCTTTTTGCATAGTCGTGGGTCCCACACGAGCAGGGTTGGTAAATATGCTAGGATAGGTGCATACGCAGGGCAACATTCTGTGAATCAAAATTCGCATTGCTGATTCTTAAGTTCGATTTGAATCTGCTTTGGAGCTCTGAATTAACAAGTTCCTTGACAGTTAATGTGTATAGAGAGGTCTGATCCTGCTACAAACGCTATCATTCCTTTCTGTAGCTTTTCAAGATTAGAAAGGCTGCAGCGCAAGTTCTTTTTGAGGACATTCGGCCCTCTTTCTAATTCTCAATTGATTGACAGAGGCATGTGCAGGTTGGCAAAGTTTGTTCTTCCTATTTCAATTTTTGTTCATTGTGCATAGACAAATCAGCTGATACGGTTTGAGATTATGGTTTTGTCTTCCGCTTAGATAACTTCCCAATTGATGTATAATTTTTTTTCTCTTTTCCCTATGTTTTCTCCTAAGTCTTGTGTTGGAAGACATCACTGATTGTGAATATAATTCATGAACATTAGTTTTATCACGCCATAATTACATGTGTGATGATGAAGTCAAGGATTACCGATTCCCCCTTATTTTAATGCCGGTAACCTAAGACAAAACCGGTAAATCAAGTCACATGTTAAAGCTGTGTCTCAACTCCAAAACTTTGTAGGGTATAATTCGGTTTATAGATAGATCAAGGACTAAACTACAAAGATGCCAAACTCAAGGGACTGAGGATGCTATTTCTTTGCAACCAAGGGGAAGAGGAACAGCAACTGAAAGATCTTCAATTCTGGCTCTTAAGTATATAAGCATTGCAACTTGCATACAAGACCCTGCAACTTTTTTGTAACCTCTCCCATTTTTACATGATTTTCATTTGGACTGACAAGACCATATCCAATGTCATCCAATTGCGAAAAAGCTTGTATAATTTTGGCATCTGCGTCTACATTCAGCATACCAAACACTCCACATATATCACCAAGTCTTTGACGTGTATGCTTTCTTTCCCAGCAGTGAAGCAAGAAAACCTCTTAAACATGAAAAGTAAGACAGCAACACGAGCCAAGCATCGACTTGAAGCATACATTCTCATGATCATCCATTTTAATCGCTGCCTCTAAGATATTAAATAACTTTGATCATAGAGGAATCCAACAGGTGGGGAAACAATCCAAAGAGTTCAATATCACCTCACAGAGCCACCCCATTCTCCTCAGTAACTCAAAGTTACATCTTGACACAAACCAAAACCTGCACCCTTTACCATGGAACTTCCTCTGTGATTTCATGGCAAAATTGTCAACTCAAAAGTATCATGCAGAACCCTTTCGGCTACCTGTGGACCAGTCTCGAGGTTATATGGATTTCAGAATCTCTCCCAAAACTAGAGCCCATTGCGTCCAGTGTGTACCTCCCTATATTGCACATTCAATCAAAGTGTAAGTACAAGCATGAAGCATGACTCTGGATGTTTAACTAGTTCGGCAAAGTCAAACACAATAAAAAGTAAAGGGACACACAAGCAAAAGCAAAAATAATTAACCTGGCAAAATACAGCAAATGGCTCTCTTAGTGGTCCATCACAAGAAAGTTCACTTGTGCTCCCATCAATGAATGTTCCATCAGCGAAGATTACCTAACAAAGTGCAAGGGACTTTCAAGTATGAGAGCTTTCTAAGAATACTCTGGTGTACAAATCGAATTCTTTATTTTGTCTAGATAATGTAGTTATCATACTTTCATGGAAAAATCAATTCACTGCCAATTGAATGTATAAGACATCAACTCCAAAAAAACTTATCCAAAAAAGCTTCATAGTTTGATAGAACTATAACATGAGTGCCACAGGATGCTTGCAGATGACATGATACAGACATCCAAAATGACCATCATCCTAGGTAATAGTTAGGGTCACCTTCTTTTGTTAAAGAGAGGTGCTGTTGCAACCAAAGAAAGCTTAAGCTTAAGTGTAGCAACAATTCATAATTGAATGATGAATTGTTGATTGCAATGATGATGTAGTCCAAAAATTAAATTTGCTGAGCAGATTAGATGGCACCCACTGATTGACAAGGAAAGGTATGGTAAATTTCTGGATAACCACTGATGATAACTATTTGTTCATAATTAAACAGTTCAGACCTCAGAAGCATAACCCGGAGTGACTCCTGCCACCGGTTTAGTGAATGAAGCTACTGGAGAACTTCTCTGGACAGCTTCGCAGAAAGCAAGAAGTCGTTCCCGAGTACCAAGCTGCACTGCCTGAAATGAATAGAGGATTGTTGGAATGTATTAGGAAATCTTCTAGAAGTTCTCCCTAATTATATTACGTGATTATATTACGTGATATTATGTGATTTGTTTTTTATTCTGATTGCTGTAAATTAGATATTGATAGATATTAGAGGCAACTTAGGATCTTTATCTAAATAGGTTTCTTACCTAATTTAGGTTCTTTGTTCATGTATTTATACTCATTGTAATCACTCTATGAGAGATAAGAAAACAGATTCTTTTCTTCATGGTATCAGAGCCCAAAGGTCCTTCATCTATTCACCTCGAGTAATTTTTTTTTTCGTTCGATCACTATGTCGGACGAATCATCAACCACCCAGTCTAACCCTCCATCACTTCTTACAAAATCCACCGAAGCTCATCCCATTCAGATCACTTCCATAAAGCTGAATGGTGATAATTTTTTCCGGTGGTCTCAATCCGTTCGAATGTACATACGGGGTAGAGGAAAAAGTGGCTATCTCGACTGGAGATAATGCAGAACCAGCGACAGATGACCCCACTTGGGCTGTCTGCGGGATGCAGAGAATTCAGCGATTATGACATGGCTAACCAACTCAATGGAAGAAGATATTGGTGCAAATTATCTGGGCTATTATACCGCAAAGGAACTCTGGGATGCGGTGTGTGAGATGTATTCAGATTTGGGTAATCAATCTCAAATCTACGAGTTAACCTTGAAGCTGGGGAAGATGCGACAAGGAGAGGAAACTGTCACAAAATACTTTCACTCCTTGAAACGTTTGTGGCAGGAATTGGATGTATTCAATGATCATGAGTGGACGTGTATTGAAGATGGTAATCGATACAGGAAAATTGTAGAAGCAGAACGTATTTATGCTTTCCTAGCAGGGCTTAGAGATGAGTTTGATGAAGTACGGGGCAGAATACTTGGGAAGCAGCCTCTTCCACCTATTGGAGAGGTCTTCTCAGAGGTTCGGAGAGAAGAAAGTAGACGGGGAATAATGCTGGGCAAGTCAGCTACCGGTGGAAAGGATGGATCATTGGAAGGTTCAGCATTAACTATATTTGAAGACAAGAAGGGCCATGTTCCTACAACAATAGTTTCCGAGGCAAATATAAGCAAGATCCCCATTAACTTGCGAAGATCAGATGGGAAACCTCGTATTTGGTGTGATTTTTGCAACAAACCCCGTCATACACGGGAGACCTGTTGGAGGATTCATGGCCGTCCAGCTTCTACAACTAGTGAAGCAAGGAGACCAACTTCATTTAGCCGTGATAATAAGTCTTCTCAGCGTATGCCTCCTACAGCTAATGAGGCCACTGCATTCTCTTTCAGCAAAGAACAACTAAACCATCTTCTGCAACTACTTCAGGCTGGGTCCGTATCGGGTAATCCTACTGCTTCGATTGCCCACCAAGGTAGAAATCTAAATGCCCTCTCTTGTTGTTCACAATCTGTACCTTGGATCATTGATTCAGGGGCATCCGATCATATGACTAATCTTCCATATTTGTTCAAATCCTATATTCCTTGTCCTGGCAACCAAAAAATTCGGATTGCCGATGGGAGTTTTTCATCTATTGCAGGCAAAGGATTAGTTCCACTTTTTGAGTCTATTAAACTTCATAATGTACTGCATGTTCCTAAGTTAGCCTGCAGCCTCTTGTCTGTTAGTAAACTTTCTAAAGAGTCTAATTGCCGTGTTGTCTTTTTTGCTTCCCATTGTGAGTTTCAGGATCAGATCTCGGGGAAGACGATTGGCAATGCTAGGATGAGGGATGGTCTCTACTATTTTGAAGAGTTTGTCTCTAATAAAAAAGCTCAGGCGTATGGAACTTTCAGTTCTTCCCCTGTTCAAGAACAAATAATGGTTTGGCATCATAGATTAGGCCATCCTAGCTTTGGATATTTGAAACATTTGTTTTCTCATTTGTTCAAAGATGTGGATGTTTCTTCACTACATTGTGACAATTGTCTTTTTTCTAAAAGTCATCGTACTCATTATAATCCAAAACAGTATCGTGCATCATCTCCTTTTTACTTAATCCATAGTGATGTTTGGGGTCCTTCACCCATGCCAACAAAAACCGGAAAACGATGGTTTGTTACCTTTATAGATGATCATACCCGTTTATGTTGGACATACTTGATGAGCACCAAATCTGAAGTTGAGTCATTGTTCAAAAAATTTTATCAAATGGTTATGACTCAATTCCGTACCACTATTAGTATTCTTCGTATGCGATAATGGTACTGAATATTATAACCAATTTTTGGGGAGTTTTTTGACAGAAAAAGGCATCATTCACCAATCAACTTGCCGAACTACACCCCAACAGAATGGCATTGCTGAACGCAAAATCGCCATCTCCTTGAAGTATCGCGTGCCCTGTGTTTTTCAATGCATGTACCTAAATACTTATGGGGGGAAGCTGTTCTAACAGCATCTTATCTAATTAATAGGTTGCCTACTCGGGTATTAAATTACACTACTCCATTAAATTGTTTCAAAAAAGTGTACCCCACAGCTCGTATTTTTTCTGATATTCCTTTAAGGGTGTTTGGTTGCACTACATTTGTCCATCTCCCAATTCAATGTCGATCTAAATTAGATCCTCGGGCTGAAAAGTGTGTGTTTATAGGGTATGCACCTAATCAAAGAGGTTATAAGTGTTACAATCCACATGCGGTAAAACTCATATCACTATGGATGTAACATTTATCGAGTCACAACCGTTTTTTCTAACAAATCTCTTCTTGGGGAGAATGGCGAAGTTAGTGAAGAGATTAACTCTCCTGTCCTTCCTAATCCTTTGTTTGAATCTTCGAAAACACCTCTGCCAAATCTTTGATGTGTCAAGGATAGGGGGAGAAAAAGTTCAAGATCACAATGTGATCAACAAGCCCGAGCTTCAGGTTTATACTAGAAGGAAAACTCTTCAAAATATTGCAGATCAAAACTTTGTCCTGGAGCCTCATCCGTCTACAACCCCGAGAGATGATCTCTTGCCTTCGTCATCAGGTGATCCTAGTAGTACTCTTTTTCCCTCCATTCCTATCTTAAATTCTGATACTAATGCTTCTAATCTTGATATGCCTATAGCTCTTAGAAAAGGAGTTAGATCATGTACTAAGCATCCTATATCAAACCATGTGTCATTCCAAAAGTTATCTCATCATCATAGAGCATTTGTGTCAAATCTGTCTCACATATCTATTCCTAGAAATATTCATGAAGCTTTGAAGGATCCAAAGTGGAAGATGGCTGTTGAGGATGAAATGCTTGCACTTAAGAAGAATGGCACATGGGAGTTGGTTGATGCACCGGAAGAAAAAAAGATTGTTGGCTGTAAATGGGTATTTACTGTAAAATGTAAACCCGATGGGAGTGTTGAGCGGTATAAAGCAAGGTTAGTGGCAAAGGGGTTCACTCGGACTTATGGAGTAGACTATCGGGAGACTTTTGCCCCGATTGCCAAGATAAATTCTGTTTGAATTTTACTATCTTTGGCTGCTGCATTTGATTGGCCCTTACATCGGTTAGACGTGAAGAATGCATTCTTGAATGGTGACTTGGAGGAAGAAGTGTTTATGAGTTTACCACCAGGTTTTGCAGAAACTGAAGGCAAAGTTTGCAGATTAAAAAAGTCGTTGTATGGACTTAAACAATCTCCAAGAGCGTGGTTTAAACGATTCGGGAAGGTGGTTAAAAGATTTGGCTATCACCAAAGTCAAGGAGATCACACTCTATTCTATAAACACTCAAAGGAAGGTAAGCGTGCAATTCTAATTGTCTATGTTGATGATATAATATTAACTGGTGATGACAAAGTTGAGTTGAAAAGCTTGCAAGGGAAGTTGGCTAAGGAGTTTGAAGTTAAGGATTTGGGTGCCTTGAAATATTTTCTTGGAATAGAATTTGCGAGATCCAAAAAGGGCATTTTTATAAACCAACGCAAATATGTTCTTGATCTGCTTAAAGAGACAGGTCTATTAGGATGTAAAAGCGAGAGACCCCGTGGAACCAAATATGAAGCTTGAACTTGCCAAGGCTGAAGAAGTAATAGACCGAGAAAGGTATCAAAGGCTTGTTGGTCGACTTATTTACTTATCTCATACTCGACCTGATATATCGTTTGCTGTAAGTATGGTGAGTCAGTTCATGCACTCACCGGGGCCAAGGCATTTTGAAGCGGTATATAGAATTTTACGCTACTTGAAGGGAAGTCCTGGTAAGGGTCTAATGTTTGAAAAACATGGACATCTGGAAATTGAGGTGTTCACCGATGCAGATTGGGCTGGAAGCAATATGGATAGGAGATCTACTTCAGGCTACTGCACGTTTGTTGGTGGTAATTTAGTCACTTGGAAGAGTAAAAAGCAGAGTGTGGTGGCAAGAAGTAGTGCTGAAGCTGAATTTCGATCAGTAGCACATGGTGTATGCGAAGTTATGTGGATTAAAGGTATCTTAGATGAACTACAAATTCCAAGTTCCATACCAATGAAAGTATATTGCGACAATAAGGCAGCAATCGCAATTGCTCATAATCCCGTGTTACATGAACGGACAAAGCATGTGGAAGTTGATAAACACTTCATCAAAGAAAAACTTGATAGCGGCCTAATTTGTATGCCGTATATTTCAAGTGATGATCAGACTGCTGACATTCTGACCAAGGGATTACATAGAAGGCAATTCATTCGTCTAGTGAACAAGCTGTCTATGGAAGACATCTTCAAGCCAGCTTGAGGGGGAGTGTTGGAATGTATTAGGAAATCTTCTAGAAGTTCTCCCTAATTATATTACGTGATTATATTACGTGATATTATGTGATTTGTTTTTTATTCTGATTGCTGTAAATTAGATATTGATAGATATTAGAGGCAACTTAGGATCTTTATCTAAATAGGTTTCTTACCTAATTTAAGTTATTTGTTCATGTATTTATACTCATTGTAATCACTCTATGAGAGATAAGAAAACAGATTCTTTTCTTCAAGGATCAAAAGCCAAATCCACATGTTATATTCAGTCTGCAAAAACGTGATTATTTTGTGCTACCACATTGAAGATTCAATAGTGGAAAAGTGATTTTCCTGTAATGCCCAACAGGGCCGTGAGGAACTCAACAAAACGATAATTCTTAAACCAAACTCTACAACAGTGTAATTCCCAGAACTACACCCACAAAAAGGGTATGAAGGTGTATGTGGCACGGCACATACACCATGATTATAAACCAAACAAAAGTGATTTAGAGAGATACAAAAATGAACACTCAAGTTTCCAGCTATTATCAGCCTAGACCTGACAAACCTGCACAACATCATGGCGAGTAGCACGAGGAAGTGGCTGCACCTGATAACCTCTTGATGCCATGACTTCAGCTACAAGATAAGTTCCCTTTTAAAAAAGAACAGAGCCAGTAAATGTTGTGGAGATGAGGACTTAAATTTTATTCATTCAACCAAAAATTGTGATCAATGGTGAAGCAAAGAATGTCCAAACAAAATCAAATACCTTGATTGCCTCACCAACCATTTGAGGCGAAAGGAACAATCCCTGGAAAAAGGCACGCATAATATCACCAGGAGTTGACCCACAATCAACTCCAAGCCCAGGTGCAGAGAGACGAGCAGCTGCAGCAGTCACCAATTTCTTTGTGCCAGCAACATATCCACCACATGGTGCAATGGTTCCCCCTGGGTTTTTTATTAAACTACCAGCAATCAAATCGGCACCCTGCAACCCAACTCAACGGCATGTTCTTCACTTGTCTCTAGGGAAGGCAACACAGACAACTTAGAAAAGAACCAAGTCACATACCACCATTGGAGGTTCAATTCCTTCAACAAATTCACCATAGCAATTATCCACCATCACCAAGCAGTTAGGATTTTGGTCCTGTGAATGTCATGTAAATGTCAACAAAATAAGACTCAAAACAGGTCCAGAGTTGCAAGAAAAGTTCTACTTCACGCTCAAACAATAAGTCTGTCTCAATGTTGATCCAGGCATAGACAGCAATCCGTTCTATAATTCTTTTTACAGTACCTCCCATGAGAAAGTGATCCCACAACATAAAGTGTAATGTTGTCATTGAGAAATTTAAAGGCCCTTTCCATCAGCATTTATCCTCTTTCTCCTTTCAAAGCTCAACTATTTAAGTGCACCTACACATCAATTTAGTCTAATATGCAACACCTGGCCTAAGTTACTTCACACTGACAAACAATGGCAAATAAGGTCAATCATGATGCAACCTACTAAATCAAGATTCCAAACCCAGCTCAATCCATGCTCAAATTGATAAATTTTTCCCTTCAGCATCTCATGCACCTGTCAATCCTACCTTTATCATCCTTATTGCCCTGCCTATGTCCTTGACACTTAAGCTCCTACGCCATGAATAACCACAAGACCTCTGTATCAATGCACATTTTGTATGAGATTCCACAGCTCTGGAAAGTGAATTCCAGTCAAGTCCACCGTCCTCAGCAAGCTGGTTTATGCAAATAAACAGAGTCATTACCAAAAGTAGGAATAGCTTAAGCTGAAGTCCTAAATTGTTGTAACATACTGGAACTTCCCGATACTTCACTCCAAAATCTTTCAACGAACCCAGGCCATGAGAATCCCTCTTGCCAATAACTTCCTCTAGAGTATCATATGGAGCCCCAGCAACTGCCAAAAGCTGACAATCAAGTAAGTGCAGACCTTACTTTCTCAAATTTACTCCGCACTCACAATGAAGGATACTCAATCAAGTCGAACACAATTGTCAATGATATGATGTAGAGCTAACCTCATCCCCCGGCCTCAGAATGGCAAAGAGAGCACAAGTAATAGCATGAGTGCCTGAGAAGAACTGTATCAAAAGGCACATGCTTAGCCAAGTGAAGCAATTATACTTCCACGTAAGTATAAGCAGTTTTTTGCCAACCTGAGAGCGTACTATTGCTGATTCAGCCCCAAAGATTTCTGCAAAAGCCTGGTCAAGTGCTTCACGTCCACCTGCTTCCTCATGACCATAGCCAGTGCAACCACCAAAGTGCTGATGACAAACATGAAAGTCAGGAGGTACAAGACTATAACAGATGATCGAGAATGCTATTCATCTTCTTGCATCAGTTGTCTAAGTATTATGTATAGAGAGAGAAATAAAGGAAAACAACTATGAATTCCATTGTACTAGAATATTCCTCAACAAGTACCAGTGTAAAGATACAGTAGTATTTCCTTTTTATGCATAGCCTCAATTAGAAAACTGCTGACCATATCTAAACTAGACATCAAAGGTTAATTCCTGAAACAGCCATCAAAAGTTAATTCCTAAGTCCATTTAATACTTATTTGTGATTCCCAACTGGACATATAATATGTTCAAATTGACATAATATAATGTTCACGCAAAGAAGCTCAGCTGTGAGCATGGCTATGTGACTTATCTTAATCTACAATCCACCCCAAAAACCATGGAAAAAGTCCACTTTCACCTCGTGTTAAGTTTGATCATTATTAAATTACCGACCTTAACTCCACATCTGTAGCTAACAAAAAAAAAAATCACTTCCTTACATGGGATCCAATTCGAGCATTCTGAAAGGCTTTCAGTACACGAGCTGTGTTATGCGCCACCATCACATCTACGGATCTGAATTCGGAGTACAATGAATCCACTGCTTTCGAAACCTGTGTTGCCCAAGAGGTTAATAAAAGGGGGAAAAGAAGACAAATTTAGGCATTTGGCATTCCAAAATGAAGATTTCAAGCTGCAAATAAATTGGGCTCCTTCCAAGCACTGAGACCCCGCTCTCATTTTTCACAGCTGACCTGGGCTACCATCATGGATTTATGAATGGACAAAGCATCTCTGTGTTTTCATCATTTGTCTCTATGCCTCAGCAACTTAAAAAGATTTCGAACCGAATTCTATTCCTAACCTCTCAGTGTGATACAATACATTTTTCGCTTAGTTCCCGACTTGTTTTTGTCCTCCTCTAGGATCTGACAAGTCATCATTCGATTTAACAGCCAGAGGTCAATAAGCCGTAAGTTCAGTGCGTTACAGCAATGTAATCACAGTCAAGTTCTGACCTACACAGTTTAACACTCGAACTCGACCCACCGTAAAATGCCAAGGCCCAATATTCGCCGCAAGGCACGATCCACCAACCTCGAGCTTGAACCGACTCAGCTCTATTATGAAACATCAAGTCTACAGACATTAGCCCGAATCACGCCCCGAACTCGAGCCTGCGTAAAGATCACACGACCAACCGCGACACGTCTAAAATATCAAATGCTCCAACACTTTGAGCTCGAACTCTGGAGCCAAGCATTCAATTCCTCCATCCCTCGACACCGACTAGTCCTCCACTTCACAAGAAACGAAATTGGCGAAGACCCAACACCCACTTTCCACCCCCAAACTCGATGGCAAACAGAACGCGCCACGAACCGGCACGAAACGATGGATCACAGCAGCACCACAGGCGAAAAAGATGGAACCTTTGGGTCGAATTTCTCGGCGCGTTACCTCGGGAACGAATGGGTGGTGGTGAATGGGAATCGAGACATGAGAGCTCGAACGAGCTGCGACCGCGTTGCTTGGTGGGCGCAGAGCGCAAGCGGAAGGTGCGAAGGATAAGGCCCGCATCTTCTTCTCTCCGAATCAAGAACGTGTCCGTTCGCAGCTACAGACTGTCTGTCAATAGTGGTTTCTTGTGTGCTCCCGCTCGGCAGTCTTTTCAGCAGATTCAGGGAGTGAAAATAACCCAATATTTTCATGCTTGTAATTTGGTCGAATTCAAAATAGATTGATGATTAAATTTTGACTGGCAATTCTTTTAGCATGTAATATATTGGTAAGTTACCGATAATTTTAGGAAAGTTTCAATGGTTATTTAATATGTAACATACCGGTTATTACTATTATATTTTTTTGAGAGTATCAACAGTTGTTTCGATTCTTTTTAATTGCCAATATCTACTTGACTTATCAATTATTGAATTACTAATTTTTATAAGAAATTATCAATTATTATTTGAACCTATTTATCAAATTTATTTGATTTTTTTAAGATTATCAGTTGTTTTGAAAACTTACCAATTTTTATTTGCTACACTCTTATAGCAAATTATCAAACCATTAACTCCAATTGAGTAACCATCTAGTACTGTCTTGATAAGTCATTATCTGGTTGAATTAACCATATGCACTGGCTTTTCTGAAATCACGACGTTTTGTAATAATTTACAAATATATAATTAGAGATTAGCGCATTCATAATTTTAACAAATAGATGGTGGTGAACTCTTAAAAGAATTTGGTAAATCTTGGAACAATCAAATAAAAAGTTGGTCGGTGGACTTGAATATGAGCACATGATTTTCTATAAAACAAAGAAATTTAACGCATTAGTAAGTTACACAAGTAACTGTCAATAACTTATTAAAATAGTTGCCAACATAAAACAATCGAACAACTTCTGGTACTTTTTGTCAAGTTACAAGCATGCTATCAACCAAACAAGTTGTCTGTCAAAATTTTATTACCAATTAGATTTGACAATTACCGACCTTTTTCACATTTTCGCAACATTTGACCTTTATGGAATAATAGAACCCTTATTGAGTACTTGATAAAAGTTTAGAGTATGTTTGATAACGTTTCTGAACTATTTTTTTCAGAAACACTTATCTTCTATTTCTATTCATGAGAAAGAAATGTCTTTAATACGATCCAATATATTTTTATAATTTAGGAAGTTTTTAAATTTATTAATAATTTTATTCATTTTTATTTATCCTTTTCTTTTTTTTTCTTTTTCTTCTCCTTCTTCAAACTGATGATCGGCCAGCGATTGACTAGAGAAGAGCCAACAAGTTTGGCCTCGGGGAGGTTCATCGGCCATTAGCGAGGTCATCCCAAACCTCACCGTGACTAGGCAAGGCTCAGCCAGCCTCGCCCTAGCTGGGCAAGGCTACCTCACCCAACCACTGGCAAGGTTGAGCCTTGTTGTAGTTGGGCAACTCTCAGCCTCACTCAACCATTGCAAGGTCGGCCTCGCTCAGCCAAAGCAAGGCCAAGCTCACCTAACCACGACAGACAAGGCGAGGTCCCAAGATCGCTAGGCCTTGTCTAGTCAATCGCCGGCCGACAACTAACTAGGGGAAGAAAGAGAAGGAAGAAAAAAAGAAAGAAAAAAAAGTAAAGGGAAAAAAAAAACTTGATTCTTGATTCTTTTTTCTTAAATTGTCCCTCAAAAACAAGAAGCAACTTTTTTTTATCTCTTGTTTTTGTTCCAAATTTGTCATTGCAAACAAAAAACTTACCAATTGCATTTCTATTCTATTTCTACTTTCGGGAATGTTCCTAGGAACATTACTAAACGCATCCTTAGATGTATCTACTTGTCAAACTTCAAGTTGATCTATATCATGTCATATGCGTTGCATATCTCATGATGCAAGTTCTGGTTGTTACTTATTACCGAAACAAGCTCCAACATTGCTACCATCGTCTTTACTACTGAACATCTTGCTAGTCCCCACAAAACCGAAATGAACCCAAATTACTCCTTTTCAATTGATGAGGCAATGTATTATTTACCATCACAACATTTCAAATTTACCTACAGATACCCTTATTACCTAGAGATTGGTCGTACGTATGCTTCATAAAGTATTATTTTATGATTTATGCAGAAACAACTAAGAATGGACAGTACCGTTTCCCTTTTGTCATCTTAAGATCGCAATGATGACGGGCAGGCGGGCAAGACTCGACTAGCAATTCCCTAATCGATATAAGAATTAAGGAAGAACGTCTTGATCTAATAGGAAATCCTTTCTTGAGGTATGATATATTTAAAGCAACGACTCCCTGACAAAATACATGTATGAAGTAGAGCATTTAAAAGTCGCCGGATCTTTATCAAACATCTCAGAGCTACCAGGTGCGAATGCACATCAAAATGTCCGTGACCTTGACACTGGCATTGTCATTAATTTTGCTTGTTGAGTGGTTCATGCCCTAAACCACTAGCATTTACAGAACACATCCAATCTTCACACACACGACGATAGTATCAATCACCCCCCACTTGCCTCTTCCAGGAATCTTCCACGATCAATTCATCTACTCCCCAATCCTCATAACTGTAAAACCATATAATAGATATAATGGAAATAAGCAGGAGGTATATTGCATTGGCAAACTCAAACACATCATATTGCTGCAATGGAGGAGGATTGACAGTGCTGACCTTCCATCGGGGAGATAGCGACGGATGGTGAATGGTATTTTCCTCTCTCGGAGCTCTTTCATGGCAATCTGCAAATAGTAAAATATCCATGGTTAAGTAATCACTGAATAAGGCACTTTAAATGTTCTACAAACCAGGAGAAAACTTGGGGTACAGTCAATACCTCCAGTGGATCAGTTTCGCCCTCTAACTCAACCATGACAGGTGCATTCATGCTGTTCAATCAAAATAAATTTTGGTAAACCCGGAACTAACAAGTGGCTTATAATGCCAGGGTTTCTAACACAAACCTGATTTGCAGAGCACGAGTACCCAGAATTCTAGCACGCTCGTATTTCGTCATAAACTTTGATGTCTTACGAGGTCGCTCTACAGGTTCTTCTTCCTTTTCTTCACCATCAAGAGCATCAGGAACATCCTCATTGTTAGCGTTTTCTACATCCTCCTCGACACCTTCCTGTGTGTGGAGAATTCATCAAAATTGTCAGTCAATTTATCAATGATCAAACATTTAAGAAAAGAATGTGAAAGGTTGGATCCTTACTTCAAGCTCAGGCTCTGGCGGTTCATCTTCGTACCTGCACAGCAAAATTCATGAGCATCTAAAAAGAACTACAAAATGCCCAAATCGGCATACTGCTTCCTCTGGAAAACTTATGCAACTACAAAATGGCTGTAGTTACCAAACTACAAATGCTCATGTCCCAAAAAAAACCAAGAAAATAAATCTCAAGAAAATAACAGATTGAGAAATTGCCAGACTCCAATGAAGCCAGGCCAACATGGGAACGAGAGATACAGCACAGAGACTACGAAATTAAGCATGGCAACTTGCAAATCATATAACAGGACCAAAACCACAGTAGAATCATAATTCAGGTGAATTAGCATTGAACGCTAGTTTTCCCTACCCATTGATCACAGAACAAAAGAGAAAATCCAGTAAACCCTACAAGGAGCTCTAAAAAACTCTCGAGCGACTACTGGAACTAAGAATTACACGTATCTGCTCTCGGTTCATCCAGCGCAAACTCCACGCCCAAAAGCAAATCCTACTGCTCAAACGAGCAAGAAAACCAAACAAATTTATAATCCACAACATTCCGCGACACGTCGCACCGACCGACATGCTACGGCCAACGAAAATCGGCAGCAGGTGCCCGAAGGAGGTAAGAAAGCCAGCTCGGCCATCTAAAGGTCGGTCCTTTAAGACGCGAATGACCATCACATCGACCCTAACACACGTTTGGACCACGACGCACAGAAAATGATAGAGAGAAAGAGAGAGAGAACCCCATGTCGACTTCATTGTAGTCGTCGTCCGCCATTGCGATCAGCCGGCGAGCTCCGAGCGGGAGGAGGAAGGGCGAATCGGGGGGAAAGGGGCTAGAGCAAAAACCCTAATTTGATCGGAGTTTCGGTTCCGATTGATTCTGGAAAACCGACAGTTTCTCGGCAATTTATTTCACTTTATGTCAGAATGAAAACCCAATAAATGGGCCGCGCTTCTCGTATTGGGTTCCGGATCAAAGCCCAACCCATTGATTTTCATTCCGTTCCAAAACTATTTTTTTTTTTATATAATAGATTTTTACTCCAAAACAATTTGGAATAGAATTCACTTCTCTATTCCAAAACAAAAATAATAAAAAAAACTCTTTTTATTATTCGTCTTTGCCACTAGTTGGCCACCATCCATTGTACATCCGGTTGCCCTCCATCAATCGCCATATGCCATCCGCCACCATCACCAATCACCATTTGTTGATCATCAATCACCATCCATCATCCTCCATTTGTCGACAGCCATCCTCCATCACCACCTATACTATTATTTCTTAGGTTGATACCACCAAAAAACCTAAATCAATGCATCCATCACAAATTTACCTCCAAAGTAATTTTTGACCACAAAAAAAAATGCTAAACTAGTACACCAATAACAATTTTATCTTTCGATAAGTTTCCTTTTTTTTAGGTCAAAATTTAATTTTAGGTAAATTTATTATAAATGTACTAGTTTTGGGTTCTTTGTGGCATATGCCATTTTTTTCTAAATAAGGATATTTATTGGGATAAGTGTATTAAAAGTCGTAAAACTAATCACAAAAATGCAATCAAGTCATGAAAACTTGTCAAATTAATCTAATCAAATCATTTTGTTGATTGCATTTTTTGAAATTTTTAGAACTCAATTGTTTTATGATAAGATTTAAGACTTGATTGCATTTTTTTTTAATTTTAGAACTCAATTATACTTTTCAAGACAAATAATATAGTTATACCAATTTTTATTAGATCCACTTTCAATGTAAAATAAGGGAAAATTTCTACTAAAATTCTATTTTTTATCCATATAAATCACCTAATATTGAATGTCGTCGTATGAAATCCTCATGTCTAATAATTGAATTCCATTACCTTTTCAAGTCATCTAACAGGAAACTAAGAGAAAATCACATTATTTATGTGGATATTTTTGGGATAACTGAATGAAGGAGGACATACTCCATTGCTATTTGACTTGTAAAAAGATATGAAATACAATTAGATTTGAAGTGTATTTATTTGAATATGACGCAGCATGCGTTTATACATGTTATAATATGTTTCGCTCTACGAGAACAAGTATATTTGTCATAATTCCAATAAGTGTGTATCGTGATTTTATTGATAATCTTGCAATAATGATGTTGGACTCTTTCAGATTTTCCACAAGATTTTTTGCAATTGAAGGATCAGATATTAACGTCAATAGGATCTAGCAAAATATAATTTTTTTAAAATAGTTTTTCCCTTTTCATTTTGTATTTTGAGCTATATAAACCCTCTCCTTTGCTTGTCCTTTTAAACATCAAGATCCTATCCTTCATATTTGGGTAGATATGTCCACACGGTCGTCTTAGTTATCACACATTTTTCATCCATGTCTCTTATCGTATGAGTATAGACAAATGTGATTGATATACATTGTTGAAGATAAATTCCTAAGGATGCCGTCGAGGATGGAGACTTTGATTATAAATGAAGACTTTGATTACTGAGGAAGGGAATGATCTGAGCTGCGTTGCCACTATTCTTGATCCTCTAATGAGGAATTCCAAGAACCCGGCTTGAGGGGACGCCAATCGACGCATTGTTTCATTATCTAACAATTTGCCTTCATTTTTCTCAGGATAATGTGTCAAATTTTATTATAGCAGGTGGATTTTGGAATTTATAGAATGTGAACTTCACCAATCAAGAATTTGCAATCGAATCTGCGGTCAATTATATGCAAGCAAAAGATGAAAATCTTGCTACACCATACAAGTAGACGAGAAAATCAGACCCTTTGCATTAAAAATTGCACATATGACTGCATCAAGATCTAAAGTGATCCAGACGTTTGTTCCCTTTAGGTTGCACATGACAACGCTTCTGTTATGGGGAAGAGTTTTTTTTTCATAAATAGTTCTTTTCTATTTGCTCCGGGTAACAATTTATGAGTAAAATAATCCGTTTGGTAACGATACAAAATTTCTACTCCTAGAATAGAAAAATAATATAAATGTGTTTAGTAACGTAATAATTTCTTTTTTTGTATTTATTCATTTTTTATTTTTGCCAATGGATTGCCTCCGCCACCCGCCGTTGCAACCATTACGCCGCGCCGGCCGGTGGTCGGTGATGGTGGTCGGCTAAGCGTCGTCTGTGATGGCGGCAGCGAGCGGGGCGACGGCGGCAAAGAACGGGCGATGACGGCCAGCGGCATGCCAAGGGTGGGCGGCGGCGGCCGGTCGATCGACGGCGATGGCGGTGGGTGGTGGCTCCGAGCAGTTGACAGTGGTCGCAGCAAGAAATTAAAATTAAAAAAGAAAGTCAGCTTATTTCTAGAAATTGTTCCCGGAAACAAAACGGGAACTAAAAATTGAGAAATTGTTTCCACAAATGTTTTACCAAACAGGTTTTCGTTCTTTTTTTTTTTTATTCCGGGGAACAAAAGAATAGAAATTGGGAGAAACAGGAACGTTATCATGCGCTACCTTAGTGAAATAGGAATATGAGGTCCTTATTTGTCCATACCAGAAAGATGAAGATTATACAATCGAGGAGAAAGCTACAAGCATTAAAGAGCCATGGAAGAGCCATCAAGACTTCAAGAGAATAGAAAGCTGCAAGCGTTAAAAAACGAATCCATAAAGGCTTTAAGATGGGTTCTTTTTTCTTCAATAGACTATTTTGTTCTCTTTTTTTACTGATGTGTAGGTTGTCATGTCTTCTTTATTAAAGGTTTTAATTGGTATTTGTGAGCTTCAATTCTCATGTAGCGAAATGAAGTCATGAGTAGTAAATCCAATTATAAGCACGAAATCAAAAATGCGAAAGCATTCTCAATAAGAAGTTCTCCCTTTCAATTTTTACTTGTGCTCTAATTCTAAGATTCCAAAGTTTATATTATTCTTTTGGTTCCAACAACAAATCAAATAACGTTAAACAAATCAAATGAGTCAATCCTTTAAGTTTTGCATTTGGTTCGGAAATGTGATCGTTCCTTCAAACCGCTTATTCTTAGATCTGTTATAGGACCAGGGGACAAAATTGGCGGAGGCGGTGCGATTAGAGATGGGAATCGAATGTTGATAACTCTGGACGATCTACTCCAATTGTTCATCCGGCGCATAATTCCACATGCAAAAGCAAATTCTATTGCACGTACAAGCAAGAAACCGAACAGAATTATAATCTACAACATTCAATGGACTCAATGGTCTATCCATACTCTTGCTTGTGCACGTTGCGCCGACCAACATGCTATGGCCATCGTAAATCAGCAGCAGATGTCCAACGAAGGTACGAAACCAGCTCGGCCAACTAAAGGATGGTCCTTTGAAATGCGAATGATGATCATATTGAGCTTAAACCGAAAGAGAGCGTGCAACATACATCTCACAAGACATGTTTAGACGACGACGCACAAAAGTTGAGAGATAGAGAGAGGATGAGAGAGAACCCCATGTCGACATCGTTGTAGTCATCATCCGCTATTGCGATCAGCCAACAGGCTCCGAGCGGGAGGAGGAAAGCAAATCGGGAAAAGGGGTTAGATTAAGGGCGTGCATGATAAAATTTCTATTTCTCTATTTCTCTATTTCTCTATTCCTTAGAACATGTTTGAAATAGAAATCCGTTTAGTAACGCAATTTCATTTTTCTATTTTTGGAACAGATTTATATTCCAGAAATATATTTGAAAAAGAAATTAGAAGCTAAAATTTTTAACTTCTCAATTTCTATTCCAAAAAAAAATCAATTTCTATTCTATAAATTTTGTAATGTGTACCCTAAAAATCTAATTATGGAGTTGGTTCCGGTTGATTTTGCTCTGAGTGCTTCTCTGCGACTTCTTTTACTTGAAGTTAGAAAGAAAACCTAATAAATGGGCCGCGCTTCTCGTATTGGGCTTCCCAGATCAAAGCCCAACTCATTGATTATCCTGACTTTTTTCTGTAAGTAGTTCTAAATGTATTTTATTAATAAGGATTTTTATTTGGTCCATTTTCGCGTTACCTTTTCAAGTTATGTAATGAGAAACTGAGAGAAAATTACATTGTTTCGTTAAACATTTTCCTGGGGTGACTGAATGAAAGGGGACATGCTGCATTGTTAACTGACTAGTAAAAAGATTTGAAATACAATTAGAATCAAAGTGCATTTATTTAGATATAATGCAACGTGTGTTATATATAGAGGTGTCAAAATGGGTCATTGACACATTTATAGACTCATTTATGTTTGAATGGATCGTTAATAGGTCAAGGCTTATTTCCTAAAGTACTCATGATGGATTTTAATTGGTCAAGACTAAGATATATGGATCTTAAATGGGTTAGCTCTTTGACCCATTTAAGACCCATTTATCAATCTATTAAAAATGAACTCATTTATTTTTACTCAAAACCTCACAACCTCTTTCTTCTCTCTTTAACTTTGCAATTTTTTTTATAAAACCAAAATTATAATTATTTTTTATTTTAATTTTCTTTTCTTTCCTTTTTCTTTTCTTTTCTTCTTCCTCCGATACCAACACGGAAATGGCCGACGACTGGCCAATTGGTGAGGGGTGAGCTCGAGCTCACCCGATGCTGGCGAGCCTCAAGCTCACCAGATTTGGTGAGGCGGAGGCCTTATCGACAACCGGTGAAGCTCGAGCCTCACCAAATTTGGCAAGGGGTGAGCTCAAGCTCACCCAACACCGCCGAGCCTCAAGCTTGCCGAATCTGGCGAGGCTCAATCTGGATTTGACAAGCCTCGAGCTCACCAACGTCGGGCGAGCTTGAGGCTCGCCTGTGGCCAGCCGCCGGCCGTCATCTTGGCTACGGCCGGCCAAAGAAAAATAAAAAAGAAAAAGAAAAAATATATTTTAAAAATAATTAAAAATTTTTAAAATATATAATTAGAATGATATTTTTTAAATATATAATTAATATTATATTTTTTAATATATTATTTTAAAAATTATAAAAATTGTCCATTAAATTTGTGTTGTATAAAACTATTTTAGCAATACCATTTAAAAATAATAATAATATATATAAGAAATAAGCTTGGAAGTATTTTAGTAATATAATCTTAAAAAAAAACATAAGAATAAGTTTTTCTAAATTTGATTAAATATGAAAATATTTTATTAATAAGGGTTGGGTTGGGTCGGGTATGGGTCGGAAAATTTACATTAGACTTAAATTGGTCATAAATAGATTAACTGGTCAATTTATATCGACCCATTAATAACCAGACCTAAACCCGACCCGACCCACTCGTTTGACATCTCTAGTTATATATTTGTATAATCCGTTTCGCTCTATGGGAATGAATATATTTTCCTTAATTCCGACAAATGGGTATCGTAGTTTTATTGAGAATCTTGCAATAATGATGTTGGATTCTTTTGGATTTTCCACGAGATTTTCTGCAATTGAAGGATTAGGTATTGAGATCGGTAGGATTTGGTATGATTTTTCATTTGAAAATTAATTTTCCTTTTTCTTTTTGTGTTTCGAACTATATAAACCCTCTCCCCTTTGCTTGTCCTTTCGAACATTGAGGTCCTATTTCTTCACCCCTGAGTTGATATATCATGTGGTCATTTTGGTTATCACATATTTTTCATTCGTATCTCGTTATCGCATAGACAAATATGCTTGATATACATTGTTGAAGTTAAGTTCCTTATGATCTCATCGAGGATGGAGACTTTGATTATAAAAAGATGGTTCAATTTCAGTGAGAACGATCTAGGCTATTGTTGTTAGTGTTATTGATTGTCTCTTGAATAATGAGGTATTAAATTATCTAGGAATTTGAAGAACCCCTATTGAAGAGGATGCCAATCGGCCCTTGATTACCTTCATTTTTCTCAGAATGTGCTAGATTTTATTATAGCGAATGGATTTTGGATCTTACAGAATGTGAAATTCACTAGCCAAAGGTGACAAATTGAATGCAATGTCAATTATATGTAAGCGGAAGACGAAAATCTTGCTCAACCGTACAAGTTGATGATGAAGTCAGACCTTTCACATTAGATCTATCAATGCAATCTAGACTATGGACCCTTTAGCAAAATAGGAATATTAGGTCCTTCATTGTCCATATTACTAACGTACTGATGAAGATTATACGGTTGAGGATACGGCTAGGTATGTATCATTATTTTCTTTGAAACTATTGTAATAGAAATTTGGGATTCGCTAATACATCCACGGACATACATCAGTCGTTTTTGGGGTGCTGTCTTGTTTGGGTTTTGGCATTACCAAGCAACACCACGAGCACTTGAGAAGATATAATGAAACGCCTCATCGGAACTGCCATCTTTGCAAGCCAACCAACTCGAAAGTCGGTTTCGCAGAGCACAATCCTAAAGTTGCACTACTCCAGGGTCTTTGCTAAGATCCTACATTCATCGAGAACACATTGAATAATAGGACAGTTGATTGATACGAGAGAATCATATTTCATTTGAAGGTTTTGAATGTTTAGATCTAGAGCTACTGGGCACAAGCTTCCGCCACGATTGCAGAAGCTTTGGCGATATTTCTTGCAAGAATTTTCACTCAAATGAGCCCTTCAATTCCTGCCCTGTCTATATCTTCATCCATTGCCCCGATTTGCGTCAAGCTTGCGTCGATCAGACGGAGGCTTTTGCCGAGCAACGTTACAGGTGTCGGAATAATGTAAAATTGATTATTGGTGATTTTTTTTTTTTGAGCAAAAATATTGGTGAAGTTGAGCATATTCGTTGTTGGATGGGAAAGAAGCAAGAATTAAAGGAACCATGAAGACTTCAAGATGGGGATGACAAAGCTGCAAGCATTGGAGAAGTGACATACAGACTTCAAGATGACTTATTTTTTCTTCAACAAATTAGGCTCTAGTTGCCAAACAATAATAATTTCTATTCTCTTGTTCCTGGGTAGATTTGGAATAAAAACTCGTTTGGTAAAATTTTGTTCTCGAGAATAAATTTCTATTTTTTTGTTCTCGAAAGTAGATCTGGAACAAAATCAAGAAGTAAAAAAAAGTTGATTATTTGTTCCTAGGAACAATTATAGAATCAACCAACCTATTTTCTATATTTTCTTTTCTTTTTTCTTGTTCTTCTTCTCTCTTTGTTATTCTTCAACCGCCGTCACTGCCGTTGTTGCTGTCCACCGCCGCCCATTGCCGCCGGTCGCCGATGAGATCCAGTGAGCTTGTCGAAGGCTTGCCAAGCTAGGGCAAGGTTCAGCGAGCTTGTCAGTGGCTAAGCAAACCTCACCCGAGCCTCCCCCGGCCACCAGGGAAGCGAGCTTCGACCTCACTAGATCTAGGTGAGGCTGCTTGCCTAGCCATGGCTCGGCCGACGAGGCACGGCCTCGCTGAGGGTCGACGACACTTCAATGAGATCGCCGGCCCTTGTCTAGTTGGTCGCCGGTCATCCCAAGGCCGGCGACCGGCAACCTTGAAGAAGAAGAAGATGAGAAAGAAAGGAAAAAAAAAATAAAAGTATTTAAAAATTAAAAGAAAATGATTTGAAGTATAAATTTTGAGGATGGTGCCAAATGCAATTCTATTCCAAAAACTGAAATTTTGGACAATTACCAAACGATTTAAAATGCTTATAAATTGTTCCTGAGAACAAAATAAAAAAAGCATTATTTCTTATCATAAATTATTCCCAAGAACAGACGCATTACTAAACGCGCCCTTAATCTATTTTGTTTTCTTTCTCAACCATGTGTAGGTTTTCAACCAAAAAAAAAAAAAAAAAAAGTGTGTAGATTGTTACATCTTCTTTGTTAGAGGTTACATTGGCATTTGTGAGCTTCAATTCCTATGTAAAGGAATGAAATACTAAATCATAAATCAAGTTAAAAGCACAAAGCCAAAAAATAAAAATAAAAAAACATTCTCAATAAGAAGTCTCCCTACAATTTCTATTGTGGCAAGGCAATGCCTTACCTTGCCCAAGCTTGCTTTAAGGCCATCGGGCAAGCTCAAGTCTTGCTAGAGCGACAAGCTAGGTGGGGCTTGAGCCTCAACTGACATTGCCACAAGTCCATCAACCTTTGCGACCTCAAGCGAGGCTTAAGCCCTGCACAGCTTGTTAGAGATTGATGAGCCTCTAGCAACCTTAGGCGAGGCTCAAGCCTTGCACAACTCACCGGTCTCAGGTGAGCTCGACCTTGCTTAACCAGGCAAGCTGGAGCCTCACCACTAGTCATCAAGACTTGACCTCACCCGTCACTAGTGATTGGCTGAAAAACAAGAAGAAAAAAAAAATTTAAAAAAAAATTATTGAAATGAAGGAAAATATTTTCCTTACCAAATGACGGAAAATATATTCCACTTTATTTTCAAATTTTAGCCAAACATCTAAAAATATTACCATTTTCTTGGAAAATAACTTCCTCAAAATCATTTTTTAGAAATGCCACATTTTCCACAAAACGAACAAAACCTAAAAGAAAATCACATTATTAATATAAACATTTTTTAGGGTAACTGAATGAAATAGGACATATTGCATTGTTATTTGATTGGTAAAAAGATATGAAATTAGAATTAAGGTGTATTTATTCGGATATAACGCAGGGTGTGTTACATACATGTTATAATATGTTTCACCATATGAGAACGAATACATTTTTCATAATTCCGATAAACATATAATGTGATTTTATTGAGAATCTTGCAATAATGATGTTGGATACTTTCAGATTTTCCATGAGATTTTTTGCAATTGAAGGATTCGATATTATGGTAGATAGGATTGGGCAAGATTTTGCCTTTTAAAATTAATTTTCCTTGTTCATTTCGTGTTTGGAACTATATAAACTCTCTCCTTTCCTTGTCCTTTCAAACATCAAAGATCCTATTTCTTCATCCTCAGGTCAATAAATCGATGTGATTGTCTTGGTTATCACACTTTTTTCATATGCATCTGTTTATTGTATGAGTGTAAACAAATGTGCTTGATATACATTGTTGAAGGTAAATTTCTCAAGATTTCAAAATGATTTGGGCCGTTGTTGCTAGTGTTCTTGATCGTCTACTAAATAATGAGGTATAGAATTATTCAGAAATTCGAAGATTCCGTACCGAGGAAGACACCAATCGACACATTGATTGCCTTCATTTCACTCAAGATAATGAGCCAGCTTTTATTAATGGATTTTGGGATTTATAGAATGTGAAATTCACTAGCCAAGGACGACGGGTCAAATTCGACATCAATTATATGTAAGCAGAAGATGAAAATCTTGCTGTACCATAAAAGTAGATGATGAGATAAGACATTTCGCATTAGATATATATAAATGCAATGTAGACTTTGGGCCCTTTAACAAAATAGGGATATTATGTCTTTAATTGTCTATATTACTAACGTTCGGGATGCAGATTATACAGTTGAGGATACATATGGGTATGTATCATTTTATTTTTTTTTAATATTATTGCAATAGACATCTAGGATTCACTAATAGATCGACAGACATACATTGGTCATTTTCGGGGGAGTTGTCTTGAATGGTTTTCGGCACGACAAGCAACACAATGAGCACTCGAGAAGATACAACGAAACGCGTCGTAAGAACTACCATCTTTGCGAGCTAACCGACTTGAAAGTCGGTTTCGCAGAGCACATTCCTGAAGCTGCACTGCTTCCAGCATCTCTGCTAAGTTCCTACGTTAATCAAGAACACCTTGAATAAAAGGACAGTCGATTAATACGAGAGAATCATATTTCATCCTAAGGTTTTAAATGTTTAGATCAAGGGCACAAGCTTCTGCCATGATAACATAAGTTTTGCCGATATTTCTTGCAAAAAGGAGCCCTTCAATTCTTGTTCCCTCAAGTTCATTAACCTATCCGATCTGTGTTGAGCTTGCGCCGATCAGATGGCGGATTTTGCCGAGCAATGTTGCGGTTGTTGGAATAATATGAAATTGATTATAGATGAGATTGAATATGTCGGTTTCTGAATGAAAAACGCAAAGCATTAAAGAAGAGCTATGAAACCTACGGGGATGAGAAAGCTGCAAGCATTAAAGAAGAGTCATAAAGACTTCAAGATTTAGACAGATTAAATTGTTTTGTTTTCTTTCTTAATTATGTGTAGGTTGTTATATTTTTATTTATTTATTAAAGGTTATCATTGGCTTTTGCGAGTTTCAATTCTAATGTAAAGGAAAGTCATGAGTTGCAAATCAAGTTGAAAGCATGAAGCCAGAAAGGAGAAACCATTCTCAATAAGAAAGTTTTCCCTCCAACTTCTATTTGTGCTCTTATTCCAAGTTTCCAAAGTTTATATTATTATTTTGGCTCCAAGAGTACGTCAGGATGTTGTCCCCTCGTCTTGGTTTCTCTTTGACAGCAACGTATTCCATAGTGCTACACAGATCAAATGAGTCAAACTTTTAAGTTCTGCATTTGGTTCAAAGACATAGTTATTCCTTCAAACCGCATGCTCTCGAATCTGTTTTAGGAACATAAGGCAAAGTAAGTGGACGCGGCACAGCTAAAGATCAAAATCGAGAGTGAACTACCAACTTTCCTGAGCAGTGATCGAAGCTCGAGAGCCATTAGAGAAGAGATAAATGTCATTTCGATGAAAAAAGCGATCACTAATTTCCATAAATTCAATGTTTTTACTACTGACGTGGTTCACCGTAAATTGAGTCAGCATAAATTGTCTAAAAGACAATTGTTTGGATGTGTCATTTGCCTCAAATTTGCGAACTGGGATAAATTCTTCTATTTTTTTAAACCCTAATTTCCTCATGTTCTTCAATTGGGGCAATATTAGGTACTTAAGTTTGCAATGGAAAGTGGACCAGGACAAACATCGCCAAATTAAGAATGTTCCAGTAAAAGACCATACGAAAATTGGATGGATAAGAGCTGCGAAGGAAAACATAGTTGCCTAAACAAATTAACTGGGTTTCTTCGGATGGGGATGAAGATGCAGGCGAGGAAGATGAAGATGAAGACCAAGATGAAGACCAAGATGGAAGAGGGACTTTGGCGAAGACTTTCGCTTTGGTGGTGACTGTGCTAATGAAAGCCAGCACAAAGATATTGTCAAACCGTCGATTGGAATTTGGAGATGCATTGGACATCGGTGGATGGTGGAAGCCTCCACCAAATATTTTGGAATATAATACGTGAAAACGACATGATCTTACAATTTACATCAACACGAAATCACTAGAAAAATAAACGATAAATAATAAGGACACTAGAAATTTACGTGGTTCGGTTTAAGTATCAGTATCTACATCTTCTAGGAGAGCCAACAGCAAATAATCCACTATAATCGGAGAATTAGAGTTTACAATCGTTCACACGATTGAGTATTTCCCACATCTAGATTTAACCCCAAACCCAAAATATTTATAAATAACATAAACTCATTACACAAATCACCACACGTTCAAAGTTCAAAATAAAAACGCTCTACGTACGCCAAAATCAGAAACTCCAACGTTTGTCTTTGGTCAATGTACGTGAGGATTTGCATTCTTTTTCAAGGCTTCACGTGGCTTTAAAATCTTGCGACTCCTCTCTCAAATGGAACGTGGACATGTTCTTTGGACGTGCTGCACCTTCCTCTTCGTAGGCTTCACGTCACTTTTTCTGTCGTAGGCTGCAGTCTTTTATATATGTGTGCCCCAAAGGTCAACAATTTGACCTAGGCCCACCACTTTATCTTCAACATGAACAAACTTTTGCAGAAGAAAGAAGATTTTTATTTTATCTTTTATTTCCTCTTTTGTCTTGTTTTGCACATCTAAAAAGAAAAAAAAAATCCAAGAAGGAAAATTGTTTCTTCTTTCTTCATCCGATTTCTAATCCGTTTGGAAAATATTCCTTAATAAAATTCGGTTTAACAAATTGTTATCTGAATTCAAACTCAAGATATTAATTTAACAATTTTGTACCTTGACTCGATATTTGAAGTTAAGTTATAGTGCTCATCATCCATACTACGCTTTCCCCCAAAGCCTCAACGGGTGCTCATCCTCCATAGACGTAAATAGAACTCGAGTATAGCTTGAGCTTTACTAAAGGAGCAGACTTAGTCATCATGTTTGCTGATTATTTGTTGTAACAATCTTTTTGACAATAATTTTACCATTAACTAAGACATCTCGGATGAAGTGGTATCTGATATGATATGCTTCGTTCACTCGTGATAAACTAAATTATATGCCAAATATATCACATATTAGTTATCACAGTGTATATCTATACTTTTCTATTTTAACCCAAAATTCGAGAGCAAACTTTGTAACCATATCACATTTTCCACTACAAAAGTTAGTGTTATGTACTTTACCTCAATCGAAGATAAGGTAATATGATCCTATAGGGATGATTTCCAATTAACCACACCACCCGTTAGATAAACACGTATCCTGCTAAAGATCTGCGATCATCAAGTCACTAGCGTGATCCAAATCTACAAAACTAGTGATCTCACTACCATTACCGTCCCTCCGATACACTATATTCACGTCTGTTATCCATTTCAAATATCTAAGGATCCACTTCACAACTTTTCAATGAGTTTTACTAGAACACTTTATTTAGTTGAAATATCAGGTTTAGTGCACACCATAACATACATAATACTACTCACGATACTAGAATAAGGAAAATGAGACATATGCTCCTCCTCCTTCTCCTCCTCCTCCTCAATTTGCGGAGATAATTTATTTGAAAGTTTAAAGTGTTTCACTAAAAGTGTACTTATAGATTTTACTAACTGCATATTAAAACGTACCACAATCTTCTCAATATATTTCTTTTGAGATAGACGTAAAATTCCTACAACCTTGTCAAGCAAAATCTCCATACCTAATATTTTCTTTGCAGCACTTAAATCTTTTATCTCAAATTTAGCATTTAATCGTCTCTTCAGCATATCAATATCAGACATATTCTTAGCTACTATTAACATATCATCAACATATAAGAGTAAATAAATCAAAATGTTTATACCATCGCCTAAAATATTGTTTTAGCCCATACAAAGATTTTTTCAACAAGCAAACACGATCTTCCTTACCTGGAATAGCAAATCCCTCTGGTTGCCTCATGTAAATCTGCTCCTCCAACTCATGATGAAGAAATGCAGTTTTCACATCTAACTGCTCTAACTCAAGATCCTGCAAAACAATTAAAACAAGTAAAACATGAATAGAAGTATGTCTTACATGAGAAAACAAATCATTGTAGTCAATATCCTCACACTGTGTATATCCCTTCGCTACAAGTCTTACCTTATACCTCGTTGTCTCAACAATAGAATGCTCTATTTTCGTTTAAAGACCCATTTACTTCCGACAATCTTTTGACTTTTGGGTAATTTGACAACTTCCATGTTTGATTTCGATGGAGTGATTCCATCTCTTCGCTCATAGCTTCTAGCCACTACGATGACTCTGAACTAACCATCGCCTCAGAATAAGACAAATGCTCATCTGTCTCTACCTCATCACCTACAGTCAATGCATAAGTAATATTTGTATAATCATAACATATGGGTGATTTAATTTGCCTTATTTGTCTATCTACGGCTATAGTGTGTTGTGGCTTTGCTAGTTTTCACTATCGCCAACTTCAGAAATTGCGGCTTCATTTATAGTCTTAACTTCTATTATCTTCGAGGTCTTTGGAGTCTCCACTTAAAGCTCCACCTCACTAATGACACAATGATCTATTTTCTTTGCTGGTTGTGTCTCAAAACTCTCATGTTGAAATATTGCAGTCTCGTCGAAGATCACATATTTGCTGATTAGAAAACCAGATGATTTGGGATTAGTGCACTACAGCTAGTAACCTTTCACCCCATGTGCATAACCTAGAAATATGCACTTATTTGCCCTTAGCTCAAGTTTACCATTACTTGCATGAGCATATACAGAACATCCAAATATATGTAATATGGAATAATCAACAGTTTCCCCGACCATACTTCCTTAGGAGTCTTCCATTCGATAGCAGATGATGGAGATCGATTAATCAGGTAACATACCATGTTTATCGCTTTGGCCTAAAATTCCTTGCAAAGTCCTACATCCGAAAGCATGTATCGAGGTCATTCAAGCAAAGTCTTGTTCTTCCATTTTGCTATGCCATTCTATCGTGATGTCCTAGGTACTATATGGTGTCTCACAATACATGCTTTCTCACAGAACTCGATAAAATCTTTACCACAAAATTTTATGCCATTATTAGTTCTCAAGCACTTGATTTGTTTACCTTACTACTTCTCAATCAATGTCTTAAATTTCTTGAGCCAATCAAACACATCATATTTGTGCTTCGGAAAGTACATCTATACCTTCATCAAATAATTATCGATAAATGTCAGCATATATTGGGCACCTCCTTTTGAAGGAATCGAAGACGGGCCTCATATGTCTGAATGAATATATTCAACCGATCGCTTAGTTGAATGAACAGTTGTAGTAAACTTAACCCGATGCTGCTTTCCAAAGATGCAATACTTACATAAGTCCAGCTTCCATATCTTTTAACCCTTCAACAACTCCCTTTCACTCGGCATCGTCATATTTGCTTCACTCGTGTGCCCCAAACACATATGCCATAATTGAGTCAAGTTAGAGTCTGATTCACCTGATATAACTACAATAGTTCCGATTATGATCTCTCTTAGTAGATGATAAAAATATTCACTTCCTTCCCCTTCATAACTGTTATGGTACTTCGAGAGATCTTCAATACTCCACCTTCAACGGTGTACCTACACCTGATGTCATCAAGTGTCCTCAGAGAAATAAGATTCTTTTTGAACTCTAGTACATGCCTCACATTTGTAAATGTGCGCACCACCCCATCATGCATTTGGATCCGAATTGTCTATATCCCCACAGCCTTATAGACTACGTTATTCTCCAAAAAAACTCTACCACAATTTCCGTCTGGTAAGTAGTAAACATCTTTCCCTAGATGAAGTATTGGCTTGCCGGAAATTCAACAGTACAACATCTTTCCCTAGATGAAGCGGGTGGTTTTCTTCCAAAAAGAGTCAGGTCATCTTGTTCTTTGCCCGTGTTGGAAATTAATTTTTCTTAAGAAAGCCATGTGGAATTGAAATTCCACAAATTATTGAAGGTATTAAGTGATTGTTTTTTCAGCAATGGCACTTTAAGTGATCTCTCAAAGAATTGGTACTAAAGTGAATGTATGAAAGTTGCAGCACTTTTGACTAGGAATAATTAGTTCTCGATCCGATTTGGTCCCACCAAAGAACAGAGAACTGGACCGAAAGAACTAATTCACAATTTTTGGGCAATCGAATGAAAAGGGACATACTACATTGTTATTTGATTGGTAAAAAGGTATGGAATACAATTATAATCAAAAGGTAATTATTCGGATATAATGTGGTGTGTGACATATACACGTATGATCTATTTTGCTTTTGAGAACGAAGTATATTTTTGGTAATTCCAATAAACACATATCATAGTTTTATCAAGAATCTTGCATTCGAGTTTTTTAGATTTTTCATAAGATTTTTTTGCAATTGAAGGATCATATAATAAGGTCAATAGAATATGGCAAGTTTTTTTTTTTAAATTAATTTTACTTTTTCGCTTTGTGTTTTGAATTATATAAAAATTATATACCCTTTCCTTTGCTTGTCCTTTCAAACATCAAGATCCTATTTCTTCATCTCTGTGTAGAATATGTCAATGCAATCATCTTGGTTATCACACATAGTTCATCTGCATCATGTCATCGTATGAATGTAGACAATTATGCTTGACATACGTTGTAAATCACCTAATAATGGAATTTCGTCATATGGAAGCCCCGTATCTAATAATTAAATTCCATCACCTTTTCAAGTTATCTAACGAGAAACCTAGAGAAAATCACATCATTTACATAAACACTTTCTAAGGTAACTAACTGAAAAAGGGACACACCGCATTGTTATTTGACTACATATGAAATACAATTAGGATTGAATTGAAGTGTATTTATTCGTATATAATGCGGCATATGATATATATGTGCATAATCAATCTCGCTCCAAGAGAATCTTGCAATAATGATATTAATGATATTGGACTTTTTTAGATTTTTCACGAGATTTTTTGCAATTGAAGGATTAGATATTAAGGTTAATAAAATCTAGCGAGATTTTTTTATTTATTAATTTTCCTTTTTCATTTTGTGTTTTAAACTATATAAACCCTCCTTTGCTTGTCCTTTCAAACATCAATATCCTATTTCTTCATACTTGACTCGATTATGTCAATATGGATGTCTTGGTTATCGTACATTTTTTTTGTCCGTTTCTTGTTATCGTGTGAGTGGAGACAAATGTGCTTGATATATGTTGTTGAAGGTAAATTCGTTAAAATCTGGTCGGAGATGGAGGCTATGACAACCAAGCAAGGGAACGACCTAGGCCGCCACTCCGGTATTCTTGATTGTCTACTGAATAATGAATATTGAATTATCCAAGATTTCGAAGCACCCGTTACGAGGAGGACGCCAGTGGACACGTTGTTGTACCATCTAATGGTTTTCCTTCATTTTTCTTGGGATAATATGCTAGATTTTATCACAGCGGATGGAATTCGAAATACAAAACGTGAAATTCCCCAGCCAAGGACGGTGGACTGCATTCGACTTGTACTATATTCAAGCATGAAAATCTAGCTGTACCATACAAGTAGACGACAAAATCAGACCTTCCACGTTAAGAATCATATGTACAACTGCAGCGATGTTTGTCAATGTAATCTAGATTTCGGGCAATATTAGGTCCTTAATTGTCCGTATTACTAATATATGGGATGAAGAGTATGCAATTGAGGATACTGATGGGTATATATCATTATTATTATTATTATTATGAAATTATTGTAATAGATGTATGGGATTCATTGATGTTTTCCTGAGTGTTGTCTTGTTCGGCTTTTGGCATGACAAAGCAACACCACGAGCACTTGAGAATATAATGAAATGTGTCATTGGAACTGCCATCTTTGCAAGCTAGTCGACTCAAAAGTCGATTTGGTAGAGCACATTCCTCAAGTTGCACTATTCCAGCCTCTTTGCTATGATACTATATTCGTCAAGAACACATTGAATAAGAGGTCAGTCAATTGATACAAAATAATCAGATTTAATTGATACTAAAGAATCAGATTTCATCTGAAGGTTTTGAATGTTTAGATCTAGAGCAACTCTAAGGGCAAAAGCTTTAGCCACGGTAACAGAAGCTTTGTTGATTCCAATATGCATTGAGCTTGTACCAATCAAACGACGGCTTTTGTTGGAGAACGTCACAAAGCTTTGCTAATACCAATCTGCGTCAAGCTTGTACCAATCAGACGAGGGCTTTTGTTGGGCAATGTTGTAGGTGTTAGAAAGATGTAATTGATTATTAATGAGATTAATGGTGTGTTTGGTTGGACTTTTGAAAAAGCCATTGAGAAAATACAAAGGACGAGACTTTTCATAATGCAAATTGTGTTTGGTAAATTACAATTTAAAAGTGCATTTGAGCAAAATGGTGTTTGGGAGAATTATATTTATAAATAACTTTTGTGATAAAAAAATTATCAAAAGAAAAATAAAAAAAAATTGATCGGCATAGGCAAAGGTTAGGAGGCCCTGACGAGGGTTGTTGGACGTTGGGCGAACCTTGGCGAGGGTTGCTAGACGTTGGGCGACCCCTGACGAGGGTTGCCGGACGTCGGGCAACACTCGGCGAGGGCTGCCGGCCGTCGAGCGACCCCACCGAGACCCAAATTCGAGGGTGGTGAGGTCCCGCGACCTCGATGGGAGGCTGCCGAACGTCAAACGACCCCACCGCGACCTAAATCCGGGGCGGCAAGGTCCCGCGACCTCAATGGAGTCGCGTGACCCCACCACCCTTGCATCTAGGTCACATGACCTCACCTCCCTTGGATCTAGGTCGTGGTGAGGTCATGCGACCTTCAACGGCCACCGCGACCTAGATTTGGGGCGACGAGGTTGCGGGAGGACCTCGTCACCCTCGGATCTAGGTTGTGGTGGGGTCGCGCAACCTCGCCAACCTAGATCCGGGGGTGGTGAGGTCGCGCAACCCAGATTTGAGGTCGGCGACCCAAACCTCGCCGTGACCCACGGGGATTGCCACGACCTAGATAGGGCGGTGGTTGCACCACTCCCCGGCGATAGTCTCCTAGGCCACCGCGACCATGTCGAGCCGTCAGCGGCCGCTCACAACTTCGAGCAACACGTCGGCCAACCTCAACGAAGAAGAAGATGAATAGTACAATGACGAGGGCAAAACCAAAAAAAATCTAGAGTAAGTGAGGATAGTTTTGAAGAAAATAAATAGTGCCTCTTGTATGTCAAGAGAGCTGAAAGCCCAAGGCATCCTCACACCTGCCTTGGCTTTCAGCTTTGAGGATGCCAACTTTGGTCTAATGGGAATTTCAAAGTTGTTTCCAAACACTCAAACTTTGGTCTAAGTAGACTTGGAAGCCTAAAGTCACAAAGCCAATTCCAAATGCACCCTAAGCAAGTCAATTGTTGGATGAGAAAGCCACAAGCATCAAAGAAGAGCCATAAAGGTTTTCCAAATGGCTTCTTTTTTCTTCACCAAATGAATTTGTTTTGTTTTCCTTCTTAAGGATGTATAGGTTTTTATGTCTTTTTTATTAAAGGTTATCAGCGTTTGTCAGCTTCAATTCCTATGTAAAGGAAAGAAGTAATGAGTCATAAATTAAGCTATAAGCGTGAAGATAATAAATAAAAAAAACATTCTCAATAAATTCTCCCTCTAATTTCTATTTGTGCTCTTATTCTAAATTTACAAAGTTTATTTTATTCTTTTGGTCCCAATAGCAGGTGTGGGTGTCATCCCTTATCTTGGTTTCTCTTTGACTGCTACCTATTCCATGGAGTTGAAAAAGTCACGTGAGTCAAACTTTTAAGTTTTGCATTTGTTTCGTAAACATAGTCATTTCTTTGATCCGCATATTCATGCATCTGGCTTAGGATCATGGGGCGAAGTTGGTGGAAGGACTAAGAGATCGAAATCGAGAGCGGACAAGGGAGATTCAATGGTCGATGCTCGGGAGCTGTTAAAGAAGAAAGAATTGTCAACTCGAATACTGTGTTTGGATCGATGCAAGTTTGAAAGGAAAAATTGACTCTAAAAGTACCAAAACTTTTCGAATAATCATTGGATATCGCTTTCGTGAAAAAAGTGACCACTAATTTAATGTTTTTACTACTGACGTGGCTCGCTGCAAATTGAGTCAGCATGAATTATTTTAAGGACAAAGTCTACGTATGTCATTTGTCCCAAACTTGCGAATTGGGGCTCAATTCTTTTCCTTCTTTAAACCCTAATTTCCTTGTGATCTTCAACTGGGGCAAAATTAAGTGCTGAAATTTGCGACGGAGAGCGGAGCAAGACGAACATCGCCAAATTAAGCATGTTTCAGTTAAAAAAATCAGGCGAACGAGAGCTGCGAAGGAAAACATAGTTACCAGAACCATTTAACTATGTTTCTTCGGACGGAGATGAAGACGCAGGCGGATACGATGAAGATGAAGATGAAGATGAAGATGAAGAAACATTGAAGATGCGGCACGAAAGAGGGACCGTTGGTGAAGATTTTCGCTATGGTCGCGACTCGGGTGATGAAAGCCAGGGAAAGAAATTTGTGAAACCTCAATGGAATTTGGAGATGCATTGGACGTGGGTGGATGGTGGAAGCCTCCACCCAATGTCTTCTCTTTCTGGCTTTCTGCGCTTTTTCTTTGTTTCTTCTTGCTCTGCTCAGGAAAGAGACCAATCTGTACATGGCAACACGTCCATGTCCCACGCCATGGAAGCAAGTATCGGCTCTGCTGGGAAATTAGCAACACAACAACATTCCCCCCCTGCCCCCAAGATGAAGCGAGGTCATTTTCATCGGGCCCGACCATCTTGTTCTTTACCCATATTGAAAATTGATTTTTATCGGGAAAGTAACATGGAATTGAAATTTCAAGAATCACCCAAAAGTGATTGTCTTTTTACTTAAGTGATCTTTTGAAAAATTAACACTAAAGTAACTGCCATACTCCTGACTAGAGATGATCGGTTCTTGATCCGGTCTAGTCCCACTCAAGAACTGGACACCAGATCGGGATTGGAATCGGGGACCGGATTGGTTCGGTTTCCAAGTGAGCTAATGGATACGGGGCATGTGAGAAGGGAGAGAAAGGAAAGATAGACTCGTGAGGTAAGACGGGAGAGGGAGAGAGGAAAGCGGGACACACGACTAAGGAATAGAAAAAATAAGATATCATCCGTCCGATTGATACCAAAAATTGGCCTATCATATGAACCAGGGAAAACCAAAATAAAATTTCTAGCAAGTATATTTATCCCACATGCGTACAACTCTTCCGATCTTAAAATAGAAATTGCTTATTAACCATCAAATCCCTTTCCAATTTTCGACTCATATCATCGAAAATTTTAAGATAGTAAGAAATCGACCAATGATATAAATTGAGGATCAGATTGAGAATTATCGCTTTTAATTTTATGGCCTGGCCTGGCCCAGCCCATCCCGACTTCAGGCGTCCTTTCCTCCTGAGAGAATCGTATATATGCTCCGGGGGGGGGGGGGGGGGGGGGTTTCCAGTTTTAAACTTCAAAATAAATAAATGAAAGGAAGAAACTTGCCCTTTTTGGATTCCGATCGCGTCTGCGGGAAACGCTAGTCTCCCCTCTCTCTCTCCACCGCGCACGCGCGTGCGTGTTCGAAACATCGTACGAAAGCCCCTGTCGTGTCCCTTCTCCTCTCTCTCTCTCTCTCTCTCTCTCCTGTCTTCTGTTGTGCAAAGCCTCGAAGCAAACACCCGCCCACGCACGACCACCGGTTTTGATCCTGTGTGCTTCCCACTATAAGATCGCCAGCAGCAGCATCCAGCGCCACCCGCACGGGCATCGATGAAACCAAACTCAAATTTCCAATTTCTCTCTCTCTCTCTCTCTGGGTGCTTGTCAAAAATCCCTCCAAAATTCTCCCGCCCCGCCCACTGTAACCCATAATGCCCGATTCTTTATTTTAATTCTTTCTTTTTTGCGCCAATAATCGCGACCCTGTTCAGTTCTCGGGACGTATAAGAACCCCCGCGAGCAAAGTTCCGTTCTTGGAGGACGAGTGTTTTTTGGGTTCCCTTCCGATAGAGCAATGGGGAAGAAGCTCCGGAGAGCGAAGCAGCAGAACGGGATTGCGTCGGAGGTCGGCGAGGATCGCGGTGTGTCCTCGAGGACCCGGAGCGGGGGCCGGAGATCGGTGGCGACCAAAGCGAGAGTGAAATCTCCCGCCGATGGCCATGGCGTGGAGCTCAGGTTCCCCAAGCAGTGCCGCGCGAGGCATCGGGATGAGAATGTACGTTTTTTGGGTCGTGGGTTTTGAGTGTTGATGATGTTCTTGTTCTCTCTTTGCTTGGGTGGGATCTTATATTTGCGGGGCCTCGGTTTCAAGAATGTATATTTGGAAGCTGCACTTGTTCTTGGGTTGAATTAGTGTTTTCTTGGGTGGTTTTTTTTTTATGAATGAAAGGTTCTTGACTGAGTCGTTTTAGGTATTGCTTCATCAATGTCTCCACATTACATGAGTTTCTTGGACGATATCTGAACTTTCTGCTAGTTTCTGGATTATTACCTTCGAAATGGTTTGTTTTAGAAGGTAAAAAGTGCGGACTGATCCTTGCCATCTTGGTTACTGGAGGATGAATTAATTCTCAAGTTGGTTTTCAGTGACGTCGAACTTTTGCTGAATAAGTGTGGTTGTTAGCTACCTCAGAATGTAGTAGTTTGAAGATCATGTTTTCTGTGGTTTGGGCTTTATTTTAGGGGAATGCGGTGGAATCGACAATGTGTCATCAGTGCCAGCGGAACGATAAGGGAAGGGTAGCTCGCTGTATGAAATGCAGGACCAAGAGATATTGCATCCCCTGCATAAAAACTTGGTAACTTTTCCTTTATCTTTTATTCTCTGTGTGTATGGTTGATTAGAGTTTGGATTGTTGCTAGGTTTCTTGTTCACCCTCTGTTTGTTCAAGAATTTTTAACTGGATTGGAAAAAGTCGAAGGGAGTATGATGTCATTTACGTTTCCAATTGCTGTTGATGTGTACTACTGAGTCCTGAATCATCTGATAATAAGCGGTTTATAGGATACAGCAAGAATGCTTAATGAAATATTTTGTAAGAATGCACGCGTTATACCTTTCCTCGTGTTTTTTTTATGGGCTGGCTGCATTATATGTCTGAAACTTTTGTTTTTTATGCTGATGGGTTCTGTTTGTTGGACCAATTGCTAATGTTTGTCAGTAAGCCCTTTCTGTTCATGTTGAGTGATTTGAGATGAATTACATCCCTGGTGCACACAAGTGCATGCACAGAGGACGTCTTGTTGCGCTGCAGATTAGTATCACTTATAAACCTTGATTGATGCTAGTAACTAGTTTTGATGCTAAACAATGCATATAGCGCAATATCAAAGAAAGTCTACTGGTTAAATTGTTCTTTGCTTGAGTAGGAAGGTTCTCCCACCCCTCTTCTTTTTGCTTTTCATCAGAACATCTAAGAGTCTTTTAAATTGCTGGAGGATCTGTTTGTCATGATCCTCGTCGTTTTGTGTTACGTGGTCAGTGCTCAGGCATGCTGAGAAATTTTCATGGTCATATGTAATCTACTTTTTAGCAATATTTTTTTGCAGTCATGATCCCTTGACTCACTACTGGTATTCAAATGCAGGTATCCTCAATTAACAGAGGAGAACATTGCTGAGGGGTGCCCATTTTGTAGTGGCAACTGCAATTGTAAAGCATGCTTGCGCCTGGATGGGTCACTGAAAGTCAGTCACCTGATCTTTTCCTCTTCATTGATAAGTACATCTCTTGCTGGCTTTGACTTAGGTCCTCTGTGCTTTCTATCAGAAAATGCTTGATGCTGAGCTAACCTATGGCGATGATGAAAAGTTGCAACACAATGCATATATTTTGCGAATGCTTCTTCCAGTCCTGCAGCATGAGAATCAAGAGCAAACATTGGAGAAAAAATTGGAGGCAAAACTTCAAGGTCAGCTTTTTATTTGTCAGCACAAAGTAACTTACTCCTCATGTCAAGTGTCAATGCTGGATGAGGCTGTTCATCTTGGAATTGTTTTTTGGTGATTGTTTTTTGTGTGCTTCATGTACAAATTCCATAAAAGAAATAGTCATGAACTACTTAATTATTTGTCTCGTAAGTATGAAATTTTTTTATTTGTCACGTGTGTAGTTAACAGAAGGATGCCTGTTAAGAGTACTTTGTTTGGTGAAGAATACTGTGTCATGGATAGCGATTGGCTTTATTTTGTGACAGGTTTATCCTTATCAGAGCTAAAGGTTCAGAAAGCAGATGTTGATGAAGATGAACGTGTATACTGGTATGGGGAGTTCGCCATTCTTTTGTATTTCAGTTAGCTAAGTATACAGCAGAGTTGACTTTATCACAATGCCTGCAGCAACAACTGCAGAACCTCTATATTTGATTTTCACCGGAGCTGTCCAAACTGTTCGTATGACCTCTGTCTCATTTGTTGCCGTGAAATCCGCAAGGGTCACCTCCAGGGAGGTGAAAAGGAAGTGGTCACAAAATACATTAATTATGGATTTGGCTATTTGCATGGTGGTAAGCCTCGCTGTCAAAGTCTAGAAGAAAAGGTAGAGGTTAATGTCGATGTAGCTACCTCAGATGACAATGCAAAGTCAGCATCGGAGTGGAAAGCAAAAGATGATGGAAGCATACCTTGCCCCCCAGAAATTATGTGTGGTTGTGGAAATGGCTTGCTCGAATTGAGGTGCATATTTCTTGAAAATCCGCTCTCAGATTTGGTTGAAAAAGCTGAGAAATTAGTCCAAGGATATGATTACTTGGAGATTCAAGAGGATCCTGGACATCGATGCTCTTGTTTCACATCAGATGGCATTATTGACCTCGCCAGTGATAAGTTGAGAAAAGCAGCTTCTCGTGAGGATTCCCATGATAATTATTTGTTTTGCCCAACAGCTAAGGACATCCAATCTGAAGATTTAAAGCATTTCCAGTCCCACTGGACCAAAGGCGAACCTATTATCGTAGGCAATGTTCTTGAAACTGCATCTGGTTTGAGTTGGGAGCCAATGGTCATGTGGCGTGCATTTCGTCAGATTAACAATGCGAGACACGGTCAACACTTGGATGTTACTGCAATTGATTGCTTAGACTGGAGTCTGGTTAGTTCACTGTATGACCTTAGGTTGCTTTATCACAGTGAAACTAGACATGCCAATGGTCTACCTCTCTTGTACTTGTAGTAATCTGAATCTGATATTTCTTGATCTTCTGCTCAATTTCATGTGCCTACAAGCTGCTTCTCTGCTCATGCAGTTTCATGAAATTTTTAAGAAACTCTGGTGAAAAATCAGAAAATCGGGAACAGGGGATTGGTCCATGGTGGTCCTCCCTGACCAAGATCCAAGAGGTTTTGGCTGATTAGACTAATTGAAACTTTATTCGATCATGGGATTGTTTATGATTTTAGATTGTTTATTATAGGCAGTTATGATTTGTAATGTTAGGTTATGAATAATAAGACTGAGTAATTTTTCAGTTAATAGCCTGAAAATGAAACCACGTTTAGACTTCCCATCCCCCTCTGAAGTAATGCTATGTAATTAGTACTATACTTTCTGCATTTGTTTCTCTTTTGAGACACACACACACACACACACACACACACACACACACACATACATACATACATACATACATATAGAGGTTGATAGAAGGCATGATAGTGGGTGGAACTCAAATTACCTTTGGAATGAAATTTCTTGGATAATCTGGTGATTTTTTATATTAGCTTCCTCATGGTGGTCATATTTCTCGGGTTGATGATCCTGCAGGTGGATATAAACATTCACCAATTTTTCAAGGGATATTCAGAGGGCCGATTTGACATCAAATCATGGCCTCAGATACTAAAGTTGAAGGACTGGCCACCAAAAAATGCATTTGAGGACCGATTGCCACGCCATGGGGCTGAGTTTATGACTGCGTTGCCTTTCAAAGAATATACGCATCCTCGCCATGGAATTCTTAATGTTGCTGTGAAGTTGCCCAGTAACATCTTGAAGCCAGACCTTGGACCAAAGACATACATTGCTTATGGAGTTCACCCAGAGTTGGGGCGTGGAGATTCGGTTACAAAGCTTCATTGCGACATGTCTGATGCTGTATGTTCACCATTCTAACGATACACTTAAATCAATGCAATCATTTTCCTCTTTATGGCATTACTTGGGGAGACGGGAGATACCATGTGCTTCCCAACTGAGCTTTTTATTGAGTTCCTGAGGGTACAAGAATTAGCTGACAGAGCTTAGTTGTGCTTGTGTCTGATTCATGGTTTGGTCTAATGGACATTACTCATTGACAATTTTTAGTATAAACGGACCAGTCCCATTACACTTTGGTTAGGATATTTTACTGCCTGAAGCCAAGTACTAGGCTAAACATGAATAAGGAAGCTGAGCAAAACATGCCTCTTCAGTCTGGTTTGCTTTGTTCAGTTCAGGATTTCTTTATTTTTCTCCTTCTGCTCTTGCTTGGTGTATTGCTTCTTGCCAGGCTGTAAAAAAGAAATTGATGGATTTCTCTTCTTTATACATGCAATGTCTAAGCTTTTCTAGTTAAATTATTCTAAAGTGAATCTAAGTTTAGTATCCATGACCTAGAATCATCAATTGTGCATTCTGTCGCCATAGAAAGTCACATTCTCAATTCATCAGCATTTCTCTAGATGAAACATTTTATGTCTTAGCTGCTTTTTTTGTCTTTTTTGGTTTTAGATGACAATTTTTGGCTCTCTTGTTCACATACTGCTTTGACTGTAGTGACTTTGCCTCTAGTGTCATTATTCATTTGCATTAATTGTATGTTTCTCTGGGTGATGCTAATTTTGCGAGGATCCTGCATCTGAATGCGTCTCTTAGTTGTGGAGTGAAGCATCGTGGTGTTTCTTGCTTGTTAAAATTTTCGGTTTTTCTTTTGTTCTCACTGTATTTTCCAATATCACAACTTCACCTTTTCTCAGCTTCACTTTATTGTTGCAGCCACAACTAGAGTCTTCACCTTCATATCAATTATCGACTGCCTTGGAACAGGGGAAAATTCTTGATCAACGTTTAATTGTCATTCATTGAAGATTTATCGTGTTTCCGCTTTTGTGTTGTTTACGCTTCTATTTTGATATTCTTGTGTTAGATTGAATAATTGGGATGTCAATTTTCAGGTAAATATCCTTACACATACGGCAGAGGTGGTTCTCACTCCTGATCAGCTTCGTTGTGTTAACAAGTTGAAGCGAAAGCATCTTGCACAGGATAAAAGAGAGCTGTACTCTGATTCTAATGGGGGGAAAAAGGGTGAGGAGAGAGAGCTTTCATCAACATGTGAGACTGAAGAAGCGGATGTAATGTTAAAGAATGGCTGCGTTTGTACATTGCCTGGAGATACTGACCAACTTGTGTGTGACGTTAATGGTCTAAAGAGTGATTCAAATGACAATAAGATGGATTTATCAGTGGACATGGAAGGAAAAAGTGAGTCCACTTCAACATTAGAAGAGAAATCTGTTTGCAATCCCACTGAAGCGGGTGAGACAAATGGCACAACGAAAAGGGGTAATCCAGGCAGAAAAAGGAAGAGGAGAAAGCATTCTGGTGGAGTAAAGTCGAGAAAACTCAAAGTTGAGATGGATGACCAGGAAGATCTGACTGATGAGGAATTACTGGGTTCCGCAGATAACATGAGCGAGAGTAATGAAATTAACCTGGATTCAGCATTGGAGGGGATAAAACAAACAGAGGGAGGTGCACTTTGGGATATTTTTAGGCGACAAGATGTTCCAAAGTTGCAGGAATATCTTATGAAGCATTTTAAGGAGTTTAGACACATCCATTGCAACCCTCTGAGCCAGGTAATGCTTGTATTGGAAACAGAAGCCCGCGTGTTTTGGCTACTGAAAGTATTAAAGTATTGGTGCACATGAGTGCTTCTGTCCTCTATTGACATCTGAATTTTAACCTTGGATCAACAGTCTTTGAATCTTTTCTGACTTAAAGTTGTTTGAATTAACTAGATGCCATTCTTTGAGATGTTGAGAATCCTCCCTCTGTTTTTCTAAAAGAATGTGATCTGAAATAATTTGTTTCGATGTTATAAGTGCAAGAAAATAGCTAGAAAATTTGAAGACAAGTAACTAGTCAGCAGTTTGTGTAATTTTCGCAAAATATCATCTGATTTGCTTTTGTATGTTCCTGTTGTACTATGGATCGGAAAATAAATTAAAGTTGAGTTGATTGGAGTTGTCTAATTTTGTGAGATTGGATCTCACTCCGGTCTCATTTCGTCAGAACAGGCTGTAATGTGTGATATATAACCATGTTTCTCCACTGCAGGTTATCCATCCAATTCATGATCAGACAATGTACTTGACTTCACAGCACAAGAGGAAGCTCAAGGAAGAATATGGTTAGTTGGTCATGTGTTTCATCTGAAGGAGGTGCAACATGCATGGCAACTTCATATAGAGTAATCATTAATCAAGAATGGAAACTGAAACAGAGATAATGAGAAATGTGTGCGTGGGGGAAGACTATTTGATTCTACTGTCCATACCCATGATGGGCTGAGCTATCATTAGCCCCCTGATGAGTCTGTCAATGATCTTTCACAACCCCCATCTATCCAATACAATATTTAGAGCTAAAAAGGGTTGTAAAGAACACTGCCCCATTTATATGATCCAACTTTTAAAGTTGGAAAGGGTTATTAATTAGTAGATCACTACCTATCTCAGAACCCTTCCGATGTTGCATTTGTCCATATCCTCCTCATCCCCATCATTCCTGGCTCACTCCATTCATTTTATTGATCCAGCAGCTATGATTTTCATTGCTCGACTTTATTCCTGTATAAATAACGCAGGAATTGAACCCTGGACATTCATTCAAAAACTTGGAGATGCTGTTTTCATTCCTGCTGGCTGCCCCCATCAAGTTAGAAATTTGAAGGTAAATAATGCATGGAAATGGAGATTTCTATATTTAAAGTTTGCAATTTATTTTGAAAATAAATGAGTTGGGAAGCTTAATGTTACTAATCTAAAGGTAATGCATGTTAGTGGATTTCATTTTTAAAGTGCATCTAGATGATGTGTAGGACCTTAAAGACGAGTATGATGTTTAGAACCAAAAATTTACCTTGACTTCAATCTTATATTATTAATGGGATCTAATCTAACCCATTTCAACTTGATTTTGATTTGTCTCAACTATCATGAGAATATGATCCACTTGTAAGTGAGGGTATAAGCAAACTTGTTGGTTCATTGCAGTTTAGTTTGTAACATCTCACTACCCCTTCTTGGATTTAATACCAACTAAGTGTACACTAATCAATTGCTTGCTTCATGAGTGGCTTATGCACGCCTGATTCCTCCCTCAACGTACTGCATATATAGGTATCATTCCCATTGACTAGTCAGTTCCATAAACTGGGTTGGTTGACTTGTCACCTATCCCTTTTCATTAGTTTTTACTGCGGACTGGTGTCACTGATTTTGAGAGATGGCATATATCTTACTTTTATTGCACATATGGAATTCACATGATCTTGGGACTTTGAAAATGTATAACTGATTGCTGAATTGCGGCAAGTAGTAGAAGATCAATTGGAAGTAGTGCACACACTACAATTGCAAGAAATTATGAAAGCCTTTATGGAGATTCTGAAGGCAAGCACAAACCCTTGGACTTGCCAAAAGATAGTTATAAGGGTGAAGATTTTATGTGGATGAAAGTCATTTCCATGATCATGGGTTTGTTCATAATGCAGGAATAGATGGATTGACAGATGTGTTGGTGCTGGTCTTATGGCTAATAGTGTGCATACTAAGACTTGTTTATAATAGTAGTATAGTAATATGATATGGCAAATTGCAGATGGATGTTTTAACAAGTAGCTCATAGTCAATAGTTAATAAAAGTTTGCCACATTACTTAGCATATTTTTTTTTTATTTTTATTAAATAAAGTATATCTCAATCTTAATAATGGAGGAATCCAGACTGAAGTTGCAAACTTCTTGAGTAAAAGGCATGTCGGTGATTATTTAAATTGGTAAGCAACTATTGAAAACTTATTTGAGTAAACATCTATGGCCAAAGATAGAAAGGCGTTTGTTAAGCTACGTTGAAAACTTGAAAGTGGTTGTGCTTATATAGTGATTATTTTAACAAGTAGGTCATATTTTACACTTACTAAAAGATTGCCACATCACTTAGCATACCTTTTTTTATTTTAATTAATTGAAGTATATCTCAATCTTAATAATGAGGGATTCCAAATTGAAGCTGCAAATTGCCTTGCATAAAGCATGTCGATGGCTATTTAGATTGGTGAGCGACTGTTGAGACCCATTTTGAATAAAAATCTATGGCCAAAGATGGAGAGGTGTTTGTTAAGCTGAAGTTGAAAACTTGAAAGTGGTTGTGCTTCCCTCATGGAAGAGTTGAGGAGCAGCAACCCCTTTGAGAAAAGCTGAGATCAGTTCATGGGAGGCCATGGAGACCGACCATGTAAGCAATTCTTACTGGCTGATTATACCATGGCATTATAAAAGAAGTTTCATTATTTGACACAGAAACATTATAGATGAGGAATGTGCTTTTGAATATAATAACCTATCCATTCAAGTTGGGTTAGGTGAGACCGACAACCAGATGACCTCTCTTTATTTGTGTGGTTTGAACAAGTCTATCCAAGATGAGATGGAAGTGGTTCGTGTGCATAGTCTTCATGAGGCTTGAGAATATGCTCTAATGGTGGAGAAGATGGTTCAGCGCCATGGGCCAATAAGGCGATTATCGGATTGAAGCGATGAAGTTGGAATGCAGAGAACTCCATGTCCAGGGTTTAGAAATCCAGGTTAAATTGAATGAATAATTTGCAGTAATTAATAGAACTAAAGATTGCTAATAATGAGGTTAAGGGCCAATTATAATAACAGAGCAATCTTGAAATCTCAGCCCTTAACTTTATTAATGATCTCTTAATCAATGCTATGAACATCATTAATCATCACATGTCAGCTACATGATTCTAATGCTCCCTTTGGGAGAGGAGAGAAAGTGGAAGGAATCAAGATTTGGATGGAAATTTTGAGATGTTTTTGAAATTTTGTTGTGAAAATGAGAAGTTGAGTGTCTAAACTTGCCTCCCCTCCCCCCAAAAAAAATCTTTAGTTTCCCAAATGGGGCAAAAAAGCATATCCAGAATATTGGAGTTCAATAAAGAGATAAAAAAATCTATAATATAAATTAAAAATAAATAATAACAATTGCCTTATTAAAGTTTTCAGCTTGTTCAATGCTCCCACATCAAGCATATGCTAACATTTACCACAACATTGGAATTGCGTTTGTCCTCTTCTTTGATTAGGGATGCGATGCCCTCATTGCTGTTTGTGCAAGTGGGCTGGTTTGACTTAAAAATTAATTTGGACTGTCTTTGTCAGTATTGTTCTAGGCTGGTCATAGGAGAACCTGCTTGGTTTCCCCTTCTCAAGATGCAAAATTGAGTATTACTGGTTTCATTCCTGCTTTCTAGGTAGCAACTGCTGGTCATACTCAGCAACCATCCAACTTGGGCTGATTCTTGGGTAAACCAGCTTTGATAAGTTCTATATACATAATTTACTTGATAAATTCAATATGAAACCTGGTACCACTTAACCAAGGGAGGTTCTTGTGTTTAAATGACTTAGTTTTATGTTATACGATAAATTTACAACTCTTGTAAATAAAAATGAACTTGGCCTACTAGTCCTGGAATTAGCAGATTTAGAACAATTGGTTTTTAAATAGGCTTGTTTGGCTGTTGCTTCTTAAATAGGAACAGGAAGTAGGAGCAGCTCGTAAGACATGAACTGATCCCCCTTCTGGTGTTGGTTTCCCAGTACAGTCTTCCAATTCTGTATGATAGTGTATGCTCATGTTTAGTTTTCTTTACCTCCTCTATAAACTCTGTTTGGTGCTTTTTGGCTTTTGTGCCTCTTTTTTATTATTAGTGACCTATGGCCTTTATTTCTTAGGTGCAATTCAGTGTGTACTATCTCTGAAACTACAACAATTTGTTTTCTATTTATAGTTTCTGTCAGATGCATCTCATGCATTGATCATACTTTTTTACCTCATTTTTTAGTCTGCTGATTGCATTCTAACGTCTTTTTGTAGTCATGCATCAAAGTTGCGCTTGACTTTGTCTCACCTGAAAATGTAAAGGAGTGCCTTCGACTAACAGAAGAGTTTCGTGTACTTCCTGCAAATCACCGGGCCAAGGAAGATAAGTTGGAGGTATTAATTCTGTTGACTTTGTTTATTCTGTGCATTCGTACACATTTGGGTGTGCATGTACAAAATTTGGAGGTATTGATTCTAAGCAATTGTGTGTGCGCGCGAGCACACACAATCTCATGTATTAATTGCTTTTTTACGGAGCATTGTGATAAAAACATTTATGGGCACCTGCTTTTTTCCCTTGTTTTGGCTGCGCATAGTCCTCCTAATTTTTTTCCCTGGTTTATCACCTCAGTTAGTTTCAAGTACATTTAGTACTCTCTCTGGGCACCTTCTATGAATGAATGACATTTATTCTGAGATAGTGTCCCTCCATCTACCATTACTAATCATAGTTTCTGAGCTATTTAACAATCATGTGTAAATAGTCTTTGTACATGATGCTGTTAAATATAGGAGATGAAGTAAATCTCTCGCTTTTCTGAATTGAGTTCTTAGATTGCAATTTAACATTTTTGCAAAATTTGTTTCCCATGTATAGGTGAAGAAAATGGCTGTTTATGGATTGCAAAGGGTTGTGAAAGATCTGGAAGCACTTTCCAGGTAAGTGGATACATCTGACTGGAAAACCTGCTTTTCTAGTCCTTAGTTTCTTTTTATTCTCCAATTAGTTTCTTTTTTATTCTCTAATGGTGAATCTTTTTGGGGACTGGATGCATTGATCTCAAGCCTATAAGAATTGAAGACTATCCGTGTACTTGCTTCTGATTGATTGATTACCAATTCCAGCTTCTTTTGTTTTGCTGCAGTTGAGTACTAGATGTAGAAAAATAATTTACTGAATTGATGATTCAAAGAATATAATATGTTTGTTACAGTGAAGAGCATGCTCTGTTAAGCTATAAGCTTACTCTACACGTCAAAGCACCAACTCAGCAAGATCAAGTGCTTTTTGTAGGGTTTGTGAAGCTTGTACTAGAAAATGAGAGCTATTAGACTTCCAAACTCCTTTGATAAGAGACTTAGCAATACATTTAAATGGGTTTTCCTTGATGAACATTTGCAGAGGAAAAGTCACTGTAAACTTACTGGATCAATGCATTTTACCTAATAAATTAAAGATTGCACGTGACATTAGCGACTGGCTTTAAAAGAAAGCACTAGGCTGAAATGATCAGAGCATTGTTTGACTTAGTGAAGATGTACCTGGGTATTGGCTGCTTTTAACAGTTTGTATAGTTATATTTTTCGATTTCATACTCTTCTAGGGAGATAGTTTCTCTACTGTTTTAATTTTCCTACAATTGACAAAAACAAAGAAAATTACCATGAAAAATCAGAAGAATTACTTGTGAAATTCACTTTTTATGGAATTTATTCATAGATGATACTGTCAAAAGTCTTGCGTTCCACTATATATGTGTTTTGTGACTTACTTGATGGTAGGATTGGCAGTGTGTGATGCCAACCTGTGACCTATACTATTTTTTATTTTTTTTTTTTTGTATATTTTCTAATGATCTCATGTCCATTAGGGCGGTTTCAACATCTGTCTTTCGATCTTTCTTTTTTGTATATTTTGTAATTATCTCATGTCTATAGAATTTCGCACTAGGTTCTTTCTTTTTCTATTCCTCATCACCCCTTTTCTCCTCATCTTTTTCTATCTTGTTAAATAACAATGCAGGAAAGTTGAAGTGGAGGAAGGTCGTGAAAATGGAAACGGGTCTTGATGCAGTTCTTTTTGGGTTGCATTATTATGAGTGCCAGATAGGATTTTTTTTTTTTTTTTTTTTTGCGGAGGCATGCACCAGCGAAGCCTTTCATGTTTGGGATGATCCTTGCCGATTGATTGATAACAGCTCAGTTTTGTCGTCTGATTTTAGTATTCCTAGGCAGGCAAGGACTTTTGGGGGGAAGTTGAGAGTGTCATGTTCTGTAAAACTTTTTTTTTTCTTTTATGCGTTTTCTCTGCCTACCACGTCGACCATGCAATGTTGTATAATTCTAAGCTGGCATTTTGGGTATGACAATTGTAAGCCGTGTTGTATAATTTTGCACCTAACTGAATCTCTTGTAGTTGAGGTATAATTCGGCTAATATAATTCTAATCGGTGGCAATTCCCAGGCTTCAGAGCAATATAATTAGAAGGAGAAGTGTCAGATGCTTTTGTTGATAGGATGTTTTGATATTGGTCCATACTTCATTCTTTCCTGTCCAATGGTGTCGTTCGGCCCAGAAGACTCAGGTTTTCTGAAGCATACCATGTTTATTGTTTACCGGACATTAACTTCTTGTTTAGAAAAGAAGGGGCTTTCTAAATGGTGCAAAATGATGGATAAACCCGGATTATCAAGAATGTTGGCCATCATTGTATATCTAGGTAAATATGAAGCTTTGCTAGATTAGCCAGCTACATTCAAGAGAAACAACATAAAATATAGTACTTTTTTCATTGTTTCCGAGCAAGCTATGTTGCCTTCTTCTCCAAGTTCTTGATTCACCACTCTTGGACGATCTACTCATCTGGTGCATGTATGGGACACACGGGGTATAACTTAGCAATTGTATGGTTAAGAGCATTGCTGCCTCGGAAGACAGGAAAGCTAAAAGTTTGTTCAACGACTATATAAGAATTTGATTTCTATTCCTTTGGAAGAATGAAATTGAAATGAGAACTTCTGTTTTCACAACCAATGAAAAAAAAGAAAGAATACATATTTTGAGAAACCTATGAAAAGTAGAAGCAAAAACATTTCCCACATTGTCTTAAAGAATACATTTAAGAATGATTGGCTTTACATCATCTGCAACAGAAATCGAAGAATGTCGAAGACTGGAGTGGCACCTTATGCACTGGTATCTGCTATCCATAAGAAGAATGCTTTGAGCTCTCCCGAACAAAAAAGCTTCAATATTCAGTGACACTTGAGGATCCCACAGGAGCAGCACGTATCCCTCAATATTCCATATCTAATCTGATAAATGGTCATCTCTGTACCATTTTCATCCTGGACAATGCCTTTAAAGTTCCTGCAAAGGCAAAGCAGTTTACTCAGAACCAGGAAGTGAAATATCCAATCATGTCTATGGATCCCTCTCTCTCTCTCTCTCTCTATGCGACACCACATTAACACCATGGAAGGCCAAGCTAACAAAAAATAAAAAAACATCATCTATTAAGCATAAGCATCAACATTTGGCCAGAAATCTAACTAGAAACTACCAACACGTAATGACTTAAAGGAACTGCAAAAGTCAACGCATCAGGTACAGCCTTTGAAATTCACTAAGTGAGAGAGAGAGAGAGAAAGGGAGGGGGGGTGGTAAGGTGAAGTGAAGAAATTGAATAAATAGAATAGGCCGGTTGGAGTGTTGGACTAATGCCTATACCTGCATGTGCAAGTTATAATGTCACCTGTGGTGGATGAGATACACAAAAGACTCTTTAAAAGCAACAAAAGAGTTGGAGTGTTGGACTAATGACCATAAATGCATGTGCAAGTTATAATGTCACCTGTGGTGGATGAGATACAAAAAAGACTCTAAAAGCAACAAAAGAATAGTTATCTATTTCCTGCACCAAGTTGAGGTGGATGGACGGGATTTGGACCATCAGACCAGTGCATCGTACGGGACTACCAGATGTGACAGTCAAGAACTATCCAGTCCACATGGACCCAGTGTACCCAAGTTTTCCACTTGGGAAAACCCATACCTTCGTGGTATACTTAGGGTGCATTTGTTTTACTGAAAACTTCATGATACAAGAAAATATTTTTCAAGTTTTCATTTGTTTGGTGATTTAAGAAGTGATTTTTTTTCTTGCCAAAAGGGAAAGTCATTTTCCCCCAATTTAAGTCTGTCATTTGTTGTTTTCAGTTGATGGAAAAAAAGTTGGTAGATCGATTAGTTTTCCATCATTCAAACACTGGAAAGTGGCAAAACAATTTCCGGAACATAGTTTTCTTTCAAACAAACAGACCTTTGTTGAAAATCTACTGGCAGTAAGACCAACTGTTAGTCTCATTCTTAAAGCTCTCTGGCTAGCTTTACCCCAAACATCCACTTAGCCAAACCCATTTTGGACCTTGAGAGACAAAAATCTTAAGTATCCCAGCAAGCAAAGTCTGACAGTAAACACGAGAAGTACAAAGTGAATTTGGAAAATGGAAAAGGGAGTATCAGACCTGATTTAACCTATCTGGGTAGCAGAGGCTGTTTCTCATCAGATCCTATGAGATGACTAGCCTGGAGTAGGCAAATAAATATAGAGAAAGATTAACAGATGGACGAATTTAAGAAGGATTAAAAGCTATTAGTTCAATAAGATAAATCTCATACCTCTTCATTTGCTCCTGCTGCCATATTTATAAAGGACTCCTTAGATCTGGAAAGGAAGAAAATACATTAAACTTATATTGCAAGGGAAAGAAACTGGTATGTTTGTGCTTAAAACTCATTTATATGATACTAGGCTTCTGGTCAGTAATGGCAAATAATTTCTTAGATCATTTCCATCTATATAAGATTCATCAACATTAATACATAAACACAAGGTACCAACAGCATCAGGAACAATTGAATCTGCACTAGCAAGAGATAAGTCCAAATACGGGCACTAGAACCCAAATCTTTATCACCCCTTTTGCAGAAGGTAAAGGGATGTAGAAAGATGAATAGTTATTGGAATTACCTGTGGCTGTCCTGATGATCAACCAATTCCAGAGTCCCATTTTGTGGTGGATCTTTGACCTTTGAAAGGGGTGAAAAGAACTGAGGGAAAGAAGCAGAAGCATTCTCTTAGCTGTATGATTAATTTATGAAATTTGATAAAACTCAAATCTGTACAAAGAAGCCAGTTTCATCCACAATTTACCTGATGCATTGATATAAACACAACAGAAATTCCTAAGACGAAGTTGGCAGTTAAAGTATGACCAAAGAGTGCGGCTGAAGCTATGCCAGTGAAGATTGTGGCAACGGTTGATGAGTACTTCTTCAAAATTGTATCTATTTGCAACCAATGCAAAAATTAGGGGAAAGAGACTAATTCTATAAAAGATCTTAAAAAGCTGAGGACGCAAGTCAGGCAAAATTTAGTAAAAAAACTTGGATGTGACAGACAGATCCGTTAAACATGATAAAATCACTTCAGAAGTTAGAGAGTTCTAACTTAAGATGCGTAAAATATAATATGCAGAACAAGCGAAACAAAGTCAAACCTGCGTATTTGAAAAAAAAGGAAGATAAAATTCCTTGGGCTGCATTATTAAAGATTAGAAACACAGTAGCTTTTGAATGTCCTTCCAGGATGTGAAAGCTGCCAGGACCTGCAAAGAAAAAGTAATTACTGTAAGTATTTTACAATACATTAAAAATTGATTCCCATCAAATTAATGCACGCAAGAATGTCATCCGATAAAGCGCAGAGAGCACCTCACAATCAAATAAAACAAAAAACTTACATAATGCAAAGTTTATATACTAAACAGCTTCTTAAAAGCATGCCAATACCTTGAAAAATGACAGTTCCAAGAATTCCCAGAAAGTTAAATATAGCACCATATCCATATAAAAATAAATTCTGCAAGAGAAAGAAGAATTAGAAAAAGGGCATAAGATGAGACTCGCCAAGCAAGAAAAGATAGAAAAAGTAACAAATGTACTACGAAAGGGATAGCACAAATATAGCATGATATGAACTATTTGATTGGAGATGTTTCTCCAAAATAAGCAAGAAAATCCCTAAATATGCAATGTGCACTCATTCCTAACTTAAATTTTTGGATAAATGTGTCCACATGGTACCAGAATGCATTTATCTTTTTTTTTTTTTTTTTCCTTTTTTAGATTTGGGCTTGCTATTGTCAATTTGACATGGTCACACCCATCCAATGTTTGATGTATAAAAATTGAACTTATACATAAGGGGACATGTCAAGAAAATGGTCCTTCAAAAATCTACCATAATAGCTACTGGAGATGTTTCCACAAAACAAGAAATACACCAGATATTCATCACAAGTCTGTTTCCTGACGTGTCAATCTTTTGCAACAAATGTTGGTACCACAGTACAGAACAATAATTCCAATCCTATCACTAGCTCTTTTCTTTAAGGGTTTTTCTGTTTGTGTTGGTAGATGGACTTGGACATGTTGAGGATGAGGCAGGACAAGAAATATGCTAGACATATTATGTCTTTTTCTTGACAGCCTAAACTATTAGGATAGTAGATATCTAGCGATATCCATCCACATATATTGCAAAGTGGAGTGTAGTCTGCCAAAATAACAAGATAAAGGAGTGCCACAGAATAATACATGTTGCAAATATTACCTGAAGGTATATACTTGTCTCATATTGACTCTTCAGAGCATATTCATTATATACAGAGGCGAGAGAAGGAACTGTGATCTGCAAAATAAAACACGGGCACCCCTCATGATGAAATAAATCTAGGTACCAGAGAAAATAGTCCAAAAGAGAAGCTAACAAGGAATAAGATGAAAAAGCAAAAAGAAATTACTTACAAAAATAAATGTATAGATGTATGCACCCATTCCAACAGGAAGACCCAAAGCAGGTCCTTCGGGTAGTGAGCGTAGCTGATTAATGCTAATCCCAATGAGCAAGAGAGCTAGAGCTTCCCACTGCCAATAGACGAATATTCAATTTACATGTTCAATAGTAAAGATGGTGTATTATGCCTAGAAATAGAACCTTTATTGACACTATGGCATCAACAGAATCCCCCTCACAACCAAAACCCAAAAGTTCATCAGAATTGCAAAGTTAAGGAAATGGAATATCAAAGCCCAGAATGACCTGAATGATGGAGAATCTACGCTTCATTATTATTTTCAACAAAACTGCAATAACCAGAACCTGCAGGATTTGTGATAAAAACATTAAATTAGGAATAACGCATTAAGTGAACTCTGACAGCTAAAACTACTATAAAATAGAAAAACAAGAGAAACAAATTATGGATCAGGTTACCTTCAAGTTGCTTAGCATTTTCACCGTTGCAGGTTGAAAGTATAACTGCAGAAAAAAGTTATCCCAATTATTAGTTGCCAATCTATGTAGAAGCTGCAGCAACTCCAACATTAACAACAAACCAAGTCCTAAAAAGAATGAATAAGGTGAACACTATTGCTTGAAGGCTGCACAAATTTTCTAGTTGTAAGCAAGGTGTGTCATTAAATGCTATTCTATTTAAAAGGTCAAGTGCAATCATACAAACACACTAAGCATTCATTTAACATTCCTTATATATTAAGATCGTACATAGGAAAATACACATATAATTCATTATCACACATATATTACCGACAATTAAAAATCTATAAAAATGTCAATCATAAAGCCCAATCAGTCATATTATGATGTTTGAGCAAACTTGTTCACTACACTTGATTTTAATAACTAGTGTCAAAACATTTGTAAAAAGAACAGCATATCATAACACAAGCCAAATGGATTTTATTGCCATCATAACTGTGTGGTAGAATCTCTTATTCTGCACACATGGTGATCCATTCCATACTTAAAACTCCCCTCTGACCAAGTTTAAGTTGTAAAGCTACATCAAAACTTTCATGAATTTCTTGGTCATGTTCATAAAAAATGCCCTTTGGTATCAAATCATGTCCTCATTTCCAGCATCAACTATTTCGGGGTATTGTCAAACCCATGATTATAAAGAGAATTAGGTAAGTCGGTACTCAAGGCCGTCTTAATATGTATGATGAGGGAGAGAGAATGTAGGAGTCAAAGGCAAAGATCTCTTAGATCATGATAAGGGCAGAACATCACTAGGTCAAGCAGCACATAGATATGTCAATGAAGCAGAAATACCTGCATGATGAACTTCAAATAGTTATTGATGGCATAGAGAAGGGCTGGAACAGCAAGAAGCACATTGTTGCGTGCTGCCTACAAATAGATGAAAATTGTAAACAAAAATCAAGGCTGAAAAGCTAGGCCAATTGAAAGGACAGCTAAGGCTATGTTTCATTGAGGTGTATTGATCTGAATTCAACAGATCACGAGCAAATGCTTGGTTGCTGACAAAAAAACAAGTAGAAGATAATCCTTCTTTCAAAACAGTCTTCAGCCTTCTAGACTGATATCTTTCAAGCAAGAGTATTTATCTTGTCGCTGACACCAGTCCATCACCTAGCAGGTAGACCTAATGTTAACCTGCAAGTACACTGGTGGCAGGTGACCGTAAAACTAGTTTTGCTGCCACAGACCATCAGTGGGTCAGTGTTATACCCCAATGGAAACTGCAAAGTCCCCCATCCTTCATCCCATGGGCACAATAGTCACCCATGATGATCCCCACATCCCCATTTCTTCCAGTTCCATACTCTGCAGTGGCTACACTATGCAAAGTCTATTATAGTGGAACCGGGCCTACTTAATGCCAGCTCTTTGGGCAGTAGTCATTTGAGTCTTTGTCCCGCCTCTCTAGCAGTCTCAATGTGGTGCTAGCTAACCATCTCACAATTTTTATTCATCCTTTTGTTCATTCCCTGATTAAAAATACCAGAATCTCGAAGCACAACAGCCTAGGTTTATAGAAGTAGCCACAACAAGTAGAATCTTGATCATGTGAGCACGTATTCTTTGTTCACTTGCAAATGTACTCATTGACAATTTTGTAAAGGCAAATGCCAGATCATGGTGCAAAAAACTGACATGATAATTTTAACAATGTGAATTTATTTTCCCACGTGATCCTCCGATTGAGCAAAAGTCTTAACTTTAAACTAAGAATAGATAAAAACTAAGGTGGATCAAAGTATCGAAGTGATACCTGCAGAAAAGTCGATATTGATAACAATGGCTTCTCTCCAACTTTTTGATGCCTTGCCTACAGTATAAATCAATACAGCAAGAACTTAGCATGAGATATAGAAATAAAATGCAATTATAAAGTCTTTCAGACAGTACCTCTATCTTCTAAACTCCCCTGCCCCCTCCCCGAACACCCCAAACCCACCCACCCAACAACTCAATTCCCGACTAGCAGGTCTTTATTTATGCAACAAAATAAATGTAAATCACATGCTTAGAAAAAGACAATCATTCAACATTATCAACACAAAAGACAATCTTCCTTCCAGAGTCTCAAATCAATTGTAATATTATATATGAAAAGCTGGACAGCAGGAAACTTATGACGTATATTGAGTCAGGAAAGAGAAGAAAAAGAAAAGTACCTCGAACAAAAGCATAACAATTGCAAAAGTGACCTTTGCAAGCTCAGTCAGAAAATTAACGCTGATTGGGCTAAATTTGAACTTTCCATCCACCTTGCACATATATACCAAAACAGGCTGGCAGAACAGAAGTCATAAATAAGTTAGATGATCTTTGCACCTTCTGAAAGCATGGACTAAGATCCTACAAGTAGACCATCAAAAATCTAATTCTGTAGTTGACAAGAACACAGAATGGTAAAAATAGTCAACCGTTTAGAAAAGCCAATGACTCAATAAAAATCTTAAAGAATATAATGCTTGTTGTTTTTTTTAAAACCATACAAAGTCAATGACAACTACTAAGCGAAGTCAACGATCAACTGTAATGTATGATCGATTAATACATCCAGTTAAACGTCATGTTTCTAACATTAAACCAGAACCATGACGATATTTAAGCATTTCATGTTTCTGGGAGCACAATAGGATATATAAGCTAGTCAGATGACCGTGAATACTTCTTCCTTTGAGAACAGATGGAGAAGAGAACAAAATGCTTTTACTATTACCTCATGCATTAATTTAAGAACATGCACCGCGCCTTTTGCTACTAATTTGTAATAATGAAGAAAAAGGTTTTCCTAATGAACCAATCAATACTGGGAAGAAAAGCAAAAATTGATATAAATGCAAGTAATTACCTGAAAGCCAACTAAGATACAATCACCGACCACCAAGAGGGTGTTGAGGGCACGCTGCTTGGACGATACTCTGCTTCTGTGCCGGTCATAGGCCCTCGCTACAGTTTTGGCGCTTGGTGACAAAAGCTTTGAGTGGCAAACACTGCATTCTAAAATCCCGTTCTTCATTGATCTGCCCCTAAAATCTCACGATCTCGCCAGATGTATCTACAGATAAACTTCAAAATCAGCACAAAACCAAGTAGAGGATTGATTCAATCTTCATCAGGATAGAAGTATTTCTACGAGACTTGCATTTCAGGTCAAAAACATGATCTTCATTGCCTTAATCAATGCTAGAAGCTCGCAAGACAAAAATCTGGACTCATCGCCCAAGTGTGACGAAAATCAACAGAGACGACACAATTGTAAGACTTCTCTCATTCATTATGATCAGCAACTCGATCCAATTCTCCATCGACATCAGAAACTCAAATCCGAATGCCACCGTTACGACCAGACTCCCACCAGATCTCGCCTTTAACACAACATGACGCGAACCCACCTCATTTTTCACGAATACAACTTCAAAAAATCCAAAATTGATGCGATCCCAATGATACCCAGATCGCGGACCGCAGATCTGACCAGCGGGAAATCAAATTCAAGCATTCGCCCGACGAGACAGTCGTAACCGAATTGCGAGCGCGAGCGAAAACGTCGCCCCTGGATCAATGGGAGCGAGCTGCGAAACGAAGACTCACCAGAACGCGCATGCCTCTCGGGATTGTCCCCCCCCCGCCGGCGGCGGCGAATTCACACACCGGCCAGATCGCGGCGGCCCGACCCGCCGGAATCCGGAGCTTCCCTCGAGCCGGCGACTTCGAATTCCGCTCCCGCGAGGCTCCAAAATCCACCCGAGCGAATGCGCTTTCGAGGAGAGGAATGTGCAGAGATCGGAGAGAAGGTGGACTCTCTCTCTCTCTCTGTCTTCTTTCTCTCTCTTCTGCTTCTGCTGCTGGCTGCTGCTTTGAACTCAACAGCAATGCGGGGGTGCTCGTGCGCCTCGCGCGCGCTCGAGGGGCCCCGCGGGTCGCGGCCCGGGGAACGGTGACGGACCAATCAGGACGCGAGGGATGCGAGGCCGGACCAATGGGATTTCGCCAGCGCCGCGGGTGACGGTTGCCACGGGGTGACGCGAGCGTCGAATCTGGAAGTTGGTGTCGGTCTCCTTTTCGTGGCGCTTTCCATCGTTTTTTCTGGTTTTTTTTTTTTTTTTTTTTTTTGGTGAGGTCAGCTGTTTCTTTCGCTTGAATTGGTCGCACCAACAAATGAATGAATCGGTCGGACCATCTAATTAATAAATTAGGAAAAAAAAAAAACAACAACACCTAAGCATAAACCATACAATTACGTAAAACTTATGCATTGCTAACAAATAAGACAGCAAAAAAGAATAATTCAAAAAATATTTTTTTAAGAACTATTGTCTATATCATTCATAAGAATGAATGGATAGAAAATGTTTTCATCATATAAAAAAATATTTATATTGAGTTGTTGTCCGTAACGAAAGTAATACAAGTGATCTTTTTCAAATTAAATATGTTTTAAATTATTCTGTTTTTTGCAAAATAAATAAAATCATATTTGGAAGAATACTTTATCGTTGAGCGAATGATTAAATAAGTATCATATTTGTTATTTGATGGAGTAAAAAAACGCTAAACTTAGAGAAAAGGAGAATGAATTTCCTAAAAGTGATTATTTATATAGAGAGGATGAGACGTGAACCGACGGCATGGTAAGTAAGGGATTTAATAGCAATTAAAAGTACAATTTGACTTTTCAAAAACAATTGATAGATTGCCAAGTCAGCAAAATGGACAAGACATGGAAGAAGAAGAAGAAGAAGAAGCATGTAGAAGCACGAAATTTTCCCCATTGGCCCTAGATTGTCCACGTGGAATTTCTTTCATTGGGTGTCATTGAGGGGTTTAATTATAGGGAGCCTAGCGATTGGTACTTGTCATTGCAAGACTTGGAGCCTAAGTCCAACGTTATAGTAAGAATCTATACGTAAGAGGATGCATATGACTGGTTGGGTTGGCAGTCTACAAAGAGTCCTCCAAAATCAATCTTTGAGTTGTTATTTCAATCGATGGAGACTTTATATAAACTTTACCCAAACTAGCTGTATAGATAAGAGCGAGAGAGAGAGAGAGGAGATCGTTATCCAAGATACATAGGAATTCATCCTTTTGTTTACGTCTTCTGTTCAAGCGTGACCATGGTTCTCTCATTGTGACGAAGGCTAATAGCTCAAAAAGAACCGTTTTGAAGAGCATTACCTAAAGCATTCCCCGTTGGCCCTAAATGGTCCACGTGGAATATGTTTCGTTTGGGGTCATTGAGGGTTTAATTATAGGGAGCCTAACAATTGGTACTTATCGTCGCAAGACTCGTAGCTTAACTCGTAGCTTAAGTCCAACGTTATAGTAAGAATCCACGTGTAAGAGGATGCCTGTGACTAGTTGGGTTGGCAGTCTGTAAAGAGTCCTTCAAAATCAATCTTTGAGTTGTTATTTCAATTGATGGAGACTTTTGAAACTTTACCCTAACGAGTTGTGTAGATAAGAGCGAGGGAGAGGAGATCCTTACTCGATTCATAGGAATTAGGGGTGAGCAGCGGTCTAAGATCGACCCTGGACCGGCCCAACCTAGCTAGTCCCGATCCGGTTCCTAAAGGAACTGGGTTGGTCTGTGGTCCTGAAATTTCAGGACTAACACTGTGCAGGTTGGTTTTCGGTCCTAAGAGTTTTGGGTCGATCAAATCCTGGACAACCTTGTATATTATATTATATTATATTATATTACTTATAATTCTTTTATATATTCAAACCTAAGTAAAATGTATATTATATTATATTATATTGAGATGTTCTATCAATAGCACTAATAGTAATTTCAATTTAAAACTTTTGTTAAGTGTTAATTATGTGTCGTTTGTTTTGTTTTTAGGTGTTTAGAAGTTCAAGTGAATTAATAAGATGTGAAGTTATATATTCATAGTTTATATTAAGTATTTTGAACTTTTTATGGTTGAATTGTATTCTACTAATAAATTTCAACTGCACTTTGCTTTTTAATTTGTGTCAAATGCTAGAAGTTTTTGAAGAATAGAGTAGTACTGCAGTTGCTACGGTGATTTGCTAGTCAAGTGGTGTGAAGCTCATTTTTTAGTTGAATGGACTCTACATGATTAAATGCAGGAAAATGCTTTTGCATATGGTGTTATGAATATTAAAGATAGATGATTACAAGAACTTTCCATCTTGTCCCATATCTCGATGAGCAGTTAGCAGGTACAAAATTTCTATTATTGTGTTATCTTAAATTTGCTAAATATGTATTAGTATTTATAGTTTAGTTGCACAATACCGCATTGTCGATGGATGTATAATTTGAATTTGTAGGTTTGCTTTTTTAGGAAGTATAAAAAATAAGACGAAAAAAATTATTGATCGGTCCTGGATTGACTCTGGAACTGGACCAAACCCATTGGGTCGGTTCGGTTCTTGGTCCCAAGCTCAATAGGGTAGGTCCTCGGTCCTAAAAATTGAGGACCGACACTGTATAGATTGGTCCTAGGGTTAGGGGGTGGCCTGGACCAACCCGGACCATGCTCACCCCTAATAGGAATTCATCATTTTGCTTATATCTTCTGTTCAAGTGTGACTGTGGTTCTCTCATTGTAATGAAGGATAAGAGCCCAAAAAGTATTTCTTGAAGAACATTACCTAAAACCTTATGCTCAACATCACGGGGAAGTCTATGAGGATCAATGCCAACAAGGTTTGAGATTTTTAGGACTTGTCAAGTATTCTTTTGCTTCGTTTTAGTGTCATTCGTATCTAAAGAAAAGGTAAATATGTAATTTTGTAGAATCACTGTCCATAAGATTTTGTGGGATCACTCTTATGAAAAGTTTAGGCTTAGATAAAAATATTGGTTAATATTTAAATATTTTAACACTTTCCCGAAAAAATCAAAGCCACTCCCTTGAGGTGAACATGAAGGAGGCCTTATATTCCCGTATTCGACTGTTGTCACCTTCACTACTCAAAACAACTAAACGCGGTTGTCCCAATTGTGTGATTGGGGAGATTGACCTAGTGATTGTTGATTACATCTTGTAGACCTATGAATTGTTGATCCACTCATTTTAGTACTAATAATTAGACATGGATTTTGGAGTTGCGATATGGCCCTGGCCCCACCAAAATGATATAGGTCCTATTAGGAAGGACGAGAGGCAGCACTAGCAAGATGACGTTTGGTATTTCTAGGTTGGACTCTGGCATAAGTGTGAAAATATGTAATTGGAGAGGCAAATATGGGTTTGGAAATATTTGAATTGAGAACCTCCTATTTAGTACTGGAAAAGAACAATAATGTTTGATTTCTTGATCTCTATGTACAATTTGTTGAGATGATTTCTACTATATAAAGATATTACAAACTATTACTTTGTAAGGAAACAATACAACAATGGAATTGAAAAGGCTACCTGCATCCCCAATCATGTGATTTGAACCTTTAGTGGCAATGAACGATTCCAAATCTCGACTATTTCCAACTAGTAAGCACAACAAATGCCTTTTGCACATCTAATAGAAGGAAAGACTAATAAACCGATTAAAACAATCTAAAGCAGTATGTCATTGTTTGTTATGTGTTTGATAGGAATTTGACTACTTTTTCAAGCTTCCCAGTCATGCTTTGATTGAATTGTGGCTTTTGACCGCCAAGAATAAAATCAGCTCGAGAATATTTCATTACTAGACCGTTGTGAGGAAACACCCTTTCTTGAGAAGAAAAGCTATTATTACCAAAATGCTATAATTGTTTTCCCTTCTTGTTACTCTTGAAATTATTTCTCTGACCCAAAAAGCTGCCCTTGTTAGATTGCAAGGGAAAATTTATTTGTCATTTGACTCTCAAAACTTTGTAGTTGTGAAATCAGATTAGAGAAGGTTGGTATAGGAAGCTTCAACATGGAGATAGTGAATGAATCATATTGATCACCTAAGTCAACGAAAACAAAGACACCCTTTTTTTCATCCTCAAGGAGACATTCACTAGCAAATAGCTCATTCAAATTATTTCAAAATGCACCAAGATACTCATAAAGAGATGAGAATTATATCTACCACATTTTGGAGTTATAAAAATTTGAAACTTCACTTTCCTCAAATACCTTGGCCAAAATATTTTGTAATGCTAACTACACCTCAATAGATGTCTTCAAATTTACTATTTCCGCAAGGATGTCTTTAAAGAGTGTTGCAAGTATCCATCCCTGTAGAAGGTGATTTGACCTTCTCCATTGTAAGAATTGTAGATTTGTCACTTCCACATGGACTCCAACTTCTTTTCAAGAGGTGATTATTGTGGGACTCGGCATTTGGTACTTGCCATCGAAAAATCTCATTAGATCTTGACTTTCAATCAATGCAAGCGCAAACAAGATTAGTTTGTTCGTGTTAGTTTCAATGATACAAAATTGCTTATGTTTAAAGATGATGGGTACGGATATTTTAGCATATTAGAGGCATTAGTGGAAGGCATGGTTAAGGATCGATTTTTTTATAGGACTACTATCGACCGTTCCAAAAATTTAAACTATTAGATGGTTGTGTAATTTAATATATGAATATTTTTACACTAAGGACGTGGGTATTAACTTGTATTATGTAACATGATGACATCAAGAACGCTTCAGCTGTGAAGATGAACCTGCCAAGAATCCGCATTTGTTGTTGCTAGAGAAGACAAAGAAGGCGACAGAAGACGCAGACGAAGGTAAGAGGAGAATCGGTGGACCATGGTAGAGAGTGACTACAAATGCGCCAAGAAGTGATGCCATGGCTTCCCCACACTAGCAATATAATGAAGAGTAAGGGTGAGGAGATTGATAGTTCCTAGCTACTTGTTTCCTTGGCTACATTCAAACCAGGAATCTCTCTCACTCACATCAATTTCCGGTCAAGCAGCATACGAGCCAAAATAGTAGATAGATGACTAGCGTACTGTTTCGCACAATGAACGAATACCCAACCCACTTGGCGTTTGTACAAACGAGTTCAGAACGCTTCCAACTCAGTTCGAGTTTAGCCAAGGAAAAATTGCTGTAGAGAAAAGGTGACCCTTGTTGCAGAACGTGTTTTTGCATATGCTAGCGTCATTAATCTGTGCCGGAAATGTTTGGCTCGTGTAATGTTGAGTTGAAAATGTTATACTTGATGAAAGTAACGAAAACAGTGAGCACACATTCTGCGAGAGAAGGGAAATTAAACGACTTGAACAAACCTGTAACGAAAACAAGACTGACGACAGCCTCTACAGATAGCTTTCTGATGAAACAAGACAATGGAAGAAGCAGCAAGGACAGTTGCTACAGTGCTCGAGCTTGCATCGGATACTATGTCGATACCAAATCTCTTGCCTTTCTAGCACAAGCTAAGGTAATGAGGGTGCTGACTCAAGAGCAAGAGGGGCTAGGGTTTGTTGCCTTCTTCTGTCACTGCTCTTACTTCATTGATGATATCGAGAGCCAAATGCGTTAGGCAACTGTTCAAAATACACACAAAGATTAACAGTTGAGATGCATAGTAAGTGCTTTCCCATCTTCGATCTAATTTTTCATGGCTATACTATACAAAGGGGGAAAAAACAGCTTCCACTTAATGCAAGGGCAACGCAACTAGGGCCTAGTTGCATATTAGCTGCTCTCTCTGCCCCTTAATATAATTTCCGAGCTAAGGACTTCCCCCTCCTGTTAAAGAGAAACAATTGAGTAAAAATTGTAAAATTTGTCCACGCTAGCAACAACAATGAAGAAGAAGAAAAAAACTCAGCCGCTCCAATATCGAATAAAATCTCCTTATTATCTCAAACAACATGAACTCGCATAATAAATCCATAACTTCTTGACTTCAGTTTAACTAAGGTGAACTTTCTCTTCATAAATTTAAGAGAGCTTACCGACTAATAATTTTGTTTTCTTTGGTTGGATCAATAGGATGAGTGGTTACAAACACCCTAGCCCTTTAGGCCTTAGATCAGGGGAGCCAAAGTGGGATAATTTTTATCAAGAAGTTGGTGACCTATTATACAAGCCAAGAAAGAAAGGATCACCCTTTCTCTTCCTATAAATTCAACACATGCTCCACGTTCCATCAGCTTCTTCTGCCATTTCTCTGCTTCACTCATCTTTCCATCTTCTCCTAGGCTCATCACCCACCTCTTGGCACTTGGGGCTCTGATGGATTGGGTTCTTTTGGCCACGCCGGTGGTCTTGGTCATCATAGTCCACTGGTTGTCATTCACCGTGCCGCTGCAGCACCGGCCGGCGGAGGGAACCTTGCCTCTAGGCGTTGCTGCCTTTGTGGTTCTGATGATCGTTCTGGTGCAGTACGAACCTGTCGCCTTCTTAGAAAAGCTCGGTTTGCTGGTGATATTTTATTTCGTGATCTTCTTCAGTACATGATCTGTATGGAGAGAGGAATTCGCAGACTCATCTTTTAGATGCATGGCATATGTTGTGTATCAAAAACTAAGATCACGTTTCTTTCACTTCAATATGAATTCTAGCTTTCTGGTATCCGTCAGTAAAGAATATCAATATTGCATTTGAATGTTATGCGCATACATAGTGAGGATTTTAGTTACCTAGGTCAATTATAATAGTTTTTGCCATATATATCAAAGTTTTGGGAAATTTTTTTGGATTATACGAAATATCTACAACAGGTAGATCAGGAGGCGAAATATTTAATACAAAATATAGGTCTGCCAAACTCTTGGTTTGGATTGTTTCGAACTTTAACCATCTTTCCAAAGGGTCCAAAAGCTCGTTAACTTTCTCCGAATAACCGAGCAAGAAAGCTGAAAAGGGAAAACATTGACCCTGATTTTCCCGTGTACTCTCGGCCAATATTGATTTGGTTTACCAATCGAACCAATTCGATGATTGTAATCAGCAATCACATCGGGCAAATTTGTTTCTTTTTAACTGGAGTAGGAACGGTGGTGCACAGGTCACAGCCATCAGGCAACGGCCGACTGGTTCTCGCGATAGCCACGCAAAGGTTCACCACAAAAAAAGATGTAAATAGTAGATTGGTTTCGGATATATTATTGTATACTTAATAAGTTGAGGTGTTAATTTCGGCAAAATTAAGAATGTCACGTTAGGGTATATTTTTCAGTTTAGGTGCGTCAGTAATCGACCCAACACTTCAAACTTGGGCCCTGTTTTCTTCTTAGCTCGGGTATAGAAAACTAACACGTTGGCAGTTAAATTTCCTTTTTGGGTACATTCCCAATTCTCATATCGTTCAATTTGGTAAGAAATCAAGTAAACATCTCGTAAGGTCCCCGAAGGCCTTTTTTTCCGAATCAAACAAGGCCAAAGCGCACCAAACTCGACGTACCTCCTTCGTGCATTATTAACGACATTATTTTGTTAGGATCTTGACTCATTCATAAAATTATATGAGTCCTAAATAAGAAAACCCCCGCACGTCCTCGTGTCGTTCTAGGCACATCAGCTTGGGTCTTAAAAACCTAACCAAGGGCTTGTGGTCCATTATCCGATCCCATGCTACTTGGTTCCTCTAGTAGGGATGTGGCTGTGGACAAACAAGTTTGGGGGGTAGTTGGAGTTGTAGATGGGATGGATGTATTTATGAAGTTTCATGCTTTGGACAGCATCACTTCTAAGCTCTAGGACCTGAAAATAATGCGAACCCTTTGGAATCGGTAAGGTGGTGAAAACGCTCGATCGAGTAAAGATAGATTTAGTAATTACATTATGGCGTTTTTCAATCCAAATGACCCTAGGAGGGTCCATGTTTATCACCTCTCACGAGCCGAGTTGAGCTTCATATGTGTGGATAGGAGATATTTTGTATGCATGCAAGAGAATTAGTTCAAGTGGAAATTTGGTCACAACTCGAGAAGTGTTAGGTAGAAAGTGATAGCGTGCGCACAACAAGACTCCCGTGTAAAAGGACTTATTGGAGAGGGGGGCAAGTATTTAGAAGCACGAAATGTAAATTTAAGTAGCCATCTGCACTTTTTGTCCAGAACGGCATTAATTATTGGACTTTTATTAAAAATATCGAGAGCGTAAAATATCCTTCTTTGAATATGGTCAAAAAAAGGGAACATCCATGAAATAAATGGAGACATTGAAATTTAGAAATTTATATGCCTCGTCCAATTCCCAGTTTTCTTTTCCATCGGACATGGAAGAAAAGTATCCGACCAATTGAAAACGACAGTAGTATATCTTTATATAGAAGAATAATTATCCACGTTTATCCCACCAAAAAAGATGTGAATACTAATAAAAAAAAGAGTTAATCATACTTTATAATTTTTTTTACCAAAACACCATTTTTAAAAACAAAATCACTTCATATTTTTTTTGAGACGATTTGATCAGTGTCTTTATTTGAAATAAAAAATTTACTTCCGATTCCTATTTGAGAAAATTATAGTACTTCAAACTCTTATTTGAAATATTCTCATTTATATTATTGTTAGATTTTCACAATTACAAAATTTTTATTTAAAAGGGAAAAAACCATCAAAAATCTCAAACTTTGCTCAAAGTGACAAATTTACCCCAAACTTTTTTTTTGACATGAAAAATGCTCAACTTTTCAAACTGTGACATATTTTACCCCATTAAGGGCATTTTCGTCTTATTATTTATATTTTTCTTTTTTTTTTTTTTTTTCTTTTCTTTTCCCTTTGCCGGCTATGGTGGAGGGAAGCCAGCATTCGGTGAGGGTTGCCCCACCGGCGTCGAGTGAGGGTTGCCCTCTCTTAGGTTGGCTAGGGCGGCCCTCATTGGTGTTAGGCAAGGGTGCCCTTGCTTGCATCGAGCGAGGGGTGTTGGACGCCAGTGAGGGCACCCTCGCCTGACGCCAGCTTCCCTCCGGCGGCTTGGCCATGGTCGGCAGAGGGAAGAAAGAAGAAGAAAAAAAAAATTAAAATTTTTTAAAATTTAGGGTAGATGTATCACAAAAAAAGTTTGGGATAAATGTGTCATGGTCAATAAACTCTGGGATTTTTCATGTCATAAAAAAAAATTTGGGGTAAATTTGTTACTTTAAGTAAAATTTGGAGTTTTTGGTAGTTTTTCTCTATTTATAAAAAGAAGAAGATGATGAAGAGAAAAAAAAAAGGGTCGAGTGAATTTGCAGTCAAATCTTATGGAAAAACCGAATCTCCGCATGGCGACAAAGCGGGACGGTCAAACTCCGTCTCCTCCATCGTCTTCTTCTTCTTCAACCTCCCGTCAGCATCTTCTCTTCTTCCCTCTGCAGATTCCCCTCTCTCTCTATACATATCTCTCTCTCCCTTCTCTTTCTCTCTCTAGGATCGCCAGTCTGCCCAATCAGCAACCGCCTCGCGTCGTTGGTTCTCTCTCTACATTCTCTCTCCATGGCTTCCGCCGCGAAGCACAATCAGCCCCCAAAACCCCTCAAAAACCCTAATTTCCCCCAGCCGGACCCCCACAACCCTCCCCCCACGCCGCCGCCGCCTCCACCAGCGGCGGCGGCGGCGGCGGCAACCCCCTCGCCCCGACCCACGAGGATTCGGTCCTCTCCCGCGCCTCCCACCTCGCCCGCCCCGAGGTCCTGCGGCGCCGGTCCCGCCGCCTCAAGCAGCTCTCCAGATGCTACCGGGACCACTACTGGGCGCTCATGGAGGAGCTCAAGGTCCAGTACCGGGATTACTACTGGAAGTACGGGATGAGCCCCTTCAAGGAAGAGAGCCAGCGGATGGAGGTGGACGGGTCGGCGGAGCCGGACGGGCCGAACGGGGAGGGTATCGGGGAGAACGTCGGGAGCAGCGTCGTCCTGAGTAGGAGCGAGTTCGAGGCCAAGGGCAATAATAAGGGGTGCGCGTTCCAAGGGTGTAAATTGAAGGCCATGGCGCTGACGAGCTTTTGCCATTTGCACATATTGTCTGATCCGAGGCAGAAGCTCTACAAGGCTTGCAGCTATGTCATCAAAAAGTGATTCTTTTACTCTGCACTCTTCCTCTTTGATTAGTGTATGTTGAAAATTGTGCGGATCATTTGCTGGGCAATTTCCTTGCCCTATTACTGTCTCGCCCTTGTCGGATTAGTTAGCACGGTTGCAATCACGAATAGAGCCAATAGAATGATGTGGATACTGGCCATTTGAGGATGCATCGAAATTTGTTGAACCATAGTCATTTCTGATAAAAACATCATGGCATTGTATAGAAAATGGAGGATTGTTTTTGTGGGTGTGACCCATATTGAGGAAAATTTGCAATTAAGAAATTCGCTAGAAAGAAATGTTTGTGTGAGAGCAGGAGAGGAATGAAACTCTTACCTCGTCAAGTTGGACATGGAAAAATGCTTATTTAGAGAATGCACTAGGCATGTAGTTTACTTTGGAAAGTGATGCAATTATCTTCTATGCTCGAGGAGTTTAGGATTCCAATTCATTCCTTGATGTATCTTCTAGTATGATGCTTTAATACCTCAACCCTGTTTCTACAAGTGCTTATTCAGCGGGAGAAAAACATTGGAAAAGAGCCCTGCTCATGAGGTGAGAAGATGAGCTGTTTCTTTTGGTGAGTTGGATGGATCTCAGATATTTGGTGCATTGAACCCTAGTGAAGGGGACTCAGAGTGCTGGAAAAGATTTATGTGATGTTTCGCAAACTCGATGAGTTGTTAGGGTGAGAGACTGGGGCAGGACATGTGTAAGCTCAGATTGATTGCTCTCGAATTTGAAGTTTAGCTTTGCACTAGGTCACTAGTTAAGCATTTTCACCTGTAAATTTTATATGTGAAGTAATCAGACTATCAGGTGTATGTACAATGCCAGGTTCTCCATCACTCCTTTAAATGCTTTTACTTTTTCTTTTTGGGTTGGGGCTGAGTAAAGAGGGTAGGCACTTTGTCTTCCTTCTTCCCCATGAGGGTTGTTGTTGGGGACAGGAAAGGAAGAGAGGGATGATTCACTCTCCTGGCAACAAAGTCTCATTAAATAATGGTGATGACCGTGTCTCTGTTATTGTTTTGTGGAATTCCAATATAGAGGTACACCGACTGGTCGGAGAATCTGATTCATCTGGTCTAGTAGATTAACTCCTGGCAATAGTTTCCCAATGGACAAAATGGAGAATTATTTAGTTCTTTTTAAGCGGTCTTCTATGGAGTTCCAGTTCCCTGCTCTGAAGTTTTGGCTATAGAGAAATATTCACGTGAAGGGTTAAATATATCACATCCTTCCCTGTGTTGTATCACTTTTATTTCTTGGTTTCTATACTTTCTTTTTCTCTGCCGCTTAATTAATTTTCTACAGTGATTAAATCATGTCTTTTAGATTGCAAAACTTTTATTAGACGTGTGATTTTTGTTCTGTGTATTTGAACACGATTCCCTTTCATGCTATCTGTGACTGACTGATCATCCATTTGTTTATAGTGCTCCAGCGGGATCAATAACATGTGGGAAGCCAATATTGAGATCCACCGTTCCTTCTCTTTGTAGTGTCCACTTCCAGAAAGCTCAAAAGCATGTCACCCGGGCCTTGAAGAAGGCAGGGCTTAATGTTACTTCATCAAGTAAACTTGCTCCAAAATTCCATGTTATAGTGGCAGAATATGTGCAGCAAATTCAAGCCAAAAGAAGGGCTGCACAGAGGGCCAATACTAGTGAAGCTGTTGTGGTTAAGGAAGAAACCATGAGCTGAGTCCCTATTGCCAGTAACTGCAAATCAGAAATTGTTGCATGAGTGGAAGTGTTGTAGCTGCAAAACAAATCTGAGGTAAGACGGTGCAAAGTAGATATTTCGACACTGTACAGACTTGAGAGTTATTTAGGTCATTTTTTTGCCTGCATACTCAAAAGACTGGTTCTGTTGTGTATGTTCTGTTATCGATTTTTTATTTCCGAACTCGGTTGCTGGAATAGGAAATGCGGCCGTCATGTGTATCCAAATTTGCTTTACACAGCTGGAACAAAGAGTACAAAGAGAGCATGTGTTGAAGGAGAATACGTCTTTTCCTGTTTCTTCTTATTTTTAGATTGTAGCTATGTCATCATCCACTGTAGTCACTCATGCACGTGACATTTGGGACCTGGACCTCACTAAGAAAGAGATAGCCTGATTACTCCCTCATCTCTGCCTCTCTTTTTTAAAGAGATCCATCTGATCTGATCAAATTTGTTTGCATCTTTTTGTGCCCCCAAGTCAGGTGGTTTGTGGGAACTGAAACCAGATGGAAGTTGTACATGTTGCAGTCTTGAGGCACTTTCCTCAGTGCAAGAGCTTGTTGAGATGTCTTCTCGGCTAGTCCATATGTATTTGCTTTACAAGCGTCCCGTGCAATCTTGTCTTGATGTTAAATGTCCAACAATGACTAGTTTGCGATTTTAAGTCGGGTCTTCCTTCTTCATTGTCTGCTGTACAGCCACAGAATATGTGAACATCCTTCTCTCTCTGGGCGTGGCCAAGCGCTTTTTTAGACTTCTTGTAGACATTCTTGCCACAGATGTATGCTCTTTCCCCTGATAAATTTTTGTGCGTCACCTTTGTCATTATGTTTATTCATTTTGAGGGACTCAGAGGATATAACAGGATGAAATGGACGTGTCGGTTCACTTTTGGATAGATCAGCTTCTCGTCATTTGTATAAGATGGATGAACTCATTTCCAGAGACCCGGTCACGCTAATTTGTGAATTTAATCAGGATCGGTATGACGCCTAATACTCGAAAATGACTATGAGGACCCCGTCCTCCCTCCTGATGAGTAGATGAACTGTAAGATGATCTTTTAGGCAAGAGAAATTTAGAAAATTGGGCCTTAAACAGACCGAAAGGATCCAGAGCTTAGTCTTTTCTTCAGCGTGGGAGTGAAGCAGCTTCTTGAGAAGGAAATTATGTTACGAATAAAACAAGACAGTAGCACTAGAGTGCCTAAGAAGATGAAAAGGTGCTTTAGACTGCGCTTATGCGATAGCAATTCAATTTTCCTCGCCAATCTGGAGCACGATCCGTCATATATCCAATCAAAGAGTTACTTTGAGTGACAATTGTTGGCATCTAAAAGTTGTGACGCAGATGGACTACCCCGAGAAGGAATTAAGTGTTCCGGATGGTGAAGTCTCCCTCAGTATGCCCTTCGTATTTACACCTCTGGTTAAACTCAATCACAGAAACAAGACGACCATCACTCGTGCAATCAATAACCGAGTTTCTAACACCTCTAGTTCCTCGAGACCGGCAAACCGTCCTCTGCAAAAGTCTCCGCTGGTCACTCTCTGTGGCTTTGTTGTAGTAATGTCGAGGAAGCGTCAGCATGAGAGGTAAAATTACTTAAAATCTCTGTACACATCATTCTCCTAAAAGGCAAAGCAAACTTCATCATGAACGGATGCATGGTGGGGAATTACTCTCTGTAGAAGGCAAGCAAAAAGCAATACCTACGTGCATCTTTCTCGGGAATCAAACCAAATAAGAAGGGCCTAAAAATCAATAATCAGATGGATAGTCTTGACTGATTGATCTTTTCCCCTCACGCTGATGGGATCTCTCACGATGTTTGTGACGCTCATAAGAGCATTCTTTCTCATCTCGAGACCTGCTTTTGTGATGGCGCTCCTCTCTATCGGAAGAGTCTCTCTCTTTATGATCCTCTATCTCCGATGAACTTCTTCTGCTCCTTTTCTTGACACGTCCGTCGTCATCAATGGAGCTCCATTTGCGAGAACGCTCTTCCCCATCTAAAGAGCTTCTTACAGGTTCTTCCTTCTCCACAGAGCTTCTGTAATGGTGCTTCTCTTCTAATTCCACTGAGCTCTTCCAATTGGAAAACTCCCGATCCTTATGGCGCCTCTTGTCATGGCGATGTTCTTCCTTGGAACTTTTGTCATAAGAGTGATCTAATGTATCATCAGGGCTCCTCCCATGCACGCGATCTTCCCTGTCCTCAGAGTTTCTTTTGTGAGTATGCTCTTCTCTGTTCCCAGAGCCTCTGTAAGATCCTTCTTCCTTATCTAACAAACCCTGTCCTCTTCTAGGGGGTGAAGGAACCTGAAAAAGATATAAGATCACGACATTCTGATATATAAGATTCATAATAAATGTCACGACTCATGAAAAACTCAAAAAGGCTACTGCTCTTATACTTCTCTTGCAAATTTCCTAAAGGAGAATGAACTTAACATAAGGCAGTGCAGGTTGCCATAGAATTATCACAGGAAAGTCAACAAGGGAAAAAGAAGGTCAAGCCCATTTACCAAAAGTGCGTAAAGTTTGTCTCCAAGGCCAGTCACTCCACGGGACTTAACAAACCCAAATTCGTCCATTAAGGTGCAATTAAATACAGAAAGCTAATTATAGCCTCCTCCCCTTATGGAGTTGGAAATGTCATGCAGCCCATTCACCAAATTTGCGTAAACTGTGTCTCCAAGGCCAGTCACTCCAGAGGACTTAACAAACCCAAATTCATCCAGGTAGGTGATATGAAGTACAGAAAGCTAATTATGGCCTCCTCCCCCTAATGGAGTTGGAAACATTATGCCTGTTGACGGGCAAAAGGCAAACAATAGCATGGAAACCTATACCAAGTAAAAGCATTAATAGTTCCATTTCCAATAGTACATTCAGGTAAAGAATTTCAGTAAAACCTTAGTATAGAAGAAAGTAAGGCTAAGAGTTAAAGTTTCCACATGCCTTTATCCCAAATAAAGCCACGAAAAAGTGGATTAACTTCAAAACTGAAAAATTCCTGCTGGGTAACCTCCCACCAAATTTACAGCTACCTCGGGAATGCCACTTAACCTTCATGCTCATCCATGCCCACAAATTAAGTCCTCAAGGGTGATGGTTTCCACAAATGCCAGAAAAGGAAGAGTATCTTAGAAGGGGAGGGGAACAAGGATCTAGGCAGATCTATAAAGAGGCTGATTAGGCCAAGCTTACTTATGGAATAAAGGTGAAAAGGAATTCTCAACGGTGGAAATTATATTTTCATGAGTAAAAAGGCGAGCACCCTTTTCATGGAAAATCTCTTCTTCTACAACAAGAATATAAAACATTTGAGCAGTGGATATTGGATGGAATGAATAAGGAAGTGAGCTCAATTAGTGAGGGTTAGTACCTCCATCAATGCCATTGTTCATTTAGCTGGTCCAGGTCTTAGTTTTGAATTATAGTCAGACTTAGCCTAAGAAATATTATGACACTCTGGTATAGAAGTTTAATGGTTAATGAAATTTCATAACTAACTCAGGAGGGCTAAAACATGCATTTCGATGCAGCTATATGCAGCATTTAGATACAACAGAGACAATACCTCAAAGCGAGACATGTACCGTCCCTCTGGAGGAGGTGGAATGCCCAGTCTCTTCAAGTCATCCAATGGGATTGGGCGACTGATCATATAATGACAATATAGAAAGAGTTAGAATCATCAAATGTGGCCCAGCTTCATCTTTGCAACAGAATACTAGGATTTTTGAAGTGTCCAAAAGGATCACACCTACTCCTTCGAATTTCAGTTGGTAAAAGTAATTCATAACATGCCGCTTCTCCATTATTTAAGACCCTATAATTTATCCAACATCTTTGAACAAACTATTCTAGCATGCTAAAAGATCCCATATTATTCATTCTGAACACAAATATCCTAAGCCCAACAAAAATTCACACTGCACTATTCAATTTAATATGCATGCTTTTTAAATGAAAACTCTAATAAATATGGAAAAAAAAAAAAAAAATTCCGCAATCGGCTTACTCAGGCCAAGTAAAGTCTCCCGCATAGATTATAAGAAAACACGGGATTATATAGTTCCTAGTCACCAATCCATATTAAATACTCATGATATGGGTACTGCATAGACTTATTTTTGCTATGCTAATTTTTTTTTTTTTCCCATGAAACAAGTACAAAACAGCAACAGTTGTCCCTGTAACCACCTTAAACTAATGGTAGGAATTAGAACTCTTTCTTGCATATTTGTCTCCTCCCAGATGAAGACTAAATACTCACATCCAATATTGTTGACAAGTTGATAATTATTATTCAAGCTAAGCAATGAAGATTATTGACTGTAAGGATCCAGAAAAAGGAAGATATGACATATAACCGTCAGCAGCAAATTCTTATTTTTGAGTTGAACACGGGAAAGGAAACATATAAAATTTCATTTGCTTGACCCTTGTTTCCCAGTGTGCATTTTCCTTGAAAGACCCTTCATAATCATGAACCATATAGGATGTGACTAAAATGCTGAATAAGATAAAACATATTTTATTCCACACACAATGACTATGATTCCTGAGTCCATGCAAATAATATGGAAAAAAAGTACAGATAGATCTCACATCATACATGCAAAAGCAAAACAAAAGACTAATAAACTATTAAAATTCACGTGAAATGCATAAACCCATATAAAAATAGAGAATGCTTACAGAGGAGCTCGAAATGGTCTTTCTCGTCCTCCAAACCTAAGCTGTCCTGACTCTTTCCTACCACCAAGGCCTCCTCCTGGCAGGAATTACGAGAATTTATTAGCTTATCTTGGCAGCAAGGAAAGAAAGAGGTTGCTGAACTAACCTAACCTTCTCGGGATCCATCCTGGCATCAATTGCTGTCTGTTATAGTCAACTATAATTTCAGAATCATCAATGAAAGAATGGTGTGCGTCCTGCAAATTAAATGTAATTTTAAGTTTCACAGAAAAATATTCGATAAGCTATGCATAGCAATCTAGGTTAGTTTCCAACTAGCTTCAAAATATGTGTTTTGCTTTCGTTCTGTTCTTTCACAGAAGAAGAGATATGATAATACTTTACTTGCATTTTCCTGTTTTAAGGGAAAAAACCCAGTTATGTATAAGCACTTTAAAAGACAAGCTAGTCTCAGTCAAATAGATATGCTATCTTTACACTTAAATGCAGAATCTCACCATACTACATTATTTCAGATTCTAGGTGCCTTTCCGATCAGTAAAATAGATATGCTCGTCTTTACATTTAAATGTAGAATCTCACCATATTACATAATTTCAGATTCTAGGCACCTTTATGATGAAAGATGACTAAAAGTGGCACCCACAAAACAAGTTCTGAATTACCTCAGTTCAACTAAAGTAATCTCTCATTCTGCAAGCTTTCATATGCAATCTTTGTGCAGAAAAATTTCCCCTATTTTTAAGCTTTTAGGTTGATCTAAACAAGCACAAATATTCATGCTTTATGCTCCTTCCATGCTCTAAAATTCAGCTTTCTAGCAACAACTCAACAAAAGTCTGTTTACATTAATCAGACTCTGATAAGTGTGTCTGATGTGAGCATGTATTCTAGTGGCTCAATAATCTATGCATCTAGATGAGGGAAAAATTATAAAATCACAAGTTTCAGTATTAAGACCAAATATATCGGTGAAAATGTGTGATTTTCTAGTAGCTTTTCTTTATTTTTTATTGGTTACACATTTCTTCCAGTCGTTTTTCACTAAGAACATTGCAGTAGGTTTTCAACAAAACATGGCATCAGTGTCTCATACCCAATATACATCAAGTTCATATCCTATTCACATTAATTTTCAACCTAAATAAAATGGTGACTATAAGCAGCAACCACATGAAGAAGCTCTTAAATGAGTTCTCTATACAGATTTTTATCTTAATTTTGCATGTCTTCCTATCTCCTTCGTTCTGAATCCAAAGGCACTCATAGTTAGATCTCTAGGTTGACTTACACGATGTATCTAGCTATTACATATGATGAGAAAGGCACCTAAAAAGCTCTTAGAAAGCTGCATGGCAAAGCGTCAACAATGAATCAACAATAAAAGCCTCATCAGCAGCATGTCATAGACTATCTCAATGACATGAGGACCAATTCAGAAGACTTAACATTAGGCTTCTACCCAGTATCAAGCACAATGACATGCCTGGAACAAAATAAAAGTACCTTATATGCACGTCTCATTTCTCTTTCAGTTTCATATTCAACAAAAGCATAACCTCTTGAGGCACCAGTCACTGCAAACAGGCACTGACAGGGTAAGAAATTTGTAGAGCCAATACCTTGAATTTAAAAGGAGGCAGAAACAGCTATGCCATCCAAAATGCAATAGGCTCATATGCACAGGATAAAGAATATGATAAAGCCAGTGATCCTTACTAGCTTCAAATTGGCTATCAGTAATGTTAAAAAGTTATAGACACTACCGCCACTAAAACATCTCCACAAAAAATAGGGTATCAAAAAACTAAGCATATAAATAAGTTAGAGATCGAGCATTGCTGCTCTGTCAAAACAGTGAATAAAGTGCAAGCTACCAAGATTTGTTTCATATTAAGTGAAGTTTGAATTATTATCAACCCAAAGCACTTATCATGATCTCTCCGCAAACTGATAATCATAGAAATTACAAGAGCTAATAAGATGGTTACCAATGTGCCTGACCAAGCGCAAGTTTTTCACATGACCATACTTGCTCATAGCCTGCACAAGGGAACCCATATTGTAGGTCAATAAAGCCTAAATCAATCGAAAGACGGATAGAAAAAGTGGTGATTCAAGGTAAAATGCTCAATTTAGCAGTCGGAACCGACAAAAATACGTTTTTTAACACCAAAACTACCATATTTCAGCAAGCATTTCCGTTCCCTTCCTCAAAAACAAAACAAAGTTCCATCTCCCGACACTCCCCTCATAAATCACGAGAACGACGCCAAGTTGCATCATTTAGTTATCTCCCAAGTACTTCCCCCAAGCAGGCAGGCAGCCATTGTCACCTCAAACGAACTCCACAGCTAAAACACCCACAAAAAAATAAAAAAACTCTTCCTCAAACAGAGAGAGAAGAGAGAAATGGAAGTGAAAGAAAACCTCAAAAATCAAGACAAAAGCCAGACCTTGCGGAGAGTGTCCTCGGAGGTGAAGTGGGAGAGGCGCCCGACGAAGAGGGTGCAGTACGGGTCGCCCACGGCCTTGGGATCGCCAAACGGGTCATCTGGGGGGGAATCGCGAGGAAACGGGCGAATCGAAAACGGCGTCAGAAACCCAGGAAGTAAAGCAAAGAAAACGGGAAAGAGAAGAGGGAGGGGGGGATTTTACAGAGGCCGGCGGAGGAGCAGAGGTGGGCGCGGTAGACGGCGTTGTCGTGGGGGAGGACGTCGGTGCCGTCGATGCTGCCGGCCTGGATCGGGTGGTACGCCTCCGCGTAGAACACCGAGTTCAGCCTGCCGCTGTTCCTGCTCATCTCCCTCTCTCCCTCTCTACTTTCTCTCTCTAGGAACAGAGTGTCCGAGGAAGACGAAAGCGCAGCAAAAACAGAGGAAGATGGGAGGATGCTTTCTCTTTAATGAAGAAGAAGAAGTTCACAAACAGCTACTAGAAATTTAATTCCATGACGTGCTAAATCTTAATTTTTTGTATAGAAAAAAAAAAAGGATAACGAAGTCCTGAAACTTTTAATTTTAAAATTTTCAAAAAATATAATTAAATTTAAAATTTATTACAAAAGTGTAACGAGTCCTAAAACTTTTTTAAAATTTGTTACGAAAGTATAACGAAGTCCTAAAATTTTTAAAGAGATGAAAGTTTATTTAGCAATTGAAAATGTATTTTTCTTTTTTCCATAAGGAAATTAATTAACCGGGTTCTGGACTTCATTAACGTCTCACTGTTTGACTTTATTAAGTTTATTTACTAGATATGGGGATGCTCGTTCCAACTTTTAAAGGAACGGGCATTCATTAGGAAGACCTGTGCAATGTCCATTTCATTTTTGTCCTCCTATTCATATAATATGATATTAATTATTAGGTTACCAAATGTCGATGACACAACATCTATTTAATTTTAATTATTCATAAAGTTTTCATTAGAATATAACAATGCTAAATTTTTCATAATATTTTATTAGCATTAATTATGATATAGCAATACTATATACTATACAATATTCCATTTATCATACTGAAATATTTTCTAATCATAATTGATTATTATGTGATATTAAAATAGTATTCTGCAATTACATGGTGAATTTTACTTGTGCTTTTTAATACTTTGAAAAATAGAAATCAGAGTAACTTATCGAATCGATTGTGAAGATGGCTATTAGATAAATTTTTATGGATGCTAAATTACATAATGCCTTATTAATCTAGCAATATTCTGTAATTGTCCTCATTAGTGACTAAAATCCTTTAATTTTAGTTATAAGAGTAAAGGTCTTTGATGGCCAAAATGAGATAAGGAAGCCAACAGTTATATTAGTTGTAAAAATGAAAGAGGTTGAGTTCCGAAAGTTATTATTGATTTTTTTTTCCATGAAAAATCAATGATTCGCAAGCATATTTCTAAATATAGTTATTTATATTGATTAGAAAAACTAGTTAATGGAATATATTTTCTCATCAATAATAATCTTTGCCTAAACATCTTATTGATGATGAAATGTTTCTCTCATTAATTCATTGTTACAAGTAATAGAAGTGAGTATTTTTAGAGTACTTCAAATTGGCGATATTTCATGAAGCAAACGCATCTAAAAAATTAAAGGATTTTATGTATTTTTTCGATGAGGGTTTTTCCTTTCATCACTCACTCTCCAAAATATATTCTCTTTTTTCTCTCTCTAACTAAAGGGTTTATAATTGTATTAATGCCACGTCAATGGCTTAGGTGCGGGGTGACGAAAAGCCGCTAACGAAAAGGGTCGAAAATGTTAACAAAATTCGGGAGCCATCAAGAACTTGAAAATCGAAATCGGCATGACCAAACCGACCCCCGCATTTCTCAGGCATGAGTAGACGATGACAGAGTTCGAAATTCGGCAGCAGAAGCAACCGAGCATCTTCTGAACTCTGCAGTTAGAAACGAACAACTTGCTCAAAGTCTGGAGAGGGAGGGAGGGAGGGAAAGACAAGGCGGTGATTTCATTCTCGCTCGCTGTTCCGAATATTTCGCGGTTCTCAACCAAAATATATTTCTGACTTTGATTCTTGATCGCTCTTTCCTTTTACTAAGGAAGCTATGGACTTACTCATTTAATTTTAAACTTCTCGATTTGATCAATACAATCATAAACATTTTAACAATTCTTCAGTGTAACCTATTTTGCCAATTTTAGTCGGAAATTAACAGCCTAAATACTTATCATCTTACATGTCACGCGATAGATACTGGATTTTTTTTTTCTCTAATTTTTATTGATTATTTTATTATTATTTTTCATTTTTTATTATTAAGGGACCGCCAGGGCTGGGGTTGCGGGACCGAATAAGGAAATAATTGTGTTTCGGATTTTGCATTGCCATAAAATGCCGATCACCTTCTCTAGTTGGTAAGCCAAGCGGGTGGCACAGATTTTGGTCATCCCTCCCCGTTACTCAATAGAAATGCATACTAATGATGAGGGCAATAGGGCGAGCTGACAGGTGGAAAAGTCCAGAGTGAAAAATCCTTTCTTTGTCAGCACCTGTGTTGCTCGACATGGATCTTCTTTGCATTGTGCATCCAAATGATATAACATCTAGAATAATGCCTTTATATGTCTATGTACAATTTCTCATAGAAATCTCTATCGCCTCATATATATATCATGCGCATTTGCTTATGAAGGATAAAATATAGTATGTCTTTACCGATGCTCAGCAAACAAAAAGTTGAGTCAAGCATCCCTGAATTCTTTGAATGGACTCGGGCAGTGCTTAATTCCTAGAGTAACCGTCATTCATGGACTATGGGGCAAGTACGACTTGTCAATAGGTCTTTTTCAAAGCTAAAATTCATGGCTTGCCCCCCAACAACTGCAATGTAGTCCTGTTCATGCACTTTTTTTTTTGGGGGGGGGGGGGGGGTGTGGGGATGGGTGCTGCTGATTTTGAGTATATGGATCTCTTAGAGCGTCAGGCCATTCTTATTACACTAGACAGCCCGCTTGTCACAACCGAATAATGGAAAATTGCCCAGCGAGTCATAAACCTATCATTTGGTAGTTAGTACAATCTTGATTTTTTAAAAAATTTTGCCAATTTAATCCAAAACCAAAGTATCCCTTTTGGTCAATTTTGGCCTAAAATCATTGAAATGACAATTCAGTTAGTGTCACCATCTAATGTGGCACGGCCGGCACTGGCGTTGATAAATTTTGGAAAAATATATATATATTGTTTTTCCTACCAATAATACAATGAATGAAAAAAAAAATAGAAGAAAAGAAAAAGAAAAAATATAATTTTTTTCAAAAAGCATCAATGTCATCGTTGATCATACTACGAAAAATAGCGACATTGATTTGACCACCACATTAGCATTTTTACTGGCAAAATTGACAAAAGTCTATATTAGCAAATTGTCATAAAATTTAGAACTTAATTGAAAAAATAAAATATAAAAATTTTTATAAGTGAATTGACCATCGTACAATATATTCAAGACTTTTTGAACAATTATACCACTAAATAGCTATCGAGATAGGAGGCTCCTTGAGTGGACCAGTGAAATTGCCCCACTTCCTTATGTGCAAGACAGCGATGAGATGTCTATGTTCGGGTGAACATTATCCAAGATTAAACTGTGGAACTCATCTCTTTATATTTTACTATTGTCAAGACAAGTCTACACATGAGAATGTATGGAAGATGATTTGCGGAATACAAGGAACTGAAGTAATTGTACTACATCTAGAACATACCAAGAGTATTATGACATATTACATATATATCACGATCATGAGAAACACGTAGTTCTTGGCTTGATGGCATCCGGAACAACCAAACATGTTTTCTTTTCAAGGAGGTCCCCGGCGGTCTGCAGCCATGTTTAATATAGAGGGAAAAGAAGGAATGAGTCTCACTAGAAGAAATGAAATTAATTCTCGAAAAGTAGATGATGCGAGACTGTCCTTTTTTCACTTTTTCTTTTTCTATTAAGAATGCGAGACTTTTTTTTTTTTTGATAGCTCATTGCCACAGCCCCTTATTATTCATGGGATATACATTGGTTTTTTTTTTTTGTAATTAATATGAATAGTACAGAGAAATTATTGGCATAATGATGAAATTACCATGATCCCCCAACTTTAGAAAACCTTATTGACCAAGTTGTGACCATACTATGCAAATAAGTACACGAATAGTGTCAGTACAGAGCACCGAGATTTTGTTACTAAATCTTGCTATAAATAAGAAATTAGGCATATGCACATACTATGTTCGCAAAGATGAAATTTCACAGAGTATCAATAATCATTTGACACATAAGTGAAATCAAACATGTTACATGATTATATGATTGCAGAATATCCGATGAATTAAAATTGCAGTGCTTTCGAGGGAGCGTAATACAATAAATGATGAACGATTCACACATGTATAAACCATTCTAGAGGCAGACAACGTGATAGGAAGGTTCAAGATATGGAGTAAAACGAAGACTCACACGGATCACGATTATAATTACGATTATACACTGCGGCACGCACTCCACGATTAGCATACACTCCAGCATGACGAGGATGGCTTCCCACCGCAGGGATAGCTGCATGTGCAGGACAATTCAATGAAAATTGTTATGAAATATCATATATTATATGATGAAAAGGGACGAGATATGGTGTAAACGGAGGACTCATGATCCAGGAAAAAAAAATTTCAAAAAAGTTATAAACCTATTGAATTATTGTCAATTTAATCATAAACCTTCCAATTTTACCAATTGAATTCTAAACATTTTCATATTCGGCCAATTATGGCCAGAATTTGCTAACTTGGACATCATCCATTTTACATGACTCCACTGACATTCATGTGGACAATTTTTAAAATATTTTAATATTTTTCGAATTTTTTTATTCATTATTTTCTTTTTCCTCTTTTCCTATTTTCTCTTTCCGCGATAACCGTTTGGGTGAGGGTCACGGCCAGCCTTGCCCAGATCTGGGCAAGTGGCTTTTAGGCTTCAGCTTCCTCTTCGCAACATGAACAAAGGGCAAGAAAGTTCAACCAAATTCCCATCGAGCAAAGGAAGGTGAGATTTGAGGCGCTAATTTTTGGCGAAATTGGGACGCATATTCTGGAGATTCTCGGCCAAGGAACAAGAAGGAAAGTAGAGAATTAAGTGGTTCAGCGCCCTGAAGAAATCGAATTCAATGGAGACTCGAGGGGAAACCGCAGGTTGGCAGAATAAAAAGAGATTTTCAGAGTCTTCTACAAGGGAAGTTTCAATGAAAAAAAGGGGGAAGGGAAACAGGGGTTGAAACTCGTGGGAGATGGGCAAAACTTTTCTAAAAGGAAAGCAATGACCTGTGGGAATCAATATCTGCCCATGATCATTGCTCATCCTTTTCTAAAATAAATTTCGATCGAACCGAAGAAAACAAACGAAGAAGAGAAAGAGGTGGTGAAACAGTTCACCACATCGACCAAAGCGGCTGCCTTTTGACAAGGAGAGCCATGAGCGAGGGTGTTAAAAAGCGGTGATTGAAACGATCTCTCCTCCGCACGTCACTACCCTCCCATCGAGTAGAGGATCGCTCATGTCACAAAGAGGAAACTTGAAAAGCCATGCACCCAGACCTGGACGAGGCTGGTCGCAACCCTCACCCAGTAGGCCATGCCAACCACAATTTGAAAAATAAAAAATGAAAAAGAAAATTGATTAAATTAATTAAAAAAATCTGAAAAACATTAAAATATTATCAACAGTAGTGTCAGTAGTGCCAGTCATGCCATGTAAGACGATTAACATCTATGTTGGCAAATTCCAGTCAAAATTGACTGGATTCAATTGATAAAAAATGAAAAAATGTTTAATACTCAATTGGCATAGATACAATAGGTTTAGGACTTGTCGGACAATTTTCCCCACAATCTAGAAGATCCAAATATGTAGGCAAGAAGAAACTCAATGGAAACCGTTATGAAAAATCAAACACCGCCCAAAATTATTAAACGATTCGTGCAGCAAAATATCCTAGCAACTTTAAGAGAAACACCACGATATATAGAACTTTCTGCATGTTCTCGCATCGTGCCTTGGGAAATCCATGTCCCTCTCCATTATCGAAAGCTCAAAGCACCAAAAAGAAAAATCACTTACATCCTCCCTTCACTTTACTGTGAGTTGAAATAGCCGAGGTACCTGGAAGAAACAAGACGATTATAATCAAGAGCAAGCAAAAAAATTGTGATCAATAACTAATAAAGGATAAATGACATAAATGATCTCTAAACTTTATAATCCAATATACAACGTCATCCATGAATTATTCAACTTCATCCCGAACTTTAGTTCGATATTCAATAAAACAAAATTGTCCAAGTGATGATAAGCAAAACAACAAGATATATAAAATTTTCTCTATGTTCTCGCCTCATGCTATGTCAGCTATGGTTTCACGGAATCATGATGCTCAATTTATGTCCTCCTCCATTATTAGAAGCTTGAAGCACCAAATATATAAATATCACTTACGGCCATAGGCTCCTGGAAGGAACAAGGAGGCTATAACCAAGAGCAAGCAAAAAATGGCGCTGATAAGAGAAGATGATGATGTTGATGAAGGGAAGTGCATTTTTGCTATCTGTGTGTGCGGATGCGTAAGTGTGTGGGTGGGTGGGCGGGTATTTATAATCCCCGACCTGTACATGAAACAAATTAATCAGTTGCATGATCTACACTTGAGTGAATGGAGGGAGAAAAAAAAACAAACAAAAACTTGAGAAGTCTAGTCCAAGGAAGGAGACATGAAAGTCTTCCACATTTGGATTTTCCACATTGAGTAAACGAAGAGTTAGAAAAATCTCCAAGAAGTCTAACCAAGGAAGGGGACTTGTTAGTTTCAAACTCCACATGCCTTTTCGATTCTTATTCAATCTCTTTTTGTGTGCATCGTATCATCCACATGAAGAGAGCGTGCAATGTGGTGGGTTGAAAACGGCCATGGGAGTTGCTGACCTCATTAAGCCTCAGCTCATAAGTGCACGATTGTCCAAAATCGCACTCATGCTATGAATAATAGTCTAAAATGGTTCTCATTTTAGTTGTCAATCATGTGGTTTTGATACTAGTTTCGAGTCATATTATTCCGGTCATAACTTTTATCAGACTCAAAACTTCTGCAAATAAGGATAAAACTTTCTAGTAAAGATCATGAATTGGCAAAGAGTAAGCGTAACTTTTGAGTGAATGACAAATTCCAGCAATATGTGAAGAGGGCTGAGCAGGATTTGAGGCTTGAGAGTGAGGTTAAATGGCAGCCAATTGTTCAGTTATGTCTATGTCAACGTTACGAAATATAGCAAATATCACAAAGGGAAATCAGATCAAGTTCTTGCAAGGTCTCAAAGTTGCTGAAGATGAAGATATCAATAATAAAAAAGCAAGAGGTTAAAGAAACAACTCTCAAAGAAGATTCTCATTGGAAAAAACTAGCAAGATCATGAATTGCCTATACCTTTGAATCTTCCGCATTGAGTAATTCAAGGGCAAGAAAAACTGGAGAAGTCTACTCAAGGAAGGAGACTTGAAAGTCCTCTATCTTTGGATTTTCTATATTGAGTAAACGAAGGGTAAGAAAAAACTCAAGAAGTCTAATCAAGGAAGGGGACTTGTTAGTTTCAAAGTCCATATACCTTTTCAGTTCTTATTCGGTCTCTTTGCATGCATCATATCATCCACGGAGAGAGCGTGTAATGTGGTGGGTTGAAAATAGCTGTGAAGGTACCTAACCTCGATAAACCTCTAATTCATAAGCGCAGGATTGTCCAAAAGCGCACTCACACTACAAATTGTAGTCTAAAATGGTCCTCATTTGAGATGTCAATCATGTGGTTTGGATTCATTTTATTCTGGTCCTCGACTTTTAGTGGACTCAAAACTTCTACAAGTAAGAATGAAAGTTCCTAAGTTTGGATGGCAAGTGATTATGGTCACAAGATCCATGATGGCAAAGCTTGGATTAGAGAGAGAGAGAGAGAGAGAGAGAGAGAGAGGGAGTTAAAAATAATAAAAGTTCCTAACATGATCAATCTACATATGTTAGAAAGATCATGAATGGACAAGCTCAACTTGTTGGCTAGCAACAAGTACAGCATAAATTGCGAATCAATGACAAACTCTAGCTGTATGTGAAGACTGCAAAACATGAGGCTTGAGAGCAAGGCTTCATGGTGTTGAGAAAACTCTATTTTGTTTTTAAGTTTGGCAAATTATTCATAAATTATATCAATCTTGATAATTGCAAAAGTTATTGTATTTCAAGTTACACTCCCGCTGAAAAAGAACGTTGATATGATCATTGAAAAAATCTTTTAAGGAATCTATGTGGAGCGCATATAATCTTAGATATGTCAAGGTGTAGAGTTTACAAGATTTACATCATGTAATCGAAGTGTTTCTCAATGTGAGTTCTAAACTATTTTCTATGCATTGAGTAAACGAAGAGTTAGAAAAATCTCCAAGAAGTCTAATTAAGGAAGGGGACTTGTTAGTTTCAAACTCCACATGCCTTTTCGATTCTTATTCAATCTCTTTTTGTGTGCATCGTATCATCCACATGAAGAGAGCTTGCAATGTGGTGGGTTGAAAACGGCCATGGGAGTTGCTGACCTCATTAAGCCTCAACTCATAAGCGCACGATTGTCCAAAATCGCACTCATGCTACGAATAATAGTCTAAAATGGTTCTCATTTTAGTTGTCAATCTTGTGGTTTTGATACTAGTTTCAAGTCATATTATTCCAGTCATAACTTTTATCAGACTCAAAACTTCTACAAATAAGGATAAAACTTTCTAGTAAAGATCATGAATTGGCAAAGAGTAAACCTAACTTTTAAGTGAATGACAAATTCTAGCAATATGTGAAGCGGGTTGAGCAAGATTTGAGGCTTGAGAGTAAGGTTAAATGGCAGCCAATTGTTTAGTTATGTTTATGTCAACATTACGAAATATAGCAAATATCACAAAGGGAAATCGGATCAAGTTCTTGCGGGGTCTCAAAGTTGCTGAAGATGAAGATATCAATAATAAAAATGCAAGAGGTTAAAGAAACAACTCTCAGAGAAGACTCTCATTGGAAAAAAACTAACAAGATCGTGAATTGCCTATACCTTTGAATGTTCCGCATTGAGTAATTCAAGGGCAAGAAAAACTAGAGAAGTCTACTCAAGGAAGGAGACTTGAAAGTCCTCTATCTTTGGATTTTCTATGCATTGAGTAAACGAAGGGTAAGAAAAAACTCAAGAAGTCTAATCAAGGAAGGGGACTTGTTAGTTTCAAAGTCCATATACCTTTTTGGTTCTTATTCGGTCTCTTTGCATTCATCATATCATCCACGAAGAGAGCGTGTAATGTGGTGGGTTGAAAATAGCTGTGAAGGTACCTAACCTCGATAAACCTCTAATTCATAAGCGCAGGATTGTCCAAAAGCGCACTCACACTACAAATTGTTGTCTAAAATGGTCCTCATTTGAGATGTCAATCATGTGGTTTGGAGTCATTTTATTCTAGTCCTCGACTTTTAGTGGACTCAAAACTTCTACAAATAAGAATGAAAGTTCCTAAGTTTGGATGGCAAGTGATTATGGTCACAAGATCCATGATGGCAAAGCTTGGATTAGAGAGAGAGAGAGAGAGAGAGAGAGAGAGAGAGAGAGTTAAAAATAATAAAAGTTCCTAACATGATCAATCTACATATGTTAGAAAGATCATGAATGGACAAGCTCAGCTTGTTGGCTAGCACAGAGTATAGCATAAATTGCAAATCAATGAAGACTGCAAAACATGAGGCTTGAGAGCAAGGCTTCATGGTGTTGAGAAAACTCTATTTTGTTTTTTAAGTTTGGCAAAATATTCATAAATTATATCAATCTTGATAATTGCAAAAGTTATTGTATTTCAAGTTACACTCCCGCTGAAAAAGAACGTTGATATGATCATTAAAAAAATCCTAATCGATTTAAAGAATCTACGTAGAGCACATATAATCTTAGATATGTCAAGGTGTAGAGTCTACAAGATTTACATCACTATCGTAATCGAAGTGTTTCTCAGTGTGAGTTCTAAACTTTCTGACAGAGGACCTAGCAATCATTACAAGAAAGTCTTTATCTTTGAATGTCTACATTGAGTCAATGAAGGACAAGAAAAAAACTGTAGAAGTCTACTCAAGGAAGGAGACTTGGAAGTCTTTCATCTTTGGATTTTTTGAAGGAAGACTTTGAAATTCCAACCGAGGGTTAGACTTGGAAGTCTTCCATCTTTGGATTTTCGAAGGAAGACTTTGAAATTCCAACTGAGAGTTACCGAGACTCCCACATGTTGAGAGGCCAATTCTTGTGCATCAAAACCTGGGCAATTGAGTTGGATGTCAGGATATTCGGTGACTTCATGTTGGTTTGTTTCACAAATATGAAGTCTCCTCCGTTTTATCTTTGGGTTTGAACGTCTTACTACTCTTCCCCTGCTCCGATTTTTATACCTCCCAACATCCGGTAGTGGAGGAACAAGTCCAAGAAGGTCAATGCATGAACAAAAGTTTTGCGCATAATGAGTCTGCACATAATAAATCTCACATCTCTTCTTAGTTAAATACATAAAGTTTCCAATTTTATATCCCCAAATCCCCTCAAAATAAATTTTAAGCAAGAAAAAAAAAAGGACAACTAATTTCTATAACTCGACAAACAATTGCTACCGTAAATTATGTTTATTAATCTTTTCGAAAATGAGTTAACCTAATAATAACAACAAACATACGATCTATGAAATTGAGAGATCATAGATATTCTAGTAAGTTCAACCACTTATAACTTTACGGCTTATTTACGATTATAGTGATATTAACTAAACAAATCTGATAAAATATTTTATTGTTAAATGTCCTCAACAATTAAATTATTTATAATATCAAAATGTTAAATGATATTTATTGTTTTCAACTAAATACTTGATAGTTATTAATTCAAATATACTTGGTATTTATTTAAGGAAAAATTCCAAACATAAATCTCAGGTACCTTCATTTTCTCGACTAGATTTGGTGAGGGTTGGACTCGCCTAAGGTTAGCGAGGCGACCCTCTCTATCAGAAGAGTCTCTCTCTTTATGATCCTCCCTCTCCGATGAACTTCTTCTGCTCCTTTTCTTGACACGTCCGTTGTCATCAATGGAGCTCCGTTTGCAAGAGCGCTCTTCCCCATCCAAAGAGCTTCTGACAGTTTCTTCCTTCTCCACAGAGCTTCTGTAATGGTGCTTCTCTTCTAATTCCACCGAGCTCTTCCTATTGGAAAACTCCTGATCCTGATGGTGCCTCTTGTCATGGCGATGTTCTTCCTTGGGAACTTTTGTCGTAAGAGTGATCTAATGTATCACCAGGGCTCCTCCCATGCACGCGATCTTCCCTGTCCTCGGAGTTTCTTCTGTGAGTATGCTCTTCTCTGTTGCTAGAGCTTCTGTGAGATCCTTCTTCCTTATCTAACAAACCCTGTCCTCTTCTAGGGGGTGATGGAACCTGAAAAAGATATAAGATCATGACATTCTGCTATACAAGCTTCATAATAAATGTCACGACTCATGAAAAACTCAAAAAGGCTACTGCTCAGATACTCTTCTTGCAAATTTCCTAAAGGAGAATGAACTCAACATGAGGCACTGCAAATTGCCATAGAATTATCACAGGAAACTCAAAAGGGGAAAAGAAGGTTGAGCCCATTCACCAAAAGTGCGTAAACTTTGTCTCCAAGGCCAGTCACTCCGCAGAACTTAACAGACCCAAATACATCCATTCAGGTGCAATGAAATACAGAAAGCTAATTATAGCCTCCTCCCCTAATGGAGTTCGAAATGTTATGCAACCCAATCACCAAACGTGCATAAACTTAGTCTCCAAGGCCAGTCGCTCCACAGGACTTAACAAACCCAAATTCATCCAGTAAGGTGCAATGAAGTACAGAAAGCTAATTATAGCTTCCTCCCCCTAATGGAGTTGGAAACATTATGCCTGTTGAGGGGCAAAAGGCAAACAATAGCATGGAAACCTATACCAAGGAAAAGTATTACTAGTTCCATTTCTAATAGTACATTCAAGTAAAGAATTTCAGTAAAACCTTAGTATAGAAGAAAGTAAAGCTAAGAGTTAAAGTTTCCACATGCCTTTATCCCAAATAAAGCCACGAAAAAGTGGATTAACTTCAAAACTGAAAAATTCCCGCTGGTTAACCTCCCACCAAATCTACAGCAACCTCGGGAATGACACTTAACCTTCATGCTCATCCATGCCCACAAATTAAGTCCTCAAGGGTGATGGTTTCCACAAATGCCAGAAAAGGAAGAGTATCTTAGAAGGGGAGGGGAACAAGGATATAGGCAGATCTATAAAGAGGCTGATTAGGCCAAGCTTACTTATGGAAATAAGGTGAAAAGGAATTCTCAACAGTGGAATTATATTTTCATGAGTAAAAAGGCGAGCATCCTTTTCATGGAAAATCCCTTCTTGTACAACAAGAATATAAAACATTTGAGCAGTGGATATTGGATGATGGAATGAATAAGGAAGTGAGCTCAATTAGTGAGGGCTAGTACCTCCATCAACGCCATCGTTCATTTAGCTGGTCCAGGTCTTAGTTTTGAATTATAGTCAGACTTAACCTAAGAAATATCATGACACTCTCGTATAGAAGTTTAATGGTAAATGAAATTTCATAACTAACTCAGGAGGGCTAAAACATGAATTTCAATGGAGCTATATGCAGCATTAGATACAACAGAGACAATACCTCAAAGCAAGACATGTAACGTCCCTCTGGAGGAGGTGGAATGCCCAGCCTCTTCAAGTCATCCAATGGGATTGGGCGACTGATCATATAATGACAATATAGAAAGAGTTAGTATCATCAAATGTGGCCCAGCTTCATCTTTGCAACAGAATACTAGGATTTTTGAAGTGTCCAAAAGGATCACAACTACTCCTTCAAATTTCGGTTGGTGAAAATATGCGATTTTCTAGTAGCTTTTTCTTAATTTTTTTATTGGTTACACATTTCTTCCAGTCTTTTTTCACTAAGAACATTGCAGTAGTTTTTCAACAAAACATGGCATTGGTGTCTCATACCCAACATACATCAAGTTCATATCCTATTGACATATTTTCAACCTAGCTAACATGGCGACTAAAAGCAGCAACCACATGAAGAAGCTCTCAGATGAGTTCTCTATACAGATTTTTATCTTAGTTTTAGTTTTGCATGTCCTCCTACCTCCTTTCTGAATCCAAATGCACTCATAGTTAGATCCCTAGGTTGACTTACACAATGTATCTAGCTATTAAATATGATGAGAAAGGCACCTAAAAAGCTCTTAAGAAGCTGCATGGCAAAGCGTCAACAATAAATCAACAATAAAAGCCTCATCAGCAGCATGTCATGGACTATCTCAAAGACATGAGGACCAATTCAGAAGACTTAAAATTAGGCTTCTACCAAGTATCGAGCACAATGACATGCCTAGAACAAAGTAAAAGTACCTCATATGCACGTCTCATTTCTCTTTCAGTTTCATATTCAACAAAAGCATAACCTCTTGAGGCACCAGTCACTGCAAACAGGTACCCACAGAGTAAGAAATTTGTAGAGCCAATACCTCGAATTTAAAGGGAGGCTGAAACAGCTATGCCATCCAAAATGCAATCGGCTCATATGCACAGGATAAAGAATATGATAAAGCCAGTGATCCTTACTAGCTTCAAATTGGCTATCGGTAATGTTAAAAAGTTATATACACTACCGCCACTAAATCATCTCCACAAAAAATAGGGTATCAAAAAACTAAGCATATAATAAGTTAGAGATCAAGCATTGCTGCTCTGTCAAAACAGTGAGTAAAGTGCAAGCTACCAAGAGTTGTTTCATATTAAGTGAAGTTTGAATTATTATCAACCTGAAGCAATTATCATGATCTCTCCGCAAACTGAAAATCATAGAAATTACAAGAGCTAATAAGATGGTTACCAATGTGCCTAAACCAAGCGCAAGTTTTTCACATGACCATACTTGCTCATAGCCTGCACAAGGGAACCCATATTGTAGGTCAATAAAGCCTAAATCAATCGAAAGACGGATAGAAAAAGCGGTAATTCAAGGTAAAATGCTCAATTTAGCAGTCGGAACCGACAAAAATACGTTTTTTAACACCAAAACTACCATATTTCAGCAAGCATTTCCGTTCCCATCCTCGAAAACAAAACGAAGTTCCATCTCCCAACACTCCCCTCATAAATCACGAGAACGACGCCAAGTCGAATCATTTATTTATCTCCCAAGCACTTCTCTCAAGCAGGCAGGCAGGCAGCCATTGTCACCACAAACGAGCTCAACAGCTGAAACACCCACACCCCAAAAAAAAAAAAGAAAAAAAAAGAACTACTCTTCCTCAAAAGGAGAGAGAAGAGAGAAATGGGAATGAAAGAAAACCTTAGAATCAAGACAAAGGCCAGAACTTCCGGAGAGTGTCCTCGGAGGTGAAGTGGGAGTGCAGTACGGGTCACCCACGGCCTTGGGATCGCCAAACAGGTCGTCTGGGGGGAATCGCGAGGAAAAGGGCGAATCGAAAACGGAGTCAGAAACGCAGGAAGTAAGCAAAGAAAACAGGAAAGAGAAGAGGGGATTTTACAGAGGCCGGCGGAGGAGCAGAGGTGGGCGCGGTAGACGGCGTTGTCGTGGGGGAGGACGGCGTTGCCGTCGATGCTTCCCACCTGGATCGGGTGGTACGACTCCGCGTAGAACACCGAGTTCAGCCTGCTGCTGTTGTTCCTGCACATCTCCCTCCCTCTCTCTCTCTCTCTCTACTTTCTCTCTCTAGGAACAGAGTCTCCGAGGAAGAGGAAAGCGCAGCAAAAACAGAGGAAGATGGGAGGATGCTTTCTCTTAATGAAGAAGAAGAAGTTCACAAACAGCTACTAGAAATTTAATTCCTTGATGTGCTAAATCTTAATTTTCTGTATGGAAAAAAAAATAGGATAACGAAGTCCTGAAACTTTTAATTTTATAATTTTTAAAAAGTATAATTAACTTCTAAAACTTATTACAAAAGTATAAGGAGGTCATAAAATTTAAAAAAAAAGTATAATCAAGTCGTAAAATTTAATCAAATCAAATTCTTCCATTGATAGCACTTTTTGAAAATTTTAAAATTTGATTACACTTTCATGATAAATTTTAGGATTTAATTACAATTTTTTAAAATTAGCGCTAAATTACATTTTCGTGATAAATTTTAAGATTTTTAATGTATTTATCCCAAAAAAAAGTTAAAAATCATTTTGATATATTTATGGAGTTAATTTTGTAGAAATAATAGAGCCACTTGTGATAAAGAGAAAGCTCATTTTTTCATCGGGCGAAATTAATTAATGAACGTGAAAAACTTTGCAACTTAATTTTCTAAATGAATATCGCATTTTGATTTTATATGTCATGGAGAGATGAAAGTTTATTTAGTAATCGAAAAGATATTTTTCTTTTTCCATAAGGAAATTAATTAACCGGGTTCTGAACTTTATTAAAGTCTTATCGTTTGACTTTATTAAGTTTATTTGCTAAATATGGGGATGCTCGTTCCTACTTTTAAAGCTAAAATTCCTTGAGTAACCGTCATTCATGGACTATGGGGCAAGTACGACTTGTCAATAGGTCTTTTTCAAGCTAAAATTCATGGTTTGCCCCCCAACAACTGCAATGTAACCCTTATCACAGTTGCACCTATTAGCATTGTTTTTGCTTCACAGTCCTGTTCATGCACTCCTTTCTTTTTTTTTTTCTTTTTTTTGGGGGGTGGGTGCTGCTGATTTTGAGTATATGGATCTCTTAGAGCATCAGGCCATTCTTATTACACTAGGCAGCCTGCTTGTCGCAACCGAATAATGGAAAATTGCCCAACAAGTCATAAACCTATCATATGGTAGCAAGTACGATTTTGAATTTTTTTTTTTAATTTTGCCAATTTAATACAAGATCGAAGTAGCCCTTTTGGTCAATTTTGGCCTAAAATCATTGAAATGGCAATTTAGTTAGCATCACCATCTAATGTGGCACGACCGGCACTAGTGTTGACAAATTTTGGAAAAAAAATATATATTGTTTTTCCTACCAATAATACGATGAAGGAAAAAAATTAAAAGAAAAGAAAAAAGAAAAATTATAATTTTTTTCAAAAAGCATCCACATCATCGTTGATCATACTATGAAAAATAGTGACGCTAACTTAACCACCATGTTAGCATTTGACAGGCAAAATTGACGAAAGTCTATATTGGAAAATTGTCATAAAATTTAAAACTCAATTGACAAAATAAAAAATAAAAAATGTTATAAGTGAATTAACCATTATACAATATATTTAAGACTTTTTGAACAATTATACCACCGATTAGCTATCGTGATACGAGGCTCCTTGAGTGGACCAATGAAATTGCCCCACTTCCTGATGTGCAAGACAGTGATGAGATGTCTCTGTTAAGGTCAACACTGTCCAAGATTAAACTGTGAAACTCATCTCTTCATATTTTACTATTGTCAAGACAAGTCTACACATGAGAATGTATGGAAGATGATTTGTGGAATACAGGGAACTGAAGTAATTCTACTACATCTTGAACATACCAAGAGTATTATGACATATTACATATATATCACGATCATGAGAAACACGAAGTTCTTTGCTTGATGGCATCTGGAACAGCCAACATGTTTTCTTTTCAAGGACGTCCCCCGTTGACTGCAACCATGTTTAATATAGAGGGAAATGAAGGAATGAGTCTCACTAGAAGAAACGAAATTAATTCTTGGAAAGTAGATGATGCGAGACTGTCCTTTTTTCACTTTTTCTTTTTCTATTAAGAATGCGAGACTATTTTTTTTTTTTTTTTGATAGCTCATTGCCACAGCCCCTTATTATTCATGGGATATACATTTGTTTTTTTTTTTTTGTAATTAATATGAATAGTACAGAGAAATTATTGGCATAATGATGAAATTACCATGATCCCCCCAACTTTAGAAAACCTTATTGACCAAGTTATGACCATACTATGCAAATAAGTACACGAATAGTGTTAGTACAAAGCATCGAGATTTTGTTACTAAATCTTGATATAAATAAGAAATTAGGCATATGCACATACTATGTTCGCAAAGATGAAATTTCATGGAGTATCAATAATCATTTGACGAACAAGTGAAATCAAACATGTTACATGATTATATGACTGGAGGATATCCGTTGAATTAAGATTGTAGTGCTTTCGAGCGAGCATAATCCAATATATGATGAATGATTCACACATGTATAAACCATTCTAGATGCGGACAACATGATAGGAAGGTTCAAGATATGGGGTAAAACGAAGACTCACACAGACGATTATACACTCTGGCACGTCTAGAATACACTCCACGAGTAGCATACACTCCGGCACGATGAGGATGCCTTCCCACCGCAGGGATAGCTACATGTGCAGGACAATACAATGAAAATTGTTATGAATCATCATATACTATGTCATGAAAAGGGCATGGTGCAAAAGGAGGACTCATGATCAAGGGAAAAATTGTCAAAAAAGTTATAAACCTATTGAATTATTACTAATTTAATCATAAATCTTTCGATTTTACTAATTGAATTCTAAACATTTTCATATTCGGCCAATTATGGCCAGAATTTGCTGACTTGGACATCATCAATTTTTGACTCAACTGACACTCATGTGAACAATTTTTAAAATATTTTAATATTTTTTAAATTGTTTATTCATTATTTTCTTTTTCCTCTTTTCCTATTTTCTCTTTCCGCGATAACCGTTTGGGTGAGGGTCACGGCCAGCCTAGCCCAGCACGTGGCTTTTAGGCTTCAGCTTCCTCTTCGCAACATGAACAAAGGGCAAGAAAGTTCAACCAATTCCCATCGGGCAAAGGAAGGTGAGATTTGAGGCGCTAATTTTTTGCGAAATTGGGAAGTCAACAAGGGACGCATATTCTAGAGATTCTCGGCCAAGGAACAAGAATGAAAGTAGAGAATTAAGTGGTTCAACGCGGCTGAAGAAATCGAATTCCACGGAGGTTCGAGGGGAAACCGCAGGTTGGCAGAATAAAAAGAGATTTTCGGAGTCTTCTACAAGGGAAGTTTCAATGAAAAAAAGGGGAAGGGAAACAAGGGTTGAAACTCGAGGGAAGTTTCAATTAGACTCAATTGGCATAGATACAATAGGTTTAAGACTTGTTGGACAATTTTCCCCACAATCTACAAGATCCAAATATGTAGGCAAGAAGAAACTCAATGGAAATTGTTATGAAAGATCAAACACTGCCCAAAATTATTAAATGATTCATGCAGCAAAATGTCCGAGCAACTTTAAGAAAAGCACCACAATGTATAGAACTTTCTGTATGTTCTCGTGTCATGCCTTGGGAAATCCATGTCCCCCTCCATTATCGAAAGCCCAAAGCACCAAAAATAAAAATCACTTACATCCCACCGGCTTGTATGTAGGCAAGAAGAAACTCAATGGAAATTGTTATGAAAGATCAAACACTGCCCAAAATTATTAAATGATTCATGCAGCAAAATGTCCGAGCAACTTTAAGAAAAGCACCACAATGTATAGAACTTTCTATATGTTCTCGTGTCATGCCTTGGGAAATCCATGTCCCCCTCCATTATCAAAAGCCCAAAGCACCAAAAATAAAAATCACTTACATCCCACCGGCTTGAATTTAGTCGAAATGACCAAGGCACCTGGAGGGAACAAGAAGATTATAATCAAGAGCAAGCAAAAAATCGTGATCAATACCTAACAAAGGATAAATGACATAAATGATCTCTTAACTTTATAATTTAATGTACAACATCATCAATGAATTATTCAATTTCATCCCTAAACTTTAGTTCAATATTTAATGAAACAAAATTGTCCAAGTGATGATAAGAAAAACAGCAAGATGTATAAAATTTCCTCTATGTTCTCGTGTCATGCTGTGTCAGCTACAGTTTTGTGGAATCATGATCCTCAATTTACGTCCTCCTCCATTCTTAGAAGCTTGGGGCACCAAAAATAAAAATCACTTACGCTGTACGCTCCTGGAAGGACCAGGGAAGCTATAACCAAGAGCAAGCAGAAAATGGCGGTGATAAGAGAAGATGATGATGTTGATGAAGGGAAGTGCATTTTTGCTATATGAGTGTGTATGAGTGTGGATGCGTGGGTGGGTGGGTATTTATAATCCCGACCTGCACATAAAACAAATTAATCAATTGCATGATCTACACTAAGTAAATGGAGGGACAGAAAAACTTGAGAAGTCCAATCCAAGGAAGGAGACCTGATCAAGGAAGAGTTAGAAAAAAACTCAAAAAGTCTAATTAAGGAAGGTGACTTGTTAGTTTCAAACTTCACATCCCTTTTCAATTCTTATTCAGTCTCTCTTTGTGTGCATCGTATCATCCATGTGAAGAGAGCGTGCAATGTGGTGGGTTGAAAACAATCATGGGAGTACTTGACCTCGGTAAGCCTCAGCTAATAAGTGCACAATTGTCCAAAATTGTATTCACGCTATGAATAACAATCTAAAATTGTTCTCATTTGAGTCATCAATCATGTGGTTTTGATACTAGTTTTGAGTCATTTTATTCCGGTCATAACTTTTAGTAGACTCAAAACTTCTGCAGATAGGATAAAACTTTCTAGCAAAGATCGTGAATTGGCAAAGAATAAGCGTAACTTCTGAGTGAATGATAAATTCTAGCAATATGTGAAGAGAGCTAAACAAGACTTGAGGCTTGAGAGCAAGGTTAAATGGCAGCCAATTGTTCAATTATGTTTATGTCAACGTTACGAAATATAGCAAATATCACGAAGGGAAATCATATCAAGTTCTTGCGAGGTCTCAAAGTTGCTGAAGATGAAGATATAAATAATAAAAATGCAAGAGATTAAAGAAACAACTCTTAGAGAAGATTCCCATTGGAAAAAACTAGCTAGATCATGAACTGTCTATACCTTTGAATGTTCCACTTTGAGTAATTCAAGGGTAAGAAAAAACTGAAGAAGTCTACTCAAGGAAAGAGACTTGAAAGTCCCCCATCTTTTGGATTTTCTACATTGAGTAAACAAGGAGTAAGAAAAAACTCAAGAAGTCTAATCAAGGAAGGGGTCTTGTTAGTTTTGAAGTCCATATACCTTTTCAGTTCTTATTTGGTCTCTTTGCATGCATCATATCATCCACATGAAGAGAGCGTGTAATGTGATGGGTTGAAAACAAATGTGGAGGTACCTAACCTTGGTAAACCTCTAATTCATAAGAGGGTGATTGTCCAAAAGCGCACTCACACTATGAATTGTAGCCTGAAATGATCCTCATTTGAGACATCAATCATGTGGTTTGGAGTCATTTTATTCTGGTCCACAACTTTTAGTGGACTCAAAACTTCTACAAATAAGGATAAAAGTTCCTAAGTTTGGACGGCAAGTGATTATGGTCATAGGATCTGTGGTGGCAAAGTGGAACAAAGAGAGGGGGGAGAGGGGGAGAGAGAAAGACTTAAAAAAAAAAAGATCATAAATGGACAGAGCAAGCACAACTTGTTGATTGGCAAAGAATAAAGCATAAATTGTGAATCAATGACAAATTCTAGCAGTATGTGAAGACTACAAAACAAGCTAACATGAGGCTTGAGAGCAAGGTTTTCATGGTGTTGAGAAAACCCTATTATTTTTTAAGTTTGACAAAACTAATCATAAATTATATCAATCTCAATAATTGCAAAAGTTACTTGTATTTCAAGTTACGCTCACGCTGAAAAAGAACGTTGATATGATCATTGAAAAGATCCTAATTGACTTAAAGAACCTATGTGGAGCACATATAATCTTGGATATGCCAAGGTGTATAGTTTACAAGATTTACATCACTATCATAATCAAAGTGTCTCTTAGTGCAGTCACCATGAGCACTGAACTATCAAAGTCGCTAACAGAGGACCTAGCATGAAAGTCTTTATCTTTGAATGTTCTATATTGAGTAAATGAAGGGCAAGAAAAAACTGTAAAAGTCTACTAAAAAAAGGAGACTTGGAAGCTTCCATCTTTGGATTTTGAAGGAAGACTTTGAAATTTCAATCGAGAGTTATTGAGACTTGGAATTCTTCCATCTTTGGATTTTTACGGAAGACTTTGAAATTCCGACCGAGAGTTACCGAGACTCCCACATGTTGAGAGGCCGGTTCTTGTGCATCAAAACCTGGGCAATGGAGTTGGATGTCTAAATATCTGGTGATTTCATGTTGGTTTGTTTCACAAATATGAAGTCTCCTCCATTTTATCTTTGGGTTTGAACCTCTTACTACTCTTCCCTGCTCCGATTTATATGCCTCCCAACATCTGGTAGTGGAGGAACTAGTCCAAGAAGGTCATCGCATGAACAAAAGTTTTGCGCATCATGAGTCTGCACATAATAAATATCACATCTCTTCCCAATTAAATACATAAAGTTTCCAATTTTATACCCCCAAACCCCCTCAAAATAAAATTTAAGCAAGTAAAAAAAAAAAAAGGACAACTGATTTGTATAAGTAGACGAACAATTGGTATTGTAAATTATGTTTATTAATCTTTTAGAAAATGAGTTAACCTAATAGTAACAACAAACATACAATCTACGAAATTGAGAGATCATAGATAATATAATAGGTTCGACCACTTATAACATTATGGATTATTTACGATTATAGTGATATTAACTAAACAAATCTCATAAAATACTTGATCGTTACATGTCCTCAACAATTAAATTATTTATAGGGATATGTACTGTAGAAGTCCTAAAACTTGTGCAGAAAGTGCAATTGAGTCCTAAAACTTACAAAGAGTTCAATCAAGTCCTAAAACTTGTCCAAAAAGTGCAATTGAGTCCTAAAACTTACAAATAGTTCAATCGAGTCCTAAAACTTGTCCGTGAAAAGTGCAATTGAGTCCTAAAGTTAACACCGTTAAGAAAGTTAACGGAAATTGCCGACGTGGCGCGACGTCATATTTTAAATGATTTTTTAAATTTTTCAATGGCTTTTTAAAATTATTTTTTATTCAAAATCTTTAAAAATTAGATTAAAAAATAAAAAGGAAAATCTAAATTTATTTAAAAAAAGAAAAATCTTAATTTATTTAGAAAAATAAAATTGTTCAAAAAAAAAAAGGCCGGTGGACTTCCGCCGCCGCCCATTGCCGGAGGGGCCGGCGACCGTCGCCGGCCCTGGGCGGGGTGGCCGGCCCTCACCGGGGGCCGGCGACGGTTGTCGGCTCGGGCGAGGCCTCGTCGGCCCTCGCTCGGGCCGGCGAGGCTCGCCGGCCCCGAGCGAGGGCCGACGAGGCCGCGCCTGTGGCGGGCGACGGCCGCCGTCCCTCGCCGGGGCCGAGCGACCGCCGCCCGCCCTAGGCGAGGCCTCGTCGGCCCTCGCTCGGGGCCGACGAGGCTCCCCAGATCGGGGGCCGACCCGTCGGCCCCGAGCGAGGGCCGACGAGGCCTCGCCCAAGGCGGGCGACGGTCGCTCGGCCCGGCGCGGACGGCGACCGTCACCCGCCCGGGCGCGGCCGCGTCGCCCTCGCCGGGGCCGACGAGGCTCCCCAGTCTGGCGGAGCCTCGTCGGCCCCGAGCGAGGGCCGACGAGGCCTCGCCCGGGCGGGCGACGGCCGCTCGGCCCTGTGCGAGGGACGGCGACGTCGCCCGCCCAGGCGCGGCCTCGTTGGCCCTCGCCGGCCCCGAGCGAGGGCTGACGAGGCCTCGCCTGTGGCCGGCGATCGTCGCCGCCCCCGGTGAGGGCCGGCCACCCGCCTGTGGGGCCGGCGACGGTCGCCGCCCTCCGGCGATGGGTGGCGGCGGAAGTCCACCGCCTTTTTTTTTTTTTGAACAATTTTATTTTTCTAAATAAATTAAGATTTTTTTTTTTTTTAAATAAATTTAGATTTTCCTTTTTATTTTTTAATCTAATTTTTAAAGATTTTGAATAAAAAATAATTTTAAAAAGCCATTGAAAAATTAAAAAATCATTTAAAATATGATGTCGCGCCACGTCAAAGAATTTCCGTTAACTTTCTTAACGGTGTTAACTTTAGAACTCAATTGCACTGACAAGTTTTAGGACTCGATTGAACTATTTGTAAGTTTTAGGACTCAATTGCACTTTCTGGACAAGTTTTAGGACTTGGTTGAACTCTTTATAAGTTTTAGGACTCAATTGCACTTTCTGCACAAGTTTTAGGACTTCTACAGTACATATCCCTTATTTATAATATCAAAAGGTTAAAGGGCATTTATTATTTTCAACTAAATACTTGATAGTTATTAATTTAAATATACCCGGTATGTATTTAAGGGAAAATTCCAAACATGAGTGTGAAGTACCTTCATTTTCTCGCCTAAATTTGGTGAGGGCCGGACTCGCTCAAGGTTAGCGAGGCGAACCTCATCCAAATCTAGCGAGGGCTAGCCTCGCTTATAACTTTCAAGGGCGGCCTCATCAAGGCAAGGCCATTGCTCACAAACTACTAGTGAGGGTGGCCTCAGCTAGGGTGAGGCAAGCCAAGCTTGCCCAACCCTCTTTAAGCATTGCTAATGGCCGAGATGAAGAGAAAATCACCAAAAATAAAAAAGTCAAAAAAGATAGAAGGACAAAAATACCCTTAACCCACTAGAAAGTCATCCTTATTGAAAACAAATTTCACTTCAAATTTTTATTTAAAAAAATAAAAGCACTTCAGACATTTTCTTGAAATTTACTTGAACTGATATCCACTTCCGGCCCTTTTTTCAAAAATATGAATACACTCCATACCCTTATTTGGAATTTTTCCTTTATTTATTTGAACACAAGTCTATTAATGAAATGAAAATTTAATTTGCAGAAATCACATTCCGTTCCATGCTTGAAACAATTAAGAATCCCTCCTTCCTATACGAGAACTTCCTAAGGCCAACCTCATAGCATCCAAATTGGAAAGAGATAAATTGAACATAAATGAATCACCCTTCCTCTCTTCATTTCGAACTATTTGTTTATAATTACCAAACAAAGAAATTGAAAACCTTTTCCATTCCATTCCTTTCCATCGTGCCAAACTCAACGTAAATCAATGTCACATCATCCAAATCGGGTCCAAAGAGTGATCTCTGAAGATTTATCCATTTTACTTTCAGTTCTTTAAAGCCGTTTCTTCTGCTATTAAACCAGTCACTCTCTTCGTACGACGTTATAGAAGTGAGGTGAAGATCAAGATGATAGAGAGAGCGAGGGAGACCTTACAAACAGGAAATTGCAAAAATTAGAAGACAACATCACTGAGACACTTCAAATGTTTTTTAACAAAATTAATGCTCGTTGGTCAGGTACATTTTGACTATAACAGCCGGCAAGAAATGCTCATGCTGGCAAAAATCCGTATCGTAGCTATGGGGAGTATATCACATTAAGATTCATTACTCAAATATTCGTCGCCAACCGTCAAAAATACATGATCTCCCAATACCACCCTCACAGCAGGCTGATTCTCGATGCAGTCAACCAAAATCTGCACAAAATTAGGAAAGAGAAATCAACGTGAACATATGCTTTTCACCCCAGAGTCAATAACCGTGACTGGTGGGTCAAAATAATTAAGGAAACGCCAGCAAAAGCATGTCACCCCAAATAAAACTTCAACTCCATCCGATTTGTGTTCTAATACTTGAGACTAGTGATGCGTAGGTTAAATATAAGTGCTCAAGAATCCAAAACGTGTGACTTTGCAACTTTTGGTGCGTGGATTTCTCAAGACCTATGGATGTACCTCTTTAGAATTACGGATGATGCCTATCACAGCACAATGGAAGCAGCTCTTTAAGGCAAACAACCAAAAGGAAGATGTTCTCAGGGAAAGAGTTTGCATCAATGATTGCAAAATTACCACAGACGAAGTGAGAAAGTAAAAATTTCCAAATACAAAGGCAAGATGAGTTTAGGTACAAAGAATTGATAAAAGCAGCACAAGTCTGGAGCTCTCAAAGAACTATGCTAAGCAGGTAATAAGATGGAACTCGGAACCATGGTGATCCTGTTGGGCTAGCAAATTACTATTCTGACTTCAACCAAAAAAGTCTGCAAGCATGCGCACACACATAGACACGCACACACATCATTCCCCAAAATGGAAACAAGAGGAACAGTAATTGACTCTGCATTAGCTTCTTTTGAATGTGAGAAATCTAAACCTGGATAAGGATAATCTTCGTTTAAAGACGAAAAAAACGTCATCCCAGTAAAAGGGAAAAAGTGCCAATATGGATTCACCACGTTAGGATAGAACTAACCTCCCCATTTCCAAGTTGAAACTCAGCTTTTAGATTTAAGTTGTCCCTTGACCTCAAATATGTCACCAAACCTTGGGCAGCTTTTCTGTCACCTGTTATTGTTGAATGTTAATCTCAGAGGGAGGGACGGAGAAGAGAAGAGGGAAGAGGGGAAGGGGAGGGAGGGAGTAAAAATTTTCCAGAGAGCGTCGTTTCATTGTTGATAAATCTGCTTGATTTCTAAGTCTTCATGAGTTTATGCATGCATGGTTGGTTCAGAGGGAACGTGTCACCTTCACTCATTCCAGGGAGGTTCATTTCATAAGTCTGCTTGATTTCTATGTTCTTTTGAGTTTAAACGTCCATGGCTGGCTTGGGAGAAAGCAGAAGTATGTGGCTCCCTCTGTGACACCTTCATGTAATTATGCCATATGTGGCTCACAGATGTTTGGTGGGTGCATTTGTGTCGGTGCGTGGTTTCTTCTTTCTCTTTTGGGAGTTCATGCACATGCACATGAGAGAGAGAGAGAGAGAGAGTGAGAGAGAGAGAGAGAGAGAGGACCTCCATATAATGCAAGTACAGAATTAGACTTGCACACCAGCATGGGTCTGGCCAAACTGATGGCAATGTATAAATTAGCAGTAGTGCGGAAACTATCTTCACCTATGACAACCTGTTATTTGCACAAGAATAGTCATGGATAAGCAATAATAAGATATATAATCAATTGCATTGCCGCCCCAACCCCCCCCCCCCAAAAAAAAAAAAAAAAAAAAAAAAAAAAAAAAAAAAAAAAAGATACATAATCAATTGACCATAGTTCTTGCAATCAATTATGGTCCACAAGTTACTTCTCCACTAGATCTCTTTCAAAATATCCATGAACAGGTAACTCATAGAATTTGCCAAGTGGGCATATCTTGTGAATGTGATGATCTAGAAAGCTGAATTTACCAACAAAGTCAGGCACTCAGCAGGCCACTGGTGAGAACCTAATGACCAATCTAACTTAAGCAAATAATGATGTTCTACAGCTAGAAAATAAACAGTGATAATATAGAATGAAAATTTTTAATGTAATACCATAGCACACTGACTAAAAATAATGATGATCTTTTTCCCAAAATTATTTCAGTTTTGTGCCCAGTTGGAAAATAAACATCTGACTCAAGATTTTTAATAAAATTGCACAGCTTCTGAGTACAATGATTTCACAACAATTATGCTTCACCAAAGAAAGGTAATTGAGAGCCTTGTCCAGAGTGGTTTCTACATAGTGCTGCTACAGTTCCATTATCAAATTCCAGATAATCCATTTGATTCTTTCAAGTGTATGACAAGTAAAAGTACGAACCTACAAAAACTAACAGTGTCAAACAAGTAAAAGAGCATCAACTTACAGCATCGGATGTCATCAGAGAAGAAGGTAGCAATGGAGAACCGATTGCCTCCCTGATGTAAGATTCCTTCACAATTAAAATGAAAAAAAACAGACAATGTTCAGTTTATCTGGCGCTCCTAGGACTCAATTATCAATTTTCACATTACAAATAATTCAAGTAAAGGGAACCTCTGCTACTGCTAAGAGAAAACTAAGTTTTACTTGATTATTTAACAAAATGAGAAATCTAAACGCAAGAAAAATAATTCCATGCAATTACGGAAAAATGGACAGAATACTCAGTTAAGAAAAATCCATCGGAACCCAGAACAAAATAAAATATTAGCTCTTGGCTGTCTTATTTGTCTCAAAAGTCAAAAAATTGAGAATGAAAATTTACTGACCAGGCCAGCATAAATGTGACATTTGATTCAGAGAACTTCACAAAGTGTAGCTGGAGAATTAAATTATGAATCCACACCCAACCACCATCAAATGGATTAACCAGATCTTTCTGCTTCTTAAATTTGAAAGCAACATTCAATCAACTTTATCATTTATTCAAGATGTTATTCAGGTTTCCTGATTTGGTATAATAGCAGTACTTGCACAGATCAGACAACCACAGAAGCAGTGATACCTGTGAATTTAAAACTTGCTGCAGAACTGATTCATTTTCATCAGATGACTTAAAGTAAACCTCCACTACATCAGTTGGCTCGAGTCCAACCTTTTTACGGAGCTTTTGGATTCTGTTAACGACCTGTAAAAGGGGAAAAGTTTCAGTCTTCAGATATTCCCTCTCCATTTAGCCGGTCAGAGAAGACAAGCAACGTCCACTTAATAGGTCCCTCACTGATGTGGTGGAAACCATTTCTAACTTGCTAAGCTACAAGTCCATATTTGTTCAGCCATCTAATTAAAGTCTAGTTCCAATCTAAAGCTATCCAATCAACAGCAGAGCAAATGAAGGGAGAAAATAGTTTCTTACCTCACGAGCTACCCCAGCCTCAAACAATGACTCATCTGCACGCAAGTCCAGAATGACCAGAACATCACCTGAATAAGAGAGTGAAAAAGACAAAAGGATAAGATCTACAGCAAAATTGGTAGATCAAGTATCAGGACATGACTGATGTATACCGTCCCCCGCCGCATCAATCTCCTTCTCAGTCCTGCCAGCAGGACATTTAAAAACTCGAACAACCTAAAGTACAAGATTAATGTTAGTAAGTGCAATCAGTTATTAGTGTTCCAAACCATAATAAACACCAAAAACAAATCCTCACCACCAGAATCTAAACAAACAAGCACCAGTAAACAATACGCATTTTTCATTCTCATATCCAATGTCAATCAAAACGATAAATAACTGCCCCATTTTTTTGGACAGACAAAGAAGTGATTAAGGAGCACCAAGACATGTAGACCCATTCATGGAATAATCATGCAAATAACGAATTGTAAAACCATTTCCCTCTATTTGAAGATATTGACATTGCCCCATTCCCATTCCCACCTTGGCCAAGTAGCTACTTTCAAGAATGAGGCTGTATTCAACAAAGGCTTGCCTTGACTGTATGAAAAGAGTAATGGCTAATCTCTTCACCAGTCCTACAAGAAGTATCTATTAAATAATTCCTTTCTTCTGAAAAATGTCAACCACAATAAAGCTTCACCAAGCACAGAAGGCAACTTTTGTCGGTACAAGCAAAGTCCAAGTGCACCTCCATGGGTTTATTGCCGCCAAAGCTACAGTTCAGTGAGTCAACAAGTAACAAACATGATTTTACCCTTTCATTGCCCAAAACCAAATCAAGATTACTTCCCTATTCCTCCCTTGTGCTAACCATACAACTAAGCAAATTTCGCAAACCCAACGTATTCCCAGTCCCATAGAAACTCATATAAGTCCACTTTACATCGTCTCCCATCTCAGAACCCCCAGCAAATGACTGCAAACATTAGCTTTGAGGCAAGCAAATCTATGCAGGAAATCCACTTTACATCCTTCTCCACCTCTACAATACTGCCAGAAATGTAATTTACAATAATTAAACAGAGAAAAATGGAGTCAAGGAATAAAAGTGTGTACCTTAATATCCTCCCGCTTCAAACGATGTGAAGCAATGGTAATTTCTCCTGATTCCTCAAAAGCCAAAATGTCATCCTGCGACATTGCTTTGACTTCCTTAGCAACTATTCCCATAGCCTTTCCAAGCCTCTTTCCTAATCCACTGTGGAGGACGAATAAGAAGATGTTCATTCAGAACCACAAATGACTAACATTCTTTAGAGGAAAATATCTACCAACATACCTGAAATCAGGCTCGGCACGAAGAGTGGCATATGTCAAAATATCTTTTGATGTGACAAGAGACCGTACATTTAGTTCTTCCAGCAAATACTGCCAGTCAAAATAAGGGGATCAATTAATCGAGCAACAAAATAAAGACCCTAAGAAGCAAAACATGACCCAGGAATTAAAGCAAAAGACAATTCCAAATCGACTGTATTAGAGCGAGCAAGCATGTCGTTACCAGGTAAACCAAAGACAGGTAAAGTGGTCTATCATAAAATGACACAAAACTATGAAGGTTATTCTCAGAGCTAACCAAATAACCATTATGGAAACTAGCCATTGCAGTGATAAACTCACCCACTGTTTTAAAGCCAAGTGACCCTATATTAGCCACTTCTGCACATACTCTAAATCTTCACAATCATATAAACCTACAGGCACAGGGAAAATCCCACTCCTAGAGAATTTTCCTTATTTACTCTTATAAGAAAGGCTACATAGAAAGTCAAAAATAAGCACAAAGATAAATGTAGCAAGGAAACATCATGACAAGGTCATTCCTGAAAATTTGACTCATTTTAAGACCAAAATCTGTAACCAACCAAATTAAACAAGGATGGGGAACATTCCAAGACCTTTAGAAGAGATTGCTAATAACTAACAAGGGTGGGGAACATTCAAGCACCTCTCAAGAACGGCTATAACTTCACAAATGTCGAAAAACAAATCCAAATAACAGAGAAAAGACTATGAAGGCTAGCCAGGCAAATGCATATTAGCATGATCTGTTATTTTACTTGCACTGACAAAAAAAGATCATCACATTGCCCAGTTTCTCACCTCTTTTAGTTTTCCTGCTATGTCATCAAGAAAGTCTGCATCTGAATGGACCACTGTCATCTCCCTGCATGTCCTCAGGAACACAGCAAATGTCAAATAACTAAAATATATGTAGGAAGAACAAGGTGAGAGAAAGTTCAGAAGCCTTAGAATCATTTATGAGATGATGTGATAAACCAACCTCAGTGGCATTTTTAGAGGCTTGCCATGACGCTCACGAATATTACGAGCAAGATCAATTATAGTCTTCATTCTTGTGACACTTTGTTCTATTCGCTCACCACGCTGAGATGAAGGGATTAGGTAAGAATTTAAAAGAGAACGAATACATTATATGTCAAAGGCAGATCACCAGAAAGGGATGAAAGATCGAGCATATATGTTTATTTTAACTCCTAGTGAGATTCAAGGACAAATGTGCACATACTTTGCTTTTTTGAATAATAAAAAGAAGAATTTTACGGAAATAGAGACAATACTTTGAAACATCGAAAAGCTCAGTGCAAGGATTATAGAAATATTAGAACAAATAATTGCAATTCTCTCATGTGATATTTGAAGTCCCAATCAATTTGGAAGTACAGCTTCAACTACATCAGTATTCCGATTAGATTCCTGTAAAAAAAATAATAGATATGTCTATGCAGCTCCATGCAGGATAAAAGAAATAAGCAAGGGAAAACCCTACATAAATAATTAAATTGATTTATCTATTCGTTTTCTACCTGCAGAGGAAGATAACTCACATATAGAGAACAACCAGTACAAGGTTACTTCACCCTTTATTACTTTTAATAACAGATTGGCTAAGCTAAGAAAAACGAAAAAAATAGCATATCCAAGATATGCATATGACAGTGCTATCTCCATTACCTTCCCTTCCTCCTGAGGAAATTTGCAAAAATGGATACTTTCTTCTGCTCCTTTGCAAACTTTTCGCATGTTTTGGTAAAGAACCTCAGTAAAGAAAGGTGTGAATGGAGCCATTACTTTGCATGAAGTTAAAAGGACCTGATATGTGAAAAATGAAAGTTAGAGAACAGCAAAACTTTGATATATGTTATAGCTACATACAAACACAAACTAATTACACCTCATCAAAAGGGAAAAAATAGACCGACTATCAAGCCACTGAGACATCCATCAAATGGAAGTAAACATGAGCATGTCACATAATACAGACTAAAGAGCATCTGATTGCATGCAATGTGTGCAGCTGTTTTCCATCCCATAGTTGATGGTCTGAGAGTCTACAAGAGGTGGGTAACAAGTCAAGGTACTCGAGCTCGGCGAATAGATTAATTGAACTCTGCCTGCTTCTTCTCGAGTTTGAGTAGATTTACTATTTAATTGAAATTAAAAATACCATACTCTAACTCAAGTAGCTCCTAAGCCTGATCGAGCAGTTGCACTTTTATAATCTGCAATATTCTAAAGTCTGGAAAGCCCTCACTTTATTGATGGGACATTTTGAGCCCCATTTTAATGAGACTTGGATTATTTCCTATATTGCGACTTTGTCCAACCTTCTTTATGCTACTTTGATAAATTGAACTCAAGCTCAAGTTCGAGTTTGACTTGAATTTAAACCAAAATTTTAAAAGCAAATCAAGTTGAGTTATTCCCCAAATGATTAAATTAAGTGTGAAGTAATGACTTAATCAAGTCTAGCTCTAGTAATCAAGATCCATCGAGCTAAAGTCGAGTATCAACCCATGCATGATTGAGTCAAGCTTTAGTGAACTGTGTCGACTGGGCTCAGCTCAATTACATTCCTGGAGACTAAATTTGTATTGAGAAGTTTTTTTGTCAAAGCTCTCTAAAATAGAAAAGCAGCCAGTCCAACTACACTTCTTCATTCACACAAGTGGCATATCATCCTAGTGTCAGTTTAAAAGAAATAAATGATGAAGAAAAGAACAGAAACTATATAGTGGACATACATTGTAAAGCATTGAAAGAGCTGTGCGGCAGTCTTCATCTTCAGTACGACCTTTTAATCTCTTGCGGTTGAAGCGAACATAAATGTTCGTCAGGTTGTCAAGAAACTTCAAGAGATACGGTACAACCTGCAACGAGTGGATGAGCAACTGCATCAATCATCACAATGACCAAGAATACCAACTCTGCACATATATCCTCTGAATATAAAATTAGGAAGGCTAAATAAAATAATTGCAAGCTTCTGACTCCCCTGAACAGTGGTGAATATTATCATTCAAAGGAAAATTTGGTCAATTAAGAAGTTGCTCAGAAGACTACATCTCAGTACAATTTGATTATTGTGACTGCTTCCAATAGATCTCAGTAAAGCAAAAATGAGATCTCTGTTGGCTATACATCCATGCATACAAATGCTATCATCAGCAGCCTTGCACAAGTGGACATAAGGTCAAAAGATAAAAGAGACTCATTATTATAGTAACTTGTCAACTACACTGTCTGTACTACTCTTTCGCCGAATTGAACCAGCTCAGTACATGAGATTGAAGAAAATTTAAGAATTTGCTGAAGAATGAGGACTTTTAATAACTTTTGTACATTTTCTACTTGAAAGAGCATCATCTAACCCAACTAACAAGAAAAGGCCAGTGGCTTGGTAAGACAAATGAGACTTGATTTTGGAGGAATGTATCACATGCAAAAAATATGTGCTAAGCATGTGGATGGCTGGAATTCTTGGAATTGCTGCTTGTAAATATCTTGGCAAATACCTAGGCCTTTATCTCAATACAAATCGTGTTGGCGCTCTTCATTTCAAGTTTGTTATTCAGAATGCTCAGAAAAAAACTCACCGGTTGGATGAAGACAAGAGAAAGTTATGTCTTGGAGGGTGGGATAAGATAACCAAGAGTAAGATGGAAGGGGGATTGGGGCCATGCAAAGGCAGGAGCCAACACATAGTCCTTCTAGGTAAGTTTAGGTGGCAAGTGCATTTGGAAAAGAAAGCCAAGTGGGCCTACATTGTTAGGAAAAAGTACATTATGAGAAAGGCAAGAAATGATCCATTGTCAGGAGAGCTTTAGAGTTAGTGGATATCATTTCTAGGAAGGGGTAAAACATTTGTCGACCAAGGAAGGGGGAACTAGCCTGCTACTTGACAACTGGACAGTGCGTGGGTCCTTTAGGCGGACCAGTAACTGGGCATAGGCATGTCAACAATCTGGAGTTGAAGGTGAAGGACTGATGGATATTTCTAAGGGAGTTTTGGGACTTTTCCTGACTCTCTTATCCCATTCTAACAAGCTTCAGAATGTGATATCAGCAGTCCCAGTAAGAAGGGGACAAACTCAAATTTAGTTGGAGTTTATCTAGTCACAGGCACTTAGTTTGAACAACGCTTATTAATTGGCTAGGACGCATGGATCCTGGGAGAAAGCTGGATGAAGATTGGAACTGGGTGCAGAAAGTGGAAGTTACTTGCATTCAATTTTTTATTTTGTTATTGCTACATGATAGCATTTGCCACAAGATCCACTCTGGCAAGAAGAGGTAAGAATGTTAGCACTATTGGCCTGTATGTAATAGGTAGGAGGAGATGCCTGAGCATGTGACAGTGTGAAAAAAATTTGGGTTGACATCGGTGCTTTTCTCCCCTTCGGAATGGTTTTGATCTTAGTTTTAGGATTGGATCCATGGTAATGTCAAGACACAGGTTGGGTATGCTAATGCTCGGATTCTGTGGAAGAACCCATGAGCACTTTGGCTTAGGCATAATGCTGTGGTTTTTTATATCAACTTACCTTTTAAAAGATATCATTTCTTTTTATTTATCTGGAGCTTCTGAATTCTTTGATGCACAAAAGAATAGGGGACAAAAGAAGCATACGAAAGGGCTAGCACAAGCTCAATACTAACAATACAGTTGAAAGATTGACAGGTGCAGCAGGGGCTGGAGGTGTATTGCGTGATAATCAAGGAACATGAGTAGCAGGCTTTTCTTGCTATGTAGGCCACACTTCAGCAGTAGCTGCTCAAAGTTTGGGCCTTAAAAGAGGGCCTTCAGTTGGCTGTTATAAGGGAGTGCAATTACTTGGGAGTAGAAACAAAAGCTATATGTGTTGCAATGAAAGTAATTCCAACAGGAACTTGTAAGCTCAGTGTAAAATCACCCACATCTTCAGAAAAGCAAAACGATTTGCAGATCAAATGGCAAAGCTGGGGATCAATGGGTCTCTACAGCCAGTGTTTTTTTTATTGGATTCCTACTGAAGTTATGTGTGTCTCTGTTTGGGATTTGAATATATTATCTGGCTCAATGGATTTGTAGCATGTTGGACGGTATTTGTCTTTTGCTAGTAATGAAATCATGTTCTTACCCAAAAAAAAAAAAAATTATGTAATCTACAGTTACTAAGAAACCTCACCAAGTTAACCAACACTAGTAAACAAGCCTACTAAATGTAGAATCTGAATTCTTCACCTTACTTACATGTACTAATCAAGTTTTATATTCAAGCTGATGAAACCATCTCTTCTGCAGCTTTGAAGTTTGTTAACAAGGTTAATTATCGCATAGGAAAGTCAAAAGGCAGAAGGTGAGAAAGAAAGCATGCAACTATGAGTGGCACATACTTATAAAAAAGACAAGGTATATTTAATCAATTTAGCCCATTGAGTTTTCAGATTTCACCCTAATAGTTGAATGAATTGGCAAATGGTTTTTCTTTTCTACTTCTCTATAAGTTTCCTAAAAATTAGCTAGACTATTAGCTAACATTAACTGTGATAAGTTATGACCATTATGAGTTACTTAGCACAAAGGGAGCTTACTTGCTTTATTCTTTATTAATAGGAAAAATTCACCAATAACCACTAATAAAGTAACCCATTTTCAGGAAAAAAACCATCAAAAGAATGATTTATGTCTTTGCTACCCATTAAGGGAAAGCTTCGAGAAGCAGTCACTCACACTATTGACCATTTTACCCTTTGGGATAACTTCTGCAAGTTTCACTTTATTGTAAACTATTACCTTTCAATTGTTTACTTATCTTTTTACAGTTTTACAAATATGTCAGTCATCAATATAATGATGTGCCACCAACATGCACTCATAGCAGGCAAACGTTGTTGCTAATTTTTAATGAGGCACAATCTATTATTGCCAAGCATGAGCCCATTAATTAAAATGCAACTACTTTAATCAAAAACAGAAAATACAAAACCAGAAGAGAAAACTGTGTTGAATGGTTTTATATCTTCTATTTTTTCCCCGTGAGACTCGCAAGTTGACTTAAAGAAACTTTGACAAAGAGTAAGAGAATAGTATATGCTGATGGGATACATTTTTCCCTTTTGATAGGCAAAAAGTAAACTCTTATTGAACTAGTAGCAAAGGGGAACCAACCCCTATAATAAGTCATTTTCCAGGCAAGGTATCAGATATACCTAACACATCAAGACAGTATCTTAATCAAGATGCGTCTAATTCAAAAAGAGCATAAGAGGGAAAAAGGCAGCATCAATTGTGTTGAACATTAATATATGGCATGCTCTGAGTTTATTTTAAGGGGTTTCTTAATTTTTTATTTTTTTTTAATAAGAGATGACTAACAAAAATTTAGATATGATTGTGAGCTTTGTGTGGGAGCATATAGCGAGTGCTTGAGTAAAACAAACTCCTCCACAGGCAGTACATGCGGATTAACAACATCAACATGACTTAAATGCTACTAAAGAATTGGCAGATGGCATTATGTCCACGGCACTAATTGCTTATTAACACCAACACTAAAAACCATTACAGAATTAACTGCACTTAAGTCAAGCAACATTCACCCAAACCAAATCTTGTATTGAATGGTAGTGATTAACTAAAGTGATGAGCTTCTACAAGTTCCCTGATCAGCACAATATAGTCAGAAATGCAATTATACAAATGTATATTTATAAGCAATTTCACAATATAGCAGCAGGACTGACCGTATAAAGTCGATATCCATCCATTTCTTGACGGACAAAATGAACAAGACTCTGCGTGGCTGAGTATATCCATTGGTCAAGTACATTAGAAGATTTCTGAAGAGCAGCTTGGTCAAATGGAAAGAATGGTCCAGACCCCTCAACCTCAAGTCTCTTTGCGTTTTGGACAAGAAATCTATACGCATTGTACCATGGAAGAAATACATCCTTCACCTGATATAACAAATATAGAATGCATAAAAGGATTAGGCAAAAAGCTCGAGTTAGAAATATCATTAAGATAAGGAAACATGCTTCAGAAATCAAAAGTATAGTCATAGTGGAGCCAGTGCACTCACGACACAATAGACCCCGTCCTTCTTGAACCGTAAAACCTCTGCACGCACAACTGGAGAATTGATTAAGTATAAACGCAATGCATCCTGTGACACAGTATACACGATATGAGACAAAACCCAACTTAAATAGTGTCCTTCACATGATGCAAATTTCAATCTTATAAAAAGAATTCAGAGAAAGAAAGAAACTTACGGCCCCATAATCATTTATAACATTCAAGGGAGAAGGATAGTTTTTTAAGCTCTTGCTCATCTTTTTCCCATCCTCAGCAAGAACTAGTCCATTGCAGATGAGATTCCTAAATGCAGGTTTTCCAAATAATGCAGTAGCCAACACCATAAGTGTGTAAAACCTGACAAATAAAGCCATATCATGTAGCCTGAGCACAAAAGTCTCTACCAAACATAACCATGTAGCAGAAAAAATTGCAAATAAACCCCTAAATTTGAATATTATTCTGAAAAATCCATCCAGAACCATTTTATAGACTAAATTGTGCAGATTATGCCTTCAAGTCAGTTTTATCAGTTCCATTGTTCACATCACCACATTCTAACAGCTCCAAGAGGGAGTGTAAAGTAATCTTTCCAAACAACGAAGTTACAATTTTGCTACAATCTATACAACCAAAAATTCAAGAGTCTCTCATAAGGAAATGCATATACAGTAAGAACCTCACCATCCACGGGTTTGATCCAATCCTTCAGCCACAAAATGCCCAGGAAAATTCTTCTCAAATAGTTCAACATTCTCAAATGGGTAATGGAGGTAAGCATAAGGCATGGATCCGCTCTCAAACCAACAATCAAAAACCTGAAAAACAACCCAGGTCAATGCAAGAACAACAACTCATGAAGTTCTTGTGCTGTCACAAAAGTTGATTCTTCCCTAGCCATAGAAAACAAAAGTCGATTCTTCCCTAGCCATAGAAAAGGCAAATCAACTATTTCCATGTAGTGTAACATCAGCATTAAGGAAACTACCAAGCATTTCCCTTTTGATTACTGTTCCCTTTCTTTACATTCTTTTACACTATAACATTGGATAAGTTCAATTTCATACATCTAGTTTGCTGGAAATGTTAGAAACAGTCTCTTCATGCATAGATTTTGTATATGAGCAGCATCCCTTTTGAAGCCACTATTATAGAGGACCGCTACTACAAATAGTACTACACCCTTGATCGTGAAATATCCTTGTTGCAACTTATTGATTAAATTTCATTCATCATTCCAAGAAAAAAAAATTGATCATGTAGAATAATCTCCAATATCTTGCCTAGTCTTTAATTTTACCTAGTCTGGATAAGCAAGAAAACCAAGTCCAACAGAAGCCAAGGACCTCAGTATCTTGCCTAAAGATGGAACTACCATATCCCAAAAGAAGAGCTGATATGTTTTAAGATACAGATCAAGACTTTGTGATTCATTTCCACAATCTTGATCCATAAGCTTCTTGAATCTGCTCACACAAGCTACCCAAACCATCAGTGGCATATTTGATAGAACCACATGCCTCACAAATCTCCAACTTCTAGATGATTTCGTTCAAGGCACTGTCATGATCAAAGCTAGATCTTTTACACCCAACATAATGAAATGTGAAATCTCAAAATTAAAATTTAAACTTTAGGTTGCTCCTCCAATACAGGAATTTGTTAGCATAGGAATAATACTACTTGCAAAATGCCAGCAGTTAATGAACATTAATCTTTATTCCTTTTTCATCTGTTCCTAATTTTCCACCAGGGTAACAACTCATCATCTTCATAAAACGATTGATGGACTGCCTAACATGCTTCATCGAGACAAAACTTCTTTTATAAGCCCGAGTCTTCAGAACTTCCACACAAACTCATCAACTAAATGTTTCTCAGCTACAAATGCTGCACTTAATTACTCTTCTTAAGTGTATATGCATCTTGTCCACAGAAGGGAAAAAGAGCACCAATAAGGTTTGCTCCGACCAAAGCATTAGTCATGAGAGGCCAAAGTAACCCGCACTAGAGAATAGTGCATGCTCAGAGACCTAGGAATGCAACAAAAGCTATCGCAGGGGCTTATAGGAGTACGGAAAATTTTCCATATAAGATGTTCAATTATGAAGGGCAAGGACATATGGATTTTACTTTGGTCAGTTTGCGAGGGTTCAGTTGGGAAGAGTGAAGACTGTGCACAAAGAGCTCAGAGCCTGGTTAGCTATATGCATTAGCAAAGAGTAGACAAAAAATACTTAAACTGATCCCTCTGGCCTATTTTTAGTTGATTTGGAGGGAAAGAAACTGGAAAAAATTTGATAAAACAGAGGGCCCTTTTGTAAAAGTTAATGGATTCTTGGCTTTTGGCCAGTGATCATTGCTCAATTAGCCTGGTGAATGCCTCAAGACACTATCAAAGTGTGCCTTAATAGTTAAATCTTCTTGCCTACCTCTAAGCGTTTGCTATATGCAGATCATGAGATTTGAAGAAAATGCTATTCCAGACCTATCTGATTCTTTTTTCCATGTGTGATATTGCAAATGGATTGGCATTCCAGGTGCCACTTCATTAACCATGAGATTTTGTGATAGGACCACTGCCAACTATTCTAAAGAGTTGTTAGATGAAGGCATGGTTTTATTTAATTATTCTAAACACTAGGTTGGACTTTGGCCTTAGCCTAAAAGCGTGGGAAACATACAATTGAGGAGACAAATAGGGGCCTGAAAAGATTTAAAGAAGCTCCTGCTCTCATACCATGTGAGATTTTGTGGTAGGACCACTCCCAACCATTCTAAAAGCTTAAGCTGTTAAATGAAGGCATGGTTTAATATTTAATTACTCTAAACATAACATACATACATACATACATATTATATGTATGTATGTATGTATGTATGTATGTATGTATGTATATAAAAAAAGAGAGAGAGAGAGAGATGCAAGAACAAAAATGTAAATTAAGGGATTTACAGAAATAAAAACAAATATTAATCTATTAATACAGATTGGGATTGGCTAACTCACGTCAGGTACACGTTGAAGCACGCCAAACTCTGGACCTCGACTGGAGGGGATTGTTATATGATCAATATTATGTCGGTGCAGATCGAAAATCTGCAAATAGAGCGAGAACAATGATATAAATGACAAATAGTTTTCTCTCTCCATCTCAAAGAGTCCCAGTATATATACAAAGATCACATGCACAAACCTTGCGAAGAGCAAAGCTAACTGCACAGACTTGTCTATGAATACATTATATGTACAAATACAGATGCCAAAACCAAGTACTGTAAGCAAAAAGGCATATCACATCCTACCATCTATATGCATTACATTTGTGAGTGAGTTATGTGGGTCTTCAAAGTCCTAATATTTCATGAACACTTAAATTAAAATACTGTTGAAAGTCCAATTCCCCACCAATATTGTCATTAAAGCTTCTAGAGATCATCTTGATAAATTTCATCAGAGGTCAAACTCAAATCAAGCAAATAAATTGATACATGAATACTAAAAAAGGACCTTTGAGGGAGCCTAACTACAAGAACAAACCATCAGGTCAACAGTAAAACCAAGAGAGAAAGAACCTTGGCGCCAGAAAGCTTTTCAAGTTTGTCGATAGAGTCCATGACAAGGATTTCCTGGCCATCCTCACTAATCCAAATTGGTAGAGGGGTGCCCCAAAATCTGCTTCGACTGACAGCCCAATCCCTTGCATTTTCCAGCCAATTGTGAAATCGTTTTTCCTGCAATAAAATAGAAAATTAAGACACATCCACAGTGATGCATGCACTAAAAAAAAAATCAGAGGCATCTACTATTGCAGGTATTTACTCTGTTTGGCCCACGAATATGAAATATTAGGATACTTAGCTCATTAAAGTTAAGATCGATAGCATAAGGAACCCCAGAAACATCAAAAGCAACCAACTTTTCGTAAGACTTTCCTACTTTAGACTTCAAATCAAAGCTAAGTCACTTAGGCCATGTGTCCCTCATCAAATGCTAGTAGTCAGGGAATTCAATAGTAATGGGAAACTCATACCAACCATTTTTCAGTAAGGCTAGCTCCATAGGCACAAAGTCCCTTTCAAATGTTAAAAGGATCAATACCTGTATTTGGAAACCCTAAATGTCCATTTCAAATGTCAAAAGGATCAATACCCATTTTTAGAAAGCCTTAATCAACTTCCTGAAACCTCTACCCACATAATCAACACATATACATGCTAAAATCCAAAAAAAAAAAAAAAAAAAAAGTCAAGTATGTATTTTTTTTTTTTTATCAGTAACAAGAAATCCCAAAATGCCAAATGTAATCTGTCAAACCTTCACATAATCGGGAACCCAGTAAGTCTGTTTGTTATTCTCTAAAAGCTGCTCCTTCACATTCTCAACCCGGACAAACCTAGAGCAAATGAAGCAGCAAAACCCAGTAAGTGCAGCAAAAGTTGAATGCACAACATAAATTCTCCAAATACACATCAAAGATCTAATTTACATCTACAACTCATTTTTAAATGAAAACATTCAACCAATGAGCCAGCGAAGCTAATCAGACCACAGCCAGAAGCACTGCAAGCAGCAAGATGGACAAACGAAGAGCCAATGTATAAAATGAGACTACAAGAAATTTCTCATCTGGGAAAGAATGGCATAGTTAAAGTGTATATAGCCTTGAAGCGCATCTAACTATGGATTTGCTCCAACTCATGATTATGGCAAACATCAAGGCTTCAATTCAATGGACACAATTTTGACAGGTATCAAGCGGACAATCAATTACGATAAGTTTTTATATATGTATGCATTGTATAGATGCACTTAACAACCTTCTCCTAACGAAACAAATGAGGAATCTACAGAATAACCCCTCCCCCTTCTTTTCCTTCTCCCTCCTCTCCTTCCGAAAAGAAATTAAAGAAGCCAAAAGGCTCAACAATTTTGATTTTGGACTTTTCAACTCGCACCTGAGAAGCTAAATGCATAATCTGACATGTGAGTGAAGTGTCGAGCCCAAACTAGCCTCATGATGAAATGCAGACAAGAGAAGAGAACATAAAACAAGTTCCACCTCAAACATTTCAAAAAGGACAGAGCAAAATAACTAACATGATCATGGGAACCTACATGCAACTTGGAGAATGATAAAAAGCATTAAACTATTATATGACTTCATGAAGTACACAAAAATGACAAAACAAATATTTTCCTTCCATTTATAATTCATCTCTATTATTAACAAAGCAAACCGAATAGCAACTTCAGCCTCAGAATTTCACAAAAGGTTCCATGAAGAATCCATGCCTCAAAACACAATCCATAAAGGATTGTACTCATCCTTAGCCACGGAAAGCTTAGAATGACTAGACAGCCCAGGAAAGAAATGTGGTTGAAAAAACAAGGCTGCTAAGAAGTATGACTTACCAGCTTGGGACTGCTCGATATATAAGAGGGGTTTGAGATCTGTAACAATAAGGATAAGAATGAGTGAAGCTTCCAGATTTGACTAGTCTGCCCATGGCCTGCAACAAAAATAAAAGACAAAAACATGCAAACATTTTAAGTATGGTTGTTAAAATCACAATCAACAGAATGGGGTTCCACAGCTCCAAAACCTTAAAATCAATCCGGCTCTGAAGTAGAATCTATGTGTTAAGAAAGGAATGCAATCCAAATTGATAAAATCACAGGATTGGTATGGACCTAGTAAATTTCCATAGAGATCTAGTATATTTTAGTCTCCTAACTTTTCCATTTTGAAATTTCATATTGTACTTAGAGAAGTGCAAACCTACCCAAAGCATAATCACTCAATCTCAACAGAAAAATAACAATCTATGACTCACATGTACTTTTTCGCAATTTGTAGGATTTTATGGTCCTTAATCCTATCTTATGGTTTGATACTTCAGACACGAAGGACAACTATAGTGGAATGTCAACTTTATAAACCCCAAGTTAAGGGAAGAAAGTGCCACTTAAAAGTAGTAGCAAGAGAACAAGCCATATCAGCTTATAGTTATAATTCAAGGTAAAATTCAATGAAACAGATCCCTCAGGCATATTTAATGGAAGACAATTATTGTCCAAGCAAATTTTACCTTCACTGCTTGAATAATATCTTTATCTGCATCCTTGACATGGCGCCCACTAAAGTCGGTAATTTTACTAGTAAAGCAACCATCATCATCAACTGCTACAATCAGGTTCTCTCCCTATAGAACCAAAAAAACATAACAAGCATATATAGTGACATGAGAAAAGGATAGGTGGGGAATAAAACTATCTGAGCTCCAAAGTAAAAAATTCAGAGCTGCCAACAAACATCATAAGCAATGACTAGACTATCAAAATGAGGAGAGGGAAGGCTAGAAATACTGCATCTATACCAATCCTAATGAAGATTAGGAAAGCAAATCATAGCATGACAAACAAGACAAGTGAAGGGGTGAGAGAATAATCAGAGCACATGATCAATGGCACAATCAATGCACCAAAAATGAGCCAATTCAAAAAACCAGTGAAGCAATTAATCTTCAGTCCAACCTGCTGTTCAACATGATGAGAGCACCTAGATTCACTTTCAAAAAAAATACAAGAAATGATAAATAGCAATATACTGAAAAGTGCCTGTACAAATCAATCAATCATCATAATCAAACAGTAGTACCAAATACTTAAGCAAAGGGAACATCATAAACATGCTAATACTTCACTATTACAGGCATCATGGTGTTCAAACAAAAATAATTAGAATAACTACTCTCTTTGCATGTTGATTTCATAATTGTCCAAAATTTTACTTTATAACTCAAATTTTACCATAATTTCTTGCCTCTTTTTTTTTTTCAGTTACTGCTAAATTGCTTACCATGAAATAACCAGCTAAATCTGATTATAACTGTCTCCAGTGCCAGGAACATGGACATAAAAAAGTTTCAGCCAATAGATCTCAGAAAGGAGTCATCTGAGGTAAGAGGAAATCCAAAAGGAAAACCTTTAAAAACATGGAAACAAATCAAGCTCTCTGCTCCATCTTTCTACACAGGAAAAATGAACAATGATTTCACCCTCTCTTACACTCTAAATCCTGAAGGCAGTATCAGCTACATTGTTTACCATGAAATAACCAGCTGCCAAGCTCTATTACTACAAACTACCCAAATGAATAAACAATCAGATAACAAGAGAGCCTAATTAGAAGCTTTTCACTACGCTCCTTACGAGAGCTAGCTGACAAGAATCTGACTTTTTTAGATTGTGAAGAAATACTAAATTGCAACATTAGATCAGGGATAAGCAGAAAATATACAAAATGCTTGTTATCTCAATTGTAGCCCAACTGTTCCAGACTATACTATTGACCTTTAAATGGAAACAAGACAAGAAGATTTAGCCCTTATCTAATAGATACAGCAATTCCTTGCAGCTATTAAAAAATGCTAGTAACCTAGTCCAGGCCTACATAGTCCACAAGCTCACTGGATGCAATGAAAAACCAAACAAATCAAATAAGAAACTACAGTTAGAAACCTTATTCAGACCTTATTGATTATTTGATTTTCGAGGCAAACACGATAATCGTCTTCTCCAAATGCAGGAGCACTGTGAACTATTCCTGTACCACTGTCATCAGTGACATAGTTGTCTGCAATAACTCTAAAAGCAGCATCTGCGAACTCCATGAAGTAATTGAACAATGGTTTATATCTGCAGCAGCCATGTCCAAGAGGACATCAACACTGGTAATGATTTCAAAAGGCGGCCAAAAAATTTTGAAACTAGCAACACTCTAGCTAACAGTGGACCAAGAAAGATAAACAAGAGTTCTCACTTTATTCCCACGAGGGAAGCTCCTGAAAACTTCTCTAAGATTTCATAGGCCAAATCTTCAGTCTTTTTATTTCCAGACCCCTTACTCTTAGGGTTTGACTTCTTTGATTCATCAACAGGCCCATTGGTTGTCTTTTGTTTTTGAGATTCACTGGGAAGGGCAGATAACCTTGATTCAGCAACCACATATATCTTTCCTGAATACTTGTTTCGAACCTGCATTCTCATGTTAAAGTGAGATTGTTACCAGATTATCATCACATCTAGATACAATTTTTCCTTCAAGGGCCAACAACAATAGTCAATTACAAAGCAAGGAAAGTGAGGCCACAGAAAGATAGCTCACAGCAATAGGCAAACCAAATAAAATAACAAGAGAAGGACAAGAGAAAAAAATGTTAAAACTAACAGCTTGATGGGTCACAAACAAGATGACAACTCCAATCATAACATTTAGTTCCCTTAATCTCATTTCTATGGCTACCTCAGATCCCCACAACTCTTAACCTAAGGCTTAAGAACCCTAAGCATGCTTTTTTCGGAACTTTTATGCATGATACCTCAAGGTATTGACTAGTTTCATTTTTAATTTCAATCAGAATGGGGCTCACAATATTCAGGACTCAACATCTACATCAGCAACACATTGGGGTAGAATTCACAATGAAAGGAACCTGTGCAGGTTCTGTCCTCTGCCCTTGCAGGCAGTAAGCTGTTATTGCCAATGACGAATTCACCAACAATATTACCTATAGACTAATAGTATTAGTTTATAAGAAGTCATCATCAGCTACCAGATGATTTCTTAATCAACCATGGATAATGTGTCTTACAAGCAGCCATCTGCACTTCCCATTTCGAAATTCTAACATATCAAATGATTTCAGCACATAAGTTTAAACCACGCACCTTGACATAAGTAAAGTTTGAGTTAACACAAAGTGCAAGATTACTGGGAAGAGTCCATGGGGTTGTTGTCCATGCAACAAAAGCAGCCTCGTGTGGGTCTCCCAATATTGGGAAAGTCACCATGATCTCAGGATCAGATACCTCCTGTTCTTACAAACAAATGAAAAGGAAGAAAAAAGGAAATAAGCATGTGCAATTAATATAACAAAATTCCGATGAAATTCACCAATCATACATTGAGGGGCCTAAAAAATGCACCATATCGATTGAGGGCTGACATCTGAAAATGACGAAATGGTGGACACAGATTACCAGAAGACAAAGTAAGACTCTAGGTACCTTATAGTTTTCACCGGCTTCAAAATTTGATAGGGGCGTCTTCAGACCAGTGCTGTATGGCATGACCTGCCAAAAGAATTTTAAAGCCACAAAATAAGGATGTTACAATCTAATAACAAGATTAGTACATCAATCAGGGAAAAAAATAATTTCTAAAAATACAAATTCGACTCAAGAGACTATTCTCTTTGTCAATGTGAAATGAAGTTAGAAGTTCATCCAAAGAAAAAGAAATTCAAATTTCAAAACTTGAGAAGAACTCAAAAGTTTATGCAATGACAAGTTCAGATGTCAAATTATGAGCCATGCATCGACAACATCAGCAAGAGCTCTACAGTAAAGATACGTAAACTGTTGTATTCATAAGAGTAATGACGGCATGTGATATAATTGAGCTGGTGCATTTTTCTGATAGAAATTCAGTAATCTAGGTGCCAATACTCTAACAAGGCACAAACAAATCAGAAAAATTCCAAATAACCAACCTTGAAACCTTTATACACGAGGTCTTTCTCATAGAGCTTAGCAAAAACCCACCAGACACTCTCCATGAAGTTCAAGTCCATAGTTTTATAATCGTTCCGGAAGTCAATCCACCGCCCCGTTCGAGTGATAATCGTCTCCCATTCCTCGACATACCTGAGAAAGGATTTAATTTCAAATACATGCTTTGCCATTTTTTACATTAATTTGCTCTATTCCTTCACCATAAATTCAGAAAATATAATGAGATAAGAAGACACATAATACAAGAATGGTTAAACGTATTCAAGCATAGAAATTCATACAGAAGGCAGTCTCCGAATTGTCTACCAGATGAATTAACTACAGGAGAAAAAGAACACACTACAGCAGTTAAATCCCACCAGCCCCAAACAAATCAGGATATTGTGGTAATGAATGCAGCTCTTGAGCAGCCACAACGGAAGCTCAAAATACGTGCAATCACAAACCAAATACAGACAAAGGGAGCAAAACTTAAAAACTGGTTAATTAACGTATTCTTTATCGACGAATGATATCACTAGCATCCCTCAGACGCGAAATTCCTAATTAGCAAACTCTCGAGTCGCAAACACCTACAAAATTTCCGCGAAAAGCAAACATCAAAGGGAGGTAAATTCCGTTTTGCCTGGTGTACTCCCTTCGCTATCTATAGCAATGCCTGAGCTGAACTTGCACTAATGAATACTGCCGCTTCCATATCCACCAAAAGACTTTCTTTTCTCCAAATAATCCCCAACAAGCACTACTAGAAATGAAGGGAAGAACAAAAAAAGCAAAAAAAAAAAGGGCACCTCGTGACAACACTCCGGCACTCCTCGTTGTACTTATCGATGCCGAGCGCAAGCACGTCCTCCTTCTTGTTGATCCCCAGCTTCTTATCGATCTCCCTCTCCACGGGGAGGCCGTGGCAGTCCCAGCCGAAGCGCCGCGTCACGTGGTGGCCGCGCATGGCCTGGTACCGGGTCACGACGTCCTTGATGGTGCCGGCAAGGATGTGGCCGTAGTGCGGGAGCCCCGTGGCGAAGGGAGGGCCGTCGTAGAAGACGTACTCGGGGAGGTCCTTGGTGCGCTCGAGCTGGGTGTCGAAGGCCTTGATGTCGGACCAGAACTGGAGGATCCGCTCCTCCTGGCCGGGGAACGAGAAGTCCTTCCCCTCGGAGACGTCGTCCATGGCGGCGGACGGGAGGAAGGAAGAGAGAGAAAATGCGGCGGCGGCGCCCGGAGAATGGCGGCGGAAGACGGCGTAGAGAGAGAAGGGGAGAGAGAGCGACGGCGTGCGTGGGGAAGAAGCGGTTCTGAGGGGAAAATGAGGTTTTAGAGAATGAGATCCGAATTGGATTCCGGATCGGATCTGGGCGATTTGGATAGTCCGAATATGTACTCTCCCTTTTTTTCCCTCTTCAACATTTTGACGATTTGGAACAAAAATAAAAAAATCTATTTTTCTGTTTCTGTTAACAGAAATGAAAAAAAAAATTATTTTTGAACAGAAATTATTTCCTATTTTAGATGTCTTACTAAACACACCCCTATTCTACCTTACGTTCTCTTTCTCTTTTTCAACTTTAATTGATAGCTTTAATTTTCCTAATACCATCAAACGTTGCACATCCATTGCTTGTATGTAAGAGTTTATCACTTGAAAAAATGAAGCAAGATATTTAAATTATCAACTGACAAAAGAATTTCTCTGCAAAACACCATGACTATTTTTAGATTTGAAATTGCTCTAGTAAGGTCATTCTTTGGATGGACAAAATTCAGATTGTAATATTAAAAAGCATGAGAGATTTTATGAAATGATCAAACTTATCCATTCGCCTCTAGATTCAATATTGTAAAATAAGTAATTAAACACATTTTGGAAAGGGAAAAAAAAAAGAGATTGAGTTTGCCTAAAAGCAGAAGGTCCTTTTAATTCTTATAGTATTCTCATAAAATAAGCACATGGATTTGAGGTTACGGGAGCTGGAGAGAGAAGGGAATTAGTCAAGAGTGTGCCTAAAATTTGGGGTCACGTCTTAGGTTTTAAGCATGAGCCGTGTCCTTGCTGGATTGTTCTTGGAAATGTTGGGCTCGACGGTCAATGTCTTCTTTTGTTCTGTAACTTCATCAATGTTCAGTAAATATATACGTAGAGGGTGAGTAATTGAAAATCGGGCCGAACCAAATTGGTCCAGTCAATCCAATTCCCAGCTCTTGAGTGGGATAGGATCAGACCGGATCGGAAACCGATCATGCCTATTTGGAGTTTCTAAATCTAATTTAGGAGTTCCTTGGCAATGAAATTATGTGAAAATTATAAATTAAGGTATCGTAGAACTATGAAATTTTACCAAAGTCAATTCTTAATTTCAACTTGGAGGGAATGAATTTTTAAGTTTCGTATGCATTGTTGCTCTATTCCAAATTTCTATTTCCGAGCGATGCATTTCGCTCGTCTTTGGCCATCTTTTGAATTGGTAAAATTTAGGATCCTTTGGAACTTTGAAATGACTTTCTTTTACAGGTAAACCCACTTAAAATGGAGTTGGGTAGAGGGAGATATGGGGCAAGAAACTTCGTCACGGAAGTGCTTGTTCCGAGTTGACCCATAAAACGTTTTGACTACAAATTAGCGTAGCCTAGTTAAGACAAGGTGGTTCTTTACTTACGTTTTGATATTGTTTCTCATTCAATTGATAGGATTTCAAGTCCATAATAGTTTGGTCTAGACTTTCCCAAGTGAGTGGTTCTTATTTCTCCTATAAATTTGTAGATTCATGCATTGAAAATGATAGGAATTCAATATGTTATAAGTTACAAAATAACACTTTTGTTACGTAAAAATCTATATCGGATATTGGTTACTTTTCAATTATTTATGAATGGTTTAAGAAACTTTTAAAAGATAAATGTACTAGACGTCCTAAAATTTCATTGCAAAAATGCAGTCAAGTTCTAAAATGATCAAAAAGTGCAACAAGCTTTAAAAACTTGTCTTGAAAATGTAATCAAGTTTTAAAACCTCCATAAAGTGCAATTAAATCATAATAAACAAAGAGATTTTACTATCATTGTTTGTGCATTTTCGAGTTTACTTACATAAATATGCACTTCTTATTAAATACTAGAGAGGATAAATTTCGTTCAATATTGACTTTTATCCCAACCACCAAACATATCCTAAGAGTTATTGCGGTACCATCCATGCAATTTTTATTCACGACTCTAGGTCAATAATACGTAACTAATTATGTGGCCCCACTCTTCTCTGCATGGAGCCAAATTACATATAAAACGTGCACTATGTGAGCTATGCCTTGTAGCATGTTAAGCTAGTCTTATTGGATTACCGGTAGAGTTTCATTATAAAAAAAAAAAAAAATTGCTTCCTATATATAAAAAGCACTATATTTCTGACCATTAAATACAATATTATGTAATATTTAATGTTCTAGGAAATTTTGATCTCTGGGAAATGTGACGTACAGTAGTTTCTTAATTACGCTTTCCCATATTTATATTATGGTCAGTATAGCTTCTCCAATATATTTAGATACATTTAGGTATCCCAAGACACCTGCTAAAATTGCCACGTGTTGATAGGTGTTCACCAGCATAAAATTAGTAAATTGCTGTTCCAACACGATCAAGCTAAACAGCTTTATTGGTAAGGCAGTTGTCTTCACATTTCAGTGAAACATCACAGATTCGGATCTCTAGGCCCCCAAATTCGATATTCCTTTTTTGTTTTCTTAAATTTTCTCATAAGCAAATAAAATGTATTGTTTATTTCATCAAGACTCTAATTTCTCCTCCGGGATTCCCTGAAAATTCACTGATTTCTAAATGTTTTATTCTTCTTTCCTTTCTCATCTTTTTAGTGTTCATATTCTTCTATTAATATCCATAATCAAATATAAGTGACTGTCTGGGCAAAAGGGAATCCTCTTATTAGGAATTCGAGCAATTATTTAATCGAGTGCAATTATAATATATAGTGGATAAATATACCTAAGTTGGGTGGTTACTGGACGAAGAAAATGTAAAGAGTAATTTTATTATGTGATGTAAGTGTAATTTTCGACACAAAAAGTGAGGATAAAAACATGGTCTGGCCTATACATATCGATTGATAGATCAAAGACTGCATTCCGTGGAATCCAATAGCAAAAATCAGCTTAAAGAGTGCTTTGATTTATCGTCAAATCTGATTTAACGTTTCGTTTCCATCGCCTTAAACAAATTTCTATATTAGCTCAGATAAATACTTGTTTAATCTTGTCCATCACTAAATTCATCTCATTATAAATTAGTTCAGATTTATTTAGGTATAGAGAATTCACACTGGAGAACTCCTCATACACCTTAATTTGACTGCAACCACAAGAGCGCTTCGCTCGGTCGCACCAGAAAATTCTAGAGCCGAACCAATGTCCAATGAGACAGCATCCCATCTTTCACACGCGACAATCAATTCGCAAAGTGCAGGACAATCCTACTTTGTTGTAGCGATAGAACGGAATTCGATTCGATGCTTTCAACAAGACAAGGACGCATCTTGAATGATTCAGAAGGAGAGCACAGTTTAAACGGCCTCGAACACACACGCTTAAACCATGGTTTGCACGGCACAATCTGGAGAGAGCCATGCCCAAAATGCTTGAGTACCCAGTATTTAGTTCACAACAATAAAAGAAAAACACGCGGAAAAACGATGCAGTTATCTTCAGTAACTTCGAGCTAAGCGGCAGCATGCTGCGCAAAATAACAAATGTGAGTGCTAGAAAGAAATATGGCGAATTGGTTAGATGAAATGCTCGAAAGGAAGAAATAGGAGTCGTAGAACAGACCGGGAACCTCCAGACTGTCAACAAGCCTCCTCTCTGCCAGACCACCCCAGCGATGCAGAAACAAAAGCTGGCAAACTAGGATGCTTTTGCAATTATATATTCTAAGATTACGTTAGACCTTAAAAGACATGACCTCCAGTTCCAGGAAATGTTGATGCAAATTCCCCTCTCTAATGAGTACTAATCATCTGAAAACACTATGTAAGCAAAATTTCCAAGCACTTGGTTGCTACAGATATACAGAAATCTCACTTGCTAGGAGGCCATAGCTGATGCATAATACTACAAACTGTTACAATGAATTCATGGATGATGATGACACCATTCATGCGAGTATTTTCCAGTCCAATGATAGCCACACGTGTATCAATTAGATCTATGTTCCGGATCATTTTCCAGAACATGTAAAACCATCACACAAGAACCAAACTGAAACCAGGGGGCCGTCAAGCACATTGTTGTTAGCAGTCGTCCAAAATTCATACAATGGGAAGGACAAGAGAATCAATGAAACAAAGTCAGAGAGATGGATGATGTGGAGACCTATTAGGAGGTGTCGGAAGCAGCATCTTTCTACTTCTCACTCCCTCCTTTTGCTCAGCACCACATTATTGCCCAAATGGGTGTTCTTCATCATCTATCCATTGGATGGATGAAGAGAAATCAGCACATCTTAGACTTGGTGAGTTACCGAAAAAGAATTAAAAAAATGGACCATAATAGTGAGCACCAAAGTTAATTCACCCAGTTAGATTAGTATACCTCGGCCTACACAGAGGTCTGCTGTTAGTCTGAGAAAACTTGTAATAAAGAAGAATTCTTGCCTCTGCATAGAAAATGAACAGCTTAGGTCGAGGAACCGACAGCCACAAAAGACATAGCACAAGAATGACCAAGAAGAATTAAGCCTCTACGTCAATGAATGAGAAATTTATTCTAAGTCTTGCAATTACAAGTAAATATAGAATTAAGCCTCTGGTCGCATTTAAATCAGTCTCAGATGGATTGCTGGTTGATTTCAAACCTGAGACATTCAGTCCCCTCTTCTTCAACTTCTTCAAAGCCGGACAATTCGATGTTCGGTGGATGTCCACCCTGGCTCCAAAGTCGCAGAGAGGTTTCCAGTTCCTGAAACCCGAGACTTTGCGGAAACAGATAAGAGTACTGTGGGGTCTCGCAGATTTGGGCTATTCAACCCATGCGTTTCTCCTTAATGAATGAAGCCACATGTCTCCATGCGAGCTTACCATGCGAGCTTTTTAGCTGCATAATCTAACTGTGCAAGCGACGGTTTGAGCCCAAAACTTGAGTCTTGCTTTAACATCTTCAGGATGATCACCTGATCAATAGAATCACAGCAATGGAAGATCAGAACGCTGACACCCCAAAACTGAAAGTGAAGAAATGTTCAAGTGCCGGGGATAGAAGGTAAGACATAGACCATCGAGTCGTAAGACCATTTAAGCACCAAAGAATCAGAGTCTTCACGTGCCACAGTGACATGGATTTTAGAGCTGGGTGACGAGGGCTAGATATGCATTTACTCTCAACCTTCATTCCACATACATATCAAACATAAAGAAACTAAAGAATAAAATGAGAACCGATTGGACAAAATTCGACAATTATTCACATCAATATTTGCTACTTCACCCACAATGAGTTAGCTTGGAAACATCACAGATCTGACAACCATCGACCATAGAAATACTCGAATTCATTCTATGTTGAAGCCCTGCAAACTGTTTTATGAAGACAACCGAGACACCATCTGGAGAACAACTACGATTTGCAAAATCCAATCAATTCCAATTTTCACAAACTGCTAGAAGAAATATCCTACAACCCCCCACCACGAATAAAATCCAGGAATTCAGGACCTAACTCGAGCAGACAAAACAAAACCATCAAAGCCACAGCTCGCTATAATTGCATCTCCTAAAGCACCACCGCACCACCGCATATCAAATCAGAAGCAAGGCAAAATGAATTCTTGAGGAAATTAAACAGTCGACGCCGTAGCCTCGACTCGATCGAGATCTCAAAGTGAGATCGACGTCAACAGATCTAATCACACACACAGAAAGTAATCTCGGAAGCTACTTCATGATCAAAACGATTGGACGTAGTGCTCACCAGGGCTAGAGATCTTCCAGCTGGCGATGGGGCTGGCGGCCGCGGCCGGAGGGGACTCCGTCACGGACGACGGCGGGGCGGATCTCTCCGGCGACTTCTGGTGGTCGTCGAGCTGGAACTTCTGGCTCATCGAGTAGCACAGCTCGAGGGCGGGCAAGGTGTTGCAGAGCTCGGGAATCTCGTCGTAGCTGAACCCGAAGCCGAGATCCAAGCACCCTTTGAGCTCGTCAAGGTCCTCGTCCGTCAAGCTCTTGGTCCGCACCAGGTCGTCCTCGTCCGCCGCCTCCACGTACCCCTCCAGCAACACCTGGCTCTTCTTCTTCTGCAGCTTCTTCACCTCCTTCTTCTTTTTCTTCACGGTGCCCTCGATCGCTTGCGCGTCGGCGTAGGTGGGGGAGGTCAAGAACGGCCATTCCTCGATCTGGGCATCGAAGTCCGACGCCGAGTCGCACGGGAAGGCCTCGTTCTGCAGGGTTTCTTGGCCAATTGGCTTGACCGAAGAAAACCCAGATCCAGATTCGCGAGAAAAGACTACCATTTTCTCTTTCTACCTCTCTCTCTCTCTCTCTCTCTCTCGGAGGTGAATGTGCGAGAGGCGGAGAGACAGAGGCTGCTTATAAAAGGTGGATCCAGAGGAGGGGGGGAAAAGGCGAGAGCTTTTTTCTTGCAATTTTCCCACGATTTCTTTCCGGGAAAAGGAGAGAGAAAATCGTGCGTGGGATTATGTATGTGAAGACATGATGAGTGGGTTTGGTCGACACATGATGATGTCCATGGATGGATGGACGGACGATGTGGTCCGGATGTGTCTGACAGCTGTCAGGTGTGACTACAGTGAATGAGATGGGTGATGGAAGGTGACAGGGGCAGAGGAGACGCGTGTTGTCATTGCTTTTCTCTTTTCTCTTTTTTTTTTTTCTGTTTTGTCTTTTCTTTGTGAATTGCAGCATAAGTAAATCATATTTTGATAACCAGTCTCAGTCTAATTTACCCTGGTAATTGACCAATCTTTTGTTTTTTCTGTGATTGAGCACAAAGAACTTTTTATTAATTGATAAAAGTTAAAGTGTAACTTTAACACGTTTTAACTTAGCATACACGGTTCCGCGTTCTAAAATGATAGTGATTATTTTTCTTCTTTTACTATTAAGACGTACTGATATCGTGTGAAATGATTGATTTATCGTTTGATTACTATAGTAATTTTTTGATTATAGCAAGTATATTTTTGTCGTTATATCCATTGAACCGTGTCGGCGAGTCAAATCAAATAATATCAAAAATGAGGTAAAACGCGGGTTCTTTCTTCTCCCTGTCGGCAAGCCCCCTCATCTCCAAAAACTCTTCCTTCTTTTGAAGCTCTCCTATAGTCTCTGAACTCCGAATTAAGAGCCTACTTATTCTTTAATTTTCTTATTCTTTACTTTGATTGTCTTTTATTTTTTCTCCCTATCTATTTTAGGAGTTTGTGTAAACAAATTTCTACCGTTGATCTTGAGTGAATAGGAGACCAATTCAATGACTCGCCCAATCGACATCCACTAAGAAGGACGTTCGTGATGTGGCTCCGCAACTTCTTCAAGATTAGACGGCTCTCCTCTTTTGATCAATTTGTGTCACTAATAGACTAGTGAAAATTTACTCTTTGGCAAAGAGAATATTCTCAAGAATATAATTTTAATGATATTTTAGGGTACAAAATCTATTCAACATGTCATGCTAAAGGAAAAAAAAAAAACTGATCGACACCTACTATTAGTCAAGGTTCGACATCGAAAGATATCAATTACAAGGGGCTTGTGTAGGTTGGAAGAAGTTTCTTCTCATCATGTCTTCATTGATGGATTATCGATATGGATATTATCCATGTTTAATTTTGATTAAGTTTGTATATAAGTGATATTCATAATTTATGACTCACCAATTTGAGGTATGATTGGATCAAGGAGCTTTCTTCAACTAGAATCAAATGACAATATCGCTTTACAAGGGTATGCTTCTACATATCACATTAGTCGATTACATAAGTTAAAAGGATAGAGAGATCTTCAAATCATCATATATGCACAATCCAAAAGAGTCACTTTCTAAAATATGGACCTATGCAATCAATAACAATAACAAAGTTCAGATATCTACAATATGGGAAAACTGTCATGTTTCTAATGTGATACTTAGAAGCCTCAATTTTAGGTCCAATCCCAAGTCCCAAATATTTTTTAGTCTAAAAAAAAAAAAGCAACAACTTTCATTTTAGTTTCAAATCTATCAACTTATGTCGAAAAATCATCATTAGTTTCTTCAAAATTATTTACATTAAGGTCAATTAGAGGTTCATTATCAGAATATGCATATTCATTAACACCCTTACTTTCACATGCAACTAGAACGGCCTCTCGATGTTGATAATTTTAAAGAAGTCGATAGGTATGTTTGGACTCATGGATGAATTTGGGATTGAAGTGAACGTTGGGGACTTTCGTTTGCACAAAACAAAAAAGTTAGAGGTAAAATTGGGATTAGACTTAATGTTTGAAAATTTTCAGGAAATTAGTCCCTTTCTTAATAGTGATAGCTGTGTTTTTATCTCATGCCCCGGATCAAACCCTATCGCGAGTTAAAAAAAAAGAAAAGAAAGAAAGAAAGAAAGAAAGAAACATATCTTTTAGATTTTCAAAATTTGATAAATTGCAACCCCTTTCGTGGCCCTTTTTGACAATGACGCTTTTGAAAAACACGTTTTGTGTGTTTCGATTCTTGGGTAAGGCAACAGCTCGAGCGTCCATCCTTATCCGATCATGCCTGGTCTCTTTAGGTTCAACCTTGCACGGTCCATTTTGGAATTGTATCAAAGGATGTCAGACTCGAGACTAAAGGCACATGGGGTCTTCATTTACGTGAATGAGATGAAGAGGCACGATCTGAGACCTGAGCAGGTCTTTAAACTGCTCACATGGTTTCTTGGGAAGGGTTTCCCTAAAACCCCTCCCCACGGGGCTCTCCGCCACAACCCAAACCCCCTTCGGGGGGGAAGGGTAAGGAACCCACCCTGGATCCCGCAACGCTTCATCCTTGTGAAATACCAAGTCGAGGTACAGGAAATGAAAGGGGCTTCCTATTTGGATGACTCATTAACACTCAGATAATTTTAGAGATATATACAAAAAAAAAAAAAACATTTAAGCCATTCAATTGAACCACGTGTCGTTATAAGTGTGCTCATGCTTGCGAGTTTGGTATGCTCGTATGGTTGGATCAAATTGGCTCCATGTGTTATTTGGAAGATCCATCGACCTAATGGTTAATGAATTTAGGGAAAAAAAATAAGTCATCAAACATCTCAAATTATGCCCATTGCAACACATACATCTAATATATTTTTTGTAATGCAAAAAATCCCAAACTTATACTTTTATTGTACATTTATCTTCTATCGAGGTTTCATCAATGAGCATCGTTAAAAATATACCCACATGACCAATGAATGACAAACGGTGTCAACATAATGCCCATATAGCTTAAGTGAAATAAAAATAACATATTTTTGTCTGGAATATCATTTGACGGAATTTTGATGTAAGGTAAAAAGATCATACAAGTACAAATCTAGAGTTTTTGTCGGCATAAGAAAAAGTATAGGGTAATTATGTGATACTGGCATAATTTTAGATTTTTGATGTCACAAAAAAATTTAAAATAAAGATATCACAGTAAACATAATTTTGAGCTTCTTATGACCTTTTCTCTAAAATTTACATATGAGAGTTTCATTTTCTTGCCTACACATAGAAATCCTTAGTGTGCTTTTTCTTTTGCTTACATAAGCTTTTCCTTTTTCGGGAACGACCTACTTAATCGTTAGCATGCATAGGCCCATCATTTGGGTTTAGCTATATATAGTGTATAGATCGGTGACTAGTGTCTGAATTCTGTTCTTCAGGCCTTCCAAGAAATATCTGTTTGTTAGAAAAGAAATATCTTTAAGCCCAAATACACAAAATGTACTCAAATTGAACGTGTTAGGCAGAACTAATTACGGGATCAAACACCCTTTTGCCCTCTTATTTGCTGTGAAGTAACCCCTCAAAAATCAAAATGCGTCATTGAGTTGAACAAGATGGACCAAGGTCATGTGAGTATTTCTCGATCAATTTGTAAAGCCAAAAAGCAAGTGCCATTAAATTTCGAGAGATCATGTTGGGAAAATTACTACCGAGGCGCCACATCCGGTGGAGATTTAGATTTTACACATGATATCATCTGCGCCTAAACCCTCTTTCCAATTAATAACTTTGTTATATGAATCCATTTTTTTTTTTTTGCTAAAAGATTTCAAGCTCGTGACTTTAGATTTGCAAAAAATTAGCCCGGACCACTAGATTGTGATAATCGGGTGGTGGTTGGAGGAGGAGGAGGGTGGGGGTGAAGTTGGAGGTGCATCTGAAACACACAAGAAGAAAAGCCATGAATGGATTGGACCAACATTGGGTGGTCCTGCTTAATTAAAACAAAATACAGAATAAGTGGGCCAAAAAGGGTGGGAAAATAACCAAAAATAACAAGAGAATTGGAAGAGACTATTCTACTATTTTGTTGGTATTTAAAACGAATATTTCCAAAATAAATTTGCTTCAAGGGAAAGGGATGTGTGTACAAAAAGGACCACATAGAAAGGATTCAAGGATCACGTGGAATTGGATTTTGCTATAGCAAAAAGAGACATAAAAGAGAAGAAAACAAAACGTAGACACACACACTCACCCACATCATATAAGACAAAAGATAAACAAGTAAGGATGTGTGCAATATGGTGGAAAAATTGCCACGTCGATTGAAAAAGAATATTATATTCGAAAGTAGTGCAATAAAATTGGAAAATTTACTCAAGGAAATCATAATTTATGGGGTTGAAATTTTTGTTTTAAGATTTGATTACACTTTTGAAAGTTTCATGTCTTCATTACACTTTATAAATAAATTTTATGATTTAATTGTACTTTTTAAAAGTTTTAGGATTAAATTACACTTTCTCGACAAATGTTAAGACTTTTAATGCTTATATCCCTAAGAAAAATTCTACATACTAAGCGTTAAAGAGAAATTTAGGGTTACGATTTAAGATTAGGTTAATAGCGGTTTACCCTAACTTTGTAATTAAGTTTAATTACTTTTATCTCCCTTCATATGGAAGTCTTGTACTCTTCTTCTTATGATGTGCATAATAATATAAATTTCTCTTTTTCACTGAAAATTTCAGCTTTGAGAAATTTAAATGTTCGATAGTGTCGTCCCTTGCATAATTTTTGTAAGAAACCTAGCTCGTATTGTAATTGGAAGCGTAGAGAACTATAAAAATTGTCTCTTTGCGTTCAAATTTAACATTTGAATGCAAAGAAACTAGTTATACAGAAATCATACAGAAACTAGTTAAACAATTTTTTGAAGTGCCGTAAAAGGAAAACCCATGGGCAAGATAATGGCAAGAGAGGGGTGGTCAATGAAGGGATAAATCCCGATGGCTCCCGGAATTATTTTTTGGTCTTTTATTACAGTCAAAAAAGGCTGCCGCGTTTATCATCTTATGCAACACTCCAAAAAGAAAAATTAAACGAGGTCTCTAATTGTCCTATAAATTACTAATTCAAACATGTCATTGGTTAAAAAGATTACGAGACATCTATATAAATTTGGGTTTCTTTCTTTTTCTTACAAAGTAGAATGGCTTCTATAAAGGTCAAATTTTGATGTTACCCTCGAAAGCAGCAGAGTAGAAACGTGAACAAATTGATAAACATAAAAGTGACTCAGACAACGATGTTAGATATCACCCTCGAAAATGAATTATTTAAAGAAATTTTCCTAAAAATAATTGTTTCTTTCGCTTGAACTTATTAGTTGATGTAAAACATTTTTATAATGGATAAAAATTTATATCTAAATAGTTTCTTGGGTGATAAAAATATTTTCCGTTTATTTATTTTTGTAATTGCTCCAAGTTATCATTTTTTAAAATATATTTTTCGAATTATTCATTTTTCACGAAATAAATATATTTTATGTTCAATCTCATGTATTTAACTCTTATTCCAAAGCAATTTTTGCACAGATCAGTATTTAGTGGAGCTAGCTGGAGATAAGCTCAGTTGAAGATAAGTTTAACGTGTGAAAGACAAATACAAATTCAACTAAAACACTAATACAAAAAGACAACGACAGGTGTCTCGAATGTAGTCACTTGATGATTTTTGTGGCGGCTGGGCAAGTTGGCAAGGATAGAAACAAAAAAGAACATAATAATGTTACGGTTGACCCAAGGAAAAGATTTTAATTTAATTTTTAATTTACGATCGCTTACGATTCCTTAAATTATATAATTAATGCGCAATATTCACTAGATGATTCGATCAAAGCTAGAGGACGGCAAGGTGATTGTGTCTTTGGAGAGGGGATAATTCCGAGGCATCATTTCCGGAGATGCCGGATCTAAACGTAACTTTTAGCACCGAATTGGCTGCCAAAATGATATAAAATTGTCACGAAATATTTTTATCATATGGTGGGTGGTGGCTAAAAATTAACAAATATTAAATGGTGGGTCCATGAAGGCACCTTTTCTCCATGCTAGCATGTAGAAGGGTCTGCGTTTGGCAGCCTTAAGCTGTTGGACCAGGGCTTACTTAATTCATCCTTTATCAATAAACTATGGGTCACAAGGTTTGCCATTTGTGTGCAGTATAGATTGAGAAAAGTGTCGCCTGCGGTCATAATTTAAGGAAAATTTGATAAAAATATACTTCCAACATATTGATAAAAAAAGAGAGCAAGAAATTGAGTCGGCATGAAAAAGAAAAAGAAATGGAAGAGAAGCTCAATGATCTTGTGAATTCACCCCCAAAAAATTCGACATTTTAAGGAGAATTTCTAGCACTGGCATTATATCATACACCATTTTCACTCCAGTAAGGAAAGATCATTCTCCTTTTGAGTTGGTTGTGAGCGAAGAGGGATTCGAACCAAATATATAGTGGCTCGTAAGCCTTGTAGTATAATCATTTGAGAGACGGGTTCCATCTTGTAATAATATTTTTTTTTCTTTTTTGGGATTATTTTGTGTAGAAGCTTTTCAATAATGTTTATTTTGTATGGTACTAGTGGTGGCAAAATGGATGGATGATGTTTATCGGCTTATTTCTTACCAAAAGAAAAAGAATAATAATGTGCTTGTCAATAGATATGTTGAAGGATTTTCCAACTCAAGAAATGGAATATCCGAATCAGACAAACCAAGCCAAGCCGACAACAATGGCTGGACAGCTCATCCAGCTCGGATCAAGGAGATCCTCAGGTGAGCCAGCCGAGAGCTCTACAGGACACTTTCTTTTCGGCTATCGAGTGGTTCTTTACTTTTTCCTTCTTTCCCCCTAATATTCAGCATGAACATAGTACAAATATTTGTTATGAGAAATACCAGCTCAACTGGGAAATCTTTCTTTTAAGATTAAAACCCGATCTTGCAACAATTTACCCTTTCAAATGACCATCACATAATCTTTCGGAGGTCTATTGAACATACCCATGATTAAAAAAAAAAAGTCATCTCAAAGCTGATTTAATATCATCTCATGACGTCTATTTGATATGGCAATTATCGGGTTTTATAAAAGCGTGGAATTATCTAGATACAGTGGAATTAGTTGAATACTTGAATAAATTCAGACAACATCAACAGTGGAATTATTTTTAACCATCACGATAGAAAGATGTGCATTTTTTTTCATTCGGTTTTTTTTCGAATTTCAGTGTTGATAAACAATAAATATGTACATTAAAAGACGAAATCACCCGATTAATTGAAAATCAAATGGAAAGAAGGTTCATCATATGATCATTACCCACGAAGATTGAGGAAGTTGGTTTGTATGAAGTTAAAAATACTTTTTTTCTCTCCCTTTCTTTTCTTTCTCTATCCTCTTCTTCAAACTTTAGCAGTACCCTTCTTCTCTGTTTCTCTTCGATTTTGCTTATGTTTTTTTATTGTTATGTTATTGCTTATTCTTCTCTATTAATTTAGATATGACAATTCCATTTTCCAGTTTAATTTTGGATTCAAGAGCTTTTTTTTGTCAAAAGATACAAGAGTTTGAACTCTATAATTCTAGTTGCAGATTTGGAAGCTATCATCTCTCCATCTAGATCTAGGAATTTAATAAACGTGCCTTCAGATTTGATACCTTTATACTTAATTCGTGTATGAGTCATCAATCTCTAGCTTCAATGATTTGGTTATCTTCTTATGATGATAGTATAGAAGAAATTCATCATAAGAAGAAATTGAACTTAGCCGTAATGTCGTTTGTATTGAAAGAAGAATTTTGGGTCTGTGCTCATCACTGATGATGATACGAGATCCGGTAATTGATCACCGAATAAATTTATTTTGCAATATTTCGGGCTTTGCCCTATTTTGATTTGCTTTGCCACACGTATCATTTTGAATAATCAATACGACCTTTTTTCTTTTAGCCGACCGAAAACAATTATATAACCGCATGCATCCACATAATCAGGGGCGTATAGAATGCATCCAACCATGCATGTGCATGCATGTGTTCACCATCAGCATCAGCATCACCATCAATCATCATCATAATGATCAATGGGGAGGTGGGACCCGGGGGGACTGACGTGATACAGGAAGAGCCACGTAGGGCCACGGGATTGGCTCCCTTCTTCCCCGGTCTCTCCTGCAATCGGAGACAATTACTGTCCAACCACCCACGTGGCCCGTCGCCATCGCCTTAATAATTGCCTCCCGCTAAAAAACACGAGTCGTCCCCCCCTTCCCCTCTTCGGTCACCCACCACCACCCGGCTCACGACGAAAATGGGGTCAGCCGCTCCCCCACCCGGCCCCATCCTCTGCATCGTCTCCCCACCGTATCACCGTACATTCGCATGTCCACAAGAGTCTCCATGCACCCGCTCAGATATACGAATTTCTTTGTCGTATTTTATACCATATAAGAAGTAAGAAAAGAAGGTCTTAAGATTTTCAGTTCGAAATCATGGAGCCTTATGTATACCTCTCTCCAGATTAATAATCTAATAGATCGGTACATACGACTCATTTTAGTTTAGAAATATCATTTTTTTTTTCTATGCATTTAGACAGTGATGATATTACATACGGATGATGTGCCAATCATGAACGATCAAAACACATATCTAATGTTTATAATGCAAGGTCCATTGAGCTACATTCTTATAATTTGATTGATTTTTTTAAAATGAATTTTCATGCTCTATAATAATTGTCATCACTTTACTTGAAACAAAAAACAATCGAATAATTCTTCTAATAGATGATATATTTCAGTCAAATCTACATTGTATTATTTTGTCTTCCGCACACATATTTTAAGAGTAAAGCGTAAGATTATATTCCAGATGGATCAAACCGTGCAATTGCATCACGAGCAAAATCATGGTGATGTCGATGGCTGTCGTCTAATGCGTCCATCACTTGTTGTGTTGCTTGCCGTAGGAGATTGCTGCTCATCTGGAAGACCATCTAGAGTCTTCTTCTTGTAATAATTGGCAGGCCAATGATTGAGCTGTTTTCACTTTGTTAGTTGGAAAAAAAATAAAACAGTTTTGACAATTTTCAATCACCCCTAATTAAATCCACAGATTTTACTAAACAGTAATTGTTTAGATTTCTTCTAAGATAACAACACCACCTTTTCGGTGAAACTTCGAGAATACTTGAGAATCTCTTGTGTTGACGTACCCACTTTACTAATTTCCTACATCATTGTAATATAGATTCTAGAGAGAATTTTGCTGCTCATTTAAAAACTGTTCAAGATTAAAGATAGAAGTTCCAATTAACTCGATGTATTATAAGATGCAAAAAGATTCATATTGGTCTCAGTTATGATTTCCCATCTCAAATTAAGCTTTTTCAATAGGTATTTTAAACATGGTTAGGAAATCTTTGTTAGTAATTCACAAGATAAATATAAAAAATGTGTAAACCTTTTACTCTAAGGCAATTTTCACAATAACTTTTCAAACATATTAAAGAAAAAGGCGTCTAGTAAATAGGTAATTTAATTTTCAAAGTTATTTAAGTTTTTTTTTTTTTAAACTTTTGAAAATTTCTGGCAAAATAGTTCCAAGATAAAATATTATGCCTTTTTAAAAAAAAAAAATTATTATCTTTGGACATAATTTTCATATAAAACAGTAAGCTCTAAATTATTTTAAAAATGAGATTTTCACACAGGTTAGCGCCCTCCTCCGTTTTCAGGACCGTTAACAGAACAACAGACACTTCGAAATGCACCACCTCCGATGACGAGTTACTGCCATGGTCGGTTGAGCACTCCTCGCACGACAATGTCGCAGGATCTCCAAAGCCACGAGACCCTCCTCCTTGTCCTTCTCCACCTTCCCGCCGGAGAACCCGCCTCGCCGGGTTCCCGGTTCGTGGGCCAAGCGGCGCGAATTCGCCAAGCTCTTGCAGTCGCCGCCCGCTTCCGCCTCCGACGCCGACGACCCCGTTCGTTACTGCAGGAAGCTCCACGGCCGAATCGTCGTCTGGGGGTTTTAGCACGACGTGTTCCTCGCCAACGTTCTGCTGCATTCATACTCGAGGTCCGGGGCTTTACGGGATGCAAGAAGGGTGTTCGATAATATCCCCGAGAGGAACCTGATCACTTGGTCTACGGTGATCTCGACGTACGCCCGGCATGGGTGTTGCGATGAAGCGCTCTTGAGCTTTGTCGAGTTTCAGAGAAGCTCCGTCGAGATGCCGAATGAGTATATTTTGGCCAGTCTGGTCCGCGGTTGTGCGCAGTCGGGTGGCCTTGATGAAGGAGCTCAGGTACATGGTTTCGTTGTTAAGGCCGGTATCGGTCAGGATGTCTATGTTGGCACTTCTCTGGTTTTTTTGTATGTGAATAACGATGGGATAGATGGGGCGAGATCGGTTTTCGATAGTTTATCGGATAAGACTGATGTTACTTGGACTGCGATCATAAGCGGGCATGTGAAATGTGGGAGAAGTGAAGTGTCTCTGCAGTTGTTTAGCCAGATGATAGATACTGGCCTTCTTCCTGACAAATACGTGATTTCCAGCGTTTTAAGTGCTTGCTCAGCACTTGAGTTTGTTGAAGGTGGCAAGCAAATTCATGCTCATATACTGAGGCGAGAAGCAGAGATGGACATTTCGGTGGTTAATGTGCTGATCGATTGTTATACAAAATCTGGCATGGCACGAACAGCTCGGAGGCTATTCGACCATATGGAAGTTCAAAATATGATTTCTTGGACCACGATGATTTCTGGGTACATGCAGAACTCGTATGATAAGGAAGCATTGAAGCTTTTCACAGAGATGACTGGATTTGGTTGGAATCCTGATGCATTTGCTTGCACCAGTGTTCTCACATGATGTGGCTCGCTCGAGGCCTTAATGCAGGGAAAGCAATTTCATGCTTACATGATCAAGGCCAATTTAGAGTTTGATGATTTCATCAAAAATGGCTCGATAGATATGTATGTGAAATGTGATGCCCTAGAGGATGCTAGGAAACTTTTCGATGTTATGGATGGGAAAAACGTTGTCTCCTATAATGCAATGATCGAAGGCTACTCAAGTTTAGAGAAACTGGAGGAAGCATTGGATCTCTTCCATAGTATGAGGCTTGCATCGTTCTCCCCAAGTCCATTGACATTCATCAGCATCCTTGGATTATCAACTGCTTTATTCGCCTTGGAATTGAGCAAGCAAGTTCATGGCCTCTTAAGAAAATCTGGAATTTCTATGGACTTGTTTGCAGGGAGTTCACTGATTGATGTTTATTCTAAGTCTTCTTTAGTTTGAGACGTGAGGCTAGTATTTGAAGAGATGAACGATAGAGATATCGTAGTTTGGAATGCAATGTTCTTTGGATATAGTCAGCAAATGGAAAATGAGGAGACCTTCAAATTGTTCTTAGAGTTACAGTTATCGGAACAACGACCCAACGAATTCACTTTCGCTTCCCTTATCACAGCATCGAGCAATTTAGCAAGTCTCCAACATGGTCAACAGTTCCATAGCCAGATTATAAAGCGTGGTTTGGATTTGACCCATTTGTCACGAATGCTCTTGTGGATATGTATGCTAAATGCGGAATTATTCAGGAGGCCAGGAAAGCATTTGACCTCGCTATTTGTGAAGATGTTGCATGCTGGAACTCCATGATCACAACATATGCACAACATGGAGAAGCACAGGCTGCTCTCCAGATATTTGAGGAAATGATAATTGCAGGAGTGAAACCGAATTACATCACATATGTGGGCATCCTCTCTGCATGCGACCATGCGGGGCTTGTGGAAGATGGATTGCGTCATTATAACTCGATGTGTGGGCTTGGAATTGAACCGGGGACCGAACATTATGCTTGCATGGTCTCCCTTTTTGGCCGAGCTGGTAGACTAAAGGATGCTGTGGATTTCATCGAGATAATGCCAATTCAACTGATGGCACTGGTATGGAGGAGCGTGCTCAGTGCATGCAGGAATGCTGGTGACAGCGAATTAGGAAAGTATGCTGCCAAGATGGCAATTTCTTTGGACCCGACGGATAGTGGATCTTATACCCTTCTCTCGAATATATTTGCATCAAAAGGAACGTGGTTTGATGTCAAGAAGGTGAGGCAGAGAATGGACGAAACTGGAGTCATAAAAGAACCAGGAAAAAGTTGGATAGAAGTTAATAATGAGGCTCATGTGTTTGTTGCTAGAGACTGGACTCATTATGAGGCTGATTTGATTTATTCAGTTTTGCACTATTTAATTCTTCAGATAAAAGAGATCGGTTATGTGCCAAACAATGCTGCTGTTATCATAGACGATTGACTGACATTTAGTAATGGGACAATATTATACTGCAAATGCTCACATTCTGTGTAACCTTCCAGATGTATGATGCTGGGACATGATCAGTCTTCTTGAAGAATGCACATCATCTGTCTGACTTGGGTCTTCCATTGGATATGTTGAGGCTCTCTCCATAGCGTGAGGAGGATATTTCTCTGGAGAAGCAGCTGCTGGGATATAATTTCGAATTGTCATTACTGAGTGGTGAATATTGATGATTTTAGATTCCACTGGATGCGAATTAATCCTCAGCATTGAAGTTGCAAAGATGTCTCCAATCATCTATAAAGAGACTTGAGTCATGAGGAATTGATGCGATTCTAAGACTTCCAATGGCATGGTTGACTCGTGAAGATTGGATGAACTAATGAGCTATGCTCTGTTTGTAGTTTAGAAGGGGGCAATATAGTTGAAGAAGAGGGCAAATGACCTGTTCTTGAGATACAGAGAGATTAACCCACTGCCTGTAGCCACGAGATGACCAACCAGAAATGCTCCTTGATGGAGACTCACTCCGTTAATGCAGGACGTCAACATGATGAGTTTCAGGTTGACCAACCACGAAGAATGAAAAACTTGAGAGTCAGTTTCTTGTGGAATTTATGATAACTTGATCAAATTCAACTTTACTATTTGATGTCTGAATGCAATAAAATTAGTTGAGAGCAACACAGTTTTTCATCTAGTGACAACAGTTTTTCCTCTAGTGACAAATAAGGAAGAAACCGGAATTTGCAAGTAATTTTTCATATCTGATATTGCTAGCTCCTCTGTCAGCAACTTCAACAGTTCAGTGCTTACATTGGCCACATAGAGATAACAGCATCTGCATTTAGGTCTTAATACTTTTCTGTACAGAAGTCTAAGTCACCCCAATTGGTCACTGCATTTAGCTTTGCTCTTCCCTCCTTTTTTCAATGTAAAGATGAAGACTTTCATGCTTCTCAAGCATGCTAGACAAGCAATACAATGGAGACGATGGATCAATGTGCTTCAACTGATCCAAAGACAATTCACGATCTTGCTAGGTTTTTTTAATGAGAATCTTCTTCGAGAGTTGATTCTCTAACCTCTTGAATTTTTACTTTTGACATCTTCTTCTTTGGCAACTTCGAGACATTGCAGAACCTGATTTGATTTCCCTTCATGATATCTTCTGTATTCCGTAACGTTGACATGAACATAGCCGGACAATTGACTGCCATGGAACTTTGCTCTCAAGCCTCAAGTCAGCTTGTTTTGCTTTCTTCACATATTGCTAGAATTTATCATTCACAAGTCATGTTCACTCCTTGCTAGTTAGCAAGTTGAGCTTGCTTTGTTCTTTTTATTTTTTTATCTGGTCGAATGCTTGGTTTGTTCATTCATGATTTAACATATGCAAATTGATTATATTAGGAACTGTGTGTTTTTTCTTAGCTCTCTCCCTCTCTCTCATCTAAGCTTTACTACAACGATCCTGTGACCATAATCACTTTCCTTAAAGACTTGGAAAGTTTTATCTTTATTTGCTAATGCTTCAAGTCTGATAATAGTCTAGGACCGAAATAAAGTGAATAAAATATATTATCAAAACCACATGATTGTGGACCATTTTAGAATACTATTAGTCGTGTAAGTGCAATTTTGGACAATCAGGTGATTATAAGCTGAGGCTTACGGAGGTTAGGTACCTCCATGGCTGTTTTTAACCAACCACATTACACGCTATCTTCACGTGGATGATATGATATCCACAAAAAGAAAGAATTAAGAATCGAAAATGTAAGTGGACTTAGAAACTAACAAGGCCCCTTTCTTGATTAGACAGCTCAAGTATTTTCTTACCCTTTGTTTACTCACCGTAGAAAATTTAAAGATGGAAGACTTTCAAGTCGCCTTCCTTGTGTAGACTTCTCCACTTTCCTCTTGCCTTTGATTTACTCAATGTAGAAGGTTCAAAGGTGAAACTCTTGTGCACCCACCACATTACACGCTCTCTTCATGTGGATGATACGATATCCACAAAAAGATTGAATAAGAATTGAAAATGTATGTGGACTTTAAACTAACAAGGCCCCTTCCTTGATTAGACAGCTCAAGTATTTTCTTACCCTTCGTTTACTCAATGTAGAAAATCCAAAGATGGAAGACTTTCAAGTCTCCTTCCTTGTGTAGACTTCTCTAGTTTCGTCTTACCTTTGATTTACTCAATGTAGAACGTTCAAAGGTGAAGACTTTCGTGCAACCCACCACATTACACGCTCTCTTCATGTGGATGGTATGATGCCCACAAAACGATTGAATAAGAATCATGTGGACTTTGAAACTAACAATGCCCCTTCCTTGATTAGACAGCTCAAGTATTTTCTTACCCTACATTTACTCAATGTAGAAAATCCAAAGATGGAAGACTTTCAAGTCTCCTTCCTTGAGTAGACTTATCTAGTTTCATCTTACCTGCATTTACTCAATGTAGAACGTTCAAACAGATGTGAAGAAATAATCTCTCAATCTCACGAAGAAATTACATGCAAATATTACTACAAGATTTGATCGGCTACAAACACTATCTTTTTTCTTGGATGTAATTGCACGAATGAAAAACCCGCCAAGCACTCGCTAGAATAACGACGCTTCAACAATCTTTGACAATGGCTAGCTCTTTTGCGATAGACAAACGGCTCATATAAATATGTGCGTGTATCTCAATTCTCAACAAAAGACACACTCCTTGATTGACTCCAACGTGGATAAGAATCCCATGCAATCCGAGGTAAATTTGGTCAACAAAGTCAATAGATAACAACTATCTCTTCACCGACTGCAATTGATGGAAGAAAATCCAAAGTTTAAATCTCCTTTTGAATCCTTCTTGGTGATAATAATTAGGAAATCATTATCTATAATTTCCTTTTACACTTTCTTCCTTTGCCAACTCTAATTCACCAAAAGAAGTTAACTTTGTTCGATTTTAGATGTCTGTAAAATATCCAATTTGAAATATTCAGACTTTTGCATTGGGCTCAAATTCGAAACATATTTTAACAACTTTCATGCAATGATTGCCAACTCCTCTATCAACAACTTCAACAGTTCTGTACTCACAATGGCCACAAAGAGAGAGCAACATCTACACTTAGGTCTTATTACTTTTATGGACGAAAGTCCAAGTTAACTAGTCACTAAATTTCTCTCCCTTCTTTTTTCAATGTAAAGATGAAAGCTTTTCATGGTGCTAAAACATGCTAGACCAAGCAAGACAATGGAGCTGATGGATCAATGTGCTTCAATTGATCCGAAGACAATTCCCAATATTTATAGTTTTTCCTACTTAGAATCTTCTTAGAGAGTTGTTTTTTTAACCTCTTGTGTTTTTCTTGTCGATATCTTTGTCTTCGTCAACTCTGAGACCTTGCAAGAACTTGATTTGATTTCATGATCTTTGATATATTTTGTAACGTCAACACGAATATAACCAAACATTTGGCTACCATGTAACCTTGCTCCTAGGTCTCAAGTTAGCTTGTTTAACTAGAAGTTATCATTCATTCATAAGTCCTGCTTACTCTTTACTGGTTAGTAAGGGCGCATTTGGTAACATTTCGTTTAAAATTTATTCCGGGGAACGAAATAGAAAAAAATGTTTTTGTTCTGCGGAACAATTTTTGAATAAAAATGTGTTTGGTAAACTTGTTCCGGGAATAAAAAATGAACATAAACACGTTTGGTAAATTTGTGTTATTTTTTTTGTTTCTTTTAATTTTTAAATATTTTTCTCATTTTTGTTTTATTTTGTTTTTTTTGTTTTTGATGACTCGGGAACCCCCTTATAACGGAAGACCCACAAACATGGGGTGATGCTAGCGGAGGACCCATCACCCCGATGTCACACTTAAGATCTCGTGCGGCCAGCGGGATTCGAACTCCTCTCCTCATCGTAAAGGATCATGGGAGCCTTATTCAATTGGGCCACTGCAAGCGGTGGTTTCTTTTTTCTTTTTTTCTTCTTTTGGTTGGTCGCCGGCCTTGGCCATGGCCAGCGACCGACCGACTGACGAGGGCCGGCAGCCTCGCCTTGGCTGGGCGAGCTTGGGCTCGCCCAGATCTGGTGAGCCCGAGCTCGCCCAACCACTGGTGAGGCTTGGCCTCGCTGAGCCACCGCCAGGCCGGCGAGCCTCGCCAAGGGCCAGTGACACTCAGCCTCACCGGGGGCCGGCAACACTCCGGCGAGGTCGCCGACCATGGCCGAGGCCGGCAAATCGGCCAAAGAAAAAAAAAAAAAAAGAAGAAAAAAAAAAAGAGAAGAAAGAGAGAGGAAAGATAAAATTCGTTCTTAAAAATTGTTCTTGTTTCTGTTCCAAATTTGTTCTTGGGAACAAAAAAAAAAAACGCAAACAAATGCGTTTCTGTTCTTTTTTTGTTCCTTGAAACAAAAAAACAGAAATTTTGTTCATAAACAGAAATAAAGAACGTTAACAAACAGGGCCTAAGTTGAGCTCACTTTATTCATTCATGATCTTTCTAACATATGTAGATTGATTATATCAGGAATTGTTTTTTTTTCTTTTTTTTGCACTCTCTCTCACTCTCTTTGAACCAGGCTTTGCCACGATGGATCTTATGACCATAATCACTTACCTTTCGAACTTAGGAAGTTTTATCCTTATTTGTAGAAATTTTGAGTTCAATAAAAGTTGAGGACTGGAATAGAACAAATCAAAAATAGAATCAAAACCACATGACTGAAGACTTAAATGAGGACCATTTTAGACTACTATTCGTTAGGGGTGAGCGGTTCCCGGTTCCGGTTCGGTTCCGTCCGGAACCTGGAACCTACCCTCGGGTACAGGTTCCTCAATTTTTGGAACCTGGAACCTACCCGTCAGAATCAGGAACCTGGAACCTACCCTGTCACAGGTTCCGGGGTCGGTTTCAGGTTCCAACAGGTTCTTTTTTTTTTTTTTTTCATTTTCGTAATGGGCACAAATATTCGGAAGCCGAAATAATTCAATAGTTGGCCCTCCATTTTCAGTTCCTGCCAATACACAGCAATGTGAATCTTTTACATCCTGGGTCACAAAAAAAAGAAAACAATAGGACATACTTTGATCTGTTACTCTTTGATTTCCACGAACAGCTTGAATGGCCTCCCTCAAATCCTTTCTCCGAGCTGAAGATTTCGAACTAATTGCTGCCCAATATCTTCACAGAAACAAAATCATCTCCCATTTTTTCTTGCATTTCCGAGCATTGTCCAAAAGGAAGGCGAGATATGTGCCCATTATAGGGCCACTGGTATCGCACACAACCTGGTGCAAGATCACAGATTGTTACCAAACCCCAAATATCCTCTGGAGAAAGACAAAATTGAATTGAAAAACAAACTTATAACTGAATACATGCCTTTGGTTGTTGGGATATGAAATTGTCCACAGCCTGCAGAACTAATGTGTTGTGAAGACCAGCTTTAGTGAGAATTCTCCTGGCTAAACCATCCTTTTGCTCCAAAAGAGCTCTCATTAGATGCTCAGTTTCCACCACTTGTTGTTTGCAAACTTGAGCTGCATCAACAGCATCAATAATGCTCTCCCAGGCCATCTCAGTGAACTCTGATGGATTCGTCTGAGTCAAACAAAGTCAGACTTCAAGTACATCCATTAGAAAAAACATAACAAATGAAACAGGCAGACTTCTCTTCCAGAAACTCCAACTAAAGGATGACGAGGAAAAAATTGCCAGGTCAATCCTGCTATATTAAACACAAAGGTCCAGTAAATTCAACAGGATTAAGACAGAATTCTTCAATATGAGATGCTTACTCGGTTGGTAAGTAACCTTTGAATGTTTATCACATTAAACTCCAGTCCAATATGAGATGCTCGCATCTTGTTCTGACGATGCTCGCATCTTGTTCTGACGATGTTGACGATGCAAGGTTATCTAATGTAGATGCTTCCATCTTGTCATGCAAACCGGAAGTTGCTTCATCTCTGTCATCAGCAGTGACCACATTGCCCTTTCAGAAAGCAAATTCAAATCAAGCTGCAAAACAGAGGCCTAACTGTCAGAAGCGCATTCCACAATAGCAAGGCAAATAGACAAGTATAAATATCAATTTCAAGGGGTTGAAATAACAAAGAGTTACATGGACAAAATCTAATTTGGCAATTCCACAACTGATACAGTCATCCGATGGATTCCACTTTTTCCGACCATGAAAGGCGAGACACTGCCATACATACATAGGCATTTTGAGGTGAATTACTACCATTTCCACCAGAATTCCGTTGGCTAGGTTCGCCAAGGCCAAGTACCTGCAGTTCGTGCACACGAAGCATAAGATTCTCACGCTACCTTCAGGAGGCCTTGCAAAAGAAACAACGTGCCAATCAACTATTCAACCCAATGAAACTAGTAAACCCCAACAGAATCGAGTAACAGTGCATCTTTCTACAATCTTCATTTCTTCCAAATTTTGAAATGAAGGTTGAGCAACTATCGGTGTTGCTCATAGCAATCTGTCACTTGAGCAAAAATGCGGAGGAAAACCTACTGTCTCATCGAGCTCAAGAACTCGTAGAGCTTGCCCCTCAGGGAGACGATGATGAGTGCAACCTCGGCGTCGCAGAGGACGAAGAGCTCGAAGGCTTCTTCAGCAGCCCGTTCCTGCGCTTCAAGAACGTCACCTGCCTACTCGTGTTGTTCTCTATCCTCTTCATCTGTGTCTTCCCCCTCACCATTTCCCCCCTCCCTCTCTCGTCTCGCTCTCTCAAGCCACAAAAAACAGGAAAGAGATCGGAAGAAGAAGAAGAAGAAGAAGAGCGGAATCGATCGATGGCGACGAGCGCTCGATCGAAGCTCCGAATCGGAGTGGCCGCGGAACGGAGGGCGTCGCGCGGATCGGGTCCGAAAGCGGGGAGATCGGAGACGGCGCGGGAGGAGGCACTCGTTGAGAAAGAAACGGAGGATTCTAGAGAGAGAGAGAGAGAGCAATCCAAGAAACCCTAGGCGATTCGGAACCGAAACAAGAAGAGAGGGAGAGAGAAGAAAAGAAAAAAGTTGGGGGGGCAAGAAGTGACGTGAGGAGGGAAAAGGGGAGAAAAGGAAGAGAGAGAAAAAGAAAAGGGGAAGGGGGAAGAATCCGCAGAGGGGGAAATCATGTGGGCGCGGGGGAAGGGGGAAGAAGCTAGGGTTTTTATTTATTTTTTATTTTTTTGAATTATGGCCGGTTCCGGTTCCGGTTCGGTTCCGGTTCCATAAGAACCGGAACCGGAACCGGGAACGCCGGTTCCCGAAAAGGGGCCCGGGAACCGGAACCGGTCTCCTTGGAACCGGGAACCGAACCGGACCCTTCGGTTCGGTTCTCCGGTTCCCGGTTCTACCCGGGAACCGTGCTCACTCCTACTATTCGTAGTGTGAGTGCGATTTTGGACAATCACATGCTTGTGAGTCAAGGCTTACTGAGGTTGGTACCTCCACGATTGTTTTCAACCCACCACTTTATACACTCTCTTCATGTGGATGATACGATACATACAAAGAGATTGAATAAGAATCGAAAAAGGTATGTAGACCTAGAAACTAATGACTCCCCTTCTTTGATTAGACTTCTTGAGTTTTTTCTTACGTTTTGTTTACTCCATGTACAAAAATCAAAGATGGAATATTCATGTCTTCTTCCTCGGATTAGACTTTTCAAGTCTTTTTCTATCCCTTCATTTATTTAATGTAGATCATGCAACTGATCAATTGAGTTTTATCTATGTCAACTAGCTAGCTAGCCACCCACTCAGAGATGACAGCAAAAATGCACTTCCCTTCATCGACATCATCATCATCTTCTCTTATCACCATTTTCTTCTTGCTCTTGGTTATAATCTCCCTGTTCCTTCCTGGGGCCTCGGCTATCATGCCTATGAAACGTAAGTGATTTTTATTTTTGGTGATTTGAGCTTTCAATATTGGAGGGGGACACGGATTGAGGGTTTCATGAAACTGAAGTTCACATGGCATGATATGAGAACATAGAGAAAGTTTTCATCATCCTGCTACTTTTCCTATCATTGCTCGAACAAATTTGCTATATTGAACATTGAATCGAAGTTCGAGAACCGCATTAATTAAATTAAAAGTTCATGAACGACATTGCATATTGAATAAAATTTTAGGGATCATTTGTGTCATTTTCCCTTTATTAGTTATTGATCATATTTTTTTCTTTGCTCTTGCCTATAATCTCCCTATTCCATCCAGGGGCCTCAGCCGGCTTCCCTAAATATAAATCGCTCCACTTTAGGCGAGGTAAGTGAATTTTCTTTGGTGGTGTTTTGAGCTTTCAATAATGGACGGGGACATGGAGTTCACATGGCATGACACGAGAACATATAGAAAGTTCTATACATCTTGGTGTTATTGTTAAAGTTGCTCGGATATATATATATATTTTTTTTTGGTAAAGAAGTTGCTCGGATATTTTGCTACATGAATCATTCAATAATTTTGGGCAGTATATGATATTTCATAATGATTTCCATTGAATTTCTTCTTGCCTACAGATTTTGATCCTCTTGGGCATAGGGAAAATTGTTCAAAAAGTCCTAAACATATTGTATTTTTGTCAATTCAGTCCTAAACATTTTCACTTTTAGCCAATTGAATCCTAGATTTTTTCACATTTTTCCAATTAAGTCCATCCGACCAATTTTGGGCTGAATCTACTGACGTAGGCACCAATCGTCCTATGTGGTATGGCCGATGCGTAGACAGTTTTTTAAATAATATTTTAATAATTTAATAATTTATTCCTTTTTTTCCTTTTTTTTTCTTCTCTTTTCGATTTCTTTTACTGTGGCCGGCGGGGGTCACGAGGGCCTTCTGGGTGAGGGTCGCGGCCAGCGTCGTCTAGATCAGAGCGCGTGGCTTTTCGGCTTTGGCTTCCTCTTTGCAACACGAACGATCCTCTACTTGACGGGAGAGCAGTTATGAGTGGAGGAGAGATGGCTTCGATAACTGATCCGACACCCTCGCACATGGCTCTCTTTACCCGAAGGAGGCCGCTCTGGTCGGTCTGGTGAGCCTCGCGTCCTCGCACGAACTGTTTCACCACCTCTTTCTCTTCATCGTTTGTTTTCTTCGGTTTGATCGATTTTTTTTTTGAAAAAGCATGAGCATGATAAAGGGTAGACATGATGGCATGAGAGATCCTCGATGAGCATCCTCTTTTTGTCTTTCCTTTCGAATCCCACCAATTGATTCCCATAAGTCATCGCTTTCCTCTTAGAAAATTTTGTCCATCTCCCGCGAGCTTCAGCCCTCGTTTCCCCTTGAAACTTCTCTTGTAGAACACTCGGAAAATCTCTTTTATTCTGCCAACCCCAGTAATCACGGTTTTCCCTTCAAATCTCCGTTGAATCGATTTCTTCAGCACGTTGGACCACTTGATTCTCTACTTTTCTTGTTCTTCCTAGGCCGAGAATCTCCAGAATATGCGTCCCTTATTCACTTCCCAATTTCACAAAAATTGGCGCCTCGAATCTCACCTTCCTTCGCTTGAAAATCACACTTTCCTTCATGAGAATTGGTTGAACTTTCTTGCCCTATTTCGTTTACCTCCCAAATTCGGAATGGTGAGCAGAGAATCGTTCATGTCATGAAGAGGGAGCCGGAGCCGAAAAGCCACGTGCCCAGATCTGGGCGAGGCTGGCCACGATCCTCGCATAGAATGCCATTGCGAAAAGAGAAAAAAAGGAAAAAGGAAATGAAAAATTAATAAAAACTGCAAATTATTAAAATATTATTAAAAATTATTTATGTTAGTACTGACCGTATCATGTAAGACATTCAATATCCATATTAGCAAATTTTGGTCAAAATTGACGAGATAGACTCAATTAGCAAAATTAAAATATTTATGAGTGAATTGACAAAAATGCAATAGATTTAGAACTCTTTGAACAAATTTCCCCATGATCATGAGTCCTCCTTTTACTCCATATTCTTTTTTACATCATATATAATATTTCATAATGATTTTCATTAAATATTGTCTCACACATGCAGCTGGCAGCGTGAGTGGAAGCCATTCTCCTCGCGACGGAGTAGGGCATGAGTCCTCTGTTTACCCCATATCTTGAACCTTTCCATCATGTTGTTGGCCTCTAGAAGGGTTTATACATTTGTGAATCATTTGTCATACGTCATATTATGCTCGCTCAAAAGCACTACAACTGTTATTCACCGAATGTTCTCTAGTCATGTGATCATGTAACATGTCGAATTTTGTTTGTGTGTCGAACAATTGATGATATTTCATGAAATTTCATCTCCACAAATGTAGTGTGTGCACGTGCGTAATTTCTTATTATAGCAAGAATTAGTAACAAAATCTTAGTGCTCTATACTGACACTGTTAGTGTACTTATTTGCGTGGAATGGTTGCAACAACTTGGTCAATAAGGTTTTTTACAGTTGAATATGCGGGGAAAAATCATGGTAATTTCATCATTTTGTCAATGATTTCTCTGTACTATTCAAATTAATTACAAGTTAAACCAATGTATATCCTTTGGTTAATATTTGTCTGTATCCCATTACTAACAGAGTCTCAAACTGAGGAGGGGGGTGTGGTAATGAGCTATAAAAAATTAGTCTCGCATTCTCAATAGAAAAAGAAAAAGAAAAAAGTAGAAAAAAGACACTGTCGCTTCATCCACTTGACCGAGAATTAATTTCATTTCTTCTAGTGAGACTCATTCCTTCTTTTCCCTCTATTTTAAACATTATTGCAGACTGAACCTTCGTCGGGAACCCCTTGATCAGACAACACGTTTGTTGTTCTAGATGCCATCAAGCAAAGAATTTTGTGTCACTCGTGATCATAATATATATGTAATATGTCATAATATTCTTGGTATGTTCTTGGCGCAGCAGAATTATTTCGGTTCCCTGTATTCCGCACATCATCTTCCAGACATTCTCATATGTAGACTTGTCTTGACGATGGTGAAATACAAAGATATAAGTTTCGCAGTTTACTTATAGATAATGTTCACCCGAGCAAAGACATCTCATCACCATCTTGCACCTTAGGACGTGGGGCAATTTCATTGATCCACTCAAGGAGCCTCTTATCTCGATAGCTGTTTGGTGGCATAACTATTTAAAAAGTCTTAAATATATTTTGCGTTAATTAATTCAGTTCTAAACTTTTTTTATTTTGCCAATTGATTCCTAAATTTTACGACAATTTGCCAATGCAGACTTTCGCCAATTTTGGTCGTAAATTGTTGACGTGGCAGTCAAAGTCAGTATTGACATTTTTAGTAGTACAATTGACGCTAAGGTGGACAATTTTTGAAGAAATTTACATTTTTTTCCTTTTCTATTCTTTCTCCTTTTTTTCCCTTCATCGGATTACTGGCATGAAGAACAATACATTTTCTCCAAAATTCGTTCACACCAACGCCGATCGTGCCACATAGGACGGCGATTCTGACTAAACCGCCACTTCAATAATTTCTAGCCAAAATTGACCAAAAGGACTATTTTGATTTATGATTAAATTGGCAAAATTAAAAAGTTTAAAATTGTATTGACTGTCAAATGATAGGTTTATGACTTGTTGGGTAATTTTTTGTTATTCAGTTGCAACAAGTGGGCTACTTAGTGCAATAAGAATAGCTTGGCGCTCTAAGAGACCCAAATACTCGAAATCAGCCAAAAAAATGGGGTGCATGAACAAGGCCGGCAAGCTAAAACAATGCTAATAGGTGCAACTGTGATATGGGTTACATTGTAGTTGTTGGGGGCAAACCATGAATTTTAGCACTGCCCGAGTCCATTCTAAAAATTCAGGGCCAATTTACTAGACTTTTGTTCGCTGAGATTCGGTAAACACCAACCTATTTTATCCTTTAAAAGCAAATGTACATAATATATATATGAGGAGAAAGAGATTTCTATGAGAAAATGTACAGCATAATACAGAAATCATTAGTCTAGATGTTATATCATTTGGATGTACAATGAAAAGAAGAAGATCCGTGTCGATTTTTCACTTTGGACTTTTCCACCTGTCAGCTCATCCTCTTAACCTCATCGTTAGCATGTATTTCCATCTAGTCGCAGGGAGGGAAACCTAAATCCGTGCTCCGCTGGTCCTTAACAATAGAAAAATGAGAAAAGAAAAAGAAAAAAAAAAGAAAGAAAAGAAAAAGAAAAGCAAAAAAATTAATAAAACCTTAGAAAAAAAAAAGAAATTTAAAAAATTTCCATTTCAGTGTCAGCTGTGTTACGTGAGACGGCCGGCATTCATGCTGTCAATTTCCAGCCAAAATTGATAGTATAAGCTACATTGCAAAAATTGGTCAAAAGATTTGTAATCAAATTGGCCAAATCAAGATGTTTAGAATTGAGCATGCAAGTTCATGGTCTCTTAAGTAAATCTGGAATTTCTATGGACTTATAAGTAGGGAGTTCACTGATCAATGTTTATTCCAAGCCTTCTTTAGTCCAAGATGCGAGGCTAGTATTTGAAGAGATGAATGAAAGAGTTATTGTAGTTTGAATGCAATGTTCTTTGGATACAGTCAGCAAATGAGAAATGAGGAGACCTTCAAATTGTTCTTAGAGTTACAGTTATCGGAACAACGACCCAACGAATTCACGTTCGCTTACCTTATCACAGCAGCAAGCAATTTATCAAGTCTCCAACATGGTCGACAGTTCCATAGCCAGATTATAAAGCGCGGTTTGGATTTTGACCCATTTGTTACGAATGCTCGTGGATATGTATGCTAAATGCGGAAGTATTCAGGAGGCCAGGAAAGCATTTGACCTCGCTATCCGTGAAGATGTTGCATGTTGGAACTCCATGATCACAACATACATGTCGCGACCTACCCTCGAGGGAAGGGAATAGGTTTAGGGTATTATCTAAAGGACGGACCTATGGTCCATGATTAGACTTGAGCTCTCCCAAGCCTATACCTCGCGCAACATTGGAGTGTTCTTAAGAATTTCGCAATAAGGAGTCACTACTAGCCTATTAGGGTTGGCTATAAACTAAGTGAGGTATGTGAGTGTAGCTCACTTCCTACACAACAAGAGAATTTAGGGTCGAGAACTTGATTACACTAATTGACCAATTAGTGTCATTTCAGTATCTAATCTTGTTCATTTTAAAAGAAAATATTTTTATCAGGCAGTTTGAATTGATTTTATACCTATCTATTAACATGTGAAGTGATCATGTGCGTGCACAATCATTAAACTAATAATTATAGCTACCAAGATCCTAATTGCAGTAAAATTGAGCACGTGCAATTAAACATTCACAAACATAATTAAATATGCAAATTAAACATGTCATATAATCAATATACGAGCAAATAAAGGCCTAATTACACTAAGAAGGTAAGACATGGCAATTCCCAACCAACCCTTGCATTTTTTAGATTTTCAATTTTTTTAAATATTATTATTTTTTGATCGGGTCAGGTTCGGTTAGGTTTGACCCTACCCGAGTTTGACCAGTCGGGTAGGGTTGGTTAGACTCGCTTGGGTCTGGCACGGTTAGGGGCGGGCCGGTCAACCCGCCTGAGTAGGTCAGGCCTGATCAACCTTGGTTAGGCCTTCGCTAGGCCAAGATTGGGCCTCAACCAGCGGGCCCAATCCCCTGCAAAAAAAAAGAAGAAGGAGCCCACTGGCCCACAGCCCAAACCAACTTTGGGTTGTGGGCTATGGAAGAAAGAGGCTAAGCGGGCCACAAAGATTTAGCCTAGCTCAACCTACATCCTCTAGTCGGTGACTGCTTAGTTGCGACCAAATGAGTTGTGATGGTGCCGTCTCGGTTAGGTGTGGTGGTGACTTTCGATCCTCAAGGCCGAAGGGCTTGGACAGTGACCTCGAGGGTGTTTCGGGGCAAGCTCCGACAACACATGCGAGGACTCGTGGCTCCAACCTCCCTAGGCTCCAACGATGCAGCTCCTGGGAACTTGACCTAATCAACGTAGAAGAGAGAGAGGGACGCGGCCCAAGGCCCTAAACAACGAGAACGGGGGGAAATTTCAGCTTGGCATTTTGTCGAGCAAGTAGCATGCACTGATGAACCTAGGGATCTTAGGCTTGATCGAGACTCGAGTGCGGGTCCAGGGAGTTAATAGGGGATATCAGGACATCGAGGAATGTAGGAAGGACGACTGGGGCAGCCGGAGCTCGCCCGAACCGGTTGAGGTGAGCTCCGGCCGGCTTGATTCCGAGGAACACACACAACGTGTTTGATGAAATACCGACCTGGGCTCCAGAGGAAATGGCGGTGGTGGCGGTGGTCGGGCGACGCGTTGGCGGCAGTAGCAGTGGCTCGGAGACTCCTCTTCTCCTCTCTTTCCCTCCTCGGTCCATTCTCCCTTCTCTCTCGGTTCTGTTCTCCCTTTTCCCTGCGGTGTGTGACACCCCGAACCCTTCTTAGGTCGTCACCAGCGCCGATGTTGCACTTTCTTTCCTCTTTCTATCTTGTACTTAAAACAAGTGTCGTTAATCACAGGCATTTTTTTTTTTAAACGAATCGGTCCCAACGCGACTCCTAGCGGAAGCAAATTAAACATCACCATCTATCCCCCTACCAATCCATGATACAAATACACACCACTAATCATCAGGATTTAAAAGATAAGCCATGCCACTTTTATTTACATATTATCGTGATGGGTTTTTCACGGGTCGATACAACAAAAAGGAGACCAAGATTTTCAGCCACACTCGGCCTCATCCCAAAAAGATACTACGACCCCTAAAGAAAATCACATGACATCCCCCATCCAACAGTGGCGGCTACTCCCCAAAAAGATGACACCAGCTCTCTACCCTTCACGCAACCATCACACCCATCCAGGTGCATCGGGTGGTGGTGGCGGCAACATCCCCTAATCACTCCGTCTCGGCGGACATGAACAGACAAAAACTCCTAGATGACTGGGCCCTCAGCCAGGCCCATGTCGTACATGACTAGCACACGCACTCGCACAAATGTCAGTCCAGGGATAATGACGCAGTCGATCTCCGTACACTTTACTTCTACATCTGACGGGAGACCATAGAAGGTGCCTCGCATGACGGTAGGAAGCGGCATCTTTCTAATCTGAAATGTTATCCCCAAAAGGGGTGAGTACAACTACTCAGCATATAAGGAAATCCAATAACAACTCAATACACCATACAATTCATCCATGCATTGCAGGCGTTACTTACCTTGTAACCATGCGCATACCATCATGTATCATCAGGCATATCATCATGCATATATCATCCTCATCATGCACATCATCATGCATATGTCATTATCATCATGCATAACATCATGCATATCATCATGCATATATCATCCTCATCATACACATCATCATGTATTATCATGCATATCATCATGCATATATCATCCTCATCATACACATCATCATGCATATGTCATTATCATCATGCATATCATCATGCATATATCATCCTCATCATGCACATCATCATGCATATGTCATTATTATCATGCATATCATCATGCATATCATCATGCATGTATCATCCTCATGTATTATCATGCATGATTTAATTCCAATTTCATCTTGGACCATCATATTTCTCATTCCCGGGACCAATGTTTGCGTCCCCCATGCATTAAGATACAATTTCAGATCATCCGGCTCCCCCACTCTCCGGGCATCTCGTACCCCAACTGGCATCACAAGGACCCTCTGGTATCCAGCCATTTAAGGCCACCGGGCAACTGGCCGCACCCTTCAGGCCAGGCATCTCGCACCCAATCCGGTGTCCCGAGGTATTCCTCGACATAATTACCATGCCGAGCTTCCAGCTCCCCCACTCTCCGGGCATCTCGACACCACTCGGTCTCCCGAGGACCCTCCGGCATTCGGCCACTCATGACCACCGGGCAACCGGCCGTACCCTTCTAGCCAGGCATCCCGATACTCCCGGGGCATCATCGGCTCACCTCCGACGGTCTTCTCAATTCACATTATTATGATTCAATTTATCATGACATATGATGTGATGACAATTCAAGATCATGCTCAACATTGAATACGTACATACATTTCAATTCCATGTCATACCCATACCAAGACTTTACCACATAATAACATGAATTAATTAAATGGAATCTATGGCCAATAAAATAATCCATTATTATTTTATTATTTTATTATTTTTTTCATATTATTTTATTATTTTAGTATTATATTATTTATTTTCATAAATAAATATTAAATTTAATATCTATGATTTTCCCAAAATCATAATATTCAAAAAATCACTAATAGGGTTACAATTTCATATAAAATTCATGGCCAAATTGAATTTCTCATAAATTTCACAATTTCCATGAAATAGCACCTTATATTCGGGTAATGGCCAGACTTGCACAGTTTCCAAATAATTTCGATTAAAATACTCATATGGCCTTCAAAAATTACGAAATTGTACAGGGTGATAGCCAACACATTTTCGTGCACTTTTCATGAAGAACCCTAAGCCAAATTCTTTTTAGATTAATTTATACAACCCTACGAAGCTTCTGGAACCACTACCGCGTCGTCCAGAACACACATCTCCGAAATATTTAGATTTCACCCATCTATTCTCTTTCCTTTTCTCTGAAATTTGATTATGTTATGTACCAGGGTGTCCTTTACAAGTTTCATGAAGAGATCTAGGTCAAATAACCAAATTATGGTCACCATTTAAGTCCATGAAGTCTCGGGTGTCTCGGTATATTTCGCCAGAACCATCGTTTCCAAGATCTAACCGATTCACCAAGTTATACTTGTTATTTTTGCTTAAAATTTGAGTATGTTGTAGCTTAAGGTGTTTCCCACCACTTTCAAGAAGACAACAAAGTGAGATCTTCAACAGAAATCAACATGCAAACAAGAATCTAGCAAGAGGTCAGTGAAAATTTCGCAGATCTAGGGTCTCCGTATAATGGAACTTTTGACCCCTCAAATGTCCATCGTTTTCTACGAATTTTTAGTATGTCATAGTACAAGACATTAGCTTCAACTTTTGTGAAGAAACAGAAGCCAAAATCGAACTCCAAACACCCATGCAAACTCGAACAAGCTACTGACTCCAACAAACCTAACAAGAACAGTCACACGGTTTGCAAATAACCAACTCTTACCTTGATTTTTCGCACAAATCATACCTAAAACCGAACATGCAAACACCACAACAAACATGCAAGAGAAGTTATGGACTCCACTTGCCTTAAAGATGAACAAGCAACGACGAACGGCGACGATCGGACGGCGAACGAACGGCACACCCCTCCGGCTCCGCCTCCTTCCCTCTCGGTTTCTCCCTTCCACTCGAGCTCTCTCTCTCTCTTGCACACCTCTCTCGGCCGAATGAACAAAGAACCGGCCCTCTCTCTCTCCTCATGCCTTTTATATCCCCTTAATCCCATGATTAGCAATCATGAGATTGCCTATAATCCCACCAATGCATGCTCTTGTCCCTTGCCACTTGTCATTTTGGGTTTTAAATTTGAATTTGAAGGGGCTTGGGCTTGGGCCCATCCGGCCACTCCCTTGGGCTGGTTGAATTCCTCCTCTTGGGCTCTAATGGGCCGACAAGCTTGGCCCACCAAGCTTTAGGCCAATGGGTCCAAGGCCCATTCCAAAAATAACCCTCTTTCCCCCCCTTTTTTTTGAAATTCCTTCTATAAATATTTCTAAATTTTAATTTTTAAATCTTGGCCAAAGTCTTAGGATATTTTTGCTCATTGAAATTTAAATCATATGGCCAAGCATAGATTATTAATCTATTAAATTTAAAATTCCACAATCATAAGCACAAATCATCAAATTTAAAAGACTAATGGCTAAAACATAAGCCATGGAAATTCTATCGCCTAATTAAATACTTTAACACACCTTAAGGCTCGGCTTTGAATTTCTGGGATGCCACACGGTGCCCCTGTGTTCTCTCCCTTTTGAGCCAGCTAGTGCGCGAGGACTCCCCCCTGCGATGCTGGCTAGCACTGCCGGCCTGATCCTGACCACCCACCCCTGGTCGGCTCTGCCTCTATCCCCTGTTCCCCTTGCCCCCCTGCTATTGTCCTGCTTTTCTTTTTGCAGGTCGCGTGCGGAGGATGGCTGGAGGAGGAAGATAGCTGGGGCGCGGGCTGGGTTGAAGGGAGAGGAAAGCTGGGCCGGGCCGCGTGAGATAGAGAAGAAAAGGGAGGGGTAGGTGGGTTCGAGGCCAGAATTGGCCCAACCCGGCCCCGGCCCCCCTCGAGCTCTCTACTTCTTTTTTCTTCTTTTTTGTTGCTTTTTTTTGTTCGTTTTTTTCTTTTTAAGTAGGTGTCAACAATACGCACAACATGGAGAAGCACTTTTTTTGTTGCCTTTTTGATTTTATTGCTCAAGTGTTTTCTTACCCTTTGTTTGCTCAATGTAGAAAATCCAAAGATGGAAGACTTTTAAGTCTTCTTCCCTGAGTAGACTTCTCCAGTTTTTTTTTACCCTTCATTTAATCAATGCAGAACATTCAAAGGTCAACACAATTCATGACCTTGCCAGTTTCTTCTAATAAGAATCTTCTTCGAGGGTTGTTTCTTTAACCTCTTGAATTTTTCTTTTTGATATCTTCATCTTCGGCAACTTTGAGACCTTGCAAGAACTTGATTTGATTTTCCTTCATGCCTAAATGGGTCTCTAAAATCTAAAGTGCAAACACTTCTTTGATTAGACCTTTTTAGTTTTTCTTGACCCTTCATTTACTCTATGTAGAAAATCAAAAGATGAAGACTTGCGAGTTTTTCCTCACCACGTCACTTACTCAAGGTAGGAAATTCAAAGATGGAGTCCTTCATGCTAGTAATTAATTGAGTTTTATTTGCACGTTGGAGATTATATATACACACCCACCCACCCACAGGTAGATGGACAGCAAAAATGCATTTCCCTTCATCAACATCATCACTGTCTTCTCTATTCACCATTTTCTACTTGCTCTTGCTTATAATCTCCTTGTTTCTTCCGAGGGCCTCGGCCTGAATAAATGCAATAATATGCAAGTGGTTTTTCTTTTGGGTGCTTTGAGTTTTCAGTAAGGGTCGGGGACATGATTTGAAGATCGTGATTCCATGAAACTATAGTCAACATGACATGGCACGGGACCATAGAGAAAGTTTTATACATCATGCTATTATCATTGAATACTTTTGGGCAGTGTCTAACCTTTCATAGGGATTTTCATTAAGTATCTTCTTTGCATATGCAGCAACAGACATGCAGGGAAGCCATGCTAAACGATTCGGAATATGGGTCAGTCCTCTTATTACTCGATATCCTGAACCTTTCTATCATGTTGTCTGCCTCTAGAAGGGTTTATACATCTATGAATCATTCATCATACATCATATTACGCTCGCTCGAAAGCATTACAACCGTAATGCAATGATATTCTCTAATCATATAATCAAGTAACATGTCAAATTTTGCTTGTGTGTTAAACGATTAATGATACTCCATGAAATTTCATCTCCACAAATGCCGTATGTGCATATTGATATAGCTAGTATAAGTACTTAGAGGGGGGTGAATAGGTATATAAAAGATTTTTCTCGATAATTGCACAATACTAGACAGTTGATAGATTTGAGACAAATAATAATTAAAGTAAGACTGAGAGAAGGAAAGAGAAAATTAAACACGCGGTTTATAGTGGTTCGACTTATTTCAAGCCTACGTCCACTCTTCTGCATTGACAGCCTATTGGCTGGATTCCACTATGAACAAAGAGATGTTACAGCGTTGATCTTCCTTGATTTCTCGGTGTAGATAATCTATCACACTCGCTCAAGGTCTCATTAAGTATAAACACTCTCTATGTATATAATTTTGCTTAGAATGTATCGACTAATAATCGAGGTACTTCAGACTCTGGAATTTCTCTATCGATCATACACTAAAGTAACTAGAACGTCTTCCTTTTATACTCCTTTATACCATCATACCCGTTGGCATTTACCAAAGGAATTCTTCTAATCTACCCGTTGGACGGAATCAATTAAGAAGATTATTCGAGTTATTAAAGGAATCTGACAATAGCCCATCAATCCTGTTCGCCCATACAATCAGGATCTTGATTTCTAAGAATAGAACCTTCCAAGAATATTTCGTCGACCATCGGATCTTCAAACGATCTAGATTACGTATAAAAGAATCCGTTATTTTTATCCAGCCAAGAGATCTTCTCCAGAGGATGGGACTAAATCCTCGACCAAATACTTCGGCTCTGGATTGCCTTCGACATTGGATTAGAGAAACTGTTAATGAGAATAGTCTTGAGTCTTGAGTTTTGAGTGCTGAGTTTGGTGATCATAAAGTTTTCAGACTCTAAACAGAAGGTCTGCAAATATCCAAACTAGACTGACAGAAACGTTTTGTCAGCTTCAAAATATTCTGGAAAGATTTCTCCAACAATCTCCCCCTTTTTGATAGTGACAAAATTTTCCTGTAGATTTGAACAACTTTGACATGCAAAAACATTTCTCAAGCAATATAGCTATCTCATAAAGATTAATAAAACAACCAGACTCTACATCCACAGAAAATTGGTTAGTCTTTCATGAGTAATACCATACGACACATTTGATATAAATGCAAACAGTCAAGAATTGAAATCTACACACAAGTCAGTCAAATTCAAATTCACACCCAAGTTCACTCAAGTCATACTAAAAAAAAAACATTCAAACACTCAAAAGAAATTTAAATTCAAAGTTTAGAGAGGTCGTTCAAATTTGCAATTCTCCCCCCTTTTTGTCATCATTAAAAAAGGTGAGAAAATAGTCAGGTCTGCTTGGGAATGCACACGATTTGGAAATCTCCCATCGACTTGACGATGCCTTCCAGCCTCTTAAAGTCTTCCCTTAGATGAGCTACCTCTTCTCCTTTGGCATTGGCTTGAATTTGAAGAGCTAGATCTTTCATTTTATCCTCCAAGGTAACTGAAGATGCTTGTCCAGCATTCTTCATGACTTGAATTTCACAGTCCAATGCATAGATTTGACCCCGCATTTCTAGAAGAACATCAAGGATACGACGAAAATCTACTGAATTGTCCGTCTGTGTGCTTGCATTTGCTTTCTTGGATGGAGTGAATGCAGACGATGGAGCTTCTGTATAATCTTGCAGATTTGGAGTTGACGTATCATGTCCTTCTTCAGGCATTTGAGAAGCTTGAAAATCTTTTGGATCTGCTGGTGAGCGTCTTAGACCTTCACTGTTGGTAGCATCTGGTGTAGACTTTCCTTGCTCTCCATCTCCCCCTGTCTCTAGGACCTCAAATGGGGAAGAGTGATGGTCAGGCTCTTCAGCATCTAGATTCCCCTTCTCTCCGGCTTCAGCTGCAGACTTTTCTTTCTCTCATTCTCCTTCTTCTTCAGCTTCTTTCTCTTTCTCTCGCTGCTCGTCTTCTTCTCTGTTCTTGGCTTGCTTCTCTTCTTCTCTCTGTTTCTTCTGATGTTCCGTCGATTCAGGTACATAACGTCTTGTCCTTATCAATGTAGAGATAGTGAGATCTTCCTCTTCATCTTCATCCTCCAAGATGAGAGTTCTTTTCTTTTTGGATGAGGCACCAATGGGCTCCTTCCCTTTTCTCTTTGAAGCAAAAGGTGCTGGAGTCTTCACTCTGAACTTCTCCATTGCCTTAGAAAGCTCTTTCAGATGCATTTTGGTCAGCATTTTAAAACCTACCACCGTTTTTTCGCATGGTCGAACACAAAGAGTATGTGGAGGTTCAATATTCAAGTATCTGAAGATCTTGGTCACCAGACCTGGGTAAGGCAATTGGCCCTTGTCCTTCGACATTGCTCTGTACATGTGAAAGAGAATGGTGTGAGGGAGAGAGAACTTCTTCCCTGAGTTGATTGCGTACATCAATTTTGCCTCGGAATTAGACACGTTTGTCTTGGATGTAGACTTCGGCCTGATACAGTTGATCACAATTTTGTGAAGCAAGATATTGATGGCTCGCATCCTTGAATAGATAATTTTTCCCTCTGTATCCCTATCTTTGACAAACTCCAATGAAGCACGAGCAATTGAGACTTTGATCGATTGATAGCGTCCTCGTTCAACTCCAATTATGTCAGCCAACATGTTCACATCTATCACATAGTCCTGGTCTCGAACACTGAATGATATTCTATTCGCATCTAAAAAGCTAAGATTCGAATAGAAGTATGCTGTTAATTGTGCATAACCATCTGTGGTATCGGTGCAAAATTGCTCAAGTTGAAGCATATTAAACTTCTCCCTTAAGTTCACATTAATGGCATCCAAGAAATCGAAATCAACACTCCTAGGGTTTATCACCCTTCGTTTTAACAGTCTGAAGAACAGATTCTCCTATTCCTTCGATTTAAACAACTCCATTCTTTTTCCCTTCACCTTCGCAGCAATCCCCATTCTAGGTTGAAATTCACTGAACATTTTATCATCATCGTTCCCGTCAGTCGGATTCTATCCCAATACACGAGGGTCACTTGGAATATTCGCAAGTGCTTCCTCAACATTTCCTTTGGGAGCAATTCCCAAATCCTCCATTTGTCGCAAAAATATATACTCATTCCCATAATTCTTATCCTTAAGGAGATCATCTACGTAGTTTAGCGGAGTCCCAGTGCTCTTCAACGCACAGTAGAGCTTGTAAATAAAAGAGGGTTTTTGGACTCTTACAGGGTCTGCATCCTCTATTATTTCTTCCTCCAGTTGTTGACCCACACCTTGTGGGATAGATGATGTTGAGTCACGTTGTGGAGAGTAAATCGGGCTCTGTTGCTGACTCGATAAATCTTCTTCTTTGGTGAGATCAAAATGGGTAGGCCCCTCCCTCATTCTCCGTGGTCCCCTGTTCGCGATTCTTGAAGATTTTCTTGAAGATTTTCTTGAAGAAGACATTCTTTCTTCTCGTTGAAAGATTCCTTTACTCGCTTTCCCAAGAAAAGATGACAACTTTCTCGAAGATGAACACGAAGTAGAGACAGGATTGGGAGGAGAATGCCTTTTAGGGTTTTGAAGATTAGGTGAAAAAGAAAACTGTATATATTTAACTCAGTTTAAAAAGGAAAGATCAATTGTCACAAGGAAAGTGAACAAACACCTCTTTTTAAATCATTAACTACCAAATAGAAGTTAATCCTTTTGAAAAGACAAGATTCTGTTTTTCACGGAAATTATAAATTAACTAAACAAAAGATCATACCTTTTCGAGTTTAAATATAGTAGCAACTTACAGTCTATAGCCATGAATGTATGAGTCTAAGGGTTTAGAGTCTAAGGGTTGGAGAGTCTCTAGACTTTAACTTCCTCAAGCTTCAAAATGTTGAGTTTGGAACGGATAAAATCGAATTGATTTTTCTGCAAAGGCTTTGTGAATATATCCGCTAGTTGACTCTTTGAATCAACAAATTGAATCGAGATTTCTCCATTTTGAACATGATCTCTAATGAAATGATGTCGAATTTCTATATGCTTTGCTCTTGAATGAAGGATTGGATTTTTAGTGAGATTGATTGTCTTTGGTGTTGTCATATCTGATTTCGTGCATGAGTCTTCAATTTCAAAGTCTTGTAGCTGTTGTTTTATCCATAGAATTTGCGAAAAGCAACTTCCAAGAGCTACATACTCTGCTTCTGTTGTTTAGAGAGCTACAATGCTTTGTTTCCTTGAAAACCAAGACACTGTCCTGCTTCCAAGCAACTAGCAAGTTCCTGAAGTACTCTTTCTATCGACTCTGCAACCAGCCAGATCTGCGTCTGAATATCCCAGAAGATTAAAGTCTCCCTTATTAGGATACCAAAGACCGATGCTTGAAGATGAAGCAACATATTTAATAATACGTTTCGTGGCACTGAGATGGGATTCTCTAGGATCTGATTGAAACCTAGCACAGATGCAAACACTCAACAAAATGTCAGGTCTATAAGCAGTAAGATAAAGAAGTGAACCAATGATACTCCTGTACAGCTTTTGATCAACTTTCTTCCATTCTTCATCTTTGTCTATCTTCAAAGAACTTGACATTGGTATATTAGTCTTTTTGCAGTTTTCCAATCCAAACTTTTTGACAAGATCATTAGCATATTTTTCTTGATAAATAAAAGTTCCTTCCTTCAATTGCTTTACTTGAAGACCAAGAAAGAATGTTAATTCTCCCATCATACTCATTTCAAACTCATCCTGCATAGATTAGTCTGTCGTACCAAGCTCGAGATGCTTGCTTTAAACCGTACAAGGCCTTTTTCAATCTAAAGACTGAGTTTGGCTTCTTTGGGTCTTCAAACCCAGGTGGTTGTTCCACATAAACTTCCTCATGGATAAATCCATTTAAGAAGGCACTTTTGACGTCCATTTGGAATAACCTGAAATTTTTATAACAAGTAAACGCAAGTAATAGTCGAATAGCTTCTAACCTTGCTATTGGAGCGTAAGTCTCATCATAGTCTATTCCTTCTTCTTGTGTATATCCTTTGGTCACGAGTCTTGCTTTGTTTCGTACGACTTTTCCTTTTTCATTCATCTTGTTTCTGAACACCCATTTGACTCCAATAACAGTTTTACCTTTTGGTTTAGATGTTAATTCCCAAACATCATTAATGTTGAACTGTCTGAGCTCTTCTTGCATAGCTTCAATCCAGCTTTCATCAGATAAAGTTTCTTCTATGCCTTTTGCTTCAATTTTAGAAATGAGAGCCACCGCACCTCTTCACGTCTTTTGGATCTGGTGCGAATTCCTTCATTAATTTCGCCAATAATGAGGTCTTTGGGATGACTGGACTTATGCTTCCAATTACTGGTTGATTTGTCTGGTTGATGATCTCTTTCTTTATTTGAATCTTCATGAACATCTTGATGCTGGTCTTCCAGAATCTGAGATGCTTCTTGAGTTGTAAGCTTTGGAAGGTCTGGAGCAGGTTTAGACTCTTCATAATGAGTTTGACTAGATTCATCTTGCGTAGAGTCTTGAAATTTGACATTCATTGACTCCTCCATAGATTGGCTCTTCTTGTTATAGACTTTGTAGGCTTTGCTTGATGTAGAATATCCAATGAAGATGCCTTCATCTGATCTTTCCTCAAACTTACCAACTCGATCTTTTGCATTTTTCAATATAAAGCATTTGCAACCGAACACATGAAAGTATGAAACAATGGGCTTTTTACCTTTGAATAACTCATAAGGGGTTTTCTCTAGAATAGGTCTTAGGAAGACTCTATTTATGATATAGCACGCTGTTGAAACAGCTTCGGCCTAAAATCGTGAAGAAATTTTACTTTCAATTAAAAGAGTTCTAGCCATTTCTTGAAGAGATCTATTCTTTCTTTCCACAACTCCATTTTGCTGAGGAGTATATGGAGAGGAGAACACATGCTTAAAGCCAGATTCATCACACAATTTTGTAAAATCTTGATTTTCAAATTCACCTCTATGATCTGTTCTTATACTTGAGATAACACATCATTTTTCATTTTGAACCTTTTTAGCAAATTTTTCAAAATACGAGAAGGTTTCGGACTTACTTGCAAGGAAATATACCCAAGTAAAGCGGGAGAAATCGTCCACAATTACTAGGCAATATTTCTTACCTCCAATGCTCTGGGTTTTGGTTGGTCAGAAGAGATCCATATGCAACAACTATAGTACATGATTAGTAGAGACATGATTTATTGGCTTAAATGAATTTCTTACCTGCTTTCTCAGAATACATGGTGTGCATTGATCGGACTTTTGAAATGATAATTTGGGTAGACCTCGAACAAGCTGCTTTGATGAGACTTTGGCTAATTGCTTCATATTGACATGACCAAGCTTTCTGTGCCGTAAGCTTGCTTCGTCTTGGATTGAGATTAGGCATTGCAATTCATTTGGTTTCACATCCAGAAGATAGATATTTCCATGTCTTCGACCCATGAAAGACTGAGTAGAGTCTCTACTGGTTCCAGAACATGTTCCTTCTTGAAAGAAGATCTTAAAATCAATGTCACACAATTGACTAATGCTAAGAAGATTGTAATTGAGTCCTTCCACTAGGGAAACATTACTTATTGTGAGATTTCCAATTTTCACAGTTCCAAATCCCACAATACTTCCTTTGCTATTTCCTCCAAAGGAAACTTTTCCACCATTTACTTGAACAAGCTTTATGAAGTAATTTGAGTCTCCTGTTATGTGTTTTGAGCATCCGCTGTCAAGATACCACTTTACCTTTTTCTTGACGGAGACCTGCATTTAAAAGAAAGTCTCAAGCTTTCTTTGGTACCCAAATTTTCTTGGGTCCTTTGGTGTTAGTAAGATAAACAGTATTAGCCCATACTTTCTTAACATGTTTCCAAACCATAGGACACTCTTTTTCAAAGTGATCCGGACTGTTGCACTTTGAACACTTGAGGGCATTTCGACCTATAGACTTTACAAAAACTTTCTTGAAATGATTTTTGTAAGCCTCTCTCGAGGGTCTTTTCTTAATTCTTTCTTTTACTTTAGGAAAATCAATCAAGGGAATTGTTTCTGCTGTCATGCCTAGACCAGACTTATTGAAGTAAGGTCTTTGAACTGAAAGAACTTTTTCAAGTTTTTCGGACCCTATCGAAAATTTCTTTGAAATATTTGATAAGTTAGTTTTTAAAAAAGCATTTTCTTTCAAAAGATTATCTTCTTTTTCTTTAAGAGTAGAAACATTCAAGTCTAAACTTTTAACTCTTTCTTCTAAAATGTTTTCCTTTTGTTTTAGAGCTGAGTTTTCCTTTTTAAGTTCGGAAATTCTTTTGTGAGAAGTCTTAAGACTAAAACACAGTTCATCAATGTATTTAGAGACTTTGACAGGAATTTTAAAATCACTTACCTCAAATTCACCGTCTCGAGTCCGATCCAGACGAGTCCGAGTCCGAATGTGCCATCGACATAGGTTGGCATATTCATTATCACTTTCTTCACATTTTGTATCACTCCAGGTTTCGGCTTTGAGAGCTTTTCGAAATTTTTCAGCTTTTCCTCTTTTCTTCTTCAAAAGAGGACAATTGGGTCTAATATGTCCATTTTTCTTACATTCGAAGCAAACTACATCTTTGTTTGGTTCCTCATCATCAACAGACTTAGTATTCTGTCTTTGGAAACTTTGTTTCTTTGAGTTGAACCTTCTTTCTTTTCTATTAAGTTTTATGAATCTTCTTATCATGAGAGCAAGCTCCTCATCGTTCAGATCATTTTCATAATCTATATCATCAGAATCATCATTTGATTTTAATGCAATGGATTTCTTACCTTTTGGATATTCGTCTTCATTAATTCGTTCCACTTCATAAGACTGAAGAGTTCCAATCAGCTCGTCGACAGATAGTGGCATAATTCTTTACGTCTCTCTTATTGAAGTCTTTATGTGATTCTAATCCTTGGAGAGTCCACGCAATAGCTTGTTTACCTTCATGGGATCAGAAATTTTTTGTCCTTGATTCTCAAGACCATCGACAATATCTGTAAAACGGCTAAACATGTCAGTTATAGATTCTCCTGGTTTCATTTTGAAGGCTTCATATTGACCGAAGAGAATGTTAATTCCGGTTTCCTTCACTCGATCTGTTCCTTCATAGGTGATATGTAATCTGTCCCACACTTCTTTTGCTATAACACAAGAAGATATTTTGTTATATTCAGTTGATGATAAAGCACAATATAAAGAGTAAATTGCTTTTGCATCGAGTGCTTGTCTCTTGTTTATCTCTTCCTGAGTCATTCCGCTGTTCTCAACAATTTCTTTCCCTCTTTCAGAGACTGATGCAGCTGTAGGAGTAATTCATTTTTCTACAACGTCCCATTCCTGAGGATCCTTTAATCGTAGGAAAGCTTTCATCTTGTTCTTCCAGATGTTGTAATCCTTTCCATCAAAGTAGGGTGGTCTGGTATTGCTTTGCCCTTCCATCAGCCCTGGTGCTAGCATACTAGCCATGGATCTTTTACTCTGAAGTAAAACACTTCAAATAAAGTGAGTACTCAAGCTCTAATACCGATTGATATAGCTAGTATAAGTACCTAGAGGGGGGTGAATAGGTATATAAAAGATTTTTCTCGATAATTGCACAATACTAGATAGTTGATAGATTTGAGACAAACAATAATCAAAGTAAGACTGAGAGAAGGAAAGAGAAAATTAAACACGCGGTTTATAGTGGTTCGGCTTATTTCAAGCCTACGTCCACTCTTCTGCACTGACAGCCTATTGGCTGGATTCCACTATGAACAAAGAGATGTTACAGCGTTGATCTTCCTTGATTTCTCGGTGTAGATGATCTACCACACTCGCTCAAGGTCTCACTAAGTATAAACACTCTGTGTATACAATTTTGCTTAGAATGTATCGACTAATAATCGAGGTACTTCAGACTCTGGAATTTCTCTATCGATCATACACTAAAGGAACCAGAACGTCTTCCTTTTATACTCTTTTATGCCATCATACCCATTGACACTTACCAAAGGAATTCCTCCAATCTACTCGTTGGACGGAATCAATTAAGAAGATTATTCGAGCTATTAAAGGAATCTGACGATAGCCCATTAATCCTGTTCGTCTATACAATCAGGATCTTGGTTTTTAAGAATAGAACATTCCAAGAATATTTTGTCAACCATCGGATCTTCAAACGATCTAGATTACATATAAAAGAATCCGTTATTTTTATCCAGCCAAGAGATCTTCTCCAAAGGATGGGACTAAATCCTCGACCAAATACTTCGGCTCTGGATTGCCTTCGACACTGGATTAGAGAAACTGTCAATGAGAATAGTCTTGAGTGCTAAGTCTGGTGATCATAAAGTCTTCAGACTCTAAACAGGTTGTCTGCAAATATCCAGACTAGACTGATAGAAACGTTTTGTCAGCTTCAAAATATTCTGGAAAGATTTCTCCAACACATATAACTAGTAACAAAATCTTGGTGCTCTATACCAACACTATTCATGTACTTATTTGCGTAGCATGGTTGCAATGACTTGGTCAATAAGGTTTTTTTTTTTTTTTATAGCTAAATATGTGGGAAAAAATCATGCTAATTTCATCCTTTTGTCAATAATTTCTATGTACTATTCAAACTTAGTTACAAAATAAACAAATGTGTATCCCATGATTAATATTTGTCTGGATCCCATTGCCAATAGAGTCTCAAACTGAGGATGGGGTGTGGTTATGAGCTATAAAAAATTAGTCTTGCATTCTCAATAGAAAAAGAAGAAGAAGGACAGTCTCGCATCATCTACTTAACCGAGAATTAATTTCGTTTCTTCTAGCGAGACTCATTCCTTCATTTATCTCTATTTTAAACATGGTTGCAGACGCCCCGGCTCGGCCACGATTGGCGTTGATCAGACAACATCTTGGTTGTTCTAGATGTCATCAAGGAAAGTACTTTGTGTCACTCGTGATCGTGACATATATGTAATATGTCATAATACTTTTGGTATGTTCTTGGTGTAGCAGAATTATTTCAATTCCCTGTATTCCGTATATCATCTTCCAGACATTCTCATGTGTAGACTTGTCTTGATGATGGTGAAATATAAAGATATAAGTTTCATAGTTTACTCTTAGATAATGTTCACTTGAGGAGCTTCCTACCTTGATAGCTAGCTATTTGATGGCATAATTATTTAAAAAGTCTTAAATATATTATACATCAATCAATTCAATTCTTCTTCTTCTTCTTTTTTTTTGCTAATTGAATCCTAAATTTTATGACAATTTGCCAATGTAGACTTTCGACCAATTTTGGCAATAAATTGTTGATGTGGTGGTCAAGTCAGCATTGATGTTCTTCGTAGAGCGATCGATGCTGACATGGATCAAATTTGAAATTTTTTTTATATTTTTTCATTTTTCTACTCTCTCTCTCTCTCTCTCTCTCTCTCTCTCTCTCTCTCTCTCCTTCTTTGGATTACTGGCATGAAAAGCAATACATTTTCCCCAAAATTCATTCACGCCAGTGCCGGTCAGGCCATGTAGGGCAACGACACTGATTGAACTACCACCGAATGATTTCCAGCCAAAATTGATCAGAAGGGCTACTTTAATTTATGATTATATTGGCAAAATTAAAAAATTTAACATTGTATTGACTATCGTATAATAGATTTATGACTTGTTGGGCAATTTTCTATTATTCAGTTGCGACAAGTGGGCTACATAGCATAATAAGAATAGCTTAGTGCTCTAAGAGACCCAAATACTCAAAATCAGCCAAAAAAATGGGGTGCATGAACAAGGCCAGCAAGCTAAAACAATCTAATAGGTGCAACTGTGATTTGGGTTACATTGTAGATGTTGGGGACAAACCATGAATTTTAGCACTGCCCGAGTCCATTCTAAAAATTCAGGGCCAATTTACTCGACTTTTGTTTGCTGAGCCTCAATAAACACCAACCTATTTTATCCTTTAAAAGAGAATGTACATAATATATATGAGGAGAAAGAGATCTCTATGAGAAAATGTACAACATAATACATAATGCATTAGTCTAGATCCTATATCATTTGGATGTACAATGCAAAGAAGAAGATCCGTGTCGAGCAACGCAAGTGTTAACAAAGAAAGGATATTTCACTCTGGACTTTTCCACCTATCGGCTCATTCTCTTGCCCTCATCCCTGTCGCGTATTTCTATTGAGTCACAGGGAGGGATGACCTAAATCCGTGCTCTCCACTTGACTTACCAACCAGACAACAGGATTTAAACAGACAGATACAGTTAAGAAACTTGCAGTTGGCATTTTAAGGCAATGCAAAATCTAGAATACACATTTATTTCCTTAAGTTGGAAACTATCCGTAGCCAATGGACCTGTCAACCTTAACTAACACTCCAGGCATAGGGGCAGATCCGCTGGATGCTCATTCTATTGCTGTACCTACTATATCTAATGGATAAGCAAGGGTTCGTATTGTTGGAATTTTGTTTGTTAAAACAAAATGAGTGCTTTTTACTTTGTCCCACGTAGAAAAGGTGGGAGCAGATGGGTCAGTTTAAAAATGTGGGATTTCCTTTTGTAGTTAAAGGAGTGATTAGGTGGGGCTAGACCCCACCATACCTGCGTGCGGGTGCGTGAATAATTGCGCGATTATTTGGCGCACTGAACACTTAGCACTTGGCACGCTTGCGCGCCCATGGTTTAATTAGCATTAATCCCTTGCTATTTATTTTTTATTTTTTAGTTCAAGGGTTGCCTTTTAATTTGAGAATTCCGGAAATGAAATATAAATGAAAATTCGAAATTCTATTTAAAAATTAAAAAAAATTATTTCGAATTTTGTTTGTGTCTTTTCAAGACAACTTTTGGAAAATTACTTATTCGGTTTTTAACTTTCCCGAATGGTTGCAATTGTTCGTTTTTCGACTTCTTCCGAAGAGTCGCATTTGTTTATTTTCTAAAGACGTGTTTGTTTGCAATTTTCATGAAGAGTTGCAAGACTGTTTCATATATATACTTGTTATTTTTCGGAAAGAAATGAGTGGTCATTTTTCAGTCTTCTTTCTGAAAAACAGCAACCAATTTTTCAATTGTTTCTTAGAGAGATCCTGGAGAAATACTAGAATTGTTATTTAGTATTCTCATTCGAGACTTTGTTGTATCCTGGAGGATTTTTGCCGGTGACCATTAACAACGTTGTGGGTCAAATAAATCCTTAAAGAAAGTGATATCACGCCTTAAAGTCCGAGTTATTTTACTCGATCCGATTTCATTGTTCAACCCATTTTGAAGCAATATTTTACAACACGTACCACTTAGGCTTCATCTTCAAGGAGACCGTCTGTACTCTCTTTTCCTTTGCTACTTCCACAAACTCTCTCTTTCCATATCTTCTCCACCTCTTCAAAAGTCAACCCCTTCGTCTCTGGCACAAAGATGACCACAAACACGATGGCCAACACGGCTACGCACGCAAGAGTCAAGAACGTCGCACCTTTCCCGACGGCGTCAGCGATGCTAAGAAATGTCTGTGCCACAATCAAGTTTGAAATCCAATTGACGGAGGCCGACATGCCACCACATATTCCACGATATGCCTCGGGATATATCTCCGAGTTCACTGTCCATGGTGCGGGTCCCATCCCGGGGTGAGAAGCAAGCAATGTAGGGGGCCAAACGGATGACTGCGAGCTACCTGTATACCCGGTTTGTGGAATCGGAGGATTATGCAAAGAATGCACCGGAGAGAATTCCCAAGGATGCCAACACACCGGATAAACTCGCGAGGGCCAGTTTTTTCCGACCAACATGGTCAATTAATTAAATTGCAACGATGGTCCCCGCAGCATTCATGGCAGCGACGATCAGGGATAAGAGAAGTGCCAGCTGGTTGGAAGAGAAACCAGCCATCTGGATTATAACTGTCATCAATAAGTAATCTGAAGATTTTATTAGTATCTGATATAGTTTACTAATGGAATGCAATTAATCTCAAATAGATTTAAAGTTACGAAGATAAACTGAAAAAGGCTTATTTTCTTTCCTATGTGTTGAAGTTGTCACGAAGATCCTCTACATCGTCACCCCACCATATCACCGTGCACTCTCACGTCCATAAAAATCTCCATGCACTTGCCTAGATATGTGAATTTCTTTTTCATATTTTATACCATATAAAATGGATATACTCATTAGAAGTCCTAAAATTTGTCATAAAAGTGTAATTGAGTTCTAAAACTTATAAAAAAAAGCAATCAAGTCTTAAAACTTGTCAAATTAGTTCAATCAAGTCTTAAAGTTAACATCGTCAATTTGTCTAATGGAAATGCTAACGTGATATTTTAAAATTAATTTATTTTCCTACATGGCATTTTTTAATTATCCTTTGCTTTAAATGTTATTTAAATAATAGCAAAAAAGTAAAAAAAAAAAGCTAAGTAACTTTTAGAAAATGAAAAAAAAGGTTGCAGGTCCTTTCCAACGACGGGGTAGCGATGGCAAGGGCCTGCTGCCCTTGCCCATAGTTTCATTTTTTTGTTTTCTGAAATACTTTTTATTTTATTTAATTAATATTTTGGTTAAATAAATCACAATTTAAGCCACATCATCATCGCATAGAAGGGAGACAATATTTAAAAATGCCACGTCAACATTTTCCGTTAAACTAAATGGATTGTGTTAATTTTAGGACTTAATTGAACCAATTTGATAAGTTTTAAGATTTAATTGCACTTTTTGTAAGTTTTAGGACTCAATTGCACTTTCGGGACAAATTTTAGGATTTCTAGTAAACATATCTCTATATAAAAAGAAATAAAAGAAGGCCTAAGATCTTCAATTCAAAATTGAGGAGCCGGCGGAACTAGTTAATTAATTTTTTGACTTTTATTTTTTATATACCTCTCTCTAAATCATTGTATGCAACTTTTTCGATTAAAAAAAATGCATTTAGGTAGATTCAAGTATTGTATATGAATGATGTGTCGACCGCGAGTGATAAAAAATAGATTGTATTTTTATAGAGAAAGATCAATCGAGATACATCATCATAATTTGAATAATTCTTTAAAGAATTTTTTTTATTCTCTATAATAATCGTCATTGCTTTACTTGAAACAAAAAAGAAATCAAATTATTCTTTTGTTAATCAAGATATTCAGTTCAGATCTACATCGTATGGTGTTATTTTGTCATGGTGATGTTGACGGTAGAGGCTCCTTTTTGTAATAATTGGCAGGCCAATGATTGAGCTTGTTTTTACTTTATTAGTTGGAAAAAAAGATTGGTTTTGACAATTTTCAACCACCCCCATTAAATTCACAGATTTTACTCAAATAGTAATTCTCTAGATTTTTTCTAAGATGGCGATGCCTTTTCCATAAAACTTTGAGAATCCTAAGAATCTCTCGTGTTGACCTACCCACTCTCCTAATTTCCTACATCATTATGATATAAGTTTTTGGGATAATTTTACTACTTTTTTAGCAACCGTTCAACGTTAAAGATAAAAATTCCAATGAATCTATTATGTTATAAGATACAAAAATGTTCAAATTGGTCTCGGTTATAATTTTCCATTTCAAAGTAAATTTTCTTCATAGGTATTTTAAACATGATCAGGAACTCTTTATTAGTAATTCGCAAGCCAAATGCCAAAAATCTATAAACCTTTACTCTAGGGGTAATTTTAACTATGACTTTTCAAACATACCAAAGAAAGAGGCATCTACTTCTATAAGGAGATAATTTAATTTTCAAAGTTATTTAAGTTTTGAAACATTTGAAAATTTCTGGCAAAATCATTCCAAGACAAAAGATTATGCCCTTTTTTAATTATTATTTTTGGACTAATTTTCACATAAAATAGTAAGCAAGCCAAATGCCAAAAATGTGTAAACCTTTTACTCTAAGGACAATTTTCACAATGACTTTTCAAACATATCAAAGAAAGAGGCGTCTACTTATATAAGGAGATGATTTAATTTTCAAACATATCTAAGAAAAAGGTGTCTAGTCATATGAGGAGATAATTTAATTTTCAAAGTTATTTCAGTTTTTTTTTTTAAATCTTGAAAATTTCTGGCAAAATCGTTCCAAGACAAAATATTATGCCTTTTTTTTTAAAAAAATTATTATCTTTGGACATGATTTTCATATAAAACGGCAAGCTCTAAAAAATTAAAAAAATGGGATTTTCACACAGGTTAGCGCCCTCCTCCATTTTCAGGACCGTTAACCGAACAACAGACACTTCGAAATGCACCACCTACGATGACGAGCTACTGCCATGGTCGGTCGAGCACTCCTCGCACGACAATGTCGCAGGATCTCCAAAGCCATGAGACCCTCCTCCTTCGCCTTCTCCACCTTCCCACTGGAGAACCCGCCTCGCCGGGTTCCCGGTTCGTGGGCCAAGCGGCGCGAATTCGCCGATCTCTTGCAGTCGCCGCCCGCCTCCGCCTCCGACGCCGACGACCCCGTTCGTTACTGCAAGAAGCTTCACGGCCGAATCTTCGTCTGGGGGTTTCAGCACTACGTGTTCCTCGCCAACGTTCTGCTGCATTCATACTCGAGGTCCTGGGCTTTACGGGATGCAAGAAGGGTGTTCGATAATATCCCCAAGAGGAACCTGATCACTTGGTCTACGGTGATCTCGATGTACGCCCGCCATGGGTGTTGCGATGAAGCGCTCTTAAGCTTTGTGGAGTTTCAGAGAAGCTCTGTCGATAGGCCGAATGAGTATATTTTGGCCAGTCTGATCCGCGGTCGTGTGCAGTCAGGTGGCCTTGATGAAGGAGCTCAGGTACATGGTGTCGTTGTTAAGGCTGGTCTCGGTCAGGATGTCTATGTTGGCACTTCTCTGGTTTTTTTGTATGCAAATAACGGTGGGATAGATGGGGCGAGATCAGTTTTCGAAAGTTTATCGGATAAGACTGATGTTACTTGGACTGCGATCATAAGTGGGCATATGAAATGTGGGAGAAGCGAAGTGTCTCTGCAGTTGTTTAGCCAGATGATAGATGCTGGCCTTCTTCCTGACAAATATGTGATTTCCAGCGTTTTAAGTGCTTGCTCAGCACTCGAGTTTGTTGAAGGTGGCAAGCAAATTCATGCTCATATACTTAGGCGAGAAGCAGAGATGGACATTTCGGTGGTTAATGTGCTGATCGATTGTTATACAAAATCTGGCATGGCACGAACAGCTCGGAGGCTATTTGACCATATGGAAGTTCGAAATATGATTTCTTGGACCACGATGATTTCTGGGTACATGCAGACCTCGTATGATAAGGAAGCATTGAAGCTTTTCGCAGAGATGACTGAATTGGGTTGGAATCCTGATGCATTTGCTTGCACCAGTGTTCTCACATCACGTGGCTCGGTCGAGGCCTTAATGCAGGGAAAGCAAGTTCATGCTTACACGATCAAGGTCAATTTAGAGTTTGATGATTTTGTCAAAAATGGCTTGATAGATATGTATGCGAAATGCAATGCCCTAGAGGATGCTAGGAAACTTTTTGATGTTATGGATGGGAAAAATGTTGTCTCCTACAATGCAATGATTGAAGGCTACTCAAGATTAAAGAAACTGGAGGAAGCATTAAATCTCTTCCATAGTATGAGGCTTGCATCGTTCTTCCCAAGTCCATTGACATTCGTCAGCATCCTTGGATTATCAACTGCTTTATTCGCCTTGGAATTGAGCAAGCAAGTTAATGGCCTCCTACGCAAATCTGGAATTTCTATGGACTTATTTGCAGGGAGTTCACTGATCGATGTTTATTCCAAGTCTTCTTTAGTTCGAGACGCGAGGCTAGTATTTGAAGAGATGAATGATAGAGATATCGTAGTTTGGAATGCAATGTTCTTTGGATATAGTCAGCAAATGGAAAATGAGGAGACCTTCAAATTGTTCTTAGAGCTACAGTTATTGGAACAACGACCCAACGAATTCATGTTTGCTTCCCTTATCACAGCATCGAGCAATTTAGCAAGTCTCCAACATGGTCAACAGTTCCATAGCCAGATTATAAGGGGCGGTTTGGATTTTGACCCATTTGTCACGAATGCTCTTGTGGATATGTATGCTAAATGTGGAAGTATTCAGGAGGCTAGGAAAGCATTTGACCTCACTATTTGTGAAGATGTGGCATGCTGGAACTACATGATCACAACATAAGCACAACATGGAGAAGCACAGGCTGCTCTCCAGATATTTGAGGAAATGATAATCGCAGGAGTGAAACCAATTTACATCACATATGTGGGCATACTCTCTGCATGCAGCCATGCGGGGCTTGTGGAAGATGGATTGCATCATTATAACTCGATGCGTGGGCTTGGAATTGAACCGGGGTCTGAACATTATGCTTGCATGGTCTCCCTTTTTGGCAGAGCTGGTAGACTAAAGGATGCTGTGGATTTCATTGAGACAATGCCAATTGAACCGATGGCGCTGGTGTGAAGGAGCTTGCTCAGTGCATGTAGGAATGCTGGTGACAGTGAATTAGGAAAGTATGCTGCCAAGATGGCAATCTCTTTGGATAGTGGATCTCATACGCTACTCTCGAATATATTTGCATCAAAAGGAATGTGGTTTGATGTCAAGAAGGTGAGGCAGAGAATGGACGAGACTGGAGTCCTAAAAGAACCAGGAAAAATTTGGATAGAAGTTAATAATGAGGATCATGTGTTTGTTGCTAGAGACCGGACTCATTATGAGGCTGATTTGATTTATTCAGTTTTGGACTATTTAATTCTTCAGATAAAGGAGATCGGTTATGTGCCAAACAATGCTGCCGTTATCATAGACGATTGATTAACAATTAGTAATGGGACAATATTATACTGCAAATGCTCTCATTCTGTGTAACCTTCCAGCTGTATGATGCTGGGACATGATCAATCTTCTTGAAGTATGCACATCATCTATCTGACTCGGGTTTTCCATCGGATATGTTGAGACATGAGATCCCTCTTCGTGGTGTGAGGAGGATAGTTCTCTGGAGAAGCAGCTGCTGGGATATAATTTCAAATTGTTATTATTGAGTGGCGAATGTTGATGATTTGAGATTTCACTGGATTCGAATTAATCCTCAGCATTGAAGTTGCAAAGATGTCTCCAATCATCTACAAAGAGACTTGAGTCATGAGGAATTGACGTGACTCTATGAGTTCCAATGGCATGGTTGACTCGTGAAGATTGGATGAACTAATGAGCTACGCTCTGTTTGTAGTTTAGAAGGGGGCAATATAGTTGAAGAAGAGGGCAAATGACCTGTTCTTGAGATACAGAGGGATTAACCCACTGCTTGTAGCCACCACTGCCTACGGTAGCCTAGCTGGATAAGAGCTCTCATGAAGTTTACCCAAGACAGAGGGGTTCAAATCTTGCAGGACGCACGGGATCTTAAGCGTGACATCGGGGTGGTGGGTCCTCCGTTAGCGTCGCCGCGGGGTTTAACCGCCGACTGCTGGTTGTACAGGGTTCCCTGGGTATCAAAGAAAAAAAAACCCATTGCCTGTAGCCACGAGATGACCAACCAGAAATGCTCCTTGGTGGAGACTCACTCTGTTAATACAGGACGTCAACATGATGAGTTTCAGGTTGACCAACCACAAAGAATGAAAAACTTGAGAGTCAATTTCTTGTGGAATTTATGATACCTTGATCAAATTCACATTTACTATTTGATGTCTGAATGCAATAAAATTAGTTGAAGAGCAACATAGCTTTTCATCTAGTGACAAATAAGGAAGAAACCGGAATTTGCAAGTAATTTTTCATATATGATAGTGCCAGCTCCTCTATTAGCAATTTCCATAGTTCAGTGCTTACATTGGCCACACAGAGAGAACAACATCTGCATTTAGGTCTTAATACTTTTCTGTACAGAAGTCTAAGTTGCCTCATCTGGTCACTGCATTTAGCTTTACTCTTCCCTCCTTCTTTCAATGTAAAGATGAAGACTTTCATGCTTCTCAAACATGCTAGACAAGCAAAACAATGGAGACAATGGATCAATGTGCTTCAACTGATCCAAAGATTGTTCACGATCTTGCTAGGTTTTTTTAATGAGAATCTTCTTCGAGAGTTGATTCTCTAACCTCTTGAATTTTTACTTTTGACATCTTCATCTTTGGCAACTTCGAGACATTGTAAGAACTTGATTTGATTTCCCTTCATGATATCTGCTGTATTCCGTAACGTTGACATGAACATAGCTAAACAATTGGCTGCCATGAAACTTTGCTCTCAAGCCTCAAGTCAATTTGTTTCACTTTCTTCACATATTGCTCGAATTTATCATTCATAAATCATGTTCACTCCTTGCTAGTTAGCAAGTTGAACTTGCTTTGTTCTTTTTTTTTTTTTTTTTTATCTCTCTCTCTCTCTCTCATCTAAGCTTTACTACGATGGATCTCTCTCTCTCTCTCTCTCTCTCTCTCATCTAAGCTTTACTACAACGGATCCTATGACCATAATCACTCTCCTTAAAGAGTTGGAAACTTTTATCTTTATTTGCTCATGTTTCAAGTCCGACAACAGTCTAGGACAGAAATAAAATGAATAAAAAAGATTATCAAAACCACATGATTGTGGACCATTTTAGAATACTATTGGTCGTGTAAGTCCAATTTGGACAATTAGGTGCTTATAAGTTGAGGCTTACTGAGGTTAGGTACCTCCATGGCTGTTTTAACCCACCACATTACACGTATCTTCATGTGGATGATGTGATATCCACAAAAAGAAAGAATTAAGAATCGAAAATGTACGTGGACTTTGAAACTAACAAGGCCCCTTTCTTGATTAGATAGCTCAAGTATTTTCTTACCCTTCGTTTACTCAATGTAGAAAATCCAAAGATAGAAGACTTTCAAGTCTCATTCCTCGTGTAGACTTCTCCACTTTCATCTTGCCTTTGATTTACTCAATGTAGAAGGTGCAAAGGTGAAGACTCTTGTGCAACCCACCACATTGCATGCTCTCTTCATGTGGATGATATGATATCTACAAAAAGACTGAATAAGAATCGAAAATGTATGTGGACTTTGAACTAACAAGGCCCCTTCCTTGATTAGACAGCTCAAGTATTTTCTTACCCTTCGTTTACTCAATGTAAAAAATCCAAAGATGGAAGTTTCAAGTCTCTTTCCTTGTGTAGACTTCTCTAGTTTCATCTTACCTTTGATTTACTTAATGTAGAACATTCAAAGGTGAAGACTTTTGTGCAACCCACCGCATTACATGCTCTCTTCATGTGGATGATATGATGCCCACAAAACAACTGAATAAGAATCATGTGGACTTTGAAACTAACAAGGCCTCTTTCTTGATTAGGCAGCTCAAGTATTTTCTTATCCTTCATTTACTCAATTTAGAATGTTCAAAGGTGAAAACTTTCTTCCAACCCACCACATTACATGCTCTCTTTATGCCCACAAAAACATTGAATAAGAATAAAAAATGTATGTGGACTTTGAAAGTAACAAGGTCCCTTCCTTGATTAGACAGCTCAAGTATTTTCTCACCCTTCATTTACTCAATGTAGAAAATCCAAAGATGGAAGACTTTCAAGTCTCCTTCCTTGAGTAGACTTCTCTAGTTTCTTCTTACCCTTCATTTACTCAATAAAGAACGTTCAAAGGTGAAGACTTTCTTCTAACCCACCACATTACATGCTCTCTTCATGCGAATGATACGATGCTCACAAAAACATTGAATAAGAATAAAAAATATATGTGAACTTTGAAAGTAACAAGACCCCTTCTTTGATTAGACAGCTCAAGTATTTTCATACCCTTCATTTACTCAATGAATAAGAATCATGTGGACTTTGAAATTAACAAGACCTCTTTCTTGATTAGGTAGCTCAAGTATTTTCTTACTCTTCATTTACTCAATGTAGAAAATCCAAAGATGGAAGACTTTCAAGTCTCATTCATTGAGTAGACTTCTCTAGTTTCTTCTTACCCTTCATTTACTCAATATAGAATGTTCAAAGATGAAGACTTTCTTCCAACCCACCACATGACATGCTCTCTTCACGCGAATGATACGATGCTCACAAAAACATTGAATAAGAATAAAAAAATATATGTGAACTTTGAAAGTAACAAGGCCCCTTCCTTGATTAGACAGCTCAAGTATTTTCTTACCATTTATTTACTCAATGAATAAGAATCATGTGGACTTTCAAACTAACAAAGCCTCTTTTTTGATCAGGCAGCTCAAGTATTTTCTTACCCTTCATTTACTCAATGTAGAAAATCCAAAGATGGAAGAGCTTTAAGTCTCCTTCCTTGAGTAGACTTCTCTAGTTTTTTCTTACCTTTCATTTACTCAATATAGAACGTTCAAAGGTGAATACTTTCTTCCAACCCACCACATTACACGCTCTCTTATGATGCCCACAAAAACATTGAATAAGAATAAAAAATGTATGTGGACTTTGAAAGTAACAAGGCTCCTTACTTGATTAGACAGCTCTAAGTATTTTCTTACCCTTCATTTACTCAATGAATAAGAATCATGTGGACTTTGAAACTAACAAGGCCTCTTTCTTGATTAGGCAGCTTAAGTATTTTCTTACTCTTCATTTACTCAATGTAAAAAATTCAAAGATGGAAGACTTTCAAGTCTCCTTCCTTGGGTAGACTTCTCTAGTTTCTTCTTACCCTTCATTTACTCAATATATAACGTTCAAAGGTGAAGGATTTCTTCCAACCCATTACATTACATGCTCTCTTCATGCGAATGATACGATGCCCACAAAAACATTGAATAAGAATAAAAAAATATATGTGGACTTTGAAAGTAACAAGGCCCCTTCCTTGATTAGACAGCTCAAGTATTTTCTTACCCTTGATTTACTCAATGAATAAGAATCATGTGGACTTTGAAACGAACAAAGCCTCTTTTTTTATTAGGCAGCTCAAGTATTTTCTTACCCTTCATTTACTCAATGTACAAAGTCCAAAGATGGAAGACTTTGAAATCTCCTTCCTTGAGTAGACTTCTCTAGTTTTGTCATACCTTTCATTTACTCAATGTAGAACGTTCAAAGGTGAAGACTTTCATACAATGATTGCCAACTCCTCTGTCCGCATCTTCGATAGTTTGTACTCGCAATGGCCACACAGAGAGAGCAACATCTAAACTTAAGCCTTATTACTTTTCTATACGAAAGTCTAAGTTAACTCAACTAGTCAGCTAATTTCTCTCCCTTCTTTTCTCAATGTAAAGATGAAGGCTTTTCATGGAACTAAAGTGTAATATTTGGCTGGTAGGGCCCAAAAGAAGAAAAAGAAAAAGAAGTTGAAAAGTCAATAAAGAAAAAAGGAGAGGGGACGGGGCTTGGCTAAAAAGCAACTGAGAGCTCCCTCGACCAAAAAGGAGAAAAGAAGAAGAAGAAGAAGAAGAAGAAGAAGAAGAAGAAGAAGAATAAAAAGAAAAGGAGGAAGAAAGGAAAGGGGTTTTGATATGTGCATGCCACGGATGCCTTGCCAAGCCAATTTCATTTTATAACGCAGCACCCGGTAAGAGATTAGGCCCCTCTTTCGTTCAATCGAAGTAATTTATGGGTTTAGGGCTCCAATTCAAAATTTTTGGAAAATAGAACAGCGAAGTCTGATTTTAGAGTCGTTGAGTTATGTATTTTTGTAGAAATGATAGTTTAGGGTGTTGTAGAACCGTGAGATTTTACGGATCATGATTTGAACTTACGGTTTGCTCGAAACAAAATTTTGAAGTTTCCCGCGTTGAGTGAACAGTATGTGTCTAGCAGCTTCGGGCCCTTATTTTGTTAGTTTTTGGTTTGATTTTGGGACAATCAAGTTGAGATTATTGTAATATGTTAGAAGGGCTTTCTATTGATTATAAGTATGTTTGGAACGGGGTTTGATAGAGAAAGTTATAAAATAACAAAGTTTTAAGCTCAAGTATTGTATTATGAATGGCTTGAATAATTATTTTGAGTAAGCGATTTATTAGCGCATATGAATCGTTTTGTTAACGCTTAGGCAAAATATAGCTGTTTCGTGGTTGACGTAGCATGTTACCTAAATTTAATGTTGATTCTCGCTTATTTGATAGGATCACGAGATCAAAGGATTAAATAACACACGTTATTTGATTTTGGGGCATCTCCAAGTGAGTAGTACTAATGTCTTATTTTGTTTTGTGAAACTCATGTACCAACATAAGAGTAATCGACATATACTTGTATAGGGAAGTGATGACCTATTTGTTGTATAAAGATGTATATGATGCTCGGTAATTTTGAGTTCAACAAACTTCTCTTGAAGGGTTATGCACGCTGTCTTGGTACAAGTGATTTATGTGATTATGTAATGACTATTAAAAGATGATATGTGTTGTGTTGAGAAAATCAAATGTGTTGTGAACAGGTAAAGGACTAAGTGCTATACAACAATAAAACTTCGTGTGAGTCACCTCTAGGGTCTTGTAGTCAAGAGCTAAGTGCTACATGGCAACTCGAGTCACATGGGAGCCACCTCTAGGGCCTTGCACTATTGACATGCATAATAAATGGCTAAGTGCTATACGATAACATAACTTCATGGGAGCCATCTCTAGGGCCTTGTACTATTGTTATATCTGGTTAAGGGTTAAATGTTACACGATAACGTTATTTCGTGGGAGCCACCTCTAGGGTCTTGAGTTTGAATTTTGAGCGTGGAATGAACTATCAATATGAGATAGGATGAGTCCGATTATTAAACCAAATCGGTTATGCTTGTTTTGTTATTATGGACGAATGAGAAACTTTGCTATTTGATATAGCTAGGTTGAGGTAACATATAACGCATTTTGTTCATGCAAGTTATTATATTTTGTTTGGCAATAATGAGCCATGTCTTAAGTTTTAAATATGTAATGTGGAAGTTTGATATGCTTTTATGGTATATACTACTCACTAAACTATGGTTGCTCATTTCATTCATCTTCCATGTTTTCAAGTCTCAAGGTTAGCAATTAGTAGGACGAGAGTGCTGTTCGGAAACTTTTGGGAGTTCTATTTTTGGGTATGGTTTAAGGAAGTGGTACACATAATCCTTGCTAGTGGTTGGACTAGTTGAGTTCTAAATGTATATTTCTTTTTGGTGGATTATAGAAACTTTGATGTTGCAATCAATTTGTTGGTTTATTTGATATATATATAGTTTGAGATATATATAAGTTAATATCATGTTATTGGTTGTGTTTGAGGCTACGTTCTTCACATGGAAGGATGGCCATGTCATCCCCGTTCTTTGTAGTTTTAGGGTGTGACACAAAGTATGCTAGACCAAGCATGACAATGGAGCTGATGGATCAATGTGCTTCAACTAATTTGAAGACAATTTCCAATCTTGATAGTTTTTCCTACTTAGAATCTTCTTAGAGAGTTGTTTTTTGAACCTCTCGCATTTTTCTTTTTGATATCTCCGTCTTCAGCAACTTTGAGACCTTGCAATAACTTGATCTGATTTCCCTTCATGATATGTGATATATTTTGTAACATCAACATGAATATAACCAAACAATTGGCTACCATGTAACCTCGTCAAGCCTCAAGTCAGTTTTTTTAACTCTCTTCACATATTGCTAGAAGTTATCATTCATTTGCAAGTCCTGCTTACTTTTTGCTAGTTAGCAAGTTGAGCTCACTTTGTTCATTCATGATCTTTCTAACATATGTAAATTGATTATATCAGGAACTGTTTCTCTCTCTCTCTCTCTCTCTCTCTCTCTCTCTCTGATCCACGCTTTGTCACGATGGATCCTACGACCATAATCACTTACCATCCAAACTTAGGAAGTCTAATACTTATTTATAGAAGTTTTGAGTCCAATCAAAGTTGAGGACCGGCATAAAATGAATAACAAATTGAACCAAAACGACTTGATTAACGACATAAATGGGGACCATTTTAGACTATTATTCGTAGTGTGAGTGCGATTTTGGACAATCACGTGCTTGTGAGCCAAGGCTTTACCAAGGTCAGGTGCTTCTATGGTTTTCAACCCACCACTTTACATGCTGTCTTCATGTGGATGATACGATACATACAAAGAGACTGAATAAGAATGGAAAAAAGGTTTGTGGACCTAGAAATAGTGACCCCCCTTCCTTAATGCACACTTCAAAATCTACTGAAGTTTTTATCAACTCAATCAAGGTTCATGCATAATGACCTTTGTATCATCCAAATTTCCATTGGAGAGAATCATCATTCAAGACAATTTTCATGACATGAATTTTCTAATAATATTAAATGAGAGATTTTCAATTAGAAAAGACTTTCACTCCCTCTTATTCAGAAGGGCTTTTTTTATTTATTTTTATGAGAATCGCTCAATCTCACTATCATCATACCAACCAGGGTTCAAGTATTCTCACAAGCAGTACGACCTTACCAATCTCAGAGGTCTTTAATAGGGACTGTAGTGTGGGCTTGGTCAATGGCTTAACAAAGGGACTCTTTGAGTCAAGGCAATTGAAAGAACAATTTTCTAATCATCTCTGGGTTTATAAGTCAAGAACACTGCAAAATGAGAAAGAAATAATCTTGCTCGCACTTCTTCGAGGGATGCTTATAAACATATGAACTCCCATGTTAATTCAAATGCCATAACCTGAAGAGACTTTGTAAGGGACGTAACATAGGCTGGGTTCATGGGTTGTGAAATGAAAGGATCAGCAGGCTCAAAATATGTGTAAATGGTAAGAGCTGATGATCATCTTGGCATTGTCACCAATTTTCTTTTTCACCATCGAGAATTGTCTTCATAAGGTGCCCCATTGATTATAAAAACTCAACATTTGAGTTCTTTGAGTATTGCTTCATTGGGATTCAATTTTTGTAGTCGATAGTTATCTATCTTGACTATTTTTTTTTTTCATTTGTGGGTATTGGCCTTGCTTTTACCAGGCACACTGCTTTTTTCATACCCCGAGTTCTCATGCATTTTTTTTCACATTTTTTTTCATGGGCATTGGCTTTGCTTTTATCAGGTATACTGCTTTTTTCATGCCCCTTAGTTCTATTTTGATTTCAATTCATGCGCACAATGCATGCATCAAGCAATTACACTTTGAATGACACTCGAACTTTCAAAGGTCTTCATCTGTCTTTTGTCTTGCCCTAGCGTGGGGGATGATCACCAACTGGGTTTAAAGATATGAAATTATGAGCTCAAGTGGTCTATGCAAATGATATAAGTATGTATGATAGAGAAAGAAATGATTTTCGTCATCCTAGAGCACTTAAATTACCACGTGAATTCAATATACTAGCACGACTTGAAAATTGATGCAAGTGAAAACAAGAAAATTACCTTTCATTTTCCTCACCTCATGATGCCATTTTACCTCCAATTTGCCTCAATGTGGGGGTGGTTCTTGACAGTGGTAATTTAAAAAGAATTTCCATAAGTGTATGGAGCTCAAAAGGGTTAAGCAATGGATTATATGTAGTGTTTGGAATAGAGAAATAAATTGCCTCTCATCATTTCGATTATCGTACCTTTTACGAGAGAACTCTTTACCTTGTGGATATGAAACTTCCTCTACTCATCTCACAAGTGTATAAGTAAGGGACTGTGTATAGGATACGGTTGCCTGTCATCATCCTAATACGTCTCATTCAGCATTCTTAAGCATTGATGTCACTCCATTGAGTTGTCTATCTTGACAAATCTCCACATGAAATTGGTGAGCTAAATCAATATGAAGATTCTTTTTTCAAAATAGTCTAGCAACTTTAAGCATGAAAAGCTTTTGTGACTTTAAAACAAACAATTTATCGCACTCGAAAACATAGTTTTAAGCATTCATTCGGGGGATTGCTCCACAAAGGGATTGCCTCAGCAATGGATGTCCTTGGATTGTCTCTATCAATCAAAAGTGAAAATCTATTTTTGCCCCAAAATCTACCATGTCCCCAATTTATCATCTGATGTGCCTTTTTCAGATGCTTTCTGATCAGGGCTAGAAAGTAATGTTTTGAAACATGAAGTAAATGAATCAAAAAATTAAACAGAGCTAATCTAATGCATGTTTTTTTGGAAATGGCTTGAAAAATCATTTTTTTAATTCTCTTTTTTAGGAATTTTTTTCGATAGGGAAGCATGAAGAAGCCCAGTTCTCAGATTTTCTCCATGGATAATATTTTTTTCATTATTAGATATCGTCATCGGGCTGGTTTGGTGTACCCCATCATGTCCTCAAAATAGAACTTGTAATTTTATTGATTATCATCAATCGAATTACATTTATTAGAATGTGATGTTCAAGCACAGAAGAAATTGAAATCAATTCCTAGACAGTGATAAGAATTCTCATGCAGGGGTTGGTGTATACCCCTAATTAAATGAGAAAATCAAACTACTTAGAATCATGAATCATGTGTACTTGAATTTTTCACCCTCCCTGATCTTGTGATGCGGACCCTTCAGGTCATATATTCTTCCTTCTAGATATGTCATTAGTCTCTTCATGATGGCATCAAATTCGGATACCTCAAGAAAATGAGACAGTTCAAATGGCCTTCTTTGGCTCTCTTCTTGGAGTTGTAATTTCTCACTGAAGATAGAGCACTTATATTATCGCAGCACTTTTGCTTGACAAGATAAGCTCTTTTTGATCCGTCATTTGAGCTCTCGATCGTGAACGGATGGGTGAGCGAGATCACTCCATAATCACCTAATTCAAATGAATGGGAACATGTAAGCATGATGTGTAAATAGAGAGCCAATTCGTGACAGCGATCTAATCTATTTTTTTTTTCTATTTTTTTCTCTCTTTTTTTTTCAACAAAAAGTCCACACATGAAGAGAATTTCCTAAAAATAGAATAGGAAAATAAAGACATCGGACGCCCTAGCAAGGATGAAGTTTAAATTTGAATCTCCCTAATAAAAATAATAAAGACATGAGTTGAAAACAAATTCTCCAATTTTTTTGTTATTTTCCAAATGATTTGTTGCATGGCAATTTCCTCATTTCATCAAAAAATTTAAATTAATGATTGACTTAAATTGTCATAAAAGCATGACAAAATAAATTGCATGGTATAGGGATGAAAGACTTACTTCACCAAGGTAACCACATAGACAAGCACATGAAATGTGGGGTTCGATTTCTACTCTAGACAGGCTTAACAAAGTGAAGTTAGCAGGGTGGGATGATTAGTTGCAGCCTCGCATACTAAGTCAAGTCATCCTAACTTCAGCTCAGTCAAGAATGATACCCCAATGCGACGCAGTCTCACGGGCAGAGATAAACATTCTTGACACCAAGAAAGAAACCTTTGGGATTTAGTTGGGCAACCTCTACTACGCGGCCTCGCGGTCGAAGTCGTATCCAACTCAATACCATCATAAATATCCTAGTGCGGCCCAAGTCCGGCGGCAGGTTATGTGTGTAAAAATGTAGTGCTAAATGCAGGGCATGCACAACAATTTAAATCAAATAACACTTCAATAGTTTGAATTTAAAACATTCATCCCCAACTCCAACCTGCAAGACAAGGGTTAGCAAATACTACTCCCCTTATATCTCCCCATCTGCAAAAACATTTAATACCTTAAATGTTAGGGACGTACCTGAGATCATCACTGCCAACCAAAAACATTTTTCAAAAAATAAAATTGGCCTAAGTCCACTAAGAGTTTCGACTAGAGTCCTTAGTGGAGTCGCTAAGCTATCACGACCAAAATTTTCAGGTGTAAACCACCTAGGGTTTGGCTAATGGATTGTTAAGTCTAGACTTAACTCAAGCTCTTCCAAATCCATACCAATTCGTGACTTAGGTTTCAATCGGGAGTCGCCACTAATATATTTTTGGTGGGTCGATTGGAAACCCAAGTAAAGTAATGAGAAATTTACTTTATTCCTACGAACCAGAGATTGTGAGTTCGGGAACTTGATTATACTAGATTTCTCCAACGCCCTTTTGATACATTTCTCTTTTATTTAAAAAATATATTTTTGCAGGCAGTTTGGATTGATTTTAATTCACTTCCCTAACATGTGTGATGATCATGGAAGTGCGCAAACCACCAATTAAACATCCAAGTAAAGCAATAAATAAATTGCAAACCTTACCTTAAAGCAACGAAAGTATCTGCGTTGTTAGGTCATAATTTACATCAATGAGTCTTAGATATGATTTTTAATTAACACGCAATCACTTAATTTTTTGTTTTCATTTAATTAATGAGAATTTAATCTATATGCAATGCAATATGACCTAATTCTAATGACATGCAATTTCTAATTAAATAGACCTAGCAACAATTACTAAATAACATGCATTTCATGAATCTAATTAAATATAACATGTAATGACATTTTTTGTGTTTTCTTTATAAATGTGCAATCTATCATGGAATTAACTTATCCTAAGGTATTTTTTGTGCATTTTTTATGTGAAATTCGAAACTAGAAACATATGAAAATTATCTGGCTAAATTAGGATTCTACTTTACTTATATTAAGGATTAGGTCAGGCTAAATCCTAATTTAAACCAAAATATTATCTTAACCTATCAATCTCTAACCCAAGATGCAGTCTATCTAAATTAATCTAAACTTAAAATGAAATATGCTATTTTATCCTAATGTGCAATGACGTACAAATGATACCTTAATTCTACATGACATATGCATGATGATTTTTTTTGTTTTTCTTTATTAATTTCGAAATTAAAAATGTCAAATAATTAAACGTGCAATTTAAGCTAATGAAACAAAAATCTAACATCCTAAAAATATGTTTTTTTTTTTATTTCAACAATTCATGATGAATAAAATGCTTAATCTAAATATACAAATAATCCTAAAGCATTCAATATTCTAACTCAAGCATATTTTAAGATAAATAAAGCAATCAAGATAAGACAAACCATTCAAAATAATTTAAAATATCACACACCGTTCAAAGGTGACGCCTTTCTTCCAATCCACCACATTACATGCTCTTTTCATACGAATGATACGATGCCCACAAAAAAATTGAATAAGAATAAAAAATATATGTAGACTCTGAAAGTAACAAGGCCCCTTCCTTAATTAGACAGCTAAAGTATTTTCTTATCATTCATTTACTCAATGAATAAGAATCATGTGAACTTTGAAACTAACAAAGCCTCTTTTTTGATTAGGCAGTCAAGTATTTTCTTACCCTTCATTTACTTAATGTAGAAAGTCGAAAGATGGAAGACTTTCAAGTCTCATTCCTTGAGTAGACTTCTCTAGTTTTGTCTTACCCTTCATTTACTCAATATAGAACGTTCAAAGGTGAAGACTTTCTTCCAACCCACCACATTACATGCTCTATTTATGCGAATGATACGATGCCAACAAAAACATTGAATAAGAATAAAAAAATGTATGTGGACATTGAAAGTAACAAGGCCCCTTCCTTGATTAGACAGCTCAAGTGTTTTCTTATCTTTCATTTACTCAATGAATAAGAATTATGTGGACTTTGAAACTAACAAGGTCTTTTTCTTGTTTAGGTAGCTCAAGTATTTTCTTACTCTTCATTCACTCAATGTAAAAAATCCAAAGATGGAAGACTTTCAAGTCTCCTTCCATGAGTAGACTTTTCTAGTTTCTTCTTACCCTTCATTTAGTCAATATAGAACGTTCAAAGGTGTAGACTTTCTTTCAACCCACCACATTACACGCTCTCTTCATACGAATGATACGATGCCCACAAAAACATTGAATAAAAATAAAAAAATGTATGTGGACTTTGAAAGTAACAAGCCCCTTGCTTGATTAGACAGCTCTTACTTAATGAATAAGAATCATATGGACTTTGAAACTAACAAGGCCTCTTTCTTGATTAGGCAAGTCAAGTATTTTCTTACTCTTCATTTACTAAATGTAAAAAATCTAAAGATGGAAGACTTTCAAGTCTCCTTCCTTGAGTAGATTTCTTTAGTTTATTCTTACCCTTCATTTACTCAATATAGAATGTTTAAAGGTGAAGACTTTCTTGCAACCCCACCACATTACATGCTCTCTTCATGCGAATGATACGATGCCCACAAAAACATTGAATAAGAATAAAAAATATATGTGGACTTTGAAAGTAACAAGGCTCATTCCTTGATTAGATAGCTAAAGTATTTTCTTACCCTTCATTTACTCAATGAATAAGAATCATGTGGATTTTGAAACTAACAAAGTCTTTTTTTTTTTTTGATTAGGCAGCTCAAGTATTTTCTTATCCTTTATTTACTCAATGTAGAAAGTCCAAAGATGGAAGACTTTCAAATCTCCTTCCTTGAGTAGACTTGTCTAGTTTTGTCTTACCCTTCAGTTACTTAATGTAGAACGTTCAAAGGTGAAGACTTTCATACAATGATTGCCAACTCCTCTGTCGGCAACTACGATAGTTTGTACTCACAATGGCCACACAAAGAGAGCAACATCTACACTTAAGCCTTATTACTTTTTTATACGAAAGTCTAAGTTAACTCAACTAATTAGTTAATTTCTCTCCCTTCTTTTTTCAATGTAAAGAGGAAGGCTTTTCATGGAACTAAAGTGTAATATTTGGCTGGTAGGGCCCAAAAGAAGAAAAAGAAAAAGAAGTTGAAAAGTCAATAAAGAAAAAAGGAGAGGGGAGGGGGCTTGGCTAAAAAGCAACTGAGAGCTCCCTCGACTAAAAAGGAGAAAAAAAAGAAGAAGAAGAAGAAAAAGAAAAGGAGGAAGAAAGGAAAGGGGTTTTGATATGTACATGCCATGGATGCCTTGCCAAGCCGATTTCACTTTATAACGCAGCACCCGGTAAGAGATTAGGCCCCTCTTTCGCCCGATCGAAGTAATTTATGGGTTTAGGGCTCCAATTCGAAATTTTTGGAAAATAGAACGGCGAAGTCTGATTTTGGAGTCGTTGAGCTATGTATTTCTGTAGAAATGATAGTTTAAGGTGTTGTAGAATTGTGGGATTTTATGGATCATGATTTGAACTTACGGTTTACTCGAAACAAAATTTTGAAGTTTCCCGCGCGCAATGAACAGTATGTGTCCAGCAGCTTCGGGCCCTTATTTTGTTAGTTTTTGGTTTGATTTTGGGACAATCAAGTTGTGATTATTGTAATATGTTAGAAGGGCTTTTTATTGATTATAAGTATGTTTGGAACGGGGTTCGATAGAGAAAGTTATAAAATAACAAAGTTTTAAGCTCAAGTATTGCATTATGAACGGCTTGAATAATTATTTTGAGTAGGCGATTTATTAGCGCATATGAATCGTTTTGTTAACGCTTAGGCATAATATAGCTGTTTCGTGGTTGATGTAGCGTGTTACCTGAATTTAATGTTGATTCTCGCTTATTTGATAGGATTGCGAGATTGAATGATCAAATAACACACGTTATTTGATTTTGGGGCATCTCCAAGTGAGTAGTACTAATGTCTTATTTTGTTTTGTGAAACTCATATATCAACAGAAGAGTAATTGACATATACTTGTATAGGGAAGTGATGACCTATTTGTTGTATAAAGATGGATATAGTACTCGGTAATTTTGAGTTATCGTGGGATGATTCAACAAACTTCTTTTGAAGGGTTATGCAAGCTGTTTTGGTACAATTGATTTATGTGATTATGTAATGACTATTGAAAGAAGATATGTGTTGTGTTGAGAAAATCAAATGTGTTGTGAACATGTAAATGACTAAGTGCTATACAACAACGAAATTTCGTGCGAGTCACCTCTAGGGCTTTGTAGTCAAGAGCTAAGTGCTACATGGCAACTCGAGTCACATGGGAGCCACCTCTGGGGCCTTGCACTATTGACATACATAGTAAATGGCTAAGTGCTATACGATAACATAACTTCATGGGAGCCACCTTTAGGGCCTTGTACTATTGCTATATGTGGTTAAGGGTTAAGTGCTACACGATAATGTAATTTCATGGGAGCCACCTCTAGGGTCTTGAGTTTGAATTTTGAGCGTGGAATGAACTATCGATATGAGATAGGATGAGTCCGATTATTGAACCAAATTGGTTATGCTTGTTTTGTTATTATGGACGAATGAGAAATTTTGCTATTTGATATAGTTAGGTTGAGGTAACATATAACGCATTTTGTTCATGCAAGTTATTATATTTTTGTTTGGCAATAATGAGCCATGTCTTGAGTTTTAAATATGTAATGTGGAAGTTTGATATGCTTTTACGGTATATACTACTCACTAAGTTATGGTTGCTCATTCCATTCATTTTCCATGTTTTCAAGTCCCAGGATTAGCAATTAGTAGGACGAGAGTGCTGTTGGGAAACTTTTGAGAGTTCTATTTTTGGGTATGGTTTAAGGAAGTGGTACACATAATCCTTGCTAGTGGTTGGACTAGTTGAGTTCTAAATGTATATTTCTTTTTGGTGGATTATAGAAACTCTGATGTTGCAATCAATTTGTTGGTTTATTTGATATGTATATATATAGTTTTAGATATATATAAGTTGATATCATGTTATTGGTTGTGTTTGAGGCTACGTTCTTCGCATGGAATGATGGCCATGTCATCCCCGTTCTTTGTAGTTTTAAGGTGTGACACAAAGTATGCTAGACCAAGCATGACAATGGAGCTGATGGATCAATGTGCTTCAACTAATTTGAAGACAATTTCCAATCTTTGTAGTTTTTCCTACTTAGAATCTTCTTAGAGAGTTGTTTTTTTAACCTCTTGCATTTTTCTTTTTGATATCTCCGTCTTCGGCAACTTTGAGACCTTACAAGAACTTGATCTGATTTCCCTTCATGATATGTGATATATTTTGTAACATCACCATGAATATAACCAAACAATTGGCTACCATGTAACCTTGCTCTCAAGCCTCAAGTCAGCTTTTTTAACTCTCTTCACGTATTGCTAGAAGTTATCATTCATTTGCAAGTCCTGCTTACTTTTTGCTAGTTAGCAAGTTGAGCTCACTTTGTTCATTCATGATCTTTCTAACATATGTAAATTGATTATATTAGGAACTATTTCTCTCTCTCTCTCTCTCTTTGGTCCACGCTTTGTCACGATGGATCCTACGACCATAATCACTTACCATCCAAACTTAGGAAGTCTAATACTTATTTATAGAAGTTTTGAGTCCAATAAAAGTTGAGGACCGGCATAAAATGAATAACAAATTGAACCAAAACGACTTGATTAACGACATAAATTGGGACCATTTTAGACTACTATTCGTAGTGTGAGTGCAATTTTGGACAATCACGTGCTTGTGAGCCAAGGCTTTACCGAGGTCAGGTGCTTCTACGGTTTTCAACCCACCACTTTACATGCTGTCTTCATGTGGATGATACGATAAATACAAAGAGACCGAATACGAATGGAAAAAAGGTTTGTGGACTTGGAAATAATGATCCCCCCTTCCTTATTTAGACTTCTTGAGTTTTTTTCTTACCCTTAGTTTACTCAATGTATGAAAATCCAAAGCTGGAAGACATTCATGTCTTCTTTCTCGGATTAGACTTTTCAAGTTTTTTTCTTTCCCTTCATTTACTCAATGTAGATCATGCAATTGATTAATTGAGTTTTATCTAAGCCAGAGATTATATATACCCACGAACCCATCCATCCACTTACCCACACACTCAGAGATGACAACAAAAATGCACTTCCCTTCATCGACATCATCATCATCTTCCCTTATCACCATTTTCTTCTTGCTCTTGGTTATAATCCTCATGTTCCTTCCTGGGGACTCGGCTATTATGCCTACGAAACGTAAGTGATTTTTTTTTTTGGTGATTTGAGCTTTCAGTAATGGATGGGGACATGGACGGAGGATTCCATGAAACTGAAGTTCACATGGCATGATATGAGAACATAGAGAAAGTTTTATACATCCTATTGTTTTTTTATTTATTTTTATCATCGCTTGGACAATTTTGCTATATTGAACATTGAATCAAAGTTCAAGGATTGTATTGAATAAATTAAAAGTTCATGAACAATATTACACATGGGACTAAAGTTTAGGAACCGTTTGTGTCATTTTCCCTTTATTAGTTATTGATCGCCATTCTCTGCTTGCTCTTGCTTATAATTTCTTTGTTCCATCTAGGAGCCTTGGCTTTTGTCCCTAAACCTTCGTGCCCCAGCATTAGGGGTAAGTGATTTTTCTTGTTGATGCTTTGAGCTTTCAGTAATGGAGGGGGACATAGAGTTCAAATGGCATGACACGAGAACATACAAGAAGTTCTATACATCGTGGTGTTTTTCTTAAAGTTGCTCAGATATTTTGCTGCATGAATCGTTTAATAATTTTGGGAAGTATCTGATCTTTCATAACAAATTCCATTGAATTTATTCTTGCCTATAGATTTGGATCCTCCAGGGAAAATTATTCAAAAAGTTCTGAACATATTGTTTTTTTGGTCAATTCAGTCATAAACATTTTCACCTTTTGCCATTTAAGTTTTAAACCTTCCAATTTTGGCCTGAATCCACTGAAAAAGAAGCCAACCGTCCCCTGTAAAAAAAAAAAAAAAAGGATGAGCATGATCATGGGCAGAAATGATTCCCCCAAGTCATTGCTTTCCTTTTGGAAAATTTTGCCCATCTCCCATGAGCTTCAGCCCTCGTTTGAAACTTCCCCTGTAGAAGACTCCGAAAATCTATTTTATTCTGCCAACCCCACTATTCGTGGTTTTCCCCTCGAATCTCCATTGAATTAATTTCTTCAGCGCGTTGAACCACTTGATTCTCTACTTTCTCCGTTGTTCCTTGGCCGAGAATATCCAGAATATGTGTCCCTTATTCACTTCCCAATTTCGCAAAAAAAAAAAAAAAAATTAGCGCCTCATATCTCACCTTTCCTCTGCTCGAAAATTACACTTGCCTCGATCGGAATTGATTGAACTTTATTGCCCTATTTCGTTTACCTCCCAAATTCGGAACGGCTGAATAGAGGATTGTTCATGTCTAGATGAGGAAGCCAAAGCTGAAAAACCACGCGCCCAAATCTGGGCAAGGCTGGCCACGACCCTCACCCTGATGGCCATCGCAGTTGGGGGCAAGGGCTGCGCTCCTTGCCGGCCACAAAAAGAAAATTAAAATAAAGAAGGAAGAAAGAAAAAAAAGGAAAAACAAACAGAAAAAGAATAAAAAATAAAAAATAATGACAGTCAATGTTCATGTGAATGAATTCTGACTAAATTTGGTTGGATTGACTCAATTGGCAAATGTGAAAATGTTAAAATTAAGTGACAAAATCGAAATGTTTAAGTCTAAATTGGCAAAAATACAATATGTTTAGAACTTTGTGGACAATTTCTCCACGTCTGTGAGTCCTCTTTTTACTCCACGTCTTGACCCTTTTCATCACATAGTATTTGATCTTTTATATTGATTTTCATTGAATATTGTCTTGCATATGCAGCAACGGGAAGCTGTTCTCCTCCCGCACATGGGGGTGAGTCATTTTTTAACTCCATATCTCGAATATTACCATCACGTTGTTTGCCTCTAGAATAGTTTATACATTTGCGAATCACTCATCATACATCTTATTATGCTTGCTTAAAAGTACTACAACCTTAATTCATCAAATATTCTCTAGTCATGTCCGATTTCACTTATGCATCAAACGATTAATGATATTTCATGAAATTTCATCTTCACAAACATAGTATGTGCATATGCATAATTTCTTATTTTTAGCAAGAATTAATAACAAAATCTTGGTGCTTTGTGCCGACATTGTTTGTGTACTTGTTTGCGTAGCATGGTCGCAACAACTTGGTCAATAAGGTTTTTTACAGTTAAATATGTGGCGAAAATTTCATGGTAATTTCATCATTATGTCAATAACTTCTCTTGACTATTCAAATTAATGATTAATATTTGTCTGCATCGCATTATTGACAGAGTCTCAAATTGAGGAGGGGGTGTGATAATGAGCTTTTAAAAAAATAGTCTCGCATTCTAATTAGAAAAAGAAAAAGAAAAGGTAAAAATGGACAGTCTCGCATCATCTACTTATCCGAGAATTAATTTCATTTCTTTTAGCGAGACCCATTCCTTCATTTCCCTCTATTTTAAACATGGTTGCAGCATCTATACCGCCATCGCGTTGATCAGACAGCATGTTGGTTGTTCTAGATGCCACCAAGCAAAGAATTTCGTGTCTCTCGTGATCGTGATATATATGTAATATGTCATAATACTCTTGGTATGTATTTGGTGTAGCAAAATTATTTCAGTTCCCTGTATTCACATCATCTTCAGGACATTCTCATGTGCAGACTTGTCTTTTGATGATAGTGAAATATAAAGAGATAAATTTCATAATTTACTCTTAGATAATGTTCACTTGAGTAGAGACATCTCATCACCACCTTGCGCCTCGGGAAGTGGGGCAATTTCATTGGTTCACTCGAGGAGCCTCTTATCTCAAAAGGTATTTGGTGGCATAATTATTTAAAAATTTATAAATATATTAAATAACGGTCAATTCAGTTTTGAAATTTTTTATTTTGTCAATTAAATTCTAAACTTTATGAGAATTTGTCAATGTAAACTTTTGGCCAATTTTGGCTGTAAATTGCTGACGTTGCGGTCAAGTTAGTGTTGCTGTTCTTTGTAGCATGATCAACCTTGGCATAGATAATTTTTGAAAAAATTTATATCTTTTCCTTTTTATATTATCTCTCTCTCTCTCTCTTTTTCCTTCATTGGATTACTGGAAGGAAAAACAATACATTTTCTCCAAACATTGTCTATCCTAGTGCCGGTTGTGCCATGTAGAATGGCGACGTTGACTGAATTGCCACATCAATGATTTCCAACTAAAATTGACTAGAAGGGTTACCTTGGTTTATGATTAAATTGGTAAAATTAAGAAGCTTAAGATTGTGTTGATCGCATATAATAGCTTTATGATTTGTTGGACAATTTTCCATTATTTAGTTGCGACAAGCGGGTTACTTAGTGAAATAAGAATGATATAACTCTTTAAGAGACCCAAATACTCAACATTGGCCACACAAACAAAAGGGTGAACGAACAAGGCCTTCTAGCTAAAAGAAGACTGCTAATAGTGCAACTTTGATATTAGCTAGTTGTTGGGGGCAAAGCACGAATTTTAGATCGAAAAAGGTCTATAGACAAGTCATACGCGGCCCATATTCCTGAATGAGGGCTATTCTAGAAATTGAGCACTGCCCCAGTCCATTCCATTCTAAGAATCGGGGCCACTTTACTCGACTTTTTGTTTGCAGAGCTTCGGTAAACACCTACCCATTTTATCCTTTACAAGCAAATGTACATGATATTCAAGTTCTTGATGGCTCCTGAATTTTATTAGCATTTTCGACACGGTTGTTAGCGGTTTTTCGTCGTCCGCACACACGGCCACAAAATGGCGCACCGAAGCCGCTGGCATGGCACTGATACATAATTATAAATGCTTTAGTTGGAGAGAGAGAGAGAGAGAGAAGAGAATATATTTTGGAGAGAGTGATGAAAGAAAAGTCCTCAGCAAAAGGAGAAGAAATAGTAAAAAAGAAATAGATAAAATCCTTTGATTTTTAGATGCATTTGGTTAAAATATCGCTAATTTCAAATATTTTTAAAAATACCTCACTTCCATCGCTTGCAAAAATGAATTAATGAAAGAAACATCTATCATTAATAAAACGTTTAGACAAAGATTATTATTGATGACAAAAATATATTCCATTAACTACTTATTCTAACCAACAAAAATAATTACTTTTAGAAAAAAAATGTTTGCGAATCATTGATTTTTTATAGAAAAAAATCAATTACCGCCCCAAACCAACCCCCGGGGGCGCTCGTGGTCACAATGAAAATGGGGTCACCTGGTCCCTCGCCTCCCACCCAGTCCAATCCTCTATATCATCTTCCAACCGTATCACCATGCACTCTCACGTTAACACAATCTCTATGCATTCACCTCTTAATTTTTAATAATTAGATTGTGAATTATTCCGTTTTCATATTTCATACTATATAAAAAGAAATAAAAGAAGGTTTCAGATCTTTACTTCGAAATTGCAGAGCCAGCAGAACTAATTATTTAATTCTTTGATTTTTTTTTAATATATACCTCTCTAGATCTATATTTTAATGGATCAGTATATACGGCTCATTTTGATTTAAAAAAATCCATTTTTCTACGCATTTAGATAGGTGAGGATATTATATATAGATGATGTGCCGATCATGAGTGATCTAAATACATATCTAATGTTTATAATAAAATTTTCATTATAATGAAAGGACGATCGAGACACATCCTTATAATTTGAATAATTTTTTTAAAAATAAATTTTCATTCTCTATAATAATTGTCACCACTTTACTTGAAACAAAAAATTATATTGTTTTTGTTAGACGAGATATTCCATTCAGATCTGCATTGTATAATTTTATCATATATATATATATATATATATATATAAGAGTAAAGCGTGAGGTTGTCATTTAGATGGATCGAACTGTCCATTTGGTTTAAAACCAAATTTATGGTGATGTTGACGGATGCCGCCTAATGCCTCCATCACTTGCTGTGTTACCTGCCGTAGGGGATCGCTGCTCATCTGCAAGACCATCTGGATGTCAGAAAAAAGGGGAGCACCGCCTCTCTCTCTCCTTCTCTGGATTTTTCCAGATTTCTCTTTCTCCCTCTGCCGCACCAGAATTTTCTCCCTCTCTCCAGAATTTTCTCTCCCTCTCTCTCCAGATTTTTCTCGGCCATTTTGTTTGTGGACTCCACCGACTTTGGCTCCTATAAATAGGGGTTGTTGTCTCTTGAAGTGAGTGAGTTGAGAGATAGGGTGATAGGGGTCTTGGGTGAAGTGTGAGGAGTGTGAAGAAGTGAGAGGAGTGTGTGTATGTAAAGTGTGGGGTGTGTACGTGAGTGTGTGAGTGGGTGGGAGTAGGTGGTGTGAAGTGTAGAGTGAGAAAGAGTGAGTGGGTGTGTGCAAGAAATTGTGTTCATGTGAGGTGTGAGAGGTGTAAGAGAGTGGTGTGTGTAAAGAGTCTGCAATATTGCTTATATAAAATAAAGTGATTAATTTTACTTGCACATCCACTTGATTTCTCAACAAGTGGTATCAGAGCAGATCGTCGGAGGCTGTGCGAAGACAGTGGTCGGGGACCATTGTAAGTGAGCAAGGCGGTCAGGGATCGTCGAGCCAAGGAGCGAAGAAGCGAAGGACATCGGAGTTCTGCCAGTGCACAATCTGGGATTGTGAAGTCGGTTGGTCTGGGACCAGGCTTACTTGGTATAGTGCGGGGCATTATACTCAAGTCACCATGGTGGATTTCTCGAGTCCGGTGAATGATATGGAGAAACTCAACGACTTTAATTATAATAATTGGAGTACTCGCATGCAGTATTATTTGCTTGGACAAGATTTATGGGATATTGTTGGCGGCAACAACACCACCCCACCCACAAATGATAGTGATTTAAGAAAGTGGAACATCAAGTCAGGTAAGGCTCTTTACGTTCTTGCCGTGACTGTTGATGATGAATTATTGCAACACATAAAGAGTGCAAAGACCCCGAAGGAGGCTTGGGATAACTTGGCGACGCTGTTTGCGAGGACAAATGATGCCAAGTTACAATGCTTGGAGAACGAGCTCCTCTCAATCTCGCAACAAAATATGACGGTGAGTCAATACTTTTCTAAAGTTAAATCTATTTGTGAAGAAATTTCAAAATTAGATCCCGATAATGCCATCTCTGAGACAAGAATGAGAAGAATCATAATTCACGGGTTAAGGCCGGAATATAATGGTATTGTTACGGCCACTCGTGGATGGGCAAATGAGCCAACTTTAACAGAGTTGGAGAATATATTGGCCAACCAAGAAGTCTTAGATAAACAAATTTCTAAGGTCTCAATTAAGGAGGATGAAAATGCCCTCTTTAGTAATAAAAGAGGGTTCAAGGGCCAAAATAGAAATAGAGCAGATGCAAGAGATGGCAAACCATGGAAAGATCATGGAGATTGGTGGAGGCAACCCGAAAAGAAGGGTTATCAGCCAGGGGGAGCTCGTCAAGATCGTGACGACGATGACGATGAAGATAAGAGCAACAAAAGGCGTAACAAACGGTGCTACGTTTGTGGCAAGGTAGGACATATTGCCAAATTCTGTTGGTATAGGCGAGAAGAAGGAAATGTCGTCACTTCCTGCAAGAAGGAGATTGAAAGCGAAGAAGAATGGGACTTTCAAGTGCCTGTTGCAATGAAGGAACGAGAAGAGCTTGCAACAGCTTGTATAGTTGAGTTGGATAATTCGACAGGTTCCATCACGACCCCGAATAAGAACAAGCCAAGGGAGAACTCGAAGAAGCAAATGCCAACAAGCAGTCGTGAAAAGAAATTGCATGAGATGCAAGATATGATAAAGAAGCTGAAAGTTGAGAAGGCAAAGATGGAGAATATGTTGAAGAAAAGGGATGAGATGATAAGGCAGAAGGATCAAGAGCTCGAGGCAAGAGAAAGGGAGCTAAAGAAGTTCCGATGTGAGTGCAAGAAGCTGCAAAAGTTTCAGGACCTCAAGCCCACTATGATGTTCCGAATTAATCATATCGGAAGAGACGATGAGCAAATGAAGGAGAAAAAGAAAGTTTTCTTTGAGAAAAGAAGGTCATCTACACCCTACATCCCATGGTGCAAGGATAGGTGGAATAAGATCGAGGAGAAGAAGGATCAAGAGATCTACATTGAAGTGCTTCGGATGGGACTGAATCGGTTGAAGCACGAAATGAAAGTCACGAACGAGAGGGTTGACCAGGTGAGTTCCAATCTCAAAATCCTTAGAGGAGATATGCTAAATATGAAGACTGAATTGACTAAGAAGAAGGAAAAAGAGACTAAAGGGCAGAATGAATTGGTATTACAAAAGTTCAAGGATCACAAAACTCAATGGAAAGTCGTAGCAAGAGAAGCAACTAAAAAGGGAGCTATAGAGCCATCCACATCTGAGGAAGCTTTACAATATGCTGAATGGAGGAAGACAGTTGAAGAGTCCAAAAGCAATATTGGCACGGCTACTATATTTAAGTTAAGAGAGAGTAGTCGGTGAGGGGGAGTGTCAGAAAAAAGGGGAGCACCGCCTCTCTCTCTCCTTCTCTGGATTTTTCCAGATTTCTCTTCCTCCCTCTGCCGCACCAGAATTTTCTCCCTCTCTCCAGAATTTTCTCTCCCTCTCTCTCCAGATTTTTCTCGGCCATTTTGTTTGTGGACTCCACCGACTTTGGCTCCTATAAATAGGGGTTGTTGTCTCTTGAAGTGAGTGAGTTGAGAGATAGGGTGATAGGGGTCTTGGGTGAAGTGTGAGGAGTGTGAAGAAGTGAGAGGAGTGTGTGTATGTAAAGTGTGGGGTGTGTACGTGAGTGTGTGAGTGGGTGGGAGTAGGTGGTGTGAAGTGTAGAGTGAGAAAGAGTGAGTGGGTGTGTGCAAGAAATTGTGTTCATGTGAGGTGTGAGAGGTGTAAGAGAGTGGTGTGTGTAAAGAGTCTGCAATATTGCTTATATAAAATAAAGTGATTAATTTTACTTGCACATCCACTTGATTTCTCAACACTGGAGACTTCTTCTAATGACTGAACTTGTTTTTACTTCCTTGTTTGGGAAAAAAAAAATTGGTTTTGACAATTTTCAATCACCCCCATTAAATTCACAGATTTTACTCAAATAGTAATTGTCTAGATTTTTCTTAAGATGGCGATGCCTTTTCATCGAAACTTCAAGAATATCTAACAATTTCTTGTGTCGATTTACTTGCTCTATTAATTTCTTACATCATATTGGTCCATTACTAATTGGAAAATGAGGAGACCTTCAAATTGTTCTTAGAGTTACAGTTATCGGAACAACGACCCAACGAATTCACGTTCGCTTCCCTTATCACAGCGGCAAGAAATTTAGCAAGTCTCCAACATGGTCAACAGTTCAATAGCCAGATTATAAAGCGCGGCTTGGATTTTGACCCATTTGTCACGAATGCTGTTGTGGATATGTATGCTATATGTGGAAGTAATCAGAGGCCACGAAAGCATTTGACCTCGCTATCTGTGAAGCTGTTGCATGTTGGAACTCCATGATCACAACATATGCACAACATGGTGAAGCACAGGCTGCTCTCTGGATATTTGAGGAAATGATAATCGCAGGATTGAAACCGACTTACATCACCTATGTGGGCATCCTCTCTGCATGCATCCATGCGGGGCTTGTGGAAGATGGATTGTGTCATTATAACTCGATGCGTGCGCTTGGAATTGAACGGGACCGAGCATTGTGCTTGCATGGTCTCCCTTTTTGGCCGAGCTGGTAGACTAAAGGATGCTGTGGATTTCATTGAGACAATGCCAATTCAACCGATGGCGCTGGTATGGAGGAGCTCGCTCAGTGCATGCACGAATGCTGGCGATGGTGAATTAGGAAAGCGTGCTGCCGAGATGGCAATATCTTTGGACCCGACAGATGGTGGATCTACTACGCGACTCTCAAATATGCATCAAAAGGAATGTGGTTCGATGTGAAGAAGGTCAGCCAGAGAATGGACGAGACTGGAGTCCTAAAAGAACCAGGGACAAGTTGGATAGAAATTAATAATGAGGCCCATGCGTTCGTTGCTAAAGACCGGACTCATTATGAGGCTGATTTGATTTATTCAGTTTTGGACTATTTAATTCTTCAGATAAAAGAGATCGGTTTTGTGCCAAACAATGCTGCTGTTGTCATGGACGATTGACTGACAATTAGTAACGGGATAATATTATACAGCAAGTGCTCTCATTCTGTGTACCCTTCCAGCTGTTTGTTGCTGGGAAACGATCAATCTTCTGAAGTATGTACATCATCTCCGACTTGGGTTTTCCATCGGACATTTTGAGACATGAGATCCTCTTCGTGGTGTGAGGACGATATTTCTTTGGAGAAGCAGCTGCTAGGACATATTTCGAATTGTCATGATTGAGTGGTGAATATTGATGATTTCAGAGTTACACTGAATGCAAATTGATCCTCGGCATTGAAGTTGCAACGATGTGTCCAAACATCTATAAAGAGACTTGAGTCATGAGGAATTGACATGGCATGGTTGACTCGTGAAGATTGGAACTAATGAGCTACGCTCCGTTTGTTGTTTAGAATGGGGCAATTTAATTGAAGAAGAGGGCAAATGACCTGTTCCTGAGATGCAGAGAGATTAACTCACTGCCTGTACCCACAAGATGACCAACCAGAAATGCCCCTTGGTGGAGACTCACTCTGTTAATGCCGGACATCGACATGATGAGTTTCATGTTGACCAACCACCGTGAATGAAAAACTTGAGAGTTAGTTTCTTATGGGATTTACGATATCTTGATCAAACCCACCTTAACTATTTGATGTATGTATACAATAAAATTAGTTGAAGAGCAACACACGGTTTTTCATTGAGTCACAAATAAGGAAGAAACCAGGATTCACAAAGTAATATTTCGGATCCGAGATTGCCAACTCCTCTGTCAGCAACTTCGACGGTTCAATACTCACAATGGCCATACAGAGAACGACATCTACTCTTAGGTCTTATTACTTTTCTGTACACAAGTCTAAAAGTCATCTCAACTAGTCATTACATTTAACTTTTCTCTCCCTTCTTTTTTCAATGTAAAGATGAAGACTTTCGTGCTACTAAAACATGCTAGACAAGCGAGACAATGGAAAGGATGGATCAATGTGCTTCAACTAATCCAAAGACAATTTACAATCTTGCTAGTTTATTCTAAAGAGAATTTTCTTCAAGAGTTGTTTCTTTAACCTTGGGCATTTTTCTTTTTGATATCTTCGTCTTCAGCAACTTGAGACCTTGCAAGAATTGATCTGATTTCCCATCATGATATCTGCTATATTTCGTAATGTTGACACGAACACAACCAAATAATTGGCTGCCATGTAACCCCGCTCTGAAGTCTCGAGTCTGCTTGTTTAACTCTATTCACATATTGCTAAAAGTTATCATTCATTCACATGTCTTGCTTACTCTTTGTGAGTCAGCAAGTTGAGCTCGCTTTGTTCACTCTTGATCTTTCTAATATATGCAGATTGATTATGTTAGGAACCATTTTCTTTTTCATACACACTTTCTCTCTGCGACCATGATTAGACTTTTATGTGGATTTTGAAATTAAGAAGTCCCCTTCCTCGATTAGCCTTATCGAGTTTCTTCTCTCCCTTCATTTGGTCAACATAGAAAATTCAAAAACGTATACTTTCAGGTCTCCTTCCGTAATTAGACTTCTCAAGTTGTTTCTCTCCATTCATTTCCTCGTGGAAAGTTCAGAGATGAAGACTTTCAAGTCTCCTTTCTTGGATTAGACTTCTCTCAAGTTTTTTTCTTGACCATCATTTATTGAATGTAGAAAAATCAAAGACGAAGACTTTCATGCAACTGATTAATTGAGTTTCATCTGCACGTCTGAGATTATTTATACCCTACCCACACACACAGATGACAGCAAAAATGCACTTCCCTTCATCAACATCACCATCGTCTCCTCTTATCATCATTTTCTGGTTGCTCTTGGTTCTATTCTCCATGTTGCTTCCAGGGGCCTATGGCCGTAAGTGATTTTTCTTCTTGGTGCTCCGAGCTTCTAATAATGGAGGACATGGATTGAGGATCATGATTTGACAAAACTGGAGTTGACATAGCATGACACAAGAACATACTTTTGTACTTTATGCCATTTTTCTTTTCGTCACTCGTTCAATTTTGCTACATGAATCAGGTGATAATTTTGGGCAGTGTCTGATATTTCATGAAATTTTCGTTGAATATCATCTTGCAGGTCCAAGTATACTTGTGAATGGAAGCCGTCTTGTTCCAGATGGACATTGGAGTGAGTCCTCTTTTCCCTTCATATCGCAAAGCTTTCCATCACATTATCTACCTACAGAACGGTTTATCCATGGTGTATATAACCATACATTGAACTACACTGACTCGAAAGCACTCCAACCTTAATTCATCGGATATTCTCTAGCCACAGAATCATGTGACATGTTGGGTTTTACTCATGGGTCAAACGATTAATGAAACTCCATGAACTTTCATCTTTCAAACACAATACATACATATGTCTAATTTCTTATTCATAGCAAGAATTAGTAATAAAATCTCAATGCTATGCACTGACAATATTCGTGTACTTATTTGCATGGCATGGTCACTGTAAAAATATGTGGGGAAAAATCATGGTAATTTCATCGCCATTTGCATGTGAGACTTATTCCTTCTTTTCCCCTCTATTTTAAACTATGGTTGCAGAATCGGTAGCGGCAAAGCCTTGACCATACAACATGTTGGTTGTCCTAGACGCCATCAAGCAAAGAACTTTGAGTCATTAGTTATAAAAATATATATATGTAAATTGTCATGATATTTGGTATGTTCTTATTTCAGTTCCCTGTATTCCACACATCATCTTCTGGACATTCTTGTATGTAAACTTGTCTTGATTAGAGTGAAATAACGAAAAGATGTGTTTCACATTTTACTCATGAAAAATGTTTATTCGAGTAGAGACATCTCATCACCATGTTGCTCCTCAGGAAGTGGGTCTTGCTTGCGATTCTTAGGAAAGTCAACCCTAAGGAGCCTCATACCTTAATAGATATTTGGTGGAATAATTGTCCAAAAAATCGTATATCTATTGTGCAGTAGTCAATTCAGCCCTACTATTTTCAGTTTTATCAATTTAGTTATGAACATTTTAATAACTTGCCATTTTAATCCAGACATTTGTGTGAAATTTCAATACAGTTCTTCAAGTTAATTTTTGGCCGAAATCGTTGATATGAGGGGTTTATTCAATAGTGACAATTCTATATGTCACAACTGGCATTGACATAGATGTTTTTTGCAATTTTTTTTTAAAAAAATTCATTTTTCTTTATATTCTTATATTCTTATATTATTCTCTCTCTCTCTCTCTCTCTCTAAATCTTTTTCTTTGTCAAATTAACACGACACAGGTGAGGGGAGTCGCGACTCTTGCCTAGACTAGGTTTTGTTTGGAAGGACAATATTTAGAAATAAAATAGATAAAATTAAAAAGTTTCAAATTATGTTGATCGTTGTACAATTGATTTAAGATTATTTTTTTGGATAATTTCTCGTTATTCAATTGCAATAAGCGGGCTACTTAGCATAATAAGAATGGTTTGAGACTCTTAAGAGACCCAAATATTCAAAATTAGCCACACAAAAAAAAGGTGCATGAACAAGGCCGGCTAACTAAAACAATGCTGCGGATAGTGCAACGGTGATATTGGCTAGTTGTTGGGGGCAAACCATTAATTTTAGCTCGAAAAAGATCTATAGACAAGTCATACTTGCCCATAGTCCATGAATGAGGGCTATTCTAGAAATTAAGCACTGCCCAAGTCCATTCTAAGAATTCAGGCTTTAATCAACTTTTTGTTTGTTGAATTTTGGTAAACACCTACCTATTTTATCCTGTATAAGCAGATGTATATATGAGGTGAAAGAAATTTCTATAAGCAAAGGTACATAATATATAAATGCATTTAGTCTAGGTGTTATATCATTTGGATGTACAATGCAAAGAAGATAATACCTGTCAAGCAATACGGGTGTTGACAAAGAAAGGATTTTTCACTCTGGACATTTCCACCTATCGACTCATCCTCTTGCCTTCATCATTAGCAAGTATTTCTATTGAGTTAGAGGGAGGGATGACCTAAATCTGTGCTCTCCACTTGACTTATCAACCGGACAACATGATTTAAACAGATAGATAGAGTTAAGAAACTCATAGTTGGCATTTTAGGGCAATGCAATATCCAGAGTACGCATTTATTTCTTTAAGTTGGAAACTGTCCTCAGCCAATGGACCCCTTTACCTGAACTAACACTCCAAGCATAGGGGCAGATCCGCTGGATGCTCACTCTATTGCTGTACCCATCATATCTACTGGATAAACAAGGGCTCGTGCCACTCGGGCTTTATCTTAAAGGTCTTCTGTACTCTCTTTGCCTTTGCTACTTGCCCAAGCTCTCTCTTTCCATATCTTCTCCACCTCTTCAAAAGTCAACCCCTTCGTCTCTGGCACGAAGATGACCACAAACCCGATGGCCGACATGGCTACACCCGCAAGAATCAAGAATGTCGCACCTGTCCCTAGAGCGTCAGCGATGCTAAGAAATGTTTGTGCCACAATCAAGTTCGAAATCCAATTGACGGTGGCCGACATGCCACCACATATTCCACGATATGCCTCGGGGTATATCTCCGAGTTCACTGTCCATGGTACGGGTCCCATCCCGGGCGAGAAGCAAGCAATGTTGAGGGCCAAACCCATGGGAATCAGAGGATTCTGCAAAGAATGCACCAGAGTGAATTGCCAAGGATGCCAACACACCGCATAAACTCGTGAGGGCCATTTTTTTTTTCCGACCGGCATGGTCAATTAAATAAATTCCAACAATGGTCCCCGCAGCATTCATGGCAGCAACGACCAGGGATAAGAGAAGTGCCAGCTGGTTGGAATAGGAGCCAGCCATCTGGACTATAGTTGGGCTGTAGTACGTCACTGTATTGATACCAACATCGTCCTTCAAAAATGACTCATACTTGTCATCAAGTCCTTCAAATAATCCGAAGACTTTATTTATTTATTTATTTTGGTCTATTAGAAGACTTTATTAACATCCAACATAAATTTACTAATAGAATGTAATTGATCGCAAGTAAATTTAAAATCACAAAGATAAATAGATAAAGGCTAATTTTCTTTCTCATGTGTTTAAGTTGTCGCAAAGGTCCTCGACATCGTCACCCCACTGCATCACCGTGCACTCGCACGTCCACAAAAATCTCCATGTACTCGCCCTAGATATACGAATTTCTTTTTCGTATTTTATACTATAGAAAAAGGAATAAAAGAAGGCCTAAGATCTTTAGTTCAAAATTACAGAGCCGGCAAAATTAGTTAATTAATTCTTTGACTTTTTTTTTAATATACCTTTCTCTAGATCATTATATATAGCTTTTCGATCAAAAGATGCATTTAGATAGATTCGGGTATTGTATACAAATGATATGTCGTATGTGAGTAAAAAAAATAGATTGCATTTTTATAGAGAAAGATCGGTCCAGATACATCGTCATACTTTAAATAATTCTTTAAAGGAAAATTTTTCATTCTCTATCATAACCGTTACTGCTTTACTTGAAAAAAAAAATCAAATAATTATTTTGTTAATCAAGATATCTAGTTCAAATCTACATCATCATCATGATCAATGGGGAGGTGGGACCTGGGGGAGACTGACGTGATACAGGAAGAGCCACGTAGGGCCACGGGATTGGCCCCTTCTTCCCCGGTCTCTCCTGCAATTAGAGACAATTACTGCCCAACCAGTAACCACCCACGTGGCCCGTCGCCATCGCCTTACTAATTGCCTCCCGCTAAAAACAGGAGTCGTTCCCCCGCTTCCCTCTTCGGTCACCCACCACCACCCCACCCTGCTCACGACGAAAATGGGGTCACCCGCTCCCCATCCTCTGCGTCGTCTTCCCACCGTATCACCGTAAGAGTCTCCGTGCACATGCACTCGCTTAGATATATGAATTTGTTTGTCGTATTTTATAGCATATAAAAAGAAAGAAAAAGAGGTCTAAGATATTTTGTTCGAAATCACGGAGCTATGTATACCTCTCCAGATTAATATCTTAATGGATCGGTATACACGGCTCCTCTAGATAGGTGAGGATACTATAATAATTGTCACCACTTTACTTGAAACAAAAAACAATCAAATAATTCTTCTATTAGATGAATGTAGAAAAATCAAAGATGAAGACTTCTCATGTAACTGATTAATTGAGTTTCATTTGCACGTCTGAGATTATATATACCCTACCCACACACACACAGATGACAGCAAAAATGCACTTCCCTTCATCAACATCACCATCATCTCTACTCTTGGTTCTATTCTCCCTGTTGCTCCCAGGGGCCTATGGCCATAAGTGATTTTTCTTCTTGGTGCTCCAAGCTTCTAATAATGGAGGACATGGATTGAGGATCATGATTAGACAAAACTGGAGTTGACATAGCATGGCATGAGAACATAATTTCATACATTATGCCATTTTTCTTTTCATCACTCGTTCAATTTTGCTACATGAATCACGTGATAACTTTGGGCAATGTATGATATTTTCATTGAATATCATCTTGCAGGTCCAAGTACACTTGTGTACGGAAGCCCTCTTGTTTCAGATGGACAATGGAGTGAGTCCTCTTTTCCCTTCATATTGCAAGGCTTTCCATCACATTATCTACTTACAGAACGGTTTATCCATGGTGTATATAAACATATATTGAACTACACTGACTCGAAAGCACTCCAACCTTAATTCATCGGATATTCTCTAGCCACGTAATCATGTGACATGTTGGGTTTTACTTGTGGGTCAAACGATTAATGAAACTCCATGAACTTTCATCTTTCAAATACAATACATACATATGTCTAATTTCTTATTCATAGCAAGAATTAGTAATAAAATCTCAATGCTATGCACTAACAATATTTGTGTACTTATTTGTGTGGCATGGTCACTGTAAAAATATGTGGGGAAAAATCACGGTAATTTCATCACCATGCAAAACTTATTCCTTCTTTTCCCCTCTATTTTAAACTATAGTTGCAGGATCTATAGCGGCAAAGCCTTGACCAGACAACATGTTGGTTGTCTTAGATGCCATCAAACAAAGAACTTTGAGTCATTAGTAATAAATAAATAAATAAATAAATAAATAAATAAATAAATAAATAAATAAATAAATAAAAATATATATATATATATATATATATGTTCTTATTTCAGTTCCTTGTATTCCACACATCATCTTCTAGACATTCTGGTATGCAGACTTGTCTTGATTAGAGTGAAATAAAGAAAAGATGTGTTTCACATTTTACTATGAAAAATGTTTATTCGAGTAGAGACATCTCATCACCATGTTGCTCCTGAGGTAGTGGGTTCTTGCTTTCGAGTATGAGGAAAGCCAACCCTAAGCAGCCCCCTACCTCAACAGATATTTGGTGGAATAATTGTCCAAAAAATCTTCCATTTATTATATGGCAACTAATTCAGTCCTACACTTTTCATTTTTATCAATTTAGTTTTGAACATTTTGACAATTCGCCATTTAGTTTAAAACATTTATGCAAACTTTCAATGCAGTCCTTCCAGTTAATTTTGGCAGGAATCCTATATGTCACAATTGATATAGACATAGACATTTTTTGCAATTTTTCTTGAGGTTGCTTGGGTATTTTGCTGCATGATTCACTCAATAATTTTGGGCAGTATCTAATCTTTCGCAACAAATTCCATGGAATTTCTTCTTGCCTACAGATTTGGATCCTCCTGATCATGGGGAGAATTGTCAAAAAAGTCCTAAATGTATTGCACTTTTGCTTATTCAATCCTAAACATTTTCATATTTTGCCAATTAAGTTAATGAGTCGAGGAGAGATGGCTTCAGTAACTGATCCGACGCCCTTGCTCATGGCTCTCTCCTTACCAGAAGGCGGCTGCTCTGGTCGATTTGGCGAGCCTCGCGTCCTCACATGAACTGTTTCACCACCTCTTTCTCTTCATCGTTTCTTTTCTTTGGTTCGATCAATTATTATTATTTTTTTTTGAAAAAGGATGAGCATGATAATGGGCAGATATGATGGCATGAGAGATCCTTTTATCTTTCCTTTCGAACCCCACCTATTAATTCCCACAAGTCATTGCCATCAAGGAAAGAACTTTGTGTCACTGTGATCGTGATATATACGTAATATGTCATAATACTCTCTCTTAGTATGCTCTTGGCGTAGCAGAATTATTTCAGTACCCTGTATTCCGCATATCATTTTCCAGACATTCTCATGTAGACTTGTCTTGACAATGGTGAAATATAAAGATATAAGTTTCACAGTTTACTTATAGATAATGTTCACTCGAGCAGGGATATCTTGTCACTGTCTTACGCCTGAGGAAGTGGGGCAATTTCATTGGTCCACTCAAGGAGCTCCTATCTCGATAGCTATTCGGTGTCATAATTCTTTAAAAAGTCTTAAATATATTGTACATCCATCAATTCATTGCTAAACTTTTTTATTTTGCTGATTGAGTCCTAAATTTTATGACAATTTGCCAATATAGACTTTTGGCCAATTTTGCCCTTAAATTGTTGACGTGGTGGTCAAATCAATATTGATGTCCTTTGCAATGCGACTGATACTGTGGATAATTTCTGAAAAAAAAATTATTATTTTTTCTTTTTTCTATTCTTTCTCTTTTTTTTTCCTTTATCGGATTACTGGCACAAAAACAATATATTTTCTCCAAAACTCATTCATGCCATTGCCGGTCGTCCCACGTAGGACAACAATGCTAACTAAACTGCCACTTCAATGTATTCTAGCCAAAATTGACCCAAAGAGCTACTTTGATTTAGGATTAAATTGGAAAAATTAAAAAGTTTAAGATTGTATTGACCGCCGTACAACGGGTTTATGACTTGTTGGGCAATTTTCTATTATTCAATTGCAATGATACAATAAGAACAGCCAGGCTTTCTAAGAGACCCAAATACTCGAAATCAGCCAAAAAAGGGGTGCATGAACAAGGCTGGCAAGCTAAAACAATGCTAATAGGTGCAACTGCCATATGGGTTACATTGTAGTTGTTTGAGGCATACCACGAATTTTAGCACTGCCTGGGTCCATTTAAAAATTCAGGACCAATTTACTCGACTTTTGTTTGCTGAGCTTCGGTAAACACCATCTATTTTATCCATTAAAAGCAAATGCACATAATATTTATGAGGAGAAAGAGAATTCTATGAGAAATTGTACAACATAATACATAAATGCGATAGTCTAGATGTTACATCATTTGGATGAACAATAAAAGAAGAAGATCCATGTCGAGCAACACAGGTGTTGACAAAGAAAGGATTTTTCGCTCTGGACTTTTCCACCTATCAGCTCATCCCCTTGCCCTCATCGTTATTTCCATCGAGTCGCAGGGAGGGAAACCTAAATCCGTGCTCCGCCGGTCCTTGACAATAGAAAAAAGAGAAAAGAAAAAAAATAAAAGAAAAAAAGAAAAATAAAACCTTAGATAAATAAAAAAAGAAATTTGAAAAAATTTCACGTCAATGTCACTGTTGTGTCACATGAGATGGCTGGCGTTCACACTGTCAATTTCCAATCAAAATTGATAGGATAAGCTACATTGGCAAAAATTGGTCGGAAGGTTTATGATCAAATTGGCCATATCAAGATGTTTAGAATTGAGCATGCAAGTTCATGGTCTATTAAGTAAATCTGGAATTTCTATGGACTTATATGCGGGGGGAGTTCACTCATCAATGTTTATCCCAAGCCTTCTTTAGTCCAAGACGCGAGGCTAGTATTTGAAGAGATGAATGAAAGAGTTATTGTAGTTTGAATGCAATGTTCTTTGGATATAGTCAGCAAATGGAAAATGAGGAGACCTTCAATTTGTTCTTAGAGTTACAGGTATCGGAACAACGACCCAACGAATTCACGTTCGCTTACCTTATCACAGCAGCAAGCAATTTATCAAGTCTCCAACATGGTCAACAGTTCCACAGCCAGATTATAAAGCAGGGTTTGGATTTTGACCCATTTGTCACGAATGGTCTTGTGGGTATGTATGCTAAATGTGGAAGTGTTCAGGAGGCCAGGAAAGCATTTGATGTCGCTATTTGTGAAGATGTTGCATGTTGGAACTCCATGATCACAACATATGCACAACATGGCGACGTACAGGCTGCTCTCCAGATATTTGAGGAAATGATAATCGCAGAACTGAAACCAAATTACATCACATATGTGGGCATCGTCTCTGCATCAGCCATGCGGGGCTTGTGGAAGATGGATTGCGTCATTATGACTTGATGCAGGCTTGGAATTGAACCGGGGCCGAACATTATGCTTGCATGGTCTCCCTTATTGGCCGAGCTGGTAGACTAAAGGATGCTGCGGATTTCATTGAGACAATGCCAATTGAACCGATGGCGCTGGTGTGGAGGAGCTTGCTCTGTGCATGCAGGAATGCTGGTGACCGTGATTTAGGAAAGTATGCTGCCGAGATGGCAATCTCTTTGGACCCGACGGATAGTGGATCTCATACGCTACTCTCGAATATATTTGCATCAAAAGGAATGTGGTTTGATGTAAAGAAGGTGAGGCAGAGAATGGACGAGACTGGAGTCCTAAAAGAACCAGGAAAAAGTTGGATAGAAGTTAATAATGAGGTTCATGCGTTTGTTGCTAGAGACCGGACTCATTATGAGGCTGATTTGATTTTTTCCAGTGTTGGACTATTTAATTCTTTAGATAAAAGAGATTGGTTATGTGCCAAATAATGGTCAGCATAGACGATTGACTGACAATTAGTAACGGGACGATGTTTTGCTGCAAATGCTCTCATTCTGCGTAACCTTCCAGCTGTACGATGCTGGGACACGATCGATCTTGAATCTTCTCCGTCGGATTGGTTGAGACATGAGATCCCTCATCATGGTGCAAGGACGACATTTCTGTGGTAAAGCAGCTACGAGGATGCAAGTTTAAATTGTTGTTGTTGCGAAAAGGCGAGCGATCGAACAATAATATAGACAGATGAAGAAAATAAATCGGATATTAGATTTACGTAGTTCAGTCGTAAAAACCTATGTCCACGGGAAGAGCAGCAGTGAATTTCACTATAGATCAAGTGATATAGAGAGATTACACACTCAAGTCACTCAAATACTCTCGGTGTTCTCCAAACCTCAATTTAACCCCAAATCCAATGTGTTTATAAATAAACAACCCATTTGGAGATAAACTCATGCCACAAAATTACCATGCATTCAAGCTCGAACGAAAACGCTCTATGCATGTCAAACAAAAATAGCATCTTCATGTACGTATTCTCTTGGTAGGGCTTCTGCAAGCGACGCAGACGTGTGAAAAGCTTCTCTAACGTGCGGCTCCTCTCTACGTAGGATTCTTTTACGTAGGTGTTCGTGCACGCCGAAAAAGGAAATACGTGTGTGCCCAAGAAGAGTCAAATTCTTGACTTGGGCTCACCTATTTTGTCTAGGGACTTCTTCATTGGGCGTGGAGTGTGCGTGTGTGCCCAAGGTCAAACTTTTGACCTTGGGCCCACCACTTCAACAAATCTTCATGCAAAGGGACTTCACGCGGCTTTACTTTTCTGTTTCGTTCGTCCAACTCCATCAAGAAGACTAATTTGTATACCCATCTCCCTTAATTTCAATTTAATTTATTTTCAAAATTCCGCAATTCACTTCGGACTTAAACTCGAGACAATTTTTAACAGTTGTCACTATATGGTGAATGTTGATGATTTATGTGGGTCCGTACTAATATTTTGGTTCAATTGATCCAAATTAATCCTTGGCACTGAGGTTGCAAGATGCGTCCAAACATCTATAAGGAGACTTGAGTCTGATATTGCTAGTATGAGTACCTAGAGGGGGGTGAATAGGTATACAAAGATTTTTCTCGATAATTTCTGTATACTTGCGCAATACTTAGACAATTGAAAGATTTGCGTTAAGTAATAATCAACGTAAGACTGAGTAAGGAAAGAGAGAATTAAACACGCGGTTTATAGTGGTTCGGCTTGATCCAAGCCTACGTCCACTTTTCTGCACTGACAGCCAATTTGGCTGGATTTCACTATAAACAAAGAGATGTTACAGTGTTGATCTTCCTTGACTTCTCGGTGTAGATGATCTACCACAACCGCTCAAGGTATCACCAAGTATAGACACTCTCTGTGTATACAATTTCGCTCAGACTGTATCAACTAATAATCAAGGTTCTTCAGACTCTGGAATTTTTCTATCAATCACACACTTAAAACAACTAGAACGTCTTCCTTTTATACTCCTTTATGCCATCATAACCGTTGGCACTTACCAAAGGAATTCCTCCAATCTACCCGTTGGACGGAATCAATCAAGAAGATCATCCGAGCTATTTAAGGAATCTGATGATAGCCCATCAATCCTGTTCGCCCATACAATCAGGATCTTGGTTTCCAAGAATAGAACATTCCAAGATTATTTCGTCGACCATCGGATCTTCAATCGATCTTAGATAAGAATTAAAGAGTCCGAAACACTTATCCAACCAAAGAATCTTTTCCAGAGGATAGGATCGAATCCTCAACCATTTACCTTGGCTTTGGATTTCCTTCGTCATTGGATTAGAAAGACCGTCAGTGAGAATAGACTTAAGTCTTGAGTCTTGAGTCTTGAGTCTTGAGAATACAAAGTCTTCAGACTTTAAACTGTCGGTCTCCGAACATCCAGACTTAGACTGAAAGAAACGTTTTGTCAGCTTCAAAATATTCTGGAAAGATTTCTCCAACAGAGTCATGAGGAATTGATGTGATTCTGAGACTTCTAATCGCACAGTTGATTCATTTAGATTGGCGAACTAATGAGCTATGCTTTGTTTGTAGTTTAGATAGGCCAATTTAGTTGAAGAAGATGGCAAATGATCTGTTCCTGAGGGATAGGGAGATTAACCCACCGCCTGTAGCCACCAGATGATTGATCGGGGATGTACTTTGGTGGAGACTCACTCGGTTTATGGAGTAGCATGGTGAGTTTCAGGTTGACTAACCATGAAGAATGAAAAACTTGAGAGGTAATTTGTTGTGGATTTTATGACAGCTTGATCAAACCCACCTTTACTATTTTATGTATACATACGATAAACCAGTTGAAAAGCCACACAGTTTTGCAACTAGTGACAAATAAGGAAGAAACGAGAATTCGCAAGTAATTTTTCATATATGATATTGCCAGCTCCTCTGTCAACAACATTGACAATTCAGTACTCACAATGACCACACAGAGAGAATAGCATCTTCACTTAGGTCTTATTACTTTTCTGTACAAAAATCTTAAGTCACCTCAACCAGTCGCTACGTTTAGCTTTTCTCACCCTTCTTTTTTCAATGTAAAGATGAAGGCTTTTCATGCTGCCAAAGCATGCTGGACAAGCAAGACAATGGAGATGATGGATCAATGTGCTTCCACTGATCCGAAGACAATTCCTAATCTTGCTAGTTTCTTCTAACGAGAATCTTCTTCGAGAATTGTTTCTTTAACCTCTTACATTTTTCTTTTTGTTATCTTCTTCTTCGGCAACTTTGAGACCTTGCAAGAACTTGATCTAATTTTGTTGGAGAAATCTTTCCAGAATATTTTGAAGCTGACAAAACGTTTCTTTGGGTCAAAGTCTGGATGTTTGGAGACCGACAGTTTAAAGTCTGAAGACTTTGTATTCTCGAGACTCATGACTCAAGACTCAAGACTCAAGACTCAAGACTTAAGTCTATTCTCACTGACAGTCTTTCTAATCCAGTGACGAAGGAAATCCAAAGCCGAAGTATATGGTTGAGGATTCAATCCTATCCTCTGGAAAAGATTCTTTGGTTGGATAATCATTTCGGATTCTTTAATTCTTATCTAAGATCGATTGAAGATCCGATGGTCGACGAAATATTCTTGGAATGTTCTATTCTTGGAAACCAAGATCCTGATTGTATGGGCGAACATGATTGATGGGCTATCATCAGATTCCTTAAATAGCTCGGATGATCTTCTTGATTGATTCCGTCCAACGGGTAGATTGGAGGAATTCCTTTGGTAAGTGCCAACGGCTATGATGGCATAAAGGAGTATAAAAGGAAGACGTTCTAGTTGTTTTAAGGGGGTGATTGATAGAAAAATTCCAGAGTCTGAAGAACCTTGATTGTTAGTCGATACAATATGAGCAAAATTGTATACACAGAGAGTGTCTATACTTGGTGATACCTTGACGAGTGTGGTAGATCATCTACACCGAGAAGTCAAGGAAGATCAACACTGTAACATCTATTTGTTCATAGTGAAATCCAGCCAAATTGGCTGTCAGTGCAGAAGAGTGGATGTAGGCTTGGATCAAGCCGAACCACTATAAACCGCGTGTTTAATTCTCTCTTTCCTTCACTAAGTCTTTCATTGATTATTACTTAACGCAAACTATCTTTCAACTGTCTAAGTATTGCACAAGTATACAGAAATTATAAAGAAAAATCTTTGTATACCTATTCACCCCCTCTAGGTACTCATACTAGCAATATCAATTGGTATCGAGCTGTGTTCTTACTTTGTTTGAAGTGTTTTACTTGAGTAAAAGATCCATGGCTAGTATGCTAGCACCGGGGGCTGATGGAAGGGCAAAGCAATACCAGACCACCCTACTTTGACGGAAAAGATTACAACATCCGGAAGAACAAGATGAAAGCTTTCCTACGATCCAAGGATCCTCTGGAATGGGATGTTGTGGAAAGAGGAATCACTCCGTTGCTGCATCGGTCTACGAAAGAGGGAAAGAAAGCTGTTGAAGCCGGCGGAATGCCTCGGAAGAAATAAACAAGAGACAAGCACTCGATGCAAAAGCAATTTACTCTTTATATTGTGCCTTGTCTCCAACCGAATATAACAGAATATCTTCTTGTGTTACAGCAAAAGAAGTATGGGATAGATTACATATCACCTATGAAGGAACAGATCGAGTGAAGGAGACTAGAATCAACATTCTCCTCGGTCAATATGAAGCCTTCAAAATGAAACCAGGAGAAACTATAACTGACATGTTTAGTCGCTTTACAGATATTGTCAATGGGCTTGAGAACCAAGGACAAAAAATTTCTGATCCCATGAAGGTGAACAAGCTTCTGCGTGGACTCTCCAAGGATTGGAATCATATAAAGACTTCAATAAGAGAGACGCAAAGAATCATGCCATTATCTGTAGACGAGCTGATTGGAACTCTTCAGTCTTACGAAGTGGAACGAATTAATGAAGACGAAGATCCAAGAGGTAAGAAATCTATTGCATTAAAATCAAATGATGACTCTGATGATGCAGATTCGGAAGATGATATGGATGATGAGGAGCTCGCTCTCATGATAAGAAGATTCAGAAAACTGAATAGAAAAGGCGAAGGTTCAACTCAAAGAAACAAAGTTTCCGAGACAGCAGACCAAGTCTCTGTTGATGATGAGGAACCAAACAAAGATGTAGTTTGCTTCGAATGTAAGAAGAAGGGACACATCGACCCAATTGTCCTCTTCGAAGAAGAAAAGAGGAAAAGCCGAGAAGTTTCGAAACGCTCTCAAAGCCGAAACACAGGTGATACGAGAATGTGAAGAAAGTGATAATGAATATGCCAACATATGTTTGATGGCACATTCAGACTTAGACTCAAATTGGATCGACTAAGACAGTGAATTTGAGGTAAGTGATTTTAAAATTCCTGTCAAAGTCTCTAAATATATTGATGAAGCTGTGTTTCGGTCTTAAGACTTCTCTCAAAAGGATTTCCGAACTTAAAAAGGAAAACTCAGCTTTAAAATAAAAGGAAGTCATTTTAGAAGAAAGAGTTAAAAGTCTAGACCAAAATGTTTCTGTTCTTAAAGAAAAAGAAGATGATCTTTTGAAAGAAAATGTTTTCTTAAAAACGGACTTATCAAATATTTCAAAGAAGTTTTCGATAGGATCCGAAAAGCTTGAAAAAGTTCTTTCAGTTCAAAGACCTTACTTCAATAAGTCTGGATTAGGCATGACAGCGGAAACAATTCCATTGATTGATTTTCCTAAAGTTAAAGAAAGAATTAAGAAAAGACCGTCGAGAGAGGCTTACAAAAATCATTTCAAGAAAGTTTTTGTAAAGTCTGTTGGTCGAAATGCTCTAAGGTGTTCAAAGTGTAACAGTAAGGATCACTTTGAAAAAGAATGTCCTATGGTTTGGAAACCTGTTAAGAAAGTATGGCCTAATAATGCTTATCCTACTAACACCAAAGGACCCAAGAAAATTTGGGTACCAAAGAAAACTTGAGATTCTCTTTTAAATGCAGGTCTCCGTCAAGAAAAAGATAAAATGGTATCTTGACAGCGGATGTTCAAGACACATGACAGGAGACTCAAAGTGCTTCGTAAAGCTTGTTCAAGTAAACGGTGGAAATGTTTCATTTGGAGGAAACGGCAAAGGAAGCATCGTGGGATTTGGGCGTGAAAATTGGAAATCTCACAATAAACAATGTTTCTCTAGTAGAAGGACTCAACTATAACCTTCTCGCATTAGCCAAGCGTGTGATCGGTTTCAAGATCTCCTTTCAAGAATGAATTTGCTATGGAATTAATAAAGACTCTCTTGAGTCTTTCATGGGTTGAAGACATGGAAACATCTATCTCTTAGACATGAAGTTGAATGAATCACAATGTCTAATTTCAATCCAAGATGAAGCAAGCTTATGGCACGAAAGCTTGGCCATGTCAATATGAAGCAATTAGTCAAAATCTCATCAAAACGGCTTGTTCGAGGTCTACCCAAATTACCATATCAAAAGACCGATCCATGCACACCGTATTTTGGGAAAACAGGTAAGAAATTCATTTAAGCCAATAAATCATGTCTCTACTAATCATGTACTACGATTCTTGCATATGGATCTCTTCGGACCAACCGGAACTCGAGTATTGGAGGTAAGAAATATTGCCTAGTAATTGTGGATGATTTCTCTCGCTTTACTTGGGTATATTTCCTTGCAAGTAAGTCGAAACCTTTTCGTATTTTAAAAAATTTGCTAAAAAGGTTCAAAACGAAAAAGGATGTGTTATCTCAAGTATAAGATTAGATCATGGAGGTGAATTTGAAAATCAAGATTTCACAAAATTGTGTGATGAATCTGGTTTTAATCATGTATTCTCTTCTCCATACACTCCTCGGCAAAATGGAGTTGTGGAAAGAAAGAATAGATCTCTTCAAGAAATGGCTAGAACACTTTTAATTGAAAGCAAAATTTCTTCACGATTTTGGGCTGAAAAGCTGTTTCAACAGCATGCTATATCATCAATAGAGTCTTCCTAAGACCTATTCTTGAGAAAACCCCTTATGAATTATTCAAAGGTAAGAAGCCTATTGTTTCATACTTTCATGTGTTTGGTTGCAAATGCTTTATATTGAAAAATGCAAAAGATCGAGTTGGTAAGTTTGAAGAAAGATCAGATGAAGGCATCTTCCTTGGATATTCTACATCAAGCAAAGCCTACAGAGTCTTCAATAAGAAGAGCGATCTGTGGAGGAGTCAATGAATGTCAAATTCCAAGACTCAACGCAAGATGAATCCAGCCAGACTCAAAATGAAGAGTCTGAACCTGCTCCAGACCTTCCAAAGCTTACAACTCAAAAAGTATCTCAGACTCTGGAAGACCAGCGTCAAGATGTTCATGAAGATTCAAATAAAGAAAGAGATCATCAACCAGAAAAATCAACCAGCAACTGGAAACACAAGTCCAGTCATCCTAAAGATCTCATTATCGGCGAAATTAATGAAGGAATTCGCACCAGATCCAAAAGACGTGAATAGTCTAGTGCTGTTGCTCTCATCTCTGAAATTGAACCCAAAAGCATAGAAGAAGCTTTATCGATGAAAGCTGGATCGAAGCTATGCAAGAAGAGCTCGAGACAGTTCAACATTAACGATGTGCGGGATTTGACGTCTAAACCAAAAGGTAAAGCGTTATTGGAGCCAAATGGGTGTTCGAAACAAGATGAATGAAAAGGGAAAAGTCGTACGGAATGAAGCAAGACTCGTGGCCAAGGGATACACGCAAGAAGAAGGAGTAGACTATGATGAGACTTACGCTCCTGTAGTAAGGTTAGAAGCTATTCGTCTATTACTTGCGTTTGCTTGTTACAAAAATTTCAAGTTATTCCAAATGGACGTCAGAAGTGTTTTCCTAAATGGGTTTATCCAAGAGGAAGTTTATGTGGAACAACCGCCTGGATTTGAAGACCCAAAGAAGCCAGACTCAGTCTTCAGACTGAAAAAGGCTCTGTATGGTCTAAAGCAAGCACCTCGAGCTTGGTACGACAGACTAAGTAAGTTCTTATTACAGAACGGCTTTGTTAAAGGTAAAGTAGACACTACTCTATTCATCAAAAAGGAAAACAAAAGCTTTTTACTCGTTCAAATATATGTTGATGACATTATTTTTTGATCCTCTAATGAAAGTCTTTGCAAGAAATTTTCTAAGTCTATGCAGGATGAGTTTGAAATGAGTATGATGGGAGAATTAACATTCTTTCTTGGCCTTCAAATAAAGCAATTGAAGGAATGAACTTTTATCTTCCAAGAAAAATATGCTAATTATCTTGCCAAAAGATTTGGATTGGAAAATTGCAAGAAGACTCACATACCAATGTCAAGTTCCTTGAAGATAGATAAAGATGAAGAAGGGAAGAAAGTTGATCAAAAGTTTGTATAGAAGCATGATCGGTTCACTTCTTTATCTTACCGCTTCTAGACACGATATTTTGTTGAGTGTTTGCATCGTGCTAGGTTTCAATAAGATCCTAGAGAATCACATCTCATTGCCGTGAAACGTATTATCAAATACGTTGCTTCATCTTCAAGCATCGGTCTTTGGTATCCAAAGAGGGGAGACTTTAATCTTCTAAGATACTCGAGATGCGAGATCGGCCGGCTGCGTAGTCGATAGAAAGAGTACTTCGGAACTTGTCAACTGCTTGGAAACGGGACGGTGTCTTGGTTTTCAAGGAAGCAAAGCACTCGTAGCTCTCTCAACGACGAAGCGAGTATGTAGCTCTTGGAAGTTGCTGTTCGCAAATTCTATGGATAAAACAACGGTTACAAGACTTTGGCATTGAAGACTCATGCACATAAATCAGATGTGACAACACCAAATAGCGATCAATCTCACCAAAAATCCAATCCTTCATTCAAGAGCAAAGCATATTGAGATTCGACATCACTTCATTAGAGATCATATTCTAAATGGAGAAATCTCAATTCAATTTGTTGATTCAAAGAGTCAACTAGCGGATATATTCACAAAGCCTTTGGAGAAAAATCAATTCGACTTTATCCGTTCAAGACTCAACATTTTGAAGCTTGAAGAAGTTAAAGTCTAGAGACTCACCAACTCTAAGACTCTGATCTCTAAGACTTTAAATCATGAGACTCAAACATTCATGGCTAAAGACTGTAAGTTGCCATTTTATCTAAAAGGTACGAATTCTTGTTTAGTTATTTTATCTAACTTTGAAAAGGTACGATCTTTCGTTCGATTATAATCCGTGTGAAATTCGAAATCTTATCTTTTTAAAAGGGATTAATTTTAGGAGTTATTGATTTTGAAAAGAAGTGTTCGTACATTTTTCTTGTACCGATTGAACTTCCCTTTTTTCAAAAACTGAGTTATATATATACAGTTTTTCTTCGCCCAATTTTCAAAACCCTAAAAGGCACTCTCCTCCCGATACTGTTTTTCTACTTCTTGTTTGTCGTCGAGAAAGTGGTCATTTTTCTTGGGAAAAGCAAGTGAAGGAATCTTCCAATAGACAAAGAAAGATGTCGTCTTCGAGGAAATCATCAAGAATTGCAAGCAGGGGACCACAAAGAATGGAGAAGGGACCGATTCACTTCGATCTTACGAGGAAGAAGACTTATCAAGTCGGCGACAAAGTCCGATTCGCTCTCCTCCACGTCATTCAACACCTCCCGCCCCACAAGGTGCAAGTCAAAATCTGGAAGAAGAGATAATCGAGGAAGCCGACCCGATGCAAGAGTCCAAAGACCCTCCTTTATCTATAAGCTTTATTGTGCGTTGAAAAGCTTCGGTTCTTCATTAAAATAAATAGATGACTTCCTTAAGGACAAAAATTATGGGAATGAGTATCTTTTTCTGCGGAAAATGGAAGAATTGGGAGTTGCTCCTAAAGGAAGGGCAGAGGAGGCTCTTACGAACATTCCCAGAGATCCTCGTTTGCCAGGACAAAATCTGATTGAAGGGAACGATGATGACAAAATGTTCCTTGAATTTAAACCTAGAATGGGTGTGGCAGCAAAGGTGAAAGGAAATCGGATGGATTTGTTTAAATCCAAGGATCAAGAAAAAGTGTATTTGTTTGTTGAAAAGAGGGGTGATAAACCCTAGAAGTGTTGATTTTGACTTCCGGACACCATCAACATGAACGTAAGAGAGAAGTTGAATTTGCTTCAACTTGAGACTTTTTGCTCGACTCTACGGACGGGTATGCTCAGGCGACCGCTTATTTCTATTCAAATCTTAGCTTTTTGGATGCGAATAGAATTTCATTCGTGTTCGAGACAAAGTCTACGTGGTAGATGTGAATATGTTGGCGGACATAGTTGGAGTTGAACGGGGACGCTATCTCCCAATCAAAGTCTCACTGCTCGTACTACTGGATCTTGTCAAAGATATGGACGCGAGAGAAGAAAATTACCTACTCGAGGATGAAGGCCATCAACATCGTGCTTCATAAGATTGTGATCAATTGTCTCGGACCGAAGTCTACGTCAAAGACTTCGTGTCTCTTTCGAAGCAAAGTTGATGTACGCGATCAACTCGGGACGGAAGTTTTCTCTCCCGCACACTATTCTCTTCCATATGTACGAGCAATGTCAAAAGACAAAGGACAATTGCCTTATCTGGTGCGGTGACCAAGATCTTGAACACATGAACATTGAACCGCCACATACATTTTGTGTTCGACCGTGTGATAAGATGGTGGTAGGGTTGAAAATGTTAATGAAGATGCGTCTGCAAGAACTCTCCAAGGCAATGGAGAAATTCAAAGTGAAATCTCCAGTTCAGTCTGCCTCAAAGAGAAAAGGAAAGGAGGCCATTGGTGCTCCATCGAAAAAGAAGAAAAGAACTCTCATCCTGGAGGATGAAGATGAAGATGAAGATGATGAAGATCCCCCTATCCATCCACTAACAAGAACCAGACGTTCTGTGTCTCAACCGACAGAACTTTAGCAGAGCAGAGAAGAAGAAGAACAGAGAGAGAAGGAGAAAGAAGTTGAAGAAGAAGGAGAAGGACAAAAAGAAAAGTCTGCGGATGAATCTGGAGAGAAGGGAAATCAAGAGCATGATCATCACTCTTCCTCTTTCGATGTCTTAGAGACAGGGGGAGTTGGCGAGCAAGAGAGGTCTACACCTCATGCTGCTGTCAGTGAAGATCTAAGACAATCTCCAAAAGACCTAGAAGAAGTTCACGTCTTTCAATTGCCTGAAGAAGGTCACGATACGTCAGAACCAAATCTGCAAGACTTAACAGAAGCGCCATTGTCTGCATACACACCTTCTGAGAAAGCCAATGCTAGTACACAGACGGAAGATTCTGCAGATTTTCGTCGTATCATGGATATTCTTCTGGAAATGCGTGGCCAGATATATGCTCTGGACTGTGAAATCCAAGCCTTGAAGAATGCTGGACAAGCATCTTCAGTCTCTCTGGAGGATAAATTCAAAGACCTCGCTCTGCAACTTCAAGCCAATGCTAAGGGAGAAGAGGTAGCTCAACTGAGGGAAGACCTGAAGAAGCTCGAAGGAGTAGTCCAGTCCATTGGGGATTTCCAGATCGTGCGCATTCCCAAGCAGACATGACTCCTTTCTCACCCTTTTTAATGCTGACAAAAAAGGGGAGAACCAATTTGAACCAACAACTTTTTCAATATCTTTTAAAACTTTTTAGTGGTTATGTTTATTTTTGAGTATGACTTGAGAACTTGAACTTGAGTGTGAATTTGACTGAATTAGCTGTGGATTATGATGCTTGACTGGTTGCATTTACATCAAGAGTTGTTATTTGGTATTACTCATGAAAGACTAACCAATTTTCTGTGGATGCAGAGTATGGTTGTTTTATTAATCTTTATGAGTTAGACATATTGCTTGAGAAATGTTTTTGCAGGTCAAAGTTGTTCAAATCTAGAAGAAAGTTTTGTCACCATCAAAAAGGGGGAGATTGTTGGAGAAATCTTTCCAGAATATTTTGAAGCTGACAAAACGTTTCTATCAGTCTAAGTCTGGATGTTCGGAGACCGACAGTTTAAAGTCTCAAGACTCAAGACTCAAGACTTAAGACTCAAGACTCAAGACTTAAGTCTATTCTCACTGACAGTCTTTCTAATCCAAGTGACGAAGGAAATCCAAAGCCAAGGTAAATGGTTGAGAATTCAATCCTATCCTCTGGAAAAGATTATTTGGTTGGATAATCATTTCGGATTCTTTAATTCTTATCTAAGATCGATTGAAGATCCGATGGTCGACGAAATAATCTTGGAATGTTCTATTCTTGGAAACCAAGATCCTGACTGTATGGGCGAACATGATTGATGAGCTATCATCAGATTCCTTAAATAGCTCGGATGATCTTCTTGATTGATTCTGTCCAACGGGTAGATTGGAGGAATTCCTTTGGTAAGTGCCAACGGCTATGATGGCATAAAGGAGTATACAAGGAAGACGTTCTAGTTGTTTTAAGTGTGTGATCGATAGAAAAATTCCAGAGTATGAAGAACCTTGATTATTAGTCGATACAGTCCGAGCGAAATTGTATATACAGAGAGTGTCTATACTTGGTGATACCTTGAGCGAGTGTGGTAGATCATCTACACCGAGAAGTCAAGGAAGATCAACACTGTAACATCTCTTTGTTCATAGTGAAATCCAGCCGAATTGGCTGTCAGTGCAGAAGAGTGGATGTAGGCTTGGATCAAGCCGAACCACTATAAACCGCGTGTTTAATTCTCTCTTTCCTTCACTGAGTCTTTCATTGATTATTACTTAACGCAAACTATCTTTCAACTGTCTAAGTATTGCACAAGTATACAGAAATTATAAAGAAAAATCTTTGTATACCTATTCACCCCCCTCTAGGTACTCATACTAGCAATATCAAAGTGGTCATTTTTCTTGGGAAAAGCAAGTGAAGGAATCTTCCAATAGACAAAGAAAGATGTCGTCTTCGGGAAAATCATCAAGAATCGCAAGCAGGGGACCACAAAGATTGGAGAAGGGACCGACTCACTTCGATCTTACTGAGGAAGAAGACTTATCAAGTCAGCGACAAAGTTCGATTCGCTCTCCTCCACGTCATTCAACACCTCTTGCCCCACAAGGTGCAAGTCAATATCTGGAAGAAGAGATAATCGAGGAAGCCGACCCAGTAAGAGTCTAAAGACCCTCCTTTATCTATAAGCTTTATCGTGCGTTGAAAAGCTCCGGTTCTTCATTAAAATATATAGATGACTTCTTTAAGGACAAAAATTATGGGAATGAGTATCTTTTTCTGCGGAAAATGGAAGAATTGGGAGTTGCTCCTAAAGGTAGGGCAGAGGAGGCACTTGCGAACATTCCCAGTGACCCTCGTTTGCTAGGAAAAAATCTGATTGAAGGGAACGATGATGACATAATGTTCCTTGAATTTCAACCTAAAATGGGTGTGGCAGCAAAGGTGAAAGGAAATCGGATGGATTTGTTTAAATCCAAGGATCGGGGAAAAAGTGTATTTGTTTGTTGAAAAGAGGGGTGATAAACCCTAGAAGTGTTGATTTTGACTTCCGGACGCCATCAAAATGAACTTAAGAGAGAAGTTGAATTTGCTTCAACTTGAGTCTTTTGCTCGACTCTACGGACGGGTATGCTCAGCGACCGCTTATTTCTATTCAAATCTTAGCTTTTTGGATGCGAATAGAATTTCATTCAGTGTTCGAAACCAAGTCTACGTGGTAGATGTGAATATGTTGGCGGACATAGTTGGAGTTGAACGAGGACGATATTTACCAATCAAAGTCTCACTTGCTCGTACTACTCTGGATCTTGTCAAAGATATGGACGCAGAGAAGAAAATTACCTACTCAAGGATGAAGGCCATCAACATTGTGCTTCATAAGATTGTGATCAACTGTCTCAGACCAAAGTCTACGTCAAAGACTTCTGTGTCTCTTTCTGAAGCAAAGTTGATGTACGCGATCAACTCAGGACGGAAGTTTTCTCTACCGCACACTATTCTCTTCCATATGTACAGAGCAATGTCAAAAGACAAAGGACAATTGCCTTATCCTAGTCTGGTGACCAAGATCTTCAGACACATGAATATTGAGCCGCCACAAACATTTTGTGTTCGACCGTGTGATAAGATGGTGGTAGGTTTGAAGATGTTAACGAAGATGCGTCTGCAAGAACTTTCCAAGGCAATGGAGAAATTCAGAGTGAAATCTCTAGTTCAGTCTGCCTCAAAAAGAAAAGGAAAAGAGGCCATTGGTGCTCCATCGAAAAAGAAGAAAAGAACTCTCATCCTGGAGGATGAAGATGAAGAGGATGAAGATCCCATTATCCAAGCACTGACAAGAACCAAACGTTCTGTGTCTCAACCGACAGAACTACAGCAAAACAGAGAAGAAGAAGAGCAAAGAGAGAAGGAGAAAGAAGCTGAAGAAGAAGGAGAAGGAGAAAAAGAAAAGTCTGCTGATGAATCTGGAGAGAAGGGAAATCAAGAGCATGATCATCACTCTTCCCCTTTCGATGTCTTAGAGACAGGGGGAGTTAGCGAGCAAGAGAGGACCACACCTCATGCGGCTGACAGTGAAGATCTAAGACAATCTCCAGAAGACCCAGAAGAAGTTCACGTCTTTCAATTGCCTGAAGAAGGTCACGATACGTCATAACCAAATATGCAAGACTTAACAGAAGCGCCATCGTCTGCATACACACCATCTGAGAAAGCCAATGCTAGTACACAGACGGATGATTCTGCAGATTTTCGTCGTATCATGGATATTCTTACGGAAATGCGTGGCCAAATATATGCTCGGATTTGTGAAATCCAAGCCATGAAGAATGCTGGACAAGCATCTTCGGTCTCTCGGAGGATAAATTCAAAGACCTCGCTCGCAACTTCAAGCCAATGCTAAGGGAGAAGAGGTAGCTCAAGCGAGGAAGACACGAAGAAGCTCGAAGGAGTAGTCCAGTCCATTGGGGATTTCCGGATCGTGCGCATTCCCAGCGAGACATGACTCCTTTCTCACCCTTTTTAATGATGACAAAAAGGGGGAGAATCAATTTGAACATCTTTCAATCTTTCAAACATTTTTAAAACTTTTGTGGTTATGTTTATTTTCGAGTATGACTTGAGAACTTGAACTTGGGTGTGAATTTAAATTTGACTGAATTGGCTGTGGATTTTGATGCTTGACTGGTTGCATTTATATCAAGTGTTGTTATATGGTATTACTCATGAAAGACTAACCAATTTTCTGTGGATGCAGAGTCTGGTTGTTTTATTAATCTTTATGAGTTAGCCATATTGCTTGAGAAATGTTTTTGCAGGTCAAAGTTGTTCAAATCTAGAAGAAAGTTTTGTCACCATCAAAAAGGGGGAGATTGTTGGAGAAATCTTTCTAGAATATTTTGAAGCTGACAAAACGTTTCTTTGGGTCTAAGTCTGGATGTTTGGAGACCGACAGTTTAAAGTCTGAAGACTTTGTATTCTCGAGACTCATGACTCAAGACTCAAGACTCAAGACTCAAGACTCAAGACTTAAGTCTATTCTCACTGACAGTCTTTCTAATCCAGTGACGAAGGAAATCCAAAGCCGAAGTATATGGTTGAGGATTCGATCCTATCCTCTGGAAAAGATTCTTTGGTTGGATAAATATTTCGGATTCTTTAATTCTTATCTAAGATCGATTGAAGATCCGATGGTCGACGAAATATTCTTGGAATGTTCTATTCTTGGAAACCAAGATCCTGATTGTATGGGCGAACAGGATTGATGGGCTATCATCAGATTCCTTAAATAGCTCGGATGATCTTCTTGATTGATTCCGTCAACGGGTAGATTGGAGGAATTCCTTTGGTAAGTGCCAACGGCTATGATGGCATAAAGGAGTATAAAAGGAAGACGTTCTAGTTGTTTTAAGGGGGTGATTGATAAAAAAATTCCAGAGTCTGAAGAACCTTGATTGTTAGTCGATACAGTATGAGCAAAATTGTATACACAGAGAGTGTCTATACTTGGTGATACCTTGAGCGAGTGTGGTAGATCATCTACACCGAGAAGTCAAGGAAGATCAACACTGTAACATCTCTTTGTTCATAGTGAAATCCAGCCGAATTGGCTGTCAATGCAGAAGAGTGGACGTAGGCTTGGATCAAGCCGAACCACTATAAACCGCGTGTTTAATTCTCTCTTTCCTTACTCAGTCTTACGTTGATTATTACTCTTCGTAAATCTTTTAACTGTCTAAGTATTGCGCAAGTATACAGAAATTATCAAGAAAAATCTTTGTATACCTATTCACCCCCCTCTAGGTACTCATACTAGTAATTTCAAATTTCCCTTCATGATATCTGCTATATTTATTGACCTGAACATAACCAATCAATTGGTTGCCATGTAACCTCGCTCTCAAGCCTCAAGTCAGCATGTTTAACTCTCTTCACACATTGCTAGAATTTATCATTCATTTACAAGTCATGCTTACTCTTTGCTAGTCAGCATTGAGCTTGCTTTGTTCATTCATGATCTTTCTAACGTAAGCATATTGATTGTGTTGGGAACTATTTTTTTTTTTATTGTCTCACTCTCTCTGATCCAAGCTTTGCCACGACAAATCCTGCGACCTTAATCACTTGCCTTAAAAACATAGAAAGTTTCATCCTTTTTTTGTAGAAGTTTTGAGTCCAATAAAAACTCAAGGACAGAATAAAATGAATCACAATTAGTATCAAAATCACATGACTGACAACTTAAATGAGGACCATTTTAGACTACTATTCATAGTGGGAGTACGATTTTGGACAATCGTGTGCTTATGAGCTAAGGCTTACTGAGGATAGATACCTCCATAGCTATTTTCAACCCACCACTTTGCATGCTCTCTTCAAGTGGATGATATGTTGCGCACAAAAAGACTAAATAAGAATCGAAATTGTACATTGACTTTGAAACTAACAAGGTCCCTTCCTTGATTTGACTGCTCCAGTGTTTTCTTACCCTTTGTTTAGTCAATGTAGAAAATCCAAAATGGAAGACTTTTAAGTCTTCTTCCTTGAGTAGACTTCTCCAGTTTTTTCTTACTCTTCATTTACTCAATGCAGAACATTCAAAGGTCAACACAATTCATGACCTTGCCAATTTCTTCTAATAAGAATCTTCTTCAAGGGTTGTTTTTTTAGCCTCTTGGATTTTTCTTTTTTATATCTTCATCTTTGGCAACTTCAAGACCTTGCAAGAACTTGATTTGATTTCCCATCATGCCTAAATGGGTCTCTAAAATCTAAAGTGTGAACACTTCTTTGATTAGACTTTTTTAGTTTTTCCTGACCCTTCATTTACTCTATGTAGAAAATCAAAAGATGAAGACTTGCGAGATTTTTCTGACCACGTCACTTACTCAAGGTAGGAAGTTCAAAGACGGAGTCCTTCATGCGAGTAATTAATTGAGTTTTATTTGCACGTCGGAGATTATATACACACACCCACCCACCCACCCACCCGCCCACAGGTAGATAGACAGCAAAAATGCATTTCCCTTCATCAACATCATCATCGTCTTCTCTATTCACCATTTTCTGCTTGCTCTTGCTTATAATCTCCTTGTTTCTTTCGGGGGCCTTGGCCCGAATAAATGCAATAGTAGGCAAGTGATTTTTCTTTTAGGTGCTTTGAGTTTTCAGTAAGGGTGAGGGACATGATCTGAAGATCATGATTCCATGAAACTGTAGTCGATATGGCATGGCACGGGACCATAGAAAAAGTTTTATACATCATGCTATTATCATTGAATACTTTTGGGCAGTGTCTAATCTTTCATAGGGATTTTCATTGAGTATCTTCTTTGCATATGCAGCAACAGAAATGCAGGGAAGCCATGCTGATCCAGCCGGTTACTCCATATCCTGAACCTTTCAATCATGTTGTCTGCCTCTAGAAGATTTTATAAATCTATGAATCATTCATCATACATCATATTACGCTCGCTCGAAAGCATTACAACCATAATTCAATGGATATTCTCTAATCACATAATCAAGTAACATGTCAAATTTTGCTTGTGTGTCAAAAGATTAATGATACTCAATGAAATTTCATCTCCACAAATGCTGTATGTGCAAATAATTAGTAACAAAATCTTGGTGCTTTGTACCAACACTGTTCATGTACTTATTTGCGTAGCATGGTTGCAATAACTTGGTCGATAAGGTTTTTTATTTTATTTTTATTTTTATAGTTAAATACGTGGGAAAAAATCATGCTAATTTCATCTTTTTGTCAATAATTTCTCTGTACTATTTAAATTAGTTACAAAATAAACAAATGTGTATCCCATGATTAATATTTGTCTGGATCCCACTGCCAATAGAGTCTCAAACCGAGGATGGGGGAGGGGGTGTGGTTATGAGCTATAAAAAAATTAGTCTCACATTCTCAATAGAAAAAGAAAAGGAAAAAGTAGAAAAAGGACAGTCTCGCATCATCTACTTAACCGAGGATTAATATCGTTTCTTCTAGCGAGACTCATTCCTTCATTTATCTCTATTTTAAACATGGTTGCAGGTGCCCAGCCCCGTCCGGATTGATCAGCCTTGATCAGACAACATCTTGGTTGTTCTAGATGTCATCAAGGAAAGAATTTTATGTCACTCGTGATCGTGACATATATGTAATATGTCATACTACTTTCGGCATGTTCTTGGTGAAGCAGAATTATTTCAATTCCCTGTATTCCGTACATCATCTTCCAGACATTCTCATGTGTAGACTTGTCTTGACGATGGTGAAATATAATGATATAAGTTTCACAGTTTACTCTTGGATAATGTTCACTCGAGTAGAGACATCTCATCATCGTCTTGCGCCTTAGGAAGTGGGGCAATTTCATTGGTCCACTCGAGGAGCCTCCTACCTCGATGGCTAGCTATTCGATGGCATAATTATTTAAAAAGTCTCAAATATATTATACATCAATCAATTCAATTCAATTTTTTTTTGTTGCTAATTGAGTCCTAAATTTTATGACAATTTGTCAATGTCGACTTTCGACCAATTTTGGCAGTAAATTGTTGATGTGGTGGTCAAGTCAACATTGATGTTCTTCGTAGCGTGACTGACAATGACATGAATCAAATTTGAAAAAAAATATATTTGATCCTTTTTCTATTCTCTCTCTCTCTCTCTCTTTTCCTTCATTGGATTACTGGCATGAAAAACAATACATTTTCCCCAAAATTCGTTCACGCTAGTGCCGGTCATGCCATGTAGGGCAGCGACACTGACTGAACTACCACTGCAATGATTTTCAGCCAAAATTTATTAGAAGAGCTACTTTAGTTTATGATTAAATTGGCAAAATTAAAAAATTTAACATTGTATTGACTGTTGTACAATAGATTTATGACTTGTTGGGTAATTTTCTATTATTCAGTTGCAACAAGTGGGCTACATAGCACAATAAGAATAGCTTGGCGCTCTAAGAGACCCAAATACTCAAAATCAGCCAAAAAAATGGGGTGCATGAACAAGGCCGGCAAGGTAAAACAAGCTAATAGGTGCAACTGTGATATGGGTTACACTATAGATGTTGGGGACAAACCATGAATTTTAGCACTGCCCGAGTCCATTCTAAAAATTCAGGGCCAATTTACTCGACTTTTGTTTGCTGAGCCTCGGTAAACACCAACCTATTTTATCTTTAAAAGCAAAGTACACAATATATATGAGGAGAAAGAGATCTCTATGAGAAAAGGTACAACATAATACATAAATGCATTAGGCTAGATGTTATATCATTTGGATGTACAATGCAAAGAAGAAGATCCGTGTCGAGCAACGCAGGTGTTAACAAAAAAAGGATATTTCACTCTGGACTTTTCCACCTATCGGCTCATCCTCTTGCCCTCATCCCTGGCATGTATTTCTATTGAGTCACGGAGGGATGACCTAAATATGTGCTCTCCACTTGACTTACCAACCAGATACCATGATTTAAACAGACACATACAGTTAAGAAACTCGCAGTTGGCATTTTAGGGCAATGCAATATCCGGAATACACATTTATTTCCTTAAGTTGGAAACTGTCCGCAGCCAATGGACCCGTCAACCTGAACTAACACTTCAGGCATAGGGGCAGATCCGCTGGATGCTCATTCTATTGCTGTACCAACTATATCTAATGGATAAACAAGGGTTCGTACCACTCAGGCTTCGTCTTTAAGGAGGCCGTTTGTACTCTCCTTTCCTTTGCTACTTCCACAAGCTCTCTCTTTCCATATCTTCTCCACCTCTTCAAAAGTCAACCCCTTCGTCTCTGGCACAAAGATGACCACAAACACGATGACCAATGTCACGCTCCGATCTCGAGCACGTGCATACCCCTTGGTGGTCGATTAAATTGCAACGTTTTTAGGACGTGTCGCCGACCCATTCATTTTATTGCACATGCGGAAGCGAAATAAAACAATGTTCAGACAACAAATAAACATGGGATAGAAAAGTAGGACAACCAATTTAAACAAAAACACTTTATAAACAACTAGATCAACCTACAGTTCATACACATGAGGTCTATCTAAAAAAAAAAACTACTAAGCCCTCTAAGCTTCGGACTCCTCGTCCATGGGCTCCGGGTCCACCATGACACCATCAGGGGTGTCGAGATCCATCCGGTGACCTACTTCCCACTCACCAGTCCCAATGGGAGGCCCGTTGAAACCCTGTAGGGGACCCTCCCGACCCCCTTGAGGAAAGCCAATGAACCATGCTATGAATCGGTGAGGTACTAGCTGAGGTAGGCTCTCGTCGACCCATACCATGGACTCAACTAGCTCTCGAGTTAGGGTAGTCCCGGGGATAGGGAAAAAGGTGTGCTCAAAATCCATCACCTGCGAGACCTCATATCGTACTTGTCGTATCTTCATTTAGGGACTTGAAAATTATAAACCACAATGGGGTGAGACAATGTCTTAGCGAGTCTACATCCTAAACCTCGATTAGGAAGATAATACACCTAGAGGTAACCTAAACACACATCATATAAGAGTTACCTCATCTCAGCACCTTCCTGCACATCAATACAGCTCATATAACATATGTACGCAGTAAATGCACTTAGTAATTGGAACACTTCACTCATATATCAATCAATTACAGGAGTCTTGATTATAAGACTAAATCGTTATGACATGTCCCATTCCGTGCCACACAATTTCGTCCCATAATCAGGCGTGGCTATCTCAATCATTCACACATGTCACAGTTCTTAAGACCCATCTGTCATTTCCAACTCAATAGTCGGCAGTCCTTCGGCATAACCGAGCGTCGTCTCACCTCATCGAGCACGACAACGTCTACCTCTAGATGGCATTCCTGAAGGAGCATCGGTCCGGCCTCTACCGCGATCCGGCATCCATTGAAGTGGGGCATTCCATATAGGAGCATTGCCCACTCAACCTTCATCGGGTGATGGGTTCTCATAGCGACCACACGCACATCCAATCTTGGCCAATGATATTGTGCTTTGCACTCAAATGCCTCAATTTCAAATAATGTACTTGGCTTATTTTCTTCATGTTAAAAATACATGGTAAAATAATTGTGCGTGGACACAAGATCCGATTTAACCATAAAACGTGATATTCTGTCTTTTAAAAATTCCACGATTTTATATAATACTTAAAAACATTTTTGGTGTCAAAACCCGACACTCGGTAATTTTCTAATTAAATACCAAAGTTTCATATTCTTGAAATAATAAATCACAAATCATCAATCACCATTTAATTGCATAAATTAGCACTCAATGCACAAACCAACACTTCCATGACGATTAGCACGGAATTCTGACGACCGGTTATCCCGGTATAATTGACGGAAAATAATCAATAGTTAAATAAATTACATTTAATTAAATAGATTGCAAAATAATTCTTAAATCACTAATTAATCTACTTACACTAATCTAACCACCTAATTGAACTTAATTAGACTAACCTAACCTACTAAGCTAACTAACTAAAATCACTAACCACCTAATTGCTAAATTAACCTAATTACAAAATCTAATTAACTAACTAAACTACTAATTTACTCTAACCTTACTTAAGCCTAAGTAATTCCCTAATTAGCCACTAATCCACCTATAAATGTAATTAGCACCTTAATTAGGGATTAGGAGGTAAACTCATTGGATTAGCAAATAAACCGGTTCACAATGACGGTGACGTGAAGGCAAGCAAGACTTGGGCCTACGGCGACACCCAAGGAGGCTCGAAAGGGCCCGAAAATGGTCCAACAACCCATAGCTTAAGTTGGAACTTCAGTTTTGTTGAGTGCTGAGAGAGTCGATCGAGGGAGCTAGGACGGGCTAAACGGCGACAAGCTAGGCGGATGGCAACATGGACGAGCAACCGGGCGATCATGAGTGGCAGAGGCGAGCTGGTGACGTCGGGCCTAGTGGACACGAGTAAGGATGGCTCGGGGATGGCAAGGACGCGAGTGGGAGGCGAAGCAGGCGAGCAAACGTTGGTTCGAGGATGGCTCGCGGAAGGTCGAGCGGGGCAACGTTGGGCTCGAGGACGGCTGTTTCGGTGGCTGGTGGTCTCGATGAGGAGCTGGCTATTTCGGTGAGGCTGGGGTGCTCTAGAAATGAAGGTTGAGGGAGATGAAAATGAAGAGGAAGCTGAGGAAGAAGAAGAAGTTGCTGCTGGTTGGGAAGGAGGGGACAAGAAGCCTCAAAAGTCCACCAAAAATATCTAAGACACTTGAGTTGAGCCCCCAAAGTCTTCAGCTCTATCCCTCATCCAAATTTCCCTCCCAAGCTTCTCAAACAAGCCAAGATTGATGCCCAAATGTTGCAGCCCCCACAGCCCTACGAATTTCATGTAATTCCCTCCCAAATCAACTCAAATTTCACACAAATGGGTTCCAATTCATGGTCAAATTGCTGAGGAGGAAGCCTACACCAAATTCCACAATTTCCCTCACCCTTTGATCCATCTTGAATGCCAAAATTCCGCCCAAAGATGACCATCCGAATTTCCCGATCCAATTTTTCCAAATTTTGATTTTTCGCCAAAAATCCAGGCTTGCCAAAAATTCTTCAAAAGATGAGTCAACATCCTAAAAATAAATCGTAACACGCTGGAACTTTTGATTCCTGAAACCGATTTAATTTCGTGGTTAATTTCAATCGGACGCGATTTGAGGGTGGCTTAACCTGCCGGGTAACTTTTAGGAATTTTTAGCTCGCTTGACCATGGTCGATTATTTTCGATCTATATTGTGCATCTCCAACTCATAGGCGACTCTCGGTTGTTGTGAAAATCTCAATGTTTCAATTATGAGTACCGGTAACAGAATCGACAAAAAAATCGGTTTAGTGTCATTCAACGCGAATTTTGCAATCATGTGGAATCACCCACCATTTAATTACATGCCTCTGTCGAATCGACCTATCTCTGGTCTCTAATCAATTTTAACGGGGCCGTATTGACCCTTGCAGATTATTATGGTCGAGCAGTTGATTTCTAATCAAATTCTCGAGTCTGTCATGATTATATTCCTTAACGGCTTCACTTGATAGATTAATTATCTTGTAGGTGATCAGTTCAGAGAAAAAGACCATAGGCGTGTCGATGAAAATTCCATTTCATTTAATTGAAAAATGGTCAAAATCAGGATGTTACTGCCAACATGGCTACACACGCAAGAGTCAAGAAAGTTGCACCTTTCCCCCCACAGCGTCAGCGATGCGAAGAAATGTCTGTGCCACAATCAAGTTTGAAATCCAATTGACGGCAGCCGACATGCCACCACATATTCCACGATATGCCTTGGGGTGTATCTCCGAGTTCGCTGTCCATGGTACGGGTCCCATCCCGGGTGAGAAGCAAGCAATGTAGAGGGCCAAACCGATGACCGCGAGCCACCCTTATACCCTGTTTGTGGAATCAGAGGATTCTGCAAAGAATGCACCAGAGGGAATTGCCGAGGATGCCAACACACCGGATAAGCTCGCGAGGGTCAGTTTTTTCCGACCAACATGGTCAATTAAGTAATGGTCCCCACAGCATTCATGGCAGCGACGATCAGGGATAAGAGAAGTGCCAGCTAGTTGGAAGAGATATCAGCCATTTGGACTATAGTTGGGCTGTAGTACATCACTGTACTGTTACCGGTGAACCGCTGAATTTGAAATAAAAGAGGAGGCTGGAACATCCTCGTTTTGAACTACTCATAACAGTCATCAAGTCCTTCAAGCAATTGATCGCAAATAGGTTTACAGTCACGAAGACAAACATATAAACCTTCTTTCCTATGTGTTGAAATTATCGCAAAGATCTCCCACATTATCACTCCATTGTATCATCTTGCACTTGCACATTTACAAAAATTTTAATGCACTCGCCTAGATATATAAATTTCTTTTTTCTATACTATATAAAAAGAAACAAAAGAAAGACTAAGATCTTTAGTTCAAAATCGCAGAGCTAGCAAAACTAGTTAATTAATTCTTCGACTTTTTATTTTTTATTTTATTTTTTTATATCTCTTTGGATCATTATATATAGCTTTTTCGATTAAAAAATGCATTCAGATAGATTCAGGTATTGAATACGAACGATGTGTTGATCGTGAGTGATAAAAAATAGCTTGGATTTTCATAGAGGATAATCAATCGACATACATCCTCATAATTTAAATAAATCTTTAAAGAAGTTTTTTTCATTCTCTATCATATTCGTCATTGCTTTACTCGAAACAAAAAAAAAAATCAAATTATTCTTTTGTTAATTAAGATATTCAATTCAGATCTACATCGTATTATTTAGTCATATATATTTTGTGTAAGAGTAATGCACGAGATTGTATTCCAGATTGATCAAATCGTCCATTTAGGTTATAAGCAAAATCACGGTGATGTGTTGCCGCCTAATGTGTCCATCACTTGTTGTGTTGCTTGCTGTGAGAGATTGCTGCTCCTCCAGAAGACCATCTAGAGTCCTCTTGTTGTAATAATTGGCAGGCCAATGATTGAGCTGTTTTCACTTTGTTAGTTGGAATTTTTTTTTTCGAACACTCCCAATTAAATTCAGAGACTTTATAGTAAGTGTCTAGGTTTCCTCTAAGATCTACATACCTGAGAATGTCTTGTATTGATCTGCCTACATTACTAATTTCCTACATCATTACAATATAGATTTTAGGGATAACTTTACCGGTCCTTTAGTAACTGTTCAAGATTAAAGATAAAAGTCCCAATGAACCCAATCTATTATAAGATGCAAAAACATTCATATTGGTCTCAATTATTTCCCATCTTAAATTAAGCTTTTTCCATAGGTATTTTGAACATGGCTAGGAAATCTTTGTTAGTAATTCGCAAGACAAATGCCAAAAATCTATAAACCTTTACTCTAAGGGCGATTTTCACGGCGAATTTTCAAACATACCAATGAAAGAAGCGTTTACTTATATAAGGAGATAATTTAATTTTGAAAGTTATTTAAGTTTTTCCTTTTTTAAATTTAGAAAATTTCTGGCAAAACCGTTCCAAGATAAAAGATTATGCCATTTTTTTCATTATTATTCTTGGAGGTAATTTTCACATAAAATAGTAAGATCTGAAAAAATTTTAAAATGGGATTTTCACACAGGTTAGCGCGCTCCGCCATTTTCAGGACCGTTAACGGAACAACTGACACTTCGAAATGCACCACCTCCGATGACGAGCTACTGCCATGGTCGGTCGGGCACTCCTCGCCGGACAATGTCGCAGGATCTCCAAACCTGCGAGACCCTCCTCCGTCGCCTTCTCCACCTTCCTGCCGGAGAACCCGCCTCTCCTGTTTCCCGGTTCACGGGCCAAGCGGCGAGAATTCGCCGAGCTCTTGCAGTCGCCGCTCGCCTCCGCCTCCGCCTCCGATGCCGACGACCTCGTTCGTTACCACAAGAAGCTCCACGGCCGGATCGTCGTCTGGGGGTTCCAGCACAAGTTCCTCGCCAACGTTCTGCTGCATTCTTACTCGAGGTCCGGGGCTTTACGAGATGCAAGAAGGGTGTTCAATAATATCCCTGAGAGGAACCTGATCACTTGGTCTACGGTGATCTCGATGTATGCCCAGCATGGTTGTTGCGATGAAGCGCTCGTGAGCTTTGTGGAGTTTTAGAGAAGCTCTGTCGAGAGGCCAAATGAGTATATTTTGGCCAGTCTGATCTGCGGTTGTGCACGGTCGGGTAGCCTTGATGAAGGAGCTCAGGTGCATGGTTTCGTTGTCAAGGCCGGTCTTGGACAGGATGTCTATGTTGGCACTTCTCTGGTTTTTCTGTATGCGAATAACGGTGGGATAGATGGGGCAAGATCAGTTTTCGATGGTTTATTGGATTAGACCGATGTCACTTGGACTGCAATCATAAGCGGGCATGTGAATTGTGGGAGAAATGAAGTTTCTCTGCAGTTGTTTAGCCAGATGGTAAATGCTGGCCTTCTTCCCGACAAATATGTGATTTCCAGTGTGTTGAGTGCTTGCTCTGCACTTGAGTTTGTTGAAGGTGGCGAGCAAATTCATGCTCATATACTTAGGCGAGCAGCAGAGATGGACATCTCGGTGGTTAATGTGCTGATCGATTGTTACACAAAATCTGGCATGGCATGAACAGCTTGGAGGCTATTCGACCATATGGAAGTCCGAAATATGATTTCTTGGGCCACGATGATTTCTGGGTACATGCAGAACTCGTATGATAAGGAAGCATTGAAGCTTTTTGCAGAGATGACTGGATTGGATTGGAATCCTGATGCATTTGCTTGCACCAGTGTTCTCACATCATGTGGCTCACTTGAGGCCTTAATGCAGGGAAAGCAAGCTCATGCTTACACTATCAAGGCCAATTTAGAGTTTGATGATTTCGTTAAAATTGGCTTGATAGATATGTAAGCAAAATGCAATGCTCCATAGGATGCTAGGAACCCTTTTGATGTTATGGATAGGAAAAATGTTGTCTCCTCTAGTGCAATGATCGAAGGCTACTCAAGATTAGAGAAACTGGAGGAAGCACAGGATCTCTTCCATAGTATGAGGCTTGCATCGTTCTCCTCAGGTCCATTGACATTCATCAGCATCCTTGGATTATCGACTGCTTTATTCACCTTGGAATTGAGCAAGCAAGTTCATGGCCTCTTAAGTAAATCTGGAATTTCTATGGACTTATTTGCAGGGAGTTCACTGAGGGATGTTTATTCCAAGTCTTATTTAGTCCGAGACGCAAGGCTAGTATTTGAAGAGATGGATGATAGAGATATTGTAGTTTGGAATGCAATGTTCTTTGGATATAGCTAGCAAATGGAAAATGAGGAGCCCTTCAAATTGTTCTCAGAGTTACAGTTATCGGAACAACGACCCAACGAATTTAGCAAGGTGAATATGTATGCTAAATATTCGCTTCCCTTATCACAGCATGGAGCAATTTAGCAAGTCTCCAGCATGGTAACAGTTCCATAGCCAGATTATAAAGCGTGGTTTGGATTTTGACCCATTTGTCACGAATGCTCCTGTGGATATGTATGCTAAATGCGGAAGTATTCAGGAGGCCAGGAAAGCATTTGACCTCGCTATTTGTGAAGATGTTGCATGTTGGAACTCCATGATCACAACATACGCACAACATGGAGAAGCACAGGCTGCTCTCCAGATATTTGAGGAAATGATAATCGCAGGAGTGAAACCAAATTACATCATATGTGGGCATCCTCTCTGCATGCAGCCATGCGGGGCTTGTGGAAGATGGATTGCGTCATTATAACTCGATGCATGGGCTTGGAATTGAACCGGGGACCGAACATTATGCTTGCATGGTCTCCCTTTTTGGCCGAGCTGGTAGACTACAGGATGCTGTGGATTTCATTGAGACAATGCCAATTCAACTGATGGCGCTGGTGTGGAGGAGCTTGCTCAGTGCATGCAGGAATGCTGGTGACAGCAAATTAGGACAGTATGTTGCCGAGATGGCAATTTCTTTGGACCTGACGGATAGTGGATCTTATGCACTTCTCTTGAATATATATGTATCGAAAGGAATGTCGTTTGATGTAAATAAGGTGAGGCAGAGAATGGACGAGACTGGAGTCCTAAAAGAACCGGGAAAGAGTTGGATAGAAGTTAAAAATGAGGCTCATGTGTTTGTTGCTAGAGACCGGACTCATTATGAGGCTGATTTGATTTATTCAGTTTTGGACTATTTACTTCTTCAGATAAAAGAGATCGGTTATGTGCCAAACAATGCTGCGGTTATCATAGACGATTGACTGACACCTTAGTAAGGGGACAATATTATACTGCAAATGCTCTCATTTTGTGTACCCTTCCAGCTGTATGATGCTGGGACATGATCAATCTTCTTGAAGTATGCACATCATCTGTCTGACTTGGGTTTTCCATCAGATATGTTGAGACATGAGTGTAAGAGTTTTTCTAATTGTGGACTACATTAATTGATATTGTAATTTACCGTTTAACGTTTATCGTTTTACGGGGTTTGGTCTAAGATGAGATAGAAGGTTTCTTAATTAGTCTAATATGGGCTGGCTAGTGTGGGCCGAGTTGAGCCTGGCCCGTAATGAGGGGGACTGGCTGGAAACTCTATAAATAATGCTCAAGTCTCTCCTCTAACCCTAATTCTCACCTGTATCCTCACCTAAGGGGCGTTTACCTAACGCTGCACGTGAGGGGGCCGCCTCATTGAGCCAGTGATACGGAGGGCAATAGAGGAGAAGGACTTGCGCGTGGAACATTGTATTTCCGCTTCCGTTTCAAGAACAATGGATCCCAAAACAGGTGCGTCAATTCTTTCTACTCAATTATGCATGTTCTTGTTCTAGCTATGGAGATCTTGGGGATTGCGCAATTTGCGTCTATCATGTGGTATCAGAGCTTCCATAACCCTAGAACATGAACACAATTGATTTTGCCCTAATTTGTTCGGATTAGCCATAATTAGTACGTATTTTGCCATAATTTGTGATTTTCAAGACTTTTAGTTCAATAAAAATAAAATTAAATCACAAATTCAGACTGGAATCGACGAGGCGAGCAAAACCGTGGGCGGCGTGTCGTCGGGGGAGGCCCCACGCGCCCTCACGCACGGACACGCGCCGCCGGGTGTCGAACACGCGCGCCCATGCGCGTCCACGCGCCCTCACGCGCGAGGCGCTTATCGCCTGTGTGTCACACGCAGGTGCTGACGTCACGATGACGTCAGCGACCCGGATACAGACTCGGATTCGGATCGGCCGACCCGACCGTTGACCGACCCGACTCGGTCAACCGGTTGGACCGGGCGGCTGGACCGGATGGTTGGACCGGGAACCAGTTGGACCGGTTTTGACTGGCTTTTGACGCTCGCGCGTGGGCTTGACGCGCCGTGCACTTAAGTGGCGCGTGCGGGCGCGTGGAGCATCCAATTTGCGCGTGGTCGGCGGCGTTGGACTCGTATGATTATTTTCTACGTAATAGTGTGTTTATTTTGCATGTTTGATGATTTTATGGATGTGAAAATACATACAAAGCCCTAAATACGTGCTTTTTAGTGTATTTTCTGCGTATTTTTCTTGTATTTTTTCCTGTGATTTTGAAAATACAGGTGCCGGGATAAAGGTATGTTATCATATAAACTTTATGAGTGTTATTCATTAATAATATATAATAAAATTTATTTTTATTAATGAATAAGGCAATGTAATTAGCATGACATATGATTTGAGTGATATGATGCCTCTATCACTAAAGTTAAATCACATGTATATGATGTATGTGAGATGAAAATTTTATATCCCAGGTATGAGAGAGTTTTAAGGATTCAATTAAGTTGTGACCGCCAAAGTGGCACACTTGATTGAATTTGAGAAATTTCGATCTCGTATACTTAATTGGGATGTCTCCTGGTTTAATGCATAGTTATACTCCCAAAGGAGGTGATTGTGTATTAGTTCATGGAGGGATACATGATAGTGTGGTGGAGGAGTGACCGATCCTAATGGTTCATATGCCCAAAGGTGATGAATTCACAAAAATTGGAACATATTCTCATAACCCTTATCATGTGGGGAGTGTACAATTGCTTGTCATGTATTTTGCTCAAAGGTGATTATATGATTTTGCATGTAACTCTCTGGATGTGTACTTGTGCGTCAAGTTACACAATGCTCACATGATGCTAATTATATATACTGCTTGTCTTTTAGTCACATTTTTTGTAAATCGTAACTCCGTCACCATTGAGATTCTTGCTGGTTCGAATTTTAAGAGATGGAGAGAGGATTTTCTGTTTGCTATGGAGATGGCAGATGTTCATATGGCTCTTACTACTGATTGGCCGGCAAATTTGACTGCCGAGAGTACAGAGGCACAAAAAGCAAATTTTGCTGCATGTAAAAGAGCAATAGAATTTGCTTGCTGTCCATGAAGCGTTCCATTCAGAAACACTTGAAAAGTGGTTTGCCTGTAGACTGCAATGCTAGACAAATGATGGAAGCTTTGATGGCTAGAAACCGTGTGTCGCCTAATGCTGAGATAGGGACACATATGCAAACACTTTTTACTATGAAGTATGATGGTTTTGGTGGAGTAAGAGATTATGTTCTGAGGATGGTTGATTTGCAAACAAAGCTTCAGGCTCTCAATGTTGAAATTCCTACTGCTTGCATTGTCCATAAAGCTCTAAATACTCTTCCTCCTGATTTTGGGATTATTAAGACCAATTATAGTTCCCAAGATGAAACATGGTCTGTTAATGACCTGATTGCAAGGTTGGTGGCAGAGGAAGAGAAATTGAAGAAAGATAAATGACATATTGCTCTTTATGCTTCTAGTTCTGCTAGAGACAAGGGTAAGAAGGTGAAAACTTATACCCATAAAAACAATTCAGAAGTAATTGGTCCTTCCAACAATAAAGGAAATTCTGAAGGAGCAGGTCCTTCTAACACTTTGGGTCCTAAGACGGCAATCACCAAGAAGGATGGTGTTCTTTGCTACTTTTGTAGGGAGAGAGGACACGTGAAGAGACGTTGCAGCAAGTTTAAGGCTTGGTTGTCTAAGAGAAATAAGAGTGAGCCTAAAGGTAATGATTCTTTGGCATTTGTTTATGAATCCAATCTATCGAAGTTCCGACCAATTCTTGGTGGCTAGATAGTGGTGCAACTAATCATGTTGCATTTACCATTCAGGGGTTCATAAATCGAAGGACGCCAAATCAGGATGAATCAAAGCTCACTGTTGGAAACAACGTTGGAGTTGACGTAGAGTTCGTGGGAGATGTTATTTTAATTTTAGACTCTGGTTTTCGTATGGTGTTAAGAAACACTTTTTATATACCTTCTTTTAGGCGGAATTTAGTTTCTGTGTCTTCTTTGGACATGTGTGGATACTCTTTTGAAATAAAGAGTAATACTATTTCCATGTTTTATGATTCAAATAAGATTGGGTGTTGCAATTTATCTGATAGATTATATCGATTGAGTTTATCTCCCAACGACATGTACGTTGCTTATTCAGCTGAAAAGGTTGTTTCCAAAAGACCTCTACCTAAGGAACAGTCTTATGCATTGTGGCATAAACGTCTTGGTCATATCTCTAAAGAAAGAGTAGAAAGGCTATTAAAGGCTGATATCTTGCCTACTCTTAAAGATGATCAAGAGACTTGCGTAGACTGTTGCAGAGATAAGATGACTAAGATAAAGAAGAAATCTGCTGTACGAAGTTCAGACTTGTTGGAGGTTATTCACACTGATATTAATGGACCATACACAGCTACTTTGTGTAGAAATTTTTATTTCATCACATTCATTGACGACTATTCTCGATATGGATACTTATACTTGATTAAAGAAAAGTCCGAGTCTCTTGATAAATTCAAGGTTTTTTTCGGACTGAAGTGGAGAAACAGTTGGGAAAAGTTATTAAGATTGTCATATCTGATCGTGGTGGTGAGTATTTTGGTAGGCACGGTGATGCTAGACAACTTAAAGGGCCGTTTGCTAAGTACTTAGAGGATGCGGGATTATAAGTCGAGTTTACTATGCCCGGTAGTCCGAACAAAATGGTGTAGCTGAAAGGCGGAATCGTACTCTTATGGACATGATGAGAAATATGATTAGTAGGACAAATTTACCTACTTTTCTGTGGGGAGAAGCTTTGAAAACAGCTCTTTATATTCTAAATCGTGTTCCTACTAAAGCGGTTCCATTGACTCCTTTTGAGTTGTGGACTGGACGTAAACCTAGTTTGAATCATCTTAGAGTTTGGGGATGTCCAGCAGAAGTGAAGTTATATAATCCATCATTGAGTAAGTTGGATTCCAAAACTACTCGGTGTTATTTCGTGTCTTACCCAGATCACTCAAAGGGATATCGGTTTTATAACCCTAATGGAGGTACAAGAATTGTGGAATCTCAGACTGCCAAATTTCTAGAATTTGATGTAGCTGAAAAGGGTAGATGCTCACAAGCTATCGAAGATGATAGTATGGTGGGGATTACTGGATCCCTATCTCATCCCGTGCAGACAATTATGGAGCCTCTTGCGCCACAAACTGAGCCTGTTGTGGCTCATGATCCTGTTGTTGAGGCTGTTCCTGAAGAAATTCCACAAGTTCCTCATATTTTAAATGAGGATGAAGTAGCTCCACTCAGAAGGTCAACTAGAGAAAGACGTTCAGCTATACCACCAGACTATCTAGTCTACTTGGGAGAGCATGATTATGACATTGGCTGTGTTATTGATCCCGTGACTTATAATGAGGCCATCTCATGTCCTCAATTAGATTTGTGGTTAGATGCGATGAAAGATGAGATGCAATCCATGAAACATAATGGTGTTTGGGAGCTTGTTGAATTGCCTGGAGGTTGTAAACCTATTGGCTGCAAATGGGTATTCAAGACTAAAAGGGATTCCAAAGGAAAGATTGAAAAGTTTAAAGCGATGGTAGCTAAGGGTTTCACTCAAAGAGAAGGAATAGATTATGAAGCAACATTTTCTCCAGTTTCTTCTAAAGATTCCTTCAGAGTGATCTTAGCATTGGTAGCTTATTACGATATGGAGTTACACCAGATGGATGTTAAAACTGCTTTTCTAAATGGAGACCTTGATGAGGAGGTTTATATGGTGCAGCCTGAAGGTTTTGTAGCAGATGACTCAGGTCAGCTTGTTTGTAGATTGAAAAAGTCTATTTATGGCCTTAAGCAAGCTTCTAGACAGTGGTATTTCAAGTTTCATAGTGTTGTTACTTCATTTGGATTTATTGAGAACAAAGTAGATCATTGCATATACACCAAGGTCAGTGAGAGGAAATATATTTTTCTCATACTTTATGTAGATGATATCTTGCTTGCTAGTAGTGACATTGGTTTACTGCATGAGACAAAGTAGATGTTATCGAAAATTTTTGACATGAAAGACCTTGGTTAGGCGTCTTTTGTTCTTGGCATTGAGATCCATAGAGATCGCTCATGCCGTTCATTGGGTTTATCTCAGATGGCGTATATTGATCGTGTTTTAGAAAGATTCAGTATGCAGGATTGCAAACCAGGAATTGCTCCTGTTGTTAAGGGTGATAAATTGAGTCTTTCACAATGCCCTAATTCAGATTTTGAGAAAGCTCAAATGAAGGATGTACCTTATGCTAGTGTGCTTGGGAGCATCATATATGCTCAAGTTTGCACTAGGCCAGATATTACTTTTGCAACAGGGCTTCTAGGCAGATATCAGTCTAATCCAGGTCACGATCACTGGGTTGCTGCCAAAAAGGTTTTAAGGTACTTAAAGAGAATAAAAGATTATATGCTGATTTATAGATATGTTACAGACCTGCAACTAGTTGGGTATTCAGATGCAGATTTTGCTGGTTGTCAAGATGATAAGAAATCAACGACTAGATACATATTTTATGTTGGCAGGAGGTGCAGTGTCATGGAAGAGCGAGAAACAGAAATCCATATCTTCTTCAACCATGCAAGCGGAGTTTGTAGCATGTTTTTCAGTTGCTACTCAAGCTATTTGGCTCCGGAACCTCATTAGAGAGTTATCAGTTTATGATTTTGTGGATAGACCCATACAGTTATATTGTGACAATAACTCTGCAGTGTTGTTTATTAATAAGAACAGAAGTTTAAAGGGGTCTAAACACATGAAGGTCAAGTTTTTGACTATAAAAAAATCAGTACATAATGGTGACGTTGCAGTAGATTATATTCATACAAATGATATGGTTGCAGACCCACTAACTAAAGGCCTACGCCCATGTGTTTTTGATCGACATGTCATTAGTATGGGCCTAGGAGCATCTTGGGATGCTGTTATTTAGTGGGAGCTGTGTTTTATTCTTCTTTGAATAAAATTTACATCTGTTTTGTTACAATTAAGTAACGGTTTGATACATATATGTTAACTTTTGCATTCAATAAAATGTTTTTGAATGAATTGTTATTATGTTGATATATATTGTTAAAAGTCTCAGGGTATTGTTTAAACCTTGAGTGAAGGCTAGGGGCATCCGGTTATTAGCCTTGTGCATATGTCTTGTGATACATAAAGAAATGTTAACCATAAAGACAAGACATATGTGGGTTCGTTGGAACCATAAAGCATTCTCTTGTGGCACAAATTTTTTGTGTCGCCTAAGGTAAGAGAATGGTGACTGACAAATGGGATCTCTCTATGAGAGATGTTATCCATTTGCCACACTACCATATTGAATCCATCTCAATAAAGTTGAGAGCACTCGTGACCGTGGAAGGCTCTGTGTGTATACATGCAGTTACCGCCACGATTCGGTGTTTGAGACTTTATGGGATATGATTGACTATTAAGAATTATCTCTGGACCAATGTGCGCACATAAGGTACGATTTCAATTAATATAGTCCAAGTGGGAGAATGTAAGAGTTTTTCTAATTGTGGACTACATTAATTGATATTGTAATTTACCGTTTAACGTTTATCGTTTTACAGGATTTGGTCTAAGATGAGATAGAAGGTTTCTTAATTAGTCTAATATGGGCTGGCTAGTGTGGGCCGAGTTGAGCCTGGCCCGTAATGAGGGAGACTGGCTGGAAACTCTATAAATAGTGCTCAAGTCTCTCCTCCAACCCTAATTCTCACCCGTATCCTCACCTAAGGGGCGTTTACCTAACGCTGCACGTGAGGGGGCCGCCTCATTGAGCCAGTTATACGGAGGGCAATAGAGGAGAAGGACTTGCGCGTGGAACATTGTGTTTCCGCTTCCACTTCAAAAACAATGGATCCCAAAACAAGTGCGTCAATTCTTTCTACTCAATTATGCATGTTCTTGTTCTAGCTATGGAGATCTTGGGGATTGCGCAATTTGCGTCTATCAATGAGATCCCTCTTCGTGGTGCGAGGAGGATATTTCTCTGGAGAAGCAGCTGCTGGGCTATAATTTCGAATTGTCATTACTGAGTGGTGAATATTGATGATTTTGGATTTCACTGGATGTGAATTAATTGTTAGCATTGAAATTGCAAAGATGTCTCAAAACATCTATAACGAACTTGAGACATGAGGAATTGACGGGATTCTACGACTTCGAATGGCATGGTTGACTCATGAAGATTGGATGAACTAATGAGCTGCGCTCTGTTTGTAGTTTAGAAGGGGCAATTTAGTTGAAGAAGTGGGCACATGACATGTTCCCGAGATATAGAGAGATTAACCCACTGCTTGTTGCCACAAGATGACCAACCAGAAATGCCCCTTGGTGGAGACTCACTCTGTTAACGCAGGAGGTCAACATGATGAGTTTCCGGTTGACCAACCACGAAGAATGAAATATTTGAGAGTTAGTTTCTTGTGGAATTTATGATATCTTGACCAAACAGACCTTTAATATTTGATGTATGAATACAATAAAATTAGTTCAAGTGCAACACACGGTTTTTCATCTAGTGACAAGTAAGGAAGAAACTAGAATTCGCAAGTAATTTTTCGTATATGATATTGCCAGCTCCTCTATCAGCAACTTCAATAGTTCATGTACTCACAATGGCCACGCAGGGAGAACGTCATCCGTTCAGAAGTCACCTCAACTAGTCACTACATTTAGCTTTTCTCTTCCCTCTTTTCTATGTAAAGATGAAGACTTCATGCTGCAAAAACATGCTAGACAAGCAAGACAATGGAGAGAATGGATCAATGTGCCTCAACTGATCTGAAGACAATTTATGACCTAACTAGTTTTTTGTAATGAGAATCTTCTTTGAGAGTTGTCTTTCTAACCTCTCGAATTTTTCTTTTTGATATCTTCATCTTTCGCAACTTCGAGGCCTTTCAAGAACTTGATCTGATTTCCCTTCGTGATATCTACTACATTTTGAAATGTTGACAGGAACATAACTGAACAGTTGGCTGCTATGGAGCTTTGCTCTCAAGCTTCAAGTCAGCTTGTTTAACTCTCTTCACATATCCCTAGAATTTATCATTCATTCACAATTTATGCTTTACTCTTTGCTAGTTAGAAAGTTGGTCTTTCTAACATATGCAAATTGATTATGTCGGCAACTGTGCTTTTTTCACTCTCTTGCTTTCTCTCTATCCAGGCTTTGCCACGATAGGTCCTGCGACCATAATCACTTCCCTTCAAGACATAAAAAAGTTTTATACTTATTTGTAGAAGTTTCGAATCCGATAAAAAAATGAGAATTGGAATAAAATGACTCACGATTAGTATCAAAACCACATGATTGACGACTTAAATGAGGATCTTTTTAGACTACTGTTTATAGCATGAGTATAATTTCGGACAATCATGTGCTCATGAGCCGAGGCTTATCGAAGTTAGGTACCTCCATGGTTGATTTCAACTAAGCACATTGCACGCTCTCTTCATGGGAATAATACAATGTGCCCAAAGAGACTGAATTAGAATAAAAAAGGTATGTGGACTTGCAAAGTAACTAGGCTCCTTCCTTGATTAGACTGCTCATGTATTTGCTTACCCTTCATTTACTCTATGTAGAAAATCCAAAGATGGAAGACTTTCTAGTCTCCTTTCTAGAGTAGACTTCTCCAGTTTTTTCTTACCCTTCATTTACTCCATGTGGAACATTCAAAGGTGAAGACCATTCACAATCTTGCTAGTTTTTTTCTAATGAGAATCTGCTTCGAGAGTTGTTTCTTCAACCTCTTGCATTTTTATTATTGATATCTTCGTCTTTGGCAACTTTGAGACCTTGCAAGAACTTGATTTGATTTCCCTTCATGATGTCTATTACATTTTGTGACGTTGACATGAGCATGACCAAACAATTGGCTGCCATGGAACCTTGCTCTCAAGCCTCAAGTCAGCTTGCTAGAATTTATCGTTTACCCAAAAGTTATGCTTACTCTTTGCTGATCAATGAGTTGAGCTTGCTTCGTTCATTCATGATCTTTGTAACGTATGCAAATTGACTGAATTGTTTTTCTTTACTCTCTCTTTGATCTAGGATTTGCCATGATGGATCTTGCGATCATAATCACTGTCCTTAAATACTAATAAAGTTTTATCCTTATTTGCAGTAGTTTTGACTCCGACAAAAGTTACAACTGGAATAAAATGAATCAAAACTAGTATTAAAACCACATGATTGACAACTCAAATGAGGACCATTGTAGACTATCATTCGTAGTGTGAGTGCTATTTTGGACAATGGCATGCTTATGAGCTGAGGCTCACCAAGGCCAAGTACCTCCACAATTGTTTTCAACCCATTACGTTTTACACTCTTTTCATGTGGTTGATACGATATACACAAAGAGGCTAAATAAGAATAAAAAAAGGCACGTGGACTTGGAAACAAACAAGTCTCCTTCCATGATTAGATTTCTTGATTTTTTTTTTTGCCCTTCATTTACTCAATGCATGAAAATCCAAAGTTGGAAGACTTTCATGTCTTCTTCCTCGATTAGACTTTTCAAGTTTTTTTTCTATTCCTTCATTTACTCAATGTAGATCATGCAATTGATTAATTGAGTTTTATCTATGTCAGAGATTATATATACCCACCCACCCACCAAGAGATGACAGAAAAAATGCACTTCCCTTCATCAACATCATCATCATTTCTCTCATCACCATCTTGTGCTGGCTCTTGGTTATAGCCTCCCCGTTCCTTCTAGGATCCTAGGGCCGTAAGTGATTTTTATTTTTGGTGCTCCAAGTTTCTAATAATGGAGGAGGACATAAATTGAGGATCATGATTCCATGAAATTGTAGCTGACATAGCATGACACGAGAATATAGAGAAAATTTTATACATCTTGTTGTTTTTCTTATCATCCCTCGGATAATTTTTCTACGTTGAACATTGAACCAAAGTTCAATGATGATATTGAATAATTCATGGATGACGTTGCACACTGAATTAAAATTTGGGAGCCATTGTGTAATTTTCTCTTTATTAGTTATTAATCATCATTTTTTGCTTGCTCTTGCTTATAGTCTCTTTGTTCTTTCTAGGGGCCTTGGCCGACATTACTTGGTTTAAGCGCCCGACTCCGGGTAAGTGATTTTTCGTTTTGGTGCTTTGAGCTTTCAATAATGGAGGGGGACATGGATTGAGGATCGTATTCCATGAAACTGAAGTTCACATGGCATGACATAAGAACATAGGGAAAGTTTTATACATCGTACTACTTTTCTTACTGTTGCACGACTGATTTTGCCACACGAATCATTGAATAATTTTGGATAGTCTTTGATATTCATAACAATTTTCATTGAACATTGCGTCACACATGCAGAATTTCACGGAATTGGAAGCCATTCTCCTCATGCCGGAGGATAGGCGGGTTAGTCCTCTTTGTACTCCATGTCTTGAACCTTTCCATCACATTGTCCGCCTCTAGAACAATTTATACATGTGAATCATTTATCATGCATCATATTATGCTCGTTCGAAAGCACTTTAACCTTGATTAATCATATTTCTCTAGTCATGTAATCATGTAACATGTCAAATTTCGTTTGTTTCAATGATTAATGATACTTCATGAAATTTCATCTCCATAAACATAGTACATGCATATGGCTAATTTCTTTTTTATAGCAAGAATTAGTAACAAAATCTCGGTGCTCTGTACCGTACTGACATTGTTTGTGTACTTATTTATGTAGCATGATCACAACTTGGTCAATGAGGTTTTCTATGGTTAAATATGTGAGGGGAAAATTGTGGAGATTTCATCATTATGTCAATAAGTTCATTGTACTATTCAAAGCAATTACAAAACAAAACCAATCTATATCCCATGATTGATATTTGTCGGGAGTACATGGTAAGGAGCTATAAAAAAAATAGTCTCGCATTCTCAATAAAAAAAGAAAAAAAAAAGACATTTTCCCATCATCTACTTAACTGAGAATTAATTTCAATTCTTCTAGCGATAGGGGTGATTGGGTCCAGGGTGGGTAGGGTCTAAACCTGGACCCTGTACTCGACCTTGTTATAACCAGTTTCTATTTTATGGACTCTATACCCAACCCTGTTTGTATTGAACCCTGTACTCGACCCACCCTGTTTTTCCAATTCGGTTATAGGGTCAACCCTATTTTCACTTAATCTGTTTTGTAATCTTCCGATATCCTATACGACTTCAAAATTTAATATTAATACATGAGAAAATAACGTAATCCTCTTAATTTGTATTGAAACAATAAGCACTTGTAATAAATAAATACATGACCTTTTTGACTAAATGAAAAATTAAAGATTCACAGGGCTAATTATAATAAATAAAATCATAATGCAAAGAATTAGCAATAAATATGGGCATAATATTAGTTTTATTCCCACAACTACTACATGACGCTACTCCTTTATGCAAGCATAACTCCTTTTACAAAAGAGAAATTAGGTGATCCAATCCATGTGATACATAAGAATTTGGCAGCGACGAACATCATCCATCCATCAAATGGTGCGAGAGGGAGCTAGTGAGGGAGGGAAGCAAGTGAGGAAGAGGAATGACAAAGGAGGAGTGCCATGCGTGTTTGAGAGAGCCAAGAGGAAAAACGTTGTGTGATTGCGAGAGTAAGAATAGAAATCGGGAGAAGAAAAAGGGTTTTGAATCTCTACTTACAAAACCGGTCCGAGAACCAGTTCCAAAACCGGTCCAGGAACCAATTTCTGGGTGGGTAATCACTTGGAACCTGTTCCCGGACCGGTATAAATCGATTACGAATTTTGGGAATCGGTTCCCAACCTTGTTTTTCGGGTGGGCTAGTCCGGGAATCGGGTATACTCGGTTCGGTTGCACACCCCTATCTAGCGAGACTCATTCCTTTTTTTCCCTCTACTTTAAACATAGTTGCAAACTCTAGACCGACAAAGCCTTGATCGAACAACATGTTGGTTGTTATAGATGCCATTGCACGAAAAAACTCTAAGTCACTCACGATCGTGATTAGGGGTGAGCATGGTCCGAGTTGGGTTGGTCCACCCCCTAACCTTAGGACCAATCCGCATAATGCTAGTCCTCAATTTTTTGGATCGAGAACCAATCCTATTAAGCTTGGGACCGAGGACCGGACCGACCTAATGGGTTTGGTTCGGTTCCGAGGTCAAACTAGGACCAATTGATAATTTTTTATTTCATTTTTAATACTTTTTGGAAAAATGATTGAGGATTGGACCGACCTAATAGGTTTTATTCAATTCCAAGGTCAACTCGGAATCAACCAATAATTCTTTATTTCATTTTTTATACTCTTTGAAAGGGCAACCAAGGACCGGACCGACCCAATGGGTTCGATGATGAGTAAGGTTAGCTAAGAAAGGCAAGCAGTGAGGGTCAAGTGGGGTGAGCGTCGAATAGAGTGAGCATCGAGTGGCGAGCGGCACGAGTGACCCGAAGCGAGCAAGGCGAGTGTTGAGTGGCAAGCGGAAAAGTTGTTTCTCTCGATTTGGCAAATTGAAAACTAAGAAGACAAATAAGACAAAAGAGAATGAGTACTAGAGGAGGATGTTGTAAAGATCTGTTTATGCCATTTCAGACACCATAAGGATTTCTCACAAAAACATTTTCCTCTTATGTAAATTATGACTATTGAAATCATAAAAGACATTACAAATATAGGTCATTAAAGAACAATCTAAAATTACTTGAATTACTCACTAAATAGTTGTTTAATGTTGTTGACGCCATTTATTTTAATGTTTTCTCTATATTAAAAAATTATATATAATATTGTATATAGTCAGGGTGGGTCCGGGTTGGATTGATCATGAACTCTCAGGACCGAGGACCAATTTGCACAATGCTGATCCAGGAATCTTAGGACTAAGGACCAACCCAGTTTCCCTAGGAACCAAACTAGAACAGGCAATGTTGGGTTGGTCCAGGGCGGTCTAGGGTTGACCCTGGACCAATGCTCACCCCTACTCTGCATCGTCTTCCCACCGTATCACCATACATTCACATGTCCACAAGAGTCTCCATGCACTCGCTTAGATATATGAATTTCTTTGTCGTATTTTATACCATATAAAAAGAAAGAAAAGGAGGTCTAAGATCTTTAGTTCGAAATTGCGGAGCCTATGCATATCTCTCCAGATTAATCGTTTAATGAATTGGTATATACGACTCCTTTTAGTTTTAAAAAATTCATTTTTTCTATGCATTAAGATAGGTGAGGATACTCTATACAGATGATGTGCCAATCATGAGTGATCAAAACACATATCTAATGTTTATAATGGAAAGTCAATCAAGCTACATGTTTATAATTTGATTGAATTCTTTTAAATGAATTTTCATTCTCTATAATAATTGTCACCAATTTACTTGAATCAAACAACAATCAAATAATTCTTCTATTAGATGAGACATTTCGATAAGATCTACATCGTATTATTTTGTCTCACACACACATATATTTTAAGAGTAAAGCACGAGATTATATTTCAGATGAAATGAACCGTGCATTTGCGTTATAAGCAAAATCATGTTGATGTCGACGGCTGGTGCTTAATGCGTCCATCACTTGTTCTGTTGCTTCCAATAGGAGATTGCTGCTCATCCGGAAGACCACCTAGAGTCTTCTTCTTGTAATAATTGGCAGGCCAATGATTGAGCTGTTTTCACTTCGTTAGTTGGGAAAAAAAAATAGTTTTGACAATTTTTAATCACCCCCAATTAAATTCACAGATTTTATTGAATAGCAGTTGTTTAGATTTCTTCTAAAATTACAATACTTTTTTGGTGAAATTTCGAGAATATATGAGAATCTCTTGTGTTGACCTACCCATTGTACTAATTTCCTACATCATTATAATTTAGATTTAAGGGATAATTTTACAGCTTATTTAGTAACTATTCAAGATTAAAGATAAAAGTTCCAACAAATCCAATGTATTATAAGATGCAAAAACATTCATATTGCACTCATTTACAATTTCTCAACACAAATTAAGCTTTTTACATAGGTATTTCAAACATGGTTGGAAAATAGTTATTAATAATTCGCAAGACAAATATAAAAAATGTGTAAACCTTTTACCCTAAAGGCAATTTTCACAATGACTTTTCAAACATATCAAAGAAAAATGCATTTACTTATATAAGGAAAATTTAATTTTCAAAGTTACTTAAGTTTTTTTTTTTAACTCTTGAAAATTTCTGGCAAAATCATTCCATGAGAAAACATTATGCCCTTTTTTTTTTTTAAATATTATCTTCGGTCATAATTTTCATATAAAATTGTAAGCTCTAAATTATTTTTAAAATGGGATTTTCGACATGTTAGCGCCCTCCTCTATTTTCGGGACCGTTAACCGAAGGGAAAATTACACAAATAGTCCCTATATTTTCACTCAATGTCCAATTTCGTCCCTGAACTTTCGATTGGCTCAATTTGGTCCCCTGAACTATTGATAAAATGTCCGATTTAGTCCCCGAACTTTCGAATGGCTCAATTTGGTCCCCGAACTATTAATAAAATGTCCGATCTAGTCCCGAACTTTCGATCGGCTCAAGTTGGTCCCCGAACTATGATGAAATGTCCGATCTAGTCCTTCGTTACTATATTTTTTTTTTCCTTTTTTTCCTTTTTTTTTTTTTTCCTTTTTTTTTTTTTCCTTTTTTCCTCTTTTTTTCCCTTTTGTTCCTTTTTTTCCTTTTTTTTTTTTTTTTTCGCTTTCCCTCCGCCGGAGCCGGCGGAGGGCCGGCGTCCGGCGAGGGAGCCCCTCGCCAGATCGGCGAAGGCCCCTCGCAAGCGGGCGAGTCCCTCGCCGATCTTGCGAGGGAGCCCCTCACCCGACGCCGGTGAGGGGCTCTCCCTCGCAGATGCGGCGAGGGCCGTCCTCGCCGGCGTCTGCGAGGAGAGCCCCTCGCCGGCGTCGGCGAGGGCGAGGGCGAGGGGCTCCTCGCCGGCGTCCCTCGCAAGTGGGCGAGGGCTCTCCCTCGCCGGCGTCGGCGAGGGCTCCCTCGCAGATCTGGCGAGCGAGCCCCTCGCCGACGCCGGCTGCGAGGGCTCCCTCGCCGACGCCGGGCTGCGAGGGAGCCCTCGTCGGCGTCGGGCGAGGAGCACCCCTCGCCGGCGTCGGGCGAGGGGCTCCTCGCAGATGCGGCGAGGGAGCCCCTCGCCGACACCGGCGAGGGCTCCCTCGCCCGGATCTGCGAGGGGCTCCCTCGCCGGATCTGCGAGGGCGGCCCTCGCCGGCGCCGAGCGAGGCTCCCTCGCCCGACGCCGGGTGCTCCTCGCCCGACGCCGACGAGGGGCTCCCTCGCGGCCGGCGTCGGGCGAGGGAGCCCTCGCCGGACGCCGGCGAGGGCCGCCCTCGCTGCGTCCGGCGAGGGCGACCCTCGCCGGAGTCGGCTTCCCTCCGCCGGAGCCGGCGGAGGGAAGAGAGAATAAGCAAAAAAAAATTTTAAAAATTAAAATTTTAAAAATTAAAAATTAAAAATTATTTAAAAATTAAAAATTAAAAATTAAAAATTATTTAAAAAATAAAAATAAAAAATAAAAAAGGAAAAACAGTAACTAAGGACTAAATCGAATATTTATCAATAATTTAGGGACCAAATTGAGCCGATCGAAAGTTCAGGGACCAAATCAGACATTTATCAAATAGTTCAGGGACCAAATTGAGCCAATTAAAAGTTCAGGGACCAAATCGGATATTTATCAATAGTTTAGGGACCAAATTGAGCCGATCGAAAGTTCAGGGACCAAATTGCACATTAGGTAATAGTATAGGGACCATTTGTGACATTTTCCCTTAACCGAACAACTGACGCTTTCGAAATGCACCACCTACGATGACGAGCTACTGCCATGGTCGGTCGAGCACTCCTCGCACGACAATGTCGCAGGATTTCGAACGCCGCGAGACCCTCCTCCTTCGTCTTCTCCACCTTCCCGCTGGAGACCCCGCCTTGCCGGCTTCCCGGTTTGCGGGCCAAGCGGCGCGAATTCGCCGAGCTCTTGCAGTTGTCGCCCGCCTCCGCCTCCGCCTCCGACGCCGACGACCCCGTTCGCTACCGCAAGAAGCTGCACGGCCGAATCGTCGTCTGGGGGTTTCAGCAGGACGTGTTCCTTGCCAACGTTCTGCTGCATTCATACTCGAGGTCCGGGGCTTTGTGGAATGCAAGAAGGGTGTTCGATAATATCCCTGAGAGGAACCTGATCACTTGGTCTACGGTGATCTCGATGTACGCCCGGTATGGGTGTTGCGATGAAGCGCTCTTGAGCTTTGTGGAGTTTAAGAGAGGCTCTGTCGGGAGGCCGAATGAGTATATTTTGGCCAGTCTGATCCGTGGTTGTGCGCAGTCGGGTGGCCTTGATGAAGGAGCTCAGGTGCATTGTTTCGTTGTTAAGGCCGGTCTCAGTCAGGATGTCTATGTTGGCACTTCTCTGGTTTTTTTGTATGTGAATAACGGTGGGATAGATGGGGCGAGATCAGTTTTTGATGGTTTATTGGATAAGACTGATGTTACTTGGACTGCGATCATAAGTGGGCATGTGAAATGTGGGAGAAGTGAAGTGTCTCTGCAGTTGTTTAGCCAGATGATAGATGCTGGCCTTCTTCCTGACAAATACGTGATTTCCAGCATTCTAAGTGCTTGCTCAGCACTTAAGTTTGTTGAAGGTGGCAAGCAAATTCATGCTCATATACTGAGGCGAGAAGCAGAGATGGACATTTCGGTGGTTAATGTGCTGATTGATTGTTATACGAAATCTGGCATGGCACGAATAGCTCGGAGGCTATTCGACCGCATGGAAGTTCGAAATATGATTTCTTGGACCATGATGATTTCTGGGTACATGCAGAACTCGTATGATAAGGAAGCATTGAAGCTTTTCACGGAGATGACAGGATTGGGTTGGAATCCTGATGCATTTGCTTGCACCAGTATTCTCACATCATGTGGTTCGCTCGAGGCCTTAATGCAGGGAAAGCAAGTTCATGCTTACACGATCAAGGCCAATTTAGAGTTTGATGATTTCGTCAAAAATGGCTTGATAGATATGTATGCGAAATGCAATGCCCTAGAGGATGCTAGGAAAGTTTTTGATGTTATGGATGGGAAAAATGTTGTCTCCTATAATGCAATGATCGAAGGCTACTCAAGATTAGAGAAACTGGAGGAAGCATTGGATCTCTTCCATAGTATGAGGCTTGCATCGTTCTCCCCAAGTCCATTGACATTTGTCAGCATCCTTGGATTATCAACTGCTTTATTCGCCTTGGAATTGAGCAAGCAAGTTCATGACCTCTTAAGTAAATCTGGAATTTCTATGGACTTGTTTGCAGGGAGCTCACTGATCGATGTTATTCTAAGTCTTCTTTAGTTCGAGACGCGAGGCTAGTATTTGAAGAGATGAACGATAGAGATATCGTAGTTTGGAATGCAATGTTCTTTGGATATAGTCAGCAAATGGAAAATGAGGAGACCTTCAAATTGTTCTTAGAGTTACAGTTATCGGAGCAACGAACCAACGAATTCACGTTCGCTTCCCTTATCACAGCATCGAGCAATTTAGCAAGTCTCCAACATGGTCAACAGTTCCATAGCCAGATTATAAAGCGTGGTTTGGATTTTGACCCATTTGTCACGAATGCTCTCGTGGATATGTATGCTAAATGTGGAAGTATTCAGGAGGCCAGGAAAGCATTTGACCTTGCTATTTGTGAAGATGTTGCATGCTGGAACTCCATGATCACAACATATGCACAACATGGCGAAGCACAGGCTGCTCTCCAGATATTTGAGGAAATGATAATCGCAGGAGTGAAACCAAATTACATCACATATGTGGTCATCCTCTCTGCATGCAGCCATGCGGGGCTTGCGGAAGATGGATTGTGTCATTATGATCTGATGCGCAGGCTTGGAATTGAACCAGGGACCGAACATTATGCTTGCATGGTCTCCCTTTTTGGCGGAGCTGTTAGAATAAAGGATGCTGTGGATTTCATTGAGACAATGCCAATTCAACTGATGGCGCTGGTGTGGAGGAGCTTGCTCAGTGCATGCAGGAATGCTGGTGACAGTGAATTAGGAAAATATGCTGCTGAGATGGCAATGGACCCGACAGATAGTGGATCTCATACACTTCTCTTGAATATATTTGCATCAAAAGGAATGTGGTTTGATGTAAAGAAGGTGAGGCAGAGAATGGACGAAACTGGAGTCCTAAAAGAACCAGGAAAAAGTTGGATAGAAGTTAATAATGAGGCTCATGTGTTTGTTGCTAGAGACTGGACTCGTTATGAGGCTGATTTGATTTATTCAGTTTTGCACTATTTAATTCTTCAGATAAAAGAGATCAGTTATGTGCCAAACAATGCTGCTGTTATCATAGACGATTGACTAACAATTAGTAACGGGACAATATTATACTGCAAATGCTCACATTCTGTATAACCTTCCAACTGTATGATGCTGGGACATGATCGGTCTTCTTGAAGTATGCACATCATCTGTCTAACTTGGGTTTTCCATTGGATATGTTGAGGCTCTCTCCGTGGTGTGAGGAGGATATTTCTCTGGACAAGCAGCTGCTGGGATATAATTTCAAATTGTCATTACTGAGTGGTGAATATTGATGATTTTAGATTCCACTGGATGCGAATTAATCCTCAGCATTGAAGTTGGAAAGATGTTTCCAATCATCTATAAAGAGACTTGAGTCATGAGGAATTGATGCAACTCTAAGACTTCCAATGGCACGGTTGACTCGTGAAGATTGGATGAACTAATGAGCTACGCTCTGTTTGTAGTTTAGAAGGGGGCAACATGGTTGAAGAAGAGGGCAAAAAACCTGTTCCTGAGATACAGAGAGATTAACCCATTGCCTGTAGCCACGGGATGACCAACCAGAAATGCTTCTTGGTGGAGACTCACTCCATTAATGCAGGACGTCAACATGATGAGTTTCAGGTTGACCAACCACGAAGAATGAAAAACTTGAGAGTCAGTTTCTTGTAGAATTTATGATACCTTGATCAAATTCACCTTTACTATTTGATGTCTGAATGCAATAAAATTAGTTGAAGAGCAACACAGTTTTTCATCTAGTGACAAATAAGGAAGAATCCGGAATTTGTAAATAATTTTTCATATCTGATATTACTAGCTCCTCTGTCAGCAACTTCAATAGTTCAGTGCTTACACTGGGCACACAGAGAGAACAACATCTGCATTTAGGTCTTAATACTTTTCTATACAGAAGTCTAAGTCACCTCAACTGGTCACTGCATTTAGCTTTACTCTTCCCTCCTTTTTTTTCAATGTAAAGATGAAGACTTTCATGCTTCTCAAGTATGCTAGACAAGCAATACAATGGAGACGATGGATCAATGTGCTTCAACTGATCCAAAGACAATTCACGATCTTGCTAGGTTTTTTTAATGAGAATCTTCTTCGAGAGTTGATTCTCTAACCTCTTGAATTTTTACTTTTGACATCTTCATCTTTGGCAACTTTGAGACATTGCGAGAACTTGATTTGATTTCCCTTCATGGTATCTGCTGTATTCCATAATGTTGACAAGAACATAGCCGGACTATTGGCTGCCATGGAACTTTGCTCTCAAGCCTCGAGTCTTTGCTCTCAAGCCTCGAGTCAGCTTGTTTCGCTTTCTTCACATATTGCTAGAATTTATCAGTCATAAGTCATGTTCACTCCTTGCTAGTCAGCAAGTTGAGCTTGCTTTGTTCTTTTTATTTTTTTATCTGGTCGAATGCTTGGTTTGTTCGTTCATGATTTAACATATGCAAATTGATTATATTAGGAACTGTGTTATTTTTATTTTTTATACCTCTCTCCCTCTCTCTCATCTAAGCTTTACTACAACGGATCTTGTGACCATAATCACTCTCCTTAAAGACTTGGGAAAGTTTTATCTTTATTTGTTGATGCTTCAAGTCCGATAACAGTCTAGGACCGAAATAAAATGAATAAAATATTATCAAAACCACATGATTGTGGAGCATTTTAGAATACTATTGGTCATGTAAGTGCAATTTTGGACAATCAGGTGCTTATAAGCTAAGGCTTACCAAGGTTAGGTACCTCCATAGCTGTTTTTAACCAACCACATTACACGCTATCTTCATGTGGATGATATGATATCCACAAAAAGAAAGAATTAAGAATCAAAAATGTACAGGGACTTTGAAACTAACAAGGCCCCTTTCTTGATTAGACAGCTTAAGTATTTTCTTACCCTTCCTTTACTCAATGTAGAAAATCCAAAGATGGAAGACTTTCAAGTCTCCTTCCTTGTGTAGACTTCTCCACTTTCCTCTTGCCTTTGATTTACTCAATGCAGAAGGTTCAAAGGTGAAGACTCTTGTGCACCCACCACATTACACGCTCTCTTCATGTGGATGATACAATATCCACAAAAAGATTGAATAAGAATGAAAATGTTAGTGGACTTTAAACTAACAAGGCCCCTTCCTTGATTAGACAGCTCAAGTATTTTCTCACCGTTTGTTTTACTCAATGTAGAAAATCCAAAGATGGAAGACTTTCAAGTCTCCTTCCTTATGTAGACTTCTCTAGTTTTGTCTTACCTTTGATTTACTCAATATAGAACGTTCAAAAGTGAAGACAATCGTGCAACCCACCACATTACACGCTCTCTTGATGTGGATGATATGATGCCCACAAAACGACTGAATAAGAATCATGTGGACTTTGAAACTAACAAGCCCCTTCCTTGATTAGACAACTCAAGTATTTTCTTACCCTTCATTTACTCAATGTAGAAAATCCAAAGATGGAAGACTTTCAAGTCTCCTTCCTTGAGTAGATTTATCAAGTTTCATCTTACCTGCATTTACTCAATGTAGAATGTTCAGAGGCGAAGGCTTTCATGCAATGATTGCCAACTCCTCTGTTTACAACTTTGAACTTCTATATTGGCAATGGCCACACAAAGAGAGCAATATTACACTTAGGTCTTATCACTTTTCTGTACGAAAGTCTAACTTACCTCAACCAGTCACTAAATTTCTCCCCCTTCTTTTTTCAATGTAAAGGTGAAGGCTTTTCATGGTACTAAAACACGCTAGACCAAGCAAGACAATGAAGCTGATGGATCAATGTGCTTTAACTGATCCGAAGACAATTCACAATCTTTAATGGTTTTTCCTACTTAGAATCTTCTTAGAGAGTTGTTTTTTTAACCTCTTGCGTTTTTCTTGTTGATATCTTTTGTCTTCGGCAACTTTGAGACCTTGCAAGAACTTCTAATTTCCCTTCATGATATGTGATATATTTTGTAATGTTGACATGAATATAACCAAACAATTGGCTACCATGTAACCTTGCTCTCAAGCCTCAAGTCAGCTTTTTTTAGCTCTCTTCACATATTGCTAGAAGTTATCATTCATTTGCAAGTCCTACTTACTCCTTGCTAGTCAACAAGTTGAGCTCACTTTGTTCATTCATAATCTTTCTAACATATGCAGATTGATTATATCAGGAACTCTCTCTCTCTCTCTCTCTCTCTCTCTCTCTCTTTGATCCAGGCTTTGCCATGACGGATCTTACGACCATAATCACTTCACTTACCATCCAAACTTAGGAAGTTTTATCCTTATTTATAGAAGTTTTGAGTTCGTTACTGGCATAAAATGAATAAAAAATTGAACCAAAACCACATGACTAACGACATAAATGGGGAACATTTTAGACTACTATTCATAGTGGGAGTGCGATTTTGGACAATCACATGCTTGTGAGTCAAGGCTTACCGAGGTTAGGTGCTTCTACGATTGTTTCCAACCCACCACTTTACACGCTCTCTTCATGTGGATGATATGATACATACAAAGAGACTGAATAAGAATGGAAAAAGGTTTGTGGACCCGGAAACTAATGACTCCCCTTCCTTATTTAGACTTCTTGAGTTTTTTCATACCCTTCATTTACTCGATGTATGAAAATCCAAAGCTGGAAGACATTCATGTCTTCTTCCTTGGATTAGACTTTTCAAGTTTTTTTCTATCCCTTCATTTACTCAATGTAGATCATGCAACTGATTAATTGAGTCTTTTCTAAGCTTGAGATTATATATACCCACGCACCCATCCATCCACTTACCCACACACTCATAGATGATAGCAAAAATGCACTTCCCTTCATTGACATCATCATCATCTTCCCTTATCACCATTTTCTTCTTGCTCTTGGTTATAATCTCCCTGTTCCTTCTTGGGGACTCGGCCGTCATGCCTACGAGACGTAAGTGATTTTCTTTTTGGTGATTGAGGATTCCATGAAATTGAAGTTCATATGGCATGATACGAGAACATAGAGAAAGTTTTATACATCTTATTGTTTTTTATATCATCGCTTGGACAATTTTGCTATATTGAACATTGAATCAAAGTTCAAGGACTGCATTGAATAAATTAAAAGTTCATGAATGGTATTACACGTGGGACTAAATTTTAGGAATTGTTTCTGTCATTTTCCCTTTATTAGTTATTGATCGCCATTTTCTACTTGCTCTTGCTTATAATCTCTTTGTTCCATCTAGGGGCCTTGGTTGGAGTCCCTAAAAATGGACCGTGCCCCAGAATTATGCGTAAGTGATTTTTCTTGTTGATGCTTTGAGCTTTTAGTAATGGAGGGGGACATGGAGTTCAAATGGCATGACACGAGAACATACAAGAAGTTTTATACATCGTGGTGTTTTTCTTAAAGTTGCTCGGATATTGTGCTGCATAAATCATTCAATAATTTTGGGAAGTATCTGATCTTTCATAACAAATTCCATTGAATTTCCTCTTGCCTACAGATTTGGATCCATCGGGGAAAATTGTCCAAAAAGTCCTAAATATATATATATTTGCCAATTCAATTATAAACATCTTCACCATTTCACTTTTACCAAAAAAAAAAAATTTCACCTTTTTCCAGTTAAGTTTTAAACCTTCCAATTTTGGCTTGAATCCGCTGAAAATGAAGCCAACCGTTCCCTGTAAAAAAAGAAAAAAAAAAGGATGAGCACGATCATGGGCAGATATGATTCCCCCAAGTCATTGCTTTCCTTTTGAAAAATTTTGCCCATCTCCCATGAGCTTCAGCCCTCGTTTGAAACTTCCCCTGTAGAAGACTCCGAAAATCTATTTTATTCTGCCAACCCCACTAATCGCGGTTTTCCCCTCGAATCTCCATTGAATCAATTTCTTCAGCGTGTTGAACCACTTGATTCTCTACTTTCTCCTTTGTTCCTTGGCCGAGAATATCCAGAATATGCATCCCTAATTCACTTGATTCTCACCTTTCCTTTGCTCGAAAATTACAGTTGCCTTGATTGGAATTGATTGAACTTTATTGCCCTATTTCGTTTACCTCCCAAATTCGGAACGGCTGAATAGAGGATTGTTCATGTCTCGATGAGGAAGCCAAAGCCGAAAAACCACGCACCCAAATCTGGGCGAGGCTGGCCACGACCCTCACCCTGAAAGCCATCGCAGCTGGGGGCAAGGGCAGCGCTCCTCACCGGCCACCAATAAATAAATAAAAATAAATAAATAAAGAAGGAAGAAAGAAAAAAAGAAAAAAAATAGAAAAAGAATACAAAATAAAAAATAATGACAGCCAGTGTTCATGTGAACGAATTCTGGCCAAATTTGGTTGGATTGACTCAATTGGCAAAATGTGAAAAGATTAAGATTAACTGATAAAATCGAAAGGTTTAAGATTAAATTGGCAAAAATATAATATGTTTAGAACTTTGTGGACAATTTCTCCACGTTTGTGAGTCCTCTTTTTACTCCATGTCTTGACCCTTTTCATTGCATAGTATTTGATCTTTTATATTGATTTTCATTGAATATTGTCTTGCATATGCAGCAATAGGAAGCTGTTCTCCTCCTGCACGCGGAGGTGAGTCCTTTTTAACTCCATATCTCATATATTACCATCGCATTGTCCGCCTCTAGAATAGTTTATACATTTGCGAATCACTCCTCATACATCTTATTATGCTTTCTTAAAAGTACTACAACCTTAATTCATCGGATATTCTCTAGTCATGTCCAATTTCACTTATGCATCAAATGATTAATGGTATTTCATGAAATTTCATCTTCACAAACATAGTATGTGCATATGCATAATTTCTTATTTATAGCAAGAATTAATAACAAAATCTCGGTGCTTTGTGCCGACATTGTTTGTGTACTTGTTTGTGTAGCATGATCGCAACAACTTAGTCAATAAGGTTTTTTACAGTAAATATGTGGCGAAAAAATCATGGTAATTTCATCTTTATGTCAATAATTTCTCTCTACTATTCAAATTAATTACAAAATAAACCAATGTGTATCCCATGATTAATATTTGTCTGTATCGCATTACTAATAGTCTCAAACTGAGGGGGGGGGTGTGATAATGAGCTTTTAAAAATATAGTCTCGCATTCTCATTAGAAAAAGAAAAAGAAAAGTAAAAAATGGACAGTCTCGCATCATCTTCTTAACCGAGAATTAATTTCATTTCTTTTAGCGAGACTCATTTCTTCATTTCCCTCTATTTTAAACATGGTTGCAGCATCTATACCGTCACCGCGTTGGTCAGACAGCATGTTGGCTGTTCTAGAAGCCACCAAGCAAAGAATTTCGCGTCTCTCATGATCGTGATATATATGTAATATGTCATAATACTCTTGGTATGTATTTGGTGTAGCAAAATTATTTCAGTTCCCTGTATTCACATCTTCTTCAAGACATTCTCATGTGCAGACTTGTCTTTTGATGATAGTGAAATATAAAGAGATAAATTTCATAGTTTACTCTTAGATAATGTTCACCTGGGTAGAGACATCTCATCAGTGCCTTGCGCCTAAAAAAGTGAGGCAATTTCATTGGTCCACTCGAGGAGCCTCCTATCTTGAAAGGTATTTGGTGGCATAATTATTTAAAAAGTCATAAGTATATTATACAACGGCCAATTTAGTTTTGAACTTTTTTATTTTGTCAATTAAATTCTAAACTTTATGAGAATTTGTCAATGTAAACTTTTGGTCAATTTTGGCCGTAAATTGCTGACGTTGCGATCAAGTTAGTGTTGTTGTTTTTTGTAGCATGATTGATGTTGATATTGACAATTTTTGAAAAAAATTATATCTTTTCCTTTTTATTTTATTTCTCTCTCTCTTTTCCTTCATCGAATTACCGGAAGGAAAAACAATACATTTTCCCCAAAAATTGTTCATGCTAGTGCTGGTTGTGCCATGTAGGATGACGATGTTGACTGAACTGCCACGTCAACAATTTCCAACAAAAGTTGACCAGAAGAGTTACCTTGGTTTATGATTAAATTGGTAAAATTAAAAAATTTTAAATTGTGTTGATTGCATATACTAGCTTTATGATTTGTTGGACAATTTTTCATTATTTAGTTGTGACAAGCGGGTTACTTAGCGCAATAAGAATGACATAACTCTTTAAGAGACCCAAGTACTCAAAATTGGCCACACAAACAAAAGGGTGAACGAACAAGGCCTTCTAGCTAAAAGAAGACTGCTAATAGTGCAACTTTGATATTAGCTAGTTGTTGGGGGCAAAGCACGAATTTTAGATCGAAAAAGGTCTATAGACAAGTCATACGCGGCCCATATTCCTAAATGAGGGCTATTCTAGAAATTGAGCACAGCCCCAGTCCATTCTAAGAATCGGGGCCACTTTACTCGACTTTTTGTTTGCTGAGCTTCAATAAACACCTACCTATTTTATCCTCTACAGGCAACTGTACATGATATTTATGCCCGAGTCAGGCTGATTTCAGTTTTCAAGTTCTTGGGCTGCGCATGACAACGCTTCTTGGCTGGGAAATAGTTTTTTTTTTTTTTAGAAATAGTTCTTTTCTATTTTTATTCCGAGAAACAATTTAACACAAAGGCGGAAAAATAAATAATAATAACTTGGTCTCGGGCATCTACCATTCTAAGTAAAAGAATTCGTTTGGTAACTACACAAAATTTCTACTCTTCGAATAGAAAAAGAATAGAAGTGCATTTGGTAACGCAACAATTTTTATTTATTTATTCGTTTCTTATTGTTGCTCACGGGATTGGCGTTGCTAATGCCGCCCGCCACCGCCGTTGCATGACCGATGGTTGGTGGCCGTCACCATCGACTACCACCAACCGTCGGTCGTGTAGCGGGGGCGGCGGGCGGCGGCGGCTAGTGACGAGCGGTGGCGGCAGTCGGCAGTCGGCGGTGGCTCCGGGCTGTTGGAGGTGGCCACAGCAAGAGAGAGGAATAAAAGAAAAAAAAATTGGCTTATTTCTAGAGATTGTTCCCTGGAATAAGAAGCAACTTTTTTTTGCTTTTCGTTTATTCCAAAACCATTCCCAGAAACAGAAAAATAACTTGGTGTTACTAAACGAATTTTTGTTCTTTTTTTGTTTCGAGGAATAAAATAACAGAAATCTTGAGGAACAGAAACCTTGTCATGCGCTACTTAATGGCTCTTGAATTTTATTAGCATTTTCGACACAGTTGTTAGCGGTTGTTAGCGGTTTTCCGTCATCCGCACACACGGCCACAAAATGGCGCACCGAAGCCGCTGGCATGGCACTGATACATAATTATAAATGCTTTAGTTGGAGATAGAGAGAAAGAAGAGAATATATTTTGGAGAGAGAGTGATGAAAGAAAAGTCCTCAGCAAAAGGAGAAGAAATAGTAAAAAAGAAATAGATAAAATCCTTTAATTTATAGATGCATTGGTTTCACGAAATATCGCTAATTTGAAATATTTTTAAAAATAACTCACTTCCATCACTTGCAAAAATGAATTAATGAAATAAACATATATCATTAATAAAACATTGAGGTAGAGATTATTATTGATGGCAAAAATATATTCCATTAACTACTTATTCTAACCAACACAAATAATTACTTTTAGAAAAAAGTGTTTGCGAATCATTGATTTTTTATAGAAAAAAATCAATTACTGCCCCAAACCAACCCCCCCGGAGGGGGGGCGGGGGGTGTGGTCACCTATGTAGCACAGACACGGCGACACGACACGTGACACGACACGACACGACACGCGACACGTCATTTTTCAAAAAATAGAGAATTTCGATACGTTCGACACGTTAAATATTAAATAAATATTTTTAATTTTAATTAATTTGATTCAAATTTACAAATAAATAAATAAAGAGTTTACAATAAATTTATACTAATAATATTAATAAATCTAACACTTTTTTTTAATTTCATTATCTCAAATTTACATTTATTTTTCGAAATTCCCCCTCCCCCAAGTTTACTTTCATATTTCGAAACCACTCCCTGCGCCCAAACTTCCCTCGTCTCTTTCCCCCCAAATTTTTTTCACCTTTTTTTTTCCCTCCCCACCACCTGACAACCCATCACTTCCCCCTCCCTCCTGTCACTTTCCCTTCCCTCCAACACGCCAAGTCTTTTTTTATTCTTTTCAACACCCTAGCAGCGCGGAACGGCGCCTTCTTCTCCTCCTCCTCGCATCCATTTTTATTTTTTTCCTTCTCAAAAGTTCAAAACCCTAGCAGCGCGGCCCCTTCTTCTCCTCCTCCTCGCCTCCTCCTCCTCGCCGCACGACGCCTATCTCCGAAAGCATCGAAGACTCGATCAAGAAAAGCACCAGCATTCGCCGAAGGAGCGGAAAAGGGAGTAACCCAGACGCACGACGCCTCCCCCTTGCCGCTGCCGCTGCCGCCGCCGCCGCCGCCGCCGCCCCACTCGACGACACCGCCCTCCCCCACGCGCGCCTCCCTCCTAAAGTTTCTTCTCACGGCCCTCGCCCTCTTTCTCTAGCCGTCTCTCGCCGTCACGGGCTCGCCTTCGCTCGCGGCCTCATCTCTACTTCCCTCTCCTCCGCCCTCCGACACGCGTGTCGAAGCGTGTCGACAAAAGTTGACCACGTGTCGATAAATTCGACACGCGTTGACCGCGTGTCGGAGCGTGTCCGAGCGTGTCCGAGCGTGTCGAGGTGTCTGACACGTCTCGGACACGACACGGAGGCATGTGGGACGTGTCCGTGTATCATAGGTGGTCACAATGAAAATTGGGTCACCCGGTCCCTCGCCTCCCACCCGGCCCGATCCTCTGTATCATCTTCCCACCGTATCACCGTGCACTCTCACGTTAACACAATCTCCATGCACTTGCCTCTTAATTTTTAATAATTAGATTAAGAATCATTCCTTTTTCATATTTCATACTATATAAAAAGAAATAAAATAAGGTTAAGATCTTTAGTTTGAAATTACGGAGCCAGCGGAACTAATTATTTAATTCTTTGATTTTTTTAATGTATAACTCTCTAGATCTATATTTTAATGGATCAATATATATGGCTCATTTTAATTTTAAAAAAAAATCATTTTTTCTACTCGTTTAGATAGGTGAGGATATTATATATAGATGATGTGCTAATCATGAGTGATCAAAACACATATCTAATGTTTATAATGAAAGGACGATCGAGACACATCCTTATAATTTGAATAATTTTTTTAGAAATAAAATTTCATTCTCTATAATAATTTTCACCACTTTACTTGAAACAAAAAATTATATTATTGTTGTTAGACGAGATATTCCATTCAGATCTACATTGTATAATTTTGTCATATATATAAGAGTAAAGCGTGAGGTCATAATCCAGATGGATCGAACCGTCCATTTGGTTTAAAACCAAATTTATGATGATGTTGACGGATGCCGCCTAATGCCTCCATCACTTGCTGTGTTGCCTGCCGTAGGGGATCACTGCTCATCTGCAAGACCATCTGGAGACTTCTTCTTCTAATAATTGAGCTTGTTTTTACTTCATTGTTTGGAAAAAATGGTTTTGACAATTCTCAATCACCCCCATTAAATTCACAGATTTTACTCAAATAATAATTGTCTAGATTTTTCTTAAGATGGCGATGCCTTTTCATCGAAACTTCAAGAATATCTAACAATCTCTTGTGTCGATCTACTTACTCTATTAGTTTCTTACATCATATTGTCCCGTTACTAATTGGAAACTGAGGAGACCTTCAAATTGTTCTTAGAGTTACAGTTATCGGAGCAACGACCCAAAGATTTCACATTCGCTTCCCTTATCACAGCGTCGAGCAATTTAGCAAGTCTCCAACATGGTCAACAGTTCCGTAGCCAGATTATAAAGCGCGGTTTGGATTTTGACCCCTTTGTCACGAATGCTCTTGTGGATATGTATGCTAAATGCGGAAGTATTCAGGAGGCCAGGAAAGCATTTGACCCCGCTATTTGTGAAGATGTTGCATGCTGGAACTCCATGATCACAACATATGCACAACATGGAGAAGCACAGGCTGCTCTCCAGATATTTGAGGAAATGATAATCGCAGGAGTGAAACCGAATTACATCACATATGTGGGCATCCTCTCCGCATGCAGCCATGCGGGGCTTGTGGAAGATGGATTACATCATTATAACTCGATGCGTGGGCTTGGAATTGAACCGGGGACTGAACATTATGCTTGCGTGGTCTCCCTTTTTGGCCGAGCTGGTAGACTAAAGGATGCGGTGGATTTCATAGAGACAATGCCAATTCAACCGATGGCGCTGGTATGGAGGAGCTTGCTCAGTGCATGCAGGAATGCTGGCAACAGCGAATTAGGAAAGTATGCTGCCGAGATGGCAATCTCTTTGGACCCAACGGATAGTGGATCTTATACCCTTCTCTCCAATATATTTGCATCAAAAGGAATGTGGTTTGATGTAAAGAAGGTGAGGCAGAGAATGGACGAGACTGGAGTCCTAAAAGAACCAGGAAGAAGTTGGATAGAAGTTAATAATGAGGCTCATGTGTTTGTTGCTAGAGACCAGACTCATTATGAGGCTGATTTAATTTATTCAGTTTTGAATTATTTAATTCTTCAGACAAAAGAGATTGGTTATGTGCCAAACAATGCTGCGGTTATCATATACGATTGACTGACAATTAGTAATGGGACAATATTATACTGCAAATGCTCTCATTCTATGTAACCTTCCAGCTGTTTGATGCTGGGACATGATCGATCTTCTTGGAGTATGCACATCATATGTCTGACTTGGGTTTTCCATCGGATATGTTGAGACATGGGATCCCTCTTCATGGTGTGAGGAGGATATTTTTCTGGAGAAGCAGCTACTAGGATATAATTTCGAATTGTCATTACTGAGTGGTGAATATTGATGATTTCAGAGTTACATTGAATGCGAATTGATCCTCAGCATTGAAGTTGCAAAAATGTCTCCGAACATCTATAAAGAAACTTGAGTCATGAGGAATTGACATGATTCTAAGACTTCGAATGGCATGGTTGACTCATGAAAATTGGATAAACTAATGAGCTACGCTTTGTTGGTAGTTTAGAAGGGGGCAATTTAGTTGAAGAAGGGCAAATGACCTGTTCCTACGATATAGAGAGATTAACCCACTGTCTGTGGCCACAGAATGACCAACCAGAAATGCCCCTTGGTGGAGATTCAGTCTGTTAATGCAGGACGTCAACATGATGAGTTTCAGGTTGACCAACCACGAAGAATGAAAAAACTTAAGAGTTAGTTTCTTGTGGAATTTATGATATCTTGATCAAACCCACCTTTACTATTTGATGTCTGAATGCAATAAAATTAGTTGTAGAGCAACACCGTTTTTCATCTAGTGACAACAGTTTTTGATCTAGTGACAAATAAGGAAGAAACCGGAATTTGCAAGTAATCTTTCATATCTGATAATGCCAGCTCCTCCATCAGCAACTTCAACAGTTCAGTGCTTACACTGGCCACATAGAGAGAACATCTGCGTTTAGGTCTTAATACTTTTCTGTACAGAAGTCAAAGTCGCCTCAACTGGTCACTGCATTTAGCTTTACTCTTCCCTCCGTTTTTCAATGTTAAGATGAAGAATTTCATGCTTCTCAAGCATGCTAGACAAGCAATACAATGGAGATGATGAATCAATGTGCTTCAACTGATCCAAAGACAATTCACGATCTTGCTAGGTTTTTTTTTTATAATGAGAATCTTCTTGGAGAGTTGATTCTCTAACCTCTTGAATTTTACTTTTGACATCGTCATCTTTGGCAACTTCGAGACATTGCAAGAACTTGATTTGATTTCCCTTCATCATATTTTCTGTATTTCGTAACATTGACATGAACATAGCCGAACAATTGGCTGCCATGGAACTTTGCTCTCAAGCCTCAAGTTAGCTTGTTTCACTTTCTTCACATATTGCTAGAATTTATCATTCATAAGTCATGTTCACTCCTTGCTAGTCAGCAAGTTGAGCTTGCTTTGTTCTTTTTATTTTTTTAGCTGGTCGAATGCTTAGTTTGTTCATTCATGATTTAACATATGTAAATTGATTATATTAGGAACTGTGTGTTTTTTTTAGCTCTCTCCCTCTCTCTCATCTAAGCTTTACTACAACGGATCGTGTGACCATAATCACTCTCCTTAAAGACTTGGAAAGTTTTATCTTTATTTGCTGATGCTTCAAGTTCGATAATAGTCTAAGACCGAAATAAATTGAGTAAAAAATATTATCAAAGCCACATGATTGTGGAGCATTTTAGAATACTATTGGTCGTGTAAGTGCAATTTTGGACAATCAGGTGCTTATAAGCTGAGGCTTACCAAGGTTAGGTACCTCCATAGTTGTTTTTAACCCACCACATTACATGCTATCTTCATGTGGGTGATATGTTATCCACAAAAAGAAAGAATTAAGAATCTAAAATGTATGTGGACTTTGAAACTAACAAGGCCCCTTTCTTGATTAGACAGCTCAAGTATTTTCTTACCCTTCCTTTACTCAATGTAGAAAATCCAAAGATGGAAGACTTTCAAATCTTCTTCCTTGTGTAGACTTCTCCACTTTCCTCTTGCCTTTGATTTACTCAATGTAGAAGGTTCAAAGGTGACGACTCTTGTGCACCCACCACATTACACGCTCTCTTCATGTGGATGATACCATATCCACAAAAAGACTGAATAAGAATAAAAAATGTATGTGGACTTTAAACTAACAAGGCCCCTTCCTTGATTAGACAACTCAAGTATTTTCTCACCATTCGTTTGCTCAATGTAGAAAATCCAAAGATGGAAGAATTTCAAGTCTCCTTCCTTGTGTAGACTTCTCTAGTTTTGTCTTACCTTTGATTTACTCAATGTAGAACGTTCAAAGGTGAAGACTTTCGTGCAACCCACCACATTACATGCTCTCTTCATGTGGATGATATGATGCCCACAAAAGGATTGAATAAGAATCATGTGGACTTTGAAACAAACAAGGCCCTTTCCTTGATTGGACAGCTCAAGTATTTTCTTACCCTTCATTTACTCAATGTACAAAATCCAAAGATGGAAGACTTTCAAGTCTCCTTCCTTGAATAGACTTATCTAGTTTCATCTTACCTGAATTTACTTAGTGTGGAACGTTCAAAGGTGAAGGCTTTCATGCAATGATTGCCCACTCCCCTGTCTGGAACTTTGAACTTCCATATTGGCAATGGCCACACAGAGAGAGCAATATCTACACTTAGGTCTTATCACTTTTCTGTATGAAAGTCTAACTTACCTCAACTAGTCACTAAATTTCTCCCCCTTCTTTTTTCAATGTAAAGATGAAGGCTTTTCATGGTATTAAAACATGCTAGACCAAGCAAGACAATGAAGCTGATGGATCAATGTGCTTCAATTGATTCGAAGACAATTCCCAATCTTTATGGTTTTTCCTACTTAGAATCTTCTTAGAGAGTTGTTTTCTTAACCTCGTGTTTTTCTTGTTGATATCTTTTGTCTTCGGCAACTTTGAGACCTTGCAAGAACTTGATCTGATTTCCCTTCATGATATGTGATATATTTTGTAATGTTGACATGAATATAACCAAACAATTGGCTACCATGTAACCTTGCTCTCAAGCCTCAAGTCAGCATTTTTAACTCTCTTCACATATTGCTAGAAGTTATCATTCATTTGCAAGTCCTACTTACTCCTTGCTAGTCAACAAGTTGAGCTCACTTTGTTCATTCACGATCTTTCTAACATATGCAGATTGATTATATCAGGAATTATTTCTCTCTCTCTCTCTCTCTCTCTCTCTCTCTAATCCAAGCTTTGCCATGACGGATCCTGCAACCATAATCATTTACCATCCAAACTTAGGAAGTTTTATCCTTATTTATAGAAGTTTTGAGTCCGATAAAAGTTGAGGACTAGCATAAAATGAATAAAAAATTGAACCAAAACCACATGATTGACGATATAAACGGGGAACATTTTAGACTATTATTCGTAGTCTGAGTGTGATTTTGGACAATCACATGCTTGTGAGCCAAGGCTTACCGAGGTTAGGTGTTTCTATGGTTGTTTTCAACCCACCACTTTACACGCTCTCTCCATGTGGATGGTACGATACATACAAAGAGACTGAATACGAATGGAAAAAGGTTTGTGGACCCGGAAACTAATGACTCCCCTTCCTTATTTAGACTTCTTGAGTTTTTTCATACCCTTTGTTTACTCAATGTATGAAAATCCAAAGCTGGAAGACATTCATGTCTTCTTCCTCGGATTATACCTTTCAAGTTTTTTTCTATCCCTTCATTTACTCAATGTAGATCATGCAACTGATTTATTGAGTTTTATCTAAGCCAGAGATTATATATACCCACGCACCTATCCATCCACTTACCCACACACTTCAGAGATGACAGCAAAAATGCACTTCCCTTCATCGACATCATCATCATCTTCCCTTATCACCATTTTCTTCTTGCTCTTGGTTATAATCTCCCTGTTCCTTCCTGGGGACTCGACTGTCATGCCTCCGAAACGTAAGTGATTGATTTGAGCTTTTAGTAATGGAGGGGGACATGGATTGAGGATTCCATGAAACTGAAGTTCACATGGCATGATACGAGAACATAGAGAAAGTTTTATACATCCTACTTTTTTTATATCATTGCTTGGACAATTTTGTTATATTGAACATTGAATTAAAGTTTAAGGACTGCATTGAATAAATTAAAAGTTCATGAATGGTATTACATATGGGACTAAAGTTTAGGAACCAATTGTGTTATTTTCCCATTATTAGTTATTTATTGGCATTTTCTGCTTGCTCTTGCTTATAATCTCTCTATTCCATCTAGGGGTTCCAGCTAGACTCCCTAAACCTCCCTACGAACAACGTCGGGGTAAGTGATTTTTCTTGTGGGTGCTTTGAGCTTTTAGTAATGGAGGGGGACATTGAGTTCAAATGGCATGACACGAGAACGTACAAGAAGTTCTATACATCGTGGTGTTTTTCTTAAAGTTGCTCGGATTTTTTGTTGCATGAATTGTTCAATAATTTTGGGAAGTATCTGATCTTTCATAACAAATTCCATTGAATTTCTTCTTGCCTATAAATTTGGATCCTCCAGAGAAAATTGTCCAAAACGTCATAAATATATTATTTGTTTTTTGTTAATTCAGTCATAAACATTTTCACATTTTGTCAATTAAATTTTAAACCTTCCAATTTTGGCCTGAATTCGCTGACGACGAAGCTAGCCATCCTACATGGCATGACTTACGCGGACATGAAATTTTTTTTCATAATATTTTTTGATTTTTTTTCTTTATTTTTTCTCTTTTCCTTATTTATTTTTTTACCCGGGCTATCGAGGGTTGAGAGGACCTTTTGGGTGAGGGTCGCAACTAGCCTTGCCTAAATCCGGACATGTGGCTTTTCGACTTCGGCTTTCTTTTCGTGACATGAACGATCCTCTACTCAACGGGAGGATAGTGACATGCGAAGGAATCACCGCTCTGACGCCCTCACTTGCGGCTCTCCTTACTAGAAGGTGGCCGCTCGAGTCGATCTGGTGAGCCTCGCTTCCTCGCATGAACTGTTTCGCTAGCTCTTTCTCTTCATCGTTTGTTTTCTTTGATTCGATCGATTTTTATTTTTAATTTCTTTTAAAAGGATGAGCATGATCGTGGGTAGATATGATTCCCACAAGTCATTGCTTTCCTTTTGGAAAATTTTGCCCATCTCCCATGAGCTTCAGCCCTCGTTTGATCCCCTGTAGAAGACTCCGAAAATCTATTTTATTCTGCCAACCCCACTAATCACAGTTTTCCCCTCGAATCTCCATTGAATTAATTTCTTCAGCGAGTTGAACCACTCGATTCTCTACTTTCTCCGTTGTTCTTTGGCCGAGAATATCCAGAATATGTGTCCCTTATTCACTTCCCAATTTCGCAAAAAATAAAAATTAAATATTAGCGCCTCATCATATCTCACCTTTCCTTTGCTCGAAAATTACCCTCGCCTTGATCGGAATTGATTGAAATTTATTGCCCCATTTCGTTTACCTCCCAAATTCGGAACGGCTGAATAGAGGATTCTTCATGTCTCGATGAGGAAGCCGAAGCCAAAAAACCACGCACCCAAATCTGGGCGAGGCTGGCCATTGCAGCTGGGGGCAAGGGCCGCACTCCTTGCCGGCCACCAAAAAAATAAAAATAAAATAAAATAAAGAAGGAAGAAAGAAAAAAAGAAAAGAAAAAAAAACAGAAAAAGAATAAAAAATAAAAAATAATGACAGCCAGTGTTCATGTAAATGAATTCTGGGCAAAATTGGTTGAATGAACTCAATTGGCAAAATGTGAAAATGTTTAAGATTAATTGACAAAATCAAAAGGTTTAGAACTAAATTGGCAAAAGTGTAATATGTTTAGAATTTTGTGCACAATTTCTCCACGTTTGTGAGTCTTCTTTTTACTCCATATCATGACCCTTTTTATCACATAGTATTTGATTTTTTATATTGACTTTCATTGAATATTGTCTTGCATATGCAGTATATGGAAGCCGTTCTCCTGGCGCACATGGGGGTGAGTCCTTTTATAATTCCATATCTCGAATATTACCATCACGTTATCTGCCTCTAGAATAGTTTATACATTTGCCAGTCACTCATCATACATCTTATTATGCTTGCTTAAAAGTACTACAACCTCAATTCATCGGATAGTCTCTAGTCATGTTTGATTTCACTTATGCATCATACAATTAATGATATTTCATGAAATTCCATCTTCACAAACATAGTACGTGCATATGCATAATTTCTTATTTATAGCAATAAGTTCAAGAACCGCATTAATTAAATTAAAAGTTCATGAACAACATTGCATATTGAATAAAATTTTAGGGATCATTTGTGTCATTTTTCCTTTATTAGTTATTGATCACCTTTTTTTTTTGTTTGCTCTTGCCTGTAATCTCCCTATTCCATCCAGGGGCCTCAGCCGGCTTCCCTAAATATAAATCGCTCCACTTTAGGCGAGGTAAGTGAATTTTCTTTGGTGGTGTTTTGAGCTTTCAATAATGGAGGGGGACATGGAGTTCACATGGCATGACACAAGAACATATAGAAAGTTCTATACATCTTGGTGTTATTCTTAAAATTGCTCGGATATTTCGCTACATGAATCATTCAATAATTGTGGGTAGTATTTGATATTTCATAACAATTTCCATTGAATTTCTTCTTGCCTACAGATCTTGATCCTCTTGGGCATAGGGAAAATTGTTCAAAAAATCCTAAACATATTGTATTTTTGTCAATTTAATCATAAACATTTTCACTTTTAGCCAATTGAATCCTAGACTTTTTCACATTTTTCCAATTAAGTCCATCCAACCAATTTTGGGCTGAATCTACTGACGTGGGCACCAATCGTCCTATGTGGTATGGCCGATGCGTGGACAGTTTTTTAAAATAAGAATTTAATAATTTATTCCTCTTATTTTCTCTTTTCAATTTCTTTTACTGTGGCCGGCGGGGGTCGCGAGGGCCTTCTGGGTGAGGGTCGCGGCCAGCGTCGCCTAGATCAGAGCATGTGGCTTTTCGACTTTGGCTTCCTCTTTGCAACACGAACGATCCTCTACTTGACAGGAGAGCAGTTATGAGTGGAGGAGAGATGGCTTCGATAACTGATCCGACACCCTCGCACATGGCTCTCCTTACCAGAAGGCGGCCGCTCTGGTCGATCTGGTGAGTCTCGCGTCCTCGCACGAACTGTTTCACCACCTCTTTCTCTTCATCGTTTGTTTTCTTCGGTTTGATCGAATTTTTTTTGAAAAAGGATGAGCATGATAAGGGGCAGACATGATGGCACGAGAGATCCTTGATGAGCGTTCTCTTTGTCTTTCCTTTCGAATTCCACCAATTGATTCCCATAAGCCATCGCTTTCCTCTTAGAAAATTTTGCCCATCTCCCGCGAGCTTCAGCCCTCGTTTCCCTTCCCTTTTTTTTTTAATTATTATTGAAACTTCTCTTTTATTCTGCCAACCCCAGTAATCACGGTTTTCCCTTCAAATCTCCATTGAATCGATTTCTTCAGCGCGTTGGACCACTTGATTCTCTACTTTTCTTGTTCTTCCTAGGCCGAGAATCTCCAGAATATGCGTCCCTTATTCACTATTTCGCAAAAATTAGCGCCTCGAATCTCCCCTTCCTTCGCTTGAAAATCACACTTTCCTTCATGGGAATTGGTGGAACTTTCTTGCCCTATTTCGTTTACCTCCCAAATTCGGAACGGTGAGCAGAGAATTGTTCATGTCGTGAAGAGGAAGCTGGAGCCGAAAAGCCACGCGCCCAGATCTGGGCGAGGCTGGCCACGATCCTCGCATAGAATGCCATTGCAAAAAGAGAAAAAAAAGGAAAAAGGAAATGAAAGATTAATAAAATTGAAAAATATTAAAATATTACTAAAAATTGTTGATGTTAGTACTGACCGTATCACGTAAGACGTTCAATATCTATATTAGCAAATTCTGGTCAAAATTGATGAGATAGACTCAATTAGCAAAATTGAAAGATTTATGAGTGAATTGGCAAAAATGCAATAGATTTAAAACTTTTTGAACAATTTTCCCATGATCATGAGTCCTCCTTTTACTCCATATTCTTTTCATTACATAGTGTATAATATTTCACAACGATTTTCATTAAATATTGTCTCACACATGCAGCTGGCAGTGTGGGTGGAAGCAAATCTCCACACGACGGAATAGAGCGTGAGTCCTCTGTTTACTCCATATCTTGAACCTTTCCATCATGTTGTTTGCCTCTAGAAAGGTTTATACATTTGTGAATCATTCATCATACATCATATTATGCTCGCTCGAAAGCACTACAATTGTAATTCATCGAATGTTCTCTAGTCATGTGATCATGTAATATGTCGAATTTTGTTTGTGTTAACGATTGATGATATTCCATGAAATTTCATCTCCACAAATATAGTATGTGCACGTGCGTAATTTCTTATTATAGCAAGAATTAGTAACAAAATCTTAGTGCTCTATACCGACATTGTTCGTGTACTTATTTGAGTGGAATGGTCGCAACAACTTGGTCAATAAGGTTTTTTACATTAAATATGTGGGGAAAAATCATCACCATTTTGTCAATAATTTCTCTGTACTATTCAAATTAGTTACATGATAAACCAATGTATATCCCTTGGTTAATATTTGTCTGTATCCCATTACTAACAGAGTCTCAAACTGAGGAGGGGGTGTGGTAATGAGCTATAAAAAATTAGTCTCGCATTCTAAATAGAAAAAAGAAAAGGAAAAAAAAAGTAGAAAAAAGACAGTCTCGCATCATCTACTTGACCGAGAATTAATTCACGAATTAATTCATTTCTTCTAGTGAGACTCATTCCTTCTTTTCCCTGTATTTTAAACATGATTGCAGACTGAACCTTCGTCGGGAACTTCTTGATCGGACAACACGTTTGTTGCTCTAGATGCCATCAAGCAAGGAATTTTGTGTCACTCGTGATCATGATATATATGTAATATGTCATAATATTCTTGGTATGTTCTTGGCACAGCAGAATTATTTCAGTTCCTTGTATTCCGCACATCATCTTCCAGACATTCTCATGTGTAGACTTGTCTTGACGATGGTGAAATATAAAGATTATATTTCACAGTTTACTTATAAATAATGTTCACCCGAGCAGAGACATCTCATCACCATCTTGCACCTTAGGACGTGGGGCAATTTCATTGGTCCACTCAAGGAGCCTCCTATCTCGATAGCTGTTTGGTGGCATAATTATTTAAAAAATCTTAAATATATATTACGTCGATCAATTCAGTTCTAACTTTTTTATTTTGCCAATTGAGTCCTAAATTTTATGACAATTTGCCAATGTAGACTTTCGCCAATTTCGGTCGTAAATTGTTGACGCGGCAGTCAAGTTAGCATTGACATTTTTCAGCACGATTGATGCTGACGTAGACAATTTTTGAAGAAAGTTACATTTTTTTTGCCTTTTCTATTCTTTCTCCTTTTCCCCCTTCATCGGATTACTGGCATGAAAAACAATACATTTCTCCAAAATTCATTCACGCCAATGCCGGTTGTGTCACGTGGGACGACGATGCTGATTAAACCGCCACTTCAATAATTTTTAGCCAAAATTGACCAAAGGACTACTTTGGTTTATGATTAAATTGGCAAAATAAAAAAAAAATTAAGATTGTACTGACCATCATATAACAAGTTTATGACTTGTTGGGCAATTCTCCGTTATTCAGTTGCAACAAGTGGGCTACATAGTGTAATAAGAATAGCCGGGCGCTCTAAGAGACCCAAATACTCGAAATCAGCCAAAAAAAATGGGGTGCATGAACAAGGTCGGCAAGCTAAAACAATGCTAATAGGTGCAACTGTGATATGGGTTACATTGTAGCTGTTGGTGTTCGCTGAGCTTCGGTAAACACCAACCTATTTTATCGTTTAAAAGCAAATGTACATAATATATATGAGGAGAAAGAGATTTCTATGAGAAAATGTACAACATAATACATAAATCATTAGTCTAGATGTTATATCATTTGGATGTACAATGAAAATAAGAAGATCCGTGTCGATTTTTCACTTTGGACTTTTCCACCTGTCAGCTCATCCTCTTAGCCTCATCGTTAGCATGTATTTCCATCTAGTCGCAGGAGGGAAACCTAAATCCGTGCTCCGCCGGTCCTTAACAATAGAAAAAGAGAAAAGAAAAAAAAAGAAAGAAAAGAAAAAGAAAAGCAAAAAAATTAATAAAACCTTAGAAAAAAAAAGAAATTTAAAAAATTTCCATATTAGTGTTGGCTGTGCCACATGAGATGGCCGGCATTCACGTTGTCAATTTCCAGCCAAAATTGATAGGATAAGCTACATTGGCAAAAATTGATCAAAAGATTTATGATCAAATTGGCCAAATCAAGATGTTTAGAATTGAGCATGCAAGTTCACGGTCTCTTAAGTAAATCTGGAATTTCTATGGATTTATATGCAGGGAGTTCACTGATCAATCTTTATTCCAAGCCTTCTTTGGTCCAAGATGCGAGGCTAGTATTTGAAGAGATGAATGAAAGAGCTATTGTAGTTCGAATGCAATGTTCTTTGGATATAGTCAGCAAATGAGAAATGAGGAGACCTTCAAATTGTTCTTAGATTTACAGTTATGGGAACAACGACCCAACGAATTCACGTTCGCTTAACTTATCACAGCAAGCAATTTAGCAAGTCTCCAACATGGTCAACAGTTCCATAGCCAGATTATAAAGCGCGGTTTGGATTTTGACCCAGTTGTCACGAATGCTCTAGTGGATATGTATGCTAAATGCAGAAGTATTCAGGAGGCCAGGAAAGCATTTGACCTCGCTATTTGTGAAGATGTTGCATGCTGGAACTCCATGATCACAACATATGGACAACATGGCGAAGCACAGGCCAGGAAATGATAATCGCAGGAGTGAAACCAAGTTACTCACATATGTGGGCATCCTCTCTGCAAGCAGCCATGCGGGGCTTGTGGAAGATGGATTGCGTCATTATGACTCGATGCGCGGGCTTGGAATTGAACCAGGGACCCAACATTAGCTTGCATGGTCTCCCTTTTTGGCCGGCCTGTTAGACTAAAGGATGCTGTGGATTTCATTGAGACAAATGCCAACTGAACCGATGGCGCCGGTGTGGAGGAGCTTGTTCAGTGCATGCACGAATGCTGGTGACAGTGAATTAGGAAAATATGCTGCCAAGATGGCAATTTCTTTGGACCCGACGGATAGTGGATCTCATACACTTCTCTCGAATATATTTGCATCAAAAGGAATGTGGTTTGATGTAAAGAAGGTGAGGCAGAGAATGGACGAGACTGGAGTCCTAAAAGAACCAGGAAAAAGTTGGATAGAAGTTAATAATGAGGTTCATGCGTTTGTTCCTAGAGACCGGACTCATTACGAGGCTGATTTGATTTTTTCAGTATTGGACTATTTAATTCTTCAGATAAAAGAGAATGGTTATGTGCCAAATAATGTTGCGGTCATCATAGACGATTGACTGACAATTAGTAACGGGACGATGTTTTGCTGCAAAAGCTATCATTCTGTGTAACCTTTCAGCATTACGATGCTGGGACATGATCAATCTCGAATCTTCTCCATCGGATTTGTTGAGACATGAGATCCCTCATCGTGGTGCAAGGACGACATTTTTTGTGGTAAAGCAGCTGCGAGGATACAAGTTTAAATTGTTGTCACTATGTGGTGAATATTGATGATTTATGTAGGTCCGTACTAATCTTTTGATTCAATTGATGCAAATTAATCCTTGGCACTGAAGTTGCAAGATGCGTCCAAACATCTATAAGGAGACTTGAGTCATGAGGAATTGACGTGATTTTGAGACTTCTAATGTCACGGTTGATTCATTTAGATTGGATGAACTAATGAGCTATGCTCTGTTTGGAGTTTAGATGGGCCAATTTAGTTGAAGAAGAGGGTAAATGATCTGTTCCTGAGGGATAGGGAGATTAACCCACTGCCTGTAGCCACCAGATGACCGACCGGGGATGTACTTTGGTGGAGACTCACTCGGTTAATGGAGTAGCATGGTTAGTTTCAAGTTGACCAACCATGAAGAATGAAAAACTTGAGAGGCAATTTGTTGTGGATTTTATGACAGCTTGATCAAACCCACCTTTACTATTTTATGTATGCATACGATAAAACCAGTTGAAGAGCCACACACGGTTTTGCAACTGGTGACAAATAAGGAAGAAACGAGAATTCGCAAGTAATTTTTCATATCTGATATTGCCAGCTCCTCTGCTAACAACTTCGACGGTTCAGTACTCACAATGGCCACACAGAGAGAAGAGCATCTACACTTAGGTCTTATTACTTTTCTGTACAAAAGTCTAAAGTCACCTCAACCAGTCCCTACATTTAGCTTGTCTCACCCTTCTTTTTTCAATGTAAAGATGAAGGCTTTTCATGCTGCCAAAGCATGCTGGACAAGCAAGACAATGGAGATGATGGATCAATGTGCTTCCACTGATCCGAAGACAATTCCCAATCTTGCTAGTTTCTTCTAATGAGAATCGTCTTCGAGAATTGTTTCTTTAACCTCTTGCATTTTTCTTTTTGATATCTTCATCTTCAGCAACTTTGAGACCTTGCAAGAACTTGATCTAATTTCCCTTCATGATATCTGCTATATTTCGTAACACTGACATGAACATAACCAATCAAGTGGTTGCCATGTAACCTCGCTCTCAAGCCTCAAGTCAGCATATGTAACTCTCTTCACATATTGCTAGAATTTATCATTCATTTACGAGTCATGCTTACTCTTTGCTAGTCAGCGTTGAGCTTGCTTTGTTCATTCATGATAATGTAGATTGATTATGTTGGGAACTGTTTTTTATTTTTTACTGTCTCACTCTCTCTCTGATCCAGGCTTTGCCACGACAAATCCTGCGACCTTAATCACTTGCCTTAAAAACATAGAAAGTTTTGTCCTTTTTTGTAGAAGTTTTGAGTCCAATAAAAAGTCAAGGATTGGAATAAAATGAATCACAATTAGTATCAAAATCACATGATTGACGACTTAAATGAGGACCATTTTAGACTACTATTTGTAGTGGGAGTGCGATTTTGGAAAATCGCGCGCTTATGAGATAAGGGTTACCGAGGACAGATACCTCCACAGCTATTTTCAACCCACCACTTTGCATGCTCTCTTCAAGTGGATGATATGATGCGCACAAAAAGATTGAATAAGAATCGAAATTGTACGTGGACTTTGAAACTAACAAGGCTCCTTCGTTGATTTGACTGCTCGAGTGTTTTCTTACCCTTTGTTTACTCAATGTAGAAAATCCAAAGATGGAAGACTTTTAAGTCTTCTTCCTTGAGTAGGCTTCTCCAGTTTTTTCTTACCCTTCATTTACTCAATGCGGAACATTCAAAGGCCAACACAATTCATGACCTTGCTAGTTTCTTCTAATAATAACCTTCTTTGAGGGTTGTTTCTTTAACCTTTTGGATTTTTCTTTTTTATATCATCATCTTCGGCAACTTTGAGACCTTGCAAGAACTTGATTTGATTTCCCTTCATGCCTAAATGGGTCTCTAAAATCTAAAGTGTGAACACTTCTTTGATTAGACTTTTTTAGTTTTTCCTAACCCTTCATTTACTCTATGTAGAAAATCAAAAGATGAAGACTAGCGAGATTTTTCTGACCACCTCACTTACTCAAGGTAGGAAATTCAAAGATGGAGTCCTTCATGCGAGTAATTAATTAAGTTTTATTTGCACGTGGAGATTATATATACACACACCCACCCACCTGCCCACAGGTAGGTAGACAACAAAAATGCATTTCCCTTCATCAACATCATCATCGTTTTCTCTATTCACCATTTTCTGCTTGCTCTTGCTTATAATCTCCTTGTTTCTTCCGGGGACCTCGGCCCAAATAAATGCAATAGTAGGCAAGTGATTTTTCTTTTGGGCGCTTTGAGTTTTCAGTAAGGGTGAGGGAAATGATTTGAAGATCGTGATTCCATGAAACTGTAGTCAACATGACATGGCACGGGACCATAAAGAAAGTTTTATACATCATGCTATTATCATTGAATACTTTTGGGCAGTGTCTAATCTTTCATTGGGATTTTCATTGAGTATCTTCTTTGCATATGCAGCAACAGGAGTGAATGGAAGCGATCCCGATCCAGCCCATCATGGGTCAGTCCTCTTATTACTCCATATCCTGAATCTTTCTATCATGTTGTCTGCCTCTAGAAGTGTTTATACATCTATGAATCATTCATCATACATCATATGACACTCACTCGAAAGCATTACAACTGTAATTCAATGGCTATTCTCTAATCATATAATTTGTTGGAGGTAATAGGTTTGAGAGAGAAGAAGTAGTTGCTTGAAGTATTACACCAAGAGACGTCAAGTTTGGAACGCTCAACAGTGTTACCTACAGCGTAGGGAAACCCTAGAGTTTTTATATGCACGTTATTGGGCTTCGGCCCATATGGACCCAAATAACCATGCTTTTACCTATTGGGCTTGTATGTGAACATATTATTTTGGACTATATTAATAATATATCCAACAATCTCCTCCTATGTTCACCATACAGCACAATCAATAAGTTGGTCGAGTGTAATGTTCAAACAAACATGAATCATCCACATTCAGTCCAAGATAATCAACTCGGATCGGTCAAAGAGTATTCCAGCAAGTAAAGTATTAAACTAAATCATCATGTGCAAACTAAATAAGTGAATCATTCTTATCATGAATCTGTTCGAGATTAAAATTCAAATCCCAAAATAATTCTCAGATTCAGTTCACAACCAATATATGCATATTAATCAAGTATAAGTAGGCCAGTCAAAATAGTCTAAGGCCTTACAAATATAAGAAACAAGCATAATAATGTCCACAAAATAGAAATAGCAAAATGCAAGTCTCAAGTAAATGAACTTCATCAAAATAGGCAATAGTAGGTATACTGTCAAGTCCCCACACGCTCTAAGTGATATATATTCATTCATCAAGTAGATCATCCTGGTCAGGATCCCACTCATTAAGCTCTCCTCCATCTCTGCCATCCCCTGTAGAATGTCAAATATGAATTTCATATTATCATGAATTCAATCAATTGAATAAAAGCTTAGCACCATTCCATCAGGCGGAGAAGAACATATATTGATGTCATAAAGCATCATAATATCATGTCATAAGCATCAAGCCAGTTTCATAAATTATGAACAAGACCTAAACAATGTGATTTACAAAGAGCCATCAACTTAAGTTTATTTGTAGGAGAATAACTATTGTCTAGTTTCAAAGAACAAGACCAATAGTCAAGTCACTTACAACAACCTAGTCATGTAATATCAAGTTTCAATTAAGAACAAGACAAATAGGCTTCTTATGTAAACAATTGTTTCTATGTTTCAATTTGGAATGTCACAATTACTGATTCCTTAAAGTCAAATAATCTAGCATCAAGTTTGGAATGAGATCATTTAACCAAAAAAGGATAGTCCAATCTAGTTGAATTGTATCATCAAGTTTGGAATGACACAATTTTTCCAGATAGAACATTTGAATTAGGTTAAAGTCATCTTCATCAAATTTGGAATGAGACAACTCACCCTCTTCAAATAGTCAGAATCTTGTGAACATCGATGAAACATATAAACTGTGCTTATCATTGTAGCCAATAAAGAAATATTTGATAATTCAAAACACAGGTAAGTAAATGGTAGTTAAGACTTGCCTATATAGTCTTTAACCCCAGTTCCCCCACAGTTTTGAATAATTGATCTTTAAGCATACCTTTGGTGAGAGTATTGGCTATGTTATCCTTCGATCTCACATCGATCAAGTTGATGACCCTTTGTTCTCTCAGATAATTCAACAATGCATGTCTCAGTCTCACATGTCTTCTCTTTGAATTAAAGAGAGCATTCTTGACGACTTGGACAGCTACTCAATTATCACAGAATAGGTTTAAAGAATTAATCTTTAGCCGACTCAAAGGAATATCCATAATCAGATTCTTCATCCACTCTACCTCTTCACCGGTTGAGGCTAAAGCAAAAAGTTCTAATTCCATAGACGACAATGCAATACAAGTCCGTCTTTTGGATTTCCAAGTAATAGCAGCTCCACCCAAAGTGAATACATATCCACTAGTGGACTTATTATTTCCAATATTTGAGCATTATGAGGCATCAGAATATCCATCCACAGTTGGAGGATAACCAGAATAATAGAGAGCATAATCTTTAGTACCTTTAAGATATCTCATTAGCCTATTGAGGACATCATAATACTCTTTATTAGGATTAGTGGTAAAACGACTTAGCATGCCAACTATAAAGGCTATGTCAAGTTTAGTGCAACTCATAGCATACATGAGATTACCAATCAATTTTGAGTACTTTAACTGATCCACACTGGTCCATTCATTAGGACTCTGTTTGTTATTATAATCACATGGTTCTCATTCGGTTTACACTTATCGTATCCCCAAGTAGAAAGTAGCTGCTCAATATAATGAGTCTAGCTAAGGGAGATGACTTGCCGTTTAAAGCTTACTTTCATACCAAGAATGGTATTAGCAATACCAAGATCTTTCATGTCAAATTCTTTAGCTAAAGTAGCTTTCACGTCACTCACTATAGAATGATCGGAACCAAGAATTAACATGTCATCAACATACAAGCAAATGATGACTATCTTATGTGACATAGAACGATGGTAAAGGCATTTATCGAATAACTAGATTGAAAGCCATACCTCTTTACCACTTCATCAAATTTAAGATGCCACATCTTAGGTGCTTGTTTAAGACCATATAGAGATTTATTTAATTTACAAACTTTGTCCTCAAGACCTTTCATAACATATCCTTCCGGTTGTTCCATGTAAATTTCTTCATTTAAATCTCCATTTAAGAAAGCTGTTTTTACATCCATTTGATGAACTACAAAGTGTTCAATAGATGCCAAAGCAAGAAGAATTCTTATAGTTGATAGATGACACACAGGTGAATAGACATCAAAGTAGTCTATTCCACTCTGTTGTTTATAGCCTTTAGCTACTAAGCGTGCTTTGTATCGGCTATTGATCCATCACTATTCAGTTTCTTCTTCAACACCCATTTACACCTATAGCTTTAGCCCCTTTTGGCAAATTTACTAGCTGCCAAGTGTGATTACGTAGAGAGAGCTCATTTCATCATCTATGGCTTCGCCCACGTAGAGATTCCCTAGATCTCATCGCTTCACGATAGGAGAATGGATCATCCTCAAGATTGTAAGTAACAAAGTCTTCACCAAAACTTTTGGGAATTCTCTCTCTTGTAGATACTCTAACCGGAATTGGTTCAATAGCCAATTTGTGTGGAATTAGTGTCGAAGGGCCTCGCTTCAGATTCTACGGGAGATTCTGAAATCATATACGTAGATCCGAAACATTCAAGCCTTGATCTCTCGATAAACTTGTTTTCAAAGAACACTTTGCGTCTCTAGATTCTATCATTGTGTTAGTAGATAGATCTAAAAACCTATTTGCAGCACTATCTTCTGCACTACCTAGATATACACAAGTAATGGTTCTAGATCCCACCTTAGGTTTCTTAGGATCTGGTATACTTACATAAGCAATACAGCCCCAAGTCTTAAGAGTATCATATCTACAAGGGCGTTTATGCCATATCTCATAAGGTGTCATAGACAACTTAGAGTGCGGCAACCTGTTCAAGATGTGATTAGCAGTTAGAACTGCTTCTCCCCAGTAGGAGGAAGGCATGCCAGCTGTAAGTAACATAGAGTTTAACATTTCAGTTAACGTTCTATTCTTACGCTCGGCAACACCATTTGATTGGGGTGAATAAGGAGCAGTGGTTTCAAGTATTATACCTTCTAAAGCACAAAATTCCTTGAACCTTGACATAGTATATTCTCCTCCTCTATCACTCCTAAACCTCTTAATTTTCAAGTTGAGTTGATTTTCTACTCTAGACTTGAAAATCTTAAATTTTTCAAAAGCCTCATCTTTCGATTTCAACAAATAGACATGACAATATCTAGAAAAATCGTCTATGAATGTTATTAGATACTTCCGACCACCTTTAGTAATGTAATTTCTAAAATCACAAATGTCGAATGTATTAACTCAAGAAGTTGTGTGCTTTTAGAAACCAATTTAAAGGGTTTTCTAGTGATTTTAGCCTGTGCACACATTTCACACTTATCAAATCGAATAGAAGTATCTAATGGAATGTTATGAGTTTTAGCTAAATGTTGCATTTTCCTGTAATTCACATGTCCAAGTCTATTGTGTAGCAACTTTGGATCAATCAAAGTAGAATTCACATGATTTATGCTATTAGCATTTAAACTCAACATATACATGCCATTAACCATGAAAGCACAACCAAAATAATATGAGTTAACGAGATAAAGTTACTCTACCATTCATAGTTAAAAAAGACATACCAGCTTTATCAAGTAAACTCATAGATATCAAATTCTTCTTAAGTAAAGGTACTACTCCAACATGTTTCAGAGTTAGTAATTTACCTGAAGAGAGCACCAAATTTGCAGTTCTAGCATGAGTCACATTTGCCTCACCACCATTGCAATTTTTTACAGTGTCTTTCACTTATGTGACCTTAGTGAGTAAGTTCTTGTCATTTGTAGCATGACAAGTAGCGCCACTATCCAACCACCACTCAGAAGAGATGCTGGTCTTTCCATTTTTCATCATTCCAATGAAGGCTCGAGGCTTAGATCTTCTAATTAGCATATTGGCCTCATTATGTGGTGTGTCATTATTTGGCTTCCTCGGCAACTTACACTCTGCTACCTAGCGACTCCACTTTTCACGGTTATGGCACTTGCCCTTCTTCTTCTTTTTGAAGATAGTCTTTTTGGCCTCTAACTATAAAGAGTGACTTGGACTTTTTCTGAGGTTTATTGGAGTGTGAAACTAAATTTGCAACTGACTTTTGTTGTCCCACTTGTTCCAAACTCTTCCTAGTGATATTTTGATCATCAATGTGAATATACCTCTTTAATTCATCCAGTCCATCTGTACCTTCGGTCTGTGCATTTCAGTCTTGAAAGAACTCCATTCAGTTGGCAGTTTGCTCAACACAAGACCAACAAAGAGATTATCGGACATATCAGAATTATCATCTTTCAGCTTGTTCCTCATGTTCTCAAATTCAACTAACTGAGAGGTGATGCTTGAATTCATAGTGAATTTAAAATCAAAAAATTTCTCCGCTAGGAGGTTTTAGATAACCCCTCTTGTTTTTGGGCGAGCGTTCAAGTGATCCCATATCTCTTTCGCCGTCTTATACTCACTATAAGTCATAGCCAAATTAGGATTTAGAGAGTTCAACAAGTAATCTCTACAAAAATCCTCATCTTTGTTCCATTGATATTCATTCACATCTTCGGTGGTAGATGTAAAATCGCTCAATACAGTATAGAATATGTCACGTTCTTTCATGCCAAATTGAACATGTAATTTCCAGCCATGGAATTCAGTAACATCAAAAGATTGCAACTTTATAATATCATAGGAACTACGCTTTGCCATTTTAATCAAAGCAAAGTGTTAGAAAGAGTGCACCTTGAAGTCCTCAGAGCAACAAAGTTGAATAACTCCCCTAACCTTGATCAAACCGCTCTGTAGAGATGGAATTTGCCAAAACAAACCCCAAAAACGGATCTGGAGCGCCCAAAAACCTTAAGATGGACTGCCCTTGTTGCTGAAACTTGCTGAAAAAATTTCGTCCCCAAAATTCGCTAGAAATTCAGATGGAAACTTCCGGGTGACGTAACTTCTTCGTCCGACCTCCGATTGACGCGAGTGACCACTCAAAACGTTCGTAGCGACGAGTAGATCAAAGCCCAAGTGGTTTCACTCTCTTAAATTGGCTATAATTTTTGGGTTTTTGAATCAAAGATTTCGGTCACCCGAATCTTCAAACTCAGATCCCGGCCAATATCACCGTCGAAATCGAAAGTAAATTACAGCCGTGAGTTCGTCTTGACGAAATCTTCAAGAACACACTTTACTCGCTCAAATCCGACACACGAAGATAATACTTCAAGATTGTTGGAGGTAATAGGTTTGAGAGAGAAGAAGTAGTTGCTTGAAGTATTACACCAAGAGACGTCAAGTTTGGAACGCATTTCACAGCGGTGTTACCTCCGGCGTAGGGAAACCCTAGAGTTTTTATATGCACGTTATTGGGCTTCGGCCCATATGGACCCAAATAACCATGCTTTTACCTATTGGGCTTGTATGTGAACATATTATTTTGGACTATATTAATAATATATCCAACATAATTAAGTAACATGTCAAATTTCACTTGTGTCAAATGATTAATGATACTCCATGAAATTTCATCTCCACAAATGCTGTATGTGCATATAATTAGTAACAAAATCTTGGTGCTCTATACCAATACTGTTCATGTACTTATTTGCGTGGTATGGTTGCAATAACTTGGTCAAAAAGGTTTTTTTTATAGTTAAATATGTGGGAAAAAATCATGCTAATTTCATCCTTTTGTCAGTAATTTCTCTGTACTATTCAAATTAGTTAGAAAATAAACAAATGTGTATCCCATGATTAATATTTGTCTGGATCCCTTGGCCAATAGAGTCTCAAACTGAGGATGTGATGTGGTTATGAGCTATAAAAAATTAGTCTCGCATTCTCAATAGAAAAAAAGAAAAAGAAAAAGTAGAAAAATGACAGTCTCGCATCATCTACTTAACCGAGAATTAATTTAGTTTCTTCTAGCGAGACTCATTCCTTCATTTATCTCTATTTTAAACATGGTTGCAGACACCCTTGATCAGACAACATCTTGGTTGTTCTATATGTCCTCAAGGAAAGAACTTTGCATCACTCGCGATCGTGATATATATATATATGTAATATGTCATAATACTTTCGGTATGTTCTTGGTGTAGCAGAATTATTTCAATTCCCCGTATTCCATACATCATCTTCCAGACATTCTCATGTGTAGACTTGTCTTGACGATGGTGAAATATTAAGATATAAGTTTCACAGTTTACTCTTAGATAATATTCACTCGAGCAGAGACATCTCATCATCATCTTGCACCTTACGAATTGGGGCAATTTCATTGGTCCACTCGAGGAGCCTCCTATCTTGATAGCTAGCTCTTTGATGGCATAATTGTTTAAAAAGTCTTAAATATATTATACGTCAATCAATTCAGTTCTTTTTTTTTTTTACTAATTAAGTCCTAAATTAGACTTTCGGCCAATTTTGGTAGTAAATTGTTGATGTGGTGGTCAAGTCGGCATTGATGTTCTTCGTAGTGTGATCGACGCTATAAAATTTGAAAAAAATTATATTTTTTCCTTTTTCTATTCTTTCTCTGTTTTTTTTTCCTTTGTTGGATTCAAATTACTGGCATGAAAAACAATACGTTGTCCCCAAAATTTGTACACGCGATTGCCGGTCATGCCATGTGGGGCAACGACATTGACTAAACTACTACTGCAATGATTTCCAGCCAAAATTGATTAGAGGGGCTACTTTAGTTTATGATTAAATTGGCAAAATTTAAAAATTTAACATTGTATTGATCGTTGTATAATAGGTTTATAACTTATTGGGCAATTTTCTATTGTTCAGTTGCGACAAGTGGGCTACATAGCACAATAAGAATAGCCTGGCGCTCTAAGAGACCCACATACTCAAAATCAGCCAAAAAAATGGGGTGCATGAACGAGGCCGGCAAGCTAAAACAATCTAATAGGTGCAACTGTGATATGGGTTACACTATTGTTGTTGGGGGACAAACCATGAATTTTAGCACTGCCCGAGTCCATTCTAAAAATTCAGGGCCAATTTACTCGACTTTTGTTTGCTAAGCCTCGGTAAACACCAACCTATTTTATCCTTTAAAAGCGAATGTACATAATATATATGAGGAGAAAGAGATCTCTATGAGAAAATGTACAACATAATACATAAATGCATTAGTCTAGATGTTATATCATTTGGATGTACAATGCAAAGAAGAAGATCCGTGTCGAGCAACGCTGGTGTTGACAAAGAAAGGATACTTCACTCTGGACTTTTCCACCTATCGGCTCATCCTCTTGCCCTCATCCTTGGCATGTATTTCTATTGAGTCACAGGGAGGGATTGATGGGAGAATAGTAATAATTCGAACACTATTGAATCAACACAGCGGAATAAAATATTCCCCCCTCTTGTGTAAACCTAATAAGAATCGATACAGTAGAGTAAAATAAATATCAAGTACACGAACACAAGACGATTTTTTACGTGGAAAACCTCCTCGATGTGAGGAGATAAAAAACCACGGGACCGGAGTCCACCCGAAAATCTTCACTATCAATAAAATTGTTCTTCTCGAGCAAATACTAGAGGTACATAGTGGCAAACACCTCAAGAACATAATTCTTGGCAATATACATGAACTTCACAAGAGATCAATGATAAATCTAACCAGAAACGCATGTTTTGATCAATTCACAAAAAACTTGATGTAAGGAGCTTCAAACGAAAATCAAACCATTCAAATTCGAGAAAATTGCGCCATGAACATGCTGACAAAATTTCAGCTCAATCGGATCACGAATCGACCTCCGATGCCAACTTGACGTAAATCAAATATTGCCCCAAACTCTAAATTTTCTACTTTCTCTTTTTCTCTTGTTACTGTTTCCTTTTGTGGCTACCACTTTATATAGATAGTGAGAAACCCTATTTCCTCATATGACTTATCACATGAGCTCAAGCCCTTTTTGAGTTTGTAACTCATTGGGCTTCCTCCACATAGGAATGAACCCAGCTAACAAATCTCCCACTCACGACAATTTGGAGGGATGTACCATCCCTGCTATCAATCGGCAATGTTCAAGCTTCTCTCTTGGTAGAGTTTTCGTCATCATATCAGAGTCATTATGATCTGTATAAATTTTCTCAAATTCCAACAATTTTTCATCTAGAACATCTCTTATCCAATGATATCTAACATCAATATGTTTCGATCTAGAATGAAAAGATGAATTCTTACCAAGATGAATTGCGCTTTGATTATCACAAAATATCACATATCTCTTTTGCTTGAACCCAAGTTCTTCTAAGAACTTCTTCATCCATAGCATCTCTTTACTAGCTTCAGTCGCTGCAATAAATTCAGTTTCGGTTGTAGAAAGTGCAACACACTTCTGCAATCTTGACTTCCATGACACAGCTTCACCCGCAAAAGAAATCAAATAACCAGAAGTAGATTTACAAGTATCAATATCTCCTGCCAAGTTGGAATCTGTGTATCCAACTAACTCAAGTTTTTCGGTCCTAAAACTGAGTTTCAAATTTGAAATTCCCTGAAGATACCTCATAATCCACTTCACTGCATTCCAGTGCTCTCTGCTTGAATTTGACAAATAGCGACTAACAATGCCAACTACGTGCGCTAAGTCTAGGCATGTACATACCATCACATACATTAAGCTTCCTACAGTTGAAGCATATGGAACACTTTCTATATCTTTCTTCTCTTTATCATTCGTAGGATTTTGCTTCATATTGAACTTAAAGTGAGCAGTAAGAGGAGTACTAACCACTTTAGTCTTGTTCATGTAAAATTTCTGAAGGATCTTCTTAATATATTTCTCTTGCGACAAAAACAACTTCTTAGCATCTCTGTCTCGAGTAATTCTAATGCCAATAATCTGCTTCGCCGAGCCCAAGTCTTTTATGGCAAAAGACTTACTCAACTGTTTCTTCAATAACTCAATTCTTGAAGCATTCATGCCAACAATCAGCATATCATCAACATAAAGCAAGAGAATAATAAAGCCATCATCAGAATATTTTTGGATAAACACAGTTATCCGAAGAAGTCTTCTTATAGCCCCGTTCTGTCATAACTGACGCAAATTTCTTATACCACTACCTCGGTGCTTGTTTTAGGCCATAGAGACTTTTTTCAATTTGCACACATAATCCTCTTTCTCTTTCACTTTGAAACCCTTAGGTTATTCTATGTATATCTCTTCCTCCAAGTCACAATATAGAAATGCTGTTTTAACATCCATTTGCTCAATTTCCAAATCTAGGCTAGCTACCAAGCCTAATACCACACGGATAGAAGACATTTTCACTACTGGAGAAAATATATCATCAAAATCAGTATCCTTTCTCTGACCGAATCCTTTAACAACCAATCTAGCTTTGTACCGGTGTTGTAAAGTATGTTCATCTTGCTTCAACCTATATACCCACTTGTTCTTCAAAGCTCTTTTAACTTTAGGTAACTTCACCAACTCAAAAGTATGATTATCATAAAGTGACCACATCTCATCTCGCATAGTATCAAACCAATTGCTTTTGTAATCATCTTCTATTGTTTCTGCATAACACTCCGGTTCACCTGCATCAATCAATAATGCATACTCATCTTCCGAATACCTGGTGGAAGGTTGTCGGTCTCTAACGGATCTTTAGACTGGAACATCCAGTGGAACATCTAATTGAGTCTTTAGTTTAGGAATATTATTATATGTTTCAACATGTTCAGGAACATGTGCGTTATTTGAAACATCTTCATCAACCTGTGTAGGAATATTTGTAAGAAGAACTGGATCCAAATCAACCAAATTATCACTAACCTATGGTGCTGAAATCATCTTCGATTTCTCAATATTCTCTATTGTTTGATTTTCCATAAACACAACGTCTCTGCTTCTTACAATTTTCTTTTCAAGTGGATCATAAAATTTATAGCCAAGCATATCCTATCCATAACCAATAAATATGCACTGTCGTGTTTTCACATCAAGTTTAGACCTTTTATCTTTGGGAATATGCATGAATGCTTTGCACCCAAAGACACACAAATAATCATAAGAAACTTCTTTGCCTATCTAAACTCTATTAGGAACATCAAACTCTAAAGGCACATAGAGTAAGATTTAATACATGCACAACTGTACTTAAACCTCACCTCAAAAGGATCCAGGTAGCTTTGACTGTGAAAGTAAGCATCTTACTCTTTCAACCAATGTTCTGATCATTCTCTCAACTAAGCCATTTAACTGAGGCGTCTTGGGAGGTGTCTTTTGATGTCGAATACCTTGTTGACTGCAGTATTCATCAAAAGGTCCAATATACTTTCCCCAATTATCAATTTGATGCATTTCAATTTCTTTCCAGTCTATCTCTCAATTGAAGCCTGAAATTGCTTAAAATCATCTAACACTTGATCTTTAGTTTTCAAGGTATAAATCCAAATTTTCCTTGAAAAATCATCTATGAAGATAACAAAATAAAGAGAGCCACCAAGTGATTTTGTTTTCATAGGACTGCAAACATCAGAATGCACTAAATCTAGTATACCTGACTTTCTTGAAGGAGGGGAACTTTTAAATGCAACTTTGTTATGTTTTCCTGCTAAACAGTGAGCACAATTCTTTAACGCTGAACTTTTTAATTCTGAAAGGAGCTTTTTCTTGGTCAATATTAACAAACCCTTCTCACTAATGTGACTGAGTCTCTTATGATTGCATCTTCGCTATCTACTGCATTTATTTTGTCTGTGGACAATTTTACCTTCATAATGTATAACGAAGAATATTTTTCACCTATAACCACAACAAGAGAACCTTTGGTGAGCTTCCATTGACCATTACTAAAGGTGCTACAATACCCCTCATCATCTAACTTGCCTGTAGAAATCAAATTCAAGTGGATATCATGTATATGTTTAACATTATTCAATACTAACCTTGTGCCATTGCTGGTTTCTAGGCACACATCATCGATGCATATAGCTTGAGCTAGTTCATTGTTTCCCATCTTCACAGATCCAAAGTCACCTGACCTGTATGATATAAATAAATCCCTACGAGACATAGCATGAACGGATACACCACTATCAATTACTCAACTGGTTTCATGAGATACAAAATTCACCACATTACCATAAAAAATAATGAAAAAGTCTTCTTTAAGTGCAGCGACACGATTGTCATCGTTGTCATTATCGCTTTTATTCTTTTTACCTTTCTCCTTTTGTTTCTCCCTTTTTAACTGGTGACAAAACCTCTAAATATGTTCCTTCTGATGACAATAATGGCACTCAACATTAGCAAATTTATCATACTTACATCTGCTTTTATCTCGACTTTTATCTCTATTTATCGAACCTCGAGACTCACTTCTCTCCTTTTTCTCGACAACCAATGCATTAGAATGTGAAGAGAACAATCCTTGTGTCTTTCTTCTTATCTCTTCAATCAAAATACTACTCTTGGCCAAATTCATGGTAATCATACCATCTGTGGCAGAATTAGATAAAGATGTTCGGAACGTCTGCCATGAGTCCGGCAAAGTACCAAGCAACCATAGTGCTTATATCTCATCATCAAATTTGATTCCCATCATAGCCAACTGATTTATAATTTCTTGAAAAGAATTTAAATAATCAGTTAAACGAGTACCATCTTGATATCTCAGAGCCATCATCTGTTTTTATCAAAAATATCTTATTATTCCCAGTCTTTCGAGCATATAACTGTTCGAGCTTATTCCATAAATTGCGTGCATGTGTTTCGTCAATAATATGGTTCAAAACGTTATCATCCACCCACTGCCTAATATAACCATACACTTGAAGATGAAATATAGACTATTCAGTATCGGTTTTATTCTCTAGTTTCTCTTTAGCAAATACAGGCAAATAAAAATCTTTCACATATAAAAGATCTTCCATTTTCCCTTTCCAAATATGATAATTCGAACCATTCAGTGTAACCATTCTACTTGTATTCATTTCCATTGTTTAACACAAGGCAGAAAAATCAAGTAATAACCAGATGTTTTGATACCACTCTGATGGGAGAATAGTAATAATTCGAATAATATCGAATCAACGTAGCATAATAAAATAATCTCTCATCTTGTGTAAACCTAATAGGAATTGATATAGTATAGTAAAATAAATACCAAACACGCGAACACAATACAAATTTTTACGTGAAAAACCTCATTGATGTGAGGAGATAAAAAACCACTGGACCGGAGTCCACCCGCAAATCTTCACTATTAATAAAATTGTTCTTCTCTAGCAAATATTAGAGATACATAGCAGCAAACACCTCAAGAACATAATTCTTGGCAATACACATGAACTTCACAAGAGATCAGGGATAAATCTGACCAAAAATGCATGTTTTGATCAATCCACGAAAACCTGACGTAGGGAGTTTCAAACGAAAATCAAACTGTTCAAATTCGAGAAAATTGCACGATGAACATGCTGACAAAATTTCAGTTCAATTGAATCACGAATTGATCTCCGATGCTAGCTTGACGTAAATCAGATATTGCCACAAATCCTAGATTTTCTGCTTTCTTTTTTCTCTTATTCTTTTTTTTTAATTTTTTATCATTTTTATATAGATAGTGAAACCTTATTTTCTCATATAATTTATTATATGGTGCCAGCCCTTTGACTTTGCGACTCAATAGAACTTCCTCCATATAGGAGTGAACACAGTTAACAGGGATGACCTAAATATGTGGTCTCCACTTGACTTACCAACTAGACAACATGATTTAAACATACATATACAGTGAAGAAACTCGCAATTGGCATTTTAGGGCAATGCAAAATCTGGAATACACATTTATTTCCTTAAGTTGGAAACTGTCCGCAGCCAATGGACCCGTAAACCTGAACTAACACTCCAGGCATAGGGGCAGATCCGCTGGATGCTCATTCTATTGCTGTACCTACTATATCTAATGCATAAACAAGGGTTCGGATCACTCAGGCTTCATCTTCAAGGAGGCCGTCTGTACTCTTTTTTCCTTTGCTACTTCCACAAGCTCTCTCTTTCCATATCTTCTCCACCTCTTCAAAAGTCAACCCCTTCGTCTCTGGCACAAAGATGACCACAAACACGATGGCCAACACGGCTACGCACGCAAGAGTCAAGAACGTCGCACCTTTCCCCACGGCGTCAGAGATGCTAAGAAATGTCTGTGCCTCAATCAAGTTTGAAATCCAATTGACGGAGGCCGACATGCCACCACATATTCCACGATATGCCTCGGGGTATATCTCCGAGTTCACTGTCCATGGTACGGGTCCCATCCCGGGAGAGAAGCAAGCACTGTAGAGGGCCAAACGGATGACTGCGAGCTACCTATATACCCCGTTTGTGGAATCGGAGGATTCTGCAAAGAATACACCGGAGAGAATTGCCAAGGATGCCAAGACACCGGATAAACTCGTGAGGGCCAGTTTTTTCCGACCAGCATGGTCAACTAAATAAATTCCAACAATGGTCCCCGCAGCATTCATGGCAGCAACGATCAGGGATAAGAGAAGTGCCAGCTGGTTGGAATAGAAGCCGGCCATCTGGGACCATAGTTGGGCTGTAGTACGTCGCTGTATTGATACCAACATCGTCCTTCAAAAATGACTCGCACTTGTCATCAAGTCCTTCAAATAATCCGAAGACTTTATTAACATCCAACAAAAATTTATTAATAGAATGTAATTGATCGCAAGTAAATTTAAAATCACAAAGATAAACAGATAAAGGCTTATTTTCTTTCTTATGTGTTTAAGTTGTCGCAAAGATCCTCAACATCATCACCCCACCGCATCACTATGCACTCGCACGTCCACAAAAAGCTCCATGCACTCGCCTAGATATATGAATTTCTTTTTTGCATTTTATACTATATAAAAAGAAATAAAAGAAGGCCTAAGATCTTTAGTTCAAAATCACAGAGTCGGTAGTATTAGTTAATTAATTCTTTGACTTTTATTTTTTTATTTTTATATACCTTTCTCTAGATCATTATATAGCTTTTCGATATAAAAAAAATTCATTAGATAGATTCAGGTATTGTATATGAACGATGTGTCGTCCTCGAATCAAAAAAATAGATTGTGTTTTTATGGAGGAAGATCGGTGGAGATATATCGTCATAATTTGAATAATTCTTTAAAGGAAAAAAATATCAAATAATTATTTTGTTAATCAAGATATCTAGTTCAAATCTACATCATCATCATGATTAATGGGGAGGTGGGACCCGGGGGAGACTGGCGTGATACAGGACGAGCCACGTAGGGCCACGGGATTGGCTCCCTTCTTCCCGGTCTCTCCTGCAATCGGAGACAATCACTGCCCAACTACCCACGTGGCCCGTCGCCGTTGCCTTAATAATTCCCTCTTCGGTCACCCACCACCCGGCCCCATCCTCTGCATCGTCTTCCAACCACGAAGAATGAAAAACTTGAGAGTTAATTTCTTGTGGAATTTATGATATCTTGATCAAACCCACCTTTAATATTTGATGTATGAATACAATAAAATTAATTGAAGAGCAGCACACGGTTTTTCATTTAGTGACAAGTAAGGAAGAAACTAGAATTCGCGAGTAAATTTTCGTATATTGTCAGCTCCTCGGTCAGCAACTTCAACAGTTCGGTACTCTCAATGGCCACATAGAGAGAACAACGTCTGTTCAGAAGTCACCTCAACTAGTCACTACATTTAGCTTTTCTCTTCCCTCCTTTCAATGTAAAGATGAAGACTTTCATGCTACAAAAACATAGACAAGCAAGACAATGGAGAGGATGGATCAATGTGCCTCAACTGATGTGAAGACAATTCATGATCTCGCTAGTTTTTTGTAATGAGAATCTTCTTTTAGAGTTGTTTCTCTAACCTCTTGATTTTTTTTTTTTTTTTTGATATCTTCGTCTTTGGCAACTTTGAGACCTTGTAAGAATTTGATTTGATTTGGCTTCATGATATCTGCTATATTTCATGACGTTGACATAAACACAACCGAACAATTGGCTGCCATGGAACTTTGCTCTCAAGCCTCAAGTTAGCTTGTTTAACTCTCTTCACATATCGCTAGAATTTATCATTCATTCACAAGTTATACTTTACTCTTTGCTAGTAAGAAAGTTGATCTTTCTAACATATGCAGATTAATTATGTCGGCAACTGTACTTTTTTTACTCTCTCGCTCTTTCTCTTATTTAGGTTTTGCCATGATAGATCCCACAACCATAATCACTTGCCTTCAAAACATAAAAAGTTTTATCTTTATTTGTAGAAGTTTCAAGTCCGGTAAAAAGTTGAGGATTTGAATAAAATGAGTCACAATTAGTATCAAAACCACATAATTGATGACTTAAATGAGGATCAATTTAGACTACTATCCATAGCGTGAGCGCAATTTTGGACAATCGTGTGCTTATGAGCTGAGGCTTACCGAGGTTAGGTACCTCCATGGTTAATTTCAACCAGCCACATTGCACACTCTCTCCTCCATGGGAATGATACGATGTGTACAAAGAGATTGAATAAGATTCAAAAAGGTATGTGGACTTTGAAACTAACTAGGCCCCTTCCTTAATTAGATTGCTCAAGTATTTTATTACCCTTCGTTTACTCAATGTAGAAAATCCAAAGGTGGAAGACTTTCAAGTCTCCTTTCTTGAGTAGACTTCTCTAGTTTTTTCTTACCCCTCATTTACTCCATGTGGAACATTCAAAGTTGAAGACCATTCACGATCTTGCTAGTTTTTACTCATGATAATATTCTTTGAGAGTTGCTTCTTCAACCTCTTGCATTTTTATTATCGATATCTTAGCCTTTGGCAACTTTAAGACATTGCAAGAACTTGATTTGATTTTCCTTCATGATATCTACTATATTTCGTGACGTTGACATGAACATAACCGAACAATTGGCTGTCATGGAACCTTGCTCTCAAGCCTCAAGTTAGCTTGCTTAGGTCTCCACATATTACCATAATTTATCATTGACTCAAAAGTTATGCTTACTCTTTGCTGATTAGTGAGTTGAGCTTGCTTCGTTCATTCATGATCTTTGTAACATATGCAAATTGATTGGATTGTTTTTCTTTGCTCTCTCTCTCTCTCTCTCTCTCTCTCTCTCTCTCTCTCTCTCTCTTATCCAGGCTTTGCCATGATGGATCTTGCGACCATAATTATTGTCCTTAAAGACTTAGAAAGTTTTATCCTTTTTTGTAGAAGTTTTGAGTTTGACAAAAGTTATGACCGGAATAAAATAAATCAAAACTAGTATCAAAACCACATGATTGACGACTCAAATGAGGACCATTTTAGACTATTATTTGTAGTGTGAGTGTGATTTTGGACAATCGCGTGCTCATGAGCTGAGGCTTACTAAGGTCAAGTACCTTCATGACTGTTTTCAACTCATCATATTGCACGCTCTCTTCATGTGGTTGATATAATATATACAAAGAGACTGAATAGGAATCAAAAAAGGAATGTGGACTTGGAAACAAGCAAGTCCTCTTCCTTGACTAGACTTCTTGAGTTTCTTCTTACCCTTCATTTACTCAATGTACAAAAATCCAAAAACGGAAGACTTTCATGTCTTCTTCCTCATATTAGACTTTTCAAGTTTTTTTCTATCCCTTTATCCCTTCATTGACTCAATGTAGATCATGCAATTGATTAATTGAGTTTTATCTATGTCAGAGATTATATATACCCACCCGCCTGCCCACCCACTTACCCACACACCTAGTGATGACAGCAAAAATGCACTTCCCTTCGTCAACATCATCATCATCATCTTCTCTTATAACCATGTTCTGCTTGCTCTTGGTTCTCATCTCCCTTTTCCTTCCAGGGGGCTGTGGCCATAAGTGATTTTTCTTTTTGGTGCTTCAAGCTCCTAATAATGGAGGAGGACATAAATTGAGGATCATGATTCCACGACACTGTAGTTGACATGGCATGACATGGAAATATAGAGAAACTTTTATATATCATGCTGTTTTTCTTATCATCGCTCAAACAATTTTGCTACATTAAATATAAGTTCAGGGATGAAGTTAAATAATCCATGGATGACATAGTACATTGAATTAAAGTTCATGAGTCATTTGTGTCATTTCATCTTTATTAGTTATTGATCATGATTTTCTGCTTGCTCTTGCTTATGATTTCCATGTTCCTTCTAGGGGTCTTGGCTGGCTTCACTGGGTTTAAATTGCCCGGCGGGACTCTATGTAAGTGATTATTCTTTTTTAGGCTTTGGGCTTTCAATAAGGGAGGGGAACGTGGATTTCATTAGGCATGATGCGAGAACATGTAGAAAGTTCCATAAATTGTGGTGTTATTCTTAAAGTTTTCGGACATTTTGTTGCACGAATCATTTAATAATCTTGGGCAGTGTTTGAATCCTTCATAACAATTTCCATCGAGTTTCTTCTTGCCTACAGATTTGGATCTTCCCAAGCAAGTGAGAAAATTTATTCAACAAGTCCAAATCTTATTACACTTTTACCAATTGAGTCATAATTCTTTTCACATTTTTGTTAATTGAGTTCATCTAACCAGTTTTGATTGGAATTTGCTAACATGAACACCAACCAACCTATGTGGCATGGTTGGCATTAACGTAAATAATTTTAATAATGTTATAATATTTTTTGAACTTTTTTAATTAATTTAATTAATTTTCTTTTTCCTTTGATTTTTCTCTTTATCCTTTTGTTTTGTTTTGTTTTTTTAAATTGTGGCTGGCAATGGCCTACTTGGTGAGGGTCTCGACGAGAGAGTAGTGACGTGCGAAACAGAGATCGTTTCAAACGCTGCATTGATTTGGTGAGCCTCGCGTCCTCGCATGAACTGTTTCACCACCTCTTTCTCTTCATCGTTTGTTTTCTTCGGTTCCCACAAGTCATTGCTTTCGCTTTAGAAAAATTTGCCCATTTCCCATGAGCTTCAGCCCTTGTTTCCCTTCCCCATTTTTTTTATATTCAAACTTCCCTTGTAGAAGACTCCGACAATCTCTTTCATTCTGCCAACCTCCGGTTTCCCCTCGAGTCCCCATTGAATTGATTTCTTCAGCCGCGTTGAACCGCTTGATTCTCTACTTTCCCTGTTGTTCCTTGGCCGAGAATCTCCAGAATATGTGTCCCTTATTCGCTTCCCAATTTCGCAAAAATTAGCGCCTCAAATCTCACCTTCCTTTGCTCGAAAATCACACTTTCCTTGATGGGAATTGGTTGAACTTTCTTGCCATATTTCGTTTGCCCCCTAAATTCGGAACGACGAGCAGAGGATCGTTCATGTTGCGAAGAGGAAGCCAAAGCCGAAAAGCCATGCGCCCAGATCCGAGTGAGGCTGGCCTGGACCCTCACGCAGAAGGCCATAGTAAAAAGAGAAAAAAAGGAAAAAAGAAGAAGAAGAGGAAAAGGAAAACAAATAAAAAATAAAAAAATAAAAATTCCAAAAATATTAAAATATTATTAAAATTTATTTATAAAGACTGACCATGCCATGTAGGACAGTTGGCATTCACGTTAGCAAATCCTCAATTGACGAAAGGTAAAAATGTTTATAATTCAATTGACAAAATTGATAAGTTTAGACTAAATTGATAAAATTGCAATATATTTACGACTTTTTGGACAATTTTCTCCACAATCATGAGTCCTTTTTCTACTCCATATCTCAACCCTTTTCATCACATAGGATTTGATATTTCATAACGAATTTCATCGAATATTGGCTCGCACATGCAGTTAGCATTGCTGTGGGAAGCAAACCTTCCAAGGCTCTAGGAACCTGGGAGGGTGAGTGCTCTTTTTACACTATATCTTGAATCTTTCCATAACGTTGTCTGCCTCTAGAATGGTTGATACATGTATGAATCATGTATGAATCATTCATCATACATCATATTTCTCTAGTCATGTAATCATGTAACATGTCAAATTCCGTTTGTGTGTTAAACGATTAATGATACTCTATGAAATTTCATCTCCACAAGCGTAGTACGTGCACATGCCTAACTTCTTATTTATAGCAAGAATTAGTAACAAAATTTGGGTGCATGCAAAAATGCACTTCCCTCCATCAACTTCATCATCTTCTCTTATCACCATTTTGTGCTTGTAACCTCGCTCTCAAGCCACTAGTCAACTTGCTTAACTTTCTTCACGTATTGCTAGAATCTATCATTCATTCACAAGTCCTTCTTACTCTTTGCTAGTCAGCAAGTTGAGCTCGTTTTGTTCTTATTTTTGGTCAAACACTCGCTTTGTTCATTTATGATCTTTCTAACATATGCAGATTAATTATATAAGGAACTGTGTTTTTTTGTTTTTTTTTTCATCTCTCTCCCTCCCTCCCTCCCTCCCTCCCTCCCTCTGATGTAAGTTTTGCCATGGCAATTCTGCGACCATCTCTCCTTAAAGACTTGGAAAGTTTTAATATTATTTGTAGAAGTTTCGAATCCGATAAAAGTTCAGGACCGGAATAACATGATTTTCTGCATGCTCTTGGTTATAATCTCTCTGTTCCTTCCATGGGCCTCAGCTGATAGTTAGGTGATTCTTCTTTTTAGTGCTCCGAGCTTCCAATAACGGAGGACATGGATTGAGCATCATGATTCCATGAAACTGGAGTTCACATGACATCACCCAATAACATACAGAAGGTTTCATACATCATTCTGTTTTTCTTATCATCCCACAAATAATCTTACTACACTAATCATTTAATAATTTTGGGTAGAGTGTGATCTTTCATAATGATTTTCATTGAATATTGTCTTTTACATGCAGCTTCTCCACCAGCACCTACAGCTTCTTATTCAAGAAATCCTGCTCCTAATGGACATTGGAGTGAGTCCTCTTTTTTAACTCCACTTATCAAAACTTTCTGTCACGTCATTTACCTCTAGAAAGGTTTATATGTATGTGAATCGTTCATTATACATCGTATTACTGCACTAATCATTTAATAATTTTGGATAGAGTCTAACCTTCCATAACGATTTTCATTGAATATCGTCTTACACGTGCAGCTCCACCATCATATGCGAGTGAACCATCTACTTCACCTGCACCTACAGCTGTGAATGGAAGCATTCTTGCTCCCAATGGACATTGGAGTGAGTCCTCTTTTCTTAATCCACTTATCGAACCTGTTTGTCACATTATTTGCCTCTAGAAAGGTTTATATGTGTGTGAATCATTCATTATAACATTGTATTATGATTGCTCGAAAGCCCTTCAATCTTATTTCATTATATGTTCTCTTGTCACATAATCATGTAATAAGTTGGATTTTACTTGCACATCACATGATTAATGATACTCCATGAAATTTCATCTTTTCAAGTGTAGCACATGCATATGCCTAATTTATTATTTGTAGCAAGAATTAGTAATAAAATCTCGGTGCTCTCTACCAACACTACTTGCATACTTATTTGCGTAGCATGGTCACAACTCAGCCAATAAGGTTTATTTAGTTAAATTTGAGGGAGAAAATCATGGTAATTTTATCATTGTGTCAATAATTTCACCGTACTACTCAAATTAATTACAAAACAAACAAATCTATATCCGATGATTGATATTTGTCTGGAATACAAGGTAATGAGTTATTAAAAAAATTAGTCTCTCATTCTCAATTAAAAAAAAAAAAGGATAAAAAAAATGGACATCCTCACATCATCTACTTAACAGAGAATTAGTTTCAATTCTTCTTGTTCTATCTTTGAACTTTCTAGTTTTTATATTCCTCAAAGGCAAATAAGACTTATTTCTTCTTTTCCCTCTATTCTAACCATGGTTGCAGAATAGGGAACGGCAAAGGCTTGATCAGACAACGCGTTCGCTGTTCTAAATACTTTCAAGCAAAGAAATTTGTGTCGCTTGTGATACACTTGTCTTAATACTTGAGTATTCTCTCAGAATAGCAAAATTATTTCAGTCCCTGTATTCCGCACATCTTTTTCTAGACATTCACATATGCAGCCTTGTCTTGATTCAAGTGAAATAAAAAGAGATACGTTTCATAGTTTATTCTTGGACTTTGTTCATCCGAGCAGATAGGATAGCTCATCACCATATTGCATCTTAAAAATGGGATCATGCTTACAAGTCTTAGGAAAGGCAATTTCATTAGTCCTGAGTAGCCTCATACCAGGACACTTATTGAGTAGCCTCATACCACGACACTTATTCAATCGCACAATTATTATTCAATTTTATCAATTTAGTTCTAATATTTTGATGATTTGTCAATTTTGTCCTAAACCTTTATGCGAAATTTCCATAGTCTATATGTTATATCATGTGGATGTACAATGCAAAGAAGAAGAAGCCTGTCGAGCGATATAGATGTTGACAAAGATTTTTCACTCTGGACTTGACTTACCAACCAGACAACATGATTTAAACAGAGTTAAGAAACTTGCAGTCGGCATTTTAGGGCAATGCAAAATCCGGAATACACATTTATTTCCTTAAGTTGGAAACTGTCCACAGCCAATGGACCCCTTAGCCTGAGCCAATGGACCCCTTAGCCTGAACTAACACTCCAGGCATAGCGGCAGATCCGCTGGATGCTCATTCTATTGCTGTACATATTATATCTACTGGATAAACAAGGGCTCATACCACTCAGGTTTCATCTTCCAGAAGGCCTGTACTCTCTTTGCCTTTGCTACTTCCCCAAGCTCTCTCTTTCCAAATCTTCTCCACCTCTTCAAAAGTCAACCCCTTCGTCTCTGGCACAAAGACGACCACAAACACGATGGCCAACACGGCTACACACGCAAGAATCAAGAACGTCGCACCTGTCCCCACAGCATCAGCAACGCTAAGAAATGTCTGTGCCACAATCAAGTTCGAAATCCAATTGACAGTGGCTGACATGCCACCACATATTCCACGATATGCCTCGGGGTATATCTCTGAGTTCACTGTCCATGGTACAGATCCCATCCCGGGTGAGAAGCAAGCGATGTAGAGGGCCAAACCAAGGACTGCAAGCCACCCATATACGCCGTTTGTGGAATCAGAGGATTCTGCAAAGAATGCACCAGAAAGAATTGCCAGGGATGCTAATACACCAGACAAACTCGCAAGGGCTAGTTTTTTCCGACCCACATGGTCAATTAAGTAAATTGCAACAATGGTCCCCGCAGCATTCACAGCAGCAACCATCAGGGATAAAAGAAGTGCTAGCCGGTTGGAAGAGAAGCCAGCCATCTGAACTAAAGTTGGGCTGTAGTACATCACTGTATTGATACCAATGAACTGCTGAAATGCCTGAATAAGGAAAAACATCTTCAGATTGGCGGAAGTGCACCAATTTAACAATTTTGATAGTTGTAACAAATAAATATTTAACAATAGAATATAGACAAGCAAGTGCAGTGCAGCCCAGTATCTTGATTTTGCTTTAAGTGACTAAAGAGAGGGAACGATTGAAACAAAGATACAGTTGATGCCAGCCAGCTATCAAGATCACATTGCATCTATTTATAGTTGAATAGACCAAAATGAGGTTAGACCTGATATAGCAGCTTTCCACTGACTAATGGAAAAAGAATGGCATATTCCAACAGTTAAAAAGGAGCATTGTCGTAAGCTAAAATTACAATCAGAGTCACAGACAGTGCATGTGACCTTCAATATATCAAAACAGCTATGAGCCCATCTCAAAAAAAATGCTGCTCTGCACTTATATTGGGAATAAATACCACCAAATGGAGTTTTTCTTCTGGTGCTATTTGGCTAATATAATTGGTCTAGGCAGTTCAACAACACGAGGTTAGAGCCCCTCATCTTTTCCCAGTCTCCAAACCCTGAAGTTGATTTACTCATGTAGCATTTTGAGAGAGCTAATGAGATACTCTTTATTTCAGTTTCATCGAGCAGCAGACAGGTTGGTTCTACTATTCATATCAGGTAAACCTAGAAAAAATTTCAGCAATCATGCCTGACATATAACACATTATCCCACGGTAATTAATTAACGAACTAGAGCATGAGAATGCAGGTATATGTACTTCCTATTCTACCTAAGGACAAATTATGACACTTTGGCAGAATGTACAAATATATTCATGCAATAGGACTGCATAACTCAAGCTCTTCTTAGTTCAAAACTTGCCTCAGAGCTAAAAACTTTTGGCTATTGCCTGGCAAAAGAAAGTTCATTGTTAGCCGGATTAATCAGCTATATATGTTTCACAGGAACATCTTTTCCGCTCAATGAGTTCTTCCACTAAAGACATGAAGCAGATCAGTGAAGAGAGCCAAGAAGTATTGGTCACTGCCTCTTGTGAAGAAAATATTGAACATGGTGATTGTTTCATAGACCGCATGAAGCTTTTTTAGTTGGTAATCATAGTTTTTCCCAATGCACTAGTAATCCCCAAAGATACGCATTAGGTACCAAAATAAAAAGGGAAAATGACATAAATGGTCCTTGAGCATTGGTGTAATGTGCAATGCCGTTCCTGTACTTTTCATTTGTTCATGGACCATATTGCACATTTGGAAAGTTTAGGGACGACATTGCACATGGATCAAAGTTCACGGACCACTTGTGCTATTATCCCAAATAAAAGAAGTTGTCTTTTGATGGCAAATTTAGCAATGAGAAAAGGTTCAATCAAATGAAGTACACCTGCATTAATTTAGAAGCTGCATTAATGAGCCTAATAAATAACAATGACTAACAGTGGATATATCATTGTAGCCTGATGCTGAAATTGATTCATAAATCTGACCTGAAGCCCACCACCAGCCAAAAAAGCAATTCTAATCTCCTTTGACTTAAAAACATCTTGGTATCTGACATTACTCTTTCTCCGGCGTTCTTCCTCTAAAGCCGCAGAAAGACTATCAATCTCATCCTCTAACCGATCAGGAGCATAAATCTTAGAAAGCACAGCAATAGCTTTAGCTTTATCATCCTGCAAGATAATGTCAAGTTTTCTATTACAGTCGCAGAAACAGAAAAGGAAAAGCAATTGGATGACATTAAGTATCAGAGGAGAACAATGCTTCTACCTTCATAAAAAGCCATCGAGGTGACTCCGGTAAAAAAAGCATTATGGAGAACTGAATGGCTGCTGGCACACCAGACACTCCCAGCATCCAACGCCATGTTCCTGGGACCTAACCAAAGTACAAGTACATTCAAAGTATTCATCAGACAATATGCGCCCAATGTACATCAAAGAAACAGAAGATGTAGAAGGTCTTCTATGCACTAAATTCTTGTCAAGACAATCCATCTTAAGTGATAGTTCTGGAAACCTCTCATTGAATAACCAACAACCTAGCAGATTGTCGGACATTGACAATGAGATCCCTTGAAGTAAGAGCTAGTGATCAGGCTTAGGATTTACATGCTACTTCCATTTTTTATGATACTGCAACTAGCTGCCATTGTGGCACATCTATAGTCCGGTACTATTGTATTCATGGAGATAGACTCCAGGCATTGTTCTATAGTATATGTAGAAAATGTATGATAAAGAACAAAAGCAATTCCTCTGAATTTGCTGCAAAAGAAGCGTTTCAATATGAGCAACATCAAGTTATGTCAAAATGAGTTAAACATCAAACTTGAAGGTTGCTAGTTAACGTTCAGGATATGCTTAACAATAAGTAAGTTATCAAAAATGTCCATGTCAAGAGAATGCTCAGGCAGAGGACCAACAATGTATAACCTTTGTCAGAACAAAGGATATTTTCCATGAAGACCCAGAAACCGCATGGCTGATGCCAAAACTGGAACAGGACAAACTGCACAAAATAAGCTTGAGAAGTTCTCCAGTAGCATACAAAATAGGAAGTAAAGAGCACAAGCCACATTATGATTCCAGCAAAAAAGAAGAAGAGAAACATATTTAATATTTTGTTCAGGGCATGATCTGGCCACTTGTCAGCAGAGGGTGAGGTGAGCACTACTTATTTGCTTGGCTCCAATGCTAGCAGATATGTTAAAGCATTAAACCCCATAGTTTGTCTCATTACTAAAGGAGTCTATAATTTGATCCTCTTCACCGGAAGAGGCTGAGAAATTGAGGTGAAGAAACCACATGTAAAAAAACTCCACGTGCAATAAGTTGAACATAACACAATTGACCAGTAGGATACCATTTCCTAATGCAGCAACAGGCCAACAGGTCAGCTGTAATTCTAGCAGAAAAATCTAAAAAGAGAGCTTATGCATATCTTAGACCTGTCAAACGATAGCTATAAACTAAAGACATCACAATAATGGAGGGGGACTGTGTAGAACAATGACCAGAAAGTATCGAGAAAAGACTTGATTGATCAGAATCAATACCACTGAAAAGTGCAGACGATTCCATTCTATCAGAAGGCATTGTACACCATCCAGATAGAGATAATGTACCAAAAATTTCCACAACTTTTTAGGAGCACGTTAGGCTGTTTTCAAAAGTGTTTTTTTCCAAAGAGGCCTATGCGCCCCAAATGATACTGAGATTTGCCATCTGAAAGACCAAAAGAATAATTCCAGATATCACCCTCAAACTCTCAATGAATGATTATGTTACACTTCATTTGTCTCTATCACACTTCATTTGATATAATTATTCTAAGACATCATGATTAACGAAAAATAAAATAATTATGGACAGCAGGAATGAAAAATAGATGATTGATCCCAAAAATCATTCCAAAGAATTCTTTTTCCTCGAAGAAAAGAGGAAACAACTTGACGGTCTATCGTACTACTGCACAATAGAAACTTTCATGCTAGAGACATCTGAAGGTATAGACATATCTCAGATAACAAAAGAAATGATAATTACAGAAGCAAGGTAAGGTTTGTTCCATATTTGCTTTTGTGAAACTTCTGGATAGGTACCCCAAGTCTGAACTGAATTCACAGACAACAAATGAGGCATGGTCATATTAAGGTTGGGCCTATAGGACATCACCAAGCAATAGAACACTTGCTGGTAAAGGAGCCATTACTCATGCAGACTAAGCCTAGGGAGCGATGGAACTGCTTACATCCAGAAGAATGTTGCTAGTGCAAGCATTTATCATGCAGTGCAAACTCATTCTCATAACTTCCCACTATAGAAAACTTCCCCAAGGCTAACAACAAGCTGATTAATCAGAAAGTAGCTGTCTTCAGTGAAATTTTCACTGGTGAAAACTACATAAAAACTACCACATAAGCCTTGATCAGCAAATTGATGACTTCAAAAATATGTATTTAACATGGGAGTATTACTACCAAATATTTAGCAGTTAATTTTTTTGGATTTGCTTAAAAAAAGATAATTTTGCTAATTTTCTCCTTTAAATTTGAAAACAAAAGAGCATATCTTAGGTTTCAAATCACGAAAAAACAATATATTCACTACATGTCAATTTTTTTATGTCCTGAAAGGTTTCGAGCGTCGCGTAAAATAAAAGCCAAATTGCGTGAGCCATAAGATTTTAAGCACATAGTACTTGAGGAAGTCCCGATAAACAGTGAGAAAAATTGATTTCCATGGTCCTTCAGCATTCTTATTAAGTTGGCATGACATGACCATTTAACTATTATTTATGGCTCTCAAAACAGGACAACCATCAGTTCGCAAATTACAGATAATTATGATGACAAATTGACAAATAGCAAAGCGACGTAAGCCTGACCTCTGTGAACGCAAGATTTATAAGGTATGAGAGAAACTGTCCACCAGTTATCATAAGAACATTAGTGCTAACAAGGCCTCCCCTAATTTCCGATGGTGAAGCTTCTGCAATATATACAGGAGCAGTAACAGATGCAACACCAACACCAAGGCCAACGAGAAGCCGACCAAGAATGAGGACATAAGGATCAGGAGCAGTGGCCATTACTACTGCTCCAGCTGCAAAAACGATGTCAGCTGAAAGGGTAGCTTTTTTACGTCCATAAGAATCATTAATCCAACCCCCTGAAGCAGCTCCAATTATTGCACCAACCAAGGCCATGCTGACTATAGTTTCCTGCCAAATTCAAGTCAATACAATATGAAATAATGACCACAGCGACCTCAAACGAGATTATGAAGAAATTCAGATAGTCAAAGCATTTTGGAGGTTAACACCACTCCCACAAAAAGCTCATGCACCGCATTTGTAAAGATCTGGTCTAACCACCTCTATATAACTTTCCAGGTTCCATAAGCTAAAATGTAACGGCTAAATGTAATTCAGACACTAAAACATTACAAAAAGGAGGGGAAAGAACCTTAATCCCGATCTTCAAATACTTGTTGAAGTCTCTCACATTGCTTGCCTATGGAATTTATACAGGCCTAATATTCATGTTGTCTTCCTTTACCTATTGGTTTAACCTTTGGGGTATGAAATTCTAACACAGTATTTTGTCAGGTTTGGCCCCAGATTTGTTTCGTGAGAGGCTCCCCGTTCATCAATTCCATGTGCCTTTCTTTGTCCAGTTTGTACATGAGAGGGAGTGTTAAAAGATATCCCACATTACTTGTCCATGGGGTTTATATGGGCATTATATTCGTATTGTCTCCCTCCACCTATTGGCTCAAGGCTTTGGTGGGACATTTAAACAATAAAAATCGCTAATTATATGCTATTCCTCCCAAAAGAAACGCTCCTCATGTTTTTCTCTACGCTTCCCACTTAAAGATGTCAGGCAACAATATGTTTTGCCCTATTTAGAGCTCTCTTTCCGTACCTGTAGAAAGCTACTCTCATGGACAGCCTCAAAATCATCTTTAATATACAGGAGCGCCCCAGATATGACACCTGTAACAAGCAAGTCATTATAGCCTAGTAGTAGCAAAAGAATACTTAATTTATACTTCAAGAAAATATTGATACAACGCACGCCTCTTTGGTGTGAAGTACGCTCAAAAGAATAACCAAATTTCTGAAGAAGACAGGCTTATCACTCATAAGGAATCTCAATTTATGAATCTCTTTCTGGATACACCAGTGCAGTAAGATATGAAATGGTAAATCCCGTAAGCATCCCCTTTTCAAACAATATATAGAAGAGAAGCAGCATCCTACCATCTCTTACAATAAAACATCTCAAACCAACTAATAAACTTGTATATCTAATCCTCCGATCAACAAATATCACAAAGCTGTTAAGAACTATGAAAAAGAAATGAGTGAAGGGAAAAAGAATGATATTTTCAGAGGCAATTTACCCCCATAAACCTGGGGATAGCACAAAGATGATTATGGTGTCCTCGAATGCTGATAATGTGCCAGAGAACTTTTCAGATGGGTCATAGAAATAGAGAATACTGTGGCTGAAGTTCAAGCAGAGCCAGAACCTTTCAAAGATTGCCCGTGTTCAAACTTAAAAAGAAAAACAAACAAATTAAGAGGTAGAGTAAGGTTTTAAAAACAAATATACTGCATAAGAAATCTTGAAGTGGAAAGTATATATCCAGCAATGTTGCTTCTGTATATAAAGATAAGATGAACTTCTATTGCAAAATGATAAATTTCGAGATTACTAACAGTATAATGCAGACTTCCCATACATTTGCACTTGCAATTTAACAAATTTGACCGACTCAGCAATCACCAACTCTTTCTGAATAGACACACACTAACATATGTTCTTCCAGAACTATTGGCAAAATAAAACTTACAACCAAATTGCTCGGCCATCAACATATACCAACCAAATCTCATGAAGCATCGGATGGAATCAAGATAACTCATGAGAAGCATACATCTAACAACTAGCAAGGGAAACCAAAACAATATGCCACCCGAGAAAACTAGAAAGTGAGCCACATCATTAATTGCAATCAACAAAATTACGCGGCGCAGATGTTCTTAGAGGTAAGAAGTATACAAAGATTAACACACAACAAACACACGTAGATACTTACTGATGTAAACCACGCACGCGGAAAATAACACAAGATGTTCGGTACCTGTGTCGTAACCAAAGAGTAGTCCGCCTATCCCGGCAGTCACAGTCAATCCCAGCACGTACAGATTGCCGAAATACGACATTTTCCGCTCTGGATACAAGTTCAAGTACCCAGAGCTACCCGGCATAGACCCCATCGTCATCTCGCCACGACCCCTCTCCCCCTCTAATCAAAAACAGATTTTTTTTTTTTTTTTTTTTTTTGGGCAATAAAACCCCTCGAAACAGCCCAACGCTTCCGGCGACAACGAAAAATGAGCCACCGAACGGAGCCGAGCTCGGGGGCGACGACGAATTACACTAAAATTTCACGACTCTCCACAACAACCGCGGAAGCTTCACGAGCCGACAAAAAGAACGCGATTTTTAAATTTTAATTAACGCCACAAGCAAAAACCCCCAAAAGATTCAATCCGAGCGCAATCAAAGCGCTCGGAAAATCGTCAAATTCACTCGAACCCAAAAGCAAAATTGGACTTTTCTCCCTCGGGAAAAAGTACGAGAGAAATAGAGAGAGAGGCGCGAATACAACGCAGAAAAGAGGGCGATTCGAGAGGGTCGGCCTCGATCGGTTGATGAAAATCTAACCGAATCGCCCTTTATACGAAGCGACAACAACCGAGACAACCAGGTAACTCTCAGAATCACCGCAACCGAGGGGCGAGGGGACGAGCTTCTCTCTCCTCGGAAATAGCAAAAAGGAACCTCGGCCCCGAGAATCCCGCTGCCGAGCTCAAAATCCTCGCACGATCCCGCGCTGCAGCTAGCGAGCGAGAGAGAGAGCGACGATCGCCGGCGACGGCGCGTGAAATCGGAAATGGTCGGAGGAATGCTAGGCGAGGCGGATAACCGAGGGAGGGGCGGCGAGAAAATTGCGCGGGGGAGTTTTGCTTTTTTCTCGAGAAAATCCGCGAGTTGGGGTTTGGTAGTTGGAGAGAAAACGAGGGAGAACAAAAGAGACTTTATAACGGAAGTTCTCCCGATCGGGGGGACAATTCTGTCCCGTAATATTACACGGTCGTTTGCTGTCCAACAGCGGGATTTGGGAGCATGGAAATCCCATGTTACGTTTGGTAAGTCATGAGGTCAGAACTCGGGTCTTAGGTCAATTTCCAATTCGATCATTCAGCCTTGATTTCAAAGGATTGGAATCGGAAGTCGAATTAATTCTCGGAATATATTTATCTAAATTTTAAAGGTATAATATGAAAGTAACGCTATCTCATTAAAAAATACATATTAATCGAGTGATCATACTATTATTTATTCATTTTGAAGATAATTATTTTAACTCGGTTGATATAGTGGAGAATTAGACTAACTGAACCGATTCTTATATAAAACTAGAGATTTTGGCTTCCAAGCCACACATTGGATTGATCCTCATCCAATTTTGGATTCACAAAATGGGAAAAATGACCAATTTTTTTTCAAGAATTGCCCTTGAATGGGTTAATCTAGACTATTTTGATTCGATTCTCAAGTGCAAACAAGGTCGATGTGCAGCTTCAATTGAGAGAATGGTCTTTAAGACTACCATTTGCTCGAGGGTTTGGACCGAGTCCAAGATCAATATAAATTAAATATAAATTAAATATTTATATTTATTATATATATTTAGGTATTTTTTATTTTAGGTATGTTAGTATAGTTTAGTATTTGATAAAATTTTATTAAAGAATGATGAAAGGGAAAAAAATGAAATAATAAAGAAAATATATAAAAAGAGGAGAAATAAAATAAAAATAAATTAAGGAATAATATTACGTGAGATTTTCACCATTTCGTTTATGAATATTTATGTTCATTTATAATAACATGCCATTTATATCAACAAAATATATATGATATGATGCGAAATATATTCGACTTTAATATTACGATTCACCAAACAATGGACATGATATAAAAAAATTTCAAAATTTCAAAATTTCAAAATTTCATATCACGATCTATCCAGTCATATCCCGATTAGAAATCCGGCATATCAAATGTAATCTTGGTATTTATGCAAGTCCGTCTTGCCTTCACCAAGATCTTGGCCTTCGTCAACCATCAAGAGCAAGGTGGCGGCGTGCTGGAGGTCGAGCATCTCACCGTAGAGCTTGTCGAGGTGGGTGTCGATGAGGGGGCGGCTCGTGAGTCTAGGGTGAGGAAGGATATGAGCGATAGCTATGTCAACAATGTTGATCCTGATGTGACACTTGGAGGGCAACAGCTTTAGGGTGTATTGCATTGGCTTGAAGAAGGCTTTGGTCAGGTCCAAGCCGCCCGAGCTGAGGGAAGACGTGCAAAACCAAAAGATTAAAGATCGCGCGACAATGTGTTGAATTTGAGAGTTGAGAGAGGGGAACAAGGATGAATGAAGACGGATAAAGAAGAAAGAGGGAGGGATGTTTATGGAAGAGAAAAGATGAGTGAAAGAGATTTCTCAAAAAAAATTGAAAATGTGGGCCCTTACCTAACGCCTGTCGATCAACGGACAAACTATTTTATTGTTGATGATACGATTATTGTACCTAATATTTTTTGTACGAGAGTTGTGTGAGGAGCCCACCATTTTCTTGTTTGAATGTCGTCGTCGACACCAACTGAATTTGTTGTCGAGTTACTATTCTATTCTATTCCATTTTATCATATTACTAAACATTATGTAGAAAAGTTTATAGATTATAGATTCCTCTCTCTAGTATTAATGTACTTCCTTCCAATCATGGTTGTCCCTATTTTTCTCTTACTTTGAGAGGGCCCAAAGGCTCTTGCCCATCTCCTCTGTTTCTAGAGATAGTATTAAGGGGAAAAGTACCAAAAAAAAAAAAGAAATTAAAAAATCTGAAAAAAAAATATAAAAATTATAAAATTTGTTCATGTGACACCACATAAGACCGCCGACGGTCACGTCAGCAATTTCTTACTTAAATTAGCTGGATGGACTGAATTGGTATTAATGTGAAAATGTTTATGACTAAATTAGTCCAATTAAAAAGTTTATAACTGAATTAGTACAAATACTAAAAGTCTATGACTATTTTGGTACTTTTCCTAGTATTAAGCCATTCACATGGATTTGATTGTGTCCGAACAAATCAAGATGGGTTGAGTCCACGAAAAAAATTGCTTATTGAAATGTGCCTTTCAAAATGGTTAAGAGGCTGAGGGCCCAGTAGCTCTCCCAAGTCAAATTCATTGATTGGGTGTGGCGCGCTGTCAACCCACATACTTTATTGTATGATTTCGGAGGCTGCATGTATTAAGCAAGGTTGGGCAATGATAACGATACTCATGCGCAACAAAGTTCAATTTCCTTAAAACCCAATCTAAAAAAAAAAAACAATGGAGTAATTTTTTATTTTATTGATTTACTAATTTTAAGGAGCTCACTTTTTATCTTTTTTTTTAAATAGAACACTTTATTTCGAAATAGATAAATATTGACACAAATATTCATGTGTAATTCTTACATAATCTTTTAAAATTAAAAAGAAATTTTAGATTTGTGGGAAAAATATAAAAGTGACTTTTGAGTTTTGATTAGTTGAGACAAACATAACTAATTTAATATTAACTAATCTTGCTAGTCTTTTCTAATGAGAACCTTCTTAGAGAGTTGTTTCTTTAACCTCTTGTATTTTATTTATTGATAAATTGGTTTTTGGCAACTTTGAGACCTTGCAAGAACTTAATCTAATTTCCCATCATGATATCTTCTATATTTTGTGTTATAGTATAAGGGATTAGGCCTTACAATTTCAGTACCCATGGCCCTATGGTGTGATAATAAAACTACAATGCATATAACTTCCAACCTCGTGTTTTATGAGAGAATAAAACACGTTAAGGTCAACTGTCATTTTATTCAAGAGAAGTTGTAGAGTGGATCAATTCTTTCTTGTCATATTTGAACTAGTGAACGACTTGTAGACATATTTACTACACATCTAGATAATGGGAGGATAGATTATATTTGCAACAAGTTGGTTATGATTAATATCTATGCTCCAACTTGAGTCTTAATGCGGAGATGATTGATAAATAAAGTTGGTGGTATCGCACTTGCAATGGATCCAACGGTTGGGGAGTGTTAGAGTTTAAGGTTAAAGTAGTCTTTAGGAACTTTAGGATGCTAAATGAATCACATGGAAATGTTTTTTTATGTATTTATTAAACATTATTGAATAATACAAATACTTTTTAAGATGTGGGAAGTTACCGTGTAGTATACGTGTACATTATAGTTTTTTTTGTTAACGTGCACATACGTTATATTTTTTTTTTTCTCTCACATATTGTAATGTTGACATAAACATAACCAAACAATTGGTTGCCTTGTAACCTTGCTCTCAAGCCTCAAGTGAGCTTGCTTAACTATTTTCACGTATTGCTATAGTTTATCGTTCACTCAAAAGTTATGCTTACTCTTTGCCAATCAGCAAGTAGAGCTTGCTTCATTCTTTCATGATCTTTGTAACATATGTGAATCTCTCTCTCTCTCTCTCTCTCTCTCTCATCATTAGGCTTTGCCATGACGGGTCCTGCGACCATAATCACTCTCCTTAAAAGCTTAGAAATTTCTATCCTTATTTCCAGAAGTTTCGAGTCTAATAAAAGTGATGACCGGAATAAAATGAATCAAAACCATTTTAGACTATTATTCCTAGTGTGAGTGCAATTTTGGACAATCGCATGCTTATGAATTGAGAATTACCGAGGTTGGGTACCTCCATGGCTGTTTTCAACCCACTATATTACACGTTCTCTTCATGTGGATGATATGATATGCACAAAGACTCTGACTATTTTTTTACCCTTCTTTTACTCGATGAGAAAAATTTGAAGATGGAGGACTTTGAAGTCTTCTTTCATCTGCACATATTGCTTAACTCTTTTCACATATTGCTATAGTTTATCATTCACTCAAAAGTTATGCTTACTCTGTGCCGATCAGCAAGTAGAGCTTGCTTCTTTCTTCCATGATCTTTGTAACATATAAGAATTGATTGAACTACTCTCTCTCTCTCTCTCTCTCTCTCTCTCTCTCTCTCTCTCAGAAATTTATGTCTTTATTTCCAGAAGTTTCGAGTAGTATGAGTGCAATTTTGGACAATCGCACGCTTATGAATTGTGGCTTACCAAAGTTAGGTACCTCCACAGCTATTTTCAACCCATCGCATTACATGCTCTCTTCTTGTGAATGATATGATATGCACAAAGAGACTGAAAAAGAATCGAAAAAGCATGTGGACTTTGAAACTAACAAATCCTCTCCCTTCATTGGACTTCTTGGCTATTTTCTTACCATTCTTTTACTCAATTGAAAAAATTCAAAAATGGAAGACTTTGAAGTCTTCTTTTATCTGCACACCAGAGATTATATAAACCCACCTGCCCAGACACCTATCCACACACCCACACAGAGATGACAGCAAAAATGCACTCCCCTTCATCAACATCATCATCATTTTCTCTTATAACCATTCTCTGCTTGCTCTTGGCTCTAATCTCCCTTTTCCTTCCAAGGGCCTATGGCCGTAAGTGATTTTTCTTTTTGGTGCTCCAAGCTCATAATAAGGGAGGACGACATAAATTAAGGATTATAATTCCACGAAACTATAGTTGACATGACATGATACGAGAACATAGAGAAAGTTTTACACATCATGTTGTTTTTCTTATCATCGTTTGAACAATTTTGCTACATTAAATATAATTTTTGGGATGAAGTTGAATGATTCATGGATGACGTAGTATATTAAATTAAAATTCATGAGCCATTTATGTCATTTTTTCTTTATTAGTTATTGCCCACGATTTTCTGTTTGCTCTTGCTTATATTCTCCCCATTCCTTCTAGGAGACTTGGCTGTCTTCATCAGGCGTGAATCATCCAGCTTGACTCCAAGTAAGTGATTATTCTTTTTCGTGCTATGGGCTTTCAATAACGGAGGGGAACGTGGAATTCATAAGGCATGACACAAGCACATGCAAAAAGTTCTATACATCGTGGTGTTTTTCTTAAAGTTGTTCGGATATTTTGCTGCACAAATCATTTAATAATTTTGGGCAGTGTTAGATCCTTCATAACGATTTCCATTGAGTTTCTTATTGCCTACAGATTTGGATCTTCCCGATTGTGGGAAAATTTGACATGAGCGATCCTCTACTGGACAAGAGAGCAGTGACACGTGAAGGAAAGATCGTTTCAATCGCCGCTTTAACGCCTTTCGCTTATGGCTCTCCTTCGCACGTCCTCGCACGAACTGTTTCACCACCTCTTTCTCTTCATCGTTTGTTTTCTTCGATTCTCACAAGTCATTGCTTTCCTTTTAGAAAATTTTGCTCATCTCTCATGAGCCTCAGCCCTTGTTTCCCTTCCCCTTTTTCATTGAAATTTCCCTCGTAGAAGACTCCGAAAATCTCTTTCATTCTGCCAACCTCAATAATCACGGTTTTCCCCTCGACCCTCCATTTAGTTGATTTCTTTTGCCGCGTTGAACCACTTGATTCTTTCCTAATTGGCCGAGCATCTCCAGAATATGCGTCCCTCATTCACTTCCCAATTTTACAAAAATTGTCCTCTAACATTACAGGAGACTTTACAAAGAGAACTTCGCATACCTGTGGTGAGTAGATTTGGCAAGTACCTGGGCATCCCTTCTGATTGGGGGCGTTCAAAATGTGAGATGTTCTCCTGGATTTTGGCAAAAACAAATGCAAAATTAGCTTGTTGGAAGGAAAACTTTTTATCTAAAGGGGGTAAGGAGATTTTACTTAAGGCAGTCATACAGGCCTTACCTCAATATGCGATGTCCCTCTTTCTGCTCCCCTTGTCTATCTGCAGATTAATGGAAAGCAAGATATCAAGATTCTAGTGGAGTAAACAGCAAAATGAATCGGGCATACACTGGATGAAATGGTCTGAGGTAAAGCAATCGAAAACAGATGGGGGAATGAGATTCAGAGATCTAACTACTTTTAATCTCGCGATGATCGGAAAACAAGCGTGGCGTCTTCTTCAGCAACCCCATGCACTTTGGACTCAGTTGTTTAAAGGTCTATATTTTAAACATTCTTCTTTTCAAAATGCCACTTCAGGCTATAGACCTTCTTGGGGGTGGAAAAGCATATTAAAGGGTAGGGATGCTATCCTTCCTAAAACTCGATGGCTGGTGAAAGATGGATCCAACATCAACATCCGAACAGACTATTGGCTATCTATTGGTAAATTAGGAGGATGTGCAGCTGCAGGGGAACCACTTAAAGTGGCTGATATTTTAGACTCTTCGTCGAGAACTTGGAAACTGGAGCTTATTACAAACTTTTTCAATGAACAGGTTAGTGAAGCTATCCAAAACAATCCTATAAATTCTTCACTCAACTCTGATCAATTAGTATGGACAGACACTTTATCAGGATCCTTTACAGTTAAGAGCTGCTATCACTACTTACTTTCAACACATCGAAACTTACCTGCAATGGCCTCATCTTCCTATCGGCCTCCTCATCAATTGTGGAAAAGGATATGGCATATGAACACAGCTCCTAAAATCCGAGTTTTTCTGTGGTTGGCCTACAAAAATGCCATAGCAACAAAAGACAACCTATACATCAGACATCTCTCTCCCAATCCCTACTGCACTCTTTGTGAACACAAAATTCCAGAAACCGTAGAACATTTATTTTTCTATTGCAACTGGACTCGCAGCATATGGACAACCGCTCAGATTAGAATACCTGTCTCTCTCACCTCAGTAAAAAGATTGGACGCATAGTTGGCTACTCACACAACTCATCCTCACTCTTCCCCAAACTTTGAAGTGATTGCTAACCTGTTGTGGGAGATATGGTGCCATCGCAACAATGCCATCTTCCGGCAGAAAGTTCCGAATCCCATCCAGGCGGTGGATAATGCAATAACCCAGTGCAGAATATTCAACAGTCTTCAATTCCCAAAAACTAGGGTTCCAAAATCACAAGTTAGCATGGATCACCGATGGAAACCGCCAGATAAAGGATCAATCAAATGCAACATCGATGGGGCTTTTGTATCAGGCAATCGACATGGAGCAATAGCTTGTATCTACAGAAATAGTAAAGGTGAAATCACTGATCTGTTTACCGATACTGTACCTGCGAAGTCGGCGTTCCAAGCAGAGATCTTCGCCTTGATTAGGGCTCTCCAGCATCTCATCAAGCAGGGTCTGCAACTCCATCGTGTAACTTTTGAATCTGATTGCCTCATACTGCTGGAGGTCCTTCAACAGACGCAGCCGCAGCCCTGGGAAGAACGACACCTCTTCGCCACTATCCACGATCTCCTCTCCCAGTACCCTAATGCGTCGATCAATCATGTTAGTCAAAAAGCTAACCTAGCAGCGGATTGGGCCGCCAAAGCCCATAGGGCCCAAGGCTCATCCGGTAACTGGATCGTATTCCCTCCCCCTCCTTTCCTGAATATTGTACTAAGTGATGCTCTTCTAGCTGGTTGTATTTCTCCTTTCATCTAATATATCAGTTATTTCGACCAAAAAAAAAAAATCTCACCTTCGATTCTCGAAAATCACACTTTCCTTGATGGGAATTGGTTGAACTTTCTTGCCTTATTCCGTTTGCCTCCCAAATTCGGAATGATGAGCAGAGGATTATTCATCTCGCGAAGAGGAAGCCCAAGCCGAAATGCCACATGCCCAGATATGGTGAGCCTGGCCGTGACCCTTACCCAAAAGGTTATCGCGAAAACAAAAAGAGAAAAAGAAAAGGAAGAAAGGAAAAAGAAAAAGAATTAATAAAATTAGAAAAATATTTAAAATTTTAAAAAAATTATCCATGGTCAGCTTTGATTATGCTACGTATGCTATGTAAGACAACTGGCATTCATGTTAGTGAATTCTTCATTGATAAAAAGTAAAAATATTTATAACTTAATTGATAAAATTAAAAGATTTACAACTCGAATTAATAAAACTGTAATAAGTTTATAAATTTTTAGACAATTTTCTCCGTGATCACGAGTCCACTTTTTACTCCATATCTCGACCCTTTTCATCACATAATATTTGATCTTTCATAATGATTTTCATAAAATATTGTCTCGCACATGCAGGAACTAAAGTGGTGGGAAGCACTTCTCGTCATGCTGGAGTACATTGGAGTGAGTCCTCTTATTACTCAATATCTCGAACTTTTCCATCACCTTCCCATCATGTTGATTGCTGTTGACACCTAATTTTTTGCCCAAATTATTGCATATAGATTAATTAATTTTTTTTTTTTAAAAAAAGATTAAAAAAAGATTAAAAAAAGAAAAATTTTAAAAAAGAAAAAAAAGTTGTGGCCAATGATCTAAATGTGACTAGCCAAGCCCAGGAGGTCAAATTGGAATTAAAATGGCAAATTGGGGCAAAAATGCAATTTCCAAAAGTTGAGGGACCAATTCGCAATTTTTGCAAAATTTCACCCGAGCCCTTAAATCATCATCTTAGCCCCCAATTAAGTTGAAATTGAACTTGGGCCAGGTCTAATTAAAGGAATTGGGCAAAAATGACCAAATTACATTGAATTGGACATTTTCGGGCAAGAAAATGGCCAACTTTGAGGGACTCTCTTGCAAAATTGGGTGGAGACAATTACAAAAAATGGTCAATATCTTAAATTACTATACATGAGGTTGCTAATTGATCAGAAACCGCGGCCAAATTGATGGATTAAAGCACACAAACTAGCTACCAAAACCCAGTCCACGGTTAAGTCTTAATTCGGAGCTGATAAGTAGGCATATTGGTGGCCCCACCATATAGCTTGATATTTGCACGTGATGGAAGACCATATATAGCAGTGCAAGTGGACGGAAATTGGCCAAGGATAAGCTCCTGACAGCACCGGAAAATCGTAGCAAAACTTGCACACTCAACAGCTGCAGAATTAAAAATTTTGGCTAAGTGAGGAGAGTGGGTGGACTAGCTCAGTTGGCAGGCTTGGTAGGGGGCCAAAAAGCTGATCAAAAATCCCTCAATTCATGGGATAAGATCACTGAAGCAAGGTCTTTCAAGGGATTAAAAAAAAAAAGAGATGAGGGAGATAGGGGGAGCTTGGAATCGTCCCCCAAAGAGGCCCTCAGAAGCAACTCCAAAAAAAAAAAAAAAAAAAAAAAAAAAAAAAAAAAAACCCAGAAATTCCAGACCGACCTAGAGAGAGAAAAGTGATATTTTCACACACCTGCGGCCAAAATTAGCCAAAACCTTCAACTAGAGAGTGAAAGGTAATTCAAATATCTTTCTAACCATAGGTCGCATGCCCCAAATGGAGATCGAGAAGGCCTCCTAAAGCCCCACGAAACAGTGCCCTCCTAGCTGGCCCAGAAAGTCCGAAAAATTTTCTAAGTGTTGAGCCTGCTTGGTCACGAGTGAGGAAGAGCGAGTGCTTTTGAGAAACTTGAGAGACAAATGAGGAAAGCCATGACTTACAAGCCAAACTATAATACATATAGTTTGGGTTGATTTGAACTTGGCCAACAAGGAAGGTTTGGAAGTCAACGAAAAGCTTCGTTGTCACTTTTTCTTCTGCAGATCTCACTTTCAGCTTGAAGGAACCAACTTCCACGTGCTTCCAGAGGACAATTTCGTGGTTTCCTTGGCCAAAAGTCACTTGAAAAAGAAACTAGGAAGCAAGGTAAGCATCCTAGATGTATTTTTGTTCGAGTTTGAACATGTTTTGATCATGAAAATCGAGAAGGAAACTAGTCCGAAGAACTGATTTCTAAAGCTAAAATTTGTCTAAGTGTTTAAAACCTCTTCAATGCCCCTACATGCTTGACTTGTTACTCCCCTTTGCATGCTTTTTTTCGTTGTTGTGACTTTGATGAATGTTACATGGGAGTACAAATGATGCATAGAACAACCCGGTTTAGTCTTTAAATCTCCTTGTGAACCATCAAAACAATTATAACATGAGCCAAAAACCACATTGAGACATGGTTGGCCAGCATAGATCATGCACGAATGCTTCTTGGAGAGTTCATTTTGATGCGTTCGGTTGATCGTTTTCGGTGATGTTTGTTGCATTTGAAAGTAAGTGTTACATATTTTCATCTAGATGGAGTAATATTTCATATAGATGTGGCATTTGATGGTTGTCGGAGCTTCAATATGAGCATTTGACATGGCTGTTTAACTTGGGTTCATCACCAGATTTGCAAAACAGCTCCAACCCGCATATTGGAGGCCGTTTTCAGTTCGGTTTTTGCATGATCTAGGCTGTGATTTCTAGTTAAACATGTTCCTTGCATGTGGTAGTATAATCATGATACTTTACCTCCGCATGAGATTGCTTATGGGTCGAGATTGAAGGCCACAAACATGGCCCGATGAAGACGTTTTGAGGTGATTTGATGCAAGCCAAGTATTCGATAAAATGTTGGAACCAAGTTTCAACCTTGAAACGGTCGATTTAAGCTCTATTATTATAATATTTATGTGCTGTGTTACTCCATGTTAGCATAGATTGGTTTAAGGAATTATTATTAATATTTTTTTTGAAAAAATAATAATAATAAAAAAAGAAAAATCTGAAAATTTCAAAAATATCAAAAATGTTGGATAACATCAAATTAGGATAGAAATGACATATATGGAATTTTCCTAATTTAAAAATGTCATTTTCCTAATTTAATGCTATTTTGGTATTTTATAACAATTTTTGTAAATAATCCATTTTGCATAGATTAAAATTATCTAGAGTAATTTCATGCATTTAGAGTAATTTCATGTATTTAGAGTAATATCATGCGTATTTAAATTCTCATTTCGCTCAAGGGGGTCTGTCCGGGCGTGATAATAAGGCCATGTAATATTATTTGCCTGACTTGTATCGGGTTTTTCTTTTCCGTATTTATTTTTAAGTCATTTTAATTTCGTGAATGTATACTTACCGCATCGTTTTTTCATTAATTTGAGTGTAAATTTCTCTTCTAAATTAGGTTAGAATTAGTCTAGACCTAAAAAAAAAAAAAACTACAAAAACATTTGCATGGATACTTAGTGGCTTCGTAAAGGTTATAATTGGTAATCAAGATTGTGTGACCATTTAGATAAACAACCTTTCAAGTTAGTGGTACCGCAAGGGCACTAATAGAAACATTAGCGTAAACAAGTCCCCGTTCCTAGAAATCTCTGGTTGCGTAGTAATCGAGGCAACGCTCCAGTGTCTCGGTTGATTTCTAGCTGACCCTAATAGGCTAGTGGCGACTCCTAGAAGTACATAGGTTGTTAAGAATTAAAATTCAAAATCCAATGTTGCGCGAGGTATGGGCTTGGGAGAGCCCACGCCTAATTTAGGGCCGTTGGTCCGTCTCTTTAGGCAAATACCCCTAAACCTTTCTTTCTTTTCCCCGGATGGAAAAAAGAGGTCGTGACAATTGCCTCTAGAAGGGTTTATACATCGTGAATCATTCATCATATATTGTATTACGCTCGCTCAAAAGCACTTCAACCTCACTTTATCATATATTCTCATATAATCATGTAATATGTCCAATTTCACTTGTGCGCCAAACGATTAATGATACTCTATGAAATTTCATCTCCACAATGTCGTATGTGCATATGCCTTATTTCTTATTTATAGCAAAAATTAATAACAAAACCTCGGTGCTCTATACCGACACTATTTGTGTACTTATTATTTGCAGAGGATGGTCACAACTTGGTCAATAAGGTTTTCTACAGATAAATACGTGGGGGGGGGAATCATGTTAATCTCATCAGTATGTGAATAATTTCTCTGCGGTATTCAAATTAATTACAAAATAAAGCAACGTGTATCCCATGATTAATATTTGTCTTGAGTACATTAATAACAGAGTCTCAAACTGAGGAGGGGGTATGGTAATGAGCTGATAAAAATAATGAGTCTCGCATTCTCAATAGAAAAGGAAAAAGAAGAAAGGACGTTCTCACATCATCTCTACTTAAACGAGAATTATTTTCAATTCTTCTAGCGATTCTCATTCCTTCATTTCCCTCTATCTTACACATGGTTGCAGCACCTCTACAGGCAAAGCCTTGATCAGACAGCATGCCGGTTGTTCTAGACGTCATCAAGCAAAGAATTTTGTCACTTGTGATCGTGATATATATGTAATATGTCATAATACTCTTTGTACATTCGTGGCGTAGTAGAATTATTTCAGTTGCTTGTATTCCACACATTATCTTCCAGACATTCTCATTTGTAGACTTGTCTGGATGACAATGATATATAAAGAGATAAGTTTCACAGTTTACTCTTGGGTAATGTTCATCCAAGCAAAAACATCTCATCACCGCCTTTAATGGGGTTGTGCTTTCGGTCTTAAGAAAGGCAATTTCATTGGTCCACCCAAGAATCCTCCTATCTCGCTATTCAGTGGGATAATTGTCTTAAACTTATTGTACGACTATTAATTCAATTCTAAACTTTTTTATTTTGCCTATTGAATTCTAAACTTTATAACAATTTGCCAATGTAACACGATTGATGCTGACGTGAATGATTTATGCAAAATTTCATATTTTTTCCTTTTTTTTCCTTCATCGGATTATTGACAGGAAAAACGATGTTTTTCCCACAATTCGTCCACACCAATGCCGGTTATACCATTTAGGATAGTAGTGTTGATTGAATTGTCAAGTTAACGATTTCTGATCAAAATTAACCAGAAGACTACATTGGTTTATGATTAAATTAACAAATGTAAAAATTTTAAAATTGTATTAATCGTCATACAATACCTTGTTGGGCAATTTTCTGTTATTCGGTTGCAACAAGTGAGCTACTTAGTGCAATAAGAATAGCCACGCATTCTAAGAGATCCAAATACTCAAAATTAGCCACACAAAAAGGGTGGATGAACAAGGCTGCGAAGCTAAAACAATGCTAATAGGTGCAACTGTGATGTGAGTTACATTGCAGTTATAGGGGCAAACCATGAATTTTAGCTCAAAAAAGATCTATATACAAGTCATACTTGCCGATAGTCCATAAATGAGGGATATTCTAGAAGTTAAGCACCGCCCGAGTCCATTCTAAGAATTCAGGGCTACTTCACTCAACTTTTGTTTGTTGAGCTTCGGTAAACAGCTACCTATTTTATCCTTTATAAGTAAATGTGCATGACATATATGAGGCGAAAGAAATTTCCACGAGAAAATGTAGATAATATATAAATGCATTAGTCTAGATGTTACATCATTGGGACGTATAATGCAAAGAAGAAGATCCCTCTCAAGCAATGCAGGTGTTGACAAAGAAAGGATTTTTCACTCTGGACTTTTCCACCTATAGGCTCATCCTCTTGCCCTCATCATAAGCATGTATTCCTATTGAGTCGCAGGGAGGGATGACTTAAATCAGTTCTCTTCACTCGACTTACCAACCAGATAACATGATTTAAACCAATAGACAGTTAAGAATTCATCAGACAATATGCGCCCAATGTACATCAAAGAAACAGAAGATGTAGAAGGTCTTATATGCACTAAATTCTTGCCAAGACAATCCATCTTAAGTGATATTTCTGGAAACCTCTCATTGAATAACCAACAAACTAGCAGATTGTCAGACATTGACAACGAGATCCCTTGCAGCAAGAGCTAGTGATCAAGCTTAGGATTTAAATGCTACCTCCATTTTTTATGATACCGCTACTAGCTGCCATTGTGGCACATCTATAATCTGGTACTCTTGTATTCATGGAGACAGACTCCAGGCATTGTTCTATAGTATATGTAGAAAATGCATGATAAAGAACAAAAGCATTCCTCTGGATTTGCTGCAAAAGAAGTGTTTCAATATGAGCAACATCAAGTTCTGTCGAAATGAGTTAAACATCAAACTTGAAGGTTGCAAGTTAACGTTCAGGATATGCTTAACAATATGTAAGTTATCAAAAATGTTCATGTCAAGAGAATTCTCAGGCAGAGGACCAACAATGTATAACCTTTGTCAAAACAAACAATATTTTCCATGAAAGCCCAGAAACCTCATGGCTGATGCCAAAACTGGAACAGGACAAGCTGCACAAAATAAGCTTGAGAAGTTCTCCAGTAGCATACAAAGGAGGAAGTAAAGAGCACAAGCCACATTATGATTCCAGCAAAAGAGAAGAAGAGAAACATATTTATTATTTTGTTCAGCGCATGATCTGGCCACTCGTTATCCAACCCTGGCAGAGGGTGAGGCGAACACTGCTTATTTGCTTGCCTCCAATGCTAGCAGATATGTTAAAGCATCAAACTCCATAGTTTGTGCTCTAATTAATTTCAATTACTAAAGGAGTCTAATTTCAGTTTGATCCTCTTCCCAGGAAGAGACTGAAAAATTGAGGTGAAGAAACTTATAGCTGAAACCACAAGTATAATAAGTCCACATTTCTAGCAGAAAGAGCCCACGTATATCTTAGACCTGTCAAACAATAACTATAAACTAGAGACATCACAATGATGGAGGGGGGCTGTGTAGAGCAATGACCACAAAGTATCAAGAAAAGACTTGATTGATCAGAATCAATGCCACTGAAAAGTGCGGACGATTCCATTCTATCAAAAGGCATTGTATACCACCCAGATAGAGTATTGTACCAAAAATTTCCACAATTTTTTAAGAGCGCGTTCGGCTGTTTTCAAAGATACTATTGTCCCACAGAGCCCTATGCACCCCCAAATGATACTGAGATTTGCCATCTGAGTGAACAAAAAAAACAAAAACCCCCAGATATCACCCTCAAACTCTCAATATATGATTATGTTACAAAAGCTTCCACTATAGTCTCTCACACTTCATTTGATATATTTATTCTAAGATATCACGGTTAATAAAAAAAATCAAAGAATTATGGAGAACAGAAAATGAAGAATAAATGAATGATCCCAAAAAAATCATTCCACGAGAATTCATTTTTCCTCAAAGAAAAGAGGAAACAACTCGATGGTCTATCTTTTTTTTTTTTTTCTTTTTTTGGTGGGGGTCAGAGATGGTCTATCTCACTACTGTACCAGAGGACCTTCCATGCTAGAAACATCTAAAGGCACAGGCATATCTCAGATATCCAAAGCAATGATAATCGCAAAAACAAGGGAAGGTTTGTTCCACATTTGCTGGGGAAAAAATCGAAATTCATGTGTATATTTGTGAAAACTTCTAGATAGGTACCCCACATCTGAACTGAATTCACAGACAACCAATGAAGGATGGTCATATAGAGTTGGGCCTATAAGACATGACTGACCAATAGAAATACTCCAACACTTGCCGGTAAAAGAGCCATTACTCATGTAGACAACTTTATCTACATTTTTCAACTAAGCCTAGGGAGTGATGAAACTGCTTACAGCCAGAAGAATGTTGCTCGTGCAAGAAATTCTCATGCAGTGCAAACTCATCCTCATAACTTGCACCACAGAAAACTTCCCAGGGCTAACAACAAGCTGATTAATTGGAAAGAAGCTGTTTTCTGTGAGATTTTCACTGGTGAAAAAATTATAAAAACTACCCCATAAGCCTTGATCACCATATTGATGATTTCAAAAATATCTGCTCTGTTCATGATATGGGAGTATTAACACCTTGATGTAGAACCTAATATTTAGCTGTGCAGTTTGTTTGGTTTTGGTTAAAAAAAGAAAATATTTTTTTCTCCTTTTAATTTGAAAACAAAAGAGCATATCTTAGATTTAAAATCATTAAAAAAACAATATTCACATCTACATGTCGAGTTCTATACGTTTCTAAAGTTTTCAAGCGTTGCGTAAAATAAAAGCCAAATTGCATGAGCAGTAAGATTTTAAGCACATAATACTTGAGGAAGTCTCACTAAACGGTGAGAAAAATTTATTTCCATTTAGCATTCTCTGTGATGATTAAGTTGGCATGAGACGACCATTTAACTATTATTTATGGCTTTCAAAACAGGACAACCATCAACCCGCAAATCACAGATGATTATGATAATAAATTGACAAATAGCAAAGCAACGTAAGCCCGACCTCTGTGAATGCAAGATTTATAAGGTACGAGAGGAACTGTCTACCAGTTATCATAAGCACATTAGTGCTAACAAGGCCTCCCCTTATTTCTGATGGTGAAGCTTCTGCAATATATACAGGAGCAGTAACAGAGGCAACACCAACGCCAGTCCAACCAGAAGCGGCAGCCATTACTACTGCTCCAACTGCAAAAACAACATCAGCTAAAAGGGTAGCTTTTTTATGTCCATAAGAATCATTAATCCAACCCCCTGAAGCAGCTCCAATCATTGCGCCAACCAAAGCCATGCTGACAATAGTTTCCTGCCAAATTCAAGTCAATACAATATGTAATAATGACCACAACGACCTTAAAAAGATTGCGAAGAAATTCAGAGAGTATTTTGGAGGTTAACACCCTGCCACAAAAAGCTCATGCACCACATTTGTAAAGATCGGGTCTAACCACCTCTATATAACTTTCCAGGTTCCATGAGCTAAAGCATAACGACTAAATGTAATTCAGACACTAAAACATTTATAAAAGGAGGGCAAAGAACCTTAATCCCAATTTTCTAATACTTGCTAAAGTCTCTCACATCACTTGTCTGTGAAAATTTATATGGGCCTCAAATTCATGTTGTCTCCCTTTACCTATCAGTTTAACATTTTTGGTTAGACATTTTAACATGGTGTTAAGTCAAGTTTGGCCCCAAAGGCCCCCCTTTCATCAATTCCATGTGCCAATTTTTGTCGAGTTTGTATGGGAGAGGGGGTGTTAAAAGGTACCCCACATCGCTTGTCTATGGGGTTTATATGGGCATTATATTCATATTGTCTTGCTCCACCTATTGGCTCAAGCTTTGGGTGGGACATTTTAACAATAAAAATCGCCAATTATATGCTATTCCTCCCAAAAGAAACACTCCTCATGTTTTTCTCTACGCTTCCCTCTTAAAGATGTCAGGCAACAATATGTTTTGCCCTATTTAGAGCTCTCTTCTCGTACCTGTAGAAAGCTACTCTATTGACAGCCTCAGAATCATCTTTAATATACAGGAGCGCCCCAGATATGACACCTGTAACAGGCAAGTCATTATAGCCTAGTAGTAGCAAAAGAGTACTTAATTTATACTTCAAGAAAATATCGATACAATGCGCCCCTCTTTGGTGTGAAGTACACTCAAAAGAATAACAAAATTTCTGAAGAAGACAGGCTTATCACTCGTAAGGAATCTCAATTTATGACTCTCTTTCTGCATACACAAGCGCAGTGGAATATTCAATAGTAAATCCTATAACTGTAAGCATCCCCTTTTCAAAAAATATATAGAAGTGAAGCAGCATCCTACCATCTGTTACAGTAAACATCTCAAACCAACTAATAAGCTTGTATATCTAATCCTCCAGTCAACATATGGAAGGGAAGACAAAATCGCAAAGCTGTTAAGAACCGTGAAAAAGAAACGATCGAGGGAAAAAAATAATTTTTTTAGAGGGAATTTACCCCCATAAACCTGGGGATAGCACGAAGAATATTATGGTGCTCTTGAATGCTGATAATGGGCCAAAAAACTTTTCAGCTGGGTCACAGAAATAGAGAATAGTGTGACCAAAGTCCAAGCAGAACCAAAACCTTTCAAAGATTGCCCGTGTTCAAACTTATAAAGAAAAACAAACAGATCAACAGGTAAAGCAAGGTTGAAAAACAAATATACTGCATAAGAAATCTTGAAGTGGAAAGTATATATCCAGCAATGTTGCTTCTGTCTATAAAGATACGATGAACTTCTATTGCGAGATAAATTTCGAGATTACTAACAGAATAATGCATAGACTTCCCATACATTTGCACTTGCAATTTAACAAATTCGACCAACTCCGTAAACACCAACTCTTTCTGGATAGACACACGGGAACATACGTTGCTTTAGAACTTTTAGCCAAATAACAAATTACAACCAAATTGCTTGGCCATCGACATAAATCAACCTAATCTCATGAAGCATCGAAAGGAATCAGATAATTCATGAGAAGCATACATCTAACAACTAGTACGTGCAAGCAAAACAATATATCACCCGAGAAAACTAGAAAATGAGCAACATCATTAATCACAATCAACAAATTTATGAGCTGCACATGTACTTAGAGAGGAACGAGTACACAACAATTAACATGCGGAAAACGCATATAGATATTTACTGATGTAAACCATGCTTGCGGAAAACAACACAAGATGTTCGGTACCTGCGTCGTAACCAAAGATGTTCTGTCTCTCTTTGATTTTGCTTATGTTTTATTGTTATTTTGTTGCTTATTCTTCTCTATTAATTTAGATATGAGAATTCCATTTTCCAGTTTAATTTTAGATCCGAGAGATTTTTTTTGTCGAAAGATACGAGAGTTTGAACTCTATAATTCTAGTTATAGATTTGGGAGCTATCGTCTCTCCATCTAGATCCAAGAATTTGTTAAATATGCCTTTAGATTTGATACCTTCATACTTAATTTGTGTATAACTTCTCAACAATTGACTCTTTGATCAAGGTCTTAGCGGATACTGCTCTCTCTCACTGGTAGAGTTCTCCTCTCCCAAACCTAAATCGAAAGGTGCTACTCCACGCTCGATTTCCTGTGAAACAGAAGATGGGATTGCGTTTCTGGGATGGCTTTAGGGTTTGGGTTCTATATACCCATGGATTTAGGCAGTGATATACTGATTTCGAATGGTATGGATTCCACGAAACTATGGGATGGAGTAGTGATTTAGGTTTTGGGGGTAAAAGCTCCTTCCAACAGATTTCGCCTCCCCTCGTCTGTCGTGCGGAGCTCCCTTCAATCACCCAATACCCAAAGCCATTAGGCACCCGCAGAACAGTCCCGAAGATAACCTCATCCCTCAGCCACTATCCCCAGAAACCAATTGATTTTATGCCAGAATGGAGCCTGATGAGGAAAATCAGCGCTGTCTTGCTGCCCTCTGCAAGAGTTTAGGCCATTTATGGTCAGCCAATGATGTGATTGAAGTACAGCAGGAAATCCCCTATAACAAACACATTGAATGTAGTCATACTCTCTTTGGTAAGTTATACTCGAAACCCAATGTGAATTTTCAAGCATTTTGCAACACTATGAAGAAGGCGTGAAAAACAGAGGCTGTTGAATGCTCTAAAAAAGAACCGGGTCTCTTCTCGTTTGTATTAGAGACAGAGGAGGAAAAGGAAAGAGTCTTGAAATCTGGGCCATGGTCATTTGCAATAATTTGTTAGTGCTAAAACAATGTGAGCCAAATATCCCTGTACACTGCTATGATTTTTCTAAATATGAGTTCTGGATTCACATTGTTGGACTACCCCCGGGATGGATCTTAGGAGAGGTATTTTCTGATGTTGCTGGTAAAGTGGGAGCAGTAAAAGAAATACAATTAGCATCTAAAGGCTATGGTCCCTATAAGACAGGAAAAGCTAAAGTAGAGATGAATCTTACAGCTCCTCTAAAAAATGGGGTGTTAATCAAGATAGGGAACAAGAATTTATGGGTGGAGTTTAAATATGAGCATCTCCCTCACTTTTGTTATTCATGTGGGCGAATTGGGCATTATGCATCGTATTGTGAGGAGATACCCTATGAAACAACGAACTAGGCAGCAAACAAGGTAGGAAAGTATGGGCAATGGCTCAAAGCATAAGTAAAAGATTATAATCTGAATCGAGAAGCATTTTATGGCAAGATTGATCTTAGTGAAGAAGAAGAAGAATTTGTACCTGAAACTCCCGTGGAGACAGTCAATATGGAAGTTACTGCAATGGCAGAAACTAAAACAATTAACCCCCTTTCCCGGAACAAGAAACGAGTAGATAGCCCTTCTTCATTAGTGGGAAGAGATGGCAGAGAAATGCTTTCATCAGCCAAAGAGGAAGTGGAAAATAGTTACTGCTACTCGAAGGCCCACCCGATGCAGGACTGAACATTACGGGTGAATCTGAAACGAAGATGCTGAAATATCAAAAAACAAAGAAACGGAAAAGAGCAAAAGTTTCTACCTCTTCTATTTTGGATGATATGGAATTATTAGATACCCTTGTGCAAAAAGAAGGGAATGATTGGGCTCTGGTGGCTATCCCTAATAAGCCACCAAAGACACCATGAAAATTCTAAGTTGGAACTATTAGGGTTGGACAACCCCCTAACAATTCAGGAGCTTAAAGCCTTAATAGCTCAAGAAAGGGCCGACTTGGTTTTCTTGATGGAAACTAAAAACAAAGAGTCTATGGTGGATAAAGTCCAAAAAAGATTGAAGTTTCAACAGATGTTCGTAAAGCAACCAATAGGAATTGCCGGGGGTTTGGTGCTGATGTGGAATGAGGGCGTGGAAATTCAAATCAATTCGAGTTCAAAAGAGCATATGGATGTGGAATGTAAGGATCCGAATAGTGAACAACTAATGAGAGTCACAATGATGCATGCTTCCACAAACTTCCAGGAGAGAATTCTGTTATGGGAAAAGGTTTGGAATCTTCATTCTACTAATCAACTTCCTTGGCTCTATATGGGGGACTTTAATGAAATTCTATATAGTTGGGAAAAGGGAAGCTGATCAACATAGAATAGCGGCCTTTAGGGAGATGCTCAATTATTGTTCCTTGATGGATATTGATACAAAGGGGTGTGCTTTCACTTGGGCTAATAGAGAAGGTGAAAATTTAGTTAAAAAGAGGCTGGATAGAGCTCTTTGTATAATGGAGTGGAGAATTACCTTCCCAAATGTTGAAGTTGTTGCCCTCCCAGCGGTAGGCTCTGATCATAACCCCCTGGTGTTATCTTTACATCCTGTTGGGGAGAAAAAGAAGAAGAAAGGAATTTAAGTTTGAAGCATATTGAATGGAGGAAGAAGAATGTCGGGACATCATAAGTAGTTGCTGGGGAAACAACCAGCATTGTTATATGACTTTTTCTCAAAAAATACATTATGTTACACATGAGTTGACCGCATGGAGCACAAATAAGTTTTCTAATGCCTCTATCAATCAAAATTCTCAAGCAGAAATTAACTGAGATTATGAATGGGGATCCCTAATTTTCCAGCAAGCAGCAAAGTCAAGAACTTAAAGAGAATATAGAACGGCTTTGGCGGCAAGAAGAGATGTATTAGGGTATGAGGTCTCGCGCAAATTGGCTTCAATGGGGCGACAGGAATTCAAAATATTTCCACACTACAACGGTTCAATAAAGACAAAGAAATAGAGTCTCCATGCTGAAACTAAATGAAGATACTTGGTGTAGGGATCATGAAATATTGAAGCTACACATAGAAGATTTCTATCACTCACTATATGAATCGGCAAGCCTAAGAAATCTTCAGCCTCTGCTGGACATATGCCCATCTATAGTCACCAGAGATATGAATGAAAGCCTATTGGCTCCAATTTCAATGGAAGAGGTCAAAGAAGCAGTGTTCCAACTAGGTACACTCAAAACCCCTGGGCCAAATGGCCTTAATGGACAATTTTATCAATATTATTGGGAAGAGATTAAGCTGGAAGTGTTCAATTTGGTCAAAAACTTCTTTGAATCAGGTACATTTGATCCCCTGCTCAACAAGACTCATATTTCCCTTATTCCAAAAGTGAAAAATTCAGAAAGTATTTGTCAATTTAGGCCAATTAGTCTATGTAATTTTAGCTATAAAATTATCTCTAAAGTGCTAGCAAATAGATCGAAACCATGGCTTGCTGAGCTAATAGCTACTAAACAAAGCGCCTTTGTTAAAGAATGACAAATACAAGACAACATATTTATTGTTAAGGAGGTTTTGCATCAACTAAGGATTAGAGATCGCAAAAAGAAATTTCAGGCAATTCTTAAACTGAATATGCAAAAGGCTTATGATAGGGTTGAATGGAATTTCTTAACAATGAGTATGAGGAAGATGGGATTTGGTGAAAAATGGATTGAGCTTGTGATGCATTGTGTCTCCACGGTGTCCTTTAGTGTCAAAATCAATGGCGATCATACAAGATATTTCCATCCCACATGGGGTTTAAGACAAGGAGATCCATTGTCCCCGTACCTATTTATATTAATGGCAAATGCATTCTCCTGGATGATGCACAAAACACTAGAAGATGGAAGCATCAAAGGAATAAAATTTAACAGGTATTGTCCCACTCTGTCTCATCTATTATTTGCAAATGACGCTATACTTTTTTCTGGATGGGATAACTAGAGAATGTCAAAATGTGGCAAACATTCTGAATCAATATTGCTATGCTACCGGTCAAGCTATCAATTTAAACAAATCATGAGTGTTTTTTAGCAAGGGCTGCCCTCTGAGCTTGAAAAGGAATATGGCATATGAGTTACGTTTGCCTATTATCGACAAAACAGGGAAGTACTTGGGCATTCCATCTGACTGGGGACAAACAAAAAATGAGATGTTTTCATGGATTCTTGCAAGAGTGAACATGAAGCTTGAAGGATGGAAAGAAAAATTATTGTCTAAAGCCGGCAAAGAAGTAGTGATCAAAGCTGTGGTACAGGCTCTTCCCTAGTATGCCATGTCTATTTTCAAAATCCCAATATTAGTATGCCAAGCCATTGAACAAAGGGTTGCAGCCTTCTGGTGGAAATAAAATGATTCTAAAAGAGGTATGTAATGGAAGAAATGGGAAGTTTTGAAGTCCAGAAAAGATGAAGGGGGTCTTGGCTTTAAAAACCTAATTAAGTTCAACAAGGCTATGTTAAGCAAACAAGCGTGGAGATTATTACAATCACCCTCAGCACTATGAAGCTAGATACTAAAAGGTGTTTACTATCCAAATGGGGACTTATGGAGAGCAAAACCAGGATAGCGGCCATCTTGGGGGCTGCGAAGCATTCTCATAGGCCGAGACACTATTGAACCGGAAGTCTGATGGATGGTGGGGGATGGGGAACATATTCACATTCGGCAGGACAAATGGCTTCCAAGGGGAGTATTAGGCGTGCCGGCGAATATAAATGATCCTGAGAAAGTTGCTGAATTAATGTGCAATGAAGGCAGAGCATGGGATGAGCCAAAGTTTCGTGAACTTTTTGACGACCAAGTAGTTAAAGAAATTCTTGCAATCCCCATTTCAGTAATACCACGGAAAGATAGGATGATATGGACAGGAAACAAGTTCGGCTCCTATACAGTTAAAAGTGGCTACAATAGGATTTGCTCGTTGACCACTCTCCAGATCCAACCAAAGCAACTACTTCCTACCAGCCACCTAAATCCTTATGGACCTGATTATGGAGTATCCCTATCACTCCCAAAGTTAAGTTTTTTTTTTTATATATTTTTTATGGAGCATATGTCAAAACACAATACCCACAAAGGAAAATCTTTATAAGAGGTGAGTATTACCTGATCCGTTGTGCCCACTCTGTTCTCGGCACCCTGAAACAACATAGCATCTTTTTTTCCTCTGGAAAAGAACCCGACATACATGGCTTGATCCACGACTCAACCTCTACAACAAAACAACCTCAGTAACCCGAATGGATAAGTGGTTGGAAGATTTCTTTGCTGAAAAACTCGACATACCCTCAGCGGAGATGGTGGCCAGCATGCTCTGGATCATATGGAAGCTTCGGAACGACCATATCTTCCGATCCAGGCCTCCCAAATTTGACTTTATAGCAGATCTAGCTCACGCCCAAGTTAGGGCCTTCTCCAAATGGGTCCCGAGTAAAGAATAGAAGAGATCCAGCAACCACTTTTCGCCCTAAACATGGAAACCGCTAGACAGAGATGGCTTCAAACTCAACATCGATTGCTCCTTGGTGAAAGGGAAGAGAAGAACTCGGTGGCAGGGGTTGCGCATGACTCAAGAGGGCTGTTGATCTATGGATTTGTTGTTGAGATCCAAGCGGCGAATGCTTTGTGCGCTGAAGCCCTAGCTCTCTCGCACGGTCTACATTTTCTCACCCACAGAACAGCAACTCACGTGGGAACAATTCAGTTTCAGAACAGGGGAAGTGCTTGGGAAGTACAAAGCGATAATCAAACTCTTGTTGAATCCATTTGGTGCCGTTGGATTCATTCCAACTTTTTAAAGAGGAACAACTTCTAGAAAGCTTCATCTCCTAAAATTTGCTCTTGGGCTTGGAAGAAAATTTTGCAATTAAGAAGCGACTCTCGGCTTTCCTTCCTTTGGAAGATTGGAAATGGACGCTCCACTTCGTTATGGTTTGATCATTGGCACCCAAAAGACCTTCTTGATATTATTATGCCAGATCCTGTTATTCAGTGGTCTGGTCTACCCAAGCATGCAGTGGTGGCTGATCTCCTTTCGCCTATGGGCCTTTCATTTCGTAGTATTATGGAGAGCTGGGGACTCTCTATCCCAACGCTCTCCCAAGCTCCGGACCGGTTTTCTTGGCGTTGGCATTCGTCCGGATCTTTTTCGGTAGGATCTGCCTGGAACCACTTCGGGACCAAAAGAAGCGTAGTGCCCTGGGCTTCTCTTATTTGGAACAACGTCATCACTCCCAGGTTCCAATTCAATCTCTGATTGATTGCTAGAAACCGTTTGCCTACCCAGGAACTTCTCATTTCCTATGGTAGAATTGATTATGTCACTTGTGCCTTCTGTGATGATGTTCCTGACTCTATAGATCACTTGTTTTTTGATAGTCACATATTGGCTTCCATTGCTTATTTTTGGGCTTCTCGATGCAACCTTCCTTGGCGCCCAAGGCCGTGGAAGGAGAATCTTCAATGGGCTACCTCCTTCCTAGAGGGCAACGATTTCTTTCACAACTTAGCTCGTTACTCTTTTGCTGCCATGTGCTACTTAATTTGGAAGAAGATGAATGCTATCATATTCCGCGACGAAGCGGTGGTTCTTGCTGCAATGAAAAATCACATTATCAAGATGGTCTAGGACAAAGCTCTCACCTTCTCTGATGTCCCGAATACCCCTAGAAATAGAAGGCTTGAGAGAAATTGGGGCTTTGACCCTTCCATCTTCGCTGATCGTGAGGAGAATGCGTAGATTCGGATAAAGACCAAGCTGTGCAATATTTTCTCCTTCCCTCCTTGGGTGTCTGGCCTTCAGTCCTTAGGCGGCTGAGGTTTTGTTTAGCGTTTTTTTTTCGCTTGTGACCTGTTGGTCTTTGCTCCTTGCTTGTGATTGTTCTTTTCTTCTTTGTAATTTTTTTGTTTCGGCTCCCTAACACTCTCTATGCGTAGCGCCCTGAGAGTGTATGTTTTGGAGCCGGTCCTGTATTATTGTCCAAAGCTATAATAATACCTTTTACCTTTACTGAAAAAAAAAATCAAACTCTTGTTGAAGCAACGCTAGGCCGGGCTGAAGCTTCATGGGCTGTGAGCAACTTGATCAATGAAATCAAAATGATGCTACAAAATTTACCTTTCGTTAAGTTGTCTTATTGCCCGAGAGAAGCCAACCAAGCCACCAATTGGGTAAGCGAAATCGCATCGTCTTAAGTCCCTTCCCACAAACTGGCTAAAGGCACCTCCCTATCCTCTTGTTAGTAATTTATGCTCTGAATCCACCCTATCGTCTTCTTGTAATCTTTGCTTATGAATGAAAGAATCATCTATCTTTGACCAAAATCATATATATATATATATATACTTAATTCGTGTATGAGTAATCAATCTCTAGTTTTAATGGTTTGGTTATCTTAGTATAGAAGAAATTGAATCTAGTCGCAATGTCGTTTCTTTTGAAAGAAGAATTTTAGGTCTGTGCTCATCACTGACGATGATACGAGATCTAGTGATTGATTACCAAATAAATTTACTTTGACAGTATTTCAGGCTTTACCCTATTTTGATTTGCTATGCCACACGTATCATTTTGAATAATCAATACAACCTTTTTTTTTAATATACCGCATGCATCCACATAATCAGGGGCGTATATAATGCATCCAACCATGCAGGCATGCATGCATATATTCACCATCACATCATCATCGGCATCACCATCACATCATCATCATAATGATCAATTGGGAGGTGGGACCGGGGGAGGGGACTGACGTGATGCAGGAGGAGCCACGTATGGCCACGGGATTGGCCCCTTCTTCCGCGGTCTCTCCTGCAATCGGAGACAATTACTGCCCAACCAGTAACCATCCACGTGGCCCGTCGCCATCGCCTTCATAATTGCCTCCCACTAAAAAAAATGAGTTTGTCCCCCACTTCCCTCTTCGGTCAGAGAAAATATTGGGTGGGTTTAACACTCCACGTAGGCGAGATGTACCACCATACAAAAATTGACACGTGGCAAATTTGGGCCCCCCTATCAGTGCCTTGTCTCTCCGTTAACTCCGTCTCTCTCCCATTTACTCTCTCTCCTCCCCTCCGTTTCTGCCCACACCTCTCTCCCCCCCTTCTATCTTACTTCTCTTTTTTCGAAAAAATTTCCCTCGTTAGTCTGGCACATGCAAGGGAAAAGACAAGAAAAGCAGAGAGAGTGAGAGAGAGAGGTGGGAAAGAAGAAAGAAAGCGAGGGAGGAAGTCTTCTTCTTCGCCCATCTTCGACCGAGTATCCCCCATTCCCGACGCCGCTGCTTCCCACCACCTCGACGAGCCGCTCCTGATGCCGTTGTTTTTCCCGGCACGCCACCGCCACTGCTGCCCCGAGCGCCGCGACACCCCTTGCCCGCCACTGCGGACGTGACCTCGTCCTCGTCCTCTTCGCCATCGTCTGCGGGTTCCTCAGCAAATCCAACAGCGGCAAGGACGGGGGTCGTACCAGACGTCGAACTCTCGGAAGTTGTCGTCGTCAAATCCGGGGACGCCGTACAAGTGGCACAACAGCTACGACCGTCGGAACTCCGAGGGGAGTGAATATGGGTTCTCCGGCAGTTCGTCTGGCCGGATGAGAACCAACAGCTTGTACCCGGATCTGAGGGCACAGCACTCGCCGTGGGATTACGGCGAAGGGCGGCGGAGACTCTACGACAATACCCATCTTGTCGCGGGTCGGGGCTTCGGGACGAAACCGGTCTATTCCAGGAGAAGAAGGAACGGAGAAGTAGAAGACGAAGAAGAGAAGAAGTTTGAGACCAAGCGTGTGGTCGCCAAAGATAGTGGTGATCGTAATGCTGCAGTCGAGGAAATGGAAGTTTCGGTCACGCCTCCGCCGCGAGCGCGGGCAACTGGAAATGATCGGAAGCCGAGGAGGAGGTATGAGACTGTTGCTCACACGTCTAAGGATGAGGTTAAAAAATCGCCAGCAATGCCGCCGGCGCCTCCACCACCTCTGCCGCCACCAAAGCCCATGTGTTCCCCCGATGGAGGAAAGAAAAGAGAAGTGGAGAGAGAAGAGGGGGAGAGAGAGCTGTGGGCAGAAACGGAGGGGAGGAGAGAGAGTAAGTGGGAGAGAGACGGAGTTAACGGAGAGACAGGGCACTGACAGGGGGCCCAAATTTGCCATGTGTCGACTTTTGTATGGTGATACATTTTCGCCTATGTGGAGTGTTAAACCCACCCAATATTTTCTCCTTTGGTCACCCACCACCCGGCCCCATCCTCTGCATCGTCTTCCCACCATATCACCGTAGGAGTGTCCATGCACTCGCCTACATACATGAATTTCTTTCTCGTATTTTATACCATATAAAAAGAAAGAAAAAGAAGGTCTAAGATCTTTAGTTTGAAATCGTGGAGCGTTTGAATATCTCTCCAGATTAATAGTTTAATGGATCGGTACATATGACTCCTTTTAGTTAAAAAAAAAATCATTTTTTCTATGCATTTAGATATGTGAGGATACTATATACGGATGATGTGCCAATCGTGAGTGATCAAAACACATATCTAATGTTTATAATGGAAGGTCGATTGAGCTACATTCTCATAATTTGATTGATTGATTTTTTTTAAATGAATTTTCATTCTCTATAATAATTGTCACCACTTTATTTGAAACAAAAAAAAAATCAAATAATTCTCCTATTAGAGGAGACATTTCGGTCAGATCTACGTTGTATTATTTTGCCGCACACACATATTTTAAGAGTAAAGCGCGAGATTATATTCCAGGTGGAACGAATCGTGCAGTTGCATCACGAGCAAAATCACGGTGATGTCAACGGCTGTCGTCTAATGCATCCATCACTTGTTGTGTTTCTTGCCATAGGAGATTGCTGCTCATCTGGAAGACCATCTAGAGTCTTCTTCTTGTAATAATTGGCTGGCCAATGATTGAGCTGTTTTCATTTTGTCAGTTGGAAAGAAAAACAGTTTTGCCAATTTTCAATCATCCTCAATTAAATTCACAGATTTTACTTAACAGTAATTGTTTAGATTTCTTCAAAGATAAGGACACTTTTTCGGCGAAACTTCGAGAATACCTTAGAATTTCTTGTGTTGACCTACCCACTCTACTAATTTCCCATATCATTACAATATAGATTTTAGGAGATATGCGGACCCCTGGAGTCTTAACTTTGGCCAAATGGACACTTAAGTGCAATAACTTACGAAAGGTACACTTAAGTGTCAAAATCGCAGTAAAATGAATCATTTAAGTGCCAAAATCGACCAAAATGTCGACGTGGCACTTTTTCCGCAAACTGAGCCCAAAATGACGCCATTTTGCACGCTAATGTGGCCAAAACGGTGTCGTTTTGGGCTAATGTGGCAAAAAAAATAATTAATTAAATTAAATTTATTTTAAATATTTAAAAATAATAATTTTAAAATTAAATTTAGTTGAAATAGTAAAAAAAAATTTAAAAAAAAAGAAAGGGGGGGAGGCGGCTTAGGGATTAGCTCTCGGCCGCCGCCCGCCGCCGCCGGAAGGGCCGGCGACTGTGGGGGGAGGGTCGGTCGGGGTCGTTGGGCCCTGGCCAGGGGTTGGCAACCCTAGCTGACCGGCAGCGAGAGCCACGAGCCCTCGCCACAAATCTGGGGAGGGTTGCAGCCCTCGCCTAACCGGGCGAGAGCCGCCGACCCTCGTCAAATCTAGATCCGGTGAGGGCTCGCGAGCCCTCGCCGCCGTCGGCCGGGTCACCGACCCCTGGCCAAGGCCTGGCGACCCCGGCCGACCCTCCCCCGCTGTCGCCGGCCCTTCTCAGCGGCGACGGGGCGGCAATGGCGATGGCTAAGGGCTAATCCCTCGCCCACCTCCCCCCGCCCTTCCTTTTTTTTTTTTAAATTTTAAATTATTAATTTTTTAATATTTCAACTAAATTTAATTTTAAATTTATTATTTTTAAATATTTAACTAAATTTAATTTTTTAATTTTTTTTACCACGTCAAGCCAAAACGATGTCGTTTTGGCCGCGCTTCGCCGGAAAAACGCTACGTTGGCGTTTTGGCTGGACTTTGGTCGGAATGGCACTCAAGTGATTCGTTTTTTTTCGAATATAGCACTTAAGTGTACATTTCGTAAGTTATGTCACTTAAGTGTCCCTTTGACCTATGGCACTTGAAGCGTTCTTTTACCGATTTTAGGGATAATTTTACTGCTCATTCAATAACTATTCAAGATTAAAGATAAAAGTTCCAATGAACTTGATGTATTATAAGATGCAAAAGCAATCATATTGATCTCAATTACGATTTCCCATCTCAATTATAAGATGCAAAAGCAGTCATAAGATGCAAAAGCAATCATGATGAAATCTTTGTTAGTAATTTGCAAGACAAATCTAAAAAATGTGTAAAACTTTTACTCTAAGGGAATTTTCACAATGACTTTTCAAACATATCTAAGAAAAAGGTGTCTACTCATAAGAGGAGATAATTTAATTTTCAAAGTTATTTAAGTTTTTTTTTTTTTTAAACTCTTGAAAATTTCTGGCAAAATCGTTCCAAGATAAAATATTATGCCCTTTTTTTTTTTTAGATTATTATCTTTGGACATAATTTTCATATAAAACAGTAAGCTCTAAATTATTTTTAAAATGGGATTTTCACAAAGGTTAGCGCCCTCCTCCATTTTCAGGACCGTTAACGGAACGACAGACACTTCGAAATGCACCACCTACGATGACGAGCTACTGCCATGGTCGGTCGAGCACTCCTCGCACGACAATGTCGCAGGATTTCCAACGCCGCGAGACCCTCCTCCTTCGCCTTCTCCACCTTCCCGCTGGAGACCCCGCCTCGCCGGCTTCCCGGTTTGCGGGCCAAGCGGCGCCAATTCGCCGAGCTCTTGCAGTTGTCGCCCGTCTTTGCCTCCGCCTCCGACGCCGACGACCTCGTTCGCTACTGCAAGAAGCTGCACGGCCGAATCGTCGTCTGGGGGTTTCAGCACGACGTGTTCCTCGCCAACGTTCTGCTGCATTCATACTCGAGGTCCGGGGCTTTACGGGATGCAAGAAGGGTGTTCGATAATATCCCTGAGAGGAACCTGATCACTTGGTCTACTGTGATCTCGATGTACGCCCGGTATGGTTTTTGCGATGAAGCACTCTTGAGCTTTGTGGAGTTTCAGAGAGGCTCTGTCGACAGGCCGAATGAGTATATTTTGGCCAGTCTGATCCGCAGTTGTGCGCAGTCGGGGGGCCTTGATGAAGGAGCTCAGGTGCATGGTTTCGTTGTTAAGGCTGGTCTCAGTCAGGATGTCTATGTTGGCACTTCTCTGGTTTTTCTGTATGCGAATAATGGTGGGATAGATGGGGCGAGATCGGTTTTTGATAGTTTATTGGATAAGACTGATGTTACTTGGACTGCGATCATAAGCGGGCATGTGAAATGTGGGAGAAGTGAAGTGTCTCTGCAGTTGTTTAGCCAGATGGTAAACGCTGGCCTTCTCCCTGACAAATACGTGATTTCCAGTGTGTTAAGTGCTTGCTCTGCTCTTGAGTTTGTTGAAGGTGGCAAGCAAATTCATGCTCATATACTGAGGAGAGCAGCAGAGATGGACATTTCAGTAATTAATGTGCTGATCGATTGTTATACGAAATCTGGCATGGCACAAACAGCTCGAAGGCTATTCGACCATATGGAAGTTCGAAATATGATTTCTTGGACCACGATGATTTCTGGGTACATGCAGAACTCGTATGATAAGGAAGCATTGAAGCTTTTTGCAGAGATGACTGGATTCGGTTGGAATCCTGATGCATTTGCTTGCACCAGTGTTCTCACATCATGTGGCTCGCTCGAGGCCTTAATGCATGGAAAGCAAGTTCATGCTTACACGATCAAGGCCAATTTAGAGTTTGATGATTTCGTCAAAAATGGCTTGATAGATATGTATGCGAAATGCAATGCCCTAGAGGATGCCAGGAAAGTTTTTGATGTTATGGATGGGAAAAATGTTGTCTCCTATAATGCAATGATCGAAGGCTATTCAAGATTAGAGAAACTGGAGGAAGCATTGGATCTCTTCCATAGTATGAGGCTTGCATCGTTCTTCCCAAGTCCATTGACATTCGTCAGCATCCTTGGATTATCAACTGCTTTATTCACCTTGGAATTGAGCAAGCAAGTTCATGGCCTCTTAAGTAAATTTGGAATTTCTATGGACTTATTTGCAGGAAGTTCACTGATCGATGTTTATTCCAAGTCTTCTTTAGTCCGAGATGCAAGGCTAGTATTTGAAGAGATGAATGATAGAGATATTGTAGTTTGGAATGCAATGTTCTTTGGATATAGTCAGCAAATGGAAAATGAGGAGACCTTCAAATTGTTCTTAGAGTTACAGTTATCGGAAAAACGACCCAACGAATTCACGTTCGCTTCCCTTATCACAGCATCAAGCAATTTAGCAAGTCTCCAACATGGTCAACAGTTCCATAGCCAGATTATAAAGCGCGGTTTGGATTTTGACCCATTTGTCACGAATGCTCTTGTGGATATGTATGCTAAATGTGGAAGTATTCAGGAGGCCAGGAAAGCATTTGACCTAGCTATTTGTGAAGATGTTGCATGCTGGAACTCCATGATCACAACATATGCACAACATGGAGAAGCCCAGGCTGCTCTTCAGATATTTGAGGAAATGATAATCGCAGGAGTGAAACCGAATTACATCACATATGTGGGCATCCTCTCTGCATGCAGCCATGCGGGGCTTGTGGAAGATGGATTGCATCATTATAACTCGATGCGTGGGCTTGGAATTGAACCAGGGACCGAACATTATGCTTGCATGGTCTCCCTTTTTGGCCGAGCTGGTAGACTAAAGGATGCCGTGGATTTCATTGAGACAATGCCAATTCAACCGATGGCACTGGTATGGAGGAGCTTGCTCAGTGCATGCAGGAATGCTGGTGACAGCGAATTAGGAAAGTATGCTGCCGAGATGGCAATTTCTTTGGACCCAACGGATAGTGGATCTTATACCCTTCTCTCGAATATATTTGCATCAAAAGGGATGTGGTTTGATGTCAAGAAGGTGAGGCAGAGAATGGACGAAACTGGGGTCCTAAAAGAACCAGGAAAAAGTTGGATAGAAGTTAATAATGAGGCTCATGTGTTTGTTGCTCGAGACTGGACTCATTATGAGGCTGATTTGATTTATTCAGTTTTGCACTCTTTAATTCTTCAGATAAAAGAGATCGGTTATGTGCCAAACGATGCTGCTGTTATCATAGACGATTGACTGACAATTAGTAACGGGACAATGTTATACTGCAAATGCTCACATTATGTGTAACCTTCCAGCTATATGATGCTGGGACATGATTGGTCTTCTTAAAGTATGCGCATCATCTGTCTGACTTGGGTTTTCCATCTGATATGTTGAGACATGAGATTCCTCTTCGTGGTGTGAGAAGCAGCTGCTGGGATATAATTTCGAATTATCATTACCAAGTGGTGAATATTTACGATTTTAGATTTCATTGTATGCGTATTAATCCTCAGCATTGAAGTTGCAAAGATGTCTCCAAACATTTATAAAGAGACTTGAGTCATGAGGAATTGACGCGACTCTTAAGACTTCCAATGGCATGGTTGACTCATGAAGATTGGATGAACTAATGAGCTACGCTCTGTTTGTAGTTTAGAAGGGGGCAATATAGTTGAAGAAGAGAGCCAAATGACCTATTCCTGAGATATAGAGAGATTAACCCACTGCCTGTAGCCACAAGATGACCAACCAAAAATGCTCCTTGGTGGAGACTCACTCTGTTAATGCAGGACGTCAACATGATGACTTTCAGGTTGACCAACCACAAAGAACGAAAAACTTGAGAGTTAGTTTCCTGTGGAATTTATGATATCTTGATCAAACCAACCTTTAATATTTCATGTATGAATACAATAAAATCAGTTGAAGAGCAACACACGGTTTTTCATCTAGTGACAAGTAAGGAAGAAACCAGAATTTACGAGTAGTTTTTCGTATCTGATATTGTCAGCTCCTTGGTCAACAACTTCAACATTTCAGTACTCACAATGGCCACATAGAGAGAACAGCATCTGTTTAGAAGTCACCTCAACTAGTCACTACATTTAGCTTTTCTCTTCCCTCCTTTCAATGTAAATATGAAGACTTTCATGCTACAAAAACACGCTTTCTATATTTCGTGACGTTGACATGAACAAAACCAAACAATTGGCTGCTATGGAACCTTGCTCTCAAGTCTCAAGTCAGCTTGCTTAGCTCTCTTCACATATTGCTAGAATTTATCATTCACTCAAAAGTTATGCTTATTATTTGCCAATTAGTGAGTTGAGCTTGTTTCATTCATTCATGATCTCTGTAACATATGCAAATTGATTGAATTATTTTTCTTTGTTCTCTCTCTCATCCAAAGGCTTTGCCATGATGGATCTTGCGACCATTATTACTATCTTTAAAGATTGCTTAGAAAGTTTTATCCTTTTTTGTAGAAGTTTTGAGTATGACAAAAGTTATGATTGGAATAAAATAATTCAAAACTAGTATCAAGACCACATGATTGACTACTCAATGAGGACCATTCAAGACTATTATCCATTATCCATAGTGTGAGTGTGATTTTGGAAATCGTGTGCTTATGAGCTAAGGCTTATTGAGGTCAGGTACCTCCACGACTGTTTTCAACCCACCACATTGCACACTCTATTCATGTCGTTGATACAATACATACAAAGAGACTGAATAAGAATCAAAAAAGGCACGTGGACTTGGAAACAAGCAAGTTCTCTTCCTTGGTTAGACACTTTGAGTTTCTTCTTACCCTTTGTTTACTCAATGTAAGAAAATCCAAAGATGGAAGACTTTTATGTCTTCTTCCTCATATTAGACTTTTCAAGTTTTTCTCTATCCCTTCATTTACTCAATGTAGATCATGCAACTAATTAATTGAGCTTTACCTATGTCAGAAATTATATATACCCACCCGCCCACCCACTTACCCACACACCTAGTGATGACAGCAAAAATCACTTCCCTTCATCAGCATCATCATCATCTTCTCTTATAACCATGTTCTGCTTGCTCTTGGTTCTAATCTTCCTTTCGCTTCCAGGGGCCTATGGTTGTAAGTGATTTTTCTTTTTGGTGCTCCAAGCTCCTAATAATGGAGGAGGACATAGATTGAGGATTATGATTCCATGGAACTGTAGTTGACATGGCATGACATGAGAATATAGATAAAATTTTATACATCATGTTGTTTTTCTTATCATCGCTTGAACAATTTTGCTACATTAAATATAAGTTCAAGGATGAGGTTAAATAATTCATGGATGATGCAGTACATTGAATTAAAGTCCATGGGTCATTTGTGTCATTTTCTCTTTATTAGTTATTGATGATGATTTTCTGCTGGCTCTGGCTTATAATCTCCCTGTTCCTTCTAGGGGCCTTGGCTGGCTTCACTAGGTTTAAATCACCCGGCATGACTCCATGTAAGTGATATTTCTTTTTTGGGCTTTGGTCTTTCAATAAGGGAGGGGAACATGGATTTCGTTAGGCATGACGCAAGAACATGCAGAAAGTTCCATAAATTGTGGTGTTTTTCTTAAAGTTTCTCGAACATATTTTGTTGCACGAATCATTTAATAATCTTAGGCAGTGTTTGAATCCTTCATAACGATTTCCATAGAGTTTCTTCTTGCCTACAAATCTGGATCTTCCCGAGTGTGAGAAAATTTATTCAACAAATCCAAAACTTATTACACTTTTACCAATTGAGTCATAATTCTTCACATTTTTGTTAACTAAGTTCATATAACCAATTTTGATTGGAATTTGCTAACCTGAACACCAACCGACCTATGTGACATGGTTGGCATTAACGTAGATAATTTTAATAATGTTATAATATTTTTTGAACTTTTTTAATTAATTTAATTAATTTTCTTTTTTCCTTTTATTTTTCTCTTTATCCTTTTTGTTTTGTTTTTTCAAATTGTGGCTGGTAATAGCCTACTGGGTGAGGGTCACGACCAGCCTATCCAAATCTGGGTGCGTAGCTTTTCATGTTTCCTCTTAGCAACATGAGCGATCCTCTACTCGACGAGAGAGCATTGACGTGCGAAACAGAGATTGTTTCCCCTCGAGTCCCCATTGAATTGATTTCTTCAGCTGCGTTGAACCGCTTGATTATCTACTTTTCCTGTTGTTCCCTGGCTGAGAATCTCCAGAATATGTGTCCCTTATTCGCTTCCCAATTTCGCAAAAATTAGCGCCTCAAATCTCACCTTCCTTTGCTCGAAAATCACACTTTCCTTGATGGGAATTGGTTGAACTTTCTTGCCATATTTCGTTTGCCCCCTAAATTCGGAACGGCGAGCAGAGGATCGTTCATGTTGCGAAGAGGAAGCCAAAGCCGAAAAGCCATGCGCCCAGATCCGAGCGAGGCTGGCTAGGACCCTCATGCAGAAGGCCATGGCAAAAAGAGAAAAAAGAAAAGATAAAACAAATAAAAAATAAAAAAACAAATAGAAATTTCAAAAATATTAAAATATTATTAAAATTTCTTCATATCAGCATTGACCGTGTCATGTAGGATAGTTAATATTCACATTAGTGAATCTCAATTGACAAAAGGTAAAAAGATTTATAATTTAATTGGCAAAATTGAAAAGTTTAGAACCGAATTAACAACTTTCATCTGTAGCCGTGAGCCTTTGCGGCCGATTGATCTTTCCTTGCCGTTGCTGGGTTGGCCATTATGAAGATTGTCGGCCTTTATTTCTTCCTCCATGTTGGCTCCTCCTAGCTATCTTTAGCCTGGCTTTTAGTTTGTTGTTTTGTCTCCTGTCGGGTGTCATTTCTTTTACATCAGCTCCCTTCCACTCAATTTGACCTATTGTCACTTTGAGTGAAAGTTTTTGGCGCCGATCTTTTATATAATTGGTTTAAGCTATTCATAAATTCTTACACCAAAAAAAAAAGCTTTCATGCAACTGATTAATTGAGTTTTATCCGCACATTAGAGATTAAAAATACCTGCCCAGAGCAGGAGAGAGAGAGAGGACAACAAAATTGCCCTTCCCTTCATCAACATCGTCATCCGTTATATTCTACTTGCTCTTGGTTATAATCTCCCCGTTCCTTCCATGGGCCTCAGTTGATAGTTGTTAAGTGATTCTTCTTTTTAGTGCTCCGAGCTTCCAATAATGGAGGAGGACATGGATTGAGCACCATGATTCCATGAAACTAGAGTTCACATGACATGACCCAACAACATATAGAAAGTTTCATACATCATTTTGTTTTTCTTATCATTCCGTAGATAATCTTATGGGAATAATCATGCAGTAATTTTGGGCAGAGTCCGATCTGTCATAATGATTTTCATTGAATATCGTCTTTCACATGCAACTCCACCGTCATATGAGAGTGAACCACCTCCACCTGCACCTTCAGGTATGTATTGAAGCAATCCTGCTCCTCATGGACATTGGAGTGAGTCCTCTTTTTTTACTCCACTTATCAAAACTTTCCGTCTCGTTATTTGCCTTTAGAAAAGTTTATGTGTGTGAATCATTCATTATACATCATATTATGATCGTATTTTTGCACTGATCATTTAATAATTTTAGGTAGAGTGATCTTTCATCACAATTGTCAATGAATATTGTCTTACACGTGCAGCTCCACCATCATACGTGAGCGAACCATCTACATATTTGAGTGAACCAAGTCCACCTCCACCTACACCTTCATTTGCGTATGGAAGCCCTCTTGCTCCTGATGGACATTGGAGTGAGTCCTCTTTTCTTACTCCACTTATCGAACTTATCTATCACGTTATTTGCCTCTGGAAAGGTTTTTATGTATGTGAATCATCCATTATACATTGTATTACACTCGTTTGAAAGCCCTTCAATCTTAATTCATCATATGTTCTCTTGTCACGTAATCATGTAACATGTTGGATTTCACCTGCGCATCACATGATTAATGATACTCCATGAAATTTCATCTTTACAAACATGGTGCATGCATATGCCTAATTGTTATTTGTAGCAAGAATTAGTAATAGATCTTGGTGCTCTCTACCAACACTACTTGCATACTTATTTGCGTAGCATGGTCCCAACTTGGCCAATAAGGTTTCTATAGTTAAATTTGAGGTAGAAAATCATGGTAATTTCATCATTTTGTCACTAATTTCACCTTACTACTCAAATTAATTACAAAACAAACAAATCTATATCCGATGATTTATATTTGTTTGAAGTACATGGTAATGAGTTATAAAAAAAAAGGATAAAAAAAGGGACATCCTCACATCATGTACTTAACAGAGAATTAATTTCCATTCTTCTTGTTCTATCTTTGAACTTTCTGCTTTCTATATTCCTCAAAGGCAAATGAGACTTATTTCTTCTTTTCCCTCTATTTTAACCATGGTTGCAGAATAGGGAACGGCAAAGGCTTTGATCAGACAACGCGCTCGCTGTTCTAACTACTTTCCAGCAAAGAAATTTGTGTCGCTCGTGATACACTTTGTCTTAATACTTGAGTATTCCCTTGGCATAGCAAAATTATTTCAGTCCCTGTATTCCGCACATCTTTTTCTAGACATTCTCATATGCAGCCTTGTCTCGATTCAAGTGAAATAAAAAGTATGCAGCCTTGTCTCGATTCAAGTGAAATAAAAAGAGATACGTTTCATAGTTTACTTTGGACTTTGTTCATCCGAAAAGATAGGATAGCTAATCACCATATTGCGCCTTAAGAAATGGGATCATGCTCGCAAGTCTTAGGAAATGCAATTTCATTAGTCCCCTTTCCTAGTCCATCCTGAGTAGCTTCATAACACCACACTTATTCAACCGCACAATTGTTCAAAAAATCTGAAAACCTATTATATGGTTAATCCTAAACTTTTCAATTTTACCAATTTAGTTTTAATATTTTGAAGATATGTCAATTTTGTCCTAAACCTTTAAGCGAAATTTCAATATTGTTATTCTGATAAATTTTGGCCAAAAATGCATTAGTCTAGATGTTATATCATGTGGATGTACAGTGCAAAGAAGGTGAAGCCTGTCAAGCGATAAGTATGTTGACAAAGAAAAGATTTTTCACTCTGGACTTTTTCCACCTATCGGCTCATCCTCTTTGCCCTCATCACTACTAGCATGTATTTCTATTGAGTAACAAGGAGGGATGAACTGAATCTGTGCTCTCCGCTTGACTTACCAACCAGACAACATGTTTTAAAAAGACGAGTTAAGAAACTCGCAGTCGGCATTTTAGGGCAATGCAAAATCCGAAATACACATTTATTTCCTTAAGTTGGAAACTGTCCACAGCCAATAGACCCCTTAGCCTGAACTAACACTCCAGGCATAGCGGCAGATCCGCTGGATGCTCATACTATTGCTGTACCCACTATATATAATGGATAAACAAGGGCTCATACCACTCAGGCTTCCAGAAGGCCTGTACTCTCTTTGCCTTTGCTACTTCCCCAAGCTCTCTCTTTCCAAACCTTCTCCACCTCTTCAAAAGTCAACCCCTTCGTCTCCGGCACAAAGACGACCACAAACACGATGGCCAACACGGCTACACCCCCAAGAATCGAGAACGTCGCACCTGTCCCCACAGCATCAGCGATGCTAAGAAATGTCTCTGCCACAATCAAGTTCGAAATCCAATTGACGGTGGCCGACATGCCACCACATATTCCACGATATGCCTCGGGGTATATCTCTGAGTTCACTGTCCATGGTACAGGTCCCATCCCGGGTGAGAAGCAAGCGATGTAGAGGACCAAACCAAGGACTGCAAGCCACCCGTATAAGCTGTTTGTGGAATCAGAGGATTCTGCAAAGAATGCACCAGAAAGAATTGCCAAGGATGCTAATACACCAGACAAACTCGCAAGGGCTAGTTTTTTCCGACCCATATGGTCAATTAAGTAAATTCCAACAACGGTCCCCGCAGCATTCACAGCAGCAACGATCAGGGATAAAAGAAGTGCTATCTGGTTGGAAGAGAAGCCAGCCATCTGGACAATAGTTGGGCTGTAGTACATCACTGTATTGATACCAGTGAACTGCTGAAATGCCTGAATAAGGAAAAACATCTTCAGATTGGCAAAAAGTGCACCAATTTAACAATTTTGATAGTTGTAACAAATAAAGATTTAACAATAGAATATAGACAAGCAAGTGCAGCACAGCCCAGATTTTGATTTTGCTTCAAGAGACTAAAGAGAGGGAATGATTGAAACAAAGATACAGTTGATGCCAGCCAGCTATCAAGATCACATTGCATCTATTTATAGTTGAATCAACCAAAATGAGGTTAGACCTGATATAGCAGCTTTCCACTGACTAATGGAAAAAGCATGGCATATTCCAACGATTAAAAAGGAGTATTGTCGTAAGCTATTTTCTTATGGTGCTATTTGGCTAATATAATTGGTCTAGGCAGTTCAACAACCAACAACACGAGGTTAGAGCCCCTCATCTTTTCCCAGTCTCCAAACCCTGAAGTTGATTTACTCACATAGCATTTTGAGAGAGCTAATGAGATACTCTTTATTTCAGTTTCATCAAGCAGCAGACAGGTTAGTTCTACTATTCATATCAGGTAAACCTAGAAAAAATTTCAGCAATCATACCTGGCATATAACACATTATCCCACAGTAATTAATTAACGAACTAGATCATGAGAAGGCAGGCATATGTACTTCCTATTCTACCTAAGGACAAATTATGACACTTTGGCAGAATGTAAAAATATATTCATGCAATAGGACTGCATAACTCAAGCTCTTCTTGGTTCAAAACTTTGCCTCAGAGCTAAAACTTTTGGCTATTGCCCTGGCAAAAGAAAGTTCATTGTTAACCGGATTAATCAGCTATATATGTTTCACAGGAACATCTTTTAAGCTCAATGAGTCCTTCCACTAAAGACATGAAGCAGATCAGTGAAGAGAGCCAAGAAGTATTGGTCACTGCCTCTTGTGAAGAAAATATTGAACATGGTGATAGTTTCATAGACCGCATGAAGCTTTTTTAGTTGGTAATCATAGTTTTTCCCAATATACTAGTAATCCCCAAAGATACATATTAGGTACCAAAATAAAAAGGGAAAATGACACAAATGGTCCTTGAGCATTGGTGTAATGTGCAATGCCATTCCTGTACTTTTCATTTGTTCATGGACCACATTGCACATTTGGAAAGTTTAGGGACGACATTGCACATGTATCAAAGTTCACGGACCACTTGTGCTATTATCCCAAATAAAAGAAGTTGTCCTTTGATGGCAAATTTAGCAATGAGAAAAGGTTCAATCAAATGAAGTATGCCTGCATTAATTTAGAAGCAGCATTAATGAGCCTAATAAGTAACAATGACTAACAGTGGATATATCATTGTAGCCTGATGCTGAAACTAATTCATAATTCTGACCTGAAGCCCAGCACCAGCCAAAAAAGCAATTCTAATCTCCTTTAACTTAAAAACATCTTGGTATCTGACAGTACTCTTTCTCCGGCGTTCTTCCTCTAAAGCTGCAGAGAGACTATCAATCTCATCCTCTAACCGCTCAGGAGCATAAATCTTAGAAAGCACAGCAATAGCTTTAGTTTTATCATCCTGCAAGATAATGTCAGGTTTTCTATTACAGTCGCAGAAACAGAAAGGAAAAGCAATTGGATGACATTAAGTATCCGAGGAGAACAATGCTTCTACCTTCATAAAAAGCCATCGAGGTGACTCCGGTAAAAAAAGCATTATGGAGAACTGAATGACTGCTGGCACACCAGACACTCCCAACATCCAACGCCATGTTCCTGGGACCTAACCAAAGTACAAGTACATTCAAAGTATTCATCAGACAATATGCGCCCAAGATAATTCGAAGAAACAGAAGATGTAGGTCTTATATGCACTAAATTCTTGTCAAGACAATCCATCTTAAGTTATAGTTCTGGAAACCTCTCATTGAATAACCAACAAACTAGCAGATTGTTGGACATTGACAATGAGATTCCTTGAAGTAAGAGCTAGTGATCAGGCTTAGGATTTAAATGCTACTTCCATTTTTTATGATACTGCAACTAGCTGCCATTGTGGCACATCTATAGTCCAGTACTATTGTATTCATGGAGATAGACTCCAGGCATTGTTCTATAGTACATGTAGAAAATGTATGATTAAGAACAAAAGCAATTCCTCTGGATTTGCTGCAAAAGAAGCGTTTCAATATGAGCAACATCAAGTTATGTCAAAATGAGTTAAACATCAAACTTGAAGGTTGCTCGTTAACGTTCAAGATATGCTTAACAATAAGTTATCAAAAATGTCCATGTCAAGAGAATGCTCAGGCAGAGGACCAACAATGTATAACCTTTGTCAGAACAAAGGATATTTTCCATGAAGACCCAGAAACCGCATGGCTGATGCCAAAACTGGAACGGGACAAACTGCACAAAATAAGCTTGAGAAGTTCTCCAGTAGCATACAAAATAGGAAGTAAAGAGCACAAGCCACATTATGATTCCAGCAAAAAAGAAGAAGAGAAACATATTTAATATTTTGTTCAGGGCATGATCTGGCCACTTGTCAGAAGAGGGTGAGGTGAGCACTACTTATTTGCTTGGCTCCAATGCTAGCAGATATGTTAAAGCATTAAACCCCATAGTTTGTCTCATTACTAAAGGAGTCTATAATTTGATCCTCTTCACGGGAAGAGGCTGAGAAATTGAGGTGAAGAAACCACATGTAAAAAAACTCCACATGCAATAAGTTGAACATAACGCAATTGACCAGTAGGATACCATTTCCTAATGCAGGGCATGATCTGGCCACTTCTCAGCAGAGGGTGAGGTGAGCATTACTTATTTGCTTGGCTCCAATGCTAGCAGATATGTTAAAGCATTAAACCCCATAGTTTGTCTCATTACTAAAGGAGGCTATAATTTGATCCTCTTTCGGGAAGAGGCTGAGAAATTGAGGTGAAGAAACCACATGTAAAAAAACTCCACATGCAATAAGTTGAACATAACGCAATTGACCAGTAGGATACCATTTCCTAATGCAGGGCATGATCTGGCCACTTCTCAGCAGAGGGTGAGGTGAGCACTACTTATTTGCTTGGCTCCAATGCTAGCAGATATGTTAAAGCATTAAACCATAGTTTGTCTCATTACTAAAGGAGTCTATAATTTGATCCTCTTCACGGGAAGAGGCTGAGAAATTGAGGTGAAGAAACCACATGTAAAAAAACTCCACATGCAATAAGTTGAACATAACGCAATTGACCAGTAGGATACCATTTCCTAATGCAGGGCATGATCTGGCCACTTCTCAGCAGAGGGTGAGGTGAGCATTACTTATTTGCTTGGCTCCAATGCTAGCAGATATGTTAAAGCATTAAACCCCATAGTTTGTCTCATTACTAAAGGAGGCTATAATTTGATCCTCTTCACGGGAAGAGGCTGAGAAATTGAGGTGAAGAAACCACATGTAAAAAAACTCCACATGCAATAAGTTGAACATAACGCAATTGACCAGTAGGATACCATTTCCTAATGCAGGGCATGATCTGGCCACTTGTCAGCAGAGGGTGAGGTGAGCACTACTTATTTGCTTGGCTCCAATGCTAGCAGATATGTTAAAGCATTAAACCCCATAGTTTGTCTCATTACTAAAGGAGTCTATAATTTGATCCTCTTCACGGGAAGAGGCTGAGAAATTGAGGTGAAGAAACCACATGTAAAAAAACTCCACATGCAATAAGTTGAACATAAGGCAATTGACCAGTAGGATACCATTTCCTAATGCAGGGCATGAGCTGGCCACTTCTCAGCAGAGGGTGAGGTGAGCACTACTTATTTGCTTGGCTCCAATGCTAGCAGATATGTTAAAGCATTAAACCTCATAGTTTGTCTCATTACTAAAGGAGTCTATAATTTGATCCTCTTCACGGGAAGAGGCTGAGAAATTGAGGTGAAGAAACCACATGTAAAAAAACTCCACATGCAATAAGTTGAACATAACGCAATTGACCAGTAGGATACCATTTCCTAATGCAGGGCATGATCTGGCCACTTCTCAGCATAGGGTGAGGTGAGCACTACTTATTTGCTTGGCTCCAATGCTAGCAGATATGTTAAAGCATTAAACCCCATAGTTTGTCTCATTACTAAAGGAGGCTGTAATTTGATCCTCTTCACGGGAAGAGGCTGAGAAATTGAGGTGAAGAAACCACATGTAAAAAAACTCCACATGCAATAAGTTGAACATAACGCAATTGACCAGTAGGATACCATTTCCTAATGCAGGGCATGATCTGGCCACTTCTCAGCAGAGGGTGAGGTGAGCACTACTTATTTGCTTGGGCTCCAATGCTAGCAGATATGTTAAAGCATTAAACCCCATAGTTTGTCTCATTACTCAAGGAGTCTATAATTTGATCCTCTTCACGGGAAGAGGCTGAGAAATTGAGGTGAAGAAACCACATGTAAAAAAACTCCACATGCAATAAGTTGAACATAACGCAATTGACCAGTAGGATACCATTTCCTAATGCAGGGCATGATCTGGCCACTTCTCAGCAGAGGGTGAGGTGAGCACTACTTATTTGCTTGGGCTCCAATGCTAGCAGATATGTTAAAGCATTAAACCCCATAGTTTGTCTCATTACTAAAGGAGTCTATAATTTGATCCTCTTCACGGGAAGAGGCTGAGAAATTGAGGTGAAGAAACCACATGTAAAAAAACTCCACATGCAATAAGTTGAACATAATGCAATTGACCAGTAGGATACCATTTCCTAATGCAGCAACAGGCCAACAGGTCAGCTGTAATTCTAGCAGAAAAATCTAAAAAGAGAGCTTATGTATATCTTAGACCTGTCAAACAATACCTATAAACTAAAGATATCACAATAATGGAGGGGGACTGTGTAGAGCAATGACCACAAAGTATCGAGAAAAGACTTGATTGATCAGAATCAATACCACTGAAAAGTGCAGACGATTCCATTCTATCAGAAGGCATTGTACACCATCCAGATAGACATAATGTACCAAAAATTTCCACAACTTTTTAGGAACACGTTAGGCCGTTTTCAAAAGTGCTATTTTCCAAAGAGGCCTATGCGCCCCAAATGATACTGAGATTTGCCATCTGAGTGACCAAAAGAATAATTCCGGATATCACCCTCAAACTCTCAATGAATGATTATGTTACAAAAGCTTCCACTATAGTCTCTATCACACTTCATTTGATATAATTATTCTAAGACATCATGGTTAATAAAAAATAAAATAATTATGGACAACAGGAATGAAAAATAGATGATTGATCCCAAAAATCATTCCAAAGAATTCTTTTTCCTCGAAGAAAACAGGAAACAACTTGACGGTCTATCATACTACTGCACAAGAGAAACTTTCATGCTAGAGACATCTGAAGGCATAGACATATCTCAGATAACAAAAGAAATGATAATTACAGAAGCAAGGGAAGGTTTGTTCCATATTTGCTATTGTGAAACTTCTGGAGATAGGTACCTCAAGTCTGAACTGAATTCACAGACAACCAATGAGGCATGGTCATATTAAGGTTGGGCCTATAGGACATGACCAACCAATAGAACACTTGCTGGTAAAGGAGCCATTACTCATGTAGACTAAGCCTAGGGAGTGATGGAAATGCTTACATCCAGAAGAATGTTGCTAGTGCAAGAAATTATAATGCAGTGCAAACTCATTCTCATAACTTCCCACCATAGAAAACTTCCCCCAAGGGCTAACAACAAACTGATTAATCAGAAAGAAGCTGTCTTCAGTGAAATTTTCACTGGTGAAAACTATATTAAAACTACCACATAAGCCTTGATCAGCAAATTGATGACTTCAAAAATATGTATTTGTGACATGGGAGTATTACTACCTAATATTTAGCAGTAAATTTTTTTTGGATTTGCTTAAAAAACGAAAATTTTGCTAATTTTCTCCTTTAAATTTGAAAAAAAGAGAGCATATCTTAGGTTTCAAATCACGAAAAAAACAATATATTCACTACATGTCAATTTTTTTATGTTCTGAAAGGTTTTGAGCGTCACGTAAAATAAAAGCCAAATTGCGTGAGCCATAAGATTTTAAGCACATAATACTTGAGGAAGTCCCGATAAACAGTGAGAAAAATTGATTTCCATGGTCCTTCAGCATTCTTATTAAGTTGGCATGACATGACCATTTAACTATTATTTATGGCTCTCAAAACAGGACAACCATCAGTTCGCAAATTACAGATAATTATGATAACAAATTGACAAATAGCAAAGCGACGTAAACCTGACCTCTGTGAACGCAAGATTTATAAGGTATGAGAGAAACTGTCCACCAGTTATCATAAGAACATTAGTGCTAACAAGGCCTCCCCTAATTTCCGATGGTGAAGCTTCTGCAATATATACAGGAGCAGTAACAGATGCAACGCCAACACCAAGGCCAACGAGAAGCCGACCAAGAATGAGGACATAAGGATCAGGAGCAGCGGCCATTACTACTGCTCCAACTGTAAAAACGATGTCAGCTGAAAGGGTAGCTTTTCTACGTCCATAAGAATCATTAATCCAACCCCCTGAAGCAGCTCCAATTATTGCACCAACCAAGGCCATGCTGACTATAGTTTCCTGCCAAATTCAAGTCAATACAATATGAAATAATGACCAAAACGACCTCAAACGAGATTATGAAGAAATTCAGATAGTCAAAGCATTTTGGAGGTTAATACCACTCCCACAAAAAGCTCATGCACTGCATTTGTAAAGATCCGGTCTAACCAGCTCTATATAACTTTCCAGGTTCCATAAGCTAAAATGTAACGGCTAAATGTAATTCAGACACTAAAACATTACAAAAAGGAGGGGAAAGAACCTTAAGCCCGATCTTCAAATACTTGTTGAAGTTTCTCACATTGCTTGCCTATGGAATTTATACATGCCTGATATTCATGTTGTCTTCCTTTACCTATTGGTTTAACCTTTTGGGTATGAAATTCTAACATGGTATTTTGTCAGGTTTGGCCCCAGATTTGTTTCGTGTGAGGCTCCCCGTTCATCAATTCCATGTGCCTTTCTTTGTCCAGTTTGTACATGAGAAGGAGTGTTAAAAGATATCCCACATTACTTGTCTATGGGGTTTATATGGGCATTATATTCGTATTGTCTCCCTCCACCTATTGGCTCAAGGCTTTGGTGGGACATTTAAACAATAAAAATCGCTAATTATATGCTATTCCTCCCAAAAGAAACGCTCCTCATGTTTTTCTCTACACTTCCCATTTAAAGATGTCAGGCAACAATATGTTTTGCCCTATTTAGAGCTCTCTTTTCGTACCTGTAGCAAGCTACTCTCATTGACAGCCTCAAAATCATCTTTAATATACAGGAGCGCCCCAGATATGACACCTGTAACAAGCAAGTCATTATAGCCTAGTAGTAGCAAAAGAATACTTAATTTAAACTTCAAGAAAATATCGATACAACGCGCGCCTCTTTGGTGTGAAGTACGCTCAAAAGAATAACCAAATTTCTGAAGAAAACAGGCTTATCACTGATAAGGAATCTCAATTTATGACTCTCTTTCTGGATACACCAGTGCGGTAAGATATGAAATGGTAAATCCCATAAGCATCCCCTTTTCAAGCAATATATAGAAGAGAAGCAGCATCCTACCATCTCTTACAATAAAACATCTCAAACCAACTAATAAACTTGTATATCTAATCCTCCGATCAACAAATATCACAAAGCTGTTAAGAACTATGAAAAAGAAACACGTGAAGGGAAAAAGAATGATTTATTTCAGAGGCAATTTACCCTCATAAACCTGGGGATAGCACAAAGATTATTATGGTGTCCTCGAATGCTGATAATGTGCCAGAGAACTTTTCAGATGGGTCATAGAAATAGAGAATACTGTGGCTGAAGTTCAAGCAGAGCCAGAACCTTTCAAAGATTGCCCGTGTTCAAACTTAAAAAGAAAAACAAACAAATTAAGAGGTAGAGTAAGGTTTTAAAAACAAATATACTGCTTAAGAAATCTTGAAGTGGAAAGTATATATCCAGCAATGTTGCTTCTGTATATAAAGATAAGATGAACTTCTATTGCAAAATGATAAATTTCGAGATTACTAACAGAATAATGCAGACTTCCCATACATTTGCACTTGCAATTTAACAAATTTGACCGACTCAGCAATCACCAACTCTTTCTGAATAGACACACACTAACATATGTTGTTCCAGAACTATCAGCAAAAAAAAACTTATAACCAAATCGCTCGGCCATCAACATATACCAACCAAATCTCATGAAGCATCGGATGGAATCGAGATAACTCATGAGAAGCATACATCTAACAACTAGCAAGGGAAACCAAAACAATATGCCACCCGAGAAAGCTAGAAAGTGAGCAACATCATTAATTGCAATCAACAAAATTACGCAGCGCAGATGTTCTTAGAGAGGTAAGAAGTATACAAAGATTAACACGCAACAAACACACGTAGATACTTACTGATGTAAACCACGCACGCGGAAAATAACACAAGATGTTCGGTACCTGTATCGTAACCAAAGAGTAGTCCGCCTATCCCGGCAGTCACAGTCAATCCCAGCACGTACATATTGCTGAAATACGACATTTTCCGATCTGGATACAAGTTCAAGTACCCAGAGCTACCCGGCATAGACCCCATCGTCATCTCGCCAAAACTCCTCTCCCCCTCTAATCAAAAACAGATTTTTTTTTTTGGCAATAAAACCCCTCGAAACAGCCCAACGCTTCCGGCGACAACGAAAAATGAACCACCGAACGGAGCCGAGCTCGGGGCGACGACGAATTACACTAAAATTTCACGAGACTCTCCACAACAACGGCGGAAGCTTCACGAGCCGACAAAAAGGACGCGATTTTTAAATTTTAATTAACGCCACAAGCAAAAGCCCCCAAAAGATTCAATCCGAGCGCAATCAAAGCGCTCGGAAAATCGTCAAATTCACTCGAACCCAAAAGCAAAATTGGACTTTTCTCCCTCGGGAAAAAGTACGAGAGAAATAGAGAGAGGGAGAAGCGAATACAACGCAGAAAAGAGGGCGATTCGAGAGGGTCGGCCTCGATCGGTTGATGAAAATCCAACCGAATCGCCCTTTATAAGAAGCGACAACAACCGAGAAAACCGGGTAACTCTCAGAATCACCGCAACCGAAGGGCGAGGGGACGAGCTTCTCTCTCCTCGGAAATAGCAATAAGGAACCTCGGCCCCGAGAATCCCGCTGCCGAGCTCAGAATCCTCGCACGATCCCGCGCTGCAGCTAGCGAGCGAGCGAGAGAGAGAGAGAGAGAGAGAGAGCGACGAGCGCCGGCGACGGCGGCGCCTGAAATCGGAAATGCTAGGCGAGGCGGATAACCGAGGGAGGGGCTGCGAGAAAATTGCGCAGGGAAGTTTTGATTTTTTCTCGAGAAAATCCGCGAGTGGTGTTTGGTAGTTGGAGAAAAAGCGAGGAAGAAGGAAAGAGACTTATAACGGAAGTTCTCCGGATCGGGGGGACAATTCTGTCACGTAATTTCACCGAGAATATTGCACGGTCGTTTGCTGTCCAACCAGCCAGCGCTAACCAGCTGACCGGACGACAGCGGGACTTGGGAGCATGGAAATCCCATGTGAGGTTGGTCAAATCACGTGCATAGGAATCCCATGTTACGTTGTCGTAGCTGGGGTCCTAGGTCAATTTCCAATTCGATCATGCAGAATTGGAAATCGAATTAATGCTTGGACTATATTTAACTAAATTTTCCAGATATAATATGAAAGTAACGCTATTTCATTAAAAAAAAAATGCTTATTGATCAAGTGGTCATAACATTATATATTCATTTTGAAGATAATTATTTAAACTCAGTTAATATGGTGGAGGATTAGACAACTGAACCAATCCTTATATAGAATCAGAGATTTTGGCTTCCGAGCCAATCATCGGACTGATTCTGAGCCAATTTTAGATTCACAAAATAGGACGAATGACTGATTTTTTTCAAAAATTGCCCTCGGATGGGGTAATCTAAACTAATTTGATTCGATTCTCAAAGTGCAACCCCAGTTGCGAGATTGGTCTAAAGAGTACCCGATTGCTCGAGGGGCTTGGACCGAGTCCAAGATCCGATGATGATACGTGGGGTCCGCGATAAGTAGCGGTGGCTCACCATATAAAATATGGCAATCGTGGGCGAATTAGGATAAGATTCTTTAAGCACTAATCCTGCAAGAATTAAGGGGGTTCTCACATCCACGCGCTCGCGTAAGTGGACCGACGCTACTCGCCTCCATCTGCCACTCGCCTGGGCGATAACCGACTCGCCCAAGGGCAGTTTCGTCATACGACAAAGCTCTCGGCCCAGAAGCCGACGAGCGGTTCACGCGCCCGAAGCGCGGGACAGGTGGGGAAAAGTCCAAAAAGGGCGTCCGCGGCGCGTGAAGGGGACGCGCGCCTTTTTTGAAAACTGTCCGTTCCGCAGCGGCCCGCTTCGGGAATCCTCATCCATCCCGCCACGCGTCGTTTCCGGACGAGAACGCATGCATGACCCGGTGGGGGCCCACCCCGAGGAGCGGGAGAAAGGCAAAATAATGACGACGTCCATGATAATGACCTCTGAGGGGTTACGTGGCTTCAGAAAATATCAGGTACAATAATTATGTCCAATCAGGAATAGACTAGCCTATTCGTTGATCGACAAGTGTCCAATAAGGCGCACATTTCGGTATTTTGTAAAGATCTTGTTCTCATTCACTTCCTTTCTTCCATAAACACCCTTCGCCCCTCTTTCCTTATCCAATAGAGGTAAAGATCTTAGTTTTTTTTTTGCTATATTTGATAATTGGGATAAAATTCATGATACAATATAATTTACTTTATCTTATGTTTAGTGCTCATTCAGGACAAGATAAAGTCAAATATAAGAAGAATATAGCTATAATAAAATTATCTTATGAAAAAGGTAGGATAAATGGTGATAGGATTTCTAATATTCATAATTAGGAAATTATTTTTCTTGAATAATAAATTTATTCAATTAATAAAATTGAAATTATATTTCAATATAAATAATATTTGAATTCTAATTAAGAAATTAAAATAATATAAATCTATTTTAATATAAATTTATTTTTATTTTATTTTATTTTATTTTATATATTCAACTTTAATTCTATATTATAATAAATATTCAATATAAATTAAATATTTACATTTATTATATATTTTAGGTATTTTTATTTTATGTATGTTAATATAGTTTAGTATTTGATAAAATTCTATTAAAGAATAATGAAAGGGAAAAAAATGAAATAATAAAGAAAATAATATAAAAAGAGGAGAAATAAAATTAAAATAAATTAAGAATAATATTACGTGAGATTTTCACCATATCCGTTTATGAATATTTATGTTCATTTATAATGATACGCCATTTATATCACAAAAATATATATAATATGATATGAACATATCTCGATTTTAATATTACGATTCATCAAATAATAGATATGATATAAAAAAATTTCATAAAATTTATATCATATATTATCTAATTTTATTTTAATTATAAATTTGGATAATCAAATGTAATTTTGGTGTCTACGCAAGTTCGTATTGCCTTCACCAAGATATTGGCCTTCGTCGACCATCGAGAGAAAGGTGGTGGGGTCTGGGAGGTCGAGCATCTCACCGCAGAGCTGGTCAAGGTCGGCGTCGATGAGGGGAGGCTCGTGAGTCTGGGGGTGAGGATGATAAGAGTGATAGCTATGTCCAACATTATTGATCTTGATGTGACATTTGGAGGACAGGTGTATTGCATTGGCTTGGAGAAGGCTTTGGTCCCGGTCCAAGCCGCCCGAGCTGAGGGAAGACGTGCAAAACCAAAAGATTAAAGATCGCGCGACGACGTGTTGAATTTGAGAGTTGAGAGTGGGACAAGGATGAGTGAATAAAGAGGGAGGGACGTTTATGGAAGAGAAAAGATGAGTGAAATAGATTTCAGAAAAAGTTGAAAAATGTGGGCCCTTTAACTAACACCTGTCGATCAACGGACCAACTACTTTATTGTTGATGATACGATTATTGTACCGAATATTTTTTCCATGAGAGCTGTGGAGGAGCCCGCCATTTTCTTGATTGAATGTCGTTGTCGACACCATCCCAATTTGTTCTCGAGTCAATATTCTATTCTATTCTATTCCATTTTATCATATTACTAAACATTATGTAGAAAAGTTTATAGACTATAAAACCCTCTCTCTATTATTAATGTACTTCCTTCCAATCATGGTTGTCCCTATTTTTCTCTACTTTGAGTGGGCCCAAACGCCCTTGCCCATCTCCTCCGTTGCTAGAGATAGTATTAAGGGGAAAAGTACCATAAAGAAAAAAAAATTAAAAAATCTGAAAAAAAATATAAAATTTATAAAATTTATCTACATGGTGCCACATAAGACCACCAACGGTCACGTCAGCAATTTCTAGCTTAAATTAGCCAGATGAATTGAATTGGTACAAATGTGAAAAGATTTATGACTAAATTAGTTCAATTAAAAAATTTATGACTGAATTTGTACCGATACTAACAATTTAAAACTATTTTGGCACTTTTCCCTAGTATGAAGCCATCCGCACGAATTTGATTGCGTCCAGACAAATCAAGATGGGTTGAGTCCATGAAAAAAATTGCTTATTAAAATGCATAGAAATGTGCCTTTCAAAATGGGTTAAGAGGCTGAGGGCCCATCAGCTCTCCCAACCCACATACTTTATTGTATGATTTCGGAGGTTGCGTGTATTAAGCAAGGTTGGGCAATGATAACGATACGCATAAGCAACAAAGTTCACTTCCTTAAAACCCAATCTTAAAATAAAAAAAAGGGTACACCTGGGACAGGCGGCTGGGTGAAGTCTAGGCCTGCATTAAGTTGGCTCCAAAAAAATACTCCTGGAACACTTAGGAAAAATAAAAACATTGGACCAATCTGTCCGACATGTCTTGTTGAATGCCTAAGAACTCCTTGTCCTCTTCCTTGGTTACTGCTCTGATGTGTACAAATTTATGATTATGACTGAAATCACAGATTTTCATTTGCGATAGGATAATATTTAAGAAGTGATGGTAATTTGTTAAAGGTGTCAGTAAACTCCAAAAAATATAGCGAGTTCCATATACATCAAATGGAACTTCCCTATTGCATTCAAACTTTCTGTTGCTTTTATAGTCTCTATGCGTGGGCTACTCCACACTACTAAGCGGACTCAAGTTATATTGCAGTTCCTTCAACCGCTAGGATATGAATTGTTGAATAGATTTGGTTGGGAGTTTTGTTTTGTTGTAAAAGCTCCTGCTGTTCAACCACTTCTCAGAATAATTTTTACTTCTACCCATTCGATTAATATTTGCAATAGAGTGCATGTGAGCTGAAACTCGCTCCCTCCACCCCCAAAATCAAAAAGAAAAAAGAAAGAAAGAAAAATAAGTCATATCCAAAATGTTACTTGACAAGTTGCACTCCATTTAATTTACTGGGTATGGACATTGCACATTTCTACCTCGACGAAAACACAGATGGTGTTGAATTTTGTCCCCACGATTCTTACATCCATGTACTAGCAGCTTCCACTTACACGCTACAAGAAGGTGACGATCCTTCTCGATCTGGCAGGCCAACTTGATTTATTACACTGTCTGGAATCCACTGGTACTTTTGACATCAAATGGAGCCCTGTTGAAGCTTAATATTGGATGTCCCCTGTTGGCACAAGCTGACTCGGATGGTTATGTCAAAGTTCGGATGGACCGGAAGATAAGGGTACCCGCTTTCTTCCTTTGTTTCGCATTATCTCTGGTATTGGAATGGAAGTGCTCTTTAGTGGTATAACAACAGGCACACAATTATTTGGCAGCATTCCTCTACTCATCATTTGGATGTGTCGTTGTCCTGCCAAAAAAATACTCTTCTAGAGATTGATATCGACAATTGTTAAAATTTAGTACCGATGAACTTCTCTTTTGCAAGTGATGGGTTGGTTGGCAGAAGCGGACGGTGTCTTTGACATTTGGATGTTCCCGCTGTATTAATTACTTGAGATGGACCTGACACAGGTCTTGTGTTGAGAGAGGTCACTGGTGCGAAAATCAGTCTTTTTATGTGCCTATGCCTGGACTGGAGTCCTTCAGCTAAATTGATAGTAGTGGAGCTTTCTGATGGCTCTGTCTCACTATTATCTCGCTCTGAGACGGAAATTGAAATTGAGCAAGAATGGAAACACGTGATTTTGAGTTGTGGGCAGCTTCCTTCGACACCTACTGACCCCACTTGATATACACAGGCTCTGATGACTTTAAATTCAGCTGTTGTAATGTCCGTGACTGTCCCTCAAATTCAGTGGTCCGAAAAAGGAACATAAAATGGGTGTTTGCTGCATCACGAAGAGCATATCTGATCCTAATGTTGTCCTTACTGGTAGCTACGATGAACACATTAGAGTTTGGGATATAAGATCGTTCTCAAAACTTGTAAATCAGAGTTTGGAGAATCAAGCAACATCCTCATGTCCCCAGTGTAGTCTTGGCAGCTTGTATGCACAATGGATTTGCACTTGTTGATCTCAAGGGCGAGGTGATTAAAATTGTAGAGACATGCAGTAGGCATAGCTCACTTGCATATGGTGCGGATTGACAGAAAGGTACGCCAAAAGAAGGCAAAAGAGAGAACATGGTGATTGCAACTTGTTCCTTTTATGATAGACTTGTCCGGATGTGGACACCACAGTGTAACATGTTCGCACGACCCCATACATTCTCGAGAATTTGTAATGACTCGGATACATAATTTTAGGTTTTTTTTTTTGGCCTCCTAATCTATTGTGGGAATGCTTTGAGATTAACTTTGCAAGTCATTGCTGGACAAACTTGAGAGTTGGCAATGATACTTGTCTTCAGCTTTAATATGTCTTTCCCTTGATGTTTCCACCTTTCTATCGTGCAACTTTATATGCTTAAGCCCTAAAAAGAAATGCTCCCTTGAGTAATTATATGGGGTGGATGCTTTTTCTGTCTTGATCATAAGTGTTTTTTTTTTTTTTGATGACCTGAGAACCCCCGTACAGCCAGCAGCCGGCGGGGTAAATCTGAAGCAAACTGGGCCGCCACCACAGACCCAGCCGCAGATGAGTCGCGCAATTGGGACATGGGGTTTCAAACCCCTCCCTCCTCGGTGGGGGAGAAAGCTCTAATCATCGTGGCCACCACAGGCGGTGGTAATCTTGATCGTAAGTGTTGACAAGGTGTAAGTTTACTAATACAATGGAGAGATTAATATTAGATAAACTAGATTTATCATAGTAGAAACATAATGGGAAACCAAAGATTACCTCGACCGTTAATGAAATCTATGCTATTTCGTTCTTAATCCTTCAATTGGAATAATCATTAGTTAGGTACTTATCTTAATTTCACCGACATTTTAAAGCTTGTTTGGGTCATTTCAAAATTTTAAGGACTTCTTTTAGAAGTCTTACTACAAATTTACTTAAAAAGTTTTGTGTCGCATTGGACATAAAAAATTAACAACAATCTGAACTCTAAATCAAAATCTTAAGTGGGCCTAGTTCGTCGATATGTTCTAAAGATGGAGCGGAGCGAAGCTCAAAAGTTAAAAAGATCTAAATTTAGGGGTAAATTACCTTTGGAATAATCCAACGTTCCAATCTTCCACTCTAATCAAATGGCATTTCATTCCATGTACATGGCTTATTTCTTGCAATCAATCTATTAATCAATGGGACCGGGACGACGATTGCACAATTTTGATCTAATTGAATAGGCTTGAATTCTTCTAGTTTGAGAAAATTAACGGTCGATTTTCAATTTGATAGTTAGAATTGGAAGCTGAACTTATCCTCATAATGTTTTTTTTTTATTATCTAAATTTTCATGATATGATAAGAAAGTAACATTATGTCATTAAAAAAATAGTTATTCATCGAGTGGTTATAATATTATGTATTCATGTTGAAGATCATAATTTAAACTCGGTTGATATAATAAGGGAATTTGACTAACTAAACCGATCTCTATGTAAAATCAATGGTTCCAGCTTCAGAGCCAAGCATTGAATTTGTCCTATGCGGCTTCAAGATTCACAAAATTGGGAAAGGATTGATTTTTTCAAGAAAATCCCTTAAACGGGTTAATCTCAATCGATTTGGTCCTGTTTCCGGGCGCAAACTGGCACGCAGCCCTAGTTGAGAGATTGATTTAAGACTATCAATTGCTCGAGGGTTTGGATCGAGTCCAAGATTGCATAATGTTACGGGGGTCCACGATTGATGCTGACGGCTCACCATATAAATATGGCAAACGTGGGAGAATTAGGATAAGATTCTGTAATCACGAATCCTGCAATAATTAAGTCCAAGGGGGACACGTGGGGGAAAAGTCCAAGGGGGCGTTAGCATAGCGGCGCCTTGACAACTGTCCGTTCCGCACCGGTCCGCCTCTAGAAACCCCCCACGCGTCATTTCCGGACAAGAGCTCATTACCCGGTGGGGCCCACCCTGATGGGCAACAAGGCGTGATGATAAGAAATTTCAAACATAAGACGGATGGTAAATATAAAATGCTGAATAATAATAGAAAATTCTAATGATGACGTCCATGACCATGACCTCTGGGGTTACGTGGGGGGTGAGATAATAATTGGTACGATTGTTATGTCCAATCAAGAATACAATAGCGTATCCGTTGATCAACACGCGTTCAATGAGGTCCACATTTCGGATTTTTCAAAAGATTCTTTTTCTCGCTTGCTTTCTTTTTTAATGGACTTCCTTCCAATCATGATTGTCCCTTATTTTCTCTTACTTTGAGAGGCCCAAAGGCTCTTGCCCATCCATCTCCTCCGACAGCAGAGATAGTATTAAGTATTAAGCTTTTTTTTTTACATGAATTTGATTGCGTTCAGACGAACCGAGATTGGTTGGATCCAAAAAGGAAATTGCTTATTCAAACGCACAGAAATTTCCCTTTCGAAATGGGTCAAGGGTCCGAGGGCCCATTGGCTCCCTTGAGTCAAATTCACTGACCAATTTTGTGTTGTCAACCTGCATCATTTACTATATGATTTGAGACCGTTGTGTATTTGAGCAAGGTTGTATAATGGTAATGATACTCATGCGCGGCAAAGTTCAATTTCCTTAACCCAATCTTAAAAACAATGGAGTAATTTTTATTTTTTCGATTTGCTAATTTTGAGGAGCACGCATCTTGAATTTCTTTTTTTTAAATCTAGAACACTTCATTTAGGAACAGATAAATATTGACACAAATATTCACATGTAATTCTTACATAATCTTTTAAAATGAAAAACAATAATTTAGATTTGTGGGAAAAAATAAAAGTGACTTTTGAGTTTTGATTAGTTGAGACAAACAAAACTAATTGATTATTTCTTCTAAATTCGGTCAAATATTGCAATATTTCCTATCATATGCAAACTTTGATCACATAAAAAGGATTGATGGGCTGAGCTAAACTTTCTTCTTCTCACGGGCTTTAAGTCCAAGACCCCCTACTTGAGACCATTAACTCCAATCCAATTAAATTCAAGACCATCTTATTAAGCCCATTTGCCGCCGATCCAATGCACATGTAATTAATTGAAATATGCTAAGTGATAAATGCTCTTAAAATTATATGTTAAACAATTTAATTCTAATTTTTTACTTAGGGGTCAAAATTAATCCTTAATTTTTTTTATGCAATAAATGAATGATCAGATTGCTAAAATTTAGATATCAATAATTTTAGAGTTCGCCAAATGTGAATTAATCCTCAGCATTGAAGTTGCAAAGATGTCGCCGAACATCTATAAAGTGACATGATTCATGAGGAATTGACATGATTCTAAGACTTCTAATGGCACGGTTGACTAGTGAAGATTGGATGAACTAATGAGCTATGCTCTATTTGTAGTGTAGTTGAAGAAGGGGGCAAATGACCCGTTCTTGAGGGGTAGAGGGATTAACCCACAGCCCGTAGCCACAATATGACCAACCAAAAATGCCCCTTAGTGGAGACTCACTCTGTTAATGCAAGACATCAACATGATGACTTTCAAGTTGATCAACCAAGAAGAATGAAAAATTTGAGAGTTAGTTTCTTGTGGACTTTATGACATTGTGATCAAACCCACCATTACTATTTGATGTATGAATACGATAAACTCAAAATGCAACACACGGTTTTTCATCTAGTGATAGATGAAGAAGAAATCAGAATTCACAAGTAATATTTCGAATCTGATATTGCTAGCTCCTCTGTCTACAACTTCGGTAGATTAGTACTCATAATGGCCGCATAGAGAGAACATCATCTACATTTAGGTATTATTACTTCTTTGTATTAGTCTAAGTTACCTCAACAGTCACTGTATTTATCTTTTCTCTCCCTTCTTTTTTCGATGTAAAGATGAAGATTTTATCATAATAAAACGTGCTACACAAGCAAGACAATGGAGAGGAATGGATCAATGTACTTCAATTGATCTAAAGACATTTCACGATCTTTGTAGTTTTTTCTAATAAGAATCTTCTTCGAGAGTTGTTTCTCTAACCTCTTGCATTTTTTTTAAAGATATCTTTGTCTTCGGCAATTTTGAGACCTTGCAAGAACTTAATATAATTTCCCTTCATGATATCTACATTCTTTCGCAATGTTGACATGAACATAACCAAACAATTAGTTGCCATGTAACTTCACTCTCAAGCCTCATGTCAGCTTGTTTGACAATCTTCTTATGTTGCTAGAATTTGTCATTCATTCACAAGTTATGCTTTACTCTTTGCTAGTCAGCAAGTTGAGGTCGCTCTATTCATTCATGATCTTTCTAACAGATGCAAATTGGTTAAGTTAGGAACTTGTTTTTACTCTCGCTTTATTTCTAATTCAGGCTCTGCCATGATGGATCCTGAGACCATAATCACTTGCCTTCAAAATTTAGAAAGTTTTATCCTTATTTGCATATGTTCCAAGTCTAATAAAAAGTCAAGGATTGGAATAAAGTGAATAACTAATATAATCAAAGCCACATGATTGGTGACCTGAATGAGGACCATTTTAGATTAATATTAGTGTAATGTGAGTACAATTTTGGACAATCATGCAGTGATGAGCCGAGGCTTATTGGGGTCAGGTACCTTCACAACTGTTTTCAACCCACCACATTGCATGCTCTCTTGGTGTGGATACTACAATACACCCAAAAAGACTGAATACGAATTGAAAAGGTATGTGGACTTCGAAACTAACGAGGCCCCTTCCTTGATCATACTATTTTAATTATTTCTTACCCTTCATTTACTCTATGTTGAAAATCCAAAGATGGAAGACTTTCAAGTCTTCTTCCTTGAGTGAACTTCTCTAGTTTTTTCTTACCCTTCTTTTACTTAATGTAGAACATTCAAGGTGAAAATTTCATGCAATGATTGCCAGCTCATTTGTCACCAACTTTCTTCAGTACTCACAATGGCCACACAGAGAGAACAACATTTACATTAGGTCTTACTACTTCTCTATACAAGTCTAAGTTACCTCAATTAGTCACTACATCTAGCTTTTTTCTCCCTTTTTTTTCAATGTAAAGACGAAGACTTTCATGCTACTAAAGCATGCTAGACAAGCAAGCCGATGGAGAGGATGGATCGATGTGCTTCAGCTAATTTGAAGACAATTCACGATCTTGCTAGTCTTTTCTAATGAGAACCTTCTTAGAGAGTTGTTTCTTTAACCTCTTGTTTTTTATTTATTGATAACTTGGTCTTTGGCAACTTTGAGACCTTGCAAGAACTTAATCTAATTTCCCATCATGATATCTTCTATATTTTGTGTTATAGTATAAGGGATTAGGCCTTACAATTTCAGCACCATGGCCCTATGGTGTGATAATAAAGCTGCAATGCATATAACTTCCAATCTCGTGTTTTATGAGAGAACAAAACACATTAAGGTCAATTGTCATTTTATTCAAGAGAAGTTGTAGAGTGGATCAATTCTTTCTTGTCATATTCAAACTAGTGAACGACTTGTAGACATATTTACTACACATCTAGATAATGGGAGGATAGATTATATTTGCAACAAGTTGGTTATGATTAATATCTATGCTCCAACTTGAGGGGGAGTGTTAAAGTTTAAGGTTAAAGTAGTCTTTAGGAACTTTATGATTTTTTTTAATGTATTTATTAAACATTATTGAATAATACAAAATACTTTTTCTCTCACATATTGTAATGTTGACATAAGCATAACCAAACAATTGGTTGCCTTGTGACCTTGCTCTCAAGCCTCGAGCGAGCTTGCTTAACTCTTTTCACGTATTGCTATAGTTTATCATTCACTCAAAAGTTATGCTTACTATTTGCCAATCAGCAAGTAGAGCTTGCTTCGTTCTTTCATGATCTTTGTAACATATGCGAATCTCTCTCTCTCTCTCTCTCTCTCTCTCTCTCTCTCTCTCTCTCTCTCTCATTCAGGCTTTGCCATGACAGGTCCTGCGACCATAATCACTCTCCTTAAAGGCTTAGAAATCTCTATCCTTATTTCCAAAAGTTTCGAGTCTAGTAAAAAGTTATGACTGGAATAAAATGAATCAAAACCATTTTAGACTATTATTCCTAGTGTGAGTGCAATTTTGGACAATCGCACGCTTATGAATTGAGACTTACCAAGGTTAGGTACCTCCACGGCTGTTTTCAACCCACCGCATTACACGCTCTCTTCATGTGGATGATATGATACGCACAAAGACTCTGAAAAAGAATCGAAAAGGCATGTGGACTTTAAAACTAACAAATCCTCTTCCTTCATTGGACTTCTTGGCTATTTTCTTACCCTTCTTTTACTCAATGTAAAAAATTCGAAGATGGAAGACTTTGAAGTCTTCTTTTATCTGCACATATTGCTTAACTCTTTTCACATATTGCTATAGTTTATCATTCACTCAAAAGTTATGCTTACTCTTTGCCGATCAGCAAGTAGAGCTTGCTTCTTTCTTCCATGATCTTTGTAACATATGCGAATTGATTGAACTATTTCTCTCTCTCTCTCTCTCTCTCTCTCTCTCTCTCTCATTCAGGCTTTGCCATGATGGGTCCTACGAACATAATCACTCTCCTTAAAGGCTTAGAAATTTCTATCCTTATTTCCATAAGTTTCGAGTTTGGTAAAAGTTATGATTGAAATAAAATGAATCAAAACCATTTTAGACTATTATTCGTAGTGTGAATGCAATTTTGGACAATTGCACACTTATGAATTGAGGCTTACCAAGGTTAGGTACCTCCACGGCTGTTTTCAACCCACCGCATTACACGCTCTCTTCATGTGGATTATATGATATGCACAAAGACTCTGAAAAAGAATCGAAAAGACATATGGACTTTAAAACTAACAAATCCTCTTCCTTCATTGGACTTCTTGGCTATTTTCTTACCCTTCTTTTACTCAATGGAAAAAATTCGAAGATGGAAGACTTTGAAGTCTTCTTTCATCTGCACATATTACTTAACTCTTTTCACATATTGCTATAGCTTATCATTCACTCAAAAGTTATGCTTATTCTTTGCCGATCAGCAAGTAGAGCTTGCTTCTTTCTTCCATGATCTTTGTAACATATAAGAATTGATTGAACTATTCTCTCTCTCTCTCTCTCTCTCAGAGGCTTTGCCATGATGGGTCCTGCGACCATAATCACTCTCCTTAAAGGCTTAGAAATTTATGTCTTTATTTCCAGAAGTTTGAGTCTGGTAAAAGTTATGACCAAAATAAAATGAATCAAAACCATTTTAGACTATTATTTGTAGTATGAGTGCAATTTTGGACAATCGCACGCTTATGAATTGTGGCTTACCGAAGTTAGGTACCTCCACGGCTGTTTTCAACCCACTGCATTACACGCTCTCTTCTTGTGAATGATATGATATGCACAAGGAGACTGAAAAAGAATTGAAAAGGCATGTGGACTTTGAAACTAACAAATCCTCTTCCTTCATTGGACTTCTTGGCTATTTTCTTACCCTTCTTTTACTCAATTTAAAAAATTCGAAGATGGAAGACTTTGAAGTCTTCTTTTATCTGCACATCAGAGATTATATAAACCCACCCACCCACACACCTACCCACACACCCACACAGAGATGACAGCAAAAATGCACTTCCCTTCATCAACATCATCATCATCTTCTCTTATAACCATTCTCTGCTTGCTCTTGGTTCTAATCTCCCTTTTCCTTCCAGGGGCCTAGTAAGTGATTTTTCTTTTAGTTGCTCCAAGCTCATAATAATGGAGGATGACATAAATTGAAGATTATGATTCCACAAAACTGTAGTTGACATGGCATGATACGAGAACATAGATAAAGTTTTATACATCATGTTGTTTTTCTTATCATTGCTTGAACAATTTTGCTAAATTAAATATAATTTTAGGGATGAAGTTGAATAATTCATGGATGATGTAGTATATTAAATTAAAATTCATGAACATTTGTGTATTTTTTCTTTATTAGTTATTGCCCACGATTTTCTGCTTGCTCTTGCTTATAATCTCCCCGTTCCTTCTTGGGGCCTTGGCTGGCTTCATCAGGCTTGAATCATCCAGCTTGACTCTATGTAAGTGATTATTCTTTTTCGTGCTGTGGGCTTTCAATAAGGGAGGGGAACGTGGATTTCATAAAGCATGACACGAGAACATGCACATCGTGGTGTTTTTCTTAAAGTTGTTAGGATATTTTGCTGCACGAATCATTTAATAATTTTGAGCAGTGTTTGATCCTTCATAACGATTTCCCTTGAGTTTTTTATTGCCTACATATTTGGATCTTCCTAATTGTGGGAAAAATTGTCCAACAAGTACTAAACTTGTTACACATTTACCAATTGAGTCCTAAATATTTTCACATTTTTACTAATTGAGTTCATCCAGCTAATTTTTGATAGAATTTGCCAACATAGTAGATGCCGATTATTTTACGTGACATGATTAGTGCTAATGTCTGTTGATAATTTTTAATAATGTTATAATATTTTTGAATTTTTGAATTGATTTTATTAATTTTCTTTTTCCTTTTCTCCTTTTTGTTTCTCTTTATCCCTTTTATTTCAATTGTGGCTGACAATGGCCTAATGGGTGAGGGTTGTGACCAGCCTCGTCCAGATCTGGGTGCGTGGCTTTTCAGGTTTCCTGTTTGCGACATGAGCGATCCTCTACTCGACGAGAGAGCAGTGACGCGTGAAGGAAAGATCGTTTCAATCGCCGCTTTAACGCCTTTCGCTTATGGCTCTCCTTACCAGAAGGTGGCCTCGCGTCCTCGCACGAACTGTTTCACCACCTCTTTCTCTTCATCGTTTGTTTTCTTCGATTCCCACAAGTCATTGCTTTCCTTTTAGAAAATTTTGCCCATCTCCCATGAGCCTCAGCCCTTGTTTCCCTTCCCCTTTTTCATTGAAACTTCCCTCGTAGAAGACTCCGAAAATCTCTTTCATTCTGCCAACCTCACTAATCACGGTTTCCCCCTCGACCCTCCATTTAATTGATTTCTTCAGCCGCGTTGAACCACTTGATTCTTTCCTAGTTGTTCCTTGGCCGAGAATCTCCAGAATATGCGTCCCTCATTCACTTCCCAATTTTACAAAAATTAGCGCCTCAAATCTCACCTTCCTATGCTCGAAAATCACCCTTTCCTCGATGGGAATTGGCTGAACTTTCTTGTCTTACTTCATTTACCTACCAAATTCGGAATGGCGAGCAGAGGAGCGAAGAGGAAGCCCAAGCCGAAATGCCACGTGCCCAGATCTGGCAAGGCTGGCCATGACCCTCACCCAAAAGGTTATCACAAAAAGAGAAAAAAAAAAAAGGAAAAAGAAAATAAAAAATTAATAAAAATTAGAAAAAATATTGAAAAAATTATCCATGGTCAGCCCTGATCGTGCCACATAGGATGGCTGTCATTTAATGTCAGTGAATTCTCAATTGACAAAATGTTAAAATGTTTATGATTCAATTGACAAAATTGAAAAGTTTATAACTGAATTGAAAAAAGTATAATAATTTTATGACTTTTTCGACAATTTTTTCCATAATCATGAGTCCTCTTTTATCTCGACCCTTTTCATCACATAACATTTGATCTTTCATAACGATTTTCATAGAATATTGTCTTGCACATGCAATGAGGGCTTCAATTAGCTTGGTGAGGGGAAGCCGGTCTGGTCGCGATGGAACACAAAGGAGTGAGTCCTCTTATAACTCCATATCTCGAACCTTTCCATCACATTAGCTGCCTCTAGAAGAATTTATACATCTATGAATCATTCATCATACATTGTATTACATTCGCTCAAAGGCACTTCAATCTCAATTTATCATATATTCTCTAGTCATATAATCACATAACATGTCCAATTTCACTTGTGCGCCAAATGATTAATGATACTCAATGAAATATCATCTCCACAAATTGAGTACGTGCATATGCCTAATTTCTTATTTATAGCAAGAATGAGTAACAAAACCACGATGCTATGTACCGACACTGTTTGTGTACTTATTATTTGCATAGCATGGTCACAACTTGGTCAGTAAGGTTTTCTACAGTTAAATACGTGGGGGGAAGATCATGGCAATTTCATCAGTATGTGAATAATTTCTCTGCAGTATTCAAATTAATTACAAAATAAAGCAATGTGTATCCCATGATTAATATTTGTCTGGAGTACATTACCAACAGAGTCTCAAACTGAGAGGGGGTATAGTAATGAGCTAATAAAAAAAAATAGTTTTGCATTCTCAATAGAAAAAGAAAAAGAAGAAAAGGACGTCTCACATCATCTCTACTTAAACGAGAATAAATTTCAATTCTTCTAGCGAGACTCATTCCTTCATTTCCCTCTTTTAAACACGGTTGCAGCACCTCAACAGGCAAAGCCTTGATCAGACAGCATGCCGGTTGTTCTAGACGTCATCAAGCAAAGAAGAACTTTGTCACTTGTGATGTGATATATATGTAATATGTCATAATACTCTTTGTATGTTCGTGGCGTAGCAGAATTATTTCAGTTGCTTGTATTCCGCACATTATCTTCCAGACATTCTCATTTGTAGACTTGTCTAGACGTAATGAAATATAAAGAAATAAGTTTCATAGTTTACTCTTGGATAATGTTCATCCAAGCAAAGACATCTCATCACCGCCTTTAATGGGGTTGTGCTTGCGGTCTTAGGAAAGGCAATTTCATTGATCCAGCCAAGAAGCCTCCTATCTCGCTATTCTATTGGATAATTGTCTTAAACTTATTGTACGGTGATTAATTCAATTCTAAACTTTTTTTATTTTGCTATTAAATTATAAACTTTATAATAATTTGCCAATGTAAACTTTCAACCAATTTTAGCCGTATATTGCTGACATGGATATCAAGTCAACATCGTTGTTCTTTGTAACATGACCGATGCTGACATGAACGATTTATGCAAAAGTTTATATTTTATCCTTTTTCTTTTCTTTTTTTTTTCCTTCATCAGATTATCGACAGGAAAAACAATACATTTTTCCCACAATTCATCCACGCCAATGCCGATTATACCATGTAAGACAGATAGCAGCGTTGATTGAATTGTCAAGTTAATGATTTCTAATCAAAATTGACCAAAAGACTAGATTGGTTTATGATTAAATTAGCAAATATAAAATTTTAAAATTGCATTAATCGTCATACAATACCTTATTGGGCAATTTTCTGTTATTCGGTTGCAACAAGTGGGCTAATTAGTGCAATAGGAATAGCCTCGCATTCTAAGAGATCCAAATACTCAAAATTAGCCACACAAAAAAAGGGTGGATGAACAAGGCTGCAAAGCTAAAACAATGCTAATAGGTGCAACTGTGATGTGAGTTACATTGCAGTTATTGGGGCAAACCATGAATTTTAGCTCAAAAAAGATCTATAAACAAGTCATACTTGCCGATAGTCCATAAATGAGGGATATTCTAGAAATTAAGCCCCGCCCGAGTCCATTCTAAGAATTCAAGGCTACTTCACTCAACTTCTGTTTGTTGAGCTTCGTAAACAGCTACCTATTTTATCCTTTATAAGTAAATGTGCATGACATATATGAGGCGAAAGAAATTTCCACGAGAAAATGTACATAATATATAAATGCATTAGTCTAGATGTTATATCATTGGGACGTATAATGCGAAGAAGACCCCTGTCAAGCAATGCAGGTGTTGACAAAGAAAGGATTTTTCACTCTGGACTTTTCCACCTATAGGCTCATCCTCTTGCCCTCATCACAAGCATGTATTCCTATTGAGTCACAGGGAGGGATGACTTAAATCAGTGCTCTTCACTCGACTTACCAACCAGATAACATGATTTAAACCAATAGACAGTTAAGAATTCATCAGACAATATGCGCCCAATGTACATCAAAGAAACAGAAGATGTAGAAGGTCTTATACGCACTAAATGCTTGTCAAGACAATCCACCTTAAGTGATATTTCTGGAAACCTCTCATTGAATAACCAACAAACTAGCAGATTGTCAGACATTGACAACGAGATCCCTTGCAGTAAGAGCTAGTGATCAAGCTTAGGATTTAAATGCTACTTCCATTTTTTATGATACCGCTACTAGCTGCCATTGTGGCATCTATAATCTGGTACTATTGTATTCATGGAGACAGACTCCAGGCATTGTTCTATAGTATATGTAGAAAATGTATGATAAAGAACAAAAGCAATTCCTCTGGAGTTGCTGCAAAAGAAGTGTTTCAATATGAGCAACATCAAGTTCTGTCGGAATGAGTTAAACATCAAACTTGAAGGTTGCAAGTTAATGTTTAGGATATGCTTAACAATATGTAAGTTATCAAAAATGTTCATGTCAAGAGAATTCTCAGGCAGAGGACCAACAATGTCCATGAAGGCCCAGAAACCTCATGGCTGATGCCAAAACTGGAACAGGACAAACTGCACAAAATAAGCTTGAGAAGTTCTCCAGTAGCATACAAAAGAGGAAGTAAGGAGCACAAGCCATATTATGATTCCAGCAAAAGAGAAGAAGAGAAACATATTTAATATTTTGTTCAGCGCATGATCTGGCCACTCGTTATCCAACCCTGGCAGAGGGTGAGGCGAACGCTGCTTATTTGCTTGCCTCCAATGCTAGCAGATATGTTAAAGCATCAAACTCCATAGTTTGTGCTCTAATTCAATTACTAAAGGAGTCTAATTTCAGTTTGATCCTCTTCCCAGGAAGAGACCGAGAAATTGAGGTGAAGAAACTTATAGCTGAAACCACAAGTATAATAAGTCCACGTGCAATAAGTTGAACGTAACACAATCAACCAGTAGGATGCCAATTCCTAATGCAGACGACGGGCCAACGGCCAGCTGTAATTCTAGCAGAAAAATCTAAAAAGAGAGCCCACGTATATCTTAGACCTGTCAAACAATAACTATAAACTAGAGACATCACAATAATGGAGGGGGGCTGTGTAGAGCAATGACCACAAAGTATCAAGAAAAGACTTGATTGATCAGAATCAATGCCACTGAAAAGTGCAGACGATTCCATTCTATCAAAAGGCATTGTATACAACCCAGATAGAGTATGCTGTTTTCAAAGATACTATCGTCCCACAGAGCCCTATGCACCCCCAAATGATACTGAGATTTGCCATCTGAGTGACCAAAAAAAAAAAAAAAAAAACCCAGATATCACCCTCAAACTCTCAATAAATGATTATGTTACAAAAGCTTCCACTATAGTCTCTATCACACTTCATTTGATATATTTATTCTAAGATATCATGGTTAATAAAAAAATCAAAGAATTATGGAGAACAGAAAATGAAGAATAAATGAATGATCCCAAAAAAATCATTCCACGAGAATACATTTTTCCCCAAAGAAAAGAGGAAACAACTCGATGGTCTTATCTTTTTTTCTTTTTTCGGTGGGGGTCAGAGATGGTCTATCTCACTACTGCACCAGAGGAACTTCCATGCTAGAAACATCTAAAGGCACAGGCATATCTCAGATATCCAAAGCAATGATAATCGCAAAAGCAAGGGAAGGTTTGTTACACATTTGCTGGGGAAAAAAATCGAAATTCATGTGTATATTTGTGAAATCTTCTAGATAGGTACTCCACATCTGAACTGAATTCATAGACAACCAATAAAGGATGGTCATATTAAGTTGGGCCTATAAGACATGACTGACCAATAGAAATACTCCAACACTTGCCGGTAAAAGAGCCATTACTCATGTAGACAACTTTATCAACATTTTTCGACTAAGCCTAGGGAGTGATGAAACTGCTTACAGCCAGAAGAATGTTGCTAGTGCAAGAAATTCTCATGCGGTGCAAACTCATCCTCATAACTTTCACCACAGAAAACTTCCCAGGGTTAACAACAAGCTGATTAATTGGAATGAAGCTGTCTTCTGTGAGATATTAACTAGTGAAAAAATTATAAAAATTACCCCATAAGCCTTGATCAGCATATTGATGATTTCAAAAATATCTGTTCTGTTCGTGATATGGGAGTATTAATACCTTGATGTAGAACCTATTATTTAGCTGTTCAGTTTGTTTGGTTTTGCTTAAAAAAAGAAAATATTGTTTTTTTTCTCCTTTTAATTTACAAAAGAGCATATCTTAGATTTAAAATCATTAAAAAAATATTCACATCTACATGTCGAGTTCTATATGTTTCTAAAGTTTTCAAGTGTTGCATAAAATAAAAGCCAAATTGCATGAGCCGTAAGATTTTAAGCACATAATACTTGAGGAAGTCTCACTAAACAGTGAGAAAATTTATTTCCATTTAGCATTCTCTGTGATGATTAAGTTGGCATGAGACGACCATTTAACTATTATTTATGGCTTTCGAAACAGGACAACCATCAACCCGCAAATCACAGATGATTATGATACAAATTGACAAATAGCAAAGCAACGTAAGCCCGACCTCTGTGAATGCAAGATTTATAAGGTATGAGAGGAACTGTACCAGTTATCATAAGCACATTAGTGCTAACAAGGCCTCCCCTTATTTCTGATGGTGAAGCTTCTGCAATATATACAGGAGCAGTAACAGAGGCAACAGCAACGCCAGTCCAACCAGAAGCCGACCAACAATGAGGACATAAGGATCAGGTGCGGCAGCCATTACTACTGCTCCAACTGCAAAAACAACATCAGCTAAAAGGGTAGCTTTTTTATGTCCATAAGAATCATTAATCCAACCCACTGAAGCAGCTCCAATCATTGCGCCAATCATTAATAGCAGCAGCTTGCTCCTTATCTCCAGTCTGATAATATGTTCTGTTGATAATTATCTGCAGTTGATATTGCAATTGAGAGATTCACTTATGGCAATTGCTAAATCGTGCTTTACTCCAGCTAGTTAATCAAGTAGCAACTGCCTATAATTTAGAGACCAACGAGGTATTACTTTTCTCCCATGCTTGTTGACTACCTCTTGACATTCCTGATCTTGATTCTAGAAAGCTTCATAATGAAAGGTCTTTGCTTGCTTGACAGATGGTGGACAAGTGTGCAGCAATATAGGACAATGATCCGAACCAACAGGTGGTAGGGCAAACACTTCTGCAGAAGGGTAAGATATTAGCCATTCCGTGGAACAAACAAAAAACATGATCAAGCTTCTCCTTTACCAGAGCATCCATTGCTCGATTATTTGACCAGGTAAATTCACATCCTTTACTATGCAGTTCTAATAAAGCACAGTCATTGATTACATTCCGAAAGGATGTCATTTGTGAAGTGATGGCTGGTCTCTTGCCCATTTTCTTCCAGGGGAAAAGGAAGTTATTGAAATCACCTACACACAACCAAGGTAAATGATTTGCAGCATATATTACCCGAATTGTATCCCAAAATTCCTGGCGTATCTGATAAGTTGAAGGGGCGTGCAGGCACGTGATATGCATCGAGGCAGCACGTGATATGCATCGAGGCAGCTGTCAAAGGGTCAAGGGCTATGAAATCAACAAAATGATCATCCGATTGTACAATAGTAACTTCAAAGAAATCATTCCAGAACACAGCAAGTCCACCCGAGAAGCCAACTGGGTCCTTCAAAAAAGAGTGAGGGAATTTAAATCTTCACTGTAAACTATTCACGACTAATTGTGCATTCTTAGTTTCCACTAAAAACACGATATCGGGTTTTTCAGAGGCTAACATCGCCTTTAGCGCTTGAATTGTTAGGGGATTGCCCAACCCCTGACAATTCCAACTTAGGAGTTTCATTTGGAACACGGTGGCTGTTGAGGGGGCCACCAAAAGCCCAAGGAGCAAGATTGTTTGCCTCCAACACCGGAGTGTCCAGTAGTAGAGTTTCATCAAAATCCGTATAGGAAGGAAGTCTAATGTCATAGGGTGAGTATCATTTCGTTTTCTTACTTGATCCCCCAATTGGCATTGGTCGAGGGATTTTGGGTTTCTTCCGTTGAGGATTGTCCAATGGAGGGGGTTGAATGCTCTTCATCTTTGCCTTTGCAGGTACTAAATCAGTAATGATTGCATTTGGATTGACATAATTCAGAGGCTTGGAAGTCCCTTTAGGTAGAACAGGGGTCGAAGCAGGGGCCTCTGATGTAGGAATGGGAGGGAGAGCTGGGATAGCGGGCTGCATTGGAGGTGGAGTTTCAGGTACTGTCTCTTTCATCTGCTCTATAGGTACTGTAGGATGATAAAAAGCATCCCAATAAGGGCTAAACTGTTTAACCTCTGCTCTTAGCCAAGGTCCATAGACCATCGTCTCATGGCCTTCAAATTGTGCTTCGTCATAAGGGTACTCTAGACATGAAGCTGCATAATGACCAAGCCTTCCACATGAATAACAGTAATGGGATAGTCGCTCATACCTAAAGTCTAGCCATAGGGTTTTTCCTTCAATGCTGATAAGTTTTCTTGACCTTAAAGGAGCTTTCAGGTCTAATTCTATTCGAATTCTTGCAGATGTATCATGTTTCACTTCTAGAACTCGACCAACTTGTTGCACAGCTCTTCGCAGGATTGGAGGAGTAGTCCACTCCAAAGGTAAGCCTATCACATGCACCCAGAACAGGCACTTGGAAAAGTCGTAGCATTGTAAAGGAGTATTGGGTTGCCATGGACGTAGATTAACCAATTGACCTGAAAATAACCAAGGGCTGCCCTCTAATATGCATCGTTTTTCAATTTCAGATCTGAATTTAATGATATACAGCCCAGTATCAGCCGGAGAAATCTCTACATGATCAACTTGCCATGCTTTCTTCATTGCAACTTGAAAAGCAGCTAAATTGACAGTATGATTTGTAAAGATATTACCCACCAGTATAAGGCGATAGTCCTTCAGTTTTTCCGAAGTAGGTATGTCATCCCAAACCTCCAATTCCTATTCCGAACACAGATAACCCAGACGATGACATAAGGAAGCAATGCGCGAGGTATTGTCACTTTCATCCATAGCCAAAATTACAATAATTCACTAGTATGGATAATTGGCAAGAACAGAGTACAGAAAATAAACTCTCGGGGCTTGCATGTTGCAGATCGCCAACATGCATACAAGAAATTACAGATTTTTGTGGAATTTAGAAGATCAGCAGTAACAAGAAAAGGGTTAGGAAGAGAAAGAAGATGGCGATGACTAGAGGGGATGAGAGAAACTTCGCATGCAAAGGTATCAACAAAGACATGGAGCATTTATGGTGAAATGAGAAGGAAGCGACGGTGTTGCAAACAGAACGCAAAGTGCAGAAGGATATCTGGGTATATCAAAGACATTGAGAAAGACTCGAGCATGACGTGAGAGGAAACTCTAACATAAACAAGAAAATTTTGAGATGAAGTCCTCTTCATATCTTTTTCCACATTATAATTCCACAAAATTGGATAATTTGTGGAATTATAATGTGGAGAAAGTATTAGGAGACAAGGCAATAAATTAAATGGATTGGGTTTGTTGATTCTTCCCCAACTGTGGTTTCTTCAACCAGCCTTGCCAGCTGCTTTGCGTCGCTTTCATCTTTTCCTTCGGAGCTCAGCTCATCCGCACGTCCATCTCTCCTCCGCTTGTCATCTTCCATTTCTTTTCCCGTGAAGCTCGATCCCTCCATCAGCCCCTTCGAATTCTCCTGCCAGCAATGCCCACGCGGCTTCAGCCCCACTGAAGCAGTCCCCACCAGCAATTATGCTCTATCTTTGATCGAATTTTTCCCCCCACTCGCCTGTGTTCCTGTTCGGTCAGCATCGACGCCACACGTCCACCCCGTTGCCCTCTCCTACACCCATGAAGCCACTCTACCGAAACCATCTCCACCAACAAAATTGCTCAGCCCAGTCCACGTCTCCACACCAGCGAAGCCCCTCTCTGTCCCCTGCCCTTGCCGCGTGCCAGCCTTCCATCCCCGCTCAGCTCAATGAGTCAACTTCAGCAACCCAACGAGACCATCTTTGACCGCCCGATCTTCAAGTGCGGCCAGCTCCACCGATTTTTCTCCCAAGTTGAAGACTAGCTTAGCCTTGCTACGTTGCTTCTCCATCTCGCTGCCACCGTTCAACCCAGCGAAGCCAACGTGGATCTCTCTCTCAGCCGGCTGCTCCTTCGCTGGCTCTCTTCAGTTCGGCCCACAGCCCACCGAAGCAACGCCACTTGAAGCCCTACAGCAGCTCGCCAATCAGCCCATCATTTCAGCCCAATTTTGAAGCCTAGCAAGTTGCTGTTTTCTCGGTCCAGCCCATCTTCTCTTCAACCGTGAGTTTCACTTCAGCCCAGTTCGGTTTTTCAGCCCAGTCTTGAAGCCTGTGAAGCAAGCCCAGCATTTTGCTGTGGGCTTGCAATGCCTTTTTGGCCCGGTCCAAGTGTCTGTTGACGCCGCCAAAAGTTCAGGTTTCGGCCGCCATCATGGTGAACCAATTTTCACATTAAACTGGTGAGTTTATGCACTAAACTCTTCTTAGTAGGCTAATGACGTTTAAGGAGTATTTAGTTTAGGTTAATTAGAGATTAGATGGTTAGTTAGATTAGATTAGTGATTTAATTACTGAATTATACATGTTAGGTGGTTAGAACGGCTTAGTTAAGGACTAGATAACCTGTGTTATTTATCTAGACAAGTTCAGGAATTTTCCTAGCCCGTTTAGGCGGTTAATTTAATAATTTTGGCCTAGGTTGGTATTTATGGTAATCAATTGCAATTATTTAATTAATTTTGATAATTATTTAATTATTAAATATTTTCCAGAAATTAGACCGGGATAGCTAGTGACCATAATTTTGTGTTGATTGCAATGGTATGTTCAAATTATGCAATTGATTGTTGAATTGTGAAATTGAGTGGTGATTGTAAAAATTATAGTATTTATTCAGAAAATCTCAAGTGTCTGGTTTTGACACCGAAAATGGATTTTAAGTATTATAACAAATAGTGGGGTTTGAAAAGGAAAAGTATCAATTTTTACGGTTTGAATTGACCGTATACTCACACACGATTATTTTCTTGAGATGTTTTTAATACGAAGAAAATAGGTTAGGATCACTATTTTAATTGAGGCATTTGAGTGCAATGCACAATGTCTAGGCCGAGATTGAATAGTCGTGTGTTGGTTAAAGAGAACCCATCCTAGCGTTTACGCCGAACGTTACTAAATCCCACTTTCAAGTTATACATGCATTAAGGTATCGAGTTGCAGTAGATTCTAGACCTATGCTCCTTTGGGATAGCCATCTTTGTAACGTAGCCGTGCTAAATGGGAAGAGACGATGCCTGGCTATGCTAGTAGACTGCTGAACATGGGAGTCGACAGTGTCTTGAGTGGCTTAATTAACAATTGGAACGCATGATTGTCTGAGTTTGATACGCCTAATTAAGAGACAAAACTGTGTGGCATGGTATGTGACGTGTCATTACAGTTTGGCCTTATAATCGGGACCCCTGTAATTTATTGAGTTGTTGAGGCATTTCAATTGTTATGTCCATGAATTATATGCATTTGTGATATGAACTGTGCTGACATGCAAGAAGGAACTAAGGCGAGATAAGTCCTCTGTTCTCATTATATGGTGTGTGGCTAGTGCGCCCGAGGCGTATTTCCTTCCTAATAAGGATTTAGGGAGTGAACTTGCTGAGATATTGTCTCACTGGTTATTGTATAACCATTTTCAGGTCCTTAGAAGGTGGTCATGGAAGACCGAAACCTCGGAGTCTGTGGAGGTGGAGTCAGAAGGATTGGACTTTGTGTCCAACTAATATGTCGTAGGACAATTCCCTTTTTGAAAGCCGACCTTCTTGTAGACTTTTGACCAGACTCTTTTTGTATATAAACCCATTGTTTATAAAAGTGCGCATTTGTGAAATGTTGTCATGCTTTCCTATTCCATGTCGTTTATTGTCAGGGATTATTGTTTCGTTTTTGCATGTGCATTTAAAATGAATGGGTTGGCGACGCGTCTTGGAAACGTCGCATTTGTATCGATTGCAGAGGGATGTGCACGCACTCAGGCTGCGTTTGGCAGTCGGGATAAAATTCGGGATATGATATAATTTATCCTATCCTACGTTTGGTGCTCACTTGGGATAGGATAAAGTCGGATATAATGGGGATATAGACAGGATAAAATTATCCCATGGGGGGTGGGATAAAGGTGGATAAGATTTCTAACGTCTATAATGGGAAAGTTATTTTTTTTTAATAACAAATTTATTAATTTGTTAAATTAACAAAAATGAAATTATATTTCAATATAAATAATATTTGAATTCTAATTTAAGAAAATAAAAATAAAAATTTATTTTTAATTAATCTTATTTTAATTCTATTTTATAATAAACATTCAATCTATAAATTAAATATTTATATTTATTATATATTTTAGGTATTTTTGTATTTTAAATATGTTAGTACAGTTTACTATTTGATAAATTTTTATTAAAGAATGATGAAAGGGAAAAAAGAAATAATAATGAAAATAATATAAAAAAGAGGAAAATATAATAAATAATAAATAATAAATAAATTAAGGAATAGTGTTACATTTCACCATCTTCATTTATGAACATGTTCATTTATAATGATATGTCGTTTATATAAAAAAAAAAAAATGTACATGATGTAAACATATCCGACTTTAATATTATGATTCACAAAACATTAGACGGGATATAAAAAAATCCTAGGATTTCATATCCTATTCTATCCAATCCTATCCCGATTAGAAATCCGGACGACCAAACGTAGCCCAAGGTTCGGGGTGTGACACCAACCAAAGCCATGCTAACAATAGTTTCCTACCAAATTCAAATCAATACAATATGTAATAATGACCAATACGACCTTAAAAAGATTGTGAAGAAATTCACATAGAGTATTTTGGAGGTTAACACCCTGCCACAAAAGGCTCATGCACCACATTTGTAAAGATCGGGTCTAACCACCTCTATATAACTTTCCAGGTTCCATGAGCTAAAGTGTAATGACTAAATGTAATTCAGAAATCTTGAAGTGGAAAGTATATATCCAGCAATGTTGCTTCTGTATATAAAGATAAGATGAACTAAGATAAATTTCGAGATTATTAACAGAATAATGCATAGACTTCCCATACATTTGCACTTGCAATTTAACAAATTCGACCGACTCCACAAACACCAACTCTTTCTGGATAGACACACGTGAACATACGTTGCTCCAGAACTTTTAGCCAAATAACAAATTACAACCAAATTGCTTGGCCATCGACATATATCAACCTAATCTCACGAAGCATCGGAAGGAATCAGATAACTCATGAGAAGCATACATCTAACAACTAGTACGTGCAAGCAAAACAATATTCCACCCGAGAAAACTAGAAAATGAGCAACATCATTAATCGCAATCAACAAATTTAAGCGCTGCACAAGTACACAACGATTAACATGCGGAAAACGCATATAGATATTTACTGATGTAAACCATGCTCACGGAAAACAACACAAGATGTTCGGTACCTTGCGTCGTAACCAAAGAGCAGTCCGCCTATCCCGGAAGTCACTGTCAATTCCAGCACATATGGATTACTGAGATACGACATTTTCCGCTCTGGATACAAGTTCAAGTACCCAGAGCTACCCGGCATAGACCCCATTGTCATCTCGCCACAACTCCTCTCCCTCTCTAATAAAAAAACAGATATGTTTTTCGTGATAAAACCCCTCGAAACAGCCCAACGCTTCTGGCGACGACGAAAAATGAGCCACCGAACGGAGCCGAGCTAGGGACCACGATGAATTACACTAAAATTTCACGAAACTCTCCACAACAACCGCGGAAGCTTCACGAGCCGACAAAATGGTCGCGCTTTTACACTGGCATTATCGCCACAAGCAGAACCCCCAAAAGATTCAATCCGAGCCCAATCAAAGCGCTCGGAAAATCGTCAAATTCACTCGAACCCAAAAGCAAGATTGGAATTTTCTCCCTCGGGAAAAAGCAGGAGAGAGAAAGAGAGAGAGAGAGACGCGAATACAACGCAGAGAAGAGGGCGTTTCGAGAGGATCGGCCTCGATCGGTTGATGAAAATCCAACCGAATAGAGAGGCGAAGGGACGAGCTTCTCTCTCCTCGGAAATAGCAAAAGGAACCTCGGCCCCGAGAAACTCGCTGCCGAGCTCAAAATCCCCGCACGATCCCACGCCGCAGCGAGAAGGAGAAGGGCGGCGGCGGCGGTGGCGAGAAAATTGCGGAGGCGGAGTTTTGCTCTTTTTTTCTCGAGAAAATCCGAGAAGGGGATTTGGCAGTTGTAGGGAAAAGGAGATGCGAGGAAAGAGAGTTATAACGGATGTTCTCCCGGTCGGGGAGACAATTCTGTCACGTAATTTTACCGGGAAAATTACACGGTCGTTCATGGATCCGTTCGACGGCTCTCGCCGTCCAGTGAGCCAGTGCTAACCGGCTGACCGGACGACAGCGGGACTTGGGAGTACGGAAATCTTACGTGAGGTTTGGTCAAATCACGTGCATGGGAATCCCATGTTACGTTTGGTAAGTAACGGGATCGGAACTCGGGTCCTGAATCGATTTCCAATGCGATCGTGCGGCCCCAGTTTCAAAGAATTGGAAGAATTTTTTTATCCATCTCTTTTTCCTTCGACAACAGAGGCAAAGATTTTGGTGTTTATGCAAGTCCGTCTTGCCTTCACTAAGATCTCGGCCTTCGTCAACCATTGAGAGAAAGGCGGTGGCGCGCTGGAGGTCAAGCATCTCACCGTAGAGCTTGTGAAGGTCAGCGTCGATGAGTGGCAGCTCATTAAGTGAGGTCCGGGGTGAGGATGGTAAGGGTGATGGCCATGTCAATGTTGTCGACCCCGACGATGGCGATCTTGATGTGGTACTTGGAGGACGACAGCTGTAGGGTGTACTGGATCAACTTGAAGAAGGCTTTGGTCAGGTCCAAGCCGCCCGAGCTAAGGTAAGAAGCTGACGGAGCTTTGTGCATTTCGTGCAAAACCAAAAAAATGGAGACTGCCCGACCATGCGTTGAATTTGAGGGTTGAGAGAGGAGAACGAGGATGAATGAAGACGGAGAAAGAAGAAAGAGGGAGGGGAGTCTGGAAGAGAAAAAGATGAGTGAAAAGGAGATTTCTAAAAAATTAGAAATGTGGGCCCCCTTAACACGTGTCGATCAAAAGATGAACTAGTGTATTGTTGATAGGATACGATTATTTTACCTAATATTTTTTCTAGGAGAGTTACATGAGGAGCCCACCATTTTCTTGTTCGAATGTGGTCGACGTGGTCGTCCACGCCATCCAAATTTGTTGTCGAGTCACTATTCTATACTATTCCATTTTATCGTATTACTAAACATTATGTAGAAAAGTTTATGGACTATAGAACCCTCTCTCCAGTATTAATGTACTTCCTTCCATTCATGGTTGTCCCTGTTTTTCTCTTACTTTGAGAGGGCCCAAAGGCTCTTGCCTGTCTCCTCCGTTGCTAGAGATAGTATTAAGCCATCCGCACAGATTTGATTGCATCTGAACGAACCGAGATGGGTTGAGTCCAAGAAAAAAACTGCTTATTCAAATGCATAGAAATGTGCCTTTCAAATTGTATGATTTTGGAGGCTGCATGTATTAAGCAAGGTTTGGCAATGATAATGATACTCATGCGCAACAAAGTTCAATTTCCTTAAAACCCAATCTAAAAAAAAAAAAAGAGGAGTAATTTTTTATTTTATCAATTATTTTAAGGAGCACACTTTTTTATTTTTTTTTTTAAATATAACACTTCATTTCGAAATAGAAAAATATTAACACAAATATTCACATGTAATTCTTATATAATCTTTTAAAATTAAAAACGATATTTTAGATTTGTGGGAAAAATATAAAAGTGAGTTTTGAGTTTTGATTAGTTGAGACAAACAAAACTAATTTAAAATTAAAATATCAATGATAAAAATAAAATAAAAATTGCATCATAAAATCAGCGACACCCACCGGTTGCCATGGAGTGAAAGACCCAACAGCCATAGCAGCGTTCCCGTTCCGACCGTCTCTGTTTCCCGGTCTCTGACAGCGTCCTGCTGCTGCTGCTGCTGTCGTCTTCGCGGTCCTACCGAGTGAGCTCTCGTCTTCTCTACAGTCCTTCCTTCTTCATAGACAGTCACCAGGGAAAACGGGGGTTATGATGTGATCTTGCTGCTTTTTCCTGGTTGCCCACCAACTGTTTGTGGTGATGTCTGTGTGAATTGGAGTGCATGCTCTCTATGTAGTGTTAATCTTTTTGCCCTTTCCCTTTTAAGCATGAATTCATAGGTATTGATATCGCAGTAAGTTTGTTGATTTGTGTGGTGGTGGGCATTAGAATTCGTTGAAGCCCGGGTGCATGAAGTTTGAAGTACTTCAAGTAGCCAGTGTCGCAAAAATCGCTATTACTGTGGAGTTATCAACAACTAGCTAATTGTTTTTGCTGAGCATATCCATGCTTTTGTCATGTTGGGCTATTATTTTGCTAGCTTGTGCTTGAAAAAAGGAGTTCTTCGTTAATTGTGTATCGTGGATTCAGAGTGAATGCATCACTCTTTCATGGTGCTTTCACTGACTAAGTTTTGAAGGGTCTTGTTAACAAGCTAACTGGAAGTAGAAATAACTAATGCTTTTCAAGACATTTTCAAAATGAATGAATTATGCATTTTAATAAAATCACTTACTTCGAATTTACATTTTGAAATTTCATACCATTTTTAACAATGCTTAACAAGTACCTAAGGGGGGCACTTTGGCATTTTCCAATTTTGAATTCATCACTCTTCCATGTTATTTTCACTGACTGAAGTTGAGACTTGCTGGTGAAAGAATCTCTGACAGGCAGCTGGGTGAAGTCTAGGCCTGCAGTAAGTTAGCTCCAAAAAAGTACTCCTGGAACACTTAGAAAAACAAAAACATTGTACCAATCTGTCCCACATGTCTTGTAGGCCAAAGAACTCCTTGTCTTCTTCTTCCTTGGTCACTGCTTTAATGTGTACAAGTTTATGATTATGACTGAAATCACAGAGTTTCATTTGCAATGGGATAATTTTTAAGAAGTGAGGGTAATTTGTCAAAGGTGTGAGTAAACTCCAAAAAAGATAGTGAGTTCCATATACATCAAATGGAACTTCCCTATTGCATTCAGACTTTCTGTTGCTTTTATAGTCTCTACAGGCAGGCTACTTCACACTACTAAGCAGACTCAAGTCATATTGGAGTTCCTTTGACCGCTAGGATATGACTTGTTGAATTGCTTTGGTTGGAAGTTTTGTTTTGTTGTGAAAGCTCCTGCAGTTCAAACACTTCTCAGAATAATTGTTGCTTCTACGCATTTGATTACGTAGAGTGCATATGAGCTGAAACTTGCACCATGCACACCTCCAAAACCAAAAAAATAAGAAAAATAAACAAAAAAAGTCATAACCAAAATGTTACTTGACAAGTTGCACTCCATTTGGTTTACTAGGTATGGACATTGCACATTTCTACCTCAACGGAAACACAGATGCAGTTGAATTTTGTCCACATGATTCTTACAACCATGTTCTAGCGGCTTCGACTTACACACTACAAGAAGGCGATAATCCTTCTCGATCTGGCAGCATAGTACTCTTCAATGTCAATGCTGGTTCAGGTCAACTTGATTTATTACACTGTCTGGAATCCACTGGTATTTTTGATATCAAATGGAGTCCTGTTGAAGCTAATATTGGACGTCCCTTGTTGGCACAAGCTGACTCGGATGGTTATGTCAAAGTTTATGGCTTGGAGAGTTCTTCAGATGGACCAGAAGAAAAGGGTACCCGCTATCTTCCCTTTGTTTTGCATTATCTCTGGTATTGTAATGGAATTGTTCTTCAGTGGTATAATAATGGGCATACAATTATTTGGCAGCATTCCTGTACTCATCATTTGAATGTGTCATTGTCCTGCCAAAATAATAAACTCTTCTAGACATTGATATCGACAATTGTTATAATTTAGTAATGTTGAACTTCTCTTTTGCAAGTGATAGGTTGGTTGGCACAGGTCAACTGTGTCTTTGACATTTTGATGTTCCCACTGTATTAATGACTTGAGATGGACCAGATGCAGGTCTTGTGTTGAGAGAGGGCACCGGTGCAAAAATCAGTTCTTCTATGTGCCTATGCCTGGATTGGAGTCCTTCAGCTACATCAATAGTAGTGGGGCTTTCTGATGGCTCTGTCTCACTATTATCTCGCTCCGAGACTGAACTTGAAATTGAGCAAGAATGGAAAGCACATGATTTCGAGTTGTGGGCAGCTTCCTTCGATACCCACCAACCCAACTTGATATACACAGGCTCCGATGACTGTAAATTCAGTTGTTGGGATATCCGTGACTGTCCCTCAAATTTAGTGTTCCGAAATTCCAAGGAACATAAAATGGGTGTTTGCTGCATCAAGAAGAGCATATCTGACCCTAATGTTGTCCTTACCGGTAGCTACGATGAACAAATTAGAGTTTGGGATATGAGATCGATCTCAAAACCTGTAAATCAGAGTTCAGTCTGCTTGGGGGGAGGAGTTTGGAGAATCAAGCAACATCCTCATGTACCTGGTGTAGTCTTGGCAGCTTGTATGCACAATGGATTTGCAATCATTGATCTCAGGGGTGAGGAGATTAAAATTGTAGAGACATACAGTAGGCATAGCTCACTTGCATATGGTGCAGATTGGCAGAAAGGTGGGTCAAAAGAGGGCAAAAGAGAGAACATGGTGATTGCTACTTGTTCCTTTTATGATAGACTTGTCCGGATATGGACACCACAGTGTAATGTATCCGCATAACCCTATACATTCTTGAGAATTTGTGGTGACCCGCATATGTAATTTTAGGGTTCTTTTGGCCTCCTAATCTATTGTGGGAATGCTTTGAAAGTAATTTTGGAAGTCATTGCTGGACAGACTTGAGAGTTGGCAATGATACTTGTCTTCAGCTTTAATATGTCCTCTGCTTGATGTTTCCACCTTTCTATCGTCTAACTTTATATGCTTAAGCCCTCAAAAGAAATGCTCTCTTGAGTAATGATATAGGGGTATGCTTCTTCTGTCTTGATTGTAAGTTTTAGTAATGTGTAAGTTTAGTAGTTCAATGGAGAGATTAATATTAGATCAACCAGATTTATCATGGTGGAACCATGATGGGAAACCAAAGATTACCTTGACCATTAATGAAATCTATGCTCTTTCCCTTGATACGTTCAGGTACTCATCTTAATTTCACAACTTTCTAAAGCTTGCTTGTGTCATTTTAAAATTTTAAGGAACTACTTTTGTTGTACAACTTAAATAAGTTTTGTGTCGCATTGACACCACAAATTAACAACAATTTGATCTCAAAATCAAAATCTTAAGTGGGCCTAATTCATTGATACGTTTTAAAGAGGGAGCGAATGAAGCTCAGAGTCAAAAAGATCCAAATTTGGGGGTCAATTACCTTTGGAATCAGCCAACATTCCAATCATCCACTCTAATCAAATGGTGTTTCTCTCTATGTACATTGCTTATTTCTTGCAATCAATCTATTAATCAATGGGACCGGGATGACAAATGCACAATTTTGATCTAATTGAACAGGCTTGAATTCTTTTAGTTTGGGTGTTCCATCTGACCTCTTCAAGGTTGAAATTTCAAATCTTTCTTGCGTGCCACAACGTCGTGTTGACTTTATATTTCCTATAATTTAAGTTGCTATATTTGGTTGGCTAGTTGGTTCCTTCGACTTTTGGTTTGTTTGACCCAAATAACTGTAATTACCTTTGTTTAGCCTCATTCTTCCGAAATTCATTTCTTGTTTTCTTCTTTTTCGGCTTCTATTCACTATTTTACTGCTTAAGTGACCAGTATCCTGGTAACGTCCAATCCTGTCTTGTCTCTTTTTTGTTGTTGTTTGTTTTGATCTCTCGTTCAACATACTTGTCCGACACCTCTTCTGGGAGTGCCGGTCTTATTGAAATTCTGGATCTTTCTCTTCAACTTCTTTATTCACAAAATGTCCCAATCGACCGGCTAATCCGATGCAACAGTCCAGAATGCTGGAGTTTGATTCAACGTGATTCAAGTGAACAGCTCTTGGGCAATTGCGAATCAAGTTTCACTGATGTCCATGAAGACGGAGACGATTGCTTCAAGCCAATGAGCAGATAAGTTTTTTACAATGGGTTCGATATGCACCATAAGAGAATCAAGGATGTTATATGCTGAAAAGAATGATCTAGTTCTTAGAACTGCACGGAACGGCACAGGTTCATCAAAGTTAGGAAAGGCCGATTTTGGTGAGGAAACTCATTTTGGTTTCGATGATAGTGAGTGCATGTGGTTGTCTTCAGATTGTTGGTCACCTCGTTCGATCTTAGTAGACGAGTACGGCTTGTCAGGATCCTGCACACTTGTTGATAAATTGTTTAGCTCTTGGTTATCAAGAGTTCATTTGAGCAATGAAGGTGCATCTTTGGTTTTTGCAAGCACCCCCCTGGATTTTGATTTCATTCATGTGGGTGATCTGAACGATGATGCAGATGCAGAAAATTGGCTAATCACTTCAACCCAGATTTCCCAGTCTCCTCGTGAGATTTTGAGAAATGAATCCGCAGGTCAAGAATGTTTGTGGAATCGATCTGGCTCCATGAAGAACCTTGATTCGCCATCCGTTCCAAGTTCAGATGAGGACACACTCAGTTATCTGGTCTCTTTGGTGAATCTTGATGAGGAAGATTCAAAGTTGTTCTGCGACGTGGATGCCGATTTGGAGAATTTTCAGTCAGATTTCCCGAGCCCATCTTGTCAGCGCAGTTACAGCCTTGGAGCAACATCCTCAATCTCTACCGGATCATCTCTCCTGGAAGCAACGCAAGGGAATTCACCAGGCGATCTCTCTTCAGAAGATTTTCCTGGAATTGCAGATTACAAGAATCCTAACAATGAGCCATTCTTCTGGCCCTTCGAGAGGAAATTCGATTGGGATTCCGATGAAACAGCGCGATTCCTGAGTATGTCACCTCGGAAGTTTATCTTGGATCACAAAAATCCCAGGGGAACGTCTTGCAAACCTTCCGTGTCGAATTTACTGAGTAGGAAAGGGAGTCTGAAGGAGGGGTCTAAGACAAGGATGGATCAGTTCAGCACAAGATCAGGAAGTGGCAAGAGATTAGAGCTCATCAATACAAGGAACATTAAAGCGCATTGCAAGGTCGGCAACATGGAGCCGTCGAGATTGAGCAGGACCGCTTGGAGAATCTCCGCGAAAACTGCACCTCTGTGAATTGAAAATTGCATCCTGGATCCAAAGAAGAATTCCCAGTGTTTCTCCTACCAAGAGTTCATTCCTTGAAGGACCCTGAATTTCCAGGGAGATCGGGAGATGGGCATTATAATTTCCCATCAGTGGATGATCAAGTGCTTGCAGTGGAGCAGCTATTGGGCCTTGTTTGGTTTGTTTGGGCTCGGGCCTTACCTCAAAACGCTTGAGCCCAGTTGGTTTTGTAGAATGGGATTGAATCTTCTGGCCTGCAAAGTTTTGGTTATATAAATTCTGAGTGTTGTGATGCTGATACCGACTGATGAAACACAAGTTTTGCTTTTGTACCGGCCTAATTTTACAAGAGGAGAAAGGGATTGAAAGACAGAAAAGAGACTCAAAATGTATAAGGTCATCGACAAGCTTAAATCTAATGGATCAAGGAGGTTGGATCAAAGTGCAATCTCAATAAATGTGTAGTATTCATCAACCTCAACGAGATGCGGTACTGAAAAGGCAAAATGGGCTGCTAGTTTAGTGATATCTACACTTATGTAACTAAACTCTAGGACTAAATCTCCAAGATTTTGCGCATATATTATATTAGTTAATGACTTCTTACTTAGTGCTACTTAATAATTCTAGGTGGTCCATTAAATTTTTTCTTCGATAACTTGAATTTAGAGTATGGGAAGATTCTAGTTGACCAACTTCTATCCTTCGGACTAGGGATTTTGATTAGTGAAAAATAGTAGTTTCCCCTTTTTTTTTTTTTTTTTTGGTTTTAGATTAGTGAAATATTCATTACAAGCTCATAATAAGCACGAACCCAATTACACTTCTAATATGCACATCCAGCAAATTCAAGTAGCTAACTTCATATTATTATTATTATTTTGACAAAGTAGCTAACTTAATAGCTAATAATGCATCTAGCAAAATCCACTAGGGGATTTCATTAGCTAGCTAGGTCCACGGTGACGGTGTAAAAAGAGTCCTACTAGGACTATTATATCTTGTTAAAAAAAAATGGACTTTTTTCGTGCTAGAGATTACCAAAAGAGTTGGTGAATGTTAAAAGATGAGAATCATCAACTCTTTTTAACGGTTTGCAAATGACCAGCTTATTAGGTTTAATATTATAAAAATTTTAAACCAATACACCCATGCTATATTTGTCCCAAACTAATCTTTTTGTCATTAAGAATGCCAAACTGGTACATCCATACCGTATTTACCTACAAAAAATCCTAGATTTATACTAACTTAGGGTAAAGATGGTATGAGTCTACCGGATTGAGATTTTTTATGAGGCAAAAATTAATTTTGGATAAATGTAATATGAATATACCTGTTTAGGCTACCACCGCACTGAGTGGTGCTACTGGCTTCGGGCTTTCTTCCCCTCACAAAGGGGAGAAGTTAGCAGGTGGACTTACTTGCTTCACGAGGGTGGTGGGTTCTTCCGTGGGCTCCAGAGTTTGTCCGCCGGCTTACGGGTTTCCCTGAGTCATAAAATATATATACCTGTTTAGGTCTTGTTCGGGGTTTTGGGTGTTAATCACATTTTCTTATCATATTTACTAATGCCTTCAATTTATCAACTCTTATATGAATTTATCGAATTTTATTTGAGTGATTTATCAATTTTTTTTATTAATCTACTAAATAATTTGTAGTTATAAACTCTTACGTGAGTAACCTACCAACGTTTATGGTTCTTCCTGTCGACTTTTATTTTTATCTAACAAATTTTATTTGTAATTTTTACAAACACTTTAGATTTATCAACTCTTACATAAATTCACCTACCTTGTTTGTGTCACTTAATGGCTTTTCTTACAAACCGTTAAATGTACCGACTCTCTTTAGAAATTATAAACCTTAATTAGATTTTTTACAAACTTTTCTTTCATTAAGATACCAAAGAGTTTGCCTTACTAACTCTAATTTGAGTTAGTTACCAATGATTCCTATTACAACTTCTTTGGTCTTTGACCAAAAAGAGTTTCTCTTATCTATGACAAATTTTTATACACTTTTCTTACCAACGCTATACCAACCTTTATTTGAGCAACTTATCATATTTCTTCAATTAAGTCATCAACTAATTTTGAGTTAGTAATTTCCATTTGAGTTTCTTACCAATGTTTATTTGTCTTTTTTTAATTTTTAAGTTATCAACTTTTTTTAATTGAATTACCGCTTTTTTATGTTATGATTACCAATTTTTTAAATCTTCCAACTCTTTTCTTACCAACTTTTCTCCAATCTAGTGTAGTTCTACAGATTCTTCTATGAATTATTTACTGATGCTTACTAATTTATTTTCTATATTAGGAACGTGCTTTATCTCTAAAAAAAAAGCTTATCTTATTTTTCACCAACTTTTATTTACCTTACTAACGGCTACAGTTTTGCTGACTATTACAAGAAATTACTAATCTTTATTTATGTAACATAACAAGTTTTCTCCTATTAAGTTACCAATAAGTTTTGGATTAGCAACTTTCATTTAATTCTCTAACCAATAGTTATTTTTTCCCTTAATTTTGTAAATGCTAATTGTAAGTTACCACTTTTATTTGTCTTACTTTCCAGCTTTTCAAATATACCAACCATAGTTTGAATTATTACAACTTTTAATTTGCTAATTATTACCAACTAATTTGCCGTTAACAATTTCCGTTTGAATTAATACCGACTTTTATTTTACTTTTTTAAATTATCAATTTCTTCTTCTTCTTCTTCTTTCACTGAATTCTATTTACCACTCTCGGCAATGGCTAAAATTTGCCAATTATAATGAAATTACGAGCTTTTTCCAATTAGATTACTAGCTAGTTTTGTGCTACCAATTTTCATTCGGGTCATTTAACAATGCTTATTTGATTTTCTTTTCAAATTACCAGCTTTTATATTGAGTTACTACTTTTATTTGCATTACCTGGCAACCAGTTTCAATGATTAAACTACCAGTTAGTTTTTTGTTACTAACTCCTACTTGAGTTAGTTATAAATATGTATTTGATTGATTTTACATGGCCAACTTCTCTTCTTTTACCAACTTTTATTTTCCTTTCTTAAAAAATTCCTTTCAATTACCAATTATTAAATGAAATCACCAACCATTTTTTGTAACTAACCAACATTTTCCCTAATTAGGTAACCCAATAGATTAATTGGTAAAAAAAAAAATCATATAACTTTCGAAACTAACTTAATTAGGGTTGAAAAATTTATGAGAGTTAGTAACCTGGATTTAGTAACTTTATCAGGGTTGAAAAATTTAAGGTGTGGTGACCGGTACTGTTCACCTTCTTTCTCTCTAGCTGATGCGACCGATACTATTCACTGGAGTACGTTTTTTGCTAATTCCGGCCAATCTGGCCGTCCGGTGACGCTCATTTTCGGAGAGGAGTTGCGCCTAGACCTGACCTGAGCTCCCTCCGAACGGTTTTCCCCGATATGTCTTCTGAAATCTGGAATCGCGATCTGAACATCTAGGGTTTGGTTTACGCGAGCTGCTGCGCTCGAATGGCTTCTTCATCCGCTTCTCATGCGAGCATCCTCGGCAAGGGTCCTTCTTCAGACCCAATCGATGCCTCTATCCCCCCTCCCTCTCGTCCATCCCCGGCTCGATTTCCCTCGGGCGCTAGGGGTGCTCGGGGTCGTTCTTGAAGCAGAGGGCGAAGCAGAGCAAGGAAAGCTCGCTCGCGTCTAGGCTTCGGCCCTCATCACTCTGCTATTGGCGAAATGCCCGCTCCTCCATCGGACAAAGGTCCGAAGAATAGCACTAATGCGGGGAAGAAATTGAGTGATGTTCATCCTCTCCTCCCCCCCCCCCCGCCCCGGGTATGCGTGATGTTGTGCGAACTGGTCTATCCACTGTTGTTGCAAAACCGTTGATAACCCACAAAGCCTCTCCATCGACTAATGTTCCTCCCCCTGTTCGAACATGGGCTGCAGTTACTCGTTCAGCTACTAAGGGGTATAAATTGTCTTATTACCCGCATGCTGTTGTGGATAATGTATTTATGCCGCAAATTACACCTGAGATTATGCAGGCTGCTCATCCTAAATGGGAGGATTGTCTAGTTGGATACTATATCGGAAAGAGACTGCCTTATCAATTGACGCAAGACACCCTTAAGCACGTTTGGGGGGAGGAGTTAGTTGAGGTAATTGCAGCTGATATGGGTTTCTACTACCTGCGTATTCCGAATGAGGAGTTCAGGAAGAAAATTCTCGAGGGTGGGCCGATTATGGTAGCAAAAATCCAGCTTATTCTCCATCAATGGCATCCCAAGATAGAACTCAAGAAGGATTGTCATAACTCTGTGCCTATATGGATCCGTTTAAGGAATGTTCCAGTTGTATGTTGGTCTGCACCTGGTTTGAGCACTCTTGCTAGTGCTCTTGGTAAGCCGTTATTTGTTGACAGCAGAACAGAACAGATGGCTATAGTTGCCTTTGCTCGTATTTGTGTGGAGATTGATGCTTCAAGCTCTTTTCTTGAAGTCATTAAGTTCTCCCTTGATGGTGAGAGTCGCTCTATAGATGTTCATTATGAATGGGTGCCAACTATCTGCCCCTCTTGTTGCACCTTTGGGCACAGATGTGTTGTGCCTGGTGAACTTAAGTTGAAGTATGGCTGTGCAGATGCTAATCCAACCTCGGTCCGTCCAGAAAACGAGTGGAGGGAAGTGCGGGGGAAGCGTAACAACAGACCCCTGATTCAACCAGAGAACCCCCCTCCCTCAACTAGCACTATGGTTCCCCCTCAGTCAGAAGGTAGTAAACATTATGCAAATCAGCAGATGGAGCCTGAAATGGCAAATCCGGTACCTACGAATGAGGTAAATCTCCCCCCTCCATCCGTTGAATTAATGCCTGATATCCCTCTCGCCCCTCGTCTGGCGATTCAAGGTCAAGATTCAGAGAAATTCTCTTCAGATTCGTCATCTTCAGATGAAGAAGGGGTGGATGAAACTACTTTGGGTAAGAGCGACTCGGACTCACCGCTTGTGGTAGCTTCATCTATTCTGGAGGAGACTATCCCTCCCCCACCTCTCCCAGATCCTTTGATAGATGTTCCTGTTCGCCTGAAAGGACCTCTTCGATATGCATCTGCTGATGCGAGTATACCACCTAGCCCAAAGCCGGTGCCTCCTCGGTTAGAAAACGAGGAGGAAGGAAGAAATAACCCTTCCTATCTTTTGTGTCCTATGTTTTTTGGAGTTTGGAATATTAGGGGTCTCGGTCTCCCCCTTAAGCAAGCTGAAATTAGGCATTTTGTGAGAACCAACAACCTTAGTTGTGTGGGCATTTTAGAGACCAAAATCTCTCCTGCTGCTTTTTCTACTATTTCTGTAGCTCTTATTCCAGGTTGGCGGTGGTGTTCCAACTATACTCATTCACATAGGGGGAGAGTATGGGTGGGTTGGAATCCCAATAATGCCTCTTTTGATATCTCTGACTGTTCGGCTCAGGCTATTTATGGTCGGTTGCTTTGTCTCAATAGCGGCAACTCTTTCAATCTTTCTGTTATATATGCGGAACATTCCTTCGTTTTGAGAAGACCCATCTGGAATGAGCTTATGCGCCTTAGTCTAGTGCTCTCGAATTCGCCGTGGATTATCGTTGGAGATTTCAACGTGATTCGGGATGCATCGGATAGAGCCAATTCTTCTAACTATTGGATCCCCTTGTTCAATGACTTTGGAGAGTGTCTTGCTAAAGCTGGATTGGAAGATCTGAGATATGTGGGAAATAGATTCACGTGGGCAACATCTTCGGGTTTGAACCGCAGGCTTAGGAAAATCGATAGAGTTTTGATCAACTCAGCCTGGAATTCGATGTTTTCGTTCTCATAAGCATCCTTTTTGGCCTAAGGGGTGTCGGATCATTGCCCAATGGTTGTTAGAATCATGCCTGTTCCCAATACCCGCAAGCCTTTCAAGTTCTTCAACTTTTGGATGAGCCATCCCTCCTTCTTTGACATGGTCTCGCAAACTTGGAATTCTGAATTTCCTGGTACGTCTATGTATTCCCTGTGCTGTAAGCTTCGTGCGCTCAAATGCAAGCTTAAGCATCTAAATAGGATGGCCTATGCGGACATAACTATGAGAACTGATGAAGCTAGATCCCAACTCTTTTTGGCTCAGGAAGCCATTCAACTTGATCCGTTTAACCAGGCCCTGGCGGATACAGAGAATGAGAAGTTACAAATATTTTCTGACCTTGCCTCCAAGAGGAATCATTTTATAGGCAAAAGTCGAGAGTGAGGTGGCTTAAGGAAGGAGATCTAAGTACAAAATTTTTCCACCAATCCGTCAAATAATCCCACCTGCGAAATAGAATCATTTCGATCCATGATGGAGAACGTTTGTTCTCTCACCCGCCTGAGGTGCATCAGCTCTTTATCTCTCATTTCCAGGATCTATTGGCGGCCTCTCCTCCATTCGCGGTGCCCTTGGTTGCCGAAATCCAGGAGAAGTTGATGCACACTCTTAATGATATACAGATCCAGCAGTTGTCTCGCCCTGTTTCGGATGAGGAAATTCGGTCTACTCTGTTCTCCCTTGCTTCTGGTAAATCCCCTGGCCCAGATGGCTTTAATGTTGAATTCTTCAAGCGAGCGTGGGAGACTATAGGACCATCGGTCCTGCTGGCAATTCAAGAGTTCTTTATTAATGGTCAGCTTCTAAAGGAGATCAATGCAACTATCCTGACTCTAATCCCGAAGATCCCTAATGCGTCAACGGTTAATGACTTTCGGCCTATAGCATGCTGCAACACTATATACAAGTGTATCACTAAGATTATTGCTAACAGGTTAGCTGCTGTGCTCCCTTCTATAGTTAGTCTTCCTCAGAATGCCTTCGTGAAAGGAAGACGCATAAGCGATAACATTATGCTGACCCAGGAATTGTTTAGTGACTTCCATCACAATCCTTATCGGCCTAAATGTATTATTAAGGTTGATTTTTGTAAAGCCTACGATTCCATTGATTGGAACTTTATCCGGCTTACTTTGATGGCCTTTGGATTCCCTGCAGTTTTTATCGACCGCATAATGGTATGCATTCGGTCGCCTAAGTTTTCTATCTCTCTTAATGGTGAATTACATGGTTTTTTCTCAAGTGGGAGAGGAATCAGGTAGGGTGACCCTATGTCCCCTTATCTCTTCACTCTTGTTATGGAAGTTTTTACTGGAATCATCAATACCCAAACATCCAAGGTGGGCTTTGATTTTTTCTGGAGATGCAAAGCGACTAGACTCTCCCACCTTTTCTTTGCAGATGATGTACTATTGTTCTCCGAAGGTAATATGTCTTCTTTGTCCCTACTACTGGATGGGATTCAATCATTTGCTAGCTGGTCTGGGCTTAAGCCAAACTTCAACAAAAGCGAAATATTTCTCTCAGGTGGCTCTCAAGCTCTAAAAGATTCCATGGTTAATACCTCTGGCTTTCAGTTGGGTTCGCTCCCTTTTAGGTACCTCGATGTCCCTATTGTGTCATCTAGACTAGGCAAAGTGGATTGCATATCTTTGGTGAATGTTATAATCTTGAGAGTCCAATCCTGGACGAACCGGTTCCTCTCCCTGGCCGGTAGATTGCAGCTGATCAAATCGGTCTTACACTCGATTAAGGTTTATTGGTCTAGTGTGTTCATCCTCCCCTCTTCGGTCATAAGACAAATAAAGAAAATATTTCGCCAATTCCTTTGGAAAGGACCGACCCTTGGATCAGGAGGGGCGAAGGTCAAATGGGATGAAGTCTGCCTACCCAAGGAGGAAGGTGGCTTGGGTATCCAACCCATCTGGGTTAGCAATATAGCTTCAATGATTAAGCACTTGTGGCTCCTCTTTATCGATAAAGAATCGCTTTGGTGCAAATGGATCCATTCCAACTTCATCAAACATAAGAATTTTTTGGTCATCCCTAGACCTACCATATGCTCTTGGTCTTGGAAAAAGCTGCTAGGCCTTCGAGACTTAATTCAGCATCAATTTATGTGGCGAATAGGTAATGGATTATCTACATCATTTTGGTTCGATCATTGGCATCATCGGGGGCCGCTCTATAAGCTTTTCACAGATCGGAACATATATTGCTCTGGCATCCCTCGGCTTGCTTCTGTAACTGCTGGTATTTCTGCCCTTTCACTTCCCTCTGCAGTCTCGACGGCCATTATGGGTTGGGATGATCCTCTCCCAAACCTCAACGACAATGATGACAGACTCCTATGGCTGGGCCATTCTTTAGGGATGTTTACGACAGCTTATGCTTGGACACTTCTAAGGGCTAGGGGCTAGCTTGTGCCTTGGTCGAGATTCATTTGGAGTTCTTCTCTTCCCCCCCGGTATCAAACCCACTTATGGTTGATCACTCGCAACCGATTACCTACCCAGGTAATTCTGTTTGCTCATGGGAGAATTCCAGTTTCCTCATGTGTGTTCTCGTTCCTCTAGACGACGACTGTTGATCACTTGTTCTTCGGATGCCCGGTTACGGCTAGGCTGGGTGCTTTCTGGGCGAATAAGTGTAACCTCCCATGGCGAAATTCTACGTGGAAGGATAACTTAGATTGGGTTATCAAGCATCTCTCCAACTCTAGCTTCTATCAATCGGTGGCTTGCTTTGGCTTTGCCACCTTATGCTACATTATTTGGAAGGAGAGGAATAACATCATCTTCCGCAACCAAACCTTATCCCTCCCGGCTTTAAAGGAACATCTTCGCAGGGCTATCAAGGATAGAGCCTTTACCTTTTCAAAGGTCCCGGATACGACTCGAAACAGAAGACTACAACTCAGTTGGGGAATCCATCCTTCGATATTTGACTGAGGCGTTTCATTTTGAGTAATGAGGCGTCCAGTCTCTTCAGCTTTGGATGCATCCATGGTGTCCCTTCTTCGCTATCTTTCAATTTCTTGGTTGTATTCCTTCCCCCTTGTGCGGGTGCCTTCGTCCTTCCCCGTCTCTTCCTTTTTGGATGTTGTTTAGCCTTCGTCTAGCTGTTGTTTCTTTCGTTCCTCTCTATGCAGCTCCTTCCCCCCCCCCTTCCCGCACCCTTCCACTCGCTTGGCCGATTGTCTTTTGAGTGCAAGCCTTGGTGCCGTGGTCTCGTTGCTTTATAGGTGTGTAGCTCACGGGTTCTTGATCTAATATATATTTACCCCTTACCAAAAAAAAATATATATATATATATATATATATATATATATATATATATATATATATATATATATATAAGGTGTGGTTAAGAAAGATATATAAATATTGATAAAAGATAAGATATGTTGGTAACTAAACAAAATAAACTTGTTACATAACTCAAATAAAAGTTGGTAAATTAAAAGTAGTTGGTAACTCAACCAAAGAAAAGTTGGAAGTCATGTTAATTGAGGTCAGTACTTTCTGAAAAGAATTGATAAATATGAGGCATTGCTAAGAAATGTAAGTAAATTTTTGCAAAACATAAGACAGATTGAAAAAATAAATAAATAAACATGGATAAGTAAGTCAAATGAGAGTTGATAACCCAATAGTATGTGATAATTTCATGGGAAAAAAGGTAAGTAATTCATCCTAATTTAGGTTGGTATATAATCTCTAAAAAAGAAGTGAGTGAATGTAAGACTTGCAAAGTAAGGCAAATAAAAATTAGTCAATGAAGAAAAGGTCTATTTCAAGCCCTCATTTGAGAATACTTGAGAAAACGATGGCACTTTAGGCCTTTATTTGGAAATCTGAAAAAAAAAAAAATTGGGGATATATGTGTCACGAGACTCACGACATGCATAAATTGGGGTTTTAGGTGACATAAAAAAATTAGGGATATTTATCTCACAATGGGCATAGCTTGGGATTTTTTTGTGATATTTGCCTTTGAAAAATATTGAGCATCGGTAAATAACTCTGGTTAGAGTTAGTAAGCCCAGAACTATTTGATAGATAAATATGACAAAAGTCATGAGTCATTTTAATTTAGATCGATAATCTTATACAAGAGCGAGTAAATTCAAAACATTAATAAGTTATGCAGATAAAAGTAGGCAAGCTGAAGTAAAAATTGATAATTTATAAGTTATAAAATATGGTAATCACATAAAAGTGTTAGTCTATCACCAACGCATGGAATAAAAGTTAATGGTTATTTTTTTTACGAACAGTTTATTTGACAACAATTGAGATATACCAGTACTGAAAAAAAGAAATCCGTATCTAGGTCCGGTCTATGCACCAATCACCTCTTAAATTGATGATTACATGCATGTTTGAATTTAGTAATGTAGATGAATTCTCACTTGTTACACATCAAGAAGTGTGCTTGTGGGCTATATATGTCTTTAGACTGCTAGTAGACTTAATTAAAAGTCGTAAATCATTAAAAAAAGATCGATAAAGAAAGCATTTCAAAGGGTAAAAAACGTAGCTTAGCCTTTTAGTATAATCTCTCGAACATATAACGGAAAAATCTTTTTGACGACTTTTTGTCTTGCTTGAAAGACATTTTCTACTGTCCACACGCATTTACACCCCAAAAAGGAAACAAAGAAAACGACAAAATCAGAGTGCATTGCAATGAATTTCTTGATTTTAGATCTCTCTTAGCATGGAGGGAATTTTAGATTTAATTCAACTACAAGTTTCATATCGATTAATCTTTATCTACAATTAATTATGGTCTTCGAACTAAAAATCTTTATTCTATGCTTTGAGCTGATCCTTACATTTTAAATTTTCAATTTCATCTTTCAAAAACTTCAATGCACAAATACTTTCCCAACCATCAAGACACGATGTCAGCATTTTATTCCTCTAACGAAAGCAATAATATAAGCAAAGCCATATAAGATCATTTCCAGTTTAGGATAGAACTTCTCATAATGCAAGGACAATTACAGACATGATTAAGATTTTGATTTCACCAAAAAAAAAATTAACATTTGAAATTTTAAGGATCTGACGGAGAATCCTATGTGAAAAATGGAATAAAGCAGTTGTAAATTATGTGAAATCATGTGATGATTGAAATGTCCAACGAAGTGCAACCAAGCTCCGACTCTTCCCTAACCTACAACTGAGACACTGCCGAAGGGAGACAAATTCTGTGGCTGACTGGGCCGCAAAGGCCCACGGGCAAAACCTCCTCCCCTCTAACTGGGCTGAGTCCCCCCTCCCTTTCTTTTCGAACTCATTAGTACTGAGGCGTTAAACTCCTGTAACTTTGCTGCTAGTTTATGAAGTTTTTTACCTGTTTCGACCAAAAAAGAAAAAAAAAAGAAATGTCCAACAAAGTACAACAAAGACACTTCATAAGAAATATATCACATTATCTACAGTTCAGTGATTATTATTCACTCAATAAGTCAATGTGATTATAAATTGATTAGACAAGATGGAACATTAAAACTAGAGATTGTTGGTATAACTAACCTTGAATTTTATTCTTTTTGGTCTCTTGGCGTTCAACCACATTGAAGGTGAAATAGTGAATGTGATGTGACCTTTAATGAAAGAAAAAACCTAGATAGATTCTTTGTTGAGGCGCTAGCAACCTGTCGACCATTATTGATGCCCCGCCAGTAATGAGACGGTGGCCACAGGCGGAATACCTAGGTTTTTTCTTCTTCTTCTTCTTCTTTTTTTATGTGTTTTTGGTAAGTTTTAGCCTTTTATTTTTCCTTTTTTGAGTTTGTAATTTTTCAAATTTCTTTTTGGATTTTAAACCTAATTCAAATAAAATTGTGTAAAAACTAGAATTCGAATCAAAGTAATGTCATTTTAGTACTTAACCTTAATGTCATGTGGGAGAGATAAAATATAAAATAAAACTAGTCAACATTTTTTGTTAGTTAAATTAGATAAAATTAGCACAAGGATTTTGAGTCCTTGGCAAGAACTTGCAAGCTTTCATTAGCTGCTAGTAAGAGTCACCCAGGTGAGGTCAGCGGCTTTCGAGGGTGACCTTGCCTAGGTAGGGTGAGGGTGACCCTTGCTTGGCCTTCTCGGGTTATCGCCGATGGTCAACCACCACTTGGGATCAACCACTGGCCAAAAGGAAAGAAAAAGATAGAAATGGATAAAAGAAAAAAAAAGGACAAAAATTTTAAAAATACTACAAGTGTCATAACTTTTGTACTAAAGTCAATTAAGTGTCATAATTTTTTTTTCGATCACTTGAGTATCGTGATTTCTAAAAAAAAAATTGCTTGAGTGCCATGACTTTCAATTGGTTGCTTAAGCATCATAAGTTTTATAAAAACATCCATTCAAGTGTTAGAAATTCGATGTGGCATGACATTTGTGATAAACATTTTTAAAAAGTTATGACAATTAAGTGTTCTATTGAAAGGTGATATGACACTCAAGTAATTAGAAAAAAAAAAGTCACGACTCTCAAATTAAAGATGTACGAAAGTCATGCATTAAGTGATAAAAGAGTTATGACATTTAAGTGAGCGATGCATGAAAACTATGGCACTTATGGTGTATTTTTCACAAAACTATGACAATTAAGTGTTCTATTGAAAGGTGATATGACACTCAAGTAATTAGAAAAAAAAAAGTCACGACTCTCAAATTAAAGATGTACGAAAGTCATGCATTAAGTGATAAAAGAGTTATGACATTTAAGTGAGCGACGCATGAAAACTATGGCACTTATGGTGTATTTTTCACAAAACTTGACAATAGTTATTATTGATTACTTATTAACAAAAAATATATTGATACATTGAAAAGAGTTATTGCAATCACCATTTCTACAAGTAATAATTGTGGTTAATCTAAAGAACAATGAAAAATTAATGATTTTTAAGTTATTAGTTTGCACAATAAACTTTGTTAGTTATGAATTTCTTTATAGTGATAGAACATTATTTTCACAATAATTATCATTAGAAGTAAAAATTTCCATGATTATACATAATAGGAGCAATTTTAATGTAAGATCTATAATAAATGGGGTCAATATGCTTAAAACACGTAGTTGGACAACTTATCAAAGGGAGGTAAGTAATTAGGCTTTGATATGTCGTGGCCTACCTTTTCCATTTGAAGAGAAAAAAAACATAGGTTTAGGGGTATTACCTAAAATGTGGGCCTATGACTCTTGTTTTGTATGCGGACTTTCCAAATCCCATACCTTATTCAATGTTGGGGTCTTCAAATTGACACTATAAGAATGAGGAGTCGCTACTAATCTATTTGGGTCGGCTAGAAACCAAGCAAGATATAATAGTATACGTCACTTTCTACATAATCAGAGAATTTAGAGCAAAGGACTTGATTACACTAATTGATTAACTAGTGCTCTTTTAATACCTTATCTTATTCATTTAAAAAAAAAAAAATTGTTTGCTAAGCAGTTTGGATTGATTTAAAACCTATCGACTAACGTATGAAGTAATTATGTGGGTATGTAATAATTGAAATAATAATCAGCAACCAAGAAAACATTAAATAAATTGCACGGGAAAACAAGGATCTAATGCTACAAAATAAGGAAGATGTCATTCTTAATTAGGCCAAAGGGAAATCATAATTAACATATTGGAAGTGTGCAAATGATGAACTAGCATCTTTCTCTAAGCACACTAAAATACTATGGTGAAGCCCTAATGCCTTTTTAATTTTGAGCACAATTCTTTTGGATCAAAAGGTTTAAACTTTTTTTTTTTTTGGTGCTCAACTAATTTCAAACTAGAATTAACATGAAAAATCCAATGGAACTAGTTCAAATTTAATTTCTAAGCTTTTCCAAAATTTTTGAATTTTTGAATTTTTTTCTTTTTAAAATTTAAATAATTTTATTTCTCTTTTTAAAAAATTTAAAATTTTAAAAAATTTTAATTAATTTTTTTAATGAATTTTAATATTATGGAAAAAGGGAAACTGGACTGGGCTAAGACCCGGCCCAACTAAACCAACCTGGACCTATCAGTTCGGGTTGGACTAAGAACCGGGCTAGCCCTAAGGCCCACTGGAAATTAGCCAAATTGGCCCAGCTTACAATGGCACTTAACCCATTTCCAGACCGCCGTCGACCAACCACGTTTCAACGGTGGCCCACCCCGACCGCCACTCGCCGGCCGAGGGTGCACTCTTTGCCGGCATGAATGAGAAAACGACAACGGGGCAGCAAAACGAGCCGAAAGGCCAACGTCCAGAATAGTAACCATCACGGGAAAAACTTGGCTCAGCAGGACGAAACCTGAACAACTCGACTCCGGCCAAGACAGCGAAACAAAACCAGTTCTCACTGCGGCATTACATCAAACACCTAGTATACGCTATGGAAAAGAGTGACTTTCGGCTCAGCCGAGACTCAACCCGAGCCGGGACTCTCGACAAACGAACCAGGACATACACAGCAGACATGCAAAGGGCGGTCGAGGCTGGAGCTCGCGTGAGCTGCACGACCGTGAGCTCCGGTTCGGCACACACAAAAACAGGGCCGAAGTGGGGTTCAGGCTTACCGGAGCTTCGGCGCAGGAAAGGAGGCACGGCGGCGGGTCGTCGGCCGAGATTCAGGCGCGGTGGCCAGCGGTCTCTCCCTCCGACTCCCGACCTTCCTGGTCTGCTTCCCCATCTCTGTACCTCCCCTCCGGGCCGTCCTTCGCTGCGTTCCTGTCGCAAGCGTTAAGAGAGGGGGAAGGAGGAAGAGAGAAGGGCTGGGCGAGGGAAACAAAAGAAAATGGGTTGGGCTCGCCCAGGCAAGGAAAAAGTCAAGGGAGGAAACAAGCAAAAGGCCGGGCCGGCCTGCCCCCGGCCCGGTCTCACTTTCCCCTTTTTTTAATAATGATTTTTTAAAATTACAAAATATAAATAAAAGATAGATATAATAATAATATTTTAAATTTTTTTATAAAATTAATGAAAATACTTATAATTTCTATATGCAATGCAATTTAATGAAAACTATTTTTCTAAGGGTTATATTGATTCCTAATTTTCTATACAATTGATGAATGATTAAAAGATTCGCGAAAATTTAGATGTCAACATGATAAAGGAAAAATATCCAATTATGAGAAAATTTGGCTATAAAAAGGGTCAAATGATTGATCTTATGAGGTTTACAACTTTCAAATCATCTAATTTACTTACAATTGTATTTCTTTTGATTGTAAAAGCAATTCTTGTGAGGTTTGCAAAAGTATAGTGATAAAGCATTAAAAGCATGCACAAGAGATTATAATGCAAACACCACTTCATTATCAAATTAAATATTCATTCTCAACACCTTCCTATAAAATAAATGTTAGCAAACATTCCATCATTTATAACTGTTATCTGGGAGACTATTTAACACTTGATGTTAGGGATGTACTCTGTCTCTACCTTGTTAGAAAAATATATTTTTGAAAAGATAAAGTTCAAGCCTAAGTCCACTAAGAGTTACTCTTGATCTTGTCTCATTTAGTGATCGTAATTTCATAGCATGTAATAAACTGAAAATATATTATCATCTTGGTTGTGTACCAATTGTGATAGCAATGCCAATCTACAAGTCTTCTCGATTTGATTAGGTTCGATTATGCTGTTCTAGAAAAATAATGTGAGAATCGGCAAAGGCTGCATACCGAAATTCTTGGCTTATCAATGCAAGGAATCCGAGTTGGTAAATTAGGTCCTCTTTTAATTTGTTGACCATTGATTACTTTTCCATAGACATGTTCATATCTTTTCGTCATTTTACTTGCAAGATGGTTCGATTGTTTTTAAATATTTGACAATGAGTAACTAAATTGGTCTATGCAGATTGAAACCCAAAAAATCGAGCTGATCCTATCGTTTGAAGTGATGATATGGTTCGTTTGGCAAGGATGTGAACCCAACCCAGCGTCGCCCCACCCCCAACAAACAGGTCCCTTTACCAGGAGGGCCGCCCGCCTGCCCGTTGGTAAGTTCATGCTACTTTCCGGCAAAATTGCAATTGTGAAATTTCTATGTAATGGGGCATGAATCCAAGGACTTATCGTACCATAATGCTGCTTCAAGACAGGAATTTGCATGATTCGTTATATGATGTGGACTGTTTAAAGTTAGACAAATATACTTCTTATGCATGAATAATGATGTCCGTGCAATATTGACTCCCACTGCAAATATGATTTTGTAGAACATGTAAGAGATTGCAATTATAAACAAAAATATAGATGAATAAACAAATGTGGATAAGAAAGTCAAATAAGAGTTGGTAACCAATATTATGTGATATTTGGTAGGAGAAAAGTTGGTAACTTGCGCTAATTTAAGGTGGTATGTAATCTCCCAAAAAGAGCTCTTGCTAATTTAAGTCTGCATGCAATTTCCAAAAAAATCTAATAAATACCGGTCTTGCTTACCAAGGCAAATAAAAGTCGATAAATTCAAGAAATTGATTGGTAAATAACTCGATTTAGAGTTAGTGAATCTAAACTAGGCGGGAATTTAATTTGACAAATGACATATCTCTTTAATTTAGCTGGATAGTTCCATATAAGAGAAAGCAAATTCAAAACAATAGAAAGTTATACAAATAAAAATTGGTAATTTAGAACAAATATTGATAATCACAAACTATACAAAAAAGTGGTAATTTCATAGAAATATTAGTCAGCTATTAACAAAATACGTGCGAAAAAAGTCATTTGTCATTTTTCTTTACCCACGACATTTACTAACACTTACTAAAAAAACCAGTGCACAACACAATTCAAAATATCCCTTGCACCAATCATCTTCAAACATTGACTACTATATGCGTGTTTGGAGTCGCTAGTGTAGCTGAATTTTCATCTATCACACATCCAATGGCAAGTTCGTGGAGAATACTTTCATATTTTTCACATTGTTAGTGGACTTGATCAAAGTCCTAAATCATAAAGAGCCGATACAGAAAGCAACTTCAAAGTGTGAAAAACGTTGCTTATCTTTAAACCTACTTCTGTTGTGAAATTGCTTAGGCATAATCTGTCTTAATTGACTTTTAATACCTCTGCATTGCAATGTGCTTTTCTAGCGGAAGATAATAACGTGTTCTTTTTGGTATCTTCTTTGACCTTCCTTCTTAACGCATGTGCCGAAGGTGTCTATCTCACTTAAATGTGAACGAATGTGCCAAACTACAAGACAAGGAATATAAATTAATGGGCTAATTGACATAGAAGATAAAATGCATGTGACAACGTCCCTAGATGAGGGAAAAGTGCCAAAAAAGTCATAAACCTTTTGTCTTTGTGCCAATTTAGTCCTAAACTTTTTTTTTGTGCTGATTTAGTCCTAAATCTTTGTACGTTGTGCCAATTCAGTCATTTCCAGCCAATTTTAGCCGGATTTTGTTATTTGACGCCGACTAGTTGACGTGGCATGATCGGTGCTTGATGTGGACACATTTTAATAATATTTTAATATTTTTGAATATTTTTTTCTTTTATTTATTTATTTATTTTTTGTTTTTTGTTTTTTGTTTTTCTTTTTTTTCTTCTCCTCTTCTTCTTTTTGGCCGGTCGCCGGACCTCGGCGACCACCTTGCGGCGAGGGTCGAGCCTCGCGCTGGGCGGCAGGCAGGACGGCGCACCCAACGTCGGGGAGGAACAACAGCAGCTTGCGTCGGGCTTTAGGCGTAAGAACGGCGGCATATTTGCATCGGGGTAACGGCAGTAGCGAGCTCAGCACGGCAGGGCTCGCAGCTGGTCGACGGGGAGGCAACAAGTGAGACCGCGGCAGCAATAGGAGGCGTCGAGCGGCGGAGGCCTCACGCGGCTGGGGTCTCCCTCTCTCTTCGGATCTGCCCTCCCCTAGGGCTTTTTTTCTCTCTCATAGTTCAAATCTTGCTCTCGGGCCTCCCACCTCACCAGCCGGTGAGGTTCGACCCTTGCCAGATCCGGCAAGGGTTGAGCCTCACCCATGGCCGGCGAGGCTCGACCCTTGCCAGATCCGGCGAGAGTTGAGCCTCGCCCATGGCCGGCGAGGCTAGACCTCGCCAGATTCGGCGAGGGCGAGCCTCGCCCATGGCTGGCGAGGCTGGAGGCTCGACCTCTTGCCTCGCCGCCCAGCGCGAGGCTCGACCCTCTCCCGCGAGGTGGCCGGCAAGGGCGGGCTCGCCCTTGCCCGCGAGGTGGCCGACGAGGGCGGCCTTGCCCTTGCCGGCCGTCGCCTCTGGCCGGTCGCGTCCGGTGACCGGCTGGAGGAAGAAGATGAGAAAGAAAAAGAAAAAGAAAAAGAAAAACAGAAAACGAAAAAAATAAATAAATAAAAGAAAAAGAAAAAATTCAAAAAATTAAAATATTATTAAAATGTGTCCACATCAGCGCCGATTAGGCCACGTCAGCCGGTCGGCGTCCAGTCAGCAAAATCCGACCGAAATTAGCCGGAAATGACTGAATTGGCACAACGTACAAATGTTTAGGACTAAATCGGCACCAAAAAAATATTTAGGACTAAATCGGCACAAAGACAAAAGGTTTATGACTTTTTTGGCACTTTTCCCCCCTAGTTGATGTAAACATATGATATAAAGCTGGATTCTCTTTCGACGACCTTCTTTTTTTGTCTTGCCTGAAAGAATTTTCCCACTGTTCACACAGATTATCACCTCAAAAAGGAAACCAAGAAAACAACGAGATCAAATAATGTCTTTCTTGAATTTAGACCTATCTTATTTAGAGAAACCTAAGCATGGAGGAAATTTTAAATTTAGTTCGACCACAAGTTTCATATTGATTGATTTTTGTCCATAATAAATAGACTTCTTGAACTCAAAAGCTCTATTATGTGCCTTGAGTTGTCCTCACAATTCGAATCTTCTATTTCATCCTTCAACAACTTTTAACTCACAAGTTTGTTTATATGTTCGACTCATAAGCATCTCTTTCCCAATGATAAGATCATGAGACGTTTAATCTTCATTTCTTTAAATTACATGATCCTTTTATTCCTCCAAAACAATAACATGAGAGAAGCCATAAAAAAATCACTTCTTAATCACGATAACACTCCTAATAATGCAAGGTTCATTATAGATATTAAAATTTTATTTTTATCAAAAGAAAATTTTAGATTTTGAATAGTCAAGAATCACATGATGATAAATGTCAAATCACATTATGATATAAAATTTTACAACTTGAAATCAATCATGTTGGTGCAACTTTTTCATATCCGTCGTGTCTATAGTTAATTGACTATAGTTGATATACACGTTTTCTTAGATAAGATTGCGCGGAAAGCTGGAGGTTCCTGGGACACCTAACCAAGGATAACATACTTAATCTTTCTGGTCCCTCGGCATTCAACAAGTGGAAAGTGAATAGTGACAGTCACATGAACATTAATTGTGCATGTGGGACACGTGACATGGACCACATGTAGCAATAATGAAAGTAAAAAGCGAAAGCAATAAATAGAAAAAAATAATTTAATAATCAATCAATGCATTCACCTGGGCGACTACCTTAAATATGTTATCTTCCCATGATTCTGAAAGAGGGCCAAAGATAATTCGCTCCGATGTTTTCAAAGTGAACGGTACCAACAACAATGATAATGCTGAGAAAATTTATTTAATACTACCTCGTTCCCAGACAGCCTCTCATGCACAACAAGAAAAAAAAGGGAATTGAGATGGAGAAACCTATGGAACTTGACCCATCTTCTGATATTTCGGAACGCAGAGCAAGAGTGCCACGGCAATGACCGTCATTTTGACAGATCAATCCGAGCAAAATAGCCATAAAAAAGGCCAAAGCTGCATGCTTATTCTGCTCAAGGATTCTTCTGTTGGATATATTATTAATATAGTCCAAAAATAATATGTTCATATACAAGCCCAATAGGTGAAAGCATGGTTATTTGGGTCCATATGGGTCGGAGCCCAATAATATGCATATAAAAACTTTAAGGTTCCCTACGCTGGAGGTAATACTGTTGAGCGTTCCAAACTTAACGTCTTTTGGTGTAATACTTCAAGCAACCGCTTCTTCTCTCTCAAACCTATAACCTCCAACATCTTCCTAAGCATTGTCTCCTTCAAAGCATATGAGCAAAGTTTGTTTACAACGCACTCATCGCAATGAGGCCTGGGTGGAGAGTGCACATCGTCTGTCCAAATCCCACCTGCAGAGTTCAATGCCATCGAGATGGCCACTTTCTGGCAATAGTGCCATATCACGGTGGTGAAGCTTCAGTGCAATGGGCCAGAAATCCAAGGACTTATGGTACCAAATTCTGCTTCAGAACAGGAATGTGCAAATGGGGTTAGGGGATGCGGACTGTTAAAGTTACGCAAATACTCATGCATGAATAATGGTCCACATTCAGTATTGGCTGTTACTGCATATATGATTTTCTAAAGGACAAACACTGCCAAAAACCCTAAATTATGCTTACTGTGATGCAAATACGCTGAACTTTTTTTTTTTCCGTGTTACCAAAAATCCTAAACTCGCTCACTATAATACAAAGAACCTCAACTTTCTTTTATTTCACAAAAAAACCCGAACTTATACAAATGTGACATATATATTCTCTATTGTAGTTCCATCCCAGGTAAATTTATCACACTAATATAAGTTTGGACATTGTATAACACAAAAAAGTTTAGGGTATTTGTATCGCAATGGATACATTTATGATTTTTAGTGACATAAAAAATTAAGGTATTTATGTTGTAATGAGTATACTTTGGATTTTTTTTTCTGTGGTATTATACCTATTGTTGTGAAATTGCTTAGGCGGAATCTGTCTTAATTGACTTTGCATGCGTGCATTATACATTGCTTTTCTTAAAGCCGCAGACGGTGGCATTTTTTTTTGGTAATCTTCTTTGACGGCCCTGCTTTCCACAGACGCACGTGAAGGATGCGCCAAACTACAGGACAAGACGGATTGATGGGCTAATTCTTTTTTTTTTTTTTTTGGTGGAAGATTAATGGGCTAATTGACAAAGAAGATAAATTGTATGTGACAACGTCCCTAGATGTTTGGAACATATTATAGAGAGCAAGATTCTATTTCTACGACCTTTTTTTGCCTTGCTTGAAAAATCTTCTCACCGTCCACACACATCACCACCTCAAAAGGGGAACCGAGAAAACAACAAAATCATATAACGGGCATGTAATTTGTAGAATTTCAAAAATTCTCCTAAGAGTGCATTGCATTGTATTTCTTGATTTTAGACCTATCATTTTTTAGAGAAATCAAAGCATGGAAGAATTTTTGGATTTTAGTTCAACTACAAGTCTCATATCCATTGATTTTCGTCCACAATACCTAGACATGTTAAACTAAAATGCTCTATTCTGTGTTTTGAGTTTGTCCGCACAATTTGAATTTGAATTTTCAATTTCATATTTCAACAACTTTTAATAGCTGATTAGATTATGCACTCGATTTATAAGCATCTTTTTCTCAACAATCAAGTCATGACATGTTTTCGTTTCTTTAAATTGTATTATTGTTTTATTCCTCTATTCAAAACATTAACATAGATCGTCATGATTATTGTTTTATTCCTTTATGTTGAAATCTATCATTGTCTATAGTTGAATGACTATAGTTGATATATGTATTTGCTTAGACAAGGATTGCGCATGGAAGTCAGAGATTCTTGGTATGCCTAACCTAGGATAACGACTTCATCTTTCTGGACCCTCGACATTCAACGATGTAGAAAGTGAAATAGTGACAGTCATATGGCATGGGACACGTGAACAGGGATTGCGTGGAGTAATAATGAAGTAAAAAACAAAAAGAATGAACAGATAAAACACTTTTATAGTCAATCATTGTATTCACTTCGGCATTATACGATATTGACGATGATGATAATGTTGAGAAAAATACGTTTTACCGCTACCTCGTAATCCTCCCAACAAGCCAAAACAATGATCAACGTGGTGAAAGATATAAGCCACCGACCAAAAAACAGAAAAAGATATACGCCACTTATCGTGCTTATGGAACACGTGGATATGGATAACAGTTAGTGATAATAAAGTAGAAAACAAAGACAAATAAAATGTGATAAACGACTTGTAATCTTTCATGAATCAACATGGACCAAACAAAATGCTTTCCAGAATTTTTTATGGTTAGAAACCCTAGGATTGGCCCCAAGCACTCAAGAAGATTTTCACACTGCTTTCCCAAGGGCATTCATCAAAATGGGTTAAACTAACACATTAAAGAAAAGCGACTCCTTCCTTCCATAAATGCTCGAGGAATGCGTTGAGAAAAAGCTTGCATCCTTTCTAGAAGAATTCAGGATGCCAATTCAACAAGTCATGACAACAAGAACAACTCAACACAAGTGATGAATAATGACCTCCGATCTACATAAACACATCAAGATCTTATGTGGAAAAACCCTTTGAGGAGCAAGAGTAAGAAAGCGCCATCAATCAATCTGTTCACAATCGAGACTACCTATATAAATTCATCACGTTGAAAAAGTAGACAAGGATGACACACTCATTATTAGAATTATTGCAAATCACCAGATATGATCTTATAGAGGAGAAATGACCCAAAAAATCTTAAACCAACTATTTATGCCAATTCAATTCTTAACATTTCAATTTAGCAAATTTAATCCTAAACATTTTCACAACTGTCATCCTACATAACAAGATTGAAACCGATGTGGTCAATTTTCACAAATTTTTATTATCTTTTTGATTTTTTTGATTTATATTTTTTTCTTTTTTCTCCTTCGCCGTTCGTCGCCAAGCCTTGGCAATGACCAATGACCACCCGTAGTCAAAGATCAGCAAGGATCACCTTCCTCGGACTAGAGAGGACTGACCTCACCAAGCTTCAGTTGAGGCTAGTGAGGCGAGCCTCACTAACTTTGGGCAAGGCTCAACCTTGCTAGCTTCAGGCAAGGCTTGACCTCACCAATGTCTTGCAAGCCTTGCTCTCACCCAAAGCTAGCAAGATCGACCTTGATGGCTTCGAGCAAGGCTACCCTCACTAACCTTTGGCAAGGCTCACCCTTCACTAGATCCTTGTGAGGTCACCCTTGCCAAGTCCAATGAGGGTGACCCTTGCTGATCATCACTTAGGGCCAGTTGCTAGCCATAACTGAGGCTTGGTGACTGGCGAAAGAAGAAAGAAAGAAAAAGACAAAAATTCAAAGAAAATGATAATAAATTGTAAAATGTGTTCATGTCTGCTGTAGTAGTGTCATGTAAGATAGTTGATGTCTACATTAGTGATTTTAGGCCAATATTAGTTGAAATCACTAAATTGACAAGTAATCAAAATGTTTATAATTAAATTAGTCAAATTGTCATATTTATGATTAAATTGGCACAAATGCAATAATTTTAAGACTTTTTTTTCCTCATGTAGAAGCAACAAAAGTATTTTGAAAGGAACGTTAACTCATGATACGTCATTTTCGAATGCAAGATACTTTTGACACGTGATAAACTCTAAATGCTCTATTCTGTCTTGCACGTTATGAGTATTTTTCTAGACACGTGTATGCTGAAACCCTAGCTAGAAAAGCTCGAGAACATAGTGTAGAGAGATGAGACAGGAGCGTGGGTCATTAATACAATAATGATAATCTGGCCTACAAATTTTTTACTCTTCTAATATTTTTTCGGGGGTTTGATGGCAAGATAAACAAAGTCCGACTCTATATAAACAAGGTATATTGGAGCTAGGGTAATGCACGGCACCAAATCTACACCCCCCCCCCCCACACACACACACACACTATAATCCCACGAGAGCTGATCTAGTTTTTATCATCAACAATGTCTTCTTCATCCAGAGATATGAGAGATTGGTTCAATCATGTCCATACCAATTTCAACGAAGAGCTCGAGAAGGACATTCCTTCCAATGTGTGCATTTTCCAAGTCCCCAAATCACTCAGCTCCGCCAAGCCCCAGGCTTATACCCCCCAACTCGTCGGCTTAGGACCCTATCACCACCTTCAGCCTCAGCTCACGGAAATGGAGCGCGTCAAGCTTGACGTCGCGAAGAAGCTCCACAAGGAGTTCAACCACTTGAGCGTTGCTGAGCTCGCGAGCAAGCTCTCCGAGTTGGACCTTTCTGTCCGCGCGTGCTACCACAAGTTCTTGGACATGGATTCCAACATGTTGTCATGGATCATGACTGTCGACTCGCTGTTCTTGTTCTATCAGGTCTGCCAGCACGGCATCAACAAAAGTTTCCTCAAGTCGTCACCCTTTTTGGAGGGCTTAGCCGACAGCACGGGCAAGAAGCTTGCTGATGCCACCATCCGGAGGGATGTCATGATGTTGGAGAACCAAATCCCAATATTCTTTGTGGAGAAGATGTTGACGCTCGGCTGTGAGCCGCTACAAGTTGCGGAGCGGAAGACTATTGTCGAAGAGATCCTCCCCCGCATGCTTGTGGGGTTTTGCAAAGCCCTGTCACCGCTCAAAGAGACGATAAATTGTCCCGCCGCCAAAGCTTTGAAGTGCGCACATTTGTTGGATCTTCTTTATAGCATGGTCGTGTCAAGAGAGGACGAGGTCAAGATTGCTATACCTGCTGACACCATAAAAATCGAAGAACATAAGATCGAGATTCACGGATCCCTCAACCTAGTGATATCTACTGATGTTCAGGAAGTTCTTATTCCTCCTCAAAATGTTAATCATGTGGCCGAGAGTACGGTCGAACTTGTGGAGAACTCCAATTTAAGAATCTTGCAGAACATGAAACCCCATGTTCAGATGCTGAAAGGCCTGATGGATCTCTATTCGAAACTATCTTCACCCACCGACTCATTGGGGGTCGATGAGGCTCCCGCAGAAGAGAAGGCATTGATTCCGACAGCATCCTCTCTTGCCAAAGCGGGTGTAAAATTCAGCAAAATAAAGTTCATAAAGGACATATCGTTCAATGAGAAAACGCACACGTTTCAACTTCCCACTATCAAATTCGTCATCAACTCGGAAGTTGTGATACGGAACCTGGTGGCATACGAGGCGATGGCCATCTCCGGTCCCTTGGTGTTCGCACGCTTCGTGGAGCTAATGGAAGGCCTAATTAACACACTGGACGACGTGAAGTTGCTCAAGAAACACGGTATCATCACTGGCCGTCTCAAGGACGACGAAGTCACGCATCTGTTCAATGGTATGAGCGACTCCATCGAAGTGAATGGCGATTGCCCACTGGACGAGACAATCAAGAAAGTCAATGAGTTTTACAATGCTGCGCCAACAATCAAAACCCACAATATGATGGAGCGCTATGTGTATGGCGCTTGGAAGGTCCTGGCGATGGTGGCGACCGTCTTCTTGTTTCTTCTCATGGGGCTACAAACTTTCTGCTCGGCTTACAGTTGTTCGAGCCTCGTCAATAAGTGAAACTAAGCTCAATCTGGCTTCGATCTCCGCGAGTTGTGTTATCCCGCATGTTTTCCAGTATGTTATCACTGCGTTACGGTTAATCTTATCTCTTTTGTGATCTTAATTTCCTCGCACGTTTTCCCGTATGTTATCACTATGTTACTTGTAATCTTGTCTTTTTTACTTATCGCAATTTCCTAGTAGGTAAAAATGGCCACCATCATCAATTCTGAGGAGACAACTGAAAATATATTTGCTTGTCCTGGTCGTGTACCACAATTATAGGAATCTCTGCGACTTCTCGGTTCGATTAGGTCGTTTCTGCTTTTTGAAAAAAAAAATGTGAAAGCCTGCAAAAATTGCCCGGAACAAAACCAAAACTCTTAGCTCATCAATACAAGGAATTGTAGTTAGAGAAATTAGGTTTTAAATTTTAGTTTATATTTTCACGAGCCAAGCCAAACTAATGAACTGATAAACTTGTTAACCTTTGGTCACTTTTCCCTGTACATGTTCATATTTATTCTTTATTTTACCGACAAGACCCTTTAATTACTTTTAGTCATTTGACAATGATTATACCAACCAATGAGCATTTAGTTACTCTTTTTAAGGTAAAAGATGAAATCTTTTCCAATTACATGAGCAACAACATTGTGATTTCAAATTAAACCTTTCAATCCAAAACCAAACTAACCCAATTGCGTGAATCAATCTCAAATTCTCACATCTTACGAAAAGCTTATATCGTTAAAGAGGGAGAGCAACAATAATGAATATCAAGTATATTTCTTAATCCTCAGTCATTTATATTATCCACTGTATGAAGAGAAAAATGCAAGAACAGCATCGAAATGTTTGATTATAATAAGGCAAAAAACTGGAAAAGACGAGTTAATTAAACTGGCCTACGAAGATTCCCAAGAGATGCGGTTTCATCCCTTCCATGGCGCTGGGGTTACAAAGGAGATTACGAAATAAGCCACTTGTCTCTTCTTCAGGGGATGGTTTTGTTTGGTAAGGCAGACAAAACTGCACATTTGTGAACAACATCCGACCTGCAGGAAAACGAGATGTCAGAATTTGTTATGGGCGATAATTCCATAAGTGCACTCTCATGTTGAGTTGTAAAAGGACTATGGTGATGGACATTCCTGACACGAATGTGTTGGAACTGTGAGCATCTGGGTACTTTCCTGACAGTCCATTCTCTTCTGGACCGCAAAGTCCATGTAAGGCCAGTGCAATCTTCTAGACAGATAAAAAGCAGCAACAGAGATATTAACTGACATCTCAAGCACAAGTTTCTCTTTGAAAATGTCATTACACAAGAAACATCAGGTCTTTCAGGTGGTCTAGCTCTCTTTTTGCAGTCCAAATTAATTGACGTCAAGTTTGGCATGATCTGCAAAGGATTTTACTAGCATAATAATTTTTGAATTATTGTAAAAATAACAGTTTGCTGTGAGTTACAAATTTTTAAATGAATTTACTTCATAATAATTTACAATTATTTATCATTTGATTTTTTGTGATCCCAAATAAATTATTATTTTCACAATATATTAAAAAGTGTCACATAATCATTTCTCGTTTGCAAATTAATAATCTGGTCAAAATTGCTTTAGTTTATGCGCCTCCTACTGCGCTTAGAGGAAGTATCATTTAGGATCTTGTAAGTGAAAAACTTGATCTAGTCCTCACAACTATTCCAATTGTTTCAGATTGTATATTTTTGGAAAGAAAACCAGAGGTGTTCTTCAATTGATAGACGGTTCCTTTTACAAACTACAATTTAAGCATTTATACCTACTATCGAAAGTTAACAACGGTTACAAAAAGATCAAGCACATTGGTTCCTACAATTCAGTAACTACAAATGGGTACCCAGCAATAATCCACTCTAGTACTCAATGCTTGTGCCTTCTCCACTACTTTAACAGTAATGTCTTTCTCTATTCTCCACCATTGCCACTATAGCTGCTCACGGACTCCTCGGCTCCATTGCTTGACAGTCGCATTGCGAATGTCCCCCAGACGGTTGATTTCAAAATCAGCGGCTCCGACATTTAGAAAGTTATTTCCATTTTATTCCGTTGATAATGACATCAATCATTCTCTTTTTGCTACTTGGGTTGACTTTCCTTCGTCAACATTCTACTCCACGACGTGGTCATTTCTACCTATAATTTCCGGCGGCTAAAACTAGTTTGCTTGTCGACTACTTAGACTTACCGACTAAGAACTCCACCACTTAGCAAATTCTTGTCTCCGTCGCTCCTCACTCGACCTTTGCCGACTGAGTCCGTTTATTGAGGACTTGCACATTTTTCCCTTTGTCAACAGAATTTTTTCAAATCACTCTATTGGACCGTAGGCCCAGACACTTGGATAAAGAAGCATGAAGAGAGCTTTACAAATTCAACCTGGCCTTTCTTGCAAAACATGATTGGAGGTTGACTAAACGTACAGACTCTGTGTTATAGAGTTTTAAAAAGCAAATACTTTGCAGACACAAATACACGGCAATCAGCATGCAAAAGACGGATACAGACCTTCTTGAGGATGTATTAGCATTATTTAATGGCAAAGAGAATTATTAAAAATGCCATAAACCTATTGTAATTGTGTTAATTAAGTTATAATTTTTTCTGGCTAATTAAGTCCTAAACCTTTTACATTTATACCAATTCAGTCTATCTGCCCAATTTTGACCGGTGCTAACGTGAACAATTTTTTAATAATATTTTATTTTTTTTTCAATTATCATTATTATTATTATTATTGTTATTATTATTATTATTATTATTATTATTATTATTATTATTATTATTATTATTATTATTTCTTTTCTTTTTCCTCCTTCTTCCTTCTTCCTTTGGCCAATGAGGGCGAGCCTCACCTAGCCATGGCGAGGCTCACCCTCGCCAAACACTGGTGAGGTCGATCCTTGCCATGGCTAGCTAAGGTTGGACCTCGCTAGATTTGGCAAGGGTGGCCTTGCCGTCATTAGGTGAGGCTCGCCCTTGGTGATGGACGGTAGGGGTGAGCTTCACCATTTGCCAAGGAGGTTGTGTAAGATGCAAATTACGCAATCCCAAGATCTCCATAATCAGAACAAGAACATGCATAATTAAGCAAAAAAATTAACTCATCTGTTTTGGAGTCCATCATTCTTAAAGCAGAAGCGGAAAACCAATGTTCCATGTGCAAGTCATTGTCTTCTATTGCCCTCTATATCACTGGCTCAATAAGACAGCCCCTCACCCTTTAGCGTTAGGTAAACGTTCCTTATGTGATGATACACGTGAGAATTATGGTTAGAGAAGAGACTTGAGCACTATTTATAGAGTTTCCAACAATGCCCCCTCATTACGGGCCAAGCTTAACTTGACTGATATTAGCTAGCCACGTATTAGACTAATTAAGAAATCTCATATCTCACATTAGACAAAACCCCATAAAATGATAACCGTAAAATGGTAAATTACAATATCAATTAATGTAGTTCACATTAGAAAAACTCTTATATTCTCTCACTTGGATTATATTAATTGAAATTGTATTGTATGTGCGCACATTAGTCTAGAGATAATTCTTAATAGTCAATCATATCCTATAAAATCTCAAACGCCAAATTATGGCGGTAACTGCATGTATACACACAGACCATTCCACAGTTACAAGTGCTTTCAATTTTATTGATATGGATTTAATATGGTAATTTGACAAGTGGATAACATCTCTCATAGAGAGATCCCATTTGTTAATCACTATTCTCTTACCTTAAGCGTCACAAAAACTTGTGCCACTAGAGAATATCTTTATGGTTCTAATGAACCCACATATAACTTATCCTTATGCTTAACCTTTATTTATTTATAATAATGCACAAGGCTAATAACTGGATGCCCCTAACCTTCACTCAAGATTTATACAATACCTTGAGACTTTTATCAATATGTATTTAACATAATAACAATACATTCAAAAAAAAAAATTATTGAATGCAAAAGTTGATACATATCAAACCGTTACTAGATGTAACAAACATAGATATAACATTTATTATAGTAAAGTCAAAATAACTCCCACTAAACAACAGCATCTCATGATGCTCTTAAGCTCCTATCAATGACATGTCATTGAAGAATAAAATAATGAAGTCCTTTAATTAGTGGATCTACAACCATATCATTTAGGGAAATATGTTATATTATAACGTTACATTTTTGTACCGTTTCTTTATGGTAAAAAATTTGATTGTCATATATTTAGACCCCTTGAGACCTCTGTTATTAATAAATAGTACTACAAATATATTGTTTCAATACAACCGTATGAATCGATCCATAAAGTTAAAAATGATCAACTCCTTAATGAGATTCTGGAGTCTAATAGCCTAAGTAACAGTCTAAAAAAATGTTACAAACTCTGCTTATATAGTAGAAGATGACATAGAACTTTATTTATTGTACTTTATACTAACATAAATGTGTATTTCGTTATTGATTACATGTTATCCTAACAGCCAACAAAGTTTACATTTGAATACCTTACTTGCTGCAAGAATTGAACATGTCTGTAAATTAGCATATAATCTCTTGTCGTCTTTAAGTACCTTAAAGCCTTCTTGACAACAACCTAGTGATCACGTCTTAGATTTAATTGTTTGCTGCCTAGAAGTTCTGTCGTAAAGACGATATTTAGACTAATGCAAATTCGAGCATACATTATACTTTTAAGTGCACTGACATAATGTACACCATTTAACTAGATTTTCTCAATATCTAAATAATGACGATGTAATGGATTCAGTTCATAACCCTTAACGAAAGGAGCAAATCCTGGCTTGTAATGACATATTTTGAATATTTCCAAAATACGATCAACAAATGTCCTCTAAAATTAAATCTAATAAAATATTGCGAGAACAATCCTTATGGACTTCAGTGCAAAGAACAAGAGATGCCTCAAGGTCACTACTTGTAAACGAAATATCATGTACAAAGAGTATGAAAAAAAAATTCCTCCCACTAACCTCACGGTATATATCTACCGAATCCCTCTATTCTCAATCGAACGAAATTACAACACTATGAAACTTTAATAATATTGTCTAAAAAGTTTCTTAAAACTATGAATAAGACTTTTCAGTCTATACATAAGTTTACTTGAAACATGTGCTACAAAATCTTTCGGTTGCACAATATAGATTTTGTATCTATTTGGTGTAACTCTATATAAAAATAAACTATTAATGTCATATTCACTCTGAAAGAATCTTTAAAAATACTAAAAAGAAATAATTATTTCTTCACTATTAACTATTCACCCATCTTTCAGAATGAAAAACTTTAGCTACCAATTTGGCTTTAAATTACATAATCTTTCTTTAAAATCCTTTTAATTTTGTACGTCAATTTGCAACTAATAAACTTTTGATCTTTAGGCAAGTTAGTAAGTTTTCAAACACTATGACGTTTCATAGATTGCATATCGCATTTTATGGCATTTAATCACATACTTGATTGAGAATAAGAAACAACATTTATATAAGTGGCTAAATCAACCATGCAATAGATATTGCAGTTATGCTCTTACAGATAGACTATGTAGTCTGATGGTATAACTGATCGTCTTTCCCTAACAGAGCTCCTGATACAACCACTTCATTCTGCACTTGAGAGGTTTGAGAAAATTCATCATAAACTATATCAAGAATAGTATATTAAACCTTAACAAGTTTAGTCTATGGTACATGAGATTCCACAATTGTCTGTATAAGCAAAGACAAAGATACAATAACCTCCATCGTACTATTATCCTTAGTAGTCTAAGAGCAACTATTATCTACAACTATATGGAACTGTAGAAACTTTACTGTCTGTAATTCCATAATTCTTGTACATTCATTAGGGTCAAAAAATCGATACTCCTTTGAACAATCTAAGTAATATTCAAAATAATTCAGAGTGGATCTAAATTCCAACGCAATTAATATTGGATTAGATAACCTCATTTCTGCATGATACATCTAAATTTTAAAATGATTCACATAATTTATGTTCAGTCCATAACTCAAAAGAAGTTTATGAAATAACTTTGGTAAGAAACACATTTTGTAAGTGAAAATGTTGCCTTCAAAATTTCAGCTTACAAAAGACCGAATAAATTAGTCTTACTAATTATACTAATCACCATGTTGATTATGGTGCAATTATGCCTTTTGGCCAAATCATTTTGTTAGGATTTTCAAGCATACTAATTAAGTTACCACATCAGAATTTACCGAGTATTTGACAAATGACTCTTGAAGCTATTTTGCATTGTCATACTTGCCAAAATACTCATTGCCAATTAAGCTTGACAATTTTTAAGACTAATTCTAACCAATTTATTCTTTATTTCAGTCTTTAGATAACCGTTAAGAGTAGATAGAATATCACATTGTTAACTTTTCTACACTTTCTTTAGACATGTGTGAGATTATTCCTTAGACCTAAAAGTTTTGGAAACAACTTTTTCAACCTTATATGAGATGTATATATCATTAGGACTTAAATACAATCTTTATAGATGTGTCATAATTTTGGTATTAGACAAAACATAATTTCAAACCACTAAGTTTTCCATCATCTTTTAGTAGTCCAGTCAGTAGACAAGCCACTTTTCAAGTGTTTCTAAATGGAACGCTTCATGGATAGTAAGTAAATTCTATTGCTCTTTTCCCAAGCAACAAATCATATATCCATTACTTCAAATTTGAAATTAGTAAAAACATCAATAATAGTTGAGTTATTAATTACAAAAAATGTGACTGAAAAATAAGCAATGTATATAATTAGTATTATGTGAGCATAGTATAACTTGATGTACAAGTACACATCCAGAGAGTTACACACATAATCATATAATCACCTTTAGATAGAATATATGACATACAGTTGTACACTCCCCATATGATAGCGATTATGAGAATATATTCTAATTTTCGTGAATTCATCACCTTTAGACATATAAACCACTAGGATCAGTTACTCATCCACCATATCATCATGTATCCTTCCATGAACTAATACACAATCACCTCATTTGGGAGTATGATTACGCATTAAACCATGAGACATCTCAATCGATATATGAGACCGATATTTCTCAAACCCAATCAAGCGTGCCACTTTGGTGGTCATAACTTAATTGAATCCTTCAAACTCTTTCATACCAGTGATATAAACTTTACTTCTCACATATACCGTATACATGTGATTTTAACTTTAGTGATAGATGTAATAAATTACTAAAATCACATATCATGCTAATTATATTGCATTATTCATTAATAATATTGTTATTCATTAATAAAAATTAAAAAATATATATATTATCAATGAATCACACTTTTATAACATTTATGTAACAACATAAACCCAACACATGTATTTCCAAAATCATAGAAAAATACAAGAAAAATATGTAAAAATATACTAAAAATACACGTATTTAGGGTTCTGTATGTATTTTCACATTCATAAAATCATCAATCATGTAAAATAAATATACCATAAGATAAAGGAGAATCATACGAACCTAATGCCGCTAGCCACACGCCAATTGGAGCTCCTACGTGCATGCACGCGCCTCTTGAGTGCGCAGCGCGTGGGGCTCACGTGCAGGCATAAAGGCAGGTTAAAAACCGGTCCGATTGGTTCCTGGCTCAATCGTCCGGTCTAGTTGTCCGATCCGACCGGTTGACCGGGTCGGGTTGGGTCAACGGGTTGGGTCGAGTCAGCCGCTAATTGATTCAAGTTGGGTCCAGGTTGCTGATGTTAGCATCGCACGTGGGGGCGCGTGACCACGTGTAGGGTGTGTCTCTGACGCCCTAGCGGCGCGTGGCCGTGCGTGGGGGCACATGCGGCCTCCCCTAGCAACACGCTGCCCACTGATCTGCTTGTCTCGTTGAGCCCATTCCGAATTTGTGATTTAATTTTATTTTTATTAAACAAAAAATCATAAAAATCACAAATTATGGCAAAAATTTTATGCGTTCAAGTTATAGGGTTATGGTTGCTCTGATACCACATGTAAAATGCAAATTATGCAATCCCAAGATCTCCATAACCAGAACAAGAACATGCATAATTGACCAGAAAGATTAATGCACAATTTTGGAATCCATCGTTCTTGAAGCAAAAGTGGAAAACCAATGTTCCACGCGCAAGTTCTTCTCCTCTATTGCCCTCCGTGTCACTAGCTCAATGAGATGGCCCCCTCACCCTTTAGTGTTAGGTAAACACTCATTATGTAAAGATACATCTGAGAATTATGGTTAGAGGAGAGACTTCCAACGAAGCCCCCTCATTACGGGTTAGGCTCAACTCGACCCACACGAGCCAGCCCCATATTAGACAAAATAAGAAATTTTATATCTCACCTTAGACAAAATCTCGTAAAATGGTAAATTACAATATCAATTAATGTAGTCCACATTAGGAAAACTCTTATAGGTTGAACTCGTCGGTTGCTGCTAGCCCTTGTCAGCATCGGCTGACATTAGTGTTGAAAAAAATAAAATATTATTACAAAATTATCCACATCGGTGTCAATTGGCATCTACATCAGTATTGACCAATCAAAATTGGCTAGATAAACTGAATTAGCACAAATACAAAAGGTTTTAAGACTGAATTAGTAAAAAAAAAAAAAAATGTTTATAATTGAATTGACACCATTGCAATATGTTCGGGATTTTTTTAGTAAGGAAGCTAAATTGGAGCTTTTGCGGTGGTGCCCAAGAAGGCTGGTGGATGCTCTGGAAAACTTCCTTGTAGTTCAGCCATGGAAATGGAGACCCCTTTGGAGTTGTTGATCCAATGAAAGGAGGAGAAGATAATTTTCCATGTGCACAATCGAACTCTGTTTAATGCTTTAGAAGAACAAGTCAGATATCTTATCAATGATTGCTAGCCACTAAGAGGTATACTTCCAAATCTGACCTTTGTCTTGGTGTCCTCGCGAAGCTAATAAAATTGCATACTTTATTACTAAAAGATATATTATATTGCTGGTGAGATGACTTAATTACGTTCCAACGTGAATATGTAATACATACGAGAAAATTATCAAAAGGTTTTTGGTAACTTTATCATTTATTTCAATTATATAAAAATAAATTAAAATTTAACTGAAGTAGTCAATTAAATATATATATCCTCCAACATGGACGAAAGTCCATAATGAGGTTGTTAGATAACTAAAATTCATATTAAAGTAATACCATGTCCCCACCTTGCCAATCCATCTATCTAAAAAATAGTTGAAAGTGATGCTTCAGAAATAGGGTATGGTGGTATTCTAAAACAAGCTAAAGGTAATAAAAAACAAGTTGTTTAATTTATTTCTAAACATTTAAATCCAACCCAACAATCAATGTATATAAAGTTCAAATCCTACATAGCGTGATTCCATTCTTGGTTAGGTTAGTCCCAAAATTACAATCGGTCAACCTCCAAGCTCTTCGTTTTGTATGACTTCATGCATTTGTTCCCAATAATTTAGGCAGAAGAACAGCCTAAATGCCATAACTTGGCACGGGGGGACACTTAAGTGCCATAACTTCGAAAATGTACACTTAAGTGTCACTTTTCTTGAAAAGTGAAACACTTAAGTGCCACCTCTCGACTCTTACCGGAAATCTTACGTGGTAATATTTTATTATTTTTTATTGCTTACGTGACTCGCCGGAGAGCTGAGCTAGCTCTAACTCACTAGAAACGATGTCGTCTGCATAATAAAAGCCCTGAATCTTCCAAAAACAACGTTGTCTCCCCAAATGCCCCAAATCTAAAACCCTAAATTGGCCAAAATCCCTATTGAAGTGCTCGAATCCAAGTCCCAAATCCTAATTTTCGTTTACCCAAAATTCCTTCGTGAAATCTTATAAATGGAGAGCAAGATTCGCAGTAGCGCCTCAATTTCCTCTCGTCGAAGCGAAGGAAAAGGCCAGCGTTTCTATTTTTGTGGGTTACCAAGTCCAAGAAGAACACCGTGGACTCAAATCAATCATGGGAGAAGATTTTATGGATGTGCCCAACATAAAGAAGTGTCGAAATGCAAATACTTCAAATGGGTCAATGCGAAGTTCTCTGACCGAGCTACAGATGTGATATTGGATATGTTAGGGAAATCCCTTATGATGTTTTGAAGATGACAAAATAAATCAAAGGCTACTAACATGTTTGATAGTTGAGTAATAGACCATGCAGATGATAGAACATGTAAATGATATTATCAAAGTCAGAAGACGGCTAAAAGACTGAACGTAACATATGTCCAGAGTATATTTTGAAGATTTCCAGGCTTCTGTGTCAAAGTTTGAAGACTGCCAGACTTTAGTGTCAAAGTCCGTTCTACATCAGAAGTCTGTCAACTCTGACTAATTCCAGACTGAACGTGAATGATGAACCAGAAGATAGACTTTATGCTAAAGCTGAATCAGAAGACAAACTCAGATTGTAAAGTCTACAGACTCATATTGTAAAGTCTACAGACTCAGACTTTACATCCAGATTCGATGAATCGTAACTCAAGCCCAATCATACAACGGCTAGTAATCTGGTTTGGATTCAACATCAAGATTTATTTGATTGATTCAATCTAATTGATTGACGATTGGATCTTGAAGACAAGAACTTTCGATACCAAGAAGCTTTATTTATGGAAACCAAGATTTCGTTTGTATGGGCGATCGGAATCAATTTGGGATTTTATCTTTGTCATTCAACGGCTATCAAATCTTCTAGATACAGAGCTGTCCAATGGGTATATTGGAAGACGATTCTCTGGGATACTGTCCAACGGGTAGTTTGGAAGTGGAGGAGTATTTAAGGTGATCATGGACCAATGAGCAAGTAAGAGACGGAGCGTAGAATTTGTAATTCCAAAGTCTGAGCGACTTTCGATCATATACTTGTCTCTTGAGAGCTTAAACGTTTGTAATCGTGAGAGAAATACCAAAAGAGTGACTTAGTGAGATAGTGTGATCTACTACTAAGTGTTTGCACTCAAAGTTGTAATCTCTTGTTGATTGCATAGTGGAATCTAGCCAAGAAGGCTGTTATCGTGGGAGAGTGGACGTAGGCTTGGATTAAGCCGAACCACTATAAATCTTGTGTTCTTATTCTCTTCCCTAACTCCTTTATTTTGTTCATACTAGCACTCTCAATTGGTATTAGAGCCGAGTGCTCGGTTTATAAAAGTGTTTTTACTTTTGAGCTAAAGATTCTTTATGGCTAGTATATTGGCACCAGGTTTTATGGAAGGGCAAAGCAACACAAGGCCACCATATTTCGATGGAAGAAAATACAAGCAGAATGGCCAGAAAAGAACAATAAAAGAAGATGATGAGTAAGGAAATTTATGCTTGATGGAACATTCAGAATCTGAGTCGACTCGACACGAGACTCGGGAATCGTAGTCGACTCGGGCACAGACTCAGAATCCGATGAGGAAATCGAGATGAGTTATTTTTGCAGGATATAAAGAAGAAAGAAGAAAGAGAGTTTGGTAAGAAATGTATATATTTTTATTATGCTTGATATTCGATATATCCTTGGTTGATTTAGATTTTATAATGATCATATTTTGCTTTATGAAAGAAAAAATTGTATGATTTATTTTTGTGATTTGTGAGTTAAGATTTGATTTAGTACGTGTGATTATTTGAGATAATTCGGATTATTTTGTCTAATTTTATACTCTAAAATATAATCATATTTTGCAAAGTGAAAATCTGTTTTACGCGATGATGCAAGATATTCTTAGATATTCAAAGATTTAATTCTCCCTGATTTTATTGTGCTTTGACTAAGTGAGAATTTATTTTTCAAAATATCATTGTGCATAATATTCTTTCTTTGAATACTCTATTATGATGAATTAAGAAAGAATATTTGATTATGGAGATTTTCATATTTACTCTAACGTCAAGGAAGGATCCAAATTGATGGATACCAAAAAGAGAAATGAGTTGATTGCAGGAAATTCTTTAAGGGAATGATGATTGCGAATCTACGCAAATTTTAGTGCAATTAGAAAATATCTCCTGCGACAATTGGGGGAGAAATCAAATCCAAAATAAAAGGAAAAGAATCGTGATCATCTCAAAAATGCAACAAATTGAGGGGGAGCTTTGATTAATTATGGAAAAATCTTTTTGGATTGATCGTGATCTTATTATGGATGGAATGAAAGGTAAATGTGTCAGAATTTGTTTAAAAAAATCCGGTTAGTGCATCTTTTATTACCTTTTGTCATTAACAAATCTCTTACTGATATTATCATTTATTATGACAAAAAGTGTACGTGAATTTAATGATGCATCTGTGATTTTTATTGGATATTTGCTCATATATATGATCAAAGTGAGCTATATTACATATCTTTAATATTCGATTTATAAAAGCTGATTTTGGAAATTATGCCAGACACATTTGTTATCATTTTATATTCTCTACGTGAATCTATTGTTATCGCTTTTTGATTATGACAAAAATGGGGAGAATATATGAATATGCATATGGGTTGATTGGTTGATATTATCTATGGCATAATATTGAGCTGCGATTATTTTCTATATATTGTTATGCTCAATTTATTTGTTATCTTCTGATATCCTTTGATTTAAATTAATATTTTTAAAAGCATGTTTACAAATCTGCATATTCAGAGATTGTTTTCTTATCATCAAAAAGGGGGAGATTGTTAGGGAAATCCCTTATGATGTTTTGAAGATGACAAAATAAATTAAAGGCTACTAACATGTTTGATGGTTGAGTAATAGACCATGCAGATGATAGAACATGTAAATGATATTATCAAAGTCAGAAGACGGCCAGAAGCTGAACGTAATATATGTCCAGAGTATATTTTGAAGATTTCCAGGTTTCTGTATCAAAGTCTGAAGACTGCCAGACTTTAGTGTCAAAGTCTGTTCTACATCAGGAGTCTGTCAACTCTGACTAATTCCAGACTGAACGTGAATGATGAACCAAAAAACAGACTTTATGCTGAAGCTGAATCAGAAGACAAACCCAGATTGTAAAGTCTACAGACTCATATTGTAAAGTCTACAGACTCAGACTTTACATCCAGATTCGATGAATCGTAACTCAAGCCCAATCATACAACGGCTAGTGATCTGGTTTGGATTCCACATCAAGATTTATTTGATTGATTCAATATAATTGATTGACGATTGGATCTTGAAGACAAGAACTTTCGATACGAAGAAGCTTTACTTATGGAAACCAAGATTTCGTTTGTATGGGCGATCGGAATCAATTTGGGATTTTACCTTTGTCACTCAACGGCTACCAAATCTTCTAGATACAAAGCTGTCCAATGGATACATTGGAAGAAGATTCTCCGGGATACTGTCTAACGGGTAGTTTGGAAGTGGAGGAGTATTTAAGGAGATCATAGATCGATGAGCAAGTAAGAGACGGAGCGTAGAATTTATAATTTCAAAGTCTGAGCGACTTTCGATCATATACTTGTCTCTTGAGAGCTTAAACGTTTGTAATCGTGAGAGAAATACCAAAAGAGTGACTTAGTGAGATAGTATGATCTACTACTAAGTGTTTGCACTCGGAGTTGTAATCTCTTATTGATTGCATAGTGGAATCCAGCCAATAAGGCTGTTATCGTGGGAGAGTTGACGTAGGCTTGGATTAAGCCAAACCACTATAAATCTTGTGTTCTTATTCTCTTCCCTAACTCCTTTATTTTGTTCATACTAGCACTCTCAGGATCTACTTCATAAAAGACAGCAATCTCCATATGTGTTCGTGGACGACTTGGACGACGTTGACTTAATGCAAACTCAAGCGTCTTCAATTAAACTTTTCAAGAATAAAGTATCAATGCACGCTCAAGCATCTTCAACTAAATCTTTCAAGAATGAAGTTTCAATGATGAAAATTGAACAAAAGTGTTACTAAGCGTTTATTATGGTGTTTTTTTTTTTTTTTTTTTGTTATCTATTGTACTTTATGATGAAATGTAAAGCACTTGAAAATGAAAAAAAATGTTTCTCCGACTGCCATAGTTAAAAATGGTGCTGTTCTGGATTAAACATATGCTTTTTTCTTTTTGAAAGATGCGAAGAAATTTGTGTTATTCCACAAGATCATTATGGCTTTGTTGTTGTTTGTGCCGTCATATGAAGTTGCCATAAGTTAAATTATCATCATCTTCTCTATTTTGATGCAGACCAATATATACACAAGACAAACATGAGTGATTACCCAAATGCCATAAGTTGTATTTAGTAATCACTTAAGTGCTAGTCGCGATAAAAATGGATCACTTAAGTGTCAAGTTATTTGTATTAAAGTGATCAGTTAATGTCACTTGTAGTTAAAAGTGAATAGTTAAGTACCAAGTTTTTTAGAATATGGCCAGTTAAGTGCCAATTTTTTTGTGGGTTTTCTCTAAAAATTGCGCCAGCCACCACCACCGGCTACACCACTAACCATCACCCTTGGCCACACTACACACTAAGCGCTCCAGCCACCACCATGCTGGTGGTGTTGCTGCACAAGGTACTAGTGCAAGCTGAGCCTTGCACTAGCTTGCATCAGTACATATGGTGTAAGATGTGCAAACTGCACACTTGTACCATGTGTAGGTGCAGCATAAGCCTATAACCCCAACCACAAACCCATAATCACTGGGCATCACCACCAGCCACACTAGCACCCTAGCCACCACATTAGCACCCCAACAACAAATTCACTACCACCAAACATCACCATCCACCACCACCAGCCACACCAGCACTCCAGCTACCACCACAGAACACCAATAGCAGCAGCAGTAAGTAAAAGCAGAATCAATGACAAACAATAAAAATTGACAAGCGGTGCAAGATCATTTCATTAATATTGAAATTAAGTCTCATAACATCAATGAATGACAAACTAAAAAAAAAAAAAAGATAACCATCCATAACAAGTGTTATTATAACGTTAACGTTTACATAATTGTTTTGACTCATAAGCTCCACAAATCCTATCACGTCTCATCTCATCAATCAATATGCACGACATCCCCTGTTCGTGCTCTTTTCAACGGACCTTTCACATGATTCATAATACTTGCACTCTTTCTAACTAAACGTGCAACTTCTTCTTCAACCTTCTCAGTATCCACTAACTCAAATGGAGCTGCAAATGTCCCAAGCCGAATTGATTCAAAAGGAGCTACAACTGGGTTCTTTCTTTTCTTTCTTGTTGGCACAGTTGATGTTTTCTTTTTTGTTGGTGCAGCCGTTGATTCTTGAGTTGGGCCTGAGATAAGAACCTCTGAACTTCTCCTAGGCTACAAAAAGATAATAAATTGCCAACAAAAATCTACAGCATAAATTAAATTAAATGCAGCCAATAAAATTTACATTTAGAATAACTGTTCTAATACGCTTATCTGTATAAAGGTCATAACCATATTGTCTTAACCTCTTTCCAAGTGCCCCTCTTGTTTGAATAGGGGCATTACTTTCAGGAACTTGTGATTTGTTGGCTATTTTTCTTGCTTTCTTGGGCCTTTCAGCTACAGCCGGGGTTTCTTCAATCAATTCTTTAGCTGGGCGTCTTCTATATGGCCTTTGTGTAGCTGCCCCTTCACCTAGCCTTCTTTTAGTTGTTCTTTTGTGTAGTCCTTCAACTTCAGTGCCACCTCCTTCTATTAGGCCTTCTGGTGGTACTCGTTGTAGTACTTGTGGTGCCCGTTGTAGTGATTATTCTGGTGGCCCCTATGATGACCCTTGAGATGGCTCTTGTGATGACCCTTCAGTTGGCAGTTGAGTTCCAACTTGCTTTTTTTGAATCTGAGAAAGAGGCAAAAGACATCATAAATATAATATCGGGACATATAATAATGTAAAGAAAATGAAAAACTGAATACAAATGGTTGAATTTACCACTGGGTATTTCTTTCACTTTTGAAGAACAGTCGACTGAATTGGCCGTGATGTTGATTGAGCTAATCCTTCAGCTGGCTGTGATGCTGGTTGGGTCAATCCTTCAGCTGGCCGTGATGCTGGTTGGGTCAATCCTTCAGTTGGCTATGATGCTGCTTGGGCCAATCCTTCAGCTGACCGTCTTCTACCTTGCCTTCTTCGAACAGGCTACTTTGTTTCATGACTTACCGGGGTTCTTCTTGTGACCTAACAAACACATTACATATAAGGCCAAATAGGATATTATGTACATTTTTATGATAAACGACGAAGCAATTAAAATAAATTTCATGACTTACCAGGGTTCTAGTTCTTGACTAAAGAATAGTCAACTCACTTGGCCTTGCTGTTTGCATTTTTCTAACTGTCTCTTCACTAGGCCATTCACCTTGCCTCAACGGTTGTTGTTGCTTCCTCAATTTCATAACACGTTCGGCATCCGAAAATGGCAAGCGGGGACTTTGGCATCATTCGTAGAGCTTGAGACATGGTCCGCCTTGCGCTGCTATGGCCGAGGAGAGGGGGGCGTCTAGGCGGCTTATCGCAGTCAAGTTCCGTCTCGCCGTGGTTGGATTCATCAAGAGCATCGGTGGCGGTTGTGGCTACCGTAGCCCGATGCCTATCTACTACGAGGAGCGCGAGCTCTCTTTTGACAAGACCCTGGTCTTCCACATCAAGATGCATCGACCCGGAGCATCCACGAGGTCCCGCTTCCGCCTCCCTCGCATCCCTCACATCAGCTTGGACGTTGACTTAGAGTACGGATTCTTCGACGACGACTAGGACGGCAACTAGGAGAGGAAGAGCCCGGTCGCTGTTGAAGACAGAGGAGAATGCAGATGCAGAGGTGGCTAACGAGGCGGACGCGGAAGTGTGGCGGCGTGGTTCGTCAGACGGTGGGCTCCATCATTTGCCGGAGAAGCAGCGCGACGAAGGGGCAGAACAAACAAGAAAATATTAGCTGCAGCTCAGATGCGGTGGCGATGGCGATGGCGTGATTTGTCAGACGGCGGCTCCGTCGTCCGATCGGAGAAGAAGCGAAGGGCAGAGCAACCAGGTGAGAGTCGAACGAAAAAATGGAGAGAGAGAGTTTGTAAGAGAGAAGGATCTGCTATTATTTTCTTGGGGGGAGAGAGAGAGCGCCGAATTTTTCAAATTTCCCGAGAGGGAAAGGTTTCTTGTGGACCCCGCAGGAGAGCTCGTCAAAAGGCTAGGAGAAGGATAGTGAGAGGAAAAAGAAAAAAAAATTGCAGAAGACAGCAAGGGGCCACACTTCCACGTGGCGCCGTGTGAGTGGTCCGGGACCATGCTGACATGGCGCTCCCAGACCACCCAATATTTTCTCAAGATAAGCAAAGCCCAACTCTATATAAATAAGGCACATGAGAGCAAAGATGATGCATAGAACCAAATCCATAGACACGCCCCTTCTATCAACCCAAAAAAATAGAGGAAAAAACAATAGAGAGCTGATCTTGCTTTGATCATCAACAATGTCTCTTTCATTCACAGTAATAAGAGAATGGTTCGATCATGTCAAAAAAAATTTCGAGGAAGAGCTTCAGAAGGACATTCATTCACATGTGTGCGTTTTCCAAGTCCCCCCATCACTCAGCTCTGCCAAGCCTCAGGCTTATATCCCCCAACTCGTCGGCTTAGGACCCTATCACCACCTTCAGCCTCAGCTCCTGCAGATGGAGCGAGTCAAGCTTGACGTCGTGAAGAAGCTCCACAAGGAGTCCAATGGCTCGAGCTTCACTGAGCTCGTGAAAAACCTCACCTATTTGCACCTCTATGTCCGCGCATGTTACCACAAGTTCTTGGACATCGACACCGACGTGTTGTCATGGATCATGACCGTTGATGCGCAGTTCTTGTTCCATCTGCTCTGCCAGCATGCCATCGGCAAGAGGGCCCCTGAGTCATCACCTTTCTTGGGGGGCCTAGCTGACCATGCGGGCAAGAAGCTCGCCGAGGATGCCATCCTGAGGGACGTCATGATGTTGGAGAACCAAATCCCGATATTCTTTTTGGCAGAGACGGTGACGGTCATGTGCGCGCCACTTGAAGTCGCCGAGCGGAAGAAGATCGAAGAGAACTTCCCCCACATGCTGTTGAGGTTTTGCAAATCTCTCTCGCCGGTCAAAGAGACGAGACAGTACCCCGTTGACAAAGCTTTGAAGCGCGCGCATTTGTTGGATCTTCTTTATAGTATGGTCGTGGAGAGCGAGGACGAACTCAAGATCGATATTCCCGCTGACTTCAACGTAATCGAAGAAGATAAGACGGAGTCCCTCGATGGTGCTGTACCTGAGTCTAATGATAACAGGCGTACTGCTCGTCTGCACCCTATAGATGGAATCCTCACCGCTGTCCAGTCACCGAACTTACCTTTCACGCAGAAAATTAGACCCCATGCTATGATGGCGCAAAACATTATGAAAATCCTTTCTCAGCAAATTGGACCCTTTGCCCTCGATTCATTGGGGCACGAAGAAGCTCCCGCTGAAGAGAAGGGATTGATCCCAAAAGCGTCCTCTCTCGCCAAAGCGGGCATAAAATTCCGCAAAACGGATTACATAGAAGAGATGTCGTTCGATGTGAAAACGCACACATTTCGACTTCCTGCAATCAAACTCAGCGTCAACTCGGAAGTCGTGATTCGGAACTTGGTAGCGTACGAGGCGATGGCGATCTCCGGTCCCTTGTTGTTCACGCGCTTCATGGAGCTAATGGACGGCCTACTCGACAACGCGGACGACGTTAAGTTGCTCAAGAAACATGGCATCATCGCGGGCCATCTCAAGGACGGCGAAGTGGCACGTCTATTCAATGGTATGAGCCACTCTATCAATGTGCACGGCCCTTCCAAACTGGACAAGACGATCAGGAAAGTCAACGAGTTCTACAACGCCGCGCCGAACATCAAGTCCCAGAAAATGATAGAGCGATACGTGTATCGCTTTTGGAAGGGTGCGGTGATGGTGGCCACCATCCTCTTCTTTCTGCTCATTGTGCTAAAGACTTTCTGCTCGGCTTACAGTTGCTCGACCCTACTCAATAGGCCAAAATAAGCTCGATCCGGCTTCGGTCCCCACGTGCTGTTTGTCCAGCTGTATCTTTTATCCGTATGTTTTATCACTGGGTTACTCTTAATATTGTCTTACTTGTGATTTTAATTTCCTAGTCTGTTTTTCAGAGTGTTATCACTATGTTACATTAATTTTATCTCTTTTTGTGATCTTAATTTTCTAGCAAGTAACAATGGCGGGGATCATCATTTTTTATGAGCAACATCTGAAAATGTGTTCTCTTGTCTTGGTTCCGTGCCAATTGTGAGAACAAGCAAAAATTACACCAAACCGAATCAAAGTTAATTAATGATCCAAACGGCAATATAAGTACAGTGTTGTAAGTTGATGTAGAAGTGCTAATGGATCTTGCAATCAAATCAATGTGAAATCAACAAAGAAATCAGCAATGAATAATAAAGAACATCAGAGATTTACATGGTTCAATCTGAGTATTAATACCTATTTCACTTGGAGAGTTAATAACAGTTAATCCACTAATAATCGGAGAATCATAGAATTACAATCACTCACACACTCGATCGCTTAAGTGTTTTTCACGTCTAAACTCATTTTATTTACAAATAAAACAGTTCAATTGGATGTAAAACTCATTGTATAAAATTCTTTTGAAGAAGAAAATCATAAAGCAAAACCCATGATTTTTTTTCTTCCTCTAACAACCGCCTGGCACCACACGCAAAAATATATTTGGAATATGTGAGCCTCTTCTTTCTGTACAGCCAATACCAAATTATGATCATACTCAACACCACATGACAAGGCCTACACAAATTCTTCTTTGACATGGGTGTCAACCTACATTGGCTGGTGGCTCCAACCAAACAAGGCGTTTTGAGAACTGTTTGCATACTCAACCCTTACTACTCATAATGACGAGCATAAATCATCATCAAGATCCTTCAACTAGTCAAACACCATTTCAATATTGATTTTATAAACGCGATTCACAAATCAATACATTTATAACCTTTGGCAAATCCTGCCATCAAGAATATATATATATATAAATATATCATTTTACAAATAATCAACTCTAAAGCTATTTCAACTTAGACTTTACTATTTCAAAGAACTCAAAGGTAGCGAATGGCCAATCCAACTTTATGCAACAAATATGCCCTAAACACTACTCTTTTTTTTTTTTTAATACATAACTATGTGATGCCTCTTTCACTTTCAAGACATCAGTTTACAAATCATAAAATAGTCAAACACTGCTCACCTGAAAATGCAAAACCAAACAACAAAAGCAAGACCAAAAATAACAATAGATATAGATAAATCAACGAACTTGAATCAAAGGCATATCACCCCAAATGAGGCATTATAATCTACTTGGAATTTGTGTGAAGGAAAGGTATATGTATTGTAATTTTACCCTCATGTTTGGTTTTCTCGTGAACTAGAGTTCAAAATGGACTGCCATTCACTGGAATTGTATTCCCATTTTCTCGGATGGAACTATATCTCTAAATAGGATGATCAATGCAATGTGTTTACCATAAGCAAAAAATAATTTCCTGGATTTAAGGTGCTAGTTTGATTCGTGGGGAAGTGTGAAAGGCAACACTAATATTCTTTTGAGTACCATTCCCCATCAAGTAATATCAATTAACTTGGAATAAAGGAGGAAAGTTATTCCATTGGGGCAACATTTTCCACAATTAAATGCGTTTGTTTCACAAAAAAATCATGATTTAAAAAATAGTTTCTTGATAATGATTGCTTATATCACTTACACAATGAATGAACGGGAAATTTTTTCATCTTCCACTAAAATGTTTAGATATAAATCTTTTTTCTATAAAGAAAAAGTAGTGTTTAGAGTATATTTGTTGCATAAAGTTGGATTGGGCTTTCACTACCATCTGGTTATTCGAAATGACATAGTTAAAGTATTTCTTGAAATAGTTTGGGAGTTGATTATTTGTAAAATGATATATGAAATATATATTCTTCTTGATGGAAGGATTTGCAAAAGGTTATAGTGATAATTGTTCGAAAAGTTTTAAACATATTGTATGGTAGTCAATTTAGTCTTAAACATTTCAATTGTGCCAATTTAGTCATTAACATTTTGACGATTTGTTAATTTAATTTAAAACCTTTCTTTGTATCAATTTAGTTCTAAATGTTTTGAATATTTGACCATTTAGTCATAAACCTATTACTTGGATATTTTGCAAGAATGACTACATTAATAAATTATTAAGAGGCTTAAGACTAAGGGTGCGTTTGGTAAGTTTTTTCAAAGGACTTTTGGTCTCCAAAGCCCCTTGGAGAGCTAAGGTGTTTGGTAAGTTTTCTAAAGGCTTTCGGTCGATTGTTGGTTTTGGGAAAGCTGAAAGCCCAATAATAGTAGAGACGAGCATTGGGTATTTAGCCAAATGCTAAAACTAGTTTTTCCTTTCCAAAGCTACCATTACCAATTCTTTAAATTTCCGATTTTGTCCTTGTTATATATATTTTTATTAAAAATGATTCAAACCCTTCATTGGTCCATCGGAGGGCTATGGTCATCAATGAGCTAGATCTAGCGCCGACAGCCATCGATTAAGGTCCCCCCAAGGTTAGGCAACCTCCGACGAGGGTTCCACGACCCAGGTGAGGGCCACCTAAGGTCGCACGACCTCAGGCAACCCTCAGCGATAATCGCTTGACCCAGGCAACTGTCACCTGGGTCGAGTGACCTCAAGCAATGGTCACCTGAGGTCGTATGAGCCCTAGCTTGGATCTCAGACGGTCGTATGACCCCAGGGAAACGTTGCTTGAGGTCACGAGACCTCAAGCGATGGTCATCTAAGGTCACGCAACCCTAGTGGTGGTCACCTGGATAACACGACCTCTAATGACCCCACTTGAGGTTGTGAGACCCAAGCGCCAAGGGTTATGCGACCTTAGGTGGCCCTTGTCGGGGTCGCACAACCCTCGTTGGAGGTCACCAAATGTCGGGCAATCTCAACCAACGGCTGTTGATGCCAAATTTGACTCACCGGTGGCTGTAGCCCTTCCCCAATTCGGCGAAGAGTTTGGGCCTTTTTCAATATAAAAATAAAAATAGCTCATTGCAAAAGTTTTTTTACGAAACACAACTTGAACTCCAAGTCCATTTTTAAGAGTTTTTACCAAACACAATTTCCATTTCCCTATATAGCTTTAACTTTTAGCATTTGCATTACACTCTAAGTCTTTTTGCAAAGTTGAACCAAATGCACTCTAAATTGGCAACTCATCAAAACATTTAGAATTAAATTGGCACAATTAAAATGCTAGGACTGAATTGACTTTTGTACAATAGGTTTAGAATTTTTTGGACAATTTTTCCAAATATTATATATGTATTAATTTGTGAATCTGGTTTATGAAATTAACTCTGAAATGTTGTGACTAGTCAGAAGATTGTGTTGATGGTTTTATGCTCTTGTCGTTATGATCAGCACACATCTAAGGGTTGTGAGTATGCATATTGTTCTCAGAACGCTGGTGGACACCTATGTCAAAGATATGTCTTTATAGGCCTTGTCACGGGACGTTAAGTGTAGCCATAATTTGATATTGAGTACTTTGATCAATGGATGAGACTATTGATGTTTATTTTGATATTGTGGATGGAATGAGTATATTTAACATGTATAAAGCTTTATTGAGGTGATATAACATCTTTAATTTTATGAAATTATGTCTCAAGTTTGAGTAATGTATAAAATTTGACTCGCTTGAAGGATTTTTATTTGTTTAAATTTGATTTACCCTTTAATTCAAATTAGCTTTGGATTTCTTGGGAGGTGGAACTTACATTTTATTTTGGGTTAATATCCTAAAAGACCTCAAACTAGTATATATATGATAAATTTACCCTAAACTAATTTTTTAACCACAAAAAACCCTAAATTAGTACATTTTTGACAAATTTATCTCAAACTAGTATACTTGTAAAAAATTTACCCTCTATTAGTTTTAATTAAATTTTACGATCAAATAGTTAGGTTAGATGACAGATGACAATTAACTAATATATCAGTTTATGATTTTACTCTGTTTGTTATAATTATACTTTTTTTGTGATTTTTTGTGATATTAATTCAATTTAATAGATGGTACATTTATCACAAATATATTAGTTTGGAATTTTTGGCAGTTAAACAAATTAATTCAAGGTAAATTTGTTTAAAATGTATCAATTTATGGCTTTTTAATGTATTAATCTTTTTTTTAAGGATTTTGTTTTTGTAAATTTCGAGTGCATGTGATATCTCAATAATGAGAATGGCACGTGATGGGGAGCTCAATCAATGGCAAAGTTGCAGCCTTTTCAGGATTGAGGTAGACATAAAGTTGACAAGAATTAGAAAAAGGGAGATGAAGGTTTTATTTCGTGGGGACCACACTTGGTTGTCTGAAGGAGAAGTAATATCCCTGGACCCAACCCCACCCCAAGAACTCCTGTACATAAATTTCAGTAATTGGCAATTTCTATTTATGGGTCTGATAATCTGTCTTAAACCTGCTATCAATGACGCATCACATCAATTGAGCCATCATAGGTTTAGATACAGCACTAATGTGCACTAATGTTAACCACCATATTTCTCATATGCTAATCACAGCACATACAAATCATGATCTCCCTATGATGTCTCCCCTCCACAATCGATAAGTGATAATTAGAATAATCAAAATAATGATTAGATAATATGTTTGGAAAAATGGAAATTCTTCCATGGTCATTCTGATTATGCCAATTTATGTCATGGAAATTGCATCCCAAGGCACGGCACTAATAAAATTTTCTAAAATTGCAACACACAAAAAACTTTTTTTTCCTTCTCGCTCTGGACCCTTTTCTTTAACTAGTCAATGATGTGTGGTGCTGTGCCTGTGGAGTCTTGAGTTGGAGGATAATGCAGAGTGGTTGGTGCCACATGAAAAATTATAGGAATCCTAAGAATAAAAAATAATTGTTTTATTATTTATTGTTTTTTTTTTGGCAAACGTTAGGAATATTGGGTCAGTGAAAAGTGGAACAAAGGGATAAAAAGAGGGACTGAGAAGGTCCATAGTCATTTTCCAAAGCTTTAGATTTTGAGATATTGTGGGTCAATTTGGAAGGCAAATATGAAGAATGAAGCATGCCATACGGAAGGTGACATTAATTTTTTTATGGTCAGCACTGGACCACCGCTTTTCTATTCAATCTCTTTTTTTTTTTTTTCTAATTCTAACATTTCTTTTTCATTTTTTAATCAATAAAAAAGAAAAAAAATTGGGCTGTTCTAATTCTAGAAATCTTGATATGAAAAAGGCTCCTTCTATCTTCACCTACCGCTATAACTATAGCCTCACTTTTCTTTTCCCTTTCCTTCATTCTGCAAAAGGCAGACATATGAAGTTTCAGATCACCTTTCTTCAATTTCTTTTAATTTGTTTTCTGAATTTGTCTTCTTAAAAGGGGTGTTCAGAATATTTTGCAGTCATCCAAAATTACAAATTGAGACCTACTAATAATTATTAAAAAAAAAAAAAGACAGAACAGGGAGTTGCAGAAAATTTCTGGCCAAGTAATTGGGATTTTGCACAACGTTCTCTCTACTTGGGATTTTGCACAACGTTCTCTCTTACTGCAATTTCTGGAAGTGACCATGAACATGACGGCATCATCTTTTCTTTTATGAAAGTAACTTCCCATGTTGACCCTTTCTTTTTTCTTTTTCTTTTTTCTGTGTTATCGTGAGAACAGCTGTTTTAGCTGGAAATTCCACCGAATCCCCTGCTCTTTTGATCTGACCGAAATTAGAGAAAAACAATCTGGAAGTAATTAATTAAGGCTTAAGTCTGATTAGCAGCTTAATAAGTATATGCTTGTTTTTTTTACTGAATATTCCTCTCTCCTAGTGGCTCCACCTGCCGGTGCTAATAAGAAAAGTGTTGGGTACGGATTTCTTCCTCTTAAGCTTTAATGTTTGTGCAGTTTGATCTTCTGAATTTATTAAAAAATTGTGAAATCAAGCCTTCTAACTTTTGGGCTTGGCAATTCGATCCTCCGAGACTTATTTTATGCAATCAAATTCCCTAACTTTCTTGATTTGTGCAATAAAGGGCTTTCATTTACCCAATGTAACTAATATCTCAAATTCAGATTTCTTTTTTCTTGTTTTACCTGTTTGTTTTTTGTTTGTTTGACGCCAAACGCACATATGATTGAGATAGAGCGATTGACTAAAAAAATTTGATTGCATATATTGAAAAGGTTAGAGGACTTATTGCCAAAAAAAAAAAAAAACTCAGAGGATTCAACCGCACAAATGTTGAAACGTAATGGACTAACTCTGTACTTACCAGTATTAACTACTATTTTCACTAGATGCAAATGTGCACCTGCCATATTAGCTAGAGTACTTATAAAGAGAAATTCTACAACTAGCTGGGTACACGAGAAGACAAACCCGATAGCGTAACCCCGGCAGATCGTGAAAGTTATGAAAAATGTTTGCAAATGGAAGCCTAGGTATTCATCGACAGCTACGATTCACCATGTACAGCAAAGCAGTGCTAGGTTAAGAAACACTTTTTACAAGTTCTCTTAAGGATTTAATCAAGATAGTGCCACGTTTTAATGGTTTTAAATTTGAGAATTAGGTTTGATTGCATTATTGTGGGGATGTTTCCATTACCAGAACTACAAATTTTTTTATAAAAGATTTTATCCGCTGATGATGTAATTTTTGTATATATCATATGAAGATTATGAGGGTGATAGAAAATAAAATAAAGCAATTTTATAATGCATGTTTTCCTTTTTTGACAGAGAAGTGAACACAGCTTTTGGTTCTTTGTCATGCCAATCTGATCATCATACAATGTTTTTAATTAGGTTTTGATTTGAAGAAGTACCCAAGAAAAAAATATTTACCATTCATAGGTGGGTTAAGAGTAATACTTACTGGTCGATGAATTTCTTATAAAGAGGATGTCGTCCAAACGAATTATAGCAAGGAAAAAAAAATCGTTTATCAACACTTAAAATTTTATTTATAACTTTTTCTCCAACTTTTGGAGAATCTAACTTTTGGGGTCATTATAAAACCCTCAAATTTACAAACTAAAAGATCATTTTTATTTCGACAAAAATTTTAAATGTGGCCTATTCGCTTGGTTAAAAGTGAAAACGAACTATCATCTTTATTGAAGGCTAGGCTCTACTCTGATCTTATTTTTTCCTTCCTCATCGTAACAAAAGAATTAGAGATGTCGTACTATCTTCTTCTTTTTTAACTCAATTGCTTAACTTTTTGTAGGATTATCATGTTAATGTTATCAACCAAAACGTCGAAAGATTTTATTCTATTGAAAAAAACATTCTCTAAGTGATTTTGATAATTGACAAAATTTAGAGACTTTGTTTCTAATAAAAAGTATTTTCAGATGAAAAATCCGATGGGATATGATGAGACGATATCAATTAGAATCAGAGTCAGTGGCTTATTCTTCCTTCCTTACATATTCTGTCAAATGACTAGGAATGAGTCAAATACTCATGTAGCAATTAGTTGGATTCCTTGTCATATTTATAAAGAATTTCAAAAGGAAAAATTTCCTAATAGCTATCGGAGATTCAACTTTCCCAAATCATCTTTTAGAGGCGAAACTTTCTTTCCAATTTCAAATAGTCAATTTTTGGAAACCTGAACTATTGTATGGGTGGCATAATATATGGGAAGCTTCACCCTCGGCGATCTTGAAGCAATCAGATCTTCTCAACTAGATCCACGCCAACAAGCGACAATTAATATATTAATAATCTAATAATCATAGAGTTACGCTCACATGCCAAAGCATTTTTTGTACCTATACTATATCCAAATTCACAGTGTTTATAAATAAAACAAATTGATTGGATGTTAAATTCACTACAATGTTAATTAATTATTTTGGGTTTGTCTTTTTATGAAATTTTAACTATAGGAAACGTATGAGATGCAATTATTAATGATATTTATCTATATGATGTTCTTTCTATCAAAACTGTTCTAGTTACATGATTTGTTAAATGATATGCAATATATGACATGCATATTATAAAAGGGTTAATATTAATAAAAAAATCCAAATCGATAAGCCCGACAAATTTAACCAAAACTTATTTTTAGATCACCAAAAACCTCAAACTAGTATACTCATAACCCCAAACTAATATTGATTTTTATGTGGATTTGTCATGTCAATTAAGATAATGCTAGATGTCATTCATCTCAACAATTTCACAGGAATAGTTGACAAGCCATGCAATATTTTTTAGATTTTCTTTTTGATTTAATATAGAATTATTCCTGAATCATAATGACCTAATTTAAATTAGGGAATAACTTGTATAAAATCTTAATCTTAATTGAGTAATTTCCTAACTATTATAAGATTCTAAGGTATGCAATTATAAATTAGATAACTTAGGTGAATGCAATATATTTTCTTATAATAGGAATGTTTCCCAGTTTAATGATATATTATGTAAGCCACAAATAATCAAATTTTCACCATGACCAAAATAGGAAAACTTTTCCATCGTACTAATTTAGTCCTAAATTTTTTGACAACTTGCTATTTTAGTCATTTTGATTAATTCTAACTAAAAATTGCTAAAGTGGACAAATTTTACTAATTTTCTAATTTTTTTATTTTCTTTATTTCTTTCTTTCTTTGTATATTGTAGGGCCACCATGGGAACACCAGCCACTGGCCGAGGCTCAATGACCCTTGACCTAAGGCCAGCGAGGGCCTATCTGACAAGGGCTGAATTCAAGCAAGGGTTAGATCTGAGCAAGGGCTCACAGACCCAATGGCCCCCGTCATGGAGCCACTAGCCTTACAATATATATATAGAAGAAGAAGAAGAACAAACACTATAAAAGTTTTTGATGATTAAAAAAGTTTAAAAAATTGCAAAAAAAGCCCGAACAATGTTGACCGTGTCACATCTGACGACTTGCGATAACAATAATAATCTTCTAGTCAAAATTAATCAAGGGATTAAATTAGCAAACCATAAAAAGGTTTAAGAATAAATAGGCATAATTGAAAGGTTTAAAATTGAATTGGTCGTTATACAATATGTTTAGATTTTTTGGACAACATCTTTTATTTTGGTTGTGTACCAATTATCGAATTCCCACAACTTTTCAATTCAATTAGGTCTTGTTATGCTTTTGAAGAATGCAAGAAATCAAATTTGATAACGGATTTAATTTTAGTTTAAATTTTCACAAATTGAGCCAAATTAATGGAATGATAAAGTTGCTAGCCTTTGATTACTTCTCCGTGCAAAGGTTCATAAAAAATTTTCTCCATTATACTAGCAAGACTATTTAATTGTTTTTTTTACTATTTGACAATGATTATATGAAACAATGAGCATCTAGTCACTCTTTTTCGAATGAAAGATAAAATATTTTGCAATTGCATGAGCAACAATAATTTATTTTTGAATCAAACTTTTCAATTTGAGACCGAACCAACCTGACATTCTAGTGAATCTATCTCAAATTCTCATGTCTTCCAACACTTACACTGAATTGACTCAAGAGCTTAGATGGTTAACAATGGAAAGCAATATTAATGAATATTAAGTGTATATCTTGATATTCAATCATTTATATCAACCACTACATGCAGAGAAAACCGTAAAAATGACATTGAAAAAAATTATTATAATAAGGCAAAAAGTTGAAATTGAAGAGATAATTAAACTTGCCTAAGGTTTGGACTGTGGACCGGACCGACCTCAAAAATTAGTCTGGTCCCAGTTTTTGATCGCTTAGGTCTGGTCCCGATTCCCAGAAAGTTCTTTCCCTTCCTTGGTGCTAGGATTACGAGAGAGAACATAAGATTAAATAAGCCACGTGTCTCTTCTTCAAGGGATGGTTTCGTATGGAGTGGCAGAAAAAACTGCAGATTTGCCAAGAACATCGTACCTGCAGGAAAACGAGATGTCAGACATTGCTACGTGCCTACCCATTGGTCTTGGACTTCAAGGTCCCTGACAGGCCCAGCCCGATCTTTTTGACAGACAAAGCAGCGATTGAGATGCGTAGGGTGCACTTAGAAATTGTCATGACACAGGTAACTATCAGCTCTTTCAATTGGTCTCTCTCTCTCTCTTTTGGAATTGGAACGATATCGTCCAAATTAATTGGCAGAGCCGACGCCATTTGACAAGGTCTGCAAATTACTAATGCTTTTGTTTATGCACTTCGTACAGCCCTTGAACAAAGTATTATTCACAATCAATTGCGTCAAATAAATCGAGTCAATTATCTACAATGGGTTTATATTAGTGATTCTAATGAGGTCTTATTTCCGTGGAAAAAAGATGGACGTGAGGGTTTTGATTGGAGCAAAGTGAACGGGTTTGTGAGCTAATAGATTAGCTGTGGTTTGACAGATACTGATGTAAAAAGACATGGATTCACTTTGGTAAAACCACCGTGATCCTCATGATGTAGCGAGTCAAAAACTTGATGAAGTCCTTGCAACAGTAGAATGGAATGTCCCATACCCAGCAGATGAAGCTTCGGCCCTACAATCCCTTGGATCAGATCATAGCTCAACGCTTCTTGATTCTCTCCTGCTTCTGATGGAAAGCCCATGAACATTAAGCGGACTTGGGAGCCCACACGTCCCAGCAACCTACCGAGCAAATTTGGCGCAGATCAAGTGCTTTACAGAAGTGGAGGATAAGCAAGTTATCCAATTCTAGTAAGCAGATAGCAGCCCTCAAAGAAGGATTCAACTCAGCTAATAAATCTTCCTGGTTCGTTTTGGTGGAAATCAAATCTAGAATTGCTCACTTACGGCAACAGGAGGAACAATGCTGGGGAATTCGTTCGCCACCAAAATTGTTGCCATGGGGGAGATGAAAACACCTCTCTTTAGCATCGCAACCATCCAACGACGACAGAGAAATAGAATCTCGCTGCCAAGAAGGAGAAGATGTCTAGTGGTGCAAAGAAGAGCAAGCCCCGAAGAATTTGTATCCGCCGTTGTATCCGCCGAAAAGGTCAACGAATAATATTTTGAGATATAGATTAGATTTGAACCGGCAAAGATCGCGGGGTCCTTAATTTATTGGGAAACAAAGACGACGAGAAACCTAAAGGTTCCGAGATTAGAGACAATCATTTCCAGCTATGTATAAAATGAATAGGACAATAAAATAAAATAAAAAGAAAGCGATAAAATCAAAAACTAATGTTATTTTGCTTGATGGGCGATCCTTTCTACAAATTACAATTCAAGCATTTATATCTACTATCAACAGTTAACAACGGTTACAAAGAAATCAAGCACATTCCGTTTATTGAGGACCTGGACATTTTTCCTTATGTGGACAGAATTATTTTGAGTCACTCTATTGCACCGTAGGCCCCATACACTTGGATAAAGAAGCATGATGGAGGCTTAGGTTTTCGAGAGCTTAACAAATTCAACCCGGCATTTCTTGCAAAACAGGTTTGGAGGTTGACTGAACCTACAAACTCTGCGTTAGAGTCTTAAAAAGCGAAGACTTTGCAGACACAGAACTGGCATGCAAAACTGGGGTACAGACTTTCTTGAGGATGGATTAGCATTATTAAAGGCTGTGACTCTGCAGAGCCTGCAGGATGGATTAGCATTGTTAAACCTTCGTTGCTTTGGCAGATCTGGAAGGGAGGAAAGCCAAACTGGAGATTTTGCTGCACTGCCCAGGAACGCTGATGGATGCTCTGGAAAGCTTCGCTGTAATTCAGCCATGGAAATGGAGACCCCTTTGGAGTTGTTGATCAAACGAAAGGAGGAGAAGATAATTCTCCAAGTGGGCAATCGAACTCTGTTCAATGCTCTTGAGGGCCAAGTTAGATATCTCATCAATGGCCACCAGCCACTGACAAGTAAATTTCCAGATCTGGCCTTTGTCTTGGTGTCCTCGAGATGCCAATGAAGTACCAGACTGGACCACTAAAGACATATTATGTTGCTGGTGAGATGACTACGTACCGACGTGAATATGCAATACATGCGAGAAAGTCATCAAAAGATTATCAATGATTAGTTATTTCACCTATATGAAAATAAGCAACACCTGAACCCCTGAAATGCCAAAACTTAGTACGAGAGAACACTTAAGTACCAAAAGTTAGGAAATGTATATTTAAGTACCAAAATTGGAGCAAAATTGATCGGTTAGATGTTAATGGCGAGAAAAAACCAACCAAAATGCTAACGTGGCGATTTTCTAGCAAGACAAATGCAAAATAACATCATTTTACACACCAACGTGGTTAGAGAAGCCAAAAATGATGTCATTTTACATGTTGATGTGGCTAAATAAGCAAAAAAGGACGTCATTTTGTCTTTATTTGTGAAGAAGTTGCAAGCGTTGGGCTAGGACTATGCAAGCCCTCGCTGCTGCCTCCTATATATATATATATACCTCTTAATACAGCCCTTAGATGGATAAGATATCCTATACCCAATAAAAAAGATCTGCTAAATAGACTTTGTAGATCAAAATTATTTTCAAAATTTGACATGAAGTCAGGATTTTGGCAAATACAAATCGGTGAAAAGGATAAATACAAAACAGCTTTTACTGTCCCTTTTGGTCAATATGAATGGAATGTTATGCCATTCGGTCTCAAAAATGCCCCTTCAGAATTCCAAAGAATCATGAATGATATCCTCAATCCTTATTCAGATTACATCATAGTTTATATAGATGATGTTCTAGTTTTTTCCTCTAATATAGAACAACATTTCAAACATCTTTCTACTTTCATAAAAATAATTATACAAAATGGTTTAGTTGTCTCTCCCACTAAGATTGCATTATTCCAAACCAGAATTAGATTTCTAGGTCATTACATCCATTTAGGTACAATAACCCCAATAGAAAGATCAATTTCTTTTACCGATAAATTTCCAGATGAGATTAAAGACAAAACTCAATTACAAAGGTTTTTGGGTAGTCTCAATTATATTTTAGATTTCTTCCCCAATATAAATATCCTTTGCAAACCTTTACATCAAAGGCTTCGTAAGGATCCTCCATCCTGGACTTCGGTCCATACAGACATTGTCAAACAAATAAAAATACATGTAAAAGATATACCATGCTTACACCTTGCTGACCCTTCTACTTTCAAAATAGTTGAAACAGACGCTTCAGAATTAGGATATGGTGGCGTTCTCAAACAAATCAAAAACAACAAAGAACAAGTTGTTCAGTTTATATCAAAACATTGGAATTCCACTCAACAAAATTATTCGACAATTAAAAAGGAAATACTTGCTATAGTTTTATCTATATCAAAATTCCAAGGAGATTTATTAAACCAAAAATTTCTCTTGCGAATTGATTGCAAATCAGCCAAAGACATTTTACAAAAAGACGTTTTAAATATTGCATCAAAACAGATTTTTGCCAGATGGCAAGCCATACTTTCAGTATTTGATTTTGACATTGAATTTATAAATGGTTCTTCAAATTCATTACCTGATTTTCTCACAAGAGAATTTTTACAAGGGATACCAATATGCCAAGATCCAAAAAAGACAAAGATAAAGGCAAAGGCAAAGCCACTGCCGAACCCTCCAATACACCACCAAAGCCAAAAGGCTTAACATCCGTCAAGACATGGCTCCAAATGGCAGAAAACAACCAAACATACTTACAGCAAACACCTTTGACAACAGAACCCATAACATCTGAACCCATGCTAGCCTTTAATCAGTTAGCCAACATACTACCAAAAGAAACAATATTGTTACTTGCCCAGTCTTTACAAAACGTAAAGAAAGAGCCATCCAGTGCCATAGAGGTAAGTAACAATCCTTCCCCGCTTGCTACACAAAAACAAGCGGAATACAAAAGAATTTCGAATGAGGTGGTTATTAAGCCTCAGGCAACCCCTCCTTCTCAAAGATCAAAATTTTTCCCCAAAACATCTTTTCAAAAAATATTGACTGTGGAAGATGGATTCTTCGATAAAGATCTAATCAAATTTGCAGAAAACATATTTCCAAAAAATTGGCTTTTCAAACCTCACAATACAAACAAAACCCTTGCTTATTATGAGCAAATTTTAGTGGAAACAGAATCGGCAAGGTTCACTCACTTTACCGAAAAAACCAATACAGAAAATATCCTTTATTCCACTATATCCATCAGTTAAGTCATTTACCTTCTTGTTCTTATACAACATTTTCTGTTTTTATACATCCTTCCCTGCTTTCATATAGATCTGTTAATCTCTATACATCCTTGTTCTCTCATATAGTACTCCGATCCTAACCCCTTTATCAACGACTACATATACGAATATGAAGTCCATATATTCTTCTTTGATTGGTTAGAAGAACAATTCCTTGAACCAAAAGAAATACTTGTTTTAGATCATCATTATAAGTGGAAACTTGATAATGGTGAAACCATAGAATCCAATCATCCACCCCTTAGAAGAATAAAAATACAACATGGAGAAAGTGAGGTAACAGCTACTCCTTTTAGGCTTCCAGATCAAGGAGACTCTCTTTATACTCACAAAGTCATTGAACAAAACAATTACACTAATCAACATTTGGTGACCATAGGAAAACAGTTGAATAGGATAGAATCCACCATTCAGAATCCTACTCAACTCGTCACACCACAAGTTGACACTTTCAAAAAACCCATTTTCAAAGCTTTTGAATTCCCAAAAAACCTTAGCCCGGAGTTTGCCAAAGCCATAGAACAAAAGAAAAAACTCCTAGGAAAAGCAAAGCTAGAACCTACTCCTATTATAGACACCCCTAAATTCCAGAATCTTATCATTAAAGACACCCCTGACCAATCCACTATTAGTACATTGACCAAACAATCTGGTGACTCTGATAATGAATCCGTCGCTGAGATTAACGAGACTCAATTGGAGACAACCTCGAAGCTTTATTATAGTAGGGCTACTCCCACGACATTGCCCAAGAAGAATCATCACAGAAAATACAGAATAAATACTCTCCTGATGCCATTTATGAATGGAATATAGATGGTGTTGCCGAAAGCAATATCATGAATATTCTTAATAACATGGTCATGCTTGCCAATGCCTACAAAACCCAGCAAGATGTTTCTGATCACGCTGTTGCTAATCTTTTAGTAGCCGGATTCACTAGACAACTAAAAGGTTGGTGGGATAATTATTTGACTGATGAACAAAGAATACAAATTTTAACTGCCCATAAAATAGATGATTTTGGCCAACGCATGGATGATGATCAAGGACATCTCATCCAAGATGCGGTAAATACTCTTATCTATTCCATTTCACAACACTTCGTAGGAGACCCTTCACATATTAGAGATAGGAATCAAGACCTCTTATCCAATATGCGTTGCAAATCCTTAGGAAGATTTAGAGAATACAAAGAACTTTTCCTTCAAAGGGTTCTCATCGGACGATTGCAATCAACTCTTTTGGAAAGAAAAATTCTTAGCGAGGTTTACCCCAAATTATAGGTGATCAAGTTAGGGATAAAATTAGAGAAGAATACAATGGCCAAATACCTTATGATCTTCTTTCTTATGGTGAAATAATCTCTTATATTTACCATCAAGGAACACAAATGTGTAATACTATCAAATTACAAAGACAGCTCAAGGAAGAACAATCTCTCACCAATAGAAGTCTAGGAGATTTCTGTGCTCAATACGACCATTCTTATAATGAAAAAACAAAACCAAAATGTAAGGGAACTTGTCCTTCTGAGAAAGAAACAAAGAAACATCACAATAAATCTCAACCTCGTAGGAATAAACAAAGACACCAGAATAACCAAAATAGACCTCATAATGATAGAAAAATTTTTAAAGACATCAAATGCTATTCTTGTGGTAAAAAAGGTCATATTTCAAAATACCGTAGGATTAATAAAAAATTAAATGAACTCTCTCGATGACAATACTCTTAACCAGTTAAATAACATATTCATAGAAAATGATGATACTTCTTCTGATGAACTTCTTGAGGAAGAAGGTCTTCAGATTAATGAAATAGATTCCTCTTCTGATTCTGATTATGAAGACGCATCTCCTGAAATAAACATGTTAACTAAAGAGGAAGAATTTCTCCTTAGCACAGCTGATAAGATTACTGACCCATAAGCTAAGAAGGAATACTTAGATAGACTTCATTCTTCCCTAAATATTACCTCCAAATCCAATACTTCTTACAATTTAAAAGACATCTTGAATAGAAACAAAAAACCCCAGTCTAGACCCGTTAATATAAATGATCTCCAAAATGAAATAAAACAACAAAAATTAGAAATTCAAGCCTTGAAAGCAACACAGTTAGATATGAAAAAAGAGATTTCTGATATAAAATCTCTCGTCATAAAAGGAAAAACAAAATTAGAAGACCAAAACGAAATCACCAATACTTCTGATATTCCAGATCCAGCCTTCCTTATGTTATTAACAGAAATAACATCTAGAAAATGGATAATAAATATTATGATAAAAATCAACAATGAGTTTATTATTGAAACAACAGCACTCTTTGATACAGGAGCTGATCTCAATTGTATCAAAGAAGGCCTTGTTCCAACAATATACTTTGATAAAACTTCAGAATCCCTAAAATCAGCATCAGGTGATAAACTTAATATCCAATACAAATTACCAGAAGCCTTAATAATAAAAGATCAAATGTCTTACAAAACATCTTTTCTCTTAGTAAAAAATATGAGGCAACAGGTAATTCTTGGAACACCTTTTATTCAATTAATCCAACCTTTTACAGTTACTAATGAAGGCATTGAAACTCATGCTTTAAACAGAAAAATCACTTTTAACTTTGTGACAAAACCACAAAAAAGAAGCCTAAATATTTTACAAGAACATTCTATTTCTGAAATAAATTGCCTCATAAAAGACAAAGAGAACCAGCTTGAATTCTTAAAAGAAGACTTAGAATTCAAAAGAATAGAAGAAAATCTTATAAAATCCAACATCGTAGAAAAAATAGCCTCCCTACAAAAACACATAGAAAAAACTATATGCTCCACTCTACCCAATGCCTTTTGGGAAAGGAAAAAGCATATCGTTGATTTACCTTATGAACAAGATTTTTCTGAAATTAAAATACCTACCAAAGCCCGCCCCACACGAGATGAATCAAGAAGTTTTGAAATTCGCAAGCGGAAATACAAGACCTCTTGAATAAAAAACTCATAAGAAAAAGCCAATCACCATGGAGTTGCTCTGCTTTCTATGTCAATAAAAATGCCGAACTAAAAAGAGGAGTTCCCAGATTAGTTATCAATTATAAACCTCTTAATACAGCCCTTAGATGGATAAGATATCCTATACCCAATAAAAAAGATCTGCTAAATAGACTTTGTAGATCAAAATTATTTTCAAAATTTGACATGAAGTCAGGATTTTGGCAAATACAAATCGGTGAAAAGGATAAATACAAAACAACTTTTACTGTCCCTTTTGGTCAATATGAATGGAATGTTATGCCATTCGGTCTCAAAAATGCCCCTTCAGAATTCCAAAGAATCATGAATGATATCATCAATCCTTATTCAGATTACATCATAGTTTATATAGATGATGTTCTAGTTTTTTCCTCTAATATAGAACAACATTTCAAACATCTTTCTACTTTCATAAAAATAATTATACAAAATGGTTTAGTTGTCTCTCCCACTAAGATTGCATTATTCCAAACCAAAATTAGATTTCTAGGTCATTACATCCATTTAGGTACAATAACCCCAATAGAAAGATCAATTTCTTTTATCGATAAATTTCCAGATGAGATCAAAGACAAAACTCAATTACAAAGGTTTTTGGGTAGTCTCAATTATATTTTAGATTTCTTCCCCAATATAAATATCCTTTGCAAACCTTTACATCAAAGGCTTCGTAAGGATCCTCCACCCGGACTTCGGTCCTTACGGACATTGTCAAACAAATAAAAATACATGTAAAAGATATACCATGCTTACACCTTACGACCCTTCTACTTTCAAAATAGTTGAAAGACGCTTGGAGAATTAGGATATGGTGGCGTTCTCAAACAAATCAAAAACAACAAAGAACAAGTTGTTCAGTTTATATCAAAACATTGGAATTCCACTCAACAAAATTATTCGACAATTAAAAAGGAAATACTTGCTATAGTTTTATCTATATATATATATATATTAATTTAATTAATATTTATATATATTTATAAATAAATAAAAGCAAAACAACATCATTTTGGTTTTATCATATCTTAGCGTGTCACATAAGTGGGTTATATTATTAAAAAATTACCATGTAGGATTTCTAGCCACCTTCGCCGAACTTGGCATTCAAGTATCCTATTTTTTTTTTTTTTTAAATGGCACTTAAGTATACCTATACTTAAGTGTTCCCCATGCTAAATTTTGACACTTGCGCTGTTCTTTTACCAAAAGTGAACTATAATTAAACTGAATTAGTTGATGATATATATATGACTCCATGCATTTGTTCCCAAGATTTTTCATTAAAAATGTGACATCTCTTGATTAACTCACTGATGCTTTGGCTCGTCACCCATCTTACTAGTGCTCAAGCCTAGGCTTGCTTAACTTTGGAGTTCCAAAAGAAAACTTGCTGTCACATCAAAAGGGGTTCCGTAAGATATATACACACACACACATACACATCTTAGAATTGGTCTCCTCCTATTTGATGCACAGTTTTATTCAGTCATGCCTGCATCACCATTTTAGAAGCTTGCTAGGAGCCAGTCTTTATCCAAGCTCTCTTACCCCAGTGACCACTCCCTGCCCTCTTTAGATTGGGTCCTTACAAAAAGTACATAGATTCTTGGCTCTATCCTTTACCTTCGTAAAAAGGTACATTATGCTCATCACCAAGTCAGTGTTTATACAAGAAAAGAGGAAAGGACGGTAGAGAGCTGATCTTGTTTTGATCATCAGCCATGTCTCTATCATCCACAGAAACGAAAGAATGGCTCGATCGTGTCCAAAAATATTTCGAAGAAGAGCTTGAGAAAGACATTCCTCCCAATGTGTGCGTTTTCAAAGTCCCCAAATCACTCAGCTCTGCCAAGCCTGAGGCTTACACCCCCCAACTCATCGGCTTAGGACCCTATCACCACCTCCAACCTCAGCTCAGGGAGATGGAGCGAGTCAAGCTCAGCGTCGTAAAGAGGCTCCACAGGAAGTCCGACCGCTGGAGCTTCTCTGAGCTCACAAGCAAGCTCTCCAAGTTGGACCTGTATGTCCGCGCGTGTTACCACAAGTTCTTGGATATCAACGCCAAAGCGTTGTCGTGGATCATGACCCTCGACGCCCTCTTCTTGTTCTATCTGCTCTGCCTGCACGCCATGGGCAAGAAGATCGAGCCATCATCACCTTTGTGGGGCCTAGCCAATAGCGTGGGCAAGAAGCTCGCCGAGGATGCCATACTGAGGGACGTCATGATGTTAGAGAACCAAATCCCGCTGTTCTTCTTGGAGAATATGGTGCAGGTCGGGTCCGCGCTGCTAGAAGATGCCGAGAGGAAGACGATCGAAGAGAACTTCCCCCGTATGCTGGTGGGGTTTTGCGAAGATCTCTCGCCACTCGAAGAGACGATCAAGGAGCCCGACCCACAAGGTTTGAAGCACGCGCATTTGTTGGATCTTCTTTATAGTATGATCGTGAGGAAAGAGGATGAGTTCAAGATTGATATACCTGCTGACACCATCGACATCGAAGAAGATCTTGATTACCCCTGCGATATGGTACCGACGTCTAATAATATTGAGAGTACTTCTCCGATGGCGTTCTTAACTAAAAGCGGGCTCGAAATGCCGTCTTTCAAGGACAAAATTAGACCCCATGCTCAACTGTTGCAAGACATAATGAAAATCCTTCCTCAGAAATTGAACTCCCTACCCTCGATTCGTTCGGGCGTGGAGTAGCTCCCGCTGTAGAGAAAGGATTGATCCCAACAGCATCCTCTCTCGCCAAAGCCGGCGTGAGATTTGGCAAAACGAAGTACATAGAAGAAACATCATTCGATAAGAAAATGTGCGCGTTTCGACTTCCTGTGATCAAGCTCTGCGTCAACTCGGAAGTCGTGATACGGAACTTGGTGGCGTACGAGGCAATGGCGATCTCCGGTCCCTTGGTGCTCGCACGCTTCATGGAGATGATGGACGGCCTGCTCGACACCCCGCAAGACGTGAAGTTGCTCAGGAAGCACGGTATCATCACGGGCCATCTCAAGGACGACGAAGTGGCCCATCTGTTCAATGGCATGAGCCGTTCTATGGAGGCGCACGGCCATTGCCAACTTAACAAGACGATCAAGAAAGTTAACCAGTTCTACAACGCTAGGCCGAGCATCAAGACCCTAAAAATGATAGAGCAGTATGTGTATGGCGCTTGGAAGGTCCTGGTGACGGCGGCGACCCTCCTCTTCCTTCTGCTCACGGCGCTACAGACTTTCTGCTTGGCTTACAGTTGCTCGAGCCTGGCCGCTATTGACAAACTTAACCCGATCTGGCCTTAGTCTCCACGGGTTTTCTCGTGATTTTAATTTCCTAGCGTGCTTTTCAGTGTGTGTTTTCACTATGTTACTTTTATAATTTTAATCTTGTCTCCGTTTGTGCACTTGATTTTCTGGGATGTAACATTGGCAGGGATCATCGATTTTGATAAGCCACATCTGAAAATATGCTCGTGCCTTGGTTGCTGTGTACTGATTGTGAAAGGAATTTACGCAATTGTTTGGTTCGATTTGGTTCGATCCTGCTATTCAAGAAAAAAGGTGAAAACCGGCAGCACTTGCATGGAACCAAACCGAAGTTAAATTAATGATCCGAGCCGAGTTATAATGTAAGTACAATGTTGTAATTTAATGCGGAAATGCTGAACAGATCTTGTAATGAATCAGCGTGAAGTCACTGGAGATATAAAAGGGGAACAATGAAGTCACTCTACGAGGAGAGCCAACAACAATTAATAGATTAATAATCTAATAATCACAGAGTTACGGTTGCTCACATGTTAAAGTATTTTTTATACCTATACTATATCCAAATTCACAGTATTTATAAATAAAACAACTCGGCTGGGTGTTAAATTCATTGCACAAGTTGCCAGCGCTCCTTCTGGTGTCTGTCTTGGTTCCTCAGGTTGGTTACAAGGTTCCTCCCTAGATAGAGGTCATTTCCAACCAACGGGGTGTCTCCCCCGATCTACCAATGTAGTGGGCTGCAAATCCATGTTTATTATTTTAATGTGTCGGTGTCCACACACCCTGTCCCTCCTCGTTGATACAGTATTTTTTATTTTTTTTAATCTGATAACTGGCTCTACTCTCTAGTTTTTTTACGTCCCAGGGTTTTCAAGGTCCGAACTCTCTTAAAGGAAGCTTTTTAATGACTTACTTAGGGTGACGGAGCATCCCTTCACACGGCTGGAAGAAAAGTGCTTCATAGTGCGGCCGCTACCGTGCTCGACCAAAATTAAAGATTTTTTTGGGGCTTAGAAAGGAAGGAAATAAGAAAGCAAAACCCATGATGCTTTTCTTTATTCCTCGACAACCTTCTGGCCGGACATGCAAATATATATTAAGAATATATAAGCCCTTCTTTTTGTGCGGCCCAAAAAAGTCCCTCTTCGTTACGCAGGATAAAGAAAGAGTCCAAGAAATGTTGAGTAATCTTCTTCTAGTCCTACAAAGTTCTTTGACATAGGTGTCAGCTGCATCGGCTAGTGGCTCTGATCAGATAGAGCATCCTCACAGCCCTTAGATGAGTACCGATCATTAACGACAAGAGCATAAAATCATCAACACGACCATTCAATCAGCCCCGACACCATTTTAGAATTAGAGTCATAAGCCAAGTTCACAAATCAATACATATATAACTTTTCCTGATTCCTTCCATCAAGAAGAATACATGTGTCATATACCATTGCACAACTAATCAACTCTCAAGCTATTATAAGACATACTTTACTAGGGAAAAGTATCAAAAAAGTCCTAAACTTTTTGCATTGGTACCAATTCGGTCCTAAACTTTTTAATTGGATCAATTTAGTCATAAACCTTTTGTGTTTGGTACTGATTTAGTTCATCCGGCCATTCTCTATCGAAAAAGGCTGATGTGGACTCCAAGTCAGCGCCGGAGTGCGAAACTACGTCGTTTCGCTTAATTTTTCTTTTAAATCACTAAAATTAAAAAAATAAAATTTAACACCCAAAACACAGCACAGCATTTCGTTTACCCTAAAAGTGAAGATGCTCTGCCCACGATCTTCGCCCAAAATACGCCCAAGCCCTATTTGATCTCCCCCTGAAATTCTTAGCAACTTGCTCTAGATTTAATCTTGTCGTTCCGATTTCTTGAAGCCAAGTCGTTCTTCCACCAATCGCCTTCATTAATCGAGCCCCTTTCGGCTGAGGGCTTCATCCATCACCACCCCAGACTCACCCATCTTTATGGGCGAAGACCTGATTCGCCCATAAACCCAGTTGAGACCCGACTCATCCGTCACGGCCCGACTCATCAGTCACAATCCAAAGCGAACACGAGTAGGTGTTGTGGTCCTGATTTGATTGTTTTTTCGGTAGCGTTGAGCGACAACTTGGCGTGGCATCCTGAAGTTAGCGGAAAACGTGAAAAGTATGTTGTTGTGCTCCCAAATTGAGTGCGCTGTCCTCTTTTTATTTTATATAATCAATTTGCCTTGATTTCTCCACGTGTGTCATTGTTGGTTGGAAGAGAGAAAGTCTTCACATTTACTATCAAGTACCTATGTGTAGTAAGGAATATAACACTCAAGTCTAGCCAATTCAATTTCTAATAAAGCACAATATGAAGAGAAAGCTTCTGTATGCTCGCGTCTGGCCAAATTCTTCACGTGTACAATCATATGGTTGCTGGATTCCTGTGTTTTTATGCACAATATGAAGAGAAAGCCTTTGTTTCCGTGCACTTTTTCCTATTCTTGTACAAGCTTTTTATTACTTGAGGCATGCACAATCACAATTAAGTAATTGACTTGAGCGCACATGTATTTGGTTTCTTGATTCATTGAGGATCGCTTTTGTGGAGTAGCCATAGAAATATCAGCTGGGGCACTTGCAAACCCCACTATCAATTGTGTCCAAATGATTATTATTTTACCAAACAAGTAAAGGTTCAAGGTGGTTTTGTCAACAAAAGAAAAATAAATAAAGAGGGGTTCATAGTTTGGCTTTGAGTTCTAATGTTTGATAACAAAGAGAGAGATTGCAATTCCACATATTGTAAAAGTTAGTTTTATTGATCAAGTCCACATTGTTGACTGTACTCTAATTTTTTGGAATCCATTAACACTTTTGCTTTGGAAGTTTTTAGTTTTGATCTTCGGATTTTTTTTTATTTTGAATTTTTAGATGTTGATCACCTCTGAATTTGAGTAGATGATCACTAATTTTTCTTCTAGAAACATGATGTATAGAGTGCTACATAGTATGAGACTTACATGTTCTATGTGTTGCCTTGCTTATAACATACGTTACTTTTTCTTTTTTCTTTTTTAGTGCAGGGTCAAGATGAGCAAAAAATTAGCATGGATCTGCCTTTTCCATGGTAATGCTTGAATACATTGGAGGCAAGTTTGACTCGGTAAAAGTTGATATTAGTTCAACAAGCTACGAAAGCTTCATTAGAGACATCGAGAATGGGGTAAATAATACATTTGAAAAGTTTTATTTTAAGAATCCTAGAAAGCCACTAGAAATTGACATACATATGGAATGAAAATAAAGTAGTCGATTTAGTTTTTAGTTATTTGCATCGTGGGTTAATTGAGGTATATGGAGAAAATTTTATGACCAATGAGGCGGTTGAGAGTGATGGTCAAGGTGCCGATGTGGGTGTGGATGCGGGTATTGGTCAAAGGGTCAGTTAGGATGCTAGTTAAAGGGTTGGTGAGGGCGCTGGCACTAGTGTTGGTTTAAGTAATGAGACCATGATTGAGATGAGAGTGATTTAGATCCTGATGATTTAGTTGATGAAGATGATTATATCATGGATGATGACAATGGCGATGAGGCAGACTTCCTTGTCGATGTAAGATTCTTGATTGATAATGATGATTATGATAATGAGGAGCTTCTAGAAGTGAGGAGGAACATGACAAAGTTCCGTGGGAGGGCCATAAATGATTTCATTACAAGGGAATCATCCACGGGGTTGGTGTCATCCCAAGGATTGGATGTGAATAATGTTATTAATGTTGAAATTGGTTATGAAACAGAGTACTATGAAATGGATGGAAATGAGAGTTTGGAGTCTAATGAAGGAGAAGAAGATGATGATTTGACTAGGAGGAGAAGTAGGTTTCCAAAGCATGATCCTAATTGTGTTGTGCCTATGTTTATTGTGTCTATGGCATTTGAAAGTAGTAGGCAATTCAAAGATGCTCTAATAAAGTATTCAGTGGCTGAGCGTAGAGAGATAAAATTTGTAAAGAATGACAACAAATTTGTTAAAGTAAAATGTGCACATGAAAATTGTCCTTGGAAGATTTATGGATCTGTCGATAGTCGTAACGGATCATTTCATGTAAAGACCTATCATTCAGAATATACCTGTAGCATAAGTTTCAAGAATCGAAGGGTGATAAGTTCTTGGTTGGCCAAATACTATCTTCCTACAATAAGAGCAATGCCAACTATCAAGACTATTGCTTTCAAGGAGCTTATCAAAGAGCAATTGGGCATAGATGTGAGTATAATACAATGCAAGAAGGCTAAGTTGTTGGCTTATCAAGCATTGATGGGAAACTATAAGGAGGAATATGCAAAGTTGTGGGATTATGCAAAGGAGCTTAGGGAGAAAAAAGCTAGGAGTACTATTATATTGAAGGTTGAAAAGTCTGATATGCAATCTAAGGCGTTATTTGAGAAAATATACATTTGTTTTGCTGCTTGTAAGAAATGATTCATTGATGGATGTAGGAAAGTTGTGGGATTAGATGATTGCTTCTTAAAAGGAATTTGTCAAGGCTAAATCTTATGCGCTGTTAGAAGAGATGCAAATGATCAAATGTTTCCAATTGCTTGGGCGGTTGTTCGAGTCGAGAGTAGTGACACTTGGACGTGGTTCTTGACAAATTTGATGTATGACCTCAACATTTCATCCTCATATGGACAAGGTTGGGTCATAATCAATGATAAACAAAAAGTAAGTTCCTTATTTATTTTTTGTTGTGTTTGTTATGCCACTATAGTCACACTTGTACTATATGTTTCACATTATGATCATCTTTTGTAGGGCCTTGTACAAGCTATGGCTCATTTGTTGCCTATAATTGAGCATAGAATGTGCATGAGACACATTTATGCCAACTGGGGCAAGATGTATAAAGGGATACAAATGCAAAGATTATTTTGGAAGTGTGCTAAAAGTAGGTCGATGATAGAGTTTGATGAACACTCTCAAGCATGGAAGAAAATTAGTCCTACCGCATATCATGACTTAGTTCAAACAGAGCCAAAGCACTAGTCCAGAGCCTTTTTTACCACTAATGTAAAATGTGAGATCGTTGACAACAATTTATGCGAGGCATTCAATGGAAGAATTATACATGCTAGGTGTAAGTCCATTTACAGTATGTTGGAGGAAATTTGGATAATAATAATGACAATGATGCATGCACAGAGGGATGCATGTGCTAGATGGAGAAAGGACTGTGGTCCAAGAATTGTAAGAAAGTTAGAAGAAAATAAAACTGGTGCAACATATTGCCAAGTGATCTGGAATGGTGAGACCGGATATGAGGTAATGGATAAGGGTGAGAAATATGTGGTGGATGTGTTTAAGAGAGATTGTTCTTGTCGAAGATGGCAGCTTACTGGCATCCCTTGTTCCCATGCCATTTCTGCTTTAAATCATAAGCAAGATGATGCATATGATTATCTTGATGAATGTTACAGGAAGGCTAAGTTTTTAGATGCATATAAAAATATGATGATGCCAATTCGAGGGCAGAAATTTTGGATGCATATAAAAATATGATGATTCCAATAGCCGCTTGCAGACCGAGGATGCATGCTCCATATTCGGCTATTTTGTTGGTGCACGAAAATATCAATTTTGCGGCCACATGATAATGTTGCCCATTTGGGTATATCAAGACTGCCCCAGTGTCGGAACCTGACAAATTTACATCTCTGTCAAAGAACATAGTCCATGTGTCATCTTCTACTATTGAAATTCGGTCGTCTGGGGAATCATCCTCACGTACTTCCTTAGGGCAATCTGCTAACATATCGGCAATCACTCGACCTTTAACTGATTTTTACAACATTACTTGGATGTCGAATTTCGAGATCAGGATTTGCCATTTGGCCAATTTTCCCACCAAGGTCAGGCAACCGAGCAAATACTTGATTGGGTCACTCTCAGTTACAATTGTTGGAGAAATCTTTCCAGTATATTTTGAAGCTGTCAAAACGTTTCTTTCAGTCTAAGTCTGGATGTTCGGAGACCGTCAGTTTAAAGTCTGAAGACTTTGTACTCTCGAGACTCAAGACCCAAGACTCAAGACTCAAGACTCAAGACTTAAGACTCAAGACTCAAGACTTAAGTCTATTCTCACTGACAGTCTTTCTAATCCAGTGACGAAGGAAATCTAAAGCCGAGGTATATGGTTGAGGATTCGATCCATTCCTCCGGAATAGATTCTTTGGTTGGATAATCATTTCGGATTCTTTAATTCTTATCTAAGATCGATTGAAGATCCGATGGTCGACGAAATAATCTTGGAATGTTCTATTCATGGAAACCAAGATCCCGATTGTATGGGCGAACGGGATTGATGGGCTATCATCGAGATTCCTTAAATAGCTCGGATGATCTTCTTGATTGATTCCGTCCAACGGGTAGATTGGAGGAATTCCTTTGGTAAGTGCCAACGGCTATGATGGCATAAAGGAGTATAAAAGGAAGACGTTCTAGTTGTTTTAAGTGTGTGATCCATAGAGAAATTCAGTCGAAGAACCTTGATTGTTAGTTGAGGCATTCGAGCGAAATTGTATACACGAGAGAGTGTTTATATTTGGTGACACCTTGAGCGAGTGTGGTAGATCATCTACACCTAGAATTCAAGGAAGATCAACACTTGTAACAGCTCTTTGATTATAGTGGAATCCAGCCAATCGGCTGTCAGTGCAAAAGAGTGGACGTAGGCTTGGATCAAGCCGAACCACTATAAACCGCGTGTTTAATTATCTCTTTCCTTGCTCAGTCTTACATTGATTATTACTCTTTGCAAATCCTTCAACTGTCTAAGTATTGCGCAAGTATACAGAAATTATCAAGAAAAATCTTTGTATACCTATTCACCCCCCTCTAGGTACTCATACTAGTAATATCAATTGGTATCGAGCCCGTGTTCTTACTTTGTTTGAAGTGTTTTACTTGAGTAAAAGATCCATGGCTAGTATGCTAGCACCGGGGCTGATGGAAGGGCAAAGCAATACCAGACCACCCTACTTTGACGGAAAGGATTACAACATCCGGAAGAACAAGATGAAAGCTTTCCTACGATCCAAGGATCCTCGGAATGGGATGTTGTGGAAAGAGGAATCACTCCGCTGTTGCATCGGTCTACGAAAGAGGGAAAGAAAGCTGTTGAAGTCGGCGGAATGCCTCGGGAAGAAATAAACAAGAGACAAGCACTCGATGCAAAAGCAATTTACTCTTTATATTGTGCTTTATCTCCAACTGAATATAACATAATATCTTCTTGTGTTACAGCAAAAGAAGTATGGGATAGATTACATATCACCTATGAAGGAACAGATCGAGTGAAGGAGACTAGAATCAATATTCTCCTCGGTCAATATGAAGCCTTCAAAATGAAACCAGGAGAATCAGAATCGACATGTTTAGTCGTTTTACGAGATATTGTCAATGGTCTTGAGAACCAAGGACAAAAAATTTCTGATCCCATGAAGGTGAACAAGCTTCTCGCGTGGACTCTCCAAGGATTGGAATCATATAAAGACTTCAATAAGAGAGACGCAAAGAATCATGCCATTATCGTAGACGAGCTAATTGGAACTCTTCGGTCTTACGAAGTGGAACGAATTAATGAAGACGAAGATCCAAGAGGTAAGAAATCTATTGCACTAAAATCAAATGATGATTCGATGATGCAGATTCGAAGATGATATGGATGATGAGGAGCTCGCCCTCATGATAAGAAGATTCAAGAAACTGAATAGAAAAGGCAGAAGGTTCAATCCAAAGAAACAAAGTTTTCGAGACAACGAGACCAAGTCTGTTGATGATGAGGAACCAAACAGAGATGTAGTTTGCTTCGAATGTAAGAAGAAGGGACACATCGACCCAACTGTCCTCTTCGAAAAGAAAAGAGGAAAAGCTGAGAAGTTTCGAAAGGCTCTCAAAGTCGAAACACTGGAGTGATACGAGAATGTGAAGAAAGTGATAATGAATATGCCAACATATGTTTGATGGCACAATCGACTCGGACTCGGATATTGGATCGACTCGACGAGTGAATTTGAGGTAAGTGATTTTAAAATTCTGTCAAAGTCTCTAAATATATTGATGAACCGTGTTTCGAGTCTTAAGACTTCTCTCAAAAGGATTTCCGAACTTAAAAAGGAAAACTCAATTTGAAACAAAAGGAAGTTACTTTAGAAGAGAAAGCTAAAAGTCTAGACCTAAATGTTTCTGCTCTTAAAGAAAGAAGATGATCTTTTGAAAGAAAATGTTTTCTTAAAAACGGACTTATCAAATATTTCAAAGAAGTTTTCGATAGGGTCGGAAAAACTTGAAAAAGTTCTTTCGGTCCAAAGACCTTACTTTAATAAGTCTGGTCTAGGTATGACAAAGCGGAAACAATCCCCTTGATTGATTTTCCAAAAGTAAAAGAAAGAATTAAGAAAAGACCGTCAAAAGAGGCTTACAAAAATCATTTCAAGAAAGTCTTTGTAAAGTCTCGTAGGTCGAAATGCTCTAAGATGTTCAAAATGTAACATGTCAAGATCATTTTGAAAAAGACTGTCCTATGGTTTGGAAACTGTTAAGAAAGTATGGCCTAATAATGCTTATCCTACTAACATCAAAGGACCCAAGAAAATTTGGGTACCAAAGAAAGCTTGAGACTCTCTTTTGAATGCAGGTCTCCGTCAAGAAAAAGATAAAATGGTATCTTGACAGCGGATGCTCAAGACACATGACGGGGAGACTCAAAGTGCTTCGTAAAGCTTGTTCAAGTAAACGGTGGAAATGTTTCATTTGGAGGAAACGGCAAAGGAAGCATCGTGGGATTTGGAACTGTGAAAATTGGAAATCTCACAATAAGCAATGTTTCTCTAGTAGAATGACTCAACTATAACCTTCTCAGCATTAGCCAACTGTGTGATACTGGTTTCAAGATCTCCTTTCAAGAAGGAATTTGCTATGGAATTAGTAAAGACTCTACTGAGTCTTTCATGGGTCGAAGACATGGAAACATCTATCTCTTAGACATGAAGTTGAATGAATCACAATGTCTAATTTCAATCCAAGATGAAGCAAGCTTATGGCACGAAAGCTTGGCCATGTCAATATGAAGCAATTAGCCAAAATCTCATCAAAGCGGCTTGTTCGAGGTCTACCCAAATTACCATATCAAAAGTCCGATCCATGCACTCCCCGTGTTTGGGAAAACAGGTAAGAAATTCATTTAAGCCAATAAATCATGTCTCTACTAATCATGTACTACGGTTGCTGCATATGGATCTCTTCGGACCAACCGTAACTCGAGTATTGGAGGTAAGAAATATTGCCTAGTAATTGTGGATGATTTCTCTCGCTTTACTTGGGTATATTTTCTTGCAAATAAGTCGAAACCTTTTCATACTTTGAGAAGTTTGCTAAAAAGGTTCAAAATGAAAAAGGATATGCTATTTCAAGTATAAGAACAGATCATGGAGGAGAATTTGAAAATCAAGATTTCACAAAATTGTGTGATGAATCTGTTTTAATCATGTATTCTCTTCTCCATACACTCCTCAAAGCAAAATGGAGTTGTGGAAAGAAAGAATAGATCTCTTCAAGAAATGGCTAGAACTCTTTTAATTGAAAGCAAAATTTCTTCACGGTTTTGGGGTGAAGTCTGTTTCAACAGCATGCTATATCATCAATAGAGTCTTTCTAAGACCTATTCTTGAGAAAACCCCGTATGAATTATTCAAAGGTAAGAAGCCTATTGTTTCATACTTTCATGTATTTGGTTGCAAATGCTTTATTTTGAAAAATGCAAGTGATCGAGTTGGTAAGTTTGAAGAAAGATCAGATGAAGGCATCTTCCTTGGATATTCTACATCAAGCAAAGCCTACAGAGTCTATAACAAGAAAAGCCAATCTGTGGAAGAATCAATGAATGTCAAATTCCAAGACTCGAGCGCAAGATGAATCCAGCCGAGACTCAATATGAAGAGTCCGAACTCACTCTAGACCTTCCAAAGTCTTCAACTCAAGAAGCATCTCGACTACGGAAGTCCAACATCAAGAAGCTCATGAAGATTCAAATAAAGAAAGAGATCATCAACCAAGCAAATCAACCAAGAATCGGAAACACAAATCCAGTCATCCTAAAGATCTCATTATCGGCGAAATTAATGAAGGAATTCGCACCAGATCCAAAAGACGTGAAGAGTCTAGTGCTGTTGCTCTCATCTCTGAAATTGAACCCAAAAGTATAGAAGAAGCTTTATCGATGAAAGCTGGATCGAAGCTATGCAAGAAGAGCTCGAGACAATTCAACATTAACGATGTGCGGGATTTGACATCTAAACCAAAAGGTAAAACTGTTATTGGAGCCAAATAGGTATTCAGGAACAAGATGAACGAAGAAGGAAAAGTCGTACGAAATAAAGCAAGACTCGTGGCCAAAGGATATACGCAAGAAGAAGGAATAGACTATGAGGAGACTTACGCACCAAATAGCAAGGTTAGAAGCTATTCGTCTATTACTTGCATTTGCTTGTTACAAAAATTTCAGGTTATTCCAAATGGACGTCAAAAGTGCTTTCCTAAATGGATTTATCCAAGAGGAAGTTTATGTGGAACAACCGCCTGGATTTGAAGACCCAAAGAAGCCAGACTCAGTCTTCAGACTGAAAAAGGCTTTGTATGGTCTAAAGCAAGCTCCTCAAGCTTGGTACGACAGACTAAGTAAGTTCTTATTACAGAACGGATTTGTCAAAGGTAAAATAGATACTACTCTGTTCATCAAAAAGGAAAACAAAAGTTTCTTACTCGTTCAAATATATGTTGATGACATTATTTTTGGATCATCTAATGAAAGTCTTTGCAAGAAATTTTCTAAGTCTATGCGGGATGAGTTTGAAATGAGTATGATGGGAGAATTAACATTCTTTCTTGGCCTTCAAATAAAGCAATTGAAGGAAGGAACTTTTATCTTCCAAGAAAAAAATGCTAATGATCTTGTCAAAAGATTTGGATTGGAAAATTGCAAGAAGACCGACATACCAATGTCAAGTTCCTTGAAGATAGACAAAGATGAAGAAGGGAAGAAAGTTGATCAAAAGCTGTATAGAAGCATGATCGGTTCACTTCTTTATCTTACCGCTTCTAGACCGATATTTTGTTGAGTGTTTGCATCTGTGCTAGGTTTCAATTAGATCCTAGAGAATCACATCTCATTGCCGTGAAACGTATTATCAAATACGTTGCCTCATCTTCAAGCATCGGTCTTTGGTATCCAAAGAGGGGAGACTTTAATCTTCTAGGATACTCAGACGCAGATCTGGCCGGTTGCAGAGTCGATAGAAAGAGCACTTCTGGAACTTGTCAACTGCTTGGAAACAGGACAGTGTCTTGGTTTTCAAGAAAGCAAAGCATTGTAGCTCTCTCAACGACAGAAGCAGAGTATGTAGCTCTTGGAAGCTGCTGTTCGCAAATTCTATGGATAAAACAACAGCTACAAGACTTTGGCATTGAAGACTCATGCACGAAATCAGATGTGACAACACCGCGCGATCAATCTCACCAAAAATCCAATCCTTCATTTAAGAGCAAAGCATATTGAGATTCGACATCACTTTATTAGAGATCATATTCAAAATGGAGAAATCTCGATTCAATTTGTTGATTCAAAGAGTCAACTAGCGGATATATTCACAAAGCCTTTGGAGAAAAATCAATTCGACGTTATCCGTACAAGACTCAACATTTTGAAGCTTGAAGAAGTTAAAGTCTAGAGACTCACCAACTCTAAGACTCGATCTCTCGACTTTAAATCATGAGACTCAAACATTCATGGCTAAAGACTGTAAGTTGTTATTTCATCTAAAAGGTACGAATTCTTGTTTAGTTATTTTATCTAAATTTGAAAAGGTACGATCTTTCGTTCGATTATAATCCGTGTGAAATTTGAAATCTTGTCTTTTTTTAAAAAAAAAAGGATTAATTTTAGGAGTTATTGATTTTGAAAAGAAGTGTTCGTACACTTTCCTTGTACCGATTGAACTTCCTTTTCAAAAGCTGAGTTATATATATACAGTTTCTCTTCGCCCATTCTTCAAAACCCTAAAAGGCACTCTCCTCCCGATACTGTTTTTCTACTTCTTGTTCGTCGTCGAGAAAGTGGTCATTTTTCTTGGGAAAAGCAAGTGAAGGAATCTTCCAATAGACAAAGAAAGATGTCGTCTTCGAGGAAATCATCAAGAATCGCAAGGGGGACCACAAAGAATGGAGAAGGGACCAACTCACTTCGATCTTACGAGGAAGAAGACTTATCAAGTCAGCGACAAAGTCCGATTCGCTCTCCTCCACGTCATTCAACACCTCCTGCCCCACAAGGTGGAAGTCAATATCCGGAAGAAGAGTTAATTGAGGAAGCCGACCCGAAGAAGAGTCCAAAGACCCTCCTTTATCTATAAGCTTTATCGTGCGTTGAAAAGCTCGGTTCTTCATTAAAATATATAGATGACTTCCTTAAGGACAAAAATTATGGGAATGAGTATCTTTTTTCTGCGGAAAATGGAAGAATTGGGAGTTGCTCCTAAAGGAAGGGCGAGAGGAGGCTCTTGCAAACATTCCTAGTGACCCTCGTTTGCCGGACAAAATCGATTGACGGGAACGATGATGACAAAATGTTCCTTGAATTTAAACCTAGAATGGGTGTGGCGAAAAGGTGAAAGGAAATCGGATGGATTTGTTTAAATCCAAGGATCAAGAAAAAGTGTATTTCAGCTGTTGAAAAGAGGGGTGATAAACCCTAGAAGTGTTGATTTTGACTTCCGGACACCATCAACATGAACGTAAGAGAGAAGTTGAATTTGCTTCAACTTGAGACTTTTTGCTCGACTCTACGGACGGGTATGCTCAGCGACCGCTTATTTCTATTCAAATCTGAGCTTTTTGGATGCGAATAGAATTTCATTCGGTGTTCGAGACAAAGTCTACGTGGTAGATGTGAATATGTTGGCGGACATAGTTGGAGTTGAACGGGACGTTATCTCCCAATCAAAGTCTCACTGCTCGTACTACTCGGATCTTGTCAAAGATATGGATGCAGAGAAGAAAATTACCTACTCGAGGATGAAGGCCATCAACATCGTGCTTCATAAGATTGTGATCAATGTCTCGGACCGAAGTCTACATCAAAGACTTCGTGTCTCTTTTCGAAGCAAAGTTGATGTACGCGATCAACTCGGGACGGAAGTTTTCTCTCCCGCACACTATTCTCTTCCATATGTACGAGCAATGTCAAAAGACAAAGGACAATTGCCTTATCCGGTGCGGTGACCAAGATCTTCAGACACATGAACATTGAACCGCCACATACATTTTGTGTTCAACCGTGTGATAAGATGGTGGTAGGGTTGAAAATATTAATGAAGATGCGTCTGCAAGAACTCTCCAAGGCAATGGAGAAATTCAAAGTGAAAACTCCGGTTGATCCCGCCTCAAAGAGAAAAGGAAAGGAGGCCATTGGTGCTCCATCGAAAAAGAAGAAAAGAACTCTCATCCTGGAGGATGAAGATGAAGATGAAAATGATGAAGATCCTCTATCCATCCAGCGACAAGAACCAGACGTTACGTGTCTCAATCACGTAACTTCAGCGGAGAAAGCGAGAGAAGAAGAAGAGCAAAACGAGAGAAGAAGAAGAACGAGAGAGAGAAGGAGAGAGAAGTTGAAGAAGAAGGAGAAAAAGAAAAGTCTGCGGATGAATCTGGAGAGAAGGGAAATCAAGAGAATGATCATCACTCTTCCTCTTTCGATGTCCTAGAGACAGGGGAGTTAGCGAGCAAGAGAGGTCTACACCTCATGCCGCGTCGTGAAGATCTAAGACAATCTCCGAAGACCCGAAGAAGTTCAGGTCTCTCAATTGCTCGAAGAAGGTCACGATACGTCGAACCAAATCTGCAAGACTTAACGAAGCGCCATCGCCGCATACACAACTTCGAGAAAGCCAATGCTAGTACACAGACGGAAGATTCTGCAGATTTTCGTCGTATCATGGATATTCTTACGGAAATGCGTGGCCGAGATATATGCTCGGGATCGTGAAATCCAAGCCTTGAAGAATGCTTTGGACAAGCATCTTCGGTCTCTCTGGAGGATAAATTCAAAGACCTCGCTCGCAACTTCAAGCCAATGCTAAGGGAGAAGAGGTAGCTCAAGCGAGGGAAGACTGAAGAAGCTCGAAGGAGTAGTCCAATCCATTGGGGATTTCCGGATCGTGCGCATTCCCAGCGAGACATGACTCCTTTCTCACCCTTTTTAATGCTGACAAAAAGGGGGAGAACCAATTTGAACCAACAACTATCTTTTAAAAAAAATTTGTGATTATGTTCATTTTTGAGTATGACTTGAGAACTTGAACTTGGGTGTGAATTTGACTGAATTGACTGTGGATTGTGATGCTTGACTGGTTGCATTTATTCAAGTGTTGTTACATGGTGTTTCTCATGAAAGACTAACCAATTTTCTGTGTTTGCAGAGTCTGGTTGTTTTATTAATCTTTATGAGTTAGCCATATTGCTTGAGAAATGTTTTTGCAGGTCAAAGTTGTTCAAATCTACAAGAAAGTTTTGTCACCATCAAAAAGGGGGAGATTGTTGGAGAAATCTTTCCAGTATATTTTGAAGCTGTCAAAACGTTTCTTTCAGTCTAAGTCTGGATGTTCGGAGACCGTTAGTTTAAAGTCTAAAGACTTTGTATTCTCGAGACTCAAGACCCAAGACTCAAGACTCAAGACTTAAGTCTATTCTCACTGACAGTCTTTCTAATCCAGTGACGAAGGAAATCTAAAGCCGAGGTATATGGTTGAGGATTCGATCCATTCCTCTGGAATAGATTCTTTGGTTGGATAATCATTTCGGATTCTTTAATTCTTATCTAAGATCGATTGAAGATCCGATGGTCGACGAAATAATCTTGGAATGTTCTATTCATGGAAACCAAGATCCCGATTGTATGGGCGAACGGGATTGATGGGCTATCATCGATTCCTTAAATAGCTCGGATGATCTTCTTGATTGATTCCGTCCAACGGGTAGATTGGAGGAATTCCTTTGGTAAGTGCCAACGGCTATGATGGCATAAAGGAGTATAAAAGGAAGACGTTCTAGTTGTTTTAAGTGTGTGATCGATAGAGAAATTCCAGTCTCGAAGAACCTTGATTGTTAGTTGAGACTGTTCGAGCGAAATTGTATACACAGAGAGTGTTTATATTTGGTGACACCTTGAGCGAGTGTGGTAGATCATCTACACCTAGAATTCAAGGAAGATCAACACTGTAACAGTTCTTTGATTATAGTGGAATCCAGCCAATCGGCTGTCAGTGCAGAAGAGTGGACGTAGGCTTGGATCAAGCCGAACCACTATAAACCGCGTGTTTAATTCTCTTTTTCCTTGCTCAGTCTTACATTGATTATTACTCTTTGCAAATCCTTCAACTGTCTAAGTATTGCGCAAGTATACAGAAATTATCAAGAAAAAATCTTTGTATACCTATTCACCCCCCTCTAGGTACTCATACTAGTAATATCAACAATGAATGTTTGGTAATGCAAGGTATATTGCCGGAGTCTATGCAACACCCATACCAATGCAACACATGTTTTTTTTTCTGATTTGGAGTAGTTTTGCTCCGACGTGGTGAACTTTTTACTCAAATAGTAAATTGCTCGTTCCTTCCCATCATGGAGTCCTTTATGTGCCAACATTGCACCTAGGGATTCACTGTTGATGGTAAGGTAAAGGGTCAAAGGGTGTCCTAGAGTCTGGGGTACTAAAACCGAGGGTTTCATTAGGTATTGCTTCAGATGTTCAAACGCTAGTCAATAGTCATCATCCCATTTTATTTATGCATCTTTCTTGAGAAGTTTAAAGAAAGGTTTTGCAGTTTTAGAAAGCTGAAAAATGAATCACGTAATGTAATTTAATCTTCCTAGGAGGCTCCGGACTTCTTTTACGGTTGAGGGCGGAGGCATCTTAAATATCACTTTAGTTTTTGATGGGTCCACTTCTATCCCTTCACAGCTCACAATGAATCCAAGTAATTTGCTAGAAGTTGCCCCGAACACACATTTTGCTGGGTTCAAGCATAACTTGAACTGGCGAAGTTGATTGAATAATTTTTCCAAGGTCTTCACATGGTCTTCTTGGTGTCTGGTTTTGGCGATCATGTCATTGACATATACTTCAATTTCTTTGTGCTTCATATCATGGAAAAGGGTGACCATGGCACATTGGTAAGTTGCTCTAGCATTTTCAGGCCAAAATGCATGACCTTATAGTGAAAAGTTCCCCATGGAGTAATGAATGTCGTCTTTTCCTTGTCTTCCTCCTTCATTTTTATTTGGTCGTATCCCGAGAATCCATCCGTAAAAGAGAAAAGTTTAAATCCAGCAATATTATCCACAAGAATGTCTATGTGAGGTATCGAGAAATCATCTTTCGGGCTTGCTTTGTTCAAATCGCGGTAGTAGACACAAACCCGGAATTCGACCATCTTTCTTCTTCACTGGTACAATGTTCGCTACCCAACTAAGATATTGCAAGACTTCGAGGAAGCCTACTTTCAGGAGCTTCATTACTTTTTCTTCAATCTTTTTTGACAACTTAGACTTAGCTCTTCTTAGCTGTTGCTTCTTAGGGGCTACATCAGGGTTTCTTGGCAAGCTATGCTCCACGATCATTGGATCAAGGCCTGGCATATCGGCATATGACCATGTGAATACGTCTTGATACCTCTTTAGGAGGGTAATTAAGCTTGCAACTTCCTCTTTGGGAAGGTTCGCGCCAATCTTTATCTCCATTAGACCTTCTGTGCTGCCTAAATTAATAATGACGATGTCTTCAGTAGTAAGGGGGCCTTGTTTCTTCGTAGCGCTTCCAATTCCGTTGAATTTCGTTGAAATCATCAAAATCATCATCCGAGTCATCAGAATTGCTATCATGGCTACTTACGATGTTGGTCTGGACCGTTCCCATACCCTCGCCTACGGCTAGATTACTCATATATCATAGAATAAATAGGCTAAGGAAACAAATAAGGTTAACAGCATGCATGCTTCTTTTTTCTTTTTTCTTTTTTTTTTTTTGAAAAGGTGATGAATTATTCTTTAAGACGAGGAAGTATGAGGAAACCCGGGCCTCAGATTTCTTCTTTCATTTTGTGGCTAGATATCATCAACGGGGTAGTTTGGTGTCACGCCCCGAACCTCGAGTGCGTGCACATCCTACCGCGGTCGATCAAATATGCGACATCCCAGGATACGTCGCCGACCCATTCATTTAATTACGCATGCGGAAGCGAAACAAATCCCCTGACAACATTTAACTTGGGATAGAAAGAAAGCAATCAATCACAATACCAAATACTCATTTACAACACATAAGTTTAAATACAACTCTAGGCTGTCTACAAAATAGACCAGCTCGACAAAAAGGGGAACTATCCTAAAACCAATTAGCAGGACACGTTCATCGATACTTCATTCTCCACCTTTCCAGACTTAGGGCTTCAGGTCCTCCACGACCGCCATCTAGGGACCTGAAATTTTAATCCCACAACCGGGATGAGACGATGTCTCAGTAAGTTCAACCCCCTAAACCCCTATTAGAAAGAAAATACGCCCCATGTGGCCTAGCCACATCACACAGAAGACTTACCTCACGTTAGCCTTCATCTGCAGGTTAACACAATTTATATAATTCAACCACGTACAATTATGATAACCAAACAACCATGGCACAATCACATCATTAGAACAATTCAACCACTTGAATCGTCTCAGTGATCAATCGACTTGGCCGATTACATGTCAATTCAGCAAATCAATCATTACTCTTAATCACGGCCCCACTTGGCAGAATTAAAATCAGTGGCATCACGGCCCCACTCGGCGCGACCTTTATCAGGTTGCAATTCACGACCTCTCTGGGCACGACCTCTCATAGGTGGTTCATCACGGCCTCACTGGGCACGACCTCTAATAGGTGGTTCATCACGGCCTCACTGGGCACGACCTCTAATAGATGGTTTATCACGGCCTCACTAGGCACGACCTCTAATAGGTGGTTCATCACGGCCTCACTAAGCATGACCTCTAATAGGTAGTTCATCACGGCGTCACTGGGCACGACCTTTAATAGGTGGTTAATCACGGCCAATCTCCCATCAATTTCGACACTTGGAATTTTATAAAGAATCCATATTTATCATAATCAACACTCAATTCGCCACATCCATTCATCAAATTCAAATTCTAAATGCACAACAGTGATCGGCATGAAATTCTGAGCAAATAAGGTCCCAACAAAAATTTTCGAATTTTAATAAATAATTAATTTTATTCCGAAAATTAATTAAATAATAATATCCATATTTTTCGCAATCCACACTCAATTTTTGATATCCAACCATCAATTTCAAAATCCGAACGCATAGCAGCAATCGGCACGAAATTCGAGCAATTGGGATCAAAAATAATTTTTTTAATAATAATATTTTAATAATTTTGGAATATAATATAATATTACAAATTCCAGAATTTCGAAACATTTACATAAATCAAAAATAAAACCTATTATATCACATCAATGTTTATTATTAAATGAACTCTCTTAGCTTTTAATTAAACATGCTTTAAATTAAACAAACCTCTTAATATGAGTCACAATTAAATAAACTAACTAACCACCTAAGCTTAATTAACTTAAGCTAATCACACCTAAAGCATAATTAACCCTCTAAGCGAGGTTTAATGAGTTAAACTCACCGGATTAACGAGTCGAGCGGACCAAAACGATGGGGACGACGCGAGGATCGACTTTCCTCAAAGCGGGCCGAGCATCCGGGCTCAGGAAGGCGGCCAAAACGGGCCAAACATGGGCTGCCATACCCATTTTCTGCAACTTCCGGTTGAGGCCGACGGGGGCTGCTCGGCGGCGGTTCGGGCGTGAGGAACAACGGAGAAGGGCGGCGGCAGCTAAGGTGATGGCTGGCGGCGACGGGCGGCGGCGATGGAGGCCCCGATGGACGGCGACAAGCGGCGGACGGAGGCTGGAGATGCAGGCTGAGCGCGAGCCGACCGGCAAGCTAGCGCGCGGCTTCACGCGGATGCACGGCGACGGCGACGACCGCGGCGTCTCTAGTGGCGAGCTGGCGACGACGGGCGAACGACGAAGGGGGCGGACGGCCATGGCTGCTCTAGCTTCTTCTTTGCCATTTTTCCGATCTTCGCACAACAACAAGGGATGAGAGAATCGACGGAAGAGAGAGGGGAAAGACGGAGGGCGACGGCCAAGGCGGAGCGGCAACGGTGCGCGGCGGCGACGAGCGGCCAAGCGGAGAAGGGGCGGTTGGCCAGCGAGCTGCTGGTCCGTTCGAAGCTTTCTCTCTCCTCCAAAATCCAAGAAGAAAATCCAAAATGAAGAAGATGATGGAGATGGGTTGGAGGTGACATCCCACATTTTGAAGGACAAATCCTCACCCTCCATGTGTCAACATTCTAGCCACACAAGCCCCACCATGACATCACTTGATGATGTCACATTCCACTATCTTCAATCCTCCCACAACAATCTTCAATGGGTGCAATTTATTTTTCCGCCGGGGCATAAAATTTTGTACATTAATTTCTTCAATTCCATTCAATCCTCTTCCAATTGAGTCCAATTGAAGTCCATAAAATTAATATAATGTCACCACACTTCAATTCACATATTCATTTGTCCATAAAATCAACTTAAGTACCAAAAGTACGACCAAAAGCAGGCCTACAAATTTCTCGAGCCAAATTAGCCATTTTTTGATTATTTTGCTGAAAAACTCGGCTTGCATGAAAAATCTTCCGAAGGATGAGTCAATACGCCTAAAATGATTTGTGAAACACCCAGACTTCCAATTTCTGAATTCGATCTCAATTCCACGGTTAATTTCACTTTGGCACGATACTAGCGAGACCCAACCTACCGAGTAGCCTTTAGAAATTTTCATGCATTTGACCTGTGGTTGATCATCTCAAGCCACAATGTACATCTTTGAAACATTGGCGACTTTCGGTTGTCGGCATAATCTCAAGGTTTCAAATACGAACACAGGGTACCCAATCGATAGAAAAGTCGATCCAGTGCCGATCGACAAGAATTGTGCAATCTGGTGGAATCACTCATACCTGATCACATGCCTTTGTCGAGTCGACCTATCTCCGATCTCTAATCGATTTTTAATTGTGTCGTAAGGACCCTTGCAGATTAGCTCGGTCAAAAGATCGCTTCCTGATCAAATTCTCGAGTCTGATGCATTAGAAACTCTTAGCGGCTTCACCCGATAGACTAGTTTTCATATGAGTGGCCGACTCAAGGAAATGGACTATATGCGTGCCAACAAAATGCCCGTCTCAATTTATTGAAAATAGAATCGGAAAATCGGGATGTCACATTTGGTGTGTTTCCTCATGCCCTCAAAATGTTTTCAACTTTATTTAATAGAAGGTGGATTTACATTTTGGAAGAGTGATTTCAAAAGTTAGTTCCTTAAGTGGAACTGATGTTGAAAACAAAACAAGCTAGACTTAAGAAATATGTACAAGCTCCCACGTAGGGGAGTATGCAAGGGAATTAAAAAGGGTTATATTCGAGTGGGCCTACACCCATTTCCCCTGGCGGTCCTTCGTTGATAGCGCCCACGAAAAAGTCTTCGTACCAATCACTAGTCACGCCTCCTTGTGCTCCCAGCTTTGTGAACTTCAGATTATCCATGCCTCCCCATCTGTCAGGGACAATGCTCCGATGATGGTCATAGAAACCTTGGGGGATTGAATAGTTGACATAGTAGTCAAATTTACCACTTGGTTGGCCCAAAGTGTCCATGATTGTCTTTTCTCTATGCGCTTTCTTAGCGTGCTCAGGGAGCATGGTGCGTTTGTTAGGTACCACGAAGAGGTCATCTTTGCCATAACATAGCCACGGAGAGTGGAACGTGAATACCCTAGCATCCAAAAGATCTTGAATCTTGTCTCTCAGGATGGTACAGTCATCTAGCGAGTGTCCTAATTCCCCTGAATGATAGTCATAGTACTTGGACGGATCATAATCAAGGAAGTATTCGGGAGTAGGATGCCTTAGTTTCATAGAGATTATTCCTTGCTCTAAGAGGATGGAGAAAATAGTGATCATTGATTAAGGAAGAGGCGAATATGGCCGCATGTTTCTTGAGGACTGGGGTAGCCGAGCCTTTTGCCAAATTGTGTCGGTAGGGTCTTCTTCATTTACTTTGGCTACCAATTCCTCATTGTGATGAGAGTAGAATGCACGGGTGCTTGGGCGAAATTTTCTGTCAAGTGGCATATTGTCTCACGTAGTTCATTGACTTGACGTTGAAGCTGGGTGAACGAGAAGTTATCGCATGTTTCTTCTATATGTTCCTCCTCAATGGCACCTACAAAAAGGTCTCTAAACATGGTAGTCATGTCGTCTGACCCTTCTTTCTTTGTAAATACGAGCTGAGTTATGTTCTTCTGACCCATGCCTAAGTAAATAGGAAATTTCAAGCTTTCATGGTTGAGTTGTTTTAGAATGCTGATCATTTCTTCTTCCTCATGCATCATCTTCACAGGGCCTGGGAAGGTTTCCTCAAGGCGCGGGTATACAAGGCCGGTCTTCTTTCTTGCCTTTCCTTCCCGGTGTTGCTCATGATATCCTAAACCGATGGTGTGAGGTCTCCTCAAGGCTTTGATAGGCTCGCAGATGCCTTGGTTTCCCCTACCAAGCCCTTGACTCGTTTCCTTGCCGAGCCCTTGACTTGGGATAAAATCATATCTAATCATGATTTTCCCTACCATAATTGCAGTGCTTGATATTTCGGGGACAAAGGGTGAAGTCCCTCGAGTTTCGTGTATAGTAAACACAAGCTCAAACGATTGATAGCTGGATTCTTTTTTGTCACCAGGTTCAACATAAAGGATGGCTGTCTCGCGGTAGATGCAGTGATCCTCTTCTCCGCGCACCGTGATCAGTTTTCCTTCAATCACAAACTTTACATTTTGGTGGAGGCTTGAAGGTACTGCTCCAGCGACGTGGATCCATGGCTGGCCTAAGAGGAAATTGAACGCAATGGGGATATCCATCACCTAGAACAAAATTTTGAATATGGTTGGGCCTATTTGAACGTCAAGCTCGATCTCTCCCACCATTTCCTTCTTCGTTCCATCGAATGCTCGAATGGAAGTCTTGGTTGTATGGATCCGTGATGTCTCTATTTTAAGACGACATAGCGTTGCTAGTGGACATATGTTAAGAACAGATCCATTGTCAATCAGTACTTGAGCGACATGAGATGTGTTGCACTTGACTGATATGTAAAGACCCTTGATGTGTCCTCTACCCTCCTCAGGGATCTCTTCATCAGAAAATGCCATATGATCTTTTAGAAGGATGGTACTAAAGAACTCATCGAGTTTGTCATGCTCAATCGTTTCAAGGACATGTACTTCACTTAGTATTTTCATAAGGGATTTATGGTGCTTGACAAATGTCTGAAGTAATTTCAACAGAGAAATCTGTGCTGGTGATTTTCGCAATTGTTCCACCACATTGTATTCACTGGCTTTAACTACGGCCAAAAAATCCTTGGCTTCTTCGTCAGTGATGGGCTTGGCAGGCTGCGTATTGGCTTAAGCATAGGTTCGCCCAAATCTCGCGACTAAGCCAACATTAAGGTCGTAAGACCACAATACTACATTGTTGCCTTCGTATTTGTAGGGCTTGGGGATCTCAATGACTATAGCTGCTCCTGCTATCGATGCTTGAACTATGGCTCATTCAAAGACGCCCTCAAGTGGGGTGGAATCCTTCTTCTCCCTTCCTGTGTTTAGCACGACAAATTCTTCCTCCCAATTGATGACGACTTGTGATATAATAGAGACCATGCCGGTGTGGATAGTGTACACAATTATTCCAGCCTCCATCATCCTTGACACCCTTTCCTTTATCGTTGTTAGGGGTGGTATTCCATTGCTTGAATAGTACCCAGCTTCTCCAACTCGATAAATGTCAGTAGTAGGTATTTTGGCATTTCTGATTTGACTGGCCTCTGAACTGAATAACATTTACCTTGTCGGCGTGCTCAGGGAGTGGATTGCTTTGGACATTTGGTTTTGTAGTTTGGAATGAGAAAGCTTTAGTATCTAGCAAGTTCTAGATCCGGTGCTTAAGGGTGTAGCATTCGTCAGTCGAGTGGCCTATTTCTCCCATGTGATAGTCGCACTTTTTAGATGGATCATAGCTAGAGAATTTTTCAGTGTTGGGTCACCTTGGCTCGATTGAGATGAGGTTCTTGTTCCGGAGGATCGCCAAAACCTGTGATAAATGTCCAGGAAGCGAGGTGAATTGTCTTCTATTGTTGTAGCGTTGGGGAGGTTGATGACTGGTGGTCTGCTATTGCCCTATGCTTGTTTGAACGGTCGGGAGGTGATCGGTATTTACAGTGTAGTTTGCATTGACATCTACCAGGGATTCTTTGTCTTTTTTCATGTTAAGCCTTCTATTAACGAGTGTAGGCTCAGTGAACCAACCCTCCCTTAACCCTATCTCAATCTGCTCTCCTACTGGAATGAGTTGATTGAATGATTCGGCGATCATAGTCACCATCTAGTTATGGTATTCATAGGGGAGGGTTTTGATGAACATTTTTCTTAGTTCAAAATCAGTTGGTTCGGGACTGATCTAGGCAGCTAGATTCCTCCATCTAATAGCATATTCTTGGAAAGATTCATGCTTTTTCTTTTCCATGCGCTCAAGATCCTCACGAGAAGGGGTAATGTCCATTATGAACTTGTACTGCTTGAGGAATGCCTCACTTGCTTCACTCCATGTTTCAAGGAGGTTTATTTTTTTTGTGATGTACCACCTCAGGGTAGGACCTACTAGACTTGACTGGAACAACTGGATCATTAGAGGCATATTATTAATGTATTGGTTCATTCGAACCAAGTACATTTGCAAATAAGCCATTGGGCAAGTCGTGCCATCATACTTCTCAAACTTAGGCATTTTGACCTTAGAGTAGATGGAGAGGTCTATTGGAGTATGATCTTGAAGGCCCTGTAGTTGTTTTAGCCTCTCTTTAAGTTTCTCAAGGCATTTTTCATGCTTAGTGTTAGACAAACTGTTAGGCTTTGCATTCTCAACTATGATTTGGTGCATATCATCCTCCAATTCGGGCGTGTTATCATTGGTATCTCTTCCTTGATCACCTCGGATAGACGATTGTGGTAACAATACTTCGTTTGAGGCTAGGACAGGAGCCAATTTGCCTTGGATGGATCTATCTATTTTGAGAGTTGCTGAAGCACATTGAATACTTGCTTCATTTCATTTTCCATAATCTCAATACGACTGGGTACGTTCTCTTCAGCCATTCTAGTTTAGCTTTTGGCAAATGCAACTATGTCGTGATTACCTGCATTGCAAAAAATGGAGAGAACGTAAGCTAGGGAAACATATGGAACACTGGCCCATGGCAAGGGTCGAGTCATTTTTATTTATTAATAGAGGGTTTATACAATGCCAAAATGGCCTTTCAAATAGGGTAGAACGATCCTAAATATTCACATAAAAAAGCCAAGCTACCCATTTTTATATGCGATGGGAAGTTCTAGTCTTGTGAAGCTGCTTGCTCCTTCATCCTAGCTTTGATATGTGTCTCTTGCTTGTCATCAAACTTTTTTCAAGAGATTCAATTCGTCTCTGAAGAGTAAGTTTATCAGCTACATCGGGGATTACTAGTTGCAGCTCCTTGGGAATTATATGGTTGAGGATGTAGAATGTAGACGCATGATGGGCTTTTTCCTGCCCCTTCAACCTTCTAGGTATGATGATCTTTTCGGTGTGACATTCACTCCATGCATTCTAAATTATGCGGATCTCCTCCAAGTAGCCATAGCTTGTATGGGTGAAAAGGATTCGAAACAATCCTGATTTGAGTAGTGGTAAGATTTCTTAGAGGGCCCTGTACTGATGAGCCACCCTATATGGATAATATGAGGTAACTCCGAAGAGGCCCAGCAATGGGATGGGGTCGTAATAATTAAACGCAAAGCGCGCCTCTCCTACAATGAACCATTTAGTTCACCATAAGAATGTCTCAAGGACAAGATTTTTTAATAAGTTAATCCATTGAGAATATTCCTCGTTGGGAGAGTATTTTTCCATGCTTTGAAAATTTTGTAGTGGATGTTTGAATTTGTTGATTTCAAATATTTGCATGAGGTGTCTAGATCCTTTGATATGGGAAAAGAACCACATCTGTAAAATTTCTGGGGCGGCCCTCATGATTTTTCCTCTGTTTTCCTTAAAACAATTAAGGGATAAAAACGTTTTAGCTAAAACCATGTTCACATATCCTACTCCAAAAATGACTTGATTTATCACCCATGCGATTGAAGGATTTATAGCATTCTTTCGATATGGGAAGATAATAAATCCAAAGAACGCTAAGAGAAAGATCTTGGTTTTTTGAGTCATTGATTATTTTTCAAAACATTCAGTTAAAGATGATAGCGAGAAAGCATTGTTGTTGGCTTGAACAATTTCTCTTACCGAATGATTTTTTAAAACCACGATAGACTAACCACAGGGTCAATGCCAACTAGTGGCTTGGCAAGCTCCCTTCCCAGGGGCATTCCTATGGCGAGACTATATTCTTCTAAAGTCGAAGTCAGTTCAAATTTGCCGAATACAAATGTGGATGTTTCAGGGCACCAGAAATGTGGTAATGCTTGCATGACCCCAGAGTGAACATCGATTCGGAGTAATGGGAGGAGATGGCCAATCCTTGCTTTGACACGTTATTGGCCAAGCTGATCTAACTGATCCCACCATCTGAGGAGCTCTTTCTTGGGGGTAGGAATGAACTGGATATCGATTTTTCCCATTGCATATAAAAAAGGGAGTTACACAACCTGACCCTATTTTTCCATGAGCCAATAAAAAGACTGAGTAAAAGTAAAATCACTTTGCTTTTAAAGAAAAATGGCAAGCACAAAGACATGCATATGGGACGTGTGGCTCGATTTCTAATTGAGAAGGTTTGTTGAAATTAAAAAGGTATCCGCCCGTTGCAGTCTTGCGTTAGCAGCGTACCCTCTTAACCTCGGCTAAAGAAATTTGGAGAAAAAAAAGGCAACCTCATGACGCAGTCTTGCGTCTGAAGCCGTATCTTTCTTAACACCATCCTAAATATCCTATGACGGCCCAAGTCTAGCGGCCGGGTTGTGTGTGCCATGTGTAGTGCTAAAACATTTAAGAATACACAGTAGTTTATAATCAAAAAACATTTTATATAAAAAAAAAAAAAACTCTAAGCTATTAACTGCACAAAAGAAAACGACTCAAGTCAACAAAGCATTTAAACAAAGATAAAATGGCCTAAGTCCTCAAAATCGTCCCCAGTGGAGTCGCCAAATTGTTGCGACCTCTTTTTTCGGTGCCCGATCAAATGCAGGCGCCTTGTGGAGGCTAATGATTCGGCTATATCTATTTTAGCCTGGACTTTCCCAAGTCCACCAATTCAAGACTTAATGGTCCAAGTTTTTTAACATGTAAGTTAATTTTAAAAGGAGTCGCCACTAATGGGTTAAAGGTGGGTCGATTAGAAACCCAAGCGAAATATCGGAAGAAATACTCGCTCCTGCACAATCAGAGAAATTAGGATCGGGGACTTGATTACATTAGTTAATCACTAATGCCCTTTCGGTACATAATCTTGTTTAAACCTTAAGGCTTTTTTGGATTTTTGAAGGGCTTTTTATGCATTTGTGAAAAAAAAACATTTTTTGGGATCTTTTTCTATTTTTTGGAAAATATAAATATTTTTTTGGCATTTTCTGACTTTTTGGCCTTTTTTGACAAAATATGAGATATTTTTTATTTTTGTTATTTTCTGGAAACTAAAATTTTATTTTATTTTATTTTATTTTTTATTAAAAAAATATTTAAAAAATGACTCGGACGGATTCTCGGGTTGGGGCCAACTCGGGTCATCGAATTGCGACCTGGACGGGCCCGCGTTATAGGCCTGACTCGGATTTTTTTGATTTTTTCTTTTTAAATGTAAAAGCCTGAACCCATTTTGGCTCAATTTTATAAAAAACCTCAGCCCGAAGGCTACTCAGCCCACGTGCACAAGCCCGTCTTAGGCGGAAACCCTACTTGGTTCAAACCCATGCCCGACCTGCTCTCTGACCCGGTTCACAGCCGCCACCCGGCTCGCGAAACCTTACCCGGAAACAAGGAAACTGGGTCGAACAAACCACCCGAATCGACCCAATTCCTGGCCTCCTCTCTCCTTCACTCGCTCGCTCGCGGCACTGGTGGGGGAGATCGAAATGTCATTGGACAGACGGCGACGGTGGCGACAGGCGATGGATCTGTGACGCGGTGGCGACCAGGAAGACAACAGCGGCCGACTACTCGACAGGACGCGGTGGGGGCAGCAACATGGAGCCTCTTGGCCAAGACGGGACCGAGGCCGAGACTAGGGTTTCAAAAGAAAAAAGGGCGAAACGATGGTGACAACATGGAGGAACCCATCGTTACCTGTCTGCAGCAATGGCGTGACACGGCAGCAAACGGTGGTGGTGTGTGTCGGGATGGTAGCGGCTCTGCTCAAGACAACGGCTCACTCTCCTCCGACTGGCCTCGCTCAACTCCCTTACTCTCAGATCTGCCCCATTTACTTTGGTTTCCCTCTTGCTCACCCACTCGGATCTCTCCCCCTCAGGCTCACCTACTTGCAGATCTAGGTTCGCTTGCCACCGGCCTCCCCCGATGTCTCTCGGTGGGAGGTCGTTTAGCTTGCGACCTGATCCTTCACCCCCTTTGCTCGCTCTTTGATTTCCCCCCTGAAGTCTCTCAAGGGGAAGCTCTCGAAGTTCGTCGTGCCCCTCGACGGAGCTTGCGACCACCTATTTATAGGCGAGGGGGTCCGGTCGACGGAGGGCCTCGATTCTCGGCCTTCGGCTTGCCAACCGATTTTCCTCGGTTGAACCGGCATCCCATCTAAGCTCATCCAGCGAAGTGTGCTCGGCATTGAAGGCAGCCATTAATGGCGCTTGAGATCTGTCATCTCCGGCTAACGTTGGACTACCCTCCTCAGCCGTAGGTTGTCCTTCGCGCGTCGGTGTTGATGTGCGTGAACTATAGAGGCGAAGAAGGAAGGAGCGAGGAAGAAGAAGAAGGAAGAAGAAAGAAAAAAAAAAGACCAGGCCGGATCTAAAAAAAAAAAAAAACTGGGCCTAGGCCTACCAAGGAGAGAGAAAGGGGGTTGCTGATTTTTGCTTTCTTTTGTTGTTTTTATTTATTTATTTGTTGTTTTTGTTTATTATTATTTTTTATTATCCGAAAAAGGAAAAATAAATAATAAAAAAACCTAATTAATTAAAAAAAAAAACGAAATTTAGGCATCAACAATAAACTAAAAAACAGAATATCCCTTGTTTAGCTCCCTCGAATCAGAGGCAGACAACCTTTCCATAATCCACAAACAGCCTCTCATGCGTGACAAGAAGCAAGGGAATTGAGATGGAGGAACCTATAGAAATTGACCGATCTTCTGATCTCTCAGAATGCTAAGCAATAATGCCACGGCAATCACCATCATTTGACAGATCAGTCCTGCCAGGATTACAATAATTGGCCAAAACAGCAATGAGGTAAAGTTCGTTTACATCTCTTGCTAAGGCCTGAGTGGAGCCCGCATCGTCTGTCCATATCCCGCCTGCAAAATTCATGCCATCTTTTGTTTTTTTGGTCTCACTCCTTTCTTTCATGTACATATATATACAGTGCTGATGGGAATCAAACCTCGGACCAATTACTCTCTGAATCTAAATTAAAATTAGTGAAACCAGTATTCATCGACAACGTTGCTCATTCTAGAGACAAATGATGAAATATTAACAAATGACGACATGGAATAGAGAGAGAGAGAGAGAGAGAGAGAGAGAGAATCAGTAATCTCTGAAGGAGAGGCAAAGGGTGAAGGAGGTGAAGACTGTGAAAAGAACGCAAGAAACGGCGGCAAAGATCCGGCAAAGATAAGACAACGTTGTTGCCGCCTTCGCCCGCCCGCCGCAAGAGCTTCTTTAAACTTGCTCCATCTTCTTTACAATATTCTTTTTATCTCTTTCGTTTTTTAGTTTTCAAGTACTTTTTTCTTCGGATACGGCGCTTAGTGAGCTAGGGAATAATAAACAAAGTCATATCGGTATTTTTCATTAACAATTTTTGATGACGTTAATGGAGAGACTTAATTATATCAATTTGATACTTCAATGTAGTTCATAAGAGTTTTAAAATTCAATTGCATTTTTGAGAGAAACTTTACAAGTTTTGGTGCACTTTTTACAAATAAAAAATAAAATAAATGTGGCCAGGTAAGTAAAATAAGAGATAATAACCCATTTCTCTGTGATAATTTAAATAGGAGAAAAGTTGGTAACATCCGCTAGGTTTATAATCCCAAAAAAAGAACTAGCAAGGGAAGTAAAAATTGGTAAATTTTTTTTCTAAAAAAAGAGCATTGGTAAATAAACTCAAATTTAAGTTGATAAACCTAAAACAGTTAATAATTTATTTTGACAAAAATTGATAAGCCACTCTACTTTAAGTTGACAGTTTTATATAAGAGCAAGTATATTACAAATATTAGTAAGTTATACAAATAAAAGTTAGTAAACTATAAAATAAAAAATAAAAATTGGTATTTTAGAAATTATAAAAAAAAAAGCTAGTAATTTCATAAAAGTGTTATTCAACTAGCAACAAATTATGTGGTAGAAAAGTCATTAGTCTTCTTTTTCCATTATTTTCTTTTGACACTTACCAACACTTGTTAAAATTTACCAGGAAAAAAAACCATAACTTAGGCACGGAACCATAGATTACGTTTTAAGTTGTTGAATTCTCACCTGTCACACATAGTGGTGTGTTCATATATATATGCTATGAAAGTCATAAATCAATAAAGAATTGATAATTAAAGCAATTCAAAGTTCTCATAGTTTAAACCTACTTTTGTTGTGAAAGAGCTTAGGCAGAATCTGTCTTGATTGACTTCTAATACATCCGTTATAATTTCATTTTTTTTAGCAGCAGTCATAACATTTCTTTTTAATTTTTTCGTATTTACTTTCCACATATTTCACTTAAATGTGAACGAATGTGCCAACTACAAGACAAAGAAGATATTCTAATTGAATAACTTAATGATCTCTTAATTTATGTGGCGACATCCCTAGATGATGGGAACATATAATTCTACGATCCTCTTTTTGTCTTTGCTAGAAAGATTTGTCCGGCTGTCCACACTGATTGCTACGTATATCTTGATTTTAGACCTATCTTTTTACAGAGAAATCTAAGCATGGAGTAAATTTTTTATTCAACTTAAGGTTTCTGATCGAATGATCTTTGCCCACAATTAATTGAGGTCTTGAAATTTTGAAAAACTCTATTCTATACTTTGAGCTCGGTCTCACATTTTGAATTTTATATTTCATCTTTCAACAACTTTCAATGTGCAAATATGTTTATATGTTCGATTTATAAGCATCTCTTTTCCAACATTCAGGTCATGAGACATTCAATCTTCTTCAACATCATGTCATTGTTTTTTTTTTTGATAACCGAGGACTCCACCATGCCTCCCGTGCCCAGACGACACTGAAGAGCCGGGCCCTTATACTTCGGGAGAGACTAGCATAGGATCTGGCAAGGCCGGCCCTCGCCCCTGGCCGCCTTAGCGTCGGCCTGTGGCCGATGGCCAGCCGTCGCCCGCCTGGCCAGGAGCAAGGCCGACGCTCGCCTGGGCGAGGATGAGCCCCGGTGAGGGCTCCCCTCGCTCGGCGTTGGCATCGCCCAGCCGGGCCTCGCTTGTGGCGAGCGAGGCCAGCTAGCTGGTTGTGGCCAGTGGCCGATCGTAGCCTGTGGCTAGTGGCCGGCCACTGGAAAAGGGCAAGGGAAAAGCCAAAAAGAAAAGAAAAACAGAAAATATTTTTAAAAAGCACAAAAATTTAAAAATATTAAAATATTATTAAAAATTGTCTACGCGTCGGCGACGGTCCTACGTGGCATCGTCGGCATCCATGTCAGTATTTTCCGACCAAAATTGGCCGGATAGACTCAATTGGCAAACTGACAAAAGGTTTAGGACTCAATCGGCAAGATTGAAAGGTTTATGACTGAATTAGCAAAACTGCAATAGGTTTAGGACTTTTTAAACAATTTTCCCCATATTTGCTTAGACAAAATTTGAGCATGAAAACTAGGGATTACTGGTATTCCTAACCTTGGATAACATATTTTATGCTTTTGGTCCCTTGACATTCAACCATGTGGAAAGTGGAACACAGAAAATAATATGACCTTTAGGCTCCGTTCGTTTCACGGAAAATATCATATTTCCGGAAAACATTTTCCTGGAAGTTATTTTTCAGGAAAATGACTCTATTTTCCGATGTTTGGCCAAAATCTAAAATTTGAGTGGAAAATATTTTCCACTGTTCGTTAGCTCAAACATTTTCCTGAAAAAAATAATCAAAAATTGAATTTTAATATTTTTAATTGACCAAAAAATTTATTTTATTTATTTATATTTTTTAAAATGATTTTTTATTTTTTTTCCTTTCTCCTTCCTCCTCCTTCTTCCTCCCGATTCCTCCCAAGCGGCTTCGTCCGCCGTCGCCTCCTTCCTCCTCCTTCTTCCTCCTCGTTCTGCCGCCGCCACCTCCTTCCGGTCTGACAATGGCCGGTTGCCCAACGGCCAACCAAGACCCGGTGGCCACTCTGGCGAGCTCGAGGCTCGGCCGATCTCACCTGAGCTCGCCGGATCTGGTAACAGATCTCCCCGCGAGCCTCCCAGTGCCGCCGCGGAGCTCCCTCTTGAGCCGGATCCTCCCGAGCAGCTTCGAGCCGCCGGGGAAGCGGAGCGCGGCGGTGGCGGCGGCGCCCCGACCGAAGCAAGCGGGCAGGAGTGGCCAGGGAGGGCGGAGGCTGGTCTCGGAGAAGGACATCATTGAAGCCGACTTCGCAACAAGGAGAGCAAGAGAGAGAGAGAACAAGAACTTAATGAAGAAGAAGAGGCGAGGCTTGGAAAATGTTTTCCTCTTTTCAAAAGAGGAAAACATTTTCCAAGCTGCAAAGAAGGAATTTTCCAGTCAACGGAAAATGTTTTCCGTTGACCGTGATTTTCCGCCCACCCAAACACCGGAAAATCCAGAAATTATTTTCCTGGAAGTTATTTTTCGCGAAATGAACGGAGCGTTATTGTGCATATGGAACATGTGAAGATGGACTACATGATGCAACAAACCAAAATGAATGAATAAATAAAACAATTCAATAATCAATCAGACTTTGGCGTTTCTAACGAGATGATAATGTGAATTTTTTTTTTCTACTACCTTATTACCCTCGTACTCAGGTAAAAGCTAGAATAATCGCCAACATAGTGGATGCAAATAAATAAAATATATAGATACCTACATTTAGGGGAAATAGTTGAAATGCACTTGAAAATTAATCGAGAAATATATATATAACTTATGCCATTAATAGGGGGCCAAAAAAAAAAATTTCTTGATCGTCACCAAAGAAAATGATATATAAGGGTTTAAAATTTTTTTTTAGGAACCAACAAAATAACACCATCTGTCATAAGATTAGCGAAGTCCCTAAGACAATAAGACTTTAATTTTGTTGTCGTCATAATCAGTTTTGCTGGTTACGATATCATTTTGCGTGCCTAATACAAGTTCAAACATGCGTGATGTATTAAGTTCTGAGTAACGAACTTTACCATGAATTCTTCTACTTTCCCACAATAAATTGAGTTCTTGAAATTAAAAAACTCCATTATGTGCTTTGAGTTGGTCCTTACATTTTAAATTTTAAATTTCATCCTTCAATAATTTTTTATGCGCGAGTATGTTTATATGTTCGATTTATAACCATCTCTTTTCCAGCAGTCAAGTCATAAGAAGTTCAATCTTTGTTAACTTAAATTATAACATAAGCTAAACCATGTAATAGTATGTCTAGGATGAAATTTCTTATAGTGCAAGGACAATTAGAGATGAAATTAAGATTATGATTTCACCAAAAAGAAATTAAGACTTAGAAAGTTTAAGGATCTCATGGAGAATCATGTGTGAAAAATGGAATAAAATAATCATAAATAAATGTGAAATCATGTGATAATAGGAAATGTCTTGGAAAGTGTATATAGATCATTAATTTTGAATTAACTAATGTGGATATATATTTGCATAGACAAAATTTGAGCATGAAAACTAGGAATTCCTGGTACACCGAACCTTGGATAACGTATTTTATTCTTTTTGTCCCTTGAAATTGAATCACGTCGAAAGTGAAATAGTGAAAGTAATATGACCTTTATTGTGAATATGGAACATATGAACAATGGACTACATGATGTAACAAATCAAAATGAATTAATAAATAAAACAATCAAAAAATCAATCAATGCATTCATTTTGGCGTTATTAACGAGATGATTGCGCTGAAAAAATAAATTTTACCCTCATAGCAAGCTAAAAGCTAGAATAATCGTCAACATAGTGGCATGCAAAAAATAATTATAATAATAATAATAATAAATACCTACATTTATGGGAAATAGCTGATATGTACTTGAAATTTAATCTCGAAACTTATTTAGCTTAATCACATTAGCAGGGGGCCAAAAAGAGCATTCTTGATTATCACCAAAGAAAATACATGATATCAAGGTTTTAAAATTCTCAATCATATAGACATCAAGAAAAATCTTTTTGAGGACCCAACAAAATAATATCATCTGTCATAAGGTTAGTAAACCAACTAAGCCGTTAAGACTTTAATTTTGTCATCATTTTTCTGGTTACGATATCATTTTGTGTGCCTTATACAAGTTCAAACATGTGTGATGTAATAAGGTTTGAGTAAAGAACATTTCCATGAATTCTCCTCCATTCCCACAGTAAATTGACTTCGTTACATCATAAATCAATTTCATAAATGTTGGCCTCTTAGTCTTTATCCTCATTCTTCTTTTAATCTACTCCACGTTGATGTGGAATAGCCGGCCCACCCAATATTTTCTGCGTTCTTTGGGACAAAAGCCAAAACTAAAGTCATCCTTGCGGGGTTATCGGCAGTAATAATGACTTGTATCTTTTTTAATCTAGAAGGACCAAACAGAACGGAACAAGCGTTGCTTCTAGCGTCTTCGGTTGGTGATTTTCAGATTTTTGAATCGTTAGAAACCCTAGCATGTGCCATAATTCCCGCTTCTAGTGTCTTCAGTCATAATTCCCGCTTCTAGTGTCTTCAGTTGCTGATTTTCAGATTTTTATATCGTTAGAAACCCTAGCATGTCCCATGATTCCCAAGCATTTACAAAGTATTCTCACACAGCTATAACGAACGCATTCATCAGTATGGGTTGATTTTTATAGTATATGGAAGAAAAACGACTGTTTCCTTACATAATAACGAGAGGAACAACTCAACACAAGTGATGAACTATAATCTACCATGAACAGAAGCAAATCGAGATTTTATATAAAGATTCCTCTTAACAAGAAAGGGTAAAAACCACCAAGCTAACGATCAAAATCATTTAATTGATATAGACTAAAGAATAAATATATAAGTTCGCCAAGCCAAATGAACATATAAGGACGAGATGCTCACTAATAAGGGAGGAGAATTATGAAAAAAATTCTAAATTATTGCAATTGTACTAATTCAGTCCCAATCACTTTTCTTTTGTCAATTGAGTCCTCTCATATATATTAGGGTTAATATCACGAAAAATGATCAATTGGTATACTTGTGATAATTTTGCTCTCCATTAGTTTTCTTTAAATTTTACCATTGAATTATTGAGTTGGATGAAGAAAACGATTGACAGATGTACCTATTTGGGATTTTACCCTCCATTAGTCTTAGGTGGATCAATTTTGTGATTTCTTGTGGTATTAACCTATTTTAATGATAACTAATGAAAGATAAATTTATTTACAAATATATCAGTTTGGAATTTTTTATATTTAAAAAATTAATTTGAGATATATTTATTATAAATGTACCAGTTTGAGATTATTCATGGTGTTAATCCTACATATTATAAAGAGATAAAAGACAAAAACACGCATCATTAACACAATCATGATAGTCCAGCACATAAATTTTACTTTTCTAATTTTTTCCGTGGTGTAATGGCAAGATAAGCAAAGCCCAACTCTATATAAACGGGATACATTAGAGCTAGGAAGATGCATGGAACCAAATCGATACACAACCACGCTATAAACCCACCGGAAAAGAGGGGGGGAAATTTGATAATCACAACTAAAAAATAAAAATAAAAAGTGGTAATTTCATAAAAATATCAGTCAGCTATTAACAAAATACCCGCGAAAAAAGTCATTTGGCATTTTTCTCTACCCACGACATTTACTAACACTTATTAAAAAACCAGTGCAGAAAAAAATCCGTATTTAGCACAACGCAATTCAAAATATCCCTTGCACCAATCACCTTCAAACATTGACTACTATATGCATGTTTGGAGTCGCTAGTGTAGCTGAATTTACATCTATTACTCATCCAATGGCAAGTTTGTGGAGAATACTTTCATATTTTTTCACATTTTTAGTGGACTTGATCAAAGTCCTAAATCGTAAAGAGCCGATACAGAAAGCAACTTCAAAGTGTGAAAAACGTGGCCTACCTTTTAACCTACTTCTGTTGTGAAATTGCTTAGGTATAATCTGTCTTAATTGACTTTTAATACCTGCATTGCACTGTGCTTTTCTAGCGGAAGATGATAACATTTTCTTTTTGGTATCTTCTTTGATCTTCTTTGACCTTCCTTCTTAACGCATGTGCCGAAGGTGTCTATCTCACTTAAATGTGAACGAATGTGCCAAACTACAAGACAAGGAATATAAATTAATGGGCTAATTGACATAGAAGATAAAATGCATGTGACAACGTCCCTAGATGATGTAAACATATGATATAAAGCTGGATTCTCTTTCGACGACCTTCTTTTTTGTCTTGCTTGAAAGAATTTTCCCACTGTTCACACAGATTATCACCTCAAAAAGGAAACCAAGAAAACAGAGATCAAATAATGTCTTTCTTGAATTTAGACCTATCTTTTTTAGAGAAACCTAAGCATGGAGGAAATTTTAAATTTAGTTCGACCACAAGTTTCATATCGATTGATTTTTGTCCATAATAAATAGACTTCTTGAATTCATAAGCTCTATTATGTGCTTTAAGTTGTCCTCACAATTCAAATCTTCTATTTCATCCTTCAGCAACTTTTAAGACACGAGTTTGTTATACATTCGACTCATAAGCATCTCTTTCCCAATGATAAGATCATAAGACGTTTAATCTTCATTCCTTTAAATTACATGATCCTTCTATTCCTCCAAAACAATTACATGAGAGAAGCCATATAAAATCACTTCTTAGTTAGGATGATACTCCTAATAATGCAGGGTTCATTAGAGATGATATTAAAATTTTATTTTTACCGAAAATTTTTTACAGATTTTTAGAAGTCAAGAATCACATGATGATAAATGTCAAATCACATTATGATATAAACTTTTGCAACTTGAAATCAATCATGTTAGTGCAACTTTTTCATATCCGTCGTGTCTATAGTTAATTGACTATAGTTGATATACACATTTTCTTAGATAAGATTGCGCGGAAACCTGGAGGTTCCTGGGACACCTAACCAAGGATAACATACTTTATCTTTCTGGTCCCTCGGCATTCAACATGTGGAAAGTGAATAGTGACAGTCACATAAACTTTCTGGTCCCTCGGCATTCAACATGCGGAAAGTGAATAGTGACAGTCACATGAACATTGATTGTGCATGTGGGACACGTGACATGGACCACATGCAGCAATAATGAAGTAAAAAGCCAAAGCAATAAATAGAAAAAAAAACAATTTAATAATCAATCAATGCATTCACTTGGACGCCTACCTTAAACATGTCATCTTCCCATGATTCTGAAAGAGCATTCAGTGGCCAAAGATAATTCTCTCCGATGTTTTCAAAGTGAACGGTATCAACAATGATAATGCTGAGAAAATTAATTTTAATACTACCTCGTTCCCAGACAGCCTCTCATGCACAACAAGAAAAAAAAAAAGGGAATTGAGATGGAGAAACCTATGGAACTTGACCCATCTTCTGATATTTCAGAACGCAGAGCAACAGTGCCACGGCAATGACCGTCATTTTGACAGATCAATCCGAGCAAAATAGCCATAAAAAGGGCCAAAGCTGCATGCTTATTGTGCTCAAGGGTTCTTCCTAAGCACTGTCTCCTTCAAAGCATATGGGCAAATTTCGTTTACAACGCACTCATCGCAATGAGGCCTGGGTGGAGAGTGCACATCGTCTGTCCAAATCCCACCTGCAGAGTTCAATGCCATCGAGATGGCCACTTTCTGGCAATAGTGCCATATCACGGTGGTGAAGCTTCAGTGCAATGGGCCAGAAATCCAAGGACTTATGGTACCAAATTCTGCTTCAGAACAGGAATGTGCAAATGGGGTTAGGGGATGCGGACTGTTAAAGTTACGCAAATACTTATGCATGAATAATGGTCCACATTCAGTATTGGCTGTTACTGCATATATGATTTTCTAAAGGACAAACACTGCCAAAAACCCTAAATTATGCTTACTGTGATGCAAATACGCTGAACTTTTTTTTTTTTCCGTGTTACCAAAAATTCTAAACTCGCTCACTATAATACAAAGAACCTCAACTTTCTTTTATTTCACAAAAAAACCCAAACTTATACAAATGCGACATATATATTCTCTATTGTAGTTCCATCCCAGGTAAATTTATCACACTAATATAAGTTTGGACATTGTATAACACAAAAAAGTTTAGGGTATTTGTATCGCAATGGATACATTTATGATTTTTAGTGACAAAAAAAATTAAGGTATTTATGTTGTAATGAGTATACTTTGGATTTTTTTTTCTGTGGTATTATACCTATTGTTGTGAAATTGCTTAGGCGGAATCTGTCTTAATTGACTTTGCATGCGTGCATTATACTTTGCTTTTCTTAAAGCCGCAGATGGTGGTATTTTTTTTTTTTGGTATCTTCTTTGACGTCCCTGCTTTCCACAGACGCACGTGAACGATGCGCCAAACTACAGGACAAGACGGATTAATGGGCTATTTTTTTTTTTTTTTGTTTGGTGGAAGATTAATGGACTAATTGACAAAGAAGATAAATTGTATGGGACAACGTCCCTAGATGTTTGGAACATATTATAGAGAGCAAGATTCTATTTCTACGACCTTTTTTTTGCCTTGCTTGAAAAATCTTCTCACCGTCCACACACATCACCACCTCAAAAGGGGAACCGAGAAAACAACAAAATCATATAACGGGCATGTAATTTGTAGAATTTCAAAAATTCTCCTAAGAGTGCATTGCATTGTATTTCTTGATTTTAGACCTATCATTTTTTAGAGAAATCAAATCATGGAAGAATTTTTGGATTTTAGTTCAACTACAAGTCTCATATCCATTGATTTTCGTCCACAATACTAGACATGTTAAACTAAAATGCTCTATTCTGTGTTTTGAGTTTGTCCGCACAATTTGAATTTTCAATTTCATATTTCAACAACTTTTAATAGCTGATTAGATTATGCACTCGACTTATAAGCATCTTTTTCTCAACAATCAAGTCATGACATGTTTTCGTTTCTTTAAATTGTATTATTGTTTTATTCCTCTATTCAAAATATTAACATAGATCGTCATGACTATTGTTTTATTCCTTTATGTTGAAATCTATCATTGTCTATAGTTGAATGACTATAGTTGATATATGTATTTGCTTAGACAAGGATTGCGCATGGAAGTCAGAGATTCTTGGTATGCCTAACCTAGGATAACGACTTCATCTTTCTGGACCCTCGACATTCAACGATGTAGAAAGTGAAATAGTGAGAGTCATATGGCATGGGACACGTGAACAGGGATTGCGTGGAGTAATAATGAAGTAAAAAACAAAAAGAATGAATAGATAAAACACTTTTATAGTCAATCATTGTATTCACTTCGGCATTATACGATATTGACGATGATGATAATGTTGAGAAAAATACGTTTTACCGCTACCTCGTAATCCTCCCAACAAGCCAAAACAATGATCAACGTGGTGAAAGATATAAGCCACCGACCAAAAAACAGAAAAAAGATATACGCCACTTATCGTGCTTATGGAACACGTGGATATGGATAACAGTTAGTGATAATAAAGTAGAAAACAAAGACAAATAAAATGTGATAAACGACTTGCAATCTTTCATAAGTCAACATGAACCAAACAAAATGCAACGAGCGTTGCTTCTAGTGTCTTCAGTTCGGTGCTTTCCAGAATTTTTTATGGTTAGAAACCCTAGCATTAACCCCAAGCACTCAAGAAGATTTTCACACAGCTCTCCTGAGGGCATTCATCAAAATGGGTTAAACTTACACATTAAAGAAAAGCGACTCATTTCTTCCATAAATACATGAGGAATGCGTTGGGAAAAAGCTTGCATCCTTTCTAGAAGAATTCAGGATGCCAATTCAACAAGTCATGACAACAAGAACAACTCAACACAAGTGATGAATAATGACCTCCGATCTACATAAACACATCAAGATCTTATGTGGAAAAACCCTTTGAGGAGCAAGAGTAAGAAAGCGCCATCAATCAATCTGTACAATCGAGACTACCTATATAAATTCATCACGTTGAAAAAGTAGACAAGGATGACACACTCATTATAAGAATCATTGCAAATCACCAGATATGATCTTATAGAGGAGAAATGACCCAAAAAGTCTTAAACCTACTATCTATGCCAATTCAATTCTTAACATTTCAATTTAGCAAATTTAATCCTAAACATTTTGACAATTTTCGTCATAACAAGATTGAAACCGACGTGGTCAATTTTCACAAATTTTTATTATCTTTTCAAAATATTTTTTTATATATTTTTTTTCTCCTTTGCCATTTGTTGCCAAGCCTTGGCAATGACCAATGACCACCCATAGTCAAAGATCAGCAAGGATCACCTTCCTCATACTAGAGAGGACTAACCTCACCAAGCTTCAGTTGAAGCTAGTGAGGCTCACCTCACTAACTTTGGGCAAGGCTCAACCTTGCTAGCTTCGGGCAAGGCTTGATCTCACCGATGTCTTGCAAGCCTCACTACCTTGATGGCTTCGAGCAAGGCTACCCTCACTAACCTTTGGCAAGGCTCACCCTTCGCCAGATCCTTGTGAGGGTGACCCTTGCTGATCATCGCTTAAGGCCAGTTGCCAGCCATGACTGAGGCTTGGTGACTAGCGAAAGAAAAAGAAAGAAAATTCAAGAAAAATGATAATAAATTGTAAAATATGTTCATGTTTGTTGCGGTAGTGTCATGTAAGATAGCCGACGTATACATTAGTGATTTCAGGTCAATATTAGTTGAAAGGAACGTTAACTCATGATACGTCATTTTCGAATGCAAGATACTTTTGACGCGTGATAAACTCTAAATGCTATTTTCTGTCTTGCGCGTTATAAGTATTTTTCTAGACACGTGTATGCTAAAACCCTGGCTAGAAAAGCTCGAGAACATAGTGTAGAGAGATGAGACAGGAGCGTGGGTCATTAATACAATAATGATAATCTGGCCTACAAATTTTTTACTCTTCTAATTTTTTTTCGGGGGTTTGATGGCAAGATAAGTAAAGTCCGACTCTATATAAACAAGGTGTATTGGAGCTAGGGTAATGCACGGCACCAAATCTACACACACACCCCCACACACTATCATCCCACGAGAGCTGATCTAGTTTTTATCATCAACAATGTCTTCTTCATCCAGAGATATGAGAGATTGGTTCAATCATGTCCATACCAATTTCAACGAAGAGCTCGAGAAGGACATTCCTTCCAATGTGTGCATTTTCCAAGTCCCCAAATCACTCAGCTCTGCCAAGCCCGAGGCTTATACCCCCCAACTCGTCGGCTTAGGACCCTATCACCACCTTCAGCCTCAGCTCACGGAAATGGAGCGCGTCAAGCTTGACGTCGTGAAGAAGCTCCACAAGGAGTTCAACCACTTGAGCGTTGCTGAGCTCGCGAGCAAGCTCTCCGAGTTGGACCTTTCTGTCCGCGCGTGCTACCACAAGTTCTTGGACATGGATTCCAACATGTTATCATGGATCATGACTGTCGACTCGCTGTTCTTGTTCTATCAGGTCTGCCAGCACGGCATCAACAAAAGTTTCCTCAAGTCGTCACCCTTTTTGGAGGGCCTAGCCGACAACACGGGCAAGAAGCTTGCTGATGCCACCATCCGGAGGGATGTCATGATGTTGGAGAACCAAATCCCAATATTCTTCGTGGAGAAGATGTTGACGGTCGGCTGTGGGCCACTACAAGTTGCGGAGCGGAAGACTATTGTCGAAGAGATCCTCCCCCGCATGCTTGTGGGGTTTTGCAAAGCTCTGTCACCGCTCAGAGAGACGATAAATTGTCCCGCCGCCAAAGCTTTGAAGTGCGCACATTTGTTGGATCTTCTTTATAGCATGGTCGTGTCAAGAGAGGACGAGGTCAAGATTGCTATACCCGCTGACAACATAAAAATCGAAGAACATAAGATCGAGGTTCACGGATCCCTCGACCTCGTGATATCTACTGATGTTCAGGAAGTGCTTATTCCTCCTCAGAATGTTAATCATTTGGCAGAGTATGGTCGAACTTGTAGAGAACTCCAATTTAAGAATCTTGCAGAACATTAAACCCCATGTTCAGATGCTGAAAGGCCTGATGGATCTCTATTCGAAACTATCTTCACCCACCGATTCATTGGGGGTCGACGAGGCTCCCGCAGAAGAGAAGGCATTGATCCCGACAGCATCCTCTCTCGCCAAAGCGGGCGTAAAATTCAGCAAAACAAAGTTCATAAAGGACATATCGTTCAATGAGAAAACGCACACATTTCAACTTCCCACTATCAAATTCGTCATCAACTCGTAAGTTGTGATACGGAACTTGGTGGCGTACGAGGCGATGGCCATCTCCGGTCCCTTGGTGTTCGCACGCTTCGTGGAGCTAATGGAAGGCCTAATTAACACACTGGACGACGTGAAGTTGCTCAAGAAACACGGTATCATCACTGGCCGTCTCAAGGACGACGAAGTCACGCATCTGTTCAATGGTATGAGCAACTCCATCGAAGTAAATGGCGATTGCCCACTGGACGAGACAATCAAGAAAGTCAATGTGTTTTACAATGCTGCGCCGACAATCAAAACCCACAATATGATGGAGCAATATGTGTATGGCGCTTGGAAGGCCCTCGCGATGGCGGCAACCTTCCTCTTTTTTCTGCTCATGGGGCTGCAGACTTTCTGCTCGGCTTACAGTTGTTCGAGCCTCGTCAATAAGTGAAACTAAGCTCGATCTGGCATCGATCTCCGCGAGTCGTGTGTTATCCAGCATGTTGTCACTGTGTTACTGTTGATCTTGTCTCTTTTGTGATCTTAATTTCCTCGCATGTTTTCCAGTATGTTATCACTATGTTACTTGTAATCTTGTCTTTTATACTTATCTCAATTTCCTAGTAGGTAAACATGGCCGCCATCATCAAATCTGAGGAGACAACTGAAAATATATTCGCTTGTCCTGGTCGTGTACCACAATTATAGGAATCTCTGCGACTTCTCGGTTCGATTAGGTCGTTTCTGCTTCTGAAAAAAAAAAATGTGAAAGCCTGCAAAAATTGCCCGGAACAAAACCAAAACTCTTAGCTCATCAATACAAGGAATTGTTCAGACAAAAAAAAAACAAAATACAAGGAATTGTAGTTAGAGAAATTAGGTTCAATTTTAGTTTATATTTTCACGAGCCAAGCCAAACTAATGAACTGGTAAACTTGTCAACCTTTGGTCACTTTTCCCTATACATGTTCATATTTACTCTCCATTTTACCGACAAGACCGTTTAATTGCTTTTAACTATTTGACAATGGTTTCTGAGAATTTAGTTACTCTTTTAAGGCTTTCCAATTGCATGAGCAACAACATCGTCATTTTGAATTAAACCTTTTAATCCAAAACCAAACCGACCTAACAGCGTGAATCAATCGCAGACTTTCACATCTTATGTAAAGCTTACATCGTAAAGGAGGGAGAGCAACAATATTGAATATAAAGTATATTTCTTAATCCTCGGTCATTTATATTAACCACAACATGAAGAGAAAAATGCAAGAACAGCGTCGAAATGTTTGATTATAATAAGGCAAAAACCTGGAAAAGATGAGATAATTAAACTGGCCTACGCAGATCCTCAAGAGATGCGGTTTCATCCCTTCCATGGCGCTGGGGTTATAAAGGAGAGGACAAAATAAGCCACTTGTCTCTTCTTCAGGGGATGGTTTTGTTTGGTAAGGCAGACAAAACTGCACATTTGTGAACAACATCCGACCTGCAGGAAAACGAGATGTCAGAATTTGTTATGGGCGATAATTCCGTAAGTGCACTCTCATGTTGAATTATAAAAGCACTATGGTGACGGGCATTCCTGACTCGAATGTGTTGGAACTGTAAGCATCTGGGTACTTTCCTCACAGTCCGATCTCTTCTGGACCGCGATGTCCATGTAAGGCCCAGTGCAATCTTCTTGACAGACAAAAAGCAGCAGCAGAGATTGTAACTGACATCTCAAGCACAAGTTGCACTTCGAAAATGTCCTGACACAAGAAACATCAGGCCTTGCAGGTGGTCTAGCTCTCTTTCTGCAGTCCAAATTAATTTACATAAAGTTTGGCATGGTTTGCAAAGGGTTTTGCTAGCATAATAATTTTTAGATTACTGTAAAAATAACAGTTTGTTTGCAAATCACAAATTTTTGAATGAATGAACTTCTTAATAATTTATAATTATTTATCATTTGATTTTTTATTATCTCAAATAAATTTTATTTTCACAATATATTAAAAATTGTCACATAATCATTTCTTGTCTGCAAATCACTAATCCGGTCAAAATTGCTTTAGTTTATGCGCCTCCTATTGCGCTTAAAGGAAGTATCGTTTAGGATCTTGTAAGTGAAAAACTTGATCTAGTCCTCACAACTATTCCAATTGTTTTAGATTGTATATTTTTGGAAAGAAACCAGAGGTGTTCTTCAATTGATAGACGGTTCCTTTTACAAACTACAATTTAAGCATTTATACCTACTATCGAAAGTTAACAACGGTTACAAAAAAGATCAAGCACATCGGTTCCTACAATTCAGTAACTACAAATGGGTACCCAGCAACAATCCACTCTAGTACTCAACGCTTGTGCCTTCTCCACTACTTTAACAGTAATGTCTTTCTCTATTCTCCACCATTGCCACTATAGCTGCTCACGGACTCCTCGGCTCCATTGCTTGACAGTCGCATTGCGAATGTCCCCCTGACGGTTGATTTCAAAATCAGCGGCTCCGACATTTAGAAAGTTACTTCGATCTCATTCCGTTGATAATGACATCAATCATTCTCTTTTTGCGACTTTGGTTGACTTTCCTTCGTCAACATTCTACTCCACGACTTGGTCATTTCTTCCCATATTTTCCGGCGGCTAAAACTAGTTAGATTGTCGACTACTTAAGACTTACCGACTAAGAAATCCACCACTTAGCAAATTCTTGTCCCCGTCGCTGCTCACTCGACCTTTGCCGACTGAGTCCGTTTATTGAGGACTTGCACCTTTTTCCCTCTGTCAACAGAATTCTTTCAAATCACTCTATTGGACAGTAGGCCCCAGACACTTGGATAAAGAAGCATGAAGGAGGTTTAGGCTTTCGAGAGCTTTAAAAATTCAACCTGGCATTTCTTGCAAAACATGATTGGAGGTTGACTAAACGTACAGACTCTGTGTTATAGAGTTTTAAAAAGCAAATACTTTGCAGACACAGATACACGGCAATCAGCATGCAAAAGAGGGATCCAGACCTTCTTGAGGATGTACTAGCATTATTTAATGGCAAGGAGAATTACTAAAAATGCCACAAACCTATTGTAATTATGTTAATTCAGTTATAAAATTTATTTTTTACTAATTAAGTCATAAACCTTTTGCATTTATACTAATTCAATATATCCACCTAATTTTGGCTGGTGCTAATGTGAACAATTTTTTAATAATATTTTATTTTATTCAATTTTTTTATTATTTCTTTGTTTTTTTCCCCCTCATTCTTCCTTCTTTCTTTGGCTAGTGAGGGCAAGCCTCACCCAACCATGGTGAGGCCCATCCCCGCCAGCCACTGGTGAGGTCGATCCTTCCCATGGCTAGCCGAGGTTGGACCTCACTAGATTTGGCAAGGGTGGCCTCACCGTCATTGGACGAGCCTCACCCTTGCCTGGTGGCAAGCGGGGGTGAGCCTCACCATTGGCTGGGGAGGATGAACTCACCGGTTGCTGCTGGCTCTCATTAGTGTCAACTAACATCAATGTCAAAGTAACAATTTATATATACAAAATTATCTACATTAGTGTCGGCCAGTATCTACATCGATGTTGGCCAATCAAAATTAGTCGGATGAACTGAATCAGTACAAATACAAAAGGTTTATAACTGAATTGACAAAAAAAAAATTATAATTGAATTGGCACGATTGTAAATGTTTGGGATTTTTTTGGTTTTTTTCTCTTTAATGGCATGACTCTGAAGAACCTCCCACATTGTGGACAATGGAGGATGGATTAGCATAGTTAAACCTGCGTTGCTTTGGCTGATCTGGAAGGGAAGAAGGACGCCAAACAGGAGCTTTTGCGGTGGTGCCCAGGAACGCTGATGGACGCTCTGGAAAACTTCCTTGGAGTTCAGCCATGGAAATGGAGACCCCTTTGGAGTTGTTGATCCAACGAAAGGAGGAGATAATTCTCCATGTGCGCAATCGAACTCTGTTTAATGCTCTAGAAGACCAAGTCCGATACTTATCAATGACTGCTAGCCACTAAGAGGTATATTTCCAGATCTGACCTTTGTCTTGGTGTCCTCGTGAGATGACTTAATTACGTACCAACGTGAATATGTAATACATACGAGAAAATTATCAAAAGATTATCGGTAACTTTATAAGTTATTTCGATTATATAAAAATAAATTAAAATTTAACCGAAGTAGTCAATTAAATATATATATCCTCCAACATGGACGAAAGTCCATACTGAGGTTGTTAGATAACTAAAAATTCATATTAAAGTAATATCATGTCTCCACCTTGCCAATCTGTCTGTCTCAAAAATAGTTGAACTCGATGCTTCGGAAATAGGGAATGGTGGTATTCTAAAACAAGCTAAAGATACTAAAGATCAAATTGTCCAATTTATTTTTAAACATTTAAATCCAGCCCAACAATCAATATGTATATATAAAAAGTCAGTCAACCTCCAAGCTCTTCGTTCTGTATGACTTCATGCATTTGTTCCCAATAATTTACATTGAAAAGTATACTGATTCGTGGCTCTATCTTTTACCTTAAAAAAAGTTACATGAAGCTCACACCAAATCGGTATTTACATCGGTAACTATTGCCATCTTAGCTTACTCTCATGATGCGTGATATTTTTTCAGCCAGATAAATGAACCTATAGACATACTTGCATCATCAACCCAAAAAGGTAAGATAAGTGTTAAGTTACTTTATTAAGTTTCCTTTATTATCAGAGTTTTATTTCATTTTTTACTTACATAAGGATATTATTGTTATATACAATTTATATTCAATATAAATACAATGGGTGTAGGGTTTTTGTGACTACAGAAAACTACAGCCCTCTCTTTCTTTCTTTTACGTTCTCTTTCTCCTCCTTCTCTCTGTTCTTTCTCTCTTCCTTCTTTCTCTCTTTTTACTTGCTGCGGGTTCTCTAATCAGTTTTGTAACAATAAGCAAAGCCCAGCTCTATATAAATAAGGCACATGAGAGCAAAGATGATGCATAGAACCAAATCCATAGACACGCCCCTTATATCAACCCAAAAGAAAAGAGGAAAAAAACAGAGAGAGCTGATCTTGCTTTGATCATCAACAATGTCTCTTTCATTCACAGAAATGAGAGAATGGTTCATTCATGTCAAAAAAAAAATTCGAGGAAGAGCTTCAGAAGGACATTCATTCACATGTGTGCGTTTTCCAAGTCCCCCGATCACTCAGCTCTGCCAAGCCTCAGGCTTATATCCCCCAACTCGTCGGCTTAGGACCCTATCACCACCTTCAGCCTCAGCTCCTGCAGATGGAGCGAGTCAAGCTTGACGTCGCGAAGAAGCTCCACAAGGAGTCCAATGGCTTGAGCTTCACTGAGCTCGTGGAAAAGCTCACTGATTTGCACCTCTATGTCCGCGCATGTTACCACAAGTTCTTGGACATCGACGCCAACGTGTTGTCATGGATCATGACCGTTGATGCGCAGTTCTTGTTCCATCCGCTCTGCCAGCGTGCCATCGGCAAGAAGGCCCCCGAGTCATCACCTTTCTTGGGGGGCCTAGCTGACCACGCAGGCAAGGAGCTCGCCGAGTATGCCATACTGAGGGACGTCATGATGTTGGAGAACCAAATCCCGATATTCTTTTTGGCAAAGATGGTGACGGTCGTGTGCGCGCCACTAGAAGTCGCCGAGCGGAAGAAGATCCAAGAGAATTTCCCCCACATGCTGTTGAGGTTTTGCAAATCTCTCTCGCCGCTCAAAGAGACGAGACAGTACCCCGTTGACAAAGCTTTGAAGCGCCCGCATTTGTTGGATCTTCTTTATAGTATGGTCGTGGAGAGAGGACGAATTCAAGATCGATATTCCCGCTGACATCATCGTAATAGAAGAAGATAAGACGGAGTCCCTCGATGGTGCTGTACCCGCGTCTAATGATAACAGGCGTACTGCTACTCAGGACCTTATAGAGGGAGTGCTCACCGCTTTGCAGTCACCGAAGTTACCTTTCACGCAGAAAATTAGATCCCATGCTACGATGGTGCAAAGCATTATGAAAATCCTTTCTCAGCGAATTGGATCCTCTGCCGTCGATTCATTGGGGTACGAAGAGGCTCCCGCTGAAGAGAAGGGATTGATCCCAACAGCGTCCTCTCTCGCCAAAGCGGGCATAAAATTCCGCAAAACGGATTACTTAGAATTGACGTCGTTCGATGTGAAAGAGCAAACATTTCAACTTCCTGCAATCAAACTCAGCATCAAAAAGTTTATAATTAAATTAGTCAAATTGTCATATTTATGATTGAATTGGTACAAGTACAATTAATTTAAAACATTTTTGATATTTTTTTCTTGTTTAGAAGCAACAAAAGTATTTTGCAAGGAACCTTTACTCATGATATGTCGTAAGATACTTTTGACATGTGATAAACTCTAATTGCTCTTTTCTGTCTTGCACGTTATGAGTATTTTTCCAGACACGTGTATGCTGAAACCCTAGCTAGAAAAGCTCGAGAACATAGTACAGAGAGATAAGACGAGCGTGGGTCATTAAGGGGCTGTTTGATAACCATCAAAATAGTACCCAAGTCTAATTTTTGTTCCTAGGAGTAATTTTGGAACAAAATTATGTTTGGTAAAAATTTTGTTCTTAGAAACAAATTTCTATTTTTTTGTTCCCAAAAGTAGATTTGGAACTGAATCAAAAATAAATAAATAAAGTTGATTCTTGTTATAGAAACAAATCAAAGAATCAATTCTTACCTTTACCAAAAAAAAAAAAAACAAATCAAAAATCAAAACCAACTCTTTTTATTCTTCTATTTTCTGTTCTTCTCTTTTCTTCTTCTTCATCGACCGCCATCCCGCCGCCATCGTCCGCTGCCATCCGCCACCGTACGCCGTCGTCTGCCGCCACTGTCGATCGCCAAAACCAGTCCGACGAGCTCACCGGAGGCTCGCCGGGCCAAGGCGAGGTTCGGCGAGCTCGCCGGAGGCTCACTAGGCCAAGGCAAGGTCCGACAAGCTCATTGGAGGCAAGCCCGACCACCAACGAGGCTTGCCCAACCCCACCGGTGGCCAATGGGCCTCGCCAGCCCCGACGTGGCTGGGAGAGCCTCGCCTAGCTATTGGTGAGGTCGGCCTACGAGGGCCGCTCGCGAAGGGCCAGCAACACTCCGATGAGGTCGCCGACCCTCGTCTGGCCAATGCCCAAGAAGAAGAAGAATAGGAGAAAAATGAAAAAAAAAAAGGAAAATGAAAAGAAAAAAAGAGTAAAATAAGTAAATTAATTATTTAAAAATGAAAAGAAATTGATTTGGAATAGAACTAATGAGCACGATATTAAACGCAATTCTATTCTAGAATAAAAATTTGGATAGTTACCAAACAGCTTAAAATGCTTAGAAATTATTCTCGGGAACATAATAAAAAATAATTATTTCAAATCAAAATTTGTTCTCAGAAACAAAATTATTACCAAACGTGCCCTAATACAATAATGATAATCTGGCCTACAAATTTTTTACTCTACTAATTTTTTTTCGGGGGTTTGATGGCAAGATAAGCAAAGTCCGACTCTATATAAACAAGGTATATTGGAGCTAGGGTAATGCAAGGCACCAAATCTACACACACACACACACACCCCCCCCCACCCACCCCCCCATCCCTCAAACACACTATCATCCCACGAGAGCTGATCTAGTTTTTATAATCAACAATGTCTTCTTCATCCAGAGATATGAGAGATTGGTTCAATCATGTCCATACCAATTTCAACGAAGAGCTCGAGAAGGACATTCCTTCCAATGTTTGCATTTTCCAAGTCCCCAAGTCACTCAGCTCTGCCAGGCCCGAGGCTTATACCCCCCAACTCGTCGGCTTAGGACCCTATCACCACCTCCAGCCTCAGCTCACGGAAATGGAGCGCGTCAAGCTTGACGTCGTGAAGAAGCTCCACAAGGAGTTCAACCACTTGAGCGTTGCTGAGCTCGCGAGCAAGCTCTCCGAGTTGGACCTTTCTGTCCGCGCGTGCTACCACAAGTTCTTGGACATGGATTCCAACATGTTGTCATGGATCATGACTGTCGACTCGCTGTTCTTGTTCTATCAGGTCTGCCAGCACGGCACCAACAAAAGTTTCCTCAAGTCGTCACCCTTTTCGGAGGGCCTAGCCGACAACATGGGCAAGAAGCTTGCTGATGCCACCATCCGGAGGGATGTCATGATGTTGGAGAACCAAATCCCAATATTCTTCGTGGAGAAGATGTTGACGGTCGGCTGTGAGCCACTACAAGTTGTGGAGCGGAAGACTATTGTCGAAGAGATCCTCCCCCGCATGCTTGTGGGGTTTTGCAAAGCGCTGTCACCGCTCAAAGAGACGATAAATTGTCCCCCCGCCAAAGCTTTGAAGTGCGCACATTTGTTGGATCTTCTTTATAGCATGGTCGTGTCAAGAGAGGACGAGGTCAAGATTGCTATACCTGCTGACACCATAAAAATCGAAGAACATAAGATCGAGGTTCAGGAAGTGCTTATTCCTCCTCAGAATGTTGATCTTGTGGCACAGAGTATCGAACTTGTAGAGAACTCCAATTTAAGAATCTTGCGGAACATTAAACCCCAGGCTCAGATGCTGAAAGGCCTGATGGATTTCTATTCGAAACTAGCTTCACCCACAGACTCATTGGGGGTGGACGAGGCTCCCGCAGAAGAGAAGGCATTGATTCCGACGGCATCCTCTCTTGCCAAAGCGGGCGTAAAATTCAGCAAAATAAAGTTCATAAAGGACATATCGTTCAATGAGAAAACGCACACGTTTCGACTTCCCACTATCAAATTCGTCATCAACTCGGAAGTTGTGATACGGAACTTGGTGGCCTACGAGGCGATGGCCATCTCCGGTCCCTTGGTGTTCGCACGTTTCGTGGAGCTAATGGATAGCCTAATTAACACACTGGACGACGTGAAGTTGCTCAAAAAACACGGTATCATCACTGGCCGTCTCAAGGACGGCGAAGTGGCACGTCTATTCAATGGTATGAGCCACTCTATCGATGTGCACGGCCCTTCCCAACTGGACAAGACGATCAAGAAAGTCAACGAGTTTTACAACGCCGCGCCGAACATCAAGACCCAGAAAATGATAGAGCGATACGTGTATCGCCTTTGGAAGGGTGTGGTGTTGGTGACCACCATCCTCTTCTTTCTGGTCATTGGGCTACAGACTTTCTGCTCGGCTTACTGTTCGACCCTACTCGATAGGACAAAATAAGCTCGATCCGGCTTCGGTCCCCACGTGTTGTTTGTCCTCTTGTATCTTTTATCCCTATATATTATCACTGGGTTACTCTTAATATTGTCTTACTTGTGATTTTAATTTCCTAGCATGTTTTTCAGAGTGTTATCACTATGTTACATTAATTTTATCTCTTTTTGTGATCTTAATTTTCTAGCAAGTAACAATGGCGGGGATCATCATTTTGATGAGCAACATCTGAAAATGTGTTCTCTTGTCTTGGTTCCGTGCCAATTGTGAGAACAAGCAAAAATTACACCAAACCAAATCAAAGTTAATTAATGATCCAAACAGCATTATAATATAAGTACAGTGTTGTAAGTTGATGTAGAAGTGCTAATGGATCTTGCAATCAAATCAACTTGAAATCAACAAAGAAATCAGCAATGAATAATAAAGAACATCATAAATTTACGTGGTTCGATCCGAGTATTGATACATATTTCATTTGGAGAGTTAATAACAGTTAATCCACTAATAATCAGAGAATCATATAATTACAATCACTCACACACTCAATCTCTTAAGTATTTCTCACGTCTAAACTCATTTTATTTACAAATAAAACAGTTTAATTGGATGTAAAACTCATAGTATAAAATCCTTTTGAAGAAGAAAATCATAAAGCAAAACCCATGATTTTTTTTTTTCCTCTAACAACCGCCTGGCACCATGAACAAAAATATATTTGGAATATGTGAGCCTCTTCTTTCTGTACATCCAAATTATGTCAATACCAAATTATGGTCATACTCAACACCACATGACAAGGCCTACACAAATTCTTCTTTGACATGGGTGTCAACCTACATTGGCTGGTGGCTCCAACCAAACAAGGTGTTTTGAGAACTATTTGCATACTCAACCCTTAGGTGAGTACTAGTCATAATGACGAGCATAAATCATCAACTAGTCAAACACCATTTCAATATTAATTTTATAACCTTTGGCAAATCCTGCCATCAAGAATATATATATCATTTTACAAATAATCAACTCTAAAGCTATTTCAACTTATACTTTACTATTTCAAAGAACTCAAAGGTAGCGAATGCCCAATCCAACTTTATGCAACAAATATGCCCTAAACACTACTCTCTCTCTCTCTCTCTCTCTCTCTCTCTCTCTCTCTCTCTCTCTCTCTCTCTCTCTCTCTCTCTCTCTCTCTCTCTCTCTCTTTTTAATAAATACATACTATGTGATGCCTCTTTCACTTTCAAGACATCAGTTGACAAATCATAAAATAGTCAAACACTGCTCACCTGAAAATGCAAAACCAAACAACAAAAGCAAGACCAAAAATAACAATAGATATAGATAAATCAACGAACCCAAATCGAAGGCATATCACCCCAAATGAGGCATTGTAATCTGCTTGGAATTTGTGCGAAGGAAAGGTATATGTATTGTAATTTTACCCTCATGTTTGGTTTTCTCGTGAACAAGAGTTCAAAATGGACTACTATTCACTGGAATTGTATTCCCACTTTCTCAGATGGAACTATATCTCTAAATAGGATGATCAATGCGATGTGTTTACCATAAGCAAAAAATAATTTCCTGGCTTTAAGGTGCTAGTTTGATTCATGGGGAAGTGTGAAAGGCAGCACTAATATTCTTTTGAGTACCATTAATATTCTTTTGAGTACCATTCCTCTTCAAGTAATATCAATTAACTTGGAATAAAGGAGGAAAGTTATTCTATTGGGGCAACATTTTCCACAATTAGATGCGTTTGTTTCACGAAAAATGCATGATTTAAAAAATAGTTTCTTGATAATGATTGCTTATATCACTTACACAATGAATGCGGGAAATGTTTTCATTATTCACTAAAATGTTTAGATATAAATCTTTTTTCTATAAAGAAAAAGTAGTGTTTAGAGTTGGATTGGGCTTTCACTACCATCTGGTTATTCGAAATGACATAGTTAAAGTATTTCTTGAAATAGCTTGGGAGTTGATTTTTGTAAAATGATATATGAAATATATATTCTTCTTGATGGAAGGATTTGGAAAAGGTTATAGTGATAATTGCTCGAAAAGTTGTAAACATATTGTATGGTAGTCAATTTAGTCTTAAACATTTCAATTGCGCCAATTTAGTCATTAACATTTTGACGATTTGCTAATTTAGTTCTAAAACTTTCTTTGTATCAATTTAGTTCTAAATGTTTTGAATATTTGTCAATTTAGTAATAAACCTATTACTTGGATATTTTGCAAGAATGACTACATTAATAAATTATTAAGAGGCTTAGGACTAAGGGTGCGTTTGGTACAGTTTTTTCAAAGGACTTTCGGTCTCCAAAGCCCCTTGGAGAGCTAAGGTGTTTGGTAAGTTTTCTAAAGGGGCTTTTGGCCGATTGTTGGTCTTGGGAAAGCCAAAAGCCCAATAATAGTAGAGACTAGCATTGGGTATTTAGCCAAATGCTAAAACTAGTTTTTTCTTTCCAAAGCTACCATCACCAATTCTTTAAATTTTCGATTTTGTCCTTGTTATATTTTTTTTTTTATTAAAAATGATTCAAACCCTTCGTTGGTTCGATGGAGGGCTATGGTTGTCAATGAGCTAGATCTAGCGCTAATGGCCATCAATTAAGTCCCCCCCAAGGTTAGGCAACCTCCGACAAGGGTTGCACGACCTAGGTGAGGGCCACCTATGGTTGCACGACCTCAAGTGACCCTCAGTGATAATCGCTTGACCCAGGTGACTGTCACCTGGGTCGAGTGACCTCAGGCAATGGTCACCTAAGGTCGTGCAAGCCCTAGCTTGGATCTCAAACGGTCACACGACCCCAGGGAAACTTTGCTTGAGGTCGCGGGACCTCAAGCGATGGTTGTCTAAGGTTGCGCAACCCTAGCGGTGGTCACCTAGATCACATGGCCTCTAATGACCCTCGCTTGAGGTTGCGAGACCCAAGCACCAAGGGTTATGCGACCTCGGTGCGGCCCTCGCCGAGGTCGCGCAACCCTCGTCGGAGGTCGCCAAATGTTGAGCGATCTCAACTGATGGCTGTTGATGCCAAATTTGACTCACCGGCGATTGTAGCCCTTCACAATTCTGCGAAGGGTTTGGGCCTTTTTCAATATAAAAATAAAATAAATAAATATATATATATACCTAAGGTCCATTGCAAATGTTTTTTTACGAAACACAACTTGAACTCCAAGTCCATTTTTAAAGAGTTTTTACCAAACACAATTTCCATTTCCCTATATAGCTTTAACTTTTAGCATTTGCATTACACTCTAAGTCTTTTTGCAAAGTTGAACCAAATGCACTCTAAATTGGCAAATCATCAAAATGTTTATGATTAAATTGGCACAGTTAAAATATTAGGACTGAATTGACTTTTGTACAATAAGTTTAGAATTTTTTGGACAATTTTTCCAAATATTATATATGTATTAATTTGTGAATCTAGTTTATGAAATTAACTCTGAAATGTTGTGACTAGTCAGAAGATTGTGTTGATGGTTTTATGCTCTTGTCGTTATGATCAGCACACACCTAAGGGTTATGAGTATGCATATTGTTCTCAAAACGCTTGTCTAGTCGAAGCCACTGGCCAATATTGGTGGACACCTGTGTCAAAGATTTGTCTTTATAGGCCTTGTCACAGGACATTAAGTGTAGCCATAATTTGATATTGAGTACTTTGATCAATGGATGGGACTATTGATGTTTATTTTGATATTGTGGATCGAATGAGTATATTTAACATGTATAAAGCTTTATTGAGGTGATATAACATCTTTAATTTTATGAATTTATGTCTCAAGTTTGAGTAATGTATAAAATTTGACTTGCTTGAAGGATTTTTATTTGTTTAAATTTGATGTACCCTTTAATTCAAATCAAATTTGGATTTCTTGGGAGGTGGAACTTACATTTTATTTTGGGTTAATATCCTAAAAGATCTCAAACTGATATATCTATTATAAATTTACTCCAAACTAATTTTTTAACCACCAAAAACCCTAAATTAGTACACTTTTGACAAATTTATCTCAAATTGGTATACTTGTAAAAAATTTACCCTCTATTAGTTTTAATTAAATTTTATGATCAAATAGCTAGGTTAGATGACACATGACAATTAATTGATATATCAGTTTAGGATTTTACTCTCTGTTTGTTATATTTATACTATTTTTGTGATTTTTTGTGATATTAATCCAATTTAATAGATTGTACATTTATCACAAATATATTAGTTTGGGATTTTTGGCAGTTAAACAAATTAATTCGAGGTAAATTTATTAAAAGTGTATCAATTTTGGGCTTTTTAATGTATTAATCTTTCTTTTTTTAAGGATTTTGTTTTTGTGAATTTCGAGTGCATGTGATTTCTCAATAATGAGAATGGCACGTGATGGGGAGCTCAATCAATGGCAAAGTTGCAGCCTTTTCAGGAATATTTTTTCAATATTCTTTTCAGGAATATTGAGGTAGACATAAAGTTGACAAGAATTAGAAAAAGGGAGATGAAGGTTTTATTTTGTTGGGACCACACTTGGTTGTCTGAAGGAGAAGTAATATCCCTGGACCCAACCCCACCCCAAGATTATTTTCCACTCCTGTACATAAATTTCAGTAGTTGGCAATTTCTATTTATCCAAGTTTAGGGTCTGATAATTAAACCTGTTATCAATGACGCATCACATCAATTGAGCCATCATAGGTTTAGGTACAGCACTAATGTGCACTAATGTTAACCACCATATTTCTCATATGCTAATCACAGTACATACAAATCATGATCTCCCTATGATGTCTCCCCTCCACAATCAATAAGCAATAATTAGAATAATCAAAATAATGATTAGATAATATATTTGGAAAAATGGAAATTCTTCCATGGTCATTCTGATTATGCCAATTTATGCCATGGAAATTGCATCCCAAGGCACGGCATTAATAAAATTTTCTAAAATTGCAACACACAAAAAACTTTTTTTTCCTTCTCACTCTGGACCCTTTTCTTTAACTAGTCAATGCCGTGTGGTGCTGTGCTTGTGGAGTCTTGAGTTGGAGGATAATGCAGAGTGGTTGGTGCCACATGAAAAATTATAGGAATCCTAAGAATAAAAAAATTTGTTTTATTTTTTTTTCTTTTTCTTTTTCTTTTTCTGGCAAACGTTAGGAATATTGGGTCAGTGAAAAGTGGAACAAAGGGATAAAAAGAGGGACTGAGAAGGTACCTAGTCATTTTCCAAAGCTTTAGATTTTGAGATATTGTGGGTCAATTTGGAAGGCAAATATGAAGAATGAAGCATACCATACGGAAGGTGACATTAATTTTTTTATGGTCAGCACTGGACCACCGCTTTTCTATTCAATCTCTTCTTTTTTTTTCTAATTCTAACCTTTCTTTTTCCTTTTTAAATCAATAAAAAAAAAAAAAAAAATGGGCTGTTCTAATTCTAGAAATCTTGATATGAAAAAAGCTCCTTCTATCTTCACCTACCGCTATAACTATAGCCTCACTTTTCTTTTCCCTTTCCTTCATTCTACAAAAGGCAGACATATGAAGTTTCAGATCACTTTTCTTAAATTTCTTTTAATTTTTTTTTCTGAATTTGTCTTCTTAAAAGGGGTGTTCAGAATATTTTGCAGTCATCCAAAATTACAAATTTAGACCTATTAATAATTATTGAAAAAAGACAGAACAGGAGTTGCAGAAAATTTCTGGCCAAGTAATTGGGATTTTGCACAACATTCTCTCTTACTGCAATTTCTGGAAGTGACCATGAAAATGAGGGCATTATCTTTTCTTTTATGAAAGCAACTTCCCATGTTGACCCTTTCTTTTTTCTTTATCTTTTTTCTGTGTTAATCGTGAGAACAGCTGTTTTAGCTGGAAATTCCACCGAATCCCCTGCTCTTTTGATCTGACCGAAATTAGAGAAAAACAATCTGGAAGTAATTAATTAAGGCTTAAGTCTAATTAGTAGCTTAATAAGTATATGCTTGTTTTTTTACTGAATATTCCTCTCTCCCAGTGGCTCCACCTGCCGATGCTAATAAGGAAAGTGTTGGGTACGGATTTCTTCCTCTTAAGCTTTAATGTTTGTGCAGTTTGATCTTCTGAATTTATTAAAAAATCGTGAAATCAAGCCTTCTAACTTTTGGGCTTGGCAATTCGATCCTCCAAGACTTATTTTATGCAATCAAATTCCCTAACTTTCTTGATTTGTGCAATCAAGGGCTTTCATTTACCCAATGTAACTAATATCTCAAATTCAGATTTATTTTTTCTTGTTTTACCTGTTTGTTTTTTGTTTGTTTGATGCCAAATGAGTGGTCCAACAAGCAATGTCACATATGATCGAGATAGAGCGATTGACTAAAAAAATTTGATTGCATAAATTGAAAAGGTTAGACTTATTGCCAAAAAAAAAAAAAAAAACTCAGAGGATTCAACCGCACAAATGTTGAAACCTAATGGACTAACACTGTACTTACCAGTATTAACTACTATTTCCACTAGATGCAAATGTGCACCTGCCATATTAGCTAGAGTACTTATAAAGAGAAATTCTACAGCTAGCTGGGTACACGAGAAGACAAACCCTAATAGCAGAACCCTGGCAGATCGTGAAAGTTAGTGAAAAATGTTTGCAAATGGAAGCCTAGGTATTCATGAGACAGCTACGCAATTCACCATGTACGGCAAAGCAGTGCTAGGTTAAGAAACACTTTCTACAAGTTCTCTTAAGGATTTAATCAAGATAGTGCCACGTTTTAATGGTTTTAAATTTGAGAATTAGGTTTGATTGTATTATTGTGGGGATGTTTCCATTACCAGAACTACAATTTTTTGAAAAGATTTTATCCACTGATGATGTAATTTTTGTATATATCATATGAAGATTATGAGGGTGATAGAAAATAAAATAAAGCAATTTTATAAGGCATGTTTTCCTATTTGACTTTTCATGGAAATCCAAATCAGAGAGAAGCTGTAACACAGCTTTTGGTTCTTTGTCATGCCAATCTGATCATCATACAATGTTTTTAATTAGGTTTTGATTTGAAGAAGTACCCAAGAAAAAAATATTTACCATTCATAGATGGGTTAAGAATTATACTTACTGGTCGATGAATTTCTTATTAAGAGGATGTCACCCAAACGAATTATAGCGAGGAAAAAAAATTGTTTATCAACACTTAAAATTTTATTTATAACTTTTTCTCCAACTTTTGGAGAATCTAACTTCTGGGGTCATTTTAAAACCCTCAGATTTACAAACTAAAAGATCATTTTTATTTCGACAAAAATTGTAAATGCGGCCTATTCGCTTGGTTAAAAGTGAAAACGAACTATCATCTTTATTGAAGGCTAGGCTCTACTCTGATCTTATCTTTTTCCTTCCTCATCTCATAACAAAAGAATTAGAGATATCGTACTATCTTCTTCTTTTATTCCCCATGAACCAGGGGAAGAAAAAGATATTGGCCCAACTGCCGAGGCGTTATGGTCCTAAGCAAGACCTTAAAAGGCTTTGACATCCCGGAAAGACAGGATATTCCCTAGGGACCAGGGGAAGAAAAAGATGCTGGCCCAACCGCCGGGGTGTTGAAAACCTTCAAGGTTGATCCCCCGGGGTCAAAACCCCGTGAAGCCGGTTCCTAACAAAAGAATTAGAGATATCATACTATCTTCTTCTTTTTTTAACTCAATTGCTTAACTTTTTGTAGGATTATCATGTTAATGTTATCAACCAAAATGTCGAAAGATTTTATTCTATTGAAAAAAACATTCTCTAAGTGGTTTTGATAATTGACAAAATTTAGAGACTTTGTTTCTAATAAAAAGTATTTTTAGATGAAAAATCTGATAGGATATGCCGAGGCGTTATGGTCCTAAGCAAGACCTTAAAAGGCTTTGACATCCCGGAAAAGACAGGATATTCCCTAGGGACCGGGGGAAGAAAAAGATGCTGGCCCAACCGCCGGGGTGTTGAAAACCTTCAAGGTTGATCCCCGGGTCAAAACCCGCGAAGCCGGTTCCTAACAAAAGAATTAGAGATATCATACTATCTTCTTCTTTTTTTAACTCAATTGCTTAACTTTTTGTAGGATTATCATGTTAATGTTATCAACCAAAATGTCGAAAGATTTTATTCTATTGAAAAAAAAAACATTCTCTAAGTGGTTTTGATAATTGACAAAATTTAGAGACTTTGTTTCTAATAAAAAGTATTTTTAGATGAAAAATCTGATAGGATATGCCGAGGCGTTATGGTCCTAAGCAAGACCTTAAAAGGCTTTGACATCCCGGAAAGACAGGATATTCCCTAGGGACCAGGGGAAGAAAAAGATGCTGGCCCAACCGCCGGGGTGTTGAAAACCTTCAAGGTTGATCCCCGGGTCAAAACCCCGTGAAGCGGTTCCTAACAAAAGAATTAGAGATATCATACTATCTTCTTCTTTTTTTAACTCAATTGCTTAACTTTTTGTAGGATTAGTTAATGTTATCAACCAAAATGTCGAAAGATTTTATTCTATTGAAAAAAGAAACATTCTCTAAGTGGTTTTAATAATTGACAAAATTTAGAGACTTTGTTTCTAATAAAAAGTATTTTTAGATGAAAAATCTGATAGGATATGCCGAGGCGTTATGGTCCTAAGCAAGACCTTAAAAGGCTTTGACATCCTGGAAAGACAGGATATTCCCTAGGGACCGGGGAAGAAAAGATGCTGGCCCAACCACCGGGGTGTTGAAAACCTTCATGGTTAAACCCCCGGGCTTAGATCCCCGTGAAGCCGGTTCCTAACAAAAGAATTAGAGATATCATACTATCTTCTTCTTTTTTTAACTCAATTGCTTAACTTTTTGTAGGATTATCATGTTAATGTTATCAACCAAAATGTCGAAAGATTTTATTCTATTGAAAAAAATTCTCTAAGTGGTTTTGATAATTGACAAAATTTAGAGACTTTGTTTCTAATAAAAAGTATTTTTAGATGAAAAATCTGATAGGATATGATCAGACGATATCAATAATTAGGGCCAGTGGCTTATTCTTCCTTACATATTCTATCAAACGGTTAGGAATGAGTCAAATACTCATGTAACGGCTAGTAGAAATTGGTTGGATTCCTTGTCATATTTATAAAGAGTTTCAAAAGGAAAATCTTCCTAATAGCTATCGGAGATTCAACTTTCCCATATCATCTTTTAGAAACGAAACTTTCTTTCCAATTTTAAATAGTCAACTTTTGGAAACCTAAACTACTGTATGGGCGGCATAGTATATGGGAAGCTTCACCCTCGGTGATCTTGAAGCAATCAAATCTTCTCAACTAGATCCAAGCCAACATGTGACAATTAATATGATTAATAATCTAATAATCATAGAGTTACGCTCACATGCTAAAGTATTTTTCGTACCTATACTATATCCAAATTCACAGTGTTTATAAATAAAACAACTTGGTTGGATGTTAAATTCACTACAATGTTAATTAATTATTTTGGGTTTGTCCTTTTATGAAATTTTAACTATAGGAAATGTATGAGACGCAATTATTAATGATATTTATCTATATGATGTTCTTTCTATCAAAATTGTTCTAGTTACGTGATTTGTTAAATGATATGCAATATATGACATGCATATTATAAAAGGTTTAATATTTTAAAAAGAAAAAACTAAATCGATAAACCTAACAAATTTAACCAAAACTTATTTTTAGATCACCAAAAACCCCAAACTAGTATACTCATAACCCCAAACTAATATTGATTTTCATGTGGACTCATCATGTCAATTAAGATAATGCTAGATGTCATTCATCTCAACAATTTCACAGGAATATTTGACAAACCATGCAATATTTTTTAGGTTTTCTTTGTGAGTTAATATAGAATTATTCCTGAATCAAAATAATGATCTAATTTAAATTAGGGAATAATTTGTATAAAATCTTAATCTTAATTGAGTAATTTCCTAATTATTATAAAATTCTAAGGTATGCAATTATAAATCAGAAAACTTAGGTGAATGCAATATATTTTTTCATAATAGGAATGTTTCCCAGATTAATGATATATATTATGTAAGCCACACATAATCAAATTTTCATCATGACCAAAATAGGAAATAACTTTTCAATTGAACTAATTTAGTCCTAAATTTTTTGACAATTTGCTAATTTAGTCATTTTGATTAATTCTAACTGAAAATTGCTAAAGTGGACAACTTTTATTAATTTTCTGAATTTTTTATTTTATTTTATTTCTTATTTTCTTTTCTTTTATTTTCTTTTTTTTTTATTGTAGGGCCACAATGGGACCACCAACCATTGGCCAAGACTCAATGACCCTTGACCTAAGGCCAATGAGGGCCTATCTAACGAGGGCTAAATTCAAGCAAGGGCTCACAGGCCCAATGGCCCCTATTGTGGGGTATATATATATATAGAAGAAGAAGAACAAACACAATAAAAGTTTTTGATGATTAAAAAAGTTTTAAAATTGAAAAAAAGCCCAAATCAATGTTGACTGTGTCACATATAACGACTTGCAATAACAATAATAATCTTCTAGTCAAAATTAATTGAGGGATTAAATTAGCAAATCATAAAAAGGTTTAAGAATAAATAGGTATAATTGAAAGGTTTAGAATTGAATTGGTCATTATACAATATGTTTAGAATTTTTTGGACAAAATCTTTTATTTTGGTTGTGTACCAATTATCGGAATTCCCACAACTTCTCGATTCAATTAGGTCTTGTTATGCTTTTGAAGAATGCAAGGAATCGAATTTGATAACTGATTTAATTTTAGTTTTGAGCCAAATTAATGGAATGATAAAGTTGTTGGCCTTTGATTATTTCTCCATGCAAAGGTTCATAATTTTTTTTCTCCATTATACTAACAAGACTGTTTAATTGTTTTTTTTACTATTTGACGATGATTATATGAAACAATGAGCATCTAATCACTCTTTTTCAGGTAAAAGATGAAATATTTTGCAATTGCATGAGCAACAATAATGTATTTTTTAATCAAACTTTTCAATTTGAAACCAAACCGACCCAACATTCTGATGAATCTATCTCAAATTCTCCTATCTTCCAACACTTACACTAAATTGACTCGAGAGCTTAGATGGTTAATAATGGAGAGCAATATTAATGAATATTAAGTGTATATCTTGATATGCAATCATTTATATCAACCACTACGTGCAGAGAAAAACGTAAAAATCACATTGAAACAAATCATTATAATAAGACAAAAAGTTGAAATTGAAGAGATCAATAAACTCGCCTAAGGTTTGGACTGTGGACCGGATAGATCCGGTCCCGATTCCCAAAAGTTCTTTCCCTTCCTTGGTGCTAGGATTACGAGAGAGAACTTAAGACAAAATAAGCCACGTGTCTCATCTTCAAGGGATGGTTTTGTATGAGTGGCAGAAAAAACTGCAGATTTGCCAAGAACACCGGACCTGCTACGTGCCTTCCAATTGGTTTTGGACCTTAAGGTCCCTGACAGGCCCAGCCCGATCTTTTGACGGACGAAGCAGCGACTGAGATGCGTAGGTTGCACTTCGAAATTGTCACGACACAAGTAACTATCAGCTTTTTCAATTGGTCTATCTCTCTTTTGGAATTGGAACGATACCGTCCAAATTAATTGGCAGAGCCAACACCATATGACAAGGTCTGCAAATTAATAATGCTTTTGTTCATGCACTTCGTACAGCCCTTGAACAAAGTATATTTCACAATCAATCGCGTCAAATAAGAGTCAATTATCTACAATGGGTTTATATTAGTGATTCTAATGAGGTCTTATTTCCATGGGAAAAAGATGGACGTGAGGGTTTTGATTGGAGTAGAGTAAATAGGTTTGTAATGTAATAGATTGGCTGTGGTTTGATGGATACTGATGTAAAAGGACGTGGTTTCACTGTGATCCTCACGATGTTGCGAGTCAAAAACTTGATGAAGTCCTTGCAACAGTAGAATGGAATGTCCCATACCCAGCAGCTGAAGCTTCGGCCCTATAATCCCTTGGATCAGATCATAGCTCAACGCTTCTTGATTCTCTCCTGCTTCTGATGGAAAGCCCAGGAACATTAAGCGGACTTGGGAGCCCACACGTCCCAGCAACCTATCGAGCAAATTTTGCGCAGATCAAGTGCCTTACAGAAGTGGTGGATAAGCAAGTTCTCCAATTCTAGTAAGCAGATAGCAGCCCTTAGAGAAGGATTCAACTCAGCTAATAAATCTTCCTGGTTCGTTTTGGTGGAAATCAAATCTAGAATTGCTCACTTACGGCAACAACAGGAGGAACAATGCTGGGGAATTTGTTCTCCACCAAAATTGTTGCAATGGGGGAGATGAAAACACCTCTCTTTAGCATTGCAACCATCCAACGACAACAGAGAAATAGAATCTCGCTGCTAAGAAGGAGAAGATGTCTAGTGGTGCAAAGAAGAGCAAGCACCGAAGAATTTGTATCCTCCAAAAAGGTCAACGAATAATATTTTGAGATGTAGATCAGATTTGAACCAACAAAAGATCGCGGGGTCCTTAATTGATTGGGAAACAAAAATGACGAGAAACCTAAAGGTACGGAGAACGGAGACAATCATTTCCAGCTATGTAAAAAGGAATAGGACAATAAAAAAAATAACAAAGCGATAAAATCAAAAAAAACTAATGTTCTTTTGCTTGATGGGCGATCCTTTCTACAAATTACAATTCAAGCATTTATATCAATTATCAACAGTTAACAACGGTTACAAAGAAATCAAGCATATTCCGTTTATTGAGGACCCGGACATTTTTCCTTATGTCAACAGAATTATTTTGAGTCACTCTATTGCACCTTAGGCCCCGTACACTTGGATAAAGAAGCATGGTTGAGGCTTAGGCTTTCGAGAGCTTAACAAATTCAACCCGGCATTTCTTGCAAAACAGGTTTGGAGGTTGACTGAACCTACAAACTCTGCGTTAAGAGTTTTAAAAAGCGAAGACTTTGCAGACACAGAACTGGCATGCAAAACTGGGGTACAGACTTTCTTGAGGATGGATTAGCATTATTAAAGGCTGTGACTCTGCAGAGCCTGCAGGATGGATTAGCATTGTTAAACCTGCGTTGCTTTGGCAGATCTGGAAGGGAGGAAAGCCAAACTGGAGATTTTGCTGCACTGCCCAGGAACGCTGATGGATGCTCTGGAAAGCTTCGCTGTAATTCAGCCATGGAAATGGAGACCCCTTTGGAGTTGTTGATCAAACGAAAGGAGGAGAAGATAATTCTCCAAGTGGGCAATCGAACTCTGTTCAATGCTCTTGAGGGCCAAGTTAGATATCTCATCAATGGCCACCAGCCACTGACAAGTAAATTTCCAGATCTGGCCTTTGTCTTGGTGTCCTCGAGATGCCAATGAAGTACCAGACTGGACCACTAAAGACATATTATGTTGCTGGTGAGATGACTACGTACCGACGTGAATATGCGATACATGCGAGAAAGTCATCAAAAGATTATCAATGATTAGTTATTTCACCTATATGAAAATAAGCAACACCTGAACCCCTGAAATGCCAAAACTTAAAGACGGGAGAACACTTAAATACCAAAAGTTAGGAAATGTATATTTAAGTACCAAAATTGGAGCAAAATTGATTGGTTAGATGTTAATGGCGAGAAAAAACCAACCAAAATGCTAACGTGACGATTTTCTAGCAAGACAAATGCAAAATAACATCATTTTACACACCAACGTGGTTAGAGAAGCCAAAAATGATGTCATTTTACATGTTGATGTGGCTAAATAAGCAAAAAAGGACATCATTTTGTCTTTATTTGTGAAGAAGTTGCAAGCGTTGGGCTAGGGCTATGCAAGCCCTCACTATATATATATATATATATATATATATATATATAAATTTAATTAATATTAATATATATTTATAAATAAATAAAAGCAAAACAACATCATTTTGGTTTTATCATATCTTAGCGTGTCACATAAGTGGGTTATATTATTAAAAAATTACCATGTAGGATTTCTAGCCACCTTCGCCGAACTTGGCATTCAAGTATCCTATTTTTTTTTTTTTAAATGGCACTTAAGTATACCTATACTTAAGTGTTCCCCATGCTAAATTTTGACACTTGCGCTGTTCTTTTACCAAAAGTAAACTATAATTAAACTGAATTAGTTGATTATATATATATGACTCCATGCATTTGTTCCCAAGATTCTTCATTAAAAATGTGACATCTCTTGATTAACTCATTGATGTATTGTCCGCTTTGGCTCGTCACCCATCTTACTAGTGCTCAAGCCTAGGCTTGCTTAACTTTGGAGTTCCAAAAAAAAACTTGCTGTCACATCAAAAGGGGTTCCATAAGATATATATACACACAGATACACATCTTAGAATTGGTCTCCTCCTATTTGATGCACAGTTTGATTCAGTCATGCCTGCATCACCATTCTAGGAGCCTGCTAGGAGCCACTCTTTATCCGAGCTCTCTTACCCCAGTGACCACTCCCTACCCTCTTTAGATTGGGTCCTCACAAAAAGTACATAGATTCTTGGCTCTATCCTTTACCTTCATAAAAAGGTACATTATGCTCATCACCAAGTAGTGTTTATACAAGAAAAGAGGAAAGGACGATAGAGAGCTGATCTTGTTTTGATCATCAGCCATGTCTCTATCATCCACAGAAACGAAAGAATGGCTCGATCGTGTCCAAAAATATTTCGAAGAAGAGCTTGAGAAAGACATTGCTCCCAATGTGTGCGTTTTCAAAGTCCCCAAATCAATCAGCTCTGCCAAGCCTGAGGCTTACACCCCTCAACTCATCGGCTTAGGACCCTATCACCACCTCCAGCCTCAGCTCAGGGAGATGGAGCGAGTCAAGCTCAGCGTCGTAAAGAGGCTCCACAGGAAGTCCGACCGCTGGAGCTTCTCTGAGCTCACAAGCAAGCTCTCCAAGTTGGACCTGTATGTCCGCGCGTGTTACCACAAGTTCTTGGACATCGACGCCAAAGCGTTGTCGTGGATCATGACCCTCGACGCCCTCTTCTTGTTCCATCTGCTCTGCCTGCATGCCATGGGCAAGAAGATCGAGCCATCATCACCTTTGTGGGGCCTAGCCAACAGCGTGGGCAAGAAGCTCGCCGAGGATGCCATACTGAGGGACGTCATGATGTTAGAGAACCAAATCCCGCTGTTCTTCTTGGAGAATATGGTGCAGGTCGGATCCGCGCCGCTAGAAGATGCCGAGAGGAAGACGATCGAAGAGAACTTCCCCCGTATGCTGGTGGGGTTTTGCAAAGCTCTCTCGCCACTCGAAGAGACGATCAAGGAGCCCGACCCCAAAGGTTTGAAGCACGCGCATTTGTTGGATCTTCTTTATAGTATGGTCGTGAGGAAAGAGGATGAATTCAAGATTGATATACCTGCCGACACCATCGACGTCGAAGAAGATCTTGATTACCCCCGCGATATGGTACCGACGTCTAATAATATTGAGAGTACTGCTCCGATGGCGTTCTTAACTAAAAGCGGGCTCAAAATGCCGTCTTTCAAGGACAAAATTAGACCCCATGCTCTACTGTTGCAACACATTATGAAAATCCTTCCTCAGAAAATTGAACTCCCTACCCTCGATTCGTTCGGGCGTGGAGAAGCTCCCGCTGTAGAGAAAGGATCGATCCCAACAGCATCCTCTCTCGCCAAAGCCGGCGTAAGATTTGGCAAAACGAAGTACATAGAAGAAACATCATTCGATGAGAAAACGCGCACGTTTCGACTTCCTGTGATCAAGCTCGGCGTCAACTCGGAAGTCGTGATACGGAACTTGGTGGCATACGAGGCGATGGCAATCTCCGGTCCCTTGGTGCTCGCACGCTTCATGGAGATGATGGACGGCCTGCTCGACACCCCGCAAGACGTGAAGTTGCTCAGGAAGCACGGCATCATCACGGGCCATCTCAAGGACGACGAAGTGGCCCATCTGTTCAATGGCATGAGCCGTTCTATGGAGGCGCACGGCCATTGCCAACTTAACAAGACGATCAAGAAAGTTAACCAGTTCTACAACGCTAGGCCGAGCATCAAAGCCCTAAAAATGATAGAGCAGTATGTGTATGGCGCTTGGAAGGTCCTGGTGACGGCGGCGACCCTCCTCTTCCTTCTGCTCACGGCGCTACAGACTTTCTGCTCGGCTTACAGGTGCTCGAGCCTGGCCGCTATTGACAAACTTAACCCGATCTGGCCTTGGTCTCCACGGGTTTCCTCGTGATTTTAATTTCCTAGCGTGCTTTTCAGTGTGTGTTTTCACTATTTTACTTTTATACTTTTAATCTTGTCTCCGGCTGTGCACTTGATTTTCTAGCATGTAACATTGGCAGGGATCGTCCACTTTGATGAGCCAGATCTGAAAATATGCTCGTGTATTGGTTGTTGTGTACTGATTGTGAAAGGAATTTACGCAATTTCTTGGTTCGATTTGGTTCGATCCTGCTATTCAAGAAAAAAGGTCAAAACCGGCGGCACTTGCATGGAACCAAACAGAAGTTAAATTAATGATCCGAGCTGATTATATAAGTCGCCGGTGCTCCTTCTATCTTGGTTCCTCAGGTTGGTTACAGTGTTCCTTTGATGCGGCCAATGTGGTGGGCCGCAAATCTGTGTTTATTATTTTAATGTCTCGGTGTCCACACACCCTATCCCCTCTCGTTGATACCAATAAAAGTACATCCCATGGTTTTCATTCGTTACGCAGGATAAAGAAAGAGTCCAAGAAATGTTTAATAATCTTCTTCAAGTCCTACAAAGTTTCGTTTTGACAAGAAATGTTTAGGTGTCAACTTTGACATCGGCTAGTGGCTCTGATCAGATAGAGCATCCTCACGGCCCTTAGATGAGTACCGATCATTAATGACAAGAGCATAAAATCATCAACACGACCATTCAATCAGCCCCGACACCATTTTAGAATTAGATTCATAAGCCAAGTTCACAAATCAATACATATATAACTTTTCCTGATTCCTTCCATCAAGAAGAATACATGTGTCATATACCATTGCACAACTAATCAACTCTCAAGCTATTATAAGACATACTTTACTATGTCATTTCAAATAACCAAAAGGAAGTGAAAGCCAATCCAACTTTATACAATTAATATGCTCTAAACACCACTTTTGTCTTTTTCATAAATATCATACTGTGTGATACCTCTTTCATAACTTCTAACTCATACGATTCAGGTCATTGTCAAAACATGAGCTTACAAATCATAGAATAGATAAGCACTTCTTTCCTGAAAATGTGAAAGCAAACACTGAAAGTAGGAGTAAAAATATCGAGATGGAATGATAAATCAACAAACCCGAACCGAAAGCATATCACCACAAATGAGGTATACTACTTTTCATGGAATTTATGCGAAGGAAAATGTACTGCAGTTTTCCCTTCATGTTTGTTTCACTCAGAAACTGGAGTTCAAATGGACCATAATATATTGGAACCGTATTCTCAATTTCTGGGATGGAACTTTAACCTCCGAATAGGATGCTCAGGGAAATGGCATAGCAACAAGCAAAAACAGATCAAATGGAATGAGATTCCGTCGAGATTGTGACATGATTCCCCAAGCTTGAAGGAGCTTTTTTTATTTTTATTTTGGTAAAGGTAAGTAATATATTGATTTTGCAAGAAAGAATACAAGAGGGAGGCCCAGCACAAAAAAAAAAACAAACACTCAAGAAAACAAAAGACTAGAACGAGTGTAAGGGTGCCATGGTTCCCAAAAAAAGGAGCAACAACAACAAAAGGAAACAAAAGACAACAAAAACTAGAAAACCTCCATCAATCAAAAATAGAAGGATGGATGTTCCAACTTTGTTGAAGTCTTCTATTCATGGGCACACCAAGAACATGTTTAAAGGTCATAGCCTTATCTTTGATAGCCTTCTGAAGATGCATTTTCATCGCTGGAAGAAAGAGGGTCTGATTCCGAAAAAGCACATTGTTTTGCTCTTTCCAAATGATATAACACATTGCACCAAAACTAAACCGAGCCAGGATCTGATAAAAACTCTTCCCCATAAACCGCTTGGAAGCCCAGGCCAAATTATCCACCCAAAGCTTGTTTCGCCACACTGGGTTGAATCTTGCAGCCCAAAATGAAATAAGACTATCCGAAGCACGGCAAGCAAAGAACAAATGATCTATAGAATCAGGTCTGCACGAACAAAGGGGGCAATTTGTAGGGGGGATCCTACCATAAGAGATGAGCAAAACCTGAGTCGGCAGCCGATTGCGCGAAATAAGCCAAAGATGCGTTTGATATCTTGGAGGCAATGCAGTATTCCAAACAAAAGAAGCCCACGAGATGGCATTACGCTTCGGTTGAATCAAATCCCTGGCAGAAGCAATGGAGAAGCGACCGGATGGGTGCGAAAGCCACTGAAACGGATCCTCATCTTGGTTGAATACCAGAAGGGGATTCCACCAATTAGCCATGATGTTAATGATATACTAGCCCATAAGAGTAGCAAAACCATCAGCAACCGAAGCAGAGCAGGATATACCCGAGTGATAAATATCCTGATTAGAAAAGATCTTGTACAAAGGACCATTTGAGTGCCAATGGTTGAACCAAAAGGAGACCGACCTCCCATTTCCAATGCTCCATCTGAAATATTGCTGAAATTGATCACGAAGATCTAATAACTTCCTCCAGGCCCAAGAGCAATGAGTAGGGCAAGGGACCACCCAAAAAATTTTCTGCTTCAAGAAATTGGAATGAATCCACTTACACTACAAGGATTCCTTATTCGAGAAAGAATCCAAATATGTTTGAGCATGGATGCAATGTTGTTCTCCCTTAGAGTACGAATACCTAAGCCCCCTTCATTTTTGGGAAGGCAAACATTACACCACGAGCCTTTAGCACCACTTGCACCCATCTGAGGGCCTCTCCACAAGAATTGGCAGAAAATTTGCTCAATTCGGTTTAGAACCGAACATGGCAGAAAGAACACATTAGCCCAAAAGACTTGTATAGAATGAAGCATCGACCTATAAGTTGAAGACGCCCCGCAAAGGAGAGGAATCTATTGGTCCAAGACTGAACACGAGCCGTGATTGAATTAACCAAGGAGACGTAGTAGCTTTCCCCAATCTAGCTGAAATAACCGATACTCCTAGATAGTGGAAAGGAAAGGTGCCCAACTAATAGCCCAGCTTATTGAGGATATCCTCATGAAGGTCAGAGGAGCCTCCAGAAAGGAAAACTTCACTCTTTCGAAGATTCGGAATTAGCCCACTCTAGCTAGAAAATTTCTCGATACCATTCTTGAGAAGATCAATAGACAGTAAGTTAGCTTCAACGAAGAGTAGTACATCATCAGCAAAGAAAATATGAGAAAGTCTAGTGGGCTTGCAATGCTAGAAAAAACCAAAATCCGGATCTGAAGTTTGAATGTCTAGAATACCTGTAAAGACTTCCATCACAAGAGTAAAAATATATGGCAACATGGGATCACCCTGACAAATACCCCTCCCACTTGAAAAGAACCCATGGAGTTCCCCATTAATTGCAATAGAGAACTTGGGGGTACGAATGCAAATCGTAACCCGGGCAATGACCTCCTGGGGGAAATCGAAAGCCTGCAGACACAATTCAATAAACCTCCAATCCACCATATCGTAGGCCTTCCTAAAATCAACTTTAATAACACATTTAGGCCGGTAAGGATCATTGTGAAAACCACAAAACAGCTCCTGAGCAAGTAAAATATTGTCACTGATGTGTCTACTTTTTACAAAGGCATTTTGGGGCAAACTAATGATAGAAGGTAGCACCTAAGAGAGCCGATTAGCAATAAGCTTGGTAATACACTTGTATAATGTGTTACAACAAGCAATTGGCCGAAAATCATTCACATTGGAAGCATTCGGGACTTTGGGGACCATGGCCAAAATAGTTGTGTTAATTTCCTGCAACAACATGCCCGTCTCGGCCCTTACTTGAGTTGGGCTTCATGTTTCAGCCCTTGCTTGAGTTGACCGCTTTGCGGTGTTTTGTGTCTAGCGCCCTTTCACTCGATAAGACGTTTGTGTCTTGTTGAGTGCAAGTTTTGTGGTGCCGGATCTTGTATATTTGTTGGTTAAAGCTCAATATATCATTACCCTTTACCAAAAAAAAAAAAAAAAAAACATGCCCGTCTCAAAAAAGTCTTTCACTACAAAATAACAGAAGGTCCAATAATCTCCCAAGAATGTTTGATTTGTAGGAAAGTGAAAAAGGCAATGCTCTCCACACTCCTCTTAAATTATTTCAATTAACTTGGAAAAAAGAGGAAAGTTATTCCATTAGGGCAACATTTTCCTCCATTGGGTGCATTGTTGTGCAAAAATGAACGATTTGAAAACTTTTTCTAAATATAATTGCTTGTATCATTTATAAAAATGAATAAATGAAAAATATTTTCATCATCTATGAAAATATTTAAATATAAATTGTTATAAATAATAGATTTTTTTATTGATTAATTGTTTTAACTAATACAAGTAATAATTTGATGAATTTTTTTCAAATAATATATTTCTTCCCAAATAAATGGTGGTAACTGATTTCCACAAAAGGACAAGAACGGAAGGTTTGTATCAAGAAATAGGGGTGAGCGCCGGTCCAAGGTCAACCTTGGACCGACCCTGGACTGGCCCAATCCTGCCGGTTCTAATTCGGTTCTCAAGAAAATTGGATCAGTCTTTGGTTCTAGAATTCCTAGACTAACACTATGCGGGTCAATCCTCGGTCCTGAGAGTTCTAGGTCAGTCCAACCCAGACAAACCTTGATTATATATATATTATTTATAATTCTTTTTATATAAAGAAAATTTTAAAATAAACGGCATCAACAACATTGAACAGCTCTTTAGTGAAGAGTTCAAGTAATTTAACATTGTTCTTTAATAACTTAGGTTTTTAATGTCTTTTACAGCGTCAATAGCCATAATTTATTAAAGAAGAAAATGTTTTTGTGAGAAATACTCACGACATCCAAAAAGGCATCTTATGGCATCCCCCTCTAGTATTCATTCTCTTTTGTCTTATTTGTCCTCTTAGTCTTCAATTTGCCAAAATCGAAAGATTGCCACTCGACACTCACCTCGCTCGCTTTGGGTTACTCGTGCCGCTCGCCGCTCGATGCTCACTTGGCCTGTTACTCCCCGTTCGACATTAGATGCTCATTCTATTCAACACTCAACTCACTTGACCCTCACCGCTTGCCTTCCTTAACTGACTTTGCTTATCATCAAACTCATTGGGTCGGTACGATTATCGGTTGCCCTTTCAAAGAGTATAAAAAATGAAATAAAAAATTATTAGTTGGTCCTGGGTTGACCTTGAAATCGCATCAAACCCATTGGGTCAATTTGTTTTTTTTAAGGAGTACAAAAAATAAAATAAAAAATTATTGATTAGTCCCGAGTTGACCTTGGAATCAAACCGAACCCATTAGATCAGTCCGATCCTCCGTCCCAAACTCAATAGGGTCGGTCATCGATCCCAAAAATTGAGGATCAACACTGTGTAGATTTGTCATAGGGTTAGAGGGTGGATTGGCCATATGGCTCAAAAGAAAGTGCAAAACCTATAAAAAAATTTCTTGCACGACAAAGTCCATTAAACAAAGCCCATAAACATTTTTACCTCAAGGTCCATGAAAGCCCCAGTGTTATCTTTCTGACATAAACAAAGCAGCGACCGATCTAGGTAGGTTGCCCTTTGAAAATGCCGCAACACAGGGACCATCAGGTCTTTCAGATGGTCTAGCTCTCTTTTGGAACTCGAATGATACAGTCCAAAGGGCAGCAAATTACTGATACAGTCAGAATTATTTTTGTTTGTGCACCTTCTACTGCCCTTGAGCGAAGTAACTATTTGGATCAAATAAAACCAAGTCGGTCATCGACCATGGGTCTCTATCTGGTGATCTTGATGAGGTCGTGTATCCGTGGGAAAAAAGATGGACATAAGGGTGTTACTTGAAGCAGAGTGAATGCGTAAATAGGTGATTGTCGTTCATTGGACATTGATGTAAAAGGATGTAGATTCACTTGGTCCTACAACCCCGATTTTCAGGATCTTGTCAGTGCAAAACTCTATCGAATCCTTGCAACTGTAGAATGGAGATGATATTACCAAGCAGCTTTAGGCTTTGGCCCTAACACCCCTTAGGTTAGATACTATCTTCAATAGATATGATAGAATCCTCAAACGATCTAGAAAATACCAACAGAGAAAATTCCAACTCCAAACGCAAAAATGAAGAAAGGTTATGTTGTGCCTCTGTTTGGCATCCGCTTTCAGCGGTCTTAAACCGCGCACTCCCCAAACAAGTGGAACATCACAGCGAATAGGATGCGGTGGGGGGTCGGAAGTGAATTAGGCAAACTTAAATTTATGTTGTGGACGAAGGCAGATGCTATAGCACATGACATGCAGTATAAATACCCAAAACAATTAAAAAAACGCTTGGTAGTACAAGATTTTAAGAAACCCAGAGAAGGAACATCTACAAGAATATACAAAAACAGAATACACGATGTTTAGGTTCCCCGTATCAGAGGCAGACAACCTTTCCATACTGCACAAACAGCCTCCGCACAACGACAAAAAAAATGGAATTGAGATTGAGGGACCTATAGAACTTGACCAATCTCTGGCTCTTCCAGAATCAGAACGATACCATCAATCAACAAATCAATCCCAGAAGGATTACAAAAAAGTCAAAACCGCATGCTCAAGACTTCTTCTTAAGCATTGTCTCCTTAAAAGCAGATGGGCAAAGTTCATTTACACCGCACTTATCGCAACGAGGCCTGAGTGGAGTGCATATTGTCTGTCCAAATCCCACCTGCATAGTTCATGCAATGAGATAGCTACTTTTCAGCAGAATTGCCATAAGATCTTGTGCATGGTCATTTTGCTGCAAAAATGAAAGTCAAAGACATGTCTTTCAACATGTGTGCACACTAAAATGGAATTTTTCTAAACTATTATGCCTATCCAGATCAAATAATCTCGTATTCAGTGTGCTATAGGCCTCCTCGTATTTCTACTCTTGCCTTTTGGTAAAGAACTACACATTACTTCTCTAGGAACTGGAGTTCCTACCTTCTTACAATAAACAAACACTAACGGACTTCATCATTTACCTACCTAAGTCTCACTAGAGACTAAAATCACCACCTCCGCCTGATCAAAACACTAATTTATCTTTAGAGGCATGACAATAATAAAATAAATACAATCGCCCTTCCTGATTTTAATGGAGAAATATTGCTGTTTACTTGTGCTTCATGATACATAGTAGTGAATTTTCTATGTGATGGGCCATGAATCCAAGGAATATTAAGCCAAATGCTGCTTCAAGACAGGAATATACTTATCATGTAGACTCTGGCACATGCATGTGTAAATGAGTTGTACTTACCAAAAGAGGGTTAATAGGGACCCATTCTTCCTTTGGCAGCCAAAGCTGCAATGCCTCTCTAGTTTCTTCAGGAGTTGATGTCTTCAAGTAAGAGCCAAAATGAAAAGACATGTCGAAGTTAAGATTCAATTGCTGTAAAGTATACTAGACCTTTTTTAGTTCAGGCTTCTTCCGGCTCAAGAAGGAATAAAAATATGAAACAGGATCAGGAAACCAGAATGTTCAAATGCAAACGAGGTAGCGACCAACTGAGGTGACTTTTCTAATTTATTATTCAGACAATTGTGGAACAATTTTTAGTGCAAGAACAATTTAAAACATCCATTCTTATGAGTCACCTCATGATGTGATAGCAATAATTTGATAATGGGAGTTAGCAAAAGAACACACAAGCCACATAATAAGGTCTAAATTGACAATCTCCCCTTGTTATAACTCTGAAATTTTGATTAACAAGTTACCAAATTCCACCTTGCATTTTAGTCTAGAATTGTGTGATTCAATATCATCTCATTTGGAATAATTTTTCATTGATCGGCTGAGAATAGTAATATTAAAAAAAAAAAAAAAAAAAGAAAGAAAGAACAAGAAAGTTTGAGGAAAATGAATTCTCAGTTCACTGCTATATAGTGTTAATACGAGATTTCAAGAAGTCACAACCTGTAGAAGAAGCGGAGACTAAATTACGCAGGATTGTTCTCGACATTATTCTTTCCAGAAATCACAGGGAAAAGCAAGAGATACTTGATCTTTCACACCCAGAACTTTGACTTTAGTTTCATGATGACTGATTAGACATGTTAAGGACAAGCAATGACTTACCTTCTTTCTGCCTGGTCTGGAAACCCAACCAAGCCGATTACATATGCGGTGCACATGAGTATCTACACATATACCGTGGACATTGTCCCACGCAATGTTCATAACCTGAAGCAACAGTAAACAAAAAGTCCTAAGCGACAGGAGAAAAATCATGGTTTAGCTTAAGTAATGCGAACAATCTTACCAGGTGAGCCATTTTAGGGCCTATTCCTGGAAGCTGTAGCAGCTCCTCCAGTGAGCTTGGAATGTCTCCATCATACTTAGCTAGACAGATTGTGGCTATTTTTTTCAAATTACTAGCCTTTCTCGTGTAGAACCCAACCTAAGGAAAGCATAGGAAGTTAAGAGGGTAGGTTTAATATGACAAAGCATGAGCATACTTGCAGCCACATAGAAGATATGAGACTCATCAGCGAAGCTCTATCCCAATTTTGACAGCATGGTACATGCCATACTTCAGCGAAAATGGTTACAACAACATGGGAAACAAAATCATCAGCCACAAGTTGATTATGTGAAACATACAGGATAGATTAAGCTCCTAATAGATTCCTCATCAGCTTTGTCAATGGCATCAGCTGTAAGTACATCATTTTGAAGGAGTCTCTGTACTGCACCTGCTTTCCGAAGTATTGCAATCAGTGAAAGACCAAATAAATCATGCACGAGAGAGAGAGAGAGACAGAGACAGAGACGAATAGAATACAAACAAAAAAGGAGACCCCAAAAAATAGAAGAGTGTTTAAACTCAGAAACAACAGTCTTAACACTGTTGTACAAAAAAATCCTTATGCTCCAGACGCACAGAGTCGCTGTTCAAACAGAGCGAAATGGTCTGGAGGTTCCTTAAGGTCTCATTTAAGTCTTAAATCCTTCAAAATCCACGTCAATAATGCTTCTTCCTCCTTTCTCACACAAATCAGGACCCACCATGATGTTTACAAAGTAAGACACCAGAACACAAGAACTTGAAACCATGGAAAGGCACAAGAAATTTATAATGCAGAAGTGAAAATATTGGTATGCCAGATACATCCTGAAGAGCACAAATTTCATGACATGATGGGAATAAGAACAAATCAATATCTTAAGATGATGTTCATAATGCAAACACTGTACTTTCCATGTGTAACATGATCCTTCGTTTGGCTCGACAGGAGTGATGAAACCAAGACAGCGAACCTCCTTTCCTATCAGGAAAAGAAGTAAAAACTTTTGTTGATCTCCACAAATAATCAGTATTGAAATGAAACAAAGGCATCATTAGGCATTAGAAATTCGGCAACATGTCTACCCATATCTAACGTTATCAGCGTACCAAGAAAGTGGCCTGATAGGAAGCGACAGTTGCATCCGCCATAGTTTACGTTCTTAACTATTTTTAAATAGAGTTTATAAATTATTTGAGGAAATTACTTCTCCATGTGCTATTAAAAAGATTTCAGAGTACGTTGATTCTATTAAGATATCCCACATTTTTCATGTGCACTGCTTATAATAGTTTCACATATATGTAGTCTTCTTCAACCTTATAGTTCAAGGTTTTGCCCTGGATTTTCTAACAAATTAAATATTGAAAGGAGAACAAATCAACCTATAGCTCCTATTGGAAAGATTCACACAATGCAACAGCCACATGAGTAGCTAAGATTCAGATGGAAAAGCAAAAGCCTAATCATGAGTTGATACATGTCACTTATTCAAGCACACCACTCTACATGAACTGTAGTTACTGTACAAGACAACCGTTAATAAACAAACATGCCATGCAGAACACTCCGTCCATTGTAATTTCAGTCTGTTAAAGACCAGAAATTGCAACAATACACCGCAACAGTCATAGGACTAGATGCACATAAATCAGCTTTAAGCAACCTATTTTGTTCACAAATTCAATAGTAGCATCTTTCCAACAATCATTTCCATGACGACAATGATTCCTTATTGAGATTTGAAAAGCCAAAAAATTTATGTCATGGCAGAAGGTGCTTTCACATGGCAGTGCACAAATGCTAGAGGAGGTCCGTGCATATTATGTAGCTCAATTCGGACCTAGGCAAGTCCTTAAAAGGCTCAAGGGGAAGAAATAGGCAGGAGAACCGCCTTGGGGTAAGAGAACCCGCGATGTCACCCCCGTATTCCCTCTCTGTCGGGAAGACAAAGATACATAGGGAATTAAGGGATCTCACGGTGGTGAAGGTAGACACCATGTTAAGACTTCCATTCTAGTTACTGCTAGGTAGGCAGGTATAGTAGCCTCCCACACCTGGGGTGAGTGAGGGTGGGTCACTGAGATACTTTGAGGCAGTTAAAAGCCCTTTCCATCATCCTCTCAAAAATATGAAACATTATGTCATTTTAACAAGATTGCTGTTGCACTGTATGTGTTAAAATCCGGGTTGCTCAGTGATAAAAAACTTGACAGTATTTGCATGCAGCAACAGAAACCATTGTAGAAACAAATATTCTTGTCACAAAATTGCATTATCAGCTAAAAAATAATGCACAGTCCACTCTAACACGTCAGTGTCAGAGGTTGGTGCTTATCATCATAGTTTCCCAGCTATTTCTATCATACCTTAGGAGGAAGAGAACTTCCAGCTTTCTCACATCCCATGCTGTCCACTGGAGCATCTTCAGAGGATCTCATCATGCGAATTCCTTCAAGAACTTTTTCCCAGTTTGAAGGTGGTGCACCTGTCAATTTGCATCAATCTCTCCAAATTATAACACAGAAGGTAAGACAAAAGTAGCTTCACGTTTTTTGTTTTTAAGAAAATGTCATAAGTTCGTTTCAGGCAGGACTGTCTTGAAGAGTCTTCTTCTTCCAATTTCTTCTTCCCTCTGTTTTGTTTCGTGGTTGAACCTGAGCTACATTAATATGTACAGCTCTGGCGTACTTTGACTTTACCATGTTTTATTTTCAACAAGGTTTCATTATTTATCAAAAAAGGAGGAAGATAAGTTTCCAATATCAGAAAAGTGTCCTCTATCAAAGTTCCCTTCAGTCCATCTGATCATCTTGATACCATCATGCTTAACCGCTAGATTAGCATTTGATGTAGCTCATCTTTGGTTCATCACAAACCAGCAGAAAGGAAGTCACAAAACAGAAAAATAGAATAGCAACTAATGCCTTAATTGAAATGATGCATGATCTGAGCATATTCATGACAAATAAAAGACCACCTAAAGATTTTAGACAAACAAATGGATCGGTCATTTAAATGTCAATGAAAGGCCAGCAGATTTAATACAGAATGATTAGAAATACTATGCATAACTTTCTGCTATAACCAACATAACAACAACAGGTACAATATACCAAAGCTTTTTTCATGCCTATCATCACAAAGAGCCAAAAGATAAAAGCCATTTCACGCATTTATATTCCTCTTTTACCTTTCGGCCTCACTTGGGAAACAACTCCATTCACCTGCACAATGACATTTGAGTTTTGTTTTGAATGTCCTGCAAAATCCCATTAAAGGACAAAAGAACACCTCATGAATCCAGAACAACAGTGGGGAAAGGGAATTCTTCCTAAAACAAATTGGGTGACAAACCAAAGATATACTTACAGCCAAACATATCGTAAGTTTTGATCCTACTGAGAATTGACATGGTCCAAATAGAAAATATGAAGAAACTAAGGGTACGTTTGTTTCGAGTAAATTACTTTTGGTGGAAAATGTTTCGATAGTAGCTCAATCCCCAAAAGTCTTGATTTTTTTTTTTTCTTTTTCCCCTTTGATGAGTAATAGAAATATCTTTCCTTGTTGGTAGCAAAGTAAAATGAATTCGACTGCAATTGCTATATTTCCATTTACCTCATTTCAACATGTAAATTGAGGAAACTCCTGTGAAAATAAGGTGATAAGTTGCTAAAGCTGATGCGTATGAAAGACATAGCTTCAAAACTTGTAGCCTCGAACTTTTCCAAGAAAAGGCTACTTAGAGAGACATCGGATAATATCCCAAGCTATAGGTCCGTGCATGCCTAACTCAATCATATACATAACCCTCTGGTAAAAAGTGATAAAAGGTGGCAGAGCAATTTCTCTATATTTCTTTTCCCGGCAAAGAATTTGAATGAAAGACTGATGAACTATCAAAACTTTAGATCTTCCTGGCATCACTGAAAGAATTGAAACCACATTTGTACGCCAACAATTATTATGGACAGGTAGATCTATATTGGAAGCATATGAAAAAGGAAAAGTCCTACTAAACAGAAAACAGTACGTGCAAATGGGATAACCATTGGACTAAATTGATGATGCACATTTAGCTCGATAAAGGGGAAATAACATCAGCATTAGCGAACATTGTCCAGCTAGGTAGTGTATACACAAAGTCAAACTGCACTCCTTTTCCGTGAAGAAAATCAGTTCCTTGGACAAGGCTTACCTGGGAAGGCAGATCCATTAGGATTCTTGTACGCAAATTCTTCGATGTCAGGTAATTCACTTGGCTGCTAAACAAGTTGTCATAAAATTAAAACGATCACTCATTGAGTCACCCTTCAAACAGAAATACTAAGACAATGAGACATGAGTAAACTATGATACGTTATCTATCAGACCATATGCATCCTACTACAGCTATAGACAAGCCTTATCATGCTAACCAGGGCTAGACACGGACCCTCCTCTTGCACCATTGTGCTCTAACCTCCAGGTAAGCTCTACGTATGCATGGTCTCGACCACATATCCAGGTGAACATGCCTTCTCCAATTACTTCGGATGTTTTACTCATATCAAATCTGAAAAGCAGACCAAGCCACTTATCTGATAAACTGGCACGCGGTCAACTCGAGGCGCTCCTCATTAAAATATCTGAAGACAAGAGTGGCTCTCTTCCAGCATTCGACAGCCTCTTCCGAACTGGACACATTCGCATAAACTCTCTAACAAAATCTTACAAGGTACTCCGACCAAACCATACAGAGCCAGACCAAACATACCCAAGACACAATTCCTAGACACAATCCGATACTGAAATTCTCTGAGAACAGAAACGGAAGCGAAGCCCGGGTGGGGGACCGTCCAGAGGGAGCTACTTGATGCGAAAGGACGCAATTTTCCCCTATAAAACGAGGTTCCCACCACAAGTACAGCTACCCCAGGATGATAATCTGAATGCAGCATACTTAAAAGGGCGATTCAGTTCACCTTGCGGCTAAGAAGGGGTTCGACTTTAGGCTGCTTCTGCTCGGCCCGAACCGCCTCCCCGGACCGCTTCTTCTTCCTCGCGAAAACCCGGACCGCGGGCGGAGAAGGCCCACCCGGAGCTTCACCTGCGAGCCATCGGAGAGCCAAAAAAAAAAAAAAAAAAAAAAAAAAGGCGAAGGCGAGCAACGACGGTGGAGATCATTAGTAGCACGCCCCGTTTCGATTTCGAACTACATGGGAGGAGGACCAAGGCAAAGGAGCCGACCTGGTTCGGGCGCTGAAGAAGAGGAGGCGGGGGCTTCCGGGCGGCGCCCGGAGGAGAGGCGCGCCGTTCGCCGCATTCTGGCGGGCTGGAATCGCGGGAACTGGCAGGCCAACGCAGTCGACGCCGGAGAAGTGGAAGATGCAGCGACGACGCGAAACATTTCGTTCGTTCTATTTTTCCTTTTTTTCTTTTTTCTGTTTTTGCCTGGAAACAGGAAAAGGCGTGCTTTCCCTCCGCAGCTCCGGTGACTTCCACGTTTTCGTACCAGCTTTGCTAGAATAATAACCGCTTATTGTTGTGCATAAATGGTTGAGATTGAGTGGAGTACATAATAATTTATACTTATTTATATTTGATTCTTTATTATTTAGAATATGTTTTTATTCTTATGCAGTAAATTAAAAATCGTCATTCAATCATTCATTTTTTTCTTGCAAAAAGACGACACAATTTCCATCTTGAAAAAGCTTAGATGATCATTATTCGTAAAATTACCGAGTGGTAGTAATATATGGGCCACAAGACTTTTTGGAGAAAATCAATGAACTTTCTCAACTAAAACAATAAGAAGCAAATTGAAATTGGTTGACATTTCAAAAAGCAAATCAAAGTGATCATATCCACACGACAAGTAACGAATCTTCATCCATGAAATTTGGATCAATGAGGTGAATTTTCCTTTTCTCTTTCGATTCATTATTCTTAATTACATTTTTTCTTTACTCATTTGTTCGACACTAGTCTTAATTTTAGATCACTTAAGAGTACTTCTAAAGCAATTTGATTTGAGCAAATGGACAAAGAAGCCAACTCATCACATAGTGATTTTGTTATTTATTGCAAAGTCAATGTTTTTAGTGTTTTTTTCATCTTTTAAATTTAATAGATATATATAATAACATTAATGATTTCTTTTGGTAAATGATAATATTTTTTTTACTTGTAATTATTTGTATTTCAATATTTAAGAGATCTTTTCTTTCTTTATGTTGAAGGAAATTGATTATGTGGGCGTCTTGTGATTTTGTATCTGAATTTGAACTTGCAACGAGGAAACAAAAACATCAAAAAGGAGAAAAAGAAAATTGAATTAAAAAATGAAATCAGTTGAAGAAGTTTTTAGTTTTCCAAAAAGGTGTCATGGTTGAAGTTTTACCATCACTTCATCATTTCACATAAGATAAATATGCTAGTAGGTCAATTTCTATTTAGTTATGGCCTAATTTGCAATGTGATTACTCCATGAACTTTATCTTAACTTATAACATAGTCCATAAAATTTTAATTCGTTCATCACGATCCATAAACGATTAGTGCATATTTAATTTATTCACAATCTAAATGCTCTGTTACCCTCAACCGCTAACTATCAACTAATCATGCATCCCGTTCTCACTTTAGCTATTTTTTTATTTAAATTTCAAAATCCCTATCCTTTTTTATCAGGTAGCCTCGTAGATATATATATATATTAAAGGAAACAACCCATCGTGAAGAATCAAATAGCTTTGAGAATTTTAAGTAAAAAAAAATTAATAAAAAAATGACCGAGGACTTAAATTGGCGCCATTATCCACGCCTGACTGACTGCCACCTGCAACTTTTGCACCCGTCGCACTTCCACTTTAATGCTCCCTCTCTCTCTCTCTCTCTCTCTCTCTCTCTGCAGAGATACGCGATCTCTACCTGTTCTCTGTCTGCTCTCTCTTTCTCTCTCTAAACCGGTGTTGGGAGCAGGCATTCTTGCGTGATCAACAATGGCGTGACAGCTCTTTCTCTCTCTCTCTCTCTCTAGCCGCCGGTGCCGGTACAATCGCGGCGCCTTTCACGCGCCTCGAAGCCGCTGAGCAGAAGGGAGAAGTGGAAACGGGCATCGGACGGACTACATTCCGAGCGCGGGCGGCTCCGATGGTCCGGACGACGACGACGACGACGACCTGCGCGCTCGCATGGGCGTAACCCTAAGCCTCCTCGCCGGAGTAGCCATCGTCCCGCCGTGTCCACCTCTCTCTCTCTCTCTCTCTCTCTCTCTGAGTTTCCTGTGCGTGCGGAGTGTCTGTGAACCGGAGCGCGCTCGCAGGTGAGCCTTGTGCATGGCAGTCAACTGCACTCGCGCGTGACAAGCAAGCGCCCGCCGCGCGCGTGCGATCTTTTCTCGCTGCACCAGTGCTCCTTCGTTCTTTTTGATCGCCTGAAAATCTGTTTGCTGTATTACTATCGGCAATTTGAGTTTTTTACTGTTCTGGTGAGGGTTTTGTGTTTAGCGAGCGGGATTTTGGTGAGAGTTGAAGGAAAGCACGTGCGGCTCCGGGGTGTTTTTTATTGTTTAGCGAGCAAAATTGTGTCTTTTGATGGAATTTTGTTTGTCACGGAGGAGAGGAAAACGATCAAGCTTTAATTTTATTTTTTTTGTCCTTTTTTTATTTTATTTTCCCTCGTTAGAGAAATCTGCATTTTTCTGTTTGACTCTCTGATTATTACGATTATGTATCCTTCCGGATCTTGTCAAAGGACAGTACTTAAGTATACTGAGGAAATGTCTTGATTTTCAATGCATTGGTTACACGCGCCAGCACGAGAGAGAGAGTGCCCTGGAAAGCACAAAGTTCCCTCAATCGAGTGTTTAACAACTGTTCCAAGGCACTCGCTTACAAAACCCTTCTTGTATAATTTATGCTGGTGGATAGCTTGTTGGATACTTCCTGCTTTTCATTTTACCTATGAAGATGGATATAGGAAACTCATGCTGAAGCACTAAGTGCGCAACTAGTTCTCATCTTATCTGTCATCATTCTCTTTCCTTATCCATTGTTTTTGGTAGTTGGCAACTGGGTAGCCTTGTTAAACTTCTTTGCAAATTTACTATTCTTTCTTATGCTCACATTAGATCAAGGAAGGGGACCCCTGCACAAAGCATAGGAGGCAATGATGGCTTTATCAAGTGCATCCCCAACTGAGGATGCTGTCAGGGCATTTCTGGAATACTTGGTTGATCCTCTGATTCCAGCTACATCTTCTGTACGAGACTCTCCATCACCTTCTCAGCAACAATCAGTCGCAAAGCAGGTCGTTTTTGGGAAGATATCCTCTCGACGATTACTATTTTTTTGCTTTGATGTGATTTCCATTGCATTAATTAAATTCTTCTTATCTACGTAGCTTCATGATCATCTTTTATATGTACCTCTGTTTTGAATGCTAGTTGTTGGAAGTAGCACAGGAATTCAAAGTTGAAGAAAAAAGAAATCTGGAGATTTGTTCTTATTTGCATCATGTGAATTTTTGGCTAGACAGAAATTGAAGAGAAGGGATTGTTGTTGCTTTTTGATAAGCTTTAATGCTCTAGGGTTTTTCTGTTTTCTGGCTTCTGTTTCTGCATCACCTTTTCTATGCTCTGTCTTTTCTTGGATAGTTTAACCATTTAGGTCTAGCAACGGATGATTATTTATCGAACGATTTTTTTTTACAGGTGCATGGAGTTGTCATATTGTACAACTACTACCATCAGAGACAACACAGACAACTAGAATTTCTGGGTTTTGAGTCATTCTGCAAATTAGTTGTGGTTTTGAAACCTCCTTTACTGGCATACATGAAATTCTTGCAAAGAAATGATGATGCTGAATTAGTTGACCCTGAAAAGCAGCTTTCCTTGACAGAGAAGACTATCATGAATGCATGTGATCTGTGTATGGGGTTGAATGCGTCAAAGGATATTCCAGATATAGAAGGATGGTCAATTTCTGAAGTTGCTGTTTTCTTGGTTGACTCTAGGAAAGAGAATTGCTTGTTGCTATTCAGCAAGGGGGTTTGGTCATTGTTTGAAAAGGATGTGGATATCTCCAATCAGAGTTCAGAAGCCATGCCAGATTTGAAACAGTATAAAAAGAAAAGGATGACCAAAAAGCCCTTGAAAGATGATCCGAGCGGTAATGAAGATGCTATGCAGCAGCTTGCATTTTCATCAGTCAAGGAAGCCACAGGTATGAATTAGGTTTTGGTGTTATACATGGATAAAACTGCAAATTTTTGGTTTAGTTAAAATTGGCGATCTGTATATTCTTAGCCAATATCTAATCTTGTCCACTCTCCTGATTTTAATTCATACAACAAAGATGATGGAAATTTGAGGATTTATAGGACATTGTGGATTTTGATGCTACAGAAATCTGCAAAGGGCTTTTGCTGGGAAATAAGGATAGGTATCTCTTGATGAAGAATTTGCGTTATTCAAGTTCAAGCCTAGTTTGAATTACCAAGTTAGCAATTTCACATGATGATAGAGCTAAACCATGATGGCTGGAGTTACTTCCACAGAAGATGAAAGCATAGTCACTAGCCATTTGCCTTCATGTGGAAATAGTCATGGGAAGATTTTACCTTGACCTTGGAATTTGACAGGTGTAATGATCAAGGTCCATTCATGGGCAAGAGACTGCAAAACAAAATAACAACCACAGCGTCATGCTCAGATCTCCACAGCTTTCCCAAGGAGAGTTGGGAAAGCTCTAGTTCAGATCATTAAAATTTTTTGGTGGACTTCACTGGATAAAAAGAAGTTGCTCAAAATTATAAGCAAAACCTGTGTCATTTTATTTTTAGTGAAAGTTGTGGTAGGTGATAAAAAAGATTATGTCCAATTAGTTAATTGGATGGAGCAATACACATTAATTAGTGGAGATTAGTGAAGCTGAAGGTTCGGAAACCCATTTATCAAAAAAGAGAGGTGTGCATGACATTTGTGGAAGGCTATTAGTCTGCACATAAGAATCGTTTGTGTAAATATTTCTCCTTTTAACAATGCAGTCATAAGGAGGCCAGACCTGGCTGTATATTGCTAATGCAATTTTGACTCGTGATAAGAATATAAAGAGGGAAGAGGTTAAAATGGACATGGACAGAGTGCACGATCAAGTTTTATGGGGTTTTGGCCTTAAGTTCTAGAAGCTTGAATTGGATCCTGTGTGGTTTGATGCGGTCGCCTTTTTGTTTCTACATTTTAGAAGAGAAGTAATACAGATCTTGGACATGAAGATACTTAGCAGCAGCTTGTAAATGGGATTATCTGATCCTTATTCTATAAGGATAGGTTTGAGAGTCAGGTTTCAAGTGAATTTGAAGTGCTTATCTAGTACTTAAATTTTTTTGCCAACTTGAGCCTATCCTGATTTTGTGGTTCTTATGGAGTTGGAAGATGAGGTTATCAGCAACTTTGGCACTATCTAACGCTTTTAGGGTGGTAAGAAGATGAAAGACCGCAATTATCTACTTACTGATGAAAGAGTTGTTTTTTGTGGTGGGTTAGTGTGTTAAACGTTGAGATATAATACTCTCTGTTGAAGCAGTCTTCACAGTAGGGTAAGTTTTGGAGAATGTGAGATATTCTGCTTCAAAGGACCCATGATAAAATGTAGGAAATGTGATTGTTCTTAGAACCTATGAGTATCAGACCCCTTCAGTAAGTGGGTTTCCATTGTGAATGACCTTCAAAGAGACTGGCATTTGGATATATGACTGAATTTTAAAGAGACCACATTCACAGCACTTACATTACATCCAATTTTTACTGTCGATGGGTCTATTGTTGAGCATACAACGTTAGAGTTCAATTTTACTTTAGCTCTTTCAATTCAAGTATTCCGATTTGTCTTTTGACAAGAATTGCACATACTATAATTTTAATTCCTTGAAGTTGTCAGTGTTTTAGTACCTACTATATATTTCTGTTTTGTTTGGCCTGCCAAAAGGATTGACATTTGAATATGGTTTATCATTGCTGAACAGCCATTAGTCAGGCCCATCTTTCTATACTAGAAAGCCACACTGTATATTCTCTGGGTAAAGAGAAATCGACATCTCGCTTCTACATAATGCAATGGACCCAACCTACTAGTGAAGATGCTGTTCAGGTCCCTATAAAAGATGCCATTCGGGTCCCTATAAAAGATGCCATCGACAGGTTGGTGTATGCCAAACTTTGTGTTTGGTGTCATTTGATAAGCATGTTACTTGGGTACTTTGCTCAGAGCGTCTGTGAAAATATTGCTGAACTTTATTCTCCATGCCATTGCTGTGTTATACAGACTTCTTGCTTCTCTTATTATAAGATTCTAAAATATGCCTTTTTGGCTGGTTTTACTGAACACTTTATGCATAGAATGATTGGGTAGATCGCCTATCAATTGGCTCTTCTTTCTTTTTCCTTTTTTCATTTATTTTTCTAGTCAGAAAAAGTTATTATGCATCCATGTAAGTGGCACTGAGGGCTGCCACTGCATTTACAAAATAGTTTCTAAGTAACAGATTCCATAATTATAGGAAATCAAATATAGTAATTAAAACCAAAACAAGCATTCACGAACAAGCACCATAATATCAACAAATGCTACTATGTTCCCCTCAACACCTTCCTGTGCCTTTCCATCTGAGTAGATTGATAATTGCTGGAGGATCTCTGCTGGTTCTTCTTTTTTATGAAGAGAGGGAGGTAGGAGTGAGGGAGTTATTTTCACCCCCAATAATTGCTGGAGGATCTCTGCCTGGTTCTTATATGATGTCACCAAGCTTTGAGCTTGTCCTCAGCAGAATTGGCTATTGCCCATTGAACATCCGCCATAACTGAGAAACCCAATACATGCTATGGGAATGTGGCAATTGGGAGGGAGGGAGGGAGGGAAAGTTATTTTCTGCGTTTTCTTTGATGAGGAAAATGACATTATTCTTCTTTAGCTTGCAGGGACCTTTGATCAGGAAGGTGTCACACAGATGGACAATAACCCCAGTCGTTGAATATTTCCATGTGCTACCCTATGCTGGGATTTTGTCGGACTGGTTTTCCAGGTATGTCATTATTATATGATCTTCAAATGAGTAACGTTGTCATAATTTTGTCATCGATGCTTAACAACACCCAACAACAACCCAACCCCCCCCCCGCGTGCGGGTGCACGGGCATGGGGAATCACCAAAAAAAAAAAAAATGCTCACTCATCAGAGAGTTCTTCTATGTACCAATGAGGGACCTACCCTGTATGAAAAATTACAGAGAAGAGTCTACAGTGTCCAACATTCTCTCCAAATTGCAAAGTGGTTTTTAGTAATCCAGAAACAAAGCAAATGTTGCTATTTATTGCTTGTATGGGCGTGTCTAGATAGACTTGTACTTATTCCTTTTTCTACTTGATCTAAATTTTGCAGCAGATGAATGTTGAATTTTTCTTAGACCAAAATGTCTTAAACTTTCATAGTATTTAAAATGTTGGTATGAAGATCCGCATCCAGTCTTTTCATAAGTCATGGAAATTTGGATAACATTTCAAATATTGGTTGGAAAGCAAAAGGTTGCTTTTCTCTTTTCGAAAATGAACATGCTCTTAGACTATAGATTATCAAAAGCTCTCAAGTTTCTCTCCCTCCCTCCAGATAAGATTGAAAAATACCCACGGGCAAAAAAGTTGGGGGGGGTTTGGGTGTTGGAGATAGCAGGAAGGATAGAATCTCTCTCTTTGTTATTTACAAAAAAGTTCCTTTTTCCAATCTTAATGTTCTTTCCTAACCATAGAAGCCTGAGCCTCATCAGTGTTCCATAGTTGCCTCACTCCAGGCAATGAGTTAAGACATGCTTAATTAACTCCAATGGCACTTTCACCCTGAAAATATCTATTTACAAGCTGAAGACCTCTCCTTGGATGGTTGTCATTTGTTAGAAGACTCTTGTAAGCAGCCTTGCATGTGAAGAAGGCAGCTTTTGGAGTAATCTTGGCTCTTCGAATCGGCTTCCAAGTCTCTTGGGGCAACTTGTGACTAAATGCATGGTAGTACAGTTTAGAGAGGTCATATTCGAGATGATGACCCTCTGGCTTTGAATTCCCACTCACCCACACAAGCTAAAACTTCAATCTCAAAGGAGCGATTAAAGATATTCCAGCTCCCAATCTCAGGCCATTTAAACAAAGGACGCAGTCCACTGGATTCTCCTTGCAGTTGTAAAAAGCATCAGTAGGGTCCTTCGGCATCTACTCTCATTCCACAAGGAATTGAGGACCCATTTCCATCCTTGTACTTGATGAAGCATGATAAGATACATTATTTCCTCCTAAAGCATTTGCAAACTCCAATTCCATTGTTACATAGTCTCTATTTTAGGGCCTTTTTTGGGTACTCCTGGTCTATGTTAGTCCACTTCACATGAGCCATTAGATCATGTGCACTGGCCTACAACCAGGAGTACCTAATAACTTTTCTATTTTAGAACTGCAGCAGCTGTTGATTTGATCTAGCTAGTTTTCCTTGTTTACAACCGGTTATTATGAGCTCATTGAGTCCTCATTATCAAAATTGTCTTTTTTTCTGTCACCACAGGGATGCATCTCCGAATCATCTGGAAAGTTTGAAAGTTGACTCTGTAACTGCACAAGTAAAGATGGACGAAGATGAGGTCTCTGTTTCAACTGAACAGAAATATAATAATATTCCTAGTTGCAAACCAAAGGCATCTTATACCAAGAGAAAGCTGAACTCTGTTTCAACTGAAGAGAAATATAATAATATTCCTAGTTGCGAACCAAAGACATCTTACACCAAGAGAAAGCTGAACAACCTGCAAGGTGTCACCAGTGAGGTTAGACCTTCACCATTCTCTTGAGGTTTCTTACCTATTAAAACATTTCCATTTCGGCTATTTCATTAGATGCTTTTGAGTTTTATAAGAGTTTTGTGGGTGATTCCAATGGCCGTGTCCTTGAAGCTTAAATTTCTGGCTTAGGCTAGATTTGTCCATGCTATAGATTGTGTGTATTTGAAAAGATAATTCTTTGGATAATTGGATAGTGAAAATTCCTGCTCACTAAGAAAGAAACTTGCTGGTTCATCGAAGATAAGAACAACCCCTTGGACTGGTAGTCAATGAAAAATCCTAACCTCATTGAAAAGTTACCCACCTGTAAAAGCATAAGTGTGAATGCGCTGAGCATCACTACTAATGCAAAGTATAGATTGCTTAATTACCAACATAGATTGACGAATCACTATATTGCAAGTACGAAAGTGGGAGGCTTGTTACTCTGCTAGGAATGTAATCGACCTTCTACAGAAGTTCCGGATGATTTGTTTTCTTTGCCAGATGAAAAGTCATTAATAATTGATAGAATATTAGTTATTGAAATGCACAGATGGTTTCAAGCATGCTATAGTATTTATCTAAAATTTTGGTGGCTTGTACTTAGGGTTAGCACAATAAATAGAAACTACTCTGTTGAAATAGTTATTAATTGATGTCAAATGTCGCAAATATCTATGGAAAAATTACTAGAGCACCTCGACATTTACCAACCTCAACTTTTGTGTGATAGTACTTTGAAAAAGTTACTAACTGATGATAGATGCTAAAAAATATGAAATATTACTAGAAAGTTACTTACTGATGATAGATTCTGTGATTACTCAGCACTTATGTGGAGATTTATTAAGCCATTAAAAGAGTACTTTGGATGATAGCTACCTATACAATTGGGAAGTTACCAAAGATATAGGACATTGTGCACCTCAGATTTATGGGCTTCTACCATCAGTTGCCACAGGAAATTTACTCGCTGATTGAAGTAAGAAAATGTTGATACAATTTCCAATATTAGATGGGCCAACTGTTCTCATGCCCCTTTATGTTCATTATGTGGGCCAACTTTACTTATTATTCATTGTATCTATCTTCTCTATATGAATAATGTAAAACTTTTTTGTCTTTCCCTATATTCTAGATGGTCTTGGTTGAATAATCTTTCATCTTTGGCTTATAATCGTAAGTGTATGTTATATTCACTATTAAAATATAAAGTGTTATTTTCCTACTGAATTTTTGGTTGGCTTTTTGAACAATAGCTTTTCATGATCAAATTTATAGAAATCGTCAGGGCAAAAAAAACTTCAAATTAATTGGATGGACGATATAAAAGACTCGCACCACCATAGTTATGTAATCTTCCTTGATACATAACTTAATGTTAATTAATCACTCATTGATGAAAAAAGAAGACAATGGGGAATTAAACTGAATTTAATGACCAATAAGATTTGATGCACAATATTTTCCAAGAGAATCTTTATGTAATTGTCTAGGTAGGTTTCGTAATTAGATTAACATTATGAGCTATGGTTTTTATATAAAATAAATGGAAGGAAAGGGAAAAGAATTTATAATTCCTCATGCACCACTTCCTCAAATCTTTTCATGCTATCATTATCCTCATGATCAAGATAGGAGAGGCTACAGCTGGGTGGTAGATGGAAGAAGCAGCCACATGGTGGAACAACCCAAAACTTTACATGGCTCAATGACATGTGGTTTTTTTCCTCTTTTATACATGTTTTATTAGATTAGTTTAGGTAACTTAATGAGGAAGGACAGATTTAATGCAAGAGTTAGAAATTGGAGGAAGGAGAGTGGGGAAATGAAAAGGATATTGAAATAATGGGATAAAAAAATTGAGAAATTTTTGGAGGAAAATTATACTTTCAGCATGCTTGGAGGAGAGGGCTATTGCATAGTATGCTCAACCTAGTTTAGCTGGCGTAAATAGCATGATTAGTTGAGAAGTTAATAGGTGGCGCTGAAGTAGTAATATTTGCACAAAGCAGTTATTTTAGTTACCATTCAATCTTCAATGCAAATGTCATGTACTTTTCACTGATAGTCTTTTTTTAATTCTTATAAGCACTTAATTTCAATCAGTGGTCACAATCATGGAGTTATCTTACTACCAGTCCATAAATTGGGGCTCACATTTAGCAGGATTTGCAACCCAACTGTCTTTTATCTGAATGGATTAACATTTGCATGTTTATTTCTTCTGATAGTTTGTGTGTTGTTTCAATAACGACTCATATCTCTTGGACTAAATTACTAATGGACATTCTGACTGGAAACTCTTGAAGAATCATTCATGTTCTAGATTTGGGATTCCAAAGTTGCAGGATACACCTTTTGAGAAATTCCATAATGTATGTCCTATATATGCATAGATAGACTGTCCTTTGTTTTTAAATTGTTTTTCCCCCCTCCCCTATTCTTGGGCAATGATTCAGAGTTATGTACTTTTCTAAATATTTACTTGAATTTCCAGGACATGACAGTTGAAAACAATTGCCAAACTGGCATACCTGAATGCCAAGGCAATAAGAGTACTGTTGGAAACAACATGAATGACAATACTATATTGGATAAGGAACCAATCCTTGGTAGTGACTGTGCTTTGGTTACTTGCCAGTCCCCCTCTGAAGATCTTGAGAAAATGTATTCTGTGTTGGCTTCTAAAGAACATACACTGTCACAAACTGCTTTAAGAGTTGTTCTCCAGAAAAGGGCTAAACTGGTAATTTTCTTTTCCTGTTAATATGTTTCACAGTGTTTTTTAATGTTTCAAACTGCTGATGTTTTAGGGCGCGTTTGGTAACACTTTTGTTTAAAAATTGTTCCAAAAATAGAAATAGAAAAAGTGTTTCTATTCTAGGAAACAATTTTTGAATAAAAAAACGCATTTGGTAAACTTGTTCCGAGAATAAAAAATGAATAGAAACTCGTTTGGTAAATTTGTGTTCTTTTTTTTCTTTTTTCTTTTTTTCTTTTGACCGGTTGCCGGCCTTGGCCATGGCAGGCGACCGGCCAACGAGGGCCGGCGGCCTCGCCCAGTCACGGCGAGGCTCACCCAGCCTTGCCCCACGCTAGCGAGGCTCGGCCTCGCCAGGCCACCGCTAGGCTGGGCGAGCTCCGGCTCGCTGGATTCAGGCAAGCCCGAGCTCGCCGGTGGCTGGGTGACGCTCCGCTCGCCAAAGGTCGCCCGGCTCGGGGGCTGGTGATGCTCCGGCGGTCGCCGGCCATGGCCGAGGCCGGCGACCGGCGACCATCCAAAGAAAAAATAAAAAGAACAGAAGAAAAAAAAGAGAAGAAAAAGAGAGGAGAGAGAATCTGTTCTTAAAAATTGTTCCTGAAACAATAAACGAGTTTTTTTTTTTTTTTCTTGTTTCTGTTCCAAATGTGTTCTTAGAAACAAAAAAATAGATTTTGAACAAAAATGCAAAGAAATGTGTTTCTGTTCTTTTTTTGTTCCCTGGAACAAAATAACAGAAATTTTGTTCATAAACAAAAACAAAGAACATTAACAAACAGGCCCTAAGTCCTTTTGAAGCTTATCATTTTAGTGCTGTCATAATAAGTCCTTTTTAAATTTTCTGATTAGGAAGTTATCTCGTAGCCTTTTATATAAGCAAATGATCCAGAAGGTGAATGATCCCTTTGCAACTTTTTAGACATTGCCGGTTGGCTTTCTATTAGTCTTTCTTATGTAACTGATAGTAACGACAATTCCTTGTGACTGGGAATACTCATGTTCCGTTCAACATTATGCTTTCTTGCAGTCCCTTCAGCTGCGAAATATAGAAGATGAGATTGCAGAGTGTGACAAGTGTATCCATACGATTATGAATGGTATGACTGTTAGCGGATTTGCTTTAAGAAGCCAATTTTCCATTGTTGAGCTTGTTTATGTTGATATTTATCTTGTTGAGCTTTGATGGTAGACATTGAGGATAAGCTTGTGTCGCAACATGAACTCTGCTATGTGATTCTAAATAATTCTCAATGCATCTGATTCGAGCCGTCAGCCTGTCATTAGTTAGCCTTAACAGAAAGATAAAATTCACTAAAGCTCTTTTTGATTCAGGAGAGGCATTTTCTCGATGTCTTTCTAATGATTTTGTATCTGTACTTTGTAGAGAAATGAAGCTCTAGATTGAAAGATTGCTGGCTACACTACTGCTGGCTATGTTATGCAGTAGTAAGGAGTTTTCGTTTGCTTGTCAAGGCAGTTGAATGTTTTGGAGACTTCTGCTTTCTAGTAAAAAGGATGGATGTTCATCGGATGTTCTGTGTCTGTTACACATATGGGTTGACTAATTGCTTTTTCTTGATTTCTATGCATTTCTGTCCATTCTATCATTGTCGTCATTCTCTGATGCGTTTCATCCCTCAGAAGGATAAAAGTCATTATTTGTGTGATTACTATTTTTAATGGGAAGTTGGTTATTAGTAAATGCAAATTAGGGATTGTCTGGAGACCTATGATTTTGCAGTTTGTGACTGATGGATAGTTCTTTAGGATAGCTCCATCTTTTTCGTCTTGTCATAGGTGGAGCTGATGCTTTAGCACTGAAGATAGACTCCATAATTGATGGTTGTAATTATTCGTGCCTGGAAACTACTGCTCATGAAAGGCCAAATACCCATCTTGAAGGCCAACCTTTACCCCATTGTACCGATGTAAAGTTGTCTGAGGCTGTTATCTACAGACAAAGTCCATGTCAAGTAAGTTCCCACCATGAAAAGTTGCACCTTTTCCTTTTCCTTTATTGTTCTCTTTTCAGAATCTTTTCCTGTTTTATTCTTATTGGACCTCTAATAAGATGGTATAACCTTTATAGACGAGGTCAACAAAATCAATTTTTCTGATATTACCATTCTATTAACACAGAGGGACAGCATACATTGCAAGAGATAATGCTCAAATGCAAATGACTGAAAGGATAGGCCCTGTTTGGTGTGTGAAAACTTTCCATTTTCTCATTTTCCACTGAAAATGGAAACACGTCAAAACTGATTAGGTCCTGTCGCATTTTGAAAACGGTTTTCAAGTGAAGACAAGGAAAATTGTTTTCACTTTCATAACTAAAGATTGAAATGCTATTTAATATGTCATTATGTTTCCATTTTCATAGAAAATGGCAGTAAACTAGTTTTGTTTCCTGTTTCTTGCATACACATTTCATTTGTGAAGAAAAATTCAACATGAACGGTGTTTTTAAGGACTCTCTGGAATTGCAATTAGAAATTTATGCTTTCTCTTCTCTGCTGACATATGCTTTTCACATCTTTTCTGCAGGAGTTGGATGAAATATGTGATGCGAACACTTGGATTCTACCAACTTATCATATTTGTGTCACTGATGGTAAGATATATGGAATATAGTGTCTTTTTTAGAATGCGAGAAATTCACTCTTGATGGCATCATTGACACTATAAATGGAATTTTCTTGTGTACTGTGGTAATTTCTGCAATGCTCAGAATTCTGAATGTGCAACTTGAAGTGTGTACTGTTTTTCTAGTATACATAGGTTTGCTTGTCCATGATGTCAGAACAGACTGGGATGGTTATGAGCTCCAGAGATGGTCGTGACTTGCAAATACAATTATCTGACTTACTTTAGAAATGTCCTGCAAATTGACTGTCCTTTCCTGCTTTGGTCATTTCTTCAAAGACACCGTGGTTTGCTCCTAATACGATGAAACTAGGGAATTTTTCCCTGCTTATCTGAAGTTTGTTTGGTGAAAACAAATTCTTGTTAGTAGCTTGGGTACTTGTTTGGCTGGTGTGCTTATCCTATAGAGATGGCCATAGGAGGATTGCAGCTATTTTATCATTTTGCTTTCACGTCTTTAACGTGTGATGGAATGTCATGAACTGCTGAAGTGATGAAAAGTGAATGGTTGCAAAACTTGATTAAAATCTGATGAGGTGTTACGCTGTCTCATGAGTCTTTGTGGCATGTCTAGAAAAACATGATCCTCCATTGAGGTCGTGTGAAATCTAGATCTCATTTATGATACTCCTACCTACTCTGTTGAGATGAGGTTTTGTTGGTAGAAATTTTCATTCGAGGTATATTATGCATGTTGATTCCTAATTCTCCAACCAGCTGGCTAATGTTGATCTGCACTTCGTCTAAAAGGTGGGTTTGTCGCTAAAGTGACTGTCAAAGGTGCAGATCTCGAGTGTTCGACTGACGGAGACCCTCACTCCACTCCTCAAGGAGCCAGAGAATCGGCTGCAGCCAACATGCTGGTCATATTGAAAAGCACCACTAACCAGGGGTAGAAGCTGCATCATACTCAGCCACTCATCTGAATTCTGCATTTTGCCTTCGACATGTATATATGCTGGTCCTGTGGAATTCGGGGCATGCGACTTTTGTAATCCGTCCTGTGGGTTGGTAAGTCTTTTGGCTGATGACAATAGGGTCTTGCTTGTGAAGAATTGTAGAACCTCTGCATGATAGGGAACAAAGACTCTAACCTTGCGGGTGTCATGTTAGCATATTTTAGTCTTAGACACTATGGTCCTGGTATATATTAATGGAACCGGAGTGATATTACGACTCTTTTGCCTTTTCCTCTCTGTACACAGCGAGGTAATTTTGAAGACTTGAGTTGTTCGTAAATGATGTTTTCTCTCGCTTGTCATTTTCCCATTTGGCATTTTGGCGAGGAAGGATCTAGGAGACAGTTCAAGTCATGGTTATACAACTTAGAAATGAAGTAAGCAGGGTCGTTTGTAAAATTGGCTTGCGTTCCTCAACCCTGTGGCTTGATCTTTTCATGGAGTGGAAATAACATGAACCGACAAAGCCTACTTAGGTTCTTCTTTTAATGGTCTGTCTTTGACGACTGAAGCAACATATTTCCTTGTTTTTAGTATTCACGCTCGTCCTTCTCTTGCATTTTCAGTTTCTGTTTGCAAATCAGATCGGGATTTTGGTTTGGCCGGTAACTCCAATGGATACCTTGATTTGTCTCAAGGTCTAAAGTTGAAGTCACATCACTTGTGCACGTGAGAACTCTGCCATTAGAAATAAAAATAAATAAACTTCTGCAACTACTTGGTAATCATCAATCATATATCGGCAGATGACATAACACGTCCACAGGAAAATTGGACTTTTACTGTTGGATCTCCGAGATGGTATGTTAACTGCCGTTGGCAACTTACATTTTCCAGAATTTCATTTTATTAAGCCAATCATTATACAAAAATCCATAGGTAATGGTATTTGCCAGAATTTCGTTTTATTAAGCCAATCATTATAAAAAAAAATCCAGAGGTAATTGAAAAACCGCAGCTTCCACGCTACTGCAGTAATAAGAGGCAAATAAAAACTAAATGACCATTATTCAAACATTCAAATGACTTATACTACAGAGAACGATTGTTGACACATTACTCTCAGCTATTTACTATTACGATCCGATTCTGTCTTTCCAGCCATGTGGACACGTTGGCTAGACAACAGCATCAAACAAGAAGAGAAAAAAAAAATATACAGGTGAGTTGGCGGAAGACTTGAAAGAATGAAAAGAATATGGGCCCATTGGCGAGAATAGACTTGAGAAGCAAAGGTATATACGTGTAAAAGCATGCCTAAACTATTCAGCATCCAGCAGCTTTCAAGAATTTGTCATACGGGCTTGATGGCGGTAATCTAAAAGAATGTGGTCCATAATCACGTGGACAGAGCTGGCGCTGATCCTGGCATCGCAATTGGTCACTCTCATGCAACTTTCCATTCCCTTCCAAAAGCTCCATATTCTGTAAGAAAAGCCGAGCATGTATATAATGTTAGCAACGGTTTCCCTGGAAGAGAGAGTTGAATCCTTCCCTGTAAAATTCCTCTCACCTAATCATCTACACCAAAGCAGCCCAAGTAAATTTTACATAATGGAAACAAACAGATGCTTCTTGACTTAATTAGATCCAAGCAGACAGAAGCCACACATAAAATGGCAACATACAATTAGTCCCAATAGGTTCATTTATGATGTAAGCATAACAGAGACCTTTGCAAGGCCAATAGAGGGTTTCATTTATACAACCCACCAGATGGATACTAAATGACAACGGTATCCTCCTTACAAAGCAAATGTACTTACCAAACTTGGAATTGGGAAATGAGGGGCGTTGTTTTCATTTTCACCCGACACAACTATAGCCTTCACTTCCTGCTGATTCTTGAAACTATGTAGAACCGACATCTTCTGCTGTTTGCCTGTCACGAGAGCTTCACATTGATTCTTCATTTGGTCATACGGTATGGGTACTGAGGAAACTGGCAAGCTTGCGACCTGTCTAGCTGTTTCCAGAACCTGTCAACAATTTTAGAACCATGAGAAGTAAGCCCATTTAATTCCTTCATGAGGGATTTACAGAATAGAAACTTAAAACTGATTATTTTATTAAAACAATAAAAAATGACGTAGGAAACAATGAGTGCATCAAGAAGTCATAAATTTAAATGTCTTAAGAAGGGTGTCCCAATAAGAGTTGATAGCATTAAGCTCTACAATCTCCACCACCGCTATCTATCTTAACTAAATAACAAGTTAACCATCATTAACAGGATAGCTTAATTCATGAACTTGACAGTTTTCTCGAAACAGCTTACATATCTTCTCCATTCACTCACTTATATGTTCCATATTGCATCAAAAACCATTCTTCAATAAAGTTCAATTTTGTCCGGTTCAGCCACCCAGTTCAGTTTTTTTTTTTTTTTTTTTTTTGGTCGAAACCCAGTTCAGTTTCACATACTTCAATATTAACAAGTCTGACGGGTTGCATCATGGACTATAATAAGGTTAAGCTTATTCACCGTTATGCCATCCAATCTGCGCATGAAGTTCATCTATTAGCTTTCATTAATTTTATCCATCCCATTGTGCCTCTGTAGGCCATTTACCATCTATGCGATCTAATTTCTACCACTCATCAAAATTGATCAAACTCAGGGTTCCTCAGCTAAGCATTCTGCAGATTGTTTACTAGATTTACTAATCAATTCAGCCTTTAGAAAGGAAGGAAGAGGTCAAGTCTTAAGAGGCACAACACACAATGTCACAAACAGATCCTCCATTAACCACTCGTAAAGATATGCCTTAAAACAGTCAATTTTGAGGTAATTAAAAGGGAGATTGTCCATATCCACAGCACATGGAAGTTAAGTTTCTTTGAGTCATCATTTAGTCTGTACAAACTTTCAAAAAACCTCCCTTCTGCTGCATCGTACTCTCCAAAGAATATAAGAACTTGGCATCTATGGCTAGTAGAAGGAAATGTCTACAGTGCTCAACAACACAACATCTAGTACAGATAAGAGATAGTCCTCCCACAAGTAACTTAGCTAGGCTATTAGGCACCACTAGTGACTTACAGATACAAACAAAATAATAAGCAATGGAGATAACTGGAGACGTATCAAACTAGCCAAAAATGAGTTAAATGAACCTGGAGGCTAAAGGTACAGCTAGCTTGCCAGTCCTCAAGAGGCAATTGCGTATACATTCAAGCACATAAAAAGTTCCAGATGTACAGGATTAATTCTTACAGATGCCAAGAGCTGATTGACATTTATAATGTCAACTGCACTGCTAGAGAGTGATGTCTTGCGATCCGACTGACTCCCACTTGGTTCAAGGAAGGCATCATCATCTGTCATGTCGACTAAAGGCATGGCCTGAATAGGATTTAAACCAGATACAGATCCCATATTAATAATGGCACAAAAAAATAATTTTAACCACCACATTCCTTACTTCATCAAAAGCTTGAGAATCCAATTGGGCAAGAGGAGAACAAGGCCTGGGTGTCTCCATAAATAGTGGAGCTCCTAAAGGATAAGCTTCGTCAGGTGAAAATGCTTGTAGAAATTGCTTTTTCAAGTCTGATAATTCTTCCTGCATGAAGAAAGCATAGGTTTGGGGACAAATCTTGAATAGGAAAAAAGAGACCACTACAACTACTGACTCGTTCATTTCTTCACATACCCAGGGAGTTTTTGAGTTGAAAATTTAACCACTTCCAGACTACCAGTGCCCTCATCATTTCCCCAGGGTTCAAGTCTCATCCTAATCCCATCTAAAAACAACTAATGTCTAACATATGTATTAAGCAGCAAGCCACATCATATTTCTGCATTTGATAATATAATAACTTGACAGAACACTGTCATATATTGCCAAAGAGAATCCTTAAGAAGCTGAGGTAGAATGAGCCGTCTAAAAATATAGCACAGAATGAAGGCATCCAGTAACATTAACATGACAATGAGCAGAGACTGTCAAGTTGCACATGTGGGTTCACGTATCAACTAGGAGAGTGCAACCAATGTTAAAAGAAAGTTATGCTTGAATCAGACAGGAAAAATAAACACAAAATCAACAGAATTAACTTTTTGCAGGATAAACAACCAAGGGATCAACTTCAAATTCAACCTAAGTAATTTAATTCAAGGCGAAGTCCGGATCCATTTACAATATGAGTCAACAAATAAAATTAATACAGAAAGAGCGAGACAGATCAGCATTGCTGTGCACCCTGTGATTCCCAAATGCGATCTCATCTCATTTAACCATTTTTTCTCCTCTAAAATTGGTGACACATAACTACAGAGCAGATATCTATGCAATGAGGTCAAAGCTAGATGTTACCGACACCATATGGAGGAGCATTGTCTAGCTCTGTAGGGTATACAGGTAAAGCATGCATGCATATATGTAGGCATGCAGGCATACACAGCATAAATGAGGGCAACAACTGGTACACAGCAGATGTGTCTTTGATCAAGTTCTCTAATGCATGCCCCTGTGATAAGATGCATGTTTACAGGGGGACATGATTAGAAATGTTGAGAGGCATAAAAGGACATGGTTCCCAACTGTGGAGAAAGACCTCAAATATAGTGGTCATATGGAGCATGCATCATATCAAATGCAAGAGCACAAGAGGACACAAATGTTTTCAGTTCCAGAGGAGGAACGCAATATTATTCTCATTGATTGCACTCTCTACAGTAGTGTACCAATATACAGTAGATTACGAATATATCTGCCGCTAATCCACAGTCTGAAATTGCTTAGTTGCTTTTCGAGTGCCACTTGATGCTTCCTGGACATTCTATTAAGCATTATCATTTAATGGCATAGCATTCTTCCTCACATTTTCTTTGAAGGTGTGCTTTCCCACGTGATCTTTTTGCTTAAATGCTAAATTTTTTCCCTAGGCATTAGGTTATGTGGGCCAATACTAAACTACTAAGACAATTATTACCTCGGACAAATCCCCACATTTAGTAATCAAATGTGAAAGAATAATTTCTTTTAACTGCTGATCATCTGAGCTTATCTCCGACAGCGACTTCAGCGCAGCAGCTTCATCTTCTTCTGACCCATATGATTTCTTCTCCAAGTTAGATTCTATACATACAGCCTGTAGCCTGATATCTTCGATTAACTCAAGGTATGGATCAATCTGCCCAATAGAAACAATTGCAATTTTTCTTATGACAATGATATTATATAATAATATTACAAAGCAATATTAAGCATGGTTCATCTAAATATGTAAGTGAATGTGTCTGAGAAAGAGATAAGAGAGGTAAGTGGACTAACTGTTCTATCTGTTAATGATGCTTTCACATGAGGGATAATGTCCGGAAAATTGCCAGCCCTGGCTGAGAATATAAGCATGTAGGATGCCAAGGTAAAAAGAGATCTTCTTCGAGATGGTTGCAAACCTCCTTCAAGGAAATAACCACCATTAATTAAAATATTTAATACTCAACATCCGTCCTCCCGTTTTTGAAATTTCACAAACTGCAGTGCCAAATGCACTCGATCTTAATAACAATAATAAAGGATCTCATGGAAGAAACAGAAGCAGTTCAAACAGACTTTATCAAGCTTGATACAAACCTGCCTGATTACTGTATCAACCAGAACAAAGACATTGAGAAAATGTTCTGATTAAAGAGTATGCCTTACAATAGCAAGAATTCTTTCTAAGATAAAGATGCAAATTCTAGTAGCAATTAGGGAAAATGACATAGTCAAACAATTACTTTAATATTTAAGGAATCTCATTATTGAAATTATTAAGCTTTTAGACAGGTCACTAAATTTTTCTTCACACTTCTTTAAATCACACGTTGGAATGCTGACACCACACTTAATCCATTTGCTATGAGTCTTGCTACCTCAAAATTCTGCTACTTTTTCCAGGAATATTAGAAAAGTCACCTGATTGAATGTATACCCAGCAATTCATGACCAAAGAAATAAAAGTAAACTACCCATAATTTCAGATACAACATCACAGAGTGATCGGAAGAAGGATGCATTATTATTAAGACATCGTTCATGACATCCCGTAAATTCTTTGGTTTTTCTTTTGCATATTGCACTAATTGAAGAGATGTTAATTTTATTGGAATTATAATTATGAATAAATAAATTACACTCATCAAGCATCTCCCATGACCTCTGAAATTTCAATTCAATCACATAGCAATATGTGCATATATTTTGCAAAAGAATAAAAAAACAAAAAGATTGAAAATAGAAGAAAACATAGAAAAGTCACTAACCTTCTTGGTCAAGAGAAATGGTTCTAAGGGACAATGCCAGCTGGAAGCATCTCACTAGAGCCATGTGACTGGAAGACTGTCGAGACAATAAATAGAAAGTTACTTAGACAGTACTTCCAATAAACAGCCTTTACATCTATCTTCCCAAATGTGCACACCCTAACAAATATTCCATATTTACTCATGTACCAAACATAAAAAAATATGCCCTCACATATGCGGCCTTTTAAGAAGCTTTTTCCTTAGCATACATGGCTAATTTGAATATCATACATCTTGATCACCATTTCTTCAAAAGATCATACAAGGCATCAAGAAAGGATGTCCCCACAGAAAAATACTACTTCATCAAGTAATTTAATTCACCAAAGGACCAAAGATAGTTGAGGGTTTTCACACTGCTCTTGAAAGATGTTGAAAGGATGCAAAGGACAGAGCAGATGCAGCACATCCCAGAGCTCACCTTGGAACGTGTAAACAATAAAGCTATGTTATAAGTATGTGCCATTGCTTCAAAATTTGCCGGTGAGTTCTCTGCAGATGTTGCCTGAACCCAGATTGATGAAAGCAAAAGGCTGACTTGGTGACTGCTCAATCGAAGGGAAGTAACATCCTATCCAAAATTGGGAAAAAAATAACATATATTTTAGTAAGTAGAGGCAACTATTTTGAATATCTATTTGCAGATGCAGCAAGTAAATGAAAAGCTAAAAGCCTGAAAGTTTCATACTGCTTTTCCATCTGTTAATGCAAGCTTCAAACTATTAGATTGGCAAAGAGTTCCATAAAAGGATGATTGTTTAGCATCCCCATCCAATATCTGATTGACTTCCTCCTTCAAGACAGGTGATGGCAACTCTGAGTCCTTCCCTTCAACCTGATCACCAAAACTTCTTTTCTGTGCCGTTAAGGCCTGTGTATGCTTCCTCTGGTCTGATAGAGGGCAAACTAGTGATGGCATAAGCACAGTAGAGAGGATAGAGTGTGCTCCAATTCTTGCTTCATGGTCCGGGTGGACCATTGCAACCAGCAACTGATGAAACAAACAATCAGGGAAAGCCTGGAAGGTTCAAACATGCAAAGTCAGCATAAGAAAGCATTTGCCTAAGCACTATGAAGCAGCATATGGTGATTATCATACTTGCCTTCTTATCTTTAGACACACTAGGGATTGAAGAGATGATCCGTGCAGTGCGGTAAACAGCATAAATGGTTGATCTGGCCACAAGCGTAGTTGATGGGAGACTCTCTAACACCACAGCCATCATATCCAGAATGGGTCCTATGTCACCAACCTGCCAATAGCCAGCTTCATTTTTACAATAAGAAAGAAAAAGCATAACAATAAGACATTTGCACAAGAAACCAAACTTTGAAAGTCCTTCACTTCAACAAAACCATCAACAACCAAGCCTTTTCCCACTAAGTATAGTTGATTACATGGATTTCTTACACCATCACCCTCCTTGTATTATAGCATTTGTAACATCCCAGTAACCACAATGTACCCATGTATTTCCAGCCTTCCCCTGCCCCTTGACCATGCCATCTCCATCATGACATCAATTATTCTCATTCTGGCCTCTAGGTCCATATTTTCACATATACAAACCATCTTTTATCATCAACTGACACCATGCCAACCTTTTTTCAAATGTTCTCGTACATAATAATATCTTTTCCTGAGTGTCCACACATTCAACAAAGCAACTACAACAAGATGATAGCAACGGCAACTGAGTAACATCAGAAATATATTATCAAGTTATGGCACAATAGGATCCTCGCTAAGAACTTAAAATAGCATACTGAAATCTCCTTTCGTGGCCATCTCAAGCATTGACCGAATTGAAAGATAAGGAGATTGAAGAGAAAGTTAAGCTCATCAGTGCAAGACTGTACAGTACAAAAACTCTATACTTTGCAGTTAAATGACAAGCATAGTTTGACAGGAAAAAAGAGACGAAAAAAAGAGACCATCAGTTACTTTTAATATTCCATCAGCTTAAGTACAGTGCCTTAGCAGAATTGTCATTAAGATCTTAAACTATCAACTCAAGTAATGAACAAGACCTGTAGATGCTGGAAGCTTTTAGAATAACTAGTAGTGTAAGTAGAAGCTGTATTTGTGTTTCTCCAACCACTCTGACAACGAGGAGTCCAGGATTTAAAAAAATCTTGGCATGAACAGGTGAGAAGAACCACCAGTACTGTAACCATAATTTTTGCAATTGATAAATATGACAAGATGAGTTCTATCTTTGTTTCTGTAACAAAGGTCAGGATAGCTATGACAATTGGAACTACAAAGATGAGGTAAATTTAAGAAAGAAAGCCAGTGATGACTTTATTATGTTTGTTTGGTCTAAGCAGCTATGTTAAAACCATGCTATATAATTAACTTCACCTTCACCTTCATAAAGATGTGAAGCAAAAGTTAATAGTTGTACATGCCTTTTTAGAAAGCTCAGAGATGCAACTCTCCAGGGCAGACTGAAGATCGGCATTCCTCTTATCTAAACCATCTCTGGGGGTCAATCCTTCGGATAAGTTCTGCAAGCACTTCTTTAGTTGCTTAATTAAATCAGTAATCGCCCCAATTATAGTAACTGTAGTCTGCCCCCCTTTAGCATTATGTGCTAGCTGCGTGGTCACACGAACAATGTTTATCTGCAGTAAGGGTTTCCCAGCAACATTTTTATGATCCAAGTGCTTGACCAAAATAGATAAAAGTACATTAGCATTGCCTCCTGCAGAAGAACAGAAAATGTTACTAATTTACCAACTATGACAGTATTCAGAAAAAAGTACATCTTAAAGAGGAGAAATTACTAAATTCTCAACCTTTCTCTTGCAGAAGCGCCTGCAAATACATCAATACAGAACAGGCAACTCCTTTATCCATGGACCAAAGATTTCCAGCATCAAAAATATGAAAAAGGGGCTCAAGAACACGTCGCACAGTCGCAGTCTCTTTTGTCAAGCTGGCTATATTCCGTAAGCAAACCCTTGACCAGTAAGATGGGCTCTTGGAGGTATCTCTATAAGTAAAGCAGCAAAAGAATCATTAATCGCCTGGATAATACAAAAACCTATATTAGAATCAACAACAGAATGAAGAGGGTGCCTTACATTGTCTTGTCCATGTCATGATTGGTCAAGCAGATTGGTAAGGAAATAACCTTGTCACTTATATCTTGAATTGACGAGTCCCGATCTGCTTTAAGCTCTTCTTGAAGCCATTGTTGCTGAGGTAGAGAATCTGGCTTTTCCTTGGCATACTCCAAGTTCATTTGTAGATATGCATAGTTTTCCAGCATCACTGACATAATCTGTTCCATAATAAATACATCACCCTTAAGGAGATTGAAATTACTGACTTGGACTGAGCCAGTCAGTCATCAGATTTGCCAAAATGTCTGCCTTTTTCATTCAAGGTGAACATCAGACCTCCAACATGCATACAGCTTGAATTGTTTGACTATGTATTCTAGTGTGCATCTTACAAGGATGACTTACCTTGTCAAAGTCCATAGAGATATGGGAATGTTCTCCCATCAACAACACCTAGGATGAGATCAAGACAAGATTGAGACATCAGTCTTAAAAGCCATGCAACCAATCCAAAGCGACAAAGCAAGTAAAAGATAGAACCAGGAGATGTAACATTCTACACAAGCTCAACAACATTGTCATTAGATCCATGCACATAAACGAGATAAAATTTCATCATCTAGATGACAGCATGCACAGCAGAGAAAAGATGAACAATGATTTACAATCTCAACATCTAGAAGCAATATCAAATCATAATCATTGGCATGGTAGAGACAGCTTGGAAAAGAGAAATCTAGCTGTTGCTGGACTAGACCATGCTCTCCAAGGAAAAGAGGCAGTTACTAGCTTTCACAAGCTTTCATATTGCTATTAAAATTTGTCAGTTTTGGAGTCATTTTATATTTCACTAATTTTTTTATTGACAACTTAAGTTCCTGGCTACAAACTAGATAATGTCAAAATAAACACGGTAGAGAAGGTAAAAGACATGCTAATTATGTGCTTTTCAAAGGTTGTAATGGATTAAATGCAAACATGATATAACATACTCGAGCATCATGCTTTTATTATTTTCATATAGAAAAAAAGAAATCAGGTAGGCATGGAATTATTACCATGCATGCCAGAGCCTGCATCCCAGAAGAGCGTAAAGGGAGAATTCTTTCATCGTCCCCTACTTCTTCAGCCATTTGACAAAGCTTTGGGATAAGACCCTCTAAGTTGAACATGTACGTACTGTCAACCTATATAAATTTTGAACACCAATAAGACTTTAGCGTGGAGTTAAATATACCGACAAGTTGAAAAGAATAACAGCTTAAGAAGGAAAAACATCTATAGAAGACTCAAAAGCATCTTGTAAGTAACTTGACACATGAGATGAGGAAAACTGGGGCCAAGACCTCTACATATTTCTCGTTTTTTCCCTCTCTATTTTCAATTATTAATTTCCCCTTTTGTCATACCTTTTACTCCTAGTAGACAAAATATTCATTGATGATGAAATAGGATCATCTTCAGGACACACAACTCCAAATGAAAAGTGTCATAACTGTGACGCCACTATAATCTACCATGACGATGTAACCGCTTACTTGGTTGTCCATAAAGTCAACAAGAGTCATGCAACCTAAAATCCGCAGTTCGTCCTGCTGCGTTTGTTCCAGCAATGTTCGAACAATTCCTAGTAAGCTACCAGCAAACAATGACCTGCAAAACATTATAACAATTTGTTAAATTCTGCCTATGGGCCTGTAATTATGCATGAGTGTAATCTGTCAGACCAGTTTCTCCGCTTTCCCAAGGCGTAATTGAAAGAAGAACCACTCATATGCAGTATGACCACAATTTAAAATGCCGCCTTCAATCATTTAGTAATCAAATGCAGCACTGAAGTATGTGAAACTTACATTTGCTCCTTACATGATGACAGCAGTTTTCTGTAAATGCACAAGACGACTTTAACAGATCCATAATTCTCGTTCCGAAGATCTTTGTAACACCGTTCCTCTAAGTAATTGGTAATCTGTGCAGAAAAAATATAGGAAAGCACATGTTTAATACTATAGTCACTATGTAAGACTTGGGAAAGGAACATTTTGACTCCACCCACCATTGCACCCTAGTAGAAGTGCACAACGTACAGGTATGCAAGCATAACTGAACTGGAATTAGTAGTATGGAACATATAATCACTCGAGACACTAAACATGTGGGCTTGTTTAATCTCGAGTGTGAAAAATGGAGCCTGTTTCTCCCGTGTAAACTTGAACTACCGAAATGATGGATGGCCTTGTGACCAAAAGATAGTTACTCTTTTGGAGTGAAACTTGGTACACTTACCTTAGGAATTCTTAACGGATTCTTCAAAGCATATTCACACAGCTTCCCAATTTTTCTGTCATTAGGTTCAGCTTCCTGCCGGAAACACACCAAAAAAAAAAAAAAAAAATTACGTGCGAAGAAAGCTAAGACTCCAAACTAAAATATTACTTTCTGGACAGTCATTAAGTAGACTGCAAAGGCCTAAATGGAAGAAATCAGTAAGCATTAAGACAAGTTTCAGCTTTCACTCAAAGGAATTATATTCCAAAATTCAACGGAAGCAGAGCAGTCAAAGTTTTGAATTCAGAATGAAGTGACAGAATCTTTGATGATATTCATCCAAATTTTAGTTCCGCAACCCAAACGGAGAAGATCACCTGATTTTTGGGGAAGATGTTGGCGAGCAACTTCTTGTACCGTTTGACCGGCTGCCTAGACCTCGCACGCATGGACGGGCACATGAAACAGAGGTTCCCGCAGACGGGCACAACCCGCCTCGACACGACCCCCATTCTCTAATCCAATCCAACTCCACCCCCTGGCAAAAAAAAAAACAGAAACAATTCACGCGCCACCATCAACCCCCAACACAATCCAAGTTCGAACATTTTCACAATCCGGTTGAAACCCGAACAGATAACTCCGACGAAACAGCGCGAAAACAGCAGATTAACTGCAAAAAAATTCAATTGTGACCAGAATTGCAAGAATCACAATTCACCCGCACGCACCTCGCTATGCAGGAGAAAACCGCAATCCAATCCTCCCGATTCAATTGGGGAGATCGCGATCCGGTACTGCCTGGCGAAACGAAGATTCAACGCGGTGAGCTTCGTCAAGAAACGCTTAGGAGAACCGGCGCGAAGAATGAATTATCTAAAAAAATTCATCGCGCGGCGGCACCGATCGAGCCGACCATCGGACGCCGGATCGCCGGAAGAGGATCCCGGCAACCGGAACGGAGAATTCGATTCGACTCGACAGGACGACCGCGCGGCGAACCGACCTCGGGACGGAGCCGGCGGCGGCGGAGGCGGAAAAATCTCCCCCCGGCGGTCTGCTCCTCCTCCTCCTCCTCCTCCTCTTCCTCTCTCTCTCTCTGTCTCTATCTGCTCTCTCTCTTTGATCTTCCCTCCATGAGCGCAAAATTTCTTTTTATTTTTTATTTCCTTTTTTGGTCAAATATCTTTAGAAAAAATAAATCACGGTTTGCTCTTGTTCTTCTTCTTCTTTTTTAAGAAATTCAATTGAGGAAAATGAAAAATAAAAACGAAATGAAAGAGGAAAAGGCCGGGAGAGAGCTCCAGATGACGTCAGGAGATCTTTTTTTTGGTCGTACAAGATATTGTTGAGTCAGTTCCCTTTTTTTCCTTTTATTTCGGTGGAAATATATTTAAGGTAACAAGTGAACAGTCTTCTCTTCTTCCTTTTCCCCACCAATTTCGGCATATATGCTTGATTAATATTTTTTTATATTATGTAAATACTAGACTGTAGAAATTGCCATAGTATTATCATAAAATATAAAATGTCATATGGCAACCCATTCCCTAGATAAATAGACATACATATACATGTAATTATTCAACTATTGTATTTAACATGTTGCACATAATTTGTGAGATTGACCACCGTGATGATCACGCACATCTTGATGGCATTGTATCTTATACGTTAATTTTAACGCAATCAAAGCCGGACTTTAAGTTTGAAACCCGTTTCATATTATTTAACATTTGGATTCAAAAGAATGCTTTTTTTTATTTTATTATTATTCGGATGAAAAGGAAAGAGAGAATTTCGTTTCCCGAAACATGTCAATTAGGGTCCCTTGTAGTGATGATAGGATTAATTAAGAGTAACCATGTAATTAAGAATTGAGTTGTTGGCGGGGGACCTCGAAAAGACGACAAAAGTTGCAACGGTCCCGAGAATTACGGCTTGATGCAACTTTTTTGTCTTTTTTTTTTTTTTTTGTCTCACATGCACTTTTTTTTTTTCTTAATTTCTGCTCCACCCTTTTTGAGGGATTTAATTTTATAATTTATCACTTACTGGATTATTATGAAGATTCCTTCCTCTAAACTTGCACGAACCTGCAAAGAATATGTCCTAAAAAAAAATTAAAACTTGGGAAAGTGTTCGTTGAGGAATTAGATAGCTACCTCAATGATATAGGCACTTCACGAACGTGCTTTCAATAATCATTTTATTTATAAAAAAAAAAAAACCTCTAATTTATATTTTTATAAGTTTGAACTCAATCATAAGATAAAAAAATTTGTATACTTTGTTGTTATATGCTTTTTGAGATTTCAACACAATGTGAGATTTAACTAGCGAATGAAAAAAGATGAAGCTAGAAAATGATTAGTCGAATTTGGGCCACCTAGCAAAATTTATATCACATGTCATGTCACGTGACAATCATAAAGGCAAAGAGAAGCATAAGATGAATGGCATGAAAGGAAAGACTCTCTAGACTCTAATACAGCTGTATGTAATAAAATTGTAACACATCATCTAAAAAATGCATTTTAATAACTCATTTTATTTCTTGAGCGATGCATTATCGATCTAATTGGCCAAATTAAACTAACTAAATCTAAAGGGCTCGTGTCCATTCATTCCCCAAAACCTAGATGCAAAGGCACAGTGTCTAGGTCCATTATTTTAAAATTATCTGGAGTACCCATTAACAAAATTTGACCATCATAAAAAATAATAATAATAAAAGACTAAAGTTGTTGAGTTAACTGCATTTATGTTAAGATTCCCTTTGATTGCGTTTGATGCTTAGCGTGGCCACTCTTTGGATCCTTTCGAATGAGTAATCGCCTTTGCCTCGACAAGAGAAATATAATGAATAAATGAATAAATTAAGAGTAAGGAGAGGAGGCCATCATAGCATATTCCCTCTTTTCATTCGAAATGATGAAATTAATTGCTGAAAAGATGGACCAACAAGGACTTTGTTGCCATTAAAGAAACTCGAGCACACTGGATGCGACCCTACCATCGCACGCAAAAGTTGGCCATCCACCGATGGCAGGCTAAGGCCGCCTCTTTATGGATCCATTAAAAGCAATCGCCATCTCTCTCTTTCCTCTATCTATTCTTCATCGCCTTTTTGGTCCGTTGCACTCTAGACATTATTTTTATCATTGCTGTTTACCTCTTACATCGGAGTGTGCCCGAATTTGTCGTGATGAGTTGGAAGTTGGAAGAATAGGTCAAGAAGATCCAAACGGTCCGAAACATATTTTAAAAAGGGGTAGGTATTAGTTTGATCAGAAGGTTAGAAAAGACTTGAACGAGTCCAAGTGCCTTATGGTTTGGTCTTTGGATGCATTGCATATGGTGATAAATATTCCTTGACCATATTCGCATCACTAGGATGATTGGAATGTATTTTGTTGTCAATAAGTTCTAATCGTTTCTTTCTCATCTTGTAAGTCTCAACTCCCATGGGTTTTGGCCTCTAGATCATCGACTTTGATGATCCATAGGCCAAAACCTATGGGAGATCTAGTTGAATTTGGTAGTGGTGATTAAACCCGTCTATCCCCATAACATCGATATGAGTCTAGCTTGAACCTAATTGAGGTGGGACTTATATTTGAAAATTTTATATATTATTTTCATTGGATTCGTTTATTACTCTTCAGATGTTTTGATTGTTTTTTTTTTTTTTGGTAAAAGATAATATTATATTAACTTTAAACCAAAAAGCTATATCGCTATACAACAAGAATTCGGCACCAAAAACTTACACTGACGAAGACAAAAGTCATAGCAAGTGGAAGGGTACCAAGGTAAAAACCAAAGGCAAAGCCAAAACAGCAGCAAAGCACCCAAAAAGGTTGCTAACAAGGAAAACAAACAGCACAAAGGCAACCCTCACAACAATACAAGAGCAAGGAAAGGATCCCAACTCTAAGATTGGTAGATAAAGACGACCCCACCACTGAAGAAGCTTCGAAGAAACCAATTGTGGTCCCACCTTTAGCTTCGAACTTCAACAACAAGGATACTGGGAGAAACCTCCGAAGAGGGTTGAAGGGAACCCCCTACTCATAGATGTCAATCAAGCAAAAGGTAGATCAGTCTGCGAAAATAGAAGGATTGAGCGACCAACAAAGCAGCAATCTTCAATTTGTGGTGTTGGGGGGAACCTCATGGAAGGACAAAACTTTGTCCTTAACAACCTTCTCAAGACACTTCTTCATGGCCGAAAGGGATGGAGTCCTTCCCCGAGAGAGAATATCGTTCCGCTCCTTCAGATGTTTTGATTGTTGCATGCAACGTAATTTCTTTATTCTATTTTGATTGCATTCACATGTTCTAGTTTTTCATTTTTATTTTTTTGGGGGTTGCTATAACTATAGGTCCTTGTGGCACAAACTAGGCTTGGATGGGCTCATGGGTTGCCAAGCCCATGATCAAGTCTACTTGGCACCAAATTTTTTTTTTTCCTAATTGACACTAATTATTGTAATGAAAGTCACCATAAGGTGGGAAAGGAGAGTGTTATATGTGTTGCACATAACGCACATTTGTAAACGCATCAAATACATTTGAGGTGACTTTGATAATCACATCGGACGGTCGTAATTTTGAAGCACTTAAAAGTCATTGACCATGTTTAGCAACATTTTAAACCACACTACCTAATTGATTTATTCAAGAAGTTACTTTATTTGCTTAGTTTAAATATTTACTGACAATTGGAGTTCACCAACTATCTTGCAAATCACCAGTGACATCCACAATTCTGTCAACGGTAGATATTGGCAATATTCATCGTTCGAAATTCATCTACTATCAAGCAACTTTTGGTTTTCTTTTGGGTATGCTAGTTTAGGGGCAAGATATAGACAGGTGCTTCTGTTGTGACATTATGTTCGATAGTTACGCATGACAACAAACTAGATATATAGATACATCTGTGCCAACATTTAAACGTGCGCGCCCAAAGACAAGCACAAACACATTCGTGTACGTGCACAGTAGAGAGAGAGAATGTCACATGATTTCAATGAAATATTTACATTTAGCTATCGCTTCATTCCAAACCGGAATAACCACAGTCGAATTCATCTATGCAATTATTAACAGAATTATGCCGATACTGCAGGATAGATTACTCTTTAGTCTTCTCCTACATCGTACTGTCGTCTTGGACGTAGCTGTGGAGAAAAGGAATGCCTTCCCCAAACCCAAGATCCTCAAAGATATCCTGCATCAAAGACGAAAACAATACTCATCAGAATGAGTCGTCATGGCCAATCGCTATGTCGAAATTAAATTGATCATCTAAATCTGGAGAAGAGCTGTAGCCACCAAATCAACTGACCAGATCAACAATATCTGCAAACATAGCCTCCTTAGTATATACTTGGCAATCCTCAGCAACTTGATTATGGTCGTTCCGGCAATAAAACTCTCCTTCGGTGGCAAGGATATTGGTGCCGCAGGATTCATTCGCTTTGGCTCCAATGGTACTGAGGGCAACAGGCAGGCCCCGCTCAGAGGCAAGATGGGGAGCACTTGAATTAAGGCTTTGAATGTCATGTGTTGGAATCTGGCTGTGCAATGGATGTGGGTTTGTAGTGGCGGAAAGATAGTGTCCTGCGGCGGCATTCATTGGTGAGGTGAACCCCACGGATGGCGTGGGAGCATATGAGGGGCATTGAGCTGATTCATTCGCTTGCTGTTGGCAACTGTGGTTCTGGAGAAGTGGGTTCGGTTGCTGCAATGGCACAAGCGGTTGTGATTGGAGCCCCGTTTGGTACATTGGGGACGCGTTATGATCTGGGAACTCAACCAGCTTGGGCATCCTCATGCTACAATATGTGCACTTCCGTGCAGGGGCGATAGCCATAGCTCGTGATGGATATCGAGCTGAAGTGGTGCAGTTTTGGACACCACCAGACCCGATTAATGATAACGATGGTGGAGTGGAATGAGTCAGATTGGCGAAGCTAGGGCTGTTAATGAGAGAAGAATGTGTACTTTGAGGCTTTGAGGCTTCACCCGTCTTCTTAGAGTTCGTGCAGTATTTCTGCACGATTAACAAGCTTTGATTTAACAAGCATTTCTCACAGAAGTTCAAGAAATATATACAGTTGTTAAAGCTCCGACATGTTTTTCTCCAATTTGCTATTAATCTTTTCTGAATGAGGTTGATATAGGGAGTCTTACCTGAAGATGGCTGGAGACATTCTGCCTGGTGAGATGAGGAGGAACACCCGTCATTTTCCTCATAATTTGCAGTATCTTCTTGGGTTTGGCATCTACATCATGTGTCATATATAAACGCATCAGTCAGGTCAACCGTTATCTCACTCAGAAAGGAAACAGGCCCATGCATATCACGTACCATCCTTTCCAAGACTATTGACGGCCGCCATAAACATCTGGTTGAGCTCAGGTGTCCATACCAAGCGAGGTTTCTTCGCCCTGCTTTTGCTCTGGCCATGATCGGCTTCCTCTTCACTGCTCCTTTTCAAGCTTTTAGAGTTCTCTTCCTCATTCTCTGCCCATGTATGGGTATTGTTAGATGAAGATGTGGTCGGATTGTGCAGCGTTTCCAATTCTTTAGTAGAATTCTTGCTTGGCGATCGATTGCTTCGAAGCATGTGTTGCCAAAGAATCTTGAGGGTGTTGATTTGAATCGGCTTCACTAGAAAGTCGCAAGCCCCGCTGTTCACTCCTTTCAAGACAGTGTCCTTTTCAGAATCGCTTGAAAACACTAGCAAATTTAAACAAAAAAAAACATGAATATATCACAGCAATTCCATAAATTGAAGAGTTTGACTCGAATTGATTGACATATAGGAACTTACTGACTACAGGCAAGGTTACCCCTGTGTTAGCAATCTCGGCAAGAAGCTGAAGTCCATCCATGCCAGGCATGTGAACATCTGTCAAGACAATATCAAACCCGCCCTTATTCTCTCGAATCATCGATAGTGCCTCCTCTCCTCTCTGGCACTTGGTCACTGTAAAAACACATTATACATGTCATATATGCAGATACTTGACTAAACTATGTGCATAAGACTGCATTCCAGTATCAAACTTCTCTCGATCTCATTCAAATCGTCAACCTTCAGGAACAAGCACAATGAATCCAATTGCAACTTCCCATCTGAAACAACGCTGGATGATGTTCAGAGATTGATCATGGTTCTTGCCTAAGATCAATGTATTAAAGTATCTTCTAATCTTACATTCGTCATCTCTGCCTCTTTCTATTTATAAAAGAAGAGTGCATCAGGGGAAACAAGAGTCGGTATCTGAGATTATTGTCTGTATTGTTAGATAGGAAGTTGACTTCGCCTGTACTTCGACTAAGAAAGTGAGAATTCTCTTCTATGCAGTTCAGTCACGGTAATCAATTATACCAAACAGCGAGTAATACTCGACACAGAAAACCACACGACCATGCACATTATTGCAGACACGAAGTCAAAGTAAGAAAAGAGAAAACACGAAGCAGTGCAGTGAAGTTTACCTTGGTACGAACAATTTTGAAGCATCTTCTCCAGAATGAGGAGACAGGTCACGTCGTCGTCAACCACGAGAACCCTTACACCCTTTGGGAACTGATCACCGTACTCGCTCAAAACATTACTATTCTCGTTGTGGATCACCCTTTCCATCGCTTCTCACGTCGTCTCTCTCTTTCTCTCTGTATTGACTCTTCTACTTTGCAGTGCTGAAAGGGACTCAGGACAGGGGAGAGACGGGACTTGACTCCAACGACATTTATAGACAAGGGCAAGCCTGGAGCACAGGAAGGATCAGGTCAAGCCGGTTTATTTCCTAATTAAGGCGTTCTTTTCTTGGGCACGTGCGGTAGAGAATGGTGTTTCGAAACGGGAAATAACCAGGCAGCGTGTCCTGAATTTATAAGTGAACGTTTGATAGGTTTTTTGTTCCAACAGTTCTGTGGTTCACGAGATTCTCAATCACTCGTTGCTATTTCCTATTTTATACTTTCCTTTTCCCGTTTGATTGAGGACCGTGTTTGCATTTGGCAAAAGTGCTAGACAGAATGTGAAGAAGCGTTTGAAACCTGCTCCAAGCTAATGCAATGAGATCTCAGTGCTGATTTAGATTGTGAGTGATTAGGCCTTTCATCGGCTTATGTGATCGAGCAGCCGCTGATGTACTCATTTTCGTTGCTTGAACATACATATATACATGTTTGACTGCATCTATAGGATCGTATGGTAAGAGTAAAGCAACACAGGAAACGTTCATTTCATGTATTCTTGCTATGCATATATACATGTTTAACTGCCTCGATCGTTTATCTAATCCTCTCTCACTCTGGTCATCACACAAAAACATATGAGACCTGTGAAATAAGATGGTCGGATCTTACTGCCCTCAAGAAGCGCTTCATGGTCAGAATTTTCAACACGGATAGCCCTAAAAGTGTCATAAAAGGAGAAGTTCGCCGGTTAATTTTTCAAATTTTCTTCATTGGGAGGAGCATTGGTCCATCCCAGTGACAACCCACCGTAGAGATGGGAGATGGGAAAAATGTACCTGATGCAGAATTTATCCCGTACCTGATGCAGAATTTATCCCTAGTGAATCCCTGGTGAAGCAGCAATGTGAATTGCTGGAGGGCTCAGTGTTTGTTCAGATTTTCATAGTTCTTTCAAAGGGTCTTGGTCTTTTCATGCCAAAGATTCACTAAGTGATGCGGGGATCTCATCTGGATGATGGTGTTAATCTTTCGTCTGGATTGACATCAGTGAAACTGTGCGCATCCATGACCGCTGACGAACAAGGTCAGTTATTTGTTTAGATTTTCTCAACTCTTTTAAAGGGTCTGCTCTTTGGTACGTTCACCGTATCAAAGAAATCTTTGAGACTCGAAGAAGGGCATATGGCTATAGCACCATCTTTGTTTTTTATTTCCCTCTTGTGGGTTTGTGTATGTTCGTCCTTTCTTGCAGACTGAGCAACCGAACTGGACTGCGACTAACCCAGAGCAACATAAATCATAAAGCAGAAACACACTGACCTACCAAAATGAACATCTTAATTGAAGGCCCCCTTTCCTTCAAACTCCTAGGCTTGAAGTAGAGTCAATGTATTGGGAACCCCAACAACGACCAGATCTGGAAAATCACAAAGATTCATCCCATCCAATGATTATAAATATGAAAGGCTTCTTTTGACTTAGCAAGATCAGGAGAAAATCTACAAGAATAGGGCACTGATCAGAAAGTAAGGCAGGTGATAGTATCCCCACGTCTGGGCAAAAGGAAAAGAATCCAGTCTTCAGTGACTAACACTTTATCCAGCTTTCAAGCAAATGAATCCATCAAATGTCGCTTGTTAGAACTTGTGAAGAAATTCCCACAAAAATAATGATAAAAAAGAGAGGCAATTCAATGCATTGACTTCAAGTCAGCCATACCCTAACAATCATGAGAAAATCCCAGTTGTTGTATTCTTATAACCAACCCTTCATGATATCAAAACCACTGAGAACCATCCAAGCAAATAGAGACACAGAACACAAAATCTACTATACATGTATACAAAGAACAGTATTATCATTCGGGCACTAGCATTATTAAAAGCATACATGAAGTGGACGAGAAGTAAAATACCCCTTGTTTATGAACAATTGACAAAGTATTTGCTCAGCATCAACTTAAAGGACATCCACTACCACAGAAGAGTCTTAAAACACCTAGATACAGCCATTAGGATTTGGAGACTTTTATGAACAAGAGAACAAGAATCTTCCAAGCTCACATCCTCGCTAACTACAGTTTCAACCAAGCATATCCCGAGAAGAAAGAGATGCAGACCAAGTTCCTCTTGGATAAACTGCAGCTTCGTAATGGACAGCTGCCACCATTTTCCCAGCACATCAAAACTATCCAAAGGGGAAAAAAAAAAAATCCTGCTAAACAACCCTCTGTAACAGGAGTGCCTGAGAGGAAGAGCTTCTTCAGTGTGATTGTATGCAAGTTCAAGAGTGCTGACTATCTTTGCCATTCTCTCTCCTCCTCCTCCTCCTCCTCCTCCTCCTCCTCCTCCTTTTCCCTTCCACCAAATTCAGTGTAATGGTTATATGCAACGTTCACTGGCCTGCCCAGCATCACCCCTCTCTAATTTCTTTCTAGTTATAATTTCCTGTTATACTTACTTAAACTGCTGAACTGAAACCATCCAATCACTCCAAGGAAAAAAAGACACCTTTAGGCTTTAACTGCAACCTATTCGTGCTACAGAACCCAGCAAGTAAAACTCAAATGCCAAGCATGAAACATGGAACTTTCAGAATCTATCGTCTTCATTATTCTTCCATCACCAAAAAGGAATAACAAATGATGGCCAATTTCGCCAACACATAATCAAAACTCGTTAACCGGTTACACTTACAACTCACCCGCAACAAGCAGGCGGCCGGCTCTCGACCGAAGCCCTCTTTTCTCTACACTCACGCGACGCCCGATTCGCGGCTCGCGAGCCCAATCCCTCCCAATTTCTCGCCCCGCCGACGCTGACCCCGGCGCGGCGCACCGAGTCGAAGAGGGGCAGCACCATCCGGCGGTGCCGGATCGGGCGGGCGAGCTCCTCGTCGAGGTCGATCTGGACGCTGCCGACGCCGATCCCGACGAGGCGGAAGCCGAGCTTCTCGCCGACGCGGGAGGCGACGCGGGCGTCCCAGAGGCCGTGGCGGGTGCGGGGGAAGCGGTCGAGCTTGGCGCGGCTGTGGGCGAGGAACTCTTGCTCGGAGGAGGAGGCCATGGCGACGATGGAGGAGGTGGCGGAGTCGGTGACCTGGGCGGTGATCTTGCGGCACGACAGCACCAGGCGGAGCAGGTGCTGCTGCTGCTGCAGGCGGTTTCCGGTTGCGGACATTTTGCGGATGGAACAGAGAAGAGAGAGACAGGACAGAAAGACCCGCACGCCGCTCTGCCGCCGTTCGACGAAATGCATGTTGGAGTTCTTAAAAAGGCACGAAAAAACAAAAGCACAAAAATTGATGTTTGATTATTTTGTGCCTGTTTTAATTAGAAAAAAAGATGGCTGATTTCGATTTATCTTTTTTATTTTGCGCAAATTCGTGTATTTTCTGTCATTTTGTCTTAAATGTTGTATTCACACTTTTAATTAGGAAAAGAGCAAACTCTATAGAGGACTATCATGAAGAAGGAAAAAGAAAACAAAAGAAAGATAAAATAAAATAATTCAAAAAATAAAAATTATTTTTCATATCAATATTATCCATGTTGATAATTTTTGACTAAAATTGACCCGATATAATTAATTGATAAAACGTGAAAATATTTAAAACTTAATTTATACAAATTAAAAGATGGTGACTAAATTGATAAAGTGTGATAAATTTATACTTTTTTATAAAAAATTTCTTATCTATCGAGTGTAATGTCAAAGTACATGTATTTTTAATATGACTATCATATCAGCATTTATTGAGTCAAAATAATGATATTGTCCATCAAGTGTTTTTCTCAAGTCAACAAATCTTTTTTGCTCTGTTTCTTTTTTTCCCTTTCTTTTTGGGCTAAAAAAATAATTAAGGGAGATACATATTGTGGAAGAAAATAATCTACTTTATCTTTATTTTTATCTTTTTTCATTTTAGGGACTTTAAGTTTCTCTTTCCCTTTTTCTAAGTTTTTCAATTGATGGAGAAAATAATTGAATGCCGGTAAAGTGTACCAATTTTGAAGAAGAAAATGATTTTTTTTTAGTGCATGTGACAATTAGAATCGAAATTCAATAACTGTAATCGTAAAAGCTCACAGAAATTAAGTTATCATAAATCGAGTTTACCTGACTTTTAAACAATGTTAGCGTGTATCTAATAAAAATTCCACCAAAAATCTGTAAGATGAGAGCTTAGCCTGTGCTTGTCAGCCCAAGCCTAGGCCCAGGCCCAGGCCCAGGAACAGGCCCAAACCCAGATTCCTGATCGTTGGAGATGCTGACAGAGACTTCAGAGAGAGAGAGAGAGAGAGAGAGAGAGGGCAATGGCTTCCTGAAAATCTTAGGGACGAGGATGAGGAGATCTCGGTGGAATTTGTTATGGGCGATCTCGCATCTGCTTGTCTTTCACTTTTCCTCCAGAATTCTGGCGATTAGGTACAAATTTTCAATCCCTCTTCCTCAATCACGTCCATAGCATTGCGTCTCCCATCATTGGGGATTCAAGAATCGAAGGAAAAAACTAGAAAAAAACAGATTTTGCCATTCGTGGCTAATCGCCTCCCCCTGTCTTGTGGCTAAGGAAAGTGAAAGTTCACTTTTTTTTCGGGGGAGCTTTCAAGATTTGGGGAGAGTTCGGTTTTGTCCTGTGAAGAATCGTTGCATTCGACTGAAGTTTGTGGCGGCTGTGCATCTCTCTTTGAAATTACCATTTTTTATGACGTAAATGTGCAGAAACGAGAAAGGGTACTTACTGTGTCTTGGAACTTCACGGTGTATGCTTGGGAAAATGTTTTCCTACATCGTTGATGGTAGAGGCACAAAGAGGGTGGACCGATCGGTTTGTAAAATGATACAAGTCGCATGAGGGACTCTTGTTGAGTGCTTGCATATCATCTGCTTGATGGGTTGTCGCAAGCATCCCTTTTGTAAACCAATTTCGTGGGCCGCTTTTTTATTTGTATCGCTAGCATTACTCATCCTAAATAAGCCTGGCATTAGCACTTGGTGTAAATTTGCAAGAGCCACCCCCCATTATTGCAATCTCCGTTTTCTTCTGTGAATTATGTAATTCGGAGAATGTGACTAAATCGGGTGTCTAGACTGTGCTTAAGTACTCTTGTCCTTAACTGATGAGGTTTTATACCAGTGGTGGTTGGTTATTTGAACATGCTCCCGATTTTTTGTGATGGAGATAGATGAGTATATATCCACACACCAAAGAACTTAATGGCTTGTCTGGCTTTTGAGCTTCTATGGCGGTTTTCCTTGTCATTCCAGTGGATAAGTTTCTACTGTCATTTGGAATCTTGTATTTATCTGGTTACTTTCAAGTATTTTTACTTTCCCATAGCAGTCTTCAATGGTCTTTAATTTGGTAGTGGATTTTCTGGACTCAGTTATTTATCAGTTTACTGCAGTCTGATCTTGTGCAAGGAGTTATTTCCTCAGCCTAGACATGAGTATAGAACGATGAGGCACAGTATGTTTTGAGCTCTTAACAGCTAAAATCTTGTAGACATGTGCATATTTGTATGGTAATGATGGAGGACTCTATAACAGGAAAGAAGTTTTGTGCACAAGGTTAAGTTAGAGGGAAACATCTTTAGGGTGATAGAAAAATGAAGTTCATTCAGATATGCTCATCAGGATAAAGGTTATGGTCTGATAGTGCTTGTTAGATGCTATCAATACATAATACTTTCCTAAATGGTCTCTGAGTTTTATTCTGCTGGGGGATAATGACGCGTTCAGCTGCTGAATTCTGGCTTCTCTTTGCTTGCGCTAACAATTAGAAATTTTGAGATGATTAAATGACAGCCATCTGCTCCATATGTTTTTTGGGGAATTTTACCACATGCTAATATCACATGTATCCGCGATATCCTATCTTAGTGCAAAATTTTGCATTGCAGGAAAGATACAAGCTTCCTTGAGAGGCAGATATGTAGAAACACAGTCCAAGGGAGACGTATGCTTTCCGATGATAATGGTGTGCCTTTGTCATTTCTGATCTTCTTCACCACTGTATTATTTCCATGAACGTGTAGTTATCTCATTGCCCTGAATCTCTTTCGCTACTAATTTGCCTTAAGATACTTAATTGAAGCCAACAACATGTCATAGCAGCCATAATTTTGTGCATGCAGTGAGAATTTACGTTTTGCTTTGTTTTAATAGTTTCAACATTTGGAAAAATTATGTGAATTGCAGGTCATGTTTGTGATGCTTTTTCCCTAGATCCACAGACTCGCTGCTGTCCAGAAAATGGAGAGAAATTCTCTTGTTAGTGAGTTGTTGAGGCTGATTAGACTTTTGGTTTTGACTGCATACACTTATACATGAATTCTAATGAAATTTCTTGTTTTCGCTTACGTAGTGGGTGCAATCTCTTTTCACAATGTTGCAACTCATATGAATATTGCGTGTCATGCTGCCTGAACCCAAGTAGGGTATGTTCATCCATGCTTCTCTTGTGTTTAGTTATCTTTTGGATTTACTTTCTATCTTGGAGTTGTTCAGAAGTCTATAGCTTCATTATTAATTGATTTGCAGACTCAGAAGGATGAAGCGCTCAAAGTAAAAATAGCCAAGCCTGCTACAGCAGGTACATTTTACTTCATCAATATGGAAAACTTATTGCTAAGTCTTCTTCTGCATCTTTGTAATAGTCTGTATCTAAAGTTCATTAGATGTATAATACTACTTAAAGTAATTTAACTTGTTAGCAAATTATTCATTTCTACTATGCTCCACCTTATGTTTGTATTCTTGTTTTTCTTTTTATGGCCTTATTATCTGCAATCTCGAGTATATATTGATCGAATGTGACTGGTAAACAAATTGTGGTATATAATATTGAGCTCACATCAATTTTGACGAATTTATTGGTTTTTTTCTTTTTCGAGAAAAACTTGAAGTTCTACATGGTGGTGGTTTTTTTTATTGATTTGTTTTGTCAAGTATGCTTTGCCTCCATCATCTGATTTCATTTAGTGCATGTACTTCTCACAAGATGCTTTTAGCATATTTCACTTTATTATCTGTAACATCTCAAAGTATGGATGATTTCAGTTATATGAAAAAAAATTCTGTGGCATATATCATGGAGCACCTTCAAATGAGGGTCAACTTGTGCATTTAACTCTCTTTATTTGGCAGCTGGATGGATAGCACTTGGTTCTAATTTGAAAGTAGTGCTGAAATGCAGTTTTCCTTCTAAAATAAGACAGCCTCCTTTAAGTCTTGCATGGATGATATTAAGCCAACTTTACATGTGACAGGTACTTACAGTAGTGTATTTGATTTCTGCACTGGGAGATGCCGTCACAATTCCGAAAGTGTGGTAAGCAAATCATTTTGACAAGAGTTAATGATTCTCCTTTTAAAAGATATTGTCGTTGTTTGATATTTTGCAGTAGATACCTGTCTTTTCCTTCCATATTCAAGTTTATGATTGGGTTGCTTTCCCTCTATGAGGTCATAAAGTTGATCTTCACATTAAATGTTTAGTTTTATGACTGCATATTAGGAGTGCGTTGCGACAAAAGAACTGCAGTATAAACATTGAGAAGTACCTCATGTGGCCCATTATATTTTCTGATGATGTGACCACTGGAAGTATGCCTGCCCTCATTGTTGGACATGTATGTAGTTCTGAGTATTGTGATTTGTTTGCACTATTCATGTTTTGTGTGCTCCATAGCACCACATATATGCTTGTAAATGTGTTTGTTTGTTTATGCTTCTTTTTTAGCCTCAAATCTTTGAAAGTCCTATTAGCCACTGTCTACTTTTCTCATCTGTAACATTGTGATATGGGACTATGGGGGATGCTAGCTATTATACGTTGTTAATGGATTGCTTGGTGGCGATAACGTGACTATGCATTCTAGAGGATTAAGGTAACATAGAGTTTCTGTGCAAATATTAGCTTACTAAGTTTTGAGGGACAAGTAATACGTAGATTGATAAGATGAGTGCATTGCACCTCTCTTTCATGTTTTCTGCGTAGTATATACTTGCTTATATCTCTGATTCCTTTGTAATTGCTGTAGAATACCTGAATTTAAGTTCTGTAAATAGCTAATGTGACATCTGAATGATCTCATTATTCCAGGTTCATGAAAATGCTTATCTCAGCGAATTCCATCATTGTTTCTCCCTGCCTGCAAATTCTTCAGGTAAGTTGAAAATACCCAGGCAAAAATCTATCTTGTAAAAGCATCAGAGGATTTTGCATGCATAGATGCTATTATTTACAATATTAATACTGCTTTACAATTGAAACTGCAACAGGGGCTAGCAGCAAGAGTTTAGAAGCAGGACTGACTGGTATTAATGTCATTGTGGGAAGGTAAGCAGTGCTAGTAGTCCTTCTACTTATCCAAGTTATTTGTGGAGGGGCCTATTCCTTTTGATTTCTTATTCCATCCTTTAGGCAAGGCGAGTCCTGCGATTCAGTTTGCAGGTCAATTGGGCAGTCGTGTGTCCCAAATAAGCTTGCACTTCTGAACCAATGTGAAATGTAAGTCCACTTAAGTTATCCCTTGTCGTTTCTATTTGTAATGATGCTTGCTTGATTCTTCGTTCATAACTGATTTCTTTTCCCTTCCTGGTGTTCTTCTTTTGCATTGGATGGTAAAAATAGTTAAATCTTTTCATCAAATCAGGAACATTATTCATTTTTGGATCTTATTTCAATGTTCCTTTACTTTTATGTTTTTGTTGATCTCTTTTGCTATGGTCTTCATTTCTTTTCTTTGTTTGTGGCCAAAGGTTGCTAATTTCTGGGTGATTGGAGTTTTATGTGCTTCCCTTTTATCATCTGCTTAATCGTGATTCAATTCTAATTGGTTCATCACCTTTTCATATGTTTTGATTATATTAACAAGATAGGCGATGGGTTTCAAAGTCTTAACAAGATATGCTAGACAATGGCTGCTTATCCTTCTCTCTTTGGGCTTTGAAAGAGAAACTGGAGTTTTTCCTTTCTCCGTACATCTGTAACGGACCTTATTTTCACCTAAATATGATTCCATAAATGGACATACTACATGGATGGACCTTCTGAGCGGTTTTCCAGGAAGAATATGTTACTCTGGTTGAGTTCAATAGATGATTTTGAAATCCTTGGCATGGACTGAATTTTCAGAAGAGAGAAGAGGGAGGCTTTTAGAAAATTTGCAAGTTTTCTTCACTAAAGAACTTGGCTGTGATTGTTTATCGGTAGATGATTTATATTTTTCTTTCGGTTTCTTATTTCCAATTTCTTTCAACAGTATGCAGAAATATCTGAGCTGTAAAGGAGCTTGTTTGTCCAGCATTGGACCAGATCAACCTGCTGAAGTTGTTGATGATGCGCCTAGACATCTGGTATGATTTTTGATGCACCGAGTGCAATGGGCTTTTAGCTTCCAGAAACTCATGTCTATATGGTCATGCGTGCATTGAATTAGCCTGTGTGTTGAGGACAGCCTTGACAATGTGGTGGATATGTAATGCTCCAAGTCCTGCTAGGAAGGACGTGGTTTAGTGATAGATAAGAAGAGATTGGACACCTGGGTAATCACTTGGATATATTTTCTTTGGCATCGTCTAGGGGAATTTAGGCTAGGGACCATGTGTTGCTACAGGATTTGGTAATGCTCTGAATACGAAATTAGTACGCATAGATGTGTGCTTTTAGATAGACAGAATTGTTCTGACAAATATTGCAAGCATACTGAAGTATTTTCTGAGTTGCAGAATCCAGGAGCTTGTTTGTATACCCAAAGACAATCAGTACTTTCATGTGAGGGTTCGCATCGGCATACTAGGAGACTCTGCCCGTGTGCTTGATACAATTTTTTGGTAAGTTCTGACATCATCATCTTCTGCCATGAGACTTTTATGTGTACAAGTTTTCTAGCATGTGCTGCGTGTGGAAGGGCATGAATGATTAATTAAACCTTAAGCTTGTCTTTTGCATGTCGGAAGCGGTTCATAAATCTCGTGGTCCAATCTCGATGCAGTTGCGGTGTATTAATGAGGATTTGAGTTTCTAACATGCTCGCAAACAATTGAACACTTCTCATGTAATTTTGAATGGTATACAACGAATTTTATTGTCTTTGTATCTCGTTCCCATGTGGTTTATGCAATGGTAGAGTCAAGCCTTAAAGTGACGGAAGACCTGTCTGCATATGCATGTGGTGATCCCACTCTGTCTGCTCATACTACAGAAAGATTGTAGCAACCACAAATGATAATCATGCTGTGACAGCATCCTGTTCTTCATGAAGACAAACGCATGCATGTGTTTTCATTTGTACAATAGTTCCAAATGGACTATCCCTCGTGCAAGTTCTCCAAAATAAATTATGGGAACGTGGCTTGAAAAAAATCTGTGTGATGGCATGATTTTCAACCATCATTGATTGTCTGTGCATTGGTTCAAAGATAGTCGTTGTCTCTCATATTTTGAATTTCATTCAGGAAATGTGATGAATTTTGGAGTTTCACCCGTGCCGTGCATGATGTCAATCTTCCTTGCAGCAACAGTCCTTATTTTTGAAGGGCTGAGGCCGATGCCTGGAGTATTGATTTTTTGGCGGCTGACACCTCGAGTTAAAATATTTCGAGTCAGTCAAGAATCGAGATTCGATGTGGTAGCACATGTTCGTGCAGTTATATAATTTAGATCTTCAATTTTAGCATTTTTGGATGTTCTCTTCACATTGGAACACTGTTAAGAAGAAAGATGAGCGTAGGATATCTGTGTTTTGTTTTGCATGCATATTTTATAGCATTCGCCTGCTTCGTAGAATTGAAATCTCTCCCTCTACGAAAGGATTGTGCAAACATCTTGTTCACTTCATTATGGGGAAGATCAACCATGGGAGACAAAAAATAACGAATTCCGCACGGACGAAAACAAAAGAGAAAAGAATAATCATCAGGTTTCCTTCAGTTCCTCGACATCAGTACGACAAAACTGATGCAAATCAAACGACAAATGGAGATTTTAAAAATATGCTTGACCGGAAATGGGAATATAATGATCACCCCAATAAAACTGAGAGTATGATCATGACGATATTTTCTGTATTTGCTGATGTCTAAATTTAGACCTCTAGAGAGCATATTCCCTTTTGGAGCTTCTGCTTACTTAAAAATTGCTATTTTGATGATCATATGAAGTAAAGTCAATCAAGGAATATGGTGGGGGAGTGATTGACCCAGTCGTTGAGGACGAATGACAAAGGGAGAACAATAACTCTAATGTGCTGCTCTTGATTCGCGCGTTTCTTCGTGGGAATTAACAAAGGGAGGCGTGAATTCAATGGCCTGGTGATGAACGCCATCGCGGAATGGGACGGGGGGAATGTGATGTTTCCGTGGGTGTGAAAGCCAATCGGATTTTATGACCAGAAAAATAAAAAAGCCAATCAGATTTCTCCAAGCGGTTTCCTCAGTATCGCCAGTGAAAGATAAAAAGAAAAAACAAATTCTACGTGTGTTAATATTTAGTATTAACCTTATAAAGAAGACATATATATGAACAAAAAATGTCTGGCCCCTGCCTTTGTCCCCACTGTCCCACAGAAAAAAGCGATTAAATTACATATTACTATTTGACTTGTTCCCATACTCTGTTTCTATAAACCATTTCATTTCCGCACTTGGCACACACAGAATCGGTCACGTTGCAACATGGCAATGCCGATGACTATGTGTTGAACGATGGAAACCCGAAAAAGGAAAAAGAAAAGAGAGCAGAATATGCAGAAATCAAAAGATAAAGAAAGACCAATCAACAATGTACCGATTATGCCTGTGCTGATTTCATCGAGATTGATTAATCAGTAACAGTAATTCCTGAAGCAAGATCAGAAGCTGTAGTCTGGTTTGAACACCCTTTCGGATTGCGGCTTTGAGGAGGAGGCGTTCTCGCCCTTCAAGCCCTTCAAGCCCTTCAACAGCCCGCCTTTCTTGATTGCTGGATCAGCTCGTTCTTGCGCCTCTCCTTCTTCTCCTCCTTCTTCGGCTTCCGCGTCGGCGAAAGCCGGGTGAGTGAGGATGTTGCTGAACAGCTGAGTCCCTCGCAGGGCATTGGTGAGCGGCAAGTGGCCCTCGGGAGTGTCCTCCTTCAGCTCCCACATGAACTCGGTCGGGAACGCCTTGTAGTTGTACTGCTCAATCTCCGTGTCCAGCTTCTTCATCCACCCGAGCCTGATGAAGAACCTCGTGAAGTCCCGCTTGGACTTGTCCCACAGCCTCTTCTGGACGCTGTACCCGAAGCGGCCGCCGCTGTGGCGACGCCACAGGCCGTCGATGGCCTTGAGGTCGGCCGCGGCGATGAACTGGACCTCGGAGAAGAAGACGTAGCCGCGCTTGAGGGCGGCGTCGCCGGCCAGGGCGATGAGGAGGCGGCGGGTCTCCTCGTCGGCCTGCCGGAAGTTCTTGGCGGCGAGGTGGCGCTCGAGGAGGTCGAGGGAGGTGGAGGAGGGGGAGGGGGTGGTGGAGGTGGCGGCGTCGGCGGCGGTGGAGGAGGAGGAGGAGGAGGAGGAGGTGGCGGGGGATAGAGAAAAGGTGGTGGTGGTGGTGATGGTGGAGGTGGAGAGAGACTGTGCGGTGGATGGTTGTGGTGGTGGTGGGTTTGAGGAAGAGAGAGGACGGGGAGTCTAGGGAGTGGCGGCGTCTGAGGTGGTGGTGGCGGCCGCCGTCGTGGCGGCCGTGATGGTGGCGGAGGGGGTTTAGAGAATTCGTCGCCATTCAATGGAGGGAGAGAGTGAGCTTGAGGGGGGTGGTGACGAGGGAGGGAGATGAGTGATGGTGTGGGGAAGATAAGGAGGGAGGAGAAGAGGAAGAGGGGAAGTGGGAAGTGAAAAAGGATCTCATCAGGAGCAATTTCAGGGAGGATTTTGATTGGCTACACGAGGGTGAGGCTAGATCTCTCTCTCTCTCTCTCTCTAATATTCATTTTCTAGTGCTATTTTGGAGAGGGGGAAATTGCTTTTGTCTTCCTCATGCAAATTTATGGCTGGAAAATTCTACCAAACAAAAAAACAAAAAAAAAAAAAGAGAGACTGGAAAACATTGATAGTTATTGAATGTCTAAATCAAACAAAATGTCATTCAGAAATTAGAGTGAAAAGCATTAGGTTTTTATATGTCTATAGTTACTCTTGCGATCTAATTTTGAAGGTACCGTGGCAAATCATCGTCGATTTATAGTTTTGTTTCTATGATAGTTTTTGTCCCAAAAAAAATCATTACCTTGCTGAATTTTATAGCGTTTACTTTCACCAAAATAGAAGTTATTTCCTTGTTACTTTTGCACGCGTGCAATATTTAAAGAAACAACTTCAATGGCACTATTCAAGAAAAGGAAATCCATGGACTATGGTGGAGTATTGGTCCAAAATAAATCATATGGTGCTTAAGGATTCATTAATAAATGATATCAAATCTCCAATGTGCAAACGATATAGATAAACTAGACATTAATTTTTTTTTTCAAAGTTTTTTATTCACCAAGAGACACCGGATATAAACTCTTTTATTTGCAAACTAAAACCCAAGTTAGCATCCTTTTCTGAAAAGGGAAATTAATTTTTCTCTCTTGATTTGGATTTAATACTAAATAGAGAAGAAATATTAAATTACAATGTGATGTATGAAGTAAATGAGCATAAATTGTCTCACACTAGAGATTGCAATTTCTAATACAAAAAAAAAAAGTTATGAATATTGTATGGATTAAATTGAAAATTCCAAATTTAAATTGAACACGACATAATAGAAAGTAGCCAACTTGAAATTGACATGAACCGGCAACCTTTTATAAATTTTTGGTTAAAAAATCATTAGTCATTGTATTGGAATATTTGATAATGACATGAAATGACACGAATAGATAATTATGATTTGCCACTCTTTTTCATCCTTACTTAATTCCCCCTCGGTGTATTTTGCTTGCCCACAAGCAAATCCAAACCGATAGTGTATTTTTCCTTTATGCTGTTTCTTCTTTCTTCATATTTAAGTAGTCTCCCTTAGTGGGATTTCCTAAATCTCACCAAATGAAAGTTTCCAATTCTAATTTTTCTAAGCAAACCGGTTTAACAAGTTAAGCAATTTACCGACCAAAAAAAAAAAAAAGAAAGATAAGCAATTTGCTCGAGTAAATTTGTGGTACAAAAGCCGCCACTTCCTTTTTATGTTTTGCGGTACGATTGGCTCACAATTTACCCCTCACGTCATGTCCCCTGTTCTTTTGTCTATACGGACACAGACACCCGTGTCTTCCTATTGGCCAAGAAAATTGAAGATTTAGATTTATGTCCATATTATTTATTTTTCGCTGAGGGATCGGATTGTCAGTGCTTCAAATAAAAACAACATTATGTAACAAAGCGACAAATTATTTTGCTTTCACGTGGTAAAGATGATTTTGCTAGCACTCCATTAGAATAGTTAAGCATGATCTTTAACTCCTGTGAGCCAAATAAACAAGGATTTTTAGTTTAGAACAAGTCAGATATGCCTTTACTCTTTTCGTAAGTAAAGGTGAGCATCGAATCTAGTTCAACCAGACCGATTACTTTGTTGACTTTGAAACCTTTTAAGAATTTAAAAAAGGAAAAGATTTTACATCCATCTAGAATTGAACCATGGTCTTTTTCATATAAAGAGTTAACAATGGAACCGCTAGATCACCATATATTTCTACAGTGAATTAGTTACAATTTTTTGTATTTTATTATAAAAAATTTGATTTTCTTTACCGAAAATATAAAATAGACAGATTCATAGATAGAGAGGGGAACTTGGTTCATTAAAGTTCTTAGCATAAAACCATCCCACTTTGAAACTAATCACACATAATTGAGTATCATATGATCTTTTCAAGTCAAAATAAGTAATTTCCCTTGAAATCCTAAGAGCAAATATTCAGGTTTGCGATTTTTTATTATTATTTTTCTTTTGACTAGAGGGGTGGGTAGGTAAAGAGGAATAAGTACAAACAATAAATAATGTTTATATAATAAAATATTTTCTCACTAGCAATGAGATGCCCCTATAGCTCAGTGGTAGAGCGTCAGTCTTGTAAACTGAAGGTCCGTAGTTCGATCCTGCGTGGGGGCACTCAATACTTCCTACTCCTCTGTTCATTCATTTTTATTTTTATTTTTTTTTCAATATTTCATGAACCATGAAAGTCACATATCAAATATTTTCCAGCATTTGGGAGGCATTAAAAGCTGAAATTATATTTATATCTCACATATAAAGTAATCCTATTTATATGCTTTCCACCAAATTTTCTTTTATTTATGATAATAATCTTTTCAAGGTTTTTGGAATAAACAGCCGATAATCTTTAGCCATATTTCATGTCTCCAGTGCTTAAATGTGATGGTTCGAACTTTAAGTCTTGAAGACGACGAACGCACTTACCTCGAGACGGTCGGTAGACGAGAATAATAATCTTTCAGACAATGCTTATCCCCAACATGAAAAGCCGAAGAGCGATTCCGTTTTGGAAGAGGAAAAAGAAGAAAAACTTCTATCAATGTCAGCTACTGAAGGCCGTCTACCAAGGATGAGTCATGCTTTTGGCCCATTGGGCTTGGGAGGTCAATCTCTTGTGAGCCAATGGGCTTAATGATCTCAATTATAGCCCGGTCAATCCGGCCCCAGCAACCAGATGTAAGACCATCAATCAAGTAACATAGCCATAGTACTAGTACTGTTGCAATATGCTTGCCAGCTGCTTGAGTTAGATTACAGCTCGCCTCATCATAATTACCCAATTTCTTTCCTTTCCTGGACCAAGTTTTCATCCGTAGCTTTCCTTCAACCACTCTTATTGGTGGTACAACCATGACCATCACCTGCAGTGTCATTTAATTAAGTTTGTACATGGATGGTGTCCGTAATTTATAATTTGCTATCAATTAGGGGCATTCTCTAATTATAGATGAAGGAAAATGTAATCCTTCTGGTTTTCATACAGAAACCATTACCCGATCCAAGAAGTTCAATTATTGACTTCCAATGAGTCATTTGAGTTAGTTTAAGACTTAATTGAGATTGCACATTGAGAAGAATGGTCTTCAATTTGAATTCATAAGAGATAACTTTATATGTGTCACCTTTGGTAATAAAGTGGGATGTGGAAAATTGTCATGTTGTCTGATTGAATTAACAAGATACTTTAAGAGGGTTGGATGCACTCGGTGGCATAAGAAGAGCACTGTAGTGTGTATGTGAGAGAGAGAGAGAGAGAGAGAGAGAGAGAGAGAGAGAGAGAATTGCGTTACTTTCATTCTCGAGGTCCACTCAATCAATAAATCCGGCCCTTGAATATGCCATTGATGATCTACCTTTTCGGTCTGTGCCATACCCTACTCTCATACTTGGAATGGAAATATCCAAGTCTAGCTCAGAGATTGCTCCTCAATAACTCTCTTATTTGCAGACTGACTAGCTCCCACTCTGCTTCCAACATCTTCATTGTCTGCAAAAGGGCTAGTCCTTCCTTCCTATGAGTTTCAGGCCAAGGTCTTGCTAGTTTGGCTAAGGAAGGTTCAGCAGCTCAGAGAAGAGAGAGAGAGACAGAGAGAGCTCTCAAAAATATGTTTGCAATGTGTCTCAAGCATTGGTTCCAGTCAAAATTTCATGAAGGCTTTGGTGCACAAGCTTTTAAGTGTAACATATTTCCAAGTCGTCTTTCTATTCTTATATGTATATACTGACCGATTTATTCTTGCACATTCTGTTACTTGTCGTCACGTGATTGGAGCTCCAAGAATTTGGTTGGAGCCAATGTTAGGAGCACATCGCGACTAATTTAGAGAATCCTAGAGGCAAATTGCAAAAATCAAAATTTAAAGGGGTGATTTGCAATAACCCAAACAACCTAACTTGGCATATGTCGCACTTCTTATAAAATAGATGGAGTAGAGAGTAGAGTGTCCCCCAGATCTCAAAGCTAAACCCTCTTCCCAATACAAGATCCATTGATTATCCTCCTAAACGTTGAAAAACTCTCTAGGCTACGGTTAACATAAAATTCAGGATTGAATAAATTCTATCATGTGTTTGGTGCTTGCTCATGATAGGATAAAATCGGATATAAATGGTATATAAATCGAATAAAATTATCTTATGAGAGGTAGAATAAAAGATGGATATGATTTCTAATATTCATAATATAAATTTTTTCTTAAATAAGAAATTTCTTAAATAATTAAATTAAAATTATAAAAATATTTGAATTCTAATATAAGAAATTCAAAATAAAAAAATAAAAAATTATTTTTTAATTTAATCTTATCTTCATTTATATATTCGAATTTAATTCTATCTTATAATATAAGTTCAATATATAAATATATGTTTATTACATATCTTAGGTGTTATACTATTTTAGGTACATTAGTACAATTTTCAATTTAATAAGATTTTATTAGAGAACTATAAAAGGGAAAAAAGAAATAAAAAAGAAATTAATTAAAAATATAGGAAAATAAAATAAAAATAAAGTAAATGAGAGTGTCGTGAGAGATTTTACTATATCCATTTATAAAATTTGTGATTCATATAGGCATTTTTATCAAATAATATATGTAATATGGTGTGATATATCTAACTTTATTAATATAATCACTAAATAATGAATATGATATAGTAAAATTTCATTGATTTCATATCATATCTTATCAAATTTTATCCTGATTAGAAATTAGGAGATCAAACGTGGTCCTAGGGTTTCTCCTTGGAGCTTTAGTTGGGGGCGCAATTGGAGGAGGCGTTTTAACACCCCAAGAGAGAGAAACACAGCTCATGCAGAGATGGAGACAGGTGTGTCGCAGAACGCAATGAGCACTGGCTGGACTCAACTCCCTGGCCTTGTCTCTCGCGAGTGGAACATCACTCTTTCCGGTCGCTCTGGTCAACCCTACCACTGTTCACCGATCCCTTCATTCGGAGAGCCTTATATAATAAACAGTATTGCGCCACAAATCATCGACATCTCCCCCACGTTAAATTTATAAAAAGGACCGAGCGTGTCTTGTCTGGATCCGTGCTTGCACATGATGATACGCGCCAAGCAGCGCTCCGAGATGCTGGACACCTGCATTAAAGCATTGACCAAGCTGTGTCCAGACAAAACCAGACCCAGTCGAGCACTCGCAGAGTCGGTTTTTGGTTCCTGTCCAGCCGGGCCAAGTCAACAGTTTCAGCTAATCCCTTTTGTTAATTCCTCGCTTGACGGCATCAGCACAGGGACAACACGATGAAAAGGGTTTTGGATCTCAATGAGGACTGAAGAATTTCTAGGGTTTCGTTTACTCTTCTTGGGTCGGCACATTTGTTAAATGGCGGGAAATGAAGGAACAGTGAGCTTGAGTTTGTATATAGTATGATCTGAAAGCATCGCGTAATTTAGTCATTCTATCCATTGGTAGTGTAAAAAGAAGTGTCGGCAAATTCATTGTTGAAATGGGGATCTGTGTACATTTAGAAATTGCTTAAATTTTCATTTGAGCCCTTTTGATTGGACCGAGTCCCATGTGCAAGCACGAGTAGGTGTGTTCTTACTTAGATAACACTGTAGCTTCAGATGTTAAAGCCCGCGATTGCCTCTGGGATGAAATACCTAATGCTCTGGATGGTCATCGGTGCTTTGCTTCTATCCCAAGACTCATGGACGCGGCTTAGAAAACCAAGGTATGACTCGTGTTGTTGCGTGCCTAAGAATTGTACATTCAAACGCACGACACTTTGACTTGAAGCTACAAGCTTGGACGAGCTCCTAGGTAGAGGAGGTGCTGCAACTGCGGTCCACTAAATGGTGAGGCTTGTGATCACTGTGTCACTGTCGTTTCATATCATATAAATTATCGGTAGAGCAAAACTAGATGTTGATCTTATGTGAGTTTTGATTACAAGGGTTTGAAACTCTTATGCTGCAATTTAGAGGTATGTAATTGGGAGTGGCTTGACTCAATTTCAGTGATTTAGGATCCGTATGGTAACGTTTCTATTTTTTAGAATGATTTCTTTTGAGAAATACTTTTTTTTTTGTTGCCAGGAATAGTTTTTGAGCATTTGAAAGCGTTTGGTAATAAAAAAAAATTTCTGTTCTCGTAAGAGAAATGCATTTGGTATCACTCTATATATTTTATAACTTAGAATTTCTTTTAATTTATTAATAATTTTATTACACTTTTTTTTTCTTTTTTTCATTTTCTCCTCCTTCTAATCGGTTGCTAGCCTTGGCCATGGCTAGCCTGCAAGGTTGCTGGCCTTGGGGGAGCCTTGCTGTGATTAGGCAAGGTGACCTCGCCCAAATCTAGCAAGGCTAAGCCTCTCCAAATCATCAAGAGGCTTGGGTGAGCCTCGTTGGGGGTTGGCGAGGTTTTGGTGAGGTCAGCGAGCCTTAGGCTGAGCCTCATTGGTCGGTTGAGGCCATTGCCAGGGTTGGCGATTGGGGGGAAGAAGAGAGGAAGAAGAGAGAAAGAAAGAAAAGAAAAGGAAGAAAAGAGAAGTAAAAAAAAAAAAAAACTTATTTCTTGTTTTTTGAGTTATTTTCAAAAAAAAGAAATGATTATTTCTTATTTTTGTTCCAAATCTATTCTCAATAATAAATTGTTATCAGGAACAAAAAAAATTACCAAACGGATTTCTTTTTTTTTTTTTTTTTGGTAAATGCAAACACATTTCTCTTCTATTTCTTTCCGGGAATAAAAGAACAAAAACAAGTGTTTCCTAGGGTGTTATCAAACGGCACCTTAGCTAAGAAGAGGAGTGCGACCTCCACTAGCCTAAAGAACAATCCCAAAAAAAATTATTTAAAAAGTCTTAAATCAATTATAAGGTGATCGATTTAATCATAAAATTTTCAATTTAGCCAATTTAATCATAAAATTTTTAATAAATTTTCATTATAGTCAACTAGTCAATTTATGTCGATGATGGTTCATGTGAACTAGCTTTGTAATTTTTTTAAAATTATTCTAATTTTTTTTCTTCTTTTTTCGTTTCGTTTCCTTTCTTTTTTCCCCCTATTCAGCTATTCATCTTTTTCCTCTGTTTGTCGCCAGGGTCTCGATAGTAGCAGTGCTCCCTCATAATTGTGCAAAGGGTGACTGGCAATTAAACTACCACGTCGGCAACATTCGGATCCTAAATTGAATGAATGGACTGCATTAAATTTTAAAAGATGTAAAACTAAATCGATTGAATTAGAAAACTCATAACTGAATTGATTATTGTATAATAAGTTCAAGCCTCATTTTATGGCAATTTTCCCCGAGAAATCTCCATCCGTGTAGGAGAGAGCTACGTCTCAACTCGTTCCATCAAGAGCTGAGCGGACCTCCTCAACCTTCAACGGCTTCACCGTCACTACTCAACGAGTCACCATCGTAGATTCATAGCGAGGGGCAGGCCAACCAGAAAAGTGCCGGCAAGAAAGAACGACCGACGGTACGGACCAAAAGCAAAAAATAACAAAAAAGAACGATCGATGGTTCTTCCCTAACAGACGCCACGCGTCGCCAACCCACCGGTCATGCGGCAATAGCCGTTCGGGGAAGATCCAATCCGACCGTCCCTATCGTCCGGCCTGCTCCAACTACTCTAGCGCGTCTGCGTCATGTTCCTCAACGGCTCTACCCAAAAGAAGAAACCTTCAAAAAGGGCCCAAAAGAAATTGGACAACGTCTCTCTCTCTTTAATCCCACGACCGTTTTACATATTTCTACGTTTGAATGTATACCTGAGTTTTAGTTTTTAAAATTATATGTCCTATTCCCAAAAATATCATTTTTTCTCTCAAAATTCCTTATTTTAAATCATACATTCTCCTACCATTCATAATTATAAATATTAACAGCAACTTAAACTACCCGAACCTTAAGTAAGATATTGAAATGAGTTTGCAAAAAGGACTAACTTGCTCTTTTTCAATGTGGGGTTTTGCTTACGGTGTGTGGTTGATATTTGCAAACATAAAGGCATGCAATTGATTCTTAGGTAAGAACTAAGGCATGTTTTGATTTTGTATTTCTCCAAATTCCGAAGATTTGTTTATATCTGAATTATTAACTGATCCAAAGTATTAACTTTATTATTTGCCATAAAAATTCTTGCAATGATAAAGAAAATCGTTTTTTTTTTTTTTTGCATATGAGGGTGACCTATATGGGCTTGAGTAAAGCAAGGTGAGCCAATCAAGCTCTTGAAAGTGCTTATGTACTGAGACAAGCACATCTTGCCTTCAAGTTGGCCGAGTTGCATTTTTTCATTGGTTTAAATAGAATATCATGTATTAAGGACATGTGATAACATTAAAAAAGCCGACAAATTCAATTCGACTCTCTTATGTTATTCAAATCACAAGCATGTTCCTCGCCTTTGGCTCTAAATCCGAGCATGAATCGCCACATTTCTAAATAATAATGCGACCTTCTTTTAAGCACTCGAGCTTGCATACTCTAACAATTACTTTGCGCTTGCCGAGTGAGGAACTACCACGCTCAATGAGAGGTACTCGAGTACTCAAAATACCTTGCGTACCCATTACCGTAACTTGAAAAAGGAAAAGGAAAAGAGCCTTAGATTTCAGATCCGTTATCAGCGGTCCCATTCTCACGTCCCACCAGACAAAAAGAAAAGGGTAAAACAAAAGCAAAAAACGGGCACTCTTCATCGAACATTAACTTTTTATTTTATTTTAATAAATTTGACAATGGAGAATATAATAACTCACAAGGTGGCCGCCAACAAGGTCTCACCATCACCCAACAACAGCAATTATAACAACGCGTCTTTGAAATTCGATACCCCCATAAAAAAAATAACAATTAAACAATGTCAGCAACAAATAATAATAATAATATTAATAATAATTATTATTATAACAATAATAATAAAAATGATACCCAAAAACGCGTGAATCCCCCTTAACCTAACTCACCATACATTGATGACATGATCTTCATATATATATATATATGAAAGGGTCCCTTTGCCATAAACACTCCCACCTCCTCCCCCAACTTTCTATTTGAAGAACTCCCTCACAGAATTTCTCCCTTGTGTCTCCCCGAGAATTTCTCATCGCTCCCCAAACGCTCACCGCACAATTCATCAAACGCCAACCAACCCACCAAGAAAAGAAGCCAAAGCACAATCTCTCTCTCTCTCTCTTGCTCTTATAGCAATGCCAGCCATAATCACAAGGATTTTCCTCCTTTACCACCTCCTCCACACTTGGATCCACTATTTGGTCCCCAAGAAGCTGAGGGTCTACCTCCCTCCTTCTTGGTCCCCTCTCCGCGCCGACCCGACACCGCCGCCGACGTCGGCTCCGTCGTCTTTGCCGCGCTCCCTCTCTCTGGTCAAGGCCCCGATGGACGCCGCGGAGCTCAAGCGCGTCTTCCAGATGTTCGACCGCAACGGGGACGGGCGGATCACCAAGAAGGAGCTCAGCGACTCCCTCGAGAACCTCGGGATCTACATCCCCGACAAGGAGCTCGCGGAGATGATCGAGAAGATCGACGTGAACGGCGACGGCTGCGTGGACATCGACGAGTTCGGCGCGCTGTACCGGTCCATCATGGAGGAGCGCGACGAGGAGGAGGACATGAGGGAGGCCTTCAACGTGTTCGACCAGAACGGGGACGGGTTCATCACCGTGGATGAGCTGAGGTCGGTGCTGGCCTCCCTGGGGCTGAAGCAGGGGAGGACGTTGGAGGATTGCAAGAGGATGATCATGAAGGTGGATGTGGATGGTGATGGGATGGTCAACTTCAAGGAGTTCCAGCAGATGATGAAAGGTGGCGGGTTCAGTGCTTTGAGTTGACCCACATTATGTTTTTCTTTTTCCTTCTTTTTTAACCTTCTCTCTTTTCTTCTTTCAAATTTTCATGAAGTTGTACATACTATTTTTCTCCATGGTGGGTGGATGTGTGAGGGGGAGGGGAAAGAAAAGGAGGGAGAGATTGAAAGGATTTGGGGTTCCTTTGTGTCATTTGTTTTCATGGTTCGTACGCCGAAGAGCTCGAGCACTTGCGAGAGGAAGGCGTTCCGGAGTCTCCATTGCCGCCACTTACCACATGGATCGAGTAATCCGAGGTGCAATGCACGGTAGATCTCTCGTGTGGTTGATACGAACGGATCCGAGTGAACGGAGATCTAATCAAGTGGCAAATGGCGGGGGCGCGGTGAAGTCGAGCACATGGGAGAAAAGGATCGAGATTCTCATGCGTTTGTGGTTTGTGGTTCTCTTGTTTGGTAGCATTTTGATAGCCCCATTGTCATTGATTGTCATAGATAGAAACTTCCTTCTTTTATTTCCTTTGGGTAAAGAAATCTGATGGAAGGAGACCAGCAAATTTACATCACTAGTTCCACCAAAAAAGGACAGAAAAGATTGGACGAACGAAGGGAAAATGTGCTTCATGTTTTACATAAGCTCGCTTATGTGCAACGACTTCTGAAATATTCGACAGAGACAATTGACTGCATCATTCCAAAATCGTCTGCTTACTCTCTTTAACCCCTTCAACTTCTTGTCCTTTCGCTCTTGTATATCGACTTGGATTTACTCTTACTATGAACGTTACCATTATACAATACCTAGGTATGACACCATCAATGCGACCTGAGACAGTGACAATTTCCCTACCTAAGGGGAAAACCAAAGTATCTGTATTCAAAATTGCCTGACCGACTGAAAAATGAAAGAATTTGCTCTACAAATACACATTAATTCTTCTTGATAGGCGAAATATCCATACATTCTGACTTAGGGGAATCCCAACATAATATAGAGATGAAAGAATGAAAGCATGAATGACTGCAGCTTGTCAAGTTCCCAGAAGCGGTCACCACAATGGTCTCACAGGCAAACGATGAACATCCGAAGGTTAGTGTGTCAAAGAAATCCGGCTGGTTTCCAGTTAAATGCTTGCAACAAGCCAAGAAAAGAGCTGAAGTTGCATCTGAAGGTCAATTTGTCAAGAAAATCCTGCTGGTTTACTGTGAAATGCTTGCAACAAGCCAAGAAAAGAGCTGAAGTTGCATCTGAAGGTCAATTTGTCAAGAAAATCCTGCTGGTTTCCTGTGAAATGCTTGCAACAAGCCAAAGAAAAGAACTAGAATTGGGAAAGATACTATAACAGTCCCTTTAAATCCAGCGGACTCCAATGTTTTGGCACGATGTGGAATAAAAAGAACATGGACAGATTTCACTCCCATCATTTCTCACATTTTTTAATGAACACACGGAGAAATTATGCAAGTGGCCAGGCCACAACTCACCGATGTAGGCACCTTGAACTGAGATATTCCAGATTTCTAGTAAGGCCTTCTTTCTCAGTTCACCTTGAAATATCTTCTCCCAAATTGAACATGATATAGCAGTTGTGAACCGGATTCTGATAGTAGCTAGGAAAGCAGAGAACTGTCGAAAGTTCAAACAAGGGAAATCTTGCACTCCATGAGTCAAAATCCTTTGCTCTCTGAGTTCTCTTACTGATCCTCCTCAATTTCTCTGATTCTCTGAATTACATCATCGACTTTTCTTTTGTTAGGTGCTCAGTGTGATTCTGCAAATCTTTCAAAATCACGTTCGGTTGTTTCTCATATGCAGCTCAGTGCCTTTTGCATTGTCGCCTTCCATTGTACAATTCAAGCGACAGTTCTTAGATTCTTTTAAATTTCTCATCCTGCATGAGCTTATAGATTAGTTCAAGACAATTTTCTTCCAACTCTTTATGCATGAAATATCTTTAATTACAGCAGGAAAAACTTTCAATGTCCCTCTATGTTCAGCACTTATCTGAGGGAAAAAGATGTCCAATATTGTGAAATTAAATGAAAAGGAGGTTCTCAGCCGGCGGAGTGGGGGATGGAGCAGCATCCTCTGATAGAGCATGTTTTGCTTACCTTTTATTTTATTTTTTAATTCCTTTCCTTTTCCTTTTTCTTTTTTAATAATAGCCGTCCTCGGCTAAGTGCCTTTACATTTTAATCTAGTAAGCAGCATTACTTAGGCCATCATTGCACTCTTTATTAACATAATGGCAACATAGGAAAGAGAGATTAATAAAACAAGTCACACTAACATTGTTTTTTTTTTTTTTTTTGGGACAGGAGGAACCGGCTTGCAGCCGAAAGCCTCGCCGTAAATCTCTCGGTGATGCTAACGTAGGACCCACCACGACGGCGTTACTCTTAATACACCTAACGTCTCCACTAGCCCCCTTGCGTTGCAAGGGCTTCGAACTCCTCACCTCCCTTACAAAAGATCACGGAAGCCTATCCAGCGGAGCCACCATGGCTGGTGGTGTCACACCGACATTGTTCATTACTCAAATTTAACAGAACTAATTGAAGTATTTGATTACATAATAAAATAAATTTAGGAACTTCACTGCATATTCGTGACAAGCTTTAGAAGTTCGAATGCACTTATCTCTTTTTCTCATTTAGTAGTCTACAAATTAGAGGTTCTTAAGCATGCTTTAAATTGAGATTAAGGATGTCTTTGGTAACCATTTTGTTTTGGAGAATAATTTTTGATGAAAAATGACTTTCTATTTCTGTTATTAGGAGTAATTTTTTTGAGCAAAAGAACGCATTTGGTAACTTTCCAAGATTTCTATTCCCGGGATAAAAATATTTTTGGTAAGATTTATAGTTTTTTAATTTCTTTTATTATTTTTTCTTCTTTTTTCCTTTTTTATTTTTCCTTTTCACTTTGGCCAATTGCCGGCCACTCGTTGGAGCTAGAGGTGTTAAAATGGGTCACTTGTTTATAACAAAAGATAGTTAAATGGGTTTCACAATTCAAGGTTTAAGATAGGTGGGTCTTAAGTGGGTTTTAAATGGGTTGGGTTGAAAAATCATCTTTAACAAAAACATTATAATCCCTCCCTTCTTTCTTTAAGCGTATAAAAATCGAATTATAATTTTTTTATTTTTATTTTCTCTTTTCTTTTTGTTCCTTTTTTTCTTTTTCTTTTTTTCTTTCTCCTTCCTCCTTCCGGTCGCCGCGCAGACGGCGCGGCCGATGATTTCGACGGCCAGCGAGCCTCGAGCTCGTTGGCGTCTGGCAAGCTCGAGCTTGCCGAATCTGGCGAGGCGGAGGCCTCGCTAATGCTCGGCGAGGCTCGAGCCTCGCCGGCGTTGGCGAGCTCAAGGCTCGCCAGATTTGGCCAGACTCGAGCTCACCGGCGTCGGGCGAGGCTCGAGGCTCGCCGATCTGGCAAGCTCGAGCCCTCTGGCGTCGGGCGAGGCTCGAGCCTCATCGATCTGGCGAGCCTCAAGCTCGCCCAACATCGGCGAGCCTCGAGCTCGCTAGATCTGGCGAGGCAGAGGCCTTGCCGATGTCGGCGAGCTCGAGGCTCGCCTGTGGCCGGTCACACGGCCAACGTCGTGGCGCGTGGCGCCCAAAGAAGAAGAAGAAGGAGAAGAAAAAAGAGAAAAAGAAAAAAAGAAAAGAGAAAAAGAAAATTATATTTTAAAAATAATTAAAAATTTAATTTAAAAAATAATTAAAAATTTAATTTAAAAAAATAATTAAATATTTAATTTAAAAAATAATTAAATTATTTTTTTTAAATAATTATGTTAAAATTTATAAAAATTTTCCATTAAATTTATATTGTATAAAACTATTTTAGCAATACTATTTAAAAATAATAATATACATAAAAGCTTGAAGTATTTTAATAATATAATCTTTAGAAAAAAAACATAGGAATAAGTTTTTCTAAATCTGTTAAATATGAAAGTATTTTATTAATATGAGTTGGGTCGGGTCGGGTATGGATTGGGTATAGGTCGGGTCAGGTTTGGGTCGAAAAATTTACATTAAGCATAAATGGGTCATAAATGGGTTAATGAGTCAATTTGGGTCGGACCATTAATGACTCGACCCACCCGTTTAACGGCTCTAGTTGGAGCCTCACTAGATCTGGGCTCGGCCCAGCCACAACAAGGCTCACCCAAGCTTGGCATCTCCAGGTGCTGGCGACGCTCTGGTGAGATCGCTGGCCCTCGTCTGGCCGGTAAGGCCGGCGACTGGCCAAAAGGAAGAAGAAGAAGAAAAGAGAAAGAAAAATAAGAGAAAAACAGATTCTAGAAATTATTCTTGAGAACAAGAAACTACTTTTTTCTATTTCTTGTTTATGTGCCAAATCTATTCCTAGAAACAAATGTTTGGTTCCAAACAGACTTCTATTCTTTTTTCATTCAGATTTTACCAAGCAAGCCCTAAGCATCCGAGCGAGCACCTAATTTATCTTCTTGGGTCACGACAGTACTCCTGTCCTCCACTATCCAGGTAAACTAACGAGGCCAGTAGCCCCTGAAAGGACCTCCAGAAAAATCGCTTTCCGCTAATGATTGAACTCGTGATCGCACTTATTGAGATCTATTCTGATGTCGAAACTTACCCGGGGGGGGGGGGGGGGGGGGATAGAGAGATAAAATTGCAGACATGTTTATAGTCAGTGATTTCTTTTTCCGTTTTACAGCATCTGCCCACTATAACATATGCCTGACTGCATCTGTGTTCATTTGGCGATGCAAGAATAGTGGGTCACTGGTTGCTGCATTGCTCGAGCTCTGAGCATCTTTGGTGCATAGAGAACAGTTTGTTGCGAATGAACAAGATATAAATCATTTGCATGGAAAATCGACTATCGGTACAGTAGTTTGATATCGTACGCTAATTTTTTAAATTGGGTATTCAAAAAATTCTTGATGTTTACTTACCCAATTATACTACAGCACAATGGCTTGTGGATAGCATTCGGTGACTTCCATACGCAATGCACCCCAAGCAGGTTTGCATCTTCCCCACCTTTCGTGCATATCGGACAAGAATGCTTCGGCCCACGGCTCACGACTCCCACCCATGCTCAGATCATAAGGCACCGAAAAGCTGCCACGTGAATTTCAACCTCTAAGCCAACTAGAGGATAGTGATTATAGAATGTTCCGCATGTTTGCAACTCCAAAGTCTCATGCATCAGTCCACTGAACTTTAACAATATAAAGACCTGAATACAATCCAAATGCCTTATGCTAAATCAAGGGATAAGACGCCTTTCTGTACTAAGCTCACAGAATTTCATGCGTACGGTTGAGGTATGAGTCAATCTAAAACATCATCATGGTCAACCTAACCATCACATTTGGGTCAAATGCTTGATCTTGTGGTTTTTGAAGTCTCCAAATCATCTAATTTTCTTATAATTGTGTTCATTGTGACTATTATCACGTCTCAAAAGTTTAGAGCACAAGTTTAGGGCATAACACTGTTTTAAAGGAAGAACTTCTCAACCTAAGAAAGTTTGACACCTTCTAGGCCAAATGCTTGATTTTGTGGTTTTTGGAACTTCCAAATCATCTAATTTCCTTATAATGGTGTTCATTGCTATGCTGTCGGCTTGAGAAGCCTACAACATTTAAGCTTCTTCCTATCATTATCCCTTCACAACAAGAAACTGGGCATATAATCCATCTAGCATCAAGCAACAGTTCATTTGGTAAAACATTGTCCCAGGAAGAAACATTGAGCAAGAACTCTCCTTGGATTAGGACTTTAAAGTATAAGAGTCTAGGGTTCATAATTTGTTTCTTTGCTTCAAAGGCAATGTAATTTCATATTGACCAGGATGCAGCAAGAAAGTGATACCTCATTAATTCTTCTTCTGGTTCAGTAACTTTTCCACGGGTCTTTTTCCTGCATGATCAAGAAAGGGATCGATAAGGCAGTGATTAGATTGTTGTTGCAAATAATGCATCTAATACTAGTCAAATTGTGGTCACCACTACCAGTTCATGAATATCATTCAAATCCAAGAAAACGTATTTGTTCATATCAACCAAGCTATCCCAACAAGTATACACCGATGCGAACTCAACTCTATCTAGAATTGGCTTCTTAATGTATAATGTTGTTTGGAAGCACCAAAACATTCAACCAAATAGAAGAAAGAAAGGGGAAACCATCAAGAAATTGAGAGAAAAGACATTGATGAAAGTGATGAATGATATATCAATTAATAAAGCTAGTGCTCACGAGAAGAGTGTAAAGGGAGATGACAGAGGTTTGAAGTATACACAGAGAAGAAATGATCCAATGGGAAATGGAGAGAATTAAATTTCAATCATTCAAAATGAGATGAAGATAACAGTGAGATTCACCAAACCAAGGTTAAAGAGTATGCCAATACTCAATGCGTAATATGTCAGCAACTTACCCAATTTCCACATAGTTAACTCGAATCAAGGATGTTCCAACTATATTTGTCCAATTTACATAATGACTCACTTTAGTTCAAGGATCACATAGGTATGGCTATGCCCTGAGAAAGCACAACAATCTCTGGGCTTCGAAAGAATAATAGGCCAGTGGGAAGACTTGCTTATCATTTCTAAACAGAGAGGGAGGAGAAAGGAGTTAGAGTAACCACAGATTAAAAGCTTCCAGGAGATTCAAGTAGCAGTAATGACAAAAAAATAAAAAAATAAAAAAATAAAAAAAATAATCCTATAACTGGCCTACATAAAGTGGCTAAATCATGAATTTACTGCATCAGATCTTTTTTGCAAAGTCTGCTTCTCTTCTTCCATCTGACGAGCTCATATGATTCTCCAAATCATATTTTTCCCAATCAAGGTAAAAGAAAACATTAAAGTAGAAAATCAAAGTTAAAAAACATGTGAAAGTATTTGTTTGCACAGGTGGAGCTGCCATGCATTGGTCTAATCGAACTCACTCTTTTCTCTTCTAATAGCATAAAAGATGAAACAGAGAAAGAACCTAGAGATTAAAATTTTGAAGATACGAAGTGACTTGGTACAAAGATTATAGATCGCCTCTTCAATGTGCTCTGTGCTGAACAAATACACAACTGGATAACCAAGAAGCCATCTGCAGTAAACCCAATAATCACTTGTCAACACTATATCAATTAACTGGATATGAGAAAATAAATTGCTAGCCAGTGTTTGGCAACTGTGACATGCTAGTTAGTGTCCCAAGGAAAGGATGGTAGCAACTATGTAGTATTCTCTGAAAGCCAAGTCTCAAATTGCTTAAAGCAGTTAGTACTGCATTATAACATAGAGATGGACAAACAAATGCCGGCTTTGAATAATCCTTTTAGAGGCTTCAGCCATGTGGTTTTTGGAATGGGTAAACAGATTGCTTCAAACAACACGAAAGGACAGAGGTAGAATGACGATGGAGAATTTGCATTGACATCGTAAGAAGAAGCGATCATAAATGCAACGACTTACCCATTCAACGTTGGGATGCTAATCTTTGTATCTTTCAGACAGCTACTCAAATCAATACAGTCAGGATTCCCCAGAGCAGTAGAATCATCAACCGAAGATGTATCAGTGCTTACTATGCTTGTATTATTGCATGCTAAGCTTTCAATGTTCTGTTCTATAATGGGAAAATGCAGAGAGAAGATCTTCTGAACTGAAACAAGCTGAATCGCTGCAACATTATCTTCTCTTTCTCTTATCATCTGGGGATGAAATGGAAAAGAGGTTTTAACCTCATGGAACCAAACAAAAAGAAAGCCAATATGGATACGTGTCTATAAAATTATACCAAGAAGTGTCAACGAAACGAGCACAAGCAAGGAATCAACCTGAGGAGGATCCTGTTCAAGGTCCACGAAGAACAGTTGTGCTTCTGAGTTCAAGCTAGATCTCACGTGTTCGGCAAGTCCTCTCCTATGTACTAAATAAATCATATCCTCTATAAGCATTACCCTTAAATGCTCAAATATGCCTGATTCCTGGATCCATTATTGTTAAACCAAAACAAAAACAAGTCAGGGAAACAACAATCTGAAGCCGAAAATAATAGAATCATGAAAAGGAACACAAATAAGAAATACACGCAAGGCCAAAGAGCAACATTTCATGAAAACTTGTTTGACATCGGCGCACCAAACGGATTAAGGCTTGACGAATGAACGCAACAACTTAAGATAAAAACACCCATGACTCACCAACAGTAAGCTGAGTTCAAATTTCAGCTTGATATAAGGTCATCTGATGCGTTTAGTAAGGCAAGCAATCAAGCCAATGGACCATCTAAAATTCGTAGAAGACATTCAAGAATTGCACTTCTAAATGAGATTGACCTCACTGGCTTTCAATACAGGCGTAAAGGGGACCGACGATCAACAAACTCAGCCTACCTCTGACACAGCAGAACACGGAAATGAAACGCTATTACGTCACGCATTCAACGAACAAGCAAAATGAAACTGAGTTTCCAAGCCCATCCACAGGCTATCAGGCAAATGCGCAAACTTTCGGGCAGCTGAAAACATTGTGCACAGAGGGTCAAACCTGGTGACAGAATCTTAACAGAGCGCACAGATGTTGCTGCAGTTCAGGCAGCTTTCCTCCATAGTCTACCATGACCACCGGCCTCATCCCCGCGCACAAGGCCATCACATCTGCCATAAAACCCAAAAAGGAGCTCGACCCACATCAGAATCGCCATCATCCGAGATGAAAAAGCTAGGAACAGCCAGATCAACGGGAAGAATCAAACACATGCGACAGGGCCGGCGACAGAGAGAGATGAAGGAGGAGAACCTATTTGGAGACGACGCTTGGAGGAGGACTTGAGGCGCCACTGGACGTGGGAAAGAGCGGATTCCAACACCGCCAGAGCTGGAGCTTCGTCGAACTCCGGGGCCTCCATGATCGCACTCTCTGCTTCGATCTCGTATGCAGCGTGAGCGCCAGAGCTCGGGGCGATGGGAAAGAGACGACGCAGAAATTTGCTGGGCAAAATTAGGACTGTTCTATTTTTATTTTCCATTAAAATGTATAATCATATATAATTTTTACGAATGATATTTACACAAATTTTTTTTTATGTCGAAATGTAGAGTCGTATATAATTTCTATGAATAATATTTCTTTACTATCATAAATTATTAACCACATTATCCCTTATGGGTATCATTTTTGATTTAATGTTATTCCGGCTTTTCTTTTTTCTATTTTTTGCTTGGTTTCAATTATTAACATGCCGTTGGAGAAAATAAGAGGATGTTGCTATTTTGTAGAGTTGAAAATATGGTCATAAATTTCAGGGATCAATCTAAATTTCTAAAAAGTTAATGTACTTTTGATGTATAGTTTTACATTCATATTGACATAGTGATGCTATATAGTATTAATTTTTTTTACAACCTAGCCACAACACATTACTAATTTTCATTAATAATTGTTGCAAAGAAGTTAATTTACTAATTTTCATTAATAATTGTTGCCAACTCCTTGTTGATTTCATCGTTGTTCACAGCATTTTCTGTCAGTTCCTTGACCCACTCGGGTCTGGTGGGAACGGCTCTTACCGTTCCGATTCCAAATTTCAATTGACAATGTGATTTTTATTTGATCTGATTTTCGCTTACTTTATTTTTTTAAAATTATTTTTGCTCTTATGTTTTCTCCCTTCTTTTTTCTTCTCTTTTTCACTTCTAATCAATATGCAAGAACACTTAAATCAATAACTTGACATTCAATATAGATGCGTTCCTTATTTTAATGTATCGATACCCACACGCCTTATTTTATCTAATTGGAGAGAAATTTTTTCTTCTCTCATTCTTAAGAATATCCTCGAATTTTACGTTCTAGAGTTTAGACGAAACAGTTATAGAATATGCTTAGGTCTATACTTTAAAGCATATTCAGGTTAAGATTGTTCTCGCCAACACTCTCTTTTGCTATTTGAAGTCTTATTTCATGCTTGTCATTTCCTTTTCTCCCCCCTAAATAAATGCTGGGTATTATCTTTAGTTTTATGGTTTTATTTCATATTTGTTGTTTCCTTTTCTTCCTTTTAAATGATTGATCGATTTGAACTCAGAATATTTGCAAACTAAAGAATCTCAAAAGAGACGATCATTGAGCAGACCATATATATTCTACAACTGGTGCAAGAGCCCGTCTTATTGTTAAAATCTAGGTTCTCCTTTTATTATCATTTGCTTACGTGCTTCCGTGCAAAATTACATCAGGCAAAAATCAGCCCGTATTACCCATACGATTAGGAATGCGTTCTCTCTTGGGCTTTCGCTACCGTAGATGGGTGTTTTGCCTTTCAAGGCACCAGCGGGAGGACTGCCAAAAGAGCTATGGAGACATTATCACAGAAGCTTAGGGCGCGCGTACAACCATTTACATTAGAAAAATAGTTTAAAGCAGAAATAGATTTTTTTATTTCTATTTAGAAGAGTTTAAGTAAAAATAACCGTTTGATAACGACACAAAATTTCAACTCTAAAAATAGAAATTCATTTGATAACGACACAAAATTTCTTCCTTCGGACATGGCGGCGGCAATAACGACCTTTAATATAAAAAAGTAAAAATAAAAATGATTTAGTAACAAAAAAAATGAATAAAATAAAATAAAATAAAATAAATCATAAAAAAATAAAATAAAAATATCATTTTATTTTAAAATTAAAATATAAAAATAAATTTATTTGATTTATTCTATTTTATTTTATTTTACGAATAAATTTATTTTAAAATGAATAAAAATAAAAAATAAAAATAATTTTATTTGGCAAAACACTCAAGGCAAATAAAAATAATTTATTTTTATTTATCATAAATAAATTATTTTAAATAAATATAATAAATTTATTTTATTTATTCTATTTTATTTTATTTTACGAATAAATTTATTTTAAAATGAATAAAAAAATTTATTTGGCAAAACACTTGAGGCAAATAAAAATTTATTATTTTTATCATAAATAAATTATTTTAAATAAATTAAATAAATTTATTTTATTTATTCTATTTTATTTTATTTTACAAATAAATTTATTTTAAAATGAATAAAAATAAAAAATAAAAATAATTTTATTTGGCAAAACACTCAAGGCAAATAAAAAATAATTTTACTTTTAATAAAAATATTTATTTATTTATCATAAATAAATTTAATAAATTTATTTTTAGTAAACTAAAAATAAAATGATAAATAAAAATAATTTATTTATTTTAATAAATTTATTTTTATTTTTAAATGAATATTTTTATTTTTATTTTGGGCGAGAGAAGAGGCGTACGAGGGAGAAAATAGTGAAATTAGGGTTGGGAGAAATCAGAAATTGATTTATGGAGAAATAAGAAGTAGAAATTTTCTACTTCTGATTTCTCCTCCATTTCTATTTCTGGAATAGAAATCTATTCCAAAAATAGAAAATTTGATAAGCGTTATCAAACAAGTTTTTGTTAGAAATTGTGCGGAAGCAGAAAAATCATTTAAGGCGTAGAAATAATTTTTATCATGCACCCCTTACTCGAGCATAATCTTTGTGGCCAATAACAGCGCGAAAGATAATCATTTTGTTAAAAAAATTATTTTGGTTCTAGAAATATATTTTTCTAATTTTATTCTTCATACGGGTTTTTAAGTAAAGATATGTATTTGGAAACGATACCTAATTTCTCCCTCTTGAGTGGCGAACGATGATTGATGGATGGCAAGCAACAACACCCGATTGACGTGTGGTGGCAACAAGTGGATGATTGCCTAGTAATGATGAGAGTTTACTACTTTTTTGTATCCCAGAAATATAAAAGGTACAAAATTTTTACATTTCATTTTATTACAAATTTATTTCTAGACTAAAAATTTATTATAAAAATAGAAAAATCAAATTGTATTACCAACCTGATTTTTATTCCAAATCTATTAATAAGATCAGAAAAATAATTATGATCAAAACTAAAGTAATTATCATGCGCACTCTAAGAAATCTTCATGGAGAGCCCTAATCCATTGGATATTTAGGGTGCGTTTAGTAACATTTCTGTTAAAAAATTGTTCCCGAAAATTATTTTTGTTTTGAGCAACAATTTTTGAACATAATAACACATTTGGTAACTGTGCAAAATTTCTTTTCCTGAAATAGAAAGAATAGAAACACGTTTGATAAATTTGTATATATATATTTTTATTTCTTTTAAATTTTTAGTATTTTTATTTTCTTTCTTTCTTTTGGCCGGTCGCTGGTCTCGACCATGGCTAGTGATTGGCCAACGAGGGTCGGTGGCCTCACCCAACCACGGCGAGGCTCGCCGGAGGTTGGCGACTCTCCGGTGAGGCCGCCGGCCCTTGACGGCGAATCTTGTCCAATACTACCAGCACCTCAAATTTTCCTATGCCAAGTACTCTTGCTGGTCCAAAGATGACGCGAGGGATAGGGGGAGACACAGTCGGAATGCGATTTGTTTTTTTTTTTTTTCTTCTTCTTTACGATTTCAACTCTTTAAAAAGCACCGTAGAGTGACTAAACTCCAACACAAGCGCTCGACGACCGAATCGGAATCCGAAGTCATGCGCAAAAATCTGAGGTGTACAGAGAATTTGGTATTATAGGATCTTTGAAGAGGCAAAGAAGAAGGGGGATATTTATAGTTATATTTGATTATCGAGTTTTGGGCTGCGTTTATTATAATACCGACTTGTTAGTTTTCAGGGAATGTTTCATGGTTGGATGTGATTAAATTCATAGCGATTTTATACTCTTCAGATGCATGTTTTCAATATTAATTCATTAGCAATTCGTTTGATTTATTTTGGTTACAACATTTTGATAAATGTAACGTGATCACGCATTTGGATATCTAATTTCATCCTACGGAAAGGAAAATATTTATAGAGAGCAAGGAAATATGAGAACTTTCTAAATACGATATTAATAATATTTTTCTTTTCATGCCTTTTCATTTTTAATTCTCTCCCTCTCTCTCTATTCATTTCCATTTCAAGCTTCTATTTTTGTGTACTATATTTTTCAAAAAATTAACGCAACACTAATATGTATACGTTGAATTTTGGAAATACCGAAAAGAAAAAAAAAAGAAAAAAGGACCCTCCTTGAAAAAATCTTTTTACACGTGTCATGTGCCTTTTTTTTTTTTTTTTGTGTTTTATGTTTTTTCGCCTTCAACCTACTGACCCCCCCTTTCTCTCCCCGACGTTTCTGCAGGACTCGACTCTGGCAGAGTTTCGAGATCGGATCTGCTCCGCGCGCGAACTCTCTCTCTGCAAAATCTCGAATCCGAGATCGAGGTTCGATTTCTCCTTCCTTCCCCCTTCTCCATTCTTTTCCTATCGATTCGATTCTTCGAGTTCGCTTCCGTGCGTGCCGGATGCTGCCAATGCGTGCCCGCGCGCATGGATCGGGTCGTCCGGCGTTGCGCTTCCCTTTCCTCGATCGCTGTTTCTAGGCTCTGGTTCGCAGCGAGGGAGTTCGATTGGTAGGCGAAATTTTGGTGCTTGGGGCATCGCGAGTGCTCGAGGCTGTGTGAGTTCGCGTGATTCTAGGTGATAGGGTTGAGGAACTGTGGAGGTCGGGAGTGTGTTGAGGCTGCGGAAGTGCTGCCGGGTCGAGCTCGGGAGTGCTTTGGTTCTTTTTCGGGACTGAAGGGCTGCTCTGTGGGTGGGATGGGATTGAGGGGAAGAACTTTTGGGGATTCCCCTGATGGGCATTCGGCAGTATGCTTTAGATTTTGCCTGCGAGGAAAGATGATGGTTGATGTTGTTGGCTATGCGAGGCCTTTTTTTTTAGGGGGATAAGGAGGGAGGGCAATGGAAGATTTAGTGGGCTTTTGCTGTTGGACTGACTGCAATGAGGGTTGAGAAGTTGGGTTACGGTGCTTGAGGGTTGCGTGTTGCGGTGTGGTAGGTGTTCATTAGCAATGTGGAGATGCCGGGCTCAAGTGAAGGAAGTAGATTATGTGGAGATGTTTCCTAGGACTTCTATTGAGGATTGCTGATGAAGGTTGTGTTAGTGAAGCTGGCTGGAAATTGGGTTTGGTGGGTATTAACTGGCTAATAAATTGGAGAAGTTACTTTTAAGGTGTGAGAGGTTTATGATGTTCTGAATGAAATTAAGTTCGTAAAAGGATTTTGGCCCTCACATGTCTTCTCCTGTTGTGTGTAAGAGGACCTCAGGACCTAGTAGATGATGTTGAATATGCTTGATAACTATGAGGAAAATCATGGGGAGGTGTTTAGTCAATTTACTTTAAAGAATGCCAATAAGTAAGTTGTCATCTTAACAGACATTTTGCTTCAACAAACCTGTGGCCCAAATAATTGTTATTATCATGAGGTTGTATTATATCGAGTGCTTTTGCTCAATTTCAACTGCTATACAAATACATTGGGTTGGGTTAGAGAGGTACGGAGGACGGATTTAACTTCTTTAATGGCCGTATCAGTTCCTGGGGGCTGGAGATAGAATACTCCTGTTGATTTTTAGATTTACCATAGTTGTAGTCCTCTTGAAAAATCACCTGATGATTGTCAATTATTGCATATTATACGAATAATTAAGCGCTGCATCATTGTCTTATTTTGGTAGTTCAATAATTTGTAAAAGTGTCTAGAAGGTCTATTTCAACATAACCTGTTAATATTAATGTGCAAGTTCTTTAAAATTTTTAAGGTTAGTGGGATGAGCTAGCAATACAAGAGCGGTGAAGGACATGATTGCATCTATCTATCATCACATTGGCTTCTACTTAGTCTGCCCATTTTGCTCTGACTGTTTTTCTTTCTAATTCTCTTGATTGTATGTCAATTTGCAGGAATGTATAACAATCCGGCCACACAGCCTGGCGGGGTGCCCATACCTCCAACAAATCCTCAGCCCACCCCCTTTGGGAATACTTTTTATGGTGCTGGTTCAGGACTTATCCGTGGTGGGCTTGGTGCTTATGGAGAAAAAATTTTAGGATCTAGCTCTGAGTATGTGCAAAGTAATGTAAGTATGAGGCTTCAGCTATACATTCAATTGTATTTTGATGATTCTATGACTGACAAGCTGAATGACGATAGTTAGCTTGTTCATATTACGTTGTGCATTGCTATTGAATACCTTCATGAAGAAGGACAGGTTATGATGTTTGAAATTTCATCATCAATATAGCATCCTGGCAGTTGTATATATTTGTCTTTTGATGAAGAGAAAATTTGCCAAATTGAGCACATAGTTAAGGGCAAGAGGTAAACTACACTCTTCCCTACACACCATGTGACAAAGAGGCAAACAAAGAAGTAAAACAAAACTAGAAGAGAGCGGGCGACAAACCTGGTTGCTTCTTGCAAGGTGTTTGATGTGTGAGGATTCGCTGCTTCTTGGGCAGTAACCTATACTATACAGAAGTCCTTTTTCTTGACCATGTTGTCCGTATAAGTTGAACTCGCTCTGTTTGCCCTTCAGAACTTATGACATGGCTTGAACAGGCTTCCTTTAGGAGCCTGATCATTCAGCTGTCTGTGGTTTACATGATTGCCTTTGCACTTTAGTTTTTAAATATGTGAATTTTGCAGCACTCAATATACTGAATTGCTTTGTTACACTGGTACTTTGATGCTTTAAATCATAAATGCAAAGAGACTCCATCACTAACATCAAAAGGAATAATTTTCTTATGAAGATAATGAAGTTCCTTGATTGCATTCTTCATTTACAATAATGTACCACTTGGCACTTAACTTCTTTGGAAAGTGGATAAACTATTCTTTGAATGCTTTGAATATCAGTTAAACCATGTATATTGCATTTTGTGCTTTTCCCTACTGATGCATCACTTTTGCAGTTGAGATTTATTTACATGAGTGGGAGACCTGCAGATATAGTTTTTAATAGTCGATTGCTGTATCTTTCTTTTTCTTTTCTTGTTTTACTGAAACAGTATGATCAATGCTTTCTTGACGACAGATTAGCAGGTATTTTTCTGATCCTCAGTACTATTTTCAAGTGAATGACCAATATGTGAGGAACAAGTTGAAGGTGGTTATGTTTCCATTCCTCCATAGGGTAAGTCCTAACATTCCATCAAACTTTATTACTGCACCTGTACTCAATTTTCAGATACTCACAAATTTTCAACCATGTCCCATTTCCACAGGGGCACTGGACACGAATTACTGAGCCAGTCGGAGGCAGGCTGTCATATAAGCCCCCGATATATGACATTAATGCTCCAGATTTGTACATTCCACTTATGGCATTTGGTACTTATGTTGTTCTTGCAGGCGTGCTGTTGGGTCTTCAGGGGAAGTAAGTGATAAGGAGTTTGTATCTTGCACTGAATAGATCTCTTGTTTGCTAGAGTTATTCTCAACAAATTACTGGTCTTAGTCCTACTTTTGCTCCCAGTTTTGTTGACCTCTTGATACCCGCAGTGTCAATCTAGGACAAAATTTTATGAAGAGGTTTCTTATGCTAAGCTATGAATAGACCTTCATAGACAAGTTTATATATTTCAACATTGAAGTTTTTTCCACACCATGGCTTATATTGGAAAGCCATATTTCAGATGAAAATGGAAAGTAATCTATACCTCAGAAGGCAATTTTTGCAGTGACAATCTTTCCAGAAGGGGTTCCTTGAAAAACATGGAAAGAGGTTGCCATGATTACAGAGAAGGTGCAGGCATTTTTTGTTACAAGAATGGTTATCCTTTTGATGGAAAGGAGCCAGCATTTTTCGCTTGTGATATTTGAAAATGTTAGGCATAATTTCTTCTTGGTTCATGACACTCCCATTTCTTTTTTCACTTTTGTTTTATTGGGCTTCTACTCACTGTGTTTTATATTCTGAGTTAATTGAAACTTATTGCTCTTTGCTTGAGGCAAAGGGCAAAGTAGGTAGCTAAAGCATATTAAAATTGGTGTTTCCTGCTCTTCTACTTTTGTGCCTGCTGGCCATTTTGAATGCTGTGATAATGGAACAAATTAGTTTCAAGATTCTTTTCTAAATCTTAATTTAATATCTTCCAAGGGTCTCCCATTCTCACAATTGTTTTGCTGCTGAACCTTGGGATTTTTTCATGAATCTCTCATTTGCAGGTTCAGCCCTGAAGCCTTAAACTGGCTGTTTGTCAAAGGATCGCTTGGCTGGTGTATGCAAGTAGGACTGCTAAAAGTAACATTACTGTCATTGGGTAGTGGTGAGGCACCGTTGCTGGACATTGTGGCATACGCTGGTTATACTTTCACAGGATTGTGCTTGGCAATTCTTGGGAAGATCATGTTGAGATACACGTACTTCGTGCTGATGCCGTGGACCTGCTTGTGCATGGGAATCTTTCTGGTGAAGACCATGAAGCGAGTTCTGTTTGCGGAGGTGAGGAGTTATGATTCAAGCAGGCACCACTATCTGTTGATCTTTATTGCCCTTGCTCAGTTTCCGCTCTTCATGTGGCTTGGCAATATCAGTGTCAATTGGCTTTTCTGATTGATGAATCTTGTAGTGTCACATTCTGAGAAGCAATGTAGAAAACGTCTCTAGTAGATTACCAAAAGTTATACAGGCTAGCAATCTAGCCGTTGCTTCCATTCATTTGGTTACTGAATCTTCTTGTTTCTGTTGTTGCTGCGAGTATGATTTGCATTGGTTTAGTAGTTGTACCACCTGATTGAATTGAAGCTGCAGATTCAATGGCTGTAGAAAATTTCTTCAACTTCTTGGTTAGCGAAAGAGGAGATAAAAGCGATAGCGATGTAGTCTTAATAACCGAACATTGTACCAGAAATGATAGTACACAATTTTCCTCGGTTGCATTGATATTGGAGAAGTCCGTTGAAGTTGGGACTCGGGTTGCCTTCAGAGAGCTCGGCAGTAGAGCTTGATCTAACCAGGGGGAGGGGCTGTTCAATTTTCATACGTTTCTCTTACATCCCTCTGGGAAGACCATTCGAGCCAAAAGGATGTCCTTGATATATCCCAAAATCAGGCTCACAGAAGTGGCTCGGAGGGTGAAGTACGCACGAAATAATCTTTCGTTTCTCCGGGACACGTCAAACGGCAAACACTAATGATTCTCTTTTACCCGAGCTGATGAAGCAGGTAAGGCACTCCGGGCAGCTTTCTCTCAAAATGTTTTGTTGATTGACAGCCTAACATAAAAAATGAATAAGCAAGTGGAAGTCTTTCCCGGTTGGTGCAGTCGCTTCTTCCCTAAAATTCTATTCAGTTTAGCTTGTTAAAGAGCAAGGAGTGCAACTATCATTCTCGAGCCAAGCAACCGCCTCATCTCGCGACGTAAACGATGTCTTCCACAAGTTCAAACGACAGGCAAGGATTATATTGATCGATCGAACTACTAGTGGATTACTTGTAAGGGGTGAGGTTACACCGAGCAGCTTTCAAAAGCCAAACAAATGGGACATTTGCTTTGTAGTTCCAAAAGATCACAAAAAGAATATTGCAAAAAGACCAAAAAAAATAAAAATGAAAGGATGCAGTATATCCCCACATCACGAGGCTATTCTTAATCTAAGGTTTCCTTCATTACATAGAAGTGGATGCCTACGCATATATGTAGATATACATACACATATGTACGTGCAGAGAGGATCCACCAGTGTCTCTTTCTTATCAACCAAGATCAGGAACGGTGAAAAACTCGTCGTCATCTACGTATTCAATCCTAGGCTTCTTGTGAGGCATCTGGGATTTCGCGGTCCGGTATGAAGTGCAGTTGCTTGAGGGTGGCAACGGGAGCTGAGGAACTTCAGCTGCAGCTAGGGCTTCTTGAGGAACCTGATCAGCAAAGAGACCCATATCGGCGAGCCATTCTAGCTCACCAAACTCGAGTTGTTCCTTCTGCAAAAATATAGGCAATTGTTAGTTTTTAATTACAGAACGAAATGGGAGGAAGATGTTTGCCATTCTCGAAGATTACTTTAATTTCAATGATCCCACTTGCAACATGGTAACATTGATTTCAGTGATTGCACATGCAATATAAGCCAAAGAGTCATTTGAGACGTGTGTGATATAGCATATGATTTCCAACATAAGAAGGATGTGGTCCTTTAATTGAATAAACTTTGCTTTACTTGCTACAGAAACATAAACTTGTTCTACATCTCTAGCACATGCAATTTGTACCCTTGTATCTCTCGAAGAAAATCACCTATTTAATCAGTCATATGTTAAACGCTTTCTGTTAGAATTTCAATTAGTGGTTGTCCTTATGAATCTTGCAGTCTATGCAGTAGAGTCAAGAGAATACCATTATGAACAAGCATGTTGAAGATTTTTGGGGGTTCATGATAATCTATGACACTTGCAGTCTATGCAGTAGAGTCAAGAGAATACCATTATGAACAAGCATTTTGAAGATTTTTGGGGGTTCATGATCATCATACGGCAGGTCATGGCTTCCCATTTGAGCAATTATAGGTTTCTTTAGGGGAATACAGATGTAAAGCACATGGAGTTCCAGCATTATTGTAATCCCTTACCTTGTCGGAGGATTCAAAGTCTGGCAATTGTAGCAGTTCATCAACGACACCCCACGAAGGCGTGAAACTGGAAGCTTGCTGTTGGGGCGATTTCACTGACGTATGAGGCGCATTCCGGCTTGGTGGCTCAGGTTCAGTCTTCTCAGCTTCTTTGGTGCAGCTAGAGCTAAGAGCGACTCTGATTCCAGTTGCCAGTAACCTCTGGTGATTTGCAGACAGGCTTCCGGCGGGATGAATTGATTCATCGCAATCCTTGCAGAAGAGAGCTCTGTCTTCCACGCAAAAGATGAAAGCTGCCTTCTCCTGTATAGCAACGTAGTTATGAGAGAGAGAGAGAGAGAGCTAAAATTTCTCATCAACTAGAACCAACTTGCTTTACAATCTTGTTTTAATTAATCAAAGACACTATCGGAACCGAATTTCTACTTCGCCTCATGCCAGGTTTCTCATACACTTGTTTGATGCTTGCTGTCATCCATTTTAGCGTATCTTCGTGTTTCATTGATTCTAAAGCACATCAAACTAGAAACTACTTCAACATATCATTGTACTGTTCAATTTCTTCCTAAGATCTTTCCATAACAGTGCCACGGTGCACCAAGTCCAGTGATGTCCAGGGTCCGGGGAAGGGTCGGACCACTTTGGATAGGACCAAGGTTTGGCTAGAGGCTCCCAACAGTCGCCTCCAGGTCCTAAAATATTGCCACAATCAAACAAATATCAACTCTCCAAGAGCAGGAAGCAGTTGATTCCGGCAAAAGATGGGTTCGAGCTCACGATTTGCGCGGCTATTTCCTCCCAGATCAATCCTAGTCAAAGCATGACCCTGGATCTGGAAAACAGAGGAACCATACCGCAATCTCTCAATGTTCTTCGAGGCAAATTCGGTTTCTCTCCTTCCTACAAGTTATGTGGCTGAAAAAAGGTTCAAACTTTGACCACCCTTTGAAAATCAACACTCATCAGACCCAACCGACCATCAGAACGCAACCCCTGTGCACTACTCTGTTCAGCTGAAGCCGATCAAATCTTTTTAAGCTATCGGCAACCCAAATCAGCTGAATCTACACATAATTCAGGTACCCAACATGCTTATGAACCCTCTTTACTCAACAACCACCAGTGACAGAGGTCCCCAAACAAATCCCCTCGATTCACCAGTACAATTTCTCTCACAGCTTGAGAGAGGAGAAGAAGAAGACGAAGAAGAAGAAGTTTAGAAGGCAGAACGTCATCGCCACGTCGCTCGATCTCATGCATGCTCCAACAAGAACCACATAAAGAAGAGAAAGAAAAGAAATCGATAAAGAAACTGAGAAACCGAACCGAAACCACTTGACTCACTTGGCAGATGTCGCAAACAGGGAGCTTGGTGGAGAGGGAGTGGAGGAGGAGCCTCTGGTGCTTGCTGGCGAGCTTGTTCGCGGCGTGGACCTCGACGTCGCACTTGGCGCAGAGCGCGGCCTCGTCGGCGCAGCAGATCATCGTCGCCGGCGCCCTCTCGCACACGTCGCACTGTATCTTCATCGTCGGTTCTTGCTTCTTCTTTTTTCCCCCGGAAAAAACTCCAGAAAGCCGCAAGATTTCCCGCCGCCGAGGAGGACCCAGAAGCAGAAACCGCGGAAGAAGCTTAGAGGTCGCTACCGGAGCGACGAACCAATCGCGGGTCGGTGTTGAGTGATCGAAGCAGAAGGAAGAAGGAGGAGGAAAGAGAAGAGAGAGAAAGGAGAGAGACCAATGAGTTGGCTGTGTATCTATAAACAAGAAAGTTCATTAGAGCTCGTGCATGTTGTTTAATTAACAGCAATTATTAAATATTAGATAAGATATTATTACAAAATGACAAAATCATTATTATCATTTCGTTAATCTCTCATGCGTTTACATCTACAATTATGCCTTTCATGTCTCAATAATTTCCCCCATCTCTTAGAATAGCTCAAATCAAAGCTTCTACCTAGATCTCCTTTTTTCCATGTATAGACCTATGTGTTTGCCCTTCTTTATTTGGCTAATTAATTATAAAAAAAAAAAGATCTCAAGATTCCCAACAAGACTCGTGGAATATAATTCGAAAATGCATCTTGTTCCTTTTTTAAAAAACCTACAGCCCTTCAAAATTGTAGAATTATAATTTTCAACTCCTTTTCTTCCTTGAGTTGATTAATCGATGCATTGTGCAATTTATCGGCCTGATACATAAAGAGTCATCAACACGTGAGGAGACCACCGAATTATTAGTTGAACTTAAAATGTACGGTTGTGGAAGGAAGGGTGTATTTTATCTTTTATATATTTTTTATTTTTTTATGGAACTGGAAAATGGGAATAAAAAATAATAATTTCATGGTAGGCGGCCGCGAATTGCGGAGGTGATTGGTGGAGAGTTGAGGGCGTGAAGATAAGAAGTCATTCATGTCTTTTTTTTATAAATATTTTGGATATGGATCCTGCCCAAATCGAAAGCAAGAAATCCGGTGGATCCAACCGTACGACGGTGGGGTCCAAACCCCACGAGTGGCCACCATTGATTTGCAGCCGTGGGGAAATTGTGGCCACCAACTTTTCCCTTTTATTTATTCATTTTATGTTGCCTTTAATAAGAAAAATATATAAAAAGAGGAGTAGTAATAATAATAATAATAATTAATGGGGTTGTGTCATTTTCCCCAATTTGACGAAGACCCAGGATCGATCTCAGTCAATTTGACTTTACCGAAGAAAAGATCTGAGTCAATTTGATATCTTAAATGGAGGGTTGGGTGGCTCGTCCTTTTCTGGCATTAATGGGGGCGACGGTGATGTCCAAGTTGGGTTTTGGTTTCTCCTTCCATTCGATTTTTCGTCGTTTTCTTGCAAAGAGATACGCATGGGGTTTCACATCAAAGGAGGTCGTTGTGTAATGAAGGTTATGTGTGTAGATTGTTGGGGGAGGATGTGAACCACACACTAGTGCTTTCGTTAGATTTCTATCAACTAGGTGGCTTTTTTTAGGGCATCTTTGATACTTTCAACTTTCCATGAATTATCCACTTTTCTGTAATTTGTGAAGTTCCCCAACTCTAAGAAAGAAAAGGGGATTGATGGTTTTATGAAATTTCACAATTCGTTTGATATTATGATCTTGAGATTTTTTTAAGAAATTTTATCTTTTTGTCCGATATGTGAATAAGAATATCCATTTGGATCGTCGCATCTGCGCTACTTTGGCCCGGAGTGTCGGCAAGAGTCGAAATATTACAAAAAAGTGGAAAGAAGAAGAGGAGAGCTCAAACCCTTGTATGGAGAGAGAAAACGGAGATAAGGTGGGCACCGCCATCTAGGCACAATTGACAAAGGCGGTTGGGCTCTCGTGATATGAGGAGAGCCAGGCAGGGCCACAATTGCAGCACCAAGGCATAAGCAATTTGAATTGATGATTTTGAGGACCAGCATTGTTGTTAACATGTGAAGCCTCCTTTAGTCGATCAACGATTATGTCAAACGTGTGACGCACAACACAGTATGGCCTCTAGAGGACTTCAGAGGAGAAATAGCTTTTTTGGCATGGCTTGAACCAACCCTCAATTTCCTTACTAATAACATCGTCAGCTCAAATGTAATGTTTACAATGATTATACTCAACATTAGGTAGATGTACGCTCTCAAAATTTAAACATATCGGCTATGCAGTAGATTTCAGGTTAGTTTCATCCACAGAGTGATTAGAGACAAGCCGGTAAGCATTTAGCTAAAGCACTCCTGAGGGAGTCCACTACATACGTCATAGGGGGCCGGTTTCCAGCTTGTATGTGAACGCAATCCACCGCGAGGTACGCCATGTCTGCTACTGCTATCATCTCGAAATGGGCCGGAACTGGCAATCTTGGGTCCAGAGACTGGCAAATTTTACCCTCGATTATGTTTGGAACTACGACCTCCGTGATATGACATAACGGGCCATCTTCATCCCTTTGGAATGCTTTGCGCCCAGATAATAGTTCAAGCAACACGATGCCATAGCCATACACATCCGCCTTAGTTGTTAGTCTATTGCTCGAGATGTATTCTGGAGCCAAATAACCAATGGTGCCGCCAACAAATTGCCGATAGTCTGATTCTTCATCTTCAGGAAGATGGACGGAGGATCCAAAATCTGCAATTTTAGCAGTCCAGCTTTTGTCTAGCAATATGTTTGCTGACTTCACATCTCCGTGCACTATTCGAGGACGTGCGAATTGATGCAAGTACTCCATTCCCCTCGCGACATCTAGCGCCACCTTGAGCCGGGTCGTCCACAAAATCAGAGCTGAACTTTCGAAAGTGTGAAGGTGATAGAATAGCGAGCTATTGTTCATGTACTCATATACTAGGGCGTGCTCACTACGTGTTGCATGAAATCCCAACATCCGAACAAGATTCTTGTGATTGACATGACAGAGAGTTTGGATCTCAGCGATAAACGCTCCATCTTCAAAGCCTTTTTTGGTTACATATGTCCACTTGATGGCCACTTCCTGCCCATCCAATATCCCGTGATACACTGAACCGGTGCTGCCTACTCCAATCTTACTATCATCGGAGAAATTGTTACTCGCATGAATTAGCTCAGCCTTCGAAATTTTTCTGAATGCCTGAGAAGCAAAATGTATCAGCAAGGAATCCAGTATAATGAAGTGATGAAAAAACAAAGTCATCAAGATGACAACAACATACCCGCAATGGCATGTCACTCTCAAAATCTGCACTCGCGCTGTCAGAGTCCCCGCGGTCAGAATCTGCTTGGCCATGATTATGAGTACAACCCTTGAGTCCTTTGAAGCATAAAAATTGGGCAAGCTTATGCGCTGTAGCCATAATAGATTTAAATTCTAGCGAAGCATCTCTGAGATTAATTATATAGTTTTCTTGTTCTAAACAAGATCGTTCTGATCCGACCATGATGTTTCCCATTCTTAGCAGGTTTGGTGGGACTAGAATCAGGAATGCTTGGTCGTGCAGGACCAGAGCTCTCTACAGGTGCTAGCAAGTTGTTTCCATGCACATCGAGCCACCTTAGCTCATTCGAAAGATTCTCGGGGCATCCAGAGAGATGGATGTTTCGAACCAAAATCAATCTGAGCCTTTTCATCTGTTCGAGAGCTTTTGTGCCCATAAACACCTCTTCAGGCTCCATCATGTCTAATTTAATACCTTCAACAGAGTTTGTTCCCTTGAAATCCAAAGCAAACATGCAATCAGGAGTTAATCATACTTAGTAAGACTAAATACTGTGTCTGTGTGCGCAACTTTGTGTGCATGGAAACAAGTTAAATGCATCATAAATAGATTCCTAAACATTCGTGGGTCTTCACACAAGAACCTACGTATATTCATTTGAAGTGTCAAGTCAATGACAAAGTGCCGCACCCTAGAGTTATTGTAGTGTCACACATCTAGTAATTTTTTGAAATATTAGCTTTCAAGAACAAGAAAATGCAGATCTTGTTGAATTGAAAAATTACCAAATTCTCTCGGAAGACTCTCGAATATCCTCGTGATACTAGAGTCATTGCGCTCGCCAGGATTTTCGGGGAGATTCTCGATGCACGATTTCTCGACCCATTTCTTGAAGCAAGTCATGCATCAAGATCTTGTTTGAGTCTATATATATAAGTGATTTTTGAGAAAGAATTTGGAACCCCCGTCTGGATAAAAGTTACAGCGGTCTAGCAGCTTTGTTACGTGTATCTTTATCTTCACCTTTGAAAAAACAAGCAATGTCAGAGAAAGACATTTTGTTCGTGAATTTCCAATCCATCAAAAATAATTTTTAGAATCTCATCAATCTCACCATCACGAATGACTCTCAATCTTTCTAATGCACAATTCCATTCCTGAATACTCTTACCACTCAAGAAAGATCCCAATACAATAAGACTCAAAGGGAGACCTTTGGCATAGTGAACAAAGCCAAAAGAGATAAGCCGGTAATCTCTTGGAGGGGATGGTTCCTGAAAAGCATTCCAACTAAAAAGTTGAAGAGCATCATCATAATTTAGTTCATCGACCTTATAGATTTCTGCACCGTGAGCGACTAGTACTTCTTCGTCTCTTGTTGTCAAAATTATTCTACTCCCCTGACCAAACCAATTTCTTTCAACCAATAAGCCCCTTAGTTGGTCCGTACTATCCACATCATCAAGAACTAATAGAATCCGTTTATTGCAAAGCTTTTGCCTTATCAAATCTACACCTGTCTGAATGTAGCCAACATTTATGGTTTTATCCCCCAAAATGTCACGAAGAAGAGCTTCTTGCAATTTATCTAGGCCATACTGCCAAGAAATTTCTCTGACATTTGTCAGAAAGCTACTACCTTCGAATTGGTCAGCAATCATATTGTGTATAGCTTTAGCAATGGTCGTCTTGCCTATTCCGCCAATACCGCAGATACCCACTACACGGATGCCATCGTCCTCTGGATGCAACAACATTCTAATAGCCTTTATATGTTTGTCAAGAGCAACTGGATGCTTCGCAACATTCAAGTATGGGCGGTGTAGCTTGCTCGACACTTCTTCAACAATCTTCTGGATAAGTTCAGATTCAAGACTGCCAATTGCAATCATTAAAAATATGTGACAACCCACTAAACCACAACACTAAACAAAAGAAGTTGATATTTACTTGTAAGAGCTCTTTGAAAAGTAGCGGATTTCCAAATGATGCATCATACGACGGCCACTGGGTTCTACAAAGATTAAACTATTTACTCTGGCTTCCTTCATCTAGTACAGCGTGCACATCCTCTGCTAAACTAAACCAAATAAGCAGATGAGGAGGATTATCAGAAGTTACACCTTCCTCCTGATCCGAGAGGATAGAAACCAATTAAGCTGCAGAATTAGATTCCAGTACTCGAATTTGACTCGTGATGATAACTATAGTGTTGTCGGATATTAAAGTGCTTAACCATAGAGAAATAGAGGGCGAACACTAAGGGAAGGCATACATGATTCGAAGGTAGTTGAGCAAATGAGAGACCAAGGGCGTGCATGGTTGCGTTTTTAAATTTTGTTCATGAACAAATTTTCTGTTTTTTTATTTCGGGAACAAAAAAAGAACAAAACGCATTTGTTTGCGTTTTTGTTCAAAATTTGTTTTTTTTGTTCCGGGAACAAAATTAGAACAGAAATAAGAATTTTTTTTTTTGTTTTTTTGTTTGAAACACTTTTGAAGAACAAATTTTTCTCTCTCGTTTCTTTTCTTCTTCTTTTTTTCTTTTTTTTTCTTTGGCCGATCGCCGGCCTCGGCCATGGCCAGCGACCGGCCGTCGAGGGTCGGCAACCTCGCCGGAGGGTTGCCGGCCCCCGGCGAGGCCGAGCATCGCCGGCCCTTAGCGAGGCTTGGCCTCACCTTGGCTGGGCGAGGCTCGGCGAGCTCGGGCTCACCCAGATCTGGCGAGGCCGAGCCTCGTCGATGGCTGGGCGAGCTCGGCCTCGCCGGATCTGGGCAAGCCCAAGCTAGCCTAGCCAAGGCGAGGCCGAGCCTCACCCAACCACAGCGAGGCTCGGCCTCGCTAGGGGCCGGCAAGCCTCGCCGTGGCTGGGCGAGGCTGCCGGCCCTCGTCGGCCGTCGCCGGCCATGGCGAGCGCCCGCCGGACCGGCCAAAAGAAGAAAAAAAAAAAAGAAAAAAGAAAGAAAAAAAGGAAAAATAAAATAAAAATATTAAAAAATTAAAAGAAACAAAAAAAGAATACAAATTTACCAAACGTGTTTCTATTCATTTTTTATTTCTGGAACAAGTTTACCAAACGCGTCTTTACGGTTAAAAATTGTTCCTGGAATAGAAATAGAACCGCTAGGAACAGAAATAGTTTTTCTATTTCTATACCCGGAACATTTTTGAACAAAAACACAAACAAACGCGCCCAGTAGTTCTTGGCCATAATGAAACATAATTTAACACCTTAAACTTTGAAAACAACAAAACTTAGCAATTTTAGGAGCATAAGGCGAAATCTCAATTCATCCACCTTATATATCGGAAGAATCACTCTCTGAAAGTTGGAATTCCAATTCCAAACCCATAGTTCTGCTTCCTTCTTCTAAGGAGACTGAAACGAAATCCCATTTCTCAAACAATCTGCTAAAGTTAGGCAACAAATTTTCATCTTTACCATTTCTAGTTAGTTATAATCTGATTTTAATCTAACAGAAATTCTCTGCAAAACAAACAGCAATCAAGAGAATCCAGTCACTTAGCTGAGAGTGATTAGACAATTACCTGTTGCCTAGATGCCATCCGGACAAATTAGCCGCTTGGCGAAGTGCGTCTCTCCACTTGTTCACTCTCTCTGAACCATCACCATCACCACCACCACCACCAAAAGCCTCCTCGTGCCTCGCCATGATCTCCGTGAAGACGCCGGTCTGCTTCCGCACATCGCTTGGGTCGACGTGGAAGAACACCGGACGGACCAGTTGCCCTTTCGAGTCCTGCATCTCGAGAATCTTGGTCAGCTCCTGCAAGCACCAGGGGGAGGCAGCGAAGGTGGGGGAGAAGACGACGATGGCGATCCTGGAGCTCTCGATGGCCCGCTCGAGCGAAAGGGAAATCCTCTCTCCCCGCCGGAGCTCATCATCAATGAAAATGCGGGCTCCCCCGCGGCGGAGGGCGCTGTGGAGGTGGCTGACGAAGCGGGCGCGAGTGTCCTCGCCTCGGAAGCTGAGGAAGACGTCGTAGTCCCATCGAGGGACGGCAGCGCAAGACGAGGAAGAAGATGAAGAAAAAGATGATGGAGGTGACGATGCAGTCGCCATGGAAGACCGTCGGAGAGAAGGGCCATGGTCCTCTTTTATGCGAGGCGCGCGAAAGTCAACGGAGGAGGGGGAACGAGACAACGGAGATGCGGGGACGATCCATGCAAGGATTCCCCTCGCCGTCGAAGCATATTTTCGGACATTGCTGCCGCGGTCGGGCTGGCTTCATGGTGGTGGCTGGGTCCACCTCATGTGGGGCCCAGCTAACGTAATACTAAAGAATAGAAAAAGGAGGAAAAGTCAAATAAGTAAAAGGAAGAAGAAGGTGAGCCCAAGGAGAGAGAAAAAAGAGAGAGGGGGCGAGAGACAGGAGCTCACCGAGAGAAGCCAAGAAGAAAAAGAAAGGGGGCTGAAACTTTGTGGATCCAAATATTTATAGAATTAGGTTAAATTTGAGTACGTTACTCATGAGGTCAATGATTATGAGTTGAGTTAGTCTCGTTCATGGAGAATCTCCTCTGAATGTTCCGATTGCGATTAGAGTTTTCTAGCTCAATTTATATTTATTCATCTTTATAGTGAGAAAATGAATTCGTAATGCCTATATGACTATATTATACTATTCTTAGTGATTAGTGAAAGTTTTTAAGCAGTTTGTAAACTTTCCCACATTGGGTTTATGCGTAAAAATCTTGGTGTTGTTGTTGGCTTTGTCTACTTATCAATTTGGCTATTGTAGGGATATATTTGGCTAGTTGTTGATGGGGTTAATTTGATTTTGGTTGATTTAGTTTCAGGGAAGAAATTGCTCCTGAATTAGGTCTAGTTCATAGTGAATTGTTGCTCGGTTCTCCCCAACAAAGTGGTATTAGAGGTAGAGTTAAGATTCCAGTTATTAATGAAGGAAACTAGTGGCACAATGTTTAAGTTAAACGTCTCGAATTATTTTATTTAGAAACCTCAAATAGAAAATATATTATATTGTTAAGACTTGTTTGATCCTATTGATGGTGATAAAGTTAAAGAAGATAAGGAAGATAATAATGGGAGGGAATGAATTAGAAGACGGTTGGATTTATCCAACAATGGATTGATGATAGTATGTTTTATTATATTTGTCGCGACCAATTTTTCAGATGTGAACCACCTAGGGTTTGGCTAATGGATTGTTAAGCCTAGACTTAACTCGGGCTCTCCCAAACTCATACCAATTCAAGACTTAGGTATGAATTGTTAATATGCAATTGAATTTTAAGTAGGAGTCGCCATTAATCTATTTTTGGTGGGTCGATTAGAAACCCTAGTAAAGTAACAGGAGATTTACTTTACTCCTATGAACCAGAGACTAAGGGTATGGGGACTTGGTTACGTTAGATTTCTCTAACGCCCTTTCGGTACATTTCTTTTTATTTTTGAAAAATGTTTGGCAAGCAATTTGGATTGATTTTAAATCTATTTCCCTAACATGTGAGGTGTTCATGCATGTGCGCAAACCACCAATTTAACACTCAAGAAAGCAATTAAATGATGCAGACTTTACCTTAAAGCAACGAAAACATCTGCATTGTTAAATTAAAATTCACATCAACAACCCTAGATATGGTTTCTAATTAATAAGCAATTTCTTTCTTTTTGTTTTCACTTATTAAACGAGACTATAATCCATATGCAATGCAATGCTTTTAATCTAATATGAAATAATATGGCATGGCAACATGTCCTAAACATATGAATAAAAATTTTATGATCTCTTAATGAACATGCAATTATTAAATATGCAATTTAAATTAACCAAAATGACTTAATTCTAATGACGTGTAATGCAATGCAATGACGTACAAAATTATTTCAACTAAAATGACATGCAACATGCAATTTAATATGCGAGCTATAGGTCACGCGACATTTATTAAATGACCTAATCTAATGACGGACAATTTCTAATTAGAAATGAACCTAACAAAAATCACTAAAATGACATGCATTTCATGAACCTAATTCTATATGACATGCAAATGACTTTTTTATTTTTAAAATGCAATCTATCCTAGAAATTGCAACTAATTTATCCTAAGACAAATTTTATGAAATTTCAAATGATCTTAGCTAGATTAAGATTCTATCTAATTTAAACTAGGGATTAAGTCATATTAAATCCTAATTTAAACTAAGACATTATCTAAATCTAAAATGCCATTTATCTAAAAAAGATGATCTAAATTTAAAATGAAACATGCAATTTTAATCTAATATGCACAATGATCTTTTTTTCGTGTTTTTCTTTAAGAAATTCGAAATTAAAACTAAGACATTATTAAACATGCAATTCAAATAAAAAACTAACAACCTAAATGAATGCACTTTCTTTTTGGATTTTTTATTTAAAAATTCATAATAAGATTGCAATCCTAACATGCAAGATAACAAAAACAAATCTAATTCTTATTTGGATTTTTCTTTTTGATTTTCTTATTTAAAAATTCGAAATCAGATTGCGATTTTAACCTTAAGACTAAGAATATTCTAAAACATACTTAATTCTAATTTGAATTTTTTTTTTTTTTTTCTTATGAAAATAAAATTGATCCAAACAAACGATATCAAATCAAGCAAGACGATATTGATATCCAAAATTGGCGAATCATATCTCGCATGAGATCGGGTTGACCAATTTTAAATCGCGAATCAAATTTCAGGCTTGAGATTGGATTGTCGATTTTTATAAGGGATTGCGAGTCGGATTTCGGGCGCGAAAATCGGACTATCAATCCCTCACTTAATGGGCACTTTCATGTTGGAACATCAATCATATATTTAAGAATAAACCTACTAAAAAAAGAGTAAATAAGTGAGAATAACATTAAAAAAATAATAAATAAATAAATAAATAAACTACCTAAATGATTTCCCTCTTAAGCTTCGTGTCCGTGCGGCTGGTCACCGGCTCCGGTGAGGGGCAGCAGATCGGAGGTCTGGCAGGGAAGAAACTCCGGCGAAGGGACTCGGCAGACGAGCGGAACAGCGGGCAACAGAGACCGATGGAGCAGGGGCGCTCGGGCGAAGCAGCCGGCGTTCGGGCACCGGCGAGGGGCACTGGCGGCGTTGCGACTGGGGGCAGCGACACGGTGACTGCAATCGTCCGCGACGGGCAAGGTTACAGACCGCGGACAAAGCAGAAGGCAGCGACGGTGGTGCTCGGCGGTGCGAGCGCGGCGGGGGGTCAGCGGCTTCGTGGCTCCTGGGCAGACCAGTGACGCGAGCTCGCTGGTGGCTCGGGCAGCAACGAGCGAGCAGGAGGAAGCGTCGGCGGGACGCGGCGTCTGGAGTCGCAATCGGGGCAGGTCGCAGGATCTGCTGGCGTCGACGACTCGGGGCGGCGCGGCGGTTGCGGCTGGCTTCAAGGCGGCGAGCGGCGCGGGTCGGCAGGACGTCGGGGCGGCATCAGATCTGGGAGTCGAGGCGGAGGTGCAGCGGCGACCGGCGGGATGGCGTCCGGTTGCAAACTCAGGCAGTAAGGGTGAGGAAGACGATGAACAGTAAACGTCTCCTCACCCCCTGCCAATTGTACTTTTCTTCTTTTTTTTTTTTTTATCTTCACTTTTCACTTTTTGTTTTTCTTGCTTGATCCCCCAAACGAAAACCCTAGGAAAGCTCCCTTTTAACTTTTTCCGTGCACTCCTTATATAAGGAAAACAAAAATGCAAATCTTTTGGAAATATTTCATCTCTTACGAAGATTGCTTATAACCCCTACGATCACGAAAAATCCTTTTCTTTATCTCCCGAATAACTTATACTGATTTTTAAAGATAAGATTATAACCCGATTTTCTTAAATTCCAAAAATCCTCATTTCAAATCTTAATTTCAGAAAACGGGCTCGGGCTAACTTGTAATCTTTATGGGCTTAGTCCGATCAATTTGAACCCATCCGCACCAGTCCAAATAAATAAAATGCCAATTAAAATAAAATGCACCTAAATCTATATGCTATGTAATTAATATATTTTTTTTGATAAAATTAAACCCTAATTTTTGATGACTAAATGGGCTGTTAAAATTTAGGTGTCAACAATATTGCTTAAAAAATGAAGGCGGGACACTCTTGATGAGAGGAAAACTCCACAAACAAAGCTCCGCTAATTAAGGCTGCGTTTGGTAACGTTTTTCTTTTTTTTTTGTTAGGGAGCGAGAAAGTAAAAAAAAAGTGTTTGTTCCGAAAACAGTTTTTGAAACAAAAAACACGTTTGGTAAGTGTAAAAAAAAACTGTTCTTGAAATAAAAAAAGAACAGAAACACGTTTGGTAGCTGAGTTAATTTTTGTTCCTAGAATAGAAAAAGAACAGAAACATGTTTGGTAAAGCGTATTAAAATTTCTGTTCCTAATTTTTTTTTAAAATGCTTTTTTCTAAATAAAGTTTAAACGAAATGAGAATTATCATTCTCATGAAATGCTCATTAATTTCATTTTGTTCATGGTGAGTGAAGACAAATTTTTTCATACTTGGTAGAAAATTTAAAATGTAAAGTTAGAATCAAATTTTTTTCAAGTGCTTTTTTTATTTTTGATTTTTATAACATTTAAACTTGATTGAATTCTCATTCTCATGAAATTCTCATCAATTTAATTTTGATAATGGTGAGTGAAGAAAAATATTTCCCACTTAATCATATATGCATACTTAAAAAAAAATTATAAGTAAAGTTCGTACAATAAGAAATATATATATAAAAAGAGTACATCTCAACATGAATCATTCCATACATGACATCACAATAATGAAGCATTATAGTTCATTGTTCAACTTCATCACAGTGAATACTTAAAAACAATATTACAAAAGTCAACAAATCTCCTGCATATTGTGATCCCTTGCCATTTTATTTGCAATACTTATCCTAAGCATGTTCATCCCAGATTCCTGCTCATGACTAGGATCTGCAACCTCCCCTTCTGTAGGTCCAAATGGGTACTCCGGATCTCCATAAATGGAAAAATTTCTGTCCATCCTATCTTGATCACGGATGTAATTATGAAGAGCACAACATGCAATCACAATAAGTGCTTGCTTCCGAATTGTAAATGCAGGCATATGTCTCAAAATTGTGAAGCGATTCTTTAATGCCCCAAATGACCTCTCAATTACATTTCTTAGTGAATAGTGCTTGTAGTTGAATAACTCTTTTGCTGTTCTTGGCCGTCTCCCACTCCCTCTATATTCGCTGAGATGGTATCGTTCCCTTCTAAATGGAGTTAAAAATCCCGGAAGTGCTGCATAACCAGAATCACACACGTAGTATTTCCCTACAACATGATATATATAAATTTTTTGTGACATTCAACCATAATATAATCACAAATGTCTATATAAACAAAATAAATACCAGGTGGTGGTCGAGGAAATTGCAATCGAGGAGTTTCAAGTGCTGCCGAAAGCACTCGACAATCATTGGCAGATCATTCCCATCCAGCATAGACGAAAGTAAATTTCATATCAAATGAGCAAACACACAACACGTTCTGGGTGGTAGTTCCTCTCATGCCTCTAAATCGAACCTGCTCAGACACTGGGATAATAGCATTTATATGGGTGCCATCCATAGCACCTATGCAATCTTGTCAATTTATTGCCAATATAAGATTATATAAGGTTATGAATAACATGTATTTGACGATACAAAGTCGATATAGAAATCATACCTTGAAGTAGCCCTTATGACTAGGATCCATAAGAATTTCTTGTGGGATGACATCAAAGGACGGTGGTTTGATTATCTCCTTTGCAAGTTGGATAATTGCTTTCAACACTTTGTTGAAATACTTGCTGATCGTTTCTCCAGAATGTTGAAATCTCTCACATAAATCTCGGTTTGAGCTACCGTGACAAACCAAAGATAAGAATATCCCAATTTGTTCATCAACTCGAATATATCGACTATCTTTTAACCAACCTCTTACTCTCATCAAATCACATAAATTCAGAAAAACATGCCTCTCCATCCTGAAGGCTTCATATATCCTATCGAATGTCCAGAAATCATCTCCATTATCCATTCGGATCCTAATAATTTGCTGTCCCTAATAGGTTCTCTTGTATGCACGGACATGTCAATGGCAACCGTGCACAACCACGCTAGAAATATGCGAAGATCATCATCATCCAAGAATTGTTGAACTCGTCCTACTGTTCACTACATATACTATCCGATCTCTCTTCCATAGTACCTATACGATCAAAAAAATATACAAACATCAATATAGATTTTGAAAGTATATCCAGCAACAATCAATAACATAAGTCATAACATAATAGAAGATGCCATTATATGTAAGTAGCAAAAGTCTCAACACTAACATACATAACATAAAGTTATACAATCTTATGCAAGGTCTTTTAATCCATAATATATTTCCAAACATCTTTAAAGATGATAAAGAAGTCCATTTCTCCTTTCAGGGGTGGATTTAATGAAGGCCACCCTCCATGAGGCACTATCGCATGCTCGATCCACTGCTTTATTGTAAACTTCTTGGTCTATCTCGGGCATACTTAATAGAATATCCATCACGGCCTCTACGGAGAAACGGTCCACGGGTGGTGCCATGCTGCGGAAGTCGTTGAGCCATTGCATTGACTTGACTTAACTTTCAAAAAGTCTTGTATGGCTTTGCAAGTGTCATCAATACTATTTTGGGTAGTCCTCCTTCTCCTCTTAGTGTTTGGAGTCCTATCCAATTTGTGTTTCCGACGAATTGAAGTTCCAGCATCGTCTGAAGGGAAGACTCCCTCATCAGTGTGGTGATCACCGAAGTCATCTGTATGGGCACCACCAGCATCATCATAGGCATTGCCACCACTGTTGCCACCGCATGCATTGTAACCCTTTGTTAGCACCACCTCCATTGCCACCACCGTTGTCAGCTTCCTCCGACACTGCCGCATTTTCAGCATTTCCAAGGCCATATTCCCCATAGCATAGGTACCACCAAATACAATACATAGTTCGGGATCCGGGGAAATCCATCCTTCCCGAATTTGGCCCACTCTACATTCTCCTACAATTTTCACAGCAATTAAATTTCAACGAAACACGTGTAATTATACAATGAAAAACATACATATATAATGACAACAAAATGACTAAAAAATTAGAAAAAATCATACCTTGATGTGCTCTTCCCAGACGTTTGGATCGTCGACAGTAACTCTTTTATTTTCATTATCCCAACCAAATCCAGACTGGGACATAAGTTTCTGAAAACTACTATACTGTTTTCTCAGTTTGTTCACCTTGTTTCTCAGCTGGACCATGGTATATTGGCACCCTGTTTGTCTAAAGAATTCATTTTGGATATTCCTCCAACCTGCTTTGTTGAAAGTAGAAGAGGTCCGATTTCCTTTTTTCACCTCATCCACCAACAAACCGATAAATAGGTTGGTGACCGAGTCGGTCCACTTTGCACTGAATTTTTGTGACTCTGATGCCATTTAATCTTTGATCGGTTGAGCAGCATATGAGTAATCAGTTAAATCAATAACATAATACTATATATGCCATACATAAAAGCATTATGAAGAGATGCAAGCCAAGAAGACTTAACTTTAAATAACGATAATTCTTGAACTACATGCAACCTATGACTAGCAATGATCAACCAACCTGAATGCTCTCTCTCCAACCTATTTTTCAGCTATGTAATGCGAAATGATCAACCTAAAGAATTCATTGTAATGCTACATACAATATAATTTTGTTGCTATAGATGTACACCTGCGAAAGGCAATATTATCCAGGAGTGGACGGCGTGTATCGGAGGAAAGTGCTTCCAACTAAAACTCCACCGCTTCTCAACACTCGAGTAATTTCTGCAATCTGCCCATACGCAACAAAGGGGTTGAGAACTTTATATCAGCCACTTGATGGGGATGAACAAATAATGTGTTTATCAAGAGCTCGTTCCACATCTAAAGCTCATTAAAATTTGACTGTAATCACCAAAATTTCTTTTCCATATCTTTTTTCACATCATTGTACCATGATTAGAGAAACTGAATCTATCATTGAGCTAAGCCACATTTGACCATGATGAAATATGATTTGAGCATTTAAGGGAGGAGTTGTAGAATCATGCAAACCAAATCCATGAGTTATCATTATTTCTCATGCATATATCAAATGACAAACTTCAAAATTACTGCAAGAAGTTATTTGAAACATTACGATTCCACAACCCCTCAAAACCCAGCTTCTAGAATTATGCTAGTAACCATGTAGAGCTATAAAGGTTTCAAACTCCCCAAGCACACCTCATCCCCTCTTCCACTGCAGTATCCTGATACTAACTTATCCCAAGCCATCAGCTTCACTAATGCCCGTGTAACCCTTCGCATAACCGCACAATGTCACTAAGCACCTCATAATTTGGCTGCGCCGCGCAACGCACGACCATGGCTGCTCGGCCGAGCCGAGCTACCGCGGCTTCCGCGCTCGGCACGAAGCGAAGCGCCCGCTCCGAGCGAGCCACGTTCGAGCGAGAAGCGGCCGACCGGACCGAGCCGCGGCGCGCAGCTCGCTCGCCCGAGCGTGGCCGCTCGCTCGCTCGCAGAGCAGCCGCTCGAAGCTCCGCACGAGCGAGCTGCGCGCTTGGAGCTCGGCACGAGCGAGCTCCTAGCTCCCGAGCGAGCTCGCTCGACCGAGCCGGGGCGGCGCAGCCGCGCTCGTCCGAGCTCGCGCGCTCGCTCGGAGCTCGGCACGAGCGAGCCGCGCGCTCCGAGCGAGCTAGCGGCTCGCTTGTCCGAGCTCGCGGCGGCGCTCGCTCGGAGCTCGGCACGAGCTCGCTGCGCCGCTCCGAGCGAGCTAGCAGCTCGCTCGACCGAAGCCGGGCGGCGCAGCGAGCTCGGACGAAGCGAGCTCGCGGGGCGCTCGCTCGGCCGAGTGTGGCTGCTCGCTCGCTCGGCCGAGCAGCCACGGCAAGCGAGCCGCTCCGAAGCTCGCAACGACCGAGCTGCGCCGCTCGGAGCTCCGCACGACCGCCCGCGCCGCGCCGAGCGAGCGAGCACCGCCGAGAGCGAAGCGGCTCGCTCGAGTGAGTTGCGCCGCTTTGCTCGCTCGGCAGAGCAGCTGCCGAGCGAGCAGAGCGGCTCCGGCGAGCAACCGTCGGCCGGATCCGCGAGATCGGGCGCGGCTCCCTTCGGTGGGCCTCGCTCGCTCGAGGCGCTCGCCGAGCGACCACCAGCTCGGCTCGAGCTCGGCGGGCGGCTGCGCGAGCGTGCTCGCCCGGATCTGCAGACGGGCGAGCGACGCTCGCTTGAGGCTCGAGCGGCGTCCGGCGGTGGTCGGCGAACGTGGGTGTCGCGGAGCTCGACTTCTTCGAACGGAGATGGAGGAGCGGCGGGCCTACTCGGATCGGGCGCCGGCCGGTTGACGGAGCACCACCGTCGGCCGGGAGTGAGCGGAGTGGGGAGGCGCCGGAGAGTCGCCGGGGGAGTCGCCGGAGATTCCGCCCGAGTGGGAGGCACCGGAGAGGGGAGGCGTCGGGGGAGAGGAGCTTCGCACGGGCACGAAGGAGAAGAAGAGCTTCGATGATTTGTTCCCGTTTTGTTCCATTGTGTTTTTTATTTCTGTTCTTTCTTGATTTCTCAGAAGTGTTTCTGGAGTAGAGAAACAACAAAAAGTTGTTTCTGATTTCTGTTTCAATTTTGTTCCAGAAACGAAAAAACAAAAAAAGAACAGAAACGCAAACAAACGCGTTTCTGTTCTTTTTTTGTTCCCTGGAACAAAAAAACAGAAAAAGTGTTTATAAACACTTTTCAGGAACAAAAACATGCACGCCCTAAACGACTTGTGAATTTAAAATACAGAGAGGGGAGTAGCATGTCAGAACACTTTAGTGAATTTAAAGATGTTATAAATCAATTGGCAAATCTTGAGAATGACCTTAAAGATGAATTGCAATCATGTTTATTGCCCGGTACTCTTCCCAATAGTTGGGGCACATTGGTTGTTGTGTTAAATTGTTGGGCTCTTTAAAGAAAGTTTGTTCAATGAAGAGACATGAAGAAGTTGCTTGAATTATGTTTTTAAATCGGATGCTCTTGTGTTACAAAATATGGCAATAAGTTGATAAAAAAGTTTCATAATAACAATAATTAGGGGAAGTCAAGAGGAAGGTCTAAATCAAGGTTAAGGAGAAGTGTAAAGTGTTACAGTTGTAGCAATATAGAACATTATGCCAAAAAGTCAAAGAGAGATAAATCATTGATAAAAATAGAGATCGAAAGAAAGAAGAGAAACAAGTTACGACAACGGTTATATTTGATGATGATGTTGTGTTCGTATGTGACGTTAAGACTCTACATGGATTATTAATTCTGTAATTTTTTTTTTCATGTCACCTCATGATGTGGTTACTTTATTTTTTATCGCAAAAAAAAAAAAAATGGTGTTTACAAACCAAAAAGAAGAAATATGGTGGATCCAACCGTGCGACGGCAGGGTCCAAACCCGCGAGTGGCCACCAGTCATTTGCAGCCGTGGGAAAATGTGGCCACCGATTTTTCCTTTTATTTATTCATTTTATGTTGCCTTTAATATGAAAAAATATAAAAGAGGAGTAATAATAATAATGCATGGGGTTGTGTCATTTTCCCCAATTTTACCATGACCCACGATCGATCTCAGTCAATTCGATATCTTAAATGGAGGGGGTGGCTGGCTCGTCCATTTCTGCCATTCAGGGAGGCGACGGTGATGTCCAAATTGGGTTTTTGATTTCTTCTTCCATTCGATTTTCAGCTTCTTTTGCCGTTTTGCGAAGAGACGCACGGAGTTTCGCATCAAAGGAGGATGTTTTGTAGCGCAGGGTACGTGTGTAGATTGTTGGGGGAGGATGTGAACCACATACGAGTCCTTTCGTTAGATTTCTAATCAATTAGGTGGCTTTTTTAGGGCAATTTTGAAACTTCCGACTTTCGATAAATAACCTCTTTCTGTATAATTTGTGAGTTTCCTGTAACTCTTAGGAGGAAAAGGATGTCAATGGCCTTTTGAAATTTTGCAATTCGTTCAACGTTGTGATCTTGAGGTTTTTTTAAGAGATTTTATCTTTTTGTCCTATATGCAAACGAGAATATCCATTTGGATTGTTGTATTCACGCTACTTTGGCCCACGACGTCGGCAAGAGTCTAAATATTAGAGAAAATTGGGAATGAAGAAAAAGAAAGCTTAGACCCTTGTATGGAGAGAGAAGAGGGAGTGAAGGTGGGCGCCACCATCTAGGCACCAATGACAAGGGTGGTTGGGCCCTTGCAATATGAGGAAAGTAAGGTGCGGCCGCAATCGCAGCACTGAGGCATAAGTAATTTGAATTGATGATTTTTGGAGGACCAACATCGTGGCTAACATGTGGAGCCTCCTTAATCAATCAACGATTCTTGTCATGGTCAGACATGTGACAAACAACACAGTACGGCCTCCCGTGGACTTTGGGGGCAAAAGTTGCGTTCTTGGCACGGCTTGAATTGAACCTCAATTTCCTTAACATTATTAGCTCAAACATATGCATCGAATGCTTTCAATTTATTCTAAGACACGTAACGGAATCAAGAGGCCTGTTGCATCAACAAAAGTTGGACGTGCTGCAGAAGCAGCTTCAAAATAAAGAGTTTCAAATAACAAAGCATGAGATTATCAAAAGAGTAGCTCTTCTATATGCCATTGAGAAAAAAAAAATTGGGAGAAAAAGATGGGAAATCACACGAAAAATGAAAAAAAAAAAGGCTCAATAATGGGTTTAGATATTGATTTTCATTCGGTTATCTTCAAGTGATTTTGAGTGGTCATATTTGTAGAAGAGCGTAGAGGAGACATGTCCTCGCAATTTGAACTACTTTGATGATCCCACCAATTATGTTTTTGGAGCATATAACTTAGACGGAAATGAGAACCAGCTTAATTTTTGATGTACATGACAATCCACGCACGAAAAGAATTGTGACTGCAAAAAGCTGTAATTGGCAAGTATTCTTGATACGAAACGACTTCATTTGGTAAATCAAATCCACATTTGTGGCAACCAAATAGTGGGTTCCTAAGTCTAGGTTGGCTAAGTTAGCAAGCGAATCATGAACTAGACTACATCTCCTTGAAGTTTCAATTTGATATTATTATCATCTAGCCCTCTAACTGATAACTCTCACTTTTAAGACATTTACTCCTGCTCCTAGGTGAATTTTCTTTGTTAAGAATGGCACCTTGAACCCTAATAAGGCGTCGTCGATGGAAAGCCGTTCAATTCCCTCTACGCACGCGGGCAAGAAGAGACTTTCGCTGTCTCGGAAAGAATGGCCGGGGGCTATAGGGAAATTTGCAGTAGCCAAATGCGTCAAGATGTAAGGGACAGTTTTTTTTTTTTTGGGTAAAGGTAAGAGATATATATTCACTTAAGCCAAAAGCAACAAGAACGCTATACAACAAAAACTCGACACCAAGAACTTGCACTCATAAGGACAATAGTCAAGTGAGTGGAAGAGTGCTAAGGTAAAAGAAAACCAACTGCACAGGAGTAGAGAAAAGCCAAACAGTGGCAAAGCAAAAACCTACACAGGTATCACAAAAAAATACCAAATCCCAACAACTACACAAGTGCAGGGAGATGAATACAAATGTAGGAATGGTAGGAAAGCTTGCCAATTGCCCTAGAGAAGCTTCCAAAAATTCGAACTAGCACCTTCCTCAGCTGCACGAACCGAGGAGGACCTTCGACCAGAATAGGAAATGAGAGAACCCCATACTTAAAAAGGTCTACTGACCAATAGGTGGATCATTCCGCCAAAAAGAAGGGTTTACTGACCAGCAATGCAACAATTTACGATTTGTGGTGCTGGGAGGAATTCGGTGAAAAGACAAAGCCTTATCCCTGACAATCTTCTCCAACCGTATCTTCATGGCAGAAAGGGAGGGCGATCTACCCTCGAAGAGAATATTATTCCGTTCCTTCCAAATGATGTTGCATAAAGTAGCAAAAGCGAACTGAGCAAGGGTGGAATGAAGGAAGTTCCGGATAAATACTTAATCGCCCATTGCAAGTTATCCTTCCAAATGATGTAAGGGACAGTTTGGTTTTGGCGATTTTCATGAAATCCTGTTTGGTTCACCATTACATTCCTAGCTCCGCACACTAACTGGGGATCTATTTTGCTTTATTCATCTTTTGTTTGAACATAAACTTGTCTCTTTAATTCAGGCAATGAGAAAATGAGCCTTAACTCGAGGCGATCCAAACGAGGAGCAGGAACAGAGTCCGCTACCCACCTCTAAACATTAATTTACGATGATTATACTCGCAATTAAGCAGACATACAGTCTCAGAATCTAAACTTATCGGCTATACTTTAGATGATGGGCAAACTTTGATCCGCAGAATGATCAAAGACAAAGCCGGTGATGTTTTCCTGTCACATGGATGAGCATTGCGCCGAAGCACTACTTAGACAGTCCGCTACGTAAGTCATCGAGGGTCGGTCTTCAGCATGTTGCTGAACACAATCCGCAGCGAGGTACGCCATATCTGTTACCGCCCCTATCTCGAACGAGGCTGGATTTGGCATGTTTGGGTCCAGTGCCAATTCAAATTCGCCCTGAACAATGCATGGAACTACAGTGTCCGTGATATGACTCATTGAGCCGTCTTCAGCCCTGTGTAATGCTTTGCGGCCAGATAACAATTCAAGCAACACAATGCCATAGCTATACACATCGAGCTTAGTCGTTAGTCTATTGGTGATGTAGTATTCTGGAGCCACATAACCCCTTGTTCCTGTAATATTTGTGGCGTTGAAGTATATTGGATCTGGACAGACGGCATCGACAACAGCTTCAAAGTGTGAATTTTCATCCGAAGCAGGACCATCCTTAGGAAGAAGTATAGAGTGTCCAAAATCCGCAACTTTAGCAGTCCAGTTTCCATCTAGCAATATGTTTGATAACTTGATGTCTCGGTGTATTATTCGAGGACCAGCAAATTCATGCAAGTACTGGATTCCCCTAGCGACATCCAGTGCCACCTTGATCCGCGCATTCCACGACATCAAAGTTGAGCTTCTGAGTATGTGAAGGTGGTAGTATAGTGAGCCATGGTTCATGTACTCATAGACAAGGGCGCGCTCGCTACATCTTGCATGAAATCCCAACAACCGAATAATATTCTCGTGATTGACATAACGTAGAGTTTTTATCTCGTTGATAATAAACATGCGATCTTCAAAGCAATCTCCGAGTAAGTTTGTCCACTTGACTGCCACTAACTGTCCATCATACAGTCTCCCGCAATACACTGAACGACCGCCGCCTATTCCAATCTTATTCCCATCGGAGAAATCGTTAGTTGCACGAGCCAGCTCTGCCTTTGAAAATGTTTTGAACATCTGAGAAGAAAAATCTATCAGCAAGCATTCCAGTAAAATGAAGTGATGAGAAATAAAGCCATCAAAATGACGAGGATATACCGAATATTCCTCCAATAGCATATCACTGGCAAAATTTTCCATGCCATTATCGTGAATACTAGGTTGTGCAGGGCCATAGCTCTCTCCAGTAGCTGGAAAGTCGATTCCGTGCACATCGAGCCACCTTAAATCATTTGAAAGATACTCGGGGCATCCAGATATATGCATGTTACGAACCATGATCAGTCGAAGCCTTTTCATCTGCTTGATGGCTTTTGTGCCCCTAAAAACCTCTTCAGGCTCAAGCATGTCCAATTTAATACCTTCAACCGAGTTTGTTCCCTTCAGTCAAAAACAAACATACGAGTAGGAGTTAATCACCAATAAAAGCAATGAAAGCAAGTTAGATACATCATAAATAGATCGAATAACATTTATAGGGTCTTCAAGCAAGAACCTATGTATATGCTATTATATTGTCAAGCCATTGACAAAGCGCCACACATTATAATTGTAGTGTCATACCACCAATAAGTTTTACACAACGTAGTTTTGAAGAATAAGAAGATATAGATTGATCTTGTGAATGAAAAATTACTGAATTTTCTCGTAACACTCTCAGAATATCCTCATGATACCAGACTCTGCTGCGCTTGCCAGGATCTTCAGGCGATTCTTGACGCACGATTTCTCGACCCATTTCTTGAAGTAAGTCATGCATCCATATCTTGTTCGAGTCAATATATATAAGTGATTTCTGAGAGAGAATTTGGAGCCCCCTGTCTGGATAAAAGTTACAACGGTCTAGCAGCTTTGTTACAGTATCTTTATCTTCTCCTTTGAAGAAACAAGCGATGTCAAGAAAGATAGCTTGTTCATGAGTTTCCAGTCCATCAAAACTAATTTTCAAAATCTCATCAATCTGCCCATCAGGAATGTCTCTCAATCTTTCTAGTGTACTATTCCATTGAGGAGTACTCTTACCACTCAAGAAAGATCCCAATACAATAAGAGCCAAAGGGAGACCTTTGGCATAGTGAACAATGCCAAAGGAGAAAAGTTGGTAGTCTCTAGTCGGGGATGGTTTCTGAAAGGCATTCCAACTGAAAAGTTGAAGAGCATCATCATAATTCAGTTCACCGACCTTATAGATTTCTGCACTGTGAGCGACTAGTACTTCTTCATCTCTCGTTGTTAAAATTATTCTACTCCCATAACCAAACCAACCTCTTTCACCTAATAAGCCCTTTAGTTGGTCTGTACTATCCACATCATCAAGAACTAACAGAATCCTTTTATTGCAAAGCTTTTGCCTTATCAAATCTACACCTGTTTGAATGTAGCCAACCTTTATGGTTTTATCCCCCAAAATGTCATGAAGAAGAGCTTCTTGCAGTTTATCAAGGCCATATTGCCAAGAAATTTCTCTGACATTTGCCAGAAAACTACTGCCTTCGAATTGATCAGCAATCATATTATATACAGCTTTAGCAATGGTAGTCTTGCCTATTCCGTTAATCCCGCAGATACCCACCATGAAAACACCATCGTCCTCTGTACGCAATGACATTCTAAGAGCATGTATATGTTTGTCAAGAGCAACTGGGTGCTTTGCCACATCCATGTATGGGCGATGCAGCTTGCTTGACACTTCTTCAACAATTTTCTGGATGAGTTCAGATTCAAGACTGCAAATTGCAATTACTAAAAATATGTGACAATCCATTAAGCCACAAAAACCAAAGAAAAAGTAGTTGGCATTTACTTGTTAGAGCTCTTGAAGAAGTACGAGATATCTAAATGATCTTCCTATGTAAGTACAGGTGTGCTCATCTTCTGCTAAACTAAACTAAATAAGCTAATGAGGAGGATTATCAGAAATAGCAACTTCCTCTTAATCCGAGAACATATGAATTGATTAAGCCGCAAGAAATGGTTCAACAACAGACCTTGAGTTTGACTTAGACATAAAAAGTGATGCTAAGTGCTATGGCGTCAGTTATTAAAGTGCTGGAGCTAGCAACAAACGCTAGCAACTTCAGGAGCACAAGGAGAAAAAACGTATGTCAATGCACGAGACTCTGAAAGTGAGAATTCCAGTTCTAAACACACTTCTGATTCCTTCTAAGCAGACTCAATTGAAACTCCATTTGTCATACTATTTGGACAAATTGATGCCACGAGTTTCATCTTAACCAATTCTAGCGAGTTCATACTCTTACAGAAATTCTCTACAAAAACAAACAGCAATCAAGGGAATCCAATCAATTAGCTGAGAGTTATTGGACAATTACCCATTGCTTAAATGCCATCCGGACAAATTAGCTGCTTCGCGGAGCGCGCCTCTCCACTTCTTCACCCTCTCCGGACCATCACCACCCAGAACCTCCCCATGCCTCGCCATGATCTCTGCAAAGACGCCGGTCTGCTTCCGCACATCGCTCGGGTCAACGCGGAGGAACACCGGCCGGACCAGTTGCCCTCTCGAGTACTTCATCTCGAGAATCTTGGTCAGCTCCTGCAAGCACCAGGTGGAGGCGGCGAAGTTGGGGGAGAAGACGACGATTGCGATCCTGGAGCTCTCGATGGCCCGCTCGAGCGAGAGGGAGATCCTCTCCCCCCGCTGGAGCTCATCGTCGATGAAGACGCGGGCTCCGCTGCGGCAGAGGGCACCGTGGAGGTGGCTGACGAAGCCGGCACGAGTGTCCTCGCCTCGGAAGCTGAGGAAGACATCGTAGTCCCATCGAGGGACGGGGACACAAGACGAAGAAGAAGAAGAAGAAGAAGAAGAAGAAGAAGAAGAAGATGACGGTGCAGTGGCCATGGAAGAGGGTTGGAGAGAGTGGGCGTGGCCGTCTGTTACGGGAAGGGGGCAAAAGCCGACGGAGACGCGGGAGCGAGTCAATGGAGTCCATTTCCCTTCGACGTAGACGACATGCTCGAACAGGATTGCGACTGACGCCGGTGCAAAGAAGACACAGTCGGGCTGACTTTTCCTTTTGCATGGACGAGCGCGACATCGAGAGTTGCCAGCCCACACATCAGAGTAGCCCCAGAGTCACCGTTAATGCCAAATCGCGAATTTTACGTTTGAGAGTGAAATCTTCAACTTGAAGTACATAAAGTTCTCTCTTTAAACAATTCCAAGATAACGAAAGAGAAATTACCCAACAAGAGTTTTGAAGTTGTTCGATTGTTTACTTTGGGTACCATGTATCACGCGTTCAAATCGAAAGTCCCGCTCTCAACACGACGTTAGAAGCCGCCCTCACCAATTAAGCTGCAGAATTTGACTTGTGATGATAACTATAATGTTGCCGGTTATTAAAGTGCTTAACCACAGAGATATACACGGTGAACACTAAGGGAAGGGATACATGATTCGAAGCTAATTGAACAAATAAGAGACCAATAATTCTTGGCCATCCAAAAAATAAAGTGAGACCTATAATTCAACACCTTAAACTTTGGAAACCACAAATGTTAGCAATGTCAGGAGCATAAGGCGAAACGATGTCTCTCAATGCATCCGCGTTATTTATCGGAACATCGACACTCTGAAAGTGAAAAGTCCAGTTCCAAGCACAGTTCTGCTTCCTGCTTGCTTCTAAGCAGACTCATATTAAAACTCCATTTCTCAGACAATTCTGCTAAATTTAGGCAACGGGTTTAATCTTTACCGGTTCTAGCGAATTCTAACCTGACATAATCTAACGGAAATTCTCTAGAAAACAAACAGCAATCAAGAGAATCCAGTCAATTAGCTGAGAGTAATTAGACAATTACCCCTTGTCTAGATGCCATCCGGACAAATTAGCCTTTTGGCGAAGCGCGTCTCTCCACTTCTTCACTCTCTCCGAATTATCACCACCACCACCACCACCAAAAACCTCCTCATGCCTCGCCATGATCTCCGCGAAGTCCCCGGTCTGATTCCGCACATCGCTTGGGTCAACGTGGTAGAACACCGGCCGGACCAGTTGCCCTCTCGAGTCCTGCATCTCGAGAATCTTGGTCAGCTCCTGCAAGCACCAGGGGGAGGCGGCGAAGGTGGGGGAGAAGACGACGATGGCGATCCTGGAGCTCTCGATGGCCTGCTCGAGCGAAAGGGAGATCCTCCCCCCCTGCGGCGGAGGGCGCTGTGGAGATGGCTGACGAAGCCGGCGTGAGTGTCCTCGCCTCGGAAGCTGAGGAAGATGTCGTAGTCCCATCGAGGGACGGCGGCGCAAGACGAGGAAGAAGAAGAAGAAGAAGATGATGATGAGGATGACGATGCAGCTGCCATGAAAGACCGTCGGAGAGAAGGGCCATGGCCCTCTTTTATGCGAGGCGCGCGAAAGTCAACGGAGGCGGGGGAACGAGTCAACGGAGATGCGGGGACGATCCATGCGAGGTCGAAGCATTTCAGACATGGCAGCCACGGTCGGGTTGGCTCCGGCTAACGTAATACGAAAGAATAGAAAAAGAAGAAGAAGAAGGTGAGCCCAAGGAGAGAGAAAAAGAGAGGGGGTGGGAGCCAGGTGCTCACCGAGAGAAGCCAAGAAGAAAAAGAAAGGGGGCTGAAACTTTGCGGCTCGTGTTTGAAAGCCAAATATCGATAGAATTTAGTCAAATTTGAGTTTATTATTTGTGAGATCACGGATTACGAGTTGAGTAGTCTCCCTCGTGGAGAATCTCCTCCAGATGTTTTGATTGCGATGAGGATTTTCTAGCTCTATTTATATTTATCCACCTCAATTTCCTTAACAATAACATTATTACCTCAAACATATGCATCAAATAATTTCAATTTATTCCAAAGACACGTAATGGAATCAAGAGGGCGAAGCACATTAACTAAAAAGTTCAATCAAATTAAAAAAGAAGAAGAAGAAGGAAAAACCTTAGATCTAAGCATCGCGGCCACTACTGCCGCAATTGAAACAGAGTTATCAAAACAATAAGTGGAAACAGAGTTTACTACCAACCTCCGAACATAAGTTTACAATGATTATACTCAAAATTAGGCAAATATGCACTCTCCAAATTTAAACTCATCGTCTATACCTTCGATTTTGGGCTACTTTCATCGGCAGAGTGATCAAAGGCAAGCGGGTGAGCATTGAGCCAAAGCACTTCTTAGGCAGTCCACTACATGAGTCATGGGAGGCTGTTGAAATTGTTCAGTTGCTGTTTTCTGTCATGTTTTCCTCTGTTTTCCTCTGTTTTTTTATTAAAAAAACAGCCAAATTCATTTAGTTATGTATTTAGTGTTTTTGCAATTTTCTAGGAAGTTAATAGCACATTTGTGTGCAGTTATGTGTTGTACATACGTGAGCAGTTTTTGCTTTGTATTTAGTTGTGGTACTGCACAGTTTTTTTTTTTCTTAAGCACAAGACGTATGAAGTGCTATGCTCTGACTTCCCTTCCATCGTTCAGCAAGCTTGGGATACTCCGGTTGTTGGGGTTGCTATGTTCAAACTAGTATCCAAGCTGAAGGTGCTAAAAAACCGGCTCAAACAACTGAATAGGGAAGAGTTCTCCAATATTTCGGTGAGGACAGCCGAAGCTAGAGAAGCTCTTCGTCTTGCTCAGCTTGATCTCCATCTTGATCCGACCAACTCTGACTTTGCTGATCTTGAGAAGGTGCACCGTAAGCTCTTTGTGAACTTGCGTAGAGATGAGGAATCTTTTTACAGGCAGAAATCAAGAATCCGTTGGCTTAAGGAAGGTGATCGAAATACTAAATTTTTTCATAATTCCGTCAAGAGAAGGCAGCTCAGGAATAGAATCCTCTCAGTTAAGGATTCTTCGGGTGCTTTGATCAGTGACCCTTTAGCGGTTCCACAGGTTTTTGTCTCTTTCTTCGATGATCTCCTATCTCCTCAAACGATGCTTTCCAAGCCTTCATTGCAGGACGTTAAAGAGTTCATTCGAAGACCTCTGTCGGTTGATCAAGTATTCTCCCTTTCTAGACCGGTCTTGGAATCTGAAATTAAAGATACGCTCTTTTCTCTCGCGAAAGGAAAAGCCCCGGGTCCTGATGGCTTTACTGTTGAGTTCTTTAAGACTTGCTGGGGGACTGTTGGCCCGTTGGTGACGGAGGCGGTCTCTGATTTCTTCTCTTCAGGCCGTCTTTTGAGAGAGGTAAATAATACCATTCTTACCTTGGTACCTAAAGTGCCTAATGCTTGTGCTGTGACTGATTTCCGACCTATCGCTTGCTGTAATACTATTTACAAGCTCATCACAAAAATCTTGGCTAATCGCCTAGCTGCTGTCTTGAACGATTTGGTTGATTCTTCCCAGAATGCATTTGTTAAAGGGAGAAGGATTAGGGATAATATACTGATGGCGCAAGAGCTTTTTGCTGGTTTTCATCTAGAACCTTATACTCCCAAGTGCGCAATAAAGGTTGATTTTCAGAAAGCCTTCGATACTGTTGATTGGGACTTTCTTCAAACTACTTTGTTGGCATTTGGCTTTCCTGAACCTCTTACTCAACTCATTATGGTTTGTGTTCGGACCCCGAAATACTCTATTTCTATTAATGGAGAACTGCATGGCTTCTTTCCGGGTGGGAGGGGGCTTCGCCAGGGCGATCCAATGTCCCCCTACCTCTTCACCCTTGTAATGGAGGTTTTCTCTGGAATATTGAATGCAAATACTGCTCGGAGGGAGTTTAAGTATTATTGGAGATGTAAACCAGTCCGTCTTTCTCACCTCTTTTTCGCTGATGATGTATTCCTCTTCAGTCAGGCAGACTGGCCTTCCATTACTCTTCTGAAAAAGGCCCTCGATCTATTTTCTTCTTGGACTGGGCTCCTTCCGAATAAGAACAAAAGCGAAATCTTTTTATCGGGTGGGGCTCCTTCGCTGCGCAATTATATTCTTATGGCATTTGGGTTTCAAGAAGGAAAGCTCCCAGTGAAATACTTAGGTGTACCGATCATCTCCTCCAGACTTGGGAAAGCAGATTGCGTGGCCTTGATTGTTCGTATTACTGCCAGGGCCCAGTCTTGGACTCAACGCTTCCTCTCTTTTGCGGGTAGGCTTCAACTTATAAGGTCAGTCCTACATTCGATTCAAGCGTATTGGTCCAGCGTCTTTACTTTGCCGGTTTCGGTCCTAAATAGTATTGAGAAAATCTTGAGACAATTTCTATGGAAATGCGCCACTCTTGGCAGAGGCGGGGCTAAGGTTGCTTGGGATGAAGTGTGCCTTCCTAAAAATGAAGGAGGATTGGGTATTCGTAAGTTGAAAGATTGTAACAAATCAGCGATGCTTAAATACATTTGGATTCTTTTCACAGACAAAGAATCCTTATGGTGTCGTTGGATACACTCCACTTTCTTAAAAAGGGACAACTTTTGGATCTCTTCCTCACCTTCTGTTTGCTCTTGGGCTTGGAAAAAAATCTTACTTCTAAGAGCGGAGTTTAGGTCATCATTTCTATGGAAAATTGGAAATGGCCTTTCGACTTCCTTATGGTTTGATCGCTGGCTTTCAGAGGACCCTCTTGATCAGCTTATTCCTCTTCCTCTTATTGAAACATCAGGTCTTCCAAAGAATGCATTAGTCGCGGATCTTCTATCCCCTATGGGCGATTCCTTCAGGCTTTTCCTTCAAAGCTTGGGATTCTCCATTCCGGTTTCATCCTCTACTCCGGATCGTTTCTTTTGGAGTCGGGATCCCTCCGGATCCTTCTCGGTGGCTTCTGCATGGGATTGCATCAGAACAGGAAAAAATCGAGTGCCTTGGGCTTCTCTTATCTGGAACTCTGATATTGCTCCTAGATTCCAGTTTAATTTGTGGTTGATCACGAGGAACGGATTGCCTACCCAGGAGCTCCTTCTCTCTCATGGAAGAATCGACTTTTGCACTTGTGCGTTATGCAATGAAGTTCCGGATTCCATCAATCACCTATTTTTTGATTGCCATGTCTCGGCTTCTCTTGCTTTCTTTTGGGCGACAAGGTGTAACTTACCTTGGCGAGCGAGACTGTGGGTGGATAACCTATCTTGGGCTATTAAATTCTTATCCGGTAAAGGGTTCTTCTACTGTATTGCTAGATTTTCTTTTGCTGCCTTATGTTACTTGATTTGGAAAAAAAGGAATGATATTATATTCCGTGGGGAAGCCTTGGTCGTCTCTGCCTTGAAAAATCACCTGATCAAAGTTGTAAAGGAGAAAGCGCTTACCTTCTCTAATGTTCCAGATATCCCGAGAAATAGGCGTCTTCAGAGGAACTGGGGCTTTCATCCCTCCATTTTCTCAGGCCGTACTTCAACTCTATAGGTTATTGCTTGGATCACGTTCCTGCTTCAAGTTACTTCAGCTCTCCGTTCTTGGTCTCTTCGTTTCTTGAATTGCCAAGGTTTCGTGTTGGCTGCCGTGACTTCTGTTTAGTGACCGTGTTGGTCGCTTTTTGTTTTTCTTGTTTTTGTTTTTCTTTGCCTTTGGCTCTTTCTTCGGCTCCCTTCCTCTCTTTCTACTTACTGTAGTTAGAGTGTAAGTCTTTGGTGCCGCTTTTGTATTTGTCTTTAGCTATTTATCCATTACCTTTACCAAAAAAAAAAAAAAAAAAAGTGCTATGCTCTTTTTTTTTTTTTTATTTATAATCTTTTCTCTCTCTCAAACAACATAAATTTTTCTATTTTGATTGTTGTTTTTATGAGCTTTAACATTTGTATCAGAGCGTTTGTGGGATCTTAAGGGACTGTGAAGTGAGGGTAAGTGAGTGAGGATTGCTTATAATCTACAAATAAAAAGCTGATGGAGGCAGGATCAAGTAGATTCTCTGCAATGGCTGCTCCAGTCTTTACTAGGGAAAATTATTAGACTTGGGTTGTCAAGATGACAGTATTCTTGGAGGGTCATGATTTATGGGAGGCTGTGGAGAATGATTATGAGGTTGCTCCACTTCCAAACAATCCGACCTTGAATCAGATAAAGTACCATAAAGAGAGAATCACAAGGAAGGCCAATGCAAAGTCTTGCCTGTATGCTGCTGTTTCACCCACTATCTTCACAAGGATCATGAGATGTGATTCTGCAAAGGCAATATGGGATTTCTTGAAGGATGAATACGAGGGAGATGAGAAGATAAGAGGCATGAAGGTGCTAAATCTCTTGAGGGAGTTTAAGAGACAGCATATGAAGGATTCAGAGTCAGTGATGGAGTATTCTGATAGGTTGGTTGGGATAGCTGAAAAAATCAGAGTTTTAAGGACTGACTTGAAGGATGAAAGGCTTGTTCAGAAGACCCTGGTGTCTCTTCCAGAGAAGTTCGAAGCCACCATAGCTTCTCTGAAAAATACAAGAGACTTAGCTGATATAAAGTTTGCAGAATTGTTAAATGCTCTGCAGGCACAGGAGCACAGAAGACTGATGAGAAGAGAAGAGTTTGTAGAGGTTGAGCTGCAAGCTAAAGTGAAGTCAAATGATGGAGGCAAAGGGAAGAAATGGATTCAGTCCAGAGAAAATGCTGGTGACTCCAAGTTTGTAGCAAAAGAAGGAAATTCTGGTGGGTCTAGCAAATGGAAGATGAACAAAAAGCCTTGTCAATACTGTGGTGGAACTAATCATCAGTTTTTTAGATGTTGGAGAAAGCCTCGATGCTAGATGCGAAGATGTCACAAGTTGGGTCACATGGAAGCCATCTCGCAAAGAAAAAATTACCAAGCAAACGGGAAAAGCACGGGTAGCAAAGTGAATGGCGAGGAAGAGCATTTGTTTGTAGCTTCTTTTTCTGAATCTTCTATTGGGAATGATGCATGGCTGATGGATAGTGGTTGTACGAATCATATGACTGGCAATTCGAAGCTATTTAGGAGTCTAGACAGGTCAGTCAAGTCCAGAGTCAGAATTGGCAGCGAATAGTATATCGAAGTGCAAGGGAAGGGTACGGTGGCTATTGAAGGAAATAAGGAGGTGAAGCTGATCAGTGATGTTCTTTTTGTGCCAAACATTGACTAGAATCTGTTAAGTGTTGGTCAATTAGTTGAGAAGGGCTATAAAGTGAAGTTCGAAGGGAAGGAATGTCTTATTAATAATGCAGATAGCAAAGAAGTGCTAAGAATTCCAATGAGGGACAAGAGTTTCATGTTTAAGCCACAGGAGATGCAACAAATGGCTTTAAAGTGTAAAGAAGAAAATGTAGAGCTATGGCATAAAATACTTGGGCATGTTCACAGGAAGAGCATGTCATTTATGCAGAGAAATGGCTTGGCAGATGACTTGCCAAGTTTGGAGGAGGAATTTCCATAGTGCAGAACTTGTCTTCTTGGCAAGCAAGCCAGATTTCCTTTCAAAGGAGGAGACTGGAGAGCATGTGAGAAGCTGCAATTAGTCCACACAGATCTATGTGGACCTATGTCTAAGTCTTCTCTCAATGGTAGCAGGTATTTCATTACCTTCACTGATGATATGACTAGAATGAGTTGGATTTATTTTCTACAAGCCAAGTCTGAAATTGCTGATGTGTTTGTGAAGTTTAAAGCCTTAGTTGAGAATCAGAGTGGGAAGAAAATTAAAATGCTCAGGTCTGATAATGGTTTTGAGTATACTGCTCACAAGTTTAAGTTGAATTGTGAGCAAGCAGGAATTATGCAGCAGTTCACTGCTCCCTATTCACCTCAACAGAATGGGGTCAGTGAGAGGAAAAACAGAAGCATTATGGAGATGGCTAGATGTATGATGCAGGAGAAGAAGTTACCTAAGAAGTTCTGGGCTGAAGCAGCTAATACTACAGTGTTCTTGTTGAATAGATTGCCCACAAAGGCCTTAGAGAGGCCAACACCTTTTGAAGTCTGGTATGGTGTTAAATCTTTTGTGAAAAATTTGAAGGTTTTTGGGTGTTTGTGTTACACTCATGTTCCTGAGGTCAAGAGGGACAAGCTGGATAAGAAAGCAGAGCTTGGAATCTTCACCGGGTACAGTCTCCAATCAAAAGCTTACAGAATTTTTCACCCTATGACAGGGAAGGTGACTGTAAGCAGAGATGTTGTTTTTCTAGAGGAAGATGAGTGGAATTGGATGGAAGGAAAGAGTGCAGAATAGCAGCAATTCGAAAAACAACCTGCAACAAATGTAGAGGTTGATGAAGTTATAGATGGATTGGAAGACAGTGTCGATGATTTACCAGTAAGAGGCACAAGGTCACTTGCTGAAATCTATGAAAGAAGCAATGTGGCAATGCTCGAACCATCTAACTTTGTGGAAGCTAAGGAGGATCAGAGGTGGATTGCAGCAATGCAGGAGGAGATTGCAATGATCCAGAAAAACCACACATGGGAGCTTGTTGATAGACCATTTGATAAGAATGTGATTGGGGTTAAGTGAGTGTTTAGAACAAAACTTAATCCTGATGGTTCTGTCAATAAACACAAAGCTAGACTGGTGGTGAAAGGCTATGCACGAATATAGGGAGTAGACTATTCTGAAACATTTGCTCCTGTTGCATGACTTGATATAATAAGGCTACCGTTAGCTATTGCTATTGAGAGAAGGGGTGGCCTATATTTCAGTTAGATGTCAAGTCTGCATTTCTGAATGGAGAGCTTGAAGAGGAGATTTTTGTTGAACAATCAAGGCTTCGGTATCAAAGGCCAAGAAGAGAGTGTATACGGAGTTGAGGAAAGCTCTATATGGATCAAGCGAGGCTCCAAGAGCTTGGTATGGGAAGATAGATCGATATTTGCAAGATTTTGGCTTTGTAAAAAGCTTAAGTGAGTTTACTCTTTATGTCAAGAAGGTGAATCACAGTGTTGTAATTCCGTCACTTTATGTAGATGATCTATTAGTGACGGGGAATGATATGGAATTGATAGAGAAGGTGAAGCGAGATCTATTTGCAGTTTTTGAGATGTTAGACTTGGGAAAGATGGCTTATTTTTTGGGTCTGGAAGTCAAACATACTTCATATGAGATCTTCATCTGTCAGAAAAAATACATGAAGGAAATTCTAAAGAAGTTTCAGATGGAAGATTGTCGAAGTGTAAGCACTTCTATGGTTACTAAAGAGAAGCTGCAGAAGAATGATGGAACAGATGCAGTAGATGCTTCTATGTATAGAAGTTTGATTGGGTGTCTCATGTATCTTACAACAACTAGACTAGATATTCTATTTGCTGTGAGTGTTTTATCCAGGTTTATGAGTAGTCCTAGTAAGTTACATTTGATTGCAGCAAAAAGGGTCTTGAGATATCTCAAAGGAACATTGTTCTTTGGTGTGAAGTTTAAGAAATGTCAGAAGTTTAATTTACAAGGATTTTCTGAAAGTGACTAGGCCGGTTCAGTGGATGACATGAAAAGTATGTCTCGATATTGTTTCAGTTTTGGTTCTGCTTGTTTCTCCTGGTGTTCTAAAAAGCAAGAGATTGTAACTCAGCCTACTGCAGAGGCTAAGTTTATAGCAGCTACTGCAGTTGCAAATCAAGCTTTGTGGCTGACGAAGATAATGAAGGATCCGTGGTTGAATTTTAGTGATTGCATTGAAGTTAATGTGGATAATTAGGCTGCTTTAGCAATATCACAGAATCCAGTTTTCCATGGCAAAACCAAGCATTTCAAAGTCAAAATTTTCTTTCTGCGTAAGGTGCAACAAAGTGGCAAAGTTAAGTTGGTCTATTGCAGATCTGAAGATCAACTTGCAAATATGTTCACAAAACCACTTCAGGTTGGAAGATTTGAGCTATTAAGAGAGAAAATAGGAATCTGCAGCAACAACTGATCCAAGGAGGAGTTTGTTGAAATTGTTCAGCTGCTGTTTTCTGTCATGTTTTCCTCTGTTTTCCTCTGTTTTTTTTTTTATATTAAAAAAACAACCAAGTTCATTTAGTTATGTATTTAGTATTTTTGCTATTTTCTAGGAAGTTAATAGCACATTTGTGTGCAGTTATGTGTTGCACGTACTGAACAGTTTTTGCTTTATATTTAGTTGTGGTACTCGACAGTTTTTTTTTCTTAAGCACAAGACGTATGAAGTGCTATGCTCTGTTTTTTTCTTATTTTATATATATATATATATCTTTTCTCTCTCTCAAACAACAGAAATTTTTCTGTTTTGATTGTTGTTTTTATGAGCTTTAACAGAGGCTGGTTTTCAGCTTCTACGTGAACGCAATCCACAGCGAGGAACAAATGTCTTCTGTTGCCGTCACTCGAACAGCGCTGGAATTGGCATGTTTGGGTCCAGAGCCTGGCAAATTTTACCCTCACTTATGCATGGAACTACGACCTCCGTGATATGACTTAATGGGCCATCTTCATCCCTTTGGAATGCTTTGCGCCCAGATAACAGTTCAAGCAACACAATGCCATAGCCATACACATCACTCTTAGCTGTTAAGTATATAGCTCGACAAGTATTCAGGAGCTATATAACCTGCGGTGCTGGCAACAGGGTACGAAAAGTCTGATGCTTCTCAGGAAGAAGTCTGGAAAGTCCAAAATCGGCAACTTTAGCAGTCCAGTTTTCATCTAGCAATATGTTTTATGACTTGATGTCTCGGTGTACTATCCAAGGACCAGCAAATTCATGCAAGTACTCGATTCCCCTAGCGATATCCAATGCCACATTGAGCTGTGCATTCCAGGACATCAAAGTTGAGCTTCTGTTAGTGTGAAGGTGGTAGAATAACGAGCTATTGTTCATGTACTTATAGACTAGGGCACACTCGCTACGTCTTGCATGAAGTCCCAACATCCAAACAATATTCCTATGATTAACAAGATGGAGATTTTTGATCTTGTTGATTGATTCTGCAAAGCCTATTCTTGTTACATTTATCCAGTTGGTGGCCACTTCCCGCCCATCATCCAATATCCCGCGATACACTGAACTGGTGCTGCCTACTCCAATCATATCATCATCAAAGAAATTATTAGTTGCACGAACCAGCTCTGCCTTTGAAATTTTTTTGAATACCTGAGAAGCAAAATCTATCAGCAAGCAATTCAGTAAAATGAAGTAATGAGAAATAAAGCCATCGAAATGACAAAGATATACCGAATACTCTTCCAACAGCATATCACTGTCAGAATCTGGTCCACCATTGTTATGGCTATATCCCTTGCATCTTCTGGAGCATAAAAACAGGGCAAGCTTATATGTGGAAGCCATGATACATTTAAAGTCTGACAGAGCAACTCCACAATTAATTCTACGATTTCTTGATGCCGCACCTTTGCATCTAAATTTGAACAAGATCGTTCTGATCTGACCATGATGTTTCTCATTCTTAGCAAGTTTGGTGGGACTGGAATCATGAATTCTAGGTTGTGCAAGACCAGTGCTCTCTACAGTGGCTGGCAAGTTGTTTCCATGCACATTGAGCCACCTTATCTCATTCGAAAGATACCCGGGGCATCCAGATATATGTATGTTATGAACCATAATCAGTCTTAGCCTTTTCATCTGCTCGATGGCTTTCGTACCTATAAACACCTCTTCAGGCTCAAGCATGTGTAATTTAATACCTTCAACAGAGTTTGTTCCCTTCAAATCCAAAGCGAACATGCGATCAGGAGTACATCACGCTCAAAAAGACAAAATACTCTATCTGGGTGCACACCCTTATGTGCATGAAAACAAGTTAGATACATCATAACAAATTTATACCTGTCTGAATGTAGCCAACCTTTATGGTATGATGCCCCAAAATGTAATGAAGAAGAGCTTCTTGCAGTTTATATAGGCCATATTGTCGAGAAATTTCTCTGACATTTGCTAGAAAGTTACTACCTTTGAATTGATCAGCGATCATATTGTATACTGCTTCAGCGATGGTTGTCTTGCCTATTCCATCAATCCCACAGAAATCCACCACGTGTGCAATAATGTTCTTACAGCCTGTACATGTTTGTCAAGAGCAATAGGATGCTTTGCAACATACAAGTATGAGCGATACAGCTTGCTTGACACTTCTTCAATAATTTTCTGGATGAGTTCAGATTCAAGACCGCCAATTGCAATCACTAACAAAAAAATGTGATGGCCCGCTAGGCCACAAAGCTAAACAAGGAAAGTTGATATTTACTTGTTAGAGATCTTTTAAGTGGTACCACATATCCAAATGATGTATGTGCAACAGCATTAGGTTCTCCAGAGGTTAAACTATTTACTCTAGCTACCCATATCTAGCAAAGCTATGCACATCCTCTGCTAATAATAAGCTGATGAGGAGGATTATCAGAAACAAAACCTTGTTCCTGAACGGAGACAGATGAATCAATCAAGCTGCGAGAAGTGGTTAGACTCTACCCCTTGAGTTTGACTATGAAATAAAAAGAGTGATAATAAGTTTCATGTTGTCAGTTATTCAAGTGCTTGAGCACAGAGATGTACACGGTGCACTAAGGTAAGGTATGCATGATTGGAAGCTAGTTGAGCAAATAAGAGACTAGTAATCTTTGTCAAAAAAAAAAAAAAACCAGAAAGGGACTGAGAATTCAACACATTAAACTTCGAATCAACAAATGTCAGCAATTTTAGGAGCATAAGTTGATCCAATGTCTCTCAATGCATCCATGTAATGTATCGGATCCAGCAGACTGTGAAAGTGAGAATTCCAGTTCTCAACATATAGTTCTGTTACCAAAAATAAAAACATATAGTTCTACTTCCTCCTTCGACGCAAACTCAATTGAAACTCCATTTCTCAAACAATTTTGCTAAATTTATGCAACAAACTTCATCTTTACCAATTCTAGCCAGTTCTAATCTGATTAGATCTAGCAGAAATTCTCTACCAAACAAACAACAATCAAGAGAATCCAGCCAATTTGCGCGAGTGTCCTCGCCTCGGAAGCTGAGGAAGACGTCGTAGTCCCATCGAAGGATGGCGGCACAAGATGAGGAAGAAGAAACAGATGAGGAGGAGGAGGAGGAGGATGCAGTCGCCTTGGAAGTCCCGTCGGAGAGAGAGCCATCGACCCTCTTTCTCATGCGAGACGCGCAAAGTCAAGGGTGGCGCGGGGAACGAGTCTCAGCGGAGACGCGGAGACGGTCCCTTGCTCGGAATACGTTCGACCGAACGCGATTCGTGGGGTCGATCAAGAAGTCCATGCAAGGATTCCCCTCGCCGTCGACCCATGCTCGGACAGTGTTGCAGCCGAGGTCGCAGACAAATCGGTTGGGCTGGCTTGCTACGCCACCAACACAAACAGAAAACGTGCGCCCTCTGGTCCGGGTCGAACCCAGTCGCATGACATGATTGGGAAATGAGAATCAACTCAGTCTCCCTTTTCTTGTTATGGTTTTGGAGCATGTAATATGGATGGAAATGAGAACCGACTTATCTTTCAACGTGTAAGGAAACTAATCGCAATCATTGCACGAAAGGAAATATGATCGGAAAGCTGAACTGACGAGTGCTTTCAATTGGAAATAACTACATTTGGTTAATTATATCCACATATATGACAACAAAATAGGGGGTTCCCAAGTCCAGGTTTGGCTAACTTGGAAAAGAACATCATGAACTAAACCACATATCCTTCAAAAGAAAATTAGACTATCAACTACGAAGCATTGCTATTTACTTCTTAAGTGAAGCATTCCTTGGAGCATTTTATGGTAGAGACGATTGTTAGAATCGGATGTTATTAAATGGTTACGCGATGAGGGAACATCACTCCTATTTGCTGTCACTATCGTATAGGCCTCCATCTCATGACTCTCAGCTAACCCATTTAATTAATGACCAAAAACACGCTAATGTAAGACAATTATTCTTTTTCTTAGGTAAAGATTTGTTTTGTTTACGATGGTATCTCGAACCCTGACTGGGAGTCATTGATAGAAAATCATTTCAATTCTCTCTCATGCACATGAGCGAGAGTTTTGCTATTTTGGAAAGAGTTCGGGACAACTCTCCAAGTGATGGCCGGGCTATTGAAAATTTGGGATACCCAAACGCGTCATTAGCGACAAGAGCTGTGAGAGATGCTTCGGTTTTGGTGAGTTATTTATATTCTGCCTGATTCACCGGTACAATCCTTGCTCAACCCATTGTTGAGGATCGATAGCGTGGCATCCATCCTCCGTTTGATCACATAGTATGGAATATGAACTTATCTCTTTATTTCGAGCGAAGAGAAAATAAATCTGAACTCAAGGCTATCAAAACGAGAAGTGGAAACAGAGTTCGCTGCCTACAAAAATCTTTCCCCCTCTAAATATTAATTTACAATAATTATTACCACGTAAATCTCCAATATCCTTATTATTTTTAGGTGATTTCTCTGGTAATTTCTACTTAAAGCATCCCGCTTGAACTGAGAGATTCGTCAATGCTATCACTCAACGGGAGAAAAGTATATGGACTTGAGTTGCAAGATCTACTAGTTTCCGTGTTATCACTCAATTCGGATGGGAATTGAGCTAAAGCACTTCTTAGGCGGTCCACTACACAACTCATTGAGGGCCGGTCAAAAGCTCGTTCCCGAACACAATCCACAGCGAGGTTAGCCATATCTTCCACTGCAATCATCTCGAACGGGGCCGGAGTTGGCATGTATGGGTCCAGGGCCTGGCCGGTGTTGCCCTGAAGGATGCATGGAACTATGGTGTTCACTATCAATCTCTGGCCATCTTCACTCCTATCCAATACTTTGCATCCAGATAACAACTCAAGCAACACAATGCCATAGGCATACACGTCGCTCTTAGTCGTTAGCATTCCAGTTTGGAGATATTCTGGATCCAGATAACCAAGGGTGCCGGCAATCAGATCCTCAGACTTATCTACACCCTCAGGAAGAAGTACGGAGAGTCCAAAATCCGAAACTTTGGCAGTCCAGTTTTCATCTAGCAAGATGTTTGCTGACTTGATGTCTCGGTGTACAATTCGAGGACCTGCAAATTCATGCAAGTACTCAATTCCCCAAGCGGCATCCAGTGCCACCTTGATCCGTGCATTCCACAACATGAAAGTTGAGCTTCTGATAGCGTGAAGGTGTGAGTACAGCGAGCCATTGTTCATGTACTCGTAGACTAGGGCGCACTCACTACGTCCTGCATGAAATCCCAACAACCGAGTAACATTCTTATGACTGACATGACGGAGAGTTTTGATCTCCGTGATGAACGTGTCGTATCCCCATCCATCTGCAAGTACCTTTGTCCACTTGATGGCCACTTCCCGCCCATCATCCAGTTTCCCATGATACACTGAACCAGCACTGCCCTTTCCAATCTCATAGCAGAAATCATTAGTTGCACGACCCAGCTCTGCCTTTGAATATTTTTTGAATACCTGAGAAGCAAAATTTATCAGCAAGCATTTCAGTAAAATGAAGAGATAAGAAGTAAAGCCGTCAAAAAGACGAGGATATACCGAATATTCCTCCAACAGCATATCACTGTCTAAACCCTTGTGTCTTAAGCATAAAAACTGGGTAGGCTTACGCACGGTGGCCATGACACATTTGCCACTAAGGCATAAAAACTGGGCAAGCTTATTTGGGGTACCCACAATACATTTAAAGTTTGGCAGAGTATTCCTGCAATTAATTTTCCAGATTCTCGATGCTGCCCCTTTGCATCGAAATCTAAAGAAGATCGTTTCAATCGGACCACGATGCTTCTCATTCTTAGCAGGGTTGGCATGACTGGAATCATGAATACTAGGCTGCGCAGGACCATATCTCCCTGCAGTTGTTGGCAAGTTGTTTTCTTGTCCACAGAGCCCCTTTATGTCTTTCCGAAGATACTCGGGGCATCCGGATAAATGTTTGTCACGAAACATCAACAGTCTAAGCCTTTTCATCTGCTTGATGGATTTTGTACCCATAGACATCGCCTCTCCAGGCTCAAGCATGTCCAATTTAATACCTTGAACGGAGTTTGTTCCCTTCAAATCCAAAGCAAACATAGCGGAGGAGTTAACTACGGATAAAGGCAATGGAAACAAGTTAGATAAATCATAAATAGATCAAAAAACATCTACAGGATCGTCATGCAAGAACCTATGTATATGCTATCAAATTGTCAAGCCAATGCCCAAGCGCCACACATCAAGAAACTGTAGTGCCATATCTCCAGTAAATTTTAAACAGCATAATTTGAAAGAACAAGAAAATACAGATCTAATTGTAGGAAAGTTTACCAAATTATATTGAAAGACTCTTAGAATATCCTCATAAGACCAGAGTCTGCTGCGCCTGCCAGGATTTTTAGATTCTTTACGCACGATCTCTCGACCCATTTCTTGAAGCAAGTTGTGCATCCATATCTTGTTTGACTCCATATATATAAGTGATTTTTGAGAGAGAATGTGAAGCCCACTATCTGGATAAAAGTTATAGCGGTGAAAATCCTTTATTACCTCAATTTTTTCTTTCCCATTATAAAAACAAGCGATGTCAAGAAAGATATCTCGTTCATGAGTTTGCAATCCATCGAAACTAATTTTTAGAATCTCATCAATATGGTCGCCGGGAGTGGCACTCAATCTTTCTAATATATCCCTCCATTCCTGAGTGCTCTTACCCCTCAAGAAAGATCCCAATACAATAAGAGCCAAAGGGAGACCTTTGGCATAGTGAACAAATCCGTCGGAGAGAAGCGGGTAGGGGTAACCTTTTGTAAGGGATGGTTCCTGAAAGGCATTCCAACTGAAGAGTTGAAGAGCATCATCATGATTAAGTTCACCAACCTTATAGATTTCTGCATTTTGAGCGACTAGTATTTCTTCATCTCTTGTCGTTAAGATTATTTTACTCCCCGGACCAAGCCAACTTCTTTCACCCATTAAGTCCCTTAGTTGGTCCGTGCAATCCACATCATCAAGAACTAATAGAACTCTTTTATTGCCAAGCTTTTGCCTCGAATCTACACCTATCTGATTGTACCCAACCTTAATGTTTCTGTCCCCCAAAATGTCACGAAGTAGAGCTTCCTGCAGTTTATGTAGGCCATACAGCCTAAAAATTTCTTTAACATTTGCCAGAAAGCAACTACCTTCGAAATGATCAGCAATCATATTGTATACAGCTTTAGCAATAGTTGTCTTGCCTATTCCGCCAGTCCCACAGATACCCACCACGTGAATGCCATTGTCCTCTGTACGCAATGACACTCTTACAGCCTGTATATGTTTGTCGAGAGCAACTGGATGCTTCGCGACATCCAAGTACTGTCTGTGCAGCTTGCTTGACACTTCTTCAACAATCTTCTCGACAAATTTATCTTCAGGACTGCCAATTGCAACCACAAAATACGTGACAGCCCGCCAAGCCACAAAACTAAACGAAAGAACTTGATATTTACTTTTTAGAGCTCTTTGGAAAGTATTGGATATATAAATGATGCATCGTACAACAGCCATTGGGTTCTGCAAAGATTAAACTATTTACTCTGGCTTCCTTAATCTAGTACAGGTGGGCACATCCTTTGCTAAACTAAACTAAATAAGCTGATGAGGAGGATTATCGGAAAGAACACCTTCCTCCTGATCCGAGAAGATATAAACCAATTAAGCTGCAAACTGGTTAGATTCCAGTACTTGAATTTGACTTGTGAAAACAATTATTATGTTGTCGGTTATTAAAGTGCTATAAACCAATTAAGCTGCAGAACTGGTTAGATTCCAGTACTCGAATTTGACTTGTGATGATAACTATAATCTTGCCGGTTATTAAAGTGCTTAACCATAGAGATATACACGGTGAACACTAAGGGAAGGGATACATGATTCGAAGCTAATTGAACAAATAAGAGACCAATAATTCTTGGCCATCCAAAAAATAAAATGAGACTTATAATTCAACACCTTCAACTTTGGAAACCACAAATGTTAGCAATGTCAGGAGCATAAGGCGAAACGATGTCTCTCAATGCATCCGCGTTATTTATCAGAACATCAACACTCTGAAAGTGAAAATTTCAGTTCCAAACACAGTTCTGCTTCCTGCTTGCTTCTAAGCAGACTCATTAAAACTCCATTTCTCAGACAACTCTGCTAAATTTAGGCAACGAGTTTAATCTTTACCGGTTCTAGCGAAGTCTAACCTGACATAATCTAACGGAAATTCTCTAGAAAACAAACAGCAATCAAGAGAATCCAGTCAATTAGCCGAGAGTAATTAGACAATTACCCCTTGTCTAGATGCCATCCGGACAAATTAGCCGCTTGGCGAAGTGCGTCTCTCCACTTCTTCACTCTCTCCGAACCATCGCCACCACCACCACCACCACCAAAAACCTCTTCATGCCTCGCCATGATCTCCGCGAAGTCCCCGGTCTGCTTCCGCACATCGCTTGGGTCAACGTGGTAGAACACCGGCCGGACCAGTTGCCCTCTCGAGTCCTGCATCTCGAGAATCTTGGTCAGCTCCTGCAAGCACCAGGTGGAGGCAGCAAAGTTGCGGGAGAAGACGACGATGGCGATCCTGGAGCTCTCGATGGCCCGCTCCAGCGAAAGGGAGATCCTCTCCCCCCGCCGGAGCTCGTCGTCAATGAAAACGCGGGCTCCTCCGCGGCGGAGGGCGCTGTGGAGGTGGCTGACGAAGCCAGAGCGAGTGTCCTCGCCTCGGAAGCTGAGGAAGACGTCGTAGTCCCATCGAGGGACGGCGTCGCAAGACGAGGAAGAAGAAGAAGAAGATGACGATGACGATGCAGCCGCCATGGAAGACCGTCGGAGAGAAGGGCGGCCATGGCCCTCTTTTATGCGAGGCGCGCGAAAGTCAACGGCGGCGGGGGAACGAGTCAGAGATGCGGGGACGATCCATGCGCCGCCGAAGCAATTTCAGACATTGCTGCCACGGTCGGGCTGGCTTCATGGTGTTGGCTGGGTCCACCCTCATGTGGGGCCCAGCTAACGCAAAACGAAGGAATAGAAATAGGAGGGAAAGTTAAAAAAAAAAAGGGTAAAAAGAAGAAGAAGGAGAGCCCAAGGAGAGAGAAAAAGAGTGAGGGGGCGAGAGACGGGAGCTCACCGAGAGAAGCCAAGAAGAAAAAGAAATGGGGCTGAAACTTTCGCTGAAACTATGCGGCGCCAAATATTTGATAGAATTCACTCAAATTCGAGTATATTATTCGTGAGATCATGAGTAGTCTCGTTCGTGGAGAATCTCCTCCAGATTTTTTAATTGCGATTAGAATTTTCTAACTTCATTTATATTTATTCATCTTTATAGTGAGGAAATGAGTTTGTAATGCTTATATAAAACCTTTAGTGTGTGACTAGAAAAAAACTATTTTGTATATTATACTATTCTTAATAATTAGTGGAAGTTTTTAAGAGGTTTGTGAACTTTCCCGCATTGGGTTTCCGCATCAAAATCTCGGTGTTGTTGTTGGGTTTTTTTACTTATCATTTCGGCTATTATGGGGATATATATGGCTAGTTATTGATTGGGTTAATTTGATTTTTGGTTGATTTAGTTTTTGGAAAGAAATTGATCTTGAATTGGGTTTAGTTCAGAGTGAATTGTTGCTCAATTCTCCCCAACAAAGTGGTATCGAGCTAGAGTTAAGATTCTAGTTATTAATGATGGAAACTAGCGACACAATGTTTAAATTAAATGTCTTGAATTATTTTATTTAGAAACCTCAGATAGAAAACATGTTATATTGCAAAGACTTGTTTGATCTCGTTGAGGTGAAAAAGTTAAAGAAGATAAAGAAAATAATAATGAGAGAGAATGAATCGAGAAGACAATTGGGTTTATCCGGCAATAGATTGATTATAGTGTGTTTTATCATGTTTTAAAAAACAAAGGTGACACTCTTTATGAGAGGAAAACTCCACAAAATAAAGTTATTCTAATTAAATGACTTATGAATTTAAAATACAAATAGGGGAGTAGCATGTCAGAACACTTCATTGAATTTCAAGATATTGTAAATCAATTGACAAATCTTGAAATTGACCTTAATGATGAATTGCAATCATGTTTATTGCTTGATACTCTTCCCAATAGTTGAGGCACATTGGTTGTTGTGTTAAACAATTGAGCTCTTTCAAGAAAGCTTGTTCAATGAAGAAACAAGAAGAAAATGCTTGAATTATGTTCCTAAATTGGATGCTCTTGTTATAGAAAATAGGGCAATAAATCAATCAAAAAAGTTTCATAATAACAATAATTAGGGAAAGTCAAGAGGAAGGTCTAAGTCAAGATAGGATATTATGCAAAAAGGTGTTGATTGCAAAAGAAAGATAAATCCCTAATAAAAATGGAGATTGAAAAAAAGAAGAGAAACATGCTATTGTCACGGCCCGAAAGAAAGCATGTCCAAGAGGTTCCTATGGGACGAGCGTGACACATCCGACCCTTGATTATCTCGACACCTAGGATATTCTCGAGTCTTCTAGAATACTCCTGGGGGTGGGCAGTAAAGTAATTGTACCGTTATGTGATAAATGAGGGTAGCTGGTAATTGAGGAGATACAATCTCCACCGTTAGATCTAAGGGAGATCTACGGATACGATTTTCCTTGTACTTGTATATAAATGAGTCTTCCCCTTCATTGTAAATCATCTCATTCACGAATAATAGAAAATCTAGAGTTTGTCTCTAAAGAGTTTCTCTCTTTACGATCCTTGTGAGTGAGTGTGAGTAAGGTTGACTTGGGAGAAATTCCTAAGGCCGCACAGGCAAGGGAACGCTAGATCGATCGGGCCGTGACAAGTGGTATTAGAGCAAAAGTTTGTTCCAAGCGCAAGCACAATGGCTGATCCACGATCTGATGAGATGCTGGCCATGGGTGGTGACTGCGCTGATCGTGGGCAAAACACCGAGAAAGGTGCTGCCAAGGGCAAGAAGAACCGTGGAGTTTCGAGCTCGAGGGAGCCAACGGGGGATCCTGCACATTGCATGGCGAAGCTAGAGTCGTTTGTCACCGATGTCCAAGGATTGGTCGATGACCTGACCTAGACCGTGGATGGAGTCGATGCCGAAAGGGAGGAGCTGGTTGTGGAAGTGCAATAGCTCAAGACTGGCATGGGAGAGCTCCACCATGAGTTGCTGGGGACCCTATAGGAGGAACTCACACAACGGTATGAACCCTTGGGGGCCATGATGGCGGCCATGCGTGCGGAGATAGCGGAGCTTAAGAGTAAGCTTGCTGAACGGAAGCTGCACGCGTGAACGGGGTGATCACCGTGCAAGGTTCACAAGTGGACACGCCGAAACCAAAGGAGTTCCGTGGCTCACGGGTGGCCAAAGACGTGGACAACTTCGTGTGGTACATGGAGTGATACTTCTAGGCCATGGGGATCAACGCCAACCAAACATGGGTAAACACTACTTCGATGTATTTAGCTGATAGTGCATTGTTGTGGTGGCGTCGTCGGTTGGATGATAGGTGTGGGAATCCTATCACGACCTAGGGTGGTTTCGTCGAGGAGTTCTGGCGGAACTACTTTCCCGCTTACGCGGAGGAAGAAGCTCGTGACAAGTTGAAACGTCTCGAGCAAAAGGGTGGTGTGTGCGACTACATCAAGCAGTTCTCGGAGTTGTTACTCCAAATCCCTTTGATGAACGAAGTCGAAGCGTTTCACCAGTTCATGAGCGGTCTTAAGCCATGGACAAAGCAAGAGTTGAAGAGGTACAATGTGGGAGATCTCACTACGGCCATGACCGTAGCCGAGTTGCTCGTGGAGTACAAGGCGCCTTCCACATCCCGATCAGACACTCGTCCGAGGGACAAAGCCACTGATGGGGGAGATCGGGGGAGATACAACGGTCCAACCGAAGGAAGACCACTGGCTAATCCTCACAAAACTCACGCGGAGTTGAGCGGAGGAGGACAAAGGAAGGTACGCTTGTACAAATGCTTTTTCTGTGATGGTCCACATATGGCTCGGGATTGCCCAAACAAGGCCAAGCTGGCCACCCTGTGTAAAGAAGATGAGCTTAGGGAGGAATCGCGGTTGGGTTCGCTGCGCCTCCTTAGCTCGATCAAATCCAAGAAGGCAAAGGAGCCTAAGGGATTGATGTTCACGGACCTGAAAATCGGGAAGACCACGATGAGTGCGCTCGTGGACACTGGAGCTTCCGACATCTTCATATTGGAGAAGGCCGCGAAGAAGCTTAACCTACGGGTTGAGAAGGGAGCCGGTTGGCTCAAGACGGTGAACTCTAAGGAAGTCCCAAAGATCGACATCGCAAAGGACGTGGAGCTGGAACTTGGGCAATGGAAGAGCAAGGAGACCCTAGAGGTAATTCCATTTGATGACTATGATATTATCATTAGGATAAAATTCCTAAAAGGATCCATATTGTGGTTGTCTCATTTGTCAAGTGTATATGCGTGTTGGACAAGTATTGTCAATGCGTGATTCCGGTCCACCGTGAGTTGGATCGTGAACGAAAGATGATTTCTGCTATACAACTCACCAAGGGAGCAAGGAAGGGTGAGGACCTTCCTAGCAGCCTTGAAGATCGAGGATGGCAAGGGTGAAGGGAAGGAAGTCCCAACGGAGGTAGCTCAAACACTCGACTCGTTCAAGGACGTGATGCCTTTGGAGTTGCCGAAAAAGCTGCCACCCAAGAGAGAGGTGGATCATTGGATCGAGTTAGTGCCTGACACTCGACCGCCTGCCATGGCGCCTTACCGCATGGCACCCCCAGAATTGGAAGAGTTGAGGAGGCAACTCAAGAAGCTACTCGACACAGGTTACATACGACCGTCCAAAGCTCCATTTGGTGCACCGGTCCTGTTCTAAACGAAGCACGATGGGTCCCTCCGGATGTGCATCGACTACCGGACACTAAATAAGCTGACCGTGAAGAACAAGTACCCGATCCCGCTCATCGCGAATCTCTTCGATCAACTTGGTGGAGCTCAATGGTTTACCAAGCTGAATCTACGATCGGGTACTACCAAGTTCGGATCGCTGAAGGGGACGAGCCAAAGACCGCATGTGTGACATGGTATGGATCCTACGAGTTCCTCGTGATGCCGTTCGGTTTGACCAATGCTCCAGCTACTTTTTGCACAATGATGAATAAGGTACTCCACCCTTTCCAAAATCGGTTTGTAGTGGTTTACCTATATGATATTATAGTCTATAGTCAGACATTGGAAGAGCATGTCAAACACCTAAGGCAAGTCTTCCAAGTCTTTCGCGAGAACGAGCTGTACGTTAAGCGCGAGAAGTGTGCATTTGCCCAAGAGGAAGTTCCATTCCCGAGGCACATCGTCGGGGGTGGATGTGTGCGACTGGACAAGGCGAAGATCCAATCAATCGTCGAATAAGAAAAGCCAACGAGGATGACGGAGCTGAGGTCGTTCCTCGGCCTTACCAACTACTACTGGCGGTTAATTTGGAGCTACTCAAGCATCACCGTGCCGCTCACATATCTCTTGAAGAGGGAGAAGTCGCGAGAGTGGACGGATCGCTGCCAAAGAGCATTTGATTGACTGAAAAGAGCCATGATGGAGGAGCCGGTGTTGGTGTTGCCCGACTACACTAAACCCTATGAGGTAGAGACTGACGCATCAGATTATGCTATTGGTGGTGTGCTTATGTAGGATGGCCATCCGATGGCGTATGAGTCTTGGAAGTTGAACGATACCGAGCGTCGGTATACCGTTCAAGAGAAGGAGATGACTGCGGTGGTCCATTGCCTTCGGACGTGGAGGCATTATCTCCTTGGGTTGAAGTTCGTTGTGAGGACGAACAATGTGGCCATGAGCTATTTTCAGATGCAAAAGAAGCTGAGTCCGAAGCAAGCTTGATGGCAGGATTTTCTTGCGGAGTTCGACTACGCGTTGGAGTACAAGCTAGGGAAGGCCAATTCTGTGGCGGACACGCTGAGTCGAAAGATGGAGCTGATGAGTAGCTCGATGAGTCGACTGAGTTGTACTTGGCTCAACCGCATCAAAGAAGGGCTGAAGCATGATCCAAGAGCCCAAGCCCTCATTGGGTATGTCAAGGAGGGCAAGACCTGACAATTTTGGTGTGAGGACGAACTCCTTTACACCAAGGGAATGTGACTGTGCGTGCCTTTTCCATGGGAAACTGAGGAAGAAGATCTTGCACGAGTGTCACGACTTGAAGTGGGCAAGTCATCCAAGGATCCACCGCACTTTAACCCTCGTCGAAGATCGGTACTATTGGCCACAAATGCGCGATGACGTGGAGGCCTATGTGAAGACTTGTTTGGTATGCCAACAAGACAAGCTAGAGCAACGTTCGTCACCGGGCCTGTTGGAGCCACTTCCCGTTCCAACTCATCCATGGGGGAGTGTCTTCATGGACTTCATTGTCAACCTACCAAAGTTCGAAAGGTGTCGGACTCTCACGATCGTGGTGGATTGATTTTTCAAGTATGTGACCTTCGTGCCCGCGACAAAGGATTGCTCGGCCGAGGAGGCAGCCAAGCTGTTCATGAAGCACGTGCCACAAACGATCGTGAGCGATCGTGATCCTCGTTTCACAGGGCGCTTCTGGTCCGAATTGTTCAAGCTGCTGGGATCGGAGTTGAACTTGTCCATGAGTTTGCATCCCTAAATCGACGGTCAAACGGAGCGGGTCAATGCGCTCTTGGAGATTTACCTCCGGCATTACGTGAGCACAACACAAGTGAATTGGGCAAAGTTGATTGATGTAGCCCAATTCTCTTACAATTTGCAGCGGAGTGAATCAACCGGCCAGAGCCCGTTCGAGATCATGACCGAGCAGCAACCGAATACCCCTAGCGCCATTGCTTCGGGTTATCGGGGGAGTAGTCTACCCGTGTACAAGTTTGCCAAGGATTGGCAAGAGCAAATCGATTTGGCAAGGGTGTGTCTACACAAGGCGTCAAGCGCATGAAGAAATGGGCCGACAAGAAGTGACAGCACGTGGAGTTCCAAGTAGGAGACCAAGTGTTGGCCAAGCTGCACGCGGTTCTTCGCTACAAGAACGTGCACAAAGGGTTGATCCGTCGCTATGAGGGGCTGTTTCGTGTGCTACAAAGGGTTGGGAAGGTTGCATACAAGCTGGAGCTACCACCAAAGTTAAAGGTACATCCGATTATCCATGTGAGTATGCTTAAGCCTTTCCAGGTTGATGAGGAAGATCCAGATCGTGGGGAGTCTCATCGGGCGCCACTTGGGGCAAAAACCTCATATGATCGAGAGGTCGAGAGCATCTTGGCGGATCAAGTCATACGAAAGTGGTATTGCGCGTCCAAGTAATGGATAATCAAGTTGGGAGCCTGCTGAAAGTCTTTAGCAATTCATGAAGGAGATTAAAGCCTATTATGCCAAAGACGTGATGAGGGCGTCGCTTGATTAGGTGGGGGAGAATGTCACGGCCCAAAAGAAAGCATGTCCAAGAGGTTCCTACGGGATGGGCGTGACACATTCGACCCTCAGCTTATCCCGACACCTAGGGTTTTCTCGAGTCTTTTAGAATACTCCTGGGGGCGGGCGATAAAGTAATTATACCGTTATGTAATAAATGCGGGTAGCTGGTAGTTGAGGAGATACAATTTCCACCGTTAGATCTAAGGGAGATCTACGGATACGATTTTCCTTGTACTTGTATATAAAAGGGGTCTTCCTCTTCATTGTAAATCATCTCATTCACGAGTAATAAAAAAATCTAGAGCTTCTCTCTAAAGAGTTTCTCTCTCTACGATCCTTGTGAGTGAGTGTGAGTAAGGTTGACTTGAGAGAAATTCCTAAGGCCGCACGGGCAAGGGAATGCTAGATCGATTGGCCTGTGTGTGAGTGAGTGTGAGTAAGGCTGACTTGGAAGAAATTTCTAAGGCCGCACGGGTAAGGGAACGCTAGATCGATTGGCCGGTGACACTATGATGACTGTTGCATCTGATGACGATATTGTGTTCATATATGACGTCAAGACTCTACATGGATTGTTAATTCTATATTTTTTTTTATGTCATCTCATGATGTGATTATTTTATTTCTTATCACAAAAAATAATGATGTTCCAAATCAAAAGCAAGAAATATGGTGGATCCAACCGTGCGACGGCAGGGTCCAAACCCACGAGTGGCCACCGGTCATATAATTAATGGGGTTGTGTCATTTTCCCCAATTTTACCATGACCCACGATCGATCTCAGTCAATTCGATATCTTAAATGGAGGGGGTGGCTGGCTCGTCCATTTCTGCCATTCATGGAGGCGACGGCGATGTCCAAATTGGGTTTTTGATTTCTTCTTCCGTTCGATCTTTCATCGTTTTCTTGCGAAGATACACGCATGGAGTTTCACATCAAAGGAGGTTGTTGTGTAGTGTCGGGTGCGTGGTAGATTGTTGGGAGAGGATGTGAACCACACACCAGTCGTTTCGTTAGATTTATAATCAATTGACTTTTTTTTGGGCGATTTTGATACTTTTAATAACCCTTTTTGTGTAATTTGTGAGGTTCTAAACTTTAAGGAGGAAAATTGAATCGATGGCTTTTAGAAATTTCGTCATTCATTTGATATTGTGATCTCGAGATTTTTTAAGTGTTTTTATCTTTTGGTCCGATATGCAAATGAGGATATCCATTTGGATCGTCACATCCGCACTATTCTGGCCCATGGCGTTGGCAAAAATCGAAATATTAAAAAAAATGGGAAGAAGAAAAGGCGAGCTCAAACCCTTGTATGGAGAGAGAAGAGGCAGCGAAAGTGGGCGCCGCCATCCAGGCACCAACGACAAGGGTGGTTGGGCCCTCGCGATATGAGGAGAGTGTGGCACAGCGGCAATCACAGCACCAAGGTATAAGCAATTTGAATTGATGATTTTGAGGACCGACATCGTGATTAACATGTGGAGTCTCCTTAATCAATCAAGGATTCTTGTCATGGTCGGACATGTGACAAACAACATAATACAGCTTCCCGTGGACTTCAGAGTAGAGGTGGCATTTCTGGCATAACTGGAATCGAACCTCAATTTCCTTAACAATAACATTATTACCTCAAACATATGCATCAAATAATTTCAATTTATTCCAAAGACACGTAATGGAATCAAAAGGGCAAAGCACATTAACTAAAAAGTTCAATCAAATTAAAAGAAAAAAAAAAACTAAGAAGGAAAAACCTTAGATCTAAGCATTGCGGCCACTATTGCCGCAATGGAAACAGAGTTATCAAAACGACAAGCGGAAACAGAGTTCACTATGGACCTCCGAACACAAATTTACAATGATTATACTCAAAATTAGGCAGATATGCACTCTCCAAATTTATACTCATCGTCTATACCTTGAATTTTGGGCTACTTTCATCGGCAGAGTGATCAAAGGCAAGCGGGTGAGCATTGAGCCAAAGCACTTCTTAGGCAGTCCACTACATGAGTCATGGGAGGCTGGTTTTCAGCTTCTACGTGAACGCAATCCACAGCGAGGAACAAATGTCTTATGTTGCCGTCATCTCGAACGGTGCTGGAATTGGCATGTTTGGGTCCAGAGCCTGGCAAATTTTACCCTTACTTATGCATGGAACCACGACCTCCGTGATATGACTTAACGGGCCATCTTCATCCCTTTATAATGCTTTGCGCCCAGATAACAGTTCAAGCGACACAATGCCATAGCCATACACATCACTCTTAGCCGTTAAGTATATAGCTCGACAAGTATTCAGGAGCTAGATAACCTGCGGTGCCGGCAACAGGGTACGAAAAGTCTGATGCTTCTCAGGAAGAAGTCTGGAAAGTCCAAAATCGGCAACTTTAGCGGTCCAGTTTTCATCTAGCAATATGTTTGATGACTTGATGTCTCGGCGTACTATCCGAGGACCAGCAAATTCATGCAAGTACTCGATTCCCCTAGCAATATCCAGTGCCACATTGAGCTGTGCATTCCAGGACATCAAAGTTGAGCTTCGATTAGGGTGAAGGTGGTAGAATAACGAGCTATTGTTCATGTACTTATAGACTAGGGCACGCTCGCTACGTCTTGCATGAAGTCCCAACATCCAAACAATATTCCTATGATTAACAAAACGGAGATTTTTGACCTTGTTGATTGATTCTGCAAAGCGTATTCTTGTTCATTTATCCAGTTGGTGGCCACTTCCCACCCATCATCCAATATCCCGCGATACACTGAACTGGTGCTGTCTACTCCAATCTTATCATCATCAAAGAAATTATTAGTTGCACGAACCAGCTCTGCCTTTGAAATTTTTTTGAATACCTGAGAAGCAAAATCTATCAGCAAGCAATTCAGTAAAATGAAGTAATGAGAAATAAAGCCATCGAAACGACAAAGATATACTGAATACTCTTCCAACAGCATATCACTGTCAGAATCTGGTCCGCCATTGTTATGACTATATCCCTTGCATCTTCTGGAGCATAAAAACAGGGCAAGCTTATATGTGGAAGCCATGATACATTTAAAGTCTGACAGAGCAACTCCACAATTAATTCTACAATTTCTTGATGCCGCACCTTTGCATCTAAATTTGAACAAGATTGTTCTGATCTGACCATGATGTTTCTCATTCTTAGCAAGTTCGGTGGGACTGGAATCATGAATTCTAGGTTGTGCAAGACCATTGCTCTCTACAGTGGTTGGCAAGTTGTTTCCATGCACAATGAGCCACCTTATCTCATTTGAAAGAAACTCGGGGCATCCGGATATATGTATGTTACGAACCATAATCAGTCTTAGCCTTTTCATCTGCTTGATAGCTTTGGTACCTATAAACACCTCTTCAGGCCAAAACATGTCTAATTTAATACCTTCAACAGAGTTTCAAATCCAAAGCGCACATGTGATCAGGAGTAAATCACGCTCAAAGAGACAAAATACTCCGTCTGGGTGCACACCCTTAACGTGCATGAAAACAAGTTAGATACATCATAACAAATTTTATAAGTATCTATAGGATCTTGATGCAAAAACCTACATATATGCTGTTAAAAAGCTAATGACAAAGCAGTACACCTCAAGTAATTGTAGTTCCATACCTCCAGAAATTTTTAAACAACGTAGTTTTCAAGAACATGAAAATACATATATTGAAATGAAAAATCACCAAATTTTCTTGTAACACGCTCAGAATATCCTTATGATACCAAAGTCTACTACGTTTGCCAGGATTTTCAGGAGATTCTTGACGCACGATTTCTTGACCCATTTCTTGAAGAAACTCATGCATCCATATCTTGTTCGAGTCCATATATAAGAGATTTTTGAGAAAGAATTTGAAGCCCTCTGTCTGGATAAAAGTTACAACGGTCTAACAGTTTGTTACGTAATCTTTATCCTCCCCTTTAAAGAAACAAGCGATGTCAAGAAAAATAGTTTGTTCATTAGTTTCTAATCCATCAAAACTAAGTTTTAGAATCTCATAATGTGGATGTCAGGAATGGCTCCTAATTTTATATGCAGTTCCATTCATGTGTAGTCTTAGCACTCAAGAAAGATCCCAATACATTAAGAGCCAAAGGGAGACCTCTGGCATAGTTGGTTATGCAGAAGGAGAGAAGTTGGTAATTTCTTGCGAGGGATGGTTTCTGAAAAGCATTCCAACTGAATAGTTGAAGAGCATCATCATAATTCAGTCCTCCGACCCTATAGATTTCTGCATTATGACTGACTATTATTTCTTCACCTCTTGTTGTTAAAATTATTCTACTGCCTTGACCAAACCAACTTCTTTCACCCATTAAGTCCCTTAGTTGATCTGTGCAATTCACATCATCAAGAACTAATAGAACCCTTTCTTTGCAAAGCTTTTGCCTTATCAAAAATTTACACGTCTGAATGTAGCCAACCTTTATGGTATTATCCCCCAAAATGTCATGAACAAGAGCTTCTTGCAGTTTATGTAGGCCATATTGCCGAGAAATTTCTCTGACATTTGCTAGAAAGCTACTACCTTCAAATTGATCAGCGATCATACTGTATACAGCTTTAGCGATGGTTGTCTTGCCTATTCCACCAATCCCACAAAAGCCCACCACGTGAACACCATCATCCTTTGTATGCAATAATGTTCTTACAGCCTGCACATGTTTGTCAAGAGCAATAGGATGCTTTGCAACATACAAGTATGAGCGATGCAGCTTGTTTGACACTTCTTCAATAATTTTCTGGATGAGTTCAGATTCAAGACTGCCAATTGCAATCACTAACAAAAAAATGTGACAGCCCGCTAAACCACAAAGCTAAACAAGGAAAGTTGATATTTACTTGTTAGAGATCTTTTAGGGGGTACCACAAATCCAAATGATGTATGTACAACAGCATTAGGTTCTCCAGAGGTTAAACTCTATACTCTAGCTACCCATATCTAGCACAGGTATGCACATCCTCTGCTAATAATAAGCTGATGAGGAGAATTATCAGAAACAAAACCTTGTTCCTGAACGGAGAACAGAAGAATCGATCAAGCGGCAAGAAGTGGTTAGACTCTACCCCTTGAGTTTGACTATGAAGTAAAAAGAGTGATGATAAGTTTCATGTTGTCAGTTATTCAAGTGCTTGAGCACAGAGATGTACACGGTGCACTAAGGTAAGGCATGCATGATTGGAAGCTAGTTGAGCAAATAAGAGAATATACCGAATACTCTTCCAACAACACATCACTGTTAGAATCAGGTCCGCCACTGTTATGACTCTATCCCTTGCGTCTTCTGGGGCATAAAAACAGGGCAAGCTTATATGCAGAAGCCATGATACATTTAAAGTCTGACAGAGCAACTCCACAATTAATTCTACGATTTCTTGATGCCGCACCTTTGCATCTAAATTTGAACAAGATCGTTCTGATCTGACCACGATGTTTCTCATTCTTAGCAAGTTTGGTGGGGCTGGAATCATGAATTCTAGGTTGTGCAAGACCATTGCTCTTTACAGTGGTTGGCAAGTTGTTTCCATGCACATTGAGCCACCTTATCTCATTCGAAAGATACTTGGGGCATCCGGATATACGTATATTACGAACCATAATCAGTCTTAGCCTTTTCATCTGCTTGATGGCTTTTGTACCTATAAATACCTCTTCATATTCAAGCATGTCTAATTTAATACCTTCAACAGAGTTTGTTCCCTTCATATCCAAAGCGAACATGCGATCAGGAGTAAATCACGCTCAAAAAGACAAAATACTCTGTCTGGGTGCACACCCTTATGTGCATGAAAACAAGTTAGATACATCATAACAAATTTATACCTGTCTGAATGTAGCCCACCTTTATGGTATTATGCCCCGAAATGTCATGAAGAAGAGCTTCTTGCAGTTTATATAGGCCATATTGCCGAGAAATTTCTCTGACATTTGCTAGAAAGCTACTACCTTCAAATTGATCAGCGATCATATTGTATAATGCTTTAGCGATGGTTGTCTTGCCTATTCCGCCAATCCCACAGAAACCCACCACGCGAACACCATCATCCTTTGTGTGCAATAATGTTCTTAAAGCCTGTACGTGTTTGTCAAGAGCAATAGGATGCTTTGCAACATACAAGCTTCATGACACTTCTTCAGTAATTTTCTGGATGAGTTCAGATTCAAGACTGCCAATTGCAATCACTAATAAAAAAATGTGACAACCCGCTAGATCACAAAGCTAAACAAGGAAAGTTGATATTTACTTGTTAGAGATCTTTTAGGGGGTACCACATATCCAAATGATGTATGTACAACAGCATCACGTTCTCCAGAGGTTAAACTATTTACTCTAGCTACCCATATCTAGCACAGGTATGCACATCCTCTGCTAATAATAAGCTGATGAGGAGGATTATCAGAAACAAAACCTTGTTCCTGAACGGAGAACAGATGAATCAATCAACCCGCAAGAAGTGGTCAGACTCTACCCCTTGAGTTTGACTATGAAATAAAAAGAGTGATGATAAGTTTCATGTTGTCAGTTATTAAAGTGCTTGAGCACAGAGATGTACACGGTGCACTAAGGTAAGGCATGCATGATTGGAAGCTAGTTGAGCAAATAAGAGACTAGTAATCTTGGTCATGAAAAAACCAGAAAGGGACTGAGAATTCAACACATTAAACTTCGGATCAACAAATGTCAGCAATTTTAGGAGCATAAGTTGATCAAATGTCTCTCAATGCATCCATGTAATGTATCGGATCCAGCCGAATGTGAAAGTGAGAATTCCAGTTCTAAACACATTTCTGCTTCCTCCTTCGACGCAGACTCAATCAAAACTCCATTTCTCAAACGATTCTGCTAAATTTATGCAACAAGCTTCATCTTTACCAATTCTAGCCAGTTCTAATCTGATTTGATCTAGCAGAAATTCTCTACCAAACAAACAACAATCAAGAGAATCCAGCCAATTTGCGCGAGTGTCCTCGCCTCGGAAGCTGAGGAAGACGTCGTAGTCCCATTGAAGGATGGCGGCACAAGACGAGGAAGAAGAAACAGATGAGGAGGAGGAGGAGGAGGAGGAAGATGCAGTCGCCTTGGAAGTCCGTCGGAGAGAGAGCCATCGACCCTCTTTCTCATGCGAGACGCGCAAAGTCAAGGGAGGCGCGGGAACGAGCCTCAACGGAGACGCGGAGACGATCAAGTCCATGCAAGGATTCCCCTCGCCGTCCACCCGTGCTCGGACAGTGTTGCAGCCGAGGTCGCAGACAAATCGGTTGGGCTGGCTTGCTACGCCACCAACACAAACAGAAAACGTGCGCCCTCTGGTCCGGGTCGAACCCAGTCGCATGACATGATTGGGAAATGAGAATCAACTCAGTCTCCCTTTTCTTGTTATGGTTTTGGAGCATGTAATATGGATGGAAATGAGAACCGACTTATCTTTCAACGTGTAAGGAAACTAATCGCAATCATTGCACGAAAGGAAATATGATCGGAAAGCTGAACTGACGAGTGCTTTCAATTGGAAATAACTACATTTGGTTAATTATATCCACATATATGACAACAAAATAGGGGGTTCCCAAGTCCAGGTTTGGCTAACTTGGAAAAGAACATCATGAACTAAACCACATATCCTTCAAAAGAAAATTAGACTATCAACTACGAAGCATTGCTATTTACTTCTTAAGTGAAGCATTCCTTGGAGCATTTTATGGTAGAGACGATTGTTAGAATCGGATGTTATTAAATGGTTACGCGATGAGGGAACATCACTCCTATTTGCTGTCACTATCGTATAGGCCTCCATCTCATGACTCTCAGCTAACCCATTTAATTAATGACCAAAAACACGCTAATGTAAGACAATTATTCTTTTTCTTAGGTAAAGATTTGTTTTGTTTACGATGGTATCTCGAACCCTGACTGGGAGTCATTGATAGAAAATCATTTCAATTCTCTCTCATGCACATGAGCGAGAGTTTTGCTATTTTGGAAAGAGTTCGGGACAACTCTCCAAGTGATGGCCGGGCTATTGAAAATTTGGGATACCCAAACGCGTCATTAGCGACAAGAGCTGTGAGAGATGCTTCGGTTTTGGTGAGTTATTTATATTCTGCCTGATTCACCGGTACAATCCTTGCTCAACCCATTGTTGAGGATCGATAGCGTGGCATCCATCCTCCGTTTGATCACATAGTATGGAATATGAACTTATCTCTTTATTTCGAGCGAAGAGAAAATAAATCTGAACTCAAGGCTATCAAAACGAGAAGTGGAAACAGAGTTCGCTGCCTACGAAAATCTTTCCCCCTCTAAATATTAATTTACACTAATTATTACCACGTAAATCTCCAATATCCTTATTATTTTTAGGTGATTTCTCTGGGAATTTTTACTTAAAGCGTCCCACTTGAACTGAGAGATTCGTCAATGCTATCACTCAACGGGAGAAAAGTATATGGACTTGAGTTGCAAGATCTACTAGTTTCCGTGTTATCACTCAATTCGGATGGGAATTGAGCTAAAGCACTCCTTAGGCGGTCCACTACGCAACTCATTGAGGGCCGGTCAAAAGCTCGTTCCCGAACACAATCCACAGCGAGGTTAGCCATATCTTCCACTGCAATCATCTCGAACGGGGCCGGAGTTGGCATGTATGGGTCCAGAGCCTGGCCGATGTTGCCCTGAAGGATGCATGGAACTATGGTGTTCACTATCAATCTGTGGCCATCTTCACTCCTATCCAATACTTTGCATCCAGATAACAACTCAAGCAACACAACGCCATAGGCATACACGTCGCTCTTAGTCGTTAGCATTCCAGTGAGGAAATATTCTGGATCCAGATAACCAAGGGTGCCGGCAATCGGATCCTCAGACTTATCTACACCCTCAGGAAGAAGTACGGAGAGTCCAAAATCCGAAACTTTGGCAGTCCAGTTTTCATCTAGCAGGATGTTTGCTGACTTGATGTCTCGGTGTACAATTCGAGGACCTGCAAATTCATGCAAGTACTCAATTCCCCTAGCGACATCCAGTGCCACCTTGATCCGTGCGTTCCACAACATGAAAGTTGAGCTTCTGATAGCGTGAAGGTGTGAGTACAGCGAGCCATTGTTCATGTACTCGTAGACTAGGGCCCACTCACTACGTCTTGCATGAAATCCCAACAACCGAATAACATTCTTATGACCAACATGACGGAGAGTTTTGATCTCGGTGATGAACATGTCGTATCCGCAGCTACCTTCGAGTACATTTGCCCACTTGATGGCCACTTCCCGCCCATCATCCAGTTTCCCGCGATACACTGAACCAGCACCACCCCTTCCAATCTCATCGCGGAAATCATTAGTTGCACGACCCAGCTCTGCCTTTGAATATTTTTTGAATACCTGAGAAGCAAAATTTATCAGCAAGCATTTCAGTAAAATGAAGTGATAAGAAATAAAGCTGTCAAAAAGACGAGGATATACCGAATATTCTTCCAACAGCATATCGCTGTCAAAACCCTTGTGTCTTAAGCATAAACACTGGGTAAGCTTACGCACGATAGCCATGACACATTTGCCACTGAAATGACGATAACCCTTGGTAAGCTTACGCACAATGGCCACGACACATTTGCCACTGTAATGAAAGATAGTTATGACACATTTGCCACTGAGGCATAAAAACTGGGCAAGCTTATGTGGGGTACCCACAATACATTTAAAGTTTGGCACAGTATCTCTGCAATTAATTTTCCAGATTCTCGATGCTGCCCCTTTGCATCGAAATCTAAAGAAGATCGTTTCAATCGGACCATGATGCTTCTCATTCTTAGCAGGGTTGGCGTGACTGGAATCATGAATACTAGGCTGCGCAGGACCATATCTCTCTGCAGTTGCTGGCAAGTTGTTTTCTTGCCCACAGAGCCACTTTATATCATTCCGAAGATTCTCGGGGCATCCAGATAAATGTTTGCCACGAAACATTAGCAGTCTAAGACTTGTCATCTGTTTGATGGATTTTGTACCCATAGACATCGCCTCTCCAGGCTCAAGCATGTCCAATTTAATACCTTGAACCGAGTTTGTTCCCTTTAAATCCAAAGCAAACATAGAGCAGGAGTTAACCACGAATAAAGGCAATGAAAACAAGTTAGATAAATCATAAATAGATGAAAAAAACATTTACAGGATCGTCATGCGAGAACCTATGTATATGCTATTAAATTGTCAAGCCACTCCCAAAGCGCCACATATCAACTAACTATAGTTCCATACCTCCAGTAAATTTTAAACAACGCAGTTTTAAAGAACAAGAAAATACAGATCTTATTGTAGGAAAAATTACCAAATTATCCTGTAACACTCTCAGAATATCCTCATAAGACCAGAGTCTGCTGCGTCTTCCAGGATTTTTAGGAGATTCTCGACGCACGATTTCTCGACCCATTTCTTGAAGCAAGTTGTGCATCCCTATCTTGTTTGACTCCATGTATGTAAGAGATTTTTGAGAGAGAATGTCAAGCCCACTCTCTGGATAAAAGTTACAGCGGTCAAAAGCCTTTATTACCTTAATTTTGTCTTCCCCATTAAAGAAACAGGCGATGTCAAGAAAGATAGCTTGTTCATGAGTTTCCAATCCATCAAAACTAATTTTCAGAATCTCATCAATATGGTCGCCAGGAGTGGCACTCAATCTTTCTAATGTACGCCTCCATTCTTCAATGCTCTTACCACTCAAGAAAGATCCCAATACAATAAGAGCCAGAGGGAGACCTTTGGCATAGTGAACAAATCTATCGGAGAGAAGCGGGTAGGGGTCTCCTTTTGTAGGGGATGGTTCCTGAAAGGCATTCAAGCTGAAAAGTTGAAGAGCATCATCATGATTCAGTTCACCAACCTTATAGATTTCTGCACTTTGAGCGACTAGTATTTCTTCATCTCTCGTCGTTAACATTATTCTGCTCCCTTGACCAAGCCAACTTCTTTCACCCATTAAGCCCCTTACTTGGTCTATGCAATCCACATCATCAAGAACTAATAGAACTCTTTTATTGCCAAGCTTTTGCCTGATCAAATCTACACCTATCTGAATGTAGCCAACCTTAATGGTTTTGTCCCCCAAAATGTCATGAAGTAGAGCTTCCTGCAGTTTACGTAGGCCATACCGCCTAGAAATTTCTCTAACATTTCCCAGAAAGCTACTACCTTCGAATTGATCAGCAATCATATTGTATATAGCTTTAGCAATAGTTGTCTTGCCTATTCCACCAATCCCGCAGATACCCACCATGTGAACGCCATCGTCCTCTGCGTGCAATGACATTCTAACAGCTTGTATAAGTTTGTCAAGAGTGACTGGATGCCTCGCAACATCCAAGTACGGGCGGTGTAGCTTACTTGAAACTTCTTCAACAATCTTCTGGATAAGTTCAGATTCAAGACTGCCAATTGCAATCACTAAAAATATGTGACAACCTGCTAAGCCACAAAACTATTCAAAAGAACTTCATATTTACTTGTTATATATTTACTTGTTCTATTTTCATATTCTAAAGAACTTCATACTTACTTGTTAGAGCTCTTTGAAAAGTACCGGGTTTCCAAATGATGCATCGTACAACAAACATTAGGTTCTACAAAGATTAAACTATATACTTTGGCTTCCTTAATCTAGTGCAGGTGGGCACATCCTCTGCTAAACTAAACCAAATAAGCTGATCAGGAGGATTATCGGAAATAACACCTTCCCCCTGATCCGAGAAGATGTAAACCAATTAAGCGGCAGAATTGGTCAGATTCCAGTACTTGGATTTGACTTGTGATGATAACTATTATGTTGTCAGATGTCAAAGTAATTAACCATAGAGATATACATTGTGGACACTAAGGGAAGGTATACATGATTCGAAGCTAGTTGAGCAAATAAGAGATCAATAATTCTTGGCCATCAAAAAAATAAAATGATACTTATAATTTGACACCTTAAACATCGGATGCATCTAAGTTATTCATCGGAACAACCACACTCTGAAAGTGAGAATTCCGGTTCCAAACACAGTTCTGCTTCCTGCTTCTGAGCAGACTCAATTGAAACTCCATTTTTCAAACAATTCTGCTAAATTTATGCAAAGTGTTTTTCATCTTTACCAATTCTAGCGAGTTCTAATCTAGTATAATCTAACAGAAATTCTCCACAAACACAACCAGCAATCAAGAGAACTCAATCAATTAGCTGAGAAAATTCGACAATTACCTGTTGCCTAAAGGCCATCCGGACAAATTGGCCGCTTCGCTCAGCGCGTGTCTCCACTTTTTCACTGTCTCCGAACCATCGCCAAAAACCTCCTCATGCCTCGCCATAATCTCGGCAAAGACGCCGGTCTGCTTCCGCACGTGGCTCGGTTCAACGCCGAGGAACACCGGCCGGACTAGTTGCCCTCTCGAGTGCTTCATCTCGAGAATCTTGGTCAGCTCCCACAAGCACCAGGTGGAGTCGGCGAATTTGGGGGAGAAGACAACGATCGCGATCCTAGAGCTCTTGATCTTCCGCTCCAGCGCGCTATCGATCTTCTCTCCCCGTTCGAGCTCGTAGTCAATAGAGACGCGGACTTCCTTACGGCGGAGCTCTCTGTCGAGGTGGCTGACGAAGCCCGCGCGAGAGTCGTCGCCTCGGAAGCTGATGAAGACGTCGTAGTCCCATGGAGGGATGGCGGTACAAGACGAGGAAGAAGAAGAAGAAGAAGAAGATGATGATGATGCAGTCGCCATTGAAGAGGGTTGGAGAGAGAGTGGGCAATGGGCATGGCCATATTATATGAGGAGCGGGCGAAATCGACGGAGACGCGGGGATGATCCCTGCTCGGAATCGGCACGGAAAATGATATGTTCCTTCTTGCGTCCCCACCCTTTTTGATCTCGTGGTCACATCCGACGCCGACGCCGGGATGATCCCTGCTCGGAATCTGCACGGAAAACGATATGTTCCTTCCTGCGTGCCCCACCCTTTGTGATCTCGTAGTCACATCCGACGCGTGTATCCCACTATTCGCTTTGCTACTCCCATCGCGGTCGGCAAATTATTGACCCCGAAAGCGATCCGTACCGATGGAGTCCACTTCCCCTCGACGTAGACGACAGACAGGCTGTGACAGGATGGCGACCGAGGCTGCTGCAAACGAGTCTCAGTCCGGGCGGGCTGACTTTCCTGTTGCATGGGCGGTGCGACATCGAGAGTTGCCTGCCCCACAGATCAGTGTACCCGAGAGCGAAATCTGCAAGGAAAACTTGGATAATACAAAAAAGAAGTTCCACGATAATGAAAGAATAATCCACTCGAAAATTCGAGTGGTTAATTGCTTGGTTTGGATACGGTATATCTCGATATTCCAATCAAAAGGTCTTGCTCTCAGCATGACCTTAGAGGCCGCCCTCACCATCTTGTGGGAAGAGCTAGCCTCACTCGATACAATTTTATGAATGTTAGTACATGCTTTGCCTACAATCCGTGAATTTTGAAGTGAGAAAAAAGAAGACAATCGAATTAGTAGCAAGCCAACATTATCGTATTAAAATCAAGCGCGAATGCCCTTGGAATTAACTTTCTAGTAGACGGTGTTCAAAGAAAAAAGAACCATCTGTACGAATTGCCTTTTGATAAACGGAGCTGGAATGCAAGTGGAACCATATCAAAACATTCGCTGTGCGAATCTAATTTTTGGGTAGATGATGTTAATTTTGTCTTAAATAAGCTTGTATAGTCTTCGTTATAATGTATACTGAAATATACAGAAATTAACAATTCTTTATTCTGCATTATTCCTATCTTAGTATTAGAGCTATAAGATCCTCTGAAAATTGGTGTATACCCTTCGAGTGCATTCAAAATTTCTGTAGAATGCAGAGGAAATAATTGTATTATTTATGTGTATTCTTGTATATAGTATTACAAGCACTATATGAGCCTATGTATAGGATTTATCGAATAACTACTTAAGGTGGCCAAATCAATTAAGATATGCACAATCAAAATGAGATATGAATAATTTTCTAAATATATGCACATCATGAGAATTATGAAGAATCAAGGCAAATATCCTAATTGCATATTTTTTTTTTTTTATTTGAATGGTTTGAGTGAAGCTATATTTCAAAGTTGAGAATTAAATCTTACCGAAATAAATTCCGAGTCTTCTTCTATAGTAGAAGATCCCTTATTTGTGCTTTCCTTTTCACATTTATTTTTTAGAAAATTCCAAAATGGGGGTTGAAACTTGAAATTCTAGTTACATCTTCTTCACTTACAAACTCGCATTACATTATTTCAAGAAAACTTTTGAACATTTCATTGAGTTTTGATCCACTTGCTACGAGATTAAATCTACGACTGCTATTAAGTATTTTTTTTTTCAAGATGAAAGGCAGAAAGCAAGAAGTTCCTTGGTCAACTCCTGCAAGCATGAGGCGGAGGCAGCGAAGTTGAGGGAGAAGATGACGATGGCAATCCTGGAGCTCTTGATGGCCCGCTCGAGCGAGAGGGAGATCCTCTTCCCTCGCCGGAGCTTGTCGTCAGTGAAAATGCGGACTCTGCTGTGGCGGAGGGCGCCGCGCAGGTGGCTGACTGTTAAATATATGCTCGCTGTGACTGTTCGGAAGCTTCACGGAAGATGATTTATTCCTTTTTGCCCTCCCGTTTTTGATGTCGGAGTCACATCCGACGCGGGGATCGCTATTGGCATCGCTACAATCACGGTCGGCAAATTCTTTACGGAAAGCGGATCTTCCAGCTGGAGTCCATTTCCCCTCGGCGGAGACGAAAGGCTCATGCAGGATTGCGACTGACGCTGCAAACAAGTCACAGTCGGGCCACACATCATGTAGCCCAGAGTCACCGTTAATGCCAAATCGCGAATTTTACGTTTGAGGGTGAAATCTTCAACTCGAACTTGGAAGTATATACAGTTCTCTCCTTGAACAATTCCAAGATAATGAAAGAAAAATTACCCAAAAAGAGTTTTTGAGTTGCTTGATTGCTTGGTTTGGGTATCATGTATCTCGTGTTCAAATCAAAAGTCTCGCTCTAAACACGACCTTGGAAGCCGCTCTCACCATCTTGTGAGAGGAGCTAGCCTCATCTGGTACCAATTTATGAATGTCAATCCATGAATTTCGAAATGAGAAAAATCGAGTATGGATGTCGTTCGTTTAAGCTTTCAAGTAGATTGTGTTCGAAGAAGATCGAACTATTTGAAAGCAATGATCAGCTTTCGATAACGGAGTTGGAATGCAGCTCGAACTATTTCAAAACTATTAAAAAATTTCTTTAGATCATCTAGCTCTAACACTAAAAGGAAAGAATTGTGTAATTTATAGATATTCTTGTATATAATATAATAAATATTATATTAGCCTATCAAACTTTATCAAATAATTATCTATAGTAAATAAAATCAATCAAAATAATCACAATCAAAGAGAGATATAGAGAATCTTGTAGATATATGCACATCATGAGAAATATGAAGAATCAAGGTGTATATCCTAATAATTTCTAACAAATAAATCGCATGTTTTTCTTCTTATTTAAATAGTTCGAGTGATATTATACTTCAAAGTTGAAAAGTAAATTTTGCCAGAATAAATTAATAGTTTTTTTATAGCATAAGATCGATTAGTTGTGCTTTACTTTTCACATAAAAAAAATATGGGTTGAAACTTGAAGTCCTAGTCCCATCTTCTTCGCTTACAAACTCGCATAACATCATTTCAGAGGGAACTTTTGAGCATTTCTTAAAGTTTTGATCCACTTACTATGAGATTAAATTTACTATTGATGTCACTTATTCATTCGTGGTGGAAATATAACTTCAAGAAGTTCCCCTTTTTCTTGTTGTGTTTGTCTTTCGTAATATCAATGGTACGAAGATAAGCATAATTAACATTTGACCATGATTCTAGCACAATAATAGTTTTTGTCTATATTTTGATCACTATATATTTTTCTTTTATGTTGGAGGAAAGAGACTTTTTACTTCTTCCCATACAAAGTAGAGAGAAAAAAAGAAAACATTATAAAATAGATTCTAATGGAAAATGGTTCATCATACATTAGTCAAAAGAGGTATCATCGCTCTTTAAGCACAGCTGGTGGCTCTTTCTGTCTTTTAAACCTTGTTTTTTTGGTGAAAAGTGAAAACTAGGAATCATTACATGTCACCAATAATCCATAGTTGACCTTTTGGCTTTTCAAGATAACAGCAGCAGCGAATCTCACCTCATAGATTCTTTGTCCTCTTTTTTCTTTTGAGCCTTTTGAGGACTTATTCAAATCCACAATATTTGATTTTTGGCTTTTCAAAGATAATAGCTTTACTCCCAAGAATTGAAGTTGACTAAGCCTCCAAAAAGTATGCTAACCTATTTTTCTTTCAGGTAAGCAAGAATGCCATTGATTTATCTAGTCAAATCTGCAAGTATCTATACCACTTTTAAGGGAGAGTTTGAATTTGGTGTCTTAGTTAAAAAGTTCAAAACTTCTCTAAAAATCTAGAGATATTCGCAACGTGCACTTTAGGATACCTTTGTGTCTTCCTTTAAGAATTTTAGTCTAGAAAGCAAATGCCAAATGAACATTTCGCAGTTTTTTTAATTAACTTAAGAAAACATTTATTCAAAAGTTTGGAAAAAGAAAACTAAAGAAGATGAAGTTGATTGTTGCACTTTAGGGATAATTAAGGAATTTCATCGAGTGCACTTTCGGTGGAAAGTGGATGGTTAACTTATTGCTTTTACCATTTTATCCTTTTCTCTGTCCAATTTTATGTTTTTTCTCTTTAAAACCTGATTGCATTACTATATCGGAGTAATAAGTGAACGATGGCAAAATGAAACATGTGAGAGTGACAAAAGGGTGGGTTTCGATATCCTGCGACAGACATCGTTTCCAGGAGCATATTCGTCTCTGATGTTGTGATGTTGAACTATGTCCCAAGAAGAAAAGAAAGGAAGACGAAAGATCTTGGCAAGTCCAGCAGGTTTTCGAGGTCTGAATTCATTTGTCACGTCCACAAACAACGGGTGTTAGAGCTTCACAATAAGATCTGATGGAGGCTCGCTCGCTGGCTCGTCCCTAAACGAACATCTCCAAATCCTCTCTGTTGAACAGACCATCTCCCTCTAGCTCCCCTAATTTCAGCCTCTCTTGGTTTAACTTTCCTTTGCTTTACGAATATTGCTTCGGTCAAGCTATGCAATGATGAATTTGTTTTTGTAATAAATTTTCAAGGGCGACTTGCTACTAAGAAAACTATGATGAAATACCCTCTCTCTTGTTTCGAAAGGCAAACTTGATCTCGATCGTTGCTGGACTCTCGTTTAGCTCTGCATTTTTCTTCGCAGCAGCCCTTAGAGATTTCTTAGGAAGAAGAACATCTCTCCCAAAACTAACTAGACTATAAATCATATATTTTTCGAGTTAAGCCTGCTTGTACAGGTTAAGTTCATCAGACAAACTGGACAATCTAATCGTAATCTTGTGAGTGAGTGGCTCACGTTCTCTAATGGACATCTGCCAGAGATTAAGGGAATGCCAATATGTCTAACATGTGATTTCCTTGCGTCACCCTACAAACTGTCATGAGATCTTCAGCAAAAACATAGACAATTCAGCTCTACTTTGGCGCAAAAAAGGACGATTCTATATGGTTTCACTCTAGCAGCAACATTTAAGCATCCGAGAGCTAAACATGGGCATAGATCAATTTAAAAAGTTATGGACAATATTATAAGCACCTCACTTTTTATAAATTAATTTCAGAAAAGACATTGGATCAAAATTTAGAAATCACATCGAATATCATATCGAAGTTCAAAGATCATAGTGAATGAATTTAAAGTTCAATGATGATATTACACTTTGGTGAGATGTAACATAATTTTCATTCCATGCCCTTTTACACAATATTAATTAAAGTTTACATGAAACTTCTCAACAACTGAAAAATGAATGCTACGGCGACTATTCACTTCATCAAATTTACAAATTAGGGATTAAATTGATATCTCACTCCGCCACCATCCCTCTCTTTCTTATTCTATTCCTGACCAATTTCTCTTTCCTTAAGTGCACCGATCCATCTATGGCGGGTCACACGCCATTTCGTCTAAAACAAGGGAGACAGGCCGAGATTTTAGTAGGCCCAATTTTAAAGGTTGAGACAAGTTCAAAGCCATTTTCTGAATTTGGGATCGGATGGTGTGCCGGGCCGATTAAAAAAAAATCATAACCTTACCTACGTTTATATTCGATGCTAATACGCTACTCTTAAATGGGAAGTCGATAGGTGTAAGAAGACATGCAAAATAAACCAGAATAAAACCCAACTCTACTACCATATTAGAAAAGCCTACTAAAAATTTAAGCTGATAAGTGAATTGATATCACATGTATATTAATTACACTTTAATTCTATAGTCAAGCAACTTAGGATATTTCCACAAGACCATGCAATGTTGATATTTTTGTTCATGGGTCAAACTCCGTAATTGACGATACATTCAATCCACGATCTTTATAAAATGTGAGAGAGACTTTTGGATGACATATTTAGGTGTCGATACTCCCAAGTTCCATTCTTTTCTACATGGCATCTACCTAGCACCTCGTAACCCTTGTGTCCTTAAAACACATTAAAAGTGACATGTCAATTTTTTAAATAACTCAAATTGAAAAGAGTTAATGGAAGTCTTTAAGGACACTAATTAAAAGAGTGTTAAGGCTTATTTTTTTACAATAAATTTTGTAACTTCCGCTGCGCTTTCTTTTTTCTTTTTACTTCTTCTTACGGTATAGTTGACCTCAAGTCACCCTCAACCAACGTCATGTCCACCAACTGGTATCGGATCTCCAAATTATTAATTTTTGGACGAAAATCGAATCTTCATATTAAAGAAGTAGAAAGTGGCTCGTATTCTTTAAAAAGTTTTCTCTATGCACCGGTACCATGTAATCGTTACTGTTTCCACTTGGAGAGCTGCTACTTCGACGGTAACAGTTCTAATTATCACTAAGCTACCATCCCCACATTGATAGATTTACCATCATATAAAGTCTTGTGTTTAATATAATAAATTTACTGTCATGTAAAGTCTCGTGCTTATATTTTATCAATTGTAAAACCTTTGATTTTCGCATTTGATTGTGTAGACTAGTAAAGCCTAGGTGCTGGCGAGCTCTATGATCCCATTATAGGGTGCCGGGTTCTTATTAGGATGAATAGAGGTGGCCTAGAAAAATCTATGCTCCTAGAACTTGGGCACTTAATTCTCTTCCTTATTTATCTTTTAGGGTACCAACCCATAAAAGTGTGTTGTCAGAGCAGTCGGGGGAAGAAAAGGAGGAGATTGCATTTGGTATGGTGGCTGCGATAGTTGCTATCTATCCATGGTAGACCGGCGGTATTTGGCTATAACGTAAAAATAATAACTACAACATCGCATAAGATCTAATGGGTATAACAAGCAGCCTATTTTCTTTGGTAGGGTATTGGCAATTCGCTAAAACTTACATAGAGCAATGCTACCCGTTCTCTCCTTAGCGGAAGGCGAGTCCTTTTCATGCTTTTTTGAAGGTAACAACAGTACGTATCCATATCCATCCGTATCTCGTACTGTGTGATTCTTCCGTGCGTAAAATCTCGGAATATGGTAGGGCAAGAAAGGCAATTTTTTCTATAGAAAAAATAAAGAACCGGTGAAATCTAGCATGAAACTCTTTAATCATATTATGAATTGTGGGACCTTATGATCATACTATAAATGTACGATTGCGTTTGTACAATAATATAGTTTAGGAGAGAATATAGAGAAAAGGAAAATAACGCAGTGAGGGACTTTCTTTATGTATATATTGATAGTATTGTAAATAGAAAAGATAAGTTAGCACTCTTAGCCACCAAAAAAGACAAAAAACGCTTGAAATTTTATTCGTTGGACAAAAGTAGCAAGATTTTTTTAAAGAATTAATATCTTGAAAAATTACAAACAAATACACATGTGACAAATTTATCTCAAATTATTTTTTTATCATCTAAAAATCAAAATTAATACACTTATGATAAATGGAGGATGAAAGCCCAAACTTGTACACCCGTCTAATTCAGTAATTTAATAATAAATTTAATAGAAATTAATAAAGGTCGAATTTGTCTTGGGATTTTTGGTGTACCGGGTTGGTATTTTTCGTAATATTAACCCTTTTTGAAATGATTCATTATGAATTTTTATTCGAGAGATAACTATTATCTATTCAAGCAAGTTGATGATGCGGTTAAAGATAAAGTTTTGGAGAAGCAAATTAGTTTTTTTGGTCCCGGGAATAGATTTGAAATAGAATCGATAAAAAAAAAAGTTACTTCTTGTTTCCGGAACAATTCCTAAAATTAATTCCTATATTTTTTTTCTTTTCTCCTCTTTTCTCTTCTTCTATTTCCTTTTCTTTTTCTTCCTTTTGGCTGGTTGCTAGCCTCAGCCATGGCTGACAACCTCCCTAGAGCGTTGCCAACCCTTGACGACCTTGCCAGAGTATTGCTGGCCCCTGGCGACGCCAAGCCATGGCGAGGCCTACCTCATCATGGTTGGGCGAGGCTCGATCTCACTAGGCCAAGGTGAGGCCAAGACTTGCTTGGGCCAAGAGAGCCTTCAGCAAGCTCGTCGAACCTCACCTAGCTGATCTCTGGCCACAGAGGAAGAAGAAGAGAAAAAGAAAAAGAAAAAGTAATAAAAGTATTAAAAAAATAAAAAGAAACAAATTTTTTTTTAAGAATCCTATCAAAAGCATTTTATCTCGAGAATATAAATTTCGAATAATTACCAAACACGTTCTTTTACTAAAAAATTATTCTCATAATAGAATTGGAATATATTATTTCCGAAAAGAGAATCGTTATCAAACGTGCTATTAATTTTCTTCTGTATTTATCTTTTAGGGTAGAGTCTTCTTTTAGGGTATAGTCTTGAGGCAGAACGGTAGAATCTACTACTGTACCAATCCATAAAAGCGTGTTGTCAGAGTAATTGGGGGAAGAAAAGGAGGAGATTGCATATGATTTGGTGGCTTACTATCTTTCCATGGTAGACCGGTGGTATTTGGCTATAACGTAAAAATAGTAACTGCGACATCGCACAAGACGTGGTGTGTATAACAAACAGTCTATTTTCTTTGACAGGATATTGGCAATTCGCTAAGGCTGCGCATGATAAAATTTATATTTCTTGATTTCTCTGTTTCTCTGTTCCCCAGAACAGGTTTGGAACAGAAATCCGTTTGGTAACACAAATTGATTTCTCTATTTTTGAAACAGATTTTTGTTTCAGAAATTGTTTTGGGGGAGAAATCAGAAGCTAAAAATTGTAGCTTCTCTGTTTCTGAAATAGAAATAGAAATTTATTTTTGAGACTTTGTTTAAGAAACATGCATGACTTATGTATTTCATTTCATGACTTATGTATTTAAGACTTTGTTTATTTATGTTTTAAAGTTGCAATTATGATGATATTATTGTTATAGGCATTCTTTTTTAAGGAATGTCATTGAAAGATCATTTTGGGCATTGAAGAATCGCTTTTTTCATTTTGAGGCACATGTCCTCATTTGCACTTCGAAAGCAAGCACATATCGTAATTGCATGTTGTGCCATCCATAATTACATCCACAATCAAGACAAGATGGATAAGAACTTTTCCCTATATGGAGATCCGATGTACGTGGCTGAACCTACGCAGGATGAGCTTGCAAACATTCAGTTGACCGATAATGGAAACCAAATAAATATGCTTAGGAAAACCATTGCCAATAAAATGGCAAGGAATAATAATATGCCGGAAATTTCATGAAATTGTATTTTCAACTTTTGTAATGTATTAGTATTATTTCGACTATTATTTTGTATTTGAAGATTTCCTATGTTGTTATCTAATCAATTTCTATTTCTAGCACAACTTTCATTTTATTAATTTCGAATCGCTCGCAAATTGCGCCTCCTCCATGTCAACTAGTACCTAACATAAAATCACTTTGTGGTCTCAAAAGAATGCAAAAAAGTGTAGTGACTTAAACCCGTATCTTGAATGAGGAGAATAAATACATTCACTATTTGCATATTAGCATTTGAAAATACCAAATCTTTTATAGTTTGCATATAAGCATTTTTTATACTAATTACTAACTTTTATTTACATAAATTGCTAATGTTTTGAAGTTCCTAACTACTCTATCGAATTACCAATATAAATTAAAGTGATTTATCAACTTTTATCAAATTAAATTACCATCATAAGCACCAAGAAGAGTGAGGTAAAAGGATGGGGACAACATGATTCATAGAAATAGAAATTTTTTATCCGTTATCAAACAGATTGTTTCGTAAAATAGAAATTTTGAGTCGTTATTAAACGGGTTCTTTCGCTCGTAAACTTGGCTGTGGAATAGAAATTGAGAAATTGATTTCCGCCGTAAATCAATTTTTGTTTCAGATATTTTATCATGCGCAGCCTAAAACTTCCATAGAGCAATTCTACCGGTTCTCTCCTTAGCGGAAGGCGAGTCCTTTTCATGCTTTTTTGAGGGTAACAACAGTACATATCCATATCCATCCGTATCTCGTACTGTGTGATTCTTCCGTGCGTAAAATCTCGGAATATGGTAGGGCAAGAAAGGCTATCTTTTCTATAGAAAAAATAAAGAACCTGTGAAACCTAGCATGGCACACAGCTCATCAGTTGCCTTATAAAAGCGACTCCATCGTCGCACTCTTTTCAAACAGTTTATTAGTCCTCTCCACTTCCCACTCCAAAGCGCAATCTCTCCTGCTGTGCGGATTGAAAAGAACCTAAGAAAGCAAAAAAAATTCAGGAAACATGAGTTTGGACGAAACCCTAGCGGTCACCACCGCCCAAGAAGACGAAGAGTACTTGTTCGCTTTCAAACAAAACATGATCTCGTGCGTTCCCCTGGTCCTGAAGGCCACCATCGAGCTCGGCATCCTCAAGCTCTTGTTTGAGAGCTCTGCTCAGCTCTCGCCCACCCAGATTGCGTCCCGCCTCTCCCTCAAGAACCCCGATGCCAGTGGCACCATCGACCGCATCCTGCGTTTGCTCGCCAGCTTCTCTTTCCTCTCGTGCACCCTCTCGCAGGACAAAGCCGGGCGGCCTGAGAGGATGTACGGCCTGGGTCCCTTGAGCAAGTACTACGTGAGTGAGGAAGGGGCTAGCATGGCCCCATGGTTGCTTTTAATCTCTGACGAGGTTTCCTTGAGATCTTGGTACGTAAATAAATGAATTCGGACTGTCACATTCTGTGAGACTCACCATGTTTGCTAGTTAAGTTCACGCAATAACATTCCGTTCCCATCTCACGCAAAATTGATTATCTTGATATTTGAAGTTAAATTTCTGTTGAATATATGAGAATGCCATAAAAAATTTCGAAGAAGTAATGTGATGGCTATTAAATGCATCAAGCACATCAGCAAGAGTCATCTTCATATCTCTCTCTCTCTCTCTCTCTCTCTCTCTCTCTCTCTCTCTCTCTCTATATATATATATATATATATATATATTTTTAATTACCTTAATAGTAACATGATGCGATCACTTTAAATGAATATTTTGATTGGATGGTTGTATGCGCATTATTGACAATATTAGAGAGTGAAGATACGTTTTATAATGAGGCGGATACGTTCTTAATTGGGGTTTGTACATGAATGCTTGCTCTACAGGTTTTACTTAAAAGATGCAGTGATTCAGGGAGAAGGCGACCCTTTCAAGCTGGCGAACGGCACGACCCTCTTCGACTACACCGGGATAGACCCGAGGTACAACAACCACTTCAACAATGCCATGAAGTGTTTGTCTACCATTTTCATGGGCAAAATCATGGACACTTACCACGGATTTGAGAATGCCAAAACAGTCGTCGACGTTGGCGGCGGTGTTGGCGAATGCCTTAAGCTTATACTCTCCAAGCACCCCCACCTCCGGGGCATAAACTTCGACCTGCCCAATGTTGTCAAAAATGGGCTTTCTTATCCTGGTAATTGATTTTCGAACTAAAATTTCCTACGTCCTCTATAAACAAACAAAGGTCAATGTAAATTATGCTGCATAGATTAATTCTCTCAACGGATTGAACCTTTCTAATTCATTTCAATTCATGTTAAAAACACCTCATTTGCTCCCTACCTGTTGATTGCCTTCTTCCTATAATTATGTCACCTATATACAGTTGGCCCTTCTACGGATGTCTTATGAAGCAATGAAGACGAAATGAGACAACTAGTTTTTTATGGCAGGTTTGGAGCATGTAGGAGGGAGCTTTGTGGATGATCCCATCCCAAAAGGAGACATTCTCTTAGCGAAGGTTACTTTGGTTTAATTGTTTAGTACTCGAGCTCCCGGAAATGAAATGAAAAGAAACGTGTAAAATTACGTAGCTTATAATTTATTTGAACAAGATTTCTCTAATTGATTTTAATTGATTTTGCATTAATAAGACAGTTCCAATGTACGAGCATTTTGCTTAGGACAGATTGGCGATCGGGAGTCTTAATTGATTTTGATTGTTTGCTGTTTGTTGCAGTGGCAATTCCATAGTTTCACGGACGAGTTCGTCATACAGCTCCTCAAGAAATGCTGGAACGCGTTGCCGGCATCGGGCAAGGTGGTGATCATAGACCCTGTCTGCCCGGAATACCCAGGGACGGACCTAGTGACCCGGGCCACCTTCACTTCCGACATGGTCATGCTGGCCTTGCCTCCTGGAGGGAAAGATCGGACGCTGAGGGAAGTCGAGGTCGTGGCCCGCGCGGCCGGGTTCAGCTCCCCGAAAGTGGGCTGCCAGGTCCTCAACATGTGGGCGCTCGAGCTATATAAAACCGCCTAATTCGCTTGCCGGAAAATCCTCCCCGCATCGATCTTGCCTTGCGCTATGTCGTATTGTGTCCATCTTTGGATTTCCAATTGAATAAAACTGTTCTTGTTATGCTTTCAACTTTTCTAGAATTGTTTCCTAGTACGCATTGATGCAAATGGTCTTCATTGTCCATTTGTTTCTGTTGTAATCAAAATGCAAGAAGGCTTACGCTTACCAATTCTGCAATTGGAAGAGCCGGAAAAACATAAAGGACGACCATGAGATATTAACAGCGATCGAAATGATCAAATGCTGAAAATTGCTGTGTGGTTCCAACGCCGGGAAGACATTATGATTATCACGATTTATGTGTGGTGAGTTTGAAAGATGAAAATAAATAGGCCCCCACAGAATTGACCTAGTGGCAATGCCATTCTTACGCTTTTAGCTTAGGAGTCAATGGTTGTGAATTCAATTCCTAGGGTATGGAACCTGGATTTAAGTGGGGGACCCAAGACGATGAGTTGCTGTGCTAATTCTCTCCATGTAGCTGGCTAATTACGATTTAGCTCTGAATTGTTATAAAAAAAAATGAAATTAAACGCACACCATTCAAACCCAAGGAAAGATTTTGGTTGCATTCAAATAAGCCCATATTATCGAAAAAAATTGTTTATATTCACAAATTTTGGAAATTATGTTTTCTTAATTATATAACTTACGTCGATTAGTTATATAATTGCCAAGCAGCTATAACGGGTGAGGTTGGCGGCGATGAATTGATGGCGGCATGATGCCACCTTTCTCACTTTTTTCTCCCCTCTTTTGCAAATTTTTTAGATTCTTTCTTCTTTTAAACTATGTTTAATCTTAGAATGTCTCTACACAAATGAGAAGATAAGTAACGTGTAATTGTAGAAAGAAAGCTAGAAATACTTGGAATAGACAAGTACTAGCAAATGCGAAAAATGGCTTAATTTCTATAATAAATTCAAAATTCTCTACATTAAGATTCATTCTAACTACCTGCAAGTTTCTCTAAATTAATTATCGAAAGTCAAGTCGTGTACATGAGTGCGACACATCCGTTATTCAAAATCACGATCTAACCATTCAATGTAACTTTGAGATGGCCAGAACCCACGTGATATGGCAAAATCCTTGTTTGTTATACGGGGATTAAATTGTTTGAGTGTTTTTAAGAAAATCAGTCTAGTCAAAATATTTGTATATACACCTCTTTGATTTTCCCCTTTTTGCCATTTAATCTAATTTCAGATTGAACCTACTTGCAAACTTGCAAATCTACATAATCCTACCTTTTGAGCTAGTTTGTTTCCATTTAAAGCAAAAGTACCTTTTCTTTAATTCTCATCAAAGTCGAAACTTTAAAAATATAAAAAGATTATAGCCGAACTCATGTCATAAACGTAATAGTCAAAGTGCGTGTACCATGAAATTAGGATTAGTGAAAGAAAAATAAAAATGTAAAAGAAAGTTGACTTGTCACATGTAGGAGCGATTTCTCTGGCTGTGAATGATCCTCGTTCAAAATCAACTATGTTTTCCCACTTAATCTAATCTAGGGGGCCCTAGTCTGACACCATAAATGTGAGACTTCATTCGACATATGTGGATATTTATAGGTGAGAAGATTAGGGGCGGCGCCATAAGCTATTCAGGTTAGGGACAAGAAGGTTATCTTGGTTGTTGAATGAAGGCTACAAGGTTCTATAGGCGCGGGCGGTCGTGGAGCGAAACATGTGATAATGCCCTTATATAGGTTTACAGGCTATTCAAGGTTCTCCAGTGAATCAAAAAATTATTCAAAAATCATAAATTTATTGTACGATAATCAATTCAATTTTAAACCTTTCAATTTTACCAATCTAATGCCAAATATGTTGGCAACTCACTAGTTTAGTCCCAAACTTTTCACTTATTTTAATTTAGTTCTAAATGTTTTGATAATTTACCAATCTAGTCATGGACATTTTAACAATTTGTCAATTCAGTTCTTCTAGCCAATTTTGGTTGGAAATTGTCGGCTTGATTGTCTAGGCAACGTCGGCCATCTTACGTGACAAGGTTAACATTGGCATGGATAATTATATATTTTCAAAAAATTTCAAAATGTTTTAATGATTTTTACTTTTTCTTTTTATTTCTTTCCTTGTTCCCATGGCGGTGTCACATAGAATGTTGGTTGCACTATAGGTTTCGGATTTTTTAGATAATTTTCCCCATAGTAATTGATCAATTCACCAGCAATGTGCATTGTAAGGGAATGAGATTGTACGACGTTATCATCTGAGATTGAAAATGCTGAAAGTGAAGAATAAAATGCAACCGCCTACAAGGTTGGCCTAGGAGGTGTTTGGTAACGAATCTGTTAAAAAATAGTTCTTGGAAACATAAATAGAAAAAATTATTTCTGTTTCAGGGAATAATTTTTTAACAAAGGAATACATTTGGTAACGCACAAAATTTATGTTCCTAGAATAGGAAAAGAACAAAAACACATTTGGTAAACTTGTATAATTTTTTGATAAAAAAAAAAACTTGTATGATTTTTTTGTTTTTTTAAAATGTTTTTAAAATGTTTTTAATATTTTTCTTTTTTATCTTTCCTTTTTCTCTTAGTCGGTCGTCGACCACCGCCGTGGTCAACGATCGGCTGGCCGATGTTCGACGAGCTCACCGGAGGCTGGCTTGGCCCTGACGAGCCTCGCCAGGCCACTGGGGAGGCTCGGCCTTGCTCAGGTGGTGCAAGGTTGTTCTCTCCCTAGCCTGGCGAGGCCCGGCCTTGTGCCTGCTAGGGAGGTCGAGCCTTGTCGTGGCCGTGTGAGGCTTGGCCTTGCTTGGGTTGGGCAAGGAGAGGCCGAGCCTCGCACAACCACGACGAGCCTCGGGCCGACAAGCCTCGCCGTGGCTCGGCCTCTTCGGGGGCTAGCGATGCTTTGGCGAGGTCGTCGGCCCTCGTTCGGTCGGTTGCCAGCACCGGCCATGGCCAAGGCCAGTGACCAGCAAAAGGAAGAAGAAGAAGAAGAAGAAGAATAAGAAAAAAAAGTGTTTCTCGGAAGTGTTCTCAGGAACAAGAAACAAGTTTTTTTTCTACTTCTTGTTTCTGTTCCAAATTTGTTTTTGGGAACAAAAACAATAGATTTTTTGTTCCTGAGAACAAAAGTGTAAACAAACATGTTTCTATTCTTTTTTTGTTCCTCGGAACGAAAGAACAAAAATTGTGTTATGGGGAATAGAAACAAAAATTTGCCAAACACCCCCTTAGTATCATTTAAATTGTATCTAGTTTAAAACATGTGCGTGTCTATTTATCTATGGTTGAATAGAAAATCATAAAAAGGCAAACGCTATGCTAAGAGATCGTGGAGATATGCTTACCAAACTTTGTTTTAATACAAGTTAAACAAAAAAAATTGTTTGTTAAAGATAGCAAACTATATGTAGAACTACTACTTACTAGTTATAGTTCAAACAACTCTATTGTTCCCTGATACGGATATAGATAGCCTATGACTTGAAAAAGTGAAGCTATTTTAGTAGTAACTTTATCCTTTTGGTGAATTGGATAGTCGCGAAACAGTGTTCATCATTTTTCTAGATATGATCAAATTTGATAGAATGTTTTTAAAAATAATCAAACTACTACTTACTAGTTATAGTTCAAACAACTCTCTTGTTCCGTGATACATATATAGATAGCCTATGAATTGAAAAAGTGAAGCTATCTTAGTAGTAACTTTATCCTTTTGGTGAATTGGATAGCCGCGGAACAATGTTCATCATTTTTCTAGATATGATCAAATTTGATAGAATGTTTTTAAAAATTTTCAAACTACTATTTACCAGTTATAGTTCAAACAACTCTCTTGTTCCCTTATACATATAGATAGCCTATAAAAGTGAAGCTATCTCAGTAGTAACTTTAGCCTTTTGGTGAATTGGATAGCCGTGAAATAGTGTTCATCATTTTCTAGATATTATCAAATTTGATAGAATGTTTTTAAAATTTATCTTGTCTTTTTCGTTCAAATTCTCAGTAATCGAGTATTCTCTAAAAAAAGTTAACATACCTACCTATTTAACTTTAGAGTCCATCAATATACATAAATATGTGGACCGCTTCGTTTATTTTTTTATGAACTTACTGTGAGTAACGTTGCCTATATAAATTACAAAAATCAATTTGGGACCAAATTAGATTAATAGCTGTCAATGTCATAATCATGTATAAGATTTTTTATTTTTTGGCAACTAAGCTAAATCTGTTAAATTATATATTTTCGAACTTAGATATATATTTGATCACTTAGGAATTTTGTACCTGAAACTTTTTAATCATATTATGAATTGCGGGACCTTATGATCATACTATAATTGGTGTGGTCTTACGATCGCATTTATACAATAATACAATTTAGGAGAGAAAATAGAGCAAAGGAAAAGAACACAGTGAGGGGTTTTTTTTTTTTTTTATGTATATATTGATAGTATTGTAAACAGAAAAGATAAGTTAGCACTCTCAGCCACCAAAAAGGGCCAAAAAACACTAGAAATTTTATCTATTAGACAAAAGTAGCAAGATTTTTTTTATAGTGTTAATATCATGAAAAATTACAAACTAGTACACTCGTGGTAAATTTATTTCAAATTAATTTTTTATCAAGAAAAATCATAAATTGGTACACCTATGATAAACAAAGGGCGAAAGCCCAAACTTGTACACTCATCAACTGTCATGTATTATTCAATTCAGTAATTTGATAATAAATTTAAATAGAAATTAACAGAGGTTAAATTTGTGTTGGAATTTTTGGTGATCAAAACATTTTTTTGAGATAAATTTTTCACAAATGTATTAGGTTGGAATTTTTCGTAATATTGACCATTTTTGAAATAACTCATTATGAATTTTTATTTGAACCCACCCTACTGTGGGTGCGTTGGCTCGGGTGGACGTTTCCATCCCGCTTGGGGAGGGGGGGTTTCGATTCTCCATGCGCTCAATTTGTGCGACTTAAGTGCGGTGCCGTGGGAGGTGGATTCCTACACTAGCGTCACCTCGGGTTTACGTCGCCGGTTGCTAACTGTACAATGGTTCTCAAGTCATAAAAAAAAAAATTATTTGAGAGATAAATATTAAATAATCTATTCAAGCGAGTTGATGATGCGGTTAACGATAACGTTTTGGAGAAACAAATTAGTAGAGAAAAGAGATCAATGATCTCTTGAAATGTATGGAAAGTTTACTAGTTCAAATTAAGAGGAATTAGAAAGCACGACATCCTAGAGAGGCGATCTCCTGTGGCTTTTGTAAGTCACGTCATATCAGCTTGCATTTGACAAAAAGTTCAACGGTGGATACTTTTGGTCTGCCAAAAGTTTGCGGGTTTTATGGATCATTTGAGAAGTCAAGTTACCTTTGTATCCCGTTTGAAAGAACGCCGATTTTCTTTTGTATTTGAACCACAAAAAGGAGTGGGGGGTTAGGGCCAACAACAACGTTGGAAATCAAGTAGGTTTGGATTTGACATAAACGGGATGTCATAACAACAAAAACAATAAAATTCATGTTCTACACGGATTGACCAAGCCATTTAGAAATTTATAAGCGCGCTTAAGTTAACTGTTTAGGATATTAATTTTTTTTTCAATGCGACTCAATTAAATACATTTGATATTCGTATTTCAAGATTTTTTTTTGTTTATAGATTTTATAAAGAAAACACCCACATCAAGAGAATAACTAATGATAAAAAAATAATTTTCACACGAAAGTCGTTAAACATAACTAGTAACCCAATAATACACTTTTGATTAATGTTTCATAAAAATAGTTATATCATCTAAGAACGTGTAAACATAAGCTATTGTGTTGAACGTGTTTTTTCATGTTTACATGTACAACATAGATTTTTAGATAGGTTAATGTATTATGTATTATTGCCATTTGATATAGTGATACGTTTGATAAATGTTTAGTCATATTGTGAAGTGTGATTTCTTATATTAAGCATGTTGTGTGACACATAAATTATTATGTTCGAGTTGGTAATATTCATGTTATACTCTTATTTCAACACAACAAGATAAATATGACATGACAAGAATTATTGGCACAAAATTGCATCAAAAAGTTAACAGGTTTATCTTTTTCTATACGTCTAGGGCGGCCGCTTCACGCCTCCAAAGTAACTCTGGTCTTGCATTGCTTACATTAACAAGTGCATTTGGCCTATATGTCTAGGGTAAACGTTTCAGGAAAAAAAGGACCAACTTCAACCGAATTTACAGAAAAACAAAAAAGTTTGATAATAAAGCCTTGCAAGTTCTCCATGCGTGCTCTATAAATGAAAAGGCAAAATCGCACTACCACATCGTACACAACATCTTCGATTGGCATAAAGCCAAAAGAAAAGACAGTCAAAAGAAAAAAGAAAAAGACATGAGTTCGGAAGAAGCCCCGCCATTACAATTTCCCATGAAGATGAAGACATTTTGAAAGCCTTTGAGATCCCCTCAATGGTTTTTGTTCCCATGGTCCTGAAAGGAGCCCTTGAGCTGGGGATTCTTGATTTGCTGGCCAAGTGTGGCCAGCTCTCTCCATTGGACATTGCGGCCCGGCTCTCCATCGACAACCCGGCCACGCCGGACATGATCAACCGGCTGCTGCGGCTCCTCGCGAGTTACTCCATCTTATCGTGCACTCGTGGAGGATAAAGGCGGCCCCCCCAGAGGCTCTACGGCCTCGGGCCTCGGAGCAAGTTCTTTTTGGACAACAATGGAGCTTCTAATGCGCCAACTCATATGCTACTCCAAGAAAAGACTGTCCTGGAATGCTGGTTTGTGTCTATATAACCCGCGAATTTTTCCCACCCGTTAGTTGCTCTCTTGGTCGTAAAATAGAATCGGAAAACCCAATTTCAATAGATCAACAGTAAAAGGGAAGGGATACAAGTAAAATTTTCTGGATACTCGAGGAGCGATTACGATGTTATTCTATGGAAGTGATTGCTCCAGAGAGCACACTGATACTAAATTTGTGTTGCGTGCTCTGTAGGCACTGCCTTGAAGATGCAGTTAAGGAAGGAGGGGCAGATCCTTTCACCCGCACGCACGGCATGAACATGTTCGATTACATGGGCCAATACCCGAGATTGAACGACCTGTTCAACAAGGCGATGATGAGCTCATCCGCGATTTACATGGCCAAGATCGCTCAGCATTATAGCGGGTTTTCAAAGGCGAAGACGGTCGTCGATCTGGGTGGTGGCGTCGGCGAGACCCTGAAAATCATCCTCTCCAAGAACCCCCACATCCGCGCCATCAACTACGACTTGCCTCATGTGATCGCAGCTGCTCCTCCCGTTCCTGGTAAAATCGATCCCAATGATATCGAAGGTTTTGTGTGCATACGAACCGTAACGAGAGCTCGCTCAACTTCATGTTTCACACAAGCTTAATTTTTTCTTTTCTGGGTTAACGGTCTTTGCCTTAGTACGATTACACAATTATATATTCGTTTGCAGGTATTACGCATGTTGGAGGAGACATTGTAAAGGCCGTCCCTAAAGCAGATGTCCATTTCCTGAAGGTCAATTAATTATTATTTTTTTTTCGTATCGAATCTTCTAATTATTCAAAATCAGCTTGACTCCTAATTGATTCGTTTAATGAAAATTATAAGAGAGATATGAGAGATTCTAGTATCGTGAAAACCAAGTAAGTATGATGTTTTGAGTGGTCTACTTATTTATTTAACAGTCGGTTCTCCATTGCGGGGACGAGGAGTTCTGTGTGAAGGTGCTCAAGAATTGCTGGGAGGCATTGCCGCCGACCGGGAAAGTGGTGATTGTGGACGAGGTGATCCCGGAGTATCCTGGGACCGACGATGTCTCACAGACCAATTTCTTGATGGACTTGAACGCTCTGAGGTTCGCCCCTGGTGGGAAGGCCCGGACGCAAAGGGAATTCGCAGACCTTGCCCGCGCCTCTGGGTTCCATGCCCCGAAATACGTTCTGCGCGTGTACAACCTGTGGTTGATTGAGCTTCACAAGAAGATGTGACGATCGCAATGGTCGATGGTTTCTTCTCAGTTTGATGATGGCTTTACTACGTTAACAGATGATATACCTATGGTCGGAGTGTTTCGGGTAATTTGATGGAGAGACACCATTGTCTTATGTTGTCGACAAGCAGTGGTTTGGTCCTTCCAAATAAAATAAGAATTTCCCCTTTCTTTTTTCGATTTAGGATGTGTGTCTTAGCGACAATTCCATTCTCACCAAGTAAATCTAATAACTATGGTTGTAGGTGTCGGGTCATTTTTCCTTGGCAAACCGGTTATTTTGCATTAAATATATCGAAGAAAAAGCAATAAAGTTTTGATATGAATAATTAGACTATTCTCAAAATGACTATCCCGGGTCAACGGTTTTGAAAATGGCGAGTTTAAAAAAAAGGTGTAACATAGCTTACGTAGCTACCAAATTCAGGAGAAAATGATCAAACTCTCCACCCTTACATGCTACTAAATTAAACTTTGCCATCCCTTCGTAAAAGCAGGTACAATTGATGATTTACAACTAGTTACTGGATTCAGATTGTTGAAAATGCCTTCATCGCTTGACAACTGGATATCCATGCTCTTTATATGCATGTCATCTCACTCCATTTGATTTTAGTGTTTGAGTTGAACTTTTTAATATATACATATAAATGGCATTGTTCGGATTACTATTAAATCCATCGTCATAGTCATCAAACATAGATTCTTAAAAGCATCTCAAAATATAAGGTACCTTAAAAAAAAAAATCCAAAGACAAAAATAGCATGGATGGCACCATTTACTTAAAAGTATTTTTTTTATATGAATTCTCTTGTACAAACGAAAGACGATCTCATAAATCAAATAATTTGGTTTTCTTGATATACTACCTGAATCTTTATTAAAAGTAAGATTTTAACCTTAATCTTAATTAGGGGTGTGTTGTAAATCATGGATGATGGTTAAGGTTGTACCTCACATAATATAAGAGCCTGAGAGCTCTACTGAGTGCTACCCTGCCTACTAGGTAATCCTAGCAAGCTAATAGGACTGCATTCAGAATTTTAGGGATAATTAAGGAATTTCATCAAGTGCACTTTCGATGGAAAGTGGATTTAACTTATTGCTTTTACCATTTTTTCATTTTCTCTATCCAATTTTATGTTTTTTCTCTTTAAAACCTGATTGCATTACTATATCAGAGTAACAAGTGAATGATGGCAAAATGAAACATGTGAGAGTGACAAAAGGGTGGGTTTTGATATCCTGCGACATACATCGTTTCCAGGAGCATATTCGTCTCCAATGTTGTGATGTTGAACTATGTCCTAGGAGGAAAAGAAAGAAAGACGAAAGAATTCGAGATCTTGGCAAGTCTAGCAGGTTTTCGAGGTCTGAATTCATTTGTCACGTCCACAAACAATGGGCGTTAGTGTTAAGAACAGGAAGAACAAAAGCTCTACCGATGCTATTACTGATATCAGTAAGAACAGGGGAAGTAAGATATACAAGAGCAACGAAGAGAAAACATATGAAGAAGAGGAAGTAGAGAATATAAATGCTGCTGAGAAGAATGAGAAGAAAAGGGGCTACTGTTAGTATCAAAGAAAGAAAAAGCAAACAAAGTGAGCTAGAGTGATAATCTGTAAAGTGAGCTAGAAGCTCTGTTTCAAACACTCTATATAATGCTGCAAGTCTTGGCAAGTCTCGGTAGTTAGTCTAGTGTACTTCAGTAATGGAAGTTAGTTAGTTTCCTTTGCTTCAGTTAGTTAGTTTTCATTTCTTTAATTAATTCAATACCTATAAAACGGTTTCCAGAGATAGCCATTGTATATAAAAAGGCTAACTCTCGTGATTGTAAACAAGCATAGAAAAATATAGAAAGAAGTTTTCCATCTCAAGATCTCTTCTTTGCGCATAAACTTCTTCATGGTATTAGAGCCTCTGCATCCTGAAGAAATCATCTTGCTGCTGCACATTCAACCTTGGATTCCTCAAAAGGTTTCCGTAAGTCTGTTGGATCTACATCAAATCAAAGTTAGATTCGAAGCTTCATTGATCTCTGAAGATATCTATATCTTCCAACAAGATCTGTGAGTTGGTACTTTTCATCCACATCTAAATCTTCATCAGCAATATACTTGTAGCATCGTATTGCAAACTAGTAGAATTCGTGTTTGCAACTAGAGTTGATCAAAGATCTGGAAGAATAGAATGGCAGCAAGAAGTTTGAGATATCCATTTCCTATTCATGTTAATATCTCGAATTTTGTTACCATCAAATTAGCTGAGGATAATTTCCTTCTATGACAAGCTCAATTTTATAGATTCTTAAGGAGCCAAGATCTATTTGGTTTTGTGAATGGGGAAATTCCACCACCTGCAAAGACATTGCAGGTCGAAGAAGGAGGTCAAACTTCTGAGGTTCCTAATCCTGATTATAACGACTGGATAAAAACATATTAGCTTGTATCTTCTTGGATTAGTGGTGCTGCATCAGAAAACATACTCAGCTTGATAATTTGGTTAAATACTGCTTATGAAGTTTGGCAAACTCTGCTAAATCGGTTTACACAAAAGTCAGTAGGTAAGGAGTTCGAGTTAAGAGGAAAACTGCAGGCTTGCTAGAAACGTGAACGAACATTATCAGCATACCTCAGGGAGTACAAGTCAATATGTGATCAATTGAATGCCATAGGAAAACTAGTTGATGAAATCACAAAACTATTTGGAGTTCTGGAAGGCCTGGGATCTGAGTATGAAAGTTTTAAAACTACAATCTATTGCTTAAAGCCCCAACCAGAATATGATGAAGTAATCTCACACTCAAAGCCAGGTTACAGAATTACTCTTTAAATCATTTCAGTCCTAACCTAGCTTACTATGGCTAAAGGAAAACTGAAGCTATACATAAAGAAGAGGCTAACAGAGAATATATACAACATAATACTATCCTTAGAGGATCAAGAACAAATAATCGTGGAGGAAGAAATTATGAAAGAGGAAGAACATATAATGCCAGATACAGGAACTTTGGTTATCCTGGAAGAAACATGAGTTACAGAAATAATAACTCAAACTATGAACAAGAAAATCAGCAGTTCAAACAACTCAATACCTCCTCTGGCTTGGGTCCTGTTCAAGGATTTAGACCATACAATGTATCAGCACAAAGGTATTCTGATACCAGGTCATATCCTGCATCAAATTCAACTCTTCACAAAAAGGTGCAGATGGAGAAAGCAACAGAACACACTCGACTTGAGTGTCAAATCTATAAGAGGCCTGGTCATGATGCCTTACATTGTTGATATCGGTTTGATAACTCCTATCAAGTTGAGGAGATACCAACAACACTAGCAGCACTGCACATTGAGGAGGCAAATGATCAAGGATGGTATCTAGACACTGGAGCAACAGCTCATATTACCTCTAATGCTAGTAAACTTCATAGTCTTTCTAAAAATAACAATGTTGATACAATCATGATAGGCAATGGTCTGTGTTTACTTGTCAAATACATTGGTAATGCAATATTGAATACTGCAATTGATGCCTTGCCTCTAAATGATGTGCTGATTGTTCCTGAGATTAAGAAAAATCTTCTATCAGTGTCAAAGTTAACTGATGATTACCCTTGTTCCTTTATCTTTAACAAAACTGGTGTGTATGTCAAGGATAGCACCGCCAACACAACCATGAGGCTAGGAAAGAAGGTTAGAGGGTTGTATAGAGTAGACCCTCATGCTGCAGAAGTCTACTTCACTCAGAGACAAAGAATTGTTGCAAAAAGTATCTGGCATCAACGACTGGCTCACACAAATCAGAATATCTTGAAGCATTTGAGGAATCAAAATCTGATTTAGTACAACAAAGAACCATAGTCTGTATGTAGAAGTTGCCAAATAGCTAAGAGTACCGCTCTACCTTTTCCATTATCAAATTCTACAACTACAAAACCTCTAGAACAAATTCATTGTGATATATGTGGGCCTTCTCCAGTTAAATCTTTTCAGAATTTCAAGTACTATGTCATTTTTGTTGACAATTTCTCTCAGTTTAGTTGGATATATCCATTAAAGCTGAAGTTAGATTTCTATAGTATTTTTCTCATGTTTCAAAAGTTAGTGGAAAATCAGCATAGCTAAAATCAAGACTTTCCAGTGTGATGGTGGAGGAGAGTTTATCAGCCAAAAATTCAGAATGCACTTACAGAATTGTGGCATTCAACAGCATATATCATGTCCATATACACCTGAGTAGAATGGAATACCTGAAAGGAAACATCGACATATAGTTGAACTTGGTTTGGCTATGTTATACCATGCAAAAATTCCATTAAAGTTTTGGGCAACTACATTGTTAACATTCTTCCTGCTCAAAAATTACAGATGCAGTCTCCCTTCAGCAAATTATATCAGCATAAGCCAAGATATGACCATCTCAGAACCTTTGTTTGTGCTTGCTATCCCTGTCTTCGACCATATGCACAGCACAAGCTTGATCCACGATCTCTAACCTGTGTCTTTCTAGGATATAGTGATCACTATAAGGGATATCGATGTCTTGTCCCTACTACTAGTCATGTCTACATTAGTCGACATGTAGTATTTGATGAGAATTTCTTCCCTTTCTCTCAGAAATTAGCAACAGTTTATCCCTCCTACACACACTTGTATAAGTTGTGGACAGAAGAAGAGCAATTCCTAGCTCCCTCCACTACAGATCACATAAAACATTCAACTTCTCAGTATACAGGTTGGGAACAAGAATCCACAGCTGAGCAAACAAATGGACTGGTCTCACCTGAATGCACAGAACAAGCAGTTTCTGTTTCTCCAGCTGAATTCTCTATGGATCAAATGTCCACCATCACTCAGAATAGTCCACAACGAGTTGAAATACCTATTCCCATAATTGAGACAACAGATGGACTAGATATGGAACAACATACTTCAAATAATCAGACAAATTCACAAGGTACATTACCTACTCACCCTACACAGACTAGGTCTAAGTCTGGCATTATCAAGACCAATCCTCGATATGCATGTCTTGCTATATATGAAGTACCTACTAAACCAAAAACAATCAAATCAGCCTTAGCACATAAAGGCTGGTATTAAAACTTGGGAATTAATCCCTCGAACTGATCAAATGAATGCCATTGGCTGTAAGTGGGTATTTAAAACAAAGCTTGCAGCTGATGGTAGCCTTGATAGACTTAAGGCTCGACTGGTTGCTAAAGGATTTCATCAGGAAGAAGGCGTTGACTTTATAGAAACCTTTAGTCCAGTCATCAAACATGCTACAATTCGTATAGTTCTATCTGTAGCCATGATAAAACACTAGCCAATCCATCAACTAGATGTCAAAAATGCATTCTTACATGGTACATTGAATGAGATAGTTTACATGGAGCAACAACCTGGTTTTCAAGATCCCAAGAAACCTCATCATGTATGTCTTCTCAGGAAGTCTCTCTATGGACTTTGACAAGCTCCTTGAGCCTGGTTTGACAAGTTCAACAACTTTCTGCTTGAATATGGGTTCTTTTGCAGCTTAACTGACCCATCCTTATTCATCTATCATACTGATACAGACACCATTCTTCTACTACTATATGTTGATGACATTATACTAACTGGAAGCTCCTCTCAGTTACTTTCCAACCTTATCCATTCTCTAAGTCTTTAGTTCTATATGAAAGACCTTGGCCCATTACATTACTTTCTTGGCATTGAAGTTAAAAATACTTTTGATCACCTATTTCTTTGTTAGACTAAATATGCCAGTGATCTTCTTACTCGAGCTCATATGCTTGAGTGCAAACCAATTACCACCCCTGTATCACTAAAACCAACTGTTCTAATAAATGATTCTGCTCCCCTCTCCAATCCCGTCAAGTATCGAAGCTTAGTAGGTGGCCTTCAATATTTGACTTTAACAAGACCTGACATTGCACATGCTATAGATCAGCTGTGTCAAAAATTACAAAAACCCACTATTGCAGACTTACACAAACTCAAGAGAGTTTTGAGATATGTCAAAAGCACTATAAGTCTTGGAGTCTTCATTCACTCTCGAAGCTCTCTCCACCTGCATGGGTTCTCAGATGCAGATTGGGCAGGATGTGTTGAAACAAGAAGATCGACAACATGTTTTTGTACATACCTTGGCTCCAATCTCACATCTTGGGTAGCAAAGAAACAATCCCTAGTTAGTCGATCCTCTACAGAAGCTGAGTATCATGCTCTTACTTCTGCATCTGTTGAACTTACTTGGATCAGCTTTGTCCTTCGTGATATAGGATGCTCATTGACTCGTCCAACACAGCTCTTTTGTGACAATAAATCAACCATTTCTCTTACTATCAATCCTGTCTTACATGCTCACACCAAACACATTGAGGTAGACTTTCATTTTGTTAGGGAAAAAGTCTCCTTGGGGTCACTACAAGTGAAATATGTTCCAAGGACCTCTCAACTTGCTGATATATTCACAAAATCTCTCCCTCGTATTACACACTATCAGCTACGAATCAAATTAGGAATTGGTTTCTCACCCATTCCCCATTTGAGGGGGGATGTTAAGAACAACAAGAACAGAAGCTCTACTGATGCTATTACTGATATCTGTAAGAACAGGGGAAGTAAGATATACAAGAGCAACGAAAAGAAAACATATGAAGAAGAGGAAGTAGAGAATATAAATGTTGCTGAGAAGAATGAGAAGAAAATGGGCTATTGTTAGTATCAAAGAAAGAAAAAGCAAACAAAGTGAGCTAGAGTGATAATTTGTAAAGTGACTAGAAGCTCTATTTCGAACACTTTGTATAATGCTGCAAGTCTTGGCAAGTCTTGGTAGTTAGTCTGGTGTACTTCAGTACTGGAAGTTAGTTAGTTTCCTTTGCTTCAGTTAGTTTTCATTTCTTCAACTGATTCAATACCTGTAAAACAGTTTCCAGAGATAACCATTGTATATAAAAAGGCTAACTCTCGTGATTGTAAACAAGCATAGAAAAATATAAAAAGTAGTTTTCCATCTAAAGATCTCTCTACCGTTCTGTCATCCCAAGATTTCTTACTTCTTCTTTGCGCATAAACTTCTTCAGTTAGAGCTTCACAAAAAGATCTGATTGAGGGCTCGCTCGCTGGCTCATCCCTAAACGAACATCTTCAAATCCTCTCTGTTGAAGAGACCATCTCCCTCTAGCTCCCCTAATTTCCACCTCTCTTGGTTTAACTTTCCTTTGCTTTACGAATATTGCTTCGGTCAAGCTATGCAATGATGAATTTCTTTTTGTAATGAGTTTTCAGGGGCGACTTGCTACCAAGAAAACTATGATGAAATACCCTCTCTCTTGTTTCGAAAGGCAAACTTGATCTCGATCGTTGTTGGACTCTCGTTTAGCTCTGCATTTTTCTTCGCAGCAGCCCTTAGAGATTTCTTTCAGGTAAGCAAGAATGCCATTGATTTATCTAGTCAAATCTGCAAGTATCTGTACCACTTTTAAGGGAGAGTTTGAATTTGGTGTCTTAGTTAAAAAGTTCAAAACTTCTCTAAAAATCTAGAGATATTCGCAACGTGCACTTTAGGATACCTTTGTGTCTTCCTTTAAGAATTTTAGTCTAGAAAGCAAATGCCAAATGAACATTTCGCAGTTTTTTTAATTAACTTAAGAAAACATTTATTCTAAAGTTTAGAAAAAGAAAACTAAAGAAGATGAAGTTGATTGTTGCACTTTAGGGATAATTAAGGAATTTCATCGAGTGCACTTTCGGTGGAAAGTGGATGGTTAACTTATTGCTTTTACCATTTTATCCTTTTCTCTGTCCAATTTTATGTTTTTTCTCTTTAAAACCTGATTGCATTACTATATCGGAGTAATAAGTGAACGATGGCAAAATGAAACATGTGAGAGTGACAAAAGGGTGGGTTTCGATATCCTGCGACAGACATCGTTTCCAGGAGCATATTCGTCTCCGATGTTGTGATGTTGAACTATGTCCCAAGAAGAAAAGAAAGGAAGACGAAAGAATTCGAGATCTTGGCAAGTCCAGCAGGTTTTCGAGGTCTGAATTCATTTGTCACGTCCACAAACAACGGGTGTTAGAGCTTCACAATAAGATCTGATGGAGGCTCGCTTGCTGGCTCGTCCCTAAACGAACATCTCCAAATCCTCTCTGTTGAACAGACCATCTCCCTCTAGCTCCCCTAATTTCAGCCTCTCTTGGTTTAACTTTCCTTTGCTTTACAAATATTGCTTCGGTCAAGCTATGCAATGATGAATTTGTTTTTGTAATAAATTTTCAAGGGCGACTTGCTACTAAGAAAACTATGATGAAATACCCTCTCTTGTTTCGAAAGGCAAACTTGATCTCGATCGTTGCTGGACTCTCGTTTAGCTCTGCATTTTTCTTCGCAGCAGCCCTTAGAGATTTCTTAGGAAGAAGAACGTCTCACCCAAAACTAACTAGACTATAAATCATATATTTTTCGAGTTAAGCCTGCTTGTACAGGTTAAGTTCATCAGACAAACTGGACAATCTAATCGTAATCTTGTGAGTGAGTGGCTCACGTTCTCTAATGGACGTCTGCCAGAGATTAAGGGAACGCCAATATGTCTAACAAGTGATTTCCTTGCGTCACCCTGCAAACTGTCATGAGATCTTCAGCAAAAACATAGACAATTCAGCTTTACTTTGGCGCAAAAAAGGACGATTCTAGATGGTTTCACTCTAAAAGGACGATTCTATATGTTAAGCATCCGAGAGCTAAACATGGGTATAGATCAATTTAAAAAGTTATGGACAATATTATAAGCACCTCACTTTTTATAAATTAATTTCATAAAGGACATTGGATCAAAATTTAGAAATCACATCGAATATCATATCGAAGTTCAAAGATCATAGTGAATGAATTTAAAGTTCAATGATGATATTACACTTTGGTGAGATGTAACATAATTTTCATTCCATGCCCTTTTACACAATATTAATTAAAGTTTACATGAAACTTCTCAACAACTGAAAAATGAATGCTACGGCGACTATTCACTTCATCAAATTTACAAATTAGGGATTAAATTGATATCTCACTCCGCCACGATCCCTCTCTTTCTTATTCTATTCCTGACCAATTTCTCTTTCCTTAAGTGCACCGATCCATCTATGGCGGGTCACACGCCATTTCGTCTAAAACAAGGGAGACAGGCCGAGATTTTAGTAGGCCCAATTTTAAAGGTTGAGACAAGTTCAAAGCCATTTTCTGAATTTGGGATCGGATGGTGTGCCGGGCCGATTAAAAAAAATCATAACCTTACCTACGTTTATATTCGATGCTAATACGCTACTCTTAAATGGGAAGTCGATAGGTGTAAGAAGACATGCAAAATAAACCAGAATAAAACCCAACTCTACTACCATATTAGAAAAGCCTACTAAAAATTTAAGCTGATAAGTGAATTGATATCACATGTATATTAATTACACTTTAATTCTATAGTCAAGCAACTTAGGATATTTCCACAAGACCATGCAATGTTGATATTTTTGTTCATGGGTCAAACTCCGTAATTGACGATACATTCAATCCACGATCTTTATAAAATGTGAGAGAGACTTTTGGATGACATATTTAGGTGTACTCCCAAGTTCCATTCTTTTCTACATGGCATCTACCTAGCACCTCGTAATCCTTGTGTCGTTAAAACACATTAAAAGTGACATGTCAATTTTTTATATAACTCAAATTGAAAAGAGTTAATGGAAGTCTTTAAGGACACTAATTAAAAGAGTGTTAAGGCTTATTTTTTTACAATAAATTTTGTAACTTCCGCTGCGCTTTCTTTTTTCTTTTTACTTCTTCTTACGGTATAGTTGACCTCAAGTCACCCTCAACCAACGTCATGTCCACCAACTAGTATTGGATCTCCAAATTATTAATTTTTGGACGAAAATCGAATCTCCAAATTAAAGAAGTAGAAAGTGGCTCGTATTCTTTAAAAAGTTTTCTCTATGCACCGGTACCATGTGATTGTTACTGTTTCCACTTGGAGAGCTGCTACTTCGACGGTAACAGTTCTAGTTATCATTAGAAGTGTCAAACGGGTGGGTCGGGTCGAGTTTGAGTCGGGTCATTAATGGGTCGACCCAAATTGACTCATTAACCTATTTATGATCAATTTAAGCCTAATGTAAATTTTTCACCCATACCCGACCCAACCCATACTCGACTCGACTCATATTAATAAAATATTGTCATATTTAATCAAATTTAGGAAAACTTATTCTTATGTTTTTTTTTTAAAGATTATATTACTAAAAAACTTCCAAGCTTATTTATCAGATATATATTTTTTTAAAAAATGGTATTGCTAAAGTAGTTTTATACTTACAAACTTAATGGATAATTTTTATAATTTTTAAAATAATTATTTTTAAAATTCGAATTTAATTATTTTTTATTTTTTAAATTAAATTTTTAATTCTTTTTATTTTTATTTTTAAAATATAATTTTCTTTTTCTTTTTTTTTTGGTTCTTCTTTTTCTTTGGTCGGCCGCCGGCCACGATGACTCGGTGTACAGCCACGAGGTGAGCCTTGAGCTTGTCGGCTTGCTAGATCGGCGAGGCTTGACCTTGCCCGACACTCGTGAGCTCGAGTCTCGCTAGATCGGTGAGGCCTCTGCCTCACCAGATCCGGCAAGCTCAAGCTCACCTCTTGCCGGATCGGGCGAGGCTTGAGCCTTGCTGAACGTCGGCAAGCTCGAGGCTCATTAGCGTCGGGCGAGCTTGAGCTTGCACCTCGCCGAATTTGTCGAGGCTCGAGCCTCGCCAGGCGTTGGCAAGGCCTTCGCCTTGCCAGATCCGGCGAGCTTGAGGCTCGCTTGGCCGGTCGTCGGCCATTGCCATGTCAGCAACCGGAGGAAGAAGAAAGAAAAAAGAACAAGAAAGAAAAAGAAAAAGAAAAAAAATTATAATTTCGATTTTTATAAAAAAAATTATTTTTTTGTAAAGTTAAGAAGAGAGAGATTGTGAGGTTTTGGGTGAAAATGGGTTCTAAATCCAAACCCATTTAAGACTCATTTAAAACCCACTTAAGAGTAACTTAAAACCTACCTATAAAAGTAAACCCATTTAACTACTTTTTGTAAAAAACAAGTGACCCATTTTGACACCTCTAATTATCACTAAGCTACCATCCCCACATTGATAGATTTACCATCATATTAACTCTTGTGTTTAATATAATAAATTTAGTCTTGTGTTTAATATAATAAATGTCATGTAAAGTCTCGTGCTTATATTTTATCAATTGTAAAACCTTTGATTTTCGCATTTGATTGTGTAGACTAGTAAAGCCTAGGTGCTGGCGAGCTCTATGATCCCATTATAGGGTGCCGGGTTCTTATTAGGATGAATAGAGGTGGCCAAACGAATCGGATTCAATTCGATTTGCATATTCCATAAGAAAAATCTATGCTTCTAGAATTAATTCTCTTCCTTATTTATCTTTTAGGGTACCAACCCATAAAAGGGTGCTGTCAGAGCAGTCGGGGGAAGAAAAGGAGGAGATTGCATTTGATATGGTGGCTGCGATAGTTGCTATCTATACATGGTAGACCGGCGGTATTTGGCTATAACGTAAAAATAATAACTACAACATCGCATAAGATCTGATGGGTATAACAAGCAGCATATTTTCTTTGGTAATTCGCTAAAACTTACATAGAGCAATGCTACCCGTTCTCTCCTTAGCGGAAGGCGAGTCCTTTTCATGCTTTTTTGAGGGTAACAACAGTACGTATCCATATCCATCCGTATCTCGTACTGTGTGATTCTTCCGTGCGTAAAATCTCGGAATATGGTAGGGCAAGAAAGGCAATTTTTTATAGAAAATAAAGAACCGGTGAAATCTAGCATGAAACTCTTTAATCATATTATGAATTGTGGGACCTTATGATCATACTATAACTAGTGTGATCTTACGATTGCGTTTGTACAATAATATAGTTTAGGAAAGAATATAGAGAAAAGGGAAAAGAACGCAGGAGGGACTTTCTTTATGTATATATTGATAGTATTGTAAATAGAAAAGATAAGTTAGCACTCTTAGCCACCAAAAAAGACAAAAAAACGCTTGAAATTTTATCTGTTGGACAAAAGTAGCAAGATTTTTTTAAAGAATTAATATCTTGAAAAATTACAAACAAATACACACGTGACAAATTTATCTCAAATTATTTTTTTATTATATAAAAATCAAAAATTGATACACTTATGATAAATGGAGGATGAAAGCCCAACTTGTACACCCGTCTAATTCAGTAATTTAATAATAAATTTAATAGAAATTAATAAAGGTCGAATTTGTCTTGGGATTTTTGGTGTCTGGGTTGGTATTTTTTAATATTTAACCCTTTTTGAAATGATTCATTATGAATTTTATTCGATAGATAACTTATTATCTATTCAAGCAAGTTGATGATGCGGTTAAAGATAACATTTTGGGAAGCAAATTAGTTTTTGGGTCCCGGGAATAGATTTGAAATAGAATCAATTAAAAAAAAAAGTTACTTCTTGTTTCCCGGAACAATTCCTAAAATTAATTCCTATATATTTTTCTCTTCTTCTATTTCCTTTTCTTCTTCTTCCTTTTGGCTGGTTGCTAGCCTCGGCCATGGTGACAACCTCCCTAGAACGTTGCCAACCCTTGTGGCAGCCTTTGCAGGAGTATTGTTGGCCCCTGGCGATGCCAAGCCATGGCGAGGCCTACCTCACCATGGTTGGGCGAGGCTCGATCTCCCGGAGCCAAAGGTGAGGCCAAGACTTTGCTGGAGGCCAAGCGAGCCTTCAGCAAGCTCGTCGAACTTCACCTAGCTAATCTTTGGCCACCGGAAGAGAAAAAAGAAAAGAAAAAAAGAAAAAAGTATTAAAAGTAATTAAAAAAATAAAAATAAAACAAAAAAATTTAAGAATCTATCAAAAGTATTTCTATCTCGAGAATATAAATTTTGGATAGTACCAAGCACGTTCTTTTACTAAAAAATTATTCTCATAATAGGGAATTGGAATATATTATTTCTGAAAGGAGAATCGTTATTAACGTGCTATTAATTTTCTTCTTTATTTATCTTTTAGGGTAGAGTCTTCTTTTAGGGTATAGTCTTGAGGCAGAATGGTAGAATCTACTACTGTACCAATCCATAAAAGCGTGTTGTCAGAGTAATTGGGGGAAGAAAAGGAGGAGATTGCATATGATTTGGTGGCTTACTATCTTTCCATGGTAGACTGGTGGTATTTGGCTATAACGTAAAAATAGTAACTGTTGGACTTGGGCAAGTCCTTAAACTACTCCCCCCATCGGAATCAACCCAGGGGGTTAAGCAGGGTAATGATAAACCGCCAGGGGGACTTGTAACCAAGTTTGGGAAATCCCCCCGGGCCTGATGAGGCTCTTTCCTCGTTGGTGAAATAACCCAACTGGATATCCTCAGATGAAGGCAGCTGGTTTCAAAGCGACATCGCACAAGACGTGGTATGTATAACAAACAGCCTATTTTCTTTGACAGGATATTGGCAATTCGCTAAAACTTCCATAAGCAATTCTACCGGTTCTCTCCTCAGCAGAAAGCGAGTCCTTTTCATGCTTTTTCGAGAGTAACGACAGTACATATCCATATCTATCCAGATCCGGTACTCTGTGATAAGGCCAGAAAGGCTATTTTCTATAGAAAAAATAAAGAACCTATGAAACCTAGCATGGGACACAGCTTTTCAGTTGCCTTATAAAAGCGACTCCATCGTCGCACTCTTTTCAAACAGTTTCTTAGTCCTCTCCACTTCCCACTCAAAGCGCAATCTCTCCTGCTGTGCGGATTGAAAAGAACCTAAGAAAGAAAAAAAATTCAGGAAACATGAGTTTGGACGAAACCCTAGCGGTCACCACCGCCCAAGAAGACGAAGAGTACTTGTTCGCTTTCAAACAAAACATGATCTCGTGCGTTCCCCTGGTCCTGAAGGCCACCATCGAGCTCGGCTGTCCTCAAGCTCTTGTTTGAGAGCTCTGCTCATCTCGCCCACCCAGGTGCGTCCGCCTCTCCCTCAAGAACCCCGATGCCGGTCGCACCATCGACCGCATCCTACGTTTGCTCGCCAGCTTCTCTTTCCTCTCGTGCACCCTCACGCAGGACAAAGCCGGGCGGCCTGAGAGGATGTACGGCCTGGGCCCCTTGAGCAAGTGCTACGTGAGTGAGGAAAGGGGGGCATGGCGCCATGGTTGCTTTTAATCTTTGACGAGGTTTCCTTGAGATCGTGGTACGTAAATAAATGCATTCGGACTGTCACGTTCTGTGAGACTCACCATGTTTGCTAGTTAAGTCATGCAATAATAT